>OX421407.1:16849644-26008828 GCA_949126875.1 Lochmaea capreae
ATAGTGCAGGTAGGTTAGAATATATCGGTTTAGTGGACAGTTGTTGCTGCTACGAATACAATTGCACATTGGCATCAACAACAACTCTCGAAATATTTGAAAAAATTAATTGGTATTTGGTAAAGGGCTGTTTCTATATATGCATATTTGAACGAGTTAGGTTCAATCGAGTTATTTTGGGTCCTAGAATATGTAGTTTAATTTATGACCTAACTTTTCGTTACACACTATGAAATTACTACAATACTCAAAACAGTACAAAAATTTTTATGCAATTTGGCTGAAAAGACTTATATGATTGCTAGATTTCCCGAAAAATGCTTCCTTGCAAACTAGCATTCAAAATGCTTAGTTTATTTTAAAAATATTTATATTTAATTCAATATTCAAAAATATGTGATGAGTTGTGATAGATTCAATTTGGTTGGTATTATGAACAAACAGTTAAAATAGGATGACAGTAAATGATTTTTTTCAAATTTTTTTTGCATTCGACTTTATATCCACAGTATAAAACACAATGGAAATTCAGTTGTTAATAGACTGATATACCGAATAAATCCCTGCACATCTAACACTAAGTGTACAGTGGAAAATACTTGAAAATAAAAGCATTTCGATAATTCTTATATAGGTACTTCGTATTATTAATAATAATTTTGGGTTAATCCCACTAGTCAACGATACAGAATTTTTACAGAAAAAGTAATCACGTCCCGTGGAAAAAAAATGATTTCCTTTAATCGAGTCACTACAATGAATGTCTTCTTAGTTTAAGTCACTATAAGCAATATGTAACTTAAGATTGCGATGTGTTTCGCCGTTTTCCGAATGGACCGGAAACTTCCACTGCCCAAGTGAAAACATTTGCAAATACTCATAAATACAGTCTTGTCATCTTAAGTACATCCAAATGAATGTTTTTTTTTGTAAGGCTTCAACTAAATAATAAGGCCTGATTTACAAGAAACGAGCATGCTAAACATTCAGTGTTTGAGATTGCATCCCATATAACTTTCAATGGTAAGATACAATTATGATAATGAAAAAAAATCCTATTCATACTATGAATTTTGTCTACGGAATAAAATGAGAGGTACTAAAAATGTCTCTCAATATTGTCAATTTACTAACACAAACATGAACCGAACCGTGAAAGTTAATGATTCACAGTAGGGTGTTCAACTTCAAATTTTGACCGCATGTTAATATTAATAAGTGAAAAATGGAATAAGTATTAAAAATTTGTTCCTACGGTCATACTGAAAACAATCCCATCTGTCATTTTACTACAGCGTTTTGTCATCATGACAAACATATAGATTCAAATCGATGCCATTTTTAGCAATCCATTTAGATCAACCTAAATAAGACATTTTTTGGTTTTTGCATGAACGTAGAAAAAATATTGTATACAACTTGTGCAAAAAGTGTTTGTTGCACTAAACGTGTTGCCGCGTGCAGTAAGCACTTACTTTTTGCACTTGTTGCAATTATAACTATTAAATTTATTCTTCGGATTGACAGAAGAAAATCAAAACAGAAATTTACTGAAATTCTACATTCACTAGTTCAAATGTGAAGTTGTCCATAATATTCCTTTGCTGTTTAATGTTTCCGCTTTTTTTCTCCTTTATTGGTATGTTCGAGCTTATTCAGGACAAAAATGTTGATATTTAACATCTATCACTCTGTTGTTTACCTTGTTCGATTTGAATTTGAACTACTTTATCTATAAAAGATATACTTAAAGCTTAAACTCGAACTAATTAGAAATTCGAACCAAGATGAAACCACATGTGAATGCAAACAGCCCACTGTCACCCTAACCTAACCTTTTTTCTACAATTTGATTATTTTGTTCCATGTCAAAATATATGACTAACTTCAACTTATACTAGTGACGTAAAAATTCAAATGGCGGATTTTAAGACCTTTTGAAATGCATTTTTTTAACGGGGATAAAAACAAAACAACTCTATTAAATTCGATAAAATGCAGTACAATGTATTTTGTTTATTATTAACGATCTGCTAATCATTAATAAAAATCTGTTTTCAGTTAAGCACCCTATTACATTTTTATATTGTCGAAATTGCATACACTAAAAATTATATGTGTAATAAATAGGCAATTTTGTTTCTGTTGACAGATACGCTTTCTCTTATTCAGACTATTCTTACGAAAACGATTATTTAACCCATGGAGACTATATAAGGAGATCGAACTCCATGTAATTCATTTTTTGGTAATGGTAGAGGGCGCCAGTCTTAAACGAGCACCAGAAACATCTGACTGCAGAACAATAACAGCCAATCATGAGTCTTGCACACACTTTCAGTTCATGGTTTTTTATTGGTTGCTAGCTCATTTGACAGTATGTTAGGTAAGTGAGGTTAGGGATGAAACATTTTTTGACTAAGAAATCCGTTTTCGTCCTCGTCTTGGAAAATATCTTAAATTGTGGTCGTTTGGTAGTAAAATATGATACATCTTGCCAATAACATTTATCTTCGCATGGAATTTTAGAGGACTTGAAGGTTTGGCACAGTCATAATTAGTATAAAAAGTATTTGAACGAAAAATGTGAAAAAGACACCCTTTAGTGCAAGTAAGTATATTCTAGAACTAATTTGTTCATTATATATGAATAATGTGTTTAAGTTTTTCAGAATTTGGTTTTCTACACAGTAAAATATGGAATATGAAAACCAATTTAAATGCCATCGAATAATTTAGATTTGAAGAATTATATCTTGCAAGTAAAAAAAATACAGTTTGATGAAACAATAGAAGGTATGTATAGATAAATAGACAGTATAGTCAATGCTCTAATAACAGGATCGATTAATTACAAATTTGTTAATAAGTAATATCTAATATTTTAGGTTATTTTCTATAAAATGAATGAAAGCCAATTGCTCCTGAACTGGCAAAGCCTTTACAAGAAGAAATTATGAAAATGATGAATATACAGAATTGCAGGAGACTTGTAATTTACTACACATTTTGTAACTTTCACCTAAATATAAAGTGTACAATCAGTACCTATATTGTCTCTAACTTTATACCTACCTACCCTATGGTCTGCCATATGTTTCTAGCTTACTATGGGTTATCAGTTTACTGTTGAAGTTGAAATGAGATAATTAGGATATTTAATATTCTCTACTCAAGGCTTTATAGCATTATGATTGAATTCTGTCTGTACTGGCAAATAATTTTTAAAACAAAAAAATATTACAAAATATCGATAAATACATAGATATCTTCATATGAGATTGGTTTTGAGGAAAATGGTCCATTATACATGCCACTATCGAACCCAAAATTGTATATACAAACATCTAGGCTACCAAGCAAATATGTGCTACTTTTTTTCTAGGAATTACTAGAGCCTTTGATGGTGTTAAACACTGTGGTATTTTCTATAAATTATATTAAATGATGTGTCCAGAATACTTGCTATTAAGCCTGAAAGCTACCTTAGTAATAAAAAACTGCAAGTGAAAGTGAATTACAGTTTTTCTCCAAAAATGTATACCTCAACATGAAGTCCTCCAGATTTGATTTCACACGAACAAATTTGCAAATATACATATTGCAGTATGTAGATGTATTTGATCAGCCATAATAATCTCAAAATAACAGTGAATGAGCTACAATAACTTACAACAGAATAGTGAAATGGATTTAAAGGTGTAGGATGAATCCCAATGCTTCAAATTTATCTATGCACAATCTTCAATCTGTTTAATTACAATAAAAAATAGGTACAATATATTATGTTTAATCATCACTGTCAACAGGTACAACTTACTAATGTTATTAGTTCATGCAAAGGTTTTCCATATAGGTAAAGTACATATTATATGTAAATAGTACATAGGTATCATGCAAGAAAATTATTACTTTATTCTAATACAAAAACGTACAAAAAATTACTATTCACAGTTTCCTAATAACACAAACACAGTGCAAAGTACACAGAATATAGATATATTCATACTCTGACCAATTTCAACATACAATTTTATTTTTATATTTGCAACAGATTGTTAGTACCATGGCAGACTGTTGAATGACTTTATACATATTATGTTCACTGGGCTGTTCAGAGCTACATGTATATGAAGTGTTTTGTCTTCTGGTATGAGAATGTACATTATTCACCATCCCTTATTGCCAGATTTCAAGTTATTATTTGATCATTTTGTATAAAAATTCTTCTGGGGAGGTATTGGCCACTTTAATTGGTTCTTTGGACCACTCACTATTCAGATACACCTACTCAAGGATATACTAAAACTACAATTTCCAATATTTTTGTCATCTGAAGACCAGTTTCTTTGAAAATTACATCTGTTGACATTCTATAACCTTCACTACACTATTTTAAATTCACTGCGTTTTATCTGTAGATGTTATCCCACAAGTGCCACAGACTGAAATTAGGTACTTAGCTGAAGATTGGTAAGAAAGAAGTGTTAAAAATCACTTTCAATGTCGAATGGTTTTAGTAACCCCTGTAGAGGTAGAGTGTACCAATATTTTTTTCCATTTGTTGTATATTTTTACTCCAAAATTAATAATTTGATTTCCTATTTCTATCACTGAATTCAATTTATATTTTTCTGTATACAAAGTATACCTATTAGTAGTTTTTCCAAATTACTTTCACAGCTTATTCCTTATATCAACTATCATATCATTGTTCACCTTTTTTCTTCCAGTTCTCTTGAATTTTAATTGTATATATCAGCAAAAGTAAAGTATTTTGTGTGCCATTGTGCTTTTTCTAGACTTCTCACGAGTAATGTATATAATTTGAATCCTAACATAATAAATATTCTTTAGTACTTTATTTATCTTTGAATATTTTCAATCACCTTGGGTAACTGAAAACACTCTGGCTTTCTTAACTTCAATTCACGTCTCATCGTTTTAAATCACTATTGCAATAATTTTTAACAACGCACACACTTTGTCTTTTTTTAATTTTTAACAATAATTTTAATCTTTCTAGCTCCTACTTTTAGTTTTTATTATTGTCATAACTAATGTTTACAATTTGGCTACTGTCACTTATAAAAACTAAGGTTACTTATTTGGATGGTGCCCGTGTTGCAATGCGCAGCGTAGCGGTGAAAATACAAACTGCTTAGATAGTCGATTTTGAGGTCAGGTTTTGTCAATTTCTCCGTATGAGTTAGTTCTCCTTATATAGTCTCCATGATTTAACCGATAAAACTCAACATTATCGATCTCAATATATATTTTGTTTGACTTTATACACAAAACCCCATATTTCTTATGACAAGCAGACTATATTTCATGTTCAATAATTCCCATATTGTATTTTTGCTGTGAATACGTCATTTATAAGCAATTTAGACTTTTATATTATCTACGTTATAATTGTATATTAATTACAAGTCACAAGAATACTTTTTGAAACCTCTCTTCAACTAATGAACCATTCAAAATTTTAGTCCCCTCTCCATAAAGAGGGGAGAAAGATCGATTGAAGGTAGTATTATTAAAAATATGAACTAAACTGATAAAACAAAACATTTTTTTGAGAGCAATGAAATTGTAGTAGATCCCAATATACTGTGGTTACCTTATAAAGTTTATCGAATTTGCAAGGATTTTCTGTTTTAAACCATTAAAAAATTATATTTTACTACAAACAGCCGTCATAAAAATCAACAAAAATCCACAGGTTCACTGCGAAATTTCATATCACAAAATAATCGTAGCACCATGCGCTCCTCATATATTATGTTCCAAGGTCACATGCGTAAAGCTTCACTTCTCGCTGTATAAACGCAAAAAGCTGATTGGAATCGTTTTACTTTCGCAAAAACTGAGAGAAAAAAATTATAAGAAGTATAAAATAAGAAACACTTACTGTGTGTTGAAAAGCAATGTACACAGCACCGACACAAGAAAAGAACTAAACCGTCACTGATCTACCGGCTGTTTTCTAATCCTATACGAAAAGTTTCTCCCGCCATTCTTCATTCACTTGCTCTCTTGATGGAAACCTCCACCAAGAGATTGCAAAGCTCACTTAGTGAAATGAATTAATTTACAGGGTGATTCGATGATCTCTTTTTATTAATCGAGTACCGGTACTTCGCTTCCGTCTATGTATTTACGGTTATTGCTGATCGATGGTTCTTATAACTGGAAGCGCATCAGTCAAGGTCAAAGAAGGCGTCTGATGTCGTGTTACGTAAAAAAGACATCTTCACTACTTTTAGTTTTAATATAAATGTTCATTGCGTATATATTATGTCAGTTTGCATGTACGCTCATAACAAAATTTTTGAAATTAATAAAAATTCATTCCAAGTTAAAATATACAGCCTCATTTATAGTCACAGCGCTAGTAACTATTGAATACTCTATTAACAAGTATAAGCCACTAACATGTTACTAAATATGTCATTATACGTAGTCTGTATTTCAGTAGCTACTATTAAAATTTTTTATAGTCAAACTTACTGATTACTAAGAACTGGTTGAAGATCATAAATAACCTATGTATAATGGGGTGACATTAACTGAGACCTAAGAGATCTATTGTGCCCCCTTACTACTATTAGTTCCCGAGGAACGTCTCAGAGACTAGTAGTTCTTTTAGTCCTATTTCTTTCAGGAGTTTTAGGATATCTGCAGGCTTCAACTAAGGTAAATGTCCCTGTTCCATCCAATAATCTCCTAGGTGCTGTACCCTAGAATTCTAGATTGCTGTGAAATTCGCAAGTAGTGGATGGAGGTTTCTCCTTTCATGTCACAGAATCTACAATCTTCTTCATCCACTATTTTGAGCTTTTTCAGGTGCCCGTGCAGGCGGCAATGTCCCGTTAGGATCCCTGTTAAAACTCTTAGTTCAGTTTTACTTTGACTTATGCATTTATTAGATCTCAACGGGTTGTAGCCACCCATCAGAATCTTTGATTGTCTAAGCCCTACTAGGTCTTTCCAATGGTCAGATCTCTTTTCTTCGGCTTTGCCTATTTCTTCCAATATTACATTAGTGCTGATACCACAAAAGGGTTCCGGCCCCCAAAAGTGTCTTTCAGTCCCCCTCTTTGCTAGTCCATGCGCCATTTCCTTTCCTTCTATTCCAGTGTATCGTGGAATCCACAGTAAGCTTACTATATTGATCTAGCCCAGATCATTGAGTATGCCTAGGCATTCCCACACCATTTTGGAACTGATTACACAAGATCTCAGTGCTTAAATGGCTGCTTGACTATCCGATATTATGACAATCCTTTGCCTTCTGTATCCTTTGTGAATATTGAACTAGGCACACTTTCTTATGGCGTAAATTTCCGCTTGAAAGATACTTGTGGTTTTTCCAAAGCTTTCATAGTATTTGGTTCCTGGTACACTCCTATCCCAGTTCCTTCTACTGCTTTTGAGCCGTCTGTGTACCATTGAATGACATTCTTTCCAAGTATGGTAATGGTATTTGGATCCCATTCCTTCTTTTTGCTTGATTCCGTGACGAATTTCTTTGAAAAGTTATACCTTTTCATCATACCATCTTGTGGCGTGTCCCAGGTTTTCTGATTTCTGAAAAGTAAAAAGGTGGTTTTTTTAAATTATTCTCTCTCTATTTAGCATCATGCTACCGCTAGTATCGTTTTCAGTTATTTATTTTATACTGTCTGGAGCATTTAGTTCACTGACTTCATTTTGAGTCCGGTAAGTGAGCTATTACAGTATCAGAGCCAGTAAGGGTTTTTTGGATTGTTAATTTTGGGTTTTAGCACCTTAAAACCTCAAATGAACCTTTTCAAAAATCATTTATTTTCTTCTGCTATGTAAAAGTGGTGGTGTGATTTTAATACAAAAATGCGCCTAACAATGCCAAATATTGAAATAATGGTATTGAAATAATGAGATATAAGACCTCCTTCGTCGCCTCGTCCTTACCACTCAACTTACCGGACTTATGAAGTAAATTACTATTTTATTATTGTTATAAGTGATAGGATAATGTTTTATCCACGCAACAAAGTTTAATTTTCTTAAGTTGGTAAACTTAAGATTCGTAAAATTTGTTTCACTTAGAAGCTTAGAAGCTGCGGTTGAGGGAATAATTCCGTAGAAAAGCAAAGAAAGGTTTTAATTTTTTTTTAAACCAGCCTTAACACAATATTGTCATACTTCAGAAAGGTGACACATGCTTTTAGCCGGAAAAGCACTTTTCCGGCTATAGCGTGGAAGTGAAAGTAAGTAATGAGTCACTTCCCAACCGTTTTAAAGGTAAGACATGTCTATATTACTGACCGATTGTGAATAAACTCTTTGTATGGAGGCGTCCTTCTGTCAGCCTCCATTTCAGTTGGCAGTATAAGTATGTCAATCACTCAGCTTAATATTTTGTCCACGACCACTTAATAATAAGTCAATATTTTAACTCCTAACAAAAGGTATATGGTATCCATATATCTACTAGAGTGAATTATGGTTGATAATTTACTAGAGTGAATTATGAACTCATAATTCACGCTTCTGCATTTAAATAACATGCCATGACAACTCAACACTCACAAAATTTCGGTACATAGGTGACTAGAGATGGGGGTACAATATGAAATGAACTATTAAATCTGCGTAATTTGTTTAGAAAATTTGTTTCTGAAATATAATATTATATCGATAAAATATCGAAATTTTTAGTATTGCTACTTTTCATAACGGTATTTTCTAATATTGATATTTTTGAAACAATATATTTATAACGGTACGGTGTATCGATATTTTACACAGTATCGCCCATCTCTATATGTCACATTTGACGTACTCTGGAAATTTATTAATTTTGACGTTAGAATTGTCAATAATACCAAATTATTACTTTCCGTTCTACACTCGCCTTATTTAATAAAGAAATCAAGAGTCGTGGACAAAGTATAGTTTTCTACTCGCAAGTTATGGCCATTATTCACTCGGGTAACTTGCGCCCCTCGCCTACGGCTCATAAACTGCTCGTTCAATAATATACTATAAAACATCACTATCGTACCTTAGCATGATGCTAAATATGTCTATGAATAATTTTTTGTAATTTTCAACTAGTAGGTAGTCATAGCAGCCACTAACTCTGACTATGAATAGGGCTAATTTAGCTTAATAATACAAAGTATTTTTCCAACTTCAGAGGACAAATTTCAATTATTTATTATGAATAATGTATGTGATAATATTTTTTTATAACGTACAATAGGGTCAATTCTATAAGAAGTGGTTAAAAATTAATGGCAAGCCGTTATATTTGACGAAGTTTACGCTATTAGAAATGTTTTAATCTATACATAGTCAAGATTAGGATTTGAATTTTAACAGATTTGGTGTCCAATTGAGAGTTTTCCGTTCATATTTTAAAGATTATTATGCGTACAGAATAGTAAAATGGAGTTAGAAGATTGTCTAATTTTTAACCATACGTTAAAATTCAACATTTGCTTACAGAATTGCACCTAATTTCGCCATATTATTTAACGCACAATTTTTTAAAATAATGTAGTGACTGCTCTTACATGCCAGGAGTTGATATACAAATTGATAGTCGTGATTGTTAGATGACATGTTCATTTCTTATTTTCGAGGTAAATTATCGTTCTCGTGACATTATTCATATCATTGCCTAATGTTATTTCTATTTCCGGCCTTGAATCCAATATAAGTGAAATGTTAGATAATTCAATAAATGATGTGCGCTTACACGAGTTCAACGTAGCTTCCTCCTTGGTCGTAGTTTACTAGGGATTAAAAGATTTTTTAAAGAAACTATTCTCGAATTCGATTCAATTTTTCTATTTTTCATCGATTAACCGAGCGCAAGAACCGATTCTTTCGATTTTAATCGATTCTACATACCTATATTAAAAAGTCAATAATTTTTACAGTTAATAGATTTATTAATTAAATCGCAATGCCATGGAGGAATAATTCAAATTTATTAAATGAAGCACAAAAATAGTTAAGAACAATTTTTTTTATTTATAATAACGTGCCCAGCATATTACTTTCAATCTTGAGATTTTTTCAAAAATAATATGTTTAAACAAACTTCATAAAATAAGTTTCAAAAAGGTAGGCGCCATTTTAATATACATATTGACAATAAATAATATTTAATATAGATAAATATCAAACAATGAATAAATTAATTTATATTTGTATGACCGTATGAAAAACATAAAACTAGTAACTTAACCGTAAAATCGAATGTCAAGAATCGATTCTTGATCTACTTCGGGAATTAAATATTATCGATTATTTTACGAGAAAACTCGATTCTTGTGTAGAATCGGAATCAAGTTTACGATCCCTATTGTTTACCAGGGCCCGTATTCTCGAATCTCGATCAAAAATGTCGCAATCGACATTTGTCGAACAAAACTGTCCAACGAAAATTTGAGATCGAATTCTCGAACTACCTTCGACATTAATGTCACCGTTCAACATTTTGTAGCATATGTACATGTGGAAATACTGTAAATTTATAAAAGCGTGTCCGGTATTCGCAAATGAAGTCAAACAAAAATCAAAAAGAAGAGTTTTAATAACGGTTCTGTTTTGACGTATATTTTTAATGTGTTTCTCGTTACTTATTTTTAAACATGAATACGGAGGGTAAAAAAACTCAGTATTGCAGTAAAGCGCAGAAGTGAGAGCGGCGTATCAATCACGTGATACCGGAGCGTTGGAAGTGAGAAAGTCTATCTCGAACGCGTTGGAGCGGATTTGAGAGTGTTTAAAAATAATGTAACCTCACTTCTTTTACTTTCATAATTTATTAATTTTGTTGTTCGTCTTTTATCATTTTTAAGACCAACGCTAATAAAAGTTAATATTGAGTTCTGTTCGTTCTGTTCGTTCCCTGTATTAGCTCATACAGGTTCTTTACTGGTTGGTTGTAGAAGTCTTCTGGAGTCATTTGGGGTCTTCCATACAGTTTCTGCCTCCTGTGGTCCAGCGACTCTCAGTTGCATGATATGTGCAGAGCTGTTTCGGTGTCCTTTTTGCATCTTCTGCATGTAATAAGGCCTCCGTTATACAGTCCTATTTTGTTCAGGTGCTCCTTTGTGGGAAAGTGTCCCGTAAGAAGCCCCGTTATGGTGCGTAGTTTGTTCCCGCGCATTGAGAGCAGTTTGGTAGCACTGTTACTGAAGGTACGTGGAGCATGGTCAAGTTAATTAAATGTTTTTTCATTTACTTACAATTGAATTTACATACTTCCATGATGAGTAACTAGTGAGGGTGATTATTTTGGCTCCATCCACATTTTATAACCACTTAATAATTTCAATGTTGCCATTGTTCAATTATAAATTAGATGTTTTGTTGGTCCTGTGAAAGACCAAAAAAGATATGCAGATTCGGAAAATATTTCTCTTCCATAAGACTCATATACGAGCAACAGTGACCACTATACATAAAATTTTATATGTACAAGAAAGGACAGCATGCTTCCTCTCCACGAAACACCTACTTTTCTAGATATATCCTCTCTGTTACTATACAGAGTTCTCTCTTCCACTCACGGAATGTCTATACGGAAGATATTTGATACAGAACCAATAAATAAAATATGGGAAGGGTTGAGAGGAGAATGAATACAAGGTGAAATAAAAAAAGTTATCCAAGACAAATATGAGATAAACAAGAATTTCATAATACGCAACAACTTGAAGTCAGAAGGATTTAGAACTATTATAGGATTGAGACAAGGAGGAGGACTAAGCCCTACTTGATTCAATGTGCATATGGACATTGGACACCATAATAAAGAAAAGCGACCATACAACTAAGAAAATGTTCATTGATGGACACAGACATTTAGAGTGTGAGTCGAAATAGCGAAGGGAGTTTTTGCAGATAGGAGAGAAAAAAGAATTAAAAGAAAATATAAACATCTGGAAAGAAGTTATGAAGGAGGGGACATGAGAATAAACACAAATAAAACAAATATACTAGTCCATTGAAAAGTTACATTTTGGGTTGCGTTTTTTAGAGGACGCAATTTTATTTTTTTGATGTGTAGGGGGGGGTCAGTGTAAAGCCAAAACCAAGTTTGTGGGGTCGCCACCCTTGTCCCACGGCCGCCATCTTGAAAATAGGGGTTGAAATGGTATTTACGATATATCTCTTAAACTATTTATTTTATAAAAAAAATTTGTCAACATTTTTTGTTGCAAATTAAATTCTCTACAACTTTGCTCCAGTAACTTTTTGTCGTAGAACTATAAATAAAAAAGTTATAAGCGGAAATCTTCGGAAATTTGAGAAAAAAATTTATATTTTTCGATGTAACTTTTTTTTTATCATTTTACGAAAAAATGATGTCTGACCATTTTTGTACATCGTTTTTTGAGGAACAACTTTTATTCGCATCATTTTTTCATTAAGTCAATAGCTAAGGTTTTACAGCGCTCCGAAGTGTACTTCAGTTCAGTTCAGTACTCTTAACTATACCTATATTATACGTGTGTACCTATAACATGTCATCAGTTATTGTTTGTTTTTTTATTCTTTTTTTTACTTTATTATTATAACTTTTTTAATTACAAATTTTGCAATATTATTAATAATTAATTATTGACTCTTTTCCCCACCACCCACGAGGTAGAGTCTAGAGGCGCGTTTTTTTTTACGTGGTATCCCCAATAGGCATAATCCACGGTGATTTTCTAAATTAGAACTACTCCGTCCTCAGTCTGAAGACTGGGGCTGGAAAAAATGTGGAAAATTATTGATGCCAGTGCAGAACTCTAAACCTCCAGCACCCCCTGAGCTTCTAAAATTGATCTTTTGCAAATGCAAAGGAAACTGTGGAGCGATGTTTGGATGCCGAAAAGCTGGAATGAAATGTTCTGCAGTGTGCTTCCATTGTTCTGGAGAGACTTGCAGCAACGTAATGGAACTCTCAGAATTAATAAATGAAAATGACTTTGATGATGAACCGCCAACATTAACACCCCTTCCTTCTCCAGTTCTCCCACTGGTATTTAATTCAGAAAGCCGATCAGATGCTGAGCCGCAGCCTGGTCCATCGAAACGACTGAGGACGGAGTAGTTCTAATTTGGAAAATCACCGTGGATTATGCCTATTGGGGATACCACGTAAAAAAAAACGCGCCTCTAGACTCTACCTCGTGGGTGGTGGGGAAAAGAGTCAATAATTAATTATTAATAATATTGCAAAATTTGTAATTAAAAAAGTTATAATAATAAAGTAAAAAAAAGAATAAAAAAACAAACAATAACTGATGACATGTTATAGGTACACACGTATAATATAGGTATAGTTAAGAGTACTGAAAAATAGTACTCACTTCGGAGCGCTGTAAAACCTTAGCTATTGACTTAATGAAAAAATGATGCGAATAAAAGTTGTTCCTCAAAAAACGATGTACAAAAATGGTCAGACATCATTTTTTCGTAAAATGATAAAAAAAAAGTTACATCGAAAAATATAAATTTGTTTCTCAAATTTCCGAAGATTTTCGCTTATAACTTTTTTATTTATAGTTCTACGACAAAAAGTTACTGGAGCAAAGTTGTAGAGAATTTAATTTGCAACAAAAAATGTTGACAAATTTTTTTTATAAAATAAATAGTTTAAGAGATATATCGTAAATACCATTTCAACCCCTATTTTCAAGATGGCGGCCGTGGGACAAGGGTGGCGACCCCACAAACTTGGTTTTAGCTTTACACTGACCCCCCCTACACATCAAAAAAATAAAATTGCGTCCTCTAAAAAACGCAAGGTAAGGCCTAAAAAATGTAACATTTCAATGGACTATACTAATAATAGATGACGAGAATATTGATACAGTCATCAAAATAGATAATATAGAAGTAGACAAAGTTGAAGAATTTAAATACCTAGAAGTAATGTTTGACGAGACGGGAAAACAATTAATGTAAAATTAATTAAACTGTGCTATGCTATAAACAAAAATTTTATTAATAAAAAGGAAATATCCAAACAAACAAAGATGAAAATATACAATACAGTATATAGAGCAGTACTAACTTATGGATGCGAATTTTGGACTCTCTCAAACAGACTAAGAAGTAAAATTCAAGGAAAAATAGGAAATACAAAAATAAAAGATGGCAGTACAACCAGTGTTTAAATTCATACAACGACATCTAAGTTGGTGGGGTCACATCCATAGAATCGATAACAGGAGGCAGGTAAAACGGATATATATGAGGCAAGACCATAAGTTAAGAAAAGAAAAGGGAGGCCTAGACAGACATGGAACAAAATGGTGTGTGAAATGAGAGAGAGACAAATCCTGGAAGGAAGCGAAAACATCAAAAAGCATGAAAATTTTTCGTATAATATATAAAAAGAAATGTAAACCTGACACCTATAGGTACAACGGTATGAGAAGATATAGGAGCAAAAGTACATAAAATTATATACAGTGCTATTAAAAAGTCCCCTCTTCCCTCGTATCTTTTGAACGGCTACACTTACATTATTAAAATTTGGAGTGTGGAAATAAAGTGTTGTAACTTCTCTACGAATGGTAACAGGTGACGTTATAGTAATAGATGACGTCACTGTGCCACTCTGGCCAATAATTTTGAATAGGACCTTATGGTAAGTGATATATCGTTTGAAAGGCATTGACATTGGCTACATAGCCATATTCATTTTGTTTGGGTTTAAACTAATTTTGACGGATAAATTAAATAAAAATACCAAAATTATTTAAAATATTTTTTTAAATTTAATTAATCAAATATCAACAATAGATTCTTATAGCATGTGTTCGAAATGTGCTCCGTCTACTTCCTGACAGTAATACATCCTATTAGTAAACTCTTGTCGTACTCGTTCGAATGTGTCAGCTGAAATTGCATTGCATTCTTAAATAATTATTTCTTTCAAAACGCCAATGCTATCGGATGCCGTAGTATAAACCTTGGATTTCAAGTACCCCCATAGAAAAAAATCTAATGGTGTCATATCTGGTGACCGAGGTAAATGGACCTCGCCGGCCGATCCATCTACCTCGATATTCTTCATCCAGGTAAAGTCTTACTGCACCATAATAATGTGCAGGAGCACCATCTTGTTGAAATGTTATTTCCAGATGGCCGAATTCATCTGGATTATCTTCCAGAATTTCAAGAATTAACGGCTCAATTACATTCTCCAGATCACACTTCACCGCTTAAATTTGAATTTAGGAAAACAGAACCAACTATGTGGTTTCCCAAAATACCGGCCCAAACATTGACTTTTTCTGGAAATTGGGTATGTTGTTCACGAAAGGTGTGAGGATTTGTGTCACTCCAATACCTTACATTTTATGTATTCACATTTCCATTGAGGCAAAAAGTACTTTCGTCACTAAAACAAATTGTTTTTCTGTAATGTGGATTTTGACTAATTTTATTTGTCATACATTCACAGGATTCGAGTCTTCTGTCGGGGACGTCATCCGAAAGGTGGTGCACCATTTTCAACTTGTATGGATGAAATTTATTTTTAGCCAACACTCTCTGTACTGTACTTTTACTTACTTCACAGATAGACGCAACTTTAGTTAAAGAGGATGTAGGGTTTACTACCATTTCAGCAACTATATCAGTTTTTTTATCATCACTAAATGTTGGTCGACCAGATCGTTTGGCATCTTGAACACTACCTGTTGCTTCAAACTTGTGAAGAAGCTCCCTCAAATAAGTTCTCGAGATAGGGCGATCTGGGTATCTCTCATTGAATAAACGTTTCGCTTCATGGAGATTCTTTCCAGATTCACCAGTTATTAAGATAGCTGCTACTTTGTCGGCTTGAGTACGTACCGTTTTGCTTATGTAAACTATTAAACGTCTCGTTAAACAATAATGTAATTAAATATTTAAGCTATTTAGAAAAACTTTGCAAAGCAACAAATACTATTAAATTAAAAACGTCAATTTTTTGACAACTAACCAGAGGCGGACTGAAAAATCTTCAATATCCAAATGTGAAATAATAATTTTGGTATTTATTAAATTTATCCGTCAAAATTAGTTTAAACCCAAACAAAATTAATATGGCTATGTAGCCAATGTCAATGCCTTTCAAACGAGATATCACTTGCCATAAGGTCCTATTTAAAATTATTGGCCAGAGTGACACTGTGACGTCATCTATTACTATTACGTCACCTGTTACCATTCGTAGAGAAGTTTATAATACTTTATTTCCACGCTCCAAATTTTATTATTGTAAGTGTAGCCGTTCAAAAGATACGAGGGGGGGAGGGGACTTTTGAATAGCACTGTATATCCAAGAGATAACAGCATGCTTCCTCCCCACGAAACACCCACTTTTCTAGACATAATTTCTCTGTTATTCTATAGCTTTCTCTCTTCCACTCACAGAATGGCTATTCGGAATATATTACTTATCTTTTTACCTCAGACTTACTTGCAGCAAGTGCCACTAGATCGCGCTGGAATAAGATCCTTCGCAATATGTAGGTAGGTACATGAAGCCATCAATTGTTCCAGTCCTAAAATTCTCCTCTATGATTAGGTATTCGAGCTTGTGATATCAAAAAGATTCTCCAGAAGTACGCATATTTTTATCGATAATCTCTGTTTCATCAACTTCAAGATTTTTTAGGAGTGTGGATTTATGGGATCGGTCACATTTTATTGATATGTGATATGAAGGCAAAATTACTCAAGAAAAATAATAGATATAAGAAGCCGAAAACATTTTTTTTCTAGAGGAAACATTTAACAACGAGCGCCATACGGCAAATAGACTTTTTGCTGGAAGAAACAAGTCGAAGACAGGCCTTCACAAACAGTCTATCCACTGGCTTGAGTCCGCTATAAGAAAAAGGACGCAGACTTATAATAGTCCATATTAGCCATTAAAGCACTGTACATAGATAGTAATACAAATGCAGGTTCACACACTAATTAATAAGCAAAATTTAAAAAAACGCAGTGAGCAATACAAGATGGAGTACCTAGCCCATTGCTTTTCACAACAGAATTATACCATTCACCGAAAAAAGGATTCATAACCAAAAATAAAATCAGCTCTAAGGCAAAGCTTACAATATACAAAACAATATATTTATATATTTTTCATGATATTGCAATTTTTTCGGTAAACATTTTCATACTCAATAGCGTTGATCACGAGTGGGGGTGATGCTTTATTGTCCCTAATTACTACTTGTGGGATTGCGACCATTATCCCTTCAAGGTACGGAGATACTAATGGTGATGGATGTCAAATATCTCGGGGATAATTATTTACGCGAGATTAGGATGGACCAAGCAGCTGGAAAAAATAGCGACAGGATCGGAGACAACAATAATGATGGCAAGGGCAACTTGTAACAAAACATGAGGGTTAAGTCTGCGCATGATGCACTGGATATACAGTGTAGTGGATTAACCCATATTAACATATTATGCGTCTTTGGTATGGTGGAAAAAGACGTTACAAAAGAATGCAATTATAAGACTGGGCAACGTGCCAATACTTATTTGTCTCAGTACTGCAGGATGCATGTGCATTTGTGACACAAGCTTTGCAGATTGCGTTCTTCACTGGATAATTCTCGAAAATGCTCTTCAATACCACTGAAGTGTATACGAAAGAATTACACAAAATTGGTGATAAATAATTGACAACTCCAATCAAAATTACTATAAACAAATAGTAATAATGAGCAAATATTCAACTTTTTTTTCTATTAACGTATGAAAATAAAAGGTACACTATTCAACAAGCATATGCGAATGATGCAAGTAGAATAGGTACACTAAACAGATACATGCAATGAGAAACGGAACATAGCTGTTTAATGTATTCTCCGATCTAAATAGTCCACCAACAAAAAATTTCTATAAATTTACTTCAATAAATATCAAGTATTCAGCTGGACAGCTGGATCCAGAACCACTGTAAGAAACCCCGCATCATCTCCTTCCAATATTTGTTAGTTATGTGTTCCTATGATGTACTAAGTTTTTGTGGATATTGCGTACGAACGGGAATACTTAGGTGCTTATTTTCCCGAGACCAATACCGAACGACAGATGGATTGTGCTTTCTGCGAAGAGAAAATGTCGATTCATCCGTAAATAAAACGTTATTTGGAAAAATTTTATTTGAATTTTCTCTCTCCCTTCGCTCCATCCGTTTAATATTGTCGTCGGGAAATAGCTCTTGTGTAGTTTGCACCTTATAGCACCGAAACCCATTTCTTGTTAAAATACTGTACTTTGATTTATGTTTATTACTTCAGCAACTTCCCTAATACTTTTTCCAACCACTGCACAAACATCATTTTCTCTATTTATTCGTTGTTCACTCATTTGCCTTACATGTGGTTTAACGAGATAACTGCATTTGTTGCAGTTTTGTAAACATTCACATTTACGAAATTTTGCAATTATTCGATCAACTGTAGACTGTGAAGGCGCTGGTTTCCAAAAGCAACAACAAATAATAAACTACTATTTTCCCATTCAAGTGACCGCCAAAATACCACGCTAAAATTTGAATTTTTTCCTGAAGAGTGTACATTCTGATTTCTTCACGAATTCATTTTATTTTGAATAGTTATGGGCTTGAACAGTACTCGGATATCAACTGCTGTTTACTGACTGTCTGACGCTAATTAAGGACCGCCCACAGTTCAGACTACGGAGTGGTGGGAATTGTACGATATGTGTCCAAATGACGATTGTAATAATCGTGTTTTTAATCTGTTGAAGCTTGATATTGGTCGACTAGTTCAAAAGCAATTCTGATACAATGCTTAAAATCCCCCCTATATTCCGTTTTTTTGAGTCACTTTGATGAAAGGCTCTGAAACTGTGTTGCTTGAATACCGAACAACGTTTTGATGTTTTCAAGTTTGGATGCAATTAACTATTACACGCATCCAGTGCTCTGACTTCACAATTGTATTAATAACATCCCACATCCTTCGAACCATGCCTATCAGGAAAGTATGGTTATAAAAAACTTGCTGGTGAGGTTAGACATGACAGAAGTTATTTGGGAAATAATAATGGCTGACACAATAGAAGAGAAAAAAATTAAAAACTTTTTATTATTAACATCAAGTATCCTCAAGAAGACATATGCTTAACAAGGCGTTAGTTAGTTTGGTCAGATAGGACATTTGACTGTTTATTACATGCGCTACCTGAGTGAGTAGTCATGTTATTTTAGTTACTATCGTTCATATTGACTTTTTACGTAATTCGCACCAATTACATAACACACTGTTCATTCTTAATAAGTGGTAATTAGCTATAAATTTTAATTGACCTTAAGTGTTTATGACATGTTTGCAATGCAATGGTAAAACATCGAATTATAAATATTTCAAAAATACAATTTTTCAGTAATAAGTTAATTGCAGCCTAATTATAACAATAACTATTCCGTATATTTATATTTCGGATTGGGATAAAGTATGGAACCAAGTAGATATATTTTAAACGAAAAGAACGATATTTATGAAAATTTGCAGGTAAGTGCAATGGAACAAAATGCATCTGATGTACATTTTTTTGTTAATAATATACTTCCGGTTTAACCGGATATGCCATCAACTTCTTTAATTTAAATGGGACCCCCTATAAATTTTCACAGATTTTGAAAGAGATTGTTATTTTCAATTCATACATACTGAGTTTAGTGTAAATAAATTTGTAAAAACGAGGAATATAGCAGTTTAATCAACCTCCTTCGAGTTTTTTGCATTAAAGCAAAAAACTATTTAGATAAACTAATTGTTGTTGTTTGTATGCGTAGTAATGAATAAACGAGTACTGTTTAGTACGTCTTTTGTTCTCCAAGTGTCGAATTCTAATTGACGGAAATAAATTTTACAATTTAGAATGATTGAATTGAGTGAAAAAGAGCGTATTGAAATTTTAATGATGATCGGTTATGGTGATGGTGTTAGAGCTCATGAAGAAGTGTGTCATATTTTTAATAATTTGCATCTGGAGAGAAATCCTATATCACGCTCAACAGTAACTAAAACATTACAACGTTTTAATACAACTGGGATGGTAAAAAATTTGCTAAAACCTGGAAGACCGCGGACTGCAACGAACGAAAATGTTAAACAAAATGCTGCAATAGATTTAGAAGAATCACCTAAAACTTCCACCACAAATTTGGCACTAAACCATGGTATCAGTCGACGTTCTGTAGGAAAGTATCATCCGTATAAGGTTCAGTTGGTTCAAGAATTGTCAGACGATGATTTTGACCGACGGCTGGACTTTTGCGAACGGCTAATGGACATCTGTAATGTCGACGATAATTTTGCATCTTACATAGTTTTTTCCGATGACGCAACTTTTTGTTTAAATGGAACAGTTAATCGCCATAACTCAAGGTATTGGTCAAATGATAATCCTCATTGGATTCATGAAGCACATACCCAGCATACACAGAAGTTGAATGTTTGGATGGGAATTGTCGAAAATAGGCTTATAGGCTTTTCATCGACGGAAACTTGAAAGGTGACAAGTATTTGGATCTACTAAATAACGAAATTATTCCTACACTTCAACAGAATGGGCAATCACCACAAAATGTTTGGTTTCAACAAGATGGAGCACCTCCCACTATGATAGACGGGTTAGGGATTTTCTGGATGCGAAGTTTACAAATCGATAGATTGGACGTAGAGGATTCACAGGTTTTTTTCTTTGGGGTTATCTAAAATCACATGTTTACGTTAGACGACCAACAAACTTACAGGAATTGAGACAAAGAATTATTGATCAATGTGAAGTAATACGTGGAGAAGTCTTGGAAAGAGCGACTCAAGAATTTGTTAATAGGATGGCATATTGTCAGCAAGTAAACGACGAGCATTTTGAACATTTGAAGTAATGTTGTTTCTCATTATTCCAAAATAATCAAACGTACACCTATTGTACAACTAACAGTGAGTTATTCCTCGTTTTTACAAATTTTTTACACTAAACTCAGTATGTATGAATCAAAATAACAAGCTCTACTAGGATAGATTCACTTGTTTCCAATAGTTTGATTCACGAAGTAACCGCAGATTATTTACGTTTGGCGGAGATGTGCATGGATCAAAATTATTTCCAGTATGAACAATGTTATGAACAATATGAGGGGACGGCTATGTGGCTTATCGCTGTTTATGGCTAATTTAGCCATTCATGAGTTGCTTTGAGACACAAGCTAGAAAATAATTTGAGTATTTTTCCTAAGTGTGTTATAGGTTAGTAGATGATATTTTTGCTGTATTTGATACAAATAAAGCTACGAATAAATTCTAAGTTTCCAAGTATTAAATTAACTTATAAATTAAAAAAAGATGGACAGTTACCATTTCTAGACACATTAGTAATTAGGAATAAAAATAGGTTATAATTTGATATTCATCGAAAAGATATTGCTACTCACTGATCACTGATCGCAAAATGGCTAGTCTTCTTTTTTTAGGACATTGACTAACTCATTTCCTTCTTGATAACGAAAGATATAATAATGAGAATACAATTTTTGACATTCAAAATATTGCTGCGTAAAATTCACCGAGAATGCATCAAAAACCAGGCTGGATGGGGTGACGCGATTGAAGTTAACATTTAATAAATTTGAGAGTGAAATTGTGTGTTATTGGATGAAATAAATAATGTATTGTAGTAATGAGAAATTGAAATTGTTTTGTAAATGAAATAATTTCAGCCGTTTATTCTAGGTTTTAATTTTTTTTGGTATTTATTACATTTTCTTCCCAAATATAACTCGTGCTATGATTAATTATAGAAGATACTACTCGTTAGAGCCATATAAAGATTGAATGGGGATGAAATAATGGATTTAAAAAAGAGTGGTATCTTTTTATGGAGTTAGTTGTAATTATTGTGATATTAAATATGTTGGGCAGACTAAGAGATCTGTGAAAGTTCGCTATTAAGAGCATGTAGCTCATTTAAAAAATGGGAGTGCAGAGAAGTCAAGTGCTGCTGGACATTATTTTGATTGTAACCTTTTTATAAGTTTAGATGCTGTGAAATTGTTAAAAAATGTGAGTAGGTATTAGTAGGATGTTGGATGCATTTAAAGCTTAGGAATAGCTAAATGTAACAATAGTTTGAGTAAAGACAAAAGACCTGTAACTTATAATCCTTATATAGTTTATTGAGAAAAAAGCAATTGTAAAATTTTTTCGCGCTAGGATGGTTTGTTTTCGTGGATTAACCAGTTTGGCGCGATACAAATATAGTATATATGGATGATGAAGCACTATAGTGATAGTTAACCTTCGGTCTCCGAAGAAAATAACTTAAGGTGCGTTCGATTTGGTCATACGGTTCTGGAGCGGAGTGAGAGCGGCGTATCAATCACGTGATACCGGAGCGTTTGGAGTGAGAAAGTCTATCTCGAACGAGTTGGAGCGGATTTGAGAGTGTTTAATAATAATTTTTTTATCAAATAATGTAACCTCACTTCTTTCACTTTTATAATTTATTTATTTTCTTGTTCCAGTCTTTTATCATTTTTAAGACCAAAGCTAAGAAAACTTAATATTGAGTTACTTTGATTTAAAGGCTGTTTACTAAATATAACTATTTAAATAATATAATTATAGTTTGTTTAAATAATTTGCAGTTTGTTGTTGGCCTTATTATATCTTAAATGGTAAGTAAAGTATTGTTTGAGTCCGTTTAGGACGTATTTCACAATACCAGAAGAATTAACAGGAGAATTAAACATTGTTTTAATGTTTTGCTTCTGAGTAATATACCGATTATATATAAAAAAACAATAACAAACCCTAAAAATCAGAGGAAAGTTTGCAACACGCATGACCACTCCGATCGTGCCACCTTGTCGAGGTAGTTCTTTAGGAGTGAACTCCGTTCACTCTAAAATCACACAAAAAAGAACGCGGGGTGCGCCGCACTTTTCGCTCCAAAGGGGCATCTCGAACGGTTTTGGAGCGAAAAGAGCTTACGGAGTGAAAAGAGTGTGCAAATCGAACCCACCTTTAGTTATCAAAACGCGCGTGAGATAGTGTAAAGTGCAGTGTTCAGTGTCAACTATCGCCAACGGTTGTAGAATCCTCAACAGCATTATATAACACAAATTCAACATTATTGATGCCAATCAATGTTAGTGAAAGCGTTTTCTTTAGAAAAAAATATAACAATTCATAACATATTCAACGCCACAGCAACACATAGCTGGGTTTTAGCTGGTATGAAATAAAAAATTTCAAAATTATTTCTACTATTTCTAATAACTGAATTATACTGTCATTTGATTAATTATCTTTGACCCGGATTTGTTTTCTCCTAAAATTTTCGTTCTATTACGAAAATTATGACATCAATTCAATTTTATAAATTGTTTCTTCAACCCGGCCAAATTAAGGTCATGAAAGCGATTTGAAAATTGGGCTATTATTGCAATGGAAAACCAAGCTGCAATTTCAATTTGTAATACACTTTAATGGAAATATATCTAAGTATCAAACTTTTATCAATCAACATTATTTTTTAATGTATTCAACAAATTGGTATAAAAATATTCGTAGGCGATTAAGTAATACGAACAAATTTTTCCGTAATGTTTTAATAGGCTTGTATCTATCTTAAGATTAAGAAATAGTAGTAATAATGTGGTCGAAGGAAAACAATTACCACTACAAGTTGCACAATACTTTTAAACCAAATGAAAACTTGATACAATAATGTTCCATTTAATACAATGTTCTTGATAAAGTTTACTGAATTCAAAGAAACATAATATGTTGATATCTTTAAATACATAATATGTAATCAGCCTTACTCATTGTCACAGTGTTAGTAGCTATCAAATACTATGGAAACAAGTAGCCACTAACATGGTACTAAGTGTGTCGTATTCGAAGCTGTACTTTAGTAACTACTAGTTCATATTGTTAGTAGTGTTAGTGTAAAATATGCATGGCCACAGCTCCAATTCCAACTTTGACGTGTTGTGACTAGCTTCATTATCATTAAAATAACATATCCAAGGTCATGTTAATCTTCTTCTTATGTATAGACCTTTCCAGAACACCTGACTTTGACAGGTCGGCCATAATGTTCTGGGGGACAATCGATCAGTTGGAGTTGAACCTTGTGTGTTTTGGCATGTGTTGTAAGTCAGTTGATTCTCAGACAGACTTTGTAGAACAATGTCAATGTGTTTAAATAATTAGAACATTACAAAATAACACATGGCGCAGTCAGTAAACTGTCTCTGAATTTAATAAAATGATAATTAAAATGTCAGATGACGAAAAAAGCGATTAACAGAGGAATTATGTGATTCAATAGCAACAGATTCATGTACTCAGAAAGATGAATTAAATAGTCACATAACTTGGTTAAAATATCGAAAAAAGTTACTTTATCTGCTGTTTCCCGCTTACTACACTTAGTAACACTACAAAACGTTGGCATTTTGAATAAATTTAAGAACTTATCACCGATTAAAGTCTAACTATCATCCGTTGTTTACCAGTAAACAATAAAAACTCAATAGAATATAATAATTATACTTCGTAACTTATAAATATCGTCCCACGTGATCAAAGTGCCAAAAAAGAGACGTTCGCTTGTATTATGTCATTCTTTTGCTGCTGTCAATCACTATGTTTTGCCGCTATAAACTCAATAAATATTGAAATTTGTACGTCTCATGTTATAGAAAAATATAAATACATGCTTAAAGAAAGGTTTCGTAATTGATTTCATATGTAATACAACTCGTGGGTTACTTAATTATTAAACTCAAACTAACATTAGTCGTACTAAAAACTTTATATGTTGGCAAAAATGCGCGCTGTTGCCGCGATTAAAATGGTTTATCTGGTACAGTTGACGTCTTGACATTTTTAGGGTTATGTTGTGACAGTTTAATATCGATCATTCAATTTTTCGATTATTTCATCTCCTTGTTATGAAAAACTGCTAAAAACTGAGTAAACTTTCACAAGCAGTGCAGTGACGAGTTGTCAAAGTTAACGTAAAAATGAAACTTAATAACACTGCAATAGTTGATGTATTCACTATTCATCTATTCCTGACTATTTACAGCATGTATGAAGCAAGTAAGTATGAGTTTAATATTATACTCAATCAACTGTATTTATTGTATTCTGTTACACTATTCATAATTCTTAGCAATTATATTTTCACAATTTATTTACAGATAATCCATGTCACTTTAGAAATGTTACTGCTGCAATTGGAGGAAGAACAATTATTTAATGTAGAATGTTCCTAATCATAGTTTCCTAAAAAATATGACACACATCCACACAGTGGATTTCCAAGAAAAATAAACCACAATATGAATTTGTTTTTAATAAAATGAATCTTGAATTTTCCAACTATTTCATACATATCTTTTTAGGCTCAATAGGTTTTAAAATAATAATTTCTTACTTAGTGCTGTACTTTTAACATACAAATAAAAGTTTTATACAGAAATAAGTTCAAGTTTGTTTATGTACAGTAACTATCAAAAACTAAACCTAACCTATAGCCAAATAAAAAGAAGAATATTTGATAACTTCATTTACTAGATTCTCATACTATTTCAAGAGCTTGGCAACATAGTCCAGTTATGACAGAAGTCACGTGGGTTGATATTTATAAGTTACAAACTATAGGTGATCTCCAGAACAATATGGCCGCCCTGTCAGTGATGTCGTTTTGGAATCGTCTATTTGGCGGTCCAGCGACCTGTCAAATAAGATTCAATATGGCGTCCCAGGGCAAACAAAAATAACTAGTAACTTTTTTTGTGTGGTGATTGATATTGATTAAAAATACTTGTCACTATAAACATTATAACTATTAGTTGTACAAATTTTAGCCTGTAGAGACTGAGACATAGTCTCTGGGCCACTTCCTCTAACTTCCCAGGCCGGTTTAAGTCAATCCATCCACCCCTGTTCATACATAGGATATTCTTAATATAACATTCAAAATAATGAACTCAAGTATTACCTTGCTTACAAAAACAAATTCTCCATTGGCTAAAGTAAATCCTACTCTTAGCACAAAGCCAAATTAAAAATATTCTTAGGCATATAAACTTTTGAAACCCCCCATCTGCTCTTTCGTACAAAAGATGTGTGAAAATACCAAATAACTATCCAAATCTATATCTAGGAGTTCATCGATATCTCAAATGTAGTTAAAATTGAATGAAGATTTTCAAATCAACACAAAGTTAAACTACAGCTTATACATACATAAAACACACTAATAAGATCAAAGGAAAAAATCTTGAGACTGTTTGCCATTGAATAGACAATACACAACTGATCAGCTGTCCAAATTGTTTGACCAGGGTGGCCATATTAAGTCATGGGATCTGGATTGCCTAGGTGTGTGCAGTCTGTTAATTGGTAAAATTAAAGATCCAAACCAGAAAACCGTTAACGAAGAAGTAGTTGAGGTGCAAGCAGCTAAAATGGTGATATACCTATCAAAGTCCAAAATAGAATTTGAAACGACAAAATCGTTAAAAAAATTAATATTCCAATTCATTCAAGGACAGATAGAAAATGCTGTAGGTAACTATTTGGAGGATCTCAATGAACCAGTGTAGGGATCACGACAAATAGAATTCTATTCTAGTGACGTCACCAAAATAGAGATTAATCATTTTTTCTATCACTTAAGACTTGTAGAATGAAGTAGATTCTATGAAGGTGGAAGGAGACCCTTCAGATTCTGTGTCATGATACCAATTTATTACTTTCGAACGATGTGGAACGTTTTTGCTAGATAACGTGACGTCACTAAAATAGAATTCTATTTGTAGTGATCCCACCACAGGCGAGAACAATATAGTAGCCTTACTGTGGATTCCACGACACAATGGAATAGAAGGAAATGAAAAAGCAGATGGACTAGCAAAGGGGGGGTCGGAAAGACCCTTTTGGGGGCCGGAGACGTCCCTCAGGAACTAAGTGGAAGTAAGTGGGCACAATAGATCTTTTAGGTTTCAGTGAATGTCAACCCATCATATGTCGGATAGTCAAGCAGCCATTGAAGCACTGAGCTCTTGTGTAATCAGTTCCTAAATGGTGTGGGAATACTCAATGAACTTGGCGAGAACAATATAGTAACCGTACTGTAGATTCCAGAAAACACTGGAATAAAGGAGATGAAATAGCAGATGGACTAGCAAAGAGGGGGATTAAAAGATCCTTTTGGGGGCCGGAACCCTTTTGCGGTATCACATTGAAGAGAAAACCTCCATCCACATACTTGCGAATTACACAGCAATTCAGAATCCTAGGGCACAGCACCTAGGAGATTATTGGATAGAGGAGGGACATTTGCCTAAGTTGAAGTCTGCAGATATCTTAAAATTCCTCAGGGAAATTGGACTGAAAGAACTACTAGTTCCTCAGAAACGGAGCAAAATAGATCTTTCAGCTCTCGGTGAACATCATCCCATTATACATACATACATACATACGTACTACTATTTGGAGGACGGTTGTGACAAAAATATTTCGAGTAGTCAGTTTAATAAGAAAAGTATAAATACGCTAATATCATTATAAGTAGTAATAGTTGGTATAAAATATTATCTCAAGTTACATTGGATATAATACGGATAGTTAGCTGTTATTTTTGTTTTTCAAACGAACATAAGAGCCGATCGGGAAGGCAGAATTGCAAATAGATTCATATGCGTAATCGTACTATAAAGGATTCCCGATTTATGAATTTAAAATAAAATGTTTCATAATTAAAATTAATGAGTTCAAACTAAGATAATTTTATTGAAACGTATGAGTTAATTTCTTATTTCCACTTATACAGAGGTGCAGACTCCGTTTCACGTAAGAATAACCCTCTTGAAGTTGCAGTCGTATGCGCGAACTTAGATCAAATTAAAACAAACAACATTCACAGATAAACCCGATAAACCCGATTAACTAACTAAACGCCTTGAAGTATTCAAAAATCAAAAATATTCGACAGTAAATGATTGCTGCAAGAACAACCTCAAATGTGAATATTAAAATAGTTGTCGGCATGAAACATCGTGTGTAACGCCAATGGCATGAAACGATCGTTACAAGGCGACATAAATAAACAAGATTGATTTTGATTTCTGCGCAAGACAGTTGGCAAACTTCACGTGGCTTCTGTAATTCAATGTCTGTCGTGGCACATTGCCCGAGAAGTAGTTGTTACTTCTTCTTTGTCTTCGTCTTTGACCCTTAAAAAGTAACTTTAAATATTTTGTAGAGCGTTATAATAGTATTAAACTATTGAAAATAAAAGTATAGAATTAATATTTTCTGATACACCTCGTATTTGACTGGGAAATTTCAATGAGTCTTAAACCATGCAGAGCTTCTTACGGAAAATAACTTTTATTCACAATCGGTCAGTAATATAGACATTTCTTACCTTTAAAACGGTAGGGAAGTGACTAATTACTTACTTTCACTTCCACGCTATAGCCGGAAAAGTACTTTTACTCCCTAAGGAGGAAATGTAAAAGTGACGTCATTGTACGTCAATCAATGAAATCACTTATACGGCACTGACGACCTATACTATATAATGTTATATAAGTATAAATTTTACCGTTTATTCATAGAACACCCTGTATTTTGCAAAATGGTAGAAATCGGTGAATTGTTATTTCAATTTAACGATTTTTACATTAACAATTTGACTTCAATTCATAGATACATCCGGTTTTCGAATTTAGGACAGAAATATTATATAGCATGCTATGGTCCATTGACAGATTAACAGTTTCAAAGTGTGTTACGCTACAATGTATCTATAAGTTATACTGTACGTACTTCATAGTTTTAGTTTGTTTGTTAGTTTCATAAATAAACTTTTTTAAAATGTTGTTATTTGAGGGAGGCAGAAAAATCATATGTATAATATGGTAGTAAATTGCCTTTTTCTCCCTTGAATGATTACTGTAAACTGATTACAGTGAACTTCATCCTCGGGAGGAAAAGTAGCATTTTGCTTCCTTGTTATACAAATGGCTATTAATCGATTCTGGCGTTTTTGCGTCATTTGTGTTCAGAAAGAATCAAAATTTTGTTTTTTTTATTATCTACGAAAAAATTCAATTGTAGGCATCACAAACAATGTAACTGCCAATTATACGATGATATATCACTATCGAAATAATTATCCGGAGTATCTAGGGAGAATATTTCTCGAATGAAAATACAAATTACTGTATATATCCACTATATTCAGATAGATAATGTAATATCTCTAACTTCTGTATCTGTAGAGTAGGGAGGGTGAGTTAGACCCACAGCACTTAGGCCACATGTGATCCATTGTACATCCTCCCGAGGAGTTGTCTTCCTAGGTCATCGTCCATCCTGTCCTTTCCAGGAATGTGGACAGGTCACTAGGAGATATCTCCTTTATATCGGCAGGTGTAGGCCAAGACTCACCGAACACACAGTCTCTTATTGACATAACTCTGGACACTCGCATAAGACATGCCAGACAGATTCATCTTCCTGTTCACACATCCTGCAAAGAGGTGTGTCCACTTGCCCCTTTGTATGGAGGTGTTTCCTTAATTGACAGTGGCCAGTCAGAAATCCTACCGTTAAACGTAGGTTTTTCCTGGTCATCGCCAAATATTTTTTCGACTCCAGCTTCCCAGGGTCGCCCAGGGTGATCCTGGCAAGACTGCATCCCTTGATTTCATCCCATCTCTTTAGAGATTGAGCATGGGTGTAACGTTTAGCTAGTTCCGCAATTGTCGAATTCGTCAGGCCGTATGTCTCTTACTTAAAAATCTCAATAAAAACCAAATTATTTATCCATTGAAAGGGTTTATTTTGATTCCATATTCATCAAAGTACTTTTCTATTAGTTATGTTGCAGTAACATTCCAAAGGACTCTTACTGTATGTTCTTTATATTCCTCACCATTTTGCTTCCTCATATTAAAGGCATAAGTTTTCAAAATAAACGCAAGCTTGGATACTGGAGTCTCTCGATCGAATTTGTATTTTGTTTTTCGTCGCAAAATAACATAAATTGTCTCCATACACTATTCTTAGTTTTTTCCGTGTTTTTGGGTACACTTTTAATGACATTTTTGTCAATTTCCCATTCTGTTATATCTCCGAATCGATTCATGACCTCTAAGAAATTCTTCTTTGACGTTTCACGTTTATTATTTTAACGTTGTCTGACAATGGTTGTCATGGCACTGTGATTTATGAATTTCCATTTAATAATTTAACATTCGTTGCATTGATACAACATGTATGGGTGAAATATTCACTTATAATCTCCCTAGAGCACGAATTATTTCCGGAAATTATCTCGAAGTGGAAATTTTCTTAAAAAATTCGCAACTGAGGAAAATTTCCGGAATATTAATTCATCCTCTAGGGAGATTCGGTGAGAAAATTTTATACCAAAACTTTATTAAAATAGAAATTGAATTGGTGACATACTTAGGTGACATATTATTATCCATGTAACGGACATCATAGTAGGCGTTGTTAAGGCTTTCTCTCATAACAGCGAATTGCGAATTATTTTTTTTACGGATTTGATATCATCGGTTGAAAATACACAAAAAGTAACATTTTGTGTATCTTCAACCAATGAGTGTTGCATAAAACGGCCATGATGACGAGTTTTTTGACGTTTTGCATGACAATTTTCAAAGTCTGTAGGTATGTGTTTTGTGTTCAAAAGCAAAGTCGCGTGTTGTCGCGTTTTATTTGTTTTGTACATCAGATACAAAATTAGAATGTCGCGTTTTGGTAAAGAAAATTGTGAGACGATAAGAAAAGAGGTGGATAAATTAATTCCAGATAATACAAAAAAGTCAAAGACGTGGAAAAGGAACTTCTAATACATTTGAAATTTGTAACAGATAATAACATGTACCTACGCCACTGTGTTTATGACAGCTGTCAAGCCAGAGGGAAATTTCCATTTATTAATTTCCCTCTACGCAGGGAAATTTCCGAAGAAATTAGGTTATTGTCATAGCAAAATGTCAAAATACATGCATCTGATTGGCTAAAACTAACTGGTATAAAATTTTCATATATAATACCACAAGATAATACCGCCAAGTTTTTCAGGAAAAATCACTCGCGCTTCGCGCTCGTTATTTTTTAACCTGAAAAACTTGACTCCTTCATTAGTTTGCAACGAACCTATCGGGAAATACCCGATAATTTTGAAGCTCGTGTGGTATTCGGGGGATTATTTTTCCGTCCCAAATGTCGGCCAATAGAATTGTTTTTTTGCCTTCTCCGTATTAATGGGAACATTTCCTTTGACTTTTTTATCGATGGTGGACAGAGAACAAACTCCAAATCGACTCATTTTCATGCAAAATCTCCAATTTTCACAATTGAATTCAACCTGTCAGTTTGACGTGAGATTAATTTGACTGGATCATGTTTTATTTTTATATATAGCAACTACCAGAGAAAATTTTCAAAAAATTATCAGTATAATACCTTGTAGGTTGTACCACGTGACGTCGAATGGTGCAATTCTATTGGTCGATATTTGGGTCGGAAAAATAATCATTGATATTTTAGAATTTTCTTCAACTTTTTCATTAAACAGTGGAAGTAATTGAAAGCAGTTAATTTATAAAAGTAATAACAGTTGATTCCACAAAGTAAGGTTCCAAACAGTAAATTCAACATATTTCACTTTCATAATATACATATTATAGATATAAAAGAAAGCTAAACTTTTTAAATAAATTATAATATATACGTATGTATTACATAAGTTTGGAAAACAAATGACATGAAATATCGTTATTGGTGTATGACATTGCCTAAAAAATTGCAGGTCAAGTCATTCCACTAATTTTATGTCGTTTCAAATTTTATAATTAAAATTCAAATACCAAGAAATATATCGAAAGGAACCAACCGCACTTTGATTAATAATCAAACCGGTCTTTGTGTTTTATCATTATGAAGATAATAAACCATAGAGGTCCATTATAACGTATTATTGTTTTACCTGTGCCCAAAAAACGTGTATTGAATATTTCAGGCTTTAAAAAGAAGTCAATGTCAGTCCGTTTGTGACTTCCGGGTCCTTTCTGTAACGTAGGTAGGTAAATGCAATCTGTTTTCATATCTAAAATGACTTGACTTATGATATCCTCTAGGGATATGTATCATGATCTATTTTGTTGATCAGGCTTCACATTACTATGTTCAGAGCCTATAGCATGCGTTCTCTGACTATATTATCCCAAAATAGTGTGGTGCTCCTCTTTGAAACTCGACAGTCTGTCTATTACAAGGTTTCACATTAAGAGAGATAGGACTTTTCTTTGAGAACATCCTGTTGAAACCCAGACCGATAATGTTCCACTTATCATGTTTGAGATTCCTGCAGACTTTGCTTCATCGTCACCTGTTCACCCAGGTTCAGGAATGAAGACCACCCTCACTTTCCTCCAGACCTCTAGATCACCACTATATCAAGATTCGCAGCTGCGTCCTTGTAGAAAACAGTCTGTAATTTCGTTATAATGTTTTTCTTTGTCACTCGCGTTTTAGGTGGAGTCGTATTTTCAGATTGACGTGTTCGATCTCTCGCTGCTCTTGCTTTCCTACCGGTTCTGGAGTGTCGCGAAATTGCAGGACCTGAACTTCTTTTCACCTTATATAAATCCTTTTCTTTCCATGCCCCGGCTGCCATTTCCTTGACCCTCTGACAGAGAGACTTTTATATTTGGCCACGCCAGTAGCTTCACCCTTTATCAAGAAGTCCTCTCCTCCTTGCTCCTCTACTTTTATTGCACAGTCTGTGATGATACAGCCCATGCTTGTTCCGATTCCAGTTTGTTAAGAAAACCCCTTGTCTGAATTGTTCCAGCAAGTAGCTAGAGGATGTAGTCGTAGCCCTTTTATGACTGTGTAAAGATACCTATATATAACGAAGTGCGCCTATTGCCTCGTGGATGGTTAACTATCCATCCAAAAACCCTTCGAGCATCCATCCCAAAGCTATAAACCAGACCGTAGGTTTTGGAGAGTTTTTATTGTGGTCCAAATCATTCGTCGGTTAAGCCTAGACTCCCTTTCCACGAATGCAACATACCTTGCACACGTGTGAAAATGTCGCTGCAGCATCAGGCGAATTACGGTTTAGTAGTTCCTTTAATTCGCGAGTAATTATTTGACATTATATCGAAACCTTACTCATCGTTCATCCCGATGGTGAGCCAGTGACAAGGCTCTCACAACTCTTTAAGAACAAAATCCCATGACAGATCACGCCCTCTGGAGATAATACAACGCACAACACCGTTGCCTGTACCTTCCATTACGGAGTTAATTTATTCATTTTAACGCATAAAACGTTGTGTTATTTTTTTGTAGTAACTAGATTTCACAAAGCTCATTATTTCTCCATTCGTTCCAAAAATTATTCATTTTATATCCGCCCATTTAACCACCAACATTTCAATCTCATTTATATTCAATTAGGGTAGGTAATCTCATTTGCTGTCTTGCAATCTGGAATCCCATACTTATTTCTTTAACAAAGTCTTTTTAAAAACAAAATCAATGTTAGTTGTCACACATGACCTCTTTCAATAAGGAACCTTTTCCCTTTGGCTAATATTTTCTTGAGTTCCCTACAAAGCGTATTAAGTCATACAATTTTAATTAGTATATTAAAGTATAAGTGGATATTAAGGTCTTTAAAACACGCGCGATTTTTCGAGCACGACGGCGAAGCCGGAGTGCTCGGAATAGAGCAAGTGTTTTAGAGACCAGTTATCCACGAATACTTTACGCTATTTTTTTTTATTGGTGCTCTTTGAAATTATAAATATATACTGGTATCTATTACTACTACAACAACAAGAAATGGAAACAAGAACTAATAATGTAAAATGGTTGAATTCGTGATGCTTGCGTTGTCATGGAAATGAGAAAAACATAAACTAATTTGCATTTTGTCTTTAAGATTTATTGTTGTCACCGAAGTGCATAAAAATAAATTCTAATATCGATTTTTTAAGTAGTAAAGCAGAATCGCGGTTAATACCGCAAAAATCTTCTGATGCGTATAAAAAAAAATTAAATTGTTAAATATTGTTCGAATAAAGGTTTTGACGTTACAAAGTACTCCTGTCAGATCAATAATAAAAAAATTGTCATTTAGACTTCGTTTCTCGAGTTGTTGATGTTGCCATGGTAACTTTAAAAAACGCGCGTTTTTGAAAGTTCGATTTAAACACGCTGAGGCGTCATTTTCGATATGGTTTATTTTGAGGAACACTGTATTTGTTACACGTTGTAGACCGACTGGTGGAAAAATTATGCATCTTTTCAATCATAAAAATAATTCTATAGACGGCCAACCATAAAAATATACATGTTAAAGTGAATAGAATAACTAAGAATGTGCATTGACCTCAAAACAACCTTCTGGCTAATATATTAAAACTATTAAATAAAAATACGAAAGTTGAATTAACTGCTTAGCATAACTTTAAGTATTCACGTAACACTTTCCATTTTTAATACCCATTATACGTGCGTCATTTTCTACGAAAATAAATTCAATGATGCTGTGTAATTTCAGAGATCATGCAGGTTATAGACACTATTAAAATATTGATACAAATTAAATACACTGTTCAACTAAATGTTTCAGGTTAATTATTCTGCAATGATCATAATTACCAGCACCGTGCTGGGAAATTTCATTTTTCTTTAAACTGCTACTTCCGCCATCTCTAAGGAGTAGTCAGATTAGCACCTCAGTTATAACTAACTGTTACAGTACGATGAGTGGCGTGAATTCATGTACAATTTTCAATGATTACAAAGTTTTTTTTGAATAGATGATTTGATGAATTTTGACGGAATCTTGAAGATATTGAAAGTATTATAAAATTTTAGCAAAATACGTCACAAGTTTGAATTGAACATTGGTTCAAAAATATAATGAAGTTTTAAACAAAAGTAATTGTTTTATTTCATCGTCGAGTTTCTTTTCATTGAGTCATAATGAGGAAATCAAATCTCAAGAGATGGGAAATATCCAGCCTTGTCTCTACTAACAAGTAGCCACTAACATGTTTGTTAATTGCTAAAATTCGATATCCAACACCAGATGAACGTTACCAAAGAATTAGTTGAAGTGCGAGCAGATGAAATGGTGATATATCGGAATCAAATAGTATATTGGGTCACAAGGGTAGGGAAAGAGCTTTAGTAGCTCAAGACTATTAGATGTATGTATGTATGTACTTTGGGGTAACATTCACTGAGAACCAAAAGACCCATTGTGCCCCCTTACTTCTACTTAGTTTCTGATGAGAGTCTCAGAGACTAGTAGCTCCTTTAGTCCTATTTCCCGGAGGAATTTTAGGATATCTACAGGCTTCAGCTTAGGTAACTGTCCTTCTTCTATCCAGTAGTCTCCCAGGTACTGTGCCCTAGGATTCTGAATTGCTGTGCAGTTTGCAAGTATGTGGATGAAGGTTTCTTCTTCCATTCCACAAAATCTACAATCTTCTTCCTCCACTAATTTGAGCTTTTCAAGATGCCCATTCAGGCGACCATGTCCCATTAGGATTCCTGTTGAAACTCTAAGTGCAGTTTTACTTTGACTATTAAATACACGAGGGAGCATAGCGAAGCGGGGGCAGCTGGCAGTTGTGGTCTGCTGAAGCGTCTCCTGCATGAGTTACACAACCGTTTCCCTCACACCGAATAAACCAAAAAATAGTAAACCATAACAAAAAACTTTGACATACTCTGACATTTAATTAAAAAATTCATGTGACACGTCAAAGTAAACAAGTGACAGATGCTGAAAAACTTCAAAAATCGTGGCGTATATTGTGTCACAAGGGCGGAAAATGAGCTTTAGCAGCCCGAGACTGATAGTTAAGGGCTACTAAAGCGTTTCCTGCATGTGTGACGCACAACTGTTTGTCGCCTACCGAATATACCAAAAAATTATCAAATATAACAAAAAACTTTGACACACAAAGACGTTTAATTGAAAAATTTAGGTGAAATGTCAAAGTTACAAAATAGATACATATGATAATATATGAAATGAAGTAAATAGCGATAATCAACTCTAAAAACCTAAATATCTGAAACAATGTTGAAATTGTAATACATAAACAAGGGTGAATATTAATTTTGTTCTTATGACTAGACATGGTTAGATATTTCATATGTCAGAGCTTACTATCTCAACTCCACAAGGTATGTGATAGTACTCCTTGGTATGTCAAAAATATTTATTTTAAGTGTTTTGTTTGTATTGATTGTTTAATGATCTCTTGGTATTTTCAGGTAGTGAGTTATAGAGCTTGGAGTCATAAATGAGTACGATCGTTGAGTTATTGCATTTTTTACTAATGGCAACACATAAAGATATTTGTTACGAGTCTAGTAATCATGTGATTGTAATCTTAATGAATTTTCATTAGACTTTTTATAGTAAAGTATTGTACAATAGTAATAAAGTTTTCTTATATTCATAATTTTACTTTCGAAATATAGTGCATCGGAATGGTGGGTATCTGGAATTTTTTGAGAGCAATATTTTCAAAAATCTTTTTTGAGCTATTTCCAAAATGTCGATATGTGCTCTTAACACATTTCCCCATACTATTAGGAACGTAGGAAGATAGGAAAATGTAACAAAAGAATTTGACAATCACTGACGTTTAATTGAAAAATTTAGGTGAAACGTCAAAATTACAAGTGAGATATGGTGAAAAACTTGAAAAATCGTTGCGTTATGAATTTTCTGCCCTTGGGCTGCTAAACAATACGTACTTTTCGCACTATTTTTAGTGTTCATTTGATTGGTTTTCAGGTAAGGTAGGCGGAAAAAGTAAAATTGAAACGATAAAATCATTTAGATATACCTATTAGTACGAGAGCTAGCAACGTCAGGAAAACAAGAATTTCAGGTTAGCCAGTTTTTGAATATGCTATTTCTCTCACCCTTCCGGACGTCTGACTATCTGGCTGGCGGTAGTGGTGGCGTTCATCAGTGCGCATCCTACCTGTGAAGGTAAAATATCAATTTTTAAATCATTTTAAGAAGTTTCTTTTTATTATTATTATTTTTATTGAACTTTTTGCAACATGAATCTACTATTGCCAGATATTTTTATTGTTGTTTAAGTTGTGACAGACGCTAATTTTGAATTGAAAAAGAATTTGTTTTCAAAATAATTTACTATGGCTGAAATTTTTATATGATATTATTTAAGTAGTTAAAAACCTAAAATTAATTTGCCTAACAATAATTCGATTGTTAAACCTTCAGTCAGACCAATCTAAAAGAGAAAAGTGATGTGCCATCTGGCTCAATAATTGCATATGAAGAGTCAATTTCTTGGATATTAACTTCTGTATGTGAATTTTGAGACGTATTATCTGGCAGGGTTTTGCTATCTACTTCAGTATTTGATATTGAAGTTGAACTAGATGTGCTCGGAAGATCTACTGTTGACGAGAAATTAATTTCAGATAAATTACGATATTTTGTCATTAGAGCTGTAAAACTGCTGTGATAATTTCTGTGGTATCCATCAGTGTCATTAACTTGCTCCGGTAACTGTACACTATCATATTTCAATATGACTAAACTGACAAACATCTTGACTTGACTGATTTATTTTAATTCAAAAGGAGCGTCTAGCACAGCTTGGACAACAATAAAAATATCTGGCAATAGTGGATTCATGTTGCAAAAAGTTCAATAAAAATAATAATAGAAAAAAGAAACTTCTTGAAATAATTTGACAAATTAATATTTTACCTGTACAGGTAGGATGCGCACTGATGAACGCAACCATTACCGCCAGCCAGATAGACCGTATGACGTCCAGGAGAGTGAGAGAGATAGTATTTCAAAAAACTGGCCTACCTGTAATTCTCTATCAAAAACGTTGCTATATTATTCAATTTATTCGAGAAGAGATGTAGCAAATGCTGTAAATAATTGGAGCCTTCCTATTGAGGTCTACAAGGAGGATGTAGGTGTTAAAAATGTGATGTTGAATATAATAGGGATACTTTGCTATTATTTATGTTTTCGATACAAAAATAAGAGTGTGAAAATAAAGTGTTGTAAACTTCTATACGAATGGTAACAGGTGACGTAATAGTAATAGATGACGTCACAGTGCCACTCTGGCCAATAATTTTAAATATGACCTTATGGCAAGTTGGAAAGGCATTGACATTGGCTACATAGCCATATTAATTTTGTTTGGGTTTAAACTAATTTTGACGGATAAATTAAATAAATACCAAAATTATTTAAATTATTTTTTTAAATTTAATTAATCTTATATCAACAATGGATTCTTATATCAAGTGTTCGAAATGTGCTCCGTCTACTTCCTAACAGTAATACATCCTATTAGTGAACTCTTGTCGTACTCGTTCGAATGTGTCAGCTGAAATTGCATTGCATTATTCAATAATTCTTTCTTTCAAAACGCCAATGCTATCTGGTGCCGTAGTATAAACCTTGGATTTCAAGTACCCCCCTAAGAAAAATCTAATGGTGTCAGATCTGGTGACCGAGGTGGCCATTCTATAGGACCTCGCCGGCCGATCCATCTACCTCGATATTCTTCATCCAGGTAACGTCTTACTGCACCATAATAATGTGCAGGAGCACCATCTTGTTGAAATGTTATTTCCAGATGGCCGAATTCATCTGGATTATCTTCCAGAATTTCAAGAATTAACGACTCAATTGCATTTTGTAACATCTCCAGATACACTGCACCGCTTAAATTTTAATTCAGGAAAACAGGACCAACTATGTGGTTTCCCAAAATACCTGCCCAAACATTGACTTTTTCTGGAAATTGGGTATGTTGTTCACGAAACGTGTGAGGATTTGTGTCACTCCAATACCTTACATTTTGTCTATTCACATTTCCATTGAAGCAAAAAGTACTTTCGTCACTAAAACAAATTGTTTTTGTGTAATGTGGGTTTTGACTAATTTTATTTGTCATACATTCACAGAATTCGAGTCTTCTGTCGGGGTCGTAATCCGAAAGGTGGTGCACCATTTTTAACTTGTATGGATGAAATTTATTTTTAGCCAACACTCTTTGTACTGTACTTTTACTTACTTCACAGATAGACGCAACTTTAGTTGAAGGGGAAGTAGGGTTTACTACCATTTCAGCAACTATAACAATTTCTTTATTATCACTAAATGTTGGTCGACCAGATCGTTTGGCATCTTGAACACTACCTGTTGCTTCAAACTTGTGAAGAAGCTCCCTCAAATAAGTTCTCGAGATAGGGCGATCTGGGTATCTCTCATTAAATAAACGTTCCGCTTCATGGAGATTCTTTCCAGATTCACCAATTATTAAGATAGCTGCTGCTTTGTCGGCTTGAGAACGTACCATTTTGCATATGTAAACTCTTAAACGTCTCGTTAAACAATAATAAAATTAAATATTTAAGCTATTTAGAAAAACTTAGCAAAGCAACAAATACTATTAAACTAAAAACGTCAATTTTTTGACAACTAACCAGAGGGGAACTGAAAAATCTTCAATATTTAAATGTAAAATAATAATTTTGGTATTTATTTAATTTATCCGTCAAAATTAGTTTAAACCCAAACAAAATTAATATGGCTATGTAGCCAATGTCAATGCCTTTCAAACGAGATATCACTTGCCATAAGATCCTATTTAAAATTATTGGCCAGAGTGGCACTGAGACGTCATCTATTACTATTATGTCACATGTTACCATTCGTAGAGAAGTTTACAACACTTTATTTTCACACTCCAAACTTTATTAATGTAAGTGTAGCCGTTCAAAAGATACGAGGGGGGGAGGGGACTTTTGAATAGCACTGTATGTATAATCTTGGGTAGAAATGAATTAATACAAAACAAAATGTTTTAAAAATAGAATTGAGGGGTTTGGTGAAATTTTTGTTGAGCCATTTGCTGAGAATTTCCGTAACTCACTTATAGATTACGTATACAAAATGTTCCATTCCCTCTCCTACGAAAATGTAATTTTTTAATTTAATTAGTCAAGCAAAAGGAGAGCATAATAAATTAACGGTAGCAAAGTACCTAAATATGGAATATTTTCGTGCCCTGAGCGAAAGAAAAATAATAACAATAAATTAATTATTTCGAATTTCCATTTGAAATGGAAATAAGAAAATATGAAATTACAAAAAGAATTCTCGATAATAGCTGCTTCTTGAGTGGAATTCATATTCAACATAATTATAGCTAGAGATTAAACTGAAAAGACATTTGAACTTTATCCATCCCAAGGGAGGATTTCTCCAAGAAGGACCCAGTGAAAAGACTGCTGAGCTTGATAAGGGCTACTCGTCTTCTCACATAATTGGTGGTGCCGAATCAATTAATCAATATCAAATTAATTATTTAAGAGTAATTATTTGAAATCTGACGGAATATTATTTTTCGCCTACCTTACCAAAAATAGAGCGGTAAGTATTGTTTAGCAGCCCAAGGGCGGAATAGTTATTTCCCTAGCTAATGCAAAAAGTGGTTACGCATGTGTTGGGAACAGCATTTTTTACGATCGAGCGGAAAATGGGAGAAATATCTGAAAACTAACAAGTTTATTAGTTACCTTATTGATGTAATCATCAATAATTCTTCACGTGGTTGTCAACATTTCAAGGAAATAATTTAAATTGCAAGAATTAATAGATATCGCGGTTGATGTAGGGCTCTCGGGTCTAGCATACTTCCAGATGAGGTGGAAGTGGAATAAAAATTTCATGGGGATGTATTTGTGGATGATTAATTTTGATTTTGAAATAAATCAACCATCCTCCCTAAGGGAGGGGCGAGGGGAGGGGGGGGGTTAACTTTTTGAAATAGTCGTAAAAAATTTTTTGGAATTTGGAATCAAATTCTACGTAATTTTTCACGAATACACCCAAATTTTCATTTTAATAACTTTTTTTTTATAAAAGTTTAAAAAAAAAATGTTATAAAAAAATTGATTATTTACCGAGTATAAAAATCGCTATTACGGCTTTACGAATCGAGAAAAAAATTGGTAGTTGGCATGTGTATATTTAATAGAATCACCTAGCGAAATAACCTAACTAAACCATCCCCCCACCCCCTAAGGGAGGGGGGGTAACTTTGTGAAATAGTCGTAAACAAATTTTTTGAATTCGAAATCAAATTCTACCTAATTTTTCACGTATAACCCAAATTTTCATTTTTTTTTTTTTTCATAAAGTCATGCAAAAAAAATGTTATCAAAAAATTCATTATTTACTGAGTATAAAAATCGCTTTCTCCTTCTAATAGCTTATATATTCTTAAAAGGTTAGTAGTATTACAATCTTCGCGCATGTGCATCACGCGATGTTAGAGAGAGACAGCATCACCAATTTCATTCGCCATCTCTTTTTATTGCGTTGGAGCTTCCGACTATAGGTTGCCTACTCTAAGTTTATTATCTCTATGGTTAGAAGAGACATGATCATTAATTTTTTGTCAACCAAATAGAAGTAAACGAGACATAATGAATAAATTTTTATTGGAACTTTCAATATTATAGTATTTTAATAATATTTTTGAGTATTTACATTGAAATTAATAGTACAATTCGAACAACTGCTTGCATTTTTGAACTAGCCGAACTGCCAATTACATCAGCATTAGCAGTCAGTTCATGAAATGGAGTGTATGTATCGCAGCAGCTTGAAGACGGTATAATTCTTTCAGCAATTGCCTTTTTATGAATAATAGGATGATCGATGTTACCCTCAGCTACTATTGTAGACTTCCATCCTCTTTGCTTTTTTATCTGTTATATTTGCTCCTTAGTCTGCCAGCAAAGAAGCAGAAGACGTTCTATAACAGTGACCCGTATTATATTCCTTTGGATCCAGTAGGTTCAAAAACTCAGCAACCAATGAAGGCATTTTCCCAAACGTATTTATACCAACTGGATTCGCAGTGCATTAATAATTTGAGTATTTCAGAACAAAACGTCCATGAATAAAAGCAGAAGGGCGTAATGCAGCGTATTTCTTAAAATAGTCAACATATTTTCCAGTAATGCAAAAAGAACGACTTATTTTCGTTTCAGTATTTGGAATTTAAACAATCAATGATGTATCTATTAATTCAATATCATCTATTAATAAATGGCACAACGCTTCACGTCGGCAGGCTCCATATATTCCGAAAATAGTACCAGCTTTTACCATCAAGTATGATTCATCTGGAGTCTCATTTATAAACTTCTGAACTTGTTCCAACGTAAGTGTTTTTGATTTTTTGGGACTATAACCATTATTTTTCCTCTTTAAGAATGCTATTATTTACATTGAAATATTTGCTTATATCAACCCCATTTTTTTGTTAACTAGCGCACTCGATTTTATTATAGACAACTCACTCTACAAAGTTGACGCGTTCCATATTATAGATTTCTCTTCTAGATAAGCCAAAAAGATTAAAGTTTCCTTCAACTTTTTTCATTTTACACCACTTGAGAAAATTAGAATATGCAATATCATACTGCTGAGCCGAATTTTCCGGTAAGAATTCAAATGTCGCTCTTTTTGCAGCTTCTTCAATATCATCAAGAATACAAGATTTATCAATACTTTCCCTCATTATGCGAAATGAATATTAAACACCAGCAAGAACTTTTAATAAAAAGCGCAAACTGTAAACAATATTGTTTGTCGGTAACTAAGTGATTCAACGTCATCTAACATGGTCAGCTCCCAGGAAATTAAAATTATTGTTAAAATAACAAACAAATAATTAACTTACAATAATAGACTTCAAAATGTGATTTTCTTGAAATAATTTATTTTATTATCAAATTAGGAGTTATCCAAAAAATTATTTGATATTATGTAGTGTTAAGAGTGAATTTTATTTTGTGGGTGAAAAATCAATTTCACGAACAAAATAAAATGTTACTTTTAACACTAATATCATAAATAGCTATTCCAAAACTCATTAAGCGTTGAAATAAATATAATAATTATTTTGCGATATAATATTATATATTTATTAAATACATTACAGGAAACCAATAATACTTTTTGCAATAATTAATACCTGCGTGTGCGATAAAGTTAGAGTGCGGAAAAGTAGAACTTTCGGAATTGAAATGCGTGCGGAAAGTTTTCCGCAATCTCGTGAGAAAACAATTTCAAAGCTTTATACAGTATCAAGGAATTTTGTTTTTGTTCTGGAAAAATTAGTTCATTTTGTGATTTAATCAATTTTTAAACTTCTTCATATATAACGATTATTAAACAAAAGTCTGGGGAGTTGCAGTTAATGACAATAAATTGCGGTTATTGTTATAGGTTACTTTTTCCACTCCATTTACTAAAGATACTTAAACGATTATTGCAAAAGCTTTATCTGTTCAATGATTGTGAAAAGTAATTATTCAGTGAATAGTAATTAGTATACATAAAATTATTATTGGATGTTAATATCAATGCTGCAATATAATATCAAATTTATTACCACAAAAAATAATTAATAAAACTAACTCCACCTATTTATTACTTTTATATAGGGCACTTTTTGCGCTGAGTCGAATAGTACCGGAGAACTGATGGAAACTACTGATTTACCAACTTTTGTTTGCTTCAACCTTTTTAATTGTTATCAATCAATGGTTCTCGTAGCTGCTTAACACGAATATCATACCAAAATAACGAACAAAAAAACGGCACTACAAGGCCTAAAGCTATAATAGTGCTAGGAGGAACAGTAATTCCTTGAATCAGTAGTATTAGTAGTAATAGTGGAGACAGTACAAGCGGAAGCTGTGAGACTATTGAGTAGCACATAAAGGCTTGCTTACCTGTGTATGACTGAAGTCATAAAAACCACTCCTAAAAGAGCGATGAAACTCCTGAAACACATTTTTATACGAGGCGAAGCCAGATCTGTAACGCACAGACTATTGCAAAGTCAACAACACATAAGCCAAACGCACGGATCTAACTATCGAATGCTTATCGAGGAGTTGAAAGCGGATACCTTGTTGGGGCAACCCATTGACACAACGGCCACGAGATATAGCTTTGATAATAATAAGTTTCGAATACCAATCCCAGGTAGGAAAGACTGGAAGAAAGGTGTACTTATAGGAGCCGGAATTGTGGGGATTAGAGAAAGGATATCTATTCCAATGAGCCCATTCAAGTAACGGTGATTGACCATTGCGTTGAAGAAATTAAAAGACTGGAAAGGACTGCCATCTTCACCTACAACCAAGTTACACTGAAGGCATTTAATTCCATAGAGGTAATTGTGAACTAGTATGGGATTGCATAGGTGCCTTGAACGCACTTGGATCGGATGGTAGCTTGAGTATCGGACACGAAGACTTCTAATAATATTTCAAAGATAATGTATTTAGCAACTAATACAACAATTTTTTTCAAAACAGAAAGCAATGCCAGTTAGAAATTGTAATGTAGGTAATGTAAAAACTAAGATATCCCCATTAAAAAAGTCTAAGATAATATATGAATTCAAATGTCTAGAATGTAATGCTGTCTATATTGGTCAAGCCAGTAAAATTTTTTAAATTGGACACAATGAACACTTACGAGCTTACATATTTGAACAACCTAATAAATCCCATTACGCAAAACATTCACTTGACACCAAACATTCACTAACACCATACACAGTACTACATATTTGTGATAAAAATCAAGAACCAGATTTCCTTGTAGAATTAGAAATTAGGAGACACTCAAGAGAGCCACAATATGAAGTTGTCAATCAACAGATAAATCTAGAGAGCTCCTCACTATTAAACTGTCTTCTCAAGTAACAATTATGAAGATCATCAGAGATGAAGTTTTCCTTGATTTCCAATATCATTGCACATTTATAATGATCCTGAATGGGAAAAAAGATATCCAGGATATCCCCATTAGGGTTGTGCGTCGATATGGGCGAATATTTTTTTCAGGAAATTGAAAACGGATGTGTGCGGAAAAGTTGAGTTTCAGTGAGAAGAGAATGCAGTTTTTTTTAAATTTCTATCTAACCCCCCCTCCAACTGGTCTAAATTTGTAAAAGAAAAATTAGAAAATTCAAAATGCCTATATGAAAAAAGTTGTGTTTTGGTGAATGGACGATGCAGTTTTTTCCAGATTTTTGTTTCTTCCACCCCCCCAACAAGTCCAAAATTCATAATTTTTTTTGAGGATTTAAAATCGCTGTATGCACAGAAAAGCCGTGTATTGGTGGAAGAATGCCATTTTTTGTCTATTTTTCCCCTTCCACCTCCCCTTAACAGTAGGGACGTCCTCCTCTCATTCCCTGCTAACTATCCCCCTTTGCTGAAGACATGATTTTATGAACGTTAACGGGATTTTCCAGAATTTGCTTTAACCGATCTTCAGATAGACCTCTAGTAATGAGAAGGTTTGTAGTATACAATGTTCTGTCAATTCATCAACTCAATATACTCTTTGCAATAAAAGTTGAACTGCGAACGCTGTTAGTATGGATTCCGATTATTACGAACTTTTCGTATTCTATGAAAGTTTTTTAATACCATTTTTTCCATTCCACGATGCCATCTAAAGCATTGCTAGCAATATCCTCAGGATGTCCGAAGTATCCATTTCCCTGAATGACAGATTGGACAACATTTTTAGATCCTCTGGTAAATGCATAGTCTGGTGATTTCAAGAATATGCTTTGGTTAGGTCATAAATGCATGGAGAATCAACCACATCACCATTGTAACTGAACTAGTAGCCGCAAACAGTCTGAGAATTGTGTTACCGGTAGTCAACCACCTGGAGTGATTAGGCTTTCCAGGGCCATGCTTTTCGTCCAAGTACCACTCATGATTACCTCTCGTACATAACCTTCTGATCCGAGCTTAAATCGCTCGTAGGCATATCTGGGAGTAAAGATTCAATTCGTTCAAAGTTGAAAAAAGGAACTTTCTCATAATTTTCCAATGATTTGTCCTTGGAAGCCTCCTGTATTGCAATTCGTCCCGGCACAGCCAACTGCTTGCAACAAATCTATGAATATTGGAGAATATTGAGGGTAGTGTAACATACTTTCTAAGATATTTTGCGCTGATCCACTAGAGGGTGAAATATGGTCAAGTTATTGGGACTCAGATTCTTGTATTAGCACAACATGTTTTTCTACGATGTTTTTCCTTCTTTACCAAAAAAAAAATAGGAGTTTGGTGAAAGTATTATTTTTAACCTGACAATATTGCCTCGCGAAAACACGGCGTAGAAGTTGTAGGAGAGGGTAAGCACGGGGCAAGGCGTTGAGAACGTTGGTCAGGCAAAATAGTGTTGCCAAGATGTAAATATATTTATAGGATTGTATTTTCATAGTATCTTGCATAAAAATGAACTAAATAGTTATAGTTCCAAATTTGATATTTAGGTACAAAAATATTTCCGTCTTACATATTTTTATTCATTTGAATATCTTATAAAGATACCTGAACGTTGTAGTGGTTCGATTATTGAATATCATACATATTTTCTAATGAAATATAATAATTTGGGTTTATTATCCACCTCCCCGCCGCACTTTCGCCCTTCATCCCAGACTTTAAGATCCCTTCAATCTATTCAATGTTATAACTCCATGAGTTTCAATCAATGTGAATCTCCAACCACAAAGGGAGGAAGAGAATGTTAATAGTTTCGATGGAATATCCGGGCCCGGTAAGGTTCGCTACCCTAGGAATGTAGCTACTATTTTCATTTATTAGAAACCCCTATTGCTATAGAACATTTAAAAAGAAAAAAATTCTTGGATCTTGCACTTTTGGAACGGAGAATTGCAATTAAAAGTAATAAAAATACGCCATTTTAATTATGTCTAGATATCAGTTGGTTACAAATTATAGGAATAGCAGTGGATGTGTAATGTGGCCACCTCTCGTAACGGCTTGGAAATCCTTTACACAAGGTTTAAGATCTTTTTAGTAAGAAATTTGTGGTACATCCAGAATTTAAAGAGAGAAACCAAAAAAAAACAATAAGGGAATTTTTTATACAACTGCCATTAAAAGTGACATTTTTAATGCCTGACAAACGTGTTAGCCAAGTAGAAGTAAACGAAACATAATAAATCAATTTTTATTGGAACTTTCAATATTATAGTATTATAATAGTGTTTTAATGTTTTGAAATTAATAGTACAATTCGAACAACTGCTGATATTAATACCTTGCATTTTTAAACTAGCCGAGTTGCCAATTACATCAGCATTAGCAGTCAGTTCATGAAATGAAGTGTATGTATCGCTGCAGCTTGCAGACGGCATAATTCCTTCAGCAATTGCCTTGTTATGAATAATAGATTGATCGATGTAACCCTTAGCTACTGTTGTAGACTTACTTCCTCCGTGCTTTTTTATCTCCGTTATATTTGCACCTGAGTCTGCCAGCAAAGAAGCAGAAGACCTTCTATAACAGTGACCTGTATTATATTCCTCTGGATCCGGTAGGTTCAAAAACTCAGCAACCAATGAGGGCATTTTCCCAAACGTATTTATACCAACTGGGTTCGCAGTGCATTTATAATTTGAGTATTTCAGAAAAAAAACGTAAATGAATAATATATCAGAAGGGCGTAAAGCAGCGTATTTCTTAAAATAGTCAATATATTTTCCAGTAATGCAAAAAGTGTTTAGTTTAGTTTATTCTCGGAATTATTGCGCGCTACGGCAACAGTGTCATAACTCTAACACGACCACTTTCCGATCACCCCTTTCCGATTGCCGGACTCGGTGGCAGTGCGCAGAGGCAGATTTGTATCAACATCGAGAGAAAATGCATCAATTTTAATTTTCTAACATCTCTCATAATAATTATTGTATAAATCATATTATCAAGTTTCAGTTTTTTTTTGTAAGTAAAAAAGGGCAAATTAAATATTAGTGTATAAACGTGTAGGCCTTTTACTAACGTCAGCAGTGAGAAAATCACCAGTAACAAAATACAGTCCACTACAACCATAACATATTTGAACAAGAAGAACGACCTATAATTTCGTTTTACTATTTGGAATTTGGATAATCAATTATTTATCTATAAATTTGATATGATCTATTAATAAATAGCACAACTCTCTTCACGTCGGCAGGCTCCATATATTCCGAAAATAGTAGCAACTTACCATCAAGTATCTATGTTTCATCTGGCGCCTCATTTATAAACTTCTGAACTTGTTCAAAGGTGTGTTTTTGATTTTTTGGGACTATAACCATCATTTTTCCTCTTTAAGAATGCTGTACTTACCTTGAAATATTTGCTTACATCAACCCAATTTTTAACAAGCGCACTTGATTTTATCATAGAAAACTTAATCCACAAAGTTTACGCGTTACATATTTTTGATTTCTTTTCTAGATATGCCAAAAAGACGGATTCAAAGTTTCTTTCAACTTTTTTCATTTTACACCACTTGAGAAAATTAGAATTGGCTCAACAGTATGATATTGCAATATCATACTGTTGAGCCAATTTTTTCGGTAATAATTCAAATGTCGCTCTTTTTGCAGCCTCTTCAATATCATCAGGGATACAAGATTTATCAATACTATCACCCATTATGCGAGATGAATATTAAACACCAGCAAGAACTTTTGATAAAAAGCGTGAACTATAAACAATATTGTTTGTTGGTAACCAAGTGATTCAGCGTCATCTAACATGGTCAGCTCCCAGAAAATTAAAATTATTGTTAAAATGTCAAAAAAATAATTTACTGACAATAGACGTCAAAATGTGATTTTCTTGAAATACTTTTATTTTATTATAAAAATAGCAGTTGTACAAAAAACTATGCATGACATTTATGTGTTAAAAGTAAATTTTATTTCGTTTGTGAAATTGCTCCACTCGCTTCGCTTGTTTCTTAAACTTTTTTACTCACAAAATAAAATTTTAATTTCAAGACTGATATCATAAATAGCTATATTATTCCGTAAACCAGAGAGACACGAAACCCGTTGATTTTTATGTTTGACGTCATCTATGTGAGTATTATAACTTCATCAATAAAATTTTTATTGGAAAAGTATCTTGCCATACAACAATCGGAAGGTGTTTCAAACATTTATACTACAGGTTTATTTTTCAGTTTATTAAGTATTGTTATGATGTATTTATTAATACCCAACATTAAATCTGGCAAATGCCTTCACTGACAATAAAAATATGTCCCACCTAGAACCAATTACTCAGTCCACAAAAAGCAAACGAGAAAAAATTTAAATAAATGGGTCATGTACATAGTATTATGTAAAAAGGGATATGACGAATTGGCCATTTGAAAAATCGGCGAGTTCCAGAATATTCCCCTAAAATCACCAGTTCATAGTATGAGTACTCTCATTTATTTTTACCATTTTTCATAGTATCTTTCAACGGTTCAATTATTAGTTGATTTGAGCTAATTATGTACGATACATTTGAAATAACAAACAAACATATATCAACAATCAGGATAAATAAAATAACGGCAGTAAAATAAACGTTCGCATATCTGCTAATTTTACAATTATTTTGCATCTAAATAAAAATTAACTAAAACAATATTCCTGAATAACATTGCCAATGATATTTCAAAAATAAATATTTCATCCAAATTTACGTAAAACCTAACCATACAAAAATGGATTTAATTGTCATGAGATAAATTTTTAAATATCTCCCCATTATCCATTTTAATTATTATTTTGCAGGTTAGTCTAGAGGTACTTGCTACTAAACATTTTACGTGAATTGAAGGTGGCTGCTTGTTGTATTATTTATTATACTTCTCTGCTGGATCTTTATACAATATTCCAAAAACAGTCAAGGTAAGCAGCTTCTTAATATCTGTTAACATTTTGAAACAATAATTTACAACTAACTATCAAAACTAGGTCAAAAACAACATTTAAACAAATTACGTTCTTAGAACACTAACAAAATTCACGTCGTATCGTATCTCAGTAAACTCATGTATCATAATTTATCATTGAACAAAGAGCAAAGTATTTACATCTTTATATTCATGACTAGGGACCCGCTAAATAGCTAATAGATTTCAAAAGTGACTTTTAGCAATTGATTTTTGTAGTCAAGAGCTTCAAAAAACGCATCAATTCTGCCAGATAGTCAGGCTGCTTTAAAGGCTCTGAAGTCTACAATTCATGGGTCTAAAACAGTCTGGAAATGAAAACAATGCACAAGCAGCTTGCTGGACACAACAAAGTAACTATGTTATGGGTAACAGAACATGAAAGAATTGTCGGAAATGGAATGGCTGGTGGTCACGTAAAAGATGAAGCTTGTATTACTCTTATCGGCTCCGAACCATTTTGTGGTATTCAAAAGAGCCACATCTCCAAAGACAGGCTAAATAGTTATTTTCCTAGCTTGCCTAACTGCTCACGGAATTAGAGTAATGATAAACAAAAATATGTTTCTGAACATATTTTCACGAAAAACCTTAAAATATATGAAAGGTTTTATACTATGGAGGAAACTTTTTTTATAATATATCTTTCGTATATAGAATAGCTCCCAACTTCAATGTCCAGCCTAGATGCTTTGACAAATGTGCCACTCCCTTTGGCGACTCTCCAATCGATATAGAGCGAAAACTAAAGATACTCGAGTCTTACTGCTCTGGTAATAAAAAATATGTAGTGAATACCAATGAAATGAAGATGATATTCGCCAAAAGTAGTCATTTCATTATAGTGGGTATTGTCTGGGAACATTGAATCAACTTACATACGTGGGTGTTAATTTCTCCTCCACAGCCTTGTTTTACACCATAACTAGGAATTCTAAAAGCAAAGCTCATAGGCCCATTGGAGCAGTAAGTAATGAATATAATATGTCGATCAAATATAAATAGTTGGGAATCGCGGATCAATTTATATAATTCATAGTAAATTGTGTCACAAGGGCAGAAAATGAGCAAGACTATTAGATGCACGAGCGAGCGTAGCGAAGCAAAGTTAAGTGCTGCTAAAGCGTTTCCTGCATGAGTTACACAATAGACTCTTGCGAGTCGCAGTGGAGGGCCTTATAGACCCACTCACCATAAACCTAACCTAACCTACACACAACTGTTCGCCCGCCGAATAAACCAAAAAATAGGAAATTATAACAAAAAACAGACGTTTAATTGAAAAAATTTATTTGAAACGTTAAAGCAAACAAGTGACAGATGGTGAAAATCTTCAAATATCGTGGCGTTATGAATTTCCCGCCCTTGTACTGCTACACAATACTTTTCGCCCTATTTTTGGTGTTCACATGATTGTTTTCCGGTGAGGTGGGCGGAAAATTATTTTATCTTGCCTTTTTTCTTGAATTGGTACCTATATGGGGTCTGCGCTACACTGGTATTATAGACGCGCTCTATAATAGGTGAACTTATTTAAATAACTCCTAAGTCTGTCAAAGAATACTCCAGATTACATTGTGCGCTTGGAAATATTATGTTCTGATCATTTATTTTGTCAACGGTTGCTTTCAAACATGCTTTACTTTGATTAAATACACTCAAAGGAACGGACTCTTCAAGACTTTCAAAAATGTGCTTCAATTGACTCGCTCATTTAGCATCTAGCAGTGATACCCAAAGTGGTCTATATCGACCCCCAGGGGTATATGACAACCTGCAAGGGGTCTACGTCAGCGGAAAAACATTACATAAACATACACTGATAGTACCTATTTACTTACACTATGGTATCTTATAATATGAAAACATGTACAATATTTATAGAAGTACCTATGAAGTAAGAAAAATTATTATAAATTATGTTAATAAAATTGTGTGAGTTGTAGGATGTAGTAGGCTTTCGCTTTGTGGTCGCAATACACTTAAAACATTAAAAACATTTAATTATTGCTCAGTTTATTTTATGTTCTGTATATTTTATGTAACAGATATACAATTTTATTTTTAGTAGTTTTAATTTGAACTTAATTAATAAATGTATAAAATTTAACATGTGTTTTTACTTTAAGTTTCCAACACTAAACTTCACTACAGTTATAAATTCACAAGAAATTAATGTCAGGTGAGTAGGGGGTCTACCAAAAACCGAAAAACTTGTCAAGGGGTCTCCGACACAAAGAAGTTTGGGAACCTCCAATCTAGACAATAATTCAAAGTGTTATTGGGTGACGCAAGTTAAAGAATGGTTTATTTATGCGCAATGTGAGTGTCTATGTGCAAATTATTTGAGTGCGAATGTACGCAGTTCTTAGACAAATTTCGAAAACGACGTTAGATGGTGACATAAATAGTAAGGCTGCTTCTAGTAACTTTTCACCATACTCACATTTACTAGTTGGTGAAAATAACAATAATTATTTGTAAATACCTGCACACATCTATACAGAGTTCGGCAAAAGTCCGGGACCGGACAAGTATTGGAGAAAATATAAAATTTTTGAAAAATCTTTTCATACCATAAATTTAACTTCAACTTAAACTATAATTTGAAAATGTTCAAAAATTTAAAGGGTTTTCCAGTTTTGCGTACCGAACTAAACTTTTTTTCCCAAAAGGATCTTTGGCTATCTATAATGGCAGATTTAAAAAGATCACGTTTTAAGCCTTCAGAAAATATAGGGTTTTGCTATCCTATACCGAATGGTCAAAAAGATATAGCTACTTTCACAGAAAAATCACTATCCACTTACAGACATTTTAACAATACACCAGAACGAAACTTATGTTTGACGTTTTAATAATGACTTTTTGTTTTTTGTTATTTAATAAAATGTCTCTTAGTGTACCTATAGTGATTCTTCTCTGAAAGTGGCAGAACCCTATATTTTCTGAAGGCTTAAGACGTGATCTTTTTGAATCTGCCATTATATAGCCAAAGATCAATTTGAAAAAAAAGTTTAGTTCGGTACGCAAAACTGGAACACCCTGTATATTTTAAAATATTATCAAATTATAGTTTATAAGTAAAATTTGTGATATAAAAAGATTTTTCAAAAATTTTATATTTTCTTCAGTACTTGTCCGGTCCCGGACTTTTGCCGAACTCTGTATAACCAGAATAATAGCGCAGCTGAGAAGCTGCCGCAAAACATTTTCAAAATTGTCTTTTAAAGGAAATTTGTATAGTATTAAAAGTACTGCTAATTGCTTTGTCTGTAATATGGATTCTCCGGAGTCATTACATCATATTCTTTTCAAATGTCCCATTCACAGTCCTGATTGGCACACTATCCTAATATTAACAATACACAAAATGGATTCTCTGTACATGGTGAATGACCGGCTTTTGCATGAAGTACACAAATATGGTATACTTTAGATTTCATCTCGACTTTTTCATTTATTAATAAAAATATCCTTACATTATTAGTTCTATGTCATGATTTTTTCTAATTATGTTAATTCCTCAGTTGAAATTTTGTAGCGAGCCCTATGAAAAGATTTAGCTCATGCACAATAAAACTATCTATTGAATTTTTCATGTATCATTGAGTGTTTGATTACTTGAAATTTGACATTATCAATTATTATGATTTTCTGATTGAAGCCATAATTTGCTGCAAGTTGTCATAGGATGTTACATAGCAGCTATAATGATTACACACATAATTAAGAAATCAAAAACTTTCTTCTGGTAGATATATAGGCGCATTAGAAACTATAAATGGAAAAATTATCAGTCCAAGACAAATTATGCAGCATCTTTCATGTCATATCTTTCATATATTTTTCTGCTTAGATATGCAAACTTACCAAATTTATTTATTTTTGTTATGAAATTTGCTGGTAAAATAAAAGCTAGTATAGTAGTCTTATAAATCACTATCCATGTGAATAATATAATGATATATTCTGTTTTTTTTTTTAACCATTAATTATAATTTATTTAGAAAAATTGAAGATATATACAAAAATTACAATAATGTATCTAAGATATCAAAATTTAGCCTATAACAGTATATCACTCAGCAAGCATATAGTGATGGTACGTCATAAACATCTAGGTGAATAATAACCATTATATTCGAGTAAAATACTATATATTATCCACGACTAGTATTTACCTGTTCATAAGTTAATTTATATTTTTATCTTTTCTACAATTTAGGAAGAGAATAATAGGGTTCTACATAAGTATAATTTTTTCGATTCTTCTGGCAATAAATAATTTAAGGATACTATCACTGTATTTATTTATTCTTATTCTTATTTTACGCGAGGTTCTTGCTTTCAGCTATAAATCATTTCAAACTTCACTTCCTAAGTTTTGACATCATCACGCTCTATATACAATAGTTTGGTTGATAAATTATTATGTCTTCATCGCGAAATGGTATAGAGGTCTGGCTGCGAAAATGTGATTGTAGGCATAAGGTTCGAGTCCTGGACGGGGTGATAATTTTTATATGTTATTTTGTGACATTTGCATATAAACAACCTTCATTATGGACCTATTTATCGGTGTCATGTGACCTGTTTTAGTTGAGAAAATTCTACTTTTGTCCACGACCAACTAATAATAAGTCAATATTTTACCTCCTAACAAAAGGTATATGGTACCCATATATCTACTAGAGTGAATTATGAACTCATAATTCACGCTTCTGCATTTGAATAGCATGCCATGACAACTCAACACAAAATTTCGGTACATAGGTGACTAGAGATGGGGGTACAATATGATATAAACTATTAAATCTGCGTATTTGGTTTAGTAAATTTGTGTCTGAAATATATCGTATCGATGAAATATCGAAATTTTTAGTATTGATACTTTACATAACGGTATTTTTTAATATTGTTATTTTTAAGACAATATATTTATAACGGTACGGTGTATCGATACTTTACACAGGATCGCCCATCTCTATATGTCACATTATTTGACGTACTTCAGAAATTTATTAATTTTGACGTTAGAATTGTGAATAATAACAAATGATTACTTCCGTTCTACACTCGCTTTATTTAATAAAGAAATCAAGGATCGTGGACAAAGTATAGTATTGTACTCGCAATTTATGGCCATTATTCACTCGGGAGACTTGCATCCCTCGCCTACGGCTCGGGACGCAAACGTTACCCTGCGTGAATAATGGCTATCATAAATTATTGCTCGTTTAATAATATACTATTAGGCACGCTTCTACTTTGCCGCACGCTGAATACTACTTTACCGTACGCAAGGTAAGTATTATATTTAATATTATTTTATCGAAATTTTCTTGAAGACTGCGTTAATAACTATCAATGACCATATCAATAACCAGGAGGTTGAAACACTAATGTCTAACGGAAAGTTGTAAAAAAAATGAAAAATTGATAGGGCAGGTTCTTACCAAACTAATTTTTCATTTGGAGATAACAAAGCCAGTTCTCGGGGCTCTGCTATCTGATTAGAAAAGAAAAGAAATTAAGAGAGGAGAAATTTAAGGGCGCCACTAATTTTGTTTCCTAAAACAAAATTCGAGAAAAACTCAAAGAAAAAAATCAGCTAACTTTTAACTGCTGTAATCTGCCTTTTTTTAAAAACCTAAGGTATGCTGATGACAAATTAAGTTACAGTTGCTGTGTAATAAATAAAACTTGCTAAATAAAAAAAACTATATATATATAATGAAAACAATGAATAGTTTGAAGTTTACAATTTGAACGTTAAGAGGTTAGTACTATAAAAAATATAAATTTACAATAATTTGCAGCAAATGTAAAATTTACTTTCCTTCAATGTTATGGACTCTTCTCCAGAAAATCTCTTCAAGTAGATTCACCAGGTAATATGATCATGGGTGAAATTGTTCATATGATGAAAAATGAGGAAATTTGATTGGTTCTGTCAAAATTTTTTCAAACTAATGGCTTCAGTATTGGTTTTCAATAGAATTAGAGTCCAAAGAACATTGTATGACGTACAGAAACTTATTTGTCCCTCGGAACAGTAATCCTCGATAAATTCAGATATACCCAGCTTCTATTATAATCCTACAGGTATTTCTGTTTTCTTCTTTTCTTCTAAAATGGATTACTGCACAGTTCACTGTTCTTTTCTCTGTGCAAGACAATTAGAGAAGACCCTCCGGTACCTTTTCCGTTCGTATATAAGGAAGGTTGAAATATTTTAAATTTCGCGGAATTTTGTTGTCTATTCCACCAAAAATTATGTTTTCAAAGAAGTTATTTTATACTTTTATTCTTAGAAATGTTAACTGCAAAGTTAACGTTTCAAGGTAACTAACAAACTTATTGATTTGTATCTAGTTATTATTTGTCTAAATAAATGCTCTACTCCCCATTCCCCACCCACAAAAAAATTTTGTTTCTAACGTTCCATACGTTTGTACAATTACGTTCGCGTGCGGAAAGGTATCACTTTCCGCACTTCTGGTTACGAAAAACAAAACATATTCAAGCTATCATTAGAAGTCTTATACTGCATGGAACCATTTTTATTGGTTTTATTATACTTTCATTCCGGAATTTAATCAAATTTTTATTTCTCCACGGAAACGTTTCAATATAAAATTTATTCAGTCATTATCTTTACTGCGGCATAAATGTATCCCAAGTTACTTTTGAAGTGAAAAGTATATTCAGCATTGCGGACATCCAGATATTCGAATAAAAGAAATCTAAGATGAGCAAACTGCGGCATTGAGTTGAATCCGTTTGTTTAGAGTAAATGCGCTGGAATTACTTCAATACGGTTTGAGCTAAAAGAGTTTTTCTAGTCCAGTATTTAATTGCTGCTATCAGTAAAAGCTATTAATGTTACTTTTATAACTTTTATATGTATCTATCTTTCATGCATTTTGAGCCAATACAATGTGTCCCATACTTTGAAAGTCGTAGCCCCTTTATTGAACAGGCTTTTTCGTAACGCTTAGACAAGGTGGAGTACTAAGTCCTTCACTGTTTTTGATTGTAATGGACGACATTATCAGGGCCATGAAAACGGACACTAAAAAAATATATCTAGACGTCAAGATAATAGTATTATAATACCTTACAAATTTGAAAATTACTTTTCAAAGAGTAAACCGTTTCACTAGGTAGCAACTTCTCAGACTATATGCTTCGACAGACAATGAATTACACTTCCAATATATAACCAACCACTCTGGTTTGTCATTAGAAGGGACAATATCACTAACTTGATGACCGGCTCCGGCGTATTTGCGCCTCATCAGTACGAGGTGGATACCATCTGTCCAGAAACTCTGAGAGCATAATTCTGGACTGGAGATAACGCTGAAATAACATTACTACATTTACCCCATTGAGAAAATGCTAAGAATGATAACTAACCTGGAACCAATATTCATATTGACAAAAAACCAGGGTTGGCATATATACCCCGTTTAACTTGGAATTGTAATTGATTGCCCGTTAGGGCATATAGACAGAGAAGTAGATGCTGGGGAACGATCAAAAAGTTCAAATTTGTAAGGCGTTATAATAGTATGATACTACGATCTTGACGTCTATTGATAAGATGCTTTATTTAAATATGACAATTGTTACAGGAACCTGTAACTAATGAAATAAATACATCTAGGTTGAAAACAATCACCCTGACTGAGTGTGCACTTGCAGATGACCTAATGATTTGTGCACCCAGCAAGGATTGTCCAGTTCTCGAATTTTTTCACTAGTGTCAGATGGGGACCAAACTTTTTCTTGATAAAAAAATTTCTCACAAAGTTTTCACATTCGTACTCGGTCATATCCAGATCAAGCTCACTGCCAATACTTTAGCAAGAGCCAATTTGTAACGAAACAATAAAAAAAGAAACCGATCGGTACGAAAGTCAAACTAAGACTGTTTCCGAGCAAATCAACCAATATCAACAATTATTGTCGTTACAGTAAATATATATACACAGTGGAATCCATTGAAGTGTTGATGACGCGTAATATTATATCAATCGACAAGAAAATAGAACCTACAGCATTTGAAATATTAATCCCACTGATAAAAGGACAAAACATATTGCGACTCATCAGCAATCCATTTTAGAATGAGAATTATGGTTTTTCCACTGGAACAACTTCTTGTACGTTCCATTAGTTTGGATGTCACATAAAATATACTGAGAAAGACTTAACTGATCGAAGTGATAATTATAAGCAGCTATTTTATGAGTGAATCATTCAAAAATTGCTAAGGTGTCTATGAAGGAGGGTCCAGCAAGTTAATAATCTAACACTAGATACCACTGAAACTTTTCATAATATGTCCTCCACTTCTAACAATAAGTGCTTCATTTCTGTATCAAAACAAAATAATGTTTGAATAGTTCTACTAAAAAATCAAGTTTGTCACAGATCAATTTATCAATAATCACAAGTTTTGGTGATTAATTTATTATTTTGTAACATGAGGTTCAGCCTGTTACGTTTTTCGTTTTAAAAACTATTTCATTTGGTTAATTCTTGTGGCTCATTAGTCACTTCCTCCCATATTTCTACTAAATTTATAAACATGCAGTTTCCTTGTCGCATTAGTCACTCCAAAACAAAACAATAAATTTCATTAAATTCCCCTTCCATTTTTGTGTTAAGATATTCGACATTTGAATTTTCGATTGGAACTCTTTTTTCCTTTAACTGCCACTGAAAAGGCAACATTTCAATATATATTTTTAATTTATTATTAGTGAACATCGTCTGGTTGCTCTGCAGCCGGCAAGTTTACGTCTTAAGTTGACCACAAGTTTGAGAAAATCGTTCTCGTTCTAGATCCATACCCTGTTAGAGCCATCGTGCTAAGAGCTGCAAAACATCCCCAGCCCTCTAAGATAAGTTCCTTAGTCTTATTTTTAGTTTGTGCAAGATTTGGATTTGGCGTGTGATTATAATTTGGTATCCTGTTCGTTCGGTTTTTTCTTAGTATTAAATTTATGTGAATTTTTGGATAAATATTTAATATCTTCAATTTTTGTATTGTTTAATCAATATTTATTGAATTGGATACACGTGTTCGCTTTTGTTCGATCAAAAAGCTGGTGCAGTCCAATTTAATATAAATTGTACTCCCCATCCCAGTGATAGCGCATAAAATGGTTTAATTGTTACCGAATTCCACTCACTGAGGTGGAGTGCTCTAGGGGCCTTTTTAAGTTACAATTTATCGCGGAAAAATTCAATGATCAGTAACAAGACTCTGTACTTACACAAAATTCCGTTCTGTCGATACCGAAACATAAAACCTCGCTGCATTCACGTTACTTCGTGAAATAATAAATCTGTACTCTTTGTTTTACCTCAGCCAAATAGCTAATTAGGAATACTTGTTGTTTTAACAGAGCAGCTATTGAATTATAAGTCAACTTGAAACTCTTCGGCGTGTTTGAAATGAAATAAGCCCTTTATTTACTTATTTCATAGTGCTAAATTCGTTAACGACTTTGAAACTGAGTACAACTAATTCCAGTGCGACTAGGTACGAAGGAACAGTCCACATTATTTTCGCCTTGCACCGAGCTTAAATTGAATTAATTTTAATGGTATGATGTTAACGCTTGTACGTTAATTCTTTATATCTAAGTCTGTAAGCCTGCAGGCAATAAGTGTTAGGTATATTATGTTCATGAGCATAACGATTCGTTTTTCCAGAATCTGGAGTAGTGGAAACTTATAACCAATTAGGTTTTCAGTGAATTATTTTGACTTTCATTTGTTTTAATTTAAAAAAATAATATTGACCTTTCTGTCCAATACGTAATTAGATTTCTTATTCCTCATCCTTTAGGATTCATTTCTATATTTTGAGTAACCATTTTTACTGGAACGGAGCGGAAGGCATGGTGTCCTTTGAAAAGCGCGTCGGGTTTCGGATTTGAAGAAAATTGTAACGACGTCTGATAATAATCTGGGTTAACTGAATGTTATTGATGTCGGTTAATTGAGTTGATTCAAAAGGATTAGTTAAGATCTTTGGGGTGTGTTTAACTGTATTTTGGTTGTTGTAGTTAGTTTTTAAACTAAGGCGAGTTATTTAAAGGACATAGCCGGTTGGAAGTGTTGATTTGGGCCCCTAGATATTTTTGGATACTGACCCTGGGAACTAGTTTCGAACGTCTTCTCTCAAATTTTCAGCTCCTAAGATGCGTTAGGAGCGTTGCGAACAAAAAAAATGTTTTGGCACTTTTTTCACCTTTTGGCCTCTATATCAGCCGCTAATCAATATTTTCTCACGTTTTTTTTTGTTTCACTCACGAGAAGATTTCCCAACAAAAACGTACGTTTATAGATTTTTTTTTGCACTTTATAGCTTACTAGAACGCCTTTTATAATGATAATGATAACATTTTTTTATTATTTTTTTTAATTTCTTCTGGATTCTTGAACCAGAAATAGCTCCCGCGCTAACTTGAGACATATCCTGTTCGATTTCTCGGAAAAAAATACAATGCAATAGCAGCATACTTCGAGACGGATGGAGGTCCCTTTCACTCCTACCTCTTATGCCATATCAAGTTCTTCTCTCTCCCTAATCATGCTCTTCACCACGCCACTTACCTCCATTCATTTCTCCTCCCCTCTCAACATTATCTCCAGCTGGTTCTCCCAATACATAGGTTGCTATTTATATTTTGAGCCTTGGCTTACCAAGTGTTTACAGGTGCCATCTGATGTTTCCAATTGAAAGTTTAATCTTTTTAACCATAACCTTCTTCAGAACTTTTTGTCATTTAAGTATAACTTGTGTTATCTACAGCGACTTGAAAATTTTGTCTCAGCGAAAAAATGGAATTAACTCGTGAACATTTTCGTGCGATGATTTTTTACGACTTTCGACGTGGCTTATCAAGACAAGAGTGCATCGATCAACTCACTTCGACTTTTGGCGATGAAGCTCCATCCTCGGCCACTGTTAAACGCTGGTATAACGAATTTAATCGTGGCCGCAGTTCGCTCGGGGACCAAAGTCGTCAAGGTCGTCCAAAATCAGTTGTTCTGCCACAAAACATCGATGCTGTGCACGAACTGATGAAGCAAGATCGACATGTGACATATCGCGAGATAGAGGCATCTTTGGGCATTAGTATGACAAGCATCAATAAGATATTGCATGAACATTTAGCTGTTAAAAAGATTTGTTCGCGTTGGATTCCGCATAATTTGACAAAGGCTCAAAAGGATGCTCGTGTCAATTGGTGCGAAGAAATGCTCAAGAAATACAATCGCGGTGCATCAAAAGCTGTGTATAACATCTACACAGGTGACAAATCTTGGATCTATGCATATGAGCCGAAACAAAACAGCAATCCACTGTAGAGGTCTTCCAAGACGAACCCAATCCGACAAAAGTGGTTCGTGCGCGAAGCACCTCGAAGCCAATGATCGCCTGTTTCTTTGGAATAACTGGACATGTGGCAGTCGTGCCGTTAGAGCAAAATAGAACGGTGAATTCTGAATGGTACACAACCATTTGTTTGCCATCATGACAATGCCAGTTCTCACACATCGGCTAAAACAACCACCTATTTGACTTCGTACAGCCCTGATTTGGCACCAAATGACTTATTTTTATTTCCGCATATCAAGAATAAATTACGTGGCCAACGTTTTTCGGCGCCTGAAGAAGCTGTTGATGCATTCAAAAACCATGTTTTGGAGGTACCTCAATCGGAATGGAAAAAGTGTTACGAAAATTGGTTCGAGCGCATGCAAAAGTGTATTGATCACATGGAGAATACTTCGATAAACAATAAAGCCATTTTTAATCATAAATTACTGTCTTTTCATTATTAGGCTCCAAATATAAATAGCAGCCCTTACATCGCCTCCTCTAGTTTCCTGCCCAACTTCTTCGTTCTCCCAGCATCTACACACATACCCCACATCATCCTCCACTTCATTCCTTTCGCACACTCCAGTCTCTCCTTTCCCAATCTTGTGTAGGTACCCTACTCTCGACTCATATGCAGTTAGAACCTGTGTCAAGATGTAGTTCACTTCCCCGAATTTCCGGTCCATCTCCTACTCTCAATCGCTTTTTCTAGCGTGCCCTCATACTCCTCCCACCCTCTCTCCATTTCCTCATTCATCCATTCCTGTACTTTCTGTCTGGTCGTACCCTCCAGCATTTGTTCTTGGCTCTAGCCATCCCGTCCAATGGGTAGGATCTTGACAATCACTGTCCTGTACCCCTGCACCACCCTCAGGAGAATCCTGCAGGAGTGGCCTAGCATTCACCACCGCTCTTCCACTCCACACTTCCGCGCCGTATATCATACTCTGCACTACCGTCCTACCAATTACCCTCCTCTTCCACTCTCCCAGCCCTCTGACATTACACATGAATCTCCCCAGCCATGCTGCCCTTACTTTCCCCTTTTGTGCCACCATTAACATGTGTGCTCTGAAGGATAATCATCACCCCCACTTCTCTCGTCTTGCAACCCTACCATCTTATCTACCGTTACTTCCAGATTGCAACGCTCTATCTTCTCCACAATCTTCCTACACATCCTCCTCCCCTCCTTTTTTTCTACATCCTCCTCTCCTTTTGCTGTACATACCAAACACACATCATCCGCATACGCTATATTCTCACGTCCCTCTTCACATACTATCTCACAAACAGCATCAAACAGATACTCCCAGAGCGTCGATCCCAAAGCCGACCTGCTGAATTTTATCACACTAATCAATCACCCTGTATACAGACTTGGGATTCATGGCACAATAAACTTTTGTCCGTCTATTATTTCTTTAATCCCAAAATTGTATGCTGATGGAAGTATATAAAAATGACCACTTCTGTTGATTTTTTGAGGAACAGTCTGTATTATTTTGTTCTAAAAAATTTATCATGCATAAATTATTAGTTAATGGATTGTCGCATCGACCACTGCAAAGTTTTACTGAGATTTCGCAAGATTGGTAAGCTATCATTATCCTAAGAAATTATATGTTATCATTGCATATATGTTGATATTTGAACAAAACAATACTCATGAAAATATTGCACTAAAGAATAACTCACTTTTCTGACCAACTGTGATTTTGTTATTTAATTGGTTCGTTTGTAAATACAGGAACTCACTGCCCATTGTTAAGAAATCAAATGAATTGTCTTTAGTATTTTGGTGACAATTCTTGATAGTTTAGTGTCGTCGTTCAAACCTGTAGTTTGATTTTGTTCTATTGGAGAAATGTTAAGAAATATATTATTTTTAATAATGTCATTGAAAGTGATTTGTGGATTACCTGTAGATATTATTGTGAAAAGTGTAGCAGAAAGTAATAGTTTTGACGTAAGAAATTGCTTTATTTTGTATTCAATTAGGTCAATTCTACTGGTGGAGTCAGTTTCGGGAAATTTTGACTCACATTAGAACATGCATTCACAGTTGTTGATTTGTCAATAGCATGAAGGCTGAGGTGCCAAGGATTCGATTTCTCTGACTGGTGGTACCAAATTATTTAGTCAATAACCAAATATTAACTGGTCTAAGTATTTAGCGAGGTGAATAAAAATAAGTGAATCCTTTCTAGATTTTACTCGTAAGTAAAGTATACTCTCGCCAAATATGAGAATAACACTTTGCTTTCACTTGAGAGTGTTGACTTCTTTTTTGTAAACATATACTCTGCAAACAACACTTCGATATTCATTGCTCAGTTGAATAAAATTCTAATAACTTCTAATCGTTTCAGTTCACCTCACTGACGGATATTTATGTCGTTATCAAGCGCATCTTCTAAGATCATATTTTCATTTTTCTCATCAACCACATTATTATTTTCAGGTTCATATTCATCGTTTAAATATCATATAATACCGCACAAAATACTATAATTTTGGATACTTTATCTGTTGTCACCCTCACTTTATTAGCAAGAATAGGAAAGCATTGGTTCAATTGGCCGAAAACTCTTTTAATTATTACCCTTTCTCTTGCATGCGGGTGGTTGTAAAGCTGTTCTTGTTCGTATTTTGTTTGTCTAAATGGAGTTAGCAACCAAGGTGCTATTCCATATCCGCTATCACCAAGCAAGCAAGCAGCTCCGTTAAACTGACGCAATATTTGTTGCATTGAACTTTGCCGTCATATTCGGCTATCACAGACGCTTCCAGACAACTGTGCGTCAATGCTAGTTATTCTATCCTTGGCATCACCTGTAACTTACACATTCCGTGAAGCTCTACCTTTTCTAATTATATAATCGTCCCCAAAATCCCATGGCTTTATAATTTCGACATGGGTACAGTCTATTGAACCCAAAGCTGTAGGTATACGAATGTTGGAAAGCCATTCCTGTTTAGCACTATACATTTCCTCATCATTTGATGGAAATATTATCCAGTGATTTGCCTTATCCTTAATACTGTCCATAACGCTACCCACAATCTTACAGTCTGTTATACCATCTACTCCAAAATCTACTGCAACACCGCTCTGGAAGCCTGGATCACTCAGATAACGTAAAAATATTTCCATCCTTTGATCTATAATAACTGCCCCGCCTCTATTTTCAGCAGCATCACCCTAAAAATAATTACTAATGAAATTAACACTCTCAATTTCAAATCTCACTAATTTCTTGTATACATCCGCACTTATATTTTGACGGTGCTTATAATTTTTTCTTCGTCGTACATGCAAAAATGTAGCCAGTTTACGATTTATCAACCTCGCAATTTCAGGAGTATCTACTTTTCAAGTACAGTATTTACTCACTTTTATTCACAGCATTTAAAGTATTTACTAGTAATTTTTATCTCAACAAGTCAACAAGAAGTATTTACTTATGAGTATGAGCATTTCCTATTTTTATTCACTTGATGAGAAGTATATACTTAAAAATTAGGAAGTAAAATCGTTTACTCATTTTTATTAACCTCGCCCATTGTTTGTAGGAAGTATTAACCTGACTGTCAAGTACCTACACTGATAATCATGTTTGTATACACTCTGAAAAGGAATTTAATGCTGGCCTATTGGTCTCCTCTCATTTCACATATATCTTCCACTTACGAGATAAATATGCATTTCCAATTTGGCAGTGAGAGTTTTTTGAACTGAGAAAAATTTATTTAAATACTTGAATACAAAATGTGTTTAGTTCAAGGTAAATGCAACCATGCATAAGTAGCGTTAATATGTATGATAATAAACGTAATGGTGTGTATCTATCAATAGATAAGTTCTAATAAATTATACAGTACATGACAGGAGCAATGAGTACATGCCCAACGTCAGCAATGGAAGTGATTCTTAACCGCACACCATTTCATATGGTGGTGGAGAGTGTTGCAGAAAGAACAAGATACTGACTAAGTAAAGAGGGAATCATTAAAAAAAACCACCTCTTCACTTCTCAGAAATCAGATAACCTGGGTCATGCCACATGATGGTATGATGAAAAAGTATAACTTTTCAAAGAAATTCGTTACGGAATTAAGCAACAAGAAGGAATGGGATCCAAATACCATTACCAGACTCGGAAAAAATGCCATTCGATGGTGCACAGACGGCTAAAAAGCAATAGAAGGAACTGGGATAGGAGAGTACGGGCCAGGAACCAAACACTCTGAAAGCTTGTGAAAAACCCCAAGTATGTTTCAAGCGGAAATTCACGCAATAAGAAAGTGTGCCCAGATCAATATTGACAAAGGATATAGAAGGCAAAGGATTATCATAATGTCTGATAGTCAAGCAGCCATTAAAGCGCTGAGTTCTTGTGTAATCAGTTCCAAAATGGTGTGGGAATGCCAAGGAAAACTTAATGAACTGGGCGAGAACAATATAGTCAACTTACTGTGGATTCCAGGACACACTGGAATAAAAGGAAACTAAATAGCAGGTGAACTAGCAAAGAGTGGGACTGAAATACCCTTTTGGGGGCCGGAACCCTTTTGCGGAATCCGCTCCAATGTAGAATTGGAAGAAATAGGTAAAGCCGAAGAATAGAGAAGATCTGACCATTGGAATGATCTAGTAGGGCTTAGGCAATTTAAGATCTTCTGGGTGACTACAACCTGTTGAGATCAAATGAATGCATAAGTCAAAGTAAAACTGTACTAAGAGTTTTAACAGGAATCCAAACGGGACATTGTCGCCTGAATTGGCACCTTAAAAAGCTCAATTAGTGGAGGAAGAAGATTGTAGATTTTGTGGAATGGAAGAAAAAACCTCCATCCACATACTTGCGAACTGCACAGCAATTCAGAATCCTAGGGCACAGCACCTGGGCGACTACTGGATAGAAGAGGGACAGTTACCTAAGTTGAAGCCTGCAGATATCCTAAAATTCCTCAGGGAAATAGGACTAAAGAAGCTACTAGTCTCTGCGACTTTCCTCAGAAACTAAGTAGGAGTAAGGGGGCACAATAGATGTTTTAGGTATCAGTGAATGGTACCCCAAAATACATACATACAAATTAGACAGTATTCACTCATCGATAGTTATTTATTAATTCGGATTGCCTTTATTTTAGGATTTTGATAATTATATTCCCAGATATGATGATCTACCTAATTTCAATATCAGTCACAGTCTCAAAGAAGCCGATAAAGTGAAATCTTCAACACTACAAGAAAAACTTGATTTCCCCTCCGAAAAACCTATCACTACGAGTCCAATGATTGTCCCATCCACGCATAATATATCTGCATTAATCGATCTAAATGATGGTAAAATGGGTCTCCATGATAAAGGAAGTGTAAGGAAAAACGACTCGCATAATGATGATAGTATGGATTCTAAAAGATATGAAATTAATAAAAATGTGAGTGAACTTGAGCTATCATAATAACAAACTTATAGTAGAAAATAATATAATTTTCATACGACTATAGAAAAGTAACTAATTATTACTATTACAATTTTTCATAGTTATTCAAAATAAATTCGTAAAACCATGCTATGCCACGCTAAAATAGTGTTTATCACTTGTGCTGTGGTGATTATTGATTTTCCGCACTGGTAGTATAATAAACTATGAAATTATTAAACCCTTCTATCTCAACCAATAAATAAAAACGTGGTTGAAACCAAATAAGTGAATATTTTGGTATCGCTTTTAAAGCAATAATGTTAGAAAATATTTTGAATCAATATTGTTGTAGACAGTACAATACCTTTGATCTGTGTCAGTTGGTCGGGAATGGATGTTGAATTTTTATTAAAGCTATTGTTACCACCATTATTTGTAAGAGGTATGTTCTTCTTGATTATACTACATAGTTCGGCACTAGAAAATTCCATTGAAGTCAAGTGAAAAATGTGAATATATTCAGAATCCTCGTATATTCCCTTCCCATTCTCGAAGAGGTATCAAATAATTTTTATTCCACATGACGTTTTCAAAAAAGTGTGTATATATACAGTGTGTACATAAAGTAACGTAACTTGCTAATATTTCGATTTCCGTTAGGTTTACAAAAAAAAAATGAATAAAAGTTTTTTCAAATTATACCGTTGCTCCAAAATAACTTATTAACATATTTTTTTAAATAGTACCATGTATAGATATTCAGTTTTTCATAATCTATTAAATTACAAATAATACAACCGTCAAGGCTGCATAATTCTACCGTTAATAATACCAAAGTTACATTGGTTTGAATTTAAAATTATAAGGAAATTGTATATGTCAAAAAAGTAGTAGGTTATTCTGTCATTAATAGTTTTTAAGTGTCATGAATTATTTCTCATTGTCATTAGTGAATAGTATATCATTAAACGAGCAATTTATGATAGCCATTATTCACGACGTTTTACCCGACGGCGCTTTACCCGAGTGAATGAGGACCATAAATTACGAGTTGAATACTATACCTTGTCCACGACCCTCGATTTCTTTATTAAATAAAAGTTAAGTAAACAAAGCGAGTCCGGATTAGAGAGTTGTAATTTGGTATTATTGACAATTCTAACGTCAAAATTAATAAATTTCTAAAGTACGTCAAATGTGACATATAGAGAGTAGTAGATATATATGTGGGTACCATATACCATTTGTTAGGAGGTAAAATATTGACTTATTATTAAGTGTTCGTGGGCAAAGGTGTTTATTGTAATTAGTTACTTTTAAAATTCAATTATGTTTACCGAACAGGAAAAATAATGATTTTTATGATGATCGTTAAAGAACTTATAATGAGCTAGCTCACTTATTTAATGATACGTATCTAAATCGGAACCAAATTACCAAAACTGCAGTTTGGAGGATTGTGAAACTTTTTGGAGAAGTGGGTTCAACTAAAAATCACCCTAAAACTGATCGACCAAAGACCGTAACTAAAGATGAAAAATTCTTGGACGTTATGCAAAATTTTGACATGATGTTAGTGTGAGATCCGTCTGTAACATTATTAAGAAGAATAAAGTAACTCTATTAAAAATATTATCTGAAGATGGTTATGACCACAGAATAGAATTTTGTGAAACTATAATACAAAAGGTAGTGGTAGATGCAGTCCCTCATTTTACAAGTAAGATAATATTTTTCGATGAAGCCACGTTTATGTTAAATGGTACAGTTAATCGCCACAATTGTAGATATTGTAGATATTTGGATAGTTAATGTTTGGGCAGGTATTATCGGCACCACTGTTATTAGACCATTCTTTGTAGAAGGCAATTTGAACGGAACAAATTATTTAGATTTATTAAGAGATCAAATAGTTCCTGAAATAAGAAATGTAGTTGGTAAAAATTTTAATGACACATGCTAAAGACCCACTATGTATACTTATATATTTATGTTAATTTATCTCGATACCTGGTGACGGGATATGTTTTTTTGAATATACAGGGTGTCCCAGAATTTTTTAGACAGGCTATAACTCTAAAACGGCTGAAGATAACTTCATAAAATTTGGTATGCAGCAATTGGACGTATTTTACAATATTGCGAATCCCTCATGACGTCAGCGAAATCTTTAGCGTAGCTATGACGTCATGTCATTATAAAATATCAAATGCAAAGGTGGTCGTGTGACTGCTCATATTAAAGGTCTTTTTATTCTGAATTCAACCATGTAATACACTCAGTATGTTAAAATTTATTAGCTGTGTATTTTCGATCAAAAGGAGTTTAACAAAATAAATAAAAAAGTTTAATAAACAAATTTAATCACATAAAAATCAAGGCAATGATACCATTATTCTACAATTAGTTCTTAATAATGTGCTTAAAATGCCCCCCTTCCGCTTCAACACAAGCCTCAAACCTTCTCAATAGTTCACGCGTACATGCCGCTCTTATCATTTCCGGAGTAACAGCGCCACATGCTTGTTTTATTTTATTTTTTAAATCATCAACATCGCGTGTTGGATTTGAGTATACAATATCTTTTAAATAACTCCAAATAAAAAAATCGAGGGGTGATAGGTCTGGTGATCGCGCTGGCCATAAATATGGTCCTGCATTACCGATCCAGAAAGAAGGAAATCTATTATTTGAAAACTGCGTTACCCTACCATAATTATGTGGAGCAGCACCATCTTGTTGCCACATCATTTCTATTCTTCCATTTAATGGAATAACCTCCAATAAATCTGGTAACTCATTTTGCAGAAACATCAAGTAACGTTCACCAGTTAATGTTTTATCATAAAAGTAAGGCCCTGTCAACCTTCCATTAAATACCCCACACCAAACATTTATTCTCCACCTTGTTTGAAATCGAGATTGTAGAATAATGGTATTATTGCCTTGATTTTCATGTGATTAAATTTGTTTATTAAACTTTTTTATTTATTTTGTTAAACTCCTTTTGATCGAAAATACACAACTAATAAATTTTAACATACTAAGTGTATTACATGGTTGAATTCAGAATAAAAAGACCTTTAATATGAGCAGTCACACGATCACCTTTGCATTTGATATTTTATAATGACATGACGTCATAGCTACGCTGATGATTTCGCTGACGTCATGAGGGATTCGCAATATTGTAAAATCCGTCCAATTGCTGCATGCCAAATTTTATGAAGTTATCTTCAGCCGTTTTAGAGTTATAGCCTGTCTAAAAAATTCTGGGACACCCTGTATAATAAAAAGTTAATGTTGTCACATTTGACGTGAAAAAGAGTCTTTTCTTTCTTTGGCCGAGGGAATGGTTATCCCAATAATTACAGTCCACTAAATCTCTCCAACAACACATGGTTTCAGCAGGATGGTGCATGCTGTTCGAAATTACATAAAGTTTTCCAAGTCGGAAGAAGGGGCACAGTTGAGTGGCCAGCCAGATCTCCCGATTTATCGCCTTTAAACTATTTCTTCTGGGGATATCTGAAAAACATTGTGTACAAAACAAAACCTGATAATTTGGATGAACTGAGAAATAGAATACTGTTAACAAATAACAAACCAGCAATTGCTTAATACCATGCTGACAGACTTTTGAATTTAGGTTTGATACTCTCTTAAGATCCTTTGCGGTTTGTATAATGTTCTCAGACTTGATTGGTGTTGAGATATCTTTAGCTGGCTGATCAGTGATCAGCAAGTTCATTGCCCTTAATACCAATATGAAATGGTATTCATATGATGGAAACTGTTATGTTTTGGGATGTGATTAATTGGTAGGTGTCGTGAATAGTTTGTACAAGAGGACAACAACAAACAACAACAAATTAATTAAAAGATGTTCATGCGCGGTATATATTTTCGTAGGTAATTGATCATTTGACGATAATCCATATTTAAGAGGTCTAACGTTATTTAAACTCAAAGTTAAATTTATGTAATAATGTATTTTTTACTTGTGTTTTAGTCAAATTCATTGAAGGTATCATCAAATATGGAGAAAAAGTCATTTCAAAATTCAAAATTACTAAGTTCAATAGGTTTTTTAAATTAATTTCACTGAAACACCTTCAATTTCTGAAAAGATTGTTCATTAATAGGGGTTATTTATGAATGATTTTCTGTACATTAATAAAGCTTAAAAACGCACGGACCACTGAAAATAGGTATTTACATGCCAAGAACGGAAAACTGACTATTATAGCTAATATTGCTAATTTCTGAATGAAAAATCGACTATTTTTAAAAGCAACAAATATTTTTCTTCCGCAGAGACTTCTCGTCCGCTGTGCAAAAAATAAGTTTCATCTATCACTATCCGTTCTTGATTATTATGAACACTATTATTCAGACAATGGTCTCATTTACACATGAAATCTAGCGGATTTCGTGAATAATTAGTTAAACAACAGTTAATGACAGTTGTTATTGTCATATTGTTCTCGCACTGTGCCGTATATCATAGTGACCACAGCGGACAAAAGTACTTGACGTCAAACATAGATCGAAATTAGTAAGTGGATAGTACATTGTTTACCTAGTAGAAAAAGCCTAACATTCCAGGATGGCTTAGCAACTCAGAGTCCAGGCATATTGCTTTTTCTACGAGGTAAATATACTATTTTTTCGCAAATCGTTTAAAATTCGACATATACTAATTAGTTTTGGAAAAACCGCCAAAAATTTTATTAAATGGTGCTTTGAAATGCGTAATAAAATTACTTGGATTACTATGGAAACGTATTAAGGTTGAATTGTCAAACTTGACGCATATAAATTTAATTGCTGGTGATCTCGAGAGTAAAAATGATAAGTTATGATGAATTTTCCTTTTCTGGGACTCCTACAGAGCTCGTTGAGGCAGTAAATACTACATCATTAAAACTATTGCCAAAGAAATTAAGAGAAAAGGACGAATATGCATATAATCGTTTTATGTACTATCGCAAGAGTAAAAACACAAGTTCTCTCTCAAAAATGTTGTAATGATGTAATTTCCTAGACCTTTGTTTAAAGATGAAATCTTCAACATTATGGGCCAATTATCCAATGTTGAATTGGAATTAAACACAATGTAGATATATTTACATATTCAAAACTTCGTTCTTTATTGAAACGGCAAGCTCGAGGATGAATGCCAAAGAAATCTAAGATTTTAACGAAGGAATAAACTGAAAAATTCATCCAGGAAGCTCCAAATAAATAAAATTCAATGAATAAGGTAATTTACAAGGTTTTAATTTCTATTTAGATTACACATTTATTTATTCTTTAGGTGGGTTCAATATTTAGTATTTCTGGAGCGTGTAGAGTTAGTCCGAAAGACTCTACACGATGTAGAAGACCTAGAACCTGAGCTATTAATTAGCATACCTGTTTCGAACACCGACAAACCAAGATCATTTGTGATTAATCAGATATACTTGAATGTTTATCGAAAGTATGTTTCGTTAAGACCAGAAAATATGAACAGTGACCGATTTTTCTTTGAATATCAAAGTAGAAAAAGGGTTGTAGACAAGTGGTAGGAATTCATCAATTTAGAAAAATGCATAAAATAGTTGCTACTTATTTGAACTTGGTAAATCCGACAGAATATACTGGTCACTGCTTTCGTCGGTCTTCTACAAATTATTGGTTGACTCTGTTGCCTACATGGCGAATGCAAGTCATCAAACGTTTCTGAAGGATATATCGAAGAATCTCTTAAATATAAGGTTGAGGTGGCAAATAAAACTTTCATGGTACAAAATATTTAACAAAATAACCCTACCACACCGCATGTCCAAAATGTTTCTCATAGTTCTAATAATATTCCTCCAATGTTCAATAATTTACTTTGACTCTACACTCCCACTCAATAATTGTACCTTTGGAATTTGGAATAATGATCATTCAATTTGTACAATAACCCCACCACCAACTAATAAGATTTCCGGAAAAGCACACAAATTGCTGTTGGTCGAGTTCGGTTGCAGCCTTGTATATAGACCATGTGATTTATATCAAAATTGAAAAAGAGACGTTTTATCACATAATTAAAAGGATTAATAATTAGTATTTTTTATTTAATTAAAATTATTGCATTGCCAACGGACCTTGACAAGTGTGTGTAAAATTTCGAATTAATGTCTACATGCGCATTCTCGAAGTAAAAGGTGCGCAAACTACGTTGCTCAAAGGAATGTCACGCGGAAAGCACATTTAGCTTTATCATTGCATAAAAGTCACAATTTCTGCCGTATAATTAGAGATAAATAAAACGTGCTTCAGTGGAATTAATTTTTTAAAAGGCTCATTAAACAGAGCGATTTTAATTTTTTGGATTACTTTTTTTCATATTTGATGATAACTTGAAGAAACTTGCATATAATTGAAATGAAAAATGCAATTATGACATAAATTTAACTTTGAGTTTGAATAACTTTGATAAGACATTATTTGTAGAGAGCTCCATTTTCTACGGAAATATATATTGCGCCCAAAATTCTGTTAATTATATAAAAATTATAAAAAAAAACATAAATATTTTCCCATTTTCACGACCTCTAAATGTTAAAATTAAGAGCAATATATTATTGTATTTTGTTTGGAAAGTTAATAGCTTATTTTTGAGTAATGGGATAGTAAAATGTATAATATCCGACAAGGGAGAGAAGCAGAGAGGTTTTTCATCATATTTGAAACTGGGCTGTTTTGTACAGCTTAATTACACCGATGATAAGATAACGTCGAAGCGGTACATTTTGTTATCGTCTGCATAAATTGTCACTATTATCAAAGAAAATGTTTTCTGGTATAAATCGGAGTGTGATATTAATGTGAAGTGGGGTAGACTTATATTCAAAGCTTCTAATACCACAGTAGAGTGATCAATCTTTAGCACATATAACTTTTTACTTCATTTCTCTTGCTAACAATAGCATAATAGAATGTTTCTTCAAAATATAAGGATCTGATGAATTACAGTCCCAGATGCACTTCACCTACTAGCTTATCGTGAGAATGAATTCTATAAAACTAAATATATAATATAATAATAATGTTGATATCTAGTTAGCCTAGACCAGTTCCAAGCATGAACAAAATATTTCGTTACCTTAGCAGCGAACAATAACTTATTAGAAGTGTCAGTGTGAAGTTTGACGTCAAAAAAGTGAACCAGAGTTACTCAATAAATTAAAAGAAAAAAGATTGTGAAAATCGAAAAATTGGAGTATCGAGCCATCATCAAGTACCTGTATTTAAAAGGGTTAAGAGGTAAGCAGATTTACGAAGATATGCTTAATACCCTTGTTGATCAATGTCCTTTGTTTGCGACCATGAAAAATTGGACTGCAAGCTTCAAAAGAGGTAAATTTTCCAGTGAAGATGATGACCGATCGGGAAGGCCAGTTTCTGTGTCAGACCCCGAAAATATCGATGCAGTTCATGACATGATTTTATCAGACCGTCGAATTGGGCTAAAACGGATATCTGAAGCACTGAATATTTCATACGAACTCGTTCATCATATATTTCACGTCAATTTGGACATGAGAAAAATTGCTGCAAAATGGATCCCCAAATGTTTGAATGTGCAATGAGCGTGCAAGGGTAGAAGCATCGCGTTCGATCTGTGTTCGATTTGAAAACGATGTAGACTTCTTAAACCGAATTGTTACTATGGATGAGACTTGGGTACATTTCTACGATCCAGAAACAAAGCAACAATCGATGGAATGGCGACACTCTGGTACTCCAAGACCTAAGCAGTTTCGTGTCCAAAAATCTGCTGGAAAAGTTCTTGCTTCAGTTTTTTGGGATTGCCATGGAGTAATCATGATTGATTTTTTTGGATAAGGGTAGAACAATAACTGGAGATTACTATTCGTCATTACTGACCACTCTACGGGAAAAAATTAAAAAGAAAAGACGCGGAAAGCTATCCAAAGGTGTTTTGTTTTTGCAGGACAACGCACTTGCACACAAATCTCATGTAGCCCCAAAAATTCGTGATTCAGGGTTTGAATTACTAGAACACTCCTCGTATTCACCAGATTTGGCTCCGTCCGACTATCATCTCTTTCCTCAACTAAAAAAAATTTTAAAAGATCGTACATTTTCTTCCAACGAGGAGGTAATAAAAGCTGTGGTTTGCAGAGCAAGAAGAAACATTGTTTTTGAAAGGTCTAGAGACGTTGCAGGTTCGCTGTAATAAATGTATTCAATTAAGAGGAGAATATGTTGGGTGATAAAATATTTTAACATTGAAATTTTGTTGGGTTCTATAGTAGGTTAAGAATTGTTCAATATATCCTCGTATATACATTGTGAGTCTAAAGTATAAAACGCCTCAATCATCTCGGAAATGGACCGCACGATTTTTATAGATTTTGATGTGCAGGGATTTTGTGATATGGCCGATATTATGATGGTATTTACATTGTTGTAAGATATTTTCTTTTTTCGGAATAATAATGGATCATCCCGCTATATATTCTGCCCATTAAAATCCTGAAGAAATATTAGTTATTTTTCATGTACTGGTTCCTTAAATAATAATAATAATAATAATTTATCACTCCAGAAACTGAGCTTACAGCAAGGGTGTATGTGTACATATTCAAATAATATACTATACACTAACAAACAATTTAACAATAACAATCTGATATTAATAAATATTAACAAATATATATCGCCCTAAGACATCCTGAAATACAATTACTCATTGACAATAATATTCCACACATATTCACAAATTTGCCTTGCTTCAACGCGTGTAATATTTTGAAGTTTTAATTAATGCTGCCAAACTCTGCAAACAAGAAATATTTTGTTTCATGGCGACGTAAATTGGACAATCAAAACGAAGATGCAGCAATGTTTCCTTTTCATTCCGATTACGTGCGGAGCATTCAATATCGGGAACTGTATAACATGTAGTTCCATTTAATGTGAACCTAATTTTAAATGCATTTGCCGTGTAACTGAGCAAGTGTGCGGGTGAACTGAATGGGCAATTTCACAAGTAAATACAAACTAGGATTCCTGCAAACAGTGAACAAACTATATAGATATAAATAGGAATACTTAGAAACTAAGGACAAGTCAGATTCGTACAACTGTGTATCATACAACTCAAGTAATTTTTTTCTATTTCTAATTAATGTATGATAGCTCAAGTTGTTTCTATCTGATTTATTGAACCAGTACGAACTGAGGCGCATGGCACTTGAAGGGGCACTGAAATTCTATTTTATCGTGCTTCTCTACAATAAAAACTATAGTGGACTGTGTTTTATTCTTCTTCAATTTACACCCTTTAATAAGGCACTAACATTACTTATTATATATATAAAACACTAATGATGCAGTTATTAATGAGATTTGAAAAATCTTCATTATAAAATGTCAAAAGTTTTAATATGTCAGTGTACTATATTTTATTTTTTGAAACACACAGAGGCGCCAGAACGATGTTTATTGCATCTGTCTTTTTAGGTTTTTTTTTGTTTTATGGCCGTGGCTAATGCTCCGTTAACTGTGTTACAAGTTGTAACATTTATTTTAATAAAACATTTTTTTATTTGTACCGCCCAGTTAAACTTAGAATCAGTACTACCGGATGTACGAATTTGTTGTCTAAAGTAAAGAACAGGATATCTAGCGCTGGTGTTTAGCGAAAGTCACAATAGATCGTATATATCTGAAAAAGGCTGGTTTTATCGATCACCCGACATCAATAATTCAGACTATTTCCTGTGGAGTCCCTTGAAAAACATAGTTTATAAAACAAAACCTATTCAGAAATTGCGAGATACGATCACCATAGAGATAAGAAGAATTGAACAGGGATGTTACAAAATATATATTGCAAAGTTTTATATATCGCATGGCTTGTTGTATTTAAGTAAACGGACAACATTTTGAGCATTTCCTGTCATCGCCTTTCCTTATTTTTTTATTATTCTAATGTGGACATACCTCTAGCATGGAAAAACGTTCAAAGATTTGTCTACAGTGGATGAAGGTTTTCCGCGTCATGATTTGAATGAATCTTTCACTGCACCAGTTTTGTTAAACTTTTTACCAATTCACTGACAGTAGAACTTGTTATGATATTTCTATTATGATATAAACTATTCAAACTAAACAAATTAATTCAATCATAGCCATCTGCATGTATTATTTCAACTTCGTCGAAGATAATATAAATGTAGCTATAACTCCGAAATGATGGCATTTGGGTAAAGGGAACATTGCATGAACAATATTCAGTATTTTTTAAGAATTTCAAAAGGAAAAAAATTGATTCCAAATAACAAAGTTTATTATTATTACGGGATAAGAAATGATATGACAACAATGTCCACCACAATATCCGCCGCACTATAAGACCCTTGAACACTGAAATCTTTAAAAATCGTGCAAAGCCCTTTCCGATATAATTTAGACGTTCCGTGCTTGAAACTCACCCTGTAGGCAATACGCTTTGTAAAATGTGAAAAAAATAATAGAGGAAGGAAAATACCTAAGAATCATTTAATCAAATATTTAACTTATGACAAAAGCAAAAATGGCTTTAATGGTGTGAAAGAATCTGGCAGGGAGAAATTAAGGCTGTAACCCAAAAATTCTGAGCTAAATGTACACTGCCATAGTGAGACCAATTATCACTTATGGAGCCATTGCGTGGAGTAGCAGAACTAGTCTATGGACGACGAGAGAAAACCTTTACAAGATTCAAAGACTATCCTGTATATGCATTACAGGAGCAAGTAGAATATGCCCAACGGCACGCCATGGAAGTGATTCACAACCTCACACCACTACATATGGTGGTGGAAAGTGTTGCAGAGAGAACGATACAAACACAAGATGATATGATGGATTGGATAGGTATATCTTTTCAAAGAAATTAGTTAAGGAATTAAGCAATAAGAAGGTATGGGATCCACATACCATTACCACACATGGAAAGAATGCCATCCATTTGAATTTGATTATGTCATATTGATCCAATAATTTTTGTTACCGTGGAGAATAGTATATTATTAAACGAGCAGTTTATTTATGATAACTATTATTCACGCAGGGTGACGTTTGCGTCCCGAGCCGATATTTTATCAACAGTAAAAACACAAGAGCTTTTTTTTTATCGGATAAATTTCTCTTTGCAACGAAATCGCTCCACCTTCGGTGACGCGATTTTATCATGTGTTTTTCTCGTAAAATTAGTGATTGGCAAAACTTTGAGTTGAAGAGAAATTTATTTGATAAAAGAAAAGCTCTAGTGTTTTTGGCAAGATAGATTAACGACAGAATATATGGATGAACAACAACAATGATTATCTTTATTAATACAATAAACTACAGAATTTATCTGACAGACTAATTGACAGTTTTTGCAGTTTTGCCAACACTTAATTGCTGTGAAATTATAAGTAACCAAACTTGCGACTCATTGTCATTGTGTAAAAGTGACGTCCGCTTACTAGATATTGAGGAAGAGAAGTTTTTATCCGATGAAAAAGGATGCACCTTTTTTTATCGATGTCAAGAGTGACAATAACATTTCCAGGAATATGACATTTTAACATTGGAGTTAATTTATTGATACTATATATTCCAGAAACAAATTTCCCAAATAAAATACGCATATTTAATAGTTTATTTCATTTTGTACTCCCATCTCTAGTCACCCATGTACCGAAATGTTGTGAGTGTTTAGTTGTCATGGCATGTTATTTAAATGCAAAAGCGTGAATAATGAATCATAATACATTCTAGTAGATATATGGGTACCATATGCCTGTACCATATGCCTTTTGTTGGGAGGTAAAATATTGACTTATTATTAAGTGGTCATGGACAAAATATTTTTTGAACAATCATTTGTCAGGGCAGTCCACATTAACAAAAGTCAACCCTAGATTTGACTCGCTACTGAAATATTCAAACTACATACTAATTGGTCAGCGGAGCACTCCTAAAATAACGCATATAAAATCGACGTAACCGACCACGAAGAGGTGCCAGAATGGAACCTATTGCAGTAGGGTAGAGTTGTTGCAAACAAAAAAAGCTCAGTTCCTTTTTTGCGTACCAATGGTCAAATAAATTGCAAAACAGCAAGAAGCTACCAAAGAGATACCGAGAACACATTTTTCATATATTTTGGGCAAAAATAACCATTTTTAACTGTCATTTTTTCGAAATATGCTACGGGCGATTTTTTATGCTACATTTTATAGTCAAATTTACGACTAAAAAAGTAATTTTCACCAACTCTGTATCTGGTTGGTTGACTGTTCCTAGGCGCTACACCTAAAATAAAGTATATTAGTGATTGCCGCGTGTTCAAATCCGAACACTCTCAAGCTTTTTTATATCTTTTCAACTGCTTGTTAAGAATTACTCAAAGATTTTCTGGAAAACTTTGGACAAATTTTGACTTTTGTGCTTAAAAAAAATAGAAAAAATACATTTCAATGCTTTCTTAAGGGGAGTGCAGAGTAAAGTGTCACAACATACTTTTTTGTAATGTCGTATAACTATCATTTCACGAATACAAACCTCAAATTAATTTTAGGAAGAAATAATAATAATATGTGTTATAATAAAAATTATCATTGATTTTTATTAAGAAAAAAACACGTGAAATTTAAATTGTTAATTTTGTATTAAGTAGAAAGATTATATTCAATCTTCACTCTCCATGTCTATCTATATTATATCGTTTACTAGTAACTTTGCATTGTGACATTTTTTAGAGCAACAGCAAAGATCGCAGTATTTAAAGCCTTATGACAAGCAAGAACATCTTCATCACTTCAAGGTGACTTGCCACTGCAGGAACAAATAAATTCTTGTTGTAACTTTTCCATTGCTGTAGCTCCTTCGAAGTAATTAAAACAATATATTTTTATTTAATTTCCAGCCATATTGTGTTGAATTAAAATATGTAATATTTCCGAATCTTGATTGAGACCATTGATTTATTTGCCTTTTTTACTCGCATAACATGCTGTAACAAATAATACCTCTACTGGAGGTATTTTTGTCTGCTATATTCTTAATAGTTGCAGCTTTATATCTTAAGTCATTTATTGACAATATTTTCTGTCCACTAAAACCTTTTTTTTGTGGTTATGAGGCAAATAAATCACAATCAATCATTTTGTAATTACATCAAAAGTTTTTTGTACAAATGCTCGTGAAATAAAAAGTCTGAAAATAAATGAAAATGCGGTATATTTTAATTAAATTTGTGTAATTACCTATTTTTCATAATTATTATATTCAAGTATTAAATGTATGTTTTATTTAAATGTCAGGCTAAACAATTCTTAATGAGCGGTTAAAAAGATATAAAATCTAAACACGCGGCAATTAGTAAAAAACTTTATTTCAGGTGTGGCGCCTGAAAATAGTCAACCGATCAACCGACAGACACAGAAACAGGGGGTGAATTGGTAAAAATTACAACTTGTTTTAGACTTAAATTTGACTTGGTACGGAAAGGATAGAAGGATGAAAAAAAATGGCATAAAAATACAAGTTTCAACGAATAATTTGAAACACACAAAGTTCAAAAAGGTTTGGTGTAAGCAGGGAAATTTTGTTTTGAAAATTACAATTATTTTGATTTATTTCTCGACCCCAACCATAGGGAAGCATCTTTCGAAAAAATGACATGAGTTAAAAAGTGTTTATTTTTGCCCAAAATATATTAAAAAAAACTTGTTCTCGGTATCTATTTTTTAGCTTCTTGCTATTTTGCAATTTATTTGTTAATAAGAAATTACTGACCACTCGTATGCAAAAAAAGTTACTCAGGTTTTTATTTGTTTGCAATAACTTAATGCACCTACTGCAATATGTTTTATCCTGGCACCACCGTGGGGTGCATCGATGAATAATTTCAGTTTAGTACAAATTTAAGAGATTTTTCACGGTTTTAATTTTTTGTCTGGTCTATCCTCTTCTGATATTTTTATCAATACAGGCTATAGCGGGAATTGTCTTTGCATGAAACACAGACGTATATCGACCAGGGAAGAACATCCTCTCCAAGTTCGTGTATGCCAGCCCAGGGGCCATGGATTGTTCTGGAACCATCGGTGAATGGGATGATTTCTCCAGAATTACCTGGGTGCATCATCTGTTCCAAATGTGATGATTATGTTCACTCGTCAGTGAATATGTTGTCCGGTGTCATGCTATCCAAGCTCATGTGAAATATGGGTTCATCCAGTAATGTCCCAGTTGTATTAGTGTATCCTTCTCGAACACTACTTAGGAACCATGAGTCCTCCGATTTTAGCCATAATCGCTGTTATAAAAAGTTCCAAAGGAGTAGGACCAATAAAAGCTTCCATTGATGCCGCCCCCTGCTGTTAATTGCCCCAGTAATACCAAAGAGGGCTTGTCTTTGGATTGCAGTTAATATATTCACTACAGAGAACACTTCCATCGTCCTCCATTATAGTAAAAGTCACGAATCTTTCTCGTTACGTCATAACTCATAAGCATCCAAATCAAATCAATAAGACAGTTTTCACCAGCGGCGCATCATTGTTCGGCATGTATTTGTGGTCATCTAATTATAAGAGAACATAAATAAAAACCAAATTTAACATATCATAGTCAGACTACAATTTGAAATTCTACAAATAAATTGTTACAAAACTTACCTCTTGAATGGCATTTAACGGCAGAAGTGGTCCGCCATTAGCCAACTCCTTTTGGAAATATTCATGTAATTTTTTAATACACTCACGTTTACTTTCGTCCAAACGTTTACCAGGCATTTTTTCTAAAAATATCACAATAAATGTAAATGAACTTTACGTGTTTAAAGTAATGACAATGGCGACGAACCTGAATGGTGACAGAATTATTTCCGCATAAAGTAACGTTTCGCTTTTTAAGTACAATCGTTGTCACAAAACAAGACAGAGTGACAAATCGATAAAGACGTAGAAGCGTAGCTTAATTCAGGCACAAAAGACATATGTACCTTTCCATTTGTTTTAATTAGAGTGTCTTTGATACATTCAGGGAAGTATGACGTAACGGAAAAGATTCGTGATTTCTACTGTAGGCTATTGTTGCCTAGGTGACCGTTGGCCTTATCACAGTGAACCACCCCAGATTTTGCCCATGAATCTTTTTCATTGCCTCAAGGGCCTGGTCGCACTGGTGAAAATGTTTGCCATGTTTGTCATCTAATTGAGAAATGCTTTATTGAGAAAGTAACTAGCTCACTTAATGACTAATATTGGGAACGGATTTTCTAAGTATGTTTTTCTACCCCTGTTTTATAATATACTTATTAAAAGACTAAAATCTGTATCATAATGATATTCATTATGATACAAATTTTCATTATGATACAGATTTTTAAGCCAATAGGAATGCGACATTTGCACAATATTTAATAGACGAATCATTTTAAATTATAAATGCAGTTTTAATTCTCATATATTCGAGAAGTCATAGCCTAGCTGTTTAAGCGGCAGGATATAAAAGTTATGTGGTTAGAGGGTCAGGGTTCGATCCCTACCCAGACCCCATTTTTTTTTTAAGTTTACTGTTAAATTTTTTTAAATTATTTTAGGTAGCAATGATATTCGGACTCATGGGAGCATGCCGCAGACATGAACTCCACGATTTAAAAATTGAAAATATTCAAGATAAAAGCAATATATTAATTGTCAATATAGTTGAAACAAAAACTCAAAGAACATTTACAATTACCGGCAAATATTATGATATTTGCAAAAAATATATCAATCTTCGACCAACAAACTGTCTTTCTCAACATTTCTTTTTAAATTACCAAAATGGAAAATGTACAGTACAAAACATTGGAATAAACAAATTTGGAAACTTGGGCAAGCAAATTGCCACCTTTTTAGGGCTTCCCAATCCCAATTTATATACGGGACACTGCTTTCGTAGAACATCTGCAACCGTATTGGTAGATGGCGGCGGTGATATTACCACCTTAAAAAGACACGGTGGTTGGAAATCCACTACGGTTGCAGAGAGCTATATTGAAGAAAGTATCCAAAATAAAATAAATGTATCGAATAAAATTTTTAATTCAATTGAAAATGGGAATGAAACAAACTTTAACATGCCCTCCAGTTCAACAACCATCCGAATAGGATCAGCCCCCCAAATAAATTTTACAAATTGTACAATAAATAATTTATACATGCACAAAGAAGATTAAAGAATTAATATTATTATGTTCAAAAGTTTTAAATTTATTTGTTGGACAATTTGTAAAATTTATTTGTTGAAGTTCCTTTCATTGTTCTTGTTTTTTATAATAAATGATAATTATTAATTAAATAATTCTTATTAATCGGGGTAGAAAAAATATTGTATGCAACTTTCATGTAATGGCCATTAATACACTCGCATATTATATACGAAACTCGCCTGCGGCTCGTTTCGTATCCTACAACATGCTCGTGTCTTAATGGCTATCATTACATGATCGTTGCATAAAATACTATTGTTACACGACTAAATATTGATATGCCTAATACACCTCGACCAAATTCATTTCAGCTCTGAGATGCGCAAACAAAGAAGCGAGACAGTACTATGACAGTGCCGCAGAATAAATGCATGTACACTCAGCGGAGAAGTTTAGTTAGTTAAATAATTTCCTAAATAAAATCCTGAGAAATTTGGCAATAAATTCCATTTTAGTTATTTACTTTGCGTCCAATGTTATAAATTTTAAAACAGTATGCACTATTTCACGACTTTGTGCACACAAAATCTTGTATTTTAGCGACTTAAATTCCATATTAAAATTCCTACGTGGATTGTACCACTATGAGTTCAGATGTATCTTTACATTGCAACGTTCTGCCTATGACTGGTAGCTGCCGACAGTATCGAACGCGTGATCTACGCGCATCTGAGTCTCAGTTGAAAATTGAAATGAATTTGGTCGAGTTGTACATTCAAATCAATAACGGTTATTAGCTGTACTTCTCACTATTTTTATTAATATCAAATGATATCCCCATAAAAATAATTTAGTTATAGAATTACTATTTAAATATTAAATTTTACACTTCTATAACCAATTTGAAGGTTTATTGTCATTCTGCTCAATTGATTATTATTAATATTTAATAATTAATAATTATTCCTAATAACAATCGGTATTATATCGAAAAATAAATTATAATTAGAAAATGACATTATTTTTATAAATATGGCAATGGAAGTTAATGAGATTATTCATAAATGTATGTTGATTGAAATGAAAATATAACCTTCAATATAGTTCAGTTTCATTTGTCAACCTTGATAAATGAAACTACGATTATCTAAAACAGGGTTAGTAGAGATTTTGGAGTAACTGAAGCTAAACTACTCCAAGCGCATTAATGAAATCGAGCCTCTAGACGTGAATAGTTATTTATGATACAAGTGCGTGAAGGTATAATTTTTCGCAACGAGTGCGCAGAAGTACTTCATGCACAAGTGTCATACAAAACTTTATCTACGACCACATGAAGAAAAAATAAGAAAATGTGCTCTAAAGGAGTTAAAAAACATAAGAATACATTTTCTATAAACAACTATATACACAACGAATTCTAATTATTTAAATTAATATTTACAGTAAAATAAGGACAATTATTTAAATTACTAATTATAACATTGGGTAATTTGTCTTTTTTCAAAGTAACTTGGTTACAAGACAATAATTGGGATGTTAAATTTAAAGTTGAAGGTGTATCAATATCGATGAAATCGTTTGATTTGGGCTGTGAGATCGAAGAAGTTACTGCCAGGGACATTTCTTCAGAGCTTTGATTCTAAATATAACAGAAAAGATTTTTCACTATGTCTGACACTTCTGTCAAATTTACTGACAGAACAAAAGTTTATACAACAAACGACTAAATTCAAGGCAACTAGATAATTACGTAGCTAAAAAGAGTGTCAAAATGAAAACCCCATTTAAAAAGCATTGGTCATTTACGCACGCTTTTGGGTGTTATAATGAAAGTCCCATATAAAAAGCGTTGTTCATTCACGCACGCTTTTTAACGTATGTATAACGTATGTTTTCACACATTTTTTTGGTTCGTAAATGCCTAATTTTAAAGGTGGTCGTAGATAAAAGTTTTTTAACTGATCGCATTTTCCTGCAGCAATGCATTGACAAAACGAGATTTATAACTATGTTCTTTGAATAAGATCTCAAAATCTGTTCAAAATTTCAGTAGTAAACTTTCGTTCAGTTGAAATCACTCATATGAATTTTTTTCCATCATCAGGAAGCGCCGTGAATTGAATTATACACAATCAACAACCGTCGAGTGGACTGTCACTCGACCTATGGTGAACATTTAAGATTCAGTATAAACATATATTTGAACACACTTCAATATAACTATATCCAACTATTACTTCTTGAGATAAATAAACTAAAAAAAGTTGAGAAAACGATGCTCTCAACTCTAAAGGGAAAATAATTAAAAAGGTAATTAATGAAGGACCAGTTGTATTGAACAGAAAGTGTCGGTGTTTCAGGTTTCGAAGAACTTTGGTTGGCTCTAAGTAAAACTTGTCATGGCTCTCATCCATTACAAACCATTGATTATTCCATTTCGCTATGCACCTCCATCTTATGTTGTTTTGTGAATATACGTGGGTCCTCTTTTTGGTTTTGCTATGAAGCTAGAAAAAAACAGAGAACTGTTGAAAACTATTGGTTTTCAAAGTATTCTCTACGAAGAGAAATGAGTTTTTGCATTGTGACTGTTACCTATAAATGACCAATTCTTATACTCGCTCGGATAACCAAATTTGAAAGTATCGGCTTTTATTGGTATTTTATTTCATCTTTGACACTAACTCTCTTTAATAACGTATGTGTATTGGTTTTCACATGAACTAGACGGACTTTGTCATCTTTCGCTGAATAAACTTATAACACCTTTCCCTTTTGCTAATTATTCCGAGTTCCATTTTATCGGTTTGTTGTTGGTATACAATTTCGAACGACGTATCAAAGATACGTATTCGTGTATCCATCTCTTCCAAAAATAATCGGTTAATCTTTGTGCGGCTCGCCAGGATGACATGAGATATAGATCGGCTTCATAGGAAGGTCCAATGATAAAGTTATTTGTGGTGAGAGCCTCTGGATCCAAATTATTCGTCGATACGTAAGTCAGAGGTGTAGAATTCACGATGTTTTCGCACTCTACAACTGAAGTACGTAATACGTTGTCGGAAGGGTATTTACTTTTTAAAATTTCGCGTAGTACACACTGTATTGAACGCTCCCAACTACCTGAAAATGTTGTAATTGTATGTTTGTTTAACTTTTCAAATTCTAGTGCTAATTCTTTATCAGTACCATGAAAATTAGAATGATTGCCATAGAAAATTTCTTGAGAAAAGGCTCTTCTGCAACCAAATTGTCTTAGAACAGTTATAAATTCATTATAAGGCATACGCAACTTCAAATGAATAGCTCTAGTAGCCATACATAAAGAAATTACAGGGTATCTCTTTTTGTGATATCATTTCACTTTAACTTCTATAGGTCCAAAGTAACCCATACCGGTTTCAATAAAGGGCCTGATAGTGTGTAGGTTCTACCATAGGTGAAGGAAAGTTATGTAGCGGAGAGCGTCAATAATAAGAAGAAGGTTGTAGATAAAATTGTATACAATATAACGAAGCCAAAAATCTCCTGCAGTTCTTCAAAAGTAACAGAAAACTTTGTTAGAGATAGAGAAATTGTGGAGTCTGAACATTCCATACAAATTGAGGAGAAGCGACAAAACATTTATCCAAATTTTGTAAATAATGTTCATAATTGTAATAATTATTGCACTATCAATATTCATATAAATAAATAAGATACACGTTTTATATGGCATAAATTATTACCACACAAGGGTGGTAGGTTGACTTACAATCCGTCGTCAAGGGCAATCTATACCTTTTTGGTAATTGTTACTTACGTCCCACAAAACAGTGTCAAAATGCATTGTTTACAATATAGGGGGGGAAAGGTCATTTTCGGTACTCTAGATAGGCATAATAAGATAGGGTCTCCAGTAGAGTATAATGACCAGTTTTATTCTCAATATCCTTTTACCCTCTCAATAGCAGTTGAAGAAAATATTCCTATCACGAAAGTGCGTGAGTTATAACAGATACCGTATATTATTTTGTCATTATGTGAATGAAACCAGTTTATATTAACAATGCTCAAGATTTTATCACGTTACATTTTTCGTAATGTTTTCTACAAGATTATTATTATTATTTGTATATCATTTTAGGTCATGAACGAGAAAGTTCCAATCACAGACATAATATCCACATTCAACATAAGTGGAATCGACAATTCTATTAATGAAACTACCCGAAATACCAGAGAAGAAACTGAAAAAGATGATCCAGAGTTTGCTGAGAAGGAGTCTCAAGAATCAAGTGATGAGGAAGAAGAGGAAGACATGAATATGGTGACTGGAATTTTATCTGCGTTATTGGGAGGTCTAAGCAAGGTACTTATTGTTCTTGAAAAATTTTAAACTATATGGCGTACGATTCTATAACAAAAAATACTGAAGAATACTAAAAAATTCTGGTTGTTTGAGAAGTACCTAAGTATATATTGATTTTGAAATTTATCAATAGAAATTCCACTTTTCTGTCAGACTTGACAATTTAATATGTTTTGATGCATCAACTGTCATTCACGATGATGGCAATTCTTAGGCTGAAGTCGGGAGACTTATGGACCGACCCCGAACAATGTTCGAGAATACACAGATATCACTGGGATAATACTAGATGAACACATATTTCACATGAGTTTTGATAGCATGAGTCCGGAGAACATATTCACTGAGCGAGTTAACATCATTATCCCATCCAGGGAACATGTGATGCATCCAGGTAAATCTAGAGAAATCTATGGTTCTAAAACAAACCATGGAAATGTTCTTCAGCATTGGTCGATACACGTCTGTGTTTCAAGCAGAGACGATTGCTGCTATAGCCTGCATTGATGGAAACATCAGAAGAGAATAATATACCGGACAAAAAGTTTAAATATTCACTGATAGCCAGGCTTTGCTTAAAGCTATCAGTAATCCAACAATTAGATCTTAACTGATAAAAGACTGTAAAGAATCCCCTAACATTCTGGCAAGAGACAACAAAGTGTCTCTAATATGGGTGCCGGCACATGAGGGGATTGCAGGTAATTAAATGGCAAACCAGTTAGCTAAAGAAGGCTCTAAAGGAGACACATATGTCTGGAACCGTTTTGTGTTATCACAGAGAAATCGAGAACTGGCTAGTCTAGGATTACCAACTCAAATGGAGGCTAACACAAGGACACCTCCATGCGAAAAGTTTACTAAATAAGGTAGACAAGTAAATCTGATTTGAAGACAGTTTCGGACCTAGTGACTGGACACTGCACCCCGAGAAAGCATCTGCACAAAGTGGACAAGTTAAGGAACCTATAAGCAGACAATGTGAACTCTACGATGGAACATCTACTCACATACTCACCTTCTGTCAGAACTTACATTACTCAGACGGAATCACTTTTGGAGTGGACATTATGCAACCATCACAACTACTGAAAATCCACCCAGTTAATCTGGTGGCCTATATGAAAAAAACGAAGCTTCTGGTATGGATAATGGTACAAAAAATTCAGTTCAAGAGTCTAGACTTTTGAGCACAACCCAAACGTATGAATGAATGAAAAATGACCTATCTTGAAAATAAATAAGCACCACTAGAAGCTATTGAACTGAAATGAAGATGAATAAATAATTATTGAAGTCATACATCAAATACAATCGGGTTACGTTGTTATATCAAGATAATCACGTTCAGCAGAATTGAAAAACGATGGATTACTCTAAAAATTATTACCTGATCAACTTTGTTGTGATAAACACGGCCATTACCAATATATTCTCATTGTATTTCTGTGAAGATCCTTCTCCAGGTGCAAGTATAGTTTTGTGCTTCGAATTGTTCATTTATTGACATCAGTCATAATATCACGATCTCTCCAAACTATAAGGTAATAAAAAAAAATGTGCTTCTGTTAAATTGTCTTGAATATTATTAACAACAACAAGATTATTTTGTTACAAGACATAAATCCAATCGTTTCTGTGAGCATTATTTAACTCAGGGAAAAAAACTGACTATGATTTTGTATTGGAACTGCAAAGAGTAATGATTTTAAGTATCCCTATGAACAGAAATCGCGTGATTGAAATCAGAAGATCTAACAGGCAAATTGACTGGCTCTTTTAGTCGAATCTATCGATTTCCATACCTGGTGTGTCAGCATATGAACTGCTTGACTAAAATAAGCAGGACAACCATCTCGCATCCCCAAAAAATTTTGTCGTGTCATGAAAATTGAATGATTTCTATAAGATGAACGTGATAATGATTATTTTGACTGACTTTCTGTTATTAATTTTAGCCTGATGGAAGTATCGACTTGGAAGCAATAGTTGGTTTAATAGGAAGTTTAAGTGCTGTGAGTTTGGAAATATATTAATTTGTTTTTTAATTATTGATTGATTATTATTTTAGCAAAATGATGACGGTACTTACGACTTCTCGGGATTAACGGAACTACTAAAAGGATTCTTTGGGGTAAGTACCAAATTAAGTGTGTTGATTATTGTAGCAGCTTCCTTTACAGGACTACGGAATTCATAATTCCAGAAACATGCTGCTAGCTCATTACAAAATACAAATGTTTGTTGGATGCATATGGCACATACTTTTGTATTATAACAATTCTAGGTTCGTTTATTATGCAGCGTGAGGTACGACAATCAAAGGAATTTGAGAATAGTTCAAATAATCACACAACACACGAGATCGGTAAACACAAAAACCAAAACTAAGACTGTGGGAATTTCAATAATATTCGATCAAATAAAATCGAGCGGCCGTCACATGAAAAACGCATGAACTTTTATTAGACTCCGTTTCACGTAAGAAAAACCCACCTGAAGTTGCATTAACGATTGGCGATGTTCGATGAAATCGTTTGTAACGTCAATGGTATGAAACAGTCGTTATGAGGCGACAAAGATAAACAAGTCCAATTATGACTTCTGTGCTAGACCGTTGGCAAACTTCACGTGGCTTCTTCTCATGTGAAACGGAGTCTACCGAAACTGAATCTACTTATCTACTTATGGAAAAACGAAAATTTTAGCTGAAGCTATTTTTTTAAGCCACTCGTGTAAATGAAGTAAATGTAGGTAATTAATGAATTACTAGAGTCAGCTATTTCTTATGAAATACTGAGTTTAGTTGAGAGTGATTTAAAATAATTTTTTTAAGCAATATTTTTACAATTTATGCCCATGTCGGTTGGTATTTCCTTCATGAGTCCATATTTCAAAATGGCTTCGGAAACTTTTACAGCCTCTTTATTTGGTATAGAGTTTACAATTAAAAGTTAACGCGTAACGAAAATTTTGTCACAAAGGAGGTTGCTAAGGCGTGAAACAGGTACAGTGTGAGTAGATTTTTGTATTTAATGTAAGGTATTTATCCCTTCATCCGTTTGGCTTGTGCTCAACAGCCCAGATACTTGAACTGAATCTTTGTACCATTTCTCATGTGACCTTTTTTTATTCCAAAAGCTCCGTGTCTTCAATATAGGCCACTATTTTGGTGATATTTAGAAAGGTTGTAGTGGTTGTATTATCTCCTCTCCAAATTACCTCCATATAAGTTCTTGTGAGTTCTCAAAGAAGCAAAGCTGCACATAGGTTAACGAAATTTTCTCATTTTGGTGCAGATGTTTTATCAGGGAACAGTGTTCAGTGAACAGGTCTTCAAATGTCTCTCTCCCAGTTTCAACAGCTTGGTTCAAAATTCCTTTCCAACTTGTTCAGTAAACTCTTTGTACGGAGGTGGCTTTGAGTCAACCTTCATTTGAATTGGTGCTCCTAATCTAGCCAGTTCCCTTACGTAATACTTTGTAACTCCATTCATGTTAGGTATATATTTATATTTGAATTATCTAATAAATAATCTCATATCCTGAGTACTTCATATTATTTTCAGAAATTTTAATAGTATCTAATTGTATACATTGATATGGTAAAATAATACAAAAAATTATTATCAAATATGAAGTGGATATTTTTCAAGCTCAAGGGATTTCATCATCAACATGATATTAAATAGGTTATGTTTGTGCTAATAGGTTATAAATTGAGTTCTTAACCGTTTTGAATGCTGTAACATTAGAGAAAAGTGCTAGTAATTGAATTTCAGTTGAAACTGATAGCTTAAAAAAACACAAGTAATTAGTTTTATAATGCAATAGTAACCACAACAATAATCAGAATTATCGTAATTATTACAAGTGAATTGCAATTATATATACAGTAAAACTGTGAAATGTAGGATATCGACCAAATGAATATCTTTCTTCGTTCAAGGTTTTCAGGGTGAGGTCAGGTTTTGTGATAATTGGAAATTTAAAAGTAGGTATTGTATTGTTTATCCAATTTATTTTCATCTATTTCTATTAAACTTAACAACACAATTTTTATTATTTGAACAATTGTATAATATTCTCGCTCCTTCTTGACTAACAGTCAGTAGGTATCTACCTTTATAAATGCAAATCTGCAAACAGTTGTATACTGTTGGTCCAAATAAATTTCATGGTACCTATCTAACAAACACGTTTAGATGGGACTTCATTCGTTGTCGGGTTCACTTGTTACGCATATTTTTAAAAATACAATTAGACACTTTTGAGACATTGTGATATCCATTCACTTAAATGTCCATGTCAATGTGCCAGGCCGATGGAAGCACTTGTTAGACTGACAAATCCCTATTAATGAAGATACTAGAGAAATAAATAGAAACAGAGCTCCAGAGAATACTTATGTTAATGTTATGAATCAACTGCCAATATTTCGAAAGAAGTCTTACAACGCTTTCTCAATAATCAATTTTCAACAGTAATGATAAACTTTAACGTTATACATTTCCATCTATAACGGACTATGAGCATGATATGAGAGAATTGCGTCAAAGCAATTTTTGCCTTCGAGAACCAGAGCAAGTGCGGCCAGCTGATTTCACATCTGAGTTTCAAATTATTAATTTCAAAGACGCTTCAATCAACTCCTTAGATGACTGGGCACAAAATTGTATGCTTAAGTCAATAAATTGACAGTAAGCATATTAACGTTATTTAGGACAGATGCTACTAATTTGGAGTAATAAATAAATGCGTTCAACGAATAGTAGATAATAACTTATCATGACCTGCACACGAAGAAGCCGATAGGAAAATCGTTTACCATGCTTGTCAAATAAAAAATTATCGAAATGTGACAATTCGTTGCTTGGACACGGGTATACCACAACATACTTTAATTTTAACGAAAAATCCCAGAGTTGGAATCTTTTACTTTCTCACGGTCAGTGGATGATGGTCTTTCCACCTATAATTTGCCAGCAGTCAAGTTTTTCTGTCTTGTATACTGAAGCATACTTTGATATTACCTGATCGTCGATTATTTTATTTTCAAAATTATTTTTGATGAGGGTGGGTGAGATGTTTGCAAATCCAGCTCTATTTCATCGTCGTATCATCGATTGAGCATCAATACATATACAGGGTGCGGCATTAGTGCGGGAACTCGAATAACTCACTTGTCGTGAGAGATATGAAAAAACTTCTCAAAGATAAAAGTTAAGCCATAAATAGGACCATATTTTGAAAATATGTTCAAATATACAGGGCCCCCATATTGGCATGCTGAACCTAACTTATCTTTTTTTAAATGGAACACCCTGTATATTTCCACATTTTTTATTCCCCTCGATTTTCTTGTTTCTGTGATATGAGGTATTGCAATGATATACAAGGTAGATATAGGCACTTTTTTATTAATTTCCTGGTAAAATCAACACCCTGTACTATTGTATAGATTTGATATCAAGAAATCTATTTACGTTTAAACGATTTTTGATATAGTTTACTATTGTCCAAAATTATTAACATAGCGCGATATTCGTTTTTTATATACAGGGTTGGTCAAAAGTCGGAATGATCATTTACTGGGTTTTCTTAAATGGAACACTCTGTATTTTAGTATCGTAATGAAATGGTATTGTATGGCGCTTTATTATTTCTTAAACATTCCCTATACCTAAATGCCTCAGTTTGTGAGTTATTGATGAATATTTTCTGCCAAACATTATTTGAAACAAATATTGGGTGAAATTTTATTAGGTTGGCGGTGGAAATATTTAACTAAAAATAATTTTCCAAAAAAAAAATAAAATAATTTAGTCTGACCTATAATATTAGGTGAATGAAAAATAAGGTGTATAAAACACCTCCTACAACTAAAGAAGATATGAAGGGAATAATTTGAAATGAATTTATGAAATGTGTTAACAAATGTGAATAGCTCATTTGAAGATCTCTTGCAATTATATATCGACGTCGATGGAGGTCATTTTAAACATCTACTGTAAATTCAACAATTTTCTTGTTATTTTCGTTACTATATTAAACGTTACTTCCCTTTTTTGTTTATTTGATGATGGGTATCAAGTTTGCGAATATTCGTAATTTGGATTTTGTATAACCATGCTCATGCTTGTGATACAATAACCATAACCTATTATTTTCATAACCAACTAAAATATTGTGTGCGTTTAGTAATGTTTTATACACCAACAATCTAAAGTACTCAAGTATTTTGGTAAATCACCTAATAATAACCAATTATGAATCAGACTAGATTATTTTGTTATTTTTTTTTTGGAAAATTATTTTTGTTTAAATATTTCCACCGCCAAACTAATAAAATTTCACCGAATATTTGTTTCAAATAATGTTTGGTCAAGAGTATGCATCAAAAACTCAGAAATTAAGGTTTTTAGGTATAGGGAATGCTTAAGAAATAATGAAGTGCCATACAATACCATTTCATTACGATACTAAAATACAAGGTGTTCCATTTAAGAAAACCCAGTAAATGATCATTCCGACTTATGACCAGCCCTGTATATAAAAAGCGAATATCGCGCTATGTTAATAATTTTGGACAATAGTGAACTATATCAAAAATCGGTTGAACGTGAATAGATTTCTTGATATCACATCTATACAATGGTACAGGGTGTTGATTTTACTAGGGTATTAATAAAAAAGTGCTTATATCTTTTGAATTACCTCGTATAACATTGCAATACCTCATATCATTGAAACAAGAAAATCGAGGGGAATAAAAAATGTTTAAATATACAGGGTGTTCCATTTAAAAAAAGGTAAGTTAGGTTCAGCATGCCAATATGGGTGGCTCTGTATATTTGAAAATATTTTCAAAATATGCTCCTATGTATGGCTTAACTTTTACTTGAATAAAGTTTTTTCATATCTCCCACAAAAAGTGGGTTATTCGACTTCCTCGCACTAATGCCGCACCCTGTATGTATGTATAAATATCATCAGATATACCTAATTCGAATAAAATTTTCAACAGCAGGGCCAGGAAAATAAAACCGAATTGAACCACTCCACAATTCGTAAACCAATATAATATAATAGGAGATCTCTATTATAGCGTAAACTGAAAAATATTGCAAATGCTTGTATAGAGCAGCAAAACCCAAAGCGTAAATTTCACTATTCCCTCGATTTAGCAATATAATAGACATTTCAATCAATTTAATAGAGTTCTACATCATTGCTCCAATAACTACCAGTTTCTATGAATCACGTATTATTTAACCCGACGTTTTATAGTTCTATTCATAAATTTGAATGATAATACCAAATAAAAAGATTAAAATGATTACCTGAACATGGTCTCTCTGACGAAAAATGCATTGTAAGTATAATGTGAATCTTGTGGGTTAAGTGAAAAGGAAAAAACAGGAATGTCCTTACGGTGAGATGTGTAACCTATGGTTCCTACATACAGGGTGGCGCACCGAAAACGAAACAGATGCATTTACTGGCAGATGATTCCTTTTTAAAAAAATCCCTCGGACCCGTCGATTTTGTTTTCGAGGGGGACACAAAATTGGCATAAAATCACAGTAACATTTGCAGCCCCCTAAGCGGGGGTGGCACCATCCCTAAAATCTTAAATGGAAAGGGGGGTCGAATGATCCATCATTTAAAAGGTCTTTCAACTCCCTTTACAATGATGTAAAATTCATGTACTTCAATTCAGTAGTTTTGGAGATTTATTGATTTAAAGTTTAAATACATCATCGTAAGAGGAGATCAATACATAGCAGCAAAGTTGTTAAAAAATAAAGAATGAACTGACCTGTCAGCCGAGTAGATGTTGAAAATGACCACCATTACTTTCCATGCAATAATAAAGATTTTGCTGAAAACGTTGCCGGACATTTTGCAATATTTGAGGAGTAATTTGATGGCACTCATTCACAATTCTTTGTCGCAAATCTTCTAAGGATGTTGGCTGAGTAGCATAGATTTTGCTTTTTAAGTAACCCCACAAAAAGAAATCCAAAGGTGATAAATCTGGCGATCTTGGGGGCCATTCAACGGCACCTCTTCTACCAATCCATTGACCTGGAAAGGTCTGATCTAAATAATGCCGAACTCTTAATGCGTAATGTGGTGATGCACCATCCTGTTGGAACATCAACATACTCTCAACGTATCGACCATCATTCTGATTTTCAATTATATCTGTTAGCGCAGGATCTATGGCATTTTGCAGTAATTCCAAATACATTTCACCAGTCAAATTTCCAGGTAAGAAAAAAGGACCAACCAAATGATCGCCAAAAATGCCAGCCCAAACATTTAATTTTTGTGGCTGCTGTGTGTGTACCTCATGGTAAATTCTGGGATTAGAGTCCGACCAATATCGACAATTATGACGATTTACTTCGCCATTTAAAAAAAAGGAACATTCGTCGGAAAAGCAAATGTTAAATAAACATTGTTCATCGTTTGTAATTCGTTCACTCATAACTTCACAAAATTGTAATCGCTTATCAAAATCGTCTTCATTAAGTTCTTGTACAAGGTGAATTTTATACGGATGAAAATTATGTGCCTTTAGAATCCGTTGGATAGTACGTCGACTAACACCACACGAAGTTTGCAATTTGCGGGTACTTAATGTAGGATCTACAATAACTTGCCCTAAAACCCCCACTTCTGTTGCTTCGTTCCTTATAGGATTTTCAATATTACGTTTTTTATTGGCGACTGATCCAGTTTCCCGAAATTTAGCTACAAGTTCTATAACATATTTTCGGTGCACATTATTGTTCTCATGTCGCTCATTAAAAATTTGTGCTGTTCTATTAGCGCACTGATTATTTCCGAAAAATATTTCAATAATTTCAACCCTTTCTGCCGTGGAATATACCATGGTTAATTTATGTAAAAGCAATAAATGATATTTTAACAACAAAGATTGGTCAAATCAATCGCAAACTAATGTACTATTTCCTATTTAAAATAAGTACGTGGCATTCTCTACTTATCTTTCTTCAAGAAACAACTTTTTTTGTCACAAAGGACACTTCAATTGCTATTTTTATTATTAATAAACCATGGGCGTAGTAAATAAAAGCATTTACTTATCAAGAAAATGCTTTTACTCAAATTTCTTCTGAAAGAAGTACAAACTAATTTGATGTACCTATTAAAGTCTACTTTAAACTTTAAATCAATAAAACTCCAAAACTACAGAATTGAATACATGAATTTTACATCATTATAAAGGGAGTTGAAAGACCTTTTAAATGATGGATCATTCGACCCCCCTTTTCATTTAAGATTTTAGGGATGATGCCACCTCCGCTTAAGGGGCTGCAAATGTTACTGTGATTTTATGCCAATTTTGTGTCCCCCTCGAAAACAAAATCGACGGGTCCGAGGGATTTTTTTAAAAAGGAATCATCTGCCAGTAAATGCATCTGTTTCGTTTTCGGTGCGCCACCCTGTATATATACACTGCGCGCGTAAAGGTTGGAACAGATTCGTTAAAAACTTGATATGGCTATTGGGGAAAAAAGCTCAGACACGTCGATTTTCTTTCTCAGTTACGCATTTCTTGGTCTACTTATATTTTTGATGACGTTATAATTGTTCAAGTTATGACGGTGATTATCATTTTTTTTAAATGGAAATACCCTCTTTTGATAATACCTTCAAAAAGAACGCCTTTTTCTGTGTATGGATGTTATATTTTTTCTCATGTTACATAAGAACATTTCCAGATATTAATTCAGGGACACGAAAATATGTTCCTAATTTTCGTTCCGACGGCAGCATTGACTGTAAATAAATAAATTCAACGCATGTCTCATTGACATTAATGTGAATTCACAATAATAGCTATCATATAATAATTGTGGAAGTTATCGACATCATGGCACGTTTAAGCGAAAAGCAACGGATAGAGATTTTAATGATGATATGTTATGGAGATAAGACCCGTACGCAAGCTGAGGTCTCTAGCTTATTTAACAACAAATATCCTGATAGACCTATTACACGTTCGACGGTGAGCAAAGTCGAAGCAAAATTTAGAAATTTTGGAAATGTCGTCCAGGCGTTACGGAAGATCAACAATTATTGTACGTATTATTATCATTGCAAGAAAATGCTCATAAACCTACTCGTTAAGTTGCATTGAAGCAATCAATGTGTTAAACGTCTGTTTTAAAATTCCTTGAAAAGAATAAGTGGCACCCATATAAAGTGCAAGAACTTAATGAAGACGATTTCAATCGCAGACAAGAATTTTGTGAATTAATGATGGATGGATGTAATAATGATCCGCAATTCATACGGCACTGTGTTTTCTCAGATGAGGCCACCTTCTGCTTAAATGGTACAGTAAATAGGCAGAATTGTAGGTACTGGGCACCAGAGAACCCTCACTGGGCGATGGAAGGGCAAAGTCAGTATCCACAGAAAGTCAACGTGTGGGCGGGAATAGTTGGTAATACAATTGTGGGACCTTTTTTCATTGACGGTTCATTGAACGGTGACAAATATTTGGATTTACTGCAACATCACATCATTCCCGCACTTGCGGCTCTGTACCCCCATCATCTAAATCCTCAGCTACCGGACAATTCACTATGGTACCAGCAAGATGGAGCGACACAGCATTACGCACGACATGTACGTGAATACCTCGATAATATGTTTCCCAATAGATGGATTGGTAGACGAGGATTTTTAGAGTGGCCAGCTAGATTTCCTGATCTAACCCCACTAGATTTTTTTGTGGGGATACCTTAAGTCAAAAGTTTACCAGTACCAGTGAAAACCAGTACAATTTCTGCATTTGAATAAGTTACTAAAGATCATATTTGAAAATTCACTAAAAATTACAGTAGGCAGTAAATTTAAGTTTTGAGAAATATATCAATTTTAATTGTCTTTGCATGGGATGTTTCACTTAAAATTATAATGAATGAAAAATGGGAACCGTTCTGGACCCTCCAACTCGTGTTGGTGTTTCCGACAAGTTTTCTGTTATTGTTAATAAGTCATTATTTATAGCAGATGTTGAGGGAACAGAATCAAATTTCTTATTGACCATGCTAGTTGATTGCACAGAATGCATTATTTTCCGAGAAATGCTTTTTTTCTTCACTATAGAATAGTTAATGTAGCCTTCCGCGACGCTACTTGAACGCCAACCACCGGACAGTGCGGAATTTTGCGTAAAAAAGTAAAAAAGGTTAGCGCGATTAATAAAAATTTTTTTTTTCAAATTTTAGCTCTCGCGATTTTCAAATTTCGAATTCTATGAGTTTTTTCAAGAAGCTGTAAGTCATGGAAAAAAATTTTTTCATGAATATCGGTAAATTACTTTGCGAATCAATATTTTTCCATTATAGGAACATTCAACAGCTCCTAATATATGCAGTATAAGAAGAAAACAAATCAGGAAACATTTTTTAATTTACTGAAAAAATCTTATTTTTAGGACCAACTTACTAACTCATTAAGCTACTCTTTGAAATGGTAGTTTGAGTAGTTTCTCACTTATGTTTGATAAACAAATATTTAAGGCGTGAAAAGCTTACATATGCTAGGAGATTGCTTTTAGCTTCAAGTGACGTTGAGGAGATTGAAAATCATAGTGAAAATAAGTACAGTTGTACTGATGAGGAATCTAGTGAATAATTTTTTTTTTAATTAAAAGATACCCCTTGTAGTATCTTCCTGTAATTGAAACTAGTCTTCGAAGACTAACCATAATAATACCACAGTTAGAGATAGAATGCAAGAGGCTCTTGACTTGGTAACAACATGGATACGGTCGGAGAGACTGAATATCGGTCCTCATAAAACGACAGTAATGGCATTCACCCTTAGGGAAAAAAGGGAGGGACTAGGACCTCTAAGACTACGAGGAGAAATTGTGGAAATTAAAGGAGAGGTTAAGTATCTTGGGCTGTTAATTGACTCAAAACTTACCTGGAACCAACATTTGGAAAAAGTAATAAGGAAAGCGAAGACCACGCTAGTAGTGGCCAGACGGTCCTATGGGAAAACAAGGTGGTAAATCAATAACATACGCCTCTTCGGTATGGTGGCCGAAGACTCAGCAAAGAATGGCTATGATGAGACTAAGCAAGGTGCAAAGACTTGCATGTCTGGGCATCACAGTACAGTACTATTATACCTACCTCCCTTACACCTGGTGATACAGGAAGAGGCAAGACTGGGTATCCATAGACTGGAAAACTCGATGAGCAGCCTAAACGCTAGATCATCAGGGCACATGAATATCGTAAAAGTTGTGTCAAAGGACGTGCTAAGCAAGAGAACAGACTATACAACCACACAATATTCCTTTAATAGTCCATTCCAAGTGTCGATAGCAGTCAGAAAGGAATGAGCTGACGAAGACCATTAGACCATTAGACAACGACAGACATGGTATACCGATGGGTCCAAAACTACAAATGGCACTGGAGCGGGAGTTTACTCCAAAAACAGGTGACAGCTATAGCTACGCACTGGGGAACCACACCTCTGTATTTCAGTCAGAGGTATATGCAATTGTGCAATGCGTGAGAGAGAACAACAGGAGAGCTGCCGAAGGCAAGCAGATCCATATCATGTCAGACAGTCAGGCGGCACTTAAGGCAATCTCAAGCCAGAAAGTGACCTCTAGACTAGTATGGGATTGCATCGAAGAACTGAAGACGTTAGCCGAACGGACTAACATCAAGCTGACCTGGGTATCGAGGGCAATGAAAAAGCTGACGAACTTGCAAGAAAGGGGTTATAGAATTCGAAATTTGGAAATGGCTGTATCTCAAGTGATAGCTTATCGCGAGAGCTACAAATTGAAAAAAAGTTCATTCATTGCGTAAACCTTATTGAACCCGATTTTTCACTTTTTTGTCCAAAATTTCACACCGTGACGTTTTATTGTGAGCAGATCAGCGCTCACTAAAACGGTGGCTGTAGAACGCCAAAACGAATGACCCGTGTATAAATTGGGATTTGGTAGTCTTAAGAAGGATGCAATTTCAGTAGGCATCTCACCAAATTTGTTAATTCCTACAACTTGTCTGGTATATTTACTTTTCTGATAGTTTAAAAAGAAGTTTTTTGTGGATAAATTAGCCGGTCGTAGGGAAACAAGATGTAAAAGCCACCTCTGACTGTGAGGGTCCTTGAAATTTTTGGTATTAAGTTTTATAATGGCAGCGGAATTCAGATCTTCGATGTCATTTGTTTTTAATTTCCACAATTCAGATCTGCGGCATGCTCCATTTATTCCGATGATCATCGCTACCTCTACTAATCAAAGAAAAAAATTATAGAAATTTGTTTAAAAAATAAATCTTCCAAATTTACCTTTGTCAATAAATTTTCATTGTCGTGTGCTTCTATCAAAAATCGATTAATCACAGTTTTCAACTTTTTCGGTGTGTGTCCTCCGGATTTCCTTTTTAATAAAGCACGAAACTTTGGATAAGTAGAAATGTCTATACCGTGTTTGATATTTATAGTTGACTTCAGCACTGAATAAATTTACCATACGGTGGAGGCTTTTCTAGTGTTAGATAAGCCTTCTATTCACACCATCGGTACATTTTCAGAGAAAGACTCCGTTTTTTGTTGACTTCTCCATTCCATGAAATTTCTGTAAGCACCTTATTTTTCTCTTTAATTAGCAGGTCAAATAAGTCTGCCGTTCCTTCATTTTCGGGGGTGTATTTTCAAAATTAAAAACATCAGAATCCATTACCAAAATTGTCGGCACGAAAAATAAAGGAAAACTGTTAAAACTATAATGAGTATAATGCGGCTAGAATGGCGCCTTCAAATCGAAACAGCAGTTGCCTAGCAACGAATTAGAAGTCGGTTTGTTTTGCTGGTTTATTGGTTAAATACCACAGACACCAGAAATGCTGTAGGTAGAGTTGTCCTTTGCCGTTACGTCATACATTGTCCAGCTTTATCTCTCATTCATTAACGTATTTCTTAACTAATGTCGACGTACATTTCATTTGTTATTTTTGACAGTTCAGTTGTCATATTTTGATTTGTTCAGTATTTTTGGTCATTTACGCCTCTTTCAATGAATTTTTCATAGTTGAAATGCAGTCCTGTTATCATAGATCTGAATGAATCGGATTTCCACAATAATGATGAAGATGATTTTGTCAGTGATGAAGCTTAGACTTTGCATATTATTTCATTACATGCTATTTCAGTGTACCTCTCTTTTCCGTTTGTTTGTTCCCTTTTCCTATTTTTATTGGGAGTTTTTTTCAGAAATAAATTTATTTATTGCCTGTTTTCTCCCATACATGTGTTTTTTTCATTTCTCATTTCAAACTTACGAAATTGTTTCTCACATGACACAGACAATAATAACTATACAATTTTTAAAAATATGAGGATATAGATATTCTATCTAATGTTAAATAACCTTTGGGTTCACCCCAAAAATATAATCGTATAATACATTTTTAATATATATTATATAATTCGCCATTTAATCACGATTCGGTAATCCGTAGTTTTCTAAATTCAGTAAAAAATCAACAAAGGCTTCGGTAAGAACCACATTAAACCAGTGGGTGCACAAACAACACCTCAAATACTGGCAAACAATTCCAAAGCTCAAACACAGTAAATTGATGGTTAAACAACCCATACCAAAACTTACTGAAGAAATCCTGAAGTTAAATAGGGGAGATATTAGGCTGATAACCGGCCTTATAACCGGACACTGCGGCCTGAGAAAGCACCTTCACACAATGGGGATCTTCCAAGAAGAACCTGCATGTAGATTATGTGGTGAGGAGGACGAAACAGCCACCCATATAATTTTCGAATGTGAGGCTCTACGTTGGTGGAGGTATAGACAGATAGGGCCGGATGACCCTATATACAACCTTACCAAAAGAGATACTGTGAAGAGACTTCTAGATCTCATCAGGGTCACAAATCTTCTCACGGACTAGCAGACAGACAGGACAATACAATAAGCCAACGGCCCCGCCCACTAACACGGCCTGTTTTCGTCTGTTTACCAACCAACCAACCAACCAAAAAATCATGCTCAGGGGCGTTAAACATCCTCAAGCTAAAAATTTGGAACAAAACAGTTTGAAAAAAACGGAGATTTCAAGTTAAATAAAAACTAAATTAGGTAAATAAGTACGTTTTGAGGTTAAATGTAAAATAACATTCAACTAATATAGGACAAACGTGAAACAGCAGAATACGTTACCGATTATAACGTAACGGCAAAGGATGTTTAAACAAACTCTATTTATTTTGGGTATGTCCAATGTCACTTTGGCTATGCCTCATGCTCTTTTTCTCACAACTTTAGTTGCTATGAGAAATTGTTAATTTTGCGTTTTATAACCAATGTGCAAAACAGTGTTTTGGATGGTAGTCGTAAGAAATAAGGTGGGAGCCGTGTTGCCAAATATTCAATATTTTTGACAAAGAACAATCTAAAATTGTGAGAATCTAACTTTTAACACCCTGCACCTTTGTAAATATTCACTCGAAACTCTATGTATGTAGCAGTTTCTGGAAAAATTTCTTGTGGGAAATTTAGAAAAAAAAATATCCAGGTTTATATAGGTTAGGTTGATAACCAATATGAACACACACCATGTCACACACGTTGGCATCAAAAAAACTATAATAATTTATCAAATATTTGTAGGGGACTACCACATAATGTTTTAAAATGGGATGATTTTCCTAAAATGTGTTTGCATTGGTTTTTTTCAGGGAGGTGCAGATGGTGGTTCCGACATTGGTTCCTTTGCAGGAGGATTAATTGGAGCAATTATTAAGGGCATTGCAAATCCACCTGGAGGGGTAAGTGTACTTTCCATATAAAATTGTTTTCTTGGAAAAATCATCTCTTGAATTTTGAATTTTTACTTTATTCATTTTTCAAGAGAAGTATCAAGTCTTCATTTAATTTGTTATTGCCGTTTTAATGACAGTAAAGGTTGCATTTTTATGGTAGGTAGAGGAGGAATATGAATCATTCACTACTAAATCTTCTGCTCTTTTGATAGCTTTTGGACTAAATGTCTCACATTTAGGTTGACACCCTGTCTATAGAATAAAGCTTATCAACATTTTTTTGAATAAAAGGAAAAGAAGCAAACGACTGATTCAAGAAACTCTTCCCAAAATTATTCATTCATCAACAAAACAAGTGTTAAAGAAATTCCATATAAACCAACGCAAGCCAGTTTTAACTCCGATATCAAGAACAAGAATTTTCCATATCAGCAGGCAATAGGTTTGCTCTATCTAGCACTGAAAACTAGATCAGACATGGTGTATGCTGCGAATTTTTGGGGTAAGTCTATGACCAATCCAAAACCACAAGACATTTCAAACTTCGAAAGAAGATATCCTGAAGGATATCAAGAAGATGGAACTTCGGAAAAGATGATTGTAAACTCTACAGGTGATAAGATGAAAAGACAAAGTAAATCTGGTTACAATATTATGTACCACAGCGGCCCTTTCAGCCGGAGCTCAAAGAAAGTATCCAAAAACCTTTATTCAAGAACTTTATAACAAGCAAGAGGACATGGCACGCAATATAGATAACTCTATTCACAATCTTCTTTTGTTGTAAGGGGATGGAAATACACCTAATTTTTTATGTAGCCTCATATAAAAAAATCTGGTGAACGAGGAGGCCACCGGAAAGGACCATTGTTAGCTATCCACCTATATTTAAACGTCTCATCTAAAAATTGGTTTACCATTCTGGACGAGTGAGGAAGAACTCCATCGTGAATGAAGAATATTTTTTTATGTTTATGCGGTGGTAAACGACTCTGTCACATTCACCATGTATTAAAAATACATTTAGATAATCTTCATTGTTTAATCCCAAACGAGCGATTTTGAGCTGAAATATTCAATATTTTTAAATACATGTTAATATCTTAAAAACGCTCCTGATTGGATATAGTGAAGTGAACATAAACTGGCCTTATTTTCGGCTTTAAAATTGAGTAAAAGAATCAAAATATGGTTATTTCATCTGGAAAAAAATTCAGACATTTAACGTTTTTTAACTTGAACTTTCCATAATTATTTTAACAACCCTGTAAACAAAAAAGAAGTTCTAGACATGTCACCAATTACCTTGATACTCCTACCCGACAAGATGTTTTTCATTTGGTATTCGGGATGTTCACACAGAATTTTCAATATGAAAGTCTGCACCTGTCAATTTTTTATTGAAAAGAATAATATATCGGTAAGTATCAGAGATAGGGGTTTCAGCAGAAAGTGACATTAAAAACAAGGTTGTCGTTAATTTTCGTATGTATGTCAAAATATTTTCCATAAACTCGCCATAACTTCTTCATCTATGCCAACTTTTATAGAAATCGTGTGAGTAGTTTCCTGTAGATAACGTAAGCTCGTCGAGAAATAGCAAAGTTTATACACAGACAATAATTATGTCAAGTAATGTCGAAGGTAAAAATAAGAAATTGGTAAATTAAATTAAATTTAAAAAAATTATTATTCAAAACGAACTGGTACAACATAGAAGTTTGTATGCACCACGGGTACTAACAGATACTAGACTTGTTCAACTGAAACCCATCTTTGGTCAGGTTAGCCTTGGAAACAATTGTAATCATTCAACTGACGTTTTCCAACATTAGTAGTGTATGCAAACGTCACACTGATTTGTTTATTTCGTTTATATTTGACAGCGATTTTGAGTATTGTGACTTTGAAATGGCGTTTGTTGTTAACAATCCGTCCAAAAGTGATAAGCGTGCGGTCATTCAATTTTTGTGTGCTGAAGGTGTGCAACCGTTGCAAATTTATACGCGAATGCAAGCAGTGTATGGAAACGCATGTTTTGCATATCCAACTGTGAAGGAATGGTGTCGAAAATTTAAGAATGGAGAAGAGAGGACGAATGATAAGCCACGACCAGGTGCATTGATTACTGCATTAACAGACAGGAATGTAGCATGTGTGGAAGGCCTGATTAGAGAAAATCGTCGAATTTCAATCAGAGCAATTTCAGAAAATGTTGGTGTGAGTATAGGATCTGTCCATAGTATCGTACACAAACTAGGTTACAGCAAAGTTTGTGCGCAATGGGTTCCTCGTCTTTTGTCTGAGGACCACTAAAAAAAAGCGTTAAAAGGTAACCGTTTTCAGTCGGACGCAGAAGTACAAAACGCTGTGAAAGAATTCTTCCAGCAGCAGCCACAAGAATTCTATAAGCAGGGTATACATCGGTTGGTGAAACAGTGGGATATGTGCCTCAATTGTAGTGGTAGTTATTTGTAACTGTACTTGTCAATACATTTTTCCTGGACCAAAGATGGGTTTCAATTGAACTATCTTGTATATACCCTCGGACCAGAGGCACTCGGCTTTGTAAGACTTAAAAAATTATTATTCAAAACGAACTGGTACAACATAGAAGTTTGTATGCACCACGGGTACTAACAGATATATACCCTGGAACAGAGGCACTCGGCTTTGTAAGACTGTCTCCCTCAGGACTTTTGAATCGTATCTGATATGTTTGTCAATCAAATGAAAGGTTTAATTATTTTTCAGATATTTTGGTTTTAAGAAAAAATACAAACATTCCCAATATTAATATTTTAAACTAATATATTATTTATAAACAATTTAAAAAAGGGTCTATAGAGAAAAAAATAATAAATATCTTGGAACTTAATTAATTTATCAGGTTATGTAATACATAAACCACTTTCTAATTATTATTCAATTAATGATCTGGGTGTTACTTAAACTACGATTTTTAATTATTCACACCAAAATGCAATATAAAATAATATAATAATTATGCTATTTTATGAAATCAACCTAAGTCCAAGTTACATTCCACGAATTTCATATGTCCTAATACTGAATCATGTGCTACATTCGATGGAACAGTATAATGAATGAAATAATGTCCTTACTGTCTAATTTTCTTTATTCATTTATCAAGCGTCATTTCCGCAATTCAGACACCTAATGGTATATTATGCAACTATACAAAACGTGCTACAGGCGAGTTTCATGATATTGCATACGAGAGTTTTAATGACCCTAACACAAATATTTATTTTAAGAATATTATATATAATTAATATGATCGAAAAAGGTTTTATATTTGAGTATTGCTTCAATACAGTTGATGGTTCCAATTTGTTATGTAATTATTTTAAATGAACTGTTAAAACGATATTTGGTAACCGTGATAAGTTGCTGTTCATTAATTTAAATTTTATATTTTTTGGGGTGGGACAAAAAATTATTTTAGTTACCATGAAAATATCGTCTGAGATGACACAAAAAAAATCTGGTGAAGTTTGAGCTCTTAATATTAATTAATTTTTGATTTCCGATTTTAATAACACAGTAATTTTTTCAATTTTTATATGGAATTTTAATGCGGAATTATCGTTTAGTGAAAATCAAAACAAATTTTTGTAGGATATTTGATATTTTCACTCCTTTCAAAGTTATTCATGGTTGAAGTTAAATTAGTAATAAATTTAGATATTTTTTCGACACTATAAATTAAGTTTATGGAAAAATTTCATGGGATATTTTTTGTAGACTATTTTATCTACTAAAACTCATTTTTATAAAAAATTTTAATATCTTCCATGGGTCATAAGTTATTCGTATTAATTTGAGAATATCATAATTTCATTGTTAATAATTTATTATATATATTATTGAATAGATGAGGCTTTCACTTGATGAAGATCCATAATTAACGACGAAATAAAACAATTTAATTTGTTTAAATCTTCATTATACAGGGTGTCCCAGGATTAATGGAAAAAAGTCAGGAGCGTATAATCTGAGCCAAAATAATGTTAGTACTTCATATAAACTTTTTTTATGCAGGCCCTCGTTTTCGAGTTATAGGCTTCCAAAGTTTTAATTTTGAGTTTGTTTTTTATTTTTTGTACTAGTTATTTGATCCTTATAAAAGTTACGGCAAAGCTATAATGTACGTGTATGTTTATTTTGGAAAGGTGAACATATTTACAGTAGTGCCTTGAAGCCAGGGACGGACTACTTGCAATGGTTGTGATCCGAAAATTTGGCAGGGATGGCACACCCTGTATGAAATTATCGAAATTGACTCCCCCACACGTAAAGCTAACGAAAAGGTACTCTTGTACGATGTCGATGAAATAAGCCGTTTGGCTAATATTTACAATTTTATTAATGCACTACGTACCAATTTACGCATGCACCATTTTTATAAGTAAACGACGAGGTAAAACTAACTTATTAATACGATGTCCAAGATTTACCTACAGTACTACAAACAATTAATTTGATGTGCCATCCCTGCAAAATTTTTGGATCACTAACCATTGCGATTAGTCCGTCCCTGGCTTTCCAAAATAAACATACACGTACATCATAGCTTTTCCGTGAATTTTATGAAGATCAAATAACTAGTAAGTACAAAAAATAAAAATAAAAACTAAATTCTAAATTAAAACTTTGGATGCCTATAACTCGAAAACGAGGGCCTGCATAGAAAAAGTTTATATGAAGTACTAACATTATTTTGGCTCAGATTATACGCTGCTGGCTTTTTTCTCATTATTCCCGGGTCACCCTGTATATTTGAACTATCGTTACGGAATTAAGCAACAAGAAGGAATGGGATCCAAATACCATTACCAGACTTGGAAAGAATGCCATTCAATGGTACACAGACGGCTCAAAAGCAATAGAAGGAACTGGGATAGGAGTGTACGGGCCCGGCACCAAACACTCTGAAAGCTTGGGAAAAACCCCAAGTATCTTTCAAGCGGAAATTCACGCAATAAGAAAGTGTGCCCAGTTCAATATTGACAAAGGATATAGAAGGCAAAGGATTATCATAATGTCTGATAGTCAAGCAGCCATTAAAGCGCTGAGTTCCTGTGTAATCAGTTCCAAAATGGTGTGGGAATGCCTAGGCAAACTTAATGAACTAGGCGAGAACAATATAGTCACCTTACTGTGGATTCCAGGACACACTGGAATAGAAGGAAACGAAATAGCAGATGAACTAGCAAAGAGGGGGAGTGAAATACCCTTTTGGGGGCCGGAACCTTTTTGCGGAATCAGCTCCAATGTAATATTGGAAGAAATAGGTAAAGCCGAAGAAAAGAGAAGATCTGACAATTGGAAAGATCTAGTAGGGCTTAGGCAATCAAAGATTCTTCTGGGTGACTACAACCTGTTGAGATCAAATGAATGCATAAGTCAAAGCAAAACTGCACTAAGAGTTTTAACAGGAATCCTAACGGGACATTGTCGCCTGAATGGACACCTTAAAAAGCTCAAATTAGTGGAGGAAGAAGATTGTAGATTTTGTGGAATGGAAGAAGAAACCTCCATCCACATACTTGCGAACTGCACAGTATTTCAGAATCCTAGGGCACAGTACCTGGGAGACTACTGGATAGAAGAGGGACAGTTACCTAAGTTGAGGCCTGCAGATATCCTAAAATTCCTCCGGGAAATAGGACTAAAGGAGCTACTAGTATCTGAGACTCTCCTCAGAAACTAAGTAGAAGTAAGGGGGCACAATAGATCTTTTAGGTCTAAGTGAATGTTACCCCAAAATACATACATACATACATACATACATATTTGAACTAAGTTCAATATACATTTGTGACGCGTTTCGCTAACACAGTAGCTTTCTCAAACGAGTGGAGGTATAATGAAAAATTTTAATTTATACAGTGCATTAATACGAAATTTTACGGATATTGACAAAAGTATGATAATCTATTTATATGGAAATATAAAGCAAAAAGTGTCTAAATATAGGATTAACTAAAGTATTGAACAAGGTCACCTGGTAATTCATTCACAACAATCTTACCGGAACCTATCTAGGTAATAAGGTTTAATAAGGGAGAATTGTTGATTTGGTCGTTAAGAAGATTATCCAACATACTTTCAATTCAAATTTTGCATATGGAACCCAAATCCCCCAAATTAAATCATTTAGAACCTCTTGAGAAAAATAAAAACAAATATTCAGATAATCTTCTTAACGACCAAATAGAGATTAACAATTCTCCCCTATTACCTTTTTACCTAGAAAGGTTCCGGTAAGATTGTTGTGTATGTCAATATCCGTAAATTTCCGTATTAGTGCACTGTATAAATTAAAAATTTTTCATTATACCTCCACTCGTTTGAGAAAGCCACTGTGCTAGCGAAACGCGTCACGAATGTATATTGAACTTAGTTCAAATATGTAATGAAGATTTGAAAAAATTTAATTGTTTTACTTAATCGTTTATTATATTTACTATTAATTCTATTTCAGTCTGAAAATTGTTTTTCAATTATATTTTTATTAATTGTGATTGTTGAACTGAAACAATTTTATCAAAATTAGGAAATATCTTCCTGTATTGACTTTTATTATTTGTTTGATGCCAATAACTCACGACCCATAAAAGATATGAAAACATTTTATGAACATAAATTATATCCAATAAAATGCTTTACAAAAATATCCATTTTTTCACAAACATGATTGTAGCGTCGATAAATTGTAATGTAGTTTAAACGAGATATCAAAAATCAAGTTGAGGCACCTCTTCATATAAATATTAAGAGCTCAAACTTTACTAGAATTTTTTTCCTCATATTAAACGATATGGCTGGGTTATAGGAGGTTATAGTTTAACAGTTATTTGTTACCTACATATTTTAGACAAAATATAATATATTGGAATTAAAATTTGTCTTCCACCATTAAAAGAACAAGAACACAAGACGTACTTTTCAAACTTTTAAGTATATCAAGTCAAGTTGGAAAAAGTTCCGGTTTGTCAGCCGTTGAAGACGGACGTGTCATCAATGGCGCAATTCTTTGGATTCATAAAAAAAACACGAATAATAATTGATTAAACTGTTGGAAACGTGTAAAATTGTAAAAACAACGAAGTAAGAAGTGGGGAGGAACTAAAAGTACTTCATGACCCGGGTAATTCAGGAGGGACTATCGTCGAAGTACACCCTTAATCTTATCAGAAAAATCCAAAATATAATATATATCTAACCAGATTACTTCTAACTTGATAATTTCAACCTATTCCACACGGTTAAGAACAAGGATACTATCTTCTATAAGTTCCTTGTGGCATTACTTGTTATTTTTTCTTATTTTCTTGGGAATGAAACCACAATATGTTTTTTTATTTTTTATTTCAACGTTTCGGTAGCGTTCCAGCTACCGTTGTCAAGATTAACTAATAATGAATTAATGAAAAATTTTTTGGTCCCTATCTGACACAACGAAAAAAATTTGACAACTAGACAATCAATAATATTTTGAAGTTTAAGACTACAAAACTTTGTTGTCAAATTTTATTAAGGTCCATTCATAGTAGATCACACCTCTGGTAAAATGAGAAATAAAATATTTTATTTCATGACATTCTAACGATATGTAGTCCACTAGAAATGGAATCCAGTGAAGTGCACGTTCCAGGAACGGTTTTTATTGGGATAGCGCTTTTTTCTTGCTTATTTTGGAAATTTTGTTAATATAAACGCGTTTGTTGTTACTTTTTTGTGTATGATTATTTTGTTTTCAAAATATGTATAACTCAGTTTGGTGATTTTGTGTATTGAAGTGTGTATCGATTAACAACCATTCCAAAGATAAATCATAAGAAAACCTGGATAAAAACTTATGATGCTATCCTGATAACGCCGGTAATTGATTATTGGAAATTTCTCTTTCTAACATTGGTAACCAAATTTGACTACATTCGGCTGAAATACTAGCTACACAATGGGATTCGACAAAAATAATATTGAAAGAGCCCAATAATAAAAGACGAAAAATCAAAGAAAGTGCTTTAATACAACTAAATTCAGATAAATGTGTAGCTAGTATTTCAGCCGAATGTAGTCAAATTTGGTTACCAATGTTAGAAAGAGAAATTTCCAATAATCAATTACCGGCGTTATCAGGATAGCATCATAAGTTTTTATCCAGGTTTTCTTATGATTTATCTTTGGAATGGTTGTTAATCGATACACACTTCAATACACAAAATCACCAAACTGAGTTATACATATTTTGAAAACAAAATAATCATACACAAAAAAGTAACAACAAACGCGTTTATATTAACAAAATTTCCAAAATAAGCAAGAAAAAAGCGCTATCCCAATAAAAACCGTTCCTGGAACGTGCACTTCACTGGATTCCATTTCTAGTGGACTACATATCGTTAGAATGTCATGAAATAAAATATTTTATTTCTCATTTTACCAGAGGTGTGATCTACTATGAATGGACCTTAATAAAATTTGACAACAAAGTTTTGTAGTCTTAAACTTCAAAATATTATTGATTGTCTAGTTGTCAAATTTTTTTCGTTGTGTCAGATAGGGACCAAAAAATTTTTCATTAATTCATTATTAGTTAATCTTGACAACGGTAGCTGGAACGCTACCGAAACGTTGAAATAAAAAATAAAAAAACATATTGTGGTTTCATTCCCAAGAAAATAAGAAAAAATAACAAGGATACTAAACAAACAAAAATAAACTATTAAAAAACCAAGAAACCGAGGGACCACAAGCCTCCAGATGCCCCGAGCGGAGAGGAATCTACTTTAAAAAGTAAGTCGAATCCCTTTCAAACTCTTCGCAGAAAGGTAGACCACTTAAAAAACTGCACAGAAAGTCTGAAAAAGTGTGGAGAATCCATGGAAAAGTGCATCGAAAACTTGAGATCCATGTAAATACCAACAAAAAAACCTAGTCTGAGGATAAATATCATATAATTCCTACAGGTTGGTTAGGAAACACTCTGTCGCTGACACAAGGCTTTGCAGGGCACGTAACAGCCATAAAAAAGAGGCAATTTCCCACAAGTCTTCCGGAAAGTCCGATAAATATTCATGCAGTATATATAGCATATCACATAGACCGCAGTACACTCAACAGGCGAATTACCAAATTCAAGCGATAAAGCTGTACAAAAACTGCTAATTAAACACCTAAAATTTCGTAAAATGTCGGTGGAGGAGGAGGAAGATATATTCGTCTCTCAATATAGTTTTTAAAGTGGAGTTTGGGAAGTAAATCACCGAAAAACCATCAATTGGAGTTGGAACGGAAATTTTTTCACGAATCTCCTTCGGAAGAGGAGAGCAAGAAGGTTTCCCCATAGTCATTGACTGATACGTAACGGGCCACAAAATCAAGGTTCAACCTCTCAAACAGGATTAAATATATCAAGTTGGTTGTTGTATTTACAATAAAAGAAGCCGAGTAAAAAGAGAAAATTCCGTTTCACTCTCACACTAAAAAAGAAGATAAATCCCAAGCATTTGTCCCTCATGGTTCAGACGGATATATTGAACCAGCAGAGATGAAGAAACATCTTAACAATATGTATTAAATTTAAGCCAAATAATTCTAAGAGATTCACACGAAGGGTAGACCGCTTTATCTATAGTTTGTAACTTATAAATATCAACCAACGTGACTTCTGTCATAACTGGACTATGTTGCCAAGCTTTTGAAATAGTATGAGAATCTAGTAAATGTCAAATGAAGTTATATTCTTCTTTTTATTTGGTTATAGGTTAGGTTTAGTATTTAATAGTTACTGTATATAAACAAACTTGAACTTATTTTTGTATAAAACTTTTATTTGTATGTTAAAAGTAAGTACTAAGTAAGAAATTATTATTTTAAAACCTATTGAGACTAAAAAGGTATGTATGAAATAGTTGGAAAATTCAAGATTCATTTTAATAAAAACAAATTCATATTGTGGTATATTTTTCTTGGAAATCCACTGTGTGGATGTGTGTCATATTTTAGGAAACTATGATTAGGAACATTCTACATTGAATAATTGTTCTTCCTCTAATTGCAGCAGTAACATTTCTAAAGTGAAATGGATTATCTGTAAATAAATTGTGCAAATATAATTGCTAAGTATTATGAATAGTGTAACAGAATACAATAAATACAGTTGATTGAGTATAATATTGAACTCATACTTACTTGCTTCATACATGCTGTAAATAGTCAGGAATAGATGAATAGTAAATACATCAACTTTTGCAGTGTTATTAAGTTTCATTTATACGTTAACTTTGACTACTCATCTCTGCTTGTGAAAATTTACACAGTTTTTCGCAGTTTTTTATAACAAGGAGATGAAATAATCGAAAAATTGAATGATCAATATTAAACTATCACAACATAACCTTAAAAATGTCAAGACGTCAACTGTACCAGATAAACCATTTCAATCGCGGCAACAGCGCGCATTTTTGCCAACATATAAAGTTTTTAGTACGACTAATGTTAGTTTGAGTTTAATAATTGAGTAACCCACGAGTTGTATTACATATGAAATCAATTACGAAACCTTTCTTTAAGCATATATTCATATTTTTTGATAACATGCGACCTATAAATTTCAATAATTTATTAGGATTAAGGCTGTAAAACATACTGATTTACAGCAGCAAAAGAATGACATAATACAAGCCAACGTCTCTTTTTTGGCACTATGATCACGTAAGACGATATTTATAAGTTACGAACTTTAGTTCTAATCAGTCATACTGTCACTTCAGACTACCTAAATAAACACGTTAGGGTAATAGAACACTCGAATTATAAGGAGAAGCGTAAACAACAGAAGTCGATGGTACGGTGGATTCCTATCAGATATATGGGGGCACGGATCTGAAAACTGTGGTCGATCACCGAAATATCTAGAGTGTGCTGGTATGCACAAGACAATTGAATGTGTAAAGAGTATACATTTTTTACAAGAGACTGCTGCACATTCTCTTCAGCGATATTCGTAGACTTCCAACCTTCTAAGGAGAAGGATTGATTCCTACAATGAGGTCAGCAGATGTATACTCTGGATAGAGGTAGGCTAAAAAGTATTTTATATCGAATTTAATACGTTAAGTAATACAGTGTGTACAGAAAGTACCGTAACTTGCTCATATTTCGAGATCCGTTGGGTTTACAAAAAAAAATGTTGAATAAAAGTGTTTTCAAATAATCCAGACCATCTGCATACGTCGATTAGAAGTATTCAGGGTGCACCGTTGCTCCAAAATAACTTATTAACATATTTTTCAAAATAGTACACGATGTATATATTTTCAGTTTTTCATAATCTATTAAATTACAAATACAACCGTCAGGACCTTCAATGATTGCAAAGTTATATTGGTTTGAATCTAGAATTATAAAAAAATGCTCAAATTTTAGGTTTTCCGCCAAAAATTTGAGCGGGAGACTTGAAATTCTTAACGGAAAATCTGAAATTTTTAGCAGGAAACCTGAAATTTTGGAGGGAAACTAGGAATTTTTGGCAAGAAACCTAAATCTTTATTAATTAATATTAATGACAGAAAAACCTTCTACCTTTTTGAGATAAATAATTTTAGATTCAAACCAATGTAACTTTGGAATTATTGAAAATAGAATTATGCGATTGTATTTGTAATTTAATAGATTATGAAAAACTGAAAATATATACATGGTGTACTATTTAAAAAATGTGTTAATATGTTATTTTGGAGCAGCAGTGCACCCTGTATACTTCTAATCGACTTATGCAGAAGTTCTGGATCATTTGAAATAATAAATCGAAATAGTAGCAAGTTGCGTTACCTACACACTGTATAGGTAGACTGAAAAATATGAGTCCAGTATATAATTAATTAAACATTTGAAAATATACTTTTTTTTAAATTGCAATTGCTTGTCAGACAAATTTATTACATACCAATTAAAAGTATGATGCCTTTAGAATATTCAAACATTAGGTTGACTATTTTTTCCCATCATAACTATTGGGAAGGCGGGTATAAACAGGAGAGTCGGTACTAATAATTTGCACCGGCTAGGATAAAATTTATACCAAAATGAAGATTATTTCATTGTGAAAACGGTGATGTAGGGTTGTCTGCGAAGAATCAGTTTAAATTCAGGTTGTCGAGTCTTAACAAAAGAAATATTTTCTTCAACAATAGAAGATATTGTAGAAACAACAGAAACACAGCGATGACGAAGAATTTTCCGAAGCTGAAGATCATAATTCTTAATTCTTGGTAACTTTTTAAATATTGATTTTGGGAAATTTTTCCATAGAATATATTTTGTTGATAATCAATTTTCTACAAAAATAATCCTATGATATTTTGTATTTTTCACAGTTAGCAAGATGTCGTTAATTTAAATTTCAAAAGAATAAAATCTATTGCCATTTGCTACAAAATAATGGGCGAGTCTATCGCTATCATTCTTATTTTCACTGACAAATGGCTTTCGCAGTCTCTTTCATCCTCACCTATTCGCAGCAATATTTCGGTTTTCAAAACTTGACAACCGGAATTTAAACTGATTTTTTCGCAGACAACCCTATATCACCGTCTTCCCAATGAAAGAATCTTCATTTTGGTATTTCATTTATTAAAAAGACCGGTGCCGATTATTTACTGAAATAAGGGCATTTTACTATCGACTCTCCTGTTTATACCTACCCACCCAATAGTTATGATGGGAAAAAATATTCAACCTAACAGAAGTCAAAATAATAGTATAAAATTATTAAAACGCTTTACAAATTAGAAAAGTACTTTCCAAAGGATAGGCCCGAGAAGTAGATGTGGCTTCCTAGTGAACGGTCTATCCTTTGGAAAGTCATTATTTTGACTTTTATTGATATCATGCATGGAGACTAGATATAAGGAGCACAAACTTGTATAGGAAAAATCTCGAAAAAGTGTCCAGCGGTAAGGTATAAATAGTAGATGGCGCGAGAGTAGCTAGCGATTAAAATTACAGAGTGAAGTTTGCTGAACAAGTTAACCTAACAAAATATGAAAATAGTGTTTATTTTTATAGAAGTTTTTATAAAAATTTACAATGTGAAAAACGTGTGTCGTGAAAAGTTGTCCAACTAGAAGTGAAGTTAAAAATAAAAAAAATTACACACCCCAGCCCCTGTCTTATTTTCGAGCAACAGTAAGTGGTTGATGTAGGACTCTCGGGTTAGGTTTATTGTTTTCATTACTATTTTGCAACACAATTGCCTATATAATGATATTGAAGAAACTTACCTTTAACCAAACATAGCACCAGCTACGGGAAATACTTATGTTTTCCTTGAAATTTGCTAAAACCAAGCATAAAAGGTAACCGAATGAAAATAAACAAACCCTCCATTTACATAACCTAAGATCTAACACGTCAAACATAATTTTAATCGCTAGCCTCCCCAGCGCCACCACAATTTTCCTAATTTCGACGGACACTTTTTATATACAGAGTTTGTGCTCCTTATATCTAGTCTCCATGATATCATGCTTTACTTAAATATGACAATTGATACAGGAAACTGTAATCAAGTTAATTCAACCTAACGTTTGCGTATTCCATAGACTTCATACTTTCGATTGGTATGAAATTTGTCTATTACAAGCAATTGCAATTTAAAAAAAAAAGTTTATTCTCAAATTTTAATGGACTTAAATTTTTTCAGCCTAGAAAGTGGACGTAAAGTTAAATTCACGAATCTTTCTTGTTACGTCATAACTCATAAGCATCCGAATCAAATTAATCAGACAGTTTTCACCAGCGGCGCATCATTGCTAAAGGGTTCGGCATGCATTTCTGGTGATCTAATTATGGGGGGAAATAAATAAAAACCAAATTAAGCATTTTAAATCTGTCATCATTCTCAACTCTAACAGTGAAAGGAATTCAAAAAAATACGCAAAATTTATCGACACTATTGATCATCTCTTATTTTTATCGTGTCTTCCCATTCTTCTTCGTTGTCATCTGAAGTTTCATCACCGCCAACGTCAATGATGATCTTCGGCACTTCGTCAATTACGTGGAGTTTTCTGTACCACTCGTGGATAACATTGTTAGTGTGGTACGAATCTCACGGTTGAAATGAATTTGGTCGAGTTGTACGCTGTAGTACGTATACGCTCTTTACACCCTGTCGGCAGGTCAGCCGTCTTAGGTCTCTTACGGGAAGAGTAGTTTACTTTTTTGGATTGGGAAGGCTCGTTTGCTCAAAAGACGATTGTTTTGTAAGCACATTCCTTACAGTGTCCATGCAAATGTCTAACGCATTTGCAACATGCTTAAATCATATCATAGCTAGACTACAATTTGAAATTCTACAAATAAATTAATACAAAACTTCCTTTCGGAAATATTCATATAATTGTTTAATGCACTCAAGTTTACGTTACTTTTACCAGACATTTTGTCGAAAAATATCAGAATAAAAAATGTGGATGAGCTTTATCTATTTAAAGTAATGACAATGACGACGAACGTCAATGGTGACAGAATGATTTCCGCATAAACTGACGTTTCACTTTTTGAGTACAATTGTTGTCACGACACAAGACAGAGTGACAAACCGATAAAGACGTAATGGCGTAGCTTAATTCAGGCACGAAAGACAAATGTATTAATTGGACATACGCGGTCAGTGATATCCACATAAAATAAGAGTGTCTTTGATACATTCAGGGAAGTATGACGTAACAAGAAAGATTCGTGAATTTAACTGTACTCGTATATTACTTAACATATTAAATTTGATATAAAATAATTTTTAATGATTAAACGACCTGGTAAAGGTCGCGTCCTATTCGGTTCCTCTACAAATAATACTAGATATGAATGAGTAAAATAAAACCGCAATAATTTTGCGTTACGTCGAATATTGGTGAGTAGACTGAACGATCAATAAGTGCACTTATATCAGTTTCCTTAGCTGTTGAAAGGATGGTACTTGTCCCTCATTAGTAGAAATTCTTAGAAAACGTGCCCATTCTGGACGATAAATCGAAAAGATATGTTCTCAGACATTTTTTTTTCGAAAAGGTGAATCCTTCAGTATGCTTTGAAAAATATCACTGATGTTTCCTTTGAATAAGGGAAGACATAGTTTTAACTAGGCTGTGAGACATCAATTCTCTCACTCTTGTGACATCGATCTCTCACCCTCCTTACGTGACACATTTTTGTATATCTGGAATTGGAGACGGCGAAGTTATGAATGAAGAACTCTACATATAATGATTATCTAAGCGACTGAAAAATTTTATTTCCACTTTCAAGGATAAATACAGGAAATTGTTTTCCTCAAATAAATAAGTAATAAGTAAATTATATTGTGGAGAAATTGTTTAAATATGTTCCTTGAGGTGTATTCATTATTAATTCTGTTAATTTTTTTGGAAATTAAACCACGTTCTTATTCTTTAACTTAACGTTTCGGTAGTATTCCAGCTACCGTTATCAAGAATAAATGAGCTTTAATAAATAAAATTCTGGTCCCTTTCCAAAACTACGGAAAAATTCGACAAATGGACAATCATAATATTTTGAAGTTAAAGACTGCAAAAAACTTGTTGTCAAATATTTTAAGGTCATTTACAGTAGACCATATCCTTGGTGGAGTGTGGAATACAATATTTTAGTGTATGACATTCTAACAATGTTATAGTATACTAGGAATTGGATCCAAAGAAGTGGATGGTTTTATTGGGACAGCGCTTTTTTGATTATTTTAGAAATGTTGATTAAACGTGTTTAGTGTTATTTTTTTTTGATATAACTTTTGTTTGAAAATATGTCTAAATCAGTTTATTGATTTTGTGTATTGAAGTCGATTAACAACAATTCCAATGATAAATCATCAGAAAACCTGGATAAAAACTTTTGATACCTTTCTGATAACTATGGTAATTGATTATTGGAAATTTCTTTTCTCAACATTAGCTACATTCGACTGAAATACTGGTCACACATTTATCCACAGTTAGTTGTATTGAAGCACTTTCTTCGATTTTTCGTCCTTCAATATTGGGCTCCTTCAATATTATGTGCGCGAATCCAATTTAATATGAGTGACTAGTTGTCGAATTATCTCGTAGTGTCAGATAGAGAGTAGAATTGTGGTTTGATTTCCAAAAAATTGACAAAAATAATATAAATGTTTATTTTGGTTTACTGTGATAGCGTTTATTTCATGCTAAGAACACAAGATTTATCTTTATCTGATGTTCTTTCATATACAGGGTGTCACTGAATAACTATTCCGAATTTCCAGGAATAACAGAGGGCACTTAAATAAGCATTTTTTATTTATAAACTAGTGTCCGAAAATTTCTCGTTGTCAAAATAAACTAGAAACCTTAAAAATCAATTAAATCAGAAAAGAGTAGTTACTTACTAAATTGAGGAACATCATGTTAGGAATAATTAATACTACATCAAACTTTATAAAAATTGTTCGAAGCTACGACCACCATTTTCGATACACAAGTTATAACGATCGACTGTCGAATTCTTCGAAATAACTGCAGACGTTCCCGAATATTATCGAGTGCTAGAATAATTCGAGCTACTAACTCTTCTTCTGTATTAACAGGTGGCGCATAAACCAGTAATTTGATATGACTCCAAATACAAAAATCAATTGGAGTCATATCTGGTGAACGTGCACCATCATGCTAGGAGAAAACATATCTTCAAATAATAAGTGGACATCTTCAAGCAATTCTGGTAGAGTATGTTTCAGAAAAATCCTATACACACGACCATCTAACCGTGCAGGCAGTAAATATGGTCCTACTACAAAATTGTCAACAGTCCCAGCCCAAATACTAACACTGATGATGTAACCTTTGAATGGCGTGAGCATTTTCTTCACTTTAAATGTGACTTTGGTGTCATCTCTTGTAAAACATGCCTCTCCTGTCCATAATATACTCCTAGAAAATGTTGGTTCGTCGTTAATTTTATTCAAGTACCATTCATTCTTGTGGAATTCCTTCAATACCCTTCATACAGATGTGTGGCTTGTAGGCATCTCATGGGCAATGGCGAGATTGCTTGTTTTCGGGTTATTTTCAAATTGTTGCGAAATTTGGTCCTCAAATCTATTTTCTTTTTTTGAGTTCACCAGTATCTCTAATGGTATGCGGTGAATTTATCGGAAACAATTTATCGAATGACAATTGACCAAATGCAATTTATCGAATCGAAATCGAATAGGTGAATTTATCGAATAGGTGGCAGGTACCTAATGGTGATAAAATACGAAGGTGGTTTGGTAGGGGTAAGTTTGGTTGGGTTATTATTGAAAATTATTATAATTTATTCTTCAAAAATTGACTAAAAATACGAAGGTGGTTTGGTAGGGCTAGGTTTGGTTGGGTTATTATTGGAAATTATTATAATTTATTCTTCAAAAATTGACTAAAAATACGAAGGTGGTTTGGTAGGGGCAGGTTTGGTTGGGTTATTATTGGAAATTATTATAATTTATTCTTCAAAAATTGACTAAAAATACGAAGGTGGTTTGGTAGGGGCAGGTTTGGTTGGGTTATTATTGGAAATTATTATAATTTATTCTTCAAAAATTGACTAAAAATACGAAGGTGGTTTGGTAGGGGTAGGTTTGGTTGGGTTAATATTGAAAATTATTATAATTTACTTTACAATAATTGTCATTCGATAAATTCACCTATTCGATAAATTGTTTATTCGATAAATTGTTTTTCGATAAATTGTATTCGGTCAATTGTCATTCGATAAATTGTTTTCGATCAATTCACCTAGATCCATCTCGAATACGCTGTTCCAATCTTGAAATGGATTTATGACAGGGAATATGTCGCTGAGGATGCTTCACCGAATAAATTCGCATTGCTTCGTTAGGATCACCGTAAGCTGCTCCGTAGGCCATGTCTACTAATTAAATATTGATACATTTTCAATCAAACACTAATTTATCTAATAAACACTAATTTTTGACACGTAAAATAATTAAAATAATTTGTGACACACGTGAAATGACAAGTACCAGAATAGATTTGTTTTTCTTCAATTGTTCGTTTCAGTTTTATTTCATTTTATCTCGACATCGAAGAATTTCCGGACACTAATTTATTGATAAAAAATCTTGATTTAAGCTAGAGTATGTTATTCTTCTGTTCATTGTTGGACTATGAGTAATAGATGATGTATAAAAGTCGCAGTTCATATTTGAAGCAAAAATTCCCAATTCATTGTATTGGCCACTTCTCATTGTTTTTTCAACGTTGGTTTATCATCAACTATTGTGTATTATATAAATTGTTAATCCTGTGCATGGAAATGGTTTTGTAACATAAACAGTAGGTGTAGGTGACCTTTATTAAAGTTTTTGAATAGTTGTATAACCAATGCGCTCGTTTTTCTGCTTATTAAAATATAAATCTCCAGCTCCCGTTGCCGTTTTTAATGAAGCTAAATCCACAGTATTCATGAAAAAACTTCCATATCACTATTATTAAATCTTTCCATAGTTAACATTGTTTTTTAATATTTTTTTCTTATTGATCATTATTTATGCTGGTTATGGTAATCTAAATAATATTATTATCTATTTTTCTAGAAAGGTGTCGGAATTTTAACTGCAAAATTGTTGGCCGGGATCTTGCCAGCTATAAGTGTGCAGGTGAGTACAGGTAGGAGATTTGTACCTCACAATATAGACGTAGTTAAATAGTACAATCAAAGTATATAATTTTTTATTTGATGCAATATAAATAAGAAATTATCCATGCTGTTTGTGTCAAAATCACAAGTAAGTATTGGTGAAACATAAAGCTTAAAGAATACTTATTCAAAAACATTTGACTACTGTACTGCATTTGGAATGATATCAACCAGCTAACTATCCATGTCTCTCTGTTTCCAAATGGACCATAACTTCAAGCTACGTCCTTAATGCAACTGATCTGATAAGTTGGGAGGGTAAGGCAACCCCACAACACCAAGGCCTCATTAGGCCGTCAGTGCATTATCCTGGAAATTCCTCTCAGTACGTCAAGCAGACTATGGTTTAAACACAGTTGATAATGTCTCAGAGTGGAACTCTTCACGGCTTCGACATAAACATGTGTGATAGCCTCATCCTATGAAGTCGTAGGTTCCACTGGGTTATCGCCAAGTCTACTGCACTGTCAGGATAGTACAGCAGTCCCTTGAAAAGTTTGCAGTATTTGGTTTCATCCCTTTTTTTCTACTCATCATGAGTTAGTTTGCGTACAAGAATTGCTATTTCCGAAATTATCACATTAACGAAGCATACGGGTTCAAAACGTTTTTGAGCTGCTGAATTCTTAGCCAGGGCACCAGCCGTGTAGTTACCTTCAGACTTTCCATGGTCTTCTATCCACGACTCTGTGACAACATTTTTGTTTGCGCCTCAACCAAAGCATGATGTCTTTCTGGTACAGTCAATGCATACATTTTTTCCCGAGATATTTTTGGAAGAATTCAGTTTAGTTTGAGCTACGCTGGTATACTTACTCATTTTTCATTTGAGTTTTGAATAGTTTGAGTATACTCCGCATGGAGAACCTTTTTTTGGAGCCATCAGTGTAAACATATTAAGACCAGTTTATCATCAGTACGGTATAGGTTCTTATGGAAGTAGAAAGGGGACACTTCAACAAAAGTTATCATCTTGAACATAGTTTCCATGACTAACTGAATTTTTCCTTCAAGATCCCCAAAGACTTATAATAGCTTAATGTGAAAAGTAATTGTTGATTGGATTTACACTGTATTCAAAGTAATTTACACTCACTATATGCCTTAAAAACTAAGGATTTTAGTATAATTCCTGATCCCACACTCAGTATCAAACCCTGCATTTGGCAGCTGTTAAAAGATTTCTGTGAAAACCTAAACCTGAAACCATTAAAATAGAAAAAACCGGATGATTCTAATTAAAAAAATAAATAGATTTGATATTTATGAAGTTAAACTTTGAAAACTTTTTATACATGTATAAAATGAAAATTTTTTAAACATGGATTAAAATACGTCTGACCTTCCTAAAAGCAACCGAACACAAATCATTTTCATATCTTTAAGGGTATCCTCGTAAAAAAATAATTTATAAGGGTTAGCAACTGTTAAATTTTTCACAAAAAAAAATTAATAACTAAAAAAGTATTTTCGAAAAAAGTTTTCAGACAAACGTAAACTAAAATTTTACGTAGATTCTAAAAATGTATTAATATACGGGGTGTTCTATTTAAAATAACGAAGTTACATTCGACTTCCGGTAGAACCGGAAGTCGGCTATCTTTGAAAATATTTTAGTTGAAAAGATCGTATCCAAAAACCCAAACGTAAAAAGCTTCATGATTTTACTATAAGTATTATGCCATATACAGATAGTTTTAACTTGTCGTGGGACACCCTGTATAGACTTACCTGTTCTCATCTACTTGCCATGCACAGAAATAAGTAGGCAAGCCTACCTAGGCCTATTCTGTGGGTTAAAAACTATAAATTAAGATTAAACTCATTTGGTTATCACAAGAGTGAAGGTGATGAAAAAAAATTGATTAAAATTAATTAAATTAAAGATAGCTATGAACACTTTTCGATAGGCAAGTTATCATAGGCATATTTGTTTATAAATTATATTTGATAAAAAATATGTCTAATCCAGTTATCAGATCGGTGAAGGTCGACCTCCCACGGTCTCCTCTACTATAGGGTGTAAGCTTAGGGCAGCGACGATATTAGTCTTCGCAATGATATTTACGTAGGAAGGCACATAGTAGAGCGACGAGTGTCTCGATGTAGCATAGAGACAAAGCGACAAGATCCACATCTTCATTTCTTCACATTGCGACAAATTCCAATAAATAGTCTTTGGTTTGGACGGCAGTAATATAGGTGGCAGAGAAATGAGCGTAAATAAATTCATCCTGACATAATTAGAAAACCTTTCAGAAAGCTAACATTGCTCTCGGTGAATGCAGAAAAGTGTGTGCAAAAAACTGGGAATTGAACCCAAAAATGAACTAATGGCTATTAACAAGCGTTGCTAGATCTATGGATCAGTAGTTTGGTAGACTAAGACACTGCAAGTGGAAGGTGTAAGGCTATTGAGTAGCACACAAAGGCTTGCTTGTCAGTGTATTACGGGTGCCATAAAAACCCCTCCCACAATGCGATGGAAATCTTGCAAAATCTGCCTCCACTAATAATAAGTTCCAAATAACTATACCAGGTAGGGAAGACTGGGAGGAAGGTGTATCCATACAGGCTGGGGCAACCTGGTATACGGACAATTCCAAGAGAGAAGTGAGTGCTGGAGCCAGAATTGTAACGATAAAACAGGGGTTAGCTATTCCAATAAGCCTTTTTAAGAACTTCCAAACGGAAGTGATGGTGATTTACCACTGCTTTGAAGAAATTAAGAGGCAGAAACGCACAAAACATTCAGTTGCCATCTTCACCAACAGCCAAGCTGCACATTCCATATAGATCAATTCTAAGTTACTATGGTATTGCATAGATGCCTTACACGCACTTGTAGACCATTGCAAGGTAGCATGGGTCATAAGGAAAACGAATTGGCAGATGGAACGGTTGGTCAACGCCCATCAATGCCATTCTTTGGACCAGAACCCTTCTGGTGCGTCGCAAAGTCGAATATAAATATGGCCCCACGGAAGTGGGTGGCACAGAAATTTCTATAATGGTGGGTAATCCTACCAGGACAGAAAAACATACAGTAGAGAAGGGGTAGCGTAAATACTATTGTTCGTCTGAAAAGGTGAATGCTAAAGTTGTAGATAACTGAAAAAACTTTTTCGAGGAACATACCGATTTCTACGTTTTTGATTCTTCTTCTTTATCAAATAATACCTTTTTTACAATTACCCAAAATAGTTATTTTTCTACTATCACTATCGAAAGTCGTCTTTTGTGCCTTGGAAAGCAGCTGCAAAGTTGATGTTTTCCGCGATCTGTCATAATTTGACATTATTGGCGCTTTTAAGCAGAAAGTGAATTTGAACCACGCCTAATTTTCCTCGAGCTGTCATAATTTGACATTATTGGCGCTCTTAAGCAAAAAGTAACTTTGGCGCACGCCTAGTTCCATTTATAGATAAAAGAGAGCTAGTAGTTAATTTTGGTGTGATAGTAGAAAAAATCTTGTGTGTATTTAGAGCAGAAAGTGTTTTGGTAGTTTCGACAGATTGCCGCGCTCCGCTGATTATTCATTTAATTATTATAAAATGAAAAAGTTTATACCTTGCTTTTAAATGCATATTTTACAGTTATCGCCGGAGTATGGGAAAGTGTATTTCTGAAAGTTGTGGAAAGTGTCAAATATTTCAAATTTGACATTCGTACACATATCATATATCAGGTTACCACTTGTCAATAGAAATAGTTATTTAATCAACAAGAGTATTAATGAGGGCCATTAACAATCGAGTTAATGTTCGAGATTGTTAATTGCCCTTTTAATACTCGTGTTGGTTACAAAGCTTTTCCGTCGACTGTACAAGTTGTATTCGTGTTTCTCAATATTTGAAAACTAAAAATATTTGTTTCATAGGTAAGTACTGTCAAAAATAAATCATGACATTGAAATGTCACAGAGATGGTCGCTGGTTAAAATATATGTGGTTCAAATGTCACTGTTTTCGTTTTTATTGAATTCTTTTTTGGATGTCTTAACACTAATAATTATTATAATTTTGTAGAATAATCAAATAAAACGATAGGGAGTATTCTATACTAGTAATCATTTTTACACCACAGGTAACTGTCAATATTAATATAATTTATAAGATGTGTGTTGGGTTTCCCGAAGAAAATCATGCATTGATAGGGGAATTTGAGAACGTTAATAATAGCATATGTTAATAAGCGGTCGACGGAAAAATGAATTAAATACAATTTTTAATTTTATTTTAAATTATTCGTTACAAAAACATTGTACCTCATTTTTTTGGGAAGGAATTTTTCGCATGAGCACTTCTCAAACACGTTAGGACAATAACTATATCAGCACGGCATGCGTAAAACATTCTGAACTAAATCGTAGAAAAAACGATTTTTTTCCATTTAGGCCATTTAGAGAGAGAAAGAGTACTGATAGGTATTTTCTTGTGAAGACTTCAACTAAATGGGATCAACTCAACTCTTAAAGTTAAAGGACATTGTTTGTTAAAAAATGAAAAAGAAAAAATCGGTTATTCACATTCAATTTTGAGGTTATTTGGAAAACTTTTTAATTATCTACGAAAAACAGTATTTACGCCGCAAAACCTTTCAAATAATTTTTCATTCCTTCCAGCCTCGCGTTTCTTTATCTCGAATGTACGGATTGAGATATTGAGTTTTTTTCCCACATCAGTTTTCCTACCCTCTCCCCTCCCCTTGGGAATTACTTCGTCTGAATTTTAAGCCAATTTTCCGGGTCTCTTTGAATATTTTTGAATTACTAATTAATATTTTTTTCCCAAACATCGACGAGATCCTGCCAGAAATTTCAATATCAAGCTCAGGATATTTTTTATTATTATTATTCGCTATTGTTTCACATTTTTAACTGTAATATTCTTAAATTAAACTTGAAGTCTCTTAGTATTTCAACTTTTATAATGCCACTTAGCCTCCTGACCCAAATACGATGGAAGGAAAACCAGCAGTTAAGCCAGGTGGACTTGACATTGGTGGATTACTCTATGGATTCTTAAAAACACTTCTGGGAGCGAGCAAAGGAGGGGTAAATATACCTTAATTATTAATAATTACACTTGAAATTTGTTTTTCGAAATAAATATTTGCATGAAATGGTAATAATTAATAAATTTGTTTATTCTGTGACGGGAAAAAAGTTTGACATATTATCATTGTTGTCCGGTAACAAAATATAACTTTTTATAAAATTACTTTTCGAGTTACTTTTTTCCCCGGGAAAAAAGTGAGTAGTTTTTTCCCGCATATATATTGATATATTATTGCACTCATCTGACATTTTTCTACAGAATTTTTTTATCATGACAAACATAAACATTCAAATCTATGCAATTTTTAATCCATTTTTTCAATATTACATCGTAATTTTCCTAGTCACAGAAAAAAATAGTGTATTATATACGGGAAAAATATAAGATTCTAGCTCTCGGCTTTTTGTACAATATAACAACATAACCTTAAGCTAAAATCTAATACTTTTTTCACTTGTATAATAAATAACTATTTTTGACTCTTTACTACGTTCACCCTTTTCTTTCACAATTTCTCGATTTTTTATAAAGATTTTCCCTTTGTTTTCTTTTGTTAACATCTTAGTATTATTTTTTTAATCTAGTTTTTTGTTGTTGTTTTTCTGTGTCTCTGTGCTAACCTAGTTGCATTTTTACTTTGGCTGTAGGTACCTAGTGTCAGCAATTTTGAATTCGTTGTTTCTTTTGTAGTTGTAGCTGTAATAGTTTTGGTTTTTCATCTCACAAAATATAACTGACACTATACCAACACGAACAATTTATACTATCTAACTAGCGTTTCGATAACCAAGTTCACCTTCAGTATCTGTTGAAAAATTACTGCAAAACACCTTCATTTTTAATTTAATATATTTTCCTTCCAGCTTATGTATGTTGGGGTGACACTGAGACCTGAAAGATTCATTATGTCCCATTTTTTCTACTCAGTTCCTTCGAAAAGTCTCAGAGGGTAGTCATTCCCTTGTTCCCTTAGTCTTTTATTGGAATTCTGTAGTGCTATATGCATTCTGCCAGTATGTTTTCCTCTTCCATTTCAAAGAATCTACATGTATAGTTTGGCAAAGAAGCCCATAACAAATTTGGAAAAGTGTTTATCTTTTAATATTCATAAATTGAAAGAAAAATGTTAATAGACAAAATCCAAGAAACAAGCACATTAAAGAATTAACGTTTAATCATATTGTTAATAAAAAAAAGTCCATTTTCTAATTATTATCACTACATACTTAGCACTTTATCTTTTTCATAGTTAAACGTGGCAATATCGAATGTTTTCGACTGCATTCTTTTCACGGTTTCAAACTATACTTGTTCCCGTAGCTGAATTTCTTGAAGTGCCCATGATGGATGCAGTGTCCTGTTAGGACTCTGGCTTAGGTATTCGTTTATTCGCACCTGGTTGGAGTACTTTCGATAACTTTAGCCCTACTTTCCAGTAGTCAGATATTCCATTTTTGGCATAGCGTATTTCCTTCAATATTATCTTGGTGCTGACACCACTAAAGGGTATCAGTCCTTAATCGAGCTCCATCTTTACTAGTCCATTTGCTTTTCCTTTTTCTTCTATTTCAGTTTGTCCTAAAGCTTATGGTAAGATGACTACTGATGGGAAATATTATCAATGTTTCCACACAATAATAAAATGTTCACAAATTTCACAATGGATGCATGTTTCAATTAAAAACAAACAGTTACTTCATACCAATTTGCTAAATCAGTAATTATATGTATAACAGTGGATGATTCACCTATTGGAAAATCAGTTTTACTATTTTTCAAAATTGAGCAATATTTCAAGAGATTTCGAAGGATTTTCTAAATAAAATATTTTGTTATATATCACATTCAAAATGTATGGAGCAAGTAGCGAAAGATAGGATGAACGAGTAGAATATTCGAAGTATGTTCCCGAAATATCATTTTGTCATCAAAATGCTAATGGAGTTATAATTTAAACATTGTATATATCCACAAACATGAGTAATCCTATCAACTCAACTGAACTGAAAAAGGTTTAAAAGTCTTTCTTGCCATTTGAATGCGGAGTCACCAAAAGATATGAACATTATTTCATGAAAGGCACCCAAATTGTTAACGTATATCTCAATCTACGGTGAGCAGAATAGGAAGGGATTACCGATAATAAGGTTCCGTTGGAGAAAAAGAGGTAGGTTTAAATATAAGTCCAACCAAATCAAACGTAGTAGTTATACCAAAAGAATAGCCCAGTTGAGGTAGCTCAAAACCGGGCCCAGATTTACAAAAATTTTTAACAGCAATTTTCCTTCGGAATTCGTTGGGGGCGGCACTGGTAGTCTACACTCAAAAAGTTGGGGTACCAGACTTGTTGTTGCATCCGCCATCTTGATTTAAAGGGTTATTTTTTGTTTCTCAAATAACTCGTTTATTTTCAATTATACACGGAAAATAGTCATCACAAAAGTTGTTTCAAACTAAATTTCCTACAATTTTGAATCCTATCAATTTTTCCTTAGGATCGATATTTTACATTTATTCCTGAGAAGAGTGGGTAAAATCTTATCATTCTATTGTCACGTTTCTTTTCAATTGTATGAGAAAAATTGTTATGAACAAAGCTGTTTAAAATTAAATTTCCTACAATTTTGATTCCCATAAATTTTTTCATAGGATCGATTTTTTCCGATTTTTACCCGAAAAGAGGGGGTTAATGTTTAGTTGGTTATCGAATAACTCGTTTATTTTCTATTCAACGAGACTAATTGTATGAAACAAAGTTGTTCAAGAACTTCACAAAATCAGTTACGAGGAACAAATTTAATTTTTCCACGCTTCCACCTACCTCGGCAGCAGCAGAACAACATATCTACAGGACCAACCTGTAGGTGCAAATGTGGATGGAGTATAAAGTCAACGCTACGGAATGGGGGTGGAGAAAAACTAATCGTGAATCTATCGCTACAATGGCCTATCCAGCACCAGAATTTTTGCTGAAGTCGATATCATATAAATGCAAAACGACGTGCGGAAAAATGTGTGGTTGTCGCAAATCCGGACTCAAATGTTCCGTCTTATGCCACAGCTGCAACGGTGAAACGTGCGAAAACGTTGTTTCTATTCGAGATCTGCTGGATGAAGATGACCTTGGTAGTGACGAAAACCGTTCAGAACAAGTCACCCCCGTCTCTCCTGAGCTTCCGGACGAATTCGTCGACAATTACGAGGAAGAATCGAACGACGATAACTTGGCGGAGCCATCGGCAAACGTTACAAACAGACGTAATTGAAATTTCTAAAGACTTTTAAGAGTGTATTGAAAAGAAAATAAAATTCATTTTTTACAATTGTAAAAATTATACTGTTCGATAAACTGATTATTCCTTTACCGCGAACGTGGGTCCCAAAAATATAAACTTTAGAAAAAATCAGAATCATAATTGTACCAAATAACATTTTCAACACATCAAATTTATAACGACAATTAGCAACAAAAAAACAAACAGAAAAAATAATGGTACAACATCAATAATAAACTCGATAATAGAATACCTACTTAGGTTCACCCCCAACTCTTCTTAGGTATAAATCGAAAAAAATCGATCCTATGGAAAAATTGATGAGAACCAAAACTGTAGGAAATTTAATTTTAAACAACTTTTGTAATAGCTACTTTCCGTGTAAAATTGGAAATAAACGAGTTATTCAAGAGACAAAAAATAACCCTTTAAATCAAGATGGCGGATGCAATAACAAGTCTGGTACCCCAACTTTTTGAATGTAGACTACCAGTGACCGCCCCCAACGAATTCCGAAGGAAAATTGCTGCTAAACATTTTTGTAAATCAACAATACCAATTCGATTGGGCTAGAAGGGACTTGGTGGGATTGGGACTACTATCCTTTCAAATGTTAAATATCTTGATGTAACTATTGACTTGAGATTAACATGAAGTAGCGACAAGATCGGAGACCAAATTAATGATAGCAAGGTGAACTTGTGGCAAATCATGGGGGCTTAGTCCGCTCATGATACACTGGCTATACAGGGTAGTGGTTAAGCCCATAGCTCATGCGTCTAGTGATCGAAGAAACACAAGAGAATGCAATGATGAGTCCCGGCAAGGTTCAGATACTTGCTTGTCTTAGTAGTGCAGGGTGCATGAGAAGCACGCCAACGGCAGCACTAAAAGCCTTATTGGTCCTTTCCTCGCTATACCTCGAAATAATAAGCAAGGTTATTGAGGCTGAGAAACAGAACTAGGACTCATTTATGAAAACAGACTATATGGCTACTAAACTTCTCACCGACCCTACATATAAGGCAGAGATACCTCACAAAATTGACTGACAAGACTCAAGCAGACTGAAGTCTCCCCAAGATGAGACCTGGTATACAGACGGGTCAAAGACTGGAAAAGGGAAGGGAGCAGGGAAATATTGTGACATGAGGAACACAAGATGTTTCTTTCTACTAGGTGAATACATATGTATTTCATACAGAAATGTATGTTGTCCTACAATGCGTGTTTTAAATAGCCGCAAGGTAACATTTAGACTGGTAGAGTAATGATAGAAAGAACTAAATGAACTGGCGGTCCACATTAAAGTAAGATTGGTGTGGGAGCTGGGACATAGCGATATTTCTAGGAATGAACACGCGAGAAAAGGCACAGAAATCAGTACTTGGGATTACCAAGAAAATGGTTCGATGACAAATACAAAAATCAGCTCAGAATCATTATAAGTTATCTCATGGGTCATGCCCCGGCAAAAGATCACCAGCATAAAATGGGGCTATACAACGGTGATCTTAATGCAAATTTTTGGCATGGAGATCGAGACCATGACTCACATTTCATCTGACTGTGAGACGCTGGAGTCGAGAAGACTAACAATTTTGGGATAGGCCAAAGTTCTACCTGAAACATATGGCACATATCCAGTGTACATATATCGTCTACTTGAAGGTACGGGAATAACTGGGTGGGTGGTAGGCCTACACAAGATGATGGTACGGAGATAACTGGGTGGTTGGACTGAATGTGGAAGTAGAGTACAATAAGCCAACAGGCTGCGGTGCTCCTGACATAAGAATGGCTCCCAAAAAGCAGAAAAAAGTTGCTGTTACCTCACAATGTTGTTTGCTTAGAATGAATCGTAATTTGATTCAATTTTTACTTTATTGAATGAAAATAATAAAATTGCTTGTTTCTCAGTATTTGTTAACTTTCAAAATATTTTTATTTTTTGTCTTGAATGAGCAGCAGACATTTCCAGATTCGCTTATGTGCTTCAATCAATTCAACAAATGTTTAATTTTTTGTAGGACGTGAATCCTGTACAGTTTGTCATATCAACTATTTCTTCGTTTTCCAACTCAAAGCCGGAACAGAAGCCAAAAGGTAAATTTTTTCCAGAAAATGAACAGAATATTATCAATAAAAATACTAATGTGTAAGGTGTGATATTTTTTATGATATTTGATATTTACGGTGTTATTTGAAATGCGATGCAAAAATCCCTTGTGAGCTTAATATAACACCAACTGAGCTTCATTTCAAAATTATTTTGGCTCCACAGAGTGTTCCAAAAAAAGTATACCACAGAAATACCTTTTTTCCTTAAATGGAATGGTGAGGATATTTTGGCACTTTCTGAGTCACCATTGACGTCTACATTAGGTACTGGTTGATTTTTTTACCATCCCATCACGAGACTCGTCTGAATTTATAGTTTTACTTACCTTATTTATCTCTGAAGTAATTTAAATACATTGTTGAACATAAACTCACATAATGACCAAGAAAGTATATTTGATTTCAATCATACAGGGTATCCAAAATTTATTGCCAAAGTTTCTAATCTTCGAAGTTTAAAAAAATTCAAATGTACATTATCACATATTTGTAAACTCCATTTAATCACATTTCCAACAATACTTATTTCTACACGATACCCGACTCTGTCAGATTTTTCCAAAAAAAATACATAATTTGTAAAACGATCAAATCCACAAGTACAGTAGGCTATAATACATCATGTAAATACTTGTTTCGCCACTTGTTTAGATCTGTAGCAGTATTACCCTTTGGTCGAGCATAAAATTAAACATCGCTTAAAACAGCTGCTGCATCCTATGATAATGAAAATAATATTATATTCTGAGAACATGTTAAAGTAGATTTTTCATAATCAATTTCATAACGTAATTTACTTTTGGTTATCAACCAGTGGCCCATAACACATGTAGGCCGTTTTCACCATCGAGATTCATGTGAAAACCAAGTAAAACAAGGCTATTCCCCAAACTGGAAAATCGACGCTTCAGAGGACATTCCCACATTTGAACGCTTGTTTTTGGGTTGACATGTTGGTAATGGGCGCGTCGCATCACACATAATGCTTAGTAATTGGAAACCAATCTGCGATTATCATTAATAAAGAAATTTTTCACTGTACAAAAAGTTTCAAGCATTGGTTAATTATTGTTCTTAATTATCACTTTTACATAATATTTGGAAAATTATTAATAATTGAAGTATCGTCGCCAAATGTATGCCCTAGGGTTTTTAACATCTACTATGATAACAAAATCTTAACTCTCTTCGGCATACATAGGTTGATTGTTTTTTTTTCACCCTTTTATCAATTTTCAACTTTTGCTTATCAACCCTTAGTACCCCTTGGATTTGTATGCCACGTTTTTTGATAAAGTGGTACCCAAGGAATGTATCAAAGTACACGGAATCCATGTTAATCGTTCTAGTTTCGGGATGATTTTCAATGTCCGCTGTAGCGTCGATTATCCAGTTTGGGTCTTGAAAAATAGGTTTCATCTATTCATTCGATTGGGTAATGCTCAACAGCCCAGGCACTTAAATATTTGTACCATTTCCCATGTTATCCAGAAACTTTGTATCTCCTATGTAGGCCAGTAGTTTGACTGGAGGGATTTTCAGTAGTTGTAGTGGTTGTATTACTTTCTCTCCGAAGTGCTTCCGTCTGAGTCCATGTAAGTTGTCGCAGAAGCAGAGTATGTGAGTAGGGGTTTTCTCAGAGTTCACATTTCCTGCACATAGGCTCATTAACTTTACTATTTTGTGCACATGTTTACTCAGGGAGCAGTGTCCAGTCCCCAGTTCGGTAACTGTCTTTAAAAGTCTTTAAAAGTTTCAATGGCCTGGTTGAGAGTTCCTTGTCTACCTTGTTTAGTAAACTCTTTGTATGGAGGTGCCCTTGTGTCGCCATTTGAGTTGGTGTTCCCTATCTAGCCAGTTCCCGATTTCCCCTCTTATGCAATATTTGGTGATTTCACAAAACGGTTCCGGACCTATGAAATCTCCTTTAGAACCTTCTTTAGCTAACTGGACCATTACCTGCAATCCCTTTATGTGTCGGCACCCATATTTTAGACACTTTGTTGTCTCTTGCCAGCCTGTTGAGGGATTCTTAACAGTTTTCTACCAGTCTTGACCTAGTTGTTGGATTGCTGATAGCTTTAAGCAGAGCCTTGGTGTCAGTGAATTTTTTTTGTCATCAATGTTTTTTCATCAATACAGGCAATAGCGGCAATCGTCTGCTTGGAACACAGTCGTATATCGGCCAAGGCTGAGGATCATTCTCTTTTTAGGTCCTTTTACACCAGCCCCAGTGCCATGGTTTGTTTTGGAACCATCGGTGAACCAGATGATTTCTCCAGAATTACCTGGATGCATCACCTGTTCCCTGGATGGAATGATGATGTTCACTCGCTCAGTGAATATATTGTCCGGTGTCATGCTATCAAAACTCATGTGAAATATGGGTTTATCTAGTATTGTCCAGGCTGTATCAGTGTGTCCTTCTCGAACATTCGGTTACCATAAGTCTCTCGATTTCAGCCTAAGAATCGTCATCATTGCCTCTGCCCTTACAAAAAGGTTCAAAGGAGGAAGTCCAGTAATGGGTTCCATTGATTCCGTCTCCGTGCTGTTCATCGCCCTGGTAATACCAAGATAGGCTTATCTTTGGATTGCAGTTAATGTATTCCTGCAGAGGACACTTCTGTCCTCCTCCACCAGACTATTGTTCCATAGGTGATCGGTGGCCTTATCACAGTTGTGTAAAGCCAGTGAACCACCTCAGTTCGTATTCGCCAGGTTTTGCTCATAACTCTTCTGCATTGCCAGAAAAGCCTAGTCGTGTGTCTTCCAATTCAGTTTGGAATCAAGGGTCACTCCCAGATGAGAAATAGGTTTATTCTACTTCACATTAAATTCAATGGTAAAAACGGCTTTCATTCGAAATAATGAATCATACATCTGTCATGGGCTGCCGGTCTATAGCAGGTGGTACTGAATAAGTTAAATTATTATTTATTTAATTATGATTTCAGCGAGGATGACCAATTTTTCTGCTTCCAAATAGGATTGATTCATCATCAAGATTTTTCTTGGCAAAATTAGAGAATCGAATCAGTTTCAAATTACGGAGATTTAATTAAAGTTAATTTCCCAATATAATTAAAACTAAACATTTATTATTGTGTATCCAAATAAATGAATTGAAATGAAAAAATGTACAATGTTTTTTTATTCCTACTAACCTGTCATTTTTGGTACTACTAACCTTGTCCTCGACACTGAATAACAACAAAATGAAATTTCCCGACTCATTGACTACAGCCACCTAATGAAACGAAATTCAATTAGAAAGTTATTTCATCGCAAATTCTCACATAGAAGTAACTACGTATGGGCAAGGAGGGTTATTTCCATAAATTGCTAGTAATTTGAATGAATTTCCAGAATAGGTATATCATACTTTTAAGGCTTCAAGAAAACAATATTTAACATGTTCATGCCTATAAGTTGTACAATGTGAAATAGTACCGTTAAGTGAAAAATACCACTCAACGGTAGTACCTAGTAATTAGCTTGGAATTTTGTTGGTATTGAATATATGGAAAAATCTGAAAACAAGACATACTTGATTCGGTTGATGCATGGAATGTATACCACAAAGGTACCATTGATCATATACAGTGTATACAGGGACGTTCAAAAATTATAAAAACAATTTTTGACGACGTACGTTTCAGATATCCGTAAGTAGAGTTACATTTCTCAAAACTCATCTTTAGGTGTATTAAGTGTGGTAACCAAACGTCCAATAAAAAAATAAAAGATGGTTTCTTTTGAAAAATCGACGTTTGGAAGCCTCCTAAAAATGTACGCCACTGGCATATATCAAATGTTAATAAGTGAAAATAGTCCCTTTGTCGACCAATTTAAACCACAAAAATTTGAAGTTCATGTCAATTAAAAGCTATAACTGGGTGTTGAGATCTTAAGTGGCTCACTCTGTATAAATAACAGCTGATTTATACATAAATATATTTCAAAATGTATTATTTTTCCCATCTACCAAAAACCAGAAAATCTATTATTAATAGCAGTCATCAGTAGCTTCACAAATATATTTCATTTTTACTTATTTCCTATTATTTGGATTATCAATAACATGAACTAATTATTTAAATTAAATAAATAAATGGTTCGTACTACGCAAAGTTTTTTGTGGAATAGATAATTTCTTAATAAACACAAAAGTTTCTATACTCTGTTCAAATTTCATTTACGCTGTGTTAAAACAGTATCCTCACCCGACAACAGCTCCATCGGAGAAGTTTTGCCTTCGTATTGGTGAATTGAAATGGTTGGTTCTCGAAAGGAACGAATCTATAGTTGTGAGTAGAATTAGTGTGCACTGTTTCACAGTATGCGGCAAGGTCTCTTTGGGGATTAAAAAGCCGAAAAGACAAAAAAACCATAAATCATTTCTAGTCTTGACCTATCCACAAGCGAACAATTGATTCTCATTGGTGCCGTGTAGCTTCCGATTGGTCTATGAAAAATGTACTTGAATTGTTAGTCCACATGGAGAGTTAACGTCCCAGGGTGGGTTTAGTTCATTTCTGTTATTTTGGCGACCATTCGAAGAGGAAGATATTGTTATAGGCTCCGATTTATGAATATACTAGATGATTAAACAGACGTATAATTTTATGCGATTATAAACAATGTCAAGTTTATTTATTCTGCTTGATTCCATGTTGCAGTGAATATAATAAGTAGTTTGATTGTTTTGAAATTTCTGAAAGTAGAGAGTAGGGATTTGAGACAATAGACAGAAAGAAAATTTGTATGTTCTAGTGGCGATCTAAGCAAAGAATGATAAAAAATATGTACAGGCAACTGAAACAAAAAAATAATGGGTCAAAGCATGGAGCTGTTGCAAGAATACATAATTGACTAAAGTTTAAAAAAATCCTTTATTACAGTTATTACGAACGCAAAATGATTTTTCGCTAAAGCTCAGGTGGGGATATTGTTTTGACAAAGCGTAAATAAAGTTTAAACAAACTATAGTGCTTAATTAAATACTAATAGGCAGATATGTTCTTGAAAACTTCGTTTGTTTCCATTGAGAACATTGTTCAATAACTAACATGAAATTTGAATTGAAACCTCTCAAAAACTACTAGGTACGACCTTGAACGTCTAGCCTAATTATGACATCGGAAAGAAATGTGAGGAGAGAGTTTTTATCAAACAGTCTGTGACGAAAATGATTGTTAAAAGTTACTTAAAATATCATTGAGCGGATAGTTCGTAAGTTTCGAATATTTTGTTAATTTTAAAGTTACATTGTCAGACCGTGAATAAAAATTAACCGTGATCTCTACTTGCAACGTGCGCGCTTGTGACTAAATTCGTGAAAGGTGAAATTGTGTCTGAGAGGTAAGGCATTTTCAATGTTTTAGGTCATTAAACTTGTGTTACGAACAGCATTTTTAGGTTTATTGAATATTGAAAACATTATATTTATCAACGCGTAGCGAGTTTTCTTGAAATATTTTCTATTATATAATGAGCAGATCTTAACATATTCAAAAATTAAAAATTGTTTAGAAATTTCATTTGTGGGGAATGAATAATAGATAAGTACTTAACAGAAAACAATGAATTAATCGACACTTTCACAAATTATGCAATACATTCTACAGGTCAAAAGTATAATGGTATTTTGACTAACGGCGAGTACCTGGGTAATTTTTATATCTCCCACAAAACACCTCAAATATTCTATAGACTGATCTGGGACTGTCTACAAAAACTGATAACCCTAGCTAAGCATAATAGAGTTACTCTGACGTGGGTCCCGGGGCACAAGGGCATTGTAGGAAATGAAAAGGCAGATATCCTAGCAAAGCTAGGGTCTGAGACTACATTCACTAATCCCGAACCAGTATTTGGGATATCTAAAACTGCTGCACGTAGCTGTATGTCTTGGTGGACTCAAACTAAACATCAGTCGTACTGGAGACACGTACCAAAACAGGAACACAGCAAACTCCTGGTCAAAAAACCCTCAGAGATGCTGACTAATAGAATACTGAACCTTAGCAGGGGCTAAGGATAGTGACGGGTCTGCTCACCGGTCACTGTACCCTGAGGAAGCACATGCATACAATCGGCATTATATAGGGAGGAACCTATCTGTCGGTTGTGCAAGGAAGAGGAGGAAACAGCCTCTCACATTACCTTCAAGTGTGAGGTATTATCTCATTGGAGATAAAGACTCCTAGGACTACAACATCCAGAGGAGGATTTCTCCAAGAAGGACCTAGTGAAAAGCTTGTTGATCCTGATGAGGGCTACTGGTCTTTTCACATAAACCTTTGACTGGTGTGCTAAACCAATCATCAAGAGACCTGTTTTGTACATCATCTCCAAATCATGACATTTAATTGTTATTTATTTTTACGTGATACTAGTTATGACAAATGAACTTATATTTATAAATTACAGACTATTTCTTGTGAATAATGGAGATTATTGAAATCTAGGAAATATTGAGTTCATTCAGCTAATATAACTGGAAATTCTTAGATGGAATTCATCATTTTATATGGGTTGATGATTATTAACTCTTACTTAAAAAGATCAAAGTTGTATCCAAATAAATGAGTGCGCAATGACTAATCCTTTCGAATTGTGAATTCATCAGAAAAGCATTATCTGGAAAGGAGGTAATGTAAATATTATTGTTAACTATTTGGTTTCATGGATGATCGCCATATCTCCTCTTACACCTTATTCCCTACTTCGTATGTTACCGGTCCTGTCGGATATTTTATAGTGCCTTCCAACCTCCTCACAAACTTTAGTAAACTGGCTTTTTTGTTTTTTGTATAAATATTTCTGTTTGTCCATTTGATTGGAAATGAAATGATGAATGAAATGATTATTAATTGTATTCCATTTGAATGACAAAAATTTTTTTCAAAGTAAATCAACCACCATTATCAGCTACCAATAGATTTGGAATACCATAGGTGGCAAAATTTTTTTTCAACTCCCTGATGTTTGTGGAAGATGTAATGTTTCTTGGGTCACAAACTTCTAGCTAGACATATTGAATATGGACCAACTAAAATTAAAAAATAATTGGGGACATTGCGTGGTACAGCTAAATCTATGTGTAATTATACCAAGAGCAATTTGTATCTGGTCATTTCCCTGAGCTAGGAGGTGAGTTTAATGACAATTTTTTGCTTATAGGAAACATTTACTTTTTTTTAATATGCCTCGCCTCTAGGGCACCCTTCCACATCAACAATTCCAGTATGTGGGAAGTGTAGCATCTATCAATCTGTTTTTTTAAACTGTTTTTTTTTATTTGGTTATTTAACGTCGGTCTATTTCTGCGACTGAGGCTAATCACCGACGCCGGGAGCACTCTACTCCTAACCGGAAATTTTGCCGAACCCACTGGTGTTCCAGCCAGTGGTAGGGTTCTTTATCGAGCCCAACATCCATGGACTCGGGACCTCGGTTTTACGTCTCCTCCGAAAGACGGCATACCTACATTATACCTCGTGCTCATTGGGATAATGCCTGCGAGCTGTGATATGCTACTCCGCTGCAGGCTGTACGGGCTACTTACACGACGGTCTTCCCCAGTGGGCCGGTCACCCATCCAAGTACTAACCGCGCTCGACACTGCTTCACTGTAATTATCGCATCAGATGCTTTCCACTACAGTGCTGGGCCGACGCCCTTTAAACTGTTTGGTACAACAAACAGATTCTACATCAAAATATATGCTTTGTGTAACTACAATAATTGATCATTTTGTCTATAATGTTCATCTAAATAAATTCCATTATTTTAAGTAGACTTCTATGAATCGGATCTTTTCCAAATGGCGATAAAAGGGAATTATCTACATTTTGTTGAATGTTAGTTACACATTCCTCTGCAGTCAATTGTATTGAAGCACTCCAAATTTGATTTTTTAAGATATCACTCTGTTTGTCCTGCGAAGGGTATTACAAATCCAATAATATTATTTAATATCAATACTTTGTACCTACTTCATGAGAAATGACAAGGAGTCACCAACCACAAATAACATACCAGAAACTACAAATTCTATAACAAAGAAAATAAATGAGATTTTAGTGAATTTGAATCAAACGAACGCTAAAATGTGCGAGTTTCTTATAAAGAGTGAGTTTTAAGTATGAAACTCCTCAATTATCTCGGTAACGGATCGCACAATTTTCATAGGTTTTGGTGTGCAAGGGTCTTCTGATGCCGATATTATGATGGTCTTTACATTGTTGTCAGATCTTTTTTTTCCGAGATAATATTGAACTTTATTGTTTCAAATGAACCATCCTTTATATTTTTCGCTTTTTGAAATTCTCAAGAAATTCTGAATACCTTTCATTTGATGTTCCCTATACCCAAATGCCATAATTTCGGAGTTACAGCTACATTTACATTATCTCCGCCTAACTTAAGTCATCTGGTTTTCCTCAAGGATCAAATATTGGCCTAATTATGTTTAACATTTTCGTTAATGACATAACAAATGTAACTTCCAACACACGATTCCTAATGTTTGCTGATGATCTTAAGTTATTTACAGTAATAACATCTCATAATGATTCTTCACTTCTCCAAAATTATTTAAATAATATAAACATATGGTGCGAACAATTTAAATGTTAGTGAATGTCATGTGATTAAATTAACTAAAATAAATGATCCTCTGGTTTAAACATATCACATCAATAACAATAAATTAGAATTAGAACAAAATTGTAAGGATCTAGGTATCTAGGAGTTATATTTGATTATAAGATGAAGTTTAATATCCATATTGAAGATATTGCATCACGATTAGCTAAAATGTTGGGTTTTATTCAACGAACAGTTTCTGAATTTCGTTGTAGTAACAATGCATTCAAATGTTTAGGTATACTCCGCATTAGCTAGGACAATCCAAGACTATTAGATCTGCCATTTGGAGTCCAATTAGTATCGAGTGTATAGAAGAAATTCAAAAGAGGTTAGAATATGAGAGCTACGATGACATTCTACGTTCAATTAAAATTTCCAATTCCGCACGTAGGCGCATGGAAAATGATTGATTTTATGAAATTGCGGTGTCCTCAAATTCATGAAATGATTGATCTCAATGTCAATGATAGGAGAACACGAAACTTTTTAAAACATCAAATCATCATAGTAACTACGGTTTGAATGAACCTATTACAAGGATGTTGAGGTTTGCAAATAAATACAGTTTACAATTGAATATTTTCAATCTTTTATTTCCGCAATTTGAAACGGCTGCCAAGGATTTGCAATAGTCCTATATTATATTGTAGGATTTGAATTCATTTCTATTTGGTTTTATAATTGTAAAATTGCTCATTATGTTGTTTCATTTATGCTTTACTGTTTTATCACAATTTTATAAAGAATTGTTTATTTAAACTTTTTATTTATTAACTACCCGTATAGCAACTCTTCTGCTATACGGAAACTACAGTTACTAGAGGTGATTTTAAATAGATTTAGCCCAAATTATCTTTATTCGAAAATGCTTCCTAAGGGAGCTACAGCCCTTTGAAGAAGACGTCCTCATATGAGTTTTTTTCAAATTATTCAAAAATACCATTACTTGAAATATTCAAACTTGGTATAATCAATAAACAATCACAAACCAGTCGTTCGCTGTAAATCCATTTTTTCCAGATCCATCACAAGCGTGTCAGCCGGGGGGACCAACAGGTATTTTTATTAAAAAAATTTTATTTTCAAGTTCTTTATGTATCCGACACCGAATTTGGAAAATTCAAGATAATTTTCATGAAAAATGTTCTCTTCTTTCAAATCGATATCATGAACCGTTTTCGAGAAAAATAAATTTAAACTTTTTGTGTTTCTTACATAAAATCATGTTGGATTATAAAATTGTATCTGTAATATCAAGCTGGCTTTGAAAAATCAACAAATTGTACAGATACTGGTAACAAAAGTTGTAATTTAAGTTACTTACATTGTTTTGGAAATTTAAATTTTATTTTATTTTGTGAGGGTATAAAACAACAATCAACATTAAAAAAAAACAAAGTTAGAGATAATTACCAAGAGAAGAGAATTAATTTTACAACAGATGCTCTACATGACGACCATTTGTCTCAATACACAAATGTATTATTCTCTCTAAAGATCGTCTAATTTTTGCAAAAATTCCTGCATTATTTCTAATTTCATTACAAGCGTTTTGAATTCTTTGCCACAGCTGATTGCGGGTTTCTATTGGTAATGATTTTAAATAACCCCAAATACAAAAATCACAGGGGTTTAAATCTGGAGATCTCGGGGGCCAACTCACAGGGGTTTAAATCTGGAGATCTTGGGGGCCAATTAACTGGACCACCTCTTCCAATCCATTTATCGTGACAGTTATTGTCGAGATATTGATGAACCTCTCTACTAAAATGAGCTGGGCAGCCGTGGTGCATGAACCATAAATTATTTCGAATCATCAGGGGAACCATTTTGTAGGAAATTAAGATATTCTTGTCCTGTTAAACGGCTAGGAAGCTCTACGAGTCCCAGAAGCTGATTACCGATTACACTAATCCAAACATTCATACTAAATCTTTGCTGGTGCTTTTTCTCTACTGTTGCATGAGGATTATCACCAATGTAGGCATAATAATGTGCATTATGTAAATTAAAAATTCCGTCTCTGGTAAACGTTGACTCATCGCAAAATAAAATATTGGAAAAGAAATTAGGATCCTGTTTTTTTTTGTTCCGCAACCAGTTTGAAAAATCTATGCTGGTAGGGAAATCGCCATCTACCATGGGATGAACTTTTTGAAAATGGAAAGGATGAAGGTTTTCTTTATGAATAGTATTCCATATGGAAGACTTGGAAATGCCAGGATACATAGCAGTGAGTCTTCTGGTGCTAACCTCAGGATTATTTTCGATTTCAATCAAAATATCGTCTTCGTATTCCATTGTCACATCAGGTCGTCTACCAGTTGCAGTATTTTTAGATACTACTGAGCCACTTTCTCTTAATCTTTGGTGTACGGCTACAAATGTTGCGCGAGCAAGATGCCTTCTGTTGCACGAGCGTTACATTGTACTTCCCCATAAACTAAATGCATATCAGTATTCTTCATTCGAAAAATCGACCATTTTGATCAAATTAACTATTATTTTTTATCTTTCACACACAATAATAATAATAATAACTGTTTTGAATCAAAATAATTTGACACATTGTCAGATTTTGTTGATTTTTCAAAGCCAACTTGATATTACAGATACAATTTTATAATCCAACATGATTTTATGTAAGAAACACAGAAAGTTTAAATTTATTTTTCTCGAAAACGGTTCATGATATCGATTTGAAAGAAGAGAACATTTTTTATGAAAATTATCTTGAATTTTTTAAATTTGGTGTCGGATACATAAAAAACTTGAAAATAAAAATTTTTTAATAAAAATACCTGTTGGTATACACGCTTGTGATGGATCTGAAAAAAATTTATTTACAGCGAACGACTGGTTTGTTACTGTTAATTGATTATACCAAGTTTGAATATTTTAAGTAACGGTATTTTTGAATAATTTGAAGAAAACTCATATGAGGACGTCTTCTTCAAAGGGCTGTAGCTCCCTTAGGAAGAATTTTCGGATTAGGGTAATTTGCGCTAAATCGACTTAAAATCACCTCTAGTAACTGTAGTTTTCGTTTGGCAGGAGAGTTTCTGGACATCTATATGCATAAATAGTAAATCTAAATCTAAAATTATACCTTTAGATGGCTATGATTGAAATAAATCTTTTAATTTGTTTGATATTTAATACTTAATATCATAATAGAAATATCATAATATGATCTACTGTCAGTGAATTAGTAGAAAGTTTAACTAACTGGTGCAGTGAAAGATATATCCAAATCATGGTGCAAAAAATGTACAGCAGCTGAAGACAAATCTTTAATGGTTGTTTCATGTTAGAGGTATGTCCACATTTGGGTAGTTGAAAAATTAGAAGTCTTAGGAAGCATACAGTAAAGGTGATTACAGCAGATGCACAAAATGTGTTCCGTTAACTACCACAAGCTATGCGATATTTTAAACTTTGCAATACATTTTGCACCATCCCTGACTGCTCAATTATTTTCATCTCTGTGGTAATCCTATCTTACAACTCTTGAATATTGTCAGGTTTTGTTTTATAAGCGATGTTTTTTAAGCTACCCCACAGGAAATAGTGTGAAGGATTCATGTTCACCACACGCGCATAGTCAGGTGGATCATCATCTTGTTGCTGATAAATATTGTCGTTTGGTAAATTGTTATTGCCTAAAGCTGTCGAATAAAGAAATTTCTACATTAAAATGTGATTGAAAATACTTACTTGGATTTGGAAATAACCGACATAACTCAGGTATAAAACTATTTTCCAAAAAATATAAATACGCCGGATCATTCAAGTTCCTTTCAATGAAAAAGGGACCAAGTATTCTGTCGCCCATTATTCCAGCCCATACATTCAGTTTTTGTGGATATTGAGTGTGGGATTCACACATACAACGGCGAGGATTGTTACGTGACCAGTATCTACAAGAATTATGCCGATTCACGTTTCCATTAATAAAAAAAGTGGCCTTATCGCAAACCATAGCATTACTTAATAATTTTGGATAGTTTTGATTGTAACATTTTTCCATTCTGCAAACTCTTCACGTCTACTTAAATAATTATCTGACCACTCTTGAACTAATCTTATCTCGAATATATGGAATTCACTTTCATGTAAAATATTCATTACCGATGTTTGCGAAATATCAAGTTCCCTGGAGATGTGTCTATTACCAAGTGTGGACATATTTTTTCAGTTGATGCAGTTTTTATGCGCCCTGATTTGGATAAATCTTCCACTGAACCAGCTCCGGTAAACTTTTTCACTAATTCACTGACAGTAGATCTTGTTATGGGACTTCGATTGGGATATGAAGAATCAAATATCTTGTTGACTTCTACGCATGTCACCATATCCTTTCTCAGATAAACGATCTATTGTGACTTCTAGTAAACACGAACTATACTAATTTATTGAAATTTCAAAGCTGTTTTTGTAGAGGTCATAGCTATCTAAATGTATTATTTTAGCATCGGCGGAAATAATTTAAATGTAGTTATAACTCTGAAATTATGGCAATAGGTATAGGGAAGATTACATGAGAAATAATCAGTATTTCCTTAGGACATGAAAAAGCGAAAGATCAATTTGAGAAAACAAAGTTCTGGAGAGATCTGACAACAATGTGAATACCATTATAATATCGGCCATACCACAAGATCCTTGCACACCAAAATCTATAAAAATCGTCCTATCCGTTACCGAGATAATTGATGCGTTCTATACTTAAAACTCACCCTATATAGGATATCTAATTTTTTTTTTTGATATCTTGAAACATGTACCTTGTGTCCAAATATCTTCCATCTGTTACTCGGTAGAGTTTGTTTAACCATCCTTTGCCGTTACGTCATAATCGGTGACGTATTCTGCTGTTTTACGTTTGTCTTAGATTAGTTGGATGTTATTTTACACTTAACCTCAAAATTATAATCAATGACATTATGTTAAGAATTGTTTCCAATGATGCGTGTTAAGGTGTGTTTGTGTGAATAAATTAGTAATGCCAAAAATTGTATTTTACTTTATGCGTTTATGCCCCTGATCATGATTTTTTACTGAATTTAAAAATTACGGATTACCGAATCGTGATTAAATGGCGAATTATATAATAAATATTGAAACTGTAGTATACGATTATATTTTTGGGGTGAACCCAAAGGTTATTTACAATTAGATAGAATATCTACAGTGTGACCCATTTTTAATGGAAACACCCCCCTAAAATTTGAAGTTGTACACAGATTTTAATAATTTTTTTCTGAAATGTCAAGTACTAACAGGTCTACCTTGGGACAAAATTTGAAATGTTTATTCCAATTTTCAGGGCATACTACGATATTTTTTCTTAGTCGAAAATCGAGATTTTTTATTAGCGATTTTTTTATTGAAAAAATCACTACGCCACTAGATTCAGAGTGCCTCTAAACAGGTGTGACCAAAATTTCATGGAAAAATATTCATTAACAACAAAGTTATGACAACTCAAAAACTCGAAAACTCACACAGCTAACAGTCACAAAAAACACCCTATATCAACAGATATAGCTATAAGAATATTTTTTTATGATTTCAACAATAAAGTGTCGCCAGATGAATAAAAAAACAAATAGCGTGAATTTTTTAAATGAAAATAACGGAATTACATTCAAGTTTTTCATGCAAATTAACTAAAACTAAGACCTAATTGATTTTTCAATTTAAATCTTAGTTGCCATGGAAATGATATTACAGTTTGATACTTATGAAAGATTTAAATGTACTATGGTCAACAATATTCACCTTACAATTCTCCGAATTATTTTGTGTCATGGCTGCAAGATTGAGCGTGAGAGAGAAAATTGAAATTGTACGCCTTTCGGGATATGACGTTAGAAGTGCTAGAGAATTTTGTTGTTAATGAGAGACATCCAGATCGTCCTCGTATTAGCTGCGGTACGGTAAATAAAATAAATAAAATATTCAATGAAACTGGTGCAGTATCAAAAATAATGGCGGCACTTTATTGTTGAAATTTTAAAAAAATATTCTTATGGCTATATCTGTTGATATAGGGTGTTTTTTGTGGCTGTTAGCTGTATGAGTTTTCGAATTTTTGAGTTGTCATAACTTTGTTATTAATGAATATTTTTTCATGAAATTTTGGTCACACCTGTTTAGAGGCACTCTGAATCCAGTGGCGTAGTGGTTTTTTCAATAAAAAAATCGCTAATAAAAAATCTCGATTTTCGACTACGAAAAAATATCGTAGTATGCCCTGAAAATTGGAATAAACATTTCAAATTTTGTCCCAAGGTAGACCTTTCAGTACTTGACATTTCAAAAAAAAATTATTAAAATCTGTTTACAACTTCAAATTTTAGGGGGGTGTTTCCATTAAAAATGGGTCACACTGTATATACTCATATTTTTGAAAATTGTATAGTAATTATTGTCTGTGCCATTGTGAGAAATAATTTCGTAAGTATTCCTGAGAAATGCGAAAAAACACATGGCAATAAATAAATTTATTTCTGAAAAGACTCCCAATAAATACAGGAAAAAGGAACGAACAAACGGATAAGGAAGGTAAACTGAAATAGCATATGTATTGAAATAATATGCAAAGTCTAAGCTTCATCACTGACGAAATCATCTTCATCATTGTGGAAGTCCGATTCATTCAGAACTATGATAACAGGACTGCATTTAACGGTAAAAGCGGCATTCCAGCATATCTTTCTCTTGTAAAGTGATTAATCAACTTCAAAATTAAACTTTGCTCATTTTCATTATACCGGAAAGGCATCTTGAGAATGAAAAATTAATTGAAAAAGGCGAAAGTGACCAAAAATACTGAACAAATCAAAATATGACAACTGAACTGTCAAAAGTAACAAATAAAATTTACGTCGACATTAGTTAAGAAATACGTTAATGACGTCATAATTCCGTCTCATCTATTTCGTGAATGAGAGATAAAGCTGGACAATGTAGGACGTAACGGCAAAGGATGGTTAAACAAACTCTACTTGCTATCATCCTCAAATGTTAAAAGTGGGCTCCTTAGCTTCAAAATACAAAATGCAAAATGTTTGCTGATACCCGATATCACCAGGAGAAGTTTACTATAACGTTTGTCGGATGAAATTTCCATAATTTTCACTGTCAATCAGGATAGCTCAGAAATGTCTCAAAATGTGAGAATATTTGAGGATTATCGAAATGAAAACAAATTTCCAGATGGTACGTTAACCATATTGTGATTATAACATTTTGATTGTTGCCAGATTGTATATTATAATAGTAAAAACTGCCATATGCACAAGTAAACGGGCTAGAAGTGTAATATCTCAACAGTGTCATACGGTTTAGTTTTAACCTAGATAGTGGTACCTACTTACTTGATCTCATAATGTCGACTGATTTGAACTAGTTTTGTACCTTTACGATATAAATTTTATCAACTGTGTGACACTGTTACTTCACAAAAGTGATAGTGAAAAAAGTTCATAAATAAGTCAATGTTTTCCACAATTATACATCCCACAACAAATATATCATTATGAATAGCAAATTTTATTAAAACTTATATTTTAAATTCATTTTCATTAAAAGGAGATTATATAAACTTATTACATTTGATATTTGCTTCTTTGTGCATACCATCAAAATTACAGAAAATGAAAATAATTTTTCTCTCTACCCAGAAGGGCCCATCCTTCTAATCGGTTCCAGTCCACAGGATCGCCATGTGTGTTACAATATTACATAACACCACCTCATCTTATGAAGTTTTTATTATAATATCTTTTTTCACTTTAAAAACTGGAAATGAGAATAATATTTCCATTCGTCCTTTCTGCTCAAGGTAATCAGAAAGTTCTAGTTCACCAGACACGGATTGTGATTGTTATTGTTTTATTGTCGTCAACACGATAAGTCATTGTGATAATGGTCATTAGGCAATTCTTAAAGAGAATGTGTTATAATGTGGTTGAGTGGACATTTTTACATCGATTACATTTTTGCCCCGATTGTATATTTTTCAATTTTTTATTTAATCATAATTGTAAAAGTAATGAGCATACCTATAAACCAACGGTATATTGAATTGTAATAATTACGGAAAAAAGTTTCAAGGGAAGGAGTTGTTTCATATTAATGTTCACTTAGGTTTTATATATAATTTATTTCATGCCAACTGTCTAAGATTGCCTGAATCATTATTTTAGAAAAATATGGAAATCAGTTATATATATATATTGTTTTATATTATATTCCTTCGTCCTTTATTTCTCACAAACATATCTGGCTGCTTGATAAAATAAATGCAAATTTAGTCCACTGAATCAGTATTTTTTCGTGATTTCGTCAAACAGAGTATGTAAATATTTTGGTGACTATTGATTCCAAGTACCTATAATTTCCATTTAGACTTTCTACATTATGCAGTATTTAATAATGATTATTTGTATGTGTTCAAAAGATGCCCTGAACGACTCGTGGGCAAGAAAACTTGTAGCCCTATACCAATTCTTTGATAGTGAAGCGATACTAACTTGAATTGCAGATGACGATAGTTTGATGGACAAAATTAGGGCACTTTTAAGTTATAGGATATATCAACAAAGAGGGAGTCAATAACAAATATAATATCGATTCGAATTGACACTTCATTGAAATTATATTCAAATACAACAATTATTATAATACATCTAAATACTATTTTAACTTCGGCGTAGATAATGTAAATCTAGCTGTAACTCCGAAATTGTGGCATTTAGGTATAGGAACATCACAGGAAAAGTATTCAGTATTTCTCAAAGATTTGAAAATGCTAAAAATCTACTGGGTTATTCATTTCAAATAACAAAGTTCATTATTATTCCCTACAAATAAAAGATCTGATACCACCATAATATCGGCCATATGCCATTTTGACAGCAAAATCTATTAAAATCGTTCAATTCGGTTCCGAGATAATTGAGGTGCTCCACACTTGAAACTCACTCTGTGTACTCTATATTAAATAACCTAACACAAAGTATTTGACTGTATGGATACCTCCAAACGCCATAAAGCCACAAAAAGTATTATCTCCTTAACTTGGAGCACCCTTGAAATTATGGAAAAAAAGTTACATGGACCATAATTATCATCATGGGGTAGTTTATCACCCAACTCCTGACAAAATTGAAGACGGGTTTTTGGAATAATTGGTGCAATGGTAGAAACTGGGGTGTTTCTTCAAGTTACAACAACCCCATGGTTTCTTTCTCGAGCAATTGCCATTGTAATTTCAGTCTTTACTACTTTACTATTATGAAAATTTAACGTTTGGAGCTGCCCCTCTTCATCTTTATGTTTTATGTTGAAAGTTGTTTTCGTTTCTGGTGAAAACTGTCACTGTTATCTTTTTAAAATAAGGGTTTTCTTTTTAGAGTTAAAATTTGGATGTTACGCATTTCCAATCAAAAAAATTTGTTAAATCCATTTTAATCGCCGTTAGCAGACGACACACATCACACAAAATCATCAAAATCCCAAATTGTTCTGTTTTTTCTTCAATAGCTCCACCTGGTGATGGAAATGATCTACTGATTCAAACGAAATATTCAATCATTAGTTTTTTGTGAGTAACGTTTTTCTTTGTAATTGCATTTTAAAATAATTGTCCAGTATATACAGTTAAGACAAAATAAGAGACAGAATTTAATATTATTTTGTAAATAGGACAACATTGAATACCGAATTTGGCGGTCTATAAAATAAGATAGAACGATTTTGCTTTGTATGTTAGTTACAGACGCACTAAAAAAAACACAAATATGCACTTAGGCCAAAATCTCAAATTTTGTCAGATAGGACCTTTCAGCTTAGTACGGCAGTACTGGTATGATATGTCCCCAGTTTACATACATCATGTATCGTTGTTCAATGTTCAGTTCAGATGCATTTTGACCTGTTTCCTTAATATTATGATTTAATAATAAATTGAAGATTGTCGGGCTTAGTACTCCTCCCTGTTTCAGTCTAATTGTGCCTGTTTTTTTTATAATTCCCGATTTATCGTGTCAGATAATCATTGCTGTTATTAGCCAACTTTTTTTTCTAGAATCTTTCTCACTATATACACTTCTCGGAAATCTGTCGAAAGCTTCTTTAAGGCTAAGAATATATGTCCGGTACATTCCTATCTATCAATGTGATTTTTTAGATTGAAAATCTGATCATACATACTGCACCCATACTACTCATTAGTTTGTTTCTAGGGATTCTTTGGATTGTATAATTCGCAAGCTTGAAAATATCTTTAAGTTAGTACTTCCAATCTTTGAGTGCCAACATCTTGCCAGTTATCCGATCATGTCATGCTTTCCTTTCATTTAGCTCTCTCCAACGATTTTTACCACATTACCAAGCAGAACTCCTTCCTGGTCGGACCATTATTTGCCCTGTTGATACAGATTTTAGCAAAACCAAACAGAATATTGGCTTTATTCAACTTTAAAATACAACGTGGTAATGAATACAAAATGACAATCTTTTGTGACAGACAATGTCAAACACTATAAACATAGTTCATACTACAATCTTCAATTAAGACGCAAGGAGACTATTATTACACCTGTAATATGTTTCTTTATTTCGAAAATTTATGTCTCGTCAGTTAGCAGCAGACAATTTTTTGACATACTGCTTCCACCTATCCATTATTGTATCCATTTGCTGAGCACTTGGTGTCCTTTTTCCGCGTAATAAGTAAATTCGAACTTCAATATGTGTTTCATCGATATGTCTCTGAGTTTCATCCAGTTTTTTTTTCTAATGTTTGTATACTTTCCACTATACCTCTGTCAGTTAGCTTATTTATTGTTCCCAGTTCACCTGTTCTTATGTTTTTGTTATTTGCCTGGTTATTTCTGGTAGGTATTGTTTAATATACAATTAACATTCCACCAAAAAATGATCACTACCAATTCCCACTTCTTATTTAGAGCGTAGAAGTATGGAATTTCAGTTTCCGGAAATTTAATATCACTTTGGGAATAACGCAACTATACCATGTAGAGTTATTCTAACCACTAAAAGTATCGAACACATATACAGTGTGATTCCTTATCAATATCTTATAAATCCTCTATGATGTTTAAATAGGATTTTGACCGATTTTTGCCAGCCCAAAGGCACATATTTTAGAATGAGTAACAGCTGTACATCATTTCCCAGAACGCCGTGTCAGATCAGAGGTACAATTTTTTAAATGGGACAATTCTGCTTAACTTTACTATTTGATTGATATGGTTGTATTGAGTTATACAGTGTGTTTAAAAAGTTCTGACCACCTGCTCTCAAAAATGGTAATAAGTTCAACGTCTCGTACAACGCCTCAAACTGCGCAATATAAAATTAACCGTTTACAATTTTCTGTTGAAACTACATTATCATTAAAGCTCATAAGGCGGATTAAGCGGATGCGTAAGCATAATTTTCTGTGTGATCATAACTTTAATGCATAACTCATAAAAGTTGAACACTGTAGTTGCAAATGAGACGGTTTATCCAACTCGTAACAGTTAGTTGTAATGCATATTCCATAACGCATAACCTTGAAGTTTCCAACTTTCAACTTTTATGGATAATGATGTGTCGAAATAGAAAGGTGCGCCTGCGTGGAGTTCATTGCGCCGTATTTTTATCCACAAATGTCACTATCATACTTGTTAACCTCAAAAGTTTGTCCAGAATCAAGATATAAATAAAAATATAAATAAGTAATAAGTACACTATCATCTTGTTTATTAAAATTAACCTGTCAGTATGAGTATGAGAGGGGCTTTTCATTAAGAAAATTGATAAATTTCCAAGTATATGGGATATCAAAAATAAAGAACACAAAAACAAAGTGGTACTGGAAAATGCCTGGGAGACATTGTCTGTTTTGGCAGATTATACAGGTAGGGCAATATTATTCATTTTCATGCATATAGACCTCCAGTGTCCCTGTTGGGTTGATAGGCTTCACACCCCAACGTCTTTCTTTTCTCATATTTGATGCAACAGCTGCGACACTTGTCGTTCATAATGTGTAGTAGTATAAGAATAACGATACAAAGAGCTTTTTGGTCTTCATGATAAATATTTTATTATTTTGATGAAATTGAAATACAGAAATATCAATAAATGAGGTTATAACTCTGTTATTGTTGTTGAATGACGACGAAGGTAACAGACCACACTCATTTTATATGTTCCGTGATAGAAAGAACTGTCACTTGTCACATGATTATGCTTATGAATTGAGGAATGGATAAATGACCCATCTGTTAAGCTCTATGTGTTAGAGAAGTTGTAATAGTTATTATTATGCAATTAGGTTGGTAGTAAGTAGGCTCTAAAATATCAATTCATTTGCTGATTCGTTTGTCAACAAATGTGGTATGAACATGACGAAGTTCTTGCTCGCCATGATACGCACATTCAGTAAATTGGATGGTATGTTACCTTAAAAGTGGATGCACTAGCAGGACAGTTCTCTGGACACCAAGATTTCCAGAATTGAGTAAAGTCGACTTTTCCTTCTGGGGTTATGGACAGAAGGAACAGGTGTTCAAAAGATATCTCACTACACTAGACGATATGAAAGATAGAATCAGGTACGCTTTTCATAATATAGTGGATTATGGTGGCGAATTCGTTTGCAAAGTGATTTTAATTCGTAATTTTTGAAATGTTCGTGGAGACGTTTCTAATAATTATAATAGTGTGAGATGACACTTGATATCTGTTGTAGTTATTGTTTAAACAACGGAAATTTAAATGCTAAAAATAGGTTTTTTGTAATGAATTATTTTTTTATATTTCGTGAACTATTTTGAGTCGAGAAAGTCCTTACAGTCGTTACCGTATCTTCAAACCATGCATTTTTATAATTTTTTGAATTAAATAGTACACCTGAAAAAACCACATACCGTATCTTCCACTTTTAAATTAACTATTTAAACTATGATAAACAATATGGCGTAATCAGATTTCGAATATTTCAATGAATAATATGTTTATTATTCTCAACAACAATATGCTCTTCACGGATATACAATTTAAGGAGAGTAGGTGTGCCATCTCACTCCTAGTTCTATAAATTAGTAAGAGGGGCATGCTAATCAATAATTTTTGGCTATTTTTTAGTGGAAAATCCGAAGATAATAATTTGTATGAGGTTATTTCGAATGTGTATATAATCGCAGCTCACATCGAATTCACAGAACTAATAATCATCACGATTTAACGGTAAACTGGTATTATTATTGTACAAGGTGAGAGTGAAAGCTTTGACCTAGTGCAACTGGAAGATCCCATAAGGATATGAATGTCCGTCTGATTTGATAATGTACTGGTAATTTTGGAGAAATTTATTCCGCTTCTTGTCGAGAAATATACAAACTAGTTTATCTTTTATGTAATTGTTATTTAATAAGATTATTTCGTCACGAAAGCTATTAAATAGTTGTAATGAATCACACAAAACTTTCTTACAAACCTGAACAACGAATTTATAATTCATAATAATCTGAGAAATGTATGTTCATATTCAGTTGTTTTAGTAAACACACATTATAATAGGGAACTTGAATAAAATTTTGATTAGCGAAAATGTTCTATAAATCATAAGATACGTTGCATGAAAACGACTGGTATGAAAAAACTATTTTTTCTGTCACAAACAGCCACTTTAATGGAAATGCTGAAAAATTCTAATTATTTGAAGCTTTATTTATCGTTTTGCATAAGTTGAAGTAAAACTACACTAAGAGTTTAACAAGAATCCTAACGGGATATTACCGCCTGAACGGGCACTTGGAACAGCTCAAAATAGAGGAGGAAGAGGAATGTAGATTCAGTGGCACGGAAGAAGAATCTTCCATCCACATACTTTCGAATTGCACGGCAATTCACAATCCTAGACACAGCACCTAGGAGATGATTGGATGGAAGAGAGACATTTACCTTAGTTGAAGCCTGCAGATATCCTAAAATTCCTAAGGGAAAAAGGACTGAAGGAGCTACTAGTCTCTGAGACGTTCCTCACGAACTAAGGATAAGTAAGGGGGCACAATCAATCTTTTAGGTCTCAGTGAATGTCACCACATCATACATACATACATACATACATACAAAGCTTTTGCTATTGGTTATGACGTAGAAGAGTATATTTGGTACTGCGCGTACGAACGTATAGCCATCAAAATCAATAGCTTTGCTTAATCTCTTGTTCACTCGAGTGTTTGTATTTCAGGTTCATTCTGATGTATTAGACATAGATATTTTATTTGTGACCAAAACATTTTTAACTTGACGGAAAATACGAAATGTCACAAAGAACTAACAGTACCTATATTATATTTCCAAATTTTTATTTTTGACTATAAATGTTTGACCACCTCATCTATAAATATTTTAGTCTGATTGTATGAATATAAAACGAGCATTCATTGCTTGTTTATCTGTAATAAACATTCCACTCCGAAAGTAATCTTGTGTTTAAAACTAAGTATGTGAACAATGTGTTTGAGTTATTGAAACATTAAGGTTATAGCGTAACCAGTGAGGCAGTGGTTGACTGCTACCTACATCCGAATCAGCATCATCTGAATCAGCATTGGCAGGTGAGTCTTGGTTCGGAGAGATATCTCCCAGATGGTCATCATCAAAGTCACCATCTGACAGGTCTTCAACATTTCGTGGTACTAGGGCCAGTTTTCTGTTGGAAACTGTTGTCTCCTGCCCGTCGGCAAGTCTTACGAAGGAATATTCTGGGTTACTCTACAACAATTGAACTTTGGAAGCGACTGAATTCATCAATTATGGACAATATGTATCGATTCTGGGTGTTAGAGGGTATCGGCCCTATAAAATCAATGTTCAACCTTTCAAAAGGCGCGGTTGCTTTGATAAGATGTCCCTGATGTTTTATAAAGCGTGGTTTTATTCCTGCACATGTTGGCAAAAGGCAAAAGAAGCGGAAGAAGCATGTAAGTTAACCAAAGCGTCAATATCCACAGTAAAACATTATCAATAAGTGTGGCATGCGGGGTGCTTTTTTCGACGTATGACATTTTGATTATTATTTACTTAATTAAACTCCGAGATAGTTCTCTGACTGCGCCATTCATTATTCATAAAGTTTGTATTATTTAAATAAAATCTGTCACAAAGTCTGTCTGACAACCAACTAACTCACAGGACCTGCCAAAACACACTGTCAAAATCAGGTGTTCTGGAATGGTCCATCAGTTATTTACTTATATATATAATCAAAATCCCTGTTACCATTTAATGGTGTAGGGTATATTTTATTGTCTATATTGTCACGATATTTTTCAGTGTCTGTACACAAATTTTGCCCATTCTTTTTTGTTATTTGCTAGTGCCTTGGCCGCTAACCATGTTGTCCCTCTTTTCTTCATTATTTCTACAATTACTCCATCCCATGTTTGTTTCGGTCTTCCTCTTTTCCTAGCTCTTTTTATCCTAGATTCCCACACTTGCCTGACAGGCCTATCCTTATTCATTCTTTGGAGATGCCCCCACCAGCTAAGTTGTCTTTTTTCAATGAAATCCAGCAGTGGTTCTATTTCCAGGTCTTCTCTTATTTTTACGTTTCTCATTTTGCTTCTTTTTGTGACACCCCTGACTCTTCTGAGATATTTCATCTCTACAGCCTAAATTTGACTTTTTTGTCGCTGTGTGAGTACCCATGATTCGCATCCAAATGTAAGGATTGGTCTGAATATGGTTTTATAAACATTCATCTTCGTTTTCTTTGATATTTCTATTTTATTTATAAATGATCTGTTCATTGCGTAGTATGATTTCAAATTGTTTTGTATTCTATTATTGATTTCAATATCTTGTTTTCCGTTCTCTTGAATTTCCACTCCTAAGTATTTGAAACTTTTCACCTGCTCAATATTTGTTCCATCTATTGCAATATTTATTTTTGTACTGTTGTTACTTATCTGCATCACTTTTGTTTTGGTTCTATTTATGTTCATCCCATTTTCTTTTAGAGTTTTATTCCATATGTCTAAGTTGTGTTGTAAATCCTTTTCTGACCCCGTCATAAACATCCGAATCAAATCAATAAGACAGTTTTCACCAGCGGTGCATCGTTTTTAGAGGGTTCGGCATGTATTTCTGGTGATCTAATTATAAGAGGAAATAAATGAAAACCAAATTTAACAAATCGTAGTTAGACTAGAATTTGAAGTTCTACAAATAAATTGTTGCAAAACTCACCTCTTGAATGGCATTTAACGGCAGAAGTAGTCCGCCATTAGCCTTTTCTTTTTGGAAATATACATGTAATTTTCTAATACACTCATGTTTACTTTCGTCCAAAAGTTTACCAGTCATTTGGTCGAAAAATATTACATTAAATGTAAATGAATTTCATCTGTTTAAAGTAATGGCAATGACGACGAACTTCAAAGTGACGTTTAGCTTTTAAGTACAATCTTTGTCCCAACACAAGACAAAATGACAAACCGATAAAGACGTAATGGCGTAGCTTAATTCAGGCACAAAAGACATATATATATATACCTTTCCATTTGTATTAATTGGACATACGCAGTCAGTGATATCCACATAAAATTAGAGTGTCGTTGATACATTCTGGGAAGTATGACGAGAAACATTCGTGACTTTTACTATATTTCATTGCACTTGAAATTCACAGACTTTGATTATAGTTTCAGGCATAATTTCTTTTTCTTGAATGATTATACTAAAACAAAGAGCAATTTTCCCCATATTCTTGGGAGTGCTGAATTTCAATTCGTCAAGTTTGAGATTGTTTTCTACAATCCATTTGATTGTGATCAAACCATCATGGCGTAGTCTAGCTCAATGAGGAAAATTAATATAAGCTCAAAAGTTTTGTGATTGAAGAAAATTTTTCCACTATCTGAATATTCATATACAGAGAGAGTCGGTATTTGGAATATATTCAATAGTTCAATCAATTTTTTTATTTTTAAATCCTCGGACTTCTCGATTAGTATTTCCAATCGCGATTTTTTAAATACAATATTAGTTTATACAGGGTTTCTCATTTTAAAGATATTGCGTCATCGTTTATTGTGTTAAATGGCAACACTGTCATTTTGATGTCTATTTTTATACTGTGTGTAAATGTGTACCAAATATCAAACTTTCACTCCTTACCAATTAAAGAACGTTTCACAATATTTCGTTGATTCGGCAGCTAGCCTTAAGGATTCAGGAATAGAAAGTAATAGATTTGCTTAGGGTGTGTTGTAACTCGGTAGGTTAACCCACTGGTCATAAGACCAGTGGTTAAACTATGTTTAACCACTATTCAGTAGTTAAGCCTTTTTCCGTTGTAACACGAATTTTTGATCAAGGGTCACGTAACCAATGGATTCCAGTTGATATTTCAACCTTTCGTTTCCGTTGTTGTCATTAATATTTAGTAATTTAGTTTCATGCTGGGTGTTTTAAAGTGTTGATTGTATTTGGTAGGGAAATAAGCGTTTTGTAAAATAATTTGACTAATTTTTTTTAATAATAAATATAGCTATTTCGGTTCAGTTTATTAGTTTTAATTTTCTCTATATAATAGGTAAGTTTCTACAGGCTCTAGGAATCATTTTCGGCTCGAACAACTCATCATCTGTGAGTTCTTCTAAATCAGCTCATGCTTCTTCCAATTCCCCCATTTTGTTTATAACAATTCGTACTTAATGTTGAACGGGATAAATATATCTTGATATAAATTATTTTTTTACTTATTAACCAAAATAACTATGAAACGTCAATTGCAAATATAAATTGTCAGACAGACAGACAATCAGATAGAACAAGTAAAATTGCATTGCTCCGTGTTTGACCATAGGTTAACTCTCCGAGATCAGATGGTAAACTTTTCGAAGGTTAACAACCTTTTGAAGTTAACCAATGGTTAACTATAACAATTGTTTAACCTACCGAGTTACAACACACCCTTACAGATGTGCACAGAATTGACCCATATGTTATTCTTCTATGCACACAAAAGACTGTTAGTGGAAAATATTATGTATAGAACCGGAGTTTCAGAGAAACAAGTCAAAACTTATACTTCATTCATAACTTATTCACGCGCGTTGTGAACAAAAGTACGTGCACAGTTGAATTGGACAGGATCGTATTCTATTTTAATAAAATGGAGTGCCTACTACAAATATATGTCGATTGTAATTTGTCTCGAACGATGCAATTACGTCTTATACTTGCAAATGTAAAATTCGATCTTCATAAAAATAGCTTCCTGTCGAGTGCAACGAGTGCCCCAATAGGAACAGAAAACGCCCACCGCAAGAACTGTTGCAAGGTGGTGATATTGTTCTGACGGGGCGAGAATGGAATTTGAATACAGTATATGTATGATCACTTCATTTTTTGTTGCAGTGTAAAAGACATGAAAAAGTATTCTATTTTTTTTATATGTATGTATTTATGTGTGATGGGGTGACATTCACTGAGACCTAAAAAATCTAGTGTGCCCCCTTACTCCTACTTATTCCCTGAGGAACGTCTCAGATACTAGTAGCTCTTAATCCTATTTCCCTGAGGAATTTTAGGATATCTGCAGGCTTCAACTTAGTTAAATGTTCCTCTTCTATCCAATAATCTCCTAGGTGCTATAACCTAGGATTCTGAATTGCTGTGCAAATATGTGGATAGAGGTTTCTTCTTTTATGCCATAGAATCTACATCATTCTTCCTCCACTGTTTTGAGCATTTTGAGGTGCCTGTTCAGGCGGCAATGTCCCATCAGGATCCCTGTTGAAACTCTTGGTGCAGTTTTACTTTAACTTATGCATTCATTTGATTTCAACGGGTTGAAGTCACCCATCAGAACATTTGATTGTCTAAGCCCTACTAAATCTTTCCAATGGCCAGATCTTATCTTTTCTTCGGCTTTGCCTATTTCTTCCAATATTACATTGGGGCTGATACTGCAAAAGGGTTCCGGCCCCCAAAAGGGGTTTTCAGTCCTCCTCTTTGCTAGTCCATCTATTTCATTTTATATATTCTCTAAAATTGTTATTGGTATAATCTGATTGTGCATACTCACCATTCCAACTGTTTTGTAATTGGGTACTTATATCTTGTTGAGCAGTGGATTAATGAATGAATCAATAAATAAATTCATAGGTACACTAGAAGACACTCCTTCCTACACCAGACTATCGTGTTGTAGGTGATCGTTGGCTTTATCACAGTTGCGTGTAGCCAGTGAACCAATCACACATAACTCTGCATGCCAGAAAAGCCTAGTTGCCCTTGTAGTGATATTTTCCAGGTGTCTTCCAATTCAGTTTGGAGTCGAGTCACTTCTAGATATTTAACGTCTTTGAGTATTCCTAGTAATCTGCGTTGCAGAAAAACTCTTATTTTATATTATTAATTGAAATGTCCTTTTCAAAGCACCAGGACTGGCACTCTGTAATTTATATTTTAAGGAAAGAGATAAAGAATATGCAAACGAAAAGAATCGCTATACTTGATTAGCAGTACTCTATAAGCGAATCTCATCGGATAGAGAATAATATACTGATATTTTAGAAAACGTTATGCAAATTCAACTATTTCATGATAAAAATGAACAAGAAGAAGAAATTGGACATTTATCATTAATTATTGTTCTATAACTATTTAATTGGAAAGTGGTAGAGGTAGAGGTAGATGGGTTGCATAGTTTACCTTGAAATTAACCCGAAATACTTTGATAGCAACCCCACACCTGAAACGCTTAGTTATAAAGATTCCCAAAATTGAATTATCACCGTTTTATAATTATTTTCAGTTATTATAATACAAACACAACTAGCACAGAATTAATAACAACAGCATAACCTCTTTTATTTTTTCATCGAGTAGAGATGAGAAATCTTACACATTGAGTAGAATAAGACAGAACGATACGTGTCTTAGATAGAAAGACCCTTGAAGTTGTTACTATCTTTCGCTTCGCTATCGCATTTTCGGTCATGTTCAACTGAGTCGAAAACGACCGAATTCAGTTACAGAGTACGAAGTAGCAAAGAGAAGGGAATCTTTATCGCTATTTTATTACATAGTGCCAGTCCAGTCTCCAATTCGTGGTAGTAGAAGGATTAGTTCATCCCCCTCAACTATACTCCGGATCTCAATTTCTTTCAACGGGATTGTGTATGCCAACTTTTCTAATTTGATAAAACTTCCAGACAAAACATTCAATTTCCTTGTATAATTTTAAGTACTTATGATATTAGCAGCCTGGATGTGTTTCTGTCATCCGGTGCAAAGTAATTTGGTGAGATCAGCCTACAAGCGAATATACCGCCATGTTTATATTCAAAATCCGGAAGCAAGTGCCAAATGAGATAATATCTTGAATATCGAATGTTATCGAACATAGGATTTAAACAATTGTAACAACAGTTAGTCCCTAATTACTCTTCTTGAAGGTGAGAAAGTACATGTCCTTAATGAATTATAAAATTTCAACTTCAACTGAATGCAGGTAACTTACTGTCCTTTCCAATATGATTTTATCAATTCATTAATTTGGAAATTCATTGTTACAACAGAAAGTGAAATTGTTACGTGAAACGATACTAAATCAATATCAACTACATATAAAACTAATTATTCACAATTACATTTTAGCAACAGTTAACTTATGAAGTGACACTATAGTATAAACAATATTGGGAAAGTTGAAATCTTCTTATATTAACCTTTATCCTCTACACCAAACTGCACTTTCAATTAAGGTGTTAGGTAATAATATTTTCGATGTGACCCAACATACTAGATCCATTTGATATTGGGGCAGAAGCCCAACGTTATGTAACCAATTATTTCAAAGCCAATAATTGCTTTTTAAATTTCATGCGATTTGAAAAATGATGTCCTATGAATTTTATTGCAACACTAATGGGTCATTTAACGCATAAATTCAGTTGGTAATTCAAATTTAATATTTGTTTATAAGCATTTAAGCATCAACTTCACAAGTATGTTATTAGCAAATTACTCAATTTATAGAAGTGTAATTTCAACAGTAATATTTTGAAATTCATATGAAATTACAAACACTTCTTATATGGTGTAGATATACCCACTATCCTCGATCCCGTCAATTCTATTTTAATCGAGGTGTTTTAAAACATACAAGAAATATTCACCCCCTTTACCCCCTATACTCGACAGCTACCCCCTCAGATTTTTCAAATAGTAATAGAAGTCTTGGAAAGGGTTTGAAAAACGGAACACAAAAATGTATGATTTTTAAATTTTGGATGAAACAAATAATTAATGAGAATTACCAAAAAATGATGTATTACATTAATATACGGGGTTGGAAACCAAGTAAATATCTTTTAAACAAAAAGAACGATATTTATGAAAATATGCAGGTAAGTGCAATGGAACAAAATGCATCTGATGTACATTTTTTGTTTAATAATAATATACTTCCGGAAATGCCATCAACTTCTTTAATTTAAATAGGACACCCTATATATTTTCACAGGTTTTTAAAGAGCTTGTTATTTTGAATTCATACATACTGAGTTTAGTCTAAAAAAATTTGTAAAAACGAGGAATGTAGCACTTTAATCAACCTCCTTTGAGTTTTTTGCATTAGAGCAAAAAACTATTTAGATAAACTAATTGATGTTGTTTGTATGCATAGTAATGAATAAACGAGTACTGTTTAGTACGTCTTCTGTTCTCCAAGTGTCAAATTCTTATTGACGAAAATAAATTTTACAATTTAGAATGGTTCAATTAAGTGAAAAAGAGCGTATTGAAATTTTAATGATGATCGGTTATGGTGATCGTGTTAGAACTCATGATAATTTGCATCCGGAGAGAAATCCTATATTACGCTCAACAGTACCTAAAACATTACAACGTTTTAATAAAACTGGGATGGTAAAAAATTTGTTAAAACCTGGAAGACCGCGGACTGCAACGAACGAAACTGTTAAACAAAATATAGCAATCGATTTAGAAGAATCACCTTAAACTTCCACCACAAATTTGGCACTAAACCATGGTATCAGTCGACGTTCTGTAGGAAAGTATCGTCGGTATAAGGTTCAGTTGGTTCAAGAATTGTCAGACGATGATTTTGACCAACGGCTGGAATTTTGCGAACGGCTAATGGACATCTGTAATGACGACGACAATTTTGCTTCTAACATAGTTTTTTCCGATGAGACAACTTTTTGTTTAAATGGAACAGTTAATCGCCATAACTCAACGATTCAAAATGGTAGAAGTCTCAAATAAAAAGTTTATTTAATTTATAGACAGTTGCATAATCTATTAGTGTTAAAAAAAGGCTGAATTTTATTGACATAACTTGTTGATTCCAATGAAAATAAAAATTTGCAATACGTTATAATAAGAAGCAGTAGATAAGGGGAAGTGTCAGTTAAGTATTTTCAATTTGCGAAAACACTCGATTATGCTTTCGTTTATTATTTGTGTTGGGAATAACTGATATTCTCATGACACTATTCTGGACAAGTGTACGGTAATATCATTTTTTAATACCTCATCATTTGGAACTGAAAATAATAATTTTCTCCTCACTTTTAAAGTAAACTGGAGGAAAAAAGAGAAAAAAATTGCTTGGCCCAATACTGTAGTTTTTCATCCGACAAATATGAAAAATGTTACCAATACCTAATTGAAAAATGATAAGGCATGATTCAATGTGGTTTTATATTTTAGAAGCAATTTCCACTGCACTGCTACCTTCTGCTTGCAAGAAGCGGATAACACTTCGCCATTCACACTTGGCGGGAGAATCAATAGCAGCAGCCATGTTTACCTAACTGCAGCTCAACAGCGAATGACATCTTGGACTCGCCAGTGACAGAATGTATGGAAGAGGAGATGCGCAGTCGCCTACTACGCACAGTAGCCTACTCGAGCAGACCTGGCCTTCGTACTACGCAATCGGAGGTTGAAAAAAAAACAACCACGTTTTTGGAAGGACAAAAAAACTGTAATTAAAAATCTGTACGTTGTTTTATTCTACATAAGACTTAAGGTTAGGAAACATTATTTTTCACCTTTCAGTTCATTTTAAAAATGTGGTATATTGGAAACAAAATTTTATTTCATTTATTATTTTCCTTTAAAGTATTGTGAGAGTGAATGCTGGAATTTGTTTCAAATACTTTCATAAGATATTTACTGATATATGCCGCAAATTTCACATTCATTGATTAAATCCGCAATCAAAAAATGAATGGTTTAATTTTTTTATGTAAATTTTAAAATAATGGTCCTATAAAAAATGATTCTTATCAAAGTTTATTATATACAAATGTTACATTACAACAAATAAAAAAGAATTGTCATCGTGTTCACGATTAGGACCCTAAGACTAATAGGCCTGGAGCTGGTAACAAAAGCAAAATGATGATAATGCCACCTCTAAAACCTATTTGAGCGGGTTCCTTTTGTCAATTTGGAACTGACGCGTTAACCCCTGCGCATCCTCTGATCATTTCAAAATTTAGCCTAGTAGATTAATGATAAGATACCACCCTTGATTTTGATTTTAATTAGAAGATTATGTATGATAACCCCTATACGGACGCTATTGTCCGACAAAGCCTTATAGGGTGATGATTGGACCACTCACAATTTTTTGCACAGAACTTAAGAATAATTGTATGTGAAACACCGTATTACACTTGTCCGCCAAAAAAGTGACTCGTTTGCCCAGTCCGACAACCGGAACAAGTCAGAATTTAGCCTTATAGGTTAATGACCGGACCACTCACCATTTTTTGCACAGTAATCAAGAAATGTATGTGAAACACCGTGGTGAACTTGTCCGAGAAAAAAAGTGACGCAAAATTGAGAAAAACGTTATAAATTTTTTTTTCCAATAATGCTTTTTAATTCGTTTATTTTATTGTAATCCTTGATTAAGAATTTAAATAGATCAGGTTAATACGAGATTAGCGCCAAAATATCATACTTAATTTCAATGGATTATTTTTCATGTAAATTCAAATTTCCGCGCTAAGAATACTTTCAAAAAGTGATGGTTGTAACTCCGTGTTATAGCGCATGTTCGAATTAAAAAAGTGAGATGGGAAGAGCGAAAAAGAAAAACTGCTCCGTTTTATCGTTACATTCAGTGTTGCCAGAGTCACTACAATTGTAGTAGATGTACTACAACTTTAAGGGTCTAGTACGCTACTACAATTTTTTAGTATTTACTACATTTTTAATATTCCTACTACAATTTACTACATTTACAAATTAGGCTAATTTACCGTTTTATTTCCATAAAATCTTTTTTTTTGCTAAAAATTTTTGATGCAACAGGTCTACGACCCAACTCTACTTGGACAAACACAACTACGAATCGACCGCTGCGACGCCATTTTTAGTCCATTTAGAGCAACCTAAATGAGACATTTTTTGGTTTGTGCATGAAATTAGAAAAAATATTGTATGCAACACAACATGTGCTAAAGTGTCTTTTTTTCACTTATGGAATTGTGAAAAAAGCACCACTTTATGCACTTGTTGCATAAATAACTATAACACCCTAATAAGTAATAATTTGTGCACTGGTAAGCGTGCGTAAAGTGATTACTCTACGCACGGGTTGTTAGAATTTAAAGTTGTATTAGAATTTATTTATATAAAGAAAGAAACATCCTTTTGTCAATTTTTTTTGTTGGACCGACCACATTTCTGTCGGTCACAGTTATAAGTGAGTTCAGAAATCACAATTGAATCACGTGGTGCAAATGTCCGACAAGTTCCAATCATTAACCTATAAGGGTGAACTCTGACATGTTCCGGTTGTCGGACTGGGCAAACGAGTCACTTTTTTGTCGAACAAGTGTACCACGGTGTTTCACATACAATTCTCAAGCTCTGTGCAAAAAATGGTGAGTGGTCCAATCATATATAAGGCTAAATTTAACATGTTCCGTTTGTGGGACTGGGCGAACGCGTCACTTTTTTGTCGGACAATAGCGTCCGTATATGGGTTATCATACATATTCTTCTCATTAAAATCTAAATCAAGGGTGATCTTATCATTGATCTATAAGGCTAAATTTTGACATGTTCAGGGGATGCGCAGGGATATTGGGATATTGAATAATCTTGGTAGACTCGACAAAAGGAACCCCCTCAAATAGGTTTTAGAAGTGGTATTATCATCACTTCACTTTTGTTACCAGCTCCAGGACTATAAGATCTGTAGCAGCCAAACCTCTGTACCGTGATGTATGTCAAAACTAAAAAGTGACGTTTTATCAATAATTCGTTCCATATATTCAATTATTGTCATCAAATTCTGCATTATGTTGAAAATTTTAAGTCTCTGACCCATCGAAAAATAAGTTTAAGATCATGTAGGTACAAAGTTCCAACCGGACAGATATACAAGAAAAAAGCTAGTTGATAAAACCGTGCTAATAATAAAAAATATACCTTAGGTATCGTTTCTTCAACAAGTTTAAATGTTTGGAATAGTAATTAAATGTATTGTGAAATTATTTAAAAGAGTTTTTGTTAAGTTTAATCGCCATCTCAACCTCTTGCTTGATAATGACCTTCTTCAAATAGTTGTTAAAGTAATACTTACAGAAAACAGATACGTAGGTACGCAACTGTGTAATCATTATAATTCTCACAATGTGACATGCAAACAAATCAATTTTAAAAGCAAATTGAGGTATTGTAAACATGTCCATTATATCTTAGGCTGTAAATGTAACATTTTTATCATCATTTCATACTTTTCAACGATACAAAATAGTATAAGTATTACACACCGAGGTGGGAAGAATTTCATTACTGCCCAGAGGTTAGCTATGATCTCAAGACAGGAATGAAACTTTCTACCGAGGTTTGTACAGTATTTTATTTACAACCATCATATTTCGATCAAAATTAATAAATCAAAAAAGAGTGGGAGGATGGAAATCTAGTACTGTGGCAGAAGATTATGTGGATAGCTCAATGGAGAATAAAATCAAAACTGCCAAAATGCTGTCCCAACGTGGCATGTCGACCAAAGACATAACTGTTGGAGACGCCAGCAGTGGTACTGGCCTAAATATTTCTTCTATAAACGCTTAAGCCGGAATCAGACGACTCGTGTACTTGGCGAATACACAATTATTTGCGTACTTGGCAAGTATACGAGCTTTGCGAATTGCGATGGCAAGCAGGGCGCTCACACGACGTGCACAGTTTACAAGTACGCGAGTGCGAACATTTGAGTAAATAAAAAAAAAACTTGATGTAAAAATGAATAGAGCACAGTGGTGTGGCAGCCATTATGGATAGCGGTCGTCCGGAGAATTTAGTTGTTGCTTCCGCTTCCTTATGTTTAGCCATCCGAATGACCGGCTCATTTTTATAAAAAACAAGAAATTCCAACACAATCTCATTTGTCCACTCCATTTGAATAAAATAGAACAATCAAAAAAACGTCTGTACGCTTCTGGTAGTCTTTGAAAACTGAATGAATAGTCGCTCTAGTAAAAGCAAATTATTTGTGCATTTTGTTTGAGCGCCTCTACAAGTCTAGACAGCAAGTATGTACTTGGCAAGTGTACGAATAATCGTGATCCCTTTGAATCGGACTCTTTTTACCGACCCGAAAAGGAAAACCAACGAGTGACAATTAATTGTACAAGCAGGTACAAGTAACCCACACACACGACATGCCAAGTATACACAAGTAACGATTATTCGCCTAGTACACGAGTCGTCTCAGCTCGGCTTTATGATAATTCAAATTTAATTTAATTTCAATAAGTAGATTGTTGTATTTTAGTTCATTGTTGGTTTTTATTGTTTGCCATTAAATAGGTATTATAATATTTGTCAATGTGTTCTATTTTTAAATATAAAAAATATTCATCTAGAATAAAAGAAAAAAATATTAATGATCACAATATTTTAAGCCCGGCTCCCAGAAGCGTACAGACGTTTTTTGATAGAAATGGAGTGGACAAATCAGATTGTGTTGGAATTTCTTAATTTTATGAAAATGAGCCGTCATTTGGATGGCTAAATATAAGGATTTAATGATACCATCCACAATCTTCTTCTCCTCTTTTACTTTTGTTTTGATTTAATTAAATAATAAGCAGAGCTCATCACAACAAAAGCCGCGGATGCATCACCTAAATTCTCCGGACGACCGCTATACATAATGGCAGCAACACCACTGTGCTCTATTCATTTGTACATCAAGTTTTTTTTTATTTAGCCAAATGTTCGCGCTCGCGTACTTGTAAATTGTACACGTTGTGTGATCGCCCTGCTTGCCATCGCAAATTGCAAAGCTCGTATACTTGCCAAGTACGCAAATAATTGTGTATTCGCCAACTACACTAGTCGTCTGAGCCCGGCTTTAGAAAGCGGGAAGTGGAGGTGTGTAATATGACACTTTCTTACCTTCAATGACGATAGTAATGACAGCATTGCATATAATGGTTGTAAATAAACAAATGTTTGCGATGTCGAGTGAAAAATCGGTTCGATCCAAAGAAAAACCGCACGTTAATATCTGTATCTGTAGAGTAGGGAGGGTGAGTGTAGGCTCACAGCACTTAGGCCACATGTGACCCATTGTACATCCTCCCGAGGAGTTGTCTTCCTAGGTCATTGTCCATCCTGTCCTTCTCAGGAAGGTAGACAGGTCACTAGGAGACATCTCCTTTATATCGGCAGGTGTAGGCCAAGACTCACCGAACACACACTCTCTTATTGACGATAACTCCGGACACTCGCATAAGACATGCCTGACAGTTTCATCTTCCTGTTCACACATCCTGCATAGAGGTGTGTCCACTAGCCCCATAGTATGGAGGTGTTTCCCTAGTTGACAGTGACCAGTCAGAAATCCTACTGTTAAACGTAGGTTTCTCCTGGTCATCGCCAAATATTTCTTCGGCTCCAGCTTCCCAGGGTCGCCCAGGGTGATCCTGGCAAGACTGCATCCTTTGATTCCATCCCATCTCTTAAGGGATTGAGTATGGGTGTAGCGTTTGGCTAGTTCCGCAATTGTCGAAGTCGTTAGGCCGTAGGTGTCACTGGGTCCTAGAATTTTTAGTCCAGCGGCTTCCCTGGCTAAAGAATCAGCAATGCGATTTCCTTTACTCCTGTCGTGCCCTTTAACCCACCTCAGGATAATATTGTTATCTGCCGAGGCGTCAGCTAAATCTTGGTGGCACTCTAGTACTAGCCTCGATATAACACGTTGTCTGTTTAAGGCTAATAGGGCTTGTCTACTATCAGTGCAGATTATTATGTTTTTGCCAGAAATTCCTCTTCTGGTTAGTTCTTTTGTGGCAATTGAGATACCAACCAGTTCTGTTTGAACTACGCTGGTATTGTTTCCCATTCCCCACTTCATCTTTAGGCTTAGTGCTCTTGAGTAAACTCCACATCCTGAGCCTTCTTTCATTTTTGAACCATCTGTATATATGCGTATTGCATTTGCAGCACCTGGCTCTGTGTTCTGTTTTATTTGAATTTTGTAGGGTTTGTTAAACAAAAACCTGGGTTCAATTGCATCATTGGTTGCCTGCAGCAGAAGTAGCGCAGTGAGCGCTTCCTGCCACAGGCTCAACCTCAATTGGCCCACTCCTACTTCGGGGTTTACACCAGCCGTGCGCAATCGTACCATGGCCATTAACGCACGTTAATAAAATCACGTGCATATTGATTGACATGGGTAAGTGGATAAGGTTGAACCTCGGAAATGACACAATTCTAACGACTCAAACTACTGATCAGGTGAATTGAGTCTCATAAATAATACACAATCATTAATTTCAATACTAGCACTGTAAGCATGTACGAACCTGTAAAAACTTCTGTTGCCCTACTGATAACCTTTATAAGCAAGTCGTACAATACCCAGCTGATTTACACCCGTATTGAGAACACTCGATTAAAATATGACGGCAACGTCAACGGAACCGTCAACATAACCTGCCGGCATATTATAAAACGGATCCGTTTCACGATTAATGATATTCAGAAACCAAATTAATGTGTAATGGTTCCGTCATATTTGATTTAATTTTGTGATTATGTAGAGGACCTGTTCATATGCAAATTGAATAAACCCCAAAAGTTATCAAATTATTTCTCGCCCCTCTCAACCTCACCCCTTCCCGAACGACAAGCATTTAGATATGTGATTTTTTGCCTTGCCATTTTTTATCTCCGATTTCGTTCACCCTGTTTTTTTTGTCAAGAACGGTAATTAGCTGGCCCACGAACTATGTACAAATTGAAAGATAATTTCAAAAGAAGGATGACAAAATTTTCACAGATACCGAGAGCAAACCATTTCTCCATATAACGTTTTTACAAAAATGTTTGCCATAAGTTTAATAATCTATTGCTTACCTCACAAACCATTGTCGTTCGTTGTACCAATTGCGTAAATTGTTTCTATTAGATAGTACGTCCTCTTTTAACAGCAACATTTTTTTGTTAATTTAATATGAAAAACGCAATTAAAATTTAGCAATACGCTTATTACACAACGTTTACTAGTATATTTTTTACCCAGACCAAAGTACGAACCATGATATTGATGAATAGGAAATCCATTGGATGAAATATTTATTAATTCACTATCACAAAAATGAATAAAATTATTTAAAAAAATAGGTACATTATATCATATTTGTCCTTATTTGAATCATGGCCATGATCTATGAATTTTTCAATAAGTTGATCTAGGACAAGATTGTTAAATTATTTTTGTAATTAAAATACTTCTCAAATATGCTTCAAGCTGTCACCGTTACTACTGGTAGACACCTAATTAAGAGATATTTACATATTTGGATATGTTAAATAGTCATTCAATAACATGACAAAATACGAAGGTTGTCTTATATATTCAGCAATTGAAACTGAAAAAAATATATATAACTTTCCAATTAGTTTGCGGAATCAGCCCCAATGTAATATTGGAAGGAATAGGTAAAGCCGAAGAAAAAAGAAGACCATTGGAAAGATCTACTAGGGCTTAGACAATCAAAGATTCCGATGGGTGACTACAACCTGTTGAGATCAAATGAAAGCATAAGTCAAAGTAAAACTGTACTAAGAGTTTTATCAGGGATCTTAACGGGCCATTGCCGCCTAAACGGGCACCTTAAAAAGCTCAAAATAGTGGAGGAAGAAGAATGTTGATTATGTGGCATGGAAGAAGAAACCTCCATCCACATACTTGCGAATTGCACAGCAATCCCGAATCCTAGGGACAGCACCTAGGAAATTGTTGAATAGAAGAGGGACATTTACCTAAGTTGAAGCCTGCAGATATATATCCTAAAATTCCTCAGGAAAATAGGACTGAAGCAGCTACTAGTATCTGAGACGTTCCTCAGGATCTAAGTGGAAGTAGGGGGGCACAATAGATCTTTTAGGTCTCAGTAAATGTCACCGCAACATACATACATACATGCATTCCAGATAGGTAAGTGAGTGAATACAAAGAATAAAACAGAAACTAGTAGATTTTTATCATTTCATCATAATTTTGCAATTAATTATATTGGGAACACCTACTTATAGAGCCTGTAATGGAAGAATCAGCAATTGAAATTTATGAAAGCCGGTCTTTATATGAATTTAAAGGTATTTCCGTGAATATATGACGTATTTGTTACGTTATTTTCTGTGGTTTAGTATTAAACGATGGAATAAAACAATTTAATTAGTTTAAATCTTCATAATACTTGAACTAAGTTCAATATACATTCGTGACGCGTTTCGCTAACACAATAGCTTTCTCGAACGAGTAGAGGTGTAATGAAAGCTACTGTGTTAGCGAAACGCGTCATGAATGTATATTGAACTTAGTTCAAATATAATGAAGATTTAAACAAATTAAATTGTTTTATTTCATCGTTTAGTATGAATCTTCATCAAGTAAAAGCTTCATCAAGTAAAAGCTTCATCTATTCAATTTTCGATTAAGTATTAACTATTATTCCACTATTCAGCGCACATCAATAGTGTAGGTACATGACTTATAAATAAGTATATAATAGACGCAAACGTTCCCGAGCGAGCGGCAACCGCGCTCAGGACCGCAATTCTTGGCCGTTCGCAGCACTCAAGGTTACTCGCTTCCTAACGAATTCGTTAAAATACTATTCTTGATCGCTCTCTGCTTTGCGCGTTCGCTTGATAGTGTTCATTATGCAGCGAGTACATTTTTGAAGGTGATAACCAGATAATCTTCATATTCATACTGAAAGTGATAGATAAGTGACAGCGCGCTTAAAGGTTGATATTATTTTTGCTGAAAAAAATTAAAATTGTGATTCTGTTTCAGAAATCGAGTATGGATGAGCTTGTGAATTTAATGTTAATCGATAATTTAGAGCTGGACGAAATAGAAGTTCAAAATTTCCGGGCTCTGCGCAAACCTTCGAATCCCTTCACGGCAGTGAATGAAACGGCTTTTATTAAACCCTTGCAGATATTCCTCCATCATTTTTCTTTGCTTTTCCGAAGCCTTTCCTCCGCATCCGCGTAATTAATTATTCAAAGTGTTTGGATCTATTTAATAAAACATTTTTAAATGGATATATAGAAAACTTTACCATAAAATTGGAATAACTTGACAGCGTCAAGATGAGCGAACGCTTTATTTACGGTATTGCCGAATTTCTCAGGACGCCCTTTAACGAATCACCTCAAGAATTGCATAGTAGTAAAGTAATCGCTAACTACTGCTCGTTATGCCGCGAATTCGCTCGATATCGAGTGATGTCAATAATTGGGCTCCAGGAGCGCTAGCTCCGTCTTACTGTCCGGTTGTCTCTCGATTCCTGACCTATAAGTTTGTGTTCTATGTTATGGAATTTATAGATTTTCCTTAAAAAATAAATTTTGAGATATTTCCGGTTATATTTTGATTACAGTTATATTAGTAAGAAGGAATGGTTTGGCAATAGTTTGAGTTGAAAGATAATGATATTTTAAGTATAGTTATAATAGATAACCGCCACGATTTGGCCAAATTAAGAATAAACAAAAAACGTGTAAAAAATTCCGGATACTGAAAGGGCAATTCTGTCTAACATTTCAAAGGTAAAAGCAAATATAGAAAATAACAAAAAAAAAGAATTATACTCCGTGAACGTAGAAAAATGCAGTAGATTAACAAAACCGTTTGGTATTGAATAAGGACAACTACTAATTTCTGGACAAAAAGTGATAATTATATTGTATCAAAAACATAAATGTGAAATTAGACCCAAGTTCAATATTATGATATATGCCTTGATTGTTGACTTCAACGACAGAAGAAGTGAGCTCCAAATGGTTGTAAAGTTCAATGGCCAGTCCTGATATTAATTTATAAGAACTTAAAATATTTTAAAAAAACTTAAAATATCATTTCTTCATATAACTTAGGATAATGTATTAATGCCTAATGTCTGACTTGGCTAGTTCGAATATACGAATTATATTATAGCCTTGAGAGTTCTAAACCTGTTAGTTCTTTCCAAAAATTTGGCTTGCTTTTAGAAACTAGGGCTCTTCCATGGCTGTTTTAGTAGATACTTAATAATAATTCGCATATTCAAACTAGCCAAGTCAGACCTTAGGTTTCAATATATTATCCTAAGTTATGAGAAGAAATGCTATTTCAAGAGGTTATAAAATATTTCATGTTGTTATAAATAAATTTCAGGAGTGACCAATGAACTTGGCACCCATTTAGATCTCACTTTTTTTGTCGTTGAAGTCAACAACCAATGCCTATTATATCATAATATTGAACTTGGCTCTTATTTTACATTTATATTTCTGATGAGATTTTATTAACTAGAAAAAACAAGCATTGTTTTGTTTATTAAACCGAATATATAATAAAATTAGCAATTACTTTGCTTGGAATATAATACTTTGTTGGAAATGAAACAACAAACACCAAAAAGTGGTAATGGGGATCAAACTAATGAATATTTTCATATGAATTAACATACTAAACTGATAAATGAAGTCAGTTGTATTGAAAGAGCTGTGTGACAGCCTGACCAATCACTAGGAAGCAGAAATGCCAACTATAATTCAAATCGCTCCTCTTAGCAAGGTAGATACAGTATTATGAATAATTGTGTAAGCTGCGTGAAGGGTAAACTGACAAAGAAGCCATTATCCAATAATTGTGAATGATGGTTGCGGCCGAATGAAATGAGAAACCAGAGAAGAATCGATATGTTCCAATATTGATTGATGATTTCTTCCGCTATACAACATTATACCCACTATATTCCAAAGACAGTATGTGGATGGAGGAGTTCAATAAATAGTCACGCCCATCCACGTTTATACACAAATACATAAACAACATTCTTCTTCTTCCACTATTTGAGCTTTTTCAGGTGCCTATTCAGGCGACAATGTCCTGTTAGGATCTCTGTTGAAACCCTCAGTGCAGTTTTACTCTGACTTAGGCATTCATTTGATCTCAGCAGGTTGTAGTCACCCAGAACTACATTTGATTGTCTAAGCCCTACTGGATCTTTTCCTTGCCATTCATATCTTTTTTATATTGAACTGGGCACACATTCTTATTGCGTGAACTTGCGCTTGAAAGATACTTTGGGAGTTTCCGAAGCTTTCGGAATGTTTGGTTCCCTGACAGAAGCTACGTACAGTGATACTTGAAATATCATCTCTCTTTTATATTCATATAATATTGAGTAAATCAAAAGATAGGTCACTATTTGGTCCAACCAAAATATTAAACAAAAGATAGGCATCACACCAAATGTGGAATTAATTAAAAACATTTACTTTCATTTGCAAGAGTAATATGAGTGGAGCTTTGACTTTGATGTGACTTAACATTATCGTCCCCAAGTTTCCAATACTGGATATTATATGAAAGAAATAATTTCAAATAAAGCTAAACCAACTAGTTAAATGACATTTCAACATTGCTGTCAACTGAAGAGAATGGTAGACAAACGATACTTAACCAATTTCTAAGACTCGGCTTGTGACATCTTGACATTCCAGCTACTGCGTCATAGAACTAATTCAGCTAGAGGACAGAACTCTACACGACTCCTAATCGAACAAACTTTAATACATATGGTTTATTTACGATAAAAAGACGATGACGTTACAAAACAAAATTTTGTGCCAGCATGTAGATGTTTTCTTTATTCAAAGGAAACTGGAAAAGTCAATGTGGCAGTTCTTCTTTTTTATTCACCTGTACCTAGTAAGGCATACATTGAAAGTGTTTATTTCTAAATTAAAGGCTTGTATGATATTCTCAGATTTATTTAATATAAGTATATATTTAGGTGAAAGGTGTGGATAAAATGCAAAATACAGTAACCAATCATTCTATATCTCAATAACCATTTGATATTTATTATTTTTCATAGAGAATAGACTAACAAACTCTAGAACCATCATGAAGAACACTGGAAGAAATAAATCAAAGCGTCAATCATCTTGACGAAATTGAAATATAACTATAATTCAATTTCAAGTTTTAATAATCTAACCTATCATTAAAAACATTCAACTGAATGAATTTAAATATAATATATAATTTATATTGATAATAATTAAAGGAAATTGTGATACTCACCACAGATAACATATATTACTCACGTCTCTCACAGCAGTAAGCAAGGTCCATTGTGGCATTCTCATCAGAAAATAACGATTTTCCCAACATTGGAGAAAAAATGAATTCAGGAGTACTAGAAAAACTTGTAAAGACGATGATCGATGTCAATAAACAATAAATACATACTAAACCTAACCTCAATTGTGTCAAAACTGCTGAATTTTTCCAATTGATCTGACAACGTGTTGAAGTTTTGCCAACCCGTAAGTTGAAAATTGTCCTGGCCATTAAGTACAAACTATATTTACGGCTGGTAAATTTATGTTTACTCTGATATGCAGGAAATTAACTAAAAATGACATCATCGTCTTTTTATCGTAAATAAACCTTACCTACTAATTCACTACGTGCATGTGCCTTTATACCAGTGACATTTGCAAATATAATAACATAGTTAACTGTCACAAAACAGACTTATCTATAGAAGTGGAAGTTTATAGGATTACCTAAAATGAAAAAATTAGGTTAGGATGCAATGGAGTTGTCAAAATGGGCAATGCAGCTAAAGCTACAAAACAGACTCAGAATAAACTATAAAATTGAAGTCTTGTGTCAAGATATGAAAGCAGAATTTCGCAGTGGATGGGTTCACTACTATTTCATAGCGGAATGGAATCTGTATTAGCTATAAAAATATTTTTGTTTGTTTATTTGAATGACTAATGCCCGATTTCACCAGCCATTTCTTGAAGTTAGGTAATAACTAAAAAGGATTTAGGAATTTACGCTTCACCACGCACTAAGTAATACTTAAAAGTAATAATATTAGGCATTTCCCATCACTCTTAAGTATTTCTGTAGAGTCCCTAAAAAAATTTTACGAAAAAAAACAGCAGAAATGAAAAAAGAATTATATAAAACTGGTGGAGGCGGAGGCCCTGGGCCACAGAATAACCAGCAAGATGACCTCAAGAATTTCAAAGTCGTCGTCGAACATTTCCATTATTATATTATTATGAGCAAAAATGATAAAACATGAAACATACTCAACAAAATACTGAAAAAATGAGGTAAGAATTCACCATTCCCTTACTAGGTGACTGTTTAGGTGGAGAAATTTGAACTCCCAAATATAGGGCTGCCTTAGACCGGTTTAGGTGAAGATTTCACTTGGTGGAAATGAAATCGACCCCTAACGTAAAGATATTCTCTACCTAGCGTTAAGTAAGCCCTAAAATTTTTGGTGGAATCGGGCATAAGTATACTTTATTAGTTACACTAGGTAGTTACTGCATATAGTGGAATTTTTTTTTTATAAATTTCAAGAAAAGTTTTTATTTATTTATTTAAAAAAAAATCATATAACTTATAGGCCTGGAGCTGGTAACAAAAGCTATCCCTCCATTCCCCCTATTCGGGGGAGTTTCTTTTGTCGAGTCTACCACGAATATTCAATACCCCAATTTGGAACTGACGCGTTAACCCCTGCGCATCCCCTGAACATGTCAAAATTAAGCCTTATACATTAATGATAAGACCACCCTTGATTTTGATTTTAATGTGAAGATTATGTATGATTACTCCTATACGGACGCCATTGTCCGACAAAACAAGTAACGTGTTCGCCCAGTCCGACAACCGGAACATGTCGAAATTTAGCCTTATAGGATAATGATTGGACCACTCACCATTTTTTGCACAGAGCTTAAGAATTGTATGTGAAACACCGTGGTATACTGGTCCGACAAAAAAAGTGACGCGTTTGCCCAGTCCGACAACCGGAACATGTCAGAATTTAGCTAAATTTCGACATGTTCCGGTTGTCGGACTGGCTGAACGCGTCACTTTTTCTGTCGGACAATAGCGTTCGTATAGGGGTTATCATACATAATCTTCTCATTAAAATCAAAATCAAGGGTGGTCTTATAATTAATCTATAAGGCTAAATTTTGACATGTTCAGGGGATGCGCACGGGTTAACGCGTCAGTTCCATTGAATATTCGTGGTAGACTCGACAAAAGGAACCCCCTCAAATAGGTTTTAGAAGTGGTATTATCATCACTTTGCTTCTGTTACCAGCTCCAGGCCTATTACTCATGAAATGTTACAGCCTCTTTCAAACGAGAAACGTAAGTAGCGTTTCAGCAACCTCGTACAAAACAGAAAGGCATTTTAGCACAGTTTGTACCTAGTCCCCTAGATTTCACAAATAACACTATACTATTAACTACGTTACTAAAATAACACTACTTACAAAATGTAATTAACCACCAACATAGAATATAATAAAAAATTTAACACACAAACATCAAACTTGCGCTCAACTCAATCAAATACAATGCAAAAACTGCAAAATGTGACCTGATGCCACTCCTGACACTGTCACAAATCACAGTTCAACAACGGGACAAAGGAAAAAGAAATTGACGGAACGAAAAACATTTGATTTCGTAAAAGTTCATCCTGCTAAACTCTAATTGGTTAATCAATTCTATTATGCTGTCAATTATTTCGCGCAACCAACTACCGTTCAATCCTGTCAAACAGTCATTACAGAAGTGGATAAGTTATTAAATCAAAACATTTAAGTAATCAATTTCATGTGTGGATGGCAATAAGGGTATCATTAAATGGCCGCCAAAGAGTAGCTTTTAGTTAGTTTTTTAAAGAAAGAGAAAATTTTGATTCAAACACAATTATTAACACTATCACGGCAAAAGTTAGCGCGGAAATTGAAAATTCAAATGGTCTTAATAACACAATATCTGACGCTTTAGAAAAGTCGAAACGAAGATATTACTTGTGCATTGATAACAATGGAGGTCACTTTGAACATCTATTGTAATCTTAAATGTATTATTGTATCTTAGGTAATTAATTTGGTTGACTTTCTAAAAATATAGGTACCTACAAGTACCTACTATACCTATGTGAATTTATTTCTTATCTGATAGTAGTACCATACGCCATAATAGAACAAAACTAATGCTATACAATATTACATATTTATAATCAAAAAGTGCAGGGCTACTCAAAACTATAAAAAAATACAGGGTGTCCCCATTAAAATAATGAAGATTCATTTTATTGGGCACTCCCTGTATACAAAATTCAGTCTGTTGATACATTTTTGGTAGGTACAGATAAAATAATACAACTTTTATTTAAAACTTTTTTTTGTATTCCCGAAATTAATGAAAAAAAGTGGAAGTCAAAATATAATGTGAAATCCTGTACATTCTTGAGCAAAATGTTATGCTGGCGAATGGACTTCCGCAGCCAAGGGAAACCAAATCACACACAATATTTCGATTTCCGTTAGGTTTACAAAAAAAATGTCGAATAAAAGTTTTTTCAAATAACCCAGACCATCTGCATAATTTGTTTGGAAGTATACAGGGTTGGTGTTGCACTGTTGCTACAAAATAACGTATTAACATATTTTTTTTAAATAGTTTACCATGTATATATTTTCAGTTTTTCATAATCTATTAAAATACAAATAAATTGGTAGTAGATTTTTCTGTCATTAAATCAATTAATAAAGTTTTAGGTTTCTCGTCAAAAATTCCAAGTTTCCCGCTTAAAATTTCAGGTTTCCCGTTAAGAATTTTAAGTTTCCCGCTCAAATTTTAGGTCTCCCGCCATAACATAATATTTTCGGAGTTTTAGCGGGAAACTTGAACTTTGAGCGGGAAACTTGAAATTCTATTGAAATATTACTGATGACTTTTTACTTATTACTGATTTTTGGATCTGGAATATTTTCTAGAAAGATTCCAGAATTATAAGAATCCTTTCAAAGTGCATGAAAATATACCTAAACGATGAAAGTTTTCAATTTTATTACTAGTTATGTGTTGTAATTACATCAGTATTGCCCAAATAAAGCAAAAAAGTGAATCCCTAATTACATTGTTTCTTTATCTAAACATCAAAAATGAGTTAGTGAGTTTTTAAATGCTACAATGTGAAAAAACTACCTTAGATTCGTTGAACACAGATTGCGAAAAAGTTAAGTAGGTCATAAATGATTCACACAAATACGACAATAATTTATTGTTTTTTGCATGAAACACAATTAGATCAGTCCCCTCTGCCAAAACACAACGGTTAAAAGTAAAAAGGGCAGCGATTACTCGCCCATCTCTTTTGGTAAAGGGGACTGATCTAATTGTGTGTTTCACACAGAATAACTCTTGCATCTATCTCTCTTTCGAATGGTGTTGTTTGTATTATCCTTGTCTTATTTGTGTAATCCGTATGAGCTGTTAAACTTTTTCGCAATCTGTTTTAGAATGCACTGGGGAGAGGGTGAGGTAAGTATTTCACATAAATAACTAGCGTTGATATATGGGTCTATTCTGTGCACGTCTGTAAGATAATCTGTAACTTTACAGGGGAATTGCTATTCTGCGTACAACTGTATCATACAGGAATCTTTAAAATAGTTACAGATTTGATAAAAATTTACGTGTGTATTGACTGCTGTAGTTGGAAATGGAATATTTTTGTACAGTTTGAGGTTGTCTCTGGTTATTTGGTTAAAGTTATAGGTTAGAAGTATCGAAATTTGACGTACAGTAGTTCAAATGTCTATCTGTAATTCAGTGAGTTACAGACAACATCACAGAATCGCAAAGTTACAGATTCTGTAAAATCCCATTTACAGAACTTTCGTTAGCTACAGATTCGTAAGCTATTACGAAAAACACAGAATCGACCTAATAGTCTCTTCTACAATGATAATGTTTTTTAAAATTATTATTGAGATAGTTATGTTTTCCTCTGAATACTGGTATTTATGGAAACACATTTCCTAGATCCACTGGCTTAATAATAACAGGACCATATTTAAGATTACTGGGAACATTTTACCATATTTTCTTTTTTGCTGAACATCGTACGGACAATATTTATTATATCATACAAAATTTTGTCAAAGTACATGAAAAACTTCTCATCAGGCCTATTACTATTAAAAAAAATTGGATTATTTATGATAAAATATTAGTTCGCATGATTCCGCATAATAAAACATGTTAAATATTATATGTATTGTTATATAACTGGAATTCGTTGAACCACATCCGAATCTAATTAAAATTTTGGCATTAATGCACTTCTTTCGTTGGTACTTCCAGTACCTCCCTTGACCTCTTTGGTACCACTCGAATGCCATTCTCGTACTTTCTCGCCAATTCTCGACTCTGCGAAGTACGCTTAGAAATAAGAGGAATTTTATACAACTATCACATTCACTCTTAAGTTAAGTCACGCTTTAGTATAGTGTAAGATTTTTTTTCATATTTTAATTTTTACGGTATTGTTTACCTGTGTTATTTAGTGTGAAGTGAAACATCTTGTCTAGTGACTTGATAAACATTATATTCAATTTTAAAGTAGTTTAAACTCAAAATTTCATGATCTTTCTCAAAAATTAGAAAATTAATACTAACACTCAAAAACCTATTGTAAACATATCAACAAAACAAATAAATATTACGGTGATCATATTTGTATGTCAGTTGTGAACTAACCCAGGTTTTTTGTTTCAGCCAAAATGACAAAATTACTTTGGTTCGTCGTCACCCTTGTCTCCTTATGTACTTTATTGGAGTTAGCAGAATCTAAATCTATTGTGAAAAGGGAAGCTGCCGAACTTAGGGTATGTAATTTTTAAAATTAATTTTATATTGAAAAACTGGCAGTTTTCGGTGAGTTTATTTCTAATAATACCATCGTGAAAGGAAAATGGTAGGGGCAAACTGTCCGCGTAAAAGTGTTCAAGAATACTTATATCATATTATAATATCAGGATCACCTGTAGAGTGTGAGCAATGTTTCTTTACTTCGTAAACTTCCTTGGAAAGAAAATGAGAAATGATGTTTGATGGTGCATTTAAAAAAAAATTGTGTTCCAAATAACTTTATTTGCTAACTTTCTCAAATAAAAAGACTTGAATGGGAGTGATTTAAAACTAGTGAAAATAAATGTGTCTTCGGGTAAAACATGTATTTCAAAAAAAAGTATTTTTACACAATTTTTTCTTGGAATTTCTCAATAAACGGCCAGTTGAAATTATAGTTATCGAAATGTTTAACAAAGTGAATATCTGATGATAATTATAGCGTAAATATGATAGGGTTGTGGTGAACGAAATATTTATCTTAAATATAAAACTGTGAACTTTAAAATAGTTGATGAATCCGTTAGGCCGGGTTGGACAACACGTTGAGTCCAATAAACACTTTTTGCACGAGCGGCATACAATATTTTTTCTACGTGCATATGGAAACCCAAAAATGTCTTGTTTAGGTTGCTCTAAATCGACTTAAAATGGCGTCGATTTGAATGTTAATGTTTGTCATGATTACAAAATCACAGATGGGTGGAATAACATTTTTATTGTACTAGAGCAATGGAGAACTAGTTTTTCCACTAAATAGATCTCAAATAAGTTTTGTTTTTTGAATAAACATAGAAAAAATATATTCATGGTGAATTGTTACGTATTACTCAGACTCCATTTCAAAGAAATTGAATTCTTTGACATTGGAGAAACATAATATGAAGGAAATGAGCATTCAAACAAATTGAAATTCAATAAAGATGAAATTTTCTTCAGAAAATACTTTTCCATAAGTATATGTCGGAAATGTTATATTGAAAAATGATTCAAAGTCTGTGTTTTTTTGCTGCTCCATATGGCCGTTAAGTTAACTTGAAAATAGCAAGTCGTATGCCTGAATATATTTTCTAGTATATGATTCTGTTTACTACCGACTAAACATATAAATTTCCATCTATATACCTACTTATGAGAGCATTCCAAAATGATTAATAAAGTGTAAGTACCAGAATTTTTTCTTCCGAATTATTTGAAGACATGGTTTTCGTTTTTTGCATATTCACAAACGATCCTTAGCATTTTCAAAAGTTCATTCAATTCTCGATTTCACCAACCGTTTCTCCTTAAAATCAGGTATTACCTAATGGTTGGTTCTGGTCTCGCAAGTTTTATATAGTCAATATATTATCAATAGCTTGATGCAATTGGTTAAGGTTTTAGTGTGATATGGAGAAGGTATTTATTATTTCAGTTGTGGATTGAAGGCAAAATATTATCAAGAAACAATAGGAGGATCTTAATATATCAACAAACCATGTTTTCCATTTTAAATATTACATTTTCCACTTGAACTTTTTTTGCTGTCTGATGTGTTTCAAGAACATCTTGATCCGGCATTGTTTCAATATTACTAAAATATTGAAATACTCATTGAAATTGACACTATACCTACGCTGAGAGATTGAATTTGTAGCCAATATAACAATAAGTTTCAATATAAAAAAATCTAGGAATCTAATTAATGAACTATTTTAATATGGTTGACCATTCAGTTTTTCCCTTTTGTTTTGCGATCAATAATTCAACAAATTTCTCTCGTACGAATAACAATTTAACGATCTCTGAACTTGTCGATCAACTATAAACACCTGTCTGCAATCTGCTAGTATTACATAATAGTTAATAATTTCATATTAACATTACTTTCTCCCACTAAATACTCTTGTTTTATTTCGTTATTTTCGTTAATTTCACTTCTACACAGTCGCTCAGTGTTGTTCTAATTTACATAACAATATTTATTACCATTTTTATTTGTTATATTCATAGTTTTTTTTCCTAGGATGATCTTCGCAAACGTTCTGAATAGTGATTAGCTAGTCCTCAATATTTTGATTTTAAAGTAAAAGCATTCTTGATTGTTAGATAATACGGCAATTTCTTAATCCCAATGCTTGATGATGTTCTTTGTTAGAGCTAACTTATTCGTACCTGTAGCTTTGTATTCAATTCGATGATAATTTCTTATTCAATAAATGGATTATCTCAACAATTGTGAGAGGAAAATGAATCTGTTAACATTCAATTCATTGTATCTGTTCAAAAAATACGTAATTTCAGTTTTCACTTATTCCTGACCATTTGTTGGTTTGAGCTATTTACTACCTTCTGAATAGTAATTTTATATTACTCCGAGTGCTATGGACTCTGTTTGGACTATCAACACAATCTCAAGGTAGTCTTTATTGTCTTCCGATTTGAAATATTGCGACAGGTTTATCCTGGAGATTCTTTATCGAATTGCATGGAGGTGTAAACAGGTCAAGCATATACGTTTTTTGGACATAGGTTTCCAATGTATTCTAAAATTCCAAAATAAAAAGAGCGTCAGTAATTATTTCGGAATAAAATTCAAAATTATAAAATTTTAGGAGACTTCAGAAGAATCCAATCATTTAATAATTGCAACAAATTATTTTGTAATGAATATTTGGTTGAGATGGTTGGCATTTGCCTTCTAATTGCATGACATTCGCAAACATAAGTGAGCTGGGATTTGAATTTTCATTTTAATGCTTTTGATTGCTGTATGTATCAAACCTTGTGAAGCTTCGTTTTAATTAAAATTTGTAGCAGTCCATTTCACCATTGCTTTAACTGTGAAATTATTATACAGGGTGTTTTCAAATGACACTTACAACGTTTGCATGTAGATACCTATCGTAAAATTGGACAAAATGATATGAGGATTGAGGGGTCCAGCCTATTTACTTTTCGAAATACAGGGTGTTGAAGTTATGAAAAATTAAATGTTTTAATTTGATAACTTTAAAATGGATGAATATATTGATTTGACATTTGGCAGGTTCTTTTCAAATGTAGTGATGTACATTTGGAAGAATAAGTCACCTTTCCCCTCCCATTTCTTACGCCAATGGCATTGGAAGCTATTTTTATTTTATTTTCTATTCCTCAATGGTTTTCACGTCAATATATATGTATATAAAAAAATTTCTAGTTTTCAAGCTATTTAATGATTTTATGAAGTCTGCAAAATCACTTTTTAATAATGAAATGAGAAAAAAATATTTTTCTTCAATTTATTTTAATACCTATCAAACTACTAATGGTTAAAATGTGTAACAGGAACTAATTTGTGGAACAGCAATGCATCTAAAATATTGAGAGAAGATTTTTGAAAATACTTTTCCAAACTTGTGATTTTATTAGCAAAAGAATTGATGACGATTGAAAATTAGATAATTACAAAGTTAAATAAAATTCCATTCAAACATAATTTTTCACTAAGCAGCCAACAAATTACAAGAGATGTTCAAAATGTTGTTAATTTAAGTACCTACATATTGTATACATGATCTCATTGAAAATCGCGTACCTTGGAAAGACTGGCGATTGCTGTAAATAATTTCTAGGTTTTTTGTTACTAGATGAAAGTGTAACGAGAGCCAATTTAAACTAGCAAAACCTGTTTTGATGGTGGTAACAGCAATCACTTAGAATTATTGTCACAACGCAGATACAATAGTTCTTGTGCATCAGTAATACTAAAATAGATGTTAAGTCTAGCGGTATTCTTTCACTTTAGTCGACTCTCGATAATTTGACATTCGTTAATTTGAATCTCTCTATAATTTTGAATTTCACCCCCAGTCCCCAGAAAAATCTTCGATAAATCAAATAAAATCAATACAAATTGATAATTTGAAGTTGAATGAATAGTATAATATCTTGCCCGCCAGCATGCCATAATTTGATGTCCGGGCTTCCATACTCTCTATAATTTGAAGCGTTTGTTGTCATCAGTAAGCTTATGTTATGTGTAATAAGTCGTTTGTTCACATACTTGTACATGAGTGAGTTTGCAGTTCGCATTCCAGTCTTCCTTTAAACGTTAAGATCGCTCACTCAACAAAAAATTACAGATTATTTTTCAGTAAATAATAATTCTTTGTGAATAATTCTATGAATTTTTAAAACAATGAGTCTCGAATATTGATCAAACTCTTGTTATTTGAACTCTCGGTAATTTGATATTTTTCTCTGGTCCCTTGAGTTTCAACTTATCCAGAGTCGACCGTAGATTCCAATCTTCAATGGCAAAGTATGGTATTTCCTGAAGCTGACGGTTATCTCTGAAATTCTTTTTTATTATTTTGTATTTAAGAGATTTTACTCCTTTACTCCTTTCAAATCAGTATCTCCGCAATTGAAACTCGATGCTCTATCGCAATTTCATAGAAAATTAACAATATCGTTTTCAGTAGGAAAGCCGTGATATGGAAGTTTTTTCTAATTTTTTTTACTGAAATGTAAATTAAATATGATACTTATTCAATGTTATCATCCACATCTGGTTGATACATAGCTCAAATAGCCCTGGCTATTGATTTTTTTTATTACAAATGTAAATAAATTAATAGTATTTTTTTTCAATAAGCTTTTGCTTCAAAGCTGTTGAGAATGAAAAAATGAACTTTAAATTGAATCAAACCCAAAGTTTAATTGGGAGAATAATTATTTATCAACTGTTTCATTGTATCTAAGTGTTTTCCATTCTGTTTAATACATTTGAAATGTCATTGCTTACAGGTCTTTGTCCCGTTAATCCAATACAGTCTAGTTCATCAATGAGAATTCATGCCAGGTTATAACTCAATACCTAGGGCGGTCAGCCTGTTTTCAACCATTTCAAATTTTTCTCATCACTGCTAGATTTTTCATAGGATATAGGTTAATATTAGTTAAGACGCGAACCCTATAAGTCTCACCGTTTATCCAGGAAGTAGTACACTCGAACGGTTGAACGTCAGTATATTCGTATACCCATAAACCCCTTGTATGTGTGTATATAGAGTGATATTCACTGAGACCCCTTTACTTCCACCTAATTCCTGAGGAAAGTCCGAGAGACTAGTAGCTCCTCTCTTAGTGCAGTTTTGTAGTCTCCCAGCAGAATCTTTGATTGTCTAAGCCCTACTAGATCTTTCCAGAGGTCAGAGGACCCCTTATTTTCATACCAATATGTTTGGACTGCGTAAGAACCAACTGGTCCGCTATCTTTTGTAGTCTACCATATTGAATTTCGAGGGAAGTAATTCCTTTCTCAGCAAACCCTTCCATTTGATTCCCATACCATGGGAATGCACAGAATAACTAGTCCGCTTGGGCCGTCTGCCATATGGGGAGAAAAATGAGTGAAAAGTATTAGTTTCCTTCCTGATATTAGGGAGGAAATTGTATACTTTCTATGGACACAATATTATACTTGGTAGGTACATCGTAGTAATTCTCAAATTGTTTTGTTTGTTGAAAATAACACGATTATTATATGATATTATTTTTCATCACATTCAATAACATTACTTCTTCTATTCCCGCATTTCCAATATTAACATACATATTTTTAACATTCACAAAATTATATGATAAAAAAAGTAGGTCATGTATTTTGTTTTTGTCTAAACGTTAACTGTGGTCCTCGCCAGTTTTATGTAATATATGCTGAATGCTATACAACAAACATCATCACTTTTTCTTTCACTATTAGATAATCGTGAATAAATAGCGACTTTCTTCTGGTTTTTTTTGTGTTCATAGGTAACGGTATCGAAGTAGTGAATTCGTAAATTTGTATCGATTTTACCTGGAAAAATATATTTTTCACTTTATCTACTATTGAAATGTTGTTACACGGTGGGAATAATAAGTAATCACAATTATTATGACAATGGTTTTAAAGTGTGTATAATAGGCAAGTAAAAATCGATGAAATTGCTGTTATAATTTCTCTTTGCAGATAAGAGGGACTGCTACTAAGCCTTTTTACTATATTTAAAATGTTTTCATTGATGCTTATATCTCAATATTTTTATGTTGCCATATACTTCCATGTCTCACGCTTACTAATAGATACTTTCCTCATGCGTTGAATATATCTGTGTAACTGCAAATACTTCACTTATGTGGGGTATATTTGTTTCAGAGTGTGATTTCCTTCATGCCCTCTTCACACACTAAGATTTTGGACGTACGGTGGTTTGGACGTTCGTCAGTTTTGACAAACGTAGCGAATTTCTTATCCTTCCATACAGTACGTCACGGTAGCTGTCTTGTAGCCTTATTCAAGCTGTTAACTTCACTAAACAGCATTTTATAAAATAAAATAAGTTGTGTAGATTGTATACCAACTTCAAAGCGGTGAGAAATGTAGGAATGGTTGAATTGTTGAATAAATGGACGCGATCTGACATTTCGGACTCTCATATTCATCATCAACTGAATTGTTTTGAAAAAATACATTATTTTTTCCAACTCCACTTACCCAGCAAACTCCTGGTCAAAAAACCCTCGGAGACTATGACCAACGAAATACTAAACCTAAGCAGGGCCCAAATAAGGATAGTGACGGGTTTACTCACCGGTCACTGTACCCTAAGGAAGCACATGCGTACAATCGGCATATATAGGGAGGAACCTATCTGTCGGTTGTGCATGGAAGAGGAGGAAACGGCCTCTCACATTATCTTCGATTGTGAAGCAATATCTCACTGGAGACATAGACTCCTAGGACTAGAACATCCAAGGGAGGATTTCTCCAAGAAGAACCTAGTGAAAAGTCTGCTGAGCCTGAGAAGGGCTACTGGTCTCTTCACATAAACGGCACAACCAAGAGCACAAAAAGCCTTAAGGCTGAGGTGCCGAAGACTTCAAGCCTTTGACTGGTGTGCTGATCCAATCAATCAATACCCTGGGTCAAACGTGTGTTCAAATTACTATAATATCCGATTACCTTTTTTTATTAAACTCTGTGACATTTATATTCGAAGAAATATAAGTAAGATTCCCAATAAACATTTTTTTTTGGGATTTTTTGCATCTAAAAAATGCTTATTATTCTTTCATATTATTATATATTGCTTGCCTCTTTTATACGTAAAGCCAATCCTCCACGTCTTTTTTCATGTATCCAATATATCCTTTTTAGTTATATATCCATCTAATTTGTGAATAAATTGTTTATCCAGTCTTTTGTGCTTAAATTCTCAAATCCAATATCCGGAAGTTTTAACAGGTATTTGTATTACTGGGGGGAGAGTGCCACTTTTGCTTCCGCAGGATGGAGTTAACCAGTTAATCATTCAGGGAATGGAAAGGAAAGGAAGTATTTGTTAATTGAAAGTCACTTGAATCGCTCTCCATTTTCTAAAAACTTAATAAAGTTTAATAAACCTAGCAACTTTGTACTTTGAAAGTCAATTGAAATGTTTACTGTCAGTGAGCCAAAGCACAGTTTTATTAATAAATCAAATAGTAATTTAAAAAAACCTATCCAGAAATCCTAAAGTTGTAATTTTTATCTGTAAACCTAACGTTGAAGTGACTGCAGAACAATAAGAATGTAATAAATTCACAAGTCTCATCATCAACAACATGGTTAAAATTAGAGAGAGATAGTATTTATTTTAGGAATTCATTCTGGCTATAGTTACTCAATGATAATAATTGGCTATATTGTAGTACCTAGTGAAAACTGTAGAATCTGAAAACGATAACTTTTTATCACGCTTTTTACTAATATTTATATATTATGTAATAGAATGTTTATATTGAGACTACACACATTCATCAAAGACCGATGACAAAACTATAATGCAATAAGTTAATTCCAATATTCTGACCGGAATAATCAGAATTAATGGTTAATTCATTATATTTAAGACACTCCTCACTGTTGCGTTCGATTTGCTATAAAAGCTTGTTTTTCAGTTTTTAAACCATTATTCATAATACAAACTGCTTATTCAGTATATTCAGCACATCAGTAATACATTTTATAAAATACTTAGGATTTATTCCAACTTTTTTTATATTTGCGGTATTTATGTGCGATCAAACAAAAATGAAAGTTGTATCCACACCACTACCCATAATTTGAACCAATGCATTCAGTGATAAAAGCTACTGCAGTAATAATTATTCTACTGTGTTGAATTGTAACAAATCAAACAAGGCTTTAAAAAATATAATTAATGACGGGGAACGTTGTTGTGTACTTACAACAATAATAAGAACTCTGTTGACAGAAGATTAATTGGACCAAAGTGTACATGAATTGTATTGCGAATAATTCATTTAAAATCAAGAAATACAAGCTTGAATGTTCTTTCTTTCAAAAAAATGTTTCAAGAAATGTTCTGATGATCCTAAGTTCACAAATAATGAAGACAAACCAAAAATTTCAACCATTTATGGAATAGTATATCACATACCTAGCGGGGAAGTAGATCATTACAGCCCAGGCTTTGTAAGAATTCCGAGGCGCGTAGCTAAAAGCCGTGGATGGAATGATCCTTCCCGCGTGGTATGTATACTATTTTATTCACAATCGCTTAGTTAAAAGCTTTTAAAAACATTAATTTTAAGAAAATTTGTTATCACAATTCACTATTTTTTTCGACAAACAACTTCATGAATCTGTTGCTAGGCAATATATTACTAATTTATTGGTTTTGACAATTATGTCATAAAATATTCTTTCTGTCACGAAATTTTAATTTTTTTGCTCAAACAAGTACCTACATAATGTCTTATTTTGAATTAACCTGTACTACTCCGGAGGTCCAAGAAGCTGCGGTTGAGGGAATAATTCAGTAGAAAAGCAAAGAAAGGTATTAACTTTTTTTTAAACCAGCTTAATATGATATTGTCATGCTTCAGAAAAGTGACACATGCATCTAGCCGGAATGGTACTTTTTTTAAGACCGACCAGAAAATATATACATTCTGGACAATGTTTCGTCCAGCAAATAACGTTTTGACCAGAAAATGGACGTGAGAGACTGGCAAAAGCTTTTTTCTACAACTACTATGCAAAACAAGCTTTTTTACACAAATTTCTATACGCAAAGCAGGCCTTTTCTTAATTCTTTTGATACCTGTTGGAAAAGTAATGCGAAAAGTACACGCTATGGCACTTTTCTGCACCGAAATGTCAAACAAAGCTACCTATGATCTGTCAACTTTTTTTGACAATTCAACAGATTTATTATACTTAGTGAATTTCTGGGTGTAAAAATTTTAAATTTAAACCAAAAATAAGTAAACTATTTATTTGATTATTTATTTATTCATTATTCATTGTTCACTATTAAACATACACTCAATTGATTTTTCTATATTAAATTTTCATTTTGTATGTTCTTTCTGTTCAAAGTTAATAAAATACCTGAGTATATAAATTTCTATTTTTATTTCATTAATAAATGTGGTTGTAGAAAAAATATTGTGTACAACTTGTACCCAAAGCGTCACTTTTCCCACGAGCGCTCGTTGGAAAAGTGACGCTTTGCGTACTAGTTGTACAAACTACTATTTCCGGTCCCTGATTTTTCATTTTTCCAATCGCTCTTTCATAATACAATCTACCTTGATTTCGTTACTATGGCAACAACGTTTCGATATATTGTCGAGTGATGACAGTTCGTTGATTTTTAATGTGTCGTTTATTTCAAAATTATTTCGCGAGTGCCCAAATTTAACAATAATATGAATTTAGATTTTGAATTATCCGATAAAGAATTAAATGTATATCGAAGTGTCTGTCTTAAAAAAAATATTGTACGTGACGCAACCGGAAATTAGTGTTTTTCAGGTCTCTCCAAGCTTCCAGGACTCGCCCTGGAATCTGCTTGTATCGACCTGAAAAACACTACTTTCCGGTCTTGTAACGTAAATTACTATTTCCGGCTATAGCGTGGAAGTGAAAGTAAGTAATGAGTCACTTCCCTACCGTTTAAACGGTAAAAAATGCTTATATTACTGACCGGTTGTGAATAAAAATACGTATCGAAAAATTTACTCTATATTCTTGATATTAATTATTACAATAACAATTTTACTACTAAGCTCTCAACATATTCATTGTGTCGAAGAATTTAATTCATTGCTTTATGTCTGTCAAAACATTCATCCATTGCATATGAATATAGTATACTGATAGACGTTTGATATGATACACCATAACGCCTTACAAAGCTTTTAAAAAATTATTTCCAAAGAACAGCGCCCGTTCACTAAGAAGCAACAATCACTTCTCGCGCTGTATGCCCCGATATACATTGAATTACACTTCTAAGTTAGACGGAGTTGGGATATCTGCACGATATTGCCAACCATTCTGGTTTGTAATTAAAAGAGATAACATCACTTGTAGACCGATTTCGACGTATTTGCGCCTGATCAGTACAAGGTAGATAACATCCGCCCAGAAGCTCTGAGAGCATAATTCTGGATTGGAGACAATGCTGAAATCACATCAATAGAATAACCTCGGTAAAGGAAATGTTAAAAATGCGATAAGTGGGTAGTTGTTTCTTCTTAGTTGAGTGGTCAATGTTTTTGGAAAATACTTTTCAAAACTTCATAAAGCGTTAGAATAATTAAAATTATTCTTCGATCCCTATTGAAATGTGGATGGCTAGTGATTACAGTTTCTGGTTACCCACTTTCCTACCTCATACCTACTTTCACGTGCCGCTAGATCGTACAACAATAATTGATTCTCCATAGTATGGAGGCATGTAAAACCACCAATTGGTCTAGAATTCATACCCTTTATGAGGACAAACTGGATTCAATAATCTTTGAATAATTTTTCTCTGTATAAAATGTTATATAACTGCAATGGTAGTGGTTTCTCTGAAATTCGAAACTTCAATAGCCAAACTTTAACATGAACAACATATTTGGTGGAGAAAAAAGTTACTGAGTTTTCCTAATTCATAATATTATTAAGTGGGTGTTATTCTTAAATTTTCTAGGAACTGACGCAAGAGAAAATTGTTAGGGACAAGAGAGCAGTTGATGTTGTAACTGGAGTGAAGAATGCCGTATTAGGATTTGTATTTAATGTGAGTTGCTGCATTAGTCAAAAGTACTAAACCATTTTGCTTAATCTAACTGGCATGTTCGTACATATTTAGAATTATCACAACCCAAAAGCAATTTATGACAAATGGATAAAGCTAAACAAATAATAAATTTTTGATATTCATTCTTCTCATCCATTGAGAATATTCTTGGAAGCTAAATTTTTGTGAATCGCATTTTAACACATTATATTTGTCAGTCTTCTTTATTCTGCGACGCCGCAAATAAGTCTGGTATTGTTTTTAATGAAATAAACAATTTTGACGTATAATATTCTATAATTTGTATCAAGTTTTGTTCATTCCATTTTGTTAAATTTAATTACTTTGAATATTTCAATGGGTGTGGTAATACATATTTTTCAAGTTCATACTACAAAAAGGATATCCAGCATACAGTTTCCAGTTTGAACTGAAAATTCTAAGCTTAAACTGTAAATTGTATGAAGTATATTGAAATGTACACGCTTGCACATACATAATATCTGCTCATACTCACATGCACTATATATAAATAATATTTTTTTCAATACTAACAAAACTAATTGTTTTATAGTCTCTACATCTTGTTCGATTCTCAGTCGTTCTATGTATAAACTAGCTAGACGAAAGTGAAAGCGTCAATTTGAAAAAATGTGTCATTATTTAAGACAAACACAATGCAATTTCCGTTAAAACCAACTCCGTAGCTTGAAAATACTGGCCAAGTAACTATGTAAGGGCCGATTCTACAATGCCAGTATGAGAGTCAGTATAGTGTTGATCCTTCTATATTTTATACATACACTGTGTCCGTAAAGTATGGAACAAATTCATTTTTAACTAAGCAGGCCATTTAAGAAATAATCCTGAAACATGTCGATTTTTGATTATAATTCACCGTATTTTAAAATAATAACCTAATATACAGGGTGAATTACTTTCGAGTAATGACGTCACCGTCATTTTTTTAAATGGAACACCCCCATTTTGTCTCAATTTTCGGATTACTCTAGCTGAGCTGATTCCAAAAATGTATCACATGTTGATTCCAATTGGTGCAGGATGGACAAAAATACAATAGTTTTGTGTGTGCTCATAAAGTAGCTAACGCGTAACATTCTTTATTAGTTAAATTAACAATATTATCAAAAATACTTATTGTCTAGCGGACAGAATATGATGAAATCCATGACTTTATAAATGTTCGAACTGCAGCCCTTGCTGTATTTAACAGTAACCAAACGGTGTATAAATTTTTGTTGAACCTTGTTTATTGTGTCTTGAGAAATATTGTTTATTGCTGCCCGAATTCTTTTTTTTAATTCTTGAACATTTGCTGATGGTTTCGTTTGATACACAACATCCTTCAGATAGCCCCACATAAAATAATCCAAAGGATTGAATTCTGGTGACCTCGCTGGCCATTCAATAGGTCCACGTCTACCAATCCACTTGTTCGGGAAAATTCATCTATGTACCTTCTAACATCTACAGCATAATGTGGAGGTTTACCATCCTGTTGAAACCATAAACTTTCATCAAAACCTCCAGGATTACGTCTGCTGGGAAGCAAATTACGTAAAGTAGGTATGAGATGTTTGAAAGCAGCTTATTTTTATTAATCTAAAGATGTAACAAACTAGAGGGTGTTACATTTAAACCAGTTGCCGCTAGACAATAAGTATTTTTGGTAATATTGTTAATTTAACTAATAAAGAATGTTACCTACGCGTTACTTTATGAGCACACACAAAACTATTGTATTTTTGTCAGCCTGTACCAAATGGAATCAACATGTGATACATTTTTGGAATCAGCTCAGCTAGAGTAATCCGAAAATTGAGACAAAACGGCGGTGTTCCATTTAAAAAAAAATGACAGTAACGTCATTACTCGAAAGTAATTCACCCTGTATATTAGAATATTATTTCAAAATACGGTAAATAAAATCAAAAATTGACGTGTTTCAGAATTATTTCTTAAAATGGCCTGTTTAGCTAAAAATGAATTTGTTCCATACTTTACGGACACAGTGTATATTTATATCGAGAATAACTCAGTTCTACAATGGATTTCTATGAGAGGTACAGTTATTACGAGAATATCTCGTTGGTAGTTCCAATCAACCAGCATTTTGACATTTGACGTGTTGAAAAGTTGGAATTTCTGATATTTTTTATAATAACGCGAATTTTTTGAAGAATAAACTTATTCCTCGGTTATACCCTCAAACTGGTATAAATAATTTTACTCATACTCTGGTTTATACTTAGAATATAGATATACCTCTAATGTAGAACGCAATAGTGACGACTCGTTATCCTACGTATAACGAATACCAGGTTTATACTCAAATTGTAGAACCGGCCCTGAGCCGTCTCCAATACATCCTAATAGACCAGTAACACATGACACATTTAGACTTCATTATTTCGAATGGGTGTCGTTTTTACTATCGAGTTTCATGTGGAAAAAAGTAAAATAAGGCTATTCCACAAGACCCAAGCAGGATAATCGACGCTACAGTGGTAGACTTTCTGTGAAACTAGAACAATTATTAACTTATGGATGCGTTACTACATTTTATTAAAACAACAAGGCATATAAATCCAAGTGATACCTACTAAGGGTTGAAAAGCGAGGGTTAAAAATTGATAAAAAGATGAAAAAATAAATAAATTACTGTATGCCGAAGAGTGCTTAGTTTTTGTTATTTTGGTAGACGTTGAAAACGTTAGTGGAATACATAAGGCGACGATACTTCATTTTTAATATTTTTCCAAATATGACGTGAAAGTTATAAGAAAGAGCAATTAACCAATAATGGTTGAAACTTTTTATACAGTGAAATATTGATGTTCTAATGCCAACTGCAGATTTGCTTCTAATTCCTAATGTTACTGATTATCATGAACTACTGTTATAGGTATTAACGTTACAAGGCCGCTATGTAGTAAATAACGGATGAGGTTGAGTATTGTAATCCAAGGCGCAGGCGAGGATTATAACAACCGAATCCGTTATTAGCGTATCGGCCGTGTGTCGTTCAACACTTTTCGTAATCCCGCTGAAAGATTACATTTTGATTCCGATGAGAGAACAAACCACGTACCTCATAATTCCACAGAATAATCCAGACATCGTGTTGTCACGGAACGGCTTAACAATATTATAAACAACGTCAGTTTTTTGTGTTCGCGAGTTCGCTTTAACAACGACCATGGAAGAAATTGAAGAACAAAATCAAATTTATTCAGAAATATTTGGAGAATCATGTACAGCGAGTGTTTAATTACTGCCGCAAATAACTCAAGATCGATATAAAAAAGAATATGAAAATTTTGAAAAGTAGAGTAAAAGAACATAAATGTGGTTAATGAAAATGTATTCTTAGCCTATACGAAAGGAAAATCAGAGGTTTATTCTCCTAACTCGCTGTGGACCAAGAATTGAATGTTGAAACTTGAAAGTTTATGACTACATTGACATTTCAAGGTTAGTTATTTTAAATCGTACACCATATTACAGTATAACCTACAGAAATGGTATTTTCAGATTTGGAAAATTATTTTTGGTTGTGAGACTAGAGTCTGATGCATACACAACAGAGAAAGCAAAAATTTTGACTGAAAAAGAAGTAACTAAGTTTTTGTTGGAGGCAGATGATTACATGGTTGATTGAAAAGGTTGTACTAATGTGTGGTATTTTTGACGCCTGTAGACGTGACGAACTTGTTAAGCTGACTGTGGATGATTTTGAAAGCACCAGTACCAGAGTTCTGGTAACATTGAGGTATACTAAAAGCAAAAAGAACAGGGTATTTGTCATTCCCAAAGAAGGATTTACTTTTGATGCCTATGTTTTATACTAAAAATACGTAGATTTCCGGCCTTCAAATTTGGAAAATCGCCGATTCTTCATTAGTTATGGGAATGGTAAATGTGTAAAACAAGTTGTGAGCATTCATACTATTGGAGCTATTCCAAAGAAAACTGCAGCATTCATAACATTGGAAAATCCTCAGCTCTACACAGGGCACTCGTTTTACAGATCCTCGGCTACTAGGCTTGTACAAAATGGTGCGATCTACTATCGGTGAAAGAACTTGGAGGCTGGAACTCCTCTGTGGTGACAGGGTCGTATATTGAAAATTCGGTTTCAAAGAAAACGGAGATAGCAAGACAACTATTTCATAGCAATAAGACCACACCAGCAACAAGTTCAAATACTGGTGCTATAGATGGTAGATCTCTCATCGATGGAATAGAAATTTCAAATAATAGCAATTGGGAATCAAATAATTATATTTGAACAAGTAATTCCTTAACGGTCGGAGGCTGTTAACATTATTTATTCAAGTCATCTGAATACCGTTGAATCAAAATAACAGTATGGGATTGCGAATGACACTGATGTCACTAAAAAGAGCGATTGGAAGCACATGGGGACTGAAACCGGCAGTGGTACACTGGCTGTACAGAACGGATGCAAGACCCATGATAACATATGGCGCACTCGTCTGGTGGCCTAAGGTTAACCAGAAATAGGCAATCCTACAGCTAACCAAAATCCAGAGACTGGCGTGTCAGTGTATCACTGGAGCACAAAGAAGTACTCTGACAGCAACCATGGAAACAATTCTAAACCTTCCACCAATTGACCCAATCGTCAAAGCAGAGGATAGAATTGGGGCATATCGTCTCCAGTTAAACAATAACGAACCCTCACCCTAATGGGCATGCGACAATTATCAATATAATCACAAATCCCATACTAACTATGGGTACTGATTATATGATTATATGAGTTCAAGGAAACACCCAAACAAGATATAGTTTGGTTCACTGACGGTTCCAAAACGGACACTGGTACTGGCGCTGGAATATACGGTCAATCCCCCAGATGTGACATTAGTCATTCACTGGGAGTAAATACCACTGTATTTCAAGCAGAAAACTACGCAATTGACTCATGTCTGAGAGAAAACATAAGGAAGGAATACAGCGGTAAAAACATTCTCATCTGCTCGGACAGCAGCTCGAACGAAAAAGCAGACGCCCTAGCACGAGAAGGATCGGCAACCGGCTACACCGGCCCTGAACAGGCAACCGGTGTAACAAAGGCTTCGGTAAGAACCACATTAAACCAGTGGGTGCACAAACAACACCTCAAATACTGGCAAACAATTCCGAAGCTCAAACACAGTAAACTGATGGTTAAACAACCCATACCAAAACTTACTGAAGAAATCCTGAAGTTAAATAGGAGATATATCAGGCTGGTAACCGGCCTTATAACCGGACACTGCGGCCTAAGAAAGCACCTTCACACAATGGGGATCTTCCAAGAAGAACCTACATGTAGATTATGTGGTGAGGAGGACGAAACAGCCACCCATATAATTTTCGAATGTGAGGCTCTACGTTGGTGGAGGTATAGACAGATAGGGCCGGATGACCCTATATACAACCTCACCAAAAGAGATACTGTGAAGAGACTTCTAGATCTCATCAAGGTCACAAATCTTCTCACGGACTAGCAGACAGACAGAACAATACAATAAGCCAACGGCTGCAGTGTTGGGGCCCACTAACCCGGCCTGTTTTCGTCTGTTCACCAACCAACCAACCATGGGATTACGAAAATGAATGAAAATAATGAGCATTCTGTAACAATTAACTTATGTAAGCTACGAACAGCCTTATTAATAATAAATTTAGATTATTCTAACATGACTTTGAAATCAAACTAGTGAAAAACCATATTAATAAATACATTTAACATTATTTTAACATGCTATAAGTACGCTCTTAGTAACCATTAGTTAGTATGGTGTTATCGTCTTTATTATTAATAAGGCTGTAAGTATTTATAATCAACTAATTATTTCCATGTAGATTAGAGATAAATGATCACTACAATAATACAAACTATCTATTACAATATCGAAATTTTCCATCACATCATACAACGTAATATCTTTTTCTACGCCCATGTCCGTAAACGTCAAAAATAGCACTGTTAACATTCCTTGTAAGTGACATTTAACAATAATATGCACGTAATGAAAATCTCATAACATACACGTGCGTTTAGATAAGCAAACTTAAATTTCTTTGTTGAATCAAATCGCAATCAAATTTTTATTTACGTACTACTTTATTTGGTTCATTTATAGTTTTAATCAATTGAAAAACATAAAAGCTCTTAGCATTAGTGAAATACAGTTTAGATTAAAAGAGTGATGTCTCTAAATGGCGGTAACACGTTATACAATTAAAAAAAAATAACTCGCTTTTTCTTGATATGGAAATAAACGTAATCTCATTTATGCTGTCAATTTTTGTAACAAATTATGGTATCCGAACATTTTCTCAACTCTACCTATGAATATGTCTGTTAGTAGTGAAAAAGATGAAATTATGAGCACTCAGAAGAAAATGGGTTGGTACGTTACACGAGTTGTAATGCCATTACGCACCCGCCGCTGCTCGGCTTCGTGCGTAATGGGTTACTCACAACTCTTGTTACGTAATATACTATTATATGATAGCGCCAACCGTTTTCTACTAGTACTTTTGTGAAAAATTATCATACTTTCATTCTATATTGCTTGTGCTTCTTTTTCAATGTGAGGGTTATATTCTCGTCTTAATACGTGTAAGTGTACGTATTGATTATTTATTAGATACCTAATTATCTTCGGAAAATATTAAATTGAATTAAATAGTTCCAATTATTGAATACAAACGTGAACAAAAAAAGGAGCAGACATGTGTTTCCTAGAAATGGAATTATAAGATATTTTAGCTGAATAAAAAAAATGAGATGGGTATTACTGATTTGAACAATGACAAGTGAAGTCAATTTTAAGGAGTCCAGAATCGTTAGATTTTGTTCTGTAGAATCGCACAAAGGACCCCGCGCTTTTCTTATGACAAAGTGGCGTTCCGTTAAATGTTATAAATTTTGGATATGATGCTCGATATGATGTTATACTCGACTTCTTGGCCAAAAGTGTCCATGGGACCAATTGAATCCCATTACTAGTTTCCTATATACAGGGTATTAAAGTTGAAAAATTCTTGTTTTTCGTGACCACGTAGTTTTATTATTAACAAATTAATATGCATTTTAGTTGATAGTACCATTGGTATGATCTAGTTTATCGTAAACTTATACAGAAATAGTTCAGAATGTCAACATATACAGAGTGGGACTCAATTATATAAGGACGAATTTTTGGAACTCTAGGAAATTCTTATATTGAATAAAAACAAGGTCAGAAATAAAAAGCTACTTCAAATTCAATGTTCTGGCATCATATATACTAATTCTAGAAGTATTCCATATAGGGTGATTCTTAATGAAACCTGAAATTAGTTTTTTCTGTATGAAATAAATAAGTTACACTATAAAATTTATAACATTTGACGGAACACCACTTTGTCGTAAGAAAAGCGCGGGCTCCTTTGATCTTCAAAGAATGATTAAAAATTTGCTCTTACTTTGGTGAGCCATAATTTAATGTACATACCTCTCATTCCGGAAGTAAGGACAAAATCTGTGAAATTAAAAATGGAAAATTTCGTTTCGTGTTGCAGATTTTGTAGAATGGCAGTTTTCTAGCTCTAAGTATTTAATTACGCCCTCTAACGATGTATCAACAAGTCTGTAAGCAACATACACATGTTTGGCTCGAGGCTGTAGGTTCTATAACGCAGAAAGTAATTCTCATTCAAATACCCTGTACAGAGCAACTAAATTTTTTTAACAGCGGACTTAATAAAACCATATATTTTGTTTGAACCGCCTGTGCTCTATATCTGTCAACAAATTTTGTTTTAAAACTTTATCTCGATCTCAATTCTAGTATAATGGATTCGCTGAACGTTTCAAAATGTATTTCTGGTATCAAAACTAAGAGCATAATTTCCAATTCAAAATTATTAGAGACTTTTTCATAAAAACGTGCATATAATCAATAAACTACAATTATATTTTCTTGTAAATAAGTTTAGTGAAGGAGATTTCTTTGTCTTGTAAATACAAAAACGACTTATCCCGTTTTTCGCTTCCACAGAAAATAAACTCATTCATCGACCAGAAGACTCATTGGATTGATCAATTGGATAAACAGAACATTGCAAAAAATGAAGCTGCAAATATCGTTCCCCCTGCGGATCCCGTAACATCCTTGTCTTCAGTAATTTCAGGAGCTATTGGTCAAAAGCTGCAAGCTTCTGCTCCTCTCCTGAATATTGTGACTGGGCAAATTGGTGGCCTCAGCTCAGGTGGTGGAGGGGGTTTCAATATAGGTTCTCTTATTTCCAAAGGTTTAGGCAGTAGTAGCAGTGGTAGTAGCGGTAGCAGTGGCAGTAGTGGAGCAGAGGAGAAGGACGATGCGTAATATTTAAAGTCATTTTCAAGAAGCATTATTGAGATGGTCCAATTTTTGCGCTGCCATAAAATTTTGCTCAATAATTAATTACTTTCCCATTTGAACCCTTTCAGGATTATTGTTGATACTGCTTCTTAAAAATCTATACAGGAATTAATGAATCGACATTTTATAACAGCATTTAAAATAATTATATAATTAAAATAAATGATTGTCCACAAAAACCTTTCTATGTTCTGAAACTGAATAACGGAAATAAAGTTTGTAGGAAAACAATTTTTTATAAAATTTAGACAATGGAAGGAGAAAATTTTATTCAGATGAAATGATTTCAAACAGTAAACTGTCAAAAATGTTAAATTTTAGAACCCCGTTTACCCAAATATGGACGGTTATATCGCACCTTTGGAGAAACACTGACACATGCAATTTCATTAATTCTTCAATAAACGAATTTAAAGTTATTGGCAGTGAATACAAAAACAGGTATGAGGAGTTAGATTAAAAATTCTGCATAATGTTGGTTGATACGTATATTATACCAAACATTAATATTTTTATTATTCTTTCGATATAACCGCTCTTAAATCCATGAAATTTTGAAAAATGTTTCAAATGTGTCATTGTTTCTATACCATTTTTCTGAATAACGATGAAGTGCATTAAAAGAACAATTTATGGCGGAATTTGTACTTCATGGAAAATACATTGGAACCAAAATCATAATAACCAAAATAAGATAAGATATATCCGCCTTCTAGCGCACATGGAACGAGCTACAATTCTGTCTTTGTTGTACTGGATATAGTTGAGCTTTAGGAATCATTTGAGGTTATTAACTTATTTTTGAGAATTTTTGCAATTGTTTCACTGTTTCTCCAAAGGTGCGATATATCTATTAGAATGAAAATATAAGCATTCAATAGTGGAATTTCATATTAACATTCTCTTCTTATTAGATTCAAAATATAACATCTTTCAATACCTATGAAATTGATTTAATAATAGAGATATATTAAACAAGAACGGAGTGAAAGTGCAAGTCAATTTGGGAAGCAATAATTGAAAGAAATTATGTGGCCAATATTCAGATACTTCATACTTTATTCGAAATATTGCATATTTAAAATTAGAAACTATAATAGCTTCCAATTGATATAACAAGAAACTGAATATTTAATGACTAAAATTTTCATAAAAAAATTATAACATCCATTTATAAAAGTATAATCAATAAAAGAACTTTTTGTAAATCACCAAACTATATTGACGTTATTTTTTATTCACTGTTGAATGGAATATGTTAATTTTAACTATCACAAACCAAGGTTTTTTTTTAAACAATTTAATATTTATTAAGTTCGCTTAGCGTATTATTTCTGTTTTAATTTATATTTTGTTGTAATTTGTCGATGTCTTAACCATGATGACCCATTGTGCAATTAAAATAATGATTTACTCAAATGATCCTTGATATACTTAGAGAATATTGATGAAGGTTACCTAATTTATTACTATTTTATTTCTTGTTGATGAATTACAGCTTTGTGAACATTTGCCGTAGGCTGTTAGTTTGTAATATTTTTGTACGAAATAATAAATATATTCTTATTTGTATATAATTTGAATACTTTTTTGTAAATTTTTTTTATAGATTTTGTATATAAAGTTAAATAAAAAAGTGTTATTAACATAAATGTGTTTATATTTCATCCTTATATTCAAACTAGATTTGTTTGGAACATGTAAATGATGCATGCAATATTGAAATATTGGTCAATTTGATGAATTCAAGCTAGAACACAAAATTATCTTTTGCTCCATTCAAATTTAGTTTATGAAGGAATTATTAATTAGAAGCTGGTCAACTTATATTCTAAATAGCTCTTGTAATAGTTGAAAATATTTTCTGCGCATGCCTTGAATTCTGCTATGTTTTTCGGGCACTTAACAAATAAACTACGTTTTCTATAGAATTGGAAATAAAAAAAATAATACACCACCACTTATCTGTTAGAATGAATGTAGACTCATTACTAACAGATTGAACAGGTATTTTAATTGAAGTAAAAAAATGCTACCTTTAAAAAAGGAGCTAAAAACATTGTTGTCATGGAGTATGCTGTAGTGATACACAAAGTGAATCCTTTTAAGAAAATTAATATTTTTTTTGTGAGTTTCCAAAGCCTTGTTTGGAATATCGTCAAAAACGTATTAAGGCAACAGTGATAAATAGTTGCTTGTCTTGCTCTAGCTTCAACCACTTTCCTTCATCTAGACTTTGATCTACTGGGACACCGTTGAGAATAGCATTCTTGACCCTAACCAAATTACAATTTTTTTCAGTGTTCAGAATTTCTGTAATTAATTAACATGAAAATACAGTTTTACTTTTCATTAAAACTATAATTCTAACCTCTCAACTAATTCTGCTTTATTTCCACCTTGAGAACGTCTATGATATTTCAACTATCGTCTCAGTTAAATGCAATTTATGAGCTTTTACCGTTGGATGCACTAATGATTGCACTGGTAACAGAGGTAATAATGCTTGTTGTCTGCCCATATTTATAACAAGTGTCCGAAACTTTCATACTGCTACCTTTTAAACATGGCGGACGCGCGTGCGCTGAGCAAGTCTATTGGCTAACCTATTAACAACAGAATTCTTCACCATCACTGTAAATGACCATAACAACAAACAAATGATGTAAAAATGATTACCTTTGCGATCATTTATAATTGGAACGAACGAGTGAGATTCTTATGGCACTAACAGCTTTCAAAACTGGGAAAAAAATTATATGCATCGCAAAAGCTGTTCCAATCATTTAATACATTTTGTACTCTTTAATAAAAGTACTCTCATAGATACCATAGGGTTAAACACTTAGCAGGTTGTTTCTAGATCAAAACCCACAGCAGATAGTCGTTAATCCGATAACAATAGCACAGTATCATACTAGTTTCTTCGAAAAGCGAAAAGATAATGCCAAATAGTATGATTATTTCACAACTCAAATATTTGCCTGGTGAAATGATATCTGAGACTTATTTTTAATTTGTTTAATTACTTATTTAATTAATTACAGTTTCCTGTAAAAAATTGTCATTTTGGTACTGCGTGTTATCAATTTATGTCAAAGATAATAGCAAAATACTATTAAAACGCCTAACAAAGTTTTTGAAAAATGCGTTTCAAAGAGCAGACCGTTCACCAAGAAGCAACAACTACTTCTCTGGCTATATGCCACGATAGACATTGAATTAGACTTCTAAGTTAAACGGGGTTGGGATATCTACACAATATAACCAATCATTTTGGTTTGTATTTAGAAGGGACATCATTTTGTAGTCCAGTTTCGGCGTATTTGCGCCTCATAAGTACGAGGTAGATATCATCCGTTTAGAAGCTCTTCTAATTACAAACCAGAATGGTTAGTTATATCGTGCAGATATCCCAACTCCATTTAACTTAGAAGTGTAATTCAATATCTGTCATGGCACATAGCCAGAGAAATAGTTGTTGCTTCTTGGTGAACGGTCTGCTCTTTGAAAAGTATTTTTCATTCACTTTGTAAGGTGTCATAATAGTGTTTAACTATTCCTTTGACATCTATTTACTGCATGTACTGCACCTATCTACAATATTTCCAATGCCCTTTTTATATTTATATAATTTCATTGAAATATTCATAAATTGAAACATCGAGGTTACAGTATAACCGATGCAGCAGAAGAAACATGTGTGTTGACAAAGCCTTAGTACCCACAGTAAAAGACATTATAAATAAGCCAAATAGGCCGATCGATAGGCGTCACAACTACAAGTAATTAGCAATACGGCTGATTTTTTTTATAAGTACCTTGAAGTTTGTAGATTAATATAAAAAAAAGTTTACCAGTCTATCGATTTCTCAAATTAAAAAAAAAATCAAAAACCTTTTTTTTCGAAATTCTTTTATATTTTGCGCTGGGAGGAAGGTAGAGAAAAATAAAAACACCTCCGTGTAGGGGAAGTGTTTTGCAATAAAAAAGGTCTTCTGCATTTTTTTCGACCGAGCAATGGTTTGTCCGGAAAAAATTCGGTAAACTAAGTATGTATTCCGCATCCGCGCGACTCTGCCACACGGCAGAAAACCTATTTTCTGAAGCGCGGCGGAGTGCATTATAAACTATTGTACAGTTATAATGTAATATATAAATAATTGTAATGGGGCATTTTGAAGAGGGAAGTGTCACCTTTAAGATGGTATTTTTTTTTGTCATAGCACATAATCATTTAGCAAATTACTCATATAAATATATATATATATATATTCTATTCAAAAACCAAGTATCGCAATAAAAAATATATTATAAAATAAGGAGGAATTGAAACAATTTTTCGAACGATGGAAACTGTTATTTAGGAGGTCTCTTCCATAAATAAAATTTACGGATAATTAATTTTTCCTAATTACGAAATACGACACTTTTCATTATCTTGTAAATTTTAGGAATCTTGAATGTACAAGAAAATAATATATATATATATTAAGTACTGTAACTTTAATGAAACTAAAGTAATTTTAATGGGGTTTGTCTAGAAATGTTGGGGAAACTTCTAAGACCAAGAATATATAATCACAAAATTAATTAATTTACATACATTTTTGGATTCAATGATTTTTTGTATTATAATCGACAATAGCAATTTTTTTATAGATTCGGGTAGGAACCTTCTTTATTTTTTCAAAATAAAATTTGATACTCCTGTCATATAAAGATGAATATTCAACGAAATGAATGTATATAGTGAAAAGGTATAAAAGTATCCAGGTATGAAGTATTTTATAAATGAAAACAGGTATAATAATGCACAAGATGCAGATGATTAATTTATAATTTTAAGATATAATTTTTTGCATACCTTTCTCCAATAAAAATATGTAAATATTAGTTTATTACCTTTTATTAATTATTTACAACCTTGACTCTTACCAAAAATAAAAAAAATTCTGATTAAATTTTTTTTTTCGCGATTCAGAAAGGTTTTCCGCAGTGCAGCAGTCGCGCGGATGCGGAACACATACTTTTTTACCGAATTTCTTCCAGACAAACCATTGCTCCGACGAAAAGAACGCAAGAAACCTTTTTTATTGAAAAATACTTCCCCTACACAGTGGTGTTTTTTATTTCACTCTACCTTCCTCTCAGCGTGAAATATTAAAGAATTTCGAAAAAAAAAGCTTTTTGATTTTTTTTCTAATTTGGGAAATCGATAGACTGTAAACTTTTTTTTATATTAATCTACATACTTTAAGGTACTTATGAAAAAAAATCAGCCGTATTGCTAATTACTTGTACTTTTGGTCTAAAATTTCCCCTACCGACTGGCCTAAAAACATAGACTAAAAAAACGCTTATAAAGCAAAATGTGTCGACTTAATGCAAAAGAATACAATCCGAAGATAAACAATGAAGTTTGGATGCAGGTCATCGATTTTGAGCAAGAACAGCATTAAATTATTCGTTTTTAACTCAATTTAGGGGGGAATGTCCAGTTTCATGGCCTGACTACTCAAGAACGGCCAGCTGAGCCACCTACTACAATGACTATGTTTCAATAAGAGTTAAAAAGAATCCATGTTTCTCATCAATACAATCCTTCTCATGATCTTTTGGGAATCTTAAGAAACTTTTTTGAAGTCGTAGCTGTTACTTCAATTATTCTGGTTTGATTTAAGTCAAATTACTATTCAAAAGTTTTTAATACAATAGAAATATACGAAGCAGAGTATAACAAATACCAGCACAAAGATCAAAAGTCTTAAGCATAATACACAACAGGAAATAAACAAAGTTAAAATTTTTATAATAGTTCCACGCTGTTGCTATTGCATTTTACATAGGTTCATATATTAAGTTACTTTTCATATATATATCACCACTTTTTCAATAACCGGAATATTTTGTATTTTTTATTGAAAATTTTATAGTTTATTATCCAAATACAAATATTTGAGATAACGAATAGTTATTATTATTAGCTAGTTCTTCACGTCAAAGATCCTTTATCGTCTTAGAACCGAGAATATACAATTGTATTCCTCTAGAATTACAATCTATTCCTAATTTAAACTTCTTCAAAAAGAAAGTTAAATGTTTTCTCTCAGAAAGAGCAGGAGACTTCAATAGTACTTTCCTTACCAAGTACTCAAATGTCCAAATCTTCAAACGCAATCGGATATCATTTGAAAGTTTTACTATTGGTCTATTGGTCCATGGTGACAGAATTACTCAAAGCTTGGTGTGAAGTTAATTTTAATTTCAGTATAGTTAATATACAACGTCTTATTAATATGTTTTAGTAGTATGCCGAAACAGGTGTTATTACACCCCTCGAAACACTTCGGGTTAATTTATTCATAATTAGCTTCTGTCACTGTACATTTATATACTTAGCTTAGTCAAAGTACACATAAAACCTCACAAAAAATACAAAAAACTTGAAAATTTAAAAGGGTTGTGTTTAACATGAGAAAAACTTTACGATGTTAGGCATGCTTTTTTTCCGGAAAATCGTCGAGTGAAATTTTTTTTGTTTTTTCGCTCTAATTGTTTGAATAATAAATATACAGAAAAACTTCCAAATTAAGATTTGTAGCTGATGCATTTATCTACAAATTTTGTCTAAAAGTTTTTTTGTAAATTAAAAAGTTTACGGGATAAAATTAATTTCAGTGGTATTCAATTCGTGGTTACGCTCGACTTAAAAGTTAATAATTTTGGGCTTATAAAATTCTGAAAAAATAAATAAACTCATGTAAAGAAAGGTCTCAACTTTTAGATAGAAATACTTTAAAATTTGAAAAAGTAGATTTTTTGACTGTAATATCAGTTTATTATAATTCCTATTTAATTAATAATTATCCCAGCAAAAATTCCTTTTAGATTCAGGATTGCTAATGAGCATGGAACATTATTATTATAAAAGCAAAGCCATCAATATTTAGAATTTTAAACGCATGCTTCTTAAAAATCTGTTTTATCTGCATGCTTATTTTTTACTCGTTTTTTTCTTTTTTCGAAATTAATATAATTCAATCAAAGTTCACTACTAAATACTTTGAAGCATGTACTTTCGAAACTACTATACAGTTTTTCTATAAATATCAAATTTTTTAAATAATGGACAATTATTTAAAATAAATAGATATTTAAATCAGAGGTCTGTCAGCAAACCTTGTATAACTTTTTATACCGTTTATTATATTATCTAAAAATTTGTGAACTTTATAATGAACCTATTTAGAAGTGATCGCGATACAAAAGAACACAAATATGGCTCAGGTAAGAAAGAGAAAAGAGCACAAATAAAGGTGAAAAAGCAGTTGAGAGAGCGTGGAAAATCGATGATAATACATTAAAAAAAATTTTCTAATGTATTTGTAGATACTCCATTTTAGAACACAATATTTCATATGAAAATGTTGTTTCTTAATATCATTGTTTATTTACTATTGTAAAATTAAAAACATGAAAATTGATGAAGTTCGAAAATACGACTATGGAAATTTCGTATATATTTCAAAAACTAATGCAGATATGTGAAAAATGTTCAGCTAAATTTTGTAGACAAATGTATTAGCTACAATTTTCGATTGGAACATTTTTCTGTGTTTCCATTATTTAAACAATTAGAGTGAAAAAACAAAAACAAAAATTTTCACTCGACGATTTCCCGGAAAATCGTATGCCTAGCATCGTAAAGTTTAATTAACACCACTTTCATATTAAAAAAATATACGAAAACTGAATTGAATTGATAATTATTTCGATATATAAAAATATCATCGTCAGAATGACAGAAGTTACATTTGAAGTGATACCTACTTGATGTTCAATATTTTGGCTAGACCAAATAGTATCTTGTGATTTACTGAATATATTTATAAATAGAAAAAAGGAGATGTTACAATTTTTAAAGCTTAGGTAATATTAGCCCTATGGTGATATCCTGGATATCTTTTTCCCATTTAAGAACAGTATAACTGTGCAATGATATAGGAAACCAAGGAAAACTATATCTGCTGATCTTCACAATTGTTACTTAAGAAGACAATTTAATAGTGGAGAGATCCCTAGATTTATTTGTTCATTAACTACTTCATATTACGGGTTTCTTAGGTGTCTTCTAATTTCCAATTCTTCAAGGAAATCTAGTTCTTGTTTCTTATCACAAATATGAAGTACTTCTAATTCTGTGTTTGGTGTTAAAAAAAACAGAAAGCAATGTAGGTACAAAATTATTGAATGTAAAAACGAAAATATCCCCATTAAAAAAGTCTGGGATACATAAACTTAAGTGTCCAGAATGTAATGCTGTCTACATTGGTCAAACCATTCAAAATTTTGAAATTAGATATAATGAACACTTACGAACATACAGATTAAAACAACCCGATAATTATCAATTCAATTTAGTTTTCATATATTTTTTTAATATTAAAGTGAAGTTAGTTAGAAATTTCTAGTTTCATTTAAAACAAATATGAGTAGATTCCACGAAGTAGGGGTGAAACAGTAAATTCGAATAAATTATTATTTATTATTATTATTAACTATATTTATCCATTTTAGTATGTAAACAACATTTTTTAATAAAATATTCTGACGCTTTCCACTTGTCATTTTTCTCACTGTTCCTTCCTTTTCATTATCTCTTCTCCTATTGTCACAACAGTTATTTGAAAATACCCACTAAAATTTTAAATAAAATATTCCAGTAACTATTCATTAATTACGGTTGAGAGTTCTGCTAACGAAATTGTTTCATATTTCCTGTATAATATGTTGAATCATTATTAGAAAGGAACTAGATATGATTCAATTTGTTTTCACGAGTGCTAATTGGGTATTTTCCCAGTAGTCACAGATAACAAGTACAGCAGCAGCAAAGTGCAAAACGAGAGTTATATCACAGTATATCATATTGGTCGTTAAAAGCCTCAAAGCTACTGAAAAGTATTTTAATAGTAGTAGAGTGGTACAATAATTTTAATTTTATTCCAGCCTTCCACTGCTTCAAAAGGATTTGCATGGGAAGCTGACAAACCAAAACCATCTAAAAGACCCACAACTACAACAACGGAGGATGCCGTAAGTTTCTCTCCAGGCGAACCTGTTAGCTTAGAAATTCCCGATACTCTTTATGGCTCTTCATTCTCATTGATAACGAACGTGTCCACCTCCATCGGAGACTATTTTATGGTAGGTTGTAGGTAGAATTATATGACATGCACCTATATTTTCCAGAAATTCGATTAATTAATCAATATCCGGCGGTGCATATTGCACGGGAAGTAGTTGTTGCTCCTTAGTTGAACGGCTACTGTTTTTGAAAAATATAATTTTTCAAAAATTCATAAAGTGTGAATATAAATAATTATTCTTCGACATATGTTAATAAATTAATACAAATCCCAATTAATATAATATATTTTGTCAGTAGATCACTTGAACCAGTTAAAGATTGAGCAGATGAGTATTTAACAACTAACTAGTTCATTGTCCTTCTATATTTTCACCGACTTCATTGGAATTTTTTTTTCCAAAATGAACCACAATAGATATACAGATCTGTCGAAGACTGATGCTTCAACTTGTATATAACAACACAGACTAAGCTAGTTGAAAACTATTTTAGTCATTTCATACCCTGCAAAAATGCATATCTTCAACTGTACGTTATTTCATCAAAAAGCAAACATATTTTCTCCTATTTTCATTTGAAAAACTTCACACCAATCTTTTCCTTCTATTTTTTCAAGATTTTATTGTTCGTTTCCCTATTCATTCAAGTAATCTTAATTGTTCTTCTGCAGAACCACATTATCAAGTTTTTCTTTTCTTTATTCCAAACTACTTTGACTTTGATCTTCGCAAATGTTAATCATTTGAGCTTAGGTCAAGATTACTTTGATACTCAACCAAATTATCCTCAATACGTGGCACCAACGACAAATGATCGTTCATCAAGACAATGCAACTTACCACACAGCTCGAAAATCAATTGAATTTTCTCAGCAAAAAACATCGAATTGCTGGACTAACATACAGTCCTAACAATTTATGTCAAAGTCAACGCCTCCGAAAATATTTTGAATGTAGCACTACTACTACTACTACTACTACTACTAAGTTTGCAGGCGAACCTTGTCCTGGACAAACTCAAGCCAAGGTTCCGGCACTGAGGCCACTGGCGGGCCCATTGTGCCATTCCTGCTACCTAGACATCCATAAAGCCGAGCCCTTCAATAAAGGCCACAACCTTTTTCAATGGATGCCTGCTTGTGTCTCCAGGGGCCAAAACAGGGACTCCGAAGATTCGCCTGCGTAGTACAGCCCAGTGTGGACACTCTAGGAGAACATGGACTGACGTTTCGTCAGTCATGCCACAACCCCTGCATAGGGAACTTCCCTCTACTCCTAAGTTGTGGAGGTGTTTCATCATACAGCAGTGCCCCGTTAGGAGTCCTGCTATCTTCCTTAGCCTACTTCTTGGTAGTTCAGTAGCTGCTCTAGCGTGTCCATCAGTCCATCCCTTCAGTAAAAGTTTGGATTGCCTAGGACCCTGCATAGCATTCCAATGAGCGAGGTGCTGATTCTTCAGCCACTTCTTCGTCTCCTTGCGTATTCTTTGTTTTGTTAGGCCCAAGGTCGGGCCCGGGCCGCAGAAGGGAGCTGCCGCCCCTTCCGCAGCCAGTGCATCCGCCATCTCGTTGCCTTCAAAACCATTGTGGGCTGGAATCCATTCTAGCCGCACCACGTTGTGCCTTGCAAGATTAGCAAGTCGTTCTCGACATTCATTAGCAAGTCCTGAGTTGCTGGTGCACCCACTCAGGGCTTTAATTGCTGCCTGACTGTCGGAGTATATGGTTATGCGTCGATCCACATAACCTATGTCTAGGTTTATCTGCGCACATTCCAAGATAGCATATATCTCGGCCTGATATGCAGATACACCATCACCCAATGGTACACTAACTTGTGTTCTTGGGTTCCTAGAGTAAATTCCAGCCCCTGCTCCATCACCGGAGCATGAGCCATCTGTGTACCAGACAGTCCCATTAGGCTGTGTATTCCTCTCTTTTTCCCAGGATTCTCTATCCCGGATCATGGCCCTGTACGGAGTTGCGAAGTAGTACTTTCGCAGGCATTCATCAGGTGCTCGAGCCAGAACTGGAATATCTTCCAGTAGCCGGAGCTTCTTGACGTGCCTGCACTCTTCCCCTCTTCGCACGTATCCCAGCTGTTTTAAGCGTAGAAAAGCCCTCCCCGCCTCAGCCTCGATCACATGGTGAAGAGGCCGAAGACTAAGGATCACTTCCATCGCAGCAGTTGGTGTAGTTCTCATGCAGCCAGTTGCCCCCAAGCTGACCACCCTTTGAAGGCGTGTCAGCTGCGATCTAGCCGTGACCAAGGTTACCCTCGGCCACCAAACCAGAGCCGCATATGTGAGCATAGGCAGCATGATCACTCTATAGAACCATATGATCGTTTTGGGGGTCAGTCCCCACTTCGGACCAATGGCTCTCCTACAGGCCCAATACGTGTTTGTCACCCTGCTTAGGCGACTGTCAAGATGAGCCTTCCATGTCAGTGATTTATCAAGGATCACTCCCAGATACTTCACCTGCTCAACCACAGGCAGTGGTACTCCATCAAGATTTAGACCCTCAGGTCTTATACCTCTTTTTTTGGTGAAAGCAACTATCTCAGCCTTGGCAGGATTTACTGCAAGTCCGTGTTCGTTACACCACCCATGTACCCTATTCAGAGCCCTTTGCATGAGGTCCCTGAGAACGGTAATATGCCTTCCAACAACAAGGACAACGATATCATCGGCATACCCTATCGTTAGAAAGCCTTCACCGTTTAAAAGAGTTATTAGCTCGTCAATGACTAGGTTCCACAATGTGGGCGAGAGAACGCCCCCTTGCGGACATCCTCTAGCGACGATCACTTTTGCCACATGGTCTTTCCATGTGGCCTCTACTGTACGATTGCACAACATGGCCCCAAGCCAGTGAGTGATCATTGGCTCTATTCCATGATTTGTCGAAGCCCTACAAATAGATTCTACAGAGGTACTGAATGTAGCAACAGCTGCTTCCAAAATTAGTTCCAAGTGATGCAAAAATGCATTCCTTTACGTAAAGAATACTTTGGAAAACAATGGTATTTGCAAGTAATCTACTTTTTTTCCCAGCTCCATACGCAAATTATAAAAACGACCCTTGTATCATATTTCATTTCAGCACACATCAAAAATAACTTGACGCTGATTTAATCTATCGAGGAATCTGTTCATTCTCATTATCTTTGTTTTTTCCGTTCGTTGTCTCGGTACTGATCATTTTCTTCCCCAATCTTTTGAAATCGTAATGTAAAATTCATTTCCAGCAGGCTCATGTGTTAACCAAAAGCTAAGTTAAGTCTTGAAAAGGATCTGATACTTGCTCCATCTATTTCTGGCCCGGGTACCAGGGCACAAAGGACACAGGGGCAATGAAGAAGCTGACGAACTGGCTCGAGAAAAAGCAAATACTACCTGCATTCGCCCGAACTCTTCTGCGGTGTAGCTAGCACGTAAAAAAGGCAGCCATTGAAGAATGAAAGCAAAATAAGTTTCTAGAATGGTGGAGAATAAACCCCTGAACAGAGATGAGCCAAAGATTTCATCAAACGACCATCGGCCAAAGTAACAGAGGACCTGCTGCTAAAACGCCAGAAGGCTGTTATAATTATAGTAGGTTTACTGACAGGACACTGCAGACTCAAAGGTCATATGAGTGTTATAAAATTGGCAGAAACTTTACAGGTTCTGTCAAGAGAATTAGGAATCGACAGAACATGTGTTGTGTCACTGTAAAGGCCTCGCAAGGCTGCGTTTTCTAGAACTTGGCGAGGAAAAACCAAGGGCTACAAGCTACCCCGAAAAGCCTGTATCAAGGCTATGGAGCCTCGTTAGGAGATTAAAGCTAGACGAAGTACTTTAATTAAATCAGAGCGTCACAATAAGTCATCAGATTTCAGTGACAGAAGGCTAACGCCAGCTCTACCGGCCACCACCAAACCTGCTCCATCTGTTACACTATATGTATCAAGTTATTGTGCAGATAACTTTCACCTTCTCCATTCAAATTCTAAATATTCATAGTTTCCAATCGTTAATTGATATTTTGAATTACTTATATTTCCTTGTCTTGTAGAATTCGGCAGTGCGACTCAAACGACTATTGGAATCGATGAGACCATTCTTGAGAGCAGTTGTTGGATCAAAAAACTTTGTCATCGAAGGACCCACGGATAAACCAATTTTTACCAATCCCAATTCTTCGTGATGTTATAAATATTTAAATATTAAGAAGGTATAGTTTCATCTGAAATTAGCATTCGGAAAAATTTGTATAGAATTGTGAAATGTGAAGAATGTGTCAAAGTTATGAAATATATTCCAATGTTTTTATGTATATATATTTTGTTACTGCTTTATAGAAGTTTTTTTAATAAATCATTCTCAAAACGTACATTGAAGATAGAGCTTGAATACCTCCTACATAATGCATATCATGAAATGGTTGACCAGTTAGCTAAAGAAGGCTCTAAAGGAGACTTGATAGGTCCGAGACCGTTTTGTGGAATCACAAAAGATTGCATAAGAGGGGAAATCGGGAACTGGCTAGATAGGGAACACCAACTCAAATGGAGGTCGTTACAAGGGCACCTCCATACAAAGAGTTTGCTGAACAAAGTAGACAAGGAACTCTGAATCTGGCTATTGAAACTGAGTAAGAGACATTTGAAGACAGTTTCCGACCTGGTAACTGGACACTGCACCCTGAGGAAACTTCTGCACAAAATGGGCAAAGTTAGTGAACCTTTGTGCAGGAAATGTGAACTCTATGATGAAACACCTGCTCACATACTCTGCTTCTGCGAGAACTTACATGGACTTAGACGAAAGCACTTTGGAGAGGAAATAATGCAACCAATACAACTACTGAAAATTCCTTCAGTCAAACTAGTGGCCTACATAGAAGACACAAAGCTTCTGGAATGGAAGTAGGTAATACGGGAAATAGTACAAAGATTCAGTTCAAGTGCTGCTGAGCACAACCCAATCGAATAAATGAATGCATGTCATTTATATATGTCATGCATTCTTCAGAAAATTATATTGTATACAGAGTATTTCATCAGTAATTCATCATAATAAATTGTGTCACAAGGGCATATAATGAGCTTTAGCAGCCAAGACTATTAGATGCATGAGCGAGCGTAGCGGAGCGTGGGCAGGTGATAGTTATCCCACGGTTTTTAAACCAACAGATATCTCATACAACGACGCACAGCGGTTAATATCAGCTGCATACCATTCAAAGCCTGAAAATAACTTAAACTGTGAATCATTTGAATATAGGCGTCAGTACCTTGAGCCAGCCGCATATTGAAAGCAGCACAGCCAATACTTAGCGGAGGAAAACTCTTCCTGTGCTTTGCCTCTGTGATGAGCGCATATCAAGCGTAGGTTCTCTCTTGAAGGTAAGCTGGCGTACAGAATTGACTATATCAAATTTTATTGTCCACAAAATACGAACATTCCTTGTATTCAGAATAAGATTAGGAACAAATTCAGTTTTGTTTCCGTTTTTAAGTTTTTGAGAAGACGGAAAAATTGTTTAGGTGTGTTTATCGCTGGAATAATCCAATTTATTGCTAATATCCTGTCATTTGATCTTTGTAGTTTATACGCATATAGTTGTTGTGGTTTGTATGGTACAAAACTTAATCTCGCGCACATATTCAATCAACCACTTCAACTTCAGAGATTTATAAATCGTTTAATTTCAAATAAAGCAGAGAAATTAGTGCTCAATCCACAATTGACGCGGACCAGACAGAGTACTCTGGTACTACGTCACCTGGGTATCTGCTCTGCTAAGTCCAGAATGCCGCAAACTATTCAATTGCATTTGTTAAGAAACCCTCTGCGACTTTAGGCTCTGCTGTGCTGCGATCAATATGCAAAGACTGTCAAATCATGCTCAAACAAAAAAGAAGTGTTCACAAAATCCCTCTGATAGGATTTTGGTATATTGAAAATGCATATAGCACCAAATAATCCACCATCATATACGAAAAGTCAAACAACCAAAACTGAAACTTTCCATTGATACCGACAGTACAAATTCTCAACTATACCTTCAGTTTCAGAATAGTTCATCCTAATTGCATTTATCAGTCTAGTCTTGACATTAAAATTCATTTCAGATATTAAGAGCAAATACCAGCACGCAAACTCGTCATTCACAAACATTTTTATTTCAGATAATTATCTACTGTAGATTGACCTAGAAAATTTTCACAACAATTTACTCAATACAATAATTTTAAATATACTGCTTCCTAAATACATTTCCATTTTCTAATATTTCATAGTCTTCCACGATTCCTTGATATTCTTCTACTATTCCTTCATTTATATCAATGTCACCAATGCAAAGTTTATTGGAACAATTCATTTTTTAAACAGGTAACTCACTATTATTTCCAAGTCTATCATTCGTTATAATGCTGTGGATATGGCAACAATCACTGATCTTGTTGTGAATTCATTGGAAAAACGACGGAATATATTTCTCAACACATCAAATGCCTTTTCGACAACATTTCTTGTTAAGTAGTGTAAGTTATATACATACTTGCATACCCTGTATAAAACAGAACCGACGCTGCAAGATACCCAAAGGTAACGCCAAGCTCAATCTTATTCCTGATATTCATTCTTGTTATTGTCATTGTCTCTGCAGAACCTATAATTGATAATTTTATTGTGAACAATAAAGTTATTTTCAAAAAGTTTACTTTTCGTTTAATTTATTTAACTTGCGCTTTGTTATATTGTTCCTCAGCATTGGTTGCTGGATTTAACAATTTTAACGTTCTCCAGGCAGTCGCACTGGCACAGCAGTTTCCTGCTTGAGCCGACAGAATCTGCACATAACTTCGTCTGTCAACTCCATTAGCTTCACGTGCATGTTAAGCTCACAGTGCCCTGTAAAAATATAATACTACGGCTTTGACAGTTTTCCTGTCTTTGCTTATTGGGTCTGCTGTAAGTGTTGACGAATGTCGTCTAATAAACTGTGTCGTCTGTCCATGTCCTGGTGAGATTAACTATCCACCATTCTAGAGATTTCTGTGCCACCCACTTCCATGTGGCCATATTTATTGTCGTCTTTGCGACGCTGCAGAAGGGTTCTAGTCCAATGGATGCCATCCCATCCCATCCTAGCTTAAAAATGACCTCTATCGAATCGAGTACCCTCAGGGCAGCTTTTCTATTTTACCTGACTACAAATGCGCTGAATATGGGAATGAATATTAAAAGTATCAACACTCACTAAAAATTTTGATATTTTATCTATACGATATATTTCAGAAACAAATTTCCTAAACAATGTACCGAGATTTAATAGTTTATTTCATATTGTACCCCCATCTCCAGTCACCTATGTACCGAAATGTTGTGAGTGTTGAGTGTAGTCATGGCATGCTATTTAAATGCAAAAGCAATGTTTTTTATTTCGACGTTTCGGTAGCGTTCCAGCTACCGTTGTCAAGATTAACTAGTAATGAAATAATTTTTGGTTCCTATCTGACACAACGAAAAAATTTTGACCACTAGACAATCAATAATATTTTGAAGTTTAAGGCTACAAAACTTTGTTGTCAAATTTTATTAAGGTCCATTCATAGTAGATCACACCTCTAGTAAAATGTGAAATAAAATATTTTATTTCATGACATTCTAACGATATGTAGTCCACTAGAAATGGAATCCAGTGAAGTGCACGTTCCAGGAACGGTTTTTATTGGGATAGCGCTTTTTTTCGCTTATTTTTTCGTTGCGTCAGATAGGGACCAAAAATTATTTCTTTACTAGTTAATCTTGACAACGGTAGCTGGAACGCTACCGAAACGTCGAAATAAAAAAATAAAAAACATTATTGTGGTTTGATTCCCAAAAAAAATTAAAGAAAAAAAAAAGTAATGCCACAAGGAACTTACAGAAGATACATATACCTTTTGTTAGGAGGTAAAATATTGACTTATTATTAAGTGGTCGTGAACAAATGAATTACTGAAGTATCGTACCTGAATATTTAATAGTAAAATCCCTTTCCAGGAAGTTTTATTTTCGGATGAGTGCAATTATTAGTAACTACAATTGACGGAAGGCATGTAGTTTTATAAAAATCAGATTTAACTCAATCAATTTAACAGAATTATTCACGTCTATTTGTGACTTTTTTTCAGTAGACTAACATATTTCTTAATAGATAAAGAATAATAGTTTACAAAGTTTTGAAAATATTTTCAAAAACGTGACCGTCCACTCAGAACAAAGAACTACTTCTTAGGCTATATTCTCCGAAATACTTTGAATTACACTTTACGGGGTCGGTATGATCTACAAAATTCAACCAACCATTCTGGTTTGCAATTAAAACGGACAATATCACTTATGGTTTCGGCGTATTTGCGCCTCATCAGTACAAGCTACGTATTATCCGTCCGCAATCTCTGTGAGCTTAATCCCGGACTGAAGACACTGCTGAAATCACAATCAATACATATCTTTCAGTAATGGCAATGTTAAAGCAGTTATAACAGCGACATCTTCACCCCCAACCGCAAACCAAAATTCTAATTGACAGAAACGACTGCTTGTACTATTTACAGTTTTCTGTGAAATTGTCGTATTTGGTAAAGTGTGTTACCAGTAGATATCTACTTTGTACTGATAAGGCGCAAATACGCCAAAACCGTTCTACAAGTGATATTGTACCTTCTAATTGCAAACCAAAATGGTTGGTTGAATCTTGTAAATCATATCGACCCCGTTTAACTTAGAAGTGAGATTCAATGTCTGTCGGGGCACATAGCCCGAGAAGTAGTTATTTGTTCTAAGTGAACGGTCAGGTTATTGAAAATATTCCGAAAACTTCGTGAGGCTTTAATAGTATAAAACATTTATTCGATATATATTGGTAACGCGCTTTACTAAACTAGACAATTTCACAGAAAAGTGTAATAATCTATATTTCTTAACATGATTTCAATATTACATTTTTTCAGAGACATTTTCTAGGCGTCTTTGTCATAATTTTCAAAGAAATTCTGATAGTTGTGACAAAGATATTTCCCAAATCATCTATGTGTACCTTCGACGAACAATTATATAAGAAAGTTAGTTAATGGTAACCTTGACTCAAATGACAATGTTAATGAATGCCTTCGATTTTAGTTTCACTCTTGTTGTGTATGAGTCGGTGGACATTGTGAAGAGTCTTGTGGTCGAAATCATCATAGTGTGTTATAGTAACAGTGCTGTTCTTAGTGCCAAGAGATAATTAAAATTTATAATACAAAATTTTCCACAAAACAAAGTGAGTATGTTATCTTTATTTCAATAAATTTCATAGTGTGCTTCATGTCTACACACGATAATTAACTATCCTGATATAAACAAATTATGATAACGTGAGTGTCTTATTTGCTGAAGACATTGGATATGGAAGCTATTCTGAATAATTAGGTCTGAGTAGATAGAAAGTTGAATATCTATTTTTATACTTTCTCATCGGTATGTAAACTTTAAGTAGGTACCTACTACAGATTATTGGAGTATACATTTTTCAACAATAACTTAAAAATTGAATCAGCTTAAAATGATATTTTTCTTTGATTTTTGATTCTTGTGATGATTAACAAGATTGAATTGAACGTATTGAGGGAGGTTATGTTAGGTTAGTGAAGTATGAGTTTTTTTTCCATGGATATCATTCGTGGTTGTCGATGGTCTGACAATCTTAGTTTCATGTAAACTACCTATTTGGGATTCTCCATAATGCTGAGAAATGTATATTTCAAAAGTAACTGGAACCGTTGAGTGATAAATATTTTCCACTCAACGAAGATTTGAAAGGTTGTATAACATGAGTTGATTTGGATTTCAAATGGTAAGTGATCATAAAGAAAATCCGGTTCTGCTACGACCATACAGACAAAAAAAGTGAGCTAGTGCTCGTATTCTAAGTACAAACAAATTTCTCCCACATATAATATTTCCGAGAAATGGGAAAGAAGATATTGGTTCTGTATTTTGAAGACTCAATGAATAAGTGTCTACTTTTGTGAGACTAGCACAAAATATTGAAAGAGCCTAATAGTCAAAGACGAGAAATGGAAGAAGGTGCTTCAATACAATTAAATGCGGTGTTTCAGCCGAATGTAGTCAAATTTGGTTACCAATTTTAAAAAGAGAAATGTCCAATGATCAATTACCTGCGTTATCAGGATAGTATTATACAATTTTATCCAGATTCTCTCATGATTTATCATTGGAATATTTGTTAATCGATACATATTCTTCAATACACAAAATCAACAAATAATCATAATACAAAATAAGTAACACCAAGCACGTTTTATGAACATTGCTGAAATAAGCGAAAAAGAGCTATCCTTAATAAAGCCCGAGATAAAACCGTTACTGAAGCAGAAATTTACTGGATACCATTCCTAGTAGACTATTATATTGTTAGAATGTCTAGAAAAAATTTGTATCTCACATTTTATCAAGGATAAGATCTACTACGAATTTCTTCGTTAGTGTCAGGTAGGGACCAGAAATTGAAAAGAACTCAATAGTTCTGGAACGCTACCGAAACGTTGAATTCAAAAAATATGAAGAAGTCCCTACCACATATTATTGCCTCATCTATCACACCTTCGATTATTGAACAGGCTAGATGAATAGCCCGCTTCTCTGAGAGCACACTTTGTTTTTAAACAACATTTTTTTCATTTCAAAACAAGGATAGCTATAAACACAGCAAAACCACAGAGCCGTGCTGCGAGAGGAAGGGATTGAAAATACGAGTTCCTGGTGATAATAGAAATACTTATTTTAGATTTATTTATTACCCAAGGAATGAATTTCAGTTGTCGTCGACAGAATTAAATGGATGGAACTCGGAAGATTCTCTTTTCCAATTATATTTTCCCATCGCTAGAGTTAATTTGAATCTTAAGGAACCCAGATTTTTCCACAAATTAATACCAACAATTCAACAATACCATACCGAATTCATTTTATTATTATTGTAAACACCACTACTTACTCCTTTTTTTGCATACCACACAACGATTCACCATTTAATCATCTTTATAGCAGTGATGATTGATGGGCTCGACACAACCAGTCAGAGGCTTCGAGACCGCAGCACTTCAGCCATTAGGCGCTTTGTGCTCTAAGTTGTACAGTTTATGTGAAGAGACCTGAAACCCTTATCAGGCTCAAGAGCCTCCTCACTAAGTCCTTCTTATAGAAATCCTCCATTGGGTACTCTAGTGCTATAGGAGTTTATATCTCACGTACGAAGATAATGTGTCTCCCCCTCTTCCATATACAACCAACAGAGAGGTTCCTCCCGGTATATGCCAATTGTATGTATGCGCTTCCCTACGGTGAACGCGGTTTTATCTACGATACCTAACATCTTCATAGATTTTTGAACAACAAATAAGTTTAATAATGATGGTCCCATATATGAGATTCTTGGGGAACTCCAGACATTACTGGAAAAGTTTGAGAATAGTAATGATCAATTCTAATCATGTGAAACCTGTTAGTTAGATAGCTACTCAACCATTTTAATACAAGACCATCTACACCATAAAAACAAAGTTTATATGTAACAAGAGTTCATGATTCACTCTGTCGAAAGCTTTTGAAAAATCAGTGTGCACGGTATCAATCTGTGAGCCCTTCTCGAAATCATTTGACAAAATGTCGATATATGTAAGTAAACCCAGTTCTGCAAACTTTTCAGAGGTGAAACCAAAGTGTTGGGATATCATAATGCTTGAGCAGTAGTGGGTAAGATAAATTGTAATAATAATTGAAATGGATTGTAAATCATGCTGAGGATGTATGTATGTTGGGATAGCATTCACTGAGACCTAAAATATCTATTGTGCTCCCTTACCTCTACTTAGTCCCTAAGGAATGTCTCAGAGACAAGTAGCTCCCTTAGTCCTATTTCCCTGAGAAATTCTAGGATATCTGCAGGCCCTCTTCTATCCAATAATCTCCTAGGTGCCTAGGATTCTGAATTGCGGTGCAGTTCGCAAGTATGTGGATGCAGGTTTCTGCTTTCGTGTCTCAGAGTCTACATTCTTCTTCCTCCACTATTAAGAGCTTTTTCAGGTGCCCGTCCAGGCGGCAATGTCCCGTTAGCATCCCTGTTAATACTCTTAGTGCAGTTTTACTTTGATTTATGCATTCATTTGATCTCAACGGGTTGTAGCCACCCATCAGAATCTTTTATTGTCTAGGCCCTACTAGATCTTTCCAATCATCAGATTTTTTTCGGCTTTGCCTATATCTTCCAATATTACATTCGGGCTGATACCGCAAAATATTTCCAGCCCTCAAAAGGATCTCTCAGTCCCCCTCTTTGCTATTCCATCTCCTATTACTTTTCCTGCTATTCCAGTGCGTCCTGAAATCCACAGTAAGGTAAGTTTATTGTTCTCCCCGAGTGCATTGATTATGCCTAGGTATTCTCACACTCCTTTGGAACTGATTACACAAGAGCTCAGTGCTTTAATAGCTGCTTGACTATCCGACATAATGATAATCTTTTGCCTTCTATATCCTTTGTCAATATTGAACTGGGCACACTTTCTTATGGCGTGAATTTCTGCTTGAAAGATACTTGGGGCTCTTCCCAAGCTTTCAGAGTGTTTGGTTCCTGGCACGTACAGTTCCTTCTTTTGCTTTTTAGCCGTCTGTGTACCTTGGAATGTCATTCTTTCCAAGTCTAGTAATAGTATTTGGATCCCATTCTTTCTGACTGCTTAATTCCGTAACAAATTTCTTTAAAAATTTACACCTTTTCATACGCTGAGGATAGATATAGGACGATTATTTGTTGTAATATTTCCCGGTCACAATAATATATTGTAATTATAGGTATGTTTGATACTTCTTAAATTTTTCATAAATGATTTATATATTTTGATTTTTGTCATCTAGTTTTGTGGTTATATTCACATATTCTTACAAGAAGTACTTTTGAAAATATGAAGTTATTAGAGAGTTGGGAGAATCAGGTAGAAGTGACTTTAGTTTTCGGATTATAATTTCAAGTCAATCTCGTTTTGTGTAATATATTCTCGTTATGCGGCTTGATACAATTATCTACTCACCGGAATTGGAAAATTACTTTATAATTGGTTTTTAATACAGTATAATGACATTCCACATTTTCACCTGATATTTTTATAGATTTCTTAATATGGTGCTTATTCAAGGAAGACGAGTTCGTCAATCATGTGAATTGAGTATTTCCTTTCTATAGTCCATGTTGCCACATAACTTTTTCGAATCAAAGAAATTGAGGCAACTTACTCATTGTTGGCGGAGTTCATGAAATATTTTGTCTATTATTTATTTCATGAATAAATTCCTGTATAGAACAGACACTTTTTAATCAAACCTAAAGCATATGGCTACACAATAATTATTGTTCATACTCAGCGAGAATGAAAACATGATGTTATAGTTATGTTATAGTATATTTCAATAAACTGGAATCTTGTAGCACATTTTAAAAATGATCTTTCTATTTTATGAATAAAAATATTGGTTTTCAGAAATTATTTGGAATTGATTTGTACAAAAAAAACCTATTTTTCCACAACAAGAGATTCTAAAAATAGAATGCAGATGAATAAAAAAATCTTGAACCGTTAATTCCAATCTTAGTTGTAACAATCTCAATTATTTTTAAACGATTTGGTTCTCTGAGGGGAAACATCTTTATTTGTAGTTCCAATGAGAAGTGTCAATCTGGATAAAAAGTTTTCATGACGTTTACTTCAATAACTCCACTTATCCAATAAATTCAATAATTATTTTGTCTGGGGTGATTTCATTCACGGTATTAATTATTGCTTGTTCTAGATTTTCAATGCTATGATTTAAATTTTTTCTCTAAACGTCGAAAAAAATACAAAGTTGTTCAATAGGGTGATCGGAGCGAATAAATTGTCAGTCCATACCGTCCTTCTCATAGTTCGGAAAAATCTTCAAGTACAAAAATACTTCCTGCGTTAACGTTTTCTCTAGTTTTAGGTAGATGGAACAATAGGGTGTTCGTTTTCAAATTTTGACCCCATGTTTTTCTAGATAATATGAATAAGTGACAAATGCGTAATCCAACTCAACATAGTGTGAGATCATGCTATCAATTTTTTCTCAAGCAAGGACCATAGCCTTCATCCGAACTATCAAACCCAGTTTAATCAGAGAAGGTATGGAAATAAAGCAACATTATCCAAAGGAATCACTGCTAGCAATTGCTACCTACTCAAAGAATGTAACTCTCTTCCCACTGAAGAGACTTCTCCACGTGGGCAAACTCTGAGTGAAACTGAAAGAAGTCCCCTTATTGGGATCCTAGCAAATCCTGCACTCTTTAGAAGGAATAGGATTAGGGAGTACAAGAGGAATTACATACCACCCAGTTGGTTGGCGGCTAGGGTGGTATACTGAAAGTGGGGCGCACAGACCCACATCCTAAATTGGTCAGACCAATTAGCCTAACATCTTTCCTGCTCAAAGGACTTGGAAAAGCACTGGATTGCTACATCAGGTGGGTAGCTTTATATAATTCCCCCCTAAGAATCCACGAATATGCTATCAAACTGGTAAATCAACAGATTTAGCGTTACACAACCTTGTTGAGAAAATCACACAATCTCTTAACAACAAGGAGATTGCGGTGGCCATATTTCTTGGCATTGGAGGAGCATTTGACAGTGCACTACCGACCTCCATTGGTTCAGCTTTGACTGAAAAGGGCATCAAACGAACCATTACTGGTTGGATATATGCCATGCTCACTAATAGGACAGCCACTACATCTCTTCAGGACGAGACCATTAGCTTTGAGGTTTCCAGAGGCTGCCCACAAGACGGAATACTATCTCCCCAACTATGGTCACTCTTGATGGATAACTTGCTTAGTGTTCTCGAAAGAACAGGGGTAGACCTGCAAGCGTATGCAGATGACCTTGTCATCTTGGCAAGGACCAAGTCAGGAAGGGTAGTATATAATATCCTCCAAAAGAAGTTGGACGATGTCCACAGTTGGTGTCAGAGGGACTAGATGTCTGTTAACCCTGGTAAAACTGTAATGGTTCCCTTCACTGGGAAAAGAAAGTTGGAGGATCTTCCACACTCACTCACACTCACACTATCTAAATATTAGAGACTACTCACACGATTTCTATGAAAATTGGCATAGATGGAGAGCCAATCATAGTACTTCATATACAATTTTTTCCTCATGCCCTTCATTAAAGAACTATACGGCTCTGGAGTTGAGAATTGAGAATGGTTTTTTATTCATAATTATTAAATGGATTATTGTAAATTGGTAACTTTGTTTTGGTTATAAGCGCAACAATCAACAATACTACACTACACTTGTTTATAACGCCAAAAAGTGTGCAGTTAAGACGTTTAAAAACGGATGAAATCTCACTAATTTCCAATAAGCTATTTAATCATTATAAATAAAAAACAAATTTCAATTCACAACCTTAGAGCCCTGGAAAATCTACAAGGTGATCGTTTATATGCTACTATGAATGAAAATAATTGATGTCAGCTTGCTGTATCTCAGAGGAAAGTTTGTCAGCTGGTACCTTGAAAGGTGTAACGCTACAGCATCTATCACCTACTCCATCTTATCAGCTGACGACTTTTCCCTTGACTTACAACTAGCTGATTTTTTTTCATTATTTACTAGGATATTTTAACAATCCTCTTATAAATTTTCGTCCGGGAGGAAATATTTATTTATTTTATTTATTAACCATACATAATATAACAATGACCGTCATAATGGCAGGTCCATAATTATACAACGTTCAATATAAATTCGTGACGCGTTTCGCTAACACAGTAGCTTTCTCAAACGAGTGGAGGTATTATGGAAAATGTTTAATTTATAGAGTGCATTAATACGGAATTCACAAAAGTATTATAATCTGTTTAAATGTAAATAAAATGCAAAAAGTGCCCATATATGGAGTTTTAATAATATTTACAAAAGTATTGAAAAAGTTTACTTGGAAATTCATTCACAACAATTATACCGGAATCTTTCTAAGTAAAAAGGTTTGATAAAGGAGAATGGTTGATATATATTTGGTCGTTAAGAAGATTACTTAAATATTTGTTTTTATCCATCCAAAGAGCTTCTAAAATATTTAACTCAATGGATTTAGATTCTACATGCAAAATTTAAAGTGAAACCTGTTCAGTCGAAAGGAGTTAGTATAGTAACAGTTCAGTGTAAAAAAACATGTCGAACGATTAATACCTTTCTGAACCCTTTGCAAAAAACTAATCAATTAAAAAAATATGCTACAATAAATTATTCATTAATTAATTTACTCATACCAACATTTTCTCTATTATTGAACTACATATTTGTTATCAAAACTCTCGAATCAAGCATAATTGCCGAATAACTTAAGGAACGTTATTTCCTCCCGGATGAGAATTTATAAGAGGATTGTTAAAATACTCTACTTAAAAATGAAACAAATCAGCTAGCTGTAAGACAAGGGAAAAGTCGTCAGCTGATAAGATTCAGTAAGTGATAAATGCTGTAGCCGTTACACCTTTTAATGTACCTACCAGCTGACAAACTTTCCACTGAGATACAGCAAGCTGACATAAATTTTCATAGCATATAAACGATCACAGGTAGATTTTTAGTTGAGATAAAATCATTGAAAATATAATTTATTTTTCATGTTCAAGCAGCCATGCAGGTGACGTATAATCCACCGTGTTATGGTCAGCTGACTTTGTTTTTTTTTTTAAATACTAGATAAACTATAATCTGATAAAAAAAATTTCTCCATGCGTGGAATGCTGCCACTGTCTGCCCCACCCGCGGAGTCGCAGCTGACGGTCGCAAGTGTTCATAGTATAGGTCCCTGATGCATTTTACGAAGTTTCTCTCAAGAGGAAATAATTGACCGAAAATGTACCTGGCTCCTAGTCTATAAGTTTTTGGTACGAAGTCCTGGTTCACCCCGTATAAGTGATTATATAAACATTTTTTTCATTCAATATAATATTAATATTATTTAACTCCTTGTCGATTAGTTTGGAGTATTTTTAAGTTTCCATTTCATTGGCTGGAACAACTAGCAAAACTGGTGGAGCTCAAATGAAATGACCAATGTAAATAGCGCTTGTTGAACTACGAAATGAAATTACAATGGCTTAATAGCTTCGGTTTCGCAATAAAATATGCTCCAAGCCGCAACTAACTAAATTTTTTGGATGATTAAGTTTATTATCCCTGGTGTAGTATTATTTTCACGGGTTATTGAAACCACATTGATTTTTATTATAGATTCAGTATGCTTTTTTGCTTCTATTGTGTTTTATTTTCTAGCATTATTTTTTGTGCTGGGACTGCTTCAGTTTCCAGACTACTCCTTCCTCATAATCGAGGAAGGAAATGGTCTCCCAAAAAATAAGATAGAAAAGGCTATCCAGGATACAACAATAAAGTGTAACCTTCAGTATGAGATGACAATAGTAGAGAAAAAGTTGGAAGTTCCCCTTATTTAACCCCACTCGATTTCATTTTATGGGGGGATCCTTAAAAAGAAAATTGTACATAAATAGACCATAAACTACTAATGAACTCAAAGAACGGATACACATTGAGATTGTAAAAATAACTCGGGAAGAGTTGATGAATTTATTCTTTTTATTTGGACCATATTGTATATTTAGCTACATATTAAATGTTTGAAGGTTTATAATTGCTGACAAAAAGTAACTTTAAATCAGTATACATAAAATAGTAGAAGTAAACAGTGGCGACTCAAAAAAGAAGAAAATATTTAACACTTACATTTGGAACCATCCACGGCACAATCTCCATCCCAATACCATTTCGGCTACGCCATTTTTACCATTAACCATCACTAAAAACCAGAATCGACCATTTCCATTTACCGACCGGCGATTGCCACCACATTATATATCTTAGTCAAAGGCATACATCACATAGTTTCCCTATGATACTGACTCTAAGTCCACTTCGTTAGAGCAACCTCGAGCCAGTACCTGTGTTTATATCTCACCTATCTATGAAAATCAGTTATTTAAAATAGATTACATTTTAGAGTACTGCATAAATACACATCTAATATAGTTATTTACTAAATTAAATAAAACATACAATTCGATTGGCATAGGGAAGATGAGCGCAAACCGATAGCCTTGTCCTTGTAGTTCGTGAAATCTTACCATAGTACCCAAACACTCTTTTAAGTAATACACAAATTAACAAGTTTCCATAAAATTCTAATTATTGGGAAAAGTGTGAGAATCAAAGATATTTTAAAATTGCTAGAGTGAGGAACTTGTCTTAAAAATGAAATTCAATCCGGTGCAGTATCCAGATTAAGATTATATTATAGTGAACACTATTAAAAATTACTTGAAAAGATATGAATTTTCTTAAACAATTTAATTTTGAGTAGATCTAATTTGGAAAAAAAAAACTTGTCAACCAAAGTACCTTAAATTAGCGAGTAGTTCATGTAATCTGGGCACACAAAGTGTCTTTAGTGAAATAAACACATCAAAAATGTCTAAGGAACACGACTATTATTTTACTTTTTTCAACAAAAACTTTAACTTCAAGTTTTTGTAAATACATACCAATCGATTCGTATATTTGTTATCTACAAATCAAGATAGGTGGTGAGAATTATTCAGCCAATTGCAATGTTTCATTAAGCCAGAAGTGACAGCGCTTCATTTAACAAGGTTTATTTACTCTAGTTGTACAAACAAATTTCTTTCAATTTCAAAGTTAGGCTCGAGTAAACTTTAAATTTATACTTAAATAAGTTTAGAGCAACGGTGGTCATGGAGCGTAGGCATTTATCACTTGTTCAAATGGTAGGTAAGTGATCTGTGAATATGATTGAGGTTTTCTCGCATCTATTTCAATTGATTCAATCATAAAATTCTACATATTATCAAACATTTTAAACAGATTTGTCAGCAATAACATAGACACTACATTGACACTGACGGTTGATACCATAGACACCAAGTAGTTCGGTTATGCTGCACAACACTAAAGAGTTTGATTCACATCACTAATGTTGCGTCATTTCGACATCTCTCGGGGTGTGATTTCGCGATTATGGCATCGATATGAACAATTTGGTGATAGCTCCGAACATGGAGGTCGTCAACGTGCAACTACGCCTCAACAGGATCTATATGTGGTAGGATTAGCTCGCCGAAATGTGAATGCCACTGCAGGCGATATTTGTGGGGACTTGGCAAATGCCCACAACATTAGTGTGTGTGACCAAACTTTGAGGAATAGACTACATGATGCTGGCCTACACGCCACACGTTCATTGAGGGTTCCCATGTTACGTCATGGAAATCGTGGACTAAGGTAGACACAAAAATATGTTCATTGGGGCTTACAAGAATGGAGTTCTGTGTTATTCACGGATGAATTTTGTTTTTTTGTCTCTATCCTGACTCGAGAAGAGTGAGAGTCTGGAGAGGACCTGGTCGACAAGAAAGACTCAGACATGTAAAGGGTGTTCGTCCTTATGGTGGCCAACAAAATATGATGTGGGCTGGAATAATTTCTCATCATCGAACTGTTCCCGTTTTTGTGGAAGACACTTTGAATCAGTTTCAATATATTGACCGTATCTTAGAACCTGTTGTCCATCCATTTGCCACTGCTGCAGTCCCTGATTTGCTTTACAAGCAGGACAATGCAAGGCCACATACTGCAGCAACAGTAAGAGCTTGATTTGATACTGAGGAAATCACCCTTCTACCGAGGCCAGCACAGTCACCAGACCTTAATCCCATCGAACATTTATGGGATATGCTACAGAGATGGATCGCTCCTGATTAATACTCGTCTTCTTACACAAAGCGAAATTGATAATTTAATATTAAGTATACCAAGTCGGTGTCTAGCTGTAATTAATGCTCTTGGAGGAAATACAGATTATCACAAACATTTTTTGTTTATGTTTCATATTTATGGAAGTGTTAAGAATCTCAATTAAATTAGTGCACCTTTTAACTTTTCTTAAATTATTTCATCAAAGAGAAAATTAATTTCAGTGAAATTAAGATGAATTCATTGCTGACTAATCAGGCATCATACCGATATGTCACTTTTCAACATTCAATTGAAATTCATGTATATACGAGGAAAAATCTTGTGTTCCTTAAACATTTTTGATGTGTGTATTAAAAAGTTAAGAGATATTAAAAATATAAAAACTACTTTGTACTGGTGAGTTTTTGGAAATATAAAAATAAGTTTGAAGTGATTACATTGAAAAAAAAAGATTTTGAAGAACTACAAGTCTATATTGTCACCAAGGAAATTTCTGTGATCACATATTCTACTATAAATACAGGCATACAACGATTTGGAAAATTGTGTAACCACAAAAATATTTCCCAGCTGATAAAAAATTAAATTTATGATAAACAGTAAAATGTAAAAATTTGGAAACTCCCGGAATATTAAACTGTTATCACTTCTTCATGAGTTGTCTGGAAGATCTCTTTGTACCTAGTGCGTTCTGGGAGTGTCTAAGTAAAAACAAGATGATAATTTACTAACGAAATTTTATTAAATATGCTAAATTAAATAAATGTGTTGAATTTGGAAAAATATTGTTTCAATATTTCAGATTCAGACAAATTTTGAAAAAAACACTATTTTTGTTATTTATTTTTTTTTTCATTAAAAAATATCCCCTATCACTCTAAATATTATATAAATCAATCTCTGGAGCGATTTTTTTTTTATATTATAGAGTTGATGAAATTCATTTCTCATGTATTTTATTATTCTTGTTTTAATAACTTTTTGTTTGAATTGAAAAATATTAAATTGTTCAAAATAGTTGACCTATTGACACCCAGAACGTTGCACCAGAAATCCGTTGTCTTCCTCTTCCTGAATGATCCTTTCTGTGTCTAGAGCAATCGGTTTTACCTAGAGAATTTTGAGTGTTTAATATTTCAAAAATTATAATGTCACAATTAAATGGTTAATAACATGCCTGACTAAATAAATTCTTGAAAAACTCTCTTAAAATATTTCTGGATCTGAATTCAACCATAGAAACAATTTAATTATTTACCATTATATTATACAATTGATAAAATTACCCTTTTGTCCTCAATAAGGCTTCAAATTTAAGAGAATAATTAAATTTTCAGGCGATTTTTTTTCTATTATTCAGTAAATTATTTTTTTTGTATCTTTTTCATTATTTCATTCATTCCAATTGAAATAAAAAATATTAAATTTTGATTGTAACCCAAATGATTGGCCGATTTGCTTATAGAAGGTTGCAGTGCTAAAAGCAACTTCAAATGAAAGAAGAAACACAAAAAAATTCCACATGAAAATATCCTCTTGCTGGGGTGTATATTTATGAAATTATTTAAAGTGGAACAACCTATACGAAAAAATTGTAAATTGGAAAAACATTTCAGGCACACCTTTTAAATAACAAAAATAATAAATAAATTCATAAAATTCAAAAATATTTCAATAAAAAAATTATATATAAAAAAAAATAATCAAAAACAGCTAGAAATCAAAAAAAATTATTATTATGCTATGAAAGCTCAATGTTTGAAAAAGAAAATTTTTGAAAATTGAAACTATTTTTATTTCCACTTTTATTTCTGTTTTTGGTATTCGTCACAACATTTTCCTACCTTTGGGCATATCGCATTTCTTGAGCTGAAACGAGACCGGTAAAATCTGTAAAAAAAGAAAACGATATTAACTCAATATTGTTTGGTTATAAACGGTAGAGAAAAATATTTAAAATATCTCGCAAAGTATGAACGTTTAAGAAATTGATGAAGAATTTTTAAAAAAAAAGAAGGATATTCCCAATAAAAACAGTACCCGAAACTCTATCTTCATTATTCATAATTTTAATTCTACCCTGAAAATAGGTCTCCGCCCGTCATTTTGGGTATACGCGCACAAGTTTTTTAAAGTATTAATAAATGAATATTTGAGGTAGGTACCTATTAATTGTTTATTTAAAAATTTGAAAAAATTATGGTGTATTCTTAACACTTCAAGGAGTTCATTGACCTTGGGAAACATTCTTTGAACTAAATTCAAACAAGCTAAGAAACCAGTAATTGACAAAATGTTCTCGAACAAAAAAAAAATAATTGCTTTAAAAATGTTTCGCGTCGTGGAGCCCTTTCTACATACATACCGAATAAGATCACGTCATGAAAAATTAGAATATTACAATACTTTGTTTATAATAAGTAGAATAAGGTAGAAAAAACTGCGAAGCAGTTATTTATTGTTAAAAAATATTATCATGAGCAAAGTATTTGAATTTCTTGAACTCCTATGACGAGATCTTGTTAAGCATGTGTGCAGGAAGGGCTCCACAAAGCGAGATATTTATACGACAATTATTTGAACATTTTCTTCTAGTTTACAATGAAAATGAATTTTCAAGAGAATTTTGTTAAAAATTGTTGAAAAATTAATTTTTCGAAATTTTTCCAACGCCAATGAATACTTCAAAGTGTTTAGAATACATTATAATTTTTTTAAATTCTCAAATTAACAATAATTCATACCTAAACTTATTGTATTCGTCCTGTTTGCTTTTGACGAGGCTTGCGCATACCCAAAATGACGGGTTGAGACCTGTTTGCAGCATTGAATTGAAATCATGAATAAGTTATGGATATAGAGTTCTGGGAGTCAGGACTTTTTATTGGAAACCTCCTTTCTCAAGAAGAAAACGTCTGAAACGTCCGAACCAGTATAAAAAATATATAAATTTACGATGTTTATATAATTTATAAAACCTGTCCAGTTATATAATGTTGTATTTCTGTTGTGCAATTTTTTATTCTTCCATTTTATTTGATAAGCAATATTCCTTTTATCAACCACATTCATTTTCGATATTTAATAAGCGCCTTTTGAATTTATACACCTGTGTCTACATAAAACAAATTTTTAGTTGATATTATCTAACAAATTATAAGTTTCCAAAAAGTTAAAACACACCATACCTAACAAGTTTAATTGTACATTTTTGAAATAAAAATACAACATACCCAATAAGTATTAAACATTAAAACTGTACATTTTTTAATAAAATAATCAAACATTACCTGAACAACATCAAAAATGGTCATATTCACTACTAAAAACACTCACAATGATATTCTTTTTCCACTACTAGCTGTGAAGTGAAACATTCTTTGTTATTAATTCGTAAAGCAGTTTTTTCTAAAGCTAACAAAAAATGCTGGCTCGGTGACAGCGACGTTACATTTTAATTTAGGATTTAAATATACAGAGAGGGTTTTAAATATGAAACGACTCACAGGATTTTAATGAGTTTAAATTTGTGTGAGTTTAACGATGTGAACGATTGGTATTAACATTCCTCTCTGAAGTTTAATTTTTAGGTGTTGCATTTTTTGTAAATCTTTTCATTAACATTTTTCAACAAATTACTTACAGTAATAATTTCTTAGAGCATTTCCATTAATATAGAAAGAGACGTATGAAAGTTTGAAAGATATAGATTGAAAATAACATAACAAGAGATAAAATAAATTGAAAAGGTGTACACGGAACAACACATACAGAATGGTAAAAATGGAAAGAATAAATTCATTATTTTGTAAACCGTTTTAGGATAAAATCTTGAAACCCGTCGATCAGTGCCGGATTAATGATATTTTGCGCCCTGGCAAATAATTTTTTCCTCCCCTAATTTATATCCCTGGATTAGTGGAAAACTCGACCAAAGTGCGTTTTTGCCTGATTTTTCAGCCCTCCCATAAATATGTTCATATTTTTTTCATTAAGATTAATTTTCCCGAACTCTTCTCTGAGTAAAGGAGCTTTGGGGGGTGCTTAATGGATTCAAAAAAAAATCACTCAATAATAATTCCTGGGTATTTTTATAAACAACGTGTTTTTCCAAGGGCCATTTTTATGGATTTTCGGAGTTCTTGCAGACGCTCCAGTTTATCGGCAATTTCTTGATAATTAATGATGAAACCGGATGTTAAAGTATAGTTTACAATTGTAAGATTGTCCCCTTGCCGATACCACCATTATTTTCTGTCTAAGTTACCGAGTTTTCCGGAAAATCGGGAAAATCTTCAGCCCCTTGAAAAAAGTACATTTTTTTTGGAGGTTTTTTTCTCCTAACGGTGAAATTTTTTCCGGTCAAGGATTGGACCCGATGAAAGGTAACATTCTGACCTTTCCTTTGGTGTGTATATTAATTATTTTAGTGAACGCACGAAAAATAATTTATTATCTAAAGTTGATATAATTTACGTCTCATTTATTCATTTTCCGCGCACGCCGCCACGCGCCACCCATGTATAGTGTGGTAGAGGCGTTTGATACAGTGTGTACACGCATGGATGCTTTCTGCTCTTTGTCAACAACCTATATTTTCACATTAAGGAATTGGGATTCCTTGATTTTTTTCACAATAAATTTATTAGTCAAGTTCAGGAAGTGAAATCAAAGTTATTATTGTTATTATTATCATTACTATTATTGAGACAAAAAACGGGAAGATATTGAAGTTTTATCAGTTTCTTTATTTTTTGGAGCACAGGGTGAAGTTTTATTTTTGTACTCAAGGTTCAAGAAAGATAATTAATTTATTGTGGATTGAGTAAACTTAATAATTGGGTTAATATTATTTGTTCTTGTAGAAAAATAGCGTCCATTTTCCATCCCGTTCACATGTACCTAATCATTTTCAAGATTTGGGTACACCATTAAAGTAGGCCAAGTGCTCATTTTTGGGTGAAGTGATAGTGGTTCTGACCCCGAGAGTTGTTAAGAAAATGAGCATTTTCATGACTACCATTTATGGCCTTGATCATTTCGCGTGCGAAAAATTATGATGGCGCCATCTACAATTGATACTTGAAGCCCTAACCATAGGAATTGGTTTATTTGCAGGCCCCTCACCCCCGGCGATTGTAAATTGCAGCGGCGGTCAGAGTTTCTATAATCCTTACATGTAAATTGCAGCGAATGGTCATGTATGGGTTCGTAGTAACTATGTAAATCTTACCTGTAAATTGCAGCGGCAAAATTTATGAAAACCTACTGAGTTAAACTTGAAACAAACCGTAGATTATTTATACTGCATTACTTATCTATACTAAAGAAAAGAAAAATACTTTTTAATATTTATTAATTGATGACCAAATACACATTACACATACATACTAGTATACTATAAGCGCTATAATAAAATCAAAAACAATATCTTCTATAAGTTCCTTGTGGCATTACTTATTCTTTTTTCTTATTCTTTTGGGAATCAAACCACAATAATGTTTTTTTATTTTTTATTTCGACGTTTCGGTAGCGTTCCAGCTACCGTTGTCAAGATTAACTATTTATAGTATAGAAATAATTTTTTGGTCCCTATCTGACACAACGAAAAAATTTGACAACTAGACAATCAATAATATTTTGAAGTTTTTATCCAGGTTTTCTTATGTTTTATCTTTGGAATGGTTGTTAATCGATACACACTTCAATACACAAAATCACCAAACTGAGTTATACATATTTTGAAAACAAAAATAATCATACACAAAAAAGTAACAACAAACGCGTTTTTATTAATAAAATTTCCAAAATAAGCGGAAAAAAAGCGCTATCCCAATAAAAACCGTTCCTGGAACGTGCACTTCATTGGATCCCATTTCTAGTGGACTACATATCGTTATAATGTCATAAAATTAAATATTTTATTTCACATTTTACCAGAGGTGTGATCTACTATGAATGGACCTTAATAAAATTTGACAACAAAGTTTTGTAGTCTTAAACTTCAAAATATTATTGATTGTCTAGTTGTCAAATTTTTTCGTTGTGTCAGATAGGGACCAAAAAATTATTTCTATACTATAAATAGTTAATCTTGACAACGGTAGCTGGAACGCTACCGAAACGTCGAAATAAAAAATAAAAAAACATTATTGTGGTTTGATTCCCAAAAGAATAAAAAAAAAGAATCAAAAACAATATTTACACTAAATGTACATATTATGTGCTCAAACATTTCCAAAATGATGACATACTTGTTTTACAAATTGCAATCTCGTTATACTTTTTGTTTTATAATACAGATTTAATTTTATATCTAAGAAATTAAATTTATTCCGGGTTCGAGTATTTGGAAGCTTAACAGTATCATTTATTTTAATATAAGTATCTATTTGAAATTGTAACAATGTTTCCAGAAATATGTAAAATGATGAGTGATTACTATAAAAGTTATCATTATAAAATGAGCGTGAAAGGATTCACATGCATTGATTGCCGACACATACTAGGTGAAGTAGATGCCCAAATTTCAGGAGGAAAAAGGGCACTTTCTGACACATACACATTTACTAAATAGTAGACATATTATGGGTAACCCTACTGTCTGGTGGTTGTATTTCTCCCAAGTCAAAAACAAGGCAATCCCCTACTTCGGCGGGTGTAAGATACTGAAGACCAAAAGTATATTTTAAAAACTCTCCTATCTCGGAATCTTTATCTTTGTACTCTTTTGCCAAACCTAGTTCTTGAATCTTGCGTCACCATGATTGGCTTAAGTGAAAATGACATCCAATTATTTTTATATCGGGCCATATGTTATTTACGGCTGAGTGGATAGCTTGTTCAAAATCAATAGCTATTTTGCTTGGCTTAAAAACTAAGTAATTTTTTTGCAGATATATCTACAATAAATTTTAAACATTCTTTGTAGGAGTAGCATGTTTTATCTTTAACTAAACAAAACAACAAAGGTAAATAGTGGCCATTTTTGTAGCCATGAATTGTAAACAGTTGCTTAAAATAGCGACTACAGTATGAAAATGTTCCATCGGCGTAAATAATGTCACAGAAGTTGCATAAAAACTTTAAATTGGTTACACACGAAAATATTATAATGTTGTCACTGCTGTTGTTTAATAACACAAAGTTTTCACCACAATTTGCGTTACAAATGTTTGACTCCATAGCAGAATGGGTGTCCATAATAAATTTCGGTAGCGGTGGATATTCTCGGTGTCGGGCATTGTAAATATTCCTTTTGATACAATTCACATCAGAAACGGCACGATGAACATCCGAAATGTTTTTTAAAATGCCACGGCATATTTTTGCTGGCTTTACAGAAATATCTTTTGTCGCTTCACGTTTACAAGAAACACTCACAATATGCTTTTGAATTTTCTTCTCGTCACTCTGATGATTATGTTCCAAATTTTTCCTTGGAATTATCCGTTCGGGTCCATCTTCAATGCTGTAGATCTTGGCGATGCACTTCCTTGTGGTGCAGCACCACTTGACTTCTCCAGATTTCAACGTTTCTTTTTTAAAGAACTTATAGTTAAGTTACTTAATAGTAACAACACGTTTCCACGTTCACTAACAATTTCTGTTACTTCGCTTATGTTAGATAGCAAAAACTAATAATAAAATATAAAATCTACTTATTTATATATAGGTAAAGGGGTGGACAACCCCATAACGGGGGCGGCACCGAGTTGCGCCACCAATCAGATAGGTTCTTAATCTATAACAACTCCAGTTTAGTGAAATTCTTAAAATAATTTAATCCCTGCAATTTACAAGTCGGTATACGGATTAAAGATTAATAAGTGCTGCAATTCACATTTGCCCCTCACCCCTGATTTTGATAGGGAAGCGACGGTTTTTAAGTTTCGGAAAACGGTGTATTTTGAACCGCTGTTTTTGCAAAAAGTAGGGGGTAGCGAAAAAAATCATGGGGACAACTTTTGTAGGTAATAAATTGTTCTTAATTTTTTGTTTAAACTAAAATTGTCTAAGGGTCATATTTCGGCAGATATCACCGGAAAACGGATTTTCGGGAACTCCAGAGCCATTTTGCTACCCTTCCACAAATTCCAGGTACCTGATATTTTGGGAATTTAATGTACCTATCAATACCTGCAAATTGGAGAAAAAAATTTCCCGCCGGACCAGATGCCCTGGTTGACGGGTTTTTTGGCCTTTATTTATTGGACTATTGGTAGATAGGTACATGTTTATATTTGAATGAACATAAAGCTACCTACTTGACACTTTATTTAAAAAACGTCAAACGCCAGTTTTTCGGTCGCTATAATTTTGTTCTCAATCAAAACATCATTTACCTAATTGAGTAGAGTTAAAGCTGCAGTGAAGGCATAGTTAACATTGAAATTATCCGTAACTCCCATCTAAGAATCCAACAATGCAATATTGTAGAGGGTCTTCCATTTAAAAAATTGGGAGGGATGACCATAGGGTGGAGGGGGTTGAAGTAATAACGTCTACATATTAGCAAAAATACGTCCCCCTTTATATATATTATGATTTTTGCCGTGTGTTTCAATTTTTTCATAAAAGTGACTCCTTCAGAATTATGTGGGGCGAATAGTTTTCATTGAAATGCTTTGTTTAGTTTATATTAATTATACTTTACTTTCACGTTTATACTAATACGTTCGACATGCACATATTTTTATGTAATTGCCGGGAGCACTCTACCCCTAATCGTAAATTTTGCCGAGCCAACTGGTGCTCCAACCAGTGGTAGGGTTCTTTATCGAGCCCAACACGCAAATATTAACATTCAACGAATATATATATTACAATCCGGATTGCATAACTTATCACTACAATGACACTCACTCGTTCTTGAGTCTTGAATTTCATGAAAAGAGAGAGCTGTGAACATTGTGAGGAGAAACCGCATACGAACATTGCAAACAAAATAGATTAATCACACTCGGTTCTCGAACGTTTGCGTACAGTTTGAATTCTAATGTGTTTGTACCTGTTGCCAAGTCCAAAGTGGATGATTTATTTGTTTTTTGACATGTGATATGTAATTATTTGGTGAGTTCTCAGTTTGAAGAGTTGGTTATATTATGAATGTAAAAAAATGGTAACTACTTCATGAACTGGAAGTGAGTTAAGACTTGAGATATTTATGTATATATTTTGAAGGGGTTCCCATAAATGAGATTACAAATCGAATTGCTGTAAACTGTTTCCATTATTGAGATACACTCAACAAAATAGACAAATAATTTCAACTGTTTCCTTTTAATTATAATTATATCTTACTGTATCAATAAGTATTTCACATTCTAGAATTAAGAGAATAAAATGTATTCAGTCATTGGAACAGTTAACAAAAAAGAATCCCTTACAAACATCACCGTGAGATAGTAATTATGGTTTGGTGTAATTTATTCGGCAGCATTTTGTTCGACGGAAATTTGGCACCCTGGTTATTTGTTCGAGAGGAAATTAATTAATCGACTCGCATTTATTCGAACATAAATTTGTTCGACAAATTTTTAAATATATGTGAAAAAAATAAACAGCAAGATACAAAATGATTTAATTTCTGGGTTATAATGTGTATATGTTATGGACCAAGTAATTAATAGGACATTGTAAAAAGTGCCCAGGCAGTTTGAAAAATTCCCAATATGAGAGGACAGAGTGATAAAAATTTTTTGAAATAATCAAATAGTCCGGGCATGATGTATAATGCGTGTCACCTATGGGGCAGAGTAATTATTACGTGATTAAGTTCATTTTTATTCGTTATGTTTGTGTCACGTGTGAAATGATTGTTGGCGCGTGGAATTCAAATTATTTGATATTTTTTTGAGAAGGGGAAGGAGAAAATGATTGAATAATAATTTTCAATAATAACCAAATCTACCCCTACCAAACCTTCTTCGTATTTTTAGTCAATTTTTGAAGAAAAAATTATAATAATTTTCAATAATAACCCAACCAAACCTACCCCTACCAAACCACCTTAGTATTATTTAGTCACAGTCTACTAAATATCATTGAATACAATATACACACACATTACCTATATATTATAGTATAACTAATTTTATTTCATTTATTAGTAGCTAATATTGTGCGCCACAGGACTAAAGACAACTGAATCGTTATTATGTACCTGCTAAATATCGATAAGTACCTGAAATGAAAGGTAAAATTATTCCTAGAAATTAGGGGTCAAATGACCGCATAACAATATTACATCTCTACATATTGTAACATGCAATATTATAACTTTTCTCTAGTTCGGGTATTTAAAATAAAATTCTCAAATTTTCGACGAAATGTAGGTCGAACAAATTTCCGTTCGAACAAACTTCCGCCCGTACAATTATTTTACGAACAAATGCTGTCGAACAAATGTTGTCGAACAAAATTCCGGACACCAGTAATTATCAACTTTTTCTTCCACCTCTATAAATCTTCAATAGCCCTAATATAGGTTAACCTTCCTTATAGTTATTTGTATGCTTAGGCCGCGAAATAACTTTTTAACGTACCGAAAGAACAGTTATCGCCGAGGCCGTTTGCGGCCGAGGCAAGATAATCTTGAGGTCGTTAAAAAGTTTCGCGGCCATGGCATACACACTATTTTTCGTGCAATCGTTGAAATTATTGAACTAGATAATTGTAAATAAATATATCATTGCTCTAAAATCAACAGCAGTTCAATTTATTTAACAATGTGTGCTATGGAAATGATATGTTTCAATATATACAAAATATTTTGACAGTTCTTGCTTCAACTTCTGGAGTAAATATAAATAATAATACAAACTGTACAATTAATGTTAATATTCATCCTAAATAATATAAGTACTTATGTATTTGTTGCTATTCAATAAAAAATAATCCTTGTCTTTGTAGTATGTTAGAAATGTCTAATTTAGAAGTGATATTCAAATTTGGAAGTGACGTTTGGTTTCGCGGCCGTTGCTATGGGTAACGGCCGCGAAATTGAATTTAGCGGACTGAGTTGAGAACGCGAAATACTGACTTCGCGTCCGGTTGCACGAAAATGTTTTTTTATCAATTTAACCGATTTTAATAACTCATCGAGTGCAAAGCATCAAAATAGATATCAAGTTTTTGTTCGTGATCATTTTCAACTTTTTATTGATACAATTTATTAAGCCATACCAACGTGATTAGAAGTATTGAGTATTTTACAAGAAGGAGCACGATGACCATTTTCACTCCACCTTTCTAGAAAACTCAATGTGCATTACAAAGAATTGAATGTTTTTAAGACGAGGAAGGGACAAAGCCATGATTATTTTTCCTCCTCACTCGTGGAAAACTTCATATTCACTGTGAAAAAGAGTGAGTTGACTTGATTTACCAATCGCAAATTTAGCAAACAACTAGAGGTGTGTTGCGATTTCACTGGAACTTGTTTTCTCACTGCTTCTTCTTTGTCACTGGAACATAACGTTTCAGCTTTTAAAAAAAGGCAGTGATTTTAGGAAAGGGTTCTTTGGTTTGCATTTTCAAATTCATAAACTTGAATTATGAGTTGTGTGTGTTTGTTTATACTAAAATAAAATATCTTAAGACCAATGAACAAGTTAATACAAAACATTGTAATGATCTACATGAACCTTTATCTAAGGGAAATATCTATTTTGAAGCTCCAGCTATACAAGGCAATGGTTTTATAATAAATTACCTATAAGAAATTGTATTACACTAATACTATTCAAAAAAGTTTCAAAATCATTTTTAATTGAACGTTGTTTTTACTCCACAGAAAATTTTTTATGAATAATTATTTATCACTATGGTACAAAGATTCAGTTCAAGTGCCTAACCCAATCGAATGAATGAATTAATACGTTTTTATAGAATTACGTTTGTCACGTTTAACTTTTTGTAGATTTAATTATTGGTACTTGGTACCAATAACGAGTACTACTCGTTACAAATAGCGTGCGCGTTCCTATCTCGACGGTATGCGTATAACAGTAACCATTATAAGCTAAAGATGACGTAAAGTGTAACACATTCTCAAAAACCCGTTCCAAAAAAAAGCAGCTTCTTGTCTCCGCTTTTTTGTTGGAACTGTAACGTTCGTACTGCTTTATGAAAGTAACTTCTTGATCACATCTCTATAAACAACAAAGAAAAATTCATGAGCTTTAATTGGTAATGAGAAAAGCAGCAACTTTAAGGACGTTTCAGTAATCAAGTACATTATTTTGTCGTCCAGTTTCTGCGATCGAAGACTCGTAGGCAAAATAGCGTTGACTTTTTAAGAGGGTCCTTTAATGTTTTTGGGTGGAGTGGAGTAAATGAAAAATGACAGGTGTAGGTGAATTGGACGGCGAAATGAAGTGACTGATCTCCATACTGATTTAACATTTATGACTTTTTTCGTGGAGGTCCTATCTGTTGTGGATTTACTAGAAGTATATTAGTTCCTCAAAAATGAAAAGAATATTATGGGATTTAGTAAATTCCTTCTAAATGAAAAATTGAAATTTGTATCACGTTGGTCTTTCATAATTGTCTATATTGTATAACACATGGGCTGATAAGTTCCGGGCCTAACAAAGAAAACACGTTTTTCTGTTCAATATTAGTTTTATTCATTAATGCAATTTCCATCAAGAATAACGCGAAACAACGCAATCATTCCAGCGGCGCTCTGACATTTCAATACCACTTTTGCCTCAAAAGAGGTCTCAGTATTAGCGAAATTTTTTAACGGCGAGCATTTTTGTTAGTTCTTCGAACAGCCAGTAGTCGTTGGGAGCCAAATCTGGCGTATACGGTGGATGTGGGAGCAAGTCGAAATTCAATTCATGTAGTTTTGCCATTGTTTTGATTCACTTGTGACACGGTGCGTTGTCTTGATGAAACAAAATTGTTTTCTTTGCCATATGCGGACGTCTCTGCAATTTCGGCCTTCAAACGCCATATTATATTCACTGTTAATGGTATTTCCCTTTTCAAGATTGTCGATACACCACGTACTTCCCAAAATACTGATGCCATAACCTTTCCAGCTGACTGTTGTGCTTTCGGGCGCTTTATACGAGGTTCTCCAGCTGCTGTCCACTCAGATGACGATCGTTTTGATTCCGGAGTGAAGTGATGGATCTAAGTTTCATCCACTGTCACATATCGACGCAAAAATTCCGGTTTGCTACGTTTACACATGATTAAATACTGCTCAGAAGCATCAACACTTTCTTGTTTTTGGTCAACAGACAACTTTGAACAAAGCTTTCTCATAGTGAATTGCTCATGCAATATAAAGCCAACACGTTCTTGTGATATTTTTACGATGTCAGCTAGCTCACGCAACTTCTCTTTTCGATTATTCAAATCGATTTTGTGGATTTTTTTGATGTTTCTGGTTTTACCGCCTCGTGTGGACGTCCACTGCGCATCATCGGTATCTCTACGATCTATGTGTCAGGCCCAGGACTTTTCAGCCCATGTGTTATAATAAAATTCTTTCTAAAAAATATAATTTTTACAGAAATTTTACACAAAAATGTCAAAAAAATATTCATTTCTTGTGATATTACTAGTGATAATAAAATTGAAATTTCAGTTATTTTGCCGTATTGTTGCTTATTATAATTATGTCGGGTTTCAATTTCCACTTACATGAATTACAAGAACTTAACATGTATTTAAAATTTCGTCCATATATGAAGTTGAATAAAAAAGTTACTTCAAACTTGCTATGGTAAAATTTGAATCTAAAGAACCATAATATAGTTCCAAGTATTTTGCAGAATTTTCCACCTGACTTTCCCAACATTTTTTTGAGTTAACGTTTACCTAATTCAAAAATTTTCAATTTTAGGATATGAAGAATCGTATATTATTCCAAAGTATGATGATATGCACTGTAGCAGTATATCTAACAGTAGCTTTACAGCCTGGGTCGTTGAAAAAACAGGTAGGTTTGATGTAAAGTGAATACCCGATACTACTTGCATTGTGACAATGCTGTTACATATGATATAAATAAATATAAATTCAAGTTGTAATTGGACGTATAATAGGCATTGTTTTTTGGAGACATCCCAACTCGTTTCATTGAACTCTGCTTTTAAAACTATTGGAAATGTCTCCTTCGTAAAACTCAAAAGCCTTCGATGTAATTTTATAATCTTGATTTCACGCCGACAAATTGTTCCAACCCTGTTGTTTTATTTCGGTTTTGAAATTTGTTAATTGGGTACAGGTTTCATTTAATATCTGAAATAACCTAAACCCGAAAGAACAAATCCACTTAGCTACTCTGGCACGACGGTCATAAGCCAACGAATTGGTAAATGAAACGGCCAGTCAAACATCCAGACAATGCCATTTATTGGATCGGAATCGCTCTGTGGGGTCGTAAAGTCGACAATAAGTATAGCCACAAGCTAGGGGTGGCTCAGAAACCTCTAAATTGGTGGATAATATCACCAGGAATGAAACAGGAGAAACAGACCTAATAAGCTTAAAGCCGTAGTATATATGTTAAAAAGGCACTGTAAGTTTAACATTCACGCAAAGCTAATGGGCTTGACAGACGAAGCCATGTGCAGATTCTGTCACCCAGAGGAGGAAACTGTAGTGGAATTCTTTCCCAGTGCGAGTGCCTGGTGAATGTTTTGAAACAAGGCGATGAGAAGCTACCGGTAAGAGATTACATGGCTATTTAAATAGAATTGGGATGGAGAATGTAATCTAGATTCAGAGAGCCAGAATAGATTTGAAAAGGTCGTAGTAAAATAGATTTGTCATTTACCTTATCAAATCTAATCTAGCTACTCGACCAGAACAGATCATAGGTTGAAAAACCAGCTACTTTTTTGCGCAGATGCTGACTCTTCCGTCAGTTAGCTTACGCTGTTTGTGTATTCTGATGTCCTGATTTTAGTTTCACAACACAAATGTATCGTCACTCTTAACCCTCTGTACGAGGTTCGTCATTAGTTGGCTATTGTATTCTTTGGAAGTAATCCTAGACTGTCCGATTATTGTATGTCTTTTGACTTTTCTGGCCCTGTACTACATTGTCCGCAGGTAAATTCTCCGTTGTACATTCCCATTTTTTGCAAAAACTGTACTGTAATCAATGAAAAGATTCTTCTTGATATCACTTTTGGGTTTGGGGTCACTGCATATTTTCATCAGCATGCTGCGCACTTTTCTATTATTAATGAAGAAGTTGACAATCGAAGGACCACCGATAATGAGGTATCGGACCTTATCATTCTATACATAAAGCAGAGGAATGACTCGAATAAATAAATAGCATCAGTTATGATTATAAGAAGTTTATGGGTGTGACATAAATGGAAGGCCACACAGTTATCTTTCCATTTATAAACAGCTGGAAAAGACTATAGCCAAAATTTTCCCAGTAACAGTAACGTACACAAATTGAAATTGAGTAAATACACTCTCATGTATATATAGTCGACGACATGTATTTAGAGTCTTCCTTAAATTCATAAGATGAAACGAGCACAATTTGTTACTCTTAGAGGTATTATAGGAAGTCAATATGTTTATTACAATAATCTGAAATGATCAGCAAAAGTGGGGAATAAATTATTTTGCAAACGAACGATTTGGCAACTATGTCAGGTAGAAGTATGGCCCTTTGGAACCACGTGAAAACTCGGTAAGTTCACAGTAAAAGTAAATCGGGCCTACCAGCAGCCTGAAGCAAAAATGAGCCAAAACAAAAGAACAAGAATGGAAAATAACATAGGAGGATGCAGCAGCTCCTCAAGTACAAATGTAAATATTAATGTTATAATGATGGAGAACACGATAACATACCGACCATAGCAGTAAAAAATAAATTCGGCGTCCTAGGAAGAGAACAGGAGAGAAAAGATATAGAGAAAACAATCCAATGAAGAAGAGAAAAATCAATACCACCCCTGTACTACTAGCACAAATACCTAAATACGATGACGTAGTCAAAGAAATCACAGCAATAATCGGAACAAGGGACTTCCGACTAATTATAAATAGGAACAAATGTGAAACAAAAATACATTTAAAACATCAGAAATATTTCGACTTGGTGAAGTTTGAAGTTGAAAAATCAAAGAACGAATTTTTCACATTCACCAAACGTGAAGAAATATTAAAAAAGCTGGGGATGAAAGCCGCACCAGGCCTAAACATTGACGCTATCGAAAATGAATTTGAAGACGAACACAAAATGAAAGTAGAAAACATAATACCGTTAAAAACGAGAAAGACCAACACAGAAAGCCACAGCTACCTCCTGCACTTCAGAAAGGAGAAAAACCTGAGAGAGATAAGAAATATACGAGGCATACAGAACATAGGTATCAAATGGGAAAACTATATTAAGAAAAACACTATTCTATACAAAAAGCAATGAAGGGCAACATACCAGCAATAAAATATGAAGCAAAACAATGTAACATAAACGAAGAAACAAAAAAGAAATACTAATAAAATGAGAAGACAGTATTAAAGAAACCCAACAAATCAATTAAGAGAAGAAATAAACAACCTGAATATGGACATAAACGCCAGACTTGAGACAATAGAAGCTGAACAATGGCATGAAAGAATAAGAAAAATCAACAAAAACAAAACGAACGTATGAAAACTGATGAAAAAATAGGAAGAACCAAACGAAAAAGAATGAGATACCGCCACTAGTAATGGATAACATAATGATACAGGACCCCGACGAAAAGCTTAATGCAATAGCCGAGCAATTAAAAAGACATCACCTCTTAACAAGCGACAAATCAGGCCAACAAACCAAAGAACTAGTACAAGAAAGATACGAACAAATCATGAATGAAACAGACGGTAAAACCATAAAAACAAATCCAGAAGAAATCAAAAATATAATAAAAAGGATGAAAAACATAGCTCCGGGTGAAGATGGAATACAGGCCATCGTTCTAGAAAACCTACCCAAGAAAGCAATAGTACAAATAATATATTATATAATAAATGCAGAATTGAGAATGGAATATTTCCCGACAAAATTAAAGCACACACAGATAATACCAATCAAAAAACCAAACAAGAACGCAAGCAGACCGTGCAGTTACGGGCCGATCTCTCTACTTAACACAATGGGGAAAATATGGGAACGTATAGTAAAAAAAAGAATAACTTAAACCTGGAGAATAATAAGACCATTATAGAAGAGCAGTTTTGCTTCAAGAAAAACCGCACCACCGAACTACAGCTAGCAAGAATCATAGACTATGCGAAGACAGAATTAAATAAAAAAAGAAAAACGGGAATGTCAACCCTAGACCTGGAAAAAGCATACGACGCAGTGTGGTAGAAAGCACTGATATACAGAATGAAGAAAGCGGACAAATCTATAGACAGCTAACTAACCAACAGAACATACGATGTTAAAGCAAACCAAAGGAAATCAAATACATAGGAAATGCCGGAAGGGTACTTTCTCCTACACTGTTCAACATCTTCATTAATGATATACCAAAAAACGAGAAAACAAAGCTGGCCATGTACGCGGATGACACTGCCATAATAACAACGTCAAAAAGGAGAGAAACAATAACAAAAAACCTAGAACACATCACAGAAATCAACTTCTGAGATAAGTGGAATATAAAAATAAACAACGAAAAAACACAATTAATAATATTCGCCAACGACCACCCTAAGGAAAAAGGCCAAAATAGGAATAATGACATAACAACAAAAGTAGAAAAGGACATCAAATACCTAGGAGTCCACTTAGACAAACGACTAATCTTCAAGAAACACGTAGATGAAACAAGGAAAAAGATAATACAACCATTTACAAAACAAGCCATTTGGGACAAAAACAGGAAGTTACTCTATACAACACCTACTTTCAGTCAATCTTACTATATGGATGCACGGTGTGGTGCTGTATGACAAAAACCAATAGAAATAAACTCCAAGCAGTAGCAAAACGCCTGATACGATTCTATAATGAAAAAGAATCAAAATAAAGGAAAACAGAGATTAACAGCATCCCTGAGTAAAAAAGGGTAAGTAAATTTTAACTGAAATTCGTACAGTTATATATATGTCAATTCCCTTCGACTGTGTATGATTGGTCTGTTGGATTCTTCATACCTCCCTTTATTTCCTTCATATTGTTGTGAGCCTAATATATTTCTCGTGTTTTGTTGTCTCAACGATACAATTTTTGCCACCCTAATGATTAATGTCAATCGGAGCAAGGTCTATTAGTGCTTGGAAAACTTAGATTTGGTAGGACCATTCAGGTTTGATAAAATAAAAATTTCAACTTATAACGTACATTAGGTATGCATTGATATTCTTCTTTTTCAGGAATATGTTGATGAAATTGGAAGTGAAGTGCGAGAGAAAAGGGCGACAGTAGAGAAACCTGGATTTTTTCGAACTTTATTCTCTGTAATTTATGAGGTATCTCGATATATTGTCTGAAAATAATACATTTAGGGTGACTAGCAGGTGAATGTTAATAGTTACAGAATTGGAATATCTCTTGAACAGTTTAGATAGATATTTATCAATCAGTCCCAAAACAATGGTCAATAATTGCAGTTCAATATCTAGTTTGATATTAACTCAATATGCTAGCACATAACACTTTGCAATTTAATATGTATTTAACTAAAATGGTTTCCAGCAATGGGATGACACAAGAAAAACATCAGCTTCGATAGGCAAAGTAATAAATGACAATTTCCTACCAGAAAATCAAAAAGTAAGTAATATCTAGAATATGTTCTCAATTAGGGACTAGATTAGATTAGATTTAAAGTGGAGTGGCTCTTTGTCCTATCCCACTGCTACCGTTTCAGATCTATTGTGGTCCTCCCTATTCTTAAAGCTAGATATCTAGCTTTATTCTTTTTGTTAGACCTATTAGCCTCGATACCGCCTCCTTTACGTAGCTCTCTCGCCCTCGGTTTTTCTTCTCCGAATAGATGAAACCACACCCTTACTAGGCCTTTGCACTCACAGAGTATGTGCTCCGCGGTTTCGTCTTCTTCCTGGCAAAACCTACGTACGCTAACATCTAGGACGATGAATGAGTGGTTATTCTGCAAATGTTGAATGTTTTTGAAGTCAGCGTTCAACGTACGTCCGTACGACCACCATCTTGAATTTTTTGAAATGGCAACCTAGGTCCTGTCTCTTTCCAAAAATAATAGCAGTAAAAGTCACGAGTGTTTCTCGTTACCTCATAACTCATGAACACCCGAGTCAAATCAATTTGACATTTTTCACCAGCGGCGCATCATTATTAAATGGTTCGGCATGTATCTCTGGTGATCTAATTATAGGAGTGAATAAATGAAACCAAATTTAACATATCATAGTTAGACTACAATTTGAAATTCTACAAATAAATTGTTACAAAACTCATATCTAGAATGGCATTTAACGGCAGAAGTGGTCCGCCATTAGCCTTTTCTTTTTGGAAATATACATGTAGTTTTCTAATACACTCGCGTTTACTTTCGTCCAAACGTTTACCAGGCATTTTGTTGAAAAATATCACAATAAATGCAAATGAACTTCACCTATATACAGTAATGACAATGACGACGAACTTCAATAATGAATGATTTGCGCATGAAGTGTCCTTGATACATTCAGGGAAGTATGAGGTAAAGAGAAACATTCATGAATTTTACTGTAGGTATGTATAACTATAATAGAAAATGTCTCATAAAATATTGGTTTCATTATTATAAATTAAATTGTATTTTACTAAAGATATAACCTTGGAGGTTTTACCACAACAAAAAAGAATCATATATGCCTTAAAAACGCCAACTTCATCATTATTTACTAACTTCAAATTAGCACGAAGCTTAAGAGTAAATTAAGGATAATGCCACATTTATCGGCAAAATAGCCAATCGAAATCTTGATGTTAGTTTATCGCAAACGTTCTCATGACGAAGCAGCTCATCTTTCCAACGATTCAAATCGTGTACTCCCTCCTGTAAGTAGATTTACAGTGACGAGAATAATAATAGTAGTTTGTACAACTAGTGCGAAAAGTGATTTGCGTACAAGTTGTAGGTACACAAAATTTTTTCTACAACCACATTTATGAATGAAAGAAATACAGTAATTTATATAGTTTTGGACAACTCAAAAGATAAATTATTTTGATCTTGGTTCATAATTCCTAAAATAATGCCTAATAGGTTGATGTTTTTATAATTAATACATTAAAATAAATAGTTTACTTACTTTTGGTTGGAATTTGAAAATTGTACACCAATAAGAAATTTACTCTTAGGTTGAATTGTCAAAAAAAGTTGACAGGTCATAGGTAGCTTTGTTTGACATTTCGGTGCGGAAAAGTGCCATAGCGTGTACTTTCCGCATTACTTTTCCAACGGTTATCAAAAGAATTAAGAAAAGGCCTGCTTTGCGTATAAAAATTTGTGTTGAAAAGCGTGTTTTGCATAGTGGTTGTAGGAAAACAAATTTAATGAAACTATTAGATGTTTAAGAAAACCCCAAACATCTACAAGTGTATTGGCAAAGATCATAGTATTTGTAGACAGTCTATACAAACTATTCTGCATAAAAACAACTTTCATCCGTATAAACTTCAGAATCTCAAAGACTTGGATGAGGATGACTTTGATAGACAATTACAATGTTGTGGAACAGTTATAGAGAAAACAGGGATGCAAAACAATTTCCCAGAATTTTTGGTACCAGTGACATTTTGTTTGAACGGTTCTGTTGAAAGACATAATTTCCGGTACTTGTCAAATTGTAATCAGCACTGGTTTGGGGAGGCTTGTAGACAACGTCCACAAAAAGTTAATGTGTTTGGTGAAAAATCTTCTGATCGGACCATTTTTTATTGAAGGTACGCTTACCGGTGCTGAATATCTTGATTTGCTCCGAAAAAAAAATTATACCTGAAATAAATCGATTACTCCACAACTCTCATCCTGGAAAAACTGCCACACATAAGTACGTAGCTGAGTTAATGCAAAAAAATATTGAAATAGAATCGTTGACAATAAATAACACCAACCATAACGAGTAGTTAACAGCAAGGCTATGGAAGTTGCCGTTGTAGGACAACTTACGTTAGAAGAACACCAGTTCGTATCACAAATTTCCATTGAAATGCTCTATATATGGTGTGCTGTTATTCTACTCTTGCGCTGTCACCTAGCAGCAACTGGAGAACAGATTGAATGAAAAAGAACTAATTTAATATTGATAAATAACTACCCGAAAATACATTTTTTTAGTCTCACACAGTTCATTATTTCTGCTTTTATTAATTCTTGATACTTATCCTAGAGCTCCCCAACAACAGTTTCTCCAAATTCAAATGTTTCCACAACAGAAGAAACCAGAATCACCAGAACTGAATTGCAGAGAATTCTTCTAAGAAATCTGAGGGGTTTACAAAATCTATTCCAGGTAGAATTGAAGGAAGCACTTAAGGTAAGGAATTCCTATGTTCATTTTACATATCTCCACATGATAATTGAGTATGTATGATTATTTCTTTCGTCTATTAAATATCAGTCAACAACCAATAAAACGTTTGTTTCCTGTTTGACAGGACCAATCAACACGCTCTATTAGCGACTATTTACATGGTGCACAATAGTCACAGACTATTCAGCATGATACCTATATATCAATGATCCTGCGCATCTGACAGTACTCTAAATAAATACATCTTAAACGTCAAATAAAATCAATCGTGTTGAAGCTGTATAAGTATTTGAAAATTGATCGATTTGGAGAAACTGATATAGAGAAGTGGATTCAAGAAATAATCTTCACAAATATAACACGACCTTGATTAATTGTTGACTATTTTATTGCTGCTAAATTTCTCTTGTATTTATTAATTTTACTTGACATTATTTTGGCATTATTAATCAGAGATAAAAGCCATCGAGCTTCGCTCTCGGGCTCTCATCAGATTATTAATGCCAAAATAATGTCTTGTTAAATTATTATAAAATACAGTCGAAATTTAGATGCAATAAAAATAGTCGACTATTTATCAAGGTCTTGTTATATTACCCTTGAATATCATGCCCGATTGCAAAGAGACTAGATTGCTTTGCTCCGCTGTCTAAGTGTTTTTGAAACTAGATAAGCAGGACTTAATATTAATCGGGAGCTTAATATTAAGTTCACCACTCCATGCAGTGTAATACTGCATTGATCTCATTTAGTTACTGCAACTGCTACAGTTTTTAGGATGAAGTAGGAGTTTGTAAGTAGAATGGCAGATATACTGAGGCTGTAATGATTTTTAACAAGTGTCCAGCCATTCGTATTTTCAGTATCAAGACTATATTTTTCATACCTTCACCTCCTTCCGCATAAAAATTTCTTGTATTTCCTGCAGAGAAAAGGAACAGTCTACGTTTGGTACCCCCAGTCCTCTTCCATACATTCCATAAATGTAGGGGTTTTAGATGAAGACGATATCCATCTAGCCTGTGAGGATGAGGTGCACTACTGCTGAAGTTACCGTTTCATTATGCTGTAGATGCTCATGCAATATTGGTAGTTTCTGTGAGTTGTAACATCAAACAGAGTTTTGTGACGATTATCTTTTCAGATTAGTGTTAAAAACTCGTTAAACAATTTGTGGTCACTCCGTTTTTGAAAATTAGTTCGGCCAGTTCGATCGATTTTCTTCGATTGCCCGATCACTTTACTGGTTTTGGCGGCATGATATGTGCCTCATATCCCGCTCTTGCAAGGAAACCCTTCTAGAGTAATGTTGTGTTGGTGCATCAGCCCACTATTTCCTACTTAAATAATGTTTTAATGTTTTAATTGTTTTAAAATATGTTATTACTTTCGTAACTATCTAGTATAGCTATATATATAGTTGTGAGTTTAATTAGTTTGCACGGTTTCACAATTTGTCGGCGAGATAAAGAAATCTAAGTAGAAGCAGAACCGGTTTCAGGCTCATAATGTGAATTTTCAAAAAATGATTGTCAATGTTTGTATATTGGGGTGACATTCACTGAGGCCTGAAAGATCTATTGTACCCCCTTACTTCTACTCACGTCCTGAGGAAAGTCTCAGTGACTATTAGCTCTTTTAGTCTTATATCCCGGGGGAAGAAGAAGAATATTTGATTGTCTAAGGCCTACTAGATCTTTCCAATGATCAGATCTCCTATTTTCTGCGGCTTTGACTATTTTTCCAGTATTACATTGGAGTTCCTGATTCCGCAAAAGTATTCCGGCCCCCAAAAGGGTGGTTCAGTCCCCCTCAAATGTCGGAAAATATGACAAGAAGTATAATACCCATAATACTAGAAAAATAAGTTGATCATCTGGTGAGTTTTCTTCCTCACTCGATGTGTCATCCAGCTCTATGACAAATGAATGAACAGGAAAACGCTGTCTATAGGTTTCTACTACATCTTTTACATGCTTGACGCAGTTATACCACACATCGGGGCTCACTTCAGAACAAACATCTCTAATAAGTTTAAGCACACTTTCAGATAAAGTTGGTGAAACATTTTTTCTTATTGCCTGTTTGATGTTAGACCAAATTAACTCTATGGGATTAAACACACAATATTAAGGGGGTAAACGAACCACTTCATGACCATGCTGCTTTGCAAATTCATCCACTACATTAAATTAAGCTACCGTAATGATTTAAGCAAATCCTTCTCAAGACAATGTGTTGGAGTGCTGACACCCATTTTTTTGCAGAAATTCTGCAATTACTTGTTTCCTAGCCTTTGGTTTAGGAATTTCTTGAGTTTGCCTGGAATGGTAAGGAGCATTATCCATAACTATTACAGAACCACCGGGGATATTTGGAATTAAGTGTTCCTCGAACCATTTCTCAAATACCGCAGCATTCATATCCTGATGGTACTCCGCTGAACAGCTTGAAATATTTTTGGCAGATAACAATAAACCATTGTTAACGAAACCATATTCATTACCCGCGTGAACAATAATAATTCGTTTTCCTCTATTCGGAGAGGCATTTAATAAACACTTTGGAGACCCATCATGCCAACCTTTTTTGATAACATCGTGGGTATCATACCACGTTTCTTTGAGCTATACTATGTTTTTCTGCAATCGGCGACAATGCGTAATTGTTTCTGAATAAGAATGCTGAAGCTCTATTATTCTCGAGGACTCCAAAATTTTTTGACGGCTATTTAATTTTTTAAACCGAAACTCACAAGAGTGCAAAATCTTTTTAACGGTTTTATCAGCTTTGTAAGGAAAACCAGGAATTTCCTTTAATTTCTCTCTAATCATCTTAAATGTAGGAACGATATAACTGGCATAAAACTCATATATTTTTCTTCTAAGATTTTCCATTATTGCAGGATCCACACGCACTAGCGATTTCTGTATTCTCTTTTTCCTATGAGTAGTCGTTGTTTTACCGATAATTGTAATAATGGATCTTTTTGAAACTTTTGTCAATTTGTGTATTCTTACAGCAACTCCACGCTTTGACCCATTATTTTCTTGTTTCAGTTGCCTGTACATATTTTGTATCACTTTTTGCGTTGATGGCGACAAAAACATGCCAAATTTCTTCTTGTCTATTGTCTCAAATCCCTCCTCTTCACTTTCAGAAATTTCAGAACCTTTAGTAAAAAATTTAAAAATATAATATTCTTGTTTTGCACGTACAACAATCAATCAACTTACTATCCTTACTACAGTCCACATCATTACTAACAGATGGAACTATTTCAGGCTCTGAAATACAATATATATCGACAATATTAGAGCCTAATTTTGTTGCGTTTGTTAAATACATTTTCTCAGTTTAAAAAAAGAAATATTTCCTGTCCATATTTTTACCTATAACGATATTTTCCTCTTCGAATGGTCGCCAAAAGCCATCATTTTGATTATTACCAAAAAATAGTTGCAATCAATGAAAAAGTTTTAATCAAACACAATTTTAATAACAGCAACAGCTAACAGATATTTTTGTTCAGAACACAATGTGTAGTAAATAACAAAAATGAACTAAGCCTACCCTGAGAAGTTCACAGCAGGTACGTGTGGACTCTCCGCTGACGTATATTTTAGATAGACCAATCAGAAGCTACATTGCACCAATGAGAATCAATTGTTCGCTTGTCAAGGCTCGAAATGATTTATGGCTTTTTTATTTTTTCGGCTTTTTAATCCTCAAAGAGACCTTGCCGCATACTGTTATTTTATTTGTTTAAACTAATTCTACTGACAACTATATGTAAGTGTAGTGCCGAATCTGCCTGGTGAGCCAAAAACTTTGCTTATATCAATTTGATCACGTTCTGCCGATTCCATTCGTAGCGGTGTTGCCTAACGCAAACAGCATTATAATAAACCGAATTATTATATTTCTAAACGATCAACAATCCCTTCAACTTATATGTGTACTCTGTAAGAACTTGTTATTAGTTAATATTATCACTATTCCTATTATATAAATGGTGTGTGGCTGCCAGATTTTTTTTGCTGCCGGTTGACGCCGTATATTTGTTAAAGTTTTCACAAACTGGTTCCAAATAAATCTTTACACACTTTTTTATTCTGTGGGGAATAGCATAACTTTATCTAGTTCTCGGGTAAATAACTATTTTTCATCCACCGCTTTTTTATATTTGATATACTACTCATATATTTTCTCAATGTTCGATCCCTACTCAGCTGTCGCAGGTATGAGTTCGTTAAAGCTTGCGGTGGGTATCTTGGAGAGAAAGGGACCCAAAAAGCTGACAGCTCCAAGTAAATCTCCGATATTTGAGATCTGAAAGTTGAGTGCGCTGTGGAAAAGCAGTATAGCCTAAAAGGTATGAAAAAAGTAGGTGCTGGAAGAAGTACAGCTCTAACTTAACGTCTGAAGCGCTACAGTAATTGACAGAATATCATTCACCAAAGAATTAATTTGTGTTATCATTTAATTTTGCTAATAAATTTTTGAATCGTTTTATATAGAAAAACAAAAAATACAATGTAGCTGTATCGACTGACACACCAGTGTTTTTGGGAAACGTACCTATAGATTTAAAGTGGACTGTATGATTTTTAATTACTATGGGTTTTGGCTGAAATGTACAGTCAAGTGATGGAGAAAAGCACCTCATATCCGGAAGCTCATTCGTGTGGATTGAGGGTACCCTTCTCTTCTCTCTTATGCTTCCAACAAATTTTAAAACAAACTCGAAAAACCAAAAAAAAATTTTAATCGATTGGCTTAATATGCCTAATTGCATGTATCAGCCGAAGGCCGACAGCGTACTGTCTCTCCAACCGTGTATATGTCCGGCTTATTACTCGAGTCACTTTTCAATTTTTGATTGTACAGTGTGTCCCCGAAAAATGATAAATATTTAGAATTAAGTAAAAATATACGTTTCCTTACGAACAATAAAACTGGACTATAAAAAACAATAAAATGAATATACTATGAATTGAATAAGTTCCAAACAGTTGCATTTGAAGAAATAATGACATGTCTTTCAAATATTCACATTCTCACTGCTACCAGTTTATAGTGGATGAATTATGCTTCTCCACTCTGAACAAAAATGCCTCAAAGCCAGCGATCTAACGATATAACCACAGCTCAGGCCGAAGGGAAACAATTGTATTTTTTATATTATTAAAACAATTAACTTAACGTGTATTTGCATTTTAGTTATCGGAAACAATACCCAATTTGATAATTTTTTTATTTTTAGCAATCTGAAAAGACAAATGCAGAATTTAGGAAGAATGTGACAAAAGAGGTAAACAAATTCCTATAATTAACAAGAAAAATAAGAGAGACCTGTGATATCCACATATTGCCCAAAATTTATTATAATTCCAAATTTTGTTAATAATCATTATTATTTGTACAATTTTATAAGCTATGTGTAATACTATATAATATTATTATTTTCATTATACATTTCTGAAAACCTTATCTTATAGCATGTCTATTTAGTGCACCAAAAATGACCTTTTTCTACAATCAATCAAGCGCGGAAACACATATTGGAAAGACCAAATTTGTTTCAGGACGTCAAACGGTTCCCAGGTGGAACGTCGACTGTGAAAATGCAATAGCCGAGAGTAAATCAGCCCTGAACCGATACAAAAAACATAAAACGGATGAAAATTAAACAGAGTTTGAAAAATTGAAGGCATTTGCACAGTTAACAGTGAACACAAGCTTTTAGTCAAAGAAGTTGTACAATATGAAGAAACTGACAAGAACAGTTGACCCTATAACACTCGACGAATTGAACAGCTGTCTTGATGAACTGAAAGAGAGTAGTCCCGGAATAGATGACATACCATCTATATTTTTCAAAAACCTGTTGAGCTCTGCAAAACAAAAGCTACTTTCAGTTTTCAACTTAATATGGCTCGAACATAAATTTCCGTCTCTTTGGTCTAAAGCTATAATTATTTCATTGCTAAAAAGTGGCAAATCTCGACTAATATCTCTAACATGTGCCATGTGCAAGGTTTTTGAAGAGATTGTGAACAACCGCTTATTATGCTATCTGGAAAAGAATAACTTAATAGCAGCAGAACAAAATGGTTTTAGGAAAAATCGTTCGGCAGGGGACAGTATTTTAGATTTAGAAAGCAACATACAGGAAGCGCTAGCCACTAAACAAAAATGTATGGCAATATTTTCCGATCTAAAACACGCATTTGACAGAGCATGGAGATATAACATATTAAAGACACTTCATACCTGGAACATTGAAGGACATTGTTTGTCTTTCATAGATAATTTTCTGAAGAACAGAAGTTTCCAAGTGAGAGTTAATAATTGTTCCTCAAATTCTACTATTCAACAAAATGGAGTGCCCCAGGGTTCTGTATTAAGCCTGACTCTCTTTTTATTTGCAATTATAATAACATCATCAAAGCCGTCGATAAACCAATTGAATCACGTTTGTATGCAGATGACCTGGTGATATTTATTAAAGGAAAAAACTTGTATCTCATGTCACAAATCATTCAGAACACATTACAAAAACTAGAAGTTTGGTCTAATGATATTGGATTTGAATTTTCTGTTACAAAAACATCTGGCATGATCTTTTCGTCAAGAACTGTTCAAAAGCCAAAACTAAAATTGTACAACTCACACTTACAATTCAAACCACATGTGAAATTCCTAGGTGCAATATTTGATGAAAAATTAACATGGACGCAACATATGAAACAAATGATATTATCATGTCCCAAGCAGCATTATTCTGACTTCTGACTTAATGATTACTTGAATCAACGTTGGTTTTGGGAAATATTTAGTTGTTTGCATCAACGTTCACCGACAACGTCAGTTCATAACTTAATCCGACGTTGGAACTTCGAAGTCGATCGGGCCAATGACTACTCGACGTCAGCAAATCGAACGTTATTTTTTGTTAGACAGACAACGTTCGCTCAACGTTCATTTTTACCTTTTTCGTGTCTTTGGACAAATCTGGAACAAGACGACGTTCTAAGAACGTTTAGATCCGCATGTTACAATTTTGGTCATAAAAACACGCCTAAAACTTTCTGTTCCTATTATTTGACCTACGGGCGGACGTTTAAAAGTAATTCAAATATTTGCACAATCCATTGACATAATAATATAATCTTTGTGTGTCAATGGCACAATCTACAACCTAACCTCAATTTTTATTTATGTAATTATAGATTTTTGTCTGATAAAATATAATCATGTCTGAACTCAGAAAACAAAACAGGAACCGTTTAGACATTCATTGACATTCTACAGAAAGAGATCTATATACAACTTAGCTGGCCTTATAGATTTACCAAATAACCATCAAGTGAGTTTGCAATAGTTGTTTTGTCCCTGATGGTGTTTTTAATTTAGTAAGTCATATATTATTCAGTAACTGTAAACCTTTCTAGAAACTATTATGATACAAACATAAACATTTGAAAGTGTTAACTATATTCCGCTTTGACACAGAGTTGTTTTCGTGTTTACCTCCAAATGGTTTTATCTATTGACATAGTTCTGAAATAATATATACCTTAACTGATTTGTAGAGTAATTTGTTTCCAGAAAGAATTTGTAAACCAAGGAACCCAAGCCGTTTTTAACTCGAATAAACACCACCTTTAAAAAATAATCCATTTTTAGATTAGAAGCGAGGATATTGTTATGATTTTGAAAAATGACTGGACTGGTCGTCTTTTCGTCGCTTTTAGCAACGTCCGCTAGGTTGGCCTTGCGGTAGCTGGAATATTCAGTCATTGGGTCGTCGAGCCAACATTCAACAGACGTTGTATTCACATACCGTCATTTGAACGTTTACTAATCGTCAAACGAAAAGGAAAGTCAGAAAAGGTCGCAATTAGGTGTGGAAAAAAGGTGTTCCTGTCCAAATAGGTAGTATTCTGGTATAGATTAGGTCGCTTAACAAAATCCACCATGTTGGCATGTAACTGATTTGGCCGCCATTGTTTGATTCACGATGAATTTATTTGAAAACAACATATTCTAATGAACTTTTAAAAGTGTTGAGACCTGCATTTGTGTTACTGGAGACTTTGTATACTATTTTTAAATATAAATGCAGCCATATCAAGAAAAATAATAAATGTCATAATTTTTTTTTCGCTTTTTCCTAAAAATTTTTGAGGCCCCTTTGTTTTTTGCCACAATATTGGCCGAGGTTTATTAAAAAATTGAACTTCGTTTAAGATTTTTGTTTTGCTGGTAATAAACATATGTATATTATACTGTTCATAATTTACATGACTCAAACTAAGAATGAGATTGTTAGTTAAAAATACTTCCCTTTTTGGTCGAGTTTCAAAGACTTCCACATTTCTTCCAAAATAAATTACTTAAATTATAATATTAGTTGTGGGAAAGTCACAAATCCAATACCTAAAACGAAGTTGGTTTGCGCAACGTTACTCAACGTTGGATTTGGTCGAATACATAAGACATTCAAAGTCAGTGCCAACGTCGTAACGACTCGAATTTCTATTCCCGATTTAGGTGCAAATTTGGGTCATAATGTGGTCATTACAACGTTGGATGCCAACGTTGGGTTGTCTAGCCCAACGTTATATAACTATCTCGCAACGTCCAAATGCTGCTTGGGGTAATAAAAAGTTGAGTTTATTAAAAAACCTATCCAACAAATACTGTGGATCGAATCAAAATACTCTACTTAATTTGTATAGATCATTAATCAGGTCAAAAATTGACTTTGCTTCGGTAGCTTACGCTTCTGCAAGCAGATCAGTCTTGATTTATTTTTATAAATTGGGCTCATAATAGCTGTTTTGAATTCCTTAGGTATCTCACCAGTTTCAAAGATTAAATTAATTATGTGTATAAGGGGTTTTAAAATATACAGATGACACTGCTTTATTAGTTTAGAAGTTATTCCATCATAACCGGGGGCACTATTACTATTTAGGGAATGAATACATTGTATCACAATACATCATGTTCATTAACAGGATTTAGTACCATAGAACTTATAAAATTTGGTAATACTTCTGGCTCATGTATTACTGTATCTATTTTATTTGCCATATCGAAACCAATTTCTGAAAAATACTTATTGCAGAATTTGACCTTTTCTTTGTTGTTTATAAAAGCTTTATTATTAGAATCCAGAATATGGAGGTCATTATTAGATTTTTCATTTGTTTGTTCATCAGAAGCCACTCTAATAGTTTTGTAAATTTTCCTTATATCATTCTTATTATTTTGAATTTTGTCTGCATAAAACTTATTTTTAGCTTTAATAATTATTTCATTTAATTGATTACGTCGATTACATTCTCGGTGGATGTGATACATTCGAAGATTTTAAAATATTACATTTCCAACTAAATTCTCTATTCAATTTATTCGGATTCACGCTTCATAAATGGAGATGCAATTCTCAACAATTCCTTAAAACTATCTCTAATACAAGCTCTGAAAAAAGTGATTTAAATCTAGATGAAATCCCCAATAAAGTTCTTGGCCTAAAGTGGAATCCATAATCAGACAATTTGCAAATTTCTGTTCCTCTCTTTAGAAATTTCTCCTATCACAAAAAGAAACATACTGTCCGCACTATCCCAGTGTTTCGATCCTCTAGGCTTGGTGAACCCTGTTGTCGTCAAAGGGAAAATTCTCATGCAAACATTGTGGATCAACCAGCTGGAATGGGACACGGAAATCACTGACACTCCAATTCTAAATGAATGGGCAAAATTCATGTCGAGCCTCTTAACTCTACAAACCTTAAAAATACCCAGATTCGTATTCCAGGATGGCGAAATAGAATCTGTTGAACTTCAAGGATTTTGTGACGCCTCTCAAAAAGCCTTTGGAGCATGTATTTACTTACGAACTCTATACTCTAATGGAAGCGTTACGTGCACCCTACTCACTGCAAAGTCATATGTTGCACCGGTCAACCAACAGGTGACAATTCCCAAATTAGAATTTTCCGCAATGGTATTACTTTCTGAACTAACAGTCAAAATCTCAAACATTTTAGCAGGCAATATCCCCGTCACCTCTGTTAATTCATGGTCCGACTCACAAATTGCTTTAGGCTGGTGTAAAAACAGCCCTCAAAAATTCAATGTATTTGTCGCTAACCGCATAACAAGGGTACAAACTCCCACAAAAAACTATCAATGGTTTCACGTTGGCACAGCCGATAATCCAGCTGACATCATTTCTCGCGGTAGTTTAAACTCCGAAAATTTGAATTTTTGGTTCTCAGGTCCTCAATTCCTGTATGATGCAAATTTAGACCTTTCAAAATTTGATAAATGGTCCGATATCACAAATCTCCCGGAAGAACGAAAAGTATCTTCACTCGCAGCCATAACCGTACCAAATTTTTGGCAAACTTTTCTCACAAATTTTTCCTTTCACTAGAATCAAACGCGCAGTGGCGTACCTCTCTAGATTTATGAAGTGGATAAGAAATAAAAAAGAAAAATTTTTCTGTCGACGAATTACAAAACTCCCTTGTATATATTATCAAAGCTATTCAATTATCACACTTTTCAAAGGAATTTCACGAATTAAAATCCTCCAAGCATATTAGTAACAAGCAATTACGTAGCTTAAAACCCTTTATTGACAAGAATGGCCTATTAAGAGTGGGAGGGCGCTTGGAAAATGCTCAAATCCATTTCGATCAGAAATACCCAATTCTACTACCCTCCAAAAACCACACTGTTACACTAATGCTCAAAAATCAGCACATACTTCTGGGGCACAGCGGTCCCCAAAATGTTTTGTCTAATTTCCGCCCCCGATATTGGCCTCTGGATGGTTTGCTTTAAGTCAAAAGAGTTATAAGAAACTGTAACACATGCCTTAGATTTAATTCTCAAATGGCCTAGCAAATTATGGCCGCTCTACCCAAAGACCGAGTTGAAGCTTCACGTCCGTTTCCGAAAACAGGTATAGATTTTGGAGGCCCCTTCTCGATTAAATCTTCTCCACTTCGGAAAGCTCCAACACTTAAATGCTATATTGCGCTGTTTATCTGCATGGTTACAAAAGCAGTGCACTTAGAGCTCGTCTCCGGTCTCTCAACGAAAGATTTTCTCCTCACTTTTAAACGGTTTATGTCGCGAAGAGGAAACCCTTCCATCATCTATAGTGATAATGGTACGAACTTTCACGGCGCTAGAAACCAACTACATGACTTATATAAGTTTTTGAACTTCCAAGACTCTTTCAATTCGATAAAAAAAACTCAAAACGAAATTCAATGGAAATTTCTTGCTCCCAGAGCCGCGCATGCAGGTGGTTTGTGGGAAAGCGCAATAAAAAGTACCAAATATCACCTAGTTAGAATTGTAGGAAACTCCCTGCTAACATTTGAACAATTTAGCACGGTCCTGGCGCACATTGAAGCGATACTTAATTCACGCCCTCTTACCCCTCTCTCTTCAGATCCATCGGATCTGCAAGCGTTAACTCCAGGCCATTTTTTGATAGGTTCGAGTTTAATCGGATATCCTGACAAATACCTGATTTTAGTATTAGAGAACAGACTCTCAATATGGCAGAGATGCTCCAAAATTCAACAAGCATTTTCGAAAAGATGGTCAGTTGAATATTTAAACCGGTTACAAAATCGGCCTAAGTGGATGAAACATATTAAAAATATAGAAGTGAATGATACGGTTTTGGTTAAGGACGAAACTAATCCCCCTCTCAGATGGCCACTAGCAAGAGTGGTAAAAACAATGCCGGGTGCCGACGAAGAAGTCAGAGTCGTACGCCTGAGAACATCCACCGGGGAGTATATTAGACCTATAACTAAGATATGCCCCCTACCTATTGAGAACAATGCTCAATCTGAAAATTAGATCAACAGTATCGATCATTTTCTCTCTCTCTCTTCCTCTCTTTCTCTCTCTCTCCCTCTCACACACTTTCTCCCAACCTAACTTGGTTCTCTACGCCCCTGACCTACATTGGACCATAACCCGCCGGGGGAGAATGTTGGAAAACAATCCAACATATTTATTTTATATTTCAAGCTTCTAAACGTGACAACTCTGCAACGCACAAAATTTACCAGATGTGGGTTCTTAGGTCGACTCGTTCCTTTTCACCGCCTGGGATCGGCCTATCTCAAGTTAACCACTTGCCCTTTTAATACAAAAAAAAGAGTCTAACAACGAAAGCCAAAAACACAACATCTCGAAAACACCAAAAATTTGTGCTCTTCAATTTAAACGGAAATAAATCCTAATTCACTCTCTTACGGTTGCAGAAAGCAAGCTTCATACGCGAATACGTACATATATGTTAAAAGTGCGGTATTTCAAGTATCTCTCTAACGTGCTTTAGAACCGTTATTGTGTAATGTGTAAATCGTTTTGTAAATACTGATAAATATTGTGTAAACAAAATATACCACATTGTTAAGTTTACGCAGCAGTGTATTATTTTAAAATTTAATGCTTCCACACCAGGACCATTGCTTTAATTGCAACTATTGCAATATATTTTTCAGTAGGTCTGGATGCGTTATATTTAAATATAATTTTTTTGATATTTCTGTTCGTTCACGAGGTAAAGCCCATTGTAAGTTTTAAAATTGACACCCTGTATATAATGTATACATTACCAAGCTTTCCATAAACTTTTAAAATATTTTAAAGTTAATGCAACGAATTCATTATGATAACTCGTATGTATATACTTATATATTTATTTGAATACACAAACATTCAATACTACTGTTACTGGGTTGCTTATGCTCATTGCATAATATTCCATAAACATCGTGAGATTGCTTAGACTTTGTTAGTTATTCATGTACTCCCTAGTTTGAATTAGTAACATTAAATAAACGATTATATTATTCCTAGCAAGTATGTTATTAAAACAAAGTGTAACATCCCCTTTTAGCATAATAAAAATCATTTAGAACTTCAAAAGGTTTAACATTTATTAAATAAATGAACACGTTGCCCAGTTGTTGGAGTGTTTATTTGTGTATAATTTTGTTTTGACTCATTTCATACCAATGGAGATATAATTTGAAATTCATGTCTGCCAGGGGAGTTATAATTTAGCAATAGGGCATTGGTTGTGTTACAGTTTTGGGTTATTATTTCTTAATTCTAATGAAGTAGTGGATTATTTTATGTTTATCACAATTATAAATTATCTGAGTATGAAGATTAATTAATTTCAAAATTCTATATCTGATGATTCTGCGTGAACAAATGTTCGCGAATTTTCACATGGTAACTTCCGTTTTTATTTAGCGCATTCTGATATTCGAACATCCATTGCGGGCATTGAATTAACTAATTTATATATATTATGCATATTTGCTTCGTCAAGGCAGCCGGAAGTCAAAAAAAATACCTTATGTGAGACCTCATAGAAAAAAGGACTATAACCAACTTATACGAGGTCTCTTGGTAAAATAAAAATATATTTTGTTCAATAAAAGTTTTTTAACGCTTATATAAAATAAACTAAGAGGGCGAGCTTTCGCATTACTTACAATAATTGAATACATCTGATTATAACCAGGCTTTTGTCGATTCGATAGGGTATTTATCTGTAAATGAAAGAAAAACAACATCTGAGCAAAATATAATTTTCCTGAATAACGAGTTTGACTTATTATGGTATAATGTGCTCTATTTATTCATTCTATTAGTGATTACAATTACAACAACCAAAAAACTGAACGACAGTATATAGCATGAACGACACGACTAAAATATTCCGAACAACAGGAGTAATGCGACTCTGAACGACAGTAGTCTTGACACGAACGACATTGTCTAATATATCTGAACAGCGGATAAAAAGGTCTAGGTATTGTAGGTAATCAGTAATTTATGGTAAAATAAAAACTCAATAGGATATCCATTGAGAAATAATTAAATAAAATACATGTGCAAAGGTAAATTCGGTTTGCCCGTGAGTAAACTTATCTAATTGGTAATACAGCAAGCACAACCACAAAAATGTTTAAATAGAACAAAATCTCATTCACTCGATAAAGCACTAGGTTGAAATGGAGAAGAAATATTATTTTCAACGCAGATGCTATCGATACAGATATCGATATATTTTTCTCCAGAATCGGGTACCTATTTAATTTTTATGGAAGAGCGTTTGTTCTTAACAAAATTAGTTCTTACACTTATCTCTTCCTTTCCGCATTCCACACTTCAAAGCACTACAAAATGATAGCGTTCTAAATACTTCAGGACCTTATTGTTAAGAGTGGGTGCCAGGACACCAAGGAATAAAAGGCAATGAAAAGGCCGATGAACTAGCCAAGCAGGGAGTGACTGCGGTCATGATAGGGCCAGAACCTTCCTGTGGAATTGCAAAAAACCTCACTAAGGAGAGCATCCACCAAAGGATAAATAACCAGGCGTTGCGCTGGTGGCATAAAACCCCAGGAATACTGACCGAGCATTGTAGGTTGAGGAAGCATATACACAAAATTGGCCTAACAGATGACATTCTATTCAGGTCTTGCCAGGAAGAAGACGAAACCGCGGAGCACATACTCTGTGAGTTCGAAGGCCTATTAAGGGTGCGGTTTCACCTATTCGGAGAAGAAAAACCGACGGCAGAGAGCTACGCAAGGGAGGCGGTATCCAGGCTAATGGGTCTAACAAATAGAATAAAGCTAGATATCGAGCACTAAAAATAGAGAGGACCACAATAGATCTGCAAAGGCCGCAGTGGAATAGGACAAAGAGCAACTCAATTTCTAATCTAATCCAATTGTTAATTAATATCTAACGATTTGTCCTCCAGCCCAATATGGCCAACCTGTTGGTGACATCATTCCGGAATGGTCTATTTTTCAAGGCGTGACTGATCTAATCGCAAGCGTGATTCGTCTCGTCATCTAAGTTGAGGGGTTTAGTTTTGTATACAATACTTTTGACATATCCCCTCAAAAGTAGTCTAATGACGTCAGACCAGGACATCATGCTGGCCAGTCTATCGGCGCTTCCCTATCCACCGATATGGAAAAGCTTGGTTCAGGTTCTACCGTATATTTATTTGGTAATGGGACGGTGCTCCATCTTGCTGAAACTATATTGTGTTGGCAGGAGCTTGTGGGTTTGCTGGATCAGGATATGAGTTTGTCAAGGCTGGCACGACATTATTTTGGAGCAGTTCTAAATATTATCTCCATTCAAGTTGCCATCAATGAGAAAGGAACTTACGATATGATTTCCAACAATTCCTGCCCAAAAATGAACTTTTTCAGGATATTGCATATGTTCGTCTCTCATCTAGTGATTATTCTCATTATACCAATACCGGCAATTTTGACGATTAACATGACCGTAAAGTGTGAATGTGCTCTCATCAGAAAACAAAACATCTTATAATTGGATCACATTGTTATCTAACATTAAAATCATTTGTTCATAAAAATACGTTCTCCTATCGAAATCATCTTCCATGAGCTCCTGAGTTGGCATTATTTTATAGGGATGCTTTTTACTTTCCTTCAAAATTCGAAAAATTGATGTGTGGCTAACGTTGACTAGTGGGGCTGCTTTTCGACTAGAATTAGGTGGGTTTTCTTGAAACATAATATCCAATTTCGTATCATCACTTACTGCATTGGCAGCTACTTTTTCATCTGTCTTACAGGACCAAGCTCGCGAAACTGGTTTTTTATTTTGCTAATTGTTCCTTGGGATACAGGCCACAAATTTGGAAATTTTTCGTGAAATAAGCTTCCATTTGTGTCCGTGTGTTGTAGAATGGTTATTTTGAGCGTTTTTATGATATTAGTACCTACAGTTAACGAAATTCAAACGACAATACCACTGACACTGATCACTGCTACCATGCAGGCAGACAACAAGTTGTTAAGGCTATGAGTTTTATACGAAAATAAACAAAACTATTTTTTTATTTTTTTTATTTTATATCAGTAAAAAGGAAAACAGGAATTATTTTTGCTTACTTTCTCAATATGAAAAGCTAAATGGAAAATAAGTATTGAGTGTGATGTAGCAAGTTTGTAAATAAAACAATTTTCTGTTTTTAATGTCAATTTTTGTAATAAATCTGAAAACACTTAATATTTCCGAAACAGTATAGGACATTGTACGTGGGTGATGTCTACAAATTTCTAAAGAATACAAAAAATGAAAAATATACAGAGGGCTGCATTTAAAATAAGAAAGTCATTGTTAAAATAACCAAGTATGTATGTATGATGGGGTGAAAATAACCATTGTCAAGGTCGTACCCACGAGAAGGGTCAGAGTGGTTAAATCCGAAATTTTCCAGTAATAAGTATTTTCGAAAACAAGTTTTCCTGAATGGGAGAGAATGATATTTTTTCGATATTTTTCTCTCTGTAAGTGAAGTATTTCATAATTTAATTAATGGTGTTTATGGATTGAACTGACGCTGACGCCTCGGCAGATAACAATATTATCCTGAGGTGGGTTAAAGGGCACGACAGGAATAAAGGAAATCGCATTGCTGATTCTTTAGCCAGGGAAGCCGCTGGACTAAAAATTCTAGGACCCAGTGACACCTACGGCCTAACGACTTCGACAATTGCGGAACTAGCCAAACGCGACACCCATACTCAATCCCTTAAGAGATAGAATGAAATCAAAGGATGCAGTCTTGCCAGGATCACCCTGGGCGACCCTGGGAAGCTGGAGCCGAAGAAATATTTGGCGATGACCAGGAGAAACCTACGTTTAACAGTAGGATTTCTGACTGTCACTGTCACTGTCACTGTCAACTAGGGAAACACCTCCATACTATGGGGCTAGTGGACACACCTCTATGTAGGATGTGTGAACAGGAAGATGAAACTGTCAGGCATGTCTTATGCGAGTGTCCGGAGTTATCGTCAATAAGAGAGTGTGTGTTCGGTGAGTCTTGGCTTACACCTGCCGATATAAAGGAGATGTCTCCTAGTGACCTGTCTACCTTCCTGAGAAGGACAGGATGGACAATGACCTAGGAAGACAACTCCTCGGGAGGATGTACAATGGGTCACATGTGGCCTAAGTGCTGTGAGCCTACACTCACCCTCCCTACTCTACAGATACAGATGGATTGAACTGGCGACTGGCCTTGATTGATTGATTGGTTTAGCACACCAGTCAAAGGCTTAGAGTCCTCGGCACCTCAGCCTTTAGGCTTTTTGTGCTCTTGGCTGTGCCGTTTATGTGGAGAGACCAGTAGCCCTTATCAGGCTCAGCAATTTTTTCACTAGGACCTTCTTAGAGAAATCCTTCCTTGGATGTTCTAGTCCTAGGAGTCTATATATCCTATGAGATAATGCTTCACAATCGAAGATAATGTAAGAGGCTGATCCTCCTCTTCCATGCACAACCGACAGATAGTTTCCTCCCTATATATGCCGATTGCATGCATGTGCTTCCTTAGGGTACAGTGACCGGTGAGTAAACCCGTCACTATCCTTATTTGGGCCCTGCTAAGGTTTAGTATTTCGTTGGTCAGCGTCTCCGAGGGTTTTTTGACCAGGAGTTTGCTGTGTTCCTGTATTGGCACGTGTCTCCAGTGCGACTGGTGTTTAGTTTGAGTCCACCGAGATATACAACCACGTGCAGCAGTTTTAGATGTCCCAAATACTGGTTCAGGGCCAGTGAATGCTGTCTCAGACCCCAGCTTTGCTACGATGTCTGCCTTTTCGTTTCCTACAATGCCCTTACACACCGGAACCCACTTAAGAGTAAGTCTATTATGGTTAGCCAGGGTTTTAAGTTACTGTAGACAGTCCCAGACCAGTCTTGATCTGATCTGAGGACATACTAAAGATTTTAATGCTGCCTGACTATCGGAGAGGCGACTGGCCTTGCTGATGCATCAGGAGAAGCATGTGTGAAAACAGCATGCCTATAATAGCCTACTTGCTAACGTCAAACTTCTCGAGTCAAACCATAGTTTTTTGCCTCTAAACTCTGCACTCTCTACACTTAAATTTTGAAAGACCCCCTGGTGCCTTGAACCAACCCCCCCCTGAAATTTTTTCCTGGATACAGCCATAACCATTGTGTTAGTACTCGTTACCCAAACAAGTGTATTTAAACGTGGTTCACTCAATTTTGAAGTTTAATAAATTTCCTATATTCAAATCTATCAAATAAATTGTTGAAAAGTCGCAATTATCTTTAAAAATGTGTCTTTGATACATTCAGGGAAGTATGACGTAACGAGAAACATTCGTGACTTTTAATGTTATCTTAGTTTTTGAATATTGAAAAGAAAAATCAAGTTGTACAGTCGACGGAAAAAAAGTTTTGTAACTAACACGAGTATTGAAAGGGCGATTAAAATATATCGATTGTTAATAGCCGTTATTAATACTCTTGTTGGTTGAATAACTATTATCAAACAAATAGTATGTAGATACTCGTATGTTGAATATCAAATGATATTCACTTATACGGAAAAATATAGAACACCAAAATATTCCTCATAATAAAAATATTCCGGGTGATGAAGATTAGTATTGGGATAGGTTACTAAGACCTTATTATTACTGGATAGAAGAGGGACAGTTACCTAAGTTGAAGCCTGCAGATATCTTAAAATTCCTCCAGGAAATAGGACTAAAGGAGCTACTAGTCTCTGAGACTCTCCTCAGAAACTGATTAGAAGTAAGGGGGCACAATAGATATTTTAGGTCTCAGTGAATGTTACCCCAAAATACATACATACATACAAGACCTTATTCTCATTTTGTTTATCATACTTCCATTTTATTGTTGTAAAAAGTTATTAAACTCTGTTCTTTGGTTGGTTCACCAAATTTTTGTTTTATTACTGAATGCATAACTACCAGTAAGTAGTAAAATGATAACTTTAATATAGTAAGTTGTAGTAACTCATAATTTGTGTTCGTGAACGTAAACTGTACTAAGTGACATCTGCTGAAATTTTTAATACCGTCTCCAATTTTTTTATAGTTCTTTTTAGACGTAAACTGTACTAAAACCAAAAATATGAAAAAATATTATTTTTGTCATTTTGTTTCTTATACAAAGATGTTCATTTGTTTCAATTTTTAGGGAAAACGAAATGATAATTAACGAAAAAATCGTCATTTTGGTCACAAGTAAAACTTCAAACCGCTCTCCTATAAAATTTGCTAAATGGTGCTTGGTACAATTTACCTTTGGGGTACAGATATATATACATTTGAATACACAATCTTCAATACCTCCTACTGTTATTGGGTTGCTCATTGCATAATATTCCATAAACATGAAATTGCTCAGACTTTGTTAGTTATTCATGTAATCCCTAGTTTGAATTGGTAACAGTAGATAAACGATTATATTATTCCTGCAAGTATCTTATTAAAACAAAGTGTAATTTCTCCTTTTGGCATAATGTAATTCATTTAGAACGACAAAAGGTTTAACATGTGTGAAATAAATAAACACATTGCCCAGTTGTCGGAGTGTTTATTTGTGTATAATTTTGTTTTGACTTTTTTTATATCAATGAAGATATATTCATCTCATGTTAGGTATGCTCCAATTTATGGGTGGAAGATTAATGTGACGCAGTCCCTGTTTCGCATAATTTGAAATTCATGTCTACCAGGGGGTTATAATTTAGCAATAGGGCATTGGTTGTGTTACAGTTTTGGGTTATTTGTTATTAATTTTAATGAAGTAGAGGATTATTTTATATTTATCACAATTATTAATTAACTGAGTACGAAGAATAATTAGTTGAAAATTCTATATCTGATGATTCTGCTAACAACGAAAAAATGTTCGCGAATTTTTACACAGTAACCTTGACTCCAGTTTTTATTTGGCGCATGATGATATTCGAAGATCCATTGCGGTGATTAAAAGATGTACAAGTTAATTTATATTATATTATACATATATTATACATGAATATATCAGTGAGATCAATTAAATACTTGCTTTTTCAAGGCAGCCGGAAGTCGAAAAAAATATACTTTATGAGAGACCCCATAAAAAAAAGACTATAACCAAATTATACGAGGTCTCTTGGTAAAATAAAAATATATCGTGTTCAATGAAAGTTTGATTCAACGCTTGTATAAAATAAACTAAGAGGGCGAGCTTTCGCATTACTTACAATAATTGAATTAATTTTAATGATACTTGTTTGATTATAGCCAGGCTGGCAGCCTTTTGTCGATTCGGTAGGGTATTTATCTGTAAATGAAAGAAAAACAACATCTGAGCAAAATATAATTTTTCTGAATAACGAATTTGACTTATTATGGTAAAATGTGCTATTTATTCATTATATTAGTGATTACAATTATTACAACAGACCAAAAATACTGAACGACAGTATACAGCATGAACGACACGACTAAAATATTCCGAACAACAGGAATAATGCGACTCTGAACGACAGTAGTCTTAACACGAACGACATTAGGTTTGTTCCAACACATCAAGAAACCGTTCTTGGAACGGTGACGCGCATGTGAAATAGCAAAAATGCGTTCCAACCACGAGAGAACCGTTTAGCGAACGATAATTTTTTTGTTCCAACCCGATTTGGTATCGTTATGGAACCGGTTCAAAAACGATGATTTCGATACTTCACTGAAAGCAGGTATCAAGGGAACTGACTTGCGCAGTACCATATATCCATATCTAGTTAGGTTAGTTGCCTTGATTTGTTGTTTTTGTATTTGTTGAATTTTTTGGGAGCGAACTTATTTATATTTGTTTGCGCTATATGTTATACATAAACAGTTTTTTACTTAACAACATGTACCATATAAACTTAAAAGTAGGGTTATGTTTGATACGTTCCAGTGATTTATGTCGAGTCAGTAACCAAACCGTTCCAACCATGATTTATTTTGGAATCGTTATTAGAACGGTAAACAGTTGGCGACTGCGTAACAAATCCCTAAGAACGATACCAATAACGATTCAGGAACGATTACAATTTGTGTGCTGGAACAAACCTATTGTCTAATATATCTGAACGGCAGAAAAAAAGGTCTAGGTATTGTAATCAGTAATTTATGGTTTAATAAAAACTAAGTAGGATATCCATTGAGAAATAATAAAATAAAATACATGTGCAAAGGTAAATTCGGTTTGCCAGTGTGTAAACTGATCTAATTGGTAATACATACAGCAAGCACAACCACAAACATTTTTAAATAGAACAAAATCACATTCACTCGATAAAGCTCTAGGTTGAAATGGAGACGGAATATTATTTTCAACGCTGATGCTATCGATACAGATATCGCGTTAATACAAACAAATACTAACAGATGACCCTTTTTTTTGTAGAGTCTATCGTGTGATCCATATTTTTCTCCAGAATCGGGTACCTATTTAATTTTTATGAAAGAGCGTTTGTTCTAGAAAAAAATAGTTCTCACACTTATCTCTTCCTTTCCGCATTCCACACATCAAAGCACTACAAAATGATAGCGTTCTAAATACTTCAGGACCTAATTGTTACCACCCCAGCCTGGGTGCCAGGTCACCAAGGAATAAAAGGCAATGAAAAGGCCGATGAACTAGCCAAGCAAGGAGCGACTGAGTTCATGATAGGGCCAGAAGCTTCCTGTGGAATTGCAAAAAACCTCACTAAGGAGAGCATCCACCAATGGATAAACAACCAGGCGTTGCGCTGGTGGCATAAAACCCCAGGAATGCTGACCGGACATTGTAGGCTGAGGAAGCATATGCACACAATTGGAATAGCAGATAAAAACCGCGAAAGTGAGAAAATCCTCGTCTTCGACTCGGATTTTCAAAACCACTCTCGCTCATGCTATTTGTTGGAACAAATTACTAAGAAACTCGTTTTTCCGAATTTTTCCGGAAAAATTAAATGCACTAGGGATATTACCTCCGAAAAAATCAATGCTTCTTCCCTGCAAAGTTATTTATAGCTAGTTGCATATTGCATTAAAGGAAATTATAGTTTTTGTTCAAACTCGTCATCGCTTTTCGGTGACTATCTTCACTTTTTCCCTTCCCACTTTTATTCTGAGGCCACATTCAAAAATGGATGAGCTCAGAATATTTTCTCAGTTCAAAAGTTTATTCATTCGACGTTCCGTCTGCAGTATTTCTGAGTATTCCATAAGTTGTTTTCAATCATTTGCATTAATATCAATACACTCAATAGTTTGTTTTTTCTTCAATTTTGTCGTCACATATTCTAATAATCTGGAAATTTGGTCATGATATGGACAATTTAATGATTGGTGCAAATGTAAATTGTAATTTCAATGTAAATAATTATGGTAACAAAAGATGTTTGGGTTGTACTGCTTACAAATTTTTGGTTTATCCCCACTCTTTTTGTGTATATCTTATAACAAGTCATTGTGAAAATAACCATGTATGTATGTATGTATGATGGGGTGAAAATAACCATTGTCAAGGTCGTACCCAGGAGAAGGGTTAGACGGGTTGAATCCGAAATATTCCAGAAATAAATATTTTCGAGCACAAGTTTTCCTGAATCAGAGAGAGTGACATTTTTTCGATATTTTGCTATCTGCAAGTGAAACATTTCATAATTTAATTAATGGTGTTCATGCATTGAACTGGCGACTGGCCTTGCTGATGCATCAGGAGAAGCATGTGTGAAAACAGCATGCCTATAATAGTCTACTAGCTAACGTGTATCTCTCTCTGACCATCATCCCGTCCACCAGCACTAGGCTAGCGTCTACTTGTATTGTCTATCTATTCAATTTCACAGCTAACCAATTTACAAAGGAAAGTATTTCCGTAGGTACTTGAAATTAAAAGGTAGTAGCTTTCAACGTTCAATTCTTATGGTCAAAGGGTCAGATATGATATGTTAATGCAAAATCATTCTAATGGCTTGAAAATCCTTTCATTTTTTAGGCAAAATTCTCGAGTCAAACCATAGTTTCTAACTCTAAACTTTGGTTAATTAAGAGTTTAAAACGGCCTGAAAATGCGTCATTTCACACTTAAATTTTGAAAGACCCCCTGGTGCCTCAAACCAACCCCCTCTCGAAATTTTTTCCTGGGTACGGCCTTGGCCATTGCATTAGTACTCGTTATCCAAACAAGTGTATTTAAACGTGGTTCACTCAATATTGAAGTGTAATAAATTTCCCATCTTCAAATCTATCAAATAAATTGTTGAAAAGTTACAATTAACATTTAAAATGGGCATATTCACTCCATTAAATCACTTTCAAAATTTAAAAACTCTCCTAATTATTATTATCAAAAGTGATTGAGAATAGTAGAACCAAAAAAGCATTTAACTATTGATTCCAAACTTCTAAGTAATATCTGGGACAATTTAGTGAAATTCAGTTTCATTAACTATATTTTCCGACGACCGTGCGTTATTGAGCTACATTAATGTGCACAAAATCATTCATTAATAACTTCCAATAATAATCGATATTCTATTAATAAACAATTTTGGTAGGTATAGGCAACCAAACATACGATAATATTAACAAAAAAAGGCAAAAACTGACTTCCAGTACAGAATACTTCTAGTTTTTAACTTACCTATCCTTTTTATCATAAAAAGCGGCAGTTTAATACAACACTCAACTGCCATAACAACGGTACTGTTTGGTGGGGGACACGACTACTGCTATAGTTTTACTGCTATGTACTGATTTACTATACTTATCTTAATTTGGCATTTGAAAATGGCGCTGACTAGAGTTTTTTTAAATGGTATGACTGTGTGTTTATTATTATTAATAAATATAGTTTAAAAAAAAACTAAAAAAACACGCTTTTAAAGAATGTTGGACTAAAAAGTTAAAAACAATTTAAAAAATTAAATTATGACGCTAGTATTGTTTAAGTACTATTGTCATAATTTAATGTTTAAAATTATTTTTAACTTTTTAGTCCAACATTCTTTAAAAGCGTGGGACGCTTGATATACGATAAGCACAAAGCGCTCCACGCATTTCCCTCAATTAAACTAGTATTGTTTATGTACTATTGTCATAATTTAATTTTTAAAATTATTTTTAACTTTTTAGTCCAACATTCTTTAAAAGCGTGTTTTTTTAGTTTTTTTAAACTATATTTATTTTTAACTTTTTAGTTCGATTTATTTTCTATAGATTTGTTCTTCAAGTTCTCGTTGATAGTATTATTAATTTCCAACAGAGGGTGCATGAACGTAAAATTCTTCTTCAACAACGCAATAAAATTTGGGGTGTGAAATTCTAAAACTTAATGTTGATGCAGATAGTATATCGAATTTCTAATAGAGGGCGGAGAGTTGTAAAATTAGCTCCGACTTGAAGAGAAAATTAACAGTTATTACTTCGATAACCAATCCAGTCTTGACGTGTGCATAGGTACTAAAAAAAATTTAGGTAGTTATGATACATAATCTAAAGATATAGAAAAGGCAAAAAAATTTTTGAAAAAAAAATGCAGATACGCCACTGCATACTCAAGATATTTAGTTTTTAAATCTTAAATCAAAAGAAAGCAATTATACCCGATAAGAACTACTTCGATAAATTTACTAATAGGTAATAATGAGAATCAAGTTAAAAATATATTTACGGCAAAAAAACTAGAAGCAAATCCACAGCAAACTATTAAAATATGTTTCGACTGAAGGTCACTGAAAGATAACGATAAATTACTGAATGTCGACATCGAATTCGTTCGGTGCTAGAAGCCGCGGAGAGATACATACAGACATACAAACATACAAGTGAAGCTAATAAAAAGCGTGTAAAAAGGCAGCTACTCTTAAAGAAATTATCAATATAAAAAAACCTAAAATACAGGAAAAAAAGGTAGTGGGTGAAAACACCATTATTAAACAGATCTAATTTTGACATAGGAAATAATTTGTTGACCAAATTATTAACTGTTGACGGGGAGTTCCAAAAAATTTTACCCGTTTGCCATTTCAAAAATTCACAGAATTACACGAAAATACGTTGATCTTATTGACGCTTTTTTTTTGTAATGATTTCTTCTGTGAATCCCATTTTTTCAGAAATATTTGCATTGACGTCTATCCTTTCAATGGTTTTTTGGTATTCTGGGGACACATTCCACAAACATTCGTTTTCTCGGTATAACTCGACTAATAACATAATTTGGTTATAGGAGATCGCTGGCCGTTTGACGGATTTCGCCAATTTATTTCTCAAGGCAGCAACTGTTATAACAGAAAGTAGAAATATTTCTAGTAATTCCAGTAACTGCCATAACACTCAACTGCGATCGCAATTTCATGATTCACACCGCTAAATAGTAAACAGTGTAGACACGCCCACGTAGCGGTCGCTGCGATAACAGTCAACTGCTGTGTGAATGATTCTACAGAACTATGATAATTACTAGTGTTGAAACATCCAAAAAATAATTTTAAGAAACAATAACTGACATTTTAACCGGGACCCTCTCTGTGACATTTCAATGTCATTTGTTAGAGGGTTCGGCATGTATTTCTGGTGATCTAATTATGAGAGGAAATTAATTAAAACTAAATTTAACATATCATAGTTAGACTACAATTTGAAATTCTACAAATAAATTGTTACAAAACTCACCTCTAGAATGGCGTTTAACGGCTTTGGAAATAAACATGTAATTTTCTAATACACTCACGTTTACTTTCGTCCAAACGTTTCCAGGCATTTTGTCGAAAAATATCACAATAAATGTAAATGAATTTCACATGACAATGACGACGAACTTCAATGGTGACAGAATGATTTCTGCATAAAGTGACGTTTCGCTTTTTAAGTACAATCGTTGTCTCAACACAAGACAGAGTGACACATGTACCTTTCCATTTGTATCAATTAGACATACGCACTCAAAGATATCCACATAAAGTTATAGTGTCTTTGCTACATTCAGGAAAGTATGACGTAATGAGAAACATTCGTGAACTTTACTGTAGTTTAGGTAGAGCGCTGCAGACATAGGTATTCTCGTCCGCCATTTTGTTGCCTTGTTGTACGTTGATGTTGTTGTTGTGTTGGTCAAGTATTTGGCATGAGATTCGGTATTTCTACTCAGAGACGTTGCACTTTCTCAATTTTCTGGTGTTAATTGTCTGAAGGAAAGTTGGTAAAATAAAATGTTCTGTTCAATATCAAAAATTTTTCAACACAATATGTCAACATCACAAAACAATAAATTCAGGCACCAAAATGACGGATGAGAATATTCATCTCTTCAGTACCTTAGTTCAGGCTGAAGTGATGTTGTCTTAGTCTTTAAACGAAAGGTACGTCCACCCATTATATGAAAAATCATCAGAAAACATCATTGAAACCTATAAAACATTAGATAATGGTGAAAAATTATTTTCCAACCTCAAACGAAAGGTACATCCATCCATGGATGAATTTCTGTAACAGAAAATCAAAGAAACTTCGAAAAAAATCATCAGAAAACAGCATTAAAACCTATAAAACATAAGAAAATAGTGAAAAATCATATTCCAACTCCAAACGAAAGGTACGTCCGTTCATTGATGAGTTTTTAAATATTGAAAAAATGAATCAAGTTGTACAGTCGATGGAAAAAAAGTTTTGTAACTAACACGAGTATTGAAAGGGCGATTAAAATAAATATCGATTGTTAATAGCCCTTATTAATACTCTTGTTGGTTAAATAACTATTATCAAACAAATAGTATGTAGATATGTATTATGGAGCACCACCAGTAAATGTGTGGATTGGCGTTATAGGGGAACACATTTTCTACCTGTCTTTGAATGGAGTTTCTCACATCAATTTTGTTCAAAATGATCTCCCTGAGCTTTACAATATTAGACGAAATATGTGATTCATGCAAGATATTCCTTTAGTACATTCTATTCAGATTACTAGGCAATACTTGAATGCAGCTTATCCCTTTGGTCGCAACGCTGTAAACCTCGATCTCCAGAATTAGATCCATATGATTTCTAGTTACGGGGGGAAGCTCTCCAGAATTTCTGGTGGCCGGCACATGTCTTCGTAAATGTCTCCATATTTTATCCCAAACATGTTCTATGGGATTTAAATCTGGACTAAGAGCAGGTCAAACAAATCGCGTGATATGAACCTCGTCAAGATACGCATTAACTATCCAAGCAGTGTGGGGCAGTGCATTATCATGCATAAAAGTTGCGTCGTCTCCGAGAATAACCATAAACGGTAAAACATGGTCTTCTAGAACCTCTGTCAGATACCTATACGCAGTCAACGTCCCATTCTCGTTAAAGACTAACTCCGTGCGAGCGTCAAAAGATATGCCTCTCCATGCCATAACTGATCCTCCACCAAATGGAAGTCGATCAGCAATACACGCTTGTGTATATCTCTTGCCTTGTCGTCGACACACTCTTACACGTCTATCTGAGCCTGTTAGACAGAATCGCGATTCATCAGAAAACAATACGCGACTCCAATCCGCTATTGTCCAAGCCAAGTGTTATCGTGCAAAATACAACCGAGCAATCCGGTGTGCACGAGAAAGCGGCGGTCCAGTAGTTCTAGTTCGAGAAGATAAACCAGCAGCGCCTCCTGACTGTCCACTCGCTTATGTTTACATTTCTCACTTCTTGCAGATGATTTCGAAGGGTAACTGCCGTAACCGTTCGGTTTCTCGAAGCACTAGAAACCAGAAAGCGGTCATCCCTAGCTGTTGTAGTCCTGCCTCGCCCTGAACCAGGTGTTCGAGTGAGCATACCAGTCTCTTCGTAGCGTTGCTGTGCTGGCTGCACACTCGAGAGACTTACACCAACGTTCCTGGCAGTTTCGCCCTGACCTTGACTATCTTCTGAAGACGCCACAACAACAGGATTTAAGCTCATTGCAATACACTGACAATGACAACACTAAACAAATAATGTGCAAAAGACAGATAAAACCATGGTAACAAAAAATTTGCTGATAATAGTTTTTAGGAATTTGGGCGAGGGGCCTTTTTTTGTTCAACCGCTTTTCGAAATAACAACAACTTTTTTTATTCAAGCAATCCGTTAGTACAACCGAGAAAAATCCGAAAAAAATAAAAATTCCAACAATATCTTGTAGTAGTGAGGGCTGAAGTCTTCTGTACCTTCCATACCCGTTGAGATCAAATGGATGCATGAGTCAAAGTAAAACTGCACTAAGAGTTTTAACAGGGATCCTAACGGGACATTGCCACCTGAACGGGCACCTGAAAAAGCTCAAAATAGTGGAGGAAGAAGAATGTCGATTCTGTGGCATGGAAGAAGAAACCTTCACCACCATACTTGCAAATTGCATCGCAATTCAGAATCCTAGGGCACAGCACCTAGGAGATTATTGGATAGAAGAGAAACATTTACCTAAGTTGAAGCCTGCAGATATCCTAGAATTCCTCAGGGAAATTGGACTAAAGAAGCTGCTAATCTCTGGAACGTTACTCAAGATTTAGGTAGAAGTAAGGAGGCACAATAGATCTTTCAGGTCTCAGTGAATGTGAACCTTTCATTCATTATTCTTTCTGTTAATTATTTTGGAAATTCCGAATAATTAAAAAAAAGAATAAGGGTTGATAATTCCACCACTTGATAATATAAAAGGATTGTTCAAAAAATACTGATCGCTAGTGCATGGAGATCACAAAATTTCAAGTTTTCAGCTTCACTTAAATTTGAGGAAAAAAATGGAAACTTCACTTTATTTAGCACCTGTCGGAGGTGGGCTTATAGGCTTATAGGGTCACAACTACAAGTAATTAGCAATAAGGCTGATTTTTTTTTATAAGTACCTTAAAGTATGTAGATTAATATAAAAAAAAGTTTACCAGTCTATCGATTTCCCAAATTAAAAAAAAATTAAAAAACTTTTTTTTTTCGAAATTTTTTAATATTTTGCACTGGAGGAAGGTAGAGGAAAATAAAAATCATCACCGTGTAGGAAAAGTGTTTTGCAATAAAAAAGGTATTCAGCATTTTTTTCGACCGAGCAATGGTTTGTCCGGAAAAAATTCGGTAAACTAAGTATGTATTCCGCATCCGCGCGACTCTGCCACACGGCAGAAAACCTATTTTCTGAAGCGCGGCGGAGTACATTATAAACTATTGTACAGTTATAATGTAATATATAAATAATTGTAATGGGGCGTTTTGAAGAGGGAAGTGTCAGCTTTAAGACGGCATTTTTTATTGTCATAGCACATAATATATATATTCTAATCAAAAACCAAGTATCTCAATAAAAAATATATTATATAATAAGGAGGAATTGAAACAATTTTTCGAACGATGAAAACTGTTATTTAGGAGGTCTCTTCCATAAATGAAATTTACGGAATATTAATTTTTCTTAATTACGAAATACGACACTTTTCATTATCTTGTAAATTTTAGGAATCTTGAATTTACAAGAAAATATATTTACTGTAACTTTAATTAAACTAAAGTAATTTCAATGGGGTTTGCGTAGAAATGTTGGGGAAACTTCTAAGATCAAGAATATATAATCACAAAATTAAATAATTTACATACATTTTTGGATTCAATGATTTTTTGTATTATAAGCGAAAATAGCAATTTTTATAGATTCGGGTAGGAACCTTCTATATTTTTTCAAAATAAAATTTGATACTCCTGTAATATAAAGATGAATATTCAACGAACAGAATGTATATAGTGAAAAGGTATAAAAGTATCCAGGTATGAAGTATTTTATAAATGAAAACAGGTATAATAATCCACAAGATGCAGATGATAAATTTATAATTTTAAGATATAATTTTTTGCATACCTTTCTTCAATAAAAATATGTAAAAATTAATTTATTACCTTTTATTTATTATTTACAACCTTGTCTCTTACCAAAAATAAAAAAAATTCTGATTAAATACTTTTTTTTTCGCGATTCAGAAAGTAGGTTTTCCGCAGTGCAGCAGAGTCGCGCGGATGCGGAACACATACTTACTTTACCGAATTTTTTCCGGACAAACCATTGCTTGGACGAAAAGAACGCAAGAGACCTTTTTTATTGCAAAACACTTCCCCTACACGGTTATTTTCCTCTACCTTCTTCCTAGCGCGAAATATTGAAGAATTTCGAAAAAAATAATGTTTTTTATTTTTTTTTTATTTGGGAAATCGATAGACTGGTAAACTTTTTTTTTATATCAATCTACATACTTTAAGGTACTTATAAAAAAAATCAGCCGTATTGCTAATTACTTGTACTTTTGGTCTAAAATTTCCCCTACCGACTGGCCTATTAGGAAATTTTGTCATAGAAAAGACGCATCATATAGTATATCGTATAGTAGTTGAATATTTTCACTTACAATAATTATATTCTCAGTTAAAATTTTCCATATTCTTATTGCCAAGAAAAATTAAAAATTGTAATGAAACAGTATTTGAATTACTTCCTGTATCACTTCTTAAACCAATATCGACATCGAATTAAGAGATCATCTGACCTACTGCCATCGTGAGTACTGTTATATTATACAATGGTCGTACCAGCGCAATCAGTTCTCAGTGAACCACAATCTGAACCACTTCAGAAGAGAACGGAGTGTAAGAGAGTGAAAATACTAGTGTTTTAACATTGCTTGAGATCAAGGATTTTTATCAAGCTTAATTTGTTAGAAGTTAGTATGAACAAGGTAAGTAATTATGTTTTACCCATTAAATGGAAGTCATAATAAAAGCGTAAATATAAACAGTTTTAGGACTATCAACAAATACTTTGGTTTATTTTTTTTATTGATTGTTAACTATGAATTGGGACTATTATTGAATGATATTGTCAGTGGCAGTTTGGGAGTAAATAATTTCGAGTGAGTTCCTATACTCTCTTTCTAATAGACTCAGTCAAAAAGTTTTATGGTTTTGTGGTATGATGAAGAATTCAACTTATTATTATAGTAATGGCTTTTTCACATGCCAATATTTTAATTGGTGTTATTCTCAATTTCCGAATTAAAAATAAATTTAATTAATTAATTAATTAATTTCTATGAACTTCTTTTTTTGTTACAGAATATTTCAGATATTCTTGACATATTATACAATACATGATGAGATCCAAAACATGTTCATTCAATTTAATAATAAGTTGTCGTATAAATCGATTTTTCTCACATTAAGCTATTCAAAAGCTAGATAAACACATCTGTTGTTCTTAGAACGGGATGAAAAATACTATCTCAACAGGATAATGATGGAGTGGAGTTTTAAAGATTCTACCAGATCTTCAATAGTCATTAATTTAAAAAATTTCGCGGACAAATTAATTCATACATTTTTTCTCATTTCTGGTTAAGAACATGTTATTCCAAAGAATTACACACTTTTTATTCGGTCAATAATGTCAATGAAAGTTTTCTTATTTTTGTTCTGATTTATCACACACTTTCACTGCAATGTATTACTGCTTAACAAAATAGTGTCATGAGGTTATTGGGATCAGTTTGTAAAGAAATTTATTGTATGAACATCCTACTTTGACATGTTCATACATTCAAATGTCGGCTCCTACAACGTATGGATGTTGTTTCGGCTGTCTATTTAAAAGTTTTCTTGTTCTTCATAGTTATTGAGATTTAAAATGGGGTATTTTAATAAAATTGAAATTAGACAACTACTGAATCTGATCTAAACAAAGTCATGGCTTTCGGCACGCTAATTATATCGAATAATTACGAAGACATTCTAATACTATCCATAAAAATGTATGTGGGTATATGCAAAATTTGATTTAACCAATACAAGAGATAGGATAAATCATAGGTAGATGGCTACAAATGAATTCTATAATGAAATATTAATTCTGGTATATCATTTCTCAATTTTTGAATGCTGACAGAATTAACACCACGAAAATTAGATTGATTTCCAAGAAGCACACAGCATTAAAATCATTTTTTTTAAATTGTGAGCTCAAACTTCAAAAATCAAGTTGACAAGCAGCTTGTAAATTTGTTTTGGAAGCTGATGAGCTTGATACTTTTTCACTTTTAAGGAAATTTTCTCCATTTATTTTTATATATCTTTTGATCAATACATTTCACATTATCCACAAAATGTATACAATGGATATTTATATAATAATAAGTAGTTTCATGTTTTTTCGCAATTTGTTCTTTATTCAGGATAACAACTTTATCAGCCACTCATATGGGCCTCAAACAAATTTCTCTTAAATATAAAATAATCAAATTGGGAAAAGTTCTTTTACTACGAAATGTTGCTAGATATGTGCATTGGAAAAATTCCAAAATAACAGAAGAAAAAGTTTATGCCGATCGTAAAAATATTTTATACAATGTCATGTAAAAGCAATACATATTTAATAATGAAAAATCATGATTTTCCTGAGTTTGAACTAAAAACAAAAATAGCAAGAAACTTCGTTCGTGAGTAGAATACCAATTGTATATCGGGACATGTACATAACATTAAGCAAAAATTATAAATCAACCACAGAAGTCGGATGGCACAATTGGCATGATAACAGTAACAAACTATAACTAGAATAATAATTTGAAATAATAGTATAGAATACAAATATTCTGAAGCCATCGCCTATTTTTCTCTTATTTTTTTTTGGGGAATCAAACCACAATTATGTTTTTTATTTTTTTATTTCAACGTTTCGGTAGCGTTCCAGCTACCGTTGTCAAGATTAACCAGTAATGAAATAATTTTTGGTCCGTATCTGACACAACGAAAAAAATAAAATAAAAACTAAACAAGCAATAGTATTTTGAAGTTTAACACTTTGTTGTCAAATTTTATTAAGGTCCATTCATAGCAGATCACTCCTCTGGTAAAATGTGAAATAAAATATTTTATTTTATGACATTCTTACGATATGTAGTCTATTAGAAATGGAATCCAGTGAAGTGCACGTTCCAGGAACGGTTTTTATTGGGATTGCGCTTTTTTTCGCTTATTTTGGAAATTTCGTTAATAAAACGCGTTTGTTTTTGTTGTTATTTTTTTGTGCATGATTATTTTTGTTTTCAAAATATGTATAACTCAGTTTGGTGATTTTGTGTATTAAAGTGTGTATCGACTAACAACTATTCCAAAGATAAATCATAAGAAAACCTGGATAAAAACTTATGATGCTATCCTAATAACGCAGGTAATTGATTATTGGAAATTTCTCTTTTTAACATTGGTAACCAAATTTGACTACATTCGGCTGAAATACTAGCTACACATTTATCTGAATTTAATTGTATTAAAGCACTTTCTTTGATGTTTCGTCTTTTATTATTGAAAGAGCCCAAAAAGAATAAGTAATGCCACAAGGAACTTACAGAAGATACCTATTTTTACATTGTGATTCTACTCATTAAAATGAAAATACGAATACAAAATATGACAATCCGCCATCTTAGCTAAAACACCGATCACAAACGTGTGATGTCAACCTTTTGTATACCATTCGAACTTTTATTGTACTTTCTGGTTTTGCATCGTTTAAATGAGATTTTCTCGTTATAGAATTCATGACCGTCAGACAAAAATAATTCAAATTATTAACAAATAGTATATTAAGTACCAAGTGTCAAAAACATTACTTCAGTCACGAGTTTTCTGAGCTTTTTCAAGGCTGAAGCTTTTGCTAGAATCAATAAATTCGGAGAAAATGAAGGGACGAGTGGAGCGAAGCGGAACGAGAGCATTATTAAACGAGTGACTAAAGATGTTTTTGATACTAGGTGCTTACTATACTTTTTCTACGGCCGCAGAATCTTAATTATGTTATATTTCAATTATATTCACAAGATGACAGACAATGACTGACGTGTCATTGAAAAATCGAATGACACTGAAATGTAAATTACAGAAGGTACTGTTTGGTAAGTTTATCTGAAGCCGTGAAAGGAATGCAGTCGAAAACATTCGATATTGCCACGTTCAACTATGAAAAAGCTAAAGTGCTAAGTATGTAGTGATAATAATTAGAAAATAGACTTTTTATTATTACCAATATTAACAATATGATTAAACGTTAATTCTTTAATTTGCTTGTTTTCTTGGATTTTGTCTATTAACATTATTTTTTCAATTTATGAATATTAAAAGATGAACACTTTTCCAAATTAGTTATGGGCTTCTTCAAGCTCTGGCAGCGTTGTGCGAAAACCATAATTTTCATGACCTCCGAACTAACTCAATTGGTGAAATTTATTGAAAGGCCTTCGTTGCTTAGCAACCAGCTGACTTCCCATTGGCAAGCGCGTGCGTGTATTCTTCCCTCTCACTTCGTCAATTGACTGATATTGATTATCCAGTGGCGTTGATATTGTCAGTGTTTTGCCCGGATTTTGAACTATTTCGTATCCATATTGAATTCACGTACGATTCTTTACATTATTTGTTTGTAATAAATACCTACCCAGTTCTGAAAAATTCCTCACCTTTAAAGCAAAGCAAAAATCAATTTCTATATATAATTATTATATATAATTATAATAATTATTTTTAATACTTTTATAAAATAGATACCGTACGCCGTTGGTACGTTTATGACAGATATCCGCCATGTTTCCTCGCCCCTTACTAATGCCGCGTAGCTTCAGATAAACTCTCCAAACTTTACACTTGATGTGACGTTTAAGAAACAAGAGATAAACGAGATGTGACGTTTTGCGAATGATAAACCCGTGTTTAAGATGCGGTTTTAGTGACGGTAGTAAGAAAAATATATTTTTAATTTGCAGTCTGTGAAATATTTAAAGTATTATAATGTCATAACAGATGCCATCACTATTCTACCGGTTTGGTGTGAAATTTGAATAGGTTTTTATAAACGTGAATTTCTCCGTCAGACCCTCCATTTTCTCAAGAAATAACATTTTTTTACATTATTTTATACGTGCAAACATCGTGGAGCAGTTTTTCAAAATTATTAATCATTCCTATTTGAATTCCACACACCCAGTTCAAATTCACACAACAAATAATATTATATCCGTAACAGAAAGTAAATATTTTGAATTAAATAATCCTATTTTGATCGTAGCATTGGTTGAGACCAAGGATATCAGCAATCAAGATCGATTTACTGCACACTGAAATAGTTCTTTGTTTCTATTGAAGTTTCTGTGAGAAACTGCACGTAGACAGTGTTTTTAAATTAGAATCATGGTACATTTAACACGTGTTTATCTCAACTTCATTCAATAATATTTTATAGTTTTCTTAAAATAGCTGTTATTCAGATGGTGTTGAAAACTATCTATAAAAGTAGGAGGAAAGCATAATTGCATTTCTCAGAGTTCACATCTAATTATTTGGTTTTCAGCATTTGGAGAAAAGTAGTCAGCATATTTTTTTTAAAGCAGATCGAGTGCTACATCACAGGAAAGTTTTTTTCCCCAAAAATATTGGTTACTACCTCACTAAGGTTACGTTTTAAATGAAAATAACTGTTTCTTATTAATTCCACTTTAATAAAAAAATATATGAAAATTATAAAATATTGATAATTATTTTAATATAACGAAATAATTATCAACAATTGAAAATGTTTGTATATTTTTTCATTAAGATGAAGTTAATTAGAAAGTTAGTTCAATTTAAAAATTACTATGGGTAAATTCCACATTGTGAGGGTCTAAACAGTAAATTCAACCTCACTAAGGAGTGATGAGAGAAATTTAACATTGAAAATGTAGTTTCCTGTGAAAATTGTCATATTTTAGTAAAGCGTAGTATCAATAGACGTGAAGGATAATAGGTTATTACTAGATAATATAACGCCTTACAAAGTTTTTGAGAATTGCTTTACAAAGAACGGAGACCGTTCACTAAGAAGCAACACCCACTTCTCGGGCTATGCGCCCCGGCAGACATTGAATCACACTTCCAAGTTTAACTGGGTTGGGATATCTGCACGATATAACCAACCATTCTGGTTCGTAATTAGAAGGGACAACATCACTTGCGTCTCATCAGTACAAGGTAGACACCATCCATTCAGAAGTTCTGAAAGCATAATCCTGTACTGGAGGCAATGCTGAAATCACATTAATACCTCAGTGAAGGAAATGCTAAGCGGTCTACAAGTGATGTTTCCCCTTCCAATTACAAACCAGAATAGTTGGTTATATCGTGCAGATATCCCAGCTTCGTCCAACTTGAATACAATTTTATTGAAGTGACTGGACCAATAAAGATATTAATTATTATGGTTTTGTTCTTTATTTTTCGTTTTTTTTACATGTTTTGTTTTTCTTTACAACGCTAATGTCAAACAATTAATGCATTGTCCATTTCCTAGTTGTTAAGTTTCGCAATAATAGTACGTTTGAGCGTAAAAAAAATAATTGAAATTTTAATAATGTGTGGGTATGGTGACAAGTCCCGAACCCAGCGAGAAGTTGGTGAATTCTGGAATGATTTTTATCCAGATCCTTCTATTCGTCAATCCATTGTATTGAAAATAGGAGAAAAATTTAGTGAATTTGGTAACGTGAGAGATAATTTAAAAGGTTTTTATTTTTCCCAATAGGTAAATAGGTAGGAGAAGATTCATAGAGTAGCCAGTTAGATCTCCTAATGTAACCCCCCTTGATTTACACTTTTGGAAAATAAGGTCTACTTCAATAGGCATGAGAATATCGAAGATTTGAGAGACAGAATTCTCAATGAGGTGAAACTCATTCGCAGGGAAACATTAAATAAAGTGTTGAAAGAATTTCGGAACAGTAATTTTAAAAAATTTTTATAATTCAAAAATTTCTGATACAACATTTATCTCTAGTTCAAAAACCAATGCTTTGGACTATAAGTTTTATGCATTTTTGTAATCGTCCATTGTTGTGGAAATAAGAAATGTAGAGAAAAATAAGTGGTGACGTTATTCGTACAACCAATGATAGAGTACAATGCGAAATTGAAAATAAAAATTGGCTCGAGCAAGCGTTTTGTTATAATAGCTTTAAACAGAAATATATTGAATATATTCCAACCTGAAAGTCCTCATTGTATGAAACACACTAATGAAATCGACTGAAAAATTCTGAAACACTGTTAACCATTGAATAGACAATACAAAACTGACCAGCTGTCCAAATTGTTTGCCCTGGACTGCCGTAGTAGGTCATATTAATTAACTTCCAAACTCTGTACTATCTACTTGGAAAGACAATACTTTTGACAATTTTCACAACACAAATGATGAAGTGGTTAATATTTTCAATACGTTTTTAAAGTTTTTTGTTCAAATCTGAAAATCTTCAAGGTGAAAGTCATTAGTTGAATAATATCCATAATTTATTAGATTAATTGATCCGATATTTCATAAATTATTTCAGAGTGAAGTTACATTTTATCAATTTTCTTAGGTAGGAAAACATAAGCTTATATCACTTGATGGGGATACTGAAGTAAAAAAAGAATTACATGTACTGAATATGGCAGAATTTAGTAATAACTTACACCGCTTAAAATTTTCTAAATTTTTATATATCATAGTTTGATACTGAAGAAACACAATCTGAAGAGAGATCCCATTTCTGTTAATTGCTAGAAAGCCTCGTTAAATTAAGAACCAGTAATAATGATTTCACTTGTCGGTTCAAAGAACAGTTGTATCCTAAATACCTAGTAAACTACAAACAATATTAAAAATGTGATAGAAAAAAACACAGCGAGTCATCAAAGTATCTCATTACTTGAAACTCCAGAAAAAAATATAACAATATTAAATAATACAATCGGAAATCAATTAATGATGAACATTTTCAATTATAATGATAATTTGCTTCCTATTAATTTTGACCAATCGCTATCAAGAATTGGTATGTCAAATATAAATTTTAAGTGGAAAAATTACGTAACAACTGTCAACTTAGCTGTACAATAATTTTAATTTTTATATAAATTGTAATTTAAAATGAGTTTGAAGTAATTACATTTCCTAGCTTGAAAGTTATATTGTTCTTATTAATTATTGTTCTTATTATTTTAATTAAAATAAAATGTTTATTCAACTCAGGAAATAATCTTACCAAATATCCCTCGTGCATCCAATTTTTCCGTTTCTCGTTTCTAAGTAATCTGTTTTAACAAATATTATTCACAAAAGTGGAAAAATCCTCGTCTTCGACTCGGATTTTTAAAACCACTCTCGCTCATGGATAGAGATAATATACATAGAGTAGGTAACCTATAGTCAGAAGCGTCCACGCAATAAAAAGAGATGGAGAATGAAATTGGTGATGCTGTCTCTCTCTAACATCGAGTGATACACATGCGCGAAGACTGTAAGACTACAAACCTTTTAAGAATGTAGAAAGAGGAAGCAATACCAAACTGGTTGTCCATCTCTTTCTAATGGGTGGACGAATACGCTTAGAGGAGTCCCTATGACATGCCTACTCTATGTATATTATCTCTATGCGCTCATGCTATTTGTTAAAACAAATTACTAAGAGACTCGTTTTTCCGGAAAAATTAAATGCGCTAGAGATATTACCCCCGACAATTTAATTCATGTATAAAAAATCCCATGAGCCGCGTGATTTAGTCATTATGACAGCGACAGTAACGGAACCTAACTTTTGAAAGCATGACAACCAGCATTGTAAACAAATTTTTGATGACGTTATGTCAATTTTTCTCAACCTTGCGTTGTCAGAAAAGTTTTCATTTGTGGAAATGTCGCGATTTGGAGAGTCTTCGAGTGGAGAAATTGAAAAAGCCATCAATGATAATGTGCCTCGCAAAACTGTGAGTTCAACTACATCAAATTGTCGAAGATTTGCGATGTTTAGTTTGGAAAAGAAAAAAATATAAGCTGGTTGTAGAAACTTCCAAGTTAGCTTCTATTTTATGTGACTGGGCATTCAACATGAAAAAGAACAATTGTGTTTTTAAAGAGAGTGCAGTCAAGATGATTTGGAACACTTCAGCAAAAATGTTACAAGAGAAGTACTTTAAAGTACTTTAATCCGTTCACGGACATACAGTTTAAAAAAGCGAGAAATGCACGCTACACAAAACGCAAAATTTTACAAGCAATCCCAGAGAAAAGGAAGATAAGTTCTAGTGCTCTCACAAAACGAGGAATTTTTGGAATGGCACTGTCCTGGAGTGAAGAACCTGTAGGCCTCCAAAGAAAATTTTATCACATTGCTGTGTATGAATTGGCTTGGAGAGGTAAAGAAGCAGCAAATTGTAAGGTATTCTATAGAGATAGACAACCGTGGAAGAGAGACTGAAAGAGTTGAATATAACCCAGTGTTTACGAAGACAGCACAAAGGGGAAATCAGAAGTTGGCCGACAGTAAACGGTTGGTAACAAACATTGCAGAAGATTGTGTATGTCCAGTAAGATTGCTTAAACAAATTATGTTAAGACGGGGAAATCATGTCACATGTGAAAAAATTTTTTAACTCCAAATCTCTTCTGGCAAAAAACAAATTCGAAAGGATGGTATAAGAATTCTCCTATTGGGATCAACGAAATATCTAAATGGACCAAATCTTCGGCGAAAAATATTGGACTTGATATCAAGCGGGTGAAAATTACGAACCATTATAATCGAGCTGCCGCCGTAACTGAATTGTCCAGGAGTGGTATAGGTGAACAAAAACTTGTGAAAATTACGGGACATAGTCATAAAAACCGTAACTTCAGTTAGATGAAGAACATCATAGAGAAATCATTGGTTCCATTCATACTATCATCCAGGAAACAGTTACTACCACCGCTCAAAATACTAGCATGCAGCAAAATATTAACAAAAGACACGAAAGTTCTGAAAATCAAGCTATTTTTAATAATTCTGTTTTTAACAATTGTACTTTTCCGTCAAATTAAATGAACTAATTTACATCTCATTTTTCAATTTATTGATTTACATATTCATTAAATTGTCTTGCCGAATTACACTCTAGCTTTTTTCACAGGCAGTTTTTTTCGTTACATTGCCATGCAACAAAATTCTTATTGATACATGTCAAGTTTACTTCGACAAAAAAAAGCTCTCGTGTAATTATAAGTGATACAAAAACCTTCCTTCTCTACATAAGTTTGTTATCCCATTGATTATTCCGTCACGAATTGATTATTTTTTTCGTTTTGTTTTCAGGATTTCATCTATATTTTAGATAAAGTAGTATGGATGCTGTTAATTGCAGCTTTAACTACACAAATACTCCAAATGGCTGGGATTATGACAGCACCTAAAGGATTAGAAGGATTACCATATTATAAGGTAAATTATTATCACTAACAAATTGAGTACGTGATGGAAAATATTAAGTAGCACTTTCGATAAAGTACGAAGTGTTTTCACCAATTTTCAGTTACTTCTTAGCATAATTAAATAAATGTGTATCTACTTCTATCAAAAATTATCGTGAATAAACTACAATTTACAAACGACGAACTTATTCATATCCGGAATGGGTCATTGAATTCATTCGATTGATACTCCTAAAGAGACATCAACTTGTACCTGTGATCAGTTGAATACGTTGCTTTCACTTTCCCCACTTTCACTCGAGTATATGTAGGTGAGATATTTCGTATAGCAGGTATAGTTTATGGTGTTTCGATTGAAAATAAAAAATGCTAATGACCAGCACGCAGTTGGCATCAATTGGAAATGTTTTGTTTTAAAAAATACTAGCTTTTGCCCGCGACTTCGTCCTCGTAGAAGTCTAAAATGGTTCTGATAGGATTTTTTTCAGTTTTTCACGTTATTATGAATGTCAGTGTTGCATTGCACCAAGCTTTTAAGGGAGTTCAACGTTTTTTGAATAAAATCGGATTGAGTTCTCAAGCGTGGTAAAAGAAAATGTAATTTATATCAAAAGCATTAGAGGAGTATTGATATCAACTTCGATGCAAATCTTCCCCAAAATAACTTTTTATCCCTTTTTAACCCCATCAGGCGATGAGTTTTAATAAAATAAGAAAGACGTCTTCCATCTATTCTGTTAAAGAATGTTTATGCAAAATTTGAAGTAAATTGGAACAAGGAATCACGTTATCCCATACAAACTTTGCCACTGTTTTTTCACCCCCTTAGGGGTAGAATTTCTCATCGAATGCCTGCATCATACAAATAACACACCCTCCAAGTTTCAGGTCTCTACGATCAGGGGTTTAGGCTGTGCGTTAATCCGTCAGTCAGTCATTCAGGACAAAGCATTTTATATGTAGAGATTGGATGATTGTTTGTTACGCATGTTCTCAGTTTTTATAGCAATTTAATGCCATTGAACTAGAGGATTTTTTTGTGTTTGTTCAAGTTATATTTGGAAATGTGGGACATTAGGTCACTAAGCTACACGTTGCGTAATATTATATTCTTTCGTAAGCTGGGTAGACGAATACTGTGAATACACTTACCCCTCTGCTCAATGGAGAGGCTCTCCAATTTTATAGCAGTCTATAAACTTCTTGAATTAGTGAATTATCAAATAACAAATATCATGTATTGTGAATAAACATATAAAATGCACAAAACATATTTTGGTTTGAAGATATTTTAGACATTTGTATGTTAAAAATGACACCAGTAGGAACTATTAAACTAAATTGAAATCTCAGTTGGATGAATAATTATTGCAGTCATATGTCAAATAAAATTTGATTATGTTGTTATATCAAGATTAGAACGGTAAGAGGAATTAAAAAAAATGATGGATTACTCTGAAAATCGCTACCTGATCAACTTTGTTGATGAACGCGACTATTGATCGATAGAAGTGGACACAGAGGGGGAAGGGTGAATAACCATTCCATTCACCCTTCCCCATCTTTATAGCTTGCTCAATCATTTTCCTTTCCCTTCTCGATAAATTAACCTTGGGACAACGCTTGGCAACGTTGGTGAAGAGAGCTATATTTAGACGCTCCTATTTCAATACTGATGGGAAAAATGGCGACTGCTACCATAGTGCTCACATCAATCAGTTGACAAAACACGCGTTCAGCAGGAAATTGATTATCGCTTCGTCGTATACACATTTAAGACAAAGATGAAAAATCCTCGAACCCGTCAATTTTCATTTCAATCGAGGTGTTTTATGACATACAAAAAATGGTTGCCTCTTTTAACCCCTACACTTGACAGCTACCCTTTCAGGTTTTTTAAATAGCAAGATGGGTCGTGAGATAATTCTCAACAGATCTAGATGTTTGTTCCTTCAAATTACCTTCTAGAAAAAAAGTTGAGCACAGCCAGTTTTGTGACAATAAGTACTTATTATGTAATTGTCGATATCCACGTAACCATAAAATTGCGGCATAGAGTTTCTCATAAAAAAGTTAATCTAGAAGTCAGAATGATTCCAGGTATGATATAATATACTGGGTGTTCGGTATAATAAATCAATAATTGCATTTACTACCTATTATTATTATTTTATTTATTGTATTTGAAGAATATTACAATTCTTATTACAAGAGGTTTGGATTCAGTACAAACATGTTTGAAAGACAGAAAAAAGATTAAAATTAAAATATAATAAGTACAAGCTGTTTTATGAAAAAAATGAGCAACATAATATGTAAAACCTATTCATCTAACGCAAAGGCTCTCAGTTTAAATATATTTAGTACGTAATTAACGAGGTTTGTCTGTCTGGTAAAATCATTTGTGTCCAGAATAGCAACCAATTCATTGAGTGTTTTTAAATTCAGAAGCATATGATTTTCTCTGAGTCCATTGTATAGAGGACATTCTACTAATAAGTGAATCAAAGTTTCATTTTCACCCATATTACAGAGACTACACGTTGCAGTTATATCTATGTGGTATTTTATGCCCCTGTAATAAATTTTTAAATAATTTAAACTACATAGCCTAATTTGACATATTAATCTAGTGATATATATTGGACATGATCTATGCAAGTGAGTTCTGTTTTCAGAGAAAAACAGATGTTTATATAATAAAGGAAAAGATGAGAGCGCTGTTCTCTGCTCGTCATCACCTACTAATTTTTTTTTTGATTAACTCCAATATATTGTTGAGTTGACTTTTAGAATTGTTTTGCAAAGACTCTGGCCACAGATGACCACAGTCGGCGAAGTCAAAATATTGTTTCACTTGACCCAGGAAATTATATCTGGCATCATGATTAATGATTGATGTGTTTCATTTGTACAAAGCATTTTTTGGTTAATGTGTTATCATCCATAGTCTTAATTTTATTTATCCACAACAACGCAGATTTAAATATTAAATACCTCAATGCAACTGTATTTGTTTCAAGCCTAACCATATAACTGGGAGTACATAAAAAAAATTGACTTGACCTTGTTCAAGTAAATCCGCGTATCGTAAACCCCAAACTCCAATACTGTAAGATAAAGAGGACAGAATTATGGAATTGTACAGTTCTAATCTTGCGTGCCAAGAGTGTAATTTAGAGCGACACATTATGCCCATATGCACCGGTACTTTGAAGTGACTTAGTTACTGTTTTCTTTTTCATATTTAGGAAGAACAGAGATTTCAAATTTTCTGCTAAATTGACCATTCACTAACTGATATGAATGCATGGTCATATATGTTTTTTATTATGCGAAGTATTTTAGAGCTTACACCTGCTTTATATAATTTCTCCCATAATAGACAATGATTGATACTATCAAATGCCCGTTTGAAGTCAACAAAAGCAAGAAAAACTTTTCTTTTCGGTAGTCGTAGATGCAACTGTAGTTGTTGAAATAAGGTAAAAAAGGCATTTACTACCTTTTTGAAGGCCAGTTTTGTCGTAGTGTGGAAATGTGCTTTTATGGATCACGTGCAACATCTTATTTTTATCGTTTTCCATTTGTGAGATATCCAGATGTTTCCATACTTTATACTTCCCCTATATGTATGTATATGTGTTTTTAGGATAATGATGACAACTGTCAATATCCGTTTGGATTAGAAACCAGAGGAAAACGAGAAGCTGCAGAGAGATCTAAATTAACCGACAGTTTTTTAAAGGTGAGTATGTGTAAGAAAATGAATATAACAAACTTAAAATTGTACAAGATCAATACCTACCTTTCATATAGCTTTAACGGAGATTATTTGGGTAACAAGCGGGAGCAAATCCACTTGATTGAATACGGATGGCTATGTCCATGTATGGTGACGTTTAGCTAACGAGTATATGAATCATGAAAACTAGATAAGGATATCGAACTCATACAAAAAAATTGACAGAGTCTGTCCTCAAAATCGTCTATCTAAGACGTTCGTTCTTTCACCAAGCGTCGCCACTGCAATTTAAATATACCATTCTAGAATGACGTCACTTACATGTCGGCGATATTGTTCTGGGGGACCGATGTCAAGTTCTATTTAGTTTTCATTATTTATTGGTAAAGAACGAATGATAGTGAGCCTTTAATTAGTAATAAGTTCTTGATATTATCTAAACTGCTACCGTTTTGTAGTTTTGTTAAAAATGTGGAGTGCTGGAGATAAGGTGTATTTTTTTCTATTTCTGGTTTTAGCCAAGCTGATTAATTGATTTTTCTGTACACCTGAATCTGTTGCTTACTTTTCTTGGAATCATTACTCCTCTAGTGATCGATTTTTTTGTCGTTCGACATTTCAATTATTGTTTAATTCAATTCAGAGACCCTTTACGCATTATTTGTGAAGTTTTTATGATTTAAATAAAATATATTATATTACATTGACATTGTTCCATAAAGTCTGTCTGATTTACAGCACATGCCAAAACACACAAACTTCAACTCAAACTGTTCGTTTGTCCCCAGAACAATATGGCCGACCTGTCAAAGTCATGTGTTCTGGAATGTTCTATACCATCTAAAAGACGTAACCTTAGTTTTTATAGTTGATAGTAGTCAAATAGTACATTACTTAAGACAAAAACTCAAAGTAAACACAAGAAATATCAAAATTGTCAAAAATGAAAAACGGACAGGGTACACATAGTTAAAAATTATTGCAATAGTGGTTAGCCGTGCAGCTTATTTTAAACAAAGACGTGGATTGAATTTGATTTAAAAGAAGCAGACTTGGGAATTATTTTAATATATTCTAAAATGAAAACCTGTGCATGAACCAATGTCATTAGTAAGTTATGCCTATTAATTGAAAATATTTTGTATTTTTTATTGTTTATAATCAGATTGAATATTATGCATTGAGTTTTAAGGCTTTTGGCTTCATCCTACACATCTTAAACCATTTCAATATTCTGTTATAAGTTTTTGTAGCTCAGTCGCTGTTATTTTGAGATTATTCTAACTGATCAAAGCTATGTCCTCTACACACTGTGATAAGTATGTTTAAAAATTCGAATGTTCTTCTTTTTAATCATAGTTGTAACAGCTCATATAGATTGTAGAATAAATGGGACAGTAGGAGTCCTGGAGTCCTTGTTGCGGTATAAGTGTTTGGCATAACACTGTAATTCACTTCCACTTCTGGTTTTCTATCATAAAAACACCATGAACTGTGGAAGTATATGATAGCTTATGATTGGCTGTTACTGTTCAGCATTCAGATGTTTTTGGTATTGGATTTAAGCTGGCGCCTTCTACCGTGACCAGAAATAGTCTCTATGATAAAAATGGTCGTTTTCACGGAATGGAATTTAATAGGAGAAATCGAATTCCAGAATTGTTCTTAGGGCAAAATGAGCTTTTCTCATGATTTGTGAATCTGATAGACATGAGTTTTTTTTTTAAATGCTTGGAGTTCGTTTAAAGGTAGTTGTAATTTTTTGACAAAGGGTTCCATTTCTCATTTCACTTTCTAAGGCACGGTTGTTCAATTGTAGCTTAGTGGAGGCTCAAGTGTGAACTCAGGTACAGCAACAGATTGCTGTTGTACAAAGTAAGCTTACGGTTGAGCTTGATTTAAACCTTAAGCTTAGTAAAGCCTTCAAGAGGGTAGATTTATTATAAGCTTTAAGCACGGAACATAAATTGTTATCATGTTCCGTGGCTATGTAAAAAAATTGTATGCAAACATAACCTGTACTTAATTTATTTTCAAATTAAAAGTTTATCAAAGTTACATATGCATATTTTAACCGATGATGTGGATTTTTTGGTACTTATTGAAATCGTACAACACCCAAGAAGACCTCGGGTGTATGGAGAGCGTATAAATCACTGTGAATGTTGGAGGGATCATGAGTTTATTCAAAGATTTTGTCTTTCCAAAGAAACCGTTCGCTAAAGCTTTATTTTGTACTTACCAATAGCTCAAAGACAAATCAAGTTACAATTCTTAATAAAAATATATTACGTAAACTTTTTTAATAGGCACACAATGACGCTATATAATTATTTAAAACACGAACAATCCCCCCAAATGCCAAATTAGTTAGGTGACATCTTCATTTGACAAACATATTTTGACCAATTTACTTTATACGCATGCGTCAGTTTGAAATAAGTTCCACGAACACTTGCAAATATAGGTTTAATAGAGCTGCTACTGAACCATGTTTGTACAACAGGTTTAGGGTTGAGCTAAGCTTATATTTCAAGCCCAGCTCAATGGAGCTCAATTTTAAGCGTCAAATGTACAACTGGGCCTAAGTATGATTTTGGAATATCAAATACTTCATCAACACTATTTATCGAACTATAGAATCAAATAAAACAGATGACAGTAGCAACAAAAATATCTACCGCCCTCTACAAACACGATGGAAATTAAGAGACACGATTTCGAACCGAAAACACACGTTGGGCGCCAATTTGTAACACTGTTCTCTCCTCAAGAGGCAGATCCCGGCTAGAGACTCTCTCAAGGGTGGATCAACTCCATGTTAGTGTTACACTAGGTATGCCAGAGGGTTGACAGACTATAAGAGCTTAGGGCGCCACTACCTTTTAGACATCGACGGGAAAATAATTTAAATTAAAGAGAAAAGAAACTAAGGTGAAAAAGGTAGAAACACCTTGTAGAATTTACGTGAAGTTGAAAATAAAAAAAAATTACAAACTTACATAAACCCGGACACGATCCCTACAGCTCTTACAGCCGGGTATAGAAGAAATTAAAAAAAGAAGTTTAAAATATCAAATTTATTCTGCATCAGGAGGTAACACAAAGGAAAAGTGAAAAACCTGTACTTCTGGAAGGTACTTAGCTTATGTCCTGAAGTTGAAGTAGAGAGGTCCTGAAGTTGAAGTAAAGTTGTCGGTGTGGAAGTAGAGATGTCGTGGAGTTGAAGTATAACTGTTGGAGTTGAAGTACAGATGTATTGGAGTTGAAGTATAGCTGTCGGAGTGGAAGTACAGATGTCTTGTGATGTAACGGAATCTAGTAATATGCGGTATCCTTGAATGTAGCTTGGCAGGCTAACCTGGCATGTAAACGGTATCCTGGCGGTAACGGTATTTTTGCAGCGGTAACCTGCCTGCTGTGCTTACCTAGAAGTTCAGGTGGATTAGGGATATGTAGGAACTTGAATGTAATGGGGCACATAATGTTGGTTTAGCTTTTCAGGTAAAAAGGGAAGGCAGTTGTTTGAAATAATGAAATTTAAATTTACTGAAAGCTTTCCAACATATATGTCCCATTTAAAACAGTAAAAATTATCAGCCAAATTAAAAAAGTACTAATGACCTTTAAGTATTAATTATAGTAAAAAGTTATAAATGAACCATTTCTAAAAGAATAAAATGTTTAATGAAATGTGAAGCCGGCACTGGCAGGTTGTTATGATAAGAGAATATTTGAAAAGGTTAAAATGCAAATGTTATCTATCTTTGACAATAATTAGGTATTCTACAACACAGAATCTAGCAAATGTTTGCATTAAAAAAAGGTAACAGTTATTTACAATAAAAGATTTAGTTTAAAAGTAATGTACAGGTATAAAAGAAATGTAGTTGACCACGTGGTATTTGTATATTCGTCTATTCCTAAAAAAATAAGAAATGCACAAAAAAATTATCTCAGCCACTACTTTAGAAAAAGCACAATAAATATAAATTATAATTTTGGACTTACCGCAGCAATTTAAGGAAAAAACTTAAATAAACTTAAGAGACGGTAGACGGTACGTCCTTTCAACTCAAGGGTCGGTAACGGAAAGGGATGAAAACCACCCCATAGAATCGAGCGTTGACATCATAATATGTCAATTGTCGTAACGGTCAACGATAAGAGAAATTTAGATCACAGAACTATATTGGAAGTGGTTACTATGACGGCAAGCGGTAAAATCGAAATTATTTCGTCAAATCGAAACAGGTCGATAGACATGTTACAAGAATTCAATTACGAAATATTAACAGTTAAATGAATTTTACATATTCAAAATAGAGGAAATAAGGAAAATGAGCTATGCTGAATAATATTTTCAGTCCAGGAAGTCCCAGAGGTGCAATGGAGCATCCCCGATGAAAAAAAACATAAACATTTCAATTAAGTCCTGCAAACTCTTCAAGTTCAACTTATTATTTTCTATAGATTCGGCAAACCGATTTCTTCCAACAAATACCCGCGCAAGAGGAAAATCATATGAAAATATAAAAATGAATGTTTGTTTGTTAGTTCGAATTTTGTGAATTTATTGTTTACACTAGCGGGAAGGTTATAGGACAGTTTTTTTACCAGTAGTTAGAAGGTACAAGAATTAACACATTTGCTGCCCCAATAAGGGGACATTTTCATGCATTGGAAGCCAAACCTGAATTATCACAGAAGCATGGTTAAGAAAGCTCTATTGGCATGAAAACGGATAAAAAATTCAAAAAATATGTGCATTATCGATGATCACAGAAAAAAAGAGAATAAAACTAACGGTTTTCAGTGATAGAAGTGAATTATTTACACAACAATTTTTTTCATTTTCAGAAGCAATTGGACCAAGGTAGCTACTTCCTCAGGATAAACCAAAATGAAGTTATCACGGCAGTTATATAGGTGAAAGGAAGGAAGTGAGTTGTTCAAGTTTTTTTCGCTATATTTAATTGTCTTCAATTATATGCCAAGCAATTAAGCATCAAAATAGTGAGTTTTTGACAAAAAAGCCTAAAAATTGGCATTATAAAAAGTTCCAAAGAATTAGAGTCCCATTGATGCAGTCCCCGTATGGTCCATCATACCAAAGAGGGCTTCTTTTTAGATTGCAGTTGATATATTCGCTCCACCACCAGACTATTATTCTATAGGTGATCGTTAGCCTCGTCGCAGTTGTGTAAAGCCAGTGTACCACCTTGGGTCGTATTCTCCAGATTTTGCAAATACTTAGTACTTCTCCATTGTCAGAAAAGCCTAGGTAGTGATTTTTTCCAGGTGTGTCTTTTAATTCAGTTTGGAATCCAGGGTCACTCCCAGATAATCAACTTCTTTGCATATCACTAGTTATCCTACGAACAGCAATACCCCAATCTGTGGAAGAACTCTTCTTTTTGTGAAAGCAACTTTTTTTAAATAACTGAAAGGTCCTATTTATGTACCAGTCTTCCACAATTCATAGTTCTCCTTGTAGGACATTCAAGACTTCCTCCCATTGGTGACCATCACTATGTCATCCGCAAAGCCCAGTGTTCATATGCCTTGATCATTCAACCCGCACATTGAGTCATCCACAATAAAAGGTTCCATGGAAGTGGTGAAAGTACTACACCTTAAGGAGATAGTTCAGTTGTTTCAACTGTGTAAGTTATGTCCACTTGTATGTGGTGCTGTTTATCCCTCTATTTCAGGGGATATGTTTATTGATACATAAATTGTCAAAAGCTTTGATGTCAAAAAATTCCGCAAGGGCTACATCCTTATCATTAAGACTCCTTGACTTGACTTGACCTGAGACCAATTTATGTACGGTGATTTCTCCTCATTCCCCCACTTGATAAGCCCAATGAAGTCTGTGTTGAGGGATGCCCTTAAGCACTACTTCTTGTAAATTTTTTCAGTATTTACCATAGTGATCGATCGGAAGAATTTAGCCTGGGTGTACGCGTACGCTTCTTTTCCTGGTTTGGGAATAATCACCACCTTTGCAATTGGTATATAGCCTAGAACATGGCTACTTCGTAGTACCAGAGCTGACGGACCCATTTTTGTATGCAGAATAGTTTCCATATAATTGACTGCCTGACTGAAACACAGCAGGTCGTTGAGAAGGCTTAGAAGTTTCATTATCTCAATTTTTATTTGAATGGCACGAGCGAAGCTTTTTCAGGATTAATAGGGTCTCACAGCAGCGGTGATAATATCCATCCCTTCGGGGATCCCTCTATTATCAATAATCTCCAAATAAATGTGAGGATGCTGTTTGATTGAGGAGCATGTTTATTCACCACACACATGTGGTATTGTCTTCTCTTTGCTCTGTAACAGCAGCCATCATGGGTAAATGCTACACCTTGGTTCCACATTATGAGCCGGCCGACAAGGTTGCTGTTAGAAATCGGCAGGATAAAAAGTATTTGACTAGCAACCAAGGTTCATACGAAGTTTTGTATCTTCAATCGATTTTTATCTCCTTGGTAGGTAACTGTTAGTATGTATAAAAACAGCATTTTTCTTCTTTTTCATCATCGAAGTAACTTGAATATTATACTATTATTAGGAAAAATCTTGGGAGGACGTCTTAGGAGAGACGCGATCTCATCGTAACGAAAAAGAAGAAGAAGTTATTGCAAAGTTTTTTTCAATTTCTCTGTTGCAAAGTTGTATCAGGGATCAGATAATTATATTCTCGCAACTTTTTATCTAGCTTACCTCACAGCTGGACGTCTAATTAAATGCGATGTTTGATCTAAAATATTTTGAACTGTATTTTTGGAGATACGAAAATCTGTATATAAAGTCTTGGTCATCCCAATAATGCATATGATATTTTCTCATTCTAACTGTTCTAGGTCTCCGAAAAACAATATTCACATAATCTTCTACATTTGATCTGGAATCATCAGAAAATATGTTAACACCGAAGAACACATTTATTTTCAATTTAATTGGAAAAAAATAATATAATTTTCACCCTTTTCCACGATTCGATGTCAAAATTGAAACGTAAATATCTGTCAGATAGAACTTATCTGCTACATTTTTCGGCCAACTCGCAATCTGCTGTTAAATTTCCTTTATCCAGCTATTATTTCTTACCACAATATTCATAATTAAAGTTTTGTTGTTAACTTCCGGGTAACTCTAATAGTCACTTTATCGACAGATTCAGAATGTGGCCCTAGGAGACAGCCTTTTTCTCCGACACCAGTTGGTGTTAGGCAGTTTCACAAGATCTTCCTCATTGATAAGCCTGTTGTTGTAATGTAGAAGTCTTTTGATAAGAAAGTTTCATTTAACATGCCTATCAGTGAGCTGCTCCATTATCTGCATAAAAGGTGACAGGATTACTGGCTTGAGTAGCTTTGCCTGAGAATAAATTTTTCCTGTTATTCAGTTGTCAGTGGAGCTTTGAAAAATGTCTAAGCTAATATATCACTAAACCGGAGAAGCAGCCCTCTTTCTAAGATATGTTCCAGGTATTATCGGCATGAGCTAGCAAGGCAAGAGGACTAACGGAAGCGATCCATTCCTGTCTCTAAGAATAATCATTGAATTTCAATATGATGTCGGTCGTTTTCGCTCTGTTAAGCAGTTTACGAGTTCCTAGTGGTGTCACTTCGAGACAGTTTTGATAAGAAAGTTCGATAGCCTAACAAAATTGTAGAGAAACAAGCTATATATTTTCACTATTTTCCTTCCTCTTGACATTTCCAAGAGGATGTTTGTATTTCGCCAATTTTGTGCATCCTGGATTTCGCACTACACGGTAGATTTCTCCAAGTATGAGATTTCCATACAGATGATCCGAAAGCGATGGCTTTTCAGAAACACATCATTTGAACATTTTCTTTAAGTTTTAAGCCAATATAATAGAATTATAATTATTTGTTTTAGGTTCAAAGTTAAAATTTCACTGTTGTGAATAATTTGCTTCAGGATTCTCCTCTATGCAGTAGGTAGCGCAATTGATGAAAAGTCGAACGGCTGCAACTACTACTTGAATACCCGAGTCTAATGGGCATGAGAAATCTCACTCTGATTATATTGAAGCAAGAAAAGTACTAAGTCAGCATAACATTTTAGATTACTGTGGATTATGGTGTATATTGTTGTGATTTGTTAGTATTTGATAGTGGCAGTGACTGTTTTTTATTTATTATTCAGATTTGTATTGTGAAATATTCCGATTTTGTATTATTATTGAGATCCAAAATTTTTTTTCATGAATTATCATTCAAACACCCAGAATATTATGATTAGTGTTTCAGGTATAAATGAATTTATCAACTTTTGCTTGTACATACGGAATACTATGGCTACCTTTCACTTTCATATATCTGAATAAAACTTAAATTAATAAAAATATTTATTTATTGTCATAAATAATAATAATAATATATATTTCTTATTTATTTGTTTCATTCTTTTATTATCTAATTCATCTATATTTTCAGTTTTTTTATAAATTGTCTAGATATTACATTTGAATATTTCACTAGTGAATATGTGAGGCATAAACATTTTTTTTCATTTAATATCACTGGAAAATTTCAATATCACCTTATTTTCTGATCATTGCCTTATTTGTGACTGATATATTATCGTTATATGCATTTGATCTTCGTGTTTTTGTGGAGATTTGCTTAAACTGAATATTTCTATAACCAAATTAACAGAATCAAAGTCGTTTTAGAGGTCAGTGTGCTCTGTTTTCAATATTATACCTCATCGCCTAGTACAACAAACCGTACATTCGCCAGGTGAAATGTGTGTGTATTAAAATATTCAACCACTAGCTTCGAGGGTATAACAAATTTACTCAATGCTGGTGGAATATCTATTAGTTCCAGATATGTAAAAAACCAGAGTGTTGTGTAGTGATTAGCGACTTGTTTATCTTTGAATCTAGAAAGTAATCCAGTAACACTCTATTATTGTTGCCAATTAGCCTCTAGCCTAAATTTAGTAGTTTTCAGTTTCTCATCCCCAAGTATAAGAAGGAGCGGTTCCTTCTCCGCTAGTTTTACATATTCTGTATATGGCTCCATTTGTCACCGTTAGATTTGCGTTTCTACAATGTTTGATTGCAAACAATTTGAACATTTTATGGGTAATAAGATAATATTTGAAACGGAAACCTACTATAAAATTACAAATTTCTACACAAATTATATCAAAGTCAACTTGCATGCCCATAAATAATTTATTCTTCTTCGACTTAAACAAAAAGCAAACATGTAATGTAGAAAAATTGAATAGATGAGGCTTTTACTTGATGAAGATTCATACTTAACTATGAAATAAAACAATAAAAATTTTTGTTTAAACCTTCATTATAATTGAACTATGTTCAAATACAATTTGTATTTGAACATAGTTCAATTATAATGAAGGTTTAAACAAAAAAAAAAAAAAAATTTATTGTTTTATTTCATAGTTAATGTAATGTAGAGTATGAAATATTGTTAGCATTATGCATTCGTGTTTATACTCTAAAGTATTATTCATATTGAATACTCCGTTTCTGGTTGTTTGTCAAGTTATGTGTTCAATTGTATTTACACACATGTAAAGGACTGGATGTTAAAGCAGTTTTCACATATAAACTGTTTGGTAGTATGCCAAAATTTATTGTGCATATTCTCGTTTCGATTATATTTTCACATAAAATGACTTCAAATTGAAGAAAAATAGTATTATGAGAGAGTTTTTGGAACCCTTAATTCGTTCCGTCGTTACGGTTAACTCTATTCGGAACATGCGCGGAAGAATTTGATGCTTTCGTTAACGTTAATTACTTTATCTACGGAGATATTGCGTTAAGATTTCATTAACATAATCTTTATTTTGATAGATGCAGGTTTCCAGATATATTCAAGTTAGTTTTCGTCTTTGATAGCATAATTATTTATTAAAGACCCTATTACCTATTACCACGATTACAATGAATTATAATAAAAAATCCAACTCACTATGTAGCAAACCAACGAACGTCTAAAAAGTTGGGTTATTACCAACAAACACCAAAGATTTGACGTAGTTGACATTAATTGAATTCACGTTATTGTTAAGTGTTTCAAAAACTATTTATGAAGATCTCACTGAAGTTGATCATTTCACATACTGCACTTGCGCCAAACAACGATAGCGTGAATAACAAACGCTGAAGTTAATGGTTGCAGAAACTCTCTAATATTTACTCAATTACAGGTTACAGTAAATAATTGTCATTTTAGTAAAGCGTGTTATCAATATATGTCAAAGTTAATACTTCAACGCCTTACACATTTGAGAGGCAACAACCACTTTCCCTGGCTATATGCCACGAAGGGTATTAAATTACACTTCCAAGTTAAACGGGGTTGGTATATCTGCAAGATATAACCAACCATTCTGGTTTGTAATTAGAAGGGACCATATCCTCATCATTACAAGGTAGATATCATCCGTCCATAAGCTCAGGGCATAATTCTGGACTGGAGACAATGCTGAAATCGCATCAATACATTATCATCAGTGAAGAAAATGTTAAGAATGCGATAATAGCGCCATCCCCACAGCTAGCGACAAACTAAAATTTTATATTGACAAAAAACCATCTCGTTTCAGTAGTTATTTACTTAATTACAGTTTCCTGTAAGTAATTGTCATTTCAGTAAAACGTTTTGTCAATAGTTGTCAAAGATAATAGTTTAATATTATTATAACGCCTTACAAATTTCAAAATTACTTTTCAAAGAGGAGACCGTTCACTAAGAAGCAACAACTACCCCTGGCTATATGCCACGGAGGGTATTGAATTATTATTATACTTTAGTGGCTTATAGAAAAAGTGTGCCTCTGAGCTTATTGATTGGTTTGGCATAACCAAGGGCTTCGAGAACTCGATATCTCAGCCTATATACTTTTTGTGCTCTTGATTGTACAGTGTATGTGAAGATATGGATATCCGTGATCAGACTCAACAGTCTTTTCACTAGATGCTCCTTGGAGAAATCCTCCCTTGGTGCTCTAGTCCTACTAGTCTATATCTTCAATGAGACTATGCTTTACATTCGAAGATAGTGTTTGAAGCTGTTTTCTCATTTTCTACGCACTCCCGACTAGAGGTTCATCCTTAGGTATATACGCCAATTGTATGCATATATTTCCTTAGGCTGGTGACTAGACCCGCCACTTTCCTTATTTGGCACCTGCTGAGGTTCAATATCAGCGACTCCAAGGTTTTTTTGACCAGGAATTTGCAGTGTCCCTTTTGGCATGTGCCTTAAGTACGTCTACTCTGTTTTGTTTGAAAATATGAGACCAGTGTCACAAGCGGTGGCTTTACAAAATGATGGTCGTCCGACTCGGTATATCGCAGTACGGTATCCGATGCGATTCAAAAGTTTCGAGAAACCCGTTTCTTGTTTAAGAAGCCACAGGTGCAGGTGAAGATTTTCTTCTTTGTTTTCAGGTCCTTCGAGAGCGAGCACCTTCTGTTCCGCCTTTAGGTAAGAGATCGGCTGATGTTCATGATACTGTAGTTTTACCTGATACCGTACGCAGAGGGTTGAAAGAGCAGAATCTAACAGCTCGTGTACTTGCTACAATTCCTCTATTAGATGAAGCAGCGCCTAGAATTTACTCGAAGTCATGCAGATTGGGACATGGGCGACTGGAGGAACTTTCTATTCACGGACGACTCCCATTTCACGCGATTTCACCTGGCGGATATTAAATAGTGTGAAGAAGGTATAGAACGATACTATCAAAATTGTTCCTCTCCTTCAGTTCAATTTGGTGGCGGAGTAGTGGTGCAAGCGAAATTTCTTTGGAAGCCCGTACATATATCTCTATACTTCAAGGAGTTATTAACGGTGGTTCGTGGTTATGTATGAGTATTGGACTGGCCCCCAAGGTGACCGATCTCAACCCTATTTAGCAGATGTGGGATATATTAGGAAGACGAGCTGGACCGAACTACGACCAGTTTCCAGCTCTGGTGGCGTTAGCACAAGTATTGAGAAACGAGAGGGGCAGCCAATACCCCGAGACGCGGTTACTGCTATAACTCAATCCTGCTGTTCCCCATATTAATTTCTGTTGTCAATAAAGGAATGACAACGTATATTTTTCCTTCTATAATGCAACTATCGAGATGAATAGAAAACGGATTGTTCTGAAAAGGTGGGACTTGAGAATGTCGAACAAACAAATATCATTCAGTTATAAATTTTCTCCACAGGATGTTCAGGCGCTTGTGCTACCCTGTATATCAACATATTCATTCGAACTTTCTTCAAAATGGATGGCGGTAATAATACAAACAAAAAGATCAATAACTTGACAAAAAAATGATTGAAATGTATGCAAACCTGTTGAAAAAAACTAAAATTGAATTTGAAAAAAATGTTGCCTGTCCGGTTAATTTTGCACTGCAATGTATATTTATGTATTATATTTTTGTTAAAAACCTGTAAATCACATTTTGAGTTGTACTCTATAACTACTCTTCTACTTTCTCAAATAAAGGTTATAAAAAATAACTAAATTGTGTTTATTCTTTGTGGTAAACACTTAATCTTATATTTTCATAACTGTTTTCTTAAATTTGGTAGTGATCGTTTCATGACAATTATTCATGTTTTTTTGTTCTGGTCAGGTTCAATATAAATATCATTGTTAAAAATAAAGTGGCGCTTGTGACAGACTATTTTTATTTCTCCAATTGCTGAAATTCAACTCGCAATTGCAGCTAAGACTTACGTTCCGCAACCCTTTTCCCCATAACTCGCCCGGCCCTGTATACTACAAATTATTTTCTTGCGAAGCTCATCTTCTCGACGTCTTAACCAAGAGACAAAAAAGCTACCACTGTTTTACCTGCCTCACCACCCAATTATGAGTTCATAAACTCATACAACCACTAGCCGCTGAACAATTGCCTCAGTCAGTTGCTTGGAAAGTTTGGCAATAAATCATTGGTGGAATAAGTTATTCTTTCATGTTTCCTAAATCTTCAACGACTTGTGGTGAATCTTACTTGGTGAAATACAGTACAATATAAGAAAAAAGTCCTTTTGATACATAAATCATGCAGTAACGACACCTCTCACTCATTAATCTATGAAACACCACACGGTATGATAAATGATTTGAGAGTGCACGCTTAACTTAATTATCTTTCGTCATAATCCTAATTGAGCCAGATAAAACCAGCTGCCTCAAATAGCGAGAAATATCATATTTCATCATGGTCGTCCGATTCTACGTTATGTACCAGTAGTTCACGAGAGTAAGTATATTTCGTGAATAGTAAGTTAATTATCAACACTTACATGTGAGGCGTTTCTTGGAAAATAAAAGCTTTATTCATTTCTTCTTTCCTCAGAACAAAAACATCTTCTCCTTTAAGTAAACTCGCTTAAACCCTTCCATGATTTTAGAACCCACTCTCAAACTGTGGAAATCCAGATCTTAAAATTTAACGGCTGGACAGAAGCTTGAACCTCAAAATAAAAAAAAATAATTCCGAACCAGAGTACCCACAGGAAGGTAACTCTACTTGCACACTGAAACTTCTGATTGTAACTACTTCGCGTCGGACTTAACGGTAAACGGAGAGTAGTGGCCATAGAATTAGGTCCATTTTTTACTTTTTCCATTAGCAGCATTAGCAGCCATTGAAGCACTGAGCTCTTGTGTAATCAATTCCAAAATGGTGTGGGAATGCCTAGGCAAACTCAATGAACCTTACTGTGGATTCCAGCGTTATTATTCTGCTAAAAAGCTATAACATGGGCTATAACTGCACGGGGCTACAGTTATATGCCAATATTTATAGTCCATCCATATTCTACTAACGTTAGAAATGAACCGGCTATGATAAAAGCCGGCTACTAGGAGACGACTAGAAAATATATTGGCAACATTGCTTTTCCGTGTAACAGAAGAAGAATCATAACCTATAATCAAGCATTTTTGAATTAAAAGTTTCTGGAATGGACGATAAAAAGAAAAAACACGTGGCTCTGAAAAACAATTGGACCATTTAATTGACTTCATGCTAAGGGAGGGAGGGGACAATTCCAAGGTGTACAAGGAAAGAAAGGACTGAATGATATGTGGCAAAGATTATCCAAGGAATTGAATGAAATAGGAACTCAAAAGACAACAGAACAGTGGAAACGAGTATGTTTGTAATTATTATCTTGTACCAAAGTGATTTTAGTTTATTAGTTATACCTAATGTTAAAATGTAAAACATTTTTAGGTTGGGAAGAATCAGAAATGTGACATCAAAATTGCGAGTAATACAACAGGTAATCCTCCTTCTTTTCCACCCCTCTCTGAAAAAGATAGGAAACGGTTTGTTGTTGTAGGCAAGGGAAGGAGTGAAGGATTTGGATTTGCAGAGGGATCAATAGGTCCTGTAGATGGCATCAAATTACAGATAGATCAGAGTGCAGAGTTCGAAGTACCAAAAAGAATATGGAATATATTCCAACAGAAAATTATTTTGATATAGTTGATTAAGAAAGAGTGGAAATAATTGACTGTAGCATGCCTACCATATAAAACATTTAACCCCAAAGCAATGCAGCCAAAATTATCTAAAGAATATGATCTGTTTGAAAATTTAATAAAGGCTAATAAAGATGGGTTTGCTGCAATTGCTTGTGCATTAAAATTGTTGGCGAATTCTAACAATAATATTGCAAATGGTTTATTGCAAATAAACGATACGCTTAAAACGATATATTCATTAGGTGAAAATGATGAGGGACTGTCCTGAATTGAGAACTATTTATTTGATTCAATGTATTAGTATTTTGTGTTTTCATATTTATTTTCAGTGTAATACCTAGTTCATCAAAAGCCTTGTCTTTTGCTTTGGACAATATTTATAATTTATAAAAGTTATATGTTCAGATTTACAGCCAATTATCTTGGGGACTACTTTCTGTTTGTGTTTTGTAGTATGGAATATTCATTTTTGTTGATATCATGATAGAATAAAACAAGTTCATTGAACGATGATGGTTTTATTATGCCAATAAATTCTAATCGTTGAAATATCTATCTATGATCTGGTTCCTCATTTGAACACCGTCTCCGTGATTGCCAATATTAATATTAGCATTAATTAATGGCATCCCATTGACTACACACACAGGAAACCTACAATTTAGAACATTTCAGACGTAACTTATAAATTATGAGAGTTCAGTGTTCAACTTGACATATAGGTAATACAAAATCATACCTGTTCAATAACAAATTATGTAAAATTGTACAGCTGTGAATAATTCGAGCTGCTGCTCTTGGTTAATATTGCAAAACACGGTCCTTCCTGAGACACCTCCACCTTGCTTTTAGAACCCCAAAAAGACGTTCTATCCTATTTCTCACTTGACCGTTTCTTCTAGTATAGTTTTCTTCAGGGGAGTTAGGTATGGCATCCAATACAGGAGTCAACATATACGTCTGAGGGGCATATCCAGAGTCTCATAATAATTTGAAAAAATGTTTGTTTCAGAAGTTATTTGAGTAACAAGGAATGTAAAGATATGTTAACATGGTAGGCGTGTTGCTTGCCGAGGGTGTTGACTGTCAATACATTCTGTCTTACGTATGTAGATATATGATTTAATAACCTGGGAGGAAAAATGTTCCAATTCGATCATTATACAGGCGAATCATTTCTTGCTTTACGCGGCTTGAATTAAATATGAATTGATCATGTACAGATCCAGGAAAATTGGCATTTACATTAATTATTCTCAATTGTTCATCACAAATCTGACAGAGAACACATAAGAATGGAATAGGACAGTAATTAGTATTTATACCATTTGCACATTTAGGGAATAATACCCATGATAATTTTTATAGGCATCTTCTTGTACAAAAGGCGTAACAATAGCTATATGTGTACAATCGATGCATCCGAATATACCTGGAAATCCAGCTGGTTCAAAAAATCTGAAAAAAAATTATAAAATAAAGGGTTTATGCAAGTTTTGCTGAAAATGACCTTCCAGACACTGCCTTTCTCTCTTCAACGGTGCAAGGAAACCGTATAGCTTCATGTAGAAACACATTATTGATAGCTCTTGTAACTTTTTTTATACATCGATTGATTTATGGTTGACTGGCAGCAAGAAAAATACCCTGACCAACCAATCTCTGATAGCTTCCAAAACCCAAAAATATTAGGGCCATCAACAACTGAAAAATTAATATTTGCAAATATGAGATTTCCTCACCTTGAAATTGTAGGAACGTTACCGTAATTTCTGGAGATAGGCCATCTAGACCCAGTGTCGATAAATCATCTCCTAGTCTGTTTAAAAGATACCTATCAGTTTCAATAGAACATACCAGTTTTGAGAAAAACAACAGACTACAACAGCTTTTAGCCATACCACTCTCGTAGGTTATGAAGTGGTCTTCAATTATATCCCCACTTATAGTAGCAAAAACGACTACAAAATTCAAGAAAATACCGAATTTACAGAACGGGCTAGAAAAAAATTGTGAAGTTAACCACGTTGCCGATATAATCCAATCTTACGGCTTATAGTCTAGCTACATAATTAGTAGAATTATCCAGCTGGACTCACTGGAATAGAAGAAAATGAAATAGCAGATGAAGTAGTAAAGAGGGAGACTGAAACACTCTTTTGGGGTCCGTAACCATTTCGCGTTATCAGCTCCAATGTAATATTGGAAGAAATAGACAAATCCGAAAAAAGAGAAGATCTGACCATTGGAAAGATCTAGTAGGGTTTGAAAAATCAAAGATTCTGATGGGTGACTACAACCCGTTGATATCAAACGAATGCATAAGTCAAAGTGAAGCTGCACTAAGAGTTTCAACAGGGATCCTAACGGGACATTGTCGCCTGAATGGGCACCTTAAAAAGGTCAAAATCGTGAAGGAAGAAGAATGTAGAATCTTTGGCATTTAAGAAGAAACCTCCATCTACATACTTGCGAAGTGCAATGCAATTTAGAATCCTAGGACACAACACCTAGGAGACTATTGGATAGAAAAGGGATATTTACCTAAGCTGAAGCCTGAAAATATCCTGAAATTCCTCCGGGAAATAGAACTAAAGGAGCTACTAGTCTCTGAGACTGCCCTCAGGAAATAAGTAGAAGTAGTGTCTTCTAGGTCTTAGTGAATATAACCCCGTATACACACATACTTCTTCGGAAAACCTATCAGAACTTCGTCGCAAAACTGCTTTCCAAAACTACGTTGCAAGACTTCTTCCTAGAATTTCGTGAAGCGACATTTATTAGTTCACTCATTAATAACTGCTTTCCAAAACTACGTTGCAAGACTTCTTCCTAGAATTTCGTGAAGCGACATTTATTAGTTCACTTATTAATAAGCTTGTTATTCGATTTCGCTACTTGAAACATACTACAACCGCCGACATTAATAGAATGTCTTCTCGAACTCAAATCTTTTTATTCGACAAATTATTCTATTTAAAGACCCAGCTGGTAGATTCTTGAATGAAATAGCCTTTCGCTACTCTATCTAATGTTCTCCAGCCCACGACGCCGCACACACTTCGACGACATACTGTCTAAGACAAACACTTCATTATACTAGAAGAATCGTCATACTTCTTCCTCAAATATTTTCTTTAAAACAACTTCCGCTAAAACTAAAATGCTCTTAAAAATTTCCTTTTGTTTTCTTCCAAAGACCTGAATCCGGAAGAACACTCCCCATATTAGCTTCCCCAAATCAAAAGTCGCATTCAAGCAAACCTTCAAACCCTTGGATTGATCTCTTAGTCATATCTCCAACCTTTCTAATGTCGCTTCGGACTTTTTCCTCTGTTCGAAGCCTTTGAAGATACGGTAATGCATCTGAGGACTTTTTCGATTCAGAATAGTCTATACAAAACTCATTCATTGCCAAAAAACCTTTTTTTGCAGCAGCAGTTTTGATTATTCGCGTTCAGTTAAAAAACAACTCATAGCTATCTAAGAAAATTAATCTGAATATCATTATTATTATTATATATCTTTATTTATTTAGACAATTGTTGGATACTAGTTTGAGTCGTATTTATTGTTAATTCAATATTTTGTTTAATGCTCTGTATAATTAGGAAAAATCTTAGTTATACAATTATGACGTTAACCGATTTCTAAGATTACAATCATAAATATCCAGCTCCACAATACCTACAGCATCTAATTAACCTTGGTACGGAAACTACCATCTCTGAGTCGCGGCTGCAGACAGTTCCCAGCAACCAACACATTGAGTTGCTCGCGTGTGATAGATAAGAACCACGGTTGTGCGAAAAAGTTATTTTGTTTCAACTAGTACAACTTTCTTCTGTTGAAGGTAAGATGATTTAATTACTTCCTCATCTCTGATTAGCTTTTGTAACAAGGCAATACGGGCTCACACCGAGTAACTAAAATAATCATACTTGGTGACCGTCCTTAATTTAAAATTGGGCGGATTTATCTTGAATATATAACAAAAATAAGAAAATAAATAGTGAGTTGAATACAGATTATTTTATTTCATATTTTCTAGATCTCAAAATTTAAAAGTATTTTGATATTTAAATTGAAATAGAATATTGGTTGCTTTTTATCACTGACATCAAAAAGCTATAATCATGCATTAACATGAAATTATTTGTTTAGTTATTATTTGTAGAAATAAAAAATCATCCTTCTGTTACAAATTACTTTCCTTCCCTTCAAAGACATTTTTCTACTACCGTGCGTAAAGTACGTACTTTATACACACTTTCGAGTGTGTAAAACTCTACTTTACGTATATAAAAATACAGGTAGGTATAATAAACGGATATTAAATCTAAGTTTTTTTTTCTAAATCAGTGATTGAAAGATATAGAATTTAGTAAAGTACATACCTAATAATTATTAGTAAATAATTATTCGGTACTGGAAAATAATAGAATAGGGTGCATAGGTAGGTATATGTACCTATAAGTTGGCTGTGAGTGACTGACATTTCTTCGTGCATTGAATCTGACATTTGAAATTTGAATTGAGATCTTCCGACTATACCTCTAGGGCAAGCAAATATATTTTATTAGGAATCAATAAAACCGTTATAGTTTCTTCTAAAGAAAAATTAAACTTTACGCACTAGTGCGCAAAGAAAATTAATTAAACTTCTTCATTACACAAGATTAAAATACAACTATGCGAAAATCACACAAGATATTTTTGGACATAGATCTGTCATTCCATGAGAGCTCATTGTTCACTATCAATATTTGTTCAAGTGATTTTCTAAGCGTCCCTTATGTTGATGTTAATATATTCTTAGATTAAATTTTTTCAAGAAGAATAGAGAATTGTGATTGTCAGTCATAGATCGGGAACATTTATTTTCAAAACAGCTTTAGAACATAAACCTCTGTAAGCGATATATATACAAAAAATGCCGATATTCTAGATCCGTTAGTTCTTCCTTCTAGCTCTCCATATCACAGCTCGTTGCCTGAAAGCATTATCCATGATATTGATTATCCATTAATAGGTCCTAATAATTAATGCTTCCTCAGAAATTATTTGTATTTCTGCTAAAAAGCTTGGTCACATGTTAAAGGCTTATGTATATCCCAGCTTTAAAAGATTTATAACAGTTATTAGTCTAAGCAACGGAGCATGAGAGTTTAGTAATTTTTGACAAAAATGCTAGTAGAAAACGGATGATTTTGTTATAAACATTTAAAACGAAAAAATCCTTCTTTTTTTAGTTTTTTTTTATATAACGTGAAGAGTACACAAGCAATATCAATGGTATGTATGGATAAATTGTAGATAATTAAAATACGAACAAAATGAGAGGTCGAGCGAGTCAATCGGATAATTATTAGGAACCGAGAAAATCAGGAAAAACCGGAAAATTAGTGATTTTTTTGAAAATTCATATATTCGTCATTTTTCAATTGCAAGAGCTGAAACTTGGTACAAATTAAGTTCTTCGTATACCCTTTATTTGCGCGAAGAGCAGACGCCAAGCGACGGTTACTTTTATCGCAATTGCAATTGCAATTTTTTGATGCGATAATTTGCATCGTGCCTGGATGCGTTATAAATTGTCCGATTTTAAATTTTGAAACGGTTTTGAAAAGTGTTTATGTAGAGCAACAAAAAGAATACAGGGTGATTGATTAGTGTGATAAAGTCCAGTGCCTCCTTCGTCCTCTGAGATATAATTTTGAAAATTCGAGGGTTCATGGCCATCATCAGTCTTCACATTTTTATATTATTTACAACCTTACAGGGTGTTCCAGAATGGTGCGCCATATCAAAGTGACATTTTTTTAAATGAAACACCCTATATTTTATCGCATATTTGGAATCAACTTGACCTCCCCATCACAATAATATAAGGTTATGATGTGTTTTACGAGGTATTTAAAAAGTTATAACCAACTTTTCATAAAAATCGTAATAAGTTCAATACCCTGTACATTGTAAGAGAAATTCAAGAATGAAAATCTGTTGCGGCCAAAGTGTTCGAATAGTAGTGAAAATTCTGGAAAATTATTTATTTTGTTAATATTCATTGAATCTGATACAGGGTGAATGAAAATACGAATACATTATTTTCTCCGTTTTTTCAAATGGATCACCCTGTATTTTATGAAAGTATCAAAAAGTACTATCAACTTTTTTTTTTTTTTGAGTTTTAACAGGAATCCTAACGGGACATTGTCGCCTGAATGGACACCTTAAAAAGCTCAAAATAGTGGAGGAAGAAGATTGTAGATTTTGTGGAATGGAAGAAGAAACCTCCATCCACATACTTGCGAACTGCACAGTATTTCAGAATCCTAGGGCACAGTACCTGGGAGACTACTGGATAGAAGAGGGACAGTTACCTAAGTTGAGGCCTGCAGATATCCTAAAATTCCTCCGGGAAATAGGACTAAAGGAGCTACTAGTATCTGAGACTCTCCTCAGAAACTAAGTAGAAGTAAGGGGGCACAATAGATCTTTTAGGTCTCAGTGAATGTTACCCCAAAATACATACATACATACATACATACATACTTCTTTTTTTACAAAGCATTCCCTAAACCTTAAATTGTTAGTTATTGAGATATTCTGATTTATCTATGCAAAACATTATTGATTATATCCAATTATTTAATAATTAATTGTGAGTTGGGTGTGATTGATTTGTCAAAACCTGATATTTGACGATAACATGACATGGCAGTAGGTACATTCGTGTTTTTTGATTTAGCGGTTTGGTACATTTTTTGGTGTTTTGAAGAATTTGAACTAGGGCAAAAATGAATTTCACTAGTGATGAAATGATTGATATGATCAAGAGAATACCATGAACGTTTTCCTGAAAGGCGGCAACCTACAAAACAAAAACTTCTGTGACAGAAGAAAATGAAGAAAATGAAATTAATGGTTTGCTGGCAGTTACTGAAAACCCACACACAAGTGTAAGGAGCCACGTTTCATGAAAATGGTTGTGTTAATAGGCACAGCTTTCACTATTATTCATAAACTAATCCATATCACATAGTGACACACAGTCAAACTAGATGGTCATTGAATGTGTGGGGAGGTATTGTTGGTGAATATCTCAATAACTAATAATTTTGGGTATAGGGAATGCTATATAAAAAAATATGTATGTTGGTAGTACTTTTCGATTCTCACATAAAATACTGGGTGATCCATTTGAAAAAACCTAGAAAATAATGTATTCTTATTTTGTTTTACCCTGTATCAGATTCAATGAATATTAACAAAATAAATAATTTTCCAGGATTTCTACTACTATTCAAATGCTTTGGCCGCAACAGATTTTTATTCTTGAATTTCTCTTATATTGTACAGGGTATTGAACTTGTTACGATTTTTATGGAAAATTGGTTATAACTTTTTAAATACTCCGTAGAACACATCACAACTCTATATTATTGTAATGGGGAGGTCAAGGTGATTCCAAATATGCGATAAAATATAGGGTGTTTCATTTAAAAAAATGTAACTTTGATATGGCACAGCATTCTGGAACACCCTGTAAGATTGTAAATAGTTTTAAAATGTTGAGACTAATGATGGCTATAAATACCCTCAAATTTTCAAATCGATATCTCAAAGGACAAAGGAGGCACTGAACTTTATCACACTAATCAATCACCCTGTATTCTCGACTTGTGATCAAATAATCTGAAGTCGATCAAAAACGAGAACGAAAACGAGCCCGAGAACACCGCCGATAATGACCAAACGCTAGAAAGTAGCGGGGTAGATATGTGGTTTTTTGGCCAACTTCGCATCATTTTATTACGAATCGAGAATATACGTTTTGTTGCACACTTTACTCATGATTGTACATATGTTTTGTGGCTGAACATACGATACAACAATAATTTGTTGTTTTTTTCGACGTTGGGCTATTACGACAGATCAATGGATACAGCTGCCTCATGGCCACTTTAGCTTTCAATATTCGATTATATTATCTATATACAATTCGTGCAGCGAGTTTCGTTATATAATGTATCTGAGGTATTTGACCGAGTTGTTAGGATGAATGGTGTTGTCTTAGAGTTTCTGATCTGGAGGTATTCAGCATCAGCTTAGTCTCACCCGTGGAAACAAAATTACTATTTAGTAAAAGTGATTTTTAATAATATTCAAAGTAAGATCCGCTGCTCCGGCTGTTTGTATTATACACTGTGTCCGTAAAGTATGGAACCAATTCATTTTTAGCTAAACAGACCATTTTAAGAAATAATCCTGAAACATGTCGATTTTTGATTTTAATTTACCGTATTTTAAAATAATAATCTAATATACAGGGTGAATTACTTTCGTGTAGTGACGTCACCGTAATTTTTTTTAAATGGAACACCCCTATTTTGTCTCAATTTTCGGATTACTCTAGCTGAGCTGATTTCAAAAATGTATCACATGTTGATTCCAATTGGTACAGGGGGGACAAAAATACAAAAGTTTTGTGTGTACTCATAAAGTAACGCGTAACTTCATTAGTTGAATTAACAATATTATCAAAAATATCAAAAAAATTGGTTTAAATGTAACACCCTGTAGTTTGTTACATTTTTCGAATAATAAAAATGAGCTGTTTCCAAACATGTTTGGTACTTGTGGTCTAGCAGCCAGAAGATGAAAGAAATTGAAGTAGAAATAGAGTTAAGTGTAAAACAAAAAACTTAAATACTTATGATGATTGGGTATGGAGACAGATCTCGAACTCAGGTGGAAGTGTGCAATTTCTTTAATGATAAATATCCAGAAAGACCTATGACGCGTTCAACAGTCAGTAAGATTGAAAAGAGATTTCGAGGAACTGGTACGGTTGAAAATGCACGAAAATCAGGTCATCCCTCTGCAAATGCTGATACAGCATTAGATTTTTCACTTAGTTTTGAAGAAGATGAGTAAAGTTAGTCACGATATCGGTGTTAGCAAAACAACGGTACCTACAAAAACTATTAATGCTTGAAAAATGGGATCCTCATAAAATCAAACTTGTGCAGGAATTAAACGAAGATGATCCCGATAGAAGAATCCAATTTTGCGAAAAAATGATGGATAAATGTCACCGAGACCCCCTCTTGATACAAAACATTATTTTTCTGATTTTCACGTTAAATGGCGAGGTTAACCGTCAGAATTGTAGATACTGGGCAAAAGAAAACCCCTACTGGATGCGTGAGCATTATACACAATACCCGCAAAAGAGGTATGGGCTGGAATTGTAAGGAATCATCGGACCCTACTTTATCGAAGGTAATTTAAACGGAGCAACGTACCTTGAGTTTTTAAGGGGGTATCTCGTACCTACTTTACGTAATTTGTTTCCCAGCAGACGTAATCCTGGAGGTTTTGATGAAAGTTTTTGGTCTCAACTGGATGGTGCACCTCCACATTATGCTGTAGATGTTAGAAGGTACCTAGATGACATTTTTCCGAACAGGTGGATTGGTAGACGTGGGCCAGCGAGGTCACCAAATTTCAATCCTTTGGATTATTTTATGTGGGCCATCTGAAGAATGTTGTGTACCAAACGAAACCAGCAAATATTCAATAATTAAAAGAGAGAATTCGGACAGCAATGAACAATATTTCTCAAGATACAATAAACAAGCTTCAACAAGACCGTTTGGGTTACTGTCAAATACAGCAAGGGCTGCAGTTCGAACATTTATAAAGTCATGTATTCCATCATATTCTGTCCGCTAGACAATGAGTATTTTTAATAATAGGTATTGTTAATTTAACTAATAAAGAATGTTGCGCGTTACTTTATGAGCACACACAAAACTATTGTATTTTTGTCCACCCTGTACCAATTGAAATCAAGATGTGATACATTTTTGGAATCAGCTCAGCTAGAGTAATCCGAAAATTGAGACAAAAATGGGGGTGTTCAATTTAAAAAAAATGACGGTGACGTCATTACTCAAAAGTAATTCACCCTGTATATTAGATTATTATTTTAAAATACGGTAAATTGAAATAAAAAATCGACGTGTTCCAGGATTATTTCTTAAAATGGTCTGTTCAGCTAAAAATGAATTTGTTCCACACTTTACGGACACAGTGTATAGACAACAACCGCATATAAAGCTGTTAGGCTCATTAGGAAGTCTTCCGTAAACAGCGAATACAAGGTAGGAGAGATTACCGAGACTTGCGGTACCCCTGCTTCTATAATACATATATGGTCGTACTTCAACGTATCAAATTTTCATGTGGACTTTTTTATTGTTCAAGAGACAATTTGAAAGTCATACAGGTTATTACAGAAATATGAATAGTGGAATTATTGAACAATAATTTATAATGCTGCAGCTCAACACAATCCATCTAACCATTATATGACAGCGCCGACATTTTTTTGTATATCGCGAATAATCACTTGATTATCACAATTAAACTGATTTGGAGTTTTTTATTTGCCAAAATATGTGGTAATTTGGAAATAGGAAAAAAAACCGCGAAAATGAAAAATTCAAATAAGTAATTTGATAAACTATCCCATAAATCAAATAATATAATTTGCTTAGTATATTACAGTGTTATTATATTTGAACTACAGCTATGGTATTACGTTCTACACTATACATATAAAGGATATACGTTAAAAATACTATTTACAAATAGTTTCACTTTTGTAATATGTTGTTCCATCCTACTTATTCAATAATGCGTTGAAAAAAATTAAGGATGCGGGCAATCATGACTCTACTATCTGGTAAAAAGTTGTAATCGTCAACCGTAACATATTTGATTACACTTTCACATTTTACATAATTTACTATTCCAGGAATGTTATCACGTATGACCAATGGAGATTGATACATTTTAACCGAAACAAAATTAGCGATTGGAACATCTGATTGATAATAATTTGTTTCATTTGGTGAAAAATTGAAATCATTCGCATAAGAAGTTCAGTTTTGCTCTTACAAAAAATTGTGAAGAATCGTAGACCATGTGGTTTGATTAACGTGGATTTGGTAACAAAAATTCTTCAACCCCCAATTTGTTCCAAACAGTTCAACAATTTTAAATTTTGTTTATTTGATCGGCAAGATTATAAAATTATAGGGCATAAAATTTCATGGCAATTCCATGCTAACAATTTTTTTGTGCGTGCCAAACTGGAAGAGTTCGCGTAAAAGGCTCCAGTTCCGAGTGCTCTACGCTGGTCTTGTAATTTGATTCGCAAGCTCCATCAGAATGATTGGGAGTCGATATGTTTCCAATTGGGGACATAATATCCCATCTCTGGAAAATTTGAATGTACGGTTTGTTGTACTACGCGATAAGGAGCCAACGGAAAGAAATTACATGAAATATTCAGTCTTGAGCTGGTTGGATATTTGAAAATAGTCGTAATCTAGAATCAAAGGGCCAAAATACATGTGGAAAGGTCTTATCTAGGGTATAATAATGTAAACAAAGCAGACTGACCTCTAAATATACTTAATTCTGTTAATTTGGTTATAGAAATATTCAATTTAAACAAATCATCACCAAAACACGGATATCAAATGATGGTTTTTTTAACAATCCTAACAGCTTTGAGCCGGGTGCGAATTTTTACACCTTTACTCCTATTTTTTGGTCAATTTGACCGGATAAATGTTAAGTAGATTGTTCGAGCTTATTACCCGGGCTACAACTACCAGTTCATATTAAGGATGGTTTCATCATCATTTTTAAAGGAGACTTTAAAACGAAAAGCATCCTTTAAGTCACAATATTAGGTTTCATAATAGTCGAACCAATGTAAAGTCGACTTAAGCCGTAAAGTGCTGAATTCTGGCCTTTATGGAGGTAGTCTACTTTATAACGGTACCTAACCTCAAACAACATGCACCAAACAAATTGACTCACAATTAAACAAAATTATTTTCAAGTTAATCTACTTTGGGACCCAAGTAACTCTTCTGATAAAATATATAGAGCACGTAAGCCATATTTTGAAAAATACGATGATACGTCTTTTTTCGAAAGATTTTGGTTAACAATGCCGACAGTTGCATATATTTTGAAGCAAATAGGACATCGCCTGGATTGTACAAATAGGGGTCGAGTCATACAGCTAATGGAGCAATTTTATTATTGTTAACCCTAAGATTTTATGCATTCAATAGTGCCTTTTTCTTTTCCCACCAATTCTAACAATCTGAGTTATCAGTAATAAAAACTGATCCCTCTTCCTTATCACCACGACATTTCACATATAAATGCCTTCAAACCTCAAAACCAAATTAGTTTATGTCACTCTGCCGTTTAACCAATGCATTCAACACATCTGGTGAAAATAAGACCACAAAAAAGAAATCCAGAGATACAATACAATAAACAACGAGACATAAAATAATAAAGGACACCTTATATAAAGAAAACTTCAAAAGTATTTATGAAACTAAACTCTCTTCACCACAACCCTAAATATGAGGTAGAGATACCCCACAGAATGGACTGGCAAGACCCAAGCAGACTGAAGTTTCCCCGAGGGGAGACCTGGTCCTACAGACGGGTCAAAGACTGGGGAAGGGACAGGAGCAGGGGTGTAATAGTGAGATGAGCAACACAAGGTGTTCCTTGTCACTAGGAGTACATGCCTCTGTATTTCAGGTGGAGATTTATGCCATCCTAGAATGTGTCAGAATTAAAAAACATAGGACTGACACTCATAGGATAAACATATTAACTGACACCCAGGCAGCCCTTGCAGCTCTAAATAGCCGCAAGATACATCCAGACTGGTAGAAGAATGCCAGAAAGAATTGAATGAACTGGCAGACCACAGTAGAGTAAGACTAGTGTGGGTGCCGGGTCATAATGATATTTCTGGAAATGAACAAGCTGATGAACTCGCGAGAAGAGGTTCAACAACGACACATGTTGGACCAGAACCAGTTCCTGGGACCACAAAGAAGGTAGTCCGAGACCAAATTCGAAAATGGGTACAACGCCAACATAGACTACAGTGGAGAAACACTCCAAAACAGGTACACAGTATGACCTTCATAGGTGATATATGTGTAAAACGGGGTGAAGAACTACTGAATGCTAGTAGGAACTGCAAGCTAAGAATTATTACAGGTTATCTGGGGATCTCAGCAGCAGACTTTGTGGCATGGAGACCGAGACCGTAACCCATATTTTGTCCGACTGTGAGGCTATGTGCCGCCTGAAGCATATGGCATGCATCCAGTTGATCTATATCATCTACTCGAGGGTACGGGAATGGCTCGGTGGGTGGAATAAAGGTGGGAGTGGAGAACAATAAGCCAACAGGCTGCAGTGCTCCCGGTACTAGGACGGCTCCCAAAAAAAAACCACAGTTGGGAAGGACACTTTACCGAAAAGCCTCCTTTTTATAAAGTCGACTTTACTAACATATGTTATTATGAAACCGGTGGATTAACAATATAGACCATAATCGAGAGTACCAGCTTGACGTATCCCTAGCAGACTTGCAGCTTATTGTTTTTTTAGAAAAAAGGGCCAATGAGAAGGAAGCAGCAATAGTGGGTTACCTCTTTGTTTCATTATTAAAGTTTATAAATTGATTATCGGATATTAATTGCAGGAAAACATAGAAGTCATTAATTTATGTGTATGATGTTTATTTTAAACATCCAGTTTGTACAAATTAATACATTTATTTACACCTTTTCGACTTTGACTGTTACGTTTTATGCATATCTTTAACATTTTTTTCAGCTTTAAATACCTTCTCTTCGCAAAATAAAAAAAATGATATGTTAGCTGTGCGTTGAATTGTTATTAAGTTTCACGTCAACGATAACGCTGCAAGAGCTTACATACAGACATTCACTTAACAAGATGATGTATTCCCCATTTGAAAAGCGTTGAATAATGTATATTTTTATAGTGCTTGTGTTTTTTCCGTCTGTGAACTTCATATTTTTTTATTCGTCGCTTTCTCGTGTATTTATTTTTCCTAATACATATAAATTTTTGATACATTTCTACTCGCTATTCGTATATTATTATCTACACCATCTTGGAATCTGCACTTTGAACCATCTTACTTCGTGTACCTAGTGCTATTATGTTGATAGTTTTTTACCCATTCGTACAAGATATAACTTCAAATATCCTTCAGCAGCACCAAATATTATTATAAATCATTTAGACTATAAACGTATGTTTAGATTTGCGAAATAAGTTTTTGAACAAATCATTATCAATGGACGTATGTCCGTTGATTCAGTTTGTGGAGAACTTTAAGATAAAAACAGGCCACGGGGTAATACGAGTTCGTTTTAAAAATAGAATGAAAATTTAAAAATATGAAATAATGGAAAAGCATTTCGTTTGTTCAACTACTTGTTTTGTTCCCAGTATGATCGACCATGATTTGTTCAATTTTACCCGCAGCTCCTATTCCTTTTATTGAAAACTCCATACGTGCTAAAATTATATTTATAGGTTCCTAATAACCCTTTTTTTTTTGTTTCTCCATTCTATCATCTATTTTGGTCATTCTAAATGTACTGTGGTGCTTACAGGTATTTATATGCAGTAATAATTTTTGCTATTTTCAGGGCTAGGGGTAATTTTTTGTCAAACTAATATTGTGTGCTCTGTTCTTTTTGGCAATGGCATTGTCAGTTTCAATAAAATGCGTTTTTTTTCATTATTTTCTCTTAATTTATCCCGTGGTTGATAATATTATCTGTCCTTATATTTTCAGTTATAGCTTTTCGTGATTTTTTTGTCTTTATTCCCTAAAGTTTTCATTTTCTTTTTCTGGCTTACTACTCCTTTCTATTTTAGTGCTGTTTATTTGCTTTAAAAAGTAATTTCATTTAGTCGCTATTGTATTGAGTCTTTTTCCAGTTAACATGAACATACTAGTAATTTGCTTCATATTATTAGATACACTCCTTCTCATTTCAAATGTGTTCAGGGGATTATTTCCAATCAGTTCGTGTTACAATGATTAAAATCTTTTAGAAACAGTCTGGAAAACCAATTTGAAGCAAACTGAATTTATTCATCCATCATTGTTTCCATTGACTGTCTTGACAATAATAGTATATTACATACCTAGCGGGGAAGAAGATCATTACAGCCCAGGCTTTGTTAGAGACCCGAGACGCGTAGCGCCGAGGGTCGCTAAAAGCCGTGGCTGGAATGATCCTTCCGTCGTGGTATGTATACTATTTTATTCACAATCGCTTAGTTACAAGCTTTTAAAAACATTTTAAGAAAATTTGTTATCACAATTTAATATTTTTTTCGACAAAGAACTTCATTAATCTGTTGCTAGGCAATATTACTAATTTATTGGTTTTGACAATGATGTAATAAAATATTCTACCTGTCACGAAATTTTAATTTTTACAAGTACATAATGTCTTATTTTGAATTAACCTGAACTCCTCCGGAAGTCCAAGAAGCTGCGGTTGGGAGAATAGGTAATTCCGTAGAAATGCAAAGAAAGATATTAATTTTTTTTTAAACCAGCTCAACACAATATTGTCATAGTGACACATGCTTCTAGCCGGAAAAGTATTTTTCCGGCTAAGGCATGGAAGTGAAAGTAAGTAATGAGTCACTTTCCTACCGTTTTAAAGGTGAGAAATGTCTATATCGGTGTTTCGGAATTCGGTCCGGGTACCTAGCAAAAGGACTACCTGCTCACAGGGACCTTGTCCAAATCCGAAAGGGTGATTTCGTAATTCGGTCCGCTGTCGAAGCAGGTAGATTTCATGTGGGTATTAAAAGATTATTTTTAGCAATTGTTCTTCTGAAGTGCAGAGTGTGAGACGTGTTTATTTGTGTCCGTTATTGTGATTTTGTTTGTTTGTTTGACATGGAAAATATTAATTTCACCTCGACGAGTGAAAAGGGTAAGCGTTTATTAATAATAGATGGGTTTAAATTTTGTTTTCAAGAATAATTATCTCAAAAATACGAAGGTGGTTTGGTAGGGGTAGGTTTGGTTGGGTTATTATTGAAAATTATTATAATTTATTCTTCAAAAATTGACTAGAAATACGAAGGTGGTTTGGTAGGGGTAGGTTTGGTTGGGTTATTATTTCACGTACTGTTTTTATTTTTGACGATACGCATTTAGCGTAAATTTTTAAACATGCCAGTACAACAACAATAAGTGTGTACTGTTGGTCCTAAGCCCAAAAATATGTGAAGGAAATTAAAAGTCAAATTAAACAAATAGTAGGTACATGGGACCCAATTCCGAAATCGCATTTTGCTGGTGTGACCACACTTCGAATTTAATCCGTTACAGGTAGTCCCTTCCACAGGTAGCGGGACCGAATTCCGGTGCGTCCGTCTATATTACTGACCGATTGTGAGTAAACATAATGCATGACTTTGATAGCTGCTCCATAATATTTGCAGGCATAAGCTTCAACCAAAATAAGTGTTATTTCTTAAGAAAGGAGAAATTTAGTTTTTATAACTGACAGTAGTCAAATTGTAAACATTACTCATGACCTAATAATAAAAACTCAAAGTAGGAACTAGAAAGATTAAAATTGTTATAAATTAAAAAAGGGCAGGGTGTGTGTTGTTAAAAATTATTGCAATAGAATAGTGGTTGGTAGTTATACTACCCTTAACTGTACTGAACCTTCAGAGTCTTCTAAAATTCCATGCAGAAGAGAAATGTTTTAGGCAAGATATATCATATTTTACAACCAAACGATCACAATTTAAGATATTTTCAAAGACAAGGACAAAAACATATTTTTTAATCATAAAATGTTTCATCTCTGTTCCCCAACCTCACTTACCTAACATATTGTTTAATGGGCTAGCAACCAATAAAATACCATGAACGGAGTGTTTATGCAAGACTCATGATTGGCTGCTATTGTTCTAAAGTCAGAAGTTTTTGGTATGGTATTGGCACTCGCGCACTCTACCCATACCAAAAATTGAAACACATGGAGTTTGGTCTCCTTATATAGTCTCCATGATTTAAACAATGAAATTATTACCAAAATGCTAGGAAACAAAGATCGTAGAGAAAGCAGAACCAACATTATTACAGATGTTAATCAAATATAAAGAATGAGAGTTGTTCTGGGGTGGTTTTGCCACCTACTATCATACTTACAAGTTATTAAACTTCAAAATAATTAGATCAATAGTTAAATATATACTCTGACCGATACTTTGAGGAATTGCAGCAATTGGTTTGAAAAAAACTCGTTATTGATTTTCGAAGCTTTCGGAAACTATATTATATATCTATCCTCAGGGAACTACAATCAAGGTAAAATGCTTTAATATAATGAAAATATTCTATCTATAATCTACTTACATGAATTTTAGGTTGAACCCTTTATGTTGTAACATTCGAATTAATTTTATTATTACACTGACCTGACTAATATTCATTACATTGAATAAAACATTAATCAAAATTGGTAAAATTGACTAGATCATAAAAATACAATTTTTAACATTATAACATTTCTGTTGCCAGCCAATGTACCTAATTCAAAGGGGGTACAGGGGTCAAAATATCCTAATACTCTCTGATAGTCAGGCAGCATTAAAAGCTTTAGCATGTCCTCAGATCAGATCTAGACTGGTCTGGGATTGTCTACAGAAACTTAAAACCCTGGCTAACCATAATAGAGTTACTCTTAAGTGGATCCCAGGGCATATGGGCATTGTAGGAAATGAAAAGGCAGGCAACCTAGCGAAGCTGGGGTCCGAGACAGCATTCACTGGCCCTGAACCAGTATTTGGGATATCCAAAACTGCTGCACGTGGTTGTATATCTCGGTGGACTCAAACTAAACACCAGTCGTACTGGAGACACGTGCCAAAACAGGAACACAGCAAACTCCTGGTTAAAAAACCCTCGGAGAAGCTGACCAATGAAATACTAAACCTTAGCAGGGCCCAAATAAGGATAGTGACGGGTTTAGTCACAGGTCACTGTACTCTGAGGAAGCACATGCATACAATTGGCATATATAGGGAGGAACTTATTTGTCGGTTGTGCATTATCTTTGATTGTGAAGCACTATCTCACTGGAGATATAGACTCCTAGGACTAGAATTTCCAAGGGAGGATTTCTCCAAGAAGAACCTAGTGAAAAGTCTGCTGATCCTGATAAATGCTACTGGTCTCTTTACATGAACGGCACAACCAAGAGCACAAAAAGCCTTGAGGCTGAGGTGCCGAGGACATCAATCCTTTGACTGGTGTACTGATCCAATTAATCAATCAATCAATGTACCTAATTACCTAATAAAACATGGTGTCTAAATTTGGAGTTAAACACCCTATTCAGAATCCCAGGCACATTACCTAGGAGACTACTAGATGGGATAGAACAGAATTTCCTCGCTAAATAGGTCTAAAGGAGCTACAAGTCACTAAGACTTTCCTCATGAAATAAGTAGAAAAAGCGGACACAACAGATCTTGTAGGTCTCATTGAGTATCACCCTGATACACACATATATTTCTCCAAATTCGTTGAAAAATGACGTGATTGAACGAGTGAACCGAAAATGTTGCATTTAATACTATTTAAAAAATTCCATATATAAACAGTCAAGTTTTCATTTGTACGTCACAATTGGTTACAATAACCTTATAAATACCATACCAGTTTTGGATTCCGATAATTGGTAATTGTTTATTTTTTTTTTGAAAGGGTACAGTCCAAGGTGATGGTAATTAAAAACAATAACACCATAATATTTTTCATTACCGGTGGGTAGGTACGTATTTTTTGTAGCTTTCTTGGTACATCATAAAACCTGTTTGGTACTAATGTTTTGAAATATTATGAAGTTGTAGATTGGAATGATTCAATCAATCAATTTTATATAAAAACAGGTGAAGATTTCACCACAACGAAATGAAAAAAAATTCTTAGGAAATTTTCACTCTTCCATATCCAGTCCAAATATGTCTAAAGCCTTCTTCACTTCATGGTTGGTAAGCTACATTCAAATTATGCTTATTACTGTCCATTATTAGACAATAAAGGAAACAGTTTTTATATCTGCGTCAAATATCGATGGTATTACGACCTAGAAATTTACGTCATACGTCCGGTAAGTCAAGTATTACAGTACAAATGAGATGAATTTTTCTGTAAGGGACTTTTTATTATACTTATCTGAAAACACCTTGTTTTTATCTTTTTTTGACAAAGACGTAAGGGTGGCATTTTCAGAACAGAGCACGGAAAATTTTTCCCGATCTCAGATTTTTTCCGTGCGCTAAATAAAAAAATACAATTGGAATTAATGATTACATTTATTACAATTATTCATTTATAACACTTTTCTGAAAACAACAACAACATAATTAGTATTTTTAGAAATCGTTGGTATTAATGGTAACATTAAGTTCAGTCCCTTCGGTACTTCATTCTTTAGAACTGAAGATGGTGAAGCAGACGGTTCACAGATGTTTTGATATTCATGATGGGACGTCGCAAAACTTGTATTTTGCAAGTGAGAAGGGTTAAACAATTTCTATTTTTCTTTGTATGGATTTTTCTATGTATCCTTCTGCTACGTTGGAAGAACGCCATCCTTCGTGTCTTTTCAAAATCAGCAAATCAGCGCCGCTTTCCACCAACAAGGTTGCCGAAAAACGCCTTAGCCCATGTCCGGTATATTCTTCGGGATTTTTTAGTTTCAGGTATTTTGCAACTACTTTCGGGATAGCGCTGATGGTATGGCATCCATGTTGGGCGTAACACCTTCGTTTCGGTAACAAATAATCTTTTGCTGTTTATATTTTTAGGCAGTAGATCTGCATATTCACGGTAAAGTGAACATGGCTCGAATGTACATGTACATCCCTCATTGGTAATGATAAAACTTCTTGACATATGATTTTTTTCATCTTGCAAAAACACAACAATAAAGCGCTCATTATCTTCCACATCGTCTAAGCTCAAACGTATTAAATCATCTCTATGTCATGCGCCAAAGATCCCAAACACTAAAATCACTTTTGCCAGGAGATATTGTTTATCTGAAGCTTCGCATAAAATGTGGTTACTTGTTCTGCCGTTAGTACCCTGGACTTTCTTTGTATATAACAGTTGGACATCAAGTTTCGACACATGTACTGGCTGCTCGGTCGTAAATCAAAACTGTCGTTAAACAACAAGATTCTTCTATATAAAGCAATCTTAAAACCAATTTGGTCATATGGAGTACAGCTTTGGGATGTGCTAAACCAACCAGAATCAAAACAATACAACGATTTCAGTCTAAGGCACTCAGATCAATCGTAGATGCACCATGGTATATCAGCAATAGAACTTTCCATACTGATCTAAACATTCCTTTTGTTACGGAAGAAATTAAAAAAATAGCCGCCAGCTACAGGGACCGTATCACCAACCATGACAATCGCCTAATTCAAGAACTATATAACAATGGACCTGATGCGAGAAGACTACAAAAAATATGGCCAGAAGACTTAATCCAACATAGAAATAATCAATAAGGAGAAACACTAGTGAGTGTTTCCCTTCCAAGCCCACTCAAACAACACATTTACTTAATGCTCTTTAAGAAGCAGATTGTAAATATACGAGTTATCAATAAAAAAATAAAAAAATAAGAAAATATAACCCACAGCCTGACGCTTCAAAATGGCAATAGTTTTTGGATATTTTGTGTTGCCAGCATTTTCTTTTATAGCTAAACAACTCTTTAGCATTGAGAAAATAAACTAGAGGAATATAATCACTCACAGATTTAACTTTTTTAAGATCTCGCCATTCCATAGAAAGTTGATACTCGTGTTCAGATCTCGACCTGGATTTTGCTGGTAACAAATCTAGCTAGCTAGCTAGCTAGCTTGTGCCGCTAGCTCTATTATGCTCATAGGCATATCAGGATTTTCTTTCGAGTACATTTTTTAAAACTAACCTGAATTAAACTTACAGAAAATAAAACAATAACGGTAATAAATATATCGTTGATATGGAAATGTTAATCATGTTTGTAAATCACGATGTATTGTGATTACTTTGAAAATTAAATGTTCTAAATTCACTTCTTATCCTTTTTTGCGTTGTTTTCAGATACGAATAATAAAAAGTATTTCTCACTACACGTCTGGTAATGGAGAATTTGTTACGGGTGCACGGAAAAATCCTTATTTACAGACTCCTAATGAAATATACTATACCGGATGTATCACGTAACGTATTTTATTTTATACTGCCTGGTAGATTTGATCTATTTCATACTGTAAAAAACTGAATTTTCATTATTTCAATGAAGTCAATATTCAACATTATTAGGCACATTTTTGGATTAAAATCACACTGCCACTTTTACATAGTAACGGTGTGAATATTCATGTCAATAAGTTAAGAATTCGGTAAGTGTTTCTTGGCTACACTTACCAGCTCTAATACTGTAATACCAGATTTAAAATGGAGTCAGTAAACTTAATCTACCAGACATTATGAAATAACTAAATATTCGAATGACGGTAACAATCCCTGACAAAATTTCTTGAATGCACGTTTGATGTTTTTTCAATAAAACTTGTACCTAATTTGCCATATATGTCATTGTCAATTGTATATTTCAAGCGATGTAAGGACCAAAAAGAGACGGCAGCGACCACACAATGTTTTGCTTGATAAAGATTCATCACTCAACAGTTTTAGGCAATGTTTTATTTTTTTTCCATGTCAATGAAAAACCGCCCAGACAAGTTTTTTATTTCGGTGTAGGATTTTATTAGAAAATGTTATTCATAGTTTTTATATGTATGTAAATATATGGCCATCTATTTATTTTGAATAGGTCTTTGACTTCAAGCTTGCATGGCGAGCTCCTCAAGCGATAACAACTATTGATATTTTTATATTTAGAAATAATAATTTCTTGTCTGCTTCACATGGTTGGAAAATTTAAGATTTTTAGCCTTAAGCATAGTCACAGCGTTAGTAATTATTAAATACGCTACTACCAAATAGCCAATAGAGAGATTAAACACGTCCTTATGCGTATACGCAATGGCTAATTTGCGTTCACGTATGCATGTGCTCCGTAAGCTTACGTATCTTTGCGTACAGACTGAACGTTATTCGTATCAAGCCGAATACGCCAATCAGGACTAATCGGGATCATATAGATATATAGGATCGGAAAGGTAACAGCTGGGTAACAGTCATAGATAACCTACCAAGTAACAATAACAAAACAAATAATCGACATAACCAAAACAATACTATTTCCTTGGTTTAAATAAAATGAAATAATTATGGCTGTGCATAAAAATAAAATAAGATTTTCGCCAGAAGATGATTTACAGTTGTTACGGGAAGGTGTTTATCAAATTGACAGAACTACTGCTTTACTTTTTTCTTAAGTAGTCATTTGATTTTCTTTATGCTTTATTTTGATAGACAGAATCAAATAAGGTTAATTGATTTTAGGTTTTCTTTTTTTAGTGAATAATTTATACTCTAACGCAAGCCATACACCCACCTTCCACTGCATCCCGACTTTCAGTAACAATTTGATTTGGTATTTCGAGGGATAACTTTTTTTCCAAAAGGAAATAATTCTCTGGATTCTTCTGTCATCACCCATATTACTATCAAGTTCTCCAATAGCGGCTGCTAAGAGTAGATCTTCCATTTTTGAATTGATAGTTGAACTGAATAAGCAACCATAACCCTAGAAAATTCAAACAAACAACAAACACTCGGCAGCCGGCGCAGCTGCTGAGATACGTTTTCTCTCACGTATTTTTGTGTTTAAACTGTGGTAGTTAACGCTACTGGTACGTACATAAATTCACGTTTACGTGTTCGTAAAACTTCACGTGAAAATGTACGTGTTTAATCACTCTAATGTCGTGTTACTATGTATATCATATTTTATAGTGCGTACTTTAGCAGCAACGTAGTTGTTATTATAGCAGAAAATATATTCATGGAAACAGAGTGAATTTTAACATGTTAAGTGCCACGGCCAAAACGCCTTAACCCCTCTGAGAAAGCAGATGTGACGTTTGGGTTGTACGTTGTAAAGTGTAAAATGAGACTTTTTGCCTTTCTAAACAGACAGAAATTTTCAAGGCCATTTAAGGCTGTCCAGTAAACTGGACATCAGGCTATGGGCATTATTTTACCCTAATAGAACAGATGTCCAGTTCACTGGACATCAAAAAATCTTGCTAAGAACTAATGCTGAAGTTTTTTTTCATTTAAAATAAAAAGAAACAGGTTATAATATGTTAAGTAGATATAGCATACCAATTTTTAAAACAAGAATATACACATAGTCCTGGTTTACAGTAATATCTTGTTTTTTGTGCACTGATGTTTTTTTGTATACTGACGGCATCTCTCTTCATAGAGCTTTTTTCTTTTAGGATCTAGAAAGTGGTATTTGTCGTCAGTTTTATTTCATTTTTCACCAACTTCTTAAATGAATACCAAAACGCCCCGTGGACACGTTCTTTTATGTCCTAGTGCAGGTTTATAACTAACGAATTACAACTGCTAGCAACCCAAGAGAAACGCTGTTTGTCTGTTTTAGAATACCACATGCTGCCATATTGTGCTCAATATTACGAGAAAAAGAACGAACTTTTTCATCTTATTTTTCAACTATAGCCCACACAACAATGATCCGATTTATACTGGTAGCCCGGATTAAATCAAATTATAGGGAACCATCGTTTAACGCCCGTCCAGTTAACTGGACGCGGGCTACAAGTAAGGAACCGGTATGTCCAGTATATTGGATGCTGATACCTACCGTGATTTGAATTTTTTTTTTTTTATTAGAATTTAAGTGCCTCGACAACTATGGCCATTGGCACTATACAAGAGTACATGAGTATACACAAAAAATATGTAGTTATATCAATACAGTCAATGATATTTCATAGTTTGTGGTAGAGGTTAGCTGCTTTGAGGAATTTCAATATCTTCGGAGCTGAGAGTATTTGATAGATGTCATGGATGTTTTGAACTATTGGATGGTCAGTAAAGATAGTATTAAGTGAATTAATTGAAGAAAGTGAATCGGTGCAAATGGCGACATGCTTGGAAGGAGGTGAGATATGTTTAAAGGCTTGGAAAATGCTATAAAGCTCACCAGTGTGAACACTACATGTTGAGGGCAAACGATAGGAACCTATAAGTTCGTGGTTGGTTGTGACTGAAATTTAGAATACAACTATTTCTAGATTTTTATCTAAAATAAATTATTTGCAATGAATTTGTTCCATAATTTAGCCGCGCTCTGTATATTGTGTTTTTGGTACTCGTTCGATGTTTTTTTGTCGCTTTTGACTGTAATTGTGTTGTTACACGATTGTCTCACGTTATTATTTTGGGATTTATACAACTTATGACTTCAATCTGCTGTGAATATAATTAAAACATTCCACAATTTAATACAGACCAAAAAAATTGAAATAAAAACTACAATTTACTGCACAAGCTTAGGTAGTCAAATTAATTAGTCATAAAAAATAATAATCAGGTATCACTTGGAAACTTCATGAATACAAATGATACATGTCAGACCTTGAACGATGAGCATAATAGTGCTTCATTTTGAAAAAAAGAAATAATTATTTCCTTATTGCTTCTTACTCTCGTAGAATAATTGTGACGAAAACCCTGATCTGAACATTTACAAGTAAATAATTTTACCACCTTCAGTTGAGTTAATCAAAAATATATATTAAAATTTGTTCAATGAATTCTTATGAGGTCGTGTAATGATGACTTGTGTGGAGAATGTTATTAAATAGTGTAACCTATTGGAAAAAACAAAACAAAATTCATTTATTTCCAATATTTTCAATTAAGATCGGTTTTTTGGATAAAAATTCATTTTAACAAGGATTATGGAAATTATTGTCGTATGTCAAACTTCAGCACAAAACTTGTTTATTTCGCATGATAAAGCAGATTTGCGTTAATGAGTTGAAGAATTTTCTTATATTTCAAATAATCAAGTCTAGTTCCAGTTACCCCAATCACGTGAAATAATTGGACTAGGTATTTCATTTGAAACGATTGTATTATACTTTACTATTATTTTTCCACATTCTTGAGAATTGCACAGCAATTTAGAATCCTAGGGCACAGCACCTAGGAGATTATTAGATGGATTATTGGATAGAACATTTATCTAAGTTGAAGCCTGCAGATATCCTAAAATTCCTCAAGGGAGTAGGACTGAAGGAGCTACTAATCTCTGAGACGTTCCTAAGGAACTAAGTAGAAGTAAGAGGGCACAATAGATCTTTTTAAGGTCTCAGTGGTCACCCCATCATACAGGGTATTACTATATTCGACCGACAACGCTCTACCCCTGAGAGCTCTCGTTTTTATTTTTATTAAATTGCAGCAACTGGGCTCAGAAATTAAGCCCTTGAACAGCATGTATTCCTTTTTAAACTATTTACGCTCAGTCATTATTCGGAATCAATTCAATAGTATGGTTGAAAGTAAATGCTAACTTGTTTAGCAAAACGCCGACGGGCAAATTACATTACAAATCATAATTTGTAAATTATTATCTTCAAGTACCTACCTGCAGACTTTTGTTCAGCAAATTTCTACAATACCGTTCATTTTAGCTCCATAAAAGGTTATTCCTTTTTAACTAAAAATGAACAAAGAATATAAAACAAATTAAAAAATATATATTTGTTCCAGTGGCGTAAAAAATAAGGGGACAAAGGTGGCCACTAACCCCGATAGCGCGCCAATGGTTAAATTTCTCAAAAGTTACTTTATGTCAAAATAGTAGATTCTTGAAGAACACATTGGTCACCAAATTTGAAAAAAAAAATTCAAGGCGTTTTTGATTTATGGCAAATTTTTAATTTTGATTTCAAACTTTCAACACCCTGTGTTTCGCTAACTAAGCCCTTTAGGGGTTAATGTTCGTATATCAAAATTTATCAAAAAACGAGAGCTCTATGGGGTAGAGCGTTGTCGGTCGAATATAGTAACACCCTGTATTTACATACATATGTATATACAACTACCTACCACTTTTAAGGGTTATGAATGGAATTATATTTTGCATTTAGGATGGGTTGATATTACGTTAGCCGTAATTTTGAATATTTTAATAGCAGCGTAGATCGTAGATATACGCAAGGAGACAGGATAAGAGCACGAACTCATAACAGAAAATTTATGAAATCTCGCCTCAAAATCTTCTAGATGTATAAGCACTTTTACGACCACGAAGGAAATTAAATTATTTAACACTCTATATAGTACCACGGAGAGTTGTCAGTGTCAAATGCATACCTATTCCAATTTTGGATAAACCTATTAACTAGGTCGACAATCTAGGAATTCAAATTTGAAGTTAAATACAGTGTATCCTATTTGAAAAAATGTAACTCTTTTCTATCACGGCGTTTTTACACACGATGTTCTATAATTGCGACTGATTTTAAAATATGAGGCTAGCTTCGATCGGTCGAAATTTTATTTAAATATATTGGAGGATCTAAGGATATAAGTCTTTATCCTACATAGTAAATGTATTGAATAACTGCTTTATAAATGTAAGCAGAGTTAACATGTTTCATTTTCCTTATTTTTTTCGAAATAACATTCTCAGTAGCTTCAGAAAAAAGAGATGGGGTTCAATTTCCAACTATTTATTTGATGTTCACTTTAAATTTATAAGGAGAATATAATTGGAACCATAATTACAATTCCATCCATTCAATATGCACATGGTACACTCTGCACACGCACATACTGTACTGTAATGTTTTCCTTATTTATCTAAATAGTTTTCTTACGGTAGGATAAAATTATACACACACTATGGCTAATTACTACTGATTTATTAAAGAAACACTTACACACTATAATAAACTCAATTTATATACACACTACTTAATGTCTACTAATTTATCTCCACTCGGTATAATTATTGTCCTAATTTATCTTTAACAGTTAAATATTGCATTATTTATGTTCACTATTCGATCCACTGTAGTTGACCGATTCACTGTTTGCTGAAAAACTTCCCGACTCACTCAAAAACTCGCGTATATATAGTCCTTCGCAAATCTAGAACCTTCTTGAATTTTACCGCCTGAATTACTGAGTTTCCAACAATACAAATGTGTCAACGTCTGTGTTCATTAATCTGAATCCAAATATTGTTGCGGCAACGGTCCAAAAAAAAAATGTGGAGAAGGGATGTTTCGGAATAATTTTGAAATAATTTCTAAAATCATCCGTGGGTTTTTTTTTTCCGACATGATGTAGATGAGTCTTTCTTGATCAAAAAGTTCCACAGTGCCAACCTCGCGAATGCCACGAAATTGAAAATATATTTTTGGTCGCCCAGTATCTTCCAAATATTTAAAGTTGGATGCTTGGTTCAAATCCAAAATTTTATCGCCCCCTCATGTACTGCAAGTAACATTAATTGCATATGGATCTGCAGGAAAACGAATATTTTCTTGAAAAAAGTTCGATAAAAATTATCAAAAGCAAAGTAACCCTCTGTATACCCGCCAGTTTTGAGTCTAGAAACTTTTGTTATTTGCACTTTTCAATGCACATATTGTGGACCATTCCATCATAAAAATTCAGATTTATACGATGAAAATGAAATTCCGCATGTTTTGAAAAACCGTCAAAATATCAAAGTTTGACCCCCTGTAGAATCCAAACGCCGGCATTCAGAGAGTTGGTGCGATGGTAACTTTTGTTCAGGATGGCATGGACTACATCATATTGAAATTTCAGCGATTTTCACCGAAACCTTTGTCTCCAAAATTTGATCCCATCTGGATATTATCCAAAGTTACACGTTTGTGTCACAAATATTCATTAATTTCTGCTAAATCGATACAGTAGATTCGGAGTATTTGTCTGTAACAGGGTCATCTCACAAAGGTTCTGTTTTAATATTCAGAAAGCATGGTTAATTAAAAAAAAGGTGAAAGATTCAGAATTGGTTCATAATATTAAATTAAAGGGAAAATTTTTTATCGTTGTTCCAAATCCAGAAACTTCAAGACAATTTGTTAATTGGAGAAATATTGAAAACGCTTCATTTTAATTAGTAAATAATAAATTATGGATTGGAATATTCAACCGTACGGATAGATAGATCCTTTAGCCAGACAACTTTTTTTATTTGGATCCCTTTATATTTTATATAATATTAATTTCTCGCGTTAATAATAGTTCAGGTTTTACGTGAGAATAATAAATCGAATATGCTTGAAAAAGTAATAAGTACTTGATCAATAAATTTTAATTGAGAACTGGAGTAATGGAAGCAAATAATTTTAATGGAAAATAGTTTCTATAATGTTTCTTGCCTTCAACTTTGGACAGACATAATTATAATTGAATTATTAACGGAATACGAATAAAAAACCCTGCATTCATAAATTCTTTGAACTGGGGAGGAAAATATTGACTTTACTCACGCAATTGAACAGTCTCTATTACATTCAATGTGAGCGATAGCTCCATTGAATGAATTTGTACTAATTGGAATTAAAATTTATTAATTTAAATATTCCAAATAATTTTAAAACATGCAAAAGGGCTTGTTTAATAAAATTTTCAAATCGCTCTTACCTTCCGTAAAACAAAGTACTAGGGATAAAAATATGATTCTGGAAATTTCATGTCAATAAAATAATATGTCGTTCTCCCAATACAACCAATTAAACAAGGATACCGAGAGCGGGGCGAAGACTATGGTGGGTCGCATCGAATTTATTTATTTTGTATTACTTTTTACAAAATTTTTTTGTTAATAAAATAAAATATGTGAACCGAATTTTAATAAAGCAGACTCATCAAATCTTCCAGAAGTGGACTTGCTAATGATTATGGACTTTTTTAATCAAAATCGAAATTATGTGGAACAGCATTAGATTTTAACCTCACTGGAACATTCCTCATCATTTTAAAGTAGATAAAATTTTCTGTCAGTTTCAAGCTGAAACAAAAAGTTTCGTATACATGCATGAAAAATGTTTTGTTGATTAATATACAGGAGGTCTAACGGAAAATATGCACGATTTTCAGTACTGACACGTCGGACTCGTCTAACTAACCATTCAACTTAAACTCTCGTGAGGGGATTACATTACCTCCAAGATGTTTAGAAAGGGTGGGAGTCAATTATACCTAATTTCAAAAAGCTTATTGGTTTTTAATTTAATGATTAAAGTCACAAAAAAAATATTCGTAAAATTATAATAAATCAGCTGGTGATTTTCAAGATTTCTATTTTAAATACTTTGGGTCAACTTCTATAGATAATTACTTTGCCGTCTTCACTTAAAAATGTCTTCACAAAAAATTTAAATGAACGGTTAGTTGGCATTATTTTCTTTATAACGATTCTGTACTTCTGATTGAAGAAAAATAAAATTAAAAATACTTTCATTGAAATGGTCTTCACAAACAAAGTAAGTTGACTTATCTAGTAAATGCTTAAGTCTTTTTATGCTTTTCTGACACTGCTTTCGTTTCTTTGCATTCTTAGAAATAGAAATAAATGTTTTAATTGTAGTACTCTTACATTCTGGAACCACACAATATTTATACCTTTTTTCAATCTGGTTCTGGTCCATTGTGTCGAATAGTTTAAATTATTTATAATCGTGTTTATTTCACAAACACAACACTACTTAGAGTTCACTAAAACTGTAATATACCTATACTCCCTGTATAATAGATTAACTAGTGTAACAAACTAATATTAGTGAAATTTAATAAAAGTGAAAGTGAAGTGGTGTCGCAACTATTATTATCCTGCCGTATCCAGTCTTCCTGAGGTCCATTACAAAAAGTATAATAATAAACAAACAAAATACTGTTACTAGCTGAGTAGTCAAAAAACCGATCGGCGCGGCGCTTGGCTTTATCCGCTCTCTGAACGTGAGATTTCATATGCGATGACGTCACGCCAGAATTACAGAGAGGAGCGCTGTTTCATGTTTATTATTTAGGTAAGGCGACTTATAAGTCTCGCAGACGTCTAATTTTTTGCACAGAGCCTCAAAATTATGTTAATGACAATGTGATAATACAATTCATGTGACATCTGACCCTTTTTTTACGATTTTAATTGGCTAAAATAGAGTAGTAAGAGGCTATCAAACTAATAATAGTTCTATCACCGCATGCTACTACGTCATTGTTTAGTAATTATTATGACCCTATAATGAAAAAATAGCACTTTTCATGTTGAGAATATCTATTGTAGTAACGTGTATACGTGATTTAAAACTATTATGTATATTAAATGATTTTTGGATATTTTTGGATCCACAGTCAGTATTGAATCATTTTATCATTCATCCATATATCCAATTTAGTTAAAATTTAGTAAAGGTTTTCAAAGAAGCATAAATCTAAACCACAGCGTAGACATACAATAAAGCACACTAATAAAATTGCCTAAAAAATCCTAGAACACTGTTCACCATTAAAAAGACAAAGCTGACCAGCTGTCTAAATTGTTTGTCCTTGAACGGCCTTATCGGGTCACGTGCTCTGGATTGCCTAATTGCATTTCATTTGACAGGCTGCTGGAGGGCCTAATTCTTTTTCGTTGGATACTGATGTTTTCCATTCAAAGCCGTATTTGTTAAGGCCTCTACATTTTTTAGACAACCAGTACCTAATCGTGTATCCAACTATCGTTTATCTAGTCTAGAGCAAGGTTTTATCAATTTATCTCACTGCTAAAATATTTCCTATTTTGGAGAACTATCTAGATCTTTTTGTGGACAATGCAACACCAACAGTATTGGCACTATGTGCATTGCACAATTTCTACGGCTAATTTTATGTTTGCTAGTATAAAATTTGACAGCTAGACTTTGTACCTACAGCATTCCGCTATTTAATCCATAGACGATATTTCTAACATTTTAAAGCTCCATAATAGCTCCCGCCTTGTTATTTGTTTTATGTCTCCCTTGACCATCAATTCTGCTCAAATCAATTAAACTGATATTGGAAAATTCAGCTCTCATCTCTCTGTACTGTTGCAAACAGTCAAATACTGTCAGAAACTTAAACAATAGCCGTATACACTTGTAACTCCATTACTTTCGGAAAGTAGCTGACGGAACTGAATCTCATTTACCGAGAGCAAACTAGGACGCTTCTACACGAATTCGAAAGTAGTTCTCGCAATTAATTCCGAAACTCACTTGCTAGTGAACATTTTCCAAAATCAGACAACTCACTGCAGATGAAACTTGGAAAATTAATACCGCTGTAAAACATGTTAATGTCCTAAATTCAGAGGTTATTGATTGTTTAATGAATTAACTACCTGTATTTTTATAAAACTGACTTATTAATAATTAAGATAATTCCGACAAGAAAATTCAACTTGGTTCGTAAGTTAGACATGTTATTGACGATAATTCCGGCAATGTTTTTAATTTGGTCACGCACAGAACCTTATTCCTACAACTATCCAATGAAAACGAAAAAAAATATGGATCAATGAACAATTCAATCCATAGTATTACAAAGTAACTGATAATCACTTTCTGACAAAAAAAATCCACATTAGTTATTTTCTACAGGATACTCGACCTTCATGATCACTTTATGGTGTTCATACCACATTTCGTCTTTATTAGTATCTGCTTTGATCGAGGCATCGGCAAAAATGCAGTCTCACCTTTGTTAGTAATTTGTGCGGATAATAATCATATAAACATGCACGGAATCCTCAATTTTTATTGCAGGAACATTATTTGGAAGTTCTTCTTCTGCATTAATGTGTTTGTTATTTTATTCTGGATTCTAGAATCAAGTAGCTTTTGCTTTGATTGTCGTAATTTCTCATTCTCTTATCTTTCTCGTTTTGTTTTCTCCTCTTTTTGTGATCCACCATGCAGCGGAAGTATCCAAAAATGGAAGCTGTATTCTTCTCTTGCGCTTTCGTTAATTTTCAAAATTATATTTCATTGAAAGTGGGTTGCAGGTTTATAACTATGATTTTCCAGTTAATCAATCAATGGAAAAATACACAGATGTCAGATAAATATCACTCAAAATAATGATTTTAAGGAGATTAACTTTTGGTATTGTGTGGCAAAAAAAGTATAATATGAGTGCGAACAGCAGACTTGCATAGTGGGATTTTTGCTGAATTTAAATATGTATAATAATTGAAAATATGACAAATAAAAAATAGTCTACCAATGAAGGCCACTTTATTTCAGACAATGTTGTGATCCTCACCAAAATAAAGAAACGTGGAGTATTGTCATAAAAATATCTCTATCTTTACCAAAGATATTCAATGTATAGACCATAAAGAGTGAACACAATTTAGTTGTCTCATGACTCGTCGATTAGAGAAAATGGAAAATAGTATAGTTTGGCAAGTTTATCTGAAGCTACGGGCATCGGTAAAGGGCGAGGAAATATGGCGGATATCTGTCATAAACCTACCAATGGCGTACGGTACCTATTTTTATTAGAAATAATAACTATGTATAGGAACTGATTTTTGCTTTGCTTTAAAGGTATTTTTCAAAACACGGTATTTGTTAAAAACAAATAATGTTAACAATCGTACTTGAATTCAATATGGATACGAAATAGTTCAAAATCTGACACTGACAATACCAACGCCACTGGATAATCAATGTCAGTCAATTAACAAAGTGAGAGGGAAGAGCACACGCACGCGCTTGCCAATAGGAAGTCAGCTGGTCGCTAAGCAACGAAGGCCTTTGATTCATTTCACCAATTGAGTTAGTTCGGAGGGCGTGGAAATTATGGTTTTCGCAAAACGCTGCCAGAGCTTGAAAAAGCCCATAACAAATTTGGAAAAGTGTTCTTCTTTTAATATTCATAAATTGAAAAAATAATACAAAATCCAATGAAACAAACACATTAAAGAATTAATGTTTAATCATATTGTTAATAATAAAAAGTCCATTCTCTAATTATTATCACTACATACTTAGCACTTTGGCTTTTTTATAGTTAAACGTGGCAATATCGAATGTTTTCGACTGCATTCCTCTCACGGCTTCAGATAAACTTGCCAAACTATATATTTCACACCAAGCGACTAAAGTGACCCATTTAATCCCGCGGGTGGTGGTTGATTCCTGAGGGCGTAGCCCGAGGGAAGCAAGACGCCTAAGGGATTAATGTAACTTTAGCCGGGAGGTGTATATGCTATTTTTTGCTATTCCGGTAATTCTACATACATTTTTAATAAAAATAAATACTACTTACATTCAAAGCCATAACACAATAAACATAGTATGCTGTTTGTTTACGTGGCAAAGATAAACAAAGTCCCTGTCAAAACGGTGCCATTGTAAACGTGGAGACAATCAGTGGAAATGAATAGAAGTGAAGAATTCAACGTAGATCGGGCTGGTGAAGCAATTACTCCAGAACTGATACCACAAATTCTTGGGCATAAAATTAGACCATTATCACCGTGGGCCGATGGGACTTCATCATCTTCCTTGAATCGAAATCCTGACCCAACATTCACTTCTGCCTGTTCAAGCGCAACTAGTTCATCTAGTTCTGATATTAATAATTGTGTATTTAGTTTGGTTAACTGCAATAATGTGAACATTACTTGTCATTTTATTTCAACAAATGAAGATTGGTACGTTTTTATTAGTACTTTAAATCCCTTGGGATTTTAACTGTCACTTTATACCTCTTGGGTCTAAAAGTGACACTTTAGTTTCTAACATGTGAGACTAAAATGACCACTTCATTCTCGGAATTGCAGTCAACATATAGTTCATAGCTGTCAAACAATAGTATGTAAAATTATCCAAAATTCATACATGTTTTGGAAATGTTTTTATCAGTAGTAATATCCCTAGGACATTGATAATAAACGAGATAATTAATTTTATGACAACCGAATGCTCGTTTCTTCCGAAGCGAGGGCTGTTAGATACCCAGCAGAAAGCTTGAGACATTTGTCATACAATAATAAGGCATTTGTCAATATTATATTCTACAGAAAATTTTTTAACACAAAAAAAAATTATAACTCAATACAACGAACCATTTATTTATTACAAGTACAGCTACTAAAGGTTCAATTATTAAAATTTAACGATCTTTTACCACTCATAATATTTATGATCTTGTGGTGATCTAGATTTGAGTATGATTTTGTAGAATTTTAATTGCTGTGATCAGTAATTTTCAGCAATTGCTGTTCTTCTACACCACTTTTTGCCAATTCGCTAACAGCAGTTGATCTATTCGAGTTATTCATTGTATTTCTTTCAGCAGGTACCTACATTATCCTACCATTTGTCAGTGTAATTTCTACAGTGTCGATTTCGTTTTAAAAACAGTCGTGGTGAGGTAATATTGTCGCCTTGTGTTGATATCAGTTTATGAAAAAGATGTATGGGGCAGCATTGTCTTTCACTATTGGAAACCGATCATTCACACCTTGTACAGCTTTTAAAACCACTTTGGCATGTTTTACCGAACACCGGATTGTATTCTATGCGATTTGTTGGAGTGAAATTTACGCATAAGACCTTCAGGCTATTTTTATCCCATAGCAATACTATTCTGTTAACTGCAGACAAATCTAACGAAACTGAACTGGACTTACGTTTCCATGGATCTGTTTGTAGTTTTTTCCTGATTGCATCGCGGCATCTCGGGATGGTTTAAATTCTATATTGTTAAACGGGTCAATCATAATATTATAGTCATTATAGTACTTTTCTTGTAAAAGTTTGCACGAAACGTTCCACATTGTTTTCACGGTTGCTTCTTTAAATTCGGTCCTGTCTTTCTTCCCTATATTGACCGTCCAATCTTTTGGTATCGACGCCAATCCTTCTAAGCTTCTATGTTCATGTTATCCATATTCTCGTGCGCAGCAAAATTCCATAAATATTTCCCAAATATATTTGTGCCAGAACGTAACATTTTAAAATTTATTTGGAGTGAACTCAATAGTGTTGTCATAGTGATTGGTAATAGCTGACCCGGTATACTCGTATATTCATCTAGATATTTATTCGAAGTAAAGTTTCAATAATGAGTAGATTGCCGTTCCAACGTTTCCTAACGTTTTGCTGTAGTATCAATTCCCCGTAATTATAGTTTCCGATTTTTAAATACATTTATAACATATTCATGACTGAAAAAATATATTGAGAGTTCGCTAGATTGTTTTCTGCTACGCCAAACTGATATCTGTCAAAATTAGAAATGTTGCCAGCTAGGAAAAACAAAACCGTCATGAATTTATTGACATAGTAACATATCTCCATTTATGCTTGGGATGCCCTATACAAAATGTATTATTGCCACTTCTTCGATAGATATATACTTATTCTCTTCAATTTATTCATAAACCATATGTCTATACATTTTAAAAGTCGAAAGAATATTACCCATGAAAAAAAGTTGGACAATAGACAGGGCAGTATAGGGCAATGAACGGCTGATTTTTTCTGTACAGGTCGTGTAAAGAATGTACAAGACGCTAAGATGTTTCCAAAAACTGTCATTTTAACGATAATTTACCTTTTTCGCTCATATTTTTCCCCTCGGATTTTACAAAAAAAAAAGTTAATACTCTTTTGTTCATATTCAAAAGACTTACAACTCTTGAAAAGGTTAAGAGTTTGACTAAAAAACCATATTTTATGCAATATTGAATAAACAATTTTGAAACGAGGCTATTATCACTGCCAAGTCTAATTGAAGATCTTCTCACTAGCTTGAGCGACGTTCAAAGTATGTCTTGAAATTCATTTTATTGAGTAGGTACTTGTTCTTCTAAATTTTCCATCACAATTGTTAGAATAGTAGATAGTTTGGCAGGGATTCTAGAAACACGAGTGGATTGAGCTCCACGATCTAAGATTATAGTTTGAGGGGAATCAAAACGAGATATCCCAACATAGCGTGAATCACAGTATCTTCACTTATGATCTGTAAGGGATAAACCTCGGGCCATCGAGTAAAGCTATCGATGATATTCAAGCAATATCGAAAATAATGTGCATCTGGAAGTGGTCCATTCAGATCAATGTGGATATGAGAAAATCATTGTGTCGGTGTTTTGAAATTTCCGAGAACACTTGGAGGAACATAAACGTTACGAGAAATTTTCGATCGTTGGCAATCATTGCGAGCACCAGCCCAATGTCGATAATCTTTGCGCATCGATGGCCAAAAAGCGGTCACTGATTAACTTGAGTGAACTATTGGCGCCAGGACGATTCAAGTTATGAAGTTGATTAAAAACGAGATGTCGAAATTGAGGTTTGAGAATAAATCGTGTTTTCCTGTTGATGTATCACAAAACACAGTAAGTGAGGATTCAGGAATCGGTGTACGTTCGATGTGGAGAAAAAAATTTTCTTTAATAATTCTCCTCGTCTTCTTCTTGAGATTTAAACATTATCTCGTAATCAAGTGGTGCAGTTGCAGCTTCAATCCGGGAAAGGTTGTCAACAACAATATAATTAATGTATTGAATGTCCGTTGGAAATTCCACGATCAAACAGAGCTTATCGAGTTGAACAAGAGGAAGTTTTTCACCGCTGTAAAGATAGCAGCCAATTTTAGCTGCAAAAATGTTGAGAACTGCTCGCAGAATTCATATTTCGGAAAGCCAACTTGGTATGCAATGAGTTGGGGTATTGGTGTAGAGGACACACTGTTGGGAGGAAATTTGCTTCGATGAGTAACAAAGGCAGAAATGTCACCCCTAAAACTGAAATAAATTCTAACTGCCAAAGGAAACGAGAAGCCAACTTAATATTTATAGGGTACAATGATGTTAATGTAAAGAATACACTGTCACATTAACATCATTGTACCCTATAACTATTAAGTTGGCTTCTCGTTTCCTTTGGCAGTTAGAATTTAATTTAGTTTTAGGGGTAGCATATCAACCCTTCACCCCCTTCGTACGCAAACTTCCTTTTGACAGTGTATTCTATACACTAACATCATTGTACCCTATAAATATTAAGTTGGCTTCTCGTTTCCTTTGGCAGTTAGAATTTATTTTAGTTTTAGGGGTGGCATATCAACCCTTCATCCCCTTCGTACGCAAATTTCCTTTTGACAGTGTATTCTATACACTAACATCATTGTACCCTATAAATATTAAGTTGGCTTCTCGTTTCCTTTGGCAGTTAGAATGTATTTTAGTTTTAGGGGTGGCATTTCAACCCTTCATCCCCTTCGTAAGCAAATTTCCTTTTGACAGTGTATTCTATACATTAACATCATTGTACCCTATAAATATTAAGTTGGCTTCTCGTTTCCTCTGGAAGTAAGAATTTATTTTAGTTTTAGGGGTGGCATTTCAACCCTTCATCCCCTTCGTAAGCAAATTTCCTCTCGACAGTGTATTCTATACACTAACATCATTGTACCCTATAAATATTAGGTTGGCTTCTCGTTTCCTTTGGCAGTTAGAATTTAATTTAGTTTTAGGGGTGGCATATCAACCCTTCATCCCATTCGTACGCAAATTTCCTTTTGACAGTGTATTCTATACACTTACATCATTGTACCCTATAAATATTAAGTTGGCTTCTCGTTTCCTTTGGCAGTTAGAATTTATTTTAGTTTTAGGGGTGGCATTTCAACCCTTCATCCCCTTCGTAAGCAAATTTCCTTTTGACAGTGTATTCTTTACATTAACATCATTGTACCCTATAAATATTAAGTTGGCTTCTCGTTTCCTTTAGCAGTTGGAATTTATTTTAGTTTTAGGGGTGGCATTTCAACCCTTCATCCCCTTCGTAAGCAAATTTCCTTTTGACAGTGTATTCTATACATTAACATCATTGTACCCTATAAATATTAAGTTGGCTTCTCGTTTCCTCTGGAAGTAAGAATTTATTTTAGTTTTAGGGGTGGCATTTCAACCCTTCATCCCCTTCGTAAGCAAATGTCCTTTTGACGGTGTATTCTATACATTAACATCATTGTACCCTATAACTATTAAGTTGGCTTCTCGTTTCCTTTGGCAGTTAGAATTTATTTTAATTTTAGGGGTGGCATTTCAACCCTTCATCCCCTTCGTAAGCAAATGTCCTTTTAACGGTGTATTCTATACATTAACATCATTGTACCCTATAAATATTAAGTTGGCTTCTCGTTTCCTTTGGCAGTTAGAATGTATTTTAGTTTTAGGGGTGGCATTTCAACCCTTCATCCCCTTCGTAAGCAAATTTCCTTTTGACAGTGTATTCTATACATTAACATCATTGTACCCTATAACTATTAAGTTGGCTTCTCGTTTCCTTTGGCAGTTAGAATTTAATTTAGTTTTAGGGGTGGCATATCAACCCTTCATCCCCTTAGTACGCAAATTTCCTTTTGACAGTGTATTCTATACACTAACATCATTGTACCCTATAAATATTAAGTTGGCTTCTCGTTTCCTTTGGCAGTTAGAATGTATTTTAGTTTTAGGGGTGGCATTTCAACCCTTCATCCCCTTCGTAAGCAAATTTCCTTTTGACAGTGTATTCTATACATTAACATCATTGTACCCTATAAATATTAAGTTGGCTTCTCGTTTCCTCTGGAAGTAAGAATTTATTTTAGTTTTAGGGGTGGCATTTCAACCCTTCATCCCCTTCGTAAGCAAATTTCCTCTCGACAGTGTATTCTATACACTAACATCATTGTACCCTATAAATATTAGGTTGGCTTCTCGTTTCCTTTGGCAGTTAGAATTTAATTTAGTTTTAGGGGTGGCATATCAACCCTTCATCCCCTTCGTACGCAAATTTCCTTTTGACAGTGTATTCTATACACTTACATCATTGTACCCTATAAATATTAAGTTGGCTTCTCGTTTCCTTTGGCAGTTAGAATTTATTTTAGTTTTAGGGGTGGCATTTCAACCCTTCATCCCCTCCGTACGCAAATTTCCTTTTGACAGTGTATTCTATACACTAACATCATTGTACCCTATAAATATTAAGTTGGCTTCTCGTTTCCTTTGGCAGTTGGAATTTATTTTAGTTTTAGGGGTGGCATTTCAACCCTTCATCCCCTTCGTAAGCAAATTTCCTTTTGACAGTGTATTCTATACATTAACATCATTGTACCCTATAAATATTAAGTTGGCTTCTCGTTTCCTTTGGCAGTTAGAATTTATTTTAGTTTTAGGGGTGACATTTCTGCCTTTGTTACTCATCGAAGCAAATTTTCTCCAAACAGTGTGTCCTCTACACCAGTACCCCTACTCATTTCATACCAAGTTGGCTTTCCGAAATATGAATTCGATCCAATATATTAAATTCTGGGCGCCACTGAAACCGCGAGTTGAGCAGTTCTCAACATTCTTGCAGCTAAAATTGGCTGCTATCTTCACACCGGTAAGTTTTTCGCTATTTTGTTGAAAAGTGTGAAATATCTAAAATCCAATTGTCAAAAAATGTAGGTTTATTGCTTGTCAATTAGTTTCGTTAGTTTTATCAGACTGTAAGGTTATTATTTCGAATAAATTGTTTGGTTTTGTTTAGTTTGTTCATGAATATTATTTGAAAGTAGTGAATATCAAGTTTATCATTTTAACAATATAGATACTGCTTTTAATCTAAGAACCAAGTCTTCAACATGTGACCTTGTTTTTCGCAAGCTTTTCAGATTACATTACATTCGAAAAATGTGAACTGTTTAGTTCGGACTGATCCATTGTAGATCATAATCAATCAGAATATACAGGGTGCCCCGAAACTCTCCTGCGAAACGAAAACTACAGTTACTAGAGGTAATTTTAAGTCGATTAAGCTGAAATTACCTAAATCCGAAAATGCTTTCTAAGGGAGCTACAGCCCTTTGAAGAAGACGTCCCTCGTATGAGTTTTCTTCAAATTATTCAAAAATACCGTTACTTTAAATATTCAAACTTGGTATAATCAATAAACAGTTACAAACCAGTCGTTCGCTGTGAATCCATTTTTTTTAGATCCATCACAAGCGTGTCAGTCGGGGGGACCAACAGGTATTTTTTTTAAACAAATTTTATTTTCAAGTTTTTTATGTATCTGACACAGAATTTGGAAAACTCAAGATAATTTCTATAAAAAATGTTCTTTTGTTTCAAATCAATATCATGAACCGTTTTCAAGAAAAATAAATTTAAACTTTTTGTGTTTCTTACATAAAATCATGTTGGATTATAAAATTGTATCTGTAATATCAAGTTGGCTTTGGAAAATCAACAAAATCTGACAATGTGTTCAAATTATTTTGATTCTAAACAGTTATTATTGTTATTGTGTGTGAAAGGTTAAAAATAATAGTTAATTTTATCAAAATGGTTTATTTTTCGAATGAAGAATAATGCTGATATGCATTTAGTTTATGGGGAAGTACAATGTAACGCTCGTGCAGCAGAGCGAAGATAGCCGTACACCAAAGATTGAGAGAAAGTGGTTCAATAGTACCTAAAAATACTGAAACTGGTACACGACCTGATGTGACAATGGAATACGAAGACGATATTTTAATTGAAATCGAAAATAATCCTGAGGTTAGCACCAGAAGACTCGCTGCTATTTATCCTGGCATTTCGAAGTCTTCCATATGGAATATTATTCATGAAGAAAACCTTAATCCTTTCCATTTTCAAAAAGTTTATGCCATTGTAGATGGTGATTTCCCTGCCCGCATAGATTTTTCAAACTGGTTGCGGAACAAAAAAAATCAGGATCCTAATTTATTTGCCAATATTTTATTTACATAATGCACATCATTATGCCTACATTGGTGAAAATCATCATGCAACAGTAGAGAAAAAGCACCAGCAAAGATTTAGTATAAATGTTTGGATACGTGTAATCGGTAATCAGCTTCAGCTAACAGGACAAGAATATCTTAATTCCCTACAGAATGTTTTACCTGAGCGGCATAAGCTGCAAATTATTGATTATTTTATTTTTTTGCATAAACATTAATGATGTGAATAGTTTTTCCTAGTGTGCCCCGACGATCTATCTCTAAATGAGATTCTGTTATTATTTAGTTTGGAATAATTAACAGGGTTTTCGTCACATCATTCATTAACAATGTAAATAGTGTTGTGCTGCATACTCTCCGTTAACGCAGAGCTGAAGGCAGGTTTTTTTTCCTCACATAGTTGCTGTTATTGCTATATGAAAAGTTTTAGATAAAACTGGAAGACAACTTGGCTAGACATACAAAAAAGATCTTCCATGTTTTTTTAACTGATTTTCACTACTGAATTTGAATTCAAGCTATTTGCTAAGCGTATATCTTCCATTTAAAGCCTTTTCTTGTGGAAATAGTTGATCTTTCGCTAACCATAACAAACAAACTTTCCTGCCTTCATACCAAACTCATAAGTCCGTTTTCTGCAGTGACGAAGACAAAATATCTGATCTCTGCAGAAGCTCCACTCCCTCAGTCAAGGTTCATGGTGGTTCATTAAGTTTAGGTAGTTTTTAATTCCTTCTTGAAAACTATTATGATGTCCACTTGGCAATTAATCCAAGAACTTTCGTCTTAATCATTAAATACCGATACTATATAGGTAATAATAGATTATACCCTCACTTGAACTTCTATCAATATATATTATGAAAATTTACTGTTTCTTTTACAGGAAAAATTGAGATGGTTAGAATATTAGGTATCGTTGTTATGGCTGCACTAGAAATTATCAATGCAGTACCTACTTCGGGTTCGGATGATCCGGTGAGTACTTTTAGATAACCAAAAGGTTGTAAGTTCAGCTATTTCCTATCAATTGTCAAAATCATGCAAAATGATTGAAATCATTTTTGTTGCACCTGTAGTGACACCAATGACGTATTAAAGATAGACAAGGCCTGTTTACATTTTGGTTGTCCCCAACATATTTAAGACGAGACTCTTCTTACATGATGCCAAATCTCTTAGAACAAAAATCGTAATTAATATACTTATTTAAGGTTATGGCAGCATTTTCTGTTCAGAACGTAAGAAAAAAGTGGAAAGCATTTAAAATAGGTACCTATGACCAACCCATGGTCCAGCACACTATTTTTTTTCCGGTTACAATTCTTCATGTTCTATTAATGCCATAAGTGAAATAGTTTATAAATTTTTAGCTTGGCAACCTCGAATTACTTCTGTCATTTTGGTGAAGTTTGTCAATAAGATTATAATTATAATTGTGTTTTTATTTGGTTCCTGATTGATATTTATGATCGTGAAAAAATGTGTAGTGTGTGAAAATACATGTACTAAGAATGATAATCGTTCATTTCACTGCAGGTAAGGTTATAGTAGCATGAGCGTAGTATAGGTATAAGACGAGGGATTCAACATTTGTTTTTATAATAATATTGTTTATTTTTTTATTATCAGTATTCTGAAGAATACTTAGAATTGTCAAAAGATCTTTGTGACCATGATTATCTTTCGGTTTATTTTTAGGTGAATATACTAAGGATGCAGTTGCTTATATTTTTGTATTTAAAGTAAATATCTTTAACAAAAAAATTATTTGCAAACAGTGTTCTATACTTTTAGAAGGTGATTCTAGTTTGTATAAACTACATCAAACGAATTAAAAAACTTTGGGAAAACTTAAAAAAGCGTCTAAATCTGTAGTTACTGTTGGTTGTGAAGCTGAAAATTGTCTAGTACACTTATGAATTTAGATGTTAGTAATAGTAAAGAAATTGAACAAAAAACCTCAATATTAGATTAACATGTTCATAATCTGTAGAGCAAAACTTGTTTTAACTTCAAAATCCTTCAAAGGTATCTACTAAAAAAATAACTTGTCTATGAGCTACGATCTTAGATATAGTTTCCACTTATCCAAACAAAAAAATTTATAACGTACATCACTTAATTTCAAAATAATTTTCATAAAATAGTTAAAATGAACCCTTTCGAAATATACGCTACTGTGCGTTGTACTTACCCTGATTTATGTTGCGACCAAAGTATTGTGTAGGTAATAATGTATGAAGGCTGGTCTATCTTTAATACGTCATTGAGTGGCACCTAAGTGACAAAACAGGGAAGTTATATTATTACAAACCTGATTTTTTAATATTCCCGTGGGATGTTTTTTAGGGTATTAAAGATATTGCACTTCATAAAAGTATGCACTTGTATGGAACAGCTCGCAATTCACAAAAGTGTAGATTTGGTACTACTTAATGAAAGTGTAATTCAAGTATGTTTTAATTTTTTCTAATTCAGTCAATAAAACACCGAATGGTATCAGTCAGGTATTCGAGCCATTCAATGAACCACGCTGCTTTGACCAATTTCCTCGTCGGGAGAAATGTAGACAATCACATGTATTCAAATTGGAACGATACAGAGAATATTAGTATAACACCCAATGCAAAGGATATCATGCAAGATCGTTAGGCTTCACGTCGTTTTTGGGAGGCGTACCCTGGCAAGTGAATAAATCAACGGTTGAAATATTACTCTACTGAGAAGCTGAAATTTGCGGGAATCTATTGGTCCAGGACCAGGAGGTGTAAGAAGCTATGACAACCAATGAAAAAAGCAGAAAATAAAAAAAAAATTTATAGTCACAACCTCCGATAGGTCGAGTTGAGTCTTTTTCCGCGGTAACTGAAATGTGGGTAATATAACCTACGTAGAATAGACTGCATTAGGTGGTATAATAGGACGTTCAATAGTATTCTAAGTCCAGAAAGTAGGCTTTTCCAATGTGCGCGCGACGGTAAACCATTTTTGCAATGAACGATACTTTTCATTATACCTGCCTGAAAACAAAAACAAGTAAGTATTGACTGGAAACTTTTATTTTCCAATATAAATGACCAAATATCAGCCTATGGCTTATACAATTTTTAGTTTTCACTGAAGAAAATATTTTTACTTCAAATTGAATTATTGTAAAAATACACTGCTTTAGTTAGTACTTCCTTTTGTAAAATTGTTGTTTAGGTGAAAGGGAGAGTATTTTCGAGAACTAAAATGTCTTAGGGTGGAGACTTTGAGCTTTGTAAGTAATATTGGATGATCAAACAGTTTGAGGGAAATTTCAATTTTTCCGTTCACCGATTCTTGGATATAACCTTCAGCTACAGTCGAGGAACGCCAACCACCATGTCGTTTTAGATTAAGCTTAAGCAAATCCCCACCTCCTTCGACTAACATAGATGCTGAATATCTTCTTAAACCATGTCCCGTATTCTTCAGGATTTCTTAAGTTCAGACATTTTGCAATCTGTTTTGTTGTACCACTTATAGTATAGCAACCTGCATGTTGGGCAAACATCTACCATTGTGATATGTAATAAATAGTACACTAGTATTTATATTTTTCTTAAACTAATATATTTCCGTTACAACGGGTATGGATCAAAGTGACATCCTTCCTTTTTAATTATGAAACTTCTTGATCTGTGAGTTTTGCCGTCTCTAATGAACGGCCATTATCTTCCACGTCTTCCAAAGTAAAGCGGATTAGGTAATCTATTCCGCAGGCTCCTAAAATACCAAATATTTCAATTATTTCAGTTAATAACCACTTCTCATCTAGTACTGCACTAAATACTTCATATTTTTTTTGGAGTATACCCAACACTTTGTCGTTTAACAAATGTGATAGTTTTTGGCAATTTAGTAACATTTATCATTAACAATCTATTCCATAAACTTGAAGCTTTTAAGGATTTAGCTTTTTACTATACAAATATACCAAAATAATATCATAACTGTGCTAATATTTTTTGCTGAGACCACTGGCAAATTAGTTCAAACTTCTTCTCATATCTTCCACATAACTTCGTGGGCAGTAATTGTGCACTTATATTTGCCGCTTCAAGCGATATTTGTTTTTCGAAATCATTGTTGAAATGTAGAACAATAATAATTTAAAACCCCGACATCTGCTGTCTTAGTACAATAGTTGTTAAGTGTTGCTAATGGAAATAAACAAAAACGCATTTTAGTTGACAGGTCCTTTTCGGTACCGTATGTTAATGTTTTTTCAGTAAGGTATAATGAAAACTCATTTTGGAAAGAATTAGTAGCACGGGCAAAGTGAAATTAAAAAAATAACGGAATTAGACGATGATTTTGGAAGGAGTGATATAACAAGGCGTTTACCTGTTGAATTATACATACATACATACGGAGGAAACCATGATTTCGATGCGAAAAACAGTGAACTGATGGACAAGAACAAACAAGTAAGGAATCAAATAAGGGCAAACAACATATAGATACGAGGTGGGACCCATAAGTTCCGGGAAGTACGCTGTGGAGGGTCGGGAGAGTGAGGGAACCTATTGTTTGACCACATATCCGTTAGTGTCCCAGCAAACATTGGGTCACTTAATTGGGTTATTTAGTAGTCATACAGAAGTCATTCAATAGAAACTGAATTTTTGGGGTCATTCTAACGTAATATTATGGATTTTTTAGAGTAACTTAAGAAATTGGGAACTTAAAAGTCATACAATGGTCAGAATGCGTAATCATTTAAGTAATATTTGGTAGTATAAGAGTAACCCATGTAACCCTTAAGTAACTAGACATAGAAAAGTAACCTAACGGTAAGTGTTATCGTGCTATTCATTTTGAGGGTCACTTAGTAGTAATGTTACTGACTAGTTATTTAATAGTAATTATATGGTGATGGTGATGTATAGTATTAATGACAGTCGAGTAATTTAGGGGTATTACAGTTGACTTTAAACTGACTAGTTATTTAGTAGGAATTTTATGGAAATTTTTAAATGATTGTCCAGACAGTTAGTGGTAATTTTAGTTACGTTCAACTAACGAGTTGTTTAATAGAAATATTAAGGTAGCCTAAATATTCTTATCAGTTATTTAACAGTACTATCATTTACCTTAAACTGTAAAGTTATTTAAAAGTAATATTAGGATAAATATGAAGTTATAAACTTATTTAGATTTAATTTACTGGTGTCGGCAGACATATTTAGACTTATTTTTAAAATTTACTCCGAGTTTTTTTGTGGTGACGGTGTAATACGTATTAAAAATACGATGCATACCTCCCAAATTAAAAGGAAAAGGAGTGGTGCGTATTACAGAAAGGTAAGAAAATATAGGGAAATGTGGATTTCACTCAATTTGTCTGGAACAGAAATTAATCAGCTAACTGATTATAATATAGAAAACAGCTACCTGGAACAATCCCCCGTTGCCAACACAAGTAAGTATTTCAATTATATTGTTTGTGTCTTGATATTAAATATCTACAATTTACAGATGAAATGGGACACATAGCCAACACTAACAGTGAGTCTGAGAGTAACGATGAGAATTATGAAAATCAAGACTATCCTGGTATTACTAGTGAGAGCGATGAAGTTGTTGAAGATTGTTCAAATCAGCGAAACATAAGTGAGACTGAAAATTTTTCAAATATGTAAATTTTTATATCAATAGTTCGATATTCCAGTGCAATTTACTGTTACACTGTATGCTGTTTTATAACAGTTATGGGTACTTACTTTCCATTTATATATTTAGGCATACTTATACTTTTTTCAGATATACATCAGGGACATAATCTCGTTACGAATGAGTTGAGAAAATGGACAATCGATCATAATATTACTCAATCGGCATTAAAGGCAGTTCTAAAAATTATAAATACACATTTTGATGCAGGCCTAAGTATTGATCCGAGAACTTTAATGAAAACTCCTACAAAAATTGAATTTATAAACAATGGTGACGGTATGTACTGGCATCAGGGATTAGAAGTGTGTATTAGAAAATGTTTTAAAAATATTGACAGAAATATAGATATATCTATTAATATCAATATAGATGGCTTGCCGATTTACAAGAGTACGACGAAGTGTTTTTGGCCGGTTCTATTTAATATACAAGAGTATCCCAATATTCGTCCAATGGTCTACCATTGTGATATGTAATAAATAGTACACTAGTATTTATATTTTTCTTAAACTAATATATTTCCGTTACAACGGGTATGGATCAAAGTGACATCCTTCCTTTTTAATTATGAAACTTCTTGATCTGTGAGTTTTGCCGTCTCTAATGAACGGCCATTATCTTCCACGTCTTCCAAAGTAAAGCGGATTAGGTAATCTATTCCGCAGGCTCCTAAAATACCAAATATTTCAATTATTTCAGTTAATAACCACTTCTCATCTAGTACTGCACTAAATACTTCATATTTTTTTTGGAGTATACCCAACACTTTGTCGTTTAACAAATGTGATAGTTTTTGGCAATTTAGTAACATTTATCATTAACAATCTATTCCATAAACTTGAAGCTTTTAAGGATTCAGCTTTTTACTATACAAATATACCAAAATAATATCATAACTGTGTTAATATTTTTTGCTGAGACCACTGGCAAATTAGTTCAAACTTCTTCTCATATCTTCCACATAACTTCGTAGGCAGTAATTGTGCACTTATTTGCCGCTTCAAGCGATATTTGTTTTTCGAAATCATTGTTAAAATGTAGAACAATAATAATTCAAAACACCGACATCTGCTGTCTTAGTACAATAGTTGTTTAGTGTTGCTAAGGGAAATAAACAAAAACGCATTTTAGTTGACAGGTCCTTTTCGGTACCGTATGTTAATGTTTTTTCAGTAAGGTATAATGAAAACTTATTTTGGAAAGAATTAGTATCACGGGCAAAGTGAAATTCATGAAAATAACGGAATTAGACGATGATTTTGGAAGGAGTGATATAACAAGGCGTTTACCTGTTGAATTATACATACATACATACGAAGGAAACCATGATTTCGATGCGAGAAACAGTGAACTGATGGACAAGAACAAACAAGTAAGGAATCAAATAAGGGTCAAACAACATACAGATACGAGGTGGGACCCATAAGTTCCGGGAAGTACGCTGTGGATGGGTGGGAGAGTGAGGGAACCTATTGTTTGACCACATATCCGTTAGTGTCACGCCACCTGCGTCAGTGTGCAAAGTTGTGTCGCTGTGAGTGCATCGGTTCGCCTGTGAGATTTTTTTTAGTGAAACAACTTTTTACATTTTCGCGAAAACGTAATGGCAGATTGTCGAGAACAACGCGCGGCTGTGAAATTTTGTTTCCTGTTGGGGAAATCGGCCGCGGAAACTATTGTAACGCTTAAGACTGCTTATGGGGATGCTGCCTTAAGTAAAACCAGAGTTTACGATTGGTTTTCACGTTTTAAAAATGGAGAAATGTCTATTGAAGACCAACCTCGTGCAGGACGCCCCTCAACGTCAAGAACTGATGAAAACGTCGACAAAATTAACGCCCTCGTTCGTGAAGACCGTCGCCGTACCATTGATAAACTCTGTGAGATATCAGGAATGTCATGGAGTTCAATTCAGAGAATTTCATCCGTTGATTTGCACATGAGAAGGGTTGCGGCCGAATTCATCCCGCGCCTTCTCACAGACGAGCAAAGGGAGCGTCGACTTCAGGCATGTTATGAGCTTCAAAATCAGCTTGAAGATGACCCTGATTTTTTTCCAAGGTGATTACTGGTGAAGAATCGTCGTGCTATTGATACGACTCCGAAACAAAGCAGCAATCAAACCAGTGGAAGACAGCTGGCTGGCTCCTCGTCCCAAAAAAGCTCGTCAAGTGAAGTCAAACATCAAGACAATGCTCATTTGTTTCTTCGATTGCAGAGGTGTTGTGCACGCGGAGTTCGTTCCCCCGAGTCAAACTGTCAACCAGAAGTTCTACTTGGAGGTTTTGAAAAGATCGAGGAAGAGTATTCGGAAGAAAAGGGCAGATATTTGGCGCACTGATTCTTCCATCATGACAACGCGCCGGCCCACACCGCCCTTTCCGTGAAGCAATTTTTGACCAAAAACGTTATGACCCCGATTTTCCACCCCCCATACTCACCGGATCTAGCCCCCTGTGACTTCTTTTTGTTCCTCCGACTAAAAGGAATATAAAAGGAAAGCGTTTTGCCACTGTGGATGAGGTAAAAAAAACACTGGAAGGCTTAAAGGACATTCCGATGAGTAAATTTAAAAACTGTTTTGAACAATAAAAGAATCGTTTGGAGAAGTGCGTTGTGGTCAATGGCGGATACTTTGAAGGTGATTGAAATTTGGTGTTCAAATAATGAGAAATAAAGAAGTTATGACGAAATTCCCGTTTTTTTTGGGTCCCGTACGTGAAAAAAATGGAAATACCAGAACAGAGATGAAAACTTGAAACCAAAAAGTAGAAGTGAACATTGACAGACAAAAAAAGTTCACTTAGCAAATTTTCTGGAGAAAATGCTGTGAAAGGGTGGAGAAACTGGAACAAAAATGGAGGAGAAGTTTGTGGAGTTGAAGGGGACTCATTCGCGACAAAATAGGTACACAAAAAAATGAAAACACTTGAAAGAAACAACGATATATCACGATTCTAATTACTCCAAGAAAAAGCAAAAAATATAAAAAATAATAATTACGCTAGCAGATTAAAAAAGAAAAGTGGACTTCAAAGAGTTGTTGGAATCGATGGAATATGCTGGAACTGGGAGGATGAACATGGGAAACTACTAAAGATATCGGACAAAAATTCTGGTGAGTCCACGGTACACAAAGAACATGCAACAGGACAAAGGATATGGGAAAGGATAATAAAATAGGCTAGAATAAAAAAAATAATAGGGGCAGCCAATACAAAACAAAAGACTGCATTTAAGGTAAATAGACATTTGGAAGGTTAGAAGAGCAAACTGAAAGGAATGGACAATAACAGGAAAAAAAAAAAACGAATATAAAAATATTTAAGACAAAAAGTGAAGGACAAGGAGTAAATTAAATGGGAAATGGATATACGTGTATGTATATACGTGTAGCGAAGTACTGAACAGTACGTGATCGCAAGCCGGTTTAACACCTTTTACATTACGAAATAGTTATGGATCATATACGTGGTTGAAACATTATGACGGTGGTAATCAACAAGGAAGAAAAAAGGTGAATCCTAAAAGCAGCATATGGATCAAACAAAAATACGAATAAAGGTGAAATGGAGATTTTTTTGGAAAACTCGCAAAATAAATGATAATAATATGAACATATAATAATTGGTGACATCAATGGTGGAGTGGGAAATTGGTATGAAGTTATTATTGCTACTAGTTCAACACTTCAAAAGTTGAAACGTGAGTAACGATGAGGGAAGGGTTCATACAATTAGAGAGTTTGTTGTTCTCATCATTCAAATTGTTTAACTGTTAGTTGATATTTATAAGTTCAATTTATGATTCCAATAACATATAAGACATGCATTCTCTAATTAATTCACTCTGTGAAGTAGTCAGACCAGTTGAGGATATACAACAATGCAAAAATAAGTTTCAGTCTACATACATATTATACTCATACCATTTTTTAAATTTTTTGCTCCAACAGCACTAGTAATTCGATTTTTATTTTAATTAGTCGATCAAGCCGCCAATATTTTTTGAAAATGGCAGAATCGGAGTAAATTTCCTAGGATTTCACGCATCAGCAGGTCTTGGTGGTCTCCTTACAGGAAATAATGCCGACGGCGGATTGCAGGCTGAAGCTGGGACACCCTTTGGACAAAAAGCATGGGCTGGATTAGGAGGTGGATTGAATGAAGCAGGTGAGTAACTCTACAACTACTATACAAGGTGGTCCAGAATTATGTACATTTATCTCTACTTTTTTGTCAGAATGCATAATAAGGGACATACAACCCTTCAACGGAGCAAGAAAAGTGCTCTTGTAATAATTCAATAGATGTTACGGTTTAGATTTATTCAAACTGGCTATTCATCGAGTAGACTTTGTAATTGACACTTGTGTTAGCAACCAGCACTTTCTTGCGTGAAAAAATCAGACAAATTTTTTTTAAAAATAATTGCATAATAAATAAAATCTGGAAAAATGCTCACTTATCATCCAAAACTAACCTGTATGTATGGGGTGGGTGATCACATGAAATTAATTATCTCAAGGTCGTATAGTTATTCCCAAAAATAAACCGTTTGGAAGATATTTGAAAAAATGCACCCTTTCAAGGGTTGTATCTCCCTTATGATCCAGATTTAGACAAAAGTGTACTTGAAGAGGTATCTTTATTTCTGGACAAACATCAGCTCTATAACTCAATGTACATGAGTCTGAACCCCTTGTATACAGTGTGTCCAAGGATGGGGTGCCTTAGAGGAGAAACGTGAAAAGTGACATTCTAGATAAAAAAGTTTGCTTTTGCAGTCCCATGGAATGAAATGAAATTCAAGTTTCTTAAAACCTGCTTAATTTTATAGTTATTGTTATGGAAAATAATGAATTTTTGGATTGAGTTCGAAAATGTGATAATATTCTAATAATTATTTGACAGCCTCCAAGAACTTCGAAACACTTCTACCCTTTATTTTATTTAAGAAAAATATATCCAGCCATCCTCTAATAAGCAAAGACGAATTTGATGAACAGACATTATGCTGAAAATATTATATGATAAGCCTTTGCTCCAAATGAAGGTTATCTTATCAAGGTATTAAAAAGCAAATATAAATATACTTCTTAATCTAACTTTCCTTCCAAACAATATTGCCCTGCCATTCGATCTGGCGAAACAGCAAACCAAACATCCACTTTTTTAGCAAATTGAATATGACATTCAATCCTGTAAAAACCGACATGTTATGAGATAAAACAAGTTCATTCCATTTTGCGTAATGAGTACATCTGGATATTTCTCATTAAATAGTTACAACATATATTTTGGTATACACTGTGTCCGTAAAGTATGGAACAAATTCATTTTCAGCTAAACAGACCATTTTGAGAAATAATCCTGGAACACGTCGATTTTTGATTTCAATTCACCGTATTTAAAAATAATAATAATAATAATAATCGTCACCGTCATTTTTTTTAATGGAACACCCCCATTTTGTCTCTATTTTTGGATTACTCTAGCTGAGCTGATTCCAAAAGTGTATCACATCTTGATTCCAATTGGTACAGGGTGAACAAAAATACAATAGTTTTGTGTGTGCTCATAAAGTAACGCGTAACATTCTTTATTAGTTAAATTAACAATATTATCAAAAATACTTATTGTCTAGGGCACATAGTATGATGAAATACCTGACTTCACAAATGTTCGAACTGCAGCCTTTGCTGCATTTGACAGTAACCCAAACGGTATACAAATTCTTGTTGAACCTTGTTTATTGTGTCTTGAGAAATATTGTTTATTGCTGTCCAAATTCTCTCTTTTAATTCTTGAATATTTGCTGGTATCGTTTGATACACAACATTCTTCAGATGGACCCACATGAAATAATCCAAAAGATTGAAATCTGGTGACATCGCTGGCCATTCAATAGGTCCACGTCTACCAATCCACCTGTTCGGAAAAATTTCATCTAGGTACCTTCTAACATCTACAGCATAATGTAGAGGTGCACCATCCTGTTAAAACCCTAAACTTTTATCAGAACCTCCAGGAATACGTCTGCTGGGAAACAAATTACGTAAAGTAGGTAAAAACTCCGGCGATTGTAAATTGCAGCGGCGGTCAGAGTTTCTATAATCCTTACATGTAAATTGCAGCGAATGGTCATGTATGGGTTCGTAGTAACTATGTAAATTGCAGCGCACGGCCAACAAAGAGCGTTAATCTTACTTGTTAATTGCAGCGGCAAAATTTATGAAAACCTACTGAGTCAAACTTTAAACAAACCGTAGATTATTTATACTGCATTACTTATCTATACTAAAGAGAAAAAAAATACTTTTTAATATTTATCAATTGATGACCAAATACACATTACACATACATACTAGTATACTATAAGCGCTATAATAAAATCATAAACAATATTTACACTAAATGTACATATTATGTGCTCAAACATTTCCAAAATAATGACATACATACTTGTTTTACAAATTGCAATCTCGTTATACTTTTTGTTTCATAATACAGATTTAATTTTATATCTAAGAAATTAAATTTATTCCGGGTTCGAGTATTTGGAAGCTTAACAGTATCAATGCTATTTATTTTAATATAAGTATCTATATGAAATTGTAACAATGTTTCCAGAAATATGTAAAATGATGGGTGATTACTATAAAAATTATCATTAAAATGAGCATGAAAGGATTCACATGCATTGGTTGTCCGACACATACTAGGAGAAGCAGATGCCCAAATTCCAGGAGGAAAAAGGGTACTTTGTGACACATACACATTTACTAAATAGTCGACATATTGGGTAACCCTACTGTCTGGTGGTTGTATTTTACCCAAGTCAAAAACAAGGCAATCTCTTACTTCGGCGGGTGTAAGATACTGAAGACCAAAAGTATATTTTAAAAACTTTCCTATCTCGGAATCTTTATCTTTGTACTCTTTTGCCAAACCTAGTTCTTGAATCTTGCGCCACCATGATTGGCTTAAGTGGAAACGACATCCAATTATTTTTATATCGGGCCATATGCTACTTGCGGCTGAGTGGATAGCTTGTTCAAAATCAATAGCTATTTTGCTTGGCTTAACAATAAGTCATTTTTTGCACATACATCTACAATGAATTTTAAACATTGTTTGTAGGAGTCGCATGTTTTATCTTTAACTAAACAAAACAACAAAGGTAAATAGTGGCCATTTTTGTAGTCATGAATTGTAAACAGTTGCTTAAAATAGCGAGTACAGTATGAAAATGTTCCATCGGCGTAAATAATGGCACAGAAGTTGCATAAAAACTTTAAATTGGTTACACACCAAAATATTATAATGTTGTCACTGCTGTTGTTCAATAACACAAAGTTTTCACTACAATTTGTGTTCCAAATGTTTGACTCCAAAGCAGAATGAATGCAGAATGTTTTGCTGACACCGATATCGCGACTAATTTTACGCACAGAAGTGTGCGCATCTTTTTCAAAACTAAGTGTGACTGTTCTTATTATTGTTGCAGCAATTATTACTTCTTTTTTCCGTTAAATTACTAGTATTAGGAATAATAAAAAGTAATATTTGGGAATATCTATTTTATTTTTGATCTCATATTTTGTATGTGCGCAATTTACAATTAAGCTGCAAATTTAAATTTGACACGAAACAGAAACAGATGAATTATACAAAATATTCAACATTCAACATTCAAAAACTTACAGTAAGTCGCATTCACCAAGCATTCGAAATTTTCATTTATATTATTTATTAACAGGATTTACATTTTCTAAATCAAGAGTTTTATCAATTAATGAAGAGTTTACAACCCTAGTTGTTAGTTTATTTGATAGACTAACAACCAATAGTGCTGAAAATAACATAAAAAGTTTTATTTTTATACTTAATTTGTAGAAAAATGTATTTGAAAAAATACCAATCAATTTAATTTGCTTTTCAGGCAGATCAAATGGTGGACTTTACGCAGGAGCAACAGCGGGTGGAGGTGTTGGTGCTAAAGCTGGAATAGGTGGTAGGACTGGATCCGACGGATCTTATGGTACATCATACGCAGGTGCATCCGCTGGTGGGTTATATAAAGGAAGAGTTAAAAATATTGGACAGCCCACAGTGTATTCGAGTGATCAGAAAGAATTGGTTCCATCACGTACGTACTTTTAACCTTTAAATGCCTAATCTTATCAAATTAACGTAAATGTCGATTCGGGGTCTCCCAAGGACCCATATGACATGCTTGAATGAAGATTAAATTAAAGGCTAGTTCGATTGAGAAAAATATTCTAACATATAATTTAAGATTTTAACAAACTTTGCAACTTTGCTTTTAAAAAATAAGCACCTTATCTAAAAAGAAGAACACAAAAATAACAAAATATTCTTCGTTGGTGTGATGACAAATTAAGTCTGTGATTTCTTTCGAAAAAAAACAAATTTAAAATATCCAAGGGCGTACTTGCGTCTATACCTACTGTATTTTGTAAGACCTGGATCTTCGCTTACAATATTTCTTCTCTGTCGTTTGGAACGGACAAATGGTACAGTTTGCCATTTTAGACCAGAATTTTACGCAAATTTGGGCAATTTCATATCTGGAACGTCTACGAGAGGTGTAGGCTCTTCATCTGAATCTTCTTCACTTTCTATTTCCAAATCGTCTTCAATTTATGAAATAAGTTCATGTAAATCTTCCTCATGTAACTCATCCGATTCATAATTTACTGAGACGGAACTGTCAAAATTTAGGTTTTCAGCGATCTTCACAAGCTCGCGTTGCTTCAGAGGTTTACGCCTTTCAGAACGATCCTTTCCAAACTAAATCTGAAAAAAAAACATATTATTTCCATTATATTTGGCACCACTTGATGCCTCTGCGAGACCCCACTTACCTAATCACGTAATAACTTGACACTCTCGTATCGACGTCTCAATTCACACTAACACATGATTATTCTTGCGATTCCAAGCACATAGCTAGAGGTGCTGTTGCTAATTGTGTCTAGTTTGGCGAATACTAAGGAAAATATTGTAATGGGGTCCCTCGAAGACCCCCAATAGGCATTTAAAGGTTTCAACATATCATTCATGTCTGAGAACCCAATCTTGCGGTTGTTTTTGAATCGTAAACACCTGATCATTTGGTAAGAAAAATTAAGTTTTTCTCAAAAAATACGTTTCTGAATAAATTTATTTAGCCTACATTATGATCAGTGCATCCTACTAACAAATTAAAATGTATCAGCCCAATTGACAAGATATAATTAATATTATACTGCTTATTAATTTGCAGTGGACACTTCTAACATTCAAGTTCTCACCAGGAAAGACAAAATTGGAAAAGTAGACAAATATGCGATTGCACCTACTGTACAGGAGACCCTTTCACCTCAACCCGTGTTTAACTTGGACGTAAGGTAACGTAACTTCTGTGGTCACTTTACTGACTTATTCAAAATTAAGTATTTAGTTGGTGTAGTATGTGTTTGTGCTTATTTTCTTCTGCACAACCCATATAATAACATGCTTAAATATGTTTTTCTCCTTAAAGTGTTTATTGTAAAGCCCGCTTCACAGTTTGCAATTCTTCTTGCAATGTATTGCAGCAGCACTTTGACCTCGAAAGGTATTGCTTGCAACTATTGACAATCGCTTTACATTTCACCTATACACGGTGATCAACTTTTGTGACAAAGTCCGTTATATCCGTCCGTTAGCTATGAGCTTCACATTTTGAAACTAGTTACAAGTACACAGGGTATTCCATAACAGTGTACCGCATCAAACATATGTTTTTTTTTAAATGAAAAACCTTGTCTTTTATTTTTAATTTTAAAACCACTTCACTTCCTCGTTACAAGAATACAACGTTGTTATGTGTTATACAGGGTATTTAAAAAGTTATTACCAAATTTCTTTGACAATCGTTGCAAGTTCAACGTCTTGTATGAAAGAAAAGGGGTACAAGAGCAATGATGTGTTGTAACCATAGTTTTTAAGTGATTGTCAAACTTCATAAATATGATTGATTTTGCTAATACTGTTTAAATTCAATACAGGACAAGAGCATGAAAAGGCAAAAGACTTGCCAAATTATTCTCTACTGCTTATGCTTTCCATCAAGAATATTGCATGTTGCATGAAGAATTGCGAACTGTAAAGCGGGCTTTATGAATGCTGAAAACTATTATGCACGAACGAACTTTGTTCATCAGAATTGTATTATCTTAAAATCTTCATCATAATTGTCATCTGGTCTATTTTTAGTTATTTCGTATTTTATCAGATACATCGTAATTTCTAGCTTAAACCATCCATGATGAATCATGTTTGAAAATTATATCTGATATTCATTAGCTGAAATCGTTTATTGTCTGAACTTTTTCTTTACAATGCGAAATGGATATGGCAATTCTGCTGCGATGGATAAGAAAATTGCTTTTCCGCGAACAGTGAGTGAAACTAATTGATATAAACGGGAAATTTAAGTTAATATGCTAAAAATGAGAAGAAAACCCGAAAAAAAAATTACCCAGAGGAAATAATTCTTTGACAAGAGCTACTCTTATGACATATCGGAGTGCACTTAATTTTTAATTGTTTTCTTGATCCTTCCTTGGACTAAGAAAACAACATGACCTCCTAATGCAATAATCTGTAGCAAACTCGGATGAAAAAACTGGATGTCTCAAGCTAGTCGTTGGAATACTACATTTCTAGTGCTGGGTGTGTACAAACCTTTGTGAATATTTCCCATTATGACTGCCAACAGATTCCGAGAATCTAATCGTTCGTGATTTATCTTTTATGTTCATCCAAACATTGTCACCTACATTAATAGGTGGACATTTGCTTTTATCAGCTAGTTCGTCAAGTAATAGTCTGCGATTTCGTTTTTCCCCATATCAGTTGCTTTTTGATGACCATGAAGTTTACAAAATGGTAAATCCAAATCAGTAGCACATGTTTCATAAAATTAAATATTCTTTTTCCAGTGTAAAATTCTTTGCAAGTTGTTTTCTGGTATCAACTCAGTGTTGTCCCAAGTATGGCCTATTGTTATATCCGCTTTATACCTGTAAGCAGACTAAGTATTATATTTGTTTGATGTATTTACGTTTATGGGATATTAAAAATACGCCAGTAAAAATAGCCATTTTTTGGTCAACCTTGCAAAAAATTTCTAATACAATTTTTTTTGTTCAAGATCACTTACTGAGCATAAAATCACAAAATGCTTACAGATTCCGGTGAAACTTCAGTCGCCATCTTGAAATAACGTTTTTGGTCGATATCTGGGGAACTTTGCACTTTAGGGCAAAATTCATTGTAGGTAACTATTATTGTAGAGAATAAAAATTCGCACCTTTTGTTTTCCGTAAACCTTTTTTGTAAGACTCACCGTTTACGATTTATGGCCATTCTCATTAACTGGTTCTCCTATCTCGGCAGATTACTCTTAAAATATTGGATGAATCAATAAAATGCATCTATCCAGTTATGAAGATCAATTCATTCTCTACAACTTTTGCTCAATACCTTGCTTTTTGAGATATAGGAAGTTTAATGTAGAAATGTCGACGCTCGGCAGGTGACGCGACTGCCCAAAGGTTTTTTCTGTAACAAGTAACGGCTTCTTTTCTGTCTCTGAAAGAAGGGACGGAAAGGTCTGGCGTTGGGAAGTATATCTATATTATATTAGTGAACCTCGTCTTCAACGAGGAGTCGGTAGATGTTGACGATTTTGACCAAGAGAATGTAGAAATTAGTTGAGGCTTTACAGTCTCCTTTCTAAGCATCAACTATAATTGGATTCTCACAAAGCACTAAATATTCTGTAGTTGTACGAAATATAATGAAATACAATTTAAAAAAAGTGCACTACTATTGCACGATACGAAATGAACTATTAGTTGCTAACTACATAAGGAATATGGATATTTTTTGCATTTATTTGTTGTTATACTGAATACATACCTTGAAATTTTACACCCGGTAGTCCAACATTGAACGTCCTATAGCTCAAAAATTGTGGACATCAGAAAAAAAGTTTTCACAAGAGTTGTGGAAAATAAATTGATCTTAAAAAAAGGACAAACGGATTTTATTGATTAATCCAATAATTCAAGAGATATCCGCCGAGATAGGAGAACCGGTTAGTTAAATGGGCCATAAATTGTAAACGGTTTTCCTTAAAAAGTGTATGGTAGATAAAATAGGTGCAGAATTGTATTCTCTACAATAATGCAAAGTTCCCAAAATATTGGCAAAAACCTTTTTCCAAGATGGCGCCTGACGGAATCTGTCAGCATTTTGTGATTTTATACCCTGTTACTGTTCTTAAACCTTATAAAGAAAATTGGATTGGAAATTTAGTACAACATTAAATTCTATTTTCACTGGCCTAAAAGGGCGCTTTCTCCAATTCCCGTAATCTTCGTAAGTTCAGCCTCAAGCTTCAGCATGGGAATATTTACATGATTCGCACACAAAATTCACTGGCTAGCTTAATACGTGTTGCCAGACGTTTGGGGCGCGTCTATCTGTGATAGACTTATAGGTGCCAGGTGGGTAATAATAAGAATTACTCCACCTAAATTTAAATGGTTGATTTCCATACAGCGTTGCTGAAAAGTCTCGCACCAAGGGATTATCTTTGAAATGGATGGAGGGAAAGTTATGAAATTCTAGGACGATGAATGGGACGTTATTCTGCATATTTCAGAGCCAGTCTCATATGTTTTTGACCTAAGAGTTTAGCATACAGCCACCCTCTTGAATTTTTTGAAATGGCAAACTAGGTGATATAAAATATTTCATTTTCTTAACTAAATATAAAAAAAAACACATACATATCCTAAAATTTCAAGACGTAGTTTTACCAGATGATTTGTTGGATAGTGATTATCGAAGAGAGTGTGATAAATCTTTAACAGCTTTGAGGAAACAATTTTACTCGGCAAATCCAGAAACTACCTACATAAAAAACTGCAACGGAAAAAATTCACTAAATATTACCGAGGATATATCTACAGCATCTACATCAAGCCCACTAAGTATTTCTATTGATGGCACAGACATAAACTGTAAACCGAAACTGATTGAGACTTTGAGAAGAGGGAATCAGTTGCCATGTTTCACTCGCTCAAAAACACAAACAATTAATATCTCGCGCTCATTCTCACGGCTGACTATTTTTTGCGTCTGGGGGAATGTTTGCATGGCTGATAAAAAATAACTTTGTAAAAGTGGTCTAAATAACATATACAAAAATTGAGCATTTAAATATAAGTGAAGTTTATAAATTTTTTTCTAAAGCGTCTGTCAGAAGTTCTGGTCGGAGGAAAGCGTCTGGCAATACTGGGATACTAGTTTGAAGTGATATTTTTCTAAATATATATACAGGTGTCCCGGGAATAATGGGAAAAAATTTAGGAGCGTATAATCTGAGCCAAAATAATGTTAGTACTTCATATAAACTTTTTCTATGCAGGCCCTCGTTTTCGAGTTATAGGCCTCCAAAGTTTTAAATTTGAATTTGGTTTTAATTTTTATTTTTGGTACTAGTTATTTGATCTTTATAAAATTTACGGCAAAGCTATAATGTACGTGTATATTTATTTTGGAAAGGTAAACAGATTAACAGTGGTGCCTTGAAGCCAACTTTCGAACTAATAATTCGTAAATGTTTTTTATCTTCTGCTATCGTTAAATTATTTTTTGTAGTACTGTAGGTAAATCTTGGACATCGTATTAATAAGTTAGTTTTACTTTGTTGTGTACTTCGTTAGCCTAATGTGTGGGGAAGTCAATTTCGATAATTTCATACAGGGTGTGCCATGCCTGCAAATTTTTTGGATGACTAACCATTGCGAGTAGTCCGTCCCTGGCTTCAAGACACTGCTGTAAATTTGCTCACCTCTCCAAAATAAACATACACGTACATTATAGATTTGCCGTGAATTTTATACAGATCGAATAACTATTACAAAAAATAAAAACCAAAATCAAAATTAAAACTTTGGAGGCCTATAACTCGAAAACGAGGGCCTGCATAAAAAAAGTTTATATGAAGTACTAACATTATTTTGGCTCAGATTATACGCTCCCATTAGTCCCGGAATACCCGTATATAAAAATAAGCAATTTTAATTTGAGTGTGGATCCAATTCTGTGAGTGCGCAGACGTTCTAAGTACATGAGACTCTACACAGAATCAATGGTTCAATCCATTTAAAAATAATTAATGTCTAATAGCTCTGGAATCCTGGACTATATGGTGACTCAAATGAAGTATAAACATTGTGGTTTGACTTGGAATTTTATTGAACCTTATTGACGTTATATTGTATTGAATAATCACTAGCAGAGTCGTTCTACTTTTTTTGGTTCATAAATATAATCCAGGTGCGTAACTAGGGTTTGTATCATTTAAAAAGTACTCAGTCTTGAATATTAACAGCAAAAAAATCAATTTCAATGATTAGTGCTTCGAGAACATAAATCCTGTCTATCTTGTATCAGTAGGTTAAGATGTCTGTTCATATACTTTTCACGAATCTTAGCATTTAATTAAAACTTCTGACTTTTTTGGTAAAAGAAAAAGCTCTACGTTTCTGTTATAAATTATACTTAATTATCATCTGTGCGTAACGGTCGACAAATTGAATATTTTGCCAAATTTCTAAAACAGTAAAATATTCGATGAAAAGGCAGTTTATAGGTATTATAAATATTCATTCCAGCATCATCCTGTACATTAGACAGTACTTAATAATGAGGTAGCCCATAAATAATAAAGGTATATTATTACTATTCAGTAAGACATTTTCCATCATACTCATTGCTTGATTAACTCTCTTGATTGGTTCAAGATTATGTGCTTGTAGAATAATTAAGGATACCATTATTGCATTTATTATTGATACATTCATTTTTCAGTGCAAAAGGCTTTGCTCCACCACCACCACCACCGCTATCACCAATTCCACAGTTTCCTGTCTACGTAGAAAAAAGAAAATACAAACTACGTAGACGTCCTCATCGAAAACAAGTGTAAGTCAATGATAATTTGACAGTTTTAAATGAAATTAATAAGCTAGTATATCGTTTATTAATAGGGGTAATTGATTAATGATTTTGTGTTCATTAATATAGCTCAATAACGCGCGGTCGACGGAAAATAACTATTAATATATAACTTTAGATTACAAAATGACATCAATTATCTGTACGGTAGAAATGGTCATTTTTACAAACACAAAAATACATCATAAATTTTCTCACTTCGTGATTGATATAGGTACTTTGGTTTTATGTAACAAGAAATAATTAATTAAATATTCCTACATTCATGCAAAAGACAAAACTTTATTGAACTCTATTTAGTGGAAAGCTAGTTCTTCATTGCACATAGGTATCTGTCATTTTACTACAGCGTTTTGTCAGCCTGGCAAACATAAACATTCAAATCGACGCCATTTTCAGTCCATTCAGAGCAACCTAATTAAAACATATTTCGGTACACTACGTAATGTCCAGCTCAGCCTAACGGCCTCGTTGAACAATAGAACAATAGAAGGAATCGAATATTTCAAATAATGTGTTCATACGTTTAGGAGTATAAGTACATATACTTCTAGTCGTATAAATGAAACGTCACTTAGGAGTCTATTTTGTAATTCGTCGTTTCCAGACGATATCGTTGCTCAGACGACTTATTTGTCAACGATAATTTCTCTTAACTCTATTATGTAACATTATCGTTCAGTGTCTATTTTAGTGATCAAAGTTAACGGCGAATTTTAAGGTTGGTATTATTAAATTGACAGAAAAAGTACGTCGAATATTATTTTTCTAGATGTTTTGTTTCTCCAGTGTCACTTCTAATGTCCATTTTGATAATTTGGCACTGTTTCTGGGTTTTATTGAGGATAATGATTCAATTAAAAAAAACGTAAGTAGATGGATGAGGTAAAGTTACCTCAAATGAATATTTTGCCGATACAACATCCAGTCTTTATAACTGCCTAAAAAGTTTCTCTGTGAGCTTAAAAGGATTACTGGTATCTCTCAGTGTACGTAATCTTTCTCGGGTTTCTTCTCTTAATGTAGATACCAAGTTATTAAAAGGGGTTGTCCTCAAGGAGGCGCTTAAAATAGTAAGTAGCTGGTGTAGGGAGGAAGAACTGGCAGTGAACTCCCACAAAACCACACTGGTAACGTTTACAAAAAAGAGAAATTTGCAAGGTCTACAAAAGCCGCAAATAAACTGAGTGGAAATTCCATTTGCAAAAGAAGTTAAATACCTAGGGCTAATCTTTTTTCAGAATATTACATGGAATTCTCACATAGAAAAAACCACACACAAGGCCAGAATTGCTCTGGGAGGGTGCGGGCAAATGTGTGGAAAGAATTGGGGATTAAATCCCAACAAGACCAAATGGTTATAGACACAGGTCGTAAGGCCAGGGATAACATATGAATCAGTAGTCTGGTGGCCCAGGACACTGCAGATTGGAGCGCAGAGGCAATTAAGTGGTATCCAAAGGAAAGCTTGCTTAAGTATCACAGGGGCCATGATAACAACGCCGACTGCAGCCCTGAAGGTAATACTAAACCTACCGCCACTGCACTTCTTCATTCAGGGAAATGCAAGATCTGTTAGTCACAGATTATTATAGGGGCCTCCTCCGATAAGTCAAGGACACGGCAAGGCCTATAAAAAGCTATATGAAAATATAAAGGCAGTTCCAATACTGGGAATGCCGATGGATCAGATTGCCCCACAATATAGCTTCAAAAATGAATACATAGTAGTCATTCCAGATAGAGAAGACTGGGAAGCAGGGCCTCCTATAACAGCGAATCTCAACTGGTATACTGATGGTTCTAAAACAGACTCTGGCAATGACACCATGAGAATTATATCCGGAACCTTAAAATCCACTCCAACACCCTGGCTCCATGCACTAACGAACTTACCCCCTCCAGACCTGAGGAGACAACAAGCTGCTGTTCGCGAATGGGACAAACTACACGACCCAAATATCCTAGAACTCTACCAATCCACTCGATACTGGATAACGCCCCGGGACGACGCCTCAAATCCCGAAAACCCATCTGGCATGACAAGGTACTAACTGACCATGAGCCATTCCATATCAGAGAAGCTTGGAGAGCCAAATGGACATCCAATCACGATTTTAACCATAATGGACATGAGGATCCTACCATCCCTCTCCCGGGAATGCAAATGCCTAGGAAAGCTTGGTGCAGCTTAAACCGCATTAGGACCGGCCACGCCAGATGCAAATCCATGCTGAACAAGTGGGGACTCTCAGACTCCCAGGAATGCGACTGTGGAGCACTAGACCAAACTGTAGCCCATATAACCCATGAGTGCCCAATAAGGAAGTTTGAAGGAGAATGGAGCGAGATCCTGGAAGCCACCCCTGCTGCCATGAACTGGCTGACCTCCCTGGACATCGACTTGTAACTTATAACCCATGGCCTATATCTCAAATGCGCTCGCATAGTATATTATTAATTATATTGACGTATTGCATATTTATGCTTATATCTATACTTGTATTTGTACTTGTGTTTGTATTGCATATTTGTGTTTGTATTTTTATTTTTATTTATATGTGTATTTGTATCAGTTCATATATCTGTTTATACGTATATATTTGTAGATTGCCATACGATAAATAAATAAATAACAGACTCTGGAGTGGGAGCCGGAATATATGGGGTACAAGAGAAGATCACGATCTCTCCAAACCTAGGAAAACAAGCCATTGTATTCCAGGCAGAGGTGATGGCGGTGCAATGCTGTGCAGAAAAGTTGATAAAACTGGAGGTGGATAACCAAAGAATCGTCATCTACTCTAACAGCCAAGCTGCACTAAAGGCGATAAGCTCATATCGGACAACGTTACATCTTGTGTGGGAGTGTCGCAAGGCCCTCAACAGACTAGGTAGTCATAAAAGAGTGACTTTAGCCTGGGTGCCAGGTAACCAAGAAATAAAAGGCAATGAAAATGCCGATGAATTAGCCAAGCAGGGAGCGACTGAGGTCATGATATGGCCAGAACGTTCCTGTGGAACTGCAAAAACCCTCACTAAGGAGAGCATCCACCAATGGATGAACAACCAGGCGTTGGGCTGGTGGCATAAAACCCCAAGACAAAGGAACGCTAAACTATTCCTTAAAAGCTCTTGGGCCAAACTGTCACGCGACCTACTATGTCAAAGTCGAGAAATGACGAGGATGATGGTGGGACTGCTGACTGGACATTGTAGGCTGAGGAAGCATATGCACACAATTGGCCTAGCAGATGACAGCCTATGTAGGTTTTGCCAGGAAGAAGACGAAACCACGAAGCACATACTTTGTGAGTGCGAAGGCCCAGTAAGTATGCGGTTTCACCTATTTGGAGAAGAAAACCAAAGGCAGAGAGCTACGCAAGGGAGACGGTATCCAGGCTAATAGGACTAACAAAAAGAATAAAACTAGATATCAAGCTCTAAGGATCGGGAGGACCACAATAGATCTGAAAAGGTCGCAGTGGGATAGGACAAAGAGCCACTCCATTTCTAATCTAATATAATCTAAGTTATTAAAAGTTAACATTTTAAATAGATATTTATGTAGACAATCCAATTCATCACCTCCTTGGTGACTCATCTAAAACCAAATTAGCTATTTAACCCGATAAATAAAGGCGAGCACAATAACCTTCACCTTGTTTTAGGTTAGTTAACGACTTTTTACTTTCTCAACGAGAGCTGTCAAGGTATCGTCGGTGGACGACAACTTGGTAGCCATTTTTGTCGTCCAACAACGACTACCGTTGACTATAAAATAGAGAAAGTCGTTCATAAACGATAATCGCCCACGAACGACGTCGTCACGTGTTACAAAATAGACCCTATAAGTCATCACTTATATGACGTTCGAAGAAAAATAATCTAATTATTAGGAAAATTCCATTCAAAACTGTTAATAAACTTATATTTACTGTACCGTGAAAATTTTCCATTTAATTTTTTGTGTTATTTTATATTCTACAGCATCATCACAAACGAATTCATACCGCCACAACCAGAGGTTCCAGTATTAAGATATAATGACGATTATGTAGGGGGACCTGCTACAGTTATTGTCAAGAAAAAGATCGTAACTGATGGGTCAAATGTAAGATCATTTCTATTTCAATAATCTCAATAATCATTTATATACGCTACATTGCAATACTAATGAAATAAAATCAATATGACAATATTTTTTCACGATAGGTCTTTACACATCCAAATCTAACTGGCAAGTTGACTTTTCCCACAATCTGTCATAATTTAACAGCGATATAGCAACAGAGCTATTTTGACGCTTACCTTTTTTCAAAATTTAATAAGGTGGAAAAGTATTAACGTGGATGAAGGTTACATAAATATTGATGATTTCATCTTCAATGGAATATGTAAAAACCGCAGTCTATAAGTATCTCGTATTCAAGTAATTGTCAAAATTGTAGATTCAATTATATCCTAGTTAATGATGAAAATGATTCTGGATTTTTTTTGTATTTCCATGAAGTTGAACAACCATTTTCAAAATCGTGTGCTCGTATAAAAATTTTTGTTTGTAGTTCAAGCAGGAGCTTTTTTCCGGTTCCGCATCTTCAATAAATTAATTCTCAAATTTACCACCCCCAACAAATATAACTGGATTATTTCTTTAAGGGTTGTATCTTCATCACAGTAACTATTTATAATTGCATTCCATAGAAAAGGAGGTAGTTTTAATCCAAATAAAGGAGGTTCCGTGAATATTGAATGACAGCCAACAGGAGTTTTTCGGAAAAAATGAAAAACTCAGTGGAAACTAGATGACAACAATAAAGTTTCTGAAGTCTTATGTCAGGTGCCTGTGGAAAAAGGATAGCTTTTCTCTCAAAACAGTTGGATATAAGCAAATACTGAAAACCACACGAAGGAGATTACTCAAAGAAGAAGGAGTAGAAGGAAGAATGAGATCGCAGGGTTAACTGACGAGTACAGTAGAACTAGTGAAGTAGGCAGATTAGGGTAACCAAATCGTGACTATATTTCCCCATCTGGTGATAATGGCACTGAAGCGATAATTGAACGCCGAGGAAACAAAATTTCTTAGGGTCTTAGGGTGGTTTTTCCAGAAAAACTACTACACATTCTTTCAAACGCAAAGTGAGAATTTTCGTAGCTTTGTTTTATAAATGAAGGGAGTAGCATATCCTATTGATTTATCATTTGACATGCTTGAGGAGAAAGCAATACGATTTTTCAAACTATTTATCCGACTAGCAGATTTTATCTTGGTAACTTGCCTATAGTTCATTCCAACAGGTACATGGATTATTGGAATTCAATAATACTTAAACTATTAGATTTTCATCGGATATCAGAGAGTTGTACCCAAATTGATAAAATATTTCACAATAGGTTAATAGTAACTTTAGGAAGGTTCTGAAAAATAAATTTTTCGTGCAACCGGACGCGAAGTCAGTATTTCGCGTTCTCAACACAGTCCGCGAAATTCAATTTCGCGGCCGTTACCCATAGCAACGGCTGCGAAACCAAACGTCACTTCCAAATTTGAATATCACTTCCAAATTTGACATGTCTAAAATACTACAAAGACAAGGATTATTTTTTATTGAATACCAACAAATACATAAGTACTTATAGTATTATGGAAGAATATGAACATTAATTGTACAGTTTGTATTGTTACTTATATTTACTCCAGAAGTTGAAGCAAGAACTGTCAAAGTATTTTGTATATATTGAAACATAAATCATTTCCATAGCACCCATTGTTAAATAAATTAAACTGCTGTTCATTTTAGAGCAATGATATATTTATTTACAATTATCTAGTTTAATAATTTTAACGATTGCACGAAAAATAGTGTGTATGCCATGGCCGCGAAACTTTTTAACGACCTCAAGATTATCTTGCCTCGGCCGCAAACGGCCTCGGCGATAACTGTTCTTTCGGTACGTTAAAAAGGTATTTCGCGGCCTAAGCATACAAATAACTATTGAGTGCCACAATTCTTAAGTTCATAAAAGGAAACTTGTGGTGGATCACTTCGCATATAAAATCATGTACTCTGAAATATTATAGCTTCCTTAACCATTGTAAACAATCTTTCACCATCTATTGCTCTTCAATTTGCAGGAAGAGAAACAAAATCTGGTTATGTATTTTAAAAAATATCAATGTACAGCTTCATTTTGACTTATAGGCAGTGGCGGATTTACCACCAGGCTGAGTAGGCTGGAGCCTAAGAGGCACATTTTAGGGGCGGCAAATTTAAAAAAATTATATTTATACTTATACCTACCTAAATGTTATTAGGTCCACACAAACAATTCAATATGTAGGGAAGCTTCATAAATATGTTTTTGCTATTCACATGCCTTAATACCATCATTAAAAATGCAGGAACTGTACTGGTTTCCATTAATATTCAATAATTTTGATAAACTGGAGTTTGGATCATTGAAAACATCTTCGGTCCTGCTGAAACAGAATTTGCAAAACGTTTATCTTAAGTTGTTTTATTAGTTCGCATAGCTATAAGTTCACCAGTAACAGTAGTTGAGAAAAGCTTTCTTGGCTGGAAACGATTAAGAAATTGTTTAAGATCTTTCTTGAGCCAAGAAAACCAAAACGCCTTAGCTTTGTTGTACAAAAAATGTACAGGATGGTATTGTGAAACTTTCGTACCTGCTGTGATGAAATGTCATCCACATTATCAGCCGGATTCTTGCTAAATAATCGATTAAACCCAACCTGTTTCTTGTGCATTTTTAACTAAATTGTTGCGATATGAAAATAACCTAGCAACTGACTCATCGATCCCCTAGTTCACCATGATTTATGCCCGATTCGCCTGTTCCCATTTCGCCTGACCAATTAAAATTTCTCGATTCGCCTGACCATACATTTTTCGTTATAATAGGTATTAAAATAAGCAACTAACAAAATTAATTTATCTTAAGCTTAACAGTGTAGGCTATTTTTTCTAAACATTTTTCCACTGTTATTTCATTATTTAAGTAGCTTTCTTGAATTTGTCTTATTCTTTCATCCAGTTTTATATATGCTGTACACCTTTTTTTGGGCGTTCTGTTCTGTTTGGGTGATTAATATTTCACAATGCCGAGAGTCTTCTTTTAAAAAATTCATTAATTCAACATCGTTTGGATGACTTTTTCAATATTTCGATTTAAACGGTTGTGCCATCCTTCCAAAGCATTCGTTGTCCTATGGCGTGAAACGAAACAATTCCAAATTTTTCCTATTATTTCATTCTCCATCCACTGGGTTACAAAATAATCATTGAATTTTGTAATTTTTTCACAGTTCGGCGCATTTTCCATAATAAATAGCCAACCATCTTCTAGATCATGATTAGGAATATGTGCTAAAGACGCGCATAAACGAATAATATGCTTCTGGTATTCCTCCTTTTCTTTATATTCGTTTGTCAATGCACATTCTTGCACCTTCCTCCATATGCATTGATTAAAATGAAAGTTCCACCCTGTTATAATGGTGGATGGAAAAATGTGTCTTACAGGAACTTCAAAATAGGTCTTAAAATACTTTTGTGTAACTTTTTTTTAATAAGTACGTTAACTTGGTACTCGAAAATGCCAATATTTTGTCATCCGCTCCGTCGTCGATAAGTAGAAAGTCCTTAATTAAAAATTCTGGTAAAACAAGCTCAGATCTGCTTAAAAACTTTGTCACCCCAAGACTTTGTTGTCGTATTCTATATAAAGACGACTTTTTTGAGGAAAAAGTAGGCAATTCAGGCAAGTAGGCAAGTCAGGACCGGCATCTTTGATTTTCGTTATTGATTGCTGAAAAGTTGTAGGAATGGAACATCACTTTTTCAACAACGTTCCTTGCACAGTCAACAACACAAGTATGGTCTCTTTCAGCAACAATTTTCTTTTCCTCTTTCGTTGTCACACTTCCACTACATTTTAAAGCTCTGTTTTGCCTATCTTTGTTTAACTTATAGCCTTTGTATAACATAACAGAAGCACCCCGCTTTGATTCGACAAACTCAACGTCACATATTCTTCAGAATTGTATTTTTGATTGTTACTATAGAAAAGTTTAACTAAGACTAAACTAAACTTCATGAACAAATGGAACGACAATGGTAATGACTACCTATTAAGAAACAGTCGGGGTAGGTACTTACAACAATTATACATATTTTTATTACCTGTTATATCCCTAGAAAATCCAGATCAGGCAAAACGCAACCAAAATGTACCTAATTTAAATGTCAGGCGAAACAGGAATATACCGTTCACCATCATACTAATTACTGGAAAAAAGTGTTATAATTAGGACGATAGTACACAAACCATGAGGTTACCATTTCATTCACACAAAAAATATGTTATTAATATGATTGTCAACTAGGTTATCGTATTGTAGAGATCAGTAGAGGTGGCAAAATTTGAGTAGCCTACTGGAGGCAAAAGTGTAAATCCTCCACTGCCTGTATGTATTAATTAGAAAGTGTAATTACTGTTGTAGTTGGAATATTACCAAAGAGACGTGGCAAAAGTGCATTAGTCGCGTTAAAAAAATTGGAAAGGATATGTGGAATATGGATTATAACGTACAGAATGTAATTGGAAGTGTGAAAGTAAACCCTTCAAATATTAATGTAGATATAGTAAAATAGCAATCGGTGCGGTGTAATAAATCAAAATATTATGGAACTTGCTCAGCACAAGTGGACCAAACAAAATATGTAATTTTACACTAAATGCTTCTACGGATATTGTAGAAAGATAACAATGACCAAGTTTTATCTTAATACTTTCTAGGGGTATGATAGACGTAGGTTTGGGAACAGTATTAGGGGTTCGTAGGTATATATTGTTAATATTTGTATTATATTACTTAAGTTTCAAATTATGAAGATACGTAGATATAATATTAAATAAGTGTGGTTTAAAATGTTTACCGTTAAATTATGGCTCGAATTCTAAATAATACAATGTTATGATAAGTACTAATTGTACTTTGCTTACTAAATTAATATAAACATGCCACTTTTAAATTGCTTTAAATCGTTCTCTTCCTTCATCTTAGTCTAGATTAGTAAGTGCAAATGTCTCTAAATCACTGTCGGAATCACAATCCGCACTTGAGGAGTCATTATTTATTGAAATTGTTAATGGTGTTACTGTAATCTCTGCATCTAAGATTTTGTCCAGATTCCACATGTTTTCTTCCTCTTTTAATACATGATGAATTGCTTTTTACCAATTTGTTTCAGTAACTTGTAATAGGAACGTGTCTAATAATACTTGCACGACCTATAAAACTTTTCACTTGTGCCCAAATCAATTCTTTTGGATTTAATTGGCTGTGATAGGGGGGAAATCGCATTACGTCCATACCACGTTTTTTTGCTAGTTCGTCCACTGCATATCGAGCAGGAGGCATATTCAATTTTACAATATGTAGAAGTTTTGGTTTGACTGATTTTTGAGGAAAATTAATAAATCTAGAAAAAAATAATAATATGCAAGTCGTTTATATGTTCATACAAAAAATTACAACCGAATACACCAAAATAATATAGGCATTCAATAATATTCGTAATACATATGTCAGTAATCCGAATGTCTCTATACCTTAAAAATAATAATAGGTACCCTACCCCTGGAATGACCTGTTCCCACAGTTTTATTACTACGCACCGATTGCGATTTTACTATAGTTCGAACAAAAGTGATGATGAATCAAGTGCAAGCGACACTGATAACAATGACTACCAATAACTTTCTGCTCATATGGTTCGTATTTTCCGTTTTTTAACAAAGGAATTATTCTTACAGTGCCTCATTTTATTTTTATGCGATTATATTTATCACTCAATCATTTTATCAAAATAATATATTTTCAAACAGCTACTATTAAATTGTTGTAAAGTATTTTGTCAATTTTAAGTACAACTCTGTAATATCCGATAAACCCCTGTTAGTTTGGGGATTATTTCATTTCAATACGCTATGTATATGTTGGAGTAATATTTTTGGACCTTTTGTGTAAAATCGCCGGCTCCATCTTAAAAAATATAGGAAATATAGGAAAATATATATTAATATAATATTATATTATAATATAATCCAAATATAGGAACCCACGATCCACGAAACTGTGTTGAAAGCACAACTTTACCCATGCGATTACAGGCTGGAACTGTACTGGCCGTGGGATAGGTTTAATATGCGCCACTCCGTCTCAATCAACGTTCTACAAAATAGTCCACGCGTGTGCTGCGCGTGGCGTGTACATGGGCTGGGTCCAATTTGCGCTGGCTCTTATTGTTCTCCGCTTATCACTTTCATCTAAGAAGCTTCTATAAATATCCAACATTACAGAAAATATCAAGAAATCGCATACTAAATTTTACTCTTATGACTGAGCCAGCTAGAGTGGATAATGCTTAAGCTGGCAATCTCGTTAAAATGTTTTCACTGATAACATTATCTCACCTACATAGTAATTTGGAGTCATCTTATCACATTTTTTCAATCAACCATTCGTATCTACAGAGTAGGGAGGGTTAGTTTAGGCCCACTGCTTAAGCTTAAGCTTAAGCTTAAGCCACCAATTTTAACACACATTTTACTGCCGACACAATGTACCTACTAAAATAATTTCTGGGAAGAGAAGCCTGTCGATTTTCATTTAATCGAATAACAACAAATGAAAATAACTTATTAACAAATTTGAAATTTTATAGGTCCCTTTCTCGACGTTAAATGCGGCGGAGAAATTGGTTGGAAGTTTTGCGCAGCGAATTGAAGAACCTTCTATAAAACCTGTAGAAATTAATAAAAAATCATTCACAGTGCAAGCTGAGGCATCCAAACCGATTGCATTATTTAATGTTGAAGCTACTAAACAAGTATCTGTTAATATTTAGTTTTAGTTGATAATTTAAGATATTACTAACATATTGTAGATGGTGGAATTTTCACAAATAAATTTTTTATAACGTATTATTGGCCGCTGTTTCCAAACCTTTAATTTTTTGCTTTTCAATGTCGCGACACTAGCAAAAGTAACCTATTAGAAAATGATAGTAGCTTATATTTAAATATCCAATGTACGGGGTTGGGATAAAGTATGGAACCAAGTAAAAATATTTTGAGGGGGTATTCTGGTCTAGAAAATTGAAAAAATCAAATTTTTTTGTTGCATATTTTCAAAGCTTATTTTGGAAGATACAACGGATTTTGTGACGCGGTGAGTATTAAATATTATTATCTGAGTTATTCTACTGAAAATCTTTCTCAAACTTCAAACGCGTTTTTTTCAAAACTCCTTTTGTTGAGGTGGTTGACACGATATCTCAAGTTCTATCGGACCGATTCCTTTGAAATTTTGTGGGAATCTTCTTTACACATCTCTTTATCACTTGGACCTTGGATTTTGCAAAATTTGAATTTGAAGTGTTTTTAAAAAAATCGTAAAGGTCGAAAAACAGGAGTGAAAAATTGTTTTTTCCAAGTGGACGCCGTTTTGTGATTTTTTTTTTTCGATATATATCTCTACAAGGGTTGGAATCATATCAACCGTTTGACTTGCAACCCCCACTTCACCGGTCTGTCACTGGATGAATTTTTGACTTTTTTTTTATAAACTTCAAAAATCAATAAATATTGTAATAAAAAATGGATGGTAAAAATGTTTTTAATTGATTTTTTATCCTAGTTTAAGCAATACCCAAAAAGTAGAGCTCTAGACCAGAATACCCCCTTAAACGAAAAGAAAGATATTTATGAAAATTTGTAGGTAAGTGCAATGGAACGAAATGCATCTGATGTACATTTTTGTTGTTAATAATATACTTCCGGTTTAACCGGAAATGCAATCAACTTCTTTAATTTAAATATTTTTACAGATTTTGATAGAGCTTGTTATTTTGAATTCATACATACTTAGTTTAGTGTGGAAACATTTGTAAAAACAAGAAATAACTCACTGTTAGTTGTACAATAGGTGTACATTTCATTATTTTAGAATAATGAGGAACAAAATTAATTCAAATGTTCAAAATGCTCGCCGTTTACTTGCTGACAATATGCCATCCTATTAACAAATTCTTGAGTCATTCTTCCCATGAATCTAACGGGCTGGGATCCGGGATCCGGCCACTGTATGAATTATCTACGACCAATCCATCGATTTGGAATATTCGCATCCAGAAAATCCCTAACCCGTCTATCATAGTCTAACCATCTTGTTGAAACCAAATATTTTGTGGTAACTGCCCATTCTGTTGAAGCGCAGGAATAATTTCGTTATTTAGTAGATCCAAATACTTGTCACCATTCAAGTTTCCATCGATAAAAAATGGGTCTATAAGCCTATTTTCGACAATGCCCATCCAAACATTCAACTTCTGTGGATGCGGGGTTTGTGCTTCATGAATCCAATGAGGATTCTCATTTGACCAATACCTTGAGTTATGGCGATTAACTGTTCCATTTAAACAAAAAGTTGCCTCATCGGAAATAACTATGTTAGAAGCAAAATTGTCGTCGACATTACAAATGTACATTAGCCGTTCGCAAAATTCCAGCCGTCGGTCAAAATCATCGTCTGACAATTCTTGAACCAACTGTACCTTATACGGATGATACTTTTCACTTTTTAATATCTTTCCTACAGAACGTCGACTGATACCATGGTTTAGTGCCAAATTTGTGGTGAAAGTTTGAGGTGATTCTTCTAAATCGATTGCAATATTTTGTTTAACAGTTTCGTTCGTTGCAGTCCGCGGTCTTCCAGGTTTGAGCAAATTTTTTACCATCCCAGTTGTATTAAAACGTTGTAATGTTTTAGTTACTGTTAAGCGTGATATAGGATTTCTCTCCGGATGCAAATTATTAAAAATATGACACATTTTTTCATAAGTTCTAACACGATCACCATAACCGATCATCATTAAAATTTCAATACGCTCTTTTTCACTTAATTGAACCATTCTAAGTTGTAAAATTTATTTCCGTCAATTAGAATTTGACACTTGGACAATAAAAGAGGTACTAAACAGTACTCGTTGATTTATTACTATGCATACAAACAACATCAATCAGTTTATCTAAATAGTTTTCTGCTCTAATGCAAAAACTTCAAAGGAGGTTAATTAAAGTGCTATATTCCTCGTTTTTACAAATTTTTTTACACTAATCTCAGTATGTATAAATTCAAAATAACAATCTCTTTCAAAATCTGTAAAAATATATAGGGTGTCCCATTTAAATTAAAGAAGTTGATTGCGTTTCCGGTTAAACCGGAAGTATATTCTTAACAAAAAAATGTACATCAGATGCATTTTGTTCCATTGCACTTACCTGCAAATTTTCATAAATATCGTTTTTTTCGTTTAAAAGATATTTGCTTGGATCCCAACTCCGTATGAGCTTCTCAACACAATCTTTCTAATCTGATAATTTGGGAGGCTAGGGCAACCCCACAGCTCTTACGCCGAGCTAGTCCCTTTTGTGCGTCCTCCTGGCAGTCCTTTTAAGTACGTCAAACAGCCTATGGCTTAGACTTGGTTAATAATGTCCCCAAAAAGGAACTAGTGCAATTATTCCTTTGGATAGTTTGTAGTATTTTGTTTCATCCCACTTTTTTTAAATTCATTGTGAGTATGTTCGCGAATCAGGTCGGCTACTGACATTATTACATTGGCGGAGAAGGTAGGTTCAAAAAGTTACTGAGCAGCTGCCTTGCTAGCCAGGGCATCAGCCGCGAGGTTTCCTTTAGAGTTACCGAGGCCTTCGATCCACAACAGTGGGACTACATTGTTATTTGTTGCCTAAACCAAGACATGTTGACATTGTAATAATGACTGATAATACGTGGTCTTTTCATGACTAATAGTGCTTATCTGCAATCTGTATATATGCATACATCTTTTCCCGAGATTTGTTTACTGTAAATCTCTCTTGCAGCTTTGTAGATGCCTTTCAGTTTAGCTTGAAATACGTTGGACTATGGGTATATTCTATGCTGAGGTTTAAATAATTGGAGTATACTACGCATCCAGAACCTTGTACAGTTTTTGAGCCATCAGTCTAGATGTTGATAGTACCTGCCACGGAAATTTCTCTTGTTGTATTTATGCTAATTTTGTATTGTTCATTGAAAACAAATCCTAGAGTAATGAAGTCCGTCTTCACCTGTAGCATTAGGATCAATGTGATATATCCCCACCATAGTTGTCTTCTACTACTCCGCACCGTGTGTCTATGTCAAGAATATGGAAGCGATACATGGACAAGGGGAGTGGGATGAATAATTCCCCTTTAGCCCTGGTAGGTACAATTCTCATTGCACTTGTTATGTTGAAACATGACAAGCACTCAGGCGGAAGCAGTTTGGAGAGGGAATAATACAGCATTACGACTACTGAAAATCTCTCCAGTTATAGTAGTAGCCTATACTACTACTATACTACTTCTGGAATGGAAGTAGATAACATGGGTTTTGGTACAACGATTCAGTTAAAGTGCCTGTGCTGTTGCGCACAATCCAAACGTGTGAATGAATGATATTCTTTGAATTTGTATGGGAACCCAAGCAGGGATTTTGCGTTTAACTCTGGCGCATCAGAAAACCATATGGGGAGCAGCCTCACACACTTTTATGTAGGGGCATGCATAGAACTTTATTATTAAAACTCTTGATAAGCAGGCAGAGTACATAACTTTTTCGAGAGCAAACCGTAATATATTATGTCACGTAGCTCCACTCTTACCGCCAGTCCAACTGTCCGGTCGCCCCGGTTGCCTAACACGCAGTTCTTTCATATTGAGGCCACCAGTGACGTACATAACATTTCCTTCCCTACATAAACTGAAATAATATATTCTTATTGATACAAACAAGAGCAATTCAATATGCTTGGATGGAAAATATAAAAACTACAAATGAGGCCAATTAGGGGTTTTACGAACTCTGACACACTGGCGTAATTGGGGTCAGGAGGATTCATCTAAATTTAAAAAAGTACTTAGATCTGCTTAATTCTCGGAGTACTGCCAACTCATCGCTATCCTTAATTTCTTCTTCTTCACTCTTACTTTTACCGTTTTCCTTGTTCCTCTTGTTTTCCGTTTCTTTCAGATTTTCTTCTCTACTAGCGTCCTTTATCTTTTTTTACTCTGCCTACCTTCTTCGTCGCTCAGGATTTCCACTATTTCCTATAAGCCATTGATCTCATATGCCCCTATTTGGGCCAACGATATTTCCTAGTCATCCTTCTCCCAACTAAACATCCTTTCAAACTCCAATTGTGCCACCTCTCCGCTAGGAATGTGAAAGGCATCCTTGTGCCTCTTCGATATCCCCAACTGAGTCCCTTGTATATACTTTTTCCTTGTTATGTACCTTTTCCATAGCCAATCCATCAATGCCTATAGCCAGGGAAGTAGTTGCTGCTTCTTAGTGAATAGTCATCTCTTTGAAAAGTAATTTTCAGATTCGTGAGCATTTTAATAGTATTTAACTATTAACTTGACATCTATTGATAACCCGCTTTACTTAAATATGACAATTGTTACAGGATACTGTAACTGAGTAAATACTATTTCAGAATTTGTTACATCCCTAGTAATATTTCGTGTTTCATTTGTAATGGCTCAACATCTCCATGCTCAGCTATCAAGCAACAATCAGGTTTATTTATTTTTCGCAAGCTATTAGCATATTTATACAGAAGTGTGTCTTCCACCTGGACAATGTACGTCACAGCAGTAATTGACGTTATAATAGTACCATCTAGCCATTAACCATTTACATAAGGACTTAGTTCTCCTACCAGTACATTTTCTCCATCTATAAAAGTAACTGGCTTAACATATTCAAATTTTTATTAACATTCAGCACTCCTCTTTATCTTGGTTTTAATAAATCTAACCTTATTTTAGGGTTAATTTTGAATATCCCTTCACTGGAGCTTATAACTGTACTTACGCAAGGGGAATTTCTATAATTAAATATAAATTTTCAATAAACTACGATGATTAACCTATTGAAGTTATTAAAAGTGTTCCAATAACATCGACTACCTATTCCAAAACTAGGTCGAATGCAAGAAAAGTAATTACAAAAGATGTCGGTTATAATTAAATTATGAAATGGAACCGTTAACATTTTCAGCTATCGATAGCGGGTCATGACCATAAACAGGACAAGACCTTTTAGAAATTTCATACTATTTGCAAATGAGCGCATGCAAAAAATATGTATCTATTGTAGAAACCTTTTGAAAGCTGCATTATGTTTCGAAATCGAGTTGGTAACATATTCTCAGTGAATTCAAATATTAGCAATCTGATTCCATTCGAATTTAACTAAGGATATGAATTATGGTGTTAAGGATTATATTGAACAATTATACCAATATAAATTGGAAATATTCTAACAGTGATATTTGTCTGATATTATTTGTGATACATTGGAAATAATAATTGATGCAAGGACTACAGGCCTATCTGGCCCTCGGCTTCGAGATCTTTCACTCTCTCTTTCCATTTTTCTCTGTTCTTGGCCTCGTTTTGCCAGTCCCGCACTCCCACTGTTCTTAGGTCTCTCCTAACCTCCTCCAACCACTTTTTTCCTGGTCTTCCTCTTCTCTTTTCACCATATTCTCCACCTTTTAGCACTCGTTTCCCCCATCTATCTTCTGTCATTTCACCTATATGTCCCAACCATCTCGCTCCTAGTGCTTTAATTAAATGGGTTATATTTGTGTGCTTATACAATTCTGATATTACTTTGTTTGTTCTTCTTCTATGCATTCCCTCTTCTTTAATTCTATCATAAATCTTTCTGAGCATTTCACGTTCCCATATCTCTAGTTTATTCTTTTTTTTTTTGTTTATTTTCCAGGTTTCACTAGCCTAGGTAACTAACGGTACATTCCAGTTTTGGCTGTTCTTGATTTGTCTTTTGAGTTTAACATATTTGATGCCATTACTACCTTTTGTTAACCTTTTTTCTATTTGTTCCACTTTTTCTATTCTGTATCTATTAATTTTATTACAATTTATAACAATATCGGTTTCCATATTGTCCTTCCTCACCATTTATTTTGTTTTTTCTCGTTGATGACTAGACCATGCTCTTTTGCCTTCTCTTCCAGTAGTTTAAATACTCTAAGAAGTTCTTTTCCGGATCTTGCCATGAGTAATATGTCGTCCGCATATATACTTTGATGTTTATTCCCATTAACTGAACCTCGGGTTTTTATACCGCTTTCTCTTAGTATTATTTCTTGAACCAGGTTAAAGAGGGTTATTGATAATGGGTCTCCTTGTCTCAGATCTATCTCTTCCTTGAATTCGTTAGAAGTACTGCCCTCCAAAGTTACTTTCTCTCGGTTTTCCGGATAGTAATTTTCACTTGTCTTCTCAATTTAACTGGTATATTTAAATATCTTCTATAAGTTCCTTGTGGCATTACTTGTTATTTTTTCTTATTTTAACTTTCCCATTGCCTCATCCATTATTTTTCCTTTTGATAGTATCATAGGCCTGTCTGTAATCGATGAATAGCATATGCCGACTTAGATTTTGTTCGTAATCATTCTTCTGAAGTAGTTTCATAATGAAAATTTGGTCTATTGTCGATCTACCTTCTTTGTGGTATTTGTCAAATCGATGTTAAAGTATTTTTGCCAGTAGACAGTAGATAATATCCTTGACCAAAATTTTAAATGAAATATTTTTGTATGACATTGTTACAATATTATAGTCAACTAATAGTAGTAGGATCCAGTGTGATGATCTGATGTTTCTATAGTTATGTTCACTTCCGATATTATTGATAAAAATATTGATAAATTGAATGCATTTGTCACAATAATTAACAAATATATAAGAATTAAGGTTTGAAGGAGATTTGGTGATGAATAGGCAAAGTTCACTATAACTGCTTTCCAACTAGTTCCATATTAGATTTAGAAATCAAAAATCCAAATCATCGCTGAGATATTTGTATATCAAACTAGGAAGTTAATTTTTCAAGGACACAAAAACCTTGATTTATGGTTACAATGTTGCCTATTAGTTTGGAGAATTGCTAATACGAATTATTTGGTTTTTGTCTAGAAAAGTCAGTAAGACAATCCTCTTGAAGCAGATTTTCACTAGTAATACAACCAGAGGTCAAATTATTATGTCTTCGACACGGTATAATTTTTACAATATTCATGAGCTCGAAAAAATTTCCGGATTTAATTTGACCTCATGTGGTATTCGGTGAGAAAATTCCACACCAAATGTATTTATTCCCAACAACATCAATTTTCGTCTTCATCCAGTACTTGCAAAACATGAAGGTTTTATCGACTTGATTATTTAGTTACTATGGCAACTTAGTGAAACTCTAAGCTAGAAATTATTTCTGTTTTGAATTTGTCAAAAACAGAACGACGTAGACACCGACGTGACCGATTGCAAAGAAAGTTCTTTCACATTGCTTCTCATGAATTGGCCTGAAGAGGAAATGATCGAGCGGCAGCAACAATAGAATATTTTGTGGAGGAAATTGACAATCAAGGGGAACCAACAGGACGCATTGAGTATAAACCGGTTTTCTCCAAACCCAAGGCGGTTCAAAAAGAATGGCCGACAGTAAGTGGCTAGTACCGAATACAGTCAATGAAGAATTTTGCCCAGTAAGACTGTTCAAAAAACTAATAAGCAAGCGAGACCAACTCATTAAAACGAATCGTTTATTTTTAACTCCAAATCCAAATTGGCAGCACCGGTTGGACAAAATACAATATCTTCCTGGTTCAAATCGGCGGCATCAGTGATTGGAATCGATGTCAACAAGATAAAGATAACAAATCATTCTGCGAGGGCCACTGCTGTCTCAACTTTAGCCAAAACGGGAATTGGAGAGCAGCAATTAATTCAAATAACAGGGCATGGTAGCAGTCAAACCATAAAATCATATCTGCTGCAAATTGACTCGGGCCATCATCAGGATATAATTGACGCAACTTCTGCAAAAACAATCCAAGAATCTCTAAATCAAGAACAAGCAACTTCCAATCAACCTGCCTAGTATATAATAATTGCGTTTTTGATATAAACATAAATCATAATGGTCCAAAGAATTTAAAAAAACATCTAAGCTTGTAGTTGAAATGAATCAACATTATCATGTGAACAAATAAAAATTAGATTGTCAAAACAAATATTCTGTCATTATAAACGTCAAAAAAATCTCCAGTATAATTCGCTGTTGGGTACCCACGAGGTAAAAATCTCCACTAAAATTCATCCGTTGCGATGGTGATCTGTCAGAAATATACGTTCTGATTGGTTAAAAATGACATGTGTGGAATTTTCAACAATAGCAATTTACGTTACAAGACCGGAAAGTGTTTATCAGGTCGAGACAAGCAGATTCCTCCAGGGCGAGCAGTAGGCGAGTCCTTGAAGCTTGGAAGCTTGTCATCACTCTACAATATATTGAAACGTTGTTACCATAGTAACTAAATCAAGGTAGATTGTGTTATAAAAGAGCGATTGCAAAAATGAAAAATCAGGGACCGGAAAAAGCTTTTGCCGGTTCCTCACGTCCATTTTCCGGTCTTGATCGGCAAATCGTTATTTTCTGGACGAAAAATTGTCCATAGTGTGTATATTTTCTTAAAAAAATTATTTTTTCTACTACCGTGCGTAAAGTACGTACTTTAGACACACTTTCGAGTGCGTAAAACTTTACTTTACACACTAGTGCGTAAAAAAAAGTTCCAATTTGTAGGTATGTAGTTATACCTAGTCTTATAAAAGTACAGGTAGATATGATAAGTGGATATTGAATTTGAGTTTTTTTTATCAGTGATTGAAAGATATAGAATTCAGTAAAGTACATACCTTCTACATACCTTCATTTATAATTTTGCAAATACACCACCACAAACATATTAGACTTAGCACAGAATGCTTCTAGTGATTTATTGCCCCAAAAATATATGAATATTTACGAAACAAAATACAATTTGTTCAAAGAATGGTGTAGGAAAAATAAAATAACAAAATATTCCGAAAATGTCCTAGTGGCGTATTTTGATAAAATTTTCGGCAGTAGAAAAAATATTGTATGTAATCTGTGTGTAAAGTCCCTTTTGGTTACTTTACACACTTGTTGCATAAATAACGATATACAACATAATTATCATTGGTAAATTATATCATTGGTTGACATGGGAAATTTTTTTGTTTTAGGATCCTTGAAAAAAATATGTTTTCAATTTGTGCATACTTACTAAAGCTTAAAGAAAATTTAGGTGCATAAGATGTACCCTGTACGCTGAAAGGTCATGTCAGATCTTTAGAACCTTTTCTACCTACGTGAATCAATTAATTATTTATAATAAGTTGATTTGAATCAATTATACGATTCAATACTTTCTTACATAACATGTATGTTACACTTTCGTTAAGTGATTGTAAGTAACGACATGGTAGATTACCCTACAATTGAATTATGTCATAGTTGAGTTATAGAAATAATTATTTTCATTTTCTCGAAAGTTTGAAATTTTTTGTCCTAGCTTCATTTATACAGAGTGTCCAGAAACTCTCCTGCCAAATGGAAACTACAGTTACTAGAGTTGATTTTAAGTCGATTTAGCTCAAATTGCCTTTATCCGAAAATGTTTCCTAAGGGAGCTACAGCCCTTTGAAGAAGACGTCCTCATATAAGTTTTCTTCAAATTATTCAAAAATACCGATACTTAAAATATTCAAACTTGTTATAATCAATAAACAGTTACAAACCAGTCGTTCGCTGTAAATAAATTTTTTTCAGATCCATCATAAGCGTGTCAGTCGGGGGGACCAACAGGTATTTTTATTAAAAAAAATTTATTTTCAAGTTTTTTATGTATCCGACACCGAATTTGGAAAATTCAAGATAATTTTCATAAAAAATGTTCTTTTCTTTCAAATCGATATCATGAACGGTTTTCGAGAAAAATAAATTTAAACTTTTTGTGTTTCTAACATAAAATCATGTTGGATTATGAAATTGTATCTGTAATAACAAGTTGGCTTTGAAAAATCAACAAAATCTGACAATGTGCCAAATTATTTTGATTCTAAACAGTTATTATCGTGTGTGAAAGGTGAAAAATAATAGTTAATTTGATCAAAAGGTTTATTTTTCGAATGAAATGCTGATATGCATTTAGTTTATGGGGAAGTACAATGTAACGCTCGTGCAGCAGAGCGAAGATATGCGTAAATATGTCCAAACAGAAGGCATCCTGCTCGCGCAACATTTGTAACCGTAGCTGTAGCTCCGTTAGGAAGCATTTTCGGATTAAGGTAATTTGAGCTAAATCACATCTAGTAACTGTAGTTTCCGTTTGGCAGGAGAGTTTCTGGACACTCTGTATTATCGACATAAAATATCCAAACCTCGGCACACTTTAAGTCCCCATTTTATTTATCTGGATAGTTCGCCATCCTGAGCCTTTCGACAGACGTGAAAAATGTCCCTAAAGGTCCAAAAATCAGTTTTCCGCCAATATATGCCAAAATTTGGTATTTAGAGAATTTTTTATGCAATAAAATATGAAGGGTAGTTCATTACCTACAAAATGGTTCACACGATTTTTTATTGTATTTGAGATGAAGGAGACTTGAAATACACTGATGTTCATGTTTCAACCTATAAAAACCAATGGTAGTTGGCGCCACGCCAAGAAATTTTAGTGGCCATCAATGAGAAAGCTGGGATAACCCATTTCTGACCAATTATTGAGGTTGGAAATGCGATTTTTTCGCTTGGGATAAGCGTTTGGATAACCTTCATTTTATAATGGACTCTTTAAATGTCTTAGATATCTACGAATTGTAGAAACAGTTGACCGTGTATTGCGCAAATTATTTTTTAGACGTGACATCTTCAAGTCTATGAATTTTTGTTAAAGTTAGGTAATAACGCTTAAAACCGGAAGAATATAACCATAAATGGGCCACTGGCTCTTTTGCGACTTCGATTCCCAGTTTAAGCAATTTTTTTAAACAATTTTTACGGAAAAAATCACATGAAAAATATAGAAAGTAAATGAAAAATGGAACATTATTCTTTCAAACAGCACTCCATATCATATAGATTTAATGCATATTCTGGTACAACAAAAACCAAACGACAACAAAATAAGTTGAAGAGTTGTTTCAGCAAATTGAATTAATTAAACTAGGGAAAATCCACAAAACCTCACCCTTCGCTCCAAAACAGAAAAATAAAAGATTCTTCTCTTCTTTCCTTATTGTTCATTCTGTTTTTTATCACGTTTTCAATAAATTTCTAACCTAGTGAACACCAAACCACAATGGAGCGTTTCCGAGTTACGTCATTCCGCGCCATGTTGTCAGCTGATCACGGACAACCTTTAGAAAGACGGATGAAAATAGCATTTTTAACTTATTTAAATGTGAATACAGATGTTTGTACTAGTGTGTATTAGTTGGATAAAATAGTATATTATTTTATATTGCTCTCTAATACCAGCCTCACTACGTTCGGCTGTTAAACACGAGCGCGTCATGAAAAGCATCACTTTTCCTCCAAATAAAATATGCTGTTTTTTCTTCAAATGTCGACAAATTAATGCAAACGCGTCTCTTTTTGATAGTAATAAATTTTAAAGATAATTGGGTTCGCAAGGCGGTTTAGACCGGTGGCGGTGGGTAGGCACAGGTTGTTGCTATTGTAATGTAATATAAATCTGTCAGTGGACACTGTCAACAATATTAATTTATTTTTTACAATTACTGCGTCTCCCGTTGCGTTTTAATTCTGAATTCATAAGCAGTTTTATCAAGTAAGTTCACTTAAAGAATAACCAATTAGTTCCTAAATTAGTGATTTATAGAAATGCAGTGCACACCGCCGGAAATTATGCAAGAGGCAAAAGAACCAGCATCGTCTCTAGTACCCTCAAAATCTGCCGAGAAATATTCTGTTGCCTATTGGCATTTTATTGAATGGTGCGTTACAAAAGGTGTCAGCAAATATTAGGAGAATGTTCTTCTGGCACATTTCAACTATTTTTTAAAATAGAAGAAGTGGAAATCCTCAACTCTCGGGTCTCGGTATTCAATGGTTAAATCCGAATTAATTATTAAACAAGGAGTGGATATTGGTCAATATTTGAAGTAACGGGTCTTCCTGAAAAAAAACCAATGAAGGTTATTGTGCCAAAAAGTCAAGGATATTTAGCAAAGAACTGTTATGTGAAGCGCCAGACACAGTTCATCTGGGAATGAAGGTAAGTACAGTTTAATTTGAATTAATATGTGATTTAACAAAGGATATTTTTTTATTGTTCTATTAATTGGAGTATCTGGGGCATGCAGATGCGACGGAATGGTGAAAATAGCAACTCATGATATAGGATATTTAGGAAATTTAATTGTTATAAAAATTCCCGAAAACCAGGTAGGTTCGTTCTTTCACCATTATCGGAGAAACATATTTAAAAATATAACGAAGTTACGCTTTATTGAGACACAAAAATATGGAGGAAAAAAGATTTTTTTTAAATATCAAAATGGGAAATGCTTTAAAAATGTAATGGGAAATCACACTATAGCAGGGACATCTAGGAAAGTAGCATCATTTCTGGGATTGAGCAGTCCCGAAGAATACACTGGGCGCAGCTTAAGGCGTACTTCAGCTACATTATTGATTGTTGGTGGAGGAAATATTTAATCTATGAAGAGACATCTGGGTTGGAAATCAACTGGAGTATCTGAGTGCTATATATAAGAATCTCTTCGAAATTAAAAGTGACACAGCTAGCAAAATATTAAACCTGAGACAAAATTTCGATGAAATTGACAAAATTTGCACTGAATGCTCATCACTAAAATCCTCGGTAACATCAAAAGTTGTAAACGCTACTCTAAATTCATAACAAGATGCTACAACGGTATATCGCGGGTTTAATTTTCAAAATGCAACAATTTCGCATTGTACATTAAATATTCATTTGAATGATAAATAAAAGTTTTAGTTTTGTTTTTAGTTTAATGAATCTTGAGTTGTTGACGTTGATTTTCTTGTTTCTATCTATGTTGCTATGGTAACACTTTTCCCTCCGCTGGCGGGAAAGTGAAAACTAAAGCTCCGGCGGAGAAAAATGAAACTTTACGGTCGTCTACACAGCCGAAAAATGACAGATTTACTGACGTTTGAAGAAAATAATAATTTAAAAGTGTCAAAAAGCAACTATTGAATAAATAACTAGGGGAGAATATGCCCGTACTCCACTCTTGTGGCTAATTTGTAAAATTCTAGGAAAATACTGAATTTGGGACCAAAAATGGAAAGACAATTGTAAAGTGGACGTTTCGAGTTACAAATTGACTGGCCTTGTGAACGCTCAGTCAAATTTTTTAATTTTGAATTCACCACTATTCGCACTACTGGTAAACCGGTTTTATTTTTGAAAATATGGATGTATTTGTGAGAGTTGAGAAATCTCGAGAAACAAACTTTGGATAGGGTTTCCAATATTATAAAAAACAAAAAAAGATGAGTTTTGATTTATCCAAAATCAAAATATCAAGTTTTGGTTGTTATTGAACAGTTTGTCCGCCCGCTTATGTGTACATGAATATAACGTGCTCTTCCGGGGTAAGAGCAGGAGCTCAAAACACGGGGTACTACAAAAATATAAAATATGTTATGTGCGTCTGTACGTGCGATTTAGTATTCAAGAGTCTTTTGACGCTAGTAGATAGCGTCGCTACATATTTAAACAATATGCTCACATTTCATGTTGTTCAAATTGAAAAATTAATTGTTCAATTTTCTTTAACAATTAATACGTTTTGATTTCTTTTGGCCATAACGGCTTCCAAAATGAATTCGTAAATAAAACAAAATAATATTCTTTAAATTAAAAAAAATTGAGAGTAAATTCCGAAAAACAACTTAAAATGCTAAAAAATTAAAAAATTAATGAATTAAAGGTTCAAATATTCCTCCTTGCTGAGCCAAACAAAAACCGAATCTAATGAACAATTATAATCTTGTATCTCTGAGCTGATTCGGTGTAATGTTTACACAATGTTGGACAATTTTCGCCAATTTTTGCTATCAAATTCTTAGCCCGTTCAAAATTCTGCCGTTAAATTTTATTTTTTTAAAAACCCCATAAAAAGAAATTATTCGGGGACAAAATATTCTGACTGCTGATGTTTACTGGCTGTCTGGCACTAATTAAGGACCGCCCAAGAATGAGACTACGGAGTGGTGGGAATTGTACGATATAGGTAGGTGTCCAAATGAACGATTGTAATAATCCATATATTCCATATATTGACAAATCATCGTCATAATGACAGTAATTACATTTGATGTGATGCCTACCTGAAGTTTAATATTTTGGTTAGACCAATCTTGTGATTGATTTAGGGCGCGTTGTATCGAACACCTAAACTCGGTTTAATGATAACTGATGTTTAGACTGATGTGATTGGTGATAATAAATAAATCAATATGTCACAGTCTAAACAACAGTTATCATTAAACTGAGTTTAGGTGTTCGATACAACGCGCCCTGAATCAATCACAAGATTGGTCTAACCAAAATATTAAACTTCAGGTAGGCATCACATGAAATGTAATTACTGTCATTATGACGATGATATGTCAATATCGAAATAATTATCAATTAATATCTTAGAATTTCCAAAAGAGTAATATCAACAGAGAAGTTTTATATTGTGAACTAATGACACATTTCAGTGAATAACCACAAAATATATTTTGGTTTTCCATTCTTCTTTTGTACTCTTATTCTTATACCAAGAGGCTCTCAAACGGATAATAATTAACTCCATTGCAAATATTCCAATGAATATTATAATCTCAGATACTGGCTTTCCCTATGGAATATGGATCGTGGGCGTTATATATCCTCTTACAAGAGCATTCTAGTGGTTACCTAACTAGAATATTTCAGGTCCTTCAATTTTGAGCCGTACTAGGTTTGATTTTCAACTGAAATCGAGAAATAAACAGGTTTGTGAAAAAGTCCGTTTGAAATTACAATTTTTTCAATGAAAAGTATACTCCAATCTACTAAACAAAATAGATACTTAACTAAATAATTAAATTGTATATATACAATTTAATTATTGAATTATTTCATACTAATAATTTGGATGGATTATGTGTCCAGCTCTTTTGATATGCATTCATTTTGCAGTCATATATCAGTCTCATCGGATCAAGCTTTTCAATTTTCATCAAAGAGCTTCCTTTGTTAAAAACGTTCGATATTATTCGGTATTGTACGCTTGTAACACATTTGAAAACTCGTTTGAGATCTGAAATATCTTTCAATCCTTCGCAGTGTAATCCATCTCATATTCTTTTAACCACAAACATTAATTTTGAAGAGGACGCTCTGTTGTACGATTTGTGACTTAAAATTTTGATTCAAAACAAATACTTTGAAATTTGGTACTAAAATATAGTGTGCCAGAATGTACGCAGATAGTTATGTATAGTTTGGTAAGTTTATCGGAAGCTACGGGGCATCAGTAAAGGGCGAGGAAACATAGCGGATCTGTCATAAACGTACCAATGGCGTACGGTACCTATTTTTATATTATTATTATATAATAATTATATATAGAAACTGATTTTTGCTTTGCTTTAAAGGTGAGGTATTTTTCAAAACACGGTATTTGTTAAAAACAAATAATGTTAAGAATCATACTTGAATTCAATATGAATACGAAAAAGTTCAAAATCTGACAGTGACAATACCAACGCCACTGGATAATCAATGTCAGTCAATTGACAAAGTGAGAGGGAAGAGCACACGCACGCGCTTGCCAATAGGAAGTCAGCTGGTCACTAAGCAACGAAGGCATTTGATTCATTTCACCAATTGAGTTAGTTCGGAGGGCGTGAAAATTATGGTTTTTGCACAACGCTGCCAGAGCTTGAAAAAGCCCATAACAAATTTGGAAAAGTGTTCATCTTTTAATATTCATAAATTGAAAAAATAATGTTAATATACAAAATCCAATAAAACAAACACATTAAAGAATTAACGTTTAATCATATTGTTAATAATAAAATCGACAGTCAAGCTGAACTTTTTGACGTCACTGGTGTAAATAGAAGTTATTCACATATTTTGACATGGAACAAAATAGTCATAAAAGAGGGGAGTCACAGTGAGTTTCTTGAATTCGTATGTGGTTTCATTTTGGTTTAGTTCGGATTAGTTCGTGTTTAAGCTTTATACCTTTTATTAATGAAATACTTTAAATTCAAATTGAACAATATACACAACAGAATTTCAATCAATGTATCCCTCTATGGTGTTTATCCAGACTATTGAAAAAATTGCTACATTATCCCTATCTTTACGGCTGGTGATAGGGAAAATATTTCAAATGACAGAGGAATAAGTATACAATCTTCAATACCTAAATTAATGGACAAATTAATTACCTGTGAACTTACATGGGCATAAAAAATATAATAATTCCAGAACAACATGGTTTCAGCTTGGGAAAATCAACTTACACAAATTTACTCTCCTACAAGCAATATATAGCTTCAGGAAAAACTCCAGATCATTTATTACAGGCAGAGAGGCATGGAAGGAAGGACCTCCAATTAATGCAGAAATGGCCTGCTAGTAGATGCTCAATAACCAAGAAAGGTGTAGGAGCAGAATTTTTGATATTAGTAGTTTTTTATTATGTATTATAGTATTAACAGTGTTGTTAAATTTTTCAATTAATCGAATACCTATACAGGGTGTCCCACGACGAGTTAAAACTATATGTATATGGCAAAATGCTTATAGTAAAAACATGAAAATTCCTACGTTTGGGTTTTCGGATACGATCTTTTTAACTAAAATATTTTCAAAGATAGCCGACTTCCGGTTTTACCGGAAGTCGACTGTAACTTTGTTTTTTCAAATAGAACACCCTGTATATTAATACATTTTTAAAGTCTACGTGAAATTTCAGTATACTTTTGTCTTGAAACTTTTTTCGAAAAATGCATACTTTTTGGGTTATTAATTTTTTTGTAAAAAATTTGACCGTTGCAGACCCTTATAAATTATTTTTTTACGAGGATACCCTTAGAGATATGAAAATGGTTTCTGTTCGGTTGCTTTAAGCAAGGTTAGACGTATTTTAATCTATGTTGAAAAATGTTTCATTTTATACATTGTGTGTATAAAAAGTGTTTAACTTCATAAATATCAAATTTCTTCATTTTTTTTTATAGAACCACCCGGTTTTTTCTATTTTAATGCATTGAGGGGAAAAAATTAGGCAAAATCATGTATACTTTCCTATACCTAAGCCTTACCGTTATCCAGATATTAAATGTTTTCTGTACATTTTTAGAGGGGTGGTCTAAATTTTATTTTGACCCGTTGATACAAGCACTAAGCTTTTAGTACAATGTTCAAAACCCAAACGTAGAAATTTTCATGATTTTACTATAAGTATTTTGCCATATACAGATAGTTTTAACTCGTCTTGGGACACCCTGTATAGTGAATTTTGGGTTCTGATACTCGACGCTAACTTTTTCTGATTATTTTCAAGTTCTTTGATCAGTATATCATAACGTTCCTTCGTCATTAGCGTCTAGATTTTCAGAAAAAGTTTTGAAAATTGAACCAATAGCCCGTTAATTAGTCCGCGTTTAATTAAATCAGGATGAGGCAGTGTATCATTAAGTTTATATCTTGGTTTTTGTTCAGGAAATTTCAATATTTTAAAATAATTTGTATTATCTTCCACTCCCGAATATTTTTCAATGTTGCTTATGTAAGATTAGTGTGTTTGGGATTCTAACTGATTTAGTTCAGTAATAATCGGCTGGAGGTCATAATAGTAAATTAATTTGTAGTCATAATCCTTCATTTTTGTTCTTCCCAATTTTACAGGAATTAATCCTAGTCCTTAATTTCTACTTTTACCAGTGAGCTAAAAACTCCAGGTAGAACGACTATTAGCATCTCACTTATGTTCCTATAAAGATGTCTACTAAATCTGTGATTCTTCTTTACGTAGATCTTTTTTGCGAATTGGAACGATTTTTGTTCCAAATTCCGGTAGTCTACAGGTTTTGAACTGCGGTGGTTTCCTGATTTTTGAGGAGCCTCCATCACAACACTTTCACACAATAATACACCCTGTATTGTAAGTTTGGTTTTCAGTTAATCGTTAAAACAAAAATACATGTTCAATACGCGAATTTCTGAAAATCCTACTGACTGCGCCAAATAACTTATTAAGAATGCCAAATCGTTTTTAAAAATATTGATTCTCACAAACTATTTAATTTTATATTGACTTTATTTAAAATTACTATAGTAACTGTATGAGAGACAAAAATGATCTAACGAAATCGTTAACAACTGAAACAAGTGTTCATAGATAAAGAAATATAATATGCTCTCGTTACAATGAGTATTTTTCTCTGAATACACCAGTGACGGCGTGAGGTAATTAGTGCTAACAACTGGAAGCACTGTATGAAGACATTAAATATAGTGGTTTGAATAAAGTTATACTACTTGTAGCGCCATCTAATCTGATATATGGGAAAAGTAGGGTAATCGTACAGCACCCGGGCCTCGTTGTGCCCTTTCGAATTTTTCTGGAAGTCCCTCTCAGTACGTCAACCCCCTTGTCTACGGTTTTAACAGTAGATTGCTTTCCCAAAAGTACGTTCTCTAAGCATGGCTGGTGCTAGCCAAAACTCATCAAAAACGGATTTACCAATGGATAATGGGGCCGAGCAATAGAAGAGAATATGCTCTACCGTCTCATCTTCCTGTTCATAGCCTAGACATGTGTCTACGAAAATGTTTGTTAAGTTGCCAATGTCCGGTCAGAATCCCTGTTGCAAAACGTTCACTCTACCGGGTCATTGTCAACAATATTTTTTGTACTAACTACACCCTCACGATAGTAGAATAATTCTTTGGCTCAATTGCAGTATTTTGTTTACTATTTTTTTAACTCATTGTAACTATGATGGAGCACTGTGCTTGCTTCTACTGTAAACAGCTACAGGCAAGTTGCCTCACTAGCCTTTCTAGCCAAAAAATCAGCCACGTGATCTCCTTTGGACCTTTGGTCGACGATGGTGTTGTCTTTTATCGCCTCAACCAAGGCATGGTGACATTCTAGAACTAGCCTTGATATGAAACGTGGTCTATTTAGGTCTAGTTCCGAGATGTTTCTACTGGAAATCTCTATCGGTATGTAGATGCTATTCAGTTCAGGTTGAACTCCCATGGCATATTTGCCCATAGCTCATCTCAGATTTGAAGTAGGTACACTTCGCATGCAGAACATTGTTTAGTTTCTGAGCCATTAGTATAGATAATGATAACAGCCACCACTGGCGCTTCTCTCATTGTGTTCAATATGTTCATACTAATTTTTTCGCCAACTTTATCGGAAAACCAATTATATGCCCGAGGCTGTTAACATCCAATAAAATTAGTTTTACTTTCTTATTGTATTGTATTTCAATGTTATTCTTAAAAACCAATAAAATTTTCAAATGAAATGTCAAACTTGAATAGCAATATTTTATGGAAAACAGGGGTCTCATTTTAATAAGAGTTATTAATTAAAAACAAGTTATTAATATTGGTCGCGTTCATCCCAACAAAGTTGATCAGGTAGCGATTTTCAGAGTAATCCATCATTTCTCAATTCTGCTGAACGTTCTAATTATATAGTCTCCATGGTTCTAATCTTGACATAACACCATAACCTAATTTTATTTGACATATGACTGCAATAATTATTCATTCATTTGCGATTTCAATTTAGTTTAATAGTTCCTAGTGGTGTTGTTCATTCAATCTCAAGATACAAAGGTATAAAATATCTTCGAACAAAAATATGCTACGTCATTTTATATGTTTATTCACATGATATTTGTCATAAATGACAGTTAATGCATCACTGATCGGTAGCGTATCGTATTTTAATTCTGATGAGGAAAATGGCGACTGCTACCACAGCGCTCACATCAATCAGTTGACAAAACACGCGTTCAGCAGGAAATTTATTATCGCTCCGGTAGCGCTACGTTGAGATGAGCGTGACCATTGATTATCCACCTTCCAGTTATTTTCAACAGTAATTTTAAACAGTTTGACAATAATGACAATTCAACCAGTCGCTGAGCTCTGGTTATATTTTAGCTTGATTATGTCAAGCATAACGGAACCGTTGAACAAAAAACTTGTTTCTGAATATCATTTAGCGTGAAACGGGTCCGTTTTATCATATTACGGATGGTTATATTGACGGTTCCGTTATAGGCATTTAACATATAGAACTGTCAAAAATAGCGCCTCGGTTGCCGTTATATTTTAATCGAGTGTATATACATGCGTTAAAGTAACGGAGGTATCAAACTCAGGAATTGAAGTTGATTACCCTGTATATTATATAATTTCATAACTTGCGCAATTTACACATTTTGTAAGAAAACGTACCTATTACTAAACTACGGTATAGATACAAAGAAATATAAAACTCTGGTGACCTCAGAACTGTTTTATCATTTTCCATTTATCACCCGTGTCAACGGTACAAATAGTTACAACAGGTTAACTGGAAGGGGACTTCAACGGTCGGTTAAGTCAGTTACTCTCTATTTTGGGCAGTCAAGTAAAACAACTGAAAAATTGCAGTTCTCTTCGTAATTAAGTGTAGTGTGAATAAAAATTAACAGGTAACATTTTTATTTTTTAACACTAGGCTTGATAACGCTTATAGTTTTCCATAAAATTCAGTTATTTTAAGATAAAAAGGAATATAGCTTTAAATATTGAAAGTTCAAAAAATACCAGCTGCTTAACTCAATTATGGCATCTCCGTACTTCCATATTGGGTATTTATCTAATTATTATACAGTGTCCATGGAACTATCATAATTAAAACTAGAGCTTTTTAGTCATGGTAAATCAATATTGTTGCTTCCCTTTGCTAAATACATATTGTGATTTTTATCAGATTATTCGTTCCAGTCCAGTTCATTTATAGATGCAATGATTCTACTTTCCATTAGCTTTTCCTTTGTTATGCTTTTACCGGTGCTGTTAACATTTTGTTAAAATGGTTACGAGGGTTGACTTTTATGTTTTGCGTATGGAGCCAGAATAAAAACAGTAGATAACTTTTGTTTTTCATAGTACCTATTCTCCGCGAAAAGAAATGCATTTTGGATCCTTCGTAACCAATATTGTTAATAATTCATAATTATCATCATTATTTTCATACGTGTGACGTATAATTTCTAGAAGACACGACGGATTGCTCCGTTTTAACTCTTTTAAATGGTTTCAGTTTGTGTAGGATTTTCAACTATCCGGTATTGTACTGCGCAACAGTGATGTTCGCGACTATAGTGTGACAAACTTCGCAAAATGAATTTAATTTTATGTTTGCAGTAGTTCAAAATTGTATTGCAAATGAATTATTATCTTATGGTCAAAGAGAAACTCAGATAAGAATACTTAATTATTCGTGTTTCCCTCAGATTATCCTTCTGAGCTGAACACACAATAAGCGCGTCCAACTTCTATGAATATGTAATACACTATTCTCCTCTTGTTACAATTCAAAACTCTGCTAAATAACGGTAAATCGCAAGTACCTACTCTCTTTCGTAACCAGTTGCATATAATTTCTGGGTGAAATTGTGCAAGGTCGATGACACATACAATATTTTATGCTGAAGAAATTTCTTTATAATAAAATTTAAAGTTCATAGTGTTAACTCAAGTGTAAAATAAAAACCGAATTTTTCGATTTTATCCAGCAGTGGTTAACGAATCAATTTAAAAATACGTTTTTATTAACAGTGGTCATCAAGTTTTTCGGTTTAAAATAGCTGTTTTGTACCGGGTGATTTTTTTCAATGGCATATTAGACATTCCGGCCAAGCCGATTAGAATGAAAATCTGTATCAATAACATAGTGTTGAGGCCGTTTGACATTATGTAGTTTTCGATATCGTTTCCTGTATAGTTTTCAATGTTGACAACAACTATATAGTGTCATACAAGCATGTAGTTTTCGACATCGAATACTGTACAGAAATAGCATTCCCCATCATATTTCTGTACAGTTTCTGCGCAATAGGTCAAAAATCGTGTCGGTGTCAGATACAGATATGTGTTTATGTTTAGCCTAACCTAGATAATAACTTTCCTTGTTTAGTTAAAATAATTTCATTCGTTTTTCCTGTTATTATGGACTTTTTGTTTGAAAATGGAAACGGAATTAATTAAAAAGATTAACAATAAATATTCAATGGAAAATAACGTCTCTATAATATTACAATGAAATCAGGATGAAATGAAGTCGTTATGTCAATTGACAAGGACTTTTGGCAGCTCTATACCAACAATCAGAGGCGTTGTTTTTGAAAATTTCAATATCGAAAACTACATAAGTGTCTTACACAATTTAATGGGCGTAAAGTTTCCTGTACAGACAACTTTACAGTTTTTGTCGACATTGACAACTGTACAGAAAACGATATCGAAAACTACATAATATCATACGGCCTTTAAGTATTAGTGTGGTGTAGTGTTTGGTGTCGAGCACCAATGGTTCCCAAATTCTCAACTTAGTTAATCAGAAGACTCCAATAGAATATAAAAAAAATTGAAAAATGGGTTTGAAATAATTCTTCAATATTTCGAAATTGTAACAATAGCCCACTCATTTATTTGGGAAGCTGCATTTACAAACCACTAACAAAATGTTATTATACCACTTTTTTTAAATGAAACTAAAGCCCATGTCTTACGGTCAAATTTTTGATCAAATTAGTTTGACCAAAGTGACGTATTGACGTCATACCTATAGTTTGTTCAAATTTTAAGAAACTTGTCTTTCACACCATCATTCAAAATTTTACCAAATTTATTGACGGATGTCTAATTGGCGTCTGTCATTTGTCAAACTAAAAATTGTTGGTGTTGTTTTAATGTGACTGAACTGCAATTTTTTTGTATTTTCCACAATGAAAATAAAAAAAATTAAATCTGTTTTGGGTCTTTTAAGTATAGCTATTGTTCTGGAATACCGGGCTGGAAAAATAGAAAAGGAAAAACGAAGAATGTGGGCTAGATCTTGGCTTCTTCGACGAAACGAAACCAGTCATAGCAATATTTTTATTTACAATTTTACAATGACATTTATGGCACTCACGTCAACCGTCAATATTCTTGTTCCACCAATCAAAAGGAGAGTTTGCTCAAACTGACCTTGAAAAATAGAAACGCCTCTATTTTTACAGGATTTGATCAAACTAAGAAGATGACGTCATATGCTGTACATTTTTTGGTTTGCGCAAACTAATTTGATCAAACATTTGACCGTGAGACATGGGTTTTACAGTTGCTAAATAATCGGAAAAATATATATGAAGATTCTGAGTTATTTCGATACCCATGGAGTATAAGTGGAATTAATTATGAGCAGTTAGCTTCATTTAAAATAGTAATATAAGTAGATTCCACAAAGTAAGGGTCCACACAGGTTTGTCTCAAAGTATATCGTCTTGGCTTTTGCCGGCAATCATAAAATTAATGGGCCAATTGCAATAAATCATTTGGCCAATGGCTGCTATGTGTAGAAGAGATCGCCAGTGGCGGACTATTTAAAATTATTTTAAAAAGGATCAAATTCATCAATATCTATCTTTTTGTATCTTTATCGTACATCCTTTGTTTTTTATTTAATATATGTGAAGACCATTCCTCTAAACTTTTCTTATTTTTCCTCCTAAATGAGAAATTATTAAATACTATTAAGTTAAATAAACTAAAACCAGATAAAAAAAACAATATCCAACTTTATTGGTATGGTTTAATATTATTCTAAATCTAATTCTGTTTCAATATCAGATTTATCAGTAAGATTAATTACAATAGGATCCATATTATTTTAAATATAAGTGTATGAATCTTCAACTTTTATATCGTGCTGTACAGAATTTTTCTAGCTTTGAATGGGTATATTTTTAACTACATTTTTAATTAACTCTATAACACTGGGACGTAAAGTAAGAGTAACATTTTCTGATCTCAACTTTGATTTTACTTGATGCCACAAATGCTCTATGCCCTATGGGGTTGAATATACAATGGTAAGGGGGGAGACGTAGCACATTATGTCCCTGTTCCTTAACTAAACTGTCACATGCATATTGTTTTTTAATAGCATATGATTTTAGCACCTCCAAAAGTTGCTCCTTCTTATAATCAGGTTCAAAATAAATATAATCGTGTTGCTAATATTCTCCAATTTCAGTCTTTTTACTTGATGAGTTTGGTGCTTTCTGTAGTAGGCGGCTGTGGTATCTTGCGTTATCCATTACAATTACACTGTGGTTGGGAATATTTTTCATAACACGGTTTTCATAAGACAGTTTTTAAAAAGTTCTGCAGTTGTATTTTCATGATAATCCAAGCCTAGTTATGCGCTTTCCTTTGTTTCAAGGTGCCTTAGTCCTACAGTTTTTACTGGAATCAACCCATCCTTTGGATACTGTATAGTGTGTATCAAACCATGTTTCGTCCAGGTAGATTATAGATCTGTTTTCTTATCGGTACTTCTTAATGTCCTGAAGAAAATTGAATCTGCAAGTGAGCATTCTTTGCGATTCCATTACCACTTGTTTTTTGTCAATTTTACGATATGTGAATCCCATTTTACCAATAACTCTATGGAGCTAATATTTATATTGGAGTCATCTTCTTCTAGTTTCCTTTTTAGATTGTCCAAAGTGGGAACAATCTGGCTTTCATGAAGGGAATATATTTTTCTTCTTATTATATCCTGTTGGCCATTGTCCAGACGATGCGATTGAAAATCACAACGATTTTTTCCACTTAATTTTTCACTGTTATTAATATACTTCATAGAGGATATTGGTGTTTTTGTAAATAGGCAGGTTTCTTTTAAACCTTCTTGTTTAATGAATCCTCTACTTACAAAACAATCACACACATTTTTCACAATTTGCTTTGCATCTAATGACAAGTGTTTTCGACGTAACATTGCGAGAAAAATTAATTATATAACTTATAAACGCACGCTAAAACGGAATATTCAATACTGCCAAATGAATTCAATGCAGCCATCATGCACCCGATACAAACCTGATGGCCCGCCCTTGCCTTGTCAGTCAACTGTTCTTGGGTTTCATTTCAGGTAAAATTCTCTCAAGAAGCTCGTAAACGGTCGTATTTAGATTATTTCCGGCAAAAGCTAAGACGATATACTTTGAGACAAACTATAAATTCAAAATGTTATCAATATTTCCATGCGTCCTGGCACCTTCATGGTCAGCAAAATCTGCTGAAATGTATTCATTTACAGTCAATAACTAAGGTAAGGATGTATATGGATTGGTAGGTGTACAAAGTGGTTCATAAAGACGTTTCAACTGAAGTTATCTGCAGTTATGCGAGATATGATTAGAAACGGTATTTCAATGGTGTGGTATCATGAGCCTGTGCTTACGATGAATGAGTTACTGGAGCGTGAACACAGTGCTAAGCCGTAAATTGGGTGTTGATTATGTTCATTTTCGTCGACCGTGCGTTATTGAGTAATATTAATGTACACAAAATCATTCGTTAACGGCCCCTATTCATAAACGATATTCTATTAATAAACGATTTTGATATAGGCAACCAAACATACAATAATATTAACAAAAAAAGGCGAAAAACTGACTTCTAGTATAGAAAAATTCTAGTTTTTAAATTATCTATCGTTTTTATTATATGATTCTACAAAACTATATATATATAGATAATTTATAAAGAAATATTTGCCAACTATCTGTATGATAGGAATTTTTGTGGGGATGTGGCAATAATACCAAAGTGTACTCTTTTAAGAATTTATTTCCGAGCTTTCGAACAACTACGTGCTGTTCATTTTCAAGGAATATATCTAAGTGAGACTAATGGTAAATGGTAAAATGTTGTAAAAAATGTAATAAATCTAACATTGGTATATAAATATAAATAAAAACTCAAAATACAATATAATATACGATTTGAAATATATTTGATTGACGTATGAATTCAATTCCTATATATATAGTTATAGTAGATATTTGTCGAATAATAATGTACAAGGACAGGAATATTGGAATATTTTCCAAGCTTTCGGAATATCTTGAAAATGGAAATGACTCACATATCTCAAGAGCAAAATATCATCAATAAAAAGAGTGATCATAAAAATTTGAGTGATATTTATTACTATTTTTTCTTATTTTCTTGGGAATCAAACCCCAATAATGTTTTTTTATTTTTTTATTTCAACGTTTCGGTAGCGTTCCAGCTACCGTTGTCAAGATTAACTAATAATGAATAAATGAAAACATTTTTGGTCCCTATCTGACACAACGAAAAAAATTTGACAACTAGACAATCAATAATATTTTGAAGTTTAAGACTACAAAACTTTGTTGTCAAATTTTATTAAGGTCCATTCATAGTAGATCACACCTCTGGTAAAATGAGAAATAAAATATTTCATTTCATGACATTCTAACGATATGTAGTCCACTAGAAATGGAATCCAGTGAAGTGCACGTTCCAGGAACGGTTTTTATTGGGATAGCGCTTTTTTCTTGCTTATTTTGGAAATTTTGTTAATATAAACGCGTTTGTTGTTACTTTTTGTGTATGATTATTTTGTTTTCAAAATATGTATAACTCAGTTTGGTGATTTTGTGTATTGAAGTGTGTATCGATTAACAACCATTCCAAAGATAAATCATAAGAAAACCTGGATAAAAATTTATGATGCTATCCTGATAACGCTGGTAATTGATTATTGGAAATTTCTCTTTCTAACATTGGTAACCAAATTTGACTACATTCGGCTGAAATACTAGCTACACATTTATTATTGTGGTTTGATTCCCAAGAAAATAAGAAAAAATAACAAGTAATGCCACAAGGAACTTATAGAAGATATATTTATTACTACCTTTTGTCTATTGATAAGAAACATGAAAGTCATCAAATTTCAAATTCGTCTATTTCAAACATTTGAAGTTAAAATAACATCAGGCAAAAAAAAAGAAGATTAACCTAATCAATCTCGATATTTTTAGATATAGATTAGTTATAATTTTATACTTGTTCTTATTCTATAAAAAACAAATGAATAGTTATTAAGCATACGATTTTTTAGACATCAATTAGACATTTATTTTTTTTTAAATTCAAATAAAAATTATTGTTAGATGTATTTACCATTTAAAACCACTTATTGTAATACAATCTCGAATGCTATCCTTGAAAATGGAAATAAAGATATTCCGAAAGCTTGGAAAATAGTGTAAAGAGTAGTCTTTTTACAATTTTTGCCGCTTCCCCAATATTCCTGTCCTTGTGCATTATTATTCAGCAAATATCTACTATAACTATATATATATATATATAATTACTGGTGTTGAAACATCCAAAGTGAATATTTAAAACGAAAACTGACATTTGAACCGGCGACCTTTTCTGTGACATTTCAATGTCATTTATTATTGACATTAGTAACCTATGAAACAAATAAACATTCTTAGTTTTTAAATATTGAACAAAAGGATTCAAGTTGTATAGTCGACGGAAAAGTTTTGTAATTAACACGAGTATTAAAAGGGCGATTAACAATTTCAATCGCTTTGCTCGCGCGTTAAAATTTCTCGATTATTAATAGCTCTTATTGATACTCTTGTTGGTTAAATAACTATTTATAGGAAAAAACAAGGTTGGTATAGTTAAAGTCACGAATCTTTCTCATTACATCATGACTCATAAGCATCCGAATCAAATCAATAAGACAGTTTTCACCAGAGGCGCATCATTGTTAGAGAGTTCGGCATGTATTTCTGGTGATCTAATTTTATGAGAGGAAAATAAAAACCAAATTTAACATATCATAAGACTACAATTTGAAATTCTACAAATGAATTGTTACAAAACCAACCTCTTGAACGGCATTTAACGGCAGAAGTGGTAAGCCATTAGCCAACTCCTTTTGGAAATATTCAGGTAATTTTCTAATACACTCACGTTTACTTTAGTCCAAACGTTAACCAGGCATTTTGTCGAAAAATATCACAATAAATGTAAATGAACTTTACCTGTTTAAAGTAATGACAATGACGACGAACTTCAATGGTGACAGAATGATTTCCGCATAAAGTGACGTTTCCCTTTTGAAGTACAATCGTTGTCACAACACAAGACAGAGTGACAAACCGATAAAGACGTAATGGCGTAGCTTAATTCAGGCACAAAAGACATAATGTACCTTTTCCTTTTGTTTTAATTGGATATCCACATAAAATTAAAGTGTCTTTGATACATTCAGGGAAGTAAGACGTAACGAGAAAGATTGGTGATTATAACTGTATTTGGAATGCTCATGGAAAATGATCTTTCTCAAATAGATGGAATCGGATAAGCTGTAATAAGTTTCTGTTTGCCACTATATCTAAGGAATAAAGTTGTTTCACGGACTACTGCTAGAAAAGAGGGACGAGACGAGTTGTAGCACGGAAGATAACAACTTGGTCTGAAAAAGTCGTCATACGTTGTTTGGATCTTCATGTGCGTTTGAAATATAATTTGTGCTTTATCTTTCATTACACATTCTGATGAATTTCAGAGAGCTTCACCTACAAAAACCGCTTACGCTTCCAATATAATTAACTTTTATTTTCTTAAAAATTTTGTTCTCCTTTCTAATTAATGATTCAACTAATATATGCCAGAGAAAATATTTGAACAAAGAGAAAGCAACTAAATGCTGTTTATATTTTATGTCATCAATATTATTCATTATGTGCAACGTTAATTGTCAATGTCAATACATTGCTTTTTTTTATTAATAAAATGTTAGTATAGTTCGTAACTTATAAATATCAACCCACGTGATCAAAATGCCAAAAAAGAGACGTTCGCTTGAATTATTTCATTCTTTTGCTGCTGTCAATCAGTATGTTTTACAGTCGTACTAAAAACTTTATATGTTGGCAAAAATGCGCGCTGTTGCCGCGAATAAAATGTTTTATCTGGTACAGTTGACGTCTTGATATTTTTAAGGTTATGTTGTGACAGTTTAATATTGATCATTCAATTTTTCGATTATTTCATCTCCTTGTTATGAAAAACTGCGAAAAACTGAGTAAATTTTCACAAGCAGTGATGAGTTGTCAAAGTTAACGTATAAATGAAACTTAATAACACTGCAATAGTTGATGTATTTACTATCCATCTATTCCTGACTATTTACAACATGTATGAAGCTAGTAAGTATGAGTTTAATATTATACTCAATCAACTGTATTTATTGTATTCTGTTACACTATTCATAATACTTAGCAATTATATTTGCACAATTTATTTACAGATAATCCATTTCACTTTAGAAATGTTACTGCTGCAATTGGAGGAAGAACAATTATTTAATGTAGAATGTTCCTAATGATAGTTTCCTAAAATATGACACATATCCACACAGTGGATTTCCAAGAAAAATAAACCACAATATGAATTTGTTTTTATTAAAATGAATTTTGAATTTTCCAACTATTTCATACATACCTTTTTAGGCTCAGTGGATTTTAAAATAATAATTTTTTACTAAGTGCTGTACTTTTAACATACAAATAAAAGTTTTATACAGAAATAAGTTCAAGTTTGTTTATATAGATAGAGTAACTATCAAAAACTAAACCTAACCTATAGCCAAATGAAAAGAAGAATATTTGATAACTTCATTTGACATTTACTAGATTCTCATACTATTTCAAGAGCTTGGCAACATAGTCCAGTTATGACAGAAGTCACGTGGGTTGATATTTATAAGTTACAAACTATAATTGACTTTAATCATATTGAGTAGCATGGAAAGGAAGCTCACACTTCCTAGAAAAGAAAAGTACTCACTATCGCTATAATAATTTGCTTTGCCTACAAGCTGCAAGGATTCATAAAATAGAAGACTTATAGGAAAGCTCAAAATGCTTTTATCGGTGATATCAAAATACAATTGACAAAATTTGCGAGAAGAATTTATTTTACATCGTACATATTTTCAAATGAAATGCGCAAATTTTTGATCTTTGTTTACTAGTCCTGTCGGTAAGTTACATAACGCAAGATTGCTACTGATTAAACTGTCTACGTGGGATGTTTTATTTCTCTCGATTTTTCTTCCAATTTATTCAACAGAAAAAAACTCCCTATGTGAGCTGTTATTTGAATAATTTTTTTCCTCCAATGCGATGGTTCTCCGAGGATATGAATAACGATTGACGAAAGCTTGGAAATATAAAATAACCATTTGCTGCATTTTGTAATTATATTTTTTTGTTTATCTTCTAATTGATCAGCAACAGACGCGCGTGTACACTTTTATTTATTAATTTTATGAAAAAAGTTATTTTTCATAAAAATTCTGCAAGGTCTTTAATTTTTTTCCTAATTGAAAAATGTTGTCATGAAAATATTTATGTAAAAGATAATTTAATAATCAGTCAACTCTTTTGCCATCAAAAATTTCATAAGCTTCAAGTTTCCCAAACGAGAACTTGACGACTGCCTCAAAGTTGATTTGTAAACTTGCCGGCTGCAGAGCAGCCAGACGATATCAAATTGTTCACCTAACAATAAATTGCAAAATATATTTTGTCTCTACCACCCCCCCAAAACCATCTTGATAGCCTTCACTGAGAAAAAAAAACTCATCCTCAAAACCATTAAACTTGATGGGAACGACGTTGAATGGAGACAAGAAGTCAAGTATCTAGGTTTGACTCTAGACAGCAAACTCCTGTGGAACAAACACGAGAAGGAGATTACATACAAAGCAAAAATGGCTCTAATGGTGTGCAGGAATCTGGCAGGGAGAAACTGGGGTTGTGACCCAAAAATCCTGAGCTGGATGTACACTGCCATAGTGAGACCAATTATTACTTATGGAGCCATTGCGTGGAGTAGTAGAACTAGCCTCTTGACGACGAGAGAAAACCTCTCTAAAATTCAAAGACTAGCCTGTATATGCATAACAGGAGGAATGAGTACATGCCCAACGGCAGCAATGGAAGTGATTCTCAACCTCACACCATTACATATGGTGGTGGAGAGTGTTGCAGAAAGAACAAGATACAGACTAAGTAGAGAGGGAATCATTAAAAAGAAAACCACCTCTTCACTTCTCAGAAATCAGACAACCTGGGACATGCCACAAGATGGTATGATGAAAAAGTATAACTTTTCAAACAAATTCGTTACGGAATTAAGCAACAAGAAGGAATAGATCTTTTAGGTCTCAGTGAATGTTACCCCAAAAGACATACATACATACATTTACATTGATAAATATTTCTCACTTTGTTTCATCATATTTCACTTCATTTTAATTAATAACAAGCTTGTAGTTGTCATCGGTTTCAGAACGCATAGTGTTTCCTATGTTTTTAATAAATATATGGAAACAGTGAGTTGTAAGGAACGACTAGTACCAGAAGTACCTAGGATATTTCTTGCAATATCAAGCATATTAGATATAGAATTCTCGATAAAACTGTATGCTATAGGTAAGCTTCTCCACCCACCATCTCGTTGAATTGTTGTAAGGTCGGGACCCCAATTCTTGACCGTTCGCAACACTCAAGGTTACTCGCTTCCTAACGAATTCGTTAAAATACTATTCTTGAGCGATTTTTGAAGGTGATAACCAGATTATCTTTATATTCATACTGAAAGTGATAGATTAGTGACAGCGCACGTATGGGTTGATATTATTTTTGTTGAAAAAAATTAAAATAGTAATTCTGTTTGAGAAATTGAGTATGGATGAGCTTGTAAATTTAATGTTAATCGATAATTTAGATCTGGCGGAAATAGAAGTTCAAAATTTCCTGGTTCCGCGCAATCCTTCGAATCCCTTCACGACAATGAATGAAGCGGCTTTTATTAAAACATTTTGTTTTTCGAAGCATTTAGTAGTAGAGTTTTTTGTGAATTTACCACTAATCATTTTATCCTTCCCTTGCAACTTTTCCGCCATCATTTTTCTTTGCTTTTCCGAAGCCTTTCCTCCGCGTCCGCGTAATTCATTATTTAAAATGTTTGGGTCCACTTAATAAAACATTTTTAAATGGATATAATAAATTAAAACCATAAAATTGGAATAATTTGACAGCGTCGAGATAAGCGAACGCTTTATTTACGGTATTGCCAAATTTCTCAGGATGCCCTTTAACGAATCACCTCAAGAATTGCATAGTAGTAAAGTCTTCGCTAACTACTGCTCGTTATGCCGCGAATTCACTCGATAGCGAGTGATGTCAAGAATTGGGCTCCAGCACCTTTATAAGCCAGTAATGTTGTTGAAGTGCACCTCATGGAATGGCCGCAATAAATAACTATTAACAATTATGATAAAACCTATTTTGCATATGTTTAGTATGGTTTTGACCCCTCATTGTGTTAAATACTTACTATATTGATATTAATTATACATTTTATTTCAGTTATGATTAAATTGATTGTCACAGTCTTCTTCTTATCCATAACGTCGATAACTGCTTTTCCTGCCGACAACGACCAATTAGACAAGGTAAGATAACGTAAATTTTATTCTAATACTAAAGAATTATGGCACTTTCTAAAATACTGACCGTCACTATTAATGATCGGTCTAATTTATATACTGGCGTCAGTATTTTCATCGTGTAAAGTGAGATACGGCACCTATAATTTTGTGGTGGGTTGTGGTTATTTTTATTTTATGATTTTACCTATAACCTCACTTTTCTGTGGTTTGTGTTTCGTTCTTTGTTTATGTCTATCAAGTTGTCAATTTTACTTTCGGAATCTCTTGGTGATCTTCACGGATTCGAATAATGGAAGAAATATTACAAGCTGCCATTCTAGGAGGTGAAAATGACGAGGATGTAGAGTTTGTAATATTAGAAAGTGTTCTAATTGACACTAATGAAATATACAATTTTGTTTTACGCATGTCTCAAAAATCTCTATTAGAGAATTATGGCAGGTTCAAATAGTGACAGTCACTAATAAATGCGTCCTTAATTTGGCATTGTTCACAAGTGCGCATGCGTAATTGTAGATATAAATAAGGGCGGTCAGTAATTAAATATGGACTACCCTTAATTGTGACTGGATAGTGGCGGACACCATTGGCGTCACTATTTTTGAGACATGCGCAAAACAAAATTGTATATTTCATTAGTGTTAATTAGGACATTTTCTAATATTACAAACTCTATATCCTCGTCATTTGCACCTCCTAGAATGGCAGCTTGTAATATTTCTTCCATTATTCGAATCCGTGAAGATCACCAAGAGATTCCAAAAGTAAAATTGACAACTTGATAGACATAAACAAAGAACGAAGCACAAACCACAGAAAAGTGAGGTTATAGGTAAAATAATGAAATAAAAATAACCACCACCCACCACAAAATTATAGGTGCCGTATCTCACTTTACACGATGAAAATACTGACGCCAGTATATAAATTAGACCAATCATTAATAGTGACGGTCAGTATTTTAGAAAGTGCCATAATTCTTTAATAAATATCAGCAAGGACTATAATACCACAATTTTAATTCTATTCCTGCTAAATGTGTATCTATTCCGTAGTAGTGTTACAAATACGGTGTATGTTCACAGTTTAAATAGTTTAAGTGGGATAGTTACATAATGCTAAAATATTTACTTACTGTACTGGGAATAACAATTTGACAATATTAAGTATTGAACACTGGTATGTACCCATATCAAACTGGCTGGTATAGTGGATACATTCTAGTAGAATATATGGCACTATGAGGGTGGTGTTTGTACAGTATTGACATAGTGGTGGTTCCGAACGTGACATGAAGTTGCCGCGTGTATTAGATACTTAACATTTATATGACTGTTCTTTATGTCCTCAAGAAATTGTAGATTTTCCATATAAAAGTTCATTCCATATCTAATGGTAGGATCAATAATTACCTATGCTGCGTTGGTTTGGTAGTACAAAATATCCTAGCAAATAACAAAAACAGAGTTGTAGAAAGTCCAACGGTTTGCCTGCATGGAAATCACGGGTCAAACGAGATCGTGCCACAGCGCAGCCTTACAGGTGGTGCTAGAACTTCCTTCACCACATCTAAATGTACTCATGGAGGATCCTTCTGGATAATGCCTGAAGGCTGAATTTTTGTAAACCGACGATTTAACAGGGCATCTTAATATACTAATGGTTGAAGCAGCACAATCTAAGAAGATGCCCACGGACTTTGAGTCTGCGAAACAGGATTTCGAACTCTTGTTAAATGTTATTATCAACGAACGTGAGTTAACACAAAACAAAGTACTTCCAATTATGCGAGGAGCACTCACTTATTACACTGATAGGTCAAAAGAGCAACGAAGTAGGAGGAATAGGGGTTACAGGTTCTTATACTATAATCTTTAATGTCTAGAAATGCTAAGAGGGCTACTTGCGAAACCTGAGAGCAAATTAAGAAGGACTCACTTATTACACTGATGGGTCAAAAGAGCAACGAAGTAGTAGGAATAGGGGTTACAGGTTCTTATACTATAATCTTAAATGACTAGAAATGCTAAGAGGGCTACTTGCGAAACCGCTTTTAAGTGGGATATCAATCAAATTAGCAATTTTTATTTAATTTGTCAATCGGGGCGCCAACTAGCGTGGAAACGTAAGGCGCCTAGGCATAGAAAGGGTTATTTTCTCGCCTCCGTAAAGCTGGTAAAATTCAACTTTCTTATAGTGTAGGATAAAAATATCTTTATACAGAGTTTAAAACATTTAGATTTTTTGATTTTCTTTAGATTTCAGCTATAAATTGTATTTGTAATTCCATTTTATTATTGCGCAGCATTTTCCATACCTACATTTAAATATTTTTCAATTTTATTAAAATTTTAAGCATGGTGATTTCAAGTTTTTTCAACAGCTTTCGAAGTTATTTTTCACAATATGGTTGGGAATAAATTATTTGCCTCCGTCTACTAGAATACTTAAATATCCTCAGTCAGTTTTTTATTAAACGTCGTTAGTCTGACTTCCATTGATTTACTGATATTAAAAAAAAAACTAATAACACATAACCTTACGTTGAATAAGAAAAGGGAAAGTTAAATTCAAGGTACATTGAGATAGCAAATCAATTAGAACAGTAACAGTTGCTTAACCTTCAATAATATTACAAAATCTCACATTTCCGACATAAATAAAATGTGGAAACCACTTATGGAATGATATTATTTGTGGCCTTTTTCTATATAAAAAAAACCGAGAAACATTTAAATTCAAATGTACCTAGGTTCTTCAAACAAAAATTTGAACATACACATTGATTAACGTAAGTTTAGCACAGCTACTTTTGTTTTTATCAAAAAATAAATGCACAGACCCGAACATACAAAACCAAAAAAACAGGAATAAAAAACAAAGAAGGAAAAATAGTATATGAAGATACGAAATATAAAGAGACATGGATGGAATATTTTACGGAATCACCAACAGAAAAAGAAGTGAGAGAAGAGATTGAGATAGAAGAAAAGAACAAACAAGAGGTAATTGAGAAACCAACTAAAGAAAAAATAAGAGAGATAATTTACAGGAGTAAGAGCGGAAAAGCGCCAGGAAACAACAGAATTAACATGGAACTTATCAAGTACGGAGGAGCAAAGCTGTTAGAAAAATCATACCAATTGATATACAATAAAATATGGAAAGAAGAAGAGATGCCGGAGGAATGGAAGGTGGAACAAACAGTAACAATACACAAGAAGGGAGACCAACAAGCATGTGAAAACTTCAGAGGAATTATGCTATTGAATGCAGCATATAAGATAACAACAACAATTATAAAAAGAAGACTGCATGACGCAGGTTACAGAGGTGGAGAATATCAGTACGGATTTACAAAAGGAAAGTCAACTACAGATGCGATATACATACTGAAACAAGTTTTGGAAAAGTCCACCGAATATAACATAGACATTGAAATACTATTCATTGACTTCCAAAGAGCATTTGAGTCAATAAAATGGAATCGATTACTGAAAGCGTTGAATGAAATGGGAGTGAATAGTGAACTGATAAGATTAATAAAAATGACACTAGACCAGATCGTAGCAGAAGTAATAACTCTAAGAGGGAAAACGGAGAAGTTTACATATAATTAAGGAGTCAAGCAAGGAGACTATCTGTCGGCAAAACTATTCAATTTGGCACTAGAATATACATTGAAAAAAATATGTGAAGGAAATTTAAGAACCAGAGGAGGACAAATAATAGCGTATGCAGACGACATAGCACTAGTGACTAAAAACAGAATGGTAATGGAAGAAATGTTGGAGGATAATAATAAGGGAAGGAAAGAAAATTGGACTTGAGATAAATACACATAAAACCAAATTATTAAGACTCAAAAAGAATTGGGAACAAAAAAACGTGGAAATTGGAAGATATAAATTTAAAGAAGTGGATAGAGTTACATATCTGGGAATAACAATAAGTAGTGATGGAGACAGAGATACCGAGATGAGGGAAAACAAACAAAGCATTTCAGGCATACAAAAAAATATTAAAAATAAAATAATTAGCAAGCGCACGAAAAAAAAGAATATATAACACAATAATTAGACCGGTGATGATGTATGGGGCAGAAACATTAACTATTAATAAAAATCAACAAGAGGAAATGAGAATACTGGAACGAAAAATACTAAGAACAATATTAGGACCAAAAAAAAATAGGTGAAGAATATAAAAGAAGAACAAACATGGAAATATATCAAAAGATAAAAAGAGACATGGAAAAAAATTAAGGAGCAAGGATTAAAATAGTTGGGACACATATGGAGAGCAGATAAGAGAACAATAATATTACTCACTGGTAGAGTGGAAGCTCTGTAGTAAGAGAAGAAGAGGAAGGCTCAGGATAAATTGGTTGCAGGAGGTAGTAGGTGATCTCAAGACAATGGGAATTAAACACTGGGAAGAGAAAACTCAGGACAGCAATGGCTACAAATAGTAAAAAAAATATGAAAAAGTAAATATGGTCTGATCCACCATTACAAAAGGATCTAGAAAGCTCGTAAGAGCGGTGTTACTCCTACGGGAGTGTTAAGCCACTTTATATATACTTTTATTTTTAATGGAACTCCATGTAAATTTTTATATTTGGAATGTCTTCGATATGCTGGTTACAGCTAACCATGATATTTATGGTCCTCTAAAAATTATTAGATTAGATTACGTTGGCCTTATCACACTGCAACCTATAAGATCTCCCAAGCAAGATTATTATGACTTCCGACATAATGATCACTTGAATCAACGTTGATTTTGGACATTATTCGGTTGATCACATGAGCATAGTCTCCATGACATGAGCGTTCACCGATAACGTCACTTCATAACTTAGTCTGACGTTGGTTCTTCGTAGACAATCGGGCCAATGAACTCGACGTCAGTAAATCGAACGTTACTTTTAGTTAGACAGACAACGTTCGCTTAACGTTTATTTTCACCTTTTTGATGGCGTTGGATTAATCTGAAGACAACGTTCTAAGAAAGTTTAGAAGGGTATGCTACAGTTTTTGTCATAAAAACACGCTTAACACTTTTAGTTCCCATTATTTGACCTACGGGCGGACGTTTAAAAGTAGTTCAAATATTTGCACAATCGATTGATTTCTAATTTCTCGAGAAAAATCCAAAAATTGGAAATGTTGATGAATAACAATAACATAACATTTCAAAAGTATTAGACCAGTAGATGGTGACAGATAATATTTGATCATTTCTACCAGTATGGCGGCTCTTCTGGAATCTATTTACTTAATGACTAAAAGGAAAATGATGGTCATTGCACTGGCATTGACGGCCCAATCGCGTGGGCGTCAATCGAGCGTGTCGGATAAATAACGAGTGTCGAACAATTTGTTCCACAAAAGTTCTTCTATTTTCCGATACTTCTCCGGTGTGACTTACAGCCTGCCATACCGACGCGAGTACATTATTTAAAAAAACAATTCAACTATTTGTACCATATATGGTATAAATATATGGTTACATTATGGACAGTAGGTTAACACCATCAATGGAGAATACACATACATACTTACGGTGGACTATTTGACCCCTGAACCTGCATTCTTGACTGAAAAAGTGAAGCTACTTATATATTGTTTTCGTCACTGCAGTGACAGAGTAATATAATGGGAATCCGGCCTCTATATAAAAGGGTGTTCCATCCCATTCCTTTGCTAGTGTGTCCTGAAATTCACAGTAAGGTGTCGATGATGTTCTCGTCTATTACATTCAGCTTGCCTTGGAATTTCCATACCATTTTATAACTGATGACTCAGTACTCTAATGGCTGCTTGAATATCCGACATGATGATAATCTTTTGCCATCTATCTATATTGGACTGTACTACTTTCCTTCTGCGTGAATTTTTGCTTGAAAGCTACTTGGTATTTTTTCAAGCATTTAGCTTAAGCTTGGTACGTTATAAATAATTAAGAGTTCATTAATCATAACCCCAAGTTAAATAAGGCTCTCATTTTCGGCTTCAAAGACTAACATATCTTATATTTCCAGGATTTTCGGATTAAACATTATTTTAAATAGCTTTATTGGGATTATCCATTATTGCTTCTCAATTTGATTTTCGAGTTTGCTTGATTTTGTTTCAAACGTTCTACGTTGAATCTATTTTTTCTTGTGAATCGAGGTTGCTGGTTAAGACTTTTCTCAAATAACCAAATCCGTTTATGAAGCCTTTCTTGCTTCTTATTGTTGTGGAGTGAATATTTGAATTTTCAAATTTATATTTACTTTTACTTACAACATTTTGGATAAGATTGATTAGATTTCCAATTTGCTCTTTACAAAATGTATTATTTGAGGGTTCAAGATATGGAAATGCAAAAATGTATTGCTTTATTTTTGTAGTTTAGCAGAACCAAAAATAATTTGTAGAATTCATAGAATATTAGTGATTTATTTAATTTGTACTGTAGCTTGTCAGATTGAGTCGAAACTGTAATGAAATTATATGGTTTTGCTGAATCTGCCTCCTCTACATATTTTTATACAAGACAAAGCCAGATCTGTAACTCAAATAAGACTACTGCAAAGTCAACAAAACATAAGCCAAACGCACGGTGGGGGAATAGTTGAAAGTGAATGTTTCAATGAGGCAGCCTATTACAAGAAATAACTTGGAAGATTCAGTCTTGATGATAATTGGCTACTTGAAAAGAGTCGAACTGGAGAATGTAATCTAAAATCAGATGCCCACAATAGATCTGAAAAGGTTGCAGTGAAATGGGCCGACAATTACCGACAAATAGGTTCATCCCTAGATATGCCAATTGTATGCATGTATTTCCTTAAGGTACAGTGACCGGTTAGTAATCCTGTCACTCTCCTCACCTGGCACCCACTGAAGTTTAATATCTCGTTACTCAACGACTCCTAGAGCTTTTTGACCTGCAGTTCGCGGTGTTCCAGCTCTGTTACGTGGCTCCAGTACGTCTGACTTCGCTAGGGTATCTACCGTTTCCTTTCCTCAATTTTCCTGTGCCCAGGTACTTAAATGTCATCCTATTGAACATATTAAACCATTGACTAGCATATTGATACACTCTTTCCGAGCAAAAATATGATATCGAAGACCAAGTACGAGGAATTATTGTATATAGACAGTTATTTACTAATAAAATAATAGTAAAAACTTATGTGTTTTAGAAAAGAACAATCAAAGGCACTTTTTATAACGTTGATAAGGAATTATCAAGATCATACAGACAACAGGGATTTTACTTGAATGAGGTATTAAAACAAAATAACTTCAGCACGTACATACTTGTTATAAGATATATTTCCTACGACATTCTTCCTTAACTGAAAAACTTAGTTATTCTTGAAAAGCTACCAAACCGTTAAAATAAAAATAAGAAGGAAGATATCGGTTTAGTTTTCTAAAAATAACAAAAAGAATACAAAATATGCCACAAGAATCATACAAAAGATGTGAAAAATTAAGAATCGAATCGAACTCTACAATAAACAATTTCATAAAACATGCGGAGCTTGCCTAAAAAGTAGAGGAGGAGGTGTATCAAGTACTAATTTAATGACCAAAATAGAAGTATTTCATGAATTCCTCCACGGATCTGTTACGTAGCTCCAATAATTACATGTATAGACATAATTCAAGGAAAACGCCCTTGCAAAACCTTTCAAGAAAAAAGTGTTGATAGTTAACATCTATGAAATTATCTTAACGGCCACAAATATACATAAAAAGCTTCCACAGCCCAACATAAACACAAAATAGTGGAAAATCATGAATTTGATCCCTAAAATACTAACTTAAAATCATAATCAGAAGAGAAAAGTTGAGTTAACAATAGAAGACTAATGATTCAAATCAAATTTAGTAATAAGGGAAAATAACAAATGAATTGATGAGTTCAAATATCCCCAAAGTAATAACTAGACACCATTTTCTCATTACCTACTTATCTGATTTGATAATTTTTAAGGGTAGGGTAACTCCTGAGCATCTAGACGTCATCAGGCTCTTCCAGCATGGCTAGTGGTTGCCAAAACTCGCCGAACACGGATTTACGGTTTGGGGAGATGGAGTCGAGCAATCAAAAAGAATATGCACGACTTGTCTTCCTGTTTACAGCCTCGACATAATAATGCCTGACAGCCTCATTATATCCAGATCTTTGTTCAGGTGTTCATAGTCAATAATATTTTTGATGTTGCAGTGTGAGGATAGTACAGTAATTTCTTTAATAGTTTGAAGCATTTTATATCATCACAGTTTTTTTTCAACACATTGTCGATATGTTCGCGCACTAGGTTTGCTACTGTTACATTGGCGGGGCAGGTAGGTTGAAAAAATTTTTGAACTGCCGCCTTCCTAGCCAGAGCAACAGCTGCCACGGCAGTGTGACTTCTTCGTTGTTTTTCGCCTCAACCAAGACATTCTAGTACTGACCCTGATATGATACGAGGTCTCTTCAGGGCTAGTAGTGCTTATCTGCTATTTGTAGGAATACACACATTTTTCCTGAGATGTTTTTACCGAAAATCCCTTTTGCAGTATTGTAGATGCCATTCTACTACGTTGGAATATTTTACGCATAGTCCATTTTATGTCTAGGTTCCAAGAATTGGAGTATATGCATGCAGAGCCTTGTTCAGGTTTTGAGCCATCAGTGTATAAGCCACTCTTATTGTGTTCATGCCTATTGTTTTTTTTAAATAAGTCGTCAAATGGTATTCTCCATTTTTGCCTGTTGCATTGGGAACTAAGTGACAGACTCCCGCCAAAGTAACGTATCGTCTTCCACAAGAATATGGAAGCAATACATGGACATCACAGCTACCTTTTTATATGAAAATCAAGGGAAGTGAGATTGAAAATAACCTCCACAGCCCTGGTGAGTGTGCTTCTCATGGCACCTGTTATGTTGATACACGCACTTCTTTGAATTTGTTATACTTTTAGGATAGCTGTGGTTTGTTGTACGTTTGGACCCCAAATCACATCTCCATAGATTAGTATGGGTCTCAAGATGGCCGTTTAGATTCAGGTGACGATCTGAGGGGTCAGTTGCCAAGTTTCCCAACAGTCCGCAGGCATTGTTAATAAGATTAATATGCTCTTTTGACCTTTCTGCAAATAAGAGTTTCAAGTTTGCTTACTATCAAAAGGGGAACTATGTGGGGAAGTTCAGTTGAGTTTAGGGGTTCTAGAGGATTAAGATCCATCATTTTCTTTTTACTTGTGAAAGGGACTATCCTGTTTTTTTTATGTTATACGTTATTTTGAGAGCCATCCGCATTTTATTGAAAAGTACGCTATCGAATCTTTCTGTTTGCAGAATGACTAATATTGCTCACACCTTTCATCAATGAAAATTTTGAAAACGCCCCCAGAAGAAGAGCAAAGCATAAATAAATTCAATATCAATTGATACAGCCTTATCAAAAGAATATATAAATATATAATAATATTAGTCCTCGACTACATTTTATGTTTGGTATGTTATCAGATCTTTCTGAATAACTGGGTCATTTATTAATTTGATGTCTCTTCAAAAATCAAAAGTAATGATATTCCAACTGTTGCTTGCTTGTTGACATATATTTACATTATAATATTGAATAAACTGATATAGCTCACTAACTGTGTTTTTTTTGTAGGCCACAATTAATGATGTTGCTGTGAATACAGTCTCAGAAGAAAAAAAAGTAGAACAAACCATTTCCCCGTCTAATCCTCAACAAGTAGCACCGACATCAACGATTCAAATAAGTGGCATAACGGCTGGAGTTAATCCATCACAAGCATCCCCTTCGGAAGACAACACTCCATTCAAACCAGTGAGGACTGGTTCAATGTTTGCTAGGTTTATTGATGACATATTTCAGGTACGTGAATATTTTAACAAAATTTTAAAAAAATAGTAACGCAATGAGGAAGTTTTTATTCAAAATTGCACATAACTGCTTGGCACCCGTCAGAGCTGGAAAATCTGCTCACAGCACTTTATTCTTGGATAACTCCAAACAAATTGGAAACAGTTAGTAAACTGTCAATTATTTTTTGGATTTTCGGCTAATTGTATATCAATACAATATACCAATGATCTGGTGAAGTGTCAATCTGAAAACAAAGCGTTCACAACGTAGCGTAAACAGGTTGATGATGGAATAAGTGGGAAGGTCAATGTACAATAAATGTCTAATCTAATGAGTTGAGAGGGTAGTGCACCTAGTACTCATTAGTCCCCTTGTGCATCGTCCTGGAATTTCCTCTCAGTACGTCATCTATGGTTTTAACATAGTTGATAACGTCCTCAAGAGGAACCTCTCTCAATATGACTGGTGATAGCCAAAACTCGTCGAACACCTATTCACGGATGGAGGATAGAGCCGAACAATCAAAAATGATTTGCTTTACCGTTTCATCTTACTGTTCACAGCCTTGCCATAACGATGGCTCTGATAGCATCATTCTATGAAAATGTCTGTTTAGTTGACAGTGTCTGGTAAGAGTCCCTGCTGCAAAACTTAGGTCCATCGAGTTATCGTTGAAGATTTTCTTTGCTACTGCATTACATCCTTTTTGGTCTCATTGTGAGTATGTTTGCTAAAGCTCAAACTGTTACATTGACGGAGCAGACTTGCGGCATTAGATATATACTGTATGGAGGAGAACCAAGTAGTTTTGTGCTGTTTGGAGGATAACCAAGTAGTTCCCAACCAAAATTGGCTTGGCTAAGTATGTCACAAAGCAAAAGGATTTCTGAATTTAGCATGCTGCATCTTGGTTCTAGAGATGGTCACTAGAATTGATAACAGCCACTATTTCACGGTCGTTTTGATGCGATTGTATTCTTTATGGCGGTTACTTCCGGCGTCAGATTTGTGCTGTATAAGGAATAATCAAGTAGTTCTCAGTCAAATGAAATCATAAGACCTTAAATTGGCTTGGCTTCGTGTGCCTGGGCGTTGTTATGGTGCTCAATCCTGCATGCTGCATCTTTTGTTCTGAATTGCTCGACGGAGTTTTAATAATGTCTCTTCTGTTAGTCAATAAAATTGATAACAGCTGCAAATTCACGAAAGTTTTGACGCGATTGCGTGATTGTTTTCATTATGGCGCTAGCCTCCGGCGTTTACAGTCATTTTGACGCGATTGCCTTTATCAGGGCGCATACCTTCGGCGTTAGATCTATGCTGTATGTACGATAATAAAGTAGATCTTAACCAAGCGAAATTATAAGACTTCAAATTATCTTGGCTACATGTGCCCGGGCATTCTTATGAAGCAAGAGGATTCCTTAGTTTGGCATACTGCATCGTATGTTTTGAATTGCTTGACGGAGTTTTGATAATCTCTCTGCAGTTGGTTCCAGAGATGATCAATAGGATTGCATGGGGTTGCAAGCTGGCCAAACCATTCGTTGAAGCTTTTTCCTAGGAACATCTGCGTTTAAGACAATAACGTGAATAAGAAACCACAATGTTAATTCAGAATGATACCTTCTATTGTAACTACTGCGCGATATAGGGTGCTACAAGTTCCTATTAAATAACAGCTTCGCATTTATACACCCCGTATATTTTCAAATCCAATTTCACAAAAAAATTCCAGACAAAGTACTGCTCGACAAATCATTAAAAAAAAAAGGTGGGAACAAATGATTGGATCAATATATGGCGAACGGTGAGCTGCATCCCAAAAAGTAAAATTTTACCTTAACGAAAAAAGGCAGCCGTCGAATTGCACACGTAATCCAAAAAGGTCTGTTCACTAATTAGAGCCTATCATGGTCAAAGGCTGGTCAAATTTTACAGCAATGTTGCCGATATATTATTTGAATCGTAAATATTATATCCGTATGAGATTTGAAACATGTCATTATATTTTCTTACGCTATATTTTAATCAAAAAAAAAAAAATAGGATAATCTCTTAACTACCCTACCCTACCCTTAACCCAATCAAGAAATGGAATTGTGGAATTGTTTAAATTAAATTAATATATTATTCACCATATTGTTATAAAACTGTATTAGTCGCAGTTTCGGAAATAAAATTTAGTATCAATTACGATATCAGAATAAACATGACAACAATGCCCGCTTTCATTTAATTATCTACCAGCTTTGTACGCAATATAAAATTTATTGACGGGATGCAACTCAGCGGTTGGACGGATGCAAGTCAGTGGTCAAAAATTTGGCCTTCTCAAACGAGATGCAGCCAACCGGATATTTACAAAAGTCCCCTGTTTCCTTTTTTGTACTGCTACTGGTATCTGCTGTTTCTATGTTGGTTTTTAGATGGTATATTCGATTTAAATGATTTTTATGTATCTAGTTTCTTCATGTATAAAAAACACCCAAATCTCTCCTAAATTCTACTGACCACTTATTTCTGTGTGGTTCTTTCCCAACGATTTAATTATATACACGGTTAAGTGTAACTTTCATTTTATTATATTCACAACAAAAACGAATATTAAATGTAAAGTATCCTAAGCTCCATTATGGCACCACTTACCAATATCATTTCATGCCACAGAGGAACAATTGAGCCAGCAATATAGTTCCTTACATCAAAGTGTATATGAAAATTAATCTTGGATTAACTAAAATACCTCTTAGAGTATGATAAGAACGAAACCTTTAATAAGAGGAAAATTATTAATTTTTATGGAGGCTTACGTAATTTGTTTGGCTAGTAAATATTCGTTTATTGAAATTGTTCTTGAAAATATTTATTTCTCTTCTGCTGCAAAATATAATTTTCATTTTTTTTGGTTGGCTGGTCTTTCGAAAGTCTGAGCAAATAATGAAATAGTGAGGTTTTTAACTGAATTTCAATGGACCTTTGGATACACACAAAATCAGTTGAAACCAGAACTGTAAAAATTACTGAGTACCGGGTGTCTGATTAAAAGAGGCAGCCCGCAGCGTCTCAGAAACTATTCATCATAGGTACAGCTTGGAGAAAGAAATCTGTATCACAAGCTCGTATATTGCTGGAAATTATTTTTAAGTATTTTATTCCATCGACAGAGGGCGTACTTCACAATAATAACTCAAAAACATCATGTTTTTATAATTAATGTAACGTTATAGTACCACAAAATTTAAATATTCGTAATTACTAGATCACTTCACGTTACTTTGAACCAGCACGTTTTTCTTATAAAATAACTGGTAAGGGTGAGTGGGAAAGCTGACTCAATAAAACTGTGATAACTTTTGTTTCACCTTAAAGATTTTGGCAAAGTTACTATAATTTGAAAGGGAATTCAATGCCTAATGAAATATCATATCATCGTTTGATTTTAGTGGTTTAAACGGTCGCTAGGTGACGGTGATTCAACAATTGTTTGGTTCTCAACTTATTTTGGAAATGTTCAAATGCGATACTATATTTTCTTGAAAAAGGATGGAATATGAGAACAAAAATGATAGAAACCACATCTCAATATATATTTTCTAAGCGACAATACGAGAAAAGATAGGTATACATAAAAATAGGACTTTGACAAACTCGGTATCATGGTGTTGTTAACCAACAATCAATTACGTAACGTGATCGGCTTAAATAAACTTTTTCAACCATTCATAGTAACCTATAGATACAGCTCGAAATGCTCTCCACCTTTTTCGATGCAGATATTTAATCTCTACGAGGTAGAAAGGACAGCAGCTTCTAATTCAGCCCTGGGAATTCTGTTAATTGCGTTTAGTATCCATAGCATAAAATCTGCTCTATTCGTAGGTCTTGTCTGACTCACTTAATATTCAATTCATAGATAGAAATCTGGCACAGTAAGGTCGGGAGATATTGGTGGCCACGGTAATATGATACCTCTCCCTATCCACCTATGTTCAAATTGCTGAGTATGAAAAATGCTCACTCCATGTGTGAAGCCACGCGAAGTTTGCCAACTGCCTTGCGCTAAAATCAAAATCGGTCTTGTAACGATCGTTTCATGCCATTGGCGTTACTAACGAACTTCGCAAATCGTTAATTGTAGGTATAAATATTTTAACGACACCAAGTATTTTCATGTACCAGTGTCTATTGTATGTGAAAATATCTGAACAAGCTTCAAAGAATTCCCAAATATGTTTTATTTAAAACTATACATTCTCATTATTCTAATGTTGTGTTAACCTACAAAATGTGAGGACGATACGCTACTGATTTGAAGTCGGATATTATTTTTACAATATGGCGCTGGTTAGGTGGGCAGCTACATATATTGTCGTACTGCTAAAGGAACATCATGTAATAGTATAGGCAATTCATTTCTTGAATCTAAAGTAAGGGTCATCAATAATTTTACCATCTAAAATCCCACACCATACCTCAACGACCAACGACCCTGGTTAAAAGATTGTTGTATCGAGAGTGTATTATGATCCAACCAGTAGTGTGTATAATGTCTATGCACAGATTCATTAGATAAGATTAAAATGGAGTGGCTTTATCCTATCCCACTGCGACCTTTGCAGGTCTATTGTGGTCCTCCCTATTTTCAGAGCTCGATATCCAGGTTTATTATTTTTGCTAGACCTATTAGCCTGGATACCGCCTTCCTTGCGTAGGTCTCTGTCCTCGGTTTTCCTTCCCTGAATAGGTAAAATCGCACCCTTACTAGGCCTTCGCACTCACAGAGTATGTGCTCCGCGATTTCGCTATCTTCCTGGCAAAGCCTCTGTCATCTGCTATGGCACAGATTCATTACTGGACCACATTATATTCAATAAAAATTTTGGATTTCCATTCAGCATAATCGTCAAGCCCATTACAATGATCCAGTTTTTAATCGTAATCTGTTGCTTTTAATCCTTGACGAAGAGATAGACGTAACGGATAACGATTTCATCCAAAAACAGAGTGAACACTATACCTAGAAATTTTTTACTCGCAAGCTAGTGTTTTTACACTACGCTTATAAATCTGCAGCAATGTATCCCAAAAATTAATTCAATCTATTTCTGTATTGTCTCTTCGCCGTCGTGTTGAATTCCTTCCAGGTTGAATAGATCTGGTTTGTTTCAAGCGGTTATCCAAGTTTTTGAACGGTCATTTGCAAAAATGTTGTCGCAATGGATATATTAATGCATATTCCCTTTCTGCAATCAAAGCATTCTGAAAACATTAAAAATCCACTTTAAACATATCATGAGCTTCTCTATTTGTGTAGGGCATTAAGTATTTTTAAATTACTATCCGTCGGAGGTTCATAAATTCACACCACATTAACTTTATATTCAAGATAGATATTGATATGCAGAGTCATTTGATTTCCCTTACCCATATATGGAACAAATAGATTATCAGTAGTAATAACCCAAGGACATTGATAATTGTTCGAAAAATTTTTATGACAGATTTCGAAAGCTTGTTGCTTGGAAACAGACCGACGCCCGCCGCCCTAGGCGGAGGTCTGTTTCCTACAGGCAACAAACTTGAGAAAGTTGTCATAAAATGTTTGAGCATTTATCAATCTCCGAGGGTTATTCGGATAGAAATTTTTTTGCTAATTATAGAAAAAATACAGAGCTAAAACAATTTATTTAAAGGTGACACTTCGAAATATTAAATATTTGAAACTTAAAAATCGAATTAAATCAATGTGTCCATAGCAACGAAAACAAGTTTGAGTGATGAAAATGAAAAATTATGTGATAAAATTGTTGGGAAAATTGTTTTTCTCAACAATTTAAAAGGATTTTGCTTTATTTTTTCATTTTATTATTTTATTGAATTCAAAGGATACGTAAGCTAACTGGAAATATAACTTTTTGAACAATAATGACAAATTCAAAGTAAAATTTTGACGTTTCAATGTAAACAAGGTATTATCGATGAGGAAGCAGTTTTATCAGTATAATACCGAATGATTGGCTAGAATAATATATTGCTATTGGTTGAAATTTTGACGTTTCAATGTAAACAAGGTATTATCGATGAGGAAGCAGTTTTATCAGTATAATACCGAATGATTGGCTAAAATAATATATTGCTATTGGTTGAAACCACCAAAATGTCAGATTTTGACAAGTGAAAAGAATATCATTTGTAAAACCCAATATCATTTTGTTTTTCAGATTCCTATCGCAGTTTTACAGAATGTCGCGAAGTTGATAAGTAATCCATTCACACAACGAAAAACCCCAGAAGTAGTGGCAACAGTATCATAAACAAATGATCTACTATTTTCGTAGAATGTATATAGCGAAACTTGCCTGATGAGGAATAAAATATCCATATTTGCTAACAATATTTCAGAGGAATAATCAATAAGTTATCTGCGAGTATTATTTCTCAAATGTATCTACTATCTGTTCGAAAATAAGCATGAACTATAAATCTTGTTCATCAAAATGAACAAAATAATAATAATAGCAATAAACTTTATTGAAAATAGAAAACGCAGAGAAAGTGGTGATAAATATTAACTACTAATAAATAAACACAAAACTGACAAATAGAGTGGAGAGAAACAGGCAGCAATCAGACCAATCAGTAGGCAGCAGAAATGCCAGCTAAAATTAAAATCGCATCTCTCAGATTAAAATTAAGATGAAGTTAACAAATAAAAGAGTAATAAACAGAATAATCAATAGGGTATTTGAAATCTTATCACGCTATACCTATTCTTTAATATGGTTTAAATATTTGTTAAAAAAATATCGATTTAATTCATGAAAATAACGATTTTCGATTATTTTAAATTTTCAAAAATTCATGGGTGTAGATACGGTAATGAGTGTAAGGACTTTCTTGATTCAAAATAATTTAGAAAATATAAAAAAATGTTTAATTGCAAAAAAACCTTGTTTTGCAGCATTTTTATTTTTCCGTTGTAACCGATAACGACAACAGATATCAAGGGTTATCTTACACTTTTATAATTAGGAGATCCTACCGGACTTAGAAGAAATTACGAATTAAAACAATTTTTCAAACGAATGCGCCACTATGCCCTTCACTATCATAACATTGGATTAAAAGGAATGTTTTGCATATACAGATGGCGAAAAGTCTATTCGCGACATACGATTTACACAAGTACGATAGGGAAAATATGAGCAAGACTACTTGAAAGAGAAAGAAGAATAATTGTGCGCTCAGCGTTGGGCGTGTAAAAGTTTAGATGTGAATGGACTGCCTAAGTCTGACGTCATAAGAGGCGTGGTCATAAAAACTTTTCCAAACAAACCGAAAGCTCGTGTAAATTATCAAGAAATTTTTAATTTGCTGTTTTCTGTTGATTTAGTTATGAATAAGATGGATATCAGTGTTAAAAATATATAAAAAGTGATTGATTGAAGAAGTTTTTAAACCTAAGTGTAAATCTGGAGAAGGATTTCCATCACTTTGTCAATAAAATTCATAAAACTTTAAATACAAAAACACTGCATAAGCACACATAACATCAACTATCTTTACACTGTTTTAAAAACCCCTTGCAAACCTTACCTTGCAGATTTTCGACTGGAAAAGTCTCAAACTAATCTCTTTTTACTTATTTCTAACAATTTCTTATTTTTATAACTATATTAATAGCATACCACAAATTAAAAATCTCTTATGACATTTTACATGCGTTATCGATTTTTTTTTGAAAAGTTAATAGAAGGAGCCTTCTGTTGTGACGTCAGAGCTTAGGCAGTCCATTATCTCTGTAAAGGACACTGTTGCCGGATGATTGATCGATTGATTGGATCAGCACACCAGTCAAAGGCTTGAAGTCCTCGGCACCTCAGCCTTTAGGCTTTTTGTGCTCTTGGTTGTGCCGTTTATGTGAAGAGACCAGTAGCCCTTATTATGCTCAGCAGTATTTTCACTAGGTCCTTCTTGGAGAAATCCTCCCTTGGATGTTCTAGTCCTATGTCTCCAGTGAGATAATGCTTCACAATCGAAGATAATGTGAGAGGCTGTTTCCTCCTCTTCCATGCACAACCGACAGATAGGTTCCTCCCTATATATGCCGATTGTCTGCATGTGCTTCCTTAGGGTACAGTGACTGGTGAGTAAACCCGTCACTATTCTTATCTGGCCCCTGCTAAGGTTTAATATTTCATTGGTTAGCGTCTCCAAGGGTTTTTTGACCAGGAGTTTGTTGTGTTCCTATTTTGGCACGTGTCCCCAGTACGACTGGTGTTTAGCTTGAGTCCACTGAGATATACAACCACGTGCAGCAGTTTTAGATATCCCAATGAAAGTGTTTAGTTTTACCTAATAGTGCATGAGCTCGAAAAAAAGTTAACGATAACGGGACAAAAATATCATTTGTACAAATTAATCTGCGCTTCTGACAGCGGTTGAAATAGGGGGGCACTAAACACACCCCCAACTGTTTTTGGTAGCTGGAACTGAAAACACGCCCATCGCTGAGCGCTCAATTATTCTTCTTTCTCTTTCACGTAGTTTTGCTCATATTTTCCTTGTCGTACTTGCGAAAATAGTATGTCGCGAATGGACTTTTCGCAATCTGTATGAGCTATGATAACTAATGCAATCTAGAAGTGTCTAGTCTATCTGATCAATTATCTATGGCTACAGAGGTATTTCGCACTCCGTATAGTTGTATTCTATCACATGTTTTTTTTTTATTTCGTTCCATCAAGACATTTCACAATTTAAAAAATATTGGACTGCAGCACGTCTTTCGTGTTTGGAATATATAAATTTCTCCCACAGCATTCCTCACTGAAACAACCTAAACAGATATTGGTAGCAAATGTGGATAAATTATTAGGTTTTTATCAAAGTTTGCATAAAATCTTCGAAGTAGGTCATTATTTTTTTTTTATTTGTAAATATGTGTTTGTTAAATTTTGTTATATAAATAATAAAGTGTTTTCGTCGTAAGAAAATTGTTATTCTTAGTTTCCCTTATCACGAAAATGTCGAAGAGTTCCAGTCATATATTTTAATAGACCAAACAAAGCTTATAATAGGTAGGTAGATATATTTCATTTGTGGTTAGGGCAGTTGAAAAAATTTAAGAAATTATAGACTATACTCCAGAGTATTCAAATTCAATATTTTAAAAAAGTGTTATCCTTTATCAACACTGGATTGACACATGCTAGTGAGCATCTTGCTTTGCAGTGAAATTATTACTATGTTTGCCAATTCACCACTGGAGTATACACCAGACATTTAAATATCAAATACATGTTCGAGTGTATTTCTACGGGCCTCATTTATTTTGTAAAAGTAAAACAGCTTTAAAACTGGGAGTATATCAGTGCAAGTTCTTTCTTTCGTTGTGGTTTTATTTCCCGGAAAGCAAAGCTATTCCTGTGGTTCATTAAATTCTAACTTTACGACAAGCTGATTATAGATCTGATATACAGTTTCTATTTTGTGTATTTCGCTCAATTCACAATCTACATTCATATAGAGTATTATGTAAATAAGACAAGTTTTGAACGTGAAAGGGAAATATCCAGTGATATTTCTCCTTATTCTATTGCCGTTCATTTTTCAAGCAGGCCTGGAGGCCAGATAGCAAGTATTCTTGTGGTGGGGCCATTTTTGAAAAGCTCTTCTACGAACTGATTTGTATGATGATGTTCAGTGACGTTGGCTTTATGTCAAGCTGTTTCTTCCATGTAAGACGTTGGTAAGATATTTTGTCTCTAATGACGTAGGTATACATACGGTATACTTCCTTACAGTCAGGCATGTGTTATGACGCGTGGTAAATGTTACTTGGCCTAATTGTGTCTTATTTATTTTAGTTCACAATTTTGTATACCATACATTGAGTGCGTTCGGTGGTTTTGCATATTTTGAGAAGCTGTTGTAGAGTCTTCTACTGAAAGTATCGCCACATCGTCGGCAAGGGATATCGGACGTATAGAGTAGGAAGAGCAGTGGACCTAGAACACAGCCTTGTGGGACTCCAGATTTTATTGGACATATGCTGGACTGCTGGTTATCGACTTTGACGGAAAAATGTCTATTGGCGAGGTAGGATTTAAGTAGAAGGAAATAGTTTTTTAGTTTGTAAAGCAAGCGTCTATGCCAGCCCTCATCACACGCTTGGGAGATATATGAGAGTTGCAATATCAAGACATTGTGATATTTGGTTAACCATCCGATAAACTTGTTGAGGGGTCGAATGGTCTCCGCGGAAGCCGAACTGGTTGTTTAGTAGTAGTATTTGGAGATTATGGTTTGTGTGAATCCTCTGCAGCACTAATATTTCAAAGACTGTGCTTATTGTTGGAAGCAGGCTGATGGATCGATAGGATGGAGTTTCATTGTGTTTTTTTCCTGGTTTGGGCATCATAATAATTACAGGAAATTTCCAAACTATGGGGAAGTAGGATAAACTTAACATACGATTGGAAATAATAGTAAGAAGAGTAACAACCTTACGTGGGAGTTGTTTCAGTATTTGGCCAGAGATAAGGTCATATTCTGGAGTCTTTCTCACTTTAAGTTTACATATTTTGCTCTTATTTTCTTTGGGAGTGAAGTGTTTGAAAGGAAGAGACATTTGGCAGGGGAATCCGCTTTTTCTTCAACAGACCGATCCCATTCGCCATTTGATTTACAAATGGGAGGTACGGTGGTATACGGCCGCTTCAGTTTCTTCGTTGCCCTCCATAGTGTCTGGTCATTTGCTGAAAGGTTTAAGACGAATTGCCCAAAACTGTCATTGTTCATGTCTTTGATTGCTGATTTTAGTTGTCTATTTGATCTGTTGAAAATATGATGTTCCATAATCTTTGCCAGATTCTTCTTGCCCTGCGTTCTCCAGCAATAAGCTGACGAATGTGGGAAGGCACGTTGACGGTAGTTGTTTTATATTAGTTAATGTTTTGTGTTGGTTGAGAGTTCTGATTTATTATTGACTACATTTGAGTATGTTCGTTGTTGGTTGCGTGAAGAAGTGTTTTATTGATTCTGTTATTGTGTATATTTGTTTGTGCTGTTGTTGGTTTTCTCTTGGTGAAGATACTTTCGACTAGTTCTTTGTATACTGAACAGCCCTTATACTTTGCTTAGTGATCCTGTTGACATAGAACGCACTTGATCGCAGTGTTTCTGGGTTTCTGACAGGATTAGATGTCGTGCTGTTCACCGCATTTTTATCGCAGGTGTATGACCGTAGCCTTGGCATCGTATGCATTGTACAATGGAGTTTCTTTTTTCAGGAGGTTCTATTGCTATTTTGGTATGGCATAGGAATTCCAAGTTGAATATATTTCTTGCGGTTCCATTAAAAACAGAGACAGAGGTTCTTTTGTTAATATATGTTGAACATTTGTTATGATTTGAACTGTATGACCTTTTGTTTCCAGCTCTTTTTGAATATCTGCCTTAGGTATAGAGTGATGGTGTCTGATTATTAGATTTCCTTGACGTTTCCCCATATTATAATTTTGATTCTGTCATTTTCATTATACTTACTGAAAAGTATTTCACGAACGACAGCCTTTCATCGGTGAGCATAACATGGGAATTGTTGCTTAGTTTTAAAATGTGTAATAAAAGAGTATGAATGAAAAATGGTCCACCAGTGAGCGCCACTTTATTTCTAACAATCGTATTAAACCTCACCAAAACAAAAATATATGAAGTATTGCCAAAAAAAGATCAGTATTAAATTTGAAAAAAAAATTGTAAATATTAAAAGTGTAGATCATAAAAAACTAACACAGCTTTTAATACTTTTATTAAAGAAAATAAAAAAAAGAGTTATAGATTACCAACCACTTAATATAATATTATTCATAGGCTGGAAAAAAAATAAGATATCCAAATAAAGATACTGGGACACATGAAACCTTTTGCCTGATCACTTAAATACTTGATTTACTATAAATTTAGTATTTCACTAAACAGAATTCCAAATTATTAGAATTCAACCCAGATTATAGCTATGAAATCTGTATCAATGCAAGTAGCAGGAGATGCAGAAAGCTGTTTCCAATAAAATTAAAATAAAAACTGAACTAGGAACTCTGAAATCACATATAAAAAAGTTATATTTAGATTTAAACATGTATTTTGGAAGTGTAAAATATCCTACTAACTGAACCAAAAATGCTAATGGCAGTTGTGTAGGGATAGTGGTGTTGAATGGGATTAAAATTAAGAAAGTCGATCATCTTCTGGCTTCTGTAGCAGCATCGACTGTATTGAAGCTTCTGCTTTCTCCATAGTTAATATAAAAGGCAACGAATTTCAAAAAATCTCTAAATTCAAAACAAACCCTAAAGAGGACTTTCATAAAACAAAATAGATTCAAATTTTGCGTCTCCAATGGAGGATAGTTTAAACTTTTAACAGTAAAATCATGCTCGAATAATTCCAAAATTACTGCCAATCGTGATGGTAAATATACAAAAGACAATCAACCCATTTCAAAAACTCGGCCTGTGATTGATGGACATTTCAGCCACTGTCATAGAACTCAACTAGAGGACAAAACACTACTTCTGATTGCCAACATACATTGGACATTAGTACTTACCTAAAATTCATTTATGCCTCCCAACCACTGACATTTGCCAATATAATAACAAATTTGTAAAATAATAATATACAATACTTTAATATGTTCTCGCCGCCCTCTTATTTCATTAAATTAGACGAGCCGCTCATGGCTTAATTTCGTATAAAATGCTATACCAGTTTAAAAACCATAGTACCTGTTTTGATAAGAGACTAGTTTTATTATTGTTAAACCCGCTGTATTAAAGGAAACACCTCGTTTCTATTCGTAATTTTTCTTATATATAATTTTGAAAAACCGCATAAATTTGTTAAACTAAGTGTATTCGCAAACATAAATATAAACTTTAATAGTGTCACAAGGGCAAGAAATAATTTCCAGTGCGAAACGATCGATCGTGGAGCCATTTTTGGAAGACACCAACAGCTTGGGTAAGTCCCTTTAAAATTAAAGTTTTAGTAGTAAAGATTAACCAACAGCAAATTCTCTATTAAATACAGTCCACATTCTTAAGCCGTTGCGCTAACAATGTACAAGGTAAAATCTTGTACTTATTCTAATAATATTATTGATGATTAATAATAGTGTATTCATTTTATTATTATTAAAATCCTGTTCAAGTCCATGTAAATACTGATGAAGAAAGTTTACAATTTTATCACCACCTGCTGTTGTGAATATCTTATAGTGAATTCGACTGGTGGCACTAGTGCGCACTAAGCAGCACTGGAAGCAAGTTCTTTAGGTGCTGTTTGTTTGACTGACAAAGTTCTGCACTGGTTTTGAAAAAAGTTATGTTTGTCTCGGACATGCACCAATTTAGTGCGGTCCTGGTGAGAATTAGGCGGATAAATTATTGAAGTACCTTCTAAAAATTTGAAAGTGTGAAAAACTAAAAATAGTTACTGTTTCAAAATCACTCTGTAATTTAATAATAGGGTGGGTGTGAGAAAAAGGATAAGACTTACCGATTTACTACATGGTTTACAAAATACGCTATCTCCTAGAAAAAATACTAAAACTTTTTTAAATGTGTTTAGTTTCTGGCATACACAACAAAGCTGAACTCTAATACAGAAACCGTCTCACACTGTAACATCGCAACCACTCATTATTTAGCCTACTACTATTTGTTTTGACATAACTGTCGTATTCTTTAGTCGCTTAGAACGTCAGATTTTGAATTAAATATGGAGCATTTTGAGTGAAAGTTTGTGTAGTTGGTGTGAAGTTTTCTTACAATTAAATTATCATCAACAATGAAAACTGAGCCTTTTTCCTCATAACCACTGGTTCACACAACATTTTACATATAAATGCAAATGCAAAGCTCCAATAGCTACCAACTAATTAATGTCACTGTGACATTCAACAAATCTGTTGAAAATAAGGGTGAAAAAGAGTTCCACGAATACAACACAATACAAAACAAGACATGGAATAATAAAGAGCAGTTTGAATGAAGACAACTTTATTCATATTTATAAAACTTAACTCACTTTACCACAGTTGAAACTTTATCTAAAAGCCTCCTTTCCATTAAGTCGACTCTAACTACATTATCATAAAACCGGCCCTTTTTGGTTTTTAATTGCTATCACAACAATTCATAGCAATCGATAATAATATTTCAAGAACTGTCCTTTAATTCCATCAAGTATAATCTATACCAATATTATAGAGAGGAGCGTAGGCAATATTTATTACTAGGAAAAATTAGAGATCCTTAGAAATCCAATTCAATTCCAAGGTGTGAAAATATATTATAAAATAATGAAGTCGCTTCCGTTGTCAGTTAGCTAAGATACTAATGCTATTTCCAGCGATAGATAGATTGCTTCAAGAGGAAGGTTTATATGTTTAACTAGCGACCCGCCTCGGCTTCAAACGGGTGCAATGTATTTTATAAATATAAACGGCTGGAACTCGTTACTTACTTTCCGACTCCTTTTCGGTTACCGCATTGATTTTCTTATTTTGTATTCCATGCTTAATCCGGACGTACGTAGAGTCGAGGGGTGTCATATAAAATTTAGTCGTTTCCAGTATTTGAGTTTTGCAACTGGAAGGACGTTTGGGATGTATAGGTACCATTTAATTAAATCCGAAAGCCGTCCGGTATATGCAAAAAAATGTTGTTGGAATTAACTAAATTTTACCACTGAACGACTGAAATGAGTAGGAATTGATATATAAACTAGACAAATTCATAAGTTCGGGGACCGAATATTTTTTGAAAGTTTTGCTCTCGACCCTGTCTGACTCTGTCTGATATACAGGGTGTCCCAAATAAGAGTGACTGATTTTAAACATAAATGCCCAGCTTATTAATTGCTCCAAAGAGATGGGGTTTTCACTAGTTTCACTAGTTCATCAAAGAGATTTTTTTAGGCTTGGCTGGCATTTCATCTCATCAACACAGGGTGTTTTACTAATGTTGATCAAATTCAAAGGGGAAAATATGTATTATTTTAAATGGAACACCCTATAATTTTTGATCTCATTCGAAAGAGCAATCATTCTCCTTTCCAAAAATGTATAGTTTTCTATCTTTTATTTCATTAACAACAAAGGTATTCGAGGTTTCATGTAGTAGTACATTTGTAATTAGTAGTTTTATATGAACGTATTTTGATGCCTAAAATCAACTCATGCTGTGACCGTTTGACGCATAACAACAAAATCAGCAATTTTGACAATAGTAATTTTGTTAAGTCATATAAGCCGGTTTCAAAATGATCTATACAGTGAGTGAAAAAGCTCAAACTGTAATAATTTATGCAGAAACGAAATCAATAATTCGAACAAGGAGGATATTCAGAAGGAAATTTATGAAAAATTCGCTGTCAGTGAATATAATTAAAAAATGGTATGTACAATTTATCGAAACTGGTTGCATTGCACACTTAAACAAACCAAGAAATAATGATGGTCTTTTAAACAAGTTGATGTCAATTAATGAAGTGCTAGATGATAACGATTATAAAATTTCAATTAGAAAAATTGCTGGAATTTTAGAGCTTAGCAAGAGTAACGTTCAAAGATGTCTAAAAATTTTAAAACTTACTAACAAAATTCAGACTTATCAAAAATTGTACGAGTCAGATTATGGAAAACGAGTAATGGTATGTGAGACTTTACTTGACTTATCAATTCATTATTAATTATGTCTGGTGAAGCAACGTTTGACATTAATGGCACGTGTAACAAACAGAATTGTAGAATATGGGGTTCTCAAAAACCAATTTCTTTTAATGAATTTCAGAGAGATAGTCCAAAAGTAAACGTTTGGTGTGCATTATCTCGGCGAAAAATCTATGGTCTTTTTTCTTCTCGGAACCAACAGTGACGGGTACTAATTACATGGATATGTTGGAAACTTTTTTTTATCCGCAACTAGTTCAAGATAGAATTAGCGACGACGTTTACTTTCAACAAGACGGTGCACCACTACATTATTCGTTAATAGCACGAGATTCATTAAAAACGTTTTTTTAACAATTTAGCTGAACTAAAAAATAATATCAGGAACATTATTGAAAACATTCCGCAAGAAATGTTAGAAAATTCATTTGAAAATTTAAAATTTCGCTTACAGTTAAGCGTAAACGAAGAGGGTAGGCATATGCAGCATTTATTGTAACTTTTTTGTTCTTCGTTCTTTATATGTATTGAATAATGTTATTATGTTTTCTTACTAAATAAACTGCTTGTCAGATTTGTTGGCAATTAATTACGTAATTAAAAAAGCATACTACATGAAACCGACTTAAATGATTTTGTTATGCGTCAAACGGTCACAGCATGAGTTGATTTTAGTCATCAAAACACGTTCATATAAAACTACTAATTAAAAATGTACTACTACATGAAACCTCGAATATCTTTGTTGTTAATGAAACAAAAGATTGAAAACTATACATTTTTGGAAAGGAGAATGATTGCTCTTTCGAATGAGATCAAAAATTATAGGGTGTTCCATTTAAAATAATATATATTTTCCCCTTTGAATTTGACCAGCAAAAGTAAAACACCCTGTGTTGATGAGATGAAATGCCAGCCAAGCCTAAAAAAATCTCTTTGATAAACTAGTGAAACTAGTGAAAACCCCATCTCTTTGGAGCAATTAATAAGCTGGGCATTTATGTTTAAAATTAGTCACTCTTATTTGGGACACCCTGTATTTAAAAAAACCCGCCGTAAGTGAAAACCGTTTAAGTGATCCGGAACTTCTGTACTCCGGACCTTTATTAGGAAAGCTCAAATGTTTTAAAATAAACTGTACATTTGAAAACTCTCCGAATCGCCGCTAACTATTAAATTATTCGCTATATATTTTTTAATGAATTGCCCTGATCGTATTCTTTGCTGAGTTTGAATATTTTGTTGGAGTTTGCTTCTTTCATGAATAATAAAGAGTTGTAATCAAAGTATAATCTGCTTCCGAATTTTATTACAGCGTTCTAAATGTTAATTAACTGATATAGATTATTAGCCGGTTCTCTAGTGATTTCTTTTTGAGCTTGTGTTTCCGCAGTTTTTATATATAATTAAAATTCGTGAGGATTGTAATATTTTAAATTTCTTTCCGATCTTTTTTATTCTTACTCATTAAGTGGGAACATACGAAACTCATCAAATAATTTCTTTTATCATTGAATTCACTGTTTCAACCTTTACTTCGTGAAATCTACTCATATTTGTATTTCAAATGAAACTAAACGTTTCTAAATAACTCCACTTTAATAATAAAAAATATATGAAAACTCGAAATTGTAACACATTCTTCTTTTTTCTATTCATATATTATATTTAGTAAATCACAAGATAGGCCACTATTTGGTCTAGCCAAAATATTGAACATCAAGTAGGTATCACTTCAAATATTTTTAAATATCTAAATAATATTTATCAATTTCATTTAGAGTTTTCATATATTTTTTAGTATTAAAGTGGAGCTATTTAGAAACTGTTAGCTTCATTTATAATACAAATTTTTTCATTATTGTTGAACTAGTATTTAATTTAAATCCAAAGGGATATTCGAACTTGGATGTGGCTCGGTTACGCTTTTTCGTCCACCCGGCAGATTTATAACTTACTTCCCTCAACTCCGAAACCAATTTATTTCTTCTTAGGTCGCTTTCCGTATTCAATTTAAATCCAAAGGGATATTCGAACTTGGATGTGCCTCTGTTACGCTTGTTCGTTTACCCGGCTGATGTATAACTTTCTTCCCTAAACTCAGGAACCAATATAATTTTTTTTTTGTCGTTTTCCGTATTGCATTTAAATCCAAACGGACACTCGTACTTGGATGTGGCTCAGTTACGCTTATTCGATTTCCCGGCAGATTGCAATAGTGTATTTCTTACTCCGTTAAATAATATTTTTTCCAAATTTCGCAACATTGGTTCATAGTAACTCTCCGTGATTTCCATTGTTTCCAAAGGGTTACTCGAATTTGGATGTGTTTGATTGCTCGACCGATTTGCACCATATTTGATAGCCTGACCGTTACTTCCTATACTTTATTTTCCCCGTTATTTTGTCAGTCCGTATAGATTTATAACTAAAATAGACCACTGATATAATAAAGATTTAAATTTTTGTTTCCTTCGTTATTAACAAGTCGTTAGTGGAAAAGTCGATGTTTGATTCCTCCGGGTGGTAATTTTTCCAATTAGTTAGTTAAAGGAAATTCCACAAGACCCCTGGAATTTTCCGTAACCTCCATCTGAGGCTATCTGGAACTCTAGACGATAAGGGTTAAGGGGCCGTGGAGCAAACCACGTTAAAAATCTGGCGCTCGAGCATTACGTTAAAGGATTTTACATCAAGCATGTCCACAGTAACGTGTTCGTGTGGCAGGAGCCACGTGTAGGAAGGTAGAAGAGAAAGAACACACGTTACAGTTTTTGTGTGAGTTTGAGTAAGTAACTGGATGGTTTAGATTCACAATTAGTCGCAGTAGGTGGCGTTGCCATCGAGTTCACAACTCCTAAACAGATGGGCCGATTTTGATGAAATTTTTTGTGTTTGTTTGAGTAAGTAACTGGATGGTTCAGATTCACAATAATTCACGGTAGGTGGCGCTGCAATTGGGTTCATACTGAACAGCTCCTAAACGGATGGGCCGATGGACATTTAGCATAGGAGTTTTTATTGAAACGGTGATTTCAAAAAATTGGTCAAAAATTTGTTTGTCCGAAAAATTTAAAGGAAATTCACGAAAAACGAATTTTTAAGAAATATATTCTTTCTATCAAAAAATTAACAATATCATCTGATTTTTCCTCCCAAAATGAGTAACAATGTAATATTTTTGTATCAAAATAAAAATACCTAGTCAAAATCTGTATTATAAATGGTACGACAAGAGAGGACAACGTTTGTTGGACTCGCTAGTAACATACAGATTGCGATAAGTCTGTTCGCGCCATACGATTTACACAAGTACGACAAGGAAAATATGAGCAAAACTATCTGAAAGAGTGAGCGATGGGCGTGTGTTCAGTTCCAGCAACCAAAAACAGTTGGGGGTGTGTTCAGTGCCCCCCTATTTTAACCGCTGTTGCCAGAAGCGCAGATTAATTTGTACAAATGATACTTTTGTCTCGTTATCGTTAACTTTTTTCGAGCTCATGCACTATTAGGTAAAACTAAACACTTTCAACCGGTAACAGTGTCCCATACAGAGAGAATTCACATTTAAACTTTGACAGGCCCATCGCTGAAAGCACAATTATTATTCTCAATCTGTATATTAGTAGATTAATATTTCTATTTCATAAACCGTTCAATGGGGTTATTTATCAACTCTATAAACAATTCTGTGATCAAAGACAAACAGTGATGTCAGTTGTTCCTGTTTAATTTCATGTAAGTGCATGAAAAAACTAATAAAGATTTCAAAAAAAACGGCTGTATAATTATTATGAAGTAAATATTAAAACTGCGGATTCTACATTTAATAGGCAACTTCAAACTATTTATAATTGGAAACCGAATCGCCCACTGTTCACAAAACAATGATTAATTTCAAAACTAGGATAACTTATTCCTTTGAATAGGTGAATAATACTTAAACTTTCTCGAGTGGAAAACCGCTCTACATTCCAACAAGTGGTTGAAATTTAGCGTCATGCGTGGTTTCCAAGTGAAACCGAAATCTGATATATAAAGAGTCTGCTTGGATATCTCTCCAGTTTCCGCGACTGAGCCGTTGCTATGAGTTTCGACAATTTTGTAAACGAAAATTTACGTATGAATTCAGCTATTGAGTTTTTGTTGTGAATGTTTGAAAATATAAAATAAAGGATCATTAGTAAGTTTCCAAACAATCATAATATATCAATTTAATAACCTACATACACACGTTGTTAAACATGTTATATCAATTTAATAACATACAGTATGTCTGAAAAAGTTGGCAACATATGGGAAACTTTTTTATTTGTAAAAAAGTTCTGCATGGCCCATAAAGTAGAAGGCAAATGTCAGATGTCAATTTTTTAAATCGTATACGAGGTTTGTCAAAAAATATAAATTTGATACAAGAGCAAAGTACCTTTATTTTTTACAATATTGAAAACTTTAATGATGAAAAGTTGTTTGAAATAGAAAACTGTGTTCTAATATGCAATTAGATCATACTACTTAAAAAATTTATGTTATTTTTACTAATTGTTCTTAAAATATTAAATGTCATGTTAAGGTGTCGATAGGAATGAAAAATTACGTTTAAGTGCAATTACTCATTACTTCACTCATTATCTCATTGCAAAAGTATCAAGAATGATCTCAAATAGACAAATCCGTAATTATAATTATTTATTTCGAAAACGTAACATCAAACTTTATGTGCATGAACAAGAAAAACCCGTTTGAACTTTTTCATCACTAAATATGCATCTCAACTTGTCCACCGTTAATTTACTAATTGTTGAAAAATGTACATTTTTATCGGGATGTATGCTATTGAATATTACTGCAGCTTCCCTATAGGTTTTGTAGTTATCTCCGACAATTGGTACAATTTCAATTTTTTCGTCAAGATTCACTTTCAACGGCTACTTCTTGAAGTACAATTAATACACACTGACGTTTTCAATTCTGTTTACATAGTTTCAATTACATTTAAATTTCAATGCACAGATAGAATCTATTATTTATTTCTCGAAAGTTTTGACTAGACTGACTTTCGGTGAGAGAAATAGTTGAATAAACATTTGACGTCTGTTGACTTGTTGAATAAGATAAAATTTGACGTGTTTCAAATTTGCAAATTTTAGTTGAGATCGAAGTGTTCAAAATATTCCTATTAATCTTTTGCAATTTGTGGACTCACTGTACATCTAATGTCAAAAGTAAATGCCCGAATATCATTATTCTTGAAAGTAGAGATTTTCATAAAGAATAACTTTTCTTCGTAAAACTTACAATAAAAAAGTTTCCCATATGTTGCCAACTTTTTAAGACATACTGTATAATCCACACGCTCAAAAATTCCAAAAAAGAAAGATACAATTAAGTCCGAAAAATTCATGAAAAATTAGTTTTCATCATTATAATCAATGTTCTCAGAATTGAAGTGACTGATGATCTACTTTTTTGGTTTCCTTCAAATTTGTAAGTAAAGTATCGAATTTTCTTGTTAAAAATTTTCTGGAAATTAAAGCGAGATCTTTTTTATATTTCCTGATTCAACGTTTCGGTAGCGTTCCAGCTACCGTTATCAGGAACAATTAAGTTTTTTTAAATGCTGGTTCCTATCTGACACTGATGAAAAAATTCAACAACTGGACAATCATTAATATTTTGAAGCTTAAGACTGGCAAAAAACAGTAGGTAGATCACATTCTTGGTGAAATGTGATATGAAATTTTTTCTTATGACATTCTAACAATATTACAGTTTACTATGAATTGGATCCAGTGAACTGCACGCTCCAGGAACTGTTTTATTGGGGATTGAAATCAATAATATTTTGAACATGGAGACTAGATATAAGAAGCTCAAACTTGCATAGAGAAAATGTCGAAAATAGCAGTGAATTGCTGATGGTGCGAGCGTAGACAAAGGTTGAAAAGACAGAGTGAAGTAAGCTGACCGAATTAACCTAAAATAACATCCGTTTTATTAGTAGTGTTTAGTTTTATAAAAAAATTAAACAAATTAACAATAGGAAGAACGTGTGTTGTGAGAAGTTGTCCAGCAAAACATACATTTGAGAATATGAAAAATAATACACCTCAGTCTCTGTCTTTTTCCGACCAACCATAAGGGAAATAATTTTTATTTAAGTAACTATTTTTTACTTCTATAATTTTCTTAATACCTATATCACCACATTAACTTTTTCTTTGTTTATATTAATTCACAGACAGATGTAAGAATAGAAAAATGGAAAATGTCTTTGGGTATTGATATGAAAGCAAATTATTATATTTGCCACCTCCATTTTAGATAGAATCATATTATTGAAATGTATGAACCACAGATTAACCCCTTCTGAACTCTTTGTGGATTTCATTTTTACTTATCATCTTTTTCGGGGCATTGTCTGTAACAACATGAATAATCAGTGACTTGTCCATGTAATTATCCACATACAAGTGTAAATTTTTTATGTTTCCATTAGTATTCTATAACACAATTTGATTTATAATGATACTGAATAAACTTACCTCTAACTATTCATAACACCAACGACGCGAAATTGTTAGTTTTGCTAGAACCAAGTATAAAAGGTATCCTAATGAAAATAAGCAAACCCTCCATTCACATTACCTAAAATAATTCACCCCTAGCCCTACTCTAACAAATTTTGACCCTTTAGCTATACTAGCGCCATTATTCTCCTCCTTCCGACGGACACTTTTTATATACAGAGTTTGTGCTGCTTATATCTAGAATGCAAAAAATTTGTTATCAAATTCTTAAGGTCCATTCACAGTAGATCATATTCTTTATAAAATGTGGAATACAATATTATTGCCACTCCTATACAATAAGTTGATTATTAAATGCTAATTTTCAGTTTCATAATGATACTCATTATAACAGTGGGCTTCATTATGAAACTGAAAAATTAACAAATATAAATCCAGATTTTTAAATAACCAAGTAGGCAGACCCAATAATTTCTGTAGAATGTTTGACAGTTTCTAAAATATTCGTGTTTTATGATAGTTTGAATCTTTAGCATTAGTCGAAAAGGTAGATATATATAGACAATTCAGAACAGGGTAAAATTAATATTTCAAATCAGATTCTCCCGTCAATTGATAATACAAATAGTGAAATTCTTTCTTCATCTACAAATTCGATTGTGACTAAAGATGGTACACCTCCAGTACTTTTTAGTAATTGTACTAGATATTCAAAATATGTATTTGAACAAAATTGATTGAAATGTAATAGGCCTGGAGCTGGTAACAAAAGCAAAGTGATGAAAATACTACTTCTAAAACCTATTGGTTCCTTTTGTCGAGTCTACCACGAATATTCAATACCCAAATTTGGAACTGACGCGTTAACCCCTGCGCATCCCCTGAACATGTCAAAATTTAGCCTTATAGATCAATGATAAGACCACCCTTGATTTCGATTTTAATGAGAAAATTATGTATGATAAGCCCTATACGGACGCTATTGTCCTACAAAATAAGTGACGCGTTCGCCCAGTCTCTACAACCGGAACATGTCGAAATTTAGCCTTATATAGGGTAATGATTGGACCACTCACCATTTTTTGTACAGAGCTTAAGAATTGTACGTGAAACACCGTGGTACACTTGTCCGACAAAAAAAGTGACGCGTTTGCCCAGTCCGACAACCGGAACATGTCAGAATTTAGCCTTATAGGTTAATGACTGAATGTTCAACTCACCATTTTTTGCACAGTAATCAAGAAATGTACACTGTGGGCCGAAATAAAGGAGTACATTTTTTAATTGAAAATATTTTTTTTGTTTTTTGGGCGATTTATTTTCTTTTTGTAGGGATAATAACCTAACATGTACTCAGCATGACTGTGAATTTGAAAGTGAAAATAATGTACAGGGTCGGACATATAAAAGAAAGTCTTAGCTAAAATTGTACTAATACGCTTTTTCGGTAGATAAACTATCCAGAACACTTCAGTAAAAAGGAAATTTTCCGAAGTTACCGGATTTGCGAAATACCATTTTTTTATTAAATAACATTTTAACAAATAACACATTTATGAAAACAGTTAAGTAAGTTTAAAACTTAAAGTGGCCACCATTATTTAATAAAAAAATGGTATTTCGCGAATCCGGCAATTTCGGAAAATTTCCTTTTTACTGAAGTGTTCTGGATAGTTTATCTACCGAAAAAGCATATTAGAACAATTTTAGCTAAGACATTTTTCATTTGCAACGAGCTCAAATGCACTGTTATATCACATTTTTTATAAGTCCGACCCTGTACATTGTTTTTGCTTTCAAAATTACAGTCATGTTGAGGACATGTTAGATTATTAGCCCTGCAAAAAGAAAATGAATCGCCCAAAAAACAAAAAAAATATTTTCAATTAAAAAATGTACTCAAATCAAGCAAGCTTGCCTTTGGATACCACGTTTTGGGTTAACGTCACACTAGTTTTAATGGCACTGAAAAAATATTCACATCATAAGAATTCAAGAATTCAAAAATATTTCTCAAAAGCAATGGGATTATTTACAAACTTACGGCCCTGTATGTCAAGGCGAAAAATATGTAGGTACCAGCATATACATCTCAGAAAATGATGATAGATCCTGGTTTTAAATACCAAAACACCATAAGCTACACGAAGTTGTCGCGAGTTATATGAAACTCTTGATTAAAAGCCTGTGAGTCTGTAAAATTAAACATGGAGATTCTTCAATACATGTATCTACGAGAATATACATATATTCACGTGAATTAGATGAAACTGGGACCTATTTTTCAAAAACTGTTACTGACATTATAATTGAAAAAGTAATACTGACTTTATTTGACACGAGATTTATAGGTCGATTTTTAACTCGTTGATGGAACGCACTAAAACTTAACCGCATCAGTCACAGGTTTTTCTTACATCTAAACTAAATTACTGGACATTTTTGACACATAGCATAAACGTCAAATGATCATTACAAAAGTGGTTTCAAGCTGTGTTTTCTTTTAAAATTTTGGGAACATATATTTCAACTTAATTTAAATGGATTTCACTTATCTACCAATAAATCACCAGCATAACTGATGTTTGGAAAAAAAATCAGAACAAATTCATGAAGTTCCAAATTTCGGTGTGGGGAAATTTGTTCGTGTAGGGAATTTCGATAACAGGAAAAATTGCCTGTGGGAATTTGGGAAAATTCGTAAACAAGAAAGTAATTTGATTTATTCAATTGAATTTGAAGGACGGGTTATCAGGAGGCATGTGAATGAAATAATAGCTTCAACAAAAGTCGTGGTTTCAAATACTTCACTTCCTGAATTTTGTTTTGTGCCAGAGATAAATTCTCACAAAAATACTAACGATAATGGAACGAATCTACAAACCGCTCAAGCCAATTCCTCTGAAACTGCAATTACCAATTTACTATATAACTACTACAATGTTAACTCAGAACCTTCTACTTCATCAAGTAATGGAGAAGGAATAATGGAAACGGGTCATAAAGTAAATCCAGAATTTGGTGATTCAATTATACCCTTGTGAATAAATACAAAAGTAAGAAGGAAACCAGAAAAATCTAGGATGTGAATTTAAGCTGGAGTGTTTGTTATGTTCACAATGTAATTTAGGTTATTATTACTTATGTCACAGTCTTGTCATTGGAGTCTTTATTTCATATCAGTTACTTTAAATAGGAAACATTAAGCTAAGGTGAATACATTTTAGTTTTAAAGTGAAAAATAGGCACCAAGTTATGGAATGCCCTGTAGCATCGTGAATGATTTTTAAATTTGAAGCCCGAAGCCAGAATCCATCTACAACTTTTAAAAATTACATTTTTTCATCCTTCATGATAACAGATGTTACCGCCGAAAATTCGATAACCTCGCATTATCTGTGAGCGTATTCGGGGTATCGTATAATACCTTTAAGCTACCAAACGAGCCGACTACGTGCTAATGCAATGGGTTACTTTCCCATAATTCAAGTAGGTGAATTGGGAAGGATCCTAACGAATGTCAACGAACAAAAATTTAGTGAAACTCACGCGCCAGATAAATCTATTACCAAATACTTCAAAGACAATTCTAATTCGCGATTTACCTAAGATAAGAACTCAATTATTGAAGTCAACGTAATCCAGATCCGACCTAAATCTGTGTAGGCAAAAGAAACCTGCGTAATAAAAATTAAAATAACAAGTGTTTGAGTCGATACAATTTCATTTATTAACAAACATTTAGGTATATTATAACGTACGTACTTATTCCGATAACAGAAAACTAATAATTATAAGATGAAACACTAATACGAATATGCAATTCTAAGGGAAACACTTTTAACGGGAAGCGCCCTGGACGAAATGGATCAAGTCTGCGATCGCGAGAGCTCAAGAGCATGGGCAATAATGTTCAGTTAATAATGAAACCATATATGTGCTCATATTTATTTATACCATAGAGAAGTAAGGCACTGTTTAAGTGGTAAAACTCGGTAGGTTAAGTTAGGTTTGTGGTGAGGGAGTCTATAAGGCCCTCCGTTTCACCAAACAAATTAAGCTTCTTAACAAAGCCGATTAGCTTATTTGGTAAATTATTTTTTACGCCTGAGTGCGAGAGAGAAAGAACCTGCTAAATATCAGATACCTGATCCGCAGAAGAAGAGGCACACATTATATTATGCTCTACTGTTTCATCATCTGTTTCATCCAGCTGTCCAAGTCTCAGCATATATGATGATTCAGATGACAGTGGTCTGTTATATGCCTGCTATAGCCCAACATTTGTTTGGAAACATTCTTCGAAGGATGTATAGAAGCCTTTGAATAAACCAATCCTGGTTTATTATGCCACAAGTCTTAAGCCCTTCTTGCTGTCCAGGTATTCAGTGTTTGGTTGACAAATCTTATTTCGATGCAAATTATTGGTTCTGGTCCAATAAAAACACGTGCGGTACCCTCCCTTGCAAGAGGGGCCTCCATGCTAGAGGGGCCAGGAATCCAGACAAGCGGTTCTCTATCGAGTTCTTCTATTTATGCAAGTCTTTTTTGGAAGTCTTATACCAATTTCGACGTTACACGGTAAGAGTTAAGTGCTCTCAAAGCCACTTGTATGTCCGAGAAAATTTTTATGGCTCTTTGTGTGAGATTGGTTTGCTTCAATCTCTCCTCACATAAAGCAATGGCGTAAATTTCCGCCAGACATTATGTTGCATAGGAATTTTGTACTATGTCTCCGCCCGTATACACCTGGACCAGAGCCTGAGGGTGTTTTTGAGCTCTTTGTGTACCAACAGCTGTCTGCTCTTTATAATTTATCCTCACAGAGGACCCATTTACCTATATTTGGAATTAGGACGGTATAGGGCAGGTCGTAGTTTACTGTTGGAGGCATTATATCAGAGGTAATTCCCAGAATACTGTGAATTTCAGTGTCCACTAGCATTCTGCTTTGCTCTGTATAAGCCTGTTTCGTCTCCATCTATATTTCCAAACTATGTACCGTTTGCACAATACGGTACTGTAGGACACGTCTTACCAAGAAAGGAAAAGAGAAAGCCATAAAATATAAACGACAATGAATATCTTTAACATAAGCTGGAAACACTAGAGTCGTAGCAATAAATAGAGTATGGTCAATTCGTAACTATTATTTTTAATTTGAATAAATATTAGTGTCTACAAAGTATATATACCAGATAGTCAAGGCAATATAGAGTTGTGAGCATTGTTTCCCTCCTAGTGGCTCATTCTGCTTGACAAGAGGGCAAAATTGATGTAGAATAAGATGCACTCACCCCGAAGTCTGAAGTCGTTTGGGGAAATTGTTTAATGAGGTAAGAAAGGTGTAATGTCAGTGAAATTGACGTTTTTCGTGCATATCTTTTTGCCCTTCAGTTTTACAGAAAAAACGTTGAGATCTTTTTTTTTCTCTCCTCAAAATATCTACAAAACGTCAAAAAATATCGATTAGATCCGAAGTTATAAGCAAAAAACTATTAGTTAAATATTATTAATAAACAGCCCGATGTTATTATTATACCTTCTTTATACCACACATAATTATGCCCTCAAATTTACAAATAACGTGTACGGAATCTGGAACTTGTAACTTAATTAGTTTGCGAATTATGACGTCATAAACAAATTAATTGATTCTCGCCCTGTACGACATTGCACCCTTATTTATGACATTTGTGTTGTTGGTAGATTTCACTGAGATAAGTCATGTGTCGTTATTATTTTTCAGAAATATGCAATTCCGCAACCGTGGAAATGATTATTTAAAACGACCTTAGTTGTAAAATGCAATATACCGTATGTTCAATGAATTTTGCAATATGTTATTACGTACATTGATAGAGCATAAAAAAAAGCTTTAATCTGAAAAAGGATTCGTCTAGATTCCTTTCAAAAACAACGGAGTGACAAACCGTCAAAGTTTACGGCTAACTGTTCAACAATTTCAGGGTGTAGCGAAAAAAAAAAAAGATATTCATGATCAGAACACGGAGTACTTTCACTTTTTAAAATATTTGTTCGAAGGGGAACAGATTACTAAGCTAAAAGCCATTTTCAAAGTTCGTGCAACCTTATCGTTTTTACTATCTGGCTCATGGCGACGGAGTGGGGGGAGCCGATCGAGACTCGACATAGACATTTCATAAAAGCGCCATTGTCGACACGTGATGTGAAATTTCATAATTTTAGATAATGAAAATGGATTTCTCTCGTCGAGTAGTATGAAAAAAAAAATAATCTGTTTATCTTGGATAGTTCCCGAGAAAAGTACCAATGCAGCTCTGCTCCTGGGTCGAGTTTGAAGGCGCGCTGCGAGAAATTTTCTCGAGTCCAGTCTCCACACACTCCGTCGCCACGAGCCAGATAGTAAAAATGATAGCGTTGCACGAACTTTGGAAATGGCTTTCAGCTTAGATATCTATCTGTTCCCCTTAGAATAAATATTTTAAACAGTGAAAGTACTCCGTGTTCTGATCATGAATATCTTTTTTTTTCGCTGCACCCTGAAATTGTTGAACAGTTAGCCTTAAACTTTGATGGTTTGTCACTCCGTTGTTTTTAAAGAAATCTAGACGAATCGTTTTTCAGATTAGAGCTTTTTTCATGCTCTATCAATGTATGTAATAACATATTGCAAAATTCATTGAACATACGGTATATTGCATTTTACAACTAAGGTCGTTTTAAATAATCATTTCCACGGTTGCGGAATTGCATATTTCTGAAAAATAATAACGACACATGACTTACCACAGTGAAATCTAACAACAACACAAATGTCATAAGTAAGGGTCGAGCACAATGTCGTACAGGGCGAGAATCAATTAATTTGTTTATGACGTCATAATTTGCAAACTAATTAAGTTACAAGTTCCAGATTTCGTACACGTTACTTGTAAATTTGAAGGCATAATTAGATGTAATATAAAGACGGTAAAATAATAACATCGGGTTGTTTTTTAATAATATTCAAATAATAGTTTTTTGATCATAACTTCGGACCTAATCGATATTTTTTGACGTGCAAAGTTAGTTTTGTATATATTTTTAGAAGAAAAAAAAAGATCTCAACGTTTTTTCTGTAAAACTGGAGGGCAAAAAGATATGCACGAAAAACGTCAATTTCACTGAAATTACATCCTTCTTACCTCGTTAAATAATTTCCCCAAACGACTTCAGACTTCGGGGTAAGTGCATCTTATTCTACATCAATTTTCCATCTGGTCAAGCAAAATCAGCCACCAGGAGGGAAACAATGCAAAATGCTCATGTTCAGGCTATATATCCTGGACTACAGAATCATTCTGTGAATGACTAAGTTCTGCAACGTCGCAGTTTCAATATTTTAATTAAGTTATCCCTTTTGTTCTTTATCATAAAATATTCAAAGATGCAATGGACATGCAGACAAAAGAAAACAGAGAAATAAATACCCTCCCTGGTCAAGGATGTTGGGGCTATAAATAATTGTTGGAAAACCTGAAGTCAGACCGTACCAATTGAGATTACAATTATGATAATACTAGCGATGATGTTGTTAATCATATATGGGGAAAATTTTAGTCCCGTTTGGTATGATCGTGAATTGATGATAACCATCAATGTATGAAGATATCTATGAATCTAGCTTTGAGGTACACATCCGTCTTAAAAAAAATTTATCAATGATATTAACGAAGATCAGACAGATTTCAGAGGAAAAAACAAAGAATATGCAATTATACATAAAAATCAATTGCATCTCGTCATTACATGAATCTTTCATAATTTTGCAGCCCAGCGATAAACCTGCGTGTTCATTACCTAGATATTAAAATACTACATCTGTTTTGTGCATACCAACACCACATTTTGTTATTATAGGGACAATTGCTCAGACACCATTAATTTCGGTTCACAAATAGGAAACTATCATTCCGATATTTATTTGAAGGTAACCTACTACGTTTTACCACATAAATCAATCACCATGTATAATTAAAGCGGTTAAAAAAATTCAAACAGATGAAATAATAATAATAATAATAATGGTTGGAAGTGAATTATTATTAAGAGAAGAATTCAAATAAATAACAAGGATATGATATATACAATATCAAAAAACAAAATATTATGTAGATACCATTTAACTACAGCCGATAGCAGTATGAAATTTTATTTCATACTGTACCCTAAAACATACTTTTAGTACGTACTTGATTCCAATCCGGAAAATAGACTTACGGGATAGTAGCACGTAATGAAATTTTACAGGCTTTTACATATTAAAAACTAATAAAAACTCAGTTATGCTTCAAAAGTATAAATATACATTTATTGAAATTCAACAGCAAAACAAAAAACAGAACGATTTGTTGGGTATTAGATACCCCGTGGCTTCATGAGATTTACGCAAAATGTCCTCAGGAATGAATTGATCTTGAGCCATTTTGGGAAAATCGTATAGTGACAATCGCTGACAGTATCACATTGTTTAGAAACAATATTATATTTCTATGTCCGGTAAACTTTTGCAGTACTCGTTTCGAAATTCGTCACTCGTACTGTAAAAGTGTACTTACCGGACTAGTAACGTAAATATCTATTATTTATCACCAAAGTAAGCAATAGGTCTTCATAACGCTCGAAGCTCACCCTTGCGGAGATTTTATTGTTGTTCCCAATTTAAAAAACTCACATAGAACTAAAATACGTAAATAGTGCCTTTGCAAACTACCATCACATCTTCAATTCCAAATCAAAAAAAATTTCCGGTTGCGTTAGTGACGCAGATCCTTTAATAGATACCTCACATATCTGGATGAATAGATATTCAAGGTTTGTTAGTTATGCTTAAGCAGTTAATCGGTTAATTTTAATTTCAGTAGAGTGTGTACAATTATTATTTTAAGGCAGTTATCGAGCGTCGTTTATTGAATACGAAAGTGTTTGTAAACAAATCGGTGAGTACTTTCATTATACTTTGTATATTTATTGAGATATTGAATAATATTTACGTGAATATGTCTTATGATTTTTTAGTTGGAGAACTATTCAATTTTTGATTGTTTCGTAAGAATACATGTCATACGTCGAAAATTTTATTTGTTTAATGTAGAAAAGAAAAGAATGATTAGTGCACCAGCTCTGTATACAGTGCTATTAAATAGCTATTTATGCCATCAGTTACGAAATGCCTAATTTTGTGTAACGCGTGAGATTTTTGCGGAACGAACGTATTGCATACAAGATTTTTTCTGATTTTGAAGAAAGTGATAAAAAAATAAAATTTAATATAATTGATGAAAATTTGGAAAACATAAATTAAGTCTGTTGCTGTTACTTCATGCTAGTTGTCAATTTGACATTTTGTAAAAAAGTCTAGATGGAAGGTTTTTAGCGAGATTGATATATTTTTAGTTTAATTTTTTAAAAATGAGTGATTCAAGTTCTGAAGAGCTACCAAGCGATATCGAAGAGGCAGCAGGTAATGCTCTATTATCAGTAATTCCCAAAAAGTCAAAGGCAGTTTATGATTTGGCATACGAAAAATTTGTTACGTGGTGTGATGAGAAGAAAATTAAACATGTTAATGAGAAAGTTTTATTTGCATATTTTGAGGGTAAGAAAGATCTAAAAGTTTCCACATTATGGACACTTTACTCAATGTTAAGGTCTGAACTAAATCTGAAAAGGAATATTGATATTAAAAAATATACAAATTTGGTAGCATATATTAAAAGGCAAGCGGACGGGTACAGTGCTAAAAAGTCGAAAGTTTTTATTGAAGAAGATTTTGCCAAATTTTTAGTGGAAGCTGATGACAAAGAATACTTAATGGCTAAAGTTGCAATGATAATTGGAATGGCAGGAGCATGCAGAAAAGCAGAATTAACATTTTTTCCAGTTGAAAATGTTATAGACGAAGGAAGCCATTTTCGTGTTGATATCCCACCTTCAAAAACAAAAGTTATACGGCAGTTTGCAATTACCACTGGAGACATTAATACGAATCTTGTTGAAATATTAAGAAAATATATTAAGTTGCGTCCCCAGGTTCTTAAACACAACAGTTTTTTTGTAAAATATGCGAATGAAAAATGTACCAGAAATCCTGTGATAATTAACACATTTAGCAGTCTGCCAAAAGTTATTGCACAATTTCTTGGTCTTTCAAATCCTGTTCTATATACTGGCCACTGCTTCAGAAGCCACTTTCCTAGCAGACAGTGGCGCTGATAATTTAAAATTAAAGAGGCATGGAGGCTGGAAATCTACCTCTGTTGCGGAGGGATATGTTGAAAATTCCATGAATAATAAAAAACTTATGGCGCAAGAAATATTTGGTGAAACATCTAGTGCAATGTGCGCCGCTTCCCAAATAACAGCAAGTTCGAGCAATGAAAAAAATATGTCGTCGGGAATTAATTTGAATAATTGCAATAATTGTGTTATCAATATTTATAATAATTAATTAATTTATAATTTATGTTTTTAACTTGTATTTTAACAGTTTCATAAATAGAATAATTCTTTTTGTCACTAATTTTGAGATACATTTTTCGTCACCAATTGCATAAAATTTTACTTTATGCAACTAGTTATGAAAAGTAAGACGTTTCATAATGTCAATCAGTTTTAAGAAGTGTTACTTTATATGTCAAAATTAGAAAAAAGTATTTTATCTTTGGAACGATTATACGTAATCTAGAGAAATTTGGAAACAATAGGTAATTCAAATGATTTTCCAAAAAGTCTAAATACAATTGTCCATCTAAACGACCATCAACTATAAATGGACCAACTAAGTGGTTTCCAATTATCCCAGCCCAAACATTTACCATAAATCTTTGTTGATGCCGTGTGGATTCTCATCGGCCCACAAACGTAAATTATGAGAATGACAACGCCATTTCTCGTAAATCCCGCTTCATCAGTAAATAATACTGATTTAATGAAATCTCGATTATGTCTTTGTTTTTCTAACAACCACCGCGCATATTGAAGGCGTGCTGAATATTCTCCTGGATCCAAACCCTGTACTTTTTGAAGATGGTCCGGACGTAAAAGATTTTCTTGAAGTATTCTATGCGTGGTGGTTTTTGAAACTTTATGTTGGATCCCAAGTTTTTTAACACTTGATGTAGGGTTGTTATCTACTTCATCTAGGAAATTCAGCTCTAAAACAATAGTACGGATATTTCTTACGGGACCCACATCACCTGCTTTCCGTATAAATGTACCTAATAATAAAATGTATTACCTTTTAAAATGCATAATTGCAATATATCATAAAATCATACCTTTTTCTTGTAAGTTTCTGTCAACACAATCAAAAGTTTTTCTCTCTGGTAAAATTCTATTAGAAAAATGCTTAGAATAAAGTCTCCTTACTTCGCGAGAATTTTTAGATGCCTTTCCATACATTAAATGCATATCTGCATATTCATTGAACGTATATTCTGCCAATTCAAACAATACAGAAATAATTTAAATATTCTTATTATGACAAATACATTTTGACAGCTTCCTACTTAATAAAACTAGATTTTCTAAACTAAAGGATGGTTAATTAATGCATATGACAAATAATTGACGGCCGCATACTTGGTTATAACCCATTTTCAAAATAATGATAGAATCTGAACGTGCTCTGCGGTGTCTTACGAAATTTCATATTTCTCGGAAACCACTGATGTTATCGATTCGAACAAAGGTACCATTTTGTCACAAAAATACTTGGAGAATAAACTGACAGTATTTTAAAGTTTGTTGCCTTGTCACTTTAAAAGTTGTGACCTTTCATCCGGTGAGCCAAGTCCGAACCTGACTTTCTGCAACATTAGGATACTTACTGGTATGGACAAAATAAATGAATTGATGTACTTGACAATCCACCTAATTTTCATCAAGTTCGAAATTATAGTTTTCGAGTTATGAATAAAAATGTATTTAATTTTTTAACTTTAAAGCCCTATAACTCAACAAAGGAGATCCGTAGAAAAAAAAGTTATATGAAGTACTGACATTATTTTAACACCACCTACACATTTACAAGTTTTGGCCTCTCATTCCTGGGACACCCTGTAATCATCAGCTTTTGAATTGCCAGAAATATCGTTATGTCCAAGCACCCACACTAATTTTACTTTAAACATATAGGTTGATGGAACTGTAACATCATCAAGCAAATCTTTTCACGACGGATTCTGTACTGATCTGAAAAACCCAACTAATAAGTTGCAAGGTTTTCCATTTCCTCATCCTAATTTTTTCCATCACTATTCATTTCACCTCGTTTAAAAAAGAACAAAGTGATTTCGCGTTATAATTCACTACGTTATTCTGGAAGATTCGAGATAACTCTTGCAAAAAAATGAACATTACAAATTGGTGGTCATCCAAAAAATTCCCATTTCAAGATGCAATGCTCAAAGTGCAGCTATTAGCAATTATCGAGCTGCTCAAGAACCAATATGAGAAATATGTTATTAATGGAATGGTGACGTGTCAAAATAAAATTGTACTCTGATTTGTATTTAGAGGTGATATTGGTCGATGTTGAACATTTTGTAGCGCATTGGGAGACCACAAGTACTTTCTAATTGGGTTATACAAATAATCACAGCTGGAACTGGGAAAAGTGCGTTAAATATGTGAAGAACAAACTTGGAAAAATGGGGAGTAAACTTAAAGAACGTACAAATTGGGCCAATGACCATTAACATTGCAGATGATAATGATAAACATGAAGATGGAAGCAGTTCATGGAATTCTTTAGTATACATTCACATTTCAATTATGTCAAATATTTATGGTATCAATGAAATATCGCTCAAAATTAAATCAATATTCATTATGACAATGAGGTTCTAAATACGATACTCAGTACTGAAGTTTTCAAAAATCACGGTTAGCTTATCTGTTGGAATACTTCATTCCACAGACTCACATTATCCAATAGTTTTTCCACTTTGGATACGTAATCGTGAAATTGTTTTCCGTGCAGCTCTTGTATAGGTACCTACTCAAAACTCATATACAGCTGTACTCGACTAGTGGCATTGCAATACTAACTCTTTCGTATATACATCTATACATGGATTTCTTCAAATTAAACAAAAAAAAATTAAAACATCTGCAACGAGTTATTTTTGTTGTCACCGATTTAGGGTGTAGTTTTATTTTTTTCCGTAGCTATATCTCGTTACTTACATTCCGAATAGATTTTTTTTATTACCGTTATATTTTTAATTATTAGTCCGTAGGTACACGATTTCGAATTCTATAAAATTTTAGTAGTTTCAAAAATTTAAAATTTTCCAACCGAACAGGACGTCTGGTATATATACCTTTTAATTAATTCCGACAGACATTCAGTATATGGCAAACTTTTTGATAAACATACATAAAGTTTAACACCTATAATGAGAATATAAAATGAGAATTTTGGGATTTTCTCGAGAGAGGTGGAGAAGTGAAGACGTGAAGAAGTGAAGAAGTGAAGAGCGTAAAAAGCGAAAAAACCAGAGAGACCGAGTACCCGACCGTGTAATGAAAAAGAAAACTGTTTTCGTGACTCCGAGAAGTTTCCGGAAAGTGTGAATTCCGGGATAAGGTGGGTGATTTTGAAAGGTAAAAATATTTTAGTAATACACTTAGAAATTAGAAATTGTCGTATCGCCGTTGAGATAGTTTAAGCAGCGTGAATTCTTATCTCGAAAATTTTCCTTTCCGTTTTGTTGGTTGACGAAGTTTATTTATTTCTTGTTTTAATAAAGATTTATAGTTAAAGGAGATTTGCCGTAGAATTTTATTTTATTACCACCGTGAAAATTTTCTTATTGACTAGTACTTGTTCTCCGGTTCTATATTGAGTTTCCAGTTTTTTTCTTCACAGGTCGTTAATATACACTTAAGATTTATGTGAATTGGGGCATTTTCATTTTATTCCGGTTTCTCTTGTTTCTACTCTGTGTGTCAAAACTCGGGTACATTTTAAATATAATAGTTTGCCGGTTTAATTTAGATTCAAGGGATAATCAGACTTGGAAGTGGCCTACCCATAATTTGTTTGATTACCCGGTAGATTTAAATCATTTTCTTACCAGTTCCGTGGTACAATTCTTTTATAATTTTTTTTTGGAAATAATAGTTTGCCGGTTTAATTTAGATTCAAGGGATAATCAGACTTGGAAGTGGCCTAGTCATAATTTGTTTGATTACCCGGCAGATTTAAATCGTTTTTCATCAGTTCCGTGGTACAATTATTTTATAATTTTTTTTGGAAATAATAGTTTGCCGGTTTAATTTAGATTCAAGGGATAATCAGACTTGGAAGTGGCCTAGTCATAATTTGTTTGATTACCCGGCAGATTTAAATCGTTTTTCATCAGTTCCGTGGTACAATTATTTTATAATTTTTCTTGAAATAATAGTTTGCCGGTTTAATTTAGATTCAAGGGATAATCAGACTTGGAAGTGGCCTAGTCATAATTTGTTTGATTACCCGGCAGATTTAAATCGTTTTTTTTTCAGATCCGTGATACACTCCTTTTAAAATTCTTTATTCTCGTTGGAATAATAGTTTGCCGGTTTTCTTTAAATTCAATGGCTAATCAGAATTGGAAGTGGCCTAGCCATAATTTGTTTGATTACCCGGCAGATTTAAACCATTTTCGACTCGTGTAACAATTGTAGTTTTCCGTTGTGTTGATAACCTTGCCGGCTCTGACCGTTACGTCCGCTACGTTATTTTCCCCGTTTTCTTTCTGCTCGTACCTGGAGAACTATCCATAAAATCGACCACAGAGTATAGTAATAGCAATTTGGTAATTAGTAGTTAAAATAGCTCAACAAGACCCCTGGAATTTTCCGTAACCTCCATCTGAGGCTATATCTGGAACTCATGACGATAAGTGTCAAGGGGCCGTGGAGCAAACCACGATAAAAATCTGGCGCCCGAGCATTCCGATTAATTATTTAACATAAAGGGTGTCCATAGTGACGTGTAGAAGGTACTAAACGCGTTACACATCATTCCACTTTTATTTGATTTCTCCTGTAGGTTTGATCGTTTTTTGCAATGGCTTGAAGGAATTTGAGATAACCTTAACTTCAAGTTGTTATCATACAACATAAATACTTCAAATTACGCATAAGTTGGCAATGCCGATTAGTACTTTATCACTTTAACTAGACGGGTGGTGGGACTTACTAGTTAACAACGTCAAGAATAAATTAAGAGGTCTGCTGACTAAATTCAGATACCTAGTTGATTTTTTAACATTGAAAAACCTTAAAATTTTGCATTTCTCGTTTGTGCAATCTCAGTTGCAGTATGGTATCCTAAGTTGGGGAGGGAAAAAGTAATTTGCAGGGTCTTAATGTCTTACAAAAGTGGATACTGAGAGTCATTTACAAAAAAAAAATATAAGGTTTTCTAGCGACAAACTTTTTTCACAAAATAAAATATTTGATGTCAGACAAATTTTCAGTGAAAAGATATGCACAAGTTATACATAAAAATAAAATTAAAGTGCAACCAGTCCAACATTGTCACAACACGAGAGCAAAAGAAAACTCAATGAATATTCCTATATGTGAAAAAACAATCGGTCAACGCTCAGTGGAATTTCTGTCAGCAAAAACTTATAATATTTTACCTCTCAACTTGAGAAACATTAATAACCCTAGAAAATTTAAACGCTCTGTAAAGGAATGGATGTACAATCCTGACAGAAAAAGATTCAATGATCTAGTCGACCTAAAATTTTGTATTTGAGGCTATGAATCTAATTAATACTGCCAATATTTCTCGATTGTGTCAATTTGCCCTAATGTGACCACTTCACTGATTTCTATCTTTCTTTATCTTTATTATTATTACCTTTCCCAATAATTATATATAATTTTAATTATAAGTAGGTATGTCTTTGTTTATCGTTTTAGTAAAATAGTTATATAAGGAGTTTATATTTTATGACGTTTTATAAATGTATTTTTAATTATGTGAAAGTATCACGTGCAAGCGTCTTTGGCGCTTCAGTGATTTTATGTTTATTCCTGTATTTTTAACAATTACTTTTTAAATTATTTATTATATTGTATTATATTCCTTGAATAAACATTATTATTATTATTTTTAGAACACTTTTAAAATGTAATATTGGTATAGTGTGTCCAGTGTCCACAGGATACTTTCCCACTCTATAACCTACCACTAGAGGAGCGGGACACCCCCAAATAGTCGTCTAGAAAATGAAAAATTGACCAACCTCGTTCTAGTTGCTAAGAACAGTCAATCTCTATATTTTCGAGGGTGCTGAAAATAAATTTGCAATTTACTTTTTCTAAAATTGGGAGAAAATGGTCAAAATTTATTTTTAAACCAAAAATGCCAATAAAAAACGATTTTCGACGATCAGCTCGCGGCGAATAATATTTTTTCACGGAAATATATTGACGTATTCTCCAACCAATTCTAGGGACAATGAAACTCGTTCAAAATCTCCAAAGCACTTTTTAGTACGATGAAAAAAGTTGAGTAAGGAAGTTTGTAATCGTTCATTTCTGAATACGTAGTATTGAAATTTAGAAATCGAAGTAGTTTTTGGGAAAGTTCAAGCTATTAATATGCACCAGAAAAAAATATAGAGCGATTCTAAGATGAGCGATCTCGCCGCGCGGCTCTTGGTGTGGGCGCGCGGACCGTTCGCGGATCGTCTTCGTGATAATAGATGATTGTAGTAATCCTCATTATTTTTAATCCAATTTCATCAGAAATATCAAGTAAAATCGATTGCAGCTTTACGGAAGAAGATGAAGATTCGACAGTAACATTTGAAAGAAAAAATGAAATATAAACTTAAGCATCATGTTTTATTATGTTTTATTTTGATGATTCATCAGATACAATATCATTTCGGTTTGTACAAGAAGTTTAGCAAGAACAAATATCACAACACTCTGAATTAGATTGTTTGCAGGGGCAAGTACAATAAGCCAACAGGCTGCAGTGCTCCCGGTACTAGAACGGCTCCCAAAAAAAGGGCATACTTCCGTTCCTTGAGAAGCAGTCCGACTGCGGCAATGAAAACAATTCTCAATCTTCCGCCTTAACGTGCAGAGCAAGCGAGGATGGCTGCATACGGACTGGAATGCAATGGGAACTGACATCAAGGAACCAACAGCCAAAGGCATTCCAGAATCACAGATGTTATCACAAGCTTGCTTCTTACAATAAGAAGTGACAACATGTTAGCCACATTTAACTACACCCAACCATACCATATCCAGCTGAAGTGGGATGGGTTGGAAGCATGCAGTCAGGAAGAAACGTTGGTGTGGTACACAGGCCAATCTGAGACTGACATTAGAACAGGTGCTGGAGTCTATGGTGCAACATCCACGCATCGTTGGGGAATCTTGCTTCTGTATTCCAGTCAGAAATCTACGCTACCGACATGTGTTTGCAGCTGAACATCGAAAGAGGGTAAAGAGGCCAAAAGATCCTTATTTTCTCTGATAGCTAGGCAGCACTAAAATCTTTAGCATGTCCTCAGATCAGATCTAGACTGGTCTGGGAATGTCTACAAAAACTTATAACCCTGGCTAACCATAATAGAGTTACTCTTAAGTAGGTCCCGTCCAAGGGAGTCCTTCTCCAAGAAGGACCTAGTGAAAAGATTGCTGAGCCTGATAAGGGCTACTGGTCTCTTCACAACGGCACAACCAAGAGCACAAGAGCACAAGGCTGAGGTGCCGAGGACTCTAAGCCTTTGACTGGTGTGCTGTACCAATCAATTAATCAATCCGTTGAACACGGAGATTTTCCGTAGTAGGAATAAAAATACTTTTGTAAAACCTCCATAGTTGTGATACCTTCATAATAATCCGTAGGTATAAAACCATTCTCAATGTGCCATTCATAATTTGATATGTTTTCTGATTTAAATTGATCGCTTGGTTTTACTAATTTATTTGCCACAATACTCTTAATATTATACTTCTCTAAAGCAGGCTATGACGGAGGAACTTATCAATCTGAACCGTTTTTGCGATTACAGCATGGTATCTCAAAGAATTAATTGAATTCCGCGTGTCTTTAAGATTTTTTGATAGATCATAAAACATAGCTAAAAAGTTACTTACAACTTCTAAGGCGGACTTAAGATCAATCGTTGTCAAATTACCTGAGAATATAATTTTTCATTTAAGTGTTGCATTTGACACGAACACGTGCGTAGTAAGTATTTCTCGGACATATTTAGATACGTTTAACGTAAACTTGCGTGTTTCTACATATACCGTAAACGTAGGTTTCATTAAGCCAAGATAGGCACTCGTAGCACTCGAATATGAACGATTTACATGTGTCACTTCACTTAATAATTTTCATTATAAGTAAATTGTAGACCTAAATTGCTTAAGTTCTCCTTATAATGAAAAATGTGTAAAACCAATCCATATCATCATCATCTTCTTTATCTTTTAACGCTCTAAAGTCCAAAAATATGTGGCTTGCATTCATCTGAATCTACTAGGATTACTGCACAGTTCCTGGGCCAAACAGAGTTACTGGGCCAACAAAGTTCCTGTGCCAACCAAATTCCTGGGACACAATTCCTGTATAAAACGTTCTTGAGCAGACTGACACAGTTCCTGAAATAGAAATTGAAATTATCTTACTGGACAACTCAAGTCCCGTATTACATACTTCCCAGATGATGGAGTTACCATCGTCAAGAACATATGTATCTAAGTTAGAAGAATCTTCGTCCAGGAAAGAGAATTGTTAAATTTTTATTCTTCACATACCATTTTTACTGACCCCTTTCACTTGAAATTGTAATATTTCAAATTCATTTTTTTTAAATCCTTATATATACAGTGAAGACGTATGGAACAATCTTAGTCCTGATTGTATACAATTAAACCGGAAAATATTGATTTCTGCCTACTACAATCAATTAAGGGATCTAGTTATAGCTGCTGCCCAGAATTACCTACTTATGACGTTTTACCCTGCATTTAGTCATTCTGCTTGGGGACCTAAAAGTTATTTAAATCTTAAACTGTTCGTTGGAATCACCCGTATTATTGCTCAACTACGAATGTGCAATAATCACCGTCTAAGGTTCACATTAAATAATATTTAATATACAATAGTGTCTAAAAATGTATGTACAACCTATAATAAAAAAGAAACTGAATCACGAATACACGTTTCCCAATATATATCTACTGTAATGAAACCAAAAAATACATGTTTTGGAAAAGCGGGAATGCCTCATAAGTGTTTTGGAAAATATCTCGGAAGTAAATGCAAAATGTATCTTCGATTACATCACTAGTATATTAAAGCTCAGGGCATTTATATTAAAGGAATAATTAGGAGTATCTCTTTTTTAGTATGTTTATAGCTTATCTTGTTGATTTTATTGCACTGTTTTTATAATGTTGTAGACAAGTAATTTGTTAAGAAGAAAAAAATATGTGTTAAGAAAAATAACTGTCTTCGGTCCTCGGTGGATTCCTTATACCGGTTATTATTATTATTATTATTATTATTATTATTATTATCTGATCTGATATCTGATATCAAACTGGCAATATTAAGTTTAAAAAATTCAATTTGCTTAGATTTTCATGGACTGAATAGCCATATGATGAAAGCCTCGAGGCACTTGTTGGACCGTTAGAGATACTTTTTAATAAATGTATATTGGAGGGCTGATTCATTAAAAATAACCAAAATTATACCTATACATAAAAAGGGAGATTTGAATAACCCTGACAACTTCAGGCCAATTGCAATTGTACCAGTAGTGGGTAAAATTTTTTAAATTATACTTAAAGATAAACTTGCTTCTTTTTTGGAACAGAAAAAAATATTGTCACCATCTCAGTTTGGCTTTCGGAAAAACATGTCCACAATTAAGGCAGTAGTCAATAGTGTTCAAAGCGTGGTTGAAGGCTTTAGTGAGAGATATGATACATTTGCAGCGATGTATGATCTCACCAAGGCTTTTGACTGTGTTAACATTACATATCTTTTAGATAAATTAGAATATTACGGTGTTAGGGGTAATGTGTTAAGATTATTTAGTTCGTATCTAACAGGCAGGTCTTCTCAATACGTGTTTCGATAATGTTGAATCAAAATTGACTCCTGTTTCAAGAGGAATTCCTCAAGGATCTGTACTAGGACCATAATTATTTATTATATACGTGAACCATTTGCCAAGTTCCCTGGGGGAAGCTCACTGTGTTCTGTTTGCTGATGATACCACAACCTTGGTTAGAGATGGGGTGAACTTGGCAAATGCTTGCATGTCGAATGTAAAATCTTGGTGCAACATCAACTCAAGCTCAATGACACAAAAACCCAGAACATTCCGTTCACATCGTCAAGTTTATTCCAACTTCTGAACCAGTGAAGCTGCTTGGAATAACTTTAGATTCACGGTTAACTTGGGTGTCTCATATAGATTGCTTTTGCTCAAATATTCGCTTTAAAGCAGATTAGAAATTGTTTGAGTCAAAATGTTCTACGAATAGTTTATTTTACACTCGTTTATAGTCATCTTAACTATGGTGATATAGTGTGGGGCGGAGCAGCAAATGCTTCAAAAGTTTTTTCATTGCAAAAAATGGCTGTTCGTATCATCGCAAATGTTCAATATGGCGATCCATGCCAGAAACTGTTCAAGAAGCACCCCTATAAAGTTAGCAGAGCCACTTGCAAATAAATCGATGAAACCTATTCCAATAATTGTCGAGAATTTGTCGTGAACGTAAAAAATTTGTCGCGCTCTTAGTTTTTTTTATAAGGGGTGGCTCTGCTAACTTGATATTAAGTTAGCAGTGCCACCAATAAATAAATATTAAAATGGATCAAAATTATTACGAATAATTGTCGAGTAATTGTCGAAATCCATCTGACGTAAAAAAAACGCACAAAATCTATTCCGTCTAGCATATATATACGTTTTTCTTGGAAATTCCTGGTTTTTGTAGGAATTTCGTATTTTTGGCAACAGCGCATGAGTATATTGATATTTTACGTGTTTTCCATATCATTATTGACGATTATAAATTTTTTTAAGCAGCTTCCTATTTTCCAGAAGCAAAAAAATTATGTTTCAAAGCTGAATGATAGAACATTAAGTAGTACACTTATGTAACTTTGTTGATTTATTATTTTTTCAATAACAATTTATCTGAACAATTGTCAAATGACCAAAACGTGTTTGTCGTGGGGTTTTAACGAGGGTTTTCTCCTATATATGCACCGTGTGATGTAATGAAAGAAATTTTCCGATTTCTCAGTAATACCCACTTGTAATTTGGTTAAATATGATTTTTTCCATCCAGAATTGTACTGAACAATTGTCGAATGACCTAAATGTAATTGTCGTGAGCACAGAACAAATGTCGCGCTCTTAATTTTTTTTATAGGGGGTGGCTCTGCTAACTTAATATTAAGTTAGCAGTGCCACCCATAAATAAATATAAAAATGCATCAAAATTATTACGAATAATAATTGTCGAGTAATTGTCGAAATCCATCTGACGTAAAAAAAACGCAAAAAATCTATTCCGTCTAGCATATATATATACAGTGTTTCCGCGTAAGTTGGCTACATATGGAAAACTTTTTTATTATTGGTTTTGGGAAAAAAAGTTATTCTTCATAAAAAGCTCTGCATTATCTAAAACCTGAAATGCAATCATTAGATATTTCTTATTTTGAGCCGTATACGAGGTTTGTCAAAAAATATTAATCTAAATTGGAAGTAATATCCAAATATGCAATTACAGCTATTTAACATGAAAATTAAGATTTGGTGATTATTTAAGTTTTACATTATAAAGTATTTGTAATCGTAAGTAATCACCAAATCTTAATTTTTATGCTAAATAGCTGTAATTGCATATTTGGATATAACTTCCAATTTTAAACAACTTTACTTCTTACAATTTTTCTGTATTGTGAAAAACAAAGGTACTTTACTCTTGAGTGAGATTAATATTTTTTGACAAACCTCGTATACGGCTCAAAATAAGAAATATCTAATGATTGCATTTTAGATAATGCAGAGCTTTTTAAGAGGAATAACTTTTTTTCCTAAAACCAATAATAAAAAAGTTTTCCATATGTAGCCAACTTACGCGGACAAACTGTATATACCTTTTTCTTGGAAATTCCATATCATTATCGACGAATACAATTTTTTTTCAAGCAACTTCCTATTTTTCAAAAGCAAAAAAATTATGTTTCAAAGCTGAATGATAGAACACACTTATGTAACTTTGTTGATTTATTTTTTTTCAATAAGAATTTATCTGAAAAATTGTCAAATGACCAAAACGTGTTTGTCGTGGGGTATTTGAATTTTTTGAAGCAAAAAACTAAGTAATTGGTGAAATTGGATGAAAAAAATATTCCGATTTCTCAATAATATACCCAGGAAACTTGGTTAATTATTGTTTTTCCCACGATCGTGCGATTTAAACTTTCCCGCACGCATTTTATTTTTGAAAGTGTCACTCTCCCGCACTAGTGCGAGAAAGTAAAATTATGCAAATTTTGACCTTATTAGATAGATTTTTACTTCGGAAGTTATAATCAAAATTGTGGAGATTCGCCGATATTCATCAGTGATGTAGATATTTGAATAGAAACCCTGGATAAAACTTATTTATATTTTACAAAATATAAGAATTTCTGGATAGACTTTTCTATTTGGTGGGCAACTTTCTCCTTTTTCTTTGAGGTCATCATATTGGATCCAACACGTTCCCCTTCGGCAGAACGCCGTATAATGACCTGGAATAGGAGTCCTAGTTTGTATCTTGGATACAGTAAAATTTATCAATCCTATAAGTTCGTATTTTTCCTTTGTTTTTTCATCCGTGAATGAATTTGTTATCGAATCTATAGTTATTGGTTCCTCTTGTCCATATATTTCGAACAAAACGATATTTCCTGAAATATAACATTAACAAAATGATGTATTCCAAACGGCTGAATAAATAAACAAAAAATTTGAATTCAAAAGAGGGTGGGGACTTTCTGAAGCTTACTTCTTGCTTATATTGGCTCTGAAAATTGTTAATATCTGTCACCAGCGAAAATGTTCGAATATCATGAATTTTTTTGTCCCGTCTTTTTTTATGTAGGCAAGTATCTTTATCTTTTCTAAACAAGAAATCTTATTTCGTGAAATGAAAAACGTCAGATTAATGACATTGTCATAGCTTCGGTTTCCGGAAATTATCACAGGAACGAAAGAAATATGACTGAACTTTTTCAGTTGGGATGAATAAACGGTACAAAAACACCGCACCACTTTGTGGCCTCACTCAGCCCGGTATTTTTTTAAGCAAGTCATAACTATTTTCGAACTAGATATAGTTAATTTCATCAAAATTTTAGAAAAAGAGTTTGGATAATTTTTAACAAGTATGTTTCCCTATTTTTGTTTAATTGCAGTGGTAGAAGTGAGGTCTGATAGATATATTCATGAAGGGACCTTGAATGCAAAATTTCAAGTTTTTAAAGTCATTATTGCAAAACAAATCAATTCATATCAAAATTTCGAGTAAGCTTTTGGAATAATTTCTTATCAAACTTAATTGCTCTAAAGTGGAAAAAAGTTAATTAACTAACCTATATCCAATGAAACTGATTGTGATGTTTCGTGGTGGTTTCTACATTTTTTGTCGTTGGTTATGATTCCTTCTATAAAGCTTCCTAAGTTCTCCTTTGATAATTTCGCATGCAAGCCGTAAGTTGGGTATTCAATTCTTCGAAAACACCCATTTTTACAGTTTCGGATTTCCACAAAACTGGGAAACTTTCTGAAAATTTTTGCTGCAAGAGAACTCACGCTGGTGGTACAGTTAATTTCTCGTGTTGGTGTATTTTCTTTGAAATCTTCCCCAAATAATATACATATTATTTCGGCCCTTTTCTTATATGTCGCTTGTCTGACACCGTTCTCCATTGTATCACACACAAGGTGAAAAAAATTATTTTAATTTTTATTTAAATTGATGAAATTTCTTAGGTTTCTATTATCGCCAAATGCCGCTAGTAATATTTGGAAAATACTGTCGAACGCACAAGTATTTGTGAGCGACACTTCTGATTTTCCCAATTTAATTAGTCGTAAAGATGACACGGTTCCATTTTTTAAACATGGCAATTTACCGTATCTTTTGTACGACATTGCGTCGAGAAACTCCACAGTATTTTTATTCAAATATCTGGATTTTTTAGAAATTTTCGGTGAGCCACCCTTAACTCTCCAATTATCAATTTTTTGAGTTGCGAGTCTGTCGTCTTTCCTTGAGTTGTAAAAGCATTCGGGGCATAATATTATTTTATCTTCCTCTTCTTTATTATATTTTGTACAATTTAAACAAATTGCAGCTTTACAAATTGCACACACTCGAGCATTGTAGGAGTTTCCTTTGCAATATTCGCAAACAAATACTCGTATGAATACATTTACTTCTGACGACAAGTCCTGAAAAGGTTGTCTCTCCGTAGATTCGTCTTCTATTTCCCTTTTATTATTGGAATCAGATGTTTTTTTGTCGAAACTTTCATCATAAATTTCATTTTTTGTGGAAGAAATGGGGGGGGACAAATAATCATGATCATCAAATATATCGGACAGTCGACTGTCATTAAACGTTTGGACAATTTCAGAAGCAGTTGTGGTGTTAACTGAACTGACGGGAAAATCTGCGGAAAATTCCTTCTCGATTTCAAAACGATTCAGAGAGACGTCACTTGAAACATCAATTTTCATTTTCATTTGTGATTTTTTCAATATTGGTTTTATATCTATAATATTCGTAGCTGAATGTACATTTTCATTCGATTTAGTTTCGAATATTTTCAACTTTCCGTCATTGTATTCGAGAAATGTTCTCACTGCGACATCTACTCGTAATATGCGATTGCAGAGAACATGAATCTTTATTATGTTGAATTCAGCTTCCACAGGAGCACTACTGGCAGGTATTCGCCCATAGCCAAAATCATCCCTGCAAATGCAACTCCAAAGGGGTATTGTTGCCATTTTTTTTATTAGACGATCGGCGAAGACGGGAAAATATCTGGGGTTGAAATCATCTCCGTCTTCGCACTCCAGTTTTCTCTCAACTCCTTTCCTTATATCAATACCCCATTGTTGCCATAGGTTCCCAACCAGATCTGATTTTTCGTTTCCTTCCTCATCATTTTCTTCTTCATCTGTTGATTCTTCGAAATTCACTTCTTTTTCGGAGTCTTCGATTGTTTTATCTATGATTTCCCCAACTTCTTCTTGGCAAGTATTGCTATTCATCAGAGAAACAATAACATCAAGAGATTCCTTCAAAGATATTGCACCTACACCCGCTTTTTCAAACAAAGAAATTGTCAATAGTGCGGTAATAACACGCTTGGCAGAGTCTCTGTCACGACATAAAATGAGTTGTCCAATCGCACACAAGTAGAATTTTTTTTTCCATTTTTCTTTGCATTCTTTCTTGAAGAAATTTACCCAGCTCTTGATAAAATGTGCTACATCTGTTCTTATGTAAGTTTTTGGGACGTCCGATATTCCAGAATTGTAACACCTATTTGTGTAATCCATTATATCGTTGAGTGAAAAATACAAGATAATATAAACAAATATAAATAAAATTGTGGCTGGAGCTGCTCCTAGTAGATGGATGCTTGTCCTCCATGGTTGGAAGATGATCCCAGCCGGTAGAAAATATAATCAATCGGTCAAAAAATCAACAACCGACAGAAAATATTCCCCACCGGTTTACAGGATGTTTTCTACCGGCTGCACCCTGCTAGAAGTTTGTCTTTACTAGCAAAGTGCAGAAATAAAAATATACAATCAGGAACAAATTCAAAATCAACAATTATAAAACATTATATGTCAAATATCAACAAAAAATTAACAATGTACATTTAATACAATATTTTAACCAAAAATATCAAACACAAATTACACAGCATAATATATTTTAAAATTAACATATTAACACCCCAATATCACCACTACTTCACCAACCCCTACCACACTCAAGCTTGAGCATGCAAATATTAAACCCATGCAGATAAGAAAATAAACATGCAAATAATATGTACTTTACCAAATAATATAAGCCTTATAATGAATTAGAATGGAAATTTTGATTTATTAATAGTACTGGAAAAAAATCTGGAGCTCCAAATTGAAAAAGTCAAAGATAACTTTTGTAACCTGAAAAATCCTTTCCTGAAAGAAATTCTGGAACAAAAAATTAAATTAATGATAAAAAAAATTATCTAAAATTTTTGATTATTTTTGAGATATTACAAATAAATTCTGAAGAGTATATCCATCGCTGGTAAAATTTCTAGAACAGAAAATCAAAAAAAATTAAAAAATTCAACAAAAATCCGATGGAATCTTGAAGCCTGTAAAAGAGTGTTAGTGTGCTGAAAAGAAGCGCTGAAAAAAATTAAATTAAATTATATTCATGAAAAAAAAGTATCAAAATTTTTTATAATTTTTGAAATAGGCCTATCAGCAAGTTTGAATATATCGATATATTCCAAATAAATTCTGAAGAGCATATCCATCGCTGGTAAAATTTCTAGAACAGAAAATCAAACAAAATTAAAAAATTCAACAAAAATCCGTTGGAATCTTGAAGCCTGTAAGAGAGTGTTAGTGTGCTGAAAAGGAAGCGCTGAAAAAAATTGTTAGTAGTTAGTCAGAACCTGCCAAGTAGCCATTTTGCATGTAACAGCTTTGGCTTCTACGATATTTTGATAGCCCATACTGGGCAACAATTTCCCCAACTTGTTAATCCATACCCATTCAACAAACGGAAAACACTTAAGCGCACTCGCCCCATCTGGATGACCGCCCGCTTTGCAAACGAGACTGACCGACAACCTAGTGAACGAGCACTTTCCCACAGTGTGGTACTGCGTGCATCCGTGAAGGAAAAAGTCAATCGTAAGCACACAAGTGGTTACATGTGGCGTCCTTGACAAGTAAAATAAAATGCTTACCGATGTCTGTTTGAAAAAAGAACCAACTTGTGAAAGGAAGGCAGGACAATATTTAGAAAAATGAGGAACAACATAGCTTACCTATGTCTTTTGAGAAAATAAGCAATTCCTAAGAGAATGGGAGGACAATATTTAGAAAAATGAGGAACGACATAGCTTACCTATGTCTTTTGAGAAAATAAGCAATTCATAAGAGAATGGGAGGACAATATTTAGAAAATTGAGGAACAACATAGCTTACCTATGTCTTTTGAGAAAATAAACACCTTGTTAAACAAAGGGAGGACAATATTTAGGAAAATGAGGAACGTCATAGTTTACCTATTGTTAGTTGTTAGTCAGAATCTGTCAAGTAGTCACTTTGCATGTATCAGCTTTGGCTTCTACGATATTTTGATAGCCCATACTGGGCAACAATTTCCCCAACTTGTTCATCCATACCCATTCAACAAACGGAAAACACTTAAGCGCACTCGCCCCATCTGGCTGACTGCCCGCTTTGCAAACGAGACTGACGGACAACCTAGGGAACGAGCACTTTCCCACAGTGTGGTACTACGTGCATCCGTGAAGGAAAAAGTCAATCGGAAGCAACCTAGTGATTACATGTAGTGTCCTTGACATGTAAAATAAAAAGCTTGCCAATGTCTGTTGAAAAATAACCACCTCGTGAAAGAAATGGAGGACAATACTTAGGAAAATGAGGAACGACATAGCTTACCTATGTCTTTTGAAAAATAACCACCTCGTAAAAGAAATGGAGGACAATACTTAGGAAAATGAGGAACGACATAGCTTACCTATGTCTTTTGAAAAATAACCACCTCGTAAAAGAAATGGAGGACAATATCTAGAAAAATGGGGAGCGACATAGCTTACTTAGGTATGTATTTTGAAAAGTTAAGCAATTAAGGCTGAAAGTTACCTTGCGTAGATGGAAGTTTGTCCCCCATGGCTGGAAGAAGACCCCAGCCAGTAGAAAATATAATCAATCGGTCAAAAAGTCTAAAACCGATGGAAAATATTCCCCACCGGCTCATAGGATGTTTTCCATTGGCTAAACCCTACCAGAAGTTTGTCTTTACCTGCTAAGTGTAGGAATGAAAATGTACAAACATGAACACATGAATTCAGGAATTATAAAAACGGTATGTCAAATATTACCAAAATATTTACATTTTCAATAATGCTTTCACCAAAAGGTATACTAACCTATGTCTTTTGGAAAAGGCATATAAAGAAGTTATAAAAATTGGGAAAAGATGGAAAACAATATAGCTTACTCGTGTCTTTTGAAAATTAAGTGCATAAACAGTTTTAAATTCTAATACATAATTTGTAACAATATTCCAAGTTCATATAAGTTAATAATCATGAGTAGGCAATTATTATTCTATGGAAGTGTTCTAAACTATTTCAAAATCAAATAAGTACCTATATCAGTTTGCTGATAAATTATAAATCGGTTAATATTATTGTATAAAAATTATTTGTAAAAGAACCATAACATTTTAAATACAGTGTATTTATTTATTGCTAGTAGTAGTGAGAAATAAAGAAAGGATAATATTTTGGGAAATATAGGAAACAACATAGATCTCCTATGTCTTTGGAAAAAAATATTTTGGAAATAAATCAATACAGAATGGATTTTATAAAATAAGTAACCAATTGTACAATAACTAAAAAGTATATAACTTACTGTATCAAAGATTATTCTTAACTATTTCAAAATCCAATAAGCGAGTACTCAGATTATTGATGAATTTTATATCAGTTAAAGTTTTTGTATAAAAATTATTTGTAAAAGATCCAAAATATTTTAAATACAGTGTATTTATTTATTGCTAGTAATAGTGAGAAATAAAGAAAGGAAAATATTTTGGAAAACATATAGAAACCAACATAGATCTTCTATGTCTTTGGAAAAAAATATTTTGAAAATAAATCAATACAGAATGGATTTTATAAAATAAGTAACCAATTGTACAATAACTAAAAAGTATATAACTTACTGTATCAAAGATTATTCTTAACTATTTCAAAATCTAATAAGAGAGTACTCAGATTATTGATGAATTTTATATCAGTTGAACTTTTTGTATAAAAATTATTTGTAAAAGATCCAAAATATTTTAAATACAGTGTATTTATTTATTGCTAGTAATAGTGAGAAATAAAGAAAGGAAAATATTTTGGAAAACATATAGGAACCAACATAGATCTTCTATGTCTTTGGAAAAAAATATTTTGAAAATAAATCAATACAGAATGGATTTTATAAAATAAGTAACCAATTGTACAATAACTAAAAAGTATATAACTTACTGTATCAAAGATTATTCTTAACTATTTCAAAATCTAATAAGAGAGTACTCAGATTATTGATGAATTTTATATCAGTTAAACTTTTTGTATAAAAATTATTTGTAAAAGATCCAAAATATTTTAAATACAGTGTGTATATTTATTGCTAGTAGTAGTGAGAAATAAAGAAAGGATAATATTTTGGGAAATATAGGAAACAACATAGATCTCCTATGTCTTTGGAAAAAAATATTTTGAAAATAAATCAATACAGAATGGATTTTATAAAATAAGTAACCAATTGTACAATAACTAAAAAGTATATAACTTACTGTATCAAAGATTATTCTTAACTATTTCAAAATCTAATAAGAGAGTACTCAGATTATTGATGAATTTTATATCAGTTAAACTTTTTGTATAAAAATTATTTGTAAAAGATCCAAAATATTTTAAATACAGTGTATTTATTTATTGCTAGTAATAGTGAGAAATAAAGAAAGGAAAATATTTTGGAAAACAATAGGAACCAACATAGATCTTCTATGTCTTTGGAAAAAAATATTTTGAAAATAAATCAATACAGAATGGATTTTATAAAATAAGTAACCAATTGTACAATAACTAAAAAGTATATAACTTACTGTATCAAAGATTATTCTTAACTATTTCAAAATCTAATAAGAGAGTACTCAGATTATTGATGAATTTTATATCAGTTAAACTTTTTGTATAAAAATTATTTGTAAAAGATCCAAAATATTTTAAATACAGTGTGTATATTTATTGCTAGTAGTAGTGAGAAATAAAGAAAGGATAATATTTTGGGAAATATAGGAAACAACATAGATCTCCTATGTCTTTGGAAAAAAATATTTTGAAAATAAATCAATACAGAATGGATTTTATAAAATAAGTAACCAATTGTACAATAACTAAAAAGTATATAACTTACTGTATCGAAGATTATTCTTAACTATTTCAAAATCTAATAAGAGAGTACTCAGATTATTGATGAATTTTATATCAGTTAAACTTTTTGTATAAAAATTATTTGTAAAAGATCCAAAATATTTTAAATACAGTGTGTATATTTATTGCTAGTAGTAGTGAGAAATAAAGAAAGGATAATATTTTGGGAAATATAGGAAACAACATAGATCTCCTATGTCTTTGGAAAAAAATATTTTGAAAATAAATCAATACAGAATGGATTTTATAAAATAAGTAACCAACTGTACAATAACTAAAAAGTATATAACTTACTGTATCAAAGATTATTCTTAACTATTTCAAAATCTAATAAGCGAGTACTCAGATTATTGATGAATTTTATATCAGTTAAACTTTTTGTATAAAAATTATTTGTAAAAGATCCAAAATATTTTAAATACAGTGTATTTATTTATTGCTAGTAATAGTGAGAAATAAAGAAAGGAAAATATTTTGGAAAACATATAGGAACCAACATAGATCTTCTATGTCTTTGGAAAACAATATTTTGAAAATAAATCAATACAGAATGGATTTTATAAAATAAGTAACCAATTGTACAATAACTAAAAAGTATATAACTCACTGTATCAAAGATTATTCTTAACTATTTCAAAATCTAATAAGAGAGTACTCAGATTATTGATGAATTTTATATCAGTTAAACTTTTTGTATAAAAATTATTTGTAAAAGATCCAAAATATTTTAAATACAGTGTGTATATTTATTGCTAGTAGTAGTGAGAAATAAAGAAAGGATAATATTTTGGGAAATATAGGAAACAACATAGATCTCCTATGTCTTTGGAAAAAAATATTTTGAAAATAAATTAATACAGAATGGATTTTATAAAATAAGTAACCAACTGTACAATAACTAAAAAGTATATAACTTACTGTATCAAAGATTATTCTTAACTATTTTAAAATCTAATAAGCGAGTACTCAGATTATTGATGAATTTTATATCAGTTAAACTTTTTGTATAAAAATTATTTGTAAAAGATCCAAAATATTTTAAATACAGTGTGTATATTTATTTATTGCTCGTACTTATAGTGGTAGTGAGAAATGAAGAGAGGATAATATTTTGGGAAAATACAACAAACAACATAGGTATCCTATGTCTTTGGAAATAAATAAATACAGACTATATTTCATAAAATAAGTAACCGACAATACGATAACTAAAAATATTCGAAAAGTATATAACTTACTCTATTTATGAATGTCTTAAACCATTTTAAAATCCAATTTGTTGATAAATTAAGAATCGGTTGAAATTTTTGTATGAAAATTATTTGTAAAAGTTTCATGATATTATAAAAACCTTTAAATACACTCTATTCATATATTGCTAGTAGATCTAGTAAAAAAAGGGTAATATATACGGGTAAAATATACAAAGCAACATAGTTACTTATGTCTTTTGAAAAAAAAATGGAAAATGAATAAATAGAGTATATATGTAGTGCTAGTAACTACCAAATAATAAAATACTGACTTACCTTATATAAAAAATTATAATCCTTGGAAATCATGACCAAATATTCGAACTGCACTTAGGTACACTATCGAAAAGTTCGAAGACACACAGTTTCACTACCGAAAATAATTTCGAACAAAGGTACACTCCCGAAAATTCGAAAACACACTTATATTCCCGTAAATTAATAAAATACACTCCCGACACGACCGTCCGATTTAAAAATTCATTCGTTACTGAAAGCAATAAGATATTCATTAGTCACTCTATTACACATAAACAAGTATTTGTCATCGATGTGAATTCAATATACACTGGCCGCCCCATTTAAGAATATAAATATATATTATTTTAAAAAACGTTTTCTATTATTTTTGATATTTTCAATATACAGGGAAAGTAGAAAAGTTCTAAAAAAATTCTTAAATCAATTTTTTTAGGATATTCTAAGAATTTACAAGAAAATAGTTATTGTGAATTCTATGTTCAGTATAATTTTGGCAGGCAGTGTATATATCGACACAATTAACATGTATTAGAACGTGTATTTTACCTTCATATTTTTCTGCGATTAACGGAAAGAAGAAGAGACTAAGGAATATCTATTAACTTCTTCTTTTTCTTTAACAGGGGATAATTTACCTGGATTATATAGGAGAAATATTTTATTGTAGTATTGATGTATGTGTTCGAGGGGATATTTTACTTTAATTTGTTTCCCTGATTCACAAAATGAAGAAGCACTAAGGGATTTTGTTTAATTTTTTTTTTTTATTCTCTCAAGAATGTATAAAATGATGGCTTGTTGTGTGCTGATTTTTAAAAAAATATGTAAAGACAAGGTAAGTGAAGTACATGGATAAAAGTGTAACGCGCAAAATACCCTCTTGGGCTCCCCGACTAATGTGTGAATCAAAAACCAGAAGTATTCTGTTAAAGCATTCAGCATTACACAAATAATTGTTCAATATGACTGTATGTTTGGTTGCATATACCAAAATCTTTTATTAATAGAAAATCGTTCATTAATAGGGGTCATTAATGAATCATTGTTAGTACATTATAATTCTTGATAACCACAACTGTGTGTATGGTTGCCTTCTACTTCACTTCTAATTAACATCATAACACTATACAAGAATAAAATTATTCTATAATATTGTACTCATTACCCGGAAGAACTAAATATGTTTTTCATAAAATAGTTGGCTACCGCCCATATCTTTACTCGACAATGAAAATGGGAACATTTATTTGGATATACTGTGAACAACCATTAATTTATCGTCATTACAGAAGACGATCTTAGAGACGTTAAATTAACATTTTTATTCTTTGCCTCAATTTTTCCATGCGAATTTTCCAAATCGATGGATTCACAGAAGTGACCTCTGGTTCTTCAGACCTTGGTTCGTTTAAATTTTACTTTTGAAATATCTGAAATAACGCTATCTACAAAATTTTATAAATATCATGCTTTTAGTTTTAAAGATGCTTACTTGATCCATACTTTATGCCAACCCTGTATTATTAATAAAAATAATTGATCTTTTTTTTTCTGAGCCCGTCTGACAAGTCTCCGATAGACTGCAGCCTAATGCTTATTGTCTTTTTGCTCGTGCTTTCTCATTGCACACTTTGACATTTAATCGAAAATCATCTGTCAGTGTCACACTTCTCCCTATTACGGCTCGATAATAGTTTTCTTGCAATTTATTCATAACAAATTATGGAAGATATTCAATGCACGCCACATGAAATTCAAGAGAAGTTGGCGATAACATTTTGTATGCACCACGTCAGTAAAGTGTCTTTATCGAACTCGCCTGTTAGTCGCCTCATAATTTCAGACTCGTCCGATAAAGACTCACTTTACTGCCTTGTAAATAACTATTATTTCTATGTTCACAAAAAATATATAGAATCGTTGAGTGAAAAATACTCAACGATTATATTAAAATCCCCCGAGAATATCAGAGCACATGCATTCTCAAGTGCTTTCGACTCGTCGATAGTCTGTGAATTGAATATAAGTATATGAGTTTCTTATTCATTTCAAATTATTTATTTCTTACCACTTCTCGAGGAAATTCCATTCCACATCTTATTGTACCTAATAGCCATTTACTAATCGACACCATGTCATGGGATTCTGAAAATTGGGATGTTACTGAAAATTGTTGATTTCCACAATATGCCACTGCGTTGTACAAAAAAATGTGTTTGGAAACACTTCCATCAACATGAATGATTTTCTTCGCAACTCCTCCAGTTGCATCTATACATAAATTTGTTTCGTATATTTTATTCATTTTGTTGAAAACACGAATTTGATGAGCTGAGGCGATCACGACATGAAACGGGTCATACCCAATTTCACGAATTACATTTTGTCCAAAGGAACTTCTTTTCAAAATTGCAATTGCTCTGATTGGGTCTTGGTCCAGATACTGTGATCGAATGTATTCATGTTTTGCAACCCTCAAAACTTCTGCGTCATACAAGTGCGGTGGCTCCTTTGTTTCCCTCACATCCATCATTTCACCAGCTAATCTACATCTCCATTTAACTGTAGATTCGGTTTGCAGGTCTTTCGCGATTTTTTTTCTGAGATTTCCGCGTAGTTGGCGTTTTCCACAATCTCCTCTGCCTTCAGAAATTGAACATTCTATTTTTCGAATTGCTTTTTCCTGATCTGGAGGCAGTACCTTGCAAATGGCGATACTTCCACATTTGCAAAAACCTGAAAATTGTAATGCTTGTTCAATCAAATATAGTTTAATTAAATCATTTGTGGAATTTTCTGCGGGAGAAATGAATGAAATGACGGGTGTGAAAATATCGATAACCACAATATAGAAAATATTTTTTTGTATTCACTTCCTAAAAAGGCCCCTCCGCGATGAACGTGTGAACAGACATATTTCGATAGACACCTAGACGATGATGAAACAGTTTTGTTAAAATTCATAAATTCTAATTTTGTTATTATTGGACAGTTTTTAATTTGAGCATTAGTAGTGGTTGTTCTGAAAACAAATTAAAAGGTTTCAGTCTGAATTGAAGAAATTGATTATAAAAAAAGCTTTTTCGAAAACAAGCTTTTATTCAAAGTGCACTAAAAAATAAAAAAAATGTAATAAAATAATGGGTTCAATTTACTCCTCAAAGTTTACTTTATTCACTTGGGTGCAGTTGAATGAAAGCTTGTATTTTGAAATGTTCTTTCTCACAGTTCATATGATTCTTTGTAGTCATTCGTGAAACGCGTCATTTTATTGAATTAAAATTTTGAATGAAATTGGGCTATGATAACAAATCTCATCATCATCTTGTAGCCGCCATCTTTAATTCATGAATTTTGATTAGAAAATCATGATCTCCGACCCCTATACACCCAATTTTAATACAATCGGACCATAATCACAAAACTCATCCTCTACTTGAATAATATTTAAATTTTCCCAATGTCCGACCCCACAACGCCCTCGCCATTTTCTTATGTAACCCTGCCAAATTTCAAATCAATCGAACGATTAGAAGTGATTTGATTAAAGACTGACAGACACACAGACACCGAAACAGGTGAAACTTAATAGGTAAAAACTTGTAAAAATTGATAAACTCACCTTTGAAAATACCGAAGTCAGCTTTCCTGGTCAAATGATGGTTTTTAAAATGGAATCCATGGGTGAGTCTGTAATCATCAAAAATTTTTTTTGATACAATTTGAGTCCATTTACTGGGTTGAAAAATCGTGATCCGGCGTTCACCAATTTTTCCTTTTTTTGTTTTTCTCGCACAAACTCTTTCGGTTAGGAGACTTTCAAATTTGGACGTCTTAATGGAAAGAATGAAGTTGATAGAATTTGATTCGAAATACAATTCGGGAGACAATTCAGGAGACAATTCAAGATTGTTTAAGGATACTTCCTTTTTGTCCTCATTATCCAGCGATGCTATGTCTGTGAGCAAACTTTTCAAATTGTATCGATTACCCACACACATGGAGTGAAGAGAGGTTGCCTTTATTTTATTGCCTAATTCATCTTCAATCACTTTCCAAATAGCTGCTGTTGCCCTCGCAATTTCGTTATTGAAAACAAGTTCATTTTTGTGTAGAAGTATAGTTTCGACCAAAGTGTCGCGAGGAACTAGGGGTCTCTTTCCAGGAACGAATTTTTTCATTTCTGAATGAATGTTGAAACACCAAGAGTTTTTCACCAAAGTTATAAATTGTTTTTAAACTTAAATAAAACTACCTACAAGATGATAACTAAACTACTAATTGTTTTTCACCAAAGTAATAAGAGTCACTAATTATTGTTTTTCACCAAAGTAATAAGAGTCACTAATTATTGTTTTTCACCAAATACGAATTACAATCGACTTAATCCTAATAGCACAACAAGACAGACAATACTTACGATTTAAGACTGGGTAGTGCGGTGATATTTTTCAGGGTGGCGCATGTCTCCCAACTGCCGCCCCATATTTTGAATAATTCAAAATTGAGATAAAAAAAACATGAAAAGAAACCGCATATCTTTATTTTCAAAATATAAATAATAATAAATAGTCTTAATTCTAAGTCTATTTAAAAAAGGGTATTACAAGGGGTATTATCAGCAATATTAAAAGCGGCGTGTTATTGTGAAAAATATAAATCTTGTAAGATGATACCCTACCCTACTGGCAAAGATTACAGAAAACTATAAGATGTTTCACTCCAGGGCGGCTTGATTGAAGTTGCTGTCCGGAAGTGACGCCACTCTCATAAATCATTTTTACGAATCGCCTTTGTTGTCAATAATTAGACCGGTAGGTACCAGAGAAGTTCGAAAAGATTATTTCATTTTAAGCTATACAAGGTTAATTTAAGAAATATATATTTAAATTGATAGGATTCTTTAGGTATAACAAAGGTTTTTGGATTCGAACTTTTCTACATCGCAATAATGTTTTCAACAATGTCCCTTGACGGTATACAATAGTATACATAACCCACTTAATTCATCCTTCTTTGTCGTGTAGGCTTTCAGTTTACACAAAATAGTTTCTTTGTTTACTAAATTATCAGCCGAATGGGCAAAATTTAGGCAGGTTTGACAAGAATGTTGTATTAGACATTTTTTTAACAAATACCCCGTAACATACACTAAAGCGTTTCCTTCTCTGCTTGATAGATTTCGGTAATCTGTTGTAAACACTTTTAAAGGCACATTTTCAGTTTCTGTTCTAAAAGTGAACTGTTATAGACATTCTTTTGTAAGTTCAAAACCATAAGTTAAAAGAACTTCGTTTACGTCATCGATACAGTTTGTACCTTCAAATAGTTTTCTGTAATTTTTGCTATTGGTGCCGATAATAAAAGTGTCTTTTTTATATCATCAATCGTCGGACCGTAAAAACAACGATGGTTGTGTTGAACATTGATGATTTAGCTATTCTTTAATAATAATGTTACCTATTATAAAAATATAAATTCTTTTTTGATGTAATAACTTAACTAAAAAACTTTATATTCGACAATAATGACAGGGAGAACACGAAAAATGTCATTATACTTATGCGCTGTTGCCAAAAATACGAAATTCCTTCAAAAACCAGGAATTTCCAAGAAAAACGTATATACCTATATGCTAGACGGAATAGATTTTTTGCGTTTTTTTTACGTCAGATGGATTTCGACAATTACTCGACAATTATTATTCGTAATAATTTTGATGCATTTTTATATTTATTTATGGGTGGCACTGCTAACTTAATATTAAGTTAGCAGAGCCACCCCCTATAAAAAAAATTAAGAGCGCGACATTTGTTCTGTGCTCACGACAATTACATTTAGGTTATTCGACAATTGTTCAGTACAATTCTGGATGGAAAAAATCATATTTAACCAAATTACAAGTGGGTATTACTGAGAAATCGGAAAATTTCTTTCATTACATCACACGGTGCATATATAGGAGAAAACCCCACGACAAACACGTTTTGGCCATTTGACAATTGTTCAGATAAATTGTTATTGAAAAAATAATAAATCAACAACGTTACATAAGTGTACTACTTAATGTTCTATCATTCAGCTTTGAAACATATTTTTTTTGCTTCTGGAAAATAGGAAGTTGCTTAAAAAAAATTATAATCGTCAATAATGATATGGAAAACACGTAAAATATCAATATACTCATGCGCTGTTGCCAAAAATACGAAATTCCTACAAAAACCAGGAATTTCCAAGAAAAACGTATATACCTATATGCTAGACGGAATAGATTTTTTGCGTTTTTTTACGTCAGATGGATTTTGACAATTATTCGTAATAATTTTGATGCATTTTAATATTTATTTATGGGTGGCACTGCTAACTTAATATTAAGTTAGCAGAGCCACCCCCTATAAAAAAATTAAGAGCGCGACATTTGTTCTGTGCTCACGACAATTACATTTAGGTTATTCGACAATTGTTCAGTACAATTCTGGATGGAAAAAATCATATTTAACCAAATTACAAGTGGGTATTACTGAGAAATCGGAAAATTTCTTTCATTACATCACACGGTGCATATATAGGAGAAAACCCTCGTTAAAACCCCACGACAAACACGTTTTGGTCATTTGACAATTGTTCAGATAAATTGTTATTGAAAAAATAATAAATCAACAAAGTTACATAAGTGTACTACTTAATGTTCTATCATTCAGCTTTGAAACATAATTTTTTTGCTTCTGGAAAATAGGAAGCTGCTTAAAAAAATTTATAATCGTCAATAATGATATGGAAAACACGTAAAATATCAATATACTCATGCGCTGTTGCCAAAAATACGAAATTCCTACAAAAACCAGGAATTTCCAAGAAAAACGTATAGGTATATATGCTAGACGGAATAGATTTTTTGCGTTTTTTTTACGTCAGATGGATTTCGACAATTACTCGACAATTATTCGTAATAATTTTGATCCATTTTAATATTTATTTATTGGTGGCACTGCTAACTTAATATCAAGTTAGCAGAGCCAAGCCTTATAAAAAAAACTAAGAGCGCGACAAATTTTTTACGTTCACGACAAATTCTCGACAATTATTCGACAATTATTGGAATAGGTTTCATCGATTTATTTGCAAGTGGCTCTGCTAACTTTATAGGGGTTCAAGAAGCTCCAAATCCTTCCGCTTCCTTGTATATACATTTATGAATCTCTGATGAGTATTCATCTCAATATTGATATGTTGGTATCCCAAGCGGATATTCATAATTATAATACTAGAAATGCGACCTCTCTTGTACCATCGAGATCAAGAATCTGCTTATCGCAAAACAATCAAGTAGATTGTCATTTATATAATTAACTAAGGGTGCTTTCAGCAAACTAGTAAAACGTTTTCTGTTGCAAAATTGTTTTTATAGTGTGAATGATTTTATTACTTTTTGCAATACCTCTTAATAAGCATAGTTCAGTACTTTCATGGTTTCTGTTTAATGAGATGTTTACTGTAAAGTATTTTGTCCTAGTTGTCTTTTAATGTTTATTTTTATATTTTTTATTATTTTAATCACATTAGATAAATTTGATGTATCGTATTTTTTATATTTAATTTTTACTTTTTGTATTTATGACTGTATGTACTAAATATTGTATTTAAGGTCAATAAACTATTTATATTATTATTATTATTATTATTATTATTATTATTATTATTATTATTAATACGGGACATTTATGAAAAAGAAAATGCCGCGAATATGTTGTGTACCTACATATTAACATTGTAGGTATTGGAGCGACATTGAAATATCTTTTTAAAAATGTATTTTTTATCAAGTTATTGCTCATCGCTTCATACAAGCGTGCGTTCATATTACACAATAAAATTAGCACATCGCGACTTAAAATTTGAAAAATATCACAAACATAATACAAAATAACAGATAATATTACAAAATTGGTTTTGCTTGATAAGCTTTGTTAAGTTTTCCATTATTTCACTAAACGCAATTAACCAGCATTGTTTTTTATGCAAAATGAATTTTAAAGTATGTTAAATAGTGGTTCATGTTTATTTTTAATTATATTTTAAGGTATACATATGGATTGTTTTATTCTATTTATACATATTTGTACATTTTTGACAAATTACAAGTATTTTATTTTTATAATGTACTAAAAGCTATTCTAATCAATGATTCTATAATTCAATGTTTCCAATTAAATACCGTACATAGCAAAACAAAATCGTTTTATTAAATAGTTTTATCACAACGTACATTTTTATCAGGCCCCGTAACAAACACTTTGAAAGTAGTAATTCGCGTGACCCCTGTTTTCATGACCGTTTTTAGGCGCTACATGAAAGTGCCGACGACGTGTGAACCTACTATTCATTGACATGGCTCTACCGAGCGCCTTTCACTTCACTCTTACACCGCGGCCGGTTGTAACGCGACATGCGATAGATGAACGAAAAAATTTGAGGCGATAAAATAAAATTTTCACTTTAATTTATCAACTTGGTCTTAAGGTAGCATAATATTATATCGATATCAATAAGTGAATGTTTCATTATTTCAATGACTGAGAATTAAGTGTAAACATAAATTCACAGGTTATTTATATACAATGTCGTCAATTTCATGCTGCTAATTTCAACCCATTTTATTTGCAGATCTGATAGCTGTAAAATTTCTAGAAGAAAGGTGAACGTTTCATTATTGGTATCGGATGACCGACTTAATTGAGGTGCTAGGAAATGTGACGAACGTAACAAGAAGACGGTTGGGTTATAGGGGGCACGATGAAATGTTAATGACGAGCGCTGGTTACACTGCAGCAGCTGTGACATTATTTTTCATTGGATTTTTTGGATTTTTTCTAAATTTAAGTGTCATTGTTTTGATGTGGAAAGATAAACAGGTAAATATTTATAAAAAATTTTATAACAAATACACGTTAATTTTGTACAGGAACCTCACAAATTATGTGATATAAAAATATTTGTTGATTGAAATAATATTTCGAGAGTTGAATAAGTGTAAATTCGAAGTACCATTCACTGTGTCGGGGTCGATTTGTCTCCCGAACCGGACGTTATCAAATTGTTTTCGAAAAGGGTCCGATCTGTCTCCCATCAAATTCAGGTATACTTTCTTCAATTACAGCATTTCTCAAAATCCAAAAACTAATGAAAAATATATCTTGTTTCAACAAGACAAAAACAGTAAAAAACTTTCCAAGAACAAGTTAATTATTGATTGTGAGGGTAAAGAATATTACACCTTAGCTTGGGGCTAGAGTTCATTTCAAAGGAGTAGATAGCACAGAGCGCCTATAATAAACGGAAAACATAGGTCGGGTGTCTCTAAAAATGTATCTCTTTTACAAAGTATCTAGACTAAGAAGAAAGAAATTGTCACCATGCCACCCTGTAATCGGTCAAATAACAATAGGTAATAAAATGCAAATGAAGCATACGCAGTGAACCAAACGGTCCATAGTCCTGGAACAATTATAATTAATATTATAATGAAAATACAAAGTAATTTATATACACACATATTCTTGTAAAAAATAAAAAAATCATAAAAAATTATTGCAGGTCGACATTACGTTAACTATAATATATGCAGCATTATTAACTGAATTCTTCATCATAAAAATCTGAAGAATCTTGTCCTAATAAGTTAATAATTAACAGTTCGATCTCTGTACTTTCGTCGATTAAGTCGTCAAGATCCCACATTTTCCCCTCCTCAGCTATAACATAGTTTATGGCGCTTTGCCAGTTTTCAGCAGTCACATTCGCCAATGAATCCATCAAAAGTTGCCGTACTTCTTGAAGTTTAAATTGTTGTTCCTGGCCATAACCTTTGACTTGTGCCCATATAGGAAAGGGGTTAAGCGATGTAAAACAATACCTCTACCTTCTTGCCATCTCATAGATTACAAATTTTTCAAACTTTGCCTTACGCTAACTAACAATTTATCCTGATGACCAACCCTCCATGACAGCTTTTCGGGAATTCAGTATATTTTTATCTTGCCAGACTTTCGATACGGTGTGTCCTTCATTTAGCCAGGTTTCATCCAAATAGAAAATATTGACCTTAAGTATTCTCGTCTCCAGCAAACAGTATCTGGCCATTCAATAACAAAAGATTTTCTGTTCTGTTTTTCCCACCGAAAGTTCATTCTATGAAGAATTCTAGTTCTTGATAGTTCTGGCATGTTTTCGTCATTCTAAGCGACTTGCACAATCTTGTCCAATGTTGGTATTTATTTTGCGAAATACATACCATGCACTATTCTACGAACATTGTTTTCAACATCGTCGTCAATTTCTAATGGTTTCTTCCCCGGGTGAGAAATAGGTTCACCGAGGTTCCGGCATTTTCTCTGATGTAAAAGTCTGTAAACTGTTGATTCTCCTACCCCTATCAGTTCGTAATTATGTCGCGAACAGAGCTTGTGGGGATTTGGTCGGTTTTGGTGCACAATAGAGTCATGAACGTTCAGGATTAATGTTTTTCCCGCAAAGAATACGTACTTTTTCTAACTCGTTGAATAGGAATTGGAGAAAAACTTGAACTTGAAGCCATCTTAATTAGACGAATAGACGTTACTTGCTAGTTGCCGAATACTAACCACAGATAACATACTACTTTAAATTTTATTCCACATGTACTTAGATAAATATTAACCTATAACCTATAATACCGAACAGAACATTGATAGGTATGAACATTGAACCGCCGTAGCGCAGGGCTTAGCGTGAGTGCTTGTAGCTGAGGTGTCCCGGGTTCGAGTCCCGGTGGTTTCGATTTTTCAATTTTCAGAATATTTAGCTTATATACCTGTATAGGTTACGGGGCAGGTAGTTCAGTCGCGCCTATGGTTTACAACTATTTTATGGTCTGAAACCCATTGGGACACACTTTAGTGAATTTCTGTCGAGTATAATTCCTCAAATAAAATGTAAATAACGGACGACAACTCGACCCTTTCCCGGAAACAATTCGACCCTAAAAATTTACCTGCCGGTCTTCGGTGACAACTCGACCCTACCGATTTACTGGAAGGTAAATAATAAACCTGAGTTCAGTTTCCTTTCAACTGGGATACGTATATTATAAACATACACAAAATCAAAATATTATATAAAATTTGTAAAAATAATAATAGTAATAGTTATAATATTAAAACATGTAGGTATTACTTATTCACCATAACGTTATCAGCGAAAGTTTGGGACCTGGAAAATATAACAATTTTAGTATCTACCCAGTACAACACACAGAAACTTAATAAGATCGCGTGATATCAGGATATTCCATAAATATACACTTATTATCTTGACATTCTCATAATTTGAATCATTCAAGGCAACAACTACTGAGTCAAAAATAAGAAGATAATTGAAGCTTAGCTTCATTCAGGCAATTCAGATCTCGTGACCGAATATGGCCGTCCAGGGCAAAGAATTTGGAAAGCTGCTCAGTTTTATATTGTCTAATCAATGGTAAATGGTATTCATATTGTGTTTTTATATGTATACGCTGTGGTTTGACTTAGAGTTTCTTTGAATATGGATATAAATGGTAATTTGGTATTTTCACACAGTTTTTGCACCAAAGAGCAGATGAAAGCTTTTAAAACTTTAGTCTATGGAGTTTTTGTTTCAGTAGGCACGGTATTATTCAAATTCATAATTTTTAATATTATATTATAATAGCAATATCCTATATATGAAAAAACTACCTGAGAAACCCTAAAGCATGTACAGAAAGCTTCCATAGACAAATAAGAATAGCTAGATCAAAATATAGTTCAACATTTTATTGCAAGCTTATCCTCATCCCATCGTCTCAAAAGCAATGGAAAGAACTGGAATAGGAGTGTATGGGCCAACTATCTCTCGAGCGGAAACTCACTCCATTAGAAAGTGTGCCCAGTTCAACAGTAACAGAGGATATAGAATTAAGGCAAAGGATTATCATAATGTCGGATAGCACCTATTAAAGCACTGAGCTCTTGTGTAATCAGTTCCAAAATGGGAATGCCTAGGCAAACTCAATTATCTGGGCGAGAACAGCAGAGTCATCTTAGTTATTATTTTTAATATGTCTTAATATGACAATTTTATCATAAAATAGAGGGATTTCTATAATGCTGTTGTATAGACGTTCTTACAGCTCATATCATACGACAAAGTAATACTGTAAGTATACAAATTTTATAACAGTTGCATAACGTACTATAAAATTTCTATATAATAGTTTTAAAAAAGTGTTATACATATTATAGTACGGTTGCATAGCTATTCTATTACTTATAATAGGGACGTTAAAAGTTAGCTATAAAGGAAACTATATAAATAGTTGCATTGGAGTTCCTGAAGAAAAGTGATAAGATTGTAAAAAAAACATTACACAATAAATATAAAAGTATTTCATAATCATCTTATAACCACACAAGAATTCTCTGTTATGAAGAGCTTATAGAATAAAAATGTAGTTCCCAGGAATAAATTTATTATTAAATCTGGCAACATTCAAAAGTGGCCAAGAATCAATTCGCACCTGACTAGTGAGACCGTCAAAAACAATTTTATGTATTTAGAGCGTGAAGTAACAGACCGCCGCTTGAGAAAGAATGTTGCGGCGATCTTTTGAAAGCGGCAATTCTATTTTACGCTCGAAAAACACACATAATTTTTTCTACAGTCGTACTTTTAATAATTAAAACAGTTTTTTATATTATCTTAGGTTACAATAGGAGTGGATTTTTATCCAAGATAGTACTGTGACATTCTAGTTGTCATATTATTCATTAATGTTAAATGTGAAACTACAATTGTTACAATTATTTATTGCAATTTTTGAGTCAGAAGAAATTTCTTCCATTACTGAAGATTGAAAATTCGGTTGAACAACCGATGTAGATGGACACGATGAACCCAACATAGAAATTTCTTCCATGATTGTAGATTGAAAATTCGGTTGAACAACCGATGTAGATGGACACGATAAACCCAAAATCTTCTGGAATATTTTGTTACTAATAGCGTCCTCTATATATCCTTCTGAGACATTTGAGCTTTTCCAGCCTCCATGTCGTTTCAATTGGATCATATTTAAGAAAAAAACCGACGTGAGGTTGAATTCAGTCGTCGTAAGTTGCAGTATTTCCTGTAGTACGACAAATAATCTATAGAGTAAGAATTAGTAATTGTAAATATGCGGCTTCTTTTCGTTTTCGAATCTGGAATTTTCACATTAAGCATCGAGTCTTTATCCCCAATATCGTCTACAGTCATTTTAACAAGTTCGTCTCGACGACAGCCTCCAGCAATTCCGAAAATAATCGACATTTTCGCTATCCATCATGATTAACCTAAAAATAATATTGTCTTGTTTTTCTTGCTCGAAATGTAATAGTGAAATTCACAAATGATATAAAAAACGTGTAATTACCTTTTTGGGTTTTTCTGGTTTAGGTATTATCAATTTAAGTACCCATTTCAATTTCAGTATTTGCTCACTCTTTATGGCGTTAAAAAGATCTGCTGAATTGTTCAGGTTCAGACTTGTCAGAATCTACAGAGTGCGTAGACCTCCCTCCTCTGTCGACATTTGATTCACCGTCGCTCGAGGTAGAGGCGCGCCCGAAGTATCAACAATAACAATTACTTTTGAAATTCACCTTTATCACGTTTTTCGTCGTCATGTCTAATCCTACCAAATTTGATGAAATAAGCAAGCGAAAAAGATTCCTTTTTTGCGCTAGAGCGTAAAGTAACAATCCTCGGCATTTGTCGACTTTACGATTTCATTTGAATGTAGTAACTAGTCATTTTACGCGCGACTGTAGGAAAATAACTATTATGGCGCTGCATCATAATAAAACTGTAATATCCTATTTAAAATTATTGGCCAGAGTGGCACTGTGACGTCATCTATTACTATTACGTCACTTGTTACCATTCGTAGAGAAGTTTACAACACTTTATCTTCACATTCCAAATTTTATTAATGTAAGTGTAGCCGTTCAAAAGATACGAGGGGGGGAGGGGACTTTTGAATAGCACTGTATAAATGTGAACGTATTAAGAGCGAAAAGGATGAATTCACGTGGAACATGTGTCTCTTATTCTTTCCACTTGTATCATCACCTTTGTAGCATTTAGAAATAAACATTTTGAAATCTCAGTTATTTCATTGCGGTTAGTAGTTTTTTGTCAAAATTAAAACTTTCCTGATAGTAACATTTTCAGCAATTGTAACATTTCTATAGCGCTGCGCTTCCTGTTCAATGAGGACTCGGAGAACTTTGTAAAGACAGAGAGCATCAAACTTGTTCATCCCATTGTGAGTAGTACTCTTTATTTTCCTTCTATTCATAAGCATTTTTAACGATATTAGTGCGATATCTGGATTATTATTAGTTGATATTAGTGTAAATAGTAACAACACTTCCACAATACAAATAGTTCTCGATTTACCCAGAAATCATTTTCTGAAGAAATCCGAAAAATTAAATGTGAAAAAATACCAGTAAAAAATAGCAGCCTTTATGCTTCTCTACCAGAATTTTGAATATGTTGATAATTCAATCACATTTTTTTATTCATAAAACTTCAACTGCACGTCAAGAATTTATATCAAATGAAAATATTGATCCCGCTTCACAGGTAAACCTAGAAACAACATCTCGCACTTCTTATGGATTTTGGCCACCGGCAGATTTTTTTTAAATTTCAGCATGTTATTTTGGAAGGTAAAGTAAGCATTTTCTTTCTTTACACCAACCTCGTAACCATACAGGGCGATACTAAAAAAATGGGTCAAAGATTATTAAATGCTGTAATTGTTATGGTTATTACAAGACTTACATTTTGTCTTGAAGAAAATCTGATTATTAATTTTTAAAACTCATCAGATTTGTTTTATCATACATCTCTACAGGTATAGTTGAAGTTATTGATCGCTAAAGTTTTCTCCAATTTCGTATGAGCTGCTTCGAGTTTTTCAAACAAGTGGTGTTGCTGTGACAACAAATACATGAATATTTTTCTCCTTGACTATATAATAATGCACAAATTATTTTTACATATTTAGCTACATAATAATATAAATTCTTCACACCAGTGAAGAATGGAATAGAATTTACTCTCGTTAGCCAATCACATTCTATGATCATCAGAATTCACGCTGAAATGAACAAATCAAATCGTCTCTTTTAAAACGTCAAATATCTAACTAGGTAAATCGCTTTTGACAGCGCGTCGTTTGAAATTAATTATATAATCCTAATTTTACGTGTATATATATAGAGAACAAAATGGAAAACAGTAGCGATAGTGACGATTTATAGTATATTATTGAACGAGCAAGTTATGATAGCCATTATTCACGCAGGGTGACGTTTGTGTCCCGAGCCGTAGGTGAGTGGCGCAAGTCAGACATATAGAGATGGGCGATACTGTGTAAAGTATCGATACACCGTACCGTTATAAATATATTGTTTGAAACATATTAATATTAAAAAATACCGTTATGAAAAGTATCAATACTAAGAATATTTTATCGATACGATATATTTCAGAAACAAATTTCCTAAGCAAAATACGCAGATTTAATAGTTTATTTCATATTGCACCCCCATCTCTAGTCACCTATGTACCGAAACTTTGTGAGTGTTGAGTTGTCATGGCATGTTATTTAATGCAGCAGCGTGAATTATGAGTTCATAATTCACTCTAGTGAATTATGAACCATCATTCACCATATACCTTTTGTTATGAGGTGAAATATTGACTTATTATTAAGTGGTCGTGGACAAATATGTTTAATTACGTATATTTATGTTATCTCTATTATTATTCCTAAAAATGTGATAATTTTATTCAAAAATGTAAATGTTCCTATTGAAAATGTGAGTTATCTGTATGTACGTTCTTTACATTTGAATAAATAAATGTGGTAGATAGCAAACGTCACTCTGCGTGAATAATAGCTATCATAAACTGCTCGTTTAATAATATACTATTATTTCTGAAAAAACTCCCAATAAAAACAGGAAAAAAGGAACGAACAAGCAGTTAAGAAAGGTAAACGGAAATAGCCTATTTAATGAAATAATATGCAAAGTCTAGGCTTCATCACTGACAAAATAATCTTCATCATTGTGGGAGTCCGATTCATTCAGATCAGATCATTCAGATTACATTGTAGACTGCATTTAACGGTAAAAGCGGAATTGCAGCATCTCTTTCTCTTAAAAAGTAATTAATCAACTTCAAAATTAAACTTAGCTCTTTCTCATTATACCGGGAAGGCATTTTGACAATGAAAAATTAATTGAAAAGGGCGAAAATGACCAAAAATACTGAAGAAATCAAAATATGACAACTGAACTGTTAAAAGTAACAAATCTCATCTATTTCATGAATGAGAGATAAAGCTGGACATGAATAATAGCCATCATTCTACACTCGTTGAAGAATATACTATTCGATGGTTCAGTAACTTGTAATTCGTTAGTTAGTAGAATAAATAAAGCAAAATAATGGTCCGGTGTTACACTTGCAATTAAAATGATGATAGGATTAGAATCCCTTCACCCAACTTTCAGTGGTGTATAGGAAACGAATTAATTTGGTAAATATTGCACCTAATGATAATTATCTTTCATAAATAAATTGTCATCAACGACTTTTTTCTTGCAATTAATGGAAATCCATTCGCCATTCCCATGGAAGTGCTTGTTCAAAGTAGAGGCTGCTTTATATGTAACCAAGAAGATGTTAATAATAGATTGTGAAATAAGTCTCGTTTAGATTTCTATGTCAAAACTCAATCAGTTAAGTTAGATCGTATAGAAAATCATTTTTCCCTGACCACGAAAATTGTTATGATGGGAGCCGAGATAAATGTGTGGATTGCTGAATTTAAATCGCGCATAACAGAAAATAGATAGAAGCAATAGATGACCTTTTTAATGACACGAAGGGAGTATCTTATGAGTTTTTGAAATCAATAATAAGATATTCTTGAAGTCAAAATGTAAGTCTTGCAATACCGTTCATTGCATGTTAAAACATATAGAAAACTACTTTGATGAAAAATATATTGTTTTAAAAAAAAAATGCCTAATTTTATCAGCCAAAGTTGAATTACAACATTTTGCAACAATAATAAAAACATTTTAAGAATCTTTGACTATTTTTTAGTATCACCCTGTATGGCAACTTCGGTGCACAGGAAGAAAATGCTTACTTTGTTAAAAAAATAACATACTTAAATTTTTTAATAATCTGACGGTGGCCAAAGTTTACAAGAAGTTTTAGATGTTCTTTCCTATTTTCTGAAAACGAAAACTGTGACCTATATTGTCATAGTATATTCCATTAGGAGTCTGGAAATAAGGATTTTTTCAATGCACGCGCGCGCGTTTGAAGCGAAGACGAACACGGGAAGTCATGCAAGCACGGAAAAATCCATTTCCGGACGTGTAATGAACGATACTTTTTATTATACTTATCTGAAAACAACGCAAAAAGGATAAGAATTAAATTCAGAACATTTTATTTTTAAAGTATCCAATCATAAAACATCCTGATAGTTACAAACATGATTTACATTTCCATAGCAACGATATATGTATTATCGGTATTGTTTTATTTTCTGTCAATTTAATTCATGTTAGTTTTGAAAAATGTACTTGAAAGAAAATCCAGATATTCCTATGAACATATTAGAGCTAGCGGCACAAGCCAGTGCTGATTTGTTACCAGCAAAATCCAGTTCAAGATATGAACACGAGTATCAACTATTTATGGAATGGCGAGATTTCAAAAAAGTTGAAACTGTGAGTGATAATGTTCTTCTAGTTTATTTTGTCGAAAAAGCCAAGATATGAAATCCTCCACATTATGGAGTCGGTTCTTAATGCTAAAAAGTTGTTTAGTTATAAAAGAAAATGCTGGCAACACAGAATATCCAAAAACTGTTGCTTTTTTGAAGCGTCAGACTGTGGGTTATATACCAAAAAAGTCCAGGATACTAACAGCAGAACAAGTAACCACATTTTTATGCGACACTTCAGGTGAACAGTATCTACTGGAAAAAGTAATTTTAGTGTTTGGGTTATTTAGCGCATGTCGTAGATATGATTTAATACGTTTGAGTTTAGACGATGTGGAAGAGAATGCTTTATTCTTGGGTTTTTGCGAGATAGAGAAAATCATTTCAAGAAGTTTTACCATTACCAATGAGGGATGTACATTCAAACCCTGTGCACTTTAACGTAAATATGCAGATCTACGGCATAAAAATATGAACTGCAGAAGATTATTTGTTGCATACCGAAGTCGTAGTTAATACGCCCAGTATGTTGGATGCCATGCCATCAGCGCTGTCCCGAAACTTGTTGCAAAATACCTGAAACTGAAAAATCCTGAAGAATATACCGGACATGGGCAAAGGCGTTCTTCGGCAACCATGTTAGTGGAAAGCAGCGCTGATTTTCTCACTCTGAAAAGACACGGAGGATGGCGTTCTTTCAACCTAGCAGAAGGATAGATAGAAGAATCCATACAAAGAAAAATAGAAGTATCACAAAAATTGTTTAACCGTTCTTACAATTACGTTGTATGAGGGCTCTAATAACAAGGTAGGTCTCCTGAAAAAAATGGACGGAGACTATGCAGAAACGGTCCAGGAAAGCTTGGAGTTGCTGACAAAAGCACACTTTCCAGGAGCTACCATGTATCAAGGACGGCAGGAGGTAGTCAGCAATCTCCAAGAGGCAGATAGACCCAGTCGGGAAGACTGGCAACTTGCCACTGCCATTACAAGACCAGATAAAATTCGAACCCTTTAAATCACCGGGGGAGGATGGAATATATCTGGCCCTAGTGCAGAAAGATAAAGAGGCATTAGTGCCGTAACTAAGTAAGATTTTCAAGGCTAGCCTAGCCTTCAAATATACTCCGGTAATAAGGAGGAAGGTGAAGGTCATCTACCTTCCGAAGGTGGGTAGATTCTCAGACCAAACTCCCCAATCATATAGACCAATTAGCCTAACGTCATTTCTACTTAAGACTTTGGAAAAGCTAGTAGATAGGTACATAAAGGACAGCGCTCTGAAAACGCGCCCTCTAAGCGAGAGTCAGTACGCTTATCAACAGGGCAAGTCAACAGACTTAGCTCTCGATGACTTAAACAGGCTACTGTCCAAGTCGATTGACGACAAGGAAATAGAAGTAGCTAGTTCTTTGGATATAGAGGGAGCATTTAATAATGTTTCTCCAGTATCTATAACCAGGTGTATGGAAAGATGAGGGATCGAACCCATCATCCACCCTGGTAGAGGCAACCATCACAGCGGGGGTGGGAAGGGGTTGTCCTCAAGGAAACGTTCTATCGCATCTTTTGTGGGCAATTCTAGTAGACACGCTTCTAGTACGGCTGTCCGATGAAGGTATTCAGTGCCTGGGATATGCGGACGATCTTGCTATCATCATAAGAGGACGGTTTCCAACTACAATATCAGAGCGCACCCAAATGGCGCTTAATATAGTAAGTGGCTGGTGTAGGGAGGAAGAACTGGCAGTGAACCCCCACAAAACCACACTGGTACCGTTTACAAAAAAGAGAAATTTGCAAGGTCCACAAAAGCCGCTAATAAAGGGAGTGGAAATTCCATTTGCGAAGTTGAATACCTAGGGGTAATCTTTCACCAGAAACTTACATGGAATTTCTAAATCGAAAAAAACACACACAAGTCCAGAGTCGCTCTGGGAAGGTGCAGGCAAATGTGTGAAAAGAATTGGGTAGTAAATCCCAACATGACCAAATGGTTATATACACAGGTCGTGAGGCCGGGATAACCTATGGATCAGTAGTCTGGTAGCCCAGAACACTGCAGATTGGAGAGGCAGCTAAAAGGTATCCAAAGGCAAGCTTTCTTGAGTATCACAGGGGCCATGAGAACAACAACAACTGCAGCCCTGGAGGTATTACTAAACCTACCGCCACTGCATATCTTCATTCAAGGAAATGTAAGATCTGTTAGTCACGGATTATTACAGGGGCCTTCTCCGATAAGTCAAGGACACGGAATGCCTATAAAAAGCTATATGAAGAAATAAAGGCAGATCCAATTCTGGGAATGCCAATGGATCAGATTGCCCCACAATATAGCTTCAAAAATGAATACATAGTAGTCATTCCAGAGAGAAAGAACTGGGAGGCAGGGCCTCCTATAACAGCGAATATCAACTGGTACACTGACGGCTCTAAAACAGACTTTGGAGTGGGAGCCGGAATATATGGGGTACAAGAGAAGATCACGATCTCTCTAAGCCTAGGGAAACATGCCACTGTCTTTCAGGCAGAGGTAATGGTGGTGCAATGCTGTGCTGAGGAGTTGATGAGACATGAGGTGGATAACCGAAGAATCGTCATCTACTCCGACAGCCAAGCTGCACTAAAGGCGATAAGCTCATATCGGACAACGTCGAATCTGGTGTGGGAGTGTCGCAAGTCCCTCAACAGACTAGGTAGTCATGATAGAGTGACCCTAGCCTGGGTGCCAGGTCACCAAGGAATAAAAGGCAATGAAACGTCTGATGAATTAGCCAAGCAGGAAGCGACTGAGGTCATGATAGGGTTAGAACCTTCCTGTGGAATCGCAAAAAACCTCACTAAGGAGAGCATCCACCAATGGATGAACAATCAGGCGCTGTGCTGGTGGCATAAAACCCCAGGACAAAGGCACGCTAAACTATTCTTTAAAAGCCATTTGGCCAAACTGTCACGCGACCTACTATGTCAAAGTCGAGAAACGACGAGGATTATGGTGGGAATGCTGACCGGACATTGTAGGCTGAGGAAGCATATGCACACAATTGGCCTAGCAGATGACAGCCTATGTAGGTTTTGCCAGGAAGAAGACGAAACCGCGGAGCACATACTATGTGAGTGCGGAGGCCTAGTAAGGGTGCGGTTTCACCTATTCGGAGAAGAAAAACCGAGGGCAGAGAGCTACGCAAGGGTCTAACAAAAATAATTAAGCTAGATATCGAGCTCTAAGGATAGGGAGGTCGCAGTGGGATAGGACATAGACCCACTCCATTTCTAATCTAATCTAATCTAACCTACAATTATTATGTTGTTGTTGTTTTCAGAAAAATGTTATAAATAAATAATTATTTCTCATAATTAATTTAAATTGTATTTTTTTATTTAGCGCACGTAAAAAAAATCGGAAATCGAAAAAATGTCCCGTGCGCTGTTCGGAAAATGCCACTTTCACGTCATTGTAAAAACAGATTGAAACAAGCTGTTTTCAGATAAGTATAATAAAAAATACTTTCAAATAATTTCAATAATTTATCCTAACACATCACATTGAATGATAATAAACACGGAGTGTATTTTATTACCGTATTAAAACATTCTAAGAACAGGTTTAAAACTACCCATTGATTCAGGAAAATCAGACAGAATTGCTCTACCAAAAGCTTATACTTATTTCAATCCATTATCCATTACATAGACCTTGATTACCATCCTCACTAACTTCTATGAAATTGAATTTGGTTTTAATCAAAACATCATTATTCAAAGAACTCGGTATTAACGAACCAATCGATGCTCGAATAGCCGACTGGATATTTGATATATTATTCGGAAGTTTTGAAGGTTTGCATACTTTAATTAATTATAAATATAAAACGCTGACGTTAAGGAAATTTGATATTATAATATCTTTTTATACTTTATACAAACAAAATTCCTGAATATATTCATACATTCACTGACGGCTATGTAGACAAACTCATATTAACGAGTCCATTGCAACCTGATCATCGATTCTTAAAGTGGTCCAGGCTACGCTGGCGTGACAAGAAAAAGGAGTTCACAATTCGTAAGAAGGAGCCGACGAAAATTTATCTGGTCTATGAGAAAGAAAAGTTTGAGAATCTACGGTGTACATGCTGTATATTTCAATAATAATTATGAAGTTTCTAACGGTCCCACTAACTTTGACTCGTTATTATGAAGAAAGACACAAAGTTTATATCTTTGTCACAACAGTTGTATCATGAAAAATTTGACTCGACTTTTACTTCTGCCATCAACCACAAACTCGAGACGAACATCCAATATACGTTAGAGGTTTTGAGGCATTCCAAAAGGATGTAGGAAGAAATTATGAAATAAATTGACTAAAAAAAATAAAATGACTAGACCCTCCTTATATTCTTCTTCTGCTCCAGTTTTTATAGTACCAAAGAAAGTAGACGGATCCTGAAAAAAGAAATGTCCTATGGAAATCGATTAACGTGAACTCAATAAAAATATGATAAACTTGAACATTATAACTTTGAAGTTGAACACAAAAAAGGTGAATAGAATCAAGTAGCTGACGCCCTTTTTGCGTACAAACTAACTCCTTAGACACAACCAGTTCAAACCAAGCAGAACCCCCAGATGAGACTAATTTGGACGTGGACAAATTTTTAGACGAATTTGACAAAATGAAATCTTCCGATAATACACAACTTTCTGACATTAAAGTCACAATAGCCGGAATTTAAATTTCAGGAGAACCAATTAATGTACCTACTAATAAAATTATTATAATACCAGAATCTTGAATTTATAAAAGAAACTACAAAAAAATATAGATACTCTGTAACATTAACAAATAATTGGATTCAGAAAACATGAATTCAACTGGCAGGTTATATTTAGTTTTATCCAATGTGAAACGCAAGTGATGTAAGTATTAGGAGTGCTTTTTTAGTTAGATAGCGGGCTGGAACATCCAGTTGCATACTATAGTAAAAAAACTAAATAAATGTAAACAAATATACAACTACTCAAAAAAGGCTCTTGCGGTCTTTGCGATCTATTGATCATTTTGGTTACTATCTTCTCGGCCGATATTTTACTGTCATCACTGATCATTCTTCTCTTATTTGGTTGAATAATATAAAAAAACATCATCACGATTAGCTAGGTGGACTCTACCGCTATCGCAATACAATTTCTCCATAGTCCATCGTAGAGCAGCAGGTACTCTCTCAAATTTTTTTTAAACCTAATAATTGGTATAAAAGTTTGATTTTCCAGGTTCAATCAGATCCGGATAGTTATTAACGATTTGAAGTTGAGAATAACATTTTATATAAACAATATTTGTAATTCAACTGACTGGAAAATTGTAGTTTAAACTGAAAAAAATGCAAAATTAATTTGATGGTAAACTAGTTTTATCTTACATATTTGAAATTTTAAAGTATTAAGAAGTTAATATTTATTTTCAACTACTAAATTAGAGTTATTTAATGTAGGAATGTTAATTTGTATCTGATAACTAGACTTATCTTTTCAGTTGAATTGTGTAATTACACAATTCCACCGTAGTATCACACAAAAACATATTTTCTTTATCTTAGAGTTATGTAAATTAGGGAAAATTATACAAATAATAAGTTTGAAGTTTGTTACCTCACCGCTGGAAAATTACATGTTTGTGGTTGTTACATATCGTACCTTTGGAAAAACATTGACACAAATGCAAATTCAATAATTGTTATTTTTGGTTTTTGGCAGTAAATAGAAAGTCAGTTATGAGGAGTTAGATTAAAAATTATGCATGTATTGTTAGTTGATACATATATTATCCCAAACATGAATATTTTTATTTTTCTTTCGATATAACCGCTCTTAAATCCATGAAGTTTTGAAAAAAGTTACAAATGTGCAGTCATTGTGTCTGTAACATTTTTCTGAATAACGATGAAATGGAAGTGCAGAAGACATATTTATGGCTGAATTTGTACTTCATGGAAAATAAATTCAAACCAAAATCATATTAACCTAAAATTTATAAGCAAAGTATTTTAAAAGGTTATAATATTAGTGCTAATTAGCTTCGGTAGGTCATCTTTCTTTTTTCTCCAAGAAAGGAAATTTGGGAGTGTACGCTTGCATTTTTTTTTGTTATTGACAGAACGGCCCAATTTTATTTTTACTGGCATCCACTCGCCACCATAACTAGTTTTGTAACGGTAAGTATCAGCTGTGAGCGACCATTCCATGAGATATATCCGCCATTTAGTGCATATGGGACGAGTTACAATTCTGTCTTTGTTGTACTGGATATAGTTGAGCATCAGGAATATTTTGACATTATTAACTCATTTTTGAGAATTTTCGCAATTGTGTCACTGTTTCTCCAATTTTGGGAAGAAACGACTCCGTTTGTTGTAAACGTTGCTTCGTCAGAAAACAAAATATTATTGTGAAAGAATCGGTTATGTCTAAGTTTTTCACCAATCATCGCACAAAAGTCTAGCCTTGTATCATAATCATAATCTTGTAAGGTATGAATAAACTTCGGTTTGAATTGATGAATTTTGTTTCGCTTAAATATTTTCTGTAAGTGACTCCAACCTCCTCTGATCTTTTTCGTAGACTCAACTTGGGATTTTCCCTTAACTAATGCATAGCTAGTGCACTAGCTGCATCATCCTCCTCAACGTACGCCTTTTTCAATTGAACAGATCCTGTCTCATCAAACTTCTTTATTAATTTTTTTAATCCACACCGCGTGATGGGTACAGCGAAGATTATCTTTATAACTATTATTCTTACTACCTATTCACAGGGTGATTCATTACTAATTGGAAATAATCTTACAGTAGAATCCTGACGTCAAATTATGAAGATTTGATCCAAAACACCTAAATAAAATATAGGTGCTCACTTAGTTACAGGGTGTTTTGTTTAAAAATTTAAAAACTATTTGTGACCAGTACTTTAAGACTGTTTTACGTATTCATTCCATATTTGACAGAAAGTGTAGACACTGTACACTCACTAACTGTTTAACTTAAAATATCTCAAGAAATATTGACTTTATCGTTATGAGAAAAGAGTAGGTACTTTATTTACATAAAAAGTATCGGAGAATCGAGAAATTGTGCTAAAATTTATATTCCGCTAGTGGCGTAGAGTTTGGATACGATTAATCTGTCACTTGCACCTGTCGTACGCCTCTGGTAGTAGCCAGAAACGTTTGTTTAACGTAATTTTGAAAGGGTGTACAGTGTCTACACTTTCTGCCAAATATTAAATGAATACGTGAAACAGTTTTAAAGTACTGGGCACACATAGTTTTTAAATATTTAAACAAAACACCCTGTAACTAAGTAAACAGCTACATTTTATTTAGGTGTTTTGGGTTAAATCTCCATAATTTGAGATCAGGAATCTACTGTTAAATTATTTATAACTAGAAATGAATCACCCTGTATACTTTTTATAATAGTGAGATTGTTTGCAACTATGAATGATAATATAATAACTCAATTTTTAACAGAAGATTAAAAATATTTCTAACAAAACCTGTATTTTAACGTGTTGTGTTGTACCTGACAATATCATACTTTTCATGAAGTCATTTGACCTTGACATCCTCGAAAATATATGTACTTTCTCAAATATATTTTAATCAAGTACCACAACTCTGTAAACTTTAAAAACAAGATTGTCTAAATCAGTGTTGAGGAAATTGACTAAAATATTAATTAATAATAATATTCAATTTATTTAAAGAAATTATTCGATTGTGAAATAAAACAAATGCTAATGGATAAAACTTAATCACCTACTCAGTGAGAAAACTCACCCTAATCAGCAAACAAAGGCACACAGAAGTTACATTTATTCATATTTTATTAATGATATCTAAAGATTTTTAATAAAATATTAGTTTTCTTATACCTCTCCGTAAAATTCTACCAAAGCTCACTTAGGTTATTTTATATCTCCTTATCTTTACTGTTGTTAACATAAGCATCATGACTCTTTAGGAATGTGAATATTTCATGTGTCTAAATGCCGATGCTGTGTATTTTAAAATTTTATATATATTTTATATGGGGAGGTTAAAACAAACCAACCGAAAAGTGCCTTTCCGAAATACACTCTCAATAAGAGCAAAGAAATAACGGAAATTTCACAATGTTTATTTTTGAATATTACAAACGTAGTTATAAAAGTGAAAAAACAAGAGACAAAAATGTTTGAAGCGATTTTATAGAGTGTGTCCACGGATGGGGTATCCGATAGGTGAAAAATGTTTAGATATTAGTTTTAGTGGAAAATTTTAATGTAATTCTTGGTAAAAAGTTTTGCTTGTTCTAAAACCCCATAAAATGAAATAAAATTCAAGTTTTTCAAAACCCGTCTCAATTTATAGCCAGATTGATGAAAGCCGTATGAACTTTTGCAAATTCGAAAATAATGTAGTACTTAATGTAATGTAGTGAGTGAAGTTTACGACGTACCAAGTAAATGTCAATTGTTATAAATAATTTTCAAATTGTCATTATTTAATAAATATTTGACAACAATGTTAACTATTCAATAAAGAGTATATCTTATTTAGTGTTATGGTATTGGGGAAGTTTCGTACCAGTATGCAATTGCAAAATTTCACTAAAAATATCCAGATATACCCATCACGCGGTGTGGATTGAAAAAATTAATAAAGAAGTTTGATGAGACAGGATCTGTTCAAGACAAAACGCAATTGAAAAAGGCGTAAGTTGAGGAGGATGATGCAGCTAGCTGGAACATCTGGATATTTTTCGTGAAATTTTGCATTTGCATACTGGTACGAAACTTCCCCAATACCATAACACTAAATAAGATATACTCTTTATTGAATAGTTAACATTGTTGTCAAATATTTAAATATTTAAAAACTATGTGTGCCCAGTACTTTAAAACTGTTTCACGTACTCATTTAATATTCGGCAGAAAGTGTAGACACTGTACACCCTTTCAAAATTACGTCAAACAAACGTTTCTGGCTACTACCAGAGGCGTACGACAGGTGCAAGTGACAGATTAATCGTACCCAAATTCTACGCCACTAGCGGAATATAAATTTTAGCACAATTTCTCGATTCTCCGATACGTTTTATGTGAATAAAGTACCTACTCTTTTCTCATAACGATAAAGTCAATATTTCTCGAGATATTTTAAGTTAAACATAAAGCTGCACAATTTTGATATGTAATAACTGTGTCGATGTTTTGGACCAGTGAATTGCATTTTGCACAAATAAAACTTTAATCCGTGTCAACAATAAAGGACACAACTATTAAGTGAACGGATGAATTGAAAACAAATTGTGGTTCTGAAAATGTAATGTAAATAAAAGTACCTACAATTTTAATAACATATCGGAAATATCAGAAACGAATAGTACCTAAAAACCTTTTATAACAAATGTTCTATTTGACCCACGTTCACCTCAATGAGCTTATTCATTCTTTGGCTAAATGCTCTTCTTACCTTGAAAAATATGTTGGGATGATTGGAAATAAAATTAGCAGAATTTACAATTTGCTGCCATAGTTCCTGACGATTGTTTATTTCTTGTAAATATACTAATGATTTCATTTGGCTCCAAAAGTAAAAATCTAGGGGGTTTCCTTCGGGAGATCTAGCCGGGCAGGACATTCACTACCTACCCCAACGATGAAGAAATTGGTTATAGAGATAATTCCTCACTATTATCTGATAATGAGGTGGTGCTCCATCCTGCATGAAAAGAGTACTTTATTTACGTAAAAAGTATTGGAGAATCGAAAAATTGTGCTAAAATTCCTATTCCGCCAGTGGCGTAGAATTTGGGAACGATTCACCTGCCACTTGCTCCTTTCGTACAACTCTGGTAGTAGCCAGAAAAGATTGTTTAACATATTTTAGTGAGTGTACAGTGTCTACACTTTCTGTCAAATATGGAATGAATACGTAAAACAGTCTCAAAGTACTAGTCACAAATATTTTTTGAATTTTTAAACAAAACACCCTGTAACTAAGTGAGCACCTATATTTTATTTAGGTGTATTGGATTAAATCTTCATAATTTAACGTCAGGATTCTACTGTTAGATTATTTCCAATTAGTAATGAATCACCCTGTGAATAGGTAGTAAGAATAATAGTTATAAAGATAATCTTCGCTTTCTTTCATTAGGCATAAGTCAAGTATTTTATCAGGAGAAACAACGATGCCCCAGTGTATTGAGCGCACATCCAGGGAACTTAGCCTTTCGAGTGAAATCTTATTTCTTAGAAAGGTCTCAGTCTACTATGTGAGATGATGTAGTCTTAGTAGCGAATACAAAGAGCAAAATGCAAAAACTAGTGAATATTTGGACTAAAGAAGTAGAAAACATGAAGATGGAGGTGAACATAAATAAAACAAAAATGATGATAATAAATGAAAAATAGCTGGGTTATCAAAATAATAAAGAGATTAAATGCAAAAACCAGACGCTAGAAAGAGTGACAACATTTGAATATTTGGGAAGTATATAGGATAGGATTATAGGATTAGAAATGACGTCATTGGAAAGACAACTAAACAGGAACCGATAACTGGTAAAATAAAAAAGAGACAAATTGGTTGGTATGGTCATATGGTAAGAATGGAACCAAATAGATTAACTAGGAAAATAATGGATATTGGAAAACCGATCAAAAAACATAGGGGTAGGCCAAGAAGAAAATGGTTAGACCAAATACAAGAGACAGGTTTATAAAGAGGAGAGACCATAGCAGAATTGTAAAATCTAGCAAGAGACAGAAATGCATGGAAGAAATGGGTTCAGGTCATGGAATCCGACGCCTGCAAGTGCAAAAGAAACCAGAAAAGAAGAAGAAGAAGAAGAAGGAGAAGAAAGATTTCCACTGTTTTAAAAGTCAAAACAAATCTCTAAACACTGGCTGTAGTAACAGGTAAAATATCCAGTAAATGATGAAATGCAGGGAAACATTTTTGTTACCTTTGAGATTTCGGTCTTTTAGAACCGAAAGTAAATCACGTAATGGACTTTGAAGGTATTGAGACAAAGGCAATAGACTGCTAAGACGCTTTTCCCAAGCAACCATTATCACAATTGATTCGCATTTCTCTAGCGTTTCCAGTTCCTCTCTGTTGCCAATAGTTAAGCAATATATTATTAAAGACATTTTAAAAATAAGATTTTTTAAACTGCATACCGTTCAATATGTCTACACATTTTTACTTTACTGTTGTACCTACAAAAAAATTATAAAATCATTGCTTCTACTCCTGGATCCCCCCCCTTGGATACATGCCTGGTCCGTGTATGTGTTTGTGTTTGGATTACTGTGGTCAGCTTTCCAGGGGTGTCGTACTGTGGTCAGTTCGGCCACCGTATTAATGTTCGGTGGTAAGGGTTAGTGACATTGAGGTCATTGTGCTACTTTCGTCACTGCTGTGGCACAAGAATAATTGCTTACTATTTCTGTTGCTGTAGTCAGTGTTGCTATCGATCGATATTTGTACACTGCGGTTAGTGTCGACGGAATGGAGAATGAATGTTTGGTCAGTTCTTTTCTGTGGAAATTAAAATATCAAGCTCTTGACATAAATCAACTTTATTATTGTTGTTTTCTAGTGGAAGATGACTAAGAAAGACAATAATCTTGAGTATTCACCAATGTCAATTTTTAAATACTTACTTTAATTTAAAAATACATTTGGTAGACTTGATTATTTATCCGTCTTTCTTTAATTTCTGGTACGCCATTTCATATGTGCCTTTGGCCTATAACTTACGTATTTTATTTTATTTTACAATGTCAATATTTTATTCATTTTTATTGTTTTCCTTATTTTTATTCGAATCTATTTTCATTATATTCTTTTCAATTATACCAAGCAATTTAAAATTAGTTAATTTTTTTGTATTGAATCAACTTTTAATATTTCCTGATATTAATTAATCATAATAATAGTTTCGCCGGTTTACGAAATAACGAATTTATGCCTTTCATTTGCACCATACTGTATAAGAAGGCTAGAATGCCCAGAATAAACTTAAAATGATAGTTTGATTGAGATGAGTTTTAGAGTGCCAAAATCCTATGCCAGTTATAATAATGTCAGACTCTATATCCACTTTACAAACCTTAAATAATCAAAATTTTCATAAAATATGTAATTCACTCAACATATGTAATATAAAAAAACTACCTCTATGCTTTGTCGCAATTAAAAATAAAGGTAAAATTTCTCTGGGTAAAAGGTCATTGTGAAATAAAGGGAAACAGCAGACAATTTGGCGAAGCAATCAATCTTTTCAGATAATAACAATAATCTCTTGCAATATAATGACGTAACCAATACTTATTGCCAAAAAACGAATTCGTATCGATTGGGAGGAACAATGGAAAAACTTCACGGCAAAATCTAGCAATCATCATGTATTGATACATCCCCCTACACGACATACAATTCCACATCTCTCCAAATTTAATGTATCAAGGAGAAAGCAATGCAGTCACAATAATTACAAGACTGAAACTCAATCATGGCAGATTCACTAATTTCACAAAAATGTGGACTTATTCCTTATCCCTATTGCGCCTGCGATAATTCTTCAGGGTGTGATTTAAATCACATCTTTTTTTCTTGCAAAAACCATCAAAGAGAAATCAATTTATTAATAGAAACAGTAGTGAAACATCCTGTATATGTTAAATATTTCGGAAAGCATCCTGATTAACTGAATTTCAAAACATAATGCATATTTCTCTTCTAGTTGTGGACCCCTCTAAACATCATCCTCTTCAATTTAATCTGCAGTGATTTCATGGTGTCAATTTTGGGAAATCCCTGGACTTTGGCATCTGCTGTCTCATATGAATGGATTTTTGGAAAAGTAATGTGCGAGGTTTATGGATTTATAATGTCACTATTAGGTAAGTGCTTAAGTCAGTTATATTTCTCCTCCTAGTATGGATATATAGGAACGTTTGATGAATTTTTCGACCGTCGCATCAGAAAAGTACACGGTTAGGATCGAGGAAAAAGTGTCCATAGAATAAATGAAATTAGACAGTAATAGCATATATTTCCCAAGTGAAGGACAAGCAGCAGTGTTTACCTCGATCAGCTTAGACTTTTCCTTGCAACTTGGACCAAAAGTGGATTTGAAGATTATTTTATTTTCATATTCGATCTTAAATAACCGTATGTGTATATGGCTAACAGGCTAATAAAATCCAATTTCAGTTTGCACAGTTTTATTGACAAGTAGGTATATGAAAAACTGCCAAATCAAGCCGCCCTTTCGTTGCCTTCAAAACCAGAGTGGGCCGGAATCCATTCTAGCCACACTGTGTTCTGCCTTGCTAGGTCAGCAAGGCGTTCACGGCATTTAGCAGCAAGCCCTGAGTTGATGGTATATCCACTCAGTGCCTTAATTGCCGCCTGATGCCAATGTATATGGTTATGCGTCGATCCGTATAACCTCTGTCTAGGTTTATCTGCGCACATTCCAAGATAGCGTTCACCTCAGCCTGATATGCAGACACACCTTACCCAATGGATCACAGACTTGTGTCCTTGGGTTCCCAGAATTCTGTATTTGATATACTGTATTTCAATTATGTCTAGCTGCCTGATCATGTATCAAGATCACCACGTCGTCAACAGATATAGGTTTATTGTCATTTCTCCATTTATTTAGCTTCGCCAATATAGGTGAATATTCTGTGATCCACCGATTTTAAAATAAATCTGCTAGCTTGCGCGGTATTTTCCATCATCTTCTCAAGACTCCTGGGTTGATGGAATCCAAATCAGCTTAACCATTTGATGAACCGAACAATTCATCTTTTCCAGGATCCTTCCATGCGAGGTGGAATACATTTAAATGTGATTCATTGAGAGGTCATAGAATTGTCTATAACAGACTGATCTATTCTTCTAAGAGCTTATGTAACTTTTTGGGTATCTCCTTCAAAACTAGTGCCATTGTCACAGTAGATCGTATAAGGCTGGCCCCTACTTGCTAACATTCTCACTATTGCCTATATAGTCGAATCTCTAAGATGCGTATGTGCAATTTGGATATGTATAGCTCTTAACACAGGACAAGTGAACAAAACACCTCATTTTTCTCCCTACCTCTTCCAACCTTCACAAAAATAGTACCAGAATAGTCCAGTCTAATTTTAGCAATTGATCCATTAGGGGAAGTTTTGGTTTGCTCTTTTCGATTTTGCATTTAATTGATTTGGTAAACACAGATTTCACTGCAGCTCGAGCCTGATTTTCAATAACCTAGTGAATATTTATTCCACTCCTCGATTATCCAATTTTTCGTGGAAATAATAAGAATATAATAATAATGGACCAATAGGTGAATGTGGATTCCAAGTTATTTTTTTTATTGTCTGTTGTCTGTAACTACTTCTTGAAGCTTGAGGCTAAGAAAAGAGAGGAGCTACTCTGTTGATAGTTTATCGCTACTATCGCAAAATGTGTGAATTTTGACCAATTAGTAAGGTATCGCGAATAGCTGTAACATCCAGGAATATGAATTTGACCAATTTTGTCTCTACTACTTCTTCCGATTGAATAACAACTCCTTTGATATCTCTTCATCCCACGATATCCCCAAGATATTCCAGTAAGGTCGAACACAGACATTAAAGCTCTTAATACCAATGTTTCCGTTTTCTGGATTCCATCAGAGGACAAATATTTGATGTGAAGACGTTTCGTCCATATTTTTTGAAGCTGTCAGAACTATATATTCTGCAAGTTTCCCAAGAATCAACTATGGGTTATTGATCAACTGCATCACCTCGTATCCAGCCAATTTTTGAACAATGTTAGAATAGTAGGATTCATCCCCGGTATCTCAAGTAATAGGTATGATGACAGTCACTAAGAATCACTAAAATATTGATTTGATATAAATATACCTATACGATGCAGAGATTCTAAAAAATTTACCTATTTTTATTTTACATGTGTGATGACCAAAATTTTAGTAAAAATATAAGCACAAAATTTAACAATCCGCCATCTTAGCTCAAACGCCAATCAGAAGAGAGTGACGTCGTACTTGCGCAAATTTGACCTTGATATTTTGTCTTTCGTCCGAACCATAGATAAGTCCGAACTACCTATAGTCCGACCATCTGTTCTGTTTTAAATTCCCTTTGTTTTTATGATTCGAATTATGTATCAAAATAAACTTCTAACCTGCAAGCTGTTAAGTGTTTGAAGTTTGACGATTTTACCAATGACATAAAACAGTTTTTTTTATGTTCTAAGAATGACGCAGATCACCTATAGGTAATAGTATATACAAGAGTTGTAAGTAACCCATTACGCACGAAGCCGCGCAGCGGCGAGTGCGTAAATTTCACGAGTGCGTAATGGGATTACAACTCGTGTAACGTACTATACTTTTTCTACTCCTATCTATTTTCTTCTGAGTGCTCATAATTTCATCTTTTTCATTACTAACAGTCAAATTCATAGGTAAAGTTGAGAAAATGTTCGGATACTATAATTTGTTACCAAAATTGACAGCATAAATGAGATGACGTTTTTTCCCATACCAATAAAAAGCGAATTATTTTTTTGGAAATTGTAAAATGTGTTGCCGACATTTAGGGGCATCACTCTTTTAATCTAAAATGTATTTCACTAATGCTAAGTGCTTTTATGTTTTTCAATTGATTAAAAGTATGTAAATAAACCAAATAAAGTATTACGTAAATGAAAATTTGATTGCAATTTGATTCAACAAAGAAATCTAAGTTTTTCTATCTAAACGCACATGTATGTTATGAGATTCTCATTACGTGCATGTTATTGTTAAATGTCACTTACAAGGAATGTTGTCAGTGCGATTTTTGACGTTTACGGACATGGTCGTAGAAAAATGGTATTTACGAATTGATGGTGTCACAGAAAAACGCCATTACTATTCTTGCGTTTTGGCGCAGAATTTAAAATGCATTTTTAAAAGGTAAATTTCTCCTTTAAAAACATTTTTTCTCAGGAGAGATAGCATTTATTGTAGATAAAGTATATATGTGAAAACAACCTGGAACAGTTTTTTAAAATCAGTCATCATGTCTATTATCGTCGTAGAAGTTATAAACAGTATGGTTTATTTATGATTATTTCCTTCCTATTAATTTTGACCAATCGCTTTCAAGAATTATTGGTATGTCAAATATAAATTTTAAGTGGAAAAATTACTTAACAACTGTCAACTTAGTTGGAAAAAAAAAATCGAAAAAATTTCATGCAAGCTTGACATGTTGCCTTGTAAAAACAAACTTGATGGTTTCTGTGCTGTGTTGCTTTGTACCGTTACCAACAACAAAGTACACAAGCAACGCTTACGAATTTATTAATTCTCCAACTGAAACTCAAAATGAATCGGTTTGGAAACGTTTCCGAAAGTAAAATTAATGCGGCTGTTGAAAATAGTGTTCCACTAAATACTCAGAAAACTCACACATCGATCTGGAAGCAATTTATGGAATATTTATGGAATAGTCCTGTAACCTACAATAATGGGCTCGTTTCATGGATATGAATTAACAAGTGAAATCATATCAGAAGGATAAAAGAATAACATATCTTTTTCTATGATAACGATATTTATCTCAGAAAGTTATAAATATCTACGAAAATTAAAATTTTTAAAATTTTTCTCAGATTTAAATAAACCGCTGTAAGCCGGCCAATAGCAGAAGCCTTTGTTGTCAGATTGAAAGTACGTTCTGATGACAAATCCTACTTAACTATCCAAGTTGATTAAGACAAAGTGAAAATCGACTAGAAAAATTTGACAGTTGATAATTGACATCAATATCAATAACCAACCTCCAGCAGATATCATCCACGTCTAGTTTTTAGTAGTTATTTTATAGTAGAAAGTGTGCTTGTTTGATTTCCATCTTTAAAATGGATCCAGGTTTCACAGAAACTAATTCGAAAAATCTTCCTCAGGTGGATGTGGACATGGTGTCTCAGTTTTTTATATACAATTCCCTTGAAAAGAAGAAGAATAAACATCCGGAACTAAATCGAGTTCAGAATTCTACGAAATTTTGGGGTAACGAAATTTGTGCGTATGTGTTACAGCACATATTTTTTAAATAACTCGACCTACATAGAGAACATAGAATTTTCGAAAATTCTATGAGACTTAAAGTTTTTTTTTCAGTAGGTACTTTTACTCTAATGTGAAAGGTTTTTGGTTACGCGAGCGTTACTTTTTTTAATAAGAGGCACCCGATTATGAGAACATTATTGGAAAGAGTACGTTTTGACAGTACCTTGCGTTTCTCTTTAGAGGGTGTTGAAAATAAATATAACTAGTCTACTTATAATGTTTTCGCTCGTGACAACAGCGCGAAATTTCCTTGTTTGCCATTGGCTCTAGCCTACCACAACCTACCACAACCTACCACAGGAATTCAAATTTTAATGTTTTTTTAAATTTTTATTTGAAATCGTAGAGTGGCGTTATTAGTTGCAAATACTTGATTCAGACCCAATATATCTAGTGACATTTTCACTGAAATTCATGAAACGAGCCCATTGTAATTTTTATATTAATTGTAATCTAAAATGAGTTTGAAGTAATTACCTTTCCTAGATTGAAAGTTAAATTGTTCTTATTAATTATTGTTTTTATTATTTTAATTAAAAAAATGTTGTATTAAAATAAAATGTTTATTTAACTGAGGAAATAATCTTACCAAATATCCCTCGTGCATCTAATTTTTCCTGTGGTAAAATTAAATGCACTAGGGATATCACCCCCGATAAAAAGAGGATGACGTGGCAAAACACAATTTTATGATATTGCCAGCATGTAGAATTTTTCTTTATTCGAAGGAAGCTGGAACAGTCAATGTGACAGTTATTCTTTTTTATTCGCTTGTACCCTCTTCTTCTCAAATTTATTTAATATAAGTAAATATTCATGTGAAAGGAATGGATGAAATTACCAAGGGTCGCAAAGCGTGGTGCTGGAACTGCGACCATAAATAAGCACCAACAAATAAAGAACACGAATCAAGAGACGAAAAATCAACCTCGTTTTTTGATTGTGAAGAGAAAAGAAGGAGATTTCGCTAGAACGAATCGCTTCTTATTACATAGATATATTTACGGAAAAGTGGGACAGGTGAAAAATATGCGAAAAATAAAGGACGGCTTATTACTCGAAACAGTTTCTGCAGCGCAATCAAGTCAAATCAAAAAGTTAGTTCACGTACTGAATTACGAAGTTTAAATAGTTCCACATACCAAACTCAATCAATCTCAAGGTGTAGTAAATTGTAGAGACCTCTTAAACTGCACAGAACAAGAAATATTAAATGAACTGAAAGACCAGGGGATGATAGGAGTAAGAAAAATGAAAACAAAAAAAAGAGGTACCTTGTCGGACACCCCTATTCATGTTTTCACCTTTGACACCCTAAAACTGCCAAATTAAATTAAAATAGCTTTTTATATACTTAAACTCCATCACCTCTAAGATGTTTCCGCCGTCAGCTTTTTGGTCATCCTACGGCAAGGTGCAATAAAGATTCGTTATGTGAATTCGGTAAACCGCTTCACACAGATGAACCAAGTGAACTGCTATTAACATGAGTCAACTGTAGTGGGCCACACTCAGCTAAAGCCAGAGAATATCCTGTATATAAGCGGGAAGTAGCAATGCAGGAAGTTAGAGTTAAAGAAAATTTTTCATATTTTGAAGCGAAGAAAAAAGTAGCTTTAATTACCCCAAAGTCTAATATATCTTATTCTAGTGCAGCAGCAACTCACCCTTTATCTGCTCCTCCACAAGTGAATATCCAAGAGCTCGTCAAAAAACTAACTTCATTGCTACTAAACTCTTTACAGAGAAGTAGCATGTTTCCTTCAGCCTCGAGACATTGTTTCATGTGTGGAGAGATTGGAGCAAGCCAATCTCATACGTAGAACAATAAAAATTTTCGTTGCAGTGGAGGGCCTTATAGACCCACTCACCATATACCTAACCTAACCTAACCTAACCTAACCTAACCTAACCTAACCTAACCTAACCTAACCTAACCTAACCTAACCTAACCTAACCTAACCTAACCTAACCTAACCTAACCTAACCTAACCTAACCTAACCTAACCTAACCTAGTAACCTAACCTAACCTAACCAAACGCGTTTTTATTAACAACATTTCCGAAATGAGCCAAACAGCGTTATCCCAAATAAAACAGTTCCTGAAGCGTGCAGTTCACTGGATCCAATTCATAGTAGACTGTAATATTGTTAGAATGTCATACAATAAAAATTCCATTTCTCATTTCATCAAGAATGTGATCTACTGTTTTTTGCCAGTCTTAAGCTTCAAAATATTACTGATTGTCGAGTTCTCGAATTAGGCCATTGGTGTCAGAGAGGGACCAGAATTTAAAAAACACTCAACTGTTCTTGATAATGGTAGCTGGTACGCTACGGAAAAGTTGAATTAAAAAATATAAAAGAGATTGTATTTGATTTTCCAAAATAATTAACAAAAAAAATGAGCAGTTTTAAAGAAATTTGAATCTCTAGAACGGAGTGTATGTAGAAGAACCCCATTCGCATACCCATTTTGGAGAAAACAGTTATTGCCACTTATTATTGAAAATTCTCCATAGTAGAATTGAAACAACACAATTACCAATAAATAGTGACAATTAACGGTTTTCTTCAAAATCTGTGTTTTAACGAAGTATGGCGAATGGAAATCCTTTATACACATTACGATTTAAAACTTAAAATTTCTGCAAAACCGTACATTTTATCGACTATTATTATATGAAATCCAATCAATTTATCAACCCTGTATATATTCACCACACAAAAATAGACAGGTGATTTTAAAACAAAAAGACTTAGCGAAAGCGTAAGGAAAGCAATTTCAGCATAATTTTGGAAACAATATGCATGCTGAAATTGATTTGGTTGAAATCATTAACTCACGAACTACCAAATAAATTTCTGACGTCAACTGAGAACTATATGAAATTATAGGACGTCTGAAAATCAAGACAGCTCCGATTAGGGAGCGGATACATAATTCTTGTTAAAAACCACTCTCCGACGGTCATATCCTTGATGGTTGAAGTTATTGATTCCGTTTTGAATAAGTTTGAGTACTCAAATCTGCACATGGCAGAAACTCTATTGTAAACTACCGTCCAATATCACTCAATCCTCTAGTAAAAAAAACGGCACATTCACCAGGCAGTCGCATTATCATAGGATGTGGTCGGCATTTTCTCCTACACGTGACATCTGCACATAGCCTCGTCTGTCAAGCCAGTTAGCTTTGCGTGTCTGTTAAGCTTACAGTACTCTGTTAACATACCTAATACTGCTTTGGAAGTTTTCCTATCTTTGCTTATAAGGTGTGCTGTAAAAGTTGACGTATGCTTCGCTAAATACTGCTTCTCTTTTCTCTGTCCCAGTAGGGTTACTCACCATTATAGAGATATCTTCCTTGTAGATATATTTATTGTCGACTTTGCGACGCCCAAGAAGGGTTCCGGTCCAAGGAACATTTTATCCGCTAATTCACTGCTCTCCCGCCCTGGTGCCCAGGCTACTATGATCTTGCAATGATCTCCAAGTGCGTTTAAGGCACCTTCATGGAATCGTGTACCTCTAGTGCAGCTTGGCTGCATGTGAAGATGGTAACCACTGTATATTCTTTCCTGCCTTCTTATTTTTTCAACGCAATGGTGGATCGCCGTCACCTTCGCTTGGAAAGTTGTGACGTCCTTAGATAGACTTATTGAAACTGCTATTCTCTGTTTTATGTTTGGGTGCACCTTTTTTTCATTGTTCCCTACTTGATATAGTTATTCGGAACTTATTATTAAGTAGACTGGGGAGAAGAGACCCACCTTATTATTATCCCGGATGAACAGTTCAGATTCAGGGCCCAACACGTATGTCCTCAGTTTATTAGAGTAGGTATTGAAGAGAGAAGGCTTCAGGAAAAAACATCCTGCAGCACTAGTCTTCCTAGACATCCCGATCTGGTTACTGCGTCTGATATTCAATTTGACAGAGGTTTTAATTCCAGGTTACTTTCAAACTTATTAAACATTTAACATCAATGTTGGAGATACTGAAGTAGGACCATATACTACGAAATCTAGGGCACCGCAAGGCTCGGCTATCTCTCCTACGCTGTTGCCGCTATGTACAACGGACTTTCCAACGAGCCATTCACTTCTGACTGCTCTTTATACACCACAAAAAACCTTCGCAAACAATATTTCTGTTGTTAATTAATTTTATCCTAGAGAATACTGATTGTTCATAAGCTCATTTTTTATCTAAATTGATAAAGTACAGTAGTTGTAGTAACGATTTGTTTATCACATAAGCGCTAATATTTGAGTTTACTGAAAAACTTGATTTGAAGGCATTTTTGTAGAACATTTTTTGTCATACTATTTATTAAAAAATTATTATCAATAGTTGAATACAAGCATCATTTATAATAATTACAATTATCGGTGATGGATGAAAAAAATTGTTTTTCTGCTTCCATTTACAATTTTGTATTCGAATCTGTTTGCATCTCTTAGAAACTCATATCATTGTAAAATTGATATATTCGTAATTGTTCCAGGTATCACGTCAATATCCACATTGACAGTACTTTCATTTGAAAGATACCTAATTGTTTCAAGACCTTTTAGAAATCATGGACTCACCCGAACAGAAGCGAGGTACCTCATAGCAGGAATTTGGTCATTTTCTTTTACTCTCACTGTGCCACCACTGATAGGATGGGGAAAATATGTGCAAGAAGCTGCAAATATAAGGTATACGCTGTTCCATACATAATAAATATATTATTATCACTATTCAAAAAAACTATGGCGCTGTTCGAATTCTGGATTCAAAACGTACAAGGACTAGCTTGTAGCACCGCGTTTATTATTAATCTAGTCTTTCAGTAACTTGTTCCATATTAAATACGCAAATCTAAGCATATAAATGGTAGTGGTTGATAAATACAAGGTGGGTACAATTTACAATTGTGCTAAGTAAAATGGTAAATGAGGCAGTCCAGATCACGTGACCTAATATGACTATCCCGGGCAAACCATTATACAGACAGGTCGGCTAGTTTTGTTTTGTCTACTGAATAGTGAACAAGAATTTTGTAATCGATTTTATTAGTATGTTTAGTATGTATACTTTGTGGTTTGACTTTGTGTTTCTTTTAAAACCTTGATTGGATTTTAACCAAACTAGAACTCCTAGATATAGATATCCCATCAAAAACATAAATGTGAAAAGAGAGCCAAGTTCAATGTTATGATATATGCCATGGTTGTTGACTTCAACGTCAAAAGAAGTTAGATCTAAATGGGCGCCAAAGTTCAATGGTCAGTCCTGACATTTATTTATAACAACTTAAAATATAATTTCTTCTTATAACTAGTTCGAATATACGAATTATTGTTCAGTACCCACTAAAACTGTCATGGAAGAGCTCTATATTCGACGGCTAGCTTCTACCAGCAAGCCAAATTTTCGCAAGAATAAAATTATTATTTATAGCTTCAGAAATTGCGATGTTTTTGATGGGACTTTTGGTTCAAAAAATTATTAGTATTTATTTATTCATAATAAAATTAATACCAAATGGTTTTTGTTAATGTACTGTGTTTTCCTACGTTCACGGGGTATAATATTGTCTTTTTTGTGCTATTTTCTATATTTTCTTGTAACTTTGAAATGTTCGAGTGAATTGCCCATTCAGTATCCGGAATTTTTTCACATGTTTTCTGTTTATACTCAATTTGGACAAGTAGGGGCGGTTAATTATCTTAACGATACTAAAAATATTATTAAATATTAATTTAAACCATACCTACTTACTGAAGGAATTGTAATAATAATATAACCAAGGATTTTTCAAGAAAATCCATGAATTTCAAAGCATGAATTGCAACATGATAGGTCAGATATCGAGAGGCAACCGGACAGCAAGACGGCGCTTGCGCTTATGAGCGCGGCTGCCGCTCGCTCGGGAACGTTCGCGTCAAGGTTTTATCGTACTGCTCCCCATCACACTGTTCCTCGGCAAAAGCCTACAAATATTTTGAATTTGGTTTTGTGCTGGAAGTAGGATCTACTTTGGTCAATGAAGTTTATGTTTTAGTAGGCAAGGTTATAACTTTCATTATTCTGCGATGATGGGATGGAGATATGCTTGCAAGGAAATATCCGTTTACCTAAGTATTCTTATTCATTTATGGAAACTTTCTGTACATGCTGTAGGGTATGTATATGTATGTATGCATGTATATTGGGGAGACGTTTACTGAGACCTGAAAGATCTATTGTGTCCCCTTACTTCTACTTACTTTCTGAGGTAAGTCTCTGAGACTAGTAGCTCCTTCAGTCCTATTTCCCGGAGGAATTTTAGGATATCTGCAGGCTTTAATTCAGGTAAATGTCCCTCTTCTATCCAGTAACCTCCTAGGCGTTGTGCCCTAGGATTCTGAATATCTGTAGATTGAGGTTTCTCAGGTACCTATAACTAAAACTCAATTTACTAAAGAGGAAACCACTTTCGGCACAAAGACAAACACACTAATAAAATCAAAGAATTAAAATCTTGACCACTGTTTACCATTTAATAGACAATACATAACTGACCAGCTGTCCAAATTGATTGTTTGCCCTGGACCGCCATAAACGGCCACGTGATTTGGATTGCCCAATTATTATAATGTTTGTCATTTTCTTTTATTTAATAATTTCAATATATTTCGTATGGTAACTAGAATAATATTTAATTTATCACCACCATGAACGATAGTGTCTAATTATTAAGGTCACGCAGGTTCTCTGACATGATGTACAGATTACAAAAAAGGTCCATGGTTATACGATTTATACAAGTACGACAATGGACATATGAACAGCACTTGCTGAAACCACACGTTGAACAATTTGTATATTCGTGTATATTAATATTCTTTGTTCCTTTATTGCTATTCGAAATTTCTATCAGCTCGCCACTGCCTCCAAAGAATTCTAAGGTCGTTAAACTTCTGGCGGTTGAGGTAAGCGTGGCCGAACACATATTTGGCGGTTTTTCCTCGTCGCTTGCGAGGTTAATTATAGTTGATGTTGAACCTCCAACTCGAAAGATCAGTTAAGAACTACAGTTTACTTTCCCGGTGTGAAACCGAAACTTTCAGACCAAATAGGTCAAATTCCATAGTAGTTAATTTTTCTATAAAGCTAAAGTTCATTGTGATTGTATAGTGAATCGAACTTGTTACACAATATCTATGTACTTATTTCGATATTCGTCAAGTTTATTGTAGTTTACTGAATTGTTGATGATCTACAATGCATTATTTAATGCCAGAATTGGCTCATGGAAATAAGGTCCACTGTATTGGAGGCAGAAAAACTTCCCAAACCAATGTTGTGGTAGAAACGGACGCAACAATACTACTTGAAAGAGAGAGACACGAATTTTTCTGTGTGACACTCACATTTTGATCAGTCCCCTTTACTAAAACGCGAGGGTGGGTATTTATTGCCCTTCTTACCTTCAACCGTTGTGTTGCCAAGGGTACTTATCTGCATAAAATGCAATTGAAAATCTAAAACAACGATAACCAAAAATTGAAAATAGCTTTTACAGATAAGTACACTTGGCAATACAACGGTTAAAAGTAAAAATAGCAATGAACACACGCCCACCTGTTTTGGTGGAGAGGTCTAATTGTGAGTTTCACACATTGTCCCTCTCTTTCAAATATTGTTGTTCGTATTATCCGTATGAACTATCAAACTTTTTCGCAATCTGTATGTACTCCCTGAAAACCACTTATTACAAATAAGAATCCATCAAAATTTAAATACACAGCTTTTGTTCAACCACAAAGTTACTAATAACCAGTTTACATTTATTTTTAGACGGTTAAATATAATTTTCTAATTCCCTATTAGAGCGTTCGGACGAATAACGGTTTACGTTACATTCTGGAAGTTTGGAGGAGAAGCGGTTTTCAGGATCTATTGCTCTTCATAAATTTTAATGAGCGGAAATGTAATACAGACTGTTATTTCACGATTGAAAATACGACCAGCGTTTGTATTGATTCCAGACAGAAAAAAACTCATTACATGTTAATGTTATCACATGAATATTTTTGTTCACGACTATTTGATAATCTTCACATTTCACTTTTTATTTATATACGAACGTCACAATATAACCGCGTCCAGTATTCCAGCCTTACACATACACCCATAGCTGGGCACCGTTAATCGAATAGTTAACTTCGTTAATCGTCAATCCGCTACAAAAAAGTTAGCTTCGTTACATTTCGGAAGAATTAACGCAAGTTAACGTTAATCGTTACTCTGTTAATATGTGTAAAATTGCATTTTTATATCGTTGCGTTAGTGAACTAATAAAACCTGCTGGTTTAGGTTCTGGAAGTTAACAGGTTAGAAACAAAACAAAATACTTGTATAATTCAAATGTGTGATTTAATCGTCGGGCATATTCCCCTTCATAAACATTAACATGTTGAAGTTCTCGTCTGAAAGCGAGGCTCGTTTTGGTGTTAAAATATCTTTACCCGTGGAAAACTGCAGCGCTTGAGGGTATAGCAGTATTGTATTTAATGAATAGATTTATGAATATCTGTTTCCCGAGGAATGCAGCATCGTTGAACGCGACTTTTGATTCCATGTCCAGCCAAATTTTAACGAGGCTTTGCGCTTTACTTCTTAAAGAGTTAAAGCTCTTTGGTTTTTCTATAGACTGAGTGACAGAATTGAAAAAGTCTTCCTCGTAAGTTACCTACACCTTCAATTTTTCATTTTCGCAGCAAAACCATCCTGCTTATAAAACATAATTCATCAACCAAGCTGTTTTATGTGAAGTTTTTTATGTTATGTTCAATGATTTATGTCAAAACTGTGTTGTTTACAATAATTTATTGCTGATTGTAAAAATGTTCATGATTTTACTGCATTTGAATTGAAATAACTAAAAAATTTAATGTGGATAGCAAACAGAGACAGACAAGATTTTCACCACACTAAGCATAAGAGAAGCAGCACAAATAGTCTTATAATATATAAATGCCTAAATTGCGTTCCTTAATTATTGGGGAAAAGAGAAAAATAAAAGTTTATTCATAATTAGGTAGGTAACTGATAGTCGCGGACAGAATATAGTCCTCAACTAGCATATAATGGCTATAATTTGAACGTAGTCTCGGTTTCATGTAAGAAGAAGCCACTTGAAGCTGCAGTCGTATGCGCGAACTTGTCAAAATAACCAGCGCCATGTACTAAAATCGTTTCCACATTTTGTAGGTTACCACAAAATAACAATATTAAAAATGTATTCATCGTATGCATAATTTAAATAAAACATATCTCGGAATAATTTGAAGCTTTCGAGATAGTTTCAAATAAAATAGAAACTGGTACATGAAAACACTTGGTATCATTAAAATATTTATATTTTCACTTTCAATTAACGATTGGCGATGTTCGTTTGTAACGCCAGTGGCATGAAACTGTTGTTACGAGACGATATAGATGAACAAGAGCGATTTTGATTTAGTTGACAAATTTCATGTGGCTTCTTATTTGAAACGGAGTCTAGACCGTATTATCTCCTTTCATAACATTGTATATGGGACAGTCAAATAATAGATGGTGTATAACCTCTAGATCTTTTTTGTTACATATAGTACAAGCTTTTCGTGGATCGATATTACCTTTAGAATATTCCATTGAAAGTGAATTGAAAAACATAATGACTCGACATTCTAAGTTGGCTTAAAAGACTCACAAATTTGAACGGCAAATTGAGACACGAATATTCATGAGAATTTTCGTTTATTGTTGGATGATTGTGTATATTGAGGATTCAGGATCTCTCCATTGAAGAGGTATCTTTCATGTAGGTTATTAAATGTTTGTAAGTCTTCAGTCTTTGATTTAACTTCCAAATTGTCTTTGAACAATGTTTCCTTCGACCGTGCGGCTTTGCGATATATTAATGTACACAAAACCATTCAGCATTAAGCCCTATTAATAAACGATTGTTATATAGGCAACAATAATAGCAATACAATGATTTAAAAAAAGGCCGTAAAACTGACTTCTAGTATAGAATACTTATAGTTTTTGACTAAACCATCGTTTTTATTACATTAGAGTACAAAACTATAATAATTATGAGTGTTAAAACATCCAAAAAAGAATTTAAGAAAACGAAAACAGTAACAATCGAACCGGCGGCCTTGTAACGTGAAAATTAAACACCTAACGTCAGTTCTCAAACCTGCCTATTTATTTTGAGACAATCTGTATACAGCAGAGTTATTTCACTAAATGACCTACGTGTAGGCAACACTCATTTCACATATAATTAATATAAAAAAGAATGTAGTAGTTTTAAACAAAATAATTGTAAATATCAACGATTCCACATTTGCGAATTGGAATAAACTGAATATGTGCGCGCAACTGATGCTCGGATACCTTCGGTAGGGTCGTTAGTTGTGAAGAGATAGGATAGTTTTGGAGATTCGAGAAGGTTCAAGTGTCCCAAGCGGAGGTTTTTTCTTGGTGATGACAACCGGCAAGATTCATTGAAATTGCTGGCTAGCGATGTTAAAATCTAGTCTACAGTTGCTTAAAAGTAACTTGTTATGTTGAAGTGCATCGGCGAATCGATGGCTGTTTCGTTAGTTTTAAAACAGTAATTTTTTCCAAATTTTGTATGGCGTGCCACGTTAAGAAAATGGCGGTGGTAGAACCTCATTTCTTTTGGGAAGGCACCTTTTTTTGTGTAGGGTAAGTCATACCCTTTCGTTTATATCATTGGTTTCAACTTTAAAATTCCTCAGGATTTATGCCTTGTAAGAGAAGCTTAAAGGATACACAATTGTTGTTATGGTAGGTGTCAACCATAATTGAGTCATTTTTTCAAATCTTTCCATAAGATGGTTGCAGTAAACAGGAGGAGAAGAAATAATATGATATCTCCCTAAAGCGTCGTCAGATGATTCGAAGTAGATGCAAATTCTTAGTTGTACTACTTTTCCCTATTTCCATTTAGATCTTTAAGGACCTGTTGTACAATTGTAGCTTAGTGAAGGCTCAAGTGTGGACTCGAGTTCAGCGTCAGATTGCTGTTGTACAAAGTATGCTTACGGTTGAGCTTGATTTAAACCTTAAGCTTAGTAATGCATTCAAGAGGTTAGGTTTAATGTAAGCTTGAGCACAGAACATAAATTGTTATCATGTTCCGTGGCTTAAATGTAAATAAATTGTATGCAAACATAACCTGTGCTTGATTTATTTATAATTTAAAGTTTATCAAAGTTAAATATGGATATTTTAACCGATGATGTGGATTTTTTGGAACTTTGTACAACACCCGAGAAGACCTCGGGTGTATAAAGAGCCTATAAATCACTTTGAATGTTGGAGGGTTTATAAGTTTATTCAAAGATTTCGTCTTTCTGAAGAAACCGTTCGTTTTGTGACAGATTGTATATCAGAGGAAATGTCTTGGAAAACTAATAGGTAACATATTACCTTAACTAATAGGCAAATCATAACTTATCCAATGATTGTGTATTGTACGACAAATCAAGTTACAATTCTTAATAAAAATATATTACATATATAAACTTTTTAATAGGCACACAATGACGCTGTAATATTTGTTCAAAATACGAACAATCCCCCCAAATGCCAAAGCAAAAAGAATATTGGTTCACGAGACGTTAAGGAATGTTTTAAATCGATCGGGTAATCGAACAAGTTGTAGCTAAGCCTTGTCCAAGTTCGAGAAACGCTTTCAATTCAAATGAAAGCTGAAAACTACAACAAACCAATATTCCGGAATTAAAAGAAATATGATTTAACCGGGCTAGAAATGAACGCTTTAAATCTGCCAGGCAATCGGACAAGTTGTAGAAGCCTCTTCCTAGATCAAGAAGCTCTTCGGATTCGAATGAGACAAGGAAAACTATTACTCCTACAGCAAAAAGTATATTGGTCCACGAGACGAAAAAAAAACATTTTAAACCGGCTGGGTAGTCGAACAAGTTGTAGCTAAACCTTTTCCAAGTTCGAGAAACCCTTTGTATTCAAATGAAACACGAAAAATGTACCCAATTATCGACACACAGAGTAAGAATGAAAGAACCGGAATAAAACTTGAATATCACAATCCACATGAGTATTAATCATAAAACCAATAGAGAACCGGGCAATAATCAATCATTTAATTAACATATTCAATGCTGTAATGAGAAAATAATTATTTATTCTTTGCCACAAAAAAAAAACAAAAAATTAACTTAAAACACAAAAAAACGGGCAGGAAAAGTTTCAAGAGAACAATGGAAATTTTTTTCGAGGCGCCACGATATTGGCAGTTGAAAAGGTCAACATATGATCTACAACCATTAAAATGTATATTATACCTGTGAATAATGCAAAAAATTTTGTCTAATTACTTGTTGATTCTCTTTACCAAATCGCGACACTTCGCTATACACTGATTAAAATCAACATACAGACGTTTTGAACTAGTAATTATCAAGGTTTGTGACAGAACCGGTTAAACAAAAATGACAAACCAACATAATTGTCAAAAACAACAATACCCTATCCAACTTGACAAGCTGTGAAATTAATTCAAAATACCAGGTTGGATTAGTAATTTTCTTCCAAATTAAGGTGTGAAATTCTCTTACCGAATACCACGCAAGCTAAAATTATTTTCGGGAATTTTGTTTCGGGTATAAATATTTCAAGAAAATTATCCCTAATTTTCAAAATATTCGTGCCCTCAAGAGAATTTCCGGAAATAAATTAAACTCTTGTGATACTACAACTGAAAATATCTTCACTTTGGATTAAAGCTTCGGCACCGGAATTCACAGAAAGTTTTTAATCACTTGAAATTTTAATTAACAATTACAAAGAGACAGAAAAGAAGAACAGAAAAAGACTTTGTCTCATACCAATTGTTCTTCAATTTTTAATGACATTCCTACCTACAACTTCGACCCTAGCAGTGATAGGGGAGTATACGCCGAATCTATTTACTCACCAAAATTAAAGTTTCATATATACCGGACGGCTTTCGGTTTTAATTGGAATAAGATACATACCGAACCTCCTTTCAGTTGGAAAATTTAAACATTGGAAACGAATGTACTTTATATGGTAGAATTAGATTTTGCATACCTCAAATCTATAACAAAAAGAATTCTATCGGTAGTAACTGACAAAAAATCAATGCGGCGGCAGGAAGGAGAAAAGTAAAAATGAATTTCAAGTCTGGCAACACAAAATAACTCGTTACAAAAATTCTGTATACTTCGTAACTTATTTCTACTATATATATTTTGTCATAACATAATGTGTGAACTAATAGTAGGGGAGCCCAAGCGAGGATTTCGGACTAAAGCGTGGCAGATTAACATACAAGGGGAGACCTTGTACCCAGTTGAGTACCTCTACCTAATATGAGCTCCATACATATGACCGCTCGACAAGGATAAACGATCATTTTAGTGAAAAAAATTGATCATCATTCTTATAAATACATTTATTCCACTTAAAAGGCATACAATTTTTATTTGCATGCTATTTCCTGAGCTTTTCAATTAGGTAATTATGTTCAATGATTTAAACAAATTGATTTTTTTTAATTGTCAAATTAGGCGAATCTCTCAAGATAAGAGATTATGGGACAACACATCTGGGACATGAAGATTACCCATAAACGTATATCTAAATCTGACGCACTTGAGTATCTCAAAATGGCGAACTTTTTTTGTACATTCTAATAATGGCCTCGCGTTTGCGTCACATCCACAGCCCCTTAGAAAATCTGACGCACTGGATTAATTCGTTTTTCTCATTTTCAACCATTACTTAGGTACGACCACCACCACCAAGCAAACGATCAGATTAACATATGTACATTATTAAAAATACGTGGGACATGGATATTATCAATGTCTGACGCGCTCGAGTATGTTCATGCAACAGTTTTGTTTACATTTCTGAAAATCTATAGACGCTTCCCCCTCTGATCTAACAAATTTTCTTCGCAACCTAATAGGTCTCTATGACGCTTGAGTAAATCCCCATTTGGCATCGTAGGCTCCCCTACTATAAACTGATGTTCTTTTTCAACCGACAGATCCTTAAAGGACTATTACGTTTCCACTACTCTTAAAGTTATTTGATAATACAGTTCTGGCTTTTATGTATTCCATAGTATGAAAATTTTATTTTATTATTTTTCAACCAGTTTTTAAATTGCCACATGTGGTTTTGAATATATTTTTCGTTTGTTGAAAATGTTCATTAATATATTCTTCCGTCGACCGTGCGTTTTTGAGCCAGATTAATGTACACAGCTTTTCAACATGTTATGTGAATTTTTGTTATTAAATTGGATTGGGCTAATCAATTGTGATTGATCCAAAAAAAATGTTATTTATAAAACTTATCATACCTACTTTTTAGAGGTTGGCTTTGTCGAAGCTAGTTACCTGAAAGAGTTGAAGTTAAATTACAGTTATGTAAGTATTTTCATGAAATTCGATTTTGTTAATAGGCATGATGAGTTATTTGGAAAAACTGCCACATGACGTTTGTACGCATAAGCTTTACCCAAAAAAAGGTCGTGTCTTGAAAAAATAAAGTTTCCAAAGGAGAAATCCACGTCCTTAAAATACAATTCATATGTCGCACCAAAACTCTAGAATAGTTATGGCATCTCTATGACATCACACATCAGTAGATACTTCGGAAATAATTCAGTTTGCAATGTATAAATTCATGTTGATTACTGATTTAAATTATATTGTATGATAGTCATGAATTCTATACAAATTAATAGTATATCACATACCTAGCGGGGAAGTAGATCATTACAGCCCAGGCTTTGTTAGAGACCCGAGGCGCATAGCGCCGTGGGTCGCTAAAAGCCGTGGATGGAATGATCCTTCCCGCGTGGTATGTACATATACTATTATATTCACAATCGCTTAATTACAAGCTTTTAAAAACATTACTTTTAAGAAAATTTGTTACCACAATTTAATATTTTTTTCGACAAAGCACTTCATGAATCTGTTGCTAGGCAATATTACTAATTTATTATTTTGACAATTATGTCATAAAATATTTATTTAAAAGACCTTTCAAATAATGTATTACAACACCCACATTTCCATTTAAAAATCTTAGCGATAATGTCATCCCGCTGGCATAGATGACATCAGAAATAAAAAGGTATCCTTACGAATATCCCGTTTTAAAATAAAAATCGACGGGTTTCAGGATTTTTCCTTAAAGTCGCCGGTTTACGAAATAACGAATTTATTCCTTTCATTTGCACCATACTGAATATGTTTATAAAATTGTGTGAGTTGTAGGATGTAGGTATTCGCTTTGTAGTCGCAATACATTTTGAACTTGTTAAAACCTGCACATAATATGATATACCAGTATCATCTTGTTACAAGTATACGCGCAGTGAAAATTCTTGTCAATGTTTGTATTATAGCTTCGCCAACTTGCACTGACTTGTTCAATTCGTCACTCTATAAATACGAATGTGAGACAAACTATCAAGAAGACGACGTTTCAACATACGTTCAACATTTAAATGTCCTCTGTTCCGATTTTGAAACTAGGTTTGAGGATGTTTTGAGTATGGTAATAGCACCGTGGATAATGAACCTATATGGTGACATAGAAGTAACGGATGTCATAATACAAGAGTGACTGAGTGAGTAAGTACAAACGAAGAACCTAAGGTTCAGTTTAAGCACGGATATCAGCAGTTCAGGCTGGAAAAAAACATACCCGTTACTTATCCCTTATTATGAAATATAGCGAGGAAATTTTTAATTTCTCTTCCATCGTTATACCTAGTGAAAAGTGGGTTCAGCGCTGTTACCAATCTCCCAACGAAAAAAAGAAACAGACTGCACATCGTTAGCCAGGAGATTTAATATTAAACCTTACAAAATTGACGCCAAATATTGATAATTGATTATTAAAGCATCAGGTTCATCCTTCCCACTAAAAACATTTAGTTATTGCTCAGTTTATTTCATGATACGTTTATCTTATTATAGCCTAGTCAAAGTACACATAAAACCTCACAAAAAATACAAAAAGCTGGAAAATTCAACATTGGGTATTTAAATGGGTTGTCTTTAACGTGAGTGCAAATTTTTGTTTTTGTTTTTTCGCTCTAATTGTTTAAAAAATAAATATACAGAAAAACTTCCAAATCAAAATTTGTAGCTGATGCACTTATCTACAAATTTGGTCTGAAACGTTTTTCTGTAAATTAAAAAGTTTACGAGATAAAATTAATTTCAGCGGTGTTCAATTCGTGGTTACGCGCGAACGGCCCGTGAGCCAAATTTAATAACCGCTCGTCTTAAAAGTTAATAATTTTGGGATTATAACAGTCTGAAGAAAAAATAAACTCATGAAATATGTAAAAAAAGATCTCAACTTTTATAAAGAAATACTTTCAAATTTGAAAAAGTAAATTTTCTGACTGTAATATCAGTTTATTATAATTCCTATTTAATTAATACTTATCCCAGCGAAAATTCCGTTTGGATTTAGCATTGCAAATGAGCATAAAACATTATTATTGTTTTTCTAGACTTTATTCAATTATATATTTTTTCGAAATTAATATATTTCAATGAAACTTTACTACTAAACAGTTTGAAGCATCTAATTTCGAAACTACTATACAGTTTTTCTATAAATATAAAATTTTTTGAATAGTGGACAATTATAAACAATAAATACTTAAATCAGAGGTCTTTCAGCAAACCTTCTATAACTTTTTATACCGTTTATGATATTATCTTAAAATTTGTGAACTTTATAATGAATCTATTTAGAAGTGATCGCGATACAAAAGAACACACCTATGGCTCAGGTAAGAAAGAGAAGGGAGCACAAATAAAGGTGAGAAAGCAGGTGGGTTAATAATAATAATAATAACAATAATAATAATAATAATAAAATATTAACAACAAAAATATTTAACAAATTACATCAAAAATAGGGGTTGTTATTACAACAATAATGAAAATAAAGTGGGGTACAAAAAATGAAGGTTCTCGTGGAAAATCGTATGTATCTTTGTGAAAATTGCAGATACAAAAAAAGTTTCAAATAAAGTTTGAAGATTAAAGCATAATCTTTGAAGTACATTATGTTATATCATTTAATTTTTTAATTTATTTATGTTAATTAGAGGAATTTGGTAGAGGTTTACGAGAAAAATCAATGATAATACATTAGGAAATTTAAAAAAAAAAAATTTTCCAATGTATTTGTAGATGCCCCATTTTAGAACACATTTCATATCAAATTTTTTTTTATAAATGTCATTCTTTATTTACTATCGTAAAATTAAAAACATGAAAATTGATGTTGTTCAAAAATACTACTAGGAAATTTCGTATATTTTAAAAACTAATGCAGATACAAAAAAAATGTTCAGACAAATTTTGTAGATAAATGTATTGACAACAATTTTTGATTCAAACACTTTTCTGTGTTCTTATTATTTAAACAATTAGAGTAAAAAAACAAAAACAAAAGTTTTCATACGACGATTTTTCGGAAAATCGCATGCCTCACAGTTTTTCTCATGTTAATCACAATCATTTTAAATACTCAATTTATAATTTTCAAGTTTTTTGTGTTTTTTGCGGCATTTTAAAGATATTTTGTGTACTTTGACTAGGCTATTAACAGATACAAAATTTTATTTTCAGTAGATTGAATTCATATATATGTATAAAACTTAATATGTGTTTTGACTTCAAGTTTTTAACACTCAACTTCACTACAGTTAGAAATTTACAAGAAATCAATATCAGGTTAGTAGGGGGTCTACCAAATACCGAAAAACATGGCAAGGGGTCTCCGACACAAAAAAGTTTGGGAACCTCTGAATTTTAAACGATATAAATTCAGGAAATACGAAAGGTTGACGTCACACGTGTGTGATCGGTGTTTTAGCTGAGATAGCGGATTGTCATATTTTGTATCCATATTTCCACTAAAATAAATATAATAGTCCAGTAGCCACCAATCCTAAATGCTCCGTGATTAAGTTTAATGAAAACTAAAAGTTAACACTTGGATTGGCTTGATCGGTGTGGATTTAATTGGCCAAAAATATTTCAAGTAAATTATATATTATTAAATTTCCATAATTTTTTCTCGTCATCACGGATTTTCATCAATCCTATAGATACTTTTATATATTCATTGAGAAAAAATCGGGTCCACCAATGATTTTTAGCCGGAAAGGTCGCGCATACCTATTAATTGGAATGGTGTGATGGGGGGTAAAATTTATTCAAAAATATCTTGGTATGCGTGCTCACAAACTGCCGATAGTATCGCGCATACCAGATTTTATTAGGTGGTTGAAGATTATAATGTCGTGGATTTTACTTCGTTCAAGATATTTCTTTTGAAGTCATGTCGGCTCAACTTTCGTTTAGCTGAAGTCAGTTATAGAAAAATTGTTGCCATGGTAACGGGTACACAAAAACCTAAATCATATGGTTGGGAATATAATCATAGGATTCACCCTTCCTCTTCTTGAATTTTGATATGCGCGTTACAAAGTATAGTCTAACGGTAGGAGATCGTGCTGGCCAATCTATCGATCCACGCCTCCCTATCCACCAATTTGGAAAAATTTGGTTTGGATACTGCCGGACATTGATTTGCATTCCCCTTCCCCTTGAAAAATATCCAATACTTTGTCACGCGTATATCAAGTTATTTAATCACATCTTAATGATAATGATTCTTAAGTAGTCGATTACAGCTGGCAACCATGCTACAAAGTATTGTATTCTGTTTTATATTTTGTAGGTTGCATATCAGTATACGCCACTGATATAAATTTTCAAGTTATGGTTTCATGATATAAAGTATAAAATAAAATGAAAAGACCCAAACGTGATATTTATTTAAAAATTATATGGTAACAGTTTTTCCATAACTGATTTCAGCTAAACGAAAGTGGGGTCGACTTGGCAACCACGCATTTCCCCACCATATGATTAAGGTTTTTGTGTACCCGTTACCATTGCAATGTCTGCCATGGCAACAGTTTTTCCTTAACTGATTTCAGCTAAACGGAAGTGGTCAACTTTTGGCAACCACGCATTTCCTCACCATATGATTTAGGTTTTTGTGTACCCGTTACCATGGTAATGGCTGCCATCGCAATAGTTTTTCCATAACTGATTTCAGCTAAACGAAAGTTGACCCGTCATGTCCTTCTCCTACCTCTGGTTTCTTCCTTACTTTTTGAGCCATACACCAAAATATTTTTGAATCTGACTTTAAGACGCGTGAAATGAAAAAAAAATGAAATGTTTCCGTGATCATGGATGAATTTCACCCCCTATCACACCATTCAAATATGTATACGCGACCTTTCCGGCCAAATATTATTGGTCGGCCTGATGTTTCTTAATGAATATATAATTTCGCACAAAAATATCTGTGAGATTGATCAAAGTCCGTGATGACTGAAAAAAATTATGGAAATTTAATTATATATAATTTATTTAAAATATTTTCGGTCAATCGAATCCACGCCAACCAAGCAAATCTTATTCGTCCAAGTGTTAACTTTTAATATTCATTAAGCTTGATGATCGAGCTTCCAGGATTGGTGCCTTCTCGTCAATAATCACAATCGTAACGTGAAGTCAACTGATTTCCTCTTTGTAATCCATACAATTCTTTCAAATAATTACTTCAGTTATTCTTAGTGACTGTCATCATGCCTATTCTTTCGGTAATCACAATCACACTTCTAAGTTTTTAAATTTCCGAGATTGATGTAATTTGGAAGAAATTAAATTCATATGAAACATTTTATAGGCACCTTTATGAAAATAAAAAATAATTAATTTCACTTGTTATACTCAATTTAAATGCCAAGATATTTCAAGTGATTTGAAGTAATCACAGCTATCGCAGGTGATTTATTCAGAGGCAATTCTTTACTATTAGAAAGAATACCATTCAACGTAAACAAACCATTAGGTTAATGCCGTATTATACAGAATATCATAAATTTTCCTACTGGTAAGTTATGTCTGAGCATACAATTGAACTATTCTAGAAATATTTCATGATCATGATGTAAAAAGAAGAGGCGAGTTTATATACAGAACATTTCAATGAAAACTATCCACCCCACATAATTCTGAAGGCGTCACTTTTATGGAAAAATACGTCAAAAATCATATGAAGGGGAGACGTCTTTTTGCTGAAAACAAAAATGTATGCCAGTCAGCCAACATCTATAGATGGTTTACGTCAGCGAATTATTCAAGAATGTCGACAAATAACTCCAGAAATGTTTCATAATGTTTGAAACTCATTTGAGGCTCGATTGTATCATTATATGGAAACCAATGCAAGTAAATTTGAGCACCCTATAATAGTTATTTATGTACCAAGGACGAAAAACTGTCCATTATAGTCGAGTCTGCAAGTTGATAGCTGAGGCTAGCAAGCAGGCGAGACAATAGACAGTTTTTCGCAGAGGTGCATATTACATTTTTTCGTCGACCTCTACATACCTTTTAGGAAAGTAAGCCTCGACTACGTCCCACTCTTCGAACTACAGCCTGGATCATTATTTTAATAAATTCAAACAAGATGTATTCTAATTTGAAGTGTATTTATACTACAAAATTAAATCAATCTCGAACATGAATATTGAACGTACAGTTTGTACAATTATTGATATAATTCCTGCTGTCGAGGAAGATGCAAGAGACAAGTTTTGATTTTGGGTACTGCTTGATGTAATTTCAGATGCACTATTCCCGAAACTTCTTTCTAGAAGTGCTTTACCTGTTAAAATGCTTTTTGATACGTTTAATTTAATGGGAATGGAATTCTCAATGTATCCATCTGCGACTGTTGAGGATTTCCATCCTCCGTGCTGTTTTAATGACAAAATATCTGCGCCGGCATTGACCAAAAGTGTAGCAGATGTGCGCGGATAACTATGCCCGGTGTACTCTAGTTTGTTTGACAATTTCAAGTATTTTGCGATCAAGCTAGGTATCTTCGCAAATGTATGTAGGTACTCCAACCCCTTGCACTGTACACTTTCCCAATTTATAACTGACAAAAAATATATTATGCTTACAATGCTTCGGTCTTAAGTTGGTGTACTGTCGAAATATTTCTAAAGGATTCACTCCGTCGCAAAGTTTGTCTGTAACTGTAAAAATTCGGCTTTTACCATTTTTTGAGTCTGGAATGGTTATTACAAGCATGTTGCCTTGATCAACAATATTTTTGGTCGTTATTTTACGTAGTTCGTCTCTTCGACAAGCTCCAGCAATTCCAATACCTAATTAAACACAGCTGTAATATTAGAACAATAAATATATCAGCAAAATAAATTAAAACATTTTACCTTGTGCAGAAGATAAGTTTTATCTAGGGCATCACGAAGAAATCTGTTCATTTCATCTCGATTAAATTTTTGCTTTATACCCAACGCTTTGTTTTTTTAAAAATGGAATGAGTTTCGGAAATTTGGATATGTTACCGTTTTCCTTAATAGCTAATGTGGATTTTAGCATAGAGTATATTGACCATAGCGTTGATGACTTATAATTGCTAGTTTTACTGGAAAAATAGGCCAGAAGAACATTTTATGAGAGATTCTCGACATTATTTTCTTGACGCCAGTTCTTGAACGTGTTGTATTGTATTTCATATATGAAGCGTGAGTAAATCCAACGTGGCCGTAGCTGCCAATTCCCGCAGTTCCGGAGGAGTATAACTGATATCCATATCGCTATCACTACCATTATTGATTATTATGAACACTAATATTCACTCCACGATGTTATTAACAAAATACATTTAGCAAATTTCGTAAATAATTAATTTGACAACACAAAATGACAGTTATCGTCACAGGTAACCATAGTAATCGCAGCGGTCGAATAGTAAAGTGTTGGCGGACGAAAAGTAAATAGACCATTTTGCATCCGGAAATAAGTACGTAAAATGTCATTTTTTGTATAGGTCGACGAAAAAATAATTTAGTATTGGTTTCCTGATGAGTTACGAATTAAAATATTACTATTAGTAAATTGGAATTATCCGTTACTCTCAACTGATTGACTTTTCATTTTATTTAATTTACTATTTTCTTTTTAAGTATTGTGAGTTCAAATACTTTCATGAGATAGTAACAGAGTAAATCCTTTATATTTGATTATATCCGAAATTAAAAATGTCACAATATAGGTAACAGGTGAAACAAAAATTTCCCTGTTTCCAGCATTCAAACCATACGCCCACAATTGCTAACTTCCGCAGTCAAACCTCTATACCACTCGTCTATGGAGATGGACAGAGTGCGATAACTAATATATCCAGTACCATGAATGAAATTACAAATTGATGTTTTTTTTTCCTTTTTTTTTCAATTATTCCCATAATTTCTTCCATTGTTATCGAATTCTGAATTATGTCTTGGTACCGTGGTAGTGAGAAAAATAGTAAACAGTATGGACAAAAATTTGAGATGCCTGCACTGTGCGCCATGATACCCGTGCGAAACCCGAATCTGAACTTTCTGCCCTTGCATTGTAATATATATGTACTATCAAGACCATGTACATCGAATCTATTGAGGACTGTGAAAACATTCAATCTAACCCTAAGAACTGGATGGATTGGTGCAATTTGAATTAAATGCGTATAAACATCAGTAAATGTCAACATATTCGCTTCTCTAGAATAAGGAATAACCAAGCTTATAATAATTATGAACTAGCTTAACTTCTCTTCAAAGTGAATCTATCGTTCGCGACTCAGGAATCCTACTAGACTGCAAACTCAGTTTTGTATTACAGTATGAGCATGTAACTAATCAAGCTTTTAAAATGTTAGGGTTTGTCGTGAGAACATCCAGATATTACGTCAACACTAACTCATTAAGAATCATTTATATTTCTTTGGTTAGATCTATTTTAAAATATTGCTAACTTGCTTGGTCTCTCACTTATTAAGCTCATATTTCCACGCTTGAGAAAGTTCAAAATAAATTTATTACATTTATGAGCTTTAAACTTCATATACCGTTGATGGAACATACTTATTCCGAGATTGAAAATGTAATTAAATTACTTCTACTTTCTGTCTGTAGAATACATTTTGACATAATGTTCATATTATTTTCGTAATGCTCAAAGGATTTCCTTCAAAATGAAAAAAATATTCGCTCTTGAAAATTTCGGGGGACCGTTTTTTTAACAACTTTGTGACTAGCTCATTCTCGTATGTCACGCTCAAATCATCAGAGTATTGAAATGTACACTTTTCTTCATGTAGTTGACTTACTTAGTGTCAATAATTTTTTTCACTAATCTCATCGGCTGCCCTCAACGCACGCTCCTATATTAAAGGTCCATATTTGGTAGGGGTACATCATTACAGGCTGCAAGGTTTCTCCCCTCAGGGTTTTTTGACGAACCTGAGTTAAACGCAAGATCCCCGCTTGAGCTCTCCTTCTGTAATATTTGTTTGGAAAGAAAGAATACTCAGGTCTCCCTCCCGCTTCCATTGATAATGGTTGCCGTAGTTGCAGCCGAAATGTCTAAGTCCTTCCCCATCTGACTATGGTCTTTAAACCAAATAAATTTTGTTAATCATAATTCTGACTATGAAAGCCGTTATTTCACTAATTCGTTTATTAACACTTTTGATGAAAACATGCTTACATCAATAAAAAACGATTTAACTAGGCGTCGAGTTCCGTCGAAGCTTCTCGTCAAGCCTACTGGAAGTAATACAACAATTAAGCTCGTTAAGTATTTTTGACTGCAATTAAATAAAATAATAACTGGGAAAGAAATAATGACTTGTATCTATAAACCAACAGAGAAAGTATCAATTCGGCTAGCTGGCAAGCACAATACACATGAGGTTGATTAATTGTACATATCTCCAGAAAAATTGGCTTTTAAAAGCCTTGATAAATTGCCATAGTTTCATCATAATTTACCGCACCTACATTTCTTGGTTATCCCATGGTTGATTAGCTTTTCAATACAAAAATATGATAATTTCACTGCCAAATGAGTTTTGTTCCGAAAAAAAATTGCTAAGAACTAGATTCCAAAATTTATTTGCATTTGTAACAAATATAACTTTTTTGTTTCAGTTGTTCCGTGAACTGGGAAGAGCAAACTACAAATGCTTTGACGTATATCCTTTATTTGTTTGCCTTTGGGCTGGTTCTACCATTATCAGTTATTATATTCAGCTACAGTCAAATAGTGCTCACCATAAAAAAGGTAATTCATAGGTTCATATAATTGAATTCAACTAGCAAAAAAACTTCACACATCAAATGAAAAAGGTTGATTATGTGTGAAATATCAATGAAATAAGACTGATCAATGCAGGGAAACATTTTAAAAAATTTAAAAAATAAATTGTTTCCACTAGCCTTGACAAACCGTCATTATTTATCAGTGTCACATTTATTGGACTGGAGATGGAGGAAGACAATAACGGGACATTGGTACGCTGGTGGATTGATTGGGGGGTAGGGAAGGTTTCCAATATGATGGAATAGTTATTTCCAGAAAAATCTCAAGTACTAACGGTGAGGGAATGTCTGAAACAGAGTTTTGTATTTTTTTGCGAAGAATCAAAAGCTTATTATGTTCTCTGTTTTGGATTTTATTTTTCAACGGTCTGATTATATGGGAGATTTTCATAGGGACTAGTGATTTTAAATGTGACACCTTTAATATGTGGAGAAAGTATTCGATTTACAAACAGTAGGGTGGTTATGGAAGATCTAATCTAGAAGACAATGGTACAAGATTTGGATGCTTCTTATTATCACTAGTCGAATTGATTGACTTACTAGACCAAATTGAGTTGGTTTGTCTTATGTGAATTGTATATGTTCCGGAAGACTTCGGCTTTTAATTTTTTCTGTTGGAGCTATTAGGGTGAAGGAGCTCTCCTCACCTGCTACCTACTTGCCTTTGGAGACAACTGCTTTGGGGCTAGATTCCCTTTTTGGTTCACTTAAGGCTTCGTTCAGTTGATCAACTATTTGCAGGAAGAACGGGTGCCCTTCCCTTTTCCTCCGATCAAGTTTGATGCTGAAGCCGTAGTTGTTTCGATTCACCATTCCTCTCGTCAGTGTTTCTGGTCTTTATCAACATTGCAGATGCTCAAAGCCAAATAATTCGAGATACTGCTTTCCCAAATCTGCTAGTGGCCATGGGTCCATTATAAACGTTCAGTTTAGACAACAACCTTTTTGTGATATAGAGCAGCTCACTTCATGTTTTGTAAGCTGTTTCGACTCAGCGTAGAGTTCACTACTTTCCTACAAAACACAATACGTTTGTCGTCAGAGATAAATAAGACACAGAAGTGAGACTTTGGTAGGTTAACACCTGTGACCACATGAACCTGTGCATTTTCCCAGGGCGAGTCGATTAATGATCACCGCAACCCAGTATACATCAACCTCGTTGGTTTAATTTGACAGGTCAATATGTGAAGCAGTCCATTCTACCATTCACCGTGTTTAGTTGTCACAGGGATTATTCGAGGTGGATGATTTTCACTTTTAGACTGTCTTCAGTATAACACTGGAAAGCAACTATTCTGGAAGTATTTGCGACAGCTCTGTCAGATTTTCAAAGATACTACACTCTGCAAACTGGCACATTGAGACAAGTCTGAACGTTGCACTACTTTTACAGGTCTGTCATCCCCAAGTCATGGAAATCCAAGTTAAAGTTATGGTTTGTAGTCCAATGGATGGATTACCGTCCTTAGTTCTGATTGTTTGATATGGTGAAGTTTTACTGACAAATCCAAGATTTCGGCCTAGGATAATTGCTAAATATTTGGAAAGCAGCCAAATATCAGAACTTTTTTCAGTTTTTGTCATTTTTGACTAGCACGGACCTGCGTTACAGTGAAAGGCATTATTTATTCTTCCTAAGTGGACAACTGTAACTGATAGACCAAAAAGTTACCAAGATACATCAATCACAGTTTCGCAGAATTTCCAAAAGAGACATTTTTTCAGTTTTAATCTCACAAGTATTTATAAGGGCTTATCCAGTCCTAACCTAACCTGTGTATAGTTGATAAGGCTATTCATCCATTTGTTTGGGTTGTCTTCTACAGCGCAGGCACTTAAACTGAATTTTTCTACAATTTTCCATGTTATCTACTCCCATTCCAGAAGTTTCGTGTCTTCTATATCCAGTTTGACTGGAGGGATTGTCAGTAGTTATAATGGTTGTATTATTTTCTCTCCAGTGTTTCCGTCTGAGTCCTTGCAAGTTCTAACCGAAGCAGAGGATGTGAAAAGATGTGTCATCATAAAGTTCACATTTTCCGCGCAGAGGTACACTAATTTCGCCCATTTTGTGCAGATGTTTCCTCACGGTGCAGTGTCCCGTCACTAGGTCGGTAGCTGTCTTCAAATGTCTCTCACCCACTTTCAATAGCCTGGTTGAGAGTACCCTATCTACCTTGTTCAGGGAACTCTTTATATGGAGGTGCCTTTATGTCAAGCTCCATTTCAGTTGGTCTTCCTTATCTAGCCATTTCTCGATTGATGAGGCTAGTCAGCATACGTATTGGAGAAGGTGTTTGTTAATTGAAGTACGACCTTCGACAACATCAGAATTTATTAAGAAAACTAATGTAGAATAAAAATAATATTATTATTGTGAAATCTCTCACTATACTTGACTGGCTTCCTAAATCCGCAGTACTTCTTTTGGCCGTTAGCATTTTTTTAGTGACCGTCACAGGCAGGTCGAAATCGTCATCTGATGGTTGATTATCAACAAACGATTTATGATCAATGTCGTCACAGTTTCGGTATGGTATGCTCTCACATTGACTGCCACAATGGCTGCAAACATCCGAGCATTTTTCGTTTCCTTCAACCGTCATTTTTGGTACAATCTTTTTACAGTCATGTTAAGCAGTAGCTGAGGAGCTGGTTGTCTCGTCATCAGTGGAGAAATGCAGCCTTGTGTACTCAGCATTTCAGCTACAGACTTGGTGACATTGAAATTGATACTGTAATCCACATCTTATATGCCTGTGAGGCACTGGAGTCAAGAGAATTTCCGGAGAGGCCAATTTTTCACCTACAATACACATCCAATGGACGTCTGTTCGACGGAAGGCTGGACTTAATGTGGATGTAGAGTATGATAAGCCAACAAGCTGCACTGGTCCAAAGCTTAGGACGGATTCTAAAGAAACTTCGCATCCCTATCAGCGGAAATCAATACATTTACCTGGTGGTTCGCAGAGAGTGAAATCTTGCAGCAGCCTGGCTAAACTCAGCAGCTGCCCTACTGGTCAACTGGAAGCGGAGTTGTCAAGATTTTGGGAATATACCTATGTAGCCTTTATACAAGAGGACGGAAAAGATCTCTTCTACTTCGGAGATCTGCGTTAGTGAAGTATTGGGGCTGAGGAAAACCTCAGCGTTTTGTTTAAAACATGGGTTTTTTCAGCGTCGATAGAAGTTTCATTTTTTTATTATCAAATAGGACCAGTGAATTAATGAAGGAACGTTGTATATTTAGATTGTGTTTGGTGCCTGGAAGAATTGGTCGAATGAGTGATATCTGATTTTTTATTGACAAGTTTAAATTACTGGCACTTCAGGTGGGTTATCAACAGCTCTGAAAACTCTGTCAGGGAAAAATAGTAATCTTTCAAGTTTTCCACTCATCATTTACAGTGCTACGAATCTTCTTCTTTCTCTGACAAGACGATAATGTATTGCATTTAGTACAGGAAAATCGGTTGTGTAATATTATTTACAGTGTCCATTCATCGCCTTATTTCTTAGATTCTTTCAATACGGTTGAAATCATCTGCTAGTTTTCCACGGCAATCACATTAATCATTTTTCCATGAATGTTTGTTACAATCAATTTCTTAACCTATATGCCAAACTCTACCAACAATACAAACAGAAAAATAAATAAATAGGACTTACTCGTTTATATTAGTCTTCATTCTATATTTCAATACTACTACTCTTAATTAGAACCTATTCTTTTTTCGACCTACATTTTTAAATATCAAAATCCTAGAATTATTCTGTCACCAACTTTTACTTCAATTCCTAATACTGAAAAAAGAAATGTTTGAAACTAGAAATAGACAGAATTTTTCACTAACAGAATAATTTACTTAACAATGTGGTCTGCATCGTCTGTTAATGCTTTTAAAAACCAGTTAGACCAATTTGCTCAGCTTTCTTAATTTTGTATAAGTATATTATGCAAAAAGTAGTAGATAACTTTCAAACACTATTGTTTTCAAAGTATTCTTCACGAAGAGAAATCTATTTTTGCATCCACTCGCTTGCTGGTACATTCAAAATAGAGTTTTTGCATGCGTTGACTGCATTTTTTGGAAACTGGAACCTCTGACCACTTAGATAATTCTTAATTTATGAAGAAGTATAAAAGTCTGTATGGAGGATGGTCTAACAATTCGATATGTTCTTGCTTTAAAAACTTAATTTTTCGAGCTGTATTGGAACTTGCATTGTCCTGGTGGAGGATAATTCGTCGTTGAGGTTGATTTTGGTGATGGAATCGAGAGTCTCGTATCGTTTTCAAAACGATACTAGGACAACACGAGACGACTTTTATTGGTCTCGCAGGTGATGAAAATAACCTGAATCAGTGAATAAGTATCTCATACTGGACTGTAACCAGATTATTCATGATGAGATTCGGATACATTGTCCCGACGAAAGCTGTGGGACTAGACACGATACAAGACTTTATTTCATCTGCAAAACAAGACTTTATAAAAGCCTCGCCGCGTGGATCTTTTGGGCATCGTTGGTTGGTTTTCGAAACTCAGCAATCGCTTCTTTCAAACGAAACAATATGTACCAATCAGCAGTAACAGTATATTTTTTGAGCTTCCTGCGTTAAGCCGATTCAAAGTTGTTTGACAGCTATTGTCTTTAATTTCTTTCTGTTTTTCCGTCAACGGATGCGATCTCCAACGAGAACCTAATATTATTTTTCCATGAAAAATTGTCGAATGATATGGTGCTTCATTCCCGAAAACAGAAACCAGCTCGGCAAAGCATTCTTGTTAAGACAAAGTCAAAAATTATTGTGAGAAAATCTGACATCAAAAAATATAAAAATTGAGTTTAGCTACAGCCTTAAACGCAGCGGTCTGGAACTAAGTTAACTAAATTTGACAGTTGATTTTGACATTCGATATTTGTTGACAGGCGTCAACTATGTTGTATGCAATACTTGAAAAACAAAACAAACCAGTAGTTTGGATATACCTTGATATAATTGTAGCATTCCAGCTTGTCTTGTTCCACCTCAAGGTCACCCACCCTTAACGGTAAGTTTTGTGGCTCAATACCATTTACAACGCTAATTTCTATTTCAGGCCTTTGTTCTCTCTTTTTCATTTTTCTTCCTTTCCCTCTTTCCAAACTGAGAATGTTTATTAAATATCTTCCTTCTGGTTTGCCGTTCCATACTGGCTTGAGGGTGTGATACACGCAGTAAGAACTTCTGAAACCTTCGATATCAAAAGTGTCTGGTGACTTGGTGTATTGGTGTCTACACAATTCAACAACGTAGTAAGGCTTCCACCCCCTTCTTCCTAACCTTGACCAAGTAGATAATCCCAGGTAAAATAGGTTTAAGTAAAATCCCTAGGACTTCCATACTTTAACTTCGTATATTACCAGTGAAACAAAAATAATTTTAAGGTTAATTGAATTTGTATTGAGAAGTTGTTGAGGAATACCAATAGTTGATTTACTTGTTCAATTATCTAGGCTCTTGCGAAACTTACCAGTTCACAGGGTTTTATTGATAAGTTACTGAAATTGTGGAAGTGGAGAATCACTAATATTGTTTAAAAAAATTGAAATTCTCGGTAAGCTAACACCTAGATTTCCTTTGTTCCAGAACCAACTTTCCATGGGCCAAACTACAAAAGCTGAAAAGCGGGTAACATATATGGTATTTGTGATGATTATGGCCTTTCTGCTTTCTTGGTCACCGTACGCAGTATTTGCCCTTTTGGTGCAGTTTGGAGATCCTTCGGTGGTAACTCCTGCAACTGGAGTAATTCCAGCATTACTTGCCAAAAGTAGCATTTGTTACAACCCCATCATATACGTTGGATTGAACAGTCAGGTGAATTTACAAATACCTACCATGTAATATTGTAGTTAATTTTCAAAACAATGAGATCTACATTTCCGTATGAAGCTATGCTTATTGAGATAAGGATTTTTTCTGCATTTTGATGGGCAATTCAATGACAATTACCATGTTACTTGAACCAATATTCTATGATTTACAATTAACTAATAACAAAGATTAACCAAAGTTCGCCTTGGACAAAACGGTTAGATTGAGATATTTGGAGAAATACCTTTTTGAGACAATATTTACTGGAGCTATTTTGGAAATACTTTCAACCATACAAAATGTCCCGAAAAATTATATTTCTGTTTGGTAGGAAAAAATATCAAATAATGTGTATTACACATGAAGTTTATAACATTACCAATAGAGGAGTTCAGTCTAGGGTCAGTGTGACCAACAAAAAGTGGTTTTTATGACAAGAATGACGGTTAATGTCTACCATTCAAAACATAAGATTTTGGCAGGTTTTTTATCATTGCGAACATTTACATTGCTTTATTAAAACAATGAATACACCCCCGAAGCGTGATTTTTAAAATTCAAAATGACGTTTTTCCTGAATGCTCAACGCATCGGTGGCCAATAGTTCTAGGAATTTTTGGTAAGTCACAATTTCACTTCTGTCATTATGTCACTAGGTATGTCAGATGCCAATTTATTTGTTTTTTTATATTCGTTTAATCGTTTATGTTGTTCATTTTCCATTAGACTTTTGTGGTAGTTCTAGTAAGTTGTATCTCCTCATTCTTCTGATTGCTTTTTCCACTGACATCTGACATACCTAGTGACATAATGACAGAAGTGAAATGGAGACTTGCCAAAAATTCCTAGAATTATTGGCCACCGATACGTTGAGTATTCAGCGAAAAAGTCATTTTAAATTACGCTTCGGGGGTGTATTCATTGTTTTAATAAAGCAATGTAAATGTTTGCAATTATGAAAAAACCTGCAAAAATCTTATGTTTTGAATGGTAGACTGAACTCCTCTATTATATTGGCGCAAGCTGGCAGCCAAATCATTCCTCTCCCAAAATTCTTGAGTCGATCGAAGCTTGTCACAGAGGTGCGCGAACAATTCCTAAGCAAGCACCGATTGACAGTTTTTACCACAAACTGAAGAAGACTCACAGTTGGTTTGTGGACCTGTTTGTGGGTCGTTCCTTCCAGTGAAAACGTGTAGCATAACGAATATTCAAAATATGTCAGAGTGGGATGAAGGAAAAGTTTTGTGTTCAATTGAGTAATATAGGAATACGTCCGAAAGACAAGGACTACTATAAAAAACATCTAAAATTTGTGACTTAGGAAGAAATAGGTACGATCATGAGTGTACCTGTGGGAGAATCCAAGCACAGAATGTTAAATGTGTTGTCGTTTCGGAGGAGGGAGAGAGCTGCAGAGAAAAAAAAGTATCGGAACTGGAAAAGGACATTTATTTGAAATAGACGTACCAGCGATATACAAAAACATAAAAAGCCCACTGAAATCGATATTTTTGCCCTGTGCTACTTAACAATATCCGTTCGGTATAATTCAGTGTACACTGTGTTCTATTTTGGGTGAGACTGCAGGGTTTTGAAGCATCAAGCAATACAGTTCCATTCCTTTCTTTATACATTTTGTCTCTTAATAAAAATACGGACCTGGCAATAACTTCACTTGGAACCTACATGCTGTTCGTACGAACTGTGCAAAAGCTCTGTGTATTTACGGCGGTACACGAGTCAAATTCGTCAGCGTATCCACCTTAGTTTGTTACAGCTGCCGTTGCAAAAAGCTCGAATGGGGGAAGATGTATGTGAATCTTGTGAAATGGGGAAAGACATTTATTTAAATACTTGTAGAATGCAAGGTACCACAATATTGCAGGCATAATATTATATTTAGGAATGTACTGGACAGAAAAGGAAGACTTGTCCAAACTGGATCCTCCAAATATACATCTTAAAACCTCTCGAAGAAATAGGTCTGAAGAAATTGATGGATTTAAAGATTTTCTTCGGGAACCGAGGGGAATAAAGGAGCACAATATATGCACATACATACGTTCATACAACGACCAATTTGTGAATCAATCAAAATGAAGTGTTCCATAAAAAGCTTCACCTTAATATCTAACTGCATTATGAGACATTCTATTTTATATATTTCTTGAATTGAACTTGTCATGATATTACTCTTTTGGTTAGATTCATGACATTGTCACTTATGTTATAAAGTTGTCAATAATTTCATGTCAGTTGTTTTCTGTAGAATAAAGCCTTATTCTAGAGGTAACCCTTCGTATTCATTTCAATTTATTCTACAGAATTCTATAAAATGGATAAGCTACTTCGCCCTGATCGTTTAGATATAGATGTTACACTTGGAAATGCAGGTCAACTTTGGAATCATTGGTACACAGATCGTTCGTGAACTTTCTGGAAGCGGCAGATGCGAAGGACAACAAGAAGAAGCTGAATCTACTAATAAACTACGTGAGTCCAGTCGTTTTTGAGTCCATTAGTGAGTGTACAACGTATGAAGATGCCATAAAAATTCTTGAAAGCATCTACGTAAAGTCCAAAAATGAAATATTTTCTCGACATTCTCTCTCATCAAGAAGACAGCTAGCAGGTGAGTCAATTGACCAATATTTACAAATTTTGAAGCAGATGAGCAAAGACTGCAACTTTAAAGCTGTTACGACCGAACAGAATAGAGATGATTTCATCCGAGACTCGTTTATCAGTGGTTTAAGTTCACCACAAATTAGACAGTGGCTTCTAGAGCACTCTTCTTTGCGAGCGTTAGAAATAGCAAAGCAACATGGTGAATCATATTCATCAACTTTTGATTCAAGTGTTTCCGTTTTACAAAACGCAGAACCGTCACAATATTCTGAAAATTCATCAACCAGGCACTTAGCGGCTGCTGCATCTTTCAAGAAATGTTTCTTTTGAGGCGCGAACACTGTCCTGCTAAAAATGCAATTTGCAATTCTTGCAATAAAAGAGGTCATTTTTCAACTGTGTGTAGATCAAGTAGCACCAGAAGAACTCAGAAAACATCTGCTGCTATTCTGTCTACGATTTCTGCTGCTTCTCCTAGTTGTTTATCCAAATCTATTATTTAAATAAAATGAACAACATAATCACAGATGCACTAGTCGTTACAGGAAGTTCTGATAGCTATATTTCAACTAAAATTGTTGCCAGTAGGAATATTTGTGTCATTCCATCAAGAATTAATGTTAAAATGGCTTCAACATCGCTCACGTCGCAAGTTCTTGGATATTGTATTGTACGCTTACAAATTTTGGATAACATTTATTCAAATGTAAAGCTTTTAGTCATTGATGAACTCTCTTTGGAGGTGACAAATCTACCCTATCAATATGCAATTTAGCAGTAGCAAATGTTGAACCATTCAGTTTATTTTCAAATTTGACGTTTAATTGCGAGCCAATCGCAATAAAATCCCGTCGATTCAATACTTCAGACCTCAACATTATTGAGCAATATATCAAACATCTTCTAAAAGAAAAGATCATAGAACCCAGTATTTCCCCCTGGCGAGTTCAACCTCTGGTAACTTCAAGTGAAAAACACAAGAAACGTATGTGTATTGACTACCCTCAAACCATCAATAAATATACATTATTGGATGCATACCCATTGCCACAGATAGAAGACGTTGTACGAAGTATTCTGTTTTTAGTACAATTGACCTCCATAGTGCCTATTACCAAATTCCAATTAAAGATGAAGAAAAGATCTACACTGCATTTGAAGCTTGTGGAAGCTTGTACCAATTTACTCGAATTCCGTTTGGTGTTACCAATGGAGTCGACAGCATTATCAAACAAGAAAATCTTAAAAGCGTGTATGCTTATCTGGATAACATCACTGTTTCTGGTAACTCACAAAAAGAACATGATCAAAATTTACAAAAACTTCTAGATGTCATTATGATTTACCGTTTAACAATTAATGAAACAAAATCAAGATTTTCCCTCAAATCGATTTGCATTCTTGGATATTTAATATGCAACAAAACTATGAAGCCGGGCCCAGAACGACTTAAGCCTCTCTTGAATTTACCAGTACCTGATACTACAGCTTCTCTTCGAAGAATTCTATAAATGTTTACACACTACTCTAAATGGGTTTCTAGCTTTTCCAGAAAAATTCAGGCGCTAGCACACAGCACAAATTTTCCATTGTCTGAAAAAGCAATTCTGGCATTTAGACAGCTCAAACAAGACATAGCTAACTCTTCAATTTCTTCAATTGATGACGACGCCGATGCCTCGGAGTTTGCGATAGCTGCTCAATTATCCCAATCAGGAAGACCAGTCTCATTTTCCTCAAGAACCTTGTCCTCTCAGGAACAAAAGCTTTCGTCGGTTGAAAAAGAAGCGTATGCAATAGTAGAAGCACTGAAAAAGTGGCGACATTTTTTAATTGGCAGACATTTTCAGCTCATTACGGATCAGAAGTCAGTGGCATTTCTGTTTAACAACAAGTCTTCTTCAAAAATCAAAAATGAGAAAATTCAACGTTGGCGTTTGGAATTGTCATGCTACAATTATGATATCGTTTACAGGCCAGGAAGTCAAAACACGGTGGCTGATGCATTTTCCCGTATGACTTCTGCAACCAAGTCATCGGCTGATCAAAAGGAATTATTTAATTTACATTCTTCTTTGTGTCACCCTGGTATTACCAGATTTTTCCATTGGATACGCTGCAAAAATCTCCCTTATTCTGTAGCAGGCGCCCGTCAAATTACCTCCTCATGTCCTGTTTGTGCTGAAATTAAACCAAAATTTCACAAAAATCAAGGAACGTTAATCAAAGCCACCTCACCATTTTAACGTCTTAGTTTGGATTTTAAATGTCCTTTGTCTTCATCTTCAAGAAATAAGTACTTAGTAACCGTTGTTGATGAATTTTCCAGATTCCCATTCGCATTTCCATGTTCCGACATATCATCCTCTACAGTTATCCAATGTTTGCGTCAAATATTTTCTATATTTGGCACTCCGGCATATGTTCATTCTGACCAAAGTACCTCTTTTATGTCTTGTGAACTTAAGTCGTTTTTAGAGTCTCACAGTATTGCTTCAAGTCCTCCTCCTCAGGGTAATGGTCAATGCGAACGATTTAATGGAATTATATGGCAAACCATCCAGTTGGCTTTAAAATCTCAAAATTTGAAAATCAACCAATGGGAGCAGGTTCTAGTGGATTCTCTTCACTCTATTAGATCTCTCAGCTATCAACTCAACCCAACATGAACGCATGTTTAACTATGTGAGGCGCTCAACTTATGGATCGTCGGTTTCTACATGACCAGCTGCACCAGGACCAGTGCTATTAAAGAAATTCGTCCGTTTGAATAAATACTAACCATTAGTTGATGGAGTCCAACTCCTAGGAGCCAACTCGGAATACGCCTATATCCGAGTTGAAAATGGAGAAGAAAAAACAGTTTCCACTAGACATTTAGCTCGTCGAGGAGACATATCATTAATTAATTGCGATGAAAATTCTGTCGATCAAGATCAAGACCATCTAAATCAAGGGCAACAAAATCAAGACCAAAGCATTCAAGAAAAAGAAACCATCTGATTCAAGACCAATACAATCAAGACGAAGTACTGAATATCAATAGGCCAGTTCGGATACGAAGGCGTCCTCAATATTTAGAAGACTTCCTCGAAAAATGAGAAGGCGGGAAGAATGTCATGATATTACTCTTTTGGTTAGATTCATGACATTGTCACTTATGTTATAAAGTTGTCAGTAATTTTGTCAGTTGTTTTCTGTAGAATAAAGCCTTATTCTCGAGGTAATCCTTCGTATTAATTACAGAACTTGATGAATTATTGTCATAGCTTTTTTCGAAAAATACCACATTTTAGCGGTTATCGATCAAGGCGTTACAGGTGGATCATCCTGGAAGTACTGTATACGAAGTGTATTTGGTACAACTGCTTTGGAATTTTTTTATTTAATTTAAACATTTGTTTCAGTTTCGTCAAGTTTTGAAGCAGTTTCTGGGAGTAAGGGAGAATAACATAGAAAGCAACGGTGAAACCTATGCGCCGGGCGTTTCCAAGTTCGTGTCAACAAGTTTGGGAGAAAGCAATAAAATTGACAAAGTAAATAAAATGGTGATCATTGAAAAGTTGAAAGAGCAGACATTCGTATTCAACGATAAGGATAAATGTAACGTTAAAATGGTACGAAATACTCAGACAAGTTTTGACTCAAGTCAAGTGTAAGCTGAGAGAATAAAAAATATATGAGTTTTTAGCAGGTAAATGAATAGTGAGAATTACTATTGAAAATTTAAACCCAAAATAAATATTACTTGATTCTTCATGTATTTTACGTTCAGGTTTTATATAGTTATTGTGAATTTCCCTTTTCCCAATATGCTGCTTTTTGATATCCAGTAATAGTTAGCGACTTATCCGGTCTGACTACCAAAAGGTGAATTAGTATCAAGGTTATTACTAGCACTCAGATGCATAAGTAAAGGCCATTGAAAAACAATGTGTCAATCGAGTGTGTTCTATACGTAGCCTACGAATACTTATTTTATCTCGTCTGGTGATTTTTACATCTATTGGAGAGCCTTGGCATGTAAAATCGAACGGCATGACCATCTAATGCCATCATATTTTCAACGATGTGTGCGCACACCGACGTCCCGAAGGAACATTTTTTGAGAAGAAACATAAAAGATCAATAGGGAATCAAGAAGGGTGAGAAGCTACCCCCTACCCCTAAAAACCAACCCCAACCACAAAGGGATTTGATTCACGAAATTGGCCATTTTTGGGTAATTTGGGATTTCAACTCAAAAACCCTCTCCCACAATTTCCACACCCAATTAGGAAATTCGTGAACAAAAAATTTCAAAGGGGTACGAGCGAGAGCACTTATCTTGAAATTGCTCTTTTTTTTCCTACTGCATATTAATAGCTCGAACTTTCCCAAAAACTTATTCGATTTTTAAATTTCAATACTATACGTATTCAGAAATAAACAATTAAAAACTTTCTCATTCAACTTTTTTCATCGTAGGTACGTGAAAAGTCAGAATGTGAAAAAATGTATTGCTCGAATGTAAAACGTCTTAGCGATTTCGGGCTAGTTTCATTGCCTCTAGAATTGGTTGGAGAATACGTCATGAAATGTTCGTCAAAAATATTAAGTATTCGCCGAGGAACCGCGAGTTGATCGTTGAAAACCGTAAAATCGTTTTTTTCGCATTTTTGGTTAAAGAGTCAATTTTGACCATGTTCCCTAAATTTAAGAAACAAATAAATGTCATATTTGAAAATATAAAGATATATGGATTGAAAGACTGTTTTTAGCGACTGGAACGAGCTTGGTCGGTATGTGAAAAAACAGGTGGGTGTTCCTCTCCTCTAATTTCACTGCGACCTTTTCAGATCTACTGTGGTCCTCTGAATCTAGATTACATTCTCCAGTCCGACTCTTTCCAAGAAGCTAATCAGCCTGGAGACCGAATCTTTCATATAATTTCTTACCGTTGGCTTCTCATCGCCTAGTACCTACAAGAAACCGCACATTCGCCAGGCATCCGCACTGGTATAGGATGAGCTCTGCAGCTTTCTCTTCTAGCTGACAGAATCTGCACACGAGTTCGTCTGTCAACCCCATTAGCATCAGCTGATTCGTGGTACAGTTTCTGTGAACCTAGTAAATCTAGAGCACTGTAGACATAGGTATTCTTATCCGCCATTTTGGTGCCTTGTTGTACGTTGACGTTGTTGTTGTGTTGGTCAATTATTTGGCATGAGATTCGGTATTTCTACTCAGAGACGTGGCCAGCATCCATTCGTTTGCACTTTCAATTCTCTGGTGTTAATAGTCTGAAGGAAAGTTGGTAAAATAAAATGTTCTGCTCAATATCAGAAACTTTTCAACACAATATGTTAACTCGACTTATCACAAAAAAATAAAATGCAGGCAACAAAATGGCACTCATCTCTTTAGTGCCTTAGTAATACTACAAATAGAGTCCACAAGTCATTCATAAAACTATCCGAAAACAAGAGCTTCAATAAGCTAAGAACGTTGAAACTTCGTAGTAAAATCAGGTAAAATTTATAGTGAAATGGTTTCCGCCCTTTTCTCGGTGTTACCATATTTCAGACAGACAAAATCATTAACGCGCATTTATTATTATTATTATTATCACATGATAAGGGCAGAGGATCAAGTCCTATTTTGCCCATAATAATTTACAGTGTATAAATTAAACAATAACTGACACTAAGCCTAAAAAACTACAGATCGAAAATGTAGGAGTCTATTTGATTTTTGAAACTTAACATTTTCTGAATCAATTATTTGCTGAGGAAGACCATTCCAAATATCGAAAATTCTGTTACTCATAAAGTTTTGTCTATAACGAGTTCCAAATTGTTTCGTTTAAACCTCAAAAGTTTCAAACAAAAACATATTTTTATTACATAATCTACTTAGGATAATTATTTTAAAGTCTTTTTTATGGAATTTCTTGAAACATTATTTTTATTTTGTACGTTTCTATCCTGTCCTATAATTCAGTTGTCGCAATTCAAAGGAAAAGTAAGACATCTGGCTAAGGGTCGGCAAGTTACCTTAAAATGTGATGTAATGTTGGATTCACTTTTAAATGTAAATGTATCTTTTTAATGTATTAATCTGAGGTGTGAACATTGCACCGGTCTTTAGCACAAATTGGTTGGCTACAGATGTTGCAGTCATACATTTCTTTTTTGCAAACATTGAAAACACATCTTCTTTCTTTTGTTGAGGTTGTTGAGACTTTACAGCAATTGCAGAAATATCAAGACTGGAGCCAATAACTGCTTAAAAATGCTTTGGAAATCGTAGTAATTTCGTTGAATTTACGATGATTCAGTGGAAATCTAATAACGTGATAAAACAAAGCGCGTTCACATAATATCACTGCCTAGATAAACACTGAATAAGGAGTGGTCCTTTCCATTACCTAGCTTCATTAGGCTCCCATAAAAGGAATAGTAACAGCGCATTGTCTTAGGATGACAACGGGTTAAGAGACTGTCATACGGGTGAATTCTATATGAAGTGGTTGAAAATTAAGCTTCCGCTATTAGAAATGTTTTAAGTTAATTTTTTCAAGCTTATCATGCATACAGAATGGTAAAATTGAGCAGATTGTCCAATTTTGAACCATGCATTAAAATTTAACAGTTGCTGCTATTGCATGTTAAAAATGTATGTTTTAGTCAATAGAGAGTTATTGAAGATCTTCACTAAAGGCTGCTTTTATTAAAAGTTCCTTTATTACAGTATCCTTTAATGTGACTTTTGATAGAGTTATTGAAAGTAACAAATACAAGACCAAAAACTTTATTTTATTATGACATTTATGTTTTATGCTGCTTATTTATGTGGATCTATTCTCATCTATTGTAATATTAATTTATATTATGGAAGAACAATTATTAGAAATAGCAATTTTAGCGAGAGTGAATGATGAAGAGATAGAGATGTTTATTTGGTGTTGGCAAATACTTTTGACTGTAAAATCTTTTTTAGTAAGCACAAACATACCTTGTTTGATATCATTCCATGTATGTTTTCCATTTTTAAATGGATTCTGGGAGACCACTTCTCTAAGCATAATAATATCATCCTCAGGTGAAACGAAGACGCTTTCAACGGTTTTGATAATAGTTCCATAATTATATAAAAATATAGCAGATCCAACGAAAAATGGTGCAATTTAAAATATTTCACTCGACAAAACAATTATTTTCTGTCACATATTGACTAAAGTATATGAAATTTGTCAAAATTAAAAACTTCAACTAAAATTATCCTTACTTGTTTTGAATTTAAATATAGGATATCCTTTATTTACATTAAAACATTTAAGACAAACTTAGAAAATGCGCATGCGTATATGTCAAAATAGCGGAATCTTTTAATAAAGGAATTTCCAAAGAAAGTTTCAGTAACTCTCTAATAAATGGGAATTTAATTTTGATATTCCCAAAGTTATTTCAAATAAAAACCAAATTTGTCTCAAGAATCGAAAGAGTGAAGCGACATACAATTACAGTCTCCTAACCATTTGACATTTCAAAACAACGCGATATTTTACCGGAGCTTATTAAAGCCAGTTTCCGAAGTGGCCCAGAAACGAGAAGAGGACGTTCACAACTCGTCTTGCTACATTGGACGAGAACATAGTCGTTTCTTCGTGGAATTGACGAGTGACCGGTATTCGCAATTTTCATACTTAAATTTTTCGATGAAAACATTTTCAAGATAAGTCGCTAACTATTTCCCACATTCACTTAATATCAATATTTTAGATTAACTTCTGATTGAACTATTGCACAAGGAACGTTGCGAATCACTTGATTGTTCTATCAATTCTCAATACCCCATGGCTATAACCTTAACTATACATTGCTATTTCAAAGTCCCCGATTAAGCAGAAACTAGTGAGATTTTGAAATGAATATGAAGGGTTGTGAAGTTCTCTGTCATGGACCAAGTTATTAATAGGACATTGTAAAAAGTGCCCGCGCAGTTTGAAAAATCCCCAATATGAGAGGGCAGAGTGGTAAAATTTTTTGAAATAATCAAATAGTCCGGGCATTATGTACAATGTGTGTCACCTATGGGGCAGAGTAATTAAAACGTGATTAAATTCATTTTTATTCGTTATGTTTGTGTCACGTGATTTGAAATGATTATTGGCGCGTGGAATACAAATTATTTGATATTTTTTCGAGAAGGGGGAGAATGATGATTGAATAATGATTTTAAATAATAACCAAACCCACTTCTACCACACCTTCTTCATATTTTTAGTCAATTTTCGAAAAATAAACTATAATAATTTTCAATAATAACCCAACCAAACCTACCCCCACCAAACCACCTTCGTATTTTTAGTAAATTTTTGAAGAATAAATCAATAATTTTCAATAATAACCCAACCAAACCTACCCCTACCAAACCTTTTTCGTATTTTTAGTCAATTTTTGAGGAAAACAATAAGAAAATAAAAAAAACCTGTCAAATACACAGAGTATTATTATATTGCCCGAAAACTACATGACAATATTCACAATGTCTAGGCAATGTGGTAAATAAGGAACTTCAAATTATAATTAATTACCTCGCCCTAAGTAGCTTGTCATTATTCATAATGCCCGGGCATTGAAAAAAATGCCCCAATTTATATAAGTCAACTTTAGATGGAACCGACACCTCTTTTCAAAGGTATGGAAAGAAGATATTTAATGATACTAATCTTGTTTGTTTGTTGCAGTTTCAATTGCTTATTAGTGAACATTTAAATTCAAATTCCATTCAGTACGATATTAATCACAAATTGAAGGATCTACTTTGATAATTGCTCAAAAAGTGAGCTCCATTTACTTCCTGACAGTGAAGTATCCTATTCTGAAACTCATGTCGAACTTTTTCAAAGGTGTCTGCGGAAATACTCTACATTCTGCAACAAAACGTTGTTGTGAAACGTCAATATTGTCAGGTTCAGTGACGTGAACATTCGATTTAAGATACCCAAACAATAAAAATCCGAAGGTGTGAGGCCCGGTGATCGAGTTCGTCTTTCCTTTGAACCTCGTCCAATTCATCCACCACGAGATTCTTCATCCTAATACCGTCTTACTGCACCGTAATAGTATGGAGGGGCACATCCTGTTGGAATACTTTTCCCAAATTACCGAATTCACCTAAACTATACTCCAAAATCTCAAGGATTAACGGTTACATTGAATTTTGCAGCATCTCCGGATAAACCTCGTCAGTTGAATTAGTATTTAAAAAAACAGGTCCAACGATATGGTTTCCCGGGATACAAACATTCACCTTCGGAGTAAGCTGACTATGTGCTTCACGAGGCATGTGAGAATTTGCGTCACTCCAATACCTCACATTCTGTGTATTTCTATTTGGATAGAATAGTATATTACATACCTAGCGGGGAAGTAGAACATTACAGCCCAGGCTTTGTTAGCTAACAGCCGTGGATAGAATGATCCTTCCCGCGTGGTATGTATACTATTTTATTCACAATCGCTTAGTTATAATACAAGCTTTTAAAAACATTGGTAATGGTCATGGTTGTCGTCTGAGAGTTGATGAATTATTTTAAATTTGTTTGGGGGGAGTTTTTTTTTTCAACACTATACTTTGACCGACTTTATAGTAAAATTCAGCTTGGGTTGTTCAAGAAGTTGGATTCACTATTACTTCTGCCAGTATTTCAATTTTCTTTCCAAGTTTACGGATGAGCTCCAAAAAATATGCCCTCCGAACGGGAAGATCGGGAAACCTCTCATTAAAAATGCGTGCTGCTTCATGAATATTTTGTCCAGTATCAGGATCGCTGCTACTTCATCACTTAAAGCACATACCGCTTCGCTTTCCGAAGCACTTCAACGTTCGTCTCACAACAGTTTAACAAATTATAAAATGTTGAAAATTAGCAACAGCTACTAAAATGGTTAAACGTTCGATCATCAATAATTGGAGAGATTAACAGAAACGCTAGATTATTTGACAACTATCCATAGGCGAAGCTTGAATTTTAAATATTAGTATTAACTGATTCAATTCATCACAGCATTGCTTTTCCGAGAGCCAGCTGTCTTGCAGGCTTCAACTACCTAAGAAGTGTATCCCTCTTCTATCCAGAAGTCTCCCAGGTGTTGTGCCCTAGGATTATGAATGGCCATGCAATTCGCAAGTATGTGGATGGAAGTTTCTTCTTCCATGCCACGGAATCTACATTTTTCTTCCTCCACTATTTTGAGCTTTTTCAGGAGCCCGTTCAGGCGGCAATGTCCCGTTAGGATCCCTGTTAAAATGCTTAGTGCAGTTTTACTTTGACTTATTCATTCATTTGATCACAATGGGCTGTAGTCACCCATCAGAATCTTTGATTGTCTAAGCCCTACTAGATCTTTCCAATGGTTAGAGCTTCTCTTTTCTTCGATTTTGGCTATTTTTTCCAATATTACATTGGAGCTGATACCTTAAATGGGTTCTGTCCCCCACTATGATATTTCGTTTCCTTCTATTCCAGTGTGTCCTAGAATCCACAGTAGGGTTACTATATTGTTCTCGCCTAGTTCATTGAGGCATTCTCACACCATTTTGGAACTGATTACACAAGAGTTCAGTGCTTCACTATCCGACACTATCCGACAATATGATAATATTTTACCATCTATATCATTTGTCAATATTGAACTGGGCACACTTTCTTATGACGTGAATTCCCGCTTGAAAGATTCTTGTGACTTTTCCTAATACACCAGGCGAATTAGCTCATTTTTTGGTGAAAAAAAAAAACAAAAATTGTTTGGTATGTGGAAGTTGTAGAGGAGGTTATTACAAATACGCCAAAAATAAATGCAACAGCTGAAAAGTGGGTGGGTTGGAAAAGGGGTGGAAAAAGACTATATTGTGATTTCCAGCCAAAGTTGAGGTCTTAGAAAAAGTGAGTGTCAAAGTTGTAAATCTAAAGAAGATATATAACTTTTGTATTTGTGACTTTTTCACATAACCTCAAAATTAAGTCGAAAAACGCAAAAAACTACATTTTTATTTTCAGTTTTCGCAAAAATTGTTCGTTTTTGATAAAAATATGATAAAACGTAGCTTTTATAGTCATGAAGTATGGAAAAAAATTTTAAATTGAAATATTGAAAATTTTTCGAGTTATGAATTTTTTCAAAAACTTTTTTTCAAACATAGTAGTCACTATAGAAGAACATGCTCAAAAATGCAAAAAGGGAGAAAGTACAAGTTTCAAGTGCCATTGTTTGCTTAATTGTTATACATTTGCTTCAATTTTTGAAAAAATGAAAAAATTAACTTCACCATAGAAAATACGGGGAAAATACAAAAGACACTGTGTATAACAAATCTCAAAAAAAATTTATTAGCACTCAGAAACGTTATAAAAGACAGATGTAACAACTGTTTTGAACTAATGTATATTATAAAGAGCAAAACAGCTGCGTACACAAATATTAGATGTGATCTGAAGTATTTCAAAGGCTAAATTGTCTTTCTTAGTAATCATTACTCCCCCCTTCTCGACTATTTCATCTCTCTATTCTGTTTCGGAGTGAAGAATTATTAAAAATTATTTCTTGCAAGTGCAAATCCAGTTGCGAAAGCAATAAGTGTGATGCACACATTTATGTATTAATTGTCACGATTTATGTGCAAACATCGATATTATTTCGCAAGATCTAAGTGATTATGAAGAAGATGTAACTGAAAATGATCAGGCTACTCGCATTGATTCAGAAAGAGAGTTAGCCGAAGAAAGTTTTTGTGAAGAATCGTTTTAAGAAGGAAAAGAGAAACTGATGATAATACATCAAACGATGAATGTTTGATGTAACTGTGTTAAAAAGACGTAGATTAATGTAAGATATGTAATTTTACATATAATTTTTTCTATAATTTGTCATAATATATAAAAACATTTTTGTATAATATTTACAAATATATTTTTTTTCAACGAAAGAATTGTTGTTTTTCTCATTTTACATGAAGCCATGTAACCAATATTGCACGTAATAACGTTTCTGAGTGCTAATAAAAGTTTTATTGTCATAAGTTATACACTGTTTCTTTTGTATTTTTCCCCGTAGAATTCAATGGTGAAGTTTGTTTTTTCAGTTTGAAATTTACAACTTTTACATTAAACTTTTTTTCTAGGACCTCAACTTGGGCAGTAGATCGCAGCCCTTTCCCACCCCCCACATAGCCCCTCCCACTTTTCAGCTGTTGCATTTATTGTTCCCTTGTTTGTAGTAACCGCCTCTACAATTTCCACCTAGCAAACTTTAGATAACAATTTTATTTTCAAAAAGTGAATTCGCCTTGTCTACAATGTTTCAGAGTGTTTGGTTCCTGGTCCACACTCTTATCTCAGTTCCTTTTATTGCTTTTGAGCCGTTTGTGTACCATTGAATGACATTCTTTTCAAGTCTGGTAATGGTATTTGGGTCTCTTTCCTTCTTGTTGCCCAATTCCGTAACCGATGTCTTTGAAAAGTTTTTCATCATACCATCTTGTGGCATGTACCAGGTTTTCTGATTTCTAAGAAGTAAGGAGGTGGTCTTTTTAATGATTCCCTCTTTACTTAGTCTATATCTTGTTCTTTCTGCAGCACTTTCCACCACCATATGTAGTGGTGTGAGGTTTAGAATCACTTCTATGGCTACCGTTGGGCATGTTCTCATTGCTCCTGTAATTCATATAAAGGCTAGTCTTTGAGGATTCTTTCTCATCTTCAATAGACTAGTTCTACTACTCAACGCAATGGCTCCATAAGTGATAATTAGAGCGATTTCTGCTTTGTATAATATAATATCTTTTTCGTGTTTGTTCCATAGGAGTTTCCTGTCTAGAGTCAAACCTAGAGACTTGACTTCTTGTCTCCATTCTTTCGCTCTCATCAAGTTTAATGGTTTTGAGGTTGAGTTTTCTTTTCTTAGTAAAGGAAGGCTATTAAGATGGTTTTGGTGGGGTTGATGTTAAGTGCTTACACCAGCTATTTGTATAGTTCATAACCTGGATATATTTTTTGGATATCTTTGAAAATAGGTGTCGCTTGCCATAGGGTTCCATTCAAAATTATTAGTCAATTATTAGGAACTATACAACCCTTAGTATTTAGTTTTCAAAATTCACTAGTTCATGTATAGTTTGGCAACTTTATCTGAAGCTACGGGGCATCGGTGAAGGGCGAGGTAACATGGCGGATATCTGTCATAAACGTACCAATGGCGTACGGTACCTATTTTTATAAGAGTATTAAAAATAATAATTATTATTAGGTATATACTAATTATATATAGAAACTGATTTTTGCTTTGCTTTAAAGATAAGATATTTTTAAAAACACGGTATTTGTTAAAAACAAATAATGTTAAGAATCCTACTTGAACTCAATATGGATAGGAAATAGTTCAAAATCTGACACTGACAATACCAACGCCACTGGATAATCAATGTCAGTCAATTGACAAAATGAAAGGGAAGAGCACACGCACGCGCTCGCCAATAGAAAGTCAGCTGGTCGCTAAGCAACGAAGGCATTTGATTCATTTCACCAATTGAGTTAGTTCGGAGGGCGTGAAAATTATGGTTTTCGCACAACGCTGCCAGAGCTTGAAAAAGCCCATAACAAATTTTGAAAAGTGTTTATCTTTTAATATCCATAAATTGGAAAAATAATGTTAATATACAAAATCCAATGAAACAAACACATTAAAGAATTAACGTTTAATCATATTGTTAATAATAAAAAGTCCATTTTCTAATTATTATCACTACATACTTAGTACTTTAGCTTTTTTATAGTTAAACGTGGCAATATCGAATGTTTTTGACTGCATTCCTTTCACGACTCCAGATAAACTTGCCAAGCTATATAATCGTTCCAAAGATAAGAGAGGGGAGGAAACTTTTCAATAGCACTGTATGTTGGCTTTAGAAACAACTCAAAAGGAAAATTCAATACTTCACGCATATCATAAGTAGTTAAGTACAATTACAGGGTAGTTTAATATATGAATAATATTGCTATTTTAAATTGTTCAAATGGAGTGTTTGTAAGAAGTATATTATATTTTTTAAATTAAATGATGTTTTATTAATTTTCCGCTTCTATCCCACCTTATTTGTTGATTAGACAGTATGTAATATGGTGCGCTTAAAAAATGAGCTAAACATTGAAACATTTTCCAGAGCTTCTGTTGTTTTAGATACAGATATGGTGAAGAACTTTCTCATGATTATGCTTTTATTTTTACTCAGTGAAAAGAACAGAAATAACTGAAAAGTTTTTCGATAAGGAATTTTATTACGTCCCCAATAGAAAACATATCGTTCCCCAATCTTTTTCTCAAATTCTCGATTAAATTCAGCTGGAGCTTGCAAGCACAAGGGAAAGAAGTCGATATTGGGATTGTAATGTTTCTTTCAGTTTTTCTCGCAAAAAAAATTATAGGAAATCTTATTCCCTATAACGTGATAAAAATAGATTAAAAACAAAATTTTGTCGACCCTTACTACTTCAAAAATTGTCCACATGCAATTATTTTTCATTTAAGTGTTAAAGATGATGAGAATGACAAAATCAATATAGAGAAACATTTTCTCTAGGTTTTCTCATATTATCGTTTCCAAAGAGGCTGGTGTTTTCAAATTTTGGAAATGCGAACTGGCGGGCACGCTCACTGCCATACATTGCCATACATTGTTAGTTGAATACTATACTTTGTCCTCGACCCTTGATTTCTATATTAAATAAAAGTTAAGTAAATACTTAATGCGAGTTTAGAACGGAAAGTAATAATTTGGTATTATTGACAATTCTAACGTCAAAATTAATAAATTTCTGGAGTAGGTACGTCAAATGTGACATATAGGGAGGGCGATACTGTGTAAAGTATCGATACACCGTACCGTTATGAATAATATATTGTTTTATAAATATCAACATTAGAAAATATCGTTATAAAAAGTATCAATACTAAAAAAAAAGTCTTTTTTCACTGCCAAAATAATTTACAAAATAAACATGAAATATTACTTTCTGAAGGATTTGATTTTAAGATTAAATTCCTAATTGATTATTCATCATAAAACAATTTCATTTATTGGAATAATAATTGATATTAAAAAAAACCACTTGATGCTGTGAAATTGTATTGGAAGTATTGACAACATCAGGGACAACATGTACCTACCTATAGTTACTGTAGCAGGTTGACAATATAAATATCGTCTGAGGGTTGGATTTTAGGAAGATTATTCCGTCTAACAACGATTTATTAACTCACAAAAACTTAACAACACAAACTGATTATGAAAATATAAAAATAAAGGTGATTGACAATAAAAAGCGGGAATGAGAAAAGCCGGTAAATGGAAAAAGAGTTTTGAGGTAATCACTCTACAAAACTAATTAGCTCACTACTCCAACGGACAGTTCAAAAGACGTAGCTGCCACGTTGGTTTAATAAGAAGGGGATCTTGCTACAGGACTTATTTTTTTCAACACAACAGTCGTTTAAAAGCGATAACTTATTGGGCAAAAAATCACGTCAAGAAGTATTGGAGGTATATTATATTTTTAATATATTTCAGACGATGTAAATTCACATTCACAGTTGTACAAAAACTGTTGTTTGCATTTCGTGTATAAAATTCGTGTTTTCATGACACATTCAAGAGAAATTAACACTTTCATATACCATTAAGAAAAACACTAATTTTACGAACTTAATACAAAAATAACTATTTTCTCACATTCAAGGCCAGCTGAATACTTTTTTTAATACATAAAGATTGTGAGCTTCTATACAAACCAGTTTCAAATGTCTTCTGCACAGCATTGCATCGCCATTACCTCTGCCTGAAAGACAGTGGCATGTTTTCCTAGGCTTAGAGAGATCGTGATCTTCTCTTATATTCCGGCTCCTTCTCCAGAGTCTGTTTTAGAGCTATCAGTGTACCAGTTGAGATTCGCTGTTATAGGAGGCCCTGCCTCCCAGTCCTTTCTCTCTGGAATGACTACTATGTATTCATTTTTGAAGCTATATTGTGGGGCAATCTGATCCATTGGCATTCCCAGTATTGGATCTGCCTTTATTTCTTCATATAGCTTTTTATAGGCATTGCCGTGTCCTTGACTTATTGGAGGAGGCCTCTGTAATAATCTGTGACTAACAGATGTTGTATTTCCCTGAATGAAGATATGCAGTGGCGGTAGGTTTATTACCTCCATGGCTGCAGTCGGTGTCCTGAACCACCAGACTACTGATCCATAGGTTATCCCTGGTCTCACGACCTGTGTATATAACCATTTGGTCATGTTGGGATTAAATCCCCAATCCTTCCCACACACTTGCCTGCACCTTCCCAGAGCGATTCTGGCCTTGTGTGTGGTTTTTTCGATGTGAGAATTCCATGTAAGCTTCTGGTCAAAGATTACCCCTAGGTATTTAACTTCTTTCGCAAATGGAATTTCCACTCCGTTTATTTGCGGCTTTTGAAGCTCCTATACAGATCAGCTTCAAATGTGCGGAAATAAATTGATTGATTGTACTTGTATCGACCTGCCCGGAACACCTGCAAAGTGATCTTACCGACTGGACGTCACTCCGTTCACTCCTAGAGTAAGACCTACCCAAACAAACAAGAACTAGCTATACAGAAATGAGTGCCAAAAAAGTGCAGCGTAAGTTCCTATACAGACCAGCTTTAAATGTGCGGAAATAAATTGATTTTAATAAATTGATTGCACTTGTATCGACCTGCCCTGAACACCTGCAAAGTAATCTCACCGACTGAAGGACACTCCGTTTACTACTAGGATACGACCTACCCAAACAAACGAGAACTAGCTATACAGAAATGAGTGTCCAAAAAGTGCAGCGTAAGTTTCTATACATACCAGCTTTAAACGTGCGGAAATAAATTGATTTTAATAAATTGATTGCACCTGTATCGACCTGTCCTGAACACCTGCAAAGTGATCTTACCTTTCTTCACTTCACTTCACTATTTTGCCTGCCTATGTGTTGGTAAGATTACTCACCATTCTAGAGATTTCTGTGCGGCCCACTTCTTTGTGGTCATATTTGTTCTCGACTTTGCGACGACGCAGAAGGGTTCCGGTCCAATGAATGCATCGATGATTCCCACATGTCTGCAGGCTACCATAACCTTGCAATGGTCTCCAAGTATGTTCAAGGCACCTATGCAATCCTAACTAGTTTAGAATTGACCTCTGTAGAATCAAGTACCTTTAGTGCAGCTTTTCTGTCGGTGAAGATGGCAACTGAAAGGTATGTCCTTCTCTGGCTTCTAATTTCTTCAACGCAGTGGTTAATCGCCGTTACTTCCGCTTGGAAAGTTGTGACGTCCTTAGATAGGCTTATTAGAACAGCTATCCTTTGTTTGAGCCCTACAATTCCGGCTCCTACACCCTTTTGACACTGTAAACAACTTTGACTCTTTCAAAAAGTGAGCAGCTTGGGTAAGATATCACCTTCCTTGGTTTTTATCTACATAGTCCAGGTGAGCGTAATGAGGTCCCTGGTCAGTATTTTGTTATTTATTATCGAAATCGTTTGAGGATCTTTTTTATTTAGATTTTCATTGGGCGGACTTTTTGGGTATAATTATTATTTACTAAACACACTAATTAGATGAGTGTTGTTTGATGTAAAACCGACCTAAACACTTCTTAGGATCACTTAATTAACGTATCAATGTTAGACGTATTTCTCGTGTTAAATTTGTTATTTATTGATTTATTTGATAATTATGAAAGAATTCCCTAGAGTGAGGGTTGTAAAAATTGGTTTATTTTATGTACAAATATATAAAAATAAGTGATTTATACTCGCAACTATACTAAACTTGACCTCGATAATAATCATAACGATAGAATATTGTCCTCTTGTGTATTCATATTTGAATCATGTTTTGAAAACAGTACTTATATTACGTAAAGAGAGGTAATCGTATATTTTATAAACTTTTCAGTAACTTTTCAAATGTCTTGCAAATTTGGAGGTCAATTGCATTTTGAATTTAGCTAATGGTCAGGCTCTTGATTATAAATTGTTCACATTTCACTTATATGTATGAAAAACATTGATTTTTATTCAGCCTCTGTGATAAAGTGCTAACTAATAAATGAATTATTCAAATATCATACAACTGATATTATATTAATAATCGTAATATGCTACGAACAAAGAATGGTTTATGCAAAAAAAACTCCACATTGATATAAACGGAGAGCAGGCGAGAACGGAGGCCAAGAGTGATAATACCGATTTAATTCCAAAAAAGCTAACAGATACCCTTTTTCCGATAAAATGTGATTCAATGCTCGCCGGAGTAGATATCCCGAAGAGAAATTGTTTTTTTTTTTCGTTACGTGGCCACTATTTTGTGAAACATCCTCTTAAGAAAGCCTGCAAATAACTATATCCCTTAAATGGAGACATGTCAGCTTTGTTGCATGAACAGAGAGGTGTCGTCTGCTAGACTACATTTTTTAGTTGGCGAAAATAAATAAAATACTTTAAAAGACTTTATTGTTTTATTCAAAATGAACAAACTCAACCCTTTTGAATTAAATGGAATGAAAAAATGAAATTCAATCTAATCATAAACAAAAAAAAAATAATCATATCCCTATAGAAGGGAAAAAATAAAAAATATTTGAACAAGAATGAAAAAAAGTTTTTGCACTACATAATATTCAAAACACAAAAATTTGTATAAAAAAAATGGACAAAAGGAAAGTAACTAAAACTGAAAATATAAAAAAACATCAAACATAATGTCTTGGGGCTCCTCTAACAATCCTCAAAGTTTAGTGTTTATCTTCAATGCACTTGTCACAAATTGGTTTTGTTTCCGACACTCAATGCATAAATATTTGATCATTCTACGTTGGGCTGACGGACATAGATGACATATTTTCCTTTTTTCTAAAATACGAATATTTGGGAGCGCCGGTGCTTCTACTGTAGAGCCAAGGATAAGGCTATTCTCACAAACACACACGGAGACGCTTCGTCTGTCGGACTACGTTGCACGTACCAACCACTATAACTTCTCCAAACACCCTAATCTACTTTTGCAAATTGGGCTACCTGCTAAGCTCGGATAAGGGAAGGAATAGATAAAGTAACACGCCAGTGGCCGCTCTTACCAGTGAATACCAATTCATTATTTTTTTGGCGTCGACTCACAGACGACATGTCTCCGGTTAAGGGATATTCATGTTTTGTATCTACTTTCTGTTAATTAATTTTTTTTGTTAAACAGAGTGTTTAGCGAATTATGTATACTAGTAACCACGTAACTAGTAACTAATAATGTAAATTGCTAATATTTCGAATTCCGTTAGGTTAACAAAAAAAAAGTTGAATAAAAAGTCGAATAGAAGTATACAGGGTGCACCGTTGCTCCAAAATAACCTATTAACAATGTGATTGTGAAAATTTTTGAAGAAGCGGGTTCAACTAAAAATCGCCCTAAAACTGGCCGACCAAAGACATTAACTAATGATGAAAAATCCTTGGACGTTATGCAAAGTTTTGTAGAAAAACCTTTTACATCCATTTGGAAAATTAGAACATGATGTCTGTAACATTATTAAGGAAAAGAAGAAGTAGTTTCATCCTTATAAAGTAACTTTATTACAAGAATTATCCTAAGATGATTATGACCGCAGAACAGAATTTTGTGAAACTATAATGCAAAAGGTAGATGAAGCCACGGTTATGTAGTTAATCGCCACAATTGTAGATATTGGAGTGATACTAAATCTCGGTGGATGCGAGAACATAGAACACAAAGACCTTCAAAAGTTTATGTTAAAGTATTTAGATTTCAGATAGTTCCTGCAAAAAGAAATGCAGTTGGTAACAATTTTAATGACACCAATTGGTTTCAGCAGGATGGTGCATCACCACACTTTAGTGTTGCTGCTCGAAATAAGGTACTCAAATGAAGTTTCCCAAGACAGGTGGATTTGAAGGGGCACAATTGAGTGGCCAGCCAGATGTCCCGATTTATCGCCCTTAGACTATTTCTTCTGGGAATATCTAAAAAACATTGTGTACAAGACAAAACGAATAGATTAAGGAAAACTGAAAATATATAGGTACCTGGTGTACTATTTGAAAAAATATGTCAATAAGTTATTTTGGAGCAACGGTGCACCCTGTATACTTCTAATCGACTTATGCAGATGGTCTGGATTATTTGAAAGAACTTTTATTCAACTTTTTTTTGTAAACCTAGCAGAAATCGAAATATTAGCAAGTTACGTTACTTTATTTACACACTGTATATATATAGCGTTGACGAAAAATCTTGCAACAAGGGATTATCTTTGAAATGGATTAGCGGTTATGAAATTCTAGGATGATGAACGAGCAGTTATTAGGCATATTTTAGAGTGAATGTCAAATGCTTTTGACGTCAGCGCTTAGCGTACAGACGCCATTTTGAATTTTTTTAAATGGCAACCTAGATCGAGTGACGTATCCCAAATATGCTAATTGGTTCTATACCAAAAATAATAGCAATGTATTACTTCAATGCAGAATATCCTATAAAATATCAGTTTTGTTTGTCTAAATTAAGTAAATTATACTTTACTAATGATATGACCCTGTAGAATTTTTAAAAAATCTCAATGTTAGTTGGATACGGTGATCGCAAACGTTCCCGTCACGAAGCAGCTCATCTTTTTAACGATTTGAATCCTGAACATCCTCGAGATAAATAAACAAATTCAATTAAACTGGTAATGTGAAAGTAATGGAGATATAACTTTAGATGTCCTATTAGATGTTCAAGAAAACCCTAAAATATCTACAAGTGTATTGGCAAGAATTCATGATATTTCTACAAACTATTTTGCATAAAAGTATCTTTTATCCGTATAAAGGTCAAAATCTCCTGCTACAGAGAAAATTTGGATGCAAAACAACTTCGTAGATGAACCAATATTTTGCTTGAACGGTTCTGACTTAAATGCCGGTACTGGTCAAATTGTAATCTGCACTGGTTTGAGGAGGTTCATACACAGCGTCCAAAAAAAGTTAAAGTGTGGGCGGGTTTGCAGAAAAACCATTTAATCCTGGAATAAATTGCTTATCTCCTAACATGAACGTATACTTTCAACAAGATGACGCACCTCCACATTATTAAAAAGACGTTAGGCAATATTTAAATACATTTTTTCCTGAGATGAATTGGTCAAAGGAGTGCAATTGAGTGGCCGTCAAGATCCATCGACTTGACACTACTTGATTTTTTCCTCTGGGGATACCTGAAAGACCGCGTTTATGTTAACAAACCAACTAACCTGAACGATTTAAGCGATCGCATACGTTTCAAAATGTAGGGAATTACCTACTTCACAAATGATCAACGATTCTATTTGTACCTTTGAAGAGAGATTATATCATTTTCCTAAAAAAAATTTGGGCCTTTATAGTGATGAAGTATTTGCAGCTTATAAGAATGTTTAGTTTATACACTTCTGCACCATCCAGTTTTGTTTAAAATTACAATTTTAATGTCTTTGTTAAATTTCTATTATAGTTACTAATTTTTCCATTACCTAAAAGTTTACAGTTGAGTAGCCATTGATTAATGCCTAAATAATGTTTCCTGATGAAAACTCTCGATTTTGTGGAAAATAAAATTACTTTACTATTGGTTAAAAAAATTTTCTAATATTTCTTGTATATGAGTTGGAAATTTAGATACCTGATGACTGCATTTACGATTCTAGACCATGCAGAACTTTCTTCATAAAATTGGCATTAAAATCCAACTTCTGTATGGGTAACTAAATTAAACGAAATATCGTTTAACTCTATATGACATTCTGATCCCTCTTGAGAGTAACAAGTCACGAAAAAGCAACCATTTAACGTCAGGAAAACAAATACTCTCCGGGCTATATGCTCCGACAAGCGTTGAATTACATATATCTACTTGGAATCTGTTATCTCATTTAGTTTCCTACTGCAACAGAGTATTTTTTAGACAAACACGACGTATGCTGATTAGGCTAAACAAGGATTATTTATCTCGCACCGATGATGACGCACATACGCCAAAACTGGTTTGTGAGTGATGATATCCCTTCCAATTCCAATTTGGATGAGACAACAGAATCCACTTTTCCAATAGATGTGATTTATTGCTCGTCGATTTTTTGTCGTAAAATGATAACTCTTTTGTGAAATGAAGTTTTTTAAAAAAGCTTCCAAGCAGTAGCAGAGCATTATATTGAATTAAATAATATTTTGTTAAATTTAATAATCTCCACTGAAGAAATCCAGTGAAGGAGACAATTCACTTTTGCCAACACCTGTAAAACCTTTCTACATTTGAAGTGCCGATCCATGGAACTATTTGAGGTCAAAATTATTGGAAAAGATTATTCACGAGGTAACTGAAAGCCTCCAAAGCAATTCAAAAGGCTGGAAACGCTTTTAAAACAAAAAACATAATCTTTGCCTGGAGTTCCAATCAATTTTAGGTCAAACATGATAAAGTGGAAGTTACTTTGAGCAAGGAGAAATGCTTTCTCTTGTAAATTGTTATCTGCCTGATGGTGGATTTGTTTTTTTTTATTATGTTGATAAAATGAGCGTTTCAATTGAGTGGTGATAGAGTTTAGTAAACCAATTTGTAGATTAATGAGGTGATTACCAATTAGTAATAAAAGTTTCAGTGTTTTCACATAATGAGGCACATGTTTCGGCAATCCCACCTTCGAATATACAGAGCATTTCAATGAAAACTATCCACTCCACATAATTCTGAGGGCGTCACTTTTATGAAAAAACAGGTCAAAAATCGTATGTCTTGTGAAGAAGGACGTCTTTTTTGCTCATTTTTTTTTTGGAGCCGTTCTAGTACGGGGAGCACTGCAGCCTCTTTGCTCATATATAGAGGTTATAACTTTAACCCCCTCCTCACTATAGTCACCGCCCCAATTTCTAAATGGAACATCCTATGCATTATTACATTGTTGGATTCTCCTCTACAAGAGGATTACAAAAGTGTATAATCCATAAGTGGAAAGTCAATCAGTTGGTAGTTATGAATAATTCCAATATAACTGTGTACTACGGCGCTAACTCTAACTCAATTAAGTGCCTTGCTTGTGGACAAAAATATAGCTACCAAAAAACTGGTGTTTGACGTTTTTTAAATAAAGTTATACTACGAAATCTGTAAGTGCCTAACCACAGCTAGACAGTTCAATGCTGCTCAACCCGGAAGAACTGCCACACATGAGTACGTTACTCAATTAATGCATACATTTTTTGAAACAGGATCATTTGCCAATAAAAAACACCAAACACAACGAGTAGTTAACAACGAGGTAAGGAAGGTGCAGTTTTAGGACAACTTACGTTGGAAAAACAACAGTCAATATTACAAGTTTCTAGTGCAGTGCAATGCAGTGTCTCTCGCAGCAGTGTTTTCAGAATCTTCCATAAAGACAAATTCCAACCTTACAAAATTAAATTAGTACAAGAGCTACATGAAGACGATTTCGACCGGCATCTACAGTTTTGTAAATTGATGAGTGATCGATTTCATGACATTCCAGCTTATTTGTACAATATCTGCTTTTCGGACGAATGTTCATTTGTATTAAATGATGGAGTAAACAGACATAATGTGGCAAAAAACGACCCACTCGTAATGCGGGAGTTTCACATCCAAACACCACAAAAATTTAACGTCTGTTGTGGCGTTTTTGGTGACCATATTGTTGGACTTATTTTATCGAGGGAAACTTAAATGGTGAGTCTTATCTACAATAACTAAGAGAAGCTATTTATCCCGAAATAACACGAATACTAGAGAATTATGATACTACGCCAGAAGCTTTGCTAGCGTTTCAACAAGATGGGGCACCTCCACATCACGCTCACGATATTAGTCGATTTTTAAACGAATCATTTCCTGGATAAATAGACTAGGTCCAATGTTGGAATGAATTCCTAGGTCACCCGATTTAACACCCTTTTAAAACCAAAATTCATACCTACGTCAGCGAATTATTCAAGAATGTCGACATATAATCCTTTATATGATTTTTAATGTTTTTTTCAATTTTTTCATAAAATTTACGCCTTCGGAATTATGTGAGGTGGATAGTTTTCATTGAAATGCAATGTATATCATGATTCTTATACCGCTGTGAAGCTGTACTTGTGAGCGCCTCACAAAATTCAAAATGGGGAGTGCTAAAAACATAACTACACTTTTTTTTAACAACTTGTCATACGATTCATTGGTACTTGGTTGGCGTTATCGTCTTCACTTCATGTATATTGGTATGTTTTTGATCTATACCTTGTTTTTTTTTAAACTAAGAGGAGCGATTTGAATTTAAGTTGGCATTTCTGCTGCCTAGTGATTGGTCAGATTGCCACCAGTTTCACACAGCTCTTTTGATACCACTGACACTGACATTTGTCAGTTTTGTGTTTATATAAAAATAGTCATTAGTTCAATGATTACTACCATGTTTGTTGTTTATTGTTTATTTCTAACAAAGTATTATATTTCACCCAAGGTATTTGCTATTTTTATTATTTATTCCCTTTCATGAAAAAAATCCATGCTACTTTTTTCTTGTTAATAATATAAGTTTCACATCAAGTTTTACATACATTGCAGTACTATATTATAGTATTTTTCGATAACAAAACTTCTGTTCACTTTTAGTTTTGCTACACCAAAGCCTCAAATGTTAAAAAAAAATTTAATCATACAATTGCATTTCTATATTCTCATCATTCCTCAAATTCTTAAAACATTTTACATAAACTACTTATTATAACCTTACATCTTTTCATAATATTCTGACATTTGGTTACTACTTTCGCAATGACCTGTGGCCAATCGTCATTCGATATTTAGACATGCTTTGATCCCTCTTTGGCCACGACAACAGCGAGCAGTACAATATGTATTTCACGTAATTTTCATTTCGTTCAAAAAGTCCGAACACGACCCTTTCGGAACACTCTTCCAATCCAGTAACTTTTAGTGGTGTGGTTGAGGTTTCCTAAAATGCTCCTCCTAGTTTAAAAACAAGGTATAAGTGCCAAAGACGCTACCGCACCTCCACTCATTTTTTCTATAGCAGTGGATATAGTACGCCCTATTTGTGGACATTGTCGACGCTGTTGATAAAGATAGTTTTGTTTTCCACCGGAATTCCAGCTTTCCTAATCTTTAGCAGTGCTTTCATCCAACTGGCCACTGAAAAGTGTGTTACCGTTCATTCCAAGACTTGAACTGCTGCTTAATGTGGAATATTATCAAAATAATACGTCGCTATTCAAAAGTCTTATCTTTGGAACGATTATTCATAAAACTTGGAAACTTAATATTAAGGGTTTCAAAGTTCTCCACTAGTGATTATAGATGGCCTATTCATCAAAGATGGCAGCACAAGGTCATTGTGAACAATAATTTCAAATGAAACCCCATAGCTTTCAGAAGTATCGAAAAAATGTATTCAATGATACAACCTTGTTTGTTTTTTCAACAGTTTTGACAGCTTCCTGTTAAAAAAAGCTAAGCTTTGAAGGATAGTTGTCAAACTTTGAATAAAGAGTAATTTAAAGAAATATCTACCAGGGCTAGAATATTATTTCGTTTTGTATCAACGTCTGTTGATTTTGAGGATAAGAATAGAAATTTGGTAACGGTTCTAGCGTAAGTTCAAATAAAATCAGTATGAATATAATTAAAACAAATTATTGAGTACTCAGAATTTCTCTACGGATAAACACAATCAGATAACGTGTGAGGGGGTGGTCACCCTTGGTCGTTCAATTCTAGGTCTTTCTCCTACGTTACCAGTTGGTATATTTCTACGGTGAAGCCGAGAAATCCTATAAAACGTCTAAAAACAAGTTTACGTCTGGGCAAAATTCTAAATTTTGAATCACAGTTGACTGAAAAAGTGGAAACAATAACTTTTGTAAAATTCATGAAAATACAAAAGGAAACAGCTTGCCCTGAATTAAAAAATGTATCACTTTTGGAAATAAAAGATAAGCAAGTGAACATTCAATATATTACGGACAAAACCTTGGTGTATAAAAAATTCAATAATTTTCAACATAAGTCCTATATTTGTGAAGCAGTTTATACAATAATAATTAATAAACCGGAAACACTTTACTGATCAAAAACAAGATTACTTCTTAAGCGAATTTTGTTTAAATTTAGATAAAACAGATAAGGTTCATTCAGCTTCCATATAAAATAAAAACCTGTTTTTTATCTATATATCCAATATTCAAATCGTAGCAATAATTATATGCTTCATAAACACAAATAATTCTAATTATTTTTCCGAACGAGCAATTGTGTAACACAAAAACCAAATCCTGATTGACTAATAGTGTTCGTGATTAGTTTGGACAAACACAGGTGAGTATTAAATTTCAGTGAATACGCGAAAAGTTTAATAATCTTAAAATTTCAGTGAATCTTTTCACTCATTCACAGAATCAAAATTATTATATAATTGTCACTGACGAGAACCTGGAATTATGATATAACAGTTGTCAACTCTAATACTTGAATCAAAAATAAAATAAGTAAATAAGTCTTATTTTTCAGACTATACAGAATTCAAGAGCATTAAAAGTAAATAGATATCATATTCCTCTAAAACCCTGATATATAAAATTTGTTTTCCGCTTACCTCCATCCAAAGTATACATTTCCTGGCTTCATTGTAGGAAGCAAAGTCGTACTTTGCCTCCGTAGGGAGTCACTGAAGTAAAAGAAATTGATTGTAATCAGCCAAGAACGAATTCTTCCGGGGGATACCAGCTGTATGTTGTTAGTGAAAATATCACGAAAACTGTGTTGGCTCCAGCTCTCACTTCCAGTGGGATTCAAATAACCACTGCTCTAAACTGCACGTTCAACATCGGTGTAAATAATTACTCTACCACAAATTAAAAATATGTAGGATGTCCGAAAGAAAATAAGGTGACTATAAGTTATACTGTACCTACTTATTATTTTCACTTCATCAATAAATGTTGTTTGTTAGATTCATAGATGAATTATTTGAAAATGACTTGTTAAAAATTGAATAAATGACGCTTTTACTTCATGAAGATACATACTGACACGATGGAATAAAACAATTTAATTTGTTCAAATCTTCATTATATTTGACCTAATTTCAATATAGGAAGCTACTGTGTTAGGGAAGCGCGTAACGAATTGTATATTGAACTTAGTTCATATATAATGAAGATTCAAACAAATTAAATTGTTTTATTACATCGTTTACTGACTTGTTATTTGAGGAAGGCGGAAAAAGCATATGTATAGCATGGGGGTAAAGTGGCTTTTCTTCCCTTGGATGAAAGTAGCACTTTCCTCTCTTGTTATACAAATAGCCATTTTTGTGATTATGATGAGCATTTACGGCTATCAGAGAATATCACCAAAAAACCTGGAAATTTATTCATATCAATTTTCATCGCCTATAATATTAATGGTATCATAATACACATTACTACAGTCCAAAAAGTAACATGCTTGTGATTATTCACAATTTCATTCACTAGCTCTGAATTCTTTAACATATTTTACATTGTTTTAGACCATTGAATCCTTTTCTCAGAACTTAAGATTTGTAGACATAATGAATTGTAAGTTTGATCCTTGTTCTAGTTGGTATTTTTCTTTCAATATTTCATCCTAGAAATTTGTAAACAACCGTTTTTTGTTAATCTGTATCTAGGTGCTTTCTAACGTTTGCAATTTTAGTTGGTAGATCCCTTAATTTTGATAAAATAACTCTTTCGCATATTTTTTTCTAAAATTCGTAGACTCCGTTTCACATAAGAAGTCACGTGAAGTATGCCAACCATTGGCGTTACAAACGATGTTTCATGCCAACAAAAATTTTATTATATACATTTGAGGTTGTGTTTGAAGGAATCATTTACTGTCGAATATTTTTGATTGTTGAATATTTTGCGATGTTTATCTGGTTTATCTGTGGGTGTTGTGTGTTTTATTTGATCTAAAACCATACCTCCTAAAAACCTTGTTAGTGTTTTTTGGTCTTGCCATGGGCTCATGCCTCTCACCAATTCTATCGAATATTTACATGGAACATTTTGAAGCCAAAATAGTAAATAATCAAAAATTAAAACCAATCGTCTGGTGGAGATATGTAGACGACATTTTTGCAATATGGCCCTATGACTTAGTATCTCTGAATGATTTTTTAACAAATATAAATGAAGGAGAAAAATCTATAAAATTTGAAATTGAAAATAACAATGTTTTGCCATTTTTAGATGTTCTTATCAATAAAACACCTACAGGGTATGAAACGAGTGTTTACCGTAAGCCAACACACACTAATAGGTATTTGAATTTTGGATCAAATCATTCTATAAGCGTTAAAAAAGGAATAGTAAAATCTTTATACGATAGGGCCAGAATCTTTTGTTCTAATGATAATCAATTTACAAAGGAGAAAACTTTGCTGAAAAATGTTTTAAATGCCAATAATTACCCGGCAGAATTTGTAAATAAAGAAATTAAGAATATAGAGAAGGGCTCATTGTTAATACCCCATAACAATAACAATAATATTAATAATTCAGCTAACATAATTTTTAAAAACTTGACAATACCGTATGTTAAGGGTTTATCAGAAAGAATTAAGAAAATTGGTAATCAATTCAATATTCGAACTAGATTCAAATCTAGCAATACATTGAGCTCTATACTAACAAAAACGAAGCCAAAAAATGAAGAACAATCTTCAAAAAACTGCATATATCAGATATCTTGTGAATGCGACAAATTCTATTTAGGTGAAACATCTAGACCATTGAAAGTCCGAATAAATGAACATAAAAAGTATATCAAAGATAGGGAGTTCTTTGAGTCAGGTATTTGCAAACATGCTTGGGAAGAGGGGCATAAAATTCAATGGGATTCGACAAAAATAATATTGAAAGAGCCCAATAATAAAAGACGAAAAATCAAAGAAAGTGCTCTAATACAACTGAATTCAGATAAATGTGTAGCTAGTATTTCAGCCGAATGTAGTCAAATTTGGTTACCAATGTTAGAAAGAGAAATTTCCAATAATCAATTACCGGCGTTATCAGGATAGCATCATAAGTTTTTATCCAGGTTTTCTTATGATTTATCCTTGGAATGGTTGTTAATCGATACACACTTCAAGACACAAAATCACCAAACTGAGTTATACATATTTTGAAAACAAAAATAATTATACACAAAAAAGTAAACGCGTTTTTATTAACAAAATTTCCAAAATAAGCGGAAAAAAAGCGCTATCCCAATAAAAACCGTTCCTGGAACGTGCACTTCACTGGATTCCATTTCTAGTGGACTACATATCGTTAGAATCTCATAAAATAAAATATTTTATTTCACATTTTACCAGAGGTGTGATCTACTATGAATGGACCTTAATAAAATTTGACAACAAAGTTTTGTAGTCTTAAACTTCAAAATATTATTGATTGTCTAGTTGTCAAATTTTTTCGTTGTGCCAGATAGGGATCAAAACATTATTTTTATACTATAAATAGTTAATCTTGACAACGGTAGCTGGAACGCTACCGAACCGTCGAAATAAAAAATAAAAAAAAAACATTATTGTGGTTTGATTCCCAAAGAAAATAAGAAAAAATAATAAGTAATGCCACAAGGAACTTATAGAAGATACCTCCTATAAAACCTTCTTGGAAACCCAAATTCTACTATGTCCAAGATATCAAGATCATCTTCAAGAATAATTTTGTCTTCGATCTCCATTATTCCGTTTACAAGTTCATAGTTGTTTTATATTTATCACAATTCCGCAAAATACGAAAATTTTAGGTTATGATAACCACTTAAAGCGGAGCTTTAAAACTTAAGCCGCCGAATTTGACCGCTTAAAGTTAAGTGAGCTTAACAACATTTGTGGATGTGATGCTTACAAAACTGAAGTGTTAAGCGAGCTTAACCCTTAAGCTTCGCTTATTGGTATACGGTGAATACGTGCATAAGAACTTATTTCATGGGAATTAAATAGGTACGCAAACAACGTAATTAGTTGTGTAGAATAGTTCGTAGTCAGTACTTGTCAATAATTCATAAGTCCTTAATTTAACAGTTACAATGGCATAATTCACTTTTATTGATTACGCAGATATGCTTCTCGAAACTGTTTAGAGGCCAGAAGGCTTTATGCAGAACATTTTCCAAACAGAGCATTGTCAGACGAATGTTTGAGCGTATTGATCTCAGGTTACGAGAAACAGTTATGAATAAGTAAATGTAATTTTCCATGTATACAAAACAAAATTTTAAATTTTAGGAAGTTTTTTGCCAAAAAAGGTGGAGAAGTTCCAGTACGAAGCGTACGTACTGTGGCAGTTGAACAAGACTTGTTAAATGCAGTTGATAATGAGCCCTCAACGAGTTTACGAAAATTATCAAGAGAACATAACGTCTTGAAATCAGTTGTTCATCGCGTCCTGAAAGAACAGCTATTATATCCTTTTCACATGAAAAAAGTACACAGTATGACAGTGGCTGATTATCCTGCACGACTTGAGTATAGCCAGTGGTTTCTGCGACAAAAACAAGCATACAATAGATTTATTAGTAACGTTCTCTTTACGGACGAATCCGGTTTCACCAGAGATGGAGTCATTAATTCTCATAATATGCATTTATGGGATGATGTGAATCCACATGGCATTATCCAAACTAGGAACCAGCATAGATTCATGGTTAATGTTTGGGCAGGAATAGCTGGCAAACATTTGATAGGGCCATACTTTATTGTCGGTACTTTGACCAGTCAGAGATATTTGGAGTTTTTGGAAAATGAGTTATGGAACCTGTTTGATGATGTGCCACTACAAACTCGTAGGAATTTATGGTTCCTGCACGATGGGGCCCCTCCTCATTTCAGTATAGATGTACGACAGCATTTACACACAAGGTTTCCTAAGGTTTCCTAATAGATGGATTGGTCGTGGAGGTCCTTTTCAATGGCCACCGCGATAAGGAGACGTTAATTCTATGTATTTCTTTCTCTGGGGTTATCTCAAAAGTAAGATATAACCGACACCTGTGCAAACAAGGCAAGATTTGATAGACAGAATTGTGTTACACTGTAATGTTATTAGAAATAATATAGGATTGCTCTTTCAAGTGCAAAGAAACAACCTTCGTAGACTTAGAATGTGCGTGGAAGTGGGAGGAGCTCATATTGAACATTTATTAGAATAACGTTAGTTTTTGTTGTTGTTTAGGAATTAGTTTTAGTCTTATGTTATAATCTTGGACATAAGTTAGTTTTACCTCGTTGTGTACTTATAAAAATGGTGAATGCATTAATTGTTACGTAGTGCATTAATAAAACTGTAAATATTAGCCAAACGGCTTATTTTATCGAATTCCAACAAAAGTACCTTTTCGTTAGCTTAATATGTGGGCAAGTCAATTTCGATTATTTCATACAGGGTGTGCCACCCCTGCAAAATTTTTGGATCACTAACCATTGCGAGTAGTCCGTCCCTGGCTTCAAGGCACTACTGTAAATCTGTTTACCTTTCCAAAATAAACAAACACGTACATTATAGCTTTGCCGTAAATTTTATAAAGATGAAATAACTAGTACAAAAAATAAAAACCAAATTAAAAATTGAAACTTTCGAGGCCTATAACTCGAAAACGAGGGCCTGTATAGAAAAAGTTTATATGAAGTACTAACATTATTTTGGCTCAGATTATACGCTTCCATTAGTCCCGGGACACCCTGTATATTAGCCACATAAATATCAGAGATTTCAACTAATTCAATTTCAGTTACTTTTGTTCAGTCTAAATCGAAAATTGTTAGATCTACTTGAAGACTACGCAATGCATTATGCAAATTTTAATTGATATATTAAGGTGCTACCAAATTGTGACATTTTTCAGTATTAAAATTAATTCTTTTTTTCTAGTTTGACTAAATAGGTTAAATAAGTATAACAGGTTTTCCTAAAATATAAAACAAATCGAAATTGCCGTTCAAAAGTAATGATCAAAAGAAATATGAGTCAACCTTCACCACTCCCCCGTATATTGAAAAAATATGGGAGCAGATACTTCTTAATGGTCATTTGAAATTCCCCATAGGGGTCTCTATACGAGGTAGGAATTCGTAGGATTATGTACAGTTCGTAATGACTCACGTTGCATATAGATACAGTATAAAGCATCAGGTCTTAACTGGTTGAAAACTTTTATTTCACAGAAATAAAAAGCTTTCTATTCATTTTCGATGTTTATATCACGCTATTGTGTAAACAAAACCAAGCTGCAGTACATAACAATAATAAAAGCAACATGTAATTCCAGTAATTAATGATTTACTTTCGTTTTCTTATTCAATCTGGTTATTGAGGTTAACATTCGAAAAAAAAACCGAAAGCTATTGATTATTTCATACTATGCAACAACACTTGACATACTGAAGCAGATGAAACATTGGCACCGATATCTGCAAAAACAAAATATCGTGGTATCACCATCGATGTGCCACCATTACCTCACATTTCTCCTACTTTCAAAGCATTCACTATAGTTCTAGTATGCATTTAGCGCTCGCAGAATAACCATTGTCTTCTAATTTATTTTCGTTGAAACAGTAATTATCAATTCGGTAGCGGTAATTGAGCGCCGTTCTGCTGAATTTATTAGACTGTCTAATTTGTGCAAAGTGAATTATGAAATATAAAAAAAGATTGTTTTGTAAGTGATATGATAATTAATTGTCAGTGATTTAAATTCAGTGTCGTTTCAACTGTTCATTCTCTTTTGGTGTTAAAGACAGAAGTCAAGTAAAAGTAAGTTTAACATCTGACCCAATTGAAAACTGACTTTCCCTAATTTAAGCAGTTCATGTGAAACACTTGGTGAACCTATTCATATATCATAGTAGTTTATTGAACTACTCAACTTCAAACAGCAAAAATATGAAATATAATTTAATGTCTTCAATAATTATCAGTAATTGATCTATTAAACTGGTAATATTTATATAAAGATTTGATTTGACTTAATAAGTGATATTTACCAACAGAATTTTTGGATAGGGTGTTGAATTGGTCAAATGTCTATCTATTTCTTTTGCCTGGGATATGTTTAAGTTACTTTTGATATTTTCTACAAAGGGTCGTGAGAATTGCATATGCTTAATCATTACGACTGATACGTCCCTGGCTTCTAGGCTACAGATATCTTTCCACTCTCAAAATAAACATGCTCATACGTACTAAGCAAGCTGATATTTCCATGCGGACGGAATAAACAATACTAAAATTGAAAATGGAAAATGACTAAGAAAACCCATAGCTCGAAAAGGATATAATATATTGATAGCTATTTGTATTACTTTTTCTCTCGCGGGATGTAGTTTACTAGTAATCATTCAAGAGAGGAATAGGCACTTTACTCCTGTGTAATGCATATTATAATTTATCTTCCTAGCCACTTATTAAACCTTTTTCTGAATTATCATTTATTTTCTTACCTTCAGCCCATTGCTTATTGTATATATTGTTTTTCATACCTTTTTTTGGATTTTTGTGGTAATAAGGTTAATGATGCTATGTTGGCTTGTTCCCTAATATTAGGTGGCGTATTTGTGAGTTAAAAATCACTTGAATCGCTCTCGCTTTCTCAAAAAGTCGATAAAGTTCAATAAACTTAACAACTGTGCACTCTAAAAGAAAATTTCAATGGTTACTTTCAGTAAGCCACAGCATACTGTTAGTTTTATTTGTAAGTCGAAAAACGTATCTAACAATCTTTGTCTTTTTTTGAATGCATTCAATTCATCAAAAACTCATACGTTTGGGAATAAAAAAGTGAAGAATTAGATTTTATTTAAGAAAATTCAAAATATTGTATATTAAATAGCAAAGTTTACGTACAGGCTTTTCAAAATAACGAATTCACCATTCCCTTTCTTAAAAATACCCAAAGCTTTGTAACGCACATTAATATGGGTTTTTCAAGAAAAATACACTCAGAAATTTGGGAAAGTTTCTTCAAAAACATACATATTAACTGAATCAAATTAATTTTGAAAAAATAACTCACACTTTTTGTTATTAAGATTCAAAATTCACCATCAAACACACTGCAAGTTAGCACTTCACGAAAATAATTTAAGATTATGCTGTTTATTTGTGAATCAATTGACAACGGCTGGTTATAGAAATATGGCTGAACAGTTCAGTCAATCAAATAACAACTTTGTGCCATAAGCGATAATGTTTTATTGACAAACAAGTACATTTGTTAGGCATACAATATACCAGCGCTTAGTTTAACAATAGAATATTGTGTCACAAGGGCAGAAAATGAGCTTTAGCATCCCGAAACTATTAGAGCGAGTGTAGCGAATCGAGAACAGGTGATAGTTAAGGGCTGCTAAAGCGTTTCCTGCATGTGTGACACACAACTGTTTCTCGCCTATCGAATAAACGAAAAAATAAGAATATAACAAAAAATTTTGACACTGGCGTTTGATTGAAAAATCTACGTAAAACGTCAAAGTACTCAATTGACAGATGGTCACAAAACAGACAAACCTTTTTTATAGGTTTGTTTATTTTGAAAGTTTAAAGGATGACCTTGAGTGAAAAAATTAGGTTTCAAATCCATCCACCTTAAGCGCTAGTTGCAATTGGGTTGACGAAACAGGCCTGGCAGCCTTCAGCGTGAAAAGAAGAAGAAACTTTGAAAATTCTGGTCATGGTAGAGGGCGACAGTTTAAAATTCGTACCATTACATCTGACGGCAGAACAATAATAGCAAATCATAAAACTCGAGTTCATAATATTTTATTGGTTGTATCCTTTGACAGTTCGCGGTTCACGTCTGAGGTAAGTGAGGTTAGGAAATAGAAATGATTTTGTGGATAGGAAACCCGTTTAATCAGTCATAATTATCTCAAAATAATTATGAATCAGTTTCAAAAACTTATAACAGAATATTGAATTCATTCAATAGGTGTAGGATGAAGCCCAAAGCCTCAAAACTCAATGCCTTATCTTCAATCTGTTCAATAACAATAACAAACACAATATCTTATCAAGCAATAGGCACAACTTACTAATGATATTAGTTCATGTACAGGTTCTCAATATAAAATATATTTAAATCTTTCCTAGCTCTGGTTTACTAGAATTTAATTCAATTCACGTCTTCGTTTTAAATAAGCTGCATTGCAAACCACTATTGCTATAATTTTCAACAACGTGCATGAATTTTAAAGAATTTTAATACTGCTAGTTATTACTTCGAGTTTTTTTCATAAGTAATGTTTACTATTGAACTAATGTCATATATAAAAACAGCCTTAGTAATAATAAAATGTAGATTATGCTAACATGACTTTAAAACTAAACTGGCAAAAAGCATATTAATAAATACATTAAACATTATTTTAACACTAACTCCTTAGTAATAAGTTTGGGTATGTTTTACACCGTGTTTAAGTTAACCTAACCTTTTTCGGCCAGCTCTTTCATATTAAAAACTGCAACCAACTGCACCACAAAGGCACAAACACCCAACAGTATAAACAATTTTCTATAAAATAGATTTTCAGAAGTATTCACGAGCTATGTTTACGAGAACATCTCCTCCGTTAATAAAATTAAGGGGTAGAATCAAGAATCAGAACTCAGAACATCAAATATAACCATTACAATGCACAGAAGTATATGTTCTATCACAGAACATGCGAAATATCAAAAAATTTTACAAAGGGAATACAGCCGTTTACGCATTTTACATTGTTGTCATATTATTCAATTATTAATATGGTTTGCTTAGCATGCTATAAGTACGCTCTTAGTAATCATTAGTTAGTATGCTGTTATTGTGTTTATTTTTAATAAGGCTGTAAATTTTGGCAAGTTTATCTGAAGCTACGCTGCAAAACGTACCAATTGCGTACGGTACCTACTTTTATAAAAGTATTAAAAATAATAATTATTATTATATAATAATTATATATAGGAACTGATTTTTGCTTTGCTTTAAAGGTGAGGTATTTTTCAAAACACGGTATTTGTTAAGAACAAATAATGTTAAGAATCGTACTTGAATTCAATATAGATACGAAATAGTTCAAAATCTGTCTCTGATAATACCAACGCCACTGGATAATCAATAACAGTCAATTGACGAAGTGAGAGGAAAGAACACACGCACGCACTTGCCAATAGGAAGTCAGCTGGTCGCTAAGGGAAGAAGGCCTTCCGATAAATTTCATCATCAATTGAGGTAGTTCGGAGGTCGTGGTAATTATAGTTTTCGCACAGCGCTGCAAGAGCTTGAAGAAGCCCATAACAAATCCAAGGAAACAAGCACATTGAAGAATTAACGTTTAATTATATTGTTAATACTGTTAATAATGAGAAGTCCATTTTCTAATTATTATCACTACATACTTAGCACTTTAGCTTATTCATAGTTACACGTGGCAATATCGAATTTTTTCGACTGCATTCCTTTCACGGCTTCAGATAAACTTGCCAAACTATGCAATGAAAAACGGAACATAGGGATTTTAAACATTGTGTCAGAACTGCTTTTGAACTAGTCGACCAATATCAAGCTTCAACAGATTAAAAACGCGATTATTACAATCGATCATTTGGACACCTACAACATATCGTACAATTCCCACCACTCCGTAGTCTCAACTGTGGGCGTTCCGTAAATAGCGACAGACGGTCAGTAAACAGCAGTCGAAATTCGTAGAGAAATCAAAATGTACACCCTTCAGGAAAAGGTGAAATTTGATCGTGGTATTTTGGAGGGATTTGTCCCCGAATGATTTCTTTTTATGGGGATATAAAAAAAATGAAATTTATCGGTACAATTTTGAACGGGCTCAAAATTTGATAGAATTAAGGGCGCAAATTGTGCAAACATTACACCGAATCTGCTCAAATATACAAGATTATCTTTGTTCAATAGATTCGGTTTTTGTTTGGCTCAACAAGGAGTACAATTTGAACCTCTAATTCATTTATTTTTCAGGTTTAGCATTTTAAGTTGTATTTCGGAATTTATTTTCAATTTGTTTTAATTTAAAGAATCTTATTTTGTTTTATTTACGAATTCATGTTTATTTTTGAAGCCGTTATGGCCAGAAGAAATTGGAAGGAATAGAGGTGGGGTTTCTTACAGTAGTTCTGAATTCAGCTGTCCAGCTAAATACTTGATATTTATTGAAGTAATTTTATAGAAAAAATTGTTGATGGACTATTTAGATCGGATAATACATCAAATCCGTATGTTCCGCTTCTCATTGCATGTATCTGTATATCAGAGTTACCCACATCTCATCTAACTGTGGGGCACTTAAAACACACTTTCATTTGGTTTATATCGTCTACTCGATGATACGTACACATATAGTTGCTTATGGCAGGTATTGAACTCCCATGTGATCAGAGCTCTTTCTTCGTACTGTGTAGAGTGTCAAATAGACCCACTTCCCCTCAAATTCAGCTTCACCGTAAACAAGATTTTCACAAATCTTCAAGGTTCGATTACACTAAATGTCTTGTCACTCGACAGTGATATTTGTTTTGGTAGGTTAAGAAGCACTGCTGTACTATTCTGACAGTTACCAAACTTAAGAGTCATTTTAAAACGCTCTCCAAATACTACATATTCATTTTAAAACAAAGCAAAGTGTGTCTTCAATTAAAAAACAAAATAAATAAGGTACTTAAATAAAATCTTTCAAAATATATAATTTATTTAAAGCCCCGTCACTGACTGGAAAGATTTTTTTGTTAATTACCATTCATTGAGTAGCAGAAAGAAAGTTAAGTGAATCTTCTTATGCGTGACTACTAGAACTCGCAACAGTTTTTATCTGTTTCGCATGTTCCATTATCATTCTGTTCATACCTATTTCGAATCGCCATTTCTATTCATGTGTTTTCTTAATCTTTAGTCACAGAAAATATGTTTTACATATCCATATATTATATTCTTTCTTATTATTAGAATGTCCACATTTTTCTAAATATGTTTTCTTTTTTCTCTTATTTTTTTTTTTTTGGGAAACGTCGAAATATAAAATAAAAAACATGACTGTGGTTTGATTCCTCAAAAAAAAAGTAAGAGAAAAAAGAATAAGTAATGCCACAAGGAACTTACAGAAGATAAATATGTTTTGTCTCAACCAAAACGTTTTCAAATGAAATCTGTTATGTCTAGTTTTTTAAATAACAGGAGCGATTTGAATTTTAACTAGAATTTCTGCAGCCTACTGATTGGTCAGATTACCGCTCGTTTCACACAGCTCTTTTGTGTTTGTATGGATATCTTTATTGGGTACACCTTTTTTGCGTTTGTTCATTTTCCGCCGACCGTGCATTATTGAGCTTTATCAATGTACACCAAATAGGTCATTAATAACCATAGAGATACTACAGATAGAGGCAAGAAGCCAGCTCGGAACCCGTCAGCATTTAGGAGAGAGATAGAAAATCGGAGGTTAAGGCAGGCTTTCTCTAATAGCGAGCATACTATATACACAGACTAAGACAGAAAAACATCTGATCGTCTATCTGTTTCTCTCTTACCGGAGTTCGGTGGGACATTCCCACGTACACAGCGGCCTATGGCGTATTACCTCTACTTGTAATCTCTATGTAAATAACCCCTATTAATGATCGAGTTTCTATTAATAACCGATTGTGGTTTAGGCAACCAAACATACAATAAAATTCGCAAAAAAAAGGTATGAAGCTGACTTCTAGTTTTCAACTTACCTATCGTATTAAAATGGAAATATCTCGATTGTTGATAGCCCTTATTAATACTCTTGTTTGTGAAATAACTATTAATAAACAAAATCCTTGCTTAGTTTCACTGCTTAATAATATAAGTTTCCAAGTAAAGTCTTATTTTTGTAAAAAGTTTTACATCAAGTTTCCCTTACATTGCAGTACAATATTATGGTATTTTTCAATGTCAAAACTTCTGTTGACTTCCAGTTTGTGCTCAAATGTAAATAGGGAATAATTTAAACATACAGTTGTATTTTATTCATACTTATTTATCATCAAATTCAACATAAATTACTTAGTCTCACATTTTGTTCACAATAATGTGACATCAGGTTACCATTTTCGCCATGGCCTGTGGCCAATGATAATTCGAATTCTAGACATGACTTGATCCCACGTTGGACACGACTATATCGAGCAATAGAATATGTATGTCACGTAATTGTCAACTAGTTTAAAAAGTCTAAACACGACTGTTTCGGAACATTTTCTCAATTTAGTAACTTTTAGTGTTGTGATTGATGCTTCTCAAAATGCTTCTCCTACTATAAGAACAAGGTATAGTTATCATATTATGTAACACGATTTATTGGTTGTTGGCTAGTAGATATACTATAGGGATTCTGGACCACTACTTCAAAAATCTCCGCTGGTGGCGCTGAGAGCGGCGTTGGCGGCGTTCCGCGGCGTTGGCCGCCATTTTTAGTCCTCTTTTTAAAACTCTCAAATAATTTAATTAAAAAACTTTAACTCGGGTGTGGATCGAACCCCGAACCTACGCGCTTATAGCAATGCATCTAACATAGTCCGCCACGATCTCTCATACATAACATTGTCGAAGAAAAGTATATTACGTGAGCGCGCACCGTACGCTGGCGGGTAGGAGTCTCGGTGGCGACATCTACATGCGGGTAGTCTATGGGCCGGTGGCCTGCGGGTAGGAGTCTGCCGCGGGAGTCTGTCCGCCATTTTTTATCCATGCGCGCGGGGCGATCAAAATCAAATTGTACAAAAATCACATTATCATTATCATGATTAATCGTATTTTTGTACGGGCGTATATCACAAAAGGACCGTGAAAGGCAGGTCAGCACCCTCGTGTCATCCAATCATAGCAAACTCGAAAGGTATTAACGGCTATTCGTGAAATCATAGCAAACTCGAAAGGTATTAACGGCTATTCGTGAATCATATACAGGGCGGAGTATCTTTGAATGGTAGGACTTAAGCAAACGATAAGGTATTAACGGCTATTCGTGAATCATATACAGGGCGGAGTATGGTAGGTCGACTTTAGCAAACGATAAGGTAACTTTTTTGTGTCAACCCCAAGTGTTACGTCGTCACGTGGTACATCGCCACGTGGTACGTCGTCACGTGGTACGTCGTCACGTGGTACGTCACGTCGTCACGTCACGTCACGTCGTCACGTGGTACGTCGTCACGTCACGTTGGAGGGAAGCTTCGAAACATTACATTGGCGAGACATTTCTTGTGAGGTTATGAAGTCGGATTGTGGCGAAGTCGTCAGACGTGGAGCAGACTTCGTATAAACTGGATGTCCCGCAAATTACTTATCCATTAAGACGTATCCAACCATGTTCAACAAAACCGAAGAGAATATGGAAAATGAGATTTATAATGTCTTCACCATGACATGTCTAATATTAATATCTGTCTTGGTTTTAATTTTAAAAATTATTTTAAAAATTGTAAAACGAAAATTTGTATCTTCATGCAATATAAAAGTTGATGAATATACAGAGTGTTTCAATAAAAACCCAACGTTTCTGTAAAAAACTTTATTTATAATGGTAATACAGTATTTGAAAACCAGTGGCCGTACAAAGGAGACACATATTATAAATTCAGCGAATATACAAAGAAGGTTATGGAAGCTGGAAAATTTAATTGGAACTGGTTTGGAATACCGTATCCCAATGAAGGATTAAAAGAACAACTAAAGAATTTACTTAGCAAAATTATATCTTTTTATGAATAAATCAATATGTTTTCCTAGGTAACTGATTTAATTAAATTCCTATTTCTCCCAATCTTATGACATGAATGTAGGAAAAAAAAATAAAAAATGAATTATATTATATATATATTTATGATGATCAATAACTATAAAACTTACACATCTTAAAAGTCTAAATTACAAAATTTGATTGAACCGACAAAAGATTAATATATTTATGATAAACAATAACTATAAAACTTACACATCTTAAAAGTCTAAGTCACAAAATTTGATCGAACCGACAAAAGATTGAATTATAAAAATGAAAACAAAAGAATGAATTAAAAAATACTAGAATCCATCAAAATGGTCAATATCGCTATCACTATCATATGTTCCCCTAAATCTGAGAGTTCTAGGAGAATTATGAAGTTTCGCAATACAAGAATCTTTATCATTTGTTTCAAAAAGTACTGTTCTATAACAACTTTGACACCACCAATCTTTATTGTGGTACAAGTCGCGAATTATATCTTCTGACTCGCAAACATCATGATAATGATCGTTGATTACAATCAAATGTTTCCTCAATCTTTTATGACATCCTTTTATGCTATCAAAACATTATTTACAAACATATATGTTATATCTATCAATCCTATAATAGTTAACCCATACACAATATTCAGACTCGTCTTCAAATATGTAGCCCCAGTCAGATCTAGCAAGTACAGCATTTCGGTCTTTGTACAGAATATCTCGTGAACAATGAACAAAATTGAGATTTCTGCAAAAGCGTGACTGATCATTTTTAGCAGTTTTATTCAAAAACCTCCACTTGTATTCCGCAAATTTTTTTGCGATTTGTTTGGTAAGAGTCCATGGTAATTTTGATGATTCGAAAAAATCTGCTAGACATTCTATATTCTCACAAATTATTTTTATACAGTTTTCACTCAATGTATTCATATCTAAAACAATAAGAGTACATTTTTTATATACATATACTCATCAAAAATTGCAATATTACTCAGTGTTACTTAATTTGTAATGACCCCAAGGAAGCGTATCAAACGACTCGGGAATTAGCGACCGCTTATCATCTTCAGGAGAAAGACCCACTTTCTTTTGTTCAATGCTGAAAACGTTATGTGCATAGGACCGAATTGTGTTTTGGAAAATGTACTTCGACTCCCAGTTTTTTAAACAGTTCAAGTAATCTTCGAAAGTAATTTTATTTTTTACAACATTTTTCTTTACCCCCTTAGATTTTTTCACTATTTTCCCACCCTTAACTTTAAAAGCATACATTTTTGAACGTAGCCCTATGAAATGCGTCATAATAGAACCATTACATTCATCTTTCATCAAACCTAACACCTTTTTGTTTGCTAACGGAATGTTAAAGTGATTACCCTCCGCATAATCACTCGTATCAAACATGTGTATATCATCCTTTATCACTTCTTCGTATACGTCATTACAATGAAGTTCATACGTGAAACTATCTGTATCTGTATACATTAATTTACAATTTTTTTTTCCCAATTTAGGGATGATGTATGAATAATGGAAGTCATACATACAAGTTTTTGAAATGTCTAAAATGACCATCCCAATGTACAGGGGCTTATTGAAAACGAGATTACTCTTTTTTAATTCTATTGCAACTAAATTTTCCTCAAAAATTGTTCTAGAATGAAACCAAGGACTAGCAATCAAGTTTTTAGCTCCATAACGTCCCAAATATGATCTTGATAATTTCACCACTCTATGATTCCGTATATTTTCCATGGTTTTACCAAACACCGCGTTATTCATCAATTTATACAAATTTTTTGCAAAAGCTGTAGTAGCTTCCGTTCTTAGTTTAGTATTTAAAGCGATGTAGGGTTTTAGCCATGCAGCTTGTTTAAATTTTAAAATTCTATGTATTTTTGTTAAAATTAAACCATTTGCTAAAGCTTGTTTTAAATTTCGATAGTGTAAGATATAATTATGTTTATTGTGTAGGGTAGCCATGAGTTTTTTTAATTTTGAATTGGGAGGCGTTTTGTGTTCAGGACAAAAAGGAAAATCTTGATGTAGATCGTGTAGCTCCTTAGGGTACTCCAGGTCTACCTCAAGAATGTACCCCTCTGGAGAGTCGTCTGCAATTTGATTGATATCAATGTTCGTGTTATCTTCCCATTTGAAGTCTGCATAAGGGAGGAATTCTGACATCGCCCACCCGTACAGGTTGTTTATGTCCAGGTGTAGGAGGTACTTGGAGGGTTTTTGAGGATCATACTCCTCCTCCATGTATTTATTGTTGGCTTCGGAATATCGATTTGAGCAAACAGATATGCCTCCCCGAATACCCCTCTCAATAAACATAATCATATCAATATCTTTAAGTAATTCTAATTTTATTTTAGTATACTTCAACATAGCATCCCACGTATACCCAGGAAGAGTATAGTACCATGCAGGATCTAGCTGATACGTTTGCAAACAATTACTTCGTAACTGCTCAAAAACGTCTGCTAATAACAGTATGTCTGTTTTCATATATAGTTGACTATACTCTCCCAGGCTAGCGGTATCAAAATACTCCCAAACATTTTTTGCATGACTATATTGTTCCATGGAAATATTCGAATCATAAAGTCTATTGTAAAAATTTTCAATAGACGGTAATTCCACGTCGTTGAGCTTTTCTATACAATCGATGTAATCGTATGGAAAAACCCCTTTTTTCATCAAAAGTTTCAGTTTTCGGTTATTTAAATCATGAAACTCGTGTTTTAAATTTTTAAAATCATCCTCCTTCAGTGTAGATACCAGTTCGTCTAGACTTGCTCCCATAAATCTAAAGGAGTCTATGAACCTAAACTTGATGTTAGTTTCAGAGTCATGTAGGGTAAAACTTATATATTTTTCCTTATTTATTGGTAGTATGGAAACCTTACCACGTTTTGCAATTTCCTTAATAACAAAATGTAAGTCGTAGCCGCTCAAGTTATGCATGATGATTGGAACAACAAAGACTTTTTTAAAATTCAAATTGCATGCTTGATGGGCGTATCCACGAAATTCCCCAGTGAAATGATTATGATCTCTAACGACTATATCTTTATCTGTAAATTCATGTTCACAAATGTGACAATTTAGTGCATTTACCAAGTTAGGTGTACCACCAAGGGGTATTATATCTAAAATTTTGGACTGAACAAATTTTGCTACATCAGTTAACTGATTGGTAAACCAATCTATGCAGTCTTCACCCTGATGATATTTATAATATGAAAGCTGATCATCGTAAGCACATTTTAAATAATAGCCTGCAGAAAAAGCTACGTGTTGTTGATATTTTTTAGTTTTATCTGTTTTTTGTTGATCTGTATAAGCCTTTAGTATAGATTCTAAATCACTATAAATAACAAAGGGACATTTCTGCTTATAAATAAAATTTTTAAATTCAATGTGAGTATAATTGGGAAAAGAAATTTTTGACTCATTCATATTTTTACAAACACTTTCATGCTTATCCAAAATTTGCTTACTATGAAAATAGTTCAAACACCTATCGCAAATAAATTTTTTATTCCTAGATCTATTAAGTTGAGATGAAATTAATCTAGATAAATCTTTTATCCAACAATAGTGGTACTTAATGTTTTCATTCGTATCGTCTACAGGAGGTGCATCATAATCATTTAACTTAGGATAATACTTGGATTGTAACAGCAATAGATTAACATGTCGTTCAAGTTTATTTTTAGTTAATCTTGTGGTAACTACTGTATAAAATGTAGATTTATTCGATTGATTTAGTTCTAAAGAGTATACGTTTACTGATATATTATTTAATTTTTCAAATTTTGTAATTTGGGTTAGTGGCATTTTAACATCTAAACCCTTTGTATTTAGAACTTCAGAGTAATGTGGATACGATGAAGTACGATTACTATGTTTAGTAGCAGGATTTAAAAAACTGTTTACTGCCCAGTAAAAACAAGCTTGGTCCATATTGCAAACGTTTACAATTGCCTTCTTTCGAGAAATTGGTTCTGGTAGTGGAACGAAGGACGAGCCAGCCCCCATTTCATATTTGTTTATTGCAACTTCCAAAAAAATTATTCGAGATAATGCCCACCCGCTTTCTTTTTCAGCAAATTCTGATAAACTGTTTAAAATAGGATCAATAATATTTATACTAAACCAATCATATAAATCATCTCCAATGGCCAATACAACATTGGGAGTACTAAAATATTTGCGGTCTACTAACTCCTCGTCTTTTGGATGCTTAATAAAATCCCCACAAAAGGTGGTGTTCACTTTTAAAATTTGCGTTTTCTTGAGAACTAATGAAATCTTGTTTTTAAAAATTTTGAAAGCATCTGTAAAGAATGCATTCATATCTTTATGTAACAAGTTTATAATAACTCCTGTTTTTAATCGACTTTCAAATGCAGCATTAATGTTTTCCCACTTGACCCCATTACTAGATTTCTCAAGTCCTTCACCCACATGATTCCCTTTTATTAAACATCGCATGCGCTTCAAATGGGCTATTTTTGTATGAATTTTATTTTTTACTCCGATCGAAAACTTGAAACATTTCAAAGCTTGATTACATTTTCTGAGATGTTTATTAATCAGTAAAATCCATTTGTTTCCATTTGAAAAGGTTTGAATTTTGCTTAGAGAATTTAAAATTTCATCAACTTGCTGTAGAGTAACACTGAAGTTCGACATTATTGAGTATATGCACAAAAAATGTACTCACCAGCTTTCTAAAGTTGTCTTCGACTGCGTGTACTTCTCCAAATTTTGTTAAGTTGTCCTCAGCAGGTCGCTTCCAAATTTTGTGAAATGAGCTGTGACTGCGGATGTGTACTTCTGAATTTCCTTGTCCTCAGTCGGTTCAATCAAATTTTGCGAATGTGTTGCTGAAACAAAAAATAATAAAATGTTTTTAAAACAGAATCACACATGATAAATAATCAGCAAAATTTTAAAAAATCTTACCGTTTAATTGTTTTCTTCTATTTTAAATAGTGTCCTGGGGCGGTATCCACTAGAAATATTCTGTAGCCCCAAAAACACCAAACTATAGCTCCCCTTGTTTATATCTGCGATATATTTCTTGTATTTTTCCACTACCCTTTGGGGGAGAAAAGTTACATTATCTTCTAATTCGACTAATATAGCTTCTCCAAATTTTGATTGAACTACTTTAACTTTTACAATTTTCTGGGGGACGTTTTCCGGAATTTCTTTCAGCTTCCTAATGGGTTTGTTCTCTACCCCTGTGGAAGTAGAGAAGGTGTTTAGTTCATTGATAAAACTCATCTGAAATGATAAATGTTGTTGTACCAGTCTGCAAAGAGTTTCCCCCCCAAATAAATTTATAGCAAATAAAACTTTTCCAAAATATTCGAAATAGTTTTATCTTTGCAAATATTAAATGTAAAAGAGCTGGAATTTAAAAAATGAAACTTACTATTGTTCAAAAAACTTCACTAGAAGAAACTATTGTAGCTTTCAAGATGCACACTCGCGTAGCTTTCAAGATGTACACTCGTTGATTATTGATATGGAACTGCCGCTATCGTGTTGTCAGAGCATATTTATATTGTTTTGAAATATTTTTTATCGACTTCACGAAGTTATGGTAGACTAATTAACTTTGTAGAATTTCATCTCAACAACTAACAGATGCTAATATTACACATGTCATGGTAAAACACATTGATTTCATTCCACATTAATTTGGGGGCGTTAACATCATAACTGTCTCGATTACAACAAATGTGACATAATTATCGTGTTCTCAGAGCTTATTTATATCGTTTTGAAATATTTTTTATCAACTTCACGAAGTTATGGTAGACTAATTAACTTTGTAGAATTTCATATCAACAACTAACAGATGCTAATATTACACATGTCATGGTAAAATACATTGATTTCATTCCCACACCAATTTGAAGGGCGTTAACATCATAACGGTCTCGATTACGACAGATGTGTCATAATTGTCGTGTTCTTGTTTTTTTTTTGTCGTCGGTTGGGGAGAGAAGAAAACACACAAACACATATAACTATTTATTCAAATCATTGATGACTTTGAGTTTATAAAAGTATACAAATTCTCTAAGAGCATTGTTTAACATATCGTTTGGTGTTATGGAACAAAATGCATATAAAATTTGTAGAGAGCTTTCGGGGGTGATATTTTTACAGAAATCCAAAACATTATAATAATATTGACAAAAATCCAAATTTTCCAACACCGATATACGTTGTATAATCAAATTATTTACTTCTAAAATTTGGGATACTTCTTCTTCATCCATGTAATACTCAACGTCATGTTTTCTAACAAAAATTATCTTACAATCATCGTAAATTAATGGGGTAATGGTACAGTACTCTCCACATGGAATCGAATCAGGTTTGAACTCGTCTCCGGTACGAAATAAATTCATCTGTTGCGTCATTATTGAAATAAAGTTCTGCCATTCGTAAGTGCTGAAAGATATTTTGCTGCACTTTAGCTGTTGGGATAGAATAACAGCAGGCGTAAATGATCTTGCCGGACTAATTCCACATTTTACTTCATAACCGGAAATTGTATATTGTGTTAAAAGTAGGTATACATTTTCGGACTTTGCAGCAGTTTCATAATTTTCCAAAATTCTATCCAATTCTGTACTACAGTCAGATAAACTGGATTCGAAGTAACTGGAAGAAGAAGAAGAATAGTCACTATCTTGAAAAGTCATGTTGCTAACTAAGCTCAAGTACTGGAGCGCTCTTCAATTTATAGTTTTCGTTCTTTGCGGTCAGCCATCTTCTTCGGTATTCATACGCAACGAAGCGAAAAGTAGTGCTACAAAACGGCCTTGTTTTCAATCCAACTGTTGTGTTTTTTGTCTAGTCCAAGCCATTTCACATACATTTTGTTGCCCTTTCTTCTGAGAACTTTTTCTACCAAGTAAATGTCTGAATTCGATGTTTTCTGTAGTTCTTCATCGTAGAAGCAGCCGCTGATTGGTGTACCTTGCATGTCTTCGAGTAAATACGTAGCAGGATTGGTAATTTTAACTTTGGTGATTTTGAATAGTTCTGTAGTCCAATTGGGTGTATATCCTTTTTCAAAGACATGTTTTGCCTTGGATATGCGCACAATGTCGCCAACTTTAAATTTTCGTGGACCGGCTATCTTTAAATGACTATAGGCGTTATCCAAAATAGATTTTTCGTTGGATTTGTTGACTTGAGAAGGCTTATATTTTGTTGTGGAATGTTTTGTATTGTTATAGTTTTGAGTAATTTCAGGCAGAATGTCTATCCATTTGTGGGTACCATTTAAACTGAAATACTTGTAGAGTTTCGATTTCAAAGTTCTTATAACACGTTCTGCCATAGAAGCTTTCATCGTACTAAATACGCTATAATGATTTATACTGTGTTTTTTCATTAAATTTTGAAATTTGCTATTGTAAAATTCCTTCCCCTGATCGGATTGCAGATTTTTCGGTGTTCGTCGTGTGTGAGCGAGAATATCCGAGAATGCTCTAGTGATTTCCTCACCATTCTTCGTCTTTAGTGAACGTGTCCAAAGAAATTTTGAGAAGCAATCAATAACGACCAGTATCATTTTATAATTTTTATTTTGAGAGGCATGAGCACGTATGTCCAATAAGTCTAATTGCCAAAGATCAAACAACCCCTTGATTATAGTACGTCTTCGAGGGAATTTTCTCCGAATCGGTTTATGCAGCTCATTTACGAGTTGAATCTTTTCCTTGGAGTGCATATTATGGTTTACTACCGGCCAGTTTCAGCTCCAGACTGTGAATGTGGTTATGGTTATTCGTAGCCATAGCCTTAATATTGTTCACTATACCTGAAATATTACTTTTCAAATCAGAGATGGCTATGTTATTTTCTGCAAATTCTTTTTTCAATTCACGTATACTTGCATTCGTAGAAGCGGTCAATTCTTTTCGAATAAAGACTTTTGTTGCGGCAATTGATTCATCAACGTATTTCTTTGTAGCCATATCCCTACCTGCTACAGGGGGACTTCGCGAAATAAATGTATCAATTTCGTTAGTTTTATTTTGTAGATTGGTAATACTCCCCTGTAATAGGGGAATTTCAGTGCTATAAAGCTCATTTATTCCGTTAAATCCTGCTGTTAAATCCTTTATATCATGATCATGTAGCTGTAGCACTACACCATGTGTTTGAATTAATGACGAGTTGATAGTATGCAATTGCTCGTCAACATATTTTTTTGTTGCAGCGTCACTATTTGTGGTCGGTTCCTTTACATTACAAATTTTCACATTTTCAATGTCAATATTACCGTCCGGTGTATGAGGAAACGTGATTTTTGTTGGTAAACGCGCATAGGGTGTTTGATGTCTATGTCCGAATTTATCGACAGGCATAATTGAAATGAACAAGTTTCAGCCTGTCATTCTATTATATTAGCCTCTTTGAGCTCATTGATAATTGCTACTATTTCGTTGTCGTGTGACGTATTACCTGCCTCTTTTGAAGCAATCAACAACTTCAAACGATCCACTAATTCATTGGGATCGTCCCAATAAATATATTCCATGGGATCTTCGTTGTATATCAAACGAGAATCGAGAACGTTTCCTCCACTTTTTGGTGATGTTATTTTTGCGGGGCCATCTATCAGGTGCTGATGCGTTCGAGTAGAGGGACGTCTTGATTCCGTATCAGTTCTAAACAGAGGTTTGATGATATTGTGATATTTGTAAGTGCTCGAACCCTTGAGACGGTTTAGTGTATCTCGATGAACCCCAGTATAATCTAGAAGAATTTTATATGCTTCTAAATCCTGCGAGGTATAGCCTTCTGGGTCGTTGTAGAATAAAAGCTGATACATGCCCGGTGTTCCAATCACGTACCCACCTTGTTTGTTTTTTTCTGGTAGAATGTTGATATTGTTGCTTTTTTTGTCAAATGCAATTCTACGCATACCTAAACTCCAACCGAGTTCATCATTGTAGATTGGACCATAATTTCTATCGATTCTTCCGTTACCTTGGAAATAATCTTCAATATACGATTGAGTAATTTTGGGATATTGATCTAAATACTCTTCAATGGATTCTTGTGAAATTTCAGAACGCATTATTTCAGGAGATTCGGACATTGGAATACTCTCCGCTTCATCGGATTCGAGGGGTTCTTCTTTGTTCATTTCTTCTTTTGGATGTAAATTTGTAATCGTTTTTTGTAGTGTCTTTGAGGACTGCACAATTTCTTCAAGTGGCTTGGATATTGGCTTGAATAGTTTATTAATAGACTCATCTTGCTCTGATTTACCCAATTTCAGCGCCAAGTATTTTTTACGAATTGATCTAGCAAGTTCAGATACTTTTTTCTTGCGCAATGCAGTAGCAACCTTATCATCAGACATATTGGTGCAGACTGAAGTACAGCTTACAATTTTATATATTTATCGAATCCTTTGCGATACCTTCCATCATTAAGTGGGAAATCCTTCATAATTACCAAAGTACCATAGTGGTCAGACCAACACATTGAACACACATTTTTAAATGTGTCAAATGTCATGTCTGGAGATACGTGCTCGTCAAATATATGTTTCAAGTTCACCTCATCTTGCTTGAATAACACAACTAGATTACAATTGTCACGTATAAGCTGTTTCGGTATTTTTGAGTATGTTTGACAAAGATATGCGGCATCAATATCTTTATGTCTGCACATGGAGTAGTATTCACGAATTTTCTGCTGGCCGTCACATGCCACGTCATCGAATAAAAAGACAGAATTCGGTCGAGCGTTATCTGGACTAATTATTTCCTCATTGTCTTTAAATGGAAAATACCCAACACCCTTGACTTGTGCTATCACTTCTTGCAACAATTGATACTTCGGCTGGAATAATGATTTTGAATAAACATAAACGTTTTTGAATTTCACGCCATTTGGATTGAATAGGAGCGCCATCACGGCATTCGTTTTTCCACACCCGCTGGGACCGCATATAATGGCACGGAAAGAATTTGGCAACAATTTACCATGTTTGCCGATCGATGGTGTTGAGGTGAAATCCAGATTTTCAATGGGTATCGTCTGTTCTTGTTGAATTATTTTCATTGTGTGTGTCATTTTTCGTAGTACTATTCTTTAAATATAGATGTCACCACTTACGCGTATCAGTCTTAATGTTGGTGTTTGAAGGAGAAGGTCTCTTGAATTCTCTCATCAATAAACTACCTATTGAACTTCACTTACCTAGCTATCAGTACTGTGGGCGTAAGTACTCTCCCCCACCCCTTTTGTAAAAAATTAATTTGTTTTTTGGTAGCCGGTACAAAATTGGAAAAACGTCTTGATCGTGGAGATCCAGGCATCAATCCCTTGGACACAGCTTGTAAACAACACGATATTTCTTACTGGAAGAATAAGTCTCTCGAAGAACGGCACAAAGCCGATCAGATACTTGAAGATAAAGCTTGGGCTCGCGTCAAATCAAAAGACGCTTCACTGGGAGAGAAAACTGCTGCATTACTTGTGACAGGCGGAATGAAGTTGAAAAGAAAGCTGGGAATGGGATGTCGTCGCAAACGTCGTTCCTTGCATCGAGATGTCATTCTAAAAGTGGGAAAGTCCTTGAAGCAAGGGACATCTTTGAAAGACACTGCAACGTTTGCCTTACGAGCAGCCAAAGCACTTATTAAAGAATTTGGTGGGAAAAAAGAAGTCGAGGTTCCTCGAGTAATACCTGTAGCGAAATCCGGAGGTTTCCTGCCACTTATCCCTTTGTTTGCTGGCCTTTCGGCACTTGGAGCTTTGTCAGGTGGTGCTGCTGGGATTGCTAAAACTGTTATTGACGCAAAGCATGCGCAAAAGAAATTGGAAGAAGATGTACGTCATAATAAGGCGATGGAACGTGTAGGATCTGGTCTGTATCTGAAAAAGTACCCAAAAGGCGGTTTTGGATTGTATTTAAAAAAAAACTTATAAAGCTACCCAATCACGCATTAACCGACTTTGACATAACACATTACGCAAAATTACTTAAAATACCACATTTTCGAGGAGTTTTCATGCGAGACACTCTCCCCAAAAACGGCCCCCGAAAACAGGAATGCGCAGTGGTTAATTTGGATACCTCTAAAAATAGTGGAAGTCATTGGGTAGCTTACAGAAAGATAAACAACAATGTAGAGTATTTCGATTCATTTGGTAACTTGAAGCCCCCGAAAGAAGTTGTTAAATATTTGGGAAAGAGCGCGCGAATTTTCTACAACAATACACAATATCAAAACTACGATCAAATCAATTGCGGTCATTTGTGTTTGAAATTTCTACAACAATGACGGAACTATTACTACAACATATCTATCATGGAAAAACATTGAGTAGTTTCACTGCCGAAGAACTAAAGCACTTTCCCATTGAATATCTAATAGAGTGTGTAAGACCTTCGGAATTGCTTGTTATTTGGCATAAGCTTCCCATTGAATATCGAGCAAATTTTGAACTACAAATACGATTGCCTTGTTTAATCCATTACAATCGACCTGATTGGACGACGCATTGTGACGGGCCTCCGAGTTCACAAGCCACTTGTTTTCTTTGTAAACAAACAATAAAAAATGATATTTAAATTCAAACATGTCTCGAATTTTATTAGTCATCATGTCACAGTTGCTGCGAGTTAACAGCACCAATCACGTGTTTACCTTTCAGCCTCCTACTCCTATTGTACTTGATCCCAAGAATGCTTATGAAATAGCTCTAAGATCTTTTCATTCGTATCACAGTATACCAAACATTGAAAATTGTACGTTTTACTACTATGATGCTGAAGACAACCTGCAAAGTTTTAATTTTCCCACAGGGTGTTATGAAATTGCTGATCTTGAATCGTTCATCAACGATAAATTGGGTGCGAAAAATTCAACGGTATTTTCACTAAAACCCAATCACAATACGTTGAAATGTGAAATTTCCAGTAGATACAAAATTTCCTTTATACAAACTGATAGTCTTGGGAAAATATTGGGATTTTCATCGAAAATACTCGACGCCAACAAAATGCACTCTTCAGATCTCCCCGTCGAAATCATTAAAGTATCCAGTATCCGTTTCGATTGTAACATTACCACTGGAGCCTTCGATGCAAACAGACCTGCTCATACTATTTACGAATTCGTCATACAAGTAGATCCTGGATATTCCATCGACGAAATTCCTCATAATTTGCTTTACTTACCTGTTATACCACAACGTGAAATAACCAACATTACCGTTATTGCCTTAGACCAAGACGGTCGACCTATAAACTTTAGAGGTGAATTGAGTACGTTGATATTAGAGCTTAGAGCACGAAGCAGATGGGACTAATAATCAATCATAAAAGACAGTCTGCAGAGCTTTCAACTTCATTAGCTAAGCAATCACCAAAGCTAAAACATCTCACGTTCGCAAACAAATTGGTCCTGCAATCGCTGGGTTTTAAATTAAAAAATGACAACCATGTATGGAAAACGTCTTCGTCAAAACGACAACATGCCTTCGATGTTTGATATCTACCGTAAGCCAATGTTTGACGATTCAATTCGAAAGGCTGAATACAGAACCTATGCTCCATTTATAAAATCATTCAATTGCAGTGACATTGTGGAATTCAGCATCAATCAAGTTGATTCGTTCTTTGCAATGAGCGAAACTTTGTTGTGCATTAAAGGTTCGCTTGAAACACATGGAGGTGGTGATGTAAAATTAGCAAATAATGTTGGAGCCTTCCTATTCGATTCATGTACGTACAGTGAAAGTGCCAGGGAAATGGAAACCGTTCGGGATCCCGGAATAGTAAGTGCCGTACGTGCTATGACATGTTATAACCAAGAAGATTCCAATCATATGGCTATAGCTGGTTGGAATTACCCGAAAGACCCTATTCTGAATGATAGCGACAAGACCTTCAACCTTCAAATACCCCTCAAACATATTTTCAACATTTTCAACGATTATCCCATGATTACATGCGGTCGACAAACGATACGATTAGTTCGAGCACGAAATGATAATGATTGCATATATATTACTGAAAAGAATGTCTCTGGCACGCTCTCCCATACAACCGCTAAAATTAATATTGCAAGTATTGAACTAAAAGTTAAACATATCTTTCCCAATGATGATATAAAGATAAATCTCATGAAATCCATTCAAAAAGATCAGCCTATAGTTATTCCATTTAGAAAGTGGGAGTTACACGAATTGCCCTCAATTACTAAAGGTGCAAGACGAGAAGTTTGGGCTGTTAAAACATCCACTTCAGTTGAAAGACCCCGTTTTGTTATTGTTTTCCTCCAAACCGGCAAACGTAACGTGACTACAGCCGATCCTACTTTATTTGACAATGCTGACGTGCAAAGTATAAGACTGTCACTTAACGGTGACTATTGGCCTAATGAAAGAATGCAATTGGATTTCGCTAAAACTGACTACAATGAGGCATATTTTAACTATACTGAATTCTATCCCAACTACGCAAACTCCGCACAGAAACGTCCCCTGTTGGATTATTCTTCTTTCAAGAAACGTGCATTGTTTGTTATCGATTGTTCAAAACAGGAAGAAAGCATGAAGGCGTCCACAGTCGATGTAAAACTTGATATTGAAGCAAACAAAGGCTTTCCCGAAAATACCAAAGTCTATTGCATCATAATTCACGATTGCGTGATGGAATACTTCCCCCTCACGGAAATTGTTAAAAGCTTGAACTAAATGTTGATCTGCGTTAGTATTCAAACAGACGTCAACATGAGAGTAGCTTTTGTGGATATTCAAGGCTTTGTCGTAGATGGACTTTTCGTCGTCAAAGAACTCACCATAGAAATTGGCTTCAAAAGTTCGCATTACATATTTTTACCGCCGCAGCCGTTTTCTACATTAAGTAACGATGATAGAAAGACTACATCCTACTTGGAAAGGAATGTGCATGGCATTCGATATTCTTCAGGAGATGTAGAATATTCTAGAGTGAATGAAATATTGGAAAAAAAGCTATTGTATGCTGCAGACTACATTTACGTTCGGGGACAACAAAAAGCGGAATTTCTGCTAAAGAAATGTAACATATTTGGTGTTTTTCCACGCATTATTGATGTTTGTAAATTTGATGGTACACCCTGTGAAACTGGAAACTTTGCTCAAGATCCGAACCCCTGCCACGCCTCTGGACTATATTCATGTACCGAAAGAAATGTACAACGCCTCCGCCACTGGTTTTCAAATACTGTATTACCATTATAAATAAAGTTTTTTACAGAAACGTTGGGTTTTTATTGAAACACTCTGTATATTCATCAACTTTTATATTGCATGAAGATACAAATTTTCGTTTTACAATTTTTAAAATAATTTTTAAAATTAAAACCAAGACAGATATTAATATTAGACATGTCATGGTGAAGACATTATAAATCTCATTTTCCATATTCTCTTCGGTTTTGTTGAACATGGTTGGATACGTCTTAATGGATAAGTAATTTGCGGGACATCCAGTTTATACGAAGTCTGCTCCACGTCTGACGACTTCGCCACAATCCGACTTCATAACCTCACAAGAAATGTCTCGCCAATGTAATGTTTCGAAGCTTCCCTCCGACGTGACGTGACGACGTACCACGTGACGACGTGACGTGACGTGACGACGTACCACGTGACGACGTACCACGTGACGACGTACCACGTGGCGATGTATCACGTGACGACGTAACACTTGGGGTTGACACAAAAAAGTTACCTTATCGTTTGCTAAAGTCGACCTACCATACTCCGCCCTGTATATGATTCACGAATAGCCGTTAATACCTTATCGTTTGCTTAAGTCCTACCATTCAAAGATACTCCGCCCTGTATATGATTCACGAATAGCCGTTAATACCTTTCGAGTTTGCTATGATTGGATGACACGAGGGTGCTGACCTGCCTTTCACGGTCCTTTTGTGATATACGCCCGTACAAAAATACGATTAATCATGATAATGATAATGTGATTTTTGTACAATTTGATTTTGATCGCCCCGCGCGCATGGATAAAAAATGGCGGACAGACTCCCGCGGCAGACTCCTACCCGCAGGCCACCGGCCCATAGACTACCCGCATGTAGATGTCGCCACCGAGACTCCTACCCGCCAGCGTACGGTGCGCGCTCACGTAATATACTTTTCTTCGACAATGTTATGTATGAGAGATCGTGGCGGACTATGTTAGATGCATTGCTATAAGCGCGTAGGTTCGGGGTTCGATCCACACCCGAGTTAAAGTTTTTTAATTAAATTATTTGAGAGTTTTAAAAAGAGGACTAAAAATGGCGGCCAACGCCGCGGAACGCCGCCAACGCCGCTCTCAGCGCCACCAGCGGAGATTTTTGAAGTAGTGGTCCAGAATCCCTATAGTATATCTACTTTGGCTGAACCTATTCTGAACACAAACCAATTAAATTATCTGCATATACCAGCTGTTGCACGAGGAGCTCACACTATCTATATATTGGAGACTACTCACACAAGTTGGCGTAGATAGAGAACAAGTTCTGACGAATGTATGAAAATGATTATATGGTTATATTTCACTAACTTTTCGGATTTTACATTGAATTTTAATGTCACTTTGTGAGGAATACCCTATATCTAAAATTTTGTGCCCTCAAAACCAAATAAAAAACATGGTCGGGTGGATTTGTAGAACGATCAAGATAATTGGTCGTTTATATACAGGGCTTTAAAAAAAATGATGGAAAGTTCTTGCCCAAAAATGTTAAATATCTTAATTTTTTTAACAGATGTCGAAAGGAATAATTATAAATATTCAACACTCTATGAATTTTTTGAAAAATAATATTTTTCAAAAACAGTGACCGTTCAACTAAGGAGCAACAAAACTCCTTCCCGTTCAATATGCACCGCCGGATATTGAATTACACCCCACAGTTAAACGGGGTTGGTATATCTACAGTAGGATGATTTTTTTTTTGAACATTTTTTTTTTTTCGGTCCCATCATGAAATTTTGTTGGAAATACCCCAAAAAAAAATCCCTCAAAGTTTAAGCCCTTAATATTTATTTTAAGTGCTCGACCAAGGCGTGTGAAGATTTCCCATTGAAAATACACGCAAACTTTGATTTTTTATTTTCAAATTTCTATAACTCAGAGGCATTCCATGAGATCACTTTGACCAAAGATTGGTTTTTCTCACAATTAGACGCTCTACAAAAGTGCCTACTGCGGCAAAGTCGTAACTTACACCGGCGAGGTAGTACGGGCCACTAAACCTGATTTTTCCATAAAATTTGCGTTTTTTTACATTTATCTCGTAAATAACGAGAGCTACGAAAAAAATGTAAATGACAAACTTGTAGGTTATTTAATTTCCTACAGGTCTATAGGCCTAAAGGTCCTATAAACCATATTGCTCAGATCAATATTGAGCGAGATATTAAGCCTTTAATAGATTTTTCCGTAAAATTTTCGCCGATAATTGATTGAAACTTATTAAAATCTTGTTTTCTTTCTCTATAAAATTATATCTTTGTTTAATATATTTTTAAGGCTACGACAGCAAAATATGATGAATATCTTACATTATTTTACATTATCTTACATTATAAAAGCTTATATTCGAAGAATCTTTAAAAATAATGGATTGATGAGTTTCTGCAGAAAACCTAAGAATAAAATTACACTCAAATTTATATATATACTATCAATAATTTATTAAATTATAATAGTTTGAATTTTACAGAGAAAGAAAACAAGATTTTAATAAGTTTCAATCAATTATCGGCGAAAATTTTACGGAAAAATCTATTAAAGGCTTAATATCTCGCTCAATATTGATCTGAGCAATATGGTTTATAGGACCTTTTTTGTAGGAAATTAAATAACCTACAAGTTTGTCATTTACATTTTTTTCGTAGCTCTCGTTATTTACGAGATAAATGTAAAAAACGCAAATTTTATGGAAAAATCAGGTTTAGTGGCCCGTACTACCTCGCCGGTGTAAGTTACGACTTTGCCGCAGTAGGCACTTTTGTAGAGCGTCTAATTGTGAGAAAAACCAATCTTTGGTCAAAGTGATCTCATGGAATGCCTCTGAGTTATAGAAATTTGAAAATAAAAAATCAAAGTTTGCGTGTATTTTCAATGGGAAATCTTCACACGCCTTGGTCGAGCACTTAAAATAAATATTAAGGGCTTAAACTTTGAGGGATTTTTTTTTGGGGTATTTCCAACAAAATTTCATGATGGGACCGAAAAAAAAAAAAAGTTCAAAAAAAAAATCATCCTAATCTACAGCCTACGTGGCTTGTTGTCAAAAATTCAAGGTTTTTGGTTTGCGATTGGAAGTGAAGAAGTCGCTACCGTCACAATCTTTACATTTCCGTTACTGGAAGACATGTATTGATTGTGATTGAAGTGTACTCTTCAGTCCGGGATTAGAGATTCTCGGAAGGACACCACATACCTTGTACTGATGAGGCGCAAATACGCCGAAACCGGTCTACAAGTTGTGTTGTCCCTTCTAATTGCAAACCAGAAAGGTTGGTTTTAAAATATCTTGTTCTTCTAACGCCTTTCTGGAAACTGAGTGCAGATTATTTATTTTATTTTTAACAGTGTTCAGTTTAGCTGCTGCAATAACAGTTTTGTATCATTCCAAAAGTTTCTGCAAGACTTTGTTACGTAATGTTCCATCTTTATTTACCATAGTTATTCATACTTTATAACAACAAACTCACACGGCCTATAGGAAAAAAATCACGCCCGTCTAAAGATCCGGAACAACAGTTCCGTCAGACACAGACACTGTTCTCGAAAAATGCGGGCATAAACCTGGCGACGGCCCGCGTGTGTATGGCAAAAATTGACTGGCCGCCTTCAGGACTGTTGATACATGCCTGCCGTACGCCTGTAAGTGAAGAGACACCTTAAGAAGAAAGTATCGCACATACTCAACAAAACGTTAAACGCTTATGAACAAATTAAATATTTTGCCATATTATATTTTAAAAGGAAATTTAAGCCGTATAATAATTGTATAACCTGAATATTATAATGGCATAATATTATAATAATTTATTAATTTCTTATGTATCATTTTGTAAGAGGTGATATAACCAAGAATACCGTGAATAAACATTATGAAATCCGTAAAAGTTGACTTTAAACAACCAATTACCAACTTCATATACCGTAGTTTTTTTTTCAAGTGACTGAGCAATTTCACCCATTTTGAAAAATGTATTATATTTTTGATGCTACAAGAACTTACATAATCTGTTATATTTTAAATATCTACTTAAAGTTCACCACAATGTTACATAAAGACAACTCTATCAAACTTATTTGGAACTCTATCAAAATTATTTGGAAATATGAATAGAAACTGAATGAATGCAGTGAATTCTTAACAGGAAAAGCTGCTAGTTATTGAACGAAACGAAATTAGTATTTATAGCCTGATTTTAATTCTGCTTGATGTGTATTTGCCACCGACAATTCCCAATGTATGCAAAAAATTGGCAATACATGGTAGGAAATGAACAAGTTATCATTCCGATTATTGGCAATGACTGTTAAACCAAGGCCTCTCTACTCTAATGTAATTTATCTATGCCGGAAACATACTTTTTAATTCAATTTCTCCCAATTCATGTTACTAAAAATGTATTATTAAATTGATAAACCGGAAAAAATGGTACTATAATATTTTCTGAAGCAAGACAATTATTTCTTGGAATTCAGGTTAATTTTTGACAAATTGCAACAATGCAATCTAAAAATTATATTTGTCCACGACTACTTAGGTAACTCCTAACAATGTATATCTACTAGAGTAAATTGTGGTTCATAATTCACGCTTTTGTATTTAAATATCATAATATGTTGCTATAACAACACAACATTCCGGCTTAGGTGACTAGAGATGGGGGTACAATATGAAATAAACTATTAAATCTGAGTATTTTTGTTTAGGAAATTTGTTTCTGAAATATATCGTATCGATAAAATATCGAAATGTTTAGTATCGATACTTTTCATATCGATATTTACTAATATTGATAGTTTTAAAACAATATATTTATAACGGTACAGTGTATTGATACTTTACACAGTATCGCCCATCTCCATATGTCACATCATTTGACGTACTCCAGAAATGTATTCATTGTGACGTTAGAATTGTCAATAATACCAAAAACCAAATCATTACTTTCCGTTCTACACTCGCATTATTTACTTAACTTTTATATAATAAAGAAATCAAGGTCGTGGACAAAGTATAGTATTCAACTCGAAATTTATGGCCATCATTCACCCTGCGTGAATTATGGCTATCATAAATTGCTCGTTTAATAATATACTCTTAAGTATTGAAATTCTTACTATACGGAAAAAACGAGGTCAACAATTTTCTAGATTAAAATAAAAAAATCTATATTCAACACACCCTTCCTGGTCAGGAATCCTTGGGGTCCAGTCAGCTGAGAAAGCAATTCAAGACCTAGTATCCAGTTAGAAAATGAACCAAATTGACTCGCTAAAGCTGCTATTCCACCAGTGGCGAGTAATATCCTCCAAGAAGATGTTTTCGGGAAAACTACTGCCAATGTAATACTACCTATTGTAGACTTTTCCTAAACGATTATGTGGAACTTCCGAGATTATCCCATTTATGGACACAAAATTACAAAATAAGTCAAAAGTTCCTTACCAACCTGGATATTTTGCCAATTACAAAAATGGCCAGTCTTGAGGTACTCCATCTCGATTACCCCTTCCAGAAAAACTAAACGCCAGTACACTATCCAAATAGAAAATTGTGGAAACAGATATGATAAAAACCATTCTTAAAATACAATAAAATTGGTTCACCACGTAAAAAATACTTTTATTATAGTTTTATTTCTTCCTCAATTATAAACTAAATAGATATTATTGTTGATCAAACGTCACCTTGTCCACTCTTATCTTTGGAACGATTATACAAGTGAAATTTGGAAACTCAACATGAAATGAAAAAATGTCTTCATTTAACAAACGTGTACAACACCTTCAGCCCGAAAACGCGAAGGTTAGCTCGAAGCTACTCTTCAACTCTTAACCTTCAAGGGTTACAATATTTGAACAACAAATAAATATATACAGGGTGTTTCCAAATTCATGCAACAAAATTCAGGAGGTGATTGCTCGTATGAAATTAAGATGGGTCTTTCCTATAACAAAATTACCTCAGTCCACCCCTTTCCGAGATATCACCCTTAACAGGTGGTGACTAAAATTGTATTTTTATTTTTTTTCTAGAATTTCAGTAAAGCTAGAAACTTGTAATTTTCGTGCACTCGTATAGGACTAACCACGGGTATTTTTTTAATATTCCTGTTACGTTATACGGGGGTGAAATAAGCATCCTTTATTTTATTTCATATCAAAACTTTTTTTCGAGTTGAACTTTTATGAAATAAAATTTAACTTGTTTTATTTACAAATTTTTTCAGTTCCTGAATTTTTTTTCCCAAAACCAATAGCTGCAGACATTTTACATCTTTACTGTTTTCCACTCAATTTATTAAAAAAACTATAAAATATGGTGTTTATTTTTTTTCTCTGCAGCTATTGGTTTTGGGAAAAAAAATTTAAGATTGAAAAAAATGTTATCAAAACTCAATTTAAGGGTTATATCTCGGAAAGATGTCGGTTGAGGAAATTTTGTGATAGGATTCTATCTACCACGATATTCCTTATTCAAATGCCGTCTAACTGCACCTTGAAAATGTGGAGGAGCACCATCCTATTGGAACTTATTATGGTTAATTTTAGTCTCCATATTTTTACAAAATTCCAGTAAAGCTCGTTTATTAATGCAACTGGAGTTGTTGAAAAAGTAGGATTTACTATTACTTCTGCTAGCGTATAATTTTTTTTAATAATCATATGTACCACCCGCTATTTAAATCTTACGAAAAATATCCCTCAAATAAGTCCTCAAAACTGGGCGATCGGGAAACCTCCCATTGAAATGCGTTCTGCTGCATGAATATTTTTGTCTAGTTTCACCAAAGTTCTAATGTATATTAAGCTGCGAGGGCCATTTTGGAGGGCACGTTCCGGACCCGGTTCATAATTTGTTGCTATTTTGTTGTTAATTTGTTACTAAATAATTGATTTTGTTGCTCCAGCCGTTGCCGAGAAACCCGTGGTCCCCTACCGTAATATTAACTTAGGGTAGCCAAGTGCAATATCTCGGTAACGGAGGAAGCTAGCGATACGAGCCTGATGGCATATTTTGTTGCTAATATGTTGCTTTCAGATGGTATGATCCATTTTTCTCGGAAATGTCCCCCGATCGTTAAACTTGATAACTCTTCTTTTGGGTTATTAGTAAAACCACCCTTACATGTCAAACTCACCCTCGCGCAGTATTAAGTTACGGTGGCCAACTGCGATATGTCGGGAGCTATACGAGCTAGCGACACGAACAAGGCGGCATATTTTGTTGCTATCTTGTTGCTTTAAGGCGGCTTTACCAAAAAATTCCAAAAACCATCCCTACACGTCAAACTCACCTTCGCGACTACTTGCAGTAGCTCAGGAGCATGACGAGCTAGCGACACGAACCAGCTGGCATATTTTCTTGCGAATTTTTTGCTTTACGATGGTATAATTAAAAATTTTTCTAAAAATGTCCTATCGTACTGCGATAATAAGCTGCGGCAGCCATTTGCTTTGTCTCGAGACTAGAATTAGTTGCTTAAACAAGGTTCGCGGCATTTTTTGTTGCCAATTTGTTGCTTCAAGATGCCTCAATGTGAATCCCGCTACTGTGATCTTAAGTTGCGGAAGCCTTTTGCTCTATCTTAAGCCTACAATTACTTGGTCCAACTCCGATATTGAGGTACAGCAGCCATTTGTGATATTTGGGGAAAGGAAAAAGCTAGCGACATGAATCAGGCGACGATTTTGTTGCTGATTTGTTGCTTCAACAAGTGCCAATTCAAAAAATTTTGAAACATTTCTTTAATTAGTTGACAAGAATACCATGGGAAAAATTCCGAGTGTTGTAGCTTCGTATTTAAAATTACCTGATGCTGCATGTTATACTGGTCACTGCTAACGAAGATCTTCAGCGACATTACTGGCAGATGCTGGTGTGGATATCACGATAATAAAGCGTCATGCTGGTTGGAAATCAACGACAGTCGCTGAGGGTTATGTCGAGAACTCCAGACCAAAATTGCCAATCAGGTTTTAGTAGGCACCACTACTAGTGCAATCACAAAAATTGTAAATGTAAGCGAAAGTAATATTCCTTCTAAAATTAATTTGAAAAATTGTACAAACGTAACATTTAATTTAAATGTCAATAAATAATTTCAATGTTATCTTTTTTTTGCATGAAAAACGTTCTCCATAATGTAAACTCCCTTGGGAATAATCGACTACTTCTGTTTTAATTTTTATCATAGAAACTGATTTCTACTCCCGACCGTGGAAAATAGGTTATTACACAATCCCTTTTACTTATTATATAGGAAAATGAAAAATATATTGGTTGCTGAATCAACTATAGAATAAATAGGAGAATGTGAAACGACCTTCTTGTGCAACATGCTGATATTTATTATGTATTACGGTTTCTCTGGCGCACTAATGAAAAAAAATGTTTTTTCTTGCTCTAATCACTATTTGTTTATCGGTTCTTATAGGAGACAATTTTTTATTACAAAGGAGGTAATTACATTCTCACATTTGTATTGAAAATGAATAATATTATCGAAAATTAATATGTGGGTCACATTTATGCTTACTGTATACAATTTAAGCTGGAAAAAATTCTAATCGCAATCCACAAACATCTGACTTCTACTTATCTAACAAAAAATCGAGGTTATTAGAATGTTAATCTAGGACGTCCATACAAGAAAATAATGATTTGCCTTCAAATATTCAGAATTTATAATGCGTTATAATTTATTCTAGGATTCTTGAGAGCATATAAGTTCCCAGTTTAATAGTTATTTTGACATTTCATTTCATGAAAAAAAGTTACAGCACAAAAGTAGTAAAAAAAATAAGAAAATTGGGAAATAATTATCAAATGATAATCATTTTTCAAATTTATAAGAACTAAGCAGGCGGAGTTGCGTTTCTGATATAATATCTCGTTCAAAAATGATTTTAAATTGAAATTATATACACTTAATTTCTACTGTAATAAAAACAATTATTGTTACAATTACAATTGTTTCGCAACACAGTGTTGTCAAAAGGATCGATTGACTTCAATTACAAACTAAATATTAAATATTGTATATCATTCACGTGTCAGAGCTCATACAGTACACATCTACCTGTCGTTAATTATTAATTTAAAACAGATTGTTTTTATCATCCTCAAAATGTGATAAGAAGAGGAACTCTGCCACTGTTTACTAATTTGGTGAATATAAATATATTTACTTATTTATGTGAGAAATAAATAGGCCAGTCATCAAGAAAAAGACTTACAACTGAGATTCTATTTACTTTAATTCCACGTTTTATTTTTTATTTTTTTATTTCAACTTATTGTTTGTGATTTTGGTATCCAGGATCACAACAATATGTCAAACCCAACTTCAGAAAAACAAATCAACATGAACACCCTAACCACCACTTCAAACAGTAAATCCTATGCCGCAGCCATCTCAACAAAACTGCCCCCTCCGCCAGTTCCATCTCGAGACCAAGCCATCGTTTTGCCTTCTATACCTAATACTGTCTTATTTGACTTTATCAAAGCCATCGGTAGCATTGTTTCTCCCAAAAACGTGCACTTCGCTTCCAGAATTTCCCACGGCCGCATCTGTATTTACTTATCCTCTTCCACACTAGTAGACAGCCTTCTAAAAACTAACCAAAATGCTACAGTCAATTCCAATGTGATCCCTATTCGGCGACTTATCTCTCCCACCAAGAGAATACTAATTTCTAACGTCAGCCCTTCCATACCCAATGCACTAATTGAAAAAGCACTTCATGACCTCGGACTTATACTTACATCTCCAGTATCTTACGTCAAATGCGGCTCACCCGATGATGAATACGCCCATGTTTTGAGTTTCCGTCGAGTAACATATGTATTACCCAACAGTGATGATTTTTCTTCACAAACATCGATTGTTGTCAATCATGAAAATACATCACATAGAATATTCATTTCAACTGATAAATTAGAATGCTTTCTTTGCAAACAGGCTGGACACACCGCGGAGTCCTGCCCCAACCCCCAAAACTCTCCCTCTTCCCTCGAGCATCCCTCCAATCCATATGATCTCACCAACCCGGAACCCACGTTTTCTACTAATCCAACACCGTCTGAAACCATTCGAATTCCTACCGAATCGATCCCCGAAAATTCACTTGCTTCCACCTCTTGTCCTGTAACTTCAATGCCAAAAATTGGCGAAAAAAGAACACGTTCAGCCAACAGTAACCTAGATTCATCCCCACTTATATCCCCTATGTCTACCCCTTCCCCAAAAACTGATACTATGCCACCTCCCTCCTTTTCCACTTCCTCAACAAAATCTAAAAAGAAATCGAAAAAATCAAAACTGACTGAAAGCGGCAGTCATAGTATATCACCTGAATCTCTCTCTACTATCCACTCACTTTACGAAACCTCCCCTGAGTCTTTATCCCTAAACGAAATCCAGCTAATCGCGTTCCTTGAAAACACCTTTGGCAACAACGACGTCCTTAGTGAAGCTGATAAATTTACCTCCGACACCGATGCACTACTTAATGACTTGACCATAATTTATACAAATGTTAATGACCGATCTTTGAAGAATCGCCTCACGCGACTTCAAAATAAACTTAAATTCAAAAATCTATCAGAAGAACTCTCAACAGATGACGGAACTACCTCCGATACTTCCGTTTTATCTCAATAAAAATCCCACTAACTTATTTTTTAACCAGTAACATTCTCTGTATTGCAATGGAATTGCGACGGATTTTATCCTCGCCTTGAAAGAATACAAAAACTGATCTCCCTCTACAACCCCAACGTTTTATGTCTTCAGGAAACAAATCTTAAAATTGACCATCAGTGCAATCTAAATAACTTTGAAGGTTACCATTATATTCGCACAAATTGCACTAGAGCCAGCGGAGGATCCTCAATATTTATATCTAGGGACATATTTTCATCCCATCTCCCCTTAAACACAAACCAAATACATATTCTGTAGTTTTTGTTTGCCAGTCGTACCTAGTTTATCTGATCATAATGTAATGGACAATTTACACGGATGTATGTATTTGTAAATAAACCCAAATTATGAATAAAAAAATTCTTAGGGTTAATCTCTCATTTTGTAGGATGCACTGATGATGGCCTAGGCCGGAAACGCTATGAAAATTAATTATGAAAAACAATTGCTACAAAATACAAATCTTATTTTTTCTATAGCCTTCTTTTTATGCCTATAATCTTCACTGTCATTTTTATACAAAAAATTATGCTTTAGTATTTCTTCTATTAACTTTTCCTCCATTTTTGTACCTCCACTCCACAGCAGCACGCAATAACACTTTAACGAAAATCTCAGATATTGATAAAGCATGTGCCGGTCTACTCTAAATAATGAAACACATATTTTCATAACAAGTGTTAACAGACACGTGTTAATAGTGTCTCCGTACCTTTACTGAAGATCTAGATGGAACAAGCAGGCTTGTTTAACCAAAAAATAAGTAATGATATACCCATAGACTACTTTCTTCTCTCCTGTAATTATCGGAATGCCATGCAAAACCATCCCATTTTGGCACCCTATACATTGTTAGAATTATATTGCAAATTGAAACATGCAACAAGAAGTCTCTTGAATATAAGTCAATTCTAAAAAAATTCTTATTCGGTTATTTTACGTCGGTCTATTTCTGCGACTAAGGCTAATCAACGACGCCGGGAGCACTCTTCCCCTAACCGGAAATTTTACCAAACCCAATAGTGTAGTAGATATAGAACCGTATTTTTGTCTGAAGTGGTAGGTCCCCCCAGGCTCCTATCAAAACCTTGCATTTTTATCATAACTGTTCTGAAATTGGAATTGTTAATAATTGATGGATAGGATTTGTAATTAAATGTTCTTTTCAGCATTAAGGCGTCTCCGCACTATATCAATTGACTTTGCGTTGGCAAAACTAACCGAAAGACATTGACGCATAGCAGCTTAATGGTGGGAGTGGATAGGTACATGTGTAATTCACTGTCACTATTTCTACATCGACTTTGAAGGATTGGACAATCTCAAAATACTTTCTTTCGACGTTTTGAGATTAGCGCATCAACCATAATTACAGGAGCAATTGCAACCATTTCGTCATATTTGAATTTGACACTCATTTTTCACTGTCTTCGTCTCGCGTACTCACTACAGCTTCAGTAAGGGCATAATTACATGCGTCCCTTGCCAATCACCCTTGCCGATCGGTGAAGCTGACAGCGATAGTGCGGTTGCACTTTTGAATCCATATTAATTGGACATCAGTGCTACAAATACTTATCTGGGTTAATCACTTAGTATTTCCCATACTACTGATTATTTATATTGTAAAAATTAGTATGAAATTCAGGTTTTATTTATGATTATTAACTTTTAAATATAGTAGTATACCTTTTTCGGAGGTTATTTATAATATCTTAATAGTTTTAATGTGCTTTTTGAAGTTCACTACGTCCATATCGATATCTGATTGAAAAATATTCAGCGAGATTAGTTATCAAATGAGTGACCATGAAAAAATAATGTACACGTTGCAATTACAAGAAATACATGACCCGGAATACAGATACAATTGGGCCATCATTTGTTTTTCCAGCAGGTGTGATTTTCTGGTTTTTTTTTTTCATCCAGAGTTATACCCAAATAATTGACCTCTTGGATTGGTCACAACTGCAGTTGAAGAGGCTTGTCAGTTTCAGTCGCTCAATCTTCCATTTCCTAGTTAAGGCGATGAGTGCAGTTTTTGCATGATTTACTCTTAGGTAATTCTTTCTACACCACGCATGTTTTTCATCTACCGACTTGTCGTCTGTTGCACGCCTTGCAACAGCAGCTAACATGGAGTCAAAGGAGGTATAATCGATCGCTAACACAAGTCATCTAGTCTTTATGTATAATATCAAAACTATATAAGTCAATACGTAAACTCACTTATATGACTCAAAGTTTGACGTTGATATTTTAACGTGTAAGGGTTCTTGAAAATTTCACCTTCGGCAAAAATTGCAGTTAATCCTTTCGAGGTTAAATAGTTATTTAACCAAGAAGTGTATTAATGGGTGCTGTTGTCAACCGGGATTAACGTTTGATCAAAAAATCTGGAAAAACGAGTAGGTATATCTCATAATTTCATTTTTGTCAGCTACGACTTCTTGCGAAGCAGGGCAGTATTGTGATCCTGTTTATCTATATTACTCTTCTTAGCTGGACTCTCTTAATGAAGCTAGAATCTTTAATAGCTCTTCGTCAGACATCAGGCAGAAAATGAGTTAGCAGACTCACCACAGTTTTGACAGTAATATTGTATTTGATGAGTCTCTCAATTTTTTCAGGGTAATTGTACCCCCCAATTCCTCGAATAATATTAAGCGTATTATTCCACACAGCCACCTGGTTGGTGTTCACGAGTGATTTTGCTTTTCGTTTCCCAAACGAACTCATAAGTTGTCGTTTTTTTCATATTTTGTCTAAAGTTTTATCAATCTGTTGATTCATTGACCAATGAAGAACTTACTTCCTTCCGCATAATGCTCTCGACAAACGTGAATAGGAATGATCACAGCTCATGTCCTCCGCCTCTTTCATATGAATATGACAAAGACATTTCGAGTTATGTATTTAATGCTATATAATTCAGTAGACGATTGATATACATAATCAAAAGGTAATATTGACGGCTGGTTAGAAAACACTTTTCAAAATGAAATCTGTGGACTACCACGTTTGGTGTGTTTGAAAGTTGCTTTTAGAACTTGTTTATATTTTCATACCTTAGCTTTGAGTTCGAAAACTTGGAAGAAGTAAAAAAGAGTTTAATTTCTTAACCAACCCAAATTGTGACGGAATCCCTATAAATATAGTAGTTTTTTCAGTACATATAGGATAATCGACTGCAGATGAGATAATATCACAATTCTTAGTTTAAATATTCACGAAAAAAGCTAATTATTCATTCGTTTTGTATCTCATCTACTGATGATGCTTGTATGTGTGTGTATGATTGGGTGACATTCACTGAGACCTAAAAGCACTATTATGCCCCGTTACTTCTACTTAGTTCCTGAGGATCGTCTCAGAGACTAGTAGCTTCTTTAGTCCTATTCCCTGAGTAATTTTAGGATATCTGCAGGCTTCAACTTGGGTAAATGTCCCTCTTCTATCCAATAATCTCCTAAGTGATGTATCCTAGGATTCTGAATTGCTGTGCAGTTCGCAAGTATGTGGATGCAAATTTCTTCTTCCATGTCACAGAATCTACATTCTTCTTCCTCCACTGTTTTGAGCTTTTTCAGGTGCCCATTCAGGCGACAATGTCCCGTTAGGATCCCTGTTAATTAGTGCAGTTTTACTTTAACTTATGCATCCATTTGATCTCAACGGGTTGTAGTCACCCAGAAGAGCCTTCGATTATTTAAGCCATTCTAGATCTTTCCAATGGTCAGATCTTCTCTTTTTTTCAGCTTTACCTATTTCTTCAAACATTACGTTGGAGCTGATTCCGCAAAAGCCCCTCTTAAGCAATAGAAATAGAGAAACGTGTAAATTTTATGAAGAAGTAGATCACGGCCAACGATTACCGACGACATGGACTCCATTTCTCACCTCTTAATACGTTACAACAATTTACCTCCAATCAATATCCCACCCAGCGTTTCTCGGCCTATCGTTTCCCCATTATCATCTCCCTCCACGTCTGTTCCTATAAGAAAGCTACCCCTTTCTGCGACTCGTGAGTTACCTCTGAGGAGTAGGCAGATTGAGGCCACAAAATCGAACTGAACCTTATCCTCCCTAACCTACCTTCTCCTATCTCTTGATAATGACTCCAAATAGGGAGTCGGAACATCGAGAAAATAATTTTTCTGAATGCAGTTTATCCATAAAACCCGGTAGTCATTCTTCTGTCCTCGGAAGTCTTTCCGAACATTTTATAATATATGAATATATTTATATAACTCTTATTATATACACGGATAATTTTGAAAAATACAGAAAGCTCCAATACAGTGTGAAATTCTAAGTTACTTTTTTTCGACACTCTGTGCTTTATCTAATTCTCTAACTTGTTGGTGTTGATTCACATTATCTTCATTTCTTTATCGATAAGTGAGTGAGAAGATAATAAAAGAAATATATATCAAACAAAGCAAATACATGACTACTACAGAACGAAGAATAAATTACTTGGAGTGCAAAATATGAAATGGCTGTAGCAGATGCTCAAACTGCCTGCCAAGGCCAACATAACAAGCTATTCCAGCTTCAAAGACTAGATAAGGAAAACGAACTCAAGCAGAAAAATTGACAAAATTCACATCTTCCAAATAAGTCCACCGCCATGTCCCTAGTGGTTGTTGAATATGGCTGCGGAATGCAGATAAAAAGTTAACCTTCCTTTTTTTTGACAATACTCGAACAAAAACATTACATAGTAAATATTGGATAATAAAAATAGATAGTTTTGATTGTCTAAGCCCTAATAGATCTTTCCAATGATCACATCTTCTCTTTTCTTCGGCTTTGCCTATTTCTTCTAATACAACATTGGAGCTGAAACCGCAAAAGGGTTCCGGCCCCCAAAAGGGTCTTTAATAATGGTGCTCTTATGAAAATGCAGTTTTGTAAGTTTCGGAGATATGACGTGAATGATCCTATAACAAGTATCCGTGCAACTTTCTCTTCAACAGCGAATAGTGTTTCCTTTGCTTATGAAAATCTATTGACATAACATATCGTACGCCTCTGTTCCAGTAATGTATTCACATAATTTCATTACATTGATACTTCTAAAAACGCTTGTCCTGTACATGTCAGCAAGAATTTGCTTGTAATTTTTCACTGCGCAGGTGTTTTATTATATTATGATTACCAAATTGGGACGATAGAAATAGCTTCGGATAAGGTGGTATTTTCTTGATTGCTTTATTATTGAAATTATTTCATGTATGATCACAGCATGAAGGTATTTAAATTCGTTTTGTTAAGTGGATACCAAAATTACAATTGTAAATATCCGATGAAGGACTTGTCGTATAACTTTGAGAAAAGTACTTTAGTCGTCCCGGAACTTCAATGCAGGCTACACAACTTGAGTAAATGTAAGATAGTCGGTACCACTATTTGTATATATATTTTGTTGGGAACTAACATTGACAATGACTTTTATCGTGATTTTAGGTTTATTGTTGCCGCCTACAAAATTTAATTCATCTGGTCGTCTATTCTTGAAAAGTTTCTCTCGTACGATGGGATCTATCCCGTGCGATCTATCGACTCCCACGGTGGAAGTCCACTAATTCTTGAACCTACATGTGAACCTTCAAAATTATTACGCTGTTGCCAGCATTCTACTTTTCAGGCCTTTTCTAACCTTTTTTGTAAGGTTATCATCATTTTCTGTCATTTATGATTTTTGATATTTGTTTATGCTATTTTACTAATTATAAAATATCTAGTGTGTGTTATAGTAAATACATTAGTATTGAATTTGAATAAAAATTAATCAGTAACGTTTTACTTCTTACAAAAGAAGTGCCCCCACAAACGGCATTCGGAAAATTCAATAATTTTTTTCAAACTGCTCATCGGAGAAGCACCAGACTTCCAAGCAACGGTCGTATAAAAATCTGGAGCCCCTATCTTCGTCCATTCGTACTTTCTCGTCTGCTTCCCGCAAATCCTCCATCGCCAATTGCCAAAAACAATAGTGCTCCATATCCATAACAAAACACCGATTAAAAACACTGAAAACCACTCAGACTCGTAACAAAATCTTTTTTTTTATTTTTTATGCTAATAAATTCAAGATTCAATGAAACAGAACTGACAAAATGAACCTAGGGTGAAAACTAATTTCCTTAAAAAAAATTTCCGCTGTACCTCGGTTTCGGCCCATGCGATCCGGGACGTATGAGTTTCATGCGATTAATAATATCGGATCACGGGCCAAGAATATAACGACGATCATCTGTCATAAATCTATGCCGTTTGTTGTTCAAGAATAGACGTCCTGTGAATGAATAAATCACATCTGGGGGTAAATTGCTTGGACATCACAATAAACCAGAACATAGAACTTAAGTCTACCCAGCTACGTGGATTGTATCAGTACAGAAATCTACCAGAAAAGAACGAGATGAAATTATTCTACTTTGGAAAGATTTCCAGGAAATGGAACATTTTGTGGATGATAAACTCGAAAATATTAATTAACAAAAGCAAACAAAGTGCAAAGTCACAAATAATAAAATACAGAAAATTACAAAAAGGTGTCCCAAGTTATCGTTTACAGGCAATATCTCACTTAATTTAAAATACTGTAGGAACAATCGTGAATGGTATCAATATTCCTTCCTAATGACGTATCAGAAACTTTATTCCACTTAACAATCCTTTGGCAGTCACCCCTTGCTTTCAATTTTCAAATCCCTGTATATTTTCGTTGAAAATTGCCTTACCGGACCCGTCCCAAGTTTACGTGATCTCTTTGCAACTAGAATAGAAATTGGAAGTTAAATCATTTTAAACTAGTTATTTCACCTACCTGTCAATTTGAATAAAATTATTGTTTTATTTTATATTCAAGAGTAGTCAAATCAATTTATGTTTTTTTCCTTTGTTATTTAACGTTGGTCTATTTCTGCGACGGAGGCTACTCACCGACGCCTAGAACACACTACCCCTAACCGGAAATTTTGCCGAGCCCACTAGTGCTCCAAACAGTGGTGGGGATCTTTATTGAGCCCAGCATCCATGGACTCGGGACCTCTCACGTCTCCTCCGAAAGACGGCATATCTACATTATCGCCATGCTTAATGGTATAACGCCTGCGAGCTGTGATATTTTTTCTCTGCAGGCTTCACAGGCTTTATGACGGTGTTCTACCAGTGGTCACCCATCCAAGTACTAACCGCTTTCGACACTGCTTTACTGTGATTATTGCATCATAAGCGTTCGGGCGTAGGTAAATTGCGCACAGTAGTCAAGAAGTTTCCCAAATTTGGGAAGGGTTCGTCAGGTAGTTGCAGCCAGGGGATTAAGTCTCTGTATAGGTAAATTGCGCACAGTGGTCAAATTGTATCCTCAGTCAGGTATACCTCAAAACTTTTTCTTTCTGATATGATCAACGAATAAAAGTTGATGAAAAGAACAGTTCTTGTAAACTGATATTTCATTATGTACAAACAGACTATCATTATCATTCTATTACATACCTACATTATACAGAAACAAAATTTTATTCTCAAAAATATAATAAACACAAATACGTAAATTACTTCTACAGAACAAAAAAAAATTTGAATTTGTGAAGCATGAAAATATTACAATGTTATTTTCTCGATCGTTTGTTATTAAAAACACTTTCTTCTTGTATCGTTTGAATAGACATCGAGTCTAATGCTTCTTGAACGTCCTGCACGCTTTTCGGCAACGGAGGCAAATATGCTCGACGCGCATTGTATAAGTTCTTCCGTATGTATCTTATGTCCACTAATGTAAGTTCTTGAAGAACTTCGGGGTTTTCTGAACAATATAAGAATATATTAACCTCAATTATGCCTAAGCACATTGACATTTCTCACCTTTTATCTCCTTATGTATCACTTTCAATGGTGTAACTGATATATCTTCTTTAGCTTTCCTTTTTAGGCTGTTACTGAGTTTTTCACGACACAGTTTTGCGGAATCTATATCATGATTATGGATGAGATCCCTGTCGATGATATCCTCCTCTTAATGGTATAGAATTTGTCGTTGCAATTTTTATTTGTGCAGCGCCAATGAGTTTTGTCAGAAACAAGGATTCTTCCTTCTATTATTATTAGCGTTTTGTTCTTTTCACTCAGCATTTGTTCCATTTCAGAAATCGGACGAACTTACTAACACGAATGCAAAAACTAAACTGATCTATGTACCTACGCCTCAAATTGTTATCGTAAAGTCATTAGGGGATAATCCTTTGAATCTCTGGTGACTTTTAAAATTCGTGGAATCAGTAGAAAGTTGTATGCCATTTACATAGACCCTCTTTAGGGTCACTTGTGCGCATTTTACCTATGAAAATGAAATATTTTGGGTATACCTGGCTACAAACTGACCGCTGTGCGCAATTTACCAACCCCGAAGCGTTTCACCACACTGCTAGGTTGACTCCCAACTTATGCTACTTCACAAATCACATTGGGTAACAATTTTGATAATTGAATTGCAAACTATGCATGTCTTCTGTTTTCAACTATTCCTTTTCTATTTATTAATAACAATCATACAATAACGTTAAGTTGAATTTTCTCACAAGTACATTTTACGTAAACAAGTAGACAAGAGTTTCTGTTTAAAAATCATAGTAGGGATCTCTTCATAGATCAACATAAATTAATTTTTTTTTCACATTATTTGTTAACTTAACAATTTTTTATAAGCAAATTCTTGAAAATATATATATTTTTTTGTCAATCTAAGACAAAATGCCTATTATGATATTCAAAGAGAAAATAATTTCTCAACTGATTATTTAAACAATAAAAAAAATAATAATGAATAATGAAATCATTTTTTTAATAGTTATTATAAATAAAATAATGAACTTCAATTAACTTTTAATGCGTGATCTTGTGAAGTATATGTATAAGAAGGGCTCCAGAAAGCCAAACATTTTTAGATATATTATTAAAACTTATGTGTACATTTAAGATAACAGAGATTGGAAAAAAATTAGTTAATTAACGATATATAACTTTTTGAAATTTCTTAACGTCAATTGGTTCTTGAAGAGCCCTTTCAGACTAGGATACTGTATCTGAGATACGCGTATCCAAGATACAGAAAATAATTTACACTGTATTCATCACGGCATACAGTATCCCGATACTAAATTTCTGAATCTCGCCCCTTCAGCCGCCGGCGACAGTATCCGAATCCGGGATACCGAATTATCATTGTGGCTTATGTACCTGTTCAGACTTGCATACTTTTGCGATTCAAAAAGCACCATAGAAGTGAATTGGGATGGAATGATTTTTAGATTTTTACGATAGAGCGTTAAGTTTTTGATAACGACAAAATCATGTTTGGTAGAACCAAATTCTTGTTTATGGGATACAAGCGATGAAAATTTTGAAAAAATTACAGCTGTTCAACAAAATGAGTATAGTAGGTATATTTATAAAAGTAATTATACAATGCATTGAAACCGTAACGCATAAATTCATTATTAGCTGAATAATAGTATATTATTCAACAAGCATATAATGATCGCTATTATTCACGAATGGTGCGTTTATGTCACGAGCCGCAGGCGAGTGACATAAACACCTGAGTGAATAATAGCCATTATTTGCGAATAGAATACTATATTTTGTCCACGACTATTAATTACTTACTTGTTATTACATTTTTTTTTCGATTTTTCTGGCAGTAAATTTAAGGAGACTATTTTTGTGCTGCTTCTCCTATGTTTGGCGAGGTAACATTCAATTCACTGTCTGATTCAGTTTCCATATTAAAATTTCTAGTAATATAAATTAAACAACAGTATAGTTATTGAAATTAGCAATAAATATGCAATAAAACGTCACTTTTGCTTTTGACATATATCATACACACTAGATAAAAAACTGCATATAAAACGATCTACTCGTATATATTCAACAGTTTGATAAACCATCATATGTATCTTCGTAGCCTGATGGTTTACGGCTCTGACTTGGTTAAATGAGGAGTTTTAGACATAGGATCGAATCCCCGCCGCGGTGAAAATTTTTGAATAATATATTGTGTCATTTGTATATTAATAATCTTCAATATAATTATGTGTCATGTGACCTTTTCATTATCCACACCCATTATCCACACCTATTATTCACTGGTGCATAATGTACGTCATTATACTTGAAGAAACACACGTAAAATGTAAAAATTATATAGTCGTGGACAATAGTAGTTTGTACTCGTACAGGTTCGCAAAGGCTCATTTTTCCCTTATGCGCAGAAGTTTGTGTCTCGAGCCATAAGGCGAGTGCCAGCGAGTGGAAAAAGTGTTTTTCGTACGGGTTGAACACAAGATTTTTCTACAAAGACGATTATTAATGAAAGAAAATTATATTTCATTTGAACTTTGAACAGTAAGAATTTGAAAAATTTATATTGACGATAAGAAAATCAGACAAACGTAGATATAGTTAATAGCGAAATTTGATGTTTTTTAAATTTTTAGGCCCGATGTATCTATTTTTTGATAATAACATTTCATTAATTGTAATATTAATGTCAACGATCTTGTAGTAAATCTTGGTGAAGTAGGTATGTTAAAGGCTCCTTTAATTTCCCTTAATTCTAATATAGGATGAACCCACATAGTTCGTCTCCTTTTAAATTTTTTCTTTTTGTATAAAATATGCCACAGAATAATGCACTCTCCAATGTCAATTTCATAAAAAGCACCGTACAACACTGATATTGTCTTTGTACTGGAAAAATTTGTTCACAAAACTTTATTCTGACAAAAGTACAGTTAATAGAAGCAAACATGAGACCCGGAAAATATGCCAACAAAAAGAAAGGTCATCGCAACCAGCCAATCAAGAGCTAATGTTAACGATTATGCATTAGTAATTGTTAACATAATCGAAATATTATGACCGTTGGTCTTCAACATACATCAATTTTAGTGTATTTACCTATCAGTGTTGTCAATGAGAGGATAATTACCCGGTTTTTAGACAATTTCGCTAATTTGGATCCAATAGTTTTTCGAATATTTTGCAGAAGGGATATATAAAATGGCTATTGTTTTTGGGGATTTCCCATATAGACTAGGGTCGAGGACTTTATTTAGATAACCAATGTGTCCTTTTGGTAATTTTGACAAATTCAGATAATTTAAATCGTAATTTTGGGTAATTTTTATTTTTGCATCGGCAGCACTGTACTGCATTCTATTTTCTATTTGATGTCAGGTGCCATTTATGTTTTGTTGCTTTCAATACAAACTTGACACTTCTTTTCATGAAATTTGAAAATATAAACATTTAGGGAAGATGGTAGTTTTATTTTTGGTCCAATATAAATTTTTTTATCAATATTTAGAGTTAAATTTTTAGCAAGTTTCACTTTGTTTACATATCTCTTGACAGTTATGGTATCGATATTTGGTTATCGATTCAAAATACCGATTGTTACTACAAAAATACAACTACAGCGACATGAACACGCCCAGCCAGGGCTCATGTTTGCTTCTGCCGACTGTATCTGGGCTAAATTCTGTATCTCAGATCCTAGTCTGAAAGGGCTCTAAAGTGTCAGAATACACCATGATTCTTTCACGTTTCCAAATTAATATTTGATGCCTTAAAAAAATTATTGAATATGACCTGTTTACTTTTGACGAGGCGCGCGCAAACCCAATATGACTCGCGGAGCCCTATTGTCAGCTTTGAGTTAAAATTATAAATAATTGAGATAAAGTTTCCAATCTTCAGACTTTTTCATTGAATTCTCCTCTTCTAGAATCCTTTTTCAAAATTCTATATGTATTAACAAAAAACTAAATACTAACAGATGTCGAAAGAATAATTATAAATATTCAACACTCTATGAATTTTTGAAAAATAATATTTTTTCAAAAATATCTCGTAGATATACCAACCCCGTTTGACTTTGGGGTGTAATTCAATATCCGGCGGTGCATATTGCACGGGAAGTAGTTGTTGCTCCTTAGTTGAACGGCCACTGTTTTTGAAAAATATTATTTTTCAAAAATTGTGTTGAATATTGTTGAATATTTATAATTATTCTTTCGACATTTGTTGATACATTCACTCTATTAAATACGACAATATTACAGGAAACTGTAATCAGATTTAACTAAATACTATTTTTTTATCTTTCTTTGTTAATAACAATTGCAATGTTTTATGTGCTAATACATACAGACGTAATTCCGAATCGAATCAGCCATCCCTGATATTTTCAGAAACTTCATCAAGAATTAACATGTTTTTGAACTTGTTGATCACACTATGTAACCTATTGGTTCAACAAGTTTACCATTCTCAGTATCCGAATAGGAAAATGAATATTATGAGTCCAGATAAGCAATCAATTTGTGGGTGGTGAATTTAAATATTTAGAAGTAACCAAGAAATGAAAGCAGAGACGCAAAAAAAATAGTAATTAATAAATTACCTTGACAAAAAAAAACTACTACAAAATGAACTATTAGAAGAACCACAAAAATAAAGTATAGACAATTATTATTATGCTGGTAATTATGTATGCCAAAAGGTGGCAAAAAAATATTCAGAATTTGGGGAGATCTCACCAGAGCAAAGACAGGCGGAACAGGTTTAAAAGAAGACACGTCGAAATCTTGGTAGACCCAATGAACAATTAAAGAAGCATTGTCGAAGCTTTAACAGGTATGGTAAATGCCGCAAAACTCATTACAATGATGAAAATACGAGAGAAAGATTCAAGACCTCTTGAGAGAAAAAATATTCAGACCAATGGAATTAAAAGGCAACGAGCAGATGAGAAGAATGAACCATAAATCTACGCAATAAATTTTAAATAACATAGTGAATAAGACTAAAAAGCAAAAAGTATTTTGGTTGTCAAGAGATAAGAAGCACCGTATTTGGAGCTCTCGAAATACTTAGTCAGTCAAGTCTACACAATCGAATGACACTGAAAATTCTACACACCAACGGATGAATTTTAGTGGAAATGTTTTCCTCGTGGGTACACAACAGCGAATTATAGTGGCAATTTTTTTGACGTTTATAATGACAGGATATTTGTTTTTACAATCTAATTTTTATTTGTTCACATGATAATTTTGATTCATTTCAACTACAAGCTTAGATGCGTTGAAGCAGACCTTATTGCGTCAATTATATCCTGATGATGGCCCGAGTAAATTTGCAGATATGGTTTTATGGAGTGACTGCTACCATGCCCTGTTATTTTAATTAATTGCTGTTCTCCAATTCCCGTTTTGGCTAAAGTTGAAACAGCAGTGGCCCTCGCAGAATGATTTGTTATCTTGATCTTGTTGACATCGATTCCAATCACCGATGCCGCCGATTTGAACCAGGAAGATATTATAACATTTTGTCCAACCGGGCTGTTCTTGTACCAGCTTTTGGAATTGGGGTGCTGCCAGTTTGGATTTGGAGTTAAAAATAAACGATTCGTTTTGATGAGTTGGTCTCGCTTGCTTATTAGTCTCTGTCGAAATCATACGCTTTTTCTGCGCAAAGGTTTATAAACTGCTTCCATACACTTGCCTTCGATTTCCTAGTATTCGCAACTGCTTAATATTCTGGCGAATATTTTTTTCACTTTCTTGACCGAAGCGAGACAGAAATAATTTCTAGCTTAGAGTTTCACTGAGTTGCCATGGTTACTAAATAATCAAGTCGACAAAACCTTGTACTTGTACTTGATGAAGACGAAAATTGATGTTGTTGGAAATAAACACATTTGGTGAGGAATTTTCTTACCGAATACCACACGAGGTCAAATTAAATCCGGAAATTTTTTCCCGCTCATGAATATTTTTAGAAAATTATCCCTCGTCTTCGGATAATTTTCAAAATATTCATGAGCTCGAACAAATTTCCGGAAATAATTTGACCTCTAGTGATAATTTGTAAATTTTGGAACCAAAGTGCTATACATTTCTGAGATCAATGTGTGTCTCAATAAAATTTCTCATTTAAGAAAATTGAAGGGATGATTATCCTGTGAAGAGGGATCAAGTAGGTCATAGCATATTTTGATAATTACAAAAATCGACCTTTCAAAGCTTTTTTCTTATGATATAGAAACAGAAAAATTGGGGAGGGCTTAGCACTTCTGCCAAGGTACTGTAAAATAAAGCTTATTACAGTTTCCTGTAATATTGTCGTATTTAATAAAGTTTTTCATCAACAGATGTCGAAAGAATAATTATTCATATTCACACTTCATATTTTTGAAAAATAATATTTTTCAAAAACAGTTACCGTTCAACTACGGAGCAGCAAACACTTCCCGTGCAATATGCACCGCCGGATATTGAATTACACCCCAAAGTTAAACGGGGTTGGTATATCTACAAGATATTTTAAAAAACAACCATTCTGGTTTGTGATTAGAAGGGACAACACAACTTGTAGACCGGTTTCGGCGTATTTGCGTCTCATCATTAAAATATCTTGTAGATATACCAACCCCGTTTGACTTTGGGGTGTAATTCAATATCAGGTGGTGCATATTGCACGGGAAGTAGTTGTTGCTCCTTAGTTGAACGGTCACTGTTTTTGAAAAATATTATTTTTCAAAAATATGAACTGTGAATATAAATAATTATTCTTTCGACATCTACTGTAATATCTGTGTTAAATCTTTCTGCCGTCCAATATTTCTCAATAAAATTTCCTATTGATCAACTTAAAACATCAAATCCACTTTAGAAACTTGTAATGTTCGATATACAACTGCGCGAAATAGTAAATTATAACACATTGTGCGTTTTTGCCACCTGCTATTAGCAAACTGCAAGCGAGCACTTTCTAATAAGGTACCGTTTATCCCAAAAAAAGTTGACCTACGTATCTCCAAGATGTTAGTCTGAATACTGGAATTGGTAAATATTTCCTTTACGCAACAATTTATTTGAAAATATTGAGGTAAGCCTATAACACACGGAATATCCAAACGCTTACGTGAACTCGTCAACAATTATTACGTTACCGACTCCGATAGTAAACAGACGGTAAGAAGTTGGTCATTCTAGTTACATTTGATCGTATTACATAACGTCTTTGACGTCACATCGTAACAGATAACCGAGAAAACTTTCTTCTTTACATTTTTTAAATTTTGTTACGAGACATATTTTACCCATTTACAAGTGTTTATGTAACCTGACACCTTAGTACAAATTGTCTGGTTAAACATTACACATTCTTCACACAAATAAAACTAGTTATTTGGTTTAAATGTAATAAAAAATACCCATAGAAAAAAATCTGGATTTTTTAATTAGGAAAATATCGATATTTAGTGAAGTGATAATTTGTCTACCGAGGAAGACCTATTAATTGAGATATTTTTTGTTTTTGTTCTATATCGTCATTTACTAAATTTTAAGTGTATCTTACTCCAACATTTGAGTTAGTTTGAAGAGAGTGGGGATTTGTATTGTTCATAGGTTTTTCTATGAGTTTCAATAACATTGTTGTTGTACCTACAGGTCCTCTGATCAACAGAAATACGTCAGACACATGCGCAATGAAAATATTCCGTTCCAAAAATGCCACGGATAATTATATGAATTGTCAGAAATACGTTCCAACAAATTTACTGATTCGTACATGAATGTGTCGAAAGATTGTCAAACTAAACAGCGATTCAACACTACTACAAGTTGTCAGCACATGCGCATTTGAGAAGACTCTTCTCGTTCGTAGAATCGTGCTGTTTGTTATTATCTCAAGTTAGGTTAGATTTGTAACGATTTGTTCATTTTTAATAAAAATACGCATTCTAAGGTTGAAATTTTTTAATTTCAATGAGAGATTTATAAAGTGATGATAATTCGGAAATGTCCCATTTATCGGAAAAGGAAGATATTTCTTCTTCACTTTTAACTTTGCGTTCCAACAAGTACTGACACAAAAATGTACGAATAAATTGACTGACATGCGCTCTTGTTAGTTTACGAACGCATCCAAGAACGAGTAATAAGTTCCACATCAGAATGGACTTAAAGAAACAAACAGTGTTTAAAAGTCAAATGGAATAAATTCATTCTTTCGGATATTGTACATATTGATGAAAAATCCCGACACACGTCAAAGAACATCTCACACTCCTTAAGGATTTCGGCCACCGGCAGATTCTTTTTAAATTTATTATGGAAGTCAAAATAAGCATTTTCTTCCATTGCACCCATCTTGTACCTGTACCTGTGTGTGGTGGTCCTCCATCCTGCTAAAACCATATCACTGAAACTTGAGGGTCTCCTGGATCAGTATATAAATTAGCCAAACTTGGAATGACATAATTTTGAAGTATTGCCAATTAGTGATCGCCATTTAAATTGCCCTTAATGAAAAAGGGACCAGTGATATGGTTTCCAGCAATCCCTGCCTATTCATTAGCATCACCGTTTTGTGAAAAAGTGCACTTATCAGAAAACATAACGTCTTCTAATTGGATAATATTGTTATCCAGCATGTCTATCATTCGCTCACAAAAATAAGTTCTCCTATCAAAATCGTCTTCCATCAGTTCCTGAGAAGGTATCATTTTATAGGGATGCCTTTTATTTTCTTTTAAATTGGTTAACTGTCGTGTCGATGCATGGATAACATTGAATGTGGTGGATGCCTGTCTGCTCGATGTATGTGGTTTTTCCTCAAACTCAAGCATCTCATCTAAATTGATTCTATCACTTATTGAATTGGCAGCAGATTTTTTATCTGTCTTGCATTACCAAACTCGCGAAACTGCTTCTCTATCTTACTAATGGTTACTTAAGATATGGGCGGTAAATCAGGAAATGTCTCATTGAATAGGCCACTTACTTCCTGTTGTGTTCAGGTTTTATCTTCGTAAGCAATCATTTGTTAAACTGTTATTTTATGCATTTCGGTTAATCTAACCATTTTTCAGAATTGAGGCGGGTTTATACAACATTTAGAAAGTCATAATCATAATCACAGTCAGAGTCATAAACATATAAATGAAGTTAGCGCCAAACAAACGTCAACGTCAAACCTCTCGATAGTTTCTATGAAAAACCCCTCTTCGAAATTCATTTTGATGATTCGAAACCAGTAAAATGACAAATTGTCACACAAAAATCAACAAAGTATGCTATAAACAATGAATCACATCCGAATCAAATCAATAAGACAGTTTTCACCAGCTGCACATCATTGTTAGAGAGTTCGGCATGTATTTCTGGTGATCTAATTATTGGAGGAATAAAAACCAAATTTAACATATCATAGTTAGACTACAATTTGAAATTCTGAAAATAAATTGTTACAAAACTTACCTCTTGAAAGGTTTTTAACGGCAGAAATGGTCCGCCATTAGCCAATTCCTTTTGAAAATACTCATGTAATTTTCTAATACACTCACGTTTACTTTCGTCCAAACGTTTACCAGGCAATTTGTCGAAAACTATCACAATAAATGTAAATGTTTAAAGTAATGACAATGACGACGAACTTCAATGGTGACAGAATGATTTCCGCATAAAGTGATGTTTCGCTTTTCAAGTACAATCGTTGTCACAACACAAGACAGAGTGACAAGCCGATAAAGACGTAATGGCGTAGCTTAATTCAGGCACAAAAAACATATGTAGGTACCTTTCCATTTGTTTTAATTGGACATACGCGGTCAGCGATATCCACATAAAATTAGAGTGTCTGATACATTTAGGGAAGTATGACGTAACGAGAAACATTCGTGAATTTCACTGTATGTGAATGATGGTGATTGTGACAATTGTATAAGCGGACCTATAGGAAATAATTAGTTTAACTCTTATGATTGTGACTGTCATTATGTTCATGACCATCCAAATGTTGTATAAACCCGCCATTAAAGTTAACGAATTTCATACTAAAATTATAATACTGACAATGTCACTGTCATTCGAAGGGGGTTGAAGGAATGGATCGCATTTTCACGTTGAATAATGTCAATTCATGTTTTAAATTTGACGTGTTTCGAGATTTTTTATAAATATGCAGAGTAACCGAAATATCCAATTTATTCCGATTGACTTCTACACACTGTATATAAGGAGGTGTGAAGAGTTTTTCATTAGACAGCTTAATTTGCAAAATTTCGAAGGTCATCTGCCAATTATAAAAATCAAATTCATTCGGAAAAAACCAATTATAGCGAACCATATAAATAATAAAAATAACTGACTGGATAACTAATGCGTCAATAAATATGTTTGATTTTATGGTCAAGAAATCAGTGAATATAAAAAATTCCAATTGAAAAGTTTTCAATATTGAAAGCAATAAGGTAATAATTTAAATGGAAAATGAATTGATAGTTAGTGAAAGATCTTCATCTATGCATGCCACTATTAAATACAAATAGGGGAGCTGGCAACAGTGTTTCCATAAAGCATCAGAGCTAAATTGAGAAGAATTCAAAAGTTATTTAAATTTCAAGAGCTCACTGGAGATGTAATATAGGATATAGGATAATCATAAGGTACATAAAGTGAAAATTGTTATATAAAATATGATATATGTATACATCAATTGTATCCAATGTTAGTATAATCAAAATACAAAACATTTTACTAAGAACAACTCATTTTAATAAAAACTATAAAAGTGGAAAAACTGATTTATGCTTGTCAATATTGCAAAAAGTATTAAAATTATGCTCGCTGTAAAAACAATGTTGCAACAGTAAACGTTTCACTAGTTTGTTGAAAGCACACTTAGTTATTTAACTTTCCAACGTTTTTTTGTAATACTGGGTGTCCCAGAAGTTTTTAATCCATTTCAAGTTTCGGCGGGAAACATGGAATTTTGGCAGGAAACCTGAAATTTTGGTGGGAAACCTAAAACTTTATTAATTAATATTGATGACAGAAAAACCTACTACTATTTTGACTTAAACAATTCTTTTATAACTTTAGATTCAAACCAATGTAACTTATTAAAGGTAGAATTATGCGGTCTACATACTTATACACACTTTTACATTCTTACATCTGGGATTAGAATTTGCGATTAGATCGTTTCAAAAACTCGGCCATTGATATGGGTAGTAAAGCTTGCCTTCGTTAAATTAACTTATTTTCCAATGTTACCACAGAAAACAGAAAATAAACGATCAACTACTTCCATTTTAGTGTTTTTTTCCAAACTAATCCATTCATGCTGTTCACAAATGTATAATTTGGCATCAAAGTGTGGGCATTTATTTTTATAAACTAATTTCTACATCTTCGCACTTGGAATTTTTATATTTGAAAAAAAATGTTTTTGGAATGAATGTAACTCTTTTATACTAATTTCTGATCGGATTAATCCTTAACAAATATTCATGGGAAAAAAACTATAATCAGCGTAAGCTTTTAATAATGTGGTTAGATGTTATTATTATTTTGTCTTGTAGTATATTATTAAACAAGCAATCTATGATAGCCATTATTCACGCAGGGTGACGTTTGAGTTCCGAGCCATAGACGAGGGGCGCAAGTCACCCGAGAGAATAATGGCCATAAATGGCGGGTTGATTACTATACTTTGTCCACGACCCTTGATTTCTTTATTAAATAAAAGTTAAGTAAATAATGCGACTGTAGAACGGAAAGTAATAATTTGGTATTATTAACAATTCTAACGTCAAAATTAATACATTTCTGGAGTACGTACACCGATACACCGTACCGTTAAAAATATATTGTTTTAAAACTATCAACAATAGAAAATATCGTTATGAAAAGTATCATTACTAAAAATTTAGATATATTATCTATACTATACCTTTATTTCAGAAACAAATTTCCTAAACAAAAATACGCAGATTTAATAGTTTATTTCATATTGTACACCGATCTCTAGTCACCTAAACCGGAATGTTGTATTGTCATAGCAGCATAATATGCTATTTAAATGCAAAAGCGTGAATTATAAACCATAATTCACTCTAGTAGATATATGGGTACCATAATATAGATATATGGGTACCATATACTGCCCTCCTAAGCCAAAAAGACGTATCTCAAATTTCCTTGTTTTGAGATATAAGGATTTTTAAAGAATTTCAAAACCGCACCTACATAGTCAAATTTTTTTATGGTTTTTTTTGGGTAAATACAATAAAGATTCGCTAAGGAAATGGATTAAATACATCTCAAAGTGTCTTTATATAAAGGAATAAGAAATTCAGTAAAATTTGAGATACGTCTTTTTGGCTTAGGAGGGCAGTATACCTTTTGTTAGGATGTAAAATATTGACTTATTATTAAGTGGTCGTGGACAAATGTTTTTATAGAAACAGTAATAAATCTCATTCATGATCATTCAATAGCAAAACTCCCATTTTCTAAAATTCAATTTTCCTTTCTAACTATAAGATTTTTTGTTATAGAAATGTATGGGTCTCACCTCTCGGTAATAACAGTGTGCATGACTGTTATAAACTTATGTACCTGCGCCAACATACTAATGATTACCATGGGAGGAACTAAATCTCACAAAATTCCTTTTTGGGAGCTGGCAAAGGGACTCATTCCACGTGGACACAACATCACGTTTATAAACGCTTTTTCACCTGACTTCCAGTTGAGAGGATTAGAGGAAATAACTCCCGTTAGTGTAGTCTTCTACGTGAGGAATTTCACGAACTGGGATTTAGTAGGTTCCAGAATGAGGGGAGAGGAGCCAGTGCCTCCTTTGGACATGGTGCGGTATGCGACTGAGGTAATCGTATTAACTAAGATATCTCGAACAAATACTTATTATTATCAATTATCAGAACAATCATTTATACTACTCGGCACCCTCAACAACACCAAAATTTTATTTTCGTTAGTTCACTGGTAATGAAAAGTTAAAACCGTTAAATTTTTTGCCTTAAATGGTAAATACCAAAATCTCAAATCAGTGGGTAACTGGCAGTGGTTCAAACTCCCCACTCTTGTTTTAAGACGTGAATGTATCAACTGTATAATTGACATTTGAATATCTTAAAAATTTGTTTTTTTATGTGCGAATATAATAATGGAACCGGAGGAAATAGGAATGAATCTCTTAAATATTCACTTTAATATAACTTTGACTGACGAATATCCCAAGACAAATATTGTTGAAGACAATACTCAATAATTTTGTTCATTCGTTTATTTAACGTTGGTCTATTTCTGCAGCTGAGGCTAATCACTGACGCCGGGAGTACTCTAACCGGAAATTTTGCCGAACCCACTAGCCTTTCAGACAGTGGTAGGGATCTTTATCGAGTCCAACATCCATGGACTTGGAACCTCGGTTTTACGCGACATCCGAAAGATGGCATATCTACCTCGTGCACATTGGTATAATACGAGCTGTGATATGCTACTCGTCTAAAGTGTTTCGCATCAGAGGCGTTCCACTACAGTACGAGGTCGATGCCCAGAACTAATTTTTTTTTCATGCTTATGGTTGATTACGACTGTCATTTGCATTTTTTCCAAAGGATTAGATGATACAATGAACAATATACTGAATTATTATAGTCATTAATGATTTACTGCACAAGACAGTGACCGTTCGACGACAAAGAATCTCTGGGCTACCTGCTCCGATGAGAATTGACTCACACTTTAAGGAAAAATCGGAATTCTGTTATCTATTTTGGTTTTGTAACTAGAAAAGTTCGGCGTAGCTGCGCCATCATCAGTGCAGTTTGTGATTTTGAGTCGTAACGTAGACGTAAGGATGATGCCCACCGATAAAAAAAGCTTTTATTGACTGATTATCAGAGTATATCCTGCCGAGGGTCAAGTCTTCGATACCTTCACCTTCCGGATTGTTGTACTCTTTTAGAAATTCTCACTTGGACCTCTATTCCCATCTCCAATTAGACAATGCTTCGCATTCTTCCGACAGACAGGTTCCTACAAATATATGCTCATGGTTTGCATGTATTTCCTTTTAGTGCAGTAACCGATGAGTGATCCAGTTATTTTATTAATTTGACCTCTACTCAGGTCAGGTCGTTAGTCCGCGACTCCAAGGGCTTTTTGATCTGTAATCCGCTGTGTTCGTACTCAGGCACATCCGATGTTTCAATCGACCGAGATATACACTCTCGTATTGAACTTTTTCAAATACCAACTACCAGTTCATGATCACTTTCATACCCTTTTTTTCTAAGGGTATCTCCCAATTCACTTACCCTTGTGCCTCGGAACCCACCTAGTTGTTACCTCCTTGTGGTTGGCCGAGGTAAAGAGTTGTTATATACAGTACCAAAACAGTCTGGATATGATCTAAGTGCATTCCAAAGATAACAGTGCTGCCTAACTGGCAAATAGTATAAGGATCTTCTGGCTTTTCGATGTTCATTTACAGACACGTGTAGATAGAGTATATTTACGCCCAAACTACAGATGCGAATTTGTCCAAAGATACGTCAGCACTGCACCTGGGTTAAGCATCATGTACTTCAGGTCCTGTTTTGGATCCGTCACATATGCCACACCAGCGCCTCATGCTGACTGCAAGTTTTTAGCTCGTTCCCGCTCCGCTAGATGTTGTATGGTTGTTTGTCATTGATTTTGGCCAGCATGTTATCACAACGCATTTCAAAAAAGCGAGTTTTTGATTTCATCTTATAGTGTGGATGGCTGTGGGTGCTGGTTACTTAATATCAGTTTCCATTGCATTTCTGCCTACATGCCGACATTCTTGCTTCCCTCTTGACGTGCAGAGCAAGACGTTATATTACCACCAATTCTAATTTATCAACTTTCCACCTACCAATGTTTTCTTATAGTAGAAGGCTAATGCTGGGTCATTCTAAGAAAACTAACGATATGAGGAAACACATGCTTATCATAACAAAATGTCATCGTTTTGACTTTCATCTTATATTATTCATCACAAAGCAAAACTTCGAAAAAAGTAAAGATATTTTCCGTTCATTACAATTTATGCCCAAATTACTCACACATATATTAAGGAAATTATTTTAACTCCTTTTTCGAATCAAAACCATCAATTTATGTAAACTCAATGTCAGTATATATTTTAGGTATGCGATATTTTATTGTCGGATCCTGAAACTCAAGATTTTCTAGAAGAGAAGCACAAATTCGATTTACTGATACTAGATGGAGCCTATCCTGAATGTGCTTTGGGCTTTGTCCATCATTTCAACGTTCCTTTTATGTACGTAAATACAGTGGGCTTTTACACAGGGTCACTATCCATTGCAGGAAATCCTACTCCTTACGCTGTTACGCCATTTTTGTCTTTAGCTTATACAGATAACATGAATCTCTATCAAAGGACTGCAAACACTTTAATGCATTTGATGGCTAATAGTGTCCACTCTGTTATGGTAAGTCTCCATTACATTAGAACTTATTAGGTATAATACACATCCTCTGAACAAAAATACGTTCCAATCTTTGTGGTATTCTTTTATTAGTATTGGAATGAAAAGCAATGCTGGTATAGGTATAGTTAGTATGGAACCTAGCCAATATTTTTAACGAAAAAGTGATATTTGTGAAACTTTCCAGGCAAGTATAATAATATATTATAACGTATTTGATATAAAAAAATTTATTATCAATCAATTTAATTAATTTCATTTCATTTGTATACTTTAGAATAAAAAATATACAGGGTGAATCACGATCAACGGGACGGAGGTTTATAGCGAAACGGTAAAAGTTTTAAAATGTTTGTCACTTTAGTAGTTTGTACATTCATATAGGCTACATTTTAAAATTATTTTGAAATATACAGGATGTTCCAATAAAGTGTGGCGTATCCTAGTTATATTTTTTCTTATGGAACACCCTATATTTTATTGCATTTTCCGATTTCCCCTAAAAAATTAAATACTCCTTCATAACGGTTCACTATATCTAAATACAGAGGGTTCCGAGTTATGCTGACTTTTTTTAAGATGTGAACATTTCGAAAAAAATTAATAACGATGACAAAATTTTAGCAAATTTTCTCTTACATCTAAATAGTTGGACATTCGTTGAATGTATTCCACGATTGGGTACTAAACATCTCTTTACAGGGTGTTTAGAATTTTCAGTTTCATTATTAGATTATTCAATGTGTAAAAATGGGGCTTATTTTAAATGGAAAACCCTATATTTTAATAATTCACCATCTTCAAAAAAATGTCCACTTTTAAATGGTATGAGGGTGTCCTATACCTAAGTATTATACTTTTCGAGCAATTTACAATTTTTTTAAATTGTATGGTAAAACAAAAAATGCATACATAATCTAGTCGGTACCTAACTGTTAATTGCCTAAACAATCTTGTGTTAGTTTCGAATTTTATTGCTACTAAAAATGAAACAGTACCCGTTATACGAAAGAGTCGACATGATATTTTGCATTGGGGAATGTTTAGAAAATTGTCTCCTAGCATCTAGAGTTTATGCTCAAAAGTACCCTGATAGTATATTCACCCAAACAAGGAAGTTTTCGAAATACTGCTCAATAGATTCCGTGATACTGGTAGCGTTGCATACGAGAAGGTGAACAAAACTAAACCAGTTACTGGCGACAACGCCAACGAATTTGATGTACTGTTGTCGGTTACGGAAGATCCTAATACCAGTTCTAGAAAAATTTCAAGTGAACTAGGAATAAGTCAAATGAATGCGTGTAGAATACTCAAGAAAAATCGCTACCGTCTGTATCATATTCAGCTACACCAGGAGTTGACACAATAGGATTATGATAAACGTTTAAATTTTTGTTTATGTAGTTTGGATAAAGTTGGAGAATATCCTGATTTTTATGTATTGTTCACTGACGAATCTACTTTCCACAATAATGGGTTAGTAAATAGACATAATTTTCATTATTCCGATACAGCAAACAAACATTTATTCCGTACTGTTGATCGCCAGCACCGATGGAGTGTAAACGTTTGGGAAGGTATTGTGGGCGAGTATGTTATCGGCCCGTATTTTTTTGACGGACACCTGGATGGAAGAAAATTTTTGAGTTTTTTGAAAGAAGACTTCTGGATCCTTATCGAAAACCTACCACTTAGCATCCGGAAGAAAATGTGGCTACAATTGGACGGAGCTCCTGCTCACTTTTCACGTGCTGTTAGGAACTACCTCAATAAAAAATTTAGAAATAAATGGATAGGTAGAGGCGGTCCTTATAATTGGCCAGCTAGGTAACCAGAATTGAACAATATGGATTTCTTCAAATGGGGTTACATTAAAAATATTGTGTATGCTCCCCTCTACCACTCCAGACCATATGAAATTAAGAATTTCGAACGCTTTCGCGTCTATAACACCCGATATGTTGAATAATGTAAGTAAATCGTTGGAAGCTAGAATCACGAGTTGCATTGCGCAAGATGGCAAGCATTTTGAGCATCTATTATAGTAATTTTTCATTTTTTGCTTTTAATATTTTGTTGTTCGTTTTGTAGTATTTATGTAGTATTTGCTTTATTAAAAATGTGTTTTTGTTTTATTATGTACTCAAATACTTATCGGTAAAAAAAGAGCTAGTGTACCTCAGCAACTATAAGTTTCATAACAACTATGCCAAGATAATTAGTTTAAAATTTAGAGAGAATTGCAGATGTTTTAAAATCGATTTACCATACAATTTAAGAAAATTGTAAATTGCAGGAAGAGTATAATACCTAGGTATACCATTCGAAAGAGGACATTTTTTTGAAGATGGTGAATTATGAAAATACAGGGTGTTCCGTTTAAAATAAGCCCGATATTACACATTGAATGATCCAATAACGAAACTGAAAATTCTGAACACCCTGTGATGAGATGTTTAGTACTCAATCGTGGAATACATTCAACGAATGTCCAACTATTTAGATGTAAGAGAAAATTTTCATTTCCAATGGGGCATATTACATAGAGATTTGTTCATCTTTCCAATTATCTGTGGGGTTGCAGACACCCCCAACTTATTTTTAAATGGAAGGGTAAGTAGATTCATTTTTTATTTGAAAGCTTTTTCAATTGCAAATACAATTCCATTTTTTTTCTTTTTATAAGCAATGTGTCGGAAAAAATGATATAAGGAAAAATTTACTGAAATTCGCAATAAATGTTAAAAGTGCTCTCCACCTTGTTGCTGACAATATCCTAATCAATTATAAATAGCATTCCGAACATTTTGTAACACTTCCGGCGTTACTTGCCTAATTTCGTCCCTGATTCTTTGTTGAAGCTCGGCGATGTCGTTAGGTTTGGTGGCATAAACCTTGCTCTTTAGATATCCCCATAAAAAATCTAATGGAGTAAGATCGGGTAATCTTGCTGGCCACTCAATTGGGCCCCTTCTTCCAATCCACCTATTTGGAAACACTTCCTTAAGATAGGTCCGTATATTTTAAGCAAAATGTGGTGGTGCTCCATCTTGTTGAAACCACATCCGTTGGTCAAATAAGTTGGGATCCAAATTATTGGGGAATACATTCACTAAAGTGGGAATCAGTTCTTCTTGGAGCATATTAAGATATGTTTCTCCAGTTACGTTTCCATTTAAAAAAAAGGACCTACTATGCGATCCCCAATAATTCCAGCCCAGACGTTTGTTTTTTCAGTCCTTTGGGAATGGCATTCACGCATCCAACGGGGATTTTCGACAGCCCAATAACGACAATTTTGTCGATTGACGAGCCCTTGTGATGTGAACGTAGCCTCATTAGAAAACAGCGCGCATTCCAAAGCAATTTGTCCACCATCGATAGAAGCCGTTCGCAAAATTTGAGTCTACGATCAGGATCATCTTCGTTAAGCTCCTGCAGGTTTTGCATCTTATATGGGTGCTTTTTGGCTTCTTTAAGAATTTTTAAAACGCTTGTGTGACACCATGAACGCGAGCTATTTGCCTATCTGGAGTAACAGGATTTTCTTCAATTTACAACAATATGTTCAACTGGGTATCTTCGTCGACTTTTAAAAGCTTTTGTCAAGGAGCATCCCTTACGTGGTCCAACTCCTGATATCGAGTTATTGAGTGATATCGAGCATTTTGCTAATCGATGCGTCTCGGTTAAATAGGGCAATTTCTTATTTTTTGTTTTTAATTTACACGTTGAAATGCGAACAAGTACTAACAAATCAATCACATTCAGTTCAAATTGACCGAAAAACTATCGAGCAGGTTTTTTATTGGGCTTATCAATTAAGAAAAAATGTACCTATACATTAAAGTGATTTCGATAAATATTTCCTTATTTCATTTTTTTCCGACACATTGCTTATAAAAAGTGACAAAAAAAATGGAATTGTATTTGCAATTGAAAAAGTTTTCAAATAAAAAATTGATCAACCCACCCTTCCATTCAAAAAAAAGTTAGGGGTGTCTGCAACCCCCCAGATAATTAAAAAGATACACAAATCTATTTGTAATATGCGCCATTGGAAATAAAAATTGATATGTTTCAGGAATTTTGCGATAAACCTTTATTTATCAAGTTATAGCATTTGTTCCAGTTAGACTTTCCAATCTGTATATATTATAATACACTCCTTTATTTCCTACTGGTATATCTAATGTGCTACACAAGTTCTATGGTCAATAATTGATACATTGAACTGACTGTTAATAACGTGCTTTTTCCTTTTTCAATCAATTATGCTACAGATAACTTATAAGAACACATTAATTGGAATTGATGTGACGAGGATTTTCCTTAAATAGGATCAATTGAAAATTCAGAAATTTTACTAATAAGTATTTATAACGAATCCCTAAGATATGTATTGTTATTTTAGGTAAAGTGGTCGTTGCAAGATATACTACGAAAACATTTTGGTCATGATGTTCCACATATATACGACATGTCCCAAAATGTCAGCTTCATTTTACAAAATGGATATGCACCAATGACATATCCAAGGCCATATTTACCTAATGTTGCCGAAATTGCATGTATTCATTGCAAAAAAGCAAAACCACTGCCAGAGGTGAGTATGGTTGATAAAATACTTATGAATGAAAAAAACAGAGTAATATGACAGATAATATTTTATTTTGATTTTAATAGCAGAAAAAGTTGACTCAAAGAAAATTGTATATCACTCAACATCACAAGTTCCCATTTATTTACCACCAGTATAAAAAATCTGCACCTTTTACCAATGGATATTCTCAAAAAATCCACCACTTCAAGTTTACAAATAATAACTATGATTTGGATACAGCATTCATTGAAGAAAAGAAAATTAGAAAGTTCTAATTTGTTCTCAATTCAATCAGGCTTCATAATTTGCAAGCCAGCTTCAGCGTCTGAACATTTATATTGTTAACAACCTTCGTTTGCCATTTTTATTCAATTGGAAATGTAATTCTGCACTGTCATTGATGAAGAAAAATAGGGTTTTCAAAATATTTAATTGAGATTGAGAATCCTACTTTCTCCTGTTTTCTTAATGGTGAGTGATTGGTTAATTTATTTACAATTGCAGGATCTTGAAGAATTCATTAGAGGATCTGGAGATGCTGGTTTCATTTACTTCAGTATGGGTTCTTCGGTGAAAGCTGTTAATATGCCTACATACCTTAGACAACTGCTTATAATTGTATTTAAGAGTTTGCCTCAAAGAGTTTTATGGAAATATGAATCGGAAGATAACATGGTTGATTTACCAAGCAACGTCAAACTTGGAAGGTGGTTACCACAGCAAGACATTTTAGGTAAAAAAATCCCACACGTAATACAGTACCTAAGTGGTTATTAAGTTGCATGCAAATATTGTTACAAGATATTATTTAAACAGATTTTGAATTATGAAATTTTTCGTGGTGAAGCTAATTGTCTGCTGCATTTTATTCGATTTTAAATTCTTTCGACGTTACCGCCTGCTATACCTCCTCACCATCTCGACTTTTTTTACTAAGTTGGGAATTCTAGAACCATTGACGGTACTTAACACTAAACACTTCATACTTTCTTAGGTGCATTTGGATAACCAAGTTATCAGAGTTTTACCTTCAGGCTCTGAAGACGGTAACTTGATTATCGAAACGCGCGTAAGATAGTGTAAAGTATTAGTATTGGCGTAGTGGTAAGGTAAGCAGTGTTCAGTTTCAACCTTTTTTAATTACAAAGCAGTGATTTTTAAAGAATTTATTTCACTGATTCAAGATGTTATTATGAAGATTGTGTAGAAAAGGTTACGCTATTTTTTTAGCTTATGACGTATTAACTACTTGAAATTTATAACATTTCATTAAAAATTTTAAGCGCTCAATACATTTCTTTTGAGATACCAGAATAAGATATAATCAGAAAGTGTGAACAGCAATATTCGGCATGTTTTTTTCTCATTTACACATAGGGCAACTTTGATTATTTCCCATGCTGCTCTCCAGCTTACTTATTTTGTATAACACGTTTTTTTTTTGGATGCCGTTCTAGTATCGGGAGCACTGCAGCCTGTAGGCTTATTGTACTCTATTCCCAGCCATTCCCATACCCTCAAGTAGATGATATAGGTCAACTGGATACATGCCATATGCTTCAGGCGGCACGTTGGCCTCTCCGAAGACTGTTTGTCTCCTTGAGTCCAATGCCTCCCAGTATATGCATATGGGTTACGGTCTCGGTCTCCATGCCACAAAGTCTGCAGCTGAGATTCCTGTTATATAGCCCCACTTTATGCACTTTTTACCTAACCTAACCTGTAATAATTCTTAGCTTGTTCCTACTAACATTCAGTAGTTCTTCAGCCCGTTTTACACATAATATCACCTATGAAGGTCTTACTGTGTACCTGCATTGGAGTGTTCCTCCACTGTAGTCTATGTTAGCTTTGTACCCATTTTCGTATTTGTTCTCGGACCACCTTCTTTGTGGTCTCAATTCCTACTTTAAATACCCTGTATCTCGTAAACCTGCAACATTTGTATGAGACATGTTAAGCCCAATCGCCATATTTTGGTGTGTACTATCTTCAGTTCAGAGATTGCCCATTCTTAATGAATCACCCTGTATAATTATTCTTCGACATCTGTCCCTAAGATTGATTCGATTAATTGTATTTCGACAAGGTTCGTTTGATGCTTCGTTTTTTTGAATTATACTGGATTTTGTTTCCGCTTCTTTTTTATTAAAGGAGTGAGTACTGGTACCTTAGTTTGAAAATCTTCAGATCACTCCTCACTCACTTCTTCTAATTCTTCCAGCTGTTCCATGTACAACTGATTGCCAATCTCAAGTTTCGCTTCAACTATTTTTGCTGTTTGTGTTTGACCAAGGACAAGCTTCAGATCAGCTACATTTTTTTTGTTTTTGTCGATCTGCATATGACATGTCATTAACGTTCGATACGCCAGATTACTTATATTAACAAATAGTAAACGCTTCTTGAAGAATTATCTAACATCAAGGATGACAATAGGTTGTTGGAAACAATTAATATGTTCAGTTTTTATTGAAATAGCCAATGCTCTATTGAGAAGATTCAACACTTTTTTTAGAGGGTTTAAATTATTGTTTAGTAAGTGACCAAAAACTGCAAAAACTCAATTTTTCTGGACTTACGTTCTAAGCTTCCCAAATATTTTCTAAATTTCTTTTCACATTCAGATAAAGCTGTCGAGACGGTAGTGTTCACGAACAACTGCCTGATAGTTGATGTGAGACACATGCGGGAAACGGGTGTGTCATACATGTTAGATATTTTTTGTCTCTGATTGTTGTAGTATGGTAGTTTAAATATAGTAATTTACGTTACAAGACCGGAAAGTAGTGTTTTTCAGGTCGAGACAAGCAGATTTCAGGGCGAGCCGTAGGCGAGTCCTGGAAGCTTGGAGAGACATAAGTTTGACATAAACTACAAATTAAAAATCAACGAACTGTCATCACTCGACAATATATCGAAACGTTGTTGTCATAGTAACGAAATCAAGATAGATTGTATTATAAAGCTTTTTTTATTATACTTAACAGAAAATACTACATTTTCAACTGTTTATAAAATACAGTAAATATGACATTTTCGGAACAGCGCACGGAAATTTTTTCCCGATCCCTATTTCCGTGCGCTTAATAATAAACATAGATATCCATAATACTAGATATCCTATGGCAACCCGAAGAAAAAAAAGAAACGAGTAATGTGTCTATAGCAACGATTTATTTATTAATGACAAATTTTATTTTCTGTCAGTGAAAATTAAGTATTTATGTATTTATTACATTTTGCAAAAATGAATTCAGATTGTGAAGAAAATCGGGATATTCCCGAAAATATCTTACAACGAGCGGCAGAAGATTTATTACCAGTGAAATCCAGGTTGAGATATGAACAAGAATATAACAGTTTTACCGAATGGCGGACTCAGAAACGAATCAAAATTGTGAGTGACGATATTCTTTTAGTATATTTTTCTGAAAAAGCCAACACTATGAAATCCTCCACTTTATGGAGTCGATTCTCTATGTTAAAGAGTTGTTTGGCAATAAAAGAAAATACTCACCATCAATATCCAAAAACGATTGCTTTTTTGAAACGACAAGCTGTAGGATATATACCAAAGAAATCCAAGATTCTTACAGCAGAACAAGTAACCAAATTTTTATGTGAAGCTTCAGATGGAGAATATCTACTAGCAAAAGTAATTTTACTGTTTGGCATCTTCGGTGCATGCCGCAGAGATGATTTAATACGTTTGAGTTTAGATGATGTGGAAGATAATGGGCGTTTCCTTGTCGTGTTCTTACGAGATGGAAAAACTCACAGGTCAAGAAGTTTTACCATTACCAATGAAAATTGAAAATTCGATCCCTGTACAATTTACCGTAAATACGCAGATCTCCGCCCTAAACATATGGAGAGTAGAAGATTATTTGTTGCATACCGAAACCAAAGATGTTACGCTCAACATGTTGGGTGCCATACTATCAGTGGTATTCCAAAACTTGTTGCAAAATACCTAAAACTAAAAAATCCCGAAGAATATACCGGACATCGGCTAAGGCGCTCTTCGGCAACCATGTTGGTGGAAAGCGGTGGTGATTTGCTCACTTTGAAAAGACACGGAGGATGGCTTTCTTCCAATGTAGCAGAAGGATATATAGAAGAGTCCATACAAAGAAAAATTGAAGTATCACGGAAGTTGTTTAGCCCTTGTAACTTGGAAAGTACAACATCTGTAACAGTCAATCAAGAGAACCAAAGCACACACGAACACTCCGCTTCAACATCTTTAGCAGAGTCTTTAGTTCAACAAAAAGAAATGCAAAAGGGATTGAGCTTCAACAATAATACGAATTGTACAATAAATATTACTATTAATAATAACGGTTCTGTCCAAAATTAATTTTCTTAGAATTACCTACTTGTATTTTTTTTGTTAATTTGAGTTGTATGTACTTACATTTTTACTGTTTTAAAAATAGAAATAAATATTCCCGATTTTCTTAATAATTTTTTGCGATATTTTTTGTTTATGTTGATTTCAGGTACCTAAGTATAATAAAAAAATATCGTTCATTTCTCGTCCAGAAATGGATTTTCCGTTCTTGCATGACTTCCCGTGGAGAATTTGTCACGCGCGCACGGAAAAATCCTCATTTCTGTACTGGTAATGAAATATACTATTCCGGTCCCTCACGTTCATTTTCCGGTCTTGATCGGCAAAACGTTATTTTCTGGACGAAAAATTGACCTGACTGTGTATATTTTTTGGTCGGTCTTAAAAAAAATGTTTTTCTACGACAACCTCGATAAATGTTCATTTTATAACCGTAACATCAATCATAAACAAGCACATTTTGTACAGAATTTCATTTTTGCATCGGTTGCTAAGCAACAAATGCGAAATGGAATATTTCGTGTTAGGTCTAGGTTCACTTTAAAATCACGACGTCCAGCAACAAATTGATGAAATGTCAGCAGATCGTCTCTGTCAAAGTTTTAGTAGGTAACGAGTAATTTCATAGTTGCTTTCTATAAAAACTATTGAAACTATTAGATTTATATTTTAATTCTGATAGAAAGCCCATTAGCGGCGAATTCGGAGTAATGAAATATTATCAGTTTATTTCTTTCAAAGTTTTTGCAATGTACAGCGGACATATCGAGACGTGAACGGTGGAAGAGCTTCGAGCTGCGTGAAGTCAAAGTCAGTGTTCGACAGAGAAAGTATTCGGAAAACAGAAAGGCAAACTGTTTATACGAGTCGGGTGATAATGCTAGCGACGATCAAATTTCGTGCGAAAGTTTATACATATTATGTTATCAGCCAAACTGAAACCTGTCTATGATTTGTGTAAAGCTGAGTCTAAGTTTATATGGACAAAAGAGTGTGAAGAGATCTTTCAACTAAGTGAACAATGGTTAATGTCTACTGATGGACTTACATATTTTAATCCGGATTTGCCTATATTTGTTTTAACTCATAAAATAAATGATTGTCTTAAATCGATCCTGTTTGCAGCAAGTAGGTACTTTATGAATAGCGGAACAAAAATATTCAAATTTGGAAAGAGAGAGCGTGGCTTTAACATTTGCGCTTAAACGATTTCATAAATTGATTTTCGGGAGAAAGTTTACTGATCACCAACCACTTCAGTTCATATTTGGTAGGAATAAAGGAATTCCTGTCACTGCTGCAGCCAGAATTACTCAGCGGGCTGTAACGTTATCTGCATATAATTATGATATTCAAAATAAGAAAGGCAAGTTAATAGCTAACGCAGACTGCTTTATCTCGATTACCAATGCAAGATGAAACACAAATACCAAGTATATTTATTCATTTAATGTGGTTAGTAATGTTCCCATAAATAGTAGTAATATTATAAGCGCTACAAAAAAAGATTTAGTTTTACAAAAAATTATAAACTTCACTTTATCGGGATACTTCAATAGCAAACGAGGGTATAAAACCTTATTTCGTGAAAAGACATCAACTTTCAGTAGAGAACAATTTATTGTCTCTTAATATGTAATAAAGTAGTTATCCCTAGTAGCCTCCGTAATGAGATATTGAAATTGTTTCATGGCCAACATTTAGGAATTGTAAGAACAAAGATGTTATGAAGATCGTACTGTTGGTGGCCTGGAGTAAACAATGATGTACACAAATTTATCAATTCATGTGACATTTGTCGAAAATTTTCCAGCTCAAGTACATTATTACCTTGGCCCGAGGCACCAAATAACTTTTTTAGAGTAAATATTGATTTTTTTCATAAAAGTAACCATGACTTTTTAATTATTGATTTTAAATCAAAGTGGGTGGACGTGAAATTGATGGAACACGGTACTATTGCTTTGGAAACCTAAAAAATGTCAGTACTACTCCTTTCTATAGAAAGTAGTATGGTGGAAGTGCCACTATCCAATAGTAATTAAAATGATGAAAGGGTACTCCTGCCATAGCTCAGTCGTATGATCAGAGCTCCTGTTATATTGAATTTGTAGCCTAATATCATTATTATTATTGGTATTGGGTACCAAATCTTTTTAACAAAGAAAGGGAAGAATGTAGCGTTCACGAACAACATCCTGACAGTTGATGTGAGACAGATGCGGGAAACGGGTGTGTCATACATGTTAGATATTTGTTTCTGATTGTTATAGTATGGAATAGTTCAAATAAATGTTTTTAAGTACATCTGAGTTATAAATACACAATAGAGAGGTCTTTGAACATATTTTCAAATTCTTGTTGAATCTTTTTTGTCTGAGCACCGTTTAGTTCTTTAATCAATTCACACAGTTCTTCCGTACAAAGAGTACTAACAGACTTGTTTTCCATATTTCTGCTATTTAAAATAATAATTTTTTGGGACAATTTACATCTGGCCACCGATCGTTGGCTTTTTGTATTGAATAGTAATTACTAATTATTTTAAACTAATATCGACCTTATAGTGAGGGTGATCAGATTTGTATATAATAAAATTGAATTATATGCATTATAGAGATTGCAGAGGTCTTTTAATTGTAGATATCCAGCAAGTTTTATAACAAAACTCAGTGTTATTTACTTACACAGTTTTGACCATTGAAATTTGCTTAAATATACGATAGTAAAACCGATTTCACTAACTATTTTCTAAAGTTAGGTAAAACCTAAATCGGATTTAGGAATTTCGAACTTTAGAAAAAGGTTGGTTAAATCGGACATCAGAATTCTTACAGCCGGGAAAAAAAAGTGGATTCAGATATCAAAACATCAACTTTATTCCTACCAGAAGAATGGTGGTTCGAGTGAAGCCTATACTGTTAAGGGTGTTGTCTGGAATTTCTTACTTCTCGAAAGGATGGTCCCGGAAAATGCTGGGCTACTGAGGGTGCGCCGGAGTAGGTTATCTTTAAAGTGTCTGGAGTTCTACTGAAAGTGTCCTGTAGCTCGACTAGAAGGGTTCTTGGTTAGACTTCAGAAGTATCTTAGGGTTACCTAGGTTTGGATGTATGAGCTGGGGGACTCAATAGTTCCAACAGATTGGGTATGTGTGGGAAAAATATCATGGGCCACATGATGTTGGTTCAGCTTTTGAGATCAAAAGGAATGCAGTTAATTGCAATTTATGGAATATGGAGTCTACGAAAAGCTTTCAGCATATAATTTCCGTGTTAAAACAATAAAAAATTAAATGAATAAGTTCAACAACCTAAAGAAAGAATATACTTCAATTTTAAAAAAAATCAACGAAGCGTTATGTTATAGCAGTGAAATTAATAAATGATTACTTGGAAATATTACACCATTCTAATAGGGAACTTGCCAAAAAAATAAAATCATTTAAAAACAATTAAAATCGTAAGATATTATCATAAGGAACTTCATAGAAAAAGAAAAATTCCAATAACGATTAAGTTACCTGAGAAATAAAGGGTTAAAATTTGAATAATTTGAACTGCTCTTAAAACGCGCTGCCATTGGTTGTGACGTCAGTCCGCACTTTTCGAGTCAGGCGACAATTCAAACAACACTTAAAGACTGAGAAACTGACGCTAACGATTCGAATTCGATAAAAAATCAATAATGCTTCAAATGGCTGTTTCTGCGGTTACCGATGCGCGAGGTGCGGTGTGACGTCACAGCCGCTGCCGCGCATTTTTCTTCGTTTGAATACACCCGGTGGCGATTCCAACTTTAATTATTTATTGTGAAATAAGTATTGCGATTTAAGGACTGATATTTGGTATAATGTGTTTTCATATATAAACACACATTTTAGTAGAATAAAAAAAAAATGGGCAAGTTCCCTATTAAGCGAGGCCGACACGGGCTGAATTGTATTTTATATCAACAAAGGGAATATATCATGTGTTGCAATTAATTAAATTTTCGTGAAACTGTTATTCTGGAACATAAAAATATAATACAATAATTGTTAAAAAGTTAATGAACATACTTAGTTATTTAACGGCTGATTGCTTTTGTCTATATTTAATTTGAAACTTGACTTTCAAAAATTTCTTGAACTTTCAGGTCATCCAAGATTAAGAGCGTTTGTTACTCATGGAGGTCTTCTAAGCATGTTCGAGACCGTTTACCATGGAGTCCCAATAGTATCTCTTCCAGTTTTCTGTGACCATGATTCCAATGCCGCCAAGGCTGTGACTGATGGTTATGCCCTTAAATTAGATCTTTCCACACTGACAGCTGATAAACTTCTCTGGGCGATCAGAAAAGTAATTCATGACCCAAAATACAGAGAAGAGGTTAAGAAGAGACAGTACCTACTGACTGATCAGTCAGAAACTCCTCTTCAAAAGGCCGTGTACTGGACAGAGTATGTTTTACGGCATAGAGGTGCTAAACATCTTCAGTCTCCATCAAGGCATTTAGGAGTAATCCAGTATTATCTTATAGATGTCGCTTTGGTGCTTATATCTTGTTGTATCATGTTTTACTTTATTCTCAAATTGTTTTTTAAACTTCTTGTTAAATATTTTGTGAGTAGTGATTCATGCGCTGCAAGGACACATTTCAAAGTTGACTGATTAAATGGATTTTATAGTGAATAAATGTGTATTTGTACTTTTGCCTAGGTTTACTACAGTATGGTATTCTAAGCGATATTTCTGCTACCGAAAGTCAGTTTAGTAACAAATATACCACCTACATTAGGCTTAGAAGAAAAGATTATGGGTGAAACATATAAAAGTTTTCGAAAAGCTGCATACATTTTTAATAAGAGACATCCAGAGAAACATATTTAACAATCTACAGAGGGAAACATTTAACATAAATTTAACATTTCTGGAGATGTTAGCAACAAATAAAACTATAGGCGTCAAAAAAGGGTTGCTATGTCAAATCTGGATAGCTATATATTATTATTTTTGAAAGCCGGGTAACTAAAATATGTATAATAGAATGTTCTCAAATTAAGGGGCGTTTTTAGGCAATAAACTATTATTCTATGTACAATGTTGCCTATTGTGAGGGAGGATCTTTAAATGGTAGAGCAAGCACAAATACATTTACTGCTTTGTCGCGACAACGATAAAAACTTGGAAATAGTGACCCCTTTGAAATACCTGACTTGCGATTCATAAAACTTTATATTAAATAAGTAATAAGTTTAGAGTAGTCATCTTAAAAATGTTGATTTTATTACTATCAATACTCAATCTATATCTTTTAAATCAACTGGAGCACTTATAGCGCAGATCAATAAAATGATTATTATTTTTTCCAATCCCAATGAATTTAATTTGAAGGCTAATCCAGCCAATAATTTTTTCTGTTTGTCCATTTTTGTGGCACCTGCCATTTGCAAAATCTCTATTTTTCCCAATAGATTTGAGAAGAATTTCCCATTGGCAATCTCATATCTTGAATGACATTATTGTATAGTATTTTAGCAAATATATAAATCAAAAGTTCAAAAATATAAATCTGCCAAATGTCAAATGAATTATGTCGGAAATGTCATAAACTATTTTCGACTAACTTCACTTTGAAAGACTCGTATCAAAACTGCTGTCCAAATCCGACAACACCCGATTACAATTCGAGTGTAAAATAGATACGATCGAATTGAAGATCGTGTTCGGCATCGAACGACTCGATAAAGTCGTGTCGTGAGATAGAATCCCGCTGCTGAATTTTACCGACTACGGATCTGTTACAATGAGGGATTTATGAAGTTTGATTATAAAATCATGCCGATTCAACGAAATATTGTGAAACATTCTTCACAATTTCATATCATTGGAATATCGAAGTCAAGCAGAATTTGTATTTGAAGTGAAATACAGGATGTGCCATTTAAAAAATATATCTTTTGTTTGGCAGGGCGTTCTGAAACACGCTGTACAATTACGACTAATTTTAAAATGGGATCCTTTGGGCTGGCTACAATCGGCCAAAATTTTAATTAAATATCTTCGAGGATCTAGAAGATATTGGACTTTACAGTACGGATGAATCACCCTGTATATTACCTATTCCTCAGGAAAACAGAAATTCAATAATAATGAAAAGTAGAAAACAGATTATTTGTACACAATATTATTTTTTCAAGGAAGGTACACAGAATCCAAAAGTTAATCAAGAGGAATACTACAATGCTGTTGGCTGTTTAGCTTTCTTACAGTTTTTCTTCACCATGTTGATTTTTAATTGTAACGTTTGCTTAAGGGGTGAGCTGAAAGATATTTTTTGAGACGGTTGAGTTGAAAGGGAAGAGTTGGCAAAGGTATAGCTGAATACTTAATATCTTCAATTTGCATTTAATGGTAAATGGAAATATATTGATATGTCTTATATATAGGTATATTGATATATAGGAGTAAAGCAAGACAAAAGCGCATCTTCAGTAGTGGGTTGTATAATAAATAAAAAATTACAAAAGCAAATAGACAAGGCTGGCATAGACGATCAATGGTATAGAAATATATTAGGAGAGCATGGCGAGCAAGTAAGAAATAATAATGAAAAAAGATTGCTAGATTTTTGTTTTATAATCCAATTAGTAATAACAAATAAGTTCTTTGAGCATAAAAATATACATAAATACACCAGAGATGTAAAAAGTAGAGGGGAAAAGTCAATAACAGACTACATACTAGTTGAAAAGGACAATAGAAGATAAGTAGAAGATACAAAAGTGAAAAGAGGACCAGAGATAGGCAGTGATCATTATGTAGTACTGAGCACAATAAAAGATTATGTAATGGAAACAAAAAGAAAAGAGAAGCACCAAAAAAGAAAAGTGACAAACAATAAAAACGTATAAATTAAGAAGTAAAGAAATAGCAAAAAGTATGGAATACGCCTCAGCAAAAAAATAGAGAGAGTTGAGAAACAGCTTAACAATGACATTGATATAGTCTGGAACTCAATGAAAAATGGAATAACAGAAACAGCGAAGAAGTATGTGGAATAAATAGGAAACAAAATCATAGACAACAAACTGCATGGCGGACTGACGAAGTTAGAAACCCAATTAAAATAAAGAAAACGATGTGGAGAAGTAAAAAAATAAAGGATTATAAGAGATATAAATACGAGAGAAATAAAACTAAAGAATTAGTTAAAAATGCAAAAGAAGATCAATAGAAACTAATAGATTGGATATAACTTTTAGTAATGTAACGTGTTTTTGCACTCACATTGTTCAACGCAGGCAATGTTATATAGATATCTGAAAGTGGATTCGTGTGTGAAAAAGTTCTGTTACTGTTTGAAACGAGTAGGATGACCATTATTTAAAACGATCAGGTTAGGCTACAGTTAAATTAAAACAAACAACCATTTAAAAGAAGAATGGTCTCACGGAACTGCTCTGCTTTGTCCGGCTTCATTTCTTCCCCAAAAAATATCATACCCCACTTGCTCATCATACAGCTGTCTGGATTTTCCAGGCAATTGTCTTGCTATTAAACGTATTATGCAATCGTTATCCCATCGATCCCATATTGTATGCTTGAACAACTTTCACTGGTAACGGTTTAAGTGATTTTCTCAATTCGCCATCAATATTTGCTGAGCTGTATCTGTAGAGTAGGGAGGATGAGCTAGGCCCACAGGACTTAGGCCACATGTGACCCATTGTCCCTTGATTTCATCCCTTCTCTTCAGATGCTATTTGAATGACTAATTTTACAGTATCGGTCAACAACTAAAAATAACACTAGGCAGTATCGTCGTCCGCCTTTATTCTCTGATTAGGTCACCTGTCACCAAAACATCAGGCATTTGTTTTTGCTCATCCACACTGACTGACATTTGACGGCCCTTGCTCAACGTATTTGAACTCCACCGAACCGTACTCGATAACGTATTATCACACTTTTGATAATTTCTAAGATATTCAATAAAACGACATCTCAATATTGAATAGTATACATATAATAAACAAATTCGAAATAAACAGCCAATACCGTTACGAATCTAACTATCTTCTCTCAGGAAAAAATATTAATACTGAATAAGTCATAAATATGTGATCACTGATCGACTACATTAAAAAGGATCTCTTCATCTTAGCTAGGGTCGTAGAGCTCGATCCAATACAGGTAGAGGTGAGAGGTTCGTGAATCATAATATAAAAACATATTTTAAACGTCAATAGTTATTTGGAATTTTCCCTCAGTTTTTGCACCGAAGAGCAGCTGGATGCTTTCAAAAGTTCACAGGCCTAGTACATACATTTTGAATTTGACTTTGTTCTCAAAGAGGGATCTACTTCAGTCAATGTAGTTTTTGTTTCAGTAGGCAATTGAGTTTATTATTGTGAATTTTATATTAGCAATACTTTAATAAGAAAAAAAGGACCTAAGAAGCCCTACATGTAGAGGAACTCTCCATACGTGAATAAAAATAGCTTGGTCAAGAGATAGTTTAAAATTTTATTGCAAACATACCCTCATCCCATGCAGAAGTTTGAAGAGCAAAAAAAGCTATTTGAAGATGGTATAGCAATGATATTTAGTGATGAAGTGATACCATTTTGTAATTCACATGAACGGATATTATTTTCAAATTTGTGTGATATAAAAGATGTGAATACATACAATACGATAATCGCCTATTTGTAAAGCTGGTAATACCTATGTGATATTAACGATGGAATTATTTTATGTTCTCATTTTATTGTTCAAGCTTTTAGATTACTTTGTTCATGAAATTATAGCAATTTCTCTTGACAATAAAGCATATTCATCTCTCTAGCTTGTTTAAATAATAATAGATAATAGATTTAGTGATGGAACTAAACCAACGAAGAATAAATGCTTGTTTTTTCTTGGTTAAACATTATAATCAATACACAAGACAATCCTTGAAGCCAAATAAAATCACGTTTTTCCAAAATTCACACTTCTGTATACCAACACCATATTTTTGTTTGCTCTGAGACGTCAAATTGAAATTTATTTGACAGGTCGCTGGATTACTCAGTTAATAATGGTTAAATACAAAGAGTCATGTTGAATTTAAATATTTTATTACGGTTATATTGAGAAGTAACAGAAAAAATTCAATAACTACAACCAAGTTATGTAAGTAAGAGATGTTTTAGTTTTGTCACATCAATTGTATCTATCGAACTCATGTCCACTCATAATATTATTCAAATGGCCATTTTTGTCTCCATTCCTTAGTTGGAGTACAAGTTCGTTTGTACTCCTATTCAAAGCATTTTCATCACTCGTGGGCCGTTGATGTACAGGTGTGATTTTCACAGTTTTACTTCTTTTGAAATGACGATAACCTCCATACACAAAAAGTCCACAAGAAGTAGCTAAGAACAGCCAAATAATAACGTGTGCCACTTTAAGAATAACAAAAATGTTTGAAATTTTGGCAAATAGGGGGCCTTCTAGATCTAAACTCTAAAAAACAAAAATCACTATAAAAAAATTGGAACTTGAAATACAGACCTAAATTATTTCTCCATTCTCCAAAAACAATGATTTATGGTTTATTTTTAAATTTCATAGAAGGGAAAATTGTATAAACAACATTCCTATGCTAGGAAATATGTACTGTTAAAATTATTTCCGTCTCCCTCTATCCAAAGTATACATTTCCTGGCCTCATTGTAAAGTGCCTTTTCCTCCCTTGAATGATTACTGCTCTCCTCTACGCGTCGGGCAGTAAACTTCATCCTCCGGAGGAAAAGTAGCACTTTCCTTCCTTGTTATACAAATAGCTATTAATCATCCAGTTTTAAGCAAACAAAGTACATACTCTCCTCCCTCTTATTTTAACTATGTTGTCAATGATGAAACTTCTTAATCTGTTTTAATCAAATTGATTCTGATATTTCATCAACGTATATCCTGTATTCTGGTAAAAATGTTACTTCACTGTTGGGTTTTCAAATAAATATTTCAACCTCGGGAATGCTAAATATGTTTTTTGACTTTGATTATTACCCCTGCCCTTAACATATGTCCCAATAGTTATGACTTACCCTGTTTATTACACAGAAGAAATCACAATTTATTATTGACTTGGTAGACAAAAAACAACTGTTTTTACTATTCTTGATATAAAAACTACAGAAATAGAAAAAGATGTACTTACATCTTCTATCCAAAATATCGGATGCAAAGCGGTGGTCAAATTGTTCATAACAGTTATTTTAGGATTAGGTGCTATTTCCAAATTCATCTGTATCCTTATTCTTACATTGATAGGAGCGCTAGTCAGCTGAAATCATCAATAACGATAACAGTTCTGGTTTAAACTTTTTCAGCAATGTGAAACAATCCAACGCGTTTGGCGAACTTTATAGATGAAAACAATTCGAAAAAATGGAAGGATTAAAAATCATCATTAATCCTAAATAGGAACTCGTAAGAGAAGGTATTTGAAAAAGTTCATAGGATTAAATATCATTTTTTCTTTATAATCATTTTGTTTCAACAGAGATTTCAAATACCTCGAATAATATGATTTTGACAACATATACCCAATAAATACTAATGAATTTGAATACAGTGTCTGAAAGGGAAATCAGCAAATTGAAATAAAGGAATATACAGATTTCGAATGGGCTTTTGAAGACTTACGATTTACACAAGTACGACAAGAAAAATATGAGAAAAACAGCTTGAAAGAGAGAGAAGAATAATTATGCGTGGTCAGCAAGGGCGTGTATTTAGTTCCAGAGGTTGGCCGAATGTTCATTGCCCCCTATGATATTTTTGTCTCGTTATCGTTGACTTTTTTTCGAGCTAATGCACTATTAGGTAAAACACTTTCATCCGGCAACAGTATCCTTTACAGAGAGAATTCACTAGTTGGTGGTATTCAGTAGGTTCCCAACATGGAAGGAGTGAGGATGTTAAAGAAATAAAATAATACAATCGTTATTACGTAACCTGTACATTTTAAAATCTATTTTTGTCAACTTGATCGTTTCTGACGAAGTTGACAATTAATTTCTAACTACAATAGGATATTATTTTAGCCATTGTAACTTGAAAATGAAACCTTATTTCTTTAGAGAACCATAATTAATAAAATAATTATAAACGACTAAAAATCCCTTCCATTAATGAATTGAATTGAAAAAATAAAATAAGTAGGTACACCTATTCTAAACATAAAATAAACTTCTTGAAAAAGTTAAAATAAAAATCCGTTCTAAAGGTAAACATAATTTTAATGAATTAAGTGCTCAAATAAACCACCTTGCTGTGCCAGACAATAACCAAATCTGTGATAAAGATTTGATCTCATATGTCTAAAATTATTTGGCGTAATGCTGGCACAAACGTGCTGTATTTTCACCCTCAATTCATTTAAATTATTAGCTCTTCCAAATGCATGTTTGTAAATGCTACTTTTTAAAAATCCCCAAAGTAAAAAATCATTTGTAGCTAGTTCAGGTGATCTTGGAGGATATTTGATAGATAGTTCAGGTGATCTTGGAGGATATTTAATTGTACCATTAGTATTAATGATTCTCTCGGGGAATGTAAACCTTAAAAATTCCATTACTATCCTTGAATTATGGACTGGACAACCATCTTGTTGAAACCAAATTCTGTTGAGATCAACATCGGGTATAAGGAGAACTGCAGGAATTACATGATTTTGTAATAAGTCTAAATATTTGACGGAATTTAAGTTCCTCTCAATAAAAAAAGGACCTATAATGTGGTCACCCAAAATACCCGTCCAAACATTTAGCTTCTGCGGATACTGTGTTCGGATTGAAATGCTTAGATGTTTATTTTCCAGAGACCAATATCTTGTGACGGATGGATTGTGTTTTTGATGTAATGAAAAAGTTGACTCATCCGTAAATAAAATATTTTTTTAAAAGTTCTCGTCAGCATTTTGACGTTCCATCATTTCCCCACGGAAATCCATTCGTCTGATATTGTCCTCGGGAAAAATTTCCTGTGTTGTCTGAACCTTGTAACAATGGTACCCGTTCTGTTTTAAAATATTCTGTACAGTTCTCTTATCCATGTTGACTTCTCCAGCAATTTGTCTTGAAGAAGATGGTTGTCCTGTTTCAACGGCTAAACAAACATTTAATTCTCTAGTTTGCCATTCGTCGATTATTGGACGTTCGATTGGATCTTCCGAAGCTTGCCATTTTCTACAGTATGAAACACATCCATATTTCTCTAAATCACTAATTATTCACAAATTTGTTGACTTTGAAGGAATTTGGCGATTTTCAAATACCACAATAAACAAATTAACGATTGCATCTGCCGAATGACCTCCAAAATACCATTTTATAATTTGCACTTTTTCGCAGGTTAAGTATGTTAATGAAGGCATAATGTAAATGTTTCATTTTCGAATACAATGGCATGCGCTTCCAACGTGATCAACGTTTGTAGCGAAAAGACCTAGGAATAGCAGTTTAAATGTGAATTCTCTCTGTAAAGGACACTGTTGCCGGATGAAACTGTTTAGTTTTACCCAATAGTGCATGAGCAGGAAAAAAAGTCAACGATAACGAGACAAAAATATCATTTGTACAAATTAATCTGCGCTTCTGGCAACAGCGGTTAAAATAGGGGGGTAATGAACATTTGGCCAGCCTCTGGAACTAAATACACGCCCTCCCTGACCACGCACAATTATTCTTCCCTCTCTTTCAAGCTGTTTTTCTCATATTTTCCTTGTCGTACCTACTTGAGTAAATAAGTCTCCAAATCCCTTTCGCAATCTGTATATCAAATCTGTTGTTGCCGTTTCCGCTCAAATATTATTTACCATGCAAGATGGATCATTTAAACAAAACATATCTCCAATGTTTACGTCACCAGTTCGATTCGAAAGTTCTACGACGAACGATGAGTGAAAAATGGAGAACGACAATTTTGAAGTGAGTATCGAGACTGACGTTCTAGGTCATGTGAAACATACTTTAAGCATTCGTGAGCTGAAATTTCGGAAGTTTCTAACCCATGGAAATACTCGCTTTTCAATGAGAAAACGATATAAATTGTACTTTCAAGTAAAATAGCCGACAGTTTAACTTACTATTCTAGCTCTGGTCATGTTTGTTATTTTTTTAATTAGCATTGTTGTTAGGATAAGACTAGGATAAGATAAATATCGGGCTTATGTAATTCTAAGAAGTTCTCCACTACGACCTACTCAGGTTTTGTAGCGTCTCGAAGCAGTCCCACACTAGTTTGGAATTTATCTGCATGGGTCTGATTGGTTTTTTAGCCGCTTGGCTTCCTTTCATGCCTCTCTGCCTGTTATGACTGTTTTGAAGTTTTGACCGAAGCTGTACTTGGGAATCATCTCGTCCAACGGCATTCCAATTACGGGGTCGATTTCCAACTCTTCATATAGCTCGTTATACACCTCACCCTGTAGTCTAATGAAGGCTGTTGCTCTCTAAACTGGCTTCGCCTTGTATATAGACATAAAGTGACGGCAGGTTCAACAAATCTTTTTCACAGATTTAGGGCTTTCGTACCTTTTTGTGTTGATTCCATGTCAACTTATAGTCGAATATGACTCCCATATAGTTTTCCTCTTGTGACATTGGAATTTCCACCCTATTAAGAACTGGTGACTTCAGTCGGTACTTTCTTTTTGGTAGAAACGATAACTGTGGTTGTTAAAGAGTTTATACTTAGTTCCTCCTGACATCACTTGTTGATTATGCTTAGGGCAGTTTGGGTCTTCTCCGAGATTATACCTGTAAATTTGCCTATAGCAATAATCGCAAGATCATCGGCATATTCTGAGCAATACATGCCTTTGGATGTCAGTCTCTTCAGTAGTTTGTTTACTAGGATAACCCACAGAAGGAATGATATCACCCCTCCTTACGGGCAACTCTTCTGTTCCTCTGTTCTAGCTGTGACGGTAGTATCGCCAATGGATGATACGATTACCTTTTTTCCAAACTGACCTTTATCAATTGACACAGAAAGGGTTTCTTTCTAGAGCTTTGGTAATTGACAAAGTAAAATCATCATTGAAAGCACCCTCATTGCATATACTAGTTGTCACGGATATCCCTTTGTCCTCTAGTAGCCTGTTGAGATTATCCAGTGCCTAGTCTGTATTGATATTAAATTCCACCATCTGGTCTTAGAAGTGAACCCATTATCCTTCCAACTATTCACGCTTCATCTTTATTCATAGTCCAATCAATACGATAACGGATAAAGCAAATACTCTCTGGTTCCGTGAAATGTCCAAGGCAAATTGCAATACAAATAATTATTCGCAAACTATCGTACTTGCAAACTTTTGTTTAGAAGAAAACTTTCACAACACAGTTCATTTCACCTTCATGAAACGTTAGTACGTTTTAAAATAATATTGAACAAAGAATTGGAAGAAGATATTGTGTAACAGTGGTGTCACAAGCAGGAGCTTGAAAATGACACCTCTTATATCACGCAACCAGCTGTTACATACTTACGGTACCTTCTGTAGATGAAAAATTCAGGATCAGTTATTTCAATAAATCTGTTACCAGAAGCAATTACACTGTATGCGTTGTAAGAGCACTTTTTATTTTGTTGGTACCTTAAAGATTACTTGTACTTGTACTTACTGGATCAATACTAACAGTCATTACATGATCTTCTCTAACGGGTTTTAATCCTTTAACTTGGGTTAAAAATATTTCATCTGCATATAAAAAATGTGGTAGACTGGCTATAATTGGTGCTCCAACACATTTATTGAGATCAAAGATACCTTTTTTGAGACAAGGTTTTGGATTAGGGCAGTAGCATTTATCTGCTTCCCGCATTTGTTGATCACCTAAATTTCCTTCATATCGGCGTACGTTTATTCCTTGAATGTTGTCGTCCTTAATATACTCAAGTACAATATTTCTACAATTATAAGATTATAATGAATGAAAATATTTTAAAAGGAGACCAGTATACTTCAAGGTAAGACGTGAAAAAAGCCGGCAGAAATGAGAATATTCGGTTATCCAAAATTAAAATTACCTGCAAAGATTGGTTGTGTAACAATGAATGTTTTCTTCGGGTTTTAGAAGTGGAGGTAAAATCCAGCCATCTGTTCCATTAAATCGGTTACATTCTTCACTTCCCCATAAACTTATTTCTTGTTTACCGTTTACCTCCAATACTCTACCAAGGTCTTTATAGTTTTTAATACCTCTCAGAATCTTAATAGTATCTACAATTGTTGCATTTCTCTAAAAACATGAGTAGAAATAACCGACAAATCAATTGATATTTCACTTCGTAATATTTATTGAATGCTCCCCCCCTCGTATCTTTTGAACGGCTTCACTTACATTAATAAAATTTTGAGTGTGAAAATGAAGTGTTGTAAACTTCTCTACAAATGGTAATAGGTGACGTAATAGTAATAGATGACGTCACAGTGCCACTCTGGCCAATAATTTTAAATAAGACCTTATGGCAAGTGATATCTCGTTTGAAAGGCATTGACATTGGCTACATAGCCATATTAATTTTGTTTGGGTTTAAACTAATTTTGACAGATAAATTGAATAAATACCAAAATTATTATTTCACATTTAAATATTGAAGATTTTTCAGTCCGCCTCTGGTAAGTTGTCAAAAAAATTGACGTTTTTAATTCAATAGTATTTGTTGCTTTGCAAAGTTTTTCAAATAGCTTAAATATTTAATTTTATCATTGTTTAACAAGACGTTTAAGAGTTTACATAGGCAAAATGGTACGTACTCAAGCCGACAAAGTAGCAGCTATTTTAGTAATTGGTGAATCTGGAAAGAATCTCCATGAAGCGGAACGTTTATTTAATGAGAGATACCCAGATCGCCCTATCTCGAGAACTTATTTGAGGGAGCTTCTTCACAAGTTTGAAGCAACAGGTAGTGTTCAAGATGCCAAACTATCTGGTCGACCAGGATTTAGTGATGATAAAAAAATTGATATAGTTGCTGAAATGGTAGTAAACCCTTCTTCCTCTTTAACTAAAGTTGCGTCTATCTGTGAAGTAAGTAAAAGTACAGTACAGAGAGTGTTGGCTAGAAATAAATTTCATCCATACACGTTAAAAATGGTGCACCACCTTTCGGATGACGACCCCGGCAGAAGACTCGAATACTGTGAATGTATGACAAATAAAATTAGTCAAAACCCACATTACACAAAAACAATTTGTTTTAGTGACGAAAGTACTTTTTGCTTCAATGGAAATGTGAATACACAAAATGTAAGGTATTGGAGTGAGACAAATCCTCACACCTTTCGTGAACAACATACCCAATTTCCAGAAAAAGTCAATGTTTGGGCAGGTATTTTGGGAAACCACATAGTTGGTCCTGTTTTCCTAAATTCAAATTTAAGCGGTGAAGTGTATCTGGAGATGTTACAAAATGCAATTGAGCCGTTAATTCTTGAAATTATGGAAGATAATCCAGATGAATTCGGCCATCTGGAAATAACTTTTCAACAAGATGGTGCTCCTGTACATTATTATGGTGCAGTAAGACGTTACCTGGATGAAGAATATCGAGGTAGATGAATCGGCCGGCAAGGTCCTATAGAATGGCCACCTCGGTCACCAGATCTGACACCATTAGATTTTTTTCTATGGGGGTACTTGAAATCCAAGGTTTATACTACGGCACCAGATAGCATTGGCGTTTTGAACGAAATAATTATTGAAGAATGCAATGCAATTTCAGCTGACACATTCGAAGGAGTACGACAAGAGTTTACTAATAGGATGTATTACTGTCAGGAAGTAGACGGAGCACATTTCGAACACTTGCTATAAGAATCCATTGTTGATTCTTGATTAATTAAATTTAAAAAAATAATTTCAATAATTTTGGTATTTATTATAAATTAGTTTACCCAAACAAAATTAATATGGCTATGTAGCCAATGTCAATGCCTTTCAAACGAGATATCACTTGCCATAAGGTCCTATTTAAAATTATTGGCCAGAGTGGCACTGTAACGTCATCTATAACTATTACGTCACCTGTTACCATTCGTAGAGAAATTTACAACACTTTATTTTCACACTCCAAATGTTATTAATGTAAGTGTAGCCGTTCAAAAGATTCGAGGGGGAGGGGACTTTTGAATAGCACTGTACATATAGGTTGTTTTGACTTAATTACAAAATGCCGTAAAGTACTTTTGAGAAGACGTTTATTTCAGAAAAGTACAATAAACATTTTATAAGACGTTCGATGGTTTAATTCCAGACTAAAGGTAACAATGCATGGTTTGAACAGTGTAATAAAAATGCAGAGTAAACAGTCTAAAGTACAAGTACACTATATGGTTCTAAGTTCAGGGCTGGCACGATAAAATCTGTCAAGCTGAAAGTGATTGACACTATAACATAGTTATAGTACCTACTCTGCTCAACAATTGAAGGGGATAATTAGAAAGTAAGCAAATATTTTATTTAAAACGTTGTCACAGCGATCACACTGTATGCTGTGTATATTTTTAATCACTATTTTTTCTATGCCCCGGCTATGAAAATTATGGATAAACTATTTATATTTTGGTCGAATAAAAAAGCTGATATTGGCTGCATTACTGTTGTTTTTACCAATAAGTCTGCTTATTACGTTAAAGTTATGCCTCTACGTCGGCGATTACAGGCAGTGCAACTAGAGCAATTAGTGCGTTGGATACTTGAAGGTGTGAAGGTGTAACCAAGAAGTCGCTACGCGTTTTAATGTGTCAAAAAAGCGTCGTAACTGGGAATGAAGAGTATACACATGGGAGAGGACGAGAACGAATCACAACATAAGCTCAAGATCGTTTAATAGTTCTGACTGCTAGGAGAAACCCAGCATTCCCGGCTTCAAGAATCAACAGCTTCTTTGGACAAGCTATTGGAATTGTTATTTCTGGCCAGACTATCAGAAAAAGGTTGCATATTCGTAATTTAAGGGCAAGACGACGCCCTACATACCCACAGTTAACGGCGGCGCAACGTGCGTGCAGGCATCGGTGGGCCGCGTGAGATAGTGTGAATTGTTAGTTTTGGTAAGGTGAGTAAAAACTATGTTCAGTTTTTTACAAGTCTCGATTTAGGACAAGGATCCCATCTAATCGAACTTCATCCAAATTTAATAAAAAAAATAGCTATTACTTTACATACGATAATTTTTAATATGCAAAACTCCCTATCGGAATTAAAAACACCCCAACAACATGTTAAAGATTAATGGATGGTATCTTAAAATGCTTCATATAAAAGTAAATCCTGCATTATATACGTCGACGATGTCTGGATATTTTAAATGATTAAGTTAATTATACCGACAAAGTTACATCTACGATAATGGAGAATGAAACCAAAAACGTCCTAGGTCTCAGCAAAATTGTTCAAACCAACAATAGAAGTACTTTGAATACATTCTGATCCATATTTTCTGTGATATACAAAGTTGTAGTTTCAGGAAGTTTAAGCCCCGTGTACTGCAAGAACTATATGAAACGTATAGTTGTGAAAGCAGTGCACTAACAAGATCATATCCACCTGAAGCCCTTCCATGGGACTCTTCCACAATTTATTGGAAATTCACATCCACTGTGCAGGTTTTTCCAACAAAGAGTATAACGACAAATTGGACTAAGCGATATTTGTTCAATTTATTAGCCTATACCCAAGAAACTAATTTAAATAGATTATAATTTAAGGTTAGAGAAAAGAAAATATTATGAAAATTGCAAGGGTTGAAACTTTACTTTTGATATGAATTATCTCACTATAAATTGTGTGGTAACCCTAAGGATTGGCAAGTACCTTGAGCGGGTTTGATTTTGTTAGTGCAGAACTTTCACAAGTTTTTCCCAGTTTATCGATACCCTGGCTTCATTTTCGTTATTTTCTGATATGTTTCATGTAGTTCTTTAAGTATACTGGATAAACTGGAGAACTTCCTGGAATTACAACTCTGTATATCCCAGAAAGTATGTCGTCAACCAATAATAAGTGATCGGGTAGTCGCGGACAGTCGAACTGGCCTAACTAATTTTCAAAAATGGAATATTGGGGGTTACCGCAAATTGTTGAACGAGTTCTTAACACTAGTTATCCATCCTCATGGTCTTAACAAAAATCATGTTAACTATACAAGGAAAACTAACTACATATTCTACTTTACATCCACTATAGAACCTGACATCGAATATGAAGCTACAAGAAAAATACAGTGCTGCCATTTTCCAGGTATCATTGAAGCCTTCACCAGTGATTGGCACTGTTATATAAAATGAAGTGTCCTGAATACCTGCTATCATACATTGAAAAACTACTGAAAATATTTTAAAACAGCTGTTAAGAAACCTTAAAGAGATAATAATAGATTTGGAAAATAGTGACTATGAAATTGAATGATTGGGATATAAAATTTGTTGACTAATGTGGGCGTAAAGAGAAGTCGAGTGCTGCAGAACATGTTTCAGGTTGTAACCATTCAAGTTTAGATAGTTTGAAATTGTTAACAAATGTATCCGACAACAGAATGTTTGAATGCATTTTGAAGTATAAAAATAGTTGAATGTAATAATAGTTCAAATAATCACAAAGGTTCGTAAAACTTTTTCATGCCGAGATGGTTTGTATAAACTAGTTTGGCGCGATAAAATTGAGTATATCAATATGACAGAGCACCATAGTTTACCCTCAGCCTCTAAATAAGATAACTTGGTTATCGAAGCGCGCGTCAGATAGCGTGAAGTATTGAGGTTCACGCACACTTAGCCGAAGCATCGCGAATGGAAGCGGCGCAAAGAAAACTGTAGATTTTTCGACAAAGTAATTTACATTATATTATAAGGCACTATGGCGGCGCGAAGCAAAGAGACGCGTCGGTGGACGCGCGAATTCTCTTCGGACCAACTAGGAGTCGTTTCTCTTGACTCTTCGTTTCAATGCGCAGCGACAGGCGGAGAAGATTCAAATATTTGTTAATTCTTATGTCGCATATTTCCGTTTCTAGCAGTATTTCATAAGAAATGGTACTAAAATTGGCGGCAAATTTTGTTTCTTTGCAGTATCTAGCCGTGATACAGAGTCGTTAATTACAAGGAAATTTAATTATTTCTTTATAGACACAGCCCTTCCAAATCTAGTATTTTTATGTTCTATAAAACCCTCTATTAAACCAAGAAGCTCAAAAAACTTTTCCTGTGATATACGGAAATGTCTCACTTTTGATTTATATTATGAACCCAGCATTTTTTTTTTGTTTTTTTCTTCTTCTTCCATAGTGGCAATTAAACTTAATACAAAGAGATCCTCTTCTGATGAACTGCTCATCGTACCTCACTAGACGAAGTACTACGCCCGTTCACGACGCTTCGGTTAAGTGCGCGATTTATCTACTTGTGTAAACGGCTACGACGTTGCCAAACCGAGTTTATTTGTGGAAGAGTTATACTTTTCTTATATTTGGTATAACTATTCCTGACATATAAGTTCGGTATAACCTATGTATACAAGCTTTTTTATTAGTAACACAGCAAGTGTTGATTTAGTGGTAGTGTACACAAACTTCAGAGTTGGGTATCGCCAACGGATCCAAAATTCCCTTAATCAAGATGTATCCCAATTTAAATATCTTTTAGGATTTAGTATTATTCTACAAAAATGCATCACTCACTCCCTTATTCTTGATAGCGGGCCGTAAGAAGGTAAAGTGGAATGATAAAGTCTACATTTTCAGGTTTTATTAGTTTGGTTGCATGTTTCTTTGAAAAGTTTGAAAAGATATAAGCTTGAGAAATGAATTTTTCGTGATAAAAACTCTCTACAGTATCAGTTTATCCAATACTTACTTTTCCCAACAATGAGTACAATAAAACGTTCTTTTGGGTGGTCGATTCCTTTATGTCCGGAATTTGGGATTTAAGTTGTGTACATACAGCTTTAGATGCAAAATCACTTCCTTGGCAATTAATTTCCATTCCGTTAAAAAGAATATTCTTCACTTTTTCTGTTAAATATATTGACTTGGGCTCTTTGAAAATGCTGGTTATTGCTTGATTTACGATGGATAATAAGGCAGGTGATGTAGCAGTAACAGTGTTTACCATACCCTATCAAAAAATTGAAGCAAATTAATAATGATAATAAGTGCTTTTACTTGCCAAATATACAATGCATACAAATAAATGAATCGAAAAAATGGTTAATAATGTTACACAGCAGTTTGCCAAATGACAGGGCTCAAATTTCTTGAATGTATCTCTTCCACTCAACCAGTTACCAAATACATATACACTATACCTATGCATACAACTCAAAAATAAAGACAAACTACAAAAAAAGAGTTAAAATAGTGAGAAATCCAAGAAGAGAATTACGAATCCAATATGATTCAGTATTAACGTTTTGTGTAGAAACCAGAAATTAAAAATTTTATGACAAAGGAAATAAATGACATGTCAGTTTATTTGAATACGTAATGTCAAATAATGAATATGAATACTATCAAAGGTAATACCACGGGTGCTTCAAATTTTATAGAAAATCTTTTCTTTTCCACGAAAATTTATTTATTTGGCAAAAAAATGAAAACAAACCGATTGATAAAATCACGAGTCCGTTAAGACGATTGTTTTATCTTAATTCGGTGTGTTTGAATGTTTTTGCATCAAGTAAACAAGTTTGAGTTAGGAAAATAAAAAATTATGTGATAAAATTTGAAGGACGAGTTGTATTTGGGAAGATTATTTTTTTCAATGACAAATTCGAAGTAAAATTTTGACGGTTCAAGGTATTATCGATGAGGAAGCAGTTTTATCAGTATAATACCGAATGATTGGCTAGAATAATGTATTGCTATTGGTTGAAACCACCAAAATGTCAGATTTTGACCAGTGAAAAAAATAATCGACAATAGCATATTATTAAACGAGCAATTTATGATAGCCATTATTCACGCAAGACACCCGAGTGAATAGTGGCCATAAATTGCGAGTAGAATACTATACTTTGTCCACGAGCCTTGATTTCTTTATTAAATAAAAGTTAAGTAAATAAGGCGAGTGTAGAACGGAAAGTAATAATTTGGTATTATTGACAATTCTAACGTCAAAATTAATCAATTTCAGGAGTACGTCAAATGTGACATATAGAGATGGGAGATACTGTGTAAAGTATCGATACACCGTACCGATATAAATATATTGTTTTAAAAATATCAATATTAGAAAATACCATTATGAAAAGTATCAATACTAAAAATTTCGATATTTTATAGATACGATATAATTCAGAAACAAATTTCCTAAACAAAATACGCAGATTTGATAGTTTATTTCATATTGTATCCCCATCTCTGTTCAACCAACGGGGACCATTGAAATACCCGATGGGAAATTCACTGGAAATGGGGAAGAAACTCTAAGTTTACTTTTTCAAACCCATTTTCCAGAGTCCACACCTCTGAAAGCACTAACCCACCAAACCCTAACATGTTCCGCAACGGGGCAAACAAGGTGGACTGTAAGTGGTAACTTATGGGCCATTGACTCATTTGACAGCTTCAAATCTCCGGGACCAGACGGCACAATAGCAGCACTATTACAGGAGGGTGTGAAGCTTATATCTCCGCCCCTTTGTAATCTATGCAGGGCCAGCCTAGCAATAGGCTATATCCCGAAAGCCTGGAGAGAAGTAAAAGCGGTCTTTATTCCCAAACCAGGCAGAGATCTATCTCAGGCCAGGTCATATAGGCCGATCAGTCTATCATCCTTTATGATAAAGGTGACAGAAAAACTGGTAGAAAAACATATTAGGGAAACCTCTCTTAAACAGAGGCCACTTCACCAAACCCAACACGCTTTTCAACCAGGCAAATCCTGTGAATCGGCTCTACACCAACTGGTCTCAAGAGTTGAAAATTCACTAGACAACAAGGAAATCGCACTGGTGGCCTTCCTTGACATAGAAGGAGCATTTGACCACACCTCCTTCAACTCCATAGTTAGAGCGGCCAGGCAGCATGCGATTGATGATACCATCTGCAGATGGTTCAAGTCCATGTTAAACCTCAGGAATATAAACTCAACCATGGCAGAAACCACCTTAAAAGTAACAGCGGCAAAAGGGTGCCCACAGGGAGGCGTCCTTTCACCACTACTGTGGAACCTAGTAGTAGACTCGCTTTTAATGAAACTTAACGAACTGGGTTACGCTGATGCCATAGTCATTGTAATTAGGGGTGAGTACCCCAGAACGGTATCAAACCTCATGCAAGACGCTCTGAGGAACATTGAGGGTTGGTGCAAGAAGGAGCAACTTCGTGTTAACCCCTCCAAAACAACCCTAATCCCATTTACAAGGAAAAGAAAATTGGAGGATCTAACACAGACTTTTCCAACAAACGTTATGTTTCAGCAAGGAAGCTAAATACCTAGGAATCATCCTGGATACGAAGCTAACCTGGAACCCACACATAAAGAAGATAACTACCAAAAGCAAGATGACACTGATGTCACTAAAATGGGGAGGAAGCACATGGGGACTGAAACCGGCAGTGGTACATTAGCTGTACACAACGGTTGTAAGACCCATGATAACATACGGCGCACTCGTCTGGTGGCCTAAGGTTAACCAGAAACAGGCAATCCTAGAGCTAACCAAAATCCAGAGACCGGCGTGTCAGTGCAACACTGGAGCACAAAGAAGTATTCCGGCAGCAACCATGGAAACAATTGTAAACCTCTCACCAATTGACCTTATCGTCAAAGCAGAGGCTAGAATTGGGGCATATCGTCTCCAGTTGAACAATAACTGGAACCCTCACCCTAATGGGCATGCGACAATGATCAATATAATCATAAATCCCATACTAACTATGGGTACTGATTATATGACGCCGACCACATCACTAGAAAAACCCTTTAACATCGAAATAGATTGGAGAGGAGAATTCAAGCAAACACCCAAACAAGAAATAGTTTGAATATCTTCTATAAGTTCCTTGTGGCATTACTTGTTATTTTTTCTTATTTTCTTGGGAATCAAACCACAATAATGTTTTTTTATTTCAACGTTTCGGTAGCGTTCCAGCTACCGTTGTCAAGATTAACTAATAAGAAATAGTTTGGTTCACTGACGGTTCCAAAACGGACACTAGTACTGGCGCTGGAATATACGGTCAATCCCCCAGATGTGACATTAGTCATTCACTGAGAGTAAATATTACTGTATTCCAAGCAGAAATCTACACAATTGACTCATGTCTAAGAGAAAACATAAGGAAGAGATACAGCGGTAAAAACATTCTTATCTGCTCAGACAGTCAAGCGTCAATCGAAGCACTTAAAAGTAGTACAATAAAATCCAAACTCGTCTGGGAGTGCTTGGAAAACCTAAAAAAACTCAGTGTACAAATAAGGTAACCCTGAAATGGGTGCCAGGTCACAAGGGTATTGAAGGGAATGAAAAAGCAGACGCCCTAGCACGAGAAGGATCGGCAACCGGCTACACCGGCCCTGAACCGTCAACGGGTGTAATAAGGGCTTCGGTAATAACCACATTAAACCAGTGGGTGCACAAACAACACCTCAAATACTGGCAAACAATTCCTAAGCTTAAACACAGTAAACTGATGGTAACAACCCATACCAAAACTTACTGAAGAAATCCTAAAGTTAAATAGGAGAGATATCAGGCTGGTAACCGGCCTTATAACTTGACTCTGTGGCCTGAGAAAGCACCTTCACACAATGGGGATCTTCCAAGAAGAACCTATATGTAGATTATGTGGTGAGGAGGACGAAACAGCCACCCATATAATTTTCGAATGTGGGGCTCTACGTTGGTGGAGGTATAGACAGATAAGACCGGATGACCCTGTATCCAACCTCACCAAAAGAGATACTGTGAAGAGACTTCTAGATCTCATCAAGGTCACAAATCTTCTCACGGACTAGCAGACAGACAGGACAATACAATAAGCCAACGGCTGCAGTTTTGTACCTAATATTTCACACAACCAATTGAAGGTCATTTTGAAAACATTATATGCAAACTCAACACGTCTTATGCCTTAATCGGGGGTATTGATTTGAACTTGTAGGACTCGTTTCAGAAAATAAATTTGAACTTTTCCACGATGTCAACGTACCTCAGCCCCCATACTGGTATACAAATATATAGTGTGCTAAGTGCCAACGACTCAAGCATTTTTATTCTGGGATACCAAGTAGCAATCGTCGCTTTAGCCATAGTTGGCAAAACAACTGCATGCTTGCCTTTTTCGGTAGATGTAAAAGTGGAATCAAGATAAGGATGGTGTGCATCAAGAAAATCAACATTATCAAATATCCTAGGGGGATAAATATTTTGATAAAAGTTTACAGTTTACAAGCGAAAATATTTTGCTTGAATATTAATTTCATAGCAATCACCACCGAGGTGTATTGTAGATGTATTCAATTTACTTCGAGGCTTTTCATAAAATAAACATTAACATTTTCCAGCTAAAGAGCATAATGCGTAGTGTGCTGATGTTCAATTGGAACATTCATTAGTAACATCTTATATTTCATGTTACTTCGTTGGTACTCGCTGCACGTATTTCGCAAAAGCAGTAATTTTCAATGTGCCTGATTGTGCGATGCATCGGATTATTCGATGTTGAGCATTATACCGTTCAATTCGCTCTCGTGCTATTATTGAAAAATAAACTCTGTTGTCCAGTTCCTAAGAATATTACCAAAATCTCTTGGATTCCTAAAGTATTAATTTTGCTTCTTGTCGAAAATTGATAAATAAGTTGATCTTATACCTAAAAATTATTTAATTTATTTTATTCCATTCACAAGCGATTTCTCTGATGCATGTGCTTATTCTCCAAAGTAGTCGTTTTTTTTTTGTATCTTAATTATAAATTCAACGTTTTCATGGAAAACATAATAAAGCAAACCAAAACCGACACAAGAGCTTTCTGTAGGTATGAAGAAACTTACGCCAGCTGAGATACCTAAATAAATGTGCATTTGCTAACGATCTAGTTATAATGTCCAATATGGAGAAAGGTCTTGAAAAAATATATAGACACATAAAATGGGACTGAATAGGATTCAATGGAATGAGAATAAATGAGAATGAAACAAACATTATGATCAGCAAATATGTGGATGGAGGTTTATTCTTCCCCACCACAGGATCTACATCCTTCTTCCTACACTATTTTGAGCTTTTTCAGGTGCTTATTAAGGCGATAGTGGCCCGTTAGGATACCTGTTAAAACTCTCAGTGGAGTTTTGCATTTGTTCAGAACTGGTTGTAGTCACCCAGAAGTAACTTTGATTGTTTCACCAATGGTCAGATCATCTCATTTTTTCGGCTTTACCTATTTCTTCCAATTTTACATTGGAGCTGATACCGCAAATGGTTCCGTCAGCCAAAAAAGCGTTTCAGTTGCCCTGTTTGCTAGTGTATCTGCTATTTCATTTCCTTTTATTCCAGTGTGTCCTTGTGTCCTGGAATCCACAGTAAGGTGGAGACGATACTGTTTGTTCTTGCCTAGTTTATTGAGTTGCCTATGCATTCCCATACCATTTTGGAATGTATAACGTGAAAGCACAGCGCTTTAATGGCTGCTTTACTATCCGACATTATGATAATCCTTTGCCTTCCATGTCTTTTATCAATATTTAACAAGACATACTTTCCTATGGCGTTAATTTCCTCTTAAAAGGTACTTGAGACTTTTCCCGAACTTTCAGAGTGTTGGGTTCCTGGTCCGTACACTCCTATCCCAGCTCCTTCTATTGCTCTTGATTCGTCTGTATATCATTGAATGGCTTTCTTTCCAAGCCTGGTTATGATATTTGGATCCCATCCCTCCTTCGAAAAATTTTACTTTTTCTCCTTATATTTCTTCTTCTTCATTTCAATCAGATCGCGACTCTCCTGAGACTTCCACCCAAGTTCTCCTCAATGGAAGGTGTACCTCACAGTACATCTAGCTTCAAAATACGAAATATTTTGTATTGCCATTGATTACCTTAATTTCTCTCTGTCTTATGTATTCTGGACATTGTCCATTATAGTTACTATGTTTTCCATCACAATATGCACATCTTGTAATAGTTGCATCAAACATTGTTTCTTTTTTTAGTATTTCCTTCTGCGTTTGTGATTTTTTTTTCAGTTTTCTTTCCAATATGGATTTTCTAGTATTTATTACTTCTTCGTTGAGTATTTCTGAAAGTTGTTATTTCTTTTGGTATTCCTCTGACCACTCCTCTAGACGTGACAAGACTTTAAGAAAATAGTAATTATTTTTAAATTCTATGGGCATACATTTGTTAGCCGAGGTGATAGACGACTTAATCACACCTGATCTATTTTTTTCTGTTAATTTTAGCGATTCCGGTGTTTTTTTCCTCAATTATTATTCTTTCCAGTTTTATAGGATGCATGCTAGTGATATCCTCTGATCCAGGATTGAAAATGGGCCTATCAATGTGTGTGCTCATGCCAACTAAGAGGTTAGTTTTAGCTAGTTATCACAAAGGATATCATTTTCCTTTGTGCTACTGGAACAGACTTACCACTCAAGGAGATTCCAAAAAGGAAAAGAATCAATTGTACTTTTTCATCATACCATCTTGTGGCATGCCCCAGGTTTTCGGATTTCTTCTCTTTCTTCACTTTCACATACCTATATATCTACTTCATAAAAAATTCTCTTTACAATATACTTTGAATAAAAATACTCACCACAAGGAGAGGATGTATAATCGTAACGTAATCTTCATCTGATAGTTTTCCTGATAAAGTTCTGTTGAAGATATAAGTGTCAAATGAATCGTATTGTAAAGTATCTTGGGCATCATTGTCAATGACATTTATTTTTTCTTTGAATTCACTGTAATACAAAATGAGAATATTTCAGTTTTATTGTATTTATGAATAATTGCTATTCCATTATTTTGTTTTAAATTAAGTTAAATAAATGTAAATTAAAATGTCATTGTTGTATATTCATACAGTTGTATCACCTTGTATCTCCGTCATTATGTCCTTCATCTATTTATCATGTGTATAATTATTAGATATGTCATTAGAAGATAGAAAAACAATTCAAAGTATATTTTTCAATCAAGCTCTTAGGTCAACAATGATTGGCGACGAATGGAATTAATTATATTCTCGTTCAATCTCTAGATTATCATCAACGATTTCAGATCATGGATGTAATTCAATTTAAGGAAATAATGTCGGCGTTGCAAAACCAACAGAAAGTATTATTAACTCAACTTTACATTTAATTTGGATCTGAATATAAGTGCTTACAAGTTTTTCGAGCGAAGTACCAATCGAAAATTTCGATACAAAACGAGAAAAATGCACTGTTATGTGGAACGCTTTGAACATTATCGAACTATGGAAGGAATCACAGATAAAGAAAATATTGCACAACTTTTATGTGTTTCAAACTTAATATAACAACCTAGCAGCTTACCTTGGACCCGGAAAGCCAATGAAAAATATATCCCGCTGTTGCGGGTTCAAAAGAATAGCCATATAAAAAACTAATTTTTATATTAATGAGAACGTTTAATAATTAAAATTTCTGTGAGAATTCAAAAAATAAAATTGTAATATTAAAATAATGAAAATCAGCCTATTAGTCTATAAAGGCAAGACCAAATGGGAAAAGTTTATCATCAGGTTGATATCAAATGAGGTGACCTTCACTTTCTCTTGATTTGATAGATATCCAAAAGGTTGCGAAGGTCAACTGTCAGAGGAATATTGGTTATTTTGGGGCTTTTGATGGATGAAGTATGGTTTTGGAAAACTAACGGAAATATTCGAATTTCCTGGTTATCTGTATCCCATTTTTATTGAGGAACCTCCATTTTCATGTCTGGTGCACATACTCCATTTAATAAGTATTTATAAGTATTGGTGGAAGTTCTTAAATAAAACCGAATCTTATGAATCGTACTTTACTTCTGTGAGAACTTACTAGACTGAGACGGTAGCACTTTTAAGAGGAATTCATACAACCATTACCACTACACAAAATCCCCCCAGTCAAAATTGTGACCTATATGAAAAACATTAAGCTTCTGTAGTGAAATTAGATAACATGGGAAAAGGTACAAACATTCAGTTCAACCCAAGCGAATAGATGAATGAATAAATGAATGAATTAATTAATAGCAGCTGCACCTGGAGCTGGCAACATAGATGATCACTTGCTTTTTCCAAGAACACCCGAAGGGAAAGGCAAGGGGAACACAGAACGATTATATCATACAATAACCCACAGTACCTGGAAACAATTTAAGGAAAACAATTATTTAAATCTGTCATAAGCACAGTCAAAATATAATCATATATAAAATCATTATATCATATCATCAGTGCTTTGAGTACCCTAGGACATCCTGTGAATTACTTCTGACATTCTGTTAGCAAAGTGTAATTATTTTCCCATTTTTTTTCACTTTAAATAAAAATATAGACAAACATAAAGTAAGTACCTATCTTTAATAAAATATTTATACTGATTTTCATTGTTATGGGTAATCAATAACGAGAAGACATTTAATAAGTTTTAGATGACACTACTATTAACTACCAAGGTTACTATCAATAGCACTGAATCCATACGTCAGCAACTGTAAAAATTATTCGAATAACAAAAAAATAAAAAAAAGGAAGTTAATTATTGTGTAATAATGTTAATTAAATACCTATATTATCTATTGACATTATATACTTAAGTTGCGTCTACATGATTAAAATCACAAATTGAAATAAACATTATCTGTGTCCGTAAAGCATGGAACAAATTCATTTTTAGCTAAACAGACCATTTTAAAAAATAATCCTGAAACACGTCAATTTTTGATTTTAATTCACCGTATTTTAAAATAATAATCTATGAATTATTTTCGAGTAATCACGTCACCGTCATTTTTTTTAAATGGAACACCCCCATTTTATCTAAATTTTCGGATTACTCTAGCTGAGCTGATTCCAAAAATCTATCACGTGTTGATTCCAATTGGTACAGGGTGGACAAAAATACAATAGTTTTGTGTGTGAGAGATTCAGGACAGTTTTTTAATTTTTTTATCATCTGACTGTAAATAGATTTTTAAAATCCGGAGAACCAACAAAATACCGTTCGAGCAGAATATAAATATACAGCAGCTGGATTTATCAACGAATAGTGTATCGCAATTATAGTATTACATTGAATAGTTTATAATTAGATATAATTTTTGACTGAGTGTGCTCAATTTTGATTATATCATTAAGAAGGTCGAGCTTATAAATATTATCAACTCATTCTTAAATCTATACTTGAAATACCTAATAATACATCATTACATATCAAGGAAAATGATGGTACATTTGACTGTGATGGTCGGTTGCAATGTAATAAACAGTAATTCATTGGGATGGATATTATTAACGGAACAAAACAATTCATAGAACACCTATCATAAAAATTTGGAAAGGAATTCGAATGTTAACTGATTGATACAATTGCAACAATTAGTTAAAACAAATACTATCCTTCCAGTTTAAGATAAAATTGCTTAATAAACTCCTATTTTGCTGCCAACATCATGTAGTTAAAAAATAATATTCCAATGTATACACTGTAGATCGTATTTGAACCAATGGGAGTTTTAGTTTCTATAAGCAAAATGTCTTCGAATTTGATGAATATTTACATTATATGATCTGTATTAGGCATAAGATCATGGAGACTATATAAGGAGAAGTAACTAGTACGGAAAAATTGACAAAATCGTCTATCTAAGCAGTTTGTTTTTCCACCTCACGCATTGCAAATACGATACCATTCCAAATAAGTAACCGTAGTTTTTATAACTGACAGTAGTTAAATTGTAATAGTATATTGTATAATTAGTGGGAAAAGCATAATATTCCCAAACGGCTGTGATAATTACCAGACGAGGAGCTTAGCGACGAGTCTGGTAACACAAATGAGCTAGCAACCAATAAAATGCCATGAACTGAAAGTGTATGCAAGGCTCATGATTGGCTGTTATTGTGCTGCAGTCAGATGTTTTTGGTATGTTATTGACACTGGCGCCCTCTACCATTACCAAAAATTAAAATACATGGAGTTCGATCTCCTTATATAGCCTCCAATGCCTCCATGCATAAGATCTTCAATAGAAATAGTACTTATGCCAACTGACTAGACTCCTGTCCGATTACGTTTCACCACATGCTAAGTAATACCTAAAAAGTGATATTAGATGCGTTCTTTTTGACTGACCCCTATTCACCGATGCTGCATGTGGTATGCGGGGGTATCAGCTGAACTTGAGTCATATATGAAGTGGAAAGAATGAAGAAATATTTGATTTGTTTTGGTTTTAAGCATCATAATCTAATTTGGTTTTGAGTGAATGTTATCTATGGGATTATGGAAACGATAACTGCATTAGTTGCTGTCTTATATTTAAAACCCTCTTTTAAACATGCTTTGGCAGATCGCGCGTTTCAATTGAGTGTATCGTTCTTTTTGGTGCTTACTCACATCACTTTATCTGAGATAATATGAGATAAGATAACTATGGGGTTTATGTGTTTCTAAGAGCCTCTCCACTAGGACCTTTGCAGATCTATTGTGTGCCATCCTGTTATTCTAAAGTTCGTTGTCTAGACCCGACCTTGTTACTAGTCTTCGAATGCCAAACCCCCGGGTTCTCCATTTATTGGGAGGGTTGTGGTTATTTCTCACTTTCGTCGAAAACTTCAGCCTAGTCAGGCCTTCGCAGTAGCACAGCATAATATGTGCTGAGGTTTCCTCATATTCTTGGCAAAACGTGCATATGGTTGTGTCTGCCAATCCAATGTTATTTATGTCTTTGTTAAGTCTATAATATTCTGTCAGAATTATGATTGTTCTCCTATTCTGGCTCAGTAGGTACTCCGTGAATGTTGACGAGGATTTTTTATGAACTCTTTGGCACCTTGTTTCACAAATCTCGAGTCTTCTTTTTTTATTCAAGTACTGCTATTTTTTTGCAGCGCGTTCGCTAGACTACTGAAAGGTTTTGTGCCAATGAGAGCACACCGGGTCTGCTTGGGTGAGTCTGCCTCTTCATTGTTCTTGTGATCTGAGTGATTGTACATAGGAGTACAGTACAATTTTCAATTTCAAATATTGCGATTTAAACCAACTAGTTTCAATAAAATGTTGATATTAAGAGAGATGGGCGTTTTTTTTACAATAACTTGCGTTTTGACGTGTATGCACAAAAATTTGACGGTGGGGGTTTTTGGATATAAGAAATCATACACTTCTGTATCTGTAGAGTAGGGAGGGTGAGTGTAGGCTCACAGCACTTAGGCCACATGTGACCCATTGTACATCCTCCCGAGGAGTTGTCTTCCTAGGTCATTGTCCATCCTGTCCTTCTCAGGAAGGTGGACAGGTCACTAGGAGACATCTCCTTTATATCGGCAGGTGTAGGCCAAGACTCACCGAACACACACTCTCTTATTGACGATAACTCCGGACACTCGCATAAGACATGCCTGACAGTTTCATCTTCCTGTTCACACATCCTGCATAGAGGTGTGTCCACTAGCCCCATAGTATGGAGGTGTTTCCCTAGTTGACAGTGACCAGTCAGAAATCCTACTGTTAAACGTAGGTTTCTCCTGGTCATCGCCAAATATTTCTTCGGCTCCAGCTTCCCAGGGTCGCCCAGGGTGATCCTGGCAAGACTGCATCCTTTGATTCCATCCCATCTCTTAAGGGATTGAGTATGGGTGTAGCGTTTGGCTAGTTCCGCAATTGTCGAAGTCGTTAGGCCGTAGGTGTCACTGGGTCCTAGAATTTTTAGTCCAGCGGCTTCCCTGGCTAAAGAATCAGCAATGCGATTTCCTTTACTCCTGTCGTGCCCTTTAACCCACCTCAGGATAATATTGTTATCTGCCGAGGCGTCAGCTAAATCTTGGTGGCACTCTAGTACTAGCCTCGATATAACAATCATACACTTATTTCAATGTATTTTGTAGAGGGCGCCACATAGGCCATGTATGCGGTTTAAAAGTACCTACACTAAACTTTTTTGCTATTTACATTAGCGCTACTTGGTATCCCCAAATCTAAACGGTTTTATATATTTAGTAATTAACTACATGATTATTATTTAATCGAATTATGTTCGAAAATTGTGGTTGAATGTATGATAATTATTTGTTTTCAGCATTAAGATTAAGAACACTTTTGAAGTAAGTTACATCAACTTTAACGAGATTACAAGCGAAGAGATATCTACTTTTCCGAAGATTCCTAAGAAAAATCAATTTCGATAAACTACAATAATTTCTACAATCAACTTTGCGAATTCTATAAAAAAAAAATTTTAACTATTCATTTTGGAATGCGCGTGTTTGTACGAAAACACTTTCACAATTTAACTGAGAGACCGATTCATAGTTACCCCACTAAAAGAAAATATCTAGATATTCATTTAACAATGCCTACCATTAATCTGGTAGAAAATTCCATCACCTTCTATGCCAAAAAATTATTGAATCAGCTATAGTTTGGCATGTTTATTTGAAGTTACGCGGCATCGGTAAGGGGCGAGGAAACATGGCGGATATCTGTCATAAACGTACCAATGGCGTACGGTACCCATTTTGTAAAAGTATTGAAAATAATAATTATTATTATATAATAATTATATATAGAAACTGATTTTTGCTTTGCTTTAAAGGTGAGGTATTTTTCAAAACACGGTATTTGTTAGAAACAAATAATGTTAAGAATCGTACTTGAATTCAATATGGATACGAAATAGTTCAAAATCTGCCACTGGATAATCAATGTCAGTCAATTGACAAAGTGAGAGGGAAGAACACACGCACGCGCCTGCCAATAGAAAGTCAGCTGGTCGCTAAGCAACGAAGGCCTTTCGATAAATTTCACCAATTCAGTTAGTTCGGAGGGCGTGAAAATTATGGGTTTCGCACAACGTTGCCAGAGCTTGGAGAAGCCCCTCACAAATTTGGAAAAGTGTTCATCTTTTAATATTCATAAATTGAAAAAATAATGTTAATAGACAAAATCCAAGCAAACAAGCACATTAAAGAGTTAACGTTAACGTAATCATATTGTTAATAATAAAAAGTCTATTTTCTAATTATTATCACTACATACTTAGCACTTTAACTTGCCAAACTATACCTTTGGAATTAAAAGTGGCAAATTCGTATAATAAGTTCCGAAGATTGACAAGAGCCAGATAGAGGTACATTGTCATAATTCAATATTTAGTGTGGTGTAAAATATTATAATATTGAATTATAATAATATACTTATTAAATTAAATGTGCAAATTTTGTATCATTAGTATCGTGTAGTCAGTATTTTTGTTTTGTTTATATTTTGTTATTGAATTTTTTTTAATTCATTTTCAAATTATGCCGATATGTCCATCAAATTCTCATCTCTCTCTGCAATTGAGGTTGTCAGTTATACAAAATAAGGGACACAAAACTACGATATTCATAAGTCGGCATGTATATATGTATATACAGATTGCAAGAAACTTGAATAGATCATACGATTTACACAAGTACGACAAGGATAATATGAACAGCACTACTAGAAAGAGAGAGACAAGAATTGAACTCCCAATTAGATCAGTCCCCTTTACCAAAACTCAACTAATAAATTAAAGAGAGCAGTGAACACACGCCAGCGTGTTTTGGTTAAGAGAACTGAGCGAACAACTCTTCTCTCTCTTTCAAGTAGTGTTGTTCATGTTATCCTTGTCTTATTTGTCTAAATCGTATGTCGATCTAAGATTTTTCGCAATCTGTATATATCCGAGTGACCATTTTATAAAAATATATTTTTAAGGCACTGGTCACGGGTCAACACCAAATTTGACTGACTGCAAAGCATAAAATTTCGATATTTTAGATCGTAATTAGACGAAAAAAAAATACATGGCATGAAACAGTTTGCTTTTGTGTTTAGGAGAACTTTAATAAACTGACCACATATGAAACAAAATGCATCAGCATCATATTTACACTTTCGTGACATTTGAAGTTTTTCTGGGCTTGTACAAAACACCTGATCGTTGTTTATGACTCGAGTGCCATCTAGTGGCACTGTCTAAACGTAAACACCCCACTCTCATAGCGCGGTTTTTTTGAAAGTATTAAAATTAATTAAAATTTATAAAAAAATTGAAAAATAAGTATTATTACTATAACTATCAGAAAAGCAAACTTTATATAAAAAAATATTATTTTATTTTCGTTTTTGTGAATAAGGAAAAACCTAGTATAAACGAAAATTTTTTTGTAGAGTTGTGAATTCAACTTACTCATAGCAGTAAGGTCCAACTTGCTCTAATATTGGTGTTGCACCCTTTTGTACTTCTAGTGGATTTGTAACATTGAAAAAATATAATTTAAAGTTGAGAGGGAACGGTATTTTCAGATAAATACTTCTTATTTCATTCCGTTTTCGTAAAGATGTTTGCTGAAAATTAAAAAATATAATCACATGACTATATATACAGTGTTCCTAAATTCATGCGGATAGTTCAGAAAGTGATTGCCCTTATTAAATTATGATAGATCTTTCCTTTGACAAAATTTCCTCAGCTCAACCCCTTCTGAGATATCACCCCCAGAAGGTGCTGCTCAAATTCAAGTAAAAAAACTTCAAATTCTGCAATTTCCGTGCTCTCGCAATGATTATCAACCCTTGTTATATTTAATATCAAATCTCTATCCCAGTATCTTCTGTAAGTTCCTTGTGGCATTACTTATTCATTTTTCTCTTATTTTTTTGGGGAATCAAACCACAATAATGTTTATCATTTTTATCCAAGATTGAGTATATTATTTAAAATATCTATTGTCTTTCAAAACTTTTTTTACTCCTCAAGGTTTTTCCTAGAAACAATAGATTCGGAGAAAAATAATAAATTACAATATCATGTGCTATACGTTGTTTAATTACAAAGAAAAGGTATGCCGGTGTCACTTTGTTAATTCATTCGTGTACTCTTAATGTTTAGTCAAGTTTTAATAGGCTGATGTAGGGTACAGTTTACTATATTTGAGTTAATTTGTCTGTATACTAGTTCCATTGACTCATAATATACATACGCTGAAATGACCGATATATATTTTATGTATGGTTTGTAGACGTCTTTATGCTGAAATATATACGCATCGAGTGACGCCTCATCATTATTCATTTGTAGGTGTTCACAAGGCTTATTGAATACTGAAAGTTCACAAGGAAATTCAATCAACGCTGTTAGCTCCCGCATATTTAAATATGTGCAACATGATACTCTGCTTGCAATTGATCAACAACCAGAAAAAAGAAGTAAAAAAAATTACCAACACCCCGAATATCAGCCAGGTGAGTTTTAAAAGGGCAGCAATGTTACCCCTACTACACCCAACGTTATCAATATCTTTTACCTTCAGCAAAATCCTTAATTAATAAAAACCAAACATCGATACCGATGAAAAGAAAATTGCACAAGTTAACTATCTCCAATATTTAGAGGTGGATATTAAAGGAGTGCAGGACGCAAGTATATAAGCGTCACTATGTAATGAACACAAAATTCATTAACTAAAATGAAATTACAGAGCAGACAAAAATTAAGGCTTTTAGAACGATCAAAAATAACCTAACTAAAACTAACATTTGGCTATGAAATGTCTGAGAAGATTCAGTAACAAAAAGATATATTAGGTGGGGAACATGAATATAGGAAAAGATCTAGAAGTATAATCCATCCACATTGGACTCCATTTAAGAGCATAAGATTGATTGGTGGGGACATACAACGCATGAACCTGTAAAATGAGTTTTCGAAGCACAAATATAAACAAACAAGAAAACAGACAGACCAAGCAGCAAAGTGATATAAGAAATACCAGATAAAAGAGAAATAGAAGTGGCGATCTGGAAATGTCCTGACAAAAAACTGGCGTACACAAAAAAACTAGCAGCATCCTAAATTTTTCGGACTGAAGTGTTGGCAATTCGGATATCAGGGAAAAACTGGGTCAAATCAGGAATTAATGTATTTTGCAGAAAATTCGGATAAAAGGTCAAAATAAAATTCAAACAAGCATTTCTGAAACCCCAATTGGGTCCTTAAAATCTTGTACTATTAGAGAAGCAATAGGAATGTATGTATATTGTGGTGACATTCACTGAGACGTTATAGGTCTATTGTGCCCCCTTAGCTCTACTTAGCTTCTGATGAGAGTCTCAGAGACTAGTAGCTCCGTTAATCCTATTTTCCGGATGAATTATTCTCTTTTTTACGGCTTCACCTATTTCTTCCAACATTACGTTGGAGCTGATTCCACAAAAGCCCCTCTCAAGCAATAGGAATAGAGAAACGTCCAAATTTTATGAAGAAATAGATAACGGCCAACGATTACCGACGACATGGACTCCATTTCTTACCCGCTAAATACCTAACATCCATTTACCAGCAATCAATATCCCACCCACCCCTTCCTGCTCGTGAGTTAGCTCTGAAGAGTAGACAGATTGAGACCACGGAATCGTACTGAACCTTATCCTCCCTAACCTACCTTCTCCTATCTCTTCATAATGATTCCAAATAGGGAGTCAAAACATCGAGAAAATAATTTTTCTGAACGCGGTTTATCCATAAAATCTAGTAGTCATTCATCTGTCCTCGGAAGTATTTCCGAACATTTCATATATAAATATATATAACTCTTATAATATAATATTAACGGATAATTTTGAAATGGACAGTGTGAAATTTTTTCGTATGGGACACTCTGTTTTATCGAATTCTCTCATTTGTTGGTGTTGATTCACATTATCCTCATTTCTTTATTCCTTCATCGATAAGTGAGTGTGAAGAAAATAACAGAAACGTGTATCAAACAAAGCAAATAAATGACTGCTACGGAACTAAGAACAAATTACTTGGAGCGCAAAATAAAAAATGGCTATGGCAGATGCTCAAAATTCCTGCTAAGGCAAAGATAACAAGTTATTCCAGCTTCAAAGACTGGAAAAGGAAAACGAACTCAAGCAGAAAAATTGACAAAATTAACATCTTCCAAATAAGCCATGTCGCTAGTGGTTGTTGAATATGGCTCCGGAATGCAAATAAAAAGTTAACCTTCCTTTTTGTTTGACAATACTCGAACAAAAACGTTACATAGTAAATATTGGACAATAAAAATTAGAAAAATTGAAGATTGAAAATAAGCAAAGAATGTTTAGTTAAAAATTAGACAATCCGATAACTCCATTTTACTATTTTGTATGCATAATAAGTTTTAAAACATTAACGGAAAACTCTTAATATGAACGATACCTGTTGAAATTTAAATCCTAATCTTAACTATGTATGCATTCAAACATTTCTAATAGCGGAAACTTCGTCAAATATATCTGAGTGTCTTTAATTTTTAACCACTTTTTATAGAATTGACCCTAATACGCGTTTCTTCAAGTTTTGGCTAGCACCAGCCACGCTGATGGGATCCAAATACCATGACCAGAGTTGGAAAGAATGCCATTCTATGGTACACAGACGGCTGAAAAGCAATAGGAGGAACTGGGATAGGAGCTTGTGAAAAACCCCAAATATCTTTCAAGCGGCAATTCACGCCATAAGAAAGTGTGCCCAGTTCAATATTGACAAAAGATATAGAAGACGAAAGATTATCATAATGTCGGAGAGTCAAGCAGCCATTAAAACACTGAGCTCTTGTCTAATCAGTTCCAAAATGGTGTGGGAATGACTGGGAATACCCAATGAACTAGGCGAGAACATTATAGTAGCCTTACTGTGGATTCCAGGACACACTGGAGTAGAAGGAAATGAAATAGCAGATGGACTGGCAAAGACGGGGACTGAAAGACCGTTTTGGTGGCTGGAACAAAGCCGAAGAAACGAGAATATCTGACCATTGGAAAGATCTAGTCGGGCTTAGACAATCAAAGATGCCGATGGGTGGCTACAAGCCGTTGAGATCTAATGAATGCATGAGTCAAAGTAAAACCACACTTAGAGTTTCAACAGGGATCCTGACGGGACATTGCTGCCTGAACGGGTACCTGAAAAAGCTCAAAATAGTGGAGGAAGAAGAATGTAGATTATGTGGCTTGCAAGAAGAAACCTCCATCCACATACTTGCGAATTGCACACCAATTCAGAATCCCATGGCACTATTCCTAGGATTGATTGAAGAGGGACATTTACTTAAGTCGAAGCCTGCAGATATTCTAAAATTCCTACAGGAAATAGGACTAAAGGAGCTACTAGTATCTGAGACGTTCCTCAGGAACTAAGTAGAAGTAAGGGGGCACAATAGATCTTATAGGTCTCAGTGAATGTCACCCCATAATACATACATACATACATGTTAAAACCATAGGTTGGTTGACGTGCTAAGTAGGACCCCAAGAGGAAGCACAAAGTCAGTGTAAAAATTATGAGAATCATTATTTTAAAAAAATTATTTACACCATCAAGATAAACCCGATTTTCAACAAATATGTCTAACTATCTTTGTAAAAATTTGCTTGAAATGTCAAGGAGATTTTTATGACCTGAACCCAAAAAAAAATTCATAACTCACATCTTTCACCACAAATTCGACTAATGTCTGGAATCCAACAAATCCTACCATAATTGTCCCCAATAACAGAACAACACCGCCGATGATAAACTTAAGTGACAACTCCATTGGATTCAAGGAAACCACTCGATCTTAACTGCTTATCGATAACTAGTCTGAACAGAAATAAAATGCATGAAAACTATATTAAATTATCGAGTTTATTATAATTATTGAATTTCCGTTGTAGTGGGGAAGGATATATACGTGAATAAAGAGGTCAGAATCGAATATATTCAAACATGGAACTTCAAAAAATTGTTTTATACAGAGTTACGAAAAAGTATAGAAATAAGGCTTTTTTGAAATCGATGAATAGCTTCGGACGATAAATGGTTAGGAATACACTCCAATTTTTTTGGGCCCAGCGTTTGGCGTACCGCAATTGCGAAATATTGAAAAATATAAAAAATATTATTTCAATCGAAATTCTATTTCATAATTGCTATAAATAAAGTGTTTCCTCGGTTGCAGCAAAAGCACAAATTTGGATTTATCTCACTTGAAATAAAGACTAGATCAGCTGATCTTTGTGCTGTCAAGTTTTGGAAAAACTGTTTCAAATATATTCGAAATACAAATAATATGCTACCAAACGGAAAGTCTTGCTAAACATGTTACTTCTAGAATCATATAATTGATTATAAAGTGGTAAGAATTTAAGCTACAGAAAATAGAAGGTATTTTTCGAAAATAAAGAATGACAATAAATAAGAAATCTAGCATGAATCTATTATGTACCTATGTTTTAGTCCAGGATTATGCTCTCAGAGATTCTGAGCGGATGATATATACCTTATACTGATGAGGTGCAAATATGCCGAAACCGGTCTACAAGTCATGTTGTCCCTTCTAATTACAAACCAGAATTGTTGTTCAACTCAGAAGTGTAATTCAATGTCTGATCGGGGCATGTATCCCGAGAAGTAGTTGTTGCTTCTTACGGTCTCTGTTTTTTGAAAAATATTTTTCAAAAGCTTCGTAAGGCGTTATAATACTACTAAATTATTATCTTCGACAACTATGATTAAAAGGGGTAACCCACTGTATGTTTGTCGTACAGCTTGGAGAAAAATTTTTGTTTTACACACTGCTGGAAATTATTTTTCAGCTTTTTTACCCTACCGCTAGAGGTCGTAGCTCACAATAATTAGACCAAAACATCATTTTTCTATTATAAATGTACCACAAAATTTTAATATTTTTTGTTATAATTAGATTATTTTACGCAAATTTGCTCCAGTACTTTTTCTTTTATTCTGTAAAATAACTGGTAGGGGTGAGTGGGAAAGCTGACTCGATAAAACTGTTGTTCCGCTTTATGGATTTTGACAAACGCAGTATCATTTGAAAGGGAATCAAATGCCTAATGAAATACTATACCTCCGATCCATTCCAGTGGTTTCAACTGTCGCTAGGTGGCGGTGATTAAGCAAACTTTTTTTGGGAATCTTCAAATGCGATGCTTACACAAGTTTTTAGATAATAATTTGACAGGGATAGTTCCCGGAATATAAATTATACCCGAAGTGTGCAGAAACTTTGTAATTATAGTGCTCCCTGTATATTATCAATTTCTCTGATTCTACATTGAGATTTATTGCCACTTTACGTAGAATGTATACTTTTCGAAATATAAATTTTCGATGAAAAATGGACAGGTGCAGATATGTTTATTGAAAATTCTAGGTGATCAGCACCAGTACCAAAACAATTGTTTGCTGGGTTAAAGGCCTCTTTCACACGGTCAGGGTGTTTGTCCGTCCGAATATACTAGTTTGCAGGCCAGTAGCGTGTAGTCTGTTGTCGAGAAGTGTACTCTGCAGTGTAGCTACGAGCACTTGATCATGTCGAAAGAAGTAGAAGAAATAGATTCTGAAATCCTGATTAGTTTAGTTCAGGATAAACCAGAAATCTGGAACAAAGCTGCCGAGGATTACAAAAATCGTAATAAAAAAACTGAAGCGTGGAGGATTGTTTATTCAGGTTTGATGCAGTTTCTCATATTTGTATCTTGTCTACGTAGCTGTGTCTATACACGTTGCAGCAACTCACCGAAAGAAGAAACGCTTATACGGAAATAATTAAAAAACTTAGTTTCGTCTTCTTTTAGTTGTTGAAAAAGCACAAAGAATGCTCCTTCCAGGTATCTGCTTTCTAGCAAAGGGTGAACCCAAATTGGCCTATTACGTTGTTTTTTTCGCCGATGTTTTAATAAAGCGAACAAAATCTTTTTGCATCACAATCAGCGTATCTGATCTGAAGTATCTAGCACCAAGTGATCCGAATTTTCGCAGACTCCCGTGTGAACAGAGCTCCAGGGTGCCGCCCGGCCGGGCGATCATACGGACGGATAAATATCCTGACCGTGTGAAAGAGGCCTTAGTAGGAAGGTCAAGGTAACATTTAAATTTGGAACAGGACATATGGCCTAGTAGTTCTTGTGCGTATACATAAATCATATCCCTCATTTATTCATTCGTTAAATCGAAATAGTATATGAAAATGCAAATATTGACTATAAACTCGCAGCAAAAATTATTATACAGGGAACATTTTTCATAAATGAAATAATATTTGAAATCGCCTTCTGATACTCTGAACTGTTCAATTGCGTTTACTCGAAAACGGGTGAGAATATCGTGTTTAAGGGGGTCATCCCATGTGACGGCCTGTTTTTTAGGGATTCTTTACGCTTTTTTTTCTATGACCAGTAAATAGATAGAGCTTCAAGTTTATTATCATTTTTCAACATATATTTAGACAGCATAAATATAAATTTTAAGCTAAAAATATTGTGTAGAACATGAGTTACAGCCTTCTGAACAACCCCGCCTCGAAAAAATGGGCTCGCACTTCCTCCACGATTCCGGCTGATTGTATTATCTGAAACAAAAAAAAATTAGCGGCGTTCCAATATGTAAGCCCGAATGCACGGAATGTACTATTATCAAATGAATATATCAAAAATTGGACTTTTGGTATACATTTGGAAAAAAAAGTGCGAATTTTGCGTTTTTTTTGTTAAAAAAATCTAAATTTAAAGAATTTTTGATTGATAATAGTTCATTCAATGCATTTACATGTGCAGAGTGTACCCTACAAATTTCAAGTCATTCGGTCAAGCCGTTTTTGAGATGGAAAGTTTGAAAAACACAGTTTTGGAAAAAAAGGCGTTCAAAGTTTCAAGTCCACTTAAAACTATGAAAATCTCAACTTACCCTCAATCGGCGATGCCTGGTCCATAGAGTATTCCTTGCTTTTAAGCCTGTAAAAACTTGTCTAATGGGTCGATTCTGAGAAATCACCTATAAGTTACAGAAACTCTAAGATATAGAGTCCGTAAGTTTGCCTTGTAACTATTACAGATTTTTGCTTTCAAACCTTACAGATATGCTCAGAATTGACCCATAAATTTGTAAAAACGTATATATTATTATGTATAAAAGGGTGTCAGGTATCAAGCCGACTGTACACAACAGGCCCGGACTCCGACTGCCAACTCAGCTTCTTCTTCTAACTGCTGTATCTTTAAAACGACTTAGAATTTTCAAAAATCACTTTACTATCGTATTTTAGACATGTAAAGGAAGCAATTTTAAGTAAAAATTATGTTTATGTAATAGTTTCTACTCGAAATCATGGAAAGGTTTCGTCAAAAAAAGTTACCAGTCGATTTCATCATCAGAAATCCTTCTTGTGGCGCCAATGTGCCTATTTTGATAACAATTGATTAATATACATCAGTGACATCATTAGCAGAAAACGGAAAGAAAATTCAACTTTAACGCTCTTTATCTTTTTCCACAGCAGTATTTTATGAAGGTATATTTGGTCCTATCGGCATATTATGCCCTCAGCATATGTCCCAATAGTTATGACTCACCCTGTATAAAGTGTATGATATTGTCAAAAATAATGGAAAGTTACGTTTTAAATAATTTATAGCCGATTTCAAGAATTTTAAGTATCATACTGAATATAAAAAGAAATTATTAGAAAATATAATATGGAAAACGAATCAGACGCTGAAATGAATGTTACCCCACCCAAAAATAAGAGAAACAGAATAAATAGTATCCTTAAATATACGTATTGCCAGAAAAGTTGAAAAAATGATAGGTATATGAAGGCCTATAATCCCTTCATAAATTGGAGAAAAGAGAAAAATAGTAAATTCATTTAGAAACAGGACAGAATATAGTATTCTACTCGCATATAATGGCTAATATTCACTTAGGTGTTTATGTCACTGAACACACCGTTGTGTGTGTGCCATCATTATATGCTTGTTGGATAATATACTATTATATGTTTTATTCTAGTTATTTCAGCTACTTTTTCTATTTCTATATTTCTTAACAAACATTTTCCAATTATTATATTTTTTTTCTGTTGTTGTTATTGAAGGTTTTTAGGTTAATTACTAGAAATTAATATTATGAGTAATTACATGGTAAGATATTAAATTTAATGCACCCACCTGCAGAGTGCAAAGGTTTAATTATATGTCACAAAATTAAAGACTACTTATATAGTATATTGTGTCACAAGGAGACAAAAAAATATCTGCTGTCAAGAAATTGAATTGGTGGATAAGTTAGCTAAACAAGACTTTCAAAGAGACTTTGTGGGCCCAGAACTGTTCTGAAGAATCCCAAGAGATTGCATAACAGGGGAAAGTCAGAACCAGCTGAACAAAGAATACAATTCAAATGGGAGTTGACCTTCATAAGAAGAGTTTACTGAACAAGGTAGACAAGGGACTCTTAACCAGGCTAGTAAAACTGGATAAGAGATATTTGAGGACAGCTACCGCCATGGTCACTGGGCATTGTACCCTGAGGAGACATCTACACAAAATGGGAAAAGTCAGTGAACCCATGTGTACAAAATGTAAATTAAGGGATGGAATACTAACTGCTACTGTGAGAACTTTCAAGAACTCAGAGGAACGCACTTTGGAGAGGAAATAATATAACCATAAAATTACTCAAATACATCCTGCTAGACTAGTGACCTATACAGAAGACACGAAGCAATGAAAGTAGAAAATATGAAAAATGGTACAAAGATTAAGTTCTAAATCCATAAGTTTATCACTCTTATAAAAATAGAACTACATTACACATTGAGTTTATATTTAACACCACATACTGCAATTATGATGGTACTTTTTACAAACAAATATTAGGAGCTCCTCAAGAAAGTATTCACCAGTTGGGAACGTGCAAACACCAACTAAAACGTATAGAAGAATTAAGGTAAGTTTTATACAACTCGCTATGCTATAGTCGTACAATGTACCTACCTTATTTTTATGTTAAGTATAACTATTCCATCGAGCAAGGAGTTTGAGGTGGAAGGATTAGAGGGCAAAAGCTATTATCAGATAATGATATTTATAAAATTAAATATCTCCTGTCTTATATTACAAATTTTGTGAGTTTTGTATGCAGGTTAATTTTAATGTAACGTATTAATTTGAATGAAAAACTGAATAAACGAGGCTTCTACTTGATGAAGATCCATACTAAGGGATGAAATAAAACCTGCACTCTTTTAAGAAAGCTACTGTGTTAGCGAAACGCGTCACGAATTGAATATTGAACTTAGTTCAAATATAATGAAGGTTTAAACAAATTAAATTGTTTTATTTCATCGTTTCGAGTGCAAAACATTATTTCACAATATTCGAGTTAATAAAAATATAAAATGCACACCATTGGGCGGCATTTGTTATCAATGGAATTAAAAATATGGGTCATTACATTAAGGTTTAGTAAGTAGTTTATTGCATTGTTGTTAAGCTCCTATTATTTATTGTCCTTCCTGTTTGATTAAAATATGTGATCAAACGTTTTATTTATTGTGTACTTTTTTGTATTAAATACAATATATATTCGTAAAATTGATGATTATTGCTTTATTTTTCCCACTTTAGGCATTATAAATGTGCTTGACATTTCATTTAATTTAACTTGACTATTCGATTGTTATTTTTGTAAGATCAATCTAATGTTGAGTAACTTTAAATAAAATATCAAAAAATGGACCATAAATGCAACTTTGCTATAAAAGTAAAATTACAGTAATTTTGAATATGCCGCCAAAAACTGTAAAATTACAGTAATCTTCTTTTTCGGCTGTTAGCGAAGATCACAACCATGTCAAAGGTGTTAGAATTACTGACGGGACTCTCAAGGTGGCGCCACCCGTACAAATAATCCTATCTATAATTGAGTTTATCTATGATTTAGATACCACATTCTTTGACAAACAAAAAAGCAAAATATAATAGGCAACTTGCCAAAAAAATAAAATCATTTAAAAACAATTTAAATCGTAAGATATTATCATAAGGAACTTCGTAGAAAAAGAAAAATTCCAATAATGATTAAATTACCTGAGAAATAAAGGGTTAAAATTTGAATAATTTGAACTGCTCTTAAAACGCGCTGCCATTGGTTGTGACGTCAGACCGCACTTTTCGAGTCGGGCGATTGTGAACCGACAATTCAAACAACACTTAAAAACTGAGAAATTGACGCTAACGATTCGAATTCGATAAAAAATCAATAATGCTTCAAATGGCTGTTTCTGCGGTTACCGATGCGCGAGGTGCGGTGTGACGTCACAGCCGCTGCCGCGCATTTTTCTTCGTTTGAATACACCCGGTGGCGATTCCAACTTTAATTATTTATTGTGAAATAAGTATTGCGATTTAAGGACTGATATTTGGTATAATGTGTTTTCATATATAAACACACATTTTAGTAGAATAAAAAAAAAATGGGCAAGTTCCCTATTGTTTCTTGATATTTCAGAACCTACCGATATAAAATCATAGAGATACCACAGATAGAGGCAACAAGCCAGCTCAGAAACCATCAGGCTGTAAGAGAGAGAGAGAGAGAAATTCGGAGGGTTTTCTAATAGCGCGCATGCTATATACACAGACAAAGACAGAAAAACCTTGGATCGTCTGTCTTTTACTATCTCAACTGAGTTCGGTCGGACATTTCCACTTACACAGCGGCCAATGGCTTGTTGCCTCTATCTGTAGTATCTCTATGTATAAAATACAGGGTGATCAATTTCAAAAATTGTGAAACCGATGTATTCGTATTATTCCTCCCCTGTAAACGATTTCTCAAATGTGGAAGCAAGTCAACTGAATTATGATACTAAACGACCATCACAGATGTACAGCTGTGGAAGATTAGTTTAAAATTGTATAGTTTGAAGCAGTGTTTTTCAACCTCTGGGTCGCGACCCCCTGTTGGGCTTTATTAAAACAATGAATACACCCCCGAAGCGTAATTCTTAAAATTCAAAATGACGTTTTTGTTGAATGCTAAACGCATAGGTTGCCAATAATTCTAGGCATTTTTGACAAGTCACCATTTCACTTCTGTCATTATGTCACTAGGTATGTCAGATGTCAATTTATTGGTTTTTTTTTATATTCGTTTAATCGTTTATGTTCATTTTCTATTAGACTTTTGTAGTATTTCTAGTAAGTTTTATCTCTTTATTCTTCTGATTGCTAATTCCACTGACATCTAACATAACTAGTGACGTAATGACAGAAGTGAAATGGTGACTTGTCAAAATTCCTAGAACTATTGGCCACCTATGCGTTGAGCATTCAGCGAAAATGTCATTTTAAATTTTAAGAATTACGCTTCGGGGGTGTATTAATTATTTTAATAAAGCAATGTCAATGTTCGCAACGATAAAAATTCTGCAAAAATCTTATGTTTTGAATGGTAGACATTAACCGGAAGTTGCATTGCTGCAGCGAAAAATGCATGCAAAAAATGTATCTTTTGAGAGGCCTTTTGGCAAATTTAATAACTTCGTAAATAAGAGTCAAAATTGGCTCAAGTCGAGTACTCGGGGGTTTTCGAGGTCGCTCATCATAATTATGATGTTCAAATTGACCCCCCGAACACCTGGAAATCAGGAACGCCGACGAACGTCATCTCCGGGGACTATCCCGAACTTTATGTGAGGGAGGAGAGAAACTACTCACCCGGGGTTTTTTTGGGTCGCTGAATTCGAATATACCATCGGCTAACACCCCACGGACACCTGGTGAGCCCCAACCTGGACGCGGACGTCATTCTCGAGAATTTTTCTGGAAATATCGACAATAACGAACCGAAAATCGTTATAGGGGCTTTTTGTGTGCGCTGAATCCGAATTTTATGTTGAAAACAACCTCCCGAACACCTGGAGCGCCCTAACCTGGCTCTGAACGTCATCCCCGAGGGTTTTCCAGATACAATTGGAAAATACCAACCAAAAATCGTTACTGGGAGTTTTTCGGGTCGATGAATTCAAATATAGCACCGACGCACACCCTACAGAGACCTGGTTCGCCCTACCCCGGCTCTGAACGTCTTTCCCGATGGTTTTCCAGACACAATTAAAAAAAACCGCAAAAAAATCGTTACGGGGGGTTTCTTGGAGCGCTGAATTCAAATATGGCATCGGTGAACACCCCACGGACACCTGGTGCACTGGAACTTTTATCTCGACATCGATGTCATTCCCATGAATGTCAACTAAACCTGATGTTTAAGCGATTGACGGCAATGTACTGTAATAACTACATGGAATTGTTGTTTCTAGTGAAGATATGTATGGAGGAAAGGAAGAGAATGAATAAAATTCAATGTTCATGTAATTAACATTTATAAACTTTTTATTGAACTCGAATGAAATATAATCCACCCGTTAGTCCACGTAACCTTATCAATCAATAACCTCGATTCTCAAATACGTAAGTAATTGTCAAATTCTCCATCAAGTGACACATCGTTAGTGTCTTCATTTTCTTCATCACCCACTGACGTATTCATCAGTAGTACATCACCCTCGTCCAAGGCCTCTCTCTGCCGCAATTACGCTTTCGACTGGGACTAAGGATTGTAAAAATTTTTGGTTGGTCTTTTTCAACATAAAATTCGGATTCAGCGCACACAAAAAGCACCCATGACGATTTTCGGCTCGTTATTATCGGTATTTCCAGAAAAATTCTCGAAGATGACGTCCGCGTCCAGGCTGGGACCCACCAGGTGTCCGTGGGGTGTTCGCTGATGGTACATTCGAATTCAGCGACCCAAAAAACTTCCGGGTGCCCAGTTTCTCTCCTCTCTCGCATAAAGTTCGGGATAGTTCCCGGAGATGACGTTCGTCGGCGTTCCTGAGCTCCAGGTGTTTGGGGGGTCAATTTGAACATTATAATCATGATCAGCGACCTCGAAAACCCCCGAGTACTCGACTTGAGCCAATTCTGACTCTTATTCACGAAGTTATTAAATTTGCCAAAAGGCCTCTCAAAAGGCTTAAACCGGTCATTTTCAACGCTGCGCTGGTTTGATGAAACAACGCAAAAAAGGGTAAAAGCCTTCGAACATGAACATGAACATGAATAACCCGCTTCACTGACAACACACTCTGTTTAGAACCAACATCTAAATTGATTCTCTCATTCCAAAACAAGGATATCAATACAAACAGCAAACGTCACACATTCCAATAACACTGATGTTTTGTGTGACAATTTAAATCTAATAGAAATATTTGTTTCAAATTTATTTATTACCCGAGGAATGAATTTCAGTTGCCGTCGACATTGGATTATAAACATGTATAGTTACATAATTGTTTATTTTCTGTTAATCAAATGATGCGACACTGGTAATTTCAGAACTATAGAACTGTTCAGTGCTTGTTGCTTACCTGTGAAAGAATGCATTGTAAATCACTTACATTTTATTTTTTGCATAGAACACAACGATTCACCGTCTTGTTAATACAATTTAACAAGTTATAAATAAAGTATATTTATATACGACCACTTTTAAAATTAGGCATTTACGAACCAAAAAAATGTGTGAAATTATACATTATACATACATTAAAAAGCGTGCGTAAATGACCAATGCTTTTTAACTGGGGTTTTCATTTTAACACTCTTTTTTAGCTACGTAATTATCTGCCTTAAATTCAGTCGTTTGTTGTATAAACTTGTATGCTGTTTGTAAATTTGACAGAAGTGTCAGACATAAGTGAAAAATATTTTCTGTTATATTTAAAATTTTAATTACACTTATTTTAAATGGAAGAACCTCGAGAAGAATGCATTTCTTCGGATTGCACACCACCCGAAATTGCCGGAAATGAAATTAATAATCTGGTTCAACAGAAATCTCAAAAAATTTACACGAAATCTTATGCTGATTTTTTAGATTGGTGTAACAATAAAAAAGTTAAGAATTACACCGAAAATGTTCTAATAGCATATTTTTCCGAAAAGTCAATGCAATGGAAATCATCTACTTTTTGGTCACATTATTCAATGTTAAAATCTGGCAGAAAATTCTTCAATCTCACAGCCCAAATCGAACGATATCATCGATATTGATACACCTTCAACTTCAAACTCAACATCCCAATTATTGTCTTGTAGCCAAGTTACTTTAAAAAAAGACAAATTACCTAATGTTATAATCAGTAATTTGAATAATTGTCCTCATTTTACTGTAAATATTAATTTAAATAATTAGAATTCGTTGTGTATATATTTGTTCATAGAAAATGTATTTTTATGTTTTTTAACCCGTTCAGAGCCATTTTTCTATTTTTTCTTCATGTGGTCGTAGATGAAGTTTTGTATGACACTTGTGCGTGAAGAACTTTTGCAAACTCGTTGCGAAAAAATATAACTTCACGCACTTGTATCATAAATAACTATTAGTAAAAATCAAAGTAAACAGCTGTCAAAAAATGTAAACATTCAATATAATCGGTATAAGTTATTGGATGGTTATTACATTTTTCCGTCGACCGTGCGTTTATGAGTTATATTAATGTAAACAAAATCGTTGATGAATGACCCCTATTAATGCATGATTTTCATTAATCAACGATTTTTCTATAGCCAACCCGACGCACATCTTATACATTTATTTATATTGACAGTTACCTACCTGTGTGTAGGCAACCAAACATACAATAACATCTTTAAATAATGATTCCTAGCATAGAATACTTCTAGTTTTTGACTTACCTATCGTTTTTATTTTATTATTTTACAAAATTATAATAATTATTAGTGTTAAAACATCCAAAAAAGAATTTAAGAAAAACGAAAACAGTGACATTTGAACCGGCGACCTCTGTGACATTTCAATCCCATTATTTAAATTTGACAGTACTCACCTATGAAACATAAATATTTTTAGTTTTTAAATATTGAGAAAAACGAATACAGCTTGTACAGTCGACGGAAAAGCTTTGTCACCAACACAAGTATTAAAAGGGCATCTCGATTGTTAATGGCCCTCATTAATACTCTTGTTGGTTAAATAACTATTAAACGATACGACATGATAACATCTGTGGAATGCAGCAAAATAAATAAAAAAACTTTGACATTGTTTATCTTGGCATAGGATAATACGACCACAGATAACATACTTAAATACGACTCTTCACTCTTTTAGTTTGTTAATTGTTCGGAGGTAAAAACAGAGTTGCAAAAAATGCAACGACTTGCCTGAATCTCAGGACTCCTGGGAAACATTTTTAACCTTCTCTTTCAACCTGCATGGCATCAATTTTCAATAACAGATTAGACAGAAGGCATGGCCGCAGCATGCTGCCAACATCGACTGGTCCCTGAATTAGCTGAATTAAGACTTTATATAATATTTTCACCATATTTCTTTTCTTATGTCTGTCAAATTTTAGCGAAGCAGCATATATTTTTGGGAAAAAACCTCTTCTAACCTCGGATGATGGTCAGCAATCCTATGCAATCGCTGTAAATGTCATGAGCAATAGGACCGATGGATATTCCTATAAAATGGGTTTCAACTAAACTGAACTCCACATAACCAAATCTAATGGATTTCTGATGAAAGTAAGATTTTGTTTTAATTGATAAATTTTTCAGGTATTGAATAATGTTACTACAAACACCAAAAATCAGCTAACCACGTTATCTTCTTCAGAGAATAAAAATGGAATATATCTATTCATAGATATTTCTATTTTTGACTCTTCTATATGCCAATATTTAGTTTTCTTTTCTTTTAGATGTGCAAGAGCTAAATTTCAATGATTTCCATCAAGATACAGGTTTATGATAAAGATCCAACTTCACATTAAATAGGAATGCAGGATCCCAATATTCGGTCGATATCTAATATGGCTATAATCTACCTAAAGTCAGTTCGAGATCTTTGATCCCAATGATTGGCAAACGCCGCCCAATGGCATGCATATTTCCTATAAATTCAATAATTATGAATACATTTTTTTCGCTTAAATTTATAAGGAAGATTGAAATTAACCTGCAGAACTACATCCACGGGAGTCAAATTGTATTTTGCAAGTTATTCAAAATAAAAGATATTTCAGGTAACCTTTAAACAGAAATGTACATTTGTTTTCAAAGCGGAAATATATTTGCATCTTGAAATTCTACCAATAAGTAATGGGCATGAAATAATAATGTATTCTAGTAAAAAGCAGAATGGCTTCATTTCAATATTATGTTTTGGAATATTCAAAATGACATTGTGTTATTTATCAAAAATTCAAATTTAAATTTAATGAAGAATAAACATCATATGATATTTGAACTCATTGGTATTAACTGCTTTGTTTTTGTGATATTTATTACAAAACCAGTAACTTGATTTTAAAATTTATTTTCTATGTATATTTGGTTGCCTATACATCACGCTAATTTAATTGTACGCAATGTTTCGCATTCAAAGATAACGTGTTAGGCTTTCTCCTCTTCTATGCACAAATGACAAATAGGTTCATGTGTACATTGATATAGGCGGTGAAGCAATTTCAGTAGATTTAGATTCAACCACAGAAGTAGATTTTTTTCTTATACAAATTTTACATTTACAGAATGTTTTCGTAGCAAACAGCACGCCAACATTAATTAATGATTATGAAGAAATATACATAAGATTAAAACCAACAGGTAAGTTTGTGCTCTTCCATTACTTCTGTCAACCCATTTGTCAGTGATAGCTATTATATCAACCAAGCACGCAAAGGTACTGGCGTTAACAGACGAAGCCATGTGCAGAATCTGTTACCTAGAGAAGGGAATTGCAGAGCACATTCTATGCCAGTGCGACTTCCTTTTTTTTGGTGAGGTGGTGGAAATGCATTTACGCAGACACGTGTAGTGAAACCAAATGTCCGAAGCCATATGCGACTACACAGCCTCACTACCTTACCCACTAAACATTCCACTTCCTTGCCAGACAGTGCCCCTGGAACCACTATTACTACACTATTGGTAGTCTAAGTTCTCATGCCCCCCTTCTCTTTGGTTCGAATAATGTCAGTAATATGCCTTGTCATAGTTTGCCTTGCTCTCCACCATTTTAACTATTACATTCTCTTCTGTCAGAATGTCCCAAATTTTTATTTCCAGGTGTATTTTCTTTTGGTGAAATCTACTACATTTAAAAACAGAGTGACTTGCTTTGTCCTCCCTGTTACATTCGCTGCAATAATTTCTGTCTCTTTTCCCTATTATGTGTGAATATGAGTTAAAGGACCCGTGTCCTGTTAAAAATTGGGAAAACCAGTAATTTAGCTGCCTGTGCTTGCAGTTTACCCACGGGGTCAGAAATTCTGTCCATTGTGCTTTTGTTGTGTTACTTTCCCATTCCCTCTGCCACTCTTCTATGGTTATTTCTCTCTGCTCTTTTTTCTGCTGGTCTGTGGTTGGGAACATGTAAAAGTGAGAAAAATTCCATTTTTGTCTCCCTAAGAATTTTCTGGAATTCCCCAGAAAACATTGAACACCCCATTAAACAAAAAAGTTTTAAAATCCTTGGCGATTTAAGTCCCTTTAATAAGTTTTTACTGAAAAATACAAACCATCCCTAAATGGATCAATTAACTATCAAACAATTTGCTTCCAACTATAACGTCCAATTAGTCCCCAGCAATTTAAATATTGATTCAGCCAGTAGTAAAAACAAAATACCTAACAGCGGTATCAGAGAAGATTTTATCGCAAATAGACCTAGAAAGTAGAACATTAATTCTAATTTATAACAAAAAAAAAGTGATTTTCCTCCTTCTCCCTTCATCACCTTCACCTTTCCTTTCACTCTCCCTCTCCCCCTCTCTAAACCATCAGCATCGTGCAGATCTTGATCTCTTGTATTTCGCTGAAACAGTAGCAGTTGGATAAGTTTGGTGTTATTCCTAATTGAAGGTTTTTGGTTTTTTTTAGAGGTTCTTGGTAATTGGAATTCATCACTATCTTCTAGAAAGTCTTTGTTATCACCCAAGCTTTCAGGAATATGATCAATCATGCGATTTATTAATATCAGAAGTGTATCAATATTTCAAGAAATGGGTTATGTTATTGGTAATCGCAGTTTAACTATCAACAATTAAGCGTTCAGCGTGTCCAGTCGATGAACTAAGATTATCAATTGATCTTAAATTGAACAACGGTAAAATTAAGTATGAGCCTAGATCAGTGTTAAAAGTTGTTTGAACCACTGTTGAACAGCCGAACCCTAGATTTATTCATAGCTAAACCATATACATTTCCTGTAGTTAATGGACATCGGCTGGTCACACACACACATATCCTGGTGAAATCCTTGGCAGCTACAGTATTAGCTTCGAGTCATCACAATTTTTTCATTTATTCGGCATCACCATATGTTTTTGCCACCGTATCCCGAATTCCTGATCTGACCTCATCTTTTATTTAAAACCTCGTTTGGAGGGAGCATTCAACAACACATCTTCAAGCTTAATCCAAAAGACATCGAGACAAAAAATGTATCGATGAGACCTACTGCAGGTGGATAGATTACATGCTTAGAAAAAGAAAAATCGACAGCACCCCTGTAGAATCAATGTGTAGAGCTGCAGTAGATCACGGAATAGAGCCAATGGTAATTCATTGGCTTGGGGCCATGCTACGCAACCGCACAGTAGAGGCTGCATGGAAAGGACATGTGGCTAAAATGGTCGTCGACAAGGGATGTCCACAAGGGGGCGTCCTTTCGCCCACATTGTGGAACCTAGTAGTCGACGAATTAATATCCTTATTAAACGGTGAGGGCTTTCTGGCAATTGGGTATGCCGATGATATCGTTGTCCTTGTTATTGAAAGGCATATCACCGTACTTAGGGACCTAATACAAAGGGCCCTGAATAGGTTACAGGGGTGGTGCAACGACCACGGACTTGCAGTTAATCCTGCTAAGACTGAGGTAATGGCTTTCACCAAGAAGAGAGGTATAAGACCTGATGGTCTGCACCTTGGTGGAGTGCCACTTTCAGTGGTTGAACAAGTGAAATATCTGGGAGTGATCGGATAAGACGCTGACATGAAAGGCTCACCTTGATAGTCGCCTGGGCAAGGTGACTAATACGTACTGGGCCTATAGGCAATTGGTCCAAGACGATCTTGTGGTTCTATAAAGTGATCATGCTGCCGATGCTCACATACGCGGCTCTGGTCTGGTGGCCGAGGGTAACCCTGGCCACGGCTAGGCCGCAACTGGCACGCCTTCAAAGGATGGTCGGTTTGGGGGCAGCTGGCTGCATGAAAACTACATCAACTGCTGCGTTGGAGGTGATTCTTGGACTTCGGCCTCTTCACCATGTGATTGAGGCTGAGGCTGCGAGGACACTCCTACGCTTAAAAAGTTTGTGATATGTGCGAAACTAGGAAGGGTGCAGGCACGTCAATAAGCTCAGGCATCTGGGAGATATCCCTGTCCTGGCTCGAGCGGCTGATGTCTGCCTGCGCAGGTACTCATTCGTAACCCCCTATAGGGTGAAGATCCAGAATAGAGAATTCTGGGAAACGGAGGGAAATTCACAGCCTCATGGCATCGTCTGGTACACAGATGGTTCATGCTCCAGCGATGGGGCGGGGCCTGGAATTTACTCCAGGATCCTAAGGACACAAGTCTGTGTTCCATTGGGTAAGGATGTGTCTGCATAGGTATACGATATCTTGGAATGTGCGCAGATAAACCTAGACAGAGGTTATACGGATCGACGCATAACCATATACACCGACAGTCAGGCACTGAGTGGATATACTATCAACTCATGGGTTGCTACTGAATGTCGTGAGGCGGAACACAGTGTGGCTAGAATGGATTCCGGCCCACTCTGGTTTTGAAGACAACGAAGGGACAGATGCCCTGGCTGTGGAAGGGGCGGATACCTTTAACGACCCGGGACCAACCTTGGGCCTCACAAAACAAACAATCCGTAAGAAGACAAGAAACTGGTTGTGAAACCAGCACCTTGCTCACTGGAGGGCTCTACAGGGTCTCAGGCAGTCCAAGCTCCTATTGAGATGATGGACTGATGGACATGCTGGAGCTGCTCTAGAACTACCAAGGAGTAGGTTGAAGAAGAGCACTGCTGTCTGAGGAAACACCTCTGTAACCTAGGTTTAGAGGAAAGCCCCCTATGCAGGGGTTGCGGCATGGCTGACGAAACGTCGGACCATGTTCTGCTCGTATGTCCACATTGTTATGGCCTCTGGTATCCACTAAAGAGGATTGAGTCCTTCATCGATTGGCTCGGCTTCATGGATGTATAAGTGGCAGGAATGGCACATTGGGCCCGCCAGTTGCCTCAGTGCCGGAACCTTGGCTTAAGTTTGCCTTGGCCAAGGTTCGCCTGACTAAGTAGTAGTAGTAGTAGTTTATTAATGTATTATTGGTCTCCTAGCCTGAAACGTTGTTTTTGACAAAAGAACTTTTTTTGGTTCTTTTTTCAATGTACGTAGGTATAGATGCTCTAATTTCATAAGGTGAATAAATATATAATACAAAACATTCAATGCTCGCTTATCAAATATGATAAGATTAAAATGTAAAATTTAATTAAAATACTGATACTTTTATTGCATTTTAAATAGGAAGATATATAAGTAGGTATTTTGTAGTCTATCGAAATAAACATTTAAAATTGTGTTGATGCTTTACTTAACCCATTTTTTCCGGATAACTATTGTAAGTACTTACTGTTATTGGTTTATTCATATTTTTTTTATGTATATTGAAATTATTTCAGAAATCATAAAAAATAATAATTAATTAATTTAAATCAAAACTCGCGAAAAAGATTTGATGCAATGCCTATCGAGGCTTATAGCACAAATAATATAAATATTACTTATTGAAAAGACATGCAAATGTCTGTTTTTGTTTAAAGTACAAATTTTAATGTTTTTTGGTAGCGCAGAAAGCTGCGCAGTTTGGAAAGCTCGATTACAAAGGTAAGAAAAGGTAAACTTAAAAATACCTAAGAGTAATAGGAATTCCTGAATCTATTCTTCCGATCAAAAAATAAAAGCCAAAGAAATTCATTCCGTTGGAGTTTAGATGTATAGACCGGGAGAAAGCTGCATTTACAATTAGTCAGCCTTGATCGGATGATTTTTACATGCGATAGCTCGTACCATAATTGATATTTATAGTCTATTTCGGAAAGGTATAGGGTAATAAAATGGGGAATTCCGTCCAGTTCGGCTCAATTTCGGTGTCGACCATAGGCGTAGGTCTTGAAATAGTATTGTTTGTAATATTAAAACAAGGAATTTCTAAGTTCTTCAGCACTTAACGATATTTCTGAACTGTGAATTAACGACAAATATTCTAAAACGGACAGAGGTTTTTACTGTGGAATTCAGGAAGAGAAAACTGAAACAGACTTCTGATTTTTGGGTCTTACAATAATCTCGATTTGCTCAAAGAATTTCCGCACTGGGCAATAGACGGAACCTTCAAGACATGTTTAACTTCGCTTTATCAATTATTCATTATACATGCATTAATTAACTTATAAGCTGTACCACTGGTATATGCTCTGTTGCCTAATAAATCAGAAGGTATTTACGTTCAAGAATTATTTAGTCGCAGTGCTATTTAAACCGACGCTATTTTGTCCGCCGCTGTTTTCCTTCTGCGTTATTTTTGTGAGGCGCCATTTTTTCCAGCGCTATTTTGACTGACGCTATTCTGTTAGAGAGCCACTATCAAAGTATGTATTAGTTTATAGCGTTTATACCCATGATAGAAAAACTGGTCAGCAATTGCTGGCCATCCGCTGATCGTGAGAAAGTAAGAAAAAATCGAAGTTGAAGTATGTGGTTATTTACTGTGTACATTAGATGAAAAAATTGGTTATATGATGAATTATACGAGGAAAACAGCTGAGTAACAGGCAAACATGATTGGGCTTGAGTGGCACAAATGTCGAGCCGCCAACTAATGCGACTGTACTGTAATACTGGGTATGCGGTGAATTTATCGAAAACAATTTATCGAATGACAATTGACCGAATGCAATTTATCGAAAAATAATTTATCGAATAAACAATTTATCGAATAGGTGAATTTATCGAATAGGTGGCAGGTACCTAATGGTGATAAAATACGAAGGTGGTTTGGTAGGGGTAGGTTTGGTTGGGTTATTATTGAAAATTATTATAAATTATTCTTCAAAAATTGACTAAAAATACGAAGGTGGTTTGGTAGGGGTAGGTTTGGTTGGGTTATTATTGGAAATTATTATAATTTATTCTTCAAAAATTGACTAAAAATACGAAGGTGGTTTGGTAGGGGTAGGTTTGGTTGGGTTATTATTGGAAATTATTATAATTTATTCTTCAAAAATTGACTAAAAATACGAAGGTGGTTTGGTAGGGGTAGGTTTGGTTGGGTTATTATTGAAAATTATTATAATTTACTTTACAAAAATTGTCATTCGATAAATTCACCTATTCGATAAATTGTTTATTCGATAAATTGTTTTTCGATAAATTGTATTCGGTCAATTCACCTAGATCCGTAATACTGTTAGTCTTTAGGTACACCTTAATTTTTGCGATTGTTATATAAGCTGAAAGATTTATTAGACGTAACAAATGATTACTTTTTTCTGTTCTATAAAATAATTGTACTTATTAATGTGAAATATTCAATAAGGTGAGATTTTGAGTTACAAAAAATAAAAATTTGTGTTTTGATGTTCGGGACAGGTATTCAATTATTGACTAATATGGTAATGGTAGACACAGTAATAGAAGAGCTGAAATTACATGTGGTAATACAGTAGAAGGATTGCACGAAAAAGTTGAAAAGATGGAGCTACATAAAATTTAAAAGATTAGCCTCGATTGATTGATAACAATAAAGATGTAAACAAGATTTGAATAATAGATTTATCTTTAATTGACTTGTTTCACAAATAAAAGTATTACAAATCAGTTTCTAGTCGTAAAGTAAATATATACCTAAACGGTAAACAATAATAAAAACAACGCATTATAACAATTAAAAAATAACAAAACAATGGGACCCAAAAACAATATATAAAAAAGAGAATATATTAAAAATAATTTCTAATACAAGAATAGATGAAGGTGCCGTGCCGTGCGATGGACCTTGTGTCAGAAAATATAAAATTTTCATATACTCATTGAGAATAATAATCATTAAAAATTGTATTGATCTGCTGCTCTACCGTCCTAATTTCTCATTAGCTTGCCACAAAACTCCTTTTCATGCACAGCCGACAGATAGCTTCATCATTCATCCAAGAGTTGGCTGTGTTCTTGCTTTTGCACGTGGCTCCAATTTGTCTGATCTTTAGTTTGAACCAACCGAGATATACAACCACGTTTAGTAGTTTTTGATATTTCAAACACTGGTTCAGGACCAGTGAATGCAGTTTAAGACCCTAGCTTTGCCAGGGTGACTACTACTACTATTACAATACCCTTGTGCCACGGGACCCATCTAAATGCTACTCTATTGTGGTTTGCCAAGGTTGAGAGTTTTTGAAGGCAGTCTAAGACCAGTCTAGATCCGATCTGGGGGCATGCTAAAGATTTCAGAGATGTCTGACTATCTAAGAGTATAAGGATCTTTTGTCCTCTATACCTTTCGATATTCATTAATCTGTAACTCTGGAATGGCTGTGGGTATTGTCTTCTTCGTGCCGATTCCAGTTTACGGTTTGTGCCACGAGCTGGTCAGCGGCAGACTATATCACTGAATTATCGGAAGTTTTACGGTCCTCGTCCAGGTTTAGTCATCTGCTAACCAGCTCATCCCACTTTGTAGAAGGCTCACAGTATCAGTCAATCAATCCCCTTCCACAAAGGCCAGAGTACTTGGCCATTCCTCTATCCTCCACCTTATGATGCATCACAAAGGTAGCTCAACCAAGAGAAGGAAATAGTTACTACTGAACGTATCATATTTTTGTGTTTTCCCAATAGCTGTTATTAAAAAGGTTTCAACTGCAAAATGTCCTTAAGATCACTATTGTTGACAAATTATTTGGTCTTATTCATACTAATTATTGTCTAACTACCTATATTTTTGTTTTAGAGTTTTCTTAGATTATAGAAATTATAATGATTTCAAAATTATTTGTGATACTTATTGGTGTTGTAACAATAGTAAATGGCTTGGATAATGGATTAGCGAGAACTCCTCCAATGGGTTGGATGCAATGGGAAAGGTTTAGATGCCTCACTGACTGTGTGGAGTATCCAGATGAATGTATTAGGTAAATACAGTACCAAAATAAATTACATAATATGTGTAAGATTTAGTCGGCGGGATAGGGCTATTCCTTTTTACTGATTATACTGTGAATATAGTTACAAAACGTACGTGATTTTGGTTTCAAACTGTGAGTGGCTGTCAAATGTATGTCTTTGAAGGATCAAAAGCGTTCTCTTCAGTCCAGGATTAGGCTCTTAGAGCTTCTGGACGGATAATATCTACCTTGTACTGATGAGGCGCAAATATGCCGAAACCGGTCTGCAAGTGATATTGTTCCTTCTAATTATAAAACAGAATGGTTGGTTCTATATTTTCATATATACCAACCCCGTTTATCTTGGAAGTGTAATTCATTGTCTGGCGGGGCATATTGCCCGAGAAGTAGATGTTGCTTCCTGGTGAACGGTCTATCCTTTGGAAAGTAATTTTCCAATTTGTAAAGCGTTTTAATAGTTTTACACCATTATTTTGACGTCGATTCTTAGCTGATTCCTACTGATATTCAGTTGTTCTTCGGCCCCGTTAATCTTACTTTAATGAGGTCTGCTAGTTCATTCCTCTACCCGTCAAGATGTTACCTTGTGGATATTTAAAGGTGCAAGTGTTGCATGGCTGTCAGTTAACATGTTTATCCCATGAGAATCAGTCCTGTGCTTGTAAATTCTGACACATTGTATAATAGCATAAATATCCGCCTGAAATACGAAGATATGTAGGAATATCTACAGGAATATCTTGTGTTCCTCACTCCACTATACTCCCTTGCTCCTGTCCCTTCCCCACTCTGCCCGTCTGTATACCAGGTCTCACTTCGGGGTCTTGCCAGTCCATTCTGTGAGGTATCTCTACCTCATATTCAAGGCCGGGGAGAAGTTTAGTGGCCGTATAGTCTTTTTTCATATCTTAAATGACTTCACTTACGATATCCTTCATGGATATGAGAACCCTACCACTGGTTGGAACACCAGTGGGTTCGGCAAAATTTCGGATAGGGGTAGAGTGCTCCCGGCGTCGGTGATTAGCCTCAGTTGCAGAAATAGACCGACGTTAAATAACCAAATAAAAAAAATGAATATGAGTCCTGGTCTAACTATTTTGTTCCTCTGGTTATTTTGCAGCGTAAATGTGGAAAAGAAAACGGTAAATTTGAATGATGATAATGATGTTGTAAAGTCATCAGCATAGAATATCCGAAGGATTCTGATTGATATAAGTGATATAACCTTTTATTGTAGTGACAAATTATTTCGAACTATGGCAGATCATATGGTATCAGATGGTTATCTTGCAGCTGGTTACGAATACATTATGATCGATGATTGTTGGTCGTCGAAACGGAGAGATGAAAATGGTAAATTGCAACCTGATCCAGATAGATTTCCTGATGGAATAAAAAGTCTATCAGATTACGTAAGTTGTGTTTTTTATATGACGACCAACTGTGAACGACCTTAACAAAGCTAGTCCATAAGCAAATAGCATACCATCCATAAACAAATGTTTCTGACACCTTATTCGGTAGGTAATCGTCGAGTTCTGTCTATCGTTGGATTTTTGTCGAAATAAGCTAAAGTGGGAGCCAGGGAACCAGAGTGCGAGAGTTGTTTAGGTTACGAACAGGCGGATGTAGCGGCCAGACAAAGCTCATCAATGCCATTCATTGGGCCGGCACCCTTCTGCAGCATCTCAAAATCTACAATAAACATGACAACAAGAAAGTGGGTGGCATAGACATCTGTAGAATGGTGGGAGATCTTACCATGACAGAGGACAGGCGAAACAGTTCACTAGAGGACAGTCGCTAACATTCATGGCAGACCTAATAAGCAAAGAAAACAGAAGTATCCACGCCGTAATAGGTATGCTAGCATGGCACTGTAAGGACACGCAAAGAGGTTGACAAACGGAGCCATGTGCAGATTCTGTCACCTAAAGAAGGAAACTGCAGAGCACAGTGCGACTTCCAGGCAAATATGCGGTTTTTTGTATTAGAGGATGAGAAGCCACCGGCAAGAGGTTACATAAAGTGTTCAGTCTCGAGACTGATTGGTAATTTGAATTCAGATTACCTCCTCGCGAAATCTAATATCTAATCTAGAAAACCACAAAAAATTGAAAAAAATTAATCCTAAATTTGAAGGTTGGTTTCAGGAAGTTTGTGCGTTTTCTCTTCTAGTGGGTTCATTGTTTGTAATATTTTTTCAGATTCATAGTAAAGGTTTAAAATTTGGAATATATGCAGACTACGGTACTTATACATGTGGTGGGTATCCTGGAAGTATAGATCATCTTGAAACTGATGCTAACACTTTTGCGGAATGGGAAGTAGACTATTTAAAATTCGACGGCTGCTACTCAGATTATAAAACCATAGATCAAGGTATTTGAAACATTGATAATTTATAAAGGTGAGCTTACACTCTCAAGTCATTTATCATACCGCGCGGTGTTTCACAGATTAAGTAAAAGGTAACGTCACTGCATTTCTTGCATTTGGAATTATGTGTACTGTATTCCGTTTGATAAGATTCATAGCAGGTCGTTGAAGATTAGGGAAATATAGAATAAAAGTCACTTGTTTCACCAATGATATTTTGTCATAGTTTCCAACAAAAAGGCTTATTGTTCTTAGACAAATTGTTCAATTGCCAGTTGTTCTATGACTTAGTAATGAAGATAAAAAGTAGGAATTAAGGTAGAAAGTAGCAAGAAGACTAGTATATTAGGGTAGAAGCATTGAGAAAAGGCAATGGGCCTGAATTACCCTTAAAATATTGAGGGTTTGGTCTGTAAAAAACGAGTTTTCAGCTTAGTACTTCTTCGTTGCGCTGGGGTCACCGGGGCCTCAAAAAACTATGGGGCAACTGTGGGCCCTTAGTTACGCCACCGTTTGGCATCGAATTTCTTCCTGTTGAGATTGAAAGATATTAGGATTCGGTCGCTGCGAACTGAGCGTGATATCTAAACACTTCCCTGTCGCTGTGAATTGAAGTGACACATTCAAATACATTCAGTTGCTGCGGATTAATTAATTTATTTCAACTTGATATTTGATGAGTCCCAAATATAGTATGTATGTATAGCGAACATCTCTGAACTATTTATTTCCAGGTTATATTAAAATGGGAGAATATTTAAATGCCACAGACCGTCCAATAGCTTATTCATGTAGCTGGCCTGCTTATCAAGAATCTAATAATCTCAAAGTAAGTATAAGCCTATTAGAAATTTAATACAGAGATTTAATGTAAAAATATGTTTTTAATAATTTCTTAACAATATTTTGTTGATATAGTCTAACTATACAGCACTAGCTGAAACCTGTAACCTTTGGAGAAATTGGGATGATATTGACGATTCCTGGGATTCCGTTGCAGAAATTATAGATTGGTTTAGTTCGAACCAAGATCGTCTAGCACCATTTTCTGGACCCGGGCATTGGCATGATCCTGATATGGTAAGGAACTTAAACGTTATTTTCCTATTTCCAATATTTTCATTTTCATTGGGATACTAGTCATACATTCGAGCAATAGAAAATTATAATAAAGACAATCCTCAAAAGAGCCTAAAGAAGCTGAAGGAGGCTCCAAAGGAGACTGTGTATCTTTGTATGTATATATGTATGTATGTATGATGGGGTGACATTCACTGATACCTAAAAGATCTATTGTGCCCCCTTACTTCTACTTAGTTCCTGAAGAACGTCTCAGAAACTAGTAGCTCCTTTAGTCCTATTTCCCCGAGGAATTTCAGGATATCTGCAGGCTTCAACTTAGGTAAATGCCCCTCTTCTATCCAATAATCTCCTAGGTGCTGTGCCCTAGCATTCTGAATTGCGGTACAATTCGCAAGTATGTGGATGGAGGTTTCTTCTTCCATGCCACATAATCTACATTCTTCTTCCTCCACCATTTTGAGCTTTTTCAGGTGACCGTTCAGGCGGCAATGTCCCGTTAGGATCCCTGTTATAACTCTTAGTGCAGAAATTGAATAGATGAGGGTTTTACTTATTCTTTTTTCTTATTTTTTTGGGAATCAAACCACAATAATGTTTTCCCAAAAAAATAAGAAAAAAGAATAAGTAATGCCACAAGGAACTTACAGAAGAGGGTTTTACTTGATGAAGATCCATACTAAACGATGAATCGTCTCTTAGTGCAGTTTTACTTTGACTTATCCATTTATTTGATCTCAACGGGTTGTAGTCACCCATCAGAATCTTTGATTGTCTTAGCCCTACTAGATCTTTTCAATGGTCAGATCTTTTTTTTTTCGGCTTTGCGTATGTTTTCCAATATTACATTGGGTCTGATACCGCCAAAGGGTTCCAGCCCACAAAAAGGGTCTTTCAGTCTCCTTCTTTGCTAGTCCTTCTATTCCAGTGTGTCCTGGAATCCACAGTGAGGTTACTATACTAATCTCGCCTAGTTCATTGAGTATGCTTAAAAGATACTTGGGGTTTTCCAAGCTTTCAGAGTATTGGGTTCCTGGCCCGTATACTTCTATCCCAGTTCCTTCTACTGCTTTTGAGCCGTCTGTGTACCATTGAATGACATTATTTCCAAGTCTGGTAATGGTATTTGGATCCCATTACTTCTTGTTCCTTAATTCCGTAACGAATTTCTTTGAAAAGTTACATCACTTTCCACCACTACCTATATGTAGTGATGTGAGGTTGAGAATCACTTCCATGGCTTCCGTTGGGCATGTTCTCATTGCTCCTGTAATGCTTGTACGGGCTAGTCTTTTAATTTTGGAGAGGTTTTCTCTCGTCGTCCATAGACTAGTTCTGCTGCTCGACGCAATGGCTCCATAAGTGATAGTTGTTCTCACTATGGAAGTGTACATTCAGCTCAGGACTTTTGGGTGACAGCCCCAATTTCTCCCTGCTAGATTCTTGCACACCATTAGTGCCATTTTTGCTTTGTATATAATCTCCTTTTTGTGTTTGTTCCACAGGAACTGTCTAGATAGATATTTGACTTCTTGTCTCCATTCAACCTCGCTTCCATTAAGTTTGATGGTTTTGAGGTTCAGTTTTCTCTTTTTAGTGAAGGCTATTAAGATGGAGAGGTTGATGTTAAGTCCCAGTTGCCTACACCAGCTATTTGTATAGTTCAGACCTTTTTGTACGATGTCACAAAGGGTGTTCCCGAATTTTTCCCTAGCTGTTATGACAATATCATCGGCATATCCTTGGCAGGATATTTCGAGGTCAGTCAAACCACACAGGAGTTTGTCATTTGTCAGGCTCCACATTAATGGGGATGCTACTCCTCCCTATGTATATTCTCTGGTTGTACAGATGGAGACGATGTCTTTGCTCGTCCTCGTCTCTGCTACTCGTGGTTAGCAGTTGGATGTTGTACTGTCAAACTAGTGACCTATATAGAAGACACGAAGCTTCTAGAATGGAATAGATAGTATGGGAAACGGTACAAAAATTTAATTCAAGTGCCTGAGCTGTTGAACACAGCCCAAACAACTGAATAAATATATCCTGGGTATTTATTAACACAAAAAAGGGGATATCTGACATGAGCAATACATTGGCTTTCTTAAGGATTCATCTGAGAAGATTGTTTTATTTGCTAATTTTCTTAGCAAGTCATTTTTTATCACCATGTGATTCAACCATTACTGATGATACTTTTGATAATAGCTGTATAAATATTTCTGAATTTGAAGAAGAACAAGTACCTACTGAAAGCTCTAGAAAAGTTGAAGCAAAGGATGATCACCGGACCGATTATAGATTGTGCAAATGTTCTTGCAGTGTACCTGACTGCCTTTATTGATATTTAATTGAAGGCAAGAACAGACAAGAGAGCAACACAAAAAACACTGGACCAATACGCCCAGGCAAACACATGGGAAGAAATTCATAAAAGAGCCATCAGAAAAAGTAGCGAAAGAACTGCTCTCAATGAGCAGGAACAAACTACTCACCATAACGGGGCTTCTCACGGGACACTTTCCCACAAAGGAACACTTGAACAAAATAGGGCTGTATAACGGAGACCTTACATGCAGAAGATGCAAAAAGGATACTGAAACAGCTCTGCACATTTTATGCAACTGTGAGACGCTGGACCACAGGAGGCAGAAACTATTATGGAAGACCCCAAATGACTCCAGACGACTCCTACAACCAACCAGTAAAGAACCTGTATGAGCTAATACAGGGAACGGATTGGCTGAATAGGCTGTAGTCAGAACACTTGGAGGATCCACAATAAGCCCAAGAGGCTGAGGTGGTGCCGGCGAAGGGACGGCTTCTTTTTAAAACAAAAATGGTTTCATTGGAATCAGATGATAGTTAAAAAATGGGTCCTATCATATAGTTATTTATGATATCACTCCAAACATTTTGGGAAACTTGTGGTTTCACTAATTAAGAAAGGATTAGCGGCTGCGTAAAAATGTATATGCCTAGGGTTAAGCAAACCAATATTCAAAAAAAGTAGATTCGCCCGAGTTTAAGAAACTAGAAATTATAACGCAATTTTCTCTGAAACCACCTACAACATTTTTTTCTACGAACATACTTCCGCACGCATTTTAGTTCAGAGAGTTCTACTTTTCCGCACGCAAGGTATTTACTATTTTATTTTAAAATACTTAATTTTTTCCGTTTTATTAAAATGTTGTTGGATGTTGCGTTAAATAACTATACATTAATGATCACATCAATAACCGTAAGGTAACTAATCAACTTGTTAGTTTATATCTAGTTAAACTATATCTACTTAAATGATACTCGTAAAAAAATGTTCCTAGCACATGCGGAGTGTATTTTCCGCACTTAAACACATGTCCGAATGACGCGAACATCTGCAATCGCTTGCGGAAAAGTATAACTCGTTTTGCCATAGTTAGGAAAATAGCTATAAAACCTTTTTTCCTGTAAGAAGTTAAGAATTGGTAATTTCGAAGCGATCGATGCTTTGAGGAAGATATTCGTAGGTTTTAAAAGTTATTGACCTCATCAAACGTTAAAAAAAATTACATTTAGCTATATTACAAATAAATTTTTCTAGCTAATTATCGGAGACTTTGGCTTAAGTTTAGAACAATGTAAGGCTCAAATGGCCATTTGGTCCATAATGGCTGCTCCACTTATAATGTCTGTAGATTTACGAACAATTGAAACAGAATTTAGAGATATTCTTCTGAACAAAGACGCAATTTCCGTGAATCAGGATCCGTTGGGAATCATGGGACTATTAAAATTGAAGGTAAGTGATATCATTGAAATTAAAAGTTATAAAAATCAATGGCAGTGTTTGTAAAAACTGTTTGCTCTGATCAATATTCATAACTGATAATCGAGCAGTACAATTAATATATAGGGTGTCTAAGCGAATTGAGTACATTTTAGCACTTATAAACAGTATAAAAGTGATAAATTGATCTTGGAATCTTCAAGTATTTTGGGATTCCCATGTTTGTTAATCCTTGTTCAGGGTGTCACAGAATAACTATCCCTAATTGTCAGAAACAGATGGCACTTAAATAAACATTTTTTATTAATAAAATAGCGTCCGGAAATTCTTCAATATCGAGATAAAATGAAATAATATTGAATCAAAGCCACCTTTGAAGAAAATTCAAAACTATTTTCGTACTTGTCATTTCACGTGTGTCACAAATTATTTCCTATTAGATAAGTGCGTTTAAATTATTATTTTACGTCTCATAAATTAGTCTTTATTAGATAAATTAGTGATTGATTGAAAATGTATCATTTTACAAATATCGTTGATCGTTAATTACAGCTGATTATCCCAACACACTTCAATTTGCCGAATGGTACTTGAATGGAATTAACGACTAACCAAGATTTCCTAGGAGTGTATTATTGACAGACAGTTTACAAAGAGATGGCTATTTCGATACACACAATAGTCCCATTTGGAGTGAAGAAAATCCTCACGTCATTCACAGGATTATCTCATCAGTGGAAGTTTTCTGTTAATATTTGGGCTGGGATTGTTGACAATTTTGTAGTGGGACCATATTTACTGCCTGCACGGTTATATGGACACGTGTATAGGATTTTTCTGGAACATACTCTACCAGAATTTATTGAATATGTCCCACTTAATATTCGAAGGAATATTGTTTCCCAGCATGATGGTGCACCAGCAGATTTGGATTAAATTGCCGAAGTTATCTAAATGCATAATTTCCAAATGGATGAATCGCAAGAGCAGGGCCGATTTCTTGGCCTGCACGTTCACCAGATATGACTCCGGTTGATTTTTGTATTTGGGGTCATATTAAACGCGACACATGTTAATGCAGAAGAAGAGTTACTGGCTCGAATTATTCTGGCGTTTGATAATATTCGTGACCGTCTGCAGTTATTTCGAAGAACTCGGCAGTCGATTACACATTGTTATAACTTGTGTATCGAAAATGGTGGTCGTCATTTCGAACAGTTTTTATAAATTTTGATGCAGTATTATTTCTAACATAATATTTCTCAACTTAATTGCTTCAATTTAGTAAGTAACTACTCTTTCCTGATATAATTGTTTTCCAGTTTATCTTGGCAACGAGAAACTTGTTTTTATTTAAGTACCCTCTATAATTTCTGAAAATTAGGAATAGTTACTCTGTAACTCCTTCTCGACTGTTAAACCTGTTCAATATTTTCCTCTCGGTATTGTTATTACATTACGTAGACAAAGTATTTGTGCGTACTCCGATTATTTGACAACAAATTAATGAATTGGAATAAAACAAATGTGTGAAGTAAAATAAAATTATTTGTATTTAGTTGGAAGACCCTTGTATGCCATTGAATAAAACATCGTTCAAACCTCCGCAGAGCTTCTCATAGTTGTACGGATCCGAGAGTTCCAATTTTCAGCAACTCTATCACTGAATTTTGGCGTTGGCTCCGGTTATGTTGTATGACAAAATGTCGTTACCAAAAAAGTACATACTAATACCGCCTCCGAATTGAAATTGGCAACAAACACTCCTTTTGATAATAAAATTTCATCATTTGGACATACTGCTCATTCCTGTAACTTGTCATGATGATTTGGCATCAGTAATTGAACAATAAACAATATACCTATAACACTTAGATAGTTAACTATGAAATAAAATAATAAAATTTTTGTTTAAACCTTCATTACAATTGAACTATGTTCAAATACAACTTGTGACGCGTTTCGCTACACAGTAGCTTTCTCAAACGAATGGAGGTATCATGAAAAGTTTTTAATTTATATACAGTGAATTAAATCTTTTAGAAGCTCTTGAGATAAATAAAAACAAATTTTCAGATAACCTTCTTAACGACCAAATAGATATCAACAATTCTTCCTTATTAATCCTTTTTACTTAGTAACATCGACTCGTCCAATAAGAAAACTCTTAATTTTTAGTCAATCCAAGACTTTATATAATAAATTTCCGTATTTCTATGTATTATTATGTTTTAGCGAGAGAGCATAGATTTTTGGACAAAACCTCTTCTAACCATGGATGATGGTCAGCAACCCTATGCAATCGCTGTAATGAGCAATAGAACTGATGGATATCCCTATAAAATAGGTTTCACCTTAGCTGAACTTGACATAAAAAACCCCAATGGATTTCAAATAAAAGTAAGATTTTCTTTTGAATGATTCATTTTCAGTTGTTGAAGACTGTCGCTAGAAATACCATACGTTCTGATAACCAAGTTATCTTCTTCAGAGACTGAAAGTCACTTATTTGTATTCTACACGTGCGATTATACCTACTTATTTTAGTAAAAACATTATTACAAAGAATTACAATCCGCCATCTTAGCTCAATCACCAATCAGAAGCGCGCGATATCACGCTTTTGTGAACGTCATTTGACATTTAGTATATCAGCCCTACTTTTAGTCTATTTGTATTGCTTATATGATATTTCTTCATTATAAACTATCAAGAATATCAGTTGTGTATTACCGAAAGGAGGACAAAAAACGTTAGCTATGGTACAAGGCAAATAATCGCCAAGAGTACTTTTTTAGACTAACAATTACTTATTAAGTTGAAATTCGAAATGTTAAACTTTCCATGTAAGTATTGCACATATTGGTATTAATACATAATCTAGAACTCAAATCAAATATACAGTTGCTGGATCTCTTCCTGCAAGATTCAACCACACCATTCTGTTTTTGTTGTCTCAACAAATATCTTGTTTGGAGTTTTTATCGATATACCTATGTGTAGTGTGCAAATGGCAATTTTTTGGTTTTTAAATGCCATTTAACTAAGCAAATGGTATTTGACTAGACAAAAAGCATTTGCCTTAGCCCATTTTATTCTGGGTTTTAGTACTCTAAAACTAGACAAGCACTTTCCATGGCGTTTTTCCAAAAATAATGAAAAATTCCGCGAATATGTAGATTCGATGGAACTAAATTCACTCTCACTATACACTCACACTCAATAATTGTACCGAGGTATAGTTGTGAGTAAAATTAATTTGTTGACGAGTTAAAGAAGTCTGTAAGCAGAAGCAGAACCGGTTTCAGACAAATTTTTCATTATTGCAGGATCCTAACGCACTAGCGATGTATGTACTCTCTTTTTCCGATAAATAGCAGTTTTACCGATAACTGTAATATTGAATTTTTGGTCAACTATGTATTCTTTCAGCAGTTCCATGCTTTGAACCATTATTTTTTTGTTTGAGTTGCCTGTACATGTTTTGTATAATTTTTTGCGTAGATAGCGACTGGAACATACCAAATTTCTTTCTGTCTATTGTCTCGCATCCCTACTCTCCACTTTCAGAAATTTCAAAACCTTTAGTAAAAAATTTTAACAATAAAATATTCATGTTTTATACATGCAACAATCAAACAACCTATTATATTCACTGCTTATCAAGCAGAATAAATAAATAGACTTTGACATTTTTATGTTGGCATAGAATAATACGTCTGTTTACTCTTCTAGTATATTCATTATTCGCAGCCTATAATAATATCACCCTCTTCTCTTAAATAACAGAAATGAACTAGCCCACCCTGGGACGTTAACAGTCCCTGTGGACTAATAATTCAAGTAAATTTTTCATAGACCAATCGGAATCTACAATGCAGCAATGAGAATCAATTGTTCGCTTGTGGGTAGGTCAAGACTAGATAAAATGATTTATGGTTTTTTTATCTTTTCGGCTTTTTAATCCTCAAAAATACCTTGCCGCATATTGTTATTTTATTGTGAAACAGTGTAAACTAATTTTGCTCACAACTATATATACTAACAATCCTTTGGAATAATAATTATTCAATTTGTACCATAACCAATGTTTCCGGGAAAGCTACCTGGATTACACATGAAAATGAAATGCATTTGATGCTTTTGGTGTGATAGTCGAGTTCAGTTTCAACCTTCCACAGATCTGTTATTATAATTTGGAATCAATTTATAATAACTCCATTATTTTATCCTTAGAATTACTCAACATTTTTTTAAATTGTTTTTCAAAATGTTCAGCTCTATTCAAATACTTAAACGCGTTAAAATAAATTGTCAATCCAACATTTCTCAAATTTTACATTGTCACAGTTTTTCTATATTGAATAATAAATTCATGTAAATATAAAGTTGTCTCCTGAATCGATTAGTAGCAATAAAAACATTGTAAATCCTTTTTTTTCATCGGAATTTTATTTCCCGAGGGTTTTAATTATACTCGCTTGGAAGATTTATAAAAGAACACCTTTTCGAGTAAGTTGTAAATTTTCATCAAATTTCATCACACTTTTCCCATTTAATCGAAAATAACTTCTTTCCATTGTTCACTTTCATTAATAAATCAACGATTTTTGTAAAACACTACAATTTAGAAAATAGATAGAAATCAATAAAAAACTATTCCAGCTTGCATTTGAAAACTAAAACTAAAAAAATATGCTAAACCGAATAATACACAGCACGAACTTTCAGGACCTTTCAAGTATAAGCTCATGCAAAGTTTTCTATTTTTTTAACAAATAATGTAAGATGAAAGATATTTTACTTTTGTACAAGATTATTTAACATGACAATGAAGACAATGAGAACCAAATTTAGTACCTATATTGTGTATTGCACAACTTCCATAAAAGCAAAGATATTTTAGATAACCTTTAAACTTAACAACAGAAATGTAGGTTTATTTATTCTCACGGAGCAAATACTTTTTTATCTTAAAATTCTGTTCAATAGAAAATATTGGAGTAACAATTTTTGTTAATCGAAATTAATAGGAAAACATAAAAAAGTAGTATCTTCAATCAATTTTTATGTATTTAAATTAATAAAAAATAATATTCGCATATATTAGTGGAAGAGCAAGATAAGTCTTCTGAAGATCAACAGCTTGAGCTCTGCTTTTGGTAACTACTATGGTATAGATATTAAATAAAATAATGTTACACAATATTAATTTTGTTTAATCATTTATTATTATTATATCTTCCTATCAGTGGCGGCTCCTCGAAGGAGGCTAAGGAGGCTCAGCCTCCTCATCAATTTATCCAGCAAATAGCACCAGAAATATTTTGTTCACTTTATTTCCTGTTTATTTAATAATTTTCAAATTTTACAATTAATTCCCAGATTTCACTAGTTACTTTGAAATCTGACAACAGTGCCCCGAGGCTAGATTCTACAAACATCTCAATACCGAAACACGTGCTGCTCAACGCAGTTGCCGTTTTTTCGACCAGTCCAATTGCTCTCTAGCGGTTGCGTCTGCAACCGATGATGATTTCCATCCTCCGTGCCTTTTTAATGATGTTAAATCACCTCCTGCGTCAACTAAAATGGTGGCAGGTGATCTTCGAAATGTATGTCCTGTATATATAATTCTGGTCTCGGAAGTTTCAGTAAAAGTGCTATCGGCTTTCCCATTGCTCCGAATTTATTGATTCCAATTTTTGACTAGTACATTTACCATTCTGGAGGTTGAGGAAAAATGAATTGGTTGAAACATTATTCGGCCGGAGCTCTATATACTTTTTACAAAGCGAATAGAAACATTCTCCGAAAACAAATTTACATGTTTTGCTTTTCGCCAATGATAAACCATTTCATATCCTTTTTTAGATTTTTCAGGCGAACCGTTGATTTTACTTAAGCTGACAGCTTGTAGAACTTCTGGTGGAGTGCAGTTGAATTCGTTTTCGCTTTCTGAATCCATTTTAACAAAAAGTCAGCTCTAAATCACCTCAGGTAGGTAGGTATATTGTCAAATTATGACATTTCAAGGCGAGTCTGATTCAAACATTGCACTGCATGCCCCATATTCCATTTCAATTTTGTACAACTTGTTTTGTAGGTAATGAATCTACTTTGACACTGATTGGCCATAGCCGTTGTGTGATGGCTCTTTACACAACGGGGCGTGGCTTGTTTTGTGTACTAGTTACTCAACAAAAATGTTACATAAAAAGGGTCCATTTTTCAACAGTCATAGAAATAATTATCGTTATATGAAGGATAAAAATCCTTATATCTTTAGAGAAAATCTTTCCTGACAAACTAATCTTGGGGTAGGGAGATTCTGTGATTGGTCCCTGGTTTATACCATTAAATTTAAACGGTGAACTTGAGCCTGGATATGCAGAAGAACACTATTGAGCTCTTGATTGTTCTTGCACTAGAGTACCAACAGGGCGAAGATGGCGATCTAGCTCTCTAGTTGTAAATTTGTTGCACTTCCAGTAAGTCAAAACACCTCCCCATTATGCAGTGGTAGTTAGAGACTGGTTGGACGTTGTCTCCAGACTTACCACCACCTGATTTTGTCTGTGGGCTGCACTCATTATTAATAGTGTTGTTGAAGAAGGTCTTCGGGCAGGGTTTTTTTTCATTTTCGTTTGATTGGTCCGTCCTTGTACAGGTTTTCTATTAGGTAATTTGGGTGACCAATTAATCGTATTTGATGATTCTTGGAGACTGTTTTAATTACTTCTATCACATACGGAATTTAGGTCTTATGACAGAGCTAGACCGCTTATATATCAGGGAGCATTAACAATGTTATTGATCGCAGCATTTTCGACCGGGATCTTTGTATGGTTTTTATTCCGGTGGGGTTTTTACAGCCACATAGCTGCACGACATATGTCCAGATAGGTTTCAGTATTTAGTTTCGAGTACAGTACAAAAGCAAGTGCATTTATTTGAACTGTATGTCTAGCTATCTTCTTCTGGAATGTACGTGTTTCTCTCAGGTATTTCACAACACTTTTAACTGGTACTAGGACTCTGTGATAGGTAGTGAACGTTACCTGTACCAATTTGGATTGTTTTATTCTAATTATCCATTTTTCATATCATGCATTCGATTGGTTCAGATGAGTTTGATTATCTATTTCAGGCAAGGTATCAAAATCTAATATATCATGCGCTATGCTGCATTTCCCTTATTTCTTCTGTATCACCTTCATCCATCCCTTAAATTCTTTCTTCCCACGTTCTGCTCTTCCCTTCCTCCTAGTTGACCAAACTCGTCCCCTATGAGGAGTCCCATTTTTTCCGACTTCTTTTCCATCATCTTCATCCTTCCCCTACTACATTCTATCTCCCCTGGCTTGTGTCCCCTTTCTCCACAAACCCTACAAAGAAAGGACCGTCGACACTCTCTGGCTATGTGATACTCACTCTTACATAGCCAGCATTTACTCTTCTCCTTACCTCTCTTCACCTTACACTCCGCTACCTTGTGTCTCTTTACTCCATCCAAAGCATCTGCCCTCTTCTCTTCCCTTTATAATAGTTACCCTATTCCACCCCAATTTAATCTCCTCTTTTTCCTCCGCCCTCAAGTTAAATAATAAGAACAAGAAGTTTTAGGCGTGTTTTTATAACCAAATTTGTAACATGCGGATGTAAACGTTCTTAGAACGTCGCGTCGTCTGGTTCCAAGTTAATCCAAAGACATAAAAAAGGTCAAAATTGCTGTTGTACAATCCGATCTAAAGATCGGTCGTTCTTATTTGCTCACCCACATTAATATATGGCGACTTCGATTTAACATCAGAAATTGACCTTTTTTCATTTTTATTTCATTCTCTTCTAATACAAATTTCACATTTTTAGAATGTTTTCGAAACAAACACCACTCCAACATTAATTCATGATAATGAAGAAATCTTCCTGAGAGTAAAACCAACAGGTAAGTTAGTGCTCTTTCACTATTGAACTCAACACATTGGTCAGTGGTGAATGAGTCGCCAGTTTGACACATATACGGTAACACGGTTAATATGATTCCTGGATAATATTAATTTCTATTGTTTTCCATGAAGAAAACTACTGTTGATGCAAAACAGTGGCTTGATGGCAGGCACGTATCCAGGGGGGTCCAGGGGGTCCGGACCCCCATCCCGAAATGTTTTCAAACACATACTAGAGAAACGGGGATTCCATAATTTTTATTTAGGTACAGCAGTAAAGTAAAAAATGTATAGACATATTGAACGGCATACAGTTTTGAAAGTATTATTTTTAAAATGTCTGAAACAAACTCAACCATACTAATAGCTTTTCAAAGCTTATTACCAGGCTTTGCCTCAAATGAAAATGCAAGTCAGCTAGAGCAGCTTTCTATGTATATTGAAGATAATTACTCGCTGTCTGCTCTTCGGGGTTAATACTACTTATGGTGCAATCAAGTGGGTGAAGATTTAGACAGAAATACCGAAACCCTAAAGGTTTTGGAGCACTGTAACAAAAATGTTTTCCCTGTTCTTCATCTTTTACTGGTTATTCTTTCTACTTCACCTGTTGCTACAGCCAGTGTCGAGAGATCTTTTTCTACTCTTAAAAGGGTAAAAACCTTTCTAAGAAATAAAATATCACACGAAAGGCTAAGTTCCCTGGTTGTGCTCTCAATACACTGGAACATCGATGTTTTCCTGATAAAATACTTGACATTATGGCTAATAAAAAAAAGCGAATATTTCTTTGTAACCATTATTCTTACTACCCACTTATACTTTTTATAATTATGAGATTGTTTGTAACTATAGGTAAAATAACTCAACTTTTAACAGAAGATTAAAAAATGTTTCTAACAAAACCTGTATTTTAACGTGTTGTTTTGTACCTTGACAATTTTCTACTTTTCATCTAAGGCCTTTGACCTTGACCTCTTCAAAAATTTTCGCCATTTCTTTTTCTCGTTGGATCCCCCCCCAAAACCAAATCCTGGATACGTGCCTGCTTGATGGCTATACGGAGACTGTGTACCGGAGAAGTCAACTATTATTGACTTATGTGTTGAATTTAGACACGTGGTCGTACAAACAACGATGATACTGAATGCTCAAGTTGCAGCAAAAATCGACAGCTGCTCCGGAAAACATAAAGATAGTTTTAAAAGACCTTAATGACATCAAAAGGTGATGGAATTTAATTTTCATACGAAACTGGGTAAAGCGTTTTCTGACGCAGCACCAAAAACTACAATAAGTCGACGATTTAGATTTGTTTGGAGCTCTTCAAACAAGACGTAGCACTACTACACACCTGAATCAAAAGTAGCATCAGAGTGGACAGCAGTTGATGAAAGTCATTCAAAGCTACCAAAAACTCAGAAGGCAGTTGGTAAAGTTATGGTATCAATTTTTTTGGAATGGCATGGTATTTTGTTTAACGACCATCTTGAGAAAAGTTTATTGAGTGCCGACTCACTAAGACAATGTCCCATATTACAAATTGATAAAACGATTATTGAAATGGATATACTCTCCCACTGTACTTTCCAGAACTACCCCTAGCAACTACTGGCTTTTTGAAGATTTGGAAAAATACTCCAGAAGTTACCTAGATTACCAGATTTTGAAACCGGTGTGGCTTTATGGTATCCAACTTTGGGGCTGTGCTAGCGATTCCAATATCAAGAGCATCCAAACATTCCAGAACAAAGTGCTACGAAACATAGTGAATGCCCCCTGATATGTTCGTTAACTTGGATATTCACAGATAGCCGGCAAGCATGAAGCCAGGCTTCATCAACATGTGAATGCAGAAGCTCTTCAGCTGCTAGACGACCAGATCATGTCTGAAGATTAAAAAGAACCAAGCCAATCGATCTTGTGTAGTGTGTTGTGTGTGAAGCAGAGTAAAGTGCATGAGTGTAGTGTATACTATACATTAGAAAAATCTGGAAGACATCATTGGATTGATTCTAGATGATAAATACCTAGTTTCAAGAATAGATAGATGAAAATTAATGATTTGTCTTCTAAGACTAGTTTTAATTACAGGAAGATACTACAAGGGGTGTCAGAAGTTATTACCTATTTCGAGAGCTACGAAAAATCGTGCTAGAAAAAAGCCAACGAAAAGTTATAGAGGCATTGGAATCAATATACCATTCTTGAGTATGTTGATGATTAGAATAAAATTTATGAAAAAAAAATAATATTCTTAGTCAGACCGCAGACTTTTGATTGATAGCAACTACAAAAAAGCCATAATATGTCACAGATAATAATTGAAAAAATCATATTTATACCTTGAAGGGAGGTAATGATTCTCTTGTCATTTTTAGTACTCGAAGGTTTTTATGATTTTTCAATGCCACCTTGAATAATAGAAAAATTGTTATTTTTTGTATTTTTAGTGAATTTTTCTAACCTTTCAGAAAACTCAAAAAAACAAACTGTCTTTGAATAGCTCGATAAACAGCATAGAACAATGTTTTCAAATCCTGGGCTATTTACCTCATTTTAACTAGAGATACCGCTTAATAGTCCAGTAAATGAAGGCGAAAAATACCGTCAACATAGGCATCTGGTCCAGCAAGAAATTTTTTTTTTTAATTTGCAGGTAATAGTAGGTACATTGAACCCCCAAAATGTCAGGTGCCTGGAAGTTGTGGGAGGGTCGGAAAATGGCCCTGAAATTCCAGAAAATCCATTTTCCCGCGATATCTCCCGAACTACGATCCCTGGAGAATTTTTGTTCAGACAAAAAATGAAGAGCAGTTCATTACCTACAAAAGTTGTCCCTACGATTTTTTTCGGTACACCAATATTTTTTGCAAAAATGGTGGTTGAAAAGTTCGCAGTTTTCTAAAACTCCAAAATTGATGCTTCTAGCCCGAAATCTGGGATCAGGGACTCTGAAAATACACGAATTTCTATGTTTAGGCTTCCAGGCAACTATGGTAGAGGGCGCCACCTTGAGATTTCGCAACCGCGAAATAATTAAGGCCATGAAACGAAACTTGAAAATGATCGATCTCTTATCCACTCTCGACGTCACAAAAGTTATTGCTGTCATTAAAATTGAGACCCCGGCCTGCTTTTATTGGACAGACCAATCCTAGGAATGATTGTGTGCGCAAAGGATTGAACATAAACGCTAAAATTGCGAAAATAACTTTCCGTATGTAGCGGGAGCCCCAAGTTCCGCGGGTTTCCCGGGCAAGAATCAGATATTTTTGGGAGATTCATGCGTCTGCCATGATGCTCGGTAATAAATTGCACATCTTTGGAATTTTGCAAAAAAAACGCAAATTTTTGCAATAAAATATGATTGGACTTTTTTGAAAATACATTTTATTCTTGAAAAATATATGAAAAATTGAACATGTATAACAACGATATGAACAATTATCTATCAGTCTATTACCAGTCACTCGTGTTTTCTTCACCTTCGTTTACATATCGTAAGCTGGAAACACCATTCGCGCCTTGCTCCAATTCGTTAACACTGTCCTCTAGCTCTGTTCCTCCCACATCTACCTCTCCCGGAATTGTTGCCTCTTGACCTTCCCTCAAGAATTTTCAATATTTCTGTGTTTTTATTAACAAAAATTTCAAAATTTATTATTTAATAATAACAATAAGATGACTAATGACTTCAATTTCACTTTTGACACTGGAACACTACTAATTTATTCTTAAAAAATCACAGAAGAGATAGTGTTTACTTGTAAAATTGTCTGTTGTTGACAAACAATGCAGCAGAAAGCATCCGCACGTGTACACGCACTATAGCAGACGCCGTCGACCACACTATAGATGGGTGGCGTGGCGGCGTCCGAGAATAAAATGAGGCATCCATTACAACAAATTTAGAGACAAATTTCGTTTTAATACATCAAATAGAATACTTGGTACACATATCAAAGGAAAGTTCAGAATGTGACCTTTCATCGGGTATGATGTTTGACCGGGAAGAATTTTACTGGAAAGAGAAAAAACTGCTCGAAAAAAATCAGAAGAATAGCTGTTTTTCATCAGAAAATCGGAAATTTACCCGATTTTCCTGAAAACCCGGGGGTCTGGGCCAAAAAAAATTATACCATCAGCAAGAGGATATTCTAACTTTTGTCCCAATATCAATTATAAGCGGGTTTGACATTTAATTATCGAGAAGTTTTCAATAAACCAGAGCGCTCGGGAAAACTCCAAAAATCCACAAAAATCGTCTCTTGGAAAACACATTATTCAAAAAAATACGGGCGAATTATTAGTGGCATTGTTTTGGAATAGATAAAGTACCTCCCAAAGAACCGTTATCTAATAGGATTGGCTGAAATACCTCTTAATAAAAATAATATGAATAAATCCATGGAAGCATTGAAAAATCTGAAAAAGACGAATTTTGGCCCAGTTTTACAATGACACGGGAGCACGAATTGAGTGGATGAAAACATGCCTCAGTAGCCACAAATCTCCTCTTTCACTCTCACTTTGATTGATTGAAAAATATCGATTTTCACGCGAGTTATTAAAAAATTAGTAATTCACTTGTGGACGTCATGCCCTCAGAGCGTGCTCTCTATAAGCCGGTCTGGAGCTCAATGTTGAGTCGGCGTTCGGGCCATTTATCTCGAAAACTATCCAATTTTTCGAAAAAATGCTGGGGATCATTTTTGTAGGTAAGGATCTGCTCTTTACTTTTCATCTAAACAAAAATTCTCTATTGGTCAAATCTCGGCAGATATCGCGGGAAAACGGATTTTCTGGAATTTCAGGGCCATTTTCCCACCCTTCCACAGGGGTCAGGTACCTGACATTTTGGGAATTTAATGTGCCTACCATAACCTGCAAATAAAAAAAAAATTGCTCTTGCTGGACCAGTTGCCCATGTTGGCACCTTCGTTTACTGGACTATAAGTTATTTTTATTTTTATTTTTAGGTGGCATCTTGTTATTATTAACTCCTGCCAAAAAATAGCAGCACTAATGAAGTCTATTTCTACTATAAGTAGAGTCGTGAAATGTAGTTTGAATATTTTTTCATCAAATTAAAAAAAATTACACCGATACACTGTTTTTAATTGACCATATTGAGACCTCAACGTTACCAAGTATATTTTCACGATCACTCTGAATAAGTCTGCATCAGGGTTACGAATTCGATGGAGCCCATAGTTTCTGCCAGATTACTAACAGATAATTGATAAATATATATATTTTTGACAAAAACGATAATTGGTGAGGAGAATTCATACTTGCATAATTGACCACTCTAGAGCACATTACTGAAGGGTCGGCCATATTGTTCTGGAGGGCGGCCGATAAGTGAAGTTGAACCTTGTGTGATTTGACATGTATTGTGCTATAAGTCAGTTGCTTGTCAAACATACTTTTTTGAACAGTGTCAATGTAATATTAATTATATTTAAATAATAAAAACATTGCAAGTAACACATGGCGCAGGCAGTAAACTGTCTCTGAATTGAATTAAATTATAATTAAAAAGTCAGTGGACGAAAAAAAGCAATAAACAGAGTAGTGATGTGATTCCAACGAAAAACAAAGGGCAACAGATTCAGGTGCGTAAAGAGATCAATTAAACAGTCACCTCGTTTGGTTAAAGCTGCGGGAAATCGAAAAAAAATATCTTATCTCTTAACAAAACTACAAAAGGATGGCATTTTAGATAATTTTAAGAACTTATTACAAATTAAAGTCTAACTATCATCCGTTGTTTACCAATAAACAATGAAAACTAAATATAATATGACATGTGTGCCCCCCAGAACAATATGTCAATTCTGGAATGGTCTATACTTTAGCATGTCCGAAAAGCAAGGGACGGAGGGTAGGTGTAGTGTATTTAACTTGACGCATTCAAAATTGTATAATCACCACACATATTTGCCTTGTTCAATAAGTAAGGTCACTTACTATAATGATAAAACATAATTTAAATCTGACATAGGGAACTAAACTACACGAATAGCTGGTATATGAAGGTGGGACCAAACATCTTAATAGCATTCACTAGGAACAGATAAGTCAACCTCAATACCGTTAAAATTTATGAAAACGATGTTGAATTGGGGCAAGGAGTCAAGTATCTAGGTCGGACCCTAGTTAGTAAACCCAAGTGGAACGAACACGAAAAGGAGATTACACGCAAAGCAAAAATGGCTCTTATGATGATCATGATCCTGACTGAGAATAATTGGGGTTGTGAGCCATGGATGTACACAGCCATAGTGAGAACAATCATCACTAATGTAACCATTCCGAGTAGTAGGACTAGCTTATTCATGACTAAACCTAACCTCTCCAGAATTCAAATACCAGTCTGTCAATGCAACAGTGGGTGTCCACCAAGCGACAGTTGACAATTATTTGGTTAGATTGGTAATTTGGTTGTTTTGTATTGATTTAATGATCATTTTTATTATAAACAGTCACATACAGTTTTTTTCTTCTCCTGCAGATTTCCATCCTCCATGTGGCTTGAGAGCTAAGACATCAACTCCAGTATTCGCTAATAAAGTGACCGACGTTCTTGTAAGCGAGTGACCAAAGTTCTCAAAGTTCAGAAATTTAGCAATTTCACTTGGAATTGGAGAAGTTTTTCCCGGCAGGTTGGTTGAAGCACTTTCCATTTTGATATCGCATGAATGATTAAAATAACAATGTAATTTCGAACTATTTCGAAATAACGGGCAATCTCATCGTCACTTTTAGTCACTGCAAATTTACGTGCCATTCCATTTTTGGAATCAGGAATAGTAACAATTAGGACTTAATGCCTTAATTTAACATTGTACATTTCCAGAGTTTACTAGAACTGTACGCTTATCATTACAACCTTCATTGATAAATAAATATCGTTGGGGTCTTCACACAGGAGTTTATTTACATCATCCCAGTCAAACACATTAGATATTTGAGTTTATATCCGTCATTTCTTCTTTTTAAAAATGCTCGAAGTTTAGGATACTTGGAAATATCTATGTCTTCCTATAGTAAAGGGTAGACTTCAGCATGGAATATTCACGTCATAAGCTTGATGGAGACTTTACAGCAGATTTTTCGTGAAAGAAAATCACAGTTTCTGAAACTACAGTAGCACTCTTTGTTTGGCACCATTTCTTGTTGAAGTATTGATACCTTAAAATATATATAAGGCGAAGAATTACCATCATAACGGATAGTCAAACAGCCATTGAAACAATGACTTTTTGTGTAATCAGTTCTAAAATGGTATGAGAATGCATAGGAAAACTCAGGCGAGAACATCTTCACCTCACTGTAGGTTCTAGGACACACTGGAATAAAAAGACATTAAATAGCAAATGAACTAGCAAAGAGAGGGGCTGAAAGACCTTCAGTGGTATTAGCCCCAATGTAATATTGGAAGAAATAGGCAAAGCCGAAGAAAAGAGAAGATCTGAACATTGGAAAGATCTAGTAGGGCTTAGACAATCAAAGATTCTGATGGGTGACTACAACCTGTTGAGATCAAATGAATGTCTAAGTCAGAGTAAAAATGCACTAAGAGTTTTAATAGGGATCCTAACGGAACATTGTCGCCTGTATGGATAGCTGAAAAGGCTCAAAATGGTTGAGGCAAAAGAATGTAGATTTTGTGGTATGAAAGAAGAAGCCTCGGTCCACATTTTCTTAAGGAGATCTAATGGTGACAAGAAAAACTTCAACAGCAGCCTCTCTCTCTCTTGTCGATATTGTATATTGAATTTTAAGAATGTTGCAATGTCTTCAACATCCTTTGAAACGGGTTCGGTTTTTCTTCTCCTTGCCAACAGCGGGTTGTGGCCCGACCATACCCGACAGTTCAGATCGAGGATACCACGCAAGAGATAACACGCGTCGTATTCTTTTCCATAAGGTTTGAGCTGTTTGTCCCTTTCATTATCGAGCCCAAGAAGAAGAGTCGTTGGAAAAATTGTAAGACGCAGCAGAACCACTTTTAAGTTCTTCAAGACGTTGTCACTCTCTGGAATAGCAGTCTCACAAACTCTTCCACTTCCTCTGGAATAGCCGTCCTAAAAACAACAAAAGTGATTTAAAATATAGAAGTGCGTCAATGCTGAGCAGGTGCATGTGTTTGTTTTGTTTTATAACCCAGTCAGTCGGCTCAAAAACGGGGCAAACCTATCAAAAATTTCCTACAATTTTGGAGTTATTAATTTCCAGTTTTCTCCTGAAATATTCGGTGGAGAAAAATGTTTAAATTACTTTTGCAAAGAAGTAGGTACTAATATATTTTAATAAAATACCAAAAACCCGATTGGGTTATTATTCTAATAAGTTATCCTAATGAACGTCTTTGGATTTCAGTTATTTGGAAAGTGGTATTTCAATGACACAACTACATATCTACTATCCTTGGACAAACAACAGTAGGAAAGATTGTAAGACAAGTTACCAAAGAAATATGGATATCAATGAAAAGTGTCTGTATTCCTTTTAACTGCCGAAAAATGTTTGCAGAAAGGATATATAAAACGTCTATTGTATTGGGGATTTTTAATATGGACTAGGGTCGAAGACATGGTGTCCTTTTGATATAAATATAAATAATGCTCTAAATAATAAAAATGTCGAATCCGAAAAAATCATGCATGTTTATATCATCAACCTGCATCATTTGAAATGTATTTCAGTGTGAGCAATTGTTTATTGCAATAGAAAAAAATTATTAAATAAATCATTGTTTATAACGGTTTTTTGTTTATAACTAAGTACCTATTTATTCGATTTTAATGCGCGACATCTCATTCGACGCGGAATTTCAGCAGTTAAAAATGACTTCAATATCATTTTGCTGCAGCGATATGCAAATGAGTTAGAGCGAAAAAACCTATTTTTACCACATATTTGCATTGTTTAGACAATGACACGGGGCGAAGTAGCTATTATCGAGCATACGGCTTCACTCAGTACTTAGTTCCCAAACGGATTTACGCATTTTCAGCGATCCAGGGTTTAGCCAATTATATAAATCCACCTTTTGCCGTCTTCACTCAACGGTAGTAGTCCGAACAGATCGACTGCGATAACTTCAAACCTTTGGTTGGAGACTACTGTCTGTAATGATCCCGCGGGCTTCCTGTTATCGACTTTGTACCTCTGGCATTCTAAGCTGGTGGATACATATTTGACAATGTCTTGGCGCATTACTGTCCAAAAGTAACGCCTAGAGACTCGATTTACCGTTCTATCTACGCCGTAATGCTTGCGGTAGGGTCGTCGTGGTAGGCTCGTAAAATTTTTACACGTTCCTCTTTTGGCACCACTATAATCTTGCGTTCTCATCTTCCTGCTCATGTGTATAGCAATAAAGTACTCCCATATTCATGAAATAACCTCGTTTGATCCATTTAGCTTTTCTTCCGTTGCCCGCGGTGTCCTCGAGGCCCACAATAATCAGAGCAAGTTCAGGATCCTCTGTTTGTTTGTGACGCATCTCCTTTTCACTTCGCTTAGGGATGTCAAATTGCACATTGCAAACCTGACATTTATCCTGGCATTACGATCCTGGCATGTGTGTCGAGATAGGAGATCTGCTACTACATTTCTTTTCTCAGGTGAATATTGGATTTGGAGGTCGTATGGCTGTAATCTCAGGGCCCATCGTGCTAGGCGTTTCCAAACTCATTAACCACTTGAGGGGTTGGTGGTCTGTTATTAGTATTGCTTCTGAACCTTCAATTTATCCATTGCGAAAACTAGCGCAAGCGCTTCACTTTCCGTAGTGCTATAGTTCTGTTCCGCCGATGTCAGTATACGACTGCTGTATTCTATCGGGTGCTCGTTTTCTCTCTCCCCTGAACCAAAACCGCTCCTATTGCGAATGCACTGGCGTCCGTCTTAATAATAAATGGTTTGGAGATGTCGGCCTGTTTGAGTATAAGCGAGGATACCAGTCCCTCTTTCAGAGTACCGAAGGCCTGCATTGCTTCTGGTCCCCACTTCCATACTGCTTGTTTCTTTGTTAGATTCGTTAGTGGTTTAGCGATCTGTGCGAAGTTAGGTATAAATTGCCTGTACCAGAAGCAGGTCTGAATGAAAGACAACAGCTGCTTGATGTTTTTTGGAGCTGGCATATTGGATATAGCCAACGTTTTTTCGGGGGGTAATGCCATCCTTAGTTATAATATGTCCCAGGTACCTTACAGTGGAACAACCAAAATTGCATTTTTTTCTCTTCACCCTCAGTCGGTACGTCCGCAAATGTTCAAAGACCATCTCCAAATCACGGAGATGTTGATCGAATGACGGTGACCTGATAATGAGATCATCGAGGTAAACTAAGACGGTGACTTCTTTTAGGGTAGCTTTGAATCTGTCCATCAGGCGTTGAAAACTGCTGGGGGCGTTTCGTAATCCAAAGGCCATCCTATTAAATCTATAGAGTCCAAAAGGCTGTTTTATCTTTGTCTGGAGGTCGAGTCATGACATGAACGGACAGCCTTTAGCGGAATGGAGCAAATCGTCTATCCGTGGTAGTGGATATTTATCGGGTTCTGTGATGGTATTGAACTTGCGGTAGTCGACACATACTCGTAGGTCGTTGTCCTTTTTGGGTACGAGGACTACTGGGGATATCCATGGCGTATCGCTTTCCTCAATGATGCCTTTCTCCAGCATCTCGTCGAGCTTTTGCCTTAATATATTTTGACGGGCAAGACTCAGTCGATATGGAGCGTTAGCTACGGGCGCGTGTTCACCTGTGGATATGCGATATTCAGCATACGGTGTAGGTGGTCCATCCTCGGCGAAGACATCGGAGTACGCCTAGAGAGCTTTATTGAACGTGTCAAGTTGTTGGTCGCTGAACACAGCAGCTTCGTCGGGTCTCAGACAAATTTCTATTTGATTCAATTCCAGTCTACATCGTTTTCTGGGATCCCGCCTTTTTTGGACGTCGTCGTCGTGGCGTTCGTAGTAGAGATCTTCTCCATCAGTTGTCGAAACTGTTCCTCATTGAAAGCAATGGACATCTTGCTCCGTATTTTTTACTTCGTCAAGGAATGATTAAGCAGTAATTATGTAAAAAAATACGGACTGAACAAAGCCAAATGAGCGAGTGTTTGCGACGTCGTCTGATTTTTAGGGTAGAGCAATATTGCGAATACCGTAATAGTAAAGCAGGTTTGCGATTACCAAAATGAAAGACAAGAAAAAACAGCAAGCCAAAAGCTGGCGAAAGTTCTATCGAAATATTTCGAAAATCCAGGTACTATGGTAAAACTTGAAAATTTCATAAAAACTGACAAAACAAAGCAATAATTCTTCTCGTATAGGTAACTTCTATGAGCCCCATGTTGGGCGCCAACTTTGTAACGGGTTAATATATTTATTAGTAAACCAAAATTTACAACAATTTAAATTTAAATAAAATCCTAGAAGAAATGACACTTAAAAGAATATTATGAAATAACAGTCCAATTCAGCTGTAGTTTGTTTGCATGCATTCTTCAGTGCTGTCGCCGGAAGGGATAGGATCCGCGTCCTTTATAGCGCGCCATCTATGCTCGGGGAAACCAGGTGTTGTAATACTGGTTGCCAACGTGACTGGGGTACACGGCGTTGCAGATGTACTACCGCTACATTACAAACTATTGCAGGTGAACATTACTTTAATTATAATATATACCGCATTATTAACTAAATTATTCATCAGAAAAATCTGAAGAATCGTCTTGTCCTAAGTTAATAATTAACGGTTCGATCTCTGTACTTTCATCGATTAAGTCGTCAAGATCCCACATTTTCCCCTCCTAACATGTTTTATGGCGCTTTGCGGTCACATTCGCCAATGAATCCATCAAAAGTTGCCGTACTTCTTGTAGTTTAAAAGTTTTGTTGTACCTGGCAACATAACCTTCGACTAGTGCCCATATAAGCTCTATTGTATTCAGCTCACAATGGTAACCACTCAATTATCGCCGCTTTTTTCCATGAACTTGTGGGAAGCTTTTCTACTAATCAAGAATAATAGCTGGCGTTATCCATTACAATAACTGAATTCTGGGGAATGTATTCGATCATTTGTTGGAAATATTTCTCAAAAACGTCTCAAAATTAGATTCAAATTCCAATAATCCTTGATCCAAAAATAATAAGCCTGCGTCCCTTTCCAGAGGGAAGTCTTAATCCTGTTGAGCAACCCTCTATGACAGCTTGTCGGAAAGTCAGTATACTTTTATCTTGCCAGACTTTCGATACGGTGTGTCCTTCATTTAGCCAGGTTTCATCCAAATAAAAAATATTTTTACATTCGTTGCGATATTTTCGAATTGACCATAAGTATTCTCGTCTCCAGCAAACAATATCCGGCCTTTCAATAGGAAAATATTTTCTGTTCTGTTCTTGATAGTTGTGGCGGGTTTTCGTCATTCTGGGCGGCTTGCACAATTTTGTCCAATGTTGGTATCTCTTTTGCTAATAACTTGAACTTGAAGCCGTCTTAATTAGACGAATAGACGTTACTTGGTAGTTGCCGAATACTAACTACTTCAAATTTTATTCTGTACTGGTACTTAGATTTAAATATTAACAGGAAATTGGGTTGTACCTGTATATAGGTTATGGGGCAGGTAGTTCCGTCGCGCCTATGGTTTACAACTATTTTATGGTCCTAACCTCCGATCCGTGCTATCAAATACATTGGGACAGACTATAGAAGGAAAAATGTATCAAACTCATGTATATGGACGTCAACATTACAGTCAATAGCTATTTGTATAACAAAGGAAGAAAGTGCTACTTTTCCTCCCGAGGATGAAGTAATTATTCAAGGGAGGAAAAGGCACTCCATCCCCATGTTATACATATGATTTTTCCGCCTGCTCAAATGATTTTAAATAATTTATTTATAAAATTAACAAACAAAATTTATTAAAGAACTAAAACTAAGAAGTAGGTACAGTATAACTTATAGGCACGTTATTTTCATTCTTGCATCCTACATATTTTTAATTTGTTGTAGGGAGAAAAAGTACGACCCTACAATGAGGCCAGAAAATGTGTACTTTGGATAGCGGTAGGCGGAAAAATGATTTATGTTTATTATACATATGTATGTACTGTACTGAATTTTATAAATTATTATTATTCAAATCACCACATATAAATAAAATTACTTTAACTTATTTTTTATTATATTTATTTTGTTATAATTATTTTTTTATTTATTAAAGGAGCAAGTTCACACTAAAAGAAAACAGCTATAGGCAAACTATCTATAATGTAATTTTTGACAATTTAAAAAAAATATAAATTAAAATTCTTACTATAGTCCAAAAAAAACTTTTACTTTCAAAAATTGTTTCTTCACCGTCCAACCAATTTAACATATAATCTTCCAAAATTACAATTTAAATTTTTCTAATTTTCAATGATTTGTTCACACAAATCTCTTCTTCATCTATATAATTTCTATTGTTCTTTCTTTTCCAAATTTTGTTGATTTGTTCGCACAAATCTCTTCTTTATCTATATAATTTCTACTATATCTCAAAATTTGAAAAAAATATTTTTAACTTCTGACTTTTTTTCTTCTTGACTTTTCTTCCCAACAAAATCTTTTTTTTCTTTTATATAGTAACCAATCAATTTTTGTCACTCCATATCTTTATATTGGTTGATTTTCTTCTCATTTACTTATATTTAATTTTCATGTGACCATCGCTTATGAGTTTGTCAAATAATTATCAATATTTCAATAATTCTGTCACTTTTGACAAATAAATAATTTTTACATCTTTTATATTTTCTCAAAATAAACAAACATTGAAATGTTTCCCATTATCATTTGAATTGAAATTTTATAAATATTATACTGTCACATTGTCTATCTGAGTGTAACCTTTAAATTTATTGATTCGTAAGTATAAATAATGTCTCTTTTTAATTGTACATTACCAAATGAAAACTTAAAAACTTCAATGTATTTTATACTATAAATTTTTTTATAAGCTATACAAAACAAACGTAACCAACTTAACTTAAACTTCTTTAAACATTTAACAAACCATTTAGGTAATTAGTTAGAACTTTTAAATGTTAAAAATTAATTCTATTTTTTCTTGAATAATATATATCATGACAGTACCTATGTATATCTATTTTGGGGCACTATTCACTGAGACCTAAAAGATCCATTGTGCCCCCTTACTTTCTACTTAGTTTCTGAGGAGAGTCTCAGAGACTAGTAGCTCCTCTAGTCCTATTTCCCGGAGGAATTTTAGGATATCTGCAGGCTTCAACTTAGGTAACTGTCCCTCTTCCATCCAGTAGTGTCCCAAGTGCTGTGCCCTAGGATTCTGAATTGCTGTTAAGTTCGCAAGTATGTGGATGGAGGTAGGCGAAAAAATGATTTATGTTTATTATACATAACTGCTGATAAGAATTAAACATCTTGAAACAACTAGGGTTTATAGTATATTATTAAACGAGCAATTTATGATAGCCATTATTCACGCAGGGTGACGAGTGCGTCCCGAGCCGTAGGCGAGGGGCGCAAGTCACTCCTGTGAATAATGGCCATAAATTCCGAGTAGAATACTATACTTTGACCACGACCCTTGTTTTCTTTATTAAGTAAGGCGAGTGTAGAACGCAAAGTAATAATTTGGTATTATTGACAATTCTAACGTCAAAATAATAAATACCAGGAGTACGTCAAATGTGACATATAGAGATGGGCGATACTGTGTAAAGTATCGATACACCGTACCGTTATAAATATATTGTTTCAAAAGTATCAATATTAAAAAATACCGTTATGAAAAGTATCAATAATAAAAATTTCGATATTTTATTGATACGATATATTTCAGAAACAAGTTTTCTAAACAAAATACGCAGATTTAATAGTTTATTTCATATTGGACCTAGTCACCTATGTTCCGAAATTTTGTGAATGTTGAGTTGACATGGCATGCTATTTAAATGCAGAAGCGTGAATTATGAGTTCATAATTCACTCTAGTCTAGTAGATATATGGGTACTATATACCTTTTGTTAGGACGTAAAATATTGACTTATTATTAAGTGGTCGTGGATTAATAGGGTTTTTTCTTTTTTATTCTGATGAATACTTGTTTCAGCTTTATTGGTGTATTTCGAAAATGGTATAATTTATTGTATTTATTGGAAAATATAAGATTGTTTAATATCTTTGTTATTAATAAGTGGTTTTATACCGAAGGAATTGTTACCACAAATTTAATATCAATTGATTGTTTCCTATTGTGATTTAGACATTCTGAATTTCTACTTTTGAACAGGTTTTTTCATATATAATACCACGAGAGTGAAAATTTTGTCGGCAAAATTGTTCGATTGTCATGAAAGTTTGTTGCTTGGCAATTTTGCGAATGACATTTTTAACAAAACCACGAGCCGTCAGGCGAGTGGTTTTGGATTAAATGTCATGAGCAAAATTACCTAAAAGCAACAAACTTGAATACGACAAGAGAAAAATTTTACCTTACAAAATTTTTAATTGAGTGGTATTCGAAGTGACTATTTCACGAGAGAATTTTATACACATAGATTTGATATATTAAACGTCAAAAAATTGCCGCGACAAGACAAAAAATTGCCAGTTCAAAACCTTCAAATTTTGTCAGTTATCAATTTACTCTAGTGAAATAGTCTTCTATATATAAAGTAATACTTTGAAGCTCAATCTCTAATAATTTTATATTCATGTCCCAACTATGATCACGCATCTGCCGTGCGTTTGCGGATGAGCTAGAATATAAGCAACGAAAATAATGACAAAAAGTAAAAGTGAAATACTTTCCAGTTAAGTTTTGCTTTCTAAATGTTTCGTATATGAAGATACCAACAAACAATCATATATTTATAACGTTTGTGAGAACCTCGTCGATGACCAACTTTCTTTTTGATATACCTACGCCACAAAAAGTGTCGATTTTAAATTTTACTTCACTCATTTTATAATACCAAACGGATTATTTAAAATATTAAACTATTGTTTTCTTAAGCTTGGAAGTTTATAGTTTATTCGAATTATTGAAAGAACAATAAAATCTGTTCAGTAAAATACATTAAATCAGGATTGTTTGGTGACTGATTTCATTTATTTTTTTATACAAAGTGAGATCTTATTATCCAAATCGATCACTGGCTAACACGATTTTTGTAACGGGTGCATACTAGTCCACCGGTCTATTGTGCTTGTTAATCCTATACTAGTTCGCTCCAAAGGTACTATACTGGTTCGCTCCGGCTACCTGTGACGGTTATTACAATGTGACCGTTGCCGCCGCCGGCTGGAGCGACCAATATGTCCATACCTACCTGCTACCAGTTAGGTTCTTGTGTATTAAAACATAATATGAAAAAAAAGTTGGTTTCATTTGTAAAACTATCATTTATTTACCAAAAATAAAATATACATAATACCAACCACTTCTCATAAAATTCAGTGCGGGACCTATGATGTTTTCGGGTAGGGGATTAAAATCTGACCGCAGGAGCGAACTAGTGTGCACCGTTTGTAACACAGTTTAAACAATTATTTTTATGATGCTAATACCTTCCACTTTTCAATATGTTTTTTTAGATCTTTTTTTGTTCGCAGGTAGTAAATTTTATGAGGGGTTATTAAATTGACCTGTATTTATAAGCAGAAAGATTTCATAGAATGGGCTATTCATTCTCTTATTAGTTTACATCACTAATCTCTAGATATCCCACGCGGTAACCTGCGTTACCGTAAGTCAAACCAAATACATAATTCAAGGACAGATCAGTAGGTGTCTATTGCAGTGCTCTTCTTCTTTTTCTATTCAGTCAGTTTTCAGTTCTACAAAATAATAGGTTCGTTCCAACCACCAGTAATTTACAGTAACGTTACTCATACATACACATGCGCAGTTGAAAAAACCGTTCCAACCACCTGAAATTACTGGTTCAGAAATCTCGATTACTATCAGTTCTCTGTTCCATCACATTTGCGGACCAGTAAAATTACCGTTCAACCGATTCTTGCTGGCTAGCGAGTACTGAAAGTTCTGAAATTAGGAAACATGTACAATGGTAACATTTTTGTTTTAAACTATCACGTTTCTTTGTGTAGTTGCTGATGTAAAAAAAAGAAGGGAAGAATGGAGTCCGAAACGACAGAAAGTAATACAATAGGAATACCTATATTTTTCGGTGCACACTAGTTCGCTCCCGTGGTCAGAAATACCTGTTAATCCTGTACTAATTCGCTCCGATGACCGTATGCTAATTCGCTCCCATGTGATAAGGCGATTAAGCACCTACCTGTTTACTTTCTAAGAATACCAATGCAAAAGAAAAGTCATTATCTGTATGCAACATTATATTTACATTTTATACATGCAATGTATAGTGTATTTGGTAGAAATTTGTGAGACATACATTTTACAAACTCAGATTGGCTTATTTCTTTTTGCCGTAACGACGATATTTTATGTTCAACAAATTGTTGGCGTAAGTGAACAGCCCTGCGGTATACTTTTTTTTATTATTGACACTACGTATTTTAATATAAGTATCAATTTGAATATTTTTTAAATTTTCTAAAAATTAATATATTTGGGTGGTTAGTATAAAATAACGCATTAAATTTTGAATGAAAGCTTTCACAAGCGTTTGTAGTTCGTTCTAGCGATGAACTATTTTCAGCCCACATATCAGGGGGAAAATCAGCGTTTTCCGAAATGTAGTTTTCTACTAGGTAATCGGCAAATTTTTGCACGGCAACATGTTGAGGTAAGATGTGTGCAAAATCAAATGCGAAGCAGTCACCCACTTCGGAAGGATCCAAAAATGGAAGACCAAACACATATCTTAAGTATCTTCCGACGTCGTTGTCTTCGGTATACGCATTTGATAACCCCAATTTTTGAATTTGTAGCCACCTATGCAAAGACAAAAATTTTGTATGAATGAATGTTTTCGCAGTTGTTATTATGTTGTTGATGATTTCCGGGTGTGTGAAAATATTTCATTCATAAGGTTAAACTCGGAAATCATCAACAACAAAAATATCTTAATTGTTGTCAACCGTTGAAAAAAATACTTACCACGACTGGCCAAGATGAAATCTGCATCCTCTTAGTTCAGAAGAAGGAAAAACTTGATGTGCAGCAGAGTGAATAGCCTTTTCAAAATCCGCATAGATAACTTCAGGATTAAAAGTGATCTTCAGTTTTGAACATTGATCTTTTATACAATTGAATGCAGTAGCATACGTATTTGCTTGTTTATTTGGAAGCAGAAAGAAGACTTATGGAATATAGTGCCCATTTTGGAAGTGTGGCGAGAGAATTTTTGGGCAATAATATGGATGCAAACTACGAACAGCTAGTTAATGAACTTTTAGATTCCTATACATCGCTTGGCTGCCGAATATCATTTAAATTAATTTTCTCCATTCCCATTTATCATTATTTCCTGAAAATTTCGGAAGCGACGAGCAGGGTGGAAGGTTCCATCAAGATATTAGAACAATGTCGGTACCAAGTGCGATGGGATCCACTATCCATCCATGATGGGTGATTACTGCTAGTTTTTGAGGAGGGAAGATATGACCCTTCTGTCAATCAACAGGAAAAAATAAAATGTGTGGGCGATGGTATATAGCGGGACAATGCACCTTGCTGCCATCTAATTGAAAATTAATAAACTTGCCATTCTACTAACGTTAATACACGACTGTTTTGTACCTTCAGTCTATCGTAACGTTAATGTCAGAAGCTCGTCAAAGTTACTTTTTTGTAAGTGAATATTAATTCATTAATAACTTTTCCTTTGAGCGGCATCGTGGATTCAGTCAAATATGTAACGATCCGGAAGAGAAAATGTTAGCTGAATATCTTCTACAAACGTCCAAAATATGTTATGGCTTAAGAGTAAAGGGAACGTATGAATTTGTTTGCAGTAGTTAATGAGAAAATTGTGCCACAGAGTTAGCACACTAATAAAAGTGCAGGATTAAGGTGGATTAGACTATTTCGTAAGAGACAATCTAAACTAACACTTCGCACTCCTGAAGCAATCAGTTTTAGTTAATTCTTATAAAATATTGTATTTAAGTTCATAATAAATATTTTTCGATTTAAACTATTGAATTCTCAATTATTTTTATGATGTCCCTTCATATACCTACCGTGGGGTGGTTCATATCGTATATGGTATTGGTATATAGCCTTGTCTCGTGTTAAGGAATAATTTTTTTTGTGAATAAAATTTACATGTCAAATATAATTTAAATACTAACTTCGAAATATACAAGATAGTTCAATTGAAACCCATCTTTGGTCCAGGAAAAATTTATTGACAAGTACAGTTACAAATAACTACCACTACAATTGAGGCACATATCCCACTGTTTCACCAACAGATGTATACCCTGCTTATAGAATTCTTGTGGCTGCTGCTGGAAGAATTCTTTCACTTCCCTGGACGTTTTCTTCTTATTGCTTGATGGAGCTTGTTCAAAGTTTCATTATACAGGTTTGCGTTGATATGCACTCTAGGTTCTGTAAACTCTATCAGCAAGGGTCCTTCATGGTCGAAAAAAAATGTCAACATCACCTTGCCTGCAGAAGGTTGAACTTTAAACTTCTTTGGTGGCGGAGAATTTGCGTGTTTCCATTGCATCGATGACAGCTTACTGGATGGTTCAAAATAATGACACCAAGATTCATCGCCAGCAACTATTGACGAGAGAAAGTCATTACCATACAAGCCCATTCGCAAGCTTTTTTGGTCCTCAGACAAAAGACGAGGAACCCATTGCGCACAAACTTTGCTGTAACCTAGTTTGTGTACGATACTATGGACAGATCCTATACTCACACCAACATGAAATTGCTCTGATTGAAATTCGACGATTTTCTCTAATCAGGCCTTCCACACATGCCACATTCCTGTCTGTTGATGCAGTAATCAATGCACCTGGTCGTGGCTTATCATTCGTCCTCTCTTCTCCATTCTTAAATTTTCGACACCATTCCTTCACAGTTGGATATGCAAAACATGCGTTTCCATACACTGCTTGCATTCGCGTATAAATTTGCAACGGTTGCACACCATCAGCACACAAAAATTGAATGACTGCACGCTTATCACATTTGGACGGATTGTTAACAACAAACGCCATTTCAAAGTCACAATACTTAAAATCGCTGCCAAATATAAACGAAATAAACAAATCAGTGTGACGTTTGCATACACTACTAATGTTGGAAAACGTCAGTTGAATGATTACAATTGTTTCCAAGGCTAACCTGACCAAAGATGGGTTTCAGTTGAACAAGCCTAGTATTATCAAAAACTGGAAATGTAATATGCAAATGAAAAAAAATGAAACGATGTATACCGCTACTTCAAATCTTTCGACAAGCCCTCGTATGATATATGAGTAATCATCTCACAACATATTTAAGTACAGCCTATAACAATGCAAACTTTCTAGAAGAAAAATTTTAACAAACTAATGCTGCGATGAGTGATAGCGTACACAATAAGTATACTGAAAATTGTTTTTTTAATGAGTTAGTTTCTGTGAGAAGAATAAATATTTGCTATGAATTATACTTATTTATAACAGTACAGTCAACTTTAAATATTGTGATAGCTGAATGAGATTTAGGTACAGTTTTTTAAATCTGTTTGTCTATACACTGTGTCCGTAAAGTATGGAACAAATTCATTTTTAGCTAAACAGACCATTTTAAGAAATAATCCTGAAACACTTCGATTTTTGATTTTAAGTTACTTTTTTTTAAATAATAATCTAATCTACAGGGTGAATTACTTTCGAGTAATGACGTCACCGTCATTTTTTTTAAATGGAACACCCCTATTTTGTCTCAATTTTCGGATTACTCTAGCTGAGCTGATTCCAAAAATGTATCACATGTTGATTCCAATTGCTACAGGGTGGACAAAAATACAATAGTTTTGTGTGTGCTCATAAAGTGACGCGTAACATTCTTTATTAGTTAAATTAACAATATTATCAAAAAAAATGATAAAAATTGTAGGCTCCCTGTATTTTTAACAAAATTATACTCTATTACCACCAGACGTTCATTGTTTAGAAAAATGTAGGATTATTTGAATTAAGTAGACATTTATTTCATAAAACTTATATTCACAACTTTTTCATATAAATCAAAATATTAGCATCTTTATTTTTGTGTACATTACAGTTAAAGTATGATTCAGATACCGGTATTTTAATTCCATCTGCTCGTCTAAATAAAAGTCTTCCTTCGTAGAATTAAAACAAATTAACATGATAAATTGCACAAGGTTAGATGTCAAATTAAACAGATATGTTTGGTCTACTGACTGACTAAAGATCAATTTTTTATTTCACTCAAAAATCTGGTTTAGCACCATTTATTTAATAACAAGGTAAACAATTCAATCCATCTTATCAATTAAAAAAACATTAACACTAATAAAATATATAATTTAAATTAAATTAATTAATTTGATTATTACCTATTATAAATATTTACGTAAATACTACTGGTAAAATAAGATATTATGTCGTTTCCAAAAATTTCAACCTATTTCATAAATCGTCGGATTGGAATTTTTGGAAGAAATATAAATTTATGGTTATTAAAAATGAAAGTAGCTAACTACTTTCACCGAATTATTAATACAAGATAGGCACTTTAATAGAAATTTGAGATGTCTAATGTTTTTAAAGATTTTTTCGGTATATTATGCTGCATATTTAACGTATATTTTTAATATATTAATTAAATCGTCGAGTGGGTTACAATAATCGAATTTTCCTATACCAGTGGAACCAAAACTTTTCACATTTAAGTACAACTTCTATCATTTTCCAAACAAAACGTCAAAAACACTTTAGTTTAAGTCTTTATTTATTTCTGATAAAAATTTCAATCAAGATCCATCTATTTGGACAGGGCCGGATGTAACCGTAGTGTCGCCCTTGGGAACTTATTGATGCCCTATATTACCCACATCCTACACAAAATTTAAAATGGAGTTTACATTAAACGGCATGACCTACAGTATAGATCCTACTCTAACATGTCCTGTTTGTAATATGGACGAGAAGGAAACTATATAGAGTCATAGAACAAAATACATCCTGTTTACAAAATTTGGAAACATTAGTAAATGCTCTACAAAATATAAACCTATCTGAGGGAAAAACTATATGCTGCTACCTTTGGAATATCCTCCAATTAAGGTCATTTATACTAGATGAATAATGTACTTATTTCATTATCATTATTTTTTTGTTACAAACTGTCTTGTAAACTCAAAAATTTTTAGTATATTATCACACACTAACCTTGCTGTAGACATTGTTTTCTATAAGCAATAAAGTTATTATTATTGATAACGCCGAAGAATGTTCAGAAGTAATGAAGGGATCGCCAGGACAAACTGGAATAGAAGAAAATTTAATAGCAGAACTGAGAGAGGAGTTGTTACACCCTTTTGAAGAGCAGAACCCTTTTGCAATTTCATCACCAATATAATATTGGAAGAAATAGGCAACGTTGGAATTAAGAGATCTGATCATTGAAAAGATCTAGTAGGGTTTTGACAATCAAAGATACTCCTGGGACAATAAATAAATGAACTCAGAGTAAAACTGCACTAAGAGTTTTGGCAGATGCCCTAACAGGACAATGCAATATTTTTAATTCGCCAGAAAAATTGTAAGGAGCAAAGTGGGTAATAACAAACAACTCATTACGATATCTAGTCGAATTTAAAAATGTCGAGTTATTTGAGAAAAGCCTTGTTTTTTAAAAAAAAATCGCCATTTTCAATTAAAATATGCTTATAAAAATAATTTTTTGTTATTTCACGAATAAACGACTGTTTCGGATTATAGGTGATAACAAATATTAAGATGTACACACTTCCGCATTTAGAAAGTGCAAAAGTAAATTCCTCTAAAATTTGATTTCATTCGAATTCCAAATTCTTGATGATTTATTAAATGAATTAAAGCCAAAACTGGCCTAAAACCATGTAATGTAAAGTTGGTGTTCATGCAAGCAACTCAGCAATAATTAAGGTTTAATTTAAACTTAAAACTTTCAATTGAGAAATTAATTTCTTTAAGAATTCGAAACAACGCACCGGTTCTGAAGTTGCCGAACAGCCACTATTTGTGTCAAGTTATTGTTTACATGAGCTTGTGTTACGTGTTTAAAGTTTTTAATAATCTACAACTTTATTTTTCGTAAACGAGTTGGTTTACATCTAGATTAGATTAGATTAGAGATGGAGTGACTCTCTGTCCTATCCCACTGCGACCTTTGCAGATCTTTTGTGGTCCTCCCTATCCTTAGAGCTCGATATCTAGCTTTATTCTTTTTGTTAGACTTATTAGCCTGGATACCGTGCATAGCTCTCTGTCCTAGGTTTTTCTTCTCCGATGGTTTACGTCTAATATTTATCTTTAGTTATCTGACAGCTCGGTTACTATTGGAAATTTTGACATATGATTGAAAGAAATACGCATGTCTGGTTGGTTTATTAATTTCTCAATTTATGTTGCATGCACAGCTGAATATTTTTAGTTAAATTTATTTTGTTTTAAATTAATTTTAGTTTAGTTTATGTTGCACCCCTTAAATCTCATTGCCAGTCTAATAATATTATTTGATTTAATGGAAAAAAAAAGTTTTAATTACATAGAAACATTTTAGTACTCTTACAATGATACGTTAAACATGTAGTATAAATACTTTGTATACCTACTTATTGTAACCACTTTAATGATACTAAAATAATAATCGCTAAGTACTAAGAATAGCCGTTAGTAACTGAGGGAATTCTATCATAGAACCTTCTAAACTTTTCGTCGATTTTAACCAAATAGTAAGTACCCGCGAAAAAACCGTCCAAGCTTCCAACGGGTTCGTAAGAAGCCTTATGACTAGTTTCTTGTCTTAATTCTAGACTCGCTTCGAAGTTTTTAGGTTCGATTTTTTTACGTTGTTCTAATCTAGTTGTTACATTATTTAAATTCGTTATTATATTTTGTAGAGAATCGGAATTATTGTTGATTGTTATCGAGAACATAGAGGCTGCTAAACCGGATCCGTAAGAAAATAAAACTACTTTATTCCCAGCTAGTTCTGAAGGTTTCTTATTGATTAACAAAGATACTAAACCTCCATAGAGTGAAGAGGTGTACATATTTCCTACTTGACTTGCCATCAACAGCGACGGCTTCGTTTTTTCAACGAACGCTTCTTTGCTAGCTTCAACAAAAGCCTTTTCAACGTCTTTATCGAAATAGCTTTCTTCTAATTTAACAGTTTTGAATTTGTCAAGTCCTGAATACTTATGAGAATCCTGAAGGAAATCATTAAAAGCTAGTCGTCCTACGGATTTTTGAACAAGCTTACAATACGGCGAGTGGAATATTACAGCATCAAAGTCGTTCAAACTAACTTTAGTTTTTTTATTTTCTACCACTTTTTTCTTATAAAGTGCATAACAGATGTCTAACGCACTTAGATAACATTGAATTGACAATTTGCCGTCTACTACGGGGTATTCTGAAGTTAAATCCGGTTTATAAAAATCGTAAGCATGTTTTACGTACGTCGCACGTAGTCCTCGATCGAAAACTAGAGGAGCGTTTGGTCCTACCAGCATGGCAACGGCACCAGCGCCGCCTGTTGGTCTTGCCGATCCTTTTGCATACACTGCTATGTCAGCTGCCACCACAAGAGCATATCTGTAACAAATAGATTAAACCTAATAGATATTTTTTAAAACTGTATGTGATGCGTTTGCAAGGTAAAACCATGTCTAGAAAAAATAGTAGTTAGTTGAAGGAAATTATACAAAAAATACACAATAGGCAATTTTTCTTGCTTTTACCAGGCATACTTTGGTATCGTTATAGGGTATTTTACCTCGACTGTACTATGCGTGTGACATAGACTACTGGAATAAACACAAGATGGAAATCTTTTTGTGGTTCTGTAACAAAAACTGTACTCGACTCCGACGCTATGTGTGGTTTGGTCCGATACTTCTGATACGAGGCCTTTTCGGAGACTCTCTTAAGTAAGCTCCAGTAATAGATACGGCAACAGCGCGTTGTTTTGACATGACAAATGGTTGACACTGCCATTGTCATAATCTCTCAACTTTTTCAGGTTTAAAGGCGGATTCTCATGCATCCGATATCCGACGATACGTTGATACGAAAATCATTCTATTGGTTGAAGTTGTGGATTTGTGATTGGTTTAAAAAATTCAAATGCTGGCATTTCTCATACATCCGATATCCGAAGCTACGACGATCCGAAAGAATATATGTCTGGATCCGATAATCTCATCTCCTTCAACAAATTGTGATAGATCCCTTGTTTTATTCGATTTTCATAAATATCCCGGACCCAAATTTTTCTTGTTCGTTGTCTCTGTCTCCTTCTGAGCAGTAAAATGATTAAAAGTAGTATAATATTTAGCTTTCTCCGTTGTTGGAGCTGATAAACGTTCATTTTCATAGTATGTAATAACACAGAAATGGCAAACGACCTTTTACACAAAAAACGAACAGTGAGGTTAGGCGACATACCATATCGAACAAAAGTTGAAATAATTTTAACAATCATCCGACGTCGTACGAACAATAACATTTTCGGATGAAAAAAGGCGCCAAATCATTCTAACCAATAGCAAGTTTGTCGGATCAACGTATCGTCGTATATCGGATGCATGAGAATCCGCCTTAAGTTTGATATTCCTAATTTTAATTTAAATGAAACGAAATTTGTCTGAAAAATCGAAAGGGAGAAGCGTCATACAATGACAGTCTGTTAACCATTTGTTATCTCAAAACAGCGAGCTGTTGCCATATTTTCTCTCTGGAAAGGGACGCAGGCTTATTATAACCCATATAGGCAGTGAAAAACGGATTTTTGGATCAAGGTTTATTGGAATTTCAATTTAATTCAAGCAAAGACTACCACGAAGAAATGACGGCTGAAGTTTTTGAGAAATATTTTTAACAAATGATCGAATACATTCCCCAGAATTCAGTTATTGTAATGGATAACGCCAGCTATAATTTTCGATTAGTAGAAAACCTTCCCACAAGTTCATGGAACAAAGTGACGATAATTGAGTGTAGAGCCTTAAATTTCGATGATACAATGGTGAAAAAAGAACTTTGGCAAATTGTTAGACAGCGTAAGGCAAAGTTAAAAAAACTTGTAACCAATGAGATGGCAAAAGGTAGAGTGTACATCTCTTACCCCCTTACCATTGTGACCTGAACCCAATAGAGCTTATATGGGCACAAGTCAAAGGTTATGTTGCCAGGAACAACAAAACTTTTAAACTTCAAGAAGTACGGCAACTTTTGATGAATTCATTGGCGAATGTGACCGCCGAAAACTGGCAAAGCGCCATAAAACATGTTAGGAGGGGAAAATGTGGGACCTTGACGACTTAATCGACGAAAGTACAGAGATCGAACCGTTAATTATTAACTTAGGATAAGACGATTCTTCAGATATTTCTGATGAAGGATTTAGTTAATAATGCTGTATATATTATAGTTAAAGTACTATTCACCTGCGATAATTTGTTATAATTTTTTTTTATTTTTTACAAGAATATGTGTATACAGTATGTCGCTGATGTATGGAATAAACTCATTATTTCCAAAATAAACGACTTTTCCAAATACAGGTCAATTTTAATATTTGAATCGTCATCACATGATGTAGATGCAACGAACATTGCGTCACCTGTATTAACGTGGTGACGTAATCGGCAATTTTTTTAAATGCAACCATGTGTCTCAAGAAAGGAAAGGTCTTCTAATCGTCTTTACAACGTTTTGAATATTTATTCCTACAGGGTCGACTAAAACTGTTTATTTAGTAAAATTTTAATCATAAATTCTGATTCAATGAACTAAGTTATTGTAAGGACCACCACTGGAAATAAAACATCGTATTGTACCCAAAAAATATTTCTGTTTTTGGATAATAGTACTAAATTCTAATTTAACACTAATTGATGTGTATCAGTCAAGTGTTCAATAGTTAAAATCTTTTTAAATTAGCATAATTTAGTAATGAAACAAACTGAAGGAATCGAAATATTAATGATGATTGGCTATGGAGATAGAGTGAGGACACAGAAATAAGTTGGCAATTTATTTAATGCTAAATACCCCAACCGTAAACCCATTTCTCAATCAACAATTAGTAAAATCGAGAAAAAGTTTCGAGAAACGGGCTATGTTACAGATCTCCCCAAAAGTGGTAGAAAGTCAATTTCCGAAGTCAAAAAATTTGACGTTTTCCTTGAGTTTCAAGAAAATCCCCACACCAGCTCGAGGCAAGTTGCGCTGGATAATAATTTACACCATTCTACTGTTGCTAGAATGTTGAAAAAGGAGAAGTGGCATGCGTATAAGGTACATTTGGTCCAAGAGCTGTTAGAAGATGACTTTGATAGGATAATCGAATTCTGTGAAACAATTATGGAACGATGTAACAGAGATCGTAATTTCATAAAAAATATTTTTTCAGATGAAGCAACTTTTATGCCATGTAAACCGCCAGACGTATCGATACTGGGCAAATGAAAATCCCCATTGGATGCAGGAGTATAGGACACAATATCCTGAAAAGGTGAATGTTTGGGCCGGCATTATAAACAATCAAATAATAGGGCCAAACTTTTTTGAAGGAAGCTTGACCGGTCCTCGATATCTTAAATTACTTCAGGATTATCTATTACGACAATTAAATCAACTATTTCCAAATAGATGTGATTTGTGGTTTCAGCATGATGGGGCACCCCCACATTACGCCTTTGTTGTACGAACCTACTTAAATGCTGTTTTTCAAGATAGGTGGATAGGAAGAAGAGGAACGATCGAATGGCCACCAAGGTTAGGTTAGGTTAGGATTTGACACCTTTAGACTTTTTTATGGGGATACTTGAAGAGCAAAGTTTGTCAAAGTCGCCCAAATGATATAGAAGAGTTGAAGAACCGCATCAGAACGGAGATTGCACAAATAACGCCTGAAGTTCTCGTAAACGTTAGAGACGAATTTATGGCTCGGCTGTCTCATTGCATTATTGCTGAAGGTCATCAGTTTGAACATTTAATATACTTTAATTGTTTTTTACTAAACAGTTCTCTGTATTTTAGTAAATAAACAGTTTTGGTCGACCCTGTAGAAATAAATATTCTAATAATTACATCGTTGTAAAGACGATTAGAAGACCTTTCCAAGGAGGTGTCTTAAGACACATGGTTGCATTTGAAAAAAATTGCTGATTCCGTCACCACGTTAATACTGGTAACGCAATATTCGTTACATCTATAGTTTGGCAAGTTTATCTGAAGCCGTGAAAGGAATGCAGTCGAAAACATTCGATCTTGCCACGTTTAACTATGAAATAGCTAAAGTGCTAAGTAGGTAGTGATAATAATTAAAAAATGGACTTTTTATTATTAACAATATGATTAAACGGTAATTCTTGAATGGGCTTGTTCCTTGGATTTTGTCGATTAATATTATTTTTTAAATTTATGAATATTAAAAGATGAACACTTTTCCAAATTTGTTATGGGCTTCTTCAAACTCTGGCAGCGTTGAGCGAAAACCATAATTTTCACGCCCTCCGAACTAACTCAATTGGTGAAATTTATAGAAAGGCCTTCGTTGCTTAGCGACCTGCTGACTTCCTATTGGCAAGCGCGTAGGTGTGTTCTTCCCTCTCACTTTGTCAATTGACTGACATTGATTATCCAGTGGCGTTGGTATTGTCAGTGTCAGATTTTGAACTATTTCGTATCCATATTGATTTCAAGTACGATTCTTAACATTATTTGTTTTTAACAAATACCGTGTTTTGAAATATACCTTACCTTTAAAGCAAAGCAAAAATCAGTTTCTATATATAATTATTATATAATAATAATTTTTATTACATAATAATTAGTAGCTAGTATTTAGGTCGAATGTAGTCAATTTTGATTACCAATGTTGGAAAGAAAAATTTCCAATAATCAATTACCTGCATTATCAGGATAGTAATACGTTTTTATCCAGGTTTTCTTATGATTTATGAACGAGAACACAAAGAAAGCTGATTTCTCGCGCTTGTCTATAAGCGCCGATAAGCTTTAAAAATGTAATCATGTTGATGCATGCAACTGCGCACAAAAGAAGCAGGTCCGAGCTTGTCGGCGCTAGTAATACGCTGACAGATAACATACTAATACGCTCCGTATTAACAAAACATTATTTTCCAGCGCGACACGTGCAGTGACCGCACTTCATTCAGTCTGTTTACATACTTTCCCGCGTTTACGTACTTCTTGGACGAAAATGGTTGATGCATGTGTTTTTGAACGCCCTGCATTATGGGACAAAAGACAAGAAGCCCACGCAAATCGAAATATTACAGATAGATGCTGGAAACAAATCAGTGAGATATTAAATGCAGAAAGAAAGTAATTAGTTGTCTATTATAACCTATTTATTTTATATAAGACAATGGATTATTTGCAAAATAAATTTTGAAAGTATCTCGTATACCCTTTGCTTCATTAGATGGTCGTCCAACAGGCCATCTTTGGTTTCTTACTTGAGTAACATTTACTTCGCTAAGGTTCAATACCTTCTTTATCAATAATAGTGTTGTGCAGCCGACAGACACACTTAATTATACTTTCGATAAGAGATATGTCGGTCTCATTACACTTGGAGAGCAAACGCCATTTTGCATTCAATATGCCAAAAGCACATTCTATAGTTTTTCTACATCAAGGCAAACGTTGATTAAAACATTCTTCATCAATACCCAAGTTATCCCTGCTAAATGGTTTAAAATTCGGTTCAAGATGGTATGCCTCTTTCCACCAAACAAATTTCGTCACTTGAGGTACTAGACATTTTGAAATATAAGGAACGAAACTAGCCAACTTCCAGCTTTCTTTATGTTCAACAATCAGCTTCTATCGCGCTTGCATGCGAGAAACCAGCTTTCTTTGTGTCCTCGCCCTATCATTGGAATTGTTTTAGCTGTAATCTGTACACTGTAAGGTGGAAGGGATCACTAAATCGGATTTTGCTGAAGAATTCTCATTTTTTGAAGCTACTTATTTCAAAAATGAATGGATTTATAGAAAAAATGTGAATAACAAACTGGTAGGAAAGTTGAATCACGTAGATTGATATTTGTTGAGATATGGAGCATTAACATTACATACAGAAGTATACAGTATACAGTATAATACTTGATTTGATGTATTCAGTATATCATAAAATATCATATCTTCTTCAAGGAAGGTAATGCCCTTGTTTTTGATTTTAATAATTGCGCGTTCAACACTTCTGAATAATATACAACATTTTTAGGAATGGAATTAGATTGCAAATTAAATTTTAAAAATCACATTGACTGTTGATGTAAAAAATTGAACAAATTATATTTTGCTTTTAATAGTTTAAAATCAAATTTATATCAAGATTATTTACTGAATTTGTATATGCACTCATATATTCTTCGATCAGCTGCAATGTAATTGTGTGGGGCAGGGCAAGCGAAATTGGGCGAGTATTTATTCTCCAAAAGAGATTTATTTGTTTGATCTTTGACTTAGACTACAAGGAGTCCTGTAGGAGCACCTTTAAAAGCAATAACATCCTGACATTCACAGGCATATATCTCCACAAACTTCTAATTTATACCTTTATTAGCAAAAACAACCTTCAGAAAAATAGTGACATACATAATCATGATACGAGATCTAAGAGTGATATTCACTTAAACAAATTTAATCGTTCCCAATTTAAAAAGTCGCCAACATACGCCCAGGGGAGAATTTTTTAATTGGTTACCAGGTGATATCAAACAAATAAACCATCTCAAAAAATTTAAAACTAGTCTTAAAAAATTTTTAATACAATATTGTTTTTACTCGCTAGATGAATTTGTTAGGAGGCATAACATCTCTTAATTCCTTACCTAATTTTAGATCTTTAAAAATGTAACTTTTTATTTTATTTTCTTATAATCTTGTCTATACCAAATGTTTGTTCTATGCTGTTGCCTGTATACATTTTAAATTCTAATTTTAATTATTTTAACTATACTTTTAAACTGTGTCTGACTTGTCTTATGTCATGTATATGATGGTAAAGACTAATAAATGATCTATCTATCTGTCTATATAATAGAATAACTCATAACATATTTTTTTGTTTCAATATTGGATTTCTTCACTTTTGGAATTTGTCTTAGGTCAATTGGTGAGGCATTGAAAAGAACGAAAAAAAAGAATGTTCTCTGTTTTAATGTTTTTTTAAATGATTGGATATTAACATTCATAGTTGTGGTAGATCTGTTTATCCTAGTATTTTTCTGGTTGAATTTCTCTTGATGTATGAACATTCTCTTTAAGCATTGGTTAGTGTATAATAGTTTGACATTTAATATATTTGCTTCCTGATATAGCTTATCAGTGGAAAAATGTTTATTTTTATTCAGGATGATTATTAGTAGTGTTTTGTGTTGTTTGTACAATGTTCAATGTGTTGTTGAAGGATCCACCCCATATTGTGATGCAGTAAGACAGGATTGATTTGGCTAGGGAGTTGTAGAGCATTATGAGGTTTTTTCTGGAGAGGATGTCTTTTAGAGAATAAAAACTTACGAAAACTTATGAAACCTCTTTTGAGGTAAATTAAAGTTCCTATCAGTTTGTGATACACATTTTTTCTATTAATCCAGTCATTGAAAAAAAAAATTACAATTTTTCACCAAAATCAGAACTAGTGATCTGTTCTACCAGGTGTAGATTACAGCAATGTCTCAATGAACACTATTGTAGAGCTTTCAATCAGGAGGAAATCCCACTTTGAACCAGTCCTAGCAATAAATACAGCTGAAGTATAGATTTAAAAAAAATCATTTAAGTATCATGTGTATTTGATACGAGATTTGATATGGGAAATCTTTTTACACTTTGGGAAATTACTTAGTATTAATTTTAAGGGATCAAAGTTTCAGGGAATTTTTTTGGGCAACCAGATTTTGACTGGGAAGTGAAAATTAAAAAATTAGACCTGAAAAAGCACCCGTCACTATTCATTGTTTAAAACCTGTATTTTTTCTGTTATTTCTTTTTTCCTATGTCTCCAATGTGTTTATATGTTTACAGGTTAATTATTAAATAAACAAACCTTGAAACCAATAAATTAAGACAACTCAAGTCACAGAATTTAGATCATTAAACCTTTGGATTTTTCAATATACAGTTTAAATAATTCCTGTAGAATGTTTAGACACTTTTCAAGTCTCGGGTATTAATGCATCATTTTATTACTATATCCAAAGTTTATCAAACAACATAAATTGATAGTGAATTAAGCATGTATGAATAAATAACAAGGAAATAAAATAGAAAGTATAGGAACAAAAACATTGTTCTGTTGAATATTGTATATAATTAATGATACTAGATAATGATATATTACATATTGCACAAATACATGAATCATATGAGTGTTGTTATGTTGTTCCACATAAAATACAAACTTTTATGAATTTTTGTAGTAAGATTTACCTCGAGATTTACACACAAAATTCTGTGAAAACTAGAAAGATAAAAACTATGCAGGATTTGAGAATATTTATAAATATACCTATTCATCATAATTACGAATAACTTTCATATTGTTCAAAAATGAGAATTTAACCTGAATAAATTTTTTCAAAGTTTATGATATAGCAATACCTATAATATTTAAATACATAATGGGATAATATTATCTCTGATTATCTCCCAGCCAATAAATGCCAATATCAAAATTTATATTAAGTATCTGGTTATTCAATTGTCTCAAAACACAATTAATTTCAACTTGAACTTATAAAACACTTATTTATGTGATAAATCTTTAAATTAATGTTATTTTAATATTAATATTTCAATTTATATATATACCTATATAATATATTAGGGTGGGTCAAAAAAAATCAACTATTTTTTTTTCTACTAATACAGAAAAATGGGTTGCTAGACACCTTAAAAGAATTCTCACCAAATATGAGCTCTTAATTTTAATAGGAAGATCCTCCGCATCGCAGTTTTTTATTTTTTTCTCAGTCCAATAGAAAAAAATTCATATCTCATCATTAATTGATTGTACAGAAAAACTTTTCAGAAAAATTTTGTACTTAATTTATTGACCTACAAAAAAAAGATCTTAAATTTTTTTCGTATACCATACCATACCAGAAAAGTTATTCTGTACAATCAATTAATGATGAGGTATGAACTTTTTTCTATTGGACTGAGAAAAAATAAAAAACTGCGATGCAGAGGATCTTCCTATTAAAATGAAGAGCTCATATTTGGTGAGAATTTTTTAAGGTGTCTAGCAACCCATTTTTCCGTATTAGTTGTAAAAAAAAATAGTTGATTTTTTTGACCCACCCTAATATAATTATAATATATATTAATTATTTACATTTAACAAAAAATGTTCAGTGAGTATATAGATTCTGTATTTTTATAAGTTTACTTATAGATAAATATTTTCTCTAAATATGCTTATTACTGTTTGATTTGAGAACAATAATTTAGGGGAACTCTCAGGGGAACTTAACGTGATGATAAATCTAAAAATGGTTCACTTATGTATAATTAAAATGTATTCTAGTCTTAATCCTTTGACTGATGCAATAGTAAAAATAAAGTATATAATTACCTGCCATTCCAATAGGATGATTCTATCCATGAAATAGCATTGAACAATGCTGCTGTACCTCCATAACATGCATTTGTTGTATCTATACCCTCTATGTCTGTTACACCAAAAGGTTCAAACAGTTGCATTAAAACAGTTTTAACACTTTTAGATTTATCAATTATAGTTTCAGTGCCTACTTCTAAATGACCAATTTCTTGTGGTTTTATGTTATAGTTTTCCATTAATTTTTGAACTGCAGTCAGGCATAAAGAATTAATATCTTCCCTATCGGTACAAAACCCCATTTTCTCTTGACCCAAACCGATGGTATACTTTCCACTTGAAACTCCATCATAAACCTCTAATTCTGACTGATCGACGTATAAAGAGGGTATGTATAATTCCAGGGCTAAAATACCAACATCTTTTGGCCACTTATCCATTTTTTAATTTAAAACACTACACTACTAGTACACTCGGTCTACTTTAACAACGTTACTGCGGGTATCGCAACTTACTACTGCATGGTACATTTTTATAAGTTGTGAAGTAATTAAATATTTCTCGGTACCACCACTCTCTTATGTGTCTCCAATAATAATTTTAAAATCCCTTCTCATCTTTTACAAATCGTCCTCAAATTCTTAACCTTATTTTTTGAAGGAATCCAAGATCACAGAATACTGTTGACAGTTGGCAGAAAAGCTACTAAACTGTTTATTTTTAGTTCTTTATGTCTCTAGCAGTGGCGGATTAACGTAGGGGCTAGCCGGTGCTTAAGCCCCGGGCCTCGCGTATCTTCGGGGGAAGTGATACAGAAAAAATGTTATTTGAGGTTTTCCTCCGCCCTTAAGTGGGCCCCTGCTCGACTTAGACCCGGGCCCCGTAGGAGTTAACCCCCATTGATCTCTAGGACACTCTAGGGTACCGTTCCGAGAGGCGTGTTCAAAAATTAGTTAATCATTTCGAAAGCCCAAAAAAGATTATATTTGGTGAATTTGGTAAAAATTTTAGATTGAATTCAAAAAAAGTGCTCCAGTTTAAATTCGCTTTTATGTACTGTCTTCGAAAGTAGACATACCGGGTGTCCCAGACTAATTTATCCAGGCTATATCTCTTAAAAATTTTCGAATGGGACAAAAACTGATCTGTTCCATTTCTAATACACTTTAATATGGCATAGAACAAATCATCCCTTAGTTACAACCCCTAACTTCAAACTCTTTAATAGCATCCTGTATATTTTTTAATAATTTTGGATGTGGTCTTCCATCGTCTATTCATTCAACAAATTTTCCAAAAATAAAATGGGTTCGTAAATAATCAAGAAAATATCAGTTTATTTTTGTTAAATAAATCCAGAAAGCCTTAAAGCTTAAAGGAACAATAAAAATAAATGTAATATAAATTTCATGAAAAATATAAATAAAAATAGCAATTAACAAATTAATATTATTTATTCGAAATATGTGTTGCAGCAGGTGGACTACAATTCGAACATCTAATGAAAATAATAAACTGATATTTTCTTGATTATTTACGAACCCATTTTATTTTTGGAAAATTTGTTGAATAGACGATGGAAACCCACATCCAAAATTATAATTAAATGTACAGGGTGCTATTAAAAAGTTTGAAGTTAGAGGATTTTTTCTACACCATATTAAAGTGTATTAGAAATGGAAGAAATCAGTTTTTGTCCCATTCTAGAATATCTATTCTTTTAAGAGATAGGTACAGCCTGGATACATTAGTCTGGTATAGGTATACAGGACACATTCTATGTCAGTGCGATAGCCTGGCAAATATGCGGTTTTTTGCATTAGGCGAAGAAAAGCCATTGGCATATGAAAGGTTCAGTCTCCACGCTCGGACGCTAATAGACTTTTTAAAAAGAGTCAGACTGGAGAATGTAATCTAAAGTTTAGAGGACCACAATACATCTGAAAAGGTCGCAGTGGAATAGGCCAAAAGCCACCTCATAAAATCTATCTATCTATATACACAGCTCTTTGATTATTTTTCCTTCGTTAGAAAACCACAAAAAATTCACCAACTAGTGTTTTGAGGACGTACTGAACATGTACTGGTTGCTCGATACATGAATAAAAGCTGAATCATAGAGAAATAATATATTTATTTTGTCTATGAGCTGAATTTTGAGACGATTCATTTTTTGGTACTTTGTAACAGTGGCGTACGGTCCCAAGCTTAATTCGTGTACTAAACTCATTCTTGCAACCCTTGGAATACTTTGGAAAATGTTATTTCTTTAATCAACTTACAATTTTTTTCGAAATTTCAAACTGGTACCACGAGCACTCTTTATTCAAAAACGCACGGGGTTGTGCCTGGCACGGACGGATATGTGATCCAAAGTTGTCTATGGTGGAATGTGTGATCTGAATTAAGTGGGTTATCTGTGATCTGAATTGACACGTGACAGTTTTAATATTTATTTGCATTTATTTTTTTAAATATGTAAAAATTCCTAATTATCAAAATTACTAACTATTTTTAATATAAAACATGGATACAGAAGTAAAAGAAAATATAGAAACTAAAACAAGTGATTCGTCTTATAATGAGATCGATATAATGAAACCAGATACGGATATGAACTTCAAATCTAAATTATTACAAGATTATCCAGAGGCTTTTGATTACATTCAAAAACTGGAAAATATTATCAATAGGTACCTGAAGAAAATAAACAAATTGCGGAATCGATTAAAGGTATGCTTCCTGAACATTCCATGTAAAAGTAGTCTGAATAATACATTTTTTAGGCAAAAAATAAACACGTAGATAATAGTACACAAACAGAAGTAATTTGTACAAATGAATCAGAATCAGACATCCAATTGAATGCCCAGCAGAGTTTAGTTGAAGATATTACTGAGGCAGCTGAATTAGCAGTGCAAAAAACAGGTTTTGTCTATGAGGAAACATCAGGATTGTATTATGACTACAATACAGGATATTACTATAATGCGGTAATATATCATTTTTAAAGTACATGATTCATTAAATATATAGATATGTATGATAACAACTTCTTATATCACTTTTACAGAATGTATTAAAATATGTTATCTGTTCAAAATTAGCTGCTTTCTTTTTAAGCTAAAACTTATGATTATAACTCATTATGCCTATCATTATTTTATCACCATCAAGTATTAGATTTGATGTGGCTAATTGGCCCATTCCACTGTGACCTTTTCAGATTCATTGTAGTCCTCTGAATCTAAATTATATTCTCCATGCTAACTTTCCGATGGCTTCTCATCACCTAGTACCAGTCGCAGCTTCTCAAAGGCTAGAGAGGAGAAGTCTCCTGAAGTTTCTAAGGAAATAATTTTTTTTATTCCTTAATTTTTCCAATTTTCAAAAGTAATTCAATTAATATCACAATGAAAATTTTACTAATTCACAGGCCACTGTACATATGCTGGAGGAAGACTGAGAGGTAGACTTCCTATGTATGGATGATACTGTCACTCTTAATTATATTGGTACATATAGTTAAGTGTTGAGTATTGCCTGATTGTGTTATTATAGCATTTCATTACAAACAATCACTAAACTATAGAAGCCAAGCCTTCTATTCTCTTGAATAATGATTTGGATTTATGTATTGTTCACAATTTAATTTGACATGAGAGACACATCATTGGCATAGGATGTGTTCTGCAGTTTCAACCTCTAGGTAACTGAATCTGCAGTTGGCTTTGTCTGTCAATCCCATTAGCTTTGAGTGGCCATTAAGCTCACTGTGTCCTGTTAGCATACTTATTACATCTTTGACAGTTTTCCTATCTTTGCTTATTACTTATGCCTGTTTATTATTTTTTGTGTGAATATCTTCATAAACTGTTTCACCTGTCTGCCCTGGAGAGATCTCCCACCATTCTAGTTATTTCAGTGCCACCCATTTGTAGCCATGCTTGTTTTATCAATTTTGTAATAGAAGCATTATAAGTTGGAGGGAAATAGAGAATATTTGTAATTGGTTAATTTTATAATAAATTGAAGTATAAAGATTTTTTATATTGTAGTACCTACTTGGCTAATTTTTTGACATTCTCCTTTTGCCATTTCAACAAATCGTGTTTCTTTAGAAAGGTTTGTTTTTCCAAAAATTCTTACATAACCAGAGTAATTTCTATTATTCATATTTTCCATTGAATTTTATTATCTAATTTATGTATCCCACTTATATTAATTTTGTTGTATGTATGTATGTACAATGGGGTGACATTCACTGAGACCTAAAAGATCTATTGTGTCTCCTTACTACTATTAGTTCCTGAGGAACGTCTCAGAGACTAATAGCTCCTTTAGTCCTATTTCTATCAGGATTTTTAGGATGTCTGCAGGCTTCAACTTAGGTAAATGTTCCTCTTCTATCCAATAATCTCCTAGGTGGTGTGCCCTAGGATTCTGAATTGCTGTGCAATTCGCAAGTATGTGGATGGAGGTTTCTTGTCACAGAATCTACATTCTTCTTCCTCCACTATTTTGAGCTTTTTCAGGTGCCCATTAAAACTCTTAGTGCAGTTTTACTTTATTAATTTTGTTACAGGAGTATGGTTTATATTATGATGGTACAACGGGTAAATATCTACAATATAACCCTGAAACACAATCTTATGAATTTCATTCTCAAGTTCACATACAAAAAAAGGCAGAAGGTGGACATGTTACTAAAAGAAAAAACAGACATAGAAACAAAGTAAGTAATTGCGTTGCATTATCTTCCATTTCAATTACACAAATCAATTGAAAAACTTCAGCTAACAGCAAAAAAGTATTTCTTCACAAAAAGTTCATACACATACAACTTTTCTTTTTGACTTTATTACGGAATCTGCTAGCTATGTTAAGATGTGTAATTGAGGTAATTATTATATATGGCTCAGGTGATTTTGTTGTAATCCAAAGGAAGATTTGGGTAATTTTGGTAATTCTGAATAATATTTATAGTCTAAGAGCCCACGACACTAAACCTAGTTCAATAAGACTACCAGATGATATATAAATATACAGTGCTTTTCAGATAAAAGTATCCACCTTTAATAACTTTTGTAATACTGGTATTTAGAAAAAATCCAAAAACAAGTCAATTTATATTGGAAGGGGCAAGCATTATGGCTTATTTAAACTTACTGGAAAAGCCACCCCCTCACCCCTAGCAGCATCCCCTTTATTTTTTTAAATTACTTTTCACATTTTTATGAAAAATTTGGATACTCCTCTTTGAGCTGATTTCAAAAATGTATAATACTTGTAGGTTAAAGTGGTTAGTTTATGAGATAAACAATTTTTCTTTTAAGAGCACAAATTTTACTTATTATTTACTTTCACCTTATTTGCTTGTACTAAAATGGGTTGTACAACAGTTCAAACTCTTTAATCTTTTTAACTGTGCTATTTATTATGAAGTTACAATAAGTGTTCAAAATGAGTACCATTCACTTCCATACAATGGTATAATCTATTTTGAAATGCCTCTCTGACATTGCTTAATACGGCTGGATTTAATTGTCGACATTCATTTTCTATCCTCTCTCGTAAATCATCCAGAGATTCTGGTTGGGTAGCATAAACTTTTGTTTTTAAATACCCCCATAAAAAGAAGTCTAGGGGTGTTAAATCCGGTGACCTAGGTGGCTACTCCATCATCTGCCCCCTTCTACCTATCCAACGAGCGGGGAATGTTTCGTTTAAAAATTGTCGGACAGGCATAGCATAGTGTGGGGGAGCTCCGTCTTGTTGAAATACCAGTAAATCTTCGGAAAGGTTATCATCATTTTCTATTATTGTTGTAATACGTGGGTCAACCCCTTCCCTGAGTAACTCAAGATATGATTCACCATTTAAATTTCCGTTGATGAAGAAAGGTCCGACAATGTGGTCACCTAGGATACCACACCAAATGTTTAACTTTTGGGGATGTTGTGTATGGAATTCACGCATAATATGTGGATCACTTTCAGCCCAATATCTACAATTATGCCTACTTACTAAGCCATTTAATGAAAATGAGCATTCATCAGAAAAGCAAATATTGTTTAACAATTGTGGATTGTTATTGATAATTTGCGTCATTGATTCGCAAAACTCTAGACGACGATCAAAATCATCTTCATTCAACTCCTGCACCAACTTAACTTTGTATGGGTGGTACTTGAATTTATGTAGAACTCGGAAAACTGTAGAAGATGAAACACCGATCGCTCTACTTATTGTTGACAACGATTGGGGTTGTTGAGCCTCTAAGCTGGCTTGCCCAAAATTGCCACTTGGATTGCTTCGTTATTTACGAGTCCCTCTCGCTTATGCACTTTATTGCAAACAGACCCTGTTGTGGTAAATTTCTCCATCAGTTGAATTACATACTTATGAGTTGCATGTCTTCTGTCATGTAATTCGTTAAATATTCTAGCAGCAGCTCTTGCACAATTATTATTTTGGTAGTATAAACCTACAATTTCAATTCTTTCTTGCAAAGAGTAAACCATTTCAGAGAAACAAAATAAATAATGTATCAAATTACACTATCAATAGTGACTAAAAATTCTAGTTGACAATGTCAAACTTTAATAAAAAGTAGAGTTTTTTGTTGTTTGGATTTTTTAAGTAGAATAAATAGCACAGTTAAAAAGATTAAAGAGTTTGAACTGTTGTACAACCCATTTTAGTACAGGCAAATAAGGTGAAAGTAAATAATAAGTCAAATTTGTGATCTTAAAAGAAAAATTGTTTATCTCATAAACTAACCACTTTAACCTACAAGTATTATACATTTTTGAAATCAGCTCAAAGAGGAGTATCCAAATTTTACATAAAAAATATGAAAAGTAATTTAAAAAAATAAAGGGGATGCTGCTAGGGGTGAGGGGGTGGCTTTTCCAGTAAGTTTAAATAAGCCATAATGCTTGCCCCTTCCAACAAAAATTGACGTGTTTTTGGATTTTTTCTAAATACCAGTATTACAAAAGTTATTAAAGGTGGATACTTTTATCTGAAAAGCACTGTATAATTAGTCACATCATTAATAGGGGAACACGAAATGGCGATGCTGCAATGCAAAAAACCTGGCAGCATCATAAGAAAAAGAAAATTTTTTTTTTAAATCCGGTTTCTAGTATGATAAGACTCCCAATTTTTATTTGCTCCTCGAAATAGGGGAGTGATACAACTATACGATAATGCAGTGCTGCAAGCCCTGATTGGCCTAATCAGTGGCAGCAGCATGATAAGCTACGCCTCGTATCTAGGTATCTAGTATGATCCATCTTTTCAAAAAACCCAAGCTCATCCAAAAGGTCATCAATTTCTGTGTAAGAAAAACCACTGCTGCATTTTCCAAACAGTGGAGAAAGTGGTTGCTGCAGCGATTGAAGGTCGCCCTCCGCGCGGCTGCATTCGGCGTTTCAATTTAGTTTTGTCAGCAATCGACCGGTTCCTTCAGATTTTTACCGGTTGAATACGCGTCCCACGTTCACATATGAATAATTTTACGTGTCGTTGATTATTTGAACAAATTAAATCGGCAAATTTAATGTGATATTATTCGATTTTTCAGCCATTTTGATTGTGTTGTTTTTAATTTTTTTTCAAAAGTCATTCGTAACAATTTATAGTAATATTTATTTTTTTTTCTGAAAAAGTACTTCTTTTTCGGCTGTTAGCGAAGATCACAACCATGTCAAAGTTGTTAGAGCTACTGCTCAGGCAATTAAGGTGGTCAGTTGCCTATCTATAAATTGCTTCATTTTATGGGAAATGATGAATTTTTCCACTGTGTTCACAAATGTAATCATAATCTAGTGAGTGACGTTTACTTCAATAATTATTCAACATAGCCTCCACCGAGGCCTCCACCAACTTCAAAACATTTCTCCACTCTATTCTATATAAGCAAAGTCGATTTGATGAGCAGCCATTATATTGAAAATGTATTTTAAGCCTCTGCTCCAAATGAAGGTTAGCTAATTCCAGTATTAAAAAGTTATTCGGCGTATTTGCGCCTCATCAGTACAATGTATATATTCTCCGTCCGAGAGCTCTAAAAGCCCAATCCCAGTCTGAAGAAGACACTAAAATCACAATCAATACATGTCTTCCAATAACGGAAATGTTAAAGTTGTGACAATAGCGATATCTTCACCTCCAACTGCAAACCAAAATTTGGAAACAAGCCCTTGGGATTGAAACAATAAAGTATTATTACAGTTTCCTGTAAAATTGTCGTACTTGGTAAAGCATTATTATTCTATCTTTTTACTTTATGTTATCCCGTCTAATTGCTTTATTTAGTCAAAAAAACTACTACAGTGAACGGCTAAATTATAGAATATTATCATTATTTCGAGAACCGTCGAGTTTTAAGGGAAATCCTGAAACAGGTCGATTTTTGTTGTAAAATACCCATGTTATTACGTACATGGAGTAGAGATGACGTCACCAGTGTAGATGTAGTGACGTAATTGTTAATTTTTTTTAAATAGAAATCGGTATAATGTGACACGTCATTTGAACGAGAATTTAATTCTCTATTTAACGATATTACATTTTTAACTAAAATATTTTTTAAGGGTACAAAAACAACTTTTTTAAATTTAAATTCAACCAAATTACAACTCATGATTTAATTAATAATGTACTTTAAAGTAACCAAATTATGCATAACGATTATTTTAAATTAAATGTTCGGAATGCCATCCATCGGTACAGTACATTACATTACAGTACATTGCGGATGGCTTCTGGGGAGTAATTAGACTCATTTCATGCCTAATTCTATCTTTTAAGTCCTGTAAGTTTTGGGGTATTTTGACATAAACTTTGGATTTTATGTAACCCTACAGGAAAAAGTCTAGAGGTGTTAGATCTAGCGACCTTGCTGGCCACTCTATAAAACCTTGTCTTCCGATCCACCTCCCGGTAAAGCAATTACCTAAGTTCACTGTATACACCTCATTAAACATTTACTTTTTTGGAAAATTGACTACGACATTGAATCCAGTAATAAGGGTTTTCATTAGCCCATTACCGACAGTAGTTATTGGATGAAACAATTCCATTCCGCGTAACGAGTACATCTGGATATTTTTCATTAAATAGTTGAATTGCATACTTGTATGAAGCATTCCCAATGCCATAGCATTTTACAAGATATATAAAAAAGAATGACAATTTGAAAATTATTTACCAAAGTTGACAGTTCCTTAGATATATCGTTAACGTCACTCACTAGATTATTATCACATTATCGAACATAGTGCAAAAATTCATCATATTTTCCATAAAATGGGCTAAAAAATGAAGCAGGTTTTTAAAAACTTGAATTTTATTACATATAATGGATTTTCGTAACAAGCAAAACTTTTTATCAAGAATGGCATTTTTCACTAAAACTACAAATAAAAATGTTTCTCTTCTTAGTATAGGATCCTGATATATAAAACGACCTTCACCGAGATGCTTATTTGATGAAACGTATTTTACATTTAATTTAATATGTCAATAAATATATTGCATATGGGTTTCCTCTTGGGTATCCTATCTGTAGTCAGACACACTGTAGTGAATATACATTTATATGCTATCTAAAATACAATCTAACAATGGGGAATTGAACATATTTATTATATTTTTTAATTACTGATGATTCTAAGAAATTAAGAATTTGTTATTTGTTGATTTCATTTAATAATTATAGAAAGATTCTATAGTATTTTATGGGTTATGATATTTGTATGTTACTTCATTTAAGTGTAATTCCTGTAGTAGATAATATAGGGGATATTATTGATATTTTCTCTTTTTTCAGGTAAAGGCTACTTCTGATTTGGACGAGCTATTGTTATCTTTCAATAAAATGACAGTAAATAGTCTACGAAATACTGCCCTGGGTACGTATGAAAATGTGTAACATGAAATTATTCTTTCTAGGGAGCCAAAAAGAGTCGGAAAAATCATGAAAAATCCGGTGCAGTGAATCAAGATGTTGAAGAAGGAGAGTGTACTTCTAGTGAAGCTAACAGTGATGAAGGAGGGGTCGATTCTGATTCTAGTGGTAGTTATTCTTGTTTTTTCTTTTCTTTTTTTACGTACCAATTCTTTACTCAATTATAGTTTCCTGTAACAACTGTCATATTTAAGTAAAGCGTGTTATCAATAGACGTCAGGATAATAGTATCATACCATTATAACGCCTTACAAATTTGAAAATTACTTTTCAAAGAGTAGACCGTTCACTATGAAGCAATATCTACTTCTCGGGCTATATGCCCCGACAGACAATGAATGACACTCACAAGTTAAACAGTGTTGGTATATATGCAATATATAACCAACCATTCTAATTAGAAGGGACAATATCACTTGCATACCGGTTTCGGAGTATTTGCGTCTCATCAGTACAAGGTAGATACTATCCATTCAGAAGCTCTGAAAGCATAATCCTGGACTGAAGACAATGCTGAAAGCACATTAATGTTAGGTTAGGTATACTTTTTGAAAAGAAATTTGCAAATTTGTAATGCATTATAATAGTATGATAATATTATCTTGACATCTACTCTGTTGAAGAAGTTTATATTATATATACAGGGTGTCCCACGACGAGTGAAAACTATCTGTATATGGCAAAATACTCATAGTAAAATCACGAAAATTTCTACGTTTAGGTTTTCGGATACGATCTTTTCAACTTAAATATTTTCAAAGATGGCCGACTTCCGTTTATACCGGAAGTCGACTGTAACTTTGTTATTTTAAATGGAACACCCTGTATATTAATACATTTTTGAAATCTACGTAATATTTTAGTATACTTTTGTCTAAAAACTTTTTTCGAAAAATGCACACTTTTTGAGTTATTAATTTTTTTGTAGAAAATTTGACCGTTGAAGGCCCTTATAAATTATTTTTTTACGAGAGGACCCTTGAAGATATGAAAATGGTTTCTCTTCGGTTGCCTTAAGCAAGGTCAAACGTATTCGAATCTATGTTGAAAAATTTTTCATTTTATACAGGGTGTGTATAAAAGTGTTCAAAGTTTAACTTCATAAATATCAAATTTCTTCATTTTTTTAAATAGAACCACCCTGTCTATTTTAATGCATTCAGGAGGAAAAAATAAGGCAAGTTCATGTATACTTTCCTATACCTAAACCTTACCGTTATCCAGATATTAAATATTTTCTGTAAATTTTTAGAGATGCAGGTGTAGTCTAAATAATAAAAAGAATTATGTAAATTTGCTTTTAATACATGGTAAATATGACAAAGTTGTTACAAGAACCTGTGCTTTATTTGCAGTAAGATATCCAGATTGACCGCGATGGAAATCGCACATTGTTAAAAGAATACTTAAAAATTTGATGCTATTCGGTTAATTTTAAGCAAAAGTTAATCGAATTAAACCATTTGTGACAATAATAAGATATGCTACCAAATTTTATGGAAAATTAAAGAAAAATAGTCTTATGTTTCAAAGTAAATGTTCAAAATTGCTACCTTGAACTTCAATGCATTTTTCAACCCTTCTCAGTATGCCTTCATTCGTCGCACGGCTGATCATCATCTCAGAAAGAGAATTGAAGGAATTTCGAACTCTTAGCTCACAATTTTCTTTAGATGTTAAGGCTTGTGAGTAAACCTCTTGTTTTATGTGACCCCATATAAAAAAATCTAAAGGCGTCATGTCGGGAGAACGAGGGGGCCACCGAAAAGGACCATTATTTGCTAACCACCTGTCTTCAAATTGCTCTTCTGAAAATGTATTTATGACAATTGAACTGTGAGCAGGAGCACCGTCATGAATAAAAAAAAGTTTGTTTAATTCGTCTGGTGACAAACGGTCTAAATAATTTTGTTTCAAATTTCTTAAAATATCAAGATATCTTCCACCTAAAAATACAACAAAAAACATTAAAAAATACAAAAACAGTGTTTTTTACATAATTAATTAGGAATAAATTAATTGATTGTGTTTCCTAACCATTCAAATTCCCATCGTAAAAATGAAGTGCTATTATTTGATTATTTCTAATAGCACAAAAGACATTGAACTGCCACCGATCTTGAAAAGCACGTTCTTTGGTTAAATGAAGATTATCTTGCCTCCAATAATGGGAATTGTGTCTATTAAATAATCCATTTTTCGTGAATTTCGATTCGTCGCACCAAATTATGTTTTTTAAAAAATCGTCGTCTTCCTGGCATTTTGTTAGTAAAAACTCAGCAAAGTCTATTCGTTTAGTAAAATCGGTTGGTTTTAAATTTTGACACAAATTGTACGAATAGGGATGCATTTTATGTTTTCGTAAAATACGGTGAATCGACGATTTGCTCACTCCAAGATCTCTTACGGCAACGCGTATTGATGCTTCTGGATAAGCAGTAAAATAAGCGACAACATTAATTTCGGCATTATTATTGTCAATAACTGGTTTAATTCGATTTACTTTTGCTTCAAATGAACCGCATAGCTTTAAATTGTTGAGGATTCTTTTAACAGTATGCGAGTTTGGTCGTGGTCTATCTGGATATCTTGCAGCAAAGAAAGTACATGTTCTTGTAACAACTTTTTCACATTCACCATGTATTAAAAGCAAATTTACATAATCTTCGTTATTAAATTGGGAACGAGCCATTTTAACGATATTCGAAAGTATCAACAATTAACTAATGTCAGTTAAATAAGTGTCATTTATTACAAAGCCTACTAAAAGTATACATGAAAAATTTAGACCACACCTCCATCTCTAAATTTACAGAAAACATTTAATATCTGGTTAACGGTAAGGTTTAGGTATAGGAAAGTATACATGAACTTGCCTTATTTTTTTCTCCTGAATGCATTAAAATAGAAAAAACAGGGTGGTTCTATTTAAAAAAATGAAGAAATTTGATTTTTATGTAGTTAAACTTTGAACACTTTTTATACACACCCTGTATAAAATGAAAAATTTTTCAACATAGATTCGAATACGTTTGACCTTGCTTAAGGCAACCGAAGAGAAACCATTTTCATATCTTCAAGGGTCCTCTCGTAAAAAAATAATTTATAAGGGTCTTCAACGGTCAAATTTTCTACAAAAAAATTAATAACTCAAAAAGTGTGCATTTTTCAAAAAAAGTTTTTAGACAAAAGTATACTAAAATATTACGTAGATTTCAAAAATGTATTAATATACAGGGTGTTCTATTTAAAATAACAAAGTTACAGTCGACTTCCGGTAGAAACGGAAGTCGGCCATCTTTGAAAATATTTTAGTTGAAAAGATCGTATCCGAAAACCCAAACGTAGAAATTTTCGTGATTTTACTATGAGTATTTTGCCATATACAGATAGTTTTCACTCGTCGTGGGACACCCTGTATTTAGTCTGTATTTTTCGCATTTAATGTTTTAATTGACTAATTAATCAAAAATACCCCATCATAGGAGTCGGAATGATCGTAAAATGTAAAAATAAAAACTATTTCGACTTCACATTAATTATCAAAAAAAAAAAAAATAACGAAGTTTATGTATTGTCGAAGCCAATAACTAGTTTGTATAATTACCTAGTATATACTAACAAAAAAAGTTGCCATATAACTTTCCTGGATGAAAACGATATCCATTTTATTTTTTTTCTCAAATTTAAGTGATGATGGAAACTTTAAGTTATGTAATTTTCGTGTACTAGCAATTGAAGCAATGACTTACCACCGGTAGGTACTTTTTGTCAAATATTTTTTTCGAGTTTCATAATTAAATAAAAATGGACATTGTATGTAATCATCTGCGCTTTTAAAATGGCTCGTTTGAAATTGAATAATAAAGATTATGTGTATTTACTTTCAAGTGAATCTTATTACTTATTACTAGAACATCACATCGCATTGCGAATTCGACACTACTCAAAATAATTAGGGGAACATATTCAGGTACGTCAATAATTTTAACAAAATAAAAATGTACTAATGATTATTTCAAAGATCATTTATCATTTTTGATTGGCAGTTTAGGTTTTATAAACATTTTCTACTAAATCTTAATCGAATAAATCAAATTTTCTCAGAATGAGCTTATTTTTTTTTTGGTCATTGGAGGCGTGAACAGCCTGTTTAAATTCTGATGGCCTCCTAAAAAAAAAGGTTTTTTTCGTTGTAAATGTTTATAACAAATTACTGAACAACATTTGCGTGTCCAAAACATATCAAAATGATACTATGTCATGTCTTTTATATAATGACACCATCCGTTTTCTACTAGGATTTTTGTCAAAAATTACTATACTTGCATGCTCCGTTGCTTGGCCTAAAATTTTAACAAGTTTTAACTTTTGGGACAATAACGTATTTATCTCTCTCTCTCTCTCCCTCTATTCTTTCCATTTAAGATTTATCTTTTCGTTGCACTTCAATAGACTCCTCAAATTTTTCAGTTTATTTGCAGCACCACATTTCGTCGGAACGTGCCATTGCAACATATTTATGATACCAATTGCCCAAAATAAAAAAAATTACTTTGATCTCAACAACTATGTTTAATTTTTATTTTCAGATATATCCAAAAGTTGGCCACCATGTATGCGAGTAATAGTAGAGTCTTCCGAAATACCAAATCTGAAGGCCGGTTCGTTGCACATAATAACCTGTAGCGGAGGCTCGATAGGTCGCGAAGGATCCCATTCGATTCTACTAAAAGACCCAAATGCCAGTAAACATCATTTAAAAATTTCTTTCGAAGAAAAAAGCGGTCAGTACCAAGTGGTAGACTTGGGTTCGAGAAATGGAACTTTATTAAACGGCAAAAGAATGTCTTCGTCAAAACAAGAAAGTGAAAGCATGGCCGTTATTCACGGCAGCAAAATACAGATTGGACAGACAGTTTTAGTATGTCATATACACGAGGGTAACCAAACCTGTGGACATTGTGAACCGGGACTTATTCAAGTAAAAGGTATGTTCAATTTTAATAAGAATAATTTATAGTTTAGGTAGGTCCCAAGAGGAATGGTAAGAACTATTTGATTTGATGAGGTGGCTAAGTGGCGACCTTTTCAAATCTATTGTGGTCCTCTGAATTTATATTAAATTCTCTATCCCGACTCTTATTATTTGGCCAATCAGCATCGATCCATGTAGTTGCTTGTCCGTGGCTTCTTTTCGCCAAGAAACCAGTCGCACTGGCATAGGATATGTTCTGTTTATCGTAAACTTCAGAAAGGTTCCGGTTCAATAAATGGCATTGATGCCCATTGTCTGTTAAGAATTACACTTGGTGTAGTGATTTTATACAAACTTAGATAAAGCTAAGTCACAACATTTCTGGGAATTCTTCAATAAAACACTTAATATGTATATACTTGAATACAGTTTACTGTAACAATTGTCATATTTAAGTAAAGCGTGTTATCAATAGAAGAAAACAATACCTATTAAAACCTATTAAAACGCCTTTCAAATTAAAAAATTACTTTCCAAACAGCCCGGTCACTGGGAAGCAACATCTACTTCTCGGGCTATATGCCCCGCAGACAATGAATTACACTATTAAGTTAAATGGGGTTGGTATATATGCAATATAGAACCAACCATTCTGGTTTATAATTAGAAGGGACAATGTCACTTGTACACCGGTTTCAACGTATTTGCGCCTCATCAGTACAAGGTAGATATTATCCTTCCAGAAGCTGTACTTTTCGGTAAATTCAAATTTTAAAAAATGTTTTATTTTCCAAGAAACTAACGATAATAGCTATTTTTGTAACAAGGCAGTAAAGTGATTCTTTATCGGATGAGTCTGAAATTATGAGACAAGCGAGCGAATAACAGGCGAGTTCGATAAAGACACTTTACTGACGTGGTGCATACAAAATTTTATCGCCAACTGTTCAGAAATCAGAATATGAAAAACTGAGGTATATTTCATTGCATTTTATTGGGACAAAGTAAACAGCGAATATAGAACAAATCTACTTATTATTTGTTATATTGAAATTGAACGTACACCATGAAGCATTAAAAAAGTTAATTCCTGAAGTCAAAGGAGTTCCAACTGAAAACGTTTGAGGGTTATTATCTATATTGAAAATGTACAAATTTTTTTTTTAGAATTGGTGATAACTGTGTTCTCAGTTGGATCATCTCCTAAAATTCTCTTCGCAATTTTTGTTTTATTGAGCACAGATTCTTCAACATAGGACTCTGCAATCGTGTCACTTTTCCATTCTCCGTGGATTTTCAAATTTTCTTTACTGCCGTCTGCGTTGGCAAAGAGAGTGGCGGATGTCCGACGGAAACAATGTCCCGTGTAAAGTGATGGTTCTGGCAGATGCAGATATTTGGCAATTTTGCTGGGAACATTTCCGATAATATGGATTCCAATCGGCTGAACAGTGCATTTACCGTTCATGTAGGTTAGGAACAATCGAATGTGAGACGTGTGCTTAGGACGCAGAGAGAAATATTTATTAAATAGTTCTATGGATTTTACTTTTCCTTCAAATTCTTCAGTGACTACAAATAAACGAGGCTTGTTGGTCTTTGTTTTGGGTATATACCAGAATTGTTTCTTTGTGCTCTATGTCACATACTTTTAAATTCAAAAGTTCTTCATTACGTAAAGCTCCAGCAATTCCAAATAAAACACAAATCTAAAAAAATACAACATTATATCATTTTGGTTTTTAAAAGTTTCTACAAATTACTTTCATCATCATAGATTTCGTCCGGTGCATCTAGTAAAAATTTAAGTATATCTTCTTGTGAAAGAGTTTTGGATTTCTTTGGAACATGATACCTTGCTTTTTGTTTTAAAAAAGCCGTTAGTTTTATATATTTACCGATATTGACATCTTGATTCACTGAAAGGGTTGCTTTAAGCATGGAATAATAGGACCACATTGAAGGGAGACAATACTTCTTTGATAAATCAGAAAAATATGCCAGTAACACGTTTTCTCTATATATCCTTACTTTGTATCTATTGCACCACTCCATAAAAATGTCGTACTGGCGATTGTATTATTCCTTGGATTTTTCTGGCAGAAGCTCTAAAGACGTCTCTAATGACTTCTCTTGAATTTCAGGTGGCGTGCATTGAATATCTTCCATAATTTGTTATGAATAAATTGCAATAAAACTATTATCGAGCCGTAATAGGGAAAAGTGTGATACTGACAGATGATTTTCGATTAAATGTCAGAGTCAAAATACTTTACCTGCCGCAAATGCGGCAGATAAATTTCTTTATTGTACGATACAATAAACTATGAAATAAAACAATAAAATTTGTTAAAACCTTCATTATAATTGAAATAAGTTCAAAATACAATTTGTGACGCGTTTCGCTAACACAGTAGCTTTCTCAAACGAGCTCGTGAATGAAGGTTTAAACACATTTTATTGTTTTATTTCATAGTTGTGTATGGATCTTCATCAAGTAAAAGCCTCATCTATTCAATAAAATAAACTGTTTACTTCAGGAAACCAATCTGATAATTGACGGCTTTACTTACGGTTGGCGATAAAAATAATTATTATACCATAAGGAACATACTTAATATGTACCTAATTAATCCAATGGGTGACAATCATCCTACAATTGCAGATAATGTGATCCGCCGTCTAATCTGCATGGTTTACTGTCCACTTTGCCCATGTTACATAATGGTATTTGAGTGAGCTGTGTCAAGTGAGAATTCCTGTTGTTACTCTGAGATCCGATTTCTGAAGTTCCAACAGCAATTTAGCGTAGTTAACAGAAGGTCGTAATAATCTTTTGGCCTGGGAAACAGTTCTTGGCGGCAATAGAATAGCACGTTCCCTAGGAATCATTCCTCGATTCTACTCTACTAACTACTGTTCTCTTAAGATCATAAGTACGTATTCTGGAGCATGAACCAGGGAACAAAACCACAGTGATGCCAAATTTCTTGACCAATCATAAAACCGATTTTTTTGATAGGCACAATGCGCGTATTTAAGTCTATCATGTGAATTGTCATCGGGTTTTAATTTGAGATCAATTAAAAATACAATTTCTTACAACAACAAAGAGTATAAAAAAATTAAGTTTATGGTCCTTAATGTCAAATAAATTCATAAAACTGTCAAATTATTCAATATTCCCTGGCTGATCTCTTCAATTTACCGAGTAGAAGCATGAGGGAGCCGTCCTTCTGTTGACGTTTGATAGAATGACGTTCAAGAATACCATTTATCCATTCTCGATAGAACCACGCCTCTTTTCTCTCGTTTGTTCTACTGAATTGGGTCCAGTAGGCTAAGTTATTTTTCCCATTTTCAGATTCTTTCCACGGGATGTGGCTTTTTGGAATACCACAAAATGTTTCGGGTCCGATAAAAGGAGAACATGCTCCTTATTTCCTACCTTTTTCTAACTAACTAATATTCTTTTAAACAATTTGAATTATTTTCGAATAAGCATTCACAAATTGTTTTATTACAAATTATAATGGTTCTTTTCAGTAACTTTTTTTGTTGGTTTAATTTAAGTATTTCATAAAAAATTTACCTTTTTCGGTTTAAATGTTTATAACAAATTATTGAAAAACATTTGCATGTCCAAAACATATCAAAATCGTACTACGTAAATGAGTTTATATGGCACCATCCGTTCTTTGTCAAAAATTACTATACAAAGCTGCACAAGGTGAAAAAATATCAGTAAGATTCCAAATAAACATATTTGTTTTGAGATTTAAACATCGAAACAATTTAATTTCTTTAAAGCTTCATTATATATTTGAACTAAGTTCAATATATATTCGTGACGGGCTTCGCAAACACAGTAGCTTTCTCAAACAAGTGGAGATATAATGAAAAATCTTTAATTCATACAATGCATTAATACGGAATTGTACGAACATTGGCAAAAGTATTACAATCTATCTACATGGAAATTAAAACCAAAAAGTGTCTAAATATGGGATTAACTAAAGTATTGAACAAGTTTACCTGAAAATTCATTTACAACAATCTTACCGGAACCGTCTAGGTAAAAATGTTTAATAGGACGCACCGGAATTCGGTCCCGCTATCTGCGGAGGGACTACCTGTAACGGATTAAATTCGAAGTGTGGTCACACCAGCGAAAATGCGATTTCGGAATTGGATCCCATGTACCTACTATTTGTTTAATTTGACTTTTATTTTCCTTCACATTTTTTTGGGCCTAGGACCAACAGTACACACTTATTGTTGTTGTACTGGCATGTTTAAAAATTTACGCTAAATGCGTATCGTCAAAAACAAAAACAGTACGTGAAATAATAACCCAACCAAACCTACCCCTACCAAACCACCTTCGTATTTCTAGTCAATTTTTGAAGAATAAATTATAATAATTTTCAATAATAACCCAACCAAACCTACCCCTACCAAACACCTTCGTATTTTTGAGATAATGATTTTTGAAAACAAAATTTAAACCCATCTATTATTAATAAACGCTTACCCTTTTCACTCGTCATAGAGGTGAAATTAATATTTTCCATGTCAAACAAACAAACAAAATCACAATAACGGACACAAATAAACACGTCTTAAACTCTGCACTTCAGAAGAACAATTGCTTAAAATAATCTTTTAATACCCACATGAAATCTACCTGCTTCGACAGCGGACCGAATTACGAAATCACCCTTTCGGATTTGGACAAGGTCCCTCAAATTAAATCTTTTAGAAGCTCTTGAGATAAATAAAAACAAATATTCAGATAATCTTCTTAACGACCAAATAGATATCAACAATTCTCCCTTATTAAACCTTTTTACGGTAAGGTAGTTGTGATTGAATTTCCAGGTAAACTTGTTCAATACTTTAGTTAATCCCATATTTAGACACTTTTTGCTTTTTATTTCCATGTAAATAGATTATAATACTTTTGTCAATATCCGTAAAATTCCATATTAATGCACTGTGTAGATTAAAAATGTTTTTCATTATACCTCCACACTTGAGAAAGCTACTGTGTTAGCGAAACGCTTCACGAATGTATATTGAACTTAGTTCAAATATATAATGAAGATTTAAACAAATTAAATTGTTTTATTTCATCGTTTAGTATGGATCTTCATCAAGTAAAAGCCTCATCTATTCAATTTTTAAACATCGACTGAAAAGGCCCATTATGATTACAAAAATACAAATTATTGCTTATACTTATTCATGAAATATTTATTCTCTACATTTAAGTTCAGGTTAAGGATTATCTAGACTAGAGTATTACAGTCGATAAATGATAGCATATGTAAAAAAAAATTGTACATGATTGAAGTTGTTTAAAAAAAAATCTACAAAGAGCACTGGAGCAATATTTAACTTCGTTGATAGATCACTCCTCATACATTTTGTAAATAATTTATACATCTGTAGTAGAAAACAAACCTACTTATTTTTTTTATAATTTTTACTGTGCTATTGCTGACAAATCACCAGAGCATATTACACATTTTCCAGTTGCAAATAAGCTTGTAGTCAATAAACTGATCTACTTACTGGAATGAATTATTTCCGTTAGTCAGAAATTCTAAACGATCCTCTATTAAATCAAGCACATAAAAGCGCTTCGTTTAGAAGTCTGAATCTAGCCAAGAAATCTAGATTATCATACTTTTTTTGAATGATCAGATTTTTCTCTGACTACGTATGGCCGTCTTTCATTTAAGATGCTTATCTTTTAAATATTGTGGTTATGAAAAACTGTTCAGAATTGAACCTTAAAGTTTAACTGGAAAATTAATTTTTCACCTTCGGTAGACTATTTAAAAATTGAAGAACATCTTCATAGTATTCGAACCTATATTTTTTCCAGAACCAGAAAAAGAACCACTATACAAACATACTAAGTCGGATCAACATAAAAAGCAATTAAATAACTTGAAAATGCTTTATGGCGTCACGGAATACGAAGGAGATGCGAAGTTAGCCACTGGGTACACAGATAGAGCTCAAAAAAGAAGACAAACGGTTGGCAGTCAAAATCCACACGAAAAAACTCAAGTGGCGTCGGTTGAAGAGTAAGTACTATTGTTAGCGTATTGAATATATTTGCTCATGTATTTTTTTGTAGGTCGATAAATAAAGAAAACAAAGGTTTCAAATTATTGCAGAAGATGGGGTGGAAGGAAGGAGAATCGTTGGGTAAAGAAGGAGTTGGCCTTTTGGAACCGGTAAGTTGAATTATACCAATTTTTACATTTTTTTTACAATTCACGAGATTGTCTGCTCTCAACAAATACAAGTATTTGAATGCAATAATCAGCTAACTAACAGTTGTTTATCGGATATTACAGAGCTGTACTGAATATTAATAGTAACTTTAGGTAGGTACCATTGAAAAATTAATAATTTTCAGTGTCTGGTTTATATCTTATTAGTTTTTCAAAAATATCGTAAGAACAGTTTTGGAAATATTCCGAAATGAATGCATGGCTTTCATACACGACATATATATCGACAATGTTAGTTGTCAATTGTGCACATTTTAATTGTTATCTCGTTTCACAGACGATAAAAAAATTTAATTGCATAAATAACACATTTATATAGGTACCTTATATTAAAATTTCATTTAATTCTTAAGAGTGAACTCCCTTAATAGATCGCAACAACATTTTTAATAGCGAAAATGTGCATATTGCTTATAAACGTCTATCTTCAACAAAACTATTTTTTTTATCACAAACATCCCACTGTAACAAATTAAAAATGCGAAAAAACTAAATGATCTCAAGCGGCTGTAAATTAAATTAATTTATAAATGTTTGTTTAAGATTAATCCAAAAGCCAATCAAGGAACTGCAGGAATCGGTGCGGAAACTGTACAAGTTTCGTCAGCTGCAACAAATTTAAACAAACAAAATATTTGGAAGAAGGCAAACGAACGATTTCAAAAATTGCCAGAAACTAATAATGCGTTTGATGCTGATTCAGACGACTAATAATATTTTATATAGGAAATAACTAACGTTAATTTTAAGTTAACTTATTAACTAAGCTATTTGTTGATTGTTGGATTAAATGTGGTAATTTTTATTATATATATTCTGTATGTTCCTTGTGGTGTATTCATTATTCTTTTTGTTAATTTTTTGGGAAATCAAACCAAAATTTTTTTAATATTTTTAATCCAACATTTCGGTAGCTTTACAGCTACCGTTATCAAGAATAATCAAGTTTTATAAAATTGTTAGTCCATATCTGACACTACGAAAAAATTCGACAACTAAACAATCAATAATATTTGGAAGTTTAAGACTGCAAAAAATTTGTTTAAGGTCCATTCACAGTAGATCATATCATATCCTTGGTATTACAAAATGTGATATAAATATTTTATTGTATGACATTCTAACAATATTATAGTCTACTAAGAATGGGATCCAGTGAAGTGCACGCTTCAAGAACGGTTTTCTTGGGGATAGCGCTTTTTTTGCTTATTTCGGAAACGTTGTTAATTAATTGCGTCTGGTGTTACTTTTTTGTGATATGATTATTTTTGTTTTCAAAATATGTTCAAACCAATTTTGTGTATTGAATAATGTGTATCGTATCGATTAACAACAATTCCAATGATAATTCATAAGAAAACCTGAATAAAAACTTATGATACTATCCTGATAACGCAGGTAATTGATTATCGGAAATTTCTCTTTCTAACATTGTGAAACGTGAACTTTGCGTTCAACCTTTCAACAATTTCTTTAGAATTTTGATTTTTGGTGGAATATTTACCGAAAATTTTTCAATTGAAAAATTCGTAAATTATTTCACATTTATAATTCTTGGTGGAATTGACTATTGGTTCAAAAATCAATATTCTTGAGATATTTTACCGTAAAATTTAAAATTTTGAATTTTTTTTAAATAAGAACGGAGAAGGTACCGGCGGGTCTTCTCTTATCGTCTGTCGTCAAATCAACAAGTGTGGAACTGTGCAGTAATCCATCAACTATATTTCTGCTAATATTGAAAACAAAAATTTGCAGATGATTTATCTAGTAAGAATCTGGATAACTGGTATGTTATTACATTCTGTTGTTTCTTTGTAATTTTAAATTTTGAGATATTGGAAAATTTACCATTTTTTTGTAAAAAAAAGTAGTTAGTACAAAATGGATACTCATTTTGGATGCCACTTGGATTTACTTTCATATTCCTTGAAAACTTTCTCTATAAATATAATTTTTTTTCATTTGTTAGATTTTTCTTACATTTTTTTTCATAAATCAGGAATCCTAAAGTTAAAACTATTATTCAATTGTATTTATTATTTATTAATCTTCTAGTTTATTTATTTTTTTTCTTATATCTATGTGTATCTTTATAGCTCAGTTTCTGGGAATACAGTTTCCTGGTATACAGTTTCCCGAAGCACAGTTTCTGGGATGTAGTTTCCTGAAATACCTACCTACCTATCATGCATTAGTTTCTGGGAACATAGTTCCTTAGTCTACAGTTTCCCGAAGCACAGTTTCTGGGATGTAGTTTCCTGAAATACCTACCTACCTATCATGCATTAGTTTCTGGGAACACAGTTTCTTGGTCTACAGTTTCCCGAAGCACAGTTTCTGGGATGTAGTTTCCTGAAATACCTACCTACCTATCATGCATTAGTTTCTGAGAACACAGTTTCTTAGTCTACAGTTTCCCGAAGCACAGTTTCTGGGATGTAGTTTCCTGAAATACCTACCTACCTATCATGCATTAGTTTCTGGGAACACAGTTTCCTGGTCTACAGTTTCCCGAAGCACAGTTTCTGGGATGTAGTTTCCTGAAATACCTACCTACCTATCATGCATTAGTTTCTGGGAACACAGTTTCTTAGTCTACAGTTTCCCGAAGACAGTTTCTGGGATGTAGTTTCCTGAAATACCTACCTACCTATCATGCATTAGTTTCTGGGAACACAGTTTCTTGGTCTACAGTTTCCCGAAGCACAGTTTCTGGGATGTAGTTTCCTGAAATACCTACCTACCTATCATGCATTAGTTTCTGGGAACACAGTTTCTTAGTCTACAGTTTCCCGAAGCACAGTTTCTGGGATGTAGTTTCCTGAAATACCTACCTACCTATCATGCATTAGTTTCTGGGAACACAGTTTCCTGGTCTACAGTTTCCCGAAGCACAGTTTCTGGGATGTAGTTTCCTGAAATACCTACCTACCTATCATGCATTAGTTTCTGGGAACACAGTTTCTTGGTCTACAGTTTCCCGAAGCACAGTTTCTGGGATGTAGTTTCCTGTTATACCTACCTACCTATCATGCATTAGTTTCTGGGAACACAGTTTCCCGAAGCACAGTTTCTGGGATGTAGTTTCCTGAAATACCTACCTACCTATCATGCATTAGTTTCTGGGAACACAGTTTCCTGGGCTATAGTTTCCCGAAACAAAGTTTCCTGGAGCTCAATTTCCAGGAGCACTATTTCCGAGAGTACCTACAAGTTTCGTAGCAGCACAGCGGAGCACCAGTTCCTTTCAGAAGAGGGTGTGCTTGTTTAAAAACTTACACAATTGGTTTTTATAAATCGAAAGGTAGAAAAACCAGTTCTATCCATTCAACGCATCAAGACAAGAAAAAAAAAAGAGGGTGTATCATTATCCATCTTTCCAATTGTAACTAAATTTTGACATTTTTGTATCATCTTAGGCGTTACTAACCTTTCTAGTTATAGTAATTTTTCTTGTACACAATCTTTCAAATTTTAATATCAATATATTTATCCATATTAATTTTTTTGTGAAAGTTTTATTTATTAAATCTCCACCAACAGTTTTCATTTCCATTAACTTAATTATTTTCGAGTAGATTGTAACAGATGAAAGTTAGCTAATTTTTGTATTTGATTTTTTTTCTAATTTTGTAAGTCCCATTGACAAACTAGTGTTTCAATTATTGGTAACCAAATTTAACTACATTTCGCCGAAATACTAGCTACAAATTTATCCGCATTTAGTTGTATTAAAGCACTTTCTTTGATTTTTCGTCTTTTATTATTGAGCTCTTTCAATCTTATTTGTGGCGTATCACATTGAATTTGATGCCCCTCTTCCCAAGCATGTTTGCAAATACCTGACAACATATGCACAGATATAATCTCGACGGCAACATATGCATCGATATAAGTTGACGGCAAGATTTGCACAACGATAATTTTGACGGCAACATATATGCACATATACAGGTGTCAGCATAAGTCAGGCAACAAATTTTGAATTTATTCACAGAAATTACAAAAGGGATTCTGTAAGTGTTGAAATTGATGCCCACACACACACACACCCCATGTAGGTTTAATTCTTCTTCAATGAAGACGTGAGGATTCTGGTCGTTTCAGTACACGCAGTTATGCAGATTGACCGTACCGTTCATCCGACCACAAAATGGAACGCTGGAACTGCGGATCATCCTGTTACAGATACCGGTCGCCCAGAACGCGGAGCGTGTGCAACAGAGTGCGTTTTTGAGAATTTCTGGTACATCTTCCACACTGTTGAAAGATTTGGTAGCGGCGAGGGCGAAAATTGTTGTTGAAATTCGGTAAACATAGTTTCGTAATCTACGTTCGTACGAAAAACTCTTTCTTGAAGCGTGAACTTGTATCGGTTATTCATTCTGAAAGCGCTTCTACTCGACGAGCACGTGTTATCACGACACCGACACAGATGTCTCAAGCTCCGATTTTTCGAGAGCGTTGTCTGACTTATGCCGACCCCTGTATAATATCAATGGGAAGATGATTCAGAGACTAACTCGACGGCCAAAAGCGGAGAATTTTGTCTCGACGGTATACAACAGAGCATAGTCTCGATGCAAGACTACCTCGACGGCTTTTCTTTCCTGTCTAAAACTCACCCTTGCCATTCTCTAGAATTCAATACAAAAATGTATCAATTTTTTCAAAATATATGTTCTATAGCATATAACCCAATATTGATCACAGGTATATCGGTAATTTTCCAATACTTTTGGACATTCTAAAAGAACCTTTTCATTTTGGTACCAGTTTTGACTGGAATCAGAATTTTCACCAGTACTAAGTCCCCGACAACATGTGGAACATATTGCGCACCACGACTGTCGAACCGAGACTTTTGAGAATTCACAAAATATTCACCTTAAATTATGTGATATTTATACAATTGGAAATATGGGTTCATCTAGTATTCTCGAACATTATTCGGAGAGCGTATATCTCCCAATTTTATCCTTAGAATTGACATTATCGCCTCCGCTCCGTAAATGTGTATTCAACCAATTTTTTTGAAGTGAAAACTTCTTTAGGCTCGTTGAGCAATTTTTGGGCAAACAAAAAACGTGGAACTCGCGACGTCCTCGCCGAACGCTTTCCATGAGCTATGGTTGGTTGGTTGGTAATCAGACGAAACAGGCCGGGTTAGTGGGCCCCAACAATGCAGCCATTGGCTTATTGTATTGTCCTGTTTGTCTGCTAGTCCGTGAGAATATTTGTGACTTTGGTGAGATTTAGAAGTCTCTTCACAGTATCTCTTTTGGCGAGGTTGGATACAGGGTCGTCCGGCCCTATTTGTCTATACCTCCACCAACGTATAGCCTCACATTCGAAAATTATATGGGTGGCTGTTTCGTCCTCCTCACCACATATCCTATATGTAGGTTCTTCTTGGAAGATCCCCATTGTGTGAAGGTGTTTTCTCAGGCTGCAGTGTCCGGTCATAAGGAAGGTTACCAACCTGACATCTCTCCTATTTAACTTTAGAATTTCTTCAGTAAGTTTTGGTATGGGTTGTTTAACCATCAGTTTACTGTGTTTGAGCTTCGGAATTGTTTGCCAGTATTTAAGGTAATGTTTGTGCACCCACTGGATTAATATGGTTCTTACAGAAGCCTTTGTTACACCGGTTGCCGGCTCAGGGCCGGTGTAGCGTCTGCTTTTTCATTCCCTTCAATACCCTTGTGACCTGGCACCCATTTCAGGGTTACCTTATTTGTGGCACTGAGTTTTTGAGGTTTTCTAAGCATTCCCAGACAAGTTTGGATTTTATTGAACTACTATTAAGTGCTTTGATTGACGCTTGACTGTCTGAGCAGATAAGAATGTTTTCCGCTGCATCCCTTCCTTAGGTATTATCTTGAAAATGGATAAATACCACTAATACGAACTAATAAACTAAATCGAAGATGACTAAATAATTATTGGAGTCATAATATGAAATAACATTAGGTTATTGAGTTATATTATCAAGATTAGGACGTTCAACAGAATTAAGAAACGATGGATTAATCTAAAAATCGCTACCTGATCAACTTTGTTTGTACTATATTTTAAAAAAGTTCTCAATTTTCAGTACGAAATTCGATAATGGAAGTTATTTAGAATGTTTTATTTTTTATTGATTTCATTGGACAATTGGGAAAAGAGTAAGTTGGAACAATTGATTCAACTACGTGTTTATTTATACAAAGAAGTTATAGACGAATTTGCGAAAACCGAAAGAAGAAAACAACTACACTACAAAAGTAGGTACATTTTGAAAAATTGTTTTCTTTGACCTAAATTACACCGCACACCACTGCTAACAGTTTGTTAAGGTATCCTCTGGTTGAATATCTAAATGAACAGCTGGAATCGTCAATTGTGCAACTCTTTACATGATAAACGATGATTTTTATCAGATGCCCCAGATTTAAACGAAATTATCTAATTGTTTAAGCATTAGGTTATTTAATTTTTAACATAATAGTAATAGAATTCATATATTTCGTACACATTTTTTAATAAGTAGGTGGTTAGTTATACCATAAAATGTTTGATCTTTGTCAAAAAGTTGCCCTCATTACTGGCGGTGTGTCGGGCTTAGGATTAAGTTATGCCAAGGAACTTTTACGCAATGGGATTAAGGTAAGATAAATAAAAAGCTATTTCAGACGTACGTTTAACAATTTCAAAATTTGGTTACGTGTTCCTACGACTTTATAGGAAAGTTACTGATTTAGCACTGTGTGTACGACCAACAAGAGCAGATCTTATAGAAGGTTAGTTGAGGAGCTGACCAGCGTATCTTTTAGTTCTGTAAGGTAGCCACTGTCGCTGACTAACAAAGCTATAGTGCGTTCTCTATATTATATTCGTTGATTATAGGTAAGCTGAAAAGCGGGACACTATGGAAACTCCCCCGACCACATATTTCTCGTTCATCTGAGCGCGGCCATCCCACGGTCAAACCGAAACCTCTCGGTCGTACATATTTGCCTGTCCATAGAGAAATGAATAATATCATTATTGTCCTTCTATAAGCGTCTATATCTTTGTTTTGTTACCTATGAATATGGTCTATTTTCGTACGGAAAGTAGACTGTAAATGTCCAATTCATTCATTCGATTGGGTTCTGATTAACAGACCAGGCACTCGAACTGAAACTTTGTACGCGGCTATAGCGGCAATCGTCTCTGCTTGAAACACATGTCGTATATCCGCCAAGGCACTTAAACTTGTCTATATTTACTCGTCTGTAAAATGCGTAATTCCGGCCTACGATTGGCACCCCAAAGCTTGAAAGGTTTGATGTTTCGTAAAGCGTATGCTGTCCATGAACAGCAGAGGGTTGTACTGGATAGGTTAGCTTAGTAAAATTCCTAGAAAAATAATATTATTTATTTCTCTATGGTAAAACTCTAATATTATATTATATAATTTTCCTAAAATAACGCAGGGTAGTAGTGGTTCCCATTATAAAGAGTTTGAATATAAATAAATTTTTATTTTATTCAAGGGTGTTACATTGTCAGATATCGATGAGAAAGCAGCGAAAGTAGCTTTGACTGATATCGAAAATGAATTTGGGATTGGAAAAGCTATTTTTATTAAGACAGATGTATCAAACAAAAATGATTTTGAAGGTAAGTAGTTTTAAAATAGAGCTATATAAAAATGGATATATCATTTTTTTGTGGTATCATAATTTTACAATATTTTAATTACATTGAATAACATTTAGATCTCTTACTAACACCAAGGTTGACAGAGTCAAGGAAGAGTGTAGGTAAATTTAAACTCTCATTGTATGACTATCATCCAAAATTTTGATGTAATATATTATCAAATAATTTGTTTAATTAAGATTTTAATTCTTTTGTGGTTTCTTTTCAGCTGCATTCGTAAGAACGATAGATATTTTTAAAAATGTAGATATATTGATTAACAACGCTGGAATATATAATGATTTCGACTGGGAAAAAGAAGTTGATATTAATATAGTAAGTGCATTATGATTACGAACTGTTTTAACTTATTAAATTGATTTATGTGAACAGTAGAGCGAACATGCTAGGTATAAAACTCGACAAGTTGACCGTGGACTCCTTGAGTTTTTGGATTTCAATCAGATTCGGACTTGTGAAGAGGAAGAGAGACAGAGAGAGAGGATAATAGATAGCCATCAATTCACGAATGAAGTAATATTTAAATATAAATTGAAAACCAATATACAGGGTGTTTCAAAAAAAGGTAACACCGTCTCTAGGATAGGTAAAAAACTGAAAAATAATTGGGGTTTGCTCAGTAAAATTTTTTTCTAACGCCATCCGTTTTCAAGATAAAGGGCGTTGAAGAAAATAAAAAATTACACATTTCTTACGATTTTGCCGAAACTACTGGCACCATTGTAATGAAATTTTATACGAATATGTTTTGGAAGCTGATATATCCCATGAATTTGTTTTTATAACTAACTCTCATAGAGGGCGCTAGTTACACGATTCATACAACGTATTATTCAACATAACTTTTTTAAGGGTAGAATTATTAGTCAAAACTCCAAGTGAACATAAACATCGTTTAATTTTACACCAAAAAGGTACTCTTGGTAAAACTCGATATTATGTACCGTTTTCGGAATATTTTGATTTGAAAATTATGAAGTAATAATCGCTCCTGGTATAAACTAATGATAAAGTTCGCTTTTCTCTAAGTTTGCCATGTAAAATTGACATTTATTGATTGTTATGACAATAAGTCAACAATAAATAGAGTTTTGAAACCTTGTTATTTGTAAAATTAGATATTGTTAAACAAAATGTACCCAAATGTTGAATACACCGACATGTTATTAACTTTAGGCGAGTGTTTAGGAAACTCTAGTGCAGCTTTTACGCGTTATGCAGAAAAGTTTCCTAGAAGAAACTTACCAAGTAAAAAACATTTAGAGCAGTTGAACGACGTTGTCGAGAAACTGGGAATGTAAGACCAAAGAAAATAAATTCAGGTAGACCAAGAACAATTTATTAATAAAGAAAATATTATTTTAAATTTAGTTGATCAAAATCCAACATTAAGTGTAAGGAATATGGCAAGACAAACAAATACATCTTCTTCAACTACTTGGCGGATACTTAAAGAGCAGCAGCTACATCCTTACCATTACAGACAAGTTCAAGAACTCTTGCCGGACGATCTACCGGTTAGAGTCGATTTTTGTGAAACATTGCGAGAAAGGACAGCCCTCAATCCAAATTTTTTAAAATGTATTCTTTTTACGGACGAGGCCACCTTTACGCGACAAGGTATGTTTAACTCCCATAACGCACACTACTGGTGTGATGAGAATCCACAAGCCAAAAGGGTATCACATTACCAACACTCATTTAAAGTTAATGTTTGGGCAGCAACTTTAGGTAACAGATTAATAGGTTATCATATTCTACCTGGAAATTTAAGTGGTGATATGTACCTTGATTTTTTAAATAATCACTTATTTGAGATATTAGAAGGTTTATCGATAAATGAGCGAACATCATTATTTTTTATGCATGATGGAGCTCCACCGCACTTTGATAGAAGGTGTCGTAATTGGTTGAGTAACAATTTTCGGAATCGATGGATTGGTAGAGGTGCAGAAGCTCCGATTCATTGGCCTCCTCGGTCATGCGATTTTAATCCTTTGGACTACACAGTCTGGTCGTATATTAAGGAAAAAGTCTATGCTACAGAGGTAAATTCTCGTCAAGAATTAATAGACAGAATTAAACGTCACTTTAATGACCTCATAGCTGATCCCCAACCGTTAAGAAGATTAATGGATTCTTTAGAAAAAAGGATAGACTTGTGTATTGAGAACGGAGGACATTTTGAACATTTACTCTAATTGAATTTTATGTTATGTTCTTTGTCTTTATTTTAATTTTCTTATTGTAAGTTTTTTTAATTAATAAATTTATCATTAACTTATACGAGGAGCGGTTATTACTTCATAATTTTCAAATCAAAATATTCCGAAAACGGTACATAATATCGAGTTTTACCAAGAGTACCTTTTTGGTGTAAAATTGAACGATGTTTATGTTCTCTTGGAGTTTTGACTAATAATTCTACCCTTAAAAAAGTTATGTTGAATAATACGTTGTATGAATCGTGTAACTAGCGCCCTCTATGAGAGTTAGTTATAAAAACAAATTCATGGGATATATCAGCTTCCAAAACATATTCGTATAAAATTTCATTACAATGGTGCCAGTAGTTTCGGCAAAATCGTAAGAAATGTGTAATTCAACGCCCTTTATCTTGAAAACGGATGGCGTTAGAAAAAAATTTTACTAAGCAAACCCCAATTATTTTTCAGTTTTTTACCTATCCTAGAGACGGTGTTACCTTTTTTTGAAACACCCTGTATAATTATTATTAAAATTGTATAACTACAATGGCTCATACATGGAAACTGGTAGCCAGACCCTGCAGATTCTACTCCAGGCACATCTACCGGATTCCGTAGAGACAGGATCTATAACTATCCATTAGACCCCCAAATGCCCCAGCGACTTGACCGATTTTAATGAAATTTTTTGTGTGTTGAAGTGGATTCGATAATGGTATAGATTCACAATCCACATCATTTCCTTCTTTTTTGTGCTAAAACATCAACTCTCTCTTTGAGAAAAATTGATGAAAATTATTTAGGGATAGTTATTTGCTTTGCTAGGTAGAAAAGCACAAGATTTAATGCCGCGGTTGGTGTTTCATAGCCGAGGCTAATAAACCGGCCAAAGCATTGAATCTTCTTTTCTGCCATGTGAAACATAATTTTTTTTCCAAATTCGTATACGCAAAATCTATCATTTTGTCTTCACCCAATGTCATTATCAATTTTGATAACCAATTTTATTAAAACTATTACTTGGAACGCCGCAAAGCAACAAACTTTTTCTACCTAGGCAGAAAAAGTCCATCTTTTATGCCTGTAAAGTGTCATTAAAAAGCCACTTTTAATGTCATTTGGAGGAAAATATCATGTTATCCCTTTCATTATTACTATACCACAAACAACTACTAAAAAGCTGTATCTGACTGTTTATAATAAAGGATAATTGAAACAATACAAAACAATCAAATTACAAATCTAACTAGATAATTTTATTTCTCCTCAGGGCAACTGTCATTAGTGTCAACTTATCAGATAGTAGATATATGCATACCATGTTTTAGTACAAAAGTATCAAGAACAATGCAATGTTTTATAATTGTTTCCATTACCCTCATTTCTAAATTAATAACATAGTGTGATGTCAAATTAAATTCATAAAATTAAATTTTATCTTTTTCTCACTAACAAATTATTTTCTTAGTAATTTAGGTGTTTCCAGATTTTACAACCTCACTATATTGCCTAAAATATTGAATTAATGCAAATTCTTATGTCCTCACTAGATACTGTAGTAATATTGTTATAGAAATTTTGTTTCCAGTTCAACTGTATACCTATTCATTATTTACAGAAAGGAACTATTAATGGAATTTTACTAGGTTTGGAATCGTATTTAAAAAAATACAAACAAGGTGAAGAAGCTGTCATTCTAAATACTTCTTCAATTGCTGGTATTCGGCCTGGTCCTTGGATGCCTATTTATGGCAGTACTAAATTTGCTATAGTAGGTATGACGCAATCTTGGGGAGACAATTTCCATTTCATAAGAACTAAAGTTAGAGTCGTTGCAATATGCCCGGGAGGTACAAGCACATCGTTATTTAGAACTGAAAAATGTGCCTTAAAAGATGAATATATGATAGCCCAAAATTTCGCAAATGAAAAAAATGGACCTGCTAACAGACAAAGGTATAAAATATAGCATGAACTTTACCTACTTTATATTTTAATGTTTCTTTTTGGTTGACTGAAATTCAATATAGAAGCTGACTATACTTACTTAACTTTCATTGTGATTTCAATCGTCGTTGCTATGGGAATGTTTCTATTTTTTATATTCAAGTTTTGCCGTAAAATTACCCTCCCTGCTCGAAACGATGACGTATGAGGTTTTTCTATTGGATTATTCCACTCTATCTCGTAAACCATTTGAGTTATGAAATGGTTTGAATAAGAAAAAGGTTGAGTATTTTCAGAAGTAATTTAGTGACGTTTGAAAATTTTCAACTACTGATGAGACGTTTCCAGAATTATTTGCAATTATTTACAAAAAAGTAAATTTGTCTATTTTTGTTTTTTAACTGTATTTCCTATTTAGAGAAATAGTAGAAAGTTTCCCAAATTTTTGAATAGAATTTCACTTGTTCCTTCCTTCAACCTGTTGAATGTAAATACGGACCTATTTGTCATTCGCTGTTTAAATAACGGGCTCAATCATGAATACAACCATGTAATAGTATATTGTGTCACAAGGGCAGAGAAGACTATTAGATGCACGAGCGTAGAGAAGCGAGGGCAGCTGATAGTTAAGGGCTGCTAAAGCGTTTCCTTTTTGTGTGACACACTGTTTTTCGCCTACCGAATAAACTTAAAAAAATAGGAAAATATAACAAAAAACTTTGACATACACTGACGTTTAATTAAAAAAGTCACGTGAAACGTCAAAAGTAATCAAGTGACAGATGGTGAAAAAATCGTGGCGTTATGAATTTTCTGCCCTTGGATCTTTTCATGTTGTATATAGATATCATAATATTATTGAGAAAACATGTTGGATTTTGGATAAACACCTTATTTTTTTGTTAAATTTCAAGATGATGGTGATATTGTGATTGGTATAACTGTTTAAATTAATTGTAATTAGAAGTTAGTAAGGATTTACTCCGATTCGATTTTTGTTCTATTCTTACAATTTAGTAATATGTAATATGAAAAATATTTAATAAATTATTCTAAATAATTAAGTCTACAAACCAAACCGATTGGATCCATTAAATAATTTTTAAGTAATAAGACAATGAATAAAAAAAGAGGTCGGTATTTACACAAAAAAAGTTGAAGGTGGCCTGGTACGAAAGAAGTGTTAAAGACAAATTTTGATAAGGGAAAGTCAAAATTAAAAACCAATTTAAACGTGTTGTTTTTTACCATTTTCCAAAATAAATAGATGAAAAACCAAAATTGGAAGATTTACACTGCAAATACTTCTGGAACCGTTCTTGTTATTGAAAATGTTCAAATTACTAATTATAACTAAATTACTTCTGGCAATGCTCAGCTTTTTTGTATCTAATTGATTTCATAACTATTTACGAAATACTAATAAGGTACCTACCTATCCTCTATAAATTAAACTAATTTTTTTAGCCCTGATTTTGTTGCCGCAGAAGCCGTTAAAGTTTTGAAGTATGCACATAACGGATCACTATGGGTTGTTGAATCTAGACAACCAGCTTACGAATACGTATTTCCTACAAGAGATGAGTTCAAAAATAACGTAATAAAAGACGTATAGAATTAAAAATATTCTATTGAAAGAAAATGCTACAGATTAAAACAAAGTTAACAGAATATTTAAAGCAAGGAACGCAAAAGTTTTTTTTATTTAAAACAATTTGGATCAAGGAACTATTAAAATATCTTATTTTCTGTATATTCCTTGCGATGAACCTATTTATCATTTTGTATGCTTTTCTTGAGAAATTAAAATTGACATTTAATTTTAAAATCATAATGGATGATTTCAGCCAGTTTAAACTTTTTTGTGAATATCACTATTGAATAAAATTAAATGTTTTCAACTAATAGTGTATGTAGGTACAGAAGATCCGTACACAATTCGCATTTTTTATGTGAAATTAAACCACATTTTAAATATTCTCATTTCGAGCGTATCGGTAGTGTTCTAGTTACCGTTATCAGGATTTATTCTTTGTTTTGAATTATTCCCTGTCTGACACACACACACAATTTGACAACTAGACGTTCAATGAAAATGAAATATGTTGAAGTTTAGAACTGCAAAAAATTGTCGAATTTTCTCAAGGTCCATTTGTTTGTATTGTTTTCTGAGATATGATTATTTTTATTTTAGAATAATGTGTTTTCACATCCTTCAAAATATTTTCATTGATGATTGTTTAGTCAAACTTTTGTAGATGAATAACAATAAAAATACACTTTTATATTGCATACTGAAAACTGTAATGTAATGTAATGCAACCGTATTTTGATCGAGGTTATCAAACATATTTTCATGTGAGTAACACCTGTAATTGATTTCATTATTTTGGACAGACTAATATTTGCTCCAATTTATTTGCAAAAAAACAGAGTCCTAAAAGTATTTTTCCAGTTAATTTCTCTCGGTGTGTTCAAGAGTGCAAAAGTAGCGCTTGTTTTACGGCAAATGCGTCCCAGCAATATGACCAGATATGGAACATCAAGCCACATGAGGTTCACCAGGTGGCAATTTTCCAAAAAAGTTACTGTTAGGTGCATATTTTGGGCTGGGGTAGCATTGGCCTATTCTTGTTTGAAAGCGACCGACGGTAGATATAGAATAATAATTATTGATTACTTTTAACCCAAGTGAACGTGATGGAGGTAAACAATATAGGGCAGAGTTATATGTACACAGCCACACAGCGTAGATTTTCGATTAACGATTTGTGGGTATAGTTATCTTTCGCAGAAGTGACGTGAATTGGCTTAAAAAAATTCTTCAATACCTCACATACATTTTGTTTTATTCCTTTTTAACTTCGACCCATCCGTATTGGAAAACCCTTTAGAACTATATGAGACATTTTCAGAACTGTTGTATATATCAAAGAATATAATTACAATAATTTATCACATTTTATTGCAACAATTTGATACATATATACATATAAATATTTAAATATACATAAACATTTTTAGAATCTATCACAACCTACAGTTAATTTTTTACAGTAGATAACATAAATAAAGATTTCAGAAAATTCAATTATAAATATTCATCTTTTTTTGTAACGCAAAATTAATTATAATGCGTGTTCACTAGTCGGGTTCACATTAAAAACTTTCAGCAGGTTTTATGAAAAAAAATTTTTGAAGGATCCAAAACATAATGAAGAAGTTTGTAATTTGTACTTTTAGGACTTCAGAATTGAAAACTATGTTTAATTATCAAATTGCATATTTACCGTGATCGATTGGGTACATTTTTAGAATTTTTCTTCATTGATGTAAGCCTAATGAAATAGCGATAAAAAGAATACATAGAGTCACAGAAACGTTGGAAACATTTTTCAAAACACCAAATCTTGTAAAGTAAATTTTATTTTGACAAATCTCTCTAGTTTCATTCGCTAATTTACATCCGCAATTTCCGTTTGTGCCTCTAAATGTTACAAAAATTGAAGCAGATGGCACACAGCCTGAACCAGGGCGAATTTTTGATTTACCAAAAACCATTCAGTGTATCTGCTCACACTGAATAGAAATCACGGAATCAGCTGAAACAAGTTTCATAACTAATCATATGCACCAGTAAAGAAACACCTGAATAAATAAAAAATATACAAGGGAGAACTTACATGCAGATTATGTTGTAAGCCAATGGAAACAGTGGAATATTAACTGTGTAACGAGTATCCTGCAGATAAGAATGAAAAGTGGTATAACTCGGAAAAATTACCAAAAGAAAATCCTGTAAATTTCTTCCAAGATGGCCGTGGGTGGTGTAGCCGCCATCTAAAACGTTTAAAGTGATTTTGCACTGAAATATACCTAGAAACTTTACCAAAAAAGATATGCTTGAAAAAAGCGTTATTCGAGTAATTTTTGTTCAACACTTTTTGACGTAAGTATCTACTGAAATGAAGTGGTGGGAGTGAATCAATGTTTTTTAAAATAAACCTCTGTTTACTCCTAAACGATTGAACTGATATTGTAGTCTAACTATGATATGTTAAATTTGTTTTTTATTTATTTCCTCTCATACTTAGGTCACCAGAAATTAGAGATGTAAAAATACGGTATTTTATATTTGCTGTATTTTACCCCGTATAATACGGTATTATACCAATTCAAGGTCAGGAAATTATAGGACATTGAAAAACTTAACCCAACTATTTATGAAGTTAGAATGTATTAAGGTTAAAAAAACATACATTTGCTGGAGATTGAATAAATTTCAAAACTGAGAAGGTGAGAAGCACAAAATATCTATTGTGAGAAGTGACAAAACCACAAAACATTTTATTTGGCAATTGACTTTGACTTTAATATTAATTTGTCTGAGTATAATACCGGTATAATAGTTTTATACAATACAAAAAATAAGTATTTTAAAATTGTATTATACACTTTTACATCTACCAGAAATACATGCCGAACTCTCTAGCAATGATGCGCCGCTCTGGTGCAAACAGTCCTATTCATTTAATTCAGATGCTTATGAGTTATGACGTAACGAGAAAGATTCGTGACTTTTAGCATAACTCGAAGTCCACGCGACGATAACTGCGTTCAGTGCGAAATTTGCGTAATACTGACAGCTGTCGATCTAAGTTTCGAAGTCACTCGGCTAGAACAACGGAAGACAATATTGTTAATGTTTTAGTATAAGTGGAATTGAACATTATAGCATAAAGCTGCGTCCTCACCGAGTCGACACTGTCAATCGACTTTGTCGTTCGACATCATCGATAAACAAGTCGACAAAACTGCATTCGTCCACACCAGAGTTGATAGAAAAATGTTGTCGATCAGTTTAATCAACATGTCTGTCGAAGATTCATTCGCAATTTCCATAATGGCATAGTGCCTCATGTTTCTGTTTTAATAGTTATTAGTTTTGGAATCTCATAGATTTGATTTTAATCTGTATGCCTCAATAAAAGCTATGAATTTGTATTGATCTGATTCCATTTCCAACAAAAATACACGACTACTATGTCAACGTCAAGACGTCACTGAGTACTCAATTTGTCGAATGTCGAAAACACGTCCACACACCAAAGTCGATCGACTGCTCTTTCATGTTTACCGGCTATCGATGGAAAATAATTCGACATGTCGATCGATTTATTTTGACGATCGACGGTACACCGTCGATCGTTAAGTCGACGCTGCCGACTCGGTGAAGACGCAGCTTAAGAGCAATATCTCTCGTGTTGGGTATTTCACGTAGGTACTACTATTCTAAACATTTTATGTCACTAAAAATATTGCCTCACATATTGCCCTACTACAAGACTCTGCGACGAATAGTTTCCGAGATTCAGCACTTTGCATTCTTCTCTGGCCACCCGGTACATGAGGAAAACTTGATCGTAAACTCCTAAACCGGTATAAGGCACAAGCAAAAAGGATTGTTATTGGAGATTTTATTAGACGGGTTTGAAAAAATAAAAAAAAAGTGTGACTGGAGGTCCGCTGGCGGAACTTTGAATTTAAAATTAGAATTCCGCCTTGAAGCGGAAGTTGATACCAAATACACAGAAATCCGCCAAAAATGCTATAACTTCCGCAAGCGCGGCGGACGGCTGACGTTTGATACCTAAATTCCGTCTAACGGCGGACTAAAGATTATTTTTTCAAGAATTCTGTAAGAGTCCCGAGTTCCATTTGCTGTCAGACTTACAATCCCAAGGAAATAAATGGAATTATAAACGCATTTATTTGTATATGATGATATCCCTACATTGTGTATTTGAAGAAGGTGAAGGAAATATAATCGTTGCATTCACCCTTCCCCTTGAAATAAAATAATAGTAAACCAAATTGCGGACGGAAATCTTTGCGAAAATAAACTTTAATGCGCCGATGAAAGGAATTTAATCATGAAACATGAGTTGTCTGCCGTTGAGCGGAAAGCATATTATATTATTAGTGAATAACTCCGCAGCGCTTGTGTAAATCATTAAATTTTCGGCGGATTTCTAAATATGTCATGTAAACTTCCGCCGACGGAATTCTGGTTTTAAATTTAGAATTCCGCCGGCAGAGCCGTAGCCACGCTCTAAAAAAATCTGCTTTCAAAAATGTTTCCTCTTTTTGTAGTTCCTCTTCATTTTGTTTTGCATGCAGCAACCTTTTGTTTTGTTATTAGACAAGAATTACTGCTTTTTCCTTCTAAATGTTATTAGATTTATCAGTTTTTACCACCATTCTGCTTGTTCAATTCTATCTACAGAGAGTTTTTTAGAGGATTTTCTTATGATTGACTCTAGCAAAAATATTAAAATATAAGACTTGTAAATTTATTATTATATTTTGAGATTATGTGTATCGAGATTCATTCAAAATTTTGCACATTTGTCAAGGACCCATGACAATACAATAATTACAATTAAATAGAAAATAATAATTATTAATTCCTTCAATTATGTGATAAAACGTCACTTTTTTAGTTTTGTCTATATACAACAGCTTGGTTCATAAATTATTACGTGTTCGTAGCAGAGTAGTGTGAAGGTTTGACAGCGAAAATTATTAAATATGGGCGTTAGGTTCAAATCCTAGACACGATGATAATTTTTAGGGTTCCGTATCCAAAGAGTAAAAACCAGACCCTATTACCAAGACTTCGCTGTCCATCCGTCTGTCACTAGACTGTATCTCATGAACCATGATAGTTAGACAGTTGAAATTTTCACAGATGATGTATTTCTATTGCTACTATAACAACAAATACTAAAAACAGAATAAAATAAATATTCAAGGGGGCTCCCATACAACAAACCTTATTTTTTATCTCGTTTCTGCTCGATATTGAGAACGGCAAAAGTAAGACGTTGTAAGAGTTATATTATTCACAAAATAAAATAAATATTTAAGGGGGGCTCCCATACAACAAACGTGATGTTCCAATTTTTATAGATAATGGCACGGAACCCTTCGTGCGCAAGTCCGACTCGCATTTAGCCGATTTTTTTTATTTGTTATATTGTGACATTTATATATGACTAACCTTCAATACAGTTCCTATTAATCCGTGTCATATTAAAAAGTAAATTATAGTTTAAAAACCCCAGTCGTGCACCGGAGGTGACACACACAATTTTTTCTTCTGAAAAGTACTTTTAGTACCATGTTACAAGATCAATTAAATTAAAATGAAAACAACCATCACCATTTAATTAACAGTAAATATCTGTTATTAGATACCGTAACAAAGTTAGCAATTCTGAATTGATTTCGTTCCAGCAAATTTTATGAAATCGAACTTTTATAAGATACATTTTTTGATAAATCTCATATATTATGTACACACTGTAGGTATATGCCATTAAAAATTCATAAGAAATTATATGAAACAATACATTTTTAGATGATATTTAAGTGTAATAAGACAAATAATTCAAAATTTTCTCAAAATTATGTACAGCATTTGATACAAAAATTTAGATTTACATCTGAAGAGGCAAAGACATAAGTAATAGTAGAAAATTTATTTTCTTGTTTGAAATTGTTTTAATTAACAAGGAAATTGAAGCCTCATGATTTGGAATAAACAAGATTAAATATTAATACTGGTGTGTATGCATGGGACTCTTTGGTATGGAAAAAATACACACAGATATGCCACAGAAGGAAACAAAATGTTCAAATCCCTACAAAGAATACTTGAAATAGCAAAAACACAATTACCTACACTTACCATCAAAAAAATCCGTCCACCAAAAATTTTACACATTTTCGAACGTCATAAACTAGGTACTCATTTTATTTCCATAATTTTTTGTGTGAATTATTTTATAGTGATACTGTGGTTGAAATTTTAACTATTCATTGAAAATGCAACAACTGCGTTTGAAGGATTTCTTTTAAGAGTATAAATTCTCAAATAACAGAGATAATAACGTGAATGAAAAAACTAACATGCTAATAAGGTATGGAGCTACATTTTGCAACCTGTTGACACCTTCTATAGTAGTTGCTGCATACTATAGGATGCTTCAAGTATCGGGTAAAAGTATCTTTACATTCATACACTCCGTATACTTTCAAATTTAACTCTACATCAAAACTTCAAGCACAGTATTGATATAGAAGATTTGACCTACAGTTCACAAAAAAATAAAACTCAAATGAGAGGTTCAAGAGATAACCCATTTTCAAAATGTATCGAGTTTTTGGTGGCTGGCTTTTTTTGATAATCACTGCATATTTATGTACATGAACGTATCATCAGAAAATGCAGGGTTAATTGGAAATACAGAACCAAGTGTCCTAAAAATTTCTAACCCTTTTTAACTTCAATTATCTACAAAGTCATATGCGACATGGAGTTAAAGTTTTCTTTTTACATTAACTTCATTGTAATATAAATCTCTATTCAGTAAAGTCTTCTGTTGATGCAAGTATCGTGGATTATTTTAACTCTATCATAAGAGGATTTTCCTACAACTTTCCGAAAGTTAGTTTTTTCATTATAAACTTGTATGTTTATTGCCCAGTAGCTCTGTTATCATAAAAGATACCAAAAAAGGTATTTATAAAAATTGTAGACATCTTTAAGCTCCACATTTAATTACAATGTTATAAGGTGTTCAATAACTTGGTGCCAGATCAAAGTTATGTTTTTTCAAATGAAACAACCTATATTTTACTTTAAAACTGAAATCGTCTATCTAAGCAGTTTGTTTTTTCACCGCAGCGTCGCCACTGCAAATCCAATACCATCTAATCTTAGTGTTTAGAATCTTGCAGAAACATTCTTTCAAATTTAAATGCAATATGAAATTATTTTCACTTCTCTTCAGAACTGTTGGATTGTTTAGGTTACGTCAGATATAGCGTAACGATTTTCATGTATATATTTATTCAAATATGCAAGTCTACAAACTAGTACTGAGTAGAAAATGAAATACAAAGATAATAAATCAACTTTATTTGACAAATGAATAAGCATTTGTCTGAAAAGGCGAAAATTAGCTACTCTTTAGCTTTTAACCATGAAATAAATATACACAAAATAAAATGTTTATTCAAAAATAAAGAGTAGCACATTTCTTTTATACAATGCTACCATATGCAAATGTGTACACATCATATTTTTGATAGCATAGTTACTCTTAGCATTCACAATTGTATTTATGCATAGGTACAAGATTAGCTAGGAAAGTTAAAAGTTATAGGTTATGTCATGCGAGCAGTTGCGCAATAAAAACTTTACAAAAGGGCAGAAGAAGCCTTACGTACACTTTGCAATATAACGCATGTGTATTTATCGATGTTCAGAGAGTTAACGTCTCCTAGTCAAATTGTAAACGTTACTTATGGTAATGAACAATGAAAACCAAAAGTAAGAACTAGAAAGATTAAAATTATTTAAAATTAAAAATGGGCGTTGTTAGAAATTATTGCAATAGTGGTTGGTCGTGCAACTGATCTAAAACGGAGACGTGAATTGAATTTAAGCAAACCATAGTGTTTTCTGATGTCAAAGGTGATTAAAAATATTCAAAGATAAATAAAGTAGGAAAGAAATGTTTTCGGCAAGACATATCATATTTTACCACCATTAAATAATCACAATTTTCGATATTTTTGTAGACGAGGACAAAAACAGGTTTCTCACTCACAAAATTTTTCATTGCTGCTTCCTAACCTCGCTTACATCACAAACTGTCAAATGACCTAGCAACCAATAAAACACCATGAATTCAAAGTGTATGCAAGGCTTATGATTGGCTGTTATTGTTCTGCAGTCAAATGTCTTGGAGTCTTGGTATTGGATTTAATCTGGCACCCTCTGCCATGACCCGAAATTGGAATACATGGAGTCCGATCTCCTTATATCTCCCTACGAATATGGAGATATATCAAAGTTTGATCATAATGTTGCAATCATTCTCAAGAAACATTTTTAGTATTGAATTTAACTTGAGGGGAGAATTTAGACTCACCACAATTACCATCTACTACAACAAAATTTACAAAAAAAGATGGCAAAAGATCACTCGGAAGGCATAGAATATCTTTGTTAACAGAATTAAAGATCAACTTTTTTTGTTAAGAATCCCTTTTTAACGCTTGGATGAAGTAAAACTATTTGAAAATAGTGTAAAAGAAAAAAGATCCAAATTTTATAATATTTTAATGATTGTTATCAAAAGAATAATTTAAAATAGTAGATACATATATACATTCCCGTGCAGTAAAGGTGGCCACATTTTGCAGTCGAGGAAATTACAAAATTTGAAGTACATGCACGACTCTGTTAGCGAGCGCTTATGCTGCGATCAGAGTCGCTCCGATATCGGCAGAATTTTTAACTCCACCGTACACGTTGAAATATTTTCACCGTGATACTCCGCTGTATTAACACTACATTGGAAGACAACGAACGAAAACAAATAATTTTTTTTTCGACAGTGCACACAAGGTCCTTGTTGTATGTGTATATTCCGTCAATATGGATGAACCCTTTAAGTTAATTACATTGGTCCTTAAAAAAACGTATTGTGGGAGGGATAATATTAGATAAATGGAAAAATGTCTCCTATTTCATTCTAAAATATTCAATACACTAACCTAATCAGGCTGTTACAACAAGCAATGAAAAATAGTGTTAAAATCGCCATTTTCGTCTCCCTTCTTCGTAATTTGATATTAATCCATAAATATTTCTAGTTTTCGAATAATATTAATACTTTTAGCGGCCTTACATTTGATCACTCGGCGGAGAGTGAATGCGGACTACAGTGGAAGCCCTTGTATGGGAAGTACAGTATTTCTATTGATGTACTATAGTTCGTATAGACGCAAACATATTTTTGTGGTTACCTTGACCACAAAATGTTGATCGTGTACGTCCATGTTTTCAAGCAAATAATGTTCAATTAGGTACGTAGATAATAAAATTCCAAAACAAGTGAAAACATGATAAGTAATAACCAAGAATGTAACAAAACGTGTTCTAATTGAATTTTATTATAAACAATTCAAAAATAATTTTAAAATAATTATACTCGACATGTCTGTTATTGCTTTTGCTTAACAACACTAAATAAATAATTTATATTATTATTCAACATTTATTATAATTTAAATATATTTTCAAAAATTAACTTATCAAATATACCATTTTAAATAAAAATAAATACTTATTGTCGGAATTTTTAAATATATGTATTAGGAAAAACATTTTCTTCATGTTCCACATAAGTATAATTAATTAATCATCTAAACCAAAAATAAAAAATATACATTAAAATTTCAACATTCATGACTATGACATTTATAATGTAGAGAAAGCACAAAAAACGTATAGAGACATCACAATATTTTTTAACTGATACTTTAGATGTCATATGCATTCAGAAAATATAGAAAATATGAAAACGTAAGCTACTTTATCTTAATTATTAATTTTACAAATTCCGATATACAAAATGTCATTTTTTAAATAATTCTGCATCCCCATAAAACACGTTATAAATAAAAAAAATTATTTGAACAAGATAAATAATGGAATAAGAAAGAAGGAAGTAAGTAGAAGAACAAAATTGGAGGTATACAAAACAATGTTTAGACAGACAGACAGACAAAATGACTGAGAAAGAAATGGTAGAGTTTACATGGTTAGATGTGATATCCATTATAATTGTTTTTTGATTATGAATAAACTATTATTATAATAAAGTTTTAGGTCCTTTCATAACCTATATTTCGGAATAATCAATAATTGGTATTCAAACGACACAGTATCAATTTTTTTTCAATTATAATTAATGGGGATTACTTTTTCATATTTTCGGATAAATACTTCATAATACTATTGATATAATTTAATAAGATAATACAATGATTTTTTCATCAATACACGACACGGGTAGAAAAATATAAACAATGGCAAGATCTAACAAACACTAAATTTGTTCTAACATTTTATTAATTCTAATATATATAAATCGGAAGATATTAATATAAAAGTCACATTCGAATATTTTTTCAATATATTATAAAGCCTCTTTTAAATAACATTTGTTATTGTAACAATGAATAATTTATGAATAAGAGAAGCGGAACATTTTTTTTAACATAGTGGAGGGGTGGAAACAAATCGTCTAAATTCATCCGGAATCATTTCTTTATTCCCTCTCTTTTCGTCCATACTAAATTTATTTCCACATTCACACCAATAATAGCTCTTAGCCTCAATAACACGCTACTCACTTTACGATTACGGCGAAAGTCACACTCATAAGGCGCATTTAGAATGCGCGAATCTGGCTTGTATCAATTCTCGAGACGTTTGACGTGAATCACGACCCACGAGGTGGATGCGGGATAAGTCGGCTTGCCAAATCATGAGTAAACATGAATCTGATTCGCGGGCGTAATGCGGGATCGACACACCCGAATCCTACCCGCTTTTATCCGGTAATTCAAGCCTGTTTGCCGCCAAAAAATTGAAAATAAAAACATCTTTCTAAGCCGCCAGCCGGCACATGCATCCAGTCGGTTTTTGATAGCGCTCAAATGTTGGTCAAGATCAAAGGAATGCCTGCGGTCTATTCGGATAGCAGACAAACACATTTTTATTCAAATTAGTATGTCTTGAGTGGTTTCGTTCGTTTGCGATTTTTGTTTTTGAAACCTAAGATAGCCATGACAAACACTCCATAATGATCCGTTTTTAAATCATGGAAAAGTTCACTAGCACTATAAACGTTTCTATTCAATGCCCAAAACCAGCGGTTTTCATGTGTTTTATTACAGATAATAATTTTTAGAGCCACATACCCTAGTAAAATGTCAACGTCGTCAAATACCGCCTACAAGAATTAGTCACCTATGAACTAAACAAACCAGTTTGTTTTAGTTGAATTTAGTTCCGCGGTAAGGCAGCTGAATTTTATGCCGGCAGAAAAGCTACTACCTAGTACCGATGACCAAGCCCAATTTGAAGCAGTTCCGTCTTTAGATACGCCAACGAATTCGAAAAAAGCCAAAAGCTCCACGTAAAACAAAAAAGAGGTTAAATCTATCAAAAATACACATATTACCATTACGGCAAAGAATACAAAATCCTTTGATGCTGAAGGGCCAAAAATAAATAACCTTGAAGGTGACAGCTAACTCTGGCATAAATGCTTACAGTTTTACTCGAATCACACTGAGAAAAAGTATTTAAGCATAAAGTTGTGTTTTATCAAAAAATGTATTATATAGGTACTTTTTCATGAGTAGCTATTTCTGCACTTTTCGTTGATAATATACACGTGAAATAGATCATTTAAAAACATAATTTCAATTTACCAGAAAACTTTAATCTAATTTGGGTCTGTAAAGACCATAAGAAAGAGGCCTACATATTGTGATCGTATGACATATGACGACTAATTTAAAAGATGGCTTCCGCAGATTACTTTGGTGTATTCTTTGATTACGGTCAATTGACTAGCAGCATAAATGATTGTAAGAAACAGATTCCAATAAAATTTTGACTTTTGCTCTGTTCCTTAAGCCCGTTTGTACTCAATAAGACCTTAGGGGAGATACATGAGTTAAAGGGACCGAAGAACTAGTAAATATTAGTAGGAATCAGCTAAAAATCATTACAGGCCATGCTGATGTAAAAGGTCACCTCCATGAAATGCAGTTACAGATTCGATGGCATGGAGGTCGAAGCCGAAGCCCACATCTGATCTGACTAAAGGAGACAAACAATTTTTGGAGAGGCGGAACATACCACTCACAACCAATAGACCTATATCATCTGCTCGATGTATGATGTATGTATGAGGATAACTGTGTGGGTGGAGTAAATGTGGGAATTATGTAAAATAAGCAAATTTCTATTTCCCACTATAATTTTCATCAACTTGCCAAACACTATAAAATGGATATACCAATAATGAAAAACATCCCTAACTTTACCAACAATACACACTGCATTTATCCATATTCACTGGACACGTTTATTTATTACGGGAAAAATTTATTCAATGCAGTTAACACACGAAAATAACAAACAAAATTGGACGAAAGGGGATACTGTAAAGTGACTTCTAATTTTTTGCCGCCGGAGAGAAAATGTATCGATTAGTTTGTTTCCATCATGAGGAAAAAAATGAACGTTCCAGTTTTTAATATTTCTTTAGAATTCAAATGTTTTAATTATATTATTTCTTCCAACTCTTAACAATATGTAAAATAAAATGTTCTAAGAGGCCATTTTACTACCTTTTTCCAAAATCCTTACAAACAACCCAACACAAAATTTATACCCATAAAGAATATTTTCTAAATATTTCTAAAAATATTAATATAACTCCACTTTTGTAAAATATTTTCACTAATTAATCAACTAATTGTTAAATGTAACTGTGTCAATTGTACGACATATTGAACATGTACACTAGTCCCGAGCAGTTTTTTGATTGTTTATGCAATTTTAATAATAATCGTAAATTTTTCAATAGTTTATGTGAACTCCTAATTATCGATTCGGAAAAAAAGCAGTAAAAAGTTTGTCAGCCGTTAACAGCTTAACTTGAACTTTGTTTTCCTATTGGTGAAATAGAGAGCATCGGTTTCGGAAACTGGTAACGACGGGTGCTCAACGATCTTTCCATTGGTGATGGTGTTAATTCAGTGGCTATCGGGTAAGACGTAGCTCTCTTCGCAGAACGACTGTTAAATAAAAACAAAATATAGCTTTCTAAACTAATAAAAAACTAACAAAGCAAGTACACTTTCATTCGGAATAACTTGCTGTTCTGATTTTAAATATGACGGAAGCTTCTAAACATGCATCACTAATACCATTGTATAAAGATAGCTATAGCTCAATTTGACCAGGTTATCATTTCACGAGGTGGATCATCAAAAGGTTGGATTTCACGTCTTGACTTTTCTCATTGCAATTTGAAAAGCCTATTGCCAATAGGACGAGGAAAGTCAATTTTAAGGAGCCCATAATTGTTAAATTTCGTTCAGTACACAGGGTAATCTAATATTGAAAGGAAAATGCTTAAAACTTTGTTTTACCGGATATAGCTGCCAGTCGGAATTTCTCAAATATCTGGACATCACTGAACTGCTCCTTAAATTGCGCAACTATTGTTCCAATTAACCGACTTTGTATCTTATGCGGTTTAGGACCTTCCAGTAGTGGGAGTTAAAATCCGGGCCACCTTATATGACGTTTACAATGGTGCAAATAAGACCAAGTCTCGAAAGATTGAGCCATTCTTCTCGGGACACGCGCCACATCCGTGAATTATTTTCATATCTGATAGCAGGTCAATTAATTTGACCAGAAATCAGAAGTCTGGTCGGTCTTTATTTGATAATCGTTGTCAGAGATTTTTAACAATATATTGAAGAATTTTGTTAAAATTTTTAAAATAACGTCAGGAGATAAAAAAACACGAATACTTTCAACATTGTCATAACTATTCCTATTTTTATACAAGGTTGATACTAAAAAATATAATAGCCATGTAGCCAATTTAAAGCTATGGTTGTAGTGACACTTTACCAAACGACTTTAATAAATTATCTAGAAACTATCGAATCTTCAACTTAATATAATTATTATAAAACCAAAAAATATTTATATTTCGTGCGTCACAAACTTATGTCAAATTTTAGACCGAGGAAAACTATTAAATTAGTTATGTTTCACATATATATTCAGTATAAAATAAAATAATTTCTAGTTGAACAAATAGTTTTGGCGAAATTTCTTGAAAATAAACCAATTATTATGGCACTCTGAAAAGAATATTTTTCTAAAGGAATTTATTGCACACATCACTTATAAGTTCGTGAGGTGACTGATAAAACAACAATTTTCATGTTCATCGACATGGTTTCCTCCAATAATGATACATTCACACAAACGCCTTTCTAATATATCTAAGACTGTCTTTAATAAACATTTGTCTAATTTTTCAAAATACGCCTCGACTTTGACAGTATTCTCATTGGAGTCATGTCTTTCTGTCAATTTGGTAAAGATGCAAATTTTACAATAGGTATGATGACATTCAATAATATAATGATTTTTTATTACTTGTATGGATAATATTCAATTCAGTAAAGATATAGATGCAAAACACAACAATACGCAATCACATCTTAAACACTCATCAGAAAGGCGTGACATCACGCTTTTGTTAAAATTTACCAAGAATCCACTTTATGCTGGGAGTATTTTTTAGTCTAGATTCAGCTGAATTAAAACTTCCTTGTAGATATTTGCATATATTATTACTTATCGATGTATTCTTACATTGTAGAGCCTCGCACATAAACTTTTAATTTGCCATTTGTAACGTGTTTACAAAAGCATGATGTCACAGATAGACGCCATTACTGTTAGCGTTTTAGCGCAAAATTTAAAAGGTATTCTAAAAAGGTATTTTTCTCCTTTAAAACCTACATTTTTACGGGAATAACATTTATTTAGAATAAAGTATATGCGTGCAAACATCGTGGAACAGTTTTTCAAAATTTTTCATCATGCCTATTGTGACAAGGAGCACGGTTTAATGGAGGAGTATGTTCTTCTTATTCTTCTGCTAGGGACTTTTTTATGTGAATTCATACTTCAATTGCACTGATATTGCTGTGTAATGGTAATTATTGATTAATTGAATTTTTTTCAAACTGGTAAATAAATATTAGACCATGCGCATCTCAATATACAGACACCATAATCTTACCAACCAATTTTTGGTTACTCTAGACGAAACTAGTAGATGGCCCTATCTACTCAGTTGTCTGCACATTTGACTCTGAAATGTAATCATGGATTAATGTTTCACTTATTTCACAATCATGTCCATGAAAAAATCCTTTCTAGTTCACCCAAACAGTGCTCTAGGTCATCAGGGCATGATTGTTTTTGGTTCATTGTGACCAAACGTATTCCCACTTGAGAAAAAGTTTCCATACGGACAAACTTTCAAGCAGGGTAGTAAAATCGTTAAGGTGTCAATTATCTCAGGCAGCCCCCAAATGAGTCTGGGGTTGTCTACTAAAATTCTCAACCCTGGTCAACTGCAATAAGATAACGCTTAAGGATGTTCCGTAGCATTGTCTGAAATGTAATTTATTAGTCCAGTATTCAGTATATAAAAAACTGCAGTGCAGTGCGCAAATATGTGGATGGAGATTTATTCGTCTATACTACAGAATCTACATGAATCTATCTGCTATTTCATTTCCTTCTACTCCAATATGTCCTGTAATCCAAAGTCGGAAATATACAGAACACGGGTTAGAATTTCATGTATCTACGATCTGTAAATGGTTCCCTTCCGAGCGATCGGAACTTACAAGTTTTAAGAGGTTTATCGATTTTACTATTTGCGTACACAGAATTTCAGCAGAGGTCAATTCTAAGCTAATATAGGATTGCATATGTGCCTTAAACGCACTTGGAGGCCATTGCAAGGTACCAGGTCACGATTGTCATAAGGGCATCGAATTGACGGATGAAACTGCCAGACAAGGCTCATCAATGCCATACATTGAACCGGAACCCTTCTGAGGCGTTGCAAAGTCGACAATATATATAGTCACAACGAAGTGGGTGGCACAGAAATATTCAGAATGATGGGTAATCTCACTAGGACAAAAACAGGCGAAACAGTTCATTAGATTACATTCGCCAACTTTTACGATAGACCTAATAAGCAAAATTAAGAAAACTGTCAAAGCCTTAGTAAACGCACGTAAGGCTAATTAGGTTTACAGACGAAGTCATGAGCAGATTCTGTCATCTACTGTCGGTTCGTTCTCGAGAAAAACCGTATGAAAATGAAATCACGTGCATATTGAATAATCTAGACAAGTGAATAAGGTTGATCAGAGGCGTTTCCTCTTTCCCTACTGCTGCTAGAATTTCAATGCGAGTCGTCCAATACACAGCCGAAGAGTAGATCTGAAAACTTTCCAATATTCAAATCCCTAATCACCGCTTTGTAGTGGCAGAAAATCGTAGATGAACTACAGAGAACGGAGGTAAATGTCAGCCTCATTAAACTAATAAAAGCTTACCTGTCAGAAAGGAAGATGATTCTGGATGCAGATACAGTAAAATTTATAAAGGTCAATAGCCGGGTGCCACAAGGGTCAGTCCTAGGACCAACGCTGTGGAATCTATTCTACGATGGGCTTTTGAGAACAAAACAGCCAGTAGGGGTGACCCTTATAGGCTTCGCTGACGATATTGGCATGATAGTGGTATCCAAAGGAGAAGCAGGTTTGATGTGCACAGCAAACACAGCACTGCATCGCGTATCAAGCTGGCTGGAGGATAATGGTCTTCATGGCACCCGAGAAAACAGAAGCTGCTCTGCTTACCACCAAAAGGAAAATAGGCACTATTGAATTCATTCTGAACGATGTGGCTATAAAACCGAAGAACGCAATCAAGTACCTGGGAGTTTGGTTGGACACAAAGCACACAAGCACAAAGTGTATCAGAAAGTGGATAAGACAGTAAGGGCTCTTTCTGGACCTATGCCCAAAGTAGAAGGACAAAAGGCATCCAAAAGAAGGTTACTCTTGAGTGTGGCCCATTCACAAATGCTGTATACTGCTCCTAGTTGGCATACGCAACCAGAAACTTACCTCTAAACTCATCAGCATCCAACGCAAAATGTGCATTAGGATATGCTCTGCGAGGCAGTTGGAGTAATAGCTGAGGTACCTCCCATTGAACTGCTTATTCAAGAAAGGAATGAGAAGTATAGAGGAGTGGATGGATCTATTGCCAGAACGAAACTCATGACAGGATGGCAGAGGAAATGGTAGATGGACTCACCGGCTAATACCGAATATAAAAGAGTGGGTAGACAGGCCATATTGAGAAGTCGATTACCTACTTCATAACTCAGGCGTTGAGTGGGCATGGGTGCTTCAAAAAATATCTAGTTGGTAGCATGACAGCAGACTCCGAAGCCTGCCCATACAGTGGAGAAGATGATGTGCAACACACCTTCTTTGCATGTGTACAATGGGAAGTAGTACATCAAAATTACCAAAATGACATAGGTGTACGATTTGGAGTGGAGAGCATGATGGTATCCCTGATTTCAGGGCAGGAAGGATGAAGAAGTGCATATAAAATCATAGGGTACATCATAGAAAACAAAGAAAACGACGAAAGAGAGGGACATAGAGAGAGGTGAAATGCAAGCATATGCACTCCCACCGAAGTAATGTGTAAACGGTTCCAGTGGGAGCTGCGAGAGAGGAAAGGTTTTAGTCGGTAAGAATCCGGCACCTCGGAAGACCGGGGTCTAATGTATGATTTCCTCTTGGATAAAAAAAAATGTGAATCTGCCTATATCTCGGAAGACTAAAACAAAACATCACACGGACTTACGCCACGCGCCTAAGCAAAAGCGCAACAAACTTCTGGCCAAAAAACCCTTGGAGTCAAATAAAGAAACTGACAGGAGTACTCACTGGTCACTGCACTCTGAGGAAGCACTTGCAAGCCTTGGGAATATGTAGGGATGAACATATTTGTCGTTTGTGCATCGAAGAGAAAGATACTGGAGATATAAACTTCTAGGACGAGAGCGCGCAAGGGAGGATATCGCCAAAAAAGATCTTGTGAAAAGACTTAAGCCTGATAAGGTTTTACATAAACAGAACAACCAAAAGCATAAAAATAACAAATACTGAGATACCAAGGTCTCGTGAAAGATTGAGTGTACTGCTGAAATCAATTAATCTTTTTTATATTCTGGACAAACTGTAGAGTTTGGGCAATCAGTGTTTAATATCATTATAGTCACTTGTCAAAACCACTGTCATTTGTAAACTACTGGATGAAACGTGCTAGACTGGCACTATCTAAAAACCACATATAAGTTTGTCCATGGAGGCGACAACTACTCATCATTCAAAGAAGTTATTAAGTGAGGTTATCTAATAAATGGAAATAAGAAAATTCCGTTAAAAACTATGTATGTTTAGCTGAAAAAAATTTCATTTCATAAAGGGTATTCACGCTGTAGGAACAAGTTTTAAATTTTTAATGTTGCATTAAAAATAAATAACAATAAATAAATAAAATATCAAAAATTCAAAACAGATGACTTGAAATATTTTATTAAAGACATATAGGATGAATTAACGTGTACATTAAGCATACTCACAAGTTTAGGACTGTTACAAAAATCCAACGAACATTCAGTAAAATATTTCAAGGAACAAAAAGCTGCTATTGATTAAGCAAAGCTGGAATTTTTAATATCTGCATTATATAAAAAGTATTTTTAATTTGTTTTATTTATAACCAGAATGTTAGGCAATCGAACGAAGTCTTTAAACTGTAGATAATTTAGTAAACTCGAATATAATTTAAAAAATATTAATACAGTCTGTGAAGGTGCGTGTGAACGGTCTGTAATCGTTGGCAGAAATGTTTGCCAGACAATTACGGTGCGAGGTAATTTCCACCAGACACTTTCCGTCGGCGGCAAAGAGTACTATCATCGCTGTTATGGGACTTCGTCAAGAACTTCCGGAAGCATTAAACACAAAGGGGCTCTACACCCAATGGTATGCTGAATATCTGAAAATACTCGTAATGGGGAAACACCCTAATCTTTTATCGGAGCTAATGCAACTAGCTCTGAAAATGGGGTAGGAAGGAATGCCTAAGAGTGATTCCTGCAAAAACTGTAATCCTGTCCGTCACTAGAAAAAGGAGCTTAAGAGACCAAAGATACCGAGTCTCTTCTAGGTATATTTCTGGATACAAAACTAACCTGGAATTCACATCTGCTGAATGAAACCAATAAAAGGAAAATTGCCTAATGGCTCCCATACGGGAACACATGGCGTTCACTGGCTGTACACAACTGTGGTGGGAGCAGTAGTATTGTGCCTTGGCCTAGCGGCCAAAACAGATCAAAGGAAAGCTGAACTGGAGCTATCAAAGCTGCAGAGGCCTGCATAACTGTAGAAGCCTGACCGCAGCTATGGAAGCCATAGCCCTTGCTCAGCACGAATGAACTAACCCACAGTCATTCCAGATAAATAAATGTTATTACACAAACTCTTCTTCAAATGAGAAGTGATAACATTTTGACCATGATTAATGACAACCAACCAAACAATATCCAGCTAAACTGGAACTGGTTGAAAGCATGTGGTCAAGATGAAACGCTGGTGTGATACATTGACGGATCTAGAACTGACAGAGGAACAGGAGCTGTAGATCATGGTGCCCAACTCAGGTGCAATGTTTACGCATCTTTGGAGAGGTTTGCATTCGTATTCCAGGCAGTAATCTACCTGCTTGCCAATGAACATATAAAGGAAATACAGATACCAAAAGATCCTTATACTCTCCAAAAGCTAGGCAGCATTGACATCTTTATCATGCCCTCAGATCAGATACAGACTGGTCAGGAACTGATTAGAAAAACTATTAACCAATGCAATCTACAAAAGGGCAACACGTAAGTAAGTCCGGCATACCAGGGTATTGTAGGCAATGAAACGTTGGAGACCCTAGCAAAGCAACGGTCTGAAGCTTCATTTACTGGTAAAAAATCTGGTAGATACACAGAGTGATTTCAAAGAAAACAAATAATATTGAGATAGAAACGAATCGCAAAAATATTATTAAATTTTGGGTATTTGTTACAGATATAAGGGATGCTAATCCATTGTCAATTGCATAACTCTGGCATTTACTGATATTAATTTATGATGGTTTTATTTAACTATTTTTAACACTGATTAATAGCACAAAATATCAATTGTTTTGTTTAAATTTTCAAATAAAAATCAAGTTTTCCAAAAGTATTCGGAATATTACAAGGAAATAAAATGTAATAATATACTAAAATTGAAGAAGTGCACAGTATTCACGCACAATTTGAAAGTGGACGTTGTATTTCATATCGCATAAAAATACTATGAAGTACGTAGAGGTTCACACTATGGAGAAAGAATCCAAGTCGTTAGGTACACAAAACACGAAATGTGGCGATTTGTTAACTTCCTTGAAGGAATTGGGCGATTTTCAAATTTCACAATAAACAAATTAACTATTGCATCAGCCGAATGACCTCCAAAATACCATTTTATAATTTGCACTTTTTCGCAAGTTAAGTATGTTTTTGAAGGCATTGTAAATGTTTTTCAAATACAATGGCATGTGCTACCAACGTGATCAACGTTTGTAGCGAAAAGACAAAGGAATAAAAGTTAATATGTGAATTCTGTCTGTAAAGGACACTGTTGTCGGATGAAAGTGTTTAGTTTTACCTAATAGTGCATGAGCTCGAAAAAAAGTTAACGATAAAGAGACAAAAATATTATTTGTACAAATTAATCTGCGCTTCTGGCAACAGCGGTTAAAATACGGTGGCACTGAACACACCCCCAACTGTTTTTGGTAGCTGGAACTGAACACACACGCCCATCGCTGAGCGCACAATTATTCTTCTCTCTGTTTCAAGTAGTTTCGCTCATATTTTCCTTGTCGTACTTAAGTAAATCGTATGGCGCGAATATACTTTTCGCAATCTGTATAATATCATGTTACAAGTACCACGTTATATGTAAGGAGTTGCACTTCGTTTTGCATTTTTTTACGGTCTTTATGGAAAAATTCTCGTTCATTGGACAGACTAGATAAATAACACACAATTTTGGCAATACATTTATTTTGGGGCCAACATCCAATTCGAAATTTGAGTGAATATTATTGAGTTGAGCTAAATTATAGTTGGTTCTAGAATATGTAGGAAAAAAAGTCCAATTGCAGTTGAAATTAGAGAGGATAAAACGTAAGATGGGTTTGTGGCACATTTTTACTATTTATTTTCGATTTCAAATCAATAGACATTGACAGAATCATTCAAGAAACAAAAAATTAACCTAATACTGTCAAAAAACAAAATTTTTAATGATAATCAGTGATAAAAAGTGTAATTTTATAATATCAAGTTGAAATTAACTTGAATTTCTTTTAGATAGGTACCTAAAGAGAATTCAATATACCAACGCAGTATTTTCGTAAACAAAGTAAGAATACTCCATTTTTTTTCAATTGATAAATAATGATAAATAATATATTGAATTGTCTTATTTGGTAACTTAATAAGCGCCACACTACTTTCGACACTACTGAATGAACTTCAATTGTGCAATTCTACAGTGACGATTGTGGAAGGGTACTGTTATAATTACCATCATAATAAACTAGCGACATAGTTAGACATGAGTAATGTAAACCTTTCTTTTGAGAAAGCCACTGTTGCGAGCAGGAGAAGATATACCTGGATCATGGCTGAAACATTCATTATCACCACATGCATAATATATAGCTATGGGTTGAATGAAAAGTTTGTGCAATGTTTTCAATCGGTCACGAGCAGAACTTAAAGTTTTGTTCCAATCAAATGTTTCATTTTTGTTAAGCTGATTTTAGGCGGTGGACCGGTTGTGAATGGTTTAAATCTATTCCTTTAAGCGATTTTAGTTTGAAATATTTTAAGTAGCTGTAGTGACGTCATTAATCTATAATTGTATAACCGGTATTGACCCATCTGTGAATATGAGTAACATTAATAAGGAGTGAGGTTGCAGTTTTTACGAAAATCAAAACAACTCATACGAGATGCTGATATTCACCTGTGTATGTCTTTTGAATGCACCTATCTTTATCAATATTCTCAAATGTATCTTTCCCCACCCTAAATAGGTGGTAAAATTGTAAATTATGATAATCGTCAAGCTATTTCTCACTTGAAGAAGTGTTTAACATATAATCATTCTTAATATACTTTGAAACGAGAAAACCGTAGTTATTGGACATTACAAGTGATGTCGAAACATACTTCAATAAACGTTCATCCTCTCGAATAATTCTGAGATTGAAACAACCATTTTCACTTCTATTATTAAATCTCTTTCATTACAAATATGTATATTTTCATTTACAACAGCATTGAATGTAACCTCAACTCCCCAAACTCAACCAAATCGTTACCATGCATTTAAGCGGATTCCCCTTTTAGGTTAAAATTTGACAGTTTACATTCATATTACTAAAACCAAGGAATAACCTAAGGACAACTAAAGTTTTTACCGGATCACCGCATTAAATCAGCTATTATAACATAGGTAAGATTTAATTTCAGTTTGGCCACTAATTATTTAATAATTTATCAAGCTGTTGTATATAGAGCGTAAGATAATGTCAAAATAAGAAAATGACGTTTGAAATAATTTAAAGCTGATTTTAGAATTTTAATTATTTTACTGAATTCAAATTGAAATTACTGGAAAATACAATATAGAAAGCGAATCAAACACTGAAATGAATGACACATCGCCAAAAATATGAGAAGCAGAATAAATAGTATCCTTAAGTTTATTTCCAGTAAAATCGAAAAGATTATATATGGAAGTCTATAATCCCTTCCTAAATTGGAGAAAAGAGAAAAAAAAATTTGTCACTTAGCCCCATCGCGAATAATCCTCATTATATGCTTGTTGTACTATCAAGATATTATACTGAAGATTAAAAACAATTTTAGAACTATAAACATTTATTTTTCATTGAATTGCACGAAATTTTCTACCAACCTGTAAATGCAACGTTTTTAAAATCATTTTTTCAACATAAATACATTGATATTTTTTATGAGTGTCGTGTTTAAAAATGATTTTGTGAACGTTAACAACCAATACTTTAGGTTAATTCTAAAATTTATATAATAAGCATATTTACAAACGTTCAATATCTAAAAAATTAAATTATTTCATTGTTGACTGTTTAAAATGTCCTACTGATTTTATCACTAAAATACGACATTTAACAGGAAAGTCTTAATACGAGACAAATATTTTATGACTGAATTTCGTGTTACGATTTCGAAAACGGAGAACAAAACAAAATGAGAATACTGTACGTTTCTTATAAACATACTTCAAATTTAAAACATTCCATTCTATTAAATATGGATATTCACAAATAAATTAAAATATAATAAAATCATCCAATATGACTCTAAAATTATATAGTGTGTCCATTTAAGTTCACAGCATATAGGAAACATATTATTCCTTTTACGATAAAAACTTGTTTCTTCTTAAAAAATAATAAGTGATTTATAACCTGAAATGCACCTTACTACGGGCTCCAGGACACACTGGAATAGGAGGAAATGAAATAGCAAAGAGAGGGGCTGTAATACCCTTTTTTGGGGGCCGAAACCTTTTTGCGATATCAGCTCCAATCTCTTATTGGAAGAAATAGGGAGCACCGATAAGGAGAGAAGATCTGATCATTGGAAAGATCTAGTAGAACTAAGAGAATCGAAGATGCTCGGATGACACTACAACCCGATGAGAACGAATGAACCTAAGCCAGAGTATGACTGCACTGCTAATCTCTCGCCGGCCGTTGGAGAAGTTATTTTTTCACGTTTCATAGACATTTTCCAGCGAAAAGCACGCTGTTTAAGTTTAAAGGTTGTTCCAGTTTGGCGGTTTTCCGGCCGTCAAAGACTACACATTCGGACTAACTTTCAATACAACAGCTAACCCGTGAAAAACTTATACATAATGGTACAGGTGACAAGAGTTACGGATGGTGAAACGGATACAAAAAGCTTGAGGGGCTGAGGTGTTGCTGGCTGGGACTGTCATCAGGTACTGAGAAGAAAAGGGGACACGATAGATCTCTCATTCTCAATGGATGTTCACCTCAAAAAATACATACATCTCATGTCTACTGCGGTAGGTTTCCGCGACACTGTAAACGAATAAGATAAATATGGCGACAGAACAGATTGCACTTCTGAAATAGCGGCTTTTGCATTTTACAAGGTACACAGGTAGTATTCACCAAAATCGTATTCATGTCACTGTAAAGTATTTCCATGGAGGCTATTGGCTTTGCGTTTATAAAACTGATTGGAAAAAATGTATAAGCATTTGTAATGACGGAGCTAAGCTAAAGACTGAGTAAACGAGCAATAGTGAACATTCGGAGTACGTGATTGCTAAGTTCTCTGGCTACTTTCTACTCTCTGATTTAGATGAGATAAAGTGCAATTGTAGTCTCTATTAAAAGTCAATCTCATAAAATTGAAATTTTTGGGATCATTTATGTCAACACAGAAGTGAGGTGGTTATCCAAAGTAAAGAGAGCGCAAAATAAAAACTCAACAGCCAACGAACTAGACTAAGAAAATATATAACAGTCTTTAAGAAAATTAAATAGCTATTTTATAAAAAAAATTAAAAACACGGAATGTTGTCTCTCAATTACTTGACATTCTCACTTTGTTTGGGGAAAAGAAAAAATTTACAATGTTTGAAAAAGGTAACTAGTTGATACGGATAATTTCCTGTTAAACGTTATATGGTTGACGACTCTAGAAAAAACTAAACGTAACAATATATGCACGTGAATATTATGAAATAAATGTTATTACTAGTAAGGACATATCAATAAATAAAAATTAATATAGGTATATTTTTCTAGATACTTCAAATATTGAAAAACTAAAATAATATATCAAAAATTTACCTTCTTCTTCTGGAAAAACCTTGCCCTGGAAGACCGAAATGCCCCCTAGGTATAACCATTCTGGCATTGCCTTGAGCAGGTCGTGACCCGCCGTACGACATCAACATTGTTAAATGTGCTGCATAGCCATCTGTTAAAATAGTTGCTTGAGATTGTTGCTTTTTAGTAGCTTTTCCAATTATAAAAATCTGCTTTTGTTTTATCCCAACCGAAGTGTACACGCTTATGTCTTTTGCGCTACCGTAAGCTGCATGTATAACCACACCATGGTTCTAAAAAATTATTACTAGTATTAAATTAAATGACGTAATATATTTTGGCTATCCCCAACATATTTAAGACGACACTATTCTTAGATTATGCCAAATATCGTATATTAATAATGGTAATTAATGATCATATTTAAGATTTTTGCAGTATTTGACGTTTAAAAGGTGAGAAAAAAAATTGAACAGCATTTAAAATAAGTATGAGCAGCCTACTGCCGGCTCATTATCTTTTTAGATTAGATTTTTGATTTTCTAACAATATTAAATGGCAAAATAGTTTTAAATTTTTAGTTTGGCAGCCTCGAAATCCGTTTTGAGATCTGTCAATCAGATTTTAATTATAATTCCACTTTTATTTGGTTTTTTATTGTAATTTGTCCTTCGTAGGTATGTTTTAAAAATTACGATTTTTGATATAATTTACAATTATTCTAATGAAAAATTAATAACATACATCATTTATAGTCTATAAATAATTTAAATGAACCCTTCCGAAATGGTACGCCACCGTGCATCGTACTTGTCTTGATTTATGTTGCGTCCAGAACATTGTATAAAGGCACGTCCACACTATGCCTCGATTTGCCGTTGGCCAAGCTAGCGACTCTAAAAACGTCTACATTCATTCAGTTTAGTCGCACAATAATCGCAGAACAGGATGATATGGGTATAGATTTATCAAATAACTTTCTCGTTCGTTCACTACATTTGAAAGCACGTGCTAACTGGCAGACAGTCTAAACTGAAGCCGCGAGAGGCCAGTGGTTGGCACGTCCTCACTCTCCGTTCTCATTGGCTTTCTTTGAAGGAGACCAACACCATCGATGTTCATTGACATACGGGTGGCTTATTGGCATGTGCCAACGGTCGCGTCTACATCGAATCGGCTTTTGCCAATTGCAAACAGCGGCATAGTGTGGATTTCATTGGTATAGACAATACACGAGCATACGGATGGAGAGCGGTGTGGGCATTTACGGCCTCAAATCGAAAACAACAATTTCCATAAGTTTGGACATTAATGTGAAATAGTTGCCAAGCAAATTAAATTTCATCCAAAATCAATTGGAAAATGCATAACTATTACAGAGAAAAAATTCAACTTCTGAATGTATGCATAAGTCGAGGAAGGAGGGTCGAGGAGAGTGAGAAATGGTAGTTTTTGAGAGTAGCGTTTTTTTGCGAAAAAAGTTGTTTTTTCAAGTCCCTGAAAGTTTGCTTGCAGGTTAGAGCAACTTACCTCAACCAAGTTGCTTAAATAGGCGGCTTTGTGACCGAGCGGATCCGTGGATAGTCCATCTGCAAATGATATTAGGCCATGGGGAAAATTATGTTGAGATAACCAAGACACCACTCTTCTATGTTGCATATCGGGTCTTCCAGTAATGTAGATGATTAAGAATCCCAATTCTTGCCAATGCCTAAAGAATATGTTGTATTCATTTGAATGGTTAAAGCATATGGCAAAGGGAAATAAAGTTATTGGCATTAATCATAACCTCAATCTAGCGACAAGTATAAATCACTCAGAGTAATGAAAAACATTGTGAATTAAAAGTAAGTATAGACAATTAGGTAAGTCCAGTTCAAACGAAGTGTCATTAGGAAGATCTTAGAGATAAGCCATAGAAAATACGTGTGTCATAGGGATTTTCAAAATGATTGTTTGTAAAAGGATGCAAATTATCGGTTTGAATAAAAAATTAAATTAAGTACATTACAAATTTTCCACATCAATTTACATTGTTTATTTCTGGTATGGCCCCCAAAATTTCCCCAATTGAGTAAAATGCTTCCTTAATATCTTGCGAATGAATCAACTATTCACGCAGAAAGTATTAATTTCGGACACGATAACGAAATTTCCATCAATTGTGTTAATTCAGATACTGCAAACGACACAGTTACATATCTAAGGAACAAACTAAGCAAAATCTATAATGTTGAAAAAGAAACTTTAAAAAATCCTTTTATTAAAATCATTGGAATAGAAATGGAGCACATCAAAAACTTAAGTCACAAAGGTAAAATTTTACATGTTCATACAAATAGTAAAAGCAAAAGACAAACAGCAGTTATGGAAGTGCCACCTCTGATCTTCACGTGCTAATAAAAAACAAAAAAGAACGATGATTTGCAGGCCATCGATACAGTAACGTCTTTGATGTAATCAACTCTAAACCATGCTTCAGATGTAGACTCATACAAAATACTGTGCACTAAATTTAATATAAACTGCGATGGAGGTAAACCACGTTACTCAGACTTTCTAAAAAGCATACAGAAATCAATCATTTAGAAAGCCTGCTTTTTAACATAGTTTTAAGGAAACCAGGACTGCGAACAGGTACTTTGAGTACCCCTGTAGAATCTTTTTTTTACTTTATCATGTAAAAATGTATGTACTACTGGTTAAATAAATAAATAAAAAATAAAATATGCGATATTTTTTTCTGAGATTGTATATTATATTTGTGGTTACCTTTGTTGACTGATTATATCTAATAATACCTTGATAGTTTATCGTGTTCTTTCCAATACCCAATCGGGAATATGGCGTTATATGGTCATTTGACATGTATTATATTTATATTTGTCATAAATTTAAAAATCAACTTTCTAACGTCAACCGAAACGCAAAATAATAGTGTTTTAAAATTTCGTCTGTGTGTATATACTGGATAGATATGCATTTTTAGATAGGTATAAAAATGTCTGGATATATGTATGAATGTATTTTGGGGTACCATTCACTGGGACCTAAAAGATCTATTGTGCCCCCTTACTTCTACTTAGTTTCTGAGGAGTCTCAGAGACTAGTAGCTCCTTTAGTCCTATTTCCCGGAGAATTTTAGGATATCTGCAGGCTTCAACTACCTAAGTAGTGTGTCCCTCTTCTATCCAGTAGTCTCCCAGGTCTAAATCTAAAATCTTCTTCCTCCACTATTTTGAGCTCTTTAAGGTGCCCATTCAGGCGACAATGTCCCGTTAGGATTCCTGTTAAAACTCTTAGTGCAGTTTTACTTTGACATGCATTCATTTGATCTCAAAAGGTTGTAGTCACCCAAAATAATCTTTGATTGCCTAAACCCTACTAGATCTTTCCAATGGTCAGATCTTCTCTTTCCTTCAGCTTTACCTATTTCTTCCAATATTACATTGGAGCTGATTCCGAAAAAGGGTTCCGGCACCCAAAAGGGTATTTCAGCTAGTTTATCTGCTATTTCGTTTCCTTCTATTCCAGTGTGTCCTGGAATCCACAGTAAGGTGACTATATTGTTCTCGCCTAATTCATTAAGTTTGCCTAGGCATTCCCACACCATTTTGGAACTGATTACACAAGAACTCAGCGCTTTAATGGCTGCTTGACTATCAGACATCATGATAATTGTTTGCCTTCTATATCCTTTGTCAATATTGAACTGGGCACACTTTCTTATTGCGTGAATTTCCGCTTGAAAGATACTTGGGGGTTTTCCCAAGCTTTCCGAGTGTTTGGTTCCTGGTCCGTACACTCCTATCCCAGTTCCTTCTATTGCTTTTGAGCCGTTTGTGTACCTTTGTATGGCATTCTTTCCAAGTCTGGTAATGGTATTTGGATCCCATTCCTTCTTGTTGCTTAATTCCGTAACGACTTTCTTCAAAAAATTATACTTTTTCATCATACCACCTTACGGCATGTCCCAGGTTGTCTGATTTCTAAGAAGTAAGGAGTTGGTTTTTTTAATGATTCCCTCTCTACTTAGCCTATATCTTGTTCTTTCTGCAACACTTTCCACCGCCATATGTAATGGTGTGAGGTTGAGAATCACTTCCATTGCTGCCGTTGGGCATGTACTCATTCCTCCTGTTATGCATATACAGGCTAGTCTTTGAATTTTGGAGAGGTTTTCTCTCGTCGTCAAGAGACTAGTTCCGCTATTCCACGCAATGGCTCCATAAGTGATAATTGGTCTCACTATGGCAGTGTATGTCTGGATATAAAGTATAGACATTTTAAGCTCTTGTCCCAAATCAATCTGGTTCGATTTGTATCTTAGCTTACCAACAAAACAAAAGTTGACTGTGTACTTTCAAACGCAACATAAATAGGTATATTTGAATAATTCAAATAGAAAGTAAGTTTATCAACAATACCAACATCATATGACAGATGATCAGTTTTGTATTGTCTATTCAGTGTTTAACAGTGTTCAAGAATTTTTTCGTCGATTTTATGAGAGTGTTTTATATATGTACACGATGTGCTTTGACTTTGTGTTTCTTTGAAAACCTTCATTGGATTTGAGATACGGAAATGAATAGTTTTCACACAGTTTTTGCACCAAAGAGCAGATGGAGGCTTTTAAAAGTTTACATGCCTAGACATATTTTGAAATTGGCTTTGTGCTAAAAGTAGGATCTACTTTAGTCAATGAAGTTTTTGTTTCAGGAGGCAAAGTATTACTTGAGTTTATTATTTTGGATGCTATATATAAAAAAAGTACCTGAGAAACTCTACAACATGTAGAGGAAGTTTCCATAGATTAATAAGAATAGCTGACAAGAGATAGTTCAAAATTTGATTGCAAGCATACCCACATCCCGTGCAGAAGTTTGACGAGCTAGAAAAGCTCTTTAGATTCAATAACTGTTCCCTATGACTTTAATTTCTTAGGAATTTAAATAAAATTAACGAAAATTATTTTTTAATTTATGTGATCTAAAAGATTTAAGTGCATATAATAATTGCCTATCTCGCCTATTTGAATTACCCATGTAATATTAACGTTGGAATTATTTTATTTTATGTTATCATAAAAGAATTTTTAAAATAAATAATTAACAATTAAAAAAAAATTATATATATAATTACAGAAAATTGATAAAATAATTCCAAATATTTAACATCAACGACATCAGTTGCAAAAATAAATATATGTCACTTCAAAACTCATAAATGTGAATGATATGTTAGGTAAGACAAACACTGAAGTAGTGTCCTTTAGAAAATTTAGGTAGAAGCAAACTATAAAATAACGTTTATAATCTATATAATGACAAAAATATTCATTAGGAATGCATTTTTCATTATAAAAGCAATAGATTACCTGACAACATCAACTGCACCCGCTCTAACTTTAGGATCACGGCCAGTGACCGAAACACTTGCTGTGAAAGAACCATCTATACTAAACACAATACATTCAGTTTTAGGAGGAACGACAGCCAAAAAGAAGTCTACTGCGGTATGGTCTCCTCTAACAACCATCTGTAACACAAAATAACCAATGTTTTGGTAAATAAAATATGAAAACATAAGTTTTTAGATAATTTTCGTTAGCCAGCTTGTTTAGATATTAGGCTTTGGTTAGTTTGACACTTGTCATCAAATATATCAAAACATGGTACATTAACCTGTGCAAAATGGATTTTAATAACCCGTGTGAACTTATTTTAAGAGGAAACGTAGCCGAAGATTTCCATCAAAATATGTGATAGCAAAAAGAGAACTAAATGCTTTTACTATAAATATACAGGGTGAATCACGACCAACGGGAAGGAGGTTTATGGCGAAACGGTGAAAATTTTGAAATGTCCGTCAATTTAGTAGTTTGTACATTCATATAGGCTACATTTTAAAATTATTTTGAAATATACACGATGTTCCAATAAAGTGTGACGTATCAAAGTTATATTTTTTCTTATGGGACACCCTATATTTTATTGCATTTTCTGATTGCCCATAAAAAATCAAATACTCTCACATAATGGTTCCCTATACCTAAATACAGAGGGTTCCGAGTTATGCTTTTTTAAAATGTGAAAGTTTCGAAAAAAATTAATAACTCATTGATATAACAAATTCTAGCAAATTTTCTCTGACATCTAAATAGTTGGACATTCGTTGAATGTATTCCACGATTGAGTACTAAACATCTCTTTACAGGGTGTTCCGAATTTTCAGTCTCATTATTAGATTATTCAATGTGTAAGTGCGGGGTCCTTTCTGTTGGTGACCTTGTATTAAAAACTAAATTAGCTTCTTACCTTGATAGGATACATTCCGTAACTTAACGACTTTTCCTCAGGAACTGTAAGCGTTATCCGTCCAGTTTTGTCGGTAACTTCTGTAGCCAAATGTGACCATTCGCCTAGCGGAGCATCTTTCATTACATGTATATCCACTTTTTCTCCCGTAAGTGTAATCATATCTAAAGGTCCGTACATGAATCTTGCTGTTAACGACTGTGGCGCACCCTCTCGAACAATAACATCATTAGCTCTATGATTTGCGGTAACGTTCTGGAAAATATAAAGTTTCATTATTATTACGTGATGTGACATTGTCAAACATGGAAATTTATTATGTCGAGATCTTTTCATACCTTAAGTTTGACAGATGTTCGTTTTCTTATCCACTTTTCTCTGGGTTGTCCGGGTCTGAAGGTTTGTTCTCTGTCATTATCACCCGGCATCGACGTAACTTCTATTCCTCCTATTTGTCTTAAAATGAAAGCGATTACGTCACAGCTTTCCCAATAACTGGCGTGGAATAAATGTGGAAGAGCATTTGTTGGAAAGTTTGATAATCCCTCGGGACAATAGAGAGCATAATCCATTCGTTTACTTCCCCACCATTTTTGTTGTACTGAAATTCAAAATTTTCCATCATATTCCAAATCAGCTTTTTTACTGAACTTTCAAGTTTAATTTTTGGTACAGATACAACATCTTTCACTACATATTTGTACACTTTTTCAAATTTATTAAATTTTCAACTTGTGAGAACAACACTTAGAGAGAGAGAGAGCTAATAAAAATAAAATAATATAAGGAGCAATTCTGTAAGCAAATGTTAAATTTTAACGCATGGTTAAAAATTACACAATCTGCTAACCCCATTTTATTATTCTGTATCAATAATAAGCTTTAAAATATTAATAGAAACCTCTTAAAATTTAAATCATAATCTTGACTATATAGTATAGATTAAAACATTTCTAATACCGGAAACTTCGTCAAATATAACGACATGCCACTAATTTTTAACCACTTATTATAGAATTTACCCAATAAACGCAAATATATTTTTTAATTACTAATGGAATGGAAATAATTTATTTAAAATTTCACGGCATAATGCCAACAGAATGAAGCTGTGACGCGATATGTTCCAAAACAAGTTTTATTACACTTAATAATTTTGAAATATGGTACACAAGACGGTGGACAACGAGTTGGCAGATTTACTGAAGAATACCGAAGTCTTCAGATTGACATGCTGTTCATAAACTTTGATTTGGATGAATTACTTCTATATCTTAACTTTTCTTTTTGAAATGTACACTCAAATAACACCAAAGAAATACTATACAAAATTGATCTAATACAGGAAGAAATAGTCTTAGACAGTTTTGAGATATTTCGTTTTGACTTATGAAATTGAGAGGATTGTTGGTTAAATAATTTTCATCATTTACAGCCCTTTCCTCTCACGATCTAGCGGAGATGATGATCTGACAGATAGTACCGTTCCTTCCCCTACAGAATAAGGATGTACAATTAGTAAGATTTTCAGGGCCTCGCTACCAGTTTCCGTTTAGGACCCATTGAGTTTTAATATATTGCCTAATGGATTGACAGGACTTTTGGCAATTTTCTGGATTCGAGTCGTTTTTTTTTCACCTTTTGACAGAATTTACTCCAGGAATCCCTTTTTGCCTTCTTGATCTGTTTATTGTATACAGAGTAGAGTAATATTCTCGGTCTTCTGTTCTTTCGCATCGTTAAATAGTTCCTGATTTGTAATTTGAATGAAAAATCTGTGCCTCAATGAATACCATTAAAGTACAGGGTGTCTTATCTCAAAAACAATTTATCGCATAGCTTATAGAGAAATAAACATGTACTACAAACTCGCATACGAGAAACTGCTGGAATTTATTTTCTAATTTCTACTCCACCGCTATAATAGCGCGTAGTTCTCAATAATAACATAAAAACAACATTTTTCTATAATATAATAAATGTACCGTTATAGTAACATAAAATTTAAATAATTCGTAATTATTAGATCATTTTACGTAAGTGTGCTCCAGTAATTTTTCCTCTATATTGTAAAATAACTAGTAGGGGTGAGTGGGAAAGCTGACTCAATAAAACTGTGATCACTTTTGTCCCGCTTCAAAGATTTTGACAAATTTACTATAATTTGAAAGGGACAATGCCTAATAAAATAGTATACATCATCGTTTCATGCTACTGTTTTTAACGGTCGCTTTGTGGTAGTGATTGAACGATTGTTTTGTTTCCAACTTTTTTTGGGAATCTAGGATTCTGACAAACTCGGTATCATTGTAACAATAACAAACAATTAATTATGTAACAAAAACAGCAAAATTAAACTATATTGATCTCAAATTGAGGGTTTTTGAATGGTATTTTTTGGGTCTTGTACTATACAGAGAAGTTAGAATGATCTTTAGAAAATATTTTGAAGTTGTAATTCCATTAATTAATTTAAATAAAAACAGTAAACTGCGATTCTTCCTATCTTCCAAAGAAAGACTTTAAATTATATCCTATAGGAATAAGCGAAAAATATACTGATAAGTTATTATTTTAATAAAGCCGGATAATTTGTGAGCCACTCTTGTGATCATTTATACATGTTCAGTGAATTTGAAGTTACTCTGAAATAATACACCATGACCAGTAACTTCAGCAACTCTCCAACATAACATCTCCCATCTTGTAGACAAATTGGTGAAAATTTACTTCTGTAGTGTAGGTCAAAACTTTACATTTATTCATATTAAACAGTCATTTATCATTTTATTATTATTTATATATAATTCCCTTTTAAATGATACTAAGTTTGTCAAAATCCATACAGTGAAACAAATGTTATAACCGTGGACGTATCGTCCTTGGTTGTATGTATATTGGGGTGATATTCACTGAGACCTAAAATATCTATTGTGCCCCCTTACTTCTACTTATTTCCTGAGGAAAGTCGTAGAGATTAGTAGCTCCTTTAGTCCTATTTCCCTGAGGAATTTTAGGATATCTGCAGGCTTCAACTTAGGTAAATGTCCCTCTTCTATTCAATAATCTCCTAGGTGTTGTGCCCTAGGATTCTGAATTGCTGTGCAGTTTGCAAGTAAGTGAATGGATTTTTCTTCTTCCATTCCACAGACTCTACATTCTTCTTCCTCCACTATTTTGAGCTTTTTCAGATTAAGTTCAGTTAAGGCGGCAATGTCCTGTTAGAATCCCTGTTAAAACTCTTGTTTACAGTTTTATCGAGTCAGATTTTTGTGGTACGAATTTATTATAGAAAAATAATGTTTTTCTGATATTATTGTAAACTACGTTCTCTATCGGTGTAGTAGGAAACTTGAAAATAATTTCCAGCAGTTTCTCGTATGCGTTTTTAATATTTTTTTTTTCTAAGCTATACGATAAATAGTTTTTGAGATACAGCGGGTTACCTCTCTTAATCAGAGACCTGGTACAGTGCCTGCATATCTAATGATAAAATTAAACTATGAGGGTGGAGAAAATTAATTATGGTTGTAAATAAGATATTATAAACACCTCTGTGAAAAGTTTCTTTTCTGTTACCTTCGCTCTCCCCAGGCAGGTAATCTAATATTAATGACGTTGTTAGTATCAGTCCAACACAAAATATCTTGAAACGGTCTTTACCTATTTGAAGAATAAACCAAAGAAGAGGAACAGTAAGCATGCATATTGTTATTTATCACTTAAATAGCTTTATTTCCATTGTTTTACCATTTAAATTTTTCAATAATAAATAAGTTTTTGCTCTTTTCAATATTCTCGAAAAAACTGGAGTTGAAAAGATCGCCTCCATTTTATTTTCAATTTCACTTCAACAAATTTAATATCTAACCAATTATTCTATAAAAGGGAAATAACAGTTTTTTGCAATAAATAACAAATTTACTAGTAAGTACTTACTAGCGTTAATAGCTTGAAAGGGAATATCAATCAGTCCCGAAACAGTGCTTTGTATCGAGACTTCTGATAGTCTTCTAGGTTGCATGTTATCGTTAAACATTTGGGGATTTGACTGGAGAATTTCGACTAGAAGAGTGGAAGACAAAATATTAGTTTTAATTGGGTTTAAAAAATTCCAAATTCCACATTGATGATAATCACTTTAAATCTCGGAGTAAACAGAAATTAAGATTGTGGAAATAAAATATTGAGCAATTTATTACAAATAATTTTTTTTCCATAATTTTTTTTATAGGGAAATGGATGACGGACTTTAATGACTCAAATTATAAACAGCCAGGTTCGGCATTCTCTTATACTCCGTGATTTAAAGATTCAATTAAAAAAAAAAACAAATTAAAGAAAAAACGAATTTTGGTGGTATTATTTCCGTGATCAGCTAATAGAAATACAAAGTTGTAGTAAGAAAGGATTAGTTCGAATTAGAGGCATTTATTAATAATCATGCAAATAAACTAACTTACCAAGATGGTACGGTTGTCCGTTTCCCAATGGATATTTCGCATATCGCGGAATATTTACAGGGGAAAGAATAGAAAACCGGGCAGATAATAGAGGTTCAAGTCTGGCGGCTACAGGATCAGTTGGATGGAACAAATTATACACTTGAAGACATACTGGACGGGTTATATTATCTGAAAATGAATGTATATGTTAGGAGCAAACACCGATTTCAGCCAATGGTCGAAAAATACGCCCAAAACGCTTTCTGGCCCTCAGCATATTGCCAAAATCCGAAATTATGCTTTCCGGCTGCTTAATGTAGACCAGAACGTATTCGGGACCTTTTGCGATTGCCAGAACGCGTCTAACACACAATTAAACCGTCTAAAAACCGATTTTGTGCATGTCTCAGCTTGCAAGCGACGCATACTTGAAACATCCACTTGTTTTTACACGAACTATTGTTATGACACTTGCTGTTACATAGTACCCTTACCCTTATTTTTACAAGCTTTTGCTACCTTTACCTCTGTAAGTAAGGGTAAGGGTACTATGTAACAGCAAGTGTCATAACAATAGTTCAAAACAAGTAGATGTTTTAAGTATGCCATTAAGTCACCAGAATTATACGTAGACGAATAACAAAATTCTTTCAGACTAGCTTGGGAAAGTCAATACACATTCTAGCAATTGCAAAGGCTCCAGAACGCGTTCTAGTCTACACTAAACGACCGGAAAATGATATTTCTGACATTGGCAATATACTAGTGGCCAGAACGCGTTTTGGCCGTATTTTTTCGACCATTGGCCGATATCGGTGTTTGATCCTAACATATATATTATAGGTTCGTTCCAACTGACGATAGAACCGTTCTAGGTATCGTTTGCGCAAGTGCTGTAGTTTTTTGCGTTCCGACGGATTATAGTATCGTTCTTGAGGCAGTACAAAAACTACCACCAAGGGGTGATAAAGTTGTTGTGCCCGTCCCTAATTCGAGTTTGCGCACTATTCAGTACTCGATACGATTCCAGAACGGTTACTAAATGTCAGTTGGAGCAAACCTTTTAAGAGTCAATCCGGTGCGAGCGTCCTTGCCAAAAAAGCTTTAATTTAATGAAAGACCCTGTCTCAAAATTTCAGGAGTTCTATGAACCCTTACAGTGAAGAGATGTATGCATGTATGTATGTATGTATGTATGTATGTATGTATGTATGTATGTATGTATGTATGATGGGGTGACATTCACCGAGACCTAAAATATCTATTGTACCCCCTTACTTCTACTTAGTTCCTGAGGAACGTCTCAGAGACTAGTAGCTCCTTTAGTCCTATTTCCCTGAGAAATTTTAGGATATCTGCAGACTTCAACTTAGGTAACTGTCCCTCTTCTATCCAGTAGTCTACCAGGTGCTGTGCCCTAGGATTCTGAATTGCTGTGTAATTTGCAAGTATATGGATGTAGGTTTCTTCTTCCATGCCACATAATCTACATTCTTCTTCCTCCCTCCCTGTTAAAACCTTAGTGCAGTTTTACTTTGACTTATGCATTCATTTGATCTCAACGGGTTGTAGTCACCCATCAGAATATTTGATTGTCTAAGCCCTACTAGATCTTTCCAATGGTCAGATCTTCTCTTTTCTTCGTCTTTGCCTATTTCTTTCAATATTACAGTGGGGCTGATACCCCAAAAGGGTTCCGGCCCTCAAAACGGTCTTTCAGTCCCCCCTCTATTGGATATATGTGATGATCGTTAGACCAATGATCACATATGGAGCTATTGCCTGGTGGCCAAAAGCTTTACAGCGAACGGCCCAAGCAAAGCTCTCTGGTTTACAGAGACAGGCTTGCCTGGCAATTACTGGTGCTTTCAGCTCCACACCGTCAGCAGCCATGGAAATCCTTCTGGACCTACCTCCTCTCCATATATTTTTGGAAAGAGAGGCTAGATGGACAACATACAGAATTGCGCATATTTCTAAATGCACAAATCAGGCTTATACAGAACGAAGCAGAATGCTAGTGGAAACTGAAAGTCACAGTATTCTGGGAATGACCTCTGACATAATGTCTCCAACAGTAAACTACGACCTGCCTTATACCGTCCTAATTACAAATAGAGATGAATGGGTTCTCCGTAAGGATGAACTATTAAGAGCAGACAGCTGTTGGTATACAGACGGTTCAAAAACACCCTCAGGCTCTGGTGCAGGTTTATACGGGCGCAGACCTAGGACAGAAATCTCAACCTCTCTAGGATCCTATGCAACCGTATTTCAGGCGGAAATTTACGCCATTGTTTCATGTGAGGAGAGATTGGAGCAGGCCAATCTCATACATAGAACAATAAAAATTTTCTCGGGCAGCCAAGCGGCTTTGAAAGCACTTAGCTCTAGTCGAAATTGGTATTAGACTGCCAAAAACTCAATAAAGTATTGCTGGTCTGGATCCCTGGCCATTCTGGCATGGAAGGAAACGAGAAGGCAGACTCTCTTGCAAGGGAGGGTGCCGCACGTGTTTCTATCGGACCAGAACCTACAATTGGCATCGCAAGTTTTGCCAAACAAACACTGAAGACCTGGACGGCAAGAAGAGCATTAGACTTCTGGCATAATTTACCAGGAGTGGTTCATTCAAAGGCTTTCATACATCCTTCGAAGAATGACTCCAAACAAATGTTAGACTACAGCAGGCATGACCTACGCTGTCTAGGTGTGAGCCACAATAGACTCTTGCGAGTGGTGAGTGGGTGAGTGGAACTGATTTCACAAGAGCTCAGTGCTTTAATGGCTGTTTGACTATCCGACTTATGCAGTGAAGATATAGAGCAGGTTATTTCAAAAAAATAATTTCCATGAAGGGTGACTAAATAAATTTTGTTAATATTTTTTCAATGCAGTTATAAACATACATCGTTTCCAAAACTTTTCACTAGTAATATAATCTCAAAAATTGAGAATATCATATAATTTAATCAAGGAGAAAAATGTCATTGAAGGTGCAAATACAAGGATGTATTGATATCTAGTTAGCCATGCATAAACAAAATATTGCGTTACCATAGCAATGAACAATAACTTATTAGAAGTGTCAGTGTGAAGTTTGACGTCAAAAAAGTACCTGTATTTAAAAGGGTTAAGAGGTAAGCAGATTTACGAAGATATGCTTAATACCCTTGGTGATCAATGTCCTTCGTATGCTACCGTGAAAAATTGGACTGCAAGCTTCAAAAGAGGTAAATTTTTCATTGAAGATGATGACCGATCGGGAAGGCCAGTTTCTGTGTTAGTCGCCGAAAATATCGATGCAGTTCATGACATGATTTTATCAGACCGTCGAATTGGGCTAAAACGGATATCTGAAGCACTGAATATTTCATACGAACGCGTTCATCATATAGTTCACGTCCAACATGACATGACATGAAAAAAATTGCTGCAAAATGGATCCCCAAATGTTTGAATGTTGACCAACAGCGTGCAAGGGTAGAAGCATCGCGTTCGATCTGTGCTCGATTTGAAAACGATGTAGACTTCTTAAACCGAATTGTTACTATGGATGAGACTTGGGTACATTTCTACGATCCAGAAAAAAAAACAACAACCGATGGAATGGTGACACTGGTTCTCCAAGACCTAAGAAGTTTTGTGTCCAAAAATCTGCTGGAAAAGTTCTTGCTTCAGTTTTTCGGGATTGCCATGGAGTAATCATGATTGATTTTTTGGATAAGGGTAGAACAATAATTGGAGATTACTATTCTACATTACTGACCACTCTGAGGGAAAAAATAAAAAAGGAAAGACGCGGAAAGCTATCCAAAGGTGTTTTGTTTTTGCAGGACAACGCCCCTGCACACAAATCTCATGTTGCCATGCAAAAAATTCGTGATTTAGGGTTTGAATTACTAGAACACCCCCCTTATTCACCAGATTTGGCTCCGTCCGACTATCATCTCTTTCCTCAACTCAAAAAAAGTTTAAAAGGTCGTAAATTTTCTTCCAACGAGGAGGTAATAAAAGCTGTGGAGGTCTGGTTTGCAGAGCAAGAAGAAACATTTTTTTTGAAAGGTCTAGAGACGTTGCAGGTTCGCTGTAATAAGTGTATCCAATTAAGAGGAGAATATGTTGGGTAATAAAATATTTTGACATTGAAATTTTGTTTGGTTCTATAATAGGCTAAGAATTTTTCAATATATCCTCGTACATTAAAATTAAAAGGTTTCTGTCAAAAGCGACCTCTTACGGAGTACAGTTCTAAAATGAGGACTGTATGTTGTACAGAATACCTAAAATTATAATTGTTTATGCTCTAAACAGTCTAAACCATTATAATCTTGCACGAAATAGCAAACCAGTTATAAATTTAACAAGTTGGTGTCCTACTGTACGTAAGAAAACAACTAGTTTGCGCGCCTTCCAAATACTTCATTGGAATATTACATAATCCACAAAGGCTATTAATTATTGTATTGTGAGAGTGATTATTGTTGTGTTATCAATTATTTGATTTTTTTTTTAAAAGTGTTTGTAGTAAAGGATCGGCCCCGATCAGCAATACTTATGGTTAAAACCAAATAGCATGTTGCAGTAGGACAGAACAGCACACACATTCCGCAGTCCTGCTTCACTCCTATGAACATTTCATGCGGGGTTATCTCGAATCAAAAGTTTAATAAACCGTTTTTTTTTCAAGACCAGTATATTTATTTTTTTTATTTACTTTGGCTATCAACGTAAGATTCTGTTTTCACTGGATTTCAGGAGTATAATATCATTTTATATTTTATTATAATATCAAATATTTTGAAAAAACGCCAAAACTTACTTATTTTATCGTCTTGAGAAGATATTTTTCTGTAAGCTAGAACCAAAGCGAGAGGACTTCCGAACATAAAGAAGTCCGTTACTTCAAACTCCAACTTAATTTGACCTTGTTCACTAGTTGAGGATGATCTTCTTCTTGGTAGGGGGGCAGTCAAATGACCAGATTCGTTAATATGCACTTCATCCACTACAATACAAAGAAATAAGGATAATTCTGTTCGTTAATGTGAATAAAAAATATTTTTTTGTTATTTTTGGGAAATTAAATTTATCTCAACGTTTCGGTACCGTCCAAGCAAAACATAAAGAGCATACAAAAGACAAGACAAGTTCCTGATGCAAAATTAACATTTTCTGAACATTTGTAATCTTGTTCATACAACAATGATGATTTCCAATAAATATTTCGATGAAGATGTTAAATTGGAAAATTAAAAAGAAGTATGCTAAATAAAACAATACCGTTCAGAAATAATAAAAATTCCTATTTTAAAAAATACTAAATATAATTTTTTGTATGAAAAAATGTATTTTTTTCTGTACCAAATATACCCTGCATCTTTTAAAAAGGTTTTCCAATAAGGATTTTGAAATGAAATTAACCAAATAGGTCAGCGGCGAACCCCTAAAATAACGCATAGAAAATCGAAGTAACCGACTACGAAGAGGTGCTAAGATGAAACCTATTGCAGTAGGTGCATTGAGTTATTGCAAATTAAAAAACCGAGAACACCGAGCGAATTAAAGTTGATAAATCACTAAAAATCATAATTTTCACAAAAAAATTATCGGCTTGTACCAAAGCTTTATTAACTTTGCGGGTCCCAAAATACTCGTTGAGACTTGTATTTTTATGCCACATTTTTTTATCCTGGCACCACTTTTCCTACCAAGTCCAGAAATTTTATTCTTTTGAATTCCAAGAATTTGATTCCAAACCGTTTATATGTTTTTATACGGGTAGAACAGTCAGAAAATTAGATCACCGTCGATTTATTCCGATTCACAACCTATATGAAACTTTAGGACCACAAGAGCTCAGCCTTGTTACATGCAGTAAGTGGGAGTGATACCATAAGCTCATTTTTATCACATAGATAAAAAGAAAGCTGCATTTTCTAAGCTGTCTGATTCAGGCTTTGTTGATTTTACGAACATAGTTGACTTATCTGTACAAAACACTTTGGATGCAATTACAAAATGGTTGAATGTGATTTAGTTGCCTGATATCCCCCCTAAAAAAGGTTTTTGTGGACAGAAGATATTGTCAATAAATGACTCAAGATATAAAGTTGGAACTATTAAGAATATAGCAGTAGACAATATATCTCCAGCAGAGGCGGTATTATCACAGCATGTTATGCGAGTGAGATGGCAAGTGAATAAATAGTCACAATCAATATTTGGAAATATTAAATGTTTTAATCCAACACAATATAGCTGGAAATTAAATAACAATATTTTGTGTTTTAATTACTTCGAAGGAGGTACAGCAATGGAAAAGTTAGAAACATTTATTTGTTCCTGACGTGGCAATCACCTTGCAGTGATGAAGATGTTAAGATATATGTTCTTGCTTGTCACAAGGCTTTAAATTCTGTTGCTCTTAAAAATATCAGAATGCAGAAATACTAGTAAACGATATAACAAAGAGGAATCCGGATAGTGAAGATTGATTATCAACTTTCTACTTAATACAAAATTGACAATTTTGATTCCACATGTTTTCTTTTTTTTTTAGTAAAAGTATTAATATTATATGCATTTTTTAAAAAAAATTTTTTTATTCGTAAAATGATAATTGTACGATATTACAGAAGAAGTATGTTGTAACACTTTACCCTACACTCCCCTTAAGAAAACATTGAAATGTATTTTTTTTTTGGAGCACAAAAGTCAAAATGTGTCTAAAGTTTTCCAGAATATCCTTAATTAATTCTTATCAAGCAGTTAAAAAGATATAAAAAAGCTTGAGAGTGTTCGGATCTCACGCGGCAATTAGTAAGAAATTCTATTTCAGGTGTGGCGCCTGAAAACAGTTAACCGGTAGATACAGAAACTGGGGGTGAATTGGTAAAAATTATAACATTTTTAGTCGTAAATTTGACTTGGAAGGAAAAGTGGTGCCAGGTTAAAAACAATTTAGCATCAAGCCGAGAATTTTTTTTTAATTACGATTTTGAGTGATTTTTCGAATTTAAAAAGGACACATTTCTTAAAAAAATGACGAAAGTTAAAATTTTTTCATTTTTGCCCAAAATATATCAAAAATGTGTTCTCGCTATATATTTGTTAGTTTCTTGCTATTTTGCAGTTTATTTGTTAATAACAAATTACTGACCACTCGTTCGCAAAAAAGTCACTGAGGTTTTTTTCAATAACTCAATGCACCTACTGCATCCTGGCACCTTCTTAGTCGTTTACCTCGATTTTCTAAGCGTTATTTTAGGGGTGCACCGCTGACCTAAAACTATATGTGAAGTATTAACGAATATTTTTTTGTTGATATGACAGGCCCATTCATTTGATTGGGTTGTGCTCAACAGCCCAGGCACTTGAACTGAATATTTGTACCATTTACAGGGCCATTTATGGAATAAAATCATTCACATGTCTTGACGTCAATTAACCTTGAGCTCTTGTGTCAGTTAGATCTTGTACGGACCCAAGAATTGACTGCCTCGGGTTCTCCTTCACACCAAACGTTAGAACATCGATTTTGAAGGTCCACCGCATCTGCCATTAAATGGACACAGCGTTTACATTAACGAACTCCCATTTTAATAACACATTTTCATCATTCTACCGTGCAACTTGCTATTGTGATTTGTCATCAGTGACTGAATGTTAACATATTGGACAGACACCACCAAAACATCGACACGTACCAATTGAAAATTCTTTAATTTGCTTTTTTCCAAGTTTTAACATCTTAAATTTATATATTTCACAGACAAACAACGAACTGAGTAAGAGTTATATTTGTAATGGGGTATCAATACCAAATATAATTAATAGTATAGATAGAATAAGTGAGAGACAAATATTATCATTATTCGAAAATTTTAATACTATTTTTTTTCCAATAAAATTAAGGAGAGACTATTCAAACGACACTTTCAACAGAAAATGTATTAGGTATTATGTAAAATGTCTTCGATTTATGTGACTTCGGTTGAATTAAATTAGTAATTTAAATATTCCGGAAATGTATGAAAATGTAAAATGAAAAACGTTCCCTACTCACATTTTTGTAAATCACTGTCCAATATACTGTTTTCACTTCCATGCCTTGAAGCGTACTTAGAAGTTCTACACAACGAATCATAACCTAATATTGAACCTATTGAATCCGCTACAAAGCACACTTGGCCCGCAAAACCTTGACCTTCTTCAGACTTTGTAAATTCTGAAATAGAAAAATAATAAAAGAATGAAAAATAACGAGCTTTTTTTTTGAAAAATATTTAAAATACGTTTCAAATGCTTTTTCGATATCTAAAATAATTTGACTACATAAATAATCTTTTGGCTAAGGTGCATAGATTTTCGTTTTTAGATATACCAAGTATAGAATAAATGAGCTATGAACCATCCTTGTAACTTTTAAATGGGTAAATAAGTTTAGTTCAAATTTTAGTGGATTAAATTGAGGCAAATTTTGTTTAACCGGAAATTGTATGAAAACTAAAAATTTTTATGGAACAGTCCAGTATATTTTTACGTATTTGAAACTCCTGCATGAGCTACATACCTACACAAATTTTTGTACATCTCAGAGTCGTCTTAAACGGCTAAGAATTATGCCGAAAATTACTCTGAAATTTACCACCAAAAATTGCCAGAAATTTCTCATGAAAGTTTATAACATTTTCTTGAAATCTGTATTACATGTGCAACAGAATGAACAAGAAAGAACTTTAATGTTATAGGTGTTGCAGCAATTTGATGTTTGTTAGTTTACAAATTACGTAAAACGCAAATAATGTCAAACAAACCGGTTATGTGGTTCTGCGTCGATTTCGCGAGAATTTTTGGTCGTGTTATACAGGGAAATTTTTAGTATTAGACAACAATATATTAATATATTCATAGCTTTGCTTTTCAAAGGTTGGAAGATTGTCTATATAGGTGAACAATAAGCAATACCTTGGAATGCAGCGTTAGCTGCACTGATTGTCCTAGAAACGGCATCTGCGTACTCTGACGTCGAAGAAGCCAAAATAGGAATAGCACCAATAGGAATCGAATCATGCGTTATCTGAGGAACATCTGTACAAGATGGCGACACATCGAAACTGTAAGGGCTAAGGCTAGAACAACAAAAAAAATTTACGTGCAACGATTGTATATATTTCCGGTAAAAAGATTGGCGTAGCTTATACATGGAGAAATCACCTATTAATGAAGTAAAGTTTCGGTATTAGAAGATAAGCTATGCCGGTTCTGGGACACTTTGGCCTGTCCATCAGGATCTATAAAGTGGATGGCCATAGCCAAAGAAGTGTGTATATTGTAATGTTATGGTCATTATAAGATATTAAAAAAAATTATATTGTAATCATTTATGTGAAAATGCTAGTTGAAATTTAATTTAATTAAAAAATAAAAATGAAGCGGTAGTTCGGATGGTTGTCAATTTTGAAAGAGGAGAAGAAATAAAAAGATAATCAATAAGTATTGCAACTATATGTGATGTATCAAAAGTATGTGTAAATCAGATGCGATGTTTACCAGATAATGTGAATCTAAACTAGCTTGGAATGGTGATAAGATTTGACGAAAGAGATGAGTCGAACCGGGTAGCCTTGCCTGGCTTCTTAATAAAACAAATATAGACTTAAGATTAAGAATTTTATCAAAGTTTAACTTATTGTCTTCAGCAAATATATTTACAATATTATAAAATCACAAATTCATCTAGCTGTTTTCTGTAACGTCCTTTGTCTATTTCACAGTCCTTAAAAATAGATAGAAAACCATAATATTTGTACTATAGTTTGTTTCAAAAAGTACATAGAGTATTGGAATGCATTAATCCTTTAACAACCAGATGTTTATCGGATATTTCAACATATTTTACAATTGAATAGTACCTCTTTAGTGAGTGAGGAAATTATTTTATTTTATAGTACAATATTTTATAGCACATAATTTTATACTCGAAGTGATCCACCACAGATTTTTTCATCTCTTCTTCTTCTTTTCACTTCTTGGACACCTTCTGGTCATTGTTGATACTGCACTTCTTCGGCTTATTCTTTCACTATTACACCCTTTGGTCATTATACTGACATATAGGTACACACTTCTGCGGCTACGGCCATCCACTATGGAGACCCTGATGGGCAGGCATAGCTAATCTTCTGGTGTTTGAAGCCGTTAGACAATAATAATTAGAAAACCTCTTACCTGGACAGTATTCCTAATCCTTCAGTGCAAATGGAAGGGCAAGATACCAACCTTATGGCAACATGAGCTAGTAAAGAAGGATAATGTTGGCGCATTACTAATTCGAAGGCTCCTTTGAATGTAGTTATATCCGACTTTTTCGCCGTTAAATCAACATTAGCATCTAAAACATATGATTCAGTCAATTGTGTGGTAAGATATTCTGTTCAGTGAAGTTTTAAATAAAAATAGTAACGTACAGGACTGTTGGAAAGTATGAAAATGATTTTCTAATTTCATTAGTGCTATAAAAACAGACAACATTTGGAACCATAAAAAAATACTGACCATCAAAAATTTTCAAAACTGTTCAGCTTTTGATTTGATTTTAATCATTTTTTTTTCAATATTGGATCAATTCTTTCGTATCAATACTGTGGTTAAAATTTTGATGAGTAGTTAAATTTGAAAATATACGGGGTGAATAGATGTGAAGACGCTGTTTTCCCGAAATTTTAAACACCCTGTAGAATGCAGTAATTCTATCAGGGGGTAACAACTGATGTCAAAATGTAGCACAATGCTTCATTAAAATTTTGGTTTTTTATTCACGTTATAATCTCGGTATTTAAAAAGATTCATTGTTTTTAAGCCAATGGTGAAAAGATTCATTATTTTCAAGCAAATAATAAAAATAATATTAAAACGTACGTTTAATCTCTTAAAAATCTGAAAAAAAAAACATAAACATTTCCGAAAATAGTAAAATGTGATGCGCTAATATCGAGTGTGTCAAAGTGACCTCATTCAATCGACATGAATTAATTAATATGGTTAGTAAAGAAAGGCTACAGAAGAATTGAACTACAGTCTACAAAAAAAATGGTTCAAGAAATAACCGCATTTGAAAATGTGTCGGATTTTTTTGACTTGGCAGTAAATCGACTTTAATGTGTTTCAGTTAGAAGCTATGTACCCACAATATATTCCTTTACACAATTTCTTCTTTCATTAAATTGAAAATACTTTTTTTTAATTAATAAATACCTAGAAAACATTACAAAAGTTGATATCTGTCGATGGCATTTTGAACTATTGGTTCAACTGTTACAAAGTAATAATTATATTATCCAATAGAATTTAAACAAAATCTATCGAATTAAAATTTGGGGAGACGAGGATTTGATAATTTTAAACATGATTAATATTTATTGCAATTGAAAATAGCAGTTGCCCTAGTAATCATTGAGCAATTACTAAATATGGTTAGTGAGGATCTAAGTTTGGCTAAGCGCGAAATCGCTAATACCACAGGGCCCAGATTCTTGAAACGAAGGATCTATGTTCTCATGAGAAAAGTGGGCGGAGTTCTCTCGAAAGTGTCTAAATCATATTCTTGAATAGATGTGACAGTTCACATCACCGATTTTCGAGAGAAGTGGTTTCTACTACTAATATTTAAGGGAACGGAGCGTTCCCGGGTGTTCGTGTAAATTATTTTGACCACAGCACACATATGTGCTGTGATTTTGACGTTGGGAAATTAAGATAACTTCAATTTGGCTGGTTTCTTGTTTGAAAAATTTACTTTGGATATTTTATTTTAATTGTTTTTAAATACGAGTAGAAGTAGATTACTTGGTTCAAAAATTTTGATCGACGAATGAACACATAAGAATTGAAATGAGTTGAACCGATAACAGTTGTTAACAACCATATCCAATGTCGATAAAGTTTATCACTAAAATACTTCCACTTTTTTCACAGCCAAATCGCACAAAATACAGAAGTCAAAAACACAAACAAAAATTAATACCCGCCGAATTACAAACTTTGGTTATGTTAACAGGTTCTTCTTACTTGCATTTTAATCATAGAAAAAGTATCCATATATACTTTTTCTATGATTTTCATCATAATTTTTTCTTCTTCTTTCTTTAAAATGGTGTGCTTTAGCTATAAAATATCTGGCAATATAGCATTAATCATCCGCATGACGTTTCACATCACAAGTGCTCAAGAATTAGATTTTAGAGTAACGCGTGAACGTTGGCGGATCGGAATGTTCATTTTGGTGAAGTGAACGTTCCTTTTCTCTTGAACTCGAGAATCAGGGCCCAGGCATCTCAAAGAAACGAGTCCTTTATATTTTTTATGAAAAATACTTATAAAAAATTATCAGTAGTAATATCACAAGAGTGAGAATAAATTGAAAATAATTCGACAGATTTTAGAAAACTTGTTGCCAGGCAATAGACACGAGAGCCCGAAGGGCTCGAGTGGCTATTGCCTAGTGGCAACAAGTTGGAGAAAATGTCTGGAGAATTATTATCTAATTTATCGAGCTCTCGTGTGGTAATCGATAGATTATTTTTTGACGTTACCATCAAAATCATTTTTAAGATTTTACATTTTTATTTCAACAAATTTATATCACTCGACTCAATATAAACAGAATGAGTTATTCAAATTAGGATGCATTGAAGTTTTGAACATGAAAACTACAATTGTTATAAATGTCAAATCAAGAAAATCCGTTGTCATGTGGTTGTCCTTCAATAAAAACAATGTATATTGAACTATTCTCGCTGGAATAATGTAAGTAGATTATTTCCACTATAAAAATGTTTTGATTGGCTAGAACGTATATGAATGACTGAAATTGAAAATTTCTATTCAAAAAATAATCAAGTAAATTATATCTCCAACAAAATTTAAACATAACTCGACTAACTTCCTTTTATTACGTGTTGAAAGTTCCTCTTATTACATATTGAAAGTGAATTACTTTTATTTATTTATTTGTCCACGACCACTTAATAATAAGTCAATATTTTACCTCCTAACAAAAGGTATATGGTACCCATTGGTACCCATATATCTACTAGAGTTAATTATGGTTCCATAATTCACGTTTTTGTATTTAAATAATATGCCATGACAACTCAATACTCGCAACATTTCGGTACATAGGTGACTAGAGATGGGGGTACAATATGAAATAAACTATTAAATCTGCGTATTTTGTTTAGGAAATTTGTTTCTGAAATATATCGTATAAATAAAATATCAAAATTTTTAGTATTGATACTTTTCATAACCATATTTTCTGATATTGATATTTTTAAAACGCTATACTTATAACGGTACGGTGTATCCATATTTGACGTACTCCAGAAATTTATTAATTTTGTCGTTAGAATTGTCAATAATACCAAATTATTACTTCCGTTCTACACTCGCCTTATTTAATAAAGAAATCAAGGGTCGTGGACAAAGTATAGTATTCTAGTCGTAATTTATGGCCATAGCTATCATAAATGGCTCGTTTAATAATATACCATTATTCACTGTTTAAAAAGGTATAAATACCCAATTACAAAACAGTACCAATTACAAAACAGTAGGAGTGGTAAATATGCATAATCAAATTATATCAATAACAGTATTTAAACATTACAAAGAATGTATATTAAAGTTATTTAGTGAACATTGAAAAAATAACTGAATTTACTGTTTGGACCTCTACTTTGTGGAATCTACTCGTATTACTATTTTAAATGAAACTAACTACTTCTAATTAATTCCACTAAAAAATATATGAAAATTCTAAATTGATAATCATTTCGATATTCAAAGTGACAGAAGTAACATTTCGTTACTAAAAATATCGATATCTTTATCTATAGAGTTACATTTATCTGCCATAAGATATAAAGGAGAATTTTCCAAAATATGTATTTTGGGAACGTTCAAATACAACGAGTACCTATTTCTCGCCGACAATCGAGGAATGTTAAAGCTGGATTTATAGATTGACGGACTGTAAACGTATACCTCACGTAGACGCACTGGATACTTAACAAACGGTATGTAAAAATTGTTGCAGTTATAAATAAACGGAACGGAAATTTTGCGCATGGGCAGAGGTAACGTACTCGCGGCATACAAATTAACCTAGAAATTATTCAAATCATCAACAGCCTGTGTTCTATGTTGTTTTGAGCTTTAAATTTTGTATTATAATCTAAATATTCATATAGTTTGAATCACAATGGATTACGAAATACATGAAGATATACTTCTTGGAGCCGTGGGACTATTATTCTGTGCAGTAGCATTGGAAAAATGTCGACAAGCACAAAGTCGAAAAACGACGCTAAACTAAACAGTAAACAAAGGATATCTATGCCAATCTATGCAACATTCAAAAACACAACATTAAATGACAGCTGATAGCCACGCTGACATCACACAAAATTCTTTCCTTTGATTGGCCGGACGTAAGAACGCACTGTAAAAAGATAAAAGTTGGCCAACTCTTCCGTTCCAGTCCGTTCCCCTTACGTTACGTCATGCACTTATGTTCCTTTATAAACAAGGTACGTAAATTTTATAGTTGATCTTTTCACAGTGCGTCTACGTTTACAGTCCGTCAAACTATAAATCCCGCTTAAGTCAGTTGTTCCAGTAAATTTGGCGTTTTTAACTTATTATGAATAATTGTATGTAAAAAACAAATGATCATACTATCACGTTTCATTTGTAAACTGAAAATGTGAAGCCTATTCAATATATAATAAATATATTTATTAGGTTAAATATATAACACAAATTTCGATACAATAGACTTAATTCTCCTAATAATGAATGAATACCCAGGCATTGCCTGGGCGTTGTAGTGCATATAAAGCTTAAGTTCTTTTAAAAAATAGCTTAAGTTCTTTTAAAAAAGGTATCAGGTGTTTGAAGTACCTCATTATTAACACTATAATCATACAATAGAGGTTTAGATTTCAAGCAGTAAGACATTACTTTGCAGTTTGATACGTTAAGACTAAGGTGATTTTGTTGACACCAGTTAACAACCCGATTCAGATTTGATGACAAGTGCTCACAATTCGAGACGTCTAGCACATTACTATACATCTGCATAAAGTGAAAAATGAGTATCAATAACTTTTACAACGTCGTTGATGAAAATATTAAATAATAACTGCCTCAGATTTGAGCCTTGCGGGACTCCAGATTTAGCTGCAAAATCGACTGACCTATTACCACCGACTTGAACAAACTGATTTCTATTTGTTAAGTAAAAGGTCAATCAGTCGACCAAAGAGAGCGTGATATTCCGATTTTCAACAATTTATTTAACTGAAAACCATGATCTAATCTGTCGAAAGCTTTTGAAAAATCAGTATAAATTACATCCGCTTGAGACCGCTCAGTATACTCTCAGCAATGAATTGGGTGACATACTTTTCTCTAAGAGTATCTCGAACTTCTTGAAGAAATTATTGAAATCGGCCTGTAGCAGGAAATTTTATGTTTTTCATCTTTTTTATAAATAGGGTACGCTTTTGATGCTTTCTAGGTGTTAGAAAATGTACTTGACTTCAGACAAATGTTGATTAAAATAGACCAGGGGAGAGCCAATGCAGTTGCACAATCTCGAACAAGGAAAGCTGGAATATGGGGTAGAAATAATGTAAGATTGTTTAAATAAGTTGGCAAAAGCAAGTATTTCAGACGGGGTGTTGAGCATTTGGTTATTATATATTATGTCATAGTATTAGATACTTTACCAGTGCATTTTTTGTTATTAATAAATGCCCTGAATTTATTCGGATTACTTGTTATTTCTTTCTCTGTCTCTACAAGATATTTATGGTATGCAACATTAATTTCACTATTAACTTTCGATCCAAGCCTTTTAAATTCATTAAATGCGTCAATGTTACTGAATAATGGAACCATTAAACCAGGGAGGATAACGATTAGCTAAACGGAGTATTTTGGTACATATTTCTCAAGAATATTGTAAAGTTTACCATAAAAATAAATTCAAGTATTATCTACGACGATAAAAACTTACGAAAAAGACCAATAAATTTTAGATATAGAATCATAAGGTGAAGGGAAATTTTAGAAAGCTATGGCAGTATTGATATCTTTATGTAACGGTAAAGTTAGTTTATAAAATTATTTAAAAGAAACAAAAATACGCCAAATAAATCTATACTTACCCAATACGCTACCAGCATGAAGGACTAAAATTAATACTGTTGTTTTACAAGGATTATGTGCAGGAGAAGCTAACGGTGATTCCGGACAAGGTGTTTCGACAGAATTTATTTTCCCTCTCAACATCGCTCTCCTATTGCCTCTTTCACTGGCGACTCGTTGAAGATAAGTTGGTGAAAATATACTATCTTCGGCTAGAAAAAATTACACAACTAACTAAATCGCTTTATTTCTTTACAAAAACAACACGATTCACGAATTACGTCACTTACTACATTAAACTAATTTCAATTACTGTCAAACTAAATGACGCAGTTTGTTTTAACGGGAGCAGATTTGCATTCAAAAAGTCGCAGATTTATCAAACTACGTCGCATATGAACAGATTAAACGTTTGGTTATAAAATATCCCGCATAATAGGTGGTGGTTAGTACCTAATTGCATTGTGCTCAGTATATTATGCAATATATGAACCTGAACTTACAGTAAAATATATTATTATTCGGTAAATATACAAAACACTCAATAAATAGAATAAAAGCTCAATAAAACGACTAAATGCTTCGGATATTAATTTATCTCAGTAAATGATTAATCGCTTAATAAATTGGCTACATGCTCGGTAAAAAGAAGTGTTCGTTTAAAAAAGTACATGCTCAATAAGATGAATAAATCCTCGGTGAAGCAAATTGCCGAATGAAAATAATACAGGTTGTGTAAAAAAACAGGCGATTGTATGTAAGTATGTATGATAAATTGCTTAATAAAAAGGATAAAAATTTTATTAAGGCAATTGTATTTGTCATTTATAAATATGTTTGTTTTTCTCGTAAGTGAAGCCGACTTCATTGTGGTTAGGAAATCTGAAACTGTGAAAGAAAAACAGACAGAGGATCATTTTTTGCTAAATGTGTACATGTACAGACCATTTAAGGGAACCGTCAATATGGATACCAAGAAACTTGAAATTGTAAGACCTTATTAAGTCATTGTTAAGTTTGAGAGGTTGAAAAACTCCTTTGTGAGATAAAACTAAAGTTTTCTCAGTGTTAAAACAAAGCTCGTTCGAGTCAGACCAGGACTTAGCAGTAATGAGATACGGTAGAATGTAAAGCTGGTATATCTGAACTACTCCAGGTTATGCTAGTGTCATCAGCGAATAAAATGAATTTGCAATTACTTCGCGAGTCTGTGACATAGTTAATGAATACCGAAAAAAAATTGGGCCTAAAACTGAGACCTAGGGTACTCCACTACTAACTATTAAATTTTCCGAATCGTTTTTACAGTTTTTCTATTAAGAATTTATAACTCTGAATTAACTATTTATTAACTATGTTTGCTCTTTTGATAATTATTAAAAACAGGTAGTTTCTAATATACAGTTAATTTAGTAGTCGATACATATATTTTTTTAATTTTCAGTCCTTACCTTCTTGTTGTGAAACATGATTCGTAGGTGACGTTGTATCTTGATCTTCTTCCATGAGAAGTTCCAATGAACTCCATTTAGCCAAGGATGAAGAATCTGCAATTTTAGAATTTTATTTAATACCAGTTAGTTACAATGGAAACTATGAATATGTATCGTCACGTGAATTATACGTCATCAACGATATTCATATTAACCAAATTAGTATGACAGTAGAAATAAACGTTAGTGCTAATATATCAATGATCCGTCTGTCTTTGATTAATTGGGAATTAAAGAGATGAGTATGGGAATCTTTCAGAAGTATAATTACAGACTAAGTAGTGATTTCTCAATCACCACCTACAAAATAAACTAATATGTCATCTACCTATGCCTGTACCAAAATAAAATATTTTTTGAAATGTTATATTATAGATTGGCTTGGAGTTGATGTGAAAAAATGTCCAGAATTTTGAAATAAATGTTCAAAATAAAAATAATGCCATAGGAACAGCTAATTCCTTTTAATTATATATGTATACAAATCTCATCATAGTTACCTTCACAATCGAAGAATTCTTCGTCCGAAGAGGAGCCAGAATCTCTGCCAAGAGTTTTTATCCTCCAATTAGCAACTTGTAAATCGAAACTTTTAATTGAGGAAGAACTTGGAGAATGGAGTGTTCTGTTTTGTTGCCATTTATCATCTCTTCTATAAAATGATCAATATTGAATATAATATTTTACTTAAAAAAGGTTGTTTCATTCGAATTAATATGTGAAATTCTAAAATAATTTTTGGTAATTATATGGTAAGCGGTTTTGCGCTATTATAGCATCTTTCAAAAACCGCTTACTTGATGGGTTTCTTCAGTGCTTCTATTTAAGGGCGAATTATATCAGTATTTCTTGAAAGTATTGTATAGTATTAAAGTTTGTCCAAAATCCATTGCAAAAGCTTAAGCTTGTGTTGGTTACCATTGCCGAGATTTTCCTTTGATTGAAATATGCTGATCAAAGGAAAAGGTATGCCAATCAATGGAAAAAGTTGGCAAGGGTGACGAAAACGTGTTTAAGGTTTTGCAATTTATTTTGGATTAAATTTACCACCAAGCACTCCTCAAAGTTTTACAAAATCGTAATTTTTGATGATGATTTTTTAGACAAAAGTTTACAATTAATCATGCATTTTACATAGTTGCATCCAGAAGAGAGTAGATTGTTTAAACAATCGTAAGGAAGAAACACAATGGAAAATTAAGTTAAATTAAAACCAATTCAAAAATTTGAGAATGTTTTCTACTGTTTCTCAAAATAAAGACATTACAGGTGTTAAAAATTTTTCAGATTTACATTTTTGAAATATTTCTAGAATAGAATGCAGTTTTTTACAAAAATAATAGTTTAAAACTTTCAACCAAACATAGTATTGCAAATTAAAATATATTGTTATTCATATTCTTACTTGATTGTACCCAAGTCATCCTCAGGTGACAGATCCCCATCGGAACTGCCAGCAGTCTGTATTGCAGGAACATTTGAATTTTTGGTTAATAAAGGACTATCTTCTGTTACTTCTATACTTCCCAAAGTAGCAGCTAAAGTTTTACCAGGATTTTCTTTTGAGGTGCTATTACCAACATGGTCATCTTCATCTAATGAATAATAAATAAAAAAAATATAATTAGTTTAATTATCTTGAGGTATGAGTATCTGAACAAAAACAAATCTACCTTAACGGTCTGATATTCTCAATTTAAAATTTTTTTTCTATTTAATTATTGATGTTTTTTTAATATAATCTAATATAATCATTTAGTAGTTGAAAATACTACAATTATCCTTGATCTTGGTGTGATGTATGTGGACAAAAAAGTCTGTGTTTCATTACTATTATTTATTGATACTGAAGTTTGCAAGAAAGTTGTAACAGTTGTATTTAGTTAGCTCACCCCTACCAGTTGTTTCACAAGATAGAGGGAAAAGTATTGCAGCAAAATGATCTTTAAATTTTGTGGTACATTTATTAGGGATGTGCTGGTGATATTACTGTGAATTACTCCCTCTAGCGGTAGAGTAGGGAACTTTGAAATAATTTCAAGCAGTTTTTCGTATGCGAGTTTGTTATACAGATTTTTTTCTCTAATCTATAAGATAATTAGTTTCTGAGATACAGCGGGTTACCCAAACAAAATTATCTTCTATAAGTTCCTTGTGGCATTACTTGTTATTTTTTCTTATTTTCTTGGGAATCAAACCACAATAATGTTTTTTTTATTTTTGTATTTCAACGATTCGGTAGCGTTCCAGCTACCGTTGTCAAGATTAACTAATAATGAATGAATGAAAAATTTTTGGTCCCTATCTGACACAACGAAAAAAATTCTTGACAACGGTAGCTGGAACGCTACCGAAACGTTGAAATAAAAAAATAAAAAAACATTATTGTGGTTTGATTTCCAAGAAAATAAGAAAAAATAACAAACAAAATTAATATGGCTATCTAGCCAATGTCAATGCCTTTCAAACGAGATATCACTTGCCATAAGGTCCTATTTAAAATTATTGGCCAGAGTAGCACTGTGACGTCATCTATTACTATTACGTCACCTGTTACCATTCGTAGAGAAGTTTACAACACTTTATTTTCACCCTCCAAATTTTATTAATGTAAGTGTAGCCGTTTAAAAGATACGAGGGGGGGAGGGGACTTTTGAATAGCACTGTATAACATAATATATTATTGAAAAATCATATGTTTGGTATGTAACGGCATCACTTTGTAATATCAAAATATGGACCTAAAAGACATCTACTATTTTTCTTAATAACATTTTTTGATATCTCTTAAAACAACCCATATACCAAACTTTGTTATAAGATTAGTACACAAAGTGACATTGAAATTTAACGTAGAATCCGAATAGTTGATAATATATAGTGAAAATTTGTATTGTATAGTTCGTGAAAACAAATAAATGAAAACATATTAAATTAACAATTTTTTATGCCAATTATTTCAATAGTAAACATTCTAAGATTTAGGATATCAGCTGTAACCAAGATTGCAATATAAAAAATATACAGACCCACACAGTAATACCTACAGTTATTCATTGAAATTTGAAAATTAACATTTACAAATTAACGGTTGATCTTCAGGATTAGTTTTAATTATAAATAGATGAAACACAACAAAGTGTTGTAATTATTTACATTAGTATATCTGGAAATAATTTTTTGTTTATATTGGTTGAATGTTCAGATATTTTTTTTTCCTAAACTAATAAATATCATTGGAACAAAAACAAAAGCTTAATACATGCGTTGGGAATTAGGTAATCGCGATACAGAGTATTTCCTAAATTGTCATTTGTTTTCTTAACCATATAAAGAGACTAGCAAAAAGTGAAAAGAGCCGTTTGAGTATTAGAGAGTTATTGAAACGTCTTTTGGAATTCCCTTTATTAAAAGATTCCTCTATTTTGACATATACGCATGCGCATTTCCTAAGTTTGTCTTAAAGGTTTTTATGTAAATAAAGGATATCCTATATTTAAATTAAATACAGGAAAGGAAACCTTTAGTTAAAGCTTTTTAATTTTGACAAGTTTGACATACTTTTGTCAATATGTGACAGAAAATAATTGTTTTGTCGAGCGAAATATTTCAAATTGCACAATTTTTCGTTGGATTTGCTATATTTTTTATACAATTATGAAACTATCATCAAAACCGTTGAAAAACCGTCTTCGTTTCACCTATGAGGATTATATTATTATGCTAAAGGTACGTTTTCCTCCACATTCGCAGCGAATTTGGGTAGCAGCTACTCAGTACGCGTAGGAAAACACTCCCGTTTAAATACATGAATAGGTGTGTGACGAATAAGTCGTCGCTACTTTTTCGCGGCTACTAGGGACTGGCGAATGTGGAGGAAAACGTACCTTAAGAGAAGTGGTTTCCCAGAATCCATTTAAAAATGGCAAACATACATGGGATGATATCAAACATAGTATGTTTGTGCTCACTAAAAAAGATTTTACAGTGAAAAGTATTTGCCAACACATAAAAGTATCCTACAAGACAGCTTGAAGGAAATACCAAACAAAATAAGATCTATAAATGAACTGGAGAGAACAGCTAACCTTACAACGAAGGCTATAATGAGGGCCTTTGAGGAAAACTGTCCTCTCAAAACCAAGAAAACTTTTAATAAAGTGCCCTGGTGGAACAACGAGCTAAGCAGTCTGCGAAGCAAGGCCAGAAGGGAATTTAATAAAGCAAAGAGAATGAACAAATGGGAAGAGTACCGTAAGGCTCTTACTGAGTTCAATGTTAAACTTCGGAAATCGAAGCGCAGCTCATGGAGGACCTTTTGTGAGAACCTTAATGAAACACCTGAAATTAGCAGAGTGCAGAAGGCTCTATCAAAAGGCCCTCAAGAAAACATAGGGGCGCTTAAACGTGAAGATGGTACCATCACAATAACCTTCCAGGAAACTGTGGAAGCTTTATTAATAAAACATTTTCCAGGGTGCACAGCATCTAGAGAAACAAGAGAGGACAATGGGTCCGTAAGGAGCAGAGCAGAACTCAAGATGGACTGTCCCCTTGTTAATAAAATTGCATCACCTGAAAGGATTAAGTGGGCCTTAGGGTCCTTTAAGCCATTCAAGGCTCCAGGCCCTGATGGAGTGTTTCCGGCAATCATTCAGAGAGGGCAGGACATCTTAATTACAACGCTGATCAAGATGTTTCGATCCAGCCTATTATATGGCCATGTTCCTCATGCATGGAGGAAAGTAAAAGTCATATTTATACATAAGGGGGGTGCAAAACCCCTTGACGACTCCAAGTCGTATCGTCCAATAAGTCTATCGTCGTTTATGCTCAAAACGATGGAGAAACTAGTGGATCAATACATCAGAATGGAGGTGTTATCAGCTAAACCTCTTCACAAGTACCAGTTTGCCTATCAAAAAGGCAAATCAACGCTATCAGCCTTACATCAAATTGTCAAAATCATAGAGGGAGCTCATGATTCAAAGGAGATTGCCCTAGCAGTCTTTATGGACATAGAGGGAGCCTTTGACAATGCTGCCTATGATTCAATGACGCAGTCTCTCAGGAAGAGAGGGATTCATAACTTCATCATTAAATGGATAAATAATATGCTGAGGGGAAGATTAGTATCCACAAGCATTGGCAGTGCCACACATGAAGTAAGTACCAAAAGAGGCTGCCCACAGGGGGGAGTCATATCTCCGCTGCTGTGGTCGCTGGTGGTAGATGAACTACTAAACGACCTGAGCAACGCGGGGTTTGACGTTCTGGGGTATGCCGATGACATAACTATAACAGTGAGGGGCAAGCATGACTCCATCATAGGGGAGAGAATGCAGGAAGCCATTGACCTAACCAAAAATTGGTGCCGTAAGGAGGGTATGAATATAAACCCTCAGAAGACCACAATAGTTCCATTTACCAAACGAAGGAAAATAAGGTTACCTAGTTTTCAAATAAATGGAACTATCATACCTCTTTCCAAGGAAGTCAAGTACCTAGGGGTGACACTGGACCAAAAACTAACGTGGGAGAGTCACCTGACTAGAACAACCAACAAGGCCATCAAAACACTGTGGTCGTGCCGCCAAATGGTAGGCAAAACGTGGGGTTTGAACCCCAGAGCTATGAACTGGATCTACAGGCAGATCGTTAGACCTGCCATCCTCTATGCGTCAGCAGTTTGGTGGAAGAAGGTAGACCAAAGAACAGCCCAAATAAAGCTGGCCAAAGTACAAAGACTAGCGTGTCTGAGTACTATAGGAGCCATGAAAACTACACCTACTGCCGCGATGGAGATCCTGCTTGATCTGGATCCCCTACCGGTAGTGATTAAGGAGGAAGCTATGAAGCAAATCCTCAAATTACATGAGGAACACCATTTTAAAGAAGGTAACCTCAAGGGGCATCTGGAAATCCTCAAGGTCACTCCCTTGATGGACATGGCTTCAGTGAGTGACCCGATGCAACTAAAAATGATATTTGATCATAAATACAAGGTTCGGATCCCCAAAAGGGAAGACTGGACGGGAGACACAGTATGCATACTGGAGCACTCCCAAAAGTGGTACACAGATGCATCAAAAATGGAAAATGGAGTGGGGGCAGGAGTGGTGGGACCAAGGTTCAACAGACATGTGTCCCTCAGTGCTGACACCACCATTTTTCAAGCAGAGGTCTATGCCATCCTCATGGTGGCTGAACACCTGATCAACAAAGACCGATGCAAACAACACATAAGTATCATGTCGGACAGCCAAGCGGCATTAAAAGCACTCCAAAGTAACAGCTTGAGATCAAAAATGCTTCATGAGTGCCATCTGGCTCTAAACCAGCTGGCGGACAAGAATAAAGTTGAACTTGTCTGGGTGCCAGGGCATGTGGGTATAGCAGGCAACGAGGAGGCAGATCAGCAAGCGAAACAGGGTGCACAAAAGTCCTTTATAGGACCAGCTCCCATGTTTGCTTTTGGACAAAGAGACTACCAGAAAGTCATTACCAACTGGATCAACAAAGAAATCAACAGAACCTGGAATGCTATTACAGGTCTCAAACATTCAAAGAAATTCCTCAACCCTAACAAAAAGAGGGGAAGGGAAGTGTTAAAACTAAGCAGAAGGGAGCTAAGACTACTTTGCGGCATACTAACAGGACATATCCACTGCAGGCATCACCTGAGAAAGATGGGACTGGTGGATGATGACACTTGTAGGTACTGTGGTGAAGAGGTGGAAACTATGGAACACATTATCACGAGCTGCCCGGCGTTATGCCGCAAAAGACAGAAATTCTTAGAATTTATTTTCATCATGGAAGAAGAATTACTAAACCTACCGATCAGGGGCTTGATCGACTTTGTCAATGACATAGATCTCTCCTGAATCCAACAAGAGGGGGGCACAAAAGATCTTACTTGGTCGCAGTGCAGGAGGTTGCGAAAACACTCACCCTGTTCTTAATAATAATTTGCCAACACAAAATAAACATCTCTATCTCTTCAGCATTCACTCCCGCTAAAATTGCTATTTCTAATTGTTCTTCGATAATATAAATTAATATTACAATAAATAGATCCACATAAATAAGCAGCATAAAACATAAATGTCATAATAAAATAAAGTTTTTGGTCTTGTATTTGTTACTTTCATTAACTCTATCAAAAGTCACATTAAAGGATACTTTAATAAAGCAACTTTTAATAAAAGCAGCCTTTAGTACAGATCTTCAATAACTCTCTATTATTAAATCAAATTTACTGCTAATAAGGTTCAGATAACAGATTATGCCAAAAATGGAATTAATATGAAGAATATGATTATTGATTTCAAAAATAATTGCTTGATAGTGAAATATTTACTTACCAATTTCATCTTCTAATTGCCCCATTTTCCTTCTCAGTGCTAGCTGTGTTTGCTTTTCTATTTCTCTAATATCTTCCATCGTCAGACCATGCCATTCATCTTGCCATGCCCATGCTTGTCGATGAGCCCTTAACATTGTCTTTCGAAGAGCTGATTAACAAAAATGTAAAAATTGCCTCAACAGCTTAACACAAGATAATCAGGATTTTAACAACAGGATTCTTCAGAGAAGTTTTTAAATTTGACCACGCCATGATATCCTCATTAAAAAATTATGTTATACAAAATTATTTCAATAAATTAAAATATTTAAAATGATGGAACTAAAAATGTGCTCACTCCTAGTTTATTATTTTCCTGACATTTGTTATTTGAATACACAAAGTTATAAACTTGTAAATGTTCACTTAGAAAAGTGGTAGTTTAATTATTGTAAGGAGAATAATTGAATTTTTCATCAAAATTCAAGAGAAAATATATTATGCGACACATTGAAAACAGTTTTAATATAAAATATCGGGTCAAAAAGTGATATATGGTTGAAATATTGAAAAAAAAATCGGTTTTTGGATTCTTGTCTCAAAATTATGAATTTAAAGCAAATGTTTAGACATTATGTTCAAAATTGTTATGTACTATCGATTTTTTACAAAATCAGTCAAAAATTCGAGGTTGCGTATAGTTCACCTAAATTGTTACAAAACTAAGATTTCAAAAAAAGTATTTTTTTTGGTCTACTTGTTCTTTTATCGATTTGGAAGGAAACTATCATCCTTTTGGGTTCCATAAGGCTACACATGTTCATATTTAGATTTGTTTTTTTTAATATAACGTTTTCTAAAGAAGCTTTTCACAAACAAACAATAAAAATTGTTTTTCGTTCTACCCTTCCCGCATTTTAAACGTCAGTCACGATAAAAACAACTACTTATTAACTCACCTGTATCATGAATAAATCGTTCTATTTTTGTTTGCATGCCCCAATATCTAAATTCCACTTTACATAACTTGTAGGCACACATAAGTGATTTCCCATTAGTTAATGGTTGTTGTTTTCCTTTAACAGTTTCCCAATATTCTTCCAACCAATTTGTAGACAATGGGCCTCTGCCAGACTTTTCCGAAACGTAATATAAAGGATCTTCTTCTTTTACGTAATCGGCGCCATATAATTGGTCTTTTACAACGTCTATTACATCTGAAACGCATTTTAATCAATTTTAATACTCTAAAGGACTAACCGTTGAAAAAAGAAAAAGGAAACATTTAATTTCAGCGATTGATTGATTTTATTAAAGGACTGGTTCTTAATCATTATTGTAAAATATACTAATCATAATAATGGTACTAGATAACAGAGTTTATACTTTTGTGGCGGTTTAGATTTAGAAATTGAACGTGTATAACATAAGTGGGTGAAGGAACATTCAAATGTATCATTTTTTTGACAATTCGTTTCAACAACATTGATAACTAACCGTTTTATTCATGAATAAAGTTCCTTAATATGAATAGGCAATATTCAATCTTATTATTGTTACGTCTATTTGGTATATTGGTGACTCCGACAATAAAAACACAACGTGAACATTAAATTCAACAAGCGGATTCGCTGAAAAAGTTTGGCTAATTTTCGCTGCTGAAAGTTTTGAAGTAAAAATCAGTAACCAGACTAACAAAAAAGGGAATATATACCAAACCGTCATTAGACCAGTTGTTTTATATGGTTCGGACCTTGAACAAAAAAGATCAAAAGCGAATTGATGCATGGGAGAGTAAAATACCGAGACGCATCCATGGCAGCAAAAAAGTAGGGAAGAGCTGGACTAGAAGAACTAATAAGGAATTAATGGAATAATATCAGAGTCTCCCATAACATCACTAATGAGATCACAAAGGATGACGATTAGTAACCAAAAAAAGAGAAGTGGGCCAAGAAAAAATGGAATACTGCAGAAGAAGAGAATCTACGAGAACTGGAGATTGATAACTGGGAAACAAAAAAAAATGGGATAATAATAGCCAACCAATTCTTGGGTCACCACGGCCAGCAGTGGAGGTCACAATTGAAGAAACACATATAAGAATTAGTTCAAGTACTTACCGACAATTCTGTTTCTCAAGTCACTGCCCGACAACTGGAATACGTTCTCCTGATGACCATTGTCTGGATAATAGTAAGTTTCGATCTCTAATGAAAATTTTTCTACAAATGGACAAGTATATCTGGTTTTTGTATAGGGGTATGCATTCCAGGCTTCTTCTTCGACCATAAGCGCCGTTTTAGGAAGAATACCTTTTATCCATCCTGTAGAAATAAAACAAAGTAATATAAAATCGTATAAATACTATTTATACATAATACTACAATAAACATTAGGCGTTAGATAAAAGTTATTTGTCTTCTTAAGCTTTCTTACAGAAATGTCTTCATCTCTCTTGTTTAACCTTTATTCATTCCTATCTCTCCTATATTATTAATTCATTTCTCTACTGTGACTACCTCGGTACCTACACATTACATGTTTTTTCTGGTTCCTGAGAATTGTTCTAGTATTTGTTTTACTTATATTTCATCCTGATTCTCATTTTTGTCTTTGTTCAGTGTAGGTACCGATGTAGGAGAGTAATACAATGCCTTTTGTGCTCTTGGTCGTACCGTTTATATACTCATCTATATATCTATATCTTCAATGATACAGTGCTACCCATTCGAAGATAATGTGTGAGCCTATTTCCTCCTCTTCCATGCACAACCTACAGATTGGTTTCTCCCTATATATGCCAACTGTGTGCATCCTTGCAGGGACCAGTGGGTAATCCCATTACTTTCTTTATTTGGCCTCTGCTGAAGTGTAAGATATCTTTAGATAGGATGAATGATAATACAGCTCTTAGAAAATTACAACTTTATTTGTTCAAAATATGTTTATGTTTCGGCGAAGCATGGGAAGGATGGTTAAGAGTGAGGTGGATACAGAAACAATTCGAAATGTTTTACTATTGGTGCGATTGGTTTGTGACACGGTGCACTGTATTGGTGAAAATTAACTTGTCTCTTTATCATTTGGTTCCATTTTCGAGATTTCGTCCTCAAAACGCATTTGAAATGTTATGTAATATTAACTATTGATAGAAAAATTCTTTTTTATCTTGGCATACATCATATACGTTCTTTTGGAGTAAAGAGTGAGCAAAAACGATAGGTACCAATTGGATACAATTTCAAGAAGTAAAGTGAACACACTTCAAGGTGTCACCTTTTGAGGTCTTCCATGGGCTGGGTTCTTGACTGAAGGAGTGAAGATTCCCGAGAGAACAGTCAATAATACAGCCCCATATCTTTCTCAAAATACTTATGAGAGCTTCTTTCACGTTTTCCATGAAAACTGAACCGTGGGCTGAATAAAGCAGAAAAAACAGTATTTTTTTAAATTAAAAAGTAATGCTATACCCAATAACAAAATTTCGAATTTTCTATTGGTTTTAAAATAACATCATAACTTTTAAACTATTGGTTTGATGGTCAAGAAATTTTGACACATCACATATCGCTGTAGTTATTTGAAAAACATTTAAATTCATGAACTTATTAAATGCTGTTTTATATATCTTGAATATTAAATGAATGTTATACTTCATTCCAAGATTTTTCGTTTTGACTTATGCCAACATGATTGATTCAAGGCCAAAACCCACAGCAGGTAGTGGTTAATCCAAAAACAATAGCACAGTATCGTACTCGTTTCTTAGAAAAGATAATTCCTGATAGTATAATTATTTTACAACTGAAATATTTTGCTGGTAAATTAGTATTTGAGAATAATTTTTTAATTTCTTCAATTAATTTATTATTTATATGTCCTTCGGAACATATATTTCCGAATTTCTTATCTATATATATTTTAATCAGATTGTATAAATATAAAAAGAGCTTTCATTGCTTGTTTTCCTTTGTCTGACCTTTACTACTCCTACTTACATCATTTTCAAATAAATTATTTTATTTACGATTATATTATTATGTTAGTTAGTTAATTTGTTTATCTTTTCATTTGCAAAATAAAATATTATATGTATATATTAACTATTCAGTTGCAAAGTACATTGTTACATAAATTAATAATGAACCGAAAGGTAATCATGTGTTCCAACAAAATAGCTCATTACAAAATTTGAGATATAATAAAATATGGAAGGTCGTGAAAAGATTTTATTATAAGTTAGATGTGAAGGCCGTAACTCTCTAATATAAAAACAAAAAAAAACATTGGAAAGAAATGTAGTTGAATGAAATAAAATTTGGATTTTCTTTGTTACCTGGAGAAGTGATACAAGTCCATAAGCATTCCGTGTTTAGTTACTCCGAGGGTTACTCGTGTTGAAAATAAAATAATGTAATGTCTTAATTTTTATTACTATTTTAGTTCTATTGAAATTAGTGGTTAAAGAAGAGGATGGAGGTAAAACGAGGGTTGAAATGAGGAAATTATTTTTGTTTCCAAATTTTCTCCCAGTTTCATGTATTTTGTTTCAGGATCACTCATTCTTACATCAAGTCACATGTTAGTATAAGAAAAAGTTTAGGGGTAATAAGGATGTAGAAAAAAAATCCAGTCTTAGCTCATTTCCAAAATTTTTGTGGCCACGGAATTCGATTTTATCATTATTTTCAAACAAATTTGAGTAGTTTTTTTGATTGGAACAAAAGCCATTAAGTTAAATTCATATTACTCACCATATTATATGCATCGTCTAAATTAGCATTGTTCGACGCACAAGGTAAATATTGGTATAGTAATATTCTAGAGATTAATCCACGAACATTTTTAAAGACTGTAACTGCTCATACTTAAGTTTGGCCAGAGGAATTAGGTTAGCATACAGTCGTTGTGGTACCTACTGAATGACTCCTCTGTACTTTTGGTGGAGTTTTTTAACGTTGGTATAGTAAGCGTCGCGTCGGTTTGTTTACAAACATAAAATAAAATTTGCGCAGTGGACTTGGATCAATCTTTCGTGGATTCCGGTGGACTTGGATCGTTCTTCCGAAGTATGACAATTTCATTTGCTTATATTAGTGGACTTAGATCGTTATTCCAGTGGCGCATTGTCAATATTTTAGAAGGGTCACTTAACTAGCGCAAAATGGCAAGGTTTTCTCAATTTTCAATTCACAACAAAACATATTTTTTATGACATATGGATAATATTAGATATCTGATAATAGTTCTCAATTATGATCAACTTTTTTTAATAAACATTGTCAATATTTTGAAAATAAAGGTACCTTAGTCTTGTGTAAAATTCATATTTTTTGACAAACCTTGTGTACGGCTCTAAAAATTTGATATCTAATGATTTTATTTCTAATTTTAGATAAAAAATGCCTTTTTTTTAAAAAACTAAGAATAAAAAGTTTCCAATATGGTTCCGACTCAATTGGACACATCGTATAAAAGAAAGTGGGGATTTCGGGATAATTATTTTTTATATTTTATCAGAATTTGAGTTTGTGATAAACATTTCACTCCAAAAGTGATCTTGTGTTCTAAACTGAGTATGTTGTGTTCTAGGGCAAGAAAGCGGATTTATACGAGGCGAATTGTGTTTAAATCGTTGAAACATCGAGGTTACAGTATAAACAATGCAGCAGAAGAAACATGTATAGTTGTGAGTAGAATTAGTTTGCACTCTTTCACAATAAAATAACAGTATGCGGCAAGGTCTCTTTGAGGGTTAAAAAGCCGAAAAGATAAAAAAGTCATGAATCATTTCTAGTCTTGACCTGCCCACAAGCGAACAATCGATTCTCATTGGTGCAATGTAGGTCTATGAAAAATGTACTCGTATACTGTTAGTCCACATAGAGTGTTAACGTCCCAGGGTGGGTATAGTTAATTTCTGTTATTTACGAGATATTATGTTCTTAGATGTTGTTGTGATTGAGATTTTGTTTTATTGACTAAAACTATTTTGTTGGTAATAATTAAAATTATGGCTTTTTGGCGACCATTCGAAGAGGAAGATATTGCTATAGGCTCCGAACAATGAATATACTAGAAGAGTAAACAGACGTATTAATTATTATATGCCAACATAAACAATGTCAAAGTTTATTTATTCATTCTGCTTGATTCCATGTCGCAGTTAATATAATAAATTGTTTGATTGTTGTAGGTATGTATAAAACATGATTATTTTATTGTTAAAATTTTTTGCCTAAGGTTTTGAAATTTCTGAAAGTGGAGAGTAGGGATTTGAGACAATATAGACATAAAAGAAATTTGGTATGTTTTAGTGACAGTTAGCTTTCACCTTCGTCAAATGTAAACGGTTAACCTATAAATACAAAGAAAACAACAAACTTCAGAAATCAGCAATGGTTATCAAATGACCAACGCAGGCATAAAACCTAGGTGCTGCTAGCAATTGATTCATGAGAGGCACGCTGTTGTTTTTCTGTAATAATACTTGATCATTTGCAAGGTTTTACTCATCAGGTAATAATTTACTTGAAAATTATTTCGAAATTTCAGAGCTAGAAACTTTAGCACTCGAAATCTTTGATAAAATACAAATTCCTTTACTTATGTCGTTGAAACGATCAGATCGAGTGGAAATCATCTCGGGAGGTTGAAGTCTATTATTTCCACGATATCGAGGAATGAACTTCAAAAATGTCATCCATAAAGAAAAGTTTTTCAGATTAAATCAGCTGCCAACCGCGATTTTAAACTAATTCGAACTTAAGTCGACCCAATCGGGAACTTAATATTAAGTGCTCCTTTACTATAGCTTGGCAAGTTTATCTGAAGCTACGGGGCATCGGTAAAGGGCGAGGAAACATGGCGGATATCTATCATAAACGTACCAATGGCGTACGGTACCTAATTTTATAAAAGTATTAAACATAATAATTATTATCATATAATAATTATATATAGAAACTGATTTTTGCTTTTCTTTAAAGGTAAAGTATTTTTCAAAACACGGTATTTGTTAAAAACAAATAATGTTAAGAATCGTACTTGAATTCAATATGGATACGAAATAGTTCAAAATCTGACACTGACAATACCAACGCCACTGGATAATCAGTGTCAGTCATTTGACAAAGTGAAAGGGAAGAACACACGCACGCGCTTGCCAATAGGAAGTCAGCTGGTCGCTAAGCAACGAAGGTTTCGATAAATTTCACCAATTGAGTTAGTTCGGAGGGCGTGAAAATTATGGTTTTCGCACAACGCTGCCAGAGCTTGAAAAAGCCCATAACAAATTTGGAAAAGTGTTCATCTTTCAATATTCATAAATTGAAAAAATAATGTTAATATACAAAATCCAATGAAACAAACACATTCAAAAATTAACGTTTAATCATATTGTTAATATTAATAATAAAAAGTCCATTTTCTAATTATTATCACTACATACTTAGCACATTAGCTTTTTTATAGCTAAACGTGGCAATATCGAATGTTTTCGACTGCATTCCTTTCGCGGCTTCAGATAAACTTGTCAAACTATAGTTTAAGGAATACTTATGGAGCGGTGCAACACAAACTAGTCTTTTTAAGATTACTCTGTTTTAAGACTGTCCTAGAGTAAACGGTGCAAACGGGCATAATAAAACCAGATGTGTTGACCAAATGCAAAAAATGTTATCCGAATGTCCTATACCAAGAATAAATGATAGCAACCCTAGATTGAATAAAAAAAGCGGTTAATTAAAGAAGAAACGGCACATTTTTTGTTTTTTTCTATTTACTGCCAGCTTTTTTGTTTTGTTTATAATCAGGGTTCATGTACTGCTCACTTTGTTCCTTTTCGATTGTATTTCAATTTCATATCAGTTATTATTTAAAAAATGTATCTTTGATATCTTTCACTGTTTTGCTGATACCCTATAGGGTACAAAATGTTTTTAAGATGTGGCCATTATCAAGGTCCTACTTCTTTTTTGTTTGAAATATTTTTTGATAAGATCTGCCAATTAGATGAAATAAATTGAAGCGTTTACGGTGGTCCACACTGTAGGTTTCAACAGTTTAATCTGTTTCATTTCAATCCATGAATACAAGTTAAATTTCTTTATAAAAAATTTAGCGATTTTTTTTTACGAAATAAATTTAATTTACGTCTTAGTATCTAAATTTTTTCCTGCTACGGATCTGTTATTGTTTACTATACAATGAGGAATTTATAAACTTTTATTACTAAATCCCTACGGCGAGTCAACGAAATATTGTAAAATGTTTTTTACCTGGTAAATGGCTGCCTACATGATATATTTTCTTTGTGTATTGTCCTTGTCCGCCAGGCCCATGGGTATATGGTTCATTTATCAAAATCTCCACACCACTACCAGCACCGCTACTTTCTTCTCGACTTTTTTTCTAAAATGAATTTTTAATTGTATCTTTTGTGAGTTGTATGCCTACATATGTGGAAATATACTTGAACACACTTACTGCGATCATATAAAGTTGTGCTATCCTGTACTCTTCTACTGTGAGAGGTAGAGGAATCCGGTATTCTTTGATGAGCATGGCTGACGAGGACTATATTTAGCCTTACGTTATTCGAAAATCAATCCACATCCGCCTCATCTTCTTCCTAAAAACAAAATTGTTGCTGCAATAACCATGCATCATCCCACTAATACATCAATACTATTGTCAAAACTTATGACCCCCCTAGAACTGTCGCCGTGCCAATTTTGTCCCATCATATTTTTCACAAAGTTCGTTAGCATTAAGTATGAAAATAAAATTTAAACAATATGTAAGTTACTTGAAGTTATGTTTATTTATTTATTCAAATCAAATTATTAGTCCTTTTAAAACAAATACTTAACAAAGTATGAATTTTTTTCATTATTTCTTATTATAATCATCGCAACTGAAATAGTGATTCCAAATGTAATAAATTCAAATAATCTCCAAACTATTTGTTATCAGAATAGCAAATATTACATAAATAATATTCTTTAACAGACAGTTTTTCTACATATGTGGCGGGACAAAAACAACCCGGCGGCAATTATAGGTAAATCGCATATTATTTTGTTTACTATTGTTTTTATTAAATAGAAAAAATATTGAATTTGATATAAACAATAAATTATGGAAAGTCAAAAAGTTTCACGGTCTTAAGTAGAGAACATAAAAAGTTAGTGACGTGACGATAGAACTTGCGAGTGGGACAAAATCTGGAACGATGGCGATTCTAGTGTTAAGCGTCAGGACTAAAAAGCAAACCCTGTATATATCGTACCTTTGGAGAAACACTGACACAAATGCAAATTTATTAGTTTTTCAGCAAATGCAATTTTTTAAATTTATTTTTGGTTTTTTGGCAGAAAATAAGAAAGCAGTTATAAGAAGATGGATTAAAAACTATGCAAATTGTTAGTTGATGTGTATATTATACGAAAAATTGATATTTTTGTTATTCTTGCGAAATAAAATTTTGAAACAATGTTACAATGTTCCTCTAACATTTTTCTGAATTACTATAAAGAGAAAGGGCATTAAAATTCAAATTTATGGTTGAATTTGTACTTCATGGAAATTATTCTAAAAATTGTTAATTTTATATTAACTTACAAGGTATTTTTAGCTGTTTTACAAGTGCAATGCAAGTATTTTCGGCTACTGACATACAATAAATGTAACGAGATTATCGTTTAAAACTAGTAAGACTTCCGAAAACAGCAGAGCTTTTGCGATTTAAAAAACAATGTTAGTAGGTTATCTGGGTTAATTCAATTTACCAATGATAGTCAGGGTGACTTGTATAGTATAAACCGTGGTTACCATTACCTATATCAAATTTGACCGATTGGTTGAGTATTTTTACGTGACATACTAGCGACATTTTAGTTCATAAAAAAACCAAAAACGATCTACTTTCTAATAAAAACATAAAAAGTCACGTATGACTAACTATGGTTTATTTACGATAAAAAGACGATGATGTCATTTTTAGTTACTTTCCTGCTTATCGGAGTAAATATAAATTTACCAGCCCTAAATACAATTTATACTTAATGGCCAGGGCAATTTTCAGCTTACGTCTCGGCAAAACTTCAAGACGTTGTCAAATCATTTGGAAAAATTTAGTAGTTTTGACACAATTGAGGTTATGTTCAGTATGTCATTCCTTGTTAATTGACATCGATCATCGTATTTACAAGTTTTTCTGGTGCTCCTGAATTAATTATTTCTTCAATGTTGGGAAAATAGTTATTTTCGTTACTAATTGATTAGTCAAATCTGCAGTGTGTAAAATGCCCAAGAAATAGAGCAGTAAATGCCGAGAGATGGTTGTATCCTTATTTTTGAGGAGAATGCCACAATGGGGCTTGCTTACTGCTGCAAGAGACGTGAGTAATACCATTTATTTTAATTATCAATACATATTATAGATTATTTTTAAATTTATTCAGTTGGGTGTTTTCATTGATAGGTTAGATTTTTTTTTTTTCTTATTTTCTTATTTTTTTATTTCAACGTTTCGGTAGCGTTCCAAGAAAATAAGAAAAAATAACAAGTAATGCCACAAGGAACTTATAGAAGATAGATAGGTTAGATTATTAAAACTTGTGATATTCTTTTATAAATTGGTTCTAGAGTTTGTCGTTCATTATAAATAATTAAATGTTAATTATGATATAGAATGATTGGTTACTATTTGTTGTATTTTATCCACACCTTTCACAAAAATATATACTCATATTAAATAAATTTAAGAATATTATACAAGCCTGTTTCAATTTTCGGTAATTGTAGAGGGCGCCAGTATCAATAACATACCAAAAACATCTGACTGCAGAACAATAACAGCCAATCATGAGTATTGCATACACTTTGAGTTCATGGTATTTTATTGGTTGCTAACTCATTTGACAGTAGAAGTGAGGTTAGGGAACAGAAATGAAAAATTTTATGAGAAAGAAATCCGTCTTCGTCCTCGTCTTTGAAGATATCTTAAATTGTGATCATTTGGAAGTAAAATATGATATATCTCTTCGGCATGGAATTTTAGAAGACTTTAAAGGGTCGGCACAGCTGTTATAATTAGTAGGTATAACAAGAAAAATGTGAAAAAGCCACACCCTTAGTGCAAGTAAGTATATTCTAGAACCAATTGTACTTGTATATACCAGAATGGTGTCATCAGCAAAAGTAAACTATTTAGTATCTTTTCTAGACTTCTCACGAGTAATGTATATAATTTGAATACTATCATAATAAATATTCATTCCTACTTTATTTATCTTTGAATATTTTTAATCACCTTTGGTAACTGAAAACACTATGGTTTTCTTAAATTCAATTCACATCTTCGTTTTACATCAGATGCACTACCAACCACTATTTTATTTTTAACAACAATTTAACAACTTTAATCTTTCTAGTTCCTACTTTGAGTTTTTATTATTAGGTCATAAGTAATGTGCACAATTTGACTACAGTCATTTATAAAAACTAAGGTTACTTATTTTGGATGGTATCGTATTTGCAATGCGCGACGCAACGGTGAAAAAACAAACTGCTTAGATAGACGATTTTGAGGTCAGGTTTTGTCAACTTTTCCGTATGAGTTCGTTCTCCTTATATAGTCTCCATGTCTCAAAAGCTGGGACTAAATACTTTGTAAAAAAAAGGACCAAGAGAAATGCAGATATAGTAAATATGTTGAATGTATCCCCTCCTGCTCAATTTTCTTTCACTAGCTTTCTTGTACTAGTTGCAATTATGCTTATCTAAGAGAAGAAAGACACTATTCCAGTGTTATACATAGGTATAATTTTTACTCGAATTTTTGCTTCCTACCTTGTGCCCTGTGCCTCAAATAATTCAAAAATAGCTTTAATAACGAATTCTTGATATAATTAAGTATAGCAAGTATTGTTTGTCGATATAAGAAATGAAAAAGCAGATGAATTAGCCAAGTGAAGGGCTGAAGTATCCTTTTAGGTAATGAATATTGGAAGAAATAGGTAACGCCGAAAAGAAGAGTAAATCTGACCATTGGAAAGATCTAGTACTACTAATCTGATATTTTCCTCAGGAACTAAGTAGAAAAAAAGAAATTGGCAAAATAGATCTTCTGGGTCCCTGCGTGACTGTCAATACATGATAGTTTTATTCTTATATCAGAACACGAACCTAAGAATCTTGAATTTAAAATAGCCGTTAGTGCAGGCATAGTGGCGTAATCGTTAGCAAAATTGTTTTAATTCGTAATTTTTTTTATGCCCGGGAGGCTCTCTGGATTATAAAAGTGTAAGATGACACATGATATCTGTTGTCGTTATTGTTTAAGTAACGAAAAATTAAAAATGCTGCAAAAAAAGGCTTTTTGAAATGAATTATTTTTTTTATCTTCTGTAGACTATTTTGAATCAAAAAAGTCCTTACACTCATTACAGTATCTTCAACCCATGAATTTTTATGAATTTTTGAAAATTGAAAATCGTCGAATTAAATAGCCCGAAAAAGGTATACCGTGATTTCTATTTTTTTATCAAATATTTAAACTGTAATATGGTGTAATCAGGTTTCAAATATTTTGTTAATTATTTTTTATTATTCTTAATAACAATATGCTCTTTACGCGCATGCAATTCAAGGAGTAGTAGTAGTAGTATTGCCATCTCACTTTTCTTTTAAGTAGTTTTGTAATTTATAATTTTTATTCACTTTTTAGATACTTTTATTAATTTTTCATCTACTGAAGTTAACAAACACCTTTTGTCTATAAAAAAAATAATTTCAAGGTGCCAAGTGAAAAAAAATAGACAAACCTACCTGTCGTAATCCCTGAAAAATGTCTACCTGTTACGATCAACATAATTAGTTAGCATATCTGGCTTTTTTTAAATTCAGAGTACGTACTATAAATCTAATTTTTTTTATGAGAGTTAATTCTCTGCACTATTAATATTACAGGTTGAAGAAACTTTACATAGTTACCTTTATTTACATAAAAGTTTGACTTGAAAAAAGTTTTACGATAACTTTTCATTTATGAAAGTAACTGTTTGAAACAAATTTTCCTGTTCTATAAATTAAAAAGCTATAAGTATCTAAAAAGTGAAGAAAAATTATAAATTACAAAACTACTAAGAAGAAAAATTATTATATTGTTCTAATAATTAATTGTATAAAATTATTTTTATCGATTTGATAAAAAATTATTTGTTTATCAAAACTTATCAAAAACATTTTTCAGATCCAACCCCGCTTGCTCGGACTGGGGTTAAATATTTTCTTTGCGTTGCTTGTGGTGTATTCATTATTTAGATTGTTTTTTTATGGGAATCAATTTAGTTTTTTTATTTTCAACGTTTCGTAGCATTTCAACTGCCTTCATCAGGAATTACTTTATTTTTCAATGTTTTTTCTATCGGACAATTAAAAACATTCTTCAACTAGACAATCAATGAAAATATTTTCAAGTTTAAGAGTACAAAAAATTAATAGTTGTCAAGTTTTCTCAAGGCTTAAGGCCCATTCACAGTATTTTGTGTAAAAATATTCTTATATTTAGGTACATTCTACTAGAATTGGGAATTTGTGAGGTGCGTAGTCTAGTTAAAAGCATTTGATCTCGGCGATTTTTCGGTAATGCCACGGATTTGGGGACTTTTTCATCTCGTTTAACTCAGTTTTTGCACTTTATCTGAATACCTTATCGCCAGAAGTTTCTAATCCGAAAGTGGTAAACTATGAGCAGCCGTGCAAAATAATAATGTGTTGTTAAAAATATTAAGGACAATGTTCCAAAAAATAACATAACAAATATCCTGCAAATATGAAAAATTTTATTCAGGAGAAACATTTAAGCCATTGTTTCCCTCCTGGTGCCTGATTTTGCTTGACCAGATTGCAGAATTTCCCGATCTCTGAAGTCGTTGCGAAAAATTGTTTAACGAGGTAAGAAGGGTGTAATTTCAGTGAAATTAACCTTTTTCGTGCATATCTTTTCGCCCTTCAGTTTTATAGAAAAAACGTTGAAATCTTTTTTTCTCCTAAAAATGTCTACAAAACTTTGCACGTCAAAAAATATCGATTGGGTCCAAAGTTATGAGCAAAAAACCATTATTTGCAATATTATCAATAAACAACCCGAGGTTATTATTATGACGTCTTTATATTACACCGAATTATACCCTCAAATTTACAAATAACGTGTACGAAATCTGGAACCTGTAACTTAATTAGTTTGCAAAATATGACGTTATAAACAAATTAATTGAGTCTTGCCCTGAACGACATAGCGCCTCACCCTTACTTATGCTATTTGTGTTGTTGGTAGATTTCACAGTGATAAGTCATGTGTCGTTATTACTTTTCAGAAATATGCATTTCCGCAACCGTGGGAATGATTAATTAAAACGACCTTAGTTGAAAAATGCAATATACCGTATGTTCAATTAATTTTGTAATATGTTATTACGTACATTGGTAGAGCATAAAAAAAAGCTTTAATCTGAAAAACGATTCGTCTAGATTCTTTGAAAAACAACGGAGTGACAAACCGTCAAAGTTTGAGGCAATTGTTCAACAATTTCAGAGTGCAGCGAAAAAAAAAGATGAAATAATTTATAATTTAATTTGTTCAAATCTTTATCTTCACACTGTGTTAGCGAAACGCGTCACGAATATAATATATTGAAGATTTGAACAAATTAAATTGTTTTATTTTATCGTTTAGTATGGATCTTTATCAAGTAGTTATCAAGTATCAAAAAAAAGATATCCATGATCGGAACACGGAGTACTTTCACTGTTTAAAATATTTGTTCTTAGGGGAACAGTAACAGATAACTACAGAGATAATATACACAAGCTAAAAGCTATTGCCAAAGTTCGTGGAACTTTATCATTTTTACTATCTGGCTCGTGGAGACGAAGTGGGGGGAGCCGATCAAGACTCGACTCACTGGAGAAAATTTCTCGATGCGCGCCTTCAAACTCGACCCCGGAGCTGCATTGGTACTTTCCTCGGGAACTATCCAAGATAAAAAGATGATTTTTTTTAAATTTCATACTATCGACGAGAGGAATCCATTTTTATTATCTAAAATTATAAAATTTCACATCCCGTGTTGGCGCTTTTATGAAATGTCTAAATTTTAAACTACAAACATTATATTTATATAAAAATTTAATAAATATAATGTTTCATACCTATGTACATACATATTGACGGCTCGGGATGTGAAATTTAATAATTTTAGATAATAAAAATGGATTCCTCTCGTCGAGTACTATGAGATTTAAACAAAAATCATTTATTTATTTTGGATAGTTCCCGAGAAAAGTAACAATGCAGCATTGGGGTCGAATTTTCTCCAGTGAGTCGAGTCTCGATCGGCTCCCCCCACTCCGATCCCACGAGCCAGATAGTAAAAATGATGTATGTATGTATTTTGGGGTAACATTCACTGAGACCTAAAAGATCTATTGTGCCCCCTTACTTCTACTTAGTTCCTGAGGAAAGTCTCAGAGACTAGTAGCTCCTTTAGTCCTATTTCCCCGAGGAATTTTAGGATATTTGCAGGCTTCAACTTAGGTAACTGTCCCTCTTCTATCCAGTAGTCTCCCAGATGCTGTGCCCTAGGATTCTGAATTGCTGTGCAGTTCGCAAGTATGTAGATGGATAGTAAAAATGATAGAGTTGCACGAACTTTGGAAATGGCTTTTAGCTTAGTTATCTGTTCCCCTTAGAACAAATATTTTAAATAGTGAAAGTACTCCGTGTTCCGATCATGAATATCTTTTTTGATACTTGATAACTACTTGATAAAGATCCATACTAAACGATGAAATAAAACAATTTAATTTGTTCAAATATCTTCACTATATTAGAACTACGTTCAATATATTATATTCGTACGCGTTTCGCTAACACAGTGTGAAGATGAAGATTTGAACAAATTAAATTGTAAATTATCTCATTTTTTTTTCGCTGCACTCTGAAATTGTTGAACAATTAGCCTCAAACTTTGATGGTTTGTCACTCCGTTGTTTTTCAAGGAATCTAGACGAATCGTTTTTCAGATTAAAGCTTTTTTTATGCTCTACCAATGTACGTAATAACATATTACAAAATTAATTGAACATACGGTATATTGCATTTTTCAACTAAGGTCGTTTTAATTAATCATTCCCACGGTTGCGGAAATGCATATTTCTGAAAAGTAATAACGACACATGACTTATCACTGTGAAATCTACCAACAACACAAATAGCATAAGTAAGGGTGAGGCGCTATGTCGTTCAGGGCAAGACTCAATTAATTTGTTTATAACGTCATATTTTGCAAACTAATTAAGTTACAGGTTCCAGATTTCGTACACGTTATTTGTAAATTTGAGGGTATAATTCGGTGTAATATAAAGACGTCATAATAATAACCTCGGGTTGTTTATTGATAATATTGCAAATAATGGTTTTTTGCTCATAACTTTGGACCCAATCGATATTTTTTGACGTGCAAAGTTTTGTAGACATTTTTAGGAGAAAAAAAGATTTCAACGTTTTTTCTATAAAACTGAAGGGCGAAAAGATATGCACGAAAAAGGTTAATTTCACTGAAATTACACCCTTCTTACCTCCCCTTACAATTTTTCACAACGACTTCAGAGATCGGGAAGTTTTGCCATCTGGTCAAGCAAAATCAGGCACCAGGAGGCACAATCCTCACAACTCTATATTGCGTGGACTAATAGAACTCCCTATGTTTAGTGTAGGTACTTTTTGTGTTTATTTATTCTGATTTTTAATGGTTTAAATGTTTTTCCTGAATAAAATTTTTCATATTTGCAGGATATTTGTTATATATGTTATTTTTTGGAACATTGTCCTTAATATTTTTTACAACACATTATTATTTTGCACGGCCGCTCTTAGTTTACCACTTTCGGATTAGAAACTTCTGGCGATAAGGTATTCAGATAAAGTGCTTAAACTGAGTTAAACGAGATGAAAAAGTCCACAAAACCGTGAATTACCGAAAAATCACCGAGATCAAATGCTTTTAACTAGACTACACACCTCACTAATTCCCAATCCTAGTAGAATGTACCTAAATAATAAGAATGTTTTTACACAAAATACTATGAATGGGCCTTAAGCCTTGAGAAAACGTGACAACTATTAATTTTTTGTACTCTTAAACTTGAAAATATTTTCATTGATTGTCTAATATTGTAGAATTTTTTTAATTGTCAGATAGAAAAAACATTGAAAAAATAAAATAATTGCTGATGAAGGCAGTTGAAATGCAACGAAACGTTGAAAATAAAAAAATTAAATTGATTCCCATAAACAAACAATCCAAATAATGAATATACCACAAGGAACGCAAAGAAGATATTTAACCCGGGCAAGCGGGGTTGGATCTGAAAAATGTTTTTGATAAGTTTTGATAAACAAATAATTTTTTATCAAATTGCTTTTTAAAGTTATCTACAATCAAACCCAATTATTTGCAATGGTAATGTTTGTAATAAATACGTATACTGTACTGCAAATTTTATATCTTCTGAATGTTCCTTGTGGTGTATTCATTATTCTTTTTAGTTAATGTATTTTGGAAATTAAACCACAATATTTTTTGTATTTTTATTTACACGTTTCGGGCGTTCCAGCTACCGTTATCAAGAATAATTGAGTTTTAAAAATTTTTGGTCCCTATCTGACACTACAAAAGAATTCGACTAGACAATCAATAATATTTTGAATTTTAAGACTGCAAAAAATGTGTTGCCAAATTTTTAAGGTCCAAAATAAAATATTTTATTGTATGACATTCTGACAACATTATAGGCTACTAGGAATGGGATCCAGTGAGGTGTATGCTCCAGGAACGGTTTTATTGGGATAGCGTTTTTTTACTTATTTCGGAAATGTTAATTAACGAAAGAGAATAGCAAATATTATGTCAAAATTGTATATAAAAAAATATTTAGTTACAACGAAATAATTGTATGCAGCATTAACATTATATTTCGATATTTTAGGTACTTAGGTAACTATAATAATATATATCCACCAAACCAAACTCCATATGCCCACTGTATAACAAACAAAAGACGATAATAAGTTTAAAGGGACGAACTTATGACAGATTATTATAATCTCTGATAAACAAACCTGTATAAATCAAAATAGTACAAATATCTCGATATCTTATCTAGCCATATGTATTATCAAACAAAGTTTTAACCCACTTCAAACTTCAATTTCAAAACACTACAATCCAACTCATATATTGTTTGGTGAATTTCTTTTAATGCCTTGGTGGTGTATCAGTTTTTAACAAAAATAATTTTAAAAAAAATTAATCTTACTTCACATATTTCCTCAATAATAAAAAATTCTCTCCAAAATAAACTCAGTCACTTATCAATTTATTTACATTCAAAAATAACTGTCGTGTTTATCAAAATTCAATTTCACGTCACTTTGAACATCACAGAAGAAATTAAGAAAACGTCTATTAACGAAATCAGCGAGCAGCTGGAGTTAACTCCGCGGAGACGTTGTTCACCTCCCGCACGTAGGATCCGATGTGGGTTATTCGGAAAATACGAAAAGTTCGTATGAAGAGCCGAAGGTCTATTGATCGAGAGCGTGGACTACGAAGTAGGGAATTATTCAAAGGCTAGGGATATTGTGCGATTACCTGTGAAACCTTCGAGCGATACTTTTCTGTCGACACTTGCCAGTAATTGACTAATTTGAAAGGTTTTCACCTGTATGATGATGTGTAACAGGTTTACACAATAGATTCTACGAATAGAGCATCCTCGTGGATGTTATTGGGTTTCGGCATAGTATATAGACAAATACTATGGTTTCGGGGAGAAATAGTATAGAACGTGGATTTTGAAAAAAATGTATAACCTTGAGGATATTTTTTTATATCTCTCATATTTGTCATTTTTATTAGAATTGTCGCTCAAACATAAAAGCATTTAGCGCAAATGTGTATAGTCGGGAGTAATATAACAAGACCTCATTTATGAGCGAATATTCCCCTCATCTGTCAAAATGTATTCGCTAATAATTCGGTCTCCTTCCTTTGCGAATAAAATCAGATCGTCTCGACTGACATCACCTAAATATAGGCCAATGACGTATTACAGATAGACCATCCTTCACACATTATTACGTACACAATGTTTTGGTCGCAACATAAATCATGGAAAGTACAACGGACAGTAGCGTATATTTCGAAAAGGTTCATTTAAACTATTTTATGAAAATTATTTACGTGATTAATTTTTTCGTTTGAATAACTGGAAATTATATCGAAGATCGTAGCTTATGGACAAGTTATTTTTTTAATAGATACCTTTAAAGGATTTTGAAGTTAAAACAAGTTTTGCACTACAGATTGTAAACATGTTAATATAATATTGAAAGGTTTTATTTCCAATTTCATCTAAATTCATAGTAAGCGTTCTAGACATTTTTCAGCTTCGCAACCAACAGTAACTGCAATTTTGGACGATTTTTTAAGTTTTCCAAAAGTTTTTTTTTAATTCCTAGTTTATACAAACTACAATCACCTTCTAACAGTATAGAACACCTGATTGCAATGAATTTTTTTGTTAAAGATGTTTACCACAAATCCAAAAATATTAGCAACTACATCCTTAGTATATTCATTCAAAGAATAAACCGAAAGATAATCATGGTAACGAAGATCTTTTGACAATTCTAAGTCTTCTTCAGAAACCTGATAATAAAAAAAAATAGACAATATTATTATGAAAACCAATGTTAAATCCCTCGTCGTATACCTATACTACACTCATGCTACTATAACCTCACCTGTGAAATGACAGATTATCATTCTTATTCCAAGTATTTTCACACAATATACATTTTCTCACCATCATAAATGTCTTAAAAGCACCTTAATAGACAAATACCAATCAGAAACCAAATAAAAACACAATTATAATTAAAATCTTATTGACAAACTTCACCAAAATGACAGAAATAGTTCGAGGTTGCCAAGCTGAAAATTTATAAACTATTTTACTTATGGCATTAATAGAACATAAAAAATTGTAACCGAAAAACAAAAAGGTGAGCTGGACCGAAGGTTGGTCATACCTATTTTAAATGCTTTCCACTTTTTTCTTACGTTTTAATCAGAAAATGCTGCTAAAATCTAAAATATATTCATCAATTATGATTTTTGTTATACGAGATTTGGCATCATGTAAGAAGAGTCTCGTCTTAAATATGTTGGGGACAACCAAAATGTAAACAAGGCTTGTCTATCTTTAATACGTCATTGATATAGGCACACTATACATATGCATTACTTACTGACAGTATTCGAAATAAATCAAGTGTACGCTGGATCGCAAAACTTCATACGGTGACTATTGGGATCCTCATCGTTGAGTTCTTGATTTAACTGAATTTGATATGATGGTACTTTTCTTAGAGTAATACTACAAATAGAGTCCGCAAGTCATTCTTAAAACTATTTGAAAAGACGGCTAACATTCTATCGCCATACATATGTTTTCATCAATGATTTTCAAGGAGTGGGGAGAAACTGTCGGACTAGTCGGACAGTGCCACTGGCCAATAGAACTATTTACTTACAGGTGAAAAGAGAGGTTAGGAAAATTCCGACTGTTTTTTTTGCAAATTTGGCACTGACGAACCATGATTTTCACAAAAAATATTGTTTTTAATTCTATCTGTACGCACACACACAAATATCAGTTGAAAAGACGAAAACAAGAGCTTCAATAAACTAGCAACTTTGAAACTTCGTAGTAAAATCAGGTAAAATTGATAGTAAAATGGTTTCCGCCCTTTTCTCGGTGTTGCCATATTTCAGACAAAATTATTAACACGCATTTGTTTTGTTTAAACCTCAAAAGTTTCAAACAAAAACATATTTTTATTACATAAACTACTTAGGATAATTATTTTAAAGTCGTTTTTATGTAATTTCTTAAAAGTACATTTTTATTTTGTACGTTTCTATCGTGTCCTATAATTCAGTTGTCGCAATTCAAAGGAAAAGTAAGACATCTGGCAAAGGGTCGGCAAGTGATGTGATGTAATGTTGGGTTCACTTTTTAATGTAAACAAATGTATCTTTTTAATGTATTATTCTGAGGTACTTTTCATCTTTCAGGATACGCAATACCGACCGTTGAGATACACTTAATACAATAAGTTTCACGTTTTCCCTTATGACCTTAGGACGTTCAGCATTTTGAATATTTTTAACATGACCAGTTTCTCTAAATTTTTGTGGATCGGCTGATAGGTCTGGGTACTTTGCATTAAACAAATCGCATGCATGTTGCTGAGTTCTCGTATAATCCGCACATCCTATAAAAATTAAAATTTCTATGCATTGGGTTTCATTTTTGCAGGCATTTTATGTCGCCGAACGTCGAACGTTAAATTATTCTTTTTACATTGGAACTTGTACATCTATTTATGCACTGCCGTAGTGTTTTCTGTCGCGTCGTGTTTTAGCGAACGCGACGTTGGATATAACGCCACTATTGACTGAAAAATATATCAAATACAGTAAAAGTCACGAATGTTTCTCTTTACGTCATACTTCCCTAAATGTATCAAAGACACTCTAATTTTATGTGGATATCATTTACCGCGTATGTCCAATTAAAACAAATGGAAAGGTACATAATGTCTTTTGTGCCTGAATTAAGCTATGCCATTACGTCTTTATCGGTTTGTCACTCTGTCATGTGCTGTGACAACGATTGTATTTAAAAAGAGAAACGTCACTTTATGCAGAAATCATTCTGTCGCCATTGAAGTTCGTCGTCATTGTCTCCATTACTTTAAATAGGTAAAGTTAATTTACAATCATTGTTATATTTTTCGACAAAATGCCTGGTAAACGTTTGGACGAAAGTAAACGTGAGTGTATTAGAAAATTACATGAATATTTCTAAAAGGAATTGGCTAATTGCGGACCAGTTTTGCCGTTAAATGCCAGTCAAGAGGTAAGTTTTGTAACAATGATATGTTAAATTTGGTTTCGTTTATTTCCTCCTATCATAGATCACCAGAGATACATGCCGAACCATCTAACAATGATGCGCCGCTGGTGAAAACTGTCTTATTGATTTGATTCGGATGTTTATGAGTTATGACGTAACGAGAAACCTTCGTGACTTTCACTGTAGTCTTTTATACTTAATATACTACTTTATAGGTTATCCAGAGAAAAACACGAAAGATGATTTCCATCCGGAAATTAGTATGTAAAATGTCATTTTTAAAGGTCAACGAAAAAAATCCTTTATATCTAAAAATCCATATACAGAGCATTTCAATGAAAATTATCCACATTCTTTAAAAAAAAAATGAATTTATGCTAGACTAGAAGTGGTATCGTCATTGACGTGTTATATGGAAGGAAAATTAAACACATCTTTTATGCAGAAGGATATTGTTTTTTAGATAACAATTTGTAACTTCCTTACAAGCCGGACTTGGATTTCCGTTTTATTTCCTAAATTAGCATATTCGACAATTAAATTAATAAAATCATTAAATAGCGCCGATTAATCCATTAGATGATTACAAGAAGCACTACGAATTGTGAAGGAATGGTTCCTTAAAAACGACCTTTCAGTTGATCCAACATAAAAAAACTAGTTGCTATTACGAATAGAAGAGTTCTCCCGCAGGGTAGAGTACTGTTGTTCGGAGAAGAACTAGTAAAATCTGAAGAAGTTAAATAGCTGGGAGTGATCCTTGATTCCAACCAGAATTGGAAGACTGAATTGGAGGATGATAGAAGTGACCTCCGCAGTAAATTTATCAGCTACAATCCAAAAGACAAGCCCATTGCAGAGGCCATACACAGTACGTTCAACGATGGTTCCAAAACAAACCATTGCACTGGGGCTGGTATAAATGGACCTAGAAAGAGAATTGTATTTAGCCTCGGTCGATATACATCTGTGTTTCAAGCAGAGACGACTGCCGCTATAGCCTGTATTGATGAAAGTATCAGAAGAGGATATAACGGACAAAAAATTAAAATATTCACTGGCAACCAGCGATCAGCAATCCAACAACTAGAGATATTTGAAGAGACTTACCGACCTGGTGCCTGGACACTTCACCCTGAGGAAACATCTGCACAAAATGAGCAAAGTTAGTGAACCTATGTACAGGAAATGTGAACTCTATGATAAAATACCTACTCATGTTTTGCTTTTCTGAGAACGTAAAAGGACTCACATACTCTGCTAGCAGTCAGGAAGGAACGTTGATGTGGTACACTGACGGATCAAAGACTGACATTGGAACAGGTGCTGGAGTCCATGGTGCTAGACCCAGGTGCAATTTTCATGCACCGTTGGGGAATCTTGCTTCTGTATTCCAGGCAGAAATCTACGCTATCGATATGTGTTTACAACTGAATATTGAGAGGGGGTACAGGTGTCAAAAGATCCTAATACTCTCTGATAGTCAGGCAGCATTAAAAGCTTTAGCATGTCCTCAGATCAGATCTAGGCTGGTCTGGGATTGTCTACAGAAACTTAAAACCCTGGCTAACCATAATAGAGTTACTCTTAAGTGGGTCCCAGGGCATAAGGGCATTGTAGGAAATGAAAAGGCAGACATCCTAGCAAAGCTGGGGTCCGAGACAGCATTCACTGGTCCTGAACCAGTATTTGGGATATCCAAAATTGCTGCACGTGGTTGTATATCTCGGTGGACTCAAACTAAACACCAGTCGTACTGGAGACACGTGCCAAAACAGGAACACAGCAAACTCCTGGTTAAAAAACCCTCGGAGAAGCTGACCAATGAAATACTAAACCTTAGCTGGGCCCAAATAAGGATAGTGACGGGTTTACTCACCGGTGACTGTACTCTAAGGAAGCACATGCATACAATCGGCATATATAGGGAGGAACCTATCTGTCGGCTGTGCATGGAAGAGGAGGAATCAGCCTCTCACATTATCTTTGATTGTGAAGCACTATCTCACTGGAGATATAGACTCCTAGGACTAGAATTTCCAAGGGAGGATTTCTCCAAGAAGAACCTAGTGAAAAGTCTGCTGAGCCTGATAAGGGCTGCTGGTCTCTTCACATAAACGGCACAACCAAGAGCACAAAAAGCCTTAAGGCTGAGGTGCCGAGGACATCAATCCTTTGACTGGTGTGCTGATCCAATCAATCAATCAATCACATACTCTGCTTCTCTCGTAGCTATACAGAAAAGCATAAATTGGTTAATCACAAACCAATTATGGAATGCAGTAATTCTTTCTGATTCTAAATCTGCTATCGACTCAATAAAATCTACTTATATCAGAGGTATTGGATTTCCTATACTATGTAGTATCAAATCTATGCTTCTGGAGTTGAATGTTACGTTTATTTGGGTTAAGGGCCATAGCAATATAACAGGGAACGAAAGGGCCGACCTGGTAGCGAAGGATGCAGTTATAAATGGACATGTTTGCAATATTTTCAATTTAGCAGATATAATTAACTCGATAAGTCATATAATTGCTAATAAATGGAAACAGGAGTGGACAAATATATCTAGATCCTCTACAAACCAGTACTTTCAAATTCATCCTACATTACTCCTTCCTCCCGAATATATATTCAATTATACAACACCCAAATTCAACTATATTTAGACTTAAAACCAATCACGGAAGATTTGGTGCACACCTTGCAAAACTTGGTATTATTATATCATCATCCTGTAGCTGTAACGAACATTCTTATTGTGATCTGAATCACATCTTTTTTGGTTGCTCTAATAATATCGCGAGATCCAAATGTTTAATTGAGTCGCTTGTGAAATTGAATGACCTTCCGCTAAATATTAGCCACATCCTTAACAATGCTAATAGGACAAAATACGATTTGTTAATAAATTTCTTGAAGGATACCAATGTTACTATATGAATGTAGCTAAGCAATTTCCAAAATTCTGTGGCAAATGGAGCAATTTCCGTGCCATCTGCCTCTCACTCACACACACACATTCTGCTTCTGCGAGAACTTACATGGACTCAGACGGAAGCACTTTGGAGAGGAAATAATACAACCATTGCAACTACTAATAATCCCTCCAGTGAAACTAGTGGCCTACATAGAAGACACAAAGCATCTGGAATGGAAGTTAACATGGGAAATGGTACAAAGATTCAGTTTAAGTGCATGGGCTGTTGAGCACAACCCAAAAGAATGAATGAGTTTATGGTAGACTAGAAATGGTAACGTCATTGTCGTGTATAATATGGAAGCGAAATTAAACAAATCTTTTATGCAGCAGGATATTGTTATGAGATTATAATTAACTTGTTTACAAGCCGGACTTGGATTTCCGTTTTATTTCCTAAATCGACAATCGACAATGAAATTAATAAAATCAACAAATAGCGCCGATTTATCCATTAGGAGGACCAGGCGGTCCCATAGGTCTTGTAGCTTAGTGCATGGGGTCCGAAATTAGTACCAATAAATTGAAAATAAAACTGGGCTATGCACAGTTTATAGAATATTGATACTTATTCGGTCCACTTGAATTAGAGTAGCTAGTTATTTAACTAGTAGCAAAAGAAACGTGTTTTGCATCGTGCCTATACCCAAGTTTTTTGCAATTCGGTTATTTAACCAACAAGTGTATTGTATGTATGTATGTATGTATTTTAGGGTAACATTCACTGATACCTAAAAGATCTATAACAAGTGTATTAGTGGAGGTGTAATGCATGTTATTATCCATTTATACTTTTGTATTATAGGTGTAGAAGGGCGTCTGACTAGGTGGTGTTGCTGGTCCCTTGGAGGGTCATCTTACAGGAATAAAACAACTACCTGTAGCACTGGGATACGTTCTATTTATTACTTAAACTACTACTATACATTATACTACTTGTTACTGATGAATCGTGATATTCTTATTCTAACATAATATTAAGAGTCTCCTTAAAATACTATGTTTGCATATTTATACGACCAGTCAACTTCATCCTAAGTAAATATAAATAATATTGTTGATGTTTATTTCACGCTTTGAACTTGACATCGTACGTGCGACCTTCCTACTTCTATTTATGTAATGATTCAACGTTCTTATGAAATTAGCTTAAACGGAATTTGTGTCTTTTATTTAAATATTATTATTAACTTATTATATTGACCAAAAGGCATCACAGAGGCTATTAATAATCGAGCTGCTCTTTTAATACTCGTGTTAGTTACAAAACTTTTTCGTCGACTTTACAACTTGAATCCTTTTTTCAATATTCAAAACCTAAGAATATGTATTTGTTTCATGCGTAAGTACAAATCATGACATTTGAATGTCACAGAGAAGTTCGCCAGTTCAAATGTCACTGCTTTCGTTTTTCTTAAATTATTTTTTGGATTGAATTTACTGTTTCAGCCCTTACTTCGTGGAATCTACTCATATTTGTTTTTAAATGAAACTAAAAGTTTCTAATTAACTGCAAATACTAAAAAATATATATGAAAACTAAATTGAATTGATAATTATTTCGATATCTAAAAATATCATCGTCAGAATGACAGAAGTTACATTTGAAGTGATAGAAACTTGATGTTCAATATTTTGGCTAGACCAAATAGTGACCTATCTTGTGATTTACTAGATATAATATGAATAGAAAAAATATGTTACAATTTTTAAAGCTTAGGTATTATTAGCCCTATGGGGATATCCTGGATATCTTTTTCCCATCAGTATTGTTCGTACCTTGATAGCGAGCAGTTGTGTTTAAAGGTGCCAATAAGTTATCAAAGTAAATAGAAGCTAACCGGTTTACCGATTAATTAAGTTCATTCGAGCAATGTGTTGAGGACTTGAGGATGTTTATGCCTGTGCTGCATGGATGGTTCTCTGACAACGGCTTCTCCATTTCATACGAAAAATCTGCTTTGGTTTGTTTCTCAAGACACCGTCTTAAGACAACTAGGGCCCTTACTAGGAGAACAACAAATCCCTTTTGTTGAAGAATTCAAATAATTGGGGATAATATTAGATAAAAAGTTGCTTTGGACCAGTCACATTCAGTACGCAAAAAAAAAATTTGAAAAGGGAATTAATCTGGTCCGCAGTGTCTCAAAAAAAAATGGGGAGCGGATAGTTCAGTTTCACTTATGTTCTACAGGTCTTACATACGTTCGATTTTGGACTACGGATGTACCTTGTACGGTTCTTCATCAAAATCCAATTTGATAACTATCGATAGAATCCAATATAGATCTCTGAAAATTTGTTTGGGAGCTATGATGTCATCACCCAATCAAGCAGTATTGGCAGAAATGCAGGAACCTCCGCTAATGATTCGAAGACAATTTTTAGCTGAAAAGCAGTTGATAAAATACCGATCGTTTAACACATCCATGGTCTCGAAAATCGCTTATATAAACTCTTGCAACCTCTCTCTTCCTTACTGGAGAATAAAAAACTCCCCACCATTGTCGGATGCCTTTTTGAATACCATCTCAGATATTAGTCTCATTAACAACCAATTTATTTTCCCAATATACCAGTATAATTATGGTTCATTGATATTCCGACCAACAGTCATATACCCATAATATTCGGACTTACCTAGTTTGAATAAATTGATCTTGAAAACCACATTGGCTATCATAAATCAGGATGTAATAAAATTTTTTACAGATGGGTCAAAAAATGATGACGGGACCGGAGCAGCTATTTTTGTTTCTGACTTGGACCTAGTCAAACGATTTAAAATTTCAGATAATTTTTCAGTATATACAGCTGAGGCACTAGCTGTGAGAGAAGCCTTACACTGGTGTAGTTTAAATTCATTTCAAAACGTGGCCATCATGTCGGATTCTAAATCTGTTTTGCAAGCAATAGAGAGTTCTCCATCAAAATGTTTCAGGCAACATCTTATTTTTGAAATTAAGCGGTTGCTATATGACTTGAAAAATAGTGGGAAGAAAATTCATCTTATCTGGGTGAAAGGACATTGCGGGATAGATGGAAATGAAAGAGTGGACTACGAAGCAAAAGCGGCATGTAGAATATTTAAGTTAACTAAGACCCAATCATTTTCGGACTTAATAAATAGCCACAAAGAATTAGCCCACACACGTTGGAAAAACTATTATCAAAATATTGCAAAAACTAACAGCAATCAGTATTTCCATTTATATCCGCAACTCCCCAGTAAAAGTAACCTCTTAAACTTAGATTATAGCAAAAGACATCAGGGAATTCTCACACGTTTAAAAGTGAATCATGGACGTTTTCGGGCTCATCTACACAAAATAGGTATTTTCAACACACCTTTTTGTACTTGCGATAATACATCAATAGCTGATCTCAATCATATTTTTTTTGCATGTGAGGATCGACTGACAGAAAGAACAGAACTTTATAATTCTCTCATAGCCTACAACTTTCCCATGCCTGTTAATTTATGTTCACTTCTGGCAAAAAACGAAAAGGTTATTTTTGACCTACTTATACGTTTTGTTAATGATGCTAAACTTGAAATATAGACTTTTCCTTCAGATTAATATCTAAACTTCCTATACTCCCTGTGGTTAATGGACACCGTCCGAGACCATCTCTCTCACACACACACACACACACACACACACATCTTTTTCCCATTTAAGATCAGTATAACTGTGCAATGATATAGGAAACCAATGAAAACTAGATCTGCTGATCTTTACAATTGTTACTTAAGAAGACAATTTAATAGTGGAGAGCTCCCTAGATTTATTTGTTAATTGACGACTTCATATTTTGGGTATCTTAAGTGTCTTCTAATTTCCAGTTCTTCCAGGAATTCTAGTTCTTGTTTCTTATCAAAAATATGCAGTACTTCTAATTCTGCGTTTGGTGTCAATGAATGTTTGTTATCAAGTAGATGTTTTGCGTAATGTGAGTTTTAAATCACAAGATAGGTCACTATTTGGTCTAGCCAAAATATTGAACATCAAGTAGGTATCACTTCAAATGTAACTTCTTTCATTCTGACGATGATATTTTTAGATATCGAAATAATTATCAATTCAATTTAGTTTTGATATATTTTTTAGTATTAAAGTGGAGTTAATTAGAAACTTTTAGTTTTATTTAAAACAAAGATTTTTTGGATGTTTATAGTTTTACGTCTTTTTTAATATTAGTGTATGTTTGGTTGCCTATACCAAAATCGTTTATTAATAGGAGTCATTAATGACTGATTTTGTGTACATTAATATAATACGACCGGCGGCCTCGAATTGCGGACCGATTACCTGATTCCAATAATTCCGTACTCGAACTGCGGACCAAACCAAGAAGACCCCTCTTTTAAAAACCATGAATTGCGGACTAAGCTTAAGTTTATACAACTAGGGTAAAGGTAAGGTGTAAAAATTATTATTGAAAATTATTATAATAATCTGTCAATTACACAATTCAATTTTTCGATTCGGATAAGGGTAGGGGGTTAGGTAGGGTGGTTTTAGTTAGGTTATTATTGAAAATTATTATAATAATCTGTCAATTACACAATTCAATTTTTCGATTAGGGAAAATGTATCTATGCATTCGTGATAAATATCATTATTAAAATATTTTTACTTTCCAAAACACAAACGTTTTAGTTTAGGACTACACTTGGCAACGTTGGTAAGAGCTACATTTAAACGCTCCTGATTTCAGGTGGCCCTTTCGACTTGGTCCGCAATTCATGGGTCATTAAAAACACATGACAAATTTTAAAAATCATTTATGGTTTTTGGTCCGCAGTTCATGTACGCCCAATACGACGGAAAATAAATTCAAAGGAGTTTTGTTTTTACTCTTTCAACGAGTACATTGAAAACTGTCAGAATTTCAAAAGTGTATATAATTTCCAAAATGTTTATAGGTAGTTATAATCATTGGACTTTTCTCCTTTTTTTTTTGTTTGTTTATATTGTAATTTAAATTTTTGCATAGTAGCTACATCTTCCAGTTTTGAAAATATGGTTTTATGGTTTGTATTTTTAAGTAATATTTGTTTCTATCTGTTAAATGTTATACATTTTGTACTTTTGACATGCTACACTAGTCTTGTCATATTATACAAAGTTTGATAATTTTTTTAGTTTGATTAGAAAATCTCACATTGTTACATACTGTGGATAGAAAAATCAGAGAGTATCGTTGATTTTCTGATAGAATATGTTTCCCGAAAAATCTACTTTCCTGAATTTTCTTCCAATTTTCCTCGGGCAAAAAAAATGTTTCCATGAATTTTACTCATATTTTTTTAATCACCTTACCAAAAAACTCCTATGCAAACTGTCTGCTTAATACGACTAACTACGTAGGAGTTCAGCATGAGCCCGATTGCATCGCCACCTACCGGAACTAATTGTTAATCTAAATCATCCAGTCACTCACTTATGCCCGTACCTATAATCAGGACTTGAGGTTGGTCTCGAAGTCTCGAGCTTGAGTACGACTTGAGACAGGGTCTGTATACTATAAACGAATCTCGGGCAGAAAGTAATATTACTGCGCTTGCGTGACTTGAGACAGGCCAAAGTCTGGTAGAGACCAACCTTGAGCACGACACTTCTTTTATAAACAATATAAACATATAAAAGAGGGTTAGGTTTATAAAACATTTATATTTTTAAAGGGATAGGATGGATATTGAAAATTTTGAAGGGTTTTTAGAGTTTATAGACATAGTTGAGGAAATGCCAGATATTTGCTTTCCAAAACGGTATATTCGAGATGCGGCAAATCCTATGGAATTCTATAGTGAGGAAGATTTTAGAATTCGGTATAGATTCTCAAAAAATATTATTAGAGACGTTATTTCTCTTATTGTACATCGTAAGAGTTTTTGGAGTATGGAAAAGACGATTTCCTTGTCTGTATAGAGGTATTACTACCAAATTATCAACAAGCCAAACTGTCTATGTGTGATGTAAAACGAAACAAGGTCAGTCATTAAAATGCTGGCAACGTGAATTTATTAAAATCAGTAGAATTTTGATAGTAACACAAAAGTTACCAAAACACCCAAGCCGGATCTCAACTTACCCGAGAATTCACGAAGTCGGGACTATAGTGCAGCAGCTAAACTTGAGACGAAGTCTGACTTAGCGAAGCACGTCTCAAGTCGGAGTTTGAGTAGGGACTGTAGGTACGGACATTAGACACACACAAAAAATTTCATCATCATTTAACTAATGGTCAGATAACATGAAATTGTATTAACTTTTGATGTGTTGGCATGAAAACCATCCATAATATGGTGTTCTATGTCAAATGAAAGGAAAAAGAAGACCTTTGGAGGATTTGTTTTACAGTTAACCGTACTGTGGGTTGCAGTTAAATATTTTAATAGTGAATCTACACTTATACCCTTGACCACATATTGTGAAACCCAAATTAGGTCGTAATCGATGGTTGCTTCTTAACCATGAGGTAACCTAATATTGTGAAACTGGCTGTAGGAGGTAAGTGGAATATAATGTTAGAGTGAGAAGAAAAGTGAGCAAAATTAATAAGACATCCCATTTCGTAAAATAAAAAATCACTTAAGTAACATACCCTAAAAAATTCTTATGTGATTTATTTATTTTATTACGTGTTTTATTATTGAACATTTACGATAATTGGTTTTCGTTCTACTTTTATCCAGCTCAAAATAAATTCGTGATTTCATGTTAGGTGTGCATAAAAACTTAATATTCGAAACAAAATCAAAAATGATTGATGTAAACAATAAACCTAATTTTTTTCGTATTACTGAAATGATGAGATTTCATTTTAAAATTAGATACTAATAATAATAGAATTTCCACATTCCCCATACTCCTATAGCAAATTTGAATATCTATCGCAAATTTGACGTCAAGAAAAGTAACTCACGTCTAAATAATGATGAACATTTTTAAACCAAGAAAATTTTAGAAAAAATGCAATTTTCGCAACGCAGTTTTACTGTAAAAATTTGTGAGTTCCTTTGTAAACTCATTCAGTACCTTTGTCAAAATTTATTATCTATTTAGTTACATTTTATAGAGAATGTATCAATATTCAAAATATTTATTTCTCAATATACTACAGAGTGTCCAGAAGCTTACCTGCCAAACGCAAACTACAGATACTAAATATGATTTTATGCTCATCTTACCTAATTTACCTTTATCCAAAAATTCCTAGTAAGGGCCGGTACTACAATTTGAGTATAAACCTGGTATTTGCTATTCGTAGGATAACGAGTCACTATTTCGTTATACATTAGAGGAAAATCTTTATTCCAAGTATAATAAGTTCTTTTTTCTCCGATCGTGGTAAAAGTGACACTATTTTGACCTGTTTTCCATGCGCAAAGCCCAACATTCCAGAATAATGGGCAATTGCTAAGCAATGGGGTGTTAAACTTAACAAAAATATGATGTTTTCTCAATGTTAATAGTTAGTGGTGCACAAAATCATAATGGGGAATCAATTATTTTTAATATTTCTATTCTCACAAGGTTTTTATGCCGATTTGAAAATTCAACTTTTGAATTATTTAAATAATCCGCCATTCCTGATGTGACGTATGCTCACTAAAAAAGAAGTTAGCTATATAAAGGTTGACATAGGACCACAATTCTGATGTTATGAAGTACTTATAGGTTATGCTTATGTCATATTGCTGTTATAGTGACAAGAATTTTTTTTTACATCCGATTTATTTCTATGGCTATTACATTGTTTTATAAATTTTATCGTAATCATTATAAGTTTTCGTTAACGGATTCAGGTAGTTAGTTTTTATTTTTGTTAGTGCTAGATATTTTTCTTAAATTATTAGAATTACTTCTTTTTCATTGGTGAGGTAGATGCTTCTTTTGTAACAGTCAGATCTAAAGTATCCCATTTAACAGTATTCTGAGATGTTAAGCGACAACTATCACCAAAACTTTTTACTTCTAAGGGACTTGTTTGTTGGCATTGATTGATCATTGCCGAGGACGTTTGAGTACCAACATCATAATCATGAGAATCTTCTGTTAAAACAGGTTCATTTGGGACTACCAGCTCATCTAATTTTAGCTTTTTGATTGAAGAAAATTCTTACATCAAAATTATCATCACAGCAATAGTAATTAGTTTTAGTCTGTTTATATTTTCTTCTAGCAGCCTCAAACCATAATTTTCTTTGAACTGTTACTGCATGCACAGTTACAAACTTTTTACCAGGCGTCGTAACTATTGTGTTCGTACAGTATGAAAAAAAAACAAGATTCATACGATATTGACATTATTCAAACTTTAAAAATGGAGAAAAAATCTTAACACAATTTTTTTCATAATATTTAAACGTCAAACTGGAATAAACTGTAAACAAAACCAGAACATATATATTATAGATTTTGACAGTTCTTCAAACTCGAAACTTCAAATTCGAATGGCCTTTTTGTAACTGGCTATTAGTTCATAAAACATCTAAATCAGAAATATTTAGTGAAGTGACGTATCTGTAGTGAAAGTTGCAAACATTTAGGAATTCTTAATTTCCAGTTATCTCCAAAAATATTCGGTTTAAAAAATTTTTAAATTAATTTTTTCAAAGTAGTGCCAATATACTTTAATAAAATACCAAAAGCCGGATATCGGTTGAACATCCCATTAGAAAATAACAGCGCGGTAATGTTACAAATGGATTATTACAATAAAATGAAACAAAGTATGGTTTTAATTTTTATATTGATAAAGTTGTTATAAAAGGAATAAAATAATTATCTAATTTTTAACGATATTTAAACTATTTAAACTTACTTGATTACAGAGATGGGTTCAAATTATCAATAATAAACACTCCTTTGTTAGACTGTTTGACCGATATATTTTAATGTGTTTCCACCTATCTTTTCTAAATTCTGCTCATCGCGAAAATATGTACATATATACACCTTTTAACTTAGCTAATAATACACTTGTTTACTTTATTTAATTTCACTATCTATAAATATGATACCTATTACTATCCTACCCTAAAAGTATTCCTTCCATTTTCTTAGTTACATAATAAATAATGTTTTCATTCCACCACTTGAAAATTATGTTTAAACATCGAAACCGGTCGGGTCTAAGTTTTTTGTAAAACTTATAAAAAAATATTGTGAAATAAAAATAATGAGTATTTTTAAACATTGATATTAATAAGTATAATCATATTACTCTTTTATATTTTTGTTTTGGTGTTGGATTTTTATGTTATATTATATCTTTGTTTAAACAATTGCAATTGTCTCTAGCATAGTCATATTTACCTTTTTATTTTTGGCCAATACAATAAAAATTCTTTCCCCTACCCCCGGGAGGTGTAATATAATATTATGTATACATATTTTATTGAATAATTATCAGTTAAGTATAAATATAATACCACTGAAATGTGTGTATGTTGGCAATTATTGGCACACGCTGTTAATTGCGACATTACTGCTAACAAGCAAATAATTATATTTCAGACAGGAAGTGTAGTTTCGATGGCCAAGCAATAATTATTGCTTGGTTCATATTTTGAAACTTTTTCAATGGTTAGGTTAGACAATCCTTACAGAGCCGATTGGATTTACGTTTTACAACAAATGATACGTTATAAAATATATTATATTAGTCAAAAAATTAAAATTGATTTCCGAAAATGGTGCATAATAGCGAATTCAATCAAGAGCACATTCTTTTTAGAGAATTCCTTGCAGTTTTTCAATTCAGTGTAAAATTTGTCAAAACACTGATTCACAAAAAATTTACCTTTTTTTTTTTTATGTTCTGGTTCCCACGAAAAGGAATATCCTGTAATGTTCAGAGAACATCGTGGGAGCCAAGGGAAAGGAGGTAGGAGTTGGTTGTAATGTGTAATGTAATGAGGATACTGGGTGTAGTAGGATAGTAGAAGGGCCTCTGACTAGGTGGTGCTGCTGGTCACTTGGTGGGTCATCCCCCAGGAATAAAACAACTACCTGTTTCACTGGGACATGTTCTATTTAATATTTACTATACATTAACCACTAACACTAATTGACTACTCTTAGATTACTACTTAGAATGAATGATACTGACTGTAATCATCCTTTCATGAATGACCATCATAATGACTTAATAATAATAATGAATCAATAATGAGTTAATATTGAATTAATAATGAATTAATAATGAATTAATAATGAATTAATAATGAATTAATAATGAATACTTAAAATACTATTGTTACCTATATATACAAAGAGTCAAGTTCACTATAAGTAAACATACATGATACTAGATAATGTTTATTTGCTTTGACATTGACTCGTACGTGTAACCTTTATATTTATTATTTATAAAACAATTCGTGGTTTATTGGAATTAGCTGAAGGGAATTTATTCGATAATATTTTAAATAATTAATGACTTAATGTTTAGGCCAAAAGGCATCACACCTTCCCCTTTTACAAAAAGAATAAATTCCGTTGAGCTTCCTTTCCCCCTAATGAAATGAATTTACAATTATCCTAAAAATAAATGGTAGATGGTTATTAAATAATGTCACTAACCTACGATTACATAATATATTCATAAATAAATGAATGTTCATTGCCTTTAAAAATTGTTTACGATCACTTAGTTGTTTATTTATTTTCACTTCAATGTTTTGAATGTTTGTTATAACACTTTTGTTTATTATTCGGAAATGTTTATAAACTCACTCGCACTTCCAATTTTACAATTTTTAATTCATTTTACAATAAGGATGGATTCTGTTTTTGTGTATTTCTTTTATCACACCTGATTCTAATTTAATTTTACAGTTAACATCGCTCACCTCTGTGACTGTAAATGGACCTATATATTGAGATTCGAATTTGGTTCTATTTTCCCTCTTTACTAACACTGAATCCCCTATTTTAAAATCAACTGGATTAGCTACCTTACTATTTTGACTTTGTCTACTCAGTTTATGTTTGGTTAAATATTTCTCTGCTCTCTGATGAGCTACCTGCAGTTTATATTTTAACTCATTCTGATATTCATCAATATTATAGCATGGTTCGATCTCGTTTGTTAGATTCTCGGGTAAGTTAGCACGTCTACCGAACAATAATTCAAATGGCGTATAACCATGATACGAGCTTGGAGTCGTATTATAACAATAAGCAAATAGTTTACACCATTCATCCCAATCATCCTTACTTTCATTTATAAAGTGTCTCACATACTCATTAAGCGTTCTATGTAATTTCTCACAACCTCCTATAGATTGATGATGATAGGCTGTTGAGTAATTATGCCTAATATTTAACATTTTAGTTAAAGCGTTGAATATTTCATTTTTATATTCTGTGCCTAAATCTGTCCTAATTTGTTTCATTAGACCGTAATTTGGTATGAAATTTTCAAAAATTCCACGAGCTATCGTGTTCGCTTCTTTGTTTTTAACTGGAATTATTACTGCATATTTCGTTAATTCACATAACATTGTGATGCAATAACGGTTACCATTTTCACTTTGTGGAAAAGGACCGACCGTATCTATATATGTTATATCCCATGGTTTTTCTGCTGTATCCGTTAATACAAATTCTTCCTTGTGATTATTCTTTGCTTTATTGACCTGACACTTGTGACATTGCTTAATATATTTTCTTACATCTTTTTCCATGTTTTTCCATCTAAAATTCGCTCTTAATTTTTTCAATAGCCTGTTATTTCCTACATGACCTCCAAATAAAGGATCATTATGATAAGTTTCTAAAATCTGTTGCTTTTCTTTTTCTTTTTCCACCATCTTAGGTATATCGCAAATACATATTTGTACGTTTTTTAACGTATTGTTTCCTTTTTCCATAAACTCTTTTATAGTGCACTGTGTGAAAATAATATCATTCATATAAATTTTCATCCTTTTTATACCATTATTTACCGCTAGCTTATCAAGCTGAACTAACGTTTGATCTAAATCAAAGTTAACTATATCGGTATTTAATAAGGCTTGGCTAAATCTCATCCTGTTTTTGATCCGTATGTTCATCCTTAACGAAACACGGTTATTTTCAAATTGCAGAATTGGTAATTTATGCGCCTCTAAATTATTCAGTACTTTATATACTGCTGGCTTGCGAATATCTTCCTTTATTCCTGTGGAAACTATTTTATCTTCTCCTATAGGCTGAGCTTTATTATGACGAGTTTTTGACCTCGTTATTGCTAAGATGTGAGCATTGTCAATGTACAAGTCTTTTAATTCATTTATGGATATCCTTGAAATACTGTCCGCATAATTTGAATTTCCTTTCAAATATTGTATTTCGAAGTTGTATTCTTCTAGGTCTAGTCTAATTCTCGTAAGTTTCGAAGTTGGGTCTGTCATCGAAAAAAGATGTGTTAACGGCTTGTGATCCGTTTTCACAATAAAATGTGTAGAACCATATAAATAACACTTAAAATGATTAATTCCCCAATGGATAGCTAACAGTTCTTTCATGATTATAGGTTTATTTAATTCACTTTTCTTAAAACCTCGCGATGCATAAGCTATAGGTAGATCTATACCTTCGTATTCCTGGCTAAGTATTGCAGAACACGCAATATTTGAAGCATCTGTTGTCAATATAAATTTTTTATTGAAATCTGGATATTTCAAAATAGGCGGCTGAATTAATGCCGATTTTAGTATTTGGAATGATTTTTCGCAGTCTTCCGACCACTCGAATTTCACATTTTTCCTAGATAATTTATTGAGAGGTATGCATATTTCAGCGAAATTTGGAATGAAACGTCTGTAATAGTTACAGAATGCTACGAACCTTTTAGATTCTTCTGAATTTTTGGGCACTGGATACTTCTCAATGACTGAATATTTTGCCTTATCGGGTAGAACCCCTTCACTGGACAAATTGTGTCCTAAATACGTTACTTCTCGCCTGAAGAATTGACATTTTTGTGGATTTAATTTAAGGTTGAATTTCCGACATGTGTCAAACACCCTTTCGAGATTACTTAAATGATGATTTTCTGACATCCCTATTACGACTATATCATCCATATAAAGAAATGCTTTTTCTGGACTTAATCCTGAGAATGCTATGGACATCATTCTTGAAAAACTATTTGGACTTATATTTAAACCAAATGGTAATCTTGTATACTGAAAAGAACCTTTTTCTGTACTAAAAGATGTATATTTCCTTGAAGATTGTTCTAAGGGAATTTGATGAAAACCTGACATAAGATCTATGACTGAAAACCATTTCGACCTCCCTAACTGATCTAAGATCGAATCTATTCTGGGTAATGGAAATTTATCTGTGACTATTTTCTTGTTCAATTGCCTGAAATCTATACAAAGTCTCCAAGACTTCTCTCCATTGATTGCCTTTTTGGGAACAAGTAAAACTGGACTGTTATAATCTGAGATTGAAGATTCAATTATACCTTGTTCTAATAACTTTTGGATCTGATTATTAAGTTCTGAAGATTGAGAATGTGGCGTGCGATAATTTTTAATATATACTGGAGTATCATCTTTTACCAATAGCTTTTGCTCATAAAAATTATTATGCGTTAAAATGTCGTTCTTTAAAGCAAAAATGTCTGAAAAATTCTCACAAAGATTTATTAGCTTATCCCTCACGTATTCTGGTACCTCTAAATTTAATGTTTTTCTTAATTCTTTCAACCTATTCTTACTTTCATTCTTCACAGCATATACATGAAATAAATTTAAATCCAATATTTTAATATTGTTTGTATTTATCGACTTGCTTTCATAATTTGTGTTTAAAATTCTGACATAAGGATTAGTTTTTGATATAATAGATCTTGCTATAAATATTCCTGGTAATAGTTCTTGTTGCTCAACAACTTTATCTTGTCTTAAGTTTTTGAAACTTTCTACCAACCGATAGACTTCACATCTAGGCGGTATTGCCAAAGTATCATATTCAGGATTGTCAAGAATTTCTAATGTTACTGTATTCCTAGATTTACAATCTATGTATAATTTTAATTCTGAATAATCTAAAATACAATTATAATTTCTTATGAAATCCCTACCTAGAATTCCATTCGTAGGTATAGGAAATTCTTCCTCTACTACATGAAAACAATGTTGAAATGCTACACCCTTAATAAAAAGAAAAGTTTCTATTGTACCCAAAGTTTTAATTTCTCCCTGAGTTATTCCTTTAATATTTAAGATTTGTGTTGTCTTTATTAAGTGATGTGGAAAATTATCTGAAATTTTTAATAACGATATATCTGCACCTGTATCTAATATAAAAGTATCTATATTATCCGATATGTCAGTTTTAATTTGCACAAAGTTTGAAAGAGTTAAATCAAAGTTATAAATGTAATGATTATTATTATGCAAGTTATTTAAAATTTTGGATTTTTCACCTTTCTTTTTCAAAACCCCAATTCTTTCTGTTCATCTTCCACTCTCGTCTCTCCACTCTCACACATTCTTACATTTCTATATTTATTATCATTGTTAAACCTATTGTTAGGCTTGTTTCTATATTCTTCTGGTTTCTCCCTGTAACCAGTAAATCTCCTATTGCCTTGATTGGCGTGAAATTTCCTACTGTTATCGTAGTTATTTTTCCTATGGAAATTATTTTCTCCATTATGATTTACATAAGAGTGTCTTCGCTGAGGAAAATAGGTATTTCGCTGTGGAAAATAGGTATTTCCTGACACAAACTTATTTCTATCTGCCTTATAATGCAGAACACTTCCTGTTGACTGATTGTTTCCCACATTGATGGAAACCAATTTAGTCATCACCTCTTGCGGTGTCGTAAAATTCCCAGCTGCTATAACGGTTTTTATCCGCTCTGATGCTGAGTTGTCGATCAGTGATTTTACTGCTGCTTCTGTTGTATACTTAGTTGCTAAATGTACTGGCATTCCTTCTGCCAAATACGCGGCTTGTAACTGATCTGTTAATTTCTCCATCTCTGAAGCATACTCAACTATATCCTTATTGTTTTGTCTTAATTTGCTTAATTTAGCTCCTACTAAACTAGCACTATCTCCCTTTAGTCCCTTTTTAAGGGTTCCTATAATTTCTACCAACGATTTTTCGGTGGTGATTAGACTCCTGGCCTTTCCAGTTAGCCTAGTTTTCACAAATAGTACAGCATTCTCCTCATGCTCTGCTGCACCAACCTGTAGCAAACTTATAGCATCTACAAAAGATTGCAATTTGCTTATATCCCCATTAAATTCATTTGGTAATATCTTACCAGCTAAATTGAAAAAGTCATTCATACTTAATGCCATTTTCTCCTTTTTATCTTTGCTCATTGCTTCTAATACTATTAAATTATTAATTAAATTATTACGCGTAATTAATTGAGACGGAACTTCATACTGACAATCTAACACTTGAAATGCTTTCTCTACCTTTTCTCTAATTTTGTTAAAATATAAAATACATGTACTCTGCTGATTCTCCTCTAACTTATACCAATTCTTATTTATTAACTTAGAGAAACTATTAAATGAATCACACAACTTATTTATTATATCTATATGACTATCTGAGCTTTTTGGAACCTCCTTTTTTAACACACGCTTACTATTCCTACGTATATCTTTTAAAATTAAATTCAATCTAATCTCAAATTCATCCCACGTTACTGCATTTCCATCACTCGAGGACATTTAAAATTCATTGTCAATAGAAATAAAAATATGAAATATCAATTATCAAAAAAAATTTTAGCCACAAAACAGAATATACCCTTAAAGTTTACAAAAAAAAAAAAATATTCTCACCATCCTACAGATTTAGCGTGCTTTGCTGTAGATTTCTTCTTATCTCCCTCTTCATTTGTCTTCTATGATTCTTATATATAGACCATCCAAATTGTAGTACCAAAACAACCACAATAATGTAGATAAGAATCTTCACCTCCAGATCTGCTTTGAGTTCCTCTTCTTGTACTATAAAATTACTGTTGACCACGCCATTTTCTTGGACCGCTTGTTTCGTTGCTTTACCACCCATTGTTACAGAACTCCAATTGTTTGCAGGATCGCCATGTAATGTGTAATGTAATGAGGATACTGGGTGTAGTAGGATAGTAGAAGGGCCTCTGACTAGGTGGTGCTGCTGGTCACTTGGTGGGTCATCCCCCAGGAATAAAACAACTACCTGTTTCACTGGGACATGTTCTATTTAATATTTACTATACATTAACCACTAACACTAATTGACTACTCTTAGATTACTACTTAGAATGAATGATACTGACTGTAATCATCCTTTCATGAATGACCATCATAATGACTTAATAATAATAATGAATCAATAATGAGTTAATATTGAATTAATAATGAATTAATAATGAATTAATAATGAATTAATAATGAATTAATAATGAATACTTAAAATACTATTGTTACCTATATATACAAAGAGTCAAGTTCACTATAAGTAAACATACATGATACTAGATAATGTTTATTTGCTTTGACATTGACTCGTACGTGTAACCTTTATATTTATTATTTATAAAACAATTCGTGGTTTATTGGAATTAGCTGAAGGGAATTTATTCGATAATATTTTAAATAATTAATGACTTAATGTTTAGGCCAAAAGGCATCACATGGTGTTCTTCTTAAATTTCTGGAGGTTGTATGCCTCGGGGAACACCTCCCTAGGCAATGAGTTCCAAAGCCTAGCTGTTCGTTGGATGAACGAGTCTTTGGAAAGTGATGTTCTGCAGGTCCCCAAAGTGACCACGAAGGGGTGTGAAGAATGAACTTGACGGGTTAATCTCGAGGAGACTGCCAAAGGAGGAAGGATTGTTGATATTTCAGAAGAGCATCGCCCATGAAAATATCTATAAAATAGAGACAAATCGCCAACTTTTCTACGGTGTTCCAGAGAAGTGAGCGATTTTGTAAGCGAGGCATCACCGACGAGACGAATTGCCCTTTTTTGGACAGAATCCAATCGTTTCAGGATATGTTTAGGTGCCGCACTCCAAATATGGGAACAGTATTCCAGGACAGGTCGGATCTGTGCCTTATAGATCATAAGCAGCTGACTGGAAGTGAAATAGCTCTTGGCACGAAACAAGAAACCAAGTTTTTGGGAAGCACTTTTGGCAATGGACCTAACGTGATTTTCCCAGGAGAGGTTATTGCTGATAGTAATACCAAGCATCGATATGGATGACTTCAATGGTATGGTTACTCCTGACAAAATTATGTTAGGCACAGTGAGATCGGCTTTTCTAGAGAAAAGACATGCTTGTGTTTTGTTTGCATTGAATTCTACCAAGTTATTAGATCCCCATTCGAGAATTGTTGCTAAGTCCATATTTATATTGTTAACATTTCTTCCTCGTTCATTTCTGGTTTCACGGGCTGATATAGGAGCCCTGGAAGAGAAAGCGGTATGGAGGGTACTATCATCGGCAAAGCTGTGTACTGGACATGAAGTTGCTTTCAACAAGTCGTTGATGTGAAGTAGAAATAGTGTTGGTGCTAGAATAGATCCTTGCGGAACACCAGCATTTATGAGTAGAGTGTCAGATGAAACTCCATCGACCACTACATGGAGAGACCTGTTTGAGAGAAAACTAGCAAGCAGAGAACACAGCTGAGGGGGCAAGCCAAAAAATGGAAGCTTGGCGAGGAGCCCCTGGTGCCAAACTCGATCGAATGCCTTGGAGATATCTAATGCCACAGCTAAAGTTTCTCCATACTTTTCAATAGATAGCTGCCATATATGTGAGACGTAAGCGAGCAGGTCACCAGTTGATCTCTGATGACGGAAGCCATATTGCCTATCGTTGACAATTCCCGAGTCTTCCAGATATTTCATGAGCTCGATGTTGATGGCTTTTTCCATGACCTTTGAAATAATAGATAGCAGTGCGATGGGTCTGTAGTTGCCAGGTAGGGTCTTTTTGCCTTTTTTAGGGACTGGCTGTACTCTTGCAATTTTCCAATTGGACGGAAATACCCCCAAATTGTAAGAGTGGTTGAACAACTTGCAAAGAACAGATGTTAGTTCGGGGGCACATTTCTTGAGAACAATCGGTGGGATTCCGTCAGATCCACAGGCTTTGTTGGTGTTGAGATCCAGCAAAATTTTTCTGATAGTACGTTGGCGAAAGGTGATCTCGGGCATGTGACAGTCAATAGGTGTAATGTTCGGGGGTTGTTTTCCCGATGAATCCAGAGTGGAATTTCCAGCAAATAGGTGCGCAAAGATATTGGCTTTTTCCTGGGCAGTCGTTGCTAGTGTTCCATCTTCTTTGGTTAGAGGAGGAAATGAGCTGGAAGTGAAGTTTCTTCCCACAGCTTTGGCAAAAGACCAAAATGAACGGGATCCGTTAGGACATTCAACAAGTTTTGATCTTATTTTGGCATTTTGAGCATCTTTTGAACATGCTATTGTCTCTTTGCATATGCCTCTAGCCTCGACATATGCTGCTCTGGTCTCAGGGCCCGGATTTTTCAGCCATCGATGGTATGCTGCCTGTTTGGAAGCGACAGCTCTAGAGCAGTTTTTGTTAAACCAAGTCTTATCGGATGATGTTCTTCTCTTGGTATTTGGTATGTAAGTTTGCATCCCCAACATGATGATTTCAGAAATTTTCTCAGCACATCGTGTTGGGTCTACTGAAGAGAAACAAACTCCCTTCCATGGAAACGCTGAGAAAAACATACGAAGACCTTCCCAGTCGGCCGAATTGTAATGCCACATGATACGGGGTGGTATTGTGCTGCTTGATGGTAAATGAAAAGAGCATGTTGTGGAGATAAGGGTGTGATCAGAGTTTCCAAGTGGGGCACAAACTTCTATTCTATACGAGTCAGGATTGGTGGTGAGGAAAAGATCTAGTGTATTGGCATACTGGTTGTTGACATCAGGGATGCGGGTTGGTAACTCGACCAGTTGCTCTAAACCATGAGTGATGGCAAAGGCCTCAGCTTGACGACCTGCATCATCTGTTTTGTTAGAGAATTTGAGCCAGGCAGCGTTATGTACATTGAAGTCTCCCATGATTATGGTTTCAGCTGTTGGATGGTTCTCCTGAATGTAGTCCAGTTTGAGTGATAAAAACTCAAAGAGGTTGTTATATGAAGGTTCATTAGGTGATAGGTAAAGGCAGCACAGGAACTTAGTCAGTTTGGTATCAGATAGCTTGAACCACATCACATCAAAGTCTTTCGGTTCCAAACTCTCCTCACGCTGGCATGAAAGGTTAGCCTTAGCGTAAAGGCAGACTCCACCTTTGAACCTGAATCGAGAATGGAGTTCGTAACCAGGACAATACATGTGGACCTTGTTGGTGGACGAGTTTACTTGTGTTTCTGTTAGAGCCAGAATATCCTGTTGCCACTCCCACGTTAAGTGTTTGTGATGGCAATCAAAAACGCGGATTTGATGTAAACGAATTATCACTGCAAAATTGTACAATGTACCAAGTTTTTAAAGTTCATTCATTATCCTAAAATATTTACGATTTTCCATCAACTTATACCCTAAATGTACTACATCGTTTGAAAGATTATTAATTGTACTAACAAATTGTAAAAAGACTTATAGGGTGATTCATTTAAAAATTTTGAGATATTGCTTGATTTGCGTTCTGTTTCACCCCGTATTAAAGAAGCCTCAGACAAAAAAAAGTAATTAATACTGAGCACAGCCAATGATATGTGAATGACAAGTGAATACAAATATTACAAATATTTTGATTTACTGTTTTGCAGAGTGTTAAAGAGGAGGTCTTTTTTGCCAATAATTGGCCATATCTTTTTAAAACACCCATATAATATATTATAATTCTATATTTTTGTAACGCTCTCGGTGAGATATTTTCGATTCTTGAACAAAATATAGTACGTTTCATTTAAAAAAATGGAATTTTGTGCTGCTACGTGGTTTTGGAACACCCTGTAGAATCGAAAGTATTTTCAAAATGTGCCCTCAGTAACTGTATTACCTCACACAAAATCTGTAAAAAAGGTACCCTTCGTCCAAATCGATAACATCAGTGGTTTCCGAGAAATATGGAATTTCGTAAGACACCGCAGAGCGCATTCAGACTGTCGCATGAAAATTTGAAGTCGTATTCTCGAACCACCTTCGATATTAATGTCACTGTTCCGACATTTTATCGCATATGTACATATAGCAATGATGTAAATTTATAAAAGTGTGTCTGCTATTCCCAAATAAAGTCGAACAAAAATCAAAAAGAAGAGTTTTAATAACGATTTTAACCTATCTTTTTCATGTGTTCATGTCGCTATTTCAGTTACTATTTACAGTAAAAGTCACGAATGTTTCTCGTTACGTAATACTTTCCTGAATGTATCAAAGACACTCTTATTTTATGTGGATATCACTGACAGCGTATGTTCAATGTATATCCAATTAAAACAAATGGAAAGGTACATATGTCTGAATTAAGCTACGCCATTACGTCTTGGTTTGTCACTCTGTCTTGTGTTGTGACAACGATTGTAAACAATTGAAACGTCACTTTATGCGGAAATCATTCTGTCCCCATTGAAGTTCGTTAAACAGGTAAAGTTCATTTACTTTTATTGTGATATTTTTCGACAAAATGCCCGGTAAACGTTTGGACGAAAGTAAACGTGAGTGTATTAGAAAATTACATGAATATTTCCAAAAGGAATTGGCTAATGGCGGACCACTTCTGCCGTTCAAGAGGTTAGTTTTGTAACAATTTATTTGTATAGTTTCAAATTGTAGTGGTCTAACTATGACATTCAAATTTGATTTTCATTTATTTCCTTTCATGATTAGATCACCAGAAATACATGCCAAACCCTCTAACAATGATGCTCCGCTGGTGAAAACTGTCTTATTGATTTGATTCGGATGTTTATGAGTTATGACGTACCGAGGAGTATTCGTAACTTTTACTATATATGTTATATGATCCATCAAAAAAATTAAACGCGGAATTCAATTAATTCTTTGAGATACTATGCTGCAATCGCAAAAACGGTTTCGATTGATAAGCTACCTCCGTCACAGCCCGCTTTAGAGCGGTATTTATATTAAGAGAGTTGTGGCAAATAAATGAGTGGAACCAAGTAATCAATCCAGTCATAAAATCAGAAGACATAACAAATTATGGATGGCTCATTGAGGATGGTTTTATACTTACAAATTATTATCACAGTTATGGAGCTTTTTCAAAAGTATTTTTGTTTCTACTACGGAAAATCTCCGTGCTCAACGTACATATGCGCTTTAAAAGCAATCTAATTTACAGTGTTGCGATATATGTCCTTGAAAAACTTCTTGTATAAACCGAAATGATATTGTATCTGATGAAATGTAAAAATAAAACGTGATGCTCAAGTTTATATTTTATTTTTTCATTCAAATGTCGAACCTTCATTTTTTTTCGTAAAGTTACAATCGATTTTACTTGATATCTCTAATAAAATCGGATTTATCAGACTAAAAATACTAGGGATTACTACAATTACCTATTACCACGAAGACGATCCGCGCACGAAAAATATCAAAGGTCCGCGCAACAACTGCGAGAGCCCCGCGGCGAGAGCGCTCATTTTAAAATCGCCTCTATCTTTTTTACTACTGCATATTCATAGAAATTTTTAAGGGGGTTAATTTATTTGGACAAAGGAGGAGGCAGCCGGCTTATGGAGAAATGGGCTTCGGTGAAATTTCATGAATTATTAGTGTATTGTAGTTGACGACTTTCTGAACAATAGTGTCCATGGGCTCAACTCAATCCTATGACTTGTTTCAGAGATACAGGGTGTTGAAGTTGGAAAATAGCCATTTTTTAAAAGCATGTATTTCTTTATGTATTTTCTTTCAATGTATCAAGAATTTTTTCCTGTGATAGTGTTCTAATTACACTAAATATCAGGCCCTTATGAGAGAAAGTTTCATTTGCTACAGGGATACTCAAAAATTAGAAAAACGGAACGTTGACTTGAAATATAATTCAATTTTCAGGAATTTCAATATCTGGCTGGATTTGCTTCTGGTTGGTTTATAATAATGAGATATGCAAACATTTTTTACAGGGCAAGTCAGAAAGTTGAATCGCCCTGTATCCTACATTTAATAAAATTTTATATACTTTGTATTGCATGTTAGTAGGTGACATTAAGTCATTTTGAAATATATACATAATATACAGGGCTATTCAAAAGATATGTATGGAAGAAAATCCAAGAATCGATTTTTTTTTTGGAAATCTCCCTGTAACTAAATATTTCCTCGGTGAATTTCTGCGATACTTTCATATTACCTTTGCTTTGAGTTTGTTGGTCGGATTTAAAAGTTTTGTCAACTTGCTAGGATCAGTTTTTTTATCCCGTCAATATGATGACAACCCTATCATTATTTTCTTCATATATGTATATCGGTATTTTCGAGGTTGTTTACGTTATACCATGATCGACATATACATAAAAACAAACAAAATAAATATAATAAGCTGATCTTGATATCGGAAAAATCAATTAACATAAACATGTCGAAACTAACTGAAATTACTGAAGGAATTCAAAGTTCTACAATATCTGGACCATGATCTATGTTTTCTGGTGTACCTAAAGTTCTAGCTCCCGACTTACAAGTACAATAATAGTGAAGTTCCAAAGGTTGATTTTCGATATCATATCATCATATTGTCGGGATAAAAAAACTGATCATAGCAAGTTGAAAAAACTTTTACATCCGACCAACAAACTCAAAGCAAAGGTAGTATGAAAGTATCACAGAAATTCACCGAGGAAATATTGAATTACAGGGAGATTTCCAAAAAAAAAATAGATTCTCGGATATTCTTCCATACATATATTTTGAATAGCCCTGTATATTATATATAAATTATATATATTTCAAAATGACTTAATGTCACCTAGTAACATGCAATACAAAGTATATAAAGTTTTATTAAATGTAGGATACAGGGCGATTCAACTTTCTGACTCGCCCTGAAAAAAATATTTGCATATCTCATTATTATAAACCAACCAGAAGCAAATTCAGCCAGATATTGAAATTCCTGAAAGTTGAGTTACATTTCAAGTCAACGTTCCGTTTGTCTAATTTTTGAGTATCCCTGTAGCAAATGAAACTTTCTCTCATAAGGGACCGATATTTAGTGTAATTAGAACACTATCACAGGAAAAAATTCTTGATACATTAAAGAAAATAAGAAATACATGCTTTTAAAAAACGGCTATTTTCTTCCAACTTCAACACCCTGTATCTCTGACACTAGTCATAGGATTGAGTTGGGATCATGGACACTATTGTTGAGAAAGTCGTCAACTACAATATACTAACAATTCATGAAATTTCACCGAAGCCCATTTCTCCATAAGCCGGCTGCCTCCTCCTTTCCTCCCATCAAGAGCGTACGATAAAATTTTTGAAAAGGGTTCATTTTTGTGAAAATTTTCATTGACAGTGGAGGCACCATACAATTTTTAAAAGGGAATCATTTAATTGCAAAAATGTCTATTTACCGTGGAAGTAAGATTAAGTTTGTGTAAGGAAATCATTGATTTGTAAAAATTCTCATTTACCAAAATTTTTGAGGGGGTTAATTTATTTGGAGTTTCCTCCCATCATAAGGCGTACGATAAAATTTTAGAAAATGGGTTAATTTTTATGTAAAAAGTTCCATTTACCATGGAAGTACGAAAAAATTAATGGATTAATTTATTTGGACAAGTTTCTCCCATCATGGGCGTACGATAAAAATTTTAAAAGGGATTAATTTGTTTGTAAACATTCTATATCATTAGCGTACCACAACATTTTTTCGACCGGCTCAATTTATTTGATAAAATTTCCATTTGCTATGGAAGTAAGAAAAACATTTTGAAAGGGGTTCATTTGTTTTTGTTTTCACTTCTGTCGGCATTTCTCAATACTACCTATTCACTTTATTTTATTACGTGCTAGTCATTACGTGTCAGTAGCTGTTATGATATTCATGATACATACTTTCCAACTTAGGAGCCCTATAATCTAAATTTTAATCTGAGACGCACTGTATTATCCAATTCAGCATTACGTCTGAAATTTAAATAAAAAAAAAACCGGAGGAATATACCCAACTCGAAACAAAACGATTAAAATGTTGAAATACTGTATGGATTTTGTTTCGTCAATTTCCGTATATCAGTTTCCAGCTCAAGTCCTGTTGACGGCAATTTCAACTCGACGGTGGAAATGTCAAAGGTTACTTGCTCCGCTGGAGCAAACGAAGAATATAGCGGCGCCGATGTAGGTGGATGATATTCGCTAACCGAATTGGCTCATCCTTTGTAAGCAGATTTGTAGAAAAATCATATGCATCAAATTTGAGTAATCGAATTTGAATCGAGGATTATACAAAGTGCAGGAGCATGAAAGTATCGTTAAATCTGACATATTTCTCATTTTACTGGGAATAAACGATAGCGAAGATTATTAATTTGATTAAATGGAAATTAAAAGCCATATTAGAACCAGATTTTCCATTACAACAAAGTTCGGTATATGGCTCATTTCAAGAGATACGAGGGTTGTCTTTTATATTTTGCATATAGAGCTAGAAAAAAATCAGAGGATAACTTTTATAGTTCGTCTAAAGTGAGTGTAATCACATTAAAATAAAGCAATGTTGTCAGATATATTTTCTAAAATTGTAAGAATCACTATACCAACGTTCCCCACACTCAAGTTCGTAATGTTCTTAGAAAGCTAGTTTGGAAATATTCAAAAAGAATACATAATATAAATGTATCAGTAAGCATTAAAATAATGCCCGATTTCACCAACCGTTTCCTAAAATTAGGAAATACCTAAATCGGATTTAGGAATTCCTAACTGCAATTTCCGTTTCACCACACGCTAAGTAGGGGAAGGTCGCCTATGTTGGAACACTTAACTTCAATGCTCTCTAATCTGCTTATTTGCAAACGAAACATTTACTGTTTTAACTGTGTACATTCTGTATATAACAGCTATTGATGATAGTCTTTCAAATTCTGATTAAGTAATTTTTTTTCACACAGCAACGATATGAAAAATGCCATCATACGAGCATGCCAGAACCTATGATGGCATAACCCTTAGAAATCAAATAAATTCGATTGAAAAGCAGTTTTATTTGAACAAAAAGTAACGAAATAAGAAAAATTCTCATAAACAACAAAATAGGTAACATTCTCACTCGCATTCTCATAAGCGTTAAAAAAAACAAAGTAGCAAAATAAATATTCTCGAAAATCAACGTAACAGATCAGGATGTAGCATAACACCTAAAAAAATTCTACTGGCATAGCTCGCAAACAAACAATTTAGTTTGTATAGGTACTTCAGCGCAATCACAGTGGCACCAGGACAGACATTTCTGACAGCGAATCCAAGTTTCTCTAGCACGAGACTGAGAGTATAGCCCGTTACAGTATATGCAAGCAACAACAGATTCTTCGCCACTCTCAATATTGTACGAGTCATTATTGCCCTCGTCCTCTTGTATTACTCTTCTCTTCACTTTTCTCGCTCTTTTTCAGCCTTCTGATCTGCTTGATCTTTCAAATTCTACAACATCAGATGTACTGTTCACATGACCACATTTTCCGCGCTTCATTCCTCTCTTCGTTTCAACTTCTGGTACAGCTACTGGCATCGGCGATACCTCTTGTATAGTAAGTTTAATTTTTTCTATTAATGCAGGGCTTGTTGCTTTCTACGTAGAAGGACTTGGTTCTTGCGATTTAGAAGCACCTGCTCTTTCTGATGTAGAACGCCCGGTTTCTTCGACATCCAAGACTATTTGTGACTCTTCTACTGCTTGTTTATAGTCCTCTGGTTCTCGTTGTTCAAGAGATTTATCCGTAGTGAGCGAAGAAGCAAACATCCAATCCTCGAAAATTTCAGGATTTAGGGGAACTATTCCTGCTTTGCGAAATGCGTTTAGGCGTTGGCCGGTGTTGCAGTTTTCAAATAGGCATTTTTGAAAAGTTCAGTAACCTGAAAATGCGTTACCATTCTCCCCGGATTTTGTTTTAGCCATATCTCAGATAAGCTACGAAGTAGGTAATGTATCATCAACAACAGTTTTCTATGATGGCATACACCGTCTTGCGCCATGCCATCATAGGTGACCGCGCAGTGTGCCATCATAGGCAAAAGTCAGGTTTTGAATAATAACAGAAAATACTTTCTCCACAAGGACTTAACCTCAAAACAACCACATACGTACATACACAAGAAACACTTAAACACCCCACTGCAGGATTCATTCAAGTAGATAACATGTGACAAGTACAATATGATATTTTTATTAGTCGATAATATTACTGCACTACGTACCAATTTCCTTTTTGTTCCACAAAAAACAGAAATTCTCCTCTACAGGCACCGCCATTACACACAGACGTAGTGTAATATAAATATGTTTGTCCACGACTATTTGATAATTTTTACATTTTACGTGTGTGTCTTCAAGTATAATGACGTACATTATGCACCAGTGAATAATAGGTGTGGATAATGGGTGTGGATAATGAAAAGGTCACATGACACATAAATATATTGAAGATTATTAATATACAAATGACACAATATATTATTTAAAAATTTTCGCCGCGGCGGGGATTCGATCCTATGTCTAAAATTCCTCATTTAACCAAGTCAGAGTCGCAAACCATCAGGCTACGACGATATACGAGATGATGGTTTATCAAGCTGTTGAATATATACGAGTAGATCGTTTTATATATGCAGTTTTTTATCTAGTGTGTATGTCAAACGAAACAAATTTATGTATAGATGCAACTGGAGGAGTTGCGAAGAAAATCATTCATGTTGATGGAAGTGTTTCCAAACACATTTTTTTGTACAACGCAGTGGCATATTGTGGAAATCAACAATTTTCAGTAACATCCCAATTTTCAGAATCCCATGACATGGTGTCGATTAGTAAATGGCTATTAGGTGATTGATTGATTGGATCAGCACACCAGTCAAAGGATTGATGTCCTCGGCACCTCAGCCTTAAGGCTTTTTGTGCTCTTGGTTGTGCCGTTTATGTGAAGAGACCAGCAGCCCTTATCAGGCTCAGCAGACTTTTCACTAGGTTCTTCTTGGAGAAATCCTCCCTTGGAAATTCTAGTCCTAGGAGTCTATATCTCCAGTGAGATAGTGCTTCACAATCAAAGATAATGTGAGAGGCTGTTTCCTCCTCTTCCATGCACAACCGACAAATAGGTTCCTCCCTATATATGCCGATTGTATGCATGTGCTTCCTTAGAGTGCAGTGTCCAGTGAGTAAACCCATCACTATCCTTATTTGGGCCCTGCTAAGGTTTAGTATATCATTGGTCAGCTTCTCCGAGGGTTTTTTAACCAAGAGTTTGCTGTGTTCCTGTTTTGGCACGTGTCTCCAGTACGACTGGTGTTTAGTTTGAGTCCACCGAGATATACAACCACGTGCAGCAGTTTTGGATATCCCAAATACTGGTTCAGGACCAGTGAATGCTGTCTCGGACCCCAGCTTTGCTAGGTTGTCCGCCTTTTCATTTCCTACAATGCCCTTATGCCCTGGGACCCACGAAAGACCTGCAAACCGAATCTACAGTTAAATGGAGATGTAGATTAGCTGGTGAAATGATGGATGTGGGGGAAACAAAGGAGCCACCGCACTTGTATGACGCAGAAGTTTTGAGGGTTGCAAAACATGAATACATTCGATCACAGTATCTGGACCAAGACCCAATCAGAGCAATTGCAATTTTGAAAAGAAGTTCCTTTGGACAAAATGTAATTCGTGAAATTGGGTATGACCCGTTTCATGTCGTGATCGCCTCAGCTCATCAAATTCGTGTTTTCAACAAAATGAATAAAATATACGAAACAAATTTATGTATAGATGCAACTGGAGGAGTTGCGAAGAAAATCATTCATGTTGATGGAAGTGTTTCCAAACACATTTTTTTGTACAACGCAGTGGCATATTGTGGAAATCAACAATTTTCAGTAACATCCCAATTTTCAGAATCCCATGACATGGTGTCGATAAGTAAATGGCTATTAAGTACAATAAGATGTGGAATGGAATTTCCTCGAGAAGTGGTAAGAAATAAATAATTTGAAATGAATAAGAAACTCATATACTTATATTCAATTCACAGACTATCGACGAGTCGAAAGCACTTGAGAATGCATGTGCTCTGATATTCTCGGGGGATTTTAATATAATCGTTGAGTATTTTTCACTCAACGATTCTATATATTTTTTGTGAACATAGAAATAATAGTTATTTACAAGGCAGTAAAGTGAGTCTTTATCGGACGAGTCTGAAATTATGAGGCGACTAACAGGCGAGTTCGATAAAGACACTTTACTGACGTGGTGCATACAAAATGTTATCGCCAACTTCTCTTGAATTTCATGTGGCGTGCATTGAATATCTTCCATAATTTGTTATGAATAAATTGCAAGAAAACTATTATCGAGCCGTAAAAGGGAGAAGTGTGACACTGACAGATGATTTTCGATTAAATGTCAAAGTGTGCAATGAGAAAGCACGAGCAAAAAGACAATAAGCATTAGGCTGCAGTCTATCGGAGACTTGTCAGACGGGCTCAGAAAAAAAAAGATCAATTATTTTTATTAATAATACAGGGTTGGCATAAAGTATGGATCAAGTAAGCATCTTTAAAACTAAAAGCATGATATTTATAAAATTTTGTAGATAGCGTTATTTCAGATATTTCAAAAGTAAAATTTAAACGAACCAAGGTCTGAAGAACCAGAGGTCACTTCTGTGAATCCATCGATTTGGAAAATTCGCATGGAAAAATTGAGGCAAAGAATAAAAATGTTAATTCAATGTCTCTAAGATCGTCTTCTGTAATGACGATAAATTAATGGTTGTTCACAGTATATCCAAATAAATGTTCCCATTTTCATTGTCGAGTAAAGATATGGGCGGTAGCCAACTATTTTATGAAAAACATATTTAGTTCTTCCGGGTAATGAGTACAATATTATAGAATAATTTTATTCTTGTATAGTGTTATGATGTTAATTAGAAGTGAAGTAGAAGGCAACCATACACACAGTTGTGGTTATCAAGAATTATAATGTACTAAAAATGATTCATTAATGACCCCTATTAATGAACGATTTTCTATTAATAAAAGATTTTGGTATATGCAACCAAACATACAGTCATATTGAACAATTATTTGTGTAATGCTGAATGCTTTAACAGAATACTTCTGGTTTTTGATTCACACATTAGTCGGGGAGCCCAAGAGGGTATTTTGCGCGTTACACTTTTATCCATGTACTTCACTTACCTTGTCTTTACATATTTTTTTAAAAATCAGCACACAACAAGCCATCATTTTATACATTCTTGAGAGAATAAAAAAAAAGAAATTAAACAAAATCCCTTAGTGCTTCTTCATTTTGTGAATCAGGGAAACAAATTAAAGTAAAATATCCCCTCGAACACATACATCAATACTACAATAAAATATTTCTCCTGTATAATCCAGGTAAATTATCCCCTGTTAAAGAAAAAGAAGAAGTTAATAGATATTCCTTAGTCTCTTCTTCTTTCCGTTAATCGCAGAAAAATATGAAGGTAAAATACACGTTCTAATACATGTTAATTGTGTCGATATATACACTGCCTGCCAAAATTATACTGAAAATAGAATTCACAATAACTATTTTCTTGTAAATTCTTAGAATATCCTAAAAAAATTGATTTAAGAATTTTTTTTAGAACTTTTCTACTTTCCCTGTATATTGAAAATATCAAAAATAATAGAAAACGTTTTTTAAAATAATATATATTTATATTCTTAAATGGGGCGGCCAGTGTATATTGAATTCACATCGATGACAAATACTTGTTTATGTGTAATAGAGTGACTAATGAATATCTTATTGCTTTCAGTAACGAATGAATTTTTAAATCGGACGGTCGTGCCGGGAGTGTATTTTATTAATTTACGGGAATATAAGTGTGTTTTCGAATTTTCGGGAGTGTACCTTTGTTCGAAATTTTTTTCGGTAGTGAAACTGTGTGTGTCTTCGAACTTTTCGATAGTGTACCTAAGTGCAGTTCGAATATTTGGTCATGATTTCCAATGATTATAATTTTTTATATAAGGTAAGTCAGTATTTTATTATTTGGTAGTTACTAGCACTACATATATACTCTATTTATTCATTTTCCATTTTTTTTTCAAAAGACATAAGTAACTATGTTGCTTTGTATATTTTACCCGTATATATTACCCTTTCTTTACTAGATCTACTAGCAATATATGAATAGAGTGTATTTAAAGGTTTTTATAATATCATGGAACTTTTACAAATAATTTTCATACAAAAATTTCAACCGATTCTTAATTTATCAACAAATTGGATTTTAAAATGGTTTAAGACATTCATAAATAGAGTAAGTTATATACTTTTCGAATATTTTTAGTTATCGTATTGTCGGTTACTTATTTTATAAAATATAGTCTGTATTTATTTATTTCCAAAGACATAGGATACCTATGTTGTTTGTTGTATTTTCCCAAAATATTATCCTCTCTTCATTTCTCACTACCACTATAAGTACGAGCAATAAATAAATATACACACTGTATTTAAAATATTTTGGATCTTTTACAAATAATTTTTATACAAAAAGTTTAACTGATATAAAATTCATCAATAATCTGAGTACTCTCTTATTAGATTTTGAAATAGTTAAGAATAATCTTTGATACAGTAAGTTATATACTTTTTAGTTATTGTACAATTGGTTACTTATTTTATAAAATCCATTCTGTATTGATTTATTTTCAAAATATTTTTTTCCAAAGACATAGAAGATCTATGTTGGTTCCTATATGTTTTCCAAAATATTTTCCTTTCTTTATTTCTCACTATTACTAGCAATAAATAAATACACTGTATTTAAAATATTTTGGATCTTTTACAAATAATTTTTATACAAAAAGTTTAACTGATATAAAATTCATCAATAATCTGAGTACTCGCTTATTAGATTTTGAAATAGTTAAGAATAATCTTTGATACAGTAAGTTATATACTTTTTAGTTATTGTACAATTGGTTACTTATTTTATAAAATCCATTCTGTATTGATTTATTTCCAAAATATTTTTTTCCAAAGACATAGGAGATCTATGTTGTTTCCTATATTTCCCAAAATATTATCCTTTCTTTATTTCTCACTACTACTAGCAATAAATATACACACTGTTTTTAAAATATTTTGGATCTTTTACAAATAATGTTTATACAAAAAGTTTAACTGATATAAAATTCATCAATAATCTGAGTACTCTCTTATTAGATTTTGAAATAGTTAAGAATAATCTTTGATACAGTAAGTTATATACTTTTTAGTTATTGTACAATTGGTTACTTATTTCATAAAATCCATTCTGTATTGATTTATTTTCAAAATATTTTTTTCCAAAGACATAGAAGATCTATGTTGGTTCCTATATGTTTTCCAAAATATTTTCCTTTCTTTATTTCTCACTATTACTAGCAATAAATAAATACACTGTATTTAAAATATTCTGGATCTTTTACAAATGATTTTTATACAAAAAGTTTAACTGATATAAAATTCATCAATAATCTGAGTACTCTCTTATTAGATTTTGAAATAGTTAAGAATAATCTTTGATACAGTAAGTTATATACTTTTTAGTTATTGTACAATTGGTTACTTATTTTATAAAATCCATTCTGTATTGATTTATTTTCAAAATATTTTTTTCCAAAGACATAGAAGATCTATGTTGGTTCCTATATGTTTTCCAAAATATTTTCCTTTCTTTATTTCTCACTATTACTAGCAATAAATAAATACACTGTATTTAAAATATTTTGGATCTTTTACAAATAATTTTTATACAAAAAGTTTAACTGATATAAAATTCATCAATAATCTGAGTACTCGCTTATTAGATTTTAAAATAGTTAAGAATAATCTTTGATACAGTAAGTTATATACTTTTTAGTTATTGTACAATTGGTTACTTATTTTATAAAATCCATTCTGTATTGATTTATTTCCAAAATATTTTTTTCCAAAGACAGGAGATCTATGTTGTTTCCTATATTTCCCAAAATATTATCCTTTCTTTATTTCTCACTACTACTAGCAATAAATAAATACACTGTATTTAAAATGTTATGGATCTTTTACAAATAATTTTTATACAATAATATTAACCGATTTATAATTTATCAGCAAACTGATATAGGTACTTATTTGATTTTGAAATAGTTTAGAACACTTCGATAGAATAATAATTGCCTACTCATGATTATTAACTTATATGAACTTGGAATATTGTTACAAATTATGTATTAGAATTTAAAACTGTTTATGCACTTAATTTTCAAAAGACACGAGTAAGCTATATTGTTTTCCATCTTTTCCCAATTTTTATAACTTCTTTATATGCCTTTTTCCAAAAGACATAGGTTAGTATACCTTTTGGTGAAAGCATTATTGAAAATGTAAATATTTTGGTAATATTTGACATACCGTTTTTATAATTCCTGAATTCATGTGTTCATGTTTGTACATTTTCATTCCTACACTTAGCAGGTAAAGACAAACTTCTGGTAGGGTTTAGCCAATGGAAAACATCCTATGAGCCGGTGGGGAATATTTTCCATCGGTTTTAGACTTTTTGACCGATTGATTATATTTTCTACTGGCTGGGGTCTTCTTCCAGCCATGGGGGACAAACTTCCATCTACGCAAGGTAACTTTCAGCCTTAATTGCTTAACTTTTCAAAATACATACCTAAGTAAGCTATGTCGCTCCCCATTTTTCTAGATATTGTCCTCCATTTCTTTTACGAGGTGGTTATTTTTCAAAAGACATAGGTAAGCTATGTCGTTCCTCATTTTCCTAAGTATTGTCCTCCATTTCTTTTACGAGGTGGTTATTTTTCAAAAGACATAGGTAAGCTATGTCGTTCCTCATTTTCCTAAGTATTGTCCTCCATTTCTTTTACGAGGTGGTTATTTTTCAACAGACATTGGCAAGCTTTTTATTTTACATGTCAAGGACACTACATGTAATCACTAGGTTGCTTCCGATTGACTTTTTCCTTCACGGATGCACGTAGTACCACACTGTGGGAAAGTGCTCGTTCCCTAGGTTGTCCGTCAGTCTCGTTTGCAAAGCGGGCAGTCAGCCAGATGGGGCGAGTGCGCATAAGTGTTTTCCGTTTGTTGAATGGGTATGGATGAACAAGTTGGGGAAATTGTTGCCCAGTATGGGCTATCAAAATATCGTAGAAGCCAAAGCTGATACATGCAAAGTGACTACTTGACAGATTCTGACTAACAACTAACAATAGGTAAACTATGACGTTCCTCATTTTCCTAAATATTGTCCTCCCTTTGTTTAACAAGGTGTTTATTTTCTCAAAAGACATAGGTAAGCTATGTTGTTCCTCATTTTTCTAAATATTGTCCTCCCATTCTCTTATGAATTGCTTATTTTCTCAAAAGACATAGGTAAGCTATGTCGTTCCTCATTTTTCTAAATATTGTCCTCCCGTTCTCTTAGGAATTGCTTATTTTCTCAAAAGACATAGGTAAGCTATGTTGTTCCTCATTTTTCTAAATATTGTCCTGCCTTCCTTTCACAAGTTGGTTCTTTTTTCAAACAGACATTGGTAAGCATTTTATTTTACTTGTCAAGGACGCCACATGTAACCACTTGTGTGCTTACGATTGACTTTTTCCTTCACGGATGCACGCAGTACCACACTGTGGGAAAGTGCTCGTTCACTAGGTTGTCGGTCAGTCTCGTTTGCAAAGCGGGCGGTCATCCAGATGGGGCGAGTGCGCTTAAGTGTTTTCCGTTTGTTGAATGGGTATGGATTAACAAGTTGGGGAAATTGTTGCCCAGTATGGGCTATCAAAATATCGTAGAAGCCAAAGCTGTTACATGCAAAATGGCTACTTGGCAGGTTCTGACTAACTACTAACAATTTTTTTCAGCGCTTCCTTTTCAGCACACTAACACTCTCTTACAGGCTTCAAGATTCCAACGGATTTTTGTTGAATTTTTTAATTTTGTTTGATTTTCTGTTCTAGAAATTTTACCAGCGATGGATATGCTCTTCAGAATTTATTTGGAATATATCGATATATTCAAACTTGCTGATAGGCCTATTTCAAAAATTATAAAAAATTTTGATACTTTTTTTTCATGAATATAATTTAATTTAATTTTTTTCAGCGCTTCTTTTCAGCACACTAACACTCTTTTACAGGCTTCAAGATTCCATCGGATTTTTGTTGAATTTTTTAATTTTTTTTGATTTTCTGTTCTAGAAATTTTACCAGCGATGGATATACTCTTCAGAATTTATTTGTAATATAACGATATATTTAAACTTGCTCATAGGCCTATCTCAAAAATAATCAAAAATTTTAGATAATTTTTTTTATCATTAATTTAATTTTTTGTTCCAGAATTTCTTTCAGGAAAGGATTTTTCAGGTTACAAAAGTTATCTTTGACTTTTTCAATTTGGAGCTCCAGATTTTTTTCCAGTACTATTAATAAATCAAAATTTCCATTCTAATTCATTATAAGGCTTATATTATTTGGTAAAGTACATATTATTTGCATGTTTATTTTCTTATCTGCATGGGTTTAATATTTGCATGCTCAAGCTTGAGTGTGGTAGGGGTTGGTGAAGTAGTGGTGATATTGGGGTGTTAATATGTTAATTTTAAAATATATTATGCTGTGTAATTTGTGTTTGATATTTTTGGTTAAAATATTGTATTAAATGTACATTGTTAATTTTTTGTTGATATTTGACATATAATGTTTTATAATTGTTGATTTTGAATTTGTTCCTGATTGTATATTTTTATTTCTGCACTTTGCTAGTAAAGACAAACTTCTAGCAGGGTGCAGCCGGTAGAAAACATCCTGTAAACCGGTGGGGAATATTTTCTGTCGGTTGTTGATTTTTTGACCGATTGATTATATTTTCTACCGGCTGGGATCATCTTCCAACCATGGAGGACAAGCATCCATCTACTAGGAGCAGCTCCAGCCACAATTTTATTTATATTTGTTTATATTATCTTGTATTTTTCACTCAACGATATAATGGATTACACAAATAGGTGTTACAATTCTGGAATATCGGACGTCCCAAAAACTTACATAAGAACAGATGTAGCACATTTTATCATTTAATTTTTTGAAAAAATTAAGATTATTAACAACAATAATACTACTGAATTTTATATATTGTCATTTGTAATATGCTTCTTCAGTCATAGTAAGTATATTATTGGCTCAAACTAAATTTCAAAAGGTTTAATAAGTCACCATTAACACTACCAATTCAAAGAATAACTTAGACATACAAGTAGACCATAAGTAACTAAGTAGACAAGGCAATAATGGTTATTTTAAATGAAAACCTTCCTTATCGAATGGGCACTGTACTGGGATCACACTGTTATAGTTTTGTTGTTAACAGATATTTTCATGCAATATCTACACATGATTTATTGAGTGATTTATAGTAGATTTTTGCAGAGATTCCACTTAAAAATAATACATTACACAACAGAGCCAATAATATGAATAAATATGTTAACAGATTTATAAAATTTTGTTGAAACTTTTGATTGTGTATAGTGAATAAAACTAAATAGGAACTAACATAAAATGAAATAAGGAAATTCACCATATGCATTTTTGTGAAAGTGTTTATACATGAAATACATTCAAAATTAAAAGGAAGTAATAATAATTTTGCTAGTAATTTTAGTTGTTTGTATAAACAGAAACCCTAGTTCTTATTTCGTATTCCTTAGGTAAATTATTTCATCCTATTCTTTAAGTTATTTTATTTGCTGTAAAAACCCACTTTTAGAGAATGCAAATTAAAGAAACTATTATTAAATGGTAGTTTGCTTTCAAGGATGTGCAGCTAGACAAAAGGCTGTTCAATATTGTTGATTATCTCTTCACTTGGATAGGTACTATTGATCGAGTTTGGCACACTCTGTATGATAGGTATTTTAAAATAACCCTTGTAAAATGTAAAGCTCTATTCATTATTACTTGGCATTGAAGATTTTAAAGTGCATAAATATGTAACTAGATGTTTGGTAAAAAAACTGGACTTTGGTTTTTCAAGGTAAGATAATAATGTTCAATAGCTATCAAGATAAATAATGTACTGTATGTTCATTAAATAAAATTATAGTTTAAAAACACACTTTCATAGTGATTTGAATTGAAAGGAGAAACATAATTTTTAAATATAAATATTTTGTATCAGAGCCAGTAATATTTGACTCTAAATCTTGATTGAAATTATTATTATTTTTATAAAACCCTTTGTATTAGCTTTATACCTTTTGGTACACTTACTAAAAAGTTTGGTGCAATGAGCTGGAGTCCCAGTTAACTGATCCTTGTCTATCCCCCTATATTCCAAAAAGTATTATTTATGAGGTTATAAAAATGTGTTTCAAAAATAGCATAAGCTGAACTTTAATCTCACTTTTAACTTTTCACATCATCTGGTAAATGTTCAATAAACCCGAGAAAAGTGGATTTCTGCTTTAAATGCTAACTGTATTGGATTTTATTAATATGAAATTATTCAGATCGGTAATATTATAGAAATAACTATTTCTTTTTCAAATTCTATAAAATGATACTTTGATTTAAAAAGGTTTTTTTTCTTTGATCTCATTTTGTATGCAATATTTATATTAACTGATATGTGTCAACATAAAATAAACAATAACATGTTTCTTCACATTATTCTCTATACATATACCTACAAAATACATTAAATTATCTTGCTATTATTCTTGGTTTTAAAAAATGGAACTTGTATAGGTATATACCTATAATATAAGTATAATACTTCAACTCTTTTAGTAGCTTAGAAATAAGAAATCTCCATGATAAAAATGGATCAGGTAAGTATATATATTTTATTTGTCCATACATAAAAATAGTAGGTATTGATATGTAGGTACCTAATTTGTATACTTACTATTTATGAAATCCTGAATCGCAAACAGGAAACCACAACAATTTAAATAATAATCAAAATGATATAAAGCTGGTTAGATAATAAATTTTGAAATTTATTTATATTGTAGGTAATTAATGATTTATGCAATAATTAATATAATAGTTAATTTAATATAATTAATAGTTTCATGATATAATGCTCAACAATGTAGGTCTAGTGAATCGTGAATCACGATCCTAAGTACAAAAAATAACCAGAAAACTGTAGTAATTAATGTTTATTACAATTAATTATTTTATTGTCTCTGATTTTATTCAATTATCATATGACATTGTCATAATAAATCAAAAAATTTAAAATAAAAAGTTAATTAGCATGATAATAATTGTTTCATAATTGAATTATATTTTTTAAGGGAAATTTAAAAAAATAATGTATCAATAATATTGTTTACATACCTGAATAGAAGTCACAAGATGATTTATAGATGCGTCTTTGGAAATAGGAACCACACCAAGTTACAATTATACTCGCAAACGCAAATATTCACTTTAGAGTTAGTTAATTAATTTAAGCCACCACAGCTATCACAATGCAAAATTAAACTGAGTGAGAACCGGGAACTGAACTAAACTTTATCATTTTCGGGTAGCTAATCACGTCAAAATATATCAAAATCAAAATTTTCAGGGTTACCAATATAGATAAGTATCGTTTGTATAGGTTATTTTTGTCTTATAATGTTGGCGATCAATAATATTGTTGAGAGTTACGATTGGACGTATCGTATTTACTAAACATTATTTATAAATTCCACAAATGATCAAAAAGCTATAATCTTTGGATCAAAATATCATGGAAGAATGCATAAAATTATAGGAGCCGTTGTGTATTTCTACATTTTATGTGCAATCAAAGGTAATATTTTTTAAAATGTCTTCAATAAAGTATCCTTCATTCATTTCTTTGTTAAATATAATCTTTCATATTTAAAAATTTAGTTATAACTCGCTTTACACCTATTAATAAAATCAATACTTAAGAAGCATTCGTAACTGATACTCTTTTGTCATTTAAATTGACAATGTAATTATTTAATGTATCAATAAATCCAACAACTATCAGATCGCCTTTGAATTTTGAATATATTTATATAATGTTGTTAAGTAAAAACATTATTTTCAAAGGATATGGATTCGGACATTAAAAAACTCTCGTCACACTAATAGATTAATTTTGTTAATTAATTTGCTAGGACCTGTAATTTTTTGTCAGTGCTTTCTCTCAACTGTTTATTGCTACAGTAAATTTAAATTTGCTGAATGTTTGCTACTTTTTTATTTTTTCACGTGGTTAATAAACAACATAATAATGATAATATATTGTCCAGACGACTAACAAAAAATTCAAATATAATATTTATTGTGTGTACTATTATATACTTTGATATAATTCCAATTTAAATTTACTTATGTTATTGTTGTAGGTGAGAAAATTAAAGAAATAGCTGTAAATATTGGCAAAAATATAACCATACCATGTTCCCTTCATCAAACAAGAGATGTAATGTGGGTGAGAGAAGGCAGAGAGGACCAGCAACATGCCAGAATGTCAGTTTTGGAAAATGGTTCATTGTTGATCTTGGAAGTTGATCAAAGTGATGCAGGATTATATTCTTGTAGTAGGGAAAATGTTGTTAATTCTGACATTAAAGCAAAAGTGAAATTGACAGTAAGAAGTAAGCATCTTTTCTCTCTAATGAGTGACACATCTCTCTTAGGTTGTAGCACAGCATAAATAACAATCAGCAAGCTAAATCTAGTGATGGGAAATGTTTCACACAGATTTGTTTGTGCTGGGTTATGCCAGGTTGCAAAACGCTTATTAAAAGTAATGAATGATTAACCGATAATCAATGGCTCATCTTATCCACAATTTGCATTGCACGAACAATAATTATCTGTTGATGAACCATTAACATCATTAAATATCTTGAAAACTATACATCTTTTGATATGTAAAGGTTATGCGTTTTTCACGTGAAAACCATTGAGGAAAACAAATTTGAGTAAAAATTGCTTCAAATGCCAGTGGCGTAAAAAATGGGAGGGGAAAGGTGACATATTTTTCTAAATGTACACCACTGGATCAAGAATTGAAAATTGTTTTTCCATCAAAATATGCCCTTTTACATTTTAAAACAACCTGCCAAATGTCAAATCAATTTATCGATCCATTTTAAAGTTATCAAATGAAAACATTTAATTTTTCATAACTTCAACACCCCGTATCTCGAAAAGTAAATGAGCTGGACCCCTCATTCCTTATATCATTTTGTTCAGTTTTATGAGAGGTACATACATGCAAACGTTGTAAGTGTCATTTGAAAACACCCTGTATAAGTAGGTAAAATAGATGCTATGTAATTCTTTCAGTCTAGTTCCTGTTTTTTTTGGGTGTAATTATTTCAAAAACTTTTTGTTTGCATTTTCTATTAAATTTCTCCAAAAAATCGACTCGCCTCCTAATTAAGAAAAAAAGCAAACAATTTGTGGTTGCAATCCTCACAATAGATAATCTACATCAACATTTTTTGTTTACCTTGATTACAAAGAAGGGTTAAGAAATAGATTATGCATTTTAGCTGTGGTGATACAGGAAAAACTATTTCCAAAAACTGCCTATAGAAATTGTTTTGATTATCGAACCCCGAACCTTTCATACTCTTATGATCATAGATGTGCTTTGAAAAAACAATAAAATATGTGCTAATAATACCTTAATTGTTCTTTTATGTGATTTGATTAGATTAACTATTTTGCAATAGAGTAAATGTTCAGATTAGGTAAATAAAATAAAAATTTCATATTTATATTTTTTGTTGTTTACAAATATAGGAATATAAATATTAAGTAGAATAATATTTTGCACTAAAAAATCAGCATTTCAACTATTTTCTATTTAATGATTTTTAATTTGAAAAATTATAGATTACCTATATCAAAACGAATTCCTGAGCTAGGTATACCAAGAGAATCGATTGAAACGCATTTTAAGGAGCCTTAGAAGGTATTTTCACTAATAGTTTACCAGGTATATAACTTGAAAAATTATCTACTATGGGTTTTTCCTCTTTATGACAAAATCCAGTGAATTTGATAATCCCTGTTTGTCTCTGCAGTAGAAACAGTTGTTATTTGAAAACATTACAAATTGTATATCTCATGACGATTTTGTCTCCCTAATAACAAATATAGAATTCATTTTTCAAATGAATTTCGAAAATGTCCTAAAACCAAATATTTGCTTCTGCTTCTTAGAAGCATGTAAAACATTCCATTTACACATCCTTGTGCAAAATTCCCCTCAATTTTAATTTTAAAGTTATATTTAAGGGTTGGGATTTAATATACTTCAAAAAACATTAAGAAAAACTTCAAATCTATTGATAAAAATAAACTTATTATTTGGTAAAACCAGTGGATTTATTATATTAACTTTTGTATTGTTTTCAAACAATATTAAATACTAGTTTGTTCAAATATATTATTTACTATTTTTTCTTATTTTTTTGGGAATGAAACCACAATAATGTTTTTTTATTTAAAAAAAATAAAAAAAACATTATTGTGGTTTGATTCCCAAGAAAATAAGAAAAAATAACAAGTAATGCCACAAGGAACTTATAGAAGATATATTATTTACTGCAGCATATAAAATAATGTTTTTATTTTTCCTTTTGGACTTGGTGTAGTTTATCTGAAATCCATGTCCTGAAATGGGCCTATATGCATGAAAATGGTAACTGTTATGACTTATGACACAACCACAAATTACATTTTTTTCACAATTGCTTAAGACTTTTCAAAATCACTTAATAGTGTTACATTTTCGCGCAATTGTATATAAAAATTTTTTTTTGCACATGTGTGAAACAAAATTCTGCATACGTTAAGTAATGTGACATTTTGAATATCAGGAAATTTTTCCCATAATTTAAGCCACTAGTTTGTGAAATACTATTTTTTTTTTAAACAGAGGGCAATAAAAGTTTGTCAATAATAAGGAGCAGAAAGTACATACTCATATATTTTTATTACAGTTCAGATAACTGGCTGGATGCTTCAAGGACGAATTTTTTTAATCTATCGGTTCTATGTATTTCGTTAAGAGTTATTCTGTTGATTGATATTTATGTTGTGGTTGTAGTATGACTATTTTATATAATTTTTCATTATATGTTTTAGCTCCTCCACCTCATTTGTCTAATGTAGTAGTGAGGCCTAGTACGATACTGGCACTTTTATTGTGGGAAGTGGATGGTACTGGCGGATACCCAATTATAACATTTACAGCTCAGTACCGATTAGGTTATACTAATGACAGTTGGATACCAATTTCACCAAATAACATTCCTCAGAATTCTGTAAGTTATTAGTAATTAAAGGGTTTAATGGTAATTGAAGCAAATGAGAAAAACCAGCATGATTAAACAATTAAAATTTGAATGATATGAAAGGAAGTGAAACATCGGTGAAATTTAGTGAGCATTTTTTTAATTGTATTTTATAAATTTTTACTCTCATGCTGGGATTAGATTATATTTGATGGAGTGACTAATTGGTCTATTCCACTGCAAACTTTTTGATCTATTTTGTTCCTCTGAATCTAGACATTATCCAGCCCAACTCTTTTCATATATCGAGACTAAAAAATTCATGTAGTTTCTTGTAGTGGCCTCTTTTGGCCTTGTAATAGTTGATGTTGGTTATTATCAAAACACTTATTGAAATTTCACTTGTGGTTTATACTTTTCTATTGGTTTATATAAATTGTATTTATTTAAACTCTGGTAAGCCCAACTGATCTCAGTGGCGAGGGGTTAACCAACTAATCTCAGTGGCTCGCTTAGTGGAGCTCAAGTTATAATTATGATTGTAAATGTAATGTAATATGTCATCCTAATCAAAACTATATATATGGCTAGTTAGAATACAATCTACTATTATTGGGAATTCCGTCACAATTTGGGCTGGATAATAAATTAAACTTATTTTTACTACTTCCAAGCTTTCGGATTTATTTAAATATCCTTTCTCATGGCTAAAATATGAACACATGAACAAGTTCTAATATTTACAGATAAAAATTATGGTTATTTAAACTTATGTGCAAAGTGAGTTTGTACAAATTAAGTGAAGCAACTTTAAAAATCATAAATACATTTTTCACTAAACGTGGTAATCTATCATTCTTATATGCTTACTAATATTTTTATATCATTGTTGATAAACATATCTAACCAATATAAAAGTATTAATTAAGTAATTGCTGACGCAATTTTGTGAATAACCGACATTTAATTAAATTATATGAGGGGCACTACAGCCTAGTACAAGAAACCTCACATTTGCCAGGCAGGCACACTTGCATAGTTATGTGATCTGCTGTTACCTCCTTTAGGTGACAGAATCTGACTTTGACAATTTTCCTATTTATAGCCATGTTTATTGTTGGTTTTGCGAAGCCACAGAATGGTTCTTGACTAATGAATAGTATTTATGCACTTTGTCTGGCCATTTTGCCAGAAAAAATACAAATTTATGTACGTATCATTGCCATTTAGAACATATAATTTGTATTTATTTCTATCTCCAAATTAAAATTGATAGATCATATGGGACACCTGGTATACTTAACTTTACAAAAAAATTAATTGATGATATATGTATGTCTTAAAACCCTATTTTCAATTTTTATTCAATGCGGGGTAACATTTTTTTATAAATAATTTATTTTTTAGAGACAAATTGAAGTGTATAAACTTGATCCGAATACAACATACCAGTTTAGAATTTGGGCAACAAATCAGTTGGGAAAGGGAGCTATTACTGAAGTGTATGGTACCACATTGTGTGAATATACAGAACTAGGTAAGTTTATATATGTCCGAGGATTAAACCATTTAGGGCGCGTTGTATCGAACACCTAAACTCAGTTTAATGATAACTGTTGCTTAGACTGTGACATATTGATTTATTTATTATCATCAATTACATCAGTCTAAACAACAGTTATCATTAAACCGAGTTTAGCTGTTCGATACAACGCGCCCTTAAAAAAATTTGTATAGTGGACGTAAAAGATATAGTGCGAGACTAAGAGTATACCGTCATAGCCCAGTCAATATTATAATTATTTGAAATGCTTACTTAGTTGACGATAAATTCATTTAATTTTATAATTTCAACTAATAATCGTTAATAGTTATTTAATAAACTAGTTTGTTAATGAAGGCGATTAATAAACGAAACTGTTTAAATCACGAACGAGCGATAGCGAGTGAGTGCCTTTAATAGTTTGACTGAACTTTAACTATTTTTGAGGGATGATTGCAGGTGTTCTCTTATATAATTATGTTTGGTAAGTAGACGAAAATAATATAAATACCTTTCAGAGTTTAGCTCCGCAACATAACTTAAAGGGGATATACGATTAGATAGCTGGCACTATATCTTTTACGTCAACTATACACTAGAGATTTTGCCTATTGCATTTCAATGCAAAATTGTAGGTAACCCTCAATACCTAATTAAATTGATTTCTATTATGCTTTTCATAGTTTTTATTCTCGAATTTCCATAATGTTTTTCATAATTTTAAATCGAACATTTCTCTTGTGTTTTTCATCATGGAAATGTGTATTAAATTTATAAAAACATAAAGGAAATGAAATTATGGAAAACATAATAGTAATTTAATGATTAAAATTGTGAAATATATACCTAATACAAATTCTGTTCCTGATATATTTTTTCGTAATTTCAATTCTTAAATTTCCATTATGTTTTCCATAGTTTTAATACACGTATTTCCATTATGAAAAGCATAATTTTAAATACACGTATTTCCATTATGAAAACAATAGAAATTGTCGATTTAAAATTATGGAAGGCATAACGGAAATTCAAGAAATAAAATTATGTATAATATAATTATGAAATATTATATGAGATTGCCTATCCTGCAGTAATGCATGTATCCGAAAGTGCGAATTTGGTGTATAGTTGACAACATTGCTAACCGTTGTGCTTTCAAAGAGCTCGGGTAGTTGGAGCTTACAGTGGTATTGTACTGACCAAGTAGGTTATTTGTGGTACTGACTTCCAGTGCTGTTCCTACAGCAGGGAAGGGCACTTTTCAGAAAATAGTAAATAATGAGGTGAACAAATAACCACAAAAATTAACAAATGACGTTAGGATGGTCTTACTTTATCGACATCAAAACTTCTGTTTACTTTTAGTTTATGCTATACCTACGCCTCAAATATTATTAAATAATTTAAACATACAATTGCCTTATCTCCTTACTTATTTGTACTCAGATTATCAAAAAAATATACATAAACTATTTATTATAACCATAAATTTTTTAACAATAATGTGACATTTGGTTACTACTTTCGCCATGGCCTGTGGCTATGATGATTCAATATTCAGACAAGCCTTGATTCTTCATTGTCACAACTGCGAGTATTACAATACATATTTCACGTGATTGGAACACACTCCCAATCTAGTAACTTTTAGTGGTGTGTTTGAGGTTTCTTAAAATGCTCCTAGTTTAAAAACAAGATATATATACAGCGTGTCCACGGATGGGGTATCCTATAGATGAAAAATGTTTAAATATTAGTTTTAGTGAAAAATGTCATTCTTGATCAAAAGTTTTGCTTGTTCTAAAACCCCATAAAATGAAATAAAACTCAAGTTTTTCAAAACCCGTCTCATTTTATAGCCAGTTTTATGAAAACCGTAGCAAAGTCGAATGTGACGGACATCCATCATGTTGAAAGTACATGTATGTATTTTTGGGGTACCATTCACTGAGACCTAAAAGATCTATTGTGCCCCCTTACTTCTACTTAGTTTCTGATGAGAGTCACAGAGACTAGTAGCTCCATTAGTCCTATTTTCCGGAGGAATTTCAGGATATCTGCAGGCTTCAACTTGGGTAACTGTCCCTCTTCTATCCAGTAGTCTACCAGGTGCTGTGCCCTAGGATTCTGAATTGCTGTGCAGTTCGCAAGTATGTGGATGGAGGTTTCTTCTTCCATTCCACAAAATCTACAATCTTCCTCCACTATTTTGAGCTTTTTCAGGTGCCCGTTCAGGCGGCAATGTCCCGTTAGGATTCCTGTCAAAACTCTTAGTGCAGTTTTACTTTGACTTATGCATTCATTTGATCTCAACAAGTTGTAGTTACCCAGAAGAATCTTATATTGCCTAAGCCCTACTAGGCAAAACTGGCAATAAAATGAGACGGGTTTTGAAAAACTTGAATTTTATTTCATTTTATGGGGTTTCAGAACAAGCAGAACTTTTCATCAAGAATGACATTTTTCACTAAAACTAATATTTAAACATTTTTCACCTATGAGATACCCTATCCGTGGACAAGCTGTATAGTACTAGTATATTTACTACAGATTATTCGATCCATTAAGAAAAGTTTCTTTCAATAAAATGACCTCAAACTATATTAATTAATAATAATCGATTAATTATTTATTTTAGAACTAGCCAGACATTTTTTTGACAGTGCTGATAAGTTTGATACGACAGTTTGGGCAATTGCTGTTGGAATAGTTATGGGTACCCTTGTTTTATTAGGTTTAGGTACTTGTTTTTTATTATACCAAGAATGTAAAGTACCAGGAGGTAAGTCAAAACTATTTCTATATTAAGTATAAGAAATCACGCTACACCAATTAATATTTTCAACATCAAAAATTTGTTATTATTATTTACATCTACAGTGTATGTTTTAAGTATGGAACGACTCAATCATCTCAGAAAACATAGGGGAACAGCCACAGCTGCCCCTACTGCGACCGTATTGCAAACTTTTAAAGATCGCATGGCTTGTTGTATTGAAGTTAATGGACAATATTTCAAGCTTCTACTGTAACCGCCTTTCCTTTTCGTTTTCTAAAGTTTCCTATTTGTCTCCAGTTGCTGCAGGTTTTCTGCCCAATGATTTGGATACATATTTTTTCTACAACTGTTATGAAAAGTGACGTATTTCTCATACCTTACTTAATTTCAAAACCAAATGTTGCTCATACTGTGAAAAATATTATTTCTCAAGGCACTTTGCCCACGCCACATACATTTATATGGAGAATCAAATAAAATCGCCAAAAACTTAGTAGGCTACTGTCATCTTTAAATACCTACTGGAGGATGACAATCCAGTACCGTAGCAAAAGGATACGTTGAGGAGTCTATTAACAATAAAAATCGTCAACTGTATTGAAAAACCAGTCGAACTCTATTACCCCCAACTTCTACTATTAATATGACGGATAATTCAATGAAAAGAAATGAGGTTCGAGGTTTGACCATACAAAATTGTACAAATTTCACCATCAACTATAATTTTAAATTATTTAGCAGTTTAGGATACTTTAGTGTTACTTTTGTTTTACTAACCATAAAAATAAATATTAAGTTACTTAACTTGTATTCTTTAAATTTGTGCAGTTGTAGAAAAAGTATAGTGTGAAACATGTGGGGAAAGTACTTTTCTCACTAGTTGCACAATATACTAATACTACATCAGTTTTATTAAAATGTTTTCTAATTATTATTATTAGACCTTGCTAAGGGGTATACATTATTAAAGAGTTTATCCAATCATAGTCTTCTTAATATATTATTTTACCTTAGGCGGATATTATGTAACTTTAGCTAAACTCCACTACTCCTAACTAAAAATATACGGGATAATCAATGTAAATACTACCATAAGATCAGCCGTATAACAAAACCCTCACAATCCAAAATTTATAAAAATCGTGCAAGCTGTTTCCGAGATGGACAGTGATTGTTTTATTTGATAGTATTTTATAATGAAATGTCACTGTATTTATAAATTATCAAAAGTGAGAAAACAAGCTCACGCTTTGAACATATCCTCATACTTTTAAACTGGTTTTGACGTTTGGAATTATTTTTGTTATTGTTATTATTTGGATTATTATCTGTTTTGCTCTCTTGTTCCATTTTCTTCCAATAATGCCCGAAATTAAAAGGAAATTCTTAATGTGGATCAATCTAACTGCAAGAACACACTATCAGTTTCCGTTCCCTTTGATACAATGGGGTGTTAAACTTAACAAAAATATGATGTTTTCTCTATGTTAATAGTTAGTGGTGGACAAAATCATATTGGAAATCGATTATTATTAATATTTTTATTCTCACAAGGTTTTTATGCCGATTTGAAAATTCAACTTTTGGACGATTTAAATAATCCGCCATTCATAATGTGACGTATGCTCATTAGAACAGAAGTTAGCTACATAAGGGTTGACATAGGACCACAATTCTGATGTGATGAAGTACTTATAGGTTATACTTATGTCATATTGCTGTTATAGTGACTTAGGAATTGTTTTTTTTTCCTCCCATCATCGAGTGTTGAGTATAATTTGTCCATGTCACTTTCAAACTAAAAATCAAACATACACACACGTATACAATTACTTACATAAAAATGATCTTCACAGAAACAATAATTAGTTTTAGTCTGTTTATATTTGCTTCTAGCAGCCTCAAACCAAATTTGTAACTGTTGTGTTCGTGCAGTATAATACAAAACAAGATTTATACGATATTGACATTATTCCAACATGAAAAATTGTGGAGAAAAACTAACTAAACTCAACCAAAAAAGTATTGACACAATTCTTTTATAATATTGAAACGTCAAGCTTGAATAAACTGTAAACAAAACCAAAACACTCAAATATATTACACTTTGACAGTTCTTCAAACTTCAAATTCGAATGGCCTTTTTGTAACTGGCTATTAGTTCATAAAACATCTAAATCAGAAATATTTAGTGAAGTGACGTATCTGTAGTGAAAGTTGCAAACATTTAGGAATTCCTAATTTCCAGTTTTCTCGTAAAATATTCGGTATAAAAAATTTGTAAATTAATTTTTGCAAAGTAGTACCAACATACTTTAATAAAATACCAAAAGCCGGATATCGGTTTAACACCCCATTGTGGCAAATTCTACCACTATAATTCCAGAATAGGTATCGTCAACTTACCATAATATATGTTTATTAACCTGTTTGACATTTATATTTGAAACAAAGCTGCACATTGTGAAAAATTAAAAGTAATACATGTTTGTCTTGAGATTGAAGTATATACTGAAAAAAACAATTGAGGGTTTTCATACTTAAAACTCACTTTGTAAGCATTTGGTTGGTTTATATTTGTTCTTGTGTAATCTCCACTAATTATACTGAATGTCATTTTTTAACATTCTGACTGTAAAACTGTACTACTTGAATATGCATTAGCATATTTTTTGTGCATAATTGTATTTTATTTTCATAGTTGTGGAGGAACATGAAATAATAGAACTAGTTCCGAATATTATTCTAAACCCCGGGTTTGATCCTAACGCTAATACAGATCAACTCCCAGATGAAAATTCCAACAGTGAAACACCTATGCGACTAAATAATAACACTGTTGTGCATAACTATTAATTTTTAAGGTAATGTTTACATGTATCAGGCCATTCGTCAGAAATGAAATATTTCTTGATGTTTGTTTTTTAGAATTGGTAACTGAAGCAAAACAATGTATATTCTTAAGCACCTTCATTGTATTTTAAATAAGTATAATTTTTTTTTGAAAACTAGCTTCAAATATTTGTGGAAACAACTACTTGACAATCCAAACCTTTGTAATTTGTAAAACCAGTGGGATTAATGTCATATTTCTGTTGTGTCATTTTATTTGATAATTATGATTCTATGTACTAGATATTGAAACAATTAATTTGATAAGATTTTAGTTTGCAAATGTAAGTCGAGAGTTTCAACGTTGTATTTTTACGGCTTGTACCATTACCTCTAATCTAGCTTGGATACGTTGGGAGGGAAGTGTCTATCTTGTACTGATGATACACCAAAACAGATCGAGTAAAGTAACTTGTTTCCACAATGAAATATATGCCCGAGAGTCTGTATGACACTAAATTGGTATTTTTAACTTATTTTTCAACAAGCGGTTAGAATATTTGTTGTTTTCAATGTTCATGTTTTAAATCATAACTGACGGCTGGCTTGGAGATCGAAATGCTTTATATAGAGACTGATAAAACATTTTATTGCAAATATTGTTTATGGTTACACCGATTTTTTTTTAGCGGAAGATAGTTTATGCAACAATTGTTTATCATGGTCACTGCCAGTGGAAACCTCGAGATAAATAATTTAGAACAGAAAATGTTTTCATTTTAACAGTTGTCGCATATATTTATCTTTTTATTTTTGTGAATTCTTTTAAACTATATGTGATTTTTATTTAGTGATATTTTTGAGAGAATTTTAATTATTATATAAGTTTTTTTTAACATTACATTTCGAATTATTGGTTGCTGTAGTAAGAATTTAGAGAACAGGTGGTGATATAAAATTTTTCTAGTCAAGTACAAGATTTTAAAAAATCATATCTAAAAGAAAGGAACGTTAGAATTACCAGTTTAGGAATTGACGAAGAGAACGGAAGAACTGATATTTATACTTTTTTTTACATTTCGCTTTAACCAAAAAATATTTTGTATAATTTTGATGGCATTTTTTTGTGTGCGTTCAAGTGGGCTCGAGAATGGTTTAGATTGACAATTGGTCCCGGTAGTTAGCGCTGCAATCGAGGTCATACTGATCTTCTTAACGGTTGGACGTATTTAATAAAATTTTTAATGCCATTTCTTTTTATAGTAATTCAGAAAAATGTTATAAGAACAATACCACATTTGTAACTTTCCAAAATTTCATGAATTTAAGAGGGTTTATTTCGTAAATTGAATAAATGAGGCTTTTACTAGATGAAAATCCATACTAAACGATAAAATAAAACAATGTAATTTGTTTAAATCTTCATGATATATTTGAACTAAGTTCAAAATAAATTCGTGACGCGTTTCGCTAACATAGTAGCTTTCTAAAACTCGTTTACGGTTTATTTCGCAAGAAAAACAAAAATAAAAGTTTTTCTTATAATATACACATCAACTAACAATTTGCATAGTTTTTAATCCAACTACTTTTTTCTGTTTTCTATTTACTGCCAAAAACAATTAATGAATTTGCATTCGTTTCAGTGCACCAAAGATGCGGAATATAAATATATATTTGAAATGAGGAGTTATCTTCCTTATTTGTATATTTTATTTATATTATAATGATCTTGACAACAAAAATAATTTGTTGAAGTGGTCAACGCAACTTAATAAGTACCTAACGTGTACGCTATTCAATGTTTTTTTTAGAAATCTAGATTAAAGAAAACCGGACTTACAGGTGTTTTTCAATAACAGGTTGCCCACTCTCACCCACACCTTATTTGAAAGGTCAAACTAAATCTTGTGTAATCAAAAATACGCAGAATCTTTCGTAAAATTTGCCTTTTTCCCAAATTCAATTACGACTTCTATAAGAGGACCTAGAAGTCTGTAAATAATTTCCGGGTCTTTCTTCATGGACACTTTTGTTGTGTTTGCTGTACCTGTTACCATCCCATCCAGATTATTTTTTTGTTAATTAACTTTGTATTTTTATGTCACTTCTATTGTCACTAAAGACTAAGAAAGTATTGTCAGTTCTTCAGTTTTGTTGAAAAATGTGATTTGTTCAGAATATTTCTCAAAAGTTATTTTCAAAATCTCTAGTATTTAAGGAAATTCTAATTTGGTGTAAAGTAAACGGCTGAAAGGGTCCTTCTAAATACATTCTTATCCCTCTTTGCCATTGTTTATGTTGATCATTGAGAATGATTAGGCTCTGAACATTGTTTATTTTTATTTAAAAATGAATAGAATTTTTTTTTCATTTGCTTCGGAAGTATCCACGATACTTATCAGATCAAAATAAACTCTAGTTATGTCATACACACCTTGTATATCATCAATATTTTAAATTACGTTTTAAATAGTTTTTGCCCACGACCACTTAATAATAAGTCAATATTTTACCTCCTAACAAAAGGTATATGGTACCCATATATCTACTAGAATCAATTATGGTCCATAATTCACGCTTTTGCATTTAAATAGCATATGTTGCTATGACAACACAACACTCACAACATTCCGGCTAGAGATGGGGGTACAATATGAAATAAATTATTAAATCTGCGTATTTTGTTTAGGAAATTTGTTTCTGAAATATATCGTATCGATAAAATATTGAAATTTTCAGTATTGATACTTTTCATAACAATATTTTCTAATATTGATAGTTTTAAAATAATATATTTATAACGGAACGATGTATCGATACTTTACACAGTATCGCCCATCTCTATACGTCACTCCAGAAATTTATTAATTTTGACGTTAGAATTGTCAATAATACCAAATTATTACTTTCCATTCTACACTCGCCTTATTTAATAAAGAAATCACTCGGGTGAAAACGTCAAATTATAACTTTCTCTTCTACACTCGCATTGTTTACTTTACTTTTATTTAATAAAGAAATCAAGGGTCGTGGACAAAGTATAGTATTCAACTCACAATTTATGGCCTTATTCACTCGGGTGATTTGCGCCCCTCGCCTACGGCTCAGGGCGCAAACGTCACCCTGCGTGAATAATGGCCATCATAAATTGCTCGTTTAATAATATACTATTATTGCAAAGATTAAGATGATAATAAAATTTTCTAACTATGTACAAAAATTGTAGGGTTATCACTAAAAATGCTAGAGATTTTGGCAATAGAGAAAAATTAATGTAAAATCTGGAAACATTGGTTGAGTGCGTTTTATAAAAGGATATAATCCATTTCCTTCTACTCTAAAATAATGAGCAATGTAGTTGTAATATTAATCATTTTTTATTTAATAAATTAGGAGACAACGAGAGAAACTTTCATCTGGTAATATTATATGTTTGAGAGGCGAAGCTTCAATTTTATGAAAATTTCTCTAAAAAATTTAAATTTCTGCACGATTAAGATATGTTGGGATGTGTAAGGGAATGGGAATAATTATACCAGAATTCACTTAAAATTTCGTTTTTTCCAATGGGATATCTTTCTTAAATGGGAAAGGTGAATGCAATGATTATTTACCCTTCCTCTATTTATAAAAATTAATGTGTGTTATAATGCTCACCACTTTTTCCATAAGTAGAAGGCAAAATAATTATTTCAAGGAGTGGAATGGTTATTTTCCCTACTTTGGTATCAAATATGAGCGTAGCACAACACACAAACATACTAATTCTTTTATGGGTTGGAGATATCAGTAGATACATGAATAAAAAATTTGATATATCTATTTCTATTTTATAGACAGTAAAGAATGAAAGAAAGCAAACTGCATGTTTTGTACCAAAAAAGTAGTAAACACTTGCTGTTTTTTCATTATGTTAATTTGGAACAGTTAAGCTCTTGATACTTATCCCACATCTACTTATATATGACCACATCGACTAAATGCATTTGGTTATTACCGGTTATTCGCCTAAAATAGATTATAGTTCCAGATTTCTGACATTTGGCAAACATTTTTTGATGTCACTCCAAATAGTGGAGAAATAAGAATGTAGATTCTGTGGTGTGGAAGAAGAAACATCTATACACATACTTGCGGATTCCACAGCAATTCAGAATCCAAGGACACAACACCTAGGATACTACTGGACCTAAATTGAAGCCTGCAAACATCCTAAAATTTCTTTGGAAAATTGGTTTAAAGGGACTACTAGTCTCCGAGTCTTTCCCTTATCAGGAACTAGGTAATTAGAAGTAACGTCGCACAATAGATATTTTAGGTCTCAGTGAATCCAATATACTTACATACATATATGGTACATACTATTTAACAAACTGATACTTTTATCCAAATTACATGAGTAGATTTTAAATTGAATGCACAAAGAGTAGTTTTCATATGAAAAAGTTTCATCTCATGAACGGTAAAACATGTACATAGTGTATATAAAAAATTATCAACACAAATGAAGCCATAGCGTGGAGTAGTAGTCTATTGACGACGATAGAAAACCTCTCCAAAATTCAAAGACTAGCCTGTAAATGCTTTACAGAAGAAATGAGAACATGCTGAATGGCAGCCATGGAAGTGATTCTTAACCTCACACCACTAGATATGGTGGTGGAAAGTGTTGCAGAAAGAACAAGATACAGAGTAAGTAGAGAGGGAATCATAAAAAAAAACCTCCTTACTTCTTAGAAATCAGAAATCTGGGACATGCTACAAGATGGTATGATGAAAAAGTATAACTTTTCAAAGAAATTCGTTACGGAATTAAGCAACAAGAAGGAATGGGATCCAAATACCATTACCAGACTTGGAAAGAATGCCATTCAATGGTACACAGACGGCTCAAAAGCAATAGAAGGAACTGGGATAGGAGTGTACGGACCAGGAACCAAACTCTCTGAAAGCTTGGGCAAAAGATTATCATAATATCGGATAATCAAGCAGCCATTAAAGCACTGATTCAGAATCCTAAGGGGGCACAATAGATCTTTTAGTTCTCGGTGAATGTCACCTTAACATACATACATACATAAACACAAATTGTTTTAAATTTCATAAATATAATAGAATATACATAGTGACAATTGAAAAAACGAAGTCATGTATATCTGGAAGTAGAAAAGGATGACAATATTTGCATTAAACAGTTTACCCTTAGCATCATGTAAAACTTTACTTTTCAGGCCCCTTCAGAACTTTTTAATCAATGGTTTACCTGGCGTAGCCAGTATTTCGCAGGCTTAGGCTTATTATAAAGTCAATCAGTTATTATAATAATCAGATAATATTATATTGGTGTATTAATTAAGACTCTTACAGTTAGACTGATAATTTTAGATCTGTTTTTTAGATCTTCCTCTTCAAAAGTATGCTCATTATTTTAGACTTACCCTGTATTTTGGTATTAAATGGATTCTATCTCACGTATTTTATGTTTTGGTAAGGAAAGTCTTTACAAAAAAATGATTGTATTTCATTTATAAAAGATTCCATAAATTTTCTTTTCATTTGGTAAACACATCAATTTTTATTTAGTATTATTGCAATTTAAAATTGATTACTTTTTTAATGAAATACTGGAAACTGAGAGTTGTGAAATAATAGTTCCACCACTTCCGCAAGGTTGATCAGGGTGATATAATTTGATAGAAAATATAAACACATTTTGTGTTCATTGTAGTTACTATTCAGAGGTTGTTCAACTGTAGTATTATACATCTTAGAAAACGCAGATTTTGTACTTTTTTGCACTGAAAAATCATTTACCGTGAAATTTATTGTTTGTGAATATGATTAACTTTTTATGATCATTAGACATGATCCGAAGTACCATGAAAAACGCTTATATTTCTCTAAATGTTCGCATTTATTTTTTAATTTTTTCAGAGGTTCTTACACAAACAGTGAAAAAGCTTGAAAAGACATTGGAAATCTAAGCTGAATTGTTTACAAAAAAATATTCCATTGCTATTTTTTAAGCAATCCAGTAGTTTATCATATACATAATAACCATTCTTCCCAATGGCAAAGGAGCCCGCACTTAAGTGCAAATCCGGTCCCGGACAAAATTAATGAATTTTTGGTATCTTGTACGTCTCGACATAGACAGAACTACCGAAATAAGGTCAATTTTGACCTCTTAAAGTATAAAGGATATTGTCACACCTCCGTCAAAGAAAGAAGAGTATAAATAATAAGCAAATCGGTGACATGAAATATTTAATTGCAATAGCTATAAATAGGAATATATTTTTGATTATGCTGGGTGATCCAAAAAATAAATGACAAATCAAATATTTTTATAGAACACAGTACCTGTTTTTTATATATCAAAGCTTAGGTTTAATTTATGTTTTGTACATCAATAATTAGATCATGATCATCCGGTTCGTTTCTTTGAGTGGCATCTAGATGTAGTTTGACATCGTTTGACTGGTACATTTAATTCTTTGCTGGTGCCTGGCATAACAAAGAAAACAACACACTAGCTACGTCTTGGAAGCTTGATGACTATCCGGCATATTTTGATTTATTCAAAAACTGCATGTTAATGGGGATTTTTTACTCGTTTTAATGCGTACGATAATAATCTCTTCGTTATCCGTAAATGAATGGCCACACTAACACTACTTCGCAGATTTTTATCTTTGCAGTTGGTTTTCGCTTATTTGAATATATTATGTTCATTTTTTATTTTGTATGCACTGAATACCAGTTTACTTTAATGGTAGTTATTTGTAATGAATCTAATTTTTTGTGAATGAACATTGGTCGCGTTTATCCAAAGTAGCGCTACCAGATGGATAATCAATTTCCTGCGGAAGTTCTGTCATCTAATTGATGTGACCAGTCGCCATTTTTCCCATCAGAATTAAAATAAACTACGCTACGTTATTAACTGTCATTTATGGTAAACATCATATTAATAAACATAAAATCACTACATATTTTTATTTGAAGATTATATTTGTTTCTAGAAAATTAATGAACACGACTAGGAACAGGGTTGGCCGATATATATCAAGTGATATAATATATCATGATATATATCTGGTATTTATTGATTGATATATAACATGATATATATCATTTACTTCTTTTTAATGAAATAAATACCAGAGCAAAAAATCCTTGATATTTTGCGTAAAAATGAATACGTGACAACAGTGCGTTTAGTTGTTACAACTTACAATTCGGGGAATCCCCAGTTTTTGTTTACTGCTTGTTAGGTACATCACAGTCAACACACACATAATTCGTGAAATTAAATCGGTGTTCAGTGTTGCCACAGGTGGCTCGTTTGAATTAAAAGATCCTCGTTGACTCATCTTTATTAAAATTGGCTCGTTTTTAAATTTTGATAAATTTTTGTTAGTTGAGTATTTCTGAACTCTCGTGAATTGAACTGAACATACCAAAGAGTTGGCAAAAAATGACACCTGCTACTCTTGGACTCCGGGTCCTTCCTTATTAACAAGAAGTTTTAAGGAAAATATCATTGCCAAAAAATAATAATTCTTATTAGTTTTTTTTACTTATGTTTTGAATCCTTACCTACCCCCTACCCCAAAAAACAACTAGGCTAGGTTTCCTAATGATGTAATATGTATTTCGAATACATGACTAATACCCTTCTAATATACAGGGTGATTCATTAAGAATGGGAAACCTCTGAACTGGAGATACTACACACCATAATATGGCGATTGAGCTTAATATGTCTTATACAAATGTTGCAGGTTTACGAGATACAAGGTATTTAAAGTTGGAATTTTAATTTGAAATTTCTTAATAATTTTGTGATTTTAAGCAGCATCGTCTTGAAAATTGGCAACTTTATGTTTTTTGTCATGAAAATTACGAATTTTATGCTGAATTTAGCACTATTTCTACAGGGCGTTAATTACACCCTGTTACTTAGGTAAATTACAACATATCTTTTTTGCCTAATGAGTTATGGCTAGAATGACTACAAAATCTAAAAGACAGTTCAATTTTGAATAAAAAAGGTACTCTTGTTTATTTCATGTAACCCTATCAGTTTTTGAGTTCTTTGCATTTTAAAAATTCAATGAATTTTGTTTATTGTGAAATAAATTCCTTTAAATTAACAACAGTAAAGACAACAAACAATCAGTAACGCCTTATACACTTTGTATAAGGCGTCTCCTTAAAGATCTTTGAATATTAAATAACATTTGTCGATTATTTTTAATAATATTATCAGCTTCTTGAATTTTCCGTCGTATTTCTTGGATGGAATTAATTGTATCTTTGTAAATCATTTCCTTCATTTGACAAGTTTTTTATATTAGATACATATACATATGATTTTTTGTCTCGTTTTTTGTTATTTTAAATTAAACTGAAGTTTGATTTTAGTTTTTACCAAAATAAAGGTATTTTATATTTTGTTTTTTTTTGCATTTTAGCCTAGGAACAAAATAAAAATTTCTGATATATATCGGATATATATCCGATATTATGATATTTATATAAATGATATTTGCAACCCTGACTAGGAACTATTAAACTAAACTGAAATCGAAGATGATTAAATAATTCTTGAAGTCATATATCAAATAAAATTAAGTTATGCTTTATATCAAGATAAGTACGTTCAGCAGAATGAGGAATCGAAGGGTTACTCTAAAAATCGCTACCTGTTCAAGTTGACATAACGATTGAGTAATATTATTTCAACGAACTGTCATTATCATTCAACTTTACAATTTTACTCGCGTGACCATCGCGCACCCAAAGCTCAAGTCGCTAGCTAGATTTGATAACTTGTATCATTTTTTAAAGTTTAATATTTTACAAGGTTTATCTTAATTTCGGCATTTTGATTTAGGAGCTTCAGAAAATTGGCTCATTACAATAGTTATATTATTTTACTTGAAACTATGATCAATTGAGTACAAAATCTGCGTAAAAACTAGTATTTATCCCACAAATAATAAAATTATGAAAATCTACGCTGGCTTATTGTAAGTGCAATAATTTTCGATTATTTAATATGTAAACGTCATCAGTGCCTATAATAGTTAGACATAAGATGATAGCTTTGCACATTCATGTACATTTGATGGACATATATAAATAAAATTAAGGACACAGACTGATTTACTTTCCGTCAGCAGATGTAATTGACAACAAACTGTTTTCGAAATTTTATATTGTAAATTATGTCTGCTGTTGTAATACATCAAAAAAATTTGTAACGGAACACCATAGATGCTTGCTTGAAACTTTTTACGAGAAATATGTAGCGAAGATATGACCTAATCAATATCTAAATATCCGTTACAAAATTTTCGATGTTTCTTAAGTAACATGAAATTTGTACATGTACATAAAATCACTTTTCATATAAATATTTATATCTATATATAAGCGGGGTGTGTCATGATTGTTTCAACTGTGTTGTATATCAAAAATTATGTTTTTCAGACTCTTAGGTTATGGGAAAACTAAATAGCATCCTATTCATGTTACTCTTCATATGCATTGTGACTAAACATACATAGACAGTTGTTGATAGAACATTATAGAAAGTGACAGAATATGACAGACATATATGTGCTAATATGGACAGCTCTTATTAATATAGTAAGAATGAAAACTTGGTCATTAACATAACATTAAGTAAATATCATGTCGCGTAACTGTGTATATCTGTCAAGCTCTCCAGCTAACTATCACATCACAGTGCGTATGAGGATTGGCGTATTTTGACAGTTGTATTCTACTGTCAATTTTTATTTATCGAATAAATACCAAGTAATTTTACGTTAACTGTCCAGTTATAACAAGAAATATGATTTGATGAATTTTACAAATTGTACTGAAACTATGGCTATTTATGTGAATTATATACTGTCATCATAGGACGCATCTATTCTCTCATAAAATTATTCGAATTTATCAAGCTCTACAAACACAAATTTCAACCTTACGAACTTGTGAAAATTATAAATGGAAAGTTGTAAGTCAGATACTTTGCTGTCACAACTAATTGACTGCGTTCCGAATTTTCCTTACACATTTTATGAATTATTTGCAATGGTCGCGCTCATTCCAACGCAGCGCTACCGGAGCGATAATCAATTTCCTGTTGAACGCGTATTTTGTCATTAACTGTCATTTATGACATATACAGATTGCCAAAAATCTTAGCTCGACATACGATTTACATAAGTACGACAAGGACAATATGAACAACACTACTTGAAGGAGAGAGAATTGTTCGCTCAGTCCTCTTTACCAAAACAGGTGGGCGTGTGTTCATTGACGCTTCTGGCAGCAGCAGTTAAAATATGTATATATACAGGTTCGGCAAAGATTTATTGTGTTTTGGTAAAGGGGATCCGATCTAATTGTGAGTTTAACAAATAGAACAATTCTTGTCTCCATCTTTCTAGTAGTGTTGTTCATATTATCCTTGTCGTACTTGTGTAAATCGTAATGTATGATCTATATGGGTTTTTCGCAATCTGTATAATTGAACAGTTTTAATCGTTAGTATTGTTAGTTAGTAGAGCCGTATTTCTAAAAGTTCAACAAAACATCGAATAGATCGTCTTGGGTAGTTTTTTTCGTTTTTTTTTTGTTGGAATCTGTCGACATTTCAACAACTTTCTAAAATATAATGCTTGCCACTATGTTGAGCTAAAAAGTTTTTTAATGGGTATTTAAACTAAATATCTATATAGTATGATTCATTCGTTAACAAATTATGTTTTAATGTAAACTCCAATGTTTAGTTAGTTTTTAGAGATCACATATACAGATTCGGCAAATATTATGTTCCGTATTGCCATTCTGTGACTGAAAGAGAGACAATGATTCCCCTCTCCAGAGTGTATCGAGACCAATCGATTCCAGAGTGGTGGGTGTTTCATGGAGGGGAAGTATTTTGTTCTCTCTTGGACATATAGAATTTTATGTCTAAGTCCTCACTGTTGCTCCTATATGAGATTCTACATATGGAAGATAATTATTTGTCGAACCTGTATACATATTTTAACTTCTGTTGTCAGAAGCGTCAATTAACACACGCCCACCTGTTTTGGTAGAGGGGACTGAGCGAACAATTCTTCTCACTCTGTGAAGTAGTGTTGTTCATATTGTCCTTGTGTAGTTGTGTAAATCGTATGTCAAGCTAAGCTTTTTTGCAATCTGTATAATGTTAATAAACATATAAAATAACATAATACATTTTTGTTTGAAGATATTTTAGACATTTGTATCTTGAAAATGAATGAACTCCACTAGGAGCTATTAAACTAAATTGAAATCGATGATAAATCAGGGTTAGCACGTTCAGTAGGATTAAGAAACGATGGATTACTCTAAAAATCGTTACCTGAACAAGTTGACATAACGATTGAGTAATATTATTTTAACGAACTGTCATTATAATTCAACTCTATATAGTAATGCATGGCATTACCTGATAAAACTCAGATTCTTAACAGATCTTTTAATTAATAGTTGTGGATAAATATTTTCTGCGGCACGAATTGCGCTCGTAAGGCTATAAGTGTTCGAATTACTTATGGCTGGTTCGATTTAATTAGCACGATTTTAACTGTTGGCAGCAGTAACCTTTCGGACTTTTGGTAAGCTCTCCAGGTTCCCCTTGCTGACATTATAACATGGCCTTTATGACAACTTCACATAACCATAAAAGAGTTACTTTCTTTTGATGTCTCCAAAAGAACAGACACCTTCTTTCGTGCAGCCGTTAGGCTGTACATGATATTTTTGTTAAAATTGTTGAGATTTTTGATATTCAGATAGTTGACACACCCCTTATACATTTTTTTAAATACAAACTCTAAGTGAGATACAGTATTGTCGATAAGTACAAAACGAAAATTAAATATATATTTTTAAATAGATAGTTCTGGTTACTCTTTAACCTTCAGTGAAAACTTATTCCAAGTATAACGTTTAATTCAACTTATATCGTGATACTACTACCAAAAATTAGTTTTAATATATTTTTTTACACATAAACTCTTTAGAACATACCGATCTCACTTTTTGTTTTCTTATTTTGTGAATTTTAAGTATAGTTACAAATGCTTTTTATAAAATAATTATAATCTATGTGCTTTGTCTTTGTCATATCAAAAGGAACTTCTTTAAATAGTAATTTCCTAACACTTCACTATACGTGCGGATTTTTATTTTGTTTTGTGAAAACAATTAAGTTTAAATATCGGCCTTCTTGTTTTTACAAAATAAGAAAAGCTTGATCATTCTTAACATTTTTTCAGTTACATTAAATTTAGTAAACCTCTAAGAAGTTCCTGAACAAAATGAAATTTAATTTGTATTTAAGGTATAAAAATCAAAAGTGTATACTTTTGGGAACATTTTTATACGGACATTATGTATGTAATAAAAAATAAATGATTTTTATAAGAGTTCTTCGTCGTGATATTTACCATGTGTATGTTATTAGTAGATAAGTTACTGTTACTGTTTCATCTTGCTTATGCTGCTTATTTAAATGCAGATATTTATAAATATTTCAAGTGTAGCTTTATTTTTATTTTTGTCAATTATTACATGTGTAAGCCATTACGATCTTCTAGTTTTGTACTGTGTATGTCTCTAGGTCAAGTATCATTATTTGAAAGCTGTTGGTTGGTCTACCTGAGAAGCAGATTTCCATTCACTTTGGCTATATTTTAAAAAATAAATGATGTCACGAAATGCTGGTATACATTAAAGTAATATATATTTATACTCCATTCCACTTCTTTCCGCATCTCAGTAAGTGGTATTGTTATTAATATGAAACCGAATTTAGTATTTTATTTAAAAAACCATAACTTATTTGATATGCTCTAACCGTTTGTAGCGCTCCATATATTAAAAACTAATTTAAAAATGTTTTGCTTGAACCTTTCTATAACTTTCATATTAAACATTGGCAATCATTTTTGAAAATTCACATTTTGAGCCTGAAACCGGTTCTGCTTCTACTTAGATTTCTTTATCTTGCCGACAAATTGTGAAACAGTGCAAACTAATTCTACTCATAACTATAAATGAGTAATAGGCCACCTCTGTAACTTTTAAATGGGTCGATAGATTTGGGTGAGTTATATTGGGGCCAATTTTAAATTTTTTCGGATTTGAAGTCCGCAAATTATGTTAACATGAACAATTTGATTGGGGCTCTCTGTATATTTTGACATATTCGGATATCCCGGTTTTGATCACATATAATTCACCTGTCTTTTTTTTTAAATCTTATGTCTTTGTAAGAGTATCTGAAATTCAAATAATGGGCCTTAAATTGCTCCTATAATATTTTTTAAAATTATTAATTTCCTTTCTCAAGTTTTACGAACGATTGAATCAATTAACAGTTATTTAATGGAAACTTACATTTTCAATAGATTTATTTTGGGCCACCCGGTATTTTGAAGAGCCCTTTTAAGTACCAATAAAATCATGGGTTTTTCCCATAGAGATACTACAGATAAAGGCAACAAGCCATAGGTCGCTGTGTAATTGGAAATGTCCGTATGAACTCCGGTGAGATAGAAAAAGACAGACGATCAGAGGTTTTTCCGTCTTTGTCTGTGTATAGAGGATGCTCGCTATAAGAGAAAGATAGCCTAAACCTCCGACTTCCTATCTCCCTCTGACGTGCTGACGGGTTCCGAGCTGGCTTGTTGCCTCTATCTGTAGTATCTCTATGGTTTTTCCTCAGTTCCTAATTGAAGCAGAAAGTTAAAATTTTCAACTTGCTCACTCAGTTTATATTAGGTAAGGTTTCAAAAATTGAATTGCCAAGTGAATAATCGGACAGACAGGAAATTGTTTCAATTGAACCCATAACGTTACACCAATAGGTACACCACATATGCTATAATCTTCAATTTTTTCAACTGCAGAAATATACATGAAATATAAAAATTATGTCAACTTATCCCATCCACAGCAGAACAATCCAAAATAAATCAACGAGCTAGAAGAAAAGCCTTTTTTTAGTTTATATTGAAACCAGTGAAAGTAGGCATTAATATTATATAGTATAAGAGAATGCTTGCAGATGTACCTTCTAGGATTACACACAAATTTACTTAAAGTACATTATTTGTGGTTCTATTTTTAACGTTCAACAGATTTTTGAAAATAACTTACTTTAAAATAATAACAAATGCGACAGATTTATAAAACTAAATTTTCAACTGTATCTCAGAAGCTAGTCTATTTTATGAATCCACCGGTATATCATTAATTTATGTACCAACAATATCTGTTTTCATCTAGAACTAGACCTAGTTTTACGAAACAATAGACACAAAACTAAAATATAATCCACCAAACCGGGTTACTTAATTTTAAGTAATGCGCTTTACTATAGTTATACTAAACACTATGGTTTTATTTTAAACTCCTATAGACCATTCCAGAACACGGGACTTTGACAGGTAGGCTTTTTTGTGCTGGAGGGCCACCGAATCGATTAGTTGGAGTTGAACCTTGTGTGTTTTCGCATGTGCTGTAAAGTATTTTAGAAAATTATATCCTCTAGTGAAGTCAGTTGGTTGTCAAGTAGACTTTGTAAAACCTCGCTTGGTTAAAACAGCCGGACATTGAAAGAAATATTCCTTACCTATCTCTTTCTCCCCTCATTCCATTAACAACACTACTAAATGATGGCATTTCAGATACCTTTAAGAACTAATTGTTAATTAAAATTTAACTATTATCCACTGTTTATCAGTAAACAATGAAAACTAAATAGAATGTGTGCCCTCCCGCACAACATGGCCGACCTGTCAGTGTCAAAATTATATTCATAGGTCATCTACCTTTTAAAAATAGATATGAATGTCTTCCGAATCAGAAACAATGTTTCCTTTGGCTATGTAACCTATGATTAGAATTTTGACGTTTTATATTCTTTGTTTATTATTTAAGTAATTTTCAGTTAGAGCTCTCTAAGAGATGTTATTTTTTTCTAATAATACACAAATAACGCCGTTCAAACATAATCACATATGTGCCATATTTAAGTGATTTGTAATTTAATTTCAATATGTGTAGCCTGATTTTATGTTCTAAGATTATCCTCATATTTACCATATATAGCTGAATAAATAATTTGAAACATTTATGTATTTTTAATTTAAATTCAATAAAATTTGACTGGTTTCACATATTCAAATGTATTATTATGAATGTTTTTAAATAAATGAAATTATTTTGTATTGCAATAGGAACTAAGGAAACCGGAGGTGATTCACTGGCTTTACACAACAGTGATAAGGCCAACGATATAGTTCAATACTCTGGTGGAGGAGAACAGAAGTGTCCTCTGCAGTGGATATATTAACTGCAGTCCAAAGACAAGCCCTTCTAGGTATTATCGGGGCAATGAAGAACACGGGAACGGCATCAATGGAAGCCCTTATTGGACTTCCTCCTTTGAAACTTTTTGTAAGGGCGGAGGCAATGATGGCAATTATTAGGCTGAAATCGGGAGACTTATGGTCACCGAACAATGTTGGAGAACGACTCACTGATACAACTGGGACAATACTAGATGAAACCATATTTCACATGAGTTTTAATAGCATGACACCGGAGATTATATTCACTGAGGGCCGGTTTATCAATTGCAATTTATCTGTCAGATAACTCTTAACTAACAGTTAGTACGGAAAGACGGGTTTATCGACAACAGGATAACTCCTATCCGGCAGTTAAAGTGTCAGATAGATATCTTTTAGTTGCAACTGGCAGATAAATCAGATAACTGATAGATAGCCCGTACATACCATAGAAACAGGAATGTTTGGACTGACAGCAGTGACATCTGAACCTAGTTATGTTTTGTCAATTCTATTTGAAGTGTGTATTGTAAAAGCCTGATTTATTTTGATAAAATGGAAATTAATAATTAAAAACGAGGGAGCAATTTCACTATTTCACTCTAGAAGAAAGAAATTTACTTTTAAAACTGGCCAATAAAGCGAAGAATGTACCTGAAAATAAAAAATCTTGCATGAAAATCTTGCTCATCCCATTTCTCAAAATTATCGACTCTTTCTCTCACTACGTAGGGCCTTCGTTCGTGTTGAAGGACTTCCACTATATCAATGTCCTCATCACTATCTAATACGTAATCCACAAAATCCATAGTATTAAAATATAAAAGAAAGAAATATACCTAATAACCCAACAACGATCTAAAGTCGCAAATGAAGCATAAAATGTTATTTTGAAGTATGCCAATATAGTAAAAAAAAAGGTGAAGCAAACAACCAATCAAATCTTTTATATTTATCACTCACTATTACCAACATTCTTTATCTGACAGTTGATAAACTAGTGGATAAAAAATATCTCAAAAACCCAACTGGAACTTTATCTGCAAGTTACTTTTATCTGACAGATACCTAACTGCTGGATAAAAACTGCAATTGATAAACCGGCCCTGAGCGAATGAAAATCATCATCCCATCTAGGGAACAGCTAGGTGATGCACCCAAGTAATTCTGGAGAAATCATCTGGTTCACCGATAGTTCCAAAACAAACCATGGCATTGGGGCTGGTATAAAAGGACCTAGAAAGAGAATGATCTTAAGCTTTGGCCGATATACCTACCGGACAAAAAATAAAAATATTCACTGACATCCAGGCTCTGCTTAAAGCTATCAGTAATCCAACAACTAGGTCTAGACTGGTAAAAAACTGTAAAGAATCCCTCAACAGGCTGGCAAGAGACAACAAAGTGTCTCTAATATGGGTGCCGGCACATGAGGGGATTACAGGTAATGAAATGGCTGACCAGTTAGCTAAAGGAGGCTTCATAGGTCTGGAACCGTTTTGTGGAATCACACAAGATAACATAAGAGGGTAAATTGGGAACTGACTAGATAGGGTACACCTACTCAACTGGAGGTCAACACAAGGGCACCTCCATACAAACAGTTTACTGAACAAGGTAGACAAGGGACTCTCAACCAGGCTATTGAAATTGAGTAAGAGACATTTGTAGGTAGTTTCCGGTCTGGTGACTGGACACTGCACATCTGCACGAAATAGGCAAAGTTAGTGAATCTATATGTGCAGGAAATGTGAACTCTATGATGAAACACCTACTCACATACTCTGCTTCTCCGAGATCTTACATGGACTCAGACGGAAGCACTTTGGAGAGGACATAATACAACTACTGAAAATCCCTACAGTAAAACTAGTGGCCTACATAGAAGTCACAAAGCTTCTGGAATGGAAGCAGATAACATGGGAAATATGGTACAAAGAACAAGGTAGACAAGGAACTCTCAATCAGGCTATTGTAACTGGGTAAGAGACATTTGAAGATAGTTACCAACCTGGTGACTGGACACTACACCCCGTGGAAATATCTGCACAAAATAGGCAAAGTCAGTGAACCTATGTGCAGGAAATGTGACCTCTATGATGAAACACCTAATCACATACTCTGCTTCTGCGAGAACTTACATGGACTCTACAACATTAGAACTACTGAAAATCCATCCAGTCAAACTATAGTGGCCTACATAGAAGACACAAAGCTTCTGGAATGGAAGTAGATAATATGGAAAATGGTACAGATTCAGTTCAAGTGCCTGTGCTGTTGAGCACAACCCAATCGAATGAATGAATGAACCATATAAGTAATGGGCTGAAGACAACAAAACAAATAACAATTCAGAAAAAGGTTTAAAAAGTGGTTAGGAGGAAAAATTATATACACTGCACAGGAGTAACGTGCCTTTTCTTCTGAATTATTACTGTAAACTTCATCCTACGAGAGGAAAAGTGTAACTTTCCTTCCTAGTGATACAAATAGCTATTCCGCACTCAAACGCATGCACGTAACTTTTTTGTCATCATATCTTCTGTAGTATGTTCCTTGTGGTGTATTAATTTTTCATTTTGTCAATTTTTTGGTAAATTAAACCACATCGTTGACAGCGCTGAGTAAACAGCGCAAATAATTGCCGCTGTGTCTCCAGCTCCACAGTTGAGAGTCAGCATCTCGTCTGAATGCAACCGCTAAGTCAGCAACTCAACCGTTGTGCCCGTCTGAACGCGCCCAATGTAAAATCCTATTTAATAGCAGTATGCGCCGTTTACACTCATTTAAGCAGTATTTTATTATTAGTTTATAATTCCGAGCTGGTAGGCAACATCGATTCCATGGAGATCAAACCAGTTTAAACTGTTTCACATTTCGATCAATGAAATACATGTTACGGAATTCAAATAGCAACCATCACGTTCGTAAGTGTAAACCAGAGTACTCCAGGTGTGCAGGGAAGTTAAACTCAAATAACGGCCAAGCATCGTCACCATCGAAAGTTTATCACACAAAAAAGTTCACAAGTTTCAAGACGTTGTCAAACTTCTTTCAGGATTAACTAAACTTCGTTATCGGTGCATACCAATGGTAATATTTCGTTCACATTACCACCAAGTTTAACCATGACGTCACTTCCGTTTAGGTACACCTCCCCTCTACCTGCCTTTGGGTTTACTAACTCCATCATTGGTAAAGGTGGTTAAAGTTGAACTCATAGAGAAAGTAAAGTATGTGTCTATGGCTGAACTTCAAGATTTGCTTATAAATATAAGCTAGTGAAAGATGGAGAATAATAATATGGCAACATTCAAATTAGAAAATCAATGGAGTGGATGTCGAAGTACGAGATACACGGGAAAATGTACAAATATTACGAAATGGTAAAGATTAGAGCATTGTCGCAATACTTTGATGATACTATTTTATCAAATATGTCTTTTCCTTCTAAACAAAAACATAGAGATAATACACATAGAGTATAGGCATGCCATAGTGGCTCTTGTAAGCGTATTCGTCCACCCATTAGAAAGAGATGGTATTGCTTTTTCTTTCTAATAGCGCATACATTCTTAAAAGGTTAGTAGTGTTACAGTCTTCGCGCATGTGTATCATGCTATGTTAGAGAGAGACAGCATCACCTATTTCAGGAGCGTCTAAATGTAGTACTCTTTACCAACGTTGCCAAGTGTAGTCCTAAACTAAAACGTTTGTGTTTTGGAAAGTAAAAATATTTTAATAATGATATTTATCACAGTTGATTAAAAAGCAATGTGTTAAGAAATCAATATTTGTCATTTTTAAAATTATGTTTAGCAAAACGTACTGAAAATTGTTCGAGTTTACAATACAGAATTATCATACAAAAAGGAAAACTCACGAATGCATAGATACATTTTCCCTAATCGAAAAATTGAATTGTGTAATTGACAGATTATTATAATAATTTTCAATAATAACCTAACCAAAACCACCCTACCTTACCCCCTACCCTAATCCGAATCGAAAAATTGAATTGTGTAATTGACAGATTATTATAATAATTTTCAATAATAACCTAACCAAAACCACCCTACCTTACCCCCTACCCTAATCCGAATCGAAAAATTCTTCGTATTTTTAGTCAATTTTTGAAAAAAACAATAAGAAAATAAAAATAAAAACATCTTGACTCGGACACGACTCGAACCTGGTACCTCTGTGTTAGGAGCCCAGCACACTTACGCTGGGCTAATCTCTGCACACATTAATGATATCGTATAGAAGGTTAAAAGCTTTAGAACCGTGCGCGCTTCGCATGAAAGCCGAGCGCCACCGGAGATACTCGATGGCGCCCTTTCAGTTTAGGACTACACTTGGCAACGTTGGTAAAGAGTACTACATTTAGACGCTCCTACCAATTTCATTCGCCATCTCTTTTTATTGCGTTAACTATTCAACCGGTGCATATGTACACCATGAAAAAGTTAACTTAAGGTAAGTTCATATAGCAACGAATCATGTACTCTAGCGCCATTGGTCAGATAATTTGCGGGAAAGTTGACAGGTGCATAATTTAAGGAAGCGATTTCGTTCCACTTTGGTTAGTAGGGATTTCGGTCAACCAATTGGTAGGCCATACGTCACCGGTATCAACATGCGAAATCGTTTGGTTGTCCGCTAGTACAGCTGATTGATGAAATTGATATTCATGTATTCCATTCCATTATTAACAGACAAAACTTGAAGAATTTAAGAATACTGGCCAAAAATGCAATTCGTTCCAACGGCTTTGTTTATTTAGAAAAAAAAAAGCAAAACAAAAACTAAGACATTGCAAGTATGTATAGAAAGCTACCAATTTCAGCCGTGCTGCAGATCTCGCGGTATGTGATTTGACAGACCGCAAAAGGGTACCGCTTGAAACGAAATCGATTGACACTCCAAAATGGGGTACCAAAGCGGGCCAAAATCGCCAAATATTTCATGAATTCGTGAAATTTAAAATCTGGGTGGCGGGAAACTTGAGTCCATTTTAAGATTTTCCGATATTCGTGACGAATTTAGGCCAATTTGACACTTTTGATAGTTTGCATTTTAATTTTTATGTTGCGATACACTTATTTAGTAGTTTTCCGTGTGCATAATCTTTAGTAGTTTTGCACAGATAATTTTTGTATGTACGATGAAGTCTGAAGAGTTTAATATAAGTAATATTTTTTTATCATAATACTATAGATTTTTCATTATAATACTACTGATTTTTCAACTTTTTCCTCTATAATTTTGGCTTTTCAAAAACACAAACAGAAAAAATAAACTCCAGTCTCAACCATTAACCTAACCTCAAACATTTAAAATTCCCCAAAACGTCTTTGTATGAAATGGTAACTTTTTACGACTTTATAAAAACAAGGATTCGTGTTTCATAATTCGCTGCTATGTGAACTTACCTTATCATGTCTCTGACAGGTGTAGCTGTTTGTTTGTCACAATGAAGGCCAAAAAATATTTCAGAGTTGAAGTTGAAAATAACCTCATTTTTACGTATAAAGTTCAGGGGTAGTCACCTTCACAGCGAGGGTGTGCTGTGGTCACCTTGTGTATCTGGTAGTCACATTCATAGAAAATACTTAATAAATTGTTAAGAATAATGGCACAAGGAAAGCTAAAAGTTAAAACAAAATTACCGAAAAATACAAAAGTTAAGCAAAAAGGAGCCGCGATAACCAAAAGAGCTAGTAAGTACCAATGCTATAAAGGTATTAAATTGAAAGAACGTGAAATCTTATTCAGCTTTCCTACAAAATGAATCAGAAATGTTCACCAAAATAGATAATGTATCATTGTACATCACCTACTACAATTGTTAATTACTTAATAAAATTAGTTTGGAGCTGGTTCCTCGATTCTATACTACATACAGAAGATTTATTTTTACATACTTTTACTTAGGACTAATTCTCTTGAATATTAACGTACTTTTAAGTTCTATTAGAAAATATCTATTTTTGAAAACATTGATTTAATGTGTAGAAAATCTGTGTCTAGAGCATATTTTTAAGATAAAATGTTCCAGTAATGAATTAATTTATGGGATAGGCGGGTAAATATAATACATTAAACAAGATTTACTATTTTTCAGTTTGATAAAATTTAGTAGTTTAATAGAAATTAGACTGTCGAATTGGGATGATATGATGTTTAAAAAGAAATAAACTCTTCGGTCTCTAAGATATATAACAGATTCATTTAATCTACTTAGTAAATTTCAGATTGTCCACGTAAATCTAAAAAACAAGAAGTTTCCCAAAAACTCAAACAGGCTGTTAGTAAAACAGTAAATAAATCAGTGGAAGAGGAAATACGTTCAAGGGCTTCACGTGGTCAAAAAAATTTTTCAAAAGCTCAGGAAGCAGTTGCAAGTCATAATTCAAAAACAAGTTAATGGTTAAAGATATGTAAAAAAATGTAAATATTTTGTATTTAAGAAATTCATTTTACTATGTTATTTGAATATTATTTTATTAATTGGTGAAAAATATACAGTGCTTTTCAGATAAAAGTATCCACCTTTAATAACTTTTGTAATACTGGTATTTAGAAAAAATCCAAAAACACGTCAATTTATGTTGGAAGGGGCAAGCATTATGGCTTATTTAAACTTACTGGAAAAGCCACCCCCTCACCCCTAGCAGCATCCCCTTTATTTTTTTAAATTACTTTTCATATTTTTTATTTAAAATTTGGATACTCCTCTTTGAGCTGATTTCAAAAATGTATAATACTTGTAGGTTAAAGTGGTTAGTTTATGAGATAAACAATTTTTCTTTTAAGAGCACAAATTTTACTTATTATTTACTTTCACCTTATTTGCCTGTACTAAAATGGGTTGTACAACAGTTCAAACTCTTTAATCTTTTTAACTGTGCTATTTATTCTACTTAAAAAATCCAAACAACAAAAAACTCTACTTTTTATTAAAGCTTGACATTGTCAACTGGAATTTTTAGTCACTATTGATAGTGTAATTTGATACATTATTTATTTTGTTTCTCTGAAATGGTTTACTCTTTGCAAGAAAGAATTGAAATTGTAGGTTTATACTACCAAAATAATAATTGTGCAAGAGCTGCTGCTAGAATATTTAACGAATTACATGACGGAAGACATGCAACTCATAAGTATGTAATTCAACTGATGGAGAAATTTACCACAACAGGGTCTGTTTGCAATAAAGTGCATAAGCGAGAGGGACTCGTAAATAACGAAGCAATCCAAGTGGCAATTTTAGGGCAAGTCAGCTTAGAGGCTCAACAACCCCAATCGTTGTCAACAATAAGTAGAGCGATCGGTGTTTCTTCTTCTACAGTTTTCCGAGTTCTACATAAATTCAAGTACCACCCATACAAAGTTAAGTTGGTGCAGGAGTTGAATGAAGATGATTTTGATCGTCGTCTAGAGTTTTGCGAATCAATGACGCAAATTATCAATAACAATCCACAATTGTTAAACAATATTTGCTTTTCTGATGAATGCTCATTTTCATTAAATGGCTTAGTAAGTAGGCATAATTGTAGATATTGGGCTGGAAGTGATCCACATATTATGCGTGAATTCCATACACAACATCCCCAAAAGTTAAACGTTTGGTGTGGTATCCTAGGTGACCACATTGTCGGACCTTTCTTCATCAACGGAAATTTAAATGGTGAATCATATCTTGAGTTACTCAGGGAAGGGGTTGACCCACGTATTACAACAATAATAGAAAATTATGATAACCTCTCTTTCTGCCTTTTTGTATGTGTTAGCTACACCACAGAAGGGTTCGGGGCCAATGCAGGGAGTATTTGCTCCTTCTCGAGCCAGTTTCTCAGCTTCTTCATTGCCCTGGTACCCAGGCCAGAAATAGTCTGTTGCGACTTGCTAGCTCAGATAGGGCACGCACACAGTCGTGAATTGACCTGGTAGGAATCTAGTGCCTTTAGTGCAGCCTGGTTGTCTGAGTAAACATTTGTTTTGTTATTCACTCCCTGCCTTGCTATTTCTCTTGAACAGTGTTCAATGGCAGTTACTTCCGCCTGGACCACTGTGGCATAGATTCGTAAGCTTATGTGGATTTTAGTCCTTGGCTTTGCTCTGTAGACACCGGCTCCAACTCCATTAAGGGTTTTTGAGCCATGTGTATATAAGATGGATTGTGCCTCTATGGGTGCACCAGTCTCCCAGTCCTCTCTTTCTGGTAATTTTATGGTGTAATTTTTTGAGAATTTGACCTTCGGAATGACCATGCGGTCTGCCGACATTCCCAAAACTGGATCTGTTTTTATTTCCTCGTACAGCCTCTGGTATTTAGTACCATGTAGTCGACTTATTGGCGCCTGACCTTGGAGTAGCCTGTGTGCCGTAGCTCTAGCCTCTCCTTGTATGTATATGTGTAGTGATGGTATATTTAGAAGGACTTCTATTGCAGTAGTGGGTGTAGTTCTCATGGCTCCGGTGATGCCCAGGCCTGCAGGAGTCCGGTGAGTTCTCGGATTGTCCTAACTGCTCCGTTTTGGTCCACCATCCAACAACCTTAGTGTATGCCATAGTCATTTTGGGGTTCAGACCCCAGCTTTTGTCACATTGTCGTCTACATCTTTCTAGAGATATTGTAGCCTTCTGTGTGGTTTTTTGTATGTGCCCGTTCCATGTCAGCTTTTGGTTAAAAATGACTCCGAAGTATTTAGCCTGACTGATAAACGGGATCACTACGCCGTTCAGCACCGGCGGTGTGAAGCCTTCCAGTGCTGTTCTTCGGGTGAATGGAACAATTGTTGTTTTGCTAGGATTGGCTGCGAGGCGAGAAGATATCCATGGTTGATAATATCTAAGCTTTAAAAATTGTAACATCTTTTTTCTATTCATATATATTTACTAAATCACAAGGTAGGTGACTATTTGGTCTAACCAAAATATTGAACGTCAAGTAGGTATCACTTCTAATGTAACTTCTGTCATTCTGACGATGATATATTTAGATATCAAAATAATTATCAATTCAATTTAGTTTTCATATCTTTTTTAGTATCAAAGTGGAGTTAATTAGAAACTTTTAGTTTCATTTAAAACAGATCAACATTATTTACTTTATCACTTTACTATTTTCTAAACAACATATGAATCCAGATTTCTTCCTGTCTACTCAATTTTTTAAATAAAAATAACGTTTGGTATTCACAAGGTTTCTTGATGAACTTCTAAATTAAAACAATGTGTGAAATATTAAAATTTATTAAAACATTTATAACGTTAACATAAATAAATTAGTATAGTTTTTTTTAAAAGATTGTTTTTAAAATAATACAGTTTCAATATTATGGCTTCGGTTTTCATTTTAAACAAAAACAGTTTCAAGTTATATGACAAATTATTAAAATGACTCCCTTTAAAAATAAATTAATAATATAACAAAACATTTATGGGTGTAAATTCACAGTTAGTAAAATATGGCATAGCACAAGTAGTGTTTCTTGATGGCACACATATCATGGTGATACAACCTGTAAAAAAAATAATGGTGATAATCTTTAATATAAACTTAATTAAATAACCATATGCACCGTTTATAGTACCAAACCCGTTTAAATAGTTGAAACGTACTTAATGTTGCCTTAGTATACACCAAATGATATTTAGTTAAACCTGAAAGAAGTTTGACAATGTCGAAAAATTTAGTGACTTTTTTGTGTGAAAAACGTTCGTTGGTGACAATGCTTGACTTTATTTGAGTTTTTAGTACTCTCGTTCACAGTTACGGACTTGACGATTGTATTTGGATTTCGATATACCTACATGTATTTCATTGATATTTTTTAAATAATTAGGATCAACAACTTTTTTGACAGTCCTCTCATCAAATCTAACCAACCTTTCATGAGACATTGACATAAGTTACTTAAGTGTCAATAAGAACAGTTTAAAGTTGAATCTTCAATATTGGACATTTAAGTTTAAACTGGTTTAACTTTCATAGAAAAATTATAAACTAATTTAATGCTTAAATGAGTTTAAGTGTAAATGGTGCATACGGCCAGAACTAACTATAGTACCATTCACTCAATGGGCTCGTTTCATGAATTTCAATGAAAATGTCACAAGATATATTGGGTCTGAACTAAGTATTTGCAACTAATACGCCACTCTACGATTTCAAATGAAGGTTTAAAAAAATATTGAAATTTGAATTCCTGTGGTAGGTTGTAGTAGGCTAGAGCCAATGACAAACAAGGAAATTTTGCGCTGTTGTCACGAGGGAAAACATTATAAGTAGACTAGTTATCTTCTTCTGCCATTGGTTGGCTATTTAAATCTGAGAACATTTTTAAATCGAATTTTCGTAGATATTTATAACTTTTTGAGATAAATATCGTTACCATAGAAAAATATACGTTATTCTTAATCCTTCTGATATGATTTCACTTGTTAATTCATACCCATGAAACGAGCCCATTGCGACATGTGAATTTTTATTTTAGTAAGACTACTTTACTATCGTGCTTATACTAATGATCGATATACTGCACATTGAACCAGCAAAAAATTCTACCACGGAATCACTACGGTATTTACACAAGTTTGTCGCGCCACTACTTATACGTGACGAAATGGAAAAAAACTGATGAGGAAGGTCTCAAAGTATATCGTCATGGCTTTTGCCGGCAATCATAAAATTAATGGACCAATTGCAATAAATCATACGGCCAATAGCTGCTGTAGAAGAGATCGCCAGTGGCGGACTATTTAAACTTATTTTAAAAAGGAACAAATTCACAAATATCTATCTTTTTTTATGTTTATCATAAATCCTTTGTTTTTTATTTAATATGTGAAGATCATTTCTCTAAACTTCTTTTTCAAACAAACAATATTCAACTTTATTGGTATGGTTTTAAAATTCTAAATCTAATTCTGTTTCACTGTCAGACTTATCATTAAGATTAATTACACTGGTACCCAAAGTAGGAGTAACATTTTCTGCTCTCAACTTTGATTTTACTTGATGCCACAAATGCTCTATGGGGTTGAATATACAATGGTATGGAGGAAGACGTAGCACAGTATGCCCTTGTTCCTCAGCTAAACTGTCACATGCATATTTTTTTTAATAGCATATGATTTTAACTCGTCCAAAAGTTGCTCCTTCTTGTAATCGCAGGTTCAAAATAAATATCATTTTGTAACAAATATTCTTAAATTTCAGTATTTCTACTTGATGAGTTTGGTGCTTTTTGTAGAAGGCGGCTGTGGTAGCTTGCGTTAACCATTACAATTACACTGTGGTCGGGAATCTTTTTTATAAGATGATTTTGAAACCAGTTTTCAAAAAGTTCTGCAGTTGTATCTTCATGATAATCCAAGCTTGAATCCTTAATATTCTTTGCAGACACCAGCAGACAATTTGGAACAAATCCGTTTTCTGATCCAGCGTGAATAATAGTTACGCGCTTTCCTTTGTTTGAAGGTGCCTTTATAGAAGATATTGGTGTCTTTGTAAATAAGCAAGTTTCTTTTAAGGCTTTGTTTAATGAATCCTCTGCTTACAAAACAATCATACACATTTTTCACAATTTGCTTTGCATCTAATGACAAGTGTTTTCGACACAACATTGCGAAAAAAATTAATGATAAGTTATAATACTTAGTTATAGAAAGCTCTTTGAAAACGCGCGCTAAAACGGAATATAAATGCAATGCAGCCATCATACACCCGATACAAACCAGATGGGCCGCTCTTGCCTTGTCTTTCGACTGTTCTTGGATTTCATTTCAAGTCAAATTCTTTTAAGAAGGTCGTAAATGGTCGTATTTAGATGATTGCAGGCAAAAGCTAAGACAATATACTTTGAGACAAACTATACTATTAATAAACGTAAAAATAATAGTGTAAAACTATTAAAACGCTTTACAAATTAGAAAATTAATTTTCAAAGGATAGACCGTTCACCAGAAAGCAACACCTACTTCTCGGGCAATATGCCCCGCCAGACAATGAACTACACTTCCAAGATAAACGGGGTTCGTATATATGAAAATATAGAACCAACCATTCTGGTTTATAATTAGAAGAAATAATATCACTTGCAGACCGGTTTTGGCGTATTTGCGCCTCATCAGTACATGGTAGATATTATTCGTCGCTCTAAGGGCCTAATGTTTTTCGGCAATTTTTAATATTTCGAAACATAGGTTAAATTCCAAAACAAAATCATATTACTATCAAAAAATGAAGTGAGTTTTGCCAACCATCCACCCACCCGTATATAATTGATAAAATAATATAAAAGTATGTATTGGTTTGTAGAGTACATAAGACAGAAAAATGGTCAGCTGACAAATAACTGGTGGAAAGACCGTCCGCTGAATGAGAATGTAAAAAAAGAGACGACATAGATTTTCCGTCAAAATTGAAGTATGTGGTTATCCACCAATATTTAAGCGTCATAGCAGTAAGAACATTATGTAAAAATCAAACGATATGACTAATCATAACCTGCAACTGGCTCCCGTATCATCTAAGATAATAATAAAAAGGTCTTAATCCAAATCACAAAACGAATATGAAAATTGAAGCATATGCTCGAAACGTGCCCTCCCAGAACGAGGTAATACTCTAATCGGTTGTAAAAAGCCTCTATAGAATTTGCATTTCAATATTTTGGTTAAATTGAAAAATTTTGAGGCACATAGTTTCCAAAGTAGTAGGCCTGTAGTAGTAACCATAAATAATGGATTTGCAATACACCTATTAAAAGAAGTCTCCAAAGGAGACAAATCAGGTGAAAATATGTCATGCAAACTGTTACTTTTTTATACCCCTTACAACTACGTAAATATTTGAAAGTAAAATGCATGTAAATGGTGAACCAATAATACAGAAATATTAAAACTTACTATCAATAAATGACCGCTTTTATCTTTATGAATTGCAGGGGCGTCACCATGCTGAATATCAATTACACCTTGTTTTCCCTTCATGTTATGGTCAAATCTGAAACAAATTTATAAATTGAATATACAAAAAAAATTATTTACATCGACATAACTTACTGTGATTTGTCAATTATCCTTAATACGGACGTGTCCTTGAGTGTATCCATAATATAAGTCAAAGCTTCTATTAAGTTTGGTACTTCCAAAATCAAATCACCCTAAAACGAAAAATGTATTTGTATTGTGGATTCTACTTCTTTGTACATTGTTGTATAACCTCAATTATCTTTTACGCAAGATTTTCATTGTTTGATTGTAGTTAGATGTTGCCTTTGGCTTTTTTTTGTTATTTTTATTATATTCAACCTATAAATTGAAATCAAACAATGGAAATTTTATGGCAAAGAGAAGCTGCCACCAGATCGAGTATCGCTTATATTTATTTCCCAATAATTATGGTTATAATGAAAGTTAAGATTTTCAACTGCTAGATCTCGTGTTGCTCATTTTGTTACTACTAAAGAAAATTTAACGGACGACAGGCTTTCAGATTAAGGAGACAAATGGCAACGGTCTCCTCATAGAATGGATGAGAGAGACATCTTATTGTTCTAGGAGTAAAAAAATTGGAGGAGAGTTTTTCCACAATCTTGTTTTCTTGCTGATTAAAATATCCCTACGTCGCTGCGATACTGTCTAACATAGTTACAATATTACGTTACAAGGATTATAACAATTGAATCCGTTATTTGCGTATGTCGTTCAATACTTTTCGTAATCTCGCTGAAAGATTACATTTCGATTCCGAGGAAAGAACAAACCACGTACCTCGTAATTCTACAGAAAAATCCCAACATCGTGTTGTCATGGAACAGCTTAAGAATATTATAAACGTCAGTTTTTTGTGTTCGCGAGTTCGCTTTAACAACGACCATGGATGAAATTGATGAAACTGAGGAACAAAATCAAATTTCTTTAGAAATATTGGGAAAATCGCGTGCAGCAAATGTTTATTTACTGCCGAAAAAAATATGAAAATTTTGAAGAGTGGCGTAAAAGCAAGAATGTAAAGGTGGTTATTGAAGCCTATACGAAAGGAAAATCAGAGGTTTATTCTCCCTATTCTCGCTGTGGACCAAGATTTCAATGGTGAAACTTGCTTAGAAAGTTTATGACAACATTGACTTTTCAAGGTTAGTTATTTTAAATCATACACATGGTGGCGATCTACTATCGGTAAAAGAACTTGGCGGTTGGAACTCGTCTGCGGTGGCGGAGTCATATATTGAAAATTCAGTTTCAAAAAGGTAACGAGACAACTATTTCATAGTAATGAGCCCACACCGACAACAAGTTCAAATACTGATGGTGCTATAGATGGTAAATCTCTCATCGATGGAATAGATATTTCAAATAATAGTAATTGTCAAATTACTTTTCAAATTTATAAATAGTTATTTTTATTGTAAGCAGAAAAAATATTTGAACAAGTGATTACTTAACGGCCGCCGGCCTTTAAAAAATCTTAACGGACGGAGGCTGTTATCAGTAACTTTTCAATTGTCATCTGAATACTGTTAAATAAAAATAACAGTATGGGATTACGAAAATAAATAAAACGACCTACCGGTTTTTACTAAGCAGCAACGAATATAAAAGTCCGATCCCAAATAACAGACGGCCTTCTGTGTTGAACTTGGTATGGCTCTCGCCTCATCCCTCAACTTTACTCTGATTAAGCAAGTTGAGTTCAATCGGATACCAAGAACCCCTTATCGAGTTGAGATAAAAAGGAACTTAACCCGTCTTTGTATTCCGAAATACGAGAGACAGTATTTTCCCTTTCTGGAGTTTGTGTCGAGATCTGTAGAAATTCCTTACCGGATATGATGAGGAACCCGTCAGACGAAACGTAACATCGATTACCATCGCCAATTTCGAAGTAGAACCACTTAGAAATCAACTGACAGTACCCCATCATAACGAATACAATAAATGTATGTTGGCTTTATCAGAATAGGACGACTATATACGTAAATGCAAATTTCACAAGCAAAGCAATAAACGTTCAATTTTTACTGAACCCTCTGTTTCTAACTCAACTCGCCGTAATACAGGGCTCAACCCTTACAAATAACACAAAAATCTGTAATAAGCAATACAACTCAGAACGAGCAGCGATCACTTTTTACACTTAGCGTGTTTGTGTCGGCTAGTGTATGGCCAGATGTGTGCGTGAAAACTAGAGACAATAACACGGAGACCACGCTAGTAGTGGCCAAACGTCCCTTTGGGAAAAAATGGGGGCTAAAACATTGCATGCTATATTGGCTATACTACAAGGTGGTAAAGCCCGCCATAACATACGCCTCTTTGGTGTGGTGGCCGAAGACTCAGCAAGGAATGGCTATGATGAGACTAAGCAAGGTGCAAAGACTTGCATGTCTGGGAATTAAGGGGGCCATGAGAACTACCACTACAGCAGCAATGGAAGTACTATTAGACCTACCTTGTGAAACAGGGAGAGGCAAGACTAGGTATCCATAGACTGGAAAACACGATGAGAACCCTAAACGCTAGATCATCAGGGTACATGAATATCGTAAAAGTTGTGTCGAGGGACGTGCTAAGCATGAGAACAGACTACACAACCGTGTCGATTGCAGACAGAAAGGAATGGGCTGACGAAGAACTCAGTACCATTAGACAGGGACAGACATGGTACACTGGTGGGTCTAAAACTGTAAATGGCACTGGGGCGGGAGTATACTCCAAAAAACCAGGTGACAGCTATAGCTACGCACTGGAAAACTACACCTCTTTATTTCAGGCAGAGGTATATGGAATCTTGCAATGCGCGAGAGAAAACAACAGGAGAGCTGCCGAAGGTAAGCAGATCCATATCATGTCAGATAGTCAGGCGGGATTTAAGGCAATCTCAAGCCAGAAAGTGACCCCTAGACTAGTATGGGATTGCATCGAAGAACTGAAGACGTTAGCCAAATGGAATAACGTCAAGTTGACCTGGGTACCAAGGTATTGAGGGCAATGAAAAAGCTGACGAACTTGCAAAAAGAGGGTCAGAGGATACGCAGTCTGAATCAGGACTGATTCTCGGTATACTGGATCAGAGAACAACATAAAAATTTCTGGGTAAACGTCCCAAGGCAAATGCATGGGAAAACCATGCCTGAAACGTACAGCGGAACTGCTAACACTGTGCAGAAATCACCTGAGGATCATAACAGGTTCATGACTGGTCATGCACCAGTAAAGGAACACCTGTACAAATTAAAATTATACAACGAAGACCTTACATGCAGATTATGCGGTAGGGAAACGGAGACAGTGAAACATATACTGTTTACATGCGAGACTCTTGATCGCAAAAGACAGTTATTACTTAGTCAACCGCAAGGAAACGCCGAGCTATATAGCAAACACCCAGCTAAAAACTTGTACAAACTGGTACAGGGGACTAAGGTGCTGGACTGGGTGCTATGAGAAAGCATGGGCGAAAATACAATAAGCCATTAGGCTGCAGTGTTATCGGAGACTTGTCAGACGGGCTCGGGGAAAAAAATGGGATAACACGTTGAGTCTGGCCAACCGCGTGCTCCATCGCCTGTTTATTTTTGTAACGTTTTTTTATTCAGGCAGAAACACAGCATAAAAAAACGCCATAGTGTAAGGAGGCTCTTCAACATACAGGAGAGAACAGCTAAGGGGGTAACGCTGCTAGGTACAATAAGATCACAGATGACCACTAGACAAGCGAATGGATTACAAAAACACTTGGGATGGAAAAGAAAGGAAAAAAATGAATCGTTGAATGGTTTCAAGAAAGGCATAGGGGAAAGCGAAACAATGTTAGTAATCGATCAATAGAGCAAAGGAAGAAGAAGATAAGTAAGGATTGATTGAAAAGGTGATAAGTGTAGATGTAGTTAAAATATTAGTCGTCAAAAACCTCTCATGAAGAATGAACCAACATCGGTCACAAGTAGAACTGGAAGTGCTTAATGTTTGTCATAGTAACATATGTCAAGTGTCTACCAATCTAATAACTTATTATATGTATAGAAGCCGTTTGAAGTTCACGTGTCAGTGCGTTTGTTAACAACGAAAAAAATTGAAAACCATTCAAGGATTAAATACATTTTCAGCCAACCAACCTGTAATGAAAGTTTTTAATTATAATATTGTTTATTACCTTATCTTTTTTAATTAAATCTTCAGGTATTTGCACTACTAGCACTTTATCATTTTCAGGAGTTATGGTAAAATGAAGTCTATTTAACGGCAAACGATGCTTAGGTTTCAAGGAACCCTTACATTCCAACAAATGAAGATTATTCTTGCTTATTACCATGATTCTTTCTCTTGGTTTATATCCGTGTCTGTCATATTTGGTGACGTTTGTTGAATACTGAAATATAATTATTTAGAAATAAGTCATTGATATATGTATGTATAATATATTAATTTCTTGCCAAATAAAACAAACTTCTGATTTAATATGTCGATTATCAAAACAAGTTTACAATTGTTAGATCAAAATCAAATTGGTAGAAGGAAATACAAAACACTCTATGGGCAATAAAGACCTAAATGGACAGCAAAAAATCGAGTAGATACGAAACACCAGAATTATAAAACTGTATAAACCTATCTAAAGAAGCACCCTCGAGAACTTAGAGTGTCCAGAAACTATCCTGCCAAACGGAAACTACAGTTACTAGAGGTGATTTTAAGTCGATTTAGCTCAAATTACCTTAATCCGAAAATGCTTCCTAATGCCCTTTGAAGGCATATGAGTTTTCTTCAAATTATTCAAAAATACCGTTACTTAAAATATTCAAACTTGGTATAATCAATAAACAGTTACAAACCGGTCGTTCGCTGTAAATACATTTTTTTCAGATCCATCACAAGCTTGTCAGTCGGGGCGGCCAACAGTAAGTATTTTTATTAAAAAAATTTTATTTTCAAGTTTTTTATGTATCCGATACCGAATTTGGAAAAATCAAGAAAATTTTCATAAAAAATGTTGGAATTAATTTGTGTATTGAGACAAATGGTCGTCATGTAGAGCATCTGTTGTAAAATTAATTCTCTTATTTCTATTGGTAATTATCTCTAACTTTGTTTTTCTTTAATGTTGATTGTTGTTTTATACCCTCACGAAATAAAATTAATTTGAAATTTCCAAAACAATGTAAGCAACTTAATACTTACGACTTTTGTTACCAGTATCTGTACAATTTGTTGATTTTTCAAAGCCAACTTGATATTACAGATACAATTTTATAATCCAACATGATTTTATGTAAGAAACACAAAAAGTTTAAATTTATTTTTCTCTAAAACGGTTCATGATATACATTTGAAAGAAGAGAACATTTTTTATGAAAATTATCTTGAATTTTCCAAATTCGGTGTCGGATACATAAAAAACTTGAAAATAAATTTTTTTTAATAAAAACACCTGTTGGTCCCCCCGACTGACACGCTTGTGATTGATCTGAAAAAAATTTATTTACAGCGAACGACTGGTTTGTAACTGTTCATTGATTATACCAAGTTTGAATATTTTAAGCAACGGTATTTTTGAATAATTTGAAGAAAACTCATATGAGGACGTCTTCTTCAAAGGGCTGTAGCTCCCTTAAGCTGTGGTTTCCTAGGAAAGCGTTGCCGTACTAGAGCGGCCGTAATATGTAGGCCGTAATAATTTTTATCGACAACGAATATGACGGACGACATAGCGGTGACAATAGTTGTAAAGCTAGAACATTGAATCCAACGAATACCACCAAAAATATGCTTGAAGTCTCTCACCGTAATGTACAAAAACGTTGCATTCACTGTTTCTCGCCGCTATGCCGGCCGTCTCGATGATAGCGCTGCCGCTATTTTGCATGACGGTGTTGGCTACCGTTCTCTAAAAAACCGCTTACATATAAAATGCACGGACAGCGTTTTTTTACGACCGCTCTAGTACGGCACCGCTTTCCTAGGAAACCGTAGCTTTAGGAAGCATTTTCGGATAAAGGCAATTTGAGCTAAATCAACTCTAGTAACTGTAGTTTCCGTTTGGCAGGAGAGTTTCTGGACCCTCTGACAATCACAGATACTTCAAGTGAGATCCGGATATATATAACTGCACCGTGACCGTTCCGAGTTTTCATCATACTCGGTGAAAGAAAAACGTACTGTTTCGTAATAACAGAAGTTCAGATAGCACCGTATCAAGACTCCAACCCCACCGAGAGCGATCAAAATATTTTATTAGTTTGACACTGCGGGTTTGTGGTCTCAGCTATTGGTAGTTGGCATAATTTAAACAAACTGGAACAGCTCATGCCAGTAGGAAAACAATAACGTCAGTACTGACGGTCTACAGTAATATTAGATTATATTTTTCACGGTATACCGACGAATCGACACGGAACTGTGCTAAAGCAGGATGTCAAAATAAAGGTTCAATTGAATGAAATGAGTAAATTATAATTATTTTCTTCATCTTTTTGGGAAATAAAACCACAATCTTTTTTTATACAGGGTGATTCATAAGTAATGGGCCAAATTGTAAATCTACGTTCAGAAGGCCAAAATAATAATATTTTCATTAACAATAATGGGTCTTAGTCTGCTCCTTACTGAGGTACAGGATGTTAAAGCGAAAAAAATAAAATAGATTTTTGTTAATAGATCAGCTACTTTTCTACATAATGACTTGAAAATTGGGTATGAACTAGTTTTTGTAAGGGTAAACAAGAATGTGTGAGAGGATTTGAGTTAACTCGTAGATGTCGCCACATGCGCCATATGAATTAGATGAAATCAGCTACAAATTTTTTATCGCTCATTATTTTACAACTTACTTATTTAATTTGGATAGCCCCCTCATTTCTGTAGAAAAAAGTTATACTTCTTTGATCTCCAAAATATTAACGATTTTCGACATATTTGAATTTTACTAATTCACTACAGTACATTTCACGGTGGTCGACGTAGCATTAATCTGTTAAGACACAAGCATGCCATGGAATGTTGACATTTACCTAACCGTAATTGATAATTGGTAATAATATTAAAATGAAACCATACAAAAATTACGTAACAAAACACATTTATTGTACGCCAGTTAATAAAACGAAGACAGCATTAGAACAGACTTGAACTAGGACCACTTACAACTCTTATCAAAACCTACTTGTTGAAGTTGTGCGAAGTTAAATTAAATTTAAGCTTAATTATGACCTACTGCAAAAGGTTCTCAACATGGCCACCACCAGCATTTATACACGCATTTAACCGTTTGGTTAAGGATTGTCTGACTTTAAAAAATGTAGCAGGATTATTTCGTTGTGAATTCTATTCCATAACTCGTCTCGTGTAATTATAGGTTGAGCATAGACCATTGATTTTATGTAACCCCACACATGAAAATCAAGTGGATTAAAGTCGGGACTGCGAGGTGGCCACTGAAATTTCACTACCACGCCCAATCCAACGGTGAGGGAATGTTTCATTCAGATGTTCGCGCACAGCAAGTGAATTAGTAAAATTCAAATATCTCGAAAATCGTTAATATTTTGAAGATCAAAGAAGTATAGCTTTTTTTTACAGAAATGATGGGGCTATCCAAATTAAATAAGTAAGTTGTAAAATAATGAGCGATAAAAAATTTGTAGCTGATTTCATCTGTCATATGGTGCATGTGGCGACATCTACGAGTTAACTCAAATCCTCTCACACATTCTTGTTTACCCTTACAAAAACTAGTTCATACCCAATTTTCAAGTAATTATGTAGAAAAGTAGCTGATCTATTAACAAAAATCTATTTTATTTTTTTCGCTTTAACATCCTGTACCTCAGTAAGGAGCAGACTAAGACCCATTATTGTTAATGAAAATATTATTATTTTGGCCTTCTGAACGTAGATTTACAATTTGGCCCATTACTTATGAATCACCCTGTATATTGACTTCAACGTGTCGGTAGCGTTCCAGCTACTACTGTTATCAAGGAAAATTAAAAAAAAATTTCTCTGGACACAAAAAAATTCGATCATGACATCCAAAAATTAGTATCAAAAACAATTATTATTTAAGATAACCAATACTTACAACTTCTTTATCTCCATTCAATTGTGACGTATATAGTTCTTTCAGAGGAATGCTAAATTCTTGTACTCTATCTTCTACGAAAAGTTGTGGGATGCTATCGTCATATGTTTTTTTCTTACCTAAAGTAAAAAAATATACATATAAAACAAGGATTACTGTATACAGTTCGTTATAATGAAATTATTGATGAGAATAGACAATTTTGATGGGTTTTACATATCGCACCTTTGGAGAAACACTGACAGAAATTCTAGTTTATTATTGGTTTTTGGCAGTAAATAGGAAAACGGTTATAAGAAGTTAGATTAAAAATTATGCAAATTTTAGTTGATGTGTATATTATATGATAAATTGATTTTTTTTTTCTTGTTAAATAAATTCTCTAAAATCCTTGAAATTATGGAAAGTTACAAACGTCTCATTGTTTCTAAACATCTTTCTGAGTTACGATTTATGAAAACGTACTACATAACCTAAAAATATTTCCAAGTTTGCCACACTGTATTGCATTATACAAAATAAACTAAACTATCTCGAAAATAGCTTAGTGTAAAACGAAACCATAAATTTCTTCGAAATAGCGTGGCTTTAAAATTGCACCTAAATAGCATAATGTAAGGGCGTCTTTGTACCTTTGAACGCTTTTTCTGCTAAAACTTTCAAATCCAACTGCCTCCTTTTTTCTGGTGTAAGTTTTAATCTATACACCCTCGATAAATGGGCTCCGTGCATTCGTTCCAAATGTCTTGAAGCTTCTTCACAAACGTAAGGAGCAGGAGGCCAATTTTTGTCGAGGATGCGTTTCGGAAGACTTTTAGAAAGCCGTTTCAACCATTGCACTTTCGCCATTCCCAAAAATGCTTTATTTTCTTCTGTTGGCTCGCCGTTTCTTGTTATAAATCCTTTAATGAATCTACAAAATATCAAATTTATATTTATTAATGACGGAAATAATCCAGATATGCTTTAGCAATTCTCAAATACGACACTTTCTCAAGCGTCAGTATGAATATAATATAATCTTAATAATCCATCAAATTTTCATTAATTTTAAAAACATACTTCTAGAGTAATAATAAGAAATGCATATTTTCAAATTCCTACATTACAGCCATTTATTACGTTTTGTTTTTTGAACTAAAACTAAAACTTTTTACGATAAAAGTATTGTACATTTTATAAGTTGCCCAACAAGGCTTCAATACGAATTTTGTACAAAGCTTTGCCAACTACTATTAACTTTTATTATTTAAAAAAATTAAATTGAAGAATATTCATATCAAATTCTCGAATGTAGTAAGCTGTAAGTGGTGTTACAGAGGGTTATATAGAAAAAAATAGATGGTCTGTCCATGGGCGTAGCCAGCGAAGGGCAGGGAGGGGCAACTGCCCCCCCTGGAAGTAAAAATAAATTAAATAGCTTCACTGACATTGTTAAAGCACTAGAACATCTATCTGTCGAAGGAAACTATGCAACAAGAAACCAATATTCATCTTAGGCTTAAACATAATTGCAAGATACTCTGCAATTTTGGAACCCGTTGTAAACGTTTTACAAGGTAAAAGTATGGATTTGATTATGGTGAAGAAACATATTGATGATATTATAGATGTAATCAAAGAAGATCGACAAGATGTCGAAGATGTTTCTCATGATTTATTTAAAAAATCACTTGATATCGAAGAGAAAGTAGGGGTTGAGTTGTCAGTACCATGAGTCGCTCAAAAGCAAGTACACAGAAGTAATCCACTTCTTGATTGTTTAACTTCGTCTTTGGATGCTAGATTCTCCAACGAAAATACACCTGCTTTTGCTTTAACTCATCTTCATCCTTCAAGCATCCCCAAAATGGCTTCAAAAGATTTCAAAAATATAATGCAGAATCTTTCATGGAATTTTATAAGTTGGGTAATGTCTCTGCAGAATTAGCCAAGCTATGACAACGGGCCGATTGCCAAAACAAAGGCAACCAAAGAGGAGTAGGAGCTCACGAGTGAGATCTTCAGACCCCATCTTATCAGATGGGCTGTAAACTCATTTGACCCCTACAAAACTCCAGGACCAGATGGTATATTCCCCAAGCTCATGCAAGAGGGATTAGACATCATAATGGGTCCTTTAGTTTTGATACTTCGAAGCAGCCATGCTATGGGGTATATACCAATTGTGTGGAGAGAGTCAAAGGTGGTATTTATTCCTAAACCAGGAAAAGAAACGTACACCCAGGCTAAATTCTACAGACCGATCAGTCTGACATCATTCATGGTGAAAACCATGGAAAAAGTTTTGCAAATGTATTTGCAAGAAGGAGTGCTTAAGAGCATCCCTCTACATAGACTACAATGGGCTTATCAAGCAGGGAAATCAGGAGAAGCTGCCCTGCATAATTTGGTCTCAGGTCTCAAAAGGAGCCTGAATCATAAAGAAGTAGCCCTTGCAGCATTTATAGACATCGAAGGTGCTTTTGACAACACATCGATGCCATCAATAAACAGATCACTTAAAAAAAGAGGGATTAACAGCACCACATGCAAATGGATAGGATCCATGCTCGAGCATAGAAGAATAACAGCGCATATGCAAGATACAACGTTCACCGTGAGGACAACTAAAGGATGTCCTCAAGGTGGAGTACTTTCACCACTTTTATGGAACCTGATTGTGGGTGACTTGATCTTCAGGTTGAATGATCCAAGACATATGGACGCAGGGCTTTGCGGACGACATAGTGATTATCACCAATGGGAAATTCCCAGAGGTGGTTATGAATGTCCTACAAGAAGCACTACGAATTGTGGAGGAATAGTGCCTTAAAGAGAACCTTTCAGTCAATACAAAAAAAACCAAACTAATTGCTTTCACGAATAGAAGACTTATCCCGCTGGGTAGAATACTGATGTTCGGAGAAGAGCTAGAAATATCCAAAGAAGTTAAATATCTGGGAGTGACCCTAGATTCCAAACTGAATTGGAAGACACACCTGGAAAAAATTGCTACTAGGGCGACTAGGCTTTTCTGGCAATGCAGAAGAGTTATGGGCAAAACCTGGGGAATACGACCTGAGGTGGTTCACTGGCTTTACACAACTGTAATAAGGCCTACGGTCACCTATGGATCAATAGTCTGGTGGAGGAGGATAGAAGTGACCTCTGCAGTGAATACATTAACTGCAATTCAAAGACAAGCCCTCCTTGGTATTACCGGGGCAATGAACAGCACGGGGACGGCATCAATGGAGGCCCTCATTGGACATCCTCCTTTGGAACTTTTTGTAAGGGCCGAGGCGATGATGGCAATTCTCAGGCTGAAATCGGGAGACTTATGGTCACCGAACAATGTTCGAGGAGGACACACTTATAAAACTGGAACAATACTAGATGAACCCATATTTCACATGAGTTTTGATAGCATGACACCGGAGAATATATTCACTGAGCGAGTGAACATCATCATCCCATCTAGGGAACAGGTGATGCATCCAGGTAATTCTGGAGATATCATCTGGTTCGCTGATGGTTCCGAAACAAACCATGGCACTGGGGCTGGTATAAAAGGACCTAGAAAGAGAATGATCTTTAGCCTTGGCCGATATAGGACTGTGTTTCAAGCATAGACGATTGCCGCTATAGCCTGTATTGATGAAAACATCAGAAGAGGATACACCGGACAAAAGATAAAAATATTCACTGACAGCCAGGCTCTGCTTAAAGCTATCAGCAACCCAACAACTAGGTCTAGACTGGTAAACAACTGTAAAGAATCCCTCAACAGGCTGGCAAGAGACAACAAAGTGTCTCTAATATGGGTGCCGGCCCATGAGGGGATTGCAGGCTGACCAGTTAGCTAAAGAAGGCTCTAAACGAGACTTCATAGGTCCGGAACCGTTTTGTGGAATCCCAAAATATTGCATAAGAGGGGAAATCAGGAACTGGCTAAATAGGGAACACCAACTCAAATGGAGGTCGACACAAGGTCACCTCCATACAAAGAGTTTAATGAACAAGGTAGACAAGGAACTCGCAACCAGGCTATTGAAACTGGGTAAGAGACATTTGAAGACAGTTACCGACCTGGTGACTGGACACTGCACCCTGAGGAGACATCTGCACAAAATGGGCAAAGTTAGTGAACCTTTGTGCAGGAAATGTGATCTTCATGATGAAACACCTACTCACATACTCTGCTTCTGGGAGACGCATGGACTCAGACGGAAGCACTTTGGAGAGGACATAATACAACCATTACAACTACTGAAAATCCCTCCAGTCAAACTTGTGGCCTACATAGAAGACACAAAGCTTCTGGAATGGAAGTAGATAACATGGGAAATGGTACAAAGATTCAGTTCAAGTGCCTTGGCTGATGAGCAGAAGAAAAATTAAAGGACATTGAAGTGGCTGCGCTTTTGGAGGAAGCTAATGCTTTTTTCCCTGCAACAAGGCACGCACTGCTAATATTAAGTGTTTTCCCATCCACTACTGCTACCGTGGAATCTCAAAGTTTTGTTTTCATTTGCCTTTTCTTTTTATCCCGAAATTTTACATTTTGGACGACCATGGACCATGACTGTTATAAATCCTGGCTACGCCCTTGGGTCTGTAAAATTTTTGTAAAAAAAATCACTAATACATATTTCTAATACTAACAATTTCGTTGAAAGTAATTTCGCTTCTTTTTCCGATGGAATAAACGTATCTGATTGTAAGGACTTTGCTGCTGGTAATGCGGGCTTGGGTTGTTGCCAGGAGACACGTAAGTTAAGTTTGAAATAAACAATTTTCATAAGTTAATTTTCATTCCTTTCAATAATTCCAATGTACTTACTGTACTAGTGCGGTGAAGTATGTCTTTTTGACATTTGATGAGATGACGTAAAGTTTGATAATAGATAGTAGATAAAAATGAATACCTTCTAATCGCAAATGCGGCTTTCCTTCTTCTCTCAGCTAGACGCTTGGCCAGAAGTCTTCTTATATATTTCTGCATGATAATGGCGGATGCCTTCATTTTTTTATACTGTTGCCTCTGGACATATCCTTTCCAATGGGATTGAATTATAGCAGCTATATCGTTTTTCTTCAGTTGGAAAGCATCTTCAGTTGTAAAGAGAGTTTTCGGATGTCTAATGAATATTTTTGTTCTGGAAAAAAAAACAACCATTATTTTAGGAACCGAACGGGATAGTTACCCAGGTTTTTATATAAACTGGAGTTTCAGTATGTTCACCCCGAACAACAACACTAATAAATTGGGATTAACTAGCTACAACTACCTTTGGTCCAAATGTGCTTTTTCATCCCATATTTTATTTTAATAGGATAATTAAATTTCCAAATAAACGTGATTTATGGGTAAAATTTGTGCTATCAATCATTTTCAAATTAAGTATAAGTATAGACGTCAAACGTAATAGTATTGTTACGCCTTACAAAGTTTTTGAAAATTACTTTTTAAAGAACAGGGACCGTTCACTAAGAATCAACAACTACTTATCGGGCTGTGTACCCCGACAGGGTTGGAATATCTGCACGATATAACTAACCATTCTAGTTTGAAATTAGAAGGGACAACATCACTTGTAGACCGGTTTCGGCATATTCACGCCTCATCTGTACAAGGTAGATATCATCCGTCCAGAAGCTCTAGGAGCATAATCCTGGACCAGACAATGCTGAAATCACATCAATACATTAACCTCAGCCAAATGGAATGCTAAGGATGCGATAACAATTTTTACAGGAAACTGTAATTAAGTAAATAACTACAAAACCGAGAGGTTTTTTGTCAATATAGAATTTTGGTTTGTGGTTAGACGTGTGGATGTATTATTTTCCAGTAAATCTAAATACGCATCATACGAGAATTGTTACGTCATATGCATAGCCACCTAAATGTATTATTTAAACTTCGGCGGAGATAATATAAATGTAGCTACACCTACGAAATTAATGTTTGGCAAGTTTATCTGAAGCTACGCGGCATCGGTAAGGGGCGAGGAAACAAGGCGGATATTATTATTATTATTATTACATAGAAATAAGGGCTGGGGTCATGGAGACCCATAAGCCCATTTACAAGATAGATGAAATAGTACCTACATTACAAAAAATTGGTTTCGCAAATAAACTCTAGACTAATAGATTGTGCACAACACTGATCAGTTTACAAACAAATAACTGTCTAGTTGGTTTTTGAAAACATTTATAGATGGAGAATTTATAATTTCCGTTGGGAGACTGTTCCATGTACTAAAAATACGATTACACAGAAAATGTTGGCGTCTTATCGATGAAAAGGGCTCCTTCTTCACTTTCAAACTATGTCCACGTAGTCTGCTGTGATCATCTAAAATGAACAAGTGTTGCAAATCTCCATATCCATACTTTAAAATTCGGAAGGTGATAATTAAGTCACCACGGAGTCGACGAGCTTCAAAAGTTGGTAACCCTGCTAAAGAAAGTCTTTGTTGGTAATCTGGCCTTCTTCGTGTGAAAGATAGTCTGGTGGCCTTCTTTTGGATATTTTCGAGAAGGGTTCTATCGCGCACTAATTCTGGGCACCAAACCGTTCCACAGTACTCCAGTAGGGGTCGGACATAAGTTTTATACAAACGAATAGAACCCGAAAATGATATGTTTGTAAAAGTTTTACTAAGTAGGTATAACTTACTATTCGCTTTTTTAGTAACGTTTGAAATATGCTCCGACCAACTCAAATTTTCAGTAATTGTTACACCAAGGTCACTATATGATTCCACGGTATCCAGTAAATGCCCGTCTATCGAGTAAGACAAATGAGGGTTATTTTTTCCCAAATGTAAAACCACACACTTATCTCTATTTAGAGGTAACATCCAATCCGAACACCACTTGAAGATCGAATCTAAGTCACTTTGTAAGTCTTGCCCATTGAAGAGTGGGTCAGCAAATATTTTTGTATCGTCTGCGTAGAAAGCTTTCTTAGATTTGATATGAGATTCAAGATCACTGGCATACAACACAAATAGTAGTGGACCTAAAACAGATCCTTGTGGAACACCACTTAAAACCGGTTTTTTAGATGACAGCGACTTGCCAACTCTAACACAAAACTCCCGGTTTGTTAAAAAATCATTAATCCACTCGAGAAGTTGTCCGCGAATGCCAAAATGTTCTAGTTTATACATCAATTTTCTTCTTGGTACTCGATCAAATGCTTTTGCAAAGTCTAAATATATTACATCCACAGGTCGTTTTTTATCTAAGGCTGCTGTCCACTCATTAACACACCACAGTAAATTAGTCATGGTCGATCATAAACGTACCAATGGCGTACGGTACCCATTTTGTAAAAGTATTGAAAATAATAATTATTATTATATAATAATTATATATAGAAACTGATTTTTGCTTTGCTTTAAAGGTAAGGTATTTTTCAAAACATGGTAGGTATTTGTTAAAAACAAATAATGTTAAGAATCGTACTTGAATTCAATATGGATACGAAATAGTTCAAAATCCGCACAAAACACTGGCAATACCAACGCCACTGGATAATCAATATCAGTCAATTGACGAAGTGAGGGAAGAGCACACGCACGCGCTTGCCAATAGGAAGTCAGCTGGTCGCTAAGCAACGAAGGTCATTCGATAAATTTCACCAATTGAGTTAGTTCGGAGGGCGTGAAAATTATGGGTTTCGCACAACGCTGCCAGAGCTTGAAGAAGCCCATAACAAATTTGGAAAAGTGTTCATCAAAGAAGGTAGTCCGAGAACTAATACGAAAATGGGTACAATGCCAACATAGACTACAGTGGAGAAACACTCCAAAGCAGGTACACAGTAAGACCTTCATAGGTGATATATGTTTGTGTAAAACGGGCTGAAGAACTACTGAATGCTAGTAGGAACAAGCTAAGAATTATTACAGGTTATCTAACGGGCCATGTCCCGGTAAAGAATCATCTGCATAAAATGGGGCTATATAACGGGGATCTCAGCTGCAGACTTTGTGGCATGGACACCGAGACCGTAACACATAGTTTGTCCGACTGTGAGGCATTGGACTCAAGGAGACAGACAATCTTCGGAGAGGCCACGTGCCGCTTGAAGCATATGGGATGCATCCAGTTGAACTATATCATCTACTCGAGGGTACGGCAATAGCTGGGTCGGTGGAATAAAGGTGGGAGGAGAGTACAATAAGCCAACAGGCTGCAGTGATCATCTGTTAATATTCATAAATTGAAAAAATAATGTTAATAGACAAAATCCAAGAAGCAAGCACATTAAAGAATTAACGTTTAATCATATTGTTAATATTGTTTATAATAAAAAGTCCATTTTCTAATTATTATCACTACATACTTAGCACTTTAGCTTTTTCATAGTTAAACGTGGCAATATTGAATGTTTTCGACTGCATTCCTTTCACGGCTTCAGATAAACTTACCAAACAGTATTGCATTCAGGTATAGGGAACAGCATGGTTTACGATTTAATTGAGTCGTTCCATACTTAAAACACACTCTGTATATCTAATACTATCCCTTCCGCGATTCTTTCATAAACCAATATAATTAAAAGGTCCATATTGACTGACAACAGCGTGCCTGTTGTTTTCTTTGTATTATAGGTTAACTTTTTACAATTTACGCGGCGAAGGCTAACTGTAACTAAAGAAAAAACTAAAAAACACTATTAAATTACTAGATTTTCGCAGTGTAACCATGTATGCGAAGCGTTAAGCCGTTCTTTATTAACTACTGCGGCGGTTCAACAAGCGAAAAAATTAAGTGCTTCTTAAAGTTGAGCGTAGCTTAAGAAATACGTGCCTAGATTCAAAACGTCTGACCCAAACATTTTTTCTGTATTACCTACTTAACAGAGCAGCATAAGCACGTGGACAACATCGGTATTTGCATTTTTTTTTATACGGAAATGTGGCCTAAGAATAAAATGTTTACTTACAAACAAAATGATCAGTTAAAACAGAAAAACGGGTTTAACATTTTGCTCAATTTTTCAATTTCGCATTTAGAACACTCTGCCTCTGACCCAGTCAATTTTGAATTTCAACTCTTCAGTTGCGAGTCCCGTAGAAGCAGTAAACGTCATCATTATGACATTTTCTTGGTGAGAATCAACATTTTCTAGTCAGTAAGAAAAAAAAATAGACTTATTAGTAGAAAAAAACTTACTTTCCCATTTGATATTCTTCACTTGTGTAACCCAAAGTCGTAACTAACGTTTGAACACCATTTTTAGCATTTCCAGCATAATTCGGCCACGTTTCTTTACATAAGCATTTGTATCTCTTCAAGAATCTTTCGTAATCTCTTCGATAAGCGAAACCTGCTCTACGTACTCTCAAATTCTCCATTAACCCAAGATATGTTACTTGATGGCTCACAAGTTCTTTATCGAATGAACCTAAATATATATTTTTGTAGATTCATTCTAGTTACATTTTATCAATGAAAAAATAAAAGTTGACATACAATCTGTGGTATAAGTATTTTCTCTAATGGATTTATATAATAATAAATTATTAACGAAAACAGTTTAAACAAAAAATTTACAAAAAAACAAAATATAGACCACTTCGCCATTTTTCATTTTTAGTTTGTTATGAAGGGATATAATGGTTGGGCACGTTTTGTGCTTGTAGATTTTTTGCTAACGAAAATGGATGAAATAATACAACAAATTTTGTGTGAAAAATAAAATTAAATGTAAAAACGCAAATGAAAAATTGACTAGCATTTGGTGAGTTTTCCTAACCGCGTCTCGGAATGTGATAAAGGAATATGACATGGAGTACCGAAAATTAAATGCAAGAGTACTAATCCAGAGATGTTAATTACACGAAAACCAAAGTAAAACAGCAGCTTGCAGGAAAATTTGGTTAGATTTAGAAATCTGCAATCGGAATAGACAGTGAGGAAACTTCAAAATATTATCATTGAATGTCTAGTTAACGAGTTTTTTGTATCAGATAGAGACAAAAAATTTTGAGAAAATTAATTGTAGTTGTGTACCGAATATTGTGATTTAATTTCCCAGCAATAAAAAAAATAATATACCACACAGGAAATACGTAAAATTGATTCTGCCAATAATTGGGTAATAAATTTACCTGATCTTTTGCTATCATTCGGTTTTATGCATCTTATGTAAGACGGTTCCTTATCTTTCAAGATGTTCATAAGATTGTTGACCGATGTTTTAAATTGAGTAACTGCAGTCTCCGGTCTCTTCTTACTCTTTTGTTCGTAGTCAAAGAATACAGATTGTATAATACTATTAGTAGAGCTCAACATAGCTTCCCTTAAATCTCTAAATAGTAAATCGTTGTTCTTGTCGATGAAGGATTTTACATTATAAGTAACGGCGCCTGCGTAGTGAATCAGTTGGAATTCCTAAAAGATGCATGCAATGATTAGTGAATTTTGTTGTTAATAATATACAGCACTCAAAAATATAACATGCATTTTTTCCTTCAACTATAACCTCATTTAAAAACCAGGAGGAGTAATTTGAATTTAAGTTGGCAATTCTGTAGACCTTCGATTGGACAGATTCCGCCCAGTTTCACACAACACTTTTTAGCATTGACATTAGCTGATAATTTCCATTTTTGATAGTTCTGACAGATAAATATACTTATTCTTGTCATCGCGTTCGTTCTTGTTATTTTATTATTTTTACTTAGTTTCCACCGTTGCGTTGAAACTGTTCGTTCAAAAACTTCAGTAAGCAATTGTATTGAATATCTGCAATTATGGATCCTTCTATTTCGAGTACAGCTCTCCGCTTAGTCTGCCAAAACCTTGTAAACGCTGAACTTAGGTCATTTAGGACTCTCGGAAAAACAATGTACAATAAATGTGTGTAAGCAAATATAATATATTATATTGGATGAAACACCAAAAACATTCATGTTATATCCAAAATTTCTCAAGCAGTTGGTAAGTTGTAAATGATTACTTTTATATTAACATGGTATTGAGTGCTCAACATTTTTCTCATATGAGTAGTAAAGTCAATGGTTTACCGACTATTAAAGAAATACTGAGGTAGACGAACAATATACAGTGCAGAAAATATTGGTGGAATACCAGGTCTTTGGAAAAATTGTGATGAGTGAATTAAAAATGCTGTTCGAGGAACAGAAATGAGTTATCTGTTTTGGATACAATTTTGCAAGCTTTGAAGAAACGTTCGGACTTTCTTGAAATACATTAAATTCAACTGTGTAATACTTTGAGGAGTCAAATGTAATATTTATTCGTTATATGCATATATTTTTACACATTTGGAAATAAATAGTCAAAAGTAGAACATGACGATATTTGTCGATGGAGGTTATAAGCTATCGAAGATATAAAACAATATAGAAAATGCATTATTGGTTTTTGAAGGCAAAAAGAAGGAAGATTACCATGAATAAAGTATTACTGAAGTATTTGAAAACTGGTTAATACACCTAATCCGGCAACATAAAGAAAACTGTTGGAAATGGTAGTTTAATTTAAATACTATTGGAATTAAAGCATTTACAAACGATTGTGGAGTTATTCCCATTCAAAACGAGTATAAATTGTAATATAACTGTTGTAAAGTGAAAATTGTGGAATATTTTCAAAAATTAACTTATTGACTTTCTATTTAATGCATTAAATGCAATTAAAAATTGGATCACTCGCATCCGTGCCACCGTGAGAAGCCACCGCAGCCATTTAAAGTAATTTATGTACCATAAATGGTATGGGTCATTCAAATAAAAAAAGAATTTCGTTAATACCTTACACACAACTTGTTTTATTACACATCAACATCGACCAGCCCTTATCAGAAAAGCCTTTTTAAATATTGGAGTCACAAATATAAGAGTATCGATCATTTGGACAATTAAACATCAATTGTTTGTTGAAGTGTGTATTTTTTGTTATTACTTACATCTCGTCCCATGATTTTTTGAAGTTTAATGTCTGCTTTTTGGTGACTAACATAATGAGGATGGTAGCTTAGATGTTTGTCTAATTTAGTGAGTAATGTTTTATCCGTCGGATCCCCCGGTCTTAAACATTCTTCGTCCATAAATGCAATCAAACCTGCAATTCCAGAAATATCAGTGCATCGGTTATATGATTGTGCAAGCAAAATTTTTACCACATCAAACGTAGGAATCACAAGAATTTCATTATATATTACATTACGCTTATTCAATTTACAATAATATTTTCAATACATTCGAAAACGATTCATGCCTCAACAGTTTTTCGTAGAAACCAAAGTTATTTTGTTAATTGGTGCATTCGAACCCTATTTACTGGTAGTTATTTTTTTTTAAATTACACTCAGTCAGTCCCTTATCACTTTGGAGAATATCAGCATGGTTATCGCACATTTTATTCGCAATCAAAATATTTGCGCACGAAAATTATTCTAATTAGATAGACGCAATTTACATTTGGGCTAGATTTTTCCTTGTCGTCAACCATTCCAACAAACTACAGTGATTGATTGATTAGTTAGGCATCACAAGTCAAAGGATTCGAGACCTCGGCACCTCAGCCTTTAGGATTTTTGTGCTCTTGGTTATGTGAAGACCAGTAGCCCTTATTAGGCTCAACAGCCTTTCCACTAGGTCCTTCTTGGAGAAATTTTCCCTTGGGTACTGAAGTCCTAGGAGTCTATATCTCCAATGAGACAGCTCTTTACATTCGAAGATAATATGTGAAGCTGTTTCCTGCTCTTCATCAACGATATTCGTATAAATCAAATCAATGTGACAACAGAAAAAAAAACATTACGACTAATATACTGTGGTGGGGACTAGTGATGAGAAAAGCAAGTACCAAGACCAATACCATGACAGTCTTGGTAACGTTCTCGGTCTTGCTTGTCCGTTCTTGGTCTTGCCTAAATACTTGTAGTCTCGGTCTTAGTCTTGCTCAAATAGTTTGTTACTATTTACGTCGTTTTGGAAAATTTTCGAGTATTTTGATAAATATAAATTATAAATTATCAACAACATATTATATTGAAGTTAAGACGAATATTCTCACATAAATTATTTAAAATGAAAGTTGTAATTTTTAGTTTAGTCTTGTACTTTGGTCTTGATTTTGCATTGTCGGTCTACGGTTTCGCAAGTCGAATACGACAAGCACCTATACTAGGTATAACGTAATATATGTGGTATGCCAAGAAAAAATCGCCTCATATAAAAAATTAACTATACTAAAATCTATTGCCAGAAACGTTAGCTCTCGGAATCTCAAAACTGGTGTAAAATGTAGACTACACACCTAACCAACTGAGTACAATCAATAAGGTTGTTCTGGTAAGGTATCCTGGCTAGGAAAGGAGGCCAGATCCAGTTTTTAGGCCCGGAGCCCGACTAGCTATCCCTCTAAATATGGGAATAGGTCAGTCCCAGAGTATAAGCCTGGAGTCTGACTGAGTACTCTTTAAATCTGGTAAGAGGTGATTCATTAATTCGGCCCCACCAGTCAGTTGCTTCGAACCCTCGGCATCTCTGCCTTTAAGCTTTTTGTGCTCTTGGTTGTACCATTTATGTGAAAAGACCTCATCAGGCTAAACATATTTTTCACTGGGTGCTTCTTGGAGAAAGGCGCTCTAGTCCTGAGAGTATATATCTCCCATGAGAGAGTCCTTCACATTCGTAGATAATGTGTGAGGCTGCAAGGGGTATCGGAAGAGGTCAGTCCCAGTTTATAGGCAAAAATAACTATTTCATATCCGATGAACTACAAAACAAGTGGAATGATGTAACAGGATTAAGACAAGTAAAAGCATTTATCAAAGAACCTTGAGAACTGAAAGCAGAAGTCTTGCTGAACATGGGCAAGGACTGGACATGGCAGGCTGAACTATTATCTGTACAGGATAGAAAATATCGAATATCGTTTTCCTAGAAAAAAATTCAGCCGAACACACTTTGTGTGTGTACACATTGCTGTTGAATGAGTCAGACTGCAACCATTGGGGCTATATTTGTGCGCCTTGTTGATGTAGTTAGACCTCTTCACTGATTATTAACTTACAGGGAACTGAACAGACCGCTCCCAGAATCCAAACACATATCTCCCAAATACATATTTTATTAATGGGGAAATGAATATAATTTCATCAAAATATAATTCACTATGTTTTCCACTTTTGTTATGGAATTATTTCAGAAATATTATTACAGATTAAACACCGAATCATATTGTTTTCTTTTCACAATATATATGAAATCCAATTCAAAGAAACTCAAATGTAAGATGAGATAACAGATGAAATACTTTTTTTTAGACAACTGGCATTACAATGATTCCTTATAATGAGGTGTTTTCTCAATGTTAATAGTTAGTGGTGAACAGTAGCATAATGGGAAATCAATTATTTTTAATATTTTTATACTCGTATGGTTTTTATGTCGATTTGAAATTCAACTTTTGGATGATTTAAATAGTGCGCCATTTATGCTGCGACATACTTTACTTAAAAAATAAATTTACTGCATGAAGGTTGATATAGGATCACAATTCTGTCTTCTTCCTTTTCAAAATCATATTTACTTGTGAAAAAAAAGCATAGGTTAAAATTATGTTATTTAAATTGACTTAAAATTTGTTTAAATTTACTTCGGATCTAGATTGTTTTATTAATTTTACAAATTTTTTACGACGCGTTGTAACTGTTGTGATCGTGCAGAATGTTACAAAACAAGATCTTTATTATGATATTGACATTATTCCAACTTAAAAAATTGTGGAGCGTAACAAAAAATATAACTAATAAATATTAAATCGATTTCACGTCTGTTTGTAATTCCACAAAGGATTTATTTAACTAAAACTGTAAATAAAAACAGCCATCTTTTTTGAAAACAATTCTTCATATTTGAAATTCCAATTCCAGAAAGTTGATAACTTCATATTTAGCTATATGACGATTTGTAGTGAAAGTTACAAACATTTAGGAATTCTTAATTTTTAGTTTTCTCCTAAAATATTCGGTTTAAAACTTTTGTAAATAACTTTTAGCAAATTATTACTAATGTACTTTAATTATTCCGAAATATTTTAGTTTAGTTTTTCAGAGGGGTTGATGTTTTATTTTTACAATTCGTATTTTTAGATAAAGTAAATTTGTTGGTTTTGTAGTGAAAAGTTCCTATAAAAGTTTGTTCGATATTATATTAATTAGACATGATGTTATACCGGATGTCCCGTTTATATTCTCCTCAATTTAAACACACTATATCTAAGTGCTAAGAATTACCTTTATGTTTTTCTTCAATTAAATCACAAATAATTTTATTATCGAAATATTCGATATGTTCCCAAACAATCCCTTCTTTTTCATACTCGTCTTGTTCAGATTTTAAAGTAAGATCAATAAAGAGTTGCTGTAATTTTTCGTTACAAAAGTTAATACAAAGTTGTTCAAAACTAAAAAAAAGAAACAAAAATAAAATCATATAAAATAAATAAATAAATTGTAAGAAAATAGTTGGGGAAACATTTTTATTTTTTATATTTATACCATCGAATATTTTCTAAAACTCTTTAAGCTTACCTGTTTCTTTCAAATATTTCAAAACCGTAAATATCCAATATACCCATAACGATATTATTCCTGTCACTAGAGGGTTGTAGGGAACGATTAATTTTGTTAACTAGCCATGTGAATACCCTATCGTACACTGCTTTAGCAAGGGCGTCTCTGGCGTATACAGACAACTCTCTATTAAGAGGGCTGGTCACGACATCTAAAATTGCTTCAATTGTCCGTTGCTTCAATGACAGTTCTAGTTTTTCTTTATCACAGCTCAAAAGCTAAAATACATAAATAGGTAAGTACCTATTTATAGCTGGTACAAGGTACAACATAAATACAGTTGTTCGTTAGCCAAGTCGGGTTATCTTTATTCAAATTTATTGATTAGTATCATTATTTGATGTTAATTTCCGCAAGAAGTAGCAGTAATAGACTAGTCGAATTAGCTTACTTTGAAGCGAAAAAAAAAACAAAATTGTTAACAGGATGGGAACAGTTGGAAATGGTGAAGAGGCGTACAATAAACGTAGAAAAATTAAATGCGTGAGCAAGGGTGCTTCCAGATATATTTGGGGGGGGGAGGAAGGGGTGTAATTTTGGATTATTGCGATTTCCAGCGAAAATTGACGTCGGAGAGAAAAGTGTACAACAGAAAAGTTGGAGATCATAAAAAGGTCTACAACTTTTTCATATAACCTCAAAATCTCCGAGAAAAATGCGAAAATATAATAATAAAAAAAAGTTCACAAATTTTTTTCAGATAAAAATATCAAGATACTTCCGAAATAATCACGTTTCCCGGCCCAAAAAAATATTTTTCAAATTAAAATTCTCCTTTGGAAAATTGTCGTAGACTTCATTCATGTCGCCATTTTTTCGTCTTGAGTTATACTTTCTTGTGAAATAATAAAAATATACAGTCTCCATTTAGAAACATGCTCAAAAATTGGAAAAATCAAAGAACGAATTCTGCAACCATCTTTTTTTTTACTGAATGTTAATAATTTGTTTGAATTTTCAAATTATTCTTAAAAACTAATTGCACTATTCAATTGTATGGAAAAAGATTCAAAGGATTCTTTGTTTCATATTTCAATTTTTAACAGTATTACTATGAACATACAAGTCGAATAATGATTTTTCATTTGAATCTCCCGCTGCCTGTGTTTAGTATACAAGATTCCATACAGATGTAGTTGTCGAAAGCACGGGCTTCGATGTACTGATTTATGTACAAAATATCGTGGTTCAGACAATTGTTTGAATGTTGAAAAAATTTCAGGAATTTCGATGAATCTGGAGATAATTCTGCTGAAAAGAACCACCTATTTGACTGGCCAAAGCGTCGAATTGATGGGTCATTTTCCGTACAGCCCTGATTTGGCACCAAATGACTTCTTTTTATTTCCTCATATCAAGAATAAATTACGTGGCCAACGTTTTTCGGCGCCTGAAGAAGCTGTTGATGCATTCAAAAACCATGTTTTGGAGGTATCTCAATCGGAATGGAAAAAGTGTTACGAAAATTGGTACGAGCGCATGCAAAAGTGTATCGATCATCATGGAGAATACTTCGAAAAACAATAAAGCCATTTTTAATAATAAATTACTGTCTTTTCATTATTAGGCTCAAAATATAAATAGCAGCCTATGTATCAACATTCAGTAAAAAAAAAAGATGGTTGCAGAATTCATTTTTTGATTTTTCCAATTTTTGAGCATGTTTCTAAATAGGGACTGTATTATTTTATTATTTCACAAGAAAGTATAACTCGAGACGAAAAAATGGCGACATGAATGAAGTCTCTACGACAATAATTTTCCAAGACAATTTTAATTTGAAAAATATTTTTTGGGGCCGAGAAACGTGATTATCTCGGAAATCTCTTGATATTTTTATCTGAAAAAATTTGTTGACTTTTCGGACACAAAAAGAAATACTTTCACCAAGTTTCGTCAAAATAAAATTATTATTGTGTAAATGAAAAATAAAAAACGATAAAAGCGGTTTCTCGCATTTTTCTCGGAGATTTTGAGGTAATATGAAAAAATCATTTATACAAAAATCGTAGACCTTTTTATGATCTACAACTTTTCTGTTGTACACTTTCCTCTCCGACGTCAACTTTCGCCGGAAATCGCAATAATCCAAAATTCCACCCCTTTTCACCCCCCAAATATATCTGGAAACACCCCTGCTCAGGCATTTGTTTTTTTTACGTTTATTATACGCCTATTTATCATTTCCAACTGTTCTCATCCTGTTAACAATTTTCTCTTTGTAAAAGTGTTATTTGGCTGGACTATAATGACCTGTCAAATGTTACTACGACGTGACGGTAAAGATTCAGCTTTTCTCATCATTCTAAATCATGTAAAAAGTTATTTTTTGCTCTCACACTGATAATAACGTCCAAAAAAACATTTATTTTCTTCATATACTGCAAAAATAATCAGAGTTTTTTTAGGATCACTTTGATCGTTTTTCAAGCAATCAATGTTTCTCTCATTTAAACGAATTTGCATCTTTTACTATTGCCGGGACCTCTACAATAAGAATCCTTATCCTGGGACACAGTGTATACTTTTAAAATTGATATTGTAATGTTGCAATAGAAATAACTATAATAACCTCAATTTTGGCTGATTCCAACCCGAATTCATTGTTCAAAATATTTATTTATTGCTTAAACTAACCTTGCTAACATTATTTACTTCTTCAGGTTTCAAAATAAAGGAAATACCATCTTCTTCAGAGAATCCAACGTTTCCCAAATGCAATATGGCCGATATAATTGAAAATAAATCTTGTTGTTCTGCTTCGGAGAATTCTAAAGTAGCAAAAGCTTTTTTTATTTCACCAAAGTCTTTTTGATCGTTGATTGCACCGTTTTCATTTTGCTAAAAAGTAAAAATTAGTAGAACCGATTCAAAGGAAATTTGAAATGGGAATCAGTATGTGCATCTGAGAGTCACATACTAAATTACAATAATAATACAAATGTTGCTTCAAGAAAAAGTGATCAATTATTACATTCTTGTTTTAATTAAATAATGTATTTGTTATATTATAATATGCTCATTGTAATACTACCCAAATAATCAAGAGTATCACAATGTAACATATAATTTTAGAATTATAATAAGCTGTGGAGTCGCCAGCAAACTGCCCAGTAAATAAAAGAGTGAATTTTTATTCATTCTTTAGAAATCTTTAAGAAAGTATTAAGACAAGTAAATTTATAGTTATTTGTTGTCTATAGCATTTTGTAGTTTAAACATATACTTCATTATCATCTACCGAAGTAACTCCAAAACAATTTTCAATCTGAGAGGTTATTTAGAATCATTTCCAAATCGTCTTCTAAGACATTGCATTTTAACAATAAGACTAACGAGCAAGATACGTATTACAATAACACTAAAATTATCAGTCATATTGTAATATTCTTGATTATTCCGATTGTAATAAAATTCGCCTAGCCGTATGGAAAGAGCCTAGGCATATAATAATACGACTGATTTTACAATAAGCTTGCGACATATTAATAGAGAGATATGCTTTTTCTATGCCCTATCTTTAAAGTACATTGATTTGACTAATTTAAAGCGGTTAAAAGCGTAAAAAAAACATTATTTCACGCTTTCCATAAGCCAGTTAATTAGTGCATATCGTCTATACCTTTACCGGAAAAAAATATCAAATTACCTTCTACTTAGACAGCATTTTACATAAATTTGTAAACGACTATTTGATAATGTTTACATTTTACGTGTATAATTACGTACAATTCTTCGTTTCGCGCAGTCAGACCTATAAAACACTCGGCCACGAAGAGTTTAGTTACTCGTTTAAATAGTTAAACGCTCTTAATGATGCCTTGGTATGCACTGTACGAAGTTTAGTTAAACCTGAAAGAAGTTTGACAACGTCGAAAAATTTAGGAACTTTTTAGTGTGAAACACGTTTGTGCTTAACGTTATTTGAGTTTTGAGTACTCTCGTTTACAGTTACGAACGTGACAGTTATTTGAATTCGGAATTACATATTGTATTTCATTGATAAAATGTGCCACAGTTTAAATAATTACAATCAACAATTTTTTTACAGTCACCTTATAAGTTACCTAAGTGTCAAAAAGAACCGTTTAAAGTTAAACCTCCAGTATTGGGCGTTTAAGTTTAAACTGGTTCAACTTCCGTAGGATCGATGGTGCATACCAACTCACTCACTCGCTCGTTTTGGAAACTCCATCCGCGTTAATAGTAGCCATTCTACACAAGTAAAAACTATACTTTCTCCACGACTATGCATAAAAAAAATCCATTGGGAATCGAACCTCGATCGCCCGCCTAAGAGTCAAGTATCTCTACCACTGAGCTATCGACCACATTTATTTATTAAAATGTAAAGAACGTAGATATATAGAACTCATATTTTTTATTATAACCTTCTCATTTTTAAATGAAATTATAACATTATTAGGAATAATAATAAAGATAACATAAATATAGGTACTTAAACATATTAAATCTTCACTATCGCTAGTCTTGTCCATTTTGTTCTCTATATATACGTAAAATTACGAATATTTTGACGTTTCAAACGACGCGCTGTCAGAAGCGATTTGCGTAGTTAGCTATTTGACGTTTTAAAAGAAAAGATTTGATTGATTCATTTTAGCGTGATTTCTGATAATGATAGAATGTGATTGGCTAACGAGTGAATTATTTTTCATTCTTCACTGGTGTGAAGAATTTATATCATTATTCATCTAATTATGTGAAAATAATGTGCGCATTATTATATAGTCGTGGAGAAAATGAATTCCAGCATGTCTGAAAGCCATTTAAAAAAATTATTACTGCTGTATTACTAGTGGTATTGTTTAGTGTTGCTAGGAAAATACGTAATGACAAGAAGCCTAGTTTCGGTGCACTGTGGAGACTTGTAGTGATAATCAAAATATTTTTAATTATAGATAATCAATAATGATAGTCTAGTCTCCAGTCTCTCAATCAAGATAACAACGGAGCACATACAATATAATAATTAGATCAATATTTCTATAGAGGTCACGAAGCACAAACTTTTGTACCAAAAATCCACCCACTTCAAATTAAAATCTGGTGAAGGAAAATCTCGCAAAAGATATTAAATAATCATTTCAAGTATATTGATGTTGATTGAATCTAAATCTCGAGTGTGATTTAGAAACAAATTGTCGAGGCAAAAATTTCGACAATCCTAAATTGATTAGATACAAGCTAAAATGTGATACAGGTTGGTAGGAAATTTCGTGCAAATAATGAGTATGACGAAAGGTAATATCTGAGCCACACTTTCGTAGAGGTTCATTTTTTGTGAAGAAACACATTGTTTTGTTTTTTGAGGTATCTTGAACTGTGTCTCTACCAATCATGTCGTGTAAAGAGGCACAGAACTACCTTTTTTAAATAAAATTCTGACAATTAATTTAAAGCATACCATAATGTGGCTATACAGGCTTTTTCACGAAGAGCATACACTATCTATGTATTGGAGACTAATCACATGATTTATGTAAATATTGGCAAAGATGGAGAACAAGTTATGGCGAATTTATGGAAAATATTTTGACAAAAGGGAACGACAACTTCATTTTAAATGTAACACCCTGTATATCATCAACTTTTCGGATTCTACATTAAAGTTTAATGTTAGTTTGTGGAGAATAACTTATATCTGAAATTTATAGGTACTTATCGAGATATTAAATTTTTTAATAAAAAATTGACAGGTGGAGATCTTCACATTGAAAATTATTTGTGAACATCCCCAATACCAGATAAAAAACATCTTGTCGGGTTGATTAGTAGGACCATCAAGGTAATTGGTAACATGTCGAAAGCTTTTTTTGTATACAGGGTTGTTAAAAAAATAATGAAAAGTTCAAGTTCAAGAATGTAAAATATCTTCATTTTAAATCTTATTACAGTTTCCTGTAATATTGTCGTATTTAATAGAGTGAATGTATCAACAGATGTCGAAAGAATAATTAAAATATTCAACACTATGAATTTTTTGAAAAATGATATTTTTCAAAAACAGTGGACCGTTCAACTAAGGAGCAACAACTACTTCCCGTGCAATATGCACCGCCGGATATTGAATTACACCCCAAAGTCAAACGGGGTTGCTATATCTACAAGATATTTTAAAACCAACCTTTCTGGTTTGCAATTAGAAGGGACAACACAACTTGTAGACCGGTTTCGGCGTATTTGCGCCTCATCAGTACAAGGTATGTGGTGTCCGTCCGAGAATCTCTAGTCCCGGACTGAAGAGTACACTTCAATCACAATCAATACATGTCTTCCAGTAACGGAAATGTAAAGATTGTGACGGTAGCGACCTCTTCACTTCCAATCGCAAACCAAAAACCCTAAATTTTTGACAACAAGCCACGTAGGCTCGAAACAATAAATCTTATTACAGTTCCCTGTAATATTGTCGTATTTAATAGAGTGAATGTATCAACAGATGTCGAAAGAATAATTAAAATATTCAACACTATGAATTTTTTTAAAAATTATATTTTTCAAAAACAGTGGACCGTTCAACTAAGGAGCAACAACTACTTCCCGTGCAATATGCACCGCCGGATATTGAATTACACCCCAAAGTCAAACGGGGTTGGTATATCTCCAAGATATTTTAAAACCAACCTTTCTGGTTTGCAATTGTTGTCAAAAATTTAGGGTTTTTGGTTTGCGATTGGAAGTTAAGAGGTCGCTACCGTCACAATCTTTACATTTCCGTTACTGGAAGACATGTATTGATTGTGATTGAAGTGTACTCTTCAGTCCGGGATTAGTGATCCTTGGACGGACACCACATACCTTGTACTGATGAGGCGCAAATACGCCGAAACCGGTCTACAAGTTGTGTTGTCCCTTCTAATTGCAAACCAGAAAGGTTGGTTTTAAAATATCTTGTAGATATACCAACCCCGTTTGACTTTGGGGTGTAATTCAATATCCGGCGGTGCATATTGCACGGGAAGTAGTTGTTGCTCCTTAGTTGAACGGTCCACTGTTTTTGAAAAATATTATTTTTCAAAAAATTCATAGAGTGTTGAATATTGCTTAGGTATAGGCCGTGTTATTTGTTTTTTTTAGCAAGCTGTGTATTTACCAGTCATAATTAAATAGTATTAATTGTCATTATTTGAAGTCAATCGTACCCAACAGTGATAGAAATAGCTCGTTTGGAATTAAGCAATAATAGTATATTATTAAACAAGCAATTTATGATAGCCATTATTCATTATTCACGCAGGGTGACGTATTCACCCGAGTGATTAATGGCCATAAATTGCGAGTAGAATACTATACTTTGTCCACGACCCTTGATTTCTTTATTAAATAAGGCGAGTGTAGAATGGAAAGTAATAATTTGGTATTATTGACAATTCTAACGTCAAAATTAATAAATTTCAGGAGTACGTCAAATGCGGCATATAGAGATGGGCGATACTGTGTAAAGTATCGATACACCGTACCGGCATAAATATATTGTTTTAAAAATATCAATATTAAAAAATACCGTTTTGAAAAGTATCAATACTAAAAATTTCGATATTTTATCGACACGATATATTTCAGAAACAAATTTCCTAAACAAAATACGCAGATTTAATAGTTTATTTCATATTGTACCCCCATCTCTAGTCACCATGTACCGAAATTTTGTGAGTGTTGAGTTGTCATGGCATGTTATTTAAATGCAGAAGCGTGAATTATGAGTTCATCATAATTCACTCATATACCTTTTGTTAGGAGGTAAAATATTGACTTATTAAGTGGTCATGGACAAAGATTATTAATACATGGTGAATGTGACAGAGTTCTTGTTCTGGTCTATGCCAATTTTTATAAAAATCGTGTGAGCAGTCTCTAATATGTAGTTAGTGTAAGCTCGTCGTCAAACAACCTATATTACATGGTTACCGCTATCGGATAGACAGAAGGGGGAAGAAAGGAAAAACGAGTGACTATTATAGAAGTAAGAAATCGAGAGGCAAACGTCTTCTAAGGTTGGAATGTAGTGACCTGGCAGAAGAAGAAATTTTATCGGAAAAACTTAATGAACGCCGTACAAACTGATCGAATTCCGAGTTTAGACTTAGGGGAAAGAGGCACTTCTCGCCCCCAAATTTGTTGGGGAACATGACATCATGAAGTTAGTATTGGCTCCGTGAAACGTTAACACTGCAGTCAACATTTCAAAAATAAAATTGGTTGAAAATTTCTTTAATTAATTTTTGGAACGAATAGACAAGAAGTCTATTTGTTCCAAAAATCAATACTTATAGTTTCTGGTTATTAACCTTACCACGAAATGTAAAATATTCAAATGTCAAGTTCTCTAGCAGAGGGCTATGTAGAGTATTCCATAGTAAATAAGAAAAGGATTGCTTCTGATATTCTTGGTGAATCAGGAGCGAGTTCAAGTTCCGTTATGGATCATCAAATCAGATCCACTTCGATGAATTCTACGTCTTCGGGAATTAACCTAATTAACTGTTCACATTGTGTCATACATGTTTATAATTCTTAAAATAATCGTAAATATGTTCTATGAGTTTCTAGATGGACCTTTTCAGTTCTAGTTGTCCTTAATTTTATGGGATGCGACATTAAACTTTCTTCTTTTCTGTCTTGTTTTTATTAACTGGTGATGAAATGAATCAATCAGCTTTATCTAGGTTAAAAAAATATTCGTCCAGAAAAGTGAATTGTTAAGGCGGATTCTCATGCATCCGATATCCGTCGATACGAAAATCATTCTATTGGTTGAAGTTATGGATTTGTGATTGGTTAAAGAATTCAAATGCTGGCATTTCTCATACAACCGATATCCGAAGCTACGACGATCCAAAAGAATATTTGTCTGGATCCGATAATCTCATCTCCTTTAACAAATTGTGATAGACCCCTTGTTTTATTCCGTTTTTATAAATATCCCGGACCCAAATTTTTCTTGTTCGTTGTCTCTGTCCCCTTCTGCGCAGTAAAATGGTTAAAAGTAATATATTATTTAGCTTTCTCCGTTGTTGGAGCTGATAAACGTTCATTTTCATAGTATGTAATAACACAGAAATGGCAAACGACCTTTTACACAAAAAACGAACAGTGAGGTTAGGAGACATACGATATCGGACAAAAGTTGAAATAATTTTAACAATCATCCAACGTCGTACAAACAATAACATTTTCGGATGAAAAAAGGCGCCAAATCATTCTGACCAATAGCAAGTTTGTCGGATCATCGTATCGTCGGATATCGGATGCATGAGAATCCGCCTTTAGGCTTCACCTGCCCTTTTTTTTTGCAAGTTTTATTTAACACACAGTAACCAACATTTACCTGACATCAGCTTATTTTAGTATTTTTTTTATAGGCACATACAACAGTTAAAAGGTAGCTGATTTTTAAGATTGAATTTTTTCTAATTTTTTTTCAGTGATGAAATTACTGGCTCCCTTAATTTTTCCTCTGGTTAATTAGTCAAGTTTTTGTGTTCTTGCGCTAGAAAACTAGTTGTACTAAGGAATATTTTGTACCTGGCACTGGTCGGTACGACTCAAGGTTGATGATTTAAACGAACACAGATTTGTAGGATGAAGCGGAGAATTTATACAAAATTACTTGAGAGTTTGGTTGAACGCGGTTGTCGTGGGCAATTATTGAAAAATTGTAGTAGCAATTTATGTATACGATTACAACAAAATGAGTTGACAGATTGAAATGAAATTTAATATATGCTACTATGACAAATTATACATTTGATTGGGACAAACATTTTAGTTCATGTGACCAATAAACGTCCTTACACGAACTTTCCAACCAACCCATATGTTATAGTTCAATATTTTTTGTCTGATTTTTCAATTGTGATAAGAATAAAAAATAATCAACTGAGAGATTAAAAAAATTAAACTACTCACTCCATTTGATAAATAATAGTAGGAAGATGCATTTTTCTTTAAATATAATTTTTCCAAATCTTCATCACCCAATCCAGCTAACAATTGATAAAATATATGAAAATTTCTTTCTCCAGGCACTTGGCTAATAACTCTTGATTTTTCCAAAAGGTAATTGAGGATCTTTCCTCCCACTGGATTACCTTCAAAATTGAATTGGATGTCCATGTATTTTCCAAACCGACTAGAGTTATCATTTCTATTAGTTTTTGCATTACCAAAAGCTTCCAAGATAGGATTTGAGAAAAGAAGTTTATCTTTTACTTTTTCAACTTCACCTCGATGGTCAGTGATTTCTGCTATATAATGAAGGACTTTTTTTGATGCTTCGGTTTTGCCAGATCCAGACTCACCTATACCAAACCAATGTATTAAAATAGATTAAATAACTTGAATGGTATCAAATTACTTATTTTTTGTGAGAGCCTGCATACAAACGTAAGAAAACAATAGCCTAAAAGCTACGAATTGATATAATTTTAATTGGACTTACCAGAAATCAGAATACACTGATCTCGATTTTCTTCTTTAAGGGATACATAAGCATTGTTAGTAACAGCAAATCTGAAAATAATGTTACACATCTATTACAGTATACTCTTACAAATAGTATTATTAACAGTGTTAAAAAAATCAGTAAATCAAATTTGATACTCAAACCTTGAACAAGAATTACTACCCTGGAATGTACCGAAAGGTCTTACAGATTCAAAAATATCAACGAAAAAAAAAGTAATGGTTTTCAGGACATCCTTTATTGAGCGCTCGTCAGTTCTTCAATTTTCCGCCATTACTTCAGAACTTGCCTCCAAGAAATGCAGATTATAAAATAGAACTGTCCAACTGCAAGTGTTCCAAGAGCCATTATAAAAAAAGCAGTGTGGATGGCAGCATTATTGAACACTTCGTACGTAACTTTATCAGTCAGTTTGAATGGGTACAGATGAAAACACGTTTGTATTGTTTATTTAAAAAATATTGAATTACAAAAAAATTTGTAGGAAATTTGAGGAAGTTGATTTTCACTGTTAGGTTTATGGTGGGTGGGTCTATTAGTGCTCGACTGCAAGAGTATATTGTGGCTCACACCTATTCATATTCCACCAAACAGATCCATCAGCTTCTAAATAAAGCAAATTCGTATATATGGTGAATGATATTTCAGGTTCAGGTCTGAGGACTAGAGAGAGATCAAGCCAAAGTCTTGCAATATGATGATTCAGGCGACAGTGGCTTGTTAGACAGACATCGTATATGTAGATCATGACTGCTATAGTCATTCTTTGAATGGTTTTCACTAACTAATGCATCAATATTAACTTTAACATTTTTTTTGTTGATAAATGATACACCTCAGTAAGTGACTTATCAGAGAGAACATCTATATTTTGACTTAATAAATTTCAAGTTGGAATATCTGCTTTTGCAAAGATATTCGCAGCGTTAAGCCTGATCATTCTTCTGACAGCAACTTAAAAAAGTGCAATTTAGTTTCAGTACTTCCTTGTTAATAATGATCTGATTGCAGTTCACACAATTCCAGCTGAAGGTGTACTCTGCTTACGTTCTCCACTGAAATTTTAAGATTCTGCAAGTAGGTATATCAATTTATTTTATGCAGTTGTAACGATTACCAACAAACTCGATGTTCGTTCGTTATTCATCTATTCTATTAAGACACGTTTCACCCAATATTTTACTTAAGAATTGGTGTATATCGCACACTAAGCGTTAAACGTTCATTTATTTGTAATTAATTGTAAACAAGAGAATTGTGCATACTCCATATTTGAGGCTAATTTTTACATATAGAGGTCGGAAAAAGTGAGATCGTCTGCTGACCTCATGTTGGGTAGCACTGTTCTAGAAGAATAAACATACAAATTGCTGGATCTCAACCGTCTATTGTTTTATCGAAAATTAAAATATATTGTTCAAAATATATAAGCATGATTTGTAAAGAATTAACTTGAATATAATCTTTTCCACAATCACTATCCAAAATAGACTCTTGCACATGCAAATCAAATTGGAAAGTTGTTGTTTTTTGCTATCTATTTTGATGATTCAATTTGCAATATAGGGAAACATTTAGAAAAATATCCATTTTCAATGATAAAAATAATTCTATAATACTTACACATGGGGTGGTACTTCAAAAAAATGTTTCTTGTCATATTCTTTTATGGTCTTAGAATTATAAATGTCAATCTCTTTATAGGGATTTACTGATATTAATACTGAACCAATGTATGTCTGAAAAATGAATCTGATTTGAGAAACAGGACAATTCACTTAGATATAATTTTAAGAAAGGCGAGAAGTATTCCAACTATCTTAAGTTACATTTTAGCATAATATGTTGTACAGGTCTTATATTATGTGTTAGAGCATAAACTCCTTATTATCCAATCTGGTTTATTCATTTGTTTCTTCCTTAATAAACTATTGTAGATACTGATCCCCAGTAACTTTTCGTTTCTCAGTTGTATGCCTAGTTTCAAGTTTGAATCAAGTTTTGAGATCTACATAAACATTATTTTTATTGATATCTGTATATAATTGAATATCTTTAATTTTTGTACTTATAAGAAATTGCATTGAGAGCTATATAGAGGCCTTGGTTCTTCATCTTATATAATATAATAATAATTCCCTGCTGTGTTTATGATTATTTAATTGGTGCCAAATTCCACTCCTTGAGGTAGAGAGCTCTAGCCCTTGGCATTCATAGTTACAACTGGGAAATATATAAATTTAGTTTATAGACTTATATTATCACACAGTGTCTATAGTCATGTATAATTTTCAAATATTAACAGTGCTATCTAGTGGCAGCTCTTGTACTTATGCACTTTGAATGATTCACAGAATATGTATTCAAAGTTCTTACATAAATAACATCTTCTCCAAATCTTCTCTGTAAGTTATCTACAAAAACATCTTGATTTGTATAGTCTTCTAATAATACTGCATCTTGAACTCCAACCCTATCCCTATCATGCAGCTGTTGCTCCATGTTTTATCTGAAAAGAAGATAGAAGATATATAATACAAATGTATAATGAAAGAAACACAAGTTGTAGATTTTATGACACCTGACCCTGTGTGAAAATTATAGTGAATATTAGAAACACATGAAATACTGGATTATTCAAATGCCACACTACTAGTTAACTTTTATATTTTTGAAAATACAAATGTGGAACATACATGCAAATTGTGTTAAATCCAGTTTATGCAAATGTTTTTTAATCTTGGTTCAAGGAAATACACTTAGAGGCTTGGATTTATCACATTTTGCTTGCTGCTGTCGATTTTGAGCTACAATTTCTCAACATAGTTAGCTAAAAATATATTTAAAAATTATAGTTTTTCATTTTATACAGTAAATTTACAATAGTTTGTGACTTCTTTATCTTGTATTTTTTTCAAATATATCTTCCTCATTGCTCTACCCATTCACCTTTTTTTATAGGTACTTAAATATAATTTTTATATTTTCTACTTAGTTTTGTGTTTATAAAAATCACTCGAAAAATCATTAGTAGTTTCAATAATTTTACTAGCATTATATTTATTAGTCATCTTTTTGTTTAAAATCCTATACCTATGCAAAGAAAAGTATTGTTTAATAATTTGAAATATTTTACCTGTAGATACTTCACTATACTGACTACTCAAATTTTTCAACTTGTATGGCTAATTACTTATAATAGTATTTTTATTGGTTAATTATGTGAGCCACATACTTACCTTTTCTTATCGCGTTAGCTCATTGAACTCTTTTAGAATGAGTAATATTCATAAATCAACAGGTTACATATCATGTGGGTATTTAATTGGTATTGGTATCCACTTTGTCATGTTATTTTATTACACTGTATTCGTCATTGGCCTCACAATTATTATATTATCCTATCGACGGCTTTCTTTAAATTTGGTTTCAAAAGAATCCATTTTAGGATATAGTTTTCAAACTAGTTTTTCAATACACAACAGCTGATCTGAGGATAGCCTGTATTCACCTGAATTATAACATGCCATACTTTGAAATCAGGTAACTTGCTAATTTTGTTGCAAATTATTCTATCTCTATTCTCTATGGAATTGATTTATTTTACATTTTGCTTTAGTATTTTTTTATCTTGACTCATAGAGTAATTTGTGTTAGTAAGGTTATTTACAATTTATTTACCGTGTTTTGTGTTTTGGTTGTGCCAGTCATAGATATGCCAGTACCACACATGCACAGAACGACAGAGTCACAGAATACTTACATTCGTTAACATAGCCATAATCACAGATAACAGTAAACTGGACAGCGGTCCATTTAGGGTAAAATTATGCCTATAGCTCGATGTTCAGTTTACTAGACGGCCCTTAAATGACCTTAAAAACTATCAGTCTGTTTAGAAATGCAAAAAATCTCATTTTACACTTTAAAAACTATATATAACCCAAACGTTACAGCTGGTTTCTCAGAGGAGTTAAGGCGTTTTGGCCGTGTACCTAATCGTCAAAAATCAAATTGCTGTTAATAGCAAAAAATCAAATTGCCTGCCTAATGTTAATTAAAATATCAGTTGACGTTATGTAGGATACAAATTGCATGAGAAAAAGTATTAGAAGTAAATTATGGGTACTTCAAGTGAAACCCAACGCATAGAAATGTCAATTTTCATAGGATGTGGAGGTGAAACGAGAGCTCAGCAACAGGTATGCGATTTGTTTTAATGCAAAGTACCCAAACAGATCTATGCAGTCGACAACCAGTCAGTAAAATTGAGAAAACGTTTAGAGAAACTGGCCATGTTAAAAATATCCCAACATGCTGGACGTCCTAGTAAGATATCAGAAAACGTGAAACTTATTGATATATTAAGATAATCCTCATAATATTTCACGCCAAATTGCAGAGGACAGAGTCATATCTCAACGGTCGGTATTACGTATTCTAAAAAACGGAAAGTACCATCCGTACATCAAGAACTCAATGATGATAATCCCGATCGCCGTAAGCAGTTTTGAGGCATTTTGTAGGATTCATGTAACCACAATCCATTTTTTATTAAACAAATTATGGTTTCTGATGAGGCTACATTTTACCTAAATGGTTCAGTCAATCGACAAAAAGCCAGATACTGAAGTAAAGATAATGCTCATTGGATGACTGAAGGTCGTACTCAACACCATCAGAAAATAAAATGAATGTCTGCGCGGGAATAATTAATTACACAATTGTGGGTCCTTTTTTTTTAAATCTTACAGAGGAACGTTATCTGCAATTTCTGCGAACAGAAGTTACACCAGTCCTTGCCAACATGTTTCCAAACGCCAATAATCCTAACTTACCAGATGAGTATCTGGTTACAACAACAGATGGTGCACACCCGCATTACGCGCGTGTTGTTCGCGAGTTTTTAAACCAGTGTTTTTCTGGAAGGTGGATTGGCAGACGAGGACCAATCAAGTGGTTTATGTAGATAAACCGCAAAATCTCCAGGAGTTGCAAGAGCGAATTGGAGACGAAGTTAATAGAATTACTCCGGAGGTTGTTCGTGATAATAATAATAAAAATAAATGCCTTTATTGTTTTCTTAAAAAGAAATGTGCAAGAAGAATATGTTCTTCGATTTGCTTATTGTCAAGAGACCGGTGGATGGAATTTGGAGCATTTAATTCAGCTGAAAAGTAATATGTATTAATTATTTTAATATTGCAGTTAGTTTATTATTGTAAAATTATTTTCTGATTGAATTGAATTACTTTTTATTTTCACTGTATAAGCATTAGTCAGTTAAGTATGATACTGTTGAATACATTATTAAAAGACCTTTCAAATGAGGTATTACAAGAAGCGTATTCCAATTTAAAAAATATCAACGATTACGTCACCGTGTCAAAGCTGGTGACGTCATCAATTTCGCACATTATTAAAAAATCGGCATTTGAAATTAAAATCGACCTTTTTTTGGATATTTATCTAAAATAAATTGTCTGAAAAATAATGAATTTGTTCTATAGTTTAGCCGCGCTCTGTATAATAATAATAATAATCTAAGATCGTGATATAAATGTTTAAATATTATAGTACCTAGAATTAGATACATAATAAATATTTAAAAATAGGTATGACTTTAATGGAATAAGACACAACAAGAATATTTTAATAGTTAAGTAGAAAAAATTATCAAATAATTACCTACACAAAAATATCAATATAATAATTATTATTTAAGAGCCTTTTAAAAATGTATAATTACATATCTAATCTATATAATTCAATGTAATGAAATAATAATTGCATTCAATAGAAAATTTAGACTGATTACGTCAGTTTTAGATTCACTATACTTTATTCAATAATTTTATTGAAATATACCTATACCTACCACGTCATTTCGTACTATGAGCTAATCACTCTGTTTAATGAATTAACCGATCGAAGAAGAGTAATTCTAAACACTGGTACATTAAATGTACATCAAAAACAAGATTATAAGGATATCGATTAAGAAATACAAACATACCAGCTGTTACTTTTCCTAGGTTTTCGTTTTCACGTCTGGATCACTAAAACCCTAACACCGTAACTAATGTGAGTGCGGTTTTTATTAAAGATAAGATTAAAATGTTATCTATTTATTATATCATAACCCGCTAATAATCATTGTAAAACCTTCCATTATTGATAGTTAATAAATATTTAATGTTTCACACTTATTTTAATAAGTAGTTGAAAGTTTGTACGAAGTGAGTTGGGCAACCAAAATAGTTATTTTCCTAACAGGTGTGGAAAGTGATATTTTCCCGCACGCGACTGCAGTTGACCCGAACGACGAAAGTGGAGTTCGGGCAAGCGGTGAAGGGAGGGAAAGACACTTTACACATGCGTTAGGAACGTTATTTTTTCTACGACCCTATATACAAAAAAGTATACCAGCCCATTTTTCAAAAATTATTTTATTTCAACATACATATACAAAACATTAACTAAAAACTACTAATTATTATAAATATTAATATTAAAAACACAATTTGTTGCATTCTGTAAATTACTTAAAATTGCCGGTACAGTGGAGTTATTTGGTGTTAACTGGTAAGTAGATGACGTCGATGAGGATAGCATTGGTTGCAGCTCGCATAAAGATGACGATGACGACAGTGGTTTCAAGTCATTTGTAGATGAAAGAATTTTATTTGATATATTTTTCTTCTGATTCTCGGAGTCCTTCAAATAGCCCTCAGCGACAGTAGTAGACTTCCAACCACCGAGGCGCTTTATGTTGGTTATTCCTTCGCCGGAGTCTGCTAGGAACGTTGCCGAAGAACGTCTGTAACTGTGTCCTGTTTAACGTTCCGGTTTAGGTAGGCGTAAATATTCAGCAATCTCTGCTGGCACCTTACCAAAAGTGTTTACGCCAACGCATTGAACTGAGCATTTTCCTTTCTTATAATTAACGAAAAAGCGGCGGTGCAGAGTGATAGGTGGTCGTAAATTTGGTACTTTCTGTACAGCACCAAATAGGTTCCATCATTTATTTCTTCAAATTAAACAAACGATCTTGACGAATGATTTTTGGAATCAGAAATTTTCACAACAATTAGGTTACCTTTATCTTGAGTGTCGTCGACAGTGATATTTACAAGCTCCGATCTGCGGAGAACGCCAGCCAGTGCAAAAATGGTACTCACTTTAATCATCAGGTATACCTCATCGGGGGCTAGCATAACCCCGGATATATCTTCTTTGGTAAAAACTTGCGCTTTCTGTGCTCGAAAACTAATATTTTTTTTTGAGAAACAACGTTAACTTATGGAAGTTTCCTATATCCAAATTTTGTTTTATTTTAACTAAACACTTTACTATCGAATAGCGGGACCATAATTAATATTGTATTAGATTTCAAAACTTTACTTAGGTCTGAAAAATACGCCATAAATACCTCTTCCTTATAAATTTTTGGCCCCTTTCTCCTTACCTACACCATGTAACAAAATGGTCGTATTGCTTTTCATACCTTAGTCTGGATTTATGGCAGGTAACAGCTCGGAATTAGCTTTATTTGCAGCCTTCAGCATGGCTTTGGGGTCGAAGTTCTTCGTCGGATGAATCCATTAATATTATTGATTCGGATTCGGTTTAATGTGGTTTAATTTAGAAGAAGATTGTATTCGGTCACTTCGAAGACGCTTTGAACAACTTTGACGTTTTAGTAACCATTACACTCCTGGGTTATCATAGCGCAATTGATATCAAACCCGGGTGGTTTGATAGTTGTTTTGCGACACTACTTTAAAGAATGTACAGGGTTATATAAAAATAACTTCATTATTTTATATTTTCAAAAAATTAAAAATGCAACAAAAAGCTAGAAAAGATGCATATTTTATTTGATGGACTATTTCGTAAATATTTATTTACCTTTAATTGTAACAATAGTTATAACTTCCGAAGTAAAAAACTATCTAATAAGGTCAAAATTTGCATAATTTTACTTTCCCGCACTAGTACGGGAAAGTGGCACTTTCAAAACTAAAAAGCGTGCGGGAAAATGGGTTAAAACGCACGGTCGTAGAAAAATATATTTTTTACGACTTGTGGGAGCTTTTTTTAAGAATGGGCGGTGCAATATAAATTAAATACCAATTTTACCACAATGATAAATTACATACTTCGTCATAAACTTTTAGAATTGTATATCGAGAAAGTCTAGTCAATTCAATTATGCTGCAGACAATTGAATTTACCGAAATAGTATATTGTGTCACAAGGGTAGAGAATGAGCTTTATAGCAGCCCAAGACTATTAGATGAACAAGTGAGCGTAGTGAAGCGCGGGCAGCTGATAGTTAAGGGCTGCTAAAGCGTTTCCTGCATGTATGACACACAACTGTTTTTTGCCTATCGAATAAACCCAAAAATAGGAAAATATAACAAAAAACTTTGACATACACTGACGTTTAATTAAAAAATTCACGTGAAAAGTCAACGTAATTAAGTGTTCATATGAATGGATTTTCGGCAAGGTAGGCGAAAATAGTACTATTTTCAACTAGTGAACGTAAATATAATTCAGAAATTCTCTTTAGCCACTACTCTTGACTTCCTCCGCAATAGGGTGTTCAACTAAAAATAGATTCTTGTTTATGCATAACAGAGATAGTTAATTCTAAAGAAACAAATTATATCGCACCATATAATCAAATTTAATAGTGTAGTTTTGTTTTTATCCCCAATTAAAAACTCGTATTTTCAAAATGTTCCAAAATCCATCTTTTAGACGTCACTAGTATAAATTGAAGTTAGGCACAAATTTTGACATGGAGCATAATTATCACATAAGATAATGCACTTACCAAAATTCAAGGAGAAAAGAAGTTTGTGATATATTAACATTGCGAGTTGTTTGCTGTCAGTTTTGGTTTATGTTATAAGTTGCATAATATTGGTAAATTTTTGTTTCCATTTTTTCTGTTAAGCAGCAGAGAAAATATAAAATAATTTTACTTTTGTATAATCCATTTGCTACTTTCATATTACCTGAAAAAAATAAGGAGTCAAAATTTGTAGTAGAACACTCTATTGTGTCGAATGATCAATTTGCAAACACTTTCTGAAAATGGTATTCTTGACCTCTCGTGTAGAGATGAGTGAACATTTTCATTCGTTTGGTGAAATTTCGCAATTTCTGAACAAATATTATTGGAATTCATGAAAAACATCCAAACGTAGGTTGGTTGATTAATTAGATTTTCTAAATGTGTAATGTATCTATATAGGGCATGTCCACCTTCTGACAAGTTGACACTAATGACAGTCGCCATGAGGATAAACAATCATTTGCAAATATTTTAGATTTGTAATTTTGTTGTTTTGAATTGATTTAAATGATCCATTTTATTATAAACAGTCAAATATAGCGTTTAAAATATCTAGGCAATTGAAATAATGTCAAAGATAGTATCAAATCAAAAATAAATGATCTCAAACAAGATCAAAATATCTATTAAGAACCAGGTGTTGCGCAAAGAACGCTTGTTTATCATCAGATTTATCAGGGCGACTGTCGTATGATGTCACGTGGACTTGCAAAATGTCAAGAATATCAAATTTAAACGACATTCCCAAAATTAAGAGATGCACACGACCTTAACAGATCGGAGCGATTGAGAATAGCGCTCTTTCAACCGCAAATAACTACAGATACTTGATAAGTGGTTTTATGTCCATATAACCTAATTTACCTTTATCCAAAGCTCCTCATAAGGGAGCTAGCGTTGCAAAGGACTTCAGTGCTGCCTGATTAGATAAGGATCTTTTTGGTCTGTACTCCTTTCACTCTTCATTCACTTACTCGTGCCAATAGCGTGCAGAGCTCATCATATGCCAGTAAGACTGCCTAGCGAATGTGCGGTTTCTTGTACTAGGCGATGAGAAGCTAGCGGCCAGAAATTACATGAAAACTTCAGTCTCGAGGCTGATTGGTTATTTAAAAATAGTCGGCTGGTGAATGTAATCTACATTTTGAGGACCACAATAGACCTGAAAAGGTCGATTACCCAATCATTAAATCCTTCACCATTCCTCCACCGTTTCCAGAGTTTGTTGCATTAGCTCCGATATAACGTTAGATTGTTTCCCCATTACAAGTATAGTCAGATCATCTGAATACCCATGGGTGTGGAGTCCCTTACTGTTAAATTCCTCCAAACAAAACACAAAATCCCAAGTCGTTTTGGGAATTTTATCATTATCGAGACCTCCATGGAATATCCAAATAAAGTTGCCATTGCAGTCCAATTGAAACTTTACTTGGGAATAAACCGATCCTTGTTTAGAGCTCTTTACCAAGGAAATAATCCCAGTACTTAACAATTGTTTACTCGTATCCCCAGATAAATATTTCACTTCCATATTTAATTGTATGTATTTATTTATAGCTTGTGGCTAGTGAAAGAGTAGATGAAATAGTTTGCAAAATCAATTTAAATAAAATAATAGTGAAAATAAATATTAAACTTGAATTTAATTACGTATATTTGAAAACCGTCACGAGCAAGGTTGATCTCCTCTGTGCAAGGACTGAAGTGAGACTCAGCTACATTCGTAATCAATTCGCTGGCCAAGTGGCACTTTGGTACGCAAGCTAAGCAAATATATGTCAGTGTGATCGTTCACAACGCAATTTGGCGTCAAAGTTGAAGTCGTCGAAATTTCTTGCAAGCTGCAAACTTTCACTTCGTGGCGGCTATGGGACATGCGCATTAATTTTTGTTATTTGTTTTTTGATATATCTGACATTATGTCTGATAGTTTGATATTTTAATCGATCATCATTGAATTGATATTCCTCGTTGTTCACCACTACTAAACTCCAGTATATACTGCTATAAAAAATACATCCAAATTATATATTATAACCTCAGACAGAATCATGCTTCGACCATTGTAGCTAGGTATCTAGCTGCTCACCTTGATTATCCATGTTTAAAAAAACTAAAAAAATCCAAAAACTGTTTTTTTAAGTAGGTAACAAAATACAAAATCCGAAGTCGTGTTGGGAATATATTTAAGGTTATATTTTCGTTTCGTACTTTTACCGGTTTTGTATCCCGAATACTACTAGATTTTTCAGTTTGATTCTGTCAACCGTGGTTACGGTTAGTTTCTTTCGGACAAAAGCCTGAAAGTGGATTTCCACAGATCCGTCATCCGACCATCCGAAAGTTTTGTAATTGGTGAAAAAATTGATAAGCCGCCAAATATTTTTCCAAAAGTTGCAACTTACGTCCGTCATGGAAAAAGTTGAAAAACGAACTTTTATATTTGTCATAGGATCTGATTTAACCTAAATTTTTCATGATCTGCTTTTATTTGGGATATTATTTCAAAATGAATAATAATATAATAATTATAATGAAAGACAATTGTAATTGTGTTGAGAAAAAGTTTAAAAGTGTATGATTGTTTCCAAGCAATGGAAATTGGCAATTTCATTCATCCAATACGACTAACAATCGGAAATCGGATCTGTGGAAATCCACTTTAGAGTCAATTTACACGATAGGAAATTTTATACAAATTTATCTGAATTCCTCAATTGTTGATACACGTGTTTATTAAAACAAATGAATTGCGCATGTTTGAGCCGCCCGGCGATGCGCCAGGGACTAGAATGGAGAGAGATCGATTGTGCAAAGCAAAAACATGCGCTATTCTTTCATCAGCGAGTCGCCAGAATGTTCGCCGGGAGAAATCTCCGATGTATCGCTGGTGACGTGCACACGGTTGTCGGTATCGTCGTGTGAAGTTTTAGGTTTGGTGAAGAAACAAATTTTGAGATAAGATAAAATTATTCGAGGGGAGTTGGACTGGAAGTTTTTAGAATATTAAATTGAATGTATGTATGTATGTATTTTGGGGTAACATTCACTGAGACCTAAAAGATCTATTGTGCCCCCTTACTTCTACATAGTTCCTCAGGAAAGTCTCCTTTAGTCCTATTTCCCCGAGGAATTTTAGGATATCTGCAGGCTTCAACTTAGGTAACTGTCCCTCTTCTATCCAGTAGTCTCCCAGGTGCTGCGCCCTAGGATTCTGAATTGCTGTGCAGTTCGCAAGTATGTGGATGGAGGATTCTTCTTCCATTCCACAAAACCTACAATCTTCTTCCTTCACTATTTTGAGCTTTTCAAGGTGCCCATTCAGGCGACAATGTCCCGTTAGGATTCCTGTTAAAACTATTAGTGCAGTTTTGCTTTGACTTATGCATTCATTTGATCTCAACAGGTTGTAGTCACCCAGAAGAATCTTTGATCGCCTAAGCCCTACTAGATCTTTCCAATTGTCAAATTAAATTAAATTAAATAATAAAACACATTTTTAGAATTATACATACTTGTTTTTTATTCCCACGAACTAATCAATCAATTTTTAAAGCTGAAGACAATAATTTTTCAAATTCATTCAACTGTTTTTTCACTTTTGAAATTCGTAAACTTTCCGCTTCGGATATCTTAATATATTCCTTATCAAAATGCTCGTTTAATTTTCTTATTTCATTTTCGTATCGGGTATTTTCGTTTTTGAGTTTCGAATTGTTAGACGATGCTTCCAATTTACTATTAGACATTTGTTCCTTTTGTTTATGTAACGCGAGGGTCAATTCTTCAGATTCTTGTTGAATGTTTTTAACAATTCTATCGTGCTCCGACTTTGCTGCTAGATAACAGCTTTCGCTTTCTAATAGTTTGGTTCTTTCGCTATTTAGGGATGTTTTAAGTAAACAAAGTTCTGATTCTAATTTTTCTTTTCGGATTTTCATCTCATTAAATTGTGTTTCCATTGTAATGTGTTGATTCACCAAATCAGCATTAAAACTATCAGGAATAGCTATTTCGCAACTTCTGTAGTGATCCGATATTTTGTTATCGTAGGAAAGTGCATCTTCAATGTTTTTGACATCGTTTGCCAATGACTCATTTTCAGTTTGTAATTGTTCTTCTAATTTTTTTAAATTTAAATATTCTTCTTCTGTTATCATTTCTTCTAGATATTGTTTTTGTTTTGCTGTTAAAACGTTTATTTGCGAAGACGTTTTTTCTACGGCCATTTTCAAGGATTCCAGGTCTTTTTCTCTTTCTTTTATTCTTCGTTCCCTCTCGGCTCTTTTCAAACAATATTCTGTAAGCATAGTTTCGGCTGATTGAATCTTGTACTGCAATTTCTTCTTGTCCTCTAATAACTGTTCTTTTTTTTCTGACAATTTAATTATGTCATTATTGATTTCATTTCTTTGATTGTATAATTTTTCTGTATCTTCGCGCATCTTCATTGCATCTCCGTTAATTTTTATAAATTCCTGGTATATACCTTCAATATATGTCAATACATGATTGCAAATACAAAAAAAGCTTTTTGTTCTAATATGCGTAGGTTGATGAATATCTCCAAGGAGGAATTTTATGCCTGCTCGTTTAAAGATGAAGTTAAACTTCTGCATTTTATAAAAAACCAGTTCTTCGGGATTTAGATCCAGTTTGACATCTCCGGTAAACCCAGTTGCATATGAAATCTATAAAAAAAATTGTAACAATTTCAATTGAAATACAAAAACGTTGTGGATAATTAATAACGTTGTTATCATAAACATGTAGTATATTCAAGTATTCTGAGTTAAGAGTTAATGCGCTCACATTTGCCAGCTGATTCTACAGCTTGGAAATTTGGAGGACACTCTGATTAAATTCTAAGGTGCTAGTCCCACTCTGAGTAAAACGCAAGTTTGAAGCGAGAATTTTTTTTATTTAAGAAAAATAAAGCGCATTAACCATTTAGAGGTTATTAGCGCTACCAAATGAACAATAAATACTAAGTAGTACTACAGTATAGGTATAAAAAAAAAACAATTTTAGTAATTAGTAATTAAACTTTGTGCAGAAACTGAATAGCACTTAGATAAGCTATCAAATTTTCCATATTGTTCTCTTCTCCGAGCAAGTGGTACATAATAGGTGGGATGTTAAATGTCACTCTTTGCTGTGAAATCTTTGGACATTCTATCAATACATGCCTGACTGTTAAAGGGCATTGACACCCTGTACAGCGGGATTGTTCGGATTTAGGCAATAGGTGTTCATGGGAAAATTGGGTGTGATCTATTCGAAGACGGGTCAGGATAACTTGTTCTTTCCTGGTTTCTGGAACGGTTTAACTGTTTTTTTTTCTTCTCTATCGTGAGATTGGGACCACTGGTGTTGCCAAGCGTTGTTAACCGATGTCTTAATACATTTTTTTTTCGTCTATCATACTAGCTCTCGTGACTTCGGTGGCACTAGGGTTCTGAATTGTAGCTTTGGCTGCTGCATCAGCTCTATTCCTGTGTGTGAAGGTACCCATAATAACTGTATAACTGCTCCTAAATTGTATAGCTAGGATAGTTCCTGCTTAATAAGTATCAGTAATGGGTTTGATGGATACTTTCAATTGAGTTCAGTGGATCAGTTACTATAAGCAAGTGTTTTACATTTTCTCTATTGGCTTGGACTAGAGCTTGAAATATCGCATAAAGTTCTCCAATTAGAATGCTTGTAATATAGGGTAGTCTAAATTTGATGATCACATTTGGAGTTAAAAGTGCTGCTCCAACTCCAGTATCCGTTTTGGAGGCATCTGTGTAAATATGGGTATATTGTTGTGAATAAGATATTTTCTCATGGAATTTTCCTTTAATTAGAGTATGGTTTGTTTCGTTCTTAACAAAACTTGTCAAGGATGTATCACATATTGGTAATATAATTATCCATAGAGGAGGGGAGGGTATGAATTGGGGGATCGTTGGAGGAATAGATATATGTAGAAGGTTGAGGGATCTGTTAATTTTTTCATAAAATGGTGGATCTGTGCTTTTCCTTTTCTATATTCAGCCGAGTAACGATTGGAGAGGGTAAACTGGATGATTGGGATTTGCAGATATACTGATCGTGTAAGAGAGGTAAATCCGTAGGAGGCGGAGATGAATTTCGGAGGCTTCACTGAGAAGGCTCTCGAAAGGGCTTGATCGAAATGCACCCAGGCAAATTCTGGACTGGATTTAAAAGATTCAGTACTGTTTTTTTCGCTGACGACTATGCTACGCTTCCGTAATCAAGACGTGATCTAATTAGTGATCGATATATACGTATTAAAGAGGTTGCGTCAGCGCCCCAATTCTAAAGCGAGAATTTTTATATAGCATGGTTTATTTACGATAAAAAGACCTAACCATTCACTGACAGGTCGGCCATACTGCTGTGAGCCCCCATGTCTTATTCTATTTAGTTTTCATTGTTTACTGGTAAACAACGGATGGCAGTTAGACTTCAATTAATAAAAAGTTCTTGAAATTATCTGAAATGTCATCGTTTGGTAGTGTTGTTAAGTGTGGAATGCGGGGAGCAAGAGATATAAGATACCTTTTTTTATTTCCAGCTTTTTTTAACCAATCGAGGCGACTATTTAATTGATCTTTCTGTTCACCTCAATCTGCTGCTCTTGAATCAAGTAATTTCTCTATTCACCGCTTTTTTGGTCGTCTGACATTTTAATTATCGTTTAATTCAATTCAGAGACAGTTTACCGACTGCGCTATGTGTTATTTGTAAAGTTTTTATTATTTAAATAAAATATATATTAAATTGACATTGTTCTACAAAGTCTGTCTGACTTACACCACATGTCAAAATAAGGCGTTCTGGAATTGTCTATTGATCTGACAAAGTCTTGAAGTTTTGCCATCCCGTAAGCTGAAAATTGCCCTGGATATTAAGGTGTAAATTGTATTTGCGGCTGGTAAATTTGTATTTATTCCGATATACGTGAAATAACTAAAAATGACGTAATCGTCCTTTTATCGTAAATAAACCATAGTCAGCTGTAATACTTCATTCATTGTCGAAATTGTCTCCAACTAAACTTGTTTGAATTACTATAAAATACAATATAGAATGCAACATGTACAGTCCGACCACAATAACTTTGGGACACCACGTGGTCGCGGGTTGGCATATCAGCCAGAGGCGTTACTGACTTGCATATGAAAATGTAATTTTGATACTAAATTTATTTCAAATATATATCAAACTTTATGGTTTTGGATACCTGTAGAAAATTACATAATGGTAATTAGCAAGGAAGAAAACAATTTACCTAATCTAAAGTTAATATATTCCAAACCTAAACACTTTCACAAATGTATCTATCATGTCAACTTGAACTTATCATAAATATAATCTTATTATTAATCTGAGTCATCAGCTGATTGTAATGGTTGTGCAGGTGTACTACTGTCGCTATCAAGATCTGAGAAACTTTAATCAGAAGAGCCAGTATTAACGTAAAAACATAAATGATCTAACGTATTATCGAGGATGTGTTCTCGTTCTATTTGTAAGTTTTCATATTCTTTGACGTGTCGACAAATATTCGTACATTCACTAAGTGGCAACTTGTCGAATCTTTTTCGGGATAATGCTTCAACATCCTTTAAAACAAATGTAGTATTATGAGCTGCTACCCATATTTTTTCAATAGGGTTCAATTCATCCAATACATAGGTGGGCATAAATGCAGCAACCCGATCTATAATTTCCTTTGTTTGAATATGCAAAGCTTTTCCTTGTTTCCTATCTTGGGAGACGTGACACAATAGACATGAAAAATTCACTATTCGCAACAACAAAATCGCACAAGAAGACCGAAAGCAAAGTACTGTCTGGTCTGCTGTCAACACTGAAATGAAAACGAAGATGCTATATAAAATAAAGCGCCCGTTGCTCCGCCGCTGGCTCCAAGCCGCAGCCAGTCAGAGATCGGCTACGCATTCGAGGCGGCCCTACGTTGAATCACGTGGTATCCCAAAGTTATTGTGGTCGGACTCTAAAAAATAAATATAAAAAAATAAAAAATAAATATATAAATATAAAAAAATAAAAAAATTAGAAAAATCTTACTGTGGATCTGTTTTGACAATACCCTACAAAAAATTGTATATTTGTATTTCTATTATCTGAGAAGATATGCACTAAAATGTGTATTTCATCAGCACCTATCTAAAAAACTAACAAGGTTAGAGAAAATTGAAATTCGGTATTTGAAATTTTTCTTAATGATCTACCATTCGCTGATATACGGTAGTTATTTACGGAACACACTATATAATCATACAATATTCTATGATAGTAATAAGTTTTCAGAAGTCCAACCAATTGAAATTATACAATTTTGATAAGCAAATTTTTAAAAGATAACATACAACCAGGTGTCATTCAAGTTATTGTTTGTGTATTTGATGTATGCATTCATAAAAATGTATTTGTCCACGACCACTTAATATCAAAAGGTATATGGTACCCATATATCTACTAGAGTGAATTATGAACTCATAATTCACGCTTCTGCATTTAAATAACATAACATGCCATGACAACTCAACACTCACAAAATTTCGGTACATAGGTGACTAGAGATGGGGGTACAAAATGAAATAAACTATTAAATCTGCGTATTTTGTTAAGGAAATTTGTTTCTGAAATATATCGTATCGATAACATATCGAAATTTTTAGTATCGATACTTTTCATAACGGTATTTTTTAAGGTAGATTCATGCAAGCAAAAATTAAAACTTAGATTAATTTGAAACTCAAACTAAGAAGATAAAACCTTGTAATGTAATGTACGAGGACGTATTGATATCTAGTTAGCCTAGACCAGTTCCATGCATAAACAAAATATTGCGTCACCATAGCAACGAACAAGAACTTATTAGAAGTGACAGTGTGAAGTTTGACGTCAAAAAAGTAAACCAGAGCTACGCAATAAATTAAAAGAAAAAAGATGTCCACCGAAATTGTGAAATAGTATCGAGCCATCATCAAGTACCTGTATTTAAAAGGGTTAAGAGATAAGCAGATTTACGAAGATATGCTTAATACCCTTGGTGATCAATGTCCTTCGTATGCAACCGTGAAAAATTGGACTGCAAGCTTCAAAAGAGGTGAATTTTCCATTGAAGATGTTGACCGATCGGGAAGGCCAGTTTCTGTGTCAGTCCCCGAAAATATCGATGCAGTTCATGACATGATTTTATCAGACCGTCGAATTGGGCTAAAACGGATATCTGAAGCACTGAATATTTCATACGAACGCGTTCATCATATAGTTCACGTCCAACATGACATGACATGAAATTGCTGCAAAATGGATCCCCAAATGTTTGAATGTTGACCAAAAGCGTGCAAGGGTAGAAGCATCGCCTTCGATCTATGCTCGACTTGAAAACGATGTAGATTTCTTAAACCGAATTGTTACTACGGATGAGACTTGGGTACATTTCTACAATCCAGAAACAAAGCAACAATCGATGGAATAGCGACACTCTGGTTCTCCAAGACCTAGGAAGTTTCGTGTCCAAAAATCTGCTGGAAAAGTTCTTGCTTCAGTTTTTTGGGATTGCCATGGAGTGATCATGATTGATTTTTTGGATAAGGGTAGAACAATAACTGGAGATTACTATTCGACATTACTGACCGTATCGTATCGATAAAATATCGAAATTTTTAGAATTGATACTTTTCATAACGGTATTTCTTAATATTGATTTTTTTAAAACAATATATTTTATAAAGGTACAGTGTTTCGATACTTTACATAGTATCGCTAATCTCTATATGTCACATTTGACGTACTCCTGAAATTTCTTAATTTTGACGTTAGAATTGTCAATAATACCAAATTATTACTTTCCGTTCTACACTCGCCTTATTTAGAAAGAAATCAAGGGTCGTGGACAAAGTATAGTATTCTACTCGCAATTTATTGCCATTATTCACTCGGGTGACATGCGCCCGTCGCCTACGGCTCGAAACCTCACCCTGCGTGAATAATGGCTATCCTAAATTGCTCGTTTAATAATATACTATATTTTGTTCAAAATAATAATTTTCACATTCGAAATGGAAAATCACCACCGAACAACAAATGCCACAAATTGCCTGAAGCCATTAAACATTAACAACATTAAAATCTAGATTTATATATTTTTCCCTCACAGATGTGTGTTAATCATCTGATGACCTAATCTTTTTATGGCCCCTCAATATATGTCTTTCAATAATTATTATGTGATTTAGATAAATCTATCAAAAGCAATCAATTTAATCTTTGACATCATACATTAGTCAATTTGTATAAATAGCATGCCAATCTAAAGAATAGAGATTACAGTTTGTTTCGGAGAATGCAACAACGCTTCTTGTATCGACAGCAAGAAATGTCAAAGTTTGTATTGCAATTTGAATACGATTCAACTAGACGTACTTTTTTTAATCGTTCAAGTTGCATTTAGAGAATGGTGAGACAATGAGCAAAAGACAATTTTAAAGCGGCGAGCATAATACAAGATAGTTCAATTGAAACCCATCTTTGGTCCAGGAAAAATGTATTGACAAGTACAGTTACAAATAACTACCACTACAATTGAGGCACATATCCCACTGTTTCACCAACCGATGTGTACCCTGCTTATAGAATTCTTGTGGCTGTTGCTGGAAGAATTCTTTCACAGCGTTTTGTACTTCTGCGTCCGACTGAAAACGGTTACCTTTTAACGCCTTTTTTAGTGGCCCAAAGATGTGAAAATCGCAAGGCGATAAATCGGGACTATAGGGAGGATGCTCTAATATCCTCCATTTCTTTCGTTGCAGATTTTCTTTCACTACGTTGGCAACATGAGGCCGAGCATTATCGTGAAGCAGAATAACACCACGTGAAAGCTCCCTGGACGTTTTCTTCTTATTGCTTGATGGAGCTTGTTCAAAGTTTCATTATACAGGTTTGCGTTGATATGCACTCTAGGTTCTGTAAACTCTATCAGCAAGGGTCCTTCATGGTCGAAAAAAAATGTCAACATCACCTTGCCTGCAGAAGGTTGAACTTTAAACTTCTTTGGTGGCGGAGAATTTGCGTGTTTCCATTGCATCGATGACAGCTTACTGGATGGTTCAAAATAATGACACCAAGATTCATCGCCAGCAATTATTGACGAGAGAAAGTCATTACCATTTTGACTGTATTCCGTGAGGTGTTGCAAAGACAAGCCCATTCGCAAGCTTTTTTGGTCCTCAGACAAAAGACGAGGAATCCATTGCGCACAAACTTTGCTGTAACCTAGTTTGTGTACGATACTATGGACAGATCCTATACTCACACCAACATTTTCTGAAATTGCTCTGATTGGAATTCGACGATTTTCTCTAATCAGGCCTTCCACACATACCACATTCCTGTCTGTTGATGCAGTAATCAATGCACCTGGTCGTGGCTTATCATTCGTCCTCTCTTCTCCATTATTAAATTTTCGACACCATTCCTTCACAGTTGGATATGCAAAACATGCGTTTCCATACACTGCTTGCATTCCCGTATAAATTTGCAACGGTTGCACACCTTCAGCACACAAAAATTGAATTACCGCACGCTTATCACATTTGGACGGATTGTTAACAACAAACACCATTTCAAAGTCACAATACTTAAACAAACAATTAATTATAGTTTGACATCAAGGACCCAATTCTTGCAAACCGGGGAGTAGAACAACCAAGAGAAAGGTGGCGTGGTTCTATCGAGGATGAATAAATGGTATTGTTGAACCTCATTCTATCGAACGTCAATAGAAAGATAACTTCCTCATGCATCTACTGAGTAAATTGAAGGGATCAGCCAGGGAACACGGAATAATTTGACAGATTTGTGAATATATTTCACGTTGTGGACCATTAACCACATTTTTGTATACTCTTTGTTGTTCAATTCATATTAGCTATATTCAACGAAATAATAATAGATGACAATCTTGAAAGATTTTTGATGTGAGAAGAAATGATGGAAGATGTTCTACGATCGGTATATTATGGCATAATTCAACACTGGGTTATTTTTTATTGTAATATAACAATAATTGTATTTATAGATGATTAAAAATTTCAAATTAAAAACTAAAGAAAATTCACAAGACAGATTCAAATACGAATATTGTGTCTACAAAAAAATTCAGTTTTATGATTGGTCAAGAAATTGGGCATCGCTGTGGCTTTGCTCCCAGTTCCAGAATACGTAATTATAATTTTAAGAGTACAGCAGTAGAGTAGAATAGAGGAATGATCCCCGGGTAATGTTCTATTCTATTACCGTCAAGAATTGATGCCCAAGAGAGATGATGTTTGTATCTCCCATATCATACAGGGAGATTCATTATTAAGTGAAAATATTTTACAGAAAATCATCAGACTAGGATATCAAGATTTAAACCAAACTCAAATAAAATTTGGCTCTACCGGGTGTAAATGAATAGACCAACCCTGTAACTTTTGAACGGGTTTATAAATTTTGTTCAAATTTTGATTGGGACCAATTTTAAATTTTTTCATATAAAAAATCAGCATGATCGACTCCCGGATTAACCGGAAATTGTAGATGATTTATTAACGATTGAATTTATAAAACAGTTTTTTAATTGAAAAACTCCTTTTTTAATTGTTCTTGCCCGGCAGACATTGTGGTAGCATAATTTCAATTTTTTTTTATTTTTTAAAAATTACCTACTTTTCTAGGTCCTAGATATCTGATATATTGAGAGAATTAAAAACAAAGTATTTAGATCACTTATCAAAGCATGAATTTAGAAAAATATTTTTCTTTCATGATGGAGTTCCTCCTCACTGGTCCAGAACGGTAAACCAATTTTTGGATGAGATGTTTGAAGATAGGAGGATAACTAACAATTGTCCTTTTCCTTGGCCTTCTAGTTCACCAGATATAACACCTTTAGAATTTTTTATATGGGTCTACATAAAAAATGAGATGTATTCCTATCCCCTAACAACAAAAGAAGATTATGAACATAGAGTTTGCAATGCATTCAATTCTCTCCCTGCATCAATGATTAGGTGTACAGCAAACAAAGGTGTGATAAAAAGGCTTACCAAGTGCCGGGAGGTTCAAGGACGAATTTTTCTTGTAATTTATGTAAGTGGAATTACATTAAAAAAACATGACATAATTATAATAAGCAACAATACAGCAAAAATCACTAAGATTCCAATTTTATTATCATCATTGTCGATAATAAGTTTCACTTTCTTAACTTTCGCTTGAAAATAACCAAATTGTGTTAAATTGATTAGTATTCCCTTCACTGTGTGATGTCTGGGTAGAGGGTTCTAGTAGAGCACTCGAGAGAACACTCTGTAACATTCACCATGTATTGAATATAAATTTAGATAATCTTCGTTGTTTAATAAAAATATGGTTATTTAATTTTAAAAAGATCGATATTCAGCATATTTGACATGTCACTAATTACTTTGATTGTCCTACTAAGCAACTCAACAAGATGTTTTTTATTTGGCATTGGGTATGTTCTATCAGCAGGACAAAATATGTACATTGTAAGTACATGTACAAGACACAAACATAAGAAAGAACACAAAATTACATGGAAACACAGGAAACCAAATAGATCATTTACTAATCTCCAAAAAAAGAATAAATATTATAAAAGACGTCAGATCATATAGAGGAGCATATGTCAACACTGACCACTTCTAGGTTTTGACGAAACTAAATCTAGAAATAAAATATAATAAGCAAAGAAGAGGTAGGAACCTAAAACAACTGAAAATGAAAAGATTGGGAGAAAATATGAGGCGGAATTGAATGAAGGAATTAGAGGAATACAAGAAGGAAAGAATATAGAAAGAATGTATAAAAATTAGTATTAAAAATGCAGCACAAAAAACGGTTGGACAACGAGACGATACAAGGAGAAATGACTGGTTTGACGAAGATTGTGGAAATATAAGTAATCATAAAACAAATGCCAGACAACGATGGATAGGATCAGGGACTGAGCAAGATTATGAAATATACAAAGAATTAAGGAAGGAGGCAGCAAAGATAATAAAACGGAAAAAAAATCAATGGATAATACAAAAAATGGAAAAAATTGAGCTGAATAACAAAGACAATTCTAAGTTATTTACAAATATAAAAAGTAAAAGAAAAACAACCAATGTAGCAAAAATAGAACTGGAAAAATGGAAGAGTCATTCGAAAAACTTACTGACAGCAGAACACCAGACTATTTACATCGAGAATAGAGAAGACATGGAGCTAGAGGTGGAAGATGCAGATGAAGAGCCACGATATGACGAATTCAACGAAGCAATAGAAAAGTTAAAAGATAATAAAGCGGCTGGAGTTGATGAAATTAATGGGGAATTAATTTAAAAAGGGGGAACCATGCTCAAGGAAATTTTATTCAAATTAGTGAACGAAATATGTAAAAAAGAGAAGATGCCAGCAGAATGGGAAACAGAAGTAATTATACCGATCCATAAGAAAGGGGACCCGCTTGAATGTTCCAAAGGGATGACCCCTATAAAGTTAGCAGAGCCACTTGCAAATAAATCGATGAAACCTATTCCAATAATTGTCGAATAATTGTCGAGAATTTGTCGTGAACGTAAAAAATTTGTCGCGCTCTTAGTTTTTTTTATAAGGGGTGGCTCTGCTAACTTAATATTAAGTTAGCAGTGCCACCCATAAATAAATATTAAAATGCATCAAAATTATTACGAATAATTGTCGAGTAATTGTCGAAATCCATCTGACGTAAAAAAAAACGCAAAAAATCTATTCCGTCTAGCATATATATACGTTTTTCTTGGAAATTCCTGGTTTTTGTAGGAATTTCGTATTTTTGGCAACAGCGCATGAGTATATTGATATTTTACGTGTTTTCCATATCATTATTGACGATTATAATTTTTTTTAAGCAACTTCCTATTTTCCAGAAGCAAAAAAATTATGTTTCAAAGCTGAATGATAGAACATTAAGTAGTACACTTATGTAACGTTGTTGATTTATTATTTTTTCAATAACAATTTATCTGAACAATATTGTCAAATGGCCAAAACGTGTTTGTCGTGGGGTTTTCTCCTATATATGCACCGTGTGATGTAATGAAAGAAATTTTCCGATTTCTCAGTAATACCCACTTGTAATTTGGTTAAATATGATTTTTTCCATCCAGAATTGTACTGAACAATTGTCGAATAACCTAAATGTAATTGTCGTGAGCACAGAACAAATGTCGCGCTCTTAATTTTTTTTATAGGGGGTGACTCTGCTAACTTAATATTAAGTTAGCAGTGCCACCCATAAATAAATATAAAAATGCATCAAAATTATTACGAATAATAATTGTCGAGTAATTGTCGAAATCCATCTGACGTAAAAAAAACTCAAAAAATCTATTCCGTCTAGCATATTCGCTGTGTGCGGACCGTTGGAGGGGATAGGCGAAACTATCCCAGCGCGCGCAGTGGTGAATTTTCGCAATTCGGTCAGAGACTGACGTGGTATATTGTATATAAATAAAGGGAAAAATGGGGCACGACTGTTGTTCTGTTGTTAATTGTAAAAATACAGGATATAATAACAGTCATGTGAAATATTACAAGTTTCCTACTGCGCAACACAAGTTGGTACAAAGGAAAAAATGGATTGCAGCTGTAAAAAGAGTAAAGTGAGTGTCTTAACCTCACTTCAAAATACAGTGTGCACTGATACAGTATTCTATACGTCATGTTTTCTCCATCAAAACTTGTTTTCATAAATACATTTATTATTTCAGTCCAGACGGATCAACATGGATTGAAACTTAATTGAATAGACCTACAAAGATTTTTGTAGTGTAAGGTGTAGATGTGACTGCAGTTTGTCTGATGATTTTAGATTGAATTAAGTAGCTTTTTCCATCTTCTCTGAATTCATGTACATCTCTTACATGACCAGATTCCACCAGAGATTGACCTTTTGGCTGCGAGTTGGGATGAAAGTTGATACCGTGTGATATAAGCTCAAACCCAGTTTTTATTATAATTTTCATTGTAAATAGTGCAAGTTCAAAGTCCACAACAAATATATACAGAGCTGAAAGCCATAAATATTCATTAAGCAATTGTAGATATAATATGATGCGTTTGTTCACTTTTCATTTAGCAGAATGAAAAATGGAATAATCGATTTTTATTAATGATTTTAGGCAACCTGTATCTCCGTTGATTCTAACCTACAAATCTACACTTAACATAAAAAAAATACATTTTAAAAACGATTACTGACCTAGTCGCTTATAAAATACTGAACATTATGTCATTAGGCACTTATATTTTCAAATTATTTACATTGTAAAAGCTAAAAGGCTCCTTATCTTTATAATAATTGTTGCTTCCATAAGCTTTACGTGCAAATCTCTGTCGTAACTTGCGTTTTTAAGCCGCGAGGGGGCGACAGTAGGTACGCACATAGCGAATAGGTATATACGTTTTTCTTGGAAATTCCTGGTTTTTGAAGGAATTTCGTATTTTTGGCAACAGCGCATAAGTATAATGACATTTTTCGTGTTCTCCCTGTCGTTATTGTCGAATATAAAGTTTTTTAGTTGTTATTACATCAAAAAAGAATTTATATTTTTATAATAGGTAACATTATTATTAAAGAATAGCTAAATCATCAATGTTCAACACAACCATCGTTGTTTTTACGGTCCGACGATTGATGATATAAAAAAAGACACTTTTATTATCGGCACCAATAGCAAAAATTACAGAAAACTATTTGAAGGTACAAACTGTATCGATGACGTAAACGAAGTTCTTTTAACTTATAGTTTTGAACTTACAAAAGAATGTCTATAACAGTTCACTTTTCCAACAGAAACTAAAAATGTGCCTTTAAAAGTGTTTACAACAGATTACCGAAATCTATCAAGCAGAGAAGGAAACGCTTTAGTGTATGTTACGGGGTATTTGTTAAAAAAATGTCTAATACAACATTCTTGTCAAACCTGCCTAAATTTTGCCCATTCGGCTGATAATTTAGTAAACAAAGAAACTATTTTGTGTAAACTGAAAGCCTACACGACAAAGAAGGATGAATTAAGTGGGTTATGTATACTATTGTATACCGTCAAGGGACATTGTTGAAAACATTATTGCGATGTAGAAAAGTTCGAATCCAAAAACCTTTGTTATACCTAAAGAATCCTATCAATTTAAATATATATTTCTTAAATTAACCTTGTATAGCTTAAAATGAAATAATCTTTTCGAACTTCTCTGGTACCTACCGGTCTAATTATTGACAACAAAGGCGATTCGTAAAAATGATTTATGAGAGTGGCGTCACTTCCGGACAGCAACTTCAATCAAGCCGCCCTGGAGTGAAACATCTTATAGTTTTCTGTAATCTTTGCCAATAGGGTAGGGTATCATCTTACAAGATTTATATTTTTCACAATAACACGCCGCTTTTAATATTGCTGATAATACCCCTTGTAATACCCTTTTTTAAATAGACTTAGAATTAAGACTATTTATTATTATTTATATTTTGAAAATAAAGATATGCGGTTTCTTTTCATGTTTTTTTTATCTCAATTTTGAATTATTCAAAATATGGGGCGGCAGTTGGGAGACATGCGTCACCCTGAAAAATATCACCGCACTACCCAGTCTTAAATCGTAAGTATTGTCTGTCTTGTTGTGCTATTAGGATTAAGTCGATTGTAATTCGTATTTGGTGAAAAACAATAATTAGTGACTCTTATTACTTTGGTGAAAAACAATAATTAGTGACTCTTATTACTTTGGTGAAAAACAATTAGTAGTTTAGTTATCATCTTGTAGGTAGTTTTATTTAAGTTTAAAAACAATTTATAACTTTGGTGAAAAACTCTTGGTGTTTCAACATTCATTCAGAAATGAAAAAATTCGTTCCTGGAAAGAGACCCCTAGTTCCTCGCGACACTTTGGTCGAAACTATACTTCTACAGAAAAATGAACTTGTTTTCAATAACGAAATTGCGAGGGCAACAGCAGCTATTTGGAAAGTGATTGAAGATGAATTAGGCAATAAAATAAAGGCAACCTCTCTTCACTCCATGTGTGTGGGTAATCGATACAATTTGAAAAGTTTGCTCACAGACATAGCATCGCTGGATAATGAGGACAAAAAGGAAGTATCCTTAAACAATCTTGAATTGTCTCCCGAATTGTCTTTCGAATCAAATTCTATCAACTTCATTCTTTCCATTAAGACGTCCAAATTTGAAAGTCTCCTAACCGAAAGAGTTTGTGCGAGAAAAACAAAAAAAGGAAAAATTGGTGAACGCCGGATCACGATTTTTCAACCCAGTAAATGGACTCAAATTGTATCAAAAAAAATTTTTGATGATTACAGACTCACCCATGGATTCCATTTTAAAAACCATCATTTGACCAGGAAAGCTGACTTCGGTATTTTCAAAGGTGAGTTTATCAATTTTTACAAGTTTTTACCTATTAAGTTTCACCTGTTTCGGTGTCTGTGTGTCTGTCAGTCTTTAATCAAATCACTTCTAATCGTTCGATTGATTTGAAATTTGGCAGGGTTACATAAGAAAATGGCGAGGGCGTTGTGGGGTCGGACATTGGGAAAATTTAAATATTATTCAAGTAGAGGATGAGTTTTGTGATTATGGTCCGATTGTATTAAAATTGGGTGTATAGGGGTCGGAGATCATGATTTTCTAATCAAAATTCATGAATTAAAGATGGCGGCTACAAGATGATGATGAGATTTGTTATCATAGCCCAATTTCATTCAAAATTTTAATTCAATAAAATGACGCGTTTCACGAATGACTACAAAGAATCATATGAACTGTGAGAAAAGAACATTTCAAAATACAAGCTTTCATTCAACTGCACCCAAGTGAATAAAGTAAACTTTGAGGAGTAAATTGAACCCATTATTTTATTACATTTTTTTTATTTTTTAGTGCACTTTGAATAAAAGCTTGTTTTCGAAAAAGCTTTTTTTATAATCAATTTCTTCAATTCAGACTGAAACCTTTTAATTTGTTTTCAGAGCAACCACTACTAATGCTCAAATTAAAAACTGTCCAATAATAACAAAATTAGAATTTATGAATTTTAACAAAACTGTTTCATCATCGTCTAGGTGTCTATCGAAATAATATGTCTGTTCACACGTTCATCGCGGAGGGGCCTTTTTAGGAAGTGAATACAAAAAAATATTTTCTATATTGTGGTTATCGATATTTTCACACCCGTCATTTCATTCATTTCTCCCGCAGAAAATTCCACAAATGATTTAATTAAACTATATTTGATTGAACAAGCATTACAATTTTCAGGTTTTTGCAAATGTGGAAGTATCGCCATTTGCAAGGTACTGTCTCCAGATCAGGAAAAAGCAATTCGAAAAATAGAATGTTCAATTTCTGAAGGCAGAGGAGATTGTGGAAAACGCCAACTACGCGGAAATCTCAGAAAAAAAATCGCGAAAGACCTGCAAACCGAATCTACAGTTAAATGGAGATGTAGATTAGCTGGTGAAATGATGGATGTGGGGGAAACAAAGGAGCCACCGCACTTGTATAACGCAGAAGTTTTGAGGGTTGCAAAACATGAATACATTCGATCACAGTATCTGGACCAAGACCCAATCAGAGCAATTGCAATTTTGAAAAGAAGTTCCTTTGGACAAAATGTAATTCGTGAAATTGGGTATGACCCGTTTCATGTCGTGATCGCCTCAGCTCATCAAATTCGTGTTTTCAACAAAATGAATAAAATATACGAAACAAATTTATGTATAGATGCAACTGGAGGAGTTGCGAAGAAAATCATTCATGTTGATGGAAGTGTTTCCAAACACATTTTTTTGTACAACGCAGTGGCATATTGTGGAAATCAACAATTTTCAGTAACATCCCAATTTTCAGAATCCCATGACATGGTGTCGATTAGTAAATGGCTATTAGGTACAATAAGATGTGGAATGGAATTTCCTCGAGAAGTGGTAAGAAATAAATAATTTGAAATGAATAAGAAACTCATATACTTATATTCAATTCACAGACTATCGACGAGTCGAAAGCACTTGAGAATGCATGTGCTCTGATATTCTCGGGGGATTTTAATATAATCGTTGAGTATTTTTCACTCAACGATTCTATATATTTTTTGTGAACATAGAAATAATAGTTATTTACAAGGCAGTAAAGTGAGTCTTTATCGGACGAGTCTGAAATTATGAGGCGACTAACAGGCGAGTTCGATAAAGACACTTTACTGACGTGGTGCATACAAAATGTTATCGCCAACTTCTCTTGAATTTCATGTGGCGTGCATTGAATATCTTCCATAATTTGTTATGAATAAATTGCAAGAAAACTATTATCGAGCCGTAATAGGGAGAAGTGTGACACTGACAGATGATTTTCGATTAAATGTCAAAGTGTGCAATGAGAAAGCACGAGCAAAAAGACAATAAGCATTAGGCTGCAGTCTATCGGAGACTTGTCAGACGGGCTCAGAAAAAAAAAGATCAATTATTTTTATTAATAATACAGGGTTGGCATAAAGTATGGATCAAGTAAGCATCTTTAAAACTAAAAGCATGATATTTATAAAATTTTGTAGATAGCGTTATTTCAGATATTTCAAAAGTAAAATTTAAACGAACCAAGGTCTGAAGAACCAGAGGTCACTTCTGTGAATCCATCGATTTGGAAAATTCGCATGGAAAAATTGAGGCAAAGAATAAAAATGTTAATTCAACGTCTCTAAGATCGTCTTCTGTAATGACGATAAATTAATGGTTGTTCACAGTATATCCAAATAAATGTTCCCATTTTCATTGTCGAGTAAAGATATGGGCGGTAGCCAACTATTTTATGAAAAACATATTTAGTTCTTCCGGGTAATGAGTACAATATTATAGAATAATTTTATTCTTGTATAGTGTTATGATGTTAATTAGAAGTGAAGTAGAAGGCAACCATACACACAGTTGTGGTTATCAAGAATTATAATGTACTAAAAATGATTCATTAATGACCCCTATTAATGAACGATTTTCTATTAATAAAAGATTTTGGTATATGCAACCAAACATACAGTCATATTGAACAATTATTTGTGTAATGCTGAATGCTTTAACAGAATACTTCTGGTTTTTGATTCACACATTAGTCGGGGAGCCCAAGAGGGTATTTTGCGCGTTACACTTTTATCCATGTACTTCACTTACCTTGTCTTTACATATTTTTTTAAAAATCAGCACACAACAAGCCATCATTTTATACATTCTTGAGAGAATAAAAAAAAGAAATTAAACAAAATCCCTTAGTGCTTCTTCATTTTGTGAATCAGGGAAACAAATTAAAGTAAAATATCCCCTCGAACACATACATCAATACTACAATAAAATATTTCTCCTATATAATCCAGGTAAATTATCCCCTGTTAAAGAAAAAGAAGAAGTTAATAGATATTCCTTAGTCTCTTCTTCTTTCCGCTAATCGCAGAAAAATATGAAGGTAAAATACACGTTCTAATACATGTTAATTGTGTCGATATATACACTGCCTGCCAAAATTATACTGAAAATAGAATTCACAATAACTATTTTCTTGTAAATTCTTAGAATATCCTAAAAAAATTGATTTAAGAATTTTTTTTAGAACTTTTCTACTTTCCCTGTATATTGAAAATATCAAAAATAATAGAAAACGTTTTTTAAAATAATATATATTTATATTCTTAAATGGGGCGGCCAGTGTATATTGAATTCACATCGATGACAAATACTTGTTTATGTGTAATAGAGTGACTAATGAATATCTTATTGCTTTCAGTAACGAATGAATTTTTAAATCGGACGGTCGTGTCGGGAGTGTATTTTATTAATTTACGGGAATATAAGTGTGTTTTCGAATTTTCGGGAGTGTACCTTTGTTCGAAATTATTTTCGGTAGTGAAAATGTGTGTGTCTTCGAACTTTTCGATAGTGTACCTAAGTGCAGTTCGAATATTTGGTCATGATTTCCAAGGATTATAATTTTTTATATAAGGTAAGTCAGTATTTTATTATTTGGTAGTTACTAGCACTACATATATACTCTATTTATTCATTTTCCATTTTTTTTTCAAAAGACATAAGTAACTATGTTGCTTTGTATATTTTACCCGTATATATTACCCTTTCTTTACTAGATCTACTAGCAATATATGAATAGAGTGTATTTAAAGGTTTTTATAATATCATGGAACTTTTACAAATAATTTTCATAAAAAAATTTCAACCGATTCTTAATTTATCAACAAATTGGATTTTAAAATGGTTTAAGACATTCATAAATAGAGTAAGTTATATACTTTTCGAATATTTTTAGTTATCGTATTGTCGGTTACTTATTTTATGAAATATAGTCTGTATTTATTTATTTCCAAAGACATAGGATACCTATGTTGTTTGTTGTATTTTCCCAAAATATTATCCTCTCTTCATTTCTCACTACCACTATAAGTACGAGCAATAAATAAATATACACACTGTATTTAAAATATTTTGGATCTTTTACAAATAATTTTTATACAAAAAGTTTAACTGATATAAAATTCATCAATAATCTGAGTACTCGCTTATTAGATTTTAAAATAGTTAAGAATAATCTTTGATACAGTAAGTTATATACTTTTTAGTTATTGTACAGTTGGTTACTTATTTTATAAAATCCATTCTGTATTAATTTATTTTCAAAATATTTTTTTCCAAAGACATAGGAGATCTATGTTGTTTCCTATATTTCCCAAAATATTATCCTTTCTTTATTTCTCACTACTACTAGCAATAAATATACACACTGTATTTAAAATATTTTGGATCTTTTACAAATAATTTTTATACAAAAAGTTTAACTGATATAAAATTCATCAATAATCTGAGTACTCTCTTATTAGATTTTGAAATAGTTAAGAATAATCTTTGATACAGTAAGTTATATACTTTTTAGTTATTGTACAATTGGTTACTTATTTTATAAAATCCATTCTGTATTGATTTATTTTCAAAATATTTTTTTCCAAAGACATAGAAGATCTATGTTGGTTCCTATATGTTTTCCAAAATATTTTCCTTTCTTTATTTCTCACTATTACTAGCAATAAATAAATACACTGTATTTAAAATATTTTGGATCTTTTACAAATAATTTTTATACAAAAAGTTTAACTGATATAAAATTCATCAATAATCTGAGTACTCTCTTATTAGATTTTGAAATAGTTGAGAATAATCTTTGATACAGTAAGTTATATACTTTTTAGTTATTGTACAATTGGTTACTTATTTTATAAAATCCATTCTGTATTGATTTATTTTCAAAATATTTTTTTCCAAAGACATAGAAGATCTATGTTGGTTCCTATATGTTTTCCAAAATATTTTCCTTTCTTTATTTCTCACTATTACTAGCAATAAATAAATACACTGTATTTAAAATATTTTGGATCTTTTACAAATAATTTTTATACAAAAAGTTTAACTGATATAAAATTCATCAATAATCTGAGTACTCGCTTATTAGATTTTGAAATAGTTAAGAATAATCTTTGATACAGTAAGTTATATACTTTTTAGTTATTGTACAATTGGTTACTTATTTTATAAAATCCATTCTGTATTGATTTATTTCCAAAATATTTTTTTCCAAAGACATAGGAGATCTATGTTGTTTCCTATATTTCCCAAAATATTATCCTTTCTTTATTTCTCACTACTACTAGCAATAAATAAATACACTGTATTTAAAATGTTATGGATCTTTTACAAATAATTTTTATACAATAATATTAACCGATTTATAATTTATCAGCAAACTGATATAGGTACTTATTTGATTTTGGAATAGTTTAGAACACTTCGATAGAATAATAATTGCCTACTCATGATTATTAACTTATATGAACTTGGAATATTGTTACAAATTATGTATTAGAATTTAAAACTGTTTATGCACTTAATTTTCAAAAGACACGAGTAAGCTATATTGTTTTCCATCTTTTCCCAATTTTTATAACTTCTTTATATGCCTTTTTCCAAAAGACATAGGTTAGTATACCTTTTGGTGAAAGCATTATTGAAAATGTAAATATTTTGGTAATATTTGACATACCGTTTTTATAATTCCTGAATTCATGTGTTCATGTTTGTACATTTTCATTCCTACACTTAGCAGGTAAAGACAAACTTCTGGTAGGGTTTAGCCAATGGAAAACATCCTATGAGCCGGTGGGGAATATTTTCCATCGGTTTTAGACTTTTTGACCGATTGATTATATTTTCTACTGGCTGGGGTCTTCTTCCAGCCATGGGGGACAAACTTCCATCTACGCAAGGTAACTTTCAGCCTTAATTGCTTAACTTTTCAAAATACATACCTAAGTAAGCTATGTCGCTCCCCATTTTTCTAGATATTGTCCTCCATTTCTTTTACGAGGTGGTTATTTTTCAAAAGACATAGGTAAGCTATGTCGTTCCTCATTTTCCTAAGTATTGTCCTCCATTTCTTTTACGAGGTGGTTATTTTTCAAAAGACATAGGTAAGCTATGTCGTTCCTCATTTTCCTAAGTATTGTCCTCCATTTCTTTTACGAGGTGGTTATTTTTCAACAGACATTGGCAAGCTTTTTATTTTACATGTCAAGGACACTACATGTAATCACTAGGTTGCTTCCGATTGACTTTTTCCTTCACGGATGCACGTAGTACCACACTGTGGGAAAGTGCTCGTTCCCTAGGTTGTCCGTCAGTCTCGTTTGCAAAGCGGGCAGTCAGCCAGATGGGGCGAGTGCGCTTAAGTGTTTTCCGTTTGTTGAATGGGTATGGATGAACAAGTTGGGGAAATTGTTGCCCAGTATGGGCTATCAAAATATCGTAGAAGCCAAAGCTGATACATGCAAAGTGACTACTTGACAGATTCTGACTAACAACTAACCATAGGTAAACTATGACGTTCCTCATTTTCCTAAATATTGTCCTCCCTTTGTTTAACAAGGTGTTTATTTTCTCAAAAGACATAGGTAAGCTATGTTGTTCCTCATTTTTCTAAATATTGTCCTCCCATTCTCTTATGAATTGCTTATTTTCTCAAAAGACATAGGTAAGCTATGTCGTTCCTCATTTTTCTAAATATTGTCCTCCCATTCTCTTAGGAATTGCTTATTTTCTCAAAAGACATAGGTAAGCTATGTTGTTCCTCATTTTTCTAAATATTGTCCTGCCTTCCTTTCACAAGTTGGTTCTTTTTTCAAACAGACATTGGTAAGCATTTTATTTTACTTGTCAAGGACGCCACATGTAACCACTTGTGTGCTTACGATTGACTTTTTCCTTCACGGATGCACGCAGTACCACACTGTGGGAAAGTGCTCGTTCACTAGGTTGTCGGTCAGTCTCGTTTGCAAAGCGGGCGGTCATCCAGATGGGGCGAGTGCGCTTAAGTGTTTTCCGTTTGTTGAATGGGTATGGATTAACAAGTTGGGGAAATTGTTGCCCAGTATGGGCTATCAAAATATCGTAGAAGCCAAAGCTGTTACATGCAAAATGGCTACTTGGCAGGTTCTGACTAACTACTAACAATTTTTTTCAGCGCTTCCTTTTCAGCACACTAACACTCTCTTACAGGCTTCAAGATTCCAACGGATTTTTGTTGAATTTTTTAATTTTGTTTGATTTTCTGTTCTAGAAATTTTACCAGCGATGGATATGCTCTTCAGAATTTATTTGGAATATATCGATATATTCAAACTTGCTGATAGGCCTATTTCAAAAATTATAAAAAATTTTGATACTTTTTTTTCATGAATATAATTTAATTTAATTTTTTTCAGCGCTTCTTTTCAGCACACTAACACTCTTTTACAGGATTCAAGATTCCATCGGATTTTTGTTGAATTTTTTAATTTTTTTTGATTTTCTGTTCTAGAAATTTTACCAGCGATGGATATACTCTTCAGAATTTATTTGTAATATAACGATATATTTAAACTTGCTCATAGGCCTATCTCAAAAATAATCAAAAATTTTAGATAATTTTTTTTATCATTAATTTAATTTTTTGTTCCAGAATTTCTTTCAGGAAAGGATTTTTCAGGTTACAAAAGTTATCTTTGACTTTTTCAATTTGGAGCTCCAGATTTTTTTCCAGTACTATTAATAAATCAAAATTTCCATTCTAATTCATTATAAGGCTTATATTATTTGGTAAAGTACATATTATTTGCATGTTTATTTTCTTATCTGCATGGGTTTAATATTTGCATGCTCAAGCTTGAGTGTGGTAGGGGTTGGTGAAGTAGTGGTGATATTGGGGTGTTAATATGTTAATTTTAAAATATATTATGCTGTGTAATTTGTGTTTGATATTTTTGGTTAAAATATTGTATTAAATGTACATTGTTAATTTTTTGTTGATATTTGACATATAATGTTTTATAATTGTTGATTTTGAATTTGTTCCTGATTGTATATTTTTATTTCTGCACTTTGCTAGTAAAGACAAACTTCTAGCAGGGTGCAGCCGGTAGAAAACATCCTGTAAACCGGTGGGGAATATTTTCTGTCGGTTGTTGATTTTTTGACCGATTGATTATATTTTCTACCGGCTGGGATCATCTTCCAACCATGGAGGACAAGCATCCATCTACTAGGAGCAGCTCCAGCCACAATTTTATTTATATTTGTTTATATTATCTTGTATTTTTCACTCAACGATATAATGGATTACACAAATAGGTGTTACAATTCTGGAATATCGGACGTCCCAAAAACTTACATAAGAACAGATGTAGCAAATTTAATCAAGAGCTGGGTAAATTTCTTCAAGAAAGAATGCAAAGAAAAATGGAAAAAAAAATTCTACTTGTGTGCGATTGGACAACTCATTTTATGTCGTGACAGAGACTCTGCCAAGCGTGTTATTACCGCACTATTGACAATTTCTTTGTTTGAAAAAGCGGGTGTAGGTGCAATTTCTTTGAAGGAATCTCTTGATGTTATTGTTTCTCTGATGAATAGCAATACTTGCCAAGAAGAAGTTGGGGAAATCATAGATAAAACAATCGAAGACTCCGAAAAAGAAGTGAATTTCGAAGAATCAACAGATGAAGAAGAAAATGATGAGGAAGGAAACGAAAAATCAGATCTGGAGAGGAAAGGAGTTGAGAGAAAACTGGAGTGCGAAGACGGAGATGATTTCAACCCCAGATATTTTCCCGTCTTCGCCGATCATCTAATAAAAAAAATGGCAACAATACCCCTTTGGAGTTGCATTTGCAGGGATGATTTTGGCTATGGGCGAATACCTGCCAGTAGTGCTCCTGTGGAAGCTGAATTCAACATAATAAAGAATCATGTTCTCTGCAATCGCATATTACGAGTAGATGTCACAGTGAGAACATTTCTCGAATACAATGACGGAAAGTTGAAAATATTCGAAACTAAATCGAATGAAAATGTACATTCAGCTACGAATATTATAGATATAAAACCAATATTGAAAAAATCACAAAGGAAAATGAAAATTGATGTTTCAAGTGACGTCTCTCTGAATCGTTTTGAAATCGAGATTTTCCCGTCAGTTCAGTAATCTCGGGTAATCTGAGGTAGTATTAGGTAATCTTGGATATTCTGAGGTAGTATTAGGTAATGTTGGATAGTCTTAGGTAATCTCGGGTAGTCTTAGGTAATCTTGGGTAATCTGGGGTAATCTTTTTCAAATGTAATTTTTCTACACAAAAATGTCTAGTGACCAACCCATCACAATTTTTATAGTTATCAAAATCCAAAAACCTCAAAAATGTACTGACAACTGAAAACTTTGCCAAAAAAACTAGGTAAGTAAATACTTTTGAATAGGAATTTTACATTACTAAAATAACAGCTTTGCTCTATTGAGCAAAATGTTATACTTTGTTGGCACAGTTTTAAGATAATATATCCAATATTAGGTATGGATTGGATTTATCTATAAAAAGCACAGACAGTAAAAAATTCTGGTAACAAATAAGATACTTATTTGGAAATTATACAATAGTAGGAAAATTCCAAATATTCTTCTTGCTATTAACAAAAATGACAAACTTATACCTAATTGATTTATGAAGCAAATTTCAATTGTTTTAGTAACTGATTCAGTAGGGCATTGTGAATAGGTGAATTGAAGAGAGATGTTTAAGCGGGAACATTTTAGGGTTAATCCAATTCCTACATTGGGTAGCAATGTACTTGAGTACAAATTTATTAGGTTAGTGTAATTACCAATGTTGCAAATCATATATTTTTCTAGAACGCTTTACAAATGCAATTTCCTAAATACTTAGTAGAAATACTAGTACAATAAATTAGGATTTGATATAACTATCCCATTTAACCGTACCATTCTCGTTTGGAGAAGGGAACGATCATATTATTCTATATTACTATTTGAAAATATTTGACTTACTTTATCTTCAAAATCCAATAAAAAGCTGGTATAAAACTGATATACACTGTCTGGAGTAGGACGTAGAATACTTGCTTCTGTGAAATTAAGATCGGGCCAACGGTTCTTAACTGCTTTGATTAAAGTTTCGTCTGGCTCTGACATAATTGTTTATTTCCTAATAAATCTACCTTCTCTATTAAATGTTATTTTTTATTTCAAATTTGAAAGATTATTCCAACTGAAAAATAAACGTTAAACATAACCTCAAAGACACCACTAAAAGTAACTAGATTGAAAGTGTGTTCCGAAGGCATCCACAGAAGGCATCGTGTTCCAAGGTTAATAGAATGTATGTATTCAGGTACCTTGATCGTGTTCAGAGTTTTTGAACCAATTTGTAATGCTCTTCGCAGTCAGTTCGCAGTTGTCGTCATCGTCATAGATAACGTTGTCGTGGCCAATGAGGGATCAAGGTATGTCTAGATATCGAATTGTGATAGTATCGGCCACAGGCTATGGCGAATCTAGTAACCAAATAGGCGATTTCGGCATGCTTTGGTACCCCACTTTGGTCTGTCAAATACATACCAATCGATTTCGTTTCGAAAAACAATGACATCAATCTAACTTTGGTACCCTTTTTGGTCTGTCAAATCTCAAATCACATACCGAGATCTGCAGCACGGTAAGAAATTGGTAGCTTTCTATCCTTGTCTAAAGTAGTTTTTGTTACAAATCACCCGTTTTTGTTTCGATTTTTATTTGTAAGTCGTTGGAACGAATTGTATTTTTTGCCAATATTCTAAAATTCTTCCAGTTTTGTCCGTTTTTTTTCTTTTTTTGTCTAGTAATGATGGAATGGAGTACATTAATGTCAATTTCATCAATCAGCTGATCTAATTGAGAATCAAACATGTAATTGGAGGAGCGTATAAATGTAGCTCTTTACCAACGTTGCCAAGTGTAGTCCTAAACTGAAAGGGCGCCATCGAGTATCTCCGGTGGCGCTCGGCTTTCATGCGAAGCGCGCACGGTTTTTAACCTTCTATACGATATCATTAATGTGTGCAGAGATTAGCCCAGCGTAAGTGTGCTGGGCTCCTAACACAGAGGTACCAGGTTCGAGTCGTGTCCGAGACAAGATATTTTTATTTTTATTTTTATTTTCTTATTGTTTTTTTCAAAAATTGACTAAAAATACGAAGAATTTTTCGATTCGGATTAGGGTAGGGGGTAAGGTAGGGTGGTTTTGGTTAGGTTATTATTGAAAATTATTATAATAATCTGTCAATTACACAATTCAATTTTTCGATTCGGATTAGGGTAGGGGGTAAGGTAGGGTGGTTTTGGTTAGGTTATTATTGAAAATTATTATAATAATCTGTCAATTACACAATTCAATTTTTCGATTAGGGAAAATGTATCTATGCATTTGTGAGTTTTCCTTTTTGTATGATAATTCTGTATTGTAAACTCGAACAATTTTCAGTACGTTTTGCTAAACATAATTTTAAAAATGACAAATATTGATTTCTTAACACATTGCTTTTTAATCAACTGTGATAAATATCATTATTAAAATATTTTTACTTTCCAAAACACAAACGTTTTAGTTTAGGACTACACTTGGCAACGTTGGTAAAGAGCTACATTTAAACGATCCTTGTAATTGGTACTTTACGTCATACCTGTGACGTAAGGACCTACCAATTGGTTAACCAAAGTCACTACCAACCAAAGCGTGGCGAAATCCCCTAATGTAATATTCTAAAAAATGATACTGACGTTTCGCTCCTATATTTATTTTGGAAGTAAATCAAAACAAGAAACAAACAAATAGGTTTATGTAGTTGAAAGATCATTATAATTGAATTTTTAGAATTAATGGTGCCAATCGACGAACTGAAAATAATAAGAATCTTTAAAATGGCTAAAAAAACCAACCAGAGTGCTGATGCATGTTTGAAGAAGGACTTTCTTCCCACAAAACATGTGAAGCAATCAAGGATGGGTATGTAAATCACACTAAATCATTAGACAAATAAAATAAACTATTTAAAATTGTAACAAACTTCTACAAGATGGAAATAATAATAGGTACATAAATACATTCATAGATTTGATAAAATTTTAATATTAATAAAATAAATATTTTGAAAAAATAGTAAATTATGAAAATAAAATTATGTAACTAGGCTAGAAGCAATAACAAGCAAAATGAGAAAAATAGCCTATTCCATAATAAACAAGTTCACTCATTAAGTAACTAAAGACAACTTATATGTACAAACTGAAATAAAAGCTTTTAATACTAAACAATTGAAGTTTAAGAGTTTTGTTGATTACAATAAATTGTAAGATTATGTAAAATGTTGTAGTTAATTACAACAACCTAGACAAGAAACAAATACTTTTTCAGTGTTTTGGCAGCAAGTCTTAAGAATTCAACAACTTCATTGAGGACTAAAAACAAAACCAATAACAAAAACTTACAAAATTTAACTTAAGAAATTTCTAATTACCTACATAATAAACACATAATTTGGCAATATTTATTATTTAGCAAAGTATCAATTAAGCTTCTAATATAAAAAATACATATTCAAATACTTCCAAAAGCATTGACTCACCCTGTATGAAATGTTCATAAACAGATTATTACCATTTTACACATTTTTTGCTTTCCATCATATTTTGGAATAAAGTAAGGAATAAGGGCTATTAAGAGTTTCATTTCAAATATTTCCAGATTCATCCTGTAAACATCAATATTTTGTAACAAAAATTAGTCTAAAATGAATGCCTCATAGATAAGGATTAATAGTCTTTCTAAATATTTTCCTAAAGTTAATGTTCCTTTTGGAAAACCTCTACTTTCCAAGTTTAATGTTCTCTATCTCAAAAACTAGTCATACGTAAGAAATGTGCCCATAGACATTTTTGTTCAGGAGATTAAACTCTACATCTAAAATTCAGAACAATTAACTGAGACCCATATTACATAAGAGATGGACAGGGTTCTTTCTATCCTGGTAGGAACAAATTTGTTATTATCTTCTACCACTAGGAGAGATTTATCTTTTCAATTCAAGCACAGCATAAATAATGTCTTCTAATACTAGTAATGAGAAAAATCAATTTATATAAATTCCATGGGCTAACAATTTTTTATTACAAACAATAAAAAAGAAATAAAATGGAAAGTATGAAAGAAAGAGGTCAATGAAAAGAGTGAAGAATCTCTGGGTACCCGTAAAACCATATTCAAATGTGGCAAATATACAAAATATGACAACACAAAAACTAATATCAAATTAAAGAAAAACAAAATTGTGGAACATACTTGGATTAGAATGATCTGAGTGAAATTTATCTCAAGTTATCATGAAATGGAATTATCAGAGTATTTGTCTTGGAAATTGCAGATGTATATAGACCTTGAGATAAAAATAATTAGTTATAAACCAGTCTTAATTATTCTAACTTAAGAGATAGATTGTTTTTTGTAAGATTAAAGTTGAGTGGACCTTCTACTAGAAATGTGTAAGATTTATATTTTTTATTAGACAGAAATTTTTCCTAGGGATGGTGGAAAACGACCTCTCTTGTGGGAATTTTGCTTTAGAACTGATTAACAAAAATGAAATCATTATTAATAGGTATAAATTTTATATAAAACTGATTTTTATCATAATAAGTTATAATCATTAGTGGTAAAATGTTATCAACAAAACATTTAAATTGTCATAGATGCTTGTACCATATTTATTAAGTAACATCGATGTTGAGATGCTGAGAATTAAGTGGTTGTTGATCAATGTCACAAGATTTATAAGTTCTAAATCTACCATTCTGATGTATATTATGAATAACAGTTTTCTAAAGTTATCAAAAAAATAAAACCAGTAATTCACAAATTATTCCATTTCAAAATGTATTAATGTAAAATGATATCATTCTGTATATATATTTATTTCAAGCAGATATTGTTTGGGTGAGGTATGGGGTATTTTTATTTATAATTTTTTTGTCTCTTAAAATGTAGCTATTATAACGTACAAGAAATTCCGAAATTTTCCGTCCCGAGAATAATCGATTTAAACTCTACAACATATATTGTGGGTAATAAAACCTTCATTTTTTACTTTGGGAAATTGCAATAAACGAAATGCAGAAAATATCTGTGCACCACCTTTTTTTCTGTATACAAATAATGAATATTACAATTGAGCTGAGTATTTTACATGATATTTCTATTCACAGGAGCATCATTACGTGGACAAATTATGAAGCAAACAGATCCTTCCACTAGAATTATTATTTGTGCATTTTGTGGAAATCCGTACACGAAAAAAACGGAATTTATTTGTCACATTTCAACCATTCATTGTTTTGAACAGAAGAAGCTATGCAAGACTAACAGAAAAAAACATAACATCAACCTGAAAAATGTAAAAAGTGAAATTAAAACGATTAAAGATGAATGTGATGAAGAATTGCTTCAAAACCGAGTTCATTCCAAGAGTACTGATAAACCATTCAAATGTGATGTTTGCTCAAAATTGTTTTCACTTAAAACTAATCTGAACGTTCACATGCGCTGTCATACGGGTGAGAAACCGTTCAAATGTGAATTTTGTTTCAAATCCTTTTCACAAAAAGATACTTTGAATATTCATTTGCGTTGTCACACAGGGGAAAAACCATTCAAATGCGACATCTGTTTAAAATCTTTTACGCGAAAAAACTGTTTGAAAACGCATGTTCATTGCCACACAGAAGAAAAGCCTTTTAAGTGTGAAATTTGTTCAAAATCCTATACCCGTAAATATTCCTTAGGTAATCACATGCTTTCTCACACCGGCGAAAAACCTTTCAAATGTGAAGTCTGCTCAAAGGGATTTAAACAAAAGTGGGAGTATAAGTATCACGCGCAAATTCACACCGGAGAAAGACCTTTCAAATGTGAAATCTGTATGAAAGGTTTCTATAAAAAAAGTATATTAACCAAGCATTTACGTATTCACGACAACGAAGACAAATCAATCCCATGTGAAATTTGCTTTAAAGTTTTCAAACAAATTGCATATTATAAAAGACACATGCTCCGCCATATAGGAGAAAAACCAACTGATTTTAATACGCATTTTCTAAACCATACCCACGAAAATACGATGATATCTTAAGTGTATTTGACAACAGTACAGGTTTGATCAGCATCAACAAAGGCAGGGATTTATAGCAAAATGGGTATACATATTATATGGAGTATCTTAAAATTACGTGCTTTCATTTTAATTAAATAATTTTTATTTATTTCCTGTTATACTTGGACTGAAATTTTGTTAATCCCAAATACTTTGCTCTAACCTCTATGTATGAGAAGCAATAAATGTATTATATTTATCAGCGAGACGGAAGAAGTTTTTAAATTTTTGTCACTTTAGTAGTTTATATGTGGCTACATTTTAAAATTATTTTGAAATATACATATCCCAATAAAGAGGAATATAAAAATTATATGATTTCTTATGGGACACCCTGTATTTTATTGAATTTTCTGCTAGTCCGATATTTTAATGATGATTTCCCATACCTAAATAGAGTTTTTGGATTATGTCAACTTCCTTATTCAATATCTACTAATCCAACTATAAAATTATATGTACTTCTACATCTCAATTGTTGAACCATGGAGACTAGGTAAAGGTCTCCATGAGTTGAACATTCGTTAACGTCATTTTAGATTAGACAATTTTTCGTGCAATATTTAGTTCAAGTTTTGGAACAATATTTGGAATAGATTTCTTGTGTGAAATATTGGCCAACTGTTTTAAGCTATTTTAGACTATTCCAATTTATTGAACAATATTTAGCTCAAGACTCTGCGCAGTGATTTGATCGGATGATAAAATAAACACAACCTGACATAACCTTTTCAAAAATTTCATTACGTTAGTTAATTATGGACTCGCAAAAAGAAACGTGCAGACTTTAAAGCATAGATTAAAAGCGAGTATGCATGACAGTACACCTATTCAAGACAAAGTCCTAAACATTTTGTTTCGGTTTCGCGCGTGGTGAATCAGAGTTGTATATTTACATCGGAAGATGCGAATCCGTTTGGATGCAATTTTTCCTTATCGACCAAAAGCCTCACAAATTTCATACAAACCAGTACATTCATTTTTAGTGGGTGATGAGAGGATCCAGGCTAGAGTTTTCATAAATAATAAACACATATATGGCAGGTCGGAAATGTAGAAAAGAAACTTGGGAAACTCCATTATCTGGTCCTTTTAGACCCGGGAAGAACATTAATGACATTTTCATCATGAAACACAAACAATACAATCAAATTGTTGAGAAAATAGTACCTACCTGTTCTATTTTTTTTTACAATTTGACAGGGTAGACAATCTTTAATACAATTTTTAATTTTAGACTAAACAATTTGAATTTATATACACAACATTACATATTGATTTATTTATTATCATCAATTACGTCAGTCTAAACCTTTGGTCTAAACATCAGTTATAATTAAACCGAGTCATAAAAGTTAACCGTGACGTCATGGTATTGTTAACCCGGTTTTCGTGGTCAAGTTCTTAGAAAAATGGTTTAATATATTTTTCATACAACCTGTATGGAAACTGTAAGTTTTATATGTGGAGAAAATCGGAACAAAATATTCGTGATAATCGATGAAGACCGTGACATCTAGTGGTGTAAAGTAGAAAGCACGATTAATTTCGGTAATCGGAAAAAAACCAAAAAAAAAATGTACTCTGGAAGATTGGGACCGACAACGAACTGTGATAGATATTATAGAGTGGATCAGGGTTTAAAGACCGTTCCACAATATAATGTCGAACGTGGAATGAAAAAAATGTTAATGGATGATTCCAGTATAGTATTGCCACTACACAGTTTTCAGGTCTAAAACGACTGACATTTTCTAGGCCTTTTTGGGTAAGATTCAAAGTCGAGACAGAACTAATTTTTGATTTAAATGATTTCTAGATGTTCCCGAATATCTTAATCGAGCTATTAATGTTGTTACTGAAATAATAAAATATCCTAGGGGACTTGAATATTTACGTGTTTGCTTCATGGACAAAACCTATTAATTCAATGTCACATGTCTTGTTTTTGACATTTGAAAACAATGTAAAACAAGCTAAGACAACAATTAGCCACAAAATATACTAGATTAGATCACAAATTACTCACTCAGATTAGATACTCGTTCGAGAAGAAACGAAACCGAAGTTAATTTCAAATGTCAAAAACAAGACATGTGACATTAAATTGACAGCTGTCGTCCATGCAGCAAACGTAGAAATTTAAGTCCCCTAGGTTATTTAATTTTTTTCAAAAACAACATTATCTCCGCATCCGCTAAGGATTAATATTTCTATGCGTTGTGTTTCATTTAGGTGAGCCATAATTTACTATTCAAAAGTAAAAATTACAATTGACAACTGATGACAATTCACAAAATTAAAACATTTACGACAATAAATATTATAGTAACTATGCCACTATCACTTGGTTGAATTAACATTTGACAAAAAGTTTCAGTGTTTATGAGAGAACTTTTTGTGTCCATTATTATTTTTACTTATTTTTGCTTTTTTAAGTATTTACTTCAGAAAGTCATGGATTCAAGCATTAATTGTAATTTGGTTGAATTTAAATTAAAAAAAATTAAATTCTCTTTCAAATGAGGTGTCACATTATACTGATTTCTATTTAAAAAAATTAACGATTACGTCACTACACCTACACCGGTGACGTCATCCCTACTCCATGTACGTTATAACATGGGTATATTTTACAACAAAAATCGACTTGTTTCGGGATTTCCCTTAAAACTCGACGGTTCTCGAAATAATGATAATATTCCATAATCTAGCCGTTCACTGTATGTAAGCGAACTGGGCAACAAATATAGTGTCGTTGACATTTCCTTTCTGATGTACGTAAATAGTTTCTTTGTTGGAGAACATAATATTTTATCTGACCACTTTAAATTTAGTACTCAGTTATGGTGTTACATCATCATATTTAGATAGCAAAAAAATAAGAAATAATATCCAAAAACGTAAAAAATTAGGCTGGAAAAACTGTTCATCCTTAAGTTATAAGTTAACAATGAATCAATCAAACAGAGCCTATTCTATCTCTCATCCATTTATTAATATTTGTGAAGCCATAAAGGAAACAGCTACTGACTTAAATATTTTCACATTTGATAGTTCAACATCGCTAAGTAGAAAAAAACGGATCTAGGTGAATTGATCGAAAACAATTTATCGAATGACAATTGACCGAATACAATTTATCGAAAAACAAAACAATTTATCGAATAGGTGAATTTATCGAATGACAATTTTTGTAAAGTAAATTATAATAATTTTCAATAATAACCCAACCAAACCTATCCCTACCAAACCACCTTCGTATTTTTAGTCAATTTTTGAAGAATAAATTATAATAATTTTCAATAATAACCCAACCAAACCTACCCCTACCAAACCACCTTCGTATTTTATCACCATTAGGTACCTGCCACCTATTCGATAAATTCACCTATTCGATAAATTGTTTATTCGATAAATTGTTTTTCGATAAATTGCATTCGGTCAATTGTCATTCGATAAATTGTTTTTGATAAATTCACCGCATACCGAAAAAAACATACTTATAAACCGTGGTTTGATGTTTCATGTATTAATTTGGAAAATAAGATGAAGAAAGCTTTGAAAACTTGTAGAAAAGAAAATTTTTTCTGAAGATATTAAACAAGCATACATGAATTTGAAAGCAGAATAAAAGTACTATTCAATTGCGGCGAAAAGAATATGAAGCCGAAATTATTATGAAACTGTTTAACTTGAATAATCCCAAGGAATTCTGGCAGACAATTAAACAGTTTCGTAACACAAACAACCGCAAAGCTCTTTCCGTCCATATTTGGAAAATTTTTCACCAAAACATATAAATATCCCCTTAGAAGAACGCTGATTCTTAGTTTTCAGAATGTCAATCACACACCTTTTTGGATACTCCTTTCGACACATGAGATTTATGAAGTCATCAATAAATGTAAAAATAACAAGTCTCCTGGATGCGATGGAATATCTTACGAGTTTTTCAAAAATCTTCCAAATAACTGGATTATTAATTTCACATATTTATTCAATTCAATATTCGATTCAGCTATTATTCCGAAATCTTGGTCTAACGTTTTGTTAGCTATATATTGCATAAAGGGTGCTCGGTAGATGATCCTGGAAACTATAGAGGATTAGCTCTGGTTAACTGTTGCGCTAAAATATTCACTTCCCTTATTCTAGACTGTCACAATGGACAGATGAATGTAATATTTTGCCAGTGTCGAGCTGACTTTCGTTTAGGCCGAGGTTGTTAAGATAATGTTTTTACCTCTTCACATATAAGACACAAAAAACTGAAACTGTTTACATTTTCTGTTGATTTTAAAAGAGCCTTTGACTCGGTGGATCATGCGGATTTGTGGAACAAATTATTTCAACTAGAATTATCATCAAAAACTCTCAGTGTAATGAAAATGCTTTACCAGCATGCAACAGTGCAAATAAAGGGTTCTGATGTTCGATTGAAGAAAATACGGGCGTTCTTCAGGCAGAACCTTTAAGCCACTTATTGTTTGCACTGTTTGCAGATTTTGAAACCTTTGTTTACGATAAAGGTGCTGAATGTATAAATATTAATGACAAAAATTATGTATTGTCACTAATGTACACATTTACAGATTTATCTAAATTCAGTTATCAGATTCGTAATATAGATCTGAAATTATAGATGTTTAATTAATAATTAAGTTAATATTTAGCACTTCCTTCGTGTCTATCCAAGTGTTTACCTACTGTGACTGCGATCCTCTTGTTTTTCTGAAATCGCTTAGGTATATCGATCCCTGTGGTACTCCCAAAAGTTATAAAAAAAATTTAAAAAATAATAATAATATAAGTAGTTATAGATTTTAAATAATGTATACATACTGTTCCTTTAAATGAAAAATTTATTGAATAAAGCATATTATGCGGTTTCCCGCAGTCATTCATTTCGATCACACATACACACTAGCTGACGACCTTTTCATTTTGGCACACTCTGTGATTGATGCTGTAAAAAATTTTTGGAGAAATACCATTTCTAATAAGTTAACCGTCAATTTACAGAAAACAAAAATTATGCAATTTTCCAGAGGAGGTTTCCGGAAAGATAACTTTAATTTTGATTTTAATAACCGATAGATTCCTACAACCAATAAATATTCATATTTAGGTGTAGTCATCTCACTTCATGAAGTCTTTTCAATCAAATGGCCCAATTAAGAGTCAACAAAGGTGAACAGGCAATAGGTTATCTCCTTCCGATAATGGCTAAAGCTAAAATTGATACCTTCTTGGCCACCTGGAATCAAATTGTTGCAGTCACTTGCCCTCAGTGTCACGTTTAATTGTATTTCTGTTTGGAGAGTGAGGTACCTATTTAGATATTTTAGAAAGGGTTCAGCTATATTTCCTGAAAAGAGTTCTTTTAGTTCTATCTATCTATCAATACTCCAGATGCTATAATCCGTTTAGAGACTAGAAGAGTCAAGCTTTTGGTTAACTCTACAGATGTGAAGTATAAATGGTTAGCTCAGTGGAAAAAGTTCTTTATTGATATTGATTGTGACCATATATGGAACAGTTTGAATCATCATTCTTTTATATCGAAGAGGAAATATTTATTTTGTTATCCAAATTATACATATTTATATGAATAAGATGTCAGTGCCGCGTCTCGATATTCTTTCATGTATTTTTATACTTCCTTTCCTACCACCTGTGAACTAATATAGTTTATTGGTCAGTAATGAATGTTTTACGACATTTTGATCTAACAAATAGATGTAAAACTTTGATATGATGAGGAATACCAGAAAATCTCAAAATTGCCAAAAGGTGCAGATACGACTCTTATTCTTAACACGGCAGAATTACCCATCCAGGTTACCCGTACTCTTTCCCAATTGCGTTTGTCTAATGCCCGGTTGCAAGAACGCTAATCAAATCTCTCATCATATGATGGTTGATTAAAAAATTATGAACCATCAATGGGAACCCGATTTCACGAAAAAAATAATGGTCGATCAATTGTTCATCATTGCAGGTACCTATCCGTTGCATTTTGATTGTGTAAATGATGGTTGATTTGATGAATTAACGAGTTATTATTTCATTGATTAGCCGTTAATCATTAATCATTTTTAATAAGCGTTCTTGCAACCGGGCATAAGCATTTTAAAATTAAATTTACATAAAATGGTATTGGATATATTATTGACGCCGAACTGGATTGTACTATTTGTAATATTCATGCAAAGGAAACTATTTTCCACATACTGTTTGATTGTCCGATTTACACAACAATTATACGAAATATCCCTTGCCTGTGAAGTCAGTCCCTCATGCCTTAAATAATACCACATTTTTTGAAGATAGGAAAATTGCGGAATATATTTGAAATATATTGAAATTACGCCAATATGTTTCAAATGAATAATGTTCTGTGTGTAGTATTTAAGATTCACTTAACCTTTTCCATTTTTTTATAGAATTATTATTATACCTTGCTGTAACATTGTTCGAGATGAAATAAAATCACTATTATTATTAAAATTTATGAATGAAACTGCAATGATAAAAAAATACAAGAGCGCTCACCATAAGTATAAGATGACAAGGAATCTAACGTGCCTGGATCCAAATTTGATTTCAAGTTAGATCAATGTAGTGCAAAAGCGACTTCACCCGTGTTTCGAAGTTCTGCATGAAATAATAAAGTGATTTCTGGATCTACGGCAGATGTATGTATGTATGATGGGGTCAGGGCTGAGAGGTGACATTCACTGAGACCTAAAAGATCTATTGTATCCTCTTTCTTCTACTTAGTTCATGAGGAACGTCTTAGAGACTAGTAGCTCCTTCACTCTTAAATCTGCAGGCTTCAACTTAGGTAAATGTCCCTCTTCTATCCAATAATCTCCTAGATACTGCGCTCTAGGATTCTGAATTACTGTGCAATTCGCAAGTAAGTGGATGGAAGTTTCTTCTTTCATGCCGCATAATCTATATTCTTCTTCCTCCACTATTTTGAGCTTTTTCAGGTGCCCGTTCAGGTGGCAATGTCCCGTTAAGATCCATGCTAAAACTCTTAGTGCAGTTTCACTTTGACCTATGCATTCATTTGATATCAACGGGTTGTAGTCACCCATCAGAATCTTCGATTGTCTAAGCCCTACTAGATATTTCCAACGGTCAGATCATCTCTTCTCTTCGGCATTGCCTATTTCTTCCAAAATTACGTTTCGGCCCCCAAAATGGTCTTTCAGTCCCCCTCTTTGCTATTCCATCTGCTATTTCATTTCCTTCTATTCCAGTGTATCCTGGAATCCACAGTAAGGTTACTATATTGTTCTCGCTTAGTTCATTGAGTATGCCTAGGCATTCCCACGCCATTTTGGAACTGATTACACAAGAGCTCAGTGCTTTAATGGCTGCTTGACTATCCGACATTATCATACTCTTTTGCCTTCTATATCCTTTGTCAATATTGAACTGGGCACACTTTCTTATGGCGTGAATTTCCGCTTGAAATATTTTTATTTATTTATTTACCAGTTTAAAAATATACAGAAAATATACATAGTATACAAGTATTGTGTATCCTCACAGAGGTAATCACAGTTATCTGTTTGTGAGGCCGGTAATTAATTCTATAATAAATATTATAATTAAAGCTAAAACTAAAAATTAAATTAATTTAATTCTTATAACTTCACTAATTAGACCATTATAATTATTTTTTCAGTCGTCTCATGTCTTGCTCTTTAGTATATAATGTTTTTTATTATATATTCCTTCAATTGTTTTTTTCCTTGTAGTTTTATTTTCAATTACTTTTAGCTCTTTAGGTAAGCTGTTTAAAATTAGAATCGCTTTGATATAATATCTTTTTGACTTATTGTTAACGATCTTTTTGGTAATTGTATGGATTTATTTCTAGTTGTGCTAGTTGATTTTGTATATAAATCAAAAAAAGTTTCATAATGACATATTGTACAAGGTGGATTTTCATGTATAAAATTATTTTTACTAATTATTTTTAGAATTCGGTTTTGTCTTCTTTGCAGTAGAGAAATTTGTGTAGTGTAAGCACCACCTCAAGCTGTGATTCCATAGCTGAGTACACTATGAAAAGTGCATCAAACCAACCATTACCGGTTGGATATATGCCATGCTCACTAATAGGACTGCCACTACATCTCTTCAGGATGAGACCATTAGCTTTAAGGTTTCCAGGGGCTGCCCACAAGACGGAGTACTATCTCCCCTACTATGGTCACCCTTGATGGATAACCTGCTTAGCGCTCTCGAAAGAAGAGGGGAGAACTGCAAGCGTATGCAGACGACCTTGTCATTTTGGCAAGGACCAAGTCAGGAAGGGTAGCATATAATATCATCCAAAAGACGTTGGACGATGTCCACAGTTGGTGTCAGAGGGAACAGATGTCTGTTAACCCTGGTAAAACTGTAATAGTTCCCTTCACTAGGAAAAGAAAGTTGGAGGATCTTCCTCCACTTTCCTACAATGGTGAGGTTATTCTATTTGCAGCGGAAGTAAAATATTTGGGGATTATCCTAGATATGAAACTTACTTGAAAAAAGTTATCCATAAGGCCAGACTATCCTTGTGGACATGTCGTAGGATCTGTGGAGAATCTTGGGGCCTGGGACCCAAACAAATCTATTGGATATATGTGATGATCGTTAGACCAATGATCACATATGGAGCTATTGCCTGGTGGCCAAAAGCTTCACAGCGAACGGCCCAAGCAAAGCTCTCTGGTTTACAGAGACAGGCTTGCCAGGCAATTACTGATGCTATCAGCTCTACACCGTCAGCAGCCATGGAAATCCTCCTGGACCTACCTCCTCTCCATATATTTTTGGAAAGAGAGGCTAGATGGACAGCATACAGAATTGTGCATATTTCTAAATGCACAAATCAGGCTTATACAGAACGAAGCAGAATGCTAGTGGACACTGAAAGTCACAGTATTCTGGGAATGACCTCTGACATAATGCCTCCAACAGTAAACTACGACCTGCCTTATACCGTCCTAATTCCAAATAGAGATGAATGAGTCCTCCGTAAGGATGAACTTCTAAGAGCAGACAGCCGTTGGTACACAGACGGTTCAAAAACACCCTCAGGCTCTGGTGCAGGTGTAAACCTAGGACAGAAATCTCAACCTCTCTAGGATCCTATGCAACCGTATTTAAGGCAAAAATTTACGCCATTGTTTCATGTGTGGAGAGATTGGAGCAAGCCAATCTCATACATAGAACAATAAAAATTTTCTCGGACAGCCAAGTGGCTTTGAAAGCACTTAGCTCTCACCGTGTAGCATCGAAATTGGTTTTAGACTGCCAAAAAGACTCTCCTCAATAGGAGAACTCAATAAAGTATTGCTGGTCTGGATCCCTGGCCATTCTGGCATGGAAGGAAATGAGAAGGCAGACTCTCTTGCAAGGGAGGGTGCCGTACGTGTTTCTATCGGACCAGAACCTACAATTGGCATCGCAATAACTTCTGCCAAACAAACACTGAATACCTGGACGACAAGAAGAGCTTTAGACTTCTGGCATAATTTACCAGGATTGGTTCATTCAAAGGCTTTCATACATCCTTCGAAGAATGTCTCCAAACAAATGTTGGACTATAGCAGGCATAACCTACGTTGTCTAACAGGCCTTTTAACAGGCCACTGTCATATGAATCATCGTATGCTAAAACTTGGACTGTCGGAAGATCCGATCTGCCGTCTTTGTCTGGAAGATGATGAAACAGCAGAGCATATAATTTGTTCCTGCCCTGCCACTGCTATAATCAGGTATCTGATGTTTGGCAGGGATTCTCTCTCGCCCTCGGACCTGAAATATCATTCACCAAATCAACTAATCGGCTTTGTTAAGAAGCTGAATTTGTTTGGTGAAATTTGAATAGGTGTGAGCCACAATAGACTCTTGCGAGTCGCAGTGGCCTTATAGACCCACTCACCATAAACCTAACACTATGAAATAGTGCATAATAAATTATCAGTAGTAATATCACAAGAGAGTGAGAATAAATTGAAAATAATTTGACAGATTTTAGAAAACTTGTTAGGAACAAGTTTGAGAAAATGCTTAGAGAATTATTATCTAATTGATCGAACTCTCGTGTGGTATTCGATAGATTATTTTTTGACGTTACAATCCAAATCATTTTTAAGATTTTATATACAGAATGAGTTATTCAAATTAGGATGCATTGAAGTTTTGAAAAAGAAAAATACAATTATTATAAATGTTGTGTCCTTGCGTGGAGAATTTTTCAACGTTTGGGATCATTTTACGAACTTCTTGAAAATTTATGACAGACGCGTCAAATCAAGAAAATCCGTTGTCATGTGGTTGTCATTCAATAAAAACAATGTACATTGAATTATTCTCGCTGGAATAATTTGGTCCTCAGAGCCTTACGATAAAAGATAAAATACGTGTTAAAAGTGCAGCGTAAAAAACTAGTGGTGGTCAAGTAGTAGCTTACCGGTAGTAGTAGTTCGTCTTCCTTTGAGCTAGAGAATTGTTTGTCACTAAGTTCACTAACAGTTCACCCCGACTTTCTCCGAAAAAATTGAAAAATAGCGATAAATGATTTTAAATATATGCTACTATATCATCAGGACTCTGAATTTTTAAGGTACTGCTCGTACATCGATGTGCACCACTTTCGCCGCTTATAATTTCCCATACCTTTCGTTGCTATTAAAGAATTCGAAAGTTGTGACTGTGGGAAATCTATTGCGAGTTACATAAACAATGGAAAGAAAATTATCAAAAATTATAGGATTTAAAAATAATTAGAAAAAATGGAAAATAAATTATTCTCATGGTTTATTTTCAAAGGTTTTGAAACTTTTTCCGCAAAAACTAATTGAATATACAGTGTGTTCAGAAAATCTCCTGTCAAACGCAAACTATAGATACTAGATGTGATTTCATGTCTATCTAACTTGATATACTGGCACTGGGGTGGGAGTATACTCCAAAAAACCAGGTGACAGCGATAGCTACGCATTGGGAAACTACACCTCTGTATTTCAGGCAGAGGTATATGCAATCTTGCAATGCTCGAAAGAAAACAACAGGAGAGCTGCCGAAGGCAAGCATAACCATATCATGTCAGATAGTCAGGCGGCACTTAAGGCAATCTCAAGCCAGTAAGTAACCTCTAGACTATAGTATGGAATTGCATCGAAGAACTGAAGACGTTAGCCAAATGAAATAACGTCAAGCTGACCTGGGTACCAGGTCACCAGGGTATCGAGTGCAATGAAAAACTGACGAATTTGCAAAAAAAGGGTCAGAGGATACGCAGCCTGAACCAGGACAGATTGTCGGTATACCGAAAACTATAGTACGAGGATCTGTGAAGACCTGGATCAGAGAAAAACATAAAGATTTCTGGGTAAACGTCCCAAGGCAAATGCATGGGAAAACCTTTATAAAAGAACCATTCCTGAAATGTACACCGGAACTGCTAACACTGTGCAGAAATCAGGTGAGAATCATAACAGGTTTCATGACTGGTCATGCACCAGTAAAGGAACACCTGTACACATTAATACTATACCTACAACGGAGACCTTATACATGCAGATTATGCGGTACAGAAACGGAGACAGTGAAACATATATCCTACTGTTTAGATGCTAGACTCTTGATCGCAAAAGACAGTTACCTATTACTTGGCCAACCGCAAGGAAACGCTGAGCTATATAGCAAACACCCAGCTAAGAACTTGTACAAACTGGTGCAGGGGACAAAGGTGTTGGACTGGGTGCTACGAGAAAGCACGAGCAAAAAAACAATAAGCCATTAGGCTGCAGAGTATCGGAGACTTGCCAGACGGGCTTGAAAAAAAACCTAATATACTGTATCATCCTAAGAGAGCTAGCACCTTTGAAGATGACGATGTATTTTTTTGTCAGTTTCTTAAGCATATCTAAAAAATCGCTACCTATAAACTTCAAACTAACTTAGTACATTACCGATGGGTAAATTTGGTTAAACTTTTTGCATACCAGTTTTTTGAAATATTTTATATTAAATTCAAAAACTAAAAGGTATTTTCAAAAAAAAAATGTGCTCTGGTTTGAATTCACTATTATGCACAATTTTCAATAAAATTAAATTTCAATTTTTGTAATTTCTTCATGCATTATGTTATATTTATATTTCTTCTCAATGTGACAACTCTGCAAACGCCCGAAATTTACCATATGTGGGTTCTTAGGTCGAGCCGTTCCTTTTCCCCACCTGGAACCGACCTATGTCAAGTTAGCCACTTGCCCTTTTTAGACAAAAAAGCAGTCTTAAAACGAACGCCAAAAACACACCATCTCGCAAACACGAAAATTGTGCTCTTCACTTCAATAGTCAATTAATATCACCCTCTTCATTGGCGGTTGTATCGGTAAGCAATGTTTACGGGCCCGAGCTCTTAGGGGGCCCATCTTCCGACTCCCGATCTACCGTAGTAATGCGATCATCTTCTCCTGATTTTTTTTATTTTTAATCTAAATTATTATTCAGCGGAAACCTTTTACTAATGAATAATTGTTTAAAATGGACGAATCAAGAATCAATAGAGCTTTTAATTAAGTTGTTACACATTACACATTATAATTTACCAACTTTTTGCCATCTACTTTTTCGCTTCAGATACGAAATTAAGAAAATATAATTGCCTTTAGTTATATTAATCTCATAATAAGAAGGCAGGGGCGCATTTTTATTTTTGCTTACTGGCCTAAGGTGCTGTTGAACCGCCACTGACTCTCTTTAGTCCAAGAAAAAAGTCTGCCAAATCATAATTTTGAGGAAGGTTTTGAATTGCTTATATAATTTACATTGAAGTGTCTACAAACGAAACATACAAGTGACTGTTTCAACCCTCCGGAAAGGGAGTGAAAAAAATAAATAAGGTGTTTTTTTGAAATCACGCAAAAACCGTTGGAGTTACAGAAAGAAGTTAAAAAATATTGTAGAGCTTTAAATTTCACAACAAAATGGTCCTAATCATCTCTCCCCAAATGACATTGGTATGGATAAAAGTTAAGGGATGGTTTCTTAAATTCAAGAAAATTATAACGCGTAGAAAAATTCTTTTTTGTAATTACTCAGCACGCAGTGAACTTTCATTTCAGGGAAAAAATTATTTTTTTAATTTGTTTATAACAAGGTTATAACAATTTCATCAATTAAATGTTTGCCTATAAACCCTTGTTAAGTAGTTCCAATACAAACATACAACTTTTCTGTATGTTGGGTTCATGAAGCATGTGGCGTCCTAGGACAAAAACAGTGCATTTATCGCCGGATGCGAAACGAATTGTGAAAAATGTGTGAATCAATGAAACGTCGAGGTTATAGTATAACCGATGCAGAAAAAGAAACATGTAAGTTGACTGAAACCCCAGTATTTACAGTAAAAGATATTATCAATTTGGTTATCTATGTTATCAATAACCCAATAATAAGTACATAAACGAAAAAAACGAAGTGACGGTAATACCAACATAACTAAATAGTTCTGAAAATTCCAGATGTCGTAATCTTGAATTCTAATGCAAAAGTTGAATAACCTATTGGGGTGGCTAGGGGGTTAGGGTAGGTTACTGAAGTAATAGCGTGTGAGAGTGCCAAACATAAAACATTTATAACTATTTCTTATTTCATACATCTGAAAACGGACCTCCCTTAAAACTTTTACTGTTCACTTATTGTGTAAAATAACTGAGAAAATAAAAACAAATATGCGCCTAAATACAATTTATTATTAGTGGTACTGGGTATTCCCTCAATAAATACGGCTTATGTGTAATTTCGTAATGATCCACCTCGATGTTCAGTATAATCCCCAATAAAGGTGGAAATGGATTAACTCAGGTAGTTGTGGTACAACTCGGTAGTCCCCTCAAGAACAGTTGATACCTAACCGGGATCAGATTTTGAAGTGACCCATCAACACTTGCAAATAAAAACATAAAAGTTTGAGGACTGGAAGTGTGCCGGGGTTTGGGTATTTTGTGTCGTTCATTTATTGTATTATCAAACTCGTCCACTTAAGTAAAAACGCATCCCAAAATAAAAACGTTTTTCTGGTAGAAGCTTGAAATAATCATGATTTAATAGTCAGTTTAGATAATTATAACAATAAGTAAGCAGCCTCCTCGATGTAAAATGTTATTGAACAATATTCCTACATAAGTAGGTAAGTATATTACGCAATACCGACGACCTAATCCCTTTCAACCCACCTGATGTTATTGGTACATTACGCATACACAGTATATACAGGTGAAATTTACCTGTCAGCAACCTCGAGGCCCATCCCCCAACCTTATTAACAGAATGAGAGAGCATCAAAGATAGTGAGGTCCTCCACGAGTGACACACTTTTCTCTTAGCTTTGAAAATTCTGCATCGCGCTGGCGCTGGGTGACTGTATCGATTACGGGTTCGCATCGTAGCAGGCGTAAATCCTCGCCACTTCAGTTAACAATGAAAATCATCTGAAACGATAAAATTAACAGTTTCTTTTACGATATGTAGAATTTTGTTAGATTGTGTTAGTGCCGGTCGTTTTAAATAAACGAAAAAAGTATGACGACCGATGGTGAAAAAAGTGAGCAGTTGACGCCTCAGACGCCGGTTTTAAGCGTTGCCTGCAGGATTTTGAGATCACCAAGTCACGAGAGTGTCACGACGGACTTGTCGTTATTTTCGGTGTCTTCGGCCGCTTCGGATGCTCACGGTGGCGGTAGGAGGCTGTTGAATTTTCATAAATGTGATGGACAATTCGCGAGGGGCCATAGTCCCAATCCGGATAATAGGAACCAGAATAGGTGTGTGTCGAATTCTATTTATATTATCAACATATATGTATATAGGGCGTTACGTAAGTAAGCCGATATACGTCATTTGTAAATAGGGGGTATTTATAAACTGAGCACGGCCTTAAGCAGCAGTTTTTGGCACATTTTACGTGGAAGTAGTTTCAAAAACGAATTATCAAAGCTGTGCTCAGCGCGGAGAGTTTTTTTATATAAATACGGACCTTAGGGTGATTTGATATAATTTTGGTTAATAGATTTGGCGCTATTAATAACTGATATATATATACCTATTTCTTCCGATATGTTTACATATAAATATAACTACCCAATATAATTAATAGGAGTATATTTTTTTAATGACCCAATCACCCTTGGCCAGAACTTTAGAAACACCGGTAGATTTATTTCCCATTTACCTACAGTTTTCGTTCTACAGCTTAAAATTCAAAGTGAAGCACCATCAAATTATTGTATATTAAAAAGCCATAACCTTAAAGCCACCAAGGTGAATTTCTTTAATTTTTCTTACATGTATATTTGTTTCTTAGTCTAATGGTACAATAACGTAAGATATACAGCGAAAAACCAGATCGGAATTGATGAAAAAATTATAAAATATGATAATTCTCGAAGCAACAACCTATTTACCAAGCCACCCACAGTAAGGTGACGATCCTGTTCTCGTCGAGTTTATTACGTTTTGCTAGTTATTCCCATACCATTTCAAAACTGATTACGCAAGAGCTCAGTGCTTTAATGGCTACTTGACCCTCCGAGATGATGATAATCCTTTGTCTTCTATTATCTTTTATCATTATTGAACTGGCACACTTTCCTAGTGAGTGAATTTCCGTTTTAAATATTCTTGGGTTTTTGTCCAAGCTTTCGGAGTGTTTGGTTCCTGGCGTCTACTCTCCCGTCCTAGTACCTTCTATTGGTTTCGAGGCGTCTGTATGCCATTGAATGTCATTCTTTTTATGTAGATATGTATGTATGATGGGGTGACATTCACTGAGACCTAAAAGACCTATTGTGCCCCTCACTTCTACTTAGTTCCTGAGGAACGTCTCGAGACTAGTAGTTCCTTTAGTCCTATTTCCCTGAAGACTTTTAGGATATCTGCAGGTTTCAACTTAGGTAAATGTCCCGGGCCTCTTCTATCCAATAATCTCCTAGGTGCTGTGCAATTCGCAAGAATGTGGATGCAGGTTTTTTCTTCCATGCCACATAATCTACATTCTTCTTCCTCCACTATTTTGATATTTTTCAATTGCAGTTTTAGTTTGACCTATGCATTCATTTGATCTCAACGGGTTGTAATCACCCATCAGAATATTTGATTGTCTAAGCCCTACTAGATCTTTCCAATGGTCAGATCTTTTCTTTTCTTCGGCTTTGCCTATTTCTTCCAATATTACATTGGAAGAAATACCACAAAAAGATTCCGGCCCCCAAAAGGGTCTTCAGTCCTCCTCTTTGCTAGTCCAGCTGCTATTTCATTTCCTTCTATTCCAGTGTGCCCTGAAATCCACAGTAGGCTATTATATTGTTCTCGACTAGTGCATTCCCACACCATTTTGGAACTGATTACACAAGAGCTCAGTGCTTTAATGGCTGCTTGACTATCCGACATTATGATAATCTTTTGCCTTCTATATCTTTTGTCAATATTGAACTGGGCGTGAATTTCCGCTTGAAAGATACTTGGGGTACCAGTCTTAGATCCCCCTGTGTACCACACTTCCTGACTGCATTCTTCCACCTCATCCCAGTTTAGCTGGATACGGTATGGTTGGTTGTCGTTAATTTTGGCCCACATGTTGTCACTTCTCATTTCAAGAAGCGAGTTTGTGGTAACATCTGTGATGACTATGGGAGTTGGTTCTTTCATGCCAGTTCCCATTGCATTCCAGTCTGTATGCAGTCATTCTCGCTTCCACCTTAACATGCAGGTCAAGAAGATTGAGAATGGCTGTAATTGTAGCTGTCAGGCTGTTTCTCAAAGCACCCTTTTGCACAGATAGGTAAGCCTCTGAAGTTTTGATAGCTCCTACTACTACTAATTATTCAGGCGAACCTTGGCCAAAACAAACTCAGGTTCCGGCACTGAGCTCCAGTTCACCTTTCCGCTGATCTGTTACTGGCAACCAAACTAAGGCCACATACGTGACCATGGGTCTCCACACAGTTGTGTACATCCAGTGTACGATCCGTGGATTCAGTCCTCATGTGTTTCATATCGCCCCTTTGGCAGCCATTATGGCCATTTTCCCTTTATTGAGTAATAAAGAGGCTTGGCAGTTTTAGTCTTTCAAATTTCCTTTTTCTAGTGAAGGGAATGAGCGCAGTTTTTGCAGGGTTCACCCTTAGGCATTTCCTCCTACACCATATCTCCACCGTTTCCAGAGCCTATTGCATCAGCTCCAATATAACATTAGGGTATTTCCCCAGTACAAGTATTGTCAGATCATCTGCATACCCCTGGGTGAATATCCCCTTCCAGTTCAATTCCTCCAGGAGATCATCCCCGAGGAAAAAATCACTCATCGGAGCTATGCCACTTTTGCTCCTCGACCCATCCCATAACTACCTACTCAACTTCAAAGTCAATATTTTAATGGTTGCACTGAAAAGGTCCTTAGAAAATGGGTAATATCATATCGATGATAACGAGAAATGCAAAAATTTCAAACCGTATGCTGTAAAAATTCCAGTGCTTTAAAAAAGTTCACCAATTGTTTGGAAATAAGTACCTACTTTGCTTTCTATTGAGAATTGAGACCTTAGCCGCTTTTTACTGACCTCCCCAGAGAGAAGAAAATGTTTAAATCACCTATAAATAAGATCGCATAAAAAAACCATTCCAAGACATCATTAATTTAAAAACAAAACACTTTTTATTCAAGGCGTTTGTAAATGTAAACCAACTGTTAAATATGGATATGGTAGTAAAATGAAGTCATCTTCATCGGAATTTTTTAATGTTTCATCGAAGGCAGTTAACGCATAATATCAATAACAGCTGTTAAAGACTTCTGAAAAGTTTTCAATTATGTATGCAGTGAACATAACAAAGTGGGTGTGTAGAGCTCTTTTATCTCATACTAATCAAACAGTGTATTATTAAATAATCCAATCAATGAAGTAAAAATTGAAAAACTAGAGAAATACTTAATCAATTTTCACCAAAATTGATAGGTAACTGTGTAAATTTTAAATTTGGACAGATTCCAAGTTCTACAATTCAAATACATAAAATACATAAGAACATGCAAATATTGTCTCTAATTGATTTTTTTTGGTGCATCTCATGAAAAACTAAAAGAGAACTTTCCGTTTTAAAAACCGGCAATTTTCCCAATAGGTAGGTTTATTTTGGTATATTTATGTCCCCCTCCCCCACCGCTCTAAGGTCCACACTTTCAAAGCTGTATTATCGGATTTGAAACACACTCCTTAACAAAATTCAATCTACTTCAAGTGGCTGCAATTACTATCGAATTATTTAGCCTACAATTTACTTCTTTGACTGGATTAAAATAGAAACTGAGCGAGTTAAATAATTTTTTAAATTTGCAGATTATTTGCTGTTAAATTGACCTCCTAAGCTTTTACCATTTATCATTTACTTCAGCTTTACTATTTACTATAACTTCAACAAAAATTTGTAGAATTGTTCTTTGACTTCTGAATTTTAAAAATGCTACCTTCAGAGATAAGCCATTGACATTATTGATGAGAAATCAGTAGGTCTAGTATAAATTTCAGCCAATCAGACATAATATTCACAAATTTTCAAAAACTTTGTAAGGCGTTATAATAGTAAAACTAATATCTTTTTCGTTTATCGATAACAAGCTTTATGACAATTTTTACAGGAAACAGTAATTAAGTAAATACCTAACTACAAAATCGAGATGGTTTTTTTATCAATATAGACTTTTGGTTCGTGGTTAGATGTGGGGATGTCGCTATTATCGCTTTCTTAACATTTCCTTTACTGAGATTAATGTATTGATGTGATTTCAGCATTGTTTCCAGTCCAGGATTATGCTCTTTGAGCTTCTGAACGGATGATATCTACCTTGTCCAGTTGAGGCACAAATACGCCGAAACCGGTGTACGAGTGATGTTGTCACTTATAATTGCACAAGTGGTTTGTATTTTATCGGGTAAATTTGGTTTGTTTAATGAGAAACTGTTTCCTAGCAATTAGACGAGAATAACTGTCAACTATTAAAAACACGACACCGAAGGTGGAGTGTTTTTAGGTTGACAGTTATTCGAGTCAAATTGTTAAAGGAAACAGTTTATAATTTGAACAACACAAATTTACCCAATATCAATACAAACCGAGTGTAATTCGGCAGGACAATTTAATGAATGAGAAATTTGGAAACTTATCAATGCAAACTTTATTTATGAAACATTAAAAATAAACACATTTTCATTTTAATGTACAATTATTAAAAACGCAGTTATTGAAATTCATACTAGGAACAGTGATATCGCTGCGGGTGCCACAGCTAATCGTTTCTGTAGTAGATGTTGAAGTTTTTTCATTTTCCAAACGAACTGATTGAATAATGCTTGAATGATACTCTTTGTCAACTTGTAAGTATGGTTTTATTGATGATGAATTGCTGTGTCCTGTTATTTTTATTAGAGCTTGTTCTTCAATTCCGCTTTTACTTAATTCGCTAACTGCTGCTGCTCGATTTGAGTGATTTGTAATGTTGACACGTTTGACATCTAAACCAATGCGTTGTGCTGAGCGTTTAGACCATTTGGAAATTTCATTAATTCCAATCGGCAAATTCTTGTACCAGCCTTTAGAATTTTTCTTTTTCCAAAAGGGATTTGGTGTAAGAAATACTCTGTCCGAAGTTATAAAAGTGTTTCGTTTTTCCATTAACTTTCTGAATAAATGTATTGGGAAATATCTTCGTCGAAAATATTAGGCGTGATCCATTTGCTGTCACATAATTTATTGTTGCCGCCTTGTCTCATTTTCGAAAATAGAGGATTATACTCGATACGTCCAGTTTCTTTTCCATTATTTTCAATTTCAGATAGAAAATAAGTGGTTTTGCAGTAAGCTGCTTCTCCTCCGCGCCAAGCTAGATCAAACGCCAAAATGTGATATAATTTATTTTGAAGTCCTTCCGGTTCATTTTCGTTATATAATCTGGCCATTGCAAATACTTTAGATTTATTTAGAGCTGATGCACTACATTTTCTCTTTTCGGGTTGTGCTTGTAGGATTTTACGTTTAGCATTACGTGCAGCTTGTGATGAATTAAACTGAACATCGGTGAAAGGGTTGAATACAATATTAAATTCGTTATAATATTTACTTTGTAGCATTTTAGCGGTGGTGTTCCAAATTGTTTTAGCTACCGCTTCTTTGTAGTCTTCTCCGTTACTTTTTCGCATATTAAATGCCCAATCTTGCAGTATTACATTCAATTTCTCGATGGAAGTATCTGGCTCAAATGTGTATCTTGTTGCATCGCGAAACGTATAGAAAATTGTCGCGAGATTGATGATTGCGTCGCAACTGTATTAGTAGGCACACAGGTATTAACAATTTGACTAATTTCGGCGTTCGTAGACACACCGAATCGACTCATTGTTAGTTCTTGAAAATTCAATAAGTTGTTGACAAACATGCCAAACTATTGTTTCTGGTAACCAACACTGCGATAATTGATGAACAAATGAATAGGTGAAAAAACCACTAGTGTATTTGTCGCTGTAAAAGTTAAAGCTAACTTTTGCCGCTGTCAAAGTGACAATTGCACTGTGGCATATGCGATTTTTTATACATGAATTAAATTGTCCCTTCTAATTACAAACCAGAACTGTCTCTACATACCTGCATTACCTTTTTTGGTTTTATCTATGTTCATTCCATTTTCTTTTAAAGTTTTATTTCATGTTTCTGTAGTCCTGAAGTAGGTCCTTTTTTGTCCCCGTCATGATAATCAAACAGTCTGCAACGGCTACTTCACCTATTTTTATTCTTTGTAAATTTCTGTAGTCTACATGTAGCTTTTTCATCTGCGATGAACATTGTTTTATTATTTTATCCATAAAGACAACGAACAATAGTCGATTTGTGCGTTTGTTTTACAATATCGAATAAAAACTTATGCACCATAATTGCATATTAACATATTTGCTGTTTGAAATTACCTAACAAGATGAAATTATTTGAATAGAAATGCCATTAGTTTAAAATTAGGGAGAAATCAGCTTGAAAGATTAGGGCGCTTCCTACCGATTTGTCGACACTGTCAAAATTTGATTTTGACATTGAAATGTGTTGTTTAATTTACGTTGATTGCAGAAAAACATGGATCGAAGATTGTTTTTACCTTTAACATTACCAGTGGAATTTGAAAATCTTTAGTTGATGGAAACTGGAAATCACGCTAACACAATACGTATAGTTTGAAAATAAGTTTTACTAGTGGAAAATTCAAACTGCATCAGACTACTTGATTTCTTTTTATTATATATAGTGGAAAATAAAATTTACATTTATGTGCTACTTAATTTTTATTAGATTTTTTTTTAATTTTTGTCTTAAATTTGGCTAGTGGAAAAAATTGTATATACAGTATACACCAAGGTGGTGAAGACATTTATAAGCCTGGCGAAATGATTTTGGCGCTCGTTCAATAATCATAGTCTTCACCACCTTGATTTATAATATACGATTTTATATATTACGATAAAAAAAGAACTGGTGTGTCAATTTTCTCCAAAGTGAAACTTTTTTACCTCCATCGTTCATTCTATGTGTCTTTTTTTTCTTTGCCAAAAAAACATTCCTTCTTCTCTCTATCAAATCTGTATATTTCTTAGTGTTAAAGTTCTTAATATAATTTTATATTTATTCTTACAGACCTGCTGATATTCCAGAAATTTTGTGGTTTGAAGAAGAGACTGAATTAATTCGTAGTTGTGCAGCCTTATCCTCGGCCGTTGGTCTTCAAAAAAGTTTCAGTACGTCTGATATTAGCCAATTACCATCACCTGAAGATGGACCATCGGTTCCGGGTCTACGAAACGCCGTTTCGGAATTAGCATTAAATTCATTACAAAGATCGGGATTCATATTGGAGAATGCCAGACTCGATCAAACTTCAAGGTAAAACGATATGCATAAAGTAGATTTTTTTAACGAATGAAGAAGTATCAGAAAATTCTCTTTTTCTACAACTGCTATGAAAAGTGACTTATTCCTCATAGCTTACTTAATTTCAAAACCAAATATTGCTCATACTGTGAGAAATATTTTTTCTCACGGCACTTTGCCCACTCCACATAGGTACATTTATATGGAGAATCAAATAAAACCGACAAAAACTTAGTATGCTACTGCCATCTTTAAATACCTACTTAGTTGTCACAAAACTGTCAGATATTAGTTTCTATTAAAAATATTAGTTTAAAAAGACATATAAGTACTTATTCATAATATAATTATGGATAGTGACAATAATAGAGACGATTTTAATAATACTCCGCCAGAGATATTGGAAAAAGCTGCAAAAGTTACTTTAGATTTGTTGCCGGAATAATATCTTTTTCGGAAAGAGTACTTTTAGTATATTTTGAAGAGTTCTCAAAAAAATTGAAGGCGTCTACTCTTTGGTCACAATATTCAATGTTGCGAAGTACTATCAGTATAAAAAATAACATTGATATATCCACGTATCCAAAATTACGTTCATTTTTGAAAAGAGTGTCCGACAATTACATCCCCAAAAAATCAAACATATTGACAGCAGACCAATTGCAGAAATTTTTAAACGAAGCTCGAGATAAGGAATATCTACTAATAAAGGTACGTTTATTTAGAAGGAACTATCGTTATAATTTATTAAGCTTTATTAAGTTTATGACACGACCGAAGGGAGGGCCATAATTTTCCTGAGTGATTAAGAATACTACTTCAGCTTCTAGGTATATACAATATTTTCCGTACTTCCGGAAATGAAACGCATATAAAATAGAAGAAAAGCACGTCAAAACTCTGTTAATTTACAATAAATGCCATATATCTATGAGTAAGTGTGGATTCATGCAGACACATTTAACAATTATCAATTAGCATTTAACAATTAACATTTATCAATTAACAATTAGTAAAACTGCCATCGTTTATGCAGACACAATTATAAATTAGGAGAAAATAGTAAGCATGCGCACGAGCCCGAGATTCTAGTTATTTACAATAACCATTAACCCTACATTTTCATGTCCATAAGAGAGTCATGTCGATAAGAGTAGCATCATGCATTTTTACCACTTGAAAATTAAAAATAAACAAAACAAACACACAATATAACCTGTCAACCACTTTTCTATGAAAAAAGTGAGGTTAACTTCAGGATCTGCGTACTAGTTGCGCACTAGATGAAAATTCGGTACAATTAATTTAAGAAGTTAAAAGTTGGCCAACTTCGCAATTGTTAGTGTGGATTTATGCAGACACATTTAACAATTATCAATTAGCATTTAACAATTAACATTTATCAATTATAAGTTGAACTACCCATTTCACTATGACTCCATTTATGCACACAATTAACAATTATCATTTATCATTTAACAATTACGAAGTTGGCCAACTTTTAACTTCTTAAATTAATTGTACCGAATTTTCATCTAGTGCGCAACTAGTACGCAGATCCTGAAGTTAACTTCACTTTTTTCATAGAAAAGTGGTTGACAGGTTATATTGTGTTTGTTTGTTTTGTTTATTTTTAATTTTCAAGTTCAATTCATCTTCAAAATTATTCCAATGCACAAATGGACATGAAAATGTAGGGTTAATGGTTATGGTAAATAACTAGAATCTCGGGCTCGTGCGCATGCTTACTATTTTCTCCTAATTTATAATTGTGTCTGCATAAACGATGGCAGTTTTACTAATTGTTAATTGATAAATGTTAATTGTTAAATGCTAATTGATAATTATTAAATGTGTGCATAAATCCACACTAAAATGATAAATGATAATTGTTAATTGTGTGCATAAATGGAGTCATAGTGAAATGAGTAGTTCAACTTATAATTGATAAATGTTAATTGTTAAATGCTAATTGATAATTGTTAAATGTGTCTGCATACATCCACACTAAGTCAAAGAATTCTAATAGAATACCTTGACAAAAGTTACCATAGTAACGTTGTAACAAGTTGGCGTCCGACGAGCGTTCGTAGAAGTCTAAGATCCGGGATTAGAAAAATATACCCTCATCTGTTAATTAGATGAAACAATTTTTTATAGGCTGATTTCAATATTATGAATTTATAAAAACAACCTCTGCCACCATAAGTCTGCTGCAATTAATATTAATTAATTAATTAACAACTAATTTATTTATAATTTTTACTTTCTCATGTTAATTACATAATATAGTAAGCTAAAACCGTTAATATTTTATATTGTATACCTCACTGTAGTAGGCACCGATCGTGTTAAAACATTACCAAAAAATTTTATTGGCATTGTGATAAACTGATTGATGAAAATATTGTTATATTTATAAAACTAAAAATGAAAATATTTATACCTACTATATTTAAAATATTACATTTTGAATATATTATCAGTACAAAAATTAAAAATGAAGCTGTGTTTCATGAGCAGTGAAAATGGAGATGTGTGTGACTTTGATGAGCAAAAATTTGAGGATTGTTATTTAAAACTTTTATTTCCTAAAGAAAAAAAGTTTAATTGCGGTGATTTAAAATTCGATGTTACAATTGCCCATAAATTTGGATATCATCGTGATTGTTTAAAAAAAAATACAATTGTAAAAGGAAAATATAAAGGTGCGTTTGAAGAATTTGTATCACAAGAGGTATGTAAAAAAGTAATTGCTTATAATTAAAGAACATTTATTTTTATTTTTAAGTCAAAATTCAATAAAATAATTTGTTACAGATACCAAATTTTTTTATATTTTCTGGTGATCACGGTCAATCAACGTCTTCTACTAATAAAGTATGTACTCCCATAAATCACGACTATAAATTAAGCAGCTATTAATGTATTTGGAAGAAAATTCGCCGTGCGATAACCGTGATCTCGATGATTGCGTTGCAACTTGTAACACTGTTCTCTCCTCAAGAGACAGATCCCGGCTAGAGACTCTCTCAAGGGTGGATCGACTCCATGTTAGTGTTACACTAGGTATGCCAGAGGGTTGACAGACTATAAGAACTTAGGGCGCCACTACCTTTTTAGACATCGACGAAAAAATAATTTAAATTTAAGAAAAGAAACTAAGGTGAGAAAGGTAGAAACACCTTGTAGAATTTAATTAAAGTTAAAAATAAAAAAAGTTACAAACTTACATGAACCCGGACACGATCCCCTACAGCTCTTACAGCCGGGTAGATAAGAAATTAAAAAAAAAAAGAAATTTAAAATATTAACTTTATTCTGCCATTGAGAGGAAACACAAAAAGGAAAAAAAACCTGTACTTTATAGGTACTTAGCTTATTCGAGAAGATGAAACTGATGGAGAGGTCTTGTCGAAACAGAAGAAACGAAAGATGTCTTGAAGTTGAAGTATAGATGTCTTGGAAGTGAAATTAGAGATGGCTTGAAATGGAAACTAGATGCCTAGGGGTATCCTAGTGGTAACCTGGCATGTAACGGTATCCTGGAATGTAACGGTATCCTGGAATGTTGTTTTTATAAATTCATAATATTGAAATCAGCCTTTAAAAAATTGTTTCATCTAATCAACAGATGAGGGTATATTTTTCTAATCCCGGATCTTAGACTATAGCGTCTTTATTTATCTGACTGTCATCATGTGTGAAAATGAGTTTAATATTGATAAAAAAGCGGGCGGAGTATTTGAAGAATTGTTACCATCAAAATCGAAAAAACTGTATGAGCAGCAGTACGAGGTATTTCAGAAACGGTGCCGGGTAAAAAATGTGGAGAAACCTACGGAAAACGCTTTGTTAGTTTACTTCGATGAAAAATCAAAAGTTGTTTGTTCTTCATCCCTCTGGGCACATTACTAAATGTGGAAATTGTTCATTAATATAAGGGAAAATATCGACATAAGCAAATATCCGAAGTTATTAGCTTTTTTTAAGGGAAAAAACTAAGGGTTTACACTGAAGAAATCAAAAATTCTCACGTTTGAGCAAGTGAACCAGTTTTTAGAAGAAGCCCCGGATGACATATACTTAATTTTGAAAGTAGGTAATTGTGAAAATTATATCCATGAAATTTTAAGGAAACGATTTTTTTGTACGCTGCTATAATTATGGGCGTTGCGGGAAATTTCTTACTGATTACGGTCAGAAACACCAAAAATAAAGTTAATAGAAATTTTGTCATTAAAAATTAAAACAATAGGATAAATGTTGTCAAAACAATCCGAAAGTATGTGGTTTTACGAAAAATTGGGGCCCCTCATTCAAAATTTTTTGTTCAACACATTAACAGAGAATGTACTAAGCGTCCAGAGGGGAAAACATGTTTGGTATATTTCCACGGAAAATAGCAGCTTTTTTAAAATTAGAAAATGCGACATCATATACTGGATATTGTTTTGGACGTACATCTGCGTCTATATTAGCTGAGCAACAATAGATGTGCTAAAGAGACATGGAGGATGGAAATCTTCCAACGTGGCCGAAGGATATGTTGAATCTTCCATTAAAAATAAACAAAACATAGACAAAATATTTGGTCAAGTTGCCGATTTATCTTCTATGGATAATATGAGGCCGTCGTCTGCATTATTGCGTCCTGTTTCTGCAGCTTCATCGGAACAAACACTGTGAAAACGACCTATCCGTTATGAATGAAGTATCTTGATCCGCTGCATTAACCCAGCAAAAATTAGTTAATATGAAAAATTATACCTAATAATGTTCATTACCATTCTAAGTAATTCTTTTTCAATCAAATATTTATTTAAATTATTTACTAGCAATTTTATTCTTCCAAGACTTTCGTTAATATTTAATCCCGGAGGGATTAAATGTTTTACTTCAGTACCTGTCAAAATGGACTGAAGTTGTCACTTCAGTCCCGGAAGTACGAATAATATATTATATATTTTCCACAATCGTTTACTTACGACGTTTTTAAATAACTATTTTTTAGTAGTTCAGCTAAGTTATAAAAAAAGACTTTCTGAATTTGTACACTTTTTTCATACTTTGATTTAAGATCCTGTTCTACATGGGTCGCCGTAGGTGATATTGCTTCTACTTCTCAACTGCCTTCTCCCCATGGTGGACAATCTACGTCTAATACTCAGCAACCAGCGAGTACCCCACCTCCACCAGCTTTTACTGCTGCCGATTTCATTCGATCCGTTAACAAAAAGGTACAAAATTTTATTTATTGATGATAGCAGGTAAACTTATCGCTTCTAGTGTTTTGATATATTGAACATTTTATACGAGTCATTATTATACCAATCAGATGCTTTGTTTCGACATTGTTGTTATAGTCCCCCCTCCCGCAGTGACTCCCTCGTATCGTCCTCCAATCCTGTTATGTTTCTCTCATATTTTTCCAGGCTGACATTTGGACTTGTATACACACTGTACATCACCATGTCTCCCATTCGCACTACCACCCATCCGTTTACCTTCCACACTTCATCCGCCCTCAGTCCACTAATATTCCTGCCTTTCCTGTATCGTCCATAATCCATCCTTGCTTTTCCATATATCTAGCATTTACCTTAGAACCACACATCACATTCACTTCCCTCCTAAAAATCTTTCATCCAATATATTATGTGCTAGCTTGCATTTCCTAAATTTATCTGTAATACCCTCCATCCATTCCTTACATTCTTTCTTCCCGCGCTCTGTTCTCCCCTTCCTCCTATTTGACCAGACTAATCCCCTCTAAGGGGTCCAGAGGGTTCCTCCCATTTTTTCCATCGTCTTCATCTACTCCTATCCTTCCTTTACTGCATTCTGTCTCCCCTGACTTGTATCCCCTTTCCCCACATACCCACAAAGGAAAGCCTATCGACAATCTCTGACCATGTGCTCCTCGCTCTTACATAGCGAGCACTTACTTTTCTCCTTACTTCTCTTCACCTTACACCCTGCTACTTTGTGTCCCTTTGTCTCCCTTTTTTCCAGTAAGGCTTCTGGTTCTTCCTATTCCGTCCTCACCACCGCCATTTTCATCCCGTTCCTCTCTCTTACCACTTTAACTACCCTTTCCAATCATTGTTTCTATTTTCCTAACCCCCCCCCTTCACCCTCCATCCACGGGTCTATCCCTACCATCTTGATGGTTTTTGTTCCCCTCCCCGCTTCCACCGCCCTAGCTCCTGTTACCATTTCCACCTCCCTCAGAATTCCCCTCCCCTCATCCCCCTTCTTTGCCTCTATAACCACCTCCCTGTTTTTTGAAACCCTGAGTCTATCGACCCACTCCCCTTTCATCTCCCCCAACCCCTTCTTAATCCTTTCAATCCCCTCCTGACTGATTTCCCCGATAACCTTCAGTATTACAGCTTCATTTCTGCCCTCCTTTTACTTTTCCCTATCTGCAAAAATTATAACTTCTATCTTCCTCACACCTCCTCATGCTCAAGCCTGTGTAGCCCAACGCTGTCCCCGCTCCCCGAACAGTCGAGTAATCATCTCAAACACCTTCCTCTCATCCCTACAATCTCCCTCTATCCGACAGATCGACTCCTCCGCATTCACCCATGTCCCTTTCCTTTCCGTAGTGCGCACCTCCCTTACCCACTCCATTTCCTCACCCTTTTCTCCTAGCTTATGTTACATTTTTTGGACTAAAATTGCACTTGTCAGAGGAAGCAATTTTATTTTTTAGATATCAAGGAGGGGTTAGTGTAAAGTTAAATTTAAGTTTGCGTGGTCGCAACCTTTGTCCCACGGCCGCAATCTTGAAAAAAGAGGTGCAAACTATACTGCCGTCCTGGGAGTATCTCCAATTTGCACCATTTTCGAATTTCCTCTTCCTATAGGCTCGCTATACGATTATAAGTATACCTTACAACTTGTTATTAGGTATTCCTTAGTTCAAATGCAGTAACTACCTTATACAAGTCATTAAAGCAGTATCTCCTACAGAAAATGGAGATACTGCTTCTTAATCTAGCTACATGCCCCACCACAATTCTTATTTTCTGGGTGTAAACTAAGCAAAAACGTGTTGGTTCCTGTCAGTTTGCTGTGATAAGGTCCTCTGCGTGTACTCGTTAATTTTCATCAATAATAGAAAAATTAGGGCGTGGAGTTAGAGCCATTTATTTGCTTCAAATAGTTTCAAAAGGTAGGTATTATTATTGACTCGGTTGTTAATAGTTTTATTGCCATATATTATTTGTTAACAGTTAAACTAAAGATACTTAAATCATGGAAAGCCGCGGAAAGAAAATATTGCGAATGCTGCAGACAATGGAAGCCATTAATCCAAGTTCTGATAAGAAGCCAAAAAATATATTAACTTAGAACCGGTCAAGCTGCAAACCACCGCTTTCCGCTTGCGAAATACTACACTTAAAAGCAGTTACCGCCAACTAATTGGATTTACTGCTTTTTATGCTGTTTATTCTTACCGATTGTAATAATATGCCTTGCTTAAAAGCAGTAACCGCCATTTCAATTAAAATTTATGAAAATATGGCATGAAAATATGAACGTATTCAATGATAAGCGAAAGAACAATTCCAGAATTCATAAATATTTTAATGGTGGCACAGCTTTATTTACCAAAATCTGCATTATCTCGAAACTAACAGTTGTGGAGATACTGCCTTCTTTCTTAGGAGGGCAGTACAGGTCTCACAAAAAAATTATTCCAGCATTTTTTGTTGCAAATATAATCCTCTACAACTTTTTATCGTATAACTAAAAATAACAAAGTTATAAGCGAAAATCTATGAAAGTTTTTGTTAATATAAGAGGAATATTAAATAATGGACTGAATATTCCAATTTCTTGTTAATGAGAAGAACAAAGCTGATTTCATTGTACTTCTCAAAACTTTATTCTCGGAGGTTGGTTTCAGTGTCGACCAAGCAGAACCAGATGCAGACACTCTCATCGTTCGCTTTGCTCTTGTTGCATCTCAATAGTTTAACTCAGTCACTATTGTAGCTGAAGATATCCATATACTTATCTCACTCAGGGTACTTGGAAGAATACAATTAATCATATTTGTTTATAAACCATGCTTCAAAAGGACGTCCAACATTATATAGTCCGTCAAATTTTATGTACGGATACGTCATTGCGGATTATTTGCTGTTTCTTCATGCTTTTTCAAGATTACACAACTTCAGCAGCTTACAATATGGGTCAACTTAAATTTCTGAAGACTGGAGAAGCTTAGCAAATGGAACAGCGTTGTTCCTGAACAAGAGAGTTGACCCTGCTTTTTTCGATATCATTGGGGAACGTTTTTTCATCTCTTTTTATGGTGGCAATAAAGATGATAATCCTCTGATATAATCCCAAGATATAAGCGATTCGCCAAGTAAGTGACAAAGAATACATTCAATTTATCTTCACTTCCTCCAACACAAGATACAGAGCGCTTCCACAGCTTCCGAGTTTACTATCAAGTCCAATCGTGGTTCGGTAATTACAACGACCCTGAAGACTGCGGCTGGAAAGAATATGGACAGATATTGACACAAGTAGAAAGCCAAAAACCCACAGCACCTCCTGAGATTCTAAAGTTGATATGTGGATGTCGGAAAGCAGGCCCCAAATGTTCTGCAGTATGCCTCCATTGTTCTGGGAAGGCTTGCAGTAACATAATGGAAATCTTAAAATCAATTGAGGCAAATGATTTTGAAGAAGAACCACCAACAATGACGCCACTTCCTTCTCAGGTTATCCCTCAAGTATTTCATATAGAAGGTCAACGAGATCCTGAGCCGCAGCCTGTTCCATCAACAAAACCGAGAACAAAGTAATTAGGTGATTTGAATATGACCATGGATTAAGCCTACTGGGCATACCACGTAAAAAAACGAATTTTAAACCGATAACCGATAATTTCAAAGTTTTGTACTTAGTTGATTGTCAAATCAATAATGAAATTAACAACAATATAGGATAATTCATAAATGAAAATATTATCATGAAAAAAATGGAATGTTATTTGAAAATTATGATGAATGATTAATATTTAGGTATAGTTATAAGTACTGGAGGATAGTATTCATTTCGCAGGGCTGTAAAATCTGAACTAATGAATAAAATAAAAAAGCTTATCATGAAAGTTATTCCTTAAGAACCCCACTATAAAAAATGTTTGATATACTTTTTTTGTAAAAAAGTTATAGCGACCAGAAGAAAACTTTTTCTCAAAGATTTTCGCTTATAACTTTGTTATTTTTGGTCCTACAATAAAAAATTACTGCACCAAAGTTGTAGAGAATTATATTTGCAACAAAAAATGTTGAAATTATTTTTTTGGTAGACCTACAGTTTGTGAAATAAACCATAAAAACCATTTGGACTCCGTTTTCTAAGATGGCAGCCGTGGGACAAGAATTGCGACCACACAAACTTGAATTTAACTTTACACTAACCCTTCCTTGATATCTAAAAAATGAAATTGCGTCCTCTGACAAATGTACCTGTAACTTGTTTAATAAGTGACCGTACAAAATTACCCAAACTTGTTAGAATCGCCAAGTAGGTACAGTTAAACAGGGATTTGCGTACATAATGTGCTATCAATATGACTGAAACAAGGTATAAGCTAAAATTATATTTATAAAAAATACTCGATAGTTTTGTCCAGAATATTCTAAATGAACATTTTTCTACAGGTGCGTCAAAATTATATTAGGAGACGTTTGTTAACAACCTACAAAGCCATTGAACGCCTTTCTCAAAGTGAATTCAACCTGGACAGATTGGAAGTAACTCCATCGACGGCAACGGCTAGCCTAGAATCGTCACCCAACAATTCACAGGTAGCTCCGTCCCGCCTTACTGTTCCAGGCTCAAGTCCTACACCGAGCAAAAGCCCTACCACGTCTTACAGTACAAATGCCGCCATGCTTAGAGTCGTTAAACAACGAGCTGGTAAAAATCTGCCTTTAACGATACGCGATGTCGAAAGGGAAAGAGGAAAACCTTTATCTAAATACGAAAGAAACATGATGATATTCAATTGGTTACACACCTTGGATGATACCGCCTACGTGGAAGGGATTCAGTAATTTTTTGAAAATGAAAGTTTACTGTGAAAGTCCGATACTTTTTTTAGAGGAAATATAATTTACAGCTGAAGCTTTGTTTCTACAAGCGTATGTTGAGTTAAAGAGACATTGATGATTATTACCAGGATGCCGATATCCAGAGCTATTGGAAGTGAAAGATTTAAGTTTAAGTCAATGGCTCACTGTGTACTTTTCAGAGTTAAATGTGATTCTCCACTCCACTGATTCATTACAAGTTTTAGGCAATTTTTTAGGATCCTAAATAATTGATAGGTATATACACATTTTATATCAATTTTTATGTAAATTTCCAAATCATCAACTTGTCCTATTTCTGTTCAATTTTAGTTGACGTGATATATTTATAGAACCGGTCTTATTTTTTTATCAATTAGGTAATTGACAACTTAGGGCCAAAATATACGGTAATATTCACTTTAACGTCGTTTATTTTTGCAGTTTCAAAGATATTGGTATCACTGATTCTGTAACATAGCCTCTAGTATCTATTCGTTTTTCATTTATATATTTCCACTCCATATTTTATAATAAGTGAAAAGTTCGAAATAATTTAATCATTATTGCATGTAAAAATGGGTACTGATTACATGACGCCGACCACATCACTAGAAAAGCCCTTTAATATCGAAATAGATTGGAAAGGAGAATTCAAGGAAACACCCAAACAAGAAATAGTTTGGTTCACTGACGGTTCCAAAACGGACACTGATACTGGCAGATGTGACATTAGTCACTCACTGGGAATAAATACCACTATATTCCAAGCAGAAATTTACGCAATTGACTCATGTCTGAGAGAAAACATAAGGAAGGGATACAGCGGTAAAAACATTCTTATCTGCTTAGACAGTCAAGCGTCAATTAAATCACTTAATAGTAGTACCATAAAATCCAAACTTGTCTGGGAGTGCTAAGAAAACCTTAAAAAACTCAGTGCCACAAATAAGGTAACCCTGAAATGGGTGCCAGGTCACAAGGGTATTGAAGGGAACGAAAAAGCAGATGCCCTAGCACGAGAAGGATCGGCAACCGGCTACACCGGTCCTGAACCGGCAACCGGTATAACAAAGGCTTCGGTAAGAACCACATTAAACCAGTGGGTGCACAAATAACACCTCAAATACTGGCAAACAATTCCGAAGCTCAAACACAGTAAAATGATGGTCAAACAACCCATACCAAAACTTACTGAAGAAATCCTGAAGTTAAATAGGAGAGATATCAGGCTGGTAACCGGCCTTATAACCGGAAACTGTGGCCTGAGAAAGCACCTTCACACAATGGGGATCTTCCAAGAAGAACCTACATGTAGATTATGTGGTGAGGAGGACGAAACAGCCACCCATATAATTTTCGAATGTGAGGCTCTACGTTGGTGGAGGTATAGACAGATAGGGCCGGATGACCCTATATACAACCTCACCAAAAGAAATACTGTGAAGAGACTTCTAGATCTCATCAAGGTCACAAATCTTCTCACAGACTAGCAGACAGACAGGACAATACAATAAGCCAACGGCTGCAGTGTTGGGGCCCACTAACCCAGCCTGTTTTCGTCTGTCTACCAACCAACCAACCAACCATGTAAAAATGTGTTTACATTATATAAAAAGGTCTTGCCTTTGTCAAAAGTGCACAATATAAAAATAAGCATATGCGTACTTATGAAAGCAGAAAGCATTTTAAATCAGAGATTCCTCTTTTTCAATGTCATTTTTTACAAAACAAAAATTATTCCTGTGATACACGTAAAACGTGCAGCATTTTAAGTGTTCCTATATAGGCCTTTTTCGCTCCTTCTTTTTAACCATAGTTTCCGTAATACTCTCTTCTTTATAGATTTTATCTTGTATCATTCATTATTACCTGTTAATAATAAAAATTCAACAACCATCTTTATATTTATAACAGTAGAGTGTAAAGGATAAAAGTTAAGGAGGCTCCTGCCAACTGCAGTACACATGATCTCATCCTAAATAAATTATCAAAACTTTGAGTGTTGCATATATTTGATTTTATAGTTTCAATGTTTAGTGTCCTAAATTTAGGATCCTAAAAAATCAACTAAAACTTGCAATAAATCATTGATAATTACAAACGGGCATTATAGAGAGGCACAAAAACAAACGCACTTTCACTATTTCCATTTCATATTTTATTATGGTTTGAGAAGAGTTGACTTCAAAACACCTTTGTTATGGGTGTGCGATTCGATTTTTTCATCAAAAATAGGCAATGCTGTGCTTGGAAGGGAATTTTTTCTGCAAATATGCTAATAATAAGTTATTTATTTATTTATTAAAATATTTATTATACTATTTTATATTTTTGTTTGTTGGAATATATAGCTATAGCTATTAAAAATAAAAAGAGTTGAATTAATATATTATTTTGATGATACCAAATATAACAAAACTCAAAAAATGGAATACACTAATACACTATGTTTAAACAAATGTTTGTTTTTCTAACGGCAATACTTAATCACCCCATGCCCATGGCGGCCATATGCATTTTGGCCTCTTTGGTCCATTATTGGAAATAGTCAAAAAGGAGTAGGTCACGAATTTGAACTTTGTCTCTGACAGAGTTCCTTGTTAACCTAAACGAAAAAGGTCATGCAATTAAAATATTCATTTTATTTATAATAAACTTTTTGATCAAATGATCCGAAAACCGGGATGATGTCACTCTGAACCACATTCACCAAAAAACCATTACAGCTTCTGGCAAACGTCTTCATTTTAAGTGAACAGCGAAAGAGTTAAGCAGTTTGAATAAGCGTTAGTGTATGTCGCTACTCTCTGCTTGTTTATAGATACTAAATATTGCCGAATCTCAAATGGAATAGTAATGAAGTGAGCCGCCACTTTCCAAAACACTTTGCACCAGCATACATGAAATAGTGCATAACCGGTGAGTCACCATCAGTATTTTTTTTATGAACACGTAGAAAACTATACTTGTAACTACTGCAGACCAAAGACTACTCCTAAAATAGAATCTAAATGAACAAAGCGTTAAAAATCGAAGCTACAGCTAATCTTACCTGAATTGTTTCGGTAAAAAATAAAACCAAATCAAAAAGGCAAATTTAATTCTTGTATTTCACGAGTTTCTTATAACTAGCATAGTTCTTTCGATCTCTTACTTGCTATTTAGATTTCGGGAAAAGTAAATAAAAACAAATGTTGATCGTCCAAAATGACTTTCGAACTTTTGCAAGCGCTAGAGGCAATTTTTGGATCCCTTTCTTCTATGCTAATTAAAGTAAGTACTTTTTGCTTCTTCATTATCCACGTCATTTATTCTTGATGTGTATAATTGAGAAAAATCATTTGGAGAAATTGAAGCAGGATTGAATAGCGAACTACGTTTTGGTGCTTTTTATACAAATCTTGCTCGTACGCTGAAAATGTCAAATTTCCCGGATGAAATTTGTCGTAGCAACTTCCGAAATAGATTATTAACTAAATTTAAATAATCCAAACGAATAATATAGGTATGTAATAGTTACTAGTTGATTTAAAAACATTTGGTTCTTTTGCAGAATACACGAACACACTTTTAAATTAAATTCGGAATCGATAGATTATTTTGAAATTTTAGTATGGTATTTAGTATGTGAAAGTAAGTGTTTTGTACTAATGCGCCAACCCTATATCTATACTGGGGATAGCAAATGAGGAGAAACGAATTCATGTGTGCTGAGAACTTTTTCCTATGATAATTTTAAATATGTAAAGAATTGTATCATCTATAGGGTGAGACACGAGAAACTGTACATACTCATAAAGGTTGGCAAATTAATTTTGGCAGTCGGAAGTTTGTCAACGTCCGATTCGCCGTAGCAAAGACGTATGCGGATTGCAAGAGCTCACTTCGCTGGCAGAATTCGTAAGCCTCACCACTTTTAAAACTTTGCATACGGAATGTACGTCGCCTGCTCTTTCCGCTTACTGCGTTTACAACGTTGTCGTATAGAGACCCCTATAAGAAATGTCAAATGAGCATTAAAAAGTGCCTGCTCCCATATTTTAATAATATACAGTTGGAGTTGTGAATTTCTAAGTTTTGAACGGTAATTTCGATTTGTTTCATATTTTGGTAAAACGTTACAATACTATCACCTAATTATAGCTGAATTATTCAAACTAGAAAATAATCAAGGCGGGATGAAATTTTTTATATGAAGATATAGACCAGCCCAGATTTTTTTATAGTTTGAATAAATCAGTTGATTAGGTGATCGTAGTGTAACGTTTTAACAAAATATGAGACAAATAGAAATTATTATTCAAAAGTTAGGATCAAAAGAAATATCAGTCAAAATTCACAACTCTCCCTGTATATTATTAAAATATGGGAGCACACACTGTTTAATGGCCATTTGTCATTCCTCATAGGGGTTTCCATATGAGTATGTACGGCTCCTCATGAGTCACCTTGTATCTACAAAGATGCCACACACAATTCGAAAAAAAGCTTAAAAATGAAATTACTACGCTGCGACCTGGATTTAAAAATTTACTGAATGTTCTCCAAAAGTTATATGAATAAGTGTATTACGAGTCCCGTTAACCCACACCACTCCCTGAGGAGGCTTTTAAGGAGCTCAATAATAAAAAATGCGCCCTTAAAGGATGTCGCTTATACCTCCCTTTATCTCTGCCTGCGCCACTGGCTATGAACCTCAATTCTTATCGACATAGATTTTTTGAATAGCCCTGTATTATTTAAAACTGAATGGACTATCCCATTTTATATCACTACTTAAGACTAGGTGAAGCTCAAAAATGTAATAAAATAAAATCAATTCTTTAATATGTCTCTAAATTATATTGTTTGCAGATATAGAATTATTAAAGGAAAAAGTATTTCTAATGACACACGAAAAAATCTATAAATAAAGTTTTATGGTGTAGCATATAAATTCGTTCGACCCCATTTTTTGCTACAGCCAGTTTACTTACAGGTTTTGTGCACTTTTACATAAAACTAAAAAATTATTATTGATCCTGAGAAAACATTTTAATTGTGTTTAGTCCTTTCTGTGTTGTTTAAGTTTTTAAAATTCCATAACTGGACAGTGTAAAATGTTGTAAGAGTTCTTTACAAATGATCCGTGCCCTAAAATCGGGAGAGATAATAATTATTTTCCTTTGTTAAATCTATGTGATATTAACATTCACTTTTATAGCGGATCCCGATAAACTTAAGTCTGAAAATGTACATTTTTTGTGATCGGATTTTTCATATGTTATATTTAATAGTTAAGTTATTGTATCTATAGCTTAATAAAATTATTTATATATAATGTTTGTAACTGAAAAATATCTCATTAATGTTTAATATTTGTTAATTGTGAATCATATCAAATAAACTCGTTTTATTTAACGTAGTTTTTTATTTTACATAGGTATATGGTCTACTTAAATCGCGTAAAATGTATAGCTGCACAACTAGGTGACATAAACGATGTCAAATGTAAATATAATGTTAATAGGTAGGTAATAATAAATCGATTTTATTCATCTCACGGAAAATACAGAAATATTAAAAAGTGATGCCTATAGGGCAAGTCCACGTGACATCATACCCTGAGGAATCTGACACAGTATATACAACATGTTCCAGGAATCTGATGATAAACAAGCGTTCTTTGCTCAACACGTGGTTCTGCTCCTAGTTAAGTGGATATGGTAGTCTGTTCACTGCTAACATTTCAATGCGAGTCGTCCAATACGCAGGAGAGAGGGAGAAAATACTAGTAATATAATCAGATAACCAACCACAGCGGAATGGTATCTCCACCTCTACATTTTCGTAACGAATACACGCAAAGCAGTTTGATGGACCAGTGTTGTCACAGCTTACTCTATTGAGCGAGATCTCGTTTCTTTCTTTTCTAATTTACTTGCTCGTTCGTATGTCACTGATTTCTCAATCACTAAAGGAAACAGGCGTTTTGGACGAATGTACGAATTTTCGAATAGACGACCAAAAGGCAAAAAATAAACATTTCCTCTTTTTGTAATTTCATGATTTTTCCAACCATTCAGCTTTTTTTCATTTTTCGAATTCAATCAATTGAAAACACTGCGCTGTACCCATTTCTTTCCTTCCTGTCGATCCGGTCATGTTTTATAAATACCAGCTTTCTTTAGATGTCACTGTCACTTGTAAGTCAGTGAATGTCAAAGATTTTTGTTATATTTTACTATTTTTCGGTTTATTCGGTAAGCGAAAAATATTTGTGTGTTACACATACAGGAAGCGCTTTAGCAGCCAGAGACTGTTAGATGCACTAGCAAGCGTAGCAAAGCGAGCATTTTCTGCCATTGTGACACAATATAGGTATTATTCCATCGGCGTAATTCCCAACGCAATTTAAAATCACTGGAAAAGACGAGGAACTTAATTTCAATAAAACAGCACATGAAAAACTGTTTATAGTCATTTATTTGTTCCAAACAATCACTTCTCTAATAAAATTTGGCCATGCAATAAATTCGATTATCAGAATCAAGAAAAAATTGTAATTCACATCAAGAAATTGTTAAAAATAATTTTCGTACTATCTAATGGTTGTTATTACAACAAAGTCTTGGATATGCCCCTTTTAAGGTTTACACTACAAAAAATTGTGTATTATAATTAATGTTAATTTGTTGCAATAACAGTATTAGCAGTTTTTTTATTAATCTAAATATTATACAATAATAACAATAACCGATTCATATAAATATAAGGTGAATTTAACATTAATTAAAGTTCTTTTTTAATCATTCCAAGTGAAGAGTGCCTATTTTAAGCAATATAGTTGAATAATATAATTATTAAAAAGAAAGATCGAACATTATTACAAAGAAATTATTTAAAATAACTTGAACATAATTAAATATTTTGAAAATACTGGAAAACCTATCCCTTCTATAAACAAACTATTATTATAATAATTAAAGTCACTCTTTCAATAAAAACTAATGACGAATTCGATTGGGGAGCACGATCCTACCCCAGTTCAATTCGCATTTTCTCAGTGCCATGTAAAAGTTGCTCCAACTCGATCCGGTGGAGTTACCAAGCGACACTAAGGAAACGCGAGCCACACCAGTGCAGTTCTTAAACCGACGTTGATTCAACTGGGATTGTTCCTCTAGATTTTTACTAGCAGCACAGTTCTAAAAAACCGCACAGAGTGCAAGCCCGCCGAATTCTCACCAGGACCGCACTAAATTGGTACATGTCCGAAATATTTTCAGAACCAGTGCAGAGCTTTGTCAGTCGAACAACCAACACCAAGAGGGAGTGCTTTCAGTGATGCTTGGAGCGCACTAGTGGCGCCAGTCGAATTCGCTATAAGAGTCAATTAAAATTTTGTATCAATCTATTTAACATCTTATCCACTACGTTTTTCTGAATTAGCTTATTCAGGTCCAGTTGATCGATTCTGGCACGTTATAACTTATAAATACACTCTTTTAATGCCAATTACACCAATTAAGATTATCTCACAAATCACTGGGTATAAAACTATGAGTGATTAAATCAATCATTTAATTAGGGATTCAATTAATCTGCCTTAAATCTCTCGTTTAATGATCGCCAAGATATACCGTTTACTTTCTAATGACCTTTATGTACAATTTGACAAATTATTACCAAAATATATGTTGCCGTTTGTTTAGAAATGTAATTCAGTCAAGTCGTGGTAAAATAAGTCTAAATAATAAGTGCATTTAAATGGAAACATTTGTTGTCACTTGATTATAAATTAATAATTGATAATGCTTACAATCCATCAACTGATAGTGGAGTGGAGTTTAACATAGTTTTAGCAGAGACAAGCGCATGGACCAAAGTCTTCTTTCAACTTTGAAGGATATTGCGAGAAAGCCAGAAAATATGAAAGGACAAAATTTAAAAAAAAAGGAAAACTATAGAAAAGGTATATAAGAACATTTTGTATTTTGAAAGTGAGCACAAACAAAACTGAAATTATAGTAATATCAATGAGAAAAATTGCGAACACAACAATGGACAATAAGAAGCAGAAATAAATAATGGACTAACATCAACTACGAAATTATATCATTTACTAAGAAAAGGATTCATGATCAAAAAGGTAATCAGCACTGAGACCAAACTTTAAATATACATTCATTCATACGTTTGGGTTGTCCTCAATAGCCCAGGCACTTGAACTGAATCTTTGTACCATTACCTATGTTATCTTTTTCCATTCCAGAAAATTACAATATACAAAACAATATATTTATATTCACTCCAGGATATTTTGTTTTGTTTCTTCTTATTATTAGGTACTGCATTTTCAATCCTATTGACATCAACTGATACCAAAGGACAAGTTACAAAATACCTCTCCACCGTTAAACGCAAACAGTACAATAAGTTCAATTAAAAATTATTTCAGCTAGAGCTTGGATTAATTTCTTCGAAGACGCATAAATGTCTTAATAACAAGATTAACGATAATTATTATTATTAATGTAGACACGACAGTGATATAGAATTGATATTAGAATAACAACTAATGTAATAATAGTAAAATATAGCATGTAAATAAATAAAAAGTTCAGCTATATAATATATAAATATTATTTTTAAATTGACGGCGATCCAATTATCAACCCCCTCTTTCTAGAAACTTTTTTCTTTTTGTACGAACTTGTTCGGAACCCATAACCCACTATTGAAGGCTGAGAGTAAACGGTATCCCTTGGCGAGTATATTTTGTCTCTTATACAAAAATGGCATTCCTGGACCGAATGTCCTAATATACAACTTAAAAGTTGTGTATATAAATCTGCAAAATCCATATACCAATAACATTATAAATATGTAGATTTTACATAACTATGCCATTACATAATTCAACAGAAAACTTACTTATTTTCAAATGATAACCAAATCTTTCAACAACTTTCAACAAACAAAATTTTAAACTATTAACAGTACAGTAAGAATCCAATCATTTTGGCGCAGATACTTATTGGAAGCCTGTGTCGCATCCAAAACTTCGATGGTCACAGAGAAATAAAACGCGTCTCTACATAACTGATCGTGTCAAAAATTGATAAACGTCAGAAATTGTTGTCCTCAAATATGCAGGTAATTCCTTTTACAAGTGTTCTCGTTTTTGTCAAGTATTGGTATGTAAAAATATCGTTCAAATTTTATTCCTACCAATTTCAATACTCAACTATAATGTCAAAAAATTTGTCAAAGATAATGAATGACATGTGTAGAAGAATTTGATATGTTTTTAACAAAACCAGTCAACCTAATAACTACGATGTGAATTAGGACAAAGTGAACCTAAGTACAAAAATCATAGCTTAGCATTTCTCTACGAAATGGCAACTCTATCGTAAGTCACGTATGGGATTAACTTCTTGTCACTGCGACTTAAGCATGGACTCCGAAAAACTACATACTAAGCACGATTTGAAATTATTTCAAAGACGATTATTTAGTGTTAATTGTTACAACAAATACCTACACTCATACATAAAACGTTTTGTGTCGGTAACATTAAATTTAGATCAAGGAAGTGGACGAATTACATAACAGTTCATCCACAATTATTGGAAAAGGCGCTAGGAATAGTTAAGTAGTAAAGAAAAAAAATATTATATGGAAATACTATGGCTGAAAGTAGTTTAAAGTGAATTACTGCCATTTATTTGGATTCATTTAAGTATCTCATACTTAATACTTTATCTACATGACTACAGACATTTTTAAACCACCAATCTTGTGTCAATACTCTTAATCGTTCACGAACCTTTAGGACATACCTACTTACAGTATTTTCTAAAATTAGAATAAAAATATATAGATTAAAAATGTTATTTAAGTGATTGAGCTTACAGCTTACAGGTGAGGAACAAGACATGCAAGATGCTACCAAACTACATGTTCAGAATCTACCCTTTATTAGCAAGGTTCTATAAATTAAGGTATCTCATTGGTTGTTGCTAATCGCTGAAACGCATTGTACACACATTGCGAATCGCTGATAGATTTTACCGACCTGTAAAAGAATATCCTACTGTTGCCGAAACGATGTATAATTTGCCTTGATATTGATCTATTGGTATGTTTTATCTGCACACGAGCAGTGTACATCTTATTGCATATTCCAGCATTATATAAATGCCAAAGGGAATGAATTTTATGCACCGTTAAGTTCTTCCTCCTTCTTCCAATTGTAAAGTAAATCCTTAAACAGCATCGGTTCGTCTGAAAAGAAGCACATACAGAAGACAGTGAGTATGAAGGTTTCCTCCGTACTTTACCAACATTCAAATGTACCTGTATGTGATGAGACAAGACATACCCCTGATTAGCAATATCAAGGCAACAGTAAAATAGCTATACTTCTTTAGAAAGGCAATATCGGCCATTAGCAATGTGTGCACAAAACGTACTGTCGAAAAGTATTAACCAATGAGATACCTTAATTTATAGTCTACTGTTAATTAATGGTAAATGCTGCCGGGAAGAGATCAAATTATTTAAAAGGGTATGGAAGTTTCGCTTATAGCACTTATTTAAGTATAGCTTATTTCTTAGTACCTATAGAGTAAAATGCACCTATCTCTTACTTAAAACCTTCAATGTTAGCTGACCTTATCAAGGTTTCAACGATTGTTGTGGTGATCTTGAACCTTGAGATTTAAAGAAAGCTTTTTCAACAATGGTTAACATAAAGCGTAAGTAGTAAGCGGACAATAATTATACTAGGGAATTTTCGGTTTGGGAATCGTCTTATTGTTACCAAGCTATTGTTTTCGGTAAAGGATCATTTACACCTATCATTTTGAAGGTATCATTCAAAGTTATACGTGTAGATTGTCTCTTATTTTTGTTCCATCCAAAGTGGAAGGAAATAGGAACTGATTCATGTCCCTCCCATTCACTGGCATGATAACTATCAGTAAGAATCAAGAAAGGCTCCTTTAGCTAGAATACGGATCAAAAGAGTGTGACGTCACACTTTCGTAAACATTATTTGACATTTTGTATATCGTTCGAGCTTCCATTGTATTTGCTGGTTTTACATCCTTTATGTGTGATACTCTAGTTATAAATTATCAGTAATCTCTCAGTTTAGGATTACCAAAAGTACAATAAATATGGAATAAGGTTTTATCAAGCCAAATAGTACAAATTTTCCAAGAATCGATTTGTTGATGCTGGAAGTATTTTTTTTATCTAACAATGACTTTTACTATTTGAACATCGAAATGTTGAAACTTTCATGTATATATAAGTATTTAAGTCATAATGTAGAACTCTAATCATTAGATACAGTTGATGGGGCTATCCTTGCGAGATTTAGCCACACATTTCTTACTGTTTACTTTTTCATTGGAACGTTAACAAATATTTTGATTAAAAAACGTATTCTTAGATTTTGGCACTGCACAACATCGATATAAAGTATTCATGACTATTTCAGAACATAATTCAAATTGATTCAAAATGAACTTTTAACTCGCAAGCTGGCAAGTGTTGATCTGTTTACGAAAGTGTCATACCATAGACCGCTATTTCTATAGCCATGATGACTGATCTACGATATAATTCCACGCATATGCTTTATTCAAAATAAATGGGATTTCTTCAAAAAATGAAGGTTCTAAAGGAGAAATTTACACTTTTGAAATACAATTTACATTTCGCGCCAAAACGCTAGACTTGTTTGTTTTGTATTTCGGTTGAAATGAAACCAAAAAGCTGGATGAAATAAGGATGATTTTACTCTGAGTAACTCACTTTGGATGTACATAAAATTAAAATTGATTTTTAGTAGGTTAATTTTGATTGTAGGTATACAATTTTGAGCAAATTTATACCAAGTATACTTATATCTGGAATATTTAGATATCTCGAAATGAAATCTGGGAAGAAGTATATTAGAGTAAATGTTTGATGTGAGCTTTTACTTGTAATAAAATGCTTCAATCGAAATTAAAGTAATATAATAGAGTATTAGGTAAAAATTTCGATATCTATAAAAATTCCGCAGATTTCCGTTGGTATCATTGATTTTATAAATACACAGTTATTTTTATAATGTAGTTAACAGAAATTAGATTATATAAATCTTCTTTATCAAATATATTAAATATATATATAATATATTAAACAGATAGAAACACAAACAAATCACTCTTATCAATAAAATATAAATATCATAAAAAATGTTTTAAACATGAACAAGACATACAAACAGTTTAAAATATTAGATAGGCTGTTCAACAAATAAAATTCATTGTAGAAAGCAATATACTGTAGGTTATTTGATGATCTTAAACAAAATGAATGAACTTTTTCAAATTAATTTCATGATCTGTGACTTGGAAAAATAATATTTTTACTGAATATTTAAACAGCCTAATAATTTCACACAAATATCAAAAATTATCATATGTTTAACAGTTCCTATTACATACTCCTAAAATCGATTGCAAATAAAAATAATAGAAGTAGATGTTTTGAACAAATGGATTAAAAATTAACAAATCCATTACATAATATATCACTGGTTTTTTTTTATTAAAAAGTATAAGCAAAGGAAGATAGATGCGCGGTTAAAAATCATAATATCATAATATTAGGATCACACAAAGGATGCTCCTCAAAGTAGGCCAATTTGGAATTTAGAGAGTTTTCTTCTTGGTAGTTTTCTTAATACGCGGTAATGTGGCACTTTCCTAAAAAATATAATACAAGGATTATTTTAATCTCTATTTATTAAAAGCCATTATAATAACAAACATTTTTTTATTGTATTATAATTACAATACTTTTTCTCTGAAATTTAAATTGAAGTTGTACGAGTAAGTAGTTTTAAATAAAATGTCCAACTTTTTCCAATCAACAAATCCATTCCTATTTTGATCACATTTAAGAAATTTAGAAATGAAAATTGCAATCTTTTAAGACGTCATCTGCCAACTAAATTCATGAATTTCAGTGAGGGTTTTTTAAATATAGCATATGACCCCTTCTCCAACAACCGTTGGTTTCACAGACAAAGAAGTTCTTTCTAACAACAACTTATTTCGCCTAATTATAACAAACACAACCGCGATCAAGACCTGTCAATACCAAATTAACAATAGCCACTGTAAAACTATCTCACTTTTTTCCTTCTAACTTAGAAATCTTAGTTGTTATCCAAAATAAGTAAAAGTCACTTGAAGGCGACCTTGACCTTTCACCATTTTTCGAATCATAGATATGGAGATAATAAAAAGTAATTAAATTTTAATTTACAACTGAAAACCCCTTTCTATAACTCAACAAAGGAGGTCCGTAGAAAAAAAAGTACTGACAATATTTTAACAACACTTATTCGTTTTCAAGTTTCGGCCACTCAATACTGGGGCACACTATACAAAGCATTCCAATGAAAACTGTCCACCCCACATAATTCTGAAGGCGTCACTTTTATGAAAAAATGAAAAAGCCCGTCAAAAATCATATAAAGGGGGACGTCTTTTTGCTCATATGTAGACGTTATAACTTTAATCCCCTCACCCCGATTTATGTATGTATGTATGTATGTATGATGGGTTGACATTCACTGAGACCTAAAAGATCTATTGTGCTTCCTTACTTCTACTTAGTTCCTGAGGAACGTCTCAGAGACTAGTAGCTGCTTTAGTCCTATTTCCTTGAGGAATTTTAGGATATCTGCAGGATTCAACTTAGGTAAATGTCCCTCTTCTATCCAATAATCTCCTAGGTGCTGTGCCCTAGGATTCTGAATTGCGGTGCATTTCGAAGGTATGTGGATGGTGGTTTCTTCTTCCATCTCCCCCCTATGGTCAACCCCACCAATTTTTTAAATGGAACATCCTATACATCATTGCATTGTTGGATTTTCTTTTACAAGAGGATTACAAAAATGTATAATACATAAGTGAAAGGATACTTCCAATGTAAACTATGCCTATACTGCGGCACTAACTTTACTCAATTAAGTAAACGACGCGCGACGTTTTGCGGACAAAAACATAGCAACCGAAATACTGGCGTTTGACGTTTTTTAAATAAAGTGTCAACGATAGCTTAGTTTTCATAAAAATGATGTAGGTATACTCTGCAAGATAGAATTGAAATTGTAGAATTATACTACGAATACAAATCTGCACGAGCCACAACTAGACAGTTTAATGCTGCTCTCCAGGAAGAGCTGTCACACATAAGTACGTAACTGAATTAATGAAGAACTTTTTCGAAACAGGATCAGTTGCCAATAAAAAATATAGTTTAAAAAAACTAAAAAAACACGCTTTCAAAGAATGTTGGACTAAAAAGTTAAAAATAATTTTAAAAATTAAATTATGACAATAGTACATAAACAATACTAGTTTAATTGAGGGAAAAGCGTGGGGCGCTTGATATACGATAAACACAAAGCGTATCACAAATAAAATTAGTCAAAACCCACATTACACAAAAACAATTTGTTTTAGTGACGAAAGTACTTTTTGCCTCAATGGAAATGTGAATACACAAAATGTAAGGTATTGGAGTGACACAAATCCTCACACCTTTCGTGAACAACATACCCAATTTCCAGAAAAGGTCAATGTTTGGGCTGGTATTTTGGGAAACCACATAGTTGGTCCTGTTTTCCTAAATTCAAATTTAAGCGGTGAAGTGTATCTGGAGATGTTACAAAATGCAATTGAGCCGTTAATTCTTGAAATTCTGGAAGATAATCCAGTTGAATTCGGCCATCTGGAAATAACATTTCAACAAGATGGTGCTCCTGCACATTATTATGGTGCAGTAATAATTTTGGTATTTATTTAATTTATCCGTCAAAATTAGTTTAAACCCAAACAAAATTAATATGGCTATGTAGCCAATGTCAATGCCTTTTAAACGAGATATCACTTGCCATAGGATCCTATTTAAAATTATTGGCCAGAGTGGCACTGTGACGTCATCTATTACTATTACGTCACCTGTTACCATTCGTAGAGAAGTTTACAACACTTTATTTTCAACCTCCAAATTTTATCAATGTAAGTGTAGCCGTTCAAAAGATACGAGGGGGAGGGGACTTTTGAATAGCACTCTATATCATATCGTAGGGTGGACCGGAGCAATTTAAAAGTCTTGAGTGACAGAGACAGCACGTTCTTACTTGAGTAATCCATGTTTTTTCAACAGCAATTTGAATCGAGTCCCTCTGTTTCAACAAATGAACGGTAAGCAGGGCTTAGTGCGCAGAAACACAAGTGTTGCCTTTTACTGCACTGTTACAAATTTCACTAGTACTACAAATTAGCTGTTCCGACAGAGCAGTTGCGGACTTATTTCAGATTTCTCCAAATACGAACATGAGCAAAAACAAATTTGAAATGAATCCGAAGCGCATCCATGGAACGAACCTATCATTATATTTTCGAATATATAAAAATAGAAGGGGGTCATGCCAAATCCCACGACAACTTATCAAAAAGAGGTTGAAAAATCGCCAGCCATAATCATCTAACGTGATTATTAATCGACGTCCTCTTATTTTCCGCACAGATTTTTGTAACTATCGCATACTAGATGCGATATGTGCAGTATCAACTGAGAATGATTGGAAGGGTGTATGCAGTATTAATGACGGCAATTAGTCCAGAAACTCATTTACACTTCTCTAAATAGCACATTAGGTGCAATTTCGCTTTCAGATAGTTTACTCCGAACCAAATGACCTACTATAGTTATTTCAAGTATCTGTATTGGTCTGTGATAGGTAGCTGAGTCATAGCGGTCGTTGGGAAAATGTTTTTATTCACTTTCAGAAACGAGCCACTTCTAAAATTGCGATTGACTCAAAAACATTTTAGGTGAAAAATTTTAATATATACCTTTGAGTACTGTAATTTGCGTGTTTCTACATAATCAGCGGACACACTTTTTTGTCCGTAACTAATACAAGTTTTGTTAGGTCAATGAGAAAAAGTATTGTTATGTATTTAATGACATAAAAACAATATTCTTAGTAATGCAATCCACAACAAAACAAACTTTAACAAAATATTTCAGAGCTAATACTAAACAGTAAATTTTTATATCACTATAAAATGAACGTAATATTAACATAAGAAAGGGGTTAATGCATGCCAATGTTTGATAATGATGTAGGCATAATATTTCAAGCAAATATTACATTCTTAGCAAAACCTTTTTATCCTTCAACACTTTAACTAACATTTAAAAATATCTTTTTCTATGATAGAATATATGTATATTCATCAGTGAATGGTTAAAATGACAATGAATTTTTTGCGTTAATACAACTAAAAGCCAGTGAATGGGTAATTGAAAATTGTCAAAATAAAACGCACGCATCAAATATATCGACGAGTATTGCTTGTTCAATCCACCGTATTAGCCAGATTTAGCTTACAAAAACTGATATGTTTTCGGTAACCAGACAAAACTTTCGTGGAGAGCGTTTTCCGTCGAATGAAGTGACCATAGCAACTGTTGACATGTACTTCACAGAGCGTCTATTACCTCATTATAGGGATGAATGAAATTATTAGAGGAGCTTGAGACAAAGTGTATAGTTGAAGTAAAAGATATAGTGCGAACTTAAAGTTGTCGACTTTTTGTTTGACTCTAAGACTAAGAGTATACCGTCATAGTCCAGTCAATAATATAATTATTTAAAATGCTTACTTAGTTCACGATAAATTCATTTAATGTTATAATTTCAAGTAATAGTCGTTGATAGTTAACTTATAAACTAGTTTTTTAATGAAGGCGATTAATAAACGAAACTGTTTAAAGCACGAACGAGCAATAGGGAGTGAGTGCCTAATAGTTTGACTGAACTATAACTATTTTTGAGAGAGGGTTGAAGGCGTTCTTTTTAGTCGGTGGTCTGACATCAAGAAAGTGTGTGTGTTTTGTGTGGAAATTGTAAGTAAGTATACATATATTTATTAGCAATTATATTTTTAGTTGAACATTATATATTTACCATGTGGCGTCCTTGGGAAATATCGAATTCGGTCCAAAATACTGTGTGTAACAACGACGAAAATTTAAATAATGGTGATGAGAGTTATGATTTTAGTAACAGTGAGAGTAATGATTAGACGTCATTTGGAAGCACAGAAAATATGTTTCAATGTGTATAAGAATCTACGAGAAAAGTTTGGTTTCGATGAAAAAATAGAAGTTCCCCTGTCAACTATACGTAAAATAACCAAGAATGGGCCTTATGAACGCAAGAAGCGATGTGATAAGGGATTGGTCAAACCTTTAGATACCTATGTCTTTGATAAAATTATTAAAAACCAGCATATATGACTGTTACAAAAGTAATAAGTTACCTATGATTGAAATAATAAGAAATAAATTGACAAATGCTGGCCATAATGTAAATTGCTGTAAGAAAACCATTGAAAACTGGATTAAAAAATTGGGATTCAAATTCAAAACGATTCATAAACGTCAAACAGTCATGGAAAGCAGAAGAATAGTGGATATGCGGTATACATACTTGGAACAGGTAACTAAGTATAGAGAAGAAAACCGGCCAATTATCTATTTGGACGAAACTCGGTATGATACACACGATACGGTTAAGAAATGATGGACTCAAAATACAAATGCAATATAGAATTATGTTTGGTAAGTAGACGAAAATAATATAAATACCTTTCAGAGTTTAGCTCCGCAACATAACTTAAAGGGGATATACGATTAGATAGTTGCACTATATGTTTTACGTCAACTATACTAAGCTTTCAGGTGATTATAATGAAGAAAGGCGGTATTTTAGAATTATACCTATTTTACGCCGAAACCGGTCTACAAAAGTGATATTGTCCCTTCTAATTACAAGCCGTCTAACTTAGAAATGTAATGCAATATCTTTCGTGGCATTTAGCCAAGGAAGTAGTTGTTGCTTCTTAGTGAACATTCTGCTATTTGCAAAGTAATTTTCAAATTTATAAGGCGTTATAATGGTCTTAAACTATTATCTTTTACATCTATTGATCACACGCTTTACTAAAATGACCACTTTTTTACAGGAAACTGTAATTAAGTTAAAGAGGGAAAATCATTAAAAAACCCTTCCCGCTTTCTATAAATCAAAATACAGTTATAAGAAAGAATGGGATTACAACAATAGTATCAGACGGAAGAATGTCATTCAATTCTATACAGACGGTTCTAAAGCATTAGAGGGGGGTTAAGACGAGAATGTAGTTGCCAGGAACTGGAAGCTGGAGGTGCAAGCATCTTCTAAGCAGTGATTTACACCATAGGAAAGTGTGCCAAGTTCAATACTTATTAAAGATATAGGGGACAAATAATTATCATGTCGGAATGGAAATGCCTAGAAAACCTCGATGAAGAAGGCAAGAACAGTATCGTCACCTTACAGTGGATTCCAAGATTCACTGGAATATAATTAAATGAAATCGCAGATGAACTGGCAAAGGGAGGAATTAGAGCAACGGAGCTCTTTCACACTACTGTAATATTGGAAGAAATAAGAAACGCCGAAAAAAAAGGAAAATGAAAGACCTGGAAGGGCTAAACTACAACCAAGTGAGAGCAAATAAATGCCTAGGTCAGAGTAAGACTGCAATAAGAGTTTTGACTATTGTCCTAACAGGATACTGTCATCTGAATGGTCAACTCAAGAAGCTCAAACTAGTGGAGCAAGAACAATGTAGATCGTGTGGAATAGAAGAAGAAACCGCCATTCACATACTTGCGGAATGCATAGCAATACAGAATCCTAGGACACAACACAAAATTGTGGGAGTCACGAGACCAGAATCGAAAGGAATATAATAAATATAAACATCGGTTTCGACTATTCATAGCTCTCAAATTTCTTACTACATACCCGGTAAAAGCAGCTCTTCTCGATTGAAAATATTAAGAGGTGTGGAGACACAACAAAACAGCATAAGAATTGTGAAACTATACTAGGTTTATTCGTAGACCTATCACAAACGGAAGAAAACTGGACGACTCATGCGCAAAGCCTTTCTGTGAACGGATTTTATTCATTGCGCGTGAGTCGTTCAATTTCCACCCGTTTGTGATTGCTCCACGACGAAAAAACCTATTAGATACCAGAAACAAATTAGATGAGTTTAAATTGTAAATTAACACCAACTTTAGAGAAACTATAATACTTAAATGGGGAAAAATGTTGTTGAGTGTTAATAAGGTCACACTTTGATAAATGAAGATTTGTATAACCTCCATAAAATTACCAATGCCTACGACTTTGGTTTTAAAGAAGGTTTGTATATTCATAAAACATCAAAAAAAAATGTGGAAAACATTTTTCATCTTAGAATATTTGTATCGAATGTAAGGATTGATATAAAATAATTTTTGAATCTGCATGCTTTGAAAACGGTTAGTATCACACAATGATCACACAGCACGAAAATATTGTTAATTGTTTTCAACTTGAAAGCTGTCATGCCTGGTTTCAATAGATGTCTTCATCTACGTATCTTCTGATTATTTTAATCCGTCTAGAAGCTAAAGGTGACTCGCTTAAAGTTTTCAAAGATAGTTGGCTACCACTTTTAGTCAGACCAACTGCATGCAAAGGAGGTGCAGCATTCGCTTGTCTTGTTAAATCATTATCACTTTTTGATTGTAATTTGGAATCAGACAGCGATTTTGAATAATCTTGACCCAAGAAACTATGCCAAGACGATCTTTTCTCAGTAGCATCATCTTTATTCCAAAAACCAATCTTCTTTGGAAAGTTTATTAGTTTAGAAAATGAAGATTTGCTTCTTGTCGAATTAGAAGAAGTGGAAGAAAGCGAAGAACGTGATCGATTCAAGAATGTTCTTTTAGGTTTAGGTGGACTTAAAAATACTTCCTTACAGATAGACTCAGCCGAACCAAATGATTTTACTACTCCTGGTTTAAGTACGAGAGTTGCTTTAATTGAACGTGTTGATTCTGGCTGGCAAGGAGTTGGAGTAGCTTCTGAAGTTAGTGTGGAAGGTCCAGATAGTTCAGTGTCTGGTTTAAAATCAGGAGGTGGTGGAGGAGCATGTTTCTTGTTATATTTACCGCCCCTTCGCACAGGTATGGGTACTTGCTCAATAAGTATTTCTTCTTTGGTATTTTCCAGATCTTTAGTGTTAATCTGGCAAGTTTCGGTACCGTTTTTAGTTTCTATTAGGTTGTGAAGAAATGAAGAAAAACAGCTCACGTCTTTAGTAATTTGTGAAATAGTAGGATTATTTTCTATATTTAAAACTTTTTCGCTAGGTATATTATAGTCGTCACATTTACTGATATTTATATTCACTTTGTTGTCTTCACATGCAGTTAATATCTGTTGATCCTTACTAGTTTGATTAAGGTTATTTAGACCGTCTAAGTCGTCATGCACAACCTCTATACAGTCCAAAAATTCGTTCTCACTTGAGTCCGCATTTTCGTCAAGTTTCGCTTTCTTAGTTCCGTCTTTATGAAAGACAACATTAGTATCGAATTCTTCGTTCTCGTCACTTTCCTTCAAAATAAAATAATTTTTTGAATATTTTGACACCGTATTACGAAAATAGTACATCACAGTTAATTGACAAAAAAAGCTGAGGAAACAATTGTTTTTTTTTAATTGTGTATTTTTACCAATTTAACGAGAAGAACAAATAATGACACTTTTAAAATTGGGAAAACATATCAAATTACTGTTGGTGATTCTTTATAAGCGCTGCTCTACCTTGTCGCACAAAACGGAGCTAGTTTGTTGTACCTACTTTTATAACCTCACTTTCTTTATTATTAGTTTTCCATCATTCGATTCCAGTTTAAAGTTTTGCTTTCGAATTTTTCCGTTTTTATTATATTCCGTGAAAAAGGTAAAATAATTCTAATTTTTTATCAAAATGGCTAATTATTCCTATGAAGAATATGCGGATATGATTTCAATTTATGGTGAGGTGCAATGAAACGTGCAGTCGAACGAAGATACGCGGAACGTTTTCCTATCAGACGACATCCCAATCGATCAGCATTTACAGCTCTCCACCTACACCTAATATAACTAAAAGTAGGTACTTAAGATGGTAGATATCCTCGTATTACAAAGATGTACGAAAATGGTTTTAGTTAGAGGAAATAGTACAGAATGCAGAATTTAGTATACTAGAAAACTCGTGGCTAAGCGTTCTGCAATTTCTAAATTCTCCATATGGAATATTAATCATAAAGAGAACCTCTATCCGTTTCACTCTCAAAAGTTCGCTAAATGGGGATTTCCTTGCTCGAGTCGTTTTCGCAAACTGGACCAAGAAAAAAGATCCCAAATTTTCCCAAAAATTATATTTTGCCATGAAGCTATGTCTACTCGAAACAGAATTTTCAACTTACATAATGTAAATAATTATGCTTACATTGGTGAACATTCGCATTACATAAAAGAGACGAAGCATCAGCAAAGATTTAGCATACATTTCTGAATAGGTGTTACCGGCTATCAGCTACTGAGACCAGTAGTGTTACCTAATCATTTAACAGGACAGGATTACCTTAACTGTTTTAATAATGCACCTGATTTAATGGTCTGCGTTTCCCTAATGACAGGACAAAATTTGGGGTGGGCCAATTGTCATAATTTGGAGGTGGGCCGAAATTTGGTATCGGGTGGGCCAAAATTTGGGTTGGGTGGATTTGGTGATCTTTTTAGGAGGGCATGCGCATATCCACAGTGATCAGACCGGCTTAGTATATCTACTATAGTTTATGCACAATGGTTGTCCTAAAAATCAGCTGTATTTCCACTAATGAATCTTATTAATAACAAATTAATTAATTTTGATCAGATGTACAACAACTAAGTATTAAAATAAAGGGCTCGTGTTGTTTCCCATTTCATTTTGTATTTGAATTAACATGTATTTGGAGATGCATAGACCTATTTATGTGGACTTGAAATCTAATATTCATCAGGATGAAAATTAAAATAGCGAACACATCTATATGTAGTTATTTATAATTAGAATTTATGATTTTGCATAGATAGAATACCTACGAAATTTAGTATAGATATATTTTAGTTCAGATGTTCTGAGACATCGAGAAAGCATTTAACAATGTTACCACGAACACATTGGTTAATGCAATGAATATACGGGGGGCATCCACAACAATATGCCGATGGATAAAGGCAACTCTGGAGGATAGGATAATAATCTCCACTCTAAGGCAACTCACCATAAAGGCAAGGACGGGTGGAGGATGTCCACACTACCATGAGCAACTTTAGTTAGCGACCTCCTACAGAACTGTCCACAGCAGACTTTTACTGTCTTGGATATGCAGAGGATATCGCTATTGTAGCCAGAGGAAAGTTTGCAGGGATGATATGGAAAGTGTGTGCCTTAAATATACTTGATAATTGGTGCTTATAAGAGAGATTGACCGGCAATGCTCAGAAAACACAAATTATCAATTTCACGGTCGCAGTGGACTAGCCACCTCATCAAATCTATCTAGTTCATATGTCATAAAAAATAGTTATTACTCAAGCCATCTGGTACCTATGCATTGGAGATGGTGATAATGATAATAACAGCAAAATAGTATAAATAATAATTTCAATTTTGCAAAGTTATTTAATATTAAATGTACCTTCTACCTTTACCTTTATGATATTTTTAATATTAAACGGAACTTACGTCACTGACACCACTTTTTTTAGGAACAGTAGATCTGGTAACTCTAATAGATCGAGATCTGGTGAGCGAGCCGGTCCGTTGCAAACCTTCTCGCGCAGTAACTTTAAGAGGTAGTCCTTCCCCGCTAGAATACCCTGATGAAGAAATATCTTCAGCAGACTGTATGCTAGCCACTCGATCTGGTCTTACATCCACTTCTGAAAAATAAACGACCGAAGTAGAAGTAGATCTATGAGGGCTGCGTCTACGCCGTGTGGCATGTGGTTCGGTGATGGTGTCAGCTTCATCATGAACGTCGTTGTGGGAGGGATCACTTAAATCGCTTAGACTGTAACTTTTTCTTAATTGGTTAACCAATCCACCGCCACCCTGTAATATGAAAATAAAAAGATTATCAGTGTAACTGCATGCAAAAGTTTTGGAACTATATCTACGTATTTGTATTATGTCTAAAAAATCAATGTTTAGTTGTATAAAAAGGGTACAAGACGTTAAAGTCATCCTATTTGCGTAAGACCCGCTGGAGTTTGGGGTTATAAAAGGTCATAGGTTGTCAAAATAAAGCCTTCGACATAAACTGCGTTCGTTATTTGAGTCCGATCAATCTTTTTAGTCTGAATCGTTCGTTTATTACATCTAGAGGTAGGGGAGGTAAATCTGAACTGTTCGGTAATTCAGCTCAGATCAGTCCGAAGTAAATCTGTTTGCTCGGAATATTTTGACCGACGAGAAAGATTTATCTGTTTATCTGTCACGTTATGAGGTTATGTTGTAGTCACTACTGTCATTAGTAAATCTCGTAGTGTTTGTTGACCATGAATAGCGACCAAAATTGCCTCAGGGATAAACATAAATGTAACTAATGAATAATACAATACAAAAAAAAGCTAAAAGAACGGCAACATCAAGCAAAAAAAATTGTAGTCCGTTAATGAAAGACACAGGTTAGTAGTTTGTTTAGATCTGCTGGTCGGGCCGTTCGTTAATAGCAATTTCCTCAGATTAATATGTGATCACGTGACCAAAAATCCGTCGCCTCTGCGATGCAAATACCGAACGTAGCTAATGATTTGTATTTTTGACAACCTATGTCATTTGATAACCTCAAACTCTAATAATTCCAGCCGATTTTACGAAAAATTGGATGATACTCTTTTTTAATACAAATGTACGCAGAAAATTCAAAATACCAATAATCATACCAATCCAGTATTTAGCAATAATACAGGGTGTATCAAATAAGAGTGACTGATTTTAAACATAAATGCCCAGCTTATTAATTGCTCCAAAGAGATGGGGTTTTCACTTGTTTCACAAGTTTATCAAAGATATTTTTTTAGGCTTGGCTGGCATTTCATCTCATCAACACAGGGTGTTTTACTAATGTTGGTCAAATTCAAAGGGAAAAATATGTATTATTTTAAATGGAACACCCTATAATTTCTGATCTCATTCGAAAGAGCAATCATTCTCCTTTCCAAAAATGTATAGTTTTCTATCTTTTGTTTCATTAACAACAAAGATATTCGAGGTTTCATGTAGTAGTACATTTTTAATTAGTAGTTTTATATGAACGTGTTTTGATGACTAAAATCAACTCATGCTGTGACCGTTTGACGCATAACAAAATCATTTAAGTCGGTTTCATGTAGTATGCATTTTTAATTACGTAAATAATTACCAACAAATCTGACAAACAGTTTAGTTAGTAACAAAACATAATAACATTATTCAATACATATAAAGAACGAAGAACAAAAAAGTTACAATAAATGCTGCATATGCCTACCCTCTTCGTTTATGCATAACTGTAGGTAAGCAGAATTTTAAATTTTCAAATGAATTTTCTAACATTTCTTGCGGAATGTTTTCAATAATGTTCCTGATATTATTTTTTAGTTCTGCTAAATTGTTAGGCTTAGGATTGTAGCACCTATCCTTCACATATCCCCAGAGAAAAAAATCTGGGACAGTTAATTCAGGAGACCGCGGTACCCACTCAATCGGTCCAGCTCGACCTATCATTAAACGTTTTTAATTAATCTCGTGCTATTAACGAATAATGTGGAGGTGCACCGTCTTGTTGAAAGTAAACGTCGTTGCTAATTCCATCTTGAACTATTTGCGGATAAAAAAAAGTTTCCAACATATCCGTGTAATTAGTACCCGTCACTGTTGGTTCCGAAAAGAAAAAAGGACCATAGATTTTTCGCAGAGATAATGAACACCAAACGTTCTGAAATTCATTAAAAGAAATTGGTTTTTGAGAACCCCATATTCTACAATTATGTTTGTTACACATGCCATTAATGTGAAACGTTGCTTCATCAGACATAATTAATAATGAATTGGGTTCGTTTCTTAATAAATCAAGTAAAGTCTCACATACCATTACTCGTTTTCCATAATCTGACTCGTACAAATTTTGATAAGTCTGAATTTTTTAGACATCTTTGAACGTCACTCTTGCTAAGCTCTAAAATTCCAGCAATTTTTCTAATTGAAATTATATGATCGTTATCATGTAGCACTTCATTAATTGACATCAACTTGTTTAAAAGACCATCATTATTTCTTGTTTTTTTTTAAGTGTGCAATGCAACCAGTTTCAATAAATTGTACATACTATTTTTTAATTATATTCACTGACGGCGGATTTTTCATAAATTTCCTTCTGAATATCCTCCTTATTTGAATTATTGATATCGTTTTTGCATAAATTATTACAGTTTGAGCTTTTTCACTCACTTATATGACTTAACAAAATTACTATTGTCAAAATTGCTGATATTTTATTGTTATGCGTCAAACGGTCACAGCATGAGTTGATTTTGGGCATCAAAATACTTTCATATAAAACTACTAATAAAAATGTACTACTACATGAAACCTCGAATATCTTTGTTGTTAATGAAACAAAAGATAGAAAACTATACATTTTTGGAAAGAAGAATGAGATCAAAAATTATAGGGTGTTCCATTTAAAATAATACATATTTTCCCCTTTGAATTTGACCAACATTAGTAAAACACCCTGTGTTGATGAGATGAAATGCCAGCCAAGCCTAAAAAAATCTCTTTGATAAACTAGTGAAAACCCCATCTCTTTGGAGCAATTAATAAGCTGGGCATTTATGTTTAAAATCAGTCACTCTTATTTGGGACACCCTTATTGTCAAGAAAAACTCCATGATTGAAGTATTGATTGATATTTTATACAGTGTGATTAGAGGTCCGCCGACGGAACTATGAATTTAGAATTAGAATTCCGCCTTGTGGCGGAAGTTTATACCAAATATACAGAAATCCGCGAAAATTACATTACAAACGTACTATATCCTTACATTGCGCATTTGAAGAAGGGGAAGGAAATATAATCATTGCATTCACCCTTCCCCTTAAAATAAATTAATACCAAACCAAATTGCGGATTGAATTCTTACAAAAATAAACTTTATATCATTAGACATTTCCCATTACTCTTAGGTATTTCTTAGAGCGTGGTGAAACGTAAATTGCATTCAGGAATTCCTGAATCCTGAATCCGTTTTAGGTATTACCAAACTTTAGGAAATGGTTGGTGAAATCAGGCATTAGACTATCTTTTTGCTCAAGTTTTGTCCACTTTTTCACGCTATTTAATATAACACTTACACTACCTAATTAAAACACAGATAACAGCAACAAATGGCAAAAATAAACAGCATTTTGTGTTACATTGACATATAAACAACAGTCAATGGTGACCACTGCCAAGATGAAAAATTTGAATCTCAAAATTTTAAAATTTCAAATCTCAAAATTTTAAAATTTCAAATTTTTTTTTCTTTTCGGACTAAAAGTCTTAGCTGCCAGGCCTGTTTCGACAAATCGATTGCAGCTAGCACTTCAGGTGGATGGGTTTGAAACCTAATTTTTTTTATTCAAGGTCATCCTATAAACTTTCACCTCTATAGGTTTGTGCCTCTTATTTCGACTATTGATTGATAGACAATAGTCACTTCATAGCCAAACAAGAGAGGTGATTGCTAATGTTTGTAGATACGTGATAATATTAATAACTATATAATAATTAATAATCATAATAATTATTTTACTTTTTTGTAATTTAGCCTAAACATAACCAAGGTAATAATTAAAAGAAATGTTTGATGTAATCATATAAAAATACCTTGGTCTGCTGGCCGTAATCTAGGAATAAGCATGGGTCTAGACAAGGAACTCTAGAGTACCAGGAGGGAACACACAATAGATACATGCAAAGGTCCTAGTGGAGAGGCTCCTACAAGATAAGCCAAATATTTATCTCATTTTATCTTATCTTACAAAGCCTTGTACCTTCATCAATTATTATCGATCATACAGAACAGTTTTACTTTTAAAAATTTGAATTAGGTGAGGAGTTTTTGGTTGGATCACTTAACCCAATGGCGATCGCCTTGTTTTGTCAGTGACACGCATTGGTTGTCATTTTTCAATTTAGGCTTTTCAAAGTGTTCAACCACAAATAAACAGAACAAGGCTCTTTTTAGAACTAACTATTTTATTGTAAAAATACCCTGATACACCAATTATTCTTTTTCATCAAAAAAAATTAAGAAACATCCACCACTATTGGGGTACATCCGGTACATGTACTGATTTTCCATTTAACAGCAACGGTAATAGTTGAAATAAAAATGGAATTGGAGGAAGATGATGTACCTGGAGCGAAATTAAAATTTGCCCAAATAAAAGTTCATCTAGTTCGAGATTTAAATGTAGGGCCAATAGAATTTAGATAGGTAAAGCATCTCCAAAGAGGAAGAGCAGCAGGGTACCTGTAAGCAGTTCAAGTGAACATCGACCGCAACAAGCTACCACAACTTCAGTCTTTGCAGTTCAAACCATTTTCGGTGAAACTTGAATTTAATTTGGAAAAATGCAGTGGTCTCACAAAGCAAGCAGGTACACTACAAGGTAGAATAGATTAGATTGGATGGCTACTCGGCCTATTCCACTGCGACCTTTTCAGATCTATTGTGGTCGTCTGAATCTAGATTACATTCTCCAGCCGAGTATTTTTAAGTAACCAATTAGCCTCAAGACTGAACATTTCATGTAATTTCTGGCCGCTAGCTTCTCATCGTCTAGTACAAGAAACCGCACATTCGCCAGGCAATCGCACTGACATAGGATGTGTTCACCAGTTTCCTCTCCTATACCTTGTTTTTAAACTAGGAGGAGCATTTTAGGAAACCTCAACCACACCACTAAAAGTTACTAGATTGGGAGTGTGTTCCGAAAGGGTCGTGTTCAGACTTTTTGAACCAAATGAAAATTACGTGAAATATGTATTGTACTGCTCGCTGTTGTCGAGGCCAATGAGGGATCAAGGCATGTCTAAATATCGAATGATGATTGGCCACAGGTCATTGCGAAAGTAATAACCAAATGTCACATTATTGTGAAAAGATGTAAGGTTATAATAAGTAGTTTATGTGAAATGTTTTAAGAATTTGAGGATTAATGAGAATTTAGAAATACAATTGTATGATTAAATTTTTTTTTAACATTCGAGGCTTTGGTGTAGCAAAACTAAAAGTGAACAGAAGTTTTGTTATCGAAAAATACCACAAAATAGTACTGCAATGTATGTAAAACTTGATGTGAAACTTATACTTATACTTATTACACATGGCTTCATCTGTCAACCCCATTAACTTTGCGTGCCTGTTAACACACTACAGGGTGAGTCGAGTCATTTAATTTTTATTTTGTTTGTTTCAATTTTTTCTCGTTATTTGTGTTCATTTCTATCTCAATTTACTCAATATCAATATCTATACCAGGAAGGAAAGTTTAGGAAGAAAGTGTACCCATACAATCGAAAGCAGCCCGATATAACGGATGGTTCAAAAACGTCAGATAGCGAAGGAGTCGAAGTGGTAACAATGAAGCAAGAGATAGCTTTCCCAATAATTATATCGAAGGTTATCGAAATTTTCGAAGCGCAAATGACGGCAATTCACCTCTGTGTAATAAAAATTAATGGACAAAAAAGAGCGCTAGAGGCACTTGATTGTGTACGTACTTTGAATGTACTGGGAGACCTGAGCAAGATTACAGCACGATTGTTCTATACCATTTCTGTTTATCTACTTTTTGCATTGTGGTGAGATAGGATCACATGATTCTTCAAACAAATCATCATATAACTAGTTTTCTTATTTTTACTATTCTACTACATACTAAAGAACACATAAAATACTTACGATACATAAAAATCAAGCGATACAAAGCCATGCAGAGCACATCAATGGAAAGAAATTCTTCTTAAAAGCTAATTGTGTTAATTTTTGAATTGCAATTGTTAACGAAGAATGGGATATTAAATAACAAGTCGTCAAACGGAATATTTTATTTATTAAAACACCATAACACTATAAAAAATATTTAACTTTACATACATAATCATTACAACTTGAAAGTAATAAAATGTATATAAACATTTGAAAAAGAATAAAAATAGATTTATTATTTCATAATTCACGAACAAAATCCGTTCTTGCTTATGCTTAAAATATGAATAAATCGTTTGATAGAATTTTTTAAAATATTTAGGAAATCAAATATTTAAGGCAAGAATAAGAAAAAGAAAATGTTTGTGAGGTATACAGAATCATGGATCTTTTGCAACTGAAATACACCATTGCAGAACCTTTAAATCTATCAAGAAGTTCCCCTAAAAGAAAAAGACCTAGTGACGAGAATCCCATTGCAGTGAAGAAGAAGAATGGCAAGGAACCGTGAATGAATTTTTTACCCAACCTTCAACTTTTAAATCGTGTTAATAATGGTGACAAGACATATTGTAACCCCCACAAATGGTAACGGACAATTAGTAACGCCGTCAACTCGTAATGGCGACAAATTCGTAGCATCGACAGTTCGTAACAACGGCTCTTCGTAACAATATAATTCGTAATGCCAACATTAAGTTTGCAAGTTTAGCATTACTACATTTGGACAAAAATGCATATTGTATACCTTCCTACACTAAAAATGGTGGTAATTTTTTAAAGGCCACTTTTTGTATGAATTTTTATTAATATGACAACCAGAAGAATATTTACGTTTTTTCCTTCCATTTTGTATCCCGAATTATCACTTTAAAGTAGTAAAACTGAGTCTGAATAATAATGAAAAAAATTAAAAAAACTAGGAAATTATACAAAGTATGCAAAATGCAAAATCCAGTGAAACGTTATCTGTGCCAATTTCAAATAATATAAAAAAATATTTAAAAATATTTTAAATTTTTTTACTATAGTTGCTTTCAAGTATTTAGTGTCGCTACCTTAGCTACCTAAAGAAATTTTTAGTTTTTGTCCCTTTTAGTTTTAAAGAATATTTTTTATTTTATTCTTCCTTGTTCAATAGTTATGTTTATTGTAACGTTCTTTACATATTGTGTATTGCATTTTCTTGAATGTCTTTATAGGCATTTGATTTTAATTTTATATTAGGTGAGTAGTTTAAATAATAAACAGTATTACCTAATTTGGTTTGGTAATACAAACTTTGTATATAGGCAAGGGGGCCCTAACTCAATTTTCGCGGAGAGGCCCATAATTTGTCGCTACGCCACTGGGCTTGCTGTTCATCATTGCCTTTGAAGCCACAAAGTAATAATGAACTGTGCAGTAGTTCATACAATGGTAACATTTTTCTTAAAAATGTATTTTGTCGAATTATCTCAATTTTACTAGGAATACTCCACAGCTTATGGACAAGAAAAGTTTCTGGAATATACATTTCCCTGGAGTCCATTCCCCTAAGAAACAGTTCCTGTAGTGAATTTCTGGAATACACAGTTTACTGGAAGAACAACTCCCTAAAGTAAATGTCCCTAAAATGGCTTCACTCACGATGTCCTCAATGGACATGTGTTTTATTAATCAGGTTATTTTGCAGCCTAAATAACCCCATCCTTGCTTCTCCCATTATCACGAGGTGTGATGGAGGAAGGCCAAATAATTTTAATTTTCAATTGTTAGTTGTGTCAAAGGTTGTGTATGTAGAATAATATTATACCTGAAAAACTATCGTCTCTCATCTCGCAATACTCTTTTTCTCACTCTATTTTCATGTATTCTTGCTATGTTTTCGAGTTCATTTATAAGAAATCTTTGTACTGGCAACATTTTTAATAAATCCCGATAAATTAGCAACACAGAATGTCTACTCTTTGCTACAGCTACAAAAAAAATCACTAAATAATATTATTAATTATCCACCAATGAAATAGGTAAATACTTTAAACAGTGTCATAAATGAAAATGTGGGGTTACTAAAGTCTGTTAACAGCTAATAGATAAATGTCAAATTTCTTGTTTTTTTATTTTTATCCTGAAATAGTCAAATTTGCATAATGTTTTTTAAATTATTAGTAGATCATTCTCTATACGATTGACGATCCCGAATTTTGTCGAACTACAGATTCGCTTATAGAGTACCGCTAATTAAATATAGCTATTCTTTTCGTTTGTTTATTCTTTATCTCTTTCCTTAAAATACAAAGTACAGAGTGCCTGCCCAGTAGCCCTTAGCAGGCTCAACATTCTTTTCACTAGGTCTTCTTGCAGAAATCCTCCCTTGGATACTCTAGTCCTAGGAGATTATATCTCATCACATTCGAAGATAATATGTGAGGCTGTTTCCTCCTCAACCATGCACAACCGACAGATAGGTTCCTCCCTATATAAGCCAATTGTATGCATGTGTTTCCTCAGGGTACAGTGAACGGTGAGTAGTCCCGTCACTTTCTTTCTCTGGTTCGGACGGAGGTATAATATTTCGTAAGTCAAAGTTACAAGCTGTCGATGTTACGAAATGTCGCCGATACGAATTGTCCATTACCATTTGTGGGGTTACGAACTGTCGCGCTACGATATGTCATGGTTTCTTTAATAATATTAGCCAAACGTTGGTCGCTATGTGTGGTACCATTAATGACGACCCCTAAATACACTGCTTTTGTTGGTGATAGATGTTAACTAATTCTGGAATCGTTGGCGAAACTTGATACTGACCAGTACAAAAACATTACACTTTACATTATCTTACGAGGTTAAGATGGTGTAAAGTGTAGCGGTATTATGAACTGTGCTGTCATAGTTACTGTCATGTGTCATATCAATTATCATTTGTTTTTATTAAAGCCGCAGAACTAAATACTGGCTATTGCTGCTCAAGGGCCAATCCACACTATAATATCGATCACAGGTATGGTAAAATATTATCGAGTAAGAAATGAACGTGTGCTGTGCATCCATACTACGATCTCGACTGAAAAGGGCTCGAACGTAACTTGACAGGTATGGAAAGTATGGATGTACATTATACATTTTTTACTTGATAATGTTTTACTAGACCGAGAACGAACTAAGATTGACATTATAGATTTGATCAGCTATAAAACGTAGCAGGCCAAGTTTGGTGAAGAAATTGTGGGTATAAAGAACAAACGTAAAGTTTATTTGTAATTTAGGGAAACTATTGCAGAAAATATCTTCTATTCTCTGAGAAAGGCAATAAAGAGCGGCAATAAACTGGATAATGTCTATGGAAAAATAATTGGAAACCTGTAAAAAATGACTACTGTTTGTATAAAATGTAAAAGATATTTTTGTGCTCGTGTAAGGATAATGTCCATTAAACAATAATTGGAAACTTATAAAAAATTACTACTTTTTGTATAAAATGTAAAGGACACTTTTGTGCTCGATTATGGAAGACACTGTTTTATACAGTTTCATTCCAAACGTTTTAAATTTTGTATTTTCTTTATTTTAACAAATTGCTACACATTTCTTGATTGTAAAATTTTTACTATAATAAAATCCCTTCCAAGAGACATCACAAAACACTAAAAAAGGTAGGAAAGGATAAAAATTACTTGTTGGGTGATGATAATAAATCATTTTTTTGATTTATTATTTTAATAAATTACAAAAGTACGTCGAAAATGTTATGGCTCTTGGAAGTGACAAATACAACGAAAAATTTAAAAATATTTAAATATCTATTAAGAAAAAATGTTGTAAACGTTAACAAACAATGTAAAATTAACACACAATTTACTAAAAAAATCTAAAAAGTATTTTAAAGAATAGACTAACATTAAATTTAAAAGTAATTAAAATGTTATTTTGTAATTATCATTGACTCAAAGCAGTTTGGTCTAGTTTCACATATTTATACTATTTATACGAATTTTCGTCCGCACATAAAAAATTGTGATCAAGGGTTCATTAGATTGGGAATGACAACCAGAAATTTTTGAAAATTAAAAAAGGGGTTTGTTACATGCGAATATCTCGAAAACTATTGCAAATATCCGATATAAGAAAAAAATACTGAAATAAGTGGAAAATTAATAATATGTCTTATTCATAATTTTAATTTTAAGGTGAAAATGAAGTTGTTGTGGCTCTAGTGGGAGTAGCACTATTCGCTTCCACACTCTAAAAAATGTGTTTCAATGAATGGATATTAAGAAATCAAAAATGTAGGAACAACTCCAGTTAACCATAATCCCAAAGTATGCACCATAAGGGAAATTTTCGACAAAAATTTAAAATTGGTAAAAGTTTGTGCATCCCTTAAAACTAAACATTCACCAACAAAATATGGTGAAACACAAGTAATATAGGAGCAGCACTCAAAAATTTAATTTTGAGACTAGAGTATTGTGAATTTACTGTTCCTTAATATTTATATTGTGTTGAAATAAATATTTTCGAATACATTTTCACGTAAAAATTAAAATCATTAATATGATAGTAGTTTCGGGAGATACCTAAGACTTTTTTAGAAAGTTGTCTCCTCTTTCAGGATAGTTTTTTTGATTTCAGACATTTCCAATAGTTTTAGAGATAATAGCGAAAAACAAAAATTCTCTTTCTTTTTTACTAAATTGTTCAAATAGTTTCTAGATGCAATTCCGAATTAAAGAACAGACGGAAATTCGAACAAATGGTATAATATGTTAACTAAATTGGTTAGGTGTCTAGTGATAAATTTGACCAAATGAAATTAGTAATGTCGATGGAATTTCTAGTGAATCGAAACAAAAATAATTACAAAAATAATCTCACTGTCATCAAATCAGTCAATCTACGCAAATAAAAACTCAAAAATTCGTGGCACAAACTGTTTTACAGAAAAAAATAATAGTCCAGTCAATATACCACAAATTGTAATGTGAAAGTTTAACAAGTTTTTTATTGTTGCATACATTTTATTTACAGATTAAAAGATTAATTTAAGGAGTATGATGTAAGATTTATCATATTTAAAAACTGGATAAAAATAGAGGATTTTTTTTGCAGATGTTTGCCTACAATTTTAATCAAACTTTTATTTGAAACTTGTTTAGTATCAAATATCAATCATCGGAAACTTTGTTTACTACTGAAATGTGCTTTCATTTTTTCGAAGAACCAACAATTTAAAAAAATTTGAATACAATAATAATTCAAGTACAAAGTGTTGCGAATAATGAGTTGATATGGAAGATTTAAATTTTGATTAATAAGAAAATTATTATTTTATTAAATGATGAATTAATTTTAAAAAGCTTTTCTGTAATAAACATTGGAAATGTTTCACCTGAGATAAACAATTTTCAAGGCGGCTAATTTTCAAGATAATATCCTCTCTTAATTAAACATATGCAACATTAAAAACACTTACAATCCCCAAATTTCTGTCTTTATAATTCAGTCGCTAAATTCAAGCAGATCAACATCAGTCTTCGAAACCTTATTCTTCCTAGCGCTTTTTCTCGTCGGCACGCTCGTTGTTTTAGTTTTCTTTTTTTCTTTTTCTTTTTCTTTTCCCTTTTTCACCGTTTTTTCTTCGATATATTCGTCGTCCTCTGACATTTCGTAATCCACCAGATCATCGGGAATTTTTATGTTTTTCTTAGAATCTACTTGGTCTGTATTATGAGAGGATTGTGAGGAATCAAGGGAATGTGCTGCAAAAGCTGCGGGGAATTGTGTCATTGACTAAAAAGCGTGAAAAATTAAAAAAAAAAATGTTAATTTGTTAAAGATATTAGCAAAAGAAAACATAAACGTCGATTGAAACCAAAATAAAAAATAAATATAACTACCGATAGAAGTCAAAACACAAATTAATGAACACCTTGTAACAATTTTATCGTACGCTCATGGTGAATGGAAATGTTTACAAATAAATGAACCGCCTTTAAATAGTTGATCGTACTCCCATGATACGTGGTGACGTCACTAACCCAAAAGTTTTTTAAGGGAAAAATACTATGTTTTTGTGACCGTTTATGTGAAGAGACCAGTAACCTTTATCAGGCTTAACAGTCTTTTCAGTAGGTCCTACTTGGAGAAATCCTCCCTTGGGTACTCTAGTCCTAGGAGCTTATATCTCCAATGAGACAGTGCTTCACATTCGAAGATAAAATGTGAGGTTGTTTCCTCCTCTTCCATGCACAACCGACAAATAGGTTCCTCTCTACATAAGCCAATTGTATACATATGCTTCATTAAGGTACAATGACTGGTGAGCAATCCGGCCACTTTCCTTATCTGGTCCGTGCTAAGGCGACTCCGAGGGTTTTTTGACCAGTCTGATGTTTAGTTTGAATCCATCGAGATGTACAACCACGTGCGTAAGATTTTGACAGCTCCAGTGGGCTTTCCTCTGATCGGTTTTTTGGCATCCAAACTAAGACTCAATAGGTAACCACGGGTCTCATCACAGTTGTGTACGATCCATGGATTTACTCCCAGTAATAGGTACTGTTATCGGGAAATAACATGTTAGAGTTTGTTTAACCATCCTTTGCCGTTACATCATAATCGGTGACGTATTCTGCCGTTTTACGTTTGTCTTATATTAGTTGAATGTTACACTTAACCTCAAAATTATAATTAATGACATTATGTTAAGGTGTGTTTGTATGAATAAATTAGTAATGCCAAAAATTGTATTTTGCTTTATGCGTTGCGTACTTTTTTACATAATTTAGTTTTGTATTAACTTGAAATCCCCGTTTTTTTAACCGATTTGTTTCAAATTTCTAGCTTGAGGATATTTAACGCCCCTGAGCATGATTTTTTACTGAATTTAAAAAATTACGGACCCATAATATATAGTAAAAATGTATTATACCATTATATTTTTGGGGTGAGCCCAAAGGTTATGTAAAATTAGATAGAATATCTATATGCTCATATTTTTGTATAGTAACTATTGTCTGTGTCATTGTGATAAACAATTTCGTAAGTATTCCTGAGAAATGCAAAAAAACAAATGTATAGGAGAAAACAGGCAATAAATTTCTTTCTGAAAAAAACTCCCAATAAACACAGGAAAAAGGAACGAATATAGGTAGATACTTACGTTGTAGACTGCATTTAACGGTAAAAGCGGCATTCCAATGGAAAATTAATTGAAAAAGACGAAAATGACCAAAAATACTGAACAAATCAAAATATGACAAATGAACTGTCAAAAGTAACAAATAAAATTTACGTCGACATTAGCTAAGAGATACGTTAATGACGTCATAATTCCGTCTCATCCATTTCATGAATAAGAGATAAAGATGGACAATGTATGACGTAACGGCAAAGGACGGTTAAACAAACTCTAGGACATCAACGCTAAAAATTTTTTGTACTGCTGGTGAGTGGTGACAGTGACAGATAACGGTCACGCAGTCACTGTGACATATATCGGTTACGTAGTGACGTAATTGCTTTTGGTTTCAAACGACACCAAAAAAATTAATCAACCACAAACGTGCATTTTGTCAACACTAAACTTACCTTGATGGCAGTTTGCATAAGAGCAGACATCCCTTTCGAACCAATATCCAAAACTTGTTTGTAACTCTGCTCTTTGGCTTTATTGATATATTCATCAATATCCTAGAAAATTAAATTAATGTGAAGTTGAGTTTAATACAATAATGCAGATTAGGATAAAAGATAGGTTAATCGAATTTATTAGTAGGCCAGTCGGTAGGGGAAATTTTAGACCAAAAGTACAAGTAATTAGCAATACGGCTGAACTGATGCGGAACACATACTTAGTTTACCGAATTTTTTCGGGACAAACCATTGCTCGGACGAAAAGACCGCAACAGACCTTTTTTATTGAAAAACACTTCCCCTACACGGTGGTGTTTTTTATTTTTCTCTACCTTCCTCCCAGTGCGAAATATTAAAGAATTTCGAAAAAAAAGTTTTTTGATTTTTTTTTTAATTTGGGAAATCGATAGACTGGTAAACTTTTTTTTATATTAATCCACATACTTTAAGGTACTTATAAAAAAAAATCAGCCGTATTGCTAATTACTTGTAGTTGTGACCCCTATCGATTGGCCTATAGCCATGTTTCTTTTTCTGATTATAATTAGATTAGTTTTAGTTTAGATATCTTATTTTAATGATAATTATTTAAGGATATCATAGTAAAATAGGATATCATAATAAAATATGTCAAACTTTCTTGCGATTTTAAATAACTATTTGGAAATTTTCACATTACCAAAGAAGGAAGAATTTCAAAAAAAATTAGGTTTTGTAATGCATAGAAGCAAATCATAAGTATGGAATATTTCAATGAATAATTAAATTCAAAATCATAGCACATGATACCCTCAGATTAAACCGTAGTTGAGTTAGATATTAAACATTTAAAATGTTGGTTATGCTATACTTGTGAGTAAAATTAATTTGCACCGGTTCACAATTTGTCGGCGAGATAAAAAAATTCTGTAAGCAGAAGCAGAGCCGGTTGCAGACAGATTTTTCATTATTGCAGAATCCCGACGCACTAGCGATTTCTGTACTCTATTATTCCGATGAATAGCAGTTGTTTTACGGATAACTGTGATAATGGATCTTGTTGTCATTTATGTATTCTTTCAGAGCTTCATGCTTTGACCCATCATTTTCTTGTTTCAGTTGCCTGTATATATTTTGTATCATATTTTTCGTAGATCACGTCTAGAACATACCAAATTTCTTTTTGTCTTTTGTCTCAAATCCCTACTCTTCACATTCAAAAATTTTAAAAATTAAATATTATGTTTTACATATAGGTACAGTTGCGGCCAAAAAAAATGGGACAGTTGTTGTTTCCTAGTGTGAATGTGACTTTGGTGGCTGTTATTATAGACCAATCTAGAATAAGGTCACTAACAGGTCGGCATATTGTGCTGGAGGGCACACATTCTATTTAGTTTTCATTGCTTACTGGTAAACAACGTATGATAATTAGACTTTAATTAGTAATCAGTTCTTTAAAGTATCTGAAATACTATCGTTTTGTAGTGTCGTTAAGTGTGGAATGTGAAGAGAAAGAGATAAGGTATCTTTATTTCGATTTAAATGCTCTATCTTGACTGAACCACGTCGTGTTGCTTGGATCACTGCTTATTTAAAACAAGTTACCCTCAGTGAATCACAACAAATGTATTGCTTATTTAAATAATTTGTATATACCATGTATATAATCAATCCATTTTTATAAACGGTTTGCAAGAATTTAATGCATTACCTACCAGATGAGATTAAAATGTTGATTAAAACACACATGCTTGAACGCCAACTAATCGATTTGGTTGCCCTCCAGCACAATATGACCGACCCGTCAAAGTCACGTGTTCTGGAATGGTATATTATGTAAAATAAACGATTTACCTGTTCCCTAGAGCTAAGTGTTGGATGAACAAATTTTCTATACAATATACTGGATCCTTTTGTTGCGGGCGATAAAAGCCAGATGACTAGAATTATTTTGATTTCATAGTAAAATGGAAACCTGAAAACAAAATTTATTTATATTAAAGGTTTATGCAGCTGAGTAAGATAATAGATAGTATACAGTGTGGAGAAGCCAAATGGAATAAATTAATTATTTCCTATATTGTAAGTACTTATTCTTAAGAGTGTATGTTAAACTAAAAGTACGTTTTTCTAAACATTCGCTAACGGATGCTATCAAGATTTGTTAAGATCATATTTTTTCGACGACCCACGAATGAGCGAACAGTGAATTCATTTAGGTAGACTCCGTTTCACGTAAGAAGAACCCACGTGAAGTTGCAGTCGTATGCGCGAACTTGTTGTCAAAACCAGCTCCGTATTGTAAAATTGACATTCGACTTCAAATCAGTAGCGTAACGTTTTCACATTTTGTAGGTTAACACAAAATAATATTAAAATTGTATTTATCATACGTATAGTTTCAATAAAGTGTATTTGGGAGTTTTTTTAAGATTATCGAGATACTTTCACATGCAATAGACACTGGAATATGAAAATACTTGGTATCGTGAAAATATTTATACTTTCAATTAACGATTGGTGGTGTTCGTTTTCAACGCCAATGGCATAAAGCGGTCGTTACGAGGCGACATAGATAAGAGCGATTTTGATTTCTTCGCAAGACAGTTGGCACACTTCAAGTGGCTTCTTCTTATGTGAAATGCAGTCTAGCAGCTATTCTGTAGCGCATATAAAAACATTCCCATTTAAATATGTGTGTAAATAATAGATTTGTTTAAAAAGTTTGATATAATCTTCATATTTTCACATACAATATGTATGTATGTATTTTGGGGTAATATTCACTGAGACCTAAAAGATCTATTGTGCCCCCTTACTTCTACTTAGTTTCTGAGGAGAGTAGCTTCTTTAGTCCTAATTCCCGGAGGAATTTTAGGATATCTGCAGGCTTCAACTTAGGTAACTGTCCCTCTTCTATCCAGTAGTCTCCCAGGTGCTGTGCCCTAGGATTCTGAATTGCTGTGCAGTTCGCAAGTATGTGGATGGAGGATATTCCGAGGTCCGTCAAACCACACAGGGGTTCGTCAACCATCAGACTCCACATTAATGGGAATGCTACTCCTCGCTGTGGGCATCCTCTGGTTGTGCATATGGAGACAATGTCTTTGCTCGTTGTCGTCTCTGCTACTCTAGTGGCGAGCCGTTCCGACATCCATTTGGATGTTGTGCTGTCTACACCTCTTCTATTTAATGCTCTCTTGACAGCCTCATGTGGAGTGTTGTCAGAAGCTCCTTCTATGTCCAAAAATGCACATACTACAGTTTGTCTAAGGCACCTCGGATATCCTCCGTTAGTTGTACCAGTGCAGTCTCCGTAGATCTGCCTGCCCGGTGAGCATGCTGATACGGGTGGAGAGGTAGTCTCTCTAGGATTTCCGTTCTAATATAGTTGGCAATAGCTTTTTCCATCGTTTTATGCACAAACGATGTTAGGCTAATTCGTCTGAAGGATTTGGGGTTTGTTGTGTCCCTTTTTCCAGCTTTTGGAATGAAGGTTACTATCGCCCTTCTCCATGCTTCTGGTATATAACCCAGTTCCAAGCTACTTCGACTAATTCTAACCAAATGTGTAGAATTTTGTTTTGTCTTTGCTGGAGCAATGCTGGGAAAATCCCATCTGCTCCAGGTGCTTTGAAAGGTGAAAAGGTGTTCATAGCCCATTTCAACCTATCGTTACTATAAATGTGCTTGGCCATTGTAGTACTTTCTCTCGAAGGCCTGTTATGACCTTCGAGAGGATTATCTCCTCTGTTTGGAGTACTCCCAGGAAAATGAGTTTCTAGTAAGAGTCGCACTCTTTTCTCCTCATTTTCGGTATATTTGCCGTCTTGCTTCCTCAAAGCCATATCTGTGTTGACCCTACTTTTCGCCATGACTTTGTAAAGTCTTGCTGCAGCAGGTGTTGTGTTTATATCTTCACAGAATTTCCTGAAGCTATTTCTTTTAGCTTTTCTAATTTCCTTGTAGTAGGTGTTTCTCACCTCGGTGTATCTCTGCCAGTCTCCGGTGAATTTTGCTCTATATACATTACAATATACATTTAAATATAATATCTGGTCAGGCATCTGACGTTAGTGGAGTTCAAATGTCAGTGTGTCAGATTACTTTGATCATTACCGACATTTGGCCGCTGGCAAAAACAGATAAAATATATTAGTACTTCTTTGCAAGAATTAGTTTAAAAATTTTTTAAACCAAATATTTCAGGAAAAAACTAGAAATTAAGAATTCCTAAATGTTTTTGCAACCTGAAAATTAAGTTAGCCACATTCTGATTATATGATTTGTGAACTAACAGCCAGTTACGAAAAGGCTATTCGAATTTGAAGATTGAAGAACTGTCAAAGTCTATAATATATGTTTTGTTTGTTTTTGTTTACAGTTTATACGAGTTTGACGTTTCAATTTTATAAAAAAATAAAAGCATTGTGTTAATATTTTTTAGTTAAGTTTAGTTAGTTTTTCTCCACAATTTTTCAAGTTTTCAAGAATTCAATATTATATGAATCTTCTCGTGAATCTTGTTTTGTATCATACTGCACGAACACAACAGTTATAGTTTGGCAAGTTTATCTGAAGCCGTGAAAGGAATGCAGTCGAAAACATTCGATATTGCCTCGTTTAACTATAAAAAAGCTAAAGTGCTAAGTATGTAGTGATAATAATTAGAAAATGGACTTTTTATTATTAACAATATTAACAATATGATTAAACGTTAATTTTTTAATGTGTTTGTTTCATTGGATTTTGTATGTTAACATTATTTTTTCAATTTGAGAATATTAAAAGATGAACACTTTTCCAAATTTGTTATGGGATTTTTCATGCTCTGGCAGCGTTGTGCGAAAACCATAATTTTCACGCCCTCCGAACTAACTCAATTGGTGAAATGAATCAAAGGCATTCGTTGCTTAGCGACCAGCTGACTTCCTATTGGCAAGCGCGTGCGTGTGCTCTTCCCTCTCACTTTGTCAATTGACTGACATTGATTATCCAGTGGCGTTGGTATTGTTAGTGTCAGATTTTGAACTATTTCGTATCCATATTGAATTCAAGTACGATTCTTAACGACTAATAATGGTGGAAGTAGAATTTATAAAACAATCTAAGCCGTAAAAACAATATAAATCGGAAGTAAATTTAAACAACTTCTAAGTCATTTCCGCAATACAACACAAGCATAACTTACAGTTCATCACGATTTTAAAAAAGAAGAAGACGTAACCCTTATGTAGCTAGCTTCTCTTTTAGGGTATGTACGTCACAGCATAAATGGCGAACTATTTAAGGGGTCTATTTAGTAATTCGTCGTTTCCAGACGATATCGTTACGCAGACGATTTATTTGTCAACGAAATTTCTCTTAACTCTATTCTGTAACATTATCGTTAAGTGTCTATTTTAGTGATCAAAGTTAACGGCAAATTTTACGGTTGGTATTATTAAATTGACAGAAAACGTACGTCGAATATAATTTTCCTAGATGTTTTGTGTTACCAATGTCACTTCTAATGTCAATTTTAATAATTTGAGGATAATGATTCAATTAAAAAACGTAAGTAGATAGATGAGGTAAAATTTCCTCAAATAAATATTTTGCCGATTCAACATCCAGTCTATATTACTGCCTAAAAAGTTCCTCTGGGAGCTCAAAAGGATTACTGGTATCTCTCAGTGTAAGTAGTCTTTCTCGGGTTTCTTCTCTAAATGTAGATACCAAGTTATTAAAAATTAATATTTTAAATAGATATGTATGGAGATAATCCAATTCATTACCTCCTTTGTAACTCATCTAAAACCAAATTAGCTATTTCACCTGCCATAATTTTTATTAATACGAATACTTCAGATAAATAAAGGCGAGAACAATGACCTTCACCTTATTTTAGGTTAGTTTACGACTTTTTACTTTCTCAACGAGAGCTGTCAAGGTATCGTCGGTGGACGACAACTTGGTAGCCATTTTTGTCGTCCAACAACGACTACCGTTGAAATAGAGAAAGTCGTTCATAAACGATAATCGCCCACGAACGACGTCGTTATGTGTTACAAAATAGACCCCTAAATCATCCAAAAGTTTAATTTTCAAATCCACATAAAAACCATGTAAGAATAAAAACATCAAAAATAATTGATTCCCCATTATGATTTTGTCTACCACTAATTATCAAGTTTTCAATGCTGTTAACAAAGATGACAAATTATTTTGAAGTTAATTCCTAAATCCAATTTAGGTGCCATCAACTTTAGGAAATGGTTGGTGAGATCGAGCATTAGTTGTTGTTTCGATTCCAAACGATTCCAATATTTAAAATATTAAACTGTTTACAAACTACTTACCAACTCAAAAAAACATCTGTAAAAGTTTCTATGCATGTAAATAAGGCGAATACTATCCAGTACATCATCCATTTTACCTGGAAATAAATAAATGGTTTTTTTAATATAAAAACTTTTCAACATTTCCTATTCAATATTAATATTTTAATCCAGTCAAGGAGGTACATTGTAGGCTAATTAATTCGAAAATAATTGCAGTCACTTAAAGTAAATTGAATTTTGTTAAGGAGGGTGTATCAAATCCGATAACGCAATTTTGGAAGTGTGGACTTTAGAAGGGGGTGGGGGGCACATGGAGACTGTTTTAAATAACAACAAAAGTATCGCTTCTGTGTGAGTGGATTATTCTTTGGTTATTCAGGTTTTTTTGCTGCAGGATTGAGGATAAAATAAAGAAACAAGCAAAAAAAGTAAATAAAATTGGGAAAAAATTTCGGTTTATTTGCTCTTCTTTCTTAACACATCGTACATTTGTTCCGGTACACGTACAAAAAAGAAGAAAATATGCTGAGTAAATTATCCGCCGGAACATTACCCACAAAAGAAGATAGAAAAAAGAAGAAAAGAGAAGTTCTCAAACTGTTTATTCGAATAAAACATCCGTATACGGAAATTTTTCCGCATACCATTCAAGAATTGACGTTGAAGAAGATTGACGTTGTTCGAATTTAATTCGTATGCTAATGAAATCCGTATAATTTCAGGAATTGAGTCCCTGGACACCTCTGAAACTTAAACATGTGATCGGTTGCCCAGCAACCGGTCATTTTCGGTGATGACGGCCTGTACTGTTCTCTATTTTCGTGAACTTCTAGCTAGTGGTGATTTCATTATATTGAGTTCATTGAAAAAAAAGGAACAGAAAAAATTATTTTGTCGAGATGCTAAAAGACACTAGCGGCTTCATAAACTGAATGAGAATGTTTTCAAGAAGGGGAAAGAAAAGTAACCTTCAAGAAGGGGTAGGATGAATGGAGTGGATATTTTCAAAAATAGAAAGGAAAAGTAACCTTCAAAAAGTGGAAGGGTGGATAGAATGGTGATTTTTCCTTCCCCTTCTTGAAAAAATTCTCATTTCAAATTTTGAACATGTGCAGTTTAAGGATCCGCGAGTGTCTTTTAGCATCTCGTATACTTTGGCAAGCAGCTATATTCAAAAACACATATGGTTGCAGTCAGGGCGGCTCGACAGGGTGGGCAAGGTGGAAAGCATTAGTAGTATTACAAAATAGGGAATGGGTTAGGATAGGTTCGATAAATATGAATGACATCTGTTCAAATTGTAAGTATAAAAATGTTGTTGTTCCCTAAACTACTTACAAATAAAATTGAATTTAAAATGTGAATTATAACTAAAAACTACACGGTAAAGTAGCATTCAGCACAAGCGATGGAAACACGAGCGCTCCCTACCGAACGAGCATAAACACGTATTTTCTTTGTTCCCTTCCTCTCGATTTTTTTTCAACGCGAACAAACAAGCGTTTGTTCTCTCGCTACTTCGCTAGAAGATTATCGATGGAAAATACTCGCTCGGTCTTCTTCACTTTTTTTGGAGAATAAGCGCATGTCAGGTGCGTCAATTCAAGGACCAAGCAGGGAATGAAAATGACGGTTCAAGAATCATTCCATTATAATCCCATTAAACAGATGGACTAGCAAAGAAGGGGGCTGAAAGACCCTTTTGGGGACCGGAACCCTCTTGTAGTATCAGTCCCAAATCCCAATGTAGTATTGGAAGAAATAGGCAAAACCGAAGAAAAGAGAAGATCTGACCATTGAAAATATCTAGTAGGGCTTAGACAATCAAAGATTCTGATCGGTGGCTACAACCCGTTCAGATCAAATGAATGTACTAAGAGTTTTAACAGGGATCCTAACGGGACATTTCCCAGCTCAAAATAGTGGAGGAAGAAGAATGTAGATTATGTGGCATGAAACATCAACATACTTGCGAATTGCACAGCAATTCAGAATCCTAGGGCACAGCACCTAGGAGATTATTGAATAGAAGAGGGACATTTACCTAAGTTGAAGCCTGCAGATCTTTTAGGTCTCAGTGAATGTCACCCCATCATACATACATATTTATTATTTGAATTTTACTATACCGAGGTATACGCACACTATAGTTGTATTCGGTTTCTTTGGTTCATTAGCAGTTTTGTAGAGAAAAATGAAAATAAAAGAAATAACGGTATATAACGGGAGGTAATTTATTTTCTCCCAAAAAGGAAAAAAATCGCTTAAGGATAGGAGATTATTGGATAGAAGAGGAACATTTACCTAAGCAGATATTCTAAAATTCCTCAGGGAAATAGAACTAAAGGAGCAACTAGTCTCCGAGACGTTCCTCAGGAACTAAGTAGAAGTAAGGGGGCACAATAGATCTTTTAGGTCTCAGTGAATGTCACCCATCTTACATACATACATCCCATTAAGATTTTGTACCGTCCCAAGAGCAAAATCAGTTGAGACGCTAAAGAAATGCAACGCTTGCGCAGAACTATACCTAGAACTATTTCAACGCCAGGGCCCTTATTCTTAAGGGACTACTGAGAATCTCACCATGAGATTGGTGCACTACGGGTTGCGTGAAACAGTGTTGCCAGTAGCTTTAAAATAAAGGTACTAGACAGTGGTACGGTAATCACGTAAAAAAATCATTTTCAATGTAGATCGGTACAAATATACTCTCGTTACGAGAGAGATTAAATCTCTCATGGTTCTGCTCGATAGCCGGCTAAGCCGGTGAGAAGCCAATGTATTGGATATGGGCTGGCGTAATGAACAGTTCTTAAATTTTTATTAGAACATTATTTTTTATCAGAGTTCCAGTCTACTTCTTCCATTATTTTTCCTGGTTTTCTTATTTTTTTCAGTGAGTTGTATTTATTCCATTGACAATGGGTAATAGGCAAAATCCAACGGATGAGTAAAAGCCCATTCTGGTAGAATTTATGACTGCACATTCTGAATTAAATAGCGGAGTATTTACGGAAGGGTTTACCAGGCAGGTTGCCTATATTACAAACCAGAATGGTTGGTTATATATTGAATATATACCAACCCCGTTTAACCTTCGTCGTACTGAGTGGGGTAGTAACTTACCCCCAGACTCATAATTTTCAGGTTATTTTTGTAAAAATAGAATATTCTGCTTCGTCCATTTAAGTTATCCTCCTTCAAAATTTGCTTAATGTATTTCTTTGCGATTTTACAAAATTGTTCACATAATTTTCATTAAAAAAGATTTAATTTGACTTGGGGTACGTTTGTACCCCACTTAGTATTTTATGCGACATTTCAAATAATTACTTGGCATGCGCGATTTATGTATTGGTGATCCGGTTCGTGTCATAACTTGTTAGTATTCGCTGACCTTTCGCATAGGAAATACGTCTTTTTTGTTTTTATGGTACGGATGTGCTATATGTCGGCAAATGTAGATGTGCGTAGTCCCAAACAATTGACGGACGAAGAGCTAGAACAATTTTTGAATTGTGATAATGAAGTCGACTTTGAGAGTTAGTTTAAGCCGGATATAATACTTCATTATAATAAAACAAAAGGTGCTGTAGATACTACCGATAAAATTATAAAAAAATATTCAGCCCGTCGGATCACTAATCGATGGCCAATGGTAATGTTTGGTCAATTATTAGATGTTGCCGTAATAAATTCATTTATTTTATGGAGTTTGAAATTTCCGGAACAAAAATCAAGTAAAGATTGTCACAGGAAATTTTTACTCGAGCTGAGAGAATCGCTCATCAAAGGCAATGTGATCAGAAGATTTGAAACCGAAAAGACCATGCAAAAATCCCTCAGAAACCATATTCTTGATATTTTTCCAGAGTTGGAGGATAAAAATAAAGATTATCAAGGAGTTGTGCGGCCTACACCTGGTCGGTGCTATTTATGCGACAGGTAAAGGGATCGAAAATGCAGGCAAATCTGCTGCCACTGCAAAACAAATTATTTGCGAAAAATGCAACGATCACCATACTTCACATTCAACTAGATTGAAATTTTAGGTGTTGTACTTAATTTTAAGTTTGAATTATTTTGAATAAATATTGAAATTTTTACATTCACTTTGTATGTGTTTTTTTTATAAACTAATACGCCACTTAAAATTAGGAATGTAAAATTCTGCAATTTTACGTGGGGTACAAATGTACCCCGCACAGTATTTTCTGTATTTTTTTTAACTAGGTACGATGAAGGTTAACTTTAAAGTCGGGGCACATTATCCCGAGAAGTAGATGTAGCTTCCCAGTGAATGGTCTACTTAAATATAACAATTGTTACAGGAAACTCTAATTAACACAGTTTGATTTTCCATCTTTTTTTTTCTAACCAACTGAAATTACTTGCTCCCACAGTTAATGTAATAACATTTCCCACTCTGTATACAAAAATTACAGATTATTACAAGAAATCGTTGATTGCTCCAGTGAATGTGGAATATTTGATAATCAGGTATTACAATTTACAACAATTACCTATTGGATGTAAAAACTATTACAAAACCACTTTCGCAATTATTAATCCTATCCACCGAATATGGAGGCCGGTAGTTTCCCAACATATTTTTTTTAAATGAAACCTATAATGACAACTCTTTATACTGCATGAATGAGTAATCGCTTTTTTGGTTACACTATTAAAATTTTTTTGTGTTAATTACTATCCGTTTCCGTATTTAAATTTAAGCAGTCAGTGACACAAAGTTTACTGTTACTTTTGTTGGTTGTATGATATGAAAATAAAACAGACGTAGTTAATAAATTCGCAATCCAGATCCAGACAGTTATATATGCAAAAAAATATTCGTGTTCAACCACAGGATTAAGCTAAATGATTAGTCATTCGCAAGTAAATAAACAGATGCTCCAAGAACTTGCTTATTTACATAAAATAAAGTATCGTAAATTAAAATGCCTCGTAGGTCTTGAGAACAAAAGGAGATCCTAAAAATAAAATAGTCAACATGTTATGACTTGTTTTAAAAAACAAGAGTCATATCAAATACAGTAGAAACGGTGGAGCTTTACCATCACGTGACCCAATCTACGATTTATGTAACACATATTTTCTACATAGTATCTTCTTCTATCAATATAAATCAAACATAATAACATACGATCGATTGTCTTCTTCACAAGTCCAACTACAAGACATACAGATTAAGAAAGGGCTTTTCGAACTGTACGATTTACACAAGCACGACAAGGAAAATATGAGAAAAACAGCTTGAAAGAGAAAGAAAGAACAACTGTGAGTGGCCAGCGAGGGCGTGTATTTAGTTCCAGAGGCCGGCTGAATGTCCACTGCCCCCCATTTCAACTGCTGTTGCCAGAAGCGCAGACTAATTTGTACAAATGATATTTTTGTCTCTTCATCGTTGACTCCTTTTCGAGCTCATGTACTATTAGGCAAAACCAAACACCTCCATCCGGCAACAGTGTCATTTTAAAATACAATGGCATGCGCTTCCAACGTGATCAACGTTTGTAGCGAAAAGAACTAGGAATAGCAATTTAAATGTGAATTCTCTCTGTAAAGGACACTATTGCCGGATGGAGGTGTTTGGTTTTGCCTAATAGTGCATGAGCTCGAAAAGGAGTCAACGATGACGAGACAAAAATATAATTTGTACAAATTAGTCTGCGCTTCTGGTAACAGTGGTTGAAATGGGGGGGGACATTGGACATTCGGCCGGTCTCTGGAACTAAATGCACGCCCTCGCTGGCCACGCAGTTTTTCTTTATCTCTCTTTCAAGCTGTTTTTCTCATATTTTCCTTGTCGTACTTGTGTAAATCGTGCGGTTCGAAAAGCCCTTTCGCAATCTGTACGTAATAGTTTCTTTTTAATTTGCCGTAGTAATCGTAAAAAGAGACAACGATATAATTGACGTAACGTGTATAACTGATCGCACTAAAAGTTGAGTTTGACACTACCGCATTTGAGGTTATGCGAGTTTAGTTTATTGTCTTGTTTTTAGCGGATTTTTGGAGTGAAAGTGTATGTATTGTTAAAATTAGTTCTTGCAAGAACTAATTTGACTTTTTATTCCATTTGACAACTTGTTAACTTTTGACATTTCATAACAAAAAATAATTATTACAGTTTCCTTTAATATTGTCGTATTTATTAAAGCGATTTAACAACAGATGTCGAAGAATAATTATTTTTATCCTAACGCTTTATACAGTTTTGAAAACTATGTTTCAAAAACAGTGACCGTTCAACTAAAAAGCAACAAATACTTCCCGTGCTATATGCACCGACGGATATTGAATTACTCTTCAAAATCCAAATGGAGTTGGTATATCTACAATATATTTTAAAAACCAACTATTCTGGTTTACAATTAGAAGGGACAACACAATTTACAACTTGTAGACCGGTTTCGGCGTATTTGAGCCTCATCAGTACAAGGTATGTGTATGTGTTATCCGTCCGAGAATCTCTAATTCCGGACTAAAGACATGTCACACAATGTGACACAATCAATACATGTCTTACAGTAACGGAAATGTACGGATTGTGGCAGTAGCGACATCTTCACCACCAATTACAAACCAAAATTCGAATTTTGGAATGAAAAACTTAAAATTTACAAATAGCTATTGGCAACATTAAATGGAACATTGCTACAAACTAATCTTGAAAAATTGGAAAATTGAAAAATTGAAAAATCCTCTGATAATAACCGACGGCGGCAGATTTTTTAGTTCATAAAGAATTATAATTTTTTCTGAGATATTTTGTACAATCAGCAGCCTTGATATTTTTTTATTAAATAATTGGTGTACAATACCTACTGTTTTTTTTTTACTCTTGATAACGTTGTATCCTATTTGGATGCTTGAGTTCCATACGCAAAAACCACAAAAAATCAACGTATGGTTTGGTGTTGCCAAAAATAAAATAATTAGTCCATATTTTTTTCATAAAAATTCTACAGGAGAATAATAGTATCTGGATTTTCAGCAAAATACATTAATTCCTGATTCCTTGATAAACAAATTGCCAGTTTTTAGACAGAACATTTCCAGATTTACGGATCGAAAGAAGACTGGGATTAGATTATAATAGATAAGGTGGCTAATCGGCCTATTCCACTGCGACCTTTTCAGATATATTGTGATACTCTGAATCTAGATTTCATTCTCTGGCCGGACTCTTTTTAAATAGCCAATCAGACTCGAGACTGAATCTTTCATAATCTCGTAGTTTCTTGCCGGTGGCGTCTAATCGCCTAGTACAAGAAACTGCACATTCGCCAGGCAGTCGCAGTGGCATAGGATGTGCACTGCAGTTTCTCTTCTAGGTGACAGAATCTATTTATGGCTTCGTCTGTCAATCCCATTAGCTTTACGTGCCTGTTAAGCTTACAGTGCCCTGTTAAAGCATACCTACTACAGCTTTGACAGTTTTCTGTCTTTGCTTATTAGGTCTGCCGTAAAAGTTGGCCAATGTCATCTAATGAATTATTTCGCCTGTCTCTGTCCTGGTGAGATTACCAACCATTCTAGAGATTCCTTGTGGCCATATTTATTGTCGACTTTGCAACGCCGCAGAAGGGTTCTGGTCCAATAAATGGAATTGTTGAGCAGGGACACAGTGAAATGACCCGCTAGATCACCAAATCGTACCCCATTAGACTTCTATTACTTTTATGGGGTTATTTGAAATCCAAAGTCTACAATATCCATGACATAAAAATTCGAATCAGGCAGGAAATGGAGAACGTAACAATCGCTATGCTAAAAAATGTTAGACATATTTATTTCCAGGTTATGTCATTGTTTGGTGGCCAATGGGAATAATTAGAACATTTATTGAACAGTTTTTTTTGGTTTGGTTTGATTTGAGTATGCTTATCCTTTATCAATTAGTTTTTAAATAATAAATTGCAATAAACAACTTTTGAATTTTTGTCCACTCCGTACCAACTTAAATCAACTTGTGAAAGAATTTTGCTGGACAAAAGAAATCCGCAAATTGGAAAAAGGGATATGTGTGATTTGAAAAGACAGGTAGTGACGCCATCACTCCAAGGTTATTCATTCACTCTGTATGATATATTATTCTTTAAAAAAATTGTAAATTAAAATAACCAATTTACCTGCTTCTGGATTTTTTCATTTATCTAATAATTAATGTGTGAAATATTTTATGGACACTCTGTATATACAAGGTGTCTTAAAAGAAAGTGGATTATTGAAAAAATTTGAATTATATAAATTATCTTTATCTAATTTTGACATATAAAGTGACATTTTTCAAAACTGACTTCCGTTAGCAAACGTCACATTTTTCGTAACCAGTTACATAATGAAAAATATTATGTAACTGGTGATGAAAAATTAATTTTATCACCAGTTAATAAAAACAAGAGAGAAAAGAAAAAAGTTTAATGTCATGTTATAGAAAAATAACAACAACTAGAACTGAAGAGAGCTACTAACAATAAGAACAATTTACTTTTTATTTTATGCATTATTAGCTATTTTCGATTTTAATTTAGTATTAATGGTAAAATAATAAAGAAAAGTCTGAAATTAATGTATAAAATAAAAGTATTGTCTTGTGTAATATTGGTTGCATAACTTGTAGGAATTAAAAAGTACTGTATTCAAATCAGAAAAAACAATTAAAAATTGTTAAAAAACACATAAAATAAATTAAATTTTCTTTTTGTCAAAAGGACTCACATAAAATGAATTAAATGTTCTTTTTGTCAAAATTAGATAAAATCTTGTATGGAACACGTTATGAAATGTTTTTTTGTGTAACTCGTGTCATTTTACGGGACCTCGCTCGTCCTGCAAAAGTTACACTCGTTACACAAAATGATGCATTTCATAACTGGTTACATAAATAGCTATTATTACACAAGTTTATTACACAGTTTATTCCTTGAAAAATAATATTGTACTATCAATAAATATAAGCTTTTTTTGAGACACCGTATATTATAACCTCTATACTATATTAACTTTGTACTACTTACATATTCTCTGACGTTCTTGGTCCTCACAGCCTTGTAAGAAGCATAAGCGGGGTAAAGTGTGCCAAATAGCAATCTAAACAAAGGATATAACACCAAATAAGTTACTGCTTTATGACATATTACTGCCAGGCTTATTAAGATCAACCCAAGATGAATTAAAGATGGTTTTGCTATTATAAAACTGCCAAACATTTTGCTTACTGAACAAAATTTAGTGGTTTTATTTTTGAATTCCGAGACCGCTTTCCATATTCAGTCACATAATATTTTTTTCTCTCTCCATTTTCGTCAAGACCTAACAAATATTAAAATACATTTTTTAATGATAAAAATTTATAATACAATTAATTAATTGATTTTATAAAATACCTTTACAATGAATATTTATAATTTATATCAGGTATCCATATTTTCATAAAAAGTTGTTTGAAATTGTCGAAGACAGACAGATTGCAGAATGTCCAAGCATAACACATGGGCTGAAAAGTCCCGGGTCTAACAAGGAAAACACGTTTTTTTTTGGTTTTATTGATCAACGTAATTTGCATCAAGAACAACGCAATCATTCCAGCATCGCTCTAACATTTCAAAACCACTTTTGTAGAACGATTTATCTTTTGCCTCAAAATAGGCCTCAGTGTCAGCGATAACCTCTTCATTCGAGCGAAATTTCTTACTGCGAGCATTTTTCCAAGGTCTGCGAACGGGGTAGTCGCTGAGAGCAAAATCTGGCGAATATGGTGGATGTGGGAGCAATTCGAAGTTCAATTCATGTAGTTTTGCAATTGTTTTGTTTGACTTTTGACACGGTGCGTTGTCTTGATGAAACAGCATTTGTTTCTTTGCCATATACGGATGTTTCTTTGCAATTTCGGCCTTCTACCGCTCCAATAACGCTCTATAATATTCACTGTTGATGGTATTTCCCTTTTCAAGATAATCGATGAATATTACACCACGTACATTCCAAAATACCGAGGCCATAACCTTTCCAGCTGATTGTTGTGCGTTCGTTCGCTTCGGACGAGGTTCTTCAGTTGCTGTCCACTCAGATGACGATCGTTTTGATTACGGAGTGAAGTGATGGATCCATGTTTCATCCATTGTCATTCATCCAGTGTCACATACCAACGCAATAATATTAATAATTCCGGTTTGTTACGTTTAAACATGGTCAAACACTGCTCAGAAGCATCAACACGTTTTTGTTTTGGTCAATAGTGAGCAAACGCGGCACCCACTTTGAACAGAGCTTTCTCATAGTCAATTGCTCACGCAATATAACACGTTCTTTTGATATCTTTACGATGTCAGCTAGCTCACGCAACTTCCCTTTTCGATCATTCAAAACTATTTTGTGGATTTTTTTGATGTTTTCTGGTGTTACCGCCTCATTTGGAAGTCCACTGCATTCCGCATTATCGGTGTCTCCACGACCACGTCTGAAGTCAGCAAACCATCGTTTTATTCTTGTTTCTGATGGAGCGAAGTCCCCATAACACTTTTCACGCCATTGCATTGCTTGAACGGTATTTTTTCCCATCAAGAAGCAGTGTAAAATTAAAACACGAAATTGTTTTTGATCCATTGTTTTGAAAATATTAAAAGTAGCGTCATAGAATATCATGAAACTTTGACAGCTATTTTTTAAGGTTAGTACTAACTGAAAAACAGGCGATTGCTATTAAACTGTGTCAGGCCCGGGACTTTTCAGCCCATGTGTTAAGCAGTGTTAACACTGAGAGAGCAGTGCAGTGGGCTCATTTTAAAAGATATATTTGCATACATAAAACGTTTTGTGGTTTCCTATATTTTCTTAAAAATTAGCCTTTTCTCTGGGAAGATTTAAAAAAGGTTTACTAGAGGCAGCACCAGTAGGGGGTGAATTTTGTATTGACAACAACGTTAAACGTACGTCCTATTATATATGAAAATAAATGAATATTGTTCATAAGAAAATAGGAAAAATTATTAATTAAGCCTACAAAACATTGTGCATTCGCGAATTGTACGTCTGATAGGATGGAGATTCGTAACTTTTGTTAAAGCGCAAAAGTGATCTGTTGAAAAAATAAAAAAACATACTTATGATTGTACAAAACATTAATTTTATTAATTCCAATGACAGAAAATCCGAATACATTATCAGCAAAATTATCAAAGGTTAGTAATTGTATAATTAATGAGGTTATATTGGAACTCAGTATGTTTATCAATATTATTGATAGTAAATCGAAAATTCACATTTTTCTTCAATTAAAAATTATCACATAAAATAATAAAATTTTTTAAAGCTTATTACAGTTTCCTATAATATTGTCGTATTTAATAAAGTGATTTATCAACAGTAGTCGAAGAATAATTATTTACATTCACACTTCATGCATTTTCGAAAAATAATATTTTGTGACCGTTCAACTAAGGAGCAACAATTACTTCCCGTGCAATATGCACCGCCGGATATTGAATTACACTCCAAAGTCAAACGGGGTTGGTATATCTACTCTTTAGTCGGTGGTCTGACATCTAGAAAATGTGAGTGTTTTTGAGTGGAAATTGTAAGTAAGTATACATATATTTATTAACAATTATCCATTTGGACGAAACTCGGTACGATACACACGATACGGTTAAGAAAGGATGGACTGATGGGTCAAAATACAAATACAATATAGAATTATGTTTGGTAAGTAGTCGAAAATAATATAAATACCTTTCAGAGTTTAGCTCCGCAACATAACCTAAATGGGATATACGATTAGATAGCTGGCACTATATCTTTCACGTCGATTATACACCATTGGTAAATAGTTATTTTTCGTAAAAAGTTAACCTGATTTTAAATATTTTGTAGTAAGTACGCCACTGGTAAATGACAATTTTTATCAAAAAAGTGCACACTTTTTTCGATAATACATCATAACCATCATCCTCAAATGAAAAAAACTTTTTTAATAACTCTATAGTACACCCATGGTTATGGAAAATAAAATCAAAAAGAATTTCCAGTTTCATTTCCAGTCGTAGTGCCATGTTTTGTGAAGTAGTTTTTAGTCGGAAAATATTCGATGTTTAACCACAAAAAGGTAAAGTAAGGTATCTTAAGCTATTTACACAAATACAACATAATTTTTAAAAATATTTCTTACTTGTCGGAATCAATTTAATTATACATACATATACAAAATTCAAACCAAAACTATAAATTTTAAGTGTTATTGATGAAGTTCCTAACTATACTGATAAGTTAATTACTTACGTTGGAAATTACAACTATTGCGTTCTAATCTCTCACAATGTAATATCCTCGAAAATAGTCCGTATCGAAGATCCTGATAGGAATTTCCTCTGCATTTTTTATACAGAAACAATAATATTGTAATGGTAGTTTTCACTTTCTTAGATCGTTCTTTATGATAAACAAAAATATCGGATGTATATAAAATTGATAGTATAATAACTGAACGTTTGAATATATAATTTTCATGACTTTTTGGATCCAAGGTAAAAAAGCTTCATAGTTTTGCTCACAACACAAATATTTAGATGGGAAATCAACGAAAATCCAGAAAAAACTAAATTGGATCCCGCTTACATTCAAATACGAGGGTCGTCTTTCAACTGTTACATACATAGTTGGCGCCTGTCAACAAATATTAAAGGTCAAAATTTGCTGTCTTATCTATATAAATTAACGCCAAAGTTTCAAACCACTTCGTTAAAAGCTGTACCTAAATTGAAATTTTTTAAATAGATGGCAAAGATAATAGTTAATAGCTATTTGTGCATCAAGAGCAGAAAGTAGTACTTTGGTAGTCGAAACTACCAAAAGACTTTCTGCTCTAAATACACACAAGATTTTTTCTACTATCACACCAAAATTAACTACTAGCTCTTTTTTATCTATTAATAAAAAATTAGGCGTGCGCCAAAAAGTTGAGTGAAAATTTTCACTCAACGGCCAAAGTTACTTTCTGCTTAAGAGCGCCAATAATGTCAAATTATGACAGCACGCGGAAAATTAGGCGTGCTTCAAAGTTACTTTCTGCGCCAATAATGTCAAATTATGACAGCTCGCGGAAAACATCAACTTTGCAGTTGCTTTTCAAGACACAAAAGACGACTTTCGATAGTGATAGTAGAAAAATACTATTTTTTGACAACTACTTCTGAAAGTAGCACTTTCTGTATTCATTTACGTATCGAAAGTTACGGTTTGTAAGTTCCATGTGCTGAAAGTAACAGTTCCGTACTACAAAAGTTCTAAACACCTTCTGTACGCTCTGGGGTACACAGCTTTAATAATTTCCTAGATGTAACTGTACCCACGTCAATGTTGACAGTTCTATTGACACAACCTTCAATTATTATCATCAATTTCCTTCTTCATCTGTCTGTATTAATTAATTATTTGCTCGGATGGATTTTATTTTAGATTTATTTATTTCGTCGCCAAAAAAATGTTGTGAACGCCTGTAAATTTAATTTAGAAAAGATTATTTATGAATATTTAAGAATTATTGATTGAATCAATAGGAATTGCGGTTAGGCGAAGTTTCAAGTATGTTTACATTAAAGTAATTTATATAAAAGTATTATTTTAACTGGAATATTAAAAAATTATATTATATTATGTAAATTATGTTTTAGTAAGAGAATTACAGTAATTATATTTATATATTGGAATAATTTAGAAATAATAATTATTATTAACAAAATTTGTACCAGCAGTTGCGGCTATACCAACAATATAATTCAATTTCATTAATAATAATTCATTTTTTAATTTTAAATTAAAATTTATTCGTGATATTGTCTTTTCTAATTAAAAACTAGATTGGTTGGATATATCGTACAGATATCCCCACCCGGTTTAACTTAGAAGTGTAATTGAATGTCTGTCGTGGCATATAGCCAGAGAAGTAGTTGTTGCTTCTTAGTGAACAGCCTGCTCATTGAAAAGTAATTTTCAAAACCACACAGGGAGGAGTAGCATCCCCATTAATGTGGAGTCTGACGGTTGACGAACTCCTGTTTGGTTTGACGGACCTCGGAATATCCTGCCAAGGATATGCCGATGATATTGTCATAACAGCCAGGGGAAAATTTGAAAACACCCTTTGTGACATCGTACAAAAGGGTCTGAACTATACAAATAGCTGGTATAGGCAAGTGGAACTCAGCATCAACCCCACCAAAAACATCTTGATAGCCTTCACTACGAAAAGAAAACTCAACCTCAAAACCATTAAACTTGATGGGAACGAGGTTGAATGGAGACAAGAAGTCAAGTATCTAGGTTTAACTCTAGACAGTAAACTCCTGTGGAACAAGCACGAGAAGGAGATTACATACAAAGCAAAAATGGCTCTAATGGTGTGCAGGAATCTGGCAGGGAGAAACTGGGGTTGTAATCCAGAAATCCTGAGTTGGATGTACACTGCAATCGTGAGACCAATTATCACTTATGGAGCCATTGCGTGGAGTAGTAGAACTAGCCTCATGACGACGAGATAAAACCTCTCCAAGATTCAAAGACTAGCCTGCATATGGATAACAGGAGCAATAAGTACATGCCCAACTGCAGCAATGGAAGTGATTCTCAACCTCACACCATTGCATATGGTGGTGGAGAGTGTTGCAGAAAAAACAAGATACAGACTAAGTAGAGAAGGAATCATTAAAAAGAAAACAACCTCTTCACTTCTTAGAAATCAGACAAACTGGGACATGCCACAAGTTGGTAAGATGAAAAAGTATAACTTTTCAAAGAAATTTGTTACGGAATTAAGCAACAAGAAGAAATGGGATCCAAATACCATTACCAGACTTGGAAAGAATGCCATTCAATGGTACACAGACGGCTCAAAAGCAATAGAAGGAACTGGGATAGGAGTGTACGGGCCCGAAACCAAACACTCTGAAAGCTTGGGAAAAACCCCAAGTATCTTTCAAGCGGAAATTCACGCAATAAGAAGGTGTGCCCAGTTCAATATTGACACAGGATATTGAAGGCAAAGGATTATCATAATGTCTGATAGGCAAGCAGCCATTAGAGCGTAATCAGTTCTAAAATGGTGAGGGAATGCCTAGGCAAACTTAATGAACTAGGCGAGAACAATATAGTCACCTTACTGTGGATTCCAGGACCCACTGGAATAGAAGGAAACGAAATAGCAGATGAACTAACGAAGAAGGGGACTGAAATACCCTTTTAGGGGCCGGAAACCTTTTGCGGAATCAGCTCCAATGTAATATTGGAAGAAATAGGTAAAGCCGAAGAAAAGAGAAGATCTGACCATTGGAAAGATCTAGCAGGGCTTAGGCAATCTAAGATTCTTCTGTGTGACTACAACCTGTTGAGATCAAATGAATGCAAAAGTCAAAGTAAAACTGCACTAAGAGTTTTGACAGGAATCCTAACGGGACATTGTCGCCTGAATGGGCACCTTAAAAAGCTCAAAATAGTGGAGGAAGAAAATTGTAGATTTTGTGGAATGGAAGAAGAATCCTCCATCCACATACTTGCGAATTGCACAGGAATTCAGAATCCTAGGGCACAGCACCTGGGAGACTACTGGATAGAAGAGGGACAGTTACCTAAGTTGAAGCCTGCAGATATCCTAAAATTCCTCCGGGAAATAGGACTAAAGGAGCTACTAGTCTCTCTGAGACTCTCCTCAGAAACTAAGTAGAAGTAAGGGGGCACAATAGATCTTTAAGGTCGCAGTGAATGTTACCCCAAAATACATACATACATACAATATCGTGAAACTGGACCATCATTCGGCATTTCATTGACCACAATTCAAAAAATTTTGCATGGAGAATTATCTATAAAAAAATTAGTTTCACGAGCGAGAGGAATAACAACTACTTCCAGAATTGGTTACAAAGGACTCTGTTATTATGTAGGTTATAAAAAAAGTATTTACAAAAAGTGTAGGAAACGATGGAAAATACGCCGAAAGTAACTTTAAATGAAACTAACTACTTCTATAATTAATTCAATTTACACTTATCTCTGTCATTACGACGATTACACTTTATATATCGAAATAATTATCAATTTAGAATTTTCATGTTTATTATTAAAGCGGAATTAATTAGAATCAGCTAGTTTCATTTAATATAGTAATATGAGTAGATTCACAAAGTAAGGGTCGAAATAGTAAATTCATAACAGTTTTGTTTACTGTGTACTTTGTGACAGTAATGTCAGAGCGTAGCAGCCAATATAAATTTTGGGTTGGTGCGACAAAATCCACCAGAAAAGTTACCAAGTCGCAGCGACTTCTCACTCGAAATTAGAGCAAGTTCTAATTAATGCGACCGACGACGCGCCCAACGAAAAAAAATGCCAATTTGCATGCAACTTTTTCTAGTTGCAGCGTCAACTCGCACCGTGGAAAATGGACATCTCCACCTCAAAATTAGAAATTTTTCCATCAGTGATTTTGCTGTCAAATGTCAGTTTTTTGATGGAAAAATTATTCATTACAAAAAGAAATTTATCCGATAAACAAAAACCTCTTGTATTTCTACTGTTCATAAAAATTGATTCGTTGTTTCACCCCGAGGTTTTTGACCTTGGTTTGCAAAAAAAAAGAGAGAACCAGAATTAATGTGTAGCTAACTGATACAACCCACATGGTCTCCAAATATAAATCGAAACCACCTTCAAGACTTCAATAAAAGTACAAGAATAAATTTGGCGAATAATTTGGGTATAAAGACGGGTCGATGAACGAGTAAAGTGAGTGAAGACATACTTATAGGACAGTTATATAATCATCATATTGATGATCCTATAACGGTACTAAAGGATGTCCTAAAAGAACTAAACTGTTGTATAAACTGGTTGTAAAGACATAGGCACATTACAAGATTTTCACTTTTCTATAAGATATGCTGTATAACAATTCTTGCAGCCTTTATAAACTTAGCTCTGCTAGTTGGGAGTGACCGTTCAACTAAGAAGCAACAACTACTTCCCGTACTATATGCCCCGACCGATATTGAATTACACTTCAAAGTCAAACGGATTTGGTATATCTACAAGATATTTCAAAACCAACTATTCTGGATGACAATTAGAATGGACAACACAACTTATAAACCGGTTTCGGCATATTTGCGGACGGATAACATACACCTTGTACTGATGAGGCGCAAATACGCCGAAACCGGTCTACAAATAGTGTTGTCCCTTCTAATTGCACACCGAAATAGTTGGATTTAAAATATCTTGTAGATATACCAACTCCCTTTGACTTTGAAGTGTAATTCAATATCCGTCGGGGCATATAGCACGGGAAGTAGTTGTTGCTTCTTAGTTGAACAGTCACTGTTTTTCAAAACTGTATGAAGCGTTGGTATAAAAATAATTATTCTTCGACATCTGTTGAGAAAGTTAATCTTTAATTTTATATTTCGCCCCACCCGAACCTCAAAAATAACGAGTGCCGTTAAAGTACGGACAAACGACATGGGCTGAAAAGTTAGGTTAGGTTAGGCAGCAACGCACCCTGTCACAAGTCAATCAAAACAATGGCAAAACTACATGAACTTCGAATTGCTCTCACATTCATCGTATTCGCCATATTTGGCTTCCAGCGATTACTGGTTGTTCGCGGACCTAAAAAAATGCTCGCCGGTTAGAGATTTCGCTCCAATGAAGAAGTTATCGCTGACACTGAGGCCTATTTTGAGCGGAGCTGGAATTATTGTGTTATTCTTGATGGAAAATACGTTGATGAATAAAACTAATTTTGAACAAAAAAAAACGTGTATTCTTTGTTAGGCCCTGGACTTTTTGGCCCATCTATTAGTTGGTATACCTAAGCTAACACCTTAAGCACTCGATTAAACTTAATAATTTACTTGATGGTTATTTCTACAATAACAATAATGAGATGCTAGTGACATAGTTTGATGTCATGATAAAGTTTTTGAAATAGTTTATACATTACCAACTCTTTTCCAGTGTAGAACCTAAATAATCTTGGTTCAAGCTATAGAGAGCCTGCGAGATTTTGCTAATTAGACACTAGCGGCTATCGTGGCGAAAATTAAATATTAAACTATTCGAAATATGGAAAAATTATTAAATAAAAGAAAATCTCAAACGTTATAATGAATAAAAGCGGATTCCAAAAAATTAATATCTCGGTCTTAGGATTGTCATCTAGCAATAAATATGAAAGTGTATTTAAGAGGAGCCATATGAAAAAAGTTTAATGGTGGAAATCATATAGTACAAGTGTGATAAAAACTCGAGTAGAAATTTTTAAATAATTGTCTTAAAAATGTTTGGCATCCTAGAGCCTTTCCTATACAGGGTGCGGCTGATAAATTGTCGGTTGGACGGATCTCGTGAACTAAGGGTAAATGAGCACTGAAAATTTGCAAGGAGGGGTTTCGAAGGGAGAACTATTTATTGAAAATATTGAGATCCTTTTATCACTTCTGGTTATAGCGGAAGTTAGCTCTAGTTTCGTTTTTTTAATGGGACACCCTGTATATTTTTAAGTTTTTTGAATATTTACGTTATTCTAAACAACTTTTGTTAATATTTCCCTATGCCTATCTTTAACCCTAAAGGCACATTGTATCGTTTATAATTTTGAAATTGTTATTTTTATCATACAAAGTGCTCTCAAAATTGGAGCATGCTCGTCATCTAAAATATTCACATAATACATTTTTTTCAAATGGAACACCCTATATATGATTGATTAGACTAAAAGTATACATTATCCGCTTTACGGTAATTCCACTGTAAAAATATTTCTTCAATACTAAATTTTAGAGAATTTAATTTTTTTAATAAAACCAACAATAAACGCTTAAACATTATATGTAACATTCAAGAATAGACAAATTTCGAATAGAAGCTAACTAAAGTAACCCTAATATTCAAAAAACTAGAAAATATACAGGGTGTCCCATTAAAAAACGAAATTATCTCAATATTATCAATAAATAGTTCTCCCTTCGAAACCCCTCCTTGCAAATTTTCAGTGTTCATTTACCTGTAGTTCACGAGATCCGTCCAACCAACGGTTTATCAGCCGCACCCTGTATAGGAAAGGCTCTAGGATGCGAAACATTTTTAAGACAATTATTGAAACAATTTTTTTTAGTTTACAATAAACAAGGAGGTTCAAACATATTTTGTTACGTTGAATTAAAATTATAAATAATAGAGATAGAGTTCCGGGAGTCAGGAATTTATAAAACCAGACTAGCATGACAATCCTTTGGTCTCAAAAGATTAACCCTCAGATGTTGATATATTAAATAATAAAGGGTGACGATTTCATTTTAGGATTTTCAACTAAAAGTGGCCATATCTTTAAACCAAGTGAAGGCTTATATTGCCGGAATGAAATGAACCAAATTGAAATCAATATAATATATAGGGTGTTCCATTTAAAAAACCATAACTTTGACATGCTGTAACCGTATGAAATAATATGGAAAATAATTTTGAAATGTGAAGCTCGACCTAGTCTATAATTCTTATATATTAAAATTTTTTTCGTATCTATCAAGACAACAGAGATATCATACTCCGGAATATAAGTTGATTACACTGTATTTTTTAAATAAACTGTATTGAAACTGCGAGTTTTAATATCTAGATCCAATCAGAATTACTTAGATATTTTCTGACTAATAGTGAAAAATTATACGTACCATAAAATTGCAATAATTCAAAAATATATCAAAGAAACTTATTGACGTAACATTTTTTTTTCCAAATAGCAACAAATAACGATTATGTGCCTACCTCTTTTCTTGTTAGTAACTGCCCTCAGAAAGTAAACAAACCTGAAATTGTGTGGTTTTGATTGGCTCAACAGGCATTGAGACGAAAAAATTATTACCATAAATTTGGTGCGAAAAAAACTCAAATATTCGAATGTTGATAATTATTTATAACACAAGCGTAATTTATTCAAACGACACGTTCAAATATTAAATTTTTTCGACGCTAAATTGATATCAGTGAATTTGTTTTTTATTTTGATTACATCGCTCGGAACTTTGACCTCAAAAATAGTCGGCTTCTTTAATACCAAATCCACTCTTACACTTTTTTATAGTCCCCGTATAAGGAAACTGAAAATCAAATTTTTGGAGGTTAAAACAAAAAACTTTTATTATTTTTATGTGGATATTTCGGTTGTATAAAAAATATTGTAAACTAATCGTGCAAACAGCCTTATCTTCCATTTTTTCCACGTGCTATTTGTATAAATAACTAAGGGCCACTTATATAAATTCTGGTTACCATTAGATCAAATTACACCGATTGGTTAAGTCTCAAGATAGTTCAGGAGGGATTGTTGTGTATGAATTTCCAGGTAAACCTTTTCAAATTGAGAACCTTTATTTCCAGTTAAACATTTTCTTATTATTTTATCAATATCCTTAAAATTCCATATTAATGCACTGTATAAATTAAACATCTTTCATTATACCGTCACCCGTTTGATGATAAAGCTACTGTGTTAGCGAAACGCGTCACGTGAACACACAAGTCGGCAGACGCAAACATGAGCCCTGGGGTGGGCGTGTTCATGTCGCTGTAGTTGTATTTTTGTAGTAACAATCGATATTTAGAATCGATAACCAAATATCGATACCATAAGTGTTAACTGTCAAGAGTGTCAAGAGATATGTAAACAAAGTCAAACTTTCCAAAAATTTATATTGGACCAAAAATAAAACTACCATCTGCCCTAAATGTCTATATTTTCAAATTTCATGTAAAAATCGGATAATTATTATCCTCGCATTGACAACACTGATACATACACTAAAATTGATGTATGTTGATAACATCACTCGGTCATATTATTTCAACAATTACTAATGAACAATCGTTAAGATTAGCTACGGATTGGCTCATTGCGGTGACCTTTCTTTTAGTTCGCATATTTTCCGGGGTTCATGTTTGCTTCTGTTAACTGTAGGTTCAAATATAATGAAGATTTAAATTAACGAAATTGTTTTATTTCATCCTGTAAATATTGGCTAGTTTTTAGATACGAATCTGTTTATTCTGCTAGGGGCGGTTGGCTGCTTTCGAATATAATTAATTGCATAGGAAATTCCTACCACCCATCATATAGGTTTTCAATTACATACTGTACTTTAGTTTAAAGAGGAACGTTTGTCCTACTTTATTTATTCGAAATTTCATCTCATTTATCTAGAAAACCCAAGGTCCGTCTTTAAAAAATAGCAGATGCAAAAGAAAATTCAGTTACCAGAAAATGTTTACAACATTTTAAACTCCCGTTTCTATTTATTTACCTACACCACCATCCCCACTAATTGTTTTTTTGCAACAAATTTCAATCCAACCCTTGTTCTTATTATTTGCTACTCATATTTGAACCTCAAACTAAACCAAATCCTATAGCAACAAACAGAAATAAACAAAGATGTTATTAATAGCTCAATGTACTAAAATACCTACAAAATAACACCAACAATGAAATCACAAAAAAAAATAATATGACCGTCACCGATACAAAAACTGAAGCAGTTAGCACTGGCGTTAACACACACATACACGCGCGAGGAGCCCGTTCGACAGACAAATCAGGGTGCAACGCTCTGATCTATTTTCGAAAAGTTCTTTGACGGACTAAAAACTCTACACCGCACAACCATGTACTCTCGATGTCCTGTGCGATTAATTTTAGACGTATGCCTACGATTTAATTATCGTTTTAGTTTTGAATATGTACAGGGTGGTTCATTTAAGCGTTAGGGAACATCTTCACTATTGTTCGCCGCTTTTGATGTACAAAAACTAATTATTATCAACTCCTACCACCGTCAAACTTTTTGAATATATTAATTTATCTAAACTGTATTCAAAAGATTGTTCGAGAATTGTGTGCCAACCATAGGTGGATAAGAATGAACGTTTGTTTGAGCTTGTCTATAGGAATAGGAATTAGTTGTACAACGAATTTATTGGGAGTTTACTGTCTTGACACAGTGTAATGCAATAATTGCTTGTTCTGTAGATTTGTAAGCAAAAGATGTTTCATTCCTTGCTGCCAAAAGTTATACGTCGGATGACGAATTCTCATATTATGAAAAATTACTGATATACGAGGATGTATTGATATCTAGTTAGCCTAGACCAGTTCCATGCATAAACAAAATATTGCGTTACCATAGCAACGAACAATAACTATTTAGTAGATTTTGAAAATCTCACACGTCCGTTGTATGTCACTTGTTGCGTGGTCAAAATGCGAGCCGGTATTGGTTTAATATCTAATTTTTAAAGGAAATTGAAGAATTTCCTTGCCTTCTCGACAAAAAAATGCTAAGCAGCTTGGTTTAAAGAATGAGTTGCACTTTTTTCGCCACTTGAAAAGTCAATTTTTCAAACCAGACCAGACATTGCACACGTTGAATCGTCACCACATCCATGCAACGTCCGTGTCTGATGTCCGTTATTCGTTAATCGCAACATTGCAAGCCTCACATTTTCTTCACGATAGAATAAAGTTAGGGCGCAGTGCGTGAAGCTTTGTCTCGCAACAAAAGACGCTGCCGGAGACATGAGCAGCTGTTTCTTCGCAAGATTCCTAGAGTACACAAGTTTGTCACTGACACTGTCATCAGCCTACAAAATGTTGCATCCGGTGCATTTCCTGTTTTATTATTTTTTGAGGCTCAACAGAATCTTGCGCAGCATAACATTTCGCAACTAAATGTTGTATTTCAAACTTGAGAAACAAAAATTTACGGAGTGCGGTCGATTTGACGCAACGCAACCGCTTGAAGCTTTATAGACAATATACAGGGTTGGGATAAAGTATGGAACCAAGTGAATATCTTTTAAACGAAAAGAACGATATTTATGAAAATTTGCAGGCAAGTGCAATGGAACAAAATGCAACTGATGTACATTTTTTTGTTAATAATATACTTCTGGTTTAACCGGAAATGCCATCAACTTCTTTAATTTAAATGGGACACCCTATATATTTTCACAGATTTTGAAAGAGCTTGTTATTTTGAATTCATACATATTGAGTTTAGTGTAAAAAAATTTTTTAAAACGAGGAATATAGCACTTTAATCAACCTCCTTTGAGTTTTTTGCATTAGAGCAAAAAACTATTTAGATAAACTAATTGATGTTGTTTGTATGCATAGTAATAAATAAACGAGTACTGTTTAGTACGTCTTTTGATCTCCAAGTAACAAATTCAAATTGACGGAAATAAATTTTACAATTTAAAATGGTTCAATTAAGTGAAAAAGAGCGTATTGAAATTTTAATGGTGATCGTGTTAGAACTCATGAAGAAGTGTGTCATATTTTTAATAATTTGCATCCGGAGAAAAATCCTATATCACGCTCAACAGTAACTAAAACATTACAACGTTTTAATACAACCGGGATGGTAAAAAATTTGCTAAAACCTGGAAGACCGCGGACTGCAACGCACGAAACTGTTAAACAAAATATTGCAAGTCATTTAGAAGAATCACCTCAAACTTCCACCACATATTTGGCACTAAACCATGGTTCTGTAGGAAAGTATCGTCGGTATAAGGTTCAGTTGGTTCAAGAATTGTCAGACGATGATTTTGACCGACGGCTGGAATTTTGCGAACGGCTAATGGACATCTGTAATGTCGACGACAATTTTGCTTCTAGCATAGTTTTTTCCGATGACGCAACTTTTTGTTTAAATGGAACAGTTAATCGCCATAACTCAAGGTATTGATCAAATGAGAATCCTCATTGGATTCATGAAGCACATACCCAGCATCCACAGAAGTTGAATGTTTGGATGGGAATTGTCGAAAATAGGCTTATAGGCCCATTTTTCATCGACGGAAACTTCCGATCTACTAAATAACGAAATTATTCCTGCACTTCAACAGAATGGGCTATTACCACAAAATGTTTGGTTTCAACAAGATGGAGCACCTCCCCACTATGATAGACGGGTTAGGGATTTTCTGGATACGAATTTTCCAAATCGATGGATTGGACGTAGATGATTCATAATAGAGTGGCCTGCTTGTTCTCTGGATCTTAGCCCGTTAGATTTTTTTCTTTGGGGTTATCTAAAATCACGTGTTTACGTTAGACGACTAACAAACTTACAGGAATTGAGACAAAGAATTATTGATAAAAGTAAACTAACTCTTGGAAAGAGTGACTCAAGAATTTGTTAATAGAATGGGATATTGTCAGCAAGTAAACGGCGAGCATTTTGAAAATTTGAAGTAATTTTGTTTCTCATTATTCTAAAATAATGAAATGTACACCTATTGTACAACTAACAGGGAGTTATTCCTCGTTTTTACAAATTGTTTTACACTAAACTCAGTATGTATGAATTCAGAATAACAAGCTCTTTCAAAATCTGTGGAAATATATAGAGTGTCCCATTTAAATTAAAGAAGTTGATGGCATTTCCGGTTAAACCGGAAGTATATTATTAACAAAAAATGTACATCAGATGCATTTTGTTCCGTTGCACTTACCTGCAAATTTTCATAAATATCGTTCTTTTCATTTAAACGATATTTACAATATATTTTCACAATACGATACATTTTTTGTATATATTTAAACTAAGTAGAACGTCATTGTTAAATGTCATTAACACTTTAGTTGTGGAAATTATAGTTATAATATTATTGGTAGATGCAGACATTGGACATCTGATAATATGTTACAACAAACATCAGTAGTACGAATGACTGATATAAGGATTTTTTTTCAACAGCTAAACATTTAGACCATTTTTTGGTCTAATAAATACCAGTTTTCTAGGCAAGTGAAAAAATAATTTTTGTACATCGAATTTATCATGAAATTATCTTCTATTTCTGTAAAATTTTGATACCTAGTTCTCGTTGGTGTATATATATTTTGCAGTAAAAGTTGAAAAGTTTTGTGTAAGTATTTGCTACTCATAATGTATCACCATGTATAAACCGGCAAAGGAAATGCCCGGTGCCAAGCCGTGCTCGTAAAGTAGGTTTGTATGTATTGTAAGTACGTCGTTTCATGGTTTGTTTAAAACCAGGAAGTTCCAAACTACGTTTATATAGTACTAACTTTTAAACAATGTCAACTCTAATTTGTTTATTCTTTTTTCTGAATACTTAACTACAAATAATTATAAATATTGTATATTCATTATGAGCAGTATATTTTAAACTGTGTTATCGACACCGAGCGAAACATGAAAATTTTAATCAAAAAACCACAGGAATAGGGAACTTTCCTATTTTTTTTAATCAATATTAACTTGGAAAACATAGTTTAAAGTTCCGTACTATTTAAAATAATTTCAAACGATCTCTATAGCGCGCCAAAGAAGCAGAAGTCAATGAGTATGATGCTCACTGCCCAGCCACCGTACATAGAGAGTGTAGTTGGTTCACTCGTCGTCGGAACTTTCATGTAGCGCTGATAAAGACATACCGGAAAACGGTCGTTAAAACACACGTGTATCGTATACACAGAGGTGGCGCTAATCACCACCTTCACAGATTGTTGCTTTATAAATGGAGTGTTTGATACAGAGGCTGACAACAATGTCTGTTAGAAAACTATTTCAAAAAACGAAGATATTTTGCTATGTGCGTACGATCTAGTATTTAATTGGGATCATCAAATTATAAGAAATAAACTAGAATCATTGATTAGAACTACTTTTACTTCATTATATAAATATAGTTGTTTGTGTAACTAGTGCAATAATAGAGTTTATTCCTTAGAAATGGGACATTTTAGGTTAAAGTTATTTTTTTGTATGCAAATAAAATTATGTTTGTAATTAGCTTGGAGTTAAATATAAGATTTCTTACTTACTAAAGGCCAAGTCACACCAAACATCCATCCATCCTTCGGATGGACGGGCTGGATGTTCAAAAAAGATCGCTCGCCATCTTGGCAAATAATGCAACGCATACCGACATCCGTCCGTCCGCTGGACGTTTAAAACGTCCTATGGATGGATGTTTTGGAATCACCGGGGGAGCGATTTTTCCTTCGCATCCGCATGGACGTTTCTCCTGCACATGAGCTCTGGTCCCGGTCACACGCGCTCCACTCGGTATCCTGACAAAACTACCCTAGTCCAAATGGTTTCTCTGAAAACATATTCGTTCATCATCGTAACTAGTGATGCAGTCATCAAGCAACGGGATACTTTTTGACAAATCACTTTCACACCAAGGCACATTAAACGACATTATTTATGCACTGACTGCACTGCTACTGACACAAGTCAACAAAATATTCGTTGAGGAAGAGATTCATGAAAACATCCGTCCACTGGATGGATGCTTTCGGTGTGAATCGGAGCGCTGCGTGGATGTCCATCCATCGGACGGATGGACTCCGGTGTGGCCCCGGGCCTGGCCTTAATTGTGTTTAAAAACTGTTTTAGAGTATAGAATGTATGTATATAAAGGGGTGACATTCACTGAAACCTATAAGATCTTTTGTGCCCCCTTACTTCTACTCAATTCCTGAGGAAAGTCTCAGAGACTAGTAGCTCCTTTAGTCCTATTTCCTGGAGGAATTTTAGGATATCAGCAGGCTTCAACTCTTCTATCCAGTAATCTTCTAGGTGCTGTGCCCTAGGATTCTGGCCAGTATGTGGATGGAGGTTCTTTCTTCCATGCCACAGAACCTACATTCTTCTTCCTCCACTATTTTGAGCTCTTTTCGGTGCGACAATGTCTCGTTAGGATCCTTGTTAAAACTCTTAGTGCAGTTTTATTTCGATTTATGCATTCATTTGATCTCAACAGGTTGTAGTCACTCAGAAGAATCTTTGATTGTCTAAGCCCTACTAGAACTTTCCAATGGTCAGATCTCTTTTTTCTGCTTTACCTATTTCTTCCAATACCACATTGGAGCTCATTCCGCAAAAGGGTTCCGGCCCCCAAAAGCGTGTTTCAGTTTCTTTGCTAGTTCATGTGTTATTTCATTTTCTTCTATTCCAGTGTGTCCTGGAATCCACAGTAAGGTGACCATATTGTTCTCGCCTACTTCATTGAGTTTGCCTAGCCATTCCCACACCATTTTCGAAATGATTACACAAGAGCTCAGTGCTTTAATGGCTGCTTGACTATCCGACATTATGATAATCCTTTGCCTTCTATATCCTTTATCAATATTGAGCTGGGCACACTTTCTGAATAGAAAATGAAATGACCTATCAAAAGATATAAATATCACAAGACCCTATATCCCATTTAAAAATTGGGGGGTTGTAACTGTCACTTGAAGGTGGTTAAATGTACGGATGAAAGTTTTTCGTTGCCTCACGTCAATTCATAATATAAATATCCAGAATTATGTATAAATATGTATAATGACGGAAATAATGAATTTATTCCATTTGGTTCTTCTACAGACAATCTATAGAAAACTAAAATTAATCAGATTCTATGATGGTTGTTTCTAGTTAGTTTTCTGATTTTGAGGATCTTTTTATCATAAGCTGGGTTTGTATACACTACCATATCATCTGTACCGTTTGGTTAATATTACCAGTATTATTATTATTGCATATACCGAATTTAACCTTCACATAACCTAAGCAATGAACTGTAAACTGTATAATTTATTTAATGACAATTTGTGATATATTCATACTTGTTACGTCTTTTAAACAACTAAATTGTCGTTCATCGGTAAACTGTGGCACAAATTGATTTTGATTTAGATATTATTTATAATAATAGTACAGTCATTGAAGCTTTTCACCTTTTCAACATTTTGTAGATAATTACAGCCAGCGACAATGAAAGACAGCTGCTATTAACGTTTCCAACATGGGGTAGACACAATATCTCGGAAGTGGACATTTTTTTTCAAAATAACCCCGTAAATGTGGTATGAAGTTTTCTTGAAATATCAATTCTTTTCGAGTTATTTACAATTAAAACAAGTTTTCAAACGGTTTTTTCGAATAACTCAAATACAACGTGTTTTATTAAAAAAGTATTATGAAAAAAATGTAGCTCATAAATAAAACAAAGAAAAATGCTCTTTGGAATACAAAGCGAGATATGATTGGTGGAAGAGGATCCAGATAACTATTTGCATTACTACAAATTATAAATATCCACGCTCATGGTCGACTTTTTTGCTGGTTCGGTTTGACGTTAATCCATCGGTAGTATAAGGACGATAGTAAAATAGAGTTCACACTTGAGTAGCTTGCTCTGTATACGGGGTTGGGATAAAGTATAAATCAAGTAAATATCTTTTAAACGAAAAGAACGATATTTATGAAAATTTGCAGGTAAGTGCAATGGAACAAAATGCATCTGATTATTTGTTAATAATATACTTCCGGTTTAACCGGAAATTCCATCAACTTCTTTAATTAAAATGATACACCCTATATATTTTTACAGATTTTGAAAGAGGTTGTTATTTTGAATTCATACATACTGAGTTTAGTGTAAAAATTTTTGTAAAAACGAGGAATATAGAACTTTAATCAACCTCCTTTGAGTTTTTTGCATTAGAGCAAAAACAATTTAGATAAACTAATTGATGTTGTTTGTATGCATAGAAATAAATAAACGAGTACTGTTTAGTACCTCTTTGGTTCTTCAAGTGTCAAATTCTAATTGACGGAAATAAATTTTACAATTTAGAATGGTTCAATTAAGTGAAAAGGAGCGTATTGAAATTTTAATGATGATCGGTTATGGTTAGGTTATTTGTTCGTTTTTTGTTTTTTTATTTTTTTGGGTGTTTAATTTTCTTGTTGAATTTTTCATATTTTGTTGACGGAAATAAATTTTACAATTTAGAATGGTTCATTTAAGTGAAAAAGAGCGTATTGAAATTTTAATGATGATGATCGGTTATGGTGATCGTGTTAGAAGAAGAAGTGTGTCATATTTTTAATAATTTGCATCCGGAGAGAAATCCTATATCACGCTCAACAGTAACTAAAACATTACAACGTTTTAATACAACTGGGATGGTAAAAAATTTGCTAAAACCTGGAAGACCGCGGACTGCAACGAATGAAACTGTTAAACAATCGATTTAGATTTAGATTTAGAAGAACCACCTCAAACTTCCACCACAAATTTGGCACTAAACCATGGTATCAGTCGACGTTCTGTAGGAATGATATTAAATAATAAAAAGTATCAACCGTATAAGGTACAATTTTGCGAACGGCTAATGGACATCTGTAATGTCGACGACAATTTTGCTTCTAACATAGTTTTTTCCGATTAGGCAACTTTTTGTTTAAATGGAACAGTTAATCAATCGCCATAACTCAAGGTATTGGTCAAGTGAGAATCCTCATTGGATTCATGAAGCACATACCCAGCATCCACAAAAGTTAAATGTTTGGATGGGAATTGTCGAAAATAGGCTTATAGGCCCATTTTTTATCGACGGAAACTTGAATGGCGACATGTATTTGGATCTATTAAATAACGAAATTATTCCTGCACTTCAACAGAATGGGCAATTACCACAAAATGTTTGGTTTCAACAAGATGGAGCACCTCCCCACTATTTTAAACGGGTTAGGGATTTTCTGGATGCGAATTTTCTAAATCGATGGATTGGACGTAGAGGATTCATAGAGTGGCCTGATCGTTCTCCGGATCTTAGCCCGTTAGATTCTTTCTTTGCGGTTATCTAAAATCACGTGTTTACGTTAGACGACCAACAAACTTACAGGAATTGAGACAAATAATTATTGATGAATGTGAACTAATACGTAGAGAAGTCTTGGAAAGAGTGAAACAATAATTTGTTAATTGGATGGCAAATTATCAGCAAGTAAACGGCGAACATTTTGAACACTTGAAGTAATTTTGTTTCTCATTATTCTAAAATAATGAAATGTACACCTATTGTACAATTAACAGTGAGTTATTCCTCGTTTTTACAAATTTTTTTACACTAAACTCAGTATGTATGAATTCAAAATAACAATCTCTTTCAAAATCTGTAAAAATATATAGGGTGTCTCATTTAAATTAAAGAAGTTGATGGTATTTCCGGTAAAACCAGAAGTATATTATTAACAAAAAAATGTACATCAGATGCATTTTGTTCCATTACACTTACTTGCAAATTTTCATAAATATCGTTCTTTTCGTTTAAAAGATATTTATTTGGTTCCATACTTTATCCCAACCCCGTATACGAAAAGTATTCAGTTTAGGTATGGTTTGTGACTATAAAAACTACCTTGTACCAAATTTTCATTTAAATCGAACAATTTTTACAGAAATTAAAATTTCAAAAATCCAGTTTTTTGTGTTTCTCGAGCTAATTTTGAGGTTATGTGAAAAAGTCACAGATACAAAAGTTGTAGATCTACAAATTTTACAATCAATTTTTTTTCCTAGGACCTCAACTTTCGCCCTTTCCCACGCCCAAATCATTTCAGCTGTTGCATTTATTTTTCCATTGTTTGTAATAACCCCTTTTACAACTTTCACCTACCAAACTTTAGATAACAATTTTTTTTTCAAAAAAGTTCATTCGTCTGGTCTAAAAAAGAACAGAAGTGTAAGAGTCCCGAAACGATACATTTTGCTTATCTCTAATTCAAACATACCACAGGGACAAGACAAGACTAGACAGATCAAACAAGATAGAAGTGAAAACGGTGAATAAAAAGATTGATCGATCAAATAAGTTAGTTGTAAAAGTACGTGGATGTAATTTCCACAAAACTTGTCAATATTGAGGTTATGAACGTCTATAAAACTAATGTTTATAAAAATTATTTAAAATTGACAAACCTTTACACATAAATGACAATAACTTGTCCATTCCAAAGAATAGTGAAGCGTATGTGAGGTTTTTCCTGTTGAGACATCTCTAAATACAACACTTATAAAAAATAAGTTCTAGACAATGCACAAGTAATTTTAGCTATGTAGTTGTAGTCCACTGTTTTGGTTTGGGAATGCCGAAATTTGTATATTAATAGACTTTGAAATGGGTATCATCAACCCAATGTAATATGCGTCTATCATCATTTATTGCGCATGTTTATCTCATTTGAAACTACCTATCATGAACAATGCATTATTGAAGGGTTATTTGAAACGTAAATCATTAAATTAGGAATTTCGATTTACTAACAATCAAATTTTTGAATCTACTAGTGCTAAAAAAGCTTAATGTTGTTGTCAACGAAAAGTTAAAATACTAGGTGATAATTTGAATTCCGACACATTTAATTAGCCCATAACTAGGAAAGCAGTTGAGGTATATGAAGCGGTTTATATGGCTTAGAAAATTTTTAAAAAATTTGCACGCTGTTGCCAATTTGGTGCTATTTTTCCTTGACTCCAGGATAAAATGTGACATAAGGATTTGTTCTAAATAAATCCAATAGGGTTTCGCTTATAAACAGACGTTTGTTGTAAGCTGCTGGAGTTATAGTTGTGAGTAGAATTAGTTTGCACTGTTTCACAATAAAATAACAGTATGCGGCAAGGTCTCTTTGAAGATTAAAAAGCCGAAAAGATCATAAATCATTTCTAGTCTTGATCTACCCACAAGCGAACAATTGGTACAAGCAGCTTCCGATTGGTCTACGAAAGATGTACTCGAACTGTTAATCCACATGGAATGACAACGTCCCAGGGTGGGTTTAGTTTATTTCTGTTATTTACAAGATATTATGTTCTTAGATGTTGCTGTGATTGAGATTTTGTTTTATTGACTAAAACTATTTTGTTGGTAATAATTAAAATTATGGCTTTTTGGCAACCATTCGAAAACGTAGATATTGTTGTAGGCTCCGAACAATGAATATACCAGAAGAGTAAACAGACGTATTATTCTATGCCAACATAAACAATGTCAAAGTTTATTTATTTATTCTGCTTGATTCAATGTTGAAGTGAATAATATAATAAGTTGTTTGATTGTTGAATGTATAAAACATGAATATTTTATTGTTAAAATTTTTTACCAAAGGTTTTGAAATTTCTCAAAGTGGAGAGTAGGGATTTTTTTGACAATAGACAGAGAGAATTTTGGTATTTTCTAGTCGCTATCTACACAAAAAATGATACAAAATATGTACAGTCAACTGAAAAAAGAAAATAATGGGTCATGAAGCTGCTGAAAGAATACATAATTGACAAAAGTTTCAAAAAAAACCATTAATACAGTTATCGGTAAACTGCTATTCATCGGAAAAATAGAGTACATAAATCGCTGCCTTGTTGGAATCCTGCAGTAATGAAAAATTTCTACTTCTGCTTAAAGATTTCTTTGTCTCTCCGACAAATTGTGAAACGGTGCAAACTAATTTGACCAACAACTATACTTTCTGGAGTTCCTGATTTTTATATACAATAATTTTAAAAATTCTTAATAATTCATGTACCTTGCCATATTTGACATTTCTAACGCATTGGCATTATAGACATCGAATTATTACTGATATTTCTTGAAGTGCCAATATCATTAAATAAATTGCGATGGAGATTTTAACTTTCTTTCCAAAGTAAATAATATTTCGTTGACTCGGCATCTAGCCTTAAGGCTTTAGTAATATAATTTTCTAAATCCCTCATTGTACAGTAACAGATCCGTAGTCATTAAAATACAGATAGGTACTAAGACATAAATTAAATTTATTTTGTAAAAAAAATTCCCTAAATTTTTCAAAAACAAATTCAAATGATCACCCTATTACTTATTAGTATTAAAGTTTAGATAAGTTATAAAAATTATTTTAGAAATATTAGCTGAAGTAAGTAGGTTTCTTCCTAATAATTACAACGTAAAATGGACATGAATTAAATTTATAAGAACCCAATACTTAATAGAGAAACTACCTACTTAAATCAACATCTTGCTCACATTTATTTTGCTTGTATTAATGTTAATTTAAAACAAAAATAAACCTTCCTACGCATGATATACCTCTGCAAGGTATTCATGAACTTCCAAGGAGAAATTGGAATCCTTTTTTGTAAAATAAAATCTCGTTCAAGATCATCAAGTATGGGTATAGGTACTAAATAAAAATGAGTCAGATATCTTAAGCATTTATAGAAAAGTTAACTGCTTATATAGATTTATATACCAACAAATTATTTGTTTATATTGAATCAACACCAAATTCAGTATAAACAAAGCAATCAACAACAAAGAACAAAGTATTTACTATTTCTGTAGAGATTTGACTATTTATTTAAAATAACACCACATGATTTTAATTTATCCAAAATTACCAAGTCAATTGCTATCGATTATATTTAATAGTTTTTAATATTCTACATTTTAGACATAACCTTAAAATCGTGGTTCATCACTGGGTTATTTATGTATAAAATAGTACTCAAGATAACAATTAAAAACATTTCTACATAATAAAATGTAAGAAAAACTATTAAAACTTGGAACGTATCAACTGGTTTAATAAACCTGGCAGTCAAAAAAAGGTATTTTTATAAAGATCATCAATGGGATTATAAGGTAACTATATTTAAATAAAATTAACTAGTTACTTACATGACTAGTCTTGACAAAATTGAGGATATCATTTTGTAAAAGAAATTCACCTCACTATTTTTTTATTCATTCACATTAGAATGTCAAAATAAACAAAAATACAACGACACATCTAACTCTGTCATCGCGCCAGCAGTCACAGACATCTTGGACCAGCGCAACGTTGCCATACTTTTATACATTCTCGTCAGATCAATTTACACGGTTGTGTAATATGATAAATTTACTAATTTACAGAGTGGTCCAGAATTTGAACAATCAAGGATGAAAAGTGCATATTTTTACATCGGATCGAAGAATATATCTTAAAATATTGAATACAATAGGGATAATTAAATGTACTGTGTCGTCTACTTTAAGCTTTAGGTATAGGTAGGTACTTTATTTCTCAAAATATAGTGTAGGTACTATATTAGTGTAGGAACTATAAGAGCGGTATTACACAGAGAATTATACCGATAATTACTCTGAAATTTACCATGAACATTTTGCCAGAAATTTCTCCAAAAATGTTATAATAAATAAATGCTATTTAGATGGTGGTGTGGTTGATGCTAAGTCCCCTTTTCCTACACCAGCTATTTGTATAGTTCAGACACTTTTTTACGATGTCAAAGGGTATTCTCGAATTTTCCCCTGGCTGTTATGACAATACCTATGTGTGACAGTTAACATTGCGATTGACTTTTAGAAACCAAAGTTGTTACGTTTATTACATTTTATTGACTTTTTGAGCAATGGAGATTGGAGAGAGGAGATTGTTAATTCACAAATACGCCACCTAATATTAGGGATCAAGCCAACATAATAGCCTCATTAACGCATTAATTAACCTTATTACCACAAAAATGCGGTTAGGCAGGTATGAAAAACAACATAATCTATACATATAAAATGCTTTGTCCTTAATGACTGACAGACGGATCAACACACAGCCTAAGCCACTGATCGTAGAGAGCTGAAACTTTGGAAGGATTAGTATTTGTATCATAGATAACCTAATTTGTATGACGGAGGCCTTTGATAAGAAAGGATTTTCCGAAATTCTACCCCTAAGGGGAAGAAAAAGAGTTTGTATGGGACAACGTGATTCCTTGGTCCAATCTACTTCAAATTTTGCATAAACTGCATAAACATTCTTTAACAGAATTTATGGAAGACGAGTTTCATTTTTTATTGAAACTCATCGCCTAGCGAGGTTTAAAAGGGGTTGAAAGTTATTTTGGTGGTGCGATTTGCATCGAAACTTATATCAATACTCCTTAATGCTTTTGATTTGAATTACATTTTATTTTGAGACGTTTGAAAACTCTTTATTCAAAAAACTCACAAGCTTGGTGCAATGCAATACTGACATTCATAATAACCATTTTCGCGGCTGGCAAAATTATGCACATAAAACATCGGATAATTAAATCATAATTGTTTAATTACAGACTGGATAATAATAAATCCAAATGTTAAACATTTAATTATAAATTCCTTAAATATACATCTTGTCTAACTCACTTGGCAACGGCGGTATAATTTTATTAGATTGTTCTACTGTTGCCAAGTCTTGGGTAAAAGGACTCCTGTTAATTCGAAAGTATATATTCACTTTCCGTTTAAAAATTGCGCAGATCTACATTTTCTTTTAAATCTGGCAAACGTGTTTAGTTATAGAACGGTTACATTGGTGTAATCATTTCTAGGTAAATACTCCGGTCAATTTAGACATAAAAATAGTGATCAAATAAAGAAAATTCCGACAGAGCCAAATCTTTGTAGAGACCTTAGGTTTACCACAAGGAATAAAGTGTCAAAAGTCCCAATCAGTCCCATGTGCGCTAAGGGACTTATTCGGGGCCCAAGGTCAAAATTTTAGGTTTTTTGAATTTTTCTCGAAATCGGTAAGTTTTATCAAAAAAGTACCTCAGAGCAAAGTTGTAGATCTTAAAATAGTCCTTATGATTTTTTCTCTAAGACCCACTATTTCCCAGATATTGCGCTTGTAAGAATTACGTTCTACATAATATGCACACATTTCCACACCACCTGTGAGGTAGTGTACTCGGCGCGTTTTTTTTAACGTGGTATCCCCGGTAGGCCTATTCCACGAACCTTTATGACGTTATTTTCAGGAACAATAATTATTTAATAGTATGAAGATTATTGATATGGGTTACTGAGTTTAACTGTCGTTCTAACTTTTTTTTATTACTTTAATTTGACTCATACTCTTCATATTCAACTTCAACAATCATGTTTTCTTCAATTTCTTCTTGTTCTTCTTTTTCTCCTTCCTGTTGATGAATGCTTAGAAATTGTTCAAATGAAGATTAATCAGTTGTCTCTTTATCAAAATCACACGAATCTTCCTCTCTTGCATTTAATCGAACATTTGAGCAAGAGACACCTTGGCAATTGGTACACGCTGGAGAACACTGCAACCCTACTTTTTTACAGCCACTACAGCCACATTTGGCACTACAACCTTTCTTGCAATTGAATTTTTGGCCCTTCTAAACATTGCTGACGTAGTATCTCATCCGGTTATCGCATGTAAAAATAAAATATAGTTTTGGCATTTTGGATAAGCTGATAAACTTTTAGAAGAATATATTTCTGTCCGTTGCTGCGCCTTCCCAGGTTTTAAAAAGTAAATAATTTTATCAGATGGAGTCCTTGCAGTGAGTATAGTACTAACAAATCAACATCTTCACTTACTACCTACAATAGTTGTATTTCTTGCATTAAATTGTTCTATTGCTGTTTCAATTATGAGGACATCGGCGTCATTCGGAGCTTGTTTCTCGGCAATATTTTCAGCTGTTAATTTGTTACTCAACAGACACGAGTAGGCATTTTTGCTTGCTTGAGTACCTAATTATGTACAGTAGAAACGGTGGAGCTCTACCATCACGTGACTGTTACTATACGTATAGGTAAATACGTATAGTAACGTATAATTCGTATAGTAACGTATATATGTATACGTATATACGTATAGTAATGTATAGTACGTATAGTAACGTATATACGTATACGTATATACGTATGGTAACAGTCACGTGATGGTAAACCTCCACCGTTTCTACTGTATATACGTGGCATATGTGTGCATACTATGTAGAACGTGATTCTTACAAGCGCAATATCTGGGAAATAGTGGGTCTTAGAGAAAAAATCATAAGGACCATTTTTATAGAGATTTTTAAGATCTACAACTTTGCCTTGAGGTAATTTTTCTATAAAACCTACCGTTTTCGAGAAAAGTCCAAAAACCTAAAATTTTGACCTTTTGCACCGAATAAGTCCGAATCAGCGCACATGGGACTGATTGGGACTTTTGACACTTTATTCCTTGTGGTAAACCTAAGGTCTCTACGAAGATTTGGCTCTGTCGGAATTTTCTTTATTTCAATTGTCTAAATTGACCGGAGTAAAAGCATGATGATCACGGAAATAATAATAAGTATTTAAAGGACAACGTCAACCGACAATCTCACCAGAGATAATATACAACCTCATCACAACAAAATGGGTGTTTCCTGTGTGTATTTTAGCTCTTTAGATACAAAATAAATTAATAAATAGTGTATTAACTTTGATTCCTAAATAGTTATTTATTTATACAAATATTAACCAAAATTTTCGGTCGGCCATCATTATTTAACCTTATTGTCTGTGTTAAATACTTAATACTTTGAACAAGATGTCGTACATTTTGCAATTATTATCCTATGGGTCTTGAAGAATGCTTTTATCCCTCTAGTGAAAATATTTACGGCGAAATTAGGTACTTCTAACCTATTGTTTCTACAAGAATTATCGGCGAATTACAAATCTTAAACTTCCGGTACCCCTAATTTTTACGGCACTAGATTTTCCGTCTCTTTTTTATGATCCATCAACTACAAGAGAGCCGTACAAAAACAATTAGTCATAATTCCTCATTTGCACCAATTTTCCCATGTACCTACCACTCAAAAGTGACGGCATAAGGCTGGAAGTTATTTTGCACTCCACAATGGGTCCTTTCACAGGGAAATTTTTGCCATGGGCCTGTGTAGGCCAGCTTGTTCATCAAGGAATTAAAGTATGAATTACCTACTTGAGCATATTACCCAGATTTGGCTACGAAAACTACCAACTATCAGAGATAAAAAAACAGTTCCTTCGTGGAAAGTATTTTTGATCGAATGAAGAAGCCATAACAACCCTGTACTGTGTGTTGAAATTTCTGGAGACTACACAAAAAAATAAAGATATTTTTAAAATCATACATAGCATTACGACATATTTTTATTTGATAACACGAACTTTTCAATAAACCTATGTACCTATATTGAGCTTTATCTGGTATAGTCTTTTATTAAGAAAAAACATCGATAACAAGATGTTCCTCCCTGCTGATGTACGTGTTGCGTGAAAATAAAGTGAATTTTAATCAAAAGAATATTTCCAAATTTTTCATTAAAATTGTTTGAATTTAATAAATTTTTTCACTACATTTCAGTCGCACTATATAAAATACGGACGATTTGTAATTGTGATAAACTAATTTGAAACTATCCGCAAATAGTTTTCTACATTCGGAATACAGTTTCTTGCGAAATCCATAACACGTGTGATCTAAGCCTAACGTTTCTCAGCTGTTTGTATATTCTCACTGGTGACACTGGCGGAATTCAGACAGCTAGCGCCATCTTCAAGAAAGGTCGAAAAATAATTTCCAGCGAGGTCGAACGTGCTCGATCGGTCTACACAATTTTAGCAGCGTTGCCGAGTCCGTTACAATTTCATACTATACCTACTCTGTTATTTATGTGAAAGTAAAAGTTATACAGATATATACATAAAAATTGAAACAAAATCTTCATTATATCTGTTATAGTCCAGAAAATGGGATTTTCCCATGTGCGTCCGACGGGAAGGGATGCAAGCACGGGAAAAGCATTAATGTAAATGAGTAAGTAATTATTGACTGAAAACTTTTGTTCTCCAACACAAATTAATAAATATCAGACTTTGGCTCATTATAGGGCACAATAGATCTTTTAGGTCCCAGTGAATGTCACCCCATCATACCTACATAGTACATACATGGCTCATATAACTTAAATTTTCACTGAAGGAAATATTTATACTACAATTTGTGTTTTCATAGATATACACTCCTTTGGGCTTTAGTTAGTTATTTTCTTCTTTTTGTGAAATTGTTCTTTAGGTGGATGGTGCATTATTCTTGTGAACTACAATGTCTTCGAGTGGTGACTTTGAGCTTTGTAAGTACTATTGGATGATTTAACATTTTACGGCAAATTTCAATTTTCTCGTTTACCGATTCTTCGATATAACCTTCAGCTACAGTCGAGGAACCATAGAGAAATAATATATAATGAGAGTTGTCGATCCTGTATTAACAGTTGGCATCACGTTGATCGAAGCGCACCAGGAAGGGTTGTCGGAACTAATTTTTAAATGCGGGATATTTAAATTTGTTAGTCTGGATTATGGGTAGGTGAATTTTACAATTTGTCTAAAAACTGTTTATTATATAAATATTTCATTAAAAAAAATAACATTATACATAATTTTTTCTAATGAAATGATTATAATTAAACAATTTCAAGACACAATTTAGATAAATAAGAAATCAACACACTTTTAAAATTTTTATTAAACTGCACTACTAAAATTACATTATATTTAAGAAAGTTAATTCAATATCACATCAAATTGCACATTATTTTAAAATCATTGACAAAAAAACAAATATTCTTATAAAAAGGAATTAGAAACTAGATAAATTATCGATTTCCATGAAGACAGGAACAGGTCTGAAACGAAAAATATTAAACGCAGTACATTAAGTTAAGAAAATATAATTATTTTTGTTTGCTACACCTCTTACCAACATTATTGTCAGAATAAAATACGCTTTCGTTTTACAGGCAATACAGTATTTTCAAAAGCTTGGGTATTATTATTATGTTCAATTAGGTACTTGTAATGAACTTGTAAATGCATTATTATCGAAATGATCTTCACACAACCTTTGATCTTTGGATGTATAAGGAAGTTCTAAAATTTTGTACAACTGTTCCCTTTGGAGGTTTGAAAAATATTTTATTCTCAAACTCCAAATTGCGAAGTGGCCAAAAATATTTGCTATTACAATTTTTTGCCATACAACTATGACGAATTATACCTGGTGATGACATTTTAAAGGTTCACTTACATTTATTTCCTTTATTAGAACTAAAATCCTGAATGAACTTAAAAATAAACTAATCCTAAGTCCTACTCACCTCATCATCCACATCCATTACCATAAAATACTTATGTATTTTATGTCAATTTTTACCCTCTTCGGAGGAATATAAAGAAGAGTGTAAAGCCTCAATGAATTCTTCATTCCCATGGTCAAAATCGTCAACATCCACCGACTCCTCGCTGAAGACGAAGTTCACTAATATATAGATATACTTCCCAACGCCAGGCATTTTCGTCCCTTCTTTTAGAGATAACAAAGAAACGGTTGCCTGTTACAGAAAAAACCTTTGGGATGCCACGTCACCCGCCGACATTTCTAAATTAAACGTCCTATATCTCAAAAAATATGGACATTAGAAAAAGTTTCAAACAAAAGTTGTAGAGAATAAATTTATCATCGAAATTGGATGAATGGATTTTATTGATTAATCCAAGATTTTTAGAGTTTTTGGCCAAGATAGAAAAACCGGTTAATAAATCGGAAACGGTGAGTTTTACAAAAAAAAAGTTTACGAGAAACAAAGGATGCAAAATTCTATTCTCTACAATAATGGTCTGGATAGCTTTTGCCCTAAAATGCAAAGTTCCCGAGATATCGGTCAAAAACATTTTTTCAAGATGGTGCCTGAAGCTCCACCGGAATCTGTCAGCATTTTGTGATACTGAAATACTGGTTCGGAAATTTAGTGCGAGGTTGACCAAAAAAACGGCTATTTTCGCTGGCGTAAACAACTTTCACTTTTTTGTCCTATCTGTACCAATTTGAATTAACTTGTAGTGATACATTTTTTAAATCATCTTATTAAGGCATACATTGAAAAATAAGGGGAGTTTATTTAAAAAAACTGGTGCCGACGTAATATCTTTAAAAATTAGTAAATTTAAATCAAAAATCTGTTTGGACGTTCGAACGAGTAGTGAGACTAAACAAAATGCAGAGTCAAAAACTAGGGAAGAGCATACCATGCTATCCAAGAATGTACCAGAATGCTCAAATACAGGACTCACTCTCATAGGCTGACTGACAGTAAATAACGGCGATGTTTCTGAGAATGAACAAGCTGACGAACTCACCCGAAAAGGTTCAGCGATAATATAATATGCTGAACCAGAACAGGACCAATCATTGGGACCACTAAAAAAGTGGTGTGAGGACAAATACAAAGATGGAAACAAAGCCAAGATTTACTATAGTGCTATCGAGGAGATAAAAGCGGATGACTTAATGGGGCAACCCATTGATGCAACGGCTACGAGATACAGCTTTAATGCCATCTTCACGAACAGTCAAGCTGCACAGAAAATACTCGATTTCATAGAGGTCAACTCTAAGTTGGTGTGGGACCACATAGCTGCCTTAAACGCACTTGCAGACGATTGCAGGGTCATGATAGGCTGGGTACCAAGGCACGAGGCTTACAAGGGCAACAAACTGGCAAGGTCCGTATTGGACTCCCTCCTTTGGAACTTTATGGATATGTTCACCGATTGACAAATTGACACTAATGACAACCGTTTTGAGGATAAACAATTATTTAGATAGATTTTAGATTTGTAATTTGGTTGTTTTGTATTGATTTAATCATACTTTTTATTATAAACAATCAGATATAGCTTTTAAAATACCTAAGCGAATGAAACAATTTCGGAGAAAGCACCAAATGAAAATTAAATTAACTCAAACACGATCAAAATAACTATGAGAACCACGTGTGATGCAAAGAACTCTTGTTTATCATCAGATTCATCAGAGCGTGACGTCACTTTCAGCTGCAGTATGCTGCAACGAGGCTAGATTGCCTTTTGCAGATTTCACAATTTATCAAGCTCGGCATTTTTGAAATATATATCTATAATCTGAGTTGTATTGTGTCCAAAATAAAGTGCAAAAAGAATCCCAAACAAAATGCTTACCCTATTTTCCCGACCATATAATTTTTTAAACACATTTTCTTTGTTTTACGTACACGAAGTAGTAGGGTAACTATTATAGCTCTTGTCACCAATATTATTATTTTTACAGGATGCTTTTTTGCACTTTAGCAGTTTATTTGCATCTAGTTCGCTGACTCCTGTTTACGTAGCGGCTAAATAACCGTGCAGTGAAAAAACCGAATTCTAAATCTGTAAAAAGTTTTTCCAAACAATAGAAAATATGTAGTTCAAATATACTACACATTTATTTAAGAAATATTTATCATATTAAATAATATACTAGACTCCGTTTCACATAAGAAGAAGCCACGCGAAGTGTGCCAACTGTCCAAATCGGTCTTGTTCTGGGCCTATATGGCCTCGTAACGACCGTTTCATGTCATTGGCGTTACAAATGATGTTTCATGCCGACAGCAATTTTATTATTGACATTTGAGGTTGTGTTTGATGCAATCATTCACTGTCGAATATTTTTGAGTTTTGAATGTTTTAAGACGTTTAACTAGTTTATCTGTGTATGTTTTGTGTTTTATTAGATCTAAAACCATGCTTCCTAAAAAACTTGTTGGTGTTAAAGTAAAAATTATTCACAGTTGAGGCCGATAGATTCTTAAAAACGTTGCAACTTTTATGGAGTCCTAAGCTGAACATGGAATTCAAATTCAGTAAGGCAAATAAAAAAGTATAATATTCTACTATATTACTCCTGGCAATCAGATTGTTATAAAATATATGGGAGAGTATAGTACATTAATTTTTTTATTTTTATTTTTTAAACACCCATTTGGCATTTTTGTACATTACAATCTGGTCATGTAGACCAATGAGCAATTTTATTCTAACTTAATTTACTAGGTTTGAAAACTTAAACTAGGGTATACTCATCAGTATCTTCCTTAGGTTCTAACATATCCGTTTTACACTAAACTTAACGTGTTACAACGCACTTTACTCTGCTTTTGCACTTTCACTTAACTAACTCAAATGGTTTTGTCCTTTTAAGTCTTCTTTCTATCCCTGTGTTGTCTAGGAGCTGGATCGCCTCGACGTTCACATGTTGGTGGAGCCTTTCTTCGTGGCTAATGGCAATTTGAGTAATGGTTTGTTCAATAGTTTCCATCTTCAGGTCTCTGTTAAGATCACTATTACGAATATACCAGGGAGCATTAGCTATATTCCTCAATACTTTATTTTGGAAACGTTGTATTATATTTAAGTTCGTCTGTTTGGTACATCCCCAAAGTTGTATACCATAAGTCCAAACTGGTTTTAATATTTGCTTGTATAGTAGCAATTTGTTATGTAGAGACAGAGTGGAGTTTCTTCCAATCAACCAATACATTTTTCTGTATCTGATGCCTAGTTCTTCTCTTTTCTTTTTAACATGTGCTTTCCAACGAAGCTTTGCATCTAGCGTTATACCTAGGTATTTTGCTGTGTTCGAGTATGGTACTATATTATTGTTTATGTTTACTGGTATATGTTGACATACTTTATTAGTGAAGTTAACATGTATAGATTTAGTTTCATTTAATCTAATTTTCCATTTTTTTGTCCAAATGTTTATTCTATTGACAGCTGTTTGTAATTTCTCTGTAGCTTCCTCATTGCTTCTTCCTACTGCTAATATGGCAGTGTCATCAGCAAAGGTAGCTAAGGTATTATTTTCTAACAGAGGTATATCACAAGTGTATAAAAGGTACAAGACCGGGCCCAATACACTTCCTTGAGGTACGCCAGCTTTAATTGGTTTTAATTCTGAATATGCTTCTTCTTGTTTTATTCTAAAGTACCTTTCCGAGATGTATGATTGCAGGATTTCAGAATATTGTTTTGGTAGGTATGATCGTAATTTATAGTTTAAGCCTTCATGCCATACTTTATCAAATGCCTGCGCTACATCCAGGAAAATTGTAGAGCAGATCATTTTTTCCTCTAACGATTTCTCTATTATATCTGTTATTCTGTGTACTTGATCTATTGTGGAGTGTTTATTTCTGAATCCAAATTGATGGTTAGGTATTAATTTTTTAGCTTCAATAATGGGTTTTAATCGTTTCAGAAGGAGTTTTTCGAACAATTTTGATATTACTGGTAGTAATGATATAGGTCTATAAGATGTTACTTCGTGAGGAGGTTTTCCTGGTTTAGGGATCATAATGACTTCAGCCATTTTCCATAATCTAGGGACATATCTTAATCTAAAAGCAGCATTGATTAAATATGTTAGTTTAACTATAGCTTTTCTTGGAAGCTGTTTCAATATTTCTCCAGTTATTAAATCAAAACCAGGTGCTTTTTTCGGGTTAATGTTTTCTTTTATTTCAGTAATTACTTCTGTTGGTGATGTAAGTCTGATTGTTTCTTCTTCTTGAAACGGCTCATCCCAGTCTGGTACTTCTTCGTGATATTCATTTGGTTTAAATGTTTGTTCTAGATGATTTGCAAAAATTTTTGCTTTTGAGGTATTATTTCTAGCCCATTTTCCGTCAGTTTGTTTAATTGGGGGATTCTGGATTATTGGTCTTTTTAATCTTTTAGTGGCTTTCCAAAGAGAATAATCAGTGCTGCTATCATAGGTTAAGTCTCTCAGGTAAGAATTAATAGATTCATCTTTGATTTGCTGAATGTCTCTTTTTAATTGTTGGGTAGCATTATTTAATCTATTTTTATCCACAGGAGCTCTGGACTGTTGCCATTTTCTCCTAAGCTTTCTTTTTTCTGTGATTAGTTGTCTAATTTCTTTTGGGTAGTTGTTTCCTGCTACTCTAGCGTTTAATATGGGAGTATTTTCCCATGCTGAAGATTGGATATCATTAACAAGTATCTCAACTTCTAGTTCTAATTGCATTTTATTAATTAATGGAACTGATAGGTTAATTTTCTCTTCAAGGCAAAATCTAAAGCTTTCCCAATCAGTTAGCTTATTTACTAAGGTTGGACTATTTTGTTTTTTAATTATATTATCACTCAATGTTATTAATATTGGAGAATGATCAGAGTCCATATCCCATCCTTCTTCAACTTGCAGATAGTTGGTGGATATGTTTTTAATAATATAAAAGTCAATAAGATCAGGTACCTTATTTGGGTCAGTTGGCCAGTAAGTTGGTTTGCCTGTTGATAAATATTCACATTTAATTTCTTTGATTGCTTGAAGTAGCTCCCTGCCTTTAGTTGTAGTTAGCCTAGATCCCCAGTCAGTATGTTTTGCATTAAAATCGCCTCCTATTATAAATCTATTTCCTTGATTTCTCAGAAAATCTAAATACTGATATTTTTTAATTGAGTGTTTGGGAGGGCAATAAACTGCCGTTATGCAGACTTGGTAAGTTTTCGTACATTAATTGAAAATAAATGAATTCTGCTAAGTAATTTATGTTGCACTATTTTTCATGAATAACAGTTTTTTCAAGTTCCCATTTTGAGTTTTTTAACTTTTTTAGGCCCGGTTGTACATTTGAATCTTAAAATTGAGCTCAACTGAGCTGGGCTTAGAATATAAGCTCAGCTCAACCCTAAACCTGTTGAACAAACATGGTTCAGTAGCAGCTCTACTAAACCTATATTTGCAAGTGTTCGTAGAACCGTTGAGTGACTCAACGGTAGAACTTATTTCGAACTGACGCATGCGTATGACATAAATTGGTCAAAATATGTTTGTCAAATGAAGATGTGACCTAACTAATTTGGCATTTGCGGTGATTGTTCGTGTTTTAAACAATTATGATAGCGTCATTGTGTGCCTATTAAAAAAGTTTATATAATATATTTAATAACAGCATTTCTTCTGGGTATAAAGCATGATTCCTACAATACACAATCATTCGATAAGTTATGATTAACGTATTAGTTAAGTTAATATGTTACCTATTGGTTTTACAAGAGATTTCCTCTGATATACAAACTGTCACAAAGCGAATGGTTTCTTTAGAAAGACGAAATCTTTGAATAAACTCATGATCCTTCCATCATTCAAAGTGATTTATACGCTCTCTATACATCTGAGGTCTTCTCGGGTGTTGTACGATTTCAATAAGTTCCAAAAAATCGTCATCATCGGTTAAAATATCCATATTTAACTTTGATAAACATTTAATTTGAAAATAAATTAAGTACAGGTTATGTTTGCATACAATTTATTTACATAGCCACGGAACATGTTCCGTGCTTAAAGCTTATATTAAATCTACCCTCTTGAAGGCTTTACTAAGCTTAAGGTTTAAATCAAGCTCAATCGTAAGCTTACTTTGTACAACAGCAATCTGACGCTGAACCTGAGATCACACTTGTGCCTTCACTAAGCTATAATTGTACAACCGGGCCTTATCATATACAAACGTATGTCTTAGGCGTTCATCAGTAGATCAACTGAACTGTCAGTTCAAAAGAAAGCGCGTTGTTCCAACTCATTTTGACTTTAGTTCAACTGATCAGCGATGATGTGATTTTTTTCTATTGTTGGTAGTTCTATAAATAGAGAACATGTTATCCTTGGCAAACATTTTACTGAATTATGGCCCTCTATGGGCTTATTCGTGGCGGTTCTGTGTTTCGTGATTCTATAAAATAACTTATTTCTTCTTTGCTTCTATCTGTTGACATAAACTTGGTTAGGTTAGGATCTTATAAACATATTCATATCTCTGCTTATCTTATAAACGTGGTTGTAAATTGTAAACATGGATTGGTTATAAACATGGGGGACTCCAAAAAATATACAAGAACTACAAATTTCACTGCAAGAGAAGAAAATGTGTTGTTAGTTTGGTGAAGAAATATAAGGATTTAATTGAAAATAAAGAAACAGATACAAACACTAACAAAATAAACGGCGATGCTTGGATTAACCTAGGGAAGAAGAAATCGGAATTTAAAATCCCGATCATTCCACTTTGCAAAATGATTTGAGCGTTCTCTATACGTCTGTCTCAATCTCGGATTTTCTATGTAATCAATAAACTCCAAAAAATCTTCATCTTCAGTTATATAATTATATAATAATAATAATAATATATAATTAGAATGATGTCAATAAAATGAAGAATCAATCTCGAACCACCTTTGAACCGACAAGGTATCAGCGTTCAACTGATCTTGTTTATGAACTGTCGATCAACAGTGAACGAGGTTTGTACAACTTAATTTTGTCATTAAACCACAGTTAACATTGAGCTGTTGGTGAACTTGAAATGTACAACTGGCCCTTATTTGGCCGATTTCATCGAACTTAAATAATCGTTAATTGAAAGTATAAATATTTTAATGATACCAAGTAACTATTTTCATATACCAATGTCTGTTGTATGTGAAATATCTCGAAAAGCTTCAAAGAATTCCCAAATATGTTTTATTTAAATTATACAGTTGATAAATACATTTTTAATATTCTAATATTGTGTTAATCTACAAAATGTGAGAACGTTACGCTACTGATTTGAAGTCGAATGTCAATTTTACAATATGGCGCTGGTTTTGACAAGTTCGCGCAACCGACCACAGTTTCGCGTGGGTTCTTCCTACGTGAAACGGAGTCTGTCAAATCTCTATTTATAATTTTGAAGGGTTCGGTTTGTTAAAATTTGTGTTTGTAGAGTTTTCGCAGTGACTTAAGTATATTACCTATTGCCATTTTAAGATTCCAGGAATCAGGAATCATGATGACTGAAAGAGTGGAAGACCGAAAGTGGGGTTTAGGAAATATAATCGGATAATCGGACTAGAAATGATTAATGATTTGGCATTAAATCCTGAGTTTTCGCACGATGGAGACAAATTAATCAAAGCTACAAGGTAATACAAATAAAATATACCTAATACTTCCATTGAGATGCTCTTTACAAATACGCAAATAAGTAATAAGGGGTCTGGAGAACTGTCCGGATCCGCGAGTTTTAACTGAAAAGTCAATCGTAGGTACCTATTTATTATATTATTCGTCGAAAAATTGCGAAAAATCCAGCTTCTTCGAAGGGAAATGCGAAAAATATATACTTTCCATTATTTACTAATGACAAGTTAAAATTATTTTGCCCAATATATTAATAAACAGTTTATTTCTCATCATTTCTGAATCTGCTGCAACATTGATGTAGGGTAGGTAATTTAAGGTTTGCTTCATACTACAATATATTGGACAATAAAAAAGTATCTTTTCAATCGTTTCTAACTCCTTTTGGTTACAAATAGTACAGATTTCATTAGGGTTTATCTGATAGGTATACAACCTTTGTATGTAAACTTTAAGAAGGATACAGATACTGTTAAACGTTTATACGGGGTTGGGATAAAGTATGGAACCAAGTAAATATCTTTTAAACGAAAAGAACGATATTTATGAAAATTTGCAGGTAAGTGTAATGGAACAAAATGCATCTGATGTACATTTTTTTGTTAATAATATACTTCTGGTTTTACCGGAAATACCATCAACTTCTTTAATTTAAATGGGACTGTAATGTTTTAGTTACTGTTGAGCGTGATATAGGATTTTTCTCCGGATGCAAATTATTAAAAATATGACACGCTTCTTCATGAGTTCTAACACGATCACCCTAACCGATCATCATTAAAGTTTCAATACGCTCTTTTTCACTTAAATGAACCATTCTAAATTTTAAAATTTATTCCCGTCAATAAGAATTTGACACTTGGAGAACAAAGGTCGTACTAAACAGTACTCTTTTATTTATTACTATGCATACAAACAACATTAATTAGTTTATCTAAATAGTTTTTTGCTCTAATGCAAAAAACTCAAAGGAGGTTGATTAAAGTGCTATATTCCTCGTTTTTACAAATTTTTTTACACTTATCTCAAAATGTATGAATTCAAAATAACAAGCTCTTTCAAAATCTTTAAAAATATATGGGGTGTCCCATTTAAATTAAAGAAGTTGATCGCATTTCCAGTTAAACCGGAAGTATATTATTAACAAAAAAATGTACATCAGATGCATTCTGTTCCATTTCACTTACCTGCAAATTTTCATAAATATCGTACTTTTTGTTTAAAAGATATTTACTTGGTTCCGTACTTTATCCCAACCCCGTATATGGGAAGGAAGTATGACTGTTGACAGAGGGAAATATCTTATTCTAAAAGTTTATTTTTAAATGAGATTTTCTATAATGTGTAATTCATCCGAATGAGTTATAACCATTACTCGCGAATAGATTACTATACTTTATCTACAACTATCAGGAAAGAAACACAATAAATTTAATAACATGTATTATTAATTTTTGTCAATATGATAATTATAATGAATCGTAACATTACTACAGTTATTGAAAGTTGCAGGTGGATTTTCGTTACCCGTCATTTTATATGTAGTACTTTCTGTGGTGGTTGTACTTGTAATATTGTTAACACTTTTTATGGTACCTACAGTTATTTTTGTAGATTGCTTCCACTTAGCTTTTTTGGTCGATGGCCTTCGGACTAGGGATTCAGGAACGCTTGCATCTTCCAGATGGATGTTATAGTGAATAATCAGGGTAATTTTAAGCATCGAGTAGAAGGTCCATAGTGACGACAACTTGTACTTCCTGTTGAATCCAGCAAAATACACGATTAACACATTTTCAGAACAGTGGCGGCTCCTCGAAGGAGGCTCAGCCTCCTCAACAATTTATCCAGCAAATAGCACCAGAAATATTTTGTTGATTATTCTTCATTTTATTTCCTGTTTATCTAATAATTTTCAAATTTTACAATTAATTCCCCGATTACGCTAGATATTTTTGAATCTGACAACAGTGCCCTGAGGCTAGATTCTACAAACATCTGAACACCGAAACACGTGTTGCTCAACACAGTTGCCGTTTTTTCGACCAGTCCAATTGCTAATACACAACTTAGTTTTACAATATACATTTTTTGATAAAATAGCACTGCACAATGAATTATGCGTTGTATACTCGGATAAAGATAGGTCAGTACGACATTCACGCAGATATGATAAGATTTATGATAAACGCCATTGGTGGAGAGATCATTTTCTACTCTCAAACGAATTAAAACTTACCTGCGAAATACAATGGGCCAAAATCGTCTATACAATGTTAGTTTTATATCTATTGAAAAAGATTTAGTAAAACGCTTAAAACATGATAATATTATTGATCATTTTTAGCAAACCAAAGACCGTAGGATTCCGTGAATATATAAAACAAGTTAATAAAATTAATTAAAAAAAAAATATGAAAAATTCAACAAGAAAAAATTAAAAACCCAAAAAAATAAAAAAACCAAAAACGAACAAATAAATTTTTGGCAAGAGAAACTATATACCTCCACGTTGGCTCTTGCTGGGCAACAATTAATTTTGTAACTGAAGTATAGCTGGGACGGTCGCTGCGCAAAGAATAAATTAATTGGCTGTATAGAGTATTAGGCCTGGAGATGGTAACAAAAGCAAAGTGACGATATTACCAATTCTAAAACCTATTTGAGGTGGTTCCTTTTGTCGAGTCTACCACGAATATTCAATACCCCAATTTGGAACTGACGCGTTAACCCCTGCGCATCCCCTGAACATGTCAAAATTTAACCTTATAGATTAATGATAAGACCACCCTTGATTTTGATTTTAATGAGAAGATTATGTATGATAACCCCTATACGGACGCTATTGTCCGACAAAAAAAGTGACGCGTTCGCCCAGTCCGACAACCGGAACATGTCGAAATTTAGCCTTATATGGTAATGATTGGACCACTCAACATTTTTTGCTCAGAGCTTAAGAATTGTATGTGAAAGACCGTGGTATACCATACCATATGGGGTAGCAGTAACATCAATATAAGAGGTGAGTCTATTTCAAATTTCATCTTATCTGAGGGTTTAATAATATCTAATATAGGAAATAAACCTACGTTTGTCACTAAAGCGCGTAGAGAAGTTATAGATTTAACACTCTTCACAAGCAAAATAAGTGAAAGTATAACAAATTGGCATGTGTCTGATGAACCGTCTTGCTCGGATCACAGACATATACGATTTGATCTCAATGTATTTCCTTCAGAACGCAAATACCGAAACCCAAGAGCCAAAAGGAATTCATGTAAAAAGTTCTGCGAGGAAATTAGAGATGTCCCGGCGTGCTCTCCAATCCATAAAGTCCTGGCAAAGGATGGATCAACCATAAAAGAAGTAGGTTTCATTAAGAAAGCTAATGGCACTTACACAGAAACCAAAGAGGAGAGTCTTGAGGAACTAATAAACGTCCACTTTCCGGCCTCAACTATTCTGAACGACTCTGTTAGGCAAATCAATCAAGACCATAGGCCAAGTAGGCCACGTCCAATAGATTGGGAAATAGTCACAAGACCGAACATAATTAGATGGGCAATAAATAAATTCCTGCCATATAAGTCCCCAGGGACCGATGGTATATATCCCATACTCTTGCAGATAGGAATGTGCTGATACCGCATTTAAGTATGATCCTTAAAGCCAGCCTGGCATGGGGGGTCATACCGGAAATATGGCAAAAAGTTAAAGTCATATATTTACCTAAAGTAGGGAAAATATCATGGATGATCTGAATAGGCTTATTTCAAAGTAAATGGAAGACAAAGAAATAGCAATGGCCGCGTTTCTTGACATCGAGGGAGCATTCAATAATGTTACTACCAACTCACTGATAAACGCAATGAGTAGACGAGGCACACCTGCTGTGATATGCAGATGGATAAAGGAGAACAGGATAGTAATATCCACTCTGGGTCAAGCTACCATCAAAGCAAGAGCAGATGGAGGATGCCCACAGGGAGGAGTTCTCTCACCACTACTTTGGGCAACTTTAGTAGACGATCTCCTCAATGATTTGTCCAAGTAATTGTGGTAAAAGGTAAGTTTGCTGGAGTAATATCTGAAAGACTGAAGATAGCTATAAATATGGTAAACAACTGGTGTAAACAAGAGAGACTGACGGTCAACGCTCAGAAAACAAAAATTGTCAACTTTACAAAAAGAACAGCACTGCAAGGCCTAAAACTACCAGTGCTAGGAGAAACAGGGATTCCATTTGCCAAAGAAACAAAATACCCAGGGTTATTTTTTGACCATAGACTCACTTGGAATACTCACATAGTGAAAACCACACAGAAAGCTATCATGTCTTTAGGCAGATGTAGAAGACTGTGCGGTAAGAACTGGGGACTCAACCCGAAAATGACCCTTTGGTTATACACAAAGGTTGTCAGACCAATGACAACTTATGGGTCCGTGGGGTGGTGGACAAAGACGCAGCAAGTAGGAGCAATAAGGCTGTTGAATAACACACAAAGGCTGGCCTGCCTGTGTGTTACAGGGGCCATAAAAACTACTCCTACAGCTGCAATGGAAGTCCTAATGAATCTGCCACCTCTACAGATATTCATACAAGGTGAAGCGAGATCTGTAATGCACAGATTAATACATAGCCAGCAACACATAAGCCAAACGCATAGTGCCGACAACTGGAAGCTAATCGAGGAGCTAAAGGCGGACTACGTAATGGGACAGCCCATCGATGCAATAGCTACGAGATATAGCTTCGATAATAAGTTCAAAGTAACTATACCAAACAGGGAAGACTGGAAAAAAGGTGTACCCATACATGCGGATGTATTTTGGTATACAGACGGGTCAAAGACGTTAGACGGCGTAGGAGCCGGTATAGTAGGGCTAAAGCAAGGGATAGCCTTCCCAGTAAGTCTATCAATGAACGTCACAATTTTCCAGGCGGAAATGACGGCGATTTACCACTGTGTGGAAGAAATTGAAAGGCAGAAGAGAACATATCGTTCAATTGCCATCTTCACAGACAGCCAAGCAGCGCTAAAGGCACTCAACTCCGTAGAGGTCAATTCTAAGCTAGTATGGGATTGTGTGCGGGCCCTAAACACACTGGGTGAGCGTAGCAATGTTACGGTAGCCTGGGTACCGGGGCACGAGGGGCATAAGGGCAACGAAAAAGCAATGAAATGGCCAAGCAAGGCTCATCAATGCCATTCGTTGGGCCGGAGCCCTTCTGCGGCGTTGCAAAAACCATAACAAGGAAACAAACAAAGAAGTGGGTCGCCCACAAATCTCTGAAATGGTGGAGGAACTCACCAGGACAGAGGCAAGCGAAACAGTTTATATTAGAACACTCGCCAAAATTTACAGCAGATCTGTTGGCCAAAGACAGGAAAACTGTTAAAGCTGTAGTGGGTCTGTTAACGGGGCACTGTAAGCTCAATAGGATGGGATTGACAAACGAAGATATGTGCAGGTTTTGTCACCTAGAAGAAGAAACGGCAGAACACATTTTATGTCAGTGCGATAGCCTGGCAAATGTGCGGTTTTTTGCATTAGGCGAAGAAAAGCCATTGGCATGAAAGGTTCAGTCTCCACGCTAATAGACTTTTTAAAAAGAGTCAGGCTGGAGAATGTAATCTAAAGTTTAGAGGACCACAATAGATCTGAAAAGGTCGTGGACTAGGCCGAAAGCCACCTCATAAAATCTATCTATCTATCTATCTATCTATCGTTTAATAATATACTATTATTTACAACCATATATGTAATGCTATCATTACTAACGTCATTGAAGGTTGCGAAGTGTCACATTACACACCTCTACTTCCCGCCCTCACTTCCTGCCCTCATTTCATCTATTCTAGATAAATAGTTTTTATATTTAAAAAAATAACATATTTTTTTACAAATTTTATAATACCTATTTAATGGCAAACAATAAAAAACAACAATGAACTAAAATACAACAAACTACTTATTGATATTAATCCGACATTTATTGACATTTACTCATATTGGTGACAATTGTATACCCCGTAGTCACGGTAACAATATATCTTCTTGATTATTCTGAGAAAACCGCGTTCTTGGTAATTTGTCGTTAAATTTAATATTTTAGGAATGTTCAGAACGAAACAGAGATTTATTAATTTTGATCGAAATATGATGGTTGTAAATAAAATAGTATACAAACCTCGGTAGGAAGATTCATTCCTGTCTCGAGATCATAGCTAACCTCGACGCTTTGCGTCTTGGTTAACTAACTGATCTCACGACAGGAATGAATCACTTCCCACCTCGGTGTGTAATATACTATTATTGTATCAAGATAATTCCATAAAGAAATCTTTTTGGCCATTTTATTACAAAAATAACTTTTGAACTAAAACCTGAAAAGAGTTAGTAGCTGGGTCGCGTAAAATATTAAAACTAAAAAATAATAATATTGACTAAAATTATAAATTCAATATCTATCTAATATACATATAAAATTCTCGTGTCACGGTGCTAGAAGTTGAACTCCTCCGAAACGGCTCGACCGATTTTCGTGAAATTTTGTGTGCATATCGGGTAGGTCTGAGAATCGGACAACATCTATTTTTCATCCCGTTAAATGTTAAGGGTGTTCCACCCCTTAATTTTTTTAATATTTTTTTGGACAAAATGTTTGATTTTTATTTTTTTATTATACAGCATACAAAAATACATACAACCCTAAATTTTTACCCGTCTACGATCAACCTATATTTTTAAATTGCGATTTTAATATTTTTTCTTTTTATCCACGCATGAGCAATAGCGCTGCAACGTGGCTATCGAATATAATACATTTTTATTTTAATCTCCAGTTTTGAACATAATTAGTCCCGGTAGGTGGCGCTGCAATCGGATTCATACTGAACAACTCCTAAACGGATGGACCGATTTTGATGAAATTTTATGTGTTCGTTTGATGAAGTAACTAGATGGTTTATATTAACAATTAGTCCCGGTAGGTGGCGCTGAAATCGGGTTCATACTGAACAACTCCCAAACGGATAGACCGATTTTGATGAAATTTAAAGTGTGTGTTTGAGTAAGTAACTTGATGGTTTATATTAACAATAAGTCCCGGTAGGTGGAGCTGCAATCGGATTCATACTGAACAACTCCCAAACATATGGGCCAATTTTGATGGCATTTAGTATAGGAGTTTTTTTATACGGTCATTTAAAAATATTGATTTGTCCGAAAAACTGTAAGAATATCCAGGAAAGTCGAATTTTCCAAAAATATATTCCCTCTATCAAAAAATTAACAATACCATCTGATTTTGCCACCCAAAATAAGTAACAATGTGATATTTTTAATTCAAAATAAAAATAGTCAAAATTTGTATAATATGATAAGACGACAGGACACCGTCTGTCAGGTCTGCTAGTAATACATAAATATTTGCGTGTGATGGAGAGCAGAAATGAAAGATCAATAATAGATTATGTATTCGCAGAAAAGAGCAGTAGAAAGGAAGTATTGAGTCATAGATAACCTACTTATTATTGAGTACCAAAGTTCGAAGAGGATCAGAAATAGGAACTGACCACTATTTCCAAAAAAAAATAAAATAAAAGAGCGAGTAGAGAGTACAAACGATGATAGACAAAAGAAAAAATAATAGAATATGAATCATACAAACCTCATAATAAAGAAATAGCAGACAGATACAAAAATAACATTATCAGATAATATCTTAAATAATTCTGATGCAATGAAAAATGGTGATTTGGAAGAAATGTGGGATTATTTAAAAAAACAGTTTTCAAGACCGGTAAAGAAATATGAGGTAGTAGTGAAAAAACTAATAAAAAACAACAACAGCTTGGTGGATGGACGAAATTAAAAAAAAAAGTAAAATCAACCAAAGAAGCATGGAAAATGTATATAAATAACAGACCAATGGAAAATTATGAATTGTACAAACAGAACAGGAAAAATGTTAAAGAGATCTAGTGGAAAGAATTTGACGAGAAAATGGAAAGCGATTGGAGATAAAATCAAAAGCTGTTTCACTGAATATTAAAGACATTAAGAATTACATAGTATTAGGTATACACTTATTTTTTATTGAACATTATACAAAAAATACATTATACAGAAATTAAATTATAAAAAATCATAATATTCTTCGTCATCTGAGGAACTGTCATCTCCTCTTGACGTTATAATTAACGGGTCGACGGTCCGATGGATCATGTAGTCAAGATCCCACATTTTCTCCTTTAATGACATGCTGGACTGCTTTTCGCAAGTTAGGTTAGGTTAGGTTAAAACCCCAACAAACAATAAACATTAAACAATCCAACCCCCCATTCCGAAATAATTATACAAAACAAACGTAGTCATTTATTAAAACCAGCATCTTTAGGTAGGTGTAAGAAAATATAAATTTCAGTAGAACCAATATTAACATTCGGGTGTGAATCTTTGTTATTAACAGAAACAAAAAAGAATCAAATACAAGCAGTTTAGATGAAATTGAAGGAGTGACAAAGAAAGACAAATGAAAAAATACAAAAATAAGAGAAGAACTTGACATAGAATTATTGAAAAGAGACAATTGAGCTGGTGAGATCATTTACAAATAATGAACGATGCAATACCAGTTGAAAAGGTATGGCAATTAAAAATACAAACAAAAAGGAAAAACATGAACAAAGGCAATAGGTTTTGAAATGGTAGCATAATCGCCAAAACGTCGATGAAAAATTCGATATATTTCTTAAGCACAGTGCAATGTAATGTGAAAGAAGTGTAACAGTATACCCTACACTATACATATAATATAATACGATGGATGATGGAACCTACTTGGGATTTTGATAATACAAAAGACTAGATAAACTCAGATCCTTATCTAGGCATGACCAAGCCTTGGCGAGACTTATAATAAACGGTGTTTGTTGGATATGGAATACCCTCTAACGAAAACTGACATTTATTTAATAAGAATATTTTTCATGGCCGATTTTGCGACCCCTAGCCCGTGGCGGGCGCCTATCTCAACACTGCCTGAAACGGTACTGGATAAACTATACACAAAAAGGTTCCGTCCCTCAAAATCCGCAAAACCACTCAATCACAAAAGTTTAATCAATAAAATGCACCAAGCATATAATGACTATTGTTTCATATACATATATGATTATTTTATGTATTATTTAATATGTCGTTTAATGTTAACTTGTAGCTACTAGTACAATTAATAATAGGGGTTTTCCCCGATTTTTCCTATATATTTAGCCACATCTTCTGTCAAATATGGACCGCCGGCAACACCGAGCCGCAAGTCGACGACATCCGAAACCGTCGGTAACAAGCGCGAAGTCTTGAATCCACGGTACACTAGGATAGAATGGAAAATCTTTACATCGACGTGTGAGCTGCGAGTTTCGTAAAGTCCGTGTTTTGTGTTTTCCAAATGTCGAACGTATTTTTTGTAAAAAAAAATAACATTAGGTGTAGTGCTGTTAATTTATTGCGTTACAATTAGTGAAAATGGCATACAAGTGTCGTGAGGAGTTGGTTGGTAAAAGATTTTTGTCAGTGAGTGGAGTTTGTAAGTTAAAATCGGGAAAAATCAGTGAGTGGGGGTGGAGAAGTGGTGTTATACGTGCTGCTACTCATAGGGATATCAAAAATACTGATCTTCAGGTGAGGAATAACAATAATTTACAAAATAATTCAATATAGTTTACCGACGTATCCTGTGTGTATATATGCTGCAGCTACGGGGGTATTTTGAATTTTCAAATGTAAACACAGCATTTGTTTACTATTACATAACATCATATGAAATGAAAGTTGTAAGGTTATTATCGTTCTGTACACATGTATGTCATGCTTTAATATCAACCCGAGTATCAACCTTAATGAACATGAACTAATTACCATTTTATTATAAATAATCAAAAATAGAATACATACAGAAAATTAAATTGTTTTTCTAAAAATACGTTATCAATAAAAATAGTTGAATCAAAATAAACGTTCTATTATAAGAAAACTATTTTTGTTTTTGAATACAGGGTAAGAATGATATGATGTGTGTAAATAGGGGGTGTTATTCTGAAAGAGGCTCAATCCAAAATACAACTTATCTCTGATGCATATTTTTTGTAAACATGTCCATAAAATTTTACCTGATTATAATTTAACGTTTTTCCTTGCATTTCTGATATGGATATTTTTTAAACTTTAGGTTATTTATTATTGGAAGCGCAATACTGTGCGAGTGAAAATCACACAAAACATTTAATAATTTTGATAAGTGAGCAAAATTTGATACTTGCCGGAGCGTCTAGCTCCTTACCTGGGGAGTAGTTGTTTCTGATCTATTGCTATTTGTATAGATTTTTGACTGTTTTCTTAAATCTAACAATTCAAAATATACGAGGACGGAAGGAAGTTGGGTTCCGGTGAACTATGGGGGACCACGAGTTTTTGAAGATTATCCGTCGACAATTTTCAGTGAATTCAGAATTTCCAAAGAAACATCCACCATAGATATTTTTCTACCATTGCGATCATTACTTTTTGTCACGATATTTTACACAAAAAAACAGTAAATGTGTCGAATAGTATAGGAAACTATTCAAAAACAGTTTTTCTCTTTAATTATACAGGGTAATTCATTAGTACCTACGATAAAGTCCAATATCTTGTAAACACTGCTCATTGATTTTTAAAAAAAATGAATCGATTCTAGCCGGCCTAAAGGCACATATTTTTTAATTAGTCGCAATTGTACAGCGTGTTCCAGATCGCCGTGTCAGATCAAAAGTACATTTTTTTAAATTTCATTCAAACATTATTGATGATCTACTTACAAGATATTGAATAATCCTGTAGAAAACTTTCAATTATTTTCCTCACAATCTTTAGGTATAGGTATATACACTGTGGGCCGAAATAAAGGAGTACATTTTTTAATTGACAATATTTTTTTTGTTTTTTGGGGGATTTATTTTCTTTTTGCAGGGCTAATAAACTAACATGTCCTCAACATGTCTGAAAATTTGAAAGCAAAAGCAATGTACAGGGTCGGACTTATAAAAAAAATTATATAACAGTGCATTTGAGCTCGTTGCAAATGAAAACTGTCTTAGCTAAAATTGTACTAATATGCTTTTTTGGTAGATAAACTATCCAGAACACTTCAGTAAAAAGGAAATTTTCCGAAATTACCGGATTCGCGAAATATCATTTTTTTATTAAATAATGGTGGCAACATTCATAATATTTTACTCTAAGTTTTACAGTTACTAAACTGTTTTCATAAATGTGTTATTTGTTAAAATGTTATTTAATCCGGTAATTTCGGAAAATTTCCTTTTTACTGAAGTGTGTTCTGGATAGTTTATCTACCAAAAAAGCATATTAGTACAATTTTAGCTAAGACAGTTTTTATTTGCAGCGAGCTCAAATGCACTGTTATATAATTTTTTTTATAAGTCCGACCCTGTACATTATTTTTGCTTTCAAATTTACAGTCATGTTAAGGACATGTGAGGTTATTAGCATTGCAAAAAGAAAATAAATCGCCCAAAAAAAAAAAAAATATTTTCAATTTAAAAATGTCCTCCTTTATTTTGGCCCACAGTGTATACCTAATTCTTCTTTCTGTGTGTATGGACTGAGCTCTATTTTAAGAAAACTCCGATTTTGTTAAAATTATGTGTGTGTGCTTGTGTGATTCCTGAATAGTTTAGATTCACAATTGGTCCCGGTAGGTGGCGCTGGAATCGAATTCACTCGAAACTTCCTATGCGGCTGAACTGATTTTGATAAGATTTAGTGTGCGTGCTTGAATGTGTTCCTGAATGGTTTAAATTCACAATTGGTCCTGGTAGAGTCCGACCACAATAAATTTAGGACACCACGTGATTCAACGTAGGGCCGCCTCGAATGCGATGCCGATTTCAGACTGGTTGCGGCTTCGAGCCAGCGGCGGAGCAACGGGCGCTTTATTTTATGTAGCTTCTTCGTTTTCAAGTGTTGACTGCAGACCAGACAGCACTTTGCTTTCGGTCTTCTTGTACGATTTTGTTGTTGCGAATAGTGAATTTTCCATGTCTTGGAACTTTTTGTGTCATGTCTCCCAAGAGAGTGAAAGGAAAAGCTTAGCATAGGAAATTATAGATCGGGTTGCTGCATTTATGCCCACTTATGTATTGGATCAGTTGTTGGAAAATCATGGACACAAAGTTTTGAGATTGCCGCCATATCATCCTGAATTGAACCCTATTAAAAAATATGGGCATCAGTCAAAAAAATTGGGTAGCAGCTCATAACACTACATTTGTTTTAAAGGATGTTGAAGCATTATCCCGAAAAAGATTCGACGAGTTGCCACTTAGTGAATGGACGAGTATTTGTCGACACGTCAAATAATATGAAAACCGATATGAAAACTGACAAATAGAACGAGAACACATCCTCGATAATACGTTGGATCATTTATGTTTTAACGTTAATACTGGCTCTTCTGATGAGTTTTTCAGATCTTGATAGCGACAGTACTACACCTGCACAACCATTACCATCAGCTGATGACTCAGATTAATTGTATGCGTGTGCGATTGAGCGACTTTGTGAATGGATTAGATTCACAATTGGTCCCGGTAGGTGGCGCTGCAATTGAAGTTCTCGAGCGGAAGCTTAAAATCCGTGATGGATACTGTTGTAAAAGTTGTCAAATACATTGCTGGTCGTTCTTCTTTAACTCACAGACAATTCAAGTCATTTTTACAAGAACTGGAAAGTACTTTTTCAGATATTCCATTACACAGCAATATACACTGGCTTAGCCGCGGTAAACTGCTTTCTAGATTTGTTTAATGTTTGGGAGAAAGGATCGGGAATCGGGAATAAAGGATCGGGTCAAATTGTTCAAGTTTTGTATGATTCCTGGAAGTCTTTTAAAACGAAAACAAATGTATCTAAAAACATACTCACCCCACCTTAATAATTGTGATAATAATGCATTTAATGAGGAAATATTGAACTACATGACTTCACTGAAAGAAGAATTTGCTGAAAGAGGAAGATTTTGATAAACATGGTCAGATCTACTCCTTCTTGATAAAACCGGACTCAATGGATTTTACTAGCATTCCTTTTAATGATTCTCTTTTCGCATGGATAGAAATTGAAGATTTTGAGCTTCAGCCTATTGAATTTAGGAACTCCGAGTTATGGAAGACAAAATTAGTGGAACTAAGAAGAGTTTTAGAAGGTGATTTTCAGGATAAATCAAACTAAATACTGAATTGTTGGGTTAGTTTGCCTGAAAAATTTATTTGCCTTGAAAAAATGGCATTTGCGATGCTTTCAGCATTCGGATCGTTCTATATGTCTGAGTTTTTCCATATAAAAATCATTTTGAATCCATATCGAAGCTGGCTAACAACAGAAAATTCAGAGGCTTGTGTAATATTAAAGGACATGAACCAGAAATAGAAAAGCTTTCGCGAGAAACGCAAGGACAATTTTGAAAAAATGTTGCATTATATAAAAACATATATTTTGATTAACAGAAGTCTGTGCTATGTTTCCTTTTTGGTTAAAATGTTTAGAAATATTGTTGAAAATTTTTTTATTTCATTAGTTAACTTCCTTATTACTTTTAACAATTTTATACATTATTTATTCGTATAAAAATTAAAAGTTTTTTATAGTAGCACTTTGGCTTTGTTCAAATTTGCACATGAGTTGCCGACCCCGACCCTACAACATATACATATACAAATGATAGATTATTGGAGATTTTTTGCGAAGATGAAGGGAAAATAATCATTTCATACACCCTTCCCATTCTTTAAAAATATCCTTGCACTATGTTCTTCAGTCTCTTCTATCACTTCGATCCCAATGCTACAGGCGAAGACGGACACCATTACTCCATGATTTATTTTTAATAAGCCGTATAGAATAAGTATAAACACAATAAGAATACTGTCAGCTGCAGGTAATATCAACATCTACACCGATGGCTCAAAAACTGAACAAGGCTATGCATGAGGAGTACACTCAAATTCTTCAAACCTCAACAAAAAATGGATATGGGTAAATATGGAGCGTACGACTCAACTGAGTAATATAACTGCAAAAAAGATTTCCGACAAAAACATCTAGGGAAAAAAGTGTGGTCTATATAGATAGCAGAAAAGCACTACTAGCTCTGAAGAGACCATCATATCAGAACTGGAATGTCATCATGCCTTGGGGAAGTCGACGAACAATAATGTGGTCACATTATCGAGGGCCAAATGCCATAAGTAAGTGTGAAGGCTGCTGATACCCCGACTGGGAAGGTACCAGAAAAAAACTTTTAAACTTGCCTTCACAATGAGTTAAGAAAAGTGGAATGAAACCAAATAGAGAGAGAGAGAGATAGAGAGAAAGGTGGGGCTACTAGACACCGTATATCATGCCTGCTACAGTCCATCAATAGTTTGGAGAAATACTACGAAGGATGTATAAAAGCCAATCCCGGTAAATTATGCCAGAAGTCTAAAACTTTTCTAGCTGTCCAGGTATTATGTGTTTGTTTGGTAAAATTTGATGATATTCCAATTGCAGGTTATGGTCCGATAAAATCTTCTACGGCACCCTTTCTTGTCTCCGCTTTTATCTAGGATAATCTTCAAATATTTTATTTACGTTGCATTACTCTTATAGGAAAGTGGAGTTCCTTCAATTTTTTTTCCTATCGAATTGAATTATTACAATTTTGCCTGTTCCTTTTGACACCTACTATTTACATCGTCAAAACGTCTTTTGGACGATATTATATTTTAACTTTCCTGACTTGATCCTTGCGATGATAGCAAGGTCGTCTGCATACGCTTTCAGTTCTACCGCTCTAGTTTCAAGATCACTAGGCAAGTTGTCCATCAAAAGTGACCAAAGTATGGGGGATGATAGCACCCAGCCTTGTGGGTAGCCACTGTGGCTGATTGCCTCATCGTGAAGAGATTTAGTAGTTTTTCTGTTGGTGAGCATGGCTTATATACAGCCAGTAATGGTTGGTTTGATCACCTTTTCAGCCAAAGCTGAACCAATGAAAGTTGGTAGCACAATTTCAAATGCGCTTCCAATGTCAAGAAATATGAACACTGCAATCTCGTTGTTAAAGGATTGGGTGAATTTCTCAGGCTGTGTAACGCTAATTCTATTGATTTGTCAGTTTGATAAGCATATTGGAGCATGACACCGGAGAACATATTGACTGAGCGAGGCACTGGGACTGGTATAAATCGAGGGGTAAACCGCTGGTGAATTTTGGTGTACAAGCTTGCGGTATTAGCAGGAATTAGTGGGTATTACAGGGAATTACCGTGTATTACACAGGTATTACTGTGTATTACTAGGAATTACCGAGTAATACTAGGAATTAGTGGGAATTTTAAGGGTATTATGTGGTATTACTACTGCGTAATACAGGTATTACTTGTATACTAGTTGCTGCGCATTGCGCAAATACATAAATCTCACATGCGCCATACACTCTAATTGCAAAAATCTCAAGATCTCAACCACAGAGTACACCATCTAACAAGAGACGAAAGCTTTGTCGGATCCTTTGAAGTCGGACTTACACGTTATTGAGCGGAAATACGTCGAGGCATTGGTCGCGTTCATATCAACAAAGTTGATCAGGTAGCGATTTTCAGAGTAACCCATCATTTCTTAATTCTGCTGAACGTTCTAATCGTATTATAACAATTATTCATTCTTCTGCGATTTCAATTTAGTTTAATAGCTTTCAGTGATGTTCATTCATTTTCAAGATACAAAGGTCTAAAATATCTTCAAACAAAAATATGTCATTTTATATGTTTATTCACATAATATTTGTCATAAATGACAGTTAATGCATCACTGATAGATAGCGTAGCGTATTTCAATAATTCTGCGAGTGCTACCACAGCGCTCACATCAATCAGTTGACAAAACACGCGTTCAGCAGGAAATTGATTATCGTTTCGGTAGCGCTACGTTGAGATGAACGCGACCAATGAAACATAAACTACCTGATACACTGAGAAAAATAACACAAGTATTGATTCGAAGTAAACCCATAACTACACTAAGAAAAATAGTAGTGGTGATGAACATCACTCCCAGTTAGGACTATAGAATATAGAAAACCATTGGGAAGATTCGAGTGAAGAGCTATATTACTCTTCTGATAATGAACCTGACGAACACACACACAGAGAGAGAGAGAGAGAGAGAGGTACATTTAGAAGAATACTATGCAGTATTTTATGATGACAAGTGGTATATAGGGAGTGTAATTCAGAACACGAGTGCCGATGAATTTAATATGAAATTTCTTAAACAGGAGCTTAGTAATTTTATTTGGCCCAGAAATCCTGATACCGCTAATATTAAAAGAGAATTTATATTCTACGGGACAATAGAGCTAGTTGGCAGTGGCCCATTTGAACTGAAGAGATATGATATTTTAAATATATCAAAAAAGTACAAACTTGCGAAAAAAAAGCATTTTTAACTAGTTAGTTAGTTAGGTTCATTTAAAGTTTACTTTTGTATTATCCCAACTTCTTTGTTGTGTATAGATTATAAGATTTTTATATTGTGTAATATTTAAAAAATAAATATCTGTTTTCTACAAGAAACAGTATATTGTATACCTAGGCAGTAAAGTAGCATTTTTCAGGCCGAAAGAAGATATGGATGTGACCACTTCCTGAGGCCTGAAAAAAGCACTTTACTGCCGTGGTTTACACATAATTTTTTATTCTACACAATAATTGTTGGTAATATTTTTCTATAATAATATTTCGCTTTCGATTTTTCCGGTAATAAGTCAAGCGTGACCTGGTTAGCTTTATCTTTTATTTCAGGCAGAGTCAGATAAACTATTTCATTTGATTCCGGCTCCATAACTGACAAGTTAACTTCAAATAAACATCAAAATACGACAACTTTTGATTGAATTTAACAACTGCATTGAGATTGACAATTGATAACAATTTATTTTCATACTGACGTTTAATGGTGGTGTTTATATGTCAATTAGGGCGCCAGCTAGCGAGGAAACGTAAAATTTATTTAGGCTAGCCGTAGAAAAGGTAACTTTCTCGTCTCCGTAAAGCTGGTAAAGTTCAACTTTCTCATAGTGTAGGATAAAAAGGTTTTTTTTAATAAGGAAAGCACAAAACGTTGACATTTCCAAAATATCCTATATTTCAATAGTTACTTATTTCAGCTGGATATAAATTAAATATATTATTAAAATATAGTGAAGAAATGCAAGCAGGTGAGTTGATATGAGTGGTATGAGTGGTAATTTCACTGAATAATATCAAGATTCTTAACATTTATAGATAGGATACCAAATCAGAGATCAAGTAATTGAAGAGTATCAACATATATTACCACAAATAGGCAAGGAATTACTATTTATTATTGTGTATTTCTAGGTATTACAATGGAATTATGGGTACTACAAGGGAATTAGTGGTATTACAGGGAAATTAGTGGTATTACAGGGAATTACTAGGTATTACTAAGGAATTACTTGTATTACTCAGGTATTACTGTGTATTACTCCATGAAAGTGGAATTAGTGTACAAAATTTTACCAGCGGTTTACCCCTCGGTATAAATGGACCTAGGAATAAAATGTTCTTCAGCCTTGGTCGATACATGTCTGTGCTTCAAGCAGAGACGATTGCCGCTTTAGCCTGCATTGATAATGGAAACATCAGAAGAGGATATACCGGACAAAAAATTAAAATATTCACTGATAGCCAGGCTCTGCTTAAAGCTATCAGAAATCCAACAACTAGATCTAAACTGGTGAAAAACTGTAGAGTAAAGAATCCCTTAACATGCTGGCAAGAGATAACAAAATGTCTCTAAAATGGGTGCCGGCACATGAGGGGATTGCAGGCAATGAAATGGCAAACGAAGGTTCTAAAGGAGACTGGAAGCACAAATGATTACATAAGAGGGAAAATCGGGAACTGGCTAGTTAAGGAACATTACCTCTAAAGGAGGCTGTCACAAGGACACCTCATACAAAAAGTTTATTGAATAAGGTAGACATGGAGCTCTCGTCCAGGCTGATAAAGCTGGGTGACTGGACACTGCACCCCGAGGAAACATCTGTACAAAATGAGCAAAGTTAGTGAAACTATGTGCAGAAAATGTGAACTCTACGATGAAACACCTTCTCATATTGAGAACTCAGATGGAAGCACTTTGGAGAGGAGAGGAGATTATACAACCATCACAACTACAGTTGGTTCGGGGAATCATTTCCCATGTATGAAACTATTCACATACTACTTTTTATAGTACGTCTCGTTTCTACTCACAGAATCTAAACCCTCGAAATGAAACCGATTGTTCCATTACAACATAATATAACAAACAGAAATTCTGTGGTTTAAACTTGAATTTGTATATTGACAGACGAAAGACTTTGTTTACATTTTTATTCTACATTTTTGTCCATTTTTTTGCCACTTGTATATAAATTTATTTCAAAAAAAGTTGTTATAACGACTAACTTATACCTGAGTGTTCGAATTATTGTGGTAAGTAAATATTATTACACCAGCTTCAATACAATAATAACTAACTTTCACCGTCACTTTAGCCACATTCTAATTAAACCATCAATCTACGACCTACGTGTTACTGAACGTATTGATGTATTGCGTTTGTATATGAATGATGACGCATGGGAAAAGATCCACCGAACCAACTGTACTGAAAATCCTCCCAGTTAAAATGGTGGCGTATAAAGAAGACACGAAGCTTCTGGAATGGAAGTAGATAACATGTGTAATGGTACAAAGGCTCAGTTCAAGTGTCTGGGCTGTTGAGCACAACCCAAACGTATGAATGAATGAAGGATATTGGTGGATATTCAGGGATAAATTATATGAGGTGACCCGTCTGATATAGTCATCTGGTACTCTTTTTAGTCCTTGGAGCAAGAGAGTTAGTCTAATTAGAGTGTGGGTTTGTGCAATTAACTGGTTGGTATGCAAATCCACTCCACACTATCTCTATATACAGCCTAATGAGGATAGGTAAAAGTAATTCCAGTCGATTTTGCAGCAAAGCCTGGAAATATACCATTCTCACCAAGAGATTTGAAATGCTGAAATGATTTGATTGCCCATTTAACTGCCGGTGCTGCGATTACTTCGTTGGCGACCTCCCAATCGTTATTTTTGGGACGTCTGCACGTGAACTCTGTAACAGAATAGAAAGGAAATTTCTTTCTATGCTAGGAACACAAAACAGTCTAACCCACAAAACAGAATAAAGGTTGGACTGTTTTGTGGGTTAGACTGTTTTGTGTTATTAACATAGAAAGAAATTTCCTTTCTACTCTGTTACAGAGTTCACGTTCTGGCGCCCTCAAAGAGAAGGTCCAATAATATCTAGAATCAAATATCCGGGGAAGTAGCTTCCTATCAAAAGATCTAACGTTTCTTTTCAAGATTTTCTCCACAGCATTTTACTAAAAATTAATGTTTATATGCAAAACGATATAAGTACACAGAACAATTAAAATAAAATAATGATAAAACATGATAAACAAACCAAGTAAAACTTTTATTAAATTAAAATGAGATACTACAGAAGGAGATTTTCTGATGCCTGGGGAAAACGATAAAGTTTTTCTCGTGCAATACTTTGCGTTTCTCTTTTCAATAAAAAATGTTGCAATTGGATTTGTTGTTGTTTTTTACATTAAAGTTCATTTTGGAGATCACTCGCCTATGAGGAATTAATTGATCTTGAAAAGTTAAAGTGAAAGGCTTAGGAAGTTTCATGTGCTATAATGATATAAAAGCATATGAGATATATTTGGAGATTTTTTACAAAACAAGCTATCAAATAAAAAATAACCTTACTGGTCAAAGACTTAAATATGGCCAGCTGTCTAATATATTTCTGCCGATTTTTCTTAAATGCGCTGGAAAATTTTCATGAAAATTTCACACCACTACTTTTTAACCAATAAGATGCCTTAATTTTGACTAGTTACCATGGCAACTAAAAAAAATTCCGGAAATTTTTTCGAGGCGCCCGATATATTTAAGTAGAAATTTTTTGACAGTTGAAAAGATAAACATATTATCTACAACCATTAAACAATATCTAATAATACAAAATTTCTTGTCTAATTACTGTTGATTTTCTTTATCAAATATACACTCAACTCAACATACAGACCAAATAGCGACATTTCGTTATACACTCAACTCAACATACAGACCAAATAGCGACATTTCGTTATACACTCAACTCAACATAGAGACGTTTTAAACTAGTAATTATTAAGCTTTGTGACAGAACCGGTTAAATAAAAATGACAAATCAACATATGTCACAAACAACAATACCCTGTACAACTTGACAAGCAGTGAAATTAATTTAAAATGTCGGGCTGGTTATTCCAAATTAAGGTGTAACATTTTCTTTCGGGCACGAATATTTTAAGAAAATTTCCGGAAATAATTTAAACTCTTGTGATATTATAAGTGAAAATTTCCAAACAACTGCAAGTCAAAGTTGCTCATATCCAAAGTATAAGGTTTTCTTAACATATGGCGTTGGAAACTTAAAAAAATGTTTTCCCAAAAGATACTTTATTCTGGAACGTAAGGTGGAAATTGAGGCAAAAACATTTAATGGTCGCGTTCATCGCAACAAAGTTGATCAGGTAGCGATTTTTAGAGTGATCTATAGCTTCTTAATTCTTCTGATTGTCATTATCTTGATGTAACATCATAACCTAATTTTATTTGATATATGAATTCAATAATAATTCATTTATCTTCGATTTCAATTCAGTTTAATAGTTGCTACTGGTGTTAATTCATTTTTAACATACAAATGTCTAAAATATCTTCAAACCAAAATATGTTTTGTGCATTTTATATGTTTATTAACATAATATTTGGGCTAAATGACAGTTAATCCTTCATTGATCGTTAGCGTAGCGTATTTCAATTCTGATAAAAAAAATGTCGACTGCTTTCACAGCGCTCACATCTGATCAGTTGACAAAATAGCAGCAGGAAATTGCTGATCGCTCCGGTAGCGCTATGTTGGGATGTACGCGACCATTAATTCAAAGTTACCTACCAAAATTACTGCTACCCATTTTTTGAACAAAAAATTAAATGAATCTGGAGAAATATAAATAAATATAAGTTACTCTTTCGGAATGTTTCTTCTATTCGCTTTTCTTGAAAAATTAACGCAAATTCAACTAATATTATCCGATCTTTTTGTCACAATATTCATATTAGAAATTATATGTTTCAAATTTTGATATTTCTGCCTCAAAAGTGTTTTTATTTTATTTTAAGTAGAAAATAAAACTAGATATTTTCTTGATGATTAACATTATTGAACAATTTATTTACTGCTCTAATGCCCGTTGTGTTAATGTTAACATCAACAACGAGAAAGAAAAAACGGAGAAGAGCCATTGCAAACAGGAGAGGTCGTCGACCGAACCTGCCTTGCATGTGGCCTTAATTTCGATCGAACCATCTCTGAATGTTGTATGTATACAGTCTATGTGTATGCCTGTAAAGTTTCAGTGACGGGAAAGTTGCGATTTTAGGGAACAGACAGAAAAAAACACTATAAAAATTTCCATTACAGCAAAATTAATTAACGTACAGGGTAATCATGTACTAATGACAAAGCAGTCAGAAGCAGATAAAGACAAATCAAATTATTGTAACCACTTTGTATTACATAACCGATCTCATTTTCGAATTATTGGTTTTTCAAGTTCAATTAGTCCTGGTCCTGCACTTTGTTTGAATTGATGAATCGAATATAGTAGCTATACAGGACTGTTTGTGTGAGGTGTTGAATTAAATTGATTTGTTGACTTTTTCTTTCTTGGATAACAAATAATTTTAAAATTTTCTAATAATGATAAAATAAATTTTTCAAAACCTGCCTTAATATGTGGTTAATAACTTTGTTATTTTTGGTTCGTCGATCAAAGTTGTACAATATTTAATTTGCAACAAAAAATGTATCCAAAAACGAACGAATAGTTAGCCTGATATAATGTTAAAACCATTGGCACCCCGACTGGCACCCCTTTTTCACTTTACACTACAATCTCTTGACATCCAAAAAATAAAATTCTGTGCTCTGACTTTCGCACGCTAAGCTCAAAAAATGAAACATTTCAATTATTGAACTAAATTGTAATAATAATCTTACAATGCTAACTTTTCTACAACCAACATATCTTGAAAAATGCCATGGTATTGTGCGAGGTATTGTGGTTTTGGGGATGAATATCCAGATGTATCTGCTGTGCGGAATGTATTCAATAAATTAAGGAAGTCACTATTAGAAAATATTCAAAATAAATTCATCTACTCACACAGTCGAGAGATGTTTTGATGTTGATGGAGGCTGAATGTCAATTAGTTGTTTTTTTAATTGACTTATTTTTTCGACATTATTCCATATTGTAAAAATGTAGGCTTTCACGGCCGGAGTCAATGTGTGCTTTCCGGGCTGTAATGCCGTGATCTTCTCGGGATTTCTCATCCAAAGGTTTCGACTACAACTGCTCCAGACATCTCCATCGGCGTTGACAAAGTACTTTTTTCGACGCATCAACTGAAAGTCAGCTCTCTGTTGATCCCGATGCGATTGATTTGTTCATTCATTTGGGTGCGTATTTTTAGCGTTAAAATTTTCTCAAGTTCCCCACTACTACTAAAAATTACTAGTACTACGAAGGTTGTATTTCAAGTGTTGCATACAACAACATAGTTGGAATCTGCTAACAAATATTCAGTGTCAAAATTAACTGTCATGTTTAGTTACCTTAACGCCAACATCAGACGTACTGGAGCCACGTGTCAAAGTAGGAACATAGCAAAATTCTGGTCAAAAAAACCCTGCCTCATTGAGTACCCAAGCCACAAGGGAGGATTTCTCCAAGGACCTAGTGAAAAGACTGTTGAGCCTGATAAGGGCTACTCGTCGCTTCACGTAAACGGTACAGCCAAGAGCACAAAATGCTTCAAGGCTGAGGTGCCGAGGTCTCGAATTCTCTGACTGGTGATGCTAAACCAATCAATCAATAACGCCACTGAATTTTTAAAGTTTGTCATTCAGTCGAAAAACTGAATTAAGCCTATAAAACTTCGCGTAATAAATTTAGTTGTTTTTTTTAAATACGGTCCTGTACAATTTCTTTGATGTTTTTAAGTATTTTAAAAGTCGAATGCAACGATGTGATTTTTCAACCAGTTGCAGCCAACGATAAAAAATTGACTCATTTTGTTTCTTTCGTATAATTTTGAAAATAACACATTTCAGACATGTTTTGGTACCATTACATTGGTCTCTTAAAAAGACAACTTTACTCCCATTTAACCTATCTTCTATCTCGTAATTTTTGCGATTTCTCAATATATGCGTATTTTTTAATATTAATGTATTTATCATAAACTGTGGGTAATTTTTTTGCCATTTTATACTGAAATTGGGCTCTGTCCTTTAATTAATAAATAAACAAAATGAACAAAAAGTTATTGTTTACTTAAAATTGGCGCACTTAAACAAAAATGAATGAAATACTTAAGTGTAACAACTGGAGAAAGTATTAACATCACAAAGGCCGGTCATCAACCTCCCATCTAGTGTCCATAACAAAAAAAATATTGCCAGCTGAATCGGTGAAGATACGCTTTCTACAAGAATGGTAGGCAAAAAGGTATCATCGAGAGTTCGAAATTTAAAAAATAACTGGCAGGGTAATTCCTAAGTGAGCAGTTATAACGAAAATAGTCCTTTTTAAAAAGTTTACCAAATTAATAATTAATTAATTATAAACCAACTGTACAGAAACTTCCTGCCAAACACAAACAACAGATACTAAATGTGATTTTGAGTCTATCTAACCTGATTTACCTCTATCCAAAAGGTTCCACCAAGGAAGCTAGCGCCATTTGAAGATGACGCTGTTAAGACAGTTTCATAAGCATTTCTCAAAAAACGCTACCTATAATCTTCAAACTTGGCCTGAAGTCGAAATTAACGATAAAGTTCAAAAAACGATGAAACTTCACTACTCAATGAATTCGACATTTGTATAATAAAGGAATTTCAAAGAAAATAAAGTTAAATGTATTTAAAATAAAAATATGGCAATCAAAAATATTTAAAAAAAAAAGGAAAATGGGAAGACCAAAACAAACGTGGGATGATGGTATGATAAGCATACTGCAAGAAAAAGGAGAAACATGGATATAGTCAAAAGCTACATTTGTACATGAATACTTATTCATTCATTCAATTGGGTTGTGCTCTACAGCCCAGAAACTTGAACTGAATCTTTGTACCATTTCCCATGTTATCTACTCCCATTCTAGAAGCTTCGTGTCTTCTTAATAGGCCACTAGTTTGACTGGAGGGATTTTCTGTAGTTGTAATGGATGTATTATTTCCTCTCCAAAGTGCTTCCATCTGAGTCCTTGTAAGTTCTCGCAGAAGCAGAGTATGTGAGTAGGTGTTTCATCGTAGAGTTTACATTTCCTGAACATAGGTTCACTAACTTTGCCCATTTTGTGCAGATGTTTCCTCGGGGTGCAGTGTCTAGCCGCCATATCTCTTACTCAGTTTCAATGGCCTAGTTGACAGTTCCTTGTCTACCTTATTCAGTAAACTCTTTGTATGGAGGTGTCCTTGTGTCGACATCCATTTGAGTTGGTGTTCCCTATCTAGCCAGATCCCGATTTCCCCTCTTCTGCAATCTTTTGTGATTCCACAAAACGGTTCAGGACCTATGAAGTCTCCTTTAGAACCTTCATTCGCTAACTGGACCGCCATTTCATTTCTTGCAATCCCCTCATGTGCCGCCACCCATATTACAGACACCTTGTTGTCTCTTGCAAGCCTATTTTTAAAAAAATGTAACCTTCCACAGTTTTGCAGATACCCTGTATACTACAAAATATTTTTAAAATGTGGTCATTATTAAAGTTTTCCATGACTTTTAGTTCCTTCTGCCGATGATTTTCCGACCTACTACTTTTCTGCCACTATCGCACCGCTCTTCCTTGAGGCACAAAGAATGTACGGAAAAAAGTTTTCCACGTGTACCTTATCGGTTTTTTCATGGGAATTTTTAACGACTTTGAATCATTTCTGCCGAGGGGTTTCCGACCTGCTAACTTTCTGCCACTGTTACACCGCTCTCAGTCAAGGTCTCAACAATGCCTGAAAAACATTTCACGCGTGTACCTTATCGGTTTTTCAGGCAAGTTTTTCCGACGTGGAAAACTGGCCGCCATTTACATATCCGGCCTATCGAAACTGGCAGAATAGCCATTTCGCGACGAGTTAATGTTTTTACAATCACTTATTAACTCATCTGTCATGTACCTCATCGATACTGTTTTATGTAGCCAGCTCTCCGACTATAAGTGATAATAAAATCTCAGTAAGCCTATTTGAACATTCAGATGTGTTCTGAGTTCTCGAAAGAATATAAGGGCGAGTGGGAAGAAGTAAACCTACATCACACAAGTGAATGAGCCGTGAGATTAAAATGAAATCTGACGTATGTTACTGTGACAAATAAAACATCCGATAAATAACGTTGTACCAAATTTTCATATAATAAAAAGGCGCTGGTGTAGCATATGTTGTACGATTTGACCTCGAGGGGTGGTGGTGCTTCCTAAAGTCGTAGGTTCATATTAATAAGCTGCAATCGACTGATGTCGTTGAGTCAACATAGCCTAGACTATCGTTCAATCTCGGAGTTATTGAAAAATTGACCAGTTGCAGCCAATCCATTTGAACAATGATATACAGATTCGGCAAATAATTATGTTTCGTATTGGCATTCTGCGAGTGAAAGAGAGAAATATATAGAACAACAGAGAGACAATGTCGCATTCCCCTCTCCGGAGAGTGTATAGACCAATTGAGTCTAGAGTGGTGGGTGTTTCATGGAGGGGAAGTATTTTGTTATCTCTTGTATGATGGGGTTACATTCACTGGGACCTAAAAGATCTATTGTGTGCCCTTACTTCTACTTAGTTCCTGAGGAACGTCTCAGAGGCTAGTAGCACCCTTAGTCCTATTTCCTTAAGGAATTTTAGAATCTGCAGGCTTCAAGTTAGGTGAATGTCCCTCTTCTATAAAATAATCTCCTAGGTGCTGTGCAATTCACAAGTATGTGGATGGAGGTTTCTTCTTCCACGCCCCAGAATCTACATTCTTCTTCCTCCACTATTTTGAGCTTTTTCAGGTGCTCGTTCAGGCGGAAATGTCCCGTTAGGATACCTGTTAAAAATTTTAGTGCATTTTTACTTTGACTTATGCATTCATTATCTCAACGGGTTGTAGAAACCCTTCAGAATCTTTGATTGTCTAAGCCTAACTAGATCTGTCCAATGGTCAGATCTTCTCTTTTCTTCGGCTTTGCCTATTTCTTCCATATTACATTGGGGCTGATACCGCAAAAAGGTTCCGACCCCCAAAAGGGTCTTTCAGTCCCCCTCTTTGCTAGTCCATCTGCTAGTTAATTGAGTATTCCTAGGCATTTCCACACCATTTTGGAACTGATTACACAAGAGCTCAGTACCTCATACACCTTATTTTATTTCGTTTCATCCGAGGTGTAGGCAAAGTAGACGCTTTACCTAGTACTTGGGAAGCATATTGCCTAGTTGAGTGTTGAAATAGTGGATAATAAATTATTTTTTAAAATAATATACAAATATTCCTTACTTGCATTATACCACGAATATGGATGCCGAGGATAAATTTTAACTTAGCAAACTCCATTTATTTTGCGACACTCTGTAGATGTTCATCAATTTATAGTGCAAATTGTTTGCTGACCGTCAAATGAAACATAATTTTTTCGGATTATATTTTTGTCGGTTCGAAATAATTAGATATTTCAAACAGGAATTTAGTAATTGAAAATGGGAATTCAGGACACCATTCCTATTTTTAGCCGCATACTTTACAGTCTGCCAAACGATCAAGTTCAGAAAAGTGCAATAGAGCCTACTTTTAAATATATTGTGTGGAATCGACTACAAATTATTCAATCTAGAAGAATGATCAAAAAATCAATATTTTGTTGATGAGTTTTAATTTAAAATCTCAAAAACACAATAAGATTAGTAAACAGTTATAGGTACACAATAAATCGGTAGTTTGAAAATAAAGTCAAAGAGGAATTTTCAGATTTACTTTAAACCAGAGGTTCCCGAACTTTTTTTTCTCATAGACCACTTTCACAATATTACTGGTTCCGGTGCAGCTACATTTATACCATATTCCCAAAACTCGACAAAAAATGTAAAGATTAAATCTATCTAACTATGGAAATTTGCGTTGCGGCAAGTTCCAACTACGAACTAACAGTATTCGAAAAGAAAAAAGGTGATAATTGATTGGTTAGGATGTCAAAAAGTAAAGTTAGCCAATCAAAAAAGTTCCATTCAACTTTACTCTTGAAAACTACTCACAGCACAAGAAACCAAACCAAGAAACTTCCCATTCGGAGTGATAAAAAATAAAAATAGTATATTTCCTTGTGTTGTATTTATTCAAATATATAATTATTACACTATCAATTATTTTTTTTCTATAGCTAATGTTAATATAGCAACTCTTTTGAGTAGATGAAGTATCAATTTAACCGCTAGGGTAGATAAAGTAACACTGTAACAGCAAGGTTAGATAAAATGTATGAACTTTTTTTATTCAATTATATTTACAACTTCGAACACACTAATTCGAAGGATTAACAACAAGTGTAATTTTACAATTAACATTAGGAATTAGAAACATCTATTTTTGTAACATCACCACCACAACTTGTGCTCGTTAGCTTAGACACTTGAACCGAGGTACTGGATTGATTTTCAGGTCCAAAAAGTATACACTGGATACTGCAACGGATGACGATTTCCACCGAAGCGTTTAACTTTTACCAAAGTTTGCCAAAAGGGTAGCTTAAGAACGACGGAAACAATGCCCCGAGTACATTTCTGAATTTGGTATCTTAAAAAAATTCGCAATCTTCTTGGGTATCTTATATATAGTGTTAATCCCCACCGGTTGTGTAGTGCACTTTTGCTGTCGGTAATTCACAAAAAACTTACTGTGAGGTACCTTTTTGGGGCGACAGACGGGCTTTAACCAATTTGCATCACAGCCGTACCCGCTCCACCTAAACTTTTAAAACTCATTTCATGCAAATGTAAAGGAAAGTGTGAGTGCAGGAAAGCAGGAATTAGTTGCTCCGTTATTTGCCTGCACTGTAGTGGACAGTGGACAGACGATCACGATGAAGATGATAATGATTTTTTGACCGTAAAATCATCATTTCCTGCGAATGAAGAGTTTTCACGACTCGAAGAGTCTACCGAGGAAGAACTTCTACAGCCAGGACCATCAAAACGACGGAAAACATGTGAAAAAGATGACCATCTGTAATTATTATTTTTTTGCTGCCTAAACATTATTTGATCAATAAATTTCATGTGTTTGATTTATAATTTGGCTGGTTTATTAATTTATTTTGAACTGCAATAATTCCCTGAACAACCATTCATCCATTTTGACGTGTGGATACAACCGTGCGAGCGGCTAAATCAAAACCGGGCACAGTCTTACTGACTGCGGCGCGCTAGAGGTCGTAATTTTTCTCGAAAATCTACAAGTTTCATACTGGACATTTTTCGATATATTTCACGAGAAAAAAGGAAATGGCGAAAAACAATTTTTCTCCCCAAATTTATGGTTTTTTTGATCGATATCTCGATAACGATGATCGATACGTGAAAAATGTATAGAACTTTAATTGTAGATCGTACGAAGAGCAACAACAGTGTATGTCGTATCTCAACGGGGAACTGAATTTAACCCTTTTTTCAAGATGGCGGAAAACCCACAAGGTTATTTTGGTCGACAATTTGAACTTAAGCTTTTCTAGCCCTCCCCCACGTAATATCCAAAATTTGGCTTTCTCGGTTCATTTGCATTTCTAACCAGATTTTTCCGACGTAATGACTGGATTACCTCCACTCAGGTTTTTCAGTAAAGTGGTTAACTTGCTGAATTAAGAAATGTCACAATTTTCATTCACCAACAACGTACGATTATTATTTCACATTCTTAAACTGCTGGAAGGGATTTGAAACTGATTCATCGCTTCCCTCGTAATCAAATAAACGGACCTTTTTCTATTTAAATTCAGTATATTTATTCGACCTAAGTAGTTGTATTTTGAGAAGAAATTTGCTTGATTGATAAAGTTAGATGAGGCCTGCGGCCGCCCCTTGTTTTGGCCGCCCGCGTGCAGTGCACACCTACTAGTATCGGCCCTGCACCGGAGAATATATTCACTAAGCGAGTGAACATCATCATTCCATCTCGGGAACAGTTGATGCAACCAGTTAATTGGCCGATATACGACTTTGTTTCAAACAGAGACGATTGCCGCTATAGCCTGTATTCATGAAAATATCAGAAGAGGATATACGAGACATCCAGGATCTGCTTAAAGCTATCAGTAATCCAACAACTAGGTCTAGACTGGTAAAAAACTGTAAAGAATCCCTCAACAGGCTGACAACAAAGTGTCTCTAATATGGGTGCCGGCACATGAGGGGATTGCAGGTAGTGAAATGGCTGACCAGTTAGCTGAAGAAGGTTCTAAAGGAGACTTAGGTCCGGAACCGTTTTGTGGAATCACAAAAGATTGCAGAAGAGGGGAAATCGGGATCTGGCTAGATAGGAAACACCAACTCAAATGGAGGTCGTCACAAGGGTACCTACATACAAAGAGTTTACTGAACAAGGTAGACAAGAAACTCTCAACCAGGCTGTTGAAACTGAGTAAAAGACATTTTAAGACAGTTACCGACCTGGTGACTGGACACTGCACTCAGAGGAAACATCTGAACAAAAATGGCAAAGTTCATGAACCTATGTGCAGGAAATGTGAACTCTATGATCAAACACCTACTCACATACTCTGCTTCTGCGAGAACTTACATGGACTCAAACGGAAGCACTTTGGAGAGGAAATAATACAACCATTACAACTACTGAAAATCCTTCCAGTCAAACCAGTGGCCTACATAGAAGACACAAAGCTTCTGGAATGGAAGTAGATAACATGGGAAATGGTTCAAGTACCTGGGCTGAATGAAGAATGCATCTAAGTAATTTACCATCCTATGCTGTAAATAAGTTTATTAGTTAAGTTAAGTAGTTATGAAAAGTAGTGCCCAAAGAATGCATCCAAGTACACGACATCCATGTTAATAATATCCACTGTAGCGTCGATTATCCAGATTGGGTCTTGGCCTTATTCTATTTGTTTTTCATATGAAACTCGATGGTGAAAACGGCATCCGTTCAAAATAATGAAGCCTACATGTGTTATTGGTTTATATATAACATGAAATTGGTTCCGCCAATCGTGACTGGTAAATGACGTTAAACATGATATTCAGGGCGCGTTGTATCATACACCTAAACTCGGTTTAATGATAGCTGATGTTAAGACATATGTAATTGATTGATAATAAGTATATGAAAGTACATTACCCAACTTAATTTGTTTAAAATTGATCTGAATTCAAAAATCTAATAATTTGATTATTAATGGTGTGTTGTATCTCACACCTAAACTCGGTTTAATTATAACTGATGTTTAGATTGTGACGTATTGATTTATTTATTATCATTAATTACATCAGTCTAAACATCAGTTATAATTAAACCGAGTTTAGGTGTGAGATACAACGCGCCCTAAAACAGGGTTCATCTAGGTTGGGTATAAATTTGGTTTTGGACCATTTTTCAATGTTTTCTCAGTTCATATTATTATGGTAGTGGCCGGTGTACTCAATCATCGGTTATTATATTATGAAATTCATTTCCCTCTTTTCTCAAACATTTCATATTCGGTTTAATTAACGTAATAATGAATGGAGATATTCCTGTTATAAGAGAAGCAAACAATTATTAGAGGCAATTAATTAACAAAAGCAATATTCATCCCCAATTTGCTCCAATTTTCTAGGTAGTTTGATCGCGATTACACCCCGAAACTCATATCTTCCAGTTCCGTAACACTACGCTCTCCCGAATTGGGTACACAATAAAACCGTTCTACCTTTATCCTTACCGTGAACGTGCTTCTATTTTTATGTATATCTACGTGAGCGATATGCGGGTCAGTGAAAAAATAAGCACAACAAAATATTGTGCTCCAGTGGAAAATAAATTTGACAGAACTATAATATTGAAGTAAACTGAAAGTCCCAAAATAAACACTTTTGGTTAATAAATCTATATACTAGGTGGCACAAACTTCTGACATCGGAAGATTACATCGTTATGGTAGGAGATATGACTTGAAAATTTTGTGATAGCTATACCTTATTTTATTATTTATTTTTCAGAGTTAAACAAGAAACTGAATACTCTGAACTAAAACAAATGAAAGCAGGGAGCGTGCTTGGCCCAATTCTATATCTACTATATACATATGACATACCAGATATGAATGATAAAAAAATTGCCACATTTGCTGATGACTTTTTTTGTGTGAAAAACATTCGTTGGTAACAATGTTTGACGCTACTTAAGTTCTTTCGTTGACAGTTACGGACGTGACGGTTGTTATTTGAATTTCGAATTACATGTATTTCATTGATAAAACGTGCAACATTTTAAATAATTAGAATCAACAACTGTTTCTTGACAATCACCTCATTAAATCTAACCAACCTTTCATGAGACATTGACATAAGTTATCCAAGTGTCATAAAGAACTGTTTAAAGTTAAACCTTCACTATTGGGCGTTTGACTTCAAGCTGATTTAACCTCCATAGTATCGATTATGGTGCATACCAACACAAAATTATAAAATAGTTTAATGCTTAAACGAGTTTAAGTGTGAACGGTTCATACGGCCATAATTGTCGAACTTTTTCGTAAGCGCAGGTAGAAAACGAAATTTCAATTATTCTTGATAACGATAGCTATAATGCTACCAAAACGTTGTTATAAAAATATAAAAAGTTTTTGGTTTGATTTCCCTAAAAATAATAATAAATTAACCACGAGAAACGTACATAAGAGATTTGCTGGAAATGGAGAAAACAAAATCTTAAAAAATAAAAGCTTGTTTTTAAAATTTTTTAACAATTAAATAATTTTTTAGTTATGATTGGGATTGTTTCTAAGTCTGTACATTTCATTTAATGCGTCGTGGTTACATGGTCGTTTGCCTGTTAGTTTAGGTCAGTCTTATTCTTCAATAATGAGACCTTCCAACAATTTGACCCTTCTCCCTATTTTGAATTTAATGTGTTGTGTTAGTTTTCTTGTTCTCCTCAACAAACTCTTTCATTTCATACCCAGACTGGTAGTGTAGAAAAAATCTAGTCCGCCATCTTGGATTATCCCCCATATTGGAATTGGAATGACATCATATGCATGCATACTCATACAGATATGAACGATATAAAAATTGCCACATTTGCTGATGACACCGCTCTTCTTGCAACAGGAACAAATGTGGAAGATGCTACTCAAAAGTTACAAACATACCAATCGCAATTAATGGAATGGTGGTACCATTATGGAAACAACAAAATATCTCGGAATAACTCTGGATCCTAAGCTAAGATGGAAGAAGCATGTAAAGAAGAAAAGGAAAGAACTAGATGCAAAATATAAAAAATGTATTGGCATAGGTAGAAAGTCCCAAATGTCAACACATAATAAATTGTAAATATATAAGCAGATTCTGAAACCCATTTGGACATACGGACTACACATTTGGGGCTGTGTCAGTTCAACCAACATAGCGCCCATACAAAGATTTCAAAACAACCTACTCTCCATACTATATTCGAAGTGCCAATCTGCACAGAAACCTCAATGTACCAACAGTTGAGGAAGAAATTATGTTGTTATTATCGTTGTTCTCGACCTGGTTATAATACTACTTTCCATATAAAAAAAACCTAACAGTTACTTAGTGAAAATATTTATGAATGTTATAGTGTCAATATCCCTTAGCTTGCTAGATTATAACGTGTCACCATAGAACTTTGAACCGGATAGTGTAATTGTACTTAAGACTGTTTACTAAGCATTTTATTCGCTTCATTCTAATTATGTATTTTTACTTTTAGTCTGGAATTAATTCTTTTACCAATCGAACGTCTTTTGACATATTGTATTTTTTTAATAAAAGTTTTTTTAAAAAGTACCTTACGGCCTTTCGTAATTTAAGTGGCGCAGTCAGTAGGATAGTCAAACGGTATTAACGGATATAATATCGGTTCGTTTCAACGATTTATTGGCTATTTGAACTTTATACCGTGTGTCGCGAAAGTTAGGCGAATTGAGTAACCTAACGAGAAGACGCGTTGGGTGAATTTAGTATCCCAACAAGTATTCAAGTGTATTGAGGACTTTCGTGCATCAATATCTTCAAAGGACATTGGAGACGAGCTTGAAGCAGCCGGCACATGGAAGGAAAATTGATTTTGCTGTAAGTACATTTCATGTCATACATAGGTTCGTACAGAAATTTTTCTTCAGATTATTCTGAAAATTCTGGAAAATTAATCTAATTCCGACTCACATTTATCAGATTTTTTTTCTTTTTTCAACTGATTTCAATTTTAAGAATTCTTTATAAAAACTAAGTAAAAATGGCAACTCCAGTATTAAAGAAAGAATTCCTAGATATGGTACCCGAATTTCACGGTGATACCCAATTATTACCAAGATTTATCGAAATTTGCGAAAAACTTGTTAATAAATTTTATAATACGACAGATATACATGATTTTCAGAACGAATATCTGATGTCAAGTATATTGTCAAAAATTAAAGGTAATGCAGCAGTGAATATTTCGTCTTGTATAATAACCAAGTGGATAGATTTAAAAAATGCTTTACTCAACACATATTCTGATAAGAGAGACATTTACACCTTAAACATAGAAATAGTTAATTTGAGACAAGGAAACGACTCACCATTTAATTATTATAATAAAATTCAGCATTTATTAAATCTTCAAATTTCACAATTGAAAGCACATGCTAGTGAAACGGAAATATTGTATTTAACTGTATATTTTCGCAATTTTGCACTTAGGGTATTTTTACGTGGCCTAAGAGAGCCTCTGGGTTCACTTATGCGAACGAAAAACCCGCCAGATTTAAATTCAGCTTTAAATATGTTAACAAATGATTTTCAAACAAATATTGAACTTCTAAACACGTCTAAAGGTAGATTTGGGTCTAGGAATAATTTTTTTGAAAATAATAATGTACATAACAAACAAAAACAAAGCAAAACAAAACCAAAGTATCAAGTAGAAACTATTAAGTCTATAAATAAAAATAAGAAAACAGCAAAAATTAATCCTAGACACGGAAACACCGCAGATGATGTACATTTATCTAACATTAAACGACCTCGAAAAAAACCTTATGTTTTCATTTCAGATTCCTCGCAGTCGGACAAGGAATAATAATAAAAGAAATTACACATAATCTAGGGATTTTGCCGATACTATTAGGACCGGCAAATTTACAAAAAAGTCAACACACCTTTATTCACTTTTATGACATAACTTCTTTAATCGAAGAATTTAGTAATTTAGAATTGCAATATGAACATTTACAGTCGTTTTATGCTAACGATTCATTATTTCTCAAATCAGAAACAGATAACTATAAAAGTATGATTAATTATACTAGAATTTTAATTAAAGAAAAATTTGAAAATTTCAATATTCACACTGAAATCGACAGAAATAAAAGAGGACTTATAAATGGCCTCGGCAGTATTTTCAAAACAATAACCGGAAACTTAGATGCCGAAGATGGAATTAGAATAAATAAAATTTTAGAACATTTACAAACAAACCAAAATCAATTACAGAATCAGCTTAGCATGGAATATTCCGTAAGTCATAGTATAATTAGTAGTTTTAATAAAACAATACAAGATATAAAGGCTAACGAATTAACCTTAAAAGACAAAATACTTTACTTAAAAAATATTGTTGATTTTCAATCAAATTTTGAAAAAGTTATTCACTTTAAAGATTTACTTAATCAATTGTTATTGATTTATAAGTCAATATTAGATGTTATACAAGAAATCGAAAATTCACTGACCTTCTGTAAATTGAAGACGTTGCATCCAAGTATTATACAATCGCAAGAATTACTTAAAGAACTTGAGAAAATTTCAAGTCACTATAAAGAGCAATTACCTTTTGAATTAAAATACGAAAACATTTTAAAATTTGAATCAGTTATTAAAGTAAATTGTAAGATAGATAAAAATGTCATCCAATATTTTTTGTCAATTCCCATTAATTATGAAAAACAGTTTGAACTTTATAAGCTAATACCCATACCTACAAAATATGAGTCAGGGTTTGTAACAATAATTCCGAATTCAAAGTATATTTTGAAGTCTGAAGAAAATACTGTACAGCCTCTGAATGATATGTGTATACCAGGCAAAATCTTCCAGTGTGCAAACGATTTGCCTTCCAATACTCCAATTGATTGTGAAAAGCAAATCATAATCAAAGAAAATTCAGACAACTGTAACTATTTAAAACTAGAAATTTTAGAAAGTCACATACAAGTGGTTCCAGAAATAAACCAATTTTTAACAGTTTTTCCAAAGGAAGAAGTACTAAGCATTCACTGCCCAGATCAAGTCGAGACAAAGACAATCAACGGAATCTTTTTAATAGAAACAGGCAACTGTAAAATAAAATTTCATCAGCAAGAATTAGAACTTCAAGAAAAAACATTTGGGAAACCTCTCGTTATCAATAAGCCGCACTTAGTTTTAGAAAAAACCAACATTCCAAGAATGACGATTAGATTAAGAAATCTCAACTTAAAAGAAATTCCTCAAAATCAAGTTACACCTATAATTCATGAAAATATTAAATTATTTAATCCAAGCTTCTGGACCATTGTTTTATACGTCTTAGCCATCTTTATAACTGGCTATTTTATCATCAGAAGACTTCAACCCAAAAAGAAAAATCTTCTAGGCAAGAAACAGAAGACATCTCCAAAGAAGAGAGAATTAATCTTCCCCAGGAGGCTTCTTTCTAAGGGGGGAGGTGTTATAGTGTCAATATCCCTTAGCTTGCTAGATTATAACGTGTCACCATAGAACTTTGAACCGGATAGTGTAATTGTACTTAAGACTGTTTACTAAGCATTTTATTCGCTTCATTCTAATTATGTATTTTTACTTTTAGTCTGGAATTAATTCTTTTACCAATCGAACGTCTTTTGACATATTGTATTTTTTTAATAAAAGTTTTTTTAAAAAGAACCTTACGGCCTTTCGTAATTTAAGTTGCATGTATTTAAAAATAATCGAGAGACAGCTATTTCCATTTCCTACTTATATTTATTAAATAATAATCTAATAAAATGAACATAAAGTCCAACATTCATAAGCGAGAATGCTAAATTAATAATAAATATAGATCAAGTTCGTACATTTTTGAAGTTTTTGTTCACACCCAAACTTTGCATTTTAGTATTTTAAATTTTAACATGTGACGGCACAAAACTATTGACCCCTTCATGCCTCTTGTCGCACGATACTTCGGTAATACCCTCCCTCCTCATTAACGTGTGACGTACTTTATGGATGGCCCCTTATTATTATTATTATATCTCAAAGCATATTCTTAGTCAAGTTTCAATTTACTTAACTATAAAACTCGATCCCCTACTATACCTACGTTATGCAGATTTTACAATTTTTTTTTAATTCCATATTCTTTCATGTAAATGATTGAAAAATATACCATCGCATTTGAAGTTTCTCAAAAAAAGTTAAAACAAAAAAAATTGTTCAATTACTGCCACCTAGGGACAAGTATAAACCACTGGAATGAAACAATTACATGATGTTATTAGGTATTGAATTCTCTTCTAAATGATACTAAGTACTGGAGCAAACTTGCAAAAAATGGTATGATTACGAATATTTAAATTTTGTGGTACTATAACGGTAAATTTTTTCACCGAATTCGGTGATTTTTTATAGAAAAGTGATGTTTTTTGTGAACTACGACCTCTACTAGTGAAGTAGAAAACAATGTCCAGCAGTTTCTCGTATGCTTATGTACGATGAACAGTTTCTGAGATACAGCGGGTAAACTCTCTTAATCAGACACTAGTTTTTGTTTCAATAACTTTCTATTTAGGTGAAACATCTAGACCATTGAAAGTCCGAATAAATGAACATAAAAAGTATATCAAAGATAGGGAGTTCTTAAAGTCAGGTATTAGCAAACATGTTTGGAAAGAGGGGCATAAAATTCAATGGGATTCGACAAAAATAATAGAGCCCAATAATAAAAGACGAAAAATCAAAGAAAGTGCTTTAATACAACTAAATGCAGATAAATGTGTAGTTAGTATTTAAGCCGAATGTAGTCAAATTTGGTTACCAATGTTAGAAAGAGAAATTTCCAACAATCAATTACCTTCGTTATCAGGATAGCATCATAAGTTTTTATCCAGGTTTTCTTATGATTTATCTTTGGAATAGTTGTTAATCGATACACACTTCAATACACAAAATCACCAAACTGAGTTAAACATGTAAAGAAAGTATTTTCTTCATTCAAATTTGCCGCGCTTCATATTAACCCCACCAGATGGAACCATAGAGAAGATGACTTGCAAATTTTGAAGTCATCTTGCAAGTGATCTTCTCTATGGTTCCATCTGGTGGGGTTAATATGAAGCGCGGCAAATTTGAATGAAGAAAGTACTTTCTTTACATACATATTTTGAGAACAAAAATAATCATACACAAAAAAGTAACAACAAAGGCGTTTTATTAACAAAATTTCCAAAATAAGCGAAAAAAAGCGCTATCCCAATAAAAACCGTTCCTGGAACGTGCACTTCACTGGATTCCATTTCTAGTGGACTGCATATCGTTAGAATGACATAAAATAAAATATTTTATTTCACATTTTACCATAGGTGTGATCTACTATGAATGGACCTTAATAAAATTTGACAACAAAGTTTTGTAGTCTTAAACTTCAAAATATTATTGATTGTCTAGTTGTAGAATTTTTTCGTTGTGTCAGATAGGGACCAAAGATTATTTCTATAACTTGACAACGGTAGCTGGAACGCTACCGATACGTCAAAATAAAAAGGATTATTGTGGTTTGATTCTCAAAAAAATAAGAGAAAAAAGAATAAGAGTCTTTATTTATATGTTTTCCAAACACTTTTTGGTGATATCCCCAATTGGTACAGGGTGGACAAAATACAGGATGGTGCACCTCCTCATTATGCTGTAGATGTTAGAAGGTACCTAAATGAAATTTTTCCGAACAGGTGAATTGGTAGACGTGGACCTATTGAATGGCCAGCGAGGTCCCAAGATTTCAATCCTTTGGATTATTTTATGTGTATCAAACGAAACCAGCAAATATTCAAGAATTAAGAGAAAATTCGGACAGCAATAAACAATATTTCTCAAGTCACAATAAACAAGGTTCAACAAGAATTTGTACACCGTTTGGGTTACTGTCAAATACAGCAAGGGCTGCAGTTCGAACATTTATAAAGTCATGTATTTCGTCATATTCTGTCCGCTAAACAATAAGAATTTTTGATAATATCGTTAATTTAACTAATAAAGAATGTTACGGGTTACTTTATGAGCACACACAAAACTATTGTATTTTTGTCCATCCTGTACCAATTGGAATCAACATGCGATACATTTTTGGAATTAGCTCAGCTAGAGTAATCCGAAAATTGAGATAAAATGGAGGTGTTCCATTTAAAAAAAAATGACGGTGACGTCATTACTCGAAAGTAATTCACCCTGTATATTAGAATATTATTTTAAAATACGGTAAATTAAAATCAAAAATCGACGTGTTTCAGGATTATTACTTAAAAGGGCATGTTTAGCTAAAAATGAAAATGTTCCATACTTTACGGACACAGTTTATATACAAGAAATCTATACCAGTTTGACCCGTCCATACTACCTGTCTTAAAAGCCGAGAAGAAACGGTTGAAATAACGGTTGGCGCTGTAGTTTACAGGTGGTTGTGAATTCAGGAATCGCGTGCGTGACCACGCCTTCATTTTGCACTTGTCTATAATAAAATGTGTCTCTGCTGCAGTGTTGCCACCGGCAGGACAACTAACAGTTAATAAAATCTCGACATGCTGGAATATACGTATTGTATTTCACAAGAGTATATAATGTACTTTGAAAACACTACTCTCACGAATCACGATATTCATTACAATCTGTACACTAGTGAAGTTTTTGCTAATGATGTTCGTAGGATAAAATTAGTAATCCGGAATAACTCAGAAAAATATGATTTTTATTATAGATCTTAACACTTCGACTGTGAGTAATTCACTATATTTTTGGACAAAGTTGGTAGATGAAGCGTACTACATGGTAGTTGAATTATAATTACTTACATACATTATCTGCAGTTAGCATTGCCAGGCTCCCGGATAAAGTCGGACATAGTTAGGCTTTTTTATTGCCTTTCTTGCCAAAATAAACGGTGTCCGGCTTGTCCTGCTTTTGTTAGGCTTTTTACATTTCGCAAACGAGCGTAGGCGTGTCGACTGTCTGTCGCTCGCTCCCGCAGACTGGCTGCTCTGTTCGGCTATCAGCTTTGGCGACCTGGCAACCCTATCTGCATTGTACTTGCTTTGTGTGTATGTATGTATGACGGGGTAACATTCACTGAGACCTAAAAGATCTATTGTGCCTCCTAACTTCTACTTAGTTCCTGAGGAACGTCTCGGAGACTAGTAGTTCCTTTAGTCCTATTTCCCTCAGGACTTTTAGGATACCTGCAGTCTTCAACTTAAGTAAATGTCCTTGTTCTATCTAATAATCTCCTAGGTGCTGTGCCCTAGGATTCTGAATTGCGGTGCAATTCGCAAGTATCTGAATTGAGGTTTCTTCTTCCATGACACAGAATTTACATTCTTCTTCCTTCACTATTTTGAGCTTTTTCAGGTGCCCGTTCAGGCAACAATGTCCCGTTAGGATCCCTGTTAAAACTCTTAGTGCAGTTTTACTTTGACTTACGCATTCACTTGAGCTCTACGAGTCGTAGCCACCCATAAGTATCTTTGATTGTCTAATCCCTACTAGATCTTTCCAATGATCAGATCTTCTCTTTTTTTCGGCTTAGCCTATTTCTTCCAATATTACATTGGGGCTGATACCGCAAAACGGTTCCGGCCCCCAGTAGGGTCTTTCAGTCCCCCTCTTTGCTAGTCCATTTGCTATTTCATTTCCTTCTATTCCAGTGTGTCCTGGAATCCACATTAATGTTACTATATTGTTCTCGCCTAGTTTATTGAGTATGCCTAGGGCCTAGGCGTTCCCACACAATTTTGGAACTGATTACACAAGAACTCAGCGCTTTAATGGCTGCTTGACTATTCGACATTATGATAATCTTATGCCTTCTATATCCTTTGTCAATATTGAACCAGGCACACTTTCTTATCGAGTAAATTTCCGCTTGAAAGACACTTGTGGTTTTTCCCAAGCATTCAGAGTGTTTGGTTCCTGGCACGTACCTACACTCCGTTCCCAGTTATTGCCTGTGAGCCGTCTGTGCACCATTGAATGGCATTCTTTCCAAGTCTGGTAATGTTATTCGGATCCTATATTCCTTCTTGTTGCTTAATTCCGTAACGAATTTCTTTGAAAAGTCACACCTTTTCATCATACCATCTTGTGGGATGTCCCAGGTTTTTTGATTTCTAAGAAGTAAGGGGTTTTTTTTGGCTCCATAAGTGATAACTGGTCTCACTATGGCAGTGTACATCCACCTCAGGATTTTTGGGTTACAGTCCCAATTAATCACTGCCCGATTCTTGCACACCATTAGATCCATTTTTGCTTTGTATATAATCTCATTTTCATGTTCGTTCCACAGGAGTCTGTATCTGAAAGCTATTAAGATTGTTTTAGTGGGGTTGATGTCAAGTCTCATTTGCATACACCAGCTATTTGTATAGTTCAGACTCTTTTGTACGATGTCACAAAGGGTGTTTTCAAATTTTCACCTGGCTGTTATGACAATATCTTCGGCATGCCCTTGGCAGGATATTCCGAGGCCAGTCAAACCACACAGGAAGTCGTCAATCGTCAGGCTCCACATTAATGGTGATGCTACTCCTCCCTGTGGACATCCTCTGGTTGTACAGATGGAGACGATGTCTATGCTCATCCTCGTCTCTGCTACTCTAGTGGTGAGCAGTTCCGACATCCATTTGGATGCTGTACTGTCTACACCTCGTCTATTCAATGCTCTTTTGACTGCCTCATAAGGAGTATAGTCAAAAGTGGCTTCTAATCTAAAAATGCACGTACTTCCTTCGCAAGAGCCCTGCACTTTTCCAAACTCACCGAAAATGGTCTGGACTTCAAGACTGAGCTTGTGTTCATATTATCATTGTCGTACTTGTGTAAATCGTATGACCTATTAAACTTTTTCACAATCTGCAGATATAGATATACGATCGTACTGGCGCACGCCGTAACCAGTCATTTTCGGCAGTATTTTTAGGCGTTTTTGACTAATTTTACATCATTTTATTACAAATCGAAAATATACGTTCTGTTGCTCTACATCCATACTTTTCAATACCGTTTTAAAATTTGAAATCGGATTATCTATAACGCATCCAGACCTACTGCAAAACATTGCCTTTAAAAATTGCAATGGCAACAAACGTAATTATCCCATGATACCTTCTCTTCGCGCACATAAACTGTATACAAAGGTCTTATTTTTTACGAAGTTTCAACGCTATAACGTGATGAATGATGAATATATGAATTTTTGAAAAAAATTAATTTCCCAGTTTTTCCAAATTTTCTTCGCACCTAATTATCCAATACTTCGCTGAAAAATTATTTGTATTCGTATTTTTAGTGTCTACAACTCGTTTTTGACACCATTACGATTACTGAAAAAGGTTCCGTGTTATTAACAAAAAACTAAAAAAAAGGACGTTTTTTTTTGTTTTAAATATTCATAACAATTTCGTAAGCATCATTTGCGAGTCAAAAATATATGAGGTTCATACTACGTAATGTCCTTTACATGATGGCACAGTCCGTTTTCTACCAGGTTTTTTGTTAAAAACTCATTATTTTGATGCTCTATTGCTTAGCCTAATCACATATTCTGGTTGAACTGAGTTATCTATTGTTCGGAATATCGTTGGATTGTTTTCCAAGGCGCTTAATTTATTTTTGTGTTAAGTCCATAGAGATACTACAGATAGAGGCAACAAGCCATAGGCCGCTGTGAAAGTGGGAATGTCCGTATGAACTCCGGCGAAAGAGAAAGAGGCAGACGATCAGAGGTTTTTCTGTCTTTGTCTGTGTCTACAGTATACAGCCCATTAAAGAAAGACAGCCTGAATCTCTGACTTTCTATCTCTCTCTTACATGCTGACGGGTTTCGAACTGGCTTGTTGTCTCTATCTGTAGTATCTCTATAGTTAAGTCACGCTTGTCGATAACAACGTCTAACGTGAGTTCTAAATTATGTTTCGCAGACATAAAGTCCGTGGACCTCTTCAAGGATTGGGCTGCTCCAACCCCTAGTATCTCAAAATTTCCCGTTATATCGCTGGGTTTCAAAGATTTAGCTTGGGTTTTTTTCCCCGAGCCCGTCTGACAAGTCTCCGATAACACGGCAGCCTAATGGCTTATTGTATTTTTGCTCGTGCTTTCTTATAGCATCCAGTCCAGCACCTTTGACCCCTGCACCAGTTCCACCACTGTAAATATCGCACGGTTGTGTAGTCTGTTCTCATGATTAGCACGTCCCTCGACACAACTTTTACGATATTCATGTGCCCTGATGATCTAGTGTTTAGGCTGTTCATCGTGTTTTCCAGTCTTGCCTCCCTCTGTATCACAAGGTGTAAAGGAGGAAGATCCATAGAGATACTATAGATAGAAGCAACAAGCCATAGGCCGCTGTGTAAGTGGGAATGTCCGTGTGAACTCCGGTGAGAGAGCAAGAGGTGTCTATATCATGCGCGTCATATGAGAAAGGCACTAAAGGCAGCCTAAACCTCTGACTTTCTATCCCTCTCTTACATGCTGATGGGCTTTGATCTGGCTTGTTGCCTCTATCTGTAGTATCTCTATGAGTAGGTCTAATGGTTAGCTTGGGTTAGCCTGTGGGCATCTTTCTGTACGATCCTACGAAAAATTGAGTTTTAAAATAGTAACCGACCAACTTCCAGAAGGGTTGTTTGTCAACTGGCACTATTTTGTTAGTGTATGTTAATGCATCGGTGTAAATATAAACGATGGACAAAAAAAACAAATCAAATTACACTTCACTTTCCATTATTTACTGTAACATATTCAGCACGAATTTTGTGCACGATTCAATTTTACGTTTCCCTGATTTTTCCAGAATAGGGATCGCATCCCCAAAGCAAATACACTGAAATTGAATTCGGGACAGGGATATGTGTTTATTTTGAAATTGGCAATGTTTACATTGATAGCACAGTGTGAGCATTGCACTAGACGTGCGGCTTGGTTGATGAGTTGTTGAATACAATGAATAATAATTTTGTAGATGCATGTGAAGTTGTTGATGTAATTGATTTTATACACTACGAGATTTCGTTAAATGAATTTTTCGGTTTTCATTTTTTTTCCTGTTAGAAATTGTTGAATTTACATGAAATTTTGTGTAAGTTTATCTTTCATATTCTAACTAAGTAACCATGCTTTTTTAAATCTGGGCAAAAAAGGAGCTCTCGAAAAAATTATAGGTAACTTTAGAAAAAAAACCATTTTTTTACGAAAAATCAAAATATTACTGATGTTTTTTTGTATTAAAATTTTTTCTCGAAACCTCATTCAAATAGCTAAACTGAAAGTGTTTAGAAGTAGTTGGTCGACAAATTGAACATATTTTTCGAATATTTACTTAACTCAATTTTTATGTTTATACTGGAAAGTTACTATTAGGTATCATCATGAGAAACGGCGGTTATTCCCAATAGTGACGTCTATGCCTGTTAGTAATTCGCTAAATGTCCACCAACTCACAGTTGACAATAGCCCTGAGGAAAAACCAAAAATATGTAGATCTCTGGGTCAAGCTTGTGAGCCAAGCTTTGCCAGGTTTTGATAGAAGTCTGGAGTGATAACGGCGGGCCAGGCTTGGTTGCCAAGATTGGGTCATGCTTAAATGCTTAGACTGGGCCATACCTAATTCCCAGGTGTTGAAATATTTAGATTATTTAATGTTCAACAGCGAAGTTTTTCACTTAAAGTCTTTTTCGTTGTCATTTCTTCACTATTATGCTGTGAAAAAGTTGGTCAAGATTATTATTTTTCAAACAATCACTTCTACTACTTTTTTAATCGTTATCACTTGTACTGATAGAATCATTATTATTATCATTATCCAAATTATTATTAAACGCTTGTAGATTACACGAGTCTATGCTACTAAGATCGTTAACCTCACTCACAAAGCTGATGTTTACTTTTGGACTATTTAAACTTTGCTCGTTAACAACTGTATCAGTTTTTTTATTTAAAACTGTTTCTGCTTTACGCACGTCACCTTTGAACTCTAAGATACGCAGCAGACATGGTTACAGTAGTAATAAATAATAAAAAACGTGAGTGGATAACTGAAGCTCGGATTGACCTGACAAATAATGAAAGTATGGCTGGCGCTGGGGCGCTGAACAAAAATACTCGAATCACGCCGTATGTAACCGAACGGGCTAAGCTAGATGGGCCACGGTTGGGTTATCCAGTCTTGGCCCAAGCTTGGGTAATTATTGGCATGGCCAAGGCTGAGTCAAACAGTCTTGGTCCAAGCCTGGGTCCCCAATAAATGGCCAAGGCTGGTTTATCCAGTCTTGGCTCAAGCTTTGGTGATCATTGGCAAGGCCAAGGCTGGTTCAACCAGTCTTGGCCCAAGCCTGGGTAATCATTGGCATGGTCAAGGCTGGGTTACCCAGTCTTGGCCCAAGCTCGGATAATCATAGGCATGGCCGAAGTTGGGTTAAACAGCCTGGCCCATGCATGAGCCAATACAGGTACGCCGAAGCTACGTTTTCCAGTACTGGCACAGGCTTGGCCCCTTTGTCAACTCTGGGGGTTTCCTACATGGGTCACGGTCTTTTTTATTGGACTAGATTTAGAGTTTTTTACATACAAAGTGCTTTAAGACTGAGAAAACATTCAAAATATTTTTGAATATTTCTTAATTCGGAAATTTAAATAGGGGTAAATTCAAGCTTTGAGCGAAATACCTTTTATTTTTGAGCATAAATAGTCTAATAATCGAATAGTCGAAAATTCGAATTATTCGAATACAATTACGACCTCTAATTACATGCTTTTATTTAATTCGCAATGTATGTTTGTCCGGGTGGAATCTTGCAACTGAATTTTAAATCAGTTATCTTTAACCGATTGAGCTGAAATTTTGTATACAAGATTATTTTGGATGACAATTTTTATTTATTTATATGGAAAGTCGAGAACAACGACCTACCAGCAATTTTGTCTTATTCTAAATCATATAATATGCAATCCTTACAACTAAGTCCATTGATGTCACTCAGTTCTTAACTGTGAGCTTTCACTTATCACTGTGCTCTGCTTTCAACATGTTCACTTATCACTTACACCAGGTCTGAAGGTTTTGTCCTTTTCAATCTTCTCTTTAGGTTGTGTTGATCGAGTAACTGGAGCATCTGATTGTAATGGTTGTGCAGGTGTTCTACTGTCGCTATCAAGATCTGAGTAACTTTCATCAGAAGAGCCAGTATTAACGTTAAAACATAAATGATCCAACGTATTATCGAGGATGTGTTCTCGTTCTATTTGTGAGTTTTCTCTTTTTCGAGTCTTTCTGGGGAAGAAAAAAATATATTGGCCAGATTTGCTTGTACGTTTCTACCCTATTTTCTGATTCCTAGTGGCGCATTTTTGCTTATTCCTGTTGCAGCCAATATTCTTACCCTGTAACAAAATAATTGAATAAAAATTGAAATAAGAAAGGACAATTAAATATATTTTTTTGAAAAATAGGCCGCAAGAGAATGACACTAAACATTGCATAAAAATAGAAATAAGATTGCTATAAAGAACGAAATAACATATATATCACTTGCCTATAGTTTGCCATCATCTGCTTGTTTTTGCATAAGTGCAGCAACCCGATCTATAATTTCCTTTATTTGACTATGCAAATCTTTTCCTTGTTTCACTCTCTTGGGAGACATGGCACATAAAGTTCCAAGACATGAGAAATTCACTATTCGGAACAACAAAATCGCACAAGAAGACCGAAAGCAAAGTATTGGCTGGTCTGCTGTCAGCACTGAGATGAAAACGAAGAAGCTACTTAAAATAAAGCGCCCGTTGCTCCGTGGCTGGTTGGCTCGAAGCCGCAGCCAGTCAGAGGTCGGCATTGCATTCGAGGCGGCCCTATGTTGAATCACGTGGTGTCCCAAAGTTATTGTGGTCGGAGTCTACCTATTGTTATAATCTGACCTTTGTCAATAAATCGTCATTCAGCCTAATCCTGTTAATGAATCTCCTTGATTTTCACAGAAAAAGTTTTTTATCCATTTCGCTCGTTCATCGTTAGTTTGTTTGGGTCAAAGCGGTCCACAGCAAGGCTATTTCAAAATTCCTGTTTCCAGAGAGACAAGGATTTGGAAAGAGAGGTCGAAGTAATTGGGTATCTACGAGAAATGGTTAATCGATTGTAATTAAACCGAGTGCTGGATTGTTGAATGCCTGTTGGAATTATTTCGTAGTTAGTTGTGTACGTACGAATCGTAATTACGAAGTTAAAGAAAGTAATTAAAAGGGAAATCGTTGTGGACAATTTTTTATTTATACCTAATGGCCATTTTAAGATTATTTGAAACATTCCTTTGTTCAATGTCCTGTACAATTTCTCTTATCCATATTATTTTAAAAAGTTCATCAAAAATTTTTATGTATTTTTGTTCGACCATGATTTTCCTTTTGGAAGTTACCTAAGAAAAAAATAAATATGTTTATTGCATCCCTAATACAAATTACCGTATAAACCCGAACATTAGACGAGGTTTTTTTCTCAGAAATAACATTAAAAAACAAGAGTCGTATTATATTCGGACCTTTCGATTGTCGAGTATTTTCGTACTTGTCGAAGATAAAGTCGGGCTATAAACGGAATATAAACAATAACCTCTCTAGTTTGCATTTGTTTTGTCTTATATTCCGACCTTTCGATGCTACGTTCTGAGTTATGTATAAGAAGACGTACCTACCACTTTGGCTCAGAATCTTCCGAGGGAATTTGAAGAAAAATTATTGTCATTTCAACGACATATCATTAGTTTGAGAAGAAGGCATAACAATCCTCCCCATTTAATTTGCAATGCTGATCAAACACCAGTTTACTTTGATATGCCGTTAACAAAAAAGGCGAAAAGAAGGTCCTAGTTAAACCTAGTCCTAGTTCTTGCTGATGGGACTAAACTGCCCCCATACATAATTTTAAAACTAAAAACTATGCCAAAAGAACATGTCCCAGTTCGAGTCCAAGAAAAAGGATGGATGGATGGATGGATGCACGTTTGGTGGTAGATTGGATGAAAACAGTTTAGCGAAAACATTTAGGGATACACACGTCTTTATCATTGCTTATTTTAGATGATTTTGAAGGTCATGAATTAGAGCTGACCAAACAGGAAGTTAGAAGACTAAATTGTGATTTAGTCATAATTCCAGGAGAAATGTCATCTCAGCTACAAGTTTTGGATGTCGTGGTCAATAAACAAATATACAAATTGGTTGCTTGCAAATGCACTCACTCCGACCGAAAAAATCAGGAAGCCTAGTGTCGCGCATCTATGCGAATGGGTAATCGATGCGTGGTCTAAAAATGACACAAGAATCATTATTAATGTTGCATTACCAACAGCATGGATGGCGCGGAGGATGATATGCTGTAGCTGAAAGAAAATACTGATGATGTTGACTCAAGTGAAGAAAGTGAACCAGAAGATGTGATCAGTGATGAAAGTGCTGATGAAGATGATGCTACCGGTGAAATATTTAGTAATTAAAAAGGACTACCATTGGGAATTTTCACATAATATACTTCTGAATATTTTTGTTTCTTTTCATTCTTAAATAAATTGATTTTTTTTTGAAAAATTGCATGTCGTCTTATAATCGGGGTTCTCTTATATTCGGGATTATAAGTACGGTAAATGTATAATGCAAGAAGTACAATCCTGTATAATTTCAACTTAAAATGCCCAGCTATTGCTGTAAAGAAAAATTCATTAATAAACAAATAAATACCTAACCAAAGAAAAAATTAAAGGCACTTGAAATAAAATGGAACAATACAACATTTTTCAAATTTAGATTATCAATCTAGGGGACAAAATCGGTGATTTTATTGAAATTTCGAAACTCTAAAGATCTTATACAGTTGTCCATTGGACAAGTTAGAAATACATGGTCGAACGTTTCTGTTTGATGTAGATTAGATAGTGCTCAGTTCCTACTTAATTACTTATGGGTATGCAAATTTAATTCTACACCCTGTTATAGGATTAAGTCTTCTCCAGGGTTAATTCTGAATACAAGAACACGGTGAAGACAGCTGTGACTCATGGGTAACTAAAATAAGATGAATAGGCAACTCAATGTGCAAATCTCAAACTATGTTTTTCAAGCTTTCTTTTGGTCTGGTGACCGAAATATATCGTTATTATATTATGTATCTTAACGGACACAGTGTACATATACATTCTTATAATATTCTTCCAGATTCATTGGATTCAATAACTTTATTATTTATCACGGCTCTGTAATCTTTAAAGTTTATTTCCATAATTATTGTTTATCGCCAAAAAAAACCAACGTAACTCGACACTTTGACAGCGCCAAAATAAGACAAAATAAATCTTCTGTCATCCTTGACAGCGCTGAGTGAACAAAGCGCAAATAATTGCCGATGCGTCTGATACTCAACAGTTGAGAGGCAGCATCCCGTCTGAATGCAACCACTGAGTCAGCAACTCAATCTTTGAGCCCGTCTGATCGCGCCCATTGATACTGTTCATGTAAATAAAATTGCATTTCAAAACGTGATTTCTCGAATAAATAAAATCAACGTTACTTAAACTGTTGTAGTCTGTCAGTGCAACAAATAATTGGACCAGCAAACGGTTCCAGCAATCCGTACTAGGTCAATCGTCTCATGATTCTTGTCGACGTCTTACAAAACAGTTACACATGTTAAGATACAATTTAATTCGCTAATTAATGGCTACTATTCGGAGACTACGGAGACGACGACGATGTTAACTTATAAAGGATGCGCTCAAGAACGGTATTAAATAAAATTATTTCCAAAAAAATCCAAACTTCAGATTAATAAGTTATTATTTTTATTTTACAAATCTTATACGGTGTAGTCCAAAATTTTGTTTTAAACATATTAACTGTTCAACCTTTGGAAACATCTTTTGTTAGAATTACGTCGATCGGAGTTAACGGTGCTAATAAATATACTCACAGGCAGAATAATTTTCAGGAATGTTGTTGATAAGTTCATGGAGAATAGCTCTCATTTTGAAAATTTGTAAAAAAATAGACGTATATTTTCAGCCTAATAAACAGGTATTTGAAAAAACCCTGAAATAGATCGATCTCTGTAAAATAGATCGATCCCTGTAATAGATCGATTTATGATACAGAGTGAATAAATGTAAATCGGGGTGACTTAGTTCCTGAATGAAAGGTCAGGGACTAGTTTATCTGGTCAACTTAGAACAAAAAATAGGAGTGAAGGTACAAAAATTCGCACCCAGCTCAAATTTGCTAGGATTGTTCAAAACACGATTATAAATGAAATCTAAAAAGTCCTCATCGATCCGATACCTGGAAAAAATGTACTCGTGGTTAAAGGTCACAAAAGTTACATCATTATTCCATGTATGATAAGCAGACATCATGATTATCACTATTCCTCTAGAAACCTTCGATACAGCATTTTTTATCTTTTCTAATATCATAATGATAAATTCATTCTATTGTTAACTTTTGTAGTATTAAGACTAGTTATCGTCAGATTTCATATAATTAAATTAATAAATACATTTTTAAAAGCATAATTTGGGCATTCTGGCGCAGTCAGTAGGATATCTAGATTGTAACGTATCGAACGTGATCAAGCTTGTTTCGACAATTGACTAGATATACCGAACTTTTAAGTTGTGATTCGTGTGTGGAGGTGTAATAAGTGGAGTGGTTCTCCGAAAATCGAGAAACCTATCTATCGAAGACCATCGAAGCCCTCTTACAATTCGAAACAACGAAAGTTGAAACAAGAATCGTTCACCTTTGCGAGGATCGACCTTTGTATTCTCATAGATAAGTGGATATGCTCAAATTCGTCATCATTTTTATGAGGCTACTTAATTGTTAGACGACTTTCAAGAGGCATTAAAAGAAAACACCAAGAGGACCAGCCCGTGGACCATGCCAACATTCAACTCCCTCGCTAACCCTCGGAGTTGAATTTGAGAAGGAGGAGTTACATCATTATTCCATATATGATAAGCAGACATCATCATTATCACCATTCCTAGAAACCTCCGATACAGCATTTTTTATCTTTTCTAAATTCATAATGATAAATTCATTCTATTGTTAACTTTTGTAGTATAAAGACTAGTTATTGTCAGATTTCATATAATTAATAAATAAATTTTTAAAAGCATAATTTGGGTTTCCAAATAATTATTTCTCAAAACCGGAGAATCAATTATTTTTAATTTTTTTTATCCTAGCAAGACTTTTATGTCGATTTGAAAATTCAACTTTTGGATGATTTAAATAGTTCGCCATTTATGCAGTGACGTACATCCCTAAAATAGAGGTTGGCTATATAGGGGGTTGACATAGGACCACAATTATGTCGTCTTCTTTTTTAAAATCGTTATGAAGTGTAGGTTATGTTCATGTTGTATTGCTTTTATAGTGAATGACTTAGGAGTTGTTTAAATGTAATTCTGATTTATATTGTTTTTACGGAAATTAGATTATTTTATAAATTTAACTTTTACCATTATTAGTTTTCGTTAACGTATTTATGGTTACTTTTTATGTTTGTTAATGTTAGATATTTTTTTTAAATTACTAGAATAACTGGGTAGGTACAGGCAAATACACACACATATTATAATTACTTACATCAAAGTAATCTTCACAGCAATAGTAGCTAGTTGTAGTCTGTTCATATTTTCTTTTAGCAACATCAAATCATAATTTTCATTTAACTTTTACTGCAGGCACAGTTACAAACTTTTTACGAGGCTGTAGTGTTCGGGAAGTATGAAACAAAACAAAATTTATATGATATGGACATTATTCTAACTTGAAAAAGTGTGGAGAAAAATTAACTAAACTTGACTAAAAAATATTAACACAATGCCTTTTAGTCCGGGTCAGTGCTGCCGTGTGCAATAATAGGTCCAAGAATAAAAAAATGATATTATGTATTTTGAGCCGCTGAATCCGAATATGACCGGCGTTTTTGCGAAAAACCGAATCGTTTTGTTTAAATCGCAACTGTTTAAACAAATTATGAACAAATGGCTTTTTTGGTTCGGACAATTTTTTTATGCAAATATGGCCCATTTTAGAATGAAAAGGTCTCTTGTCTTTTTTCCATATAGTGCTTATTTAAAAAGTTATCAATTTTTGAAAGTCGAAAAATTGACAATTTTTACTAACTTTCGATGTTAATAACTTTTGACCTACCGAACATTTTTTAAAATGGAAATATCCTACTTGTTCTTTGAACCTTACTCTACAAATTAGTATACTCCTATATTAGCGCAAGTCCGGCGGTTGACAATTAAGCGCTTTCTCAACGTTGCAGGCAAGCCTCGATCACCGCGCGCCGAACGCAGGCCGATCTGTTCTGGCGCGCATTATCGTTAATTTACTATAAATTCTGCCTTTAAAAAAAAATTTGGTATTAACATTAACAAACAATAATACCAATAAATTGTCAACTAAAATATTTATTTGATAGAACTATTGATTATAAGACATTCTTTTTGAGCACTTTAAAAAGTGCCCTTGAAATATTCTTAAATTATGGAAAAGAATATATTTTTCGAAATTTTTTTTAATAGTTTTTCTTAAAATTTTCGTTCTTACTTGTCCCACCTTATGCATTGTTTAATTCACTTTTATATTTCAGTATATCGAATAAATTGAACTACTTCCGCTTACTATGACGAAGTTCCAGCTATAAAATTATACCTCATCATTGCCTTACATTATTTGTATCCATTAAATTGCGTAAATCCAATTAATTATTGCAAAACTCAAAAACGATAATATCATCAATCAATATTTTATGGTTTGCTATTCCTGCTACCGAGCAAACGGTCAAATTAGTAATTTCAATCGTGTCCCAGATTCTTTAACAACCTTGAAAAGAATGAATTTGTTCGATCCACTTCAAGATCTTAGATCTAAAAGAACCATGAGGTTTAACTTTCACTACTGCATTATTTATCATAGCGAAGTTTATTTTAGTTATTCATTTAACAGCGCCAGCGGCGGAACGCCATGGGTGGTCAATAATTGATGTACATTTACAATAAAGCTGCACCCGTAGTTTTAGAAACAAATCTATAATCTGTACATAATGGTTCAGAAAATACCAAAATGTCATATCTGAAAACACTAGTAAAGTATTGCCGTACCAACCTTTTCTAGAAGATTTAAAATTACGTGGTTACGAAAAACAGGAATTTTCAACTTTAATACTCTGTATATCGGAAACTAGTCATAGGATTGAATTGGTCCCATGGACACTTTTGGTCAAGAAGTCGAGTACAACATCATATTCAAAATTAATAACATTTGACGGAACGCCACTTTGTCATAAGAAAAGCGAGGGGTCCTTTGTTTTTTGAAATGTAACACCCTGTATATAGTCAACTTTTCGGATTCTACGTTGAATTTTAATGTTATTTTGTGTAGAATACCCTAGGTATATCTAAAAATCGGGAACATCCCCAATCCCAAATAAAAACCATCTTATCGGGTTGATTAGTAGTACTATAAAGGTAATTGGTGACATCTCGAAAATTCCTTTTTTGTATACAGGGTTGTTAAAAAATGATTAAAAGTTCGAGTTCGAAAATATTAAATATCTTCATATTTTAAAATAAATTAATTCTAAGGCCAAAAATAAGGGCAGCTTAAGTTAACTTCCCTATTTGAGATATCAACATGTATCTATTTAAAAATATTAATAATTTCAGCCTTATTATTGTGTAGGCTGTGTTATTCATTCGTCTATTTTTGCAGGCTGTGTATTTTCCTCATAATTAAATAGTATTTATTGTCATTATTTGAAGTCAATCGCATCGTTCAGGAGAATGGCTCGTTTGGAACTAAATTTACTTTTAATACAAGGTGAATGTGACAGAGTTGTTACTAGAACATGGCATGTATTTTATGTGCTACAAGTTATCTAGATCGACTCCGACACAGCCGTCACAGAGTGAAGAGAATATTAAATAATTCAACACAATTTGGTCGTTTCCAAAAATAGATAATAGTGTTCATGAAATCAATGTTCTTGGATACTACGCTGCTCATCCCAAAGCATCATTACGTTGTGGTGCAAGAGATTTAGGTGTTCCAATGGTATCCATTTAAAAAAACATAAGTTTTATCCCCACTCTTTCAACCTAGTTGAAAGTTTGAATCAAACAGACTATAATTGAAGAAAAGAATTTGCAGAATTTTTGCTGGTAAAATGTCAAGCAGATAATGAATAATTGAAGAATATATTGCGATGAATCAAAATTTACGAAAAACGGAATGTTTAATAGGCACAATTTGCATTACTGATTCTGTGTCATGTTGATATCAACAGTCGCAACAAAACGACACTATTCGTATTCCGTGCGCCATACCATATGACTATTTGTCGTTTTATAGCGACAAACGGACCTCGACTCACTCGCCTAAAAACGATACCTCTTGACATCTCGAGATAGAGACAAACACATGTTGTTTTGCATTACGGTAAGAAAGAGGGAAAGAAATATAAAATGTTTTGGAACTTTTTAACGTCTTTTGTTCGAAAATACATTTTTTTCAAGTTTTGTACAGAATTTACAACCTCTTGTGAGGCGTTAGTTTATGACCCATTGTTTGTATCCTAAGAAACTTCGGCGTGAACTAATCAATATAATCCGTTGTAAAATATTCTCAGAATGTTGAAGAGTTAATTTGCAAGAGCCGAAAATGGATTTGCTCTCATAAAAAATTCAAGAGAAAGTATATAAACAACACTAGATCTATGCTAAACAATTTCCAGAAGGGTTCGGGGGTCATATACCTAAGTACTCCTTCATTTTCCAAGATCGTGTGAACATTGCTGAAATTAAGATTTTATGGGTGGACCTACTCGAGCTTTCCTACAAGAAAATATCATTTTTAAAATACACAATTTTAAATTACAAATATTTCAAATCAGACAAAAGAAAACACAAATCTGAGACCTGAGGAAAGTGACAGATTTCTAATGCTGGTTTTTTAGGCTAAATGGTGACAATTTCTCTGATGAATACAAATTATTCTATAGGTTCATTTTTACGGTTCACTTTAAACAACCAATTATAATTGAGAATATAAAATTTGCTAAGTCGCCTAAACTTTTGCCAACATTAAATAAATGCAAAGCAGAGCAGATTTTTAGGATGAGTAATACTTTCACGAATCTTTCCGAAGGTAAAGCGATAGTGACACAGAATACCAAAATAACTTGAAGTGGTAACGACATGTCGACATCAATTGTCGCTATCGACATGTTGATATCAACATGACGCAGAATCCCACAAGAGAACCAACACTTAACAAGAATACGTGGTTTTCAAGAGCGATGAAAGCTTAATGTTTTTTGTGCGACAGAGACAACCAGGTTGTAGCTCTTCACTTTTATGATGGAAGCTTAAACGGTCAGAAATTGTAGTAACATTATTTTAATTTTTTTTATTTTCTAAAAATTATGTGGAAGATATCTTGAGAATTAAAAACAAATTATTGGGAAAAATATTTTTTCTTCGCGATGGAGCTCCTCCCTACAGTTCCAGAATGGTAAACCAATTTTTAGATGAGACATTTGATGATAGGTGGATAGTTAACAATGGTCCTTTTTGGTGGCCTCCGCATTCGCCAGATATAACAGCTTTAGATTTTTCATATGGGGCTTTATAAAAATGAGGTGTATTCCCATCTCCTAACAATAACAAAAGAAGATTGTAACGTTCGCAATGCATTCAATTCCCTCCATGCAGCAATGATTAGGCATGCAGCAAACCAAGGTGTGACAAAAAGGCTTGAAGGTTCAAGGACGAAATTTCGAAGTTCTTGTATATGTGGAATTAGACGACCTAATTATAATAAGCAAACTAAAATTTCAATTTAATTAGCATTACCTAATATTAATAAATAATTAACTCTATTAAATTTTGTTTGAGAACACCCAGCCCACTTCCACCAGCCCCAAAATATTGTACTCGTTGTACAAAAATAGGCCACTATGCCACTGAATGTAAAGCCAAGCTTTGCACCTGTCCAAACTGTGGTAGTTCGACCACAGATACGAAAATGTGACAAGGCAAAAAAGCATTGTTGCAGGAACTGTGGTGGCGACCACGCAACCTATGACCCGAAAAGGCAACCTCCCAACTCAAAACCCGAAGAAACAGCTCCCATAACACTTCCAAAACATCCTATGCCTTCGTCCAAAAAATGTTTGAGATAATGTGCGCTATTTCAATGAATGCAATCCCTTCCCCGTTAGGACGATAATCGAGACACTTCATCATCTCATACTGTCATTTACAATCACAACTGCTCTGATCAAGGACAAAGCAACAAGAAATTTTTCAGCCTTATGCCAATTTTTTAGGCCTAGGATACACCTTTACCTTTTCATCACCTAACAGCGCGCGTCGAAATAGAGGAACAACACGGAAAATTGCACCGAACACATGGAGAACTCCACGAAGAGTGCACGAAAAAAGCAACCACTGGTATACGAGAAGAGTTCCAGACTGTGAGGCGCCACAACACAACAAAAAACGCACTTTTTAGTGCACTGCACTTTTCAGTGTAAAAACACACTTTAGGTACTTTTCAGTATCTGAAATGATACTTTCATATGAAAAATACAACACAACACTCTCCCTTTTCCATCCAAGATGTTGAATGCAGGTTTCCTGTGGTTTTTCCCTGCATCTTAATATTTGTGGTAATTAACCAAATGGCTATCCCATCCTGTAACTGGGTTAAAACTAAATTTTGCAATCCGAAGAAGAATAAATTCAAATTCAATTCAAATTATGCTGGGACAAAAAAAAGGTACTTCAAGCAGTACGTGCTGTTTACATCGTTTTAACGCTTCGAAATCAAAGGGTACAGCGACACGTTCCTTGAAAAAATGTCTCAATTTTTCTGTTTTACCTCCTAAAAGAACCGGCAACGGTATATTTGTTCAGTGGAATCGCATAAATGGCTTGCCTTTGAAAGATGTGGCAATAAATAGTAAAAGTTGAAATATAAATAAGTTTGTCCACGACCACTTAATAATAAATCAATATTTTACCTCCTAACAAAAGGTATATGGTACCCATATATCTACTAGAATGAATTATGAATTCATAATTCACGCTTTTGTATTTAAATAACATGCCATGACAACTCAACACTCACAACATTTCGGTACATGGTGACTAGAGATGGGGGTACAATATGAAATAAACTATTAAATCTGCGTATTTTTGTTTAGGAAATTTGTTTCTGAAATATATCGTATCGATGAAATTTCAAAATTTTTAGTATTGATACTTTTCATAACGATATATTTTAATATTGATAATTTTGACACACTATATTTATAACGGTATGGTGTATCGATACTTTACACAGTATCACCCATCTCCATATGTCACATTATTTGACGTTACTCCAGAAATTTATTAATCTTGACGTTACAATTGTCAATAATACCAAATTATTACTTTCCGTTCTACACTCGCATTATTTACTTGACTTTTATTTAATAGGGTCGTGGACAAAGTATAGTATTCTACTCGCAATTTATGGCCATTATTCATTCATAATGGCTATCATAAACTGCTCGTTTAATAATATACTATTATTTTATTAATAGTCCTAAATATATACAGTTCATACTACAGTAAACTGGGCTAGGTTTGCCGCTGCCGCAGCGCGTTTGCTTTGTCGATAACGTTTGATGATAGTGACATTCAATTAGACTATATGGCCTTACAAATCATGGTAGATAATAAAAAAACATAAAAAGCACAGGTTCTGGAAGCGAACTGGTTCGAATGGAAATGTTCACAGTGGACTTTCACATAAATTAAAATGCGATTATTATGGTCTAGTGCTCGTGCCTGCTCTTGCAACCATCAGAAGCTCCTTTCAAAGTTTTGTTATAACAAGCACAAAATATTTTAAAGAAGTAAGTTGCCTAATTGAACCAAAATTTCAGAAATTAAATACTCCTGAACCTGACAACAAAATATTTTTAATAAGAGTGTCTCAGTGCGTCTGCTACTTGCGTAGCTCGCGAAGATTCCCATAGATGGTGCTTAACCAAACTGGGCTAGGCCAAGTTTGAGTAAATATCAGCTGACCCACTGGCACATTTTTATTCAAATTAGTTTGTTATTTGTGTTTGAAGAGTACACTCTACGATCGTGTTTTTGTTTTTGGTCTCAGTGAAAAGCCAGAACAGGCACTAGATCATAATCATCCCTTTTCAATTCATGCAAAAGTTCCCTTCCACTGTAAACAATAGGGTACAAGCATACATTTTGCTATTGGTGGGAATAGACGCTTTATCAGGTCTGCTAACACCTTGCATGCCTATTTTTTCAAAAAAATTTAAACTTTACTTTTAAAACGACTTTAAAAATCATAAAATTTGAAAGTCCGCCAAAACGCGCTTTACGTCATAAAGATGGCTGCCCCATGGAGTATGGAGTGGCGTTATTTGTTTACGTTCTTATTCGTGTATCACGAGTTCTTGTGACCTAATTTGTTTCTGAATGCTTTAAAAATTGATAAAGCCGAAAAAAACTTTGTATTACAAGCATTGCATTGTTCCAGAGTGTAAATCAACGACTATTAAAACTCCAGACAAAATATTTGTTACTATGCGTCACTAAACACTGAACTAGTAAATATCGAATATTTATGTCCACTTTCCACTTTACATTGACTTTTAGAAATAAAAAAAAGCACACACAAACACGTAATGGTCTCAAACAAACATATAAATGATATTTTTACGTTGATGAAGCAATTACTAGTTAATTAAAATACAATATAAACACAAAACTACACAGAACCAAATGCAATACCGGCCATAGTGACAAAAGAAATCACATGGTATGACATCACATGTATCATCGGTAGCGTTCGGAAATCCTCGGGTGGTGGTCGGAAACTGCAATAAAATTTGAATTTTATTTTAAAATTTGGAAGTAATTTCCAATGGAAACTGGTTTATTTCCTATTATTAGTTATTTTTGGTATCAACTTTACTATTATAAATTAATATCTAAGCAAAATATGAAATATGCGTGTACCTAATTCTATTCAAACTAGGCCGTGTCCAAAACCATGCCGGCACAGTTAAGTGAGGCCCTGGATTTAAATGACTTGTCAAATTAACCAATCAGGAGCTCTAGTCAAGTTCGGATTATCGATAACACCAAACTTGATTCGTGATCCTGATTGGCCTGTCAAGTTCGGTGTTATCAGATTTGTGTATGTGACAGTCAAACGTCAAATATTAATCCCGCCGTGCACGCAATTAACAAGTAAGTTATGTTAATTTAAAAATGTATTTCTCTGATCAACTTAATAACTTTTTTGCTAATTTCCACTAATTCTGCCGAATTTCAAATTTTTTTCCTTTCACTTTGTGAAATAGTCTAATAAAATTCCACTCGTGACTGAATTTATCTTATAATTCTCAACATCACTCGTCCTGCGGACTCCTGGTGTTTCCAAGCAACTCAGTTTCAGTATAAAATTAATCGACAGACTTATCGCCAAAATTCAATCACTTGTGGTATTACTACTGAAAACTCAAAACATGTACCTCTCACTAGCACTGACTTTTTAAATCTTAAAATGAAGTAGACCAATTTTCTATAATACTGCATTATTAAAAATTCCAACTGGATATAATAAAGATCAGCATCATGTTCCAAGTGCCGTTATATTTATAATTTTTTCGCGAATACCTAAAATTCCGTTATACACTATTTAGGTAGATGGTGCGGAAGAGGTTTAAAAATAATAAAAAAAAAACAGCAACGGTAAGCTGCAACCTAATCTCTGTTCACACGTCTGCTAAAAATGCCTTTGGCATTTTACGAATGCCCAGTGACCCAGACACTTCCAGCACCGTCTTTTCAGTTATGTACAAACAAAAAATATTATTATTATTTTTAAAATTTTTTTTTTCATTCTACAGTACATTTTTATTATCACTTTTCCAACTGTAATCTATTGATAATTCTCTTTTTATATAATTTTTCAAATTAGAAATAAATTTTTTATAAAAGCTTATGTTTAAAAACCGACGGCACTCGGGTGACTCGCGCCCCTCGCGTACGGCTCGGGACGCAAACGTCACGTAGATAATGGCTATCATAAATTGCTCGTTTAATAATATACTACTTTCTACTCCTGTTTTATAATATACTTATTAAAAGACTAAAATCTGTATCATAATGATATTCATTATGATACAAGTTTTCATTATGATACAGATTTTTAAGCCAATAGGAATGCGACATTTGCACAATATTTAATATAGCCATGGATACCAGGTTGACACTTCTGAAATTAATTATATTACCTAGGTCTGTTCCCTGCAATAAAAGTGTAGCACTGAGCTATAAATGTATCGAATAAAATTTTTAATTCAATTGAAAATAGGAATGAAACAAACTTTAACTTGCCTTCCAGTTCAACAACCATCCGAACAGGATCAGCCCCCCAAATAAATTTTACAAATTGTACAATAAATAATTTATACATGCACAAAGAAGATTAAAGAATTAATATTATTATGTTCAAAAGTTTTAAATTTATTTGTTGTATAATTTGTAAAATTTATTTGTTGAAGTTCCTTTCATTGATCTTGTTTTTTATAATAAATGATAATTATTAATTAAATAATTCTTATTAATCGAAGTAGAAAAAATGGCCATTAATACACTCGCATATTATATACGAAACTCGTCTGCGGCTCGTTTCGTATCCTACAACAGTAAATAAATTCACCAATCTGTTCATCTCATTATTGTCGGACTTTTTTTTTGCAACTTGTAGGTATTCATGTGTAGATTACTCTCTGAAAATATGTCCTCCGCGGGATTTGCGGAAGGGGTTGGAAAATGGCCCATTATCCCGAAAATTCAGTTTTTGGCCGATATCTCCCGAAATATGCTACTTAGAGAAGTGGGGTACTGCTAGAAATGATGTACAGTTCATTACCTACAAAAATGGTCCCTATCATTTTTGTCCCTGGATCAATATTTCTTGCAAAAAAAGGCTTACAAACATTTTCCGGAAAACTAAAAAACTTAACCAATAATTTTATAAACCATCGAAAAGAGGACATTTTCATCTTTCGAATGGTGTGCATTAAAGACCGATATTGCCAATCATTGTTTATCAATTTGCGGTAGACCCGAGAATTTTCAGAAAACTCCGGAAATAAAAAAAAAACGTCCATAGAAAAACATGTTTATAAATATACACAAAAATTATTTATTCATTCTTTCGAAATACATTCACCACCTATCAAAGTCCCATTATCCAAAAGGCAACGTCGCGAATTTTGAATTTAGCAAACACGAAACACGAATATCATGCGTATTGTAGTAAACGATGTTGCCAGTGCCGGATTTTAGTAATATGATCATGTTTATTAAAAAATAATGGTGAAATATAGTTTTTGCTATTAGATCGGGGCATGTGGAGTTTATTCCACATTTTCTAAAAATTCAGTAAAATATTCTGTCTCTTATTTTGTTTAAATATGGTTACGGAAAAAAATGCTGGCCAATCCTGAAAATGTGAATAAATCGGCCTCTTATTTATTTAATCTAAACTGCCTACCATTTTTATTTGTAGCTTTAGTATATCCACAGTTCTACTGAGCTTTATCACATGAATTAACAATTATGTATATCAAGAGCTATCTTCTATTTATAAAAATTTATTTTACCAGTGTCCATTAACACCAATTGCACAAAAATGAGATCAAGTCACTAAAATTACAACACACAACTAAGAATACTGAAAAATTTAATAATAAACATGTTGATAAATGCGAAAATTCAAAATTTTGGCAGAATTGTAAACAGAAAAATTCGTCCAGGCAACTTGAATCAAAATTTTAGTGTATATATAGTTTGTTATATTGTTTATTTGTATGTGTGTATATATTTTTTTATTATATTAAACTAAGTTTTTTTATGGCTCATTGTATATTAGCCACTCAGTTATTATTTTTGTAATTTTTTTGTTTTTTTGGGAAATCAAACCACAGTCTTTTTTTATATTCTTAATTCAACGTTATCAAGAATAATTTAGTTCTTATAAAATTCTGATCCGTACTGACACTACAAAAAAATTCGACAATTAGACCATGGAGACTACATAAGAAGAACTAACTGATACGGAAAAATTGGCAAAAGCTGTCCTCAAAATCGTTTATCTAAGCAATTTGTTTTTTCACCGCAGCGTCGCGCATTGCAAATACGATACCATCCAAAATAAGTTAGTTTTTATAAATGACAATAGTCAATTTGTAATTAGAGAGTTATTGAAGATCTATACTAAAGGCTGCTTTTATTAAATGTTCCTTTATTAAACTATCCTTTAATGTGACTTTTGATAGAGTTATTGAAAGTAACAAAAATACAATACAAAAAACTTTATTTCATTATGACATTTTCTTGAAATTTTTATTATGACATTTATTTCATTATGACATTTTCTTGAAATTTTTATTATGACATTTATGTTTTATGCTGCTTATTTAAGGGAATCTATTATCTAATGATGAAGAGATAGAGATGTTGATTTTGTGTTGCAAATACTTTTGACTGTAAAATATTTTTTAGTAAGCACAAACATACTATGTTTGATATCATCCCATGTGTAACACCCTGTATATCAAGTAATTCGTTAGTGATTAAACATTCAAAGATATTCTTTTTTTTTCTTATTTTTTTGGGAATCAAACCACAATAATGTTTTTTTATTTTTTTATTTCGACGTTAAATGCCAATAATTACCCGGCAGAATTTGTAAATAAAGAAATTAAGAATATAGAGAAGGGCTCATTGTTAATACCCCATAACAATAACAATAATATTAATAATTCAGCTAACATAATTTTTAAAAACTTGACAATACCGTATGTTAAGGGTTTATCAGAAAGAATTAAGAAAATTGGTAATCAATTCAATATTCGAACTAGCTTCAAATCTAGCAATACATTGAGATCTATACTAACAAAAACGAAGCCAAAAAATGAAGAACAATCTTCAAAAAACTGCATATATCAGATATCTTGTGAATGCGACAAATTCTATTTAGGTGAAACATCTAGACCATTGAAAGTCCGAATAAATGAACATAAAAAGTATATCAAAGATAGGGAGTTCTATAAGTCAGGTATTTGCAAACATGCTTGGGAAGAGGGGCATAAAATTCAATGGGATTCGATAAAAACAATATTGAAAGAGCCCAATAATAAAAGACGAAAAATCAAAGAAAGTGCTTTAATACAACTAAATTCAGATAAATGTGTAGCTAGTATTTCAGCCGAATGAAGTCAAATTTGGTTACCAATGTTAGAAAGAGAAATTTCCAATAATCAATTACCTGCGTTATCAGGATAGCATCATAAGTTATTATCCAGGTTTTCTTATGATTTATCTTTGGAATAGTTGTTAATCGATACACACTTCAATACACAAAATAACCAAACTGAGTTATACAATTTAGGATGATTTTTTTTTTTGAACATTTTTTTTTTTTTTCGGTCCCATCATGAAATTTTGTTGGAAATACCCCAAAAAAAAATCCCTCAAAGTTTAAGCCCTTAATATTTATTTTAAGTGCTCGACCAAGGCGTGTGAAGATTTCCCATTGAAAATACACGCAAACTTTGATTTTTTATTTTCAAATTTCTATAACTCAGAGGCATTCCATGAGATCACTTTGACCAAAGATGGGTTTTTCTCACAATTAGACGCTCTACAAAAGTGCCTACTGCGGCAAAGTCGTAACTTACACCGGCGAGGTAGTACGGGCCACTAAACCTGATTTTTCCATAAAATTTGCGTTTTTTTACATTTATCTCGTAAATAACGAGAGCTACGAAAAAAATGTAAACGACAAACTTGTAGGTTATTTAATTTCCTACAAAAAAGGTCCTATAAACCATATTGCTCAGATCAATATTGAGCGAGATATTAAGCCTTTAATAGATTTTTCCGTAAAATTTTCGCCGATAATTGATTGAAACTTATTAAAATCTTGTTTTCTTTCTCTATAAAATTATATCTTTGTTTAATATATTTTTAAGGCTATGACAGCAAAATATGATAAATATCTTACATTATTTTACATTATCTTACATTATAAAAGCTTATATTCGAAGAATCTTTAAAAATAATGGATTGATGAGTTTCTGCAGAAAACCTAAGAATAAAATTACACTCAAATTTATATATATATATACTATCAATAATTTATTAAATTATAATAGTTTGAATTTTACAGAGGAAGAAAACAAGATTTTAATAAGTTTCAATCAATTTTACGGAAAAATCTATTAAAGGCTTAATATCTCGCTCAATATTGATCTGAGCAATATGGTTTATAGGACCTTTTTTGTAGGAAATTAAATAACCTACAAGTTTGTCGTTTACATTTTTTTCGTAGCTCTCGTTATTTACGAGATAAATGTAAAAAAACGCAAATTTTATGGAAAAATCAGGTTTAGTGGCCCGTACTACCTCGCCGGTGTAAGTTACGACTTTGCCGCAGTAGGCACTTTTGTAGAGCGTCTAATTGTGAGAAAAACCCATCTTTGGTCAAAGTGATCTCATGGAATGCCTCTGAGTTATAGAAATTTGAAAATAAAAAATCAAAGTTTGCGTGTATTTTCAATGGGAAATCTTCACACGCCTTGGTCGAGCACTTAAAATAAATATTAAGGGCTTAAACTTTGAGGGATTTTTTTTTGGGGTATTTCCAACAAAATTTCATGATGGGACCGAAAAAAAAAAAATGTTCAAAAAAAAAATCATCCTATTATACATATTTTGAAAACAAAAATAATCATACTCAAAAAAGTAACAACAAACGCGTTTTTATTAACAAAATTTCCAAAATAAGCGAAAAAAAGCGCTATCCCAATAAAAACCGTTCCTGGAACGTGCACTTCATTGGATTCCATTTCTAGTGGACTACATATCGTTAGAATGTCATAAAATAAAATATTTCATTTCACATTTTACCAGAGGTGTGATCTACTATGAATGGACCTTAATGAAATTTGACAACAAAGTTTTGTAGTCTTAAACTTCAAAATATTATTGATTGTCTAGTTGTCAAATTTTTTCGTTGTGTCAGATAGGGACCAAAAAATTATTTTTACACTATAAATAGTTAATCTTGACAACGGTAGCTGGAACGCTACCGAAACGTCGAAATAAAAAAATAAAAAAACATTATTGTGGTTTGATTCCCAAAAAAATAAGAAAAAAGAATAAGTAATGCCACAAGGAACTTATAGAAGATATTCAAAGATATGTTGGTCAAGAACCAGTAGCGTCAGCATTTAGATATATACCAATATTTAATATAAATATTAAATATTGTGTTGAAAGCGTTAGATAAACCAATATAATATAGAAGTTTTGGTTAGGTCAAATAAGTGGGCTACGATTCATTATTAAACACATCTTGTAACTGACTAGTTTTTGATTGTGGCAACAATAAATGACCTATTTGTGAAACGAGAGTGATTATTCAAAATACCTTACATGGTGATTCTGCCAGGATAGAATTCTTATAAAATACAGTACACTATGTATGTTTACCATTTTTAAATGGATTCTGGGAGACCACTTCTCTTAGCATAATAATATCGTCCCCATAGGTGAAACGAAGACGCTTTTTCAACGGTTTTGATGATAGTTTCATAATTATATAAAAATATAGCAAACCCAATGAAAAATAGTGCAATTTAAAATATTTCACTCAACAAAACAATTATTTTTTGTCTTATATTGACAAAAGCATGTCAAACTTGTCATAATTAAAAAGCTTTAACTAAAATTTTCCTTTCCTGTATTTAATTTAAATATAGGATGCTTATCCTTTATTTACATAAAAACATTTAAGACAAACTTAGGAAATGCGCATGCGTTAATAAAGGAAATCCCAGGAGACGTTTCAATAACTCTTACTTACTTATGACGAAATAATAAAAACTCAAAGTAGGAACTAGAAAGATTAAAATTGTTAAAAATTAAAAAGGGGCAGGGTATGCATTGTTAGAAATTATTGCAATACAATGGTTGGTAGTGCATCTGATTTAAAACGAATACGTGAATTGGATTCAAGAAAAAACCATAGTGTTTGCAGTTACCAAAGGTGATTAAAAATATTTAAAGATAAATAAAGTAGGAAAGTATATTCATTAGAATAGTATATAGGATTCAAATTATATACATTACTCGAGAGAAGTCTAGAAAAAGCACAATTGCACACAAAATACTTTACTTTTGCTGATGACACCATTCTGGTATATATACAAGTACAATTCAAAAGAACTGGAAGAAAAAAGGTGAACAATGATATAAGTAGTAAGCTGTGAAATTAATTTCAAAAAACTACTAATAGGTATGCTCTTTATACAAAAAAAATATGAATTCAGTTGGTACTTAGATAGAAATAGGAAATTGAATTATTAATAAGTTGAGAACATACATTTTTAAAGACTTATACTAATAATTATAACTGTACCGAACCTTCAAAGTCTTCTAAAATTCCATGCCGAAGAGAAATGTTTTTGGCAAGATATATCATATTATACTATTTAAAATATTTTCAAAAACGAAAACGGATTTCTTACTCATAAGATTTTTCATTTCTGTTCCCTAACCTCACTTACCTAACATTCTGTCCAATGAGCCAGCAACCAATAAAATACCATGAAATGAAAGTGTATGCAAGGCTGGCGCCCTCTACCATTACCAAAAATTGAAATACGTGGAGTTCGATCTCTTTATATTGTTACGAACTCAGTTATTCAGAAGCCGGTCCTGTCGGGAACTATGAATTTTGGCAAATGCGACGGTTTACTCCAGAACTTTCTGGAATGGTATCTATTCACACATACGAAAAGCGTGGTAAATTCAAGAACGTTCGAGAATTGAGAAAGACTATATATACGCGAGTTTTTGAGTTAGTCGGACAGTTTTTAGGAAGTATTTCAGTAAACAGTGAATCGGTGAACTACAGTGAATCGAATAGTGAACATAAATAGTGCGATATATATATATATATAGTGTGTGTATAATTTTATCCTACCGTAAGAAAACTACCGTCCTAAGAAAGAATACCTTATGTGGCATTTTTGTCGAAAATGAGATATTGGTGGTTCCTAGTTCATCATGTCATCAAGTGTATAAAATAATTTTTTTAATCTTTTTGCCTAAAATTTGAGCAAAAAAAATTAATTTGAAATTAGGCGAATTGGACGTTACTAGGCATAAAAGCCGTATGTTGTAAAATTAAAGCCACATACTGTATTTCATATATCGAACTTTACACTATCCACAAGGATTCTGCGTAAAGCCTGCCATTGGACCGTACAGCCATCCATCTTTGCAACTTCCTGTTGGTAGTGCACACTTTCCAGTTTCCGGATAGCTACGAGTTTCCTCTCTCCAGATGGATATCATAAATCCTTTTAATGGCGTCTTAGTAAGTATATATGGGTAGTAGCTTCGTATATAATGGATATTACTGTATGTGTTGTTGTTACACGATATTAAAATGAAAATTTAACAATGGAGGAAGGCGTTACGGCGAAAAAATAATGGGTATTTATGGAGGCTGGTTGTTTTTATGTTTGCAAGGTTACTGACCGAGTCACGTGCGTGAAAAATATTTGAATACGAGGGTTTCACTGTTGTGCCCCGTGGAGAAAGTTCTTGATTTCGTTGGTTACTTTTTGTTTTATACAGAGATAAAAGTTATACTATACAATGTCTGAAAATAGTTTATTGCTTTCTCGTTGAACCTCAAATTGAATAGGTATGGGTCTTCTGTTAAAGACACCAGATGTTGACCAGAAATATGCACCTGCACTTGCTACAATAAACTTTGAAGAAACCAAAAATTGAGTTAGTTATATTCAACTCTGTGCGATTAACTCACATAAAAGTTTAGGTACCCGCGAGTACAAAGGAAAAAATATTTCCCTTTGTATGTTGTTCTAGACCTGCAAACGATAATACTTAAGGGTTTTCAGTTAAAAGCAGTCGTGTCGTAAATATAGTTCATAATACGAGGGCGGTTTGATGGAAGAGTGACTTTTCAGAGGTTGGCAACACTTTCATTACGGTAATTATATTGTTGGTTTCCGTCATGTTTCTGATGTCATCTGTCAAAATTGTACATATATCTGACAGATTGATTAGTTTTAAAACTCATTTGAAGAAAACTGTTTTCGTTGTTGGTAAATATGGAGAAAAAAGACTTTCGAGTGTTAGTTAAACATTATTTTTTACGTGGAAAAGCAATTAAAGAAACAAAGGAAATATTATCCTGAATGTGCTCCGTCCCATGGAATTATTTGTAAGTGGTTCTCTTCTTTTAAAAGTAGCCATATGAACACGGATGCTGAACTTCCAGGACCGTCATTTACTGTAACTACTCTAGAAATGGTTAATAAAATTCGTGCCCTTGTACTTGGCAATAAAAGTACGTGAGAAGCTAATAAAATAAATATTTCAACCGAACGGGTATGGTTACATGTGGAAAAGGTTATCTGCAAGGTGGGTGTCGCGATTGCTTAGTGCTGATCAAAAGTTCGCTCGCATTAAAAATTCAATCGAATGTTTGGATACCTTCAAACGTAATCCAAGTGAACTTTTCCGTCAATATGTCACAGTAGATGAAACTTGGTACATCATTATATCCCAGAAACAAAAATACAGTCGTAGAGTTAGTGTATTGTCTCATGGGTTATGGAACTGCAACCCCGTGCGACAAGAGAAGCCGGCAATCGGCCAATCGTCAATTCCAAAAACATCGCATATCCCGTGGTAGTTGAGTTACTTCATCCATGTGGTTGCTTCGGGTAGCGCAAAGCTATATTTTATTATTTTGAGAACATTGGTTACACTAGAATTGATATATTTAACGTACCTATGTGTGTTTATTGGAAAAATAAAAATGATGTATACTGACAACTGCGTGCAAGAACTAACAAAGCTATCAATTAAATGCGCTACCCAAGACTTGAAAAAACACGATTATGTATCTAACAAATTCGATTCGTTCGGTAGCACGACTCAACTTCAAATGTCGTTGTTTTTAACTTTACTGCTATACATGCGGTTTTGCCGCGTTGTACCGATTTTGGTCCTCTGCACATCTGTGACGTAGCACCCATTAGGTTTTAAACTAACTCTATCAATGATTTTCATCCGAGGAACGTGCTCCCAAGAAAAAAAAACCGTTTTTATGCCAATAAGGTCATGGCCACAGTATTCTGGGATTCCAAAGGTGTACTCTGTATTGATTATTTAGAAAAAGGAAAAACGATAACTGTCCAATATTATGCTAATTTGCTGACACGTTTTGATGCCGAACTAAAGAAAAATTAGCCGAACTGCTTTACGATTTCTTGCCTCATCCGCCATATTCACCAGATCTGGCTTCATACGATTACTTTCTGTTTCCAAACTTGAAAAAAATGGCTTGGTGGAAATCGATTTCGGACAAATGAAGAGGTGATTGCAGAGACAAACGCGTATTTTGCGGAACTTCCGAAAGATTATTTTTTGGATGGTTTGAAAATTGGAAACTCGCTGGACTAAGAGCGTGGAGTTATAGTTCTTCCAAAGTTAATGTAATGACCCATATTTTTAATCGTTTTGAAGGAAAAAGCCGCCCAATGGCGTGCATATAAAATTTTTATAAATTCGAATATTGTGAAATAATGTTACTCTACTATATCAATTTGAATGACAAAAAATTAACCTGCATACAAAATTCATAAAATTTGTAATACAATAATAACGCGCGTTTTCCTCTAGATCACGGAGTATCTAAAGAACAGTTACTTGACAACATCATGCGTATCAAACCAAGTTTCGTCTAAATAAATTATAGTTCTATTTGAATCACGGTATCCTTTTATTTTGCGCAAATACTTCTGTCAAAGTTCAGCGATACGCCGAGATTCCATTATTACCATTCGATTCTCCAACTTCTTATATTTAAATCCGGAATTCAATAATCCCGCCTATCATTTTGGACTGTCGTTTCAAATTTTCTCCAAAATGCCAAACGTCACTCTTCCGTCAAACCGCCCTCGTACACCTAAGACATAGTGTTTATCTTCAAGTAGTTAACCGATGTGTAGAATAGCTTCATCACATTAGTGCACGACAGCTAATAGAGTTATTAATTAGTGAAAAAGTGTTTAATTTAAACTGAAGCAAATTTGGAAGTATCTGAGTAGTACGGATGTCAACATAACAACTAATTGGGCATAACAAACCCAATTATACAGTGTAAAGTAATGTAACTTGCTAATATTTCGATTTCCGTTAGGTTTACAAAAAAATGTTGAATAAAAGCATAAGTCGATTAGAAGTACCGTTGCTCCAAAATAACATATTTTTTTAAATAGTACACTATGTAAAGTATATATTTTCAGTTTTTCATAATCTATTAAATTACATTGGTTTGAATCTAAAATTATAAAAAAGTGTCAAAAAAGTAGTAGGTTTTTCTGTCTCTAATATTAATTAATAAAGTTTCAGGTTTCTCGCCAAAAATTCCAAGTTCCCCGCCAAAAAATTCCAATTTTCCCGCCAAAATTTCAGGTTTACCGCTAAAAATTTTATGTTTCCCGTTAAGAATTTCAAGTATCTCGCTCAAATTTTACGTTTCTCACCCAAATTTCAGATTTTCCGCCAAAATTCCAGGTTTCCCCAAAAAATTTTAGGTTTCCCGTTAAGTATTTCAAGTTTCCTGCCGAAATTCCAGGTCTACTGCCGAAACTTGAAACTTTGGCGGGAAACCTAAAAATTTGGACGGGAACCCTAAAATTTGAGCTGGAGCTTAACGGGAAACAAGAAATTTTTAGCGGGGAACTTGGAATTTTTGGCGAGAAAACTAAAACTTTATTAATTAATATCAATGACAGAAAAACGTACTAGTTTTTTGACATAATCAATTTTTTTTATAATTTTTGATCCAAAACAATGTAACTTTGGGATTATTAAAGGTATAAAATTATGCGATCTTGACGGTTGTATTTGTAATTTAATAGATTATGAAAAACTGAAAATATATGCATGGTGTACTATTTAAAAACATTTGTTAATAAGTTATAGGGAGAATGTCAACTCCACCACGAACCTCAGGTAGACGAAAAAGGCCGGTCAGCTCCACCACCGATTTCAAGCCGAGGGATTAAATAGATAAGAGGATAATCTTTATAGTACCATAAAATATTTTGCTGAGTTTATAATTTTTGAAGAAAATAATTCACTTAAAAATTATAAAACATATACATAAAAACGAAAAATATATACAAACATAAAATAACAAAAAATTAGAAAAATATTCACGCTTAAATATGGGCAGACACAATACAAATTATTTTGGCGAAGGTGGTTTGGTAGGGGTAGGTTTGGTTGGGTTATTATTGGAAATTATTATAATTTATTCTTCAAAAATTGACTAAAAATACGAAGGTGGTTTGGTAGGGGTAGGTTTGGTTGGGTTATTATTGGAAATTATTATAATTTATTCTCCAAAAATTGACTAAAAATACGAAGGTGGTTTGGTAGGGGTAGGTTTGGTTGGGTTATTATTGGAAATTATTATAATTTATTCTCCAAAAATTGACTAAAAATACGAAGGTGGTTTGGTAGGGGTAGGTTTGGTTGGGTTATTATTGAAAATTATTATAATTTACTTTACACCAGAGAAGGATTAATCGACTAATGAAATAATTTGGTACCGACCCCAACTAATATTTTGGGAATTTCCAACATTAAGAGGATGTCATTAAAAGATTAGCATGGTGGACTTGACCGGTGACCTTGTATGTGACCTTAATCCCATAAAATAAAATTTCTACCTGAATTTATGGACGTGGTGGAGCTACCATGTAGCCAAGTTATATTGCAGCCACGGTGTATCCTGTATACTTCTAATCGACTTATGCAGATGGTCTGGATTATTAAGTTACTTTACTTTATGTCCACACTGTATGATCCGACTCGAAGCACACTAGTGAACCTTTTGTTTATTATATCGATATCGATTCCATAACTGTAATCTTTCTAAAGATATTGTTTTAACGACCTACACCAACAAACAAGGTTCATTGAACGATTTAAATACAAACCATAAATATTATCCTAAATTACTTGAAAATATTCGCGAAGGTCAATCACACTCAAAACTGCCTGTAATAAAATCAGCGACATCGCGAAATTGCTAAAACGACACAGTTGATTTGTATATTTATGAGTTGAGACCCGACCTACATCAACAATATCGACGGTAATCATTGAATTTACCAGATATCACGGTATATCTACGCCAGCATCATTAAAAAAATAAATGAGTCTATTAGTCCAGTCAACTTTGTTTAAAATGTTGTTTAAATGAAATCGTCTTCAATAATTAGGGTGGGTGCTTATGTAAATGCTGTAATACTCACAATAAATTAATAGTGTAATATTTTTTATTTTTTTTTTATTTTAGCTTAACGTGCCTCGACAGCGCTGGTCATTGGCTCAGAAAAAATAAATACAGATATTTACACAATTATTACAGATATTTAAATTAGATTTTACAGTATATATTAGTAGCTTTCAGGAACTGTAAGATTTTCTTGATTTCGGTTGGGCAGTGGAGCATTTCCTTGAGGTTGGGCCTAAGATCAAGCTGTTTATATAAAGCAGAAAATTGTTTGCAGTCCGTCAGTATGTGCTTAACGGTCACAATATCGTTACAGCTAGGGCAAACGGGACGATTTCCTGAAGACATCAGATATCCGTGTGAGAGTTTGGTATGACTGATTCGGATTCTTCTGATTGTAGTAGCCTCTCTCCGGGTTAAAAAGTTCAGGGAGAGAAGAGAAGTGGATGGATGGATATCATGAAGTGCTGTCGTGCTATTGTGCCACAGGTGTTGCCAAGAATCTTGTGTGACGTTTTTGAAGTGGATCTTCAGGTCGGTTGCGAGTTGGACAATGTGTGTTGGGTTGTTGTTAGTGGTAGCATCTTTCGCGTGGCGGTCCGCAGTTTCGTTACCATCAATGCCGATGTGAGATGGAAGCCAGATGAGAGAGACTGTTATATTTTGAGCAACGAGAGTTTGATAGATGTCGTGTATATTCTGGACAATTGTGTGGTCAGTGAAGATTGACTTGATTGACTGAATGGAGGAAAGGGAGTCAGTGCATATTGCAATATTTCTGTGTGGTAGGTGGATGCTTTTGAAAGCTTGAAAAATGCTTTGTAGCTCGCCTGTGTGAACGCTACACACTATAGGTAGGGTGAAGGAGCTTATGAGTTCATGCTTCGTGGAAACTGCACAACCAACACCGGAGTCAGTTTTGGAAGCGTCTGTGTAGAGTATTAAATCATACGGTTTTTTTTGTAGTAATTCAAGGAATGCTTTCTTTATAAGTGCAGTGGGAGATTCATGCTTATTATAAATGGTAAGTGAGGTATCGATTGTAGGGATATTTTTGGTCCAAGGTGCAGAAGAAGGTAGAGGGAGCGGGGAGGTCAGAGAAAGGTCTTTGAGTAAAGATCTTTGAGTAAAGGAGTGAGCACATAATGATGATAATGATAACTGATTTTGAAAAACGGCTCCAATGCTTAAGCGTTATCCAAAAAATTGTTTCTTGAAAAAATCAAGGGTGTTAAAATACAATTCAAACTTCGCACCAAAATGCTTGAAAAAAGGCTTCTCTATGACATCACACATCTGTAAATACTTCGCGGTTTGCAAATTAAAAATTTATTTTGATTACTAGGTAATTTGAATTATTTTGTGAAATAATCATGAAATCTATAACGGCAAAAAATCATTTAAACGATGCAACACCAGCAAATACGATAAAAGTTCGAACGATATACAAAAGGATGACGTCACACGTTTGTGATCGGTGTTTTAATTGTCATATTTTTTATTTATATTTCCAATAAAATCACAATTGGTGAGTTGTTTGCCCAATGCAAAGGAACAATATTGGAAGGTGTGAACACAACGGCCTAAAATCATTTTCTCCACGACTATATAATAATGCGCACAAATTATTTTTACATATTTAGCTGCATAATGATATACACTCTTCACGCCAGTGAAGAATCAAATATTATTCACTCGTGTTAGCCAATCACATCATATGATTATCATATTTCAGGCTACAACGAACAAATCAAATCGTCTCTTTTAAATTGTCAAATATCTAACTAGGTAAATCGCTTCTGACAGCGCGTCGTTTGTAATGTCAAAATAATTATATACCTAATCTTAATTTTACGTATACAGGGTGTACCAACCTTACGACAAACTTCGATATATGGGTTATTTTAAGATATATCAAAAAATGTTATTAACAAAAATAGTAGATGTCTTTAAGGTCCATATTTTGAAATTATATCAAACTATACAGAGTGCTGCATAACGCCGTTATAAACCAAACATATGATTTTTTAAATGGAAACCCCTGTATATTATACGGAATTCGGATTGCTCTCATTTTTTAAAAGCTTTTGATATAAGGTTTTGCTACGTTATACAGAGTCCTTCAAAAGATATGGGCACGTTTATGTGAAAATCGTAGGTAAATCAACGCTCTGTAGCTTATTGTACGTTGAAGAAAAAAAATTTATTTTGCCTGACAGAGTTTTGTAATATGATGCAATATTTCCCTGTAATATTGAATTTTGATTATTTTCTTTTTTGTATACAGGGTGGAAGGAAACTCGAACCTGTCATTTTCTTTCTTCTTTTAAATGGAACACCCTGTATTTTATTTCAAAAATGGAATCTTCGATTATGTTACTTTAATTTTTGTGAAGCATTCCCTATACCCAAAGTTTATAAAAACGGAGTTATTTTGTAATATTTATTGTAAACTATAATTATTGACCTATTATGTGAAAGGAATAAACGCTGAATGTAACAAAAAATCTTAAATAATAATGAATTTTAATAAACAATTTATCCTAAACGCAACACCAGAAGTATAATTCTAAACGTAATATCAAACTAAATGTTCAAAGTGTTCACCGTTAACATCAATGCAGTGCTGCAGTCTTAGTTCAAATGATTGACTAACATTTCTCAGCATATCAACGTTAACAGATCGAAATGCCGCTCTGATTCTCCTTTTCATGTCCTCTCTCTAGTAGTCGGGGGAGTTTTATAAACCTCGTTTTTTATAAAACCCCAAAAAAAGAAATCCAGTTTTGTTAAATCGAGAGACCGAGCTGGCCAATCAGTTCCGATCCATCCGTTTTGGAATTCGGTATTGAGATGATCTCGTATAGGCGCAGTATTATGATCAGGCGCACCATCATGCAAATACCACCTTTGTCTCCGAATATTAAGTGGAACTTCTTCTAATAAAACTGGCAGATGATTCTGAAGAAAATTTAAATAAACCGCACCAGATACTCTTTCATCAAAGAAATACGGTCCTATCACATGATCACCTACAATTCCTCCCCAAATATTTAATGACCACCTCCATTGGCTATTACGAGTTGAGACATTTGGATTAGAAGCTGCATAATAATGAAAATTATGTCGATTTACACATCCATTTTTATGAAAAATCGCCTCATCTGCAAAAAGCACAACATCAAAAAAATGTCTTTGGCGATTGATTTTAAATTGTGCCCATTCACAAAACGTTACTCTTTTTTCAAAATCTCGATCAAGTAAGTCTTGATGGAGTTGGATATGATAGGGATGCATTTTATGTTTTTTTAGGATTCTTTGAACCGTGCCATGACTGAGGTCTTGATATTTTGAAATATTTCTCACACTTGTTTGCGGATCCTCTACAATACTTAGGAGTAGGTACTTTAATTTCATTTTCCTCAGTTAAGACTGTTTTTTCGTATTTTACTTCACCTTGAAACAATCTATTAGTGTTTCAAATGCTCTTTTGTTGGGTGCTTTCCGGTCTGGAAATCTTTGAAGATAAACTTTAGTGGCAAGCAAACAATTTTTGTTACATTCACCCAATACCCAAATCATGTCTACCATTTCTTGAGTAGAAAAATGTACACTATTCATCCTCAATAATTGTTACTTTATTTGAGAAAACTATGAAATGCAGGGGACGTTTTAAATTACTGCTATTTTTAAGAAATAAAAATAACGACTGACGTTTATGTCAAATTTTGTCAACGCTTACTGAGAAAATGTAATGAACATTTAGTTTAATATCACGGTTAGGATCATACTTTTGGTGACTTGTTCTGCTTAAAATAAATAATTTATGAAAATTTATTATTTAGGATTCTTTGTTACATTCAACGTTTATTGCTTTCACAATAGGTTAATAATTATAGTTTACAATAAGTATCACAAAATAACTCCGTTTTTATAAACTTTGGGTATAGGGAATGCTTCACAAAAATTAAAGTTACATAATCGAAGATTTCATTTTTGCTATAAAATACAGGGTGTTCAATTTGAAAGAAGAAAGAAAATGACAGGTTCGAGTTTCCTTCCACCCTGTATACAAAAAAGAAAATAATTAAAATTCAATATTACAGGGAGATATTGCATCATATTACGAAACTCTGTCAGGCAAAATAAATTTTTTATCTTCAACGTACAATAAGCTACAGAGCGTTGATTTACCTACGATTTTCACATAAACGTGCCCATATCTTTTGAAGGACTCTGTATAACGTAGCAAAACCTTATATCAAAAGCTTCAAAAAAATGAGAGCAATCCGAATTCCGTATAATATACAGGGGATCCCATTTAAAAAATCATATGTTTGGTTTGTAACGGCGTTATGCAGCACTCTGTATAGTTCGATATAATTTCAAAATATGGACCTAAAAGACATCTACTATTTTTGTTAATAACATTTTTTGATATCTCTTAAAATAACCCATATATCGAAGTTTGTCGTAAGGTTGGTACACCCTGTATATAGAGAACAAAATGGACAGCAGTAGCGATAGTGAAGATTTAATAATAATATGTTTAATTACGTATATTTATGTTATCTCTCTTATTATTTTTAAAAATAATTTCATTAAAAAATCTAAATGTTTCTATCAAAAATATAAGTTACCTATATTTACTTTCTTTACGTTTTAATAAATAATTGTGGTTGATAGCTCACTGATAGAGATGCTTGACTATTACGCGGGCGATCGAGGTTCGATTCCGATGTAATTAGTCGTAGAGAAAGTATAGCCTTTTACTTGTGTAGAATGGCTATTATTCACTTGGATGAATCGCTGCCCTCGCTCGTTTTGGAAACTTCATCCGCGTGAATAATAGCCATCATTCTACACTCGTTGAAGAATATACTATTGTCCACGACCACTTAATAATTATTAGTCAATATTTTACCTCCTAACAAAAGGTATATGGTACCCATATATCTACTAGAGCGAATTATGGTCTACTTCACGCTTTTGCATTAAAATAACATGCCAACATTTCGGTACACAATTGAATAGAGATGGGGGTACAATATGAAGTAAACTATTAAATCTGCATATTTTGCTTAATTTGTTTCTGAAATATATCGTATGGATAAAATATCAAAATTTTTAGTATTGATACCTTTCATAACGATATTTTCTAATATTGATATTTATAAAACACCGGTAACGGTACGGTGTATCGATACTTTACACAGTATCGCCCATCTCTATATGTCACATTATTTGACGTACTCCAGGAATTTATTAATTTTGACGTTAGAATTTTCAATAATACAAAATCCAAATTATTACTTTCCGTTCTACACTCGCATTATTTAGTTGACTTTTATTTAATAAAGAAATCAAGGGTCGTGTTCAAAGTATATTATTCTACTCGCAATTTATGGCCATTATTCACTCGGGTGACTTGCGTGAATAATGGCTATCATAAATTGCTGGTTTAATAATATTCTAATATAGCTCCTATTTTTCTGTGTCATGTTCAGTTCATTATTCACACCTATTATTCACTAGTGTAAACATTATCAAATAGTCGTGGACAAAACCATTTATTCATCTGTGGATCTCACTAGATAAAAAGTAAGGTTGAAGAACTGAAAATATCGTAATTTAATCGATGCAGATTGCTTCCATTGATGATAGTGAATATTTTAACTTCAGGATCCTGGATAAATAATTTCAGATTTCCTCCAAATTACATATTTCATTTAAAAATTCAAAAACTATTTGTTTCCACCAACGCAATTCATGAACCATTCGAAAATTTACTAAAGCGCACAAAAATTTTCTAATACAAACTATTAACGTTATTGTTGTAGGTAGAATTCGAATGCAGTCCTACTTCGATACGAAGTCGAATATTTGACCGGTAGCTCAAGAATACTAGCTGCATTTGCCGCATTGCATTGATTGTCATTGCTAAAGTTACTATTACTTCATTAGGAACAATGTTAAACACAGTTTCACAAATGCGAACTAAGGAAATATTGTATTTCAACCTCGTTTTTATAGATATATAATAATATGTTAACAATATAAAAAAATTATTCAATAAGCTTAATATTGTTGACTAGCCTGAATAAAGGAATAATAGTATATTATTCAACAAGCATATAATGGCTATTATTCACGAATGGTGCGCAGGCGAGATACATAAACACCTGAGTGAATAATAGCCATTATATGCGAGTAGAATACTATATTTTGTCCACGACTATTAATTACTTACCTGTTATTACATTTTATTTTTTTCGATTTTTCGGGCAGTGAATTTAAGGAGACTATTTGTGCTGCTTCTCTTATGCTTGGCGGGGTATCATTCAATTCACTGTCTGATTCACTTTCCATATTAAAATTTCTAGTAATATAAATTAAACAACAGTATAGTTATTGGAATTCTGGCAATTAGCAATAAATTATTTAAAACGTCACTTTTGCTTTTGACATAAATCATACACACTAGATAAAAAACTGCATATAAAACGATCTACTCGCTTGATAAACCACCATGTATATCTTCATAGCCTGATGGTTTACGGCTCTGACTTGGTGTAATGAGGAATTTTAGCCATAGGATCGAATCCCCGCCGCAATGAAAGTTTTTATATAAATATATTGTGTCATTTGTATATGAATAATCTTCAATATAATTATGTGTCATGTGACCTTTTCATTATCCACACCCATTATCCACACCTATTATCCACTGGTGCATAATGTACGTCATTATACTTGAAGAAACACACGTAAAATGTAAAAATTATCAAATAGTCGTGGACAAAAGTATTATTACTATAAGGTATAATTTAATAATTAAAAGTTAACGATTTTAACTTCTCCAATCCCTGAAGAAGTTTTGTAAGGCACGAACAAAACTGATGGGTATTTTACTGGGACATATTTCGTTCAGCAACTTGTGTGGTCCTTGATTCTGGATTTTGTAGTATTCATATAACAGGCTTATGGTTACCAATATGTATATGGTGGTCGTCCAAAAATATGTGAGAATTGGCATTGCTAAAATTAGTATTGCCTTAAAAAAGTGTCATACACAAGAAGAATAAGGCCCAAACTGGATATTCGACACTACAGTAGACTTTGAAAACCATAGAATTATCACGAAACTAAAACAATCAACTTATGGATGCCGTGTAATTGGATACATGCCTTGGCTAGTACTTTATCATAAAAAAAACATGGCATACAAATCCAAGTGATACTAAATATTTGCTTCGAAAAAGGAAGAAAGCATTTCGAGCAGTATCTTCAGGTTACTTTACTAGGTCAATGTAGCTTATTTTTGCTGTTTTTGTTATATAATTAATTGTTGGTTATTGTTAAAATCATATGGAGTTTGTCAAAATCCAATTTTTATGTTTATCTATTTTTTCTCCTATGTTCGCTTGGAAAATAGATATTGAGATGCGGTTTTCACAATTTTTTTCAATCCCCTCCTCTTCCAAGTAGATGTTTGAAATATATAGCATAGCATTCGAAGATTCCCAAAAAAAGTTGAAAATAAAACAATTGTCCAATCACCGCCACGTAGCGACCGCTAAAACCATTGGAATGAAACACCTGATTGCAGTACCGGTTTTACTCTCGAGCAGGCACGTGGCTAAATTAACGGTCACTGGTTCACACCGTTACCAGCCGCTGCCTAAAAAATAGGCCATGCCTTGAACCAAGACTACCACAACCGACGAAAACAGCACCAGAGCCGGCTTCTTTTCAGAAACCGCTCTAAAAGTTCTCACACCGGCGCCAACAACGAATAAACCTAAATCCTATCCCTTCCCACTATGCGTCATTATGCGACGCAAGAAAAAGGACACCGATGAGGAATTTCCTCAATTGCCTTCAACTTCCAAGACAACATCTACATCTAATTCCTCCAAAAACACTCCCCAACCATCTTCTACTTTAACGACGCCCTCCAGCACTTTAAAAAAAACCCGCCCCTTGATGGAAACTCCCGTTCCCGACCCCTTGAGCTATAACTTGAAGCTACCATGGAAAGTATTCCATTTCTCGAAGCAAAGGTCAAGCTCCTTCCTCCAGACCAAAAAGCCAAATATCAAAAGACCATTGACGATCTCCTATAAAATCCTTCAATCTCAGTCATACGCTCAGGCAGCTAAGTCTCCTGCGCCATCAAGCATTCATTCATCTCGCTTCTCCTAGCCCTCCTCCATCAACGGAGAATCCATCTCCAGCCAAATCGAAGAAGTAGCCTCAGTTCAGACTTCTTCTAAATCTCCGTCCCAAAAATCATCTACCACAACTCCACTCCAAACCCTGAACTTACGTAACCAAACCAAATTCTGCTCTCAGAGGGAACTTTTCATTTTTCTGAACAGGAACGAAATTCTACGAAGCCAAATCGGATATCTCAAAGCAAACCCAAACTGTACAGCCCTCCTCAAAATTCCGAGGAATCTTTGCCCCAAAAATCTCGAGTCCAAAATCCGAAATGCCATTGGAGACAACAAGATAACTGTTGTCTCCCTTCACCAACAACCTCCTACTTCCAGGAACATTCCCGCCAAACAAAATTCTCCCAACTTCTCCTTTGTCATATAAACGTCGACAAGAATATTTCTAAGGACGAGATTTATGACCTTCTCAAAGACCTTAATATCAAAATGTCAAGTGCTGGAGAATCATCTCAAAGGCAACCAACTCTCCCACCTCTCTAATCAAAGTTATCACTGACTCTGAAACCCAACTTCATCAGGCATTTTCCAAAGGAATTTACTTTCACGGCCTCATCCACAGATGCGAAGTTTTTAACGCAAAACCCACTTCCACCCGTCCCAAAATTAGGCCACTCCACTACAGAATGTAAAGCGAAGCTTTACACCTGCCCAAACTGTGGTAGTCACGACCACAGATCCGATAAATGTGTCAAATCTAAAAAACCTTCCTGTACAAACTGTCGTGGCGACCACCCCACATATCACCCAAAATGCCCGAAAAGGCAAATCCCAGTCTCAAAGCCCGAAGAAACAGCTCCCATCACACTCCCAAAACCTCCAATGCCATTGGAAATCCAAAAAATTCTCGAGATAACTTGCGTTATCTTGATGAATGCAATCCCTTCCTCCCATGGGATGGTAATCGAGACGCTTCGTCACCTGATACCATCCTACTACAACTACAACTGCTCTGTTCAAGTATAGGGCAACAAGGCATTTTTTAACTTCTCGCCAATCTCCTAACCTCGGACAAACAAAAAACACCCTATCCTACACCCAACACGCGCCGAAACAGCGGAATTACTCCTAAAAGTGCCCGAAAGCCGGAAGAAAAGTTCAAGGAAAGCAACCGGACGATCACAGCACCCAGAGGAGCAGCCGTCTACGGCGCAACGACAACCGCACTTTTCAGTACACAACTCACACTTCAGGTACTTTTCAGCACCTGAAGTGATCACACTTTGAAAAAATGAAAACAACACAAACACCTTTCCTTCCTTATTCCGGGATGTGGATGCAGGTTTTCTGTGGTTTTTTCCTGCATCTCAATCTTCGCAATGATCGGAACAGCGATACACTGCGGAAATTAACCAAATGGTCATCCTTTGGATGCACAGCTACAGCTGTCCCTACCGCGACTGTCAAATCATGCCAGTAAAATTTAATTCAGATCAAACCCTGAAGAGGAATAACTCTCATATAACAGGGTAGAAAAAAAATGTTTGCCTTTGATTTGCTTTATCCGATGAAGGATAATTTAAATTTCAAAACTTCTTAAAATCATGTTCGAACAAATAAAAACACCTTATTGTGTTGTTCTTTAAGTAGGAAGTGTAAATAAAATAAATCATAATCATAACCAATCCCCCTGCCCTCAATTATTTTTTGCTTTTCTAACCTAATCCATTTTTAAGTAGATACTCGGGCAAACAATAAGGGGGCGGTCCATTAATTACGTGAAGATTTTTTGACCCCCCCCTCGTCCCTTTGTGAGATGTAGTAAGATTTTTTTCAAACCTCCCAACAGACCCCCTAATCTTACGTGAGAATTTTTTAATATTTGTGTGTCGGATATTATTCAAGACACGTTTTTTATTTTAATTTAACTGAACTTTGAAGCAATTTTACATCGTTGTCTGATAAATAACGTGATATTTGCCAAGACCTGCCTCTCCCCCAAGTGAGATTTGGTCGGATTCGGCTCGATCCACCCCCTGAAAACGTAATTAATAGATGCTCCCTAACACACTATGCTATTATTATATTAAATAAAGATAAATCAACCTTCCTACATTACCGTCTCCAATCTCCAATAAAGTAAAAAAACACGACTCCAACTGATTGGTCGGTGTCTACTGCAGTAGTTGATTAAATCAAGATTATGGTCTTGTTTTTTGCCAAAAATTCACGAACAAGCAACATGCTGCATTATCGTGATGTAAAGCTATTTGAATTAATTTTTTTTTTTTTTTTTTCAGGTACGTCTTGGTTTATACTTTTGAGCTGGTGAAACATGTAAGTGTAAGTAATAAGGAATTTTGCCAAAATATGGTAACACTGATCAACAGAACAGCTAAGACTGTAATTGCTTGTTATGCTAATCGTCGAAAGAGTCAGACATTAATAGGATTATATAATTTACATTTGGCATTTTTTTCAAAAGCATCGACAAGTGGTCGTACTTTTTTTGTTTGTTTGTCCAACTGACTTCGTATCAACTTAACCTTCGTCTGGAATTATGAAAAGTTGTTGGGGGATCATCAGGAAGGATTTTGCCAAAAGCTCGTACATCAGACGACTCTATAATGAATAAAATTATAGTAAAAAATATTCACCTTTCCTGCTGAAAATCTACTTATTTAAATGTCACTAATGACCTCTGTAAATCGTTAGACGCTAGGTCGCTATTGCAAAGATATTTACGTTTGTTGGTTTTAATATCTATATGATAATATTTAACATCGTCAGAATAAGGTAAAAAATATATATTTGAAAAAAAAACTCGGGTAACAGTTCTGTGAACGTGGTCGAGGGACTTTCTATCTTTTCGTCTGTCAGTCTCTGCTGCAAAATGTTAAAAAAATCAGTCGAAGGTAACAATAATAGAAATTCCAAAAACATTATTAGTCTAAGGCAGGCCGAAGCTTTGTGAACGTAGTAGGAGTTAAGTACTTTGCAGTGATAGTTTCGCGGACAATTTTAGTTTGTGCTTAGAATGATTTGCTGCAATATATTAACACGTAAGTCGAAATTGAGAAATCAAAGTACAAATTTGAGGGTGTCTGGTCAGGGATGTTACAGAAAAAAACGGTGGTTAGTCATTGCAAGTACACGAAAATGACAAGATTTCAAGTTTCAATATTACCTAAAATTTTAGGAAAAAAATAAAAACTCACGATCTCTTAGGGGTGATGAGATGTCGTCATAGGAAAGACCCATCATCACCGTATACGGGACCTTCTGCATTTTTTGGCATGAATTTAGAAACCGATTTAACAAATATCATATAATTTACTCTTGACGAAGCAAATAACCAGAAATGTTCAACAAAAAATGGCTATACTGGGTGTGATCTTCCTACATCATTTAATTTCAACACGTACGTATATGCTATAGTTTATTTAAGATTAAAAGACGATGACGTCATTTTTAGTTACTTTTCTGCTTATCAGAATAAATATAAATTTACCTGCCGTAAACTCAGTTAAAACATAACGGCCAGGGCAATTTACAGCTTACGGGTTGGCAAAACTTCAAGACGTTGTCAGATCGATTCGAAAAATTCAGCAGATTGGCAAAATTGAGGTTATGTTTAACAAGTCATTTATTGTTTATTGACATCGATCATCGGCTTAGTATTTACAAGCTTTTCTGGTGCTCCTGATTTCAGTTTTTCTACAATATTAAAAAAATATAGTTATTTTCGTAACCAATTTTTAGGCGAATTCGCAGTGTGTTGTTAAACGCATTAAAATGCCTAAGCAGTGGAAGAGTAAATGCCAAGAGATGTTCACATCTTTGATTAGTTATATTTAAATTTATAAAGTTGAATGTTGAATGGCAATAACAAAGACCCTAACTACAAACAAACGTCAAAAGAATGTAAAACCATTTCAAGCTTTAGGTTGCGTAATAAGTATAAAAGTACAGTTTTTTCATTCCCACCTCGACTAATTTCCAGAAAATTTAGGAGTTGTGAACGATTTCACCAACATATTATTATTAAGGAGATGGAAAAAACATACCGGGGAAGATGGAGCGTCTCTCTGATGGCAGACTACTGTTGGACGCATCAGAGAGACCTTCCAGATGCTTCCCACAAGCGAAAATGGGAAAAGGGAAAAAGAAATGTGTTTAGTGCTTACCAATGAATGTATTTTTTAGTATTTCATCTTTTATTTTAAGATTATAACTTGTTTAACATTGTCAGAGAACGTGACGTTCTATGACAAAATGAGAGTCATTTTCGGATTCAGCACACCCAAAAACATAAGAATTACGCAAAAAAAACTGAAACACTTCTTAATTTTTTTTGCAGACTTGTGTTATCCAGTATTGTCACTTTTTATCATTGTATTTTTAATTTTATTTGGCATCTTAAACTTTTGTATTTTGTGTTTACTATTAATGAACTTTTTTGTGATTTTGAATAGAGTAGTGTTTTGTGTGTACCTATTCATTTTTCAAAAATGAATCAATATATGTTACTTGAGGAAAGACACTTCATGCTAATGCTAATGTTTATATCATGTTTACTTGTTTTTATAGAGAGTTTGCGAAGGATAAATATGAGGATACTGATGAACATGATCATCATTAGGGAATGTTTTGTGGTGATTTTGAATTATTTCTTCGATTATTTCGTATCCCTCTTACCGACAAAGGATAAAATCGAAGCATTCTATATAAAACCTAGATATTCTATAGAATGACTAACGATTTCAGGCAGTGTATGATATCTTTTTTATTTAAATGTTTTTATATACTTTACCTAGACATTTCATGGAATAACAAGGAATTTTAAGGAATGCCTATGTAATATTAGGAAAGGTGTGAAATAAAAAATATAGAAGGATTAATTAAGTTTCACTTTAATTTACAGAACTGTTGAATTGAACAATGCCATCAGTAACGTGACAAACATCTAACAAGTATTTCCTAAAATCTACTGAAACCGATTTTTTTATTTATTTTTGCAAGGTAAATTTGAGTGACATTTACTCGAACAAAGTTTCTTTTCCTACGCACAGACATCTCATTGTTCCACAGTTCTTTTTGCAACTGCATCTGATAAATCCTTGACCGATTCCGGTAGACTGCAATGCTGCAATTAAACGTAATGTCATTTCGTTATCAGGATTATCTTTAATCAACAATTTTCTGACAAATCCTAAACTATAGAGCGCTTTAACCACTCCTTCCTCAGTACGGAGCTGGTACAGTACATTATCTGTCTTATTCATAATAATGGCTAGAATATTACGATTATCACCTCGTCCCCTATCAACTTCGGGTACTCACAAATTCACAAGAATTCAGTGCTTCAATGGCTGCTTGACGATCCGACATTATGATAATGTTTTGCCTTCTATATCATTTGTCAACATTGAACTGGGCACACTTTCTTATGGCGTGAATTTCCGTTTGAAATATGCTTGTGGTTTTTCCCAAGCTTCCCGAGTGTTTGGTTCCTGGCCCGTACACTCCTATCCCAGTTCCTTCTATTGCTTTTGAGCCGTCTGTGTACCATTGAATGACATTATTTCCAAGTCTGGTAATGGTATTTGGATCCCATTCCTTCTTGTTGCTTAATTCCGTAATGAATTTCTTTGAAAAGTTATACCTTTTCATAATACTATCTTGTGGCATGTCCCAGGTTTTTTGATTTCTAAGAAGTAGGAGGTGGTTTTTTTTAAGATGGTTTTGGTGGGGTTGATATTAAGTTCCACTTGCCTACACCAGCTGTTTGTATAGTTCAGACCCTTTTGTACGATGTCACAATGGGTGTTTTCGAATTTTTCCCTGGCTGTTTTGACAATATCATCGGCATATCTTTGGCAGGATAATCTGAGGTCAGTCAAACCACACAGGAGTTCGTCAACTGTCAGACTCCACATTAATGGGGATGCCCTGTGGACATCCTCTGGTTGTACAGGTAGAGACGATGTCTTCGCTCGTCCTCGTCTCTGCTACTCTAGTGGTGAGCAGTTCCGTCATCCATTTGCATGTTGTACTGTCTACACCTCTTCTATTTAATGATTTTTTGACTGCCTCATGAGGAGTATTGTCAAAAGCGCCTTCTATATCATAACGGGCTACGTTTTTATATCGGAATGATAGTTCTTTAATCATGACCAATGGTAATATGAGTTCCTTTGTAAAACATCAAATAGTTCGCTATCAGAAAATATAAGTCTAATATTCTGATCAATTGTTGAAGTATCATAACGTTTCAGCAATCAATAATCCCGAGGAACTTTTTTCGTTGTTGATTTTGCATTTGTTACATCATTAATTAACACTATGTACTGATTATCAATATAAACACAATTCTTAGCATTTGAACGTCTTTTATTTTTTAATTCAGCGTAAAATCTAGTTTTTATTAACGAAACCCGTTACTGAAACAATATGCGCGCGATGCGAAATATGATGCAATACTAAAAGAACAAACAAATCATGTTGCACCACAAGCATGCTTGCCAAATTTAGGCATACTATTCCGTACATTGCCTATTAGTAAATCGGTATTCTGTAAAATACCTAGGAGATGTACCTATATAATATAATTTATTTCATACAATGCCTAATAGTCTTAGGAAATCTATATAATACCTAGGAATTTAATACAATGTCGGATTTGAAACTTTGTGGTAACATCCATATTGAATTCAAGTACGATTTTTATTTTACTTATTTGTTTTTAACAAATATCTTACTTCTAACCAAAAGCATAAATCGTACGCCAATGGTAGTTAGGTTTACCAAACTATATTTTATATGGTGTATATTCTAAATTGGAATATTCAATTTTATGCTTTTACTCGGCTTATCAGTTCGGGTTTTTTTTGTACAAAAAACTATTGGTAACAAATAAAACTGGTTTATATTCGCCTGCATTATGTTAGTAGAGAACCCATTTCTAATAAGAATTATTTTACAATCGACGGTTTTGTAGATCGGGTGTGTATTTTTCAAAAATAGACTTTTATTTATTATGAGCAAATCTCGTGATTTTTGTGACTTTTATAGTGAAATTGCTGCACAAAGATTGCCCTACGTCGAAGTTTCCTTTGTAAGTATTCAAACAAAAATTAGTTGTTCAATTGTGTTATAACTAATCTATACTTTCTTTTTATAATGCCTTTATTAGCTGGATATAGTGTTTGTTTTAAAGGAATGCACAAACGCAATTTTAATTGATTTCAAATCGTCATATTAAATTTAAACTCTGCACACTGATCACCGACCAATGCTAAAACAATGAAGTTTTTTCAATATCCTGACCAGGATTATAAAGATAAACGATTAATAATATATTTTATGTTGGAAAATGGGGTTACAGAGGCAAAACTCTATATTTTAACTTCTTTCAGTTTTCATTAGTTATGCGATTAATATCGCACTGAAATAATCTGAAAAATTTGTAATACAGCTTGGTATATTATGGATGTTATCAAATTTGGATAGTTAATTTTATAATATCATCACTGGTTGTAATTTCTTATTATTGCAGTGTTGTCAAACCGGTATAATGATCTAACTAATTGAAGTACTCGCATGTTTAATTTTATCCAGAATATTTAGTCAAGCACCAGCGATGATATTAACCTTATAGGAATGAATATTATTTGTGTCGAGAACAGGAACCAATGTACAGGGTGTCCCAAATTGGTGTCTCGTAAACTAGAAGAGATAGAAGAAAAGCAGTTAAGATGTTATGACTTCTTTTTTTGTTAAAGTAACGATAGCCTAATTAAATATTTAGTAATTCCCTGCAGTTGGAAGATACAGGGCGATTATTGAAAACTGTCGAAAACTACAAGGTAGGTTCTGTAACTTCTTAATTAAGAAAAATATAAAAAAACGTTATTAAAACTTTTGATAGATATAATATTAAAGAGTTCAGTGGCGCACAGAATTTTTTTGTTAGGAGGCTCGCTAAGGAAATATAATGCAAACTTATGTTGTTTTAAATGGGACACCCTGTGTATTTTGACGTTTTCCGTTTTCTCTTTTAATTCTAATTCACCTGATACGACATATTATACATCTATTTTCAATGGTTGGAGCTACAGTGCATTTATGGATGTTATCCGGTGAAACACCCTTAAAAAATTTAACACTCAGTAACGAAATTTAACATTTTATTATAAGGATACTGATGTGTGACATTTTTATTTATCAAAATTATAATTAATAAAAAATAAAAACAATAAACTTATGAAACAGCAAGAAACAACAAATAACAACTAATCTACCTATAACTAATTTTATTATAATGTAAAAATCGGCGGCCTCGAATTGCGGACCGATTACCTGATTCCAATAATTCCGTACTCGAACTGCGGACCAAACCAAGAAGACCCCTCTTTTAAAAACCATGAATTGCGGACTAAGCTTAAGTTTATACAACTAGGGTAAAGGTAAGGTGTAAAAATTAGGGAATAGTAAACCATTATCATTTCAATATTTTTTTATTTTGAATAAGAAAATACGAAGAATTTTTCGATTCGGATTAGGGTAGGGGGTAAGGTAGGGTGGTTTTAGTTAGGTTATTATTGAAAATTATTATAATAATCTGTCAATTACACAATTCAATTTTTCGATTCGGATAAGGGTAGGGGGTTAGGTAGGGTGGTTTTAGTTAGGTTATTATTGAAAATTATTATAATAATCTGTCAATTACACAATTCAATTTTTCGATTAGGGAAAATGTATCTATGCATTCGTGATAAATATCATTATTAAAATATTTTTACTTTCCAAAACACAAACGTTTTAGTTTAGGACTACACTTGGCAACGTTGGTAAGAGCTACATTTAAACGCTCCTGATTTCAGGTGGCCCTTTCGACTTGGTCCGCAATTCATGGGTCATTAAAAACACATGACAAATTTTAAAAATCATTTATGGTTTTTGGTCCGCAGTTCATGTACGCCCGTAAAAATTATATCATTATTATTAAAATGCGAAATCAAATATTTCATTAAACTATATTTTTTATTGAATTAATTTAAACCAAACTCAAGAAAATAAATAAAATTACAAAGACATATTATACAGTGTGACCCATTTTGTTTGGAAGCACCCCTATAAAATCCGCATTTTTCAACCGATTTTGATTTAGACTTTTTTGTTAGATTCAGTATCCAAAACAGTATTTGGGCACAAATTTTCATACCATAATAGCTATTTTCAAGGCCCTCTACGTTAATTTTTCTTTGCCAAAAAAGACGAAAGTATATTAGGCATTTTTTTTTCTCAAATATGACTACACCACTGGATTCAGAATCATCACAAATGTAAACTATCAAAATTTTATAAAAAAAGTTTTATTAACAACAAAGTTATCACTACATGAATTTGGAAAAAGTTGTTTTTTAATTAATTTTTTACTAAGAATGTAGACACATTTTAAAAATGGCAACATGGTAAACAAAAACTAGGACTCAAACATATTGCACTGTAAAAATTCGAAGCCGAAATTTTAAAAGACAGGATAATAGGTCCATTCTTTTTTGAGGGTAACATGAATGCCAATAACTTCATGGAATTCTTGGAAGGTGAGTTATCCGCAGTGATTGACGAACTGCCACTAGCAGAAAGAAGAAATTTGATATGTCAGTAAGATGGTTGTTCTGTACACTATTCTAGGATTGTCAGGCAGCGGCTTAACGAAAAATTTCCAAATGGTTGGATAGGTCGCGGTAGCGAGTTAATCGAATGGCCTCCTAGATCGCCCGATTTAACTATATTGGATTTTTATCTGTGGGGGCTTTTGACACAAAAAGTGTATAAGACACGTCCAAGGAATAGAGCAGAACTGTGTGACAGAATACGACAGGCGTGTGCTGGAATAACGCCACATGAAATAAAAAAGCGCTAAGACATAGTCGCAAACGATACGAGAAATGTGTGGAAATTAACGGAGGTCTAGTCGAGGCTATAAAAATGTAGAATTCAATTATTATTAAGTAGTTTAATAATCAAAATGTATTATTTGGTGTTAATTTGTATTTTCGTCACATCAGCACAATTTTACATTACTCTCAGAAGCTATAACTCCAGAACGGGTTAAGGTATCGGGTTCAAATTTTTACAGTGCAATATGTTTAAGTCCTAGTTTTTGTTTACCATGTTGCCATTTTTAAAATGTGTCTACATTCTTAGTAAAAAATTAATTAAAAAACAACTTTTTCCAAATTCATCTAGTGATAACTTTGTTGTTAATAAAACTTTTTTTATAAAATTTTGATAGTTTACATTTGTGATGATTCTGAATTCAGTGGTGTAGTCATATTTGAGAAAAAAAAATGCCTAATATACTTTCGTCTTTTTTGGTAAAGAAAAATTAACGTAGAGTGCCTTGAAAATAGCTATTATGGTATGAAAATTTGTGCTCAAATTCTGTTTTTGATACTGAATCTAACAAAAAAGACTAAATCAAAATCGGTTGAAAAATGCGGACTTTATAGGGGTGCTTCCAAACAAAATGGGTCACACTGTATATGATGATATCCTTACATTGTGTTTTTGAAGAAGGGGAATGAAATATAATAATTTCATTCCCCCTCCCCCTTCTTGAATCACTTGATATGCGCGTTACAAAGTATTGAATGCATACATGCATTCACGTTTCCCCTTCTTGAAAAGTATCCAATACTTTCTAACGCTCATATCAAGTGATTCAAGAAGGGGAAAGGTGAATGAAATTATTATACCAACCAATGATTATATTCCTTTCCCCTTCTTGAATAATTTAATCTGCGTTACAATGCATTCATCACTCAAGTAGTGCGATCAACATTTCCTGTTCGAAATCAAACTTAAAAAATAGTAAGAGCAAGAAATATATTTACTAAAAATTTGGTGTATATTTGTGGTCACCGATTTTTTAAGTTCGTTACACACTACTACTTACGCTAGAGCTGCTCTGTCATTTGAATTAATTGTTTTCATGCAAAATTTGCAGCCTCTCAAATATATATTTAAAGAAGTGGTAATTTAAATAATATTATGAGGAAACTATAACTGAAATGTTATTATAATTAGCGAGAATACGACATGTTGTTGATCACTTGCCTGTACAGTGTGATACATTTAAACTGTTGTTTTTATAAAATATCTAGTCCAAAAGTGGCGAAAATCTTTTTTTGGATTCTCTCTGTAAATTGTGTATAACCCGCAAATTTTTCGACGGATAATCTCCAAAATGGGTGAGTACTATCGATTTTTCGCAAAATCAGTCAAAAACTCGTGTCTCCGTATAGTTCACCGGACCTCAAAGAATTGTTATAGCGTTGAAACTTCGTAGAAAACAAGTACTTTGTATGCACTTTATAGTTGGGTCAAACTAGCATGAATATAATGAAAACCTGTAACTTTTTTCGGAAAAGTCGGATCGACATGCGGTTTTTTTATAAATGTTGTAAAAATTATTAGTAACAAACCGTACATCTAACCTCTGTACGCTCGGATATTTATAATTATTTATTTAACAAATTGGACAATTTTCTGTGGGGGTTGACGAGAGTGTGGAAAACATGACTGTCCGTTCAATAAAAAGGTCTGGAAAACTTTCCCGGGTCGGTTTCCAAGACCCTCATTATCTCGAAGCTATTGTTTATTGTTAAATTGTTGTAATCACGCTAATTAACAAATTGATATCTCGACTCCTGAAATCATTAGAGCTCTCGATTTTTTTCCAAAAACTCTGGGTCCCCGAGGAGGAGCATGCCCACAAAGTTGTGGCACACAATTGTTTATTGTTAAATTGTTGTAAACTCACTAATTAACAATTTGATATCTCTGCTCCTGAAATCATTAGAGCTTTCGATTCTTTTCCAAAACTCTGGGTCCCCGAGGAGGAGCATGCCCACAAAGTTGTGGCACACAATTGTTTATTGTTAAATTGTTGTAAACTCACTAATTAACAATTTGATATCTCTGCTCCTGAAATCATTAGAGCTTTCGATTCTTTTCCAAAACTCTGGGTCCCCGAGGAGGAGCATGCCCACAAAGTTGTGGCACACAATTGTTTATTGTTAAATTGTTGTAAACTCACTAATTAACAATTTGATATCTCTGCTCCTGAAATCATTAGAGCTCTCGATTTTTTTCCAAAACTCTGGGTTTATTTAACAATTTAACAATAAACAATTGTGTGCCACAACTTTGTGGGCATGCTCCTCCTCGGGGTCCCGTGAAGAGGGATCGAGTGCAGCTCGAAAGTGTATATCGTAATCATATGATTATTATAAAAATCGACCTGACTCAGATATTTTCTTAATTTAAAAATAGAGAAGTTATGCGTACTGTATAATACGTTTTGGTACCGTTTTCCATCGGACAATTATACAGTATTCTTAATGAACAGCGCTCAAGAAAATTCATGTATTTTGCGGATCAAAATTTTCTTTATGGATGCAGTTGACCGTATTCGAATTGTCGGAATCTAAAGCGACTCGTTGTTATGCAACCGGTACAGCATCTGCAAGGTCGATTTAATCACGTGGCTAACGGCACAGCAGAGAGCAAGTGCTAACGGAATCGTGGATGGTCGTGTGTCAGATACATAAACATAGAAACGGAGGGAATAAAATGTAGGTCATGTTTACACAGATGGCGGGAAATCTATTAATAATAATACAAATACCGTTCGAATTACGATATGATATGGTTTATTGGCGAATGGGATAATAATGATTCATATTTCATAGGTATTGGCTGGAATGTTGGACTATCAACATTTGGTTTTATGTGATAGTATTGTGTAACCAATGTCATTTTAATGATGAATAAAAATGTATTAACCGGTATGTAAAACCAACTTTGTCAAATATATTTTATAAAATTCTCTAGCTTTCACTGAAAATATTTTCGGAGGTAATTCTATCGAGAGTAACTTGTATTTTGACAGTTTTATGAGACCATATGAACATTAATACCTAGATATAATTTGTATGAGTTTTCCTTTGAATATTAGGTAATGTTCATTTAGTCGAATTAAATTGTCTCAAAACACAAGTTACTCGAGATGAATTGAAGAAAATAATAGTCTCTATTTAGTCCGGGAAAGTGAGGAAGTTAAACATCAAATGTTTTTCATCGCTGATTTTTCATTTTTAAATGAAAATATATCGACCCAGCATCACTCTCTTAGATTGTCTAATAATTTCCGCTGGAGCTTGCGACGCAGCTTGCAAGCACAGCCCGGACCACATAAAATTCAAGCAATTTATGCTCGTATCATTTCTGGATGTGTTCTTACAAAAAAATCGTAGAGATGAAAATTGCAGCAAATTTTATGCTCTTGAAGGTGACGTAAATAGTTTTTCCAAAAAAAATTTTTTCCGATGTTAAATTTTCCAAAAATGGAAAATTTTTTCGTAAATCATATTTTTCGCTGGTAATTATAAATAAAATATTAATATCGAGGTCAAGACATGGGTAAACATAGAGGACGAACTTATGAAAATTTACATTTTTTCAGATTTGGAAAATTCAAAATGGCGGCTGCACAAATTGGAAACAAATTTTTTTTTTCAATCGTGTTTAAATTTATGAACATTGATGATATCGAGAAGCGGTTGGTTGCAATCGACAGAGTGAAAGTTATATTTATATAAATAACATAAACAAAATTTTTAAAATTTTTTTACATAATTTTTTATAACATTTACCGAAAAAAAATAAATTTTCCATCTAGTTTTTTCTCATTTTGGCGTTGAGAAATTTGTTAAAAATATCTTTTCAAGTTAGAAATATGTTTGTTTTTGAAAGACGAGTATTTTTAAAAAAATATTTCAGATGCGACTTTTACAAGCTGAGATAAACAAATTCAAAGTTTGCTAGATTGAAAAAAAAAATTTGTTTCCAATTTGAGCAGCCGCCATTTCGAATTTTCCAAATCTGAAAAAATGTAAATTTTCATTAGTTTGTCCTCTATGTTTACCCATGTCTTGACCTCGATATTAATATTTTATTTATAATTACCAGCCAAAAATATGATTTACGAAATTTTTTTCGGAAAAATTTTTTTTTTGAAAAACTATTTACGTCACCTTCAAGAGCATAAAATTTGCTGCAATTTTCATCTTTACGATTTTTTTGTAAGAACACATCCAGAAATGATACGAGCATAAATTGCTTGAATTTTATGTGGTCCGAGCTGTGCTTGCAAGCTGCGTCGCAAGCTCCAGCGGAAATTATTAGACAATCTAGGAGAGTGATGCTGGGTCGATATATTTTCATTTAAAAATGAAAAATCAGCGCTGGGAAACTTTTGATGTTTAACAGATTTTTCGACCTTACTTTCCCGGACTATTTTGTCATGGTCGAGTGATATTCAGGAAGATTATTTCATGAGCAACATAAAATAATTCCTATATACTATACGTTTCAACATTTATTTCGTTTCAACTTAAATTTTCAAAAGATAACAAGAACAAAAATAAATAAGAATAACTGATCACTTAAAATTGAAAATGCAATTATTATACCTAAGTAATACTCGTACCAGCACCGTAGATAATTCCAGTTGGTGACGCCTTGTGTATCTCTTCACGTATCACCTGTGTTGCTGAAGTTGAAGCCTGTGTTTCGTCCAACTGCCGCATTCTCTTTATAATTTTGTTGTGGTGTTGCTTATTGAGCTGGAGGTAGGATTTGATACTGTCTGCCGTTATTTTCATCAGTTCCTGTTCTTGCACGCCAACCTTTGCTAATTGTGAAACTGCCGTAGACCGACTGGAATGATTCGTGATTTTTTTTCTTCACATCCAAACCAATACGTTCTGCACCAGCTTTCATCCATTTCGAATATTCATTTTTTCCGCCGATAGGACAATTTTTGTACCATGCAGATCCCTGTCTTTTCCAGTGCGGATTTGGAGTTAAGAAAAAACGATCGCTAGTTATGTAACTCCCTCGCTTGCTGAGAATTTTCATTTGCATTGGGGAATGTTTAGAAAATCGTCTCCTAGCATCTAGAGTTTGTGCTCAAAAGTACCCTGATAGAATTCACCCAAAAGAAGGAAGTTTTCGAAACATTGTTCAATAGATTCCGTGATACTGGTAGCGTTGCATACGAGAAGATTAACAAAACTATCCAGTTATTGGCGACAACGCCAACGAATTTTATGTAAGTAGTTCTGTCGGTTACGGAAAATCCTAATACCAGTTCTAGAAAAATTTCAAGTGAATTAGGCATAAGTCAAATGACCGTGTGTTGAATAGGTACTCAAAAAAAATCGCTACCATCCCTATCATATCCAACTACACCAGTAGTTGACACAACAGGATTATGATAAACGTTTAAATTTTTTGTTTATGGACTTTGGATAAAGTTGGAGAAGATCCTGATTTTTTTAATTATGTATTGTTTACTGACGAATCTACTTTCCACAATAATGGGTTAGTAAATAGACATAATTTTCATTATTACGATACAGCAAACAAACATTTATTCCGTATGAATGTCCAACTATTTAGATGTAAGAGAAAATTTGCTAGAATTTGTTATATAAATGAGTTATTAGTTTTTTTCGAAATGTTATTCACATTTTAAAAAAAGTCAGCATAGCTCGGAACCCTCTGTATGTATAAGGAACCATAATGAACGAGTATTTTATTTTTTAGGGGCAATCGGCAAATGCAATACAATATTAGGGTGTCACATAAGATCAAATATAAGTTTGATACGCCACACTTAGAACATCCTGTATATTTCAAAATAATTTTAAAATGAAGCCTATATGAATGTACAAACTACTAAAGTGACAAACATTTTAACACTTTTACCGTTTCGGTATAAACCTCCATCCCGTTGATCGTGATTCACCCTGTATAGCTTAGTTTCCTGCTTTAATTGACTTAATCCTCTCGTTGCGCGGAATCACAACATACCTACGTGTCCTTAACATGCAGAGCAAAAGGTGGAATATTGAGAATTGCTTCCTTTGATGCAATCTGGCTACTTCTCATCGCACCCGTTATGCACAGAAAGGCAAGGCTCTGAAGTTTTGATAGCTTCAGTTCGGCTTTCTTCTGATCTGTTTTTGGCCACCAAACTAAGGCTCCATAATATGTAACCATGGGTCTCAGCAAAGTTGTGTACAGCCAGTGTACGATCCGTAGATTAGGTAACCATATGGCAGTTTTTCCCTAACATGTCTATCAATAAGTGTTTACATTATCTTCGACATGAAAGAAGACAGAGTTATTGGCCTGGATGACTTTGCCCGGGAATAATTCTCACCTGGTTTGAGAATAAAGACGATTCGAGCTCTTTTCCAATCAGTTGGAATATATCTAGTTGCTAGTGATGTTCCGAAGTGTTTACAAATTCTGGAGATAGATGTTCCTGTCTCTACGGAATTTGGTAGATGTGCCTGCAGTAGAATCTGCAGGGTCTCGCTACCAGTTTCAGTGTTTACTACGGTTGGTGCAGCAAGCTGGTCGGGGTAAACTATTTCACAGGATTATCGGAAGTTTTACGTTCCTTACCCCGTACCCTTCATCCAATAACCATTTCTTCTGCTCTGCGTAAGGCTTCCAGTCTCAATTCACAAAGTTGAGAATCCATGGCCGTTCCTCTATACGCCACCTGAGGACGCCCCACAGAGGTAGCTCATTCTAGTGAACGTACCCAGCTTTAATAAAGTGTTGCCTTATTAATATTCTGATGTTTTAAAAGATTCACTCCATGTGGACTCCTTAGATCTATGTGCAGTGGTTTTGACTTTCAATAACTTTTACGATGTATCAACCTACAATAGGTTCGTTGAATAAAGTATTTGAACATTAAACATTAAACTAACTAATAATTGAAATTAATGGTGGCGAATTTATGGTCGGCCCCGGAAGGCGAAAATCCACGCTACACTACAGTGTGCACCATTACTTAACAGCAGGAAGGCTATCCTTGTCTTAGTTGAACTATTGCATCCAGCCTCCAAGCAATGGTGAACCAAATGGTAAACACGCCCAAAGGCTGTAAGTGCAGGTATGATCCTTCAAGGTCATAAATTTGACAACCACTGACAATTTAAAACCGAAACATGTACATTTTCTAAGTAAATTTACAGTAGTAGGTCAGCGGTAGGTACACCCCTAAAATAACGCATAGAAAATCGAGGTAACCGATCATTGAGTTATTGCAAACAAAAAAACCTCAGTGACTTTTTCGCATACCTACGAGGGGTCAGTAATTACGATTTTGAGTGATTTTTCGACCTTGCTTAAAAGGAAGCATTTTTCGAATAAATGACAAGACATGAAAAGTGTTTATTTTTACCCAAAATACACTCGGCCACCTAAAATTTCGTTGCCCAAGAACTTTCTAAATTTTTCATCGATTTCAATTGTTTCTAGACCATATTGTACCTAGATAAATTCTTTATTATTAAAACAAACCACAGAAAGTATTCCAAAAATGTTGGTATAGCTTATTAAAAAAACCCATGTATTTGTAGTCCAATTTTTTAACACCCTGTGGAACAGTTCAGTAAATTTGTAGAGTTTACGCTTAGTTTATTACAAAGTATTTATTTCACCTTGATATCTTGATTTATTTGGAAGATACACGTATTCAAATAAAAGCCTGGAATTGTTTTAGGGAAAAAATTTAGGTAATTTGTAATGATCGTATTGATAAGACGAATAATGCGATCTTGAGAAATTGCGTCATATTCAGCTTGCAACGCAAAACGCAGCTCGTCAAATGTTTCGGGTAGTATAGGACGACGATCCCAAAGATATTCAATCGGATTCAGATCCGGACTACATGTATGTATGTATTTTGGGGTACCATTCACTGAGACCTGAAAGATCTATTGTGCCCCCTTACTTCTACTTAGCTCCTGAGGAACATCCCAAATACTAGTAGCTACTTTAGTCCTATTTCCCGGAGGAATTTTAGGATATCTGCAGGCTTCAACTTAGGTAACTCTCCCTCTTTTACCCAGCAGTCTCCCAGGTGCTGTGCCTTATGGTTTTGAATTGCTGTGCAGTTCGCAAGTATGTGGATGGAGGTTTCTTCTTCCATTCCACAAAATCTACAATCTTCTTCCTTGACTATTTTGAGCTTTTTAAGGTGCCCATTCAGGCGACAACGTCCCGTTAGGATTCCTGTTAAAACTCTTAGTGCAGTTTTACTTTGACTTATGCATTTATTTGATCTCAACAGGTTGTAGTCACCCAGAAGAATCTTAGATTGCCTAAGCGCTACAAGATCTTTCCAATGGTCAGATCTTCTCTTTTCTTTGGCTTTACCTATTTCTTCCAATATTACATTGGAGCTGATTCCGCAAAAGGGTTCCGGCCCCCGAAAGGGTATTTCAGTCCCCCTTTTCGCTAGTTCATCTGCTATTTCATTTCCTTCGATTCCAGTGTGTCCTGTAATCCACAGTAATGTGACTATATGGTTCTCGCCTAGTTCATTAAGTTTGCTGATTACACAAGAACTCAGCGCTTTGCATTCTATATCCTTTGCCTATATTGAACTGGGCACACTTTCTTATTGCGTGAATTTCCGCTTGAAAGATACTTGGGGTTTTTCCCAAGAGTGTTTAGTTCCTGGCCCGTTCCCTATCCTAGTTCCTTCTATTGATTCGGGCTACATGCAGGCCATTCTAATCGGTGGATATCAACCTCATCCAAATATTGGTTGACAAAATTTGCCACATGCTGATTTTGCATTGTCGTGCATTAAAATGAAGTCATCTCCAACAAATGGAGCATCTTCAGCCAAATTTTAGGTGGCCGAGTTTTTTTGCCGGTGAGTGTATATAATAAATGTCTTCTCAGTATCTCTTTGATATCTTCTTGCTATTTTGCAATTTTTTTGTTAATAACAAATTACTGACCACTCGCACGCAAAAAAGTCGCTGAGGTTTTGTTGTTGGCAATAACTCAAAGCACCTTATATACTGCAATGGATTTCATCCTGGCTCGAACGGGAACGAAAGACGTTATAGTCAATTCCTACGTTAAAAAAAACCTTTCCGTTGGAGATCCTTTTGAATCTTACCAAAAATTATACAAGTTTAGTTGACGTAAAAGATATAGTGCCAGCTATCTAATCGTATATCCCCTTTAAGTTATGTCTGAAAGGTATTTATTTTATTTTCGTCTACTCACCAAACATAATTCTATAAGAGAACACCTGCAACCATCCCTCAAAAATAGTTATAGTTCAGTCAAACTATTAAAGGCACTCACTCGCTGTCGCTCGTTCGTGATTTAAACAGTTTCGTTTATTAATCGCCTTCATTAACAAACTAGTTTATTAAATAACTATTAACGATTATTAGTTGAAATTATAACATTAAATGAATTTATCGTCAACTAAGTACCTAAGCATTTTAAATAATTATAATATTGACTGGGCTATGACGGTAGATAAGTATACTCTTAGTCTTAGAGTCAAACAGAAAGCCGGCAACTTTAAGTTCGCACTATACCTTTTACGTCAACTATACCTAAGTAAAACAACAAAAAATAGGTATCCATCTAAAATTTGACATTCAAAAACATCCAACCTATATTCCAATGTATCAAACGGCCGCAAAACACAAAGATGGCCGGTGTAAACAATCTCCATAGTAACCAGTTTGTTTTGAGGGTGTGTCGATATCCACGTGGTCGAACACGTTTTTAGGCGTGGTTTAGAAAAGAGGAGGAACTTCACAGCAACCATTTTGAATTCGTGACTGCTATGCTGGCTAGTAGCGTCAGCTAGCGGTAGTTAAGCAAAGTTTTTTCGCGCCAATTCTTGGCAGTGTTGTCGGATTGTGAATTTGTTTGGAAATAGAAGGATTATTCACAATTTTGCTTTCAGTCGGTTCAATGAAGCTGGTTTTCAGTGGTTTGTTTGCATTCTAATTGGAATGATCGTCGTAAATATCAGGATTTACAGACACAATTCATACCTACGCTAATTGGAAGCAAACGCTGGAAAGGACCGCAGAAATTTAATGTTAGAATTGATTTTTTCACTTTGAAATAACAAATTTAGATGTAAGACCTAGTGAAAAGGAAGAACGATTAGTTATAAAAAATTGTTTTTTTATTACGTAACATATTTTTTGTGTTCAACTGCAATTTGAATCATCCTACAGCAGGTTTTTAAAGATACTGTCCAGTCAAACATCTGTCTCTAGTAGGTACATACCAATAAATTAACAGATTAAAGTGGTTCTCTTTAAGTAAGTAATAAATTTTACACCTATTACTTCTAAACCTCTCGAAGCATAAATGACAGATGTTTCTGATGCGATGCAGTAAACGTACTTCGATCTTTTACTTATAGATATACCTACTCGATTGTGTTAACTCTTCTTGGCACAGCTGACACTACCTTTTTTTAAAAAGGAATTCAAGTTTTTACTATGATTGATGGTGGCATGCAATAGAGCTCTATCTACCTTCGATCATTAAAGGTGAAAAAATATGTAATTGGAAATTTACGACACAAATCCTGGAAGGTGAGTTATTACAGCAGGAAAATAAGGACCAGCTTTGTATAACATTCTAGTTTAGTTTATACTGGCTTAATTAGAATTATTATTTTATCTTTGCTAGTTTTTCGTCATTGTAGAATACCTAAGGGTTATCAGGTCTGCGAAGAAGGGTCTAACGGCATTTTTAAATTAATTCACCGATGTGGAGACCTTTTGAAAATGACATCTTTGGGCCATGCCACAAATGTACCTATCAATCACTTGAATAAGTAAAAACATCAATTGCGGCTGTTTCACGGAACTGCAGCCATCCTTGAAATAATAGCTAATTATATGACAGCCATAAATTGGTTGATTAAAAAATCAACAACATGGAAGAGCCGAAGGCGGTAATCACGAACTGCTGAAACGTTACTATAATATATTAAACAGGTCGAGATTCCAACTACCTCAATCAATGAATACTTGCACGAAGATAAAAGAAAAACGAAAATGGAAGAAAGAGACGAAGAGGAAAAAGGATAATAACCATCTTAGAAACGCCTTGGCTACAAATCATACGCGAAATATAATATTACGACGAGCTTTAAAGGTATCTGGCTGGTTTTATAGTACCAGAGCAGATGTTTAGGGTGATTCCATACTGTTGCCTGCAAATCGTTTAAATAAAAACAAATCTTCTGACAGTTGAGGGACAGAGCTACTGGACGTATTTTTTGTATAGAAACAATATCTGAATCGAATCTTTAATTATAAAACAAGAATGTCACAGTGTCGTGTTGTTTGTTTTTTTGTTTTCTCGTGACCGTCTGACAATCAAATCAATAACACTGCAGATAGTTTATTGTATTTTGTTCCAGCTACTCAGTCCTGTACTAGTGTGTAAAAGTTTTTAGCTGGGTATTCACGCAGGTTTCCTTATCGCATAATTATTTGCATTGAATAGTTTCAATTTATTCAGGTCTTCCATATAACCAGTCAAATTTGCTGATTCCTGTAGATACAATGTGAGCAGTTCCGCTGTACGTTCCAGGCATGGTTCTTTCATGGACTGTTCACCCAGTAATTTTTACGCTGCTTCTCTACTCAATTGTTGACAGACCCTCGTACTACGGTTTTCGGTTTAACAAGAATCTGTCCTGTTTCAGACTGTGCCCTCTGATTCTCTTTTTGCCAGGTCGTCAGATTTTTCAGGTGATTATCCCAGTGCATTGAACTATAATGATTATAAAAAACGACTTCAAGAAACACTTAAACAAATCTATCACCAAATAGGGTTCTTGTGATTGATAACGCTTTATCACAAAATGTACTAAGTCGATGCATCTCCCGGTATATTGCAATAAACTGAAAGCAGAATGTACATTTCCGAAGCACGTTATGCATATTCCTCTTCCTCCGAATACTTTTTCTTTCTTTCTTGTACCCAGCCCGTCACATTTCCGTGTCTCTTTTCTATACGTTTGACAAGCTTGTCAAGGTTTGGGTTGTGCCACGATACACTTACTTATGTATCGTTATTTAAACTCATTTACTTTACACCACTTGTATACTAAAAGCCAAACTAAGTTGCGTTGCGTTTATGTCATTATCGTGAACATTTGCAGCGTTGTCAGATTGTTCATGAAATATGGATATTGACAGAAAATAATTGAAGTAAACAAAAAACCGACCAAGTGCGAGTCGGACTCGCGCACGAAGGGTTCCGTACCATTATTTATAAAAATTGGAAAAAAATCCCGTTTGTTGTGTGGGAGCCCCCCTTGAATATTAATTTTATTTTAATTTAATTATTTATTTTTGGAGTAAATGTATAACTAAATATTCTGTGAATATTACAAGCGTCTACCTGTTGCCGTTATCAGTATCGAGCAAAAAAATCACGTTTGTTGAGTGGGAGCCCCCTTAAATATTCATTTTATTCCGTTTTTAGTATTTGTTGTTATAGTGGCAGTAAGAATACATAATCTGTGGAAATTTCAACTGTCTAACTGTCACGGTTCATGTGATACAGCCTGGAGACGGACAGACGGAATGACAGCTCTTAGTAATAGGTTCCGTTTTTTACCCTTTGGGTACGGAACCCTAAAAACGTGAATCTATAAAATTTCACAATATATTAAATGAAAACTACAAAATTATTTATAATTTTATATTTTTTTCCATTTGTGTTTTTTGTTAAGTAGATACATTTATGAATAGATACAAAAATTTATTTTTTTGTTCGAAACTTTTGAGGTTTAAACGAAACAAATGCGTGTTGATAATTTTGTTTGATTGAAATATGGCAACACCGAGAAAAGGGCGGAAACCATTTTACTATCAATTTTTCCTGATTTTACTACGAAGTTTCAACGTTCCTAGTTTATTGAAGCTCTTGTTTTCGTCTTTTCAACTGATATTTGTGTGTGTCTGTGTGTGTGGTGTGCGTACAGATATAATTAATCAAAAACAATATTTTTTTGTGAAAATCATGGTTCGTTAGTGCCAAATTTGCAAAAAAGTCGGAATTTTCCTAGCCTCTCTTTTCACCTGTAAGTAAATAGTTCTATTGGACAGTGGCACTGTCCGACTAGTCCGACAGTTTCTCCCCACTCCTAGAAAGTGATTGATGAAAACATATGTTTGGCGATAGAATGTTAGCCGTCATTTCGGATAGTTTTATGAATGACTTGCGGACTCTATTTGTAGTATTACTCTAAAATCTATTGTGTCCCCCTACTTCTACTTAGTTTCTGAGGAGAGTCTCAGGGACTAGTAGCTTCTTTAGTCCTATTTCCCGGAGGAATTTTAGGATATCTGCAGGCTTAAACTTAGGTAACTCTCTTCTATCCAGTAGTCTCCCACGTGTTGTGCCCTAGGATTATGAATTGCTGTGCAGTTCGCAAGTATGTGGATGGAGGTTTCTTCTTCCATTCCACAAAATCTACAATCTTCTTCCTCCACTATTTTGAGCTTTTTAAGGTGCCCATTCAGGAGAAGATGTCCCGTTAGGATTCCTGTTAAAACTCTTAGTGCAGTTTTACTTTGACTTATGCATTCATTTGATCTCAACAGGTTGTAGTCACCCAGAAGAATCTTAGATTGCCTAAGCCTTACTAGATCTTTCCAATGGTCAGATCTTCTCTTTTCTTCGGCTTTATCCTATTTCTTCCAATATTAGGTACGTTGGAGCTGATTCCGCAATAGGGTTCCGGCCCCCAAAAGTGTATTTCAGTCCCCTCTTCGCTAGTTCATCTGCTATTTCATTTCCTTCTATTCCAGTGTGTCCTGGAATCCACAGTAAGGTGACTAAGTACCTATATTGTTCTCGCCTAATTCATTAAGTTTGCCTAGGCATTCCCACATCACTTTGGAACTGATTACACAAGAACTCAGCGCTTTAATGGCTACTTGACTATCAGACATTATGATAATCCTTTGCATTCTATATCCTTTGTCAATATTGAACTGGGCACACTTTCTTATTCCGTGAATTTCCGCTTGAAAGATACTTGGGGTTTTTCCCAAGCTTTCAGAGTGTTTGGTTCCTGACCTTATTGGAGTTCATTTTATAATTAGCTTTTTCATAATAATGTCATAATATTATCAGTATCAAAACTAAATACATATTATGCTTACGCATATATTTATGTTTGTTGATAACATATCTATAGTAGGTACCTAATAGTTGACTCTGGTATTTCATTAATAACCTATATGTACTTTAATTATAGGAGGGCATTAGGTACAAGCTGTAGTTGGAATTGTCTTTCGCCTACTCATAATCTCATACCATCCATACAAAATCTTTCAAAAATCGTATTGAAATTCTTTCACATACTCTAAATAGGTATTTAACAAACGATTAAACAGAATTTTGTACGAAAGCAAATCAATTGACAATTGACATAATGTCAAAGATTGAAGAAATTTACTTGTAAGTAAATGTTTGGTGTGTTATCTTATTTGTTAGTGGAATTTCTTCATTCATTTGTAAATCAATAGAAACATTTCCCACCTAATCTCCAGTTTTCGTGAAAATAAAATGTTTTATCTTGTATACGATCGTTGTAAAACCAGTTTATTCACCGTCGACACACTCTATTCAGCACATTGTTAATTTTAGTTTATTTCACTTCCTTGGCAGTAATTACAATACAAACATCAAATAATAATAAACAAACAAAATGTACAATACCTACCTACGTTCGCACCATGTGTATGTACCTACCTACCAAAGTTCAAATTACCACAACAAAACCGCTAGTTTATGCAATTTACAATTTTCAACGTAAAAATAGATTTGGGGCGTTGATGTATTTATATTTGTTTGCTAAGTGCTAAGTAAATATTTTAACAAAACGATGTTGTTTACGAGGTCCGGGACAATCAATCGATAGTTTATTTCATTATTACAGCACGGCATGGGAAAATCGACAGAGCTTTAATTATAAATATCGCCAGGATCGGACTACTTAGAAAATGTATCTATAAAGCCGTTTTTATAAATTTTTCATTTAATATATAAGTTTTTATGAATTTTCCATTGGAATGAAGCATTTTTCATTAATTTTCATGTGTAAAATATAATTTCCAGGTAAATAAATTATAATGCTTTTATCCGTAAAATTCCCTATTAATGTATAAATTAAAAACTTTTCATTATATCTCCATTTATGAATTTCCCATTGAAAAAAGCATTTTTATTAATTTTCATGTTTAACATAGCAGTTTTCAAAAAATGTTCATTAAATAAAAGCATTTTTTATCAATTTTCATGTTTAAACTAGCTGTTCTTGAGAATTTAACATTGAAAAAAAGCATTTTACATATATTTTCATTTTCAAAATATATCATTTTGAAATATAAACTTTTATGAATTTTTCATGGAAATGAAGCATATTTCATTATGTTCAAAATAGCTGTTTTTATGAATTTTTTATTGGAAAAAAGCATTCCTCATGAATTTTCATCTTTAAAATAGAAAATTTTATAAATTTTGAACTAAAAAAAAACATTTTTCATGTTTAAATTCGCAGTTTCTATGAATTTTCTTTTTCATCAATTTTTATGTTTAAAATAGCAATTTTCATAAATTTTCTTCGAAAAAAAGTAATTTTTATCAATTTTCATGTTTAAACTAACTGTTTTAAAGAATTTCACATTGAAAAAAAGATTTTTTTATCAATTTTCATGTTTAAAATTGCAGTTTTTATGAATTCTTCATTTAAAAAAACATTTTCCATTGATTTTCATGTTTATAGCAGTTTTCATGAATTTTTTATTAAAAAAAACATTCATCAACTTTCATGTTTAACATAGCAGTTTGTTATGAATTCCTTATTGAAAAAAGCATTTTTCATTAATTTTCATGTTAAACATAGCAGTTTTCAAAAACTGTTCATTGAATAAAAGCATTTTTATCAATTTTCATGTTTAAACTAGCTGTTCTTGAGAATTTCACATTAAAAAAAAGCATTTTACATATATTTTCATTTTCAAAATAGCAGTTTTCAAAAATTTCACGTTGAAAAGAAGCATTTTTAATTAAATTTCATATTGAAAATAGCAGTTTTTATGAATTTTTCATTGGAAAAAAGCATTTCTCATGAATTTTCATCTTTAAAATAGAAAATTTTATAAATTTTGAATTAAAAAAAAACATTTTTTATGTTTAAATTCGCAGTTTCTATTAATTTTCTATTGAAAAAGACATTTTTCATCAATTTTTATGTTTAAAATAGCAATTTTCATAAATTTTCTTCGAAAAAAACGACTTTTCATCAATTTCCATGTTTAAAATAGCAGGTTTTATTAAATTTCCATTGAAAAAAAGTAATTTTTATCAATTTTCATGTTTAAACTAACTGTTTTTGAAAATTTCACAAGAGATTTTTTATTAATTTTCATGTTTAAAATTGCAGTTTTTATCAATTTTTCATTTTAAAAAAGCATTTTTCATTGATTTTCATGTTTATAAAAGCAGTTTTCATGAATTTTTTATTAAAAAAAACATTCATCAATTTTCATGTTTAAAATAGCAGTTTTCATAAATTCCCCACAATAATTTTACGTGTACAGAAAATTTCTATGAATATAACCTATTATACGATCAAATTCTAGTATTTATACATCCAAGGCAAAATTCTACTATAATAGGTCCGTATTTTCATATTTATATTCTCCTATAATTGAAGAAAATATAATGAACATTATTGAAAAAGTACTATGATAAATAATTCAACAAAAATTGATTATACATGACGTCCTTTTACAAATCGTGACTATTGGTTGATTAAATCAATGTTTTGGATGTTTGTCCTCGTTCAGTTAGTCCACGTGGACTAAATGGGCGTTATAAGCTTTAGTTGGAAAGCAAACCGCGTCATAGCGTTGTAGTTGGGAATACTACTCTACAAAATATTGTGTCTCAACAAATTACGATTTCTGGTCACCAAGTGTTTATATATGTTATAAATTGAATGTGTTTCTTATAAGTAAGCGTTTTAAGCAACAAAAATAACAATCGATGAGGTCGTTGAAGAAGCCTTGACCGATTTGTCTCTAAAAGTGGGGTAAAAGCTGTCTAAGTATAAAGCGTCTTCGACTAACCTTGCACGATGTGGTCGAACATTATCGTCTAAAAAGTTGTTTCAAATAGCAGCATGAAATAAACGTATAACATTGTTTATAACTTGTACATAAACCTGCTCAATCATGTTCTCATCAAGCAATAAGAATTCTGTACGTCCATTAAAGAAACGCCCACCCCAAACAGTAACTGTACCACCTCTGAACAGATGAAATACCTGCACTGTTCTTAGATTTCTGGGCACTAGTTGAAGAGTCCATACACGAACATGTTGACTATCAGACTATCGTCCATACCTCGACTCATCTGTGAACAATGCGGACCTCCATTCAGTATTCCAATTCACACGTTCTTTAGCTCATGCCAATCGAGCATGGATATGAATTTGACTCTTCTCAAAAGTCGACGTGAACTTGAATTAAACTCTTCTTCAATTCAATCGAAACCAAAACAACACCATGATTCTACTTGAGAAGTGTGTTTTTTAGACCGCTTGTGTCATTTGTGGACACTTTATCTTCGATAATGATTATTGATTGATTTTAGCAGTACACCCAGTCAAGGTTATTGAACATTATTCACTTCCGTGATTTATGTTACAAGTTGTGAAATATATCGCCTGTCTACTGATTCATTCTACATTCAAACTTTAGACTTCAGTTCTTTCTTGAGAAATTATTATTTTTACCCATTCATAACGACAAAATGCAATCAAGTCAGTTAATACAGTAAATTCCAAATCAAATAGCCGATAGCGACATCAGTAATTCAAACTTATAGATGAGTGGTGATTGAATTACTCTATTGGCTTAACTTCGATGTAGATAATCAGGGTTTGCACCGCATTACCAAATACCCTATAAACCCGGCGAATCAGAATTCGCTTATAATTAACTAAGTATTATATATTCCAGAAAACAAACCACATGTAAAAGTTGAGTAAAGTAATGCCCGGTTGCAAGAACGCTAATCAAATCTCTCATCATAATATGATGGTTGATTAAAAAATTATGAACATCAATGGGAACCCGATTTCACGAAAAAAATAATGGTCGATTAATTGTTCATCATTGCAGGTACCTATCCGTTGCATTTTGGTTGTGTAAATGATGGTTGATTTGAAGAATTAACGAGTTATTATTTCATTGATTAGCCGTTAATCATTCATCATTTTTAATAAGCGTTCTTGCAACCGGGCATAAGTGTTCTAAAATTATTTCTAAAAAGGACCCCGCGCATTTCATATGACAAAGTGGCGTTCCGTCAAATGTTATAAATTTTGGATATGATCTTGTGCTCGACTTCTTGACCAAAAGTGTCCATGTATTAAAGTTGAAAAATCCTTGTGTTTCGTGACCACGTAATTTTATTATTAACAAATAAATATGCATTTTTAGTAGATAGTATCATTGATAATGTTCTAGTTTATCGTAAACTTACACATAAATAGTTCAAAATGTCAACATATACATGGTGGGACTCAATTATACCTATAAGGACGAATTTTTGGAATTCTATTAAATTCTTATATTGAATGAAAACAAGGTCAGAAATAAAAAGTTACTTCATATTTAATGTTCTGGCATCAAATATAATAATTCTAGAGGTATTCCATACAGGGTGATTCTTAATGCAACCTCAAATTAGTTTTTTTCTATATGAAATACTTAAATAAGTTCCACCATGTATTTCAAAATTAGTTTTTGATGTTGAAAACGTATTGGTTACCTAGATATTAGTACTTTTCTTATAATACAGGGTGATTTGCACATACATCTTGTTTTTTTTCTCAATCACCCTGTATTTTATAATTCGTTCCGTCAAAATGATTAATCTATTTTGTTTTGTAATAAGCTTAAAATAGTGAATAAACTGAAAAAATTTCATAATTTTACCATGACCAGTTTTTGTCGGTTTAATAACAAGATGTATGTGCAAATCACCCTGTATTATAAGAAAAGTACTAATATCTAGGAAACCAATACGTTTTCAACATCAAAAACTGATTTTGAATTACATGGTGTAACTTATTTATTTCATATAAAAAAAAAACTAATTTCAGGTTGCATTAAGAATCACCCTGTATTGAATACCTCTAGAATTAGTATATTTGATGCCAGAACATTAAATATGAAGTAACTTTTTATTTCTGACCTTGTTTTCATTCAATATAAGAATTTCCTTGAATTCCAAAAATTCGTCCTTATATAATTGAGTCCCACCCTGTATATGTTGACATTTTGAACTATTTATGTGTAAGTTTACGATAAACTAGAACATATCAATGGTACTATCAACTTTTAATGCATATTTATTTGTTAATAATAAAATTACGTGGTCACGAAAAACAAGGATTTTTCAACTTTAATACCCTGTGTATCGGAAACTAGTCAGAGGATTCATTTGATCCCATGGACACTTTTGGTCAAGAAGTCGAGTACAACATTATATCCAAAATTTATAACATTTGACGGAACGCCACTTTGTCTAAAGAAAAGCGCGGGGTCCTTTGTAACATTTGGAACTGCTTGTACCATGATATATTTGCTCGTTTGTAAGGTAATTTTCATTGATTAGTTGAACAATCTCTACTTAACGGAACTCCGCCTATTTTCCTGTTTCTGTTTGTTACAAATATCACATGAGGATTATAGAATTAAAGGCAGAAATCACAATTGATTGTTGAAATTTAGTTGAATAAATCAAAGTAATTTTTTTTCGAAAAATATTTCGTGAATATTGGAATTTTTAAAAGCAAAAGTCCATATCGTATTCTGACCGGTTCAAATCTCCAAACATGTTTAGTGTGATGGCAGTCAACAGCTGAGTTCCGTTTGAATCCATTGGAACGTAACCCAACTTTCTAATCATAGACTATTTCTGGACTTAACGTACGTATTATTCATCTCTTAGTGGTCATATCAAGTGCCAGTGCAATGAAAACATTCATATAGACAATATCGATCCGTCCGACCAGAAAATTTCATTGTTGTAAGCTATACATTTGTTGTTGTGATTCTCTGAGGGGCCCTCGTTTTATAGCACCGATCCTAGCATCACGACCTGGAGGGAGATTCTGTAATTTTCGCTGAAATTACGATAGCAAGCGGTAGCGAACCTTAACGAAACGAAAGCGATTGTAGAAACTATTCTATAAGCGGTTTGTTTATCCATGCTTTGCTATCGTTAAGCTTTCGAGTACATACACGACTGCATACGAAACGTGTTGAACGTGAGTACGGCAACCTCGCAATACTGTACAGTGCCATCCTCGCGCTTTTAAAAAAGAAGAAAAAGATAGTAAATTGTCATTTTAGTTCGTTATCTATGACACATTGTTAACCTAAAACCTAACCAAAAATTGTGGTTTGTTTTTAAAATATCTTATTTTTATTTAAAGAAAAATAATGTTGCCTGCAAAAACCACATGCTATTTAATGTAGTAGGTAGTTATCTCTTTTCATAGCTCATTATATTTGTTTTTCCCGTTTATACCATCGAATTTTTTTGTTAAAATTTCTAGGTACTGTTCAGCAAAATCCATAAATACTGACCACTGTAAGGAATTGTTTTTTGTCTCCTGTCCATATTCAAAAATATATTCTCAAATAAATTTTTTAAAGCTTCAAAGTGACACGAAAAACGAAAAGAAAAGAAACCAATATATTATAACCTCACAAAGTTTAAAGCGAATCCCAACGCGAGCGAAAATTCCGCGCTTTCGCTTTGACTTCGTCTACCACGTTCGATTCTACCGAACTTGTTTATAGAATACGGATTACATTCAAAGCGTCAGAAAACGATAGCGAGTCAGTTATAGAATCCACCCACTGGTTCAGATAGAGCTTCGTTAAAACAGGCGGAAATCGAAAAAAACATACCTTATCTCTTTCTCCTAACATGTTACACTCAACAACGTCAATATGGTCAGTGACGTCATTCTGGAATGGTCTATATTCTCAGTTTTATTGGATACAATCATTTAATTATTTTTTAATGCCCCATAATGTACTTTCATTATCAAAAAGCGTAACCAATTGCAGCTGTCTCTAATGCTCAACACATTTTTTTTTTAAAAGGAGCCGTCCCTTCGCTGGCACCACCTCAGCCTCTTGGGCTTATTGTGGATCCTCCTTGTGTTCTGACTATAGCCTATTCAGCCAATCCGTTCCCTGTATTAGCTCATACAGGTTCTTAACTGGTTCGTTGTAGAAGTCTTCTGGAGTCATTTGGGGACTTCCATATACAGTTTCTGCCTCCTGTGGTCCAGCGTCTCACAGTGGCATAATATGTGCAGAGCTGTTTAGGTGTCCTTTTTGCATCTTCTGCATGTAAGGTCTCCGTTATACAGTCCTATTTTGTTCAAGTGCTCCTTTGTGGGAAAGTGTCCCGTAAGAAGCCCCGTTATGGGCGTATTCTTCCAGTGTTTTTTGTATTGTTCTTTCACCCACCCTCTTAACCATGATCTAGTGGAGCATCTGGGAATGCCCACAGATGGTTCGGGTCCGTTCATCAGGGTTGATGATTCTGCTCATGCCAGTTCGTCAGCTTTTTCATTGCCAGCGATTGCTTTGTGACCTGGGACCCACTTCAGTATTCAGAGTCGCCAGTCTTCTAAGTTCTTCGTCGCATTCCCATACCAGCCGAGATGTTACCTTAGAGCTCTGAAGTGCTTTAAGGGCAACTTGACTGTCACTGTAGATCCTGATCTGCCTGTTGTTGTAGGCTCTCATGTTATCTGCTCTTGCACATGCAAGTATTGCATAGACCTTTTACCTCTTGCTCAACACATTACTTCCTTCCAGTATTTATCTACTACGAAAATGATTAATAGTATATTAAGATATAAGGACCGGAAGTGAAGCTCACCAGCTTGAGGGTTTGGTATGATGGTTACCAAACCTGAAAACTGTAACATCCGGCCCGTATATCTCACGCTATTTTTTGCACGATCGGTTTTTTTTCTGCTCCAAGAAGTTCCGTACCAAGTGAAGCTCCGTTGATTTCCAATAGCATAGATCAAGAAGTACATCACCAACAAAGTAAAATGCCTTTTATTTTTAATTATTATGCTTCAAACTGTTCTATTAATTTTAATATGCATTAATTTAAAGTTAAATTTATTTGTTTATTTTGATATGTTGCTATATGGTTTTACCTAATTTTATAGTTTTGAATAAAGTTTTTGCAAAAAACCCAAATTTTTACTTATAAAAGACCCGAGGGCCGTAAGTAACTTACACCGGGTGTTGAAGATGAACACATTATATGCTACTGTATGACTGATGAATGAGTCAAACTACAGTAAGTATCTAGGAGCTATCTTTGTGCGCTCTAAGGATATAGATAGAACTTCTCTTTCGCTTAATTGTGAAGTTTGAACTTAAAGGGGTCATCTAACTTAGATTGAGGCACAATAGACAGTATTGTCGCAGTGTACGGTTATGAAAAGATCACTCATCGAAACAAAAACCAGACAATCTAATATATACCCTTGATTTTTTTCACAACAATTCCTATAATTCACAAAGAACGTATAAAACATTTTATTACATGTTACATGCTTCAGACGGATATAATCTTAGAATAAGTAGTTGAGTTTATTCTAGTCGTTCCCTTTTGCCTCATATCGCCCTGGAACACATCGCAAATAAATCAACTAATAAAAGCTTCCGTAACTTTGACCTAGATCTCTGTGAAAAGCCGGGAAAACCAGGCTGAAACTTTCCTTCTTTCTGCAATATTTCTCATAAGATTTCCGTTGCAAAACAGAACCGGACTAACCTTATACCTACTTTCTTTGAAATACACTTCACTTAGAGCAGGTTTATTAATGCCCGGTTAAATCTGTCAGCTACGTAGCCCTCAGATATCTCTACATTAGAAAGCGTATATCAATGCACCACATGATCGAGATAACTGGATACTAAGTGTAATTGAGCATTTGGCAACCTTGTGTTATAATACAAAGAATCAAATATAAAGAAGTAATGGTAAACTTACTCTGGCAACACCGTAGGTGTCAGAGTCAAACTTGTGGTGGTGCTGTTATTTTTATTTATAGATTGTATTTAGTCTGTGCTTATGTATGAATAAAAGTAGCCGTTAATTAACAGTTAAAATTAATTAGACGTTACTAAGCTACTATAAATAAATCAAAATGGAAGCTTTCTGATATTGCCCTAAACGATGATAATACGTTGACAATTAAAATTGAAATTAAGCAAAATGTGAGCAAACAATCATGACACGGAAGAACACTTTCTCGTATTTAACTGTACCTATGTTCTATGGTTAACATCAACTTGCCGAAAGCTTGACTGCCAACAACTAAGATTTAGCCGAAAGCTACAATATTTAACCGAGCATTTATAAACCCGACCTTCATTTCATTCATTCATTCGGTTGGGTTGTGCTCATCAGCCCAGGCACTCGAAAAAAAACCCGACCTTATATGAAGTAAACCTGCTTCGAGATCTTCAACGTCGTTGTCGTCGTCGTCGTCATTGATATATACCTAAATGAAAAAAAAGGAAAAAGTCATAAAAAGTTATATTTTGATATAAACGACTTCAACTAAACAACAAAGTTATACTGTATTATGTCCACGACTATTTGATGTGCCTCTTCAAGTATAATGACGTTCATAATTAACCAGTGAAAAATAGGTGTGGATAATAAATGTGGAAATGAACGGGTCACATAACACAAATAAATAGGACCTATATTGAAGGATATTTATATACAAATGTCACAACATAAAAAAGAAAAAGAAAAACCGCGACCAAGATTCGAACCCTATGCCTACAATTCTTCATTTCACGCAGTCTAACCTCTAAACTACTACGCTACGGAGACCTACTAATTCATTAATCCAGCTGTTGTATATAGAGCGTACGATTAAGTCAAAGCGTTTTAAATAGTTTATAGCTGATTGCAAGAATTTTAATTATTATAATGAATTTAAATTGAAATTACCAGAAAGTATAATATGTAAAGCGAATCAGACACTAAAATGAGTGTTACCCCGCCATAAGAGAAGCGGAATAAATATTATCCTTAAATTTATTGCCAGAAAAGTCCAAAAAATTATATATGAAAACCTATAATCACTTCCTAAATTAGAAGAGAGAGGAAAAAAAATCATTTATAAACAGGTAATAGATAAAATATAGTATTTTACTGGATTATTATGCTGGCTTATATTCACTATAATATGTCATAAACGCACCTTCGTGAATAATAGCCATCATTATATGCTTGTTGAATAATATACTATGATAATTTATGTCCCAACCGAAATCCCATAACAAGATCTACTGTCAGTAAATTAGTAGAAAATTTTAACGGAACTGGTTCAGTAAAAGATTTATCCAAATCAGGGTGCAGAAAAAAACTGCATCAACGGGAAACAAATCTTTAAATTTAGTTAGAACATGATCCGTGCTTGAATACTAAACAAATATCCAGAAACTTGATATTCCGCAAACATCCGTAATGAAAATTTTACATGAAAATAAATTCCATCCATACAAAATAAGATTAGTTCAAGGGTTGTCAGATGATGATTTCGATAGACGTGACATATATTATGTTGGAAAAATGTTACAATCAAAAGGATCCAAATATTTCAAGCAATAAGTATTATGTTTTGCATGAGGCCACTTTTTTATGAACGTAAATTGCATAATTTTGATACTGGTCACGTAACACTCCTCGTTGGATGTGTGAATCCCACACAAAAATATGCAATATATTGACATTAGAAAAAATTTATTTTTAGAAAAAAATTGTACTAAGAATAATAAAACTACAGCTTAATAGTCTGTGTGATCTCCTCGTCTTGCGATCAATTAGCTAAGGCGTCTCGGCATCCCACGAATCAAGTTATTAATAACATGGTCAGCCATATTGACCCACTCTTCTTGAAGAGCTACAGTCAAGTCTTGAAGGGTTGCAGGAGGGTTTTCTCGATTTGACATTGCTCTTCCATGATAATCCCATACATGTTCAATGGGATTCATGTCTGGTGAGTTTGCTGGCCAATTCATTCTTTGGATATATCCTTCCTATAGCATGTTTTATACTATTTACGTGCGATGTGGTCTGGCATTATCGTCTTGAAAAATGAAATTTGCCCCATAATTGTTACGCAAGGGCTGAATTATTGGTTCGATAACGGTTTCCAGCGTATAAGGTACCAGTTATTGTTCGTTCTATCAAAATAAGTGGGAACGTTGACGATACATTATACCACCCCAAAACATCACAGATCCGCCTTGATAGGGAACAACGTCTCTGGCAAACATTAACCGTTCCTGCCTACCTGGACCCCTCCAGACCTTTTGCCGCCGACTATCACTCTGAAAACCAAATAGTGACTAGTCCGAAGAAAGAACGTTACGCCATTGTTTCAAAACCCGATTTCTGTGCTCTTGAGCCCATTGGAGACGTGCAGCTCTATGTCGAGGCAAAAGTCTAGGCACTCTTAAAGGTATTCTTGCTCTTAGATGAGAAGAATGTAATCTCCTTCTGATGGTACTTCGCGAGATTGCTCTACGGTACGTTCGCAAAAAGTGACTTTGAACGGTTGCTACCGTTATCGATCGGTTCCTTCGAGTGAAATTAGCCACGTAGCGGTCTTCCTTTTCTGATGTAACTCTGGGTCGTCGCGCAACGCTGCCGTTTCCTGGAAAAGGGCTTCTATGCGACTTACCGAAGTCCACTGCTTATTCAGATGATGAGCAATCTGGTGGTTTGATTAACCCTCTTGATGTAAAACCATTATGCGTATTCGCTCAAACTGAGAAATCAGGTTACCCGGCATTTTACACAAAATGCAATGGGTATTTTCAAACTCATTCTCAAGGTAAAACTTATTTTTTCTACAAATATTGGTATATTTGCGGACGAAAACAATTTTTTGCTACGATATTCTTTTTATTTTTATGATAAGATACCAAAAAGTTTACAGACAAAACATTACCTCTTTACATAGGCATAGTTAGAAGTTAACAAGGGGGGGGCCAAGACTTTTGGAGGTGTGTGTATTTTGCGGCCCCAGTACAAGTGTTGATATGGAACATCTATTTAAAGCCGGTCCCAGACACTACGTGTATTTGGCAAACATTTGGTATTCGGACTTATTCGCGTAGCGTGTGGGAAGTTAACTTTGGCAAATATTCGTCCTTCGTCATTTTCCCGGCGCTGGTCGGAAACTAGCACGAAGTAAAGGACGCCGTAGTTCGGCGAAGTAAACTAGGTGTACCTTTGCTATACTACGGCACCGTGTGGGAGATCAAGTGAACATTCGTGCAAATGATAAATATTGGCCTATTTGCCAAATACACGTAGTGTCTGGGACCGGCTTTATAAACATGTAATGATAATATTTTCCATAGAGATAATAAACATAGATTAGGTAACCTACAGTCGGAAGCGTCCACGCAATAAAAAGAAATGGCGAATGAAATTGATGATGCTGTCTCTATCTAACATCGCGTGATGCACATGCGCGAAGACTGTAACCCTACTAACCTTTTAAGAATGTATGCGCGATTAGAAAGAGAAAGCAATACCAAACTGGTTGTCCATCTCTTTCTAATGGATAGACTCTTACACGAGCCCCTATGGCATGCTTACTCTATGTGTATTATCTCTATGATATTTCCAGGAAAATTTCTCATCTTGAACAGAGTCCGTCTCTGTAAACAATTGAATTTTCTTAACAGTGAACTCTTGACTTTCGGAGTTTATGGATAAGGCCAAAACGACAAAAAGGAAAACAACAATGAAAAAGAACATCGTTCGATAAGGAATGTCAGCATATAACGGTTTTGTTTTTCATTCTTTATTAGATAGCATTGAAAAAAAGAGCAATGATGGAAACAGAAAAAAGTTAATGTGTACTCTGGGGACTCGATCTACAACGATGCCCCTGAAAACAAATGGCGGAGAAGATAATCAGGAATATAATATATATTCGTTCTGAGACTATGAGCGTATATATGCTGAATGAATTGGTTTTAAAAGAAGTTATTTGAACGAATCAGTATAAAGACTACAACGATCTGAATAGTGCGTTTATCCTTGAGTGCCAACATTTTATGTAAATATTTAGTATGTTTTTCTAATTCATCGCTTTTGCATTGAACATCCATCAATTCTAATTCCAAGTGCATACCAAGCACATGAAACAACGACAATAACAAAGATTACAAAATAAATTATAATTTAAAATAGTATATTATTAAACGATCAATTTATGATAGCCATTACTCACGCAGGGTGAATAATGGCCATACATTGCGAGTAGAATACTATACTTTGTCCACGATCCTTGATTACTTTATTAAATTTAAGTAAATAATGCGAGTGTAGAACGGAAAGTAATAATTTGGTATTTGGTAGTATTGACAATTCTAACTATAGATATTGGCGATACTGATAAATATATTGTTTTAAAAATATCTATCGCTATTAGAAAATATCGTTATGAAAAGTATCAATACTGTAAATTTCGATATTTTATCGATACGATATATTTCAGAAACAAATTTCCTAAAAAAAATAAGCAGATTTAATAGTTTATTTCATATTGTACCCCCATCTCTAGTCACCTATGTACCGAAATGTTGCGAGTGTTGAGTTGTCAAGGTATGCTATTTAAATGCAAAAGCGTGAATTATGAACCATAATTCACTCTAGTAGATATATGACCAAACTAGCAAAATATATTCCTAAAAGAACGAAATTATTTCATAATTATCGTATAGCGCCACTTGGAAGGATAAAATCATTTTTTAATGCGATTCAATTCGACAATTTTATCATAAAATACAGGGATTTCTATAATGCTGGTCGATCTTACAACTCATATCATACGACAAAGTAATACTGTAAGTATACAAAATTTATAACAGTTGCATAACGTACCTACTACAAAATTTCTATATAATAGTTTCAAAACAGTGTTATACAGATTATAATACGGTTGCATAGCTATTGTATTACTTATAATTGCGACGTTAAAAGTTAGTTGTAAAGGAAGCTGTATGAATAGTTGCATTAGAGTTCCTTAAGAAAAGTAATAAGATTGTTGCTCTACGCAGAAGTAAAACATTACACTATAAATATATAAGTATTTCATAATCATCTTATAACCACACAAGAATTCTCTGTTATGAAGAGCTTATAGAATAAAAATGTAGTTCCCAGGAATAAATTAATTATTAGAACTAGCTACATTCAAAACTGGTCAAGAATCAAACCGCACATGATCCCTGATACTATTAAAAACAATTGTATGGCCCTGCATTAAACATCATAATAAAACGTTAATATCGTATACAGCTCAGAAGAAAACAGAATAATTGTGTAAGGTTTCTAATTTCTATTACCTATATAGGAGCGCCATATATAGAAACCGCCGCTATTGTGAAAAAATCATATAGAAATGTAAAACGGTGAAATAAAAATAGATTTTTTAAAGAATTATAGAGATTTTTTCCGCTTTTACAACAGCCACAATACATGTTTTGTTTTAAGTTGAAAATTCAACAATTAAAACATTATTTTTCATTTTTTAATAATACCAATAAAATGTATGCTAGACTGAGGCGCTTTAATTTTTTATAAAAAATATATATATTGTCAGAAAAGTTAGCTGCGCAAATAAATTTGGCCCCTGGAGTAGCGATATAGATCTTCAATATTTTCAATATGATTAACAACAGATATAATAACTCCATCACCTACCGCCATAATAATAATAATGTCTGATTTTGGATCTCACACCTCTGTCATGACACAACGCAAATGTTCACACATACCTAAAATATTCTTGTGACAATTCTATTCCGAATTTTGACAGTAGTGAATAAAATAATTATATTAGCGAATATTGGGGACATACTTATAGAACAGTTATATAATCATCATATTGGTACGAACTTAGTAATTCAGAAGCCGGTCCTATCGTGAACTATAAATTTTGGCGAATGCGCGAATTCCAGATTTTTCTAGTATACGTATTCACGCATACGAAGATCATGGTAAATTCAAGAACGTTCGAGAATTGAGAAAAACTATATACAGTGTGTCCCAAAAAGTTTTATACAAATGGAGAAAAAGTTTATCTTACATTTCACAAAAAAAAATATTCTTGATAAAAAGCTCTGCATGACTTGTAGATCCATAATCAAGTACAAAATTTTTAAAACATTGGCTGGAATACAGGGAAAATCAAAATTATGATTTGGAGTGAGAGTAAAATACGTTCAAACTGTAGTGGAGAGCAAAATGTTCATTGAAATTGTTATTAAGTATCAAAAAATTATGCACACTTGTAGATTAGTGATTTGTCCAAATAAAAATTACAAGATATTATTAATTAGATTATTTATTGAATAAAGGAATAAGACATGATAAAAAATTGATTACCTCCTCATCAACAATGAATAATACGCAACTAATAAATTTTATTGGGAATATGTAAAATTACTTAAATACTACGGAACTTCAACGTATCCACCATCCTTTTCTAAACAGGTGATTGTTCGTTGATTAAATTATTTTATGACATTCCTAATCACATCTGGAGTTATAGCTTCACATGTTTCTCTAATGATTCTTTCGAGATGATCAACATCTTGAAATGGCCTCTGAAGGTACACCTTTTCTTTTAAGTAGCCCCACAAAAAAAAGTCTAGAGGGGTAATGTCTGGAGACCTTGGAGGCCAAAGAAACTCCATGTACCTCCCGATCACTTTACCGCTAAAAGTGTCGAGGAGAAAATCCCGAATATTTCTGTTACAGTGACATGGTGCTCCATCCTGTTGGTACCATATTTTTCCTAGTTCATTTAGTGGTAGTTCATCAAGAAAGTCAGACAAATGATTATTTAAAAATTGTAGGTATCTTTCTCCATTCATGTTATTTCGAAAAAAGAATGGTCCAACAATTCTGTCTTTGTAAATGCCACACCATACATTCGTTTTAAATGAATATTGATCTCTGGTTTGGACATGGAAATTGGGATTAACATCGCTCCACCATCGACAATTTTGCGAACTTACTGTACCATTAGAGGTAAACGTTGCTTCGTCAGAGAAAAGTACGTGTCGTGTCATAAATCTGTTATCTTCCAATTCTCCTTGGATACAAGCACAAAATTCGAACCTTCGTTCAACATCTCCTTCTTTCAAAGTATGGGTAAATTGGGGTTTGTATGGTTTAAATTTATTTGACTTTAAAATTCGTGCAACTGTAGTTTTAGTTACATTCAATAAATTGGATCGTTTTCGAAGTGAATATTTTGGATTTTCCACGACCGATAGCATCACATCAATTTCAATATCTTCATTTCTAACCCATGCCCGATGTTTCTTTCTAAATTTATTTTCAACACTTCCAGTACTCTTGAATTTATTTATTACATATCTGACAGTTGTGAAATGTATTGTTTTATCAGGGTGTCTATTATTAAAGATTTCTACTGCTTCCCTACATGTTTTATAATTTTCTCCAACAATGAGAACAATTTCAATTTTATCTTTAATACTCAATTTTACTGGCATTTCTAATTATTGCAAGCACACACACTTATGTAACATTTGACATTTGTTGACAGTTATTAGATATTCCAAAGCACTCTATCCAGAACGTGTTTAATAAGGATGAGTAAAAGAAAATCAGGCGCTTATTATGAACGGGATCTTACGATGTTTCGTACTGCGCATTAATCTAACAATTGCTGACGTGTTTATTGCAATAATCTTGTAATTTTTATCTGGAAAAATTACTAATCTACAAGTGTGCATACTTTTTTGATACTTAATAACAATTTCAATGAATATTTGGCTGTCCACTACAGTTTGAACGTATTTTACTATCACTCCAAATCATAATTTTGATTTTCCCTGTATTCCAGCCAATGTTTTAAAAATTTCCTACTTGATTATGGATCTACAAGTCATGCAGAGCTTTTTATCAAGAATATTTTTTTTTGTGAAATGTAAGATAAACTTTTTCTCCATTTGTATAAAACTTTTTGGGACACACTGTATAAGTACGCAAGTTTTTAAGTTAGTCGGACAGTTTTTAGACAGTTTTCAGTAAGGTTTTAGTAAACAGTCAGTCGGTGATTTACAGTGAATCGAATAGTGAATAGTGCAATATTTAAGTGATAAACATAAATTAAAACAATAATTATAGAATTATACCGAGTGTAGATAAATTAGTAGACATTAAGTAGTGTGTATATTAATTAAGTTTATTATAGTGTGTAAGTGTTTCTTCAATAAATCAATAGTAATTAGACATAGTGTGTGTATAATTTTATCCCTCCGTAAGAAAACTATTTAAATAAATAAGAAAAACATTACAATATTGATGATCCTATAACGGTTGTGTAGTTTACTAAAGGATGTCCTAAAAGAACTAAACTGTTGTATAAACTGGGGCCCTTTTTGGATGTAAAGACATTTGCTGTATAGCAGTTCTTACAACCTTTATAAAATTAGTTTTCATAGTTGAGGAGTACCATATACCTTTTGTTAGGAGTTAAAATATTGACTTATTATTTAGTGGTCGTGGACAAAAACTAAAAATTACGCTTTATAAGTAATCGAACTAAAAAGTAAAAAATAATTCTTATTTTAAGAATGAAATGATTAACGAGAAAATGAATGTCATTATGGTAATAGCGTGGGGTGCTCGATACAAATTGTTACCATTTCTTACTAGTTCTATTCCGAAATGCTGAGTTAGTGTATAAGTGTAGTACAAAGCACCACACGCTTTTACCATAATGACATTAATTTTCTTAAATTAAGAATGTACTTTTTAGTTCAATTACCTATAAAGCGTGATTTTTATTTTTTTTTATCATAATTTATTTTTTAGTTTTTAGTTCGATAAAGTTTTTTTGAAACGCTATGACAGATCAAAGTTTTAATTTTTTTTAAAAATAGAACACCCTATATTCTACAGTTATATTTCATTGTCATCAGTTATTGACGAGTGCGCCAAATTTCGAATTAGTCTGAGCGTCTTAAGTGGATAAAAATCGAGTTTAAAGGTTGCTTTATAAATGGATTGCCCTATATTTTATTGTCATCGGCCTTTGACAAGTGTACAAAGTTTGAATTAAATCTGTTCGTTTAAACTTGGTCAAAATCGAGTCCAAATGAGTCGGCTACAAACATACATACATAGAAGTGAAGCTAATAGAATTTTATTTATCTGATTGATTTTACTTTTGTATTATTTTTGTTTTATTTTTGTATTCATAACTTCGCTTAGTATATAACAAAATTTGCTACCAAAAATCTATCAATACAAACAAAAAATAATAAGATTGCCACTAGCATAAGCCACGTGATTTTGTCATTATGACAGCGAAAGAAGTTGGCCCTAACTTTTCCAGCGACAATAACGGAACCTAACTTTTGAAAGCATGACATCCAGCATTGTAAACAAATTTTTGATGACGTTATGTCAATTTTTCTCAAACTTGCGTTGTCAGAAAAGTTTTCGTTTGTGGAAATGTCGCGATTTGGAGAGTCTTCGAGTGTAGAAATTGAAAAAGCCATCAATGATAATGTGCCTCGCAATACTGTGAATGCAACTACATCAATTTGGCGACAATTTGCGATGTTTTGTTTGGAAAAAAATGTGAACTTATTGCAGAAACTTCCACTGAAGAGTTAGCTTCTACTTTATGTGACTGGGCATTCGACATGAAGAAGAACAATGAAGAAGATTATAAAGAGAGTGCAGTCAAGACGATTTGGAACAAAAATGTTACAAGAGAAGTATTTTAAAGATTATAAAAGAATTTTTAATCCGTTCACGGACATACAGTTTAAGAAAGCGAGAAATGCACGCGACACAAAACGCAAAGGTGAGTTCTAATGCTCTCACAAATCGAGAAAATTTTGAAATGTCACTGTTCTGGAGTGAGGAAGAACCTGTAGGCCTCCAAAGGAAATTTTATCACATTGCTGCGTATGAATTGGCTTGGAGAGGTGGAGAAGCAGCAAATTGTGAGGTATTCTATTTTAAAATCGAGACAGACAACCGTGGAAGAGAGACCGGAAGAGTTAAATATAACCCAGTGTTTACGAAGACAGCACATGGGGGAAATCAGAAGTTGGCCGACAGTACCTGAATGGTTGGTAGCAAACACTGCAGAAGATTGTGTATGTCCAGTAAGATTGTTTAAACAAATTATGGGAAGACGGGGATACCACATCACATGTGAAAAGATTTTTTTAACTCCAAATCCTTTCTGGCAAAAAACAAATTCGAAAGGATGGTATAAGAATTCCCCTATTGTGATCAACGAAATATCTAAATGGACCAAATCTTCGGCGAAAAATATTGGACTTGATATCAAGCGGGTGAAAATTACGAACCATTCAAATCGAGCTGCCGCCGAAACTGAATTGTCCAGGTGTGGTATAGGTGAACAAAAACTTGTGGAAATTACGGGACATAGCAACCCATCGTCATTAAAAGCGTACCTTCAGTTAGATGAAGAACATCATAGATAAATCATTGGTTCCATTCGTAGTACCAACCAGGAAACAGTTACTACCACCGCTCAAAATACTAGCATGCAGCAAAATATTAACAAAAGACACGAAAGTTCTGAAAATCAATCTATTTTTAATAATTGTGCGTTTAACAATTGTACTATTCCGTTAAATTAAATAAACTAATTTACATCTAATTTTTTGAATTATTGATTTACATATTCATTAAATTGTCATACCGAATTACACTCTAGCTTTTTTTTGAGTCAAAGTAAACTTGACATTTATAATTCGAATTTTGTTGCCATTAAGTAATTCAACTCAAAAAACTGCCAGAAAAATTACTCGTCCTACGGATTCGTAATTTTTCAGAGGTTCAGAGGTTTTTCCGTTACATTGCCAGGCAACAAAATTCTTATTGATATATGTCAAGTTTACTTCGACAAAAAAAAGCTCTCGTGTAATTTTAAGTGACAAGTATTTTCGTATACCAGTGTCTATGGTATGGGAAGAGTACCTACGTGAAAAGAAATTCGAAAAAAAATTTCTTTAATTTATTTGGGATTTCGGACCAGTTTCATCATCATTAAAAAATATTAATTATTGGTCGAGAAACCACGAGCTGATCGTCGCAAATCGTAATTACGCTTTTTTTTTGCATCTTTGGTTTAAAAGTTAATTTTGACCATCTTCCCCCAATTTTTGGAAAAAATAAATTTCATATTTATGTTCAGTACTCTCGAAAGTATAAAGATTGTTTTTAGCGACTAGAACGAGGTTGGTCGGTTTGTGAAAAAAACCGGGGGGGGTTCCTTTTCTTTATACGGAATACCCGTGGCTGTAGTGAGATCATACGCTTTGACGTCACGAGCAATAGCAGAGCGTTCTCACCCGCTTGGAATATTTTGAATTTGTCTCCGTTTTAAATTCGCTGGGACCAAAAAGAAATAGTTTTGTTGATGACATACGTTTCTATGCAATACTTATAGCACATTTTGGCTATTTAAAAACTTTGTCAAGTTTCATGTAAGTGACTGCTCCAGGTTTTTTAATTGAGGAGGCATGTATTTGTATTTTAAATTTTGCTGTCATTATTTCAATCTTCAGGTAAATGATAAGCGAAATCAATCAACCTTTAAAAAAAACCACAAATCTTAGTTTTAATTTCAAAATGCGAATGTTTTTATTTTACAAAAAAAAAGTATAAATCATATTGTTGGAAAAATATTTCCTTTAATAACGGCATCTCAACAAGGCATTCAGGTTTAAACTTAAAAGGCCAATTACCATAGCAGGCGCTGTTCTCGTTAATAGTGTTCAAGTTCCAAAGCGAGAGGCTCCGTGCATTAATATTCACACTTTTAAGCGATATTTTTCCTTTTTGGGAGAAAATAAATTACCTCACGTTATATACCGTTATTTCTTTTATTTTCATTTCTCTCTACAAAATTGCTAATGAATCAAAGAAAACGAATAAAACTATAGTGCGCGTATATCTCCGTATAGTAAAAAGCAAATAATAAATATGTATGTATATATGATGGGGTGACATAAACTGAGACCTAAAAGATCTATTGTGCCCCCTTACTTCTACTTAGTTCCTGAGAAACGTCTCAGAGACTAGTAGCTTCTTTAGTCCTATTTCCTTGAGGAATTTTATAGGATAACTGCAGGCTTCAACTTAGGTAAATGTCCCTCTTCCATCCAATAATCTCCTAGTCCCTCTTCCATCCAATAATCTCCTATAGGTACTGTGCCCTAGGATTCTGAATTGCTCTGCAATTCACAAGTATGTGGATGCGGTTTCTTCTTCCATGCCACAGAATCTACATTCTTCTTTTTCCACCATTTTCAGGTGCCCGTTCGGGCGGCAATGTCATGTTAGGATCCCTGTTAAAACTCTTTGTGCAGTTTTACTTTGACTGATTCATTTGATCTCAACGGGTTGTAGCCACCCATCAGAATATTTGATTGTCTAAGCCCTACTAGATATCTTTCCAATGTTCAGATCTTCTCTTTTCTTCGGCTTTGCCTATTTCTTTCAATATTAGATACATTTGGTCTGATACTGCAAAAGGGTTCCGGCCCCCAAATAATTTTTTGAATTTTTCTTCAAATTACTTTTTTGAACTAAAGTACGTGCGTACGTACTTTACGCTTTAGTGAAAAATTGTAAAATTTGTAAAAAATTGTACATAGCAACAAAATATAACGTTTTATTTTATATTACTATTTTTCGACTTTCTGTCTCGGCTACCAAAGTACTACTTTCTGCTCTTGATACACAAATAGCTATTTGCTTATATATTTAGTGTCTAATATATTATCAACAGTTTTTATTTTAATTATAATAATGTTCTCTAAATGTCATTCGATTTAATTAAGTAAACCATGGATGTCGATTTTGGTAAAAGTAAATAGTCCGTGGCTGTGACCTCATGCCCGTTTGCACCGTTTGGAACTTAATAAGCACACCTTTCGTAAGTTGCTCTTAACTTTAAGAAGACCTTAAACCTCAAATTTTTGCTTGTTGCACCGCTACAGCTTAAGCAGTATTTAGTAAAGAGCTGATTAACGCATTGCGTACATGGCAACACTGAGAAAATCTAGTAACTCATTAATGTTAATTTATCTGTAAAAATTTATGTTTTTTGTATTATATCGAATTTGTAATAAAACCGTTTAGATTGTTATAAGATTTTATAATTTAATCAGTAATCCTCTCTAGAAATTAAGTGGTACAAGTAAATCTGATGTTTTGTTTTGTTCCATAAAGATATATATATCTACTATTCAATTGCCCCCTATACCATTGTATACCGGAACCTACTTCAGCGTAACCTTATTGTTGTTGGGACAGGAGCGAGAGCGAAAGATTTCAGTGCTGCCTGACTGTCATAAAGTATAAGGATCTTTCGACCACAACACCCTCTTTCAACGTTCATTTATAGAGATCGTCTGCCAGAGAGACTGCATAAAAAACTCGGATCTGCAGTCTGGTGCATTCAACCAATTTCGTGGAGATGCGAAACATTTGAATGAATTGTTGGTTACCTACTCAAATCAATCAAAGGATTTCCGCGCTGTCTCTATCTTCGCCTACATATTTGCTCTGCATCTTCCATTGTATCAATCAACATTAAGTGTACCAGTTCTTTCAGTTTCTCAATATTGTTGACAATATAAAAAATTCAATATTTATCAATACGTAGATGCACTTCCACCCATATATGTATGTAGTATATTTGGGTGACATTGACTGGGACCTAAAAGAACTATTGTGCCTCCTTAATTCTACTTGGTTCCTGAGGAAATTCTCAGAGACTATTAGCTCCTTTAGTCCTACTTCCCGGAGGGATTTTAGGATATCTGCAGGCTTTAACTTAGGTTAACGTACCTCTTCTATCCAATAATCTCCTCGGTGTAGCGCAATTCGCAAGTATGTGGATGGAGGTTTCTTCTTCGATGCCGCAGAATTTACATTCTTCTTCCTTACTATTTTGAGCTTTCTCAGGTGCCCGTTCAGACAGCAATGTCCCGTTAGGATCCCTATTAAAACTGTTAGTGCAGATTTACTTTAACATTTATTAGAGCTCAACGGGTTGTAGTCACCCAGCAGAATCTTTGATTGTACAAGCCAATGGTCAGATCTTCTCTTTTTTCGGCGTTGTCTATTTCTTCCAATATTACATTGGAGCTGAAACGGCAAAAGGTTTCCGGCCATCAAAAGGGTGTTTGAATTCCACCCATACGACTACAAAACTATAACGAACGATACAAAGCGCTCGCTGTGAGTAATCTTTTTGAAAACGAATACGCGTTAACGTTCACGAGTCAAGAATATTAAAACGTACAAAACTCTCGATGTACCCATTTTCATCAAAAGTTCACTTGTCGAGAATACGGTTCCTAGGCTTCGCCCGATTATATCATGTCTTTCCTTAACTAGAAAATAGGTCGTTCATTTTCTTCCAACGGAATGGGCCTTTTCAGTGATTATTTTTATTGCCTCAAATTGAAGTATTTAATAAAAAAAAATATCCCCGTATGTTTTTTTTGGAGCAGATTTTCTATCCCATAAAAATTATCAAAGGTGCGGAAAGCACGTGCGAGCTGTGTACGTGATGTCACTATTTCCTCCTTCGTGGCGTCAAACAGCTTACGACCTTGAAAACCTGAGACTGTTATTTCCGTAGGATCTGTAAGGTTTGCTTCCCTGGTTTTTGAATTTTGACATCTCATCTAACCTCGTAATCGATATTTCACTTTAAAATTTTTCAATTAGGCAATCCAGTGACCTGTCAAATAAAATTCAATATGGCGTCCCAGAGCAAACAAAAATATTGTGTTGGTCTTTTGGTATACATAAAAGTGTTTATTTTGAAGAAAGGTGATTTTATTTGGCTTTAAGGATTGTCTTGTGTCTTGATAATAATAATAAACAATAAAAAGGTTAGTGTTATGAAACTTTTGAGTTGCATAATATGTGGATTTTGGACCAACTTTGGTTAAGTTATGCCCACATAAAAACATTCACTTTTCGTTAGTTTAGTTTCATTACTATATCTAAATAAGCTGGAGAGATGAATATGCTTTATTCATGAAAAATTGCTATTATTTTATTAACAAAGTGATCTAAAAACTTAACCAACAAAACGAGAAAATAAAATAAAATAAAATAATTTCAAGAATAATATTAAATGAGTAATATCTTTGAGATAAGACATATCTTAAAATAATTTTCGTTCGTTTTAATTACATAAAAAAAAAGTTAAACTTCTCGAACACTTTGCAATTCCATAAGTCATAGGAAACAGTTTTTGAATTTACGCAATCAAAATGGAATTATATTGTCTTGATCAAACAATATCATTGGTCTAGTATCATCAACATCATTACAAAAAAGAGCGTTTCTTTCTTTCGTCAAACTTCTGCATGGGATGAGGATATGCTTGCAATAAAATTTTCAACTACTTCTACATCTAGCTATTCTTATTCATCAATGGAAACTTTCTCTCCATGTTGTAGAGTGTCTCAGGTACTTTTTTTTCATAATAGGATATTGCTAATATAAGATTCAAAATAATAAACAAGTATTCTGCCGTCCTAAGAAAGAATACCGTATGTGGAAGAATTCATATTTCGTAAAAACAGTGATTGAAATTTGGGGCAATATACAGGGTGTAACAAAAAGGCAGGTCATAAAGGCCCCTAAACCCCTCCCAAAATTATTGTGTACGTTGCAATTTAATGCTTATTGTGGCACCATTATTCAAACACATTATTTTTGAAACTTTTTTGCCCCCTAGTACTTTTTACAATTATCAGTTTTTATCGAGATACGGCCTATTTTTCATTATGCTTCAAAAATTAAAGTCAATGAATTTTTTTCGAGGGTCCCACATTTTTGATTGAATCTTATTTATTTACAAATGTGTAGTTTTTATTAGATGTTCGAAATGACCCCCATTTTCTTGAATACACAGTCGGCACCGTTCTACTAACGAAAACCGAATATTCTGGAAAAGCAATGGCTTCTGACGATATCTAATTGCAGCCTCAAGGATTCTATTCCTCAGTTGTTGTTCGCTCGTCATTTTTACAGCATACACCCTCGAAAAAAATTCATTGACTTTAATTTTTGTTACTCGAAATTTTTGAAGCATAATGAAAAATAGGCCGTATCTCGATAAAAACGTATAATTGTAAAAAGTACTAGGGGGCAAAAAAGTTTCAAAAATAATGTGTTTGAATAATGGTGCCACAATAAGCATTAAATTGCAACGTACACAAAAATTTTGGGGAGGGTTTAGGGGATCTCAACTCCCATAAATTGTTAACGGAGTGCAATAATTCCTTAATTTTTTTTTAAGATGCTCTTATCATAAGAAAGCCACTTGTCAACTTTCATTATAATATGTCGAACAACTGTCGAAATATTTGAAAAAATAAATTTTTATTTGGTAACTTCGAAGGGCTGTAACTTTTTTCGCATACACATTTGTACTAGGGTAACTTGGGTTGGATCGAGTTATTTTTAGCCCCAAAACATGTGGTATGATTTATGACCTGCCTTTTTGTTACACCCTGTATATGGTCCTCCTGGATTAATTGAAGGGAATAGTTGCTTCAAATTATATACCAGATTACCCATAACTTAGCTTGTTATGTTGATATGTCTATTCTATTTTGGAAGTGTTAAATTTTCTATTTATAGCAAACATTGTTAACAAACGTGAATATCGTATAGTGAAAGAACTTTCGGTTCCTAGGGAAAAAAGCCGTATACTCATTTTTTTCTACATACGGTTGGTTGTTGACTAAAACGCGGCCATTTTACTAGACAAAAACACCGTATGTACAATATTTCACAAAATAGGCAGTTAGATAGCAGTATTTAGAACCTGCTGCGTTCTTTAGGAAAACCTTTTTTTTTCGTTATTTTTTATAATAATACAATAAGAAGCTGTTTTCGGAACCTTCAAAATTATCCTTAAAAACCGCCTAACTTTACCTGATTTAAGCGAACTTTGAAGTCTCTATATTACTCCCATTATGTTTTCTTATAAAATATGAGATTTTTTTAGAAAAACACGCCTGAAATTAAATTCCAACATTTATTCGAATAACTCCAAGAAGGAACTAAATATATAATGTGTGCTGCAATAATAGAAAATAAAAAACAATATATTTGTAAAACTTATATTATTATCCACAGCTTTGATCGTTATTATTATATTCACTAACTGCCATCAAAACCATTCGACGCGATCTTGACTCCATGATTCAAAACTAGAAGTGATGTACACGGCTTTATTACTTCCGAAAAGCAACACTGTGAAAACAACGTAGGCTGCCCATACGCGAGCACGTTCTTGATAGAGAAATGAACTGACTCCTAAGCAAGAACACCATAGGTATATCTATGGTCGTTTTGCACGGCAAGTCACAAATTAGATAATTTTATACGTTCATAGGTAAAAACACTATTTTACAACATACGGCGTTTATGACTAGTATAATCAGATATATGATTCATTTTACGGCGAAAATCTCTACTTACTTATGTCAAGTAATTCGATCATAAATATATATAACGTCCAATTCGCCTAATTTTAAATTAATTTTTTTTTGCTCAAATTTTAGGCAAAAGAATTTAAAAAATTATTTTATACACTTGATGACATGATGCACTAGGAACCACCAATATCTCATTTTCGACAAAAATGCCAAATACGGTGTTCTTTCTTAGGACGGCAGTATTACCTTGCATATTAAAACAAAAACTCCATTGACTAAAGTAGATCCTTCTTTCAGCACAAAGCCAAAATCAACATATTTGTAGGCATGTAAAAACTTTTGAAAGCCTCCATCCACTCTTTGTTGCAAAAACTGTGTGAAAATACCAAATAACTGCTTATATCCATATCTATAGTTCATCCATATCTCAAATGTTGGTAAAATCCAATAAAGGTGTTCAAAGAAACACAAAGTCAAACCACCGTGTATACATAATATATAGTGTGTGTGAGGTTGTGATATTTACTGCGGACCCTTACGATTCCATTAGCCTAACCAATTACATAATATCTAGAACGCATAAAATAAAATCGACGAAAAAACTCTTGAAAACTGTTTACCATTGAATATACAATAGAAAACTGACCAGAAGATTGAAAATTGTTTGCCCTGGACGGCCATATTAGGTCACGTGATCTGGATTGCCTAATACTATGTAGTATACATTACAAAAATTTTAATTGCGTTTCCCACAAGACTCGTTCTATATTTTTTTCGTACTCTACAATGAAATTGTGAACAAGACTTCACTTCGACGTACATAATTTTCCAGATAAAATATTGGAAGGGATCCCGTTTAAAAACATTCCTTTTTATTCAGTAGAACAAGTTCCTGAAATGTATGTCATCCCGAACGTCGGCATTAAATCCTTATCTAGAGTTTTAAAAAGGGGCGATTTAAATAGAAACCCCATCAAATAACGCTTCCTGAATTCCATTACCATACATTTACAATTAATATTTGGTACCGAAAGATCTTTTTGTTATATTATGCACATGTAAAGCGTGTAATTCCGCTTGTGGATTAACTATTTAATTCGGTCGATTATTATTCACCGTTGCAGAATGTCCGATTAAATTTACGTTGGGAGTGACTTATAATACGCCTTTACTGAAACGCTGAATCGTTATGGTTAAATAGCCAAACACAAACATTTTCAAAACAGACTGAACTATATAGTTATATAGCATTATCTTAAGAAATCTCTTTTGAAGAACTTCTAAGGCTAAGGGATGCATGTACGCCATAAGGAAGGTGACTTTCCACTAAACCGTAGTATAAAGTCTTAAGATATTTTATTAATGTAAGTGTAGCCGTTCAAAAGATACGAAGGGGGGAAGGGACTTTTGAATAGCACTGTATAGAAATCTCTTTTAGTTTGCAGCTAGAAAGGTATATGTATCGGCGCTGATGGCGTCATCTTCATGCCTACCTCGTACTTTAAATTACATTCAAAATTCAGCAACTGTCTACCATGACAGAGAACTCCTTAGGGAGTGAAATTAGGTTCCAGTAGAATTATTTTATGCACTACCACTAGAATTGGGAGAGGAAGCCACAATACGTGAAACATTAATTGGTATGTTATAATTTTGACGTTTAAACTTGAAAATATAGGACTCTAGATTTACGTGATGAAGATGAGTTAAGTTGGGTGTTGCCCGACCAAATTAGGTCTATTGTGCCCATCTGTGTCCGTTTAAACAATCCCCCTAATCTTCTCTTGAAGTTTCAACCAGATAATTTCTCCTTCTTCTACCTGGAACGTGCACTTCACCAGATCCCATTCCTAGTAGAGTAAAATGTTATTAAAAAAAAATATTTCTCCACTCACAAACATTTTTTTGAAAACATTATCTTCTGTAAATGGACCTAAAAAATGTTGAGTCACTAATGCCCAACTTCACCAATCATTTCCTGAAATTAGGTAATACCTAAATCGGATTTAGGATTTCCAAATACAATTTAAATGTCACCTTGTGTCACGCAGCTTCAAAAAGCTTTCTAAATCCTTCTTTCGGGTTGATTTGAATCAATCCCCTTTTCTCATATTTTTTCGGCAATCTGATGCCATTTCTTCCTGTCCTTTGTTTTCTCCATCCACTGCCTATTTCCTAGCCTGGTGAGGTCGTTTATAACCTCCTGTAACCACGTTGTCTTGTATATTCCTTTCTTTAGCTTATCACAAGGTTTCCATTCAATCCTTGCATCCAGATTGCGAAAAACTTTAATAGGAAATACGACTTACACAAGTACGACAAGGATAATATGAACAACACTATTTGAGGGAGAGAGACAAGTATTGTTATACATGTGAAACTAACAATGGACTGCCTAAGTCTGACGTCATGAGAGGCGTGGTCATAAAAACTTTTCCAAATAAACCGAAAGCTCGTGTAAATTATCAAGAAATTTTTAATTTGCCGTTTGCTGTTGATTTAGTTATAAATAAGATTGATCGGTATTAGAAATGTATAAAAAGTGATTAATTAAAGAAGTTTTTGAAACTAAATGTGAATCTGGAAAAGGATTTCCATTATTTTGTCAATAAAATTTACAAAACTTTAAATTTTCGTGTAAAAAAGTCTCCAACTGATTTCTTTTTACTTATTTCTAACAACGATCACTCTTATTTATAACATATTGATGACAAACCGCAAATTAAAAATCTCTTATGACGTTTTATATGCGTTATCGATTTGTTTGGAAAAGTTAATAGGAGGAGCCTTGTGACGCCAGAGCTTAGGCAGTCCATTAGATCAGTCCCATCTACCAAAAAGGATGGGCGTGTGTGTTTATTGCTCTTTTTACTTTTAACCGTCATGTTCTTGTCTCTCTCTTTCAAGTAGTACTGTTCGTATGATGCTTGTCGTACTTGTGCGAATCGTATGACCTAATACATTTTTTCGCAATCTGTATATTGTTGATTTTGTACCTGCCCTCCATATGTGCCCCAACCATTTTAATCTTTGTTCCTTAATTTTTTTTACTATATCTTTTCTTATTTCAAGTGTTAATTCTATGTTTGTTCGTTTTTAGGGTCCCGTACCCAGAGGGTAAAAGACGGACCCTATTACTAAGACTTCGCTGTCCGTCTGTCTGTTACCAGGCTGTATCTCATGAACCGTTATAGTTAGACAGTTCAAAATTTTCTCAGATGATGTATTTCTGTTGCCGCTATAACAACAAATATTAAAAACAGAATAAAATAAATATTTAAATACGTTATTTTTCTGCTTGTTTTTATTCGATATTGGCAACGCCAACAGGTAGCTGGTGCTGTGGCTTAGTTGGTTAAAGCGCCTGTCTAGTAAACAGGACCTCATTTTCTTTTCAATTTTTTAATCTGCGAAGCTGTGAATATGAATAAATTAATTCCCCAATAAATCACCCAGTATAATATGATATAAAATGTGAACATTTATTTAACTTGCCGAAAAAAAATTTTCGAAAAATTGTTGGGTTGTCCGTTTCCGTATGTATTGAGTATTAGTCACTTCTGAATAAAGCATGCGGACGTTCCGCACAGTTCATACATACAGCTAAAATAACTGGTATTGTCGCATGTTTACAGATTGAGAGGGAAAACGTGTAAGAAGGAGACAGCACAGCTTTAGTTTTCGAGAAACTTTATCGTTGTTGTTATTGGCTTCTTGCGTAGGCTTGTTACAATATTAATAATATTATACCTTACGGTCGGTTGATACTGCTACGCTGATCTAAATTCCGGTTTGAAGGTCGAATGAAAGTCAAATTGGATATAAATGATGGAAAGTATCGAAAAATCCTACCAGTTTTTTTTTAATTTAAATAGGAATGATGATAAATTGTTAGTGAATCTGTAAATTATTGAGATAAATGACTATCAAATACAAAACCCAGACGAACAGATCAATAAAATAAAATAAAAGTTGTTCCTTTGACAAGTATTCATCAAATTATGGATATTAGGAACAGAAATCATTCAAACTAGACGAGTAACAAACAATCTTGGCTATACATATACTTTGGTTGAAACCAACAAATCAACAGAGATACCTACAGCCGCAGTGCCGCACTGTTTTTAGATTTTTCATGAAAATATTGATTTTGTTTATCTTTACGTTCTCACTCTCCATGCCACAAAGTCTGTAGTTGAGATCCTCGTTATATAGCCCTATTTTATGCAGGTGACATTTTACCGGGATATGGCCCGTTAGATAACCTGTGATGATTCTTAGCTGATTCCTACTGATTTTCCGTAGTTCTTTGGCCTACATGTGTCACATGTAAAGGTCTTACATCCTCCCATTTTTTGTATTTTTCCTCGGACCACTTCCTTTATAATTCCAACAACTGGTTCTGGTCCAACATAATTATGTCGTTGCTGAACCTGTTCGTGAGTTGTAGGACAGCATAAATTTCCGCCTGAAATACAGAAGTATGCTTTTCTAGTGAGATAGAACTTCTTGTGTTCCTCATTTCACTATACACTCCTCCTGTCTCTTTCCCAGACTTTGATCCGTCTAAATACCAGGTCTTACCTCGGGGAAACGTCAGTCTGCTTGGGTCTTGCCAGTCCTCTCTGTGAGGTATCACTACCTCATATTTAGAGACAGGAACAAGTTTAGTGGCCATATAGTCTGTTTTCATATCTGAAACGGCTTCACTTATGAAGTCCTAATCTAACTGTTTTGCTGCCCAGGTTATTTTGCAGACCAAATAACCCTGTTCTTGCTTCTCCCTTTATTACAAGGTGTAAAACAGTGACATTCATAGGAATAACCGAGTTGGCGTCTTCATTCTCCACCACAATAATATCAGGCACGTAACTCTGTAATAATTCGTAGTTAACTAAAATCGGCATTCTTTAGAATACTTGTGTACTTGACGTACTGATTATAATATATGTACATTTTATTCGATCCAAATTTATTGGCTAGCTTTTGGATGATGCTACAAAGTTTACTGATCTAATTTAGTAGTCCGAGTTGAAAACTCCGTCGTTAAGTGGTGTATGATCTCTGTGGTTGGCTTGCATCTTCCACATTTGCTCGACGCAGTGTTTGATTGCTCTAATAGCAAGTTTACGGTATTATTATTTTTCCTTTACCCGGATTTTACTAAAATAATTTAATATTTGTTTTTATTTTCAGGTGCTGGTCGAATACGATGATGTCGAGTGGCAGAGACGCGAATGGATCAGCGTATATAAAGACGGTTTTTTCCACGTGTTCATGGTAGAGCAATTACTAATTTGGGCACACCGCAGGAATCCTTTGCCCCCTTCGCACGGCACTGTACGATGGCCTGCACTTGTAAGTTATTATTTTATACCACCAAATATTCTTTGACGGATTTCCTATACGAACATTCACATAAAAAAGTTGTCCAGTATTTTCCATTACAATGTGTGAAATACAACACCATTCAAATGTTTGCCGCAAGTTTTCACTGCAGCTTTTCGAGGTGTTCTGTCAAGACACCTGTTGGAACTCTTAGTGCAGTTTTACTATGGTTTCGGTACTAATTTATTATCACCTGGCTGTAGTATCCCAGAAGTGAAAATGTTGGATAGTCAATCAGCCATTAAAGCACTGAGCTCTTGTGTAATCAGTTCCAAAATAGTGTGGGAATGCCTAGGCATACTCAATGAGCTAGGCGAGATCAATATAGTAACCTAACTGTGGACACACTGGAATAGAAGAAAATGAAATAGCAGATGGACTAGCAAAGAGGGGGACTGAAAGACCCTTTTGGGGGCCGGAACCCTTTTGCGGTATCAGTACCAATGTAAAATTGGAAGAAATAGGCAAAGCCGAAGAAAAGAGAAGATCTGATAATATAATTGGAAAGACAATCAAAGATTCTGATGGTCTTTTAGGTCTTAGTGAATGTCATCCCATCAAACATACATACATACATCCCAGAAGTGCCTATTTGATTATCTAAGTCCTACTAGATTTTTCCAATGAACAAATGTTTTCCTCTTTTTGGCGTTGCCTATTTCTTCCAATATCACATTGGAGCTGATACTTCTAACGGGTTACGGCTCTCCAAAGGGGTGTTTTAGTCCGTGTTTTAAATAGTTCATCTTCTATTTTATTTTCTCCTATACCAGTAAGCCCTGGAACCCACAGAGTGTCCCTAGTCATTCCTATACCTTTTTAAAACTGATTACGCAAGAACTGATGATAATCCTTTATCTATATTTTTCATCAATATTCAACTGGGCACACTCTCCTATGGCGTGAATTTTCGCTTGAAAAATACTTGAGGTTTTTACCAAGCTTTCGGAGTATTTGGTTCCTGGCCCGTATACTCCTATCCCAGTCCATTCTATTGGATTTGATCCGTCTGGATGCCATTGAATTGCATTATTTGCCAGTCTGGTAATGGAGTTGTATCATGAATTGGCATCGTCCTATATACGACAATTTTGCTTGCTAGCAGAGCCATTCATCAAAAAAATGATGATTTTTGGGCCAGAATTGGGATCCTCTTCCAAATGCTCTAAAGCCAAGTCAGCAAACAAACAGCGTTGTCTATAATCATTTGGCTCAGTTGGATTTCGTACTGGTGTAGACACAAGCCTCGATGGAAACTAAGTCAGGTTGGAGTCTGTGAAAGACCGAGCAAGGATTTGGAGTTTATTGCAGCGGGTTCTCTTATACACTTCAACAGACCCCGGCTCCAGATCTGTCGTAAACTGGGCGCAACATTTGTACCAACCAATAATCATTTGTATGGTGAAGTTTTATTATTTGGCCGTGTCGCTCAATTGTGTAACTTACCATGGTTATTTGGTATCAGTGAATGAATTACAGATTAGAGACTGCAGAAAAAGCGATGTTAAAACTTGGTTTTTGTTCTATAAAATGAAGGGAAGTCAATTATATTGTCATGATTATGAAAGTAAACAACAAAATTATTTATTTATAGTAACCAGACCACAGTCAATTAAATCTAAATGATAAAAAATGGTGACGAACTTTCAATATTTTTCACGGTGCCAAATATAAATCAGAATGGTTATTATTTTTCCGTCAATCATGATATGATTAATCTATTTGCTGTGTTTTTTTGCCGCCTACTTGTGAACTCTTCGACGATTTATTTCGATCAGCCGAGCGGTTCAAACAAACAACAATGACTCACGGTGATTACATAGTAGATAGCTTAATGATTGCAGGCAATGTATGGAAAAATGATAACAAGTTGATTTTTTCATTTGGTTATGTAATTTGATTGGGTTGAAAATATAATGAGATCTCTAAACCGCGAAGAATGTAAATTGACCACTTTAGTGACTCAATTTCGTTTGGTAATTTAAGTAATAATGTATTGGTATTTGTGGGTATTTGCATGCACGACTAGTATGTGAAATAATCGACCAATATCGCAAGCTTTAGCAACCTAAGTAGATGTAGTTGATATTGTGGTAATACTACAAGAAGTGGTAACAATATGAAAAAAAGATTTATATCTGCTCTCAACAAACCGCGGTTACTAAGACTAGTCCGGTTTTCTGCATCCATCTTGACTATTCTGAAGAGTGAACGCAACTATGTTTTGCACAAAAGTTTCTTAGCAGAGTTATACAGAGCATTTCAATGAAAACTATCCACCCCACATAGTTTTTAAGGCGTCACTTTTATGAAAAAATGAAAAAAACACGTTTAAAATCATATAAAGGGGGAAGACTTTTTGCCCTTATGTATACGTTATAACTTGAATCGCATCCACCTCTCTTAATTTTTTAAATGGAATACACTATACATCATTGCATTGTTGGATTCTCCTCTACAAAAATCTTCTGCTAAAAAAGATCTAACTTCAAAAATGGCTGCTTTCTGAATGTGCAATTCGCAAGTATATAGATGGAGGTTTCTTCTTCCATGCCATAGAATCTACATTTTTTTTCCGCCGCTATTTTAAGCTTTTTCAGGTGCCCATTCAGGCGGCAATGTCCTGTTATAGTTTATTTCAGAAAGGTATAGGGTAATAAAACCTCATTAGGTATGCAAAGGGAGCACAGAGTGACCCAACGAATATTTAAGCCACTTTCATAGTTTGGCATTGATTTAATTGTAAAATTTTTTCCTTTTTATCAAGTTCCGGTAGTACCACCCGGGTTGTGGTCAATATATGGGTTTAGCCTATTGTTATCCATTCACAAACACTGAAAATAGTGTGCCAAAGGCGTGCCGGTAGGATACTCGTAAAAAGGAAAGAATTTTATTTTAACAGAATAAAAATTAGGCATTATGTACCTACATAGTATTAGGTACACTTATTTTTTATTGAACATTATACAAAAAATACATTATACAGAAATTAAATTATAAAAAATCATAATATTCTTCGTCATCTCCTCTTGACGTTATAATTAACGGGTCGACGGTCCAATCGATCAAGTAGCCAAGATCCCACATTTTCTCCTCTTCTTTAATGACATGCTGGACTGCTTTTCGCCAGTTCTCTGGTGTCACCTCCTTAATGGCTTGATGAAACAGTAGCTTAACGTCTTTCATTTTGAATGTAGTGTTGTGTCTTGTCACAAATCCTTTCACTTGCGCCCACATAAGTTCTATAGGATTTAGTTCCCAATGATATGGCGGTGTGCACAGCATAGTTACACTATGTTTTTCTGCTATATCTTCCACGGCGTATTTCATAAAACGATGTTTGTGTAAATTTGCTATAGCTAATAGTTCTTTTTTTATCAAATTATCTTCAAATTCAATACTTTTGGTGGTTAACCAGTCAATAATTTCTTGTTTTCTCCGAGATGAAGTTGGAGTCTTCTCTATGCGTCGAGAATGATAACTTGCGTTATCCACAACTACTACTGAATCAGCCGGAAGATATTTGATCATTTCACCAAAATAGTCTTCAAAAACATCCGAATCCATGTCCTCGTGGTAATCTTCCGTATGGCACGACTTAAAGGTTAGCAAACCTTCTTTTAAAAATCCCTCTTCGCTCCCAATTTATTCCTATACCTGAAGGCACCTTAATACCCGTTGACAGGCCTTCCATGGAAGCTTGGCGAGCACTGGTTATATTTTTGTCTTGCCACATTTTTGGTACTGTATAACCTTCATAAATCCACTTCTCATCAAGACAAAAGATTTTCTCCTGCTCGGTTCTGTACTGCTTTATACTTCTTAAATACTTTCCTCGCCAGCAAACAATTTCATCGCTTTCCAGTAAAAGTGCTTTACGGTAAAGCTTTTCTCCATATTTCTCAAAGTGGTCCATACAAGTTTTTTAGTTATCAACGGAATACTGTCATCTTGGCCAAGCTCCATTAAAATCTTAACTAGGGTGGGTATTTTTTAAAATAAAAGGAGTGAACTTTTCTTCGAATTACACTTTTGGTGTTTTCATCAAGGACTTTTACTGGTCTGCCTGGACTTTTCTTGGGAGGCTCTACTTGGCCTGCTATCTTTCTCCCCCGCAATAATTTAAAAACGGTGGACTTTCCAACTCCAGTCATTCGGGAACATGGGTCGACAGTTTCTTGTACAGTAAATTTCGGGAAATCGTATTTTATGCAATCGTGTACATTTAAAATAATGATAAGTTTTTCATTCACTGATAGTGGAGAATTATTGGAACATCTTTTCGTTGGTGTAAATGTCGCCATTTCATTACTAATCTTATAATACTGTGGACACTATTTACGGCTTAACAGCAAATACTGATGCGTTAAACTAAACAAATATACTTATAAAGGTCTAAAAATGTTGGATAAGGCACCTTGCGGCGCATGGTTAACCCGAAACTGAAATAGGGTTGGAATTAGGCAGAGGCACTAATAGAAGGTTAAACGGTTCCTATTAAACGCAAAACGTAAGTGTATAATCTACTACCTAAGTAATCCCTACACAATATTTCGATATTGACACTTCAGGCCAGAAAACATACTTTTCCTAATTCTCTTACGAAATTACTTGAAATTTTAATATTACAAACACTACTATTTTAAGATCTACGCCTATGGCTTACACCGAAATTGTGTCGAACATTACGGAATTCCCCATTTTATTACCCTATACCTTTCCAAAATAGACTATAACTTGTCTAAAAGCACAGTTTTTTAGGGCACTAATTTTAATATTCGACAATTAAGTGTAAAATAGTGTAATGGCTTTTTTTGTCAGATCAGGATTTTTATCAAATGTTACTGAGGGAGTTTGTTATGTGCTGAAGTGATTTCTTAAGACGTTCACAATTATAAATAACTACAAATTACAATAAACTAATATTCAGTGCATAAAACATAAACAATTGACATAATATATTCAAATAAGCGAAATAGACTATAGGATCCCTGTTAAAACTCTTAGTGCAGTTTTACTTTGACTTATGCATTCATTTGATCTGAACGGGTTGTAGTCACCCATCAGAAAATTTGATTGTCTAGGCCACCAAAAGGGTCTTTCAGTCTCCCTTGGATTCTCCTCTACGAAGATCTGCCAAAAAAGGTCTAACTTCCAAAAAGTCTGCGGCTTTTGGATCTATTTCCTTCCGAGTTTTTGACATCTTGTCAAAATCTCTCAGATTAAATTTTCCTCGTCTTCCGAATCTCGAATTAGTGCTTTCATCAATGGTACTTTCAAAGTAATCAAAGTAACCATTAAGCTGGGTGAGTAATCGTTTACTTTTTCAACACCGCTTCTATACTGGCAAATATATAGTGCCTAGATTTACCATCAAACAAAATCACAGTAACAAATGTTGATAAGCCTGACCGAATACACAAATACAAACAAAAAATATTCACATGATAACTGATTAGGCTAGCAGCAAGGACAAGTATAATGAAATTGATATTAAATGGACCGGACAGAAAATTATCTCAATTCATAACGGAGATACCCCAAAATCATAAAATTCAATAAGGTTGCCATTTTTTGGCACATGACACAAAATTGTTTTTTGTTGCAAAAAAGTATTTGCGCTGATCTAAACAATGAAATAACTAATTTGTATTAATGTCTATTGATTACCAAGACAAGAGACAGGGTAAGTTAAGCTTGAGTAATAACATGATGGTAAAAATTAACGACAAGCAAACATACAACATTCAGCTAAACTGGAACGCTGGTGTGGTCCACTCTCCGATCTGAAACTGGCAAAGGAACAGGAGCTATTGTCCAAAGTGCAACATTTACGCATCTTTGCAGGGTCTGCATTTGTATCCAGGTGAAAATCGATGTTATCAACTGTCGGCAAATTAACATCAGAAGAGACAAAAGTTCTTCTTACCCTACGATAGTCGGGCAGCATTTAAATTCGTAGTATGGCCCCATATCAGATCTAGACTAGTCTGAAACTGCCTACAAAAACTCTCAATCATGGCAAACTACAATTCGCTAATACTTAAGAGGGTTCTATGTAAGGCACAAATATACCTATTCTCGGATTTGAAACTGCAGACATCCTAGCATTTAAAGGGTCTGGAACGGAGTTTATTGGTATGTTTAAAATTACAGAACAGATATGTATATATCGGAGTGTTTAAACAAAACAGCAGACCTACTGGAGCAGCCTGCCTAAATAGTAACACAGCAAACTCATGGTCAAAAAACTTAAGTACTCGCAAACCAACGCAATATGAATACTAAGTAGGAGTCAAATAAATATTTTATGAATATAGTGATAGGATTACTTATCGGACACTGCAGTCTAAGGAAGCACATGCATATCATGGGCATTTATAGATATGATGATATCGGATGTGCATGGTAGGGGAAAAACAGTCTCACAGATAATCTCCAAATGCGAAGTACTGTCTCATTGGATATATAAACTTCTGCGACTGGTGCACCCAAGGGGGAAGTTCTCCAAGAAGGATTTTGTGAGAGAGTTGTTAACCCTGATAAGGATAACTAGTGTCTTCACATAAATTGTCAAACCCAGAGCACCGAGGACTTGACCAAGTGTAGAGTTTAGATCAATCAATCAAGCGATTAGTTCGCTTGGAACATGATCAGTTAAGGAGTCGCCACATGTAAACTTCGACCCACTTGAGTTTTATTAAATTAGGAACGTCAACACTCCCCAAAATACCCTCCCTGGTTACTTAAACCTCCTAACTGTAATTTTTCCCTAACTTCCTACAACAAACGAGAAACTTCTCATGTACTGATTAGAAAATAATTTCTATGAATATCCTCACACTATGAAGACTTTACACACATTTACACGGATACCTCTAAATCTCAGGATAGCTGCTTTTTCCATAATTTCTCATAATTACAGATTCGTTGAGTGCTCTTCAAAAAATAACTCAAATATACCCAGATTCAGCGCTTGTAACGAACATCCAATAAAATATCCATTCAATGAAAAGCAAAACACGTGGGTCTCTTCACATATACAAATTAGAGGCAATGAAACAGTCGACCAAGCTACTAAAGAAGCTCACCTTAACAATCCCACAATAGTGAATAAGCAACTGACTAGTCACAGTGATCTAAAAGCTTTCTTTAAAAAATCAACAAGAAATGTCTGGCAAAAATTGTGGACTAGATCTGTAGCTAAGCTGAAACAAATGAAGCCAGTTATTTCTCCTTGGATCCTCAGTATTTCGCGTAAACACCAAGTAATATTATCACGTCATAGGATTGGACACACGAGATATACACATCAATATCTGCTGAAGAAAAAAGACGCCCCAATATGTAGGGTGTGTCAAGTGCAGTTAAGTGTCAAACATATCTTGTTGAGTGCCCTAAATATAGTAATGAGCGTAAAGTATGTAATTTTAGCGATAATCTTGTAGAACTGCTTGGAGACTCCTGTAAAGTCAGAAACTTAATTATGTACCTTCAAAATATTAACCTCGTTCACATTCTGTAAATAATACCTATGCAAATTGTGATTATTGTACCGATTTATACATATTTGCTAATTACCTCAGTTTTTGAAGCAAATTGCATAAATATTTTTTCTTTTATTCCATTTAAATAAAAAAAAACGTCAATTTATGAAAACCACGTGGTGGCGCTTTATTAATAATGTTTTTGTCCTTCTCACTCCGTAATGTATTCATACGAATCAGGCATGCCATTATGGGTCGTTGACATTTTGTTGACCTAAGTAATTTTATTGTATTCACATAATAGTTTTCGGCGAAAGCTATTTATATGCATACTCGCATAATCTGACCTTGGCCAAGTTAAAACAAAGGAGAGATAATAATATGACACTTAAATTTGTCTACGAAATCTAAAATGTACAAATCTAACAAAATTTATCACTGAAAATCAATAATAGAAAAATTAAATTTGATATAATAATTTTTTTTTCATTAAACTATGGTTATTACGAAGATATATATACAGAATTATGTTTGATTAAATAGGCTGGCTTTTAGCTCAAATTGTTTCTTCTGTGTAGGGGCATTAGTTGACAGCATTCAGTTGGAATATGATTAACGATAAGATATAATTGACAATAGTCGCATACAGGCCAATTTTCTCTGGACATCAGCCGACCATGTGTAAGTGTTGTATGGCCATTCTGAGTATTCTCATAATGATACCCTCTATCCATGAGTTGCCAATAGTTGGATCTCATGCAGCTGGGTGTCACTGTCGTTCCAAATCGGTGTCCGGGATTCGTTGATTCTATTTCTTAATTTGGGTTTAAGACCCTTGCTAAGTTGGATTTGTGTTTTTTTGGCATGGAGGTCAGCTGGTCATAGCCAGTTATTCCAGCGCGAGAAGGAAACCAAATCAGCGAGACAGTTACATCATGAGCATTAAGATGCTGGTTGAGTCAATCGATGAGAGATTTTCGGAACATATGACAGCTCCTTAGATGGTATAGAGAGTTTCTGACCATATGACAGCTCCTTTGATGGTATGCGTGATATTTTTAACTTTGGAGAATACTAAACATTTTCACCTGCTTGGATACTACAAGAAGAAGGAAGCAAATACTTTCAAATGGCTATTGAAATTGTCTGCTCCCATATTTTAATAATATACAGGGGGAGTTGTGAATTTTGACTGATATTTCTTTTGATCATAACTTTCGATTTTTCTTATATTTTGATAAAACGTTACACTATTACCATGTAATTAACTGGTTTATTCAAACTACAAAAAAAATCAGAAAGGGTCTTAAAAAATTTGTTCGTTTTGTTCATATAAAAAATTTCACCCAGTATATGGTTTTTCAAAACTCTTATAAGAATTTTACAAAGTACACAAATAAACAACAAAAATGGCGTATTTTTTTCCCACGCGACTGCTTAATTTTTAGAAAAAAAATAATATTTAACCATTAATGAAAAGTTTAGTAGCATGAACCATAAATTAATATTTCTTTTTTTTAAATTTTCTTACAAAAATCACATCTTTAATAATCAGTAGTAGGTACTATAGCATATATTTTGATATTATATATTTTAGTACTTTGTAAGATCCTTATTAGAATTTTTAAAAACCCTATACAGGGTAAACAGAACGAACTAATTTTTTAAGACCGGCCCTGATTTTTTCTAGTTTGACTAAATCAGTTAATTAGGTGATAGTACGAGTAAACGTTTTACCAAAATATGAGACAAATCTAAATTACCGTTCAGAAGTTACGATCAAAAGAAATATCAGTCAAAATTCACAACACCCCCTGTATATTATTAAAATATGGGAGCAGACACTTTTTAATAGCCATTCAGGAGTGTCCATACGAGGTAGGAGAACGTACAGTTCCTCATGACTCACCCTATATGGCACTTCTTGTCTGTAAGTGATACTTTCAAAAGTTCGCTGGGTATAACCTACTTTTTGAGTCTGGTTAGTGAAGTGTCTAACGGGCACTTAGAGGAGATGGACAAGACAAGGCAAGGTCATAGAGACTGGATAACAGACATAAGGGTTGAGAAGTGAGTTATATTGTCAGTTGGGGAGATGTGTAGCGACGGGGTAAGATGGATTCATGAATATTGAAACATACATACGAAAAAAGGAGAAATTGTTTCCTTAGTGCCAGGGCCAGATTTAGGGGAGGGCAACCGGGGCCTCCACAAACGGGGGGTTGATTTACTCCGAGAACTGGATTTCAGTAAAATCATCAACGATTTTTCGGCGAAAAAAGTTCGAAAGGTTCCGTTCGTTAATCCTAAAATTTAATTTCAGATAATTCTTGTTTCCGATTATATTGTTGTGTTTGTTCAATACTAAGATAATCTACTTGGTTTCACAATAAATTATTTATTGAAAAATTCGACTGAAAAAAATTGTTCACTTCATTTGGAAAATAATTTGGGACGAGGGGGCCTCCACTCCTTTGTTGCCCCGAGGTCTCTGGACCTCTAAATCCGGCCCTGCTTAGTGCTAGAAAGGGGGTCCATTAGCTTCACAGTAAATACTGTTTACGGGACTAGCACGGAAAGCACGGAGAAAAAGAAGGAGAGCAGCATTATGAACAGAGTTTAATAGGTTAAAATCCTATTAAAATAATAGAAAAAAAATTCACACGTTTAAAGTTGTTCTGTGAAGGTAGAAAAAACCTGAATCATTGACATGACTCGCATAAACATCCCCTTTACTCACAAAATTGAGTTGATAAATCAGGAAATTCCTTCATTAACGAACTACGACCTCCATTGAATTCCTTATGCCAGATACAGGATGTTTTTGATGGTGTTTCATTATCAAACGTCGATTTAAATTAATTGATATACTTTTACAAAGTTGTTTCACTCCGATCATTTAAATTTCACGATAAAAATGTTTGATTTCGGGATCAGACACCTGCGTTACCAATTTCTGGTATATACTTACCTATCTAACAATATTAGTAGTATATTGTAAGTCCAGTACTGTCCACAAATTGTGTGCAATTCTGAGTAATGGTATATCTCCGTCATTTAAATAAACAGTAGTAGTAGTAGTCCACCGATTTGGTATTTGATGCGATGAAAATGTATGTCACGTGAGTCACGTTTCTGTTGTGTTAGTTTAATGATATAAACAGATGCGAATGAGATTAAAATCAATTTACTGCGTTAACCATTTAATACACGTAAAACGTTATTAGTGTATGTGAAGGCTATTCGGTATTAGTTGATGAATAATAAAATAATGAAAATAAATTGAAGGTAATTGAATTACAAAAATAAATATTGAGAGAAGAGGGAGGATATGAGATATGGTTACTAACTATAAAAAAAATTACCATGATCAGTCGAGTAAACTCTTAGTTTACTCGACTGTAGGTTTGGTTAGGTTATGAGAGCGTGGAAGCAATTGCATTCGCTTACTCGGGGGCCTGAGGTCCATTGTGATTTGTGACACCCTGAGTACACTATAAACCAATACACCATACACCTCCCATCGTCGTCTCGTTTAGAGACATTTCCAATACCTTACGAAGCTCGCTATGGCTCCCAAATTTGGCGTTCAACTTTTTTTTTTAACACATTTCTTAACATTTGCAAATTTCCATTTCTGTAGATTCCCGTAATTATATCAGCTATTAAATTTCCTACATGTTTCCATCGACAGTGTTTTGCTTTTCCCTTGTCTATTTGCACCACAGCGTTCGGATGTAGCAATAGTCTTGGTCGCTCAATGGCTCTTCCTGTTTATTCATTATTTCATTTCTCATTAATGTATCCGGTGGTGGTGTTGTAGTTACAGCTGTTGCGATATCTATTTTCTTTCCTTGCTTTTCGAGTACATTCGTTTACCGTTGCCGCCACATTACTGTGACTAGTAACCTAGAATAGTACCACTGTGCAGTTACGTAGTTTTGACCATAGATAACCAACTGATAGATGGGCATCTGACCGTGGCGCTCCCTACGACGAATTAATTTTGACGGGTGGCGTCACCTTTAACACTTTTGACATGGTTGTGAACTTCGCTAACCAATGATAAAAAAGATTCCTGTAATTCTACAGTTTTTGGCGGCACATTCAAATTTACTGTAATTTTACATTTATTGAAATATGCCATTTATGGTCCATTTTTTGATGTTCAATTTGAAGTAACTCAATATTTGATTGATATTACAATAAAACAAGCAAATGGTTGAGTTACTTCAAATGAAATATCAAAAAATGGACTACATAATGCCTGAAGTGGGAAAAATAAGGCAAACCTCATTAATTTGAATATTTTATTTAATATAAAAAAGAGCACAATAAATAAAACGTTTTTTCACATATTTTTATGACAAGCAGAAAGATCAATAAATGTTCCGCAAATGAAGAAAGTAACATGAGTAAACTGACAAATGAACCCATTTCAAAAATATTTATACAAAGAATAACACATTTTTTCATATAAATAAAAAAATAGTTTTATCTATCAGCAACCGTTTTTGTGTGCAGATGTTTATTAAATAAAAATGAAACACATTCATTTCTACAGTTTGCAGATGTTTGCTAATAACACAGCTAACTAAAATGTGCACACTATTTAAAAAAAGTTAGTTTACAAGATTATGACTATCATTATGTACTAATATATTATTTATTATGTATTTACATTTCAATATTTTTAATTATATAGCTCAAACACATATTATATGATTGTGAACATTTACATATTTCTTTCTCCAAACTGCTTACCTTTGAAAAATGCTAGTACCTTTCATCGGGAAATCCTTTTTTTGCCGCTCTTAAAGGTAGAACCTCCATAATCTGTAGACAATTTATTCATTTACTCATACGTTACTATGAAATATGTAATTAAGTTTGTTTTTGATGAGAATTAAACAAACCAAATAGTATAACAAAAGGATCATACAGACAGAAGATACTTTATGTTATACATACCATTTTTTGATCATTGCTCAATACTTTCAAATGCATCCCCCTTTAAGCTGATAAAAATTAGAAGTTCAATAAACTAAATAATATAACAAAAGGAATAGACAGAAGATATTTTACCATTATCTGACAGTGGCTTAATTCACTCTCATCCATTCTCCTCAAACTGCTTGCTTGTGGATGGAATAACTACAACATAAAAATTAGGTGTTTACTTTTTCTTAGGTACACAGGTACATTGTATGAATGTAAAAATTATAGCATAATGAGTTGTATAAAACTCACTATTAATTAATTTCCTTGTATAAGTTTTGGTTGGTGTTTGCACATTCCCAACTGACGAATAATTTGATATGGAGGGCATTTCCAATATTTCCAACATATGCAGATACTTTGTACAAGTAAAATGTTTTAAACTTTATAAAATAAATACTTTTAATTTTCTCAGGAGTTGTTAGAATACCTATGAGGGCACCAGAGTGGGGAACAAAAAATCTGAATCCCTTGGATTGTAATCTAAAAAACATAATCTCAATTCAATTAATAACATTCAATAAATATATGTACAAAAGGATTTAAGTACATACCAGGCAAAAAGACGAGGGTATATTCTGAATGTTTTCACATTCTACATCCATAGAGTGTCCAGTGTCCACTTCTTTCCGGCCAAATTAGAAAAATTCACAATATTAAGACGTCAAATTTTTGGATAAATCAATGAAAAAATCAGTTTTCAAAAACCGGTTTTCTTGGAATCAAAAAAAAGGAAGCTGTTGCCAGATAAATGGGGTATTTTCATTTATTTTGATGGAAAATAGTGGAATTTTTTCAGAAGTTTAAAATAAAATTGTCGCTTATAACCTCCGTGAGTCGGGCGACATTACATAAAACCAAAAAAAAAGTTTTAATTCAACCTAAAAGAATACCTAATTATTCATGATAACGGTAGCTGGCACATGCTACCGAAACGTTGAAATAAAAAATATAAAAAAGACTGTGGCTGGATTTCCCAAAATGAATAACAAAAACAATAATGAATATACCATAAGGAAAAAACAGGAGATACTAAGCTCGTATTATGAATTTTTTTTACCCTATACCCTGTCTAGAGCCTGTAGTAACCTGTCAATGATAAATTATTAACATTTTTTGATGGGATTGTATAGAACATAATAATTACACAATAATAAAAGTGTGTTGTTTTGAGATTCATACAATGGCTTTCGAGTGATGATTTATTTTATAAAACATAAAAAATTTCAGTATTTTCAGATTTTTTTTTTGCTAGTCGCATCAACTATGTGGGTTATTAGCGACTCGGTACTCTTACAGTTTGTGAATTAATTGTATTTTGTTCAGGTACTTAACTAAAGAGTTTATTTTACAGTCATTTCCTAACAAAATTGTGAGGTTTTGTCTCTGTAGTTTATACTTAGGAAAGTCAATTGAAATGTTTTACTGTTATGTCATATCTGCACAGATCACATTTGGGTGGTTCCGTTTTCTCGAACAGGTGCTGGTGGGTTAGTCTGGTGTGACCGATTCTTAGTCTTGTTAGTAAAATTTGGTGAGGGCGTTTTGTAGGAATTACCTTCCACGGTTTCACTTCGGTTTTTATTTCGCGTAACTTCGCTTTGGATTCCTGCCATTGATTGCTACGCACTAAGCATTTTTTCCTTGACGTGGATTTTTAGGTCATTAACCGTCATTTCTTGCACTGTTATTGTTGTTATTTCGGTGGTTTCTTTTGCTTGCTAGTCTGCCTATTCGTTTCCCAGGATTCCGATGTGGGATCCTCTAGTGTTGCTTTTATGGAGAGAGAAATAGGATGACTCTCATAGATTTTTTTGATGGACTCAAGTGAACTGAGGGGATCTGTTATTATTAGGAATTTGGAGAAGTTTAAACTTTTGGCATGTGTTACAGATTGTAACAATGCGTACATTTCTCTCGTGTATACAGTGCTGAGGGGTGGAAGTTTGAAAGTTAGTTTTGTATCAGGAGTAATAATTGCAGCTCCGGCGCCATTTGGAGTTTTGGAGGCATCAGTATATATTTGGTGATATTCTTGGTACTGATTTAGTAGTGTGTGGAAAGCTTGTCTCATGATGCAAGAGGGAGTTTCATTTTTTTTGTGAATGATCGAGGATTTATCTATGCAAGGAAGATGGAGTAGCCATGGTGGTGATATGGCACTATTGCTGAATGTTGGAGGATTTTCGATGTGGAAATCAGACGAATATCTCCGTACTCTCTCGTAGAAAGGAGGGTCTGAAACTTTTTGTTGCTGGAATAGGTTGGGATATTTACTAGTATGTACATTTCAGTAGGTTGGATGCTCAACTTTCCCTAGGAAAGAAGTAGAATATGTTAAAGTTTGCATCTTGCGCCTTCTATGTGATAGAGATGGTTCGCCTAACTCAGCATACAATCTTTCAATTGGCGAGATTCAAACGCACCTGATATAATTCTTAGATATCTGTCAAAATATTTTGCTCGATATTGTTTGTAATGAACATTCGCCAATAGTTTAAAACCATTGAATAATATAAATGAATTATTCACCTGCTCATACAAATTTCTTGTTTTAAAATATCAAACAAAATGTATTTTTATTCGTAACACGTGTGAACCATATTTTTAACGAGTTTATACCCAAATAAACATCTTGAATGACTGGGAAATTTAGTTTACGCACTTTTTTCAAATGATGTCTGTTTCATTTGCTGCTTCCCACACACGGAGAAAAGTCTAGGAATTTTAAAACTTTGCTGTCGTAAATAATGAAATTCTGTTATGTGATAATAATTAATGCGACAGGTGGAATGTTTTGCTCAGATGTTTAATGTGAAACGATTTAAGTGGGTTTATTTATGTTACAATTTTACTAGGTTGTTCACAGATGCATTATTGACACACCGCTGTATGGAAAAAAATAAACTTACGCTTTTTAAGTAGTAAATGTAAAATGTAAAAATATGTTGTAATATCCAATTACATCCTCCTACTTGTCAATGTTCCTTGTTTAGTTTGGTTTTATTTATGTTTGGCCCCATTTTGCAGTTTCTAAGATTTAAATCAAGATGTAAATTTGCAGGTTGTTATAAATTTAATTTTTATTTTTCATTACCTCCAAAATAAAATTGAATTATGTATTACCGTAGCTTTGTATTTTGATCAAAAGTGAAACAAAATTTTGATATTGAAAATGAGTTGAAGAAATGTTATACAGGATGATGTTTTAGTATTATTCATAACAATGTGTACCTTTTGAAACCCGATTCAGAAATGAATAAACCATTTTTTGTATTATTGAAAATATAGCACGAGCTATGGTACTACTAATTATTAGAAATGTTGCTGGACTCTCCATTTATAGCTAAATTTGATTTTTTTTGTTAAAAATTGAGCAATCGTGTGGGTAAACAATGAATACGCCATTTTTGTTGTCTATTTCTATAATTTGCAAAATTCTTATTAGAGTTTCTAAAAACCATGTAGAACGTGAATTTTTTTAATTGAACAGAACGAACCTTGTATGACAATATCTTTAAAATCAAATCAAATGCGATTGGTTGTGATTACTCAAATGTTAAATTGATAAAACTTTGTTGCTCTTTTGTTGTACCACACATATTATTAATTTTTGTCTCACACAAAGTGTAGTTCCTAGTGTATGGATATGGAAAAAGGTGTAGATAGTAAAAGTTTTACCCAAAAAGAATCATCCTACTGAATTCAATGATCTTAGATGTATTAGTATCTTACCAATGCTATCTAAAATACTTGAAAGAGTCCAGATAAGAGAACATTTAACAATAAATAACTCATTACTACCATCTTTTCAGTCTGGCTTTCGTAATTGAGGGGTCCAATGCATAAACCAGTCAAGTCGCATGAGAAAAAATGTTGGGGAAATTTGAAAAACATTTTTAGTCTAAAATTTTTACATTCTGAAAATTCTCGTATTTGTTGTTATTTTTTGATAACCTTGCTATACCCACATAGAGTCCGTTTCAATAAGGAAGAAGCCACCTGAAGTTGGCGTACCGACCTGCGCATAAGTCAAAATCTGTCGAGCAATCGTTCCATGCCATTGGCGTTACAAGCGATGTTTCACGCCGACAGCAATTAAATTGTTGACATTTGAGGTTGTGTTTGAAACAATCATTTACTGTCGAATATTTTTCATTTTTGAATATTTTAAGACGTTCTGCTAGTTTATTTGTGAGTGCTGTGTGTTTTATTTGATCTAAAACCATGCTTCCTACAAAACTGGTGGGTGTTAAAAGAAATGTTATCCACAGTGAAGGCCGACAGATTCTTGAAAACGTTGCAACTTTTTTGGAGTCTGAAGCTGAACATGGAATCCAAACTCCTTTAAAAAATCATCGGTAAGTCAAATAAGAAAGTATAATAATCCAATATATTACTCATGGCATTCAGATTATTGTAAAATATATGGAAGAGTATACATTACTTCAAAAATAATTGAATTCTGCTAATAATTCATATAGTCTGCTGCACTTAGCAGTTATTTATATGGTTCTAATACTTCTAATTTTGAGTTACCCTACAAAATGTGAAAACGTTACGCTACTGATTTAGATTAAAATATCAATTTTTAAATATGGCGCTGATTTTGACATCAAGGTCGCGCATCGACTGCAACTGCAGGTAGCTTCTTCCTTATTGAAACAGACTCTACTATTTTTTTAAACTATCAACTTATAAACCAAAAAGTAAATGACGATAATAGTAATGGACTTAACCGGTTTATGCGAAGTATTTTGGTTTTTTAAGGGGGAAGGGCAGGAAAAAATATTTTATACTTTATTGAGTAAAAGAAATAAACAAGTATATGGTTTAACTGAACTTTTAATGCAAACATAGGATATTTTCAGCATTCATCACCTTCTTGTCCAATTTCATCAAAACACTTTAGGTTACAGCGACCAATATGTTTTCTAGGTTTAGGAATTCCAGCAACGTTGACATACGACTTGCCCTTAGCTAGGCTAGCTTTTTGTATGTTCCTTTTCCATGATTTTTTACGTACAAGTCGCTTTTTTCCTTGTTGGGACGTATTATCCAAAATTCCAAGAATTTGATCACTTCCACCATCTGGTATAATAGGCACGTCTTCTAACATGACAGGGACAGTATCAGTACCTTGAAATTCATTGTCAGTAGGTATCACTTGAAGACGACTATGTGAAAAGTTGCCTTTCGAGGTTAGTTTTTTTTATCCGTCATATAATTTTCGTCGCTTTGTCGCGTGCCCCCAAAGCGACCCAAAAAACCCCCGGGCACCAAGTGTTTTTGCTTTCCCGCATGAATTCTGTGAGAGTTCCAAGGAGATGACGTTCATGTCCCGGTTGGGGCGCACCAGGTGTCTGGGGGGTGTTTGCCGATGCCATATTTGAATTCAGCGACCCAAAAAACCCCCGGGCACCAAGTGTTTTTCCTTCCCGGGATGAATTTTGTGAGAGTTCCACGGTGATGACTTTCGTCGGCGTTCCTGAGCCCTAGGTGGTCAGGGTGGCAATTTGGACATCATAATCGTGATCAGCGACCTCAAAAACCTCAGGGCACCCATTCTGGGCCAATTCCGACACTTTTTTACAAAATTATTAAGTCGTCCAAAGGGCGTCTCAAAAAATGCATTTTTGGCTGCAGCGATGCAACTACGAATTTCAGCATATTCCTACCTAGGTGATATTTGGATTAATAATATTTAGAAGCAAATGCAGAAAACCGCATTCCGATCCATCTTGTACGGAACTTTTCCCTATTTAGACCCGTTTTTCACGTATCTTGCGACTAATAATGTGTGGGGAAGTCAATTTCGATAATTTCATACAGGTTGTGCCATCCCTGCAAAATTTTTGGATCACTAACCATTGCGAGTAGTCCGTCCCTGGCTTCAAAGCACTACTGTAAATCTGTTTACCTTTCCAAGATAAACTAACACGTACATTATAGCTTTGCCTTAAATTTTATAAAGATCAAATAAGTAGTACAAAAAATAAAAATAAAAACCAAATTCAAAATTAAAACTTTGGATGTCTATAACTCGAAAACGAGGGCCTGCATAGAAATAGTTTATATGAAGTACTAACATTATTTTGGCTCAGATTATACGCTCCTGACTTTTTCCCATTAGTCCCGGGACACCCTGTATACAATAAATGCAATGGAATCTCTATAACAATGCAAAATTCATGTTTATGCGGATGACACTCAGATCTATTATTGTTTCCCTCTTTATCTGGCTTATAATGCTTGTGACATAATTAATGAAGAGTTGAACAAGTTCATTAATTTAGCATCTGTTTATTGATACATTGTACTAAATCAAACCTAATACTATTTGGTACTGCTCACAAACGTGCAAAAATGAGTTAGTTATCATAGACTCGTACTTGAGATCATGTTAATTCAACGAGCTTATATCGCCCTAAAGCTAATATATGGAAATCGTCATTATTTTCCAAAACAACTTAACATAACTTTGTGTCAAGCTATAGTTTTATCACACTTTAATTATGCAGATTTCGTTTATGGTCCACATGTAACTGTGTCTTATAAGCGGAAAATTCAAACTCCTTTTGTAAGATTAATCTAGGGTATCAGAAGACGTCAACATATATATCATATAAATTGAAAGAGACCGGTTGGTTGAACATTTATCATAGAAGAATTCTCTTTATATCATAAAATTATCTCTTCTAAAATTCATAATTACCTGTACAATACAGCGAGTTTCAGGACAAATGTACATAATTTAAATTTAATGAATGAAGGATTGTTATATCTCCTCCTAAATTCAAAAGGGAAATCTTTCGTCGATCTTGTACGTACCAAATTGTTCATATTTATATCTCTCTTCCTGAAAAGTTGAGAGCTGTTAGTACCAATAGCGTTAAAGTTAGATTTAAAAGTATGCTAGAGGGACAACAGGATCAAAATAGAACATATCAATATTTAGTTGTTGTTTCCTCTTGATATGTAGCTATATTTTGGCATTTGTGTTTAAGTTTATATCGTTGAGTGAAAAATACAAGTTTATATTTAGACGTATATTAAGCTGCGGGGGCCATTTTGGAGGGAATGTTCCGGACCCAGCTCATAATTTGTTGCTAATTGGTTACTAATTTGTTACTAAATAATTGATTTTGTTGCTCCAGCCGTTGCCGCGAAACGCGTGGTCCCTTACCGTAATATTAACTTCGGGTAGCCAAGTGCAATATCTCGGTAACGGAGGAAGCTAGCGATACGAGCCTGGTGGCATATTTTGTTGCTTTCAGATGGTATGATCTATTTTTCTCGGAAATATCCCCCGGTCGTTAAACTTGATAACTCTCCTTTTGGGTTATTTGTAGTATTAAGTTACGGTGGCCAACTGCGATATCTCGGGAGGCAGACGAGCTAGCGACACGAACCAGGCGGCATATTTTTTTGCGAATTTGTTGCTTTACGATGGTATAATTAAAAAATCTCCAAAAAATGTCCTATACTGCGATATTAAGCTGCGGCAGCCATTTGCTTTGTCTCGAGACTAGAATTAGTTGCTCAAACAAGCATCGCGGCATATTTTGTGGTCAATTTGTTGCTTCAAGATGCCTCAATGTGAACCCCGCTACTGTGATCTTAAGTTGCGGCAGCCTTCTGCTCTATCTTAAGCCTACAATTACTTGGCACAACGAGCTCCGCGGTATGCCACCAGACTCGTATCGCTAGCTTCCTCCGTTACCGAGATATTGCACTTGGCTACCCTAAGTTAATATAACGGTACGCGTTTCTCGGTAATGGCTGGGGCAACAAAATCAATTATTTAGTAACAAATTAGCAACAAAATAGCAACAAATTATTATCCGGATCCGAAAAGTGCCCTCCAAAATGGCCCCCGCAGCATAATATACGTTATATTTAGATATTTGGCCACCGACTAATTTGTAAAAGTTGAACTTCGCCTTTCTTCTTCTTTTGTTTCACTACTTATATTTAAATTCCGCGGTAGTTTCAGAGTTAAAATTTTTCAAAATCGATTGCTCAAGAGGGCTTTTTATATGGGTGGTCGATGTCAGTGGTTTTGCTTTATTATGCCCTCGTTATCATTGAGAACTCAGGCTTCTAGCTTAATCTGCAACGAAGTTACAGAGGGATATACATTGTCCTGAATTGTTTCGAGAAAAATATGGTATGGCATTAATTTTTTTCTCATTACTTGGCGAAAATACGATAGCGATACTTTTAACTATCAATTCAATTGAAACAAAAAATAATGTATTTAATATTTTTGTTTTCAGACTTTTTGTGCTCTGGTGTCAACTGTAAATATTCCTGCTCACCTTCAACCTGTAGAATTTTTAGTTGATCGTACCTTGGTTTTCAAAGACTATAAACAACTAAAGCCTTATCAGGTAATGTATAATTTATTTAAAAAAATTCTATTCACTCATGTGTTATAAAATGCTTCCCAGGCATTGTGGTACAAAATGAGTATGGATAGCAACGAACGTTATAGTCCGTCAGCCTGCTTCAAAAAAGCGTGATGATAGTTAAACGTAGGCCTCCTTGAGATTCGGTAATTATGCTCACTTTCATCAACAATCAAGCAAAATAAATATTTGCCCGTGGGGGAAACGACAGATAATTTAATTGTAATTGAATGTGGTTTAGAAAAATATAATTTCACAACTATAAATAGCGAAATATATATAGCATCACCACTTTCATATTTTTATATCAATTATTGTTATATATATTTAAATAATACAAAAATATGCATAGATACACAGAAAAACATCAGCTTCTTGAAAGTTCTCAAGTATTTTCAGTTAGAAAAAGAAGCTGGCAATTATTAACTTCATATCCTTCTCGAATTTGGCTGAATACGATCCTGATGATTTTATTTATCAAATTTAAGGTTAGCTGTATGTTAAAATAGCAAATAAAATAAACGACATGCCGAAAACCCGGATATACGTCACAAACGATGTCGCACACCAAGAAGGGTATTATTTCAACCAGATTTCATTTTCCGTTAATCGAACGACTAAACGAAGCTCACGCACTGAGCATCCGAGATGACGCGCAGATGCGTAGGGTATCACGATCGGTGGAAGCCTGTACTATCAGCAGGACTGTATAATGAGCCGCAAGGCGCCCGATGCAATCCAATTTTTTATTTTAAACTTTAGTTACAGCGGAATCGTATGCCCTTCAATACACTCATATAATTAGGTATATTAATAACAAAAATGTTTTCGCGTACATGAAACTGTGATTGCCAATCATCGAAAAAAATTTACACACTTTAAATGGATTTTCAAAGTCTGCGTCATACAATAAACGTATGCCGTTTGAAAAATATATAATTTTCAACGTTAATTACACTTTGCAATTTCAATTGAATGTGAAAATGTCACTGACAATACCCTTCCAATCGATACAGGTTTATACAGGTGTCAATATACTTAGGCGTGATAGAACCGTATGCCCTTCGACATTTGTGCACTTTAGGCCAAAAAATGGCCAATTGCAAAAGGGCATACGTGATAATATGATTTGTTACACTTTTAAGGGTGTGTGCCAACCCTTAAGTCGCACGCTGCACGTATGCCGATCATTTTGCGATGGATTTTTTTCCCCGGGCTAATATTTATTTCGCTTGATTGTTGATGAAAATGAGCATAATTACCGAATCTCAAGGAGGCATACGTTTAACTATCATCACGCTTTTTTGCAGCGGGCTGACGGACTATTAGAGAAAATTATACGATTTCATTTGGACGAAAAAATATGATCCAAATATTTTTTTCCAACTGAAGCAATATAAGTAACTTGTGGTGTATTCATAAATCTTTTTGTTGCCTATTTTGGAAAATTAAACCACAATCTTTTTTATATTTTTTAATTCAATGTTTCGGTATCGTTCCGGCTACCGTTATCAAGGACATTTAAGTTTTTTTAAATTCTGACAATAATGAAAAAATTCGACAACTAAACAATCAATAACATTTTGAAGTTTAAGACTGCAAAAAAATTGTCAAAATTTTAAGGTCCATTCACATATTCGTGATGAAATGTAAAATCAAATCTTTTTTGTATGACATTCTAATAGAGCATTTTCGGAAACTCGCTCTCAGTATCCTACAGTGAAAGATATGGCAACTCTTGCTATTTTGAGATGACAAATGGTTAAGAGACTGTCATTGCATGTTTCTGCTTCCTCTCGATTTTTTTTATTTTTTATTTCAAACATTTATTTTACCCCGCATCAACTTCTAGGAGTTATTAGCGGGGGAGACAATACAATTTTACAGTAACATAATATATAAGATTAGGAGGTATAAATAATTATAACAGTATTTTAAGTTCTGGATTTAAGTTTAATAAATGTCTTTTAGATAGCCAAGTACTTCATTTTCATTTGTTGAAAGTATACTTTTTAGGTTGGATCTTAGTTTGTGGTTTTTTCTTGCTGTGTCATACATAGGTGTTTTACTGTGATCACTGTGTGACAAGTTTGACAGGTGGGTGCGGGTTCTTTTTTCATGAGGTGTTGGTGTGTTAAGTGTGTGTGCCCGATTCGCAGTCTATTCAATATAACTTGGACTCTTCTTTTGTAGGAGGTAGAGAAGACTGTTGTGAAAAGTGGTTTGATTTCTTTTAGTTTGTCATCTGTTTTAAGCCAAATAGACTGCCATTGTTGATCTATCAACGTTTTGATCGTGGATTTGTGGTCTATATGTGGATATTTTTCTAGCATAGGTGCATTGACAATTGGATATTGATAAGCTAGGCGGTCAACTTCTTCATTCCCTAGTATTTCCATATGTGATGGTACCCATAGAAAGTATAATATATGTTTTTACCATTTTGTTGAAAATCATACAGTTTTGTCCTAATTTGTTGTTGAATTGGATGTGTTAGATATTATTCCTTCAAATTTGACAGAGCACTAAAGGAATCAGAGATTATTAAAAATGAATTACTATCGTTTTCTATGTATATTTTAATGTTACAAACAGTAGACGTCAAGATAATAGTATCATACTATTATAACACCTTACAAATTTGAAAATTACTTTTTGAAGAGTAGTCTACACTTTGAAAAGTAATTTTCAAATTTGTAAGGTGTTATAATAGTATGATACTATTATCTTGACGTCTATTGATAACACGCTTTACTTAAATATGACAATTGTTACAGGAAATTGTACTTAAGTAAATCTAAACTGTAAGTATATCTATGTATTTTTAGTAGTATACAGAAATTTATAGAGTCGAACTGTATTTGAATTGAATTGGAAAATTTAAAGTGTATTCGATAATGTTTACTGTTATATATCAAATGGAATCCGTAAGTTAATTGTTATAAATTATTATGACCTTTACATCAAACTTGAAAAATTATTAAAAAGTGGAAGTAAAAGTATTAAGAGATTAGTGTTGAATTGGTGAAGTTGAAGTCGGAGTCGAAGAAATGAATACAGTTCAGAAAGCCGAAGAGTAATATGGGTGACAGCGGTGGGATCCAGTATTTACCATAAACAGATAGTAGAACAAATATTTCTAAACTCCCAGAAGTTCTCGACTTTTCGATAACATTTCTAGACTTTTCGATGAGAGTTCTAGATGATTCCAGATGTATGTCTTCTTCTTTTTTATGGACGTCTACATATCCTCAGTACAGGTCCGCCGTAACAATATTAAAAAAAACACAAATACACTCAATTATCTTTTCATTGACTTCACACCCCAATCTTTTCTCGTCGACCTACCTCTTACAACTGATTAATTAAGCCACTGTCCATTGCGCACTAGGAGGGCGTGGCTATATATAAAAACTTGCGTTTGACAAGCTGTAGATTACGTATAAACCAGTAGTTTTATTCTTTTGAGTGTCATGAGGAGATTAAAGTATTAGTATATTGAAAACTTTGGTTATTCTGAATATCGATTAAAAAGAACATCCTGTGTATTATTATATTTTCAGATTATACGTGAAAATTAAACATCACATTGTCTAGAATATGTAGATTAACACGTATCTACAAATTATGTTAATCGAGATATTATTTTTTTGTCTTGATGCGGTTGAATATTCTATCACATTCGCAACAATGGTATATGGGGAGAAAAGTTTCATTAATTCATTCGTTACCGTTGTGTTCAATGACCCAACCACTTGAACTAAATCGTTGTACCATTTCCAATGTCTTATACTTCCATTCCAGAAGTTTCGAGTTCTTTAAATAGGTCACTGGGGGGAATTTGAGTAGTTCTAACTGTTGTTCCTCTTACAGTGCTTTTACTAGAGTCCTTGTAGGTTCTTACGTACTCAAGTGGGTGTTTCATCCCTTAGTTAACATATTGTACACACAGGTTTACTGACCTTCCATGTTTCCTATTTTTTATTGATGTTTTCTCAGTGTCCAGTGACCAGGTCGTTCAAATGTCTCTTACTCAGTTTAAATAATCTTGTTGGGAGTTCCGTGTGAACATTGTCCAGTAACCACTTTGTATGATGGTGACCTTCTATCAAACTCCATTTGAATTGGTGTTCTCTGTCTAGTTACTTCCGGATTTCCCTCCCTATGAAGAAAACAGTTCCGGATCTCTACTTTAGGACCTTCTTTATCTGACTGGTCCGCCAATTCATTACTTGCAATCTCCTCACGTCTCGTCACCCACTCTAGAGACACTGTGCTCTCTCCTCATGCGAGCCTATCAAAGGAGTATTAATAGGTTTTTACCAATATAGACTTGATGCTTGGCATAGTCTGACTGTCAGTGAATATTTCTATTTTGTGTTCGGTATATCTTTTCCAGCTTTAATCAATACATGCTAAAGCGGCAATCGGTTTTACTTGAAATTAATTAAGGCTGAAATATTGTCTTTCTAGGTCGGTTCACACAAGCCCCAGTGCCATGGTTGGTTTTAGAAAAAGCCGTAAACTAGATAACGTCTCCAGAATTAACTGGATACATCACCCTGGACAGGATGATCACATTCACTCGCTCAGTGAATATGTTTTCATCTTTTAATTCCGATTGAATTTCCAATTCAAACAACAACTAAAACGTAAATAATTTGAATTCAGCTTAATATTTAACACTTTACGAACATTCATCTTATTATTTTATTATTGTGAAATTTAATTTGAGGAGGACGCAATTTGTCTTTTGTACGGAAAGACACTGAAAATAATAGTGCATCACGAAACGTTTATAGACACAGGAAACCGTAGTTAATTATCTGTGAATAATTCAGTCATCGTCAAGGCATTCGTAATGACAAAAACAGCATTTCTGGTATGCTTTCATTTTCGATCGCTATTGTTGTCGTGTCATTTGACCTCCGACGTAAACAATATGTTATTATTGAAATTGCTATTACTATTGAACAAGTGGTCCTCTCAACAGACATATAATCATTTGTAAAGAAAGCGGGTTATTTTTCCTTAAAACGAAATTAGTTATTTTAGATTTTTTTCAGAATTTGAATACGACCTTTTGTCTCTTCAATATCTCAAAGTATAAGTCACAAATATCTAATTTAACAGTCACACACCTTATGTTTAAGAATAGTACCTGGAATCCGTAAATGAGACACATGTATTCTTCATTCAGTTTGATGTATCGCTTTAAGAAATACTCTCACTCCAATGAAAAATCCGATTAAAAAATTCTTTAAACTGTCCAAGTAATCTGTTTTATTCCTTCTACTCTAGTTTTCATTCAACGCTTCTACCTACATAAAACGGGAGCCTTGAAGTGGTAATTTGATTTTTTGGATGAGAAAAAGTTAGCTGGAGCCATATCAGGTGGTTGTTCGATAAGGTTTGTTGATTGATTGATTATTTCAGTACATCCAGTCGAGTTTTCTTGTCCTGGGCACCTCAGCATTCAGACTTTTTGTGCTCTTGTACGTACGTATGTATGTATGTATGTATGTATGTATGTATGTATGTATGTATGTATGTATGTATGTATGTATGTATGTATGATAAGGTGACATTTAATGATACCTAAAGTATCTATTGTGTCCCCTTACTTCTACTAAGTTCCTGAGTTACGTCTCAAAGACTAGTAGCTCCTTTAGTCATATTTCCCTGAGGAATTCTAGGATATCCAATACTCTCCTAGGTGCTCTGCCCTAGGATTCTGAATTACTGTGAAATTCGCAAGTATGTGGATGGAGGTTTCTTCTTCCATGCCACAGAATCTGCATTCTTCTTCCTCCACTATTTTGAGCTTTTTCAGGTGCCCGTTCAGTCAGTAATGTCCCGTTAGGATCCCTGTTAAAACTCTTAGTGCAGTTTTACTTTGACTTATGCATTCTGGTTGTAGCCACCCATCAGAATCTTTGATTGTCTAAGCCCTACTAGATATTTCCAATGGTCAAATCTTCCATTTTTTTGGCTTTGCCTATTTCTTCCAATATATCATTGAAGCTTATACCGCAAAAGGTTTCCGGCTTTCAAAAGGGTCTTTCAGTCCCCCTCTTTACTAGCCCATCTGCTATTTCATTTCCCTTTATTCCAGTGTGTCCTGGAATCCACAGTAAGGTTACTATATTGTTCTCACCTAGTTCATTGAGTATGCCTAGGTATTCCCACACCATTTTGGAACTGATTTCATAAGAGCTCAGTGCTTTAATGGCTGCTTGTGCTCTTGGTTGTACTTGTACAAAACCGGAGAATTCTTACCTATGTATGCCCATGGTATTTGTGTGCTTCCTAAGGTTGCAGTGACGAGTTAGTAATGCTGTCACTTTCTTTATTAGACCTCTACTTAAATTTAGTATTTCGAGGCTCCAGTAAGTCTAATGCTTTGTTTTATTTAGTTCATCTAGATATGCAAGTGAAGTTTTCGCTAAGTTATTGTTTGATGTTTCATCCTTTATAAAAACTGAACTTCATATAAACAAATTAATTGATTCAACCTCAGATTAATACATTAAACAGATACATTTGTTTACATTTAAAAGTGAACCCAACATTACATCACATTCTAAGGTAACTTGCCGACCCTTTGCCAGATGTCTTACTTTTTCTCTGAATTGCGACAACAGAATTATAGGACACGATAGAAACGTACAAAATAAAAATGTACTTCTAAGAAATTATATAGAAACGACTTTAAAATAATTATCCCAAGTAGTTTATGTAATAAAAATATGTTTTTGTTTGAAACTTTTGAGCTTTAAACGAAACAAATGCGTGTTGATAATTTTGTCTGTTTGAAATATGGCAACAGCGAGAAAAGGGCGGAAACCATTTTACTATCAATTTTACCTGATTTTACTACGAAGTTTCAATGTTCCTAGTTTATTGAAGCTCTTGTTTTCGTCTTTTCAACTGATATTTGTGTGTGTTCGTACAGATATAATTAAAAACAATATTTTTTTGTGAAAATCATGGTTTGTCAGTGCCAAATTTGCAAAAAAAAACAGTCGGAATTTTCCTAACCTCTCTTTTCACCTGTAAGTAAATAGTTCTGTTGGCCAGTGGCACTGTCCGACTAGTCCGACAGTTTCTCCCCACTCCTTGAAAGTCATTGTTGAAAACATGTGTATGGCGATAGAACATTTTATGAAGTTTCGGATAGTTTTATGAGTGACTTGCGGACTCTATTTGTAGTATTACTCTACGGTTTCAACCCTTACTACTTGGAATATTTCCATAATTTTTAAATGACATCAATAATTGTTAGCTGTGTAGGAGTATAATCCTTGTTATAAGCAGTACGTACTTGAAAAGTCCAATTTTAGGTCTAGTTGTTGATCTCTATCCTGAACATTTCTTTGTCAGTTATTTAATTTTCCATAGATTATTGAAAATTGATTTAAAATGAAAACAGATTTTATTCAAGAGAGAATTAATACGATTTTAGTAATATAGGTGTTACTTTTAGCTGCACGTCTATATGCACAAAATGATCCAAACATTAACCATCCGAACAAGAGGACGAATAATATAGTTATATTTTTGTAGCGGTGTGAAGATAGCAGCCAATTTTAGTTTCAACAATGTTGAGAACCGCTTAATTTGCGGTTTCAGTGGCGTGTAGATTTAATTTTAGGGTTCACATTTCAACCCTTTATCCCCATTATAAGCAAATTTACTCTGAACAGTGCATCCTACACATTATAGTCATTCCATCCTCCAAATATTAAGTTGGCTTCTCGTTTCCTTTGAAAGTTGGAATTTATTTTAGTTTTAGGGGTGACGTTTCAACCCTTTATCCCCATCGTAAGCAAATTTCCTTTGGACAGTGTTTTCTAAACATCATCATCATTATACCCTCTAAATATTAACTTAGCTTCTCGTTTGGTTTGCAAGTTGGAACTTATTTTAGTTTCAGGGGTGAAATTTCAACCCTTTATCCCCAACGCTAGCAAATTTCCTTTGGGCAGTGTTTTCTTAACAAGAAAGTCATTGCACCCTCCAAATATTAAAATGGCTTCTCGTTTCCTTTGGAACTTACCGTTTATTTTACTTTTAGGGGTGACATTTCAACCCTTTATTCCCATCGTAAGCAAATTTCCTTTAGACAGGGTTTTCTAAACATGATAATCATAATTGTACCCTCTAAATATTAAGGTGGTTTCTCGTTTCCTTTGGAAGTTGGAATTTATTTTAGTTTTAGGGGTGACATTTCAACCCTTTATCCCCAACGCTAGCAAATTTCCTTTGGGCAGTGTTTTTTTAACAAGAAAGTCATTCCACCCTCCAAATATTAAAATGGCTTCTCGTTTCCTTTGGAACTTACCGTTTATTTTAGTTTTAGGGATGATATTTCAACCCTTTACCCCCTTCGTGAGCAAATTTCCTTTGAACAGTGTATTCTGAATACTATAATCATTCTACCATCCAAATATTAAGTTGGCTTCTCGTTTCCTTTGGAAGTTACATTTTAATTTTAGGGGTAACTTTTCAAATCTTGTGCCCCATCGTAAGCCAATTTCCTTTGAACTGTTTGTTCTCCACACCAATATACCCCTACTCTTTGCTGCTATCTTCACATCGGTTGTTTGTGCCAAGTTCACAAGAAAAGTTTACTTGTTCCCAAAAGATATTCCTTTGATTATAAAACATATAAGATCTTCGGATTTCTCGACCCAAAATACTAATCAATTATTTAATTTAAATCAAAATAGTTTAAATATGCACAATATTTCATTGGGAAGACAAGGTTTATGACAGAATAACGTTCATTATCCAAAAATTAGCACAATATATATTTTTTTCAGAATTGGGATAGACCACTGCCAGGAGTAAAAGATTACCCCGAACTGAAATTAGCCGTGAAACAATGGACAGAACTCCAGGATGGTCAAAGGATATTATTGACTACCCCTAGTGTCCTTCTTGGATATAGAGTGGAAGTTTATAGAGCCGAAGGTACGACTCAATGGTACACAGCTGTGATAATTGGATACAACGAAGCTACTAGAGTGAGTAATAATTTTTTAATTATTCTACAAACAAATTACTTACTGCGGAGGTTCGTTGTGGAATGAACAGAGAATTAAGATAGTAATTAAAAATATAAGAAACAACCCCGCACTGAGTGCAAATCTGATCCCGTCAAAATGAATGAAATTTTGGTATTTGTACGTTCTGACATGGCGAACAAAAGATCTTATGGGCAGAACTACCGAAAACCCCAAATAAGGACAATTTTGACTTTTTATTGTATAAAGGATATTGTCACACACCTCAGGGTCCGTCAAAGAAAAAGTTGTGAATAAGAACATAATACGCCCTTTTAATATATTAATTTGATTATTCAGGGTGATCCAAAAATATATGACAAATCAAATATTTAAATAGAATACAGTACACCTCGACCAAATTCATTTCAACTCTGATATGCTCAAACAAAGAAGCGAGAGGGAGATATCTCAGTCCCGCGGAATAAACGCATGTATACTCGGCGGTAAAAGTTTAGTTAGTTAAATAATTTCCTAAATAAAATCCTGAGCATTTGGCAATAAATTCCATTTTAGTTATCAACTGTGCACTATTTCACGACTTTGTGCACACAAAATATTGTGTTTTAGCGACTTAAATTCCATATTAAAATTCCTACATGGACTGTACCACTAACAGTTCAAATGGATCTTTACAGTACAACGTTCTGCCTAGGACTGGTAGCTGCCGACATTGTCGTACGCGTTTTCTTCGATTCCGAATCTTACGGTTGAAATGTATTTGGTCGAGTTGTACCTACATGTTTTTTATATATCAAACCCTAGGTTTAATTTATGTCTTGTACATCAATAATTAGATATTGGTCATCTGGTTCGTTTCTTTGAGCTGCATCTAGAATAGTACAACATCACTCGACTTGGATATTTCATTATTTGCAGGCTCCTGGCATAACCAAGAAACCATAACCAGAGATAATATACACAAACCATAACACACCAGATACGTGAGCACAACATTCTATGGTTCTGGAAGTTTTTGAAGAAATCAAAATATGCCGGATAGTTATGGAAGCTTGGATGACTATCCGGAATATTTTGATTTCTTCAAAAACTGCATGTCAATGGTGATTTTCTTACTTCAGTTTTGATGCGTACGATAATAATCTCTTCGATCTTTGCATTTGGTTTTCGCTTATTTGAATATATTATGTCAATTGTTTATGTTTTATGCACTGAATATTAGTTTATTGTAATTTTTAGTCATTTATAATTGTGAACGTCTTAAGAAATGACTTCAGCACATAACAAACACTCTCAGTAACATTTGATAAAAAACCTGTACTGACAAAAAAAGCCATTACACTTTTTTACACTCAATTGTCGAAAATTAAAATTAGTGCCTTAAAAAAATATGCTTTTAGACAGGTTAACATATTCCCTCCGGCCACGGGTTTTTTCTACGGAAAGTATAAAATGCAAAAACGTTAGAGTTATGCATTAAAAAAACTGGTCTTTGAATCTAGAATATCTTCTTACAAGAATTAAACCTAAAGTTTGATATATAAAAAACTGTAGGTACTGTGTTCTTTAAAAATATTTGATTCGTTATATATATTTTTGGATCACCCTGTATATTCAAAAATTTATTAAATCTTCTTATTTACAACTTTTGTAATTAAATATGTTATGTCACCACTTTGGTTATATTTTATACTTTCCTTTCTTTGATTGACCCTGAGGTGTATGACAATATCCTTTATACTTTAAGAGGCAAAATTGACTTTATTTGGGATTTTCGGTGGTTCTGTCCATACGAACTTTTATTCGCCATGTAATACCAATATATGATTAATATTGACCGGGACTAGTTTTGCGTCCTTCATTCAAATTTTATTTTTTGAAGCTTTTATAAATCTTTTTGAATTTTTCGGTACCTTCGTGAAGCTATAAAGATTGTTTGTTTTATTTTTAAAGATTATTTGGATTTTTTACTAGTTGTACCCCCTTGAGAAATTGAATAATATCTGTTTAAAGTTATTGCAGGTACTTTTAGAAGGGATACAAATACTTTTTTTTAACTAAAATCAATCGGTAATATCATAAAACATTTTGTCAGAAATTTCGGATATCTGCGTCTTATCTAAAAACTGAAAAAATGCCATTTGTTTAGCTTCACTAAATAATATATAAATTCGAGAGTTTTCTCTTGAGGTTACAACAATTTTTTTTGATCATTTTTGAATTTTGTTGAGAGTAGATAAAATTTGCTCTGCGCCTGAGGAACCTGTAGGAACTCATTAAACGGAGTTTTTAGATTTCTCAGTTTAGATAGCGGAAAAATCTCAAAAATGTTTAAAAGCTTCCTTGAATGAATACTAAGAAATTAAAAATTAGGAAAGTTCTACCAATAAGACAATCTATATAATGATATTCCATGGCTGAAATTTGAAGGCAGGAGTTCCCAAGTAACTTAATCATTATTTTACTCAACAACTGTTAAGACTGGAGGTATCAAGTGGTATATTATTTAATTCAAAAAAAATCATTGATTAATGAGGATGAAATGACATACAAATTGTTTCATTATATAAAATATAATTTTTCGTACTCCTTAACTATGTACGACACTACTCTAAAACGCTTTACTGTACTGTATACCTATGTCTGCGATACTAACAAAAATACCCATTTGCTAATTTATAATAAATAACCTTCGTCCAAAGTTTTTAATTTTTTTTCAAAAAAACCTTAAAAATGACAATATTTTCGTATTTTGTATATTTCACCGTTCTCCAATTATCCTCACCTAAATAATTATATTTTTCCCATTTTTTGTGCTCCTTCTGTTTTTGCTTTCCAACAGTTTTATTTTTAAATACGCCTAATGCCACTCCATTTAAACTTTCAATTCTTCTATTTCCACATTTAAATCAACTCGAATACTTATCCCGTTTACAATAACCTAGAAAAGAAGTATTTGATGGGAAATCGCTGAATCACTTCCAGTCTATTCACGAAAAGTTTGGTATTTATAAAGTTTTCAAAGCCGCAGCTGGCAACAAATCAGATCCCACTCGAAAGCTGTACTTACATACTTTTCTTTCAAACTTTTAACTTTTAAATCGATGTCTGTTTTTCTTGGAAAAACTTTACGGAGTTTAAACTTTTAATTTAAACCGAGAAAATTCATAATATAACGATTCAAAATGAAATATAATCTGTATGTTTATTAAAAAGACCGAGGATAAAGATGGGGGTATTCGAGTTATGAAAAGTTTGTTTTTGTAGACGAGTACTTCGAAAGCCGGTAGAAAAGTTTCTTGTATCATTACAAGTTTTAATAGCTAAACTACTTTGGAATTAGTCTATCATTTTTGTAGCTAAATTTGAATACTTTAAGACGTAAATAAAGCCTTATCTTTTTAAGTTTAGTAGCGTCGAGTTTGGAAGTCATTAAATGTACGTCTAGAGTGAATCTTTCACATAGTTCATATTATGTGAACTTCAAAATGAAAACCTGCATTTTTGACAGTTCATTGACATACATTTGAAGTATACATAGTTAAAAAATATGGAATTCTATTTTGGGGGTGAAAAAAATTAAAAAGTATTCCTAATAGTATATTGTTTTATTAGGAGTAAAAGTATAACTTTTTGTGGCGAGTCTGAATGTTTGATGGCCGAACGTTAGTGAGGCCGACAATTTCAGACGAGCCACAAAAAGTGCTTTTGCTCCGAATGAAACATGCTATTTTTTCCGCAAACGGGATCCAGACTATAGAACTAATTAATATTTAAATAAAAATTCAAAACGATTGCAACGAAGTTGATAAATTCAGAGAATAATAATTATAAAACTGCGCACTACATTTCCGTGGTTACTGGTTTTGTGATTGCCAAGTCAAAAACAAATTTGACAGTTCAATAATATTTTATAATGTCAGAAATATTGTAAGTGATTTACAGCAACAATTGGACTGTGCATTTTTGGTAAGTACTTGAGCATCAAAATTTCGTTTGTTGTAGTAAAGTGTACTGAAATTTTCTTTTAGATTATATTATGTCGGATTCAGAACCCAACTGTACACCGCCCGACGTTGTTGACATTGCTACGGCTGTCAGCGTACAAAAAAGTGGCGTCTGTGAAATCATACTTCAACATCATGAATTGACGTTGATAATGTCTACTTTTTTTGACGTTTGCGGAAAAAATAACTTTTTTGGAAATATCTAGAAAACATACGAAAAAAATTTCTTAAATAAAAATGTAGATATCTTCTATAAGTTCCTTGTGGCATTACTTGTTATTTTTTCTTATTTTCCTGGGAATCAAACCACAATAATTGAAATTGAAAATAACAATTTTTTACCATTTTTAGAATTTGTAAATGAAGAAATTAAGAATATAGAGAAGGGCTCATTGTTAATACCCCATAATAATAACATAATATTAATAATTCAGCTAACATAATTTTTAAAAACTTGACAATACCGTATATGTTAAGGGTTTATCAGAAAGAATTAAGAAAATTGGTAATCAATTCAATATTCGAACTAGCTTCAAATCTAACAATACGTTGAGATCTATTCTAACAAAAACGAAGCCAAAAAATGAAGAACAATCTTCAAAAAACTGCATATATCAGATATCTTGTGAATGCGACAAATTCTATTTAGGTGAAACATCTAGACCATTGAAAGTCCGAATAAATGAACATAAAAAGTATATCAAAGATAGGGAGTTCTTTAAGTCAGGTATTTGCAAACATGCTTGGGAAGAGGGGCATAAAATTCAATGGGATTCGACAAAAATAATATTGAAAGAGCCCAATAATAAAAGACGAAAAATCAAAGAAAGTGTTTTAATACAACTAAATTCAGATAAATGTGTAGCTAGTATTTCAGCCGAATGTAGTCAAATTTGGTTACCAATGTTAGAAAGAGAAATTTCCAATAATCAATTACCGGCGTTATCAGGATAGCATCATAAGTTTTTATCCAGTTTTTCTTATGATTTATCTTTGGAATGGTTGTTAATCGATACACAAAATCACCAAACTGAGTTATACATATTTTGAAAACAAAATAATCATACACAAAAAAGTAACAACAAACGCGTTTATATTAACAAAATTTCCAAAATAAGCAAGAAAAAAAAAAGCGCTATCCCAATAAAAACCGTTCCTGGAACGTGCACTTCACTGGATTCCATTTCTAGTGGACTACATATCGTTAGAATGTCATGAAATAAAATATTTTATTTCTCATTTTACCAGAGGTGTGATCTACTATGAATGGACCTTAATAAAATTTGACAACAAAGTTTTGTAGTCTTAAACTTCAAAATATTATTGATTGTCTAGTTGTCAAATTTTTTTCGTTGTGTCAAATAGGGACCAAAAATTTTTCATTCATTATTAGTTAATCTTGACAACGGTAGCTGGAACGCTACCGAAACGTTGAAATAAAAAAATAAAAAAAACATTATTGTGGTTTGATTCCCAAGAAAATAAGAAAAAATAAAAATGTAGATATCAAAATTTTCTATAAAACCATTTATTTTTGACGTATTTGCAATGGAAACCGAGATATTTGCAAAAAACAAATCTAATTTATAGTTGCAGCTGCATGAAATATTGAAAAATCTAAAAATGTAAATTAAATATTTCCAAAATGGTATCTATAAAATGTAGCAAGTCATCGCAGAGAAATATTTTTTTTATTCATTTATTTGAAAGTTATGAATATTTTTTTATACTTGAATTTGAAAAAAATGTTTTTTTTAATACCGACGTAAATTTCTGCATGTCACTATTTTTCTATCCCCATAAAATCATATTTATACCTGAGACTATACCTGTTCAACATTAAAAATATTTATTCACAATTGATCAGTAATATAGTCATTTCTTACCTTTAAATTGGTAGGGAAGTGACTTACTTTCACCACACAGATTAATGAAGTTGTTTATCGAAAAAATATTAAATTGTGATAACAAATTTTCTTAAAATTAATGTTTTTAAAAGCTTGTAACTAAGCGATTGTGAATAAAATAGTATATATTCCATTCACGGCTGGGCTGTAATGATCTTCTTCCCTGCTAGGTATGTAATAAACAACTTTCAAATGAATTCAAAAAAAATTATTTTTGAGACTTGCTACATTTCATGGATATGATAAAAAAAAGTTAAGAAACTGACTCAATCTCGCAACTCCCCATTCTTCCAATCTTTCAAACTCTCAATCTTACAATCTTTCTTTCTCTCAATATCTCAATCCGTCAATTTCTAAATTCAGAATCTCCCAATCTCTCAATAGCTCAATCTCGCAACTTATCATTCTTTCAATCTGTCAATCTTTCAAACTCTCAATCTTACAATCTATCAATCTCTCTTTCCCTCAATATCTTTTTGAGACTTGCTACATTTCATGGATATGATAAAAAAAAGTTAAGAAACTGACATTTTTAGAATATTTATGAATTTTTTAATATTCCATGCGGCTGAGCTTTAAATTAGATTCATTAATTGCAAATATCGCGGTATTTTTGCAAATACGACAAAGGTGAATAGAAATGAATTCATAGAATATTTTGAAATATACGTTTTTTATTCAAGACTTCTTTCCATATCTTCGTGTGTTTTCGAGATATTTCCAAAAAAATTATTTTGGGGGAAGTTTTTATTTTTTTACCCCCCAAATAGAATTCAATATTGTTTAACAATGTACACTTCAAATTAATGTCAGAACGAACTTACATTGAAAAATGCAGCTTTTCGTTTTGAATTGTAGTTTAAATCATTGTAAGAAAATTACGATTTATTCTTTATAAATTTAAGTACCTACTTGAAAAAATTTGTTCCGTTTAAGTATCTCAAGACTTTATACTACGGTTTAGTGGAAGTCACCTTCCGTATGGCATACATGCATCCCTAAGGCCCCGTTATACAATTGTAGATTAGTGAAGGTTCAAGTGTGAACTCAGGTTCAGCGTCAGATTCCTGTTGTACAAAGTAAGCTTACGGTTGAGCTTGATTTAAACCTTAAGCTTAGTAAAGCCTTCAAGAGGGCAGGTTTAATGTAAACTTAAGCACGCAACATAAATTGTTGTCATGTTCCGTGGCTTAAATGTAAATAAATTGTATGCAAACATAACCTGTTCTTAATTTATTTTCAAATTAAAAGTTTATCAAAGTTAAATATGGATATTTTAACCGATGATGAGGATTTTTTGGAACTTATTGAAATCGTACATCTGAATGTAGGAGGGATCATGAGTGTATTCAAAGATTTCGTCTTTCTAAAGAAACCGTTCGCTTTGTGACAGATTGTATATCAGAGGAAATTTCTTGCAAAACTAATAGGTAACATATTAACTTAACTAATAGGTAAATAGCAATATTAATACACCTTCTTCCTTGGTGCTAAAATTGGATGAACGCTTTCTCTTTTGTAACTCCATATCTTGAAAAAATAATCCACCACCTTAAACAATACCACTTAAACCACTAAAGCTTTATTTTGTACTTACCAATAGCTCAAAGACAAATCAAGTTATAATTCTTAATAAAACTATATTATATAAATTTTTTTAATAGGCACACAATGACGCTATAGTAATTATTGTTTAAAACACGAACAGTCCCTCCAAATGCCAAATTAATTAGGTGACACCTTCATTTGACAAACATATTTTGACCAATTTACTTCATACGCATGTGTCAGTTCGAAATGAGTTCTACCAACACTTGCAAATGTAGGTTTCGTAGAGCTGCTACTGAACCATATTTGTACAACAGGTTTAGGGTTGAGCTAAGCTTATATTTTAAGCCCAGTTCAGTTGAGCTAAATTTTAAGCTTCAAATATACAACCGGTCCTTAAAAGTTCTTTAAAAGAGAAGCTAAGATATTAGATTCGCTTCAACTATATTTCTCAGGTGTAAGCACAAAATATCACCCTAAAAAATAAATTTGACTTACAACTTACCTTAACATAGATACGAAACTAGACGGAGACCTCATTTTACTGCTCCTAGAGAGAATAGTTATTTATTTCAAAGATCCTTTATGTTCTTAGCACAGAGAATATACAATTGCATTCCTCTAGAATTACAATCTATTCCTTAGATAAATTTATTCAAAAAGAAAGTTAAATTTTTTCTCTCAGATAGGGCAAGAGATTTCTATAATACTATCCTTACCAAGTACCTACTAAAAATGTCCAGAATTATTCTAAGCTCTGTGTGTAATTTTAATTTTAGTTAAGTCTTAATAATATACAACGTTTTATTAATATTTTATTACACCTCTCGGAACCCTTCGGGTTAATTTATTCATAATTTGCTACTAGTTACTGTACATTTATATACTATGCTGCATGTCATGCGATGCTCTCTTATATTTTGAGATTTAATGTTATCATAGTGTATTCACTTTTTGAAATATTTGAATAAATCATTATTATTATTATTTTCACTATCTTAAGTTCACACTTGCTGGTAATGCCCACCTATCCCGAGCGTGTGTAAACGCAAATGGGATTAGGCTTATCAGCAATTTCTTGCACCATGTTAAGCTGCCTAGGTATAGTGTTTTATCTATGCAAGAAAATTAAGCTGTCTTTCGTGGATAAAACAGTATCTGAAATTAATTCAATACAACATTTTATCCACAATCACAGAAATTTAGAATCAGATGCCATCAAAAAGTAATTAGACATTTCGCTCTGACATCAGCTGTAACATTAAAAATTATTGAAATTGATTTAAGATTGTATTTTTCATTATTCTACTAGTGGATGAAGCGGTACTTTATATGCTCCATAAGAGTTGATAAAACTCCAATTATAATGTGATTGTGGATAGAAATGTTGACTGCTTAACATTTTTCCAATATGGCATATCTTTTAATAACCCATTAGTAATAAAGCTTCTGATAAAATCAACTTAAATAAACTCTAACTTAAATTAAAATATGTCAATACTTTTTACCAGAACAAAGCTATTAAATACATTGTGCATCTAAGCCTGTAGTTTGAATTGTACAACTAGTTGTTCCAAAACAACTAATTCTCCCATATTACTTCTAACACGATGTTCCTACTTCCAACTTAACTTTGCTATTAATTCACTACCATCCCTATGCAAGCACCGGATGTTTATTGTTTGTAATATCCTCGTTGAAGTTTCAAAAGCCCATAAAACTGACATTAAACTCGTATTCACCGTGAAAGTTTGAATTGAGAAAATTATAAAAGTAGGTCGAACAAAAAAGTCAATGCAAATAATATTATTTTTGAAATAATAAATGATGGTATTTGGAAATGTTGAATGAACAAAATACATGGTCAACAAAATATTGGAAAATGAAGACACTGGTACCATGGTAATCGGTATTTTTTCGTCATAAAAATGTATATTTTACTTTTACTATTTAATTGGTTTTTAGTCATATTGTATCAGTAGTAAATTGTAATGAAGTAAAACATCGATTACTGACCTCCTGCTTCGCTTCTCTAGTAGCAGGTGGTAACTGTAAAATTATTTTTTTGCAATATTCTCATTTTTTCAGTTTTCCAATTTTTCTATCTCCAAATCTCTCAATAACCGAATATCCCCATCTCTCAATCACTCTTTGCCTCAATCCGTCAATTTATAAATTCAGAATCTCCCAATCTCTCAATAGCTCATTCTTTCAATCTGTCAATTCTGTCTTTCCCTCAATATCTCAATCCGTCAATTTCTAAATTCAGAATCGCCCAATCTTTCAATAGCTCAATCTCGCAACTCCCCATTCTTTCAATCTTCCAATCTTTCAAACTCTCAATCTTACAATCTTTCTTTCTCTCAATATCTCAATCCGTCAATTTCTAAATTCAGAATCTCCCAATCTCTCAATAGCTCAATCTCGCAACTTATCATTCTTTCAATCTGTCAATCTTTCAAACTATCAATCTTACAATCTATCAATCTCTCTTTCCCTCAATATCTCAATCTCGCAACTCCTCATTCTTACAATCTTTCTTTCCCTCAATATCTCAATCCGTCAATTTCTAAATTCAGAATCTCCCAATCTCTCAATCTCGCAACTTCTCATTCTTTCAATCTGTCAATCTGTCAAACTCTCAATCTATCAATCTAGCCCTCAATATTTCAATCCGTCAATTTCTAAATTCAGAATCTCCCAATCTCTCAATAGCTCAATCTCGCAATTCCTCATTCTTTCAATCTGTCAATCTTTCAAACTCTCATTCTTACAATCTTTCTTTCCCTCAATCCGTCAATTTCTAAATTCAGAATCTCCCAATCTCTCAATAGCTCAATCTCGCAACTTCTCATTCTTTCAATCTTTCAAACTCTGTCAATCTAACAAAATCTCAAATTTCTCAACCTCTTAATTTTTCAATTCCATAATATCTGAATACATCAACCTCCGAATCTTCCAATTTTCTAGTCCATGAATGTTTCAACTTCACAATATGTCAATATTTTAATCTCCCAATTTCTTAATCTATGAATCTCACAAACTCCGAATCTTTCAATCTATCAATTTCTCTTTCCCTCAATATCTTAATCCGTGAATTTCTAAATTCAGAATCTCCCAATCTCTCAATAGCTCAATCTCGCAACTCCTCATTCTTTCAATCTTTCAAACTCTCTTAATCTCTCAATCCCTCAATCTATCAACATCTCAAATTTCTCAACCTTTAATGCCCGGTTGCAAGAACGCTTATTAAAAATGATGAATGATTAACGGCTAATCAATGAAATAATAACTCGTTAATTCTTCAAATCAACCATCATTTACATAATCAAAATGCAACGGATAGGTACCTGCAATGATGAACAATTAATCGACCATTATTTTTTTTGTGAAATCGGATTCCCATTGATGGTTCATAATTTTTTAATCAACCATCACATGATGAGAGATTTGATTAGCGTTCTTGCAACCGGGCATTAATCTCTCAATTCCTCAATATCTGAATACATCAACCTCCGAATATTCCAATTTTCTAATCCCTGAATGTTTCAATTTCACAATATCTCAATATTTTAATGTCCCCTTTTCTTAATCCATGAATCTCACAAACTCTGAATCTTTCAATCTATCAATCTCTCTTTCCCTCAATATCTCAATCCGTCAATTTCTAGATTCAGAATCTCTCAATAGCTCAATCTCGCATTTCCTCATTCTTCCAATCTGTCAATTTTTCAAACTCTTAATCTTACAATCTTTCTTTCCCTCAATATTTCAATCCGTCAATTTCTAAATTCAGAATCTCCCAATCTCTCAATAGATCAATCTCGCAACTCCTCATTCTTTAAATCTTTCAAACTTTTTTAATCTCTCAATCTATCAACATCTCAAATTTCTCAACTTCTTCATCTCTCAATTCCTCAATATCTGAATACATCAACCTCCGAATCTTCCAATTTATTAATCCCTGAATGTTTCAATTTCACAATATCTCAATATTTTAATGTCCCAATTTCTTAATTTATGAATCTCGCAAACTCTGAATCTTTCAATATATCAATCTCTCTTTCCCTCAATATCTCAATCCGTCAATTTCTAGATTCAGAATCACTCAATAGCTTAATCTCGCAACTCCTAATTCTTTCAATCTGTCAATCTTTCAAACTCTCAATCTTACAATCTTTCTTTCCCTCAATATCTCAATCCGTCAGTTTCTAAATTCAGAATCTCCCAATCTCTCAATAGCTTAATCTCGCAACTCCTCATTCTTTAAATCTTTCAAACTCTTAATCTCTCAATCCCTCAATCTATCAACATCTCAAATTTCTCAACCTCTTAATCTCTCAATTCCTCAATATCTGAATACATCAACCTCCGAATCTTCCAATTTATTAATCCCTGAATGTTTCAATTTCACAATATCTCAATATTTTAATCTCCCAATTTGTTGATCTATGAATCTCACAAACTCTGAATCTGTCAATCTATCAATCTCGCAGTCTCTCAAACTCCCAATCTATTAACCTCGTATCTAGTAACTTCTCCAATTTATTGGAAAATTATAGTCCCTACCCCAAACAGAATTGATGTTCTAAAGGCATTTCATCAATCATTTCATCTCGGTGTTTCTAGAACCATCGCAAGAATTTCTTAAATCAACTATTGTAGTGATGAGCGAAGCAAGACCAAAACCAAAACTCGGATAGTCTTGGTCTTGCTTATTTAGTGTTGGTCTTGGTCTTGCGTACACATTCTTTGGCTTGTTCATTTTATCTGTTACTTATTTTTTTTTACTTCTAAACATTATCATGATTATAAATTATTAATAATTTTCAGTCAACTATCAACTCTTGCGAAAAAGCTATTTAGCTTTAGGCAACCGCGTGATTAACTTGGAGTATTGCTATTGTTCTCCTACAAAAACGATACAGTGTTGTATTTTTCACTTCCCGTTTTCTTTCAGGCAACCGCGTTATTTACCGTCTCGATTACCCAACCCATATACAACTTGCCCAACCCATATCCAACTTGCTCACAATTGTTCTAACCCTCCGCACAGAAAAGGTAGTAGGCCAAGCTACATTGGGAGTTTATACCGTTGTCCAGACAAAACGGCTCCTTTTCTTACGCTGCATATTATTCATTCTGTTACAAACATTGAAAATACCGGCTAGGCACCGTGAGAGATTTCCATGCACGAAATGTATTTTACGTCATACAATTTTTTGTTCCCCTTTTCGTTATTTATTTTTATGTTGCCCTGAGTTTTCTTATCGTTTCTCAACAAGAAAATGGTGCTTGCTTTTCTTAATTAATGTAGTGTCTCGATTGACGTGTCGCAAGAAGTTAAACCCAATTAGACCAGGTCGGCCTTTGCTGAGTGGCACATTGCGATCGGTATACAAACAATTATATGTTTGAATAATGACAATTTAATCGCTCTATTTCTTCACATTGGCTCCTATAGCAATATCTTCTCTTTCTCTTGCGTTCAATGGTTGTGCTTCCTCAGATTTCTTGTCATTTTTTTCTTGCTTAATCAGGCTGGCCACACTTTCATTGAGATCTGGACCGATTGCTGTTGTAAACATACCTGCTAGGATACCGTTAAGATACATTAAAGTTACCGCTGGAAGAATACCTCAAAAACACCAAGATACCTCAAGGACCTCTCCGAAAACACCACCGAGATACCTCCAAGACATGGCTTCCATCCACCCTTCCCGGAGGAAAGCCAAGTACCATAAAAAGTACAGCCCTCATTATTTTTTCCGATCCAAGCAGAAATAAAATGTATGTTTTGATTTAATTTCTTATCCATGAGTTGCAGGGGAACGTCTGGGTTAACGTAAATTTTTAACTTTTTTGATCAATTAAATTCTACAAGGCATTTCTATCTTTTTCACTTTAGTTTTCTTTTTACTTCAATTCATTTTTGTTCTCCCGTCTACGTCTGAAAGGTAGTCATAGTATGACAACCCTCTGGCATACGTAGTGCAACACAAGAATGTAGTCGAATCTTCCTTGAGAAGAGTCTCATGCCGGCATCTTTCTCGCGTGGCCACTCTAGCGCCCAAGACAACATCGAGTTACAAACTTAATCAAGCAAAGTTCTTAACCTGCCATATTTTCCGGACGGCGTCCCTCGCCTACGTTTAGACGAGACCACTAAAAGCAAATAGTTTATTTCCGAGCCGTTCAATTATGCAAACATCGCTATGTATACTCGTATACGGAATTTACAGGCATGCAAATAAATTATGCTCCAGGTCAAAGTTGATAGGTTGTTATTGTTGCCGTTGATGGCATGACGAAGGCAAACTTCTATCTCTATTTCGGACCTTGTTTGCTATAAATCCGAGGAGATTTAACGTATGGAATTTGCAGAGAAATTAAAGACTTATTCAATATTACTTTAGAATACTGAGTGTATCAGAAAGCACATTCCCATCAAACGTAAAATGGGAGCTGTCATGTCAACCTACGTATTTCTTTAGGAATTCCCTCTTGGTGACATATCTTGGAAGGATATTTTTTGGCATAATAAAATGTAACAGCGTTATTTTATAAATCGTTATCGCATTCTGCATTGAGAATAGTTGTAAAAAGTGCAAAATTGGTAATTTGCAATGAGATTCACTCCAAAAAATTAATAATCACTTATAGATAAAAGACATTTCTTGAATATTCTTAAACAATAATGTTGTGTAATCAAATATTCTGCTGGGCGACTACAACCTGTATAGATCAAATTGATGCATAAATCAAAGTAAAACTGTACTAAAAGTTTTAACAGAGATCCTAATGGGCCATTATTGCCTGAATGGGCACCTGAAAAAGCTCAAAATAGTGGAGGAAGAAGAATGTAGATTCTGAGGCACGGAAGTAGAAACCTCCATCCACATACTTGAGAATTACACAGCAATTCAGAATCCTAGGGCACAACATCAAGGAGACTACTGGATAGAAGAGGGAGATTTACCTATGTTAAAGCCTGTAGATATCTTAAAATTTCTCCGGGAAATAGAACCAATGAAGCTACTAGTCTCTGAGACGTTCCTCATTAGGAGCTGAGTAGAGGGGCACAATAGCTATATCTTTTGCGCGTTTGTGATATGATCTCGACTATCTGTATCTGTAGAGTAGGGAGGGTGAGCTAGGCCCACAGCACTTAGGCCATATGTGACCCATTGTCACTTGAGGAGTGGCATTACTGGGTTATATTCCATCCTGTCCTTTCCAAAAAGGAGGACAGGTCACTAGGAGACATCTCCTTCATATCAGCAGGTGTAGGCCAAGACTCACCAAACATACTCTCTTATTGACAATAACTCCGGGCACTCACATAAGACATGCCTTACAGATTAATCTCCTGTTCACACATCCTGCATAGAGGTGTGTCCACTAGCCCCACTAGCCCCATTGTATGGAGGTGATGATCTCGACTATTTCACCCGGCTAATTCAATCAAGCAAGAAACTCTCTTTCAAAGGGCGTGCGGACATTCATCCCGATAAATAGAACTTCTCTTTCAATTGAACTAGTATAATTCATAAAATATGTTCAGGATAAATATTACTCTGACTACCTTACATAAACATTAAGGGTTGTAGAAATGTAATAGCTATTTGTGTAACAAGAGCAGAAAGTAGTACTTTGGTAGTTGAGAGAGAAAGTTGCCGCGCGACCCGTTAGGCGTGCGCCAAAGTTACTTTCTGCTTAAGAGCGCCAATAATGTCAAATTATGACAGCTTGCGGAAAACATCAACTTTGCAGTTGCTTTTCAAGGCCCAAAAGACAACTTTCGATAGTGATAGTAGAAAAATAATATTAAACTACTTTAAAACAAACCATCAAAATGCAAGCAAGTCCATGTAACAAGTAATTAAAGTTGGTAACACTGCTTATTACATTGACTCATGTCAAGTATGTTAACTTTCTTCTATCATTTTCTTATATACCAAACCATGCGTCAAGCAATGGAATATAATGTTATTGGATCAATTACAATAATGATTATTCATTTATTTTCAAACCAGTGAAATGTAATGTCAAATTGAGAAGAATGGGCATATTTGCCGGGTTCGCTAGCAGAGCGGCTAGTAAGCGTTCTTAGAATACTGTTTTTGCCAGAAGAAAAACGTATCTAGTTTTTGTCTCCCAGTTTAATATTTCATTTAAATAATATGAAAATTGATATTCCATGGTACGCCCATGTTATAGAAAGTTTCACACATAAATTAACCTCTGACAAGCATTTCATCGTACGCCCATGGAGAATGAAAATTTTTATAAATAAATTAATCCGTTTTAAAAGTTCTATCGTTACTAATCCAAAAAGACTTTCAACACGCACACGATACAGTCAAGGAGCAACATAGTCCAGTCGGGTTAGCACAAAAACTATCAAAACATGGATGTGAGAGCAGTAGGCGAGATTTTTGAAATATTCCCTTAAAAATATCATGGTATTTGATATTTTTGGGGGATTACTTAAAAAATCTCGCCTACTGCTCTCACATCCACCATTAATGCTAATTCGACTGGACTACCAACGAAAAATCGAACAATATGAACCTAACCTTCAAATTCCGAATGTCCCAGAGCTAATTATTAATAAATTAAAATGCCAATAACTCGTTAAACAATTGTTCAAGGACCGACCAATCAACCAAAGATGTATTGAATAAAAAGTTTCCCGAACACCTTCTTCAACATCACTAATAGTAATGAGTGCTCTATAAGTGATAAGTGCCAAAGGGCCCATGTTTGAAATGATTCAACTCAAAATTATGAATACTGGTTTCACCATAAACTACGAACTCTGTATTACCAAGGGAAAATCCGGTTTACGTATCGATACTTTAGCTCTTTTTTTCAGAAGTGCCTCTAACTATAACAACTCACCAAATACTTTTTTTATCTTCCCAGTCTAGCAGTAGACTCCCATCGACAAACGTATCTATTAACAACGGTATCAAATGGACCAAATGTCTAAATTACCCTATTTTCTATTCGACTAACCTCCTGCAATCTAACACAATATCGGCGAACCGTGCTTTAATGGCTTTGAAGGAGGAGGATACGAACGTCGTTCTCTATAATCATTAGTATAAGTTATCCATTTGAATCCATTTACGCAAAGATTTGACAAGACAAATTATGTTCTGACAGCACGATTTTACGAAAACAGAAAAATGGGGATAAAAAAAGTAAGCAGAAGCAGGTTGAGCTGGAATTTGAAGGGTATATATTAAGATACATACTTTTATTTCAAAATTAGATGATTTTTTAACCGACTTCAAAAAAGGAGGAGGTTCTCAATTCGTTGTGTATATATTTTTTATGTACGTAACTCCTCTGTTTATGAAACGATTTCAATGATTCCTTTTGCGTGGGTGGTCCCATTTTTATTTAAAATGTATTGGAGCTTGGACTTCGAAGATACATCAAGAAAATAATCTATATAATACAGGAAATGTTAGGCGCCTGACAATCCCATAATCATAACTATCCTCATCAATTTTTAATCCTCAGGATCATGCAAAAATTTAGTTATTGTACCTTGTGATATTCACCTGTTTGTATGTTCTTGAGGGAATCATAAAAAAAACCATCTCGTTACTTTTTAGAAATCGTAAAACCTGGGACATGCCACAAGATGGTATGATGAAAAGGTATAACTTTTCAAAGAAATTCGTTACGGAAATAAGCAACAAGAAGAAATGGGATTCAAATACCATCACCAGACTTGGAAAGAATGCCATTCAACGGTACATAAACGGCTCAAAAGCAATAGAAGGAACTGGGATAGGAGTGTACGGGCCAGGAACAAAACTATCTGAAAGCTTGGGAAAACCCCCAAGTATCTTTCAAGCGGAAATTCACGCCATAAGAAAGTGTGACCAGTTCAATATTGACAAAGGATATAGAAGGCAAAAGATTATCATAATGTCGGTTAGTCAAGCAGCCATTAAAGCACTGAGTTCTTGTAAGTTGAACTGCACATATCCTAAAATTCCTTAGGGAAATAGGACTAAAGGAGCTACTAGTCTCTGAGACGTTTCTCAGGTACTAAGTAGAAGGAAGGGGACACAATATATCTCTTAGGTCTCAGTGAATGTCTATGTTCCATTAAAGAAATAGGACTAAAGGAGCTACTAGTCTCTGAGACGTTCCTCAGGAACTAAGTAGAAGGAAGGGGACACAATAGATCTCTTAGGTCTCAGTGAATGTCTATGTTCCATTGGGTAAGGGTGTGTCTGCATATCAGGATGAGGTATACGCTATCTTGGAATGTGCGCAGATAAACCTAGACAGAGGTTATACGGATCGACGCATAACCATATACACCGACAGTCAGGCGGCAATTAAGGCACTGAGTGGATGTGCCATCAACTCAGGGCTTGCTGCTGAATGTCGTGAACGCCTTGCTGACCGGCCCACTCTGGTTTTGAAGGCAACGAAGGGGCGGCTATTCCCTTTAACGGCCCGGGCCCGACCTTTGGCCTCACAAAACAAACAATCCGTAAGGAGACGAGGAACTGGTTGAGAAACCAGCACCGTGCTCACTGGAGGGATCTACAGGTTCTCAGGGGATGGACTGATGGACATGCTAGAGCTGCTCTAAAACTACCAAGGAGTAGGTAAAAAAAGATAGCAGGACTCCTAACAGGGCACTGCTGTCTGAGGAAACACCTCTGTAGCCTAGATTTAGAGGAAAGCCCCCTATGCAGGGGTTGCGGCATGGCTGACGAAACGTCGGACTATGTTCTCCTCGTATGTCCACATTGGGCTGTGCTACGCAGGCGAATCTTCGGAGTCCCTGTTATGACCTCTGGGGACATAAGCAGGCTTCAACTGAAGAGGATTGAGTCCTTCATCGAGGGACTCGGCTTCATGGATGCAGTAGCAGAAATGGCACAATGGGCCCGCCAGTGGCATCAGTGCCGAAACCTTGGCTTGAGTTTGTCTTGGCTAAGGTTCGCCTTACTAAATTAGTAGTAGTATTAGTACAAATTCTAGGGAAAAACAGAACATGTCGATAGGCATGTTACAAATAATATAATCTTTATTCATATTCATTAATTTTCGTTACAATTGGTCTGAATCTAAACCGGAGTTTTTTAAGGAAATAAACATGTTACAAAAACTATTTTCACACTTGTTCAAATTGAATTCACGACATTTATTACCCTATTTTCCTATCGACTATAACATCAGTAGGGAGATTATTATTATTGAATTAGTCATTTTTTGTCGATTTTGTGATGTTTAAATTCCGCTTACGAGTTAGAAAGCATTTATTTTATTAGAGCAAAAGTTTCCTCAAATTCTCTCTTTATAATCGATTTACTAATTAAGGTCCCAATTCATATAAAAAAAATATTGGAATTCATTAGAGAACACCACTGAACTCCTCTTACGCTTCCCAACTTTAACTCTCCACTCTCCAACTATCTCCATTAAACAAAGTTTGATAACACAAATTCGCCTCAAACAAAGTTTTTCGATGCAAAACTTTACTAATGAATTCAACTCTAAACTCTCGCAGAGTTGTAAAACAGAATTTATACCTCCTATACTTCGAGCTTTTTGTTTTAAAATGTTTCCCTTTTACACGTTTGTTTTCTCCTACATTTTATAAATTCTCTCAATTATGAAGTTACGTTTCGTGGGGGAGACCGGCGAATTGGTTAATGTTTCAAACAAGAAAAATTACTTTGTTTATTTATACGAGTACAAATCAAAAATATTTTCAAAATTGGTTTTTATCGAGACCACGAAAGAAATAGAAAAAACTTTCCCCGTCAATTATATATACTATGAAAAAAGTTGTCATTTTTCCATTTATCAAATCATTTGATACTTCGTTTACTCGAATGAAAAGTCCATTAAAGAATCCTGACACAATTGTTGGTCCAACAGCAAAACAGCTTTGCATGAGATCTAACTTAACGGAGTACGTTTTTAGCAGTGTATGGTAACTCTGAACGCGCGATGGTACGGCCACCTAGCGAGTCGGAAAATTTACTAAACTCTACTAAAATTTCGGATTTAATGAGAACTGTAACGATGCTGGTAGTTATTCTAGTCTAGATATTTGCGCATGCCTCACGGCTACGGCTCACATTGTAGTTTTCCGCCATTTTACGGTTCATATATGTCGTACTTCAAGTTTGTTGTGGAAGTGTGAATTAGTTAATATTATCTATCAATAATCATTATCGAAAAAGACAATGTCTAAATTTATTGTGAAGGAATATAATGTAGGTAAGTATAATTTTAGTAAAATAAAACAAAACATCTTTCATAACATAAAAAGCGACCAATTACTAAAGTAGTCTTGTTTATACAGCATATACTTCCAATCCAGAAAGAACAGCTTTTAATTTGGTTGGAACGAAGTGGAAACGAATGTTCGGATTTGAAAAGGTACTTTTTTACACATATATTTATTGAATGTTATTAAACGTGATTATGTTCTAGATTATAAACCAAAGAAGTTAATGTACATTTGTTTGTATCAATTGTATCCCACAAGAAACAATTCCATCTACGAGCATATAATTTGTCTAAGAAGTATTGGAGTACATTAAAGCCATTCTGAGTGGTTGATAATCGTATGAAAGGTAATATAAATCTCATACAGTATAAAATTATATTTGCAAATAATAAAATCCTTTACAGATAACAGGATCATTATGGAACCATTTATCGAGACTCTCTTCTTTCGAAGTGCCAATAAAAGGTTGAACAATTTTCAAAGGTAAATAGTTTCGAGAAACAAATATTCAAACCTTCACAGTAGTATGTGTTTGAGCTAATTAAAAATGTTTATAAATATATTGATTATAGTCATATTCTCCTCAAGATTTACTAGATTAAACGATGAAATGAAACATTAGTTTGTTTTCTTTCGTTGTTTAGTATGGATCTTCATCAAGTAAAAGCCTCATCTATTCAATTTACTAGATTGGCATTGTAAACTACCCTTTGTTAGTAGTAGGTATGCAAGTTTTGGTTTTTAGTTAGTTTTATTTGTAGCAACCTGTAAAAGTCAATCTTTTTCGCATTTTTTATTGTATATATAGCTGCCTACAGTACCGGTTGATCAAGTTTTAAAAAAAATCTCCATACAACTGTTTTCATTGATACTTTATGGAAATTTTCACCTATTGTAAGCTCCTATATATAAATACATTTGTGTGCTTCCCAATATCACTTTTCTTATTTGTAGAACTTTTACAAAACAGTTTACTGTGAAATAAAAAAAAGTTGAGCAAAAGATAAAAATTTCAGTCCCATTTTACAATTTCTTTGATTTATTATAATTATTTATTTTATCCTTTTGCTTTTTCTGCAATCCATAGTGTGAGCTCACTATTTCTATATTTGTTTTTTAAACATGCATTTTTATTACTGTTGATGAAAATGATAATCATAGATATTATCTAATTAAAAAGTTTTCATCACGTTACAGCACATGCTGAGCCTTTTCAAAATTATTTACTCAATTTTATTTATTAACTATTGTATTTGTTATATAAGCTCTTATATTATGTCTTTCTGTTTGTCCTGAAATAAATGAAAAAAACGATCTGTTTATTCTGTTATTTTTGGTAATAAATAAAAATATATAAACTGGTTGATTATAGTTTAATTTTTCCCACTTCAGGCATTGTATATTTTGACATTTCATTTAATTTAACTTAACTATTTGATTGTCAAAAATAGGTATAATATCAATCAAATGTTGAGTTACTTTAAATGAAATATCAAAAAATGGACCATAAATGCCATTTTGCAATAAATGGAAAATTACAGTAATTTTGAATATGCCGCAAAAAAACTGTTAAATTACAGGAATCTACTTTTTCGGCAGTTAGCGAGGACCACAACCATGTAAAAGGTGTTAGAGCGTACTTTTCCGACTCGTAAGGTGACGCCACCCGTCAAAATTAATTCGCTGTAGGGAGCGCCACGGTCAGATGCCCATCTATATAAGTATGTCATGTGTGGTTTTTAGTACGGCACTCAATGATATCGGAAACGCATCTCAAAAATATTTATAAATTTTGGTGTGCAAGATTCTTGTGATGCGGCCGATATTATGGTGGTTTTCATACGGATGTTTGCGGAATATCAAGTTCCCTGGATACATGTCTAGTACTCAAGTATGGATTGTCTTCTAACAGGACATCTAAAGATTTGCTTTCAGTTGTTGCAGTTTTTCTGCGCCCTTATTTGGATAAATTTTTCTCTGAACCAGTTTCGTTAAACTTTCTCACTAATTTACTGATAGTATTAGTTCATTATTGCTCCGAAAAAAGGAGAGATCTGACAACAATATAAATACCACCATAATCGTGCTATTTCCGAGATAAATGAGGCCTTCCATACTTAAAACTCACTCTGTATATTGTTTATCTCTCCTTGGACTTCTCAACCAGGATAAAACCCATGGAATTTTGAATACTGACCATATTCGACGACTGGAATTTTCTGAGGAAGTAATGGGAAAAATTAATTACAGCAATACCAAAAGGAATTTTTATTAAAAAATCAAGATTTGTGGTTTAAGTGTAAAAATAAAATATTATGCACAATAAACATATTTTTTCATTGAAAATACAGTTAACCACTCTCCCCTAAGCTTTTTGCAATATAAAAATTTCTTTAGTGGCGATTATATTTTTGTTAAAACGTCTCATTTGTCTAGCTAATTTTATCTACTATAAAGAAATGTGTATTTTGATTAATGAGGCGTTTTATTCAAAACTAATGAGCAAACTCTTAAAAAAAAATTCTAGCAAGATGTATACGGAGATGAATGTCTGAGAGGGTGAGTAAAAACTTTCGTTTTGATTATTATCCAGATAAAATTAAAAGTTTGTCAGAAGTGTCTGAAAATAAGAAGCAGTAACTTTTGAATTAATTCATTTTTGTTTTATAACTTGAAAGAAAAGTGTGTACCATTCTTTTTATTTTCCTTCTATAATTTTCATCTGTCTTTGGTCCTTAAGTAATTTTTTCTTCCAGTAAAAAATACTTTCGAATTTTCCATAGTTTACAACAAAAATATCGATTTATATATAATTTGTATTTATAGACCACATTTTTTTTTTCGAGACTTTGCTAATGATTGTGCCACTCGAAAGTCTTTGGTAAATATTTTTTAGTTATTTCATTTAAATATGTTCGTGGGTTCACCAGCTCGAATTACGACTTTCTACCCCCTGATGTGAATCACTCAGTAATTCTCTCTGACCATGAAGCAGTTTTCGCCGAATTTGTATTACCTCCTAAATCTCTTAAGAAAAGTACTCAGTTGGTGAGTAACCAAACTTCACCCAATTTCATAACCTATATTTAGCAACTGATTGGATTGATATTTCTGCAGATATTATCTCTAAATGTTTGGACTTTCTTAATAACATTATCAGGAGTTTCAATACATAATTTCCTCTTCGCTCTTGTGCAATCTTCCATACTACAAAATCTACAATCTTCTTCTACTATTTTGAGCTTTTTCACGCGCCCATTGACTTGGGCATTCATTTGATCTCAACAGGTGGTAGTCACCCAGAAGTATCTTTGATTACCTAAACCCTACTAGACCTTTCTAATGGTCAGATCTTCTCTTCTTTTCGGCTTTACCTATTTCTTCCAATAGTACATTGGAGCTGATACTGCAAAAGGGTTCCGGTCCTCAAAAGGGTCTTTCAGTCCTCCTTGTTGCGTGCTCATCTGCTATTCCATTTCCTTCTATTCCAGTGTGTATTGGAATCCGCAGTAAGGTGACTATATTGTTCTTGCCTAGTTCATTGAGTCCATAGACTCCGTGTAAAGTAAGAAGAAACCACCTGAATGGACGACTGCACAGTTCACTGCTCTTTTCAGCTTCCAGCTTGCATTAGAGAAGACCCGCCGGTACCTTCTCCGTTCGTATATAAGGAAGGTTGAAATATTTTAAATTTCGCTGTAAAGCGACTTACAATTATTTATTTTTGTTCAAACAGACTTGCTGTCTATTCCACCAAAACAATAATTTTGCGAATGATTAAATATACAGAAGAAACGGTGGAGTTTTACCATCACGTGACCCAATCTACGATTTATGCAACACATATTTTCTACATCCTATCTTCTTCTATCAATATAAATAAAACATAATAACGTCTCTATCGATTGTCTTCTTCACAAGACCAACCACAAGACAGCATGGTTAATATTAATTTTGAACTTATTCACCCAGTATATCGATAACTTTAATAAATATGTCGATGTTAACCATATAAATAAAATAAATACAATTAGAAAAGTTAAATTTCTTGTTTAATCACCAATTCGTGTTTTGATTTGATTCACATGAATATTGTAGCTGACGTAACAGTCACGTGATGGTAAAACTCCACCGTTTCTACTGAAGGTATTTATAATTGAAAAATTAACCGGATAGACTGGTTGTCTATTCCACCAAAAATTACGATTTTAAAGCAGTTATTTAATATTTAATATTCTTATTTTTAGTAATGTTAACTGCAAATGTAGAACTACGTTGTAGCAACAAAGGTTAGCGCAAATCTCTGCTACAAAATTATGATTTCTTATACTTTAAATACCCGAATTTGCCAATTGTATATTTTTTAAACTATAGCAATAATCTTTGATTTTATGATTATTACAGAGTAATTTAAAAATTGGATATAAAATTTCCAGATAATTTGAAATAGATGTAAAATACTATTTTGAATTGTTTCAGGACCTGACAGTGACTGATGATACAGTCTTAGAGGAACACAATGAAGATCCTTCTCTGCTGCAAATGCGTCTTATCGGCGATGGGGGTGAGTTATAAATATAAATCATTAAAGTAAACAATTATTCGGGGGTAATAACACAAGAGCTCAGATTTAGCCGGATAATTTTTTGTGGTTGTTTTCGAATACTTACTTTCATTGGCAATTAAACGAGAGCTGTCAGAACAGATCGAGTTAAATTACCTATATGAGAGAAAACAACCACAAAAAATATCCTGCTAGATTTGAGCTCGCCTGGTATTTGGTAAGACAATTCCATGAAGACAAAAATTTAATTCAAATAAACTTTATTTTACAAACTGAAAAAACAATACGTAGAAGAATAATGTTAAAAAGAACAATTGTCAAAAACACAACTATTATATACAATAGGGAACTTGCCCATTTTTTTTTATTCTACTAAAATGTGTGTTTATATATGAAAACACATTATACCAAATATCAGTCCTTAAATCGCAATACTTATTTCACAATAAATAATTAAAGTTGGAATCGCCACCGCGTGTATTCAAACGAAGAAAAATGCGCGGCAGCGGCTGTGACGTCACACCGCACCTCGCGCATCGGTAACCGCAGAAACAGCCATTTGAAGCATTATTGATTTTTTATCGAATTCGAATCGTTAGCGTCAGTTTCTCAGTTTTTAAGAGTTGTTTGAATTGTCGGTTCACAATCGCCTGACTCGAAAAGTGCGGTCTGACGTCACAACCAATGGCAGCGCGTTTTAAGAATTATTCAAATTTTAACCCTTTATTTCTCAGGAAATTTAATCGTTATTGGAATTTTTCTTTTTCTACGAAGTTTCTTATGATAATATCTTACGATTTTAATTGTTTTTAAATGATTTCATTTTTTTGGCAAGTTCCCTATTGGTCCAGTAGACATTTGCTGTTTAATTCTGTTTTTGATGTTTACAATAATAATTACAAGATTAAACGAACTTACCTAAGTGAAGTTCAATCTTGATTATATGAAGGTCTCGTCGAAGTAAATAAGTCTATTGTAGTATCCTTATCTGCGTGCTTACGGTCACACATTTTTAAAGTCCAGAGTTCAACATCATTACCTCGCTCTTCTGCCACTACCTGGTCACCGCGCCCTCCTGATTTCAGTCTATTTAAAGTGTCCCCTATGTTGTTGTAAATTGGGTTTTGGGTTGGGAGGGGACTTATTTACTTCGACGAGACCTTCATATAATCAAGATTGAACTTCACTTAGGTAAGTTCGTTTAATCTTGTAATTATATTCGGTCTCGTCTCGTAAATAAGTCTATTGTAGATATTTAAAGTAATAACAACAACATAGTAATTCTTATACATATATAATGTAATAATATTACCATAGAAAACGTTATAATAACACAAATCTAACAAAAGTACCAATAGGTATAATACATAATATATAAACTTTTAATAAATATAAATATAAATGCGGCTTGTATATTTATGTCTTATAAACTAAGTATAGTTTCAGCAAAGGTTTTTTCATTATTTATTAATGGTCTATTGTAAACGTTGGCAAACATTTTTGAATTTTGAGACCACCCTGCCGCAAACCTTATAGTATCAAAATTTAATCCTCTTCTGGCGGCCGCCGAGGTGGAGGCATGCCTTATACTGTAGGGCGTGAAAATACTCGTATCAATCCCGCTGTTTATAAGTATATTTTTAATCCAACGCCCTAGCGTTTGAGGAGACGCTTTTTTATATGGTTTTTTGATTGTTATGAAAAGAGAAGTTATGTTTCCTCTGATAGATTCTGTACGTTTTAGATACTCTAATAATGTATTGGCTACACATAAATTAGTCTCATCTTTGAAATAAGGCAAGCGTATAAATGGTTGGGACTTATTTCTACCCGATGTTTTTATTCTTGACCCAATTTTTATGTCTATTTCATCAGATTGACGATATATGCCTTGTATGTCAATAAGAGCCAGTGTTTGTAAACGTTGTCCCGAAGCTAAGGCCAGTAATGTTACTAATTTATGTGTAAGCACTTCCAAATTTATGTCAGCATTACTTTTAAGTTTCAAGTAATTTAGGACTACCGCAGGGTCCCATGTATTCTCATATTTAGGCTTACTAGGTCTCAACTGATATACGCCCTTAAAAAACCTTTGCATCCTAAAGTCCTGTGCCAAATCAGGTCCCGCTATTTGCGCTATAGCTGCTCTGTATGAATTTAATGAGCTATAAGATGAACCTTTATTGAAAAGCTGAGTTAAAAAAATTAAGACATTTGAAACTGAAATTGAGAATGGATCTAACTTCTTACTGCTACAAAAATCCCACCATAACCTAAGCCCAGAGCTATATTGTTTTAAGGTATTCCCTGTTATGGAGGACATACAAATCTCCAGCGCTTCTTCGGGAACATCACCTATGAGCAAAGCTTGCCTGATAATCGACCTCCCATTAGAGAAAGCTTGTTGGCTAGGGGGTGAGGAGTCTTGCTAAAAGAGAGTAAATATTGGTCAGGAGAGAAAATAATAGGTTCATCTGTTAGGAGTGATTTAAAAACTGGGTACCAGGGTTGAGATACCCAGTTTGGTACAACCATAATACCTTCCGCTTGATCGGATATGATTTTTTGAAGTGTTTTCGGAATTATTGAAAACGGAGGAAAGGCATAAAAATGAAAGGTCTTCCAATCTACCGTAAAAGCGTCAATGGCATATGCATCCGGGTCTCTTTGCCAAGAAATGTATTTTTTGCATTTGGTGTTCACTCTAGAAGCAAACAAGTCAATTTCCGGTGAACCCCATCTTGTAACTAAATTCGAAAATGCCCAACTTGTTAAACTCCATTCCGTTTCCACCTTAAATTTACGTGAAGCTGTGTCAGCCTCCAAATTGTCGACAGATTTTATAAACGAAGCTACAATATATAAATTTCGCTTCTCGCACCATTGCCAAATTGTTCGGGCAAGGTTATTTAGCCTGGGAAATTGGACACTTCCCATGCGATTTATATATGCCAATGCAGTGGTGTTATCCACCCTGCATAATATCGAGACGTTAGATAATCTCTTAGCGAAACACTTAAGGCCGAAATAAACAGCTAGTAACTCACGAAAATTTATATGTTCTTCTTTTTCCTGATCGGACCAAAAACCCTGTGAACTCATTCCATGACAAACAGCACCCCAACCGATGTCCGACGCGTCCGAGAATATTTCCAAAAAATACCTATTATATGACAACAAGTTGTTACTGACAGGTACATTCCGAATCCACCAATTAATTTCACTATGTAGGTTCTTGGAAATATTCATAGACCGGTTATAATTTCCTCTCCTATTTTTCAGTGCTAGGAATTTTTCTCTCTCAAACAATTTTGTATATAAATATCCATACTTAATGGCTGGACAGATCGATACCAACCTTCCTGTTAATTTCGCTAACTCTCTAATGGTACATCTCTTACGTTTTAAAAATAATTTAAATTGTAATAATAATTTATGAATTTTTTCTTCCTGAAGGGAAATAGTCATGTTTATAGAGTTGAACTGAAAACCCAAAAACGTACAAATTTGTTGAGGAATTAAAACACTTTTCTTAAAGTTTATTATAAAACCCAGATATTCCAGTAACCTAACTGTTTCAGAAACATTAGCTAGACATTCATCATAAGAGTCACCTAGCAATAAAAAATCATCCAAATAGACAACTGAGACATTGCCTTTCCCTCTCAAAAAGGAGAGGAGTGGTTTTATTAATTTTGTGAAGACCATGGGTGCACAATTTAAGCCAAAACAGAGGCAATTATACTCGTATAGTTTGTCTCTAAAGGAGAATCTCAGGTATTTCCGATGGTGCCTGTGGACTGGAACCATAAAATACGCATCCTTTAGGTCCAATTTACACATAAAAGAGTGAGGTTTTATTAAAGCGGAGGCTACTTTATAGCCCTCCAATTTAAAATGATTTGTGTTAACATATTTGTTAAATTTTTTCAAGTTCAAGATTAACCTACTACTGCCATCTCTCTTAGGAAGAACAAATATGTCGGAAACAAACTGGTATTTACATGGCAATGACTCCGAAATAGCTCGTATATTGAGCAACATCTTAATATTATCCTGAATTACTTTCTGCTCTTGCACCGACCATATGTGTCTTCCTGGGAGTTTGGTTTGTAAGGGTTGGGATACCAAAGGAATTTTAAAACCTTGCAACCAGGATAAAATACGTTTATCACTAGTAAATGATCTCCAGCGATCAACAAAAAATTTTAAACGGCCTGCGTACTGACTCACCCTTAATGTCGCTGATATCTCTTGTAGACCCTCTCCCTGTCCTGTGGCTGCGATTTCTTGGCTAGGTAGTGATTTTAATCCCAGATCTTCCCTTGACGTTGACGGTTGTGAGGAGCTTCTTGGAGTTTGCGCCTGCCCTGTTTCGCTCCCTGTTGACGTTGGGGCAGGCTCCTGAAGTTTAAACGCGGTCCAGATTTGAACTTTGATGGATCCCCTGTATTTTTCCCTGGAATGGACCTGACATTCTTTAACTGACTGGACGAAACCTTCAGATCTTTAGCTGCTTTCAACCTTCCTTCCAAATCGTCACCAAATAGCCAGTTATCCAAGGGGGATTCAGACAAAGTACCTTTCCAATATTTATTTAGGTCATATGTTACGAGTTCCCTCCTCGATACAGATTCAGAATGTATAACATCAATTAACAGACGTCCTGCATCATTCAAGGTCTCTATATAGTACTTTACTTCCTCTTCTTCTTCCCCCCCACCTTTCTTTTCTAATACCTTCGTCATTACCTGACCCATGGCAGATAAACTGGCTGCTAGCCTTGATTGTATGCTTGCTAGTTTATCATCTCTGCGTTCTACCGATTCATGGATGGCTTGTTTAACTATAAGATTTAATTTTGGAGGTCCTAATGAGGTGCCATTCTCTGGAAGGGGGTATTTTTCCATTATCTGGCTTAGGACAGGTTCTTCCAGCCCGTTTTTTGCAATATGCAGCCATCTTTCTGCGATTTCTGGTTGAAGAGGTTGACCCACGACAGTTTTATTACTAATTTCATTACCCAAAACTGCCAGTAACCCTTTGTCTAAAGGATGTGGTTCCTTATGGCTCTCATTTTTATCAAGTGATGTGCTTGGAGCCTCGGCGCCACCATTTTGAACCGCTCCTGGAAATCAAAATTTTGCCCTTTTAATCACCTATTGGGGATAAGCTTGTCCAAGAAGTAGGCAATTAACCGTTATAAACACCAATTCCCAAGGGTAACCACCAACGTACCCTTATAAAGCCGATTGATTGCCAGTGTACCCCGAAGAAGGTCGGTACATATAAGTATTCACCAATAATACTTTCCACACCAGGACAGAGTAACCACCAACGTACTCAGTCATATTTCATTTAAATAAAAATGTAAATTTATAAAACTGAAATAAAATTAAACTTTTCACATCAAGACAGAGTAACCACCAACGTACTCAGTCATATTACATTTATATAAAAATGTAAATTTATGAAAATAAAGAAAAATACTTTCACACCAAGACAGAGTAGCCACCAATGTACTCAGTCATATTACATTTTAATAACATTTAAATTTTAAAAACATTGTAAAAAGCGAAATATTTGTTTTTGCTATCTATTATAATTTCTTAATTACCTGCAATGTTCGCATTAAATTCGACCTCGGAACTATGGGAAGAATAGTTATGTCCCTCTTCGTCTTTCTCATAGTCGGAAATAGTATAATCCTCGTCCGAACTTGTCACCTGGCTTCGTCGGTCCTTGCATTCCAGAGCTTTTAGACGCTTATCCATCCGTCGAAGTAAGCTAAACATTGGGTCTTCCGAACTGGAACGACGTCTTTTCCGTGATTTGTATGGCATTCTAATCTTACGCACTATTTACGACACGATTGATGTGGATCGTACCGCACAGAAATAAAGACTGAAATCAGGAGGGCGCGGTGACCAGGTAGTGGCAGAAGAGCGAGGTAATGATGTTGAACTCTGGACTTTAAAAATGTGTGACCGTAAGCACGCAGATAAGGATACTACAATAGACTTATTTACGAGACGAGACCGAATATAATTGTCAAACTGATGCTCAGCGCAACGCTTGGTAAACGAACAGTAAATGCTAGTAATGCCGTAATTTATCCGATTTTTTTATCCACTTGCATTTCTGTTCCTTCCTATTTAGTAAACTACGATTTGTGTACTCCTGAATTATACTTTCCAGTAATCTTATTAAGTTAACATCCCAAGGCAAATGCATAGGAAAACCTTTATAAAAGAACCGTGCCTGAATTGTATAGCGGAACTGCTAACACTGTGCAGAGATCAGCTGAGAATCCTAACAGGTTTCATGACTGGTCATGCACTAGTAAAGGAACACCTGTACAAATTAAAACTATACAACGGAGACCTTACATGTAGATTATGCGGTAGGGAAACGGAAACAGTGAAACATATACTGTTTACATGCGAGACTTTTGATCGCAAAAGAAAATTATTACTGGGTCCACCGCAAGGAAACGCCGAGCTATATAGCAAACACCCAGCTAAGAACTTGTACAAACTGGTGCAGGGGACAAAGGTGCTGGACTAGGTGCTATGAGAAAGCACGAGCAAAAATACAATATTAAGCCATTAGGCTTATCAGACGGGAAAAAAAATCTTATGAAGTTGGGAATTCTGGAACCGTTGGCGATACTTGACACTGAACACTGTTTACACTATCACTTTACCAACACTTTATATCTTACCCGGAATTCGATAACCAAGTTATCTTCTTCAGAAAATGAAGGTAAACCGTATGAAGTGAAAACTATTAGTTTTGGTCTAGTGGTAATGGAAACAGTATTCACTGTCAAGTAACGTTATTGTTTATTTTATAGTTTCTGAAAATCTTAGAAATAAAGACTTGCTGTTAATTAATCGGAAGGATTGTTACTTAAAACAGCAAAGACTTAAAAAAGAGAGTATAACTTCTAGAAACAAAATTTGTAATATACAAATCGTAGTAGTGAACATAATCTTTGACACATAGTCTTTCAACTGGCCGGGATAACGGTATCAATGTGCATGGTGAGCATGAAGATCTTCAAATTAAAATTGTGCATCCAAACATTCCAGAACAAAGTGTTACGAAACATAGTGAATGCCCCCTGGTATGTTCGTAACTTGGATATTCACAGGGATCTTCAAATACCAACCGTCAAGGAAGAGATTAAAAGGATAGCCGGCAAGCATGAAGCCAGGCTCCATCAACATGTGAATGCAGAAACTCTTCAGCTGCTGGACGACCAACATCATGTCCGAAGATTGAAAATTACCAAGCCAATCGATCTTGTATAGTGAGTTTTGTCTAAAGCAGAGTACAGTGCATGAGTGTAGTGCATATACTATAGATTAGAAAAATCTGGAAGACATCATTGGATTGACTCTAGATGATAAGTACCTAGTTTTAAGAATAGATAGATGCAAAGTCGTCACTTCTGTTCATTCCCCTGACACATAACAATCAGCAAAGTATTGCTGCCTACTAAAACAAATAACTATTATTGTCTGACTTGAGCCTGTGCGTTTTATTATTTTATCGAGTTCATCAACACTACTTGGTGTAGTTATGGTTTTACTTCGTATCAATACTCGTGTTACTTTTCTCAGTGTATCAGGTAGTTTATGTTTCAATGCCTCGACGTATTTCCGCTCAATATCGTGAAGTCCGACTTCAAAGGAACCGACAAAGCTTTCGTCTCTTGTTACATGGTGTAATCTGTGCTAATATCTCTAAAACTGTTCCTATAACGAATATAAAACTTTAAACAGTATTTATTAAAAAAGTACATAAACTAGCACTAGAGCTTTCAAGTGCTATTACCCAACAGGCTGCTTGTCTGTCTGAAAAAAACCCTTAGTTTACGATGGAGCTCCTGCTGAGAATCGCACAGCATATAAACCAAACGTACAGTGCTATCTATCGAAAGTTTGTCGAAGAGCGAAAAGCGGATGACTCAATGGAACAACCAATATATGAAACCTTCACAATGTATAGCTTCAATAATAAGTTCCAAATAACAATACCAGGAAGGTGTACTCATACACCTTTCTTCCAGTCAAGCAAGCTGGTTTGACATGTTCACAGTTAGTCAATCTACATTGGAGGCACTCAATTCCATAGAGGTCAAGCTCCCTCGTAGACCGTTGCAAGATGACGGTAACTTTGGTACCAGGATTAAAGAGTCATAAGGAAAAGGAAAATGAGCATAAAATGGCCAGGCCAGGCTCATCAATGCCATCCATTGGACTGAAACATTTCTGCGTTGTCGCAAAACTGACAATAATCACACCACAGGAAAGTGGTGAGCACAGAAATGTCTACTGTGGTGAAATGTTCACCGAGACAAAGACAGGCGAAAGGGAATTCGCCAAAAATACGGTGGGTCTGATAAGAAAAGATAGGAAACCAGTCTAAGTCGTAGTAGATGCTAACACTGTAAGCTTAATAGGCAAGCAAAGCTAATGGGGTTGACAGACGAAGCCATGAGCAGATTCATTATTCTAGAGGAGGAAGTTGCAGAGCTCATCATATGCCAGTGGGACTACCTGGGGAATGTGCAGTTTCTTGTACTAGCAAGAAAATACATGGAAGGTTCAGTCTGGAGGATGATTGGCTATATAAAAAGAGTCGGATTGAAGAATGTTATCTAGATTTAGAGAACCACAATGGATCTGAAAATGTTCCAGGGGAATAGACTAATTAGCTACCTCATCAAATCTAATTTAATCTAACCCTCACGACCAGTATAGGTTTATCCAAAATTGTACCATTTGAAAAAGAATAGAGCACATCAAGTTAACCCATGAGTACCTATTGAAGAAAGAGCAACAAAAACTGTGCTTCACCTACGGTACTCCTTTGACAGTAAGACATATTATTGTCTGGAACGACTACAAAGTGAACTTTGATTAAGTTTTTAAAATTGACTAATCTGTACAAATTAATATAGTGCCTAATTGACTTGTAAACTTAGATTAATACTTAACTCAAATTGTCCCGCCGCCAATAACCTATCATGGTTGTAACGGTTCTTTCAATAAAAAAAAAGGTAAAAAAGCGTAATTTTCAACTGTTCAAAGTGCGTCAAATCTGCTGGGGCAACCCCGCATATTCAATTTATTTTCACGATCCGCTAACCACGTGAACAAATGCACTTTGCAATTTTTAGGGCTCTAATTAAGTAAATGTAGTAGTTCAATTAGAAGATATTTGTCTTCTGTATGTTCCTTGTGGCATATTCATTATGCTTTTTGAAAATTATTTCGATAAATTGAACCACAATTTTCTTCTTCAATTCAACGAACAAGACATCGCATTTCCCCGATCTTTTCCGATTTTTTTCCAATTTACCCAATCTTTTCCGATCCCTTTTCAAGAAAACGAGGAGACATAAATAAAAATTTGATCAAAAGTTATGATGTTTGTGTATTTAAAAGATCGGAAATGTTTTTCAATGTTTTCCAATTTTTCCAATTTGTTGTCAAATTCTTAAGGTTCATTCACAACAACACTATAATAGTCTTCTAGGAATGGTGCACACTCCAGGAACGGTTTTTGCTTATTGTGGAAATGTAAAACGCGTTTTGTTTCAAAATAATATGTTAATCAGTTTTGTGATTTTGTGTATATTGAAGTATGTTTTGATTGACAACAATTTCAATGATATGATAAGAAAACCTTGATAAAAATTTATGATACTATCCTGATAGCGTATGTAATTGATTATTGGAAATTTCTCTTTCTAATATTGGTAACCAAATTTGACAACATTTTGCTGGAATAATAGCTACACATTTATCCGCATTCAGTTGTATTAAAGCACTTTCTTTGATTTTTCGTCTTCTACTATTGGGCTCTTTCAATATTATGTGCGCCGAATCCCATTGAATATGATGTTCCTTTTCCCAAGCCTATCCCTATCAATAATGTACTTTTTGTTTTCAAAACAAAACAACAATGATAGAATTATGGAAGTTATGTATAATGAAAACATATTTTAATTTAATCACGATTTTTATGTACAAAATGTTGGTCTTGCCATTGGGTCTTGTCTCTCACCAATTTGATCAAATATGTACATGAAACATTTTGAAACGCAATTTGTGAATAATCGAAAATTAAAACCCATTTTCTGGTGGAGATGTGTAGACGTAATTTTCGCAATATGAAGGAGAACAATCTATAAAATTTAATAATGGAAATTAATAATTTTGTTGTCATTTTAAGATATTCTTATCAATAAAACATCTACAGGGTATGAAACAACACACACACACACATACTAATAGGTACCAATATATTTGAATTTTGAATCCAATTATTCTATAAGGGTAGAAAGGTACGGCCGCTATTAGTTTACCACTTTCGTATTGAAAAGTGTTCTGTTCGTCGGAAATTTCAACAGTACTCAAACGTTATTTTGAATAATTAATAAGATAGAAGTAGTTTTGTCGTACTAGCGGAATAACTAAAAATATGTTGGGAATGTAGGAATAGCATTAATTTCAAATTAGTTATTTATACAAATGTATGTAATACAAAGCAGTGCTAGAGAAATTAATTTGAAAGGTTTTAATTTTATCCGTGGTATTTTATTAATGGTACCCAATATATTTTATAATGTAACTTTCACCATAAAATTCGTTATTAAATAAATGTGTCTAAATAAATGTAATCTAAGTTCAGAGGACCACAATCGTCATTTAAAAACCAGGAGGAGTAATTTGAATTTAAGTTTTGGCAATTCTGTAGACCTTTAATTGGTCAGATTCCGCCCAGTTTCACACAACACTTCGTAGCATTGACATCAGCTGATAATTTATTAATTACCATTTTTGACAATTCTGACAGATGAATAGGTATGCTTATTTTTGTCATTGCATCCTCAGTTGTTATTTTATTATTTTTACTTAGTTTCCACTCTTATATTTCGTTAAAACTAATACTTTAATACCTTCAGTAAGCAATTGTATTGAATACCTGCAATTATGGATCCTACTACTTCGAGTACAGCTCTTCGCTTATTACACCGGCAAAACAATGTAAACGCTGAACATAGGTTATTTAGGACTCTCAGAAAAACAATGTACAATAAATGTATGTAAACATTTAACATGAAAAACCAAAAATATTCATGTTAAATCCAAAATGTCTCAAACAGTTGGTGGCGTGGCTGATTGCTTCGTCCATCAAGGCATATTTAATATATTTGGAACACGACTGTTGACTACTTTCTCGGAACACACTCTTTAGTAACTAATCTGGTAACTTTTAGTGGTGTGAGAAAGGCTTTTCGAATTACTCCTCCTGGTTTTTAAATGAACTATAAAAAGTCGCAGTGGAATATTCCGATAAGCCACCTCATCAAATCTAATCTAATCTGAGTCCAGTTAGTGTTTCATAGTCAAATGAGATGTGGGTTACGGTCTCCTTCTTCAAGCTACAAAGTCTGCAGCTGAAATATGCGTTATACGGTCGAATTGCATTTTTTTCACTCCAAATTCAGTGTGATTATCGAAGGTAATATCCCGAGACCATGACAAATAGCCGACTATCATTTTCTTAGTAATTCTATCGAGAGTAACTTGTATTTTGACGATTTTATGAGACCATATGAACATTAATAATTTGAATAAGTTATTATTTGATTATTAATGTTCATATGGTCGAATAAACTTCTCTCAAAATACAAGTTACTCGAGATGAACTTAAGAAAATAATAGTCTCTATTTGTCATGGTCGAGTTATATTTATGAAGATTATTTCATGAACAGCATAAAATGATTCCTATATATTATACTATACGCTTTAACATTTACTTCGTTTCAACTTAAATTTTTACAACCTTGAATTAATAAAAAATAACAAGAACATAAATAAATAAGAATAACTGATCACTTAAAATTGAAAATGCAATTATTATAAGTAATACTCGCACCAGTACCATAGATAATTCCAGTTGGGACGCCTTGTGTATCTCTTCACGTATCACCTGTGTTGCTGGAGTTAAAGTCTGTGTTTCTTCTAACTACCGCATTCTATTTATAATTTTATTGTAGTGCTGCTCATCGAGCTGGAGGTAGGATTTGATAGATGATGCATTAACTGTGTCCCGTTATTTTCATCAACCTAACCAACCTTTGCTGATTGTGAAACTGCCGTAGAGCGATTGGAATGATTCCTGATTTTTCTTTTCTTCACATCCAAACCAATACGTTCTGCACTAGCATTCATACATTTCGAATATTAATTTTTTCAGATACAATTTTTGTACCATGCGGATTTGGAGTCTAGAAAAAACGGTCGCTGTTTATGTGACTCCCTGGCAAGCAGAAAATTTTCAAGAAAATACGTACAGGACAACGATTTATATTTTGACTATTGGCCGTGAGCCATTTACTGTCTGCGCATTTCCGATTTCCTCCTTGGCGAGTTTTTGTAAACACAGGATTATACTTGATTCTGCCAGAGTAGGTTCCATAGTTTTTCATTTCACTTCTGAAATAATCGATTTCACAATAGATACCTTCGCCTCCTCGCCAGGCCAACTCTACAGATACTATCTGAAATAATTTCTTCTGAAGACCGTCTGGGGTATTTTCATCATAACTATCTATAATACTATTAAATTCCACATCAATTTTACTGTGTACTCTTTAAATTCTTCACTTTTTTTGCGCATATTCCATGCCCAATCTTTGAGGATTTCAGCAATAACGATAGTTGGGGTAGTCTCACATAATTCATATTTCTTCTGCTGACAAAAAGACATAAGTTTTCTCCATACAGACTCTTTACTCCTCTTTGCATTCAGTGGTATGGATTTGCTCACATAATCATTAATTTCCGAAGTGGAAGATAAACCAAAACGAGACATTTTCGAATTTCGCTGTTTGATTTATGTCAAACTTTTGACATTTGTGCAATCAAACGAAATAGTCGCTAATATTCTTCTGTTTACCTAAATAGCCGCTCATATTACATATCATGTGACTTCAATCATACAATTTTATAGGTGCAGCCATGTATGAATGACCGACACTGTACGTTTTTTGTACCTGAGGGTGTCATTTTTGAGAACTTTAGTTGGATAATATCTGTGTTTGAATTAGGATCATGGTGTATACTTTTATATTTATTTTTTTAAGAAAAAATTGATTTTCCTCTTGTGTTTTTAGTTTCAAACAATAATAAATTAAACGTTCCAAAAATCAGATTTAATTTTTTCATTCGGGTGTCACAAAACCGAACAGTGTTATCAAGAAAGTAGTTAAATCTGTTTCTTAAGATGTCCAAATTTGGTACATTTACCTTAATCAAAGTAATTGGGTCGAAATCCTTTTGTTATTACGTTCATCATAATATATCAAATTCACGCATCTCCTTATTACTTTTTGAAAAGTATGTTGTGACACAATTTTAGTAGGAAATTACAATGTTTATTTTAACAGATTTCCCTAGAATGCTGGCGTAATACTATATGTATTACCTCATTCGTTTATATTTAGCACGATGTCAGAATTTGAAGTCAAAAATAAACTTTCCTCTATTCCGAATGAAAAAAAAACCGAATAAAGTTACAAAGTTACTTGCCAAAAACTATAAATATTTGATAAATTCCTGCTGTTACTTTCAGACCAACACTACTCGTTGCTAGAAAATTCTTACAATAATATTCAAACACAAATATTTTGTCTTTATTTTTTTGTACTTGTCCACGCTCATTAATTACATGTTAAATAAACTTAGATGGCAACGTAAATTTTTTCACATGAATGATCTCGAATATGAAAGATGTTCAGTAAATTTATTATTGAATACTATCCATAGGTTCCCTTTCCCAGTAATCGCGACTGGCCGGAGCTAGCATCCGAACGCCATCGTCGTTACCTTTTGAATTATGGAACCGCAAAAAAGTTCTATCTTCTATATCCATCATTGAAGTTTAATAAACCTTTTTTTGAGCACTCTAATAATCAAAAGAAACATACGGTATTAACGGCTGCTAAAGTCTCCGCCATCTACACTGTTGATAAAATAGTAATATAATATATATTATATAATGCTACACACAGGCCTTTTAGGCCCATAGCTTTGTGATAATTTCTTTCCATTGTTTCCTATCTCTTGCTTTCACCTTCCAGTCCGGTATTCCTCCCTCTTTTAGGTCTTCAATGGCTTCATTATACCACCTTTTTTTTGGTCTTCCTCGTTTCCGCGTTCCTTCTATGTCTATATCAATAATTTTTTCTGTCATTCTGGTGTCTGTTATCCGCTGTACATGGCTTAGCCATCCAAGTCTTTTTGCTCTTATTACGATGCTCATTTCTTGTTCTCCAAATAAACATCTTATTTCTTGGTTTGTTCTTCTTTTCCATACCCCTCCTTCTTTTTTCCCTCCTGATATCCTTCTGAGTATTTTCCTTTCCCATATGTTTACTTTATTTTCGTCTTCTTTACTCAATATCCAAGTTTCACTACCGTATAGTGCCGTTGGTCTAATAACTGTTTTGTATAGATGTAACTTTGTCATTCTAGCTACCTTCTTTGAAGCTATTATTTTATTTAGGGCTCCTGCCTGTTTACTTCCTTTTGTTAGTCTTGTTTCTATGTTCATCTCCTCATCGCCATCCTCCTTAATAACTGTACCTAGGTAGATATAGCTTTGGACTTGTTCGAATTCCATTGATCTCTGTCCGTTCAGCTCTACTACAAAATTTTTCTTTGTTCCTCTTCTTTGTGGGGTTGTCATTTTCAAAAACATTGACTTCTCTGCGTTTACTCTCAAGCTCGCTATCTCTGCTGCCTCTACAGACGCTTTGCATGCTCTTTTTAGTTATTTTTCTGATGTTGATAATATTACAACATCGTCTGCGTAGGCCAGCAATTGTGTCGTTTTTGTTTTCAGTGTCCCCCAGCTGTTTATTCCACTTCTTCGCACTATCCATTCTAGTATCATATTGAACAACGTAGTGGACAGGGGATCTCCTTGTTTCAGTCCAGCATTACTCAAAACTGTTTGATAACTTTTGGTTAATTTTAATCTTCAATTTTGTGTTTTCAAGAGTCATTTTAGTGATAGTAATATAAAATTTCACAAAAAATGTAGATTCTATACGCATCATAGAAAGTTAATAAAACTTTTTTTAATACTTCCTAAACTAAAACAAACATTTAGTACCAACGGCTACTGAAGCCATCTACACTGTTGAAAGAAAATAACGAAATATGAAAGTTGACAAGAAAAGGTTGTAGATTTTATACGCATCATAAAAATTTGATAACACTGTTTTTGAGTACTTCCATAACCAAAACAAACATTCAGTATCAACGGCTGATAGAGTCTTAGTTGGTAATAGAAATCCTGGGACATGCCACAAGATGGGATATTGAGAATGTATAACTTATTGAAGAAATTCGATACACAATAAGAAGGAATAGAATCCTAACTCCATTAACAGACTTCTACCAATAGGAAATTGTGCCCAGGTCAATATCGTCAGCTCACTTTCTTCAAATAGTTATGAACTATCAATGTATGTCGAGTATTTCACTTCTCTAAAGGTGGTTCTAATAAAAATTTTGCTTACTACTTGTTCTTTAGATGTAATGAATGTTTTAAAAATCAGTTAAACGTTTTTGAAGTGTGAAAAGCATCGAAATTCACCTACCCAATTCCAACAAAATGTAATTCAACGTAAACAAATCATAAATATACTCAGTCTTCTTTGATGTGTAATATCGAAAAGGAAACAAGAAAATAAAAAGGGGGTATTAAAAGAAAAGCAACCGAGCAGTTCGTCGTCGGTTTTACCCTCAACACTAACTGTATTAATAAAACTTTGATGTTATGATGGAAAAACTTCGCCGACAAGCAAAATCTATTGGAAAACTTCATGAAAGTTATAAAAAGTTTCGAACTGAGAAGGAAACTAATTTTAACGGGGCGTCAAAAGTTCCAAAACTTTCTTCGGGCAACTTTTGCGGAGAAATGAATATTAAAGAATTGTGAAGTTAGTAAATATAGGGCTTTTCAACAAGTAATTCCAACTTTAGGATAACAATGAATCAATCTGGTATAATGTAACTCTCGAAAACTTCAATTACTTTAGCGTAAAAGAAATTTAATCCTATTTCCGTCCATCTTTTTAGAGAAGTTTTTACACTTGTTATGATAATTTCAAAATTTTCAGACTTTCATCACAAGTATCTTTGTGTGAACTTGATTAGTTTTTTTAAAAATTGTACCGAAAATAAAAAGAGAAAAATAAAAATTAATAAATAAATATATGAATAAATAAATAATTATAATAAATGATAAACACACCAAAAATTGGATCTAGGTAAATTGTTCGAAATCAATTCTTCGAAAGTCAATTGTTCGAAATCATTTATTCGAAAATCAATTGTTCGAAAATCTATTGTTCGAAATTCAATATTCTGAATAGAATATACAAAAATAGATAGATAGAAGTTTTTATTACTTTGTGAATTTATCGAATGACAATTTTTGTAAAGTAAATTATAATAATTTTCAATAATAACCCAACCAAACCTACCCCTACCAAACCACCTTCGTATTTTTAGTCAATGTTTGAAGAATAAATTATAATAATTTCCAATAATAACCCAACCAAACCTACCCCTACCAAACCACCTTCGTATTTTTAGTCAATTTTTGAAGAATAAATTATAATAATTGCCAATAATAACCCAACCAAACCTACCCCTACCAAACCACCTTCGTATTTTTAGTCAATTTTTGAAGAATAAATTATAATAATTTTCAATAATAACCCAACCAAACCTACCCCTACCAAACCACCTTCGTATTTTATCACCATTAGGAACCTGCCACCTATTCGATAAATTGATTTCGAACAATTGAGTTTCGAATAATTGATTTTCGAATAATCGGTCATTCGAAAAATTGATTTTCGAACAATTGATTTCGAATAATTTACCGGTACCCCCAAAAATTGTACACACTTGAAATTGAAAATAAAACAGTGGGAGCCTAGTGTCGACCTATGTGCATGAAACTATGAAACGTTGGCACTTTTCTTCCTAAAGACAGGTTAAATACGAGTTAAAGCAAAGGAAAAATGGCTCAGCATGTTTCAACAGACTCCTTTAAACAACTTTCAATTGATATATTTTAATTTTAAAACAGAAATATTCATATCACAAAAAAAGTAACACCAAACGCGTTTATTATGTTAGAATGTCATACAAAAAAGAATTTATTTCAGATTTTATCAAGAATACAATCTACTGTGAATAGACCTTAAGAATTTAAGAACACATTTTTTGCTGTCTCAAACTTCAAAATATTATTGATTGTCTAGCTGGTCGAATTTTTTGATTAGTGTCAGATAGGGACAAGTATTCAAAAAATAACTCAATTGTTCTTGATAACGGTAACACTAACGCTACCGAAACGTTGAATTAGAAAAAAAAAGATTGTGGTTTAATTTCCCAAAATAATTAACAAAAAAAATAATGTTTTGTATATCTATCCCCTGAGATGCTATGCAATATAATTGATGTATTTCATCTGCATTTTCAATTCTTAACGATCTACCAGTCTTCTAGTTTTTGGTACATATTCACTGGGGATCAGTGATAAAATAATTTTGACTTGACCTTTAGAGAGAGATAAGCTTTATTGTCATGAAAAATTTCACAATTCTATGGACAGAGCGAATTCAAAAATATACACAATATAAAAATAAAAATTCACAACAAAAAATCAAAAAAAGATACTGACTATACAGTACTATTATATATATTATAATATCGTACATTACACTGAATATTGAATTATGCCAATGTAACTATAGAAAGTCTAGGATATATTGTAGAATTCTGCCACTGGATAATCAGATCTTTCAAGCAAAAATGCCTTTGGGCATTGTTAAATAAATATCGAAATTTTTTCTTCTAGTATGGTAACTATGAATCGGCATCTCAATTAAATTGTGAAAATGTGAATTGTTAAAGCACTTGAAGAATCTACCTATTTAGACACAGATTTAATGGCAAGACAAGGAGAGGATCATTTTCTCCCCAAAGAGTTTACATGTACAGACCATTTAAGGGAAACGTCAATATGGAGACCAAGAAACTTATTCGAATTTGAAGATCCTATTAAGCCATTGTTGAGTTTGAGAGGCTGCGAGTAAGACCAGGACTTAATAGTAATGAGACCTTTGCCTACGGTATCTAGAATGTTGGTATACCTGAAGAACTACTCCTGGTTACACTAGTTGCATCAGCAAATAAAGTGAAATTTACCATTGATTTCCAAGTCTGTGACATCGTTAATGACTACCAAAGAAAGAACTGGACCTAAAACTGAACCTTGGGGTACCACTGCTAGCTGGTACATTTTTCGAAACTTTACCGTTTGCTCGTACCAGTAGTTTTCTACACTCAAGGTAACATTCAAACAATTTCAAAGGAATAACACGAATGCCATAATATTCTAGTTTATTTATCCAAATTTCATGATCAACACAATCGAAAGCATTCGCGAAATCACAAAAAATCGATGCCGTAAAAAGTATATTACTAATATACATATACCCCACATATTACAATGAGGTCAGAGGACATTGCGTTATTAGTCAGGTAGGAAACCAAATTGTTGAAATTTCAAGATTTTAGATTTGACATGAAAGGGCAATAGACGGTTTTTCAATAGTCATTCGATTATCTTGGATAAGATTGTTAATAGGGCTAGTATTATTTTTTTCGTCACCCTTGTGCGGGGGAACAATAATTATAGACAGTAAGGAAGATCTTTTTCAAAGGATTAATTGATTAGAAAACTTAAAACGTTTATCACCACATCTGGAGTATTTGAAAATAGCTCAGCTGATAACCCATCAGTTCCACAGGAAGCTTTGTTTTGGATGCTTAGTATGTTTTCCACTATCTCAAATTTATCTACAGGTCCAAGGAAGAAACTATAGCTGATTTTCTTAGAAGGCACGAGAAAATAAAGAGTATCATGACTTGAAGATATTTTAGAGCTAATATTCTTACTAACGTTTACGAAATAATATGAAAAGTTCGTCTGGGTGGAGGTGGATAAAATTTGATAGACGAGTGTTGTTCCTTAAATCAGTGATAACAGTTTTTCTGAAGGAATTTTTAGCTCTAGAGATGCGATTGTTATAATAGTTTGTTTAATAGATTTGATAGTTTTGCGGTACAATATTTTATAGTTATCGATGTAATTGAGTATGTGTGGATTGTTATTTTAAAGTTTTGTTAAAAAAAGATCCTCACCAACTGAGTGATTTTCTTAAGAGGTTTACAATGTAAAACAAATTCGGCGAAAACTGCTTCATGGTCAGTTCATGGTCAGAGAGACCTAAGTTATTTACTGATTGATTTACATCGGGGGGTAGTAAGTCTATGGAATCTAAAATTGAAGAAGAGGTTGTTTTAGTAATTCGAGCTGGTGAATCCAAGTGCATATTTAGATGAAATTATTCAAACATATTTCGAGAGGCATGATGGTCGCATTCACTCCAACAAAATGGATCAACTGTCGAAAAATGGCGACTGTAACCATAGCGCTCACATCTGATCAGTTGATAAAACACGCGTCCAGCAGTATATTGATGCTCCGATAGCGCTACGTTAGGATAAACGCGACCAATCATTAATAATAGTAGTATTCTTTTTACCGCTAAAAGATGCCACAACTGAGTCGAACTGAGCTTAGATTCTTCTAAGATCTAAGATAAATTCGGTATAATTTTCTGACTAAAAGAACATTCTGACTCAAATACATAACCTCATAAACTCGAGTGTTTACATTTTCTCATTGCTGAAATTACACTTATTTGTCAAACCTTTGATTCTTATTAAAATGAATGAGCACTGGCGGATCTAGGGAGTTTTTCAGGGGGGGGCCATGCGTTAATGGAAATTTGTAACCAAAGTAATAAAATCCATAGAAATGAATTATATAAAAATATATATTTTCTTTATTTGAAACAACTAAAACCAGTGAACAATAATATAAATAAGATTGAAGATTGAACAAAATATGGCGAAACAAGCAAAAACAAAATTCCACAATTCTAATAAATAATAAACTCTCAAAATAAAACAACTGGAACAAAAACTTGATAAAATTATTGTTCAGAAAGATGTCTTTGGTCACTGTTTGAAAATATACTGAAAACAACTGAAACTAGTGAACAATAACATAAATAAGATGGATAAAAATGTGACTAAGCAAACAAAAACACAAATCCACAATTCTAATAATAAACTTCCAAAAATAAAACACCTAAAACAAAAACTTATCAAATTATTATTTATAAAACAAAATCCATATGCCTTGGGCCACTGTTGGCAAATCTGCTAATAACTAATTGTTCATTGATCTCAATGTCCGGATGGTCGTTAATAAAGGCTAAGCCAGATAGCCTATCTTCTGAAATAGTAGATCGGAGCCAACTTTTTATTCGCCTCAACGAAGAAAAACTTCTTTCTTTGTTGAAAACCAATCAAAGGTTTAGTTGCATATCCAGGCTCTGGTTGTTGAACCAATATCAAGGGGGGCCATGGCCCCCCCCTCAGATCCGCCAGTGTGAATGAGCAGATAGATTTCACAAATGTACTTGTGGTAAGTAAGCTGATATTGGTGAATTTTATTGCCATGTAGATCACTGTTATTAATTCTTTTATGCAAAATAATTGAGTAAAACTGTTTTAGAGCAACATTTTTAACGAGGATTCCTCAGATAAAATAGGTACTCTAGTTACTAACCTACAATGCGTTGCAAAAGAATTGACTTTTCATCATTTCTTATGTACTTGTTATTTTCGTCAAACACAATATTGTATGCGTGGGTAGAAATAATATATTTTGATGACATGATGGACTTCAGCCCAAATTCGCCAAACCACAAACCACGGCCAGATGTTTTCTGACATGACCATAGATTCTTATGAGATTAATTTGAAAACAAAACACCTTAACCCCAAAAAGCTCTTTCTTAGTTGAAAGCTTCATAAAATACAAGCTCAGCTGAAGTAAGTATCTCACTAAAATCTCAGTTCAAACTTGCTGAAGGTAAAAAGAATGGTCATTTTAAACTGAGCAACTAACTAACTAAGATTCTTACTTATTCTCAGTTAATTTGGGTAAAAAGAATACTACTATTGTCAATGTTAAAATCGACGCATGGAACCTTCCTGCTCCTAACAAGCAGAGCATCAAGTAAATTTTGATAGTTATACTCCCGTCTTTTTTTCTCATCAGTTTAATAGTAAACTTGACTAAACAATATTTTTGTTGCAGTTGTCGAATCGATCATGCGTGGAGAAAACGTAGGAATAACATCCAGAAGATCTCGTTCATCTGTCGTACTCCATCAGACCTCCCAGACAACTACATCGGTAAGTACTATTATTTCTACTTTAACCCAATGCCATTTTTACTTTAATAATTTTTCGTTTAAACTTCATCGATTTGTGACATCCCACAATAGACACTTGGGTGAAGTTAATGTTTGATGTTCGTAGGTAAAAATTAGGAACTCGCAATAATTCAGAAAACTTTGGTTTTCATTGTAGGTCTTTACATATCATTCTGTTAGTTACAAAAAGCAAAAATATCTAAAACAGTACGTGACTAAAGTGAAAATATCTAAACAAAGAGGTTCCGATATCGGTTCAAAGAATTGAATATTGATTTTGGCAAACTGTTGAGGTTGTATCTGCTGCGTTGAAAGCTGGATGATGTAACACTTATACATTATACACCCTTTCAACGTATGACCAGATTATTATCATTATTATTACATACAAAACAAGGGCATAGGGACAAAGTCCCTATTTTACCGAAAACCAGAAAGTAATATGCAAATCAATTACCTACAAACAAATTAATAGTTAAATTGGAAATAATGAAATAATAAAACAGAAAAAAAAAGAGAAAAAAAAACAAAAGTTCAATAGATAAATATTGAATTGAAAGTTATTGATATACAATATGACCCCCTAAGTTGGATTCATATGGAAAACTTTTTTATTATTAATTTTAGGAAAAAAAGTTATTCTTCATAAAAAGTTTTGCATTATCTTAAACCTAGAATACAGTCATCAAATATGATCGTATACGAGGTTTGTAAAAAAATATGAGTTTTACTCAAGAGTAGTTTACTCTCGTCGTTTAAGACGAACGTGTGGTGTGGCATTTATAATAACAAATTAATAGGACCTTTTTTTCGCGAATCTATGAATGCTGAACGTTATTTACAGTTTTTACAAACTCATATCAATGAATGCATGGACGAACTACCCTTAATAGAACGTCAAAGTATTTGGTAGGTACCGACAAGACGGTGCCGCATGCCACAGTACATTAAACCTAACCACCCAACATGGTTAAATTACAAGACAAATAAAAAAAATTAAAAAAAATAATATGGGATTCAGTAATTTCAAACATAATACTGTTCAAACCCTCTCGATTTACAGGAACGTACACTACTTCCTACTGGCGCGGAGAATTGATACCCAGACGGGTAATGAATCTAAGAAACTTTATACCCTGGAAGAACTCCAGGGCCTAAATAAATATGGAACTATCTTGAAAATTTGTTTCATGGAAAAGTTATTCACAGATATTCTGATCTCTTTTGGCCTGCTAGATCCCCTGACCTAACACCCCCTTGATTACTTTTTATGGGGTTACCTGAAACAAAAAGTTTACCAGAAAGCGCCGTTTCAAGATATTGACCACTTGGAGAGGATCATTTTGGAAACATCAAGACAAGAAATTTCTCCACAAAGGATAAGGAATGTATTACGTGAGTTTTCCAATAGACCGATTAAGTGCATTGAAGGAGAGGGTGGATATGTCGAAGCATTATTATGAGTGAAAATTAAATTTGCTTGTTTCTAATATAAATATGATGTTAGTTTTATAACTTAGTATTTGAATGTATTTTATTATTTGCAATATAAATGAATATGCACTTATTACGCATTTTAATTGCAAAATTATCAGAAAACATCGAAAGGTTATCGTGTGTTTCTTAATCACAAGAGATAAATGTTCATTCAAAATAGAAATATTAGTAAAAAATAAAATAATCTAAAGTTCTAATTTTTTTTTTTTTTTTATTATCATTAACGTGCTCGGCAACTATGGCCACTCGCACGGGAGCAATTACATTAAATTAATATAAACATATTCAAAATAGGATGGGGTTAAAGTTTGTGGTACACTGCAATTTCTTTGAAGAACTTCAATACTGCCTTAAATTGGGTCGAGTCGCTAAGTACTTCTATGTAGTTGCGGTTTAGTTTGAGTTGTTGCCTTTTTGCATTATATTGGTGGCATTCAGAGAGAATGTGTTTAATGCTTAGTCGGCACTGACAACTTTGGCAGCAGGGACTGGGGGTTGATGACATCAGGTGACCATGGGTAAGCTTTGTGTGACCAATACGGAGTCTACGAATTAGAGCAAGCTCTTGCCTGGAAATTCCAGTAGGTCCGGTGAAAACAGGTTTAAACAGAGATGGCTGGATAGCATGAAGAGAGGTGTTTACCGAGTTCCAATGGTTTTGCCATAAAGAGTTAGTAATTCTTTTCATCTTGGACTTCAGATCCTGACAGATTTGAATGTGTGTCATGGAAGTGGTGGAAGTAATGGCTGCTTTAGCGCGTTCATCAGCGAGTTCGTTGCCATATATGCCGATATGTGAAGGTACCCAAATAACGGTAACTGTAGTGTTTAGGGAACGGAGATGGTGATAAGATTGATGGATTTCTTGGACAAGAGGGTGCTCGATGTATAATTCCTGGATAGATAGGATAGAAGCTAGAGAGTCTGTACAAATGGCAACTAATTTAAATGGATCTACTTGTATATTTGAACGTAGTTATTAATTCTGATCAACTTTTTTTAGTAACATTTTACGATATTGTCAAATTTAAAGGTACTTTACTCTTGAGTAAAACTCATATTTTTTTACAAACCTCGTATACGAATAAAAAATTTGATATTTGATGACTATATTCTAGGTTTTAGATAATGCAGAACTTTTTATGAAGAATAACTTTTTTTCCTAAAATTAAGAATAAAAAAGTTTTACATATGATTCCACCTTACGGGGACATTCTATTTTTAAATATATGTTGGTAGAAGGAGCAGAAATGATGTCAACATCGAAATTATTCCAGGTGTCAAAAACTCTATTAGTCAGGAAATTTTGTCTTGATCTGGTCACAAATTTTTCTTTTTTAAGTTTCAATTCGTGTTCTCAGAGCCGGTCGTCTTGGTTTAACGGAAATATCACGGGAAGATTTCCGAAGTTGAATTTTAATATTTTAAGTTCAAAAGAAGTTAAGTTGGCCATAACAAGTTTCTTTTCATAAGGTCTTCTCAGTCCCAAGAAAAGTCGAGTGGCTTTTCTTTGAACATTTTCTAATAAACTTTTATCAGGAATCAAGTCAGGATACCAGGAGGGCCCCGCGTATTCAATAATGGGTCTTACATAAATGGTGTAAAGTTTACAAAACGGTTGAAACGTAACTTTCGAAATGCACTTCCGTATAAGATATAACCTGGTGTTAGCACGTTTGGTTATTGATAAAATATAGTCGGATCAAGTAAGAATATGATTTTTAAGTCAATTTGAGAGAATACGGAGTTTGAAGTTTATGAAGTACGGCAGCATTGAGAAGAAGCAACCTTTGGTAACACCATAGCGAGATAGAGTTTAAATCGTACTGAAGAGGTAACTGATTCGTTATTTGATTTAAATAAATTTTTGTCATCTGCCTAGGAAGATATTTTACCTGAAACGTGAAAAGGAAGATCGCTGGTGTAAGCTATGAATAACAAAGGTCCCAGAACCGAACCCTGAGGCACCCCCCTTTTCCACTTATTGTTATTCTAAGAATGCTTCTCCTATTCTTTGAATCACCTATCCGATAAAAAATTATCGATCCACAGATGCAAGTGCCCTTGTATTCCAAAGTGATCAAGTTTATGTCGAAGTATTCGTTTAGGAACCCGATCAAAAGCTTTGGAGAAATCTAAGTATACAACAGCGACGGGCTGTTGTTTATAAAGCGATGATGTCCAGTCATTAACACATTATAACGGATTAGTTAAGATTGAGCGGCCTTAGAAAAACCCATGTTCTAGTGGAATAATCCATTCCTGTAGAAGAAATTTGGTTATTTCTTCTGAAATGATAGATTACATGACTTCACTGACTGCTGGTAGCAGGCAAATTGAACGGTAGTTAGTTGAGTCGAGTTTATTGCTTTTTTTGAATCTTTTGAAAATCTGTTTTATCGAAACAGTTAATCAGTTAAATGATCTAATTCAACGTATTTTTATACGGTTCAGAGGTTAAAACACAATTGATAATTTATTGAATTTATCTCCGGAAATGTAATCAATTTAGACCCATCAAAGAAAAAGAAAATACAACTCCATTGAAACGTTATTTCACCATTAATCATCGGAATGCTTTATTTTTGTCCATGTCTGTGCGAGCTCTCCCTATTTTCTTGAACATGGGAATGTGTTTCGGGAAATCTGGGAATAAAACAATTCAACAAAAATATTCAAACACAACAAATGGTTGATTCAGACGTGAAGGTCGACGTCATTCGGAACATTTTTATAATTTGCTATTTTTACCTTAATTCGTCTATGTAGTATCATTTATTCATTTTATAACGTGGATTCAAACGTTGTAATGATCGATATGGTTTGGCAAATCGTAATCCTCTAGGAGCTAAGAAATATCTGCAACTAGTGACATTTCATCATTCTCTGTTTGTACACGTATTGTCCAAGGCTTATCAGTTACTGGAAGTTTGTAAAGAAGTTCGAACCACACTGGTCGTTCCCGGATAGTTGGACATGCAAGAATAAAACAAGATATTCTGGATGAAATTTATCAACACTGGCACTGGAGAAATACCATAAATATCAACCACACACCTTTGTGGCGAATTGCAGTTGTACCCTCTCCTCATCCAATCGCTAAGTATCTACCAATCTTCAATGAGGAGGAGCTCCATCGTGGAAAAAAATTATTTTTCAAAATTCATGCGGTAGTAAACGATCTAAATAATTAGTTTTTACAACATGATCGTATAAAACACATTAAACTCTTGAAAACCACGTACTCTTGTTAAGTATTGATTTTCTTCGCTCCAGTAATGCGAATTGTGCCTTTTAAACATTCCGTTTTTCTTAAATTTTGATTCATAGCACCATATAATATTCTTCAAAAATTCATTATCTTCTTGACTTTTCACCAACACAAATTCTGCAAATTATTTTCTTCTATTATTTGTTTCAAACCTTATACTAGGGTAAAAAAGTAGGGATGAAGCTTATGTTTTTTCAGAATACATTGAATGGTTACAATTGGTACACCTAAACCTCTCGCACCAGAACATAATGACGCTGCGGGATAAGCAGCGTAGTATCCAAGAACATTGATTTCATGATCACTATAATGGGGCTATTTTCGATATTTTTTTTTATTTTAGTTTTAAAAAGTTCTCTACTCGAAAAGACAATTGCCAAAAAATCACAATTTTATCCAGCCGATTTCACCCTCAAATTCAGTGTTAAAATATGGCCAGTTTTGAAACGGGGCGTGTCCAAGCTGTGACGTCAAATCAGCCTACTGGCGACGAGCCCGGCAGCGGCGGCTTGCGGCTTCATATAGCTGACTACACTTAACGTGTGAATGTTGGTTTAATTCGGTATTTTCGGCGAATTTTGCATGTTAGTTGACGTTTATTTTTGTTTTTAATCAATAATAATTATAAAATGAGTGACAAAGAGAGCAAATACAAGTTTGCATAGTACCAGATTGTCAAAGTACAATCGTAAAAACTGAAAAACTTTTTATTTCGTTACCTAACAATTTGAAGGTTAGAAAACTTTGTCAGAAAGCTTTGCGACGTACTACATTTGTTTCTTAATGAGGGATCAAAGTATTGTTGTGAAGAATTTTCTCGTTGTTGATGCGGCAGCCAAGTTAGACTTTTTCCAGTAGCAAGTTTTTTCCGTAGGAGAAGGATCCTCTGTTCTTCGGTGTAGCCACATTAAAAATGCCACAGCATGCTCAGACGCAGGACAAAAAGAAGTGGTATGGACAACCAAATGATAACTCCAACCAAGCAAGTGCTCCGAACAAGTACTCGTAACAAGATTGAAGATAGGACACACAAAGCTGACTTACCAGCATTTATTCAATAAGAACGGAATACCAGAGTGTGCGGCATGTTCCAAACAAATGACTGCCAAGCACGTTGTTATAGAATGCCCCAATTATAATGGAGCACGAATAAAATATAATATACCAAATACATTAAAATCAGCATTGATAGATTATTTTACTGAAATTAATATCTTGAAAACTTTCTAAAATTCATCTTTGTCGCTAATAGCGAGTTGATGAGACAGTAAAACAAAAATTAAAAAAATAAAAATTCATGACAACTGAGCGAGTGAGTTGTCAGGGTCATCACTTATGTTTCTCATATCTAATTTCATAATATCTGAAGGTGCTCTTGAAATTCAATACATTCATATTAATTCATAATGATTCATAGTATTAACCTTAGAGTAATACCTTAATCTGTGGTAATACTACAAATAGAGTCCGCAAGTCATTCATAAAACTATTTGAAAAGACGGCTAACATTCTATCGCCATACATGTTTTCATCAATGACTTTCAAGGAGTGGGAAGAAACTGTTGGACTGGTCGGACAGTGCCACTGGCCAATAGAACTATTTACTTACAGGTGAAAAGAGAGGTTAAGAAATTTCCGATTGTTTTTTTTTGCAAATTTGGTGCTGACGAACCATGATTTTTTCAAAAAAATCTTGTTTTTAATCATATCTGTACGCACACACACAAATATCAGTTGAAAAGACGCAAACAAGAGCTTCAATAAACTAGAAACGTTGAAACTTCGAGGTAAAATCAGGTAAAATTGATAGTAAAATGGTTTCCGCCCTTTTCTTTCCATATTTCAGACAGACAAAATTATTAACAAGCATTTGTTTCGTTTGAACCTCAAAAGTTTCAAACAAAAACATATTTTGATTACATAAATTACTTAGGATAATTATTTTAAAGTCGTTCTTAAGTAATTTCTTGAAAGTACATTTTTATTTTGTACGTTTCTATTGTGTCCTATAATTCAGTTGTCGCAATTCAAACGAAAAGTAAGACATCCGGCAAAGGGTCGCCAAGTTACCTTAGAATGTGATGTTGGCTTCACTTTTAGATGTAAACAAATGTATCTTTTCAATATATTAATCTGAGATATTAACCTTTTGGTATGGTCTTATTAATTCATAAAGTCCTTCACAATACTACCCTCAAGTTGTCCACCTTGTTTCATGGGTACTGTCCTTGCAAATTTTCATTTACAAGAAAACTTTGTACTTTTTATTACTGATTTATTAGATTAATTCAGTCCACTAAATTGCTTTTTCATAATCAAAAATATCTTTTGTGCCCTACATTCCTCTATAATGTTAAAAAATATAAAAATATACAGCAGAAAAAAACCAATCAGCTACCTACCAGTCAAACCAAACACTAATGGTATAATCTGGTTTCTTTCAAAAGACCCTTCTCTATTAAACATTTTAATTGCATCCCATTAAGTTCTTATACGCCCATAATTTTTCAAAGTGTGACAAGGGTCAAGGCCCTTTCTACCAAAGCAGGTAGCTCAGGAAGAGAGAGAGAGAAAAGACGCGAAAGAAATACGCTTCGAGATGAATTGGATGTTTTGGTCGCTCTTGAATATATTGGGAAGCTACAGTCGGTATGGAAAGTAAGGTTCGATTTTAAAATGTTTTAAGAGATATACCTCAACATAGAGAATTCAAGACATGAAATAATCATTCCTCTAATAATTTTTCGTTAGGAAAAGAACTCAAGTTCGAAAATAATGTATGAATCTAGTGAGTGACTTTTACGATGTACCAAGTAACTGTCAACATTTATAAATAATTTTCAGATTTTCATTCTTTAATAAATATTTGACAACAATGTTAACTATTCAATTAAGAGTATATTATCTTATTAAGTGTTATGGTATTGGGGAAGTTTCGTACCAGTATGCAATTGCAAATTTTCACGAAAAATATCCAGATGTACCTACCCATTACGCGGTGTGGATTAAAAAAATTAATAAACAGGTTTGATGAGACAGGATCTGTTCAAGACAAAAAGAAATTGAAAAAGGCGTACGTTGAGGAGGATGATGCAGCTAGTGCACTAGCTGAGTCTATGAAAAAGAGCAGTGGAGGTTGGTTTTTGCAAGAGCCACTTACAGAAAATATTTATGCAAGACAAAATTCATCCATTCAAACCGAAATTTATTCATACCTTACAAGATTATGATAATGACACAAGGTTAGACTTTTGTGCGATGATTGGTGAAAAACTTATGCATGACCGATTCTTCCACAATAATATTTTGTTTTCTGATGAAGCAACGTTTACAACAAATGGAGTCGTTTCCTACCAAAATTGTCGATATTGGGCCAGTGAAAACACGAGCTACAGGATTACCTGTAATAGTCAATTTGCTAAAAAAGTTAATGTTTGGTGTGTGGTTTTACCGGTTCGAATAATCGGACCGTATTTTCTGGAAGATACATTGAATCAGGAGGTATATTTGTATTTGCTGGACAACTTCTTATTACCTGAATTAGAAAATATTCTCCTGTAGCAAAGGCGTAAAATGTACTTTCAACATAGTGGATGTTCGTCACATTCGACTTTGCTAAGTAGAGGCTGGCTGGATGAATATTTTCCTGGGCGATGCACAGTGCGGCAGATTCCCAAAAAGCTGGCCAAAAGTCGAAAAAAAAGTTTCTAGATAGAGTTTTTTTGTCTTTGGGTTGGCTACAGTAATCCCTTGAGAAGTGAAAACCGTTCATAGCAACGTCCTATACCCTAAGTATCCTCTGTATTTTCAGTCGCAACGTGGCCTTCGTTTGAGCATCGTATTACTGTCGATGAATAGTGAAAGTTGTACACATTTGAAAGATTTTGTAATGAAGTAAATTGAACAAAACCAAATGGAATCAGTAAAATACGAGAAATCTTTAGTACCTACATATCAATACCTCGACACAAAATTTTTAGCTGCAGCAATACGTAGATACATTTTTTGCATTTTTTTTTTATAAAATTTGAGTTTTCAAACTGTATAGTAATACAACGCCGTCATATGCTGCTTTGAAACCTATTAGAGGTTACTCAAAAAAGTAATAGTTACTGAATAAAACAAGATTCAGCTGCTACCACTTGCTACCTTGGCTTTTATGCTATTTTTTGTGCACAAGAAATAAATACGAAGAGAGAATGGGAGAAAACAGTGAAAGCCTATACTTTGATTTACTGTTGTCTCCATCTATTGATGCGGAAGAAGTGTTGGAAAGTACTGATTGTAGTTCGGCCTCTGAGACAGAGACAGATGTAGATGCTGACGATCATGCTGATAACGAAATTTTTTTTATGTAATTAAAACTAAATAATCTATTTTGCTGCATAACCAACAATTTTTAAATTTAATAAAAGGTTTTGGTGAAAATTTGAAAAATGTTTGTGTAGTATATTTATTTAGTCTGACTATAATTATTGAATAGTAACAAAAAAAAGGTACACGAAGAAACTTGAAAACTGTTTGTATTGCCTTTTATTGGATCCGCCATTTTGAATTTCATAATTCTGGTGGAAAGGGGTGGATTTTCAAAATTTTAAGATCAAATTCGTAATCAGCGACCCCGAAAACCCCCGAATAAGAAATTTTGAATCATTTACTTGATTTTTCGAGTTTTGGCCAGCTTTTTGGGAATTGGCCGCACTGTGCGATGGATGGGACGTTATGGACCAATATTTTTTCCGCCCCGATCCCCCGATTTAACTATTTTAGATTTTTTTCATGGGGCTACTTAAAACAAAAAGTTTACGCAAATAATTTAAACCATAATATTGAAGACTTGAAGCGAGCTATCATTGAAGCCGTTAACGAAATTATTACCCCAGAAATGCGTGTCCAAAACATATCAAAATGATACTACGTAATGTCTTTTGTATGATGGCATCCTCCGTTTTCTACTAGGATTTTTGTCAAAAATATTTACCTATTGCTTGGCCTATAAGTTAAACACATGGCGTTGGGCATTAACGAATAAAAAAATGCTCATCCCAGACTCCTCTTGTTGTGATAAGTGTGTAACAAACATAACCAATATCCATTTTTTAGATTTATAGAAATGAATAAAATACCTTTTTTGACGACTACTTCTGAACGTTGCTCTTTCTGTATTTATTTATGTATCGAAAGTTACGTTTTGTGAGTTCCATGTGCTGAAAGTGACAGTTCCGTACTACAAAACACTTTCTGGACGCTCTGGGGTAGACAGCTTTTAACTACTTCCTAGGTGTAACTGTACTCACGTCAATGTTGACCGTTCTATTGACACAACCTTCAATTATTATTAATCTCTTGCAGTAGTTATTGATTTTCTTCGAATATATTGAAAAATAGATATAAAGAAGAAGAAGAAGCGATGACGATTTACTGGAATTGCAAAATACGTAGGTCACATTCTTAAATATTATTAAATAAATTGTTTATTAATTCTGTATTAATTAATTATTTTTTAGTCGACCTATACAAAAAATGATATTTTTCCGGTTGCAAAATGGTCTATTTTTGACGTCGCATTTACTTTTCGTCCGCCAACACTTTACACTTTACTTTTCGTCCGCAAACACTTTTCGTCCGCTGTGGTTACTATGGATACCTGTGACAATAACTGTCATTTTGTGTTGTCAAATTAATTATTTACGAAATTCGCTAAATTTTTCGTGTTAATAACATCGTGGAGTGAATATTAGTGTTCATAATAATCAAGAATGGATTGTGATAGCGATATGGATATCAGTAACACTCCTCCGGAGCTGCTGGAATTGGCAGCTACGGCCACGTTGGATTAACTCCCCCAGAAATCACGCTTTATATATGAAAAACAATACAACACGTTCAAGGTCGACGAAAAAATGTAATATGCATCTCGGCGAAGAACTGTCTATTGTCTCTCCTGCTTACTAGCCTCGGCTATCAACTTGCAGACTCGACTATAATAGACAGTTTTTCGTCCTTGGTACATAAATATTTATTCTCGGATGAATTTTATTTTAGTAGATTTATTTAAATCGTCGCCAAAAAAATATTGTGTACGCCACAGCTGAAAGTGTTAGTTTGTTGGACTCGCCAGCTGCTCGACTCGTTTCACGCGTCCCGCAATTTTCAAACTCGTCCAACAAAGTAGCACTTTTGGTCCGCAAACTCTTTTCGTCCGCTAAAACGTTAACATAGGCATCCAAATTTCCAAAACTTATTGCATTTTTGTAAAAAGAAGGCAGGTACAAAGCCAAAAATTCTAAAGTATTTAGTCGAGATACAATTAACATGTACCTTATCTTTTGCAGAGCGGACGAAAAGTGACTATGCTCATTTTTTGTAAAGTTTGATGAAAAAATGTGGTATGAACCTCGGCTGTCAATTTCCAGGCTCGACTTTAATAGACAGTTTTTCGTTCTTGGTACATAAATAAATATTATCTCGATCGATTGTCTAAAATGGCGAATGCGATAGTATTTCAACAGCATACATTATTATTTGTGGTTTCTACCTTTTGTTCTAGTTAGGTAGAATGCATGTTAACGCTCCGCGTCAATGTTAGTTTAATCGTTTTAAAATTAATTCCTTAATTTTATACAATAACTACATATTATTTTTCTTTATTATTCTCGCATTTTATTTTAATACGCCAGTGTTCGAGAGGTGGCCATTTGATTCAATTTCATTTATTTCATATCCATTTTTTTACCGCGCTTTTATCACCAAAAAGTTCACAACCCGAAAGGAAGACATCGAACAAGGTAAAAACCAACCCTTCTTTGGATGGTCGATCTTGACTTTTTTAATTTTTTTTAATTTTGTGTTTTTCATAACAGTGATAACTTATGTAACGTTTCTCAAGGACATTAAGTGTCATTTATATGACTAGGAGTATAACTACTTATACTCCTCGCGTATAAACACATTGTTTGAAATATATAAATAATAACGATACCAAAAAGGGAATATACAGTGAAATAAGTTGAAAATTCAATCTTGTTATCTTTATTAAAAATTCGTTTCCTGTGGAAGTAACAAATTATAGAACAATAGTTATTTTTTCTACTATCACTATCGAAAGTCGTCTTTTGTGCCTTGAAAAGCAACTGCAAAGTTGATGTTTTCCGCGAGCTGTCATAATTTGACGTTATTGGCGCTGTTAAGCAGAAAGTAACTTTGAAGCACGCCTAATTTTCGGCAAGCTGTCATAATTCAACTTTATTGGCGCTCTTAAGCAGAAAGTAACTTTGGCGCACGCCTAACGCGTCGCGCGGCAACTTTCTGTCTCGACTACCAAAGTACTACTTTTTGCTCTTGATACACAAATAGCTATTTTCTATACTATCACTATCGAAAGTCGTCTTGTATGCCTTGAAAAGCAACTGCAAAGTTGATGTTTTCCACGAGCTGTCATAATTTGACATTATTGGCGCTCTTAAGCAGAAAGTAACTTTGGCGCACTCCGAATTTTCCGCGATCAGTCATAATTTGACATTATTGGCGCTCTTAAGCAGAAAGTAACTTTGAAGCACTCTTAATTTTCCGCGAGCTGTCATAATTTGACATTATTGGCGCTCTTAAGCAGAAAGTAACTTTGAAGCGCTCCTAATTTTCCGCGAGCTGCCATAATTTAACATTATTGGCGCTCTTAAGCAGAAAGTAACTTTGAAGCACTCCTAATTTTCCGCGAGCTGCCATAATTTAACATTATTGGCGCTCTTAAGCAGAAAGTAACTTTGCGTGCCGGATAATGGGTTAAAACGCAAGGTCGTAGAAAAAAGCTTTTTAAATTTGAAACTGACCTGCTAATATCAATATTTCTTTTCTATATTATTTTGTTTAGAATTTGTAAGCGTCTAAAATGTGTCACATTATCTTGGGACATCCGGTATGATTCATTAAATTAGTTTCATTCCATGTATCATTCCAAAACTGATATTCCCGTTCAAACGTTCGCTGAAAAAGTTCTTAATATTCATTTAATTTCGAGCTATAAAAGCTCTCGCTATGCGGAAAATACATCCGATCTGCAGCGTTTAAATGGCTTTTTTGTTCAGTTGCACAACCGTTTACATTTGATGATGTTTCAGTCCTTCCCAGCGCAGCAGTACGATGCCGTTACGACCAATTAAAAGGAAAACGTTACCTCGAATGTTGAACAGAAAATTTGTTTGCAAAACTTCCAACCCTCTAGGTTAAAATAAAGAAGAGCAATTTTGTATTTAATTGAATCGCTGTGTGTGTATGGATGTATGGGTTTGTTTGTTTTATTAAGTTTGCTACTTTTTTAAATTGTAGTTACAGTTGAATCTCATTTAAGCGTGTACATTTTTTTTCTTCTTAGATTAAAATCAATTGCTGCCAAACGTAAACTACAGGCACTAGATGTGATTAAATGTCCATTTTACACAATTAACTTTGATCCAAAAGTCATGTCGAGTAAGATTTTTGAAAATATCGCAAAAACCGCTTCCTACAAACATATTGTATAACTCTGCAGTGATGAATTGCTTACTACACACCCGTGTAACTGTATGTTTCGAATTCAATATCATTATTTTTTTATTTCTAAACGATCTTTACAGTATCCAGATGGCTTTGACATATTAACAAGACTTGACATTACCTCGAATTGGTTCGAAGTTAAAGATTTATTGCTATTGTTGGCTAATTATTCCGATAAAGAATATGCTAATATACATTTAATCTACAAAAATACATCATTTGTGAAAATTTCAACTCTGTAACTATCACGGTTCATGAGATACAGCCTGGTGACAGACGGACGGACAGTGAAGTCTTAGTAATAGGGACCGTTTTTTACCCTTTGGGTACGGAACCCTAAAAAAGACCGACTATTTGGATCTCTGACGCTGAGACTATGTTATGTTGATTTCATCTGCTATGAGAAAAATGAACGTGACGGAAAGCGAGCAATGAGATGCAATGTAACGCTCGTGCAGCTGAACGAAGGTACGGGGAACGATTTCCTAACAGAAGACACCCCAATCCATCAACGTTTACGGCTCTCCATCAAAGCCTAAGAGAAACCTACCTCAAGGTACTGAGACTGGTGGCACCCGGATGTTACAGAGATGTACGAAAATGATATTTTGGACAAAATAGAACATAATCCGGAGTTTCGTACAAGAATACTAGTGGCTAAGCATCCTGCAATTTTTAAATCCCCCATTTGGAGTATTATGCATAAAGATAACTTCTATCCGTTTCACTTTCAAATTGTTCATGCGATGTAAGGTGGTGATTTTCACGTTCGAGTAGTTTTTGCAAACTGGTTACTGGACGAAAAAAACCAAGCTTGCGATTAAGTTTGGTTTACTCGAAACGGAATATTTAATTTACATATGACACATCATTATATCTACATTAATGAAAATCAGCACGCCTTAAAGACGAATATCTATAATGTATGTCTGGGAAGGTGTAATTGGCAATCAACTTCCTCAACTTTTAACAAAATAATTCACCTGATTTAATGGGCAAAGTTTCCCTAACGACACGGCAAAGTTTATAGTTCGTACAGATTAGGACTTTTTAGTTCACACTGATTCGTTGGTTAAGCGACGGAAACTGTTCTTCGCTCTATGCAAAGAGAGACATTGCAAATTGACACAGAATTATGTAGTGAACGCCCAGCTCAGAACTTTTACAAACTGGTGCAGAGGACAAAGGTGCTGGACTGGATGCTTTACGCAAGCGTGGTGGAGTCATTCTCTAATAATATATGCTCTCCGCCGCCCAACGGCGGACAACTCATGTTTCATTATTAAATTCCCTTCAACGGCGTATTAAAGTTTAATTTTGTAAGAATTCTGTCCGCAATTTGGTTTGGTATTATTTTATTTTAGGGGGAAGGGTGAATGCAATCATTATATTTCCTTCTCCTTCTTCAAAAACACAATATGAGGATATCATCATATATAAATGTGTTCATAATTTTTCATTTATTTTCTTGGGTTTGTAAGTCTGACAGCAAATGGAACTCGGGACTAGGACGGAATTCTTAAAAAAATAAACTTTAGTCCGCCGCTAGACGAAATTTAGGTATAAAATGTCAGCCGTCCGCCGCTAGGGACCTCAGGACGATGGCAAAGTAGGTATGTAGTGTAATGTTCCGCCGCGATTGCGCAAGTTATAGCATTTTCGGCGGATATCTGTATATTTGTTATAAACTTCCACATCAAGGTGAAATTCTAGTTTTAAATTCATAGTTCCGCCGGCGAAACTCTAGTCACAATGTATATTAAATGCTGGTCAACTTTAATTGATTTTAATTGATGTATATATTGATAAACTCATTCGTTCATATTATCTCGATTTTGTTTAAAATTACTAATGTTAAATCGTTAACATTGGTTCCTGATTGGCTTGTTGTTGTTCGCATATTTCCCGGGGCTCTTTTTGCTTCTGTCGACTGTATAACGAGCCATACAAAGAGTCAGAAACCCACCCCACAAGGGAAATGTCATCAGACAAGATGCTTCCCATGTATACCTACGGAATAAACTTCAAAACAGTCATAGCAGACAGAGAGGCATAGAAGGAAGGACATCCAATTAATGTAAAAATGAATGGCTACACAGATGGCTCAATAACCGAAAAAGGTGTAGGTACAGCCAAACCAATGACTAGAAAGGCTCAGGCACACACGTGACGATATTCAAGGAAGAAGGTACAGCAATACATTACTGTCGTGGAGAGTTATTGAAGCAAGGTTTAAGAAAAACATCATTGTCATATACTGCGACAGCCAATCGGCCATAATAGCAATCAGCTCTACGCAGACAAATTCCTAGATCATTTGAAACTCTACAATACTTGGTCAGTCAAAATAGACTGTTTTTAACCTATGGTCCAGGCCACTAAACTAAGCAGTTTGCTATAAGACATAACAGATATTTAAAGGTTGAGTGATAAACTCCAACTAAATTTATTTATTTAGTGTTTGAGGGTAGTGGAACTCCGTGAATATTAGGAAAAACAATAGATAAAGACTCTTGAAATGTAGAATTACAGACCATTATGATAACAAGCTTCATGAATTACTTTTATTCAGCATATTTTAAAAGTAGTATGGGGCATAATTTTAAGGCTAGACCGTATCAAAATTACGCCGTCGCCCTCCGACTGTAAAGCACTCGCTGCTATCCACTTTTTCAGTGCCAAAGGCGCGAAAGCGACTGAACTTCATCATCAGATCTGTGCAGTTTATAACAAACATTTTATGACTGATTGAGTGGTGAGCAAGTCTAGAGCAACAACTCTCGTGACGACTAATGGAATGAGCGACCTTTTATCGTCACTGACGATTTGATGAAAAAAATGGTAGAAAAGGTGATAGGTACCTTACGATCTCTTTGTTATCTCAGGAATTTCTTCGTGTTTCAAAAGATTTTGTTGCTCGATTCAATAAAATGTCTCCCTAATGGCGGCAGCTATGTATAAAAGTGAATTAAGTTAACGACTTTCATGTAAAAATAAAATTGATAGACGTCAAAGACAATAGTTTTAATACAATTATAACGCCTCACAAACTTTTTGAAAATTAATTTTCAAAGAACATAGTCCGTTCACTTAGAAGCAACAACTACTTCTCGGGCTTTGGGCCCCGACAGACATTGAATTACACTTCTAAGGTATAACCAACCGTTCTGGGGTTGCGCCTCATGAGTAGGTAGATATCGTCCGTCCAGAAGCTCTGAGAGCATAATCCTGGACTGGAGACAATGCCGAAATCACATCATTACATTATCCTCAATAAAGGAAATACTAAGAATGCGATAACAGCGTCATCCCCACATCTATCCACAAACCAAAATTCTATATTCTATACAAAAAACCATCTTGGTTTTGTAGTTATTGAACCTTGGTTCAGCAACGCCTGCTCATGCGCACTGCTCACACTCTTTTGGCCGACTGTATTCAATTTGAAGACGATAAGTATTAACTAATTGGAAATGTTTTTATAAAAATATCCAAACAGTTTTTGCTCGAATTTAATATATTATTTAAACCTCTCTATTTGTTATTGTAGATAAACTAATTCAAATGAGACATTTCTTTTTTATTTGGTAATGTAGTTCCAATCAATTGAAATTCACTTATCAGTCCCGAGCTCGATCAATGTACATAGAAAGTTTCCAGGAAAAATGAAAAACAAACAAAACTTTCACATCCCGAGCAATTTTCCAACAATAATGTACTGTGTTTGTACATATATAATTGGATGAAACGGTGGTGGAAAATATAAAAATAATACTGCAAATCCCTCCATATAATTTTTGGATATTGTCTCACCACTAAATAAATCAATGAATTAAAATCGCTTCTTCATCAATTGATTAATATCTAATTATGTATTTTCCAAGCGCTAAACTGCGTTTAATTGGTTCGGCACCACCAGTCAGAGGCTTCGAATACTAGGCACCTCAGCATTTAGGCTTTTTCTGCTGTTGTTTGTACCGTTTATGTGAAGAATGAACAACTGGTGGAATTGAATTAGGCTCTCCAAACCACGTGATCCAATATGGCGTCCTGGAGCAAACAAGCTGAAGGTGTGCATTAAGTTTGTGGAAGTTTTTGTGTTTACTTTAAGTTTATTTAAAATCAATGCAGGAAAATCGAGATGTGGGTGAACGGTATGTTTAAAAATGTTCAGTTACTATTTGTTTACATTTCTCATCTTTATTTCTTCAACATATATCTTCTAAAATTGAAGCTTATAAATAACGTTGACCCTTTTACAATAAATGTGCATGATAATAACTCTTCGATTCAAGCAGCTCCGCCAGTCACATACTTGGATATAGCTGCATATTTAGTTTTGACCCACAGTTTTTACAGCAAGGCGCAAATGAAATATCACATATAATTTAATGGCCACATTCTTCCCACGAATGGAGCTTATTTGAAGGCTTACCTGCAATAAAATGCCTGCTGCAGACCTTCTGGTTCTTTAGTTTAGACTCCGTGAGATTGTCTCGCTTAATTGCTGCTAACCAGAGTTCTCTTCGTTCTCTGGATAATTTATTTTTTCCAGTAAGAAATTTAAAGTTTAAAGTTGTGGGTACTGGAAAAACCTCACATCATACCTGTTGGAACGACTTCCACGATCAACTACAAGACACGTATGTGGCATTTTCAATTCAAAATAACACTTATAAAGTCAATAAAATAAAAAATAAGTAGTTTAGTCACAAAATGCACTTTAAAAAGCTTTAAATCCACACTCTCAAACGAGATAATAACTTTGTTTGCCCCACGGGCGCCATATTGAATAAATTTTGACAGGTCGTTGGAATGATTAATTCACTTTATGAATACGATAAAAGTATAATATTTCGGAAAGTTAAACTCTGTGTTATTTTTATTCACAATCCAACTTTTTGAAATTACGAAAATCTATCCACAAAACCAATAACTAAGGTTAAAAAAATCCAAGCAATAAACTTTTAATTTGAATTTTTTTTCTAGTTGGTGTAAAAACGTTGACTCGTTCCACATTTTTAAATTAGTTTCGCCATACAATTTGCGTAATTAAATCGCGTCACTCTCAAACGCGAATCTTAACCGTTTTTACTTTTTTCTTCCGTCATGTTAATTTGTCAGCATCTCCGAAAAACAAACCCAAAATCTGGATTCGAATATTTGTCTCCCACAGACGTTGTGACGTGATAATCATCCAATGGTCTCAATTTTCATAGTCTATTCTGTCTTTCAATATTTATTATATTATTTATAAACTTGTGTGCAAAGAAATGGGCCCACTGTAAACTTTTGACTTGAACTATATTTTTTTAAATTCATCAGATCGAAAAAAGAAATATATGCTGTTTTAAAGACAATTTAATATGCTTTAATGTGAGTATAAATTTATGAAAACTTATTTCGACTTCCTATGTTTAACAAAGTGAAATTGATGCATTAAGCAAACTAAGCTTTTTTATTATTAACATAAATAGGGTTATTGACAATTTGAAATTTAATACTTAATTTTTCAATAATGGGTATGACCTCCCCTTGCCCTAATAACATCTCTCATACGATTAGGCATATATCTATTCAAGTTTGCTATTGTTTCTTGTGGTATGCTAAGCCACTCTTTTTCTACTGCAATAATAAGCTCTGGGATTGAGTTTGGCGTATGAAGTCTAGCTCGAATTCTTCGTTTTAGCTCATCCCATAAATGATTTAGATCAGGACTGTATGCTGGCCACTCTTTAACCCGAAAACCGACTTCTGCAATGTAATCTTGCACGATTCTGGTGGTGTGCGTCCTTGAATTGTCATGCATAAAGGTAAATTCGTCTCTAATGTAGTCGACGTAAGGTACCACATGAATTGCTAAAATCTCCTCGATATATCTAGAAATTGCACCCCAGATCATGCAGGAACCACCTCCAAAAGCACTCTGCTCTTCAAAGCAGCAATCTGGAAATCGCTCTCTTGGTCTTCGGTACACTTTTCTTCTTTGGTCGCTACCATGGAGACATATTCAGGTCTCATCTAAGAACAGATCCCCATTGTTCCAACGTCCAATTCAGATGATCCTGTGCAAAACACAAGCGTGCTTGCCGATGAGCTGGAGTCAGTTTTGGACCAATCGCAGGTGTTTTAGAGGTCAGGTTATTTTCCTGCAGTCTTCGTCTTACTGTCCACTGACTAATTGCCACTCCTCGCCAGTCACGGAGCTGTCGTTGCACTTGAACGGCATTAAGATGACGATTTCTTAATGTTGTTGACACAATAATGCGGTTGTAAATCGCCTTCTGCCTGTTCCAGGTCTCCTATGAAAGGATCCAGTCTCCTCATAACGTTGGCACACTCTTCGAACCGCTGCGCGGCTCATATCCAATTGTCTAGCAACAGCTCGCTGACCTAGTCCAATTTCGATTAAAGCAATAACTTGGGCGGCTTTTTGTGGTGTAGTAAAGTAGTATTAAAGTAGCATTAAACTAACACACTTGAACACTATTAGGCAAATATCATAAACGTATTTTTTTAAATTTTTTGTTTCACTTTATAGCTCACTTTGGTTTTTTTGGATTTTTGAGCCAGAAGAAGATAACTTGAGACATATCCTATTGGATTCTTCGGGAAAAAATTCTAGTGAGCTGTGAGAGCTATCTAGAAACATACGTATTTTTTGGGAAATTTTCTCATGAGTAGAGCTGGAGAAAGAACGTGAAAAATATAAATTTTCGGATGAGATAGAGGCCAAAAAGTAAAAAAAAAACGCATTTACAACGCTCCTGGTGCGTATCAGGAGCTGAAAATTTTGTAGAAGACGTTCTAAGCTAGTCCAAACAAAACTCTCGAGTCAGTTTTTAAAAATGCCTAGGCGCCCAAATCAACAATGTTATCGCCTATTGCCTTTTATTTATCAGAACTAATTTGTTAGTTTATTTATTCATCTATATATCTTTGACAGCGGGTGCGTTCAGCCGGCTGGAACTAAACACAACAAACCAACACGTAGACAGCGCTGAATATACAAAGCGCAAATAATTGCTGCCGCGTCTGATGCTGAACAGTTGAGAGGCAGCACCCCGTCTCAATGCAACCGCTAAGTCAGCAACTCAACCGTTGAGCCCGTCTGAACTAGCTCAAAGTTTCATTTCTAAATTCTCATTCTAAATGATTATGAACATTATGTCACTTTTAAGATTTCAAAATGGCAATTGAAAACAAGAAATATGATGAATGCTATAGGTTTGTGGTGGCTGGGTTTATTAGGATCTCGACTGCGTCATTGATTTTCCAGGCAAAGACGGCACGTCGGATCTTCCGGCAGTCCAAGTCTTATTGTATATAGTAAGTTTTAAGTATGAAACGCTTCAATATCTCGGAAACGGACCACACGATTTTTATAGATTTTGATGGACAATGATCTAGTGATATGACCAATATTATGGTGGTATTTACATTTTTGTCAGATCTTTCCTTTTTCCGGAATAATAATGAACTTTGTTATTACAAATGGATCACCCTGCATATTGTTTACCTTTTGAAATCCTTGAGAAATACTAATTATTTTTTATGTAATGTTCCCTATTACCAGTATGCCATAATTTCGGAGTTACAGCTTCATTTACATTATCTCCGCCGAAGTTAAAATAATACGTTTAGATGCCTATGACTGCTACAATAACAACTTTGACTTTGACGTTTCAATAAGTTACTATTGTTGGAGTGTTTATTGGAAGTCACAATGGATCGTATATCTGAAAAAGAACGAATTGAGATTTTAACCACCTTCGTATTTTTAGTGCCCGGTTGACGGATAGGATTAAGTGACCTTTTCGGCAATACAGGTAAATAGGGTCATTTGGAGCCCGGTTGACACCCGCCGTAAAACATACCTTTGCGTAAGTACTTGATTTCAATCCGGAAAATAGACTTTCACAGGATAGTAGCACGTAATGGAATTTTACAGGCTTTTACATATTAAAAACTAATAAAAACTCAGTTATGCTTCAAAAGTAAGAATATACATTTATTGAAATTCGGTACCAGATGCCCTGTGGCTTCATGAGATTTGCGCAAAATGTCCTCAGGAATGAATTGATCTTGAGCCATTTCTTGAAAATCGGATAATTACAATCGCTGTCAGTATCATATTATTTAAAACCAATATTATGTTTCTATGGGTACCAACTACAGGTCAGCTATCTTAGCATTGAATGCACATTTCCAAAATAGCGAACGCCTATGTATATGGAGTTCATATAATAGCCTTCTTGGTGTGCGTCATCATTTGTGACGTATATCCGGGTTTTGGGAATGTCGTTTATTTTATTTTCTATTTTGACATATAGCTAACCTTAAATTTGATAAATGAAATGATCAGGATCGTATTCAGCCAAATTCGAAAATGCTATGAAATTAATAATACTTGGGATATGAAAACACTGCAAAATGAAACAAATAGTATATTCAATTTACATATTAAAATAACTTTACATTAGTAAATATAGTCCTGCAAAAGAATTATACAGCCTGTTCAATTAAGTCTGCATCGTATGGGACCCTATTTTATTCTTCAGTTTTATGGAAAAAGGTATTCTTCACTTAGAATTCTTATTGTTAGTGAATTTTATTGTTTTATTTGTTTAATAGTGGCCACTGTCTTATTGATGTTTTTACTGACCTCATGTACTAGATGTTCATTAAAATATGTTCAGGTGGTGTATTGAAAATTTATGTATGTATGTATTTTGACATTCACTGAGACCTAGAAGATCTATTGGGCCCCCTTACTTCTACTTAGTTTCTGAGGAGAGTCTCAGGAGTGTTGTCAAAAGCTCCTTCTATGTCCACCATGGATATATTGAATTTTAACAAAATAGATATTATTCAGCTTTTTGAAGCTACGACCACTTGCTCTGCCATTGAATAGCTTCTTTCCAAACACTAACTAGAGTATTCTATCTTCAGTTACACGTTCAGTAGAAAACAAACATAAACATAGTAAATAGTCAAGAAACCAACCAACTAATAAAAAATTAAAAAGAAGAGGATTATGAAAGTTCAATTTTCGCAGTCATCTTCCCATAAGTCCCAATCTGATTTACATTCCGACTCATTCAAGTCAACAATTACAGGCGAAGTATCACTAGCGTCAATAATTGTTGCTGTTTCCCAATATTCCTCTATAATGTTTTGGGTATGCCTAACATATTTTTTCCATTTTTCTGGTGTAACCTACAATAATATAATTAAAATAATAGGAAATTTTTTGCCAAATTTGCTACAGTCGGCAAGGATATTCCCAATGCATCTGAAACGCGCTGAAACACAATAGATAAAAATAAAGTATTTAAACAATTCTAATAAAATAGGATTAACTTGATTTATATTAATTTCACTTATTGTTATATAAAAAATACTTACTTGGTGCACTGAAGTTAAAGGTATCAATGGTTTACCAGCTTCTTTTTCTTATTGAAAATATTTGATAACTTTCAAAATAAGATGCTGCTCTTTTTCCGTGTATCTAGGCATATTTTTGTATTATTTAAATAAATAAAATACTAACAATAAGATTAATATTCACTTTTCATAAATAATAATTGATCGTAAACAACAAAGTACCGACCTGACGAGAACTGTCAGTGGGACATTAGAAAAAGACGTAAGACACATTGCCACTATGAAGGGAACGTCTACATCCTATTTTGAATTTTTCTGTAAAAGATTAGGGTTAACGTTTGTAATACGTTTAAACAGTTCATTATTGTGATATTTTGATTACGATTAATCACAGACCTGCCTTTTTTTTTCATTTCTTTCAACGTAATGTGCTAGAAGGACATTAACAATCAATGACGCACACCAAAAAGGCTATTATATGAACTCTACTAATATTTTATTTTTTCACTGTTTTTTTTTGTGTTTTTTAACAGTATGAAATTAAATGTTGTACGTCACACGTCCTGTAAAAGTGTACTTACTGGACTAGTAACGTAAATATCTAATACATGACGGCACAGACCGTTTTCTACTAGAATTTTTGTGATAAAAATTTACCAATTGCTTGGCATAGTTATATTTTAAACATGATATTCGGATTTGGTAACTGTTAAAACATTAGCGTAAGCTTCTTTTCGCCCGATTCATTCTACGCAATCGTTCCCACCTAATAATTTACACACACACTTTCTGTCTCTCTCCTGATCCGCGGCACTAGAACCGAAAGGTTATCCCCAATCTATCTTAATGCTATCCACTCACTCACCGTTGCTCCCTTCTATTTAGAGGCTATAGGATAACATAGAAGAAACATTGTAGAGAGTTACAAAATCCCAATACTCGTAAAATAAGTCTTTAATGGTTTCGTATCGATATAACAAAGTTTAATAGCGCTTTGATTTTCTAGATATATTTATTCATTGCAAATGTTTCAATTGAATCTCAAAAAATAATTTATGGTTTAAGCTTTTCTAGGAAACCAAGGAATTGCTCTCGGAGCATTTCTTGATATAGAAGGAGCGTTCGACCACACCTTCAATTCCATGACTGCTGCTGTTGCAAGGCGTGGAGCAGATGACACCATATATCGGTGGATCAAAAACATGCTTTTCAACAGGACAGAACGACCACTTTTTTTGGAGACTCCATGGAGGTATCGATAATGAATGGATGCCCACAGGGAGGAGTCTTATCACTTTTTTGTGGGATCTCAGGAAGATCAGGGAGATCAGGAAGGGGATATACACCCAGGGATATGCAGATATAGTGTAGGAGGGAATGCCTAATGGCAAACCCGGCAAAAACTGCGCTGATTCCCTTCAGTAGAGCAAGGAAGCTTGAAAGACTAAAACTGCCAAGCTGTGTCTAATGGCAGCCAAACGGACAATCGGGAACACAAGGGGACTAAATCCACGGATCGTATACTGTCTTTACACAACTGAGATGAGACCCATGGCTATGAGGCCTTAGTTTTGTGGCCAGAAACAGATTAGAGGAATCACAGATGTTATCACAAATTCGCTTCTTGGAATGAGAAGTGATAACATGTTGGCCACAATTAATGACAACCAATTATACCTTATCCAGCTAAACTGGGATGAGTTGGAAACATGACATAGGAACAGGAGCTGGAGTCTATGGTGCCAGACCCAGGTGCAATATCCACTCATCGTTGGGGAAGTTTGCAACTGTATTCCAGGCAGAAATTCACGCTATCGACGTGTGTTTGCAATTGAATATCGAAAGGGGGTATAGAGGCCAAAAGATCCTTATACTCTCATATAGTTAGACAGCACTGAAGTCTTTAGTATGTCGCCATATCTAGACTGATTTGGGACTGCCTACAAAAACCATTAACCCTGGCAAACCATAATAGAGTAAGCCTCTATTGGGTCTCGGGCACAAGGGTATCGTAGGCAATGAAAAGGCAGACACCGTAGCAAAGCTAGGGTCTGAAACTAGATTCACTGGTCCTGAACCAGTATTTGGGGTATCAAAAACTGCTGCACGTGGTTGTACTACATCTCGGTGGATTCAATCTAAACATCAGTTGTACTGGATAACGTGCCAAAACAGGAACACAGCCAACTCCTGGTCAAAAAATCCTCGGAGACGCTGACAAACGAAATATTAAACCTCAGCAGGGGCCAGGTAAGGAAAATGACGGGTCACTGTACCCTAAGGAAGAGGAGGTGAACGCCCTGGCATTATCTTGTGTCGTAATATACTTCTATATTATTTGATTTAAAATTTTAAATCCGTACTGAAATACTAGTGCAGATATTTCTAAGCAAAGGCATATTTTTTACCTTGTTCTATATTGCAGTTTTTCCAATAAGCCACCACACTATCGCAACGTATTTATAATCGGTATCTTTAGGTCCCATCAAAAGTACATAAACGTTGTTCCATAAAGATAAACGATCTCTGGCGCTGCAATGGTAAATAACTTTTATAAATAGCGATTAAAATACTTCCTGTTGCCTCGACTCACATCGAAACATATTATTAATGGAATCGCGCATGTGTTTCGGTCTAAATAAAAACGATTATTTTGTTAACGTCAATATTGATTCCTCCAGCGATTTAAACTGCTGCTGTTGATGTGTAATCAAGCAGGTTTTGTATATCCTTTAAGTTTATTATTAGAGGTCAGTTGAAGGTCATAGAATTTATATTGAGTAAAATCGTTGTAAAATTTACACATTATCTACTTAGTGTTTATTTTGCTATTTTACTTACAGCATATCTATCTCCTGGGATAATATGCATTGATTTATGGAAGGAGAGATTACAGGAAACCAAGTTCACACAGAACATTAAAAAATTTCTTGGACAATCAAGCGGTTTTAAAGTCACTTATATTGTACAGAGTAACGTCCAAATTGGTATCAAACTGTAATAGATATTTTTCTACGCCCATGTCCGTAAACGTCAAAATTTTTTTTTGTTATTTTTGTTAAAAACACGATAACTTATTAAGTAATCGTAATGGGGTCAAAGGATGAATTATAGATAATAAACATGAAAATACAATGCATTTTTCAGTGAAGTAATTGGATAATTAGGTGCGAAGAAAATTCGGAAAAACTGGAAAATTCGTGATTTTTTCAAATATTCATATCTTCGTTGTTTTTCAAGTTATAGCGTTGAAACTTCGTGCGCATAGAGCAGGTACCATGGGAGTAAGGATTAATGAATTTACTATAGATAGAGCAATATTTCGAGTGAATGAGATGATTCTTTGATTAATTTTAATAAAAAAAGCGATTGAAAATATTGCTCACTTATACTAACACAACAGGTTTGTATTTTATCGAGTAAATTTGGGTTGTTTAATGAGAAACTGTTGCCTAGCTATTAGACGAGAAAAAATGTCAACTTTTTAGGGTGACAGTTTTTCTAGTCAAATTGCTAAAGGAAGTTATAAATACAATTAATAATAATCCACCTTAGTTCGGATCCTCTACTAAGTGTCCGTTCGGTGGATTTAGACTTCATGTGTTACGCTTCAGGGTCATTTTTCATTGGTTAATTTTGTTGAGCGGGTCTGAACTCCAGAATAATTTCCAGATACTTGACCTTCTGGTTTAGTCACAGCTGTACGTTGAAAAGGCTTCATAGATTCCTTTTTCTAGTGGATAGGGTGCAGTTTTCATTCTGAGAACAAATACACACTAAGATTAATAAATAACCATCAACAATCATACTGGAATGGAATGCTACTGGAATTAACAAGGTGAAAAAATGGGATTAAAAATAAATAGAAACAAAACGCAAATAATGAGAGTTTATTGCCAAACAGAATGATAAAAATATGAATTTGAGGAAGTGGAAAAATTCAAATATCTGGGAGTCACGATCAGCAGTAATGGGGAACGAAGATCAGAAATAGACGAAAAAATAATGGCAGCTAATAGGGTATACTATGCCAATAAGAAACTACTAAAAAGCAAACTATTAACAAAAACTAAATTTGACATTTTACAACACAATAATAAGACCTGTAATAATGTATTGAGCAGAAACAATGACAATGACACAAAGAGATGAAGAGGAGTTGAGGATAGAAGAACGAATAAGAACAATTCTAGTGCCAATAAAACTTGGCGACAATGAATACAGGCAACGTATGAATCATGAAATACTGAGAGAAATGAACGGGGAAGATATAGTAAAGAGAACAAAAAGGCAAATAATAAAATGGCTTGGACATGTATGGAGAGAAGGAGAGCGCGCAATCGCTTGCTCAATGCTACAGTGGGAACCAGGTGGAAGGAGAAGGCAAGGAAGATCTAAGTGGCTGAAGGAAGTGGAGGAGGACTTGAGAAGGATACGAATCGTTAGATGGAAGGAAAAAACGAGGGATAGGATACTATGGAAAAAAATTAGCGAGAAAATTATGAAATGATGGGGATTGATCCACCCCAGAAAGCGGATCTAGAAAGCATTTATGCGGCGCAACCCCACAAGGGGTGTCCACAATGATAATTAACAAATATTCCAATTCATCAATTACATAGTTATTTAATTAATCAATTAATGATCTTGTTTGCTATCGCATCCCTTGAACTAACATGGCAGTAGGTGTATTGATTTTCTACATTCATAACAAGACATGTATGAGATTTTCTTTTAGTTTGCATTTTTATTTTATGATAATAACAACAAAAATAATAAGATAACAATTCGATAGAAGTTAATTGACAAAAACTTCATCTTGGAATCATATCAACATGATATGTTTTTGAAAAACAGCTATTTCTGTGTAAATATTTTTCAAACTTATTCAATCAACACACAAAAACTAAACTTATTCTGCCATTATAGAAAATTAGAAGACCATAATTGTCCTAAGTGGGGCAGTGAAATTCTAAATATCTCAATAAATATAAATAAAATACTCGTCGTCAAAGTATTAAAAGAAGAAATATTTATGAAACTTTTTAGATGGAAATAAAAGAAAGTAATTATGGATGTGGTTTCAATGTTTCAATGATTTTTCCCGAAAGGATTGGCAGACAAAAACAATTTATTAGGGTTTCCAGCATACCTTCAAATAATTTTTTCAACGAATGTCGAAACGAAGAATGTCTGTAAATTGGATGGAAAACTGAAATTTCAGTATATTAACTAGAAAGGAGAAGACATTTGGCAGTTTTCCCTGTAAATACAAGGGTTGTTTGATGGTGGAGTATTCAATGACGAATTCTCCAATTCTAGAGATAATGAAACTACCCCAAAGCACTTGACATTCCAGCAATAAATTAAAGACATTTTCGAAATACATAAGGAGAGTTGTAACAAGCTTATTACATACTATACTTTTTCTATGATTATTTTCATGTATAAAAATAAATAACAAATTCGGGAACAAATTAAATTAAACATTTATTTATAATAATTAATTGTGAAATTTTGTCAATTATTTATAAATTTTCACTTATCCGTGTTTGGCGGTTGAATGGGATGACGTAAACAGTACGGTGTGTTCTTTTTGGATATTGGTATTTTCAATGTTTGTAGAGGTCTCAATTAAATTTATAATTCTATTGGCTGTTGACGTCTTATTACTTATTGACTCCACGACATATCCTTCAGCTGTTGTTGCATACATATTTCCATTCGCTATGTCGTTTAAGAGCCATTAAATCACCACAGGCATCAACCAATAGAGTGTCCAGTTCGTCTTAAACAGTGACCTGTGTACATTTTGGTTAAGGAAAAATTGATTTATTTGCGGATCGCTAATTTGTTATCGAATCTCTATATATTGGTTGCAGTTTTTGTAGAAATTGGCGGAAATTACGAAAGATCTACATACCTTGGTTTTCGTACCAGGTATTTTAACCTATAACATGGTACTTAAATAATAAATGTCACTAATTTTCTTACAAGCTCAACATATTCTCACAATTGCAATATACGTTCTGTTGCTTTACATCTATATTTTTCAATACCGTTTTTAAATTCAAAATCGGTCTATCTATAACGCATCCAGATGTACTGCAAAATTGCAATTTCAACAAAAGTAATAATTGCCCCATAGTACCTGCTCTTCGCGCACCTAAAGTGCATACAACGCTATAATTTGATAAACGACAAAGATATGAATTTTTGAAAAAATTACGAATTATCCAGTTTTTCAATTTTTGCTGCTCCTAATTATTCAATCACTTCGCTGAAAAATGGATAACTTTTTCATTTCTGAATATTTATGTGCTTGGTTGAAATTCTTACATAAAGTCGATTCCTGGCATGATGTCTCCATATTATGAACTGATAAATTATGGGGGTAGGTAGCCCCACAGCACTCAGATTTTTTGTGCATCCTCCTTGACGTCCCTCTTAGAATGTCAACCAGCCTATGGATTCAACATAGTTAATGACCTCTCAAGAAGAATTTCTCCCAGCAAGACTGGTGTTAGTCACAACTTGTGGTTTACGAAAATCAGGACCATACGGTGGATAGTTTGTCGAGTAATAAGTGTATCCGATAACGTTACCACGTCTTGTGACATATTTATATATTTGTGTGTGCTTCTATTCCCAATAAAACGAAACTAATCTCTCCCCTATAAAAGATACTCAAAGCATTAGAAAACAAACCGAATATGGAGGACGACAGGGTGTCCCATTTAGATCAACAACTCACACAAGTGAAATTAATAGCCGAGGAAGCAGATAAAAAATACGAATCAATGTTCCTCAATGCTTTATTAACTTTATTGGAGAAAGAAATGAAAAGGAGAAGATAATTTTTTTTATAAAAGAAGTAACTTTCTTAGAACACTCGTAGTTTATGAAAATTGTATTGGTCTAAACACAGAAGTAACACAATTCTAACAACTCAAAACACTAATCAAGTAGATTAATGCCCGGTTGCAAGAACGCTTATTAAAAATGATGAATGATTAACGGCTAATCAATGAAAAAATAACTCGTTCATTCTTCAAATCAACCATCATTTACACAATCAAAATGCAACGGATAGGTACCTGCAATGATGAACAATTAATCGACCATTATTTTTTTCGTGAAATCGGGTTCCCATTGATGGTTCATAATTTTTTAATCAACCATCACATGATGAGAGATTTGATTAGCGTGCTTGCAACCGGGCATAACTCTCTTAAATGGGTAATTTACACAATAATTAATTTGAATACTAACACAGTCAGCATGTTCGAACATGTAAAAACTTCTGTTCTCCTACTGCTAACATTTCAAAGCGAGTCGTCCAATTCGCAGCCGTCTTAAAATGGATCACACGTGGTCTTTGTTTACCAATGGATGATAGAGCCAAGCAATCAAAGAAGACATGCTCTACCGTCTTATCTTCCTGTTCACAGCCTTGACATAAGTTTGTTAAATTCACAATTCCTTGGTTAGTTTGATGTATTTTGTTACAACTTATTGTGAGTATGTTCACGTACTAGGCACATCACTTCTTAAACGTTTCACTGGTGGATCAGGCAGGCACAAAAGTTTTTGAGCTGCTGCTTTTCTAGCCAGTGCACCACCTTTAGACTAACCACGGCTTTTGCTCGTCTCAACCAAGGCATGGTGGCATTCCCCCTATATGATACGTGGTTTCTTCAGTGCTAGTAGTGCTTGTCTGCTGTCTGTATAGATGCATTTTTTCCCGATATGTCTGTTTTGCAGCTATGTAGATGCCATTCAATTCGGTTTAAACTGCATTGGTATATTTTATGTTGAGGTTAGAAGTTTTGGACTATACTTCGCAAGCAGAACCTTGTTCAGTTTTTGAGTCATCAGTGTAGACGTTGATAGTACCTGTGACTGGCATTTGTCTCATTGTGTTTATTATTTTGTGGATAAATGTGGGGAAGTGGCGTCCGTTTTCGCCTGTAGCATTGGGATCGAAGTGATAGATTCGGGATCGGAGGGATAGATTCCCGCCAGTTGAGGTCTCGCTACTCGACACCCTGTGTGCATATCATTTATCGTTTTCCTTGGTTGCTGTGATCTTTTTTATGAGAAAATAATGTACATCAGCACCAGAAAGTTTAAATGGCGCTCAAACATATTCTTAATGATGCAGCTTGCTCAAAATTTTTCGTTTGTCTTTTAATAAATACCAGTTGACGGAAGCGACGTTTAATTCAGTCTCTATCACTCTATCCTTGTTTTAAGAGGAAAAACTATCCGAATTTTAATAAATTAAAGCTTACAAATATCTATCGTCGCTTTAACCTTCCTATCATCCTATCCCATTTACACGAGCCATTCCCTTTTCAGCGGGACTGAATTGTCAATTTTTCACGATTTAAGTGATTATTTCTAAACAGCAAATGTTTCTTTATGCAAACTACTCCGTTATCAAGCTTTTAAATTATGTCAAAACTCGACGCAATAAAAAAACCGGGATTGACGTGTCGATCTCACCTCCATAATCCCGGACGAATGGTCATTTTATTTTCGTTTTGCTTATGCATTGAAACTAACGGCGACCTTTCAATTACATCAAAAGCGGGAATAAAAAAGGGATAAACATAACGGAGAGTAGAAATCGGCACAGTAACAGCAGAACGGAGCAGACGAACAAACGGTTAGCAATAACAAATGTAAAGCAAATCGGGACCGACGAGTTTGTATCTATGGAGAGGTTAAGACTTATGCAAGGCCATTTCTGCTGGAAACAATGTTTTTCAGAAACACAACGATATCATAAGATTCTGAAAAGTAGATTAAGAAAACAAGGAATGTAGGATCTATTTTCACTATTTAATTTAACCGATAAAAACTTTTGTGTGACTTTAATGGAGTACAAACTGCTTAAGATAATTTCAGACCTTTGTTAGTTTGTTATTTTCTTGTAATCTGTTGGCTTTTGTTAGCGTTTCCCAATCTGTGTTTCAACCTCTGAAGTTGCAATCGCACAATAAATGTGTGCCCTCATCGTATTATAGGCAATTAACATTATCAAGTCTCGCAAGACTGGATCCATAGTAAGAAAACAAGTATCAGGTCTGTTCTTCTTTGTTTCCTACACTGCTTAGAGTAGTCATGAGTAAAGCAAGACCAAGATAGTCTTACTTATCTGTTATTGCACAACTACTTGCAATCTTGATCTTGGTCTTGCTCATTCAGTATCAGCCTTGTTCTTGCCTTTGTGTATTTAGTTTTAGTCTTGTTCATTTAACCCGTAATTTTATTTTGATAAATCTTCAATGTTTTTTGAACTTCTTTAAATTTTAAGTTTCATATTTTCATTTCTCCATCCTGTCTTTCTTTTCCAAATCTCATAAGTTTTCTCTATATTCTCCACATTTTTTCCATAATTCTTTTTTGTTTGTCACCAATACTATGTCATCTGTACATGCGATGAATTCATTTTTTGTTGTTCTTAGATTTCTTTTCTGTATCTTCCTTAAAACTAGGTCTAGAGCCAGATTGAGCAGCGTAGATGACAGTATGTCCTTTGTTTATTTCAAATGCTTATTTTTGTGGATACTAACTTGATTTCATTATCATCTTTATCAGGTGTATTCTTAGGTTTTCATAATTTTGTTCCTCTTCACATGATCAAAAGCTTGTTCGAAATCTAAAAATACATAAAACTATATCGATTTAATCTTTTTAAAATTCGAGCATCCTGTACTTTCCATGTAGCCAATTGGAAAAAACAATTATTCAATAAATATGCGAATCAAATACGTAACCTCTGTTGAACAAAATATAATTATTGGTTTCACTTGAAGCATTCAGTATTTGTATAGGTTTTAGTTCTCGAAGCTCCTCATGGATACATTGTAGTAACTCCCGTTGATCAAAAGTCAGTCTTATGAATATTGTTTATTTGAATCACCATATAACTTCTAGCGTCAATTTTCACGTTTCAGACATCTTCGATTCTCCAAATCTTCCTAATTGATGGTTTATCTGTCGCAACCTGTATATTCTGGAATGAGTGTTACAACCAGGAATGTGATATGCAAAGTTTGTGTTAAATCTTCATCCAGAGAAGTCTGACTCATCCAATTTTTTATCCAAGTATTGTTTTGGCCAAGAGCTTCAAAAGACATGCTCCCCTTATCAAATCTCTTGAATGATACTAAATATGCCTCGTTTTTGCAACACCCATTCCATAATGTTACTTTATCACATATTATACAGTGTGTTCAGAATCTCTCATGCCAAAGGCAAACTACAGATATTAGATGTGATTTTATGTCCTTCTAACCTAATTTACCATTATCCAAAAGTTCACCCTAAGGGATGCAACACCCAATACTTTTGGTTACTCTCGCTTTTATGCAACACAATTAACAATGGAGCGTATATTTATAGTGTTGCATTTATTTGCAAAAATGTTTATCTACCATGGACGTAAGACGTCATTAACAGCGAACAGTGTCGTGCACTCATTGAACTACATAAGCATAAACATTACCATAACAAGCAAGGGAGCCTTAGAGCCCATCCTTGAAGAGGCGATAACTCTCTTGAGAAAAATCATCGACATTTTAGCCATAGATCGATATAAATCATTTGGACAACACATATCCAATGAACTGAGGAAATACAACCCATAAACACTGGCGTACGTGAATCCAAGCAATAAACAATTTTTTTTTAAGCTGATATGGGCAAATATCAATCACCATACCATTATACCAGACATTACTTGCGGCATGGATCTACTCTTGGACATCCATTGTCAAGACCATCTAGTAACTACTCCAACTGAAGTTGTAGAGACTGAAAATAGCCAAACTTGAGGCTTTGGAAAATATATCCTATCAGAACTAATGTGCACAATAATAATAATATAAGAATTATTGTGAGCTAAATGAATTGATAAATACTTTGTACCAACATACCATAACCCTCCAGGGTGTCAATAATTGCATCACAAGTTTAAGGAACAATCCTTGAAATATACTGCTTGGAAACTCTAAAGAGATACTATGAGCTGCTGAACAATCTCCCGTAGCTAAAAACCTGAAAGTGATAGCAGCCTTTCCTTTGGGGTTATTGCTTCTCGCAAATGCGTGTTACTAGTTTTTTTTTATTTTTTCACAAACCATTGTTGATTATTGGTTAAAATTACCCCAAGTCATGCGAGTAAAATTTTAAACTGTCTACATATTCAAATCTTAGATCATCCAACAATTTTTTTACATATTGCAATGCTTCGTCCACCAACGTGGCTTTTGTCGTTCAAGAAGCCTTGCATTTTTTCTTTTTTATTAAAGCAGGCTCCCACTACTCGTGTATTTGGCAAACATTTGTTACTTGTTTATATTTGCCATGTAGTAGGAATGGTTCACTCGGGCATTACTTGTACAACTATTTGCTGCTGGCGAAGTCCCTCCGGTTGTCGGTAAAAATGCTGCGAGTAAAAGGGATTTCAATTATTTGCGTAATTGACAAGTCCATACTTGTCGATGCGCTCCCAAATCTTGCCGTCATCTCCGCATTTAATTTCTGCTGTTGTTACGTTTTCTGACGTCGCGTGTGGTGGTGTGTGGTCTGAAGAAGTTGTTTTTGATTTTCTCGAGCTGTACGAAAATGAGTCAGTTAGAATCCGTATCACGTAAGAAGAAGCCACTTGAAGCTGCAGTAGTATGCGCGAACTTGTCAAAATTTAAGGTATGTGGAACTCACGAAACTGTCACCAGTAGCGAAGAATCTAAGAGCAGCGCAGAACCTTTCCTGAACTGAAATTACCTTTCTTAGCTGGGCATCTTTCTCCTAATCATATGTCCCACTTTATTCAGTAGAAGTTGGTGTAAGACATTCGCAGAAGTTTCTCCAGCCTTCCTGACGGTTCTCGAATCAGGTCCTCTATCATAATGGAGGCATTGTACTGCAAAAAAATGTTTGATTAGTGTATCAATTGTAAAATATATAGAGGCATGGTTTCTGTATTTGGTCGATCAGGACAGATAGAGGTATTAACTCACCTGTCTCGACTTCTGTTCAAGAAGTCATCCATCATCTTCTTTTTTTTGGCTTCTGAGCTTAATAAGCTTTAATTCTTCTCACAAAGCAACAACTCAATACCACAAGTTTTGATGAAAAATGAACACTGGAGGCCGAGAGACGATGAAACCTGCTGTACTTGCCAAGTAGGTACACAAATATTGGCGTACTTGCCAAATTCAAGAGTAGTGGCACTTGACAAATTGAGTTCGAACTTGGTGTACTTGTCAATTAATCAAATATTTGCAAACTTGCCAAATACACGAGTAGTGGGAGCCCGGCCTAATAAGTAGAATAAATGTTGCGGCGATATTGCGTATGTGATAAGGAACCGATATTATTGCCTAGCGAACACAAACTAAATAAACTTTACCGCGCTTTGTTGTCTACATTCGCCGAGGCAGGATCATGCTGAGGCAGCCGCGCAAAGTCGATACGGGCCATAGGATATTAAAAACGTGGTTGTTGTTGAGAATTTTATTCTCTATAACTTCTATAATGAATGCAAAAACGATAAAAACCGTATTATATAAAACGAGTTATACTCAAAAAACTGATTTTTGCGACCTTTATTTTGGAATATCAAAAGACGCTCACACGTTAGCTTATGTGACATTTAAGGCAACATTTTGTAATGCTAAAGTAAAGGTTTGTACAAATATTCAGCTAGATTCCGAGGTGAAATGCCTAGATGACTCGAATAGTTGCCCCTCCCAGGTTGAACGTAAAAAAAGGATTTATCATTGCAGGGTTATATAATATACCAGGTTTGAAGTTTGTAGATAGCGGTTTTTTTGTGATATGCTTCAGAAGCTGACTGAACAGCGTAATATTCAAAGGGCGCTAGCTTCTTTAGATGCCAATTTTGGATAATAGTGAATTATGTTTGTTTGATTGACATAAAATCACATCTTGTATTTGCAGCTTCTGTTTGAAAGGAGAGTTTATTGGCATTAAAGGTATTAAAAGAACCACTAAGTAAAAACACAAAACGTATAATCGTTTTTATTAGAAGGTTAGCAACTAGTTTCGGTTAATTATCATCATCAGACTATAAGGAAATAAAATGCTGTTTTATCTACTTAATCTGAAGATCTTAAATTAGGAAATTAACCTAAACTAACTGCTAACTTTTTAATCAAAGTTATTATATACGTTTTGTGGTTTGACTTTGAAAACCTTCATTCATATTATGTTGAATTATCTTCACAAAAGTTCTATCTAGCCGCTACCCTTCGTGTACATCAACCCTAATACGAGACTGCGCTTCTATCATCTCGCCCTGCCCTGGCCTGCTGCGTTTAGCAGCGGCCGCCTGCGACTCGATCGCCTATGTACTGCATATTCTGCAGAATAGAGAGACGCGTCCGCGCTCCTTTGTTTCAATTGCGAATGTCAGGATTTTTCCACAATCACCTCTGTCTCATGACAACACGGATGTTCAATGGTTATTTTCACGTGGAGATCTAGTTAACCGTGTGTGGTGATTATTTAGTGTGAAGTGACTTGCTGTTACTTTCAATTGTTTATTTTGACTGACGTTTTCAGAGTTGGTGCTTCGTGTGTGTGACGTTAAGTAAGTTTGTTAATAATTCCAATTTTGGAAGTTTGTGGTGGGAGGAGTGTTGAGAAGAGAAGGGGGTTTAGTGGGATCAAATCCCAAAATGGCCGGTGACGTCTCGCGGCGCTCGATATTGTTGCAGTAAAACTGGGGGGAATTGAGCGTGTCTGGGTCGGGTGAATTGGGAAATGGAATGCTTTGATATTTGTTGTGACATTTTCTAGTTAGATTCACTTTTTGTCTGTAACATGACAAATTTTAACTGATTATGATGAAAATAATAAAATTTATATTGAAATATTTTATAAAGGAATAGTATTTTGACATTACGATTCGATCGTTATTTATTTAAATGTAAACTAGTATCTAAGAGTTAACTCTTTCGTGCTACAATAATAATCACGTAGGTACTATAAGTTTTTGAAACTAATTTAAAAAAATTATATCTATTAGAATTTCTAAGCATATACGTACCCAACTTTTCTTTCAATATTAGTTATACGAAAAAATTATCTTAACATATTTTTAATATCATGTTGGGAGTTTAAGTCTGAATGGTTTCTTTAATAATTCTTTCCAAATGTTGAAACTTCCCCTTGTAGGTATACTTTCTCTTTCAAGTAACCCTTGTAACCCTTCTAGCTGGTGTATGGAATTATTTATGAATTATAAGTCATAAATTGCAATATTTTTTTTATTCAAATTATAAATTAGTTGTGATTTTGGTTTTGTTTTTAATTCATTACCTTTGTATATATCCAATTAATAAAATTTAATGAATAAAGAAACCAGAAACTATATTTATATTTGTTAGGTAGTTGGAAACATTATATAACAGCTTTATAGGCAATGAAGGTCAAAGGCTTGGTTGGCTATTTCCCTCCATTCTTTTGAATTTGTTGCCACCTCTTGTTCTCTTTTTCACTTTTCTACTGCCCTCATCCACTTCTTTTTTGGTTTTCCTCTTTCTTTTTAACACGCTTGTACTAGCTCCATTTGTATGTATGTTTGTTTGTAACCGACTCCTTTGAACTCTATTTTGACCCACTTTAAAGAAACAGATTAATTCAAAATTTTGCACACTCGTCAAGGACCGATGACAATACGATATATATAGGGTGAACTTATTGTACAAAAACATTCATGAGGTTTTGTTTGAAAAGTTTTACTAGAGCATTTTTGCTAACTGGCGCCGAGGCCTAGTCGGTAAAAGCACCTGTCTACTAAACAGAAGATCGCGAGTTCGATTCTTCGCGGCCTCTTCTTGTTTTTCTTCAATTTGTTATATACTAAATAACTGAATATGAATTACAAACGTAAAATCAATCAGCTTAATAGATGATATTACCTTCGCTTGTATGTATGTGTCCCCCTTACTTCTACTTAGTTCCTGGGCAAAGTCTCAGAAACTAGCAGCTCCTTTAGAACTATTTCCCGGGGAAATTTTAGGATATCAGCAGGCTTTATTTTAGGTAAGTGTCCCTCTTCGATCCAGTAATATCCTGGGTGTTGTGACCTAGGATTCTGAATTGCTGTGCAGTTTGCAATTATGTGGATGGAGGTTTCTTCTTCCATGCAACAGAATCTACATTCTTCTTCCTCCACTATTTTGAATTTCTTCCGGTGCCCATTCAGGCGACAATGTCACTTCAGGATCCTTGTTAAAACCCTTAGTGGTGTTTTACTCTGACGGCATTCATTTGATCTCAGCAGGGTGTAGTCTCCCAGAAGTATCTTTAATTGTTTAAGCCCTACTAGATCTTTCCAATTGTCAGATATTCTCTTTTTTTCCTTTACCTTTGCCTATTTCTCTCAATATTACATTGGTGCTGATACTGCAAAAGGGTTCCGGCTCCCAAAAGGGTGTTTCAGTCCCCCTGTTTACTAGTTCATCTGCTTTTTCATTTCCTTCTATTTCATTGTGTCCTGGAATCCATAGTAAGGTGACTATATTGTTCTCGCCTAGTTCATTTAGTTTGCCTAGACAAAAGATCAGTGCTTTTATGGCTGCTTCTATATCTTTTATCATTATTTTACTGGGCGTATTTTCTTATGGCATAAATTTCCGCTTGAAAGATACTTGGGGTATTTCCCAAGCTTTCGATGTGTTTGGTTGCTGGCCCGTATACACCTATCCTAGCTCCTTCCATTGCGTTTGAGCCGTCTGTGTACCATTGAATGGCATTCTTTCCAAGTCTGGTGTTAAATCCTAATCTTGGATTCCATTCCTTCTTGTTGCTTAATTCTGTAACGAACGTCTTTTCTAAGAAGCTATAGGAGGTGGTTTTTTTAATGATTCCCTCTCGATTTAGTCTGTATCGTTTTTTCAACACCATATATGTATACTTGTGTGTGGTTTAGAATCACTTCCATGGCCGCCGCACTGTGTACGATTTTTATAAAAAGTGTGCAAAAATCAAATATCTCGGCTCAGAATGCACTTAGGAAATTGAGCCAGAAGTCAAATGAAAGGTGAGGTAATATGGAATTTATGAAAAATATTACCGTGACGATTGTGTTTCTATTTGACCCTCAAATGTCCTTGCAAAGTTGGCCAAACCTAAATTTTTTTTTCTAAACAATGTATTTTGGCATGAAAATTCCGAATCCGGTCTTAAAAATGTTCTATCATGTTTCTAAAGCAGAAGACAGTGATTTCGACAGTAATTCCTTTTCAATATCGTCGAATTAAGTACTTGTGTGAAAATAATTTTTTTTTTCTTTTGGTTGCGTTTCGTTTTTCTCAGTGCTACTGTGCAAAATAACTAATTATTAATATTTGTTATATATTTGTACCCTTGAAAAAATGTTTACCTGTCGATAATGCTGAAAAAGTATGTTAAAAGAGGGTCGACTTTGTAAGGACTTTGTCAGCGTTAGAAACATGATAAACTATTTTTGAGACCGTATTCGGAATTGTCATGCCAAAATACATAAAATAAATTGTTTACAAAAAATTGATGCCTTATTTGATATGCTAAAACACGAAAGTTTATAAAAATTTTAGGTTTGGCCAACTTTGCAAGGTCATTTGGCGGTCAAATAAAAAAACAATCGTCACGGTAATATTTTTCTCGAATTCCACATTACCTCAGCTTTCATTTGACTTCTAAGTGCATTCTGAGCCGTGATAATTGATTTTTGCACACTTTTTATAAAAATCGTACATTGTGCGCACTGTTGGGCATGTTCTTGCTCCTGTAATGCATACACAGGCTAGTCTTTGTATGTTGAAGAGGTTTGTTTTCTACTGTTATCAATAGGCTAGTTCTACTACTCCATGTGTGATAATTGGTATGACAGTGTAGATCCAGCTCAGGCTTTTTGGGCTACAACCCCAATCTCTTCCTGCCAGATTCCTGCACACCATCAGAGCTATTTTAGCTTTCTATAAAATATCCTTTTCGTGTTTGTTCCACAGGAGCTTACTATCTAGAGTATAACCAAGATACTTGACTTCTTCTCTTCATTCAACCTCGCTCTTATCAAGTTTAATAGTTTTGAGGTTCAGTTTTCTTTTTTTAGTGAAGGCTATTAAAATGGTTTCAGTGGGGTTGATGTCAAGTCCCACTTGCCTACACCAGCTATTTGTATAGTTCAGACCCTCTTGTACGATATCAGAAAGAGTGGTCTCGAATATTCCCATGGCTGTTATGACAATATTATCGGCATGATATTCCAAGGTCAGTCAAACCACACAGGAGTTCGTCAACCGTCAGGCTCCACATTAATGGTGATGCTACTACTCCCTATCGGTATCCTATGGTTGTACAGATGAAGACAATGTCTATGCTCGTCCTCGTCTCTGCTACTCTAGTGGTGAGCAGTTCTGCACCTCTTCTATTTAATGCTCTCTTGACAGCCTCATGTGGAGTGTTGTCAAAAGCTCAAGGAAATGATCTATCACGACTAATCCAGCGTTCAGGGAACATATTGTTTAAATTGTTCCGTACTTCAAGGGTGTAATGTGCAGAATCCCCGTACTGCACAAACGACCTTATTATGTTTGTTATTTATTTATTTAAAAAGTTACAATAATCAATTATAACTGGATTGCCGGTCTCCACCACTTCTAATCCTATTGCGTCGTACTTGACAGCTTGTTTTTTTACGGGCTGTCCACCCTTAACCTAGTTGCTTCACTGATTACTTTCCTACTAAATGTCTAATCACACCACAAACATGCCATGTCTCAAATTTGGTAATAAATTATCTAGCATATCAATAAACTCATTTTTTTCTATAGCTAATGTTGAAATGTTGTTATAGCAACTCCTTTGAGTAGATAAAGTGTCACTTTAACCGCAAGGGTAGATAAAATGTTTTAACTTTTTTTATTCAATTAAATTTACACATTAACTCGAAGGATTAACAACTAGTGTTATTTTACAATAAACATTATTAGAAACATCTATTTTTGGAACACCACAACTTGTACTCGTTTGCTTAGACACTTGAACTGAGGTACTGGTCCACCAAGTATACACTTGGATATAGCAATCTTATTTCTTACTGCCTGTTCAATGTAAGACTCTGCAACGGATGACGATTTCGATCTACCTAAGCGTTTAACTTTTACTAGATCAGCACAAGAGTTTGCCAACATGGTAGCTGAAGACCGACGGAAGCAATGCCTCGTGTACATTTCTGAATCTTCTTGATATATAGTGTTAATCCCCACCGGTTGAGTAGTGCACTATGAGGTACGTTTTTGGGACAAAAGCCAATGTACTATCTCACAATTTCCAATAAACTCACTCCACTTTTCTTGTCAGTAATACAAAACGACCTATCCTGCTTGGTTTTAGTATCAGATAATGAAACGACTATCGCCGATTTTCTGTCGTCCACATTAAACACATCTAATTTGTGCAATTCATCGGATCTAGTCACTCCATGCATACCAAAAAAAATACCAATAACCTTCATAAACAAATAGACGTCATCTGTCAGAAACTTAATAATGTCATCTCTGACTCCAGGATTTTGGAATTTTTAGCTTCGTATCCTGCAGGTTTTTCAGTAAGGTGGTTAACTAGCTGAATTTAGAAATGTCACAATTTTCATTCACCAACAACGTGCCCCTCAGCATCAAATAATACGACCATGATGACTTTTCAGAAAAATACGCCATAAGCACTTATTATTCACGGCATTGATATTCTTGATGCTTTTCCACTTTTTAAAGGACTGGTATTCCATCTCATACATCATCCTAGATTTTTGGGGCCATAATAAACTTTCTGCTTCTACATCTGACGGCAGGTTTTCTTCTTCTTGTGTTAATTCTTTTCCGTCCATTTCGTATTCACTTCGTACACAAAACGGAAAAAAATACTGAACACTCCACAAAAACCAGAATGTAAAATTTGTTTGACATTTGTAATTCATATCCGTGGTATCCGCCGACAGCCCCACACCAAAAATTGATTGATTCGTCTTCAAAATGCCGTTCTCTTGTTACATGAGAATTTTCAATATCCTAAAAATGGTTATTTCTTCCATTTTCGTTTGAACCAACACTTACAGTAGATTTCATTTAAAATTGTTTGGATCATATCAATTGAAAACTTTTTATCACCGTTTTACATCATAGTAAAAAAATAAATAAAGTAGGTTTCACTCATAGTTGAAATTCTCATATAAATAAAACGGAAACACCATAAAAAATGTATTAAATCGTGAAAGTAACGAAGAGACAAGTTTATCTCAACATACATTGTCAGCAATCACCAAATGCGTGTACTGAAAAACGGGTTTTGTGAATTCAAAATCTAAAAATGCTGTGACTGAAGCTTTATATGGAAAGTGGTTTGCTTCGTGTGAATTGCAAGATAAATCAATACTGTATAGTATTTTTTTTATATTCTAGTAGTATTCCTGTTTAGATTTCAAATTACGATCAAAAAAACATATGAAAGACAGGCTCTGATATTCTTGCAAAAATATTTTTGTAAAAAGGTTGTTTAGAAGTAGTAACTTCATTATTGATATACCTATAAATAGTTGTTGATTATTTTTTTAGTGTGGCTATTAAATAATCTGGATTTTCATATTGGCTGTAAAATCCGTAGTCGCTATAAGAGATACAATCTCTACTCCTTACTTACTAATTTCAAATTGGAGTATAGTTTTTGTAGTATAAAACGATGGTATAAAGTAGTTGTCTACATGAAATAAAGAGACTTGGAAGAACACACGCACGAGCTTGCCAATAGCAAGTCAGCTGGTCGCTAAGCACGAATGCCTTTCGATAAATTTCACCAATTGAGTTAGTTCGGAGGACGTGAAAATTTTGGTTTTCGCACAACGTTATGAGTAATAAAAATTAAAGTCAATGAATTTTTTTCGAGGGTCCCAAATTTTTGATTGAATCTTATTTATTTACAAATGTGTAGTTTTTATTAGATGTTCGAAATGGCCCCCATTTTCGTGAATACACAGTCTGGGGTTGCATGAAGGACGATGTGTATGCTGTAAAAATGACGAGTGAACAACAACTGAGGAATAGAATCCTTGAGGCTGCAATTAGATATCGTCAGAAGCCATTGCTTTTCCAGAATATTCGGTTTTCGTTAGTAGAACGGTGCCGAGTGTGTATTCAAGAAAATGGGGGTCATTTCGAACATCTAATAAAAACTACACATTTGTAAATAAATAAGATTCAATCAAAAATTTGGGACCCTCGAAAAAAATTCATTGACTTTAATTTTTGTTACTCGAAATTTTGAAGCATAATGAAAAAAGGGCCGTATCTCGATAAAAACTGATGATTGTAAAAAGTACTAGGGGGCAAAAAAGTTTCAAAAATAATGTGTTTGAATAAAGGTGCCACAATAAGCATTAAATTGCAACGTACACAAACATTTTGGGGGGGGTTTAGGGGATCTCAACTCCCATAAATTTTTAACGGAGTGCAATAATTCCTTAATTTTTTTTTAAGATGCTCTTATCATAAGAAAGCCACTTGTCAACTTTCATTATAATATTCGAACAACTGTCGAAATATTTGAAAAAATCAATTTTTATTTGGTAACTTCGAAGGGTTGTAACTTTTTTCGCATGCACATTTGTACTAGGGTAACTTGGGTTGGATCGAGTTATTTTTAGCCCCAAAATATGTGGTATGATTTATGACCTGCCTTTTTGTTACACCCTGTATACAGTATAGACTACTTTCCTAGATTTTTGACAATATTCCGCTCAAGCTTGCGATGCAGCTTGCAAGCATAGCTTGGAGCACGTGAAATGCAACAGTTTTTCGTCCATAACTTTTTTAGATTCGATTGTACAAAAAAATTGTAGGCATAAAAATTGTAGGGAATTTTATACCCTATAAGATAATGTAATGCAATATTTGAAAAAATTTTGTTTTAACCCTAATTTTTGAAAAATTGAAAAAAATTTGGCAAAATGGTTTTTTAAGCGACAAATTAGAATAACAATAACGACTTCATAATATATGGAAATATAGTAGTCCGGCACCTGAAAACGTCGGTGTTTTCAGATTTTGAAAATTCAAAATGGTGGCCCTACAAAATTTCAATATATATATTTTTTTCAATCTTGTCTCATTTCATGAACATTAACGCTATCGATACGCGATTTGCTGCAATACATATATAATAAGTTGTAGTTTTTTGAACAATAACAAGAACATTTTTTTACATTCCTTTTTACGAGTTTAACTGAAAAAAAATTTTTTTTATCTCCGTTTTTCTTAAATTTGACGTTGGAAAATGTGATTTATGGATTCATTAATATTCTGAAAACGTTTGTCTTCAAAAACCACGTATTTTGAAAAAAAAAGTTTCGGATTCGATTATTAGAAGCGGAGAAAACAGTATTCAAAGTTCAATAGCCACTGAGACACACTTTGCGTAAGCAATTTCACAGCATTCCAAATTTCGGTACTGCTCATTTTGGCGGGTACCATACATTCAAAAGTCTGCGTGGTGTATTTACTTTTTTGTTGATAATGTTCTCAAAGGAGACCATAAATCGATTAAAACCATAATATATCAAGAAGAACGTCCGTGTATATTTCTTGTCTTCCATCTTATATGGTAGCGTAACTTTGCGTCCATCGCCTCCTTTTTCAACTTGTCCATTATCTCAAATGACATTATATATTTATTATACCACAACTGGTTTTAGAAAATCCATTTAGCACAAGTTTTACGATGCATTCCATTTAATGGTCATTGCCAGCATACTAATTTTTTTATGTAAGGTAATATTTTTATTACTCTTACATAATGTGAAATGTAAATAAGCGGCAGGTTATTTTGTTGTCTGGACATGATATAAAACTGGTCTACCTACATAATTCTGAACGATGTTAATCGACCTTGACGGGTTACTAAAGAATTATTATATTTGTAGTCACCGTGGTGATACGAAGACAATCAGGAAAAAAATGGTAATAGCATTACTACTATAGACAAATTCATTAATATTCAATAGGGTGTTCAACTTCAAATTTTAACCACATGTTTTTTAGATGACAAATGGTTAATCCAAAACTATAATTATCTTAGGTATGTATGATGGGGTTCAACTAAGAAGCAGCAACTACTTCGCGTGCTATATGCACCGACAGATATTGAATTACACTTCAAAGTCAATTGGAGTTGGTATATCTACAAGATATTTTGAAACCAACTATTCTGGTTTGCAATTAGAAGGGACAACACAACTTGTAGACCGGCTGATACCGCAAACGGCTCCAGCCCCCAAAGGGTCTTTCACTCCCCCATAATAATTATTCTGCCTCTATATTAAAAGAATAAAATGGAAGTAAAAATGTTCTGTTATTATACAACTTATATTGCAGTACGTCACTAGTGTAAATGTGAAGTTGTCGATATTTCTGTAGGATTGAATAGACGTGAAATCAACAAGGTTTAAGTACGTACCCTAACCGAGGTTTGGTTATGCTTGTGCTGAGTGGGTGTATTAGACAATCCATTGCGACTCACTTGGGTCTATTATGGCTCACACCCATTGATATTTCGCCAAACCAATTAAGATTCTTATCAAAGTCCATTGTTGGGCAGGCAAAAAGTATAGGTTCTGCTATTCCATCATTTTCCAGAAAATGTCGTCTTTGTCGTATCTTCAACACTTGCTTGGATACATACTTCAAAAGTTGTATAAAGGTATCCAAATGAACCAATGTTGCTCAATCTTGCCGTAAGCCTAAAATTCTTCTTGCAGTATTTGTTGTGTGTTCGGGAACACTTGATGATATGTCAATGGCAGGTTCTGGCACCCTTCCTTCCAAGGGAGTCTATCTTCACATTGTTTTTCATACCTGAATGATATTTTTGACAGTTTGATACCAACTTCGACGTTACACGGTAGAAGCTAAATGCTTTTTAAGTCGCTTGGTTGTCCGTGTAAGATTAATTTCCTTAAATCTTGAATAGATGAGGCTTTTACTTGATGAAAATCCATACTCAACTATGAAATAAAGCATTATAATTTGTTTAAACCTTCATTATAATGAACGTTTAAACAAATTATATTGTTTTATTTCATAGTTCCTTCAATCTCTTCACACATGGATCAATGGCGTAAATTTTCGTCTGAGATACTGTGGCGTAGGATCCAAGGCAGGTTGATATATTTTCCGTAGGTCTGCGACCGTATGCACCTGCACCAGAGTCTAAGGGTGAGAGGAAACGAGGTGAGTAGTAGCCTAAGTTACTGCTTCGCTAATGTCAGCGATCCATCATGCACAAGTCATTGCGATTTTAAAGTTAAATACAAGCAGCCATCACTTTCGCTGGATTTCTTTGGTTTTAATTTTGTAGAATGATTTGAAATTAGTAGTACTTTGTAGTAATATGTCGAAGAAGACACTTTGTGTGCTGTAGTCCCATGAGTTTATATCTCCAGTGAAACAGTGCTTCGCATTCGAAGATAATGTGTGAGAATATCTTCTCCTTTTTTATGCATAAACGACAAATACGTTTATCCTTGTATATGTCCAAGATATGTGTGTGCTCGCTAAAGGTGCAGTGACCAGTTAATATCACTGTCTCCTTCCTCACTTCACTAATACTTATGTTGAGTATTTCGTTGGCCAGCAGCACCAAGGGTTTGCTTTGTTCCTGATTAGGTTTTTAATATGCCAGATACCGGCTCTAGATCAGTGAATTATGATTCTTTTCCCATCTTTGATGTCTGCTATTTCATTGTCTACTATACCTTTGTATCCCAAAATCCAATTGAACATCACCTTTTTGTGATTAGCCATGGTTGAGAGTTTTTGTAGGCTGCGGCAGTTCAGATTAGATCTGGGGGGTGCTACTGCTCTTAGTGCTGCCTTTCTTTCGTAGAGGATGAGGATGTGTTAGTAGGTAGTTTGTTATGATTTTTTTGAACGCACTTGTTTTAAAAATAATTAACAAAAATACTGGAATATACTTTATAGTTCTCCAAAATATTCTCTGTAGAAATCATGTAGTTGAACTAGTTTTCTGGACAATTTTTCCATGTCGATTGAGGTAGCTCCAAAAACATTGCTCTAACGCTATAGATTAACTAATTTAGTGGGATGTATTACTGCGATGAAATTGGGTTCAATGATTCCCCTTCTGAGCTCAGTTGAAGCGCACCCTCTAATCCTATGAACAGAATCTGTTGTAGTTTTTCAAAAAGGAGACTTTTCTCTTCTCTACTTGGAATTTGCTCGGTGACCACTAAGTTGGTTTTCACTAAGGCTGAATTCATTTAGCTATATAGTTGCAAAATAATAGATGACTTTTTGCTTCGAAATGCTTAGTTTGGTTGGTGGTCTTTATCGTATGTAAGTACTACAACTTTGATTGATATATTGTCGCCGACACCGGCACGGACCATATTTCTAAGAGCTATTTACTTTCGTCAGCTCCCTCTTCTATAAATTGCTCAGAAGAAGTAAATTTGCTCCACAACATTGTTCCTATCGGCTGTAGGCTCCACTTATTTGTATTTATATAAATAGGGTCGTTTTTGTTTCTGTTCTGTTCAATATGGAAACATTGTTTCGAGGTGAGGTTCATAACTTGGAGCTTTCGATACTTTGTTGATCTAACCTTCTAATATTATTGACATATTTATTGATTTTTTTATTAATTATCCAACGGCACTAGTTTTTATCCAGGATATTTTCAAATTATTTAAACGATCCACGAATTTTGTCCTCCTTTTAACTCGTTTACATATTTCAACCGCCACAACTAACCTACTTTTTAGTATGCAAAAAGTATCTTTGATATCCATGTACTCTTCCAAGCCACTTTATTAATCGCATTATTGTAATATTATGCTTCCTTCCTTTTTGTTTTTATTCTTTTCCGTCAACTATCGTTCGAGTTTTATCAGTTTTGCATAAAAAACGTTCTCAGTAGTGGAACTTTGTTTAATACTGACTAGAAAGTACGTGTTTGGAAGTGACGTTAACGCCTTTTTCATGTTTATCCTTGTGGGACTGGTTCGATGCAACTCTGCAAGCGAGTCTTTCGTATGCTAATCTAGAAACTTCTGCGAAACTACTACAATCTCAGACGTTTTAAATTTGTTTCATGGATTACATCCTCCGTCTGTCCTTGCAGCTTTTACTTTCATTCACAAGTAGAAACACTCAATGCAAATGCTATAATAAGAACAAAGAATATTTCACTCGTTTCATGGCATTCCAAAAAATGACGGAATTTGTTAAAATTTTAGTATATTGCGAATCTCGGTCTCCTCGATCAAAAAACCTCATGGGTTCGAAGCGATGCTATGACTGATATTCGAGATAAATGAGGTATCTTGGAAAACAGTAATTTAATTAAAACTAATATTTGATTTTATTTAAAAAACTGATATGATCTTTTTTCTACGCCCATGTCCGTGAACGTCAAAAATCGCACTGTATACATTCCTTGTAAGTGACATTTAACAATAACATGCACGTAATGAAAATCTCATAACATACACGTGCGTTTAGATGAGAAAACTTAAATTTCTTTGTTGAATCAAATTGCAATCAAATTTTTGTTTACGTACTACTTTATTTGGTTTATTTACATACTTTTAATCAGTTGAAAAGCATAAAAGCTCTTAGCATTAGTAAAATACATTTTAGATTAAAAGAGTCATGCCCCTAAATGTCGACAACACATTATACAATTTAAAAAAAAATAATTCGCTTTTTCTTGATACGGAAATAAACGTCATCTCATTTATGCTGTCAATTCTTGTAACAAATTATAGTATCCGAACATTTTCTCAACTTTACCTACGAATATGTCTGTTAGTAGTGAAAAATATGAAATTATGAGCACTCAGAAGAAAAAAGATGGCCGTATAAAAAGTATATTACGTAACAAGAGTTGTAAGTAACCCATTACGCACGAAGTGAAAAAGTTTACGCATGAAGCCGCCGGCGGCAAGTGCGTAAATTTCACTATTACATTTTATCTTGGATGACTATTTCGGATGTCACGAGTCAATTTTTTTTAAGTACTGTTAGTATATTTGAACTAAAAATGCCCAACGGAGAACAATATCGATATTTTGGTCACAGACATACAATTTTTTCAATAGACCATTCCAGGACACATGACTTTGACAGGCGACCATATTGTTCTAGGTGACAACCGATTAGGGGCCGTACTCTTGACTGAGGGAGTAGAGCTTCCCAAGAGAACAAATGTTCTGTCTTTATTTCGCTTGGATACTCTGTCACTTTAGTGACAAGGACAAAAGATCTCTTCTCTCGGGGAGCGCTGTTCCCTGGCCTGAGAGTGGGAACCCAGTTGGAGTTATTGATGAGCGATGTCGTGATTTTTTAATCACGTTGTGAAATTTCATCGAGATTTTTTAAAATCAGTTATTAACGTGACGTGATCAGGCATTTAGTATTCTGTTTTGAGTATACGATAGTAAAAATGTATCCATATTCATCGGTATCAGTACATAATATTTTCTTGTATTCTCAAATTTCCCTAATAAATTGTTCACAAATTCCTGTACCATTTTTTCTACTTTCCCATTTTTTTAAACATTTAGCTATTATAAAGTTTACTTTAAATTAATGTTCAGACACTGTTAATATACCAAATATTGGGATCTTTGCAAAAGTTAATTGTTTGCCTATAATGTTTCTATTTTTTGTCAATTTATTTTTTTAAGTTTTTCCCAAACTTTGTCTTTGATGTGACTTAACATTATCATCCCCAACTTGCCATTAATGGACTTAACAGAGGGCGACACCCGTTGACGATTAGATTTTTGTCTATTAAAATCAAATGTTCATGCTAGAAACAATATTTTATTTATTCAAATATAAGAAGATACAAAAAAAACTTAACTTTTCTAATCGAAGCAAACATAAAAGTATGGAAAGTATGGAAAGGTAAAGTGAAATAGAAATATTTTAAAATAGGTTTCAATCATCGTCAATAGAGTTTGTTTAATCGACCTTTGCCGTTACGTCATAATCGGTGACGTATTCTGCTGTTTTACGTTTGTCTCATATTAGTTGAATGTTATTTTACACTTAACCTCAAAATCATAATCAATGACATTTGTTAAGGTGTGTTTGTATGAATAAATTAGTAATGCCAAAAATTGTATTTTGCTTTATGCGTTACGTACTTTTTTACTTAATTTAGTTTTGTTTTAATTTGAAATCCCCGTTTTTTTTAACTGATTTGTTTCAAATTTTCAGCTTGAGGATGTTTAACGCCCCTAAGCATGATTTTTTATTGAATTTAAAAAATTACGGATTACCGAATTGTGATTAAATGGCGAATTATATAATATATATTGAAAATGTTTTATATACGATTATAAAATTTTAAAATCAAATCAAGATAGACACTAACTCTAATTTTGCATAATATAGATAGATACTTACGTTGTAGACTGCATTTAACGGTAAAAGCGGCATTCCAGCATCCCTTTCTTTTGAAAAGTAATTAATTAACTTCAAAATTAAACTTTGCTCTTTCTCATTATACCGGGAAGGCATTTTGACATTGCAAAATTAATTGAAAAAAGCGAAAATGACCAAAAATACTGATCAAATCAAAATGTGACAACTGAACTGTCAAAAGTAACAAATAAAAATTACGTCGACATTAGTTAAGAAATATGTTAATGACGTCATAATTCCGTCTCATCCATTTCATGAATGAGAGATAAAGCTGGGCAATGTATGACGTAACGGCAAAGGTCGATTAAACAAACTCTATCATCTACTCTTCCAAAATCTGAATGTTGAAGGTTTTCTGACCACGCTTCAGCACGAGAAATGTCAAATGATATTAACATTGTACTTGTACACCTCGAAATTACGTCTACTGGACTTAACCGACTATGCCGCCACCTTTTGACGAAATGTCGTAACTAGGGGTTAAATCTGTTTTCACTAGACAGAATTTAATATCAAAGCAACTCAAACTTCCAAAGAAACGAATATTTCATAGATTTTAAGACATGTTTCATGATTTTCATGTAAACTATTCCAAATAACACACATGGAATCATGGGTGATTAGATAAAAATGGCCATAATTATTTTATAACGTAGTTTAAAAAATCCCTCGAATTGGCATCACTGTTGTGGCCGGCAATCGATACCCGTGATAATCAGCTGGGCGTCATACTAGATGACGTCATCCGGTTTGACGGGCTATGGAGGTCGTTTGACATGATTTTAAATAAAACGGAACTTTCCAAGTTAATATTGATTTTAAAAAAAACCTTGGGAATTGGTTTTTTAGACGCCACTTGATGTTGAAAAAAAATTGGAAAATTCCTTATTCTACATTATTGCTACAAATGAACTGACATATGATTAACAAAAAAATCATCAAAATCGAGTGTTCGAGTGATAAACACTTTTAGTAATGTGTCAAATTTTTAGTGACCGGATTTTCTGGATGGTTATGAATTACGAGTATATTGGTAACAAATATATTGATTGGAAAGCACTATAAAACTAAATGTTTAGAAAATACAGAAGAAAATGGAAAATTCCGATGAAATCTAAATAACAAATAAAAGACAATTGATTTAACTAAGGATTAAAAAAACAAAGTTTGTTGGTTTGGAGATTAATAATGAATGTGAATTATTTTTAAATATTGTCGAAGGTCTTTACATATTTTTCATACCAACTATAAAATTTAATCTTGTCTATTAATTTCAATGTTAAATCTATCATCAAGAAACCATCAGTCATTATTGAATAAAAACGACAAATTCTTTCGTAAAACCTCTCTCCCTCTTTTCCTGCATGTAATGACCTTTATCTACCCGACCATATCAATATCAACCCGGCCGGTCGGTGTACAGCGAACGTTCCTGCTTGGTTACGTTTCATTGATCTCATCAATCTTTTAAAACCCGTTCGGGAAACTTTTTATCGAAGGACAGCAGAAGCGTATCCGCACAGAAGGGTGACATCTTTTTGTTTATTTATAGATCAAAATTTAATACAGCTCGCTTATGCTAAAGTAGGTTATAGGTATATGTTGCAAAGTAAAAGAGTCAAATGTCAAAACAGTGCAGTCAATATTTTTTGCGTTTTGAAATTCATTGGGTTTTCAAATAGGTACAAATACTACAGTTTTACGTTTATGTACTGTATACGTTTCATATAAATTTTATCTCATTTTATTTTATTTTATTAATTCTTTGCCAGTCCATTTTTTTCTGTCGGAAATTGACACATCAAATGGACTATTAAAGAAATATGCTATGGTTGTGTAGTATGTTCTAATGCTTAGCACGTCGTTTAAAAAAAACAATATTCATGCGCCCTGATCTAGCGCTTAGGATGTGTTTTCCAGTCTATGTATGTATGTAGGATGGGGTGAAATTCACTGATACCTAGAAGATCTAATTAGTTCCTGAGGAGCGTCTCAGAGACTAGTAGCTCCATTAGTCCTATTCCCCTGAGGAATTTTAGGATATCTTCAGGTTTCAACTTAGGTAAATGTCCCTCTTCTATCCAATAATCTTCTAGGTGCTGTGCCCTAGGATTCTGAATTGCAGTGCAATTCGCAAGTATGTGGATGGTGGTTTCTTCTTTCATGCCACAGAATCTACATTCTTCTTCCTCCACTATTTTGAGATTTTTCAGGTGCCCGTTTAGGAGACAATGTCCCGTTAGGATCCCAGTTAGAAATCTTAGTGCAGTTTTACTTTGACTTATGCATTCATTTGATCTTAACAGGTTGTAGTCACCCATCAGAATCTTTGAATGTCAAAGCCCTACTAGATCTTCCCAATGATCAGATCTTCTCTTTTCTTCGGCTTTGTCTATTTCTTCCAATATTACATACATGGCATACGTGGCATGTCCCACGTTTTTTGATTTCTATGAAGTAAGGAGGTGCTTTTTTTTACAATATTCATGTACCCTGATCTAGCGCTTATGCTGTGTTTTCCAGTCTAAGCCCAAGCAACGTTATTCTGATTTCCGACATAATGTTTAAATCAACGTTGGTTTTGGGTATTATTTAATTGTTCACGGACAACGCTCGTTCATAACTTTATCTGACGTCAGTAAATCTAACGTTTACTCAACGTTCATTTTTACGTTGGATTCGCATACCGTCATTTGAATGTTTGTTTAGTGAACTTTTAACGAACAGGAAAGTCGGGAAAGGTCGCAATTAGGAGTGGAAAAAGGTGTTCCTGTCCAAATAGGTAGTATTCTGGTATAGATTAGGTCGCTTAACAAAGTCCACCATTTTGGCATGTAACTGATTTAGCCGCTATTGGTTGATTAACGAATAACGAATTTATTAAAAAAAGCATTTTAAATCACTTTTAAAAGTGACCAACATTTATATTGTTGAAGACTTTGTATACTATTTTTCAATTGACATATACTGACGTGAAACATCAAAGTAATCAAGTGACAGATAGTGAAAAATTTTTAAAATCGTGGCGTAATGAATTTTCCGCCCTTGTGCTGCTAAACAATACTTTCCGCCCTGTTTTTGGTATTCATATGATTGGTTTTCCGGTAAGGTAATAAATGGAATAATTTTTTTTTGCTTTTGTATTTTAATTTTTGAGGCGCGTTTGCTTTTTGCCACAATATTGGACGTGGTCTATCAGAAAAGTGAACTTCGTTGAAGGTTTTTGTTTTGCTTGTAATAAAAATGTATATTATAATACTGTTAATAATTTGCATGACTCAAACTAATCTATCAAATTGTTAGCTAGAAATACTTTATCCATCTTTGGTCGAGTTTTGAAGAGTCTTCGGTTACCATACCAAAGGATCGTATGTTATTGCGGTCTTTACCAACTTATTGTACAGCTAATACAGCATGTCAGGTTTTATACCCCATTTTTTCCTGAAAGAACGTCTGGCCACCACTAATATGATATTCGTTTTGCTTTTTCCTTTTTCAAATGTTGGTTTTTATTAAATTAATACCCTAAGTTACTTAACATCTCTTAATTTTTAAAATTTCTTCTCGTAGTCTTAAAGGCTCTAGTCTCTTACTTACGGTTAAATGCCATTACTGTCATTTTATGAGGACTAATATCCAGTCCCTCCAACCGTATCCATTATGTTACCCTGTATAGAGTCTCTTCAATTCTTCTATCTTTATTTGTATTGTATTTCTCCTGTTCCATGATGACTAAGTCATCATGTCATTAGCATATCACAGGGTTCTGTGTCTGTTATTTTTCAGGAGTCCTAATAACCCATCGACCACCAGATTTCATAATAAAGGAGACAGAACTTTTCCCTGTGGACTACTAGCTTATCCTCCATTATAGTGCCGTATGTCATCCTTTCTCTTAGAATAAATCTAGGTCATTAATGTTTCCTCGAAGCCTCTTTGCCTTAACGACTGAATAATGATTCTACGGAGATTTTATCGTAAGAAACTTCAACGTCTAAGAAGGTCACCTTCTCTTTAAGTTGGTGCAACACTGGGAACCCTGTACTGAGTGATTCCGCAATTTCCTGTTGGTTTTTCCCAGGGTTCGGTATGAATGTTACTCTAATATTTACCAAGAACTTTGGTATACAACCAAAGGCCAGGCTGCTTAGACGTATGCTACAAAGCTTACTGCACAGGAGCTCTGTACCCTTCTGCAGAATTATTGGATAAATTCCATCCATTCCCGTCGATTTATACGGCTCAAATGAGGTTATGGTCTTTGATTGTATTTTTCCCCGTCTTTGTATTATCTAAAACATTTTTAAGGGAGTATATTGTATTTTAAGTGTCATTAGAGATAATTTTTTGGTGTCTAACACATTCGCGAGTACCCCAAGAGCGTCTTGTAGCTTTTTCCAAGGCATTATTCTTACTGGCCACGGTGTTCTTGTGATCATTCTACCGCCTAGTTTTTTGGCTTTATTGAATTTTTGCCTTGTAACAGGGGAACAGTTTTCATTGAACGCAAAGTGGCTGTGTCGAATTCATCCACACCCACCTCTAAGTCCAATATTGTTCTTTTCGTCTTTCTCGTTAAATGCTGGCCAGCTGGTCATCCGGGGATTCCGATATTTTTCTCTGGTCTGTGTATGAGTAACTCGTTCTACTTAGTTCCCGAGGAAAATATTAAGGTCGTTTAGTTCGTTTAGTCCTATTTCCTGGAGGAATTTTAGTATATCCACAACCTCACGGTTTAGGTAAGTGTCCCTCTTCTATCCAGTAGGCTGCCAGGTGCTGTGTCGCTTGTATGTGAATGAAATATTCTTTTTCTATTCCACAGAATCTACATTTTTCTTGCTCCACCAGTTTAAAAAAAAATATCAGATTATACGAGCAGCAAATGCAAAAAGTTCTATTTATAATTTACCCCACCGAAAGTTTATTTTAATTCAACTACCAAAACAAAATGATCGACCTGATACTTTCACGATTCCAGAATTGTTTTCAGTGACTTATTTGATTGCTTAATATTCAGGCAACGCCTTGAAACTCCTTAGCGACTTCGAAACGAGTTCAGAACACCGAAACGATCTGTATCCGTATAAACGCTAGACGGGGCTTATAAGAGAGATTTACGAGGCGTAATATAGGTGCTCCTTCTCTGTGCCTTCTCTTTTGGGAACATATCGACGCCGGCGACGTTAGAAATGCCATTAAACACTAAAGATTAGGATGAGGCGAAATAAAATTGATAAACGGAGTTTGAGTTTATAGTTTGAGCGGCAAAGTAAAAATAGTTTTATGTTGAACGATTTTCGTTATTTTAATTATCTAAAATAATCCTGTTGAAGACAGCCTTCTTTTGAATTTGCTTTTTTAATAATCACAAAACAATCGGCAAAATACATGGACATGATCTGATCAAAAGATTAATCCTTGAAGCAGCCATTCTGGGCTAGATGCCTGGGAGGGACTGGACATATTTGTATTAATTGTATGGTTTTCACTTCGCTGAAAAATGCGTTGTATTCCTTTACGATTACTTAATAAGCTTTCCTGTTATTAACAAAAAACGAAAAAAACCTACTTTATAACAATTTTGTGAGGAATATTTGCGTGTCGAAATTATATGAGGTTCATACTACATAATGTCTTTTACATGATGGCCCCGATATTTGTCATAAAATTTCACCTATTACTTTCTTTCAGTGAAAATTGACATATGACAATCCGCCATCTTAGCTAAAACACCGTCCACAAATGTTTGACGTCAATCTTTTGCATATCGTTGAAACTTCTATAGTATTTCCTGATTCTGCTTCATTCAAATGATATTTACTCTTTATAGAATTCCTGACTATCATACAAAATAAATCAAATTAGTAATAAAAATTAATTTTTAATTTGCAAACTGTGAAATATTTTTCAAGTATTTACAGATAGATGTCGAAGAATAATTATAATTTATAAAGTTTTGAAAAATATGTTTCAAAAACAGTGACCGTTCAATTAAGAAGCAACGACTACTTCCCGTGCTATATGCACCGACGGATATTGAAATACACTTCAAAGTCAAACGGAGTTGGTATATCACATCTGCTGTCACGTTAGGAAGATTGTAAATAAATGTGATGGGAATGTGGAAGAAATAGAGGACGAGGAGGATAATGTGGAAGAAATAGAGAACGAAGAAGAGGTTGAAGAGGAATATAACTATGATGACTCCATTACTTTGAAAAAAAAAAGTAAAATGGTTACAGAATGTGCAATATGTAACAAGACATTTACCCACTAAAATATCCCGGAATTCTAATGAAAACTGTTCTGAGGAATATCCAGTTACATATTTCCTAAAATATTTTCCAGAAAGTTTATTTGAAGATATAGTTCAATACACAAATATGTACGCTTTGCAAAATGGAACTGAGAAGTTTGTGCCATGTAACCTGCAAGAATTAAAAGCTTTCTTTGGTCTTAGTATTCTCACAGGATGTCTAAAATTTCCAAGATTACGTATGTATTGGGATAAATCGTTAAAAGTTGATATTTTTACAGACACAATGACACTTAACCGTATGTTTAGACTTCGAACCCACATACATTGTGTTGACAATCTAGCACCCAGACAGCCGATGAACAAATCATGCCCTTCAAAGGGAGATTGTCTATAAAACAATATATCAAAAACAAGCCTCATCCATGGGGAGTAAAGCTGTATTTGTTAGGTGGTGAAAGTGGACTGACTTATGATTTTCTAATCTATCAAGGCAGTACCACCGAAATAGAGCCTTCATTTTTGAAATATGGGCATATTACAATTATCAAAAAAACTCGAACCTAATAAACATATATTGTACTGTGACAATTATTTTACGAGCTATCATCTTCTACAAATTCTCAATAAAAAATCAATATTTCTTGCTGGTACTGCTAGGCTCAATAGGTTTTCTAAACCACCCCTAACTGACGTAAAGGATTTTTTGAAAAAAACGAGAGGATCAACGTAACAAATTATCTCTACAGATAGAATTGTAGTAACCAGATGGTTAGATAACAAGCCAGTGATTATGGTATCCAACTTTGTTGGTGTTGGGAAAGAAGACATTGTGAAACGCTGGGATAAAAAAACAAAATCGTTCAGTGACGCAAATCGACCCGAAGTTATACAAAAGTACAATAGGTCTATGGGTGGCATAGATTTAGCAGATGCTCTTATTGCTTTCTACAGAACCAAAAGTCGGTGTAAAAAGTGGACTATTCGACTAATGTTTCATGCAGTTGACATGGCACTAACAAACTCCTAGTTGGAGTATAAAGAAAACATGCATACCTTAGGAATTCCGAAAAAAGATATTATGGACCTTCTACATTTTAAGATGCAAGTTGGCGAATCGCTCATAAAAGTCAACTCTTGCAACAACCGAAAACGGGGAAGACCATCAAGTGGTACATCTAGTCCAGTAGTGCCAACAAAACGTCGAAACGTTGAAGTTAGACCTCTTACTCTAGTGCAATATGATAACATTGGACATTTTCCTGAGTATCCAGAGTTACCTTTACCATTAAGGTGCAAAAATCCTGGTTGTGGGGGAAAGTCAAGATGGAAATGCCAGAAGTGCAATATACATCTATGCCTTCAAAAGGAGAGAAATTGCTTTCTTGCCTTTCATCAGCGATAGTTTTTTCGATAATATTTATATTTGTTAAGTACTTTTGGATACATATGTACCCATAATGATTTTTTCTACCTATATATGCTATATTTATTTTAATGAATAAAGAGAGTTATTTGAACTCATTTAAGTACATTTAAACCAAAAAATATTTTTTTTCATGCTGGAAAAAAAGTCGGTACTGAAAGGGTTAAAAAACTCACTTCATCTTCATCTTCAAAGGACGCTAGCTCCCCTATGAAGAATTTTTGAATAAAGGTAAATTAGGTTAGATATACATAAAATCACATAAATAGTATCTGTAGTTTAGATTTGGCAGGAGACGCACACCGTATAACAAAACTAAGAAATAATTATAAGTATTCATCCGATAACGATGATAACAACAGCAAGTAACTGATTGGCGAACTTTTGTTTTGGTTTTATTAGATTGTAACTTGAACAACTGAACTTAATGAGTTAATAGAATAATAAATTACAAGTAACAGTTAAGGGTGCACAGAAAACTGAATAAATTGCAAAATGTAATACTAACTTCTAGCTAAACGTTTTGTTAATGTAAAAGGTGTTTAAATTGTTCTTCACTAGGGAGTTGGGTGGACTGGTTCTAAACGAGAAATTATATACTTGTTTAAAAATGAAAACATAGGTTAGCTAAGTGCGTGCATGCCAAAATTTACCAATAAGTGGAAGAACAAGTATTATTAGTCAAAACAGACCGACAGTTTGGTGCGAAGAGCGAAAATTAGATATTGTATTTTTTCTTATCTTCTAATCAAACCACAATAATGCTACCGTTGTCAAGATTTACTATTTATAGTATGAAAAAATAATTTTTTGGTCCCTATCTGACACAACGAAAAAATTGTAGACTACTGTATCGCATCAATTTTGCAAATATGGTGAAAATAGGTTGAACGACACTCGTAAATTGATAAAAGATACCGTGAAGTAAATTTAATTTTTATGCAGCCAAGAAAATTTCGCTTGGCTCATTCTAGGTTTCAACGTTGCATAAGCGCCTAATAATGAGTAATCTTTTTAAAATAAAATACTTTTTCAATAAATAACTAGATAGTGTTTACATTACTAATTTTCCTGAAAGCTGTATCATAATACTTGAAAATAAATTAGGTACATAGTTGTTAAATGTTCAATAAGAACTTGTTTATTAATTGCTCGTTCCTATTAATTAAAAACCTACCTTATAGCATTCTGTTTTATATATTCAATAAGAAATTGGTAAATAAGCGATCGTAAATAAAGTACTTTGTTCTGTTTGTGTAATCTTTCTCACGAGTGCAAACGTGACTAGCAAGTCAAATTCTTGGCAATACTATATATACACAAATACCAGTTCTACTTAAACCTCCCCAGAGGCGGATTCGGAAGCTGAGAAAATACTGAAAACAAATCAAATGGCTCACTTTATCAGAGAAAGAAGCTCCTTAATATTTCACAAAAATAATTCTTAATACTTTTCGTCAAAATATTTGACAATCAGGGCTACTAATCGTACAATTAGTGAATCTACTAAAATGTATTGTGTTTCATTTCATCATTTACAAAGATGCAAATCGATTTTATCAAAAACAGTTATTTAATCACTGATATTTGGAATTCACAAATTACGATTCTTAACATAAGTAGTTCAAAAGCGTGACGGCACGATCACTACTGGCCGTAACAATAAAAATGCTGTCAACATCGTGCCTAATCTTTTAAGAACCACACTGCACAATATTTGGTAATATTTATGCCGGTCAGTAGTGCAGGGTAACGGTAGCAATTAGAAAAAATTTTGTTTTGCAGTGCTGCTGCACATTTCCGATGAACCAACATCTCGTCCAAAATAAATAACTGAGACAAGCATTTGAAACCATAGTGAATTTTCATTTGTTTTGTTCGGAGTGTGATTGTAGTTGCAACAGTATAATTGTTTAAATCCACCATAGTTTCAAACTGTTGGTAAAGTTAGAACTGAGCTGCAGAAGAAAATGTTTACCTCTTTGAAGTTGGAATGCATGTGGTTTGAAATAATAAATATTATTTTATGTCTTGGCTACACTATCAATGCGTCCACCGATTTAACAAATTTTGACAAATGTGAGGTATTCAGACAAAACGAAACTGAGACAAACTATATGTATTACGAGGAAAAAAGCGCAACATAGTACAGTTGTGGATCAGTGATTCCACCATGTGACTAAATTCGAGTGCTTTGGCTGGTCTCCTACTTTCATAAACACTCACGACATCCATATTGTGCGGATAATTTGTAAAGTACAGAGACAAAACAGAGAATATTTGATCCTTATCGACTCAATAAAGAACTTGCTAGGAAAAAAAATGAGACAAAATTTTTTGCATAAATCTACCGGACTTGTCGACACTTTGTCACTAAACACGAATGTTTCTGTTTTATCGTTGGATTGCCTGCTTGATGTGGACCCGTCATGGAAGAGATTTCTTCTGAACATACAAAGATGAAACAATATTCTTCCAAATACTATAGAAGTTGCATTATAAAGCAAATATTTTGTCTGTTGACAAGCCGTTGATGTTCTCTGGTGAATATAACAAGACAAATGCACGATCGGTCGTGTCTGGCTAATATGTTTTGCATACTGCAGAACTTTCCTTCCCTACTGCAAGTAATCTAGTGATGCGGACGGTTGTAGGATTCTAAAAGTTATCAACTAGTAGTATAACTTCTTAGTTGTGCAATTAATCAGTTACTGATAATAACTTTAACTTAATTGGAAGCACTACTAGCTGTAGTGCTTGTGCGCTCACGACTAATAGCAGCCTTAGGTGTTCGGGATTAAGGCCAGTCTAGAACATATTCGTAGTTTTATATATATATATGGCGTCTGTCTGTGACATCATCCATTCGTAAATACCATTTATAGGTGATCTGTGTCATTCTTAGAACATAAAACAGACTTTTTTATGTCATTGGTAAAATCGTCAAACTTCAAACACTTGACAGCTTCCAGGTTAGAAGTTTATTTTGATACATAATTTGAATCACACAAAGGAAATTCAAAACAGAACAGATGTTCAGACCATAGATAGTTCGGACTTATCTATGGTTCGGACGAAAGACAAAATATCAAGGTCAAATTTGCGAAAGTACGACGTCACTCTCTTCTGATTGGCGTTTGAGCTAAGATGGCGGATTGTTGAATTTTGTGCTTATATTTTTACTAAAATTTTGGTCATCACACATGTAAAATAAAAATAGGTAATTTTTTTAGAATCTCTGCATCATATATGATTATATCAAATCAATATTTTAGTGATTCTTAGTGACTGTCATCATGCCTATTGCACTTATATGTATTGCTTTTTTGATATTTATTATTGTTTATAGCTAAAAATTTATAGAAGAGGAAAGGACAGTCATACTAGATTAATTTAATTAACAAAACATTTGATTATTATTTATCAATATATGGAGAAATAGTAGTAACAGTTCTGACTCACTTGACTTATTTAAAAAAAAAATCAACTTGTTGAATTTCATATACTTACCTACTTCTGGCTTCTTTACGGGTTTTATAGGAAGACAACAATATGACAAATTTGAAAAAAAATCTTATTTGGCTGTATAATAAATTATTATAATAATAATTGAAAACACATTTTCACCACGAATGATAAAATGTGATCATTTTTGGCTACACCGGCCCAGACCAATAATTGCCAGTCTACTTATATAGCTAGTCCGTTCATGTTTATCTTCTTTTTCTTTTTCTCGTGTTCTTCAACCAAGTTGTTCGAATCGCCGTTTGTGAATGGCCTTCTTGATGAACGTGAATTGAAAATTAGACGCATTGTTTGCCAAATACGGAAACATTCTCTTTGACTTTCAGACTCGGAATTGAAACAATTCTAGTTTATTATTCAGGGAGTTGGTTTCTTAGCTGTCGGGTAGATGGAGATACGAAATAAACAAATAAGTCAATTTTAGAAAAACTTTTCGACGTTTCACGGTGTCGATTTTACAATAACGTTAATTAGAGAGGAAAATTTGGTTCAATCTTGATCTGTATTCTAAAAATATTCATTGGTTTGGATGAGTAGGTATTTTACAATATCAGTAAAGTATTTTTAATAAATTATCACTATGAGGGGTGAAAAATCTTTATATACAGGGTGTTTCATAGTTAAACCACCATAGGTTAACTGCAAGTAGAGGACACTTTGGTGGTTCCAAATAGACTTGGTTAATTGGTCTAACATAATTATTAACAGAGATACAGGGTGTTTTATTCATTTAGTCCGATGCTTTTGAAAGCTATAACTTTAGATAGTATAATAAAAATAATTATAATCCAGGTCTGGTTTAAGAAAAATTTGCAAAATTCGATAATCTCCAAAACAACACCCTGTGTATCAGAATTTTTAAAATCCAATAGATTATTCAAACAGAACAGAAAAAATAGAGCGGCACCAAAATATTTTTCGAAGCGCACATCCCGTTTTACTGCTCAACTTTTAATGTCAAAGTTATTTAAAAGTATCATTGACATTTTCGTACGTAATAACTTTAGAACCACCCTATAGATTTCTTTCATTTTTGGTAGGTGTAAGTTACATAAGCATAATCCAGGTTCGGGTTAAGAAAAAAAAATATTTTATCATGATTTTTATAAATCAATAGTTAATTCCAAAAGAACAGAAAAAATTGAATTACACGGAAATGTTTTTCGAAGTGCACACTTTCGGAAATATTGAGTGTTTTCAGATTTATTACAAAAATTAATAGATATCTACCCATAATAGAAAAGAGAATAGTAGTTTGTACAACTAGTGCGCAAAGCGTCACTTTTCCCACGAGCGCAGAAGTTTGTGGCACGAGCCGTAAGGCGAGTTCCACAAATCTAGCGAGTGGAAAAAGTGATTTGCGTACAAGTTGTACACAATATTTTTTCTACAACCACATTTATTAATGAAATAAAAACAGAAATTTATATAGGTACTTTTTTGATCAGAAAGAACACACAAAATGAAAATTTAATATAGAAAAATCAGTTGAGTGTATGTTTAATAGTGAACAATCAATAAATAAATAATCAAATAAATAGTTTACTTATTTTTGGTTTCAATTTAAAATTTTTACACCCAGAAATCCACTAAGTTTAATAAATATGTTGAATTGTCAAAAAAAGTTGACAGGTCATAGGTAGCTTTGTTTGACATTTCGGTGCAGAAAAGTGCCATAGCGTGTACTTTTCGCATTACTTTTCCAACAGTTATCAAAAGAATTAAGAAAAGGTTTGCTTTGCGTATAAAAATTTGTGTAGAAAAGCGTGTTTTGCATAGTAGTTGTAGGAAAAATTATTTTATTCAACAAATTCGTTACAACATTACATTCAATACTTATTTCCCATTTAGCTCTTGCTCTTGCTTTCATTTTTACTGATATGAAATAAACAAAAACAAAAACAGTTTTGTTTATTTTCGTATAAAACTCGTAGCCTTAGCAACTTGTCTGCCTGCATGACAGTAGCGATCAGTGTCAGCGTTATTGTCGTTTGAATTTCGTTAACTAAACGTAATAATATCAGAAAAATGGTTCATTTAACAGAAATGCACAAAATAACCACTTTACGAATGATTGGTTATGGAGATAACACACGGACAAATGGAAGTTTCTCGCCTATTTCACGAAAAATTTCCAAATTCCCAAAGAACAATTAGCAAAATAAAAAAGCAGTTTCGCGAGCTTGGTCATGTAAGACAAATAAAAAAGGTAGCTGCCAATGCAGTAAGTGATGACACGAAATTGGATATTATGCTTGAGGTTCAAGAAAACCCTCATAATTCTGGTCAACTGTTCAACGTTAGCCACACATCAATTTTTTGAATATTAAAGGAAAGTAAAATGTATCCCTATAAAATGATGCCAACTCAGGAGCTCATGGAAGACGATTTCGATAGGAGAACGTATTTTTGTGAACAAATGATGGCAATAATGCCAGAGAGTATATACTTTATTTTCGAGCTCTCGAATATTTACAAATCAAATTTCAAGGAATGAAAAATATAATAGGAAAAAATACTTTCATTCTAAATCAGATTATCGGTGAATTGAAACTTTTCCAAATCCAAAAGATATGCATACATTATATTGAGAGTTTCTGGTAGACTTCGCGACCCTTAGAATTTAATTTTAAATTTGTTAGAACATATAAACTTAAAAACTGTTTTCTACGACTCATTGTATTGCAATGTATTTGGAAGAAGTTCAAGTTTTGAAATGTAATTCAAATTGCCCGTGTAATATAATCGTCAATATCGAAATAATTATTAATAAGTATTTTAGAATTTTCATAATTTGTTCATTCAATAGTGGAAGTAATTGGAAACAGTTAGTTTCATTTATAATAGTAATATGAGTAGATTCCACAAAGTACGGGTCCAAACAGTAAATCCAACAACAAAAACATTTTCAACCAATTTTCTAGAGTATTAAAAACTATGTACTCGTACATAATTATATCAATTTATTATTACTTTGTTTTAAATCGGCAAATAATCTCATATTATTTATACTTCAGCCTTGATAATATAATAGGAAATCATCGGCTTTTCATCCCCTTTTCCATTGAGTAGCTCAAAATGACCTATTTTCATTCACGCTTGTCAAAGTAAACCCAAAATTAAAGAGGGAAAATTGCGCTTAGAGGAGGCATTAAAAAAAGTTTGTTTGGCCTGCAGCGTTTAGTTGTACCAATTAAAATTCCCAACTTCGTTTCTAAAATCCTTGGGACTTAATCCCACAAAGAGTAATTATTTTTTTTTGATGTGCTTTCGACCTTTTTTCGTCCCGCTAAAATGTAATTATCTCCCTTTCTCTGCTTTTCCATCGCTTCGTCAATAATAAGGGAGAACAAAATATCGCAATTTTCAACAAACCACCTGCTTGTCTCTCCCATACTTTCCGTTCTCTTTTCAAACGAAACCGTTTATTCTTTTTTTGTAAACGATTTATTACTTTATCGATTTCGCATTGTGTTGAGGCTCCGTACTTTTGGATATTTTATCCAGTGGCATGGAAAGTTTTTTATAAGGTTAACAAAAAACCCCTTAAAAAACAGACTTCATATCTAGAAATTTGTAAAATGGACCTTACTATAGATACTAGATGTGATTTTACCTCCATCTAATCCATGGGCGTACCCATCAATGGGCACCTGCCCCACCCTGGCAGCAAAAAAATTAATCGCTATTTTATAATTTATTACAATTCTTGAAATTAGGATAATTTATCGTTATTTTATTATCGATCGAAATTATCGTACAATCGTACGCAATTATTTTCTATGGAAATACAGAAAAATAATACTACAAATAAATAGTATCATTATTATCGTACATCTCGCAACGCTTTACACTTTGGGGGGAGGGGGGAATTGGAAATGCACGCCGTGTGGATAATGAGTGCAATTCCCGTTTACCCACTAAACCCGCAACTTCGTCTGCACTCTTTTACTCCGGCACCGTGTTCACATTACTACAGAGTAAAAAAGCTGTCTCCCTTCATCTTTCCGTTCTTTCCTCTTTTTCTTGCGTCTCTATCACTCGTCTAATTACTTTATATGCATGTTCCCAGCTTTCTTTTGTGTTTAATAGACTACATGTTGTATGCATTGAATGTGTTACCGGGTAGCTCTTCTGTACTTGTCTCTTAGTATTGTCCATCTAGAACATTTAAAGACTGTATGCTCCGCATCGTCACTATCACTACAATAATTACAGTCACTTGTTTGCGCTCTCAAACAGATACTTCTTGAAGCAGCCGTGTCCTGAGAGAGCTTGTCTGATGAAGTAGTCTACTTCTCCGTGCGATCTGTCACACCAAACTTTATTGTTTGGTATTAAGGAGTAAGTCCATTGCCATATGTTTCAAAGTCCCATTTAGGCTCCCATGCATCCATCAGGTTGGCTCTGGCTTATTACTTGTCCTAATCCTTGGCTACTCCTGTGTAAATTTCGTGTCTTTTCTTGATTAGCAGTTCTATCGGTGGAACCCCCGAAATGACTCCTACCCCCATTGTTGTACGCACTGCATATCCTTATAGTACGGTGCCATTAGAGCCAAACATCAATATCCAAAAGAAAAGTATTTCGCCTGCTCTAATTTGTTCTATGCAGTCCACATATTATTTGTTAAAAAGTTACACCATTTTGTGCGTCGGGTTTAGGGGGGGGTGATAATTTGAAAATTAGTAGTTTTTATCAGTTTTTTTTCTAAATGTTCCGAAAACTATGCGATTTAGCGTAAAAAGTGTTTTGTATAAAAATAACAATCTACCTTAAATTTAGAACAAAAAGAATCCTATACATAATCATGCTAAACTCAATGGTTCCAGAGTTACGGAGGGGTGCGAAAGTAGAAATTTTATTTTTTGTCCTAATATGACATCACTAAAGAAACTACTGTTTTTAAACAGGATGGTGTCTTGTAAATTCAAATTACGATTTTCGTGGCCGGTGGTATGTTAGTGATAAGCCCTTGAAGGAACGACAACATCACCACCTTTTCAAAGGGAGCTACTTTTTAAGGGAAAAGAGGCTTCCACAGGTCTAGTCCTCTTCAAACATAGCACCCTCCTCTTCTAGATCTTCGTCTATAATGTTAATATCCCTGTTGTTACATCCTAGGCCTGCGCAATTACTGCACATGCTTGAGCAGTCTAGACCACTCTTTCTGCACTCGCAGTTACGCAGTTACGGACACATTCGTCTTTGCAAGCGCACACTATCAGGGACAGAAGTTCCTGGGAGCTGCAGGATGTGTTGTTGTAATTGGTCTTAGGTGTTCGTCAATCTTCTTCCACCCCCACTCAAGCGGATTTTTGTTCTCACTTAGCCACTGCTGCACCTGGTGGTAAGTTCTAAACGAATGCTGCCTGGAAGCTGCGGAAGCTGGGGAAATGCAGCCAACTTGAACATTGGCTGTATAGGTTGCTTTGCATTGCCTGCAAGTAACACTGATAACGAAAATCTAGGTCTTCAGGGTTCTTGGCTCCAAACATCGCAAGAAGGAAATGTTAAAACTATTAATAAGTCAGCGACACCCAATGCTTGATGAATTGTTCAACCACCTTTTTGCAAGTGCACTGTAAGGAGAAAAATAAGGCCCATTTTGTTCTTAGCGTTACCTAGAAATTCACTTTAATTGATATTTACATGGATTGAGTCTTCTTCTGTTTTAAATTTAAGGTAAAATATTTTTGTACATAACACTTTTTGCGCTAAATCGCATAGTTTTCGAACTATTTAGGAAAAACTGATAAAAACTACTAATTTTCAAATTATCCCCCCCTCCCCCCTAAACCCGACGCACAAAATGGTGTACTTTTTCACCAAATAATATTTTGGCTGTATACAACAATGAGGAGCTGGCAGGAAACTTTTACTTTGGATGTTGAGGTTGGGTCGTTTTTTGGTTTAATTGCATCGTACTATTATGTTCATCGTATGCTGGACCAGTTTTAGTTTTTGAGTGAGTCTCTTATTGTCTATGGACTTATTCGTGGTTGTTCTGTGTTTCGTGATTCTTTAAAATAACTTCTTTCTTGTGTCTGTTGTCATAAACTTGGTTAGGCTAGGATCTTATAAACATATCTCTGCTTATAAACGTGGTTGTAAATTGTAAACATAGTTTGGTTATAAACATGGGGGACGCCAAAAAATATACAAGAACTACAAATTTCACTGCAAGAGAAGAAAATGCTCTGATAACTTAGAAAGAATATCTTCTCTAATCTCATCAATTACAATTTGTACAGCTTGTTTTGATAGCCGAAATCGGAATATAAAATCCCTATCATTCCACTTTGTAAAATGATGTGAGCGTTCTCTATACGTCTGTCTCAATCTCGGATTTTCTATGTTATCAATTAACTCCTAAAAATCTTCTTCATCAGTTAACTCTTCCAAGAAATCCATTTTATATAATTTATTAAAATGATGTTAACAAAATGAAGGATCTAGCTTGAACCACCTTTGAACCGACAAGGTATCAGCGTTCAACTGATCTTGTTTATGAACTGTCGATCAACAGTCAACGAGGTTTGTACAACTTAATTTTGTCATTAAACATTGAACTGTTGGTGAACTTGAAATGTACATCTAGCCCTTAGACGCCCGAGGGCCTTTAGTATTCGGCCAGAGCTGATACATTCTTCTCTACTTTTTTCACCGTTTGGTTAACGTGATATGAGCAAACTCCCGGATACTTAAGCGCTCTACTGGGCTGTATCTTTGAGCTGGAATTGTATTATTGTAGTATTTCTTTTTGTGGTTAGCAATAAGTAGTAATAATAATTGAGAGTTAATTTTCAGTAACGAAGTTACAGTAATGCGTCTTTGGGAAAGTAAAGCATAATTCCTTACTTTTTTAAAAAAGCCCGCCCGCCGGGAAATTTTTCCATGAGTTCCAAAAAATCGAAGTTCACAAGTTTTGAGAACTTTAGATGTTAGAACGGTGAAAAATAAAGAGTTCATTTTGGTCAACAATGAAACTGAAAATATAATAATTTTCTCAGGCGATACAAATATTTTAATATTTTTTATTCAATGTCAAGAATTTATCCGGAAGAAACTTTTGAGAATTGCACACCACATTTTTGTCATTTATTTACTGATCAAGGTTTCAAAAATGGACATTTCATTCCTCTATTATATTGTTTATTGCCTAATAAACAAGCAAAAGTTATATTGAAATTGAAAGTTTAAATTTACCTGCGAAAATTCATAACAAGAAAGTGGAAGATAAACAAATTTTCACTGATAAAATCATAAATCCCTATAATAATAAAGAAATATCCAGACTTAATTTTTTCAAATGTGTTTCATATCATTGTGACTCTTAAAAATAAGTTATACAGTGATTGCGTAAATTACATCGGAACCCTCGCCTCGGATTACACAAATACGATATATCAATGAAAGAGAGAGAAAGAATAATTGTGCGCGGTCATCACTTTGTTTCATCTTAGGGGTGTATACTTATTTCCCGAGACTGGCCGAATGGTCCTTTACAGAGAGAATTCACTAGTTGGTGGTATAACGGTGGTATTCAGTATGCTCCCAACATGGAAGGAGTGAGGGTGTTGAAGAAATAAAAAAATACAATCGTTATTACGTAACCTGTACATCTTAAAATTCATTTTTGTCAACATGATAATTTCAGAACAAGTTGACAATTTCTAACTACAATAGGAAATTATTTTAGCCATAGTAATTTGAAAATAAAACAGCATTTCTTGAGAGAACCATAATTAATAAACTAAAAATCCCTTCCATTAATAAATTAAATTGAAAAATTAAAATAAGTAGGTAAGTACCTACACCTATTCTAAACATAAAATATAAACTTCCTGAAAAAATGAAAATAAAATTCCATTCTAAAGGTAAACATAATTTTAATGAATTAAGTGCTCAAATAAACCACCTTCCTGTGCCAGACAATAACCAAATCTGAGATAAAGATTTGATCTCATATCTCTAAGATTATTTGGCGTAATGCTGGCACAAACGTGCTGTATTTTCACTCTCGAAAAAAAGTCAACGATAACGAGACAAAAATATAATTTGTACAAATTAATCTGCGCTTCTGGCAACAGCGGTTAAAATAGGGGGGCAATGAGCATTCGGCCAGTCTCGGGAAATACACCCCTAAGGTGAAACAAAGTACACGCCTTAATGACCACGCATAATTATTCTTTCTCTCTCTTTCAGCTGTTTTTCTGTCGTGCTTGTGTAATCCGGACGGTTCCGATGTAATTTACGCAATCTGTACGTGAATAATTGATATATTCTTCCTATGTATCACCGAAAAGGGTGAGTTCTGGCCAGATTACATTTTGAATTTTATACCTGAATAGGATTCTTTGCGAAATTACCAACTCCCTTTATTTTTGGTGAAAAAAATATCTGATTTTTCAGCATTTTCATTTGTTGATTAACTTTTTTTATTATTTCCAGAATCGTTTGATTAAAGGATTGCCATCAGTGACGTATTCTGTGAACTCGAGAAAACCGAGATCGGGTAGAACAGCTGGGCCAGATCCTGGGATCGCTCCAGAACCACCGGATAAAGGTAATGTTATACATTCTGACAATTAATCAATGTGTTAACAGTTCTTAATAAAAATACAATATTAGAGATAACATTCTTGACATTCACTTTTTGGGACGAAGTCTCTGAAGAAGCCCTGCGAATGTTATATTCATTATACATGCACTTTGCCTTTATGCAAGTTGCTATTTTGTGATAAATTGTGCATATCAACCCCACATTTCTAAGCGCCTTAACACTTAGTATCTTATAGTCTTCGCTTTATTCATCTGTTTTCCAGGTTTAGGACTAAACACCACTGTAAGCTAAGTATTCTGAAAATTGAAAAAGCGAAACCACCGGGACTTGAACCTGGGACCCCTTGATTACAAGCCCTTACTCTAAGCCCTGAGCTACAGCGGTTCCCACCTATCAATGTTCTGTTCGGTATTATAAGCTACCATTCAACCGCGTCTGCGTCTTACACCACCCTTATTTTTCTCACACTTTTGGTATGTACCCTAGTCCTATGCTCGTTCTGATGATCGTACACAGTCTGCTGAGTATAAGACTGTTGACATTTTGCAGCGTAACTGGATATATTCGTATTATACCGTACGGTCCCGATGATCTAAATACTCTTATTTCTCGCCACTCCGATTTGGAGTCTTCAAAACCATGTGTTTTGAAAAAAGATATCTAACTATACTAAATAGTGAATAAGACAAAAAAAAGTCCGTGCTGTATATTTAATTTTGAACACATTCTTTCTCCGGTACTACTTGTCGTTTGATAATGCCCAACTTTCTCGGTGATTCCTGATACTCGTTGTTAATATTTTAATATTTATTTATTGGTATTTATTTTAAACAGGTACACATAATTTATAAGTAATTATTGTATCCAGATGAATAAATTATAATGATGTCAATAGCGTTTGATAAACTACACAGAGCAACACAAAATTTGACTTAGTATAATAAAGTATAAAATTTCAATAGTTTAAATCATAATTCGACGAAAAAAAAATATATGAAATGAAAAATTTTTCTTTTGTATCTAGAAGATCGTTTAATCGATATTTTTCAAAATCTGTGATTTTAATTTTCATTTATATAAACGACCCTCTCGTTTATCTCAAGCACGAAACATCGAGATATAAATCTTCTACTCTTCCAACGATCGATCGACGCTAAAACTGAAAAACGTTTCCTTGGTTTCAATAGCTCGATGAGTAGGTGATCGGTAATAGCCACGTCATGATAATTGACTCTGAAATTAAGTCTCATAAAGCACTTTGTGCAGATGACTGGTTACGTTCTTTTTCGATCTGCTGACTCACGCTGAAGGTTTTTATTTTATTTTCTTTTGTAGCAAATACGAGAGACGGTAAGGTCGGATATCGGATCGGAATTTTTTTTTATCCCCATGTGAGTAGACAAATTAAAATACCGGGTGCTCTAGACGTTTCTCATCCATTCTATTGGTTAATAAATATCGTACCACAGAAGAATAACTGTGATTTAGGTTAAATTTAATCGCTAATATGAGGGTTATCTTTTATATATTGTCATTTATAGTAAAAAATTAGAAAAATAGAATTATTTTTTATCAATTAATATTTCTGATACACTATATTGTTTATTGAATGTAAAGAGTGTGAAGAAATTGTATTGGAATATTGTTATTTTTGTTTAAAATAATTTACATAATATGCATTCCCTTTTTGGGAAATCCAAAAACATATTCTTTCTCGGCATTTGAACCAACACTTTTGGACTAGATATTTTATACAAAAAAACAGTTTAAATGTATCGCTCTTTACAGGAAAGTGCTTGGTAATTGTAATAAAATTTCAGTTTATGTTTTCTCATAATATTATTTAAATGACCACGTTTATAAATATATATATTTAAGAGGCTGCAAGTTTCTATGAAAACAATTGTGTCAGTTATTATCTGAAAATAACATTAAGTAGTTGTTCTCGACATGGAGATGATGACAATCAATGTATAGTGCTAGCAGCTGTCACAAATAATAAATAGTATATTGTGATATTAGGAGAATAAGTGAAACTTTATATGCTGACTGTGGGAAGTGAGTCAGACAATCCATGCGAGGCACATAAAGTATCTTATTCTCCGAATATCATATACTATTTTTTATTTAAACGTGCATACTTTTATTCCAGATAAAACAATAAATAGAAGAATAGAATTTTTTAATAAAGTTGACAGGATTCAGTTTTTAACTTATTTCGCTGTATATTCCCGTTTTGGTATCGTTATTACTTATATGACGTTTGATGAAAAAAGTTATTAACACATAATTTAGTTTTATTACGAGCAATAAATATTATATTACATGGCGCAGTCATAGAAGAACTAAAATATTGTTGGAAAAGAGTAAGCAAAATACAAAATATAAGAAAAATTAGTGGACGACTTCCAGAGCCCATGAGGGTTGAAGGTAACCTTATAAAAACTTTAAGAAATTATACCAAAGTCTTGATATGTATAACGAAAAAAGATGTCAAGTCAGACAAAATAAAAATTGTATTGTTTTTAAATATTATTGGTTGTGAAGGAGTTGAGGTATATATTAGGTGCTTTCCTTTTGACTGAGATCTCAGTTCACTTCAGTTATTGTGATCTGAGATAAAGTGATGTGAGTGAGCACTAAAAAGAACGAACTACTCAATTGAAACGCGCGATCTGCCGACGCATCAAAATTCAATTCAAAAAAGATTTAAAATATTGGACACATTCGTATCAGCATCTAAAAATGAAGCCATATTTCCCTAACCCCATATATAACATTCACTCAGAACCTGAGAAAATTATTTTGTTTACGACTGAAACAAATCAAACATTTCTTCATTACCTCCACTCCATATCCGACTTAAGCCTAACTGATACATCCGAATAGCATATGCAGCATACGTGAAGGGGGAGGAAAAATCTCAGCTCACTTCGAAGTGAGTAAAAAAAAAGAACGCGCACATTACCGATGTGAGATGAAATTAACTTAGATTTCAACGCACCTAATATACTCCTAACAGATTTTAAAAAAAACGAATTTGAAAGTGTAATTGATGCATTTAAAAACTACTGGCAATCCAGAAAAATAAGACAAGACAGAAATCAAGGCTCAGATAAGCCTTTTGATCACTTTTTCACTGAGCTTAAAAAACTAGTTCAGAGTTGTGAGTATCGGGAAGAGAGCATTTCTTGTGGATCGACTAGTACTGGGAACAAATAATCCAAAGTTGCAGGAAAAGCTATTGAATATTAGTCAGTGTTATTATTTAAAGGCATACTCAAAAATAATAGTTTCAACAGGCTATTTTAAGGGAATCATTCAAATTTTAACGGAAATGTGATTAGAGAAAACCGATTTCGTCTTAGCGCCGGTCAAACTTTTTAACGACCTCTAAAGTTTAAAGGAAGCGTTAGAGAATAGGCTGCATTTTCGACTAATGTGGTGGTTCATTGCCGAAACCAGAAACTAACTCGGTGAGGTACCTATTCTTGTTGAGACAACTCTCGGCTTAATTTCATTTTTCAACTAACTTACTGATTTTAATAATTCATTTTAGGTACAGCTTTAAAAGCGGTCTGAAACTTTGGCGTTAAGTTCACTAAACTTGACTTAATTTTGACTTTTGATATTTGTTGACAGGCGCTAACTATATTGTTATACGCAACATTTAAAAGACAACCTGTGTCCAGCGCCGTTATGACAATATCTCGAATACTGTTCACATGACAAGTATGAAATTTGACAAATATGTACAGTTGCTAAATTGTATACCGAGGCATTAATTCATTCAGCCCAGGCACTTGAACTGAATCTTTGTACCATTTCCCATGTTATATACTTCTATTCTAGAAGCTTTGTGTCTTCTATGTAGGCCATTAGTTTGACTTGAGGGATTTTCAGTATATTTAGTTGTAATGGTTGTATTATTTCCTCTCCAAAGTGCTTCCGTCTGAGTCCATGTAAGTTCTCGCAGAAGCAGTCATATAAACAGTTCTCGAGATATTGGTCTGTCAAAACGTCGTCGGACAACCCAGTATAATATGTAATTAATATTGTTTCGAAATAATAGTGTCTTTTATTTACTCCCATAAATGTTAAAGTCAATATTATGCCATTTATTCGTAACAAATAACTTTATCTATAAATGAATGAACATGTTACGTTAACATGGTTTTTGCCTTCATATATAGACAGGTACAGGTTAGAATCAATTCGAGTTTATACCGCGTAAACTAGCCAAAGAAGATCGAAGGTTACGAAACCTCTATTGCACCCCAATTAGAGAGTCTAAAGAGAGAGACCAACAACCAGTTAGTCAATCACTCTGGTAATACGGCCATTTTTGCACGTATATAACTAACATCAAAGGAAACTTGATTAAAGTCGATGTGCGCTTTAATTAAACGGGTACATACAGGCTTAATAAGGAACATGTAGCTCAGTGACGTAGTTTAATCATCGTGAAAGGGCAATTGAACATACCTATTGAAGTTGAAGTTTACTTGAAAAATAGGATTACAAAATAATCTGCATAATTAATCAATTTCTCTACAGTTCCATACACTGTTCATAAGGCGATATTTTCCTTGATGAAAGGTATTGAATTATTCAGAAGGATGTACTGTATTGTGTCAATTACCAAAATTAACGTGCACTCCAAGAACCACCCACTAAGCCTTTTGATTTATGCTTTATTTAATACGTTACCCAACTACTAATAGATTTGGGTTAAATAGTTAGTTGTGAATAATATAGAATCAGTTCATTAGTTATAAGCAGGAAATGTATTGACGGAAATAATATAAGTATGTACGTATACAGGGTGAGTCACGAGGAACTGTACTTACTTCTACCATAAGTAGAGGCACCTTAGGGGATTATCAAATGACCATTAAAAAATGTCTTCTTGTTTTGATTATTAATATACAGGGTGATTTATGGATTTTGACCAAAACAATATTTCGTTATATCTTTTCAATGACTAAGTCGATTTGTCTCATTTTTTGGGGAAAGTGTGTAATCGTGTCTGGCAATTAACTGACATATTCAGAATTGAAAAAATCCAGGACCGTTTTCGTGAAAATGTGTGGGATTGCTTCATATTCAACACTTCACCCTGTATATGATTTTTCTAAAATCTGATATTAGTTTATCAAAGAGGATACATAGACAGTTAGACCCGGGTATTTGAATTTTTTCTTACGCTTACCTCGCATTTCTAATTAAAGATTCATTTTACTTAGAGTCAAATTTAAAATTGGCAATAAGGAAATATCTTACTGTATAGTAATGTTTAGTTATTAAAAAAGAAATCTTTAAAATAAAAAAAAACGGCACAGACTGTGCTCCAGTATGGTAAATACCATAATTTAAATATTGATTTACTGCGGGGCCGGATTTGAAAATCTGGCATGTCTGGTTCGTCTCAATAATTCACCCTGTATGTCACTTTGTCCACCCGTAATAGACAGACAACAGATAAAAAATGTTTGTAATAACCTAGTCTTCTTATTTGTTTGAGGAAAAATCATGTCTAATTATTTTAATCGCAATGAAATGAACAAGCCCAGGAAATGTTTATTCATAAATTAAGAAATAAAATAAATAACAATAACCAAACTATAAAACCTGTACCTGTACCAATTGGAATCAACATGTGATACATTTTTGGAATCAGCTCAGCTAGAGTAAACCGAAAGTTGAGACAAAATGGGGGTGTTCCATTAAAAAAAAAATGGCGGTGACGTCATTATTCGAAAGTAATTCACCCTGTATATTCGATTATTATTTTGAAATACGGTAAATTAAAATCAAAAATCGACGTGTTTCAGGATTATTTCTTGAAATGGTTTGTTTAGCTAAAAATGAATTTGTTCCATACATTATGGACACAGTGTATATACTGCCAGCTTTTCTGTTTTATTTACAGTCACAGTTCATGTACTACTCACTTATTTGCTTTTTTTCGATTTTATTTCAGTTATAATTTAAAAAATGTAACTTTGATACCTTCCACTGCTTTGCAGATACCCTGTATAGTACAAAGTATTTTAAAATGTGGCTATTATTAATATACATATTTTTTATATGAAACATTTTTTGATAACATCTGCCAATTAGATGTAATAAATCCAATTGCAAGGTCACCCTGTATGTTTAAACAGTTTAATTTATTCAATTCAAATTAAAAGTTGAATTTGCTTTTAAAAAATTTTGTGATTTTGTATACAAAATAAATTTAATTTATGTTTTAGTATCTAAAGTTTACCGACTATTGAATCTGTTACTGTTGATGTATAGTTGACGTAAAAGGTATAGTGTGAACTTAAAGTTGCCGGCTTTTTGTTTTACACTAAGACTAAGAGTATACCGTCATAGCCCAGTCAATATTATAATTATTTAAAATGCTTACTCAGTTGACGATAAATTCATTTAATGTTATAATTTCAACTAATAATCGTGGATAGTTATTTAATAAACTAGTTTGTTAATAAAGGCGATTAATAAACAAAACTGTTTTAATAGTTTGACTGAACTATAACTATTTTTGGGAGTTGGTTGCAGGTGCTCTGTTCAGTCGGTGGTCTGACATCAAGAAAGTGTGTGTGTTTTGTGTGGAAATTGTAAGTATACATATATTTATTAGCAATTATCTATTTGGACGAAACTCGGTATGATACACACGATACGGTTAAGAAAGGATGGACTGATGGGTCAAAATACAAATACAATATAGAATTATGTTTGGTAAGTAGACGAAAATAATATAAATACATTTCAGAGTTTACCTCCGCAACATAACTTAAAGGGGATATACGATTAGATAGCTGGCACTATATCTTTTACGTCAACTATTCAATGTGAGATTTATAAACTTTTATTACTAAATCCTTAAGGCCGGATGCCATCAAAGAAATATTGTGAAACGTTTTTTAATACCAAGTCCAGTGATCATGTCCGCCGAGAATAATTAGCGGTTGATTCAAAAATACAGCTTTAAATATGATATGGGTGTCATATGTTTAGACCTTCTGGAAAATATGGCATAATTAAAGCTGCCCGAAGGCCGGAAAGTTTGGCGTCCCTGAATAGAATTATTTCATGTTCAACTCTAAATTAAATTTTAGCAGATATTTCATGTCTAAATTTTGCCCATTTACAAATATTGCATTAGATATTTATGCTGGCCAGATAATAAAGCAAAGTGCTGTATCTCGAAAACTATTCGTCGTAGAGACTTGCGGTAAAAATATTATAACTAGAGTGATCAAAAGAACATCCTGGAAATTATTTTCAGGTTTTCAAGATGACCGACTAGTTGCGTAACCCACCACTTTATTTCAATAAATACGCCAAAAAGTATAAAACTAAAAATACTCAAACAAAGCTTAATTTTAAAAAACATATAGTTTTTGGTGAATTTACTACGTTTATTTCAGTGAAAAATCACAAAGGTTCAGATGCGCACCTGTCGGTCATCGAAACCTGAAAATAATTTCTAGGATTTTCTTTTGCAACTTAAGGTTATTACATTTTTTACCGCAAGTCTCTACGAGATTCAGCACTTTGCTTTCTTATCTGGCCTGCAATTTACTAGGTGATATTCTACCGAAAATTGTGTATGACATGACAGCAAGAGCTGTTTAAAGGATAAGTTTCCATAATAAAAAATTTTAATTATAAAATTCACAACAATGTATTTGAAAAAATGACTATACTAATACTACAAAACATATGTATGTATGTATGTATGTATAATGGGGTGACATTCACTGAGACCTAAAAGATCTACTGTGCCCCCTCACTTCTACTTAGATCCTGACGAACATCTCAGAGACTAGTAGCTCCTTTAGTCCTATTTCCCTAGGAATTTTAGGATATCTACAGGCTTCAACTTAGGTAAATGCCCTCTTCTATCCAATAATCTCCTAGGTGCTCTGCCCTAGGATTCTGAATTGTGGTGCAATTCGCAAGTATGTGGATGGAGGTTTCTTCTTCCATGCCACAGAATCTACATTCTTCTTCCTCCACTATTTTGAGTTTTTTCAGATGCCCGTTCAGGAAGCAATGTTCCGTTAGGATCCCTATTGAAACTCTGTTTTACTTTGACTTATGCATTCATCAGAATCTTTGATTGTCTAAGCCCCACTACATCTTTCCAATGATCAGATCTCTTTTCTTCGGCTTTGCCTATTCCTTCCAATATTACATTGGGGCTGATACCGCAAAAGGGTTCCGGCCCCCAAAAGGGTCTTTCACTCCCTCCCTTTGCTAGTCCAACTGCTATTTAATTTCAGTCTATTCCAGTGTGACCTGTAATCCGCAGTTAGGTAACTATATTGCTCTCGCCTAGTTCATTGAGTAGGCCTAGGCATAAAAATAAATTCATACTTAAACAAAATAGTGGTGGACAAAATATAGTACTCTACTCGCATATAATGGGTAATATTCACTTGAATGTTTGTCCTTCGCTAATGATACTATTATTAGCGTCTAATTTGGTTTTCACTAGTCTTCTTAGTAATAGTTTGCTACTTATCAAGCCCACTCTCCATGTATCGTCACGTCAGCATACCATATTAAAAGTGACCATACGCTTACGCTTACATGTACTCCACGCAGCATACGCTTAGCCACTAAGTAAGCAGTACGAGAAGAGACGAGGCAAGAACGCTTCTCTACGAATACGTGCCGATTGCGCTTTGTCGATACGTCCCAATAATGTAAGCGTCTGCAGCAGGCAATCGTACTCCCGTCGTATTTTTGCATCGTATGCTACAATGACGCGACGATATACAATCGACATTTTATCCAAAGTATCTATTCTCATCGTTAGTTTGGATATATTTCATTTCTAGTTTATATTTGTTTGACTATTTTTCTTGTTTAAGTGCTGTACAACATTTATCACTTGTCTTACTTTATTTATTGGCCACATCGTAGAATAAAATACTACCCTGCTCAATTTTACATCCTACATGCTTTTGTTTACATCGGGCGTAAATTAAATCTAAATTTTTAAAATAAATTTTATATGAATAACAAGTGTTAACATAAAAATGTGTTTTTTACGAGTTTTCGCATAACCCTTTGGGATAAATCGGGCAACAGCAAATGGAAATTAGTATCAAGAGGTAGTTAATATTTTCATTTTCGATTTACTTTATCTCTGATGTTAAATTTGCAGCAAGCTGTGGTAAACAGCAAAGTTACCAAGTTCAGTCTAGTCTAGGGAAATTTATGTTAATCTCAATGAAAACAGGATGTGTTGTAATATAGAGTATATCACCTGATGACAGAGATAATGAAATGAATCGAAAACTTTTTTTCAGTTGTGGAAAGGGATGATAGTCGGACGGAGCCAAATCTGGTGAATAAGGGGGCTGTTCTAGTAATTCAAATCCTAAATCACGAATTTTTTGCATGGCAACATGAGATTTGTGTGCAAGGGCGTTGTCCTGCAAAAACAAAACACCTTTGGATAGCTTTCCGCATCTTTTCTATTCAATTTTTTCCCGTAGAGTGGTCAGTAATGTCGAATAGTAATCTCCAGTTATTGTTCTAACCTTATCCAAAAAATCAATCATGATAACTCCATGGCAATCCCAAAAAACTGAAGTAAGAACTTTTCCAGCAGATTTTTGGGCACGAAACTTCTTAGGTCCTGGAGAACCAGAGTGTCGCCATTCCATCGATGGTTGCTTTGTTTCTGGATCGTAGTAAATGTACCCAAGTCTCATTCATAGTAACAATTCGGTTTAAGAAGTCTACATCGTTTTCAAATCGAGCACATATCGAACGTGATGCTTCTACCCTTGCACGCTTTTGGTCAACATTCAAACATCTGGAGATCCATTTTGCAGCAATTCTTCTCATGTGCAAATTGTATGAAATATTCAGTGCTTCAGATATCCGTTTTAGTCCAATTCGACGTTCTGATAAAATCATGTCATGAACTGCATCGATATTTTCGGGGACTGACACAGAAACTGGCCTTCCCGATCGATCATCATCTTCAATGGAAAATTTACCTCTTTTGAAGCTTGCACTCCAATTTTCACGGTCGCATACGAAGGACATTGATCACCAAGGGTATTAAGCATATCTTCGTAAATCTGCTTACTTCTTAACCCTTTTAAATACAGGTACTTGATGATGGCTCGATACTCCAATTTTTCGATTATCACAATTTCTTTTAATTTATTGCGTAACTCTGGTTTACTTTTTTGACGTCAAACTTCACACTGACACTTCTAATAAGTTATTGTTCGTTGCTATGGTAACGCAATATTTTGTTTATGCATGGAACTGGTATAGGCTAACTAGATATCAATACATCCTCGTATAGTGAATTTTTTACCTAAAAACCAGCGGCGACTATATGAACTGTATGAATCATCCTGTAGGCCGAGATGACCTCCATTTGACATTGAAAAAATACTTTTCTTTTGTCGTAACAACAACATCGCTCATCTTAGTGGGAGGGGCTGCTTCTATTTTACCGAAGTCTCTAGTCTAGTCTTCCACTCTTCTTTTTATTCCATTTTTAGGCAATAAAAAATATGTCAGATGAGACACATGCGGGCAGGTTAATTTGTTGTCTGTTTTTTTTCCTCAGGATGTGTGTTATGTTTGTCTGTTTGGAATATTTATTTTTCGTTTGAATAGAGGTCGTTAACAAACTTTTTCCCGACTTTGCTTGTTATGATGTAATTATGTGTGTAGAAGAGTAGTTTTTTTCGTTGAAATTATCGGCATTGTGCAACTTAGTACGGTGACGAATTGAGTTTTAATATTGTGTGGGACGTAAATCATTTGATGCATTGAATGTTTTATTTTTGGTATCAACGTGATCAACATCTCCCACGTGGTGCATTGTATGTAAATGGATTAATCCAACAGAAACAATGTGATCAGAACCGCATCATTTTCACAAACGTAACAACCGTTCAGAAATAGGCGGAGTGGTTTCGTTGCATTAATATAGTAAGAAGACAATATCTAAATGTAAAGACTCATAAACTGCATTATGTTTATTTTTAATCAAATAGAATAACTTTATCTGTTTTTTATAAAGACCTTCTTCATGAATGATAATCTTGAAAAGCCCGGCGGTGCCCGAGTAGAGTACATCGTATGTATGTATGCTTTAGGAGTTCATAAAAACCATTTAGATATTACAAATCCCTATCTCTGATATGTATGGTTCTATTTACCATTAAATATACGATGTATATAAAGCACATAAATAGGTACAATTAGCCAATTATTACCATCAGTTAATTTTAAATGAAAAATAAATAACTTTTTCAAACTAGATATTTATATTTTATTTTATATAACCAACCGTTCTGAATCATTTCTAAGTCTTTGAATTAAATTTCATTATTCTAGATTATTCCCGAATTTAAAAAAACATCTTAGATGATGACCGACTCTCCTGAATCATTTTAGAGTCTCTGAATTATTCTAGATCTTAAAGAACATTCAAGAACCCTCAGGAGCATTCTCGATGATGACCGACTATTCTTAATCATCTTAAAGATTTTGAATTGGATTTGATTATTCTAGATTATTCCAGAATTTTAAAAAACATTTTAGAACGATTAGAAGTATTTTTTATGATGACCGACTATCCCGAATCATTTTAGAATCTCTGAATTAAATTCGATTATTCTAGATAATTACAGAATGTTAAAGAACATTCAAGAACCTCCAGGAGCATTCTCGATGATGACCGACTTTCTTAATCATTTTAAAGTTCTTAGATCATTCTGGAATATTAAAGAACATTCTAGATTATCACATCATCTTAACAATTGAAAATTAGATCGTTCCAGAGAATTCTCGGTTTTATAGTAGCTGGAAAACATATTTTTTACTTGATTATTCAGCATACCCTTCAAATGACACCTTATTCAATTTTTTTAAAATACCCAGACTTGTAGATTTGGTCTTTAAATTGAAAATTATAAAAATGAAAAAAATCGTTCCTGCTGCACTTTCTTAAAATATGTATTTGTAAAACTGAAATTTTAAGTTTAATCTGTAAATTTTGTCAAATTTCCAGGTCTGTATTTACACTTTTAACAGAATCTACAGTCTAAATCGGGAGTTTATTGAAGTTCACAGTTAAAACTAGGAACTCAATGTCATGTGAATATTTTAGATTTCCAGTTTAGGATATAAATTTTACCGGCCCTTCTCATACAGTTTTCAGATTAAACTGGGAGATTAACAGAACCTACAGTTTAAATTAATTTTCTACATTTTTCTGTTTAAATTACGAAATTTAACAGAGTTTAAACTGGGAATTTAACCAAATTTAGGTACGGGAATGGGCGTAATGAATCTGGTCACATTTTAATACATTTACCCTCCGGTAAGTGCAGGTAACAAATAAATATGTACGAAAGTGGTCACAACAAGCGCAGGTACTACGACCCTAATTAGGTAGGTAGGTATAATAACCCAACCAAACCTACCCCTACCAAACCACCTTCGTATTTTTAGTCAATTTTTGAAGAATAAATTATAATAATTTTCAATAATAACCCAACCAAACCTATCCCTACCAAACCACCTTCGTATTTTTAGTCAATTTTTGAAGAATAAATTATAATAATTTTCAATACCCAACCAAACCTACCCCTACCAAACCACCTTCGTATTTTTAGTCAATTTTTGAAGAATAAATTATAATAATTTTCAATAATAACCCAACCAAACCACCTTCGTATTTTTAGTGCCCGGTTGACGGATAGGATTATTTTTATTACCTGACTGATGTGACCAGATTCGTAGCCCTCATTTTTGGCCAGTGTGACCAGTTTTGTACATCAAAATCCTCATTACCTGACTGATGTGACCAGATTCGTATCGCCCACGGGAATATACCTTTTGGTCGCCGCGGTCAGTTTTACCCAAATTTAATCCTTTCACTATTCGAAAGGTACATACCACTTGGTCGCCAAAGCTGGATTAAGGGTTCCAAGAAAATTATGGGCTTATTTAATTACTCTAATACTAATATGGGTTTGTGACCTGTCGACAACCAAAATAAAAATATTTTTCATCAGGTTTTTGTCTGCATTCTTACTGAAAAGATTAATTTTTTTATTTTAAAAGTGATTCTGTAACCTTACCCAACCCTAACCTAACCACAAACAATTTAATTCTGCTTTTTATTCAGCGCATCCCGATATATCCAAATTTGTGGATGTAATTCTCGATATTCAGTTAAATACTTATGTGAAATTAAACAGTACACATATACCTAACAAAATTAAATACCTTCAATGATTGATAACTACGGCGACCAAGAGGCCTACCTGATTTTAAAACTGGCGACCAAATGGTCGATGACATTATGGAACCCCCGCTGACAAAACTAACCGCGGTGACCAAGTGGCCAACACCCAAAGGTACAGTTGAAACGGGGATGGGCTATTTGGTCCCCGCTACCTGTGTTAATCCGTTAGAACCCAAACATTTCGATAATCCGACTGGTAATTTCACCACCAAATTAAAATATTATATTTAATTCTGCTTCTTAGAAATTTTTAGGAAAATAGGCAGTTTAGATGGAAATAAAACCCTTGAATTATTATTATTTGCTATTATTTTGCTTTTTACTTAATTTGACAGAGAATTGTTGTGAGAAAGCAAATTTTGGAGGTGAAAATTATCAAAAGCATTCGTGGCAAGGATTTACTTGTGGTTAACGGTTACAAGTTCAATTTCCACATAAAACTGAAAACTTATGAAGAAACTTGTTGGAAATGTACAAACAGAAAATGTAAGGCCTGTGACTATACACTAGGTGCAAGTGACTAAAACTTCATCCGAACACTGCCATGTTACGGACATTTCAACGTTAAATAGGCAAACAGTTTCTGCAGTTTGCAAAAGAAAAGCTGTTGAGGATATTTCGGAAAACCTGTCAAAAATTATTCGTATTGCTTTGAAAGAAAACCTACCAGCAACACTAACAATCGGGGACGTCGTTGTACATTAGGAAGAATATGTACAATAGCCGACGTAAGTTTATACCAGCGCTTCCGAAAAATATTAACGAAGTACATGAAATTTTGAATTCGATGGAAGTAAAAACTTCGCGTGATGAACAATTCCTTTTTATCAATTGTGTGTTAAATAATATCATTGTGTTTACGTGTCTTCCAAATCTTGATGCTCTAGGTCTAGGGAAAACGCAGTGAATCTACGTCGACGGGATATTTGATTATTGTGCCAAATATTTCACACAAATGTTTACAATTCAAGGTTTTTTAAACGGACATTACATACCTCTAATGGTATGCCTTCTACCCAATAAAAAATCGGAAACTTACGAAAGACTGTTTCTCTTGGTTCAATATAAGTTCTCTAAACTGAATATTAACTTAGATTTTAAGGAAATAGTGAGTGATTTTGAAATAGGCAGGCATAAAGCTATTCGAAAAATATGACCTTCCGCCCAAATCATCGAATGGAGATTTCATCTCGCCCAGGCATGGTTCCGGAAAATTAAAACTTTCGGTCTAGTTTTGGAATATAAAGATGCGAGCAGTGCCATTGGTCGGAGGCTGCACTTGACTTTTGGTCTCACTTGTTTAGATCCTAATGAAGTGCGTTGCGTTCGAACTATTCGAAAATAGACCAAACGACATGAGATTGGAGAAGTACTGTGATTATCTAATCGAGAAATATGTTGATGAAGAATCTCTTTTTCCACCAACGATTTGGGCCAAAAAGTGTATAAAATTTTGAAATTTCCATGTTTGTAAAAAATTATTTATAAGTGCATGCCATAGAGTTGAAATTAAAACCTTTAAACTATTTTCATGTTTTGATTTTATTTCTTCTTTGAAACGAAAGCATATACCTACTTGATTGCGGGGACGAAATTAAGTACTTGTAAGGAATTTAACGTGTCAGCCATGGAGACCAAATTACCTTTTGAAATCTCGTGACCTCATCTTTGAGGACCAAATTACCAACTCCGGTTGAAACTGGAAACTCAACTTCATAGAATAACTCCTAGATTTGCCAAATCTCTACTTAAGACTATACATTTTAACAGACCCTTCTCATTTAACTTATGTTAAACTAAATAATTTACAGAATCTACAATAATTTAAATTGGGAATTTAACCAAATTTACTATTAAAACCAGCAACTGAAATTCGTAGTTTGGTCTGTAAATTTTTTAGGTTTCTTGAACCTATTAGCTCTAAAAAACTCACAGTTACACTGGAAAATTTTACTTTTTCAGCTTAAATTGTAACATAACATAACATAAGCACTCGATACAAGTGGACTTGAAAATTCCTAATTTAAACGGACCCACTTCATACAATTCACAGTTTAAAGTGGGAATATAACCTTTTTCACATCCCTAATTGAATTTTCTTTATTTTATAATGTAATAAACGACATTCAACTTCAAAAAAACATGTTTTCGAAAACAACTATTTTATTTCCATTCAATAAAATAAATGCGTCATGTGAAATTTTAATCAGTTTCCAAGATCAACTGCTACCATGAATCGTTTATGCATCTAACACGTTTTCAGAATGTAATTTAATGTTGCAGCAGAGCATCAACAAATCCGAACTGGGTTAATGATCGCTATAAAAGATGGAAAGCTCATTACGATCGACAGATAATCCCTAGACCATTAAAAGCATAATATGCCCATCAAAATTCCGTTAGCTCAGTAGATATTTTGATGTCGCGTTCTTGACGTCTACGAACCGGTCTATCCAGATCCGGAATAAAATTGAAAGATCGATACAGATACAGATACTTCTGCTAGATTTAAGTACAAAGGTATAAAACCGGAGAATGAAATAAAAAAATATTAATATAATATAGGTACTTTGCTTTATTTGATGTTTCTTTTTACAAAATGTTTATAAACCCAAATACCGGGTAAGCGACTGCGGAATTAAAAATATAATAGTGTACACTGATAAAAACTTGATTTTCTTAGATGTTAGGTGAAAGAGGAGTTTTTCAAGATAAAAAAATTTATTGGCGACTAGACGGAGCTCTTTTTTGCTTGGATGCTGGTACTCAGCAACTTGGACTTTTTATGTCTTAGCTTATGCTTAGATTCACCCACTCTATACTCTAGTCCAGGGGTCGCCAAATGGCGGACCGCTGACAAATTTTGTGCGGACCCGCAAGAACATAAAACGACATTATGATACCAAACACAAATCATTTGCCGGAAATTTTCCACTTGGTAGTGATCTGCGTAAGTCTAAAATTGCAAGTTTACTATCAAGTTACTCATCTTCGACCCAGATCATAAGTCGCTCAATGACTGAGCAGGAAAAATGTGGTGAGGCTTCTTTACGTATTTCTTGGACTCTGGCTAAGCATATGAAACCATTTACTGATGCTGACGTAGTTAAAGAATGCTTTCTTGAGGCGGGTAATGCTTTATTTGATAACAAAAAGGATGTTGTTGAGACGATACGACGGATTCCGTTATCTGCTTCTACTAACACCAGAAATACACACGTTTTGGCAGAAGAAAATCATTGTGATTTGAAACGGCAGTTAAATAATGCAAACTATTACGCCTTGCCTATGGATGCGATGTCACTGATACGGCACAGTTAATTATTTTTGTACGCTACCTGGACAAAACGAGAGAAACTTTTGTTGAGGAGATATTGGCTCTTTTGCCGCTCTTAGGAAGAGCCGGAGGAGAAGACATGATCAAAGCAGTGATGGAATATTTTGAAAAAGATGAGTTAGACTTGAAGAAGCTCTTATCGGTAACTACTGACGGTGCGCCAGCAATGGTTGGGAATAAAAAAGGACTAGTTCACCTGTTGAGAAGCAATGAGAGATGTTATGAAAATTTGATTCCCTACCACTGTATTATTCATCAAACTTTGCTTTGCTGCAAACTCAATCATAATTTTGAGCGTATCATGCAAGAAGTGATGAAAATAGTAAATTTTCTTCGTGCTGAAGCATCATTGCAACATCGTGAATTGAAATCATTTCTTGAAGAAGTTGATGCACAATATGACGATCTACTGTTGCATAATAACGTCAGATGGTTAAGTAAAGGCTGCGTTTTAGAAAGATTCTTCAGCATTTTAGAACACTTGAAGACATATATTTTTACAGTGATCAGACTTCAGCAAACGCTTACTTAAGTTTTCTAAACGAAAAAGAACATGTTGCTGTCATTGCTTTCTTAACGGATACTTTCAAACATATCAATGACCTGAACCTTAAACTTCAAGGCAAGGGAAAGCTGGTATGCGAGCTCATGTCAGATGTCAAAAGTTTTTCTCGAAAACTTGATCTCTTTATTAATGATCTTGGAAATGAATGCTTACACTTCCCCAATTTAAATAAAATAATCAGCAGTGACAACGAGACTGATGTCGGCCAATTCAAGACGTTCATTACGGATCTTAAATCGGAATTCCAAAAAAGGTTCGCAGATTTTAAGAAAATTGAGAATGTTGTAGAAATTCTCAGCAGCATTTACTCTCTGCATCCTGATGGTGAATGGAGCAATGAAGCTGCAATTGTTTTCGGAAGTGATGAAGCTACTCTGCAGATGGAAATGATCGATTTCCAAGAAAACACAGTTTTAAAACAGAAACAATCGGAAGTTTCCAGTGAAGAGTTCTGGATAAAATTTGTGTGTGGTAATAAATATCCAGAATTACAAAAATTAGCTTTGAAACTTCTTACTTTGTTTGGATCGACATATATTTGTGAAGCAGCATTTTCGAAGATGAAGTTCATTAAGAATAAATTTCGATCTCGACTTACTACTGAACATCTCCAGGATTCAATGTCAACAGCTTGCACCAATTTTACTCCAAACTTCAGACAGATAACTCGCAACAAAAAATGTCATTTTTCGCATTGATACCTATGTAACAAAATACCTTTGTTATTTCCTTAATTACATTTGTTTAATAAATATTTTTTCTTATAAATAAAATGTGCGGACCACGATGGTCATTTCATTTCTTAAAACAGACCCCGAGCGAAACTAATTGGAGTCCACTGCTCTAGTCCACCGTATTAGTCATTACCTGTTGAATGAAGTTTTCTACGGCAGTAAGCCTTCACTGTTCGAATATTGCCTGTCTTCTGCAAGCCAATGCTCGCATTCTGACAGTATACAGTGTGGAACAGCCAACGAATAAATGAGGGCGTGTTGGGAAAAACGCTTGGACCCGTCGATTTGTATTTTCAAATGCGCAAAAAAAATTATATAGTGTATGTCATGTGACAGTGGCCAATACCAACTTTCTTATTTTAAATGCAATCCCCTTGTATATTATTCATTTTTTGGATTCTTCAGAAAATTCTAGACATAATTCATATACAATGTCCTAGACCTATCTTCAACTGTTTCGGAAATAATAAGTGTTTTCAGATTTATTACACAAATTAACATTAAAAAAAGAAAATTATTTTATTTCACACGAAATTAGATAATTATGCTTGAGTTTCAAGAAAACCCACATAATTCTGAAGCAGTCCCACTGTTCAGCGTTAGCCACACATCAATTTTTCGAATATTAAAGGAAAGTAAAATATATCCCTTATAAAATGATGCTAACTCAAAAGCTCATGGAAGACGATTTCGATAGGCAATGCTAGATAACAACACATACATACTATATTGATTTATTATATTTGGTTAATGATTATTTTATTTTATTTGTTAATTTATTAAAAGATCTCTTATTTCAGGGTTGGGTTCTAAACTAAATTAATTTCGAACCAAATTATGTCTCATATATCCTTATTTATTAAACATCTATATTACTTCAAATCCAATTTTAATTTCCAAATCAATGTTATAAAATATTTATGGGCTTTTTAAATTTTTTAGCTTTTTCTTCTTGTCAAAATTCTCTCAATCCAAATCTTAATAAATATTTATCACCATCGCCACCCACATTTCTACCCTGATAAATATTTAAAAAAAAATTTATCTTTCAAATTGACACTTATTTTTTTAATCATCACAAATGACGTATTTTCAGTACAAATTGAATTTTATAGATCTACACACTAAATAAAATTTCATAAAACTCTATCTCCATTCAATATCTATACAATACATAGATAACAATGTGATCCAATTAGAACATGTTTTGTTTTCTGATGAGAGCACATTTACACTACACGGTCATGTTAATCGTCAAAATTTCCGCTATTGGTTTAATGAGAATCCTCACTTAGAAATCATATCGTAGGTCCCTTTTTCATTGATGGCAACTTTAATGGAGATACATATTAAGAACTGCTCCAAAATAATGTCGTGCCAATTTTGAAAAACTCATATCCTGATCCAGCAAACCCACAAATTCCTGCCAATACAATATGGTTTCAGCAAGATGGAGCACCGCCTCATTACCAAATCAATGTCCGGCAGTACCTGAACCAAATTTTTCCAAATCGGTGAATAGGGAGTCGCGGATCGATAGAATGGCCAGCACTATATCCTGATCTGACGCTATTAGACTACTTTTTGTAGTGATATGTCAAAAGTATTGTATACAAAACTAAACCTCTCAACTAAGATAGAATATATCAGTCACGCGTGAGATGTTGAGTAACATTAGAAGACATTTATATACCAGATTAGCATGTTGTCAAGACGTTCGCGGCGAGCATTTTGAACAATTCCTACATTGACATTAATGTTTTTTTTGTTTTCTTCACATAAATCTGAAAACACAATATTTCCGAAACAGTTGAAGATAGGTATAGGACATTGTACATGAATTATGTCTAGAATTTTCCGAAGAATCCAAAAAAATAAATAATATACAGCGGCTTGCATTCAACATAAGAAAGTTGGTATTGGCCACTGTCACTTGACACACCCTATATAATTTTTTTTTAAATGCGCATTTTAAAATACAAATCGATGTGTCCAAGCGTTTTTCCTAACACGCTTTCATTAGTTATCGAATATGGCTGTTCCACACTGTATGTTTGGCTATTTCTGTCCCTTTACCACATTGTCTGCTGAAAAGTTCTCCATTTCACCATTTTGCGCAGGTATGCTCCCATTAGTCTGTTACCAGTAAGAAGACCCGTTATTGTTTTGATTTGATTCCAGCTTCAACGAATGTTTGTGTGTGCATCGACATTTTCATTGCCAAATGTGTACTGGACCTCACACTAAAAATTTTCTTGTTGTGTTTAGAGCTCTTCACGGCGTTTCCATACTAGTCTTAATATAATTTTTGGTTTGACAAGAACCTTTAGCGACACCTGGTGACTGTGCATATTTATTTCCTTCGCGTAATTACATTTTCGCCTGGAATATGTTCCTAGTGATACTAGGGAGGTTAAGGTTCAGTATGATTTCGTGGCCTCAATCTGCCTTCTTTTCTGTTGTTGAAAAAATCGATGTTTTTTTTACAAATTAAATTTTATCTATGTTTTAGTAGGTATCTAAATTTCACCGACTACGGATCTGTGACTGTTAACTATATAATGAGGGATTTATAAAATTTTATTACTACATCCTTAAGACTAGATGCCAAGTCAACGAAATATTGTGAAACATTCCTTACCACATACAATAAAAACTTTGAGAAATCTTAACATTTACCGATTTTTGGGAACTTGAGAGCTGGAGTCATTTCTACCGGAAAATTTCTAATTTTTAATCAATCAAAATGACAAATTATGAAAAAACGTCCTTTTTGGATCATAGGCATCATAAACAATATTGAAATGATTACAACAGTGCTAGAAACGATGTTAGGCAGGTAACGTCGAAATTGGTTTTAGACTGCCAAAAAAGACTCTCCTCAATAGGAGAACTCAATAAAGTCTTGCTGGTCTTGATCCCTGGCCATTCTGGCATGGAAGGAAACGAGAAGGCAGACTCTCTTGTAAGGTAGGGTGCCGCACGTGTTTCTATCAGACCAGAACCTACAATTGGCATCGCAATAAGTTTTGCCAAACAAACACTGAATACCTGGACGGCAAGAAGAGTTTTAGACTTCTGGTATAATTTACCAGGATTGATTCATTCAAAGGCTTTCATACATCCTTCGAAGAATGTCTCCAAACAAATGTTAGACTATAGCAGGCATGACCTACGTTGTCTAACAGGCCACTGTCATCTGAATCATGATATGCTAAAACTTGGACTGTCGGAAGATCCGACCTGCCGTCTTTGTCTGGAAGATGATGAAACAGCAGAGCATAAAATTTGTGCCTGCCCCGCCGCGGTTCGAATCAGGTATCTGATGTTTGGCAGGGTGTCTCTCTTGCACTCGGACCTGAAATATCATTCACCAAATAAACTAAGCGGCTTTGTTAAGACGCTGAATTTGTTTGGTGAAATCTGAATAGGTGTGAGCCACACTTGCGAGTCGCAGTGGAGGGCCTTATAGACCCACTCACCATAAACCTAACCTAACCTAGGCCAAGCAATAGAGCATCAAAATAGTGAGTTTTTGACAAGAATCCTAGTAGAAAATGGAGCTGTGCCATCATGTTTGAACGAAAAAACGTCCTTTTTTTTGGTTTTTTAACACGAAAGCTTGTCAAGAAATCGTAATGGTGCTAAAACACGTATTATAGATAATAAAAATACGAATACAACGCATTTTTCATTTAAGTGATTGGATAATTAGGAGCGAAGAGAATTCGAAAAAACTGGAAAATTCATCATTTTCTCAAAAATTCAAATCGTCGTTTTTCAAGTTACAGCATTGAAACTTTACTACTGCCACTTTGCAGTAGGTCTGAATCTACTGCAAAATCTTTTATTAAGAAATTGCAACTAGAGTAACAGCTGTACCATGGTACCTGCTTCTCACGGTCATAAAGTGCATACAAAGGATTTGTTTTCTACTTAGTTTCAACGCTTTAACATCTAAGTCAACGACGAAGATATGAATTTTTGAGAAAATGACTGAGTTATGAATCTTTGAGAAAATGACGAAGTTATGAATTTTTCAGAAAATGAATTTTCCAGTTTCTCTAAAATTTCGTCGCTTGTAATTATCCAATTACAGACAAAAATGCGTTGTATACGTATTTTTAATATATACAAAAGTTGAAGGGATGATTTTCCCGGAAAAATTTATAATTTTCTGTTTATCAGGCACGGTTCGACGTGTGGTACTTTTTTTGATCGAGAAGACGGTCTATGTATTTCAACAAGTATTTTCATGGTTATTGCTCAGATTATCATGATTTCTTAGCGCCAGTGGCACAGGGGTATCGCTTGAAGCTTGCAGTGGGAAGGCCGTACAGTCAATTCCCATGACCAACTGATCTTGTATGTTTGTAACTTTTTTCCGCATCCATAGATATTCTAATTCCTTTTAAGCCTACTGAAGGGGCTGGAACAACTTGCTGTTTAAACTTCTAGAATTTTCATTTAAAAAGATCCGATACTGTGCAGTGTAGCGATGTTCTAAGTTTCTGGATTTCAATCTGTTTTTAACGGTTAAAAATAAATGTAAGTGAAGAGAAACCCGTTCTCTTGGTTTCCAGTCAGCACTTTTTATGTCGATTTACGACGCCGTGTGTAACGACACTACGCGTGTTTGGAGTTTAAATTGCATTTTTAATTTGTTTTTGTTTTACTTTCAGCGCTGTATATTTGCTCGATTAAATAACACAATCAGATAAAAATGAACATTTCTATTTCAAATTAAATCAATTATTTGAAACGAATAAATATACGACTGAATTTAATGCAACAGTATTATCAATATAGAAAATAAATGAACATTAAAATATTCAATTTAACAATTGCCAATTTTCTATACAACTACTGTTTCAAAAATTATTTTCATAAAAAAAAAATTTTCAACTAGGTTGAATAAATATACACGCATGTGAAATGCAATTGAATAATTCATTTCCATTTGGTTTCATTGATATAAAAATATTTCTTATTAAAAATATAATTTTACCATTCTTTTTGTAACCCAATAATATCGACAATTTTCGATTGGAATTTAAATGAAGTTAGTTTGTGGTTAAGTGTATTAAATGTTTGTGAACTATTTATCGTCAATAATTACCCACTAGGCTCTGCACAATATTATATTATGTTTGAACTCCCTCAATTTCCCTTTGGATTTCAATAGAGACAATATGAGATTGTGTGTAGTGTTTGTTTTTGAGTGATTCTATTTGTTTACGGCTGTAAAACATTCTCACAATTTCAAAATTACAATGTGAAGACTATAAAATGACGAAATAATTATTGAAGAAAGACTGAGGAATAAACTGAAGTATCCTTCGATCCATCAACATACTTACTATAGATGATTAACGCACAATTCTGGCTACAAAAGGTGACCGAGGAGCAATTGAACTATCATATAATGATGGTTGTTATTCACGAAGGTAATTCGCTCGTGAATAATAACCACTATATGTGAGTAGGATACTATACTTTATCCACGATCCTTCAATAATTTTATGCAGTGTGTTATAAAACTTTCCATATCACCTGAGCAGTCAATTTTATCAAGGTATCACAAAAGGACGTCATCTACCACTGAATCCCTATCGCTCCTCAGTTCCAAAGGCCGGTATAGGTAAGTATACTGGGTGAGTCATAACTATAGGAAAGGAACACAGGCTAAGGGCAGATCGTTTGGACCAAAATATGGCGATAGGACCAAATATGCCTTGCTATGGAAAAAGATAAAGGGTGTTAAAGTTTTTTTTTGGTTTTTTGCTAATAATTTCACTGTATATTTATTAATTGTTATCAAAATCGTCACAGTGGCCTAATTTTATACAGGGAATATTATTTCATGTACTATTTTACATTTTGTTACAGCGGGCGCCACCTGAAGGATTTCTAATGACGAAATCGAGCGGTAACTTTTTTTCACAAAACGTGATTTTGATTACATAAATATCATTTCTTTGTAATATTGGTACTCTTGTTTAAACACGATATTTTCATCAAATTTTGAAAAAAACGCTATTGAACAGTTCAGAGTACCAGGAGGAGATTTCAAATATTATTTCATTTATGAAGAGTGTGCTTTGGACTGTCAGATAGTTGTCTCTGGTAAATTATATTTTGTTGACCGAATATGCAAGACCAAGAATACAAGTATTTTAGCAAGACCAAGAGCGGACAAGCAAAACCGAGACCGATACCAAGACTGTATTAGTATTGGTCTTGGTTCTTGCTTTGCTCATCACTACTCCCTTTTCTTTAGCAATTTCTAGCACGGAATTTACTTGGAAAATCTCCAATATGGTAACTCCATCTCTATTTTTATCGATGTTCCTTCGTATAATATTCAGATCTTTCTGCCCATTATTTACTACCTAGGTTTTCTAGAAAGCGATTTAGGTAAATGTGGAGATGATACATTTTCGGCACTGTTGATGAATCCAGTCTTTTCCTATGGTCCAATGTCTTAAATATTAAACATATTTTCTATATGAACGCCAAAGTATACTAAATAAGCCCTTTCCACTAATTTAAAAATAGGTATCCAATTTTCTTTTAAAGTGTATAAAAAACGTTTGGATTGTTTACACAGTAAGAATAATAATAATATAATAAATTTATTCATCCCTTCATATTTTACATGATATAGGACAAGTCATAGATGAAACACAAAGAAACAAGATATAAAGGTACAGTTAATTAAGTGAAAAAATCATTTGTGACATACACACACTGGTCAATAAGATATATTTTTAAATGAGTTTTGAAACGGTTAAAATTGTCTATGATTTTGACGGAGGACGGAAGACGATTGTAAAATCTTGTTCCAGCATAGTAGCGACTAAGTTCATACAGGTTTGTTGAATGCCTAGGAACACAGAACTTATCACCAAATCTGGTAGCGCAGTTATGGAAATCACAGTTCTTGGAAAAGGGGTGGCTTAGCCCACTCCAGATACCATGGTAGCCCCGTCCAGTATCGATATCACTTTTACACTTCCGAACCGCCGAACAAAACCTTGATCTTATCGTGATCGTGATAGTAAGCGATCTTCTAATCATGCGATACACGCCAGCGCGGTCTCTGTTGTTGCTTGTCTTGCTGGATGCACATGTGGACTCTTGTCCCTCTTGGACTTGTTTACGTTTTGTGTTTTACGTGCCATGGATGCTGTGACAAATCAATTTGTGGAAAGGTTTGGTGACTTAGACTTTGCCAAAAGTATTGATAGCTTTTTAAATCTATCTTTTGAAGGTGGAAATACCTTTATTCATCATTATTCACAACTCTTTAAAATTGATATACCACTTTTAGAAGCAGAAATAAAAATTACAAAGCAAATGGTTAAAAAAGAGGACAGCACCTAGTTTTCTATTTTAAAGAAATATGTGACACCGGATGTCCAACCCAATCTATACAAACTGTTTCAGGTTGCAATAGCTATTCCTGTTAGCTCCGCCGGCTGCGAGCGCAGTTTTTTGGCTGTGAGAAGAATTAAAACGTGGTTACGCTCTTGCATGGATCAAGATAGATATTCGCAACTTTCCATACTTTACATTGAAAATGAATTGGCTAAAGATATCGACTCTCAAGAAGTCTTGAACATTTTTGCGAAGAAAAATAGAAAAATGGTCTTAATTTAATTTTGAACGTTCTTTTTTTATCTCAACCTAGTAGGTACATAAGTATCTAAATACATACCTACATCTTATTTTAAATTTATAGAAATACGCATTAAAATTTTTTCACATCTGCATAATTATTTGTTTTATTTTTCAAATATGCATAGATAAACCCCTTTTATATTGATTTGTATTTAATGGAAAGTACATTTTTCAATGGGGCTGAAGCCCCCTCCTAAAAAAAGTTATTCCGCCGCCAATGGTGACGTAGGCCAATGTAGCAATAGGAAATATGGACTTCAGATACATCTGGCTAATTCGAATCAAATTTTAATCTTGAGGTTAAACTTAAAACATAAAATAACTTCAATATTACAAAAAATTGAAAATATGTCTCCGTTTTTATATACATTCATTGAAACGGACCAATACTCTTAAAAATCTTTTGAATTCATTAAATTTATTCAAAAACTTTTGCCTTAATCCCTCTCATCCTGGTTTTATTAATTTTTCCCTCCATTTCCAAATCTTCCAGTGATTACATTTTGAAACAATATCAAATCCACAGTTATCCATTTAAAATTCTCCAATATTTGCTCTCAAAACAAACAGGTATATACAGTATTAAAAAATAATCGCAACAAAATTGTATTGTTTACTTCCCTGGAGTCTGAAAGTCATGAAGCTTTTGAAAAAGTTCACATATAAAGAAAGAGAGAGGTGGAGGACAAACAACAAAGCGATGACCTTTTCCAACAATCAATAGAGCTATTCAGACAATTGGAAGCGAAACAAAGACCAAAGGCGGTGCAGAGCAGCCAGTATACTATACAATGAAATTTGTTGACAATTCAGAACACTGATGTTGGATGTACGTTTATCATAGGCGGAGGCAGATGAGTGTTATTTATTAAATATCCAAATTTTATATTGAATATTTTATTAAAAATGAACGAAATGCATTGATGTCAAAGGAAGATGAATTTTGTTTGCAAAGTGTAAAAACATCGGTAATCATGAATTGGTTCATTAACATTCGATTACTGTCGTTATAACATGAACTTATTTTATTAGTAAACCCTGTAAGTAAAAAATCTAATAAAGTAAAATCAGGTGAACATAGTGGTACTTCTGTATATCCTCCCGGATTCCAGCATTGTAGGATTGTAGAGTGTTCAAATCCGTACATAGAAATTGTAAATAATTAAATTGAATCCCAGGATTTCATTACCAAACTAAAAATTTACTATTATGATCCTCTAGTACCAAAGTAGATTTTCTGGGTTCAGTATGGTTAATTTGGTTTTGGTTAGAACATGACATCATTTGAATTCAGTTGTCTGGCAACTGTAGACATAGGTCTCGTCCTCCATTTTGGTGCCTTGTTGTACGTTGACGTTGTTGTTGTGTTGTGTATTTGGCATGAGATACGGTATTTCTACCCAGAGACGTGGCCAGCATCCATTCGTTGCACTTTCTCTATTTTCTGGTGATAATAGTCTAAAGGAAAGTTGGTAAAATAAAATGTTCTGTTCAATATCAAAAATTTTTCAACACAATATGTCACCTCGACACAAGTCAAAACAATAAAATTCAGGAACCAAAATGGCGGATGAGAATACTAATCTCTTTAGTGCCTTAGTTCCGGTTGGCTCAACAGGCGTTGAAACTCACATTTTCAATGCAGGTTATATCATGTTAACTAATCATGGCAGTTAACTATGACATTTGATATTTGTTGACAGACGCCAACTATGTTGATAAATGCAACACCTAAAAGGCAGCCCTCATAACATAACTATTTTTATAAGACGAGAGCACACAAATTGTTTCCTTGTTTTAAAATTTTTGGCATTTTTCCGAATTTATTTGGTTTTTTAGTATTTATTATGAATAGGATATACTATCATTTCCATCGCTAATTTTCCTGTTCCTCTCAGGTGAAGTAGTCATGTATCTAATCTAATGTAGGTATATACGTTCACTTTCGACCCACTACCTATCAGGTTATTAATAGGGTTTTGAAAAAATTGGCACATCCGAAATAATTCTCATTAACTGATACAATCCGGTCCTGTGCCTGTTTCTTTCTCGACATTTTTCATTCATTGTTCTATAAGAATTATCGTTTTGTTTTGTCCTTTATATTGATGTTGTATTGTTTTTGTGTTTCCATTAAAAAAAAACTGCCAGATTATGTCGAACAATGCAATGATTTCATGCAGTTATCTGTATGGGTTTTCGTTACTTTTTTTTAAACTTGTTATGCAACTAATTGGCACTGCTGTTTTTGATGGGTTTCAATTCACGTAATGTGTAATAAAACGGATAAAAATACACGCAAAGGTCATGGGAATGTTAATAGGTGTTTGATATTTGTTTGTTTTCATTTTTACCGGAAACTTTAAAATGGTAGTTAACACTAATAAATTTTACTATTACAAGTGATATTCAACAAAATAGCATACTGCTCTGATAACAATTTTTTTGATAAACCCCTATTTATTTTCCGATTACATCAGTTCAAAATTCAAAGTGGCTTAAGTAAAAATACCACCCCCTTCATTTCCGTTTTAATTCAGATATTTTGATAGCTTTTTTCGTCAACTCAGTAACAAAAATATTATGTTCTGGGGAAAATTAAATTAATTCTATTGTGATTATTTCACTGAAAAACAAATTGTATTAATATATATTTCTTTTATTTCAGGTAAGAGGAATTCAGCAACATAATGTAGTTTTAGGTAAGCTTAAAATACTGAAGCATGAAACAAACTTCACGATTTATTTTTTGTCTTTTATTTCTAAAAAAGGTGCAGAGCTGATTATCCAATACATATGTATGTATAATTGTATATTGGGGTGACATTCACTTACACCTAAAAGTTCAAAGGTAAGTGAATGCAGGCTTCTTCTTCCATTCCAAAGAATCCTCATTCTCCTTGCTCTACTAGTATTATGCTCTTCTCAGGAGTATCTTTGATTGTCAGCTCACTACTACTACTACTACTACTACTAATCTAGTCAGGCGAACATGGCCAAGGCAAACTCAAGCCAAGGTTCCGGCACTGAGGCCACTGGCGGGCCTATTGTGCCATTCCTGCTACAGAGGTGTTTCCTCAGACAGCAGTGCCTGTTAGGAGTCCTGCTATCTTTTTTAACCTGCTCCTTGGTAGTTCTAGAGTAGCTCTAGTATGTCCATCAGTCCATCCCCTCAATAGGAGCTTGGACTGCCTGAGACCCTGTAGAGCCCTCCAGTGAGCATGGTACTGGTTTCTCAACCAGTTCCTCGTCTCCTTACGGATTGTTTGCTTTGTAAGGCCCAAGGTCGGGCCCGGGCCGTTAAAAGGAGTAGTTGCCCCTTCCACAGCCAGCTCGTACGCCCTTTCATTGCCTTCAAAACCAGTGTGTGCCGGAATCCATTCTAGCCACACTGTGCTCCGCCTTGCTAGGTCAGCAAGGCGTTCACGACATTCAGCAGCAAGCCCTGAGTTGATGGTATATCCACTCAGTGCCTTAATTGCCGCCCAACTCCCTAGTCCAGTCTTCAAAGGCATTTTATCTCCTCTTTTAAATAGTTCATTTGCTATTACATTTCCTTCTACTTCAGTGTCCTGGAACCCACAGTAGGGTGAGGATGTTGTTCTTGGTTAATTAAATTTTCCTAGGTTATTACAAAAGAACTTAGTGTTTTAATGGCCGCTTGAACGAAATGATTATTTATCTTCTATATTTTTTATTTTACTGGACACACTTTCCTACGTCGCGACCATCCCCTTGGAAGGTACTTGGGATTTCCCCGGAGCTTTTTTACTGTTTGGTTCCTGGTCCGTACACTTCTATCCCACTCGCCGTGGCTTATCTGATTTTTTCTTTAAATTTCATTAATAGAACCAATCATAAAACGTTCGGTTAATTTGTTTGCAGTTGCTATCAGATATGTCATCTAATTGGGCATTTATAAAGTTGACGCTTAGCTCAAGTTATTAAACTGACTTGAAAACGCTAATCGCGATACCAAGGTACCCTCACGGTGGACTTAGAAGTTGGTTCAACATTCACTCACCGTTGAATGTATTTCAGGAATAACTAATTTTAATCCCACTGTTTGTTAATTATAAATTTTGTCTGGCTCTGATACGCCAGGAAAAGTAAAGTTAAGGAATCAGAGGTAACCAAGGATAAAGTCAACCTAACTGGTTTACGCATACAACTACTTCAACGTCAAGTGTATAAAAATGAAAGTTAGTGTCAAAGGCCATAGCTGATTAACAATGTTAATTTGGACTCCCAACCATTTTTGGAAACTGACTTTGTGATCTTATTTGGACTAGTTTGGAACAACTTCTCCTGAATTTTCAACTCCTACGAAGCATTTGGGCGTTGTAGGTACCCTGTCGTCTGAGCCATATTTTTTTCATTTAGATTTGTGTAAACACATTTTCTTTTTCAAAACTATCAATTACAATACACTGATTAATTCATTAATTTTTCTACAAACGCATGGAAGAGTATATTTGTTTGTAAGCATTTTAGTTTTCCGCGCTTTAAATACCACTTTACCGCACGCCAGGCATGAACTGTTGCCTTTTATAATTATATGTTTTATCGGAATTTTGTTGAATATTGCGTTAATTAACTATTAATGATCACATCGATACCCAGAAGGTGACTAATAAACTTATTAGTTTGTTACTAGCTATTCTATGTCTATTCGAATTATATGTTTTCCATTTTCTACCGGCTTGTAGAAAAATTATTGTTCCTAGCACACGCAGAAAGTTAGCAGCATGTTATAAACAATGAGCGCGACCTAACTTTCTCATAATATTCATCCAGTTTCACTGAATAGAATCATTTCATTATTTATTTCTACTCTGGAATCTTCCATGTAATTTTCCATTATTACCAAAAAACACATCGTAGCTTAACTTAACAGTTTGACAGCGCCAAAGATGACAAAATAAATTTTCTGTCATTCTTGACTGCGCTGACGTTCTAAAACCAATAAAAATTACAAAAGCAGCCATATTTAACAAAATACCAAAAATGTTTTAGCCTTAACAATTTCGGAGCCCCTATGTTGAAATGGAACAAATTGTAAACAGCAAAAAAAATGTGGGCACATAGGTCGTGCGATTTCAAAAAAGGTAGCGTCTAGTGAACTAGCAAATCTAATCGTGAACATGTGCAAAAAAATTCGCAAAAGTGCAAAAAAACGGTTTTTTGCGTTTAAACAAAAACTACAACTCCTAAAAGAAAAAGTTGAATGAGAAAGTTGTAGATATTAAAAATACGTATCATTTCATCTTTGGTTTATGAAAATCGGTTAAAAATTTTCCGAGAAAAACGGGAAAGCCCACCGAAAATAGCGTTTTTTATTTTTTGTAACAAAAAATTCATTTTTCAATCAATCCGATTGAAACTTTGAAAACATGTAGATGTAAGTAAGCCGAAAATCATGTTTTTTTTAAAAATTGAAAAATTTTTTTTTTGCTAATAAGCTAATAGTACAAGTCTTCAAGAATAAAATAAGCTTCCGATGAACTGTGTAGGACCACCCCAAGAGCAGGAAGAGCCCATTTGTCAAAAAACCTTTTTTTCGCAAAATTGTAATAACTAAAAAAAAATATTTTTTGTTAATTTTTGAAAAAAGCATGATTTTTGGCTTACTTACATCTAAACTTTTTCAAAGTTTCAAGTGGATTGATTGAAAAATGAATTTTTTATTACAAAAAATAAAAAACGCTATTTTCGGTGGGTTTTCTCGTTTTTCTGATGAACCGATTTTCATAAACCAAAGATTAAATGATAGGTTTTTTAATATCTACAACTTTCCCATTCAACTTTTTCTTTTAGGAGTAGTACTTTTTTTTTAACGCAAAAAACCGTTTTTTGCACATGTTCGCGATTGAATTTGCTAGTGCACTAAACGCTGTCTTTTTTGAAATCGCACGACCTATGTGCCCATATTTTTTATTGCTGTTTACAATTCGTTCTTGAAAATTTCCCTATTGATTGGACTATTAGACTAAAGTGGGGTTTTTTGATAATGTTTATAAAACGTCATTAAATAATAGTTTCAAAACCACATTTCCATATCTTAACAAATAAATTTTAGCGTATAAAAACAAGCTTTAAGTGACGGATAACTTTATCTTATGTAACTTTATACTAATGTCATGTATCGCCCCCAAGGCCTTGCGGATAGAAAATAATTATCGACACTCCACTCCCATCTGGAATGTATATTAAATTTCACAAGATATTTACTTATGAACCGAAATAAACACGTCTCATTTTCTCTACTTAGTTAGTTTTTCGTGCCTTCGTGGGGACTATATTTATTTTTAACAAATTTCTACTTTGTTAGATTCTGCTCTTAGACATACCTCACTGACAGTATTTATGTAAGGTTAAGCACAGGTTGGGGTATAGTACTGTCACTTTTTAGAAATATTGTTCAGATTTTAATGAAACTTGGTACACTAGGTAGAACGAGATAATGAACCAGTTAAATTTTTGAAAAGCTAAAGAGAACTGAAATCAAAAATATCAATATTTAATATTGAACCTTATCATAATTCATAAATTTTATATTTCACAAAAAGCACCGCTTAAGTAACAATGCAGGTGGTAATAAATGACACAAATCTAAAAGGATAGCTCCGGCATTTTTACATTTCTTATTCAATTTCATTTTATTTCGTTCTACCCATTTATAATACCAAAGAGAGCTATAATTAACATTTTTAGTAATGGCAGTTTCTGTGATCAGTGTAGGTAGTTAGGTATTTGTTCACCTATGAATAATGGCTCTTCCGACCTTATTTATTGTGAACACCGTTTTTGAGATTCATCAAAGCCTTGATTCCTAAAATTTAGATATCCGTAATTACAATAAATTGTTTTCGTCTAACAAAGTCACACTCAACTTTTTTGACCAGCAGAAATGAAATCATTGAGTTTAAATAAAGGACACCCCGCACCTTTGCGGACGGAAAGTACTCTGTTCAGCAGCCCAAGGGTGGAAAATTCACATGAATTTTCCAATTAAATGTTAGTGTATGTCAAGGTTTTTTGTTTCGTTTTTCTGAAAGTACACTGAAAAGTGCCAGAATCTTTAAAACGTACAGGGCACCATAAATTCTCCTGCCAAATGCAAAATACAGATACTAGACAGTGCAAGTGGCTATTAAAGTCATTGTTAGCCTACACCACTGGTGTTTTTAATCGATACTGGATTTGGTTAGTAAATAAATCCCAACCCCCAGAGGTGTCTACTAAATGAATAGTCAAGTTTCCAAGGTCAAATGGATGATTTTTTTCCTATTTCTAAAGTGCCTTTCGGCCTGACAGGCACGAACAACTAACTATTCAAAATTGACAATAGCTTAGAGGTTATAAGATACACTCACCACAAATAATGTTTTCAGTTGGATCATGACAGAACAGTTCATTGTGTAGTTATTGTATAAAACCCGTTTGTAATTATCAATGATTCATTACAAGCTTTAGTCAATTTTTTCTAGCCAAAAATATAGGATAATATTTACTTTAACGTTGTGTGTCGTGGTCTCACTGATCGAAATGCCTTGCCTGTATAAAGTCAAAATGGCACAATATAAGAAATAAGCAAATGCGTGCTTCTCTTTTTTATTGTTATTTTTTACCAAGCAAAGCAAAAAATTAAATTGTTCCTCCAATACACATAAAAAATTTGTATGAGTCTGTATCTTCTGGTGCCCGTTCTTCATTCAGCATCTTAAGTGTTCCTAAGCCTTTTTCGCTCCTTCTTTTCAACCATGGATTCCGTATTACTCTCTTGTTCATAGCTTTTCTCTTTCTTGCAACATTATAACAGCTGCTGCTGTTAATAATGAAAATTCAACATCCATATTTATATTTACAACAGTAAACTGAAAAGGATAAAAATACCTATCTACATTTAAAAGTTCAGGAGACTCCCAAAGTAAAACTGCACTAAGAGTTTTAACAGGAATCCTAACGGGACATTGTCGCCTGAATGGGCACCTTAAAAAGCTCAAAATAGTGGGGGAAGAAGATTGTGGATTTTGTGGAATGGAACAAGAAACCTCCAAACCACCTGGGAGACTACTGGATAGAAGAGGGACAGTTACCTAAGTTGAAGCCTGCAGATATCCTAAAATTCCTCCGGGAAATAGGACTAAAGGAGCTACTAGTCTCTGAGACTCTCCTCAGAAACTAAGTAGAAGTAAGGGGGCACAATAGATCTTTTAGGTCTCAGTGAATGATACCCCAAAATACATAGATACATACAATCCTAAATTTGGGATCCTGAAAAAATGACTAAAACTTGTAATAAATCATTGATAATTACAAAGGGGTTTATGAAATACTCCACTCGCAGTGAATAACTTGCTTTGATCTTTATATAAGTCAAACAGGTATTTTATTTAACACGGTAGAAAAAACTGAAGTTTTCTTTTTCCAGCTTGGGACTAACAGACACATTATACGTTATAGTAGACGCAATTAATTTAATTGTTTAATTTGCACTATGAGTATGACTATATTATTGTTTGTCCACGACCACTTAATAAGCAGTCAATATTTTACTTACTAACAAAAGGTATATGGTACCCATCTATCTACTAGAGAGAATTATGAACTCATAATTCACGCTTTTGCATTTAAATAGCATACCATGACAACTCAACACTACAACATTTCGGTACATAGGTGACTAGAATTGGGGGTACAATATGAAGGAACAATATGAAATAAACTATTGAATCTGCACAGAGAAAAAGGTTTTGTTAGTCTGAAAAAATCAATTTGTTTGAAAAATATTTACTTAATGTAAAAAAACTTCATTTAACTTAACAAACAAATTCTTCAGTAAACAAATCTTGATTCTTTATATAGACAAAAAGAAATGTTTCAATAGATAATGTTGGTAGGTTGACATAAGCAATAAAATTAGTAACATGAAATAAATATGTTTCAGGATAATAAAAGTTTAATTCCATGAAACAAAAGTTAATGTTTAAATTTAACATATCATTTGTTTCTACCAACAATATGGCATATTGAGAAAAACATTTAATTTGGTTAAATAAAAAACATATTTTCAAAAATTTTAAGTTGTTTGAAACAAGCAGACCATTTCTATTTTTTAAATAAGTAAACGATTTATCTACTTTATACAGGTATACCTATTACGTATTGTGAGTTTTTATAACGTAGGTACCTATGTAGGTATTAACACAATTTACAAATATCTCTCACATTCCCTGCGTCAACCTATAAACAGAGTCAACAGTCATTTTTCTATTTCTACCCTTTTTTGCAGGTTGATGTAGATATTGTGCATATAGAACTTTTTAAGCATTTTTTGCAACACATTCAAAAATAGGTATACAGCTTCGGTTCTAATCGGCAACACGAACATTGCTGTCACTTTCGTACAGGGTTGTCAGCTGTAAATAAATTCAATGGTTCTAAAAAAGCTCAACATGTGTACAATGCGGATGATTGAAAATTAATGTCAAAGAAAAAGGTACCTAAACCTAGGTATTAACAAAAGCTAATTTTACAATTAATAGGTGTATATCACCTATTTGTAATCCCATTTATTCATGTCAGAAGACATGTAAACAATGCATAGTTTTTGTCAGTATTTACGTATGTGCGTATATCTGGCAACAGCTGTCGGTAAACACACCGTACACCGTATCATCGTTGCGATAGGTTAGCAACACGAACTTAACGTGAATAAAATAAATAATAACCAATATTATTATAATTTACCGGTACGGTGGTGTTTTATTTATTGTAGTGCCATTATTATGCAAAAACGGATTTGATGAAAAAGTGGGGATTAGAGAATCTGGTTAATACCTTTGAAGGTTAGTACGAGATGAGCCTATAGTATATAGATAATCGGTTTGAATTCTTTAAGCCTAAAAGCTGATCGGTCTCAATTTTTAACTTGAATAAGTAAGAATAATCGTTTAATATCATTATTATCATTATAGAGGACTTATTGCAATACTTATTAGAGAAAAAACACGTTCATTTGCATATACCTAACCGTTTTAAAAAAACATTTTTTTTAACTAAATCCGATTGTTGTTTGAGTCAAGCAAATAATTATTTGGTTACAATAAATCCCCACTTGCATGCATAAAACCTCAATACTGTATACATATTTTCCTAATTGCTTCATTAGACAAGAAAGTTGTATTAATAAATTAAACTGAGATTTTCTAAAATATTTGCTGTAGGTACCTAGTTTCTTTGGGACTCCACTAACGTGCCGATTTATTGTTATGATTTGACCAATTTCACGATAAATGGGCCAAATCTGTCCATAAATCGTTCCGAGTATGCGCACCTAATGCTGGACGAATTGGCAATGCAATTTTTTTTGTTATATTTTTGAACCTAGAAGGTAGATCAGTTTTTATTTACTTAATATATTTCTTAAAAGTAGATACTATTGGTTTTTATTTTTTGCACCCTTCCTTCCTAAGAACCCCTCTAGTCAGTACAAAAAAAATGTATTCCAACAATAACGTATTTTAGGTGAACAAAAAGCAATATTTGGTTCAAAGAAATATATATCTTGATTTAAAACAAATTATTGTTTGGTATAAAAAATTCTATATTTAAATCAAATAAACAAAAATTGTGTATATATATATATAAATTCAAACTTCTTTAATGGAAACTCGTGATTTGTTTGAAACAACTAAACATTTTTCCAAATGAAATAAATTATTTTTTGAAGTGAAAAAATGCTTGTTTAATTTAAAAAAAGAGATTTTTCTTTGAAATTGATCTTACACCAAATGAAGAAAATATTTGTTTGTTGTAAAGAATTTATTTGTTTGGATGAATAAAAAGTATTTGGTTGAATGAAAAAAATTAATGTTTAAGTTAAATAATATTTAATTTCACTACTTCAAACAAACCGAATGGTTCAGTCAAACAAGCTTATTCATTGGCCCTATTGAAACTACAGATTTGTTTAACTGAAATATATTTTGTTTAATTCAAATAATTCTTTTTCTCTGTGTGCGTATTTTGTTTAGGAAATTTGGTTCTGAAATATATCGTATTGATAAAATATCGAAATTTTTAGTATTGATACTTGTTTCGATATAGTGGACTGTATGAATCAAATCAATCGCTGGTTTAACTAATATTTAATATTTACAAAAAAAGGTGTGAATTAACAAAATTATGTCTAACGAAAACAAAACAATGTGGCTTTGCCGACAGTCTAATAGTCAATGTGGTTCTTTTTTTTTACAATTTGCAGAAAGGGTGCACTCCAACGTTGCCAGACTTCACCGTTGTTCTGACATCTGACGACACAAATTTCTCCATGCTCCCCACCTTGAACGGTTCAAAACCGTTCGAAACACTGAACAAATTTCAAGTCACTAATACGTAAAAATTGTTTACAAATACACGAACAACTAATGTCTACGATATTGTCTCTGCTAGAGGTAATGGGCAACATTTTGTGACACCTCTTTTATAGGTGCCATGTGAGGTTTTAACTGAAACCACTCGAACTATCCCGTCATTGCCTGGATAAGTGGCTACAATTCTTCCTATATTCCAGTTGCAAGGAGGTAAATTATCAGCCTTCAAAAGTACCAAGGTACCAATTGTGAGAGGTGAATTACTGATTTTCCATTTCTTCCGCTGTTGGAGTTGGTTTAGATAGAGCTTGGACCATTGCTTCCAGAAACCTTGCAACATTTGCTGGAGCAATTGGTATCTGGACAATTGATTAACTTTTACGTCCTCAAATAGTGGATCAGGAACTGTTGTCATCGGACGGCAAATTAAAAAATGTGAGGGAGTTAAAGGAAGATAATCATTGGGGTCTGAGGATAGGGCATACAAGGGACGTGAATTTAACGTGGCTTCTACCTGAACAAGAAATGTAAGAAACTCCTCGTAGGTTAATAAGGTTGTCCCGATAACCCAATACAAATGGAATTTAACACCCTTTACATTACTTTCCCATAATCCACCAAAATTTGGAGTACTAGGGGGAATAAAGTGCCAGCAAATACTTTGGTTGGCTAGTGAACTGACAATCTGATCTTCAGAATTTCGCAAACAATCGTATAAATATTTCAGCTCTCGTTGCGCACCAATCAGATTTGATCCATTATCAGAATATATATGAGCAGGTTTACCTCGTCTAGATGCAAATCTACGTAGTCCTGCCAAAAATGCTTCACTTGTTAAAGTGCTAATGAGTTCTAAGTGAACGGCTTTTGTGGAAAAACAAATAAAAAGGCAAATGTAGGCCTTGTAAGTTTTCGAGCCACGCCCTTTTCTATCTTTTAAAATAAAGGGGCCAGCATAATCTAATCCTGTAATAGCAAATGGTTGAGAAATAGTTACTCTTTGTTTAGGTAAATCGGCCATAATGGAAGTGGCTGATTTTGGTTTAAATTTAAAACAATGGACACACTTTCTGACTACCTGTTTCGAAAGTGACATGCCTGAAATAATCCAAAAATTTTGGCGCACATTAGCTAATAAAAGTTGTGGACCAGCATGTTGCAATTGCTTGTGCTCATGTTCTAGTATGAGTCTACTTAAATTATGTTTTTTGTCCAATAGAATTGGATGCTTTTCATTAAATTGCAATGAGGAATATTTTAGTCGACCTCCAACTCTTAGAATTCCATTTTCATCTAGAAATGGAGTTAACGATAATAGTCTATTGTTAGAAGGAAGACATTTTCCAGTTTTTAACAAAGTTATCTCAGTATTGAAACATTCTTTCTGAGCTAATTGAATCAAGAATGACTTTGAATTATTAAATTCAGTACTTGAAATTGGACTCTTCTTTCTTTCTTTGGGACTTGTCTTTATATTTGTTAAAAATCTTGGACAATAAGCAAACACTCTAATTAATTTTGTTAAGGACGAAAACTTGTGAAAAATAGTGAAAAGTTCATTGTGTTGAACATTTAAAGATTGTATGTCTTTTTTGAACTCTAAAAATTGGGATGAAGTGGGCAAATCGGAGAATTTCATTCGTTTGAATTCTTTGTACAAAAAATCTGGACCCTTAAACCATATGTGGTTTTCATGTAATTGAGATGGCAATATCCCTCTACTTCCTATATCTGCTGGGTTTTCTGAAGTATTCACATAATACCAATCGTCTATATCAGTACTACGTTGAATATCAGCAACTCTGTTTCCTACAAACACTTGCATCCTTGTAGGGTTCGTGTGAATCCAATGCAACACTATCTGCGAATCACACCAATAAAAGGCTTTAAAATTGAAAGTCACTGCTTGTGACACAGTTTTCATCAGCTTGACTAGCAAAACGCTTCCACACAATTCCAATCGAGGGATTGTAAGAATTTTGACTGGTACCACCTTAGTCTTGGCGCATAATAATTTAACATTAACATTACCATGGTTATCTATACATCTAACATAAATTGCTGCACAGTATGCTTGGTTAGAAGCATCACTAAAGCCGTGAAGTTCAGTTATTACTGAATTATTTGAAAGGACAAATCTTGGTATTTGCAATTTGTTAAAACAAATAATCCCAATCCCATCCCAATCTAGTTTCAAAGACCAAAGAACCTGGATCATTATTTTAACTAAAATAATGCAACAACTCAATAACCCTAAAGGGTCATAGATTCTTGCGATAGAAGAGAGCATAGATCTTTTAGTTGCATTTGAATGAATTGTTTGTTCCACATGAAAAGTAAATGAGTCAAAGTTGCATAACCACTGAACACCTAAAGTTTTGATATAATCGTTATCCCCTAAATTCAGTACACTGAGTGCATCTGACGTATCTTCAAAATTGCTAAGAAGCTCTTTGGCATTGGAAGACCATTTTTTTTATTTAAAACCTGCCGATGTTAAAATGGTATCAATCTGTGTACAAATATTAATAGCTTCCTTTGTACAAGAAAATCCTGTAATTAGATCGTCTACGTAAAAGTCGCGTAGGATAATCTCACAAGCATCTGGGCAGGTAGCTTTGTTATCATAGGCCAGTTGCTGAATGCAACGCATGGCCAAAAATGGTGCACTAGCTGTGCCGTATGTTACAGTATTCAAAATGTAACTTGAAATCGGAAGTGAAGTATCATTTCTCCACAATAATTGCTGCATTGGTCTATCATCTGGATGCAAAAGTACCATTCTGTACATTTTGTTTATGTCTGAGCTTACAACAACTGGATGCTGTCTAAATCGAATTAAAATGTTCAAAATGTCATTTTAAATTGCTGGACCTGAAAATTGTATATCGTTCAGTGATTTACTATTACTAGTTGGTGCAGACCCATCGAAAACAACTCGAAGCTTGGTCGTTATGTGGTCATTTCGAACTACACCATGGTGTGGTAAAAAATAAGAAAATTTTTTATCATCAGTACCGTTATTAGGAGACATATGCCCCATTCTTTGGTACTCATCTATAAATGATGAATAGGTATTTTGAAAATCAGAATTTGTCCTAAATTTTGACTCTAAATTTACCAATCTTTTAATCGCAGTGGATTTTGATTCTCCCAAATCACAAGAATCTCTCCACGGTACTCTTACAATAAATTGCCCACAATCTGACCTAGTTGTGGTCCTTTTAAAATACTCCTCACAAAATAGGTCTTCATCAGAAAGAGAAATTGTATGTTCCGGTTCCTCAACGGACCAAAACTTTTGTAATTGATCATTTTCCTCAAAGGACAAATGGATGGATAAATTGCAGTGAAATTTCTTTTGAGTACTTGTAACTTTTCCAGTGGCAATGTATCCAAAAACAGTGTTTTGAAGGGACGGTAAATTGTTTCCGCAATTGATATTGCCTTCCAATAGAACATTCCAAAATAGACTGGCATCACTTAAAATATCAATTTGATCGGTAGTGTTAAAGGAATCGTCTGCCAAAATTATTTTTGGGTATGTTCCAACGAGAAATATCAAACGAATAGGATGGATAAGGTTTAGTGACTGTTGGTACCACAAAGCATTTTACCATGGAAGGAAAATCATTAAGTCTAGAGCCTATTTTGATGTTACAACGTTTATTAATGGAGGAAGATAAATTGTTGACACCTAATACATGATTAGTTTCATTTGTTGTGACTTCTAAGCCTTGAGTTTTGCATAGTTGTTCACTAACAAAAGAGCATTGACTTCCAGAGTCCAACATAATCCGGGCAATATGAGGTTGCCCCCATTTATCATAAACCTTTATTTTAGCTGTGCTTAGTAGCACAAATTCGTCTGAGCGGCATTCATTAATTAAAGATAATTGATCAGTTGAAATATCATTTTTTACATGACTTACATTTGAAACCAACGGAGGTGAAATTGATGATTGATTATTCGAGTTACCGGAATCATCGGGACTTGTTTCCGAAATTGCAGGGCCATTGTGATGTAATAAAGAACTATGCTTTTTCTTACATATTTTACAACCAGATTTTTGACATTGTTTACTCAGAGTACCTGTACACAAGCAATTGCAGCACAGCTTTAAACGTTTAACTTGATCCCAACGCTGGGACACTGGATAATTTAGAAACGTTTCACATACATAAATCATATGATCTTTTTTACATAAATTGCAACTTTTTGTAATAGAATGGTTTACCAACAGAGACTTTGAATACGAGTATTTCTTATCTTTATAATCTTGTTTAGAATTACTATTAGGTTTACTACCTGAAGCAAAGTTTAACTCCATAGTTTCTAAGAAATTAGCCCTGTTTCGTAAAAATTCAAAAAATTCATCAATAGTTGATATTGAATTATCAGCATCGTTTTTACATTTTTCCCACTCTAATGCGGTACTTTTATCTAATTTACCTGATATCAAATAAATAATAATAGCATCCCAACTTTCAGTGGGTAAATTTAAAGTTTTTAACGCAGACATATGCTTTTTTGACAGTGTCTATTAAATTTCTAATACCACTTGCATTATCTTTTACCAAACTGTTTATCTCAAATAATGCCTTCATATGATTGTTAACCAACATACGAGTATTATCGAATCGATTGCACAAAGTTTCCCAAGCATAATTATAATTCTGAGCTGAAAAATCGAGACTTTGTATTATTTTTGAAGCTTCATCTGTTAAGCTTGACCTTAAATAATGGTATTTCTGGATGTCTGTAAGGATTTTATTTTTATGAATCAAAGACTCAAATGTGTCTTTAAATTCAATCCATTTTAGGTAGTCAGAATCAAACGAAGGCAATTTAATTGGGGGTAGTTTAATTCCTTCTAGACCAGAAAAATTGTTATTATTTGAACATTCATTTTTATTATCAGAAGTAGAACTTTTATTTTTGATTGATAATTGTTTTAATATACTTTTTGCTGTAGACACATTTTTGCAAAAAACTGAATCTTGTTCTTTTCTAAACAAATGTTCTTCCTCTGACAATTCATCACTGCAGTTCAACTCAATACTCATCTGCACTTCATCAAATTCGCACATAATACCTTCAGCTTTTTGAATATTTAATTCAAGTTCTGAAATTTTATCATTTTCAAAATCATCAAGAGAAATATCTTTAATAGAATCAATATATTCTGAAATCAAATCAAATCTTTTTATAATTATACTTCGCTTTTTGTATAATTGTTTAAAATCAGAAGCCTTCATCTTTAAATTCTTTAATAAATCGAGTACCTAGCTTCTACAATAGTAATAGACAAATTGAAAATTCTTAGCGGTATTAAATTGCAACGTACCTACTCAAAATTGTAATCGAATCACCAAATTAAAATCACAAGTTCAATAATAATCTCACGAAAATACTAATTGTAGTAATTATCAACGATAGATTCAATCTACCCTTCAAATTTTAATAGTTTATTTAATCGACAATTGTTTGCGTAAATCTTTCGGAATAAAAAAAAACTAAGGTGAAATCTCAATAAAATAAAACAAAACAAAATGTTTTTATAAGAATACCCAATAACCTTCAAATCTAAATAGTCTGTGTAAATCCACCCAGTATCTCAAATTAGTACAAAATAGAAAATCTTAATACATTGATAAACTGACAATCAGTTTGTTATTATAATTTAAAATCGTAAAAATAGAAACATAATACATATAAGTGTGCCGGTAAAACATGCGACAACACCGAACCTTTTGTGTAACGGCCGGCCGGCGTCAATAAGTCGCAACCCTTCTTTAAAATAAACAAATAACAGTAGGTATCTGTACCTACTTCACAGAACTGTGAATAATTGAAATTAAAACTTGAATAATAGTTAAATTGTTGGTCAAATCGACAATGCAAATCGGATAATATTATTTAATTGTTTTTGAATAGATTTTAATCAATAATTGTACCACGTAAAATCACATTAAGTTGAAAAAAAGGAATAATTGTAAGGTAGTAGGTAAACAAATAAATAGGTAAATGGAAAAATCTCACTCAATTTGTTGCCTTCTTTCCAATTTTTCAAACTTCTTCCATTGACGACCACGTGCTTTGTCTTGATAATTGGACGTTTCACAACACTTTTTTAATTGAGAAAATCTTATTAGTTAAACATCCGTGAGAAGGATCATTTTATGTTTCGATATAGTGGACTGTATGAATCAAATCAATCGCTGGTTTAACTAATATTTAATATTTACAAAAAAAGGTGTGAATTAACAAAATTATGTCTAACGAAAACAAAACAATGTGGCTTTGCCGACAGTCTAATAGTCAATGTGGTTCTTTTTTTTACAATTTGCAGAAAGGGTGCACTCCAACGTTGCCAGACTTCACCGTTGTTCTGACATCTGACGACACAAATTTCTCCAATACTTTTCATAACGATATATTTTAATATTGATAGTTTTAAAACACTATATTTATAACGGTACGGTGTATCGATACTTTACACAGTATCGCCCATCTCTATATGTCATATTATTTGACGTACTCCAGAAATTTATTAATTTTGACGTTGGAATTGTCAATAATACCAAACTATTACTTTCCGTTCTACACTCGCATTGTTTACTTAACTTTTATTTAATAAAGAAATCAAGGGTCGTGGACATTGTGGACAAAGTATAGTATTCTACTCGCAATTTATAGCCATTACTCACACGGGTGAATTGCGCCCCTCGCCTACGGCTCGAGACGCAAACGTCGCCCTGTGTGAATAATGACTTTTATAAATTTCTCGTTTAATAATATACTATTTGAATAATAATAATGACTCAGGAAATAAAAAAGTGAGAAATCGGTTAGGTACCAGATCTAAGAATGGAATTTCATTATCAACATTTTTGTGATAGAATTTTCTATAACTTTGTACGTGTATTATATCGACGAAGAATTCTTATTATCGTTGGCATGTGAGAATAAAACAAACACGTTTCTTATAACACCCTTTTGTTTACCAAAACTGGAAGAAAACCAAAAATTGACACAAAGACGTACATAATAGAAAATGCGGCTTTTTTGTGGCTTCCCTACGCTAGTGCTCAAGCAGCGATCAGAAAATTTCCGTTCAACCTACTGAATAGCAACAGCTGACCCTGACACAAAGTAGTCTTAGAAACTCTCATAAACCCCAAAAAGGATCTAAGTCCTATCACAGGAAATAGGGAGAATACAAACTTTTATTTTCGGCTCATCCATTCTGAATTCAAAATTTAGTTGAAGATAAATAAAGTATAGTCTCCAGTCTATCTCTGATGTTTTAGTTGAGTTTTCATAATCGTATCAAGTATTGTACTAGAACTGCATAATGCGCAAACTCGATTTAGGATTGGTTCTTGAACTAACACATTTTTTGATGATATTTTATTCACAATCGCTTAGTGACAAGCTTTTAAAAACATTAAATTTAAGAATATTTTGTTATCACAATTCAATATTTTTTTCGACAAAGAACTTTATGAATCTGTTGCTAGGCAATATTACTAATTTATTGGTCTTGACAATTATGTCTTAAAATATTCTTTTTCTCCAAATGACATTAAAAGCGGCCTTTTAATGACACTTGGCATGCTTAGAAGTTGTACTTTTAATGCCTAGGCAGAAAAAGTCCACTTTTACTGCCTAGGCAGAAAAAGTTCGTTGCTAGGCAACCTTCCAAGTAATAATTTAAATCAAACTGGTTATTAAAATTGACAATGACATTAGGACAACTCAAAATGATGCTGGATATTGATAATGAAACGCAATTTAAATATGAAAAAGTCGATTTTGCGTGGAATTGGAACAAATTTGTAGAAAAAATTATGTTTCACACGGCAGAAAAGCAGATTTAATGCCTTGGCTGGTTTCAGAGCCTCGCTACGCTCGGCTATGAAACACCAGCCGCGGCATTAAATCTTGTGCTTTTATGCCTAGTAAAACAAATAACTATTCTAGCACGAAATTTTAATTTTTCTGCTCAAATAAGTACAATAATGTCTTATTTTGAATTAACCTATACTCCTCCGGTCCAAGAGGCTGCGGTTGAGGGAAGAATTCCGTAGAAATGCAAAGAAAGGTATTAACTTTTTTTTAAAACCAGCTTAACACAATATTGTCATACTTCAGAAAAGTGACACAAGGGAAAAGTACTTTTCCGGCTATAGCGTGGAAGTGAAAGTAAGTAATGAGTCACTTCCCTACCATTTTAAAAGTAAGAAATGTCTATATTACTGACCGATTGTAAATACAATTTAATATATTAGCTACTTACCTTCACTTTTTATGTCAGACTCTTAGAGATACTCTGAAAAGGGGAAAAATAACATTGTACATTTGTCTTATCGGGCTCGATGAAAGCAAACAAAGTAAATCTCCGACGGAAAGGATGAAAATAAAGATAGATTGAAGTAAGATAAGATATCTCAGAAAAAGTCGGATGGTTTGTAAAGTGCTGACCCTTTTTCTTTGAAGATATAATCTCGTTCTTTCATGGAAATAGCTCGTTAAAAACAGCATCCAAGTAGATTGGATACTTTATATAACAATGCCCTTTCTCTTTCGTTTGGTACTGGATTATCAAAGAAGTGCCCCCAATTCAGGATAATTTGGTTCAATGAGACTTTTATAGAAAAGAGTTTGTCCCGGATAAAGATGTAGTTTGGTGAACCAACTGAAATAAAGAACTTAAAAATACTGTTTATGTAATGGAATCGCATGATTCAACATTGTCCGCTATCTGTAAACTAAACCAAATTGTCAGTGATTTTATAACTTGCTTCGGCGAATCTTTTAACTGACACTCTTCATCGTTTTCAACAAATTGTATCGTTTCTTTATCAATCACTGACCCTTAGATTACTGTGTTAGTTAATTTCTTGTAATGTCTTTCGATCTTTCCAGCTAACTCCACATATATATTTTTTGCCCAAATTTTCTCAAGATTTGGTATTCCATCCATCTTGTTTGCCTCCATCGTAGATATTTCCATTTTTGGTGATACTGTCCAATTTTCGTTCTCCATGCTTACTACCTCACTAAATCTTTCTCAGACTCGCATTTATGTTAGTTATCAAAAGTGGCTTCTTTGAGCGTCATTGAAATAACTAGAGAAGTGTAGAAAATTTGAAATAGTAGAAGGAAATAAATTTAAGGCTCATGGAAGCCAGCCTTAAAACTTTTTTGTTACTGATATAATATTATAAGTTTCCATATCAATTAGAGAATACTGATTTGACATACTGAAAATGGTACAAAATATATTGAAATATACCCAGCGTGTGACAGAGAATTCCAAACAACATCATTACGCATTAAAACATTGAAATTGATACATTTTGAGAAGTTGTTTGGTACTTGTAAATTTTTAAATATGGTATCCTATGCAGCTTTTCCTGTCGTCTTGAACAGGGTTCCCTCCCTGGAACATCCATCAAAACGATTACCTTTCCTGGAATACCTTCCAGACCAGTTCCTCCTGAGTGAAACCCCACCAGGACCATTTCCTCCCGAGACTCGAAGGCCAGGTTATTTGCCTTCCAGAACAGCTAATAAGGATGTATTTACTACACTACCGGTAAAGTGTTCACCAAGTTGTACTGATTCCTTTCCAAATGATTACATTCTGGTTCATACCATTGTCTTATAGAATGTTCATACATATTATTTATCCATGATAGATAGATAAGGAAAATTTAGCACTGATTTTATTAGTATTAAGCTTAGTTTTTAAAATTGATATGTTCAGTTTTTTCCTATGAGTACCTCAATTTAATAAAAACAACATAATCTATAAAGTTACCAACAATCACTAGCCGGATTTATATAAGTATTCTTAGTTTTTTTTCTGAAAAAACTGTAGTTTATTAATATTTTTAGTTGTATCTTGTGTCTATACTAATTTAGATTTGGTTATTTAACTATACCAGTTTTTCCACCCAACTGTTTCACTTCGTTTACAAGAATAATTGAACTGCCCAGAACTGCGAGAATTCCAAAACTTGACAATGAAGCTCTTCGAATTTATTGACGAACATCTACAACAATATTTTAAATTACTTGTATATTGGCATGACCAAAGTTTTCCGAAGCATCCTGTACATCAATATGTACCACTGAACCAATAAATAATTTCGGACAACATTTTCAAATTCCCACAAGCAAAAGCTGACTATTTTTTTAAACATAAAATTCTTGAAAGGCTATTACATCGATCTAAAATACTCTACAGACTTCCTTCAATGCATTTTATTTTCTTAAAGTTATATAAAAACAATTTTCAGAGAATTCACAGCTATTTCTATTTTTCTTCTCGAACGTGGAGCAACCTAAAACCCAGAACAGATGCCGCTCGTTTCTCGGCGGGAGGTTACCATAGAGATAGATGGCCTATGCCGTTTCGATACTTAATATGGCTTCTTTTATTACATCCAACTCGGTCTCCAGTTATATTTTCTTTATTTCTCTTTTGGATGCCTGCGGGGAGATGGAAAAAATTTTTATTACAATTATTACAATTTTGCTTGGGTTTCAACTTTCATTTCTTTCAATTTTATTGTCTACCCAAAGATTTGTTTCCCCTGTTTGAATTATTTCTACGGAATTTGACCTTCGTGCGACCTCAGATGTGATTTTAGCGTGTTTTGTGGCAAGCCGACTGTTCCTGAAATAGTACAAGGGTAAATAAGTTGTAATAGAAGTTTTTTTTATGGAAACAATTAATTTTGATTAATGATCTGATTAAATGTAACTTACATAATTACTTGTATATTTTTTTAACTAAAAGTTTTGTATTTTAATACAAATAAATATTAATATTTTGGTTTAATTCCACACTATTTCTTCACACCAAACAATTGACTGACTGACTTCATAGGTGTTGTTATATTGTTCCGAGAAACTTTTTTTCAGTTATTTTTAATGGCACTGTCTCTCTATCTCTCTCTCTCTCTTCCTCTCTCTTGTTACGTGCGTGCGTGCGTTGTTGATCGTGGCACGTCACACCTGATACCCCTACAACTTGTTATCGGGCGCCAGATGTTTTACGTCGTTTGTTTTACAGCCCCTTGATCCTAAGCGTCAAGAGTTCCGGATAGCCTCAGATGGAGATAACTGTCTATTACTGACCGTTTTCAAGAGACCCAGAATATCTACTTTTTCTTTCCAAAATTAATTACACACTTTAACAAAAGATTCTATTTTACGGTGAGGCTAGAATTTCGCCGGCGAAATTATGAATGTAAAATTAGATTTTCGTCTTGAGGCGGAAGTTTATATAAAATATCTAGAAATCCACCGAAAATGCCATAATTTACGCAAGCGCGGCGGAGTTATTCACTAATTATTTTTTCTTATTTTCTTGGAAATCAAACCACAATAATGTTTTTTTTATTTTTTTATTTCAACGTTTCGGTAGCGTTCCAGCTACCGTTGTCAAGATTAACTAATAAAGAATGAATGAGAAATTTTTGGTCCCTATCTGACATAAATTTTTTTCGTTGTGTCAGATAGGGACCAAAAATTTTTCATTCATTCATTATTAGTTAATCTTGACAACGGTAGCTGAAACGCTACCGAAACGTTGAAATAAAAAAATAAAAAAACATTATTGTGGTTTGATTCCCAAGAAAATAAGAAAAAATAACAAGTAATGCCACAAGGAACTTATAGAAGATATTATTCACTAATAATATATCTATGCTTTTTGCCGCCCAACGGCAGACAACTCACGTTTCATGATTAAATTCCGTTCAACGGAGGATTTAATCTTATTTTTATAAGAACTCTGTCCACAATTTGGTTTAGTACCTAGGGTGGATGTGATAATTATATTTTCTTCCCGTTCTTCAAATACACAATGTATGGATATCATCATAATATAAATATGTTTATAATTCCATTCATTTTCTTGGGTTTGTTAGTCTGACGGCAAATAAAACTCGGGACGGAATCCTTGAAAAAATAAACTTTAGTCCGCCGTTAGACGGAATTTATGTATCAAATGTTCCGCCGCTCTTACGCAAGTTATAGCATTTTCGGCGAATTTCTGTATATTTGGCATAAACTTCCGCCTCAAGGCGGAATTCTAATTTTAAATTCACAGTTCCGCGGCGGACCACTAGTCACACTGTCTATTTTAACCAAAGTAGATGGAAATTCTAAATGTTTGAAATAATTTTACAGCGTTGCCTAGCTGAACATTTTTTCAGATAAATTACAGAAATTAAAACTTGAATTTTTAACAATAACATAACCGGAAATATAACTTCGTTACAACCTGTTGTCTTCTAGCTTTTTATTTCGTCGTATTGAATATACGCTTTGTTGTCAAGAAAAGCTGCTATAATTTTAAGAACAAAATTATTTAAAATCTTGCAAATATAAAATGACAACATAAAATAAAATAATTCCAACGTTAATATTACATGCATAATTCATGTAGGCGATTATTATACAGAGCATTTCAATGAAAACTATCCACCCCACATAATTATGAAGGCGTCACTTTTATGAAAAAATGAAAAAACACGAAAAAATCAAATCTTTTGCTTCTTTTTGCTCATATATAGACGTTATGACTTTAACCCTCTTCCCCCTAGGGTCACCCCTCCCAATTTTTTAAATAGAACACCCTTCAAAGATGAAATCTGCTTCACTTACATTAGAACAATACGAGGTTGTGATTTGTAATTTTGAAAGTTATAACCAATTTTCTGTCAAAATAATAGTTCAACGCTCTGTATAATTGGATAGGAGGAAAAGAATAATAATCTATTCAATCCCAAGATTTTTAATGATTATCAAAATTTACAAACATATGTATTTTATATCATTTTAGAAAACTACTATTATCATTCCTCTATTTCCATCAAGCATATCTAAAGTTATTAGTTTTAGAGACATTTTCATTCTTATAAGCAAAGTAGTAATTAGGTATGAAATACTTTACCAGATGTTAGTTTATAGTTGAAAGTTCACAAAAAATTATACGTATTGCGAAATAAGAAACAACACGCAAAAAACAACACTATTTTGTCTCAAATTAAGTAGGACTTAAATACATTATAAATATTTAAAATACATGAAAGCACATTTTTATGCTGATGAGTGATGACACACAGTTGTATTTGGAGTATTTAAAAACTGAAGTTGAAGATGCTTTAAAATAAATGGGAACCTCAATATCATATCTAAATTATCCAATAAGTTCTGTTTTTCTACAAATGCATCTAAATCGAAGGCTATGTTATTCGGTCGCAAATTACCAAAAAACCCCCTAATAAACAAAATGTCTGTAATCCTGGATAATGAGCCAATTTATTTTTCATCTCAACTTAACTACGGTGATGAAATTGATGGACCAGCTTTAACCCAATTTCATAAAAAACGTCTACAATGAATTCAAAATTCATGTGTCCGTCTAATTTGTGCTCTAATGCGTGGAAATTTAACATCATAACATAACATGGCGAATGTTAGCTGGTTGAACTTAAATAATAGGAGACTGGTGCATGGTTGTGTCCCATAAAATTATTATCAGCAAAAAGCCTACTTACTTTATAAAAAAACACCTGAAATCCACAATATTAATGGTAGATTTTAAACTAACATAACTTTACCCAGACATAAATCAAAATTGTTTCGAGCAAGTTTTTCATATAATATGGCGAAACTATATAATATCATCCCACATAAGATAAAAAGCTCACCTTTGATAAGTTTAAAAAAAACTGAGAGAGTTGTTAACGAGCGGCGTTATAAAATATAAGTTCTATATTACTACTGCTTCAAATCTGGTGTGCCAATACTACATTTTACTTTCTAGCATTAAGTAATTTTTTTTATTTTATTATAGACTATTTATCTAAAATATACTACGACTATATAATAATGCACAAATTATTTTTACAAATTTAGCTGAATAATGATATAAATTCTTCACACCATTGAAAGTATTCACTCTCGTTAGCAAATCACGTTTTATGATTATCAGAAATCACGCTGAAATGAATCAATCAGAACGTCTCTTTTATAACGTCAAATACCTAACAAATCGCTTCTGACAGCTCGTCGCTTGAAACGTCAAAATAATCATATAATCATAATTTTACTTATATATAGAGAACAAAATGGACAACAGTAGCGATAGTGAAGATTTAATATGTTTAAGTACCGATATTAATGTTATCTCTATTATTATTTAAAAATGTAAAGGTTTCAATTGAAAAGATGAGTTACCTGCATCTACGTTATTTACATATATTAAGAAAAAAATGTGGTCGATAGTTCAGTGGTAGAGATACCTGACTCTTACGTGGGCGATCGAGGTTCAATTCCCAATGGAAAAATTTTCCTATGCATAGTCGTGGAGAAAGTATAGTCTTTTACTTGTGTAGAATGGCTATTACTCACTTGGATAATTCCAAAACGAGCGAGCGCAGCGTGAATAATAGCCATCAATCTACATTCGTTGAAGAATATACTATTATACATTAAAACAGATTGAGTGGAAGAGCAGATCCTTCAGATGACTCGTTGGGTCCTTTGTAAATATCAGAACACTGCCTTTTGGCTGCCACTGTGGTTATACGATTTCTGTTTACGTTTTTTGTATTATGTGCACTTAATAAAAGTTTTTATTATTATTATTATATTCAGATTCACAATCATTTGTACCGCTGCAGAATAAAAAGTATTTCCTCTATTTTTCCAATAATAAAATTGTGTTTGGAATAGCTCACTCTTTTTTATATCCAAGGCGAAAACTTCTTTACCGCTAGAACAATGTAGAGCCTTTGAATCTGAATGGTATACAACCAGATTACCAGTGAAACAAGGAGCTCGAACTGCTAACCTTGGGCTGTAACCGCTCTAAGTAGAGCGGTTTCCGGTATTTATGGCGTTGGCGAACAATTACCTACCCCGCAATAGGGTAATCAATTTCATGTTTTATTAGGTAATATTAATATGGGATATTCAAAAATAAAATAATTTTAAATTCAGTCCTTAGATTAACAGAAAAAAAAATGAAAACAAAAATTTACTAAATAATGCAGATACGTGACAAGTTCAAATGTGAAGTTGCTGTTCGATATTTCAGCTTTTTCTTCTTTCTCCTTCTTTGGGATGGTTGAGCTTGTTCAGGACAAACATGTTCACATCTGACATCTATCACTCTGTTGTTTATCTTGTTCAATTATAATTTTATTTTGAAGTATTTTATTAATATAAGGTATAAAGCTTGAATTCGAACGAATCAAACATTTGAACCAACTTGAAACCACATGCGAATGCAAACAACACACTGTCACTATAACCAAACTTCTTTTTTCTTCTTCAATTTAGGTAACTACCCTCTTTTATGATTACTTTGTTCCATGTCAAAATATGTGACTAACTAAAATCTAAATGGAGGATTTTGAGAAAGTTTAAAACAAAACCACACTATCAAATTTCATAAAATACGGTGCGACATAATTTGTTCCCTTAGAATTAACGATTCGCTAATTTGATAATCTGCTGCGCCGTCTTATCTGCAGCATCGCAGAATCTACATATTCCGCTGTCCATTCTGCCCATCTTAAAAAGATGGTATCTGAGTAACATGGACCCAGGGGGAATTTCTGTAATTACTCTGAAGTCTCAAGAGTAATTTAACGTAGTGAGCAGAAGGTGGTAAACATATTTTTAGTTATTTTTCCAGTAGGCTGCACTAAGTGCTTTCTCCCATTTTCAGACTTTTTCCACGAAGCGGTTTTTTGTGATACAACAAAACAGTTTGGGTCCAATGAAAGAAGTTCCGTCTTTTGCTAGACCATTAACCATCTTATTTCCGACAATGTCCTGACACCCTTAATAAAGTTGATTACACTTCGGTTCAAAACAATTTTGCTGGCTAAAACCAATTGATCCTCTATACATTCCTGATTTCGTTTCAAATGACAAACGTTTTCGACGTGTCGCAGTCGACGTGGGCAATCTGAGCCGACCCTTTACTTTTACCAGAAATTTCTAGTAGAAGGTAATCAACATTTTTCTTCAATTTAAAACCTTAAACTACAAATAGCTATTGATGTATTAAGAGTGCAAAATGATATATTGTCGATTGGAAGAGACAGTTGCCGCGCGACAGAGGAGCGTGGCAATTCTTGAAATCGACAATGAATTTGCGCTCGAATTACACACAAGATTTTTTCTACAATCGAGGAGTTCACATATTTCCAAAAATTTATTTAATTTGACGAATGAAAATTAAAAGTACAGTTTTTACAATTTTTTATTACAATTCCAGACGATGAAGAAAGTCTAGATGAGTTTGAAATTGTATGTTCCGCCATTGTTACTGATTCAACAATTTGCACTTTAGCACCTTTACCAAAGATTTTTTGTGCCGTTTCAACTTTATTATCAATGCTTTCTTCAATGCATCCCTCGGCTGTAGAAGAACTTTTCCTACCTCCATGATATCACCTCCTCCATTAACTAGAAGAGTAGCTGACGTGCGACGAAAACCGTGGCCTGTATATAAGTTATAATCTGATAAATTCAAATACTGGGCGATTTTTCACTGGTTATTTTTCCAATTATATTCATTCCCACCATCTGTTAAGAGCATTATAGAGCATTATCGTAGAAATACGATACGGGGTGTCTCTGGTGGTCTCAACGCAACATACCTTCTGTAGAATGATAAAAAATCAAGTTCTTCACTATTAGTAACAGTAAAGATACGACTTTCTCTTGTTTTTGAGTCAGGAATTTTTACTATTGATAGCGAATCTTAGTCTTCTATGGTCATTTTACAAGCTCATCTCGTCTACATGCACCGAAAACTCCCATAATTAATACTAACCTTTTTCATTAAAGTCACACATCACATCAAAGTGACATTGCTTGAAAAAGGTGACGTTTGCGTTGTCAAATACGAAAGCAAAAGCCTACTTTGGATATCGATTGTAGAAAAATATATTTTTTTGTTATTGATATATAAAAACTCAAATCCCTCCCCGCACCTCTCTCGCTATCACCTACAGGACTTTTATTCTCAGAATAAATCATTGATGGACTCACCTGGTTAATTCAGTCATTATTTTGACCAATAAAGGTAGCTAATATGCTATGGATGTCTGCAAAAAGGGAAAAAAGTTAGCGCATTGAGAAGTAGGGCATCAATACTTTTGTCCACGACCACTTAATAATAAGTCAATATTTTACCTCCTAACAAAAGGTATATGGTACCCATATATCTACTAGAGTGAATTATGGTTCATAATTCACGCTTCTGCATTTAAATAACATGTTATCAAGACACAAAATTTAGAGATGGGGGTACAATATGAAATAAACTATTAAATCTGCGTATTTTGTTTAGGAAATTTGTTTCTGAAAAATATGGTATCAATAAAATATCGAAATTTTTAGTATTGATACTTTTCATAACGGTATTTTTTAATATTGATATTTTTAAAACAATATATTTATAACGGTACGGTGTATCGATACTTTACACAGTATTGCCCATCTCTATATGTCTAAACATTTGACGTACTCCTGAAATTTATTAATTTTTACGTTAGAATTGTCAATAATACCAAATTATGACTATCCGTTCTACACTCTCCTTATTTAATAAAGAAATCAAGGGTCGTGGACAAAGTATAGTATTCTACTCGCAATTTTTGGCCATTATTCACTCGGGCGACTTGCGCCCCTCGCCTACGGCTCGTGACGCAAACGTCACCCTGCGTGAATAGTGGCTATAATAAATTGCTCGTTTAATAATATACTATTATTAACTTGTTGATAGCTAAAGAGATTAAGATTTTCTTCTTTCGCACAATTCAGCCATGTAACTCTCCATTTTGGCGAGATCATGAAGATTTAATCTATTTGTCCACTAAAAAATATATCCTTATTGTAAAAAATTGAAATTAATTAATGGAAAAATAATGATATTCGATCAACTTATTTTCGCAATTAAAAATTTCAACCGCAAAATTACATAACTTTAATTACAATAACATAAATTGTTTTATTTCATTTCGAATGCATAAACGGATTTTTATTACGGAAAATAACAGTCATGCAAATACCATTGTTCTACACTCACCTGATTTTTATAGCAATAATGAATGTTCATTGTTTTCGCTATTACCTCAGTTCAATTATATTTTTAATTTATAAAGCATGATTTTCAAGTTCCTGGGAGCTCAGACAATCATCTAGCGTGCTATTTATATGTAGGTATCAAGGATTTCAACAAATTATAAATAGATTAAATTGATGAATTAAATTACCTTTATCGAATTTCAAGGTTAAATGTCATGCAAAGAGCTAGACACACGTTAGTTTATTATTTTTTACATTAATGAAAATCAATAAAAGTGAAACAAATGTATTAAAATCCATCGTATAAAGTATCCAGCGGAGAACATAATCCACTACAAAGATAAAATTAAATGTATAAATAATTGAAATTTGTTCTTTTGTGAATGCCAGATTATTATTTAATATTTAAGTGCACATCGAGTTTATTCGATACAGACAAAGCAAGTCTAGCGAACACGAAATTTAATAAAATGGACAATTGATTTTTTATAAATTACTTTAAATTGAAGCAATAAAAAATAGCTGAATTGAATGTTTGGGTGACACTTCTTCTTCATAGAAGAAGATCTAACCGACTCTAGGATTTCTTCAAGAAGCACCTAGTGAAAAGACTGTTGAGCCTGATAAGGGCTACTAGTCTCTTCAGATAAACGGCACAACTAAGAGCACAAAAAGCCTAAAGTCTAAGGTGCCAAGGACTCTAAGCCTTTGACTGGTGTGCTGAACCAATCAACCGACTCTATGCATTTAAAGGACCACGCAATAATCTTATGGAAATTGGGTTTCTGTAAAATTGTCTGAATTTTTGATATGTTGTAGATTTTGTCATCCTGAACAAAAGTCTCCATGGGCACAAAGTGCCTAAATGAATATTTTGGCAGCTACGGAGCTGCCAAAGCTCCCCTCCCCTCCCCGCTGCAAAACTATTCATTTTCAATACTATTTACAGATGTCAAAAGCATATTTTAATTATTCTAATATATAGAGTAATGTTTTTGAGGTCACTGGATTCAACCCTCATGTCAGATTGGACAAATTGACCGTTGACAGCTGTCAATACACTGTCAACGAAGAATAGAAAAGTAAATATTGACAAATTGACAGTTGACAGCTGTCAATTCACTGTCAAAGTAGAATAAAGAAGAAAATATTATTTTTTGTTATTGAGAGTTTGTCAACTAATTCTAAAAAGAATTGAATTTAGCGAGTTGGCCAACATAAACTATCAATGTGAAAAGAGGATATTTATATACTTTTAAATTCCTCGTTGACAGTCAATTGACAGCTGTCAATTTGTCCAATTTGGCATCAGGGTTGAATCCAGTGACCTCAAAAACATTACTCTATATATTATAATAATTAAAATATGCTTTTGACATCTGTAAATAGTATTGAAAATGAATAGTTTTTCAACGGGTCAGGGGAGCTTTGGCAGCAACAACATATTGTTAGCAAAAAATAGCAGGAGACAGATTTGATAATATTTGATTTTAACAAGATGGTTGCCCTGCTTATAATTACGGCTAGTATTGCACATTTGTGATAATACGCTAAATTAACAATTTCTCATAGCAACAAAAGTTGTGGGAAAAGTGGCGTAAGGCATAGCCAAAGTGACATAAAGTATAGCCAAGGTGGCATTAGGTATACCCAAAATAAATACCTACAGCAAATTGCCATTCTGCTTAACTGAATTGTTTGTGGTATCTAAATAATAACTAAATTGCACTAATTTTCACCGCCATAAGCCATGTCATCTTAGAAAAGGTGCTCATAAAAAAGTACCGTGTGCAACACAGTCGTTTGTTTGATTTCTGGATGGTGGTCGTGGAAAAAATACAGTGTGCAACACGTGCGCAAATACTAATAAGTAGTTTTACGCAGTTGTTACACAATATACTATTCCAAGTTGTTTAAAAATTTGAACATAAACTATCTCCCAGATTTGTCTCCTTTGAATTTTTTTATTGACGTAGCAGTTCAAGAAAAAATCTTTGACTTGAGATGTTGTTTTTAAAATATCCTTGTATGCTTTTAAACAACTTGAAAATCCACAAATCATTTCTGAAGTTGAATAAAAAATGAAATGCGTTTTTTTTTTCGTTTAGTCATTCACATCCGAATACCGAACGGAGCTGCCAAAATAGCGGCTCGTTGAAAAATTTAATGTTTGTTGCCATGTTTCAAATGTAATGTTGTCGTTGGCGGGATGCCATATTAAAAAAAAACCAGTCTGCTACATTAACGGGAATTTCCTATGAAGTATACCATAAATCAGAGTTGGGTTCACTTGAGTACACTGGACACCTTTTAATTTTCGACTTTTTCTTTCACCACTTAAAGCAATACAAAACAGTTTTTGGTACATTTCGTTGTTAATTATTTCATCTGTTCGTGATAAATGAAACAAAATTTTAAATTTTACCTTGACAAATATTTACTTGTATTTTCCTATCTTTTCAATTATTTTTGGTTAAAGAACTAACCATTTTTTATAAAGGAGATGTCTCCTAGTGACCTGTCCACCTTACTGGAAAGGACAGGATGGACGATGACCTAGGAAGACGACTCCTTGGGAGGCCTAACTCTTCCTCCCTACTCTACAGATACAGAGAACCATTTTTTATGTAAAAAATTATTCAGTGGGGCTACTATTTATTAGATTCTTACAGTTATATCGCCACCAATACCAAATAATAATAACCTTCACGAGGGTTGTCTTAAATCGAACAAATTTAGATAAAAATAAATTTTCTTAGTAATTGAAGATATGGTGGATGGAAAAGTTTCATACAAATGCGTTGCTTTTGCTTGTATCTTAAGGTCAAAATTAAAAAAAATAAGTAACAGGTAAAATGAACAAGACCAAGAATTTGTGCGCAATACCAAGACCAAGACTAAATAAGCAAGACCAAGACCAAGACCGAGTCTTGGTCTTGCTTTGCTAATCTCTAATTTCACCTAAAAATTAACTTATCAACATAGTCATCATATTTTTTTTGTTAATATACTTATTACTGAGACCTTAGCAATATTAGACACAAAATATCGAGCTCCGCAAGATATTTGTCCCCTTCTAATGACGTTGATGATATTTTTGTCATCTGGTCTCATAGATTACTTGCTAACTCAACTGAACGATATACATTTCAATATACAGTCTACGATAGAATTGGATATGGATGTATGTTTACCTTTTCTCTATATCCTTATCACCAAAACCCAATAAGTAGTTCAGTTGTGAATTCTAAAAGAAAAGACGTCAAGATATAATAGTACCATACTATTATAACGCCTCACAAATTTGAAAATTACTTTTCAAAGAGTAGAGAAGCGGTCGAAAAAATTGGCACACAGCAAATGGATAACAAAAAATGATATGGATAAAGATGTTTGTCCTGTTGCATTACTGTTACAAACAGATATTAAAGTATAACATCTGAATGACTTTCCCAATTCCCTTTTTAAAATATACAAATTTCAAAAATTTGGTATAAAAATGTTCCACTGGGTATTAATATGCTTTCTAATTGGACCAAAAATCCAGAACAGAAGTGAGTGACCAGCAACTTATAAAGATAACGGGACACTTATAACATCTTCTATGAAACCCTACCTTTAAATTTACCCTAAACATCAAGAAAATCGTATTAGTTTTTTACGAGCCTCGAATGAGAAAGATCAAAATGAATATTTAACATGTGTGAATCTGGGAAGAAAATATTTTGAAATCAGTACACCAAATTAAACAGTTCATAACAATTGTTTATTTAATAACTGTTCATTCAAATAATTTAACTGTATCATTAACCCTCTCAGTATATTTGCCCCTTCAAAGGGATTTTTGATAGCTATCTGTAAATATGAGCTTTGTCACTGAATGCTGGTTTTATTATTATGTTTGTATAAGATTGAAGAGGAATAAATAAAAATTTAGTGATAATACACCTCTCCACTTTCAAAATTATCAAATTCCTAGACACCTTTACCTTTCAAAAACTTGTCCTGTCTGCATAAGGTGTCCATAACGGTTTTTGTAAATACATGACAAGTGAACTCTGAAATCCAGACCAAATCCGGACTTTGGCGGTAAGAAATTTATTTATATACTTGAAAAGGGCAAATTAAATTAAAAACAGTTGAGAAGTTATTTATTTTAATAAAAAAAATATTTTAACGCAAAAAAATAAATGCTTATTAATAAGGTAAGGTGGGGGTAACGTTGTACGTTCGAACATGCGTGGATATTAATAGAGATGTGTCGTCGCTTCGTTGTGATTGAAATATTCAAAAAAGTTGTCTTATGGTCTCCAGGATTCCCGAACATTTTCTAAAATTCCGGCCGGACTTCCCCGGACGCCTTCAAAACCTAAACATGTCCAGGTAAATCCGGACGTTAGGTCACCATAAGTCTGCATTTTTAACCTTGGTTATATACCTCTTAGGGTGTGTCATTTTTAGGTGATATTTTTTTTACTGCTATACCAGAAAGTCAGGTAGTTTATAGAAAATAAAAAATTACGCCGCTGGGCTTAAGTCTAGCAGTTTATCTCATAGTGGAGCTTTTAGTGTATTTTTAGATTTTGTGGAATGGAAGAAGAAACCTCCATCCACATACTTGCGAACTGCACAGTATTTCAGAATCCTAGGGCACAGTACCTGGGAGACTACTGGATAGAAGAGGGACAGTTACCTAAGTTGAGGCCTGCGGATATCCTAAAATTCCTCCGGGAAATAGGACTAAAGGAGCTACTAGTATCTGAGACTCTCCTCAGAAACTAAGTAGAAGTAAGGGGGCACAATAGATCTTTTAGGTCTCAGTGAATGTTACCCCAAAATACATACATACATACATACATTTAGTGTATTTTTGGTTGCTAAAAAAAATTCTTTCCAAAAAACCTTCTTATGGCTTTCGTTGAAAATTATATTCTCTACAAAAATATGACGTTGGTCAAAGACTGTAGAACCACTAGTTTCGAAGTTATAGCCCGTCAAACGGTAACATTTAAAAAAACAAGCTGCGGAACGGGCGGTCCAACTGATGGAAGCCTACAATAAAAACTTTTTTGCTGATGAAGATTAGGAGCAGTACTTATTACAAGTTATAGCTATGCACATAATAGAATATTCTGTAACAAGGTTAGAATGAAAATTCGATGCGAGTGGAAAATTCAGAGCGCGAGCAGAAGGCGAGCGTGAGGAACTACGAGCATCACTAATTTTCATTCTAACCGAGTAGCAGACTATACTTTCTCCACGATCAAAGATTTCAAATATATATTTTTAAATGGAAATAAACAAAAGATAATTTATATCCCGTGATTCTGAATCACTGGATAAATTCATGATACTTTTTATACTTTCGAATGGAAACGTGACAGCAATAATTATGACACTTACTCAAATTTTGCCCCTACGATCACAATTAACTGCGTCAAGGCTAATGTTATTATTGCTAACCAGTGTGAGAATATTATTCTATCACAAGAGAGAGAATGTATAGTATACATTTGAATTGCATGGGGGAAGAGGTGTTGCAGAATATTTCTTTAATCTCAAGAGAGGGAATTCCAGCATTCTGTAATCAAATTTGATTTCAGAATTTGCAAATTCTGTGATGATCGTATAGAAAACAATTTCCAAATGATAATAAGCAGACGTCAATGTTACCTCTTTTAGAAGAATAAAAAAATAAAATCTACTTAAAAAAATATTTCCTGTGTTATTGAAATGAGAAATTGAATTTTTTGAAGAGCTAAGCCGCTATTGGACTTAAACCCATTAGCCCAGCGGAATAATTTTCTATTTTCTCCAAACTACCAGATTTTCTGGTATAGCAGTAAATGATATAAATAAAACTACACTTGTGCGATAGTAAAGTGACATCTTCCATTAAGTCTTGTATAATAATTACAATATAATTGTAGAAATATGGAATAAAACATGTTATAATATACATGGTGTGTTTTAATTTAGTTCAAACGCATAAATATTTTTGTTTCAAATACTTCTAAATATTTTGAATATACATTACAAAACCATGTATTTTTTTTGGTAATATTTCATATTATATCCAAAAAAGCATGTCGCATTTAAATAATCATTCAAACATTGGAAATAAGCTTGGAAATTTAACACATACAGAGTATTACCCATATATTTAGCATTGAACAATACCGATCCAGATTCACATTCGGCTATCTGCTCGATAACAGTGGTTTGTTCCGGCTGGCATTTATGAACTGTATCCAATCGTATAGTGCGCAAACTCGAATTAGGAATGGTTCTTGAACTAACACATCGTTTCCAGTTGGTACAGTTTGTATACTGTCCCAAGAACAGCAACATTTAAGGAGGATTTCTACAGATCAGTCATCCTATGTCCGATTCTTAGTCGTATTACGTCGTATCGGATGATTGAAAATGTCAATTTCCATTGCTTGGAAACAATCGTACGCTTTTGTAACAAAAATAAAAAAGTTTAAACTTTTTATTATTATTACTTCTGAAATACTATCCCAAAAAAAAACATCATGAAAAAGTTAGGTTAAATCCGATCCGATGACGGATAAAAGTTGAACATTTTTCAACTTTTTCCCATGACGGACGTAAGTTAAAACTTTGAGACAAAAATTTCTATGGAAATCCACCTTTATGCGAACGGATCCTAGAACGGTTCTATGGCCAGTTGAAACAAACGAAAAAACCTATTATTAAACAATCCGAATTCCACAAAAATATATAAAAATGTATTAAATCTTACACCCGCTATCGATATCTTTCTCTACTAGCCTATCTACGATACATTCCTTTTTGTATTAGATAAAATATTACCGTCTATAAAATTTGTCCGCTTTTATATTACTTATATGTTACGCCATAAAAGGCTAGCTCAATACTTTTTACTTTGCCTTCCCTTTAGACGTCCTCTGAAGAAAATAGATTTATCACTTCACCTTCTTTCATATTTCGCTTTCGTATCTTTCGATTCTATTCCAAAAGCAAATAATTTCTGGTTTTATCTTGATTTCTAGTCGGATGCTACTTTTATTCGACCTTTACAGCAGTACATCTAAACCATAATGTTCAAATTGAGATAAATTTATTGTCCACGTAGATAGTGGATAGGAAGGTTTGTTAATTGTTTTCTTTTGGATAACATTGTTCAGAATAATTCCTATTGTTGTCTAAGCCTTATTGTCTTTGTAATTCAAGTCTACCGTCTAATCTTATTCGATGCAACTCCTTGTGTTCGTTAATTAGCGAATCAAAACCGCTTCTAGTCCGAGTGTAACCTTTATGCCGGTTTGAACGACCAACTCAAAAAACGATTTTAAAAGTACTTTTGTTGCATATAACTCAATTATAAACGCCGACACATAAAACCGTCCATATTTTCCATGGCTGGAAACAATGCTTGCCCACCAACGAACTAATTTCGCAGAAGTGGAATTCTGTTCAAGCATCTCAAAGGACTCTACAGCCACGACGAGTGTAGTGTGTAATTGCCATTAGCGGCGGTATTTACTTCTTCCCCGGGGGATATTTTATTGACAAAGTAAATATTAAAAGAAAAAAGTGAAATGGACTAGGAAGTGTATCACAAAACACCAGTGTCGGCTCGTCATAGTGAAAATTTGAAAAGAGAAAATAAATACTAAAGTTTGTTTTATTTAAAAATTATTTTTTTCTTCAATGCTTTTCTTCCGTTGAACTTATATGGAGCATGAGATGATCGTTTCATTTGTAACTCTGACATTCACTGAGATCTAAAAGATCTATTGTGCCTCCTTACTTCTACTTAGTTCCTGAGGAGCATCTCAGAGACTTTTAGCTCCTTCAGTCCTATTTCCCTGAGGAATTAGGATATCTGCAGGCTTCAACTTAGGTAAATGTCCCTCTTCTATCCAATAATCTCCTAGGCGCTGTGCCCTACGATTCTGAATTGCGGTGCAAAGTATGTGGATGGAGTTTTCTTCTTTTATGCCACAAAATCCAAATTCTTCTTCTTTCACTATTTTGAGCTTTTCAGGTGCCCGTTCAGGCGGCAATGCCCCTGTTAAAACTCTTAGTGTAATTTTACTTTGACTTATGCATTCATTTGATATCAACGGGCTGTAGCCACCCATCAGAATCTTTGATTGTCTAAGCTTTACTAGATTTTTCAAATGGTCAGATCTTCCCTTTTCTTCGGGTTTGCCTATTTCTTACAATATCACATTAAGGCTGATACTACAAAAGGGTCTTTCAGTCCCCCCTTTGCTAGTCCAACTGCTATTCCATTTCCTTCTATTCCAGTGTGTCCTGGAATCCACAGTAAGCTCTCGCCTAGTTCATTGAGTATGCCTGGTCATAAAAATAAATTCATTCATAAACAGAATAGTGGTGGACAAAATATAGTACTCTACTCGCATATAATGGGTAATATTCACTTGAATATTTTTCCTTCGTCAATGATATCCATCATTATATGCTTGTTGAATAATATACTACTATTAGCATCTAATTTGGTTTTCACTAGAATTCCTAGTAATAGTTTGCTACTTATCAAGCCCACTGTCCATGTTTTTGCAGTATATTGTTCTCGTCTAGTTTATTGAGTATGCCTAGGCATTCTCACACCATTTTGGAACTGATTACACAAGTGCTTTAATGGCTGTTGACTATTCCAAATTATGATAATCTCTTGCCTTCTATATCCTATGATATATCTAATGAGAAAGACAAAGAGCGCGTGTGAAGGTGGGTAGAAAAAATTAGATCGAAAAGTTCGACTTTTTGGCTAATTGTTTTCCTTTTAACTCTAAAAGTCTTGGATATTGATTATAACATTTCCAATAATACGCTGTTTTGAACATATTCAAGTAATAATTTTGGCACAAATAGCGAATATATTAAATTCAGAAATCCCACGTGATCGAACTTATTTTTTGAACATATCTGGAACTGTTATTTCTTTTATTGGTATACTTGCGAAATGCACAGTACTATAGAGCCCTAGGGCACAACACCTGGAAGGCTGCTGGATAGAAGAAGAAAACTAAACCAAAGCATGAGGATATCAAAGTTCCTTTCCTCAGGAACTTTAAGTTTTGTTACATCAAGCATGTTCTCATTGCTCCTGTAATGCGTATACTGGCTAGTCTTGGAATTTTCTCTCGTCGTCAATAGGCTAGTTCTACTACTCCACGCAATGGCTTCATAAGTGATAATTGGTCTCACGTCCCTCTCAATTTACAGATATTCATAACATTTCCATAGTAAAAACCAATAAATAGAGATCTTTTGTGTTTTTTCTTATAAAATATTAATTTCAAAAAATCTTGTTTGTACGCCATTGTGTATGATTAATTTTCGTTTATCAAATGTAATCGGTGAAAGCAAACTGCCGCTTAAAAATGTAATAATAACACGTAATTTATTCCGAGTTAGCAAGAAGCAACGACCGGATCGGTAAAGTAGTTAGCAGAAAGTGAAATAAATTTATAATCTTGCCATAACCTCAAATTGCTTTGACCTCAAAACTAGTGGAACGTACAAATTACAGCTGCATTGGACATGATCACGATATGAATTTATTAACTTACATGAGGGCTTATTATCTACAGGGTGTGTATAATAACGTTTATTATACAAATTGCCTTATGAAATAAACAGTTTAAAATGTATTTTCCTGTAATTATGAAAGTTATGAAGAAGAGACGAGAATTGAAATTTATAGAAAGGTGTTGATTCGTGCACTTAACTTTAACTTATCGATATAAATCTTTCAGCAAATTGGAATAATTTTGCCAATAACAATAGTTACACTGGATAAAATCAGCTAGATGTTTTCCTATAACGCAAAAAAAGTTACGTAGTGCTGCAGGGTTGGCGTGGCAGGGCACTAAAAGATTTGCCAAATCTTTTTATTAAATTGTTTACAAACCTTGGGAAATTGCCGATCAAGATAGGTCCGAATAAATTTGAGAATATAGTTGGCTACAATGGAAAGATATAGCGCCACTTATAATTTAAAGGTCATTTAGAAGATAAGGTTTTGGTAATAAACGATTCGTATGAAAAACTCTCAGCTCAATAACGTAATCGACTTTTAACAATTTTGCTTTTCGTCATGTAAATAACATTATAAAAAAAGAGGAGAGCACAGTAGATAAGTTTAGAGTTTTTATTGATTTTAGAAGTATCTACTTTCGTTACAGTTAATACAAAGGGAAGGCTTTAAGAATTAAAAATAAAAAGAAAAGATTTGTTAAGAATGACCTTGAAAGATACAACAACCAAATTGAAATTTGCAAAAATAGCAAAAGCTACGTTTCGATATCAATTAGAGGTGTAAAACAGGAAGACTCTTTATCGAGACAGTATAATAAGATTAAATCTCGACAGGAAAAATATGATGGTTAGATGATGTTACAAGAATAGGAAATACAAAAGAACAACTGATGAAAACTTTTTGTAAGGAGGCACAAATAGTCGGGCAGAAGATAAACGGAGTAAAACCGAAATATATATAAAGATATGAGGAGAAGCGGCACGATAAGGCCTCCTAATAACTTAGCATACATTTGAAGCATTCACTTACTTCAATTATCTAGGAGTAATAAGTGGAGATGGTCGAGTAAAAGACAAAGTCTTGGTGGGAAATGAAGCGTACGGTAGAAACTGTTCTTTATAAAAAAATAAAACACCAAGTTGACCCAAAAATGACTTTTTATAAAACTGTCACGCTGACTAAACAGCTAAAAAAGAAATGCGATTTAAAAGTAACGGAGAGAAAGGTATTAAGGACAATTATTCTATTACCAATCTCACATAAGATTGGGAATTGAACAAAGACAGAGAAAAAATGTGAAAATTAAAAGCACAGAGATTTCAGTCGGCACGACACACAGTATGGAAAACGGATTTTTTTTAAAATCTAATATCTGGCGAATGAGAGCAGCTAGCGAAATAAATCCAACGGCATTTTGTAGATTAAGTGATGACGATTTCAGGAAAAATAGTAGCGATTCATGAAAGCATTATTTTGACCTTCAAAAATCGATATATTCATTTTTTCTGCAAAAATGCGCAAAGCTTTTATCAAAGTTTGCTTTATAAATTCTCTATATCAGTTACTAGAATTATCACACTTCGATTTGCTTTCAAACTCTCATCTGACACTTGTATACTACATAATGAAGCACGTTTCTTCTCGGTTTGATATAGACTGACACGATACAAAGCAAAATTCCATTTCGAGCGCTTGCGTATCCTTAGTAAACATAACAGGTTTGTTCTCACAAGCATCACAGACAGTCCATGACAATCCGGATTCGGCGCAAAGCCTCGAAAGCGTTCCTACAAAGATTTATGATTGATTGGAAATCCGCGGTACTGTGTTCAGTGTTCACACACGTTTTGTGGATAGTCTGCAAACTAACAAAACAGTTTGCGGATCTTTTATAAGTTAATATGTCCGGATCATGCGCAGTGTTTTTTTAACATCAAATAACTTTTGACATTTGTCATATTTGTGTTGTGATTGTTTGTTGGAATTTATTTTCTCGGCTTTCGTTATTTTAGAGAAGTTTATATTTAACAATGAGTGATTTCGAGACATCTGATGATTCAGAACTCGTAAACAAAATTTGTAGTTAATTGAGATTATATTCCCTTTCTTGCTACTGATCTGCCTGCTAGGCTAGCCCATATATTTTCAATTGTCAACTGTTCATACAAACTGTTCCGGATCGATCAGAAACAGACATGCGTGTTAACATTAGTTTGAAAACTGTCAATTATTTGTCAGAGATTTTCTGTGAGAACAAACCTTACATCACAATCTGTGATTATTACCTAGTCCTACTTCATACTCGTTTTCGAAGTAAAACTGTCAACGTGAAATAAATTCTTATTTCACGTGTGACAACAGTTTTATCTTCTCAAGAGCTTCACATTGACCAAATACCCGTTACGTTTGATCGTATAAAATGTTATATATCGACAATAGAAGCCCATTTATTATTAAGAAAACAACCCATTTTGGAACTTATATATTTCGTAAATTTTGTCGTGAAAAAAAAATTCTGACAACGGAAATAGATTCCTCAGATGGAGTACTATTAGAATCTATACAGCAAACTTTGATAAAAGCTTTGCGCATTTTTCCAGAGCAAAAAAAACAAAACAAAAAAATATTTCGATTTTTGAAGGTCAAAATAATTCTTTCATGAATCGATAAAATTTTTCATGAACTCGTCATCACTCAATCCACAAAATGCTGTTGGATTTATTTCGCTAGCTGCTTTCATTCGCTAGATATTAGATTTTGAAAGAAAAATCCGTTTTACATACTGTGCGACATGCTGTGAGACGGAGACTGACAGAATCGATCTGGAAGATAACATACTGAATCTCAATATTCCCTAGAGAGCGAGAGAGACCGGGAAAACTATGAAAAGCTGCTAAAACGCAAAGGCAATGTAAATAAAGGAGTGGAAAGTCTCTTGTGAGGATAGAGTGAAAAATATAACAATCAAATGATTATTATATTTAAAAAAATGTAACGACTTACTTCACTAAACTTCTATTTAAAATCATGATGACAATATCATCATGCATGCAGAGTAAGTACCTACAATATTTATCGCCGTTTGGGTGACTGTTTTTTTTTGCAAAATTTGCACATAAAATCCACTGTTCTCCATTTTCGTCATAATTAAAGAGGTTACCTGACTGTCACGGACATACTTATCACTCGCGCGTAAGATCAACCTCCCTAACAGGCCAACTGGGGTGCCAATAAACCCCATATCAATCTGACTAATATATTTCATATTTTTTTTACATTATCAACAAAAAACTCTTTTTTTTTCTGAGTGTCCTGGACAAACAAATTTTCGGTCCCTTGTTCAATCGAGTATAAGGCATCGGTCTTGAATTCCTTGTGGAAGAGTATCTGGAGGTGCCAATACACCACACTTCACATATTTTGAGATAAATTAAAAACAAACATTTTAAAAAATGTTTTATTGTTATTAGAGAGATTTATGAAAGGACAGCTACTGAGATGATAAAATATCTTATGTATTTATAAATTTACATTAATATGCAAAAATCTGGCCTTATAAGTGTTAATGAAGCAACTTGTTTCAAATTTTTTGGTGGTCTATTAATAGATAGCAGCTGACGGTACCAATGGTATATCTATGAATATAATTGGGATGAATATTCAATGACCTGAAAGAACTATTATGCCCCCCTCTCCTGCTGAGTTCTTGAGCTCTCAGAGACTAGTAATTCCTTGAAGGAATTTTGGAATATCCACTAGCTCCAATTTAGACAAATATTTCTCTTCCATCCACTAGTCTCCCAAGTATTGTGACCTGAGATATTGTAGAGTTATGCATTTAGCACGTATGGGAATGTAGGTTTCTTCTTCCATTACACTTAATCTACATTCTTGCTGCTCCACTAGCATCAGCTTTTTGGGGTGTCCATTCAGGTGGAAGCGTCTTTTTAACATACCTGTCAAAATATTTGGAGCAGTAGTGATTTGATTTGTACGGTTCCACCAGTCAGTGGCTTCGAATCCTCGGCAGTGAAGAGACTAGATATCCTTATAAGGCTCAACAGTCCTTTCATTATGTCTTCCATGGAGAAATCCTCCCTTGACTACTCTAGTCCTTGAAAATTATATCTACAATGAGCTTGCCTGGCTGTCACAGGAGCCATGAGGATAACAGCTGCACTAGAAGTCTTGCTGAACCTGCCACACACACGGCGAATCCAGGTAAATCCCTAATAGATTGACCCACGGTAAGGTGTATAACGAGCTATGCAGAGTTGGAAATCGACTCCATAAGGGGAATGCAATCGGACGAGATGATTATCAAGTATAGTTTCGGGAAAATCATCAAAACAGTCATAACAGGCAGAGAGGCATGGCAGAAGGGACCTCCAATTAATGCATAAACGGCCTGCTGCACAAATAGCTCAAAAACCGAGGAACGTGTAGGAGCAGAAATATCCATAACCAAGCCAAAAATAAAAGTCTCACTGAGCTTAAGTAAACATGTGACGATATTCCAGGCAAAAGCTGCAGCAATACAACACTGTGCAGGAGAGCTATTAAGGCGAGAGTTTGAGGAAAAGACCATTGCCATATACTCCGACAGCCAAGCGGCTCCCAAACAGCAAAATATGTCCAGTGTACGTACATTTTAGACTCTTTTTACGTCATTACGTCCTGGTCCCTTAGTAAGCGGAATATGTATAAAATAAGTACGTACAGTAAAGGACATTGGTTGTACGTACTATACTATAAGTAAGTACGTACTTAAGACAAACTTTTAACATACTTTGAGTACGTAGGTACGTGTATACAGAGGCTAAGGAAGCAGAGCAGGAAATACATTAATTGCCCCGCGCATAGATGGCGCGCTATAAGGACGCGAAGACTACACCGACAGAGAGCTGACTGGATGCTATACATTCAGGCGACAGCAGTGTAGAAGCAAGAATTAAATGTTCTTTGTGTACTGTTTTATTTCTCCTAGGACTTTGATTGATAATTTTTTGTTGATTTAATATGTTGATCATTTATTTCAATAGATATGTTACGCCGTTACGATTATTCATTTTGGTAGACATTTTCTCAGGCTATGTTAAAGTAATATTACACTAATATACAAATTTTGTTATTTAATAGATCTCTGAAATTTTATATTCATGTATGCTTTAAAATAACTGGTAGTAGTAAATTATAAACTGAAAAATTAGTAATTATGTGTACGTACAGTGGACGAACATAGTTTGTGACAACTGTACAGTATTTCTGGTTGATACAAACAAGACAAAATACAAACGTTTTATGTACATACATTCTATTAATTAGCTGTATTTGTGTATGTCTTTTGTATGTAATTGCTGTACGTAATTTCGACATACTGCGTTGTGGAAAATGTACATTCGAAAAATGTACTGTGTACGTACTTCGTACAGTGAAGTATGTATTCTGGACGTAACTTTTGTCAGTTGGTAACGTACTTCAAACGTTTTGTGTACGTATCGATGCTGGTTGGGCTATAAAAGCAATCAGTTGAGAACATAAATGGGTATGTATAAGAAGTTAGATTCAACCTCTTGAACATTTGAAATATCAAAAGGCACTCCATTCAGTTTTTCCATTTCAAAATACTCACACAAAATAAAAACAAGTTCTTGTGCTTGTGATTCCAATATTTTTCCTCGCACGTTCTAAAATGAAGTAGAATATTGTTTAATGTGCTTACAAACATAGACAATTCTCATAATCTGTAAGAATTCAGTTCCCAGAATTGAGAAAGATGTATATATACAGATTGCGAAAAGTCTATTCACGCCATACGATTTACACAAGTACGGCAAGGAAAATATGAGCAAAACTACTTGAAAGAGACACTGTTGCCGGATGAAAGTGTTTAGTTTTACCTAACAGTGCATGAGCTCAAAAAAAGCTCAAAAAAAGTTAATGATAACGAGACAAAAATATCATTTGTACAAATTAATCTGCGCTTCTGGCAACAACGGTTAAAATAGGGGGCACTGAACACACCCCCAACTGTTTTTGGTAGCTGGAACTGAACACACGCCCATCGCTGAGCGCACAATTATTCTTCTCTCTCTTTCAAGTAGTTTTCTTGTCGTACTTGTGTAAATCGTATGGCGCGAATAGACTTTTCGCAATCTGTATATAAACACCACTACCTTTATAAACCTTCTTGCGTAATACTTACTTTAGTTATAAATCTACCATAAAAGCTCCGTTACACGAAAGTTTAGCCATCGTCTGAGGTTATGTTAAAAATATTTATTAAATGAAAAACGGAATTTTGCTTTCACCGTAAAATAAAAAGAACAAATTGAAGGTTTACAAAAAAACCGATTTCATAAAATTTATCCGAATGAAAATGATAAAACGCTTTGAACAAGACTCGATGTATCAAAATAATGATAGTTTTTCTTATGAATACAACCGATTAATCTTTTCAACATTTGAAGGTCATCATTAGAGATACAAAAGAACGTATGTCATTGCTTGAAAAACAATAGTTCATATTATTGTATGATGTTTCTACTGTCAGTAGAAAAGAATGAGGTATATAAAGTTTGTGTTTAATACTGTTCATTGTTAGTGACGTCAGGGTAAAAGTCAGTTTGTTCTACTTTATATTTTACTACTTTTTTTTTCCCGAAAAATGTGTATAAAAGAATCCGAACCACTTTGGTTAAATGGAATGTGAAAACACCCATACATTCAAATGCATGATTCGTACTGGTCGATGTGTTTATTTCTCAATTAAGGTGAGGTAGTAAAAATCTCCGACATATTGTGGTTAATTATCCAGCACGAGCAGTTTCAACAAACTTGAAATAACTTCATGGTTACAATGTTTTAACAGTATCGATTAATGTAATTATGTGAAATGGCGCAATTGAAAACGTACCATGAGTCACAGTGAAGGAGAGTGTACTTTGAGTCACGATAACCCATGTATATGGTATTTACAGTTCATATACAGGGTGAGGCATTTTAACAGTCGTTTAGCAAGATCCAACTACACGTGAATATATGCAAGATAGTATAAGTGTGAGTGAAATTAATTTGCACCGTTTCACTTTATAATAACAGTAAGCGGCAAGGTCTCTTTGAGGATTAAAAAGCCATAAATCATTTCGAGTCCTGACCTACCCACAAGCGAACAATTGATTTTCATTGGTGCAATGTAGCTTCCGATTGGTCTACCCAAATTGTACTTCAACGAATAGTCCACATTGACTGTGAACTTCTCAGGGTAGGCTTAGTTATTTTCTGTTATTTACGACACATTATGTTCTGAATAAGAATTATATTTGTTAGCAGTTGCTGTGATTAAAATTTTGTTTGACTAAAACTTTTTCATTGATTAGGACTATTTTGTTGGTAATAATAGGTTCTAATTGTTGATATATATTGCATTTTAGAGCATGAAATAGTTCCATCTGCTAGTAATGATGTGGGCTGTAGTAAATATAGTAAGTAGATTGATTGTTGTATGTTGAATTTTTCACTAAAGGTTCTGACATTTTTGAAAGAGAAGAGGCAGAATTTGAGACAATAGACGAAAAGGAATTTGGTATGTTTTTGTCGCTATCTACGCAAAAAGTGATACAAAATATGTAGAGGGAACTGAAACAAGAAAATAATGGGTCAAAGCGTGGAGTTGCTGAAAGAATACACAAAATGGCAAGAATTTCAGACAATCAAAGATTCTTCTGGGTGATTACAACCCGTTGAGGTCAAATGAATGCATAAGTCAAAACTGCACTGAGTTTCAACAGGGATCCTAACGCTACATTGTCGCATGAACGAGCACATGAAAAAGCTCAAAATAGTGGAGGAAGAAGAATATAGATTCTGTGGCATGAAAGAAGAAACTTCCATCCTCATACTTACGAAATGCACAGCAATTCAGAATCCTAGAGCACAACACCTAGGAGACTACTGGATAGCCTGCAGATATCCTAAAATTCCTCCGGAAAATAGGACTAAAGGAGCTACTAGTATCTGAGACTTTCCTCAGGAAGTGAGTAGAAGTAAGGGGGTACAATAGATCTTTTAGGTCCACTGAATGTCACCCCAATATACATACACTAGCAATCATTTTTTGAAAATCACATTATGAGTCTGAAACTGAGAGAGTGTGTGTTCGGTGAGTCTTGGCCTACACCTGCCGATATAAAGGAGATGTCTCCTAGTGACCTGTCCACCTTCCTGAGAAGGACAGGATGGACAATGACCTAGGAAGACAACTCCTCGGGAGGATGCACAATGGGTCACATGTGGCCTAAGTGCTGTGAGCCTACACTCACCCTCCGTACTCTACAGATACAGACAGAGTCTGAAACTGGTTCTGCTTCTACATATAGATTTCTTTATCTCGCCGACAAATTGTGAAACGGTGCAAATTAATTCTACTTACAACTACAGGTAAACTGGTATCTCGTGACAAGGCGGAGCTTCCAGTACGCAGAGAGATAACGTATTCCTCCAATATCGAGCTGCCCACTGCATAACGTCTACCGCACGATTGGCTTTGCTGGATCCCCACTTTCAAATTTGTTATGGCGCCTCGTCACATCATTTCACGAGATACCGGTTGGAGTGTATATTCGGGAAGCAGTTTGAAATTGAGACCTCTATAAAACGACTGAATTTGTGTATAGTAAATGATGGCAAGTGTTTTGAATATTTAGAATTATTTTATTTTTCATTTAGTTAGTATCCGCTAAGAGTGGTTACCTAAGTCTTATTTAATTATTTATTTTAATTAATATTTTCAGTGTTTTTACTTGTTTTCACTCAAAATAATTGTAGCAGCATTATAATATCTCTTACATTTTATACGGAGAACCAGTACTAAAAAAAAATGGTCTTCGGAATGACAACGGATATCACTTCGTAATTTTGACAGATCTCTGAGTCATCGTATTTGTTGGTAGAGTTACAGTATCTTATTTAAAATTTCTCAGAAAAATAATAGATAGAGCTTAACGCTTTCTAGTTACCGTTTTAAAGGTTAAAAATAATGTTATTTGATATGGCATTTCGGATATTATTTTTTATATTGTTTATTCAATTAATTTCACAAATTATGGTAATTGAAAATTTTAAATCATCTATTTCGCTAAACTGTCTAGTTTTAATGTATTTATTTCAAGAGATCATTCAGTCAAACATGACCTACCTGCTCGGAAAACATTTTAATGGATGCCATTTGCTAAAGTATTCATTAAACTCTAGTCAACCATCTGGCAAGTGAGAAAAATAACCAAGGAATATAAAACTGAAACGAGGCACATTTAATATCTATAATTGTATACTCGTATTATACACTGCGCGTCTAAAGTCTTTCCCCCACACTATTTTGTTAACTAACAATTTTTTGGTTAACTGAACTAACGTTTCTGATAGTATTCAGTGACGTAATCAATAATGGATCGACTCCATTAATGAAGCTTGGGTAAGTGTATCAAAACTTGCAGAGGTTGGCGTTTTATGTTTAACACGTGGGCTGAAAAGTCTTGGGACTGATACATAGATGGCGCTAGTTTTATTGCAATCGTTTGTTTTTCAGTTAGGCTGAAATTGGGAGACTTATGGTCACCGAACAATGTTCGAGGAGGACACACTTATACAACTGGGACAATACTAGATGAACCCATATTTCACATGAGTTTTGATAGCATGACACCGGAGAATAGAGTGAACATCATCTTCCCATCTAGGGAACAGGTAATGCACCCAGGTAATTCTGGAAATATCATCTGGTTCACTGATGGTTCCAAAACAAACCATGGCAATGGGGCTGGTATAAAGGGACCTAGAAAGAGCCTTGGTCGATATACGACTGTGTTTCAAGCTGAGACGATTGATGAAAACATCAGAAGAGGATACACCAGATGGCTGACCAGTTAGCTAAAGAAGGCTTTAAACGAGACTTCATAGGTCCGGAACCGTTTTGTGGAATCACAAAAGATTGCATAAGAGGGGAAATCGGGAACTGGCTAGATAGGAAACACCAACTCAAATGGAGGTCGACACAAGGGCACCTCCATACAAAGAGTTTACTGAACAAGGTAGACAAGGAATCCAGGCTCTTGAAACTGGGTAAGAGACATTTGAAGACAGTTACCGACCTGGAGACTGGACACTGCACCCTGAGGAAACATCTGCACAAAATAGGCAAAGTTAGTGAACCTATGTGCAGGAAATGTCTTTATGATGAAACACTTACTCACATACTCTGTTTCTGCGAGAACTTACGTGGACTCAGTCGGAAGCACTTTGGAGAGGAAACAATACAACCATTACAACTACTGATAATCCCTCCAGTCAAAGTAGTGGCCTACATATAAGACACAAAGCTTCTGGAATGGAAGTAGATAACATGGGAAATGGTACAAAGATTCAGTTCCAGTGCCTGGGCTGATGAGCATAACCCAATCGAATGAATGATGAATGTAGAGGAAGAGACTTTGATTGGTAACAAAAGTGGCAGATGCAAATATATTAGATGATAAATATTGGCGCCAATAAACTGCAGTCTAAATTTTCACAAATGCGGAATTGCAGTGTAAAACAACAATATGAGGCATGCGCAAATATCTACAATAACTACCTAAAGCGTTACAGTTCTCGTTAAATCCAAAATTTTAGTACTCCTCAGGCTCTGCAGGTGTCACTATTCTCGCACATTTAGAGTGCCCATACCTTGATAACAACGTCTGACATATTTTTTTCCAATCATAAATTCCATAGATCGTTTAAACGCCGTCTGTAAATGCGTAAGATACCAGTTCAGTGAATATTATAACAAGCTGTTCCATAGAGGTCATTTGAAAGTCATCTGCTCGCAGTCGACTATCCGGTATCGGTGTCATTAACTTCAACGATTTTAATTCTGCAATTAAAATACGATATCCGTTTAAACCGGCGGCCTCGAATTGCGGACCGATTACCTGATTCCAATAATTCCGTACTCGAACTGCGGACCAAACCAAGAAGACCCCTCTTTTAAAAACCATGAATTGCGGACTAAGCTAAGTTGAATATTGTTGGATGGGAAGAATGAAAATTTTCGTTAAACTTCGAATGGAAACTTTCGCATGCATTTGTTGTTCTCTGTATGCTGTCTGTCATTTCAGCAAATTGACTAAAAATACGAAGAATTTTTCGATTCGGATTAGGGTAGGGGGTAAGGTAGGGTGGTTTTAGTTAGGTTATTATTGAAAATTATTATAATAATCTGTCAATTATACAAAATTCAATTTTTCGATTCGGATAAGGGTAGGGGGTTAGGTAGGGTGGTTTTAGTTAGGTTATTATTGAAAATTATTATAATAATCTGTCAATTACACAATTCAATTTTTCGATTCGGATTAGGGTAGGGGGTAAGGTAGGGTGGTTTTAGTTAGGTTATTATTGAAAATTATTATAATAATCTGTCAATTACACAATTCAATTTTTCGATTCGGATAAGGGTAGGGGGTTAGGTAGGGTGGTTTTAGTTAGGTTATTATTGAAAATTATTATAATAATCTGTCAATTACACAATTCAATTTTTCGATTCGGATTAGGGTAGGGGGTAAGGTAGGGTGGTTTTAGTTAGGTTATTATTGAAAATTATTATAATAATCTGTCAATTACACAATTCAATTTTTCGATTAGGGAAAATGTATCTATGCATTCGTGATAAATATCATTATTAAAATATTTTTACTTTCCAAAACACAAACGTTTTAGTTTAGGACTACACTTGGCAACGTTGGTAAGAGTTACATTTAAACGCTCCTGATTTCAGGTGGCCCTTTCGACTTGGTCCGCAATTCATGGGTCATTAAAAACACATGACAAATTTTAAAAATCATTTATGGTTTTTGGTCCGCAGTTCATGTACGCCCGTTTAAACGACACATTTATTGAAATTATATTGATTAAAGATAATTAAATGCCGTTGAAAAATTATCATCTGGCTGTCTACCTTAAAGCGAAAGTTAAATTGACTTTATTAAAGAGTTTCGCCTCAGGGAACGTAAAAAAATAAATTAGAGATAGTTTTCTATACCATTAGTCGTTTTGTTATATAACGTGGAAACGGGTTTTAGCGGATATACCTACGAGAGAAAAAAGTTGTTTAACGGTTGATTAATTTGATATTTTTTATAAAAGTAGGTCTCCAGGTCCGAATTGCCTCAGAATTTTGTATATTTTTGTTCAGCTTGAAAAGTACATCAGAAGGGGGCTTAAAGAAAATTTTAACTGAAATAATTTAGTTTAAATAATAATGTACTTGTGCTACAGTATTATCGTCCAGAAATCATATACTTGTTTGGATCATCAAAATGTACTAGATCTGACAAATTTATTTTTTATTTATTAATTGAAATTGAATAAATGAAACTGTTGAAACATACAGGGTGGTTCACCGTATACGCTTAGATTTATAGCTTCTAATCGGTAGATGTTATCAAAAAATGTTTCAAACAAAAAATATGTAGTTTAATAATAGCCACATTTTAAATATATTTTGCACTATACAGTGCTATTCAAAAGTCCCCTCCCACCCTCGTATCTTTTGAACGGCTACACTTACATTAATAAAATTTGGAGTGTGAAAATAAAGTGTTGTAAACTTCTCTACGAATGGTAACAGGTGACGTAATAGTAATAGATGACGTCACAGTGCCAGTCTGGTCAAAAATTTTAAATAGGACCTTTTGGCAAGTGATATCTCTTTTGATAGGCATTGACATTGGCTACATTAATTTTGATTGGGTTTAAACTAATTTTGACGGATAAATTAAATAAATACCAAAATTATTATTTCACATTTAAATATTGAAGATTTTTCAGTCCGCCTCTGGTTAGTTGTCAAAAAAAATTAATTAAATTAATTAAATAGTATTTGTTGCTTTCCAAAGTTTTTCTAAATAGCTTAAATGTTTAATTTTATTATTGTTTAACGAAACGTCTAAGAGTTTACATAGGCAAAATGGTACGTACTCAAGCCGACAAAGTAGCAGCTATCTTAATAATTGGTGAATCTGGAAAGAATCTCCATGAAGCGGAACGTTTATTTAATGAAAGATACCCAGATCGCCCTATCTCGAGAACCTATTTGAGTGAAATGAATTTGCACCATTTCACAATTTGTCGGCGAGATAAAGAAATCTGTAAGCAAAAGCAGAACCGGTTTCAGACAGATTTTTCATTATTGCAGGATCCCGACGCACTAGCGATTTCTGTACTCTCTTTTTCCGATGAATAGTAGATGTTTTACCGATAACTGTGATGAGGGATTTTTTGAAACTTTTGTCAATTATGTATTCTTTCAGTAGCTCCATGCTTTAACCCATTCTCTTGTTCCAGTTGCCTATACATATTTTGTATCATATTTTTCGTAGATCGCGACTAAAACATACCAAATTCTGTCTATTGTCTCAAATCCCTACTCTCCACTTTCAGAAATTTCAAAACCTCTGGTACAAAATTTTAACAATAAAATATTCATGTTTTATACATACAACAATCAAACAACTTATTATATTCACTGCGACAAGGCAAAATCTGTGAAATCAAGCAGAATAAATAAATAAACTTTGACATTGTTTATATTGGCATAGAATACTACGTCTGTTTACTCTTCTATTATATTAATTGTACGGAGCCTATAACAATATCTTTCTCTTCGAGTGGTCGCCAAAAAGCCATAATTTTGATTATTACCAACAAAATAGCTTTAGTCAATAAAACAAAATCTCAATCACAGTAACATCTAAGAACACAATGTCTCGTGAATAACAGAAATAAACTAAGCCCACCCTGGGACGTTTACAGTTCATGTGGACTAACAATTCAAGTAAATTTTGCATAGACCAATCGGAAGCTACATTGCACCAATGAGAATCAATTGTTGACTTGTGGGTAGGTCAAGACTAGAAATGATTCATGGCTTTTTTATATTTTCGGCTTTTCAATCCTTGCCGTATACTGTTATTTTATTTTGAAACAGTGCAAACTAATTTTACTCACAACTATATTATGTGGATAGAGGTTTCTTATTCCATGCCACATAATCTCCATTCTTCTTCTTCCACTATTTTGAGCTGACTTTTCGTAAAACTACATAATACCAAAACTAACTACAAATTTTATACATACTTAACAAGTATAAAATTTATATAAATATTGAAAAGTATTAACAGCGACCCTATTTTAAAATATGGTAAATTTGGGACTTGGTGATAATTGATGCTTTATTACAATCATATTGTGAACATTACCATAGTCTGTAAATTGCAGATCACGATCCCATTCATCGTCCTAGAATATCATAGCTATCTCCTATCGATCATCTCTTTCAAAGATAGAGTTTGTTTAACCATCCTTTGCCGTTACGTCATACATTGTCCAGCTTTATCTCTCATTTATGAAATAGATGAGACGGAATTATGATGTCATGAACGTATTTCTTAACTATTGTCGACGTAAATTTTATTTGTTACTTTTGACAATTCAGTTGTCATGCATCATAAACAATTCTTAACATATGTCACTAATTATAATTTTAAGGTTAAGTGTAAAATAACATTCAACTAATATAAGACAAACGTAAAACAGCAGAATACGTCACCGATTATGACGTAACGGCAAAGGATGGTTAAACAAACTCTAACACCTTGGCACCAAACACTAACAAAGTACCCATTATCGTGTAATGTAAAACGTGAATTTTTCATTAAAATTTACTGAAAATTTGCATAAATAGTGAACTAATGGTTTTTCAGGCACATCACGCTCTGTGTATGATTATAATTAGATAAATATTGCTGTATTTTATATCGTTATAAATACGGAAACCTGATATGATTCAAAAATTGTTGACAAACGTAATTGAATTGATTTTCTAAATCCAGACCTGTCTATGACCGTTTTCTAACTGTTGGATTTTTAATGTTTAGAATCAATTAGTTCTGGTTCGTATTTATTCGAAGATTTGGTAGTAAATAGTGCAAGTGTATTTTTTCTACAGTAGACTTGTTTTTATTAGTGCCATAAAGAAAAACGATACAAACCAAATTACGAGAATCAGAGCAAGTGAATTAAAAACAAAGTGGAAATACTTGTATCGGTTTATTTTGGAGTTAACGATTTTTTTTTAAATGAAAGGAAATAAACACAATCAATCGAATCGTCGACTTGACGGTTATAAAAAAGTTTGTATTCTAAAACAGTAATTGAATTTAAAATTAACGGATCATTAACAAAAGTGATAACTTTGTTGTATTGTTCTTTAGTATACGAGTCGTATTACACATCTAAGGAAATTACTCTGAAATTTACCACGATTATTTCCTTCCTATTAATTTTGACCAATCGCTATCAAGAATTGGTATGTCAAATATAAATTTTAAGTGGAAAAATTACTTAACAACTGTCAACTTAGCTGCCAGCAGTTTTTCCGGAAGAAAAATCGAAAAAATTATTATTTTAATTAAAAAAAAATGTATTAAAATAAAATGTTTATTTAACTCAGGAAAAAGGAAAAACCACTCTCGCTCCTGCTATTTGTTAAAACAAATTACTAAGAAACTCGTTTTTCCGAATTTTTCCGGAAAAATTAAATGCACTATGGATATTACCCCCGAAAATTTCACACCACCAATTTTTAACCAATAAGATGCCTTAATTTCGATTAATTACCACGACAACTAAAAAAAATTCCGGACATTTTTTCGAGACGCCACGATATTTAACTGGACATTTTTTGAGAGTTGAAAGATGAACATGTATTGTGATCTACAACCAAATAATGTGAGAATAATGCAAAATTTCTTGTCTAATTACTTGTTGATTTTCTTTACCAAATCGCGACATTTCGCTATACACTTATTAAACTCAACATACACACGTTTTATTATAGTAATTATTAAGCTTTGTGACAGAACCGGTTAAACAAAAATGACAAATCAACATATCAATGTCAAAAGCAACAATACCATGTCCAACTTGACAAGCAGTGAAATTAATTTAAAATGTCAGGTTGGATTAATAATTTTTTTACAAATTAAATTGTGAAATTTATTTACCGGATACCACGTCCTAAGCTTATATTATTTCCGGATATTTTCTTTCACGCACGAATATTTTAAGAAAATTATCGGAAATAATTTAGGCTCTTGTGATATTATAAGCGAGAATTTTGGCAACATTTTCATTTCTGAAATCATGAACAAAAAAGAACTTGTAACGTTAGATTCTGCAGAAATTTGTTTGTTGGTTTATCCATTTCCTAAAAAGCAATTGATGAGTGTAATGTCAAATAAACCGATTATGCGATTCTGCATTTTATAAATTTTGTCTGGATAATATGGAACATGTTTTGTATGTATGTATATACAGGGTGTTCCATCTCAGACGATCCACCCCGTATATTTCTTATCCCATAGTGATTGGAAAAATTTCCCGAAACACGTCGGATGATTTTCTTTGGGGGACATATTTTGACGCATATTTGAGGCTTGAACCTACGAGAGGGCGCTTCAACCCCTCAAAATTGAATAGAGAAGAGGGGTTGAGTGATACTTCATTTATAAGGTCTTCGAAGCCTCTTTATGAAAAAAATCACATTCTTAAAAAAAATTAATTGTTATATCATGCTTACAATCAAAAAAATCAAATCTGCATTTTTATATCAAATGTTCAAATTGACTTCCATACAATAATACAATAATACAATACAATAATCGAAGTTATTCGACGACACTCATTTACAATTCGTTGGCGTAGTTCGTCCAAATTTTCAGGCTAAGTAACAAAAATCTTGGACTTAAGATGTCTCCACAAGAAGAAGTCCAGAGGGTTCAGGTCAGGAGATCGGGCAGGCCACTCCACAGGACCTCTTCTTCCAATCCAACGACCAGAGTATTGTAAATTGAGGTATTGGCGAACTGGTGCGGCGTAGTGAGGAAGAGCTCCGTCTTGTTGGAAATGCAATTGTTGTTCAATTAGTAGAGGATCGTTTTCTAATTTTTCTGTTATTAACGGATCAATCAAATTTTCCAGCATTTCAAGATAAATTTCTCCATTTAAATCACCAGGAATAAACAGAGGTCCAATTAGGTGGTCTCCCAAAATTCCTACCCAAACGTTTAGCTTTTCCGGATATTGAGTGTGAGCTTCTCGAGATACATGAGGATTTGTATCGCTCCAAATTCTACAGTTATGCCGGTTAACCTCTCCATTAAGTGAAAAAGTGCATTCGTCAGAAAAGCAAACGTTGTACAAGAAATTTAGGTTATTGTAGATGCGCTCGGCCTTAATTTCGCAAAACTCTTGCCTTCGATCAAAATCATCATCATTTAATTCATGAATTAATTTAATTTTGTACGGATGGAACTTGTGTTTTTGTAAAATTCTGTAAACGTTAGATTGGCCAATACCGGAAACCGCAGAAAGTTGTCGGACAGATTGCGTGTTTCACAATTCCAATGGGTGCCCTTTTTTTTATCCATTACTGAACCCGTCTCAACAAATTTTGAAATTAATTCCATTACGTACTTATGGCGAACGATACGTCCAGGATGGTTTCGGTTAAATATACTTGCAGCCGCTCGGGCACCATTTTTATTTTGGTAATACAGGCTAACCAGCTCAACACGTTCTTGCGATGTGTACATCATACCTAATTATTTTTAAAATTGTAAACAAATCAGCAAAGTAGTAACTCAACAGATTGATTTTTAATACATAAAATGATCGAAGAAACGTGATAAACACCTTTTAAGAACAAAAAATGAAGGCAAGATAAGAAATTTTTTATTCATTCTTTTTAAATTTATTAGTCCGAGAGAATTTATTATTGTATGGAAGTCAATGTAGGACAATTTGGATATTTGATTTAAAAACGCAGTTTTCATTTTTTCGATTGTAAGCATGATAAAACTATTATTTTTTTTAAGAATGTGATTTTTTCTATACACCGTTGTAAGGAGGCTTCCAAGACCTTTCAAATGAAGTATCACTCAACCCCTCTTCCCTATTCAATTTTGAGGGGTTGAAGCCTCAAATATACGTCAAAAGATGTCCCCCAAAGAAAATCATCCGACGTGTTTCGGGAAATTTTTCCAATCACTATGGGATAAGAAATATACGGGGTGGCTCGTCTGAGATGAAACACCCTGTATCTTTCAATGGTCAGATCTCTGAAAAAATAACAAGGTAATAAATAACAAGCGTGCTGTTACAATTCCATAAACCACGATGATAAATCTTCATTTTAAACGAACAAATTGCATTTCGTAACTTCCTACGTTACAATATTCAAGTTAATGCCGCGAGCAAAAAGATTTGCAGGTATGCGATAGGCTAGAAGGAAACCTAACCAATATAAGGATTATATACGGTTCGTCGTGGATTTCGTGTTTGTTTACAGAAATTAAAATTTATTCGTGACTGTTATTCGCGTCTGCCTCAGCTAAGAATTCAGCTGCGACGACATTATTACTATATTTATACAAAAGTAATTACCTACTTTAGATAAAGACTATCCAATGTAGATAGTCGGAATTGATGATCGGCTTTGAACATACTGGTCACGAACGCTTTCTCTCGCCGATTGCATGTACAAGAGTCTTTGTCAAAGTGCCCGCTGATAGCAAATACCAATGTAGTTATAGTTCGAGTAAAATAAAATCCTACTTTTAAAAAGTTCTCCTTCAACGTATAATACGGTGACTGTTTTTTTTTTTTGGTGATTAAACATCAAATGTGAACATCCCACACCTAAATATGTTATTGGTTTGTTCCAACTGGCGATCGAACCATTCTAGGTTTAGTTCACGCAAGTGCTTTCTTTCGCGTTCCAACAGATTTAGTATCGTTCTTGGGACGGTACAAAAACTGTACCTTTTGGAAGAAGTGATAAAGTTGATGTGTCCATCCCTAACTCGAGTTTGCTCACTATACAGTACTCGATACGATTCCAGAACGAAATGCCAGGTAGAACAAGCCTATTATAATAAATTCTACTCCACTGCAGCTCTTAGGGTGACTTTGTGTTGGAATTTTGATGGTAAACGTTAAAATAGGCGATACTTACTAGCTAGTTGTTTCTTGCTGGTAGCTTCACATTCGCCTTACAGTCTAAATGGTGTAGGATGTCTTCTGCGATTTCTGACTGAATTACTGAGTCGTCTGTCAACCCCATTAGCTTTTCATGCATATTATGCCCTATTAGTAGTTATGAGCAAAATCTGTCTTGGTATTGAAGTCTTGATTAGGTTACACCAGTAAGACCAATACCTAATAGGTAAACAAGAACAAGCCAAAAATCACAAGACTTGAAAATTTCTCAAAACGACATTAGTAGTAAGTAACAAACTATTTAAATAAGACCAAGACCAAGATCAAGAGCGGACAAGCAAGACCAAGACCGTTACCAAGACTCTTGCTTTGCTCATCACTACCTATTAGCATACCTACTACGGCTACGATAGTTCGCTTATTAGGTCTGCCGTAAATTTTGAAGAATGTACTTCAATTAACTATTTAACCTATCTGTCTCTGTGAGATTTTCCACTATTCTAGAGATTTCTGTGCCACCCAGTTTCTTGTGGACATTTTACCGCACATCCTGCACTCATTTCCACACTAGCTTATAATTGACCTCTTCGGAATCGAGTATTTTCAGTTCAACGTCGCTGTGGAGAATGCAACCGAACAGTATGTTTTTTCCTGCCTTTTAATTACATAAACGCAGTGGTGAATCGGTGTCACTTCCGCTTAGAAACTTGTGACGTCCTTAGGTTTATTGGGACAGCTATCATTTATTTCAGCCCTACAGTTTTTCCTAACATTCTTCTGCATCTGCAGAGGTAATTGTAGCTTTCTGTAAGGACTTTTAAAGGGAAGTGTTCTATATGAAAGCCTGAATTTCTTTGGCAAATGGAATCAGTAGTTCTCTTGTCACTATTTCCTAATAAAGAATATGGTTACTCATCCCACTATGTACCATTCATCAAAGTCCTTAGTTTCTCTGGTCAGTAAAACATTCGATTGTTCATAATTAACTCGCACATTTCTTACATACTATGGAGCGTTTATCATGGCACGTGTATTCTGAAAGGTCTGAATAATTTTTATATTGCTGATACAAACCCAAAATTGTATACCATATAACCAAATAAATTCAAGCTCCAGGTTATAAATTAGAATTTTGCTCGGCATCTATACTGTTTGTATTTTCAATTTGGCGTCCAGATATTTCGATATATTTTCGTATGAAGCTTTATTTATATTTGCCAGAGATTTATTATTTTATTTAGGCCCATTCAATTTGATTTTGCATTTCTAAGCTTATATCTGTATTGCATTACAAGCTGTTGATACAATTCCAGTAAATGTTTCATGATCATGTCCTGCTGCAAGAATCTCAGGGTTTGTTATTCTAGTTTTGGTATGTGATGTGTCTATAAAAGGTACAGGTCCAAAAATGCTTCCTTGAGTTACTTCTGCTTACATGTATTGTATTTGTTTTCTTGTTTGATTCTACAGGGTGCGGCTGATAAACCGTCGGTTAGACGGATCTCATGAACTACAGGTAAATTAAAACTGAAAATTTGCATGGAGGGGTTTCGAAGGGAGAACTATTTATTGAAAATATTGACATCCTTCTATCACTTTCGGTTATACTGGAAGTTAGCTCTAATTTCGTTTGTTTAACGGGACACCCTATATATTTTCAAGTTATTTTAATATTCATGTTATTCTGAACAACTCTTGTTAATATTTCCCTATGCCTTTCTTTAACCCTTTTTGAGTTATAATTTTTTTTTAATGGAAACCACACTTTTTTACTATGTATAAAACATTCAATATCTTCTAACGTAACTTGGGTAAAGGCTTACATTTTTCAGAAAGTGTACACGACATAACATTGTATCGTTTATAATTTTGAAATTGTTATTTTTATCATACAAAGTGCTCTCAAAATTGGAGCATATTAGTCATCTGAAATATTCACATAATTCATTTTTTTCAAATGGAACACCCTGTATATGATTGATTAGACTAAAAGTATACATTATCCGCTTTCTATCTGTATTAGTGTTTCCTATACCTGTCTCTTGTAGATTTCCAGTTATTCCATTTTTATGATTTTTTTGACAATAAATCTGTTATGAATAGTAGCCTATGGAATACATAAGCTGCCTGGCAAAAAACAGTCCAGCATGTCATTAAAGAAGAGGAGAAAACGTGGGATCTTGACTACTTGATCGTTCGGACCGTCGACCCGTTAATTATAACGTCAAGAGGAGATGACAGTTCCTCAGATGACGAAGAATATTATGATTTTTTATAATTTAATTTCTGTATAATGTATTTTTTGTATAATGTTCAATAAAAAATAAGTGTACCTAATACTATGTACATAATGCCTAATTTTTATTCTGTTAAAATAAAATTCTTTCCTTTTTACGTGTATCCTACCGGCACGCCTTTGGCACACTATTTTCAGTGTTTGTGAATGGATAACAATAGGCTAAACCCATATATTCACCCTAACCCGGGTGGTACTACCTGCAGTTCATAAAAAGAAAGAATTTTACAATGAAATCAATGCCAAACTATGAAAGTGGCTTAAATATTCGTTGGGTCACTCTGTGCTCCCTTTGCATACCTAATGAGGTTTTATTACCCTATATCTTTCTGAAATAAACTATAACTGTCATTATTGTCACAAAAACCAGTTTTTGTTGGCCACACTGATCCTAGACTCAACTCCTCTATTGGACCGATGCTAAAAAATACACGATGTCTTCTATTGAAATTTTTCATTTCTACACAATTTATCGTTACCGTTACCGTATTGATTTCAGATGTGGAAAAATTTAAAACTAGCCCCAATACAATATTAATTTGAACACTATTTATTAACCCATTTAAAAGTTAAAAAGATGGTCTATCATTGATTCACATCCGGTTTATTAATAAAATTATACCTATACGCCTAAGAAATGAATGACATGCAATTATAAATAAGTATGGACGGTTCTGTCAATCAATAATTTTTTTATATCTAACGGTATACTCGATTCCAATCCATATTAAGTATATTCCGGTAGGTGTTAAACACAAGAATGATTTTAGACACATTACATTATTTTACGTAGGTGTTGTAGCAGATATTGCGTGAATAAGCGTAAATTAAATATTATCAGATGAAACACTATTCATCCGGCAAAAAGCAACAACCAAAGTGAGGTAAATATTTATAAGGGAGCTATTCAAGATCTCATTACCAAAATACTGTATTATAGATACGATATGATAAGACAAAAATATTAATGTTACTAAACTATATTTGAGGGTGGTCGCCCATGGTATGGAGCTTTAGTTTGGTGGCCAAAAACAGATCAAATGAAAGCCAAACTGTAACTATCAGAACTTCAAAGAATTGTTTGTCTATCCATAACGGGTGCGATGAGAAGCAGTCCGACTGCGGTGATAGAAGCAATTTTCAATCTTTCACCTCTTGCTCTGCATGCTAAAGCGGAAACAGGAATGGCTGCATACAGGCTGAATGCAACAGGAATTGGCACGAAGAAACGAAAACCCATAGTAATTCCAGAATCATAGACGTTATCTATCTATGACGTGTTGGTCTCAATAAACGCCAACCAACCATAGCCAAACTGGGATGGGTTGGAAGCTTGTAGTGAGGAAACAACGTTGGTGTGGTACACAGACGGATTTAAAACTGCAATGAGATTAGGAGCTGGAACCGACGGTGCTAGACCCAGGTGCAATGTCCGCGCATCGTTGGGGAAGCTTGTATCCGTATTCCACGCGAAAATCTACGCTATCGATACGCGTTTGCAAATGAACATCGGAAAGGGGTATAGAGGCCAAAACATTCTTATACTTTCAAATAGTCAGGTAGCACTGAAATCTCTAGCATGTCCCAGATCAGATCTAGACTGGTCTGGGACTCTTAAACCTAGTAAACTATAATAGAGTAACTTCCCCGGGGCACAAAGGTATTTTACGCAATAAAACGGCAGACACCCTAGCAAAGCTATGGTCTGAAACCGCAATCACTGGACCTAACCAGTATTTGGAATATAAAAAACTGCTGTACGTGGTTGTACATCTCGGTAGATTCAAACTAAACATTAGATGTATACTGGAGCAAAAAAGGAACACAGCAAACTCATGGTCAAAAAACCTTCGGAGTCGCTGACTCACGAAATATTAAACCTTAGCAGGGACCAGATGAGGAAAGTGACCGGATTACTCACCGGTCACTGTACCCCAAGGAAGCTCATGCATACAATTGCATATATAGGAAGGAACCTATTTGTCGGTTGTGCGTGGAAGTGGAGTAATCAGCCTCACATATTATATTCAAATGTGAAGCGCTGTCTCATTGGACATATAGACTTCTAGGACTAGAGCACCCAAGGGTGGACTTTCCAAGAAGAACCCAGTGAAAAGACTGTAGAGCCTACTAGTCTACTAGTTTCTTCACGTAAACGGTACAACCAAGAGCAAAAAAGCCTAAAGGTTGAGTGTCCGAGGTCTCGAGGCCTACGACCATTATTAATCAATCGAATTAATCAATCAAGGGTGGACGCAACTGTTTTTCCAAAAAAAAATGAAGAAACTTATTTTCACTCAGCTAGTGATAATAGCAATACTTCTAAATTATACTTCCTTGATTGAGACATTTAAGGGATAAATCAAATATGTTAACTGCAAAAACAAGTTCAATATAAAATAAACAAGTATAATTTCTAACAGTTATTCAATGGTGACAAAAATAACTTACAGGCTTGAATACAATTGTTAGAGAACACTTTACCAGCACTTTTCACCGATGGTACGGAAACAAATGTCCAGGATTGTTTTCCTGTGAAAAAGTCCCAGGTGTCCTTGTATCTGGGTGAAAATGTCTCAAACGTATGTATGTTTGTATACTGGAGTGACTTTCAATGAGATCTGAAATATCTATCAGCTCCTCATCTCCTGAGGAAATCTTCGGAGACTAGTACTATTTACTGATGGAGTAGTTCCAGGATATTCGCAGGCTTCAGTTTGGTGTCATTCTTTTATCCAGTAGTCTCTGTATTGCAAAGCATCCTGCGAGTATATGAATTGAGGTTTATTCTTCCATTCCATAGGATCCACTTTTTTCTTCCTCTACTGGTTCAAGCTTTTTGAGGTGCCCGCTCCGGAAACGGGTTCCTCTTAGGACACCTTTCAAAACTTTTACTTCAGTCTTACTCTGGCTTAGACATTCATTTGTTCTCACCTGGTTTTCCCTGGAGTATTAGTCTTATTCTCGGCGTAGCTTATTTTTTCCAATATTTCAGCTTCTCTGCTAGTCCATCAGAAATAAAAAGGGATTAACAGTTTTCAATAATCTTATATTTTCATAATATGGTAGAATTTATCCATAAAAACTTTTATTCACGAAAATTTTAACAACAATCACAAGTCATCCCTAACTTTTAAATATATTAAACGGAGGTTTACAAAACTTACCAGAAGTTAACCTCAACTATTTTTATACAAAATGTTCATCTGAAGGTAATTTTTTTTATAAAATAAAATTCATGCTTCGTGTTAGCTGTCTCAGTCTCTGACCCAACTCCGATTATATGGCGAAAACCCAATCTCCTTGCCTCCAGCTTAGTCGATTTCCAACAAGACAGCCCAATCACAAGGAACATAAACTGTATCGCAAAATACAATTCACCGGAATGACGTCAAGCAGCTCCAAAATTGATTCTTCGAAAACCTTATAAAGGATGTCTGATAGGCAGAAATGACATAAAATTAATCACCCGAATTGAATGGACTTTATAAACGTAACGGCATTGGACAGAAATACCGTTTCTTAGCTTAAACGTTGCACAGACTTTTATTCTAAAGATTACACTCGATTCCATCACCATTAAAAGCATGAAAAAAAAACAATAATAACAACAATTACAAAAAATGTGTCATAAGAGATCCAAACATCGTGTCGGACAAGTGCAGAAGGTTAGGTCAACAAACAACAGAGACGATACAACACATTACGTCAGGATGTTCCTACGCAGGCAACATCAGAAGTTGGCCAACAAATTTGGATCAATTAACACCTACACGCTTATTACAAGTACCATCCACATTCAGTTCTAGAGAAAGCTGATTTTAGACTATACTAGGATAGGTCAATGATCACCGATTGATGGGTGACGAATAACCGGCCTGATATTGTAGATATGGATAAAAAATCTAACTCGGGTCATCTATTGGATGTTGCTTTACTCGATTACAACAATATTTTAGACAAATATAACGAGAAAATCGCAAAATATACCGATCTTTGAATTGAGATAGGACCTTTCAATTGAGATAGGACAGATGTGGGATGCAGAGAAAGAAGAAGTCATCGTTTCATCTACGGGACTAATTCCCAAAACTCCATAAGACAGCCTTACCAAACTAGGTCTTCACAGAAACACATACATCGATCTGCAGAAGGCTGCAATTTCAAATACTTGTCACACTGTCCGTATATTTCTAAATATATAACTGCTGAGCCTAAAACCGGCTACGGGCGATGAGCGATAATATGATTTATATTATAGCTCATATATTTTAAAAATATCACTTTGCATTGAAAAGTGCAGGTCGCCGCACATTAACGCTATAATATATATCTATATCCCGGCGATGCTGGGAGATATATTTGATGACTGAAGGAATATGCTTTCGGAGCGATTTTTAGGATATATATTTCCCCCCTCTTGCGTTGCTCTGCCCGCGAAGCAAGCAAACCGACGTGTGAACATGTTTTTACGTGATTTGATAAATAGATTTTGTAGGTTTGTAAAATTAATGGAAGTGGATACCAATGACTACAAAAACAATGAACTTAAGGAAGCAGCCTGGAAAGATATCATAGTTGGATGCGATATACCAGAAAACCAGAATATCAGTGTTTCTTTTTGGTTACCAACCATAAATTGCTCATAAATTGTCGCTTCCAGCATCTGATTCATCTTCTGATGAGCTATCGATGGTATCTTTCGCCATTTTCTACACCATATACCTAGTTCACTGAATCAGACTTCTATATTGAAAAATAAAAATATTTATATTCTAGTGCACTGCTGTAATAATACAATAGCTTACTGCCGAGCTATAATATATATTATATTATCGCTCATCATCGTCCGTTACCGGCTTAATTCCATTTGCGTTTACACACGTTCTGCATAGGTAAATATTACCAGCAAGGGCTGAGCAACTGTAGGCTTAAGATAATAATAATGTTTAATTATGAAAAAGTAGAATCGCAATACGTAATTCAAAACAAAATAAACATAAACTACACAAAAGCTGTGGTAAAGTACATACAATTAAACATTAAATAAAATTACTTACATACGATATTAAATTACAATAATTCTAAAATATAAAAAATAAGTAATAATATCGAGAAATGAATAAAATTAATAAAAAGGATATGTGTGTTTATTCTTAATCAAATCAAGAAATTACAATTGAAATACAGGTTACAAGAGAAAAAACGAATGATAAGAATAGTATACGCGATAAGTGAGTGAAGATTTGTTTCGAGTAGAAATATTAAAATAACATTATAAAAAAAAATACATCACAATAGTAGCCGCCAAAAAAATAACTTACATCTGTATAGTTCTTCCAAAGTTAATGTGATGACCCATATTTTTAATCCCTTTGAAGGAAAAAGCCACCTAATGGCGTGCATATAATTTTTTTTATAAATTCGAATATTGTGAAATAATGTTAATCTACTATATCAATTTGAATGAAAAAAATTAACCTGCATACAAAATTCATAAAATTTGTAATACAATAATAACGCGTTTTCCTCTAGAACACGGAGTATCTAAAGAACAGTTTTTTGTATCGTCAACCCAACCATACTTGACAACATCATGCCTATCAAACCAAGTTTCGTCTAAAAAAATTATATATAGTTATATATTTGAATCACGGTACCCTTTTATTTTGCGCAAATACTCCTGTCTAAGTTCAGCGATACGCCGAGATTTCATTATTACCATTCGATTATCTACCTTCTTATATTTATATCCACAATTAAATAATCCCGCGCATCATCTTGGACTGTTGTTTCAAATGGTCTCCAAAATGCCATTCTAATTAATTATATTATAAAACTCACCCCAACGTCTACGAACAAATGAATATTATATTAATATCAATTCACTGACGCGACCTAACCACTACACCATCAAAAAGGTACTATATTAATGATACCTTTCTACACTAGATCACCTACACTTTCCTATAAATACCTATAACAATTCACTAAACTCACTCAACCAAGAAATAGATATTATATTGAATATTTCTTTAAAACAAAATTCACACCCGACACTGAATGATACTAATGGATTATAAGCCGAACCACAACACAACCCCCCCGAACACCGTAGAATTTTTTCTGCGAAAATCGTCGCAACGGATTATACTTCGGTTATTTCGTTATATTACGATGAATACTGAAGTTGATGACTGGTTGTTCCGAAGTCTTTACTGCACGTGCAACTACGTTGCCATCTCTTAAAAATTTTCTTAAAGATAGTAACATATAAAAAGTGGTTATGAAAAGTGGTTTTAATTCTTTTTTCAGTAATTTCAAGCGACTTATTTTAATGTTTATTAATAAATTTACATTATGTATTTTTTTAAAAATATTACCAAACTAGCTTTCTTATACACGAACTAACAGTTTACTGAAGTAACAGGAACATTTGTGTAGCGAGCCTAACAATTTTAGAAAATATATCTGACAACATTGCATTATTTTATGGTCATCACACTGACAATAGTTAGAGTATAACATCTAACGACTTTCGACATTTTACAATATACATCCGAGTTAAAAAAAGAATTTACGATTATTTGGTGAGTTTGTGTGTACTATATTTTTATTTCTATATAATTATGTATTAAATGTCTAGAATTCTCTAAAATATACAATTTTAATTTATTTCTGAATTAATGTACGCCGGTTAAAAATTTTAATGATTGTGATAACCTGTTGCATAATTTTGGGTCCAAGTAAGTACCTATAAGTCTGTTGGGTTTGCCATATGGGGTTCTGGGTAGTGTGTTTTCTGGTGGGTATCATAGGAATGTATAGCTGTTGGAAATAGGTGTAAAATAATAAAACAATTGTCATTTATCCATCACTTTTGCGTCTATCTATAACTGATCAGATGAATATTGGTAAGTTTTAGACGGAATGACCTTTAGAAAACGTTTCTGTGTTATCTCCAATAAGTGTTTGTGGGTTTTCGATGCAGCTCTCCATCCCACTATTCCGAAACGAAGATGACTTTGGACGAGAGCATAATATAAAAGTTTTAAGGAACGCACAGGTAGTAGTTTTTTTAAATACATTATTTTATATAATATTGTAACTTTTTACAATTAACTTTATTATGTAAATTTTTCTAGAAACAAACCCACAAAAAAGTTACCTTTCTACCAAAGAATCCGAAATATGAGTTACGACAATGAGAAATTTAAATACTCTCTAACATCAAAATTAAATATCCCTCCATGGATCATTCAAATACCACATATAGAAACATCTCTAACATTCTATCAAAAACAGACCACCACTCCAATCCAGATACAAAACTCCTTTAATGAACTAGCATCGAAATTTTCCAAGTTTTCTTTCATTTATACTGATGCTTCCAAAACAACGATTGGAGATGCTGCAGTTTACATATGTAAAGATACAAAATTTGCTATGCGTCTGCCTCAAAATTGGAGTATACATACTGGAGAGGCGTTTGCTATACTCCATGCCCTCAAAATGTGCAAAACAACTAATGAAAGCAACTTTCTTATTATCTCTGACTCATTAAGCACCCTAATAGATCTGAAAAATGTATATCCATCACACCCGATCCATGAACTCATTAAAAAGGAACTTTACAACTTTCGAGATAAAAACATCTCTTTTTTATGGGTACCATCACACATGGGAATAAGAGGAAACGAAGAAGTTGACACCTTAGCCCTGAAATCAACTTCCACTGATGATTTACCTCTCCTCACAAAATTTCCCCACACCGATCACAGATCCTCAATAAAAAAATACATTTACCAAAAATGGCAATCGATCTGGAAAGACACTGAACCAAATTTGAAACAAATAATGCCCGAAATTGGAACCAAACTCCCACTGCCTTTTAAAAGAAAAGAACAAGTACTAATAAACCGTTTAAGAATTGGACATACACGCATAACGCATCAACATCACTTGACAAAAGAAGCCGCACCTTTATGTCAAATATGTAAAACTCAACTCACAGTAAAGCATCTATTACTCGAATGCCATGGATATGAAAAACAAAGAAAACGTCACAATTTAGGAAACTCTTTAAAATCAATTCTCTCTTCAACCGGAAACGAAGTGCTATCCTATCTCAAAGTCATAAACTTAACATCAAAAATTTAAATTGTGATATAAATGTACCACACTACACTGTAAATGTCTCCCCTGCTAATAACTCTTAGTAGTTGATGCGGGGTTATGTATGTTTAAATAAATAAAAAAATAAAAAAAAACAAAACTTTATATGTTCTTCCAACCTAGGATGTGAGTCGATTGTAATACCTAAATACTTAACATTATTTACAGCTTAAATGCGGTTATTACTATCATCTGCATTGATAGTTACATGATTAAAAGTGGGTAATCTCAGTTTTTTTTTTGTCCGCTGTTGGTCTTGCTCAAATACTTGTCTTGGTCTTGTACATTCAGTCTTGGTCTCGGTCTTGAGAACAAATACTTGTAATCTTTGTCTTGTTCAAATAGTTTGTTAGTTATTACTTACGTAGTTTTGCAACATTTTCGAGTCTTTTGATAGCTATAAATTATAAATGATCAACAACATACATATTGAACATATATCCTATTTAAAATGAAAGTTGTAATTTTTAGTTTAGTTTTGCATTCTAGGTTTTGGTTTTGGTCTTCTTCTTGTTTATTCGGTCTTGGTCTTGCTACTGTATATATGATCTTGGCCTTGTTCTTGCAAAATCTCAAGATTTTGCTCATCACTGATAAATGCATTCTGGATTAATTAAACTAAATATTAATATACTAACAGCCTCAAGAAAATGATCTTTAGACTAGTACGGGATTGCATCGAAAAACTGAAGACGTTAGCTCAACAGATTAACGTCAAGATGACCTGAGTGCCGGTTCATCAGGGTATGGAAAAGATGACGAGGAACAGAGGATACACAGCTTGAACCAGGTCCTGTATCTGTAAATAACTGGATCAGATAACATACATATTATTGGGTAAACATCCCAAGACAAATGCATAAAAGAAACGCCCGAATCGTGCAGGAATCAGCGAAGAATTGTAACAGGTAGCACCTGTGGAAAATATTAACCTTAGATGCAGCTTATGCGGAGAGTTAAACATGTACCTACTGTTTACATGTGAGACACTTTATGGTAGACAGTTACTATTTGGACAACCGCAAGGAGCCATCCGGCTGCAGTGTTTATCAGATGAACTCGGGGGAAAACAACCCTATCAATTTTTCTTTCACCACCTACTTCAATTCATAATATTACTTATGGAAAAAAAGTTAATGTTAAAATAATAATTACAGTTATCCACTATCCACCTATTTACGTATCGCTTATGCAACTAATGAAGTAACCTTAATTCTCTGCCATTTTCACTCTTTTTATTTATGTGCTTGGTCTACATATGCGAAGCAAAAAGAAATACAAAAAGGGAAGACTGGAAATGTTGGGAAACAGTGAAACATTACTTACTCTGTTGGCATTAACCCAGACATGCAACCTTTTCAGAAATTAGATTTGCTTCGGTCGCTGAAAGCCTGCAGCTGACACAGACTTAAATAAATGATTTTAAATTCGTTTTACGCCAAATAAAAAGGTTATTTCGCTGAGAAACCTTTACGTTCTGTTTTTTAGTTTTCAGCAATGAAGACAGTTTTTTGTTAATGTTGACGTCTAGCAAATCATTTGAAATATTTTTATTTTGTCATACTACGAATAACATCGAGCCAGGATAATTCATGGAAAGTTGGAAAAATTCCATAAAATATATGAATGACGAAAAACTGGCAGAAATTTGGATGATAGTGGAATGGAACAATAAAATACATTTTTCAATATAAAGTGATTATATTTTCGATTTATTCTATTTAGGAGACTGAGAATAATTGTTAAGACACAAGAACGAACATTGTATTGTATTGTATGTATACTGGAAAGACATTCACTGAGACCTAAAAGATCTTATAGTGCGTCCCTTCTCCTACTAAGTCCTGGAACCCACAGTGAAGTGATAATATTGTTCTTGCCTTGCTCATTGAGTTTTCTAGGCATTCTCATACTATTTTAAAATTGATTACAAAAAAACTGAATGCTTTGATTATTCTTTGCCTCCTACAGCTTTTATCAAAATTGACCTAGGCACTCCAGTGTGTTTGGATCCAGTTCCGAGCACTCCTTTCCCTTTTATCCTTTTATTACTTTGGAGCCATTTGTATACCATTGAATGTCATTACTTCCAACCCTGGTAATGGTTTTGGGATCCATTCCTTCTTGTTACTGTATTATGTATCGAATTTACTTAAACAGTTACAAATTCACATTACACCATCCTGTTGCAAGTCCCAGGATTTCTGATTTCTAAAAATTTATCAGGTGATTTTTTTATGATTTCCTCTCTTAACACTTCCTACCATTATATGTAGTAGTGTAAAATAAAGAACCACTTCCATAACCGCCGTTGGGCATATTCCCATTCCTCTTGTAATGCATCTAGTATTCAATTGCTTCATCAGTGATGATTTGTCTCACTATATGTGCGTATATCCAGTTCAAGGTACTTGGGTAACAACACCACGACTACGTTTCAAGCAAAGACGATTGCCGCTATAGCCTGTATTGATGAAAACATCAGAAGAGGATATACCGGACAAAAAATAAAAATGTTCACTGACAGTCAGGCTTTGCTTGAAGCTCTCAGTAATCCAACAACTGGGTCTAGACTGGTCAAAAACTGTAAAGAATCTCTTAACAGGCTGGCTGGCTGAGACAACAACGTGTCTCCAATATGGGTGCCGGCACATGAGGGGATTGCAGATATAATGAAATGTCTGACCAGTTAGCTAAATAAGGTTCTGAAGGAGACTTCATAGGTCCGGAACCATTTTGTGGAATCACAAAAGATTGCATAAGTGGGGAAATCGGGAACTAGCTAGAAAGGGAACACCAACTCACATGGAGGTCAACACAAGGGCACCTTCATACAAAGAGTTTAGAAACCAAGGTAGACAAGGAAGTGAAGTTTTGTCATAAGATCCTTCTATGTACAGAGGATTGAAATGAATTTATAGCCAAAGAAAAGCTAGATACCAATGCATAAAGACGAGCTCGACAAAGCAATTGCAGGTTGGTTATAAGATAGTTGGGTGTGGTCCTCAGCGACTATTGGCTTTATAGAGACATCAAAAAGATATTCCAGTAAAGAAAGCATAAATTAGTGACTTTAAAAAACTAACATCTACTTAGAAAACTGAGAAGCGTGGAAGACAGTATGTGAATGAATCAAGTTGCAAATATTTTTCTTACAGGAGTGCTGGGCAGGTTTCCGTAAGGATAGAAGTTGCGAAGTTCATATATTTGTGCTATTAACTGTTGTTAATAATTACCCACGTTTTCCAAAAAAACAAATATTCGCTTTATTTGTAGACATCAAGAAGGCATTTGACTTACTGGATCACAATCTACTTTGGGAAAAACTGTTCACTAATGGAGTTGGTGTCAAGATCACTAGAGTCCCAGAACTTATGTACAGCTCTGTCTCTTTGTTTATGGAACAACATGGTGTTGTGTCTGAAAGGATTAAAATAACAAGAGGATCCTTACAGGAAAATACCCTAAGTGCTTTGATTTTCTCAATTTTTATAGGAGCACGGTGACGACAATAAAAATATAAACATGCTTCTCTATGCAGATGATTTGGTGGTACTAGTCGAAACCCAAATATACCTTTCACGAAACTTTTACAGATCCCATAATGCCTACTAAATTGTATAACTTCATGGCAGGAGCAATGAAATTTTGATCATTGATATTCAATGAATGATTCAAATTTCAGAAATAACATAATCATTCAACCTATGTTGTTTATGTAGTTTGTGATATTGTTTATTTGTTTGTAACTTCTTTTCCCTTTTTCTTTCATTATATACTCAGTTTTGTTATAGCCTTTCTCTTTTTCATATATTTACAATTAACCTGTGAACAATAAACATTATTTATTAATTACTTATTTATTTACTAGATAGATGTATGTATGATGGGGTGACATTCACTGAGAACTAAAAGATCTATTGTGGAACGTCTCAGAGACTAGTAGCTTCTTTAGTCCTATTTCCCTGAGGAATTTTAGGATATCTGCAGGCTTCAAGTTAGGTAAATGTCCCTCTTCTATCCAATAATCTCCTAGGTGCTATACCCTAGAATTCTAAATTGCTGTGCAAATCGCAAGTATGTGGATGGAGGTTTCTTCTTCCATGCCACAGAATCTACATTCTTCCTCTACTATTTTGAGCTTTTTCAGGTGTCCGTTCATGCGGCAATGTCCCGTTCGAATCCCTGTTAAAACTCTTAGTGCTGTAATACTTTGACTTATGCATGCATTTGATCTCAACAGGTTGTAGTAACCCATCAGAATCTTTGATTGTCTAAGCCCTACTAGATCTTTCCAATGGTCAGATCTTCTCTTTTCTTCGGCTTTGCCTATTTCTTCCAATATTACATTGGGTCTTACAGTTCCCCTCTTTGCTAGTCCATCTCCTATTTTATTTCCTTCTATTTCAGTGTGTCTTGGAATCCAATGTAAGGTTACTATATAGATGACAAAATTGTGCCTAAAATGCCTTACATTTCCATAAAATTTAACCAATTAAGATATACAGGAAAACTATATTATCTTCGGAAAGTAATATATGGTATGGGCTTCTGCTGGAAAGAGAAAAAAACAACAGAAAACTTTTAGTGGAATGGCACGATATTGTTGACTAACGAGGGTAATATTTGAGTTCCATCAAAAGTTACAGAAATGAAAAAAGAAATTTTGTGAACCATTATAATGCAAGGAATCATTATTTGCCAATAATCCAATTAAATACATGTGTGGTTAAATTTTAGTAGTATTTTCATTATTAAACATATAATGACTATTATTCAAATTAGTTTCTTGGAGACTTAGCATTACCCTAATGTGATTTTCTAAATCTACCCCATAGTACCTATGTATCAAAGCACGACTCGTATTAACAGCTTGCGTTTGATCTTTCCAAAATTGTGGTTTAATTTCTCAATAAATTAACGAAAAGAATAATTAAGACACCACAAGGAACATAAAGACGATATCTTTCCAAATACTTCCAGCATCTAACACTGACTATTACTTGGCGCAGATTGCCCCCTCCGGCCAAATGAACATCTGTCTACTGTACAACTTAAGATGCAGGGGAAACTTTTAATTTTATTTCTATATATTAGATAAAAGCATTGGCAGATGAACTTGCCTGGCCACTTTTTATTTTTGTTTGCTTTTTCTGTTTCAACAATAATCGCCTGATTCACATTATTTACAGGTTGTAAGAAATTGTTCTCTTATACATTCCATTCACTTTTTTAAGGTCAAATTAAGGTCACCAAAATGAAATCGTTCGTAAAACGTAATCTGGGGTGTTATTCCCTTTTTTACATTCCGTTCATAATTGAATATTCAGGATCTAATCAAAGAACAAGTTTCATCCTAGTGCACCTTTATGAACTCTTTGAAATTTAAAAATTGCCCGGTATCGTAGAATGTGACCACCAGTTTACAAGTTACAGCCCTTTCAAAAATGCATGTGACATCTCCATCTAAGATATAGTATAGTGTTTCTTTGCGTTTTTTATGTTAAAGGAAAAAAAAAATTGAATCTTTATTTCGATACCTTTTAATTAGCGGCAATTATTTTAATTTATTGAAATTTTAGAACGACTTTCGTCAATTTGGAAAAAAATCCCAACTCACATTTTTAATTTTACCTTCAATTTGGGTCACTCTGTAGATACCGTTAGTTAGAAACTTACTTATTGACTAATGAAATACGTAGAACTAATGAGAAATTCGTAATACACCCCCTAAAGACCAATATCCCTTTTATTTTCGTTCAATTATCCTTGCTTCTAATCAATCATGTCATGCCACAAAGACATAACTTCGGAGAAACGATAAGGCTTTTTGACAAACGTGAGCGGAATAACCTACGGCATCACCCACGTTATCCCGATGAAAGGGAAGATGAATACATATCCATCAGTGGCGTGTACAAATGTTATGTTCATTGAGACCTGAAAGATCTACAGTTTCCCCTTCTTCTACCCAGTTCGTGAGGAAAGTCTTCAGAAACTGGTAGTTCCTTTAGTCCCACTCCTTGAAAGAATTTCAGGATATACTCAAGCTTTAGTTTGGGCAAGTCTTCCTCTTCTATGCTGTAGTCTCCCAGGTGCTGTGCCCTCAGAATTCTTTCAAGTAGCTGTCGAAGCTCTTAGTGCCGGTTTACTCTGGCTTATCCGTTCTTTGAACTTGCTTGTTTATAGGTTTCCAGGAGTATCATTGATTGTATTAGCCCTACTAGATATTTCCATTGGTATGATCTTGTTTTCTCTTGCGTTTTACCTATTTCTTTCAATATTATATTGGTACTGATACCACAAATGGTTACCGATTCCCAAAAGGGTGTTTCGGCCTCTGTTAATTTATATGCATTCTTGTTTCCCTTTCTTCAAGCTTGACCTGAAACCTACAAATAGTGAAGTAATGATATTGTTCTTACACAAGAACTCGCTCTAATGGCTGCTTGACTATCCGACGCTGTCCCAAACTCTGTTACTGGTTAGTTTAGTTGAAAAAGTTCTTTGTTGATATTTATTGTGACCATGTATGGTTCATCATCCAATTGCGTATGTCTAGCAAGTAATTTAATTGACTATCTACGATTTCGGAATGTTTGTGTGAAAGTATTATCTGTAGTAATATCACAAGAATAAATTAAAAATAATTTGACAGATTTTAAAAAGCTTGTTGCCAAGCAATGGATACGAGTGCACGAATGTTCGAGTGGCTATTGACAAATAGAAACAAGTTTGAGAAAAGGCCTGGAGAAATATTATCTAATTTAACGAACTCTCGTGTGATATTCGATAGATTATTTCCCTTATCATAAAATAGACCAATCAGACACCACCATTTTTTGAACGAAATCCCAAGACCCGTTTAACCATGGATAAATTTTTGTCCTCCATAATGTTTTTCGTTTTGTCTCAATCCTTTTCATTACCTATAATATTGATTTTCATCCGTAAAAACCCCATTTTATACAAAGACTTGGCATAGGGCAATGGGAATACGGCAGAATTTGAAATATTTATATGCATGCTTTGCTTCGATGCATTGTTCGGATGCGTAACCAAGGTAATTAATTGAAACACAATTATCAATTAAGCGTCATTCTGGAAAGTCGTTTGAATTGATTCAAAGATATAGTGAAAATTAATTCACGTTTTAGTAATATTTTCTGTGATAGTATATATCTGACAATTCATAAAAGTTTACCAAATAACTCTGAAAAAAGTTATTTAAAAAATAATCTAGACGTATACCCCTCCGCACCGCACGGCACTTACTAATACATAGTCCGGAACAAGGTAGATACTGCGGTACAATGCTAAGTGCAGGTCAATCGCTATTTATTTATTGCAAAAAATTCTGATCGAATCGTTCAAAATAAGTACGAACTGATTCGTGAGACATCAAAATTTCTGCGGTTGTCTTCCTTTGACTAATACCGGCCATACACGCTACGGCCTACCGGAGAGGTTATTAACAAAAATTAGAAAAAATTATCCAATATATATAGTAGATACTAAGATACGCCGAATTTAAGGTGAAGTTGGTTATTGCGTGCTAAATAGAACTTGAGACATCAATACATATTTATATTGATAAAAAAAAGTTATATTTAATTCCAAAGTAAAGGGGTTAGTCATCAGATATATCTATGAATAAAAAATACTAAACTCAAATCTAGGTGAAGCCTTATGCATTTGCAAATTACTTTCCTTTTTCTTTCTAAATGTCAACCTGTTCATAAATCGGGAACGGTGACCCAAATATTGTGATCCAGCAATTGAAAATGACCCAGGAATTGTGTCTCTGGTATGAATAAGGCCCATGAATTGTGTCCAAGGGATTATCTTCTGCACTCGATGCCATCGCCAAAAAACTCCGGTACACCGGAGACACGTCCGACGTCCGGTTTACCTGCATAGGTATGACCTCTCCAGTAGACCGTAGTGTGTATGACCTACATTACACGACGAGTTTTCCAGTCACCTAAAATTTATCCGGGAAATAGTTCTATAGGACCTGCAAGTAGAAGTAAGTAAGGGTGCATAATAGAACTTTTTGGTATCAGTTAATGCCACCCCAATATACATATAGGGTGCGGCATCTGTGCGAGGAAGTCGAATAACTCACTTGTCGTGAGAGATATGAAAAAACTTTATATAGATATAGATCGTAATGAAATGGTATTGTATGAGACTTTATTATTTCTCAAACATTTCCTATACCTAATTGCCTTAATTTGTCAGTTATTGATGATACTTTCGGCCAAACATTATTTGAAACAAATATTAGGTGAAATTTTATTAGTTTGGCGTTGGAATTATTTAACCAAAAATGATTTCGAAAAAAAAAATAGCAAAATAATCTAGTGTGAAAATCGAGGTGAATAAAAAAATGTGGAAATATAAAAAGATAAGTTAGGTCCAGCCTGCCAATATGAGTGGCACTGTATATTTGGAAATATTTTCAAAATATGGTCCTCTGTGTGGCTTAACTTTTATCTAAATGAAGTTTTTCATATCTCTCATGACAAGTGAGTATTGAGCGGTATTGAAGACTTTGATTGCCAACCAGAAAGAGGTGAATCTTCCACCACATCTCGATATCTTTTGAATCCACTGTTTCAATCATACCAACGTGTTTTTGTTAATGTCAGTTCACCGTAAGCTTCACGTAATATTTTTTTTTCGAATCAACCCAGAGAGTCATTTGCTGTTGTGAGGTGATATTTCAGAGTTTGTTCAAATTTTGTTCACAATATTAAGTTCACAAAAAAACAATAAAACTTTTCGTAAGAGCAACTTGATTCAAGTGCTTGATCTAACAATCTTGTGATGGGCTATTGGGACGCACCGGAATTCGGTCCCGCTACCTGCGGAAGGGACTACCTGTAACGGATTAAATTCGAAGTGTGGTCACACCAGCAAAAATGCGATTTCGGAATTGGGTCCCATGTACCTACTATTTGTTTAATTTGACTTTTATTTTCCTTCACATTTTTTTTGGGCTTAGGACCAACAGTACACACTTATTGTTGTTGTACTGGCATGTTTAAAAATTTACGCTAAATGCGTATCGTCAAAAATAAAAACAGTACGTGAAATAATAACCCAACCAAACCTACCCCTGCCAAACCACCTTCGTATTTCTAGTCAATTTTTGAAGAATAAATTATAATAATTTTCAATAATAACCCAACCAAACCTACCCCTACCAAACCACCTTCGTATTTTTGAGATAATGATTTTTGAAAACAAAATTTAAACCCATCTATTATTAATAAACGCTTACCCTTTTCACTCGTCATAGAGGTGAAATTAATATTTTCCATGTCAAACAAACAAACAAAATCACAATAACGGACACAAATAAACACGTCTTACACTCTGCACTTCAGAAGAACAATTGCTAAAAATAATCTTTTAATACCCACATGAAATCTACATGCTTCGACAGCGGACCGAATTACGAAATCACCCTTTCGGATTTGGACAAGGTCCCTGTGAGCAGGTAGCCCTTTTGCTAGGTACCCGGACCGAATTCCGAAACACCGGGCTATTGTGTTAAATTTGGAATAGTGAGTCATAAAATGTTTTACTGTTCGTTTTATTTTACAATCGTCACGTGTCGGTGTGTGATCTTCCGTAATTAATTATGAATGAGTTTAATTTGTGTTCTCGAGACTAATGCCCGTATTTATAAACGAACCTCAGCTCATGCTTAAGGTCGTGCTCAGCCAAGTCGGCCTTACAGCGAGTTCGACCTCAAGATCGTCTTGTGTTTTATAGATGGTACTTCGGTTATTCTCGTAGGAGGTCGACCTCAAGTAAGGAAAGTTAGGAATTACGGTATTTTTGATAGATGAATTCGAAATAAAAAGAAGATTTTGAGCAAACGGACAAGGAACATGCAAAGAAAAAGAAGATTGTGACAAGTGATTTGTGAAGTGATACAATTTTGTTAGTGATTGTTGGAAGCATTTTTATTTTTTTGGTTTTATTAAAAAATAATAATTCAATTCAAGGTATGTAACAAATCATAATTTCTGTTTAAAATACAATAGTTGATAGTACTTAATTCGAATAGTAAATTACAACTGCTTGTTTACATTTTAGATGAATGGAAAATCTGCAGTCTACTCCTGTAAAGAAAAAATACTTTTGGCCCAGCTTGTGAAAGAAAAGGAGAATGTAATAGAAAACAAAAGGACAGACGGTACCACATTGGTGGAGAAAAAGAAGGCCTGGGAGTGTATAACAATTACATACAACTCTCAGCCTGAGGTAAACAACCTACGTACTCCAGAGCAGCTAAAAAAGTTGTGGAACAACTTGAAACAAAGGTAGGTATAATATTTCATATGCTTAGTGAATTATAACTAATATTAGTTTTACAATAGGAAACGTAAAGAAACAACAGCACTACATTATAGCATGCTTGCTACAGGAGGTGGACCTATAGAAAAACCAAAGTCTGATGTAGTGCTGGACTTTGTTGAGCTTGCTGCTCCACATTTGGATGTTACCGTCGACTCTCCTTGGGACAGCATACAAGTGTTTGAGAAACGTATGTATATTTTATTTGTCAAAATACTTGCTTCATAGTATAATTTGTAGAACAAACGAATGCCAAAAAGCAAATAGACCAGACTGCAGATGATGCTGAGGTAGAATTTCAGCTGCCATCTTTTGAAGATTTTCCTGACCCTCATTTGCTGCCCTCCACAAGTAAATCAACCGATAAGTCAATATGTAAGTATTTATTGCCAATTTCTAGTAATATTATTTGTACATATAATATTAGTTTCAGTTAATACTACTTGTCCTGTGACAACTGCTGGAGAGTCTAAACTTAAAGTACAACCAAGAAGTGAGTATTATTAAATTTACTGTTAATTGTTTATAAAAGTTAAAACAGTTTCAGTTAGCACTCCAAAAAGGATCTCGTCAGTATTAACTGAAAATACATTACGAGAGAAGAAGGTTGTGGAGGCAACTCAACAGCAGCAAGAACTGCAAAATCTAAAAAAAATGATTTTAGAACAGGATCTTTTAAGGGCAGAACTTCAAAGGAAGGCAGCTGAATTTGATCTACAGAGAGCTTCTGATGAAGCTGAATTAGCTGCATTGAAGTTGCAGCAGTTTAGGAAAAGGGTTAGTATTTGTTTTATCATAAAATATATTATGCTTTTACTTGATACATAAATTATAGTGAATCTTTTTCCAGAAGCTGTCTAAAGATTTGTAGTTTGTATCTTTTTATAGTGAAATGTGGGTAGCTGGTGGGTTTTTCTTTTACTTAGGTTAAGGTATTTACTTTCTCTTTTTGCTAATTTTAAGATACTTTATATTTTTAAAATGTTAATTATGTGGTTGTAGTTTTCAAATTGTGCTTATTTGGTTGAAATATGTATAATTGCTAGTTTACCATTTTGGTTATGGTATTTTATTTTATCAAATTGCTTTTGTTTTGGTTTTGAATTGAGCTTGGATTACTTTCCATTTTTACAGGTTTTCTGTTATTAATTAATAAATTTAGTTGGTGGTATTTTTTTTGTGTGTGTGGATATTTTTATTTATTATGTGTGAATAATGTTTGATTTGCATTTTATAGTTATGGATGCTTCAAATGTAAATTTTTTTTAAATAAATTGATTATATTATATTCCATGTGTATTTATTTTTGCATTACTTTTGTTTTTAACAAAATGTGCATTATTGTTATAAGGTGTATGGAATGTCAAATGAAAAAAATGTTTCAAAGAAAGGGAAACTCCTTGTGTTCAGTAAATACATACTCTTTCCGAGTTGTCTGAGCATAATGAGAGTAAAACCCTATTTTATTTTGAAGTAAAATGACAATGACAACTGCAGTAAAAAAATGGTATTATGGTAAATGCTGGTATCATCTTGCAAAATGTTGTTGAATGAAATGTCTTCGAAAGTTTAATCCTCGTTCAAAATTATGTACATTTCCATCTATTGCTAGGTTATCAATAATGTTGTCAAAATCATCTTCATTTTCATTCAAACCAATATTATACAGTACAGCTGTCGCACATATAATTGCTACAGATGTATTTAATTTGGTTTGAAGACCTCGTTGAAGACATGGAAACCGTCTTTTCCATGTTCCGAATAACCTTTCGACAACATTTCTTGTTCTTATATGTGCAGTGTTGTATCGGATTTCTGGGTCATTACCTACAATTTAGACCAAAAAATAACCAATTGACTCCTATGTAGTTCAAAAAAATAAATACCTGGTTGTAATACAGGGGTCAGTAGGTAGTGCCTACATGCATATCCACTGTCTCCGATAAGTAAACCTGGAATTTCACCCCTTTCCATTCTAACTCTAACAGAACTGCGGTCAAATATTAGACTATCATGGCTTGAACCTGGATGACGAACAACAATATCCATGATTTCTCTTCTTGGACCTGAAACCACCTGTACATTTAATGAAAAAAAACCCTTCCTATTTCGAAATACTTCCCCATTATTTCCACCAGGGTTTGAGATTTTGATGTGAGTACAATCAATACATCCAGAAACATTTGGAAAATTAGCTACCTCATAAAAATCGGCAATGTTTCTCCGAAAGCCGTGTGCAGTATTGGGAAATCTTACAAAATCACCCAAACGTTCGGCTATCAATATGGATACCTTTTTAATCATTACGCTAATTGTGGGTTGGCTAATACCACGCAAATCACCAGATACAACCTGAAAATTACAAGTAGCATAAAATCGTAAACAAGTTAATACTTGCAAGATTGGAGGTATGGGTAAACCACGATTGTCTTCCTTCTGTAGGCCTGTAATAACGAGAGGTAGAATCCTATCTGCAACTGTATCTTTATAAAATCTATAGCGCTTTCTAAAATCACTTTCGTTAAAAAATTCAATTGGATTTTCCATATCACGTATATAGCGCTTTCGTATGCGTTCCTGACGATTTTCTTCTTCAATAATATCAATGTGTTCCAAATATTCCTCAATTTCCTCGCACATTTTTATTTAAATCACAAAATTTTAACAAAAATATTACAACAAAAAAAGTGGGTCTTCAAACGTCAATATAAAAATCAAAGTTAGGTTATGAACCCGTGCTCAAGGTAAGTCGAGACCAACCTTGAGGCAGAGTAGCTGTTTTCACGATCTCAAGCACGGACTCGTACTCAAGGTTGGTTTATAAATGACGAATATGGCGCGAACTCGACCTTAAGCATCGAGGGTGACTTGAGCACGAACTATAAATACGGGCATAAGACGTGCTACTATTACTTGGGATTTTTGATTTATAGGAAGAACTGGCAACGGCTTCACTATTCGTTTCGATTCTTTTAGATTTGATATCGAGCTGTTTCATCTATATTGCTACGCACATTGCACTTTCGATGTTTCTGCATAATTAGTCACAATGTCTGTTACTCTTGATATAATTATCTGCATTAAGAACTTTACCTGAGATAAATTAGAAAATAAAGCACTGTCAACAAACTAAATGACACATGGCGGTCAAACTCCGCGTAAGCGTAGACAACAGTTGAACCAACATAAAAAAATAATTTCGACAGTCCCTTCATCAGAGATTTTAAATTATTAATTCTCGGTATATTATTGACAAAATTTTAGAGTATTTTTAAGAAATATAAATAAAAGTTGTCTAAAAGTTGCCTCTTTTACCCTTTCCAACAAAAATTTCAATATTTTATGAAATTCTAGGTATTTGTATAAAATTTTCAATCCCTCTTCACCCTAATTTAATTTTTGTATAGAATATTATCACAACTGAAATATTATTGACCCTCCATAAGTTCCAATAGGTACGGTATATTGCCCGTACCAGTAAAATTCAGGGGTTGAACGGCCTGATCCCCTTTGAATGCGTTTATGCAGGAGTATGACACAATCATTGATCAATAACCCTTTACAAGGGCACGAAATCCTGCAGCTGCACGCTCTAATCGCCGTTGATGCACACTGAAAAAAATTATTCAAAATTGAATGTATTCATCGGTACAAATCATTTCAGATTTTACTCACAAAAAGATGACGAATAAAAAATAGAAAGCAGTAAAACTATTGAACTTGTTATAAAGCCAGAATCCTAATAGGGGCAAAAACAATTAAGATGTACATGATTCTGTCGTGAAGTTTCTTAAACTTCATACTACATAGTAGCATATATGATTTTGGAAAGGACTGGTTTTGTTAAAACGAAAAATGTGGAAAGAATAATGTACAATAATCCTATCTACCAACACTGAGGATATAAAAGTAGCAGTAAGAGATGTTAGAACTTTCAAGATCAACTTAGACACAATGACTTGCGTTTCCAACAAAATAAACCATTGTTTGTTTTGGTTATAGAGGAAAAACCGTATCCGTTAGCTACAGCGAACTAAGCTCGGTGTCTGTGCAATTCGTCTGAGCGAGATGCTAACCACTTTAACCGTTGGTGCCGCTGCGGATTGAGGTCGTAGGTTAGTTAGCCACCAGTGCGTACTCCGGCTTTTGTGCTGCGGCACCACCGCGGGGTCGCAGATGTGCTGTGTAGAGCCCATATATACGCTCTTTTTTCTTCAGAGCCGCCGCGAGGCAGCGAATGTTTGACTGTAGTTCTCCAATTATCTCTAATATAGACGTGTGTACGAGCAAACGTATTGATATGCTACGTGAAATATTCTTCTACACCCACGCAACAAATTTAGGTTTACTGATTGATTATGGCAAACAAACAAACAATGTATTAGTAATTAGCAGCCGTACTTGCAGTGCGGGGACCCAGTAGAAATAGGGCGGCACAAAAAATCAGCTTACAAAACGCGCGAGATTGTCGCGGCTTGGCAAGTACGTATGGAGTAGTACTTTAGACGACAATTGCAATCTTTCTACAACACAGCAGCGGAAAAATTCGCATTTGTGGATCGGTGATAAACGTAATCTATTATTTGATGCAACTTACTGAGCACGGCGACCTGTATCAGTGGCGTTGCTATGAACTGAGCATTATCGCTTATTGGTCACAGCGAATTGAAAACGGCAACTCGTCCTTACCGTTGCGTCACAGCAAATTTTACCTGAGCAAATTTTGTCATCTGATGGAGGTATCTGCAGACCATAGGACCACAATAAATTTGAAACCTAACCTAACCAACTCAAGAATTAAATTTATTCAAGATTATTTTTGCCGTATGAAAGGTTTTCTTGACATCTTGACATATTGAGCATCGAAGCAAAAGGGAACTTACTTAATTTTTTCTTTGTAAAAAGCCAAGCTCCTCTACAAAAACTGTTTGTAGACATAATTTTTTTAAAAAGAAAATAAATAGTTTATAAAAATGAAAAGATATTATTTCTCACAGTGTAAGTTCACTGCTGACGACTACGACGCCGAAATGGGGCTCTATTTCCATTCTGCTCTCATTAATTCCCTGCTCGAAGCAGGTTTCGCATTTCGCATGTAGCCAATGCGATGCGGTCGGTGGATCGAATAAGGCCCTTTGCTGTTATGACCTAGCTACAAACTACCACCACACAGAGTCGGATTTAAAACTAAATTTACCTAAATAGTAAAAGTCACTGTTTGGCTTCTACAATGATTTGTGTGATGAAATCTGATTCTCACTACTTACACTTTATAACACAAATTTAGTTCACATGGATATAGGCTTTAACATATAATAATATAATATTTATAATAAAGGTCTTTTATTTTTTCTCATCATAACACCTTACAGTTACAAAAAAATATAATATTTAAAAAATATATATTCAAATCTTAGAAACTAGTACTGAAATGAAAAATGTAAGAACTTGAGGATATAATCTCAGGAACTGAGCTTTCGAGTGAATACAATTGTCAAATTTTAATCGAAACATATACAATTATAGCGATTAAAACGAACTCCAAAAAGCTTTGTTTGATATATTGGCAATCGAAACATACCGAAAGACTTATATCTGTCATAGACATTGTGAAATAGGTAGTTATTTATTGTACAACGTATGTGCACAACTTGCTGTTAAATACGGATGGCTCGAAGGCAGAGGTAGGTTTAGAAATTGGAATTGTATGGCTAAAACAAAGGATAGCTATTCCTGTATGGACGTCTGAACTTTCCAAGAGGAAGTTTCGGTGATCCACCACTTCGTTGAAGAAACAGACAGCCAAGCTGCACTGAAGGTACTCGATTCCATAGAGGTAAACTCTAAGCTACTATGGGATTGCATAGGTGCCCTAAACGAACTTGGAGACCATTGCAAGGTCTTGGTAGGCGGGATAGCACGCACGAGGGTCATAAGTCAAAGTGAGCAGGCATGTTAACAGGGCACTGCAAGCTTAATTGGCAAAGCTAACTTGGTTGACTGGCGAAGCTATGTGCAGTTTCTGTCATCTGGGGGAGGAAACTGTGGAGCATATTCCGTGCCAATGCGACTGCCTGGCGAATGTGCGGTTTCTTGTCCTAAGCGATGAGAAGCCACTGGCAATATATTACATAAAAGGATCAGTCTCGAGGCTAAATGTCTATATGAAAAGAGTCGGGCTGGAGAATGTGATCTAGATTCAGAGGATATGTTGTCATAGAAAAAGTATAGTATGCAACTCGCAACAAAATGGGCATCATTTTGTGCTCATTGCATAATATACTATTTTATGGTGCCGAGTATGAAGGGTGAAAATAGGAGGACAAAATCATATGGTGTTAAAACTAAGAAAGTGACAACTTTTTATACTAAGAATATGAAGATGGGAATATGGTGAGAGTAGCGTTGATATAATGAATGTTTCATCCGAATTCAAGTTAAGTGGAGTATGCCGAATAAGGGAAAGCAGGGCCACAATGAAGAAAAACTGGATTTAATATTTGGGCTTGATTAAATTATGTAGGTACCTATTATGTTATAAACATGATAGAAATGGTGTATTTAATAGAACATCTATTCTTAGAAAAGTCTGTTGTTAATTATCACCAAATGTTTGCGGCTATCATTAACAACTGTAACTATTAGCAGAAGCGGCAACAATCTTAACATTATTCTATGCAGACGAAAATAAATAGATGTATGATTTTTTTTCTAGATAATAGCCCCGGTCTCCCCTATGTCTATATTTTTTTATTATGTCGTTTTAAGAGGTTATTTTTTCACATACAGTAATTTCTAACAACTTCCATATTTATCAAAATATTAGTGGGCTAAATACTACGCTGTGTTTTTGCCTAAAAACGCACATCATCAACATACAACAGACGACTGTGTCAAAGCGACCCAACCAAACAACCCAGAAATATAACCCATGGTTATAAAAAGGCCTTGCGACCGACGATAACCGTGTCGACATAGTTTCGTGACGAATATAAATTAATTCATCTTGCCATAAATATCCCATTTTTCCTTGTGCACGCACTTTTCCACGAACTTTTATCTTTCACGATACGACGAAGGGTTTTTTCATGCTTTAAAGTGGACGTGAATAAAACTCGTTTGAACGGGTATGTTGTATAGCCTGTTCGGCGTGTGTATAGAAATAAATTTGGGATTCTTTTCTTTTAATAATGCTAGATAATCATGTTAAAATTTATTGAATGTCGAAAGGAATTTATTCGTGACTTCAAGGTCGGTAACAATAGGGAATTATTATCAACTTAAAAGGAAGGAAACATTATGAAACTTGATAATGTTGATGTTCCGTACATTTAAAAAATAAAAATGCATGTATGTATTTTTTGGGGTAACATTCACTGAGACCTAAAAGATCTATTGTGCCCCCTTACTTCTACTTAGTTTCTGAGGAGAGTCTCGGAGACTAGTAGCTCCTTTAGTCCTATTTCCCGAAGGAATTTTAGGATATCTGCAGGCCTCAACTTAGGTAACTGTCCCTCTTCTATCCAGTAGTCTCCCAGGTACCGTGCCCTAGGATTCCGAATTACTGTGCAGTTCGCAAGTATGTATGTGGATGGGGGTTTCCTCTTAAATTCCACAAAATCTACAATCTTCTTCCTCCACTATTTTGAGCTTTTTAAGGTGCCCATACAGGCGACAATGTCCCGTTAGGATTCCTGTTAAAACTCTTAGTGCAGTTTTGCTTTGACTTATGCATTCATTTGATCTCAACAGGTTGTAGTCACCCAGAAGAATCTTTGATGCATGATAATAATTAACGTATTTGAAATAAAATAGTGAAGAAAAATACTCTAATTACATAAGAGTTCTGTCCCTTATCCACATTGTATATACAGGACGTAGTACCAACTAAGTGACTTCTTCGGCTTTTGAGTAAAAGGAAATCCTCCTTAGAGTCGGTAAAGGGTGTCAACATGAGATTTTTGAACAGACCTAACCTATAAAGTTTTGCTGACTCCTCCTAGTTTTAATTGTTTAAGAAATAGAAGAGTCGTTTTGCTGCTATTCGATAGAGCGCATATTGGCTTTGTCCTAATTTTTGTTATATTTCCAGCCAAGTCCCCACAGGAACAAAACAATATGGGGGAATCACAGATATTCATATTGGTCAATATCTTTAAAACCACGTGAAAACAAAAAAAAACAAGATACCAAAGTTATAGACTAGAGTATTGTCTGTCAATTGGTGTGTAACATTTTTTTCTTATCTTTCAAAATAAAGCCGCCAGTGACGAATGAAAAATTTTGCCAAGTGAGAATGAATTCATATTTTTGATTATATTCTCTTAAAATATTGTTATCCACAATCACTTTATAATCCACACTTATAAACCATATAAAGTATCACTTCATCCAGTGGTGGAATAATGAAAATACATTCGAAACTAAATACCAACAATTCTTTTTGTTAATTTTTTTGGTACACTAAACCACAACTTCTTGAAATATTTTTTAATTCAACGTTTTGGTAGGGTTCCATCAAAAAGAATAATGAATACACCACAAGGAACATACAGAAGATAAATAGCAACCATTCAACACCTCCCATTTTTTAATTACTTTTAATAATTTTTGACGTTAGACCTGCTGCCAGAGCAAAGTGTCAAATCACTTTTTGATAAAATCTGTTTCTAAATGACTGTGATTGTGGATAAAACGTTGTATTGCATTCGTGTTTTAGTTTCGATTAATCCACTTGAAAAAATTAAAGTTTCTTGTCTAATACACTAAATAACTATTATTTATTACATTGTATGTGTGCGGATAAACAAAATTTGAGAAAAATAATCAAGAGCATAGTCATAGATAATAAAAATAAATAAGTAAATATTTCAGGTATAGTATATTTTTATGGTAAATATCGAGGGTTTGACTGCAATCAACAAAAGATTGGGAAAAATATTTATAAATAAATGGACAACATCACTTCTGGATTGATCATTTTTCCAACTATTCGTGTTTCTGTTTGTGCAACCTTTCCAGATCTATTGTGGTTCTCTAAATGTAGATTACATTCTTCAACCACTTTTTTTTTCTAACCAATCAGCCACGAGTTTCTTGCCGGTAGCTTCTCAACGCCTAGTGCAAAAAACCGCACGTTCACGAGACAGTCGCCCTTTCATTGGATGTGTTCTGAAGTTTCCTGCTTTAGATGACAGAATACGGACATGGATTCGCCTGCCAACCCCACTAGCTTTGCATTCCTATTAAGATTACATACCTACGACCGCTTGGATAGTTTCTTTATCTTTACTTATTATATCTGCTGCTCATTTTTTAGGTTAAGTTCTAATAAATGGCTTTGATGAGCCTTGCTTCACCATTACATCATCATTTTCATTGCTTTTAAGTCCAGCGTGCCCCGATACTCAATCTATTGTAACATTGCAACACTCTCCCAGTGCGTATATCGCATACTTACTCAGAATTGACCTCTATGGAATATAGTGTCTTTAGTGCAGCTTGACTGTCTATGAAGATGGTAAATGAAGGGTATGTCCTTTCCTGCCTTTTAATTTCTTCAAGCACTGCTAAATCGCTGTTACTTTCGCTTGGAAAGTTGTGATATCCTTAAATAGGCTTTCTGGAATAGTTATCCTTTGTTTTTCCGACCATTCCGGCTTCTACACCTACCTTTTCCTTTAATCCATCCTCATACCAGTTAACCTCAGCCTGTACGGACACACCTTTCTTTAACTCGTCTCTACCAGGTATTTATTATTAAAGGTGAAAATCCTTATAGCTGAGTACACATGACTAGAAAGTCAAGAAAACATTGTATTATGTGTGAAATTTTTAATTTAAAAAATTGCAAAGCGCTTTCGGCTTTTACGCCATCATCAGTGCAATACCTGCAAGTAAGTAATGAAATTGTTGTAATTATATAAAATAAGGAATATTAAGAATCACTTACTCGTCAAGTATATACACAAGAGTCCAAAATAAATCGACAACACAATCATAAAAACTTTTTAAAAACTACATTAAATTTAAAAATTAAATTTAAAAAATTATTTTAAATTTTTTTTCCCTATTTAGGGTTAACTGTCATTAACTTTTTAACATTTTCAATTATAAACTTCTAATAAATACACGTGTTTGTATAACGGAAATTGAATTGACAGTGAGTCCATTAAGACTGACCAACAACAAACTAAAATGAATTATGACATTTGACAATCTAGTTAAACATAGAACTCAAGTTATCCAAAGCGAGCACAGAACTAACATTAACCATTAAGTATAGATGTGAATATCCTTACACCAATATGTAAATTTCTAAAATATCAATTGTAATTATCTGAAATTAAGGTCTAATGAGAACCAGATTCCAGAACCAATATGAATAGTAAAAGGTTGATTGTACTATTATCTTGACTTCTATACAGTACCGACTTCTTAGTTTAAAAATGACTTGTTATTTGGAGGTGGCGGAAAAATCATATGTATAACATGGGGGTAAAGTACCTTTTCGTCACTTGAATGATTACTGCTTTCCCTTCATACTCAGGAGAAAAAGTAGCACTTTCCTCCCTTGTTATACAAATAGCTACTTCTTCCACGATTGTGCGGTATAATTTTACGCACGCATTATAGTTCAGAAAGATCTATTTCTCCGCATGCTTCTAATTTACGGCAATTTATAATTATTTACTCCATTTTACTGATTTTTTTTTAATATTGCGTTAATATTAATAACTATTAATTATTACCTACATCAATAACCAGAAGGTGACTAATAAACTTGTCAATTTCTTTACTGAATTACAGTTTCCTGTATGTAAAAATTGTCATATCTTAGCAAAGCATGTTATCAATAGACGTCAAAGATAATAGTTTTTGAAAAATACTTTTCAAAGAGCAGACCGTTCACTAAGAAGCAACAACTACTTGCTATATGTCACGACAGTGTAATTCAATATCTGTCGTGGCATATAGCCAGAGAAGTAGTTGCTGCTTCTCAGTGAACAGTCTCTGTTCTTTGAAAAGTAATATTCAAAAAGTTTGTGAATCCGCCTCGCGGACAATAACTATTTTTGTTTTAATATGAGGAATAAATTTTAACAGAATCTTTTTTTTTTCAGGTAAGTGTCATCTTCATTTCTCTTGTTAACTGGTAAGTGAGTTCTCAACTTCACACATGGAAAAAAGTTAGGGATATTGATTATTGAGTCACCATGTGGAATATTAGTATTTTTCACGTTGGAACAATTTTTGTTTCAACTGATCTTTCAGGATCTAAGAATTAATTTTTCCTTGTTTGTATATTAAGTTCATCCATTATTCGTCTACATTAAGTATTTCAATGACTGACAGGGTGGCAAGTCCGGTAAATAAAGTGACTGAGGCATGATTACGGTTTTTGGTCAAAAGAACACGAAAAAGCAACGATGTTTAAACAGGTGCATCATCTAGATGCAAAAGCGATTAATTGTTTCTTCACAAATGTGAGCGTTTTTATTATTTTGCTTAACAACGCAAACAGCGTTTAACTTCAAGGACTCGTTCAGATCCCATGTCGGGAGCGTTTTATGCGTTCAGATGCTTATGTCTGGTAAATAGTCGGGTTGTTCAGATGCTAGCAGTAAATTTTGCCGATCGCATGCGCTTTGCATAATGGCAGGATTGAGAAGTTTAGGTCATTTTTACAAATTATAAAATAATTGAAATTAATCTAGATAAGTGAGAATAATATTGATCAAGATAAAACAGTACTTACAACCATTAACAAATTATCACAAATGTGTTCTGTTAAAAGTGTTAAGTATGGTTAACGACACAAGTTGAAATTTGATATCTTAAGATATTACACCAAGTCGTTCAGATGAATCTCGTGTCAACGACTACAACCAAGAAGAATCCTACCATGCGTTTTTTCTTTACCAGACAAAGTATCTGAACGCACCCCAAAATACGTCATACAATTTTCTAGCAAGAACTCACGATGCACCAAGCTATAACATAGTATTAAAAAAAATCGATTGTAGAACCTCCACATTTAACCTAATTTGGTGCGCTTTTTTCGGTCTTTCGCTTTTCTGGCTTCTTCTTTTCGGATGATCGGGCCTTGGTTACGTAACTCAACAGGTTCAACATTTAGCAATTTCGGCCAAAACATTCGAATACATTGCAAGACCTGAACCAAAAAATATGCATCAAAAACTCGTTTGTTCCAAAAGGTTTCATACAATCTGTCGATAATTGAAATTTTTTTAACGAACTGACTGTATCGTGTTATACGACACTAACAGCCTTCGTATTCGGAGCTTTGATATATATTATAATCTCCACTTTGAATTGTCATTTGCACATTTCACACTGTCTCGCCATTTTCTAACATGTTTACAAAGTTTCTTCAGTTGGCTCGTATTTAAATTACAGAATAAATTGAGAATAAATATATCGATTACCAAACGATCAAACAATATTTTTCCGCTCTGACCTAGAGTACAGAAATCCCCAGGTTAGGTTCTATGTGAGTGGGGACTTCTCGCCACCTCCACTGCGACCGCCCTTGGGTCTATTGTGGCTCACCCCTAGGGATTACAATTTACCCCACAAGCCTGTGCTTCTGACGAAGTCCATGGTGATTACAGAATCGACAATCCGAGGTCTGAACCAGGCTCATCTTTAGGTGGTAATTCAGTCTGCAATGTCCTGTAAGCATTCCCGTCAGAATGCGTAGGTTTGTTCTACTCCATTCCAGGATCTGCTTATTTTTTGTACTCAAAGGGTTGTATATGAACGCCTTCGAGTGAGAGAGTCCCGGTATGTCCGCCCAGTACGTGAAGGTTATCCTCTCCGCCCAGGTAGCTATGGCTGATCTAGCAGTGCTTTCGACAATGCCAAAAATGGTTCAGGTCCGATAAATACAGACTTGGATCCCTTTTTTGCCAGAGTGTCGGCCTTCTCGTTGCCCTCCACTCCTGGATGCCCCAGCACCCAGGTCAAAATGACTCTGTTCTCCTTGCCTGGTATTTCAAGGGATTGTAGACAGTTAAGTACCAGCTTAGATTTTATCCTGTTCGAGCTCAGTGCTTTGAACAGCCTGGCTATCTGACAGTTTAGAAAGTTGTTTATCAACTGCCACTTGTATGAGTCAGCCCTGTATAATGTCGGAGGATTTTTTGCAATTTGATAACAATACATACAAAAATCAGTCAAACTGTTCTTACTACAGTAGGTATAGTTGTGAGTAAAAATAATTTTCACCGTTTCACAATATTTCGGCAAGATAAAGAAATCTTTAAGCAGAAGCATAACCGGTTTCGGAAAAAATTTTCATTATTGCAGGATCCCGACGCACTAACGATTTCTGTACTCTCTTTTTCCGATGAATAGCAATTTTACCGTTAACTGTATTAATGGATTTTTAGGAAACTTTTGTCAATTATGTATTCTTTCAGTAGCTCTATTCTTTGACCCATTATTCTCTTGTTCCAGTTGCAAGTACATATTTTGTATCATATTTTGCGTAGATAGCGACTAGAACATGTCTTTTTGTCTATTGTCTCAAATCCCTCCTCTCCACTTTCAGAAATTTCAAAACCTTTGGTAAAAAATGTTTAGCAATAAAATATTCATGTTTTAAACATACAACAATCAAACAACTTATTATATTCACTGCGACATGGAATCAAGCAGAATAAATAAATAAACTTTGACATTGTTTATGTTGGCATAGAATAATACGTCTGTTTATATACTCTTCTAGTATATTCATTGCTCGGAGCTTATAACAATATCTTCCTCTTCGAATGGTCGCCAAAAAGCCATAATTTTAATTATTACCAACAAAATAGTTTTAGTCAATAAAACAAAATCTCAATCTCAGCAACATCTAAGAACACAATATCTCGTAATTAACAGAAATTAACTTAACCCACCCTAGGAAGTTGACAGTCCATGTGGACTAACAATTCAAGTAAATGATTCATAGACCAATCTCCAAGCTCCAGTGCATCAATTGTTCGCTTGTGGGTAGGTCAAGACTAGAAATGATTTATGGCTTTTTTATCTTTTCGGCTTTTAATCCTCATAGAGATCTTGACGCATACTGTTATTTTATTGTGAAACAGTGCAAATTAATTTTACTCACAACTATAAGGCGAAACATCTTTCATGAAATTTATCAGTGGAAGAGAGAGTTCATCTGAACCGACTGTATTCGTTATTTCAGTGACATTTCCTTAGTTTTTTAAAAACTCAGCAATATGCCCAAAATCAATTTTATACTTTTATAGTGTTTCTATGTTAAGAACACTATAAAATACAAAAAATGTATATTTATTTCCTATAGAATACTGTCACCTGCGCTATCAACATTCTGTGATTAAAATAAAACTTGCAGCTGGCCAGAAACACGTCGACAAACCCACGTTATGGTACTCGTTTCGTTTGCCCTCTAATTGACCTTGTCGATAGTAACTTAAAGATTTGAAAGCGTGAAACGTCCGTCAAGCAACAACACAGTTGTAAGTTGTACCCAACAGATCCATAAGAATATAATCGACTTCGTCCAATAAATATGCATTTATTCTAGCGAGTCCGAATGAATAATTCATGACTGATCGGTAAACAAATGTATGCGAGCTGGGAATTGCATCAACAGCCAGCATGGTTAGTAGTAGTGGTTGACCGATCACTGGAAGAGTATTGCGGTAAGGAGGGCCAGGTGTTAAAACATATTTCTTTAACGTATCAATTTATTGGTGACATTGTAAATTGATAAATTGACTGCACATTGCTTTTTTATTTAAAAAATATACTTGTTTAACGGCTGTTCAGAAATAATATCGTTGGATGATTAATTATTTTCAAACTACATTTATATTTTAATTATTAAAATTTAATATCTTCGTTGAATTGCTGGTTTCTATACAAGGTTAGGATAAAATATGGAACCAAGTAATTATTTAGAGGATGTTTATGAAACTCTGCAGATAACTATGATGAGGAAAAATGCACCTGATGTGATATTTGAGACAAAATGAATCAGATGTGATATTTTTTTGTAATAATTATAATTAACAACAAAAAACACGTATGTTAATGATTTAGTTCTAATGACGCGAACCAAAATAGAAGAAGAGAGAATAATCAAATTGGGTACTAGATCCCAATGTAATATTGGAAGAAATAGGCAAAGCCAAAGAAAAGAGAAGATCCATTGGAAAGATATAGTAGGGCTTAGACAATCAAAGATTCTGATGGGGGTGACTACAACCCGTTGAGATCAAATGAATGCATAAGTCAAAGTAAAACTACACTAATAGTCCAGTCGGTAGGGGAAATCTTAGACCAAAAGTACAAGTAATTAGCAATACGGCTGATTTTTTTTATAAGTACCTTAAAGTATGTAGATTAATATAAAAAAAGTTTACCGGTCTATCGATTTCCCAAATTAAAAAAAAATCAAAAAACTTTTTTTTTTAGTAATTCTTTAATATTTCGCGCTGGGAGGAAAGTAGAGAAAAATAAAAAACACCACTGTGTAGGGGAAGTGTTTTTCAATAAAAAAAGTCTGTTGCGTTCTGAAACGTGAACTTTGCGTTCAACCTTTCAGTTGATAAATTCATAGTTTAATTTCTTTAAAATTTTGATTTTTGGTGGAATTGAATGCATCGATTTTCTAAAAATATTGCCATCGAAAAATTAATAAATTATTTCACATTTGTGATTTGTGGTGGAATAAATTCATTAATCAAAAATCAATATTCTATAGCTATTATACCGCGAAATTTAAAATTTTGAACTTTCTTTAAATATGAACGGAGAAGGTACCGGCGGGTCTTCTCATATCGTCAGTCGACGAAACAACATAGATTATCGAAAATAGAAACTGTGCAGTAATCTTTAGAAATATCTTGTGTGATATATATAAAAACGAAAATTTACGAAGATCATATTTAATAAGAATCTGGATTACTGCACAGTTTCCTGAAATACAGTTTCCTGAAATACAGTTTCCTGAAATACAGTTTCCTGAAATACAGTTTCCTGGAATACAGTTTTCTGGAAAACAGTTTACTGGAAGACTGTTCCTGTGACTATCACAGTTTCCTGAAGTACCTACAAGTTTCTTAGAGTACCTACAAGTTTCTTGGAGCATAGTTTCCTGAAGTACCTACAGATTTTCTAGAGTACCTACAATTTTCTGGAGTATAGTTTCCAGGAGTACTGTAAACATACAGTTTTGTTCCCGAAGGTAGAACAACCAGTTCTATCCGTTCAGCGCATCAAGACCAGGAAAATAGGAGGTTGTATCACTCAAAAGATATTTTTTTATTGTTTCATTGATAAAAATTTTGTTATAGTAGTAGGCTTTACTAACCCTTTTTAGTTTTAGTTATTTTTTTTGTACGCAGTAAATATTTCAACTTTTATTGTAATATAGTATATCCATATTAATTTCTTTTGCGAAAGTTTTATTTATTTAACCTCCACCACCAGTTGTCATTTCCATTAACTTAATTATTTTTGGGTAGATTGCAACAGTTAAAAGTTAGCTGATTTTATTTATTTGATTTTTTTTCTAATTTTGTTTTAGGAAACAAAATTAGTGGCGCCCTTAAATTTCTTTCCTTATCTAATCTTTTCTAGTTTCTTTATTTCCATCAGATAACAAAGTCCTGAGAACTGGCTTTGTTATCTCCAAATAAATTAATCAGTTTGGTAAGAACCTGCAGTTTATTTTCCATCATTTTTTTTAAGTCTCATAGTAATCAAATATATTTTTTTTCCATCATTAAATTTTTTGTCAAATAGCATTCAAATTAAATTTATGTTTCATAGTTTATCTTTAGAAATGTTTCATTGGCGCTCCAACGTGTGTAACTTTTAACGGTTGTTGTCTGCTCTAAAAAAATTTTTGTAGCTAAAAAAATTTTTTTTCTTCCTGCTTTTTGGGGAAATTTACTTTAATTTAGTTTAACTTTAATATTAACTTTTCTTAACTTTCTTTCTTTTTATTATTTATAACTGGTGGTTCGGTTTAGTAAGTATCTCTATCATTATCTGAAAAATTAATAGTATCGAGAAAAACTGTAAAGCTTAAGGATTCGTACATTCAGTAATTAGCGTATCAATTTATCTATTCAATTTATCGTATCTTTCAGTGACCTTCAGTCGAAACATATTTTAATAGTTTGCTGTGGATTTGCTTCTAGTTTTTTTGCCGTGAATATATTTTTAACTAGATTCTCATTATTACCTATTAGTAAATTTATCGAAGTAGTTCTTATCGGGAATAATTGTTTTCTTTTGATTTAAGATTTAAAATCAAAATATCTTGAGTATGCAGTGGCGTATCTGCATTTTTTTTTTCAAAATTGTTTTTGTCTTTTCTATATCTTTAGATTATGTATCATAACTACCTAAATTTTTTTTAGTACCTATGCTTTCTGACGTTTCGTTGTGCAATAAACAATTCGTGTAGTATTTGTGTCTTATCGTATCTTTTTTTTTGTTTTTTGAGTATGTTATATACCAAAAACGCTGTTCTATAGAGAACAACTTTCCGTGAATGTTTCAAATTTTCTGGATTTATCTAGTTTCATGCACCTTTGTAGTCCAGAATCTTTTGGAACAACTTTTATGCACAAACATTTTCTGAACTTCCTGCTTTATGCAAAATTTGGATTCGGATATTGTTGTAGCATTCCCTTATCGTCAGTATATTGAGAAATTATCTTTGGATGCTTGGTAGCACTTTTATTCTCAATATATGATTTATCTTTATCTTTTGATATTTTATTTTTGTTGCACAACAAAATAACGAAAAAGTATCTTTACCTTCTAGTACTCTGAATGATACATAGTTTAATAATATTTTATCGATGCGTGGCATATTTCTCTACAATAGTCGATGACAAAACTAACTTTTTTTTCGTAAAATCTTTATCTTTGGCTTGATACCTATATCTTAAAAATTTCGTTTGAATATCTTTAATTCAGTTTTTTTTCGGCAATAAATCCTTATTTCATTTTTTCTATATCTTTGAGATATTTAATAACTTGCACTGTCAAAATATTTGCTGTGTTTGTGTGATGATTTTGTTCGAATGTTCTGCTTGCGCGATGACCAATGGCTACTGCGGACGCTAACTGGCAACCTCCCTGGTATGAACTTAGAAAAATATCATCTAACTTTCCTGTGAAAATTTTTGATAGTCACGTTGTCAATTTTGTCTCCTTTCTTTTCTTTAAATCAATCATTTTTGGTCAAAATTTTGTCTTTCTTCAATCCTTGGGTTATATTTTATCACTATGTTTGGCTCTGCTGTTCACTAGCTTATTTTTGTTTTAGGAATATTTTCTCGTGTAATATGATGAAAAATTTCATATATAGAGTTTTAGGGTTGGCTAAATTTTTTTTTCAAATCAGGAAAAGCTCAATTTGTTTCTAAATAAATTAATTTCTAAAAACATACTTTGTATGGTACACTGTATTATATCTCTTGTGAGTTAAATAGTTTGAGGAACATGTCTTGAAAATATGGAGCTTGTAGTAAGCAAATATCTTCAATAGGTTAACTTATTTATTGATAACTGTAGAAGCTGTATCTTTAATTACAATGAATTTGACGCAGAATTTTCCCTTCATAGTAAGTAATTATTTGTTAGATTTTACCGTGTTGTTTTACCTTTCCATTTTTATTTCTCTGAGTATAGTTTTAACTCGTGTATCTTTAAAATATCTCTATGTTGTGCTATAAGCTTACATATTATGGTGGTGAACTAGATTTATTACTGCAATAACATAATTGCGACATTTGAGAGTATTATGTATGTAATACTTTAATGGGGTGATTAAATTTGGGGTATATAATTTGGAATGTAAATTAGTAGAAACTAAAAATTAGTATGTTCCATAATATTATATATCTATATCTTTCTTACCTTACCTTTTTTCAGTTGAATTGTGTCGAGTGCACAAACTGAAATATCTTATCTTACCTTACCTTTTTTCAGTTGAATTGTGTCGAGTGCACAAACTGAAATATCTTACCTTACCTTATCTTTTTTCAGTTGAATTGTGTAGAGTTACACAAACTGAAATATCTTACCTTACCTTACCTTTTTTCAGTTGAATTGTGTCGAGTGCACAAACTGATATATCTTAACTTACCTTATCTTTTTTCAGTTGAATTGTGTAGAGTTACACAAACTGAAATACCTTACCTTGTCTTTTTCAGTTGAATTGTGTCATATGACACAAACTGAAGTATCTTACCTTGCCTATGTTTTTGTGTGCAATAGGAAATAGCACATGAAAATTTATCTTTACCTTTATCTTATCTTTTGTCGCAGAAGACATGTTTCATAGTGAACATGTATCTGGTGTCTTTGTGGACATTTATCTAGTATCTCACCGGGAAGTTATGGTATCTTATCTTAGCTTGCGATATACAGTTATCGTAAATTTTACTATGATATCTTATAGCACAACAACAACAAAAATATATCTATCTCTATTTTCTTTTCTTCACAGATTAGCTAAGTTTTTTTTGTTAAAAGATCCTGAATAAGTTCAGTTATTAATGTATTTAAATTAGTAGACTGTTCCTTATGGAAAGTATTCTGATCTTTAACTTATTAATTACTACTAATTTATTTTCTGTAAATTTGTGCAAGTTCAGTTACTGTCCAAGTAGACTGTTACCTAGAATCAGTGCATAAATTAACAAAAATTAGTTATATCTTTTCTAAAATGTAACGAGGAAAGTTTTATGTTTATGATACAAATTTTAAGTGTTTATCTATATCGAACAAATAATTACAATAACTATTTTGAAATTATCTGAATCTATCTCACACTTTGGTAGGTGGAATTTTTTTTACTTGTCTAGAACTTATCTTTATCTTAGATTCGTAAAGTTTGGGGAAAATTATACAGATGATGAGAAACTTTTGTATTTTGTGTTTGTCCTGAATTATCTATGTATCTTGTGTAAGGTTCTCTTGTGTTTTTATTTTGCTTATCTTTATCTGAATTTGTCATTTATATATTTTTCCTTTCCTTGTTTTTGTAGTATTTTATGGCTTTAAGTAAGTTCAGTTGCTAAACAGGTAGACTGTTCCTTTGAATCAGTACTTAAAGTCTTCGGTTTTTGTGTCTTCCCTCTATATTTTTGTATTAATCTATTTAGTGTGCTATGAAATTAAATAAGTTCAGTTGCTAACTGGGTAGACTGTTCCATAGTACCAGTATTTAATATCATAGAAAGTATTTGTCTTATCGTGAACTTGGGGAAGAAAATTATCTGGGTGAGGGTTTAATATGGTATATTGATGTCTTTCATATTTTCTATTCAATTTGAAATCGAACTTGTACAATTTCACTTTGCTTTGACTGTCGTATTTTAAAACCTACTTCTAAATTTTTTTCTGCTTTTATTAACTTTTCATATAAATAGTAACTATTATTAAAAAAATTTTTTTGGTAAAAATTTTTTTTCCTGGCTGTTAGGGGTATGAAACGTGAACTTTGCGTTCAACCTTTCAGTTGATAAATTCATAGTTTAATTTCTTTAAAATTTTGATTTTTGGTGGAATTGAATGCATCGATTTTCTAAAAATATTGCCATCGAAAAATTAATAAATTATTTCACATTTGTGATTTGTGGTGGAATAAATTCATTAATCAAAAATCAATATTCTATAGCTATTATACCGCGAAATTTAAAATTTTGAACTTTCTTTAAATATGAACGGAGAAGGTACCGGCGGGTCTTCTCATATCGTCAGTCGACGAAACAACATAGATTATCGAAAATAGAAACTGTGCAGTAATCTTTAGAAATATCTTGTGTGATATATATAAAAACGAAAATTTACGAAGATCATATTTAATAAGAATCTGGATTACTGCACAGTTTCCTGAAATACAGTTTCCTGAAATACAGTTTCCTGAAATACAGTTTCCTGAAATACAGTTTCCTGGAATACAGTTTTCTGGAAAACAGTTTACTGGAAGACTGTTCCTGTGACTATCACAGTTTCCTGAAGTACCTACAAGTTTCTTAGAGTACCTACAAGTTTCTTGGAGCATAGTTTCCTGAAGTACCTACAGATTTTCTAGAGTACCTACAATTTTCTGGAGTATAGTTTCCAGGAGTACTGTAAACATACAGTTTTGTTCCCGAAGGTAGAACAACCAGTTCTATCCGTTCAGCGCATCAAGACCAGGAAAATAGGAGGTTGTATCACTCAAAAGATATTTTTTTATTGTTTCATTGATAAAAATTTTGTTATAGTAGTAGGCTTTACTAACCCTTTTTAGTTTTAGTTATTTTTTTTGTACGCAGTAAATATTTCAACTTTTATTGTAATATAGTATATCCATATTAATTTCTTTTGCGAAAGTTTTATTTATTTAACCTCCACCACCAGTTGTCATTTCCATTAACTTAATTATTTTTGGGTAGATTGCAACAGTTAAAAGTTAGCTGATTTTATTTATTTGATTTTTTTTCTAATTTTGTTTTAGGAAACAAAATTAGTGGCGCCCTTAAATTTCTTTCCTTATCTAATCTTTTCTAGTTTCTTTATTTCCATCAGATAACAAAGTCCTGAGAACTGGCTTTGTTATCTCCAAATAAATTAATCAGTTTGGTAAGAACCTGCAGTTTATTTTCCATCATTTTTTTTAAGTCTCATAGTAATCAAATATATTTTTTTTCCATCATTAAATTTTTTGTCAAATAGCATTCAAATTAAATTTATGTTTCATAGTTTATCTTTAGAAATGTTTCAGTTCTTTTCGTCCGAGCTATGGTTTGTCCGGAAAAAATTCGGTAAACTAAGTATGAATTTTTATTTTTATTTTTGGTAAGAGTTAAGGTTGTAAATAATAAATAAAAGGTAATAAATTAATTTTTACATATTTTTATATTTTTATTGGAGAAAGGTGTGCAAAAAATTATATCTTAAAATTATAAATCAATCATCTGCATTATTATACCTGTTTTCATTTATAAAATACTTTATACCTGGATACTTTCATACCTTTTCACTACATACATTCTGTTCCTTGAATATTCATATTTATATTATAGGAGTTTCAAATTTTATTTTGAAAAAATAAAGAAGGTTCCTACCCGAATCTATAAAAATTGCTATTTTCGCTTATAATACAAAAAATCATTGAATCCAAAAATCTATGTGAATTAATTAATTTTGTGATTATATATTCTTGATCTTAGAAGTTTCCCCAACATTTCTAGGCAAACCCCATTAAAATTACTTTAGTTTTATTAAAGTTACAGTACTTAATATATATATATATTTTCTTGTAAATTCAAGATTACTAAAATTTACAAGATAATGAAAAGTGTCGTATATCGTAATTAGGAAAAATTAATTATCCGTAAATTTTATTTATGGAAGAGACCTCCTAAATAACAGTTTCCATCGTTCGAAAAATTGTTTCAATTCCTCCTTATTATTTAATATATATTTTTTATTGAGATACTTGGTTTTTGATTAGAATATAATATATTTATATGAGTAATTTGCTAAATGATTATGTGCTATGACAAAAAAAAAGCCATCTTAAAGCTGACACTTCCTTCTTCAAAACGCCCTATTACAATTATTTATATATTACATTATAACTGTACAATAGTTTATAATGCACTCCGCCGCGCTTCAGAAAATAAGTTTTCTGCCGTGTGGCAGAGTCGCGCGGATGCGGAATACATACTTAGTTTACCGAATTTTTTCCGGACAAACCATTGCTCGGTCGAAAAAAATGCAAGAGACCTTTTTTATTGCAAAACACTTCCCCTACACGGTGGTTTATTTTTCTCTACCTTCCTCCCAGCGCAAAATATTAAAAAATATCGAAAAAAAAAGTTTTTTAATTTTTTTTTTAATTTGGGAAATCGATAGACTGGTAAACTTTTTTTTATATTAATCTACATACTTTAAGCTACTTATAAAAAAAAATCAGCCGTATTGCTAATTACATGTAGTTGTGACCCCTATCGATTGGCCTATAAGAGTTTTAACAGGGACCCTATCGGGACATTGCCGCGTGAACGGGCACCAGAAAAAGCTCAAAATAGTGGAGGAAAAAGAATGTTGATTCTGTGGATTGGAAGAAGAAACCTCCATCCACATACTTCCAGAATCCTAGGGCACAGCACCTAGGTGATTATTGGATAGACGAGGGACATTTACCTAAGCCGAAGCCTGCATATATCCTGAGTGAATGTCACCCCATCATACATACATACATACAATACATACATCATGCATTACACAATATTCCTTGAATGTTAAAATAATTGTTTAGTGAAAAGCGACAGGTAATAATATATTTTTTTAAATCAAAATTCCCTATACATACGCGTGTATATTTATTACCTTATAAAAACAAGTTGTACCTACAAACAATATTTCCGTGAAATTTTTCACTAGTTTATACAAACTCCCACATTTAATACAAATGAAAATCACATTAAACGGTTATTTCACGCTTTCAAAATGATTGTATATCTGTACCGCGGCATGCAAGGTCAAGTAGAGGACAAGTGAACAAACGAGGTTTATTTCGGTTCGAATGATGCTGTTTTGACGAGTGGTTCTTTTTTCATTTTTTTTATGCATGACTTGAGGAAATTGATTGATTTTCTTGTTTTATTCCAATTGGAGAGAGTTGGATGTTGATTTCTCAAGGGTATTAGGTATATAAATCGACGGTCAGTTAAAGGTAATTTTTCAAAAACAGCATTTCTTACTAAATATAAAATGAGCTTTTTGGTGTCTAACGGTTTAAATTGATTACTTTTGAAGAACGTAAAAACATATAAAGATTTTGCGCGAATCTATAGTAAAATCGCAATTAAGGTATAGATACATTCGGATTACTGAAATATTTATTACGAATATTATTGAATGCCTATATTATTTTGGTTTATTGGTTGTAATTTTTTTTATGAACTTAGAAACGACTTGCATATTATCTAAGAACTATTTCTATAAGCTTATTTCAGAAAGGTATAGGGTAATAAAACCTCATTAGGTATGCAAAGGGAGCACAGCGAGTGACCCGAGGGATATTTAAGCCACTTTCATAGTTTGGCATTGATTTCATTGTAAAATTCTTTCTTTTTATCAAGTGCAGGTAGTACCACCCAGGTTGGGGTCAATATATGGGTTTAGCCTATTGTTATCCATTCGCAAACACTGAAAATAGTGTGCCAAAGGCGTGCCGGTAGGATACTTGTAAAAAGGAAAGAATTTTATTTTAACAGAATAAAAATTAGGCATTATGTACCTACATAGTATTAGGTACACTTATTTTTTAATGAAGATTATACAAAAAATATATTATACAGAAATTAAATTATAGAAAATCATAATATTTTTCGTCATCTGAGGAACTGTCATCTCCTCTTGCCGTTATAATTATCACTGCCAATTAAATCCGATAGAACTGATATGGGCACAAGTGAAAAATTTCATAGGTCGACATAATACTACATTCAAACTAAAAGATGTGCAAGCATTATTAATTAGACAGGACCCTATTACAAGTTACTAAAGAAAATTGGCAAAAAGCAATTCATCGAGTATTAAAAGAGGAAGAAAACATGTGGAATCTGGACAAAATCTTAGATGCAGACATTACAGTGACACTATTAACAATTTCAATAAATAATTACTCCTCAAGTGACGATTGTGATTCTGACAGTGATTTAGAGACATTTCTACTTACTAATCTAGCCTAAGATGAAGGAAGAACTATTTAACACAATTTACAAGTGGCATGTTCATATTAAGTTGGTAGGCAAATTACAATTAGCACCCATCGTAACATTGTATTATTTAGAATTCTAACCATAATTTAACGGTCAACATTTTAAACCACACTTATTTAACCGCTTATCTACGTATTTTCATAATTTAAAACTTAACCAATACAACAAATATTAACAATATACACCTACGAACCCCTAATACTGTTCCTAAACCTACGCCTATTATACCCCTAGAAAGTATTAAGATTAGACTCGGTCATTGTTATCGTTCTACAATTGGGGATTCAAATTAAGATCGTAGCGCCGTAGTGGCGATAACTGAACTACTTCTTTGTACATTATTGTATAACCTCAATTATCTTTTACATATAAGATTTCCATTGACTGATTGTAGTTTAGACGTTGCCTTTGGTTTCTTTTCGTTTTTTTTATTATATTCGTATTTCTATAAGTAGGTATTGTTAATTGTATTTATTATACAAATATTATAAAATAATGTACAGAGAAATAGTTCCGCCTTATGTCACCAGATAGAGTATCACTTATATTGAATTTCCAATATCCGTCGGCACAAAAAAAATTTCTTGTTTTCACAACATTCATTGCAGCAGGCAGTGTAAAATTACCTATTTTGCTTGCTCCACAGATTTTGATTTATTACCCTGTACCGATTGCGATTTTACTTTAGGTAACTGCTAAATTTATAAAACGGCTTAATTAAGGTGTTAAATTTTTGTATTCTCTGGTTTTGTACATGTCACATATTGATAAAATTTGTTCCTGATTGGCTGGTTACGATGACCTTTCTTTTAGTTCGCATATTTCCGGGGCTCTTGTTTGCTTCCTGTTGACTGTACTAGATGTAATTTTAAACTCATCTAATCTAATTTACCTCAATCCAAAAGTTTCTCCTAAGGGAGTTAGTGCCCTTTGAATATGACGCTGTTAAAGATTGTATGAAAGAAAGGCGAAGCTGAATTATTGTGAGGCTTGGTTCTGCAACTGTTACCTTTAACATCTTAGAATCTCCGAGTGAGAACACGAAGGACCACTGGAATTGAGGTTCAAGACCTAGTTACCCATGTCGGCTACGCTTACAGAGGGATAACGCAAATTAAATATTATAAGAAATAGGATAAACCTGTGAAAATAATAAATGGATAGAAGTCAGAGATTTTGAATAAAACCAATAGATTCGAGTAGTACCCTATTTAATACAACTAGTGTGGATTTGGAAAAGGCACTATCAAAACCATACACTCGAACAGATGAATAAACTTCAATTGGTTACCAAATCCTAGGTGTTCACAACCTTCAAAGACCATTTGTTCATAGCGCGTAATTATACAATTTGGGTTATTTTAACAAAATGATAGATAGAATATTTGCCGTGAACAATATATAACCAAAAATGTTTATTAGGTATTTTCATTGACGATACAGTTTTTATTACCATTGATTGTGCTTACACTGCGAATTTTCGAATGAACAAAACCTTGCTTTATTTCATGAAGCGACCAACTGGCAACATTGTATATTCTCAACACATCCTCGGACTCCAGGGGATATTTTTTGCATGTATATCAATGGCATTGAAGTAAAAAACTGCATTTGCAACGCAATTTTTCCGCTTTGTGGAACATATCTGCTTTCAAACAGTTTATTTAAACACAACTTTTTTGTGAGCAACCGTTGTAAAAGCTAAACTGGTCATATCTGACATATTTTTATTGAAATTGCGTGTTTCCTACGGCCTTATCGCCTTTTCCCTTGGGCATCATTAACTACCATTATGCGTGGCTGGAACTTTATGGTTTCAGCACTTTTTAAGCAACCTATTTGGAAATTTCTTCTTGTTAACCAAATACCCATTGTGTGTGTTTTTCCAAATAATAGTTTTAATTTAATTTTTATTATTTAAAATATCAATATCTTCTGTAAGTTCCTTGTAGCATTACTTATTCTTTTTTCTCTTATTTTTTTTGGGAATCAAACCACAATAATGTTTTTTATCAAGTATGATGCAGATTTTTCTTGGGTTTCTTTTGTCATGTCTGTAGGCGATCAACAGTGCATTTCAGATTCAACTATCACATATAACGCATCCGACTGGCAGATACCACCATTAGCAGGCTCTACCAAGATGATGAGGAAGCATTAGCTCATATTTTGTACAACTTGAAATATTTGACAAGTACAATGTTTTGATAATGGGAAAATATAAACAACTACCCTATCAATCGATGAACGACTTAGGACCTGGTCTATGTAGTTTCCACACCCCACACTACGACAGCAGACATTTATGCATATGTCCAAAATCAATTGCAGAAGCTAAAACACGTGCTCCTCACCCTTGCCATGATCAGAAGAAGTCAGCAAGGGTGAGAAACACATAGATTAGCTTTAAAGTAGTTATTACGGAAATGTTTGAACTTTAATCACCTTTCGACACTTTAAAACCTGCTATTACTGTCTACCAAAGTTTTTCAGCAATACTACTTCTGACTGCGCCAGATATAAATCGAAGAGATATCGATTTGTTTACTGGGTAAAATGTGAACAAAAGAAATTTGGAAAAATTATTTATTCAAATTAAAATTATTTATTGAAATTCTTAAATATAATTTTTTATTTGAATATATAATTATAATGTGAAATGACTTATTTTATTTGAAATGAAAAGTGGTACAGTTACTTAGGCGTGAAGAAGAAAATTAAATAATGTTACTGCAGTTGAATACCTATTATGACTTAACAACGTTATAAATTAGTCAAGCTAGTTATAACTGGTTAGTACCGAAATACAATTTAAGAAGATTACATTGTAAAAAGCAATCCACGTAACAACAGTAACAAAACATCAACTACCCACGATCGTTATCTTAACTATTATCTCAGTCACCCGAGACTGTTCTCATTAAGATTAAAAAAAAGTAAAATTTACAATAAAATTTGAATAACATAAATTTCAAATAAAAAATAAATTTTCATTCTACAGTGAGTAAAAGCCAATTGGAATAAATTCATTATTTCGGTTACTGTATATATTTATAAATCCCGAAACAAGTCAAATTTAAATCATTAATTATTGACATTCTCCAAAGTGAAGTTCCCTTCGAGTGACAGGTACAACCCCCAATTTTTCAAATGTGAAGTATAGGCTTGTCATATATCGTTTGAAAGAATTAAGAAATTGAAGAAATGTTATATTTTGCAAGTGTATTGCAACAATTAATATAAAATAAAATAAAATCATGTGGTTATCGAAATTCGCTATAATACAATCAAAACCTAAAATATAATGCAAAAAGTAATACCACGAGCATCCTAATCTTAAATAGAACTGTCTTCTAACATTACTTAACATATCAGGCGTGATCGACCTAATCCCAAGCAAGTCATTTAAATCAAAAGATTTAGTTTTGTACCAAATGCTACAGAATCCCCATAAAAAGACACCTAATGATGCAAGATCAGGTTATCGTGCTGGCCATTCTATCGATCCTCGCCTCCCTATCCATCGATTATACTGCTTGACACTGCGTTTGTAATGTGATCGTGCTCCTTCCTGCTGAAACCATATCGTATCCACTGGAACTTGAGGGTTTCCTGAATCAGAATATAAATTTGCCAAACTTGGAATGACATCATTTTGAAGTAGCGCCAAATGATTGATTGCCATTCAAATTATCCTCAATGAAAAAGGAACCAATAATTCATTCATTCGATTGGGTTGTGATCAACAGCCATAGCACTTGAACGGATTCTTTGTACCATTTCCCATGTTATCTACTTCCATTCCAGAAGCTTTGTGCCTTGTTATGGTTGTATTATTTCTACCTATGAAGTCTCCTTTAAAACCTTCAATAGCTAACTGGTCAGCCATTTCATTACCTACAATCTCCTCCTGTGCCAGCACCCATATTAGAGACACCAGTCTAGACCTAGTTGTTGGATTACTGATAGCTCTAAGCAGAGCCTGGCGTCAGTGAATATTTTTATTTTTTGTTCGGTGTATCCTCTTCTGAGTTTTCCATTAATACAGGCTATAGCGGCAATCGTCTCTGCTTGAAACACAGTCGTATATCGGCCAAGGATGTTTTGGAACCATCAGTGAACCTGATGATATCTCCAGAATTACCTGGGTGCATCACCTGTTCCCTCGATGGGATGATGATATTCCCTCGCTCACTGAATATATTCTCCGGTGCCATGCTATCCAAACTTATGTGAAATATGGGTTCATCTTGTATTGTCCCAGTGTGCTTAATTCAAGGAGTTCGCCGTAACGAAGTTTGCTGGTTTGATTCCTTAGCACATGTCTTGAGCGGCTTCAAGATTAAGCTGGCCAAGTCCAATTGGCAGAGGTTAAATAAACAAAGCTACGAAGGACCAGCTGGCAAAAGCGCCAGCAACTTTGAATAATCTGATGTAGGTGGTAGGAAGAAATAAAATGCAGTATTTAACTAACTGATATTTAACATGACTAACTGATATTTAACATGACTAAATATTTAACTGTAGTGACAATCGAGATCAATAAAGGTAATACTGACAATAAAAAAACAATACAAGTGCATCCATTATGGATATATATTAAATTACCAATAGCTGTAGGAAACAGATCAGAGAGCGCTTCCTTGTTCCAAATCTTAATAGGGATTGCATAAATGTGAAAATCTAAAGATGGTTGGCACACAAGTCCCGAATGGCAACAGCGCGACCATACCGGTTAAAATATAAATGTGAATTTAAGAGTGGATAAATTTCACTGTACTTACAGTACCTATACCTGGACAAATCACTGACTCTAATTTATTATACATTATTTGAGTCACCTTTAATACAAAAGAATGAACTGTTGCAGTTAATATTTAAACATTATAAAAAACTAATGAACTTAGTTGCTCACACTTCCACAGTCACAAGTAGAGAGAGAGACTATGGTCCTATCGACTCCAAAGGTACCACGTTCGGGTCGGATCGATACGACTCGTAAACCAATAGACGCGGGAGCGAACCCATGTATGAATTTATAGGAAATTTATACATACTGGGGGGGGGGGGAATGAAAAAAGGATTTTCCTCGAAGAGGGATTAATAAGGGGAGAACCCAGAGGTTAGGTTAGGTTAAAATTAAAATAACGAAAACTAAAATAAATGTTCCTTTCTGTGAAACTCAATCTTCGCAAGGAAGAGGGGCAAGTTTAGTTATAGGGCGAGTATATACGCCATCTTGCGTTTTCACTCGGGCGGCACGGACCTTGCCATCTTTACCAGTAAGTAAATCCACTACTCTGGCAAGTGGCCAGTTCAAGGGAGGACGATCTTCAGCTTGCACCAGCACAAGTTGGTTAATCTGAAGGTTAATTGAAGGTCTGCACCACTTGGGTCGATGCTGCAGTCGATGCAGATAGTCAGTGCTCCATCGTTTCCAGAATTCCTGTTTCATTTTAATGCAATTTTCCCAAAGGGTTAATCTATTAACAGGTTTAGTTGATAGGTCACGGTCGGGATACGCAATCAATGCACCTCCGATCAGAAAATGACCAGGAGTTAGGGAAGTCAGATCGTTGGGATCGTTAGAAAGGGGGTATAATGGTCTGCTATTCAAGATAGCTTCAACTTGGGTCAGGACGGTGGAAAGTTCCTCGAAGGTCAGACAAGAAGAACCTATAATTTTGGTGAGGTGGGTTTTGGCACTTTTCACTGCCGCTTCCCATAATCCACCCCAGTGGGGCGAACGGGGTGGGATAAATTTCCAAGAAATTTCAGTGACGGATAAAAAAGACTGTATCTTACGAATATCGTCAGAAGATTGCAGAAAACGGGAGAGCTCCCTTAACTGGTTTCGAGCCCCAATAAAATTAGAACCATTATCGCAATATATGGTGTGAGGATTTCCTCTTCGACTAACAAATCTTTTCAAGGCGGCAATAAAAGCTTCTGAAGAAAGATCACTCACCAGATCAATATGGACAGCCTTAGTCACCATACATATAAAAATAGCGATGTACGCTTTTTGTCTGGGAGCTTTCCTTAAGGAAGAAGATTTAATTAAAATGGGTCCAGCAAAATCTAGGCCAGTTTTGTGAAATGGACGAGATTCTTGTACACGATCAAGTGGTAGGGGAGACATTATCTGCGAAGAAACTTGGGCATTGAATCGGAAACAGGTCACGCATTTTTTAATTAATTTTTTGATGAGACGGGTGCCATTCATTGGCCAATATTGTAGTCGTAAATTGCCTAAAACATTTTGGGCACCGCTATGACCAAGACGCCGATGTTCCCGAGTAATCAGCAAATTAACAACATGATCATCCTGGGGTAATAATAGCGGGAACTTTTGATTAAAGGGCAAGGAAGAGAATTGCAGACGACCACCTACTCTCAATAGATCGTCGTTATCCATAAAAATATTCAAAGGGATGAGCTTTTTATTTACAATGGGCGTGTTTGTTTTCAGACAATGAATCTCTTTCGCAAAGTGTTTACGTTGAAGTTCTCTAATTATAAAATCATGGGCAACCCTTAGATCTTCAGTGGATAGATGTCCAACCGTTCTAGGTTGTTTTTTAATTAGATTTACAAATTTGAATATTTGAGCTATGACCCTCACCAGAGTATTAAAATTTGAGAATCGGGAAAATATTGACTCCCAAAAGCTTGGGATAGTCCGGGTTACGGTCAAATTGATCTTTTTGCATTCGGGCAAATCGACTATAGGTTCAAACGAGTCCATCGTATCCACTTCTTTTACCTCGATTAAAAACGGGGGACCCTCGAACCAGAAAGGAGAGACTTGGGGAGAAAATTTACCGCGAGACAATAAATCGGCGGGGTTCAAATGAGACTTGACATGTCTCCAAATAAAATTTTCACTATTATTTTGTATAATTAACACACGACGGGAAACAAAAGGAGAAAAATCATTTGCATTTCGTTTCACCCAACAAAGGGCCACCTGGGAATCGGACCATAAATTTATAGAAGAGAGTTGTATAGATACAGAAAGAATTTGAACTATCTTACTAGTTAAAATGGACAAGAGTTCCATCGCACACAGCTCTAGCCTGGGAATAGTTAATTTCTTTTTCAACGGATTTACTCTTGATTTAGCGGTAATCAATCGAGAAGATCTAGAATTGTCAGAGTAAACCACTACTAAATAGAGGCAGCCGCCATATGCCTGTTGGCTAGCATCACAAAATCCATGAAGGGAACAAGACACAACAACCTTATTTTCAAACAGATGCCTGGGAACCTGAAGATGAGCCAACTCGGATAACGATGATTGAAATTTTTCAAACTGGTTAATTATGGATGTGTCAGAAATGGGGACATCCCACCCAATCTGTGACTTCCACAATGATTGCATTAGGAGTTTTCCCGAGACGGTCAGGTTATTAACGATTCCAAGCGGATCAAAGGTACTAGCAAGGACGCTCAGTATCTTTCTTTTAGTTAAAGCAGAATTATCTGATAAACGTGCAGTTTTGATATGTAAACAATCAGAAGTAGGGTTCCATTTAAGCCCCAAAATCGTACTTGACGAATCGTCAAAACTACGATCAACGTTAGCATTAGCTGATTCATTTATTGATTTTAAAAATTCAAAAGAGTTAGACTGCCACTTATGTAGTTGAAATTCATGTTGTCCTAACATGCTATTCAATTCATTATAAAAAATAGGTAAGTCATTTTTATTATTAGTCCCGGTTAAAATATCGTCCATGTAAGTCTGATGAAGGATAGCGTGCTGCGCCTTAGGGCAATCTGGGTTGTTTAAAGCAATGTCCTTTAGGACTCGGGTAGCTAAGAAGGGGGAACAGTTTTGCCCGAAACTTAGGCGAGATAACTGAATACATTTGAACGAGTCATTGGGACTGTCTCTCCACAAAATATTTTGCAAATGTCTTTGCGAAGGATTGATGTCGATATATCGATACATCATCTTAATGTCGGCACAGAGGACATATTTATAACACCTGAATCTACATAGTATGTCGAAAAGATTATCTTGAACCTGATAACCCTTAGAGGTTAAATCATTAAGGGAAAGGCCAGAATCTGATTTAGAAGAAAAATCAAACACTACTCGGAGTTTGGTGGATGCGCTATCTTCGCGTATCACCGCCCTATGAGGTATGAAATAGTTGAACTCGTTAGTTATAGAGTTATAAAAAGACAAAGGTACTACTTGAGCGTGATCGAGTGAGATATATTCGGAAATAACTTTTTGATATTCCGCAAAAAGAGCAGGATTATACTTGAATTTCTTCTCAAGAGAAGCGAAACGTTGGGAGGCTATACCAAATGACTGACCTAATTTTTTAGAATGATTTTCAATGAGCGGCATATTCACTTGATAACGACCGGAGGGAAGAATCACCGTTGTATCATGAAATAATTGTTCCACGAATTCGTCGCTGGAGCATTGCGATTGACTTTCAGAGATTTCTTCGAGCTCCCAAAATTTTTCCATTGCTAGATGGAGTTTATTATTTTGATCGTATTGATCATTACAAACAGTTAAAAATGAAGAAGCATATGTATTTAAACTAGTTGGCCGCCCAAACCTGTCTAATTGGATAGGACCGGCTATAACATACCCAAGTTGCGTATCTATGAAGGAAGGCGAAGTGGGACCCGTATTAATCACGGTCGCTTTAAGCAGGAAGTGGTACAAATCACAGCCAATGAGAAGGTCTATTGGGCCAGATTCAAAAAATAAAGGATCGGCAAGTTCAAACTCTATTTGAGTAGGAATTTTCAAGTTAGAAGGGGATATAGTAAATTGAGGCAAATTATTTGTTATTTTATCTATAACCGAGCAAGAAATACTAAATTTATTGTGAGTTGCAACTTGAGAAGTGAATGTGATATCAATCACTTCTCCACTATGAGTGCAATTATTACTACCCAAGCCAGAAATGCTTAGAGTTTGTTTTCGTGAAGGTATATTCAATTTTTGGGCAAAGCTGCGGTTGATAACGCTCATTTGGCTAGCTGAGTCCAGCAAAGCTCTCGCAACGAAGGACCGGCCATGTGAACCGTTGACATTCACCAGGGCCGTAGGTAAAAGTACTATATTATCCTTAACGGACATCGCAGTTAAAACAGTTTGGGGTGACACCGAATTCGGAACTCCAGATGGTTGAGTTGATAAAGAAGAAGTTAAAAAATTAGATCTACTAGTATTATTGGAAGGAGTATTTACATAGGACAGAGAGGATGCATTTGAACTTCCGGCATTGGCAGCTCTAGAAGAATGTTGATTGTGATAATTATTTGACAATTGATTATGGTTATCGAAATGTAAGTAACTATGATGGGACTTATTACAAGTCACGCATCTTCTAAGAGATTTACAATTAGCAGTAATGTGGCTACCGTTCAGACAGTTAATACAAAGCTTTTTGGTTTTAACAAACTGGTATCGATCTTGAGGTGATAACGACATGAATTTAGAACAACCGTATATAGAATGAGACGGATCCGAACAATGAAGACAGCTAGGTTTGTTAGCCCCGGCTCGTGATATATGTGAATGATTATTACTATTAGAAGAATTTGAACTAGAAACAAGTGTTACTTTATTTCTGCTAGAATCAGTATGTTTAGTTTGAGATTTAACCTTTTTATTGGTTTCAAAGAGGTTTAAATTTTCTAACATTGATTGACGTTTCTGTAAGAAGTCGAAAAAGTATTCCGCGGTAGGAATAACTTCCGGTTTCCGCTCACTTTCAAAGGCTCTTCTGGAGTTAAAATCAAGTTTTTGCTCCATCAAAAATATTATCAATGACTCGAAGTTCACTTCCGGTGCCAGTTGTAGATTTTTAATCAAATCAAATGTTTTACGAGTAGATACTTGGAATTCGCGCAACTCAGAAGGAGTGCTTTTAGAAACGGGATTTTGATCCACTAAGGTTTGGAACAAAGAGTACAGAAGCTTATACTTATCGTCATACGCATTTTTAAGAATGTTTAAAGCAATATTCAAATTCTGGTTGGTTACTCCCAAAGAGTCAATCATTTCCAACGGAGGCCCGCGTAAAAGACCTTTAAGATAATAAAATTTTTCACCATCTGATTTTAATTTATTATTATTGAGGACTAGTGCTGAAAAAAGATCGATGAAAGATGGCCACTCTTGTGCCGAGCCAGAAAACGGCTTAATATTAATTTTCGGTAAAACGACATTGGATACATCGTTCGATTCAGAAGTATGAGCATTAAGTACTTCTTTTTGTTTATTTCCGATAAGAAGTTCAAGTTTAGCAATACACGATTCGAACCGATCCGCGACTACGTTCTCAACAACACCATCTGAAGAGGTACCATCTTCATCGGTGTTAGCTAAAGAAGAAATTTCCAATTGAATTTCTTGATAAGTGTCATAATGACCAGAGATATTTTTAAGTTTCACGTTAAGTAAATAAATTTCTTCGGAACCATCGAGCTCCTCTATGAATCTTTCAATACGAGTTAATTGCGATTTACAACCGCGTCGTTTATTTTTTAAATGAATTAAGGCCATAATTAAATCTAGGTATAACCAACCCAATTTGAAACTCAACTATATTATAAACACAAATTTGAAACTAAAAGTGAATAAAACTTTTCAGTGTAGAAAGTTGCCTACGAAAATACATAAATAACTTTCAGATTAATCCGCAAATTATTTCAAAAAGATAAAGCATATCAACAAATTTTTACAGTGTAGATTCGTATGTGAGCGAGTACCTAATAGATAGAGAAAATTCATAAATGTAAAGGATACCATAAAAACCGTTCAATAAATACCTAGAATGAAGGCATCTAAATGTAAAACAATATCTGTTTTCAAAGTAATGCATACATATTTCAAAAAATAAAAATACCATCAATAATTTTTTACAGTGTAGTAAATATCCAAACGAAATCTTTAAGAAATTGACAACATACCTATTATATCAATACTTCAAAAGGTTATGAATTACTTTTTTACATCGTAAACTCATGTAGCAATAAACTCAAAATAGTGTAAATTACATTAAAATTCAAAACTCAAACATAAAAATTCAATTCACTAAACACAAGTGAAATAGATAGAATTATTATTATAAAGATTCTACGATAGCAAGATCGAAAGCGTGAAAAAGAATTTCAAATACTTAATTCCACATATTATGTTACAAATAAGAAAATATAATAATTTTCTATACCAAATAAATTGAAAATAGTATCTTTAACATTAAAAGAAATAGCACACAAATCATAAATTTTTAAATGCTTAGACAGAAATCGTTGATAAAAACTGTAGATACAGTTGTCGGCAAAACGTGGAAGATTACCCCCCTACTTAAAGGCAGGTGTCGATGTAAACACAAACCAAACTCCAACCGTCAAGACGTCGCCATGCGATTCTTCACGCGCTGTTGCCAATACGCTCAAATTTTACCGAAATGTTCGATTTTGTTCTTTCGCGATAAAGTATTTTCAAAAAATGTTTTTCACAAGCACTAAGATGATCGTTTCCACGGACACACACGAAAGTATACAATCAATGCACAGAATGTTAAGGGTATCAAGTTGAATTAATAGTAGAAAATGACAGCTATGGCCAAACAACAGGAGAGATGTCAATATGACAGATAGATCCGGCTCGAAGGACCAACAAAAACTATGTGCTTAATTCAAGGAGTTCGCCGTAACGAAGTTTGCTGGTTTGATTCCTTAGCACATGTCTTGAGCGGCTTCAAGATTAAGCTGGCCAAGTCCAATTGGCAGAGGTTAAATAAACAAAGCTACGAAGGACCAGCTGGCAAAAGCGCCAGCAACTTTGAATAATCTGATGTAGGTGGTAGGAAGAAATAAAATGCAGTATTTAACTAACTGATATTTAACATGACTAACTGATATTTAACATGACTAAATATTTAACTGTAGTGACAATCGAGATCAATAAAGGTAATACTGACAATAAAAAAACAATACAAGTGCATCCATTATGGATATATATTAAATTACCAATAGCTGTAGGAAACAGATCAGAGAGCGCTTCCTTGTTCCAAATCTTAATAGGGATTGCATAAATGTGAAAATCTAAAGATGGTTGGCACACAAGTCCCGAATGGCAACAGCGCGACCATACCGGTTAAAATATAAATGTGAATTTAAGAGTGGATAAATTTCACTGTACTTACAGTACCTATACCTGGACAAATCACTGACTCTAATTTATTATACATTATTTGAGTCACCTTTAATACAAAAGAATGAACTGTTGCAGTTAATATTTAAACATTATAAAAAACTAATGAACTTAGTTGCTCACACTTCCACAGTCACAAGTAGAGAGAGAGACTATGGTCCTATCGACTCCAAAGGTACCACGTTCGGGTCGGATCGATACGACTCGTAAACCAATAGACGCGGGAGCGAACCCATGTATGAATTTATAGGAAATTTATACACCCAGTTGTATAAGTGTGTCCTCCTCCCCGGTAATACCAAGCAGGGTTTGTCTTTGAATTGCAGTTAATATATTCTCTGCAGAGGACACTTCTGTCCTCCTCCACCAGACTACTGATCCATAGGTGATCTTAGGCCTTATCACAGTTGTGAACCACCTCAGGTCGTATTCCCCAGGTTTTGCCCATAACTCTTCTGCATTGCCAGAAAAGCCCAGTCGCCCTAGTAGTAAATTTTTCCAGGTGTGTCTTCCAATTCAGTTTGGAATCAAGGGTCACTCCCAGTTATTTAACTTCTTTGGATATTTCTAGCTCTTCATCGAACATCACTATTCTACCCAGCGGGATAACTCTTCTATTTGTGGAAGCAACTAGTTTTTTTTTATTATTAACTTTGGATAGCTTTAGGCATAGCCTGGCTGTCAGTGAATATTTTTATTTTTTGTCCGGAATATCCTCTTCTGATGTTACAAATCAATACAGGCTATAGCGACAGTCGTCTCTACTTGAAACACAGTCATATATCGACCAAGGCTAAAGTTCATTCTCTTTCTAGGTCCTTTTATACCAGCCCCAGTGCCATGGTTTGTTTTGGAACCATCGGTGAACCAGATGATTTCTCCAGAAAAACCTGGGTGCATCACCTGTTCCCTAGATGGGATGATGGAAGAGTGGATATATTCTCCGGTGTCATGCTATCAAAACTCATGTAAAATATGGGTTCTTCTAGTATTGTCCCAGTTGTATCAGTATGTCCTTCTCGGAAATTGTTCGGTGACCATAAGTCTCCCGATTTCAGCCTAAAAATTGCCTTCATTGCCTCCCCCCGTACAAAAAGTTCCAAAGAAGGGGGTCCAATAATGGCTTTCATTGATTCCGTCCCCATTCTGTTCATTGCCACTAACCAATCATTAGGTTTCCAATATTGTAATAACTTTTGAGTATATTATAGCGAATTTCGGTAACGACTTCATTTTATTTCATTGTACCTTGATTGTTTCAATAAACTTAAAAGCGATAACATTTTTGAATAGGTAGATAATGGAGAGACATTTCAAACGATATATCACAAGCCTATATTTCCCATTTAAAAAATTGGTGGCTCTACCAGTCATTCGAAGGGGTTGAAGGTAGGGATTGCGTTTTCACGTTGAAGAATGTCAATTTATAATTTGAATTTGATGTGTTTTTGGATTTTTTAACCGAAGAATGAATTTATTCCGTTTGGCTTTTACACACTGTATAGTTCAGTTGAATCAATATTTAACGCATGGGGCATAATTTTTGATAAAAAGCTGCTTTGAAACTACTCGATTTGCATGACTGAACCAGTTACTATGCAATCCGTAAACAAATGCTATTATCGAAGGTCAAATGTACTGAATAACTTCGTTCCAAATGTCATACAAACTTGAAATTCGCAAGTGGCTATAGATTAGTTGGACTGTTGCCCAAAGTAAAATTGTGTTCAGGCAACAATTTATCGGGCGCTACTGTACCTAAAACTTTACTACTACTACTTAGTTTTGAACTGCTCCACGATGTTTGCATGCATACTTGATCCAAATTAATTCTTATTTTAGCAAAAAATTAGAATCTAAAGGAGAAATTTACCATTTTGAAATTCAATTTAAATTTCGCGCTAAAACGCTAGAGCAGTAATGGCGTCTTCCAATGACATATCATTTCCATCGATGAAGTGGGGTTACACAATATAAAAATATATCGATGAAAAAAAAAACGTTTCAATAATAAAAAAGACATCTAGAATTATACGGATAAATCTTGCGAATTTATCTTATGATTTGAGTTCTAAATGTCCTAACAACTAATATAAATATACAATAGTTTCATGGAAATTTAACATTCCAAAATTTAGCTGAACATAAGTCATTGTTAGACAAATTTGAGCTATGGGGAAATTCATGCCATAGGAGAGTGTGTCCAGTTCAATATTGTTAACATTATATACAAGGCAAAGGATGATCCTCATGACAGATAGTCAAGCAGTGATTAAAGCAGAGAGTTCTTATGTATTCATATCTAAAATAGTATGAAAATGCCTAAAAAACCTTCATTGAATTGAACCAGAACAACATCGTCATGTTATTGTGGATTCCTGGATACACTGAAATTGGAGGCATTAAAATAGCAACCGGAACCCTTTTGCAGTATCAGCACCAACATAATATTGGAAATAAACAACGCCGTGATCTACAATTCGAAATATCTAGCAGGGTTAAGACAAACAAAGATTTTCCTCGGAAACTGCAACAAGATGAGATTATTCAGGATAATTAAAGATGTGTGTCTTGTCTTCACTTTCTCTGTGTTTACGAACGAAGTTCAATCTTGAATAGAAAAAAAGAACAATACTCCATTACGATGAATAAGAAAAACTTTGAAATGAATAGCCTGAACAATCATGGATTTTAATTGCTGGTGATTGACGTGAAAGAATGGAGTGGTTTACGTGAACTTTCTAAGCGGTTCGTTCAACATCAATATTATATTAGCGATTGTTCTGCTTTAACAATTGGGTTGTTCGTCAAGGTGGCGAAACCGAAAGTTGATCTACGCTCACGATATGATGGTATAATTGAAGGAAGAAGCAATGACGTAGGATACTTGTATATCGGAAAGAAATGTTGTGCTTGATTGATTCTGCTTTAATATACGAGGCGAGGATGTATTGATATCTAGTTAGCCTAGAGCAGTTCCATGCATAAACAAAATATAGTGTTACCGTAGCAACGAACAATAACTCATTAGAAGTGTCAGTGTGAAGTTTGACGTCAAAAAAGTAAATCAGAGTTACGCAATATATTAAAAGAAAAAATATGTCCACCGAAATTGTGAAAATCGAAAAATTGGAGTATCGAGCCATCATCAAGTACCTGTATTCAAAGGGTTAAGAGGTAAGCAGATTTACGAAGATATGCTTAATACTCTTGGTGATAAATGTCCTTCGTATGCGACCGTGAAAAATTGGCGTGCAAGCTTCAAAAGAGATAAATTTTCCATTGAAGATGATGACCGATCGGGAAGGCCAGTTTCTGTGTCAGGCCCCGAAAATATCGATGCAGTTCATGACATGATTTTATCAGACCGTCGAATTGGGCTAAAACGGATATCTGAAGCACTGAATATTTCATACTAACGCGTTCATCATATAGTTCACGTCAATTTGGACATGAGAAAAATTGCTGCAAAATGGATCCCCAAATGTTTGAATGTTGACCAAAAGCGTGCAAGGGTAGAAGCATCGCGTTCGATCTGTGCTCGATTTGAAAACGATGTAGACTTCTTAAACCGAATTGTTACTATGGATGAGACTTGGGTACATTTCTACGATCCAGAAACAAAGCAACAATCGATGGAATGGCGACACTCTGGTTCTCCAAGACCTAAGAAGTTTCGTGCCCAAAAGTCTGCTTCAGTTTTTTGGGATTGCCATAGAGTTATCATGATTGATTTTTTGGATAAGGGTAGAACAATAACTGGAGATTACTATTCGACATTACTGACCATTCTACGGGAAAAAATTAAAGAGAAAAAACGCGGAAAGCTATCCAAAGGTGTTTTGTTTTTGCAGGACAACGCCCCTGCACACAAATCTCACGTTGCCATGCAAAAAATTCGTGATTTAGGATTGGAATTACTAGAACACCCCCCTTATTCACCAGATTTGGCTCCACAACTGAAAAAAAGTTTAAAAGGTCGTACATTTTCTTCCAACGAGGAGGTGATAAAAGCTGTGGAGGTCTGGTTTGCAGAGCAAGAAGTAACATTTTTTTTTAAAGGTCTAGAGACGTTGCAGGTTCGCTGTAATAAATGTATCCAATTAAGAGGAGAGATGTTGGGTAATAAAATATTTTGACATTGAAATTTTGTTTGGTTCTATAGTAGACTAAGAATTTTTCAATGTATCCTCGTATTGTTTATTAATTTCGGGTTAATGGGTATTGTAAAATGTTCAAATATATTTTAATAAAAATTCATGAGGCAGTTCAATGAAATACGCTTTAGCTGCTTGTTGAATGTCTTCTATAGCTAAAGAACATTGAAAATTAATAAAAAACCTAACCGAACAGTACAATAGCAATAAATGTCTTTGGTGAGAATTTAATTGATAATTTATGCTTCGTAGCTCTTGTTAATTTAATTAGGTATTCATTGTTGTATATTTGTCTAATTGCTCTCCTTTTTCTCTTGCTATTCTGTCCATATGGACTGTGATAGCCAATTAAGCTTTTTATTTATTCCGTATTCGTTTAATTTATATGTTCCAACGAGCTCACGTGGATTCAGTATTCGTTTAATTTATAAGTCCTAACGAGCTCACGTGGATTAAATTATTATATTTTTTTGGTAATTCAGAGTTGTATAGAGATTATATTTTAAAGTGAAACTTTTATTCAATTGTCTTAACATTTTTCGTTTATCTGCATGTCACGTTACAGCCGGTAAAGTGAAAGGCCCAAAACCAATATGGCGGCGCCCATGGCTCGCATCAGCTCACGGTGTAGTCACCGTACATAGACAATGAATAGTAGGTTCACTCGTTGTCGGCACTTTCATGTAGCGCTGATGAAGGCAGGGGAAAACGGCCGTTAAAAGACACCTGTTTCATATATACCGAGGTCGCGCGAATTACCACCTTCACAGCTTGTGAATTGAAAGACGGAGGCAGATAAAAATGTAAGCTGTTAGAAAAGTATTTCGGTAAACGCGTTCTGATATGCACGGTACGTTCTGGAATTGAATTGGGAACATCAAATTATAAATAAGGAATAAACTAGAATCGTTGATCAGAATAGCTTTTACTATATCATATAAATAGAATATTTGTAATATGTATTTTATGGTAACTAAAATAAGTAAACAATGACCTACATCTTATTTTTCCAATCTATATAGAAAAAAACCGCATCGATCGTTGTAGGTATCATAGCTCGTGGTTGGTATGTTTCTATTATTTTTCAAGATTGGATACTTCTCTTAAGTATTCATTAAGTGGAGCAGATTCATCTCTTGTCTGTTTCACAAAACCACAAAATAATCTTTTATTTTTTCGGTTACATATTTGGGAGAAAGTGGATGTTTTCAGGCTTTTTTTTTGAAATATTGTAGATTAATAAGAACTGTAGAAGTGAAAAATTATAATTATAATCATATATAGACATTTCTACAGGGTGTTTTCAAATTACTCTCACAACGTTTGCATGTAGATTTCTCTCGTAAAATTGGACAAAATGATATGAGGATTGAGGGGTCCAGAATTATTTACTTTTCGAAATACAGGGTGTTGTAGTTATTGTAAATTGAATGTTTTAATTTGATAACTTTAAAATGGATGAATATATTGATTTGGCATTTGGACAGGTTGTTTTTAAATGTAAAAGGGCATATTTTGATGGAGAAACATGTTTACATGAAGAGCAGGTAGGGCGACTATCAAAGAGAACCTAACAAACATGATCGACGAGGTGCAGAAGGCGCCTAGGTTTGAAGCCTTCCAAATGTACACCACTGGATCAAGAATTGAAAATTGTTTTTTCATCAAAATATACCCTTTTACGTTTAAAAACAACCTGCCAAATATCAAATCGATATCTTCATCCATTTTAAAGTTATCAAATTAAAACCTTTAATATTTCATAACTTCAACACCCTGTATTTCGAAAAAGAAATAGACCTGGACACCTCAATCCTCACATCATTTTGTCCAATTTTACGATAGGTATCTACATGCAAACGTTGTAAGAGTCATTTGAAAACACCCTGTATAAATATGTGAGTGTTTCGAAGTACGAACACTATGTGCTAAGCGAAGTTGCCTGATTTTACATAAAGGCTAGAGGAAGTCTAGAAATGTGCGATATTTTTGGATTTTATTTTTATGATAGATCATTCTTTCATAGAATACTAAATCGATCTGTTTCGGGAACTTTTCATATAACTCTTTATTTAGCTAATAATGGAGCTATGCGTTCTTTTATGAAGTTCCTGTATAAGTTGATTAACATATTATAAGATAACATGTTGTAAGATACTTAGAATAAAGATATTTTAATATTTATCTCAATTATGGAAAATTCAAGTCTTGGTCGACCTACCACAACAGCTTCTACTTTATTCCTGGAATTCATAATATAACCAATTAAATGGTTGTTTACATGTACATAGTAAACAATTTAGATAATTAAAACCTTGGTGCGATTGAAAACACGCCTGATTGACGAGCGAAATATGCGGAATAACATTAAATTTAAAAAAATGGAAATAAAAAAAAGTCTGTGTATGTGTGCGAGTAAATTTCAAGGTTATAGGAGTTATCATCTAATTAGGCAATCCATCGACCTGTCAAATAAAATTCAATATGGTGTCCCAGGGCAAACAATAATATGGTCTTTCGGTATTTTATTTGGCATTAAAGATTGTCTTGTGTCTCGATAATAATAATAAAAATAATAATAAATTGAAAGTTCAGCTTTGTATTTAAATAAGCGATTGTCAAAATAAATTAATATAATTTTATTAACAAAGTGTTCTAAAAACTTAAACTATAAAATTAGAACATGAAATAAAATTATTCCATTATTACATTGGTTATTCAAATAGGTGATTATTATATGTATTAACATATCTTTAAGATCACAATTTAAAAATAATTTTCATTAATTTTAATTACATCCAAAAAAAAATTAATCTTCTCTCATACAAACTACAATAGGAACAGTTTTTGAATTCACGTCATCAAAATGGAATGATTTTATCTTATAATTTACTTGATCACACAATATCATTGGTCTACAAAATGGAATAATTTTATCTTAAAATCTACTTGATGAAACAATATCATTGGTCTATCATCACCAACATCATTACAAAAAAGAGCCTTTCTATAGCTCAAAATATTTGTAGGCATGTAAAATTTTGAAAGCTTCCATCTGCTCTTCGATTCAAAAACTGTATATATCAAATAACCAGGTATTTATATCCGTATCTAGAAGCTTATTTATTTCTCAAATCGTGTTAAAGTCTAATGAAGATTTTCAAAGAAATGCAAAGTCAAACCACAGCGTATTCATACAGGGTGGTCCTTAAGTAATTGTACGTAGAAGTACAGTACAATCTTCACTTTAAAATATTGCGATTTCAAACAACTAGCCTCAATAAAATATTGATAAAATGTTGATATTAAGAGAGATACAGGGTGTTAAACACATAGAGATACTACAGATAGAGGCAACAAGCCATAGGTCGCTGTGTAAGTGGATATGTCCGTCCGAACTCTTAGAGAAAGACAGACGATCAGAGGTTTTTCCGTCTTTGTCGGTGAATATATAGCATGCGCGATTAGAGAACGATAGCCTAAACCTCCGACTTCCTATCTCTCTCTTACGTGCTGACGGGTTCCGAGCTGGCTTGTTGCCTCTATCTATAGTATCTCTATGGTTAAACATGAAATTTGAATTTTTGTTTTTTACAATTACTCTAACGCTTTTTGACAAATATGCACCAAAAATTTACGGTGGTGGTTTTTGGATGTGAGAAATCATAATGCTGTACTTATTTCGATGTATTTTGTAGAGGGCGCCACATAGGCATAAATGTTCGCTAATCTTTTTTGCTGTTTGAATTAGCGCTATTTTTTGTAAAAAAAAATATTAAAGCAAACAAAAAAAAGGTATATTTGTTAGTATCCCAAATCTTAACGGTCTTAGAGATAATCACATTTTAATGATTAGCTGTATCATCCTAATTTAATTATTAATGTCTAAAAATGCTAAGGTAGTAGGCGGGCGTCAGAGAAATATTAACTTAATAGGTGGACGTTGCAAATGAATTTAACAAACATTGTTTCGATAATCTATGGGTTTTATAATACTCAGCTTGTACTTAATTTGATGAAATACAGAAATAAAATAACCAGACAATAATCACTTTAATACAGATATCAAATATACGATTGCTATTTACTGTCATCTACGTAAATTTGTAAAATTAGTTTTTCTTCATACCTCGGTCGAAAGTACGCACTTTCGTCCCTCATAGCAGGGACGAAAGTTCAACATTTACTCCCTGTGAAAAGTACACGCGTTTCCTCTATAACAGCGGGAGGAAAGAGTTTCTCATGCGTATTTATACTCGTAACTACGACCAGCGGCACTCGCTTCCGACCGGCTATGAAGAAAAATAGTATACACTCCACGGACCGAAAGTTGAAATCTCGGTCCTGCGCGTCATGATGCCCTCGGCGAATTTCGGCCCTGCGCGTCATGATGCCCTCGGCTTCGCCTCTGAGCATCATGACGCGCAGGGCCGAAAATTCAACTTTCGGCCCTTGGAGTGTAATATACTATTTAAAAATATAGCATGCCAAAATTTTCAATTATAGTCAAATGCAGTCATCATGCGGGTCATACGATTCAAGAAAGACATACTCACAGTTTTTGTTTTCTTTTATTGCGTTTAATCATAACTTACAAATAAAATCCGTAAGATCAATAAGACAGACTTATGCAATTTTGACAGGAGAGAAAAAAGGATATGTATATAGTTTTCAGCGATTCTGAAAAGTTTTTCACCAGCTAATTTTTTATTTAAATATGTCAGTTTTGTGACTTTGGCAATTCAAAGTGACAATATGAATAATAAGAAGCAATTTTCCGGTTTTTTGCATCCTCAAGCAAAAAAAGTGTTACTTAATCTGATAGATTATTTCGAGAATGAAAGAAAAAGTGGAAATTCGTCAACCAGTGTTCAGGAAACAGTAGCGAAAGCACTAGGAATTAGTTTAAGGACTGCGCAGAAAATTGTGCATGAGAAAAAGCAGAATATAATACCGAGGAATACTAAAAAATGCAAACGAAGAAAGCCAAAGACTGAGGATTTGCGGAAAATATTAAAATGGAAGTTCGAGATGTTATTTATGATTTATATAGAACAAAAACCAATATAACTCTTCCAGTTTTGAAAGAAGCTTTAAATATTCGAGGTGTTTTGGGAAACGGAATTACATCATTATCAAAATCAATAAAGAACGTTGGGGTTTCGCTATAAAAAAGAATGTAACCGAAGATTTTTATGTGAGCAGCCACAAATAGTGAGTCAGCGTGTTCAGTTTTTAAAAAGATATACGGGAAATGACAAATCAAAATTTAGAAATGGTAATTTTGGACGAAACGAAATTTCCATTTTTTCTTTTTATTTCTTGAAATAGTTAATCAGATTAAATATCATTTAATTTTTTGGTTCTGATAATAAAATTTTAAAAAAATTGCTCTGTTTATTATTATTTTAGTTTTAAATAAAGAGACTATTGATCAGGTTATCGGAATAACGATTATATACAGCGTGTTTTTGGAAGTTTTTACCAAACGTATGTGTATGTTGAGAAAATTATTTTGAAGTATCCAGATTTTCTTTGGTGTATACCGGGTGAAAATTAAGCACAAAATATGACGATAGTAAATCAAAGTTTTTAAAAAATATAGAATCCGAAACAGGAAAATTCAACAACTGACAAAACTCGAATTTCTGCAATTTTCCGCAAATTCATATTGACATTTCTTAGAAAATAATAGCATTGGAAAGAACTTTGCTAAACTTTTTATCTCAGATTTATAAGACCTTCAATTTAGCTGACTCAGATTCCATATTTTTAGAAAAATTTGATTTATTATCGTCATGCTTTTGTGCTTTATTTTCATCCGACATACACCACCCAAAACCTAAATACGTCAAAATAATTTTCTCAAGATACAAAAACATTTATCAATATTGAAATTTTCTGAGAAATCAAGTATAAAAAAGTTTGCCATTCTGTAAGAACTTCCGAAGATACGCTGTATAGTTTTTGTAATCTTTGATCACCACATGTACTTACTACAGAATTTTTGCAAAAATAAAAATTCCAGGTACGTTTTTGGTTTTTGTTAATTAAAATAATAAAACCATCAATCTTTTCTCCGGGTATATCTGTAGTCTCACATTTTGGTAACCTCTGTGTTTTCTGATTTGATACATATGGTTAGTGACCTTTGCACCCGCACGATAAGAGCGCTTTCGACTATAATTACGTTTATTTTGGTTTTGAGTTTCTTAAGGTTTTTTCAAGGATCAGAAATTTTAACATTTAAAGAGGGTGGGTAATTAGAAATGCTTATATCTTATTCTTTATCAGTTTTTAATGCAAGCACACCCCTGTGGGGTATAAAGAATGAATAAATGAGGGGCAAAATTTTGAGGACCTATCAACTGACAATAGTTATTTACCACTTTTATTCTATAAACCTCTCAATTACAAAACACCCAAAAACGAATACGAAACTTCCCAAGCCTGTCAGTATAATTACCTCGAAACTATCATCAAACTCCATTATAGAATACGGAAACTCTATTAATCTTATTCGGAAAATACCACACCAGATCTCCTTTGTCGATCCTTAATTAAAATCAATTTGAGTTTCCCGAAGGGTTTCTGGCAGAGAAAAAGAGATTTTCCGTTTTTTACCCGAAAGGCAAATACCGAAATTACAGATCGATGCACGTTTTTTGGAAGAGTAAACACTTTAATTTATTTTTCACTGATCAGGGTTATATCCAAGGTTGGCCTATCAATTTCTACTCAATATTTTTGGAATTAATACACAGTGGGTCCATCTCAACTTTTTTATTATTAAATTTACAATAAAAGTTATTCTTTATAAAAAGTTCTGTACGATATAAAACCCCCAATGGAGCATTTCCAAACCATACACGAGGTATATCAGAAAATATAAATTTTACCTGATAGCAAAATAGTTTTATTTTTGAACAAATCGCTAATGGTTGTAAGCGTAGTGTACTTGAATGTAAACTAGAGTATAATAAACAGTTAACTCATTGATAACTTAAATGCTTTCTTATAGTATTACAATAATAATAATTGTAGAACGTTTCACATTATTTCGTTGACTCGGCATCTGACCATTGTAATAAAAGCAATAAAAGTTTATAAACATCTCATAGTACAGTAAACAGTGACAGAATCGTAGTCGGTACAATTTAGATACTAAAACAAATTTATTTTATTTTATAAAAAAAATCATTAAATTTTTCAAAAACAAAGGACCCCGCTCTTCTTATGGCAAAGTGGCGTTCCGTCAAATCTTATAAACTTTGGATATGATGTTGTACTCGACTTCTTGACCAAAATTTTCCATGTGACCAATTCAATCCTATGACTAGTTTCCGAGATACAGGGTTGAAGAATTCTTCTTTTTCGTGACCACGTAATTTTATAAGTATGCAGTTTTAGTTGATAGTACCATTGATGTTCTAGTATATCGTAAACTTACTTATAAGTAGTTCAAAATGTCATCATATACAGGGTGGGACTCAATTATATATGGACGAATTTTTAAAATTCTAGGAGATTCTGGTATTGAATGAAAACAAGTTCAGAACTAAAAAGTTACTTTTTATTTAATGTTCTGACATCAAATATACTAGGTAGGTTTTCCATACAGGGCCTAGAAAAAGCCTCCAAAATCATTTCAAGTTAAAAAAAGCGAATAATTATTTTAAAATGTGTGTTTCCCTGGAAAACTATACGTTTTGAGTTGTGTCACGGTACGCGTACACCAAATCCGTCATCGGCCGAAGTATGCTCGGGTGTCCTCGGCTGAACTCGGCCTATGAAACCAAACCTATGTAGAAGTTTGAAAGCGCATACACTGCTACAACCGACCTCGCCCGATGACGCCCGAGAACGAACGATTAACCGGCGAGTCCGAACTTGTTTGAATTTTTGTCCGGTGCTCTATACGTTCGAGTCGTTTTTATGAAGGATAGATACTGAAAAATTAATTACTTGTGTTTATAATAGGCCACCATTGTGGGACAAACATTCGAAAACTTACAATAATCGAGATATTGCGAAACGGCTATGAGACGAAATTGCTTCAGAAATGGATATACCTGTATGCTGCACTGTTAACTGACTATATAGTTTAACCGACAACGTCCGTTATCGACTGAAGTGTATGCAGACGAACGTCCGAGGCGCTCATCCGAACAGCTCCGACCCGAAATCGGCCGATGAATCGGTTTTGGTGTACGCGTACCGTCACTGTTGTTTCGAACGAGTGATGTGCTTGGTTAACCATTCAATAATTTCAATCAGAAACCCAGTTTTCTAATGCGAACACAGTCTTAATATATCATTGTTTATAACAAAAAATAAATAATAATTTTTTTATAACAGATTGAACTAATAATTCTTAATTTATTTTTAAAAGTAGTGGTCCTACTTCAAAAAAATCATATTGACCGGCAGCGGTAGCTGTCGTACAAGTCCTTTGCCAATTTTTCAGTTTAATATGTTCTAAGTACGAGGTGTATGAAGGAAAGTGTAGAGAATATAATGAATTAATCATTATTCCCGATAACCCTGGTTAGGATATTTGAACAAACTTATTAAATTATTATATTGTCATAGGTCCTTGATAAGTGTGCAAAGTCAATTTATTCTAGTGTTTTGAAGTGAATAATAATAAGGTTTGAAGATTCTGTTACAAACATAAATACCGGTGAAGCTTATAAAAATCCAGCCAATTGTACTTCTAGAACAAAATTAGAGTATGGTAAATCCGATGAAGGTATAGTATGAACCCTTTAATTAACAAACCGCTTTTACAGTATAAGGATCAACATGGGATTACCGTTTTTTGTTCGTTTTGGTGTAGTAAATATCCCTCTTTCAATTTATCTCTTGGAAAATGTGTCACACATTCGGAAGGATCTAATTTCCAGGAGATTCACGGATGAATCAAGTTGAAAGAGTTTTTTGTTGACCATCCAACAATGACAAGTTAGTTTTAGCATCACACTGGACTGTATCTTAAACAGGTCTGTTCTCGTAGTTTATTTTTGATTTTTCTTAAAAAAAGTGGTAACCATTTTCAACAATTCGAGCCAAATCTCGGAGTGCACAAGTGATTTTATTACTATAGTTGGTCTCTGAAAAGGAATTCAAGAGTGAACCAGTCTAAAATATATTTCGAGCACTTAACCGGCAAGTTTTAGCAAAAACCAGCTAAGACTCATGGTCTTATTCATAAATGTTGAAAACTAAGACTTTGATAAACTACATAACGTAACCTATATCATCTAACTCATCAGGATTAAGTTTAGGGTTAACTTAAGGTGGATTCATGCAAGCAAAAATTAAAATTTAGATTAATTGAAACTAAATTAGATTAGAAATGGAGTGGCTCTTTGTCCTATCCCACTGCGACCTTCGCAGATCTATTGTGGTCCTCCCTATTCTTAGAGCTCGATATCTAGCTTTATTCTTTTTGCTAGACCTATTAGCCTGGATACCGCCTCCCTTACGTAGCTCTCTGCTCTCGGTTTTTCTTCTCCGAATAGGTGAAACTGCACCCTTACTAGGCCCTCGCACTCACAGAGTATGTGCTCCGCGGTTTTGTCTTCTTCCTGGTAAAACCTACATAGGCTGTCATCTGCTAGGCCAATTGTGTGCATATGCTTCCTCAGCCTACAATCTCCGGTCAGCATTCCCACCATCATCCCCATCGTTTCTCGACTTTTACATAGTAGGTCGCGTGACAGTTTGGCCGAAGGGCTTTTAAGGAATAGATTAGCGTGCCTTTGTCCTGGGGTTTTAGGGCACCAGCACAACGCCTGGTTGTTTATCCATAGGTGGATGCTCTCATTGGTGAGGCTTTTTGCAATTCCACAGGAATTCTGGCCCTATCATGACCTCAGTCGCTCCCTGCTTGTCTAATTCATCGGCCTTTTCATGGCCTTTTATTCCTTGGTGACCTGGCACCCAGGCTAGGGTCACTCTGTTATGTTTACCTAGTCTGTTGAGGGCCTTGCGACACTCCCACACCAGATTTGACGTTGTCCGATATGAGCTTATCGCCTTGAGTACAGCTTGGCTGTCGGAGTAGATGACGATTCTTTGGTTATCCACCTCCCGTCTCATCAACTCTTCTAGAAAACTAAAAACATAAAATAATGTAATGTAATGTAGATGTTCATGCAAGAAACTAAGAAAGTAATATTTAAATTAAAACTAAGAAATAAGGCCAGCTTGTAACTAAGAAATTAATGTCTTCCATGAATTCGAAACACCGCATGCGTGAAGTCCTGACCATAGATCACCTACTGGTTTTGAACTTAAATAATTATAGAAGATATAGAGATTCGAAGAATCTCTTATTTTCACATGTGCGATTATATTTATTCTAATGAAAATAATCGTACAAAAAATTAGAATTGGCCACATTATCTCAAACACCGATCAGAAACGCGTGACGTCACTCTTTTGTAAACATCATTTGACAATGTATTTGCTGGTTTTGCATCGTTTATGTGATTTCTTTGTTATAACCTATGAAGAAAATATTTCACTAAGCAAACCTCTTTTTTTAAAACACTGTGTACTTCCAATCGTTTGTATCCAACTTGTAAATTTTAATAAACAAATCCTGTCTTGGTTACAAACAGCTCTCTATTCTCTCCTATAGAAATGTGTGACACAATAGCAGAAGGAGTTTCCTCAAGGAACTTCAATTCTACCTTTATCGCAGTGCTGCAACATCCCATTAAACCGTCACATTGTTAGCGTATAATTACAACATTCCACCCCTCCAACACAGAATAGGGTCTAGTGTCTGGAGGGTAGTTCCTATTAGACGGCTGAGCTGGGATAATTGATCGTACACTGTTAGAAGTTAAAATGAAACTTCCATCAAAACCGGATCATTATGAAAAAGTTGAACGTTAAGTAGGAAAACAAAAATAACTATTTATAAAACTTTAATGAAGGGCCATCCAGAAATTACTTCACACATTAGAGGGAATTTGTGACAAAGTACGACCGGGAACCCGGGACCTTACCTAACCCTGAAAATGTGACAAATATTACCAACGGGGGTCTAGAAATCTTGAAAATCGTTTGACCTAATTCATGGCATCTGAGCCAATAAACACCAGGCGCTGGATAGAGAAAATATAATAGGATGTATAGAGGCTTCAATGGGGAGGACTCATTATGAATCGAAGACTGACAGGAATTATTAGGGAGATTGAATCAAAACATGATTCATAAAAAGAAGACTGAGAAAATTATTGAGACATGCTAAACAGGAAGACGCAAAGGTAATGCTAATATAGGAGTGGACATTTACGTGCAAATACAGGAAAGAGTGGGAAAAGGTAACGAAGCTAGCCAATACCGATAACAGCTTGCAAACCCATTACAAGCTTAGGTAGGTGTATTTAATAAAAACTTCTAGTCATCGTTCTACTTACTTGAAATATGCCTCATTGATACTTGTGATTTTGAATTCCATAAAGTGAATATAACTTTTAAATATCGGGGGAACTACCCGATAACTATGCAATTTGAAAAGAAGAATTTATTTAAATTTAAATTCTACACTATCCCGATTGTTTTTATCAGTGTAAACGGATCATGCTAGAATCATGATCCTGTAAGTTTATCACCTTTGTCAGATTCCCTCCTAAGGGTTTCGAGAGATGTATCTCATTCAGAGATGCATTGTATAAATAAATTACACATGTCTGATGTATATAGGGTGTTGTAGTTTAATTTCTTCCTGCCTTTTCATTTAGAAATATCTTAAAAAAGTACGAAATGAATACTGGTCACTATTGTTCATTATTTTCGATTATTTTGAATCTATCGTTGAACAAAAGATGATAACGATAATGTGTACTCAAATTGTGCACGCTCTGCGCATGAAGTCAGCTTGGAATCAGAATCGTGTTTAGTTTGTTTTTCCTGAGATTTTACGATTTTTCTGTGTTAATTGATATTGCTTTATGCTATAGCCAGTGTTTAAAATTATTATAGAGTTGATCTAAGTGTTTTTTTTTGTTTTAAAACGTTTAATTATAAGACCATAATGCCGGGCTATGCCGTGGCTACATACAAAAATACCAATCGCAATACGAGAGAAACGGTATAAAATACTATGGATTTCCAAAAAATGAAGACTTGGCGAAGCAGTGGATAAGTGTTTTTCGTCTTTAATTGCGAAATATGTGAATTGTATAATGTATGGTTTTCTACCTGCTTTGTCCAAGTGCCAAAGTTTAAAATTCCTCAATAAGATGAGAAAAGTATTTCGACTTATTTTATTTCAAAGTGTTTTTTAATTCTTAATTACACGAGAATGTTATTCTTTTTAATTTTTGAACAACTGCGGTTGGGCTAGGGGGGGGCCATGGCCCCCGTGGCCCCCCCCTATGACCGCCACAGCAGTGACAGTTCGAACCAATTGAATATTGTGCTATATTTAATTTTAACATTTGGATTTGTTAATGGATAAAGTACAAATAGTAAGAAGTGAAAGAGCTAAAACAGTTTAAAGTTCATTTTTATTCTAACAACAAACTAAAAACTGTAAAAGCACATATAATATATAAGTTATCCATACAGACCTAGGACAGAAATATCATTCTTCCTAGGATCCCATGCAACTTTATTCCAGGAATAAATTTACTCCATTGATTTGTGTGTGGAGAGATTGGGGGAAACCAGTCTCACGCATAGAACGATACAAATTTATTCAGACAGACCAAGCGGCTCTTACCGTGTAACGTCGGATAAGGTATTGAACTGCAAAAAAAACCCCTCTTCAATAGGAAGACTCAACAAAGTATCTCTGTTCTGATCCCCGGCCAATCTGGTATGGATGGTAACGAGAAGGCAGTCCATCCAGCAAGGGACGATGTGGCAGGGGGTTTCATTGGACCAAAACCTGCAATTGAAATCTCATCAAGTTTTGACAAACAAAAACTAAATACCTGCACAGCAAGAAGAGTTTTAGACTTCTGGCATAATTTTACTCGATTGGTTCATTCAAAGGTTTCTATGCATCCTTCGAAAAATTACTCCAAACTAGTGTTTGACTATATCAGGCATGCTGTATTTGCCTTAACAGGCATCTTTCGTCAGAATCATCATGTGGTAAGACTTGGACTGTCGGAAGATCCAACGTGACGGCTCGAATCAGGGGGTCTCTGTTGTCCTCAGACTTATCCCTTATGAATTAATGATTTTGAAACACCGGAGGTTTGTTTCATGTAACTAGATACGGAAGATGAAAAGTGCATAACCCAGGTATTTTAATAATCGAGGTTGCGAACAATAAAGAGCTGTATCATTATTTTATTATTAGATTATAATCATGTTCTATAACTATATATTGCCTCTTCTTTGGAAAACATGAATAGTTTGAAATTGACTTGAGAGGTATTAAAAGGTTTCTAACATGGGGTGAATATACCAAATTCAATCCAAAATTGATGTATTTTTCTGAATATGGAAAAATGGAAACCGTTTTCCGCTAAGTCAAATCTTTTGGGTTTCATAGACGTTCCGAATAAGTAAAAATGTCAAATTTGTTGTATTTAAGCAGACATAGTATATCGCACATGAAATGTTCCTAGTATTTATCGTCAAATCTAGAAAGCCAATCATATACCAGTTGTTTTAGTGCTACTTCAATTATCTTCATTCATTGTTATTACAACCAGAGACTCTTTGATGTTATCTATCACATTTCCAGCTACCACATTTTCAATTTTAATTTTTGGCAGATTGTTCGATACACTATTTCCATGTTTCTCAAGAAATAAGAGCCATTCCTTTTTCCACAAAATTCCCATGTCTCCAAAATTAAATGTTGAGTTCTCATGGAATAGGTACTGCTTAATATCGGCCCAGATTATCTCGATTGGATTCAGTTCACAATGGCATGATGGTAGTATTGTTTTGTTTTGTAGTTTAGTCATTCCATGAAGGTAACGCATACCTATCTTATTGCTTTTTATGCCGCTTAACGTGACACATGAGTTGGACTATAAATTTTCTATCTATCAGTTTATGTTGGTTTTGTGATGTTATTATTCCAGTATGTTTGTTGTTCGTATATTATTATATCATGTCAATATTCTAAGATAAGATTTAATTTCCATACTTTTTCCGAATATAAATTGTGTCAATCGACATTCTCGCTATTAAATCCGAACTCTCGTTCATATCACTTGCAATAAACGATGCAATGTAACCAAAATGACTCTTGGGAGCATCAACATATGCAAAATAACGCCGGTCGTCATGGTAACACTCCCATTCGTCCCTCATCGGAACGCGGACGACGAGACTATAACTTTCCCGTTGACATGACGTCGTCGCCATAATTTAGGGCGCAACGCAATCGATTCCACATTACACACAAAAACAAACGACCTCAGTATGCATAATCATTATCTGTCTGTCCTGTGAATTTGTTCCCAATTACAGAAAACAGAAAAAGTATTTTTTCTTAGTTTGTATTGCAAGCTGATCAAACTAGATTATGCATTTTTTATTTAATCTAAGCCAAAAACTATTTAAATATCTTATGGGCACATCTACAGGATCTTCTACAAACTATGTACTACCTAAATGAACGTAAGCACTGCGCAAAGGAAAAATACTTACATCTATTACTCTCTTGAAATATTATGCCACGTTAAAACAATTCCCCACCTGATAATAGCTAATAGTGACAGAAGTTTTACGTTTCTATTGGTGAATGCGCCATTAATCTTTGCATCTTTTACAAGGTCGATCTTTGTTTCCGCCATCGTTACTATCCATGTTTGATTTCTTTGATTGCTTTTTTTTGTCGTCTGATATTTGAATCATTATTTAATTCAGTTCAAAGACTGACTGACTGACTGCGCCATGTGGTATTTGTAAAGTTTTTATTATTTAAATAAAATATATATTACATTGACATCATTCTACAAAGTATGCCTGACAACCAACTGACTTACAGCTTACTGATCGATTGTCCTCCACAATATGGTCGACCTGTCAAAGTCAAGTGTTTTGGAATGTCCTATACCATCTAACAGCAACCTTAGTTTTTACAAATGACAGTAGTCGAACAGTGAACATTACTTATGGCAAAAACTCAAAGTAAGAACTAGAAATATTAAAATTATTAAAAAATAAAAACGGACAGGTTGTAGGTTGTTAAAAATCAATGCAATAGTGGTTGGTAGAGCAACTTATGTAAAACGACGAAGACGTGAATTTAATTTAAGATAACCAGAGTTGGGAATTATTCAAATATATTTTATATTAATAACCTGTTCATGAAATAATGTCATGAGTAAGTTGAGCCTATTGTTTGAAAGTATATTGAATTTTTTTTGTTATTACACAGGTTGAAGATTATACATCGAGTTTTAAGGCTTTTGGTTTCATTATACACATTTTTTTTCTTTGGGAGCACTGCAGCCTGTTGGCTTATTGTACTCTCCTCCCATCTTTATTCCACCCACCCAGCCATTCCCGTACCATCGAGTAGATGATATAGGTCAACTGGATGCATGCCATATGCTTCAGGCGGCACGTAGGCCTCTCCGAAGATTGTCTGTCTCCTTGAGTCGAATGCCTCACAGTCGGACAAAATATGGGTGACGGTCTTGGTCTCCATGCCACAAAGTCTGCAGCTGAGGTCCCCGTTATATTGCCCCATTTTTTGCAGATGATCCTTTACCGCGGCATGACCCGTTAGATAACCTGTAATAATTCTTAGCTTGTTCCTACTAGCATTCAGTAGTTCTTCGGCCCGTTTTACACATATATCACATATGAAAGTCTTACTGTGTACCTGCTTTGGAGTGTTTCTCCACTGTAGTCTATGTTGGCGTTGTACCCATTTTCGTATTTGTTCTCGGACTACCTTCTTTGTGGTCCCAAGAACTGGTTCTGGTCCAACATATGTCGTTGCTGAACCTCTTCTCGCGAGTTCATCAGCTTGTTCATTTCCAGAAACATCACTATGTCCCGGCACCCACACTAGTCTTACTCTACTATGGTCTGCCAGTTCATTCAATTCTTTCTGGCATCCTTCTACCAGTCTTGATGTTACCTTGCGGCTATTTAGAGCTGCAAGGGCTGCCTGGATGTCAGTTAATATGTTTGTCCTATGAGTGTCAGTCCTGTTTGTTAATTTTGACACATTCTAGGATAGCATAAATCTCCGCCTGAAATACAGAGGCATGTACTCCTAGTGAGAAGGAACACCTTGTGTTCCTCATCTCACTATACACTTCTGCTCCTGTCCCTTCCCCAGTCTTTTACCCGTCTGTATACCACGTCTCTCCTCGGGGAAGCTTTAGTCTGCTTGGGTCTTGCCAGTCCTTTCTGTGGGGTATCTCTACCTTATATTTACGGCTGGGGAGAAGTTTAGTGGCCATATAGTCTGTTTTCTTATCTAAAATGGCTTCACTTACGATGTCCTCAATGGATGCGTGTCCTGATCTAACTGTTTTGCTGCTCAGGTTATTTTGCAGCCAAAATAACCCCATTCTTGCTGATCCTATTATCACGATGTGCAATGGAGGAGGGTCAAATAAGGCCTCAAGTGCTGCCGTTGGCATGCTTCTCATGCACCCTGTAATACTGAGACAAGCAAGTCTTTGCCCCTCACATAGTCTCGTCATTGCATTCTTTTGTATTGTCTTTGTCCACCAAACCAAAGACGTATATGTTATTATGGGTTTAACCACTACACTGTATATCCAGTGTATCATGCGCGGACTTAACCCCCATGTTTTCCCACAGGTTCGCCTTGCCATCATTAATGTGGTCTCCGATCTTGTGGCTACTTTTTCCAGTTGTTTGGACATCTTAATCTCGAGTCAATAATTACCCCAAGATATTTATCATCCATCACAATTGGAATCTCCGTACCTTGAAGGGATAGTGGTCCCAATCCCACCAGGTCCCTTCTTTTGGTATAAGGCACTATGTTTGATTTGGTGGGACTTATATTTAAACCCACCTCTTCCGTCCACTTTGCTACTACGTTCAGAGCCTGTTGCATGCGCTCTCTGACTGTAGTATTGAATTTGCCTTGTGATATGATGACCAGATCATCCACATATCCTAAGACAGTATGGTGTTCCGTTTTGAGTCTCCTTATCAGTCCGTCCATTACAAGGTTCCATATTAGATGAGACAGGACTCCTCATTGAGGACACCCCCTTGAAACTCGGGCTGATAATGGTTCACCCATCAAGGTTGAAAAAATCACTCGGTCTTTCAGCATGCATTCTATCCATCTGCAGCTTGTTTCGTCATTCTACACATGTTAAACCATGTATTTATTCTACTACTAGTTTTTGTGGCTCATTCACTTTTATTTTGAGATTACTATGACTGATCAAAGCGATGTATTTTTACAAATTTAAAGTTGTGGTGCTAAATCATAGTTATAACAGCACACATAGATTGTAGATGGGAAAGTGGGGAGCCCTGGAGGAGTCTTAGTAGTGGTATAAATGTTTGGCATAAAACTGTAATTCTTTTTTACATGTGATTTTTCATTATTTCTGTTTCCTACCATATACAACCGTTTTTTTCTTACGAGAGCTTGGATGGGTCTGAAAAAAATCCCGGGCTGCTTTTTAATAGAAACTTTTTTGATTACTTACAACAATTTCTCGTGATGATCTATTCATATTCAATGATATATCAGTTCTTCCATCATCTAAAAATTTAAACATTTGTGAATGCGCACGTTTTTGAATAAATAAAAAACTATAAAGACCAATCTGTTGATACGCAGCGGAGCCTCATTAAAAAACAAGACATGTTTTTCATTTTTTGAAAATATTAAGTTTCATTTACACACCTTGTTTCATGTAGTCACCTTGACTGTTGCATCACAAATCATTCAATGTAAATTTTCCGTTTTGCATGCAAGTTTGTATTACATATTAAAAAGGAATGCCTTCAAGACCGCAAAAAAATCAGGTGAAAAAAAAAGCATATATTCATAATCGTTATTGCATTTCACCTGTTGCTGACCTACGAAATACAGAACACCATTGACATTGTTCACCTTTGTCGTGTTACAATCATTATAGTCGACCAGTTCAGTTCGCATTACAAAACGAGACTGTAAACAAAAAAAAAACTGGTTTTGTCGTTCTGTGGATACGGGTTTGTAACGAGAAAGGCTGCTTACATCATGGGCGTATCAACGAATTAATCTGAATTCCATTTTGAGCCACAAAACGTGATAAATCATAACAAAGTAAATTTTGTTTACGATAAGTTATAATGGACAAAGATTCAAAATCTAAGCCACATTTAATACAATTTTGCGAATATTTTGAAAATTATTCCCACTTCCTAGACAAAAAATCCTCTTTTTGAGGAAGGTCTTAGAGACTTGTAGTTAGTTGGTCAAATATTCTTTTAACCAGTAGTCTCTCAGGTGTCGTGCCTTGGGATTCTTTGATCCTATACATTCTGCAAGTATGTGAATGAAGTCTTCTTCTTGTAATACACAGAATCCACATTTATTATTCACCACTAGCTTTAGCTGTTTGTGGTGGCGGTGCACTTTCAGGCAACAGTCACCTGTCAAAACTCTTAGTGTAATCTTGCTCTGGTTTAAGGCGCACATACATGCTCAATTGCGCCAGTTCCACATGTCCGTTTTCGAATTTATACCATGTATGTGCATTTCGACTCGAGGCAAGTGCCAATACGATGGACGGAGAGGCTGAAGCAACTTTTACTGAAATTTAATAAACTTTTTAAGTCCCAGAATCGAAAATCAAAAGACTATTATAATAAGGGAAAATGTAATGCCGATTTCAAGCCCACAATATTCTTTTTCTGTATTTTTTCCTTCATATAACAGTTGCGGCACCGCATTTAATTACTTTTTTCTAGCGGTAGTTTGGCAGAATTATTGATTGATATGTAGCGAAACAATTTGTAATTGTAGAAATGCAACGAAAGTTGAAAAATGCTAGTTATAAAATAGTAACGAAAGAACGGACCTTGTATCTATGAATATTGGAGTAACATTTACTGAGACCTGAAAAATCTCTCGTGCCAACCTTTCACCAAATGTCTCAAAGTCTAGTACTTCCTACAGTCCGGTTTCCGTGAAGGATTTTAAGAAATCCGCAGGTTTCTTCTTCCATTCCAAATAATCTACATTATTTCTGCTCCTCTAGCTCGGGCTCCATGAGGTGCCCATTCAGGCGGCAGTGTCCTGGCCTGTATACTCCTATCCCAGTCCCTTCTATTGCTTAAGAGCTATCTCTATACCATTGGATACCATTTTTCCGAATGATTTTGTATCCCATCTCTTCTGGAAACTGTATTTTGTATTGAATTTCTTTGGAAAGTTATAATTTTTTAATTATACCACATTTTGACATGTCCAAGTTTTTTTTTTCTTAAAACCGATGGAAGATTTTTTTGAATGATTTCCGTTCAACTTAGTTAATATCTTGCTCTCCCTACTACACTTCCAATCATCTATGTAGTAACGTGAAGTTAAGTCGTCAATAAGCTATGGCCCCGTTGCTGATTATTTGTCTGACTATGACAGTGTTCAACCAGTTCAGGATCCTTAAACTACAACCCTAATTTTTCTCTACCAGGTTCTTGTGCCCTGTTAGAGCCATTTCCACTTTGTGTGTTGTCTCCATTTCGTGTTTGTTCTACAGGAGTTCACTATATATGGCTATACCTAGATACTTCTCGTCTCTATCAATTCTCACTAACCATTAAGTCTCAACAGATTTGAGGTAGTTTCATTTTCTCAGGTAAGGCTATTAAGGTTTTTTGGTGGGGTTGGTAATCATGCTGATATGGGAAGACTTCTAGCTTAGCGTATATTATTTGGGAAAAATGGTAATAATAATGAACATTAATATTATGTGAAAAGATTAGTTTTCACAATATACTGGAAAATTAAAGTAATTATCCAAAAATTGGTAAAACTGAAATGTATTTTAAAATTAAATGTATATTGTTGATACTCGTAGGTTTAGTTTGGTTATGTGTAAAACTATTTCACTTTTGCTGTGTAATTTTTATTTTTTATCATTGTTACGTACGCCTATGAAATTCCTTGACTATTGCATTAGGCGAAAAACCGCAGGTAAAAAAAAGATAACTTTTAACCGCATTCTTCACCTTGATTATTCTTCAAAATACAAATAGGATACGTAACAATTTTATGACTTTTTTTGTTCACAGAAATGCTATCGTGTGGAATTATCTCGCCTAACTCCATGTAGGTAGATTTAGTAGGTGTGGGTATTTTATTTTACAATATAAACTAGTTAGAAATAGAAGCTATGTCGAGCGGTATTATTACAATTTAGATGCAAGAGATTAGATTTCCGAGGTTGGCAGTTTGTTCGTACTGTAATAAAGTATGATAATTGAAGTCTGTTATTAAACCACTTTCACACGCACACTTTTGACATTTATTATCACTATAACAGATGCTGACATGAAAATTACTGAACAATGATAGAAATGTATTGATCTATAGACTTTTTGAAAATAATTAATAGCATAGTGTTCATGGCATCAGTTAAAAAAGGTTTTTATACCTACAAGTTGACTCATAGCAGAAAGGTACACATTATTTTACCCTCTTATTTCGCAGATTACAAAAATTATAGCCGAAAAACGTTGGCCACGTTATTTATTCTTGATATGCGGAAATAAAAAGAAGTCATTTGGTGCCAAATCAGGGCTGTACGGAGGATGACCCATCAATTCGACGTTTTGCCCAGTCAAATAGGAGGTTGCTTTAGCCGATGTGTGAGAACTGGCATTGTCATGATGAAGAACGATCCTTCGTTGCCGGATGTTTTTTCGTATTTCACGAAGCACTTCTGGCAAACAAATGGTTATGTACCATTCAGAATTCACCGTTCTACGTTGCTCTAACGGCACGACTGCCACATGTCCAGTTATTCCGAAGAAACAGGCGATCATTTGCTTCGAGGTGCTTCGCGCACGAACCACTTTTGTCGGATTGGGTTCGTCTTGGAAGACCCATACAGTAGATTGCTGTTTTGTTTCGGGATCATATGCATAGATCCAGGATTCGTCACCTATGTAGATATTATACACAGCTTTTGATGCACCGCGATTGTATTTCTTGAGCATTTCTTTGCACCAATTGACACGAGCATCCTTTTGAGCTTTTGTCAAATTATGCGGGATCCAATGCGAACAAATCTTTTTAACAGCTAAATGTTCATGCAATATCTAATTGATGCTTGTCATACTAATGCCCAAAGATGCCTCTATCTCGCGATATGTCACATGTCGATCTTGCTATATCAGTTCGTGCACAGCGTCGATGTTTTGTGGCAGAACAACTGATTTTGGACGACCTTCACGACTTTATTCCCCGAGCGAACTGCGGCCACGATTAAAATCGTTATACTAGCGTTTAACAGTGGCCGAGGATAGGGCTTCGTCGTAAAAAATCATCGCACGAAAATGTTCACAAGCTAATACCATTTTTTCGCCGAGACAAAATTTTCAAGTCGCTGTAGATAACACAAGTTATACTTAGATGACAAAAAGTTCTGAAGAAGGTTGTGGTTAAAAAGATCAAACTTTCAATTGGAAACATCAGATGGCGCCTGTAAACACTTGGTGAGCCAAGGCTCAAAATATAAATAGCAACCCTCGTATTGACAAAGGATATAGAAGGCAAAAGATTATCATAATGTCGTATAGGCAGCCACTAAACCATTGAGCTCTTGTATAACCAGTTCCAAAATGGTGTGGAAATGCCTAGGCATACTCAATGAACTAGGCGAGAACAATATAGTAACGTTACTATGGATTCCAGGACACACTAAAGGAGCTACTAATCTCTGAGACTTTCCTCGGGAACTAAGTAAAAGTGAGGTGGCACAATAGATCTTTTAGGTCTCAGTGTATGTCATCCCAATATACATACATACAACTTTCATCCAATCAGAAGCTCGATTAAAATCCGTGGGAATACGTCATCGTGCCTGCCCAATTCAAACTGCTCGGTAGGTTTGTTATTGAAACCTAACTATGAAATTAATAATTATTTTTCCTGTGGCTTGTCACATTGTAACCATTCAAGATTAAAGTAGTGAAGTAGAACATTCCGTTTTCTTCACGGATAATGGCCCAGGGCAAAACAAAAACTGGCTTTTGATGTCTTTATGGTTCCAGCTAGTGAAGGAACAAAAGTGTAAGTCTATTACACACCATTTTTAGTCAGGATTAATTCCGAAATTGTTGACCCTTCACAATTTAACGAGTACCTTCTCGCTATTATCACAATTAACCAAAATGCATATAGTATTCCATGTAGTACAGGTATTCGTAAAGTTGTGAAGAGTCAAGAATCAGCCTTCTGGATTGGTAGCTTCAACATAAAAACTAATACTTGAGTTTATCCAACTTTATTATTACACACTCTTTTATTTTCAACAGAAAAGATGTCTGTAACATTCTCGTATCCATTCTTTTCTAAATTCTGGGTCCTTTCTGGTGAAATAGAAAATCCAGGTAGATAGAAAAATATAAGCTTCATATTGACTACTGATTTTGTCATTTTGATTTACCTACCGCTTCTAAATTAAATTTCAAATTGACGGCTGAAAACAAATTTTTTAAACTACTTTTATTATGTTATAGGGCATAAGATTTCCTACAATTTTGATGTCTACAATTAAAAAGAAAAACTAAAAGAAATATCACCGTAAAAAACTCCAATTTCGAAAGCTGTCCGTTGGCTTGCAAAGTGCGTCGCAAGCTCCAGCGGAATTTATTCGAGAATTTAAAATTTGTTGTGTTGAAAATTATTTATAAATAAGTGATTTTGTGGTGGGCGGAGTCCGTTATTGGCAAACAATGCAAATGTTCCTTATATCACAATATTTGAATAAACAAAACAATGTCCTAGAAATTATCTCTCCATTCATGTAACGAATACGAAAATAAACAATTTAAAAAAATCGATAGGATAATACCAAATTATTAACATACAAATGTTTATGTTAATGACATGTCATTATGTATGTTTCAACAAAATAATCAGACAATGTAATCAAAATAAAATAAAAAACTACAATAAACAGCTAGTTAATATTAAACAATTTGCCTGGTCGCTTAGCATAAATATCGTTTCAAAACTAGAAATCTAGTTCAGTGAACCCAAACTTCGATTAGTTAGCATAGAAAATTGATTGTTTTTTTCGTTGAGTTTTACCTTGAACGCTGTAATTCTCCGCTAAAAAAAATGTTAATAGCCACATGAATAATTCATGGATTACCAAATAAACAAGATTTCTGGGAATAGCAATGATAGTCTCACCTTGAGATTCGATTGTTTTTTTGGTTTAAACTTACCAATTTCGCACCTTGAGAACTGTTTATACAATTTTGTTTTATTTTGATGCGCAGGAATGTTCCATAAATTTAAATAATTTCAACAGTCTTTGAATAACAAGTCACTGTTCTTTACAGAAGCTTAATATGGCTGAACTAATTGTTTAAAGAATGACTGGATCATTGATTTTTTTTACGCTAGAAGAATGACGAGAGCATTATAGTGTACCAAAAATGGAATTCGTCAATAAATAAGAAATTCAACAACTCGACTGGTTTCACAAATAACATTTGCATCACCAGGAGTAAATTCTAAGATACATCATTCCGATATGTAACCTATTTTCATTATCTAAGATATCAGACACTTATAGTAACTACAAGGGCGTAGTCAGGATTTATAACAGAGGGGGGCAAACCATGGTCCATGGTAGTCCAAAATGTAAAATCTTAGGATAAAAAGAAAAGGCAAATGAGTACAAAACTTTGAGATTTTAACAGATGTCGAAAGAATAATTAAAATATTCAACACTATGAATTTTTTGAAAAATAATATTTTTCAAAAAAAGTGGCCGTTCAACTGAGGAGCAACAACTACTTCCCGTGCAATATGCACCGCCGGATATTGAATTACACGGCAAAGTCAAACGGGGTTGGTATATCTACAAGATATTTTAAAACCAACCTTTCTGGTTTGCAATTAGAAGGGACAACACAACTTGTAGACCGGTTTCGGCGTATTTGCGCCTCATCAGTACAAGGTATGTGGTGTCCGTCCGAGAATCTCTAATCCCGGACTGAAGACGGAAATGTAAAGATTGTGACGGTAGCGACCTCTTCACTTCCAATCGCAAACCAAAAACCTTAAATATGTTCAGAAAAACGTAAGATGAGACAACAATTTAAATATTTCCATAAGATCGACCGTATAACAGCAACATGACAAAAAAAGTATGAAAAAAAATTGTCCAAACCGTTTTTGAAATAATTGATGCGTTCCATACCTCATCACATCACTCTGTATAAACATATGCGACATTTGACCTTAAACGTGTTGTCTGTATGGTTAATTTTTATAATATACCCACGCTCGTCTGTAATGTATGTCAGAATACACAACAACAAATAATAAATGATTATAAATATGTGTAAAAAATGACAGTACATTCTTCACACATCGTACTCCCACGTCGAAAATCCTTGGTAATAACTCGTATCATAGACGGGATGTGAAGTGTCTTGAATGGGTGACTAATTTTTTAATGTTACGAGTTTTATTATCTTTGAACCAATAGAAATACGAGTTTCTTATTAATTATATTGAAAAATAAAGACTACCTATTCATATTTCTGGGATAAAGGATAGAAACAGATGTTAATGGTCTAGAATTGGAGACTTATAAGCTGGGGCTAAATCAAGACTTTGTAGTTGATGATTCAATGTTTTGACTAGGAAAAAGCAACCGCCTTTCATCAGTGATGACTTGTATTTCAATTTTCTTAGTCATATTTGACGCTCTTCCTTAAAACACCCGTATAGTTTTTTGTTATAAATACTCACTAACACCTAAAATATCTATTGCGCTCTCTTCTCACATTTCAATTACTGAGGAAAGTCCCAGAGACTACTAGCTCCTCTCCTTGAATGAATCTTCCTCTTCTACCCAGATGCTGCACCCTGTGATTCTATAGTGCCATTCATTTTGCAAGTACGTGAAGATTGTTTTTTCTTCCATTCTACAGAACCTACCTTGTTCTCCACTAATTTGAGCTTTTTTCTGTGCCCGTTCAGGCATTACCTCATCTATCAAAACACCCAGTAAAATATTTCTCTGGCTTGTGCAATCTTTTTATTTTACTTGGTCATAGTTTCCTAGGGGTATATTTGATTGTTTTAGTATTTTTTCTCGACAATTTCTTCCAATAATATATTATAGGCCTGGAGCTGGTAACAAAGGCAAAGTGATAATAATACCACTTCTAAAACCTATTTGAGGGGGTTCCTTTTGTCGAGTCTACCACGAATATTCAATATCCCAATTTGGAACTGACGCATTAACAACCGGAACATGTCAGAATTTAGCCTTATAGGTTAATGACTGGACCAATCACCATTTTTTGCACAATAATCAAGAAATGTATGTGAAACACCGTGGTGAACTTGTCCGACAAAAAAAGTGACTCAAAATTGAGAAAAACGTAATAATTTCTTTTTTCAATAATGCTTTTCAATTCGTTTATTTTATTGTAATCCTTAATTAAAAATTAAAATAGATCAAATTTTAATCAAGTAATACGAGATTATCGCCAAAATATAATACTCAATTTCAATGGATTAATTTTACTACATTTTCAATATTTCCACTACAATTTACAAATTAGGCTAATTTAGCTTTTTACTTCCATAAAATCTTTTTTTTTGCAAAAAATTTTTGATGCAACAGGTCTACGTTCCAACTCTACTTGGACAAACACAACACACAACTACGAATCGACCGCCGCGACGCCATTTTTAGTCCATTTAGAGCAACCTAAATGAGATATTTTTTGGTTTTTGCATGGAATTGGAAAAAATATTGTATGCAACATAACATGTGCTAGAGTGTCTTTTTTTCACTCATGGAATTGTGAAAAAAGCACCACTTTATGCACTTGTTGCATAAATAACGATTACACACTAGTAAGTAATACTTAGTGCACTGTTCAGCGTGCGTAAAGTTATTACTTCATGTACGGGTTGTTAGAATTTAAAGTTGTATTGGAATTTATTTGTATAAAAAAAATTCCCTGAAACATCCTTTTTTCAATTTTTTTTTTGTCGGACCGACCACATTTCTGTCGGACACAATTATAAATAAGTTCAGAAATCCCAATTGAATCAGGTAGTGCAAATGTCCGACAAGTTCCAATCATTAACCTATAAGGCTAAATTCTGACATGTTCCGGTTGTCGGACTGGGCAAACGCGTCACTTTTTTGTCGGACAAGTGTACCACGGTGTTTCACATACAATTCTTGAGCTCTGTGCAAAAAATGGTGAGTTGTCCAATTATTACCCTATAAGGCTAAATTTCGACTTGTTCCGGTTGTCGGACTGGGCGAACGCGTCACTTTTTTTGTCGGACAATAGCATCTGTATAGGGGTTATCATACATAATCTTCTCATTAAAATCAAAATCAAGGGTGGTCTTTTCATTAATCTATAAGGCTAAATTTTGACATGTTCAGGGGATGCGCAGGGGTTAACGCGTCAGTTCCAAATTGGGGTATTGAATATTCGTGGTAGACTCGACAAAAGGTACCCCCCCAAATAGGTTTTAGAAGTGGTATTATCATCACTTTGCTTTTGTTACCAGCTCCAGGCCTATTACACAAGAGCTCGGAGCTTCCAATTTGATAAAAAATAGTCGCCAAAATTTGGTTGACCTGAGGCATCAAAAGGCATTCATCCGGTCTTGTTTATATTAATATTTACCTGGGCAAAAGACCCATACAGTAGGTGTTTTGGTCTTATTCATATAAATCCAAGGCTCCTCCCGTTTCTCTCTAGAAGTTTCACACAGCATTTGATATACCGTGATTTTTCTAGCCCCAATTGATCCATATTCATGTATAAGGAAACATTCTAAGAGTGGCTAAAGTTTAAAGAGTTCATTACGCTATCTAAAAAAACCAAGTGCTACTCAGTACAATAAATAATAGGAAGTTAACTGTCACTCGAACAAACTTAAATTCGAAAAGTCACTAATAAGTTACTAGATTATCGTAGTGTTGTCACGTACGCAATGCGATAAGCGGTTCTTTACTGCTGAATCGGTGTAACAAACGAAAAATTAAGTGCTTCTTAAAGTTCAGCGTAACTTACGGAAGGCATGCTTAACATTCTAAACGGTGCAAACGGATATTAATGCTTTGGCAAAACTTAATGATACAATTTGCAGGTGATGGTCCGATAAAATCACTTGCGGCACCCTTCCTTGCAAGGGAGTCTGCCTTTTCGTTGCAATTTATACCAAAATAGCCAGAGATCTCGACCAGAGACACTTTGTTGAGTCTTCCTATATTGAGGAGAGTATTTTCATCTGGCAGTTTAATACCAATTTCGACGTTTCACTATAAGAGAAAAGTGCTTTCAAAGCATTTAGACTGTTCGAGAAAATGTTTATCATTTTGTGTGAGATTGGCTTCCTCCAATCTCTTGTGAGGACAGACTACAGAAGAAATCATTACCACATTTTTAAAAAACATACCGGACTACCCCATACGGAAACGTCAATGGAGGACATTCTTAATTCTAAACGATGTTTGGTAGAAAACCGAAACCTACTACTTCCATCGGACAATCACAGAGGAGTTAAAAGAAACACGAAAATGGATGAACAATTTAACAAAAAACTCGGTTCGAGAATTCTACGTTTTTGACCAGGACAATCGGTATATGTAGAAATGAGCCACTCAAAGGTTTGGGCAGAAGGAAAGGTAATTAAAAACATCGGCAAAGTAATGCAATGTATTACGTAGTCGACCTCACAAGTTAATTAGAATTCATACTAATCAATTGAAATCAAGATACGATGACAAAGAACGAAGAGGAAAAGCGACTTGAAACTTCACCACTTCATATACTGCTAGATACAAAATGAATGGTCATGTACCACATAAATATGACATTGGTTCTCGTCCAGATCTATCTGTCTCTTCAAGGTGGAAGTCAACCAATTTCCAGTAGACCTACACGTGGTAGATAAATGCCTCAAAGATTTTCAGATTACGATCTTACCTAGGAAAATAAAAGAACCTAAAAGGGGAAGATGTTGTAGATTGCTACTAACTAGTATAATATAAGATTGAGGTCTCAAAATATGTCAGGCAGCTTTTGACAAGATAATTTCGAGAGTTGACACTTATTTATTTTGTACGTTTGTAATAATTAATATATTCTTTCTTAATTAACAAGCTGAATTGTTGAATAATTATATTCTAAGTACAATTCTGCTTATCATCGATGTTTTCTGGCACAACTACCAATTTTTACCGACCACCTCCACGAAATTTATGCGTGAGTGTACTACAAACTCCATTCTATTTTTTACACGCTTTTTATTAGCTTCACTTGTATGTTTGTCTGTTTGTATGTCTGTATGTAACTCTCCGCGGCTTCTGGCACCGAACGAATTCGATGTCGACATTCACTATGAGCGACAGTATGAATATTTATTCACTTAGAAAAATATCAATTGTAAATATCGAATATGAATTCGATGTCAACTCTTACTATGAACGATAGTATGAATATTTTTTGATAGTCAAAAAGCTATATGTAAATGCTGGATATTCAAGTTAATTTTAAATATTTACTAAGAATAAAATCATTTGAATTATTGTAATTAAATTTATATTTTTTTTAAATTCAACAGCAAGTGCACACGTCAAGACTGGATTGGTTATCGAAGTAATAACTGTCAATTTTCTCTTCAAGTCGGAGCTAATTTTACAACTCTCCGCCCTCTGTTAGAAATTCGATATACTATCTGCATCAACATTAAGTTTTAGAATTTCACACCTCAAATTTTATTGCGTTGTTGAAGAAGAATTTTACGTTCATGCACCCTCTGTTGGAAATTAATAATACTATCAACGAGAACTTGAAGAAAAAATCTATAGACAATAAATCGAACTAAAAAGTTAAAAATAAATATAGTTTAAAAAAACTAAAAAAACACGCTTTTAAAGAATGTTGGACTAAAAAGTTGAAAATAATTTTAAAAATTAAATTATGAGGGAAATGCGTGGAGCGCTTTGTGCTTATCGTATATCAAGCGCCCCACCTTTTGTTAGGAGGTAAATATTGACTTATTATTAAGTGGTCGTGGACAAATATATTTAAACACTGCTGAGATAATCTTACACTAGAAAAATTGCTCCCACCATTGTTACCAATCCCAAAAAAAATAAAAATATCTAGTGTTTGTTGAATAGGTTAAATGGATCTCTCTATTCCGAACTAATCCGATAATTTTAAATGTAATTCTATTGTACTAATGCGTCAATATTGTGCGGATATCTGATTGCTTGCAGTTCGCCAGCTAGAACAGGAAGCTGAGCCCTGCAAATGGATAATAAATGGTTTTTATACGAACGAATAGCTCGCTGAGTACTAATTCAAGACTCATTCAACGAGTTAACAATACCGCAATAAATGTGTTTCGATTAACAACGTAGGATGCGTATTTTTACGTGTTTGGCATTAATTTTCGCTTCATTGTTAAAATACATAACAAAATTAGCTGTGTTCGAAATTATTTGAATTGAGTACATTCAGCGTTTAAATTCAAGCCTTATTAGTTAGTGATTAATCAGTTGTGTTTTTGCGGATTCAAGTCGGTAGAGTGTGATTTATTGATTGACTTATTGGTTCGGCACTACAAGTGCTCTTTGTTGTACCGTTTATGTGAAGAGTCCTCACGCCCTTATCAGGCTCGACAGTCTTTTCATTAGATTATTCTTGTAGAAATCCTCCCTTGGATACTCTAGTCTTAGGAGTCCATATATCCAATGAAATAATGTTTCACAATCGAAGATAATGTGAGAGGCTATTTCCTCCTCTTCCATGCACAACCTCACTATTGTATATAGGTAGGTATATGCCGATTGTATGCATGTGCTTCCTTAGGGTACAGTGATCGGTAAGTAAAACCGTCACTTTCCTTATCTGTTTTGACCAGGAGTTTGCTGTGTTCCTGTTTCGGCACGTGTCTCCAGTACGACTGATGCTTAGTTTGATGTAACGAGATGTACAACCACGTGCAGTAGCTTTTGATACCCCAATAGTGTCAACTGTGCTTAATTTTTGTTTCTTTGGTTATCAGACGTGTGACTGTTTTGAAACAATTATTACGATCTAGTTCCTTTTTAGAGTCCGACCACAATAACTTTGGGACACCACGTAGTCGCGGGTGTGGCGTATCAGCCAGTGGCGTTACTGACTTGCATATGAAAATATAATTTTTATACTAAATTTATTGTTAGGAATTTATTTCAAATATATATCAAACTTTATGGTTTTGTATACCTGTAGAAAATTATATAATGGTATCACTCGCTCTATGCAGGTAGGCGACGGGATTAAAGCTGGTCTTTTTTTGAATTCATTAAAAATAATTAGTAAGGAAGAAAACAATTTACCTAAACTAAAGTTAATATATTCCAAACCTAAAAACTTTCACAAATGTATCTAACATGTCAACTTGCTTATCATAAATATAATTTTATTATTAATCTGAGTCATCAGCTGATTGTAGTGGTTGTGCAGGTGTATTACTGTCGCTATCAAGATCTGAGAAACTTTCATCAGAAGAGCCAGTATTAACGTTAAAACATAATTGATCCAACGTATTATCGAGGATGTGTTCTCGTTCTATTTGTGAGTTTTCATATTCTCTGCAACTCGTCGAGTCTTTTTCGGGATAATGCTTCAGAATCCTTTATAACTAATGTAGTATTATGAGCTGCTACCCCATTTTTGACTGATGCCCGTATTTTTATCACTTGCCTATGGTTTTTAAGAGGAATTTGAACCCCTTCCTCTGCTTCTTTTTGCATAAATGTAGCAACCCGATCTATAATTTCCTTTGTTTGACTATACAAAGCTTTCCCTTGCATCATTCTCTTGAGAGACACGACAGAAAAAGTTCCAAGACATGAAAAATTCACTATTCGCAACAACGAAATCGCATAAGAAGACCGAAAGCAAAGTACTGTCTGGTCTGCTGTCAACACTGAAATGAAAACGAAGAAGAAACATAAAATAAAGCGCCCGTTGCTCCGCCGCTGGCTCGAAGCCGCAGCCAGTGACAGATCGGCATCGCATTCAAGGCTGCCCTACATTGAATCACGTGGTGTCCCAAAGTTATTGTGGTCGGACTATACCGACCACCTCGGATTAACTTAACTTACTTTTACTGACTCTACTCTCCGATCTTTACTCGTCGATATACCCATAATAACTGATGAATTCAGCCGCTGTCCATTGCCTACTAGGGGCCGTGGCCACATATAGAAACTCTCGTTTAACAAGATGTATGTCCGTTTATTTGACATGCTCTATAGCTAGTTTTATGGGTCTTTTAATTGCAAATTTACATTTTATAACCCCAGTTCAAAGGTATACAGACTATAAAAGCTTAAGGCGTAGAGGAAATAACAATCGAGATAATTATTTAAAGAACCATCAAGATAGAACCAGTTTAAATTATATCTAATACCGATACTAACAAAAAAATGTTAATAAACTAACAATTGAAAAGATCAAAAGTAAATTTATGATTATACATATAAAACAAGAATACTTAATTTGCTGTTAATAAAATTCTTTCAAAATCACCGTTGTAGAATAAAATAAAAGTAAACTCTCCGTATAATAATTTTACATTTAAAATTCTAGGTTTCCATATTACAATTATTATTATGATTTAAGATAATATTTGATTACAAAATGTGAATGTAAATAATACTGAACTATTCATGATTGATGTTAATTAGGAATACACCATTCGATATTACCTTGACTTTCTTGAGCGTTAAAATTCGACAGAGTTCAACGTTCACCTAGAGTCAGTCACAATTTATGGTATACGTCACGTCAATTCATTTAAAATTCCAATTGGATTGGGATGTAATGTATATTCAGGAAGTATCAGCATTATTTATGTTCGAAATGTAGATATGAAGTAACCAGAAAATTTGCATTTTGTTGGTTGTGTGTTGTAGGCCAGGTATCTAACTAAAATTATCAAATGGAAATGAAATTATTAAGTTATTATGTCTACCAAAACAACCTGTCGTATTAAAAAAATTTCTTAACTAAAATTCCGTCACATTTGCATATTTCTCTACAATAATTAATTATCGAATAAAACTACTCGGGCTTCACGAATTACAAAATTTACATGTCTGCAGTATGAATTATAAAAATTAATAAACAAAGCCGTTACTGAGATACCACATTTTTGTAACCTAGTACATTGAGATGTTTTATAATTTAAGACGAAAAACACTTAATATTAGGTAAATCTTTTTTGTATTTTCCAATTCTTAATTACTGAAAAAATTGATTATCTGATAATCTTAACAAGTATGTGAACATTCAATGGTATTATTCCGTGAGGGGTGACAATTTCATTCAATTAAGTGTTATGTAAATCAACAGATTAGGTGTTATACAACGTTCAGTCACTGGCAAGTTGTTTGAGTTAGTCTAATTGTTTCAATAATAAATGAAATGCCTTGTTAAATGCATCTCCTTTTTGTTAGTGCTGAGCAACATTGCAAGATCGTTGTAAAAAAAACGATATTTATATACTTTGCAGGTCATAGTTTCGTCGATGGACACTGATTTGTACCTTTTGAAAATCTATAAATACAAACTATACGCAGTTTTTAATTGTCTTAGACCTTAGTTATTCAGTTATTTCATGTTTCCAGATTTCTAATTATTCCCGCTCCACAAAAAATTTAAATATCCAATTGACAATCATTTATTTATCAAATAATATTCTGCACATGTCTACTCGCTTTTAGTTTTTTTTCGTGTTTTCAAGTATATGACTCACCCAGTAGTAAAATAACGTGTAGAAGCCAAAAAACTTTACTTTAGTATATAATTAACTCAATCGAAATTTGCCCCCGGCCTAATTGATCGTATTCGTATTTGGTATTTCGTCGGCATTTGGCATGCAAACGAGGATCATTTTGAAATCGGCGTGTTGGTGGTGGAACTGCTTCGTTAATTTGAAGGACAACTCGATTTGCGTGCGTAGACCTCCTGCCGTGCCGTCGATTTCGGTATCAGTGACCCAGTACCTACGTGACTTTTTTTTATTTGTTATATTCAATTCAATATGAATTTATTATTCAAATAATATCATTTAAACTTAGTGGTTGGAAATTCAAACTCAAGATTCATATCTATATGTAAAATGTTCCCCTGAATCGATTGGTGAAGACTAGAACGTTCCATCTTTCCAATTAATCGAGTTATGAGTATTTTTGGTTTAATAAAGTGGATTTTCGAAAATTCCATTACGTTATTTGAAGGCGAATGAATGTTTTGATTAAAAAACAGATTGTGCCAGTCGATTTTTCGTCGCAAAAAACTCCCGGTTACCAATTTATAGCCAATTTCATGCCGCAAAAATTTTTTTTTGTTGGAAATTTTGAAGCAAGGGGTAGGTATGGAAATATTTCGCGAATTAAATTGCTCTCTGTTATCTCCCTCAATGCTTGGAAATATGAACTCAAAATTCACATCTACATGTAAAATGTTCCCCTGAATCGATTGGTGAAGACTAGAACGTTCTATCTCTCCGATTAGTCGAGTTATGGATACATAAAGTTTCAGAAATTGGATTTTCGAATATTTTCACGATTTAATTTGCTCTCTGCTATCTCCCTTAGTGGTTGGAAATTTAAACTCATGATACATATATATATGTAAAATGTTCCCCTGAATCGATTGGTGAAGACTAGAACGTTCCATCTTTCCAATTAGTCGAGTTATGAGTATTTTTGGTTTAATAAAGTGGATTTTCGAAAATTCCATTACGTTATTTGAAGGCGAATGAATGTTTTTATTAAAAAACAGATTGTGCCAGTCGATTTTTCGTCGCAAAAAACCCCCGGTTACCAATTTATAGCCAATTTCATGTCGCAAAAATTTTTTTTTGTTGGAAATTTTGAAGCAAGGGGTAGGTATGGAAATATTTCGCGAATTAAATTGCTCTCTGTTATCTCCCTTAATGCTTGGAAATATGAACTCAAAATTCACATCTACATGTAAAATGTCCCCCTGAATCGATTGGTGAAGACTAGAACGTTCTATCTCTCCGATTAGTCGAGTTATGGATACATAAAGTTTCAGAAATTGGATTTTCGAATATTTTCACGATTTAATTTGCTCTCTGCTATCTCCCTTAGTGGTTGGAAATTTAAACTCATGATACATATATATATATGTAAAATGTTCCCCTGAATCGATTGGTGAAGACTAGAACGTTCCATCTTTCCAATTAGTGAGTAATGAGTATTTTTGGTTTAATAAAGTGAATTTTCGAAAATTCCATTACGTTATTTGAAGGCGAATGAATGTTTTTATTGAAAAACAGATTGTGCCAGTCGATTTTTCGTCGCAAAAAACCCCCGGTTACCAATTTATAGCCAATTTCATGTCGCAAAATTTTTTTTTGTTGGAAATTTTGAAGCAAGGGGTAGGTATGGAAATATTTCGCGAATTAAATTGCTCTCTGTTATCTCCCTCAATGCTTGGAAATATGAACTCAAAATTCACATCTACATGTAAAATGTTCCCCTGAATCGATTGGTGAAGACTAGAACGTTCTATCTCTCCGATTAGTCGAGTTATGGATACATAAAGTTTCAGAAATTGGATTTTCGAATATTTTCACGATTTAATTTGCTCTCTGCTATCTCCCTTAGTGGTTGGAAATTTGAACTCATGATACATATATGAATGTTAAATGTTCCCCTGAATCGATTGGTGGAGACTAGAACGTTCTATCTCTCCGATTAGTCGAGTTATGGATACATAAAGTTTCAGAAATTGGATTTTCGAATATTTTCACGATTTAATTTGCTCTCTGCTATCTCCCTTAGTGGATGGAAATTGAAACTCAAGATTCATATCTATATGTAAAATGTTCCCCTGAATCGATTGGTGACGACTAGAACGTTTCATCTTCCCAATTAATCGAGTTATGAGTATTTTTGGTTTAATAAAGTGGATTTTCGAAAATTCCATTACGTTATTTGAAGGCGAATGAATGTTTTCATTAAAAAACAGATTAGGCCAGTCGATTTTTCGTCGCAAAAAACCCCCGGTTACCAATTTATAGCCAATTTCATGCCGCAAAAATTTTTTTTTGTTGGAAATTTTGAAGCAAGTGGTAGGTATGGAAATATTTCGCGAATTAAATTGCTCTCTGTTATCTCCCTTAATGCTAGGAAATATGAACTCAAAATTCACATCTAGATGTAAAATGTTCCCCTGAATCGATTGGTGAAGACTAGAACGTTCTATCTCTCCGATTAGTCGAGTTATGGATACATAAAGTTTCAGAAATTGGATTTTCGAATATTTTCACGATTTAATTTGCTTTCTGCTATCTCCCTTAGTGGTTGGAAATTCAAACTCAAGATTCATATCTATATGTAAAATGTTCCCCTGGATCGATTGGTGGAGACTAGAACGTTCCATCTTTCCAATTAATCGAGTTATGAGTATTTTTGGTTTAATAAAGTGGATTTTCGAAAATTCCATTACGTTATTTGAAGGCGAATGAATGTTTTTATTAAAAAACAGATTGTGCCAGTCGATTTTTCGTCGCAAAAAACCCCAGGTTACCAATTTATAGCCAATTTCATGCCGCAAAAATTTTTTTTTGTTGGAAATTTTGAAGCAAGGGGTAGGTATGGAAATATTTCGCGAATTAAATTGCTATCTGTTATCTCCCTTAATGCTTAGAAATATGAACTCAAAATTCACATCTAGATGTAAAATGTTCCCCTGAATCGATTGGTGAAGACTAGAACGTTCTATCTCTCCGATTAGTCAAGTTATGGATACATAAAGTTTCAGAAATTGGATTTTCGAATATTTTCACGATTTAATTTGCTTTCTGCTATCTCCCTTAGTGGTTGGAAATTCAAACTCAAGATTCATATCTATATGTAAAATGTTCCCCCGAATCGATTGGTGAAGACTAGAACGTTCTATCTCTCCGATTAGTCGAGTTATGGATACATAAAGTTTCAGAAATTGGATTTTCAAATATTTTCACGATTTAATTTGCTCTCTGCTATCTCCCTTAGTGGTTGGAAATTTAAACTCATGATACATATCATATTTATATGTAAAATGTTCCCCTGAATCGATTGGTGAAGACTAGAACGTTCCATCTTTCCAATTAGTCGAGTTATGAGTATTTTTGGTTTAATAAAGTGGATTTTCGAAAATTCCATTACGTTATTTGAAGGCGAATGAATGTTTTTATTGAAAAACAGATTGTGCCAGTCGACTTTTCGTCGCAAAAAACCCCCGGTTACCAATTTATAGCCAATTTCATGTCACAAAAATTTTTTTTTGTTGGAAATTTTGAAGCAAGGGGTAGGTATGGAAATATTTCGCGAATTAAATTGCTCTCTGTTATCTCCCTCAATGCTTGGAAATATGAACTCAAAATTCACATCTACATGTAAAATGTTCCCCTGAATCGATTGGTGAAGACTAGAACGTTCTATCTCTCCGATTAGTCGAGTTATGGATACATAAAGTTTCAGAAATTGGATTTTCGAATATTTTCACGATTTAATTTGCTCTCTGCTATCTCCCTTAGTGGTTGGAAATTCAAACTCAAGATTCATATCTATATGTAAAATGTTCCCCTGAATCGATTAGTGAAGACTAGAACGTTCCATCTTTCCAATTAATCGAGTTATGAGTATTTTTGGTTTAATAAAGTGGATTTTCGAAAATTCCATTACGTTATTTGAAGGCGAATGAATGTTTTTATTAAAAAACAGATTGTGCCAGTCGATTTTTCGTCGCAAAAAACCCCCGGTTACCAATTTATAGCCAATTTCATGTCGCAAAAATTTTTTTTTGTTGGAAATTTTGAAGCAAGGGGTAGGTATGGAAATATTTCGCGAATTAAATTGCTATCTGTTATCTCCCTCAATGCTTGGAAATATGAACTTAAAATTCACATCTACATGTAAAAAGTTCCCCTGAATCGATTGGTGGAGAGTAGAACGTTCTATCTCTCCGATTAGTCGAGTTATGGATACATAAAGTTTCAGAAATTGGATTTTCAAATATTTTCACGATTTAATTTGCTCTCTGCTATCTCCCTTAGTGGTTGGAAATTCAAACTCAAGATTCACATCTATATGTAAAATGTTCCCCTGAATCGATTGGTGAAGACTAGAACGTTCCATCTTTCCAATTAGTCGAGTTATGAGTATTTTTGGTTTAATAAAGTGGATTTTCGAAAATTCCATTACGTTATTTGAAGGCGAATGAATGTTTTTATTAAAAAACAGATTGTGCCAGTCGATTTTTCGTCGCAAAAAACCCCCGGTTACCAATTTATAGCCAATTTCATGCCGCAAAAATTTTTTTTTGTTGGAAATTTTGAAGCAAGGGGTAGGTATGGAAATATTTCGCGAATTAAATTGCTATCTGTTATCTCCCTTAATGCTTAGAAATATGAACTCAAAATTCACATCTAGATGTAAAATGTTCCCCTGAATCGATTGGTGAAGACTAGAACGTTCCATCTTTCCAATTAGTCGAGTTATGAGTATTTTTGGTTTAATAAAGTGGATTTTCGAAAATTCCATTACGTTATTTGAAGGCGAATGAATGTTTTTATTAAAAAACAGATTGTGCCAGTCGATTTTTCGTCGCAAAAAACCCCAGGTTACCAATTTATAGCCAATTTCATGCCGCAAAAATTTTTTTTTGTTGGAAATTTTGAAGCAAGGGGTAGGTATGGAAATATTTCGCGAATTAAATTGCTATCTGTTATCTCCCTTAATGCTTAGAAATATGAACTCAAAATTCACATCTAGATGTAAAATGTTCCCCTGAATCGATTGGTGAAGACTAGAACGTTCTATCTCTCCGATTAGTCAAGTTATGGATACATAAAGTTTCAGAAATTGGATTTTCGAATATTTTCACGATTTAATTTGCTTTCTGCTATCTCCCTTAGTGGTTGGAAATTCAAACTCAAGATTCATATCTATATGTAAAATGTTCCCCCGAATCGATTGGTGAAGACTAGAACGTTCTATCTCTCCGATTAGTCGAGTTATGGATACATAAAGTTTCAGAAATTGGATTTTCAAATATTTTCACGATTTAATTTGCTCTCTGCTATCTCCCTTAGTGGTTGGAAATTTAAACTCATGATACATATCATATTTATATGTAAAATGTTCCCCTGAATCGATTGGTGAAGACTAGAACGTTCCATCTTTCCAATTAGTCGAGTTATGAGTATTTTTGGTTTAATAAAGTGGATTTTCGAAAATTCCATTACGTTATTTGAAGGCGAATGAATGTTTTTATTGAAAAACAGATTGTGCCAGTCGACTTTTCGTCGCAAAAAACCCCCGGTTACCAATTTATAGCCAATTTCATGTCACAAAAATTTTTTTTTGTTGGAAATTTTGAAGCAAGGGGTAGGTATGGAAATATTTCGCGAATTAAATTGCTCTCTGTTATCTCCCTCAATGCTTGGAAATATGAACTCAAAATTCACATCTACATGTAAAAAGTTCCCCTGAATCGATTGGTGGAGAGTAGAACGTTCTATCTTTCCGATTAGTCGAGTTATGGATACATAAAGTTTCAGAAATTGGATTTTCAAATATTTTCACGATTTAATTTGCTCTCTGCTATCTCCCTTAGTGGTTGGAAATTCAAACTCAAGATTCACATCTATATGTAAAATGTTCCCCTGAATCGATTGGTGAAGACTAGAACGTTCCATCTTTCCAATTAGTCGAGTTATGAGTATTTTTGGTTTAATAAAGTGGATTTTCGAAAATTCCATTACGTTATTTGAAGGCGAATGAATGTTTTTATTAAAAAACAGATTGTGCCAGTCGATTTTTCGTCGCAAAAAACCCCCGGTTACCAATTTATAGCCAATTTCATGCCGCAAAAATTTTTTTTTGTTGGAAATTTTGAAGCAAGGGGTAGGTATGGAAATATTTCGCGAATTAAATTGCTATCTGTTATCTCCCTTAATGCTTAGAAATATGAACTCAAAATTCACATCTAGATGTAAAATGTTCCCCTGAATCGATTGGTGAAGACTAGAACGTTCCATCTTTCCAATTAGTCGAGTTATGAGTATTTTTGGTTTAATAAAGTGGATTTTCGAAAATTCCATTACGTTATTTGAAGGCGAATGAATGTTTTTATTAAAAAACAGATTGTGCCAGTCGATTTTTCGTCGCAAAAAACCCCAGGTTACCAATTTATAGCCAATTTCATGCCGCAAAAATTTTTTTTTGTTGGAAATTTTGAAGCAAGGGGTAGGTATGGAAATATTTCGCGAATTAAATTGCTATCTGTTATCTCCCTTAATGCTTAGAAATATGAACTCAAAATTCACATCTAGATGTAAAATGTTCCCCTGAATCGATTGGTGAAGACTAGAACGTTCTATCTCTCCGATTAGTCAAGTTATGGATACATAAAGTTTCAGAAATTGGATTTTCGAATATTTTCACGATTTAATTTGCTTTCTGCTATCTCCCTTAGTGGTTGGAAATTCAAACTCAAGATTCATATCTATATGTAAAATGTTCCCCCGAATCGATTGGTGAAGACTAGAACGTTCTATCTCTCCGATTAGTCGAGTTATGGATACATAAAGTTTCAGAAATTGGATTTTCAAATATTTTCACGATTTAATTTGCTCTCTGCTATCTCCCTTAGTGGTTGGAAATTTAAACTCATGATACATATCATATTTATATGTAAAATGTTCCCCTGAATCGATTGGTGAAGACTAGAACGTTCCATCTTTCCAATTAGTCGAGTTATGAGTATTTTTGGTTTAATAAAGTGGATTTTCGAAAATTCCATTACGTTATTTGAAGGCGAATGAATGTTTTTATTGAAAAACAGATTGTGCCAGTCGACTTTTCGTCGCAAAAAACCCCCGGTTACCAATTTATAGCCAATTTCATGTCACAAAAATTTTTTTTTGTTGGAAATTTTGAAGCAAGGGGTAGGTATGGAAATATTTCGCGAATTAAATTGCTCTCTGTTATCTCCCTCAATGCTTGGAAATATGAACTCAAAATTCACATCTACATGTAAAATGTTCCCCTGAATCGATTGGTGAAGACTAGAACGTTCTATCTCTCCGATTAGTCGAGTTATGGATACATAAAGTTTCAGAAATTGGATTTTCGAATATTTTCACGATTTAATTTGCTCTCTGCTATCTCCCTTAGTGGTTGGAAATTCAAACTCAAGATTCATATCTATATGTAAAATGTTCCCCTGAATCGATTAGTGAAGACTAGAACGTTCCATCTTTCCAATTAATCGAGTTATGAGTATTTTTGGTTTAATAAAGTGGATTTTCGAAAATTCCATTACGTTATTTGAAGGCGAATGAATGTTTTTATTAAAAAACAGATTGTGCCAGTCGATTTTTCGTCGCAAAAAACCCCCGGTTACCAATTTATAGCCAATTTCATGTCGCAAAAATTTTTTTTTGTTGGAAATTTTGAAGCAAGGGGTAGGTATGGAAATATTTCGCGAATTAAATTGCTATCTGTTATCTCCCTCAATGCTTGGAAATATGAACTTAAAATTCACATCTACATGTAAAAAGTTCCCCTGAATCGATTGGTGGAGAGTAGAACGTTCTATCTCTCCGATTAGTCGAGTTATGGATACATAAAGTTTCAGAAATTGGATTTTCAAATATTTTCACGATTTAATTTGCTCTCTGCTATCTCCCTTAGTGGTTGGAAATTCAAACTCAAGATTCACATCTATATGTAAAATGTTCCCCTGAATCGATTGGTGAAGACTAGAACGTTCCATCTTTCCAATTAGTCGAGTTATGAGTATTTTTGGTTTAATAAAGTGGATTTTCGAAAATTCCATTACGTTATTTGAAGGCGAATGAATGTTTTTATTAAAAAACAGATTGTGCCAGTCGATTTTTCGTCGCAAAAAACCCCCGGTTACCAATTTATAGCCAATTTCATGTCGCAAAAATTTTTTTTTGTTGGAAATTTTGAAGCAAGGGGTAGGTATGGAAATATTTCGCGAATTAAATTGCTCTCTGTTATCTCCCTTAATGCTTGGAAATATGAACTTAAAATTCACATCTACATGTAAAATGTTCCCCTGAATCGATTGGTGAAGACTAGAACGTTCTATCTCTCCGATTAGTCGAGTTATGGATACATAAAGTTTCAGAAATTGGATTTTCAAATATTTTCACGATTTAATTTGCTCTCTGCTATCTCCCTTAGTGGTTGGAAATTTAAACTCATGATACATATTTATATGTAAAATGTTCCCCTGAATCGATTGGTGAAGACTAGAACGTTCCATCTTCCCAATTAGTCGAGTTATGAGTATTTTTGGTTTAATAAAGTGGATTTTCGAAAATTCCATTACGTTATTTGAAGGCGAATGAATGTTTTTATTAAAAAACAGATTGTGCCAGTCGACTTTTCGTCGCAAAAAACCCCCGGTTACCAATTTATAGCCAATTTCATGTCGCAAAAATTTTTTTTTTGTTGGAAATTTTGAAGCAAGGGGTAGGTATGGAAATATTTCGCGAATTAAATTGCTATCTGTTATCTCCCTTAATGCTTGGAAATATGAACTCAAAATTCACATCTAGATGTAAAATGTTCCCCTGAAGCGATTGGTGAAGACTAGAACGTTCTATCTCTCCGATTAGTCGAGTTATGGATACATAAAGTTTCAGAAATTGGATTTTCGAATATTTTCACGATTTAATTTGCTTTCTGCTATCTCCCTTAGTGGTTGGAAATTCAAACTCAAGATTCATATCTATATGTAAAATGTTCCCCTGAATCGATTGGTGAAGACTAGAACGTTCCATCTTTCCAATTAATCGAGTTATGAGTATTTTTGGTTTAATAAAGTGGATTTTCGAAAATTCCATTACGTTATTTGAAGGCGAATGAATGTTTTTATTAAAAAACAGATTGTGCCAGTCGATTTTTTGTCGCAAAAAACCCCCGGTTACCAATTTATAGCCAATTTCATGTCGCAAAAATTTTTTTTTGTTGGAAATTTTGAAGCAAGGGGTAGGTATGGAAATATTTCGCGAATTAAATTGCTCTCTGTTATCTCCCTCAATGCTTGGAAATATGAACTCAAAATTCACATCTACATGTAAAATGTTCCCCTGAATCGATTGGTGAAGACTAGAACGTTCTATCTCTCCGATTAGTCGAGTTATGGATACATAAAGTTTCAGAAATTGGATTTTCGAATATTTTCACGATTTAATTTGCTTTCTGCTATCTCCCTTAGTGGTTGGAAATTCAAACTCAAGATTCATATCTATATGTAAAATGTTCCCCCGAATCGATTGGTGAAGACTAGAACGTTCTATCTCTCCGATTAGTCGAGTTATGGATACATAAAGTTTCAGAAATTGGATTTTCAAATATTTTCACGATTTAATTTGCTCTCTGCTATCTCCCTTAGTGGTTGGAAATTTAAACTCATGATACATATCATATTTATATGTAAAATGTTCCCCTGAATCGATTGGTGAAGACTAGAACGTTCCATCTTTCCAATTAGTCGAGTTATGAGTATTTTTGGTTTAATAAAGTGGATTTTCGAAAATTCCATTACGTTATTTGAAGGCGAATGAATGTTTTTATTGAAAAACAGATTGTGCCAGTCGACTTTTCGTCGCAAAAAACCCCCGGTTACCAATTTATAGCCAATTTCATGTCACAAAAATTTTTTTTTGTTGGAAATTTTGAAGCAAGGGGTAGGTATGGAAATATTTCGCGAATTAAATTGCTCTCTGTTATCTCCCTCAATGCTTGGAAATATGAACTCAAAATTCACATCTACATGTAAAATGTTCCCCTGAATCGATTGGTGAAGACTAGAACGTTCTATCTCTCCGATTAGTCGAGTTATGGATACATAAAGTTTCAGAAATTGGATTTTCGAATATTTTCACGATTTAATTTGCTCTCTGCTATCTCCCTTAGTGGTTGGAAATTCAAACTCAAGATTCATATCTATATGTAAAATGTTCCCCTGAATCGATTAGTGAAGACTAGAACGTTCCATCTTTCCAATTAATCGAGTTATGAGTATTTTTGGTTTAATAAAGTGGATTTTCGAAAATTCCATTACGTTATTTGAAGGCGAATGAATGTTTTTATTAAAAAACAGATTGTGCCAGTCGATTTTTCGTCGCAAAAAACCCCCGGTTACCAATTTATAGCCAATTTCATGTCGCAAAAATTTTTTTTTGTTGGAAATTTTGAAGCAAGGGGTAGGTATGGAAATATTTCGCGAATTAAATTGCTATCTGTTATCTCCCTCAATGCTTGGAAATATGAACTTAAAATTCACATCTACATGTAAAAAGTTCCCCTGAATCGATTGGTGGAGAGTAGAACGTTCTATCTCTCCGATTAGTCGAGTTATGGATACATAAAGTTTCAGAAATTGGATTTTCAAATATTTTCACGATTTAATTTGCTCTCTGCTATCTCCCTTAGTGGTTGGAAATTCAAACTCAAGATTCACATCTATATGTAAAATGTTCCCCTGAATCGATTGGTGAAGACTAGAACGTTCCATCTTTCCAATTAGTCGAGTTATGAGTATTTTTGGTTTAATAAAGTGGATTTTCGAAAATTCCATTACGTTATTTGAAGGCGAATGAATGTTTTTATTAAAAAACAGATTGTGCCAGTCGATTTTTCGTCGCAAAAAACCCCCGGTTACCAATTTATAGCCAATTTCATGCCGCAAAAATTTTTTTTTGTTGGAAATTTTGAAGCAAGGGGTAGGTATGGAAATATTTCGCGAATTAAATTGCTATCTGTTATCTCCCTTAATGCTTAGAAATATGAACTCAAAATTCACATCTAGATGTAAAATGTTCCCCTGAATCGATTGGTGAAGACTAGAACGTTCCATCTTTCCAATTAGTCGAGTTATGAGTATTTTTGGTTTAATAAAGTGGATTTTCGAAAATTCCATTACGTTATTTGAAGGCGAATGAATGTTTTTATTAAAAAACAGATTGTGCCAGTCGATTTTTCGTCGCAAAAAACCCCAGGTTACCAATTTATAGCCAATTTCATGCCGCAAAAATTTTTTTTTGTTGGAAATTTTGAAGCAAGGGGTAGGTATGGAAATATTTCGCGAATTAAATTGCTATCTGTTATCTCCCTTAATGCTTAGAAATATGAACTCAAAATTCACATCTAGATGTAAAATGTTCCCCTGAATCGATTGGTGAAGACTAGAACGTTCTATCTCTCCGATTAGTCAAGTTATGGATACATAAAGTTTCAGAAATTGGATTTTCGAATATTTTCACGATTTAATTTGCTTTCTGCTATCTCCCTTAGTGGTTGGAAATTCAAACTCAAGATTCATATCTATATGTAAAATGTTCCCCCGAATCGATTGGTGAAGACTAGAACGTTCTATCTCTCCGATTAGTCGAGTTATGGATACATAAAGTTTCAGAAATTGGATTTTCAAATATTTTCACGATTTAATTTGCTCTCTGCTATCTCCCTTAGTGGTTGGAAATTTAAACTCATGATACATATCATATTTATATGTAAAATGTTCCCCTGAATCGATTGGTGAAGACTAGAACGTTCCATCTTTCCAATTAGTCGAGTTATGAGTATTTTTGGTTTAATAAAGTGGATTTTCGAAAATTCCATTACGTTATTTGAAGGCGAATGAATGTTTTTATTGAAAAACAGATTGTGCCAGTCGACTTTTCGTCGCAAAAAACCCCCGGTTACCAATTTATAGCCAATTTCATGTCACAAAAATTTTTTTTTGTTGGAAATTTTGAAGCAAGGGGTAGGTATGGAAATATTTCGCGAATTAAATTGCTCTCTGTTATCTCCCTCAATGCTTGGAAATATGAACTCAAAATTCACATCTACATGTAAAAAGTTCCCCTGAATCGATTGGTGGAGAGTAGAACGTTCTATCTCTCCGATTAGTCGAGTTATGGATACATAAAGTTTCAGAAATTGGATTTTCAAATATTTTCACGATTTAATTTGCTCTCTGCTATCTCCCTTAGTGGTTGGAAATTCAAACTCAAGATTCACATCTATATGTAAAATGTTCCCCTGAATCGATTGGTGAAGACTAGAACGTTCCATCTTTCCAATTAGTCGAGTTATGAGTATTTTTGGTTTAATAAAGTGGATTTTCGAAAATTCCATTACGTTATTTGAAGGCGAATGAATGTTTTTATTAAAAAACAGATTGTGCCAGTCGATTTTTCGTCGCAAAAAACCCCCGGTTACCAATTTATAGCCAATTTCATGCCGCAAAAATTTTTTTTTGTTGGAAATTTTGAAGCAAGGGGTAGGTATGGAAATATTTCGCGAATTAAATTGCTATCTGTTATCTCCCTTAATGCTTAGAAATATGAACTCAAAATTCACATCTAGATGTAAAATGTTCCCCTGAATCGATTGGTGAAGACTAGAACGTTCCATCTTTCCAATTAGTCGAGTTATGAGTATTTTTGGTTTAATAAAGTGGATTTTCGAAAATTCCATTACGTTATTTGAAGGCGAATGAATGTTTTTATTAAAAAACAGATTGTGCCAGTCGATTTTTCGTCGCAAAAAACCCCAGGTTACCAATTTATAGCCAATTTCATGCCGCAAAAATTTTTTTTTGTTGGAAATTTTGAAGCAAGGGGTAGGTATGGAAATATTTCGCGAATTAAATTGCTATCTGTTCTCTCCCTTAATGCTTAGAAATATGAACTCAAAATTCACATCTAGATGTAAAATGTTCCCCTGAATCGATTGGTGAAGACTAGAACGTTCTATCTCTCCGATTAGTCAAGTTATGGATACATAAAGTTTCAGAAATTGGATTTTCGAATATTTTCACGATTTAATTTGCTTTCTGCTATCTCCCTTAGTGGTTGGAAATTCAAACTCAAGATTCATATCTATATGTAAAATGTTCCCCCGAATCGATTGGTGAAGACTAGAACGTTCTATCTCTCCGATTAGTCGAGTTATGGATACATAAAGTTTCAGAAATTGGATTTTCAAATATTTTCACGATTTAATTTGCTCTCTGCTATCTCCCTTAGTGGTTGGAAATTTAAACTTATGATACATATCATATTTATATGTAAAATGTTCCCCTGAATCGATTGGTGAAGACTAGAACGTTCCATCTTTCCAATTAGTCGAGTTATGAGTATTTTTGGTTTAATAAAGTGGATTTTCGAAAATTCCATTACGTTATTTGAAGGCGAATGAATGTTTTTATTGAAAAACAGATTGTGCCAGTCGACTTTTCGTCGCAAAAAACCCCCGGTTACCAATTTATAGCCAATTTCATGTCACAAAAATTTTTTTTTGTTGGAAATTTTGAAGCAAGGGGTAGGTATGGAAATATTTCGCGAATTAAATTGCTCTCTGTTATCTCCCTCAATGCTTGGAAATATGAACTCAAAATTCACATCTACATGTAAAATGTTCCCCTGAATCGATTGGTGAAGACTAGAACGTTCTATCTCTCCGATTAGTCGAGTTATGGATACATAAAGTTTCAGAAATTGGATTTTCAAATATTTTCACGATTTAATTTGCTCTCTGCTATCTCCCTTAGTGGTTGGAAATTTAAACTCATGATACATATTTATATGTAAAATGTTCCCCTGAATCGATTGGTGAAGACTAGAACGATCCATCTTCCCAATTAGTCGAGTTATGAGTATTTTTGGTTTAATAAAGTGGATTTTCGAAAATTCCATTACGTTATTTGAAGGCGAATGAATGTTTTTATTAAAAAACAGATTGTGCCAGTCGACTTTTCGTCGCAAAAAACCCCCGGTTACCAATTTATAGCCAATTTCATGTCGCAAAAATTTTTTTTTTGTTGGAAATTTTGAAGCAAGGGGTAGGTATGGAAATATTTCGCGAATTAAATTGCTATCTGTTATCTCCCTCAATGCTTGGAAATATGAACTTAAAATTCACATCTACATGTAAAAAGTTCCCCTGAATCGATTGGTGGAGAGTAGAACGTTCTATCTCTCCGATTAGTCGAGTTATGGATACATAAAGTTTCAGAAATTGGATTTTCAAATATTTTCACGATTTAATTTGCTCTCTGCTATCTCCCTTAGTGGTTGGAAATTCAAACTCAAGATTCACATCTATATGTAAAATGTTCCCCTGAATCGATTGGTGAAGACTAGAACGTTCCATCTTTCCAATTAGTCGAGTTATGAGTATTTTTGGTTTAATAAAGTGGATTTTCGAAAATTCCATTACGTTATTTGAAGGCGAATGAATGTTTTTATTAAAAAACAGATTGTGCCAGTCGATTTTTCGTCGCAAAAAACCCCCGGTTACCAATTTATAGCCAATTTCATGTCGCAAAAATTTTTTTTTGTTGGAAATTTTGAAGCAAGGGGTAGGTATGGAAATATTTCGCGAATTAAATTGCTCTCTGTTATCTCCCTCAATGCTTGGAAATATGAACTCAAAATTCACATCTACATGTAAAATGTTCCCCTGAATCGATTGGTGAAGACTAGAACGTTCTATCTCTCCGATTAGTCGAGTTATGGATACATAAAGTTTCAGAAATTGGATTTTCAAATATTTTCACGATTTAATTTGCTCTCTGCTATCTCCCTTAGTGGTTGGAAATTCAAACTCATGATACATATTTATATGTAAAATGTTCCCCTGAATCGATTGGTGAAGACTAGAACGTTCCATCTTTCCAATTAGTCGAGTTATGAGTATTTTTGGTTTAATAAAGTGGATTTTCGAAAATTCCATTACGTTATTTGAAGGCGAATGAATGTTTTTATTAAAAAACAGATTGTGCCAGTCGATTTTTCGTCGCAAAAAACCCCCGGTTACCAATTTAAAGCCAATTTCATGTCGCAAAAATTTTTTTTTGTTGGAAATTTTGAAGCAAGGGGTAGGTATGGAAATATTTCGCGAATTAAATTGCTCTCTGTTATCTCCCTTAATGCTTGGAAATATAAACTTAAAATTCACATCTACATGTAAAATGTTCCCCTGAATCGATTGGTGAAGACTAGAACGTTCTATCTCTCCGATTAGTCGAGTTATGGATACATAAAGTTTCAGAAATTGGATTTTCAAATATTTTCACGATTTAATTTGCTCTCTGCTATCTCCCTTAGTGGTTGGAAATTTAAACTCATGATACATATTTATATGTAAAATGTTCCCCTGAATCGATTGGTGAAGACTAGAACGTTCCATCTTTCCAATTAGTCGAGTTATGAGTATTTTTGGTTTAATAAAGTGGATTTTCGAACATTCCATTACGTTATTTGAAGGCGAATGAATGTTTTTATTGAAAAACAGATTGTGCCAGTCGACTTTTCGTCGCAAAAAACCCCCGGTTACCAATTTATAGCCAATTTCATGTCGCAAAAATTTTTTTTTGTTGGAAATTTTGAAGCAAGGGGTAGGTATGGAAATATTTCGCGAATTAAATTGCTCTCTGTTATCTCCCTTAATGCTTGGAAATATGAACTTAAAATTCACATCTACATGTAAAATGTTCCCCTGAATCGATTGGTGAAGACTAGAACGTTCTATCTCTCCGATTAGTCGAGTTATGGATACATAAAGTTTCAGAAATTGGATTTTCAAATATTTTCACGATTTAATTTGCTCTCTGCTATCTCCCTTAGTGGTTGGAAATTTAAACTCATGATACATATTTATATGTAAAATGTTCCCCTGAATCGATTGGTGAAGACTAGAACGTTCCATCTTCCCAATTAGTCGAGTTATGAGTATTTTTGGTTTAATAAAGTGGATTTTCGAAAATTCCATTACGTTATTTGAAGGCGAATGAATGTTTTTATTAAAAAACAGATTGTGCCAGTCGACTTTTCGTCGCAAAAAACCCCCGGTTACCAATTTATAGCCAATTTCATGTCGCAAAAATTTTTTTTTTGTTGGAAATTTTGAAGCAAGGGGTAGGTATGGAAATATTTCGCGAATTAAATTGCTATCTGTTATCTCCCTTAATGCTTGGAAATATGAACTCAAAATTCACATCTAGATGTAAAATGTTCCCCTGAAGCGATTGGTGAAGACTAGAACGTTCTATCTCTCCGATTAGTCGAGTTATGGATACATAAAGTTTCAGAAATTGGATTTTCGAATATTTTCACGATTTAATTTGCTTTCTGCTATCTCCCTTAGTGGTTGGAAATTCAAACTCAAGATTCATATCTATATGTAAAATGTTCCCCTGAATCGATTGGTGAAGACTAGAACGTTCCATCTTTCCAATTAATCGAGTTATGAGTATTTTTGGTTTAATAAAGTGGATTTTCGAAAATTCCATTACGTTATTTGAAGGCGAATGAATGTTTTTATTAAAAAACAGATTGTGCCAGTCGATTTTTCGTCGCAAAAAACCCCCGGTTACCAATTTATAGCCAATTTCATGTCGCAAAAATTTTTTTTTGTTGGAAATTTTGAAGCAAGGGGTAGGTATGGAAATATTTCGCGAATTAAATTGCTCTCTGTTATCTCAAATTAATGCTTGGAAATATGAACTTAAAATTCACATCTAGATGTAAAATGTTCCCCTGAATCGATTGGTGAAGACTAGAACGTTCTATCTCTCCGATTAGTCGAGTTATGGATACATAAAGTTTCAGAAATTGGATTTTCAAATATTTTCACGATTTAATTTGCTCTCTGCTATCTCCCTTAGTGGTTGGAAATTTAAACTCATGATACATATTTATATGTAAAATGTTCCCCTGAATCGATTGGTGAAGACTAGAACGTTCCATCTTTCCAATTAGTCGAGTTATGAGTATTTTTGGTTTAATAAAGTGGATTTTCGAAAATTCCATTACGTTATTTGAAGGCGAATGAATGTTTTTATTAAAAAACAGATTGTGCCAGTCGACTTTTCGTCGCAAAAAACCCCCGGTTACCAATTTATAGCCAATTTCATGTCGCAAAAATTTTTTTTTTGTTGGAAATTTTGAAGCAAGGGGTAGGTATGGAAATATTTCGCGAATTAAATTGCTATCTGTTATCTCCCTTAATGCTTGGAAATATGAACTCAAAATTCACATCTAGATGTAAAATGTTCCCCTGAAGCGATTGGTGAAGACTAGAACGTTCTATCTCTCCGATTAGTCGAGTTATGGATACATAAAGTTTCAGAAATTGGATTTTCCAATATTTTCACGATTTAATTTGCTCTCTGCTATCTCCCTTAGTGGTTGGAAATTTAAACTCATGATACATATTTATATGTAAAATGTTCCCCTGAATCGATTGGTGAAGACTAGAACGTTCCATCTTTCCAATTAGTCGAGTTATGAGTATTTTTGGTTTAATAAAGTGGATTTTCGAAAATTCCATTACGTTATTTGAAGGCGAATGAATGTTTTTATTGAAAAACAGATTGTGCCAGTCGACTTTTCGTCGCAAAAAACCCCCGGTTACCAATTTATAGCCAATTTCATGTCGCAAAAATTTTTTTTTGTTGGAAATTTTGAAGCAAGGGGTAGGTATGGAAATATTTCGCGAATTAAATTGCTCTCTGTTATCTCCCTTAATGCTTGGAAATATAAACTTAAAATTCACATCTACATGTAAAATGTTCCCCTGAATCGATTGGTGAAGACTAGAACGTTCTATCTCTCCGATTAGTCGAGTTATGGATACATAAAGTTTCAGAAATTGGATTTTCAAATATTTTCACGATTTAATTTGCTCTCTGCTATCTCCCTTAGTGGTTGGAAATTTAAACTCATGATACATATTTATATGTAAAATGTTCCCCTGAATCGATTGGTGAAGACTAGAACGTTCCATCTTTCCAATTAGTCGAGTTATGAGTATTTTTGGTTTAATAAAGTGGATTTTCGAACATTCCATTACGTTATTTGAAGGCGAATGAATGTTTTTATTGAAAAACAGATTGTGCCAGTCGACTTTTCGTCGCAAAAAACCCCCGGTTACCAATTTATAGCCAATTTCATGTCGCAAAAATTTTTTTTTGTTGGAAATTTTGAAGCAAGGGGTAGGTATGGAAATATTTCGCGAATTAAATTGCTCTCTGTTATCTCCCTTAATGCTTGGAAATATGAACTTAAAATTCACATCTACATGTAAAATGTTCCCCTGAATCGATTGGTGAAGACTAGAACGTTCTATCTCTCCGATTAGTCGAGTTATGGATACATAAAGTTTCAGAAATTGGATTTTCAAATATTTTCACGATTTAATTTGCTCTCTGCTATCTCCCTTAGTGGTTGGAAATTTAAACTCATGATACATATTTATATGTAAAATGTTCCCCTGAATCGATTGGTGAAGACTAGAACGTTCCATCTTCCCAATTAGTCGAGTTATGAGTATTTTTGGTTTAATAAAGTGGATTTTCGAAAATTCCATTACGTTATTTGAAGGCGAATGAATGTTTTTATTAAAAAACAGATTGTGCCAGTCGACTTTTCGTCGCAAAAAACCCCCGGTTACCAATTTATAGCCAATTTCATGTCGCAAAAATTTTTTTTTTGTTGGAAATTTTGAAGCAAGGGGTAGGTATGGAAATATTTCGCGAATTAAATTGCTATCTGTTATCTCCCTTAATGCTTGGAAATATGAACTCAAAATTCACATCTAGATGTAAAATGTTCCCCTGAAGCGATTGGTGAAGACTAGAACGTTCTATCTCTCCGATTAGTCGAGTTATGGATACATAAAGTTTCAGAAATTGGATTTTCGAATATTTTCACGATTTAATTTGCTTTCTGCTATCTCCCTTAGTGGTTGGAAATTCAAACTCAAGATTCATATCTATATGTAAAATGTTCCCCTGAATCGATTGGTGAAGACTAGAACGTTCCATCTTTCCAATTAATCGAGTTATGAGTATTTTTGGTTTAATAAAGTGGATTTTCGAAAATTCCATTACGTTATTTGAAGGCGAATGAATGTTTTTATTAAAAAACAGATTGTGCCAGTCGATTTTTCGTCGCAAAAAACCCCCGGTTACCAATTTATAGCCAATTTCATGTCGCAAAAATTTTTTTTTGTTGGAAATTTTGAAGCAAGGGGTAGGTATGGAAATATTTCGCGAATTAAATTGCTCTCTGTTATCTCAAATTAATGCTTGGAAATATGAACTTAAAATTCACATCTAGATGTAAAATGTTCCCCTGAATCGATTGGTGAAGACTAGAACGTTCTATCTCTCCGATTAGTCGAGTTATGGATACATAAAGTTTCAGAAATTGGATTTTCAAATATTTTCACGATTTAATTTGCTCTCTGCTATCTCCCTTAGTGGTTGGAAATTTAAACTCATGATACATATTTATATGTAAAATGTTCCCCTGAATCGATTGGTGAAGACTAGAACGTTCCATCTTTCCAATTAGTCGAGTTATGAGTATTTTTGGTTTAATAAAGTGGATTTTCGAAAATTCCATTACGTTATTTGAAGGCGAATGAATGTTTTTATTAAAAAACAGATTGTGCCAGTCGACTTTTCGTCGCAAAAAACCCCCGGTTACCAATTTATAGCCAATTTCATGTCGCAAAAATTTTTTTTTTGTTGGAAATTTTGAAGCAAGGGGTAGGTATGGAAATATTTCGCGAATTAAATTGCTATCTGTTATCTCCCTTAATGCTTGGAAATATGAACTCAAAATTCACATCTAGATGTAAAATGTTCCCCTGAAGCGATTGGTGAAGACTAGAACGTTCTATCTCTCCGATTAGTCGAGTTATGGATACATAAAGTTTCAGAAATTGGATTTTCCAATATTTTCACGATTTAATTTGCTCTCTGCTATCTCCCTTAGTGGTTGGAAATTTAAACTCATGATACATATTTATATGTAAAATGTTCCCCTGAATCGATTGGTGAAGACTAGAACGTTCCATCTTTCCAATTAGTCGAGTTATGAGTATTTTTGGTTTAATAAAGTGGATTTTCGAAAATTCCATTACGTTATTTGAAGGCGAATGAATGTTTTTATTGAAAAACAGATTGTGCCAGTCGACTTTTCGTCGCAAAAAACCCCCGGTTACCAATTTATAGCCAATTTCATGTCGCAAAAATTTTTTTTTGTTGGAAATTTTGAAGCAAGGGGTAGGTATGGAAATATTTCGCGAATTAAATTGGTCTCTGTTATCTCCCTCAATGCTTGGAAATATGAACTCAAAATTCACATCTACATGTAAAATGTTCCCCTGAAGCGATTGGTGAAGACTAGAACGTTCTATCTCTCCGATTAGTCGAGTTATGGATACATAAAGTTTCAGAAATTGGATTTTCGAATATTTTCACGATTTAATTTGCTTTCTGCTATCTCCCTTAGTGGTTGGAAATTCAAACTCAAGATTCATATCTATATGTAAAATGTTCCCCTGAATCGATTGGTGAAGACTAGAACGTTCCATCTTTCCAATTAATCGAGTTATGAGTATTTTTGGTTTAATAAAGTGGATTTTCGAAAATTCCATTACGTTATTTGAAGGCGAATGAATGTTTTTATTAAAAAACAGATTGTGCCAGTCGATTTTTCGTCGCAAAAAACCCCCGGTTACCAATTTATAGCCAATTTCATGTCGCAAAAATTTTTTTTTGTTGGAAATTTTGAAGCAAGGGGTAGGTATGGAAATATTTCGCGAATTAAATTGCTCTCTGTTATCTCAAATTAATGCTTGGAAATATGAACTTAAAATTCACATCTACATGTAAAATGTTCCCCTGAATCGATTGGTGAAGACTAGAACGTTCTATCTCTCCGATTAGTCGAGTTATGGATACATAAAGTTTCAGAAATTGGATTTTCAAATATTTTCACGATTTAATTTGCTCTCTGCTATCTCCCTTAGTGGTTGGAAATTTGAACTCATGATACATATTTATATGTAAAATGTTCCCCTGAATCGATTGGTGAAGACTAGAACGTTCCATCTTTCCAATTAGTCGAGTTATGAGTATTTTTGGTTTAATAAAGTGGATTTTCGAAAATTCCATTACGTTATTTGAAGGCGAATGAATGTTTTTATTAAAAAACAGATTGTGCCAGTCGATTGTCGTCGCAAAAAACCCCCGGTTACCAATTTATAGCCAATTTCATGTCGCAAAAATTTTTTTTTGTTGGAAATTTTGAAGCAAGGGGTAGGTATGGAAATATTTCGCGAATTAAATTGCTATCTGTTATCTCCCTTAATGCTTGGAAATATGAACTCAAAATTCACATCTAGATGTAAAATGTTCCCCTGAAGCGATTGGTGAAGACTAGAACGTTCTATCTCTCCGATTAGTCGAGTTATGGATACATAAAGTTTCAGAAATTGGATTTTCGAATATTTTCACGATTTAATTTGCTTTCTGCTATCTCCCTTAGTGGTTGGAAATTCAAACTCAAGATTCATATCTATATGTAAAATGTTCCCCTGAATCGATTGGTGAAGACTAGAACGTTCCATCTTCCCAATTAATCGAGTTATGAGTATTTTTGGTTTAATAAAGTGGATTTTCGAAAATTCCATTACGTTATTTGAAGGCGAATGAATGTTTTTATTAAAAAACAGATTGTGCCAGTCGATTTTTCGTCGCAAAAAACCCCCGGTTACCAATTTATAGCCAATTTCATGTCGCAAAAATTTTTTTTTGTTGGAAATTTTGAAGCAAGGGGTAGGTATGGAAATATTTCACGAATTAAATTGCTCTCTGTTATCTCCCTTAATGCTTGGAAATATGAACTTAAAATTCACATCTACATGTAAAATGTTCCCCTGAATCGATTGGTGGAGAGTAGAGCGTTCTATCTCTCCGATTAGTCGAGTTATGGATACATAAAGTTTCAGAAATTGGATTTTCCAATATTTTCACGATTTAATTTGTTCTCTGCTATCTCCCTTAGTGGTTGGAAATTCAAACTCAAGATTCATATCTATATGTAAAATGTTCCCCTGAATCGATTGGTGAAGACTAGAACGTTCCATCTTTCCAATTAATCGAGTTATGAGTATTTTTGGTTTAATAAAGTGGATTTTCGAAAATTCCATTACGTTATTTGAAGGCGAATGAATGTTTTTATTAAAAAACAGATTGTGCCAGTCGATTTTTCGTCGCAAAAAACCCCCGGTTACCAATTTATAGCCAATTTCATGTCGCAAAAATTTTTTTTTGTTGGAAATTTTGAAGCAAGGGGTAGGTATGGAAATATTTCGCGAATTAAATTGCTCTCTGTTATCTCCCTTAATGCTTGGAAATATGAACTTAAAATTCACATCTACATGTAAAATGTTCCCCTGAATCGATTGGTGAAGACTAGAACGTTCTATCTCTCCGATTAGTCGAGTTATGGATACATAAAGTTTCAGAAATTGGATTTTCAAATATTTTCACGATTTAATTTGCTCTCTGCTATCTCCCTTAGTGGTTGGAAATTTAAACTCATGATACATATCATATTTATATGTAAAATGTTCCCCTGAATCGATTGGTGAAGACTAGAACGTTCCATCTTTCCAATTAGTCGAGTTATGAGTATTTTTGGTTTAATAAAGTGGATTTTCGAAAATTCCATTACGTTATTTGAAGGCGAATGAATGTTTTTATTGAAAAACAGATTGTGCCAGTCGACTTTTCGTCGCAAAAAACCCCCGGTTACCAATTTATAGCCAATTTCATGTCACAAAAATTTTTTTTTGTTGGAAATTTTGAAGCAAGGGGTAGGTATGGAAATATTTCGCGAATTAAATTGCTCTCTGTTATCTCCCTCAATGCTTGGAAATATGAACTCAAAATTCACATCTACATGTAAAATGTTCCCCTGAATCGATTGGTGAAGACTAGAACGTTCTATCTCTCCGATTAGTCGAGTTATGGATACATAAAGTTTCAGAAATTGGATTTTCGAATATTTTCACGATTTAATTTGCTCTCTGCTATCTCCCTTAGTGGTTGGAAATTCAAACTCAAGATTCATATCTTTATGTAAAATGTTCCCCTGAATCGATTAGTGAAGACTAGAACGTTCCATCTTTCCAATTAATCGAGTTATGAGTATTTTTGGTTTAATAAAGTGGATTTTCGAAAATTCCATTACGTTATTTGAAGGCGAATGAATGTTTTTATTAAAAAACAGATTGTGCCAGTCGATTTTTCGTCGCAAAAAACCCCCGGTTACCAATTTATAGCCAATTTCATGTCGCAAAAATTTTTTTTTGTTGGAAATTTTGAAGCAAGGGGTAGGTATGGAAATATTTCGCGAATTAAATTGCTATCTGTTATCTCCCTCAATGCTTGGAAATATGAACTTAAAATTCACATCTACATGTAAAAAGTTCCCCTGAATCGATTGGTGGAGAGTAGAACGTTCTATCTCTCCGATTAGTCGAGTTATGGATACATAAAGTTTCAGAAATTGGATTTTCAAATATTTTCACGATTTAATTTGCTCTCTGCTATCTCCCTTAGTGGTTGGAAATTCAAACTCAAGACTCACATCTATATGTAAAATGTTCCCCTGAATCGATTGGTGAAGACTAGAACGTTCCATCTTTCCAATTAGTCGAGTTATGAGTATTTTTGGTTTAATAAAGTGGATTTTCGAAAATTCCATTACGTTATTTGAAGGCGAATGAATGTTTTTATTAAAAAACAGATTGTGCCAGTCGATTTTTCGTCGCAAAAAACCCCCGGTTACCAATTTATAGCCAATTTCATGTCGCAAAAATTTTTTTTTGTTGGAAATTTTGAAGCAAGGGGTAGGTATGGAAATATTTCGCGAATTAAATTGCTCTCTGTTATCTCAAATTAATGCTTGGAAATATGAACTTAAAATTCACATCTACATGTAAAATGTTCCCCTGAATCGATTGGTGAAGACTAGAACGTTCTATCTCTCCGATTAGTCGAGTTATGGATACATAAAGTTTCAGAAATTGGATTTTCAAATATTTTCACGATTTAATTTGCTCTCTGCTATCTCCCTTAGTGGTTGGAAATTTGAACTCATGATACATATTTATATGTAAAATGTTCCCCTGAATCGATTGGTGAAGACTAGAACGTTCCATCTTTCCAATTAGTCGAGTTATGAGTATTTTTGGTTTAATAAAGTGGATTTTCGAAAATTCCATTACGTTATTTGAAGGCGAATGAATGTTTTTATTAAAAAACAGATTGTGCCAGTCGATTGTCGTCGCAAAAAACCCCCGGTTACCAATTTATAGCCAATTTCATGTCGCAAAAATTTTTTTTTGTTGGAAATTTTGAAGCAAGGGGTAGGTATGGAAATATTTCGCGAATTAAATTGCTATCTGTTATCTCCCTTAATGCTTGGAAATATGAACTCAAAATTCACATCTAGATGTAAAATGTTCCCCTGAAGCGATTGGTGAAGACTAGAACGTTCTATCTCTCCGATTAGTCGAGTTATGGATACATAAAGTTTCAGAAATTGGATTTTCGAATATTTTCACGATTTAATTTGCTTTCTGCTATCTCCCTTAGTGGTTGGAAATTCAAACTCAAGATTCATATCTATATGTAAAATGTTCCCCTGAATCGATTGGTGAAGACTAGAACGTTCCATCTTTCCAATTAATCGAGTTATGAGTATTTTTGGTTTAATAAAGTGGATTTTCGAAAATTCCATTACGTTATTTGAAGGCGAATGAATGTTTTTATTAAAAAACAGATTGTGCCAGTCGATTTTTCGTCGCAAAAAACCCCCGGTTACCAATTTATAGCCAATTTCATGTCGCAAAAATTTTTTTTTGTTGGAAATTTTGAAGCAAGGGGTAGGTATGGAAATATTTCGCGAATTAAATTGCTCTCTGTTATCTCCCTCAATGCTTGGAAATATGAACTCAAAATTCACATCTACATGTAAAATGTTCCCCTGAATCGATTGGTGAAGACTAGAACGTTCTATCTCTCCGATTAGTCGAGTTATGGATACATAAAGTTTCAGAAATTGGATTTTCAAATATTTTCACGATTTAATTTGCTCTCTGCTATCTCCCTTAGTGGTTGGAAATTCAAACTCATGATACATATTTATATGTAAAATGTTCCCCTGAATCGATTGGTGAAGACTAGAACGTTCCATCTTTCCAATTAGTCGAGTTATGAGTATTTTTGGTTTAATAAAGTGGATTTTCGAAAATTCCATTACGTTATTTGAAGGCGAATGAATGTTTTTATTAAAAAACAGATTGTGCCAGTCGATTTTTCGTCGCAAAAAACCCCCGGTTACCAATTTAAAGCCAATTTCATGTCGCAAAAATTTTTTTTTGTTGGAAATTTTGAAGCAAGGGGTAGGTATGGAAATATTTCGCGAATTAAATTGCTCTCTGTTATCTCCCTTAATGCTTGGAAATATAAACTTAAAATTCACATCTACATGTAAAATGTTCCCCTGAATCGATTGGTGAAGACTAGAACGTTCTATCTCTCCGATTAGTCGAGTTATGGATACATAAAGTTTCAGAAATTGGATTTTCAAATATTTTCACGATTTAATTTGCTCTCTGCTATCTCCCTTAGTGGTTGGAAATTTAAACTCATGATACATATTTATATGTAAAATGTTCCCCTGAATCGATTGGTGAAGACTAGAACGTTCCATCTTTCCAATTAGTCGAGTTATGAGTATTTTTGGTTTAATAAAGTGGATTTTCGAACATTCCATTACGTTATTTGAAGGCGAATGAATGTTTTTATTGAAAAACAGATTGTGCCAGTCGACTTTTCGTCGCAAAAAACCCCCGGTTACCAATTTATAGCCAATTTCATGTCGCAAAAATTTTTTTTTGTTGGAAATTTTGAAGCAAGGGGTAGGTATGGAAATATTTCGCGAATTAAATTGCTCTCTGTTATCTCCCTTAATGCTTGGAAATATGAACTTAAAATTCACATCTACATGTAAAATGTTCCCCTGAATCGATTGGTGAAGACTAGAACGTTCTATCTCTCCGATTAGTCGAGTTATGGATACATAAAGTTTCAGAAATTGGATTTTCAAATATTTTCACGATTTAATTTGCTCTCTGCTATCTCCCTTAGTGGTTGGAAATTTAAACTCATGATACATATTTATATGTAAAATGTTCCCCTGAATCGATTGGTGAAGACTAGAACGTTCCATCTTCCCAATTAGTCGAGTTATGAGTATTTTTGGTTTAATAAAGTGGATTTTCGAAAATTCCATTACGTTATTTGAAGGCGAATGAATGTTTTTATTAAAAAACAGATTGTGCCAGTCGACTTTTCGTCGCAAAAAACCCCCGGTTACCAATTTATAGCCAATTTCATGTCGCAAAAATTTTTTTTTTGTTGGAAATTTTGAAGCAAGGGGTAGGTATGGAAATATTTCGCGAATTAAATTGCTATCTGTTATCTCCCTTAATGCTTGGAAATATGAACTCAAAATTCACATCTAGATGTAAAATGTTCCCCTGAAGCGATTGGTGAAGACTAGAACGTTCTATCTCTCCGATTAGTCGAGTTATGGATACATAAAGTTTCAGAAATTGGATTTTCGAATATTTTCACGATTTAATTTGCTTTCTGCTATCTCCCTTAGTGGTTGGAAATTCAAACTCAAGATTCATATCTATATGTAAAATGTTCCCCTGAATCGATTGGTGAAGACTAGAACGTTCCATCTTTCCAATTAATCGAGTTATGAGTATTTTTGGTTTAATAAAGTGGATTTTCGAAAATTCCATTACGTTATTTGAAGGCGAATGAATGTTTTTATTAAAAAACAGATTGTGCCAGTCGATTTTTCGTCGCAAAAAACCCCCGGTTACCAATTTATAGCCAATTTCATGTCGCAAAAATTTTTTTTTGTTGGAAATTTTGAAGCAAGGGGTAGGTATGGAAATATTTCGCGAATTAAATTGCTCTCTGTTATCTCAAATTAATGCTTGGAAATATGAACTTAAAATTCACATCTAGATGTAAAATGTTCCCCTGAATCGATTGGTGAAGACTAGAACGTTCTATCTCTCCGATTAGTCGAGTTATGGATACATAAAGTTTCAGAAATTGGATTTTCAAATATTTTCACGATTTAATTTGCTCTCTGCTATCTCCCTTAGTGGTTGGAAATTTAAACTCATGATACATATTTATATGTAAAATGTTCCCCTGAATCGATTGGTGAAGACTAGAACGTTCCATCTTTCCAATTAGTCGAGTTATGAGTATTTTTGGTTTAATAAAGTGGATTTTCGAAAATTCCATTACGTTATTTGAAGGCGAATGAATGTTTTTATTAAAAAACAGATTGTGCCAGTCGACTTTTCGTCGCAAAAAACCCCCGGTTACCAATTTATAGCCAATTTCATGTCGCAAAAATTTTTTTTTTGTTGGAAATTTTGAAGCAAGGGGTAGGTATGGAAATATTTCGCGAATTAAATTGCTATCTGTTATCTCCCTTAATGCTTGGAAATATGAACTCAAAATTCACATCTAGATGTAAAATGTTCCCCTGAAGCGATTGGTGAAGACTAGAACGTTCTATCTCTCCGATTAGTCGAGTTATGGATACATAAAGTTTCAGAAATTGGATTTTCCAATATTTTCACGATTTAATTTGCTCTCTGCTATCTCCCTTAGTGGTTGGAAATTTAAACTCATGATACATATTTATATGTAAAATGTTCCCCTGAATCGATTGGTGAAGACTAGAACGTTCCATCTTTCCAATTAGTCGAGTTATGAGTATTTTTGGTTTAATAAAGTGGATTTTCGAAAATTCCATTACGTTATTTGAAGGCGAATGAATGTTTTTATTGAAAAACAGATTGTGCCAGTCGACTTTTCGTCGCAAAAAACCCCCGGTTACCAATTTATAGCCAATTTCATGTCGCAAAAATTTTTTTTTGTTGGAAATTTTGAAGCAAGGGGTAGGTATGGAAATATTTCGCGAATTAAATTGGTCTCTGTTATCTCCCTCAATGCTTGGAAATATGAACTCAAAATTCACATCTACATGTAAAATGTTCCCCTGAAGCGATTGGTGAAGACTAGAACGTTCTATCTCTCCGATTAGTCGAGTTATGGATACATAAAGTTTCAGAAATTGGATTTTCGAATATTTTCACGATTTAATTTGCTTTCTGCTATCTCCCTTAGTGGTTGGAAATTCAAACTCAAGATTCATATCTATATGTAAAATGTTCCCCTGAATCGATTGGTGAAGACTAGAACGTTCCATCTTTCCAATTAATCGAGTTATGAGTATTTTTGGTTTAATAAAGTGGATTTTCGAAAATTCCATTACGTTATTTGAAGGCGAATGAATGTTTTTATTAAAAAACAGATTGTGCCAGTCGATTTTTCGTCGCAAAAAACCCCCGGTTACCAATTTATAGCCAATTTCATGTCGCAAAAATTTTTTTTTGTTGGAAATTTTGAAGCAAGGGGTAGGTATGGAAATATTTCGCGAATTAAATTGCTCTCTGTTATCTCAAATTAATGCTTGGAAATATGAACTTAAAATTCACATCTACATGTAAAATGTTCCCCTGAATCGATTGGTGAAGACTAGAACGTTCTATCTCTCCGATTAGTCGAGTTATGGATACATAAAGTTTCAGAAATTGGATTTTCAAATATTTTCACGATTTAATTTGCTCTCTGCTATCTCCCTTAGTGGTTGGAAATTTGAACTCATGATACATATTTATATGTAAAATGTTCCCCTGAATCGATTGGTGAAGACTAGAACGTTCCATCTTTCCAATTAGTCGAGTTATGAGTATTTTTGGTTTAATAAAGTGGATTTTCGAAAATTCCATTACGTTATTTGAAGGCGAATGAATGTTTTTATTAAAAAACAGATTGTGCCAGTCGATTGTCGTCGCAAAAAACCCCCGGTTACCAATTTATAGCCAATTTCATGTCGCAAAAATTTTTTTTTGTTGGAAATTTTGAAGCAAGGGGTAGGTATGGAAATATTTCGCGAATTAAATTGCTATCTGTTATCTCCCTTAATGCTTGGAAATATGAACTCAAAATTCACATCTAGATGTAAAATGTTCCCCTGAAGCGATTGGTGAAGACTAGAACGTTCTATCTCTCCGATTAGTCGAGTTATGGATACATAAAGTTTCAGAAATTGGATTTTCGAATATTTTCACGATTTAATTTGCTTTCTGCTATCTCCCTTAGTGGTTGGAAATTCAAACTCAAGATTCATATCTATATGTAAAATGTTCCCCTGAATCGATTGGTGAAGACTAGAACGTTCCATCTTCCCAATTAATCGAGTTATGAGTATTTTTGGTTTAATAAAGTGGATTTTCGAAAATTCCATTACGTTATTTGAAGGCGAATGAATGTTTTTATTAAAAAACAGATTGTGCCAGTCGATTTTTCGTCGCAAAAAACCCCCGGTTACCAATTTATAGCCAATTTCATGTCGCAAAAATTTTTTTTTGTTGGAAATTTTGAAGCAAGGGGTAGGTATGGAAATATTTCGCGAATTAAATTGCTCTCTGTTATCTCCCTTAATGCTTGGAAATATGAACTTAAAATTCACATCTACATGTAAAATGTTCCCCTGAATCGATTGGTGGAGAGTAGAGCGTTCTATCTCTCCGATTAGTCGAGTTATGGATACATAAAGTTTCAGAAATTGGATTTTCCAATATTTTCACGATTTAATTTGTTCTCTGCTATCTCCCTTAGTGGTTGGAACTTTAAAATCATGATACATATTTATATGTAAAATGTTCCCCTGAATCGATTGGTGAAGACTAGAACGTTCCATCTTTCCAATTAGTTGAGTTATGAGTATTTTTGGTTTAATAAAGTGGATTTTCGAAAATTCCATTACGTTATTTGAAGGCGAATGAATGTTTTTATTAAAAAACAGATTGTGCCAGTCGACTTTTCGTCGCAAAAAACCCCCGGTTACCAATTTATAGCCAATTTCATGTCGCAAAAATTTTTTTTTGTTGGAAATTTTGAAGCAAGGGGTAGGTATGGAAATATTTCGCGAATTAAATTGCTCTCTGTTATCTCCCTCAATGCTTGGAAATATGAACTCAAAATTCACATCTACATGTAAAATGTTCCCCTGAATCGATTGGTGAAGACTAGAACGTTCTATCTCTCCGATTAGTCGAGTTATGGATACATAAAGTTTCAGAAATTGGATTTTCGAATATTTTCACGATTTAATTTGCTCTCTGCTATCTCCCTTAGTGGTTGGAAATTCAAACTCAAGATTCATATCTATATGTAAAATGTTCCCCTGAATCGATTGGTGAAGACTAGAACGTTCCATCTTTCCAATTAATCGAGTTATGAGTATTTTTGGTTTAATAAAGTGGATTTTCGAAAATTCCATTACGTTATTTGAAGGCGAATGAATGTTTTTATTAAAAAACAGATTGTGCCAGTCGATTTTTCGTCGCAAAAAACCCCCGTTTACCAATTTATAGCCAATTTCATGCCGCAAAAATTTTTTTTTGTTGGAAATTTTGAAGCAAGGGGTAGGTATGGAAATATTTCGCGAATTAAATTGCTCTCTGTTATCTCCCTCAATGCTTGGAAATATGAACTCAAAATTCACATCTACATGTAAAATGTTCCCCTGAATCGATTGGTGAAGACTAGAACGTTCTATCTCTCCGATTAGTCGAGTTATGGATACATAAAGTTTCAGAAATTGGATTTTCGAATATTTTCACGATTTAATTTGCTCTCTGCTATCTCCCTTAGTGGTTGGAAATTCAAACTCAAGATTCATATCTATATGTAAAATGTTCCCCTGAATCGATTGGTGGAGACTAGAACGTTCCATCTTCCCAATTAGTCGAGTTATGAGTATTTTTGGTTTAATAAAGTGGATTTTCGAAAATTCCATTACGTTATTTGAAGGCGAATGAATGTTTTTATTAAAAAACAGATTGTGCCAGTCGATTTTTCGTCGCAAAAACCCCCAGTTACCAATTTATAGCCAATTTCATGTCGCAAAAATTTTTTTTTGTTGGAAATTTTGAAGCAAGTGGTAGGTATGGAAATATTTCGCGAATTAAATTGCTCTCTGTTATCTCCCTTAATGCTTGGAAATATGAACTCAAAATTCACATCTAGATGTAAAATGTTCCCCTGAATCGATTGGTGAAGACTAGAACGTTTTATCTCTCCGATTAGTCGAGTTATGAGTATTTTTGGTTTAATAAAGTGGATTTTCGTAAATTCCATTACGTTATTTGAAGGCGAATGAATGTTTTTATTAAAAAACAGATTGTGCCAGTCGATTTTTCGTCGCAAAAAACCCCCGGTTACCAATTTATAGCCAATTTCATGTGGCAAAAATTTTTTTTGGTTGGAAATTTTGAAGCAAGGGGTAGGTATGGAAATATTTCGCGAATTAAATTGCTATCTGTTATCTCCCTTAATAATTGGAAATATGAACTCAAAATTCACATCTACATGTAAAATGTTCCCCTGAATCGGTTGGTGAAGACTAGAACGTTCTATCTCTCCAATTAGTCGAGTTATGAGTATTTTTGGTTTAATAAAGCGGATTTTCGAAGATGCTATTACGTTATTTGAAGGCGAATGTAAAATGTTCCCCTGAATCGATTGGTGAAGACTAGAACGTTCTATCTCTCCGATTAGTCGAGTTATGGATACATAAAGTTTCAGAAATTGGATTTTCGAATATTTTCACGATTTAATTTGCTCTCTGCTATCTCCCTTAGTGGTTGGAAATTTAAACTCATGATACATATCTATATGTAAAATGTTCCCCTGAATCGATTGGTGAAGACTAGAACGTTCCATCTTTCCAATTAGTCGAGTTATGAGTATTTTTGGTTTAATAAAGTGGATTTTCGAAAATTCCATTACGTTATTTGAAGGCGAATGAATGTTTTCATTAAAAAACAGATTGTGCCAGTCGATTTTTCGTCGAAAAAAACCCCTGGTTACCAATTTATAGCCAATTTCATGCTGCAAAAATTTTTTTTGGTTGGAAATTTTGAAGCAAGGGGTAGGTATGGAAATATTTCGCGAATTAAATTGCTCTCTGTTATCTCCCTTAATGCTTGGAAATATGAACTCAAAATTCACATCTACATGTAAAATGTTCCCCTGAATCGATTGGTGAAGACTAGAACGTTTTATCTCTCCAATTAGTCGAGTTATGAGTATTTTTGGTTTAATAAAGTGGATTTTCGAAGATGCCATTACGTTATTTGAAGGCGAATGAATGTTTTTATTAAAAAACAGATTGTGCCAGTCGATTTTTCGTCGCAAAAAACCCCCGGTTACCAATTTATAGCCAATTTCATGTCGCAAAAATTTTTTTGGTTGGAAATTTTGAAGCAAGGGGTAGGTATGGAAATATTTCGCGAATTAAATTGCTCTCTGTTATCTCCCTCAATGCTTGGAAATATGAACTCAAAATCCACATCTACATGTAAAATGTTCCCCTGAATCGATTGGTGAAGACTAGAACGTTCTATCTCTCCGATTAGTCGAGTTATGAGTATTTTTGGTTTAATAAAGTGGATTTTCGTAAATTCCATTACGTTATTTGAAGGCGAATGAATGTTTTCATTGAAAAACAGATTGTGCCAGTCGATTTTTCGTCGCAAAAAACCCCTGGTTACCAATTTATAGCCAATTTCATGTCGCAAAAATTTTTTTTGGTTGGAAATTTTGAAGCAAGTGGTAGGTATGGAAATATTTCGCGAATTAAATTGCTCCCTGTTATCTCCCTTAATGCTTGGAAATATGAACTCAAAATTAACATCTACATGTAAAATGTTCCCCTGAATCGATTGGTGAAGACTAGAACGTTCTATCTCTCCGATTAGTCGAGTTATGGATACATAAAGTTTCAGAAATTGGATTTTCGAATATTTTCACGATTTAATTTGCTCTCTGCTATCTCCCTTAGTGGTTGGAAATTTAAACTCATGATACATATCTATATGTAAAATGTTCCCCTGAATCGATTGGTGAAGACTAGAACGTTCCATCTTTCCAATTAGTCGAGTTATGAGTATTTTTGGTTTAATAAAGTGGATTTTCGAAAATTCCATTACGTTATTTGAAGGCGAATGAATGTTTTCATTAAAAAACAGATTGTGCCAGTCGATTTTTCGTCGAAAAAAACTCCCGGTTACCAATTTATAGCCAATTTCATGCTGCAAAAATTTTTTTTGGTTGGAAATTTTGAAGCAAGGGGTAGGTATGGAAATATTTCGCGAATTAAATTGCTCTCTGTTATCTCCCTTAATGCTTGGAAATATGAACCCAAAATCCACATCTACATGTAAAATGTTCCCCTGAATCGATTGGTGAAGACTAGAACGTTTTATCTCTCCGATTAGTCGAGTTATGAGTATTTTTGGTTTAATAAAGTGGATTTTCGTAAATTCCATTACGTTATTTGAAGGCGAATGAATGTTTTCATTGAAAAACAGATTGTGCCAGTCGATTTTTCGTCGCAAAAAACCCCTGGTTACCAATTTATAGCCAATTTCATGTCGCAAAAATTTTTTTTGGTTGGAAATTTTGAAGCAAGTGGTAGGTATGGAAATATTTCGCGAATTAAATTGCTCCCTGTTATCTCCCTTAATGCTTGGAAATATAAACTCAAAATTCACATCTACATGTAAAATGTTCCCCTGAATCGATTGGTGAAGACTAGAACGTTCTATCTCTCCGATTAGTCGAGTTATGAGTATTTTTGGTTTAATAAAGTGGATTTTCGAAGATGCCATTACGTTATTTGAAGGCGAATGAATGTTTTTATTAAAAAACAGATTGTGCCAGTCGATTTTTCGTCGCAAAAAACCCCCGGTTACCAATTTATAGCCAATTTCATGTCGCAAAAATTTTTTTTGGTTGGAAATTTTGAAGCAAGGGGTAGGTATGGAAATATTTCACGAATTAAATTGCTCTCTGTTATCTCCCTCAATGCTTGGAAATATGAACTCAAAATCCACATCTACATGTAAAATGTTCCCCTGAATCAATTGGTGAAGACTAGAACGTTCTATCTCTCCGATTAGTCGAGTTATGGATACATAAAGTTTCAGAAATTGGATTTTCGAATATTTTCACGATTTAATTTGCTCTCTGCTATCTTCCTTAATGCTTGGAAATATGAACTCAAAATTCACATCTATATGTAAAATGTTCCCCTGAATCGATTGGTGGAGACTAGAACGTTCCATCTTTCCAATTAGTCGAGTTATGAGTATTTTTGGTTTAATAAAGTGGCTTTTCGAAAATTCCATTACGTTATTTGAAGGCGAATGAATGTTTTTATTAAAAAACAGATTGTGCCAGTCGACTTTTCATCGCAAAAAACCCCCGGTTACCAATTTATAGCCAATTTCATGTCGCAAAAAATTTTTTTTTGTTGGAAATTTTGAAGCAAGGGGTAGGTATGGAAATATTTCGCGAATTAAATTGCTATCTGTTATCTCCCTTAATGCTTGGAAATATGAACTCAAAATTCACATCTAGATGTAAAATGTTCCCCTTAATCGATTGGTGAAGACTAGAACGTTCTATCTCTCCGATTAGTCGAGTTATGGATACATAAAGTTTCAGAAATTGGATTTTCGAATATTTTCACGATTTAATTTGCTTTCTGCTATCTCCCTTAGTGGTTGGAAATTCAAACTCAAGATTCATATCTATATGTAAAATGTTCCCCTGAATCGATTGGTGAAGACTAGAACGTTCCATCTTTCCAATTAGTCGAGTTATGAGTATTTTTGGTTTAATAAAGTGGATTTTCGAAAATTCCATTACGTTATTTGAAGGCGAATGAATGTTTTTATTAAAAAACAGATTGTGCCAGTCGATTTTTCGTCGCAAAAAACCCCCGGTTACCAATTTATAGCCAATTTCATGTCGCAAAAATTTTTTTTTGTTGGAAATTTTGAAGCAAGGGGTAGGTATGGAAATATTTCGCGAATTAAATTGCTCTCTGTTATCTCCCTCAATGCTTGGAAATATGAACTCAAAATTCACATCTACATGTAAAATGTTCCCCTGAAGACTAGAACGTTCTATCTCTCCGATTAGTCGAGTTATGGATACATAAAGTTTCAGAAATTGGATTTTCAAATATTTTCACGATTTAATTTGCTCTCTGCTATCTCCCTTAGTGGTTGGAAATTTAAACTCATGATACATATTTATATGTAAAATGTTCCCCTGAATCGATTGGTGAAGACTAGAACGTTCCATCTTTCCAATTAGTCGAGTTATGAGTATTTTTGGTTTAATAAAGTGGATTTTCGAAAATTCCATTACGTTATTTGAAGGCGAATGAATGTTTTTATTAAAAAACAGATTGTGCCAGTCGATTTTTCGTCGCAAAAAACCCCCGGTTACCATTTTATAGCCAATTTCATGTCGCAAAAATTTTTTTTTGTTGGAAATTTTGAAGCAAGGGGTAGGTATGGAAATATTTCGCGAATTAAATTGCTCTCTGTTATCTCCCTCAATGCTTGGAAATATGAACTCAAAATTCACATCTACATGTAAAATGTTCCCCTGAAGACTAGAACGTTCTATCTCTCCGATTAGTCGAGTTATGGATACATAAAGTTTCAGAAATTGGATTTTCAAATATTTTCACGATTTAATTTGCTCTCTGCTATCTCCCTTAGTGGTTGGAAATTTAAACTCATGATACATATTTATATGTAAAATGTTCCCCTGAATCGATTGGTGAAGACTAGAACGTTCCATCTTTCCAATTAGTCGAGTTATGAGTATTTTTGGTTTAATAAAGTGGATTTTCGAAAATTCCATTACGTTATTTGAAGGCGAATGAATGTTTTTATTAAAAAACAGATTGTGCCAGTCGATTTTTCGTCGCAAAAAACCCCCGGTTACCATTTTATAGCCAATTTCATGTCGCAAAAATTTTTTTTTGTTGGAAATTTTGAAGCAAGGGGTAGGTATGGAAATATTTCGCGAATTAAATTGCTCTCTGTTATCTCCCTTAATGCTTGGAAATATGAACTTAAAATTCACATCTACATGTAAAATGTTCCCCTGAATCGATTGGTGAAGACTAGAACGTTCTATCTCTCCGATTAGTCGAGTTATGGATACATAAAGTTTCAGAAATTGGATTTTCAAATATTTTCACGATTTAATTTGTTCTCTGCTATCTCCCTTAGTGGTTGGAAATTTAAACTCATGATACATATTTATATGTAAAATGTTCCCCTGAATCGATTGGTGAAGACTAGAACGTTCCATCTTTCCAATTAGTCGAGTTATGAGTATTTTTGGTTTAATAAAGTGGATTTTCGAAAATTCCATTACGTTATTTGAAGGCGAATGAATGTTTTTATTAAAAAACAGATTGTGCCAGTCGACTTTTCGTCGCAAAAAACCTCCGGTTACCAATTTATAGCCAATTTCATGTCGCAAAAATTTTTTTTTGTTGGAAATTTTGAAGCAAGGGGTAGGTATGGAAATATTTCGCGAATTAAATTGCTCTCTGTTATCTCCCTTAATGCTTGGAAATATGAACTCAAAATTCACATCTAGATGTAAAATGTTCCCCTGAATCGATTGGTGAAGACTAGAACGTTCTATCTCTCCGATTAGTCGAGTTATGGATACATAAAGTTTCAGAAATTGGATTTTCGAATATTTTCACGATTTAATTTGCTCTCTGCTATCTCCCTTAGTGGTTGGAAATTCAAACTCAAGATTCATATCTATATGTAAAATGTTCCCCTGAATCGATTGGTGAAGACTAGAACCTTCCATCTTTCCAATTAGTCGAGTTATGAGTATTTTTGGTTTAATAAAGTGGATTTTCGAAAATTCCATTACGTTATTTGAAGGCGAATGAATGTTTTTATTAAAAAACAGATTGTGCCAGTCGATTTTTCGTCGCAAAAAACCCCCGGTTACCAATTTATAGCCAATTTCATGTCGCAAAAATTTTTTTTTGTTGGAAATTTTGAAGCAAGGGGTAGGTATGGAAATATTTCGCGAATTAAATTGCTCTCTGTTATCTCCCTTAATGCTTGGAAATATGAACTCAAAATTCACATCTAGATGTAAAATGTTCCCCTGAATCGATTGGTGAAGACTAGAACGTTCTATCTCTCCGATTAGTCGAGTTATGGATACATAAAGTTTCAGAAATTGGATTTTCGAATATTTTCACGATTTAATTTGCTCTCTGCTATCTCCCTTAGGGGTTGGAAATTCAAACTCAAGATTCATATCTATATGTAAAATGTTCCCCTGAATCGATTGGTGAAGACTAGAACGTTCCATCTTTCCAATTAGTCGAGTTATGAGTATTTTTGGTTATATAAAGTGGAATTTCGAAAATTCCATTACATTATTTGAAGGCGAATGAATGATTTTATTAAAAAACAGATTGTGCCAGTCGATTTTTCGTCGCAAAAAACCCCCGGTTACCAATTTATAGCCAATTTCATGTCGCAAAAATTTTTTTTTGTTGGAAATTTGATTAATTTGAAGGACAACTCAATTTGCGTGCGTAGACCTCCTGCCGTGCCGTCGATTTCGGTATCAGTGACCCAGTACCTACGTGACTTTTTTTTTATTTGTTATATTCAATTCAATATGAATTTATTATTCAAATAATATCATTTAAACTTTGTATTATATAATTGAAGTCTATTTCGGAATGTTATAGTGTAATAAAATGGTGAATTCTGTCCAGTTCGGCTCAATTTCGGTGTCGGCCATAGGCGTAGGTCTTGAAATAGTATTGTTTGTGATATTAAAATTTCAAGTAATTGCGTAAGATAATTAGGAAAAGTATGTTTTCTTGCCTGAAGTGTCAATATCGAAATATTGTGTAGGGATTACTTAGGTAGTAGATTATACAGTTACGTTTTACGTTTAACAGGTACCGTTTAACCTTCTATTAGTGCCTCTGCCTAATTCCAACCCTATTTCAGATTCGGCTTAACCATGCATAGCAATTCTGTATAATGTATTTTTTGTATAATGTTCAATAAAAAATAAGTGTACCTAATACTATGTACATAATGCCTAATTTTTATTCTGTTAAAATAAAATTCTTTCCTTTTTACGAGTATCCTACCGGCACGCCTTTGGCACACTATTTTCAGTGTTTGTGAATGGATAACAATAGGCTAAACCCATATATTGACCCCAACCCGGGAGGTACTACCTGCACTTGATAAAAAGAAAGAATTTTACAATGAAATCAATGCCAAACTATGAAAGTTGCCTAAATATTCGTTGCGTCACTCTGTGCTCCCTTTGCATACCTAATGAGGTTTTATTACCCTATACCTTTCTGAAATAAACTATAGACTATTTATAAATATAAATGAAATCTCCATTATTCCAACCCATTCCAGTGTCTTTACTAAAAACTATTTAAAAGCTAAAAACCGTATAAAATGTTTTCACTATATTAATGAAATCAATTAACAAGAACCTAGGCTACCACACCGCCCTCAATTTTCATAACATGAATCTGTGACTTATACTGTATATACATAGATAGCAATATGCGTCTAGATTGCAGAAAAATATAGTCCACCAACTAACAAGTTGGCACTAATGACAGTCGCCCCGAGGATAAACATAATTAAATCATTTTTAACATTGACCTTTCAAAAAGAATCTATTTAACCTAACCATATTCTCTCTGTTACTAATTATGCAATAACGAAAGTCTCCAATAAATTACCCAACCAGCCGGCATCCACCATCGTTATTATCAGCAACAGTGTCGGTCACTTCCTCGAGGCATCACGTCTCTCCATTGCATATCTATACCATTTCAAATCCACGAAATTATACTATTTATGCTTCATATTCATGGCAAATAAATTGCAAACTGACTTATGGTTTTGCGGATAACAACGGAATTATCATTATTTTAGTTTAAATTAGTTGAGACATTAATTAGATGCTAGACGTTAGTTTCGGGAGAAACTTGGACAATTGAGATGACAAAGCTATGCTTAAGTTTTGAAACTTGGAGATTATTATTAATAAAGCTGGAAAGTTTATTTACACACCCGCTAGAGTGGAGGCAATATTTCGGAAACCATGCTGGTGTTGACTTTATTCACAACAAACCTCAATGGAAGCGTGTCGAAATAACTTACAAGAGTTGTTTTTGGCTTTGTTATGAATAAGTTTCATATGAGCTACGAAAAAATTTTACCTAAACCTTCAAATCTGCTCTTTGTCAAATTTGAATTGATGATTACGAAAAAACTTAAATTCACTTGCTATTTTTACATCAAACCCTGAAGAGGACTTAATCATAAAAAAAGGTAGAAATAAAATTCTCTGCAAATACAATTAAGAATAAATTATATTAAATCATGATCTTGTTCTTGTTTTATCACCCATTCGAATGAATATTAATATCTCAATTTTTTGGGACTCGGAAAGACTCATTTTAAAAAAATTCGCGAACTAAACAAATCCGTCGTAAATGTCATAACAAGGTCAAATTAGAGAGATATTGTAAAACAGAAATAAATGTCTCTTTCATTAAAGGAGCCTGTAATAAAGGTTAAGAGTAAAGGTATATGAAATATAATTATTGTAACTGAATTAACACTAAGATATTTTCTTCTCTTTCGGTTCGAAACGTATATAAGTTACGTTCCGAACCAAAAAAGAAGAAAATACGTAAAGTAACAGGTTGGACAAATCCGTAGATCCCAGAAATTTTTTAAATTTATTCGCTGCGAGATCATTTTGGAATTTTGTATTTTATTTCAATGTGACATGGAGGAACAATTAGGAATTGCAATTTTAGGTGGTGCATTCTCTTCCTTTAGTAAATGGATCCCAAGGTACCACTTCCCTTAATGTAATTACATTGTCCTCATATTTAAATCGCAACCTTTTAGGTTCTTCGCACATTTTTTTTCTATTAAATACCTACTGGAAACGCAATCATAACTCAAATCAATAATGTAAGGTTAAATTCAATTGTCGCTGTCTATTTCAGAAAGTATTTCTTCTTTTCTCAATTGAATTGTCAAAAACGTCAAAATTAACGATCATTTAATTAAAGTTTACTTATCCTGTATTTTATTTAAATACAGGCTGCCTTAGTTTATAGATTTTATAGATAATAAAAGACGTCAAATGCGCATGCATAGATGTCATAATAAAGGAAACCTTTATTAAAAGACGAAGAAAAAGTGGTTACAATAATTCTCTATTATCAGATTTTAGTTTTTTGTTTAGTTTAAAATTATTTTAATGATATTTATTACCCCTATTAGGTTGAATAATCTTATGCAAGAAGTGTATTATGTAGAAAATTGATTTATCCGTTACTTTGAACATTACAGTTCCCCTCTTTGCTAGTCCATCTGCTATTTCATTTTCTTCTATTCCAGTGTGTCCTAGAATCCACAGTGAGGTTACTATATTGTTCTCGCCTAGTTCATTGAGTATGTCAAGGCATTCCCACACCATTTTGGAACTGATTACACAAGAGTTCAGTGCTTTAATGGCTGCTTGACTATCGGACATTATAATAATCTTTTGCCTTCTATATACTTTGTCTATATTGAACTGGGCATACTTTCTTATGGCGTGATTTTTCGCTTGAAACATTCTTGGGGAAGTACAAGTAGTTGAAAAATAGGTATAAGCTTCACATTGACCTACAATTCAATAAATGCTATTGCTACATGACTTTTAATTTAAAGTTATAGCTGTTAACTTACGTAGCTGAAGATCTAGTAACTCAAAACACAATACACATAATTAATTATTGTCTTTTATAAATATGATGAAAAACTACCATAAGCACCAAAAACAAAAAGAAAACTGCACTGAACAATGATAAACTGATATATACGGTAGGCACGATGACGCACAATATGGCTAAGATAGATGACCTTCAATAGTTTATAGGCAACCTATGTACTTTAGAGACCTTGGTTTGCAGCTGAAGCAGTTTGTAAACATTGTGTGACTAAACTAAATGAATGCCAACACATATGTAGACGTTTTTACAGTCGCTGGTTTTGCCACGGCAAATCGCGTCATAGTGTGGACGCGCCTTGAGCGAGAATATTTAGCACGGCTATGATCAGTGTATTTGAACGTTTTAGACTATAGGGCGAAGCGAAAAGTAGTTATAATATAATTTTCCATATAAAATACTTAAAAGTTGCTTGCGCCAAATTCTCGCAGTAAAATTTATTAAATGGCTTAACAACCTACTTAACTGCCAAGAAGAATGTTTCCGAAGAATTTTCTACCTGCATCTGAATCGAGGGTCTACTCGGATGCTGTGTGTAATAAAATAATTCTCCAACCTTTTTCTTTTAATCGCTTAACATTTACCACTCAGAGCCGCATTTTATTTCTCTCAACCGTCTGGGTTTTGTTTTGAATTGCTTTTTGGAACTCGCAAGATTTCGAGATTATTTGCAATGCAAACAGACATAAGAGAAATGGAGGCCCTGAGTTCAGGAAAAGGCTTTAAATTGTGCTATCTTTCATCTTTATAGATGATAAAATGAGGTATTTGAATGTAAACATTGAAGTTTGGAACTCTTTGTTTATGAATACGAAACTCCACCCTAAACGATGTTTTCACCTTGGAAAATTAATGTTTTACTGTAAAGTTTATTATGATGGTGAAGCTAACAATCAACGATGTATAATTTAGCTAAAAAAAATAAATATGGGAAGGTTTAACAACGACAGAAATTCGTAACGTGATGATAAATATGTTAAATGAATCTAATTCGTCAGAAAAATGGTATACAAGCAGACTATAGTCCATTTTAAAACAAGGATGAGTAATTTCAATAGCCTTACTAACATCTCTGAAAGTCACTCTATTATCTATTAAATATGCCAGGCACGTTTTGCACTGAGCCCGTTCCTCCCAGGATGCACTGGCCGAAATGGCTGTTGGCTATGTCCAAGGGGTCTTCCTTTTCTCTGCGTAGCCACGGCGGTTTTATCTTCAGTGGTTTTCTATCTTGTTTTCTGTTGTGTGTGTTTTGCGCTAAGTCATAAGGAGCAAAACCTTAGCCGATGATCTGCGACTAAAGTCGACCTTATAGAGTAGACCCGATATTTCCATTGATGTGCCTTAGTCTTGAGATTTTATACTTAGTAAATTTAGACCATTAGCCGAAATAACAGTCTTATCATATGTTCGTTGGTGTGGTCGTCTTCTTGGATGGCGCTTGGCCGAAATTGACTCCTTTTCGATGTGTTTTTGGTGTTTTTCTTGTCATCCTGTGGGCATCCCCTGTAGTTCGCTGGGTGGATGGCTTGTCCTTTGGTTTTGATTACTCATTGGAACGGTGTAGTCAACTGCACTTGAAAAGCTTGCTGCTTACTCACCATCTATGTCTGTGATGAAATCCCTGGCTGTTGTAAGACTGTGTTGGTCTATTTCATACTTTTTACCCATCTTATCTTCACGTGATGTATATGTACGATCTTCCTGATCTTTTCCTTTTTTTCTAAATCCAGCCCTACCGGGTTAGTGGGTGGTTTTCTTTTGCCGTACGTAGAAAGGATTTGGCTTACTTTTCCAATTCGAACCCCTTCCTTCTCGATTTGCTCTTGTTCCTCGGATGATAATTGACAATTCATCCTTTTTTTTTCTTGTGACCTGAACATGTATACCATTCTACTTCCTGTAATCTTCCGCTCCTTCTCATGGAATCTTTGGTCCGAGCCTATCTGGGATGATGATAAACATCGTCTGTATCCCCAGATGGTACATGTTCTTCATCACGGAGCTACAATGGAGGATGCTACGAAGGATGACGGGTGGTGATTTGTGTGATGTATGCTTTTAGTTTTCCCTGTTGGCTTTTTCCATAATTTTCACATCTCTGGCTTTTTATGGACACCTCGTTGTCGTTGTTTCGGGGAAATTCTGTGCTCTGTGCCTCCCTTCTTCTTCTCTTTGTGACACTTGATAAACCAATCCAAGTAATATTAAACAGTAATTTTTTCTTTCTTTTTCTGTGTCAGGGACGTGATGAAATAAATGTTTTGAACATTTTTAATAAATCTGAATTCTACACATATCAAATCGGAACGATTTATTTTTATACTCATTAAGTACGCATATGGAATGTTGCCAATTGATAGATTTATTGCTTCGCCGGATTTATGAATAAACTATGATAATATAATAATAATACCTATAAAAGAAACAAATAGTTATGATTGAATGATCCCGTAAAAACCAATAATAGTAGGTTCGTTCCAACTGGCGATAGAATCGTTCTAGCTATCGTTCGCGCAAGTGATACATTTTTTTTCGCGTTCCAACCGATTATAATATTATCGTTCTAGGGACGGTACAAAAATTACCTTTTGGAAGGGGTGATACAGTTGATGTGTCCAATTTGTGTCTAATTTGAGTTTGCGCACTATAATTACTCGATACTATTCCAGAACGGCTTCTAAATGCCAGATGGAACAAACCTATTGTTGTTTACCAAGGTATGCCTGCTCGGATAATGTAAACACTCCTCTCCATTTGTTGTTTCTATAGCACTGGTCTTATAGCCATTTACCTTTGTAAGTCGTTCTGTAGCTAATAAGTGCAGAGTGCTGTTCTAGAATTTTTAGTTTTTATCCAAGTGATTGGTAGGTACAGCTCTTAACCATATCAACGTGAAAAGGAAATGGTTTATTTCTCGAATGCTTGAAAATATCCATCCATCCTTCCGAGACCTGAGCTGAAAAAGTGATTTTAGTGGACAGAAATCACTTTTCAACCAGTACCAAGTGATCTCTGTCTTCCACATGATAATTATACATAAAATGGTGCAAGAATCAACTAGTATCATTGCTACCCTTCGCAACAAAAGTCTCTGGATAGATGGAAAATATTATTTACATCAAATAAAACATGAATGTTGAAAGCATAAACGGACAACTAACTGCCTTTTATAATGAACGTCGTTTGTGGTGATGATTCAATCACTGATTCGCAAATTCGATATTTCCAGCGAAATCCAGCTAACACTGGGCTAAAAAGCCAATCATCAAAGCTCTTCTGAAAATATGTGAATACATTCGCAAAAATGTAGGTACTGTATGGAAATTTTCAAATGCGCAGTCGCAACTGAATCCCATTATCTTAAATAATCATTTCTTACATTCGAGTACTGTAAATAGGATTTTTTTCAAAAGTTCCAGTGAACACAGACATAATTGTACGCTGTTTATGTTGGCCAAACCCAAGGTCGTCTACAAAAAGGTTAATTGTGTTTTTTATAGTCCAGTCAATCTTTCCATTGAGAAATGCAAATGAACCGAGAAAGCTGAATTTTTGATATGACGTCTAGTGGGTCCAGAAAACCTTAAGTTCAAATTTTTAAATTGAGCTTTCCTTTGCGGATTTTCCGCCATCTTGGAAAAGTGTTCAATTCAGTTTTTTTACAATAATTTTAATGGTATACTTTTCTGTTTCTTTTTTTATGCTCTATGATTAAGGTTCGCATGCAATTGGCATATAAAGGGATGAACCTAGCTATCGGTTGTACATGAGAGAGAAAGGCAAAGCCTCACACATCATATTCGATAGTGAAGCACTGTCTCATTGGAGCTATAGACTCCCACGACTAGAGCGCCCAAGGAAGGATTTCTCCAAGGAAGACCCAGTGAAAAGACTTGTGCCTGGTTAAGAGAGATTTTTTAGACAAAGCGACATAATTTGAAATAAATAAAATAAGGAATTCGCAAAAAAATATAAAAAATAAAAATACTGACTATACTACATAAATGATAAAAAATTTAAAATATAATACAATATTATAATATGGTACACTATACTAAATATTGAATTATTCGAATTTAACTAAAAAGTCTAGGGTAGTAGATTGTAGAATTCTGTCACTGAATAATAAAGGTCTTTTAAGCATAAATATCTACGCCAATCTTCGGAACTTACGTATTCACTTTTTATTCTATAGGTAGATGATTTAATAATTTGTTGGCATTGAAGGTAGTTAACAAATAGGAGTTTAACAAGTATTAAACTTTTTCGTTCTTGCATGGTAACTATAAATTGGTCGCTCAGTTAAATTATTAAACTACTTTCGAACCAAACAACGGATTCCAAAATGAATAGATTGTGATTATAGTTTATTTCAGAAAGGTATAGGGTAATAAAACCTCATCAGGTATGCAAAGGGAGCACAGAGTGACCCAACGAATATTTAAGCCACTTTCATAGTTTGGCATTGATTTCATTGTAAAATTCTTTCTTTTTATCAAATGCAGGTAGTACCACCCGGGTTGGGGTGAATATATGGGTTTAGCCTATTGTTATCCATTCACAAAAACTGAAAATAGTGTGCCAAAGTCGAGCCGGTAGGATACTTGTAAAAAGGAAAGAATTTTATTTTAACAGAATAAAAATTAGGCATGAGGTACATAGTATAAGGTACACTTATTTTTTATTGAACATTATACAAAAAATACATTATACAGAAATTAAATTATAAAAAATCATAATATTCTTCGTCATCTGAGGAACTGTCATCTCTTCTTGACGTTATAATTAACGGGTCGACGGTCCGATCGATCAAGTAGTCAAGATCCCACATTTTCTCCTCTTCTTTAATGACATGCTGAACTGCTTTTCGCCAGTTCTCTGGTGTCACCTCCTTAATGGCTTGATGAAGCAGTAGCTTAACGTCTTCCATTTTGAATGTGGTGTTGTGTCTTGCCACAAATCCTTTCACTTGCGCCCATATAAGCAAAACGTAACTGTATAATCTACTTCCCAAGTAATCCCTACACAGTTTTTCGATATTGGCACTTCAGGCCAGAAAACATACTTTTCCTAATTCTCTTACGCAATTACTTGAAATCTTAATATTACAAACAATACTATTTCAAGACAACGAAATTGAGCCGAAATGGACGGAATTCCCCATTTTATTATCCTATACCTTTCCGAAATAGACTATAGTTGAAATTTTGTAATGTTGAATTGTGAAAATAGTTTTATTTAACTTATTGTAATAATAATTATAATTGTAGTATCCTAACAAGTTTGACCATCTGTCTATAAAAAATGGTCGATTTAGTGAGGACATCGTAAATAACATTATTCTGTTCCATTTGATATAAATATAACCTTTTGACGAAACTGCTATTTTTTTCCTTCCACAGTGGGTTTAATTTATTTATTTTTCATGTTTCCGGCCTTTTTGTGAAATTCGAAATAAAATGAGTGTGCGAGAAATAATACAAACAATCTGACTCGTTGACTATATTTTTTTCGTTCAGTTTTTAAAACATCCAAGCAAAAAACCGGTTGTGCCGGAAATTCGCACGTTTTGCTACATCCTTTGCGCGTAAAAAATATACAATTTTTTTGTTCGTACGACGTTTAATAATGTAGTTGACAAAATGGTGATTATGTTAAGTGGTTCGATTTAATTAAGTCGTATGAAGGAAAATACATTTTATTCTAATGACTGTCGACTGTAATATCTGTAGCAATAATAGAGAAAAATATTTGTAACGTAGTTACGGTAAGAAATAAAATTAAAAGAAAAAATAGATGAAATAACATTGATGGCAGAAAAAGAGAATTAAATAGAACAGACAGTGAAAGTTTTTAATAATAACTTTATAATACTCGACGTTATTTTAATTGCGTTCATAATCTATTTTATTCGATGTCACAAATTATCGAGTTACCCAAAAATCAGGAGCGTAGCAGATTGCAGGGTTCTCCGTAAGGAGAAAGTACTATAGTTTATTTCAGAAAGGTATAGGGTAATAAAACCTCATTAGGTATACAAACGGATCACAGAGTGACCCAACGAATATTCAAGCGACTTTCATAGTTTGGCATTGATTTCATTGTAAAATTCTCTCTTTTTATCAAGTGCAGGTAGTACCACCCGGGTTGGGGTCAAAATATGGGTTTAGCCTATTGTTATCCATTCACAAGCACTGAAAATAGTGTTAAAGGCGTGCCGGTAGGATACTCGGAAAAAGGAAAGAACTTTATTTTAACAGAATAAAAATTAGGCATTATGTACATAGTATTAGGTACACTTATTTTTTATTGAACATTATACAAAAAATACATTATACAGAAATTAAATTATGAAAAATCATAATATTCTTCGTCATCTGAAGAACTGTCATCTCCTCTTGACGTTACAATTAACGGGTCAATGGTCAATATCCCACATTTTCTCCTCTTCTTTAATGACATGCTGGACTGCTTTTCGCCAGTTCTCTGGTGTCACCTTCTTAATGGCTTGATGAAACAGTAGCTTAACGTCCTTCATTTTGAATGTCATGTTGTGTTTTGCCACAAATCCTTTCACTTGCGCCCACATAAGTTCTATAGGATTTAGTTCGCAATTACACAGTTACACTATGTTTTTCTGCTATATCTTCCACGGCGTATTTCATAAAACGACGTTTGTCTAAATTTGCTATAGCTAATAGTTCTTTTTTTTTATCAAATTATCTTTAAATTCAATTCTTTTGGTGGTTAACCAGTCAATAATTTCTTGTTTTCTCCAAGATGAAGTTGGAGTCTTGTCTATGCGTCGACTGAATCAGACGGAAGATATTTTATCATTTCACCAAAATAGTCTTCCAAAAACATCCGAATCAATGTCCTCGTGGTAATCTCCCGTATGGCACGACAGAAAGGTTAGCAAACCTTTTTTTAAAAATCCCTCTTCGCTTCCAATATGGACGATTATTAGTATTTTCCTTTTACCCGAAGGCACCTTAATACCCGTTGACAGGCCTTCCATGGAAGCTTGACGAACACTGGTTATATTTTTGTCTTGCCACATTTTTGGTACTGTATAACCTTCATTAATCCACGTCTCATCAAGACAAAAGATTTTCTTCTGCTCTGTTCTGTACTGCTTTATACTTCTTAAGTACTTTCGTCGCCAGCAAACAATTTCATCGCTTTCCAGTAAAAGTGCTTTACGGTTATGCTTTTCCCAGGCAAAATCCATATTTCTCAAAGTGGTCCATAAAAGTTATTTAGTTATCAACGGAATCCTGTCATCCTGGCCAAGCTCCATTCAAATCTTATCTAGGGTGGGTATTTCTTTTTAAAATAAAAAGTGTGAACTTTTCTTTGAATTACACTTTTGGTGTTTCCATCAAGGACTTTTACTGGTCTGCCTGGACTAGAGCAGAAATATCAACATGCCTAGAATTATACACAACAGTATTTTAGCAGCAAATTGCCCCCTTTCGTCGACGTGATTGAATTCATAATCATACAGTGGTAATCGGTGAACAGTTGGAAGTTCTTCATTGACTATATCTCCATGAAAATAATTTTTTCTCTCGTACAGTTTATTATATCCTCCGCTTTTTCCGTTTTTCTGCAATGATAGCCAACGTTATACATGACTATAACTGATCCTTCTGGAAGCAATCCACCATTCTAAAAATCATACTAGCTGCTAATATGTGCTACGATTAATCATTTTTCTTTTCCTGGTAGCGTTTTTATTCCTGTTGATTATCCATCCAAAAATGCTTGTCAGGCGCTAATAATATTCTTGTCCACCCTCATTTTCTCAACAAAGTAATCTTGAAATTTCGTCAAGAAAGAAACTTCCAGATCTTTCTGAGATAATCTCTTCTGAAAGGCACAAATTCATCACTGTCAATTAATACAAAATTTCCACCGTGTTTTTTATAGTCAAAATTGAATTATTTCACTACAATCCAGTTTGTTTCTATATGCATTTGGTATATTCGATTCTTCTTCTATGGAATTTAGAATTTTTCCTGAAATAAAATTGGTGTACTTTTCTTCTGAGGATATTAAAAACAAAATAAAAAATCGTAACTTTTGTTTCTTCAACATAAAACTTAATTTCATTAATTCAGCAAATATTTTCCATGAACCCACCAAAGAAATGAGAATATGGCAGTTTCATTACACCAGTTTTAAAAAAAATTAAGATGGGATTGCCAATTGAAACTTTCATCATATATTTTAACTTTACAAACTATTTATTACAGTAGTAAAACAATAACCAAAATCTTAATTTTTTTTTCAGGTAAGTCCATATAAAACTAAAGCTGTTATATCACCATTATACGGTAAGTAAATAACATTGAATACTTTAGAAACAACCAACAATTAGTTACAGTTTTCTTTTAAAATATTCCTTCAATTTCAACGGTGCCTAACAATGCACTTTATTGTATATAACAATGGAAAAGACCAAATTTAACACGTCAGCGAAAAAATATTCTTTAGAAGAAGTATATTTATTGTTGAAGCCAACAAAGGATTCTTTGTGTAATAAATATAAACCTTTTAGAGAGTCTGCAAACAGTTATGACCATTTACGAGTCATTGCAGTGATACGTCTACCTAAGTATAATAAAGTTGTTCCTGGTATGAGTACTGAGAAGGTCGTTTGAAGGACATTGGCTCTTGTATATAGGAAGATCCATAATTTGGAATAATTGAATATATGATGTTTTTACTTGATGAAGATTCACACCAACTCAAATCAATAAAACATTAATAAAACTGGAAAGTCCCGGGCGTAACAAAGAAAAGACGTTTTTTTTTGTTAAAAATTAGTTTTATTCATCAACGCAATTTCCATCAAGAACAACGCAATCATTCCAGCGCCGCTCTAACATTTCAATACAACTTTTGTAAAACGATTTATGTTTTGCCTCAAAATAGACCTCAGTGTCAGCGATAACCTTTCTTACCGGGGAGCATTTTTGTAGGTCTGCGAACATCTAGTAGTCGCTGGGAGCCAAATCTGGCGAATACGGTGGATATGGGAGCAATTCGAAGTTCAATTCATGTAGTTTTGCCATTGTTTTGATTGTCTTGTGACACGGTGCGTTGTCTTGATGAAACAATTTTTTTTCTTTGCCATATGCGGATGTTTCTTTGCAATTTCGTCCTTCAAACGCTCCAATAACGTTGTATAATAATCACTGTTGATGGTATTTCTGTTTTCAAGATATTCGATGAATATTACACCAGTACATCCCAAAATACCAAGGCCATAACCTTTCCAGCTGATTGTTCTGCTTTCGGCCGCTTTAGATGAAGTTCTCCAGTTGCTGTCCTCTCAGATGACGATCGTTTTGAGTCCGGAGTGATGGAACCATGTTTCATCCATTGTCACATATCAACGCAAAAATTCCGGTTTGTTAAGTTTAAACATGGTCAAACACTGCTCAAAAGCATCAACACGTTCTTGTTTGGTCAACAGTGACCAAACGCGGCACACACTTTGAACAGAGCTTTCGCATAGTCAATTGCACATGCAATATAAAGCCGACACGTTCTTTTGATATCATCACGATGTCAGCTAGCTCACGGAAATTCACTTTTCGATCATTCTAAACGATTTTGTGGATTTTTTGATGTTTTCTGGTGTTACCGCCTCATTTGGACGCCCACTGCGTTCCGCATCATCGGTGTTTCTACGACTACGTTTGAAGTCAGCAAACCATCGTTTTATGGTTGTTTCTGATGGAGCGGAGTCGTTATTAGTAATTTACTTTAGTTTGAATTGTGATTATGCATGTGGGTACTTTAGTTGATCAAAAATAAATGCCCAATTGTAAATATTTGTATTAGGAGAGGGTGCAATGGGCACAAACAGGGGGTACAAGGAAATATGGGTGACGTGAGCAATGACCCTATCAGGACTGGACAGAACGTAAGTGGCGCAAACTCTTCACAATAATTTGCAGCACACCAAGATTGGATGAACAAATTCAACAACAAATTAATGTTCTTAATAACGTTCAAAACTACAGAACTTCAAACACAGTAATCATTAAAATGGTTAGCAAATATTATGTACTCTAAATGTGAAACAATAACTTTTAAAATTAAATATCAAATAATAGGCAAAACTAAATTACCCTGGGAGATAGTTTCTCCTCTTCAACTCCTAATATCTTGTTGTTAAATACACCACAATTCACACCAAGTTTAAATGTATTTATATGTGGCACAAATGAACGCTTTAGAGTATTTAGAGTCACGGGGAACTCAAGCACGAATTGTTCTTAAAATTCCCTTCACCCTCTCGTATTATTATACTTAACATCGTCATGAGATTAGATACTTTGTCTGTTTGAGGCAATAGGATGTTTTGTCGAGATATGCATTTCTGAAATATTAGGGAATGTCCATAATTCACTTTATTATACTTTGAACGAAAAATATTTTAAAAATAACAGTGTTAGAGAAAAAAAAGTCAGAAATGAGTGGTTCAAGAGGTAGCCACTTTTGAAAACTTTCTTTGTTTTCCCTTATCTACTATGGAACACAGGGTTTGCCCTCTGTAGCAATCGGTTATGTTGCTCCCTCGTTCTTTCTGTTTGTTCAAGAATATTTCATCAATTGGTGGTGGGGATATTGTAGTTACTGCCTTTGCTTTGTCCAATTTCGTTCCTTGTTTTGCGAATACTTCTACAGTTCCACGTCACTGTGACCCAGTACAGTTCCACTTAGAAGTCGCGAAGTTTTGACTGTATACGCTTCACACCAGTTCCTCGGCGCCTTAGATTCCGCCTTTATTGATGTTAAAGTTTTTATTGCTGTATTTGAGTATATATGGTAACTCTAGATGTGGTTGCTGCTTACACGATTGCAAGAATTTCTGCTTGTATAGTTACACTTCTACGTCAGTCTTCGTAACAGAGCCATCTGCAAATAATGAAATTTCGTCTGCTTTCAATATTGAATGGAATTAAATGGAACAGGTAACAATAATTTAAATAATGAAAATATCACTTTAAGAATACCGTTAAATGCATTATTAGATTCCACCACTGAGACGTTGTAGTCTGAAATGGTTTCTTTTTCTATTGACCTTCCAGTCCTTCAAAAACACTATTTTTTTTTTAATTACAAAAATTTATTTTTAACATCTGTGATAAAAATGATCTTTTTGCCCCAGATCGCTACCAGGTTACATTATTTCCTGTTATAAAGTAAAAGTGGGTATTTTCAAGCTACTGGAGAGAAAACATTCACCACACCAATTTCATTCCAAACAAATTCCCCCAATCCGGAATACTTTATGATATCGACGACAATAAAGATTGCTTTCCAATAAGACCCTCCATGCAATTCTCTTATTCAATTAGGAAAGTAATTTCCAGTGGAAAGGAAAACACAAGAATAAAACCTTCTTTTAAAACTTTTTCGCTCTATTAGTTGAGTAAATACATCAATTGAAACATCGAAGAAAAGAAACACGGGAGTGGAATAACGTATAAATCTGTAATTTAATTTAAAATAAATTTTTATAGAGAATTAAATTGAATACAATAGTTTCCGAGTCAAATTAAGATTTATAGGCTTGCATAGATGCAATACATGCCTACGGGAAGGGAAGAGTCAATTACATACTCAAAGTGGATAGATAAAATGACACGCCCAACTAATACGATCCAATCAGTATAGTGCTTAAAACATACGAAATACTAATGGACAGATACATCAGAAATGAGGTCTTAGTAACAAACCCATTCAACGAGCGCCAATACACGAATCATCCAGGCAAGTATACAGACTTTACACTGGATAAAAACTAACAAAATCTTTAGAGGACAACAAGATAGCCATAGCAACATTGTAGATATTGAGGGTATTGTTAAAAGAATGCACTTACAAGATCAATTAGCAAAGTTGTAAGTGGATAAACTTGCAGACAAGGGTAATAATATCATCCATTGGCGAGACCACAGTCACAGTTAGGCATTGCTTAGGACGATCTTGCGACTATAGCAAAAGACACAGGAACAGGAACTTTCTCGAAGCAAACAGAAACTGCCTCAAACATAATCTACGTGATGCCAAGGGAAGGAACTGACCATTAACCTTCTTAAAAACACGATAGTAGTTTTTACCAGAAAAAAAGTTCTGAGAGGAGGAAAGTGATCAGTTCCTAACAGGGACTAAATTCCAATTGCAGGAGAGGCGAAATGTTTTGGAGTCTCATTCGACCCCAACTTGACATGAAAAATTCAGATCAGGCATTAATAGATTGACCAGAGAGCAAGCGTTATACAAAGAGTTGGAAATCGACCCCATAATGAGAATGCCATCAGACCAGATGCTTCCCAAGTATAGCTTCGGAATGAGTTCAAGGACAGCCAAGTGGCTATAAAAGTAATCAGCTCCATGCAGATAGAGTCCAAACTCGTTTAGGACTGCTTGAGAGTCAAAATCGAGGTCAACATGATCTGTCCTTGTACCAGGCCACTAATATTACGAAGGCAAAGAATAGGCAGACTCACTAGCTCTTTCCCGAGAAGCAGGCCGAAGAGCCATCGCCAAAATTCACGGAGTATCTACCAACCCAGAATTGGTAAACAGACAGGATCCTGGTTGGTCAGACTAAGGTTTTCGACGATAGGGGAGGAAAACCCCAACCTCCCAATATATGGAGGACCCAAGGCTCGGCCTGTGGGTCTAGACAAGGAACTAGCGCTAAAGACGATCCACGCAGTGGACGTTTCACGACAGTTCTTTGAAGTTGGTTGTTCTGTTTCAAACAAGGCGAAGAACATACGACAAACAAAGAAGGTTAAGTTATCAGTTTTTTGTGATGCAAAAAGAATTATCTTGAAAAAGAAGGGTGAAATAATTAACTTTGTATATTATTGCTACCAATTGGATCAGCTGCTTCTAACAATTCATACGAGAGTGGCAGGTTTATAGTAAAGTTTACCAACTAAGTAAAGAGAGGACTTCAATTCTGTTATAGGACATCAGATAAGTTTGCATCAATTTTAGAACTACTCTCAATTTTAATTTAACTTTTATTGGAATAAAAAAATGTCCCATAATTCTTAACTCAATGCGTTGTTTTTAAGTTTACAGGAAAACTGAGACTCGGATAGAAATTTTAGTAAGAAAAAACTTTATACCGGAGAAAGAGAAACCCGATAAAAGTTGACTCGAACGAAAACAAACTTTCCGACAGCAGCAGATTCGAACTTTTCCACTAAATCTGAAAAAAAAAACTATATGCGAACAATTTACCTTCAGCATGAATTTCAGAAAGTTTACTTTCCCATTTAATATACTTTAATACTTCTTTTTGTTCTTTTTTGTTAGGTTTTCCGCGTTTGACCTATTTGGCATTTCTCCCTCAATATTCGTGACACTGATGGCATCTTTTCTTTTTGAAATAACAAACATAAATTCCTTTGTTAACATTGTTGGTGATGCAAAAAGAGATATTTTATAACGTGAAGACGCAGTCGCGGTTAATAGTAGCTTATTATACCGAACAGATCATCAAATGTAACTTTTATCATTCATTATTTTAAATATCGAAATAATGATCAATTTAGAATTTTCGTATATTTTTTTTATTTAAGTGTAATTAATTAGAAGCAATAACCTAGTTTCATTTAAAATGGTCATATCAGTAGGTTCCACAAAGGAAGGGTCCAAACTGTAAATTCAAACAGAACTTTGATAGATAGGAATAGTTGACGTAAAAGGTATAGTGCGAACTTAAAGTTGCCGGCTTTTTGTTTGACTCTAAGACTAAGAGTATACCGTCATATTATAATTATTTAAAATGTTTACTTAGTTGACGATAAATTCATTTAATGTTATAATTTCAACTAATAATCGTTAATAGTTATTTAATAAACTAGTTTGTTAATGAAGGCGATTAATAAACGAAACTGTTTAAAGCACGAATGAGCTATAGCAAGTGAGTCCTTTTAATAATTTGACTGAACTATAACTATTTTGATATATGGTTGCAGGCGTTCTCTTTAGTAGGTGGTCTGACATCAAGAAAGTGTGTGTGTTTTTATGTGGAAATTGTAAGTAAGTATACATATATTTATTAACAATTATCTATTTGAACGAAACTCGGTAGGATATACACGATACGGTTAAGAAAGGACGGACTGATGGGTCAAAATACAAATACAATATAGTATTATGTTTGGTACGTAGACGAAAATAATATAAATACCTATCAGAGTTTAGCTCCGCAACAAAACTTAAAGGAGATATACGATTCGATAGCTGGCACTATATCTTTTACGTCAACTATACCGTCCGTAGCACAGGGAATTACGTAGGGGCTTTCTAATTTAAGGGTTCCAGACACGATGGTTTCGCTTTTTCAATGTTCAGAATATTTAGCGTTGAAAAAGAAAATTGGATTTTTAAAATTCAAAAACAATTATGTTGATCCTTACATGATTGCGGTTAAACACTTTGTACTTTTAGTATTACTGTACAAAGAAATACAAAGAAATCGAATACATAGCTGCGCTATTGAATATTGACAGAACCATATAATTTTTGAATAGAACCTACTTTGAAACGATACGTGTCGAATGAATAAAATAAAAATGATAGAGGGTGGCAAAGGTGAAATGTAAAAAATATTTTTTCACAGTAAATTGAAAAATTTTTAATATACGAACATAAAAATTTGAAAATGGGGGTTTTGAAATAACATGTATTTTCTAATAGGCGTCATTGAGTTATGTTGTTAGTGTAACCCAGAAAAGAGGGTTATGGTAGCTATTTATTGGTAACAAAATTCCAATGGGAGTGCTGTGCAAAGAGATTACCTACAGTAGAAACGGTGGAGCTTTACCATCACGTAACCCAATCTACGATTTGTGCAACACATATTTCCTACATACTATCTTCTTCTATCAATATATATCAAACATAATAACGTACGATCGATTGTCTTCTTCACAACACCAACTACAAGACATACGTAATAGTTTCTTTAAATTTGCCGCAGTAATCGTGAAAAGAAACAACGATATGATTGATGTATTTGAGGTTATGCGAGTTTAGTTTATTAGTTTATTTTAAAACGAAAAAAAAGTCATTTTTTTCAATTTTTTGTCAATAATACGAAAGCTTATTAAGTAATTGTAATTGTGTCGAAAGACGAAATAAAATAAAAATACCAATACAAAGCATTTTTCATCGAAGTGATTGGATAATTAGGAGCGAGGAAAATTCGTACTCAACTTTAAGAAGCACTTGATTGTCTCGCTTGTTGCACCGCTGCAGCTCAAGCAGAACTCAGTAAATAACCACTTAACGCATTGTATACATGGAATATCAAGTGACTTTTCAGCTTTGACTTTGTATCGAGTGACAGTTAGCTTTCGCCCATGTCAAATGTGAACGATTAACCTATAAATACAATAAAAATAACTCACTTCAGACATTGGCTATGGTTATCAAATGCTCAGTGCAGGTATAAAACCAAAGTCCTGCTAGGAACTGATTCATGAGATACTCGCTGCTGTGTCTGTAATAATAGTTGTTCATTTGGTCTTGTAGGTCTCCTTTTTAGGTACCTAATACTTTACTTAAAAATAATTTCGAAATTTCAGAGTCTCCTTTATCAATTCTAAAATCCGCAAACAGCATTGTTCCGTCACTCGAAGTCTTTGATAAGATGAAAATTTCTGGTTCAGAAATGATCAGAGCCAGTAAAAAAGCATCACGGGAAGTCTATTAACTCGAGGATATCAAAATCAACTTCGAATACGTAATTCACAAAGAAAAGGTTTTCAGGTATAATCATCTGTTAACCGCGATTTCAAACTTCGTCGAACTTACGTCGACCCAATCGGGAACTTAATATTAAGTTCTCCTTAATAAGTTTAAGGAATACTTAGTTAGCGGATCAACGCAAAATAATATTTTCAAGATTACTTCATTTTAAGACTGTCTTGAAGTAAACGGTGCAATCGAGCATGACAGAAACTACACTTTTGACCATATCCAAATGATTTTTCGTAGGGTTAAAAAATATTTTGTGAATCATAAGGATACTTGTGTTGTTGTTTTGAGCCACTTAAATTTTTCGGCGGGTGTAGTTTAGGCGCTAGCCATCCTTCTTTACCTGTCTGACCAAGAAGGGTAGATAATCCGACATGTATTTTCGCCGCTCAGAAGTGCAGGTAGGTCGAGTCATAAAATAACTCTTATCTTAATAAAATACAAAGGTGGCTTGGTAGGGGTAGGTTTGGTTGGGTTATTATTGAAAATTATTATAATTTATTCTTTAAAAATTGACTAAAAATACGAAGGTGGTTTGGTAGGGGTAGTTTGGTTGGGTTATTATTGAAAATTATTATAATTTACTTTACAAAAATATATCTTATTATAAATGTCGGTGATTTAATAAATAACTGTATTTCATAGATCACGTACTTCAGTCGGTTAGCGCCCAAAATACACAAAGGATTAAAATGACCCTTCGGTCTTGGTGCCTAGTTTACATGTTGTAAAAAGCGCATTAATCCTTTAGCGCCCATATTACATCCGCCCAAATTTTTTCTACATAGCCGAAATGGTATTAACGACGCCTCTGATCGTTCGGCAAACGAGCTACCAGCTTTGGGGTATTGACTTCATACTCGTAAAAAATTATTCAGAATAAAGTACAGCATAATGCTAATACCTTCTGTGTGTTCCTTTTGGTGTATTCATTATTCATTTTTTTTATCATTTTGGGAAAATAAACCACAATCTTTTTTTTATTTTTAATTCAACGTTGATGTTGCGTTCCAGTTTCCGTAACAAAAACAATTAAGTTTTTTTAAATTCCTGTACCTATCTGACAGTAATGAAAAATTCGACAAATAGATAATCAATAATATTTTGAAGTTGAAGGCTGCAAAAAATTTGTTGTCAAATTCTTAAGGACTGCCTTGCCGTGCCGTGCTATGCTGGAAGGTTCTAACTGAATAAATTAAAAAATTGAGATATTTACATTTTACTTTTTTTCTACATGCCACATTTAAATTTACCAAGACTTCAGGTGAAATTTGTTAATTTGCAAACAATTTTATTACTCTTTCAACTTGTTTGTTATCCTATGCAATTATTTGATTTTTGTAAGTCAGGACAAATTCCTTTAGTAAAATTAAATAAATTATTTTAAACTGAAGATAGGACAAAGAGACATACGGTTTATATTATGATTTTATTCAATTCAGCATTTATAAAAACAACAACACAAACGAAACAAAATATTTATTCAGAATCAGCGTCATTGGGTAGTTTATCGTTAACACCCAACTCCTGACAATATTGAAGAAGGATTTTTGGAATAATTGGTGCAATGGTAGAAACTGGGGTGTTTCTTCGAGTTACAATTACCTCATGGTTTCATTCATTCATTCATACGATTGGGTTGTGCTCAGCAGCCCAGGCACTTGAACTGAATCTTTGTACCATTTTCCATGTTATCTACTTCCATTCCAGAAGCTTTGTGTCTTCTATGTAGGCCACTAGTTTGATTGGAGGAATTTTCAGTAGTTGTAATGGTTGTATAGTTTCCTCTCCAAAGTGCTTCCGTCTGAGTCTATGTAAGTTCTCGCAGAAGCAGAGTATGTGAGTAGATGTTTTATTATAGAGTTCACATTTCCTGCACAAAGGTTCACTAACTTTGCCCATTTTGTGCAGATGTCTCCTCAGGGTGCAGTGTCCAGTCACCAGGTCGGTAACTGTCTTCAAATGTCTCTCACCCAGTTTCAATAGCCACCCCATGGTTTCTTTCTCGAGCAATTGCCATTGTAATTTCAGTCTTTACTACTTTACTATTGAGAAAATTTAACGTTTTGAGCTGCCCCTCTTCATCTTTATCTTTTATGTTGAAAGTTGTGTTCGTTTCTGGTGAAAACTGTCACTGTTATCTTTTAAAAATAAGGGTTTTCTTTCGTAAGTTAAAATTTGGATGTTAAGCAGCTTTCCAATCAAAAAAATTTGTTAAATCCATTTTAATCGCCGTTAGCAGACGACACACATCACACAAAATCATCAAAATCCCAAATTGTTCTGTTTTTTCTTCAATAGCTCCACCTGGTGATGAAAATGATCTACTGACATAAGCGAATGTACCAGTTCGAAATATCATTAGTTTTTTTGTGAGTAACGTTTTGCTTTGTAATTGCAATTTAAAATAATTGTCCTATATATACAGTTAGGACAAAATTAGGTATGGAATGTTAGTTGGAACAGAATGTCTTGGAATTTGATATTATTTTGTAGATAGGACAAAATTAAATAACAAATTTGGCGGTCTAGAACGATTTTGCTTTGTATATTAGTTACAGACGCACTTTAAATAACCAAATATGCACTTAGGCCAAAATCTCAAATTTTGTCAGATAGGACCTTTCAGCTTAGTACGGCAGTACAGTAGAGCATATTTTTTATAAAATGTGGAAATTTTTTTTTTATGACATTCTAGCAATATTATAGTCCACTAGAAATGGGAGCCAGTGAAGAGCATGCTGCAGGAAGGGTTTTATTAAGGATAGCGGTTTTTTGCTCATTTTGGAAATGGTGTTAATATAAAACACGTTTGGTCTCACTTTTTTTGTGATTGAACTTCCGTGATCGAATTCAAGGAAGTACATCTCTTTAATAAACTATAATTTATATCGCTGTTTTTGTATGTAAATATGTTTTATAATATTTGTAAAACTACTCACGTGTCAATAGCTATAGTTGCTGAGATACTTTAAATTGAAAAAAAAACAATACTTTTTGTATTTTAATAAAAGGAAGATTACAGAGTTTGTGGAATAAAAAAATTGTTATTATTTCACGTAGAATGGCATTGGTATTTTTTTTAAAGTAATAAACTTTTCTTCTAGAATTCAAGGCAGTAAGTAATTAAATAATAAATAATGTTTCCATTGTTAATGGTAACAAATTAAATAGCGTTGTACTCGTAAAAAACTCAATTTAAAAGAATTTTAATTATACAACGAAGTAGGCACTTAAATACGATTCAACTTTCTTTTTAAAGCCATCTGCCCTCCTTTCGAATTATTCATTCATTTTTCTCCATTACTGAAAATCTAACTTTATTTTCGACAAGCAAAAAGAAGATCCACCCCTGCGGGCATACACACACGCGCTCTCATTCACCGCCTTCTCCCTTCACCTCCTCTCGCACCAATAATGCTCGTTGCCTAGCAATGCCGTCGCCGGCTCCCAGCTCTTGCTCCGTCTCTCTCCGCTGCTCTATTTGGCTTCGCTCGCCCCCTCTTCTCTGCTCTTCTGCCGCCCAAACTGCCGGCCTCGAGAGTTTTCGTTACCCAAACACCAGTAATTGCATAATTGCGATTCGCCGTCGTCACTGCCGCCGCCGTCTAGATCCGCCGGGAAATTCCGGGAATGATTTTCCGAGCGGTGTTGCCTAATCGATCAGAATGTTTATAAGTTCAAGTGAATGACAAAGTGAAAGTTTATGATGTTTCGATGCATTCGAAAAAGCTTTAAAAACATTTGTGGATGATAAAAGGTATGTTAACGATGTTATGGAAAGTATTAAATGTAAAAGTTATTGCGTTCTAAAATTTCCTTTATTCAATGGTATTTGATCATAGGAAATTATTGTTGCATCTGGATTGCATATAACCAATAAGCACATAATATCTGCTTATTAAGACTTCCTGGACCTATATAGTCTACATAAATGATAGAGGCCGAGCAAATTTGTGCTAAGAGGTACGAAAAGCACTTTTTAGAGTACCTAAAGTGCATCAAAAACTTTTGGTCATGGCCAACTTCCCAGAGTAGAAAGGATATTTTTTCATCTGCCTTCTCATGTACAAGAAACCGTACGTCCGCCATGCAGTCGCACTGATATAGCAGTTTCCTCTTCTATGTGACAGAATCCACAAATGGCTACGTCTGTCAACCCAATTAGCTTTGCGTACCTGTTAAGTTTTCAGTGCCCTGTTGACATACCTACTACTGCTTTGACAGTTTTCCTATCTTTGCTTATTAGGTCAGTCGATTCTGATTCTGATGCTCCAGTGTTTGTCCTCGTGAGCTTATTCACCATTCTAGAGATTTCTGTGCCACCTACTTCCTATCATACAGGATAAGCGATTTCAGGATGGTACAAAGAGGACGAAAACGTAATAATTGATGAAGAATAAGTACAGTATAACAAAAACAAAAAAAGAAAATTTACAGCAAATGTTCAAATTGTTCTCCATTGACCACCAAACAATGACAACCTGGTCATAATTTCGTCTTCAACATTTTGTAGCATTGCTGGTGTTACGTTTTGAATATGGTCAGGTCTGCTAGTGTAGACTTAAGATTTTGAATGGGGTAAAATCGGGTGATCTAGTGGGTTCTCCTGTTTAACATCCTGAAAAAATATATGGTCCAATAACTATTTTTCAGGATACCAGCTCATACGTCCATTATAGTGGTCTTTGCGTGTGTAATTCTTGCATCTAACCTAAGGGTTGTTTTACCAGTTAAAATACTCGTAAGTCCGTCCAAATAAAACGTCTCATCCAAAAATAAAACTTTGTCAATAAAATTTAAATTATTATTTTTTTGACTTATCATGTACCCTCGGAATGTAGTTCTTCGATTGCAGTCATCTGTAGCCAGCTCTTGGATGAGACGTACTTTATAAGGATGGTAGTTTACCTTTTTTAAATATTTGCTACTGAAGACTTTTCAATATCTAAATATTTAGATAAACTGTTTGAAATTAGATTACATCTTGTTTAATTTTTGCATCAAAAGTAGATCTACCTAGCTTCGATACAACCCTAAAATGTCCTAATTCTCTGTATTTTTTTTATGTTCTGCTGACCATAGACTGAGAGATAAGTTCACGATCTTGAACTTCTCTTGTTGAGTCCGTAACATATCATCAATCATCACTGAAATGTCAGTTCTCTCCTAGTGCAGGCTTACTCTGGCTATGGTATAGAGTTTTGATCGTGCCTGGTAGTTTCCCAGGAGTATATTTGATTGTTTAAATTAAAACTTGTGACCGTAGTTTATAGTTTTCTTGAGATAATTACGTCTCTCCCAAAACATTGACAAAAGTGCTTGTAACGTACAATTTGAATGCTAAAAGTATTCAAATATTTATAATTAAAAATTCAATGATATCGGAAAAATATTATTCCTACAAATCCATAAAAATAAAATTATTTTTTCCCTCGGAAAAACAATATTATGAATTAGTTTCCTTTTATTTAAATTTTATCACCCCAAATATTTACCTCTAACGAGATTTTTTTAATTAAACACACGTGATAAACGTTTTCCCAACTTGTGTACCTATCTAACCTCGAACTTCGGACAAAATTCCAACATTTTAATCCAAACACATACTCCGAATTCTCTAAATTCCATTAAGTCTACGAAGAGTTAAACGTAACGAAACATTTAGTCATTTTCCTCTAAAATTCCACAAAAGCTTCGAGAATTTTGCCTCGTCTAATCAAACAATGTTGCCAAGTAACTTAAAACAAAGGAATTATGCATGAATTTATATATCCCAACTTCGCCGACACTGGTGAAATAAATATAATGAAATAAACTGCATTGTTATTGACAATATAAATGTTTTAAATTTTTAAATACGTTTAGCAATTCTGCATTATTAAATTGGAAAAAAACCGCAGTCGTGCTGCAGATTAAATTTTTATCATTTTTATTGGAAAATGGAAAAACCAGTGAAAAATTAAATTGCTTGAATTTATATATTAGTTCGTTGCTGGATTTTGTGCCAAGTCGTGATAATGTATTCATAATATAATTACGCATAAAAACCATTCAATTGGTATGTAATAAATGATAGTAATATAATTCCGATTTTTTTTCAAACCTACTTTCAATTTTAATTTCACTCCGGTAATTACCTACGTAAAGCTAGCAATTAACATAACTTTGTAATGCAAACTATATACAGTGAACGGCTAAATTATGGAATTATAATTATTTCGAGAACCGTCGAGTTTTAAGGAAAATCCCGAAACAGGTAGATTTTTGTTGTAAAATACCCATGTTATAACGTACATGGAGTAGAGATGACGTCTCCGGTGTAGGTGTAGTGACGTAATCGTTAATTTTTTTAAATATAAATTGGTATAATGGGACACCTCATTTGAACGAGAATTTAATTAATAATAGTCCATAATTTAGCAGTTTACTGTAGGTATGTACGAAAAAGCCGTTGAAGTTTGAATATTTACAAAAAATAATTAAAATTTTCAGCTGGAGTTTATTATTATTATTATTATTATTATTAAGAACAGGGTGAGTGTTTTCGCAACCTCCTGCACTGCGACCAAGTAAGATCTTTTGTGCCCCCCTCTTGTTGGATTCAGGAGAGATCTATGTCATTGACAAAGTCGATCAAGCCCCTGATCGGTAGGTTTAGTAATTCTTCTTCCATGATGAAAATAAATTCTAAGAATTTCTGTCTTTTGCGGCATAACGCCGGGCAGCTCGTGATAATGTGTTCCATAGTTTCCACCTCTTCACCACAGTACCTACAAGTGTCATCATCCACCAGTCCCATCTTTCTCAGGTGATGCCTGCAGTGGATATGTCCTGTTAGTATGCCGCAAAGTAGTCTTAGCTCCCTTCTGCTTAGTTTTAACACTTCCCTTCCCCTCTTTTTGTTAGGGTTGAGGAATTTCTTTGAATGTTTGAGACCTGTAATAGCATTCCAGGTTCTGTTGATTTCTTTGTTGATCCAGTTGGTAATGACTTTCTGGTAGTCTCTTTGTCCAAAAGCAAACATGGGAGCTGGTCCTATAAAGGACTTTTGTGCACCCTGTTTCGCTTGCTGATCTGCCTCCTCGTTGCCTGCTATACCCACATGCCCTGGCACCCAGACAAGTTCAACTTTATTCTTGTCCGCCAGCTGGCTTAGAGCCAGATGGCACTCATGAAGCATTTTTGATCTCAAGCTGTTACTTTGGAGTGCTTTTAATGCCGCTTGGCTGTCCGACATGATACTTATGTGTTGTTTGCATCGGTCTTTGTTGATCAGGTGTTCAGCCACCATGAGGATGGCATAGACCTCTGCTTGAAAAATGGTGGTGTCAGCACTGAGGGACTCATGTCTGTTGAACCTTGGTCCCACCACTCCTGCCCCCACTCCATTTTCCATTTTTGATGCATCTGTGTACCACTTTTGGGAGTGCTCCAGTATGCATACTGTGTCTCCCGTCCAGTCTTCCCTTTTGGGGATCCGAACCTTGTATTTATGATCAAATATCATTTTTAGTTGCATCGGGTCACTCACTGAAGCCATGTCCATCAAGGGAGTGACCTTGAGGATTTCCAGATGCCCCTTGAGGTTACCTTCTTTAAAATGGTGTTCCTCATGTAATTTGAGGATTTGCTTCATAGCTTCCTCCTTAATCACTACCGGTAGGGGATCCAGATCAAGCAGGATCTCCATCGCGGCAGTAGGTGTAGTTTTCATGGCTCCTATAGTACTCAGACACGCTAGTCTTTGTACTTTGGCCAGCTTTATTTGGGCTGTTCTTTGGTCTACCTTCTTCCACCAAACTGCTGACGCATAGAGGATGGCAGGTCTAACGATCTGCCTGTAGATCCAGTTCATAGCTCTGGGGTTCAAACCCCACGTTTTGCCTACCATTTGGCGGCACGACCACAGTGTTTTGATGGCCTTGTTGGTTGTTCTAGTCAGGTGACTCTCCCACGTTAGTTTTTGGTCCAGTGTCACCCCTAGGTACTTGACTTCCTTGGAAAGAGGTATGATAGTTCCATTTATTTGAAAACTAGGTAACTTTATTTTCCTTCGTTTGGTAAATGGAACTATTGTGGTCTTCTGAGGGTTTATATTCATACCCTCCTTACGGCACCAATTTTTGGTTAGGTCAATGGCTTCCTGCATTCTCTCCCCTATGATGGAGTCATGCTTGCCCCTCACTGTTATAGTTATGTCATCGGCATACCCCAGAACGTCAAACCCCGCGTTGCTCAGGTCGTTTAGTAGTTCATCTACCACCAGCGACCACAGCAGCGGAGATATGACTCCCCCCTGTGGGCAGCCTCTTTTGGTACTTACTTCATGTGTGGCACTGCCAATGCTTGTGGATACTTGTCTTCCCCTCAGCATATTATTCATCCATTTAATGATGAAGTTATGAATCCCTCTCTTCCTGAGAGACTGCGTCATTGAATCATAGGCAGCATTGTCAAAGGCTCCCTCTATGTCCATAAAGACTGCTAGGGCAATCTCCTTTGAATCATGAGCTCCCTCTATGATTTTGACAATTTGATGTAAGGCTGATAGCGTTGATTTGCCTTTTTGATAGGCAAACTGGTACTTGTGAAGAGGTTTAGCTGATAACACCTCCATTCTGATGTATTGATCCACTAGTTTCTCCATCGTTTTGAGCATAAACGACGATAGACTTATTGGACGATACGACTTGGAGTCGTCAAGGGGTTTTGCACCCCCCTTATGTATAAATATGACTTTTACTTTCCTCCATGCATGAGGAACATGGCCATATAATAGGCTGGATCGAAACATCTTGATCAGCGTTGTAATTAAGATGTCCTGCCCTCTCTGAATGAGTGCCGGAAACACTCCATCAGGGCCTGGAGCCTTGAATGGCTTAAAGGACCCTAAGGCCCACTTAATCCTTTCAGGTGATGCAATTTTATTAACAAGGGGACAGTCCATCTTGAGTTCTGCTCTGCTCCTTACGGACCCATTGTCCTCTCTTGTTTCTCTAGATGCTGTGCACCCTGGAAAATGTTTTATTAATAAAGCTTCCACAGTTTCCTGGAAGGTTATTGTGATGGTACCATCTTCACGTTTAAGCGCCCCTATGTTTTCTTGAGGGCCTTTTGATAGAGCCTTCTGCACTCTGCTAATTTCAGGTGTTTCATTAAGGTTCTCACAAAAGGTCCTCCATGAGCTGCGCTTCGATTTCCGAAGTTTAACATTGAACTCAGTAAGAGCCTTACGGTACTCTTCCCATTTGTTCATTCTCTTTGCTTTATTAAATTCCCTTCTGGCCTTGCTTCGCAGACTGCTTAGCTCGTTGTTCCACCAGGGCACTTTATTAAAAGTTTTCTTGGTTTTGAGAGGACAGTTTTCCTCAAAGGCCCTCATTATAGCCTTCGTTGTAAGGTTAGCTGTTCTCTCCAGTTCATTTATAGATCTTATTTTGTTTGGTATTTCCTTCAAGCCGTCTTGTAGGATACTTTTATATCCCCCCCAGTCAGTTTTGCTAGGAACCCTATAAGTTTGGTTGATCATGCCGCAAGCCCCCACTTTAAACATGATCAGACAGTGATCAGAGAATGACACCTCCTCCGACACTTTCCAATCACTTATTAGTTTAATTGTACTAAGACACTAAGGTTAGATCGAGTACCTCCTGCCTTATAGAGTTTATAAATGTTGGGCGATTACCTTTGTTAGCCACCACCAGGTTAGTAGTAAGTAAATACTCATATAAAGACTCACCTCTTTTGTTCGTATCGGTGCTTCCCCATACAATGTTGTGGGCATTGGCGTCGATGCCCAGGATTAGCTGCTTCCTGTTGGCCTCGCAGTAGCTGATGAGTCGTTTCACCGTTTCTGGTGGCGCCTCCTTATCCTCCCCAGGAAAGTATGCTGAGGTAAGTACTACCTCCTTCTTTCCTCCAGGAACACTCAGCTCTGCTATTATTGTAGCTGTATCCGCATCTGTGAATTCTGAAAGAATCATTGTATTAATGGTTTTGTTAATCAGAATCGCCGCCCTCGGTACTAGGGCAGATCTATCATAGATTAACTTACAGTTTTTGGTACTAAGTCCACAGATTTTTCCCCCATGGATCCAGGGTTCCTGGACTAGTCCCACCATTTTAGTGCCTTGGGCAAATCTTTTGCATAAGGTGGCTGACGCAGCCTTCGCATGGTGGAGGTTTACCTGCACAAACTCCATTTATGCTGTTTTCGAGGATTGAGGACCAGTTCCTCCTTCCTCCGCCACCTCCATTACGGTTATCTCCTGGGGATCAGACTTCTCCTCCTCCAGTAGTGGTTCATGAGGTTTTCTGATTTTAACAGTCACCTCCTTGAACCCATATGACAATTTCTTGCCCAGGGATTCCACTGCAGACCCTGAATTTTGGTCAATTGAGAGGATTAGGAGTGCCGATGTGCCCCTCGCCTCTCTCTTCACCACCCTCCATGAAGAGGTGTTGACTCCATGGTTTTGCCCCTGGATTCGATGTAGAATCCTCTCAGTAGGCATCTCCGCCGAGTTTGGGAAGTACCCCAACAGGGTACTCCCTTGAGGTATGTCTACCTCCTTAGTAGCCCACAGTTCCGAACCTTCCCAAGGGTGGAGATCAACTACCACCGCCTTGAGCCATTCTACTGTAGCGTCGTCCTTGCACAGTAACATCAAGTAGCCCGCCTTATAGACCGAGTTGAGGAACTTAGGTTTAATGGTTTCATTAAACCTTTCCTCCACTATGTCCATAAGTGACGAGCAAATTGTGTCCATCTGCGCTGTGTCTAAGAGTTCGGATGGGTATCTCCTAGACATCACCGCCATTTTGACTCCTTCTAAGGCACTTTTAGCTGGAGTTTAAGTTTCTAATTCGCATTGTAAAGAGTGATTTATTATAGGTGGAAATCCGCTGCATTTTGGACAGTAGGAAGGTACCTTTGCAAATTTCCAAGTAACTTGATTATGTCAAGATTTTCGGGCATATTGCTTCAATAGAGAAAACTGGACGTGTTGAATATACAGTCAGTTTTGTTAAGCAACTCTCAAAAAATCTGAAAAAAACTTGGTAGGGGAGGATGGGGCACTTTCGGCCGTTTAATATATTTTTCCTACGTTCATGCAAAATACAAAACATTATTTAACCCTATTTGGTGGGGAAACTAGTTTTTTATTGCTCTAGTGCAATAAAAGTTTTATTCCACAGCTCTGTCGTTTTACTAAGCGTTTTGTCATCATGACAAACATAAACATCCAAATCTACGCCATTTTAAGTTTAGAACAACCTAAATAAGACATTTTTTGGTTTTTGCTTGAACGTAGAAAAAATATTGCATGCAACTTGTGCAAAAAGTGTTTATAGCACTCAACGTATTGTCCTACTCGACCTAACGGCCTTGTTGGACAATTTCACGTCGCGTGCAATAAACACTTTTTGAACTTGTTGCACAAATAACTTGGTTTACGTTCATGCAATAAACAAAGCTTTATTGAACTGTATTTTATAGAAAACCTAGTTCTTTATTGCACATATCTGTCATTTAACTTAGCGTTTTGTCATCGTGACAAACATAAACATCCAATTCTACGCCATTTTAAGTCAGTTTAGAACGACCTAAATAAGACATATTTTGGTTTCTGCTTGAACGTAGAAAAAATATTGTATGCAACTCGTGCAAAAAGTGTTTGTTGCACTCAACGTCACTCTCACGTCGTGTGCAATAAGCACTTACTTTTTGCATAAATAACTATTGATTTGAAAGAAGTACTTACATCGTATTTTCCAGGATCCAATTAAATTAAACTATCTGATCACTTTTAGAGTTATGGTGGTGATATTTCTTTTAAATAGTAATTAATATTTATTTTATTAGTAAAAATGAAACTTATTGGCCGAATCTACCCCATGCTAAGGTAGATTCGGTCGGTACTTGGGGCACTTTTGGCATTTATTTAAATGGATTTTTAAAACATGGTGCATCATAAACACGGTAAATTCAGAAAAATGTAAAGTTTAATACCAGACACCAAAAAATATATTTAAAATTGTGTAAAAAAAATTATTTTACATTGAGTTCTTCAAAATGTGACGGCTGAATCTCGTCTTGATGTCTAATATTTTTTTAAAATTCCTATTATATTCTCCTGATTACATATTTTTACGTCCTCCACTTGGGTAAATGAATATTTATTCATTGTTTCCCTTCTCCGATAATATTTTACCTCAAATTGTCACTTGAAACAATTTTTTGCACATAAAGCAAAACAGTATTTTTTATAAGAATTTAACCAAAATACAGTCATATAACATAACACTACTAGCATCGTCTTTAAAAGCTTCCTGACTAAGATTACTCACTGTTTCGCTACAATATTCAATATCTTCTACTTCGCATTCACTGCTGGTAAAAGTCACGAATCTTTCTCGTTACGTCATAACTTCATTGTTAGAGAGTTCGGCATGTATTTCTGGTGATCTAAGTATGAGAGGATATAAATAAAAACCAAATTTAACATAATAGTCAGACTACAATTTGAATTCTACAAATAAATTGTTACAAAACTTACCTCTTGGATGGCATTTAACGGCAGAAATGGTCCGCCATTAGCCAACTCCTTTTGGAAATATTCATGTAATTTTCGAATACACTAACGTTTACTTTCGTCCAAACGTTTACCCGGCATTTTGTCGAAAAATATCACAATAAATGTAAATGAACTTTACCTGTTTGAAGTAATGACAAAGGCGACGAACTTCAATGATGACAGAATGATTTCCGCATAAAATGACGTTTCGCTTTTTAAGTACAATCGTTGTCACAACACAATACAGAGTGACAAACCGCTAAAGACGTAATGGCGTTGCTTAATTCAGACACAAAAGACATATGTACCTTTCCATTTGTTTTAATTAGACATACGCGGTCAGCCATATCCGCATAAAATTAGAGTGTATTTGATACATTCAGGGAAGTATGACGTAACGGGAAAGATTCGTGATTTTTAGTGTATCTTCTTTTAACTCGCTTATTTGTTTTAGTTCAGTTTCATTATTTTTGAATTCGTTACACCTTTTTCTTAATGTTTTTCAGATTTTTTTGCTAGATTTCTTTTTTTCTTCCTCAAGTTCTTCTATTCTAGTGTCCTCCGGAGTCTCAGTGTAGATCCTAGATTTTCCTTGGTTGACCCTAAGCCATTAATAATTTTAGGCTTCTGCGCTTTGGAGAAATGCCTTGCATCATCAGAAGTAATTACGTTAGTTCTTATCACATGTGCCTCTTAAAATATTAACTTTATTCTGCCATTGAGGAAATAAAACAAAAAGGAAAGAAACCTGTACTTTATATAGGTACTTACCTTAAACGAAGAGGTCTGGCAGAAACAGAAGAAGCAAAATATGTCTTGAAGTTAAGATGGCTTGAATGGAAACTAGATGCCTAGGGGTATCCTAGTGGTGTAACGGTATCCTCCTAGCAATGTATCTTAGCAGCTGTTACCTGGCAGCTGTAGCCTGGCAGCTGTAACCTGGCAGCTGTAGCCTGGCAGCTGTAGCCTGGCAGGGTATTTTGGCAGCGGTAACCTGGCAGCTGTGCTTACCACAGCAATTTAAGGTAAAACTTAAGGTAAAATTGGAGAGACGATAAGATATGTCTTTACTGTAAGACTGTCGGTAACGGAAAGAAAGGGCGATCGTTTTTAAAATGGAATCGGCCGTTGACATAACATGTCAATTGTAGAGTAGGAGAAATTTAGATCACAGAACTATATTGGGAGTGGCTACTATGACGGCGAGCGGTAATTAGGGAACTTATTTGGAAAAATCGAAACAGGTCGATAGGCATGTTACAATGGGTCCTAAAACGGGCGTTTTGTCAGTTTTGGGATCAGCTTGACAGTAGTGGTTCTTCCAGGGTTACTTGAAAACCAGTCATTAAAAGACACCGCACTTCTATTTTTAAATGGCCCAAAAACCACAAGATCTAGTGGATGGAGTTTGTGAGATGTGTAGGGAAGGAATGACAGGAAAACAATACCTTTATCTATGGCATACAAAATCGCTGCTAATGTTAAATGCGACACTCGCTATGAAGAATATGCTGCTATGAATTGAATCTACCATGAGATGCAATGTAACGCTCGTGTAGCTGAACGAAGATACGTGGAACTATATCCTAACAGAAGACATTCCAATCGATCCACATTTACGGATCACCATTAACGCCTAAGAGAAACCTAAAATTACTTAAACTTTCAGGCAACTGGATGTTACAGACGTGTTCGAAAATGATATTCTGGACAAAATAAAACAGAATCCGGAGTTCAGAACTGAAAGACTCGCGGCCCAATTTCAAAAAGTTCATGCGATACTAGATGGTGATTACCGTGCTCGAGTAGTTTTTGCAAACTGGTTACTGGACAAAAAGAACCAAGATTCCAATTTTTTCTAAAATACATCATTATGCCATAAAACAATGCACCAGCAAGGATTTAGCGAGGATTGTAATCGGCAATCAACTATTAGCTTTCCTGATGGCTATTTAACAAAACAGTAGTTGCCAACTTTTGTCTTTGATCTTGAAATACATAATTTCATATTATAATACTTTATTGTTTTTAAATCTGGTGCATTATAAACCAGATGAAACTTACCTACTATATCAGTTAATTTATTAGGTATGCCCCGAGCAAAATAAACCCTCAACATAAATCTGAATAAATTTCAACATTCTTATTAAGACCGGTTAGTTTTTTCGATGTAAAATTCGAATGTCTAATGGCGAACTACTTTCAAAACAACATTGCAATAAAATAAGTATTTCATACACAGTAATTAACCACAAATAAAAAACAGAATTAAATTCCACTACAGTCGCTAAAACGGTAAAAAAACCATTCGTACCTACTTACCATAAAATTAACGAAACGGTTTCAATCCGAAGCACTTCCAACGAATGACCTCCAAACGACATTGAAGTTAACAATAAAGACGCACACCACAAACAGACAATATTTTAAAGGGGCACTGTCAGAATATAGATGGGTGATTTAATAAAATGGTTTGTGGAAGTGACAATCTTTTTAAAATCTTTATTGTATCCTTGACCTTTCCTTGAACTCATGAGAAAATAAATTTCATTATTGTACTAACATATTTTTTATATGCCAGATTCAATCTTGGTATTGAAACGTTTTTATACTAGCAAAAATAGAAAAGCACATGAAAGATAGTACGAATTACCAACATACAGGGTTATTCATTACAAAATATCCATTTTTTTATTATAAAATAGAGTTAAATCTCGGCCATATCACACATGTTTGGTAGGTATTTCCGGCCACCATTTACATGTTTTGCAGACAATTATTGTCAAAAGATCGCTTGCCCAAAGAAAATATTCCGCAATATTAGTTTGCTTTGGTGTTTTTTGTTGTGAAACTTTTTGAGGTTAAAATGATCTAATAAATGGATTATTGATAAGTACATTTACACCCTGAGTTGTGGAAGGTGGGGACCGGAATATATGGAGATAAAATGCTAAGAAATTTGCATGGGTTGCTGTTATTGCCTAAAAATTTTGTTTGTCAAGTGTTGACATACCAAAACAATATAAACCACTGCCACGCGAATGATTTCGTCTTCGTCCGTCATTCTTGTCCGATTTATGTAAGTATGTTGTCATTTTTCACAATGGTCCAAAGATACTGTTGCATTTTTTGTTTTCATGATGGCTGGGCTTTGACGCCAATTTTGCATTAAAAATATTGTTCCTTCAGGGTCAAGTAAAGTTGAATTATAAAACATATACCTAAAGCCTCCTCTGATAATAGTATATTATTCAACAAGCGTATAATGAAGGCTATTATTCACGAAGTCCGTTTATGTTCGCGAGCCGCATGTGAGTGACATAAACTCCTAAATGAATATTATCCATTATATGCGAGTAAAATATTATATTTTGTCCACCACTATTAACTACCTATTTATAAGTGGATTTTTTTTCTTCTCTACAATTTAGGAAGGGATTATATATAGTTCGTAACTTATAAATATCAACCCACGTGATCAAAGTGCCAAAAAAGAGACGTTCGCTTGTATTATGTCATTCTTTTGCTGCTGTCAATCAGTATGTTTTACAGCCTTAATCCTAATAAATATTGAAATTTATAGGTGGCATGTTATCAAAAAATATGAATATATGCTTAAAGAAATGTTTCGTAATTGATTTCATATGTAATACAACTCGGGGGTTACTTAATTATTAAACTCAAACTAACATCAGTCATACTAAACAAATTATATGTTGGCAAAAATGCGCGCTGTTGCCGCAATTAAAATGGTTTATCTGATTCAGTTGACGTCTTGACATTTTTAGGGTTATGTTGGGACAATTTAATATTGATCATTCAATTTTTTGATTATTTTATCAGCTTGTTATAAAAAACTGCGAAAAACTGTGAGTAAAATTTCACAGGCAGTGTTGAGTTGTCAAAGTTAACGTATAAATGAAACTTAATAACACTGCAATAGTTAATGTACCTATTTGCTATTCGGCTATTCCTGATGACTATTTACAGGATGAATGAAGCAAGTAAGTATTATACTCAATCAACCATATTGATTGTATTCTCTTACACTATTCATAATACTTAGCAATTATATTTGCACAATTTATTTACAGGTAAATGTTTTATACTGAAATAAGTTCAAGTTAACTATCAAAAACTAAACCTAACCTATAGCCAAATAAAAAGAAGAATATTTGATAACTTCATTTAACATTTACTAGATTTTCATACTATTTCAAGAGCTTGGCAACATAGTCCAGTTATGACAGAAGTCACGTGGGTTGATACAAACTATATATATAATTTTTTTGATTTTTCTGGCAATAAATAAAGGATACTTTTTATTCTGCTTCTCTTATTTTTAGCGGGGTAGCATTAATTTTATTGTATAATTCGCTTTACATATTATATTTAATAATTAAAATTCAGCCTTAAATTAATCAGCTATAAATTATTTTTCTGAGTTTTGACATCATCATACTATATTATAATAACTTGATTAATGAATTAGTATGTCGTCGTAGTATAGTGGTTTAGAGGTCTGACTGCGTGAAATGAAGATTTGTAGGGGTAGGGTTCGAATTCTGGTCGCGGTGATAATTTTTATTTATTATATTGTGATATTTGTGTATAAATAACCGTCAATATAGGTCCTATTTATTCGTTTCGTGTGACCTGTTCTATATCCACACCTTTAATAATAATAAGGTAAATAATTATACTTGAAGAAGCACACGTAAAATGTAGACATTATCAAATAGTCGAGGACAAAAAAATTTGTTGTGTGTTGCTTATAAAATCTTCAAATCTAATTAAGTACAATGTAATGCGAATCTAGCTCACTTAAATTTTTCTCAACATAAAACTCAACATTCTATTAAAGTTTACGAAGTTTTTAGTCCTTTGGAGAAAATTTGACGCAGTTAATTTTCCTAACTCTATATACCTCAACTAGGAGAATCCGAAGTTCCGTTTTACTCGACTTTAATTTCTCTTCATACTAGTTCGGAAGTTTTGGAAGTTATTCGCTTCCAACGAATTTGTTCAGGAGTTAGAACCAAAATAAACTTCTTTATTATATTTCCTCAGGAAAGTTTTGTAACAAGTTAAATTTTAAGGTGCTATAAAATAAGGATCTTGTTAATGGACACACTAAGGATTGGATTTTTTTGGTTCGTGGTCATGCAGAGAAGAATATGAATTTATATTAAAAAAAATTGTTTTTACTGTTATAGCAAATAATCTGCAATTCATGATTATTGAAACTTTCAGACTTTTAACGTACTAAGGAAGGAGTGATGTAGTTTCTACCAGATACTGACTTTCAGTATAGCAGGTAGACATACATTATTTTTAATTACAAATTGAAGGTACGTATGTGAGTATATTGGAATGACATTCACTGGGACCTAAATAATCTATTGCATCTTTTTCATCTACCCCGAGGAGAGTCTCAGACTAGTAGTTCCTCTGGAAGAATTTTAGGATATTCTCCTGCATTAGTTTAGGCAAGTGTCCCTCTTTTATCCAGTAGCCTCCCAGGTGCTGTGCCCTAGGATGTTGTAGTGCTACAGAATCCATTTGGGACACCTGTCAAAACCCGTTATTGCAGTCCTACTCTGTCTCAGGCATTAATTTGTTCCCACCTGGTTGTAGTTTAAATATCTCAGTCCTACTAGATCTTTCCAATGCTCAGATCGTCTATTTCTTCCAATAATACATTGGTGCTGATATCTCAAAAGGAATGCCGGTGTCCAAAACGGTGTTTAGCCTTTGCTGGTTCTATACCAATGTGTCCTGGAACATACAGTAAGGTTATTGAGTTTTTCTAGGCATTGCCACACCATTTTCAAAATGATTACTCTGCTTTAATGGCTGCTTGACTATCGTACATGATGATAAACCATTAACTTCTAGATCTTTTATCAATATTGAGCTGAGGAAACTTTTCTATAGCGTGAAATTTTATGTGTGCGAGAAAAAACATTTAAACAACCAATACTCTGATTACACCAGTTTAAATTTAACCTTAAATTAGTTTTACTTTAGTTGATGTTGTATGAATCCACCTTAATAATCACCACAATTAAGATATGAATATTCCAAATGGTTCGTTTCATCATCCTGGAAACAATATCCTTTATTTTTGTACTCTCCATTCATTTGAGTTCTGAATTATTCAGGTATGCCAACCCTTCTTAGTATGGAATTTATATACCTACTTCAAATTTAACAATGAAAGCGACAGGCATGAAGTTTTAGATTATGCATACTATTTAGAGAGAATGCTTTCATTTTAAAACTGGACGTATAAAATAACTTTTACGTGAATATAAAAAAAAACAAAAAGGACCTGAAATTTTTTATCATGGAGGAAGTTTAACAATGCTTTCTTCTAAAGATTTCTTTTTCCTCCCTATTATCTTTTCACCCTGTATTCTTACTTGTATGATGTATGATTAATAGAGAGTATTGGACATTAAGTAGTTTGTTGTCCAAATTTGCTATTTCGTTATTTCAATGCTCCTTACAATAGGTCTGTTCCAACCGCAATCAGAAACGACAAGAGAATAACTAGTCAAAGCAAATAAAGAGTTTACTTTCGATTAATTCTTATCACTGATTGCAACGGTCGACTATTGTCTGATCAAACTAACATCAGTCATACTAAACAAATTATATGTTGGCAAAAATGCGCGCTGTTGCCGCAATTAAAATGGTTTATCTGATTCAGTTGACGTCTTGACATTTTTAGGGTTATGTTGGGACAATTTAATATTGATCATTCAATTTTTTGATTATTTTATCAGCTTGTTATAAAAAACTGCGAAAAACTGTGAGTAAAATTTCACAGGCAGTGTTGAGTTGTCAAAGTTAACGTATAAATGAAACTTAATAACACTGCAATAGTTAATGTACCTATTTGCTATTCGGCTATTCCTGATGACTATTTACAGGATGAATGAAGCAAGTAAGTATTATACTCAATCAACCATATTGATTGTATTCTCTTACACTATTCATAATACTTAGCAATTATATTTGCACAATTTATTTACAGGTAAATGTTTTATACTGAAATAAGTTCAAGTTAACTATCAAAAACTAAACCTAACCTATAGCCAAATAAAAAGAAGAATATTTGATAACTTCATTTAACATTTACTAGATTTTCATACTATTTCAAGAGCTTGGCAACATAGTCCAGTTATGACAGAAGTCACGTGGGTTGATACAAACTATATATATAATTTTTTTGATTTTTCTGGCAATAAATAAAGGATACTTTTTATTCTGCTTCTCTTATTTTTAGCGGGGTAGCATTAATTTTATTGTATAATTCGCTTTACATATTATATTTAATAATTAAAATTCAGCCTTAAATTAATCAGCTATAAATTATTTTTCTGAGTTTTGACATCATCATACTATATTATAATAACTTGATTAATGAATTAGTATGTCGTCGTAGTATAGTGGTTTAGAGGTCTGACTGCGTGAAATGAAGATTTGTAGGGGTAGGGTTCGAATTCTGGTCGCGGTGATAATTTTTATTTATTATATTGTGATATTTGTGTATAAATAACCGTCAATATAGGTCCTATTTATTCGTTTCGTGTGACCTGTTCTATATCCACACCTTTAATAATAATAAGGTAAATAATTATACTTGAAGAAGCACACGTAAAATGTAGACATTATCAAATAGTCGAGGACAAAAAAATTTGTTGTGTGTTGCTTATAAAATCTTCAAATCTAATTAAGTACAATGTAATGCGAATCTAGCTCACTTAAATTTTTCTCAACATAAAACTCAACATTCTATTAAAGTTTACGAAGTTTTTAGTCCTTTGGAGAAAATTTGACGCAGTTAATTTTCCTAACTCTATATACCTCAACTAGGAGAATCCGAAGTTCCGTTTTACTCGACTTTAATTTCTCTTCATACTAGTTCGGAAGTTTTGGAAGTTATTCGCTTCCAACGAATTTGTTCAGGAGTTAGAACCAAAATAAACTTCTTTATTATATTTCCTCAGGAAAGTTTTGTAACAAGTTAAATTTTAAGGTGCTATAAAATAAGGATCTTGTTAATGGACACACTAAGGATTGGATTTTTTTGGTTCGTGGTCATGCAGAGAAGAATATGAATTTATATTAAAAAAAATTGTTTTTACTGTTATAGCAAATAATCTGCAATTCATGATTATTGAAACTTTCAGACTTTTAACGTACTAAGGAAGGAGTGATGTAGTTTCTACCAGATACTGACTTTCAGTATAGCAGGTAGACATACATTATTTTTAATTACAAATTGAAGGTACGTATGTGAGTATATTGGAATGACATTCACTGGGACCTAAATAATCTATTGCATCTTTTTCATCTACCCCGAGGAGAGTCTCAGACTAGTAGTTCCTCTGGAAGAATTTTAGGATATTCTCCTGCATTAGTTTAGGCAAGTGTCCCTCTTTTATCCAGTAGCCTCCCAGGTGCTGTGCCCTAGGATGTTGTAGTGCTACAGAATCCATTTGGGACACCTGTCAAAACCCGTTATTGCAGTCCTACTCTGTCTCAGGCATTAATTTGTTCCCACCTGGTTGTAGTTTAAATATCTCAGTCCTACTAGATCTTTCCAATGCTCAGATCGTCTATTTCTTCCAATAATACATTGGTGCTGATATCTCAAAAGGAATGCCGGTGTCCAAAACGGTGTTTAGCCTTTGCTGGTTCTATACCAATGTGTCCTGGAACATACAGTAAGGTTATTGAGTTTTTCTAGGCATTGCCACACCATTTTCAAAATGATTACTCTGCTTTAATGGCTGCTTGACTATCGTACATGATGATAAACCATTAACTTCTAGATCTTTTATCAATATTGAGCTGAGGAAACTTTTCTATAGCGTGAAATTTTATGTGTGCGAGAAAAAACATTTAAACAACCAATACTCTGATTACACCAGTTTAAATTTAACCTTAAATTAGTTTTACTTTAGTTGATGTTGTATGAATCCACCTTAATAATCACCACAATTAAGATATGAATATTCCAAATGGTTCGTTTCATCATCCTGGAAACAATATCCTTTATTTTTGTACTCTCCATTCATTTGAGTTCTGAATTATTCAGGTATGCCAACCCTTCTTAGTATGGAATTTATATACCTACTTCAAATTTAACAATGAAAGCGACAGGCATGAAGTTTTAGATTATGCATACTATTTAGAGAGAATGCTTTCATTTTAAAACTGGACGTATAAAATAACTTTTACGTGAATATAAAAAAAAACAAAAAGGACCTGAAATTTTTTATCATGGAGGAAGTTTAACAATGCTTTCTTCTAAAGATTTCTTTTTCCTCCCTATTATCTTTTCACCCTGTATTCTTACTTGTATGATGTATGATTAATAGAGAGTATTGGACATTAAGTAGTTTGTTGTCCAAATTTGCTATTTCGTTATTTCAATGCTCCTTACAATAGGTCTGTTCCAACCGCAATCAGAAACGACAAGAGAATAACTAGTCAAAGCAAATAAAGAGTTTACTTTCGATTAATTCTTATCACTGATTGCAACGGTCGACTATTGTCTGATCGTTTTTGATTGCGGTTGGAACAAACCTATAACTTCTTAATTTGTGAGTCTATATATGGATTGCGTTCTATCCCATATAGCAGCTGAGATCTGATGATTAAATTCAATTTCTGTATTTTAAAAATTATTTTCTATTAAAAATTTGAAAAAGAAGGTAGAAGCTGGTGGATATTTTTACATAAGATAAATATGTGCTGATACTACGCGAAGTCAAATGTTGTACTCGTTCTTTTCTGGCGGACCCTGTTCCTGGGCTGTCAACGCTGCCTCTGGTTCCTTCACTTAAGCCTAAGAGATCTACTCAGCTCTTGAGAAAAATCTAATACTAGTAGTTCCTTTAGTTTTATATTCCTTAGAAAAATTCTGGGATATCCGCAGGCTTTTGTTTGGGTAAGTATTCCTCTTTCATCCAGGAGTCTACCAGATGTTTTGCCCTGGGATTCTGTTATGATATGCATTCCGCAAAAGTATACAGTCCACTCTCGATACGTTGAAGGTACTAGAGAAAGTTTCAAATTACCAAGAGTTCAAGAAAACAAGAGTTTGATCAAGATTCGAGAATTATTGGTTTAAAAATTCATTCACAAATAATTATTATTTACTGAAAGGTAGTCCGTAATTTTCTATTGAGTGCGCTACTTTAACGTTTCAAGGAAGACAGGAATGCGAACTGCAAACTCAGTCATGGATCGACAGGTGCACAATATGTACGTTAACAAACGACTTATGACACATAACAAAACATACTGATGATAACAAACGCTTCAAATTATAGAGTATGGAAGCCCAAACTTCAAATTTCCGAGGGAACCAATTTGTATTGATTTGATTCAATTTATCGAGTATTTTTCAAGGGACGGGGAAAAAATTCAAATGATCGACAAATTCAAATTAACGCATGTCAAATGATCGAGAGTCGACTGTAAATGGAGGTTTCTTCGATTCCACAAAATCTAAATTTTCCTTGTCTACTAGTTTGAGCTTCTTGAGGTTTCCATTCAGGAGGCATTGTCCTCCTGTTACACCTATTAAAACTCTTAGTACAATCTTACTCAGGCTTGGGCATTCTTTTGGTCTCATCTGGACATCAATTCTTGACGGCTGCTGTTCTCTTAAAATCATAATTACATATTCTGGAACATCAAGGAGGAAGCACCAAGCAGGGAACAAAGCCACAGCGATTCCAAATTTCTTGACCAATTATAAATTCGAATTTTTTATAGACACAATGCGCGTATCTTAATCTGTTATGTAAGCTCATTTCTTGACAAAGTCATCTGCTTTCTCATTTTCTTTAACATAATATTAACATATTGTTTCTTGCCACCGTATTCAATCCTATGCATGCGAGTTTAACACACTTTTTAAAGTATTTCCTTCACTATACATGTAATGTAAATCTTATCTCTAGTATTAAGTAGTTCCACCCGACACTGACACTCCGATTGAATCAAATTATGCATAATAGACTTATGCTAAGCTAATTGGAAACTTCACGTCCAATTACTTGTTTAAATGACTTGGGAAACTTATTCAATTAAAAACAAATGAAACAACTTTCAAGTAGAAATGTACTTATATGTAGGTTTATCTACGCACCACAAACACATTAACTAATATCAGAACTTACTTACACACTATTGAAACTTCCAGCAGAGAATATTACTAAATCCAACAAGTTTTACACCCTACCTCGGTAATGAATTCATTCTGAAAGCTCAAGAAGCTTTCTTGAAACTTCTCTAACCAACGTATAACTAGTCGTGGAGAGAGAAATTAATATGAAGTCAAATCCCTAGTTTTTGGTCCCTTCCAACTGAATTGTTTGAATTCCCTTTTACAAATTCGTCAAAGTAATCTCGAATAAAGGAACCGACATTTTCTTGCGCACTACCTTCTGTGGCAACGAGTATCAAGCTCTTGAGAACGATATTCCAGTCGATTCGCAACCAAGGCAAACACTATTAAAGTTCACTGCAAAGTAGGAAGTGAATTAGTTTAGAAGCTATTAACTGAGGAGCGTTAGTTAACCTCTGCCCTTTCTTCTTGTTCTATCACACAGGACCGTAATGAATATTTTTTCCTTGATACGATCCATTGTAAAGTCATCATCATTTGCTATCATACTTATGGCCGTATGCACCGATTATAGTACTAAACCCGTTCAACTAAACCGTTTTAAATAGTTAAACGCCCTTGATCTTGCCTTGGTATTCACCGAACGAAGTTTAGTTAAGCCTGAAAGAAATTTGACAACGTCGAAAAACCCTATAACTTTATATAATATTTACTGTTGATGGTATTTTCCTTTGCAAGATAGTCGATGAATATTACACCACGTACTTCCCAAAATACCGAGGCCATTACCTTTCCAGCTGATTGTTGTGCTTTCAGGCGCTTTGGACGTGGTTCTCCAGCTGCTGTCCACTCAGATAACGATCGTTTTGATTCCAGAGTGAAGTGATCCATGTTTCATCCATTGTCACATATCGACGCAAAAAAACTCCTGTTTGTTACGTCTAAACATGGACAAACACTGCTCAGAAGCATCAACAGTGAGCAAACGAAGCACCCATTTTGAACTGAGCATTCTCTTAGTCAATTGCTCATGCAATATAAAGCTAACACGTTCTTTTGATATCCTTACGATGTCAGCTAACTCACGCAACTTCACTTTTCGATAAAATTAAAACACGAAATTGTTTTTGATCCATTGTTTTGAAAATATTAAAAGTCGTGTTACTCTTAGCACAATAACTCACTAACTAATGAATAAAATATCAAGAAATTTTGACTGCTGTCTTTTTGGTTAGTACTAACTGAAAAACAGGCGATTGCAATAAATCTAGCACCATTTATATATCAGGACCGGGACTTTTCAGCCCATGTGTTATGTCCGTATGCATCGCTTATAGTGCTAAACCACTTTAACTGAATTTGTTTAAATAGTTAAACGCCCTTAATGTTGCCTTGGAATTAACCGAACGACGTTTAGTTAAACCTTAAAGAAGTTTGGCAACGTCGAAAAATATAGGGACTTCTTTGTGTGAAAAACGTTCGTTGGTGACAATGCTCGACGTTATTTGAGTTTTGAGTTCTTTCGTTGACAGTTACGGACGTGACGGTTATTATTTGAATTCCGAATTACATGTAATTTGGATGTATTTCATTGATAAAACGTGCAAAAGTTAAAATAATTTTAGAATCAACAGCTTTTTCTTGCAGTCGCCTAATCAAATCTATTCAATCTTTCATAAGACATTGACATAAGTTAACCAAGTGTCAAAAGGAACAATTTAAAGTTAAATCTTCAATATTGGGCGTTTAAGTTTATAATTGTTCAACCTCCATAGAATGGATGGTGCATACCAATTACCAACTGAAAATTATAAGCTAGTTTAATGCTTCAACGGCCATTATTTGCTTAATATTCGTGGAAAAGAATTTTAACATTACGAGGGTTGCTATTTATATTTTGAGCCTTGGCTTACTAAGTGTTTACAGGCGCCATCTGATGTTTCCAATTGAAAGTTTAATCTTTTTAACCATAACCTTCTTCAGAACTTTTTGTCATTTAAGTATAACTTGTGTTATCTACAGCGACTTCAAAAATTTTGTCTCAGCGAAAAAATGGAAATAACTCGTGAACATTTTCGTGCGATGATTTTTTACGACTTTCGACGTGGCTTATCAAGACAAAAGTGTATCGATCAACTCACTTCGACTTTTGGCGAAGAAACCCCATCCTCGGCCACTGTTAAACGCTGGTATAACGAATTTAATCGTGGCCGCAGTTTGCTCGGGGACCAAAGTCGTGAAGGTCGTCCAAAATCAGTTGTTCTGCCACAAAACATCGATGCTTTGCTCGAACTGATAAATCAAGATCGACATGTGACATATCGCGAGATAGAGGCATCTTTGGGCATTAGTATGACAAGCATCAATAAGATATTGCATGAACATTTAGCTGTTAAAAAGGTGACGAATCTTGGATCTATGCATATGAGCCCGAAACAAAACAGCAAACCACTGTATGGGTCTTCCAAGACGAACCCAATCCGACAAAAGTGGTTCGTACGCGAAGCACCTCGAAGCAACTGATCGCCTGTTTCTTCGGAATAACTGGACATGTGGCAGTCGTGCCGTTAGAGCAACGTAGAACGGTGAATTATGAATGGTACACAACCATTTGTTTGCCAGAAGTGCTTCGTGAAATACGAAAAAACAACCGGCAACGAAGGATCATTCTTCATCATGACAATGCCAGTTCTCACACATCGGCTAAAACAACCACCTATTTGACTGGCCAAAACGTCGAATTGATGGGTCATCCTCCGTACAGCCCTGATTTGGCACCAAATGACTTCTTTTTATTTCCGCATATCAAGAATAAATTACGTGGCCAACGTTTTTCGGCGCCTGAAGAAGCTGTTGATGCATTCAAAAACCATGTTTTGGAGGTACCTCAATCGGAATGGAAAAAGTGTTACGAAAATTGGTTCGAGCGCATGCAAAAGTGTATTGATCATCATGGAGAATACTTCGAAAAACAATAAAGCCATTTTTAATAATAAATTACTGTCTTTTCATTATTAGGCTCAAAATATAAATAGCAACCTATGAAACTGTAATCCCCTTCAATGACACCAAACTATTTACTTACAATTGCAGACATTGAAGAAAAATTTATATAATCCTATCAGTTGATCACAGACATTTGTGCCATATTGAGGGAAGAATACGGTGAATAAACTCGGCGAAAGGTTTTTGTAAATGGAGAAGGACCAAAATTTGTTTCAGTCAATGCAGGAAACAAAGATGGATCTATTGAAGGTGCTGGCTTGATTTTTCTTGCTAGTACAGAGCCATACAGAGTGCTTGCAGATTTCGAGAAATGTGTGTGAGTATATAGCGGAAATTTATGTTTACCTACACGTTCCCCAAATGGTCGTGATATTTTTGCTTCAAACTGTGTTAATTTGTTGCTATAAAGTAAGGATGACCCAGTAGAAACAGCTTGCAGATGCTATTAGAATTATTCAAAACTATTGTTTGTTAGAAAGAGAATAAATAACCTGCACTCAGCTTTCAGAAAGGAGTGAAAAAAGTAAAAAAATAAATTAAAAAGTCTGGGAATGCTATAGACGACATTTACGTATTTTAACAACAACTCTTACCCAACATCCCATTGTAGCCTTTTTTGTGTATTAGTTAATAATAACACTGGCAACAAACACAATTTTGTGTTCCTAGTAGCCATATTCATCTCGCCGTCGTTAATAGGTGTACTGTGTGTCCAACCGACAGGCTAACTGCTGTTTTTGGATTGGACGTTCTAAATCCACAGACGAGAACTGTCGATTTAGCGTTAATAATGTGTGGGCAACGTCGATTTTTGCCTTCAGTCTAGTACTTCCAACAAAGACCGGCCGGATTCCGAATGGATCTAACCAGATATTTCGGTGTTCTTTGTAAAGACGACCCTGCTTCTTTTACAAAAGTAGCTATACTTACAAAAAATTATTGTACCCTGTAGATGTTTACGCTAACATACTCTATCTCCTTATATTATTTCAGTATAATTCTGGTAAAAGGAGAGAGAGATAATAAAAGGAACAAGCCGTTGTAAACGGGATGCGGGACCACGATAAGTGCTCTGGTATGCATTTATATCTTATACATTCAATGTGAGTTTCTCGAGTTTACAATTCAGCACCAGCCGTTTAACTCATTATGTTCGTTAACTTTAAATGGCATTTTGTGCTTTTGCTTTTATATGTTGAGGTTCGGAAGATGTACGACGGGCGATCACGATGTCGGTCACGTGTCGCCGTTATGGCCAGAGCTATACAGACCATTAATGCTTGGAGCTCAAACTGTGACTACGCACATTCCATATAATATAATAATCGTAAGGTGTGATATTTCCATTTATGAATCAGTTACGGCCTACGATAACGACAATGTTAAGTGTTTGAATGATAATATTTTTATTATGATGCTACCTCGACTTTTGTGGTTTTAAAAAGGATCCTTTCATCTCCTGCTATCGACATAAAATAGGCTAAATAACAGGAAAGAGATAAGTCTACCTAGATACATAAAAAAGTGCACCAAAAACTACCTGCTTTAAATAAACCTATTCACTAAGAACCCGAAGTGTCAATATCTCCAGTTGCGGCGTTGCAGAAGGGCGATACTTCAGTAACAGTTACGTCGATTTGTTTGGACAATATTTTTCAAATAATTATAAATAATACTGACTCTTAATTAGCAAAATGAGATTGTAATATCACAGAAATAACCGTTCATCACTTATAAAAATATCGTTCTGCACTGGCTACTGACTCTACGCCACTTTTTCGTGCAACAGCTGCCATATTAAAAAATCATTATAAAGTTTGACAGGGTCTATATATAATACCTAATTTATCAAAGGAATGCGTGTTAAATTTCTAAAATACTGACCAAAGCCACCATACTTGCTGGAAATAAATGGATTCGAGAATAGGCACAGAAAACAAGAAAAATTGGTTTTCTGCAGCAGGTGAGTAGCCTTACCTCTTGCGAGCTGCTCAATTTTCGAATAAGCAGACATTTACGTAAATCCACAGAAAAGTGCCAAGAAGTCAGTAAACACCAGACAACTATACGAACATGGTGCATTAGAAAAGTAGGAAGACTGCTCAGCAAACGGTGGGGAGACTATATAAGTAGATCGGACTCCATGTATTCAATTTCTGGTCATGGTAGAGGGTGCTAGTTTAAATCCAATACTAAAAACATCTGACTGCAGAACAAGCAATCAAAAGCCTTGCCTACGTTTTCAGTACAAAGTAGTTTATTGGTTGCGCATTTAACAGTATGTAAGGTTAAGAAACAGACATGATATGATAGAAAGTGAATTACAGTCTTATGCCAAATATTTATTCCTCACCAAGGACTCCTCCAGGGCCTATCCCATTTGCTCCACAATCTATCTGTGCTGTTCCAACTATGATTTAGCACCAGAATTTTCAAATTTTGTAAACAGATATATTGCAGTATGTAGATGACATCTCTTGTACGTATTTATGTATGTGACATTCACTGGGACCTAAAAGATCTATTGTGCCCCCTTACTTCTACTTAGTTACTGAGGAATGTCTCAGATACTATTAGCTCCGTTAGTCCTATTTCCCACAGGAATTTTAGGATATTTGAAGATAAATGTCCTTCTTCTATCCAATAATCTCCTGGGTGCTGTGCCCTAGGATTCTGAATTGCTATGCAATTCGCAAGTAAGTGGATAGAGGTTTTTTTCCATGCCACAGAATCTACATTCTTCTTCCTCCACTATTTTGAACTTTTTCAAGTGCCCGTTCAGACGGCAATGTCCCGTTAGGATCCCTGTTAAAACTCTTAGGGCCAATTGCACCGACTATTTTAAATGGAGCTTAGGGTTAAGGGCCACTTAAAGTTAATATTTTTGTTGCACCGTATGTCAAACTCAATTTAAACCTCCCTTAACCTAAGCCGTCAATTTCGGAGGCTTACAAGAAAACTTAAATTCTGTTAACCTAAAAGTTGCTAAAAGTTTGTTTGTTGTGTTTTAATAAGAAAATGGATATTTTCAACGATGATATAGATGTGTTAGAAATAATAGAACATGGTTTTCCGAGACGGATATTTGTTGGGCCAAATTATTTTCACACAATAATGGACAATTTAACTTTTTTTAAGACATTTTGATTTTACAAAGAAACTGTTTCGTTTATTTTAAGTTTAATAGAAGATAGTCTGGAGTTTCCTGATGACAGGTAATAAATCTAAATATATGTCTAGTCTATTATAATTATGTAGTTACTCACTTAATACTTTGTCAAACTAAGTTTACAGACCTTGTGTTTAACACATCTGTCGTTAAAGTATAAAATACCAAGATTATATAGGTACGTTCTTGTAAAATGCTTTTAGGAACAACAACCTTAGTCCAATCAACCAGTTGCTAACTTGTCTGAGATATTTTGCGAGCTCAGGTTTTTTGATGACTGTTGCACGTTTTATGCAAATTGATGTAGCTACAGCTAGCAGAACCATAGTAAAAGTATCTAGGGAGTTAGCGACATTGAATCCCAGATTTATCAAAATGCCAACAACCCAAAGAGAGATCCTGATACACCAAGAAAAATTTTGAGAGACATTTTGCATATAGTATGAAATAATTCACCAAATAAATAAAAAAATCACAATCACACCCAAACCAAAATGTTATAAACAAAAAATGACAATAATGGCATATAAAGTCGAAAGATTGTTACCAATCACTTAAATTAAACTAAAAATTACCTAGAATGTGCATTGGTGCCAAACTGCATGGCTACTTAGCTTAGCTGACCTTTAGTTGACATGATGCAAGGGTTATATTTTAAAGGGAGCCTTATATTTTAAGCTCTACTTAGTACACTTAAACAGTGAGTCGGTGCAAATGGCACTTAGTGCAGTTTTACTTTCACTTATGCATTCATTTGATCTCAACGGGTTGTAGCCACCCATCAGAATCTTTGATTGTCTAAGCTTTATTCAGTCACAATAATCTCAAAATAACAGTGAATAAGCTACATAAACAAAACAGACTATTGAAACGATTTTACAGGTCTAGGATGAAGATCAAAACCTTAAAACCCATACTTGCATCAGTATAATAACAGTAGAAAATACAAACATAGTTTAATCAATAGGCACAAATAACTAATGACATTCCAGAATGACGTCACCGACTTTAATTAACAATTAGTTCCTAAAGGTATCTAAATGTAATGTTGTTAAGTGAGGAAAGCGGGGAGAAATAGATAATGTATCCTTTTTTCGATTTCCGGCTGCTTTTACGAAGCGAGGGGACTATTTGATTGATCTCTCTGATCAACGCCGTGATGCTTGAATTAGTTCTTTAAAACGGTGCACCTTCAGTGAATCACAACTTTAAACGTGTGCTCTCGACATTTTATCGAAAGTGCAATAACAGTGCAAGAAATGACGGTTAATAACATAAAAATCTACATATCTTCTGTAAGTTCCTTGTGGCATTACTTATTATTTTTTCTCTTATTTTTTTGGGAATCAAACCACAATAATGTTTTTTATTTTTTTATTTCGACGTTTCCGTAGCGTTCCAGCTACCGTTGACAAGATTAACTATAGGGACCAAAAATTATTTCTTTACTATAGTTAATCTTGACAACGTCGAAATAAAAAAATACAAAACATTATTGTGGTTTGATTCCCAAAAAAATAAGAGAAAAAATAAAAATCTATGATTGAAAACATTAAAAAAATGTATGATAACGATCCAACTGTTATCAGAAAAATGGGAACTGGAAGACCGGCGGAGCAAGACGAAGCATTAACTGATTATTTGAGGGAAAATCCCTTTAATACGACAAGACATACAAAAGTGCAGTAAACTTTAATGCTTCAATAACAACCGTATTAAGAAGAATTAGAAAAACTAATTTAAAGAATTGTGCTGCCGCCAGAAAATAAAAACTTATGAAGAACATAAACAAGGTCGATTCGTTAAATTATGTTTTTAACGATACATTTAATTTTTGGGGCAGGATCATTTACCTATTCCATGACGGCCATGTTAGAGTTTATAGACCGCCTTTGTTTGTAGGACTCTCTATAAATGTTTGTGCTTGGAAGTATAGAGGACGTTTAGGAATGTGTTGTAAAATCGAAGAAAGATTAAATCCGAAGAGCTATATAAATATTTTAGATGGGGTAATGTTGCTATCTGTTAGGGAAATCTTCCCAACGATAATTGTACTTTCCAGCATGACCATTGCTCAGTGCACACTGCTCGCCGTGTACGCAATTATATTGATGAAAATATCATTGAAACGCTTCCATGGGACGCTAAACGTCAAGATCTTAATACAATAGAGAAAGAAAACTGGGAAAACTTGTCAGAAAATGGAAATTTAACATCGAATTTAATTGACTGAATGCTTTCAAGATTACAAGAAGTTATCAATAATAATGGAGCTATGACGACACTTTATTAATTATTGAATGTAAGCTTTCGTAGCCGAAATTTGTTTTGTTTGTTTTTATTTGACGTTGGTTTGTTTCTGCTACCATGGTCTATAATCTATTTGTTAGTTTATTTGTTTGAACTACTTTAATTTTGAATTACGTGGAAATAACTACATTTATTTGCTGCCCCTCCCACGTTGACTGCTTGTGATGCCAATAAAAATCGAGGGTTTGAAGTAAAAAATGTATCACTGCAGGGTTAAACAATGTACCAAGTTTGAGGTTTGTAGATTTTTTTGAGGTATGCTTGAAAAACTGACTCGTAGCATCGTCTTCAATGCGTTGGCAGGAGCTTTTGATTAAAGGCAAGTTAAATTAGATAAACATAAAATCTCATCTAATATGTATATCTGTAGTTTGCATTTAACAAGAGAGTTTCTGACACCTGTTTGTATAGCTAGGCTAGGGCATATTTATGTATGTAATGTAATGTAAATGGCCCTTTCAGCTTAGTACGACAGATCTGTACTGTATACAAGTGGTAGATTTATTACAAACAATTCTATATTTTTTATTTTCTAATATCTAGGTTTACTATGGTTTTATATATAATAAAATTACAATTATACTCATCTTCAATTATAATAATGAAACGATAAATCCGTTAAACTGGTTCAAATGATACGTTCTGAATTCTAGACCCAATTAAGAACCAATAAAATAAACAGGACAGCAAACGATAAAAATATTTTTAATACCAGACAAACAAATCACTCAACGCAAATTGTTTCAACGGAAACACTTGACTCGAACATCTGGCTTGTATCTGTCTATGCAACCATCTCATCCATTTGGTATTTCCTCGATTACGACCTTTAGATTGACTAAAGCTATACACAACGTTGCTGACTAAAAAATATTGAGTAAACGAATGTTTTAAATGAATCAAAAGAATATGCATTTGTTTCCGTTTTTATTGGTTTAAAGCGATTTGTAATTACCAACTCTTCAAAATAAGGTTTAACACCTTATAATCGGTGTTCAAATATATTGAAAGTATCCATTTATGGCTAATAATTGTTTGTTCAAACATATATAGTCGGGTCGCTCTTAATTTACCATTTTCGGATCAAATAATTTTAATTTTAAATGAAATGGGTAAAACAAATGATAAAGGAATAAAGCAATTTGATGAGGTTTTTAAAAAGTTATTGATAAAGGTTGGGTATAGGTACCTAAAATATATAATAATATGATACATAGGTATTATATTTACAAGTTTATTTTTTACAATATACATACAACCTATCACTATACCCTATTTTTATGAATAAGAGAGTATTAAAATAATAAAGTATTCGTAATCAATAGGCGTATCACTTCTTTTAGTAAGTAGACAGTTAAAATATTTTTTTACTACCTCGAGTATTTTCGTATTAAATAACATTTATTATAATACTAATAATAATTGTATTCAAGAACCTATTAACACATATTTACATTAACAATAAAGTACACAGAAGAGCCTTGTAGAGATATAGTAAATATATCGGGTGTACTTAACCTGCTTATAATTTATAAACAGCTGAAGGTAAAAAACTGCAGGTTTTTCTAAAATTTTTAAATTTTTCCATAAGGTATGTTAAGAACATTGTGTCATACTGGTTTAAACTTTGACTTTTAAACTACGTTAAGTTCATGAATAATAATTTTAATATAAAAACTCACCAGTATAAGTAGAGCTAATTCTTACAAATCTAAATCAGAAAATGATTTGTCGCAACCAATATTTACAATGAGTGGCACAATTATTTCATCAGTAATATTATCCAACTTCCATATTCTCTCTTCTTCTTTAATCGTATGATTTACTGCCTTTTCCCAGTTTTCAGGTTCACATTATTTACAGCCTCCAAAAACAAGTGTTTAACATCACTCATTTTAATAATTATTTTTTCTTGAAACATCTCCTTTTATCTGTGCCCGTATAAGTCTAACTATTGTCAGTGTAATGACCATAAAATAAAGCAATGTTGTCAGATATAGAACGATGAATTACATTTCGAGTAAAATGATTCACAGCCATTGGTGATTCTTAACTTTGAATTTTCATCTATATAGGTTTCGACCTAATAATCGCAAAATTGGGTCACTCTGTCACATTCCTGCTTAAATTTACTTGATTAAAATACGAAGCAATCACAAACATCTTTTGGATCTAAAAATGTTAATCCAAAAAAATAGGTCAAAAATTTAACAGTATCCATCTGTTCATGGAATTCGAAGAAAGTATACCTGTATTACATGGGAGACAACTCGGACATAACCCTCTTCGAAAACCTCGACCACCAACCACATCCTAATAATATATTTTTGCTACTGATAAATCTTAAATGAAACTTTTAATGTTTCTAAAAATTGGGGTTTTCAAGGATAATTTTAGATGGTTGCTCTAAACTTTTAACAGAAGCTTCATTATCGAATACGAAAAGTTACGCCTATGGCGTCACTGACAGTATGGGGGAGTTATCTTTAACCGTTTTATAGTATACCCTCTATATTCTACTTGCAAAATATGAAAATGAAACAAAAATACCTAATTGCACATTATATTGAGAAAATTGTTCTTGCTCTGTCGCTATACAGCAGCATTTTAATTACAATACAATATAAAATAGTGAGAAAAGTGAGTGGAAGTTCTGCATTATAAGCTTTTATTTAGTCTCACATGTCCCGGTGTTTGTCTGTCTGTAATAAAATCTTTCGAGTTAAATTTGACCCACTTTCCGGATTCCCATTGAGCTGGAATTTTGCATACACGTTTGGATGACAATGCATTTCATAAAATAAATTTACACAAGTAAATATCGCGACAAGCTTTTACATCATATACATTTTATACTGTAATAAATTGATGAATTTGATATAATTTCAAGTTTATTTTCTTCTTTTTAGATCAGTTGAATAAAAGCTTGTTTATGAAAATGTTTATTATTATTAATTTTTAACTCTAATATTCTAACATTCTCAAATCAATGTTTACACTAACATTTTAAACTATCTTACGCGTGTATCGATAACCAAGTTATTTTCTTCAGAGACTGAAGGTGAACAGTGCTAAAAATTACATTTTTATTATAGGATATCGCTCTTCAACGTTTTTTACAGAATATGTTATGAAAATGTACATATAGGTACTTTTGCACTTTCTAAGAAAAACGTAAAAACAATTTGGCAACACTGGTCCCCTTCTGAGTTAGATAGCATAAAAGAGAAACGATCTTCGTATGCAAATAACGTTCATATCTAAAATAATGTAGTGTGTGTCGAATTTGGTCGATATTGTCATAAATACGAAGAATAGAAGATTTTGTTTGGATCATAACAGTTTATATATTCCGAACTTCACTGATACAAAAGAATATTACTACAACCTTCAAATGACCTTGACTATTTTAGATAATTAAAAGAAAGTAAATATGCAAATACAAAAGATAGTGATTAACAATGGATCAAGTTTTATTGAGAAAATAATATCACATTAAAACCCTTGCTTACTCTACAATTAACAGAAGCAATCATGGAGACCCGGAAAATATGCCAACTAAAAGAAAGGTCATCGCAACGAGCCAATCAAGAGCTAATGTTAACGGTTGTATAGTCTATTTCAGTGTCGGCCATAGGCGTAGGTCTTGAAATAGTATTGTTTGTAATATTAAAATTTCAAGTAATTGCGTAAGAGAATTAGGAAAAGTATGTTTTCTGGCCTGAAGTGCCAATATCGAAATATTGTGTAGGGATTACTTAGGTAGTAGATTATACAGTTACGTTTTGCTTATATGGGCGCAAGTGAAAAGATTTGTGGTAAGATACAACACGACATTCAAAATGAAAGACGTTAAGATTTGTGGTAAGATACAACACGACATTCAAAATGAAAGACGTTAAGATCAAGCCATTAAAGGAGGTGACACTAGAGAACTGGCTAAAAGCAGTCCAGCATGTCATTAAAGAAGAAGATAAAATGTGGGATCTTGACTACTTGATCGATCGGACCGTCAACCCGTTAATTATAACGTCAAGAGGAGATGACAGTTCCTCAGATGACGGAGAATATTATGATTTTTTATAATTTAATTTCTGTATAATGTACTTTTTGTTTAATGTTCAATAAAAAATAAGTGTACCTAATACTATGTACATAATACCTAATTTTTATTCTGTTAAAATAAAATTGTTTCCTTTTTACCAGTATCCTACCGGCACGCCTTTGGCACACTATTTTCAGTGTTTGTAAATGGATAACAATAGGCTAAACCCATATATTCACCCCAACCCGGGTGGTACTACCTGCACTTGATAAAAAGAAAGAATCTTACAATGAAATCAATGCCAAACTATGAAAGTGGCTTAAATATTCGTTGGGTTACTCTGTGCTCCCTTTGCATACCTAATGAGGTTTTATTACCCTATACTTTTCTGAAATAAACTATAGTAATAATTGTTAAGATAATCGAAATAATATAAGCGAGTGATTTCATCAACATACATCAATTTTATTGTCTGTATCAGTGTTGAAATGTGAGGATAATTATCCGATTTTTAGACAATTTTGCTAATTTGGATTCAATAGTTTTTCGAATATTTTGCAGAAGGGATATATAAAATGCCTTTTTTTTGGGACTTTCCATTTTGACTAGGATCGAAGACTTTATTTAGATAACCACTGTGTCCTTTTCGTAATTTTGGCAAATTCTGGTAATTTGAATCGTAAGTTCGGGTAATTTTTATTTTTGCATCAGCAACACTGGACTGCATTCTATTTTCTATTTGATGTCATCTGTCATTTATAATCTGCTTCTATATTTTTATACGTTATTTCATTATTTGCTTCATAAATTACAGAACAATCAGTCTTTGTTAAGACTAATTTGACAATTAACTTAACATAGTAAGGTACGTACTAAAATTATTTTTAGCAAGTTTGACTTTGTTTACATATCTCTTGACACTCTTGACAGTTAACACTTATGGTATCGATATTTGGCTATCGATCCAAAATATCGATTGTTACTACAAAAATACAACTACAGCGACATGAACACGCCCACCCAGGGCTCATGTTTGCTTCTGCCGTCTGTAGTTACATATTATCTACTCCCTAAGTAATCCCTACACAATATTTCGATATTGACACTTCATGCCAGAAAACATACTTTTCCTAGTTCTCTTACGCAATTAGGTACATGAAATTTTAATATTACAAACAATACTATTTCAAGACCTACGCCTATGGCCGACACCGAAATTGGGCCGAACTGGACGGAATTCCCCATTTTATTACCCTATACCTTTCCGAAATGGACTATAAATATAGTTTATTTCAACAAGTACATAGAGTATTGGAATGCAATAATCCCCTAACTAACAGGTGTTTATCGGATATTACAGAGTTGTACTCAAAATTGACGAAATATTTTACAACAATTTATTACCTAGTAACTGTTTGAAAATTATCATCAAATCAATTGTGAACTGCGGGTACTTTAGGATCATTTGTCTATTGATGGTGAAGAGTTGAACAATAAAATAACTAGGTCATATCATTATCATCCCAAAAATTGTGCGGCTACGAAGAAAGTTGTGATTAGTTTAATTAAATCCCAATACCAAAGTCCCTGGGCTGCGCTTTAAGTTACGACAATTTTAAGTTCCGTAAAATTTACTTTATGAACCAAACTGCTCCTGAAAGTTTCCAAACTATGAACATAAACTCCCAACACTTCTCGGTATCCCCCTCCGACTTTCGCATAGGTCTTTCTCTGTCTTCCATTTTCGTGTGCTGAATTTTAAGCTGTTCTATTACGACTGCCAAGCCATCGCTCTGATCTGTTTGCTGTGTTCCATTTTCTGAATATATGTTTGGCGTTTAGACCGACCTAGCAAGTTAAATGGGCACTGGAATATTAGATATGCATATTATATTTAGATATTCGCTCTCCCGTGAACTATTACACAAAACAATTTGGAATTTCAATTTCGACAACACAAAACAAAATTGATCCCATTGAAGGAATGTTTTGTTTATTGATTGTGGAACTGTATTTCCTTTGTTTGCTCAATTACATGTATAAGGAATTTTAAAAAAATATTAAATAAAGACTAATTTTGATCCCATTGAAGGAATGTTTTGTCTATTGATTGTGGAACTGTATTTCCTTTGTTTGCTCAATTACATGTATAAGGAATTTAAAAAAAATATTAAATAAAGACTAATTTTCCGATTTTCACTTGTTGATGCACGTGATAAAGTTGAAAATTCATTTAAATTAAACATACAATTCATCTATTCTATTGTAGTTCCCTCTACCAAAACACAACGGTTGAAAGTAAAAAAAAAACAGCGAACACACATGTTTTGGTAGAACGGACTGATCCAATAGAGGAGTTCAGTGTAAGGTCAGTGTGGCCAACAAAAAGTGCTTTTTCTGACAATAATGACAGTTAATGTCTGCTATTCAAAACATAAGGTTTTTGCAGGTTTCTTATCATTGCGAACATCTATATTGCTTTATCAAAACAATGAATACACTCCCGAAACGTATATCTTAAAATATAAAATGACGTATTAGCTGAATAATCAACGCATCAATGGCCAATAATTCCAGAAACTTTTGGCATGTCACCATATCATTTCTGTTATCATTTCTGTTATTCTGTCACTAGTTATGTCAGATGTCAGTTTTATTTCTTTTATTAATATTCGTTTAATCGTTCATGTTTATTTTCAATTAGACTTTTCTAGTTCTAGTTAGTTGTATCTCTTAATTCTTCTCATTGCTTTTTCCAGTGACATCTGACATAACTAGTGACATAATGACAGAAATGAAATGGTGAATTTCCAAAAGTCCCTGTAATATTGGCCACTGATACGTATTCAGCTAAAACGTCATTTTAAATTTTAAGATTCACGCTTCGGGGGTGTATTCATTGTTTTAATAAAGCAATTTAGATGTTCCTAATGATAAAAAACCTGCAAAAATCGTATGTTTTGAATGGTAGACATTAACTGTCATTATTGTCAGAAAAAGCACTTTTTTTTGGCAACACTGACCCTAGACTGAACTCCTCTATTGTGGGTTTCACACACAGAATTATTCTTTCGTCTCTCTTTCAAATACTTAGTGTTGTTCATATTATCCTTGTCGTACTTGTGTAAATCGTATGACCTATTAAACTTTTTCGCAATCTGTATTTACTGTCCTTTTTTGAATGGTAGCTTGACAGCCTCATTGTGAATACAAATCTGCAAAAAGTTGTGTACCGTGAGCACAAATCAATTTCTTGGTAACAAACACGTTTACGAGTTCACTTTTCTAGTCCACTCTGTTTTATCTCTAATAACATTAGATCCAGAAAATATTATAAAGTACCGATCATTGAAGTGCGGTCTGCGAACCATGTTTTAATATTTATTTAGAATAGTAATTATTGTATGTATCAAAGTTTGTAGCTACGCTACTTGGAAAGGTAACCTAAAATGTTTTAATTGCAAATAATAAAACTTATAGTTTTTTCTTTTTTGTCGTTTGTAGAGGAATTTTTATTGATGGTAATAAAAGTATGTAGTTGATTACTTCGGGTAGATGTGAACTCAGCCGCAGAAATATTTATATTCTTCTCAATTAAAAGTAATGATACCAATGTTGCAAACATTTTTTAAAATCCAAAAATAAATGAAAAATATATTTTATTTCAACAAAACAAAAAACATAAAAAAACTTTTCAAGAACAAATTAATAATTAATTGTGAGGGCAAGGAACATTATACGTTCACAAATCAATACTTGGGGCAAGTGAAATTCTGGCAAATAATCTTTCTCAAATAAAGTCATGAAAACGTTCACTTTTCTGGCGGCCGAGTTTATATAGCTGAGATCAGGTACAATATTTTGGCCGGTTGAGATTACCTACTCTTTAGTGAAAAATTACCTGATAATCGGCCCAGTTTACAATCGTCGACTTACCTCAATGTGCATTTTATGTATTCAGGCATTCAAATTTTCTTTGCGGGTAATTAGGTATCGTTAAAAATTACATTCATACTGTAACTACTGTACTACTGTACTACTGTACTACTGTACTACTGTACTACTGTACTACTGTACTACTGTACTACTGTACTACTGTACTACTGTACTACTGTACTACTGTACTGTACTGTACTACTGTACTGTACTGTACTACTGTACTGTACTGTACTACTGTACTGTACTACTGTACTGTACTGTACTACTGTACTGTACTGTACTACTGTACTGTACTGTACTGTACTACTTTCTCTAGCACTATATCAAAATATTTGGTCCCATTTATTACATAAAACGTCTATTTAGTCTATCTGGACCAGGGTATGGACACTCTAAACGTGCGAGGATAGGATATCTATGATCTGGACTACCCTGAAAAAAGTTATTAGATCCTACTATGTTTATATAATTATTTTAAATTATTAGGATTAAAACTGTTCAGTTCACGTTCCTGCATAATCCTTCAGGATTAAATATTCATAATCAATGGAATCAATTAATATGGTTTAATTAATGTTTTATAAATTGATGATTATATAGTAAGTGCATGTATACAAACTAAAATAATAGAATTATTTGGAGCAGTATTAAAATATCCACTACATTGGATTAATTTGCCACGCGTGCATGTGGCAGGTATTAAACTTGGAATATTAAAAATGTGATCCACCAGAACAAGTTAAAACGGACTCATTTATTTGATAAATACTAATAATTAGGTGCTCTTCACTTTGACGTGATTTTATTTTGTATATAGAGAAATAGTACAGTTAGAATTGTATGTATCTATACTGAGGTGACGTTTACTGAAACCTAAAAGATCTTCTTACTTCTACTTAGCTCTACTCAGTACATGAAAGTCTAGTAACTGGTAGTTTCAGTATTATTTGCCTATTTTCTGGAGAAATTTTTGGATATCCACAAAATTTAAAATTTGCACCGTTTCACGTTAAAATAACTGTATGCGGCAAGGTCCCTTTGTGGATTAAAAAGCTGAAAAAATGAAAAAGCCACAAGCGAACAATTAATGGCGCAATGTAACTTCCGATTGGCCTATGCAAAATTTACTTCAATTGATAGTCCACATTGACTGTGAACGTCCCAGGGTAGGTTTAGTTCATTTCTGCTATTTACGAGACATTGTGTTCTTAAATGTTTCTGTGACTGAGATTTTGTTTTATTGATTAAAACCATATACCATAGCATATATACCATGTCAAAGAAAAACAAAAAACAAAACTATAATAATAAAAACTGAAACGTGAACTTTGCGTTCTACCTTTCAGCTGATAAATGTATCGATTAATTTCTTTAGAATTTTGATTTTTGGTGGAATATTTACCGAAAATTGTTCAATCGAAAAATTCATAATGTTGTTCATCTTCCGAATCATTCAATGTCACCTCGGTATTTATTACATGGTTGACGTAACTTTACCAATGACCATTACTCAGTACTTTTGAAACCTTCAGAAATTACTGTTTTAACGTCGTTTGGTTTGAAACTTGAGTTCTTAAAGGACACGTACCGTTTCACTCCACTCCACACTAGTTCTATTGGGTTCAGTGCACAGTGATAAAAGACGAAGTCTTGAGGTGTGAACATCGACACGGTATTGTTCGTCACCGTGATCACTGTATTTTTTCAGCAATGCCCTCAATTTTGTATTTATCATGTTTTTAAAAGTATTACACTGTTTTCAGAAGTCTCTTTTTCAAGCAATCTTGAAAATAAATATCCATCTCAAACGACCTCTCTAGAATTTTACATTAAATAAATCATATTAATTGGTATATTTTCATAATTCACTCCTACTTTTGTTGTCATTCTGTTATTGACTGTGTTTCTATACATATTGTGGTTCAATTTAGTGTTCCGAGAAATTATTGTTTAGTATTAGTGATTTTGAATTGGTGGGTAATTAAACAGCAAGTGTGCTTTTTCAGTGAGTGTTCTTTCTTTATTGTTTCATTTCTCTAAATTAATACTGTAATTATTGATTGTGATTTACCTGTTAAATTTATTGTATATAAAATATCTGAGCGTTGATAATGATTGAATTATAATTCGTTCTCACATGACAAATGTATAAGAAGCGGGCAAATGCGTGTTTAATCCCTTTTGTCCATTGCACAACTCAGATTCGACCAAAGGTCAAGCTCTAGTAGCTGGAACGAACATGTCGCGAGTCAGCCCTTCATGTTCATTGCACAACTGATGACTAGTAGATGTGAAGCGTAATGCGAGTTTAATCCCTAAACACTCTGAAAGCTTGGGAAAAACCCCTTTTGCGGAATCAGCTCCAATGTAATATTGGAAGAAATAGGTAAAGCCGAAGAAAAGCGAAGATCTGACCATTGGAAAGATCTAGTAGGGCTTAGGCAATCTGAGATTCTTCTGGATGACTACAACCTGTTGAGATCAAATGAATGCATAAGTCAACGTAAAACTACACTAAGAGTTTTAACAGGAATCCTAACGGGACATTGTCGCCTGAATGGGCATCTTAACAAGCTCAAAATAGTGGAGGAAGAAGAATGTAGATTTTGTGGAATGGAAGAAGAATCCTCCATCCACATACTTGCGAACTGCACAGCAATTCAGAATCCTAGGGCACAGTACCTGGGAGACTACTGGATAGAAGAGGGACAGTTACCTAAGTTGAAGCCTGCAGATATCCTAAAATTCCTCCGGGAAATAGGACTAAAGGAGCTACTAGTCTCTGAGACTCTCCTCATAAACTAAGTAGGAGTAAGAGGGCTCAATAGATCTTTTAGGTCTCAGTGAATGTTACCCCAAAGTACATAAATACATACATACATTAATACCTTTACTCCTAAGAGGGGTCAAGGTGGCGCGTTGAATCCTCCCATGTACCTTCAAGTAAAACTTCTAGGTACTAGGCCTCGTTGGTAGAGTAATTAGTGATATAACACACTGCGAGTTAATGCCATCTTTGTTCGGTGATTGATCGACTAATTATTTAACTAATCAGTACAGTTAATGAAGACGGACACTCACGCATATATATTTTCTTTGTTATAGGTAAGCCCGTCTATGCGCACATGGTAGAGCCTCGACCAATCCACTTTGACCTTTTCAATTAAGTTGAAGTTTTTAATTAAGTATTTTATTTTAATTAATATTATTATATCATTTGGTCCATTTAACTATTTCTTTATTTCATTAATTGCCCCCCTTTGTTCTAAAATCTACGTTACAAATGATATATTTTGTTGTGGAATTTTGCTATTTATTGATTTTATTTCATAATTATGGAAATATTCCACGTTGTATGGGTTGAAACAATGAATTTGTCCCAAAAAAATTCCTCTCCAAAAATAGAAATGAAATTTGTTTTCATCTAGTCGAACTCATTAACCTTGTTGGAAAAATAATGCATGGCAGAGTAGTCAATCGTTCGTCAAATATTCTGACCCCAGCCCCTAAGTAGATATACAGACCAAAGTAGAAATAAAAAGTGAAAATTAATCCTCAATAATAACAACCATCAAAGATATTTTCAATTTAACAATTCAATCTATCGTAAAGTACGATGTAACTGGCCATTTCGTTAAAATATTTTCATTGCGTATCTTTAACCGCTCACATTGGACAATCAAGATGATTTGTAGCAAACTTAACGAACATCGTAAGAACTCCATATAACCGATATATAAACGATAGCATTTATTCAATTCTTTCGTGATTTATCACTACAATTTCGAATCGTGTAAAGCGCTAAGCTGTGCCCATTTTGCGTTGGTGAACGGGGCATGGCTCCACATGAATAGGATTAGAGGTTATGGGAGACGTTCGATGAATCATGGCTTCTACGGTGTCGGCCGACAGCCTACACGGATGGATGTAATTTATAAACTACTTTAGCGGATGGTGGTAGATGGAAATATACGATAAATAGCGCCTGTTTCGTTGAAAAAAAATGAAAATAAAAAGTGATTGGTATTCGCCGAAGATGCTTGGGTCGGTGATGAATGATTGAAAATTCTGGTGTTTCGATGCTGGATTTTTAAGACCTTCTGATTAAATTCTTCCAGTGTTAGATATTGTAAGGAATATTGTAGTTTCCGAATTGATAAGAAATATAAAAAGAAAAAAAATCCAAAAATTTGTTTATATAAAATTAGTATTTTAAATACGGTTAACTTTTATAGATGTATTCTGGAAAAAAGAATAATTCCATTCATCAGTTTAAGCTGTATTCAACAGCACAGGCACTTGAATAAAATCTTTGTACCATTTCCTATGTTTTCTACTCACATTCCTGAAGCTTCGTGTCCTTTATATAGGCCACTAGTTTAACTGGGAGGATTTTCAGTAGTTATAATGCTCTCCAAAGTGTTTCTGTCTGAGTCCTTGTAAGTTTCACAGAAGAAAAGTATCTGAATAGGTGTTTCATCATTTAGATCACATTTTCTGCACATAGGTTCACTGACTTTTCCCATTTTGTATAGATGTTTCGTCAGGGTACAGTGTCCAGTGAACAGGTCGGTAACTGTCTGCAAATGTCTGTAATTCAGATTCAACCTGTACAACGCTGGTTTACAATAGAAATCCTATCCCTTCGGGTCGCTGGGACTGTTAGTAGGTATGATATTAAATGAAAAACATAATTGCGACAAAGACTAGCCGTATAATAAAATATCAATTAATAATAATACGTTAATTACAGATTCATTTATAATAATATTCATAATAATAAATTATTTTTTATGATGCGATTTACTAGAACTATAAAAGTTATTTGTCCACGACCACTTAATAAGTCAATATTTTACCTCCTATCATTCCTCCTATCATACCTCCTATCATATATCTACTTCGTCACCCTGCGTGAATAATGGCTATCATAAATTGCTCGTTTAATAATATATTATTACAACACGGAGTTATTAATAATATTCGAATACGAAATAGTAGTTATCGAAACATGGAAAATCCGTTAGTTTTTATCTAGTCCGAACCTTATAACTTTTGGCTTTATGGTTTGTTGTTAAATTGTCTAATTTCCACATTCGCTGCTTTTCTTTGATTTCATATTCTATGCATTTTCGTAATTTCTCTGGAATAACTTGTTTCTTCAAAACGTGCCCGGCCATCTTTCATTTTATATGTGGTATTTTTACTTGTCACTAATCCTTTCACCCGACCCCATATTAACTCTATAGGGTTTAGCTCTCAATGGTGAGGAGGAAGTATTATAATATTCCGGTTTTTTGACAGTTCGTCATTAGTATATCTTAGGAAACGATGTTTACGTATATTCACAATTGCCAGTAGTTGTTTTTTTTAACATATCCTATTTATATGTAATTTCTTTATCCTAAAGCCACTGAATGATTTCCGCCTTTCTACAAGCCGTGATAGGCAGTTTCTCCTTGAATGATAAGGAGTGATAGTTTCCGGTATGAAGTGACACAAATGCTTGCAAACCATCTTTCAAAAACCCATCTGTAATTCCAATTTTCAGAACCACAAGCAGGTACGCCCTTGGAATGATCATTTAGCTCTCTTCAACTTTCAAATAGATTGATTGACTTGTAGTCCACTGGTCACTGATAATCTATGAAGGGGTGAGTTTATCTAAATCCTTATGGCGAATAAACGCTCCTAAGGTTTAAAGTTTGAGTCGTTGAGCAGTAGCTGAGAATGTGTTTCATCTTCTTCTAGGCAAAGCAGTGGCTGCTCGTGAACTTTTTAAGAGAGGAGGCTGGACATAAAAAGTTTTTGTAAAAATATACTCTATTCAGCCAATTAATTAAACCTTTGCGCAGCGACCGTACCAGCTACTTCAGTGACAGAGTTAATTGTGGCCCAGCAAGAACCAACGTGGAGGTATAGAATTTCTCTTGCCACAAAAATTTTTTTGTTCGTTTTTAAATTTTTTTGGATTTTTAATTTTTTTTTTGGAATATCTCATATTTTGTTTCTTTTATTAATTTTATCAACTTTTTTATATATTAACGGAATCCTACGGTCTTCAGCTTGCGAAAAATTATCAATAATATTATCATAAAATGTATCATTTTGTTTTAAGCGTTTTACTAGATCTTTTTCAATAGATAATAAACCAACATTGTATAAACGATTTTGGCCCATTGTATGTAGAAATCTCTTCACCGATGCCGACGTGACAGGAATGGTGACTGTCAAACAAAGTAGTTTATAAAACGGGTAAAACTTGTTACAAATCATTATTTATCATAAATTTTACCATATCGACGTGTCTGTCGTAGGTACTGACCTAAAATATCTTTATCAGAGTATACAACGCAAAATTCATTGTGCAGTGCAGTTTTATCAAAAAAATTATATTTTAGCACTAAGTTATCGATGGGATTGGGAAACTCTTTTGAAAAACATTCGAATAAGCACCCACGAAGCCACGCAACACGATGAGCCTTGTTGGTGTTCGCTATTTTTTACGGTATTAGCAATTGAACTGGTCGAAAAAACGGCAACTGTGTTGAGCAGCACGTGTTTCGGTATCGAGATGTTTGTAGAATCTAGAATAACATCAACAAAAAAGTATTGTTGAACACTGTTCGCCATAGCATACACAATACAAAATGACCAGCTGTCCAAATTCTTTGCCCTGGACGGCCATATTAGGTTACGTGATCTGGATTGCCTAACTTGAATATAATAACAGTTCAATAGATTAGTTCAATACTTTAGTCAAATTTGACAGTTTGAAAATTCATGGTATAAATAATGTTCTTTTGAAATATATTTTGTATTTTTGCAAGAAACATATATTTTCATTTGAATTAACAATATTTTGTTTTTATTAAGTTTTGAACCTTTTTTACATTTCAATTCATCTAATAAATATACCAATAAGACTCCGTTTTACATAAGAAGAAGCTACGTGAAGTTGCAGTCGTATGCGCTATTTTGTAAAATTGACATTCGACTTCAAATCAGTAGCGTAACGTTTTCACATTTTGTAGGTCAACACAAAATTATAATCTGTCGGCCTAGACGGTGGATAATTTTTCCTTTAATACCAACAAGTTTTTTAGGATGCATGGTTTTAGATCAAATAAAACACACGGATAAACTAGCTAAACGTCTTAAAATATTCAAAACTCAAAAATATTCGACAGTAAATGATTGCTTCAAACACAACCTCAAAGGTCAATAATAAAATTGCTGTCGACATCGAACCATCGTTTGTAACGCCAATGGCATGAAACGGTCTTTACGAGGCAACATAGACAAACAAGACCAATTTTGGTTTCTGTACAAAACAGTTGGCAAACTTCACGTGACCTCTTCTTAAGTGAAACGGAGTCTATCTCACACATAATATTTCAATCATATTGTCGGATTAAAAGAAAACCTTGTTGGTGCAGTTAATACTTCTCCCAGGGGCTAGATACACTTACAAATAAAGCACCATGTGGTTCTCTTAGAAATTCCACAACCCGGTTGGAGACAGGTGGTTGTGCATCGGATAAAACGCACGGTCGTTTGTCTACCCATTTTATGTATTTAAAAAGTCCGTGCAAGTTAATGAATAATGAAAGGTCTGGACACAAGCGTCAACAAACGAAACGACCATTACTATTTTAGTTTACCACGAACGTTTTAATGATGTATTTAAATGTGTGTTGATAGTTCTTGAGAGAGAGAGTGCGTTTTTTTCATTAAAAATTAATTTTGAAACGAGGTTGAAAGTATGAGTAAAGTTTTATAGACGACTAGAACTCTGCTCCGACTTCGCTCAATGACATCCACTTTACATAAAGCGTTTTAAAGTTTTGAATAATCTGAAAATTTTATTAAAATCACAAACTATTATTCAATTGTTTCTAGTTTGCAAAAAATAAAATGCTACGGTACCTACTAGGAAAATGTGGAATAAAACAAAACCGCAATAAGTTACGAAAGAGCAATTTGTTGGTTCTTCCAAGGCGAACTGACTTCGACCTCTTCGATGCAAACCATTTGTTCACCAGAAGTATTATTCTTCACCAAAACCGTTCTGAGACGCCGTATCAATGGGTCATCATGGGATTTAAACACATTTCCTCTTATCAAATGTTTTTTAGTACTTGAAAAAGCTGTTGAATGTATGCGCTAGTAACACTTTGAGAGGTGTGGAAAAAGAGTCTAGGAAATTGTTACACTCGCCAAGCTAGTTTTACGTTAGAATGAAGCTAAGCTGAAATTTACCATGTAACTCATATCTGCAGATTGTTTTCTTGAGACATGCTTACGTTATGTTTGTAGTGATTGAGTCTATTTGGCTAGGATCTTCCAACAGTCAAAGTCCTACAATATGCTAATTCAAACGACTGTGGCTTGTGGTAAAGCATGTTAGACAACATGGGCCAAGCCTGCTAAAGTCTTACACTCGTTTGGAGTCTTAGAGTATTTTGATTGAACAAATCTAGGTAAACTATGTTAGAAGTCTAAAACTCTTCTTGCAGTCCAGGCATTTCATTTGGCGAAACTTAATAAGGTTCCAATTGCAGGTTCCTATAAATCCTCCTGTAGCACCCTCCCTTGCATAGGAGTCTGCCTTTTCATTCGCCATCCATACCAGAATGGTCAGGGTTTCTGCGAAACTCTTCACACATATATTATGACAGTAGAAAATTACAATAACAAAAAATTCAATTCTTGTGCATTAAACATGCAAAAAAACGTTAAAATATGATTTTTTAGCAAACTACTACATCAATTATATCAAGAAAAAACTTTTTTTTGATAAACTGATTTCAATTTTGTGTCGAAAACATCAAACATCACTAGAATGTATTCAAAAAAAACTTCCATTCATTCGACACGTTGCAAAATTACGTTTATTTACCAAAAAAACAAACAAATGCAATTTCATGAACTTAGCTTGAAAAATAATGGTGTGTTTATTATGTTTTCCTTTTATTTTCGTATGTTTTATAAATTAACATTGCACAAAGTACATAATGTATTTGAAAAGCTTAAAACCTACTTGTATATAAGTACATAATATATTTTCAACTATTGAGTTCCCCAAACATACATACACGACTGTACCTCACTGGGCTATTTCTGTACCTGCAGAGATTCAATTTCAACTGCAAACGTTGAAAACGTAAAAAAATCCTCTTTTATTATTATTATGTAAACACGTTCACGAACCGACGTTTTCTGTAAACTAGTGCTATTCAGACGAATGAGTGAAGTGAATAAACACTTGACTCTCTGTTTAATGGAAATGGGACATGGATCACAGATGTACAGATTGTATGTTTTTGCTGCTAAAACATACATTTGAATTTGATTTAGTTAAAATTAATGTAGTAGTAAAAATTGATGAAGTATATGGTATAACAAAAAGATGGCGTTGGTAGCCACTAATCGTAGAGCACTGTAGACATAGGTATTCTCGTCTGTCATTGTGGTGCCTTGTTGTACGTTGACGTTGTTGTTGTGTTGGTCAAGTATTTGGCATGAGATTCGGTATTTCTACTCAGAGACGTGGCTAGCATCCATTCGTTACACTTTCTCAATTTTCTGGTGTTAATAGTCTGAAGGTATGTTGGTAAAATAAAATGTTCTGTTCAATATAAAGAATTTTTCAACACAATATGTCAGCTCGACACATCACAAAACAATAAAATTCAGGCACTAAAATGGCGGATGAGAATACTCATCTCTTTAGTGCCTTACTAATCGATATTATTTTTAACATCTGTCATATGTCTAAATTTGACCAGATCCCAAAAAGTTGATGGGTAACATTAATAAACACCTCCAAAACAATATGTAGACATATTTAGAATCAATAAGAATAATTCCCAGCTACAAAAAATCCAAGCGACTGGCATACAGGCCGTTATAAGGTCATGGTAGGCACGAGAGTCATAAATGCAACGAAAAGGCGGATGAAATGGACAGACAAGGCGCATCAATGCTATTGATTGGAGAGTCCTTCTGCGGCGTTGCAAAATCGACAATAAATATGGTGACACAGAAATGTCTAGAATGGTAGGAAATCTCATTGGGACAGAGACAGACAAAACAAATCAATAGAGGATTGCCAAAATTGAATAACGACGCACTAAAAGCTTAGTATGCAAGCAAATCTAATGGAGTTGACAAACTAAAACATGTTCAATATCTGTCATCTAGAGAAGGAAATTGCAGAACACAACCGATATCAGTACGACTGCATGGCGAATGTGTGGTTTCTGGAACTAGTCTAATTGGCTACATGAATAAAGTCTGGCTGAAGAATGTAACTTAGGATCAGAGGAACACAATATATCTGGAAGGAAAATTAAAATTCAATTACAATCATGTTCGAACAAAAAAAACTTTATATCTGTTGTCGTTATTGTAAACATGGAACATTAAAAATTTTTTTGCAAAAAATTAGTTTTTTATATCAAATTTTGAATCAAGAAAGTCCTTGCACTCATTACCATATTTTCAACCCATGAATTTTTATGAATTTTTGAAAATCAAAAAACGTGATTTTCTTGAATTAAATAGTACTTACACCTGTAAAAAAGATATACCGTGATTTTTATTTTTTAATCAAATACTTAAACTATAATAAACATTATGTCGCAATCAAATTTCAAATATTTTATTAATTATTATGTTTATTATTCCTAATAACAATATGCTCTTTAAGTAGTAAGTAGTATTGCTGTCTCACTCCCAGTTCTATGTTTACCATTAAAAAGATAGCTATGCAGATGGTGCGCATACACAATTTTTTGCTTTTTAGCAGAAAATCGATTAAAACATACTTTCATCAAGTTTTTCATTTATTGATGTTAACAAAAACTTTTTTTTTTCTCGACTACTTCTGAAAATAGCTCTTTCTGTACTCATTTACGTATCGAAAGTTACGTTTTGTAAGTTCCATGTGCTGAAAGTGACAGTTCCGTACTACAAAACACCTTCTGGACGCTCTGGGGTAGACAGCTTGAACAACTTCCTGGATATAACTGTACCCACAGCAATGTTGACACAATATAAATATTCCTTCTTCATCCGGTTCAATAAATACTAATAATTGCCCTGGAGGTAAAATTAATATTAATATTGCAAATACGTAGGTTACATTCTTAAATAAATTATTTATTAATTCTGTATTAATTAATTATTTCCTCAGATGAATTTTATTTTAGTAGACTTATTTAAATAGTCACCAAAAAAATGTTGTGTACGCCACGGCTGAAAGTGTTAGTTTGTTGAACTCTCCTGTTACTCGCCTTGTTTCACTCGTCTCGCAATTTTCAAACTCGTCCAACAAAGTAGCACTTTCAGTCCTTGGCAAACAAATAACTATTGTCTATAAATAAAATAATTTTCAGATGCCAACTGAAAAATTGAATTTCCTTAAACATCAACTTTCAATTTTTAATTATAAAAAAGGACAAACATACCTATCGTGATCCATGAAAACTTTCTACTTGTTACTATCAACATATAGTTAGCCTACCTGGCTTTTTTTAAATTCAGAGTACATACATGTAAATTTTTTTTTATGATTGTTAATTCTCTGCACCATTACAGGATGAATAAACTTTACTTGGTCTTTTGAAAATAGTATATTATTTAATGAGAGAGTAATACTCGCAAATATCATACTATATTTACAACTATATGGAAAAAAACACAATATAAATTTAATAACATCTATTATTAGTTTTTGTCAACATGATAATTATAATGAATAATAATATTACTATAGTTATTAAAAGTTACAGGTGGATTTCCTTTACGCTGACTGGCGTTTTAGGAACGCTGGCAACATATAATTTTCCAGATGGATGTTATGGTGAATATTCAGGGTACTTTTAAGCATCGAGTAGAAAGCCCATAGTGAGGACGACTTGTACTTCTTGTTTAATTCAGCAAAATACACGAGTAACACATTTTCAGAAAAAGAAGTAGTTTTTTGCGTTGACTGCCAATCCATATGCATGAAGCATCATACTCTCCCTTTGATTTTGTAGGTTGCAAATTTTCTGTTGTGGTTGCGGCTAACTCCAATATGTTAGGAGGAGTACTGCTACGCGTTTCGACTTCATAAAAAGCACTCGTACTAGTCGTAGTATTCATCTCGTACGCGAAACAAACAAAACTCAAGATAGCAATTCTCAAAATGTCACCAAATTATTAATGTTTGTAAAAACTAATGCCATCGCTACAGAAGCCTCTCGCCACCTACTTGCGCCAAAATGATGCATAATGATTTAATTTTGACATGATGATTGAATAATATGATTCCATCGAATTGTCTAATGTAATATCACAAGTGCTTAAAATTTTATCGATAATTTTTTCTTTTCCACGAAAACTTTATGTTTAGTTGGTAAAAATATGAAAACAAACCGATTGATAAAATCACGAGTCATAATAATCATAATTGATTCTAGTAGATATATGGGTACCATATTATACCTTTTGTTAGGAGGTAAAATATTGACTTATTATTAAGTAACACAGAGCCAGGTGCTGCAAATGCAATACGCATATATACAGATGGTTCAAAAATGAAAGAAGGCTCAGGATGTGGAGTTTACTCAAGAGCACTAAGCCTAAAGATGAAGTGGGGAATGGGAAACAATACCAGCGTAGTTCAAACAGAACTGGCTGGTATCTCAATTGCCACAAAAGAACTAACCAGAAGAGGAATTTCTGGCAAAAACATAATAATCTGCACTGATAGTAGACAAGCCCTATTAGCCTTAAACAGACAACGTGTTATATCGAGGCTAGTACTAGAGTGCCACCAAGATTTAGCTGACGCCTCGGCAGATAACAATATTATCCTGAGGTGGGTTAAAGGGCACGACAGGAGTAAAGGAAATCGCATTGCTGATTCTTTAGCCAGGGAAGCCGCTGGACTAAAAATTCTAGGACCCAGTGACACCTACGGCCTAACGACTTCGACAATTGCGGAACTAGCCAAACGCTACACCCATACTCAATCCCTTAAGAGATGGGATGGAATCAAAGGATGCAGTCTTGCCAGGATCACCCTGGGCGACCCTGGGAAGCTGGAGCCGAAGAAATATTTGGCGATGACCAGGAGAAACCTACGTTTAACAGTAGGATTTCTGACTGGTCACTGTCAACTAGGGAAACACCTCCATACTATGGGGCTAGTGGACACACCTCTATGCAGGATGTGTGAACAGGAAGATGAAACTGTCAGGCATGTCTTATGCGAGTGTCCGGAGTTATCGTCAATAAGAGAGTGTGTGTTCGGTGAGTCTTGGCCTACACCTGCCGATATAAAGGAGATGTCTCCTAGTGACCTGTCCACCTTCCTGAGAAGGACAGGATGGACAATGACCTAGGAAGACAACTCCTCGGGAGGATGTACAATGGGTCACATGTGGCCTAAGTGCTGTGAGCCTACACTCACCCTCCCTACTCTACAGATACAGAGAAGTGGGTCGTGGACAAAATAAAATTTGTACACATAAATAATTGTGTTTGAATAATTAATGATAATTTGAAAAAATCGTTGAAGCCATCCATATCTTAAAAACGTTACAGATAGAACTGGGAGTGAGCTGACAACACTACCATCCTTAAAGCGCATGTGCGTAAAGAGTTTATTGTTATTAAGAGTAATAAACATAATAATTAATAAAATATTTGAAATCTGATTACGCCATGTTGTTTACTATGGTTTAAATATTTGATAAGAAAATAGAAATCACGGTATATCTTTTTTTACTATTTTAAACGATCCTGAAATATTTGCGTTAGAAGGGGAGATCAAAAAATAAGTATAAACACGGACTTCACCCTCATGAAAACAAAGCAGTTCATCCAGAAAATACGAAAACAAATCTCTTCACTGCTACCTGTATTGGGTTGAGTTCTGCGACCCTAGCGAACATAATGAACTGGATCTTTTTTGTGTAGTTGTTTACAATTTGTCACCTATTTAGTATCTTTTTATTCCTTTTCGGATAATTAATATTTTTCTGGTATTTGTAGAGTTAATTACGATTCTTATTTGTATTTTCTGTTTATTTGGCATTGTTTTGTATATGAAATTTTCAATTTCGAAGTGTCGTTTTATTAAATATTTCACATTCAACATCTGTATTATAAACACCTTATTGGTATATGGACTTTTTCCGCTAAAAGATACAATTCATTGTTTTAAATTTCATGAATCGCATAAATTTCTTTAAATTAGAAGCGAATTATCTGACAATGGTCTTTCCCATTTCTGCGAAATCCAAATCGAGCTCAGTAATCTTCCATCTCATTTCTACGGAAACAGCTGCTGAAGATATCGAAATACATAAAAAGTGCGCGAAAGGTCACCCCCAGGCTATATCGGCAGGTGATAGATTCCGGTTTACAAGGGAACGGGAGCGCCACATGTGGGCATGTATAACTGCACTCAATATTATGGGTGTACTTATTTATTTATCATTTCCGTTCAAAATTATTGTGAAGATCGAAATACTGTTCACAATTTTTTATATCCCGTTTAATTGATTTAAATAATACTATAATCACGAGTTTGCAGTGTGATAAGAAACACTGAAGTGAAAGACATCTTTTATATTTGGATGCCAAGTAAAAGGTGTAATTCGCTTGGAAATATATTTATTTCATACTGTACCCTAAAACATACCTTTACGTACTTGATTTCAATCCGGAAAATACACTTTTACGGGATAGTAGCACGTAATGAAATATTACGTGCTACTATCCCGTAATGAAATAACTCAGTTATGCTTCAAAAGTATGAATATACATTTATTGAAATTCAACAGCAAAACAATAAACAGAACGATTTGTTGGGTATCAGATGCCCCGTGGCTTCATGAAATTTGCGCAGAATGTCCTCAGGAATGAATTGATCTTGAGACATTTCTTGAAAATCGGATAATTACAATCGCTGACAGTGTCATATTATTTAAAAACAATATTATGTTTCTATGGGTACCAACTACAGGCCAGCTATCTTAGCATTGAATGCAAATTTTTAAAAATAGCGAACGCCGATAAATATATTAATATTTTATTTTTCACTGTTCTTTTGCGTTTTTTAGCAGTATGAAATAAAATGTTGTACGTCACACGTACTTACCGGACTAGTAACGTAAATATCTATTACGACAGACTATATCGGTTTTATATTTTATGGTTTACTTGTGAAGTGAAATTTTGATGTAAAAGTAAATTATGGATCTCAATTTTAAATAGATATTTAATTATATTAATGAATTTTGTTTATATATGTATATTGGGGTGACAGTGACTGAGGCTCCCTTTCCTCCACTTAGTTCTTGATAAATGTAGACTCCTATCCTAGATGATGTGCCAGAATCCTATCTGTATTTCTATGCATTCCTAAAGTATATAGACCAGGGTCGATAATTTTTGAAACCAAAAAAAATAATAGTAGGATGAAACCCATTGGAAAAGGAGGAGAATATTATAACAATGAAAGGAAAAATAATTTACGGGCGATCTGAGGTCGGGAAAGGGAAGGGGGTGAGTTTTTAAGTGTAAAAAACGGTTTATCTGGATTTCCGGCAAAACTAAAAGTCCTATGGAAAAAATCAAATGGCAAAGTTGTAGGTAATAAAAATATCTACAACTTTTCTATTATCACTTTTTTCACATAACCTCAAAATTTATGTAGAAAATTTAAAAAGTTTTTGGTTTATCTTTTACAAAAAAATATTGAAAAAGCACCCTTTCAATCTAAAATTCACCCGTCAATATATCGGTTTTTTTCAAAAAGTTGGTGTGCATTCTGTTGGTTGAAATCTCTACTTTCCTATAGGGTGCTTTCTCGATATTAAGTAAAAATAAGGTGAAAAAATAAATATTTCAAATCAAATAAATTACAGCGTATTTGGGACATAAAAAGGTGTTTTCACTAAATTTCGTGAAAAAAAACTTTTTGTGGAAGATCAAAACAAAAAACCAAAAACTTGGATTCTTTTTAAAGGCTTCTACCCTGGTCTAATATAAATGGGAGTTTCTTCTTGTTCCGCTCGTTTGAGCATTTTGAGGTACCCATTCAGGAAACGGGATCCTTTCAGGACACCTGTCAAAACTTTTCGTGTAGTCTTACTCTATCTCAGGCATTCATGCTCTTACCTGGTTGTAGTTTAACAGGAGTATCTCTAATTGTCTTATTCCTACTAGAATTTTCCAATGATGAGATCTCTTTTTTTCGGCATTGCCTGTTTCTTCCAATATTACATTTGAGCTGATACCGTTCAAGCCCCCAAAAGGGTGTTTTAGCCTTTATTTCTGCTAGTTGATCTGCTATTTAATTTTCTTCTATACCAGTGTGTCCTGGAACCCACAGTAAGGTGATGACGCTATTCTCGCCTAGTTCATACAATTTTGGAACTGATTACACAAGAACTTAGTCCTTTAATCGCTGTTTCACTATTTCACAATGATAATCCTTTGCCTCCCATATATTTTATCAACATTGAACTGAGCTCACTTTCCTATGTGATGTATTTATTATTAGTTTTGTTAATTTATAGGAAATTGAAATTATACCATAAACGTTTTGGTAGCGTTGGAACGGTTTAATTTCCCAAGAAAATTAACGAAAAAAATAATGAATACATTTCAGAAAATATTTAGGATATCAGTAAGCTGACTTGTCCAGTTGAATTATAGGTTACCGCTAGCTGATTTTAGTTTTATTATCTTAGTTTTCAGTATTCTGAAGGACGACCTGTTAATTGTGTCCCTATAATCTATTAAATATCATTGTCTTCAGTGATGACAACGATGTCTTTCTCAGGTCCACCTCATGTACTCGTGATATATTTTTTGGTCTGCAAACTTCTGCTTTGTTTTTTTTTATATTTTCATATTTGTTTCGCAGAGTTTTAACATCCCTGTGCTATTCCAACCATCGCCTTTTATTTTGTTAGTGTTTTGTAACCTGCCAAACACGGCGCTAGGCCAATGCACAAAAAAAAAGCTACAAGTAAAGTTCAGTTGTCCCGGTGTCAACCTTTCGGGCCTTCAACTAACTAAGTCGGCGGCTGGGTGTGAGTCAGCTACAAATCCGGGAAAAAATCTTCTATATGGGCGCCAGCTAGGTCTATTTGCCCTATCGTCTTGGTCCCGTTCTGAACCTAGCAAACGAGCGGGAGTAAATAAGAACAACCTACTAAACTGTCTCATATATTAATATCCGAAGGAAAATCCATTTACCCTGAAGAGTTTACAAAATAACAAAAAAACTAAATGAAGTGGCTCGGAGACCTACTCGATACCACAATCCACAACTCTAACCTTCTATTAATAATAAGAAAAGTCACAAGTTTGTAGTATATAAAAAAAAATATTACATAATGTCGAAACCTGTTTCGTAAACCAATACACACAGAGTAACTCTATATTCACTTCCGTTTCACTGAAGGTGAATGAAAGTGTTAAATATTAACCTAGAAATAGATCAGAAATTAAACCCAAAAAAAATTATACTGTAAATTTGTACTCCATAATGTAAATACCGAATATCGGATAGCTTTGGTACCAAGGCGATCAGCGCAAAGAAAGTATATCTTACCAAACCATAATGAAAGGGTAATTTCCGCCTTCACATATAAATGATCTTCTATTATAAGTAATTAAGTACATTCCAAAGTCAAGTTTTACATCAATAATAAACCTCAAGTAAGAGAACTAAACTTACTTAGAATCCCATAACACTCTTAGATCCTAGTAAAATCCTATAACCCCCCTTTCTTAAATACTAGTGAAAACCTCGAATCCCCCCGTTCTTAAATTCTAATAAAATCCTCTCATTTACCCCCCTTTCTTAAATACTAATAAAATCCTGTAACTTCCCCCCCTTTAATGCTAATAAAAAAAATTACTTTAACTTTAGAGAAAATATCAAAAACATACCTTAAGTTTCGAAAAAAATATCAAAAACAAAATCAAATTTAGAGAAAATACCAAAAACAAACTTTAAAGGTCGAGAAAATATCAAAACCAACTATGAAACTATCCTGGCAATCTTCCCCATTCTATTAACCAGCGGGCATCCCTTGTCGTGGAACATCACAGCTTCAGTGCAGTGGGTAAAGTCTCTGCGAAACCCTCAGTGGGCGAGGATCTTTCAATGCCCCCTGGGTGAACCCTTAAATTGAGAAAACAAAGCCCAATTAAAACCTAGTTCTACTCTTCCCTATTGCTACATGAAAACATCACTAGTACATACCTTCTATCGTGAAGGGTCCAAGCTTAAGTCTCAAAGGATCAGCTACAACGTTCCTTCCAACCACCTACCAGCATAAATCAATTCGTAATTGTCGATAACAAAAATCCAACTCGTGGGTAGAGATAACCTCTAACAATCTTCAAAGCCCAATTCTCGGCAAAATTCACAAAATGACTTGCACAGGTATCTCCACTAATTTCTGAGGAAACTTTCCATAAATCCCAAAACTTTGGATGGCTCTACAAGCCTTAGGAAAATATTAGATTTCAAATCCAATTCCTCAGGTCGACATTACGTCTTTCTAATTCAACTACCGGAAGAAGAAAGCCACTAGAATGGTTGACAATCCATTCTGGCCACCCTACTGACAGGTGTCAAAACCCCAAACATGATACCTACCAACTTAAAGCCTTTGTAACACCCCTTATTCGATTCGAAGGTACAAGATAAATATACAAATATATAAACAAATTACAACTAAATTGGACTATTACATATTGACAACCACGAAAATATCTGTAGTCTATCGAAAAATCATCCAAGGTAACACTCCAAAACAAATTCATAGATCTTCACGCATTCATACATTGGTACTCGCACACTGCGCCAACGACGTCGAACGGAGCTGCAATAATTTCCAAAATGAAACCTACTGTCAAATAACGAAAGGTAAACAAAAATACTTTAAAACAATTCTGCTTATTCGATGCTAAAAACACAGGGAAAAAATGGAAACAAACTAAGGTAAATTATTAATACCGTCTGTTGTAGAAATAAATATTTCTATATTTTGTGATGCGATGTTGTTTAGACGTAGAATTGAATATTTTATCAAGTAACAACTTCAAGAAGGAACCTTACAACCAAACTATCTCGCGAGTATCAACCATAAATACTGATGACTAAGAACGTATACGAATATTTACAGGTAATTTACAACTTAAAATCTAAACGTTTCATTCCCCCCTTACTTCAAGAAAAATTCCCAGTGAATTTTTCATCAGCGCTAGCTGTCTTCAAATCTTTGATATTCCAGATACCTTTATTATTACCTCTATCGTCCACTAACGCGTATGTCCACGTTGATACTTTCTTCTTAATCAAATAAGGCCCAACCCATCGAGGAGCAAGTTTACTGGTATAATACCGGGCAGCATCCGACGATACATAATTCTTTCTCCAAACTAACTGATTTGGAAGTAGCTCGTCGGGACGACGACGTAGATTGTAATACTTTTCGTTTTTCTCCGAAGCTTTGTCCAATCGTTTCCTAACTTCCTCAAATAATGCCCTAAAAGATTTTTGTCGTGTCGCGTTATCATCTCGAGTTGAGTCTAAAAGATTTCCTCCTAACTCTTCCTTAGCTTCAAATTCTGTTCCATTAAGGATCATATTTCTTCCGAAATTCACGAAAAACGGCGTTTGTTGGGTCGACTCGTTATATGCCGTCCTTATAGCACATGTTACTTTAGCCAAATTATCACACCACTTTCGATGGTTGTCTGAAACATACATGGATAACATCGTCTTCAAAGTCCTGTTATATCTTTCCGTCGGATTAGCCTGAGGATGATAATTCACATTAAAACGTACCGAAACTCCATACTCTTTCATTAGATCCGAGAAAACTCTCGAAGTATACTGCGGTCCATTGTCGCAAATTAACATACGAGGTGCACCAAACATCAAAAAAACACCCTCTTCAATCTTTTTCGACACTACCTGTGCTGTTGACGACCTTAGAGGAAAACTAACTACAAATTTACTGAACAGATCTACCACAACTAAAATAAACTTAAACCCTGAAGTCGAGCGAGGAAATGGTCCCATCAAGTCAGTAGCTACAATCTCCCATGGTCGATGTGCTTTGGGTTGGGGAGTCATCAAACCTTTTGGTCCACTTAAATCGGCTTTATAAGCAGCACATCCCCTACAAGTCCTAACAAAACTAGCAACATCCGACTTGAGTTTAGGCCAATAGAACTTCTCACTTATTCGTTTAAACGTCTTCAAAACACCCGGGTGACCAGCTAAAGGTGGTTCATGAAATTGTTGCATTACTTTACGCCGCTCTTCTTTAGGAACTACCTCTTTCCAATTATCGTTTTCATCACCCAACGTCATGTAATTACTTCTAACATACTTATAAAGTTTACCGTTCATCACCCTCCATTGTGAGTACTTAATGGGGTCAGACACAACGCTATTCATCATCCTAACAACCCATTTATCTTTAACAACTGCTATTTCACTAAATTCGACCTCTGGAACTGCTCTGGATAAAGTATCTGGAATCACGTGCTCCTTCCCTTTACGATGTATAATCTTAAAATCATACTGCTGCAATCTGACGCTCCATCTCGCCAGACGTCCAGTTGGGTCTTTCAAATTCTGCAACCAAACCAGCGAGTAATGATCAGTGACAACCGTAAACGATACACCTTCTAAGTATGGCCTCAATTTCTCCACAGCCCACAAAACTGCCAAACATTCACGTTCCGTAGTAGAATATACTTTTTCCTGTTTGCTCAATGATCGACTCAAATAACTGATAACACGCTCTCCATCTGGGTGGATCTGCACCAGCACGGCTCCAAGTCCATATCCGCTAGCATCGCAATGGACCTCAAATGGTAAACTGTAATCTGGGCAACTTAACACCGGGGCCTTAACAAGACACTCTTTGATTTTAGTGAAGGACTTCTCACATTCTGAACTCCATACAAATATTCTCCCCTTCCGCAACAGTGCCGTAATAGGTGATATCAACGAGGAAAAATCAGGAATGAACCTACGATACCATGAGAACGTGCCGATAACACCACGCACATCCTTTATACACTTAGGAGAAGGAAGTAACAGCATTGCTTTAACTTTTTCAGGATCAACATGTAACCCATTTCCATCTATAACATACCCTAAATAAGTTAACTGAGGGCGACAAAAATGGCACTTATCCCAACTAACCGTCAAATTCGCCTTCCTAATTCGTTCAAAAACCTCCTCTAAAATGGATAAGTGTTTCTCGAAAGTCTGGGAAACGATAACAACGTCATCTAAATAAGTAAAAACATGGGGTTCTAGCTCTGGTCCAAGAACTTGCTCGATTAAACGTTGCCAAGTGGCAGGGGCGTTATGCAGCCCAAAAGGCATACGGACAAACTGGAATAAACCTCGCCCTGGAACAGTAAACGCAGTGAAATGACGCGAAGACTCTGCTACCTTCACTTGCCAATATGCTGATTTTATATCTATTGTAGAGAGGTAATGTGCGTTACGCAATTTGTCTAAAGTATTGGTTATGTAAGGAAGCGGATAACTATCTCTTTCCGTAACTGCGTTCAACTTACGATAATCTACGCAGAAACGATAGGTTCCATCCTTTTTCTTTACCATCAAGATCGGTGAACTCCACGGACTTTTGGATTTTTCGATAACACCTAGGTTAAGCATCTCGTCTAGCGCTTTATCAATGTGCGACTGCATGACCGGTGATACAGGATAATATCTTTGTTTTATGGGGCTGGCATGACATACAATTGTGTGTTCAGCAACGTTTGTACAACCCAAGCTATTCCCCATTGCAGATCTATTGTGTTCTACCACAGCTTCCAGGCGAGCTTTTTGAATATCGTTCAGAGAGTAAGTACTACGTAAATGATCTACAGCAGCAACATTAACTGGTGATGACGAAAACTGCCACTCGTTATGTCTGAGATCAGGGACTATCCCCATAGTCCGCCAAAAATCCGTACCCAAAATAAGTACGTGAGGTACCTCTGGTAACACCAGAACAGATATAATTCTCAGCTGATCCCTAAGCAAAAAAGGAATCTTACACTCTCCTATGCACTCAACCATTTGCCCGTTCGCGACCCTACAAGTAGTCCTTTTGGAAGTATCCAACACAAAACCTAAAGACTGCAAAATTTTCCAACCATTACTACCTACTATAGTACTCGTCGCTCCCGAATCCAAAAGTCCTAGTAACTCAGTACCTAACACATGTACCCTCAAATACGGTCTCTCATCATTCACAGCATGGTCGATAATAAAATCAAGAATAGGTCCAATATCGGTCGAGCAATCAACAGCATCCCTATTTCGACCAGTTAAGAGCGCCTTTCTTCGTTTCCCTGTTTACATTTGGGACAAGTCCTCGTCGTAAATCCTTCTTTATTACATTTATAACAACGCAAAGACCGAGGTAGCACACAACCGACGGCCCGATGACCTGGTTTCTTACATCTATAACAAATAATCGACCTTTCTCGTTCAGTTCCAGCAGAAGTAGTAGCGACATCTACACGGTCCAACTGATCAGGAATCTCTACCTCAACAAAAGCTAAATCTCTTTCTAAAATGTTTCCCCTCCTAATACTAGGTTCTACATAACTATTTATAGCGTCACGCCTGCTCTCCATTTGACGACAAACTTTTCGTAGCTCTTCCAAGGAATGGGGTAGTGGGTCTCTCAGCCTGTCTTGGTAAAATGGATGTAAGTTTTTCATAATTATTGACAGCTTGGCCTCCTCGGAAATTACACAGCCTAACCGATTAAAATAGCTTGACATCACTGCAAGATAAACCCCTATTGATTCCGAAGCAGCCTGTGTCCTTTTCCTCAGTTCCTCAAAAAGAACGTCATTATAATGGGCCGACAGATATTCACTTTTAAATTCCTCTCGTAATTCCTCCCATGACCCTACTCTTAACCTAACATCCTTATAAAATTGATAAGCCCTGTCACAGAAAAGATCTACACCAGAATCTAATAAAACATCTGTGGGAACATTCCGGGCAATCCTTAATTCTTCGACTCGTTCAAAAAAAGCAGAAATAGATAGTGACTTAGATGTTCCGGAGAATTTTTCTAGACTCCACTTATGTGGTGGGACCATTTTAGCTAAAGAATTTCGAGACACACTCCTGGAATCTAATTCCCCTACCGGTGAAGATGCTGCACAACCCTGAGCACCAGCCTGAAATTGCTTTGCTGTAATTAAACTTAACGCAGCTGGAACACTCGTACCAAGCGTAGAGATTGGAGTCGATTTGGTATGGAAAATATCCAACAGGCCTAACAATTTACTCAACAACTCGGATTTTTTTGTTTCTTTATCCCCGTCCTGATCCGTCTCCATAAAATCTACCCTATTCATCGCATGCGATAATTTTGTCTGCAACTTTTGAGTGGCCCCAACAACTGATACACCAGGGTAACTATCCAATAAAGTTTCAATTTCGATACACTTACGTTCCAGCGCTGCCTCATCTTCTTCAAACGTAAAAGGATATTTAGGATACCGAAAACTGTCACCGGATTTCTCCAAACGCAGACAAGTAGCAAGATGCGTGCGCATTGCCTCCACCGAACCAACTTTAATACCTCTACATCTAAGTTCCCATTCGAGTTCATCCTTCTCCAACCTATTAATGATCATGTTGCGAGTCATCATAACACCTTTTTATACTAAACCTCGTAAACAGAACTCGAAATAAAATAAACTATTAAATCAGTATATACAAATTACCCCTAAATTCAAACGGTCAATATACAATTTTCAGTTAAAAGTCTTATCAATATCCACCGCTATATAAACTCACAGTTCACCTCCAACTAACTGGTTAACTTACTAATAGTACCTACAATTTACCTATATATCAGATCAATGTAGCAAGTTCATGTATAATATAAAACAATATTTTTTTCAATGCCTTGAACACTTAATGAAATTTTGTGAGGATCTATTTTATGTGTTCACAGTTACCTAATACTAGAGTTACTCTGTCAAAACTAAATTTATATCAAAAGTACAAAATGTATGTGAGAGATTTGCAATCACCCTATGTAACAGTGGCATACGACAAAAAAAATAACTAAATGATCAACTACTCATCCAACTGCAAGACTGCTTACCCACGAACTAGCAAAATAACAAGTCTGCTGTATCTAAAAGGTTCGTGCCAATAAAAAATCTTCCAGTAATGTACTTCACGTCCCCAGTATCCACTCGCAGACTAGCAATACCGAAATAAATGCCGTCCCTAGAGGTCTACGCCAATGGATTCCACGAACACACCTATTTCAAACAACTACTTACTAAATAATAAAAACCAGTGTAATTGTCTAAAAGAACTACAAATTATAATACCTCCAATGCCACAATTACCAGAGGAAAGTTCTACCATGAAAACCAAAAAAAAAAATCTCAATTTCAAGTGATGGTCCTAAAATTTCTTCAATCAATTCAAATGGGAAAAATGTCTTCAATTTAAACAAGGCCCCACGTTGGGCGCCAAAAATTGTAACCTGCCAAACACGGCGCTAGGCCAGTGCACAAAAAAAAAGCTACAAGTAAAGTTCAGTTGTCCCGGTGTCAACCTTTCGGGCCTTCAACTAACTAAGTCGGCGGCTGGGTGTGAGTCAGCTACAAATCCGGGAAAAAATCTTCTATATGGGCGCCAGCTAGGTCTATTTGCCCTATCGTCTTGGTCCCGTTCTGAACCTAGCAAACGAGCGGGAGTAAATAAGAACAACCTACTAAACTGTCTCATATATTAATATCCGAAGGAAAATCCATTTACCCTGAAGAGTTTACAAAATAACAAAAAAACTAAATGAAGTGGCTCGGAGACCTACTCGATACCACAATCCACAACTCTAACCTTCTATTAATAATAAGAAAAGTCACAAGTTTGTAGTATATAAAAAAAAATATTACATAATGTCGAAACCTGTTTCGTAAACCAATACACACAGAGTAACTCTATATTCACTTCCGTTTCACTGAAGGTGAATGAAAGTGTTAAATATTAACCTAGAAATAGATCAGAAATTAAACCCAAAAAAAATTATACTGTAAATTTGTACTCCATAATGTAAATACCGAATATCGGATAGCTTTGGTACCAAGGCGATCAGCGCAAAGAAAGTATATCTTACCAAACCATAATGAAAGGGTAATTTCCGCCTTCACATATAAATGATCTTCTATTATAAGTAATTAAGTACATTCCAAAGTCAAGTTTTACATCAATAATAAACCTCAAGTAAGAGAACTAAACTTACTTAGAATCCCATAACACTCTTAGATCCTAGTAAAATCCTATAACCCCCCTTTCTTAAATACTAATAAAATCCTGTAGCTTCCCCCCCTTTAATGCTAATAAAAAAAATTACTTTAACTTTAGAGAAAATATCAAAAACATACCTTAAGTTTCGAAAAAAATATCAAAAACAAAATCAAATTTAGAGAAAATACCAAAAACAAACTTTAAAGGTCGAGAAAATATCAAAACCAACTATGAAACTATCCTGGCAATCTTCCCCATTCTATTAACCAGCGGGCATCCCTTGTCGTGGAACATCACAGCTTCAGTGCAGTGGGTAAAGTCTCTGCGAAACCCTCAGTGGGCGAGGATCTTTCAATGCCCCCTGGGTGAACCCTTAAATTGAGAAAACAAAGCCCAATTAAAACCTAGTTCTACTCTTCCCTATTGCTACATGAAAACATCACTAGTACATACCTTCTATCGTGAAGGGTCCAAGCTTAAGTCTCAAAGGATCAGCTACAACGTTCCTTCCAACCACCTACCAGCATAAATCAATTCGTAATTGTCGATAACAAAAATCCAACTCGTGGGTAGAGATAACCTCTAACAATCTTCAAAGCCCAATTCTCGGCAAAATTCACAAAATGACTTGCACAGGTATCTCCACTAATTTCTGAGGAAACTTTCCATAAATCCCAAAACTTTGGATGGCTCTACAAGCCTTAGGAAAATATTAGATTTCAAATCCAATTCCTCAGGTCGACATTACGTCTTTCTAATTCAACTACCGGAAGAAGAAAGCCACTAGAATGGTTGACAATCCATTCTGGCCACCCTACTGACAGGTGTCAAAACCCCAAACATGATACCTACCAACTTAAAGCCTTTGTAACACCCCTTATTCGATTCGAAGGTACAAGATAAATATACAAATATATAAACAAATTACAACTAAATTGGACTATTACATATTGACAACCACGAAAATATCTGTAGTCTATCGAAAAATCATCCAAGGTAACACTCCAAAACAAATTCATAGATCTTCACGCATTCATACATTGGTACTCGCACACTGCGCCAACGACGTCGAACGGAGCTGCAATAATTTCCAAAATGAAACCTACTGTCAAATAACGAAAGGTAAACAAAAATACTTTAAAACAATTCTGCTTATTCGATGCTAAAAACACAGGGAAAAAATGGAAACAAACTAAGGTAAATTATTAATACCGTCTGTTGTAGAAATAAATATTTCTATATTTTGTGATGCGATGTTGTTTAGACGTAGAATTGAATATTTTATCAAGTAACAACTTCAAGAAGGAACCTTACAACCAAACTATCTCGCGAGTATCAACCATAAATACTGATGACTAAGAACGTATACGAATATTTACAGGTAATTTACAACTTAAAATCTAAACGTTTCAGTTTGTATCTGTTTTCTTGTTTTCGATTAATTCCTTATATTTCTTCGCCAAACTTAACAACACATTTTCTTCTCTTGCAGTGAAAATTGTAGTTCTTGTAAATTTTTTGGTGTCCCCCATGTTTATAATTAAGTTTATGACATGCAAAGAAGCTATTTTATAGAACATAACCGCCACGAAAGCCTAATTCTTCGTATGATTTTCTTTTCAAATATTTTCAGTTGCTCTTTGCCCCTTTCAGTCTTTTTTGTTTGTTTAGGTGTTTATCTTCCAGTATTTTTTGTACTTCCATAATATCTTGTTGCCCATTAGTATTCGCTGGGCTATCCAGTCTATTTTATAAGAGTCAACAATGTGTTTTCCATGCTTCTCTTGTCTGTCGCCCTTATTGTTAAATCGTCGACAATAACTACTACTTGTGTTGGAATATATGTAATTGTACATGTTATTTTCCCACTATATAATACCTATTTAATATCTACGAATACTACATATATTTCTTTTATTTTCAGGTAAATACCTACATGATTCAACAAAATGACGGACAGCCTAGTTAATCGATACTTAGACACAGACAATCTCAATAATCGTTGAGTTACTGTGAATAGTAAGTAAGCTCTGCCGTATATTTTATTTATTTGCACTGTGTTCCGAAATCAAAGACTACCTATATTTTTTAATTCAAAGTAACTTTTTTGTTTTTGCAAGAATAGTAACCCAACATATATAAAATGCCAAGATTAGATAATGTACAGGGCTGGACTTTATAACGGTGCATATAAGCTTGTCCCAAATGAAACCTGCTTTTTAGAAAGGTGTACCCATACAGGATGCGGTGGCCTCCAAGACAGAAGTAGATGTAGGAACAAAGAATTGTTATTCCAATAAGCCTATCTAAGGACGTCACAATCTTCCAAGCGGAAGTTACAGCGATTCACCACTGCGTTGAAGAAATTAAAAGACAAGAAAGGACATACCGTCCAGTTGCCATCTTCACCGACAGCCAAGCTGCACTGAAGGCACTTGATTCCATAGAGGTCAATTGTAAGCTCGTATGGGATTGCATTAAACGCACTTGGAGACCATTTCAAGGTCATGGTAGCCTGTGCACCAGGGCAGCGAATTGGCGGATGAAACTGTCAGACAAGTCTCATCAATGCCATTCATTGGACCGGAAACCTTCTGCGGCGTTGCAAAGTCAACAAAAATTTCAAGTTCATTACAGGACATTCGCCAACTTTTACGGCATACCTAAGAAGCAAAGATAGGAAAACTGTCAAAGCCGTAGTATGCACGTAACAGGCTAAACAGGTACGTAAAGCTAATGGGGTTGACAGATGAAGACATGTGCAGATTATGTCTCCTAGAAGAGAAAACTGCAGAGCACATCCTATGTCAGTGCGACTGTTTGACGAATATGCGATTTGTTGTACCAGGCGATGAGAAGCCACCGGCAAGAAATTACATGAAATATTCAGTCTCGAGGCTACTTAAAAAGGGTCGGGCTGTAGAATCTAATCTAGATTCGGCCCAACACTGCAGAGGAACGCCTCCTCAGTTGCAGAAATAGACCGACGTTAAATAAACAAATTTAAAAAAATGTTTACCTGCTCTTGTATATCTTTTGTCTACCATTTGGTTTGTTTCCTATTCTTATCAATTATTGTTGATTCACATACTTCTTCTGCTGGTTATATTCCAAAATTCTTCTACGTTTTTACATTATTTATAAATTTTTATTATTAAATCCTTAAGACCAAATACCGAAATATTGTGAAATGTACTTTACGATACAATATTTCCTGACTCAACCCTCCAAATCTCCTGTTTTATCCCCACGCAGGTAAGAAAGTGATGGCTCGTGATTTCAGTGCTGTTTCCCTCCGTTAAAGTTGGTTCTTTCAAATTGGAAACGGAATTCATGCACCCTAAATTTTATTGCTTTAGATGTATAAAATATCAATATAAATATGTAAAGGATATAAAAGTGGAAGCTTCAATTATTTAGTTAAACAAACCAAAACTGGATGTAATCTGTCCGTTGGGGATGTGATGTTGGATAACTTCCCACTTATCATAATATTGTTTCCGGTTTTAGGTAAACATGTGACTGATGGAAGTAAATTTCTGTTAGATCGACTGGTATTTAATACCACTTTTTATTTAACTAAAAACTAACTCCATTGACTGGGTCAACTTAATAATATTATACGACGTAATCATTATCTTAATATTAAAAGGTATATATTGATAACTCTCGAACACTGTTTCACCCAACTATTTACATTAGAGAGATATCGCAAGCGCAGGCGGTATTACCGTGATACGTTATTTTCTTAGGTTAATAGCGTATAACGGTTTTGAATTTGCAATGATTTTGAATTTAGATTTTCATCACATACGACTAAATTAAACTGTCGGCGCTGACAATAAAATTATAGATTGATACAATAAGTATATCTAAACTACAAACTTTAAGTATGTATGATGGGGTGACATTCACTGAGACCTAAGAGGTCTATTGTGCCCCTTACTTAGTTCCTGAGGAACGTCTCAGAAACTAGTAGCTCCTTTAGTCCTATTTCCCTGAGGAATTTTAGGATATCTGCAGGCTTCAACTTCAAATATGTTCCTCTTCTATCCAATAATCTGCTGTGTCCTAGGATTCTGAATTGGTGCTCTGGGAAAGTACAGGCAAATGTGTGGAAAGAATTGGGGATTAAATCCCAACATGACCTAATGGTATATACACAGGTCGTGAGGCCAGGGATAACCTATGGATCAGTAGTCTGGTGGACCAGGACACTGCAGATTAAAGCGCAGAGGCAGTTAAGCAGTATCCAAAGGCAAGTTTGCTTGAGTATCACAGGGGCGATGAGAACAACTAAACCTACCGCCACTGCATATCTTCATTCAGGGAAATGCAATATCTGTTAGTCACATTTTATCACAGGGGCCTCCTCCGATAAGTCAAGGACACGGCAAGGCCTATAAAAAGCTATATGAAGAAATAAAGGCAGATCCAATACTGGAAATGCCAATGGATCAGATTGCCCCACAATATAGCTTCAAAAATGAATACATAGTAGTCATTCCAGAGAGAAAGGACTGGAAAGCAGTGCCTCCTGTAACAGCGAATCTCAACTGGTCACTGATGGCTCTAAAACAGGCTCTGGAGTAGGAGCCGGAATATATGGGGTACAAGAGAAGATCACGATCTCTCTAAGCCTAGGGAAACATGCCACTGTCTTTCAGGCAGAGGTAATGGCGGTGCAATGCTGTGCAGAGGAGTTGATGAGACGGGAAGTGGATAATCAAAGAATCGTCATCTACTCCGACAGCCAAGCTGCACTAAAGGCGATAAGCTTATATCGGACAACGTCAAATCTGGTGTGGGAGTGTCGCAAGGCACTTAACAGACTAGGTAGTCATAATAGAGTGACCCTATCCTGGGTGCCAGGTCACCAAGGAATAAAAAGCAATGAAAAGGCCGATGAATTAGCCAAACAGGGAGCGACTGAGGTCATAATAGGGCCAGAGCCTTCCTGAGGAATTGCAAAAAACCTCACTAAGGAGAGCATCCACCAATGGATAAACAACCAGGCGCTGCGCTGGTGTCATAAAACCTGAGGACAAAGGCACGCTAAACTATTCGTTAAAAGCCATTCGGCCAAACTGTCAGGCAACCTACTATGTCAAAGTCGACAAACGACGAGGATGATGGTGGGAATGCTGACCGAACATTGTATGCTGAGGAAGCATATGCACACAATTGGCCTAGCAGATGACAGCCTATGCAGGAAGAAGACGAAACCGCGGAGCACATACTCTGTAAGTGCGAGGGCCTAGTAAGGGTGCGGTTTCACCTATTCGAAGAAGAAAAGCCGAGGGCAGAGAGCTACGCAAGGGAGGCGGTATCCAGGCTAATAGGTCTAACAAAAAGAATAAAGCTAGATATCGAGTTCTAAGGATAGGGAGGTCCACAATCGATCTGGGATAGGACAAAGAGCCACTCCATTTCTAATCTAATCTACGGTATTTAGGGCGAAATAACGGCACCTTATTTAGGTGGACGCTATTTTGACGTTTTGTGTTCCAAAACGTCAAATTGAGTATATTTAAAAAAAGAAATTGTGCTGAATAAACAAAAGTACGAAAACTGGACTAATATAACCTATTCCACAAATGCTCTCGTCTTTGTAGTTTTTTCAGTGTATTTATTGTTTTGAGTAGATTTTTAATTAATCAGTTTGTTCAAATGTTTTGTATAGTTTGTAGTTTAGATAATTTTATAGCATTAATCCATAGTTTCATTGTCAGCGCCGGCCTTTTAATTTGGTGGTATGTGATGAATATCAAAACTCAAAATCTCACTATTCTTAAAGAAGAATGTAACGTAACAACTTTTGTTATGCGATAACATTAGTTTTCGTTGCAACGCTCAACACCGTTATACGCTATTAACGTAATAAAATAACGTTTTACGGTATGCTTTACGTATGGAAAGTGCGCATGCTTATATGTCAAAATAACGTTTCCCCTTATTAGCGGAACCCAAAAAATAGTTTGCCATTCTCTCTATTGTCTATTAATCTCTCGCTATTGACCAATCGCTTAATTGTTTAATATTTTACATACCTATTAAATATTTGAAATTGGGGTAGTTAAGGTTGTGGAATGAATTAATTGTTCTGAGCCTCAGTTGCAAATTTTTGTTTACTGTTGCAGCAATGGCTAACATTACCATCAAATGTATTTTCTGTAAGCAATTTTCCGGCTCTCCAACTTCGGTACTGTTTATCTGGCGCGTATCGTATTTACATACTACGACCTATATTTCAAATAATTCTTCCCTGTGAATTTCAAAAACCTTTCCATATATCATTTGAATGATATTTCAAAATCAAAACAAGTAAAACGCCGAATTTAACTTCAAAAAGCAATGGAATAACATACCACCGTCATCTGCTCTGAAATCGAGAGTGAAAATGACGAAAAAAACAAACAAAACATGAATGTGTAAGTGCAGATGTCGGTTCTGTTGGTGAAAGGCACACAAAAAAGTGTTTACATACCTAACCGATTTGCTTATCTATCATGTGTTCGGGAAAGGGACAAAATTAACATGCACAGTTTTGTTTTTGTTCACGATTTGCGGCAGAGACGAACATTAATCAATTTTACAAAAAAAACAAGAGTATGTTATTCAGTTACACCTTTATTTGCATTTCTGGTTGACAATAATATATTTATCATTATTCATACAACACATGATATCGATTACACATAATATTATTTGGATGTCACAGTTTGTCTAAAACTTTGGTATCTGTTAGATATCCATATAATATCTAAAAATGGATGTCTGATGTCTATCATAACCTACAATCAACACTCAACAATAGGGCATGTCCACCAACTGACTAACAACAGTCGTCCTGAGGATAAACAATTATTTGGATAGATTTTAGATTTGTAATTTGGATGTTTTGTATTGATTTAATGATCCTTTTGATTATAAACAGTTATATATAGCTTTTAAAATACCTAAGCAATTAAAACAATGTGGAAGAAAGCACCAAATCAAAATTAAACGAATTCAAATACGATCAAAATAACTATTAAGTACCACGTGTTTTTCAAAGAACGCTTGTTTATCATTCTATTCATTAGTTCTATAGTCACATGGACTTGCACTAATATTAATCATTTATTCACATGATTTACATATTTTATCATATCAATAACCTTAATACCAACTGTATTCGAAAACTTCAATATTCCCTAAAAATCTGACTGCGGTATGTGCTTCCTTACAAAAAACTAGCACAAATGACTTCTTGCGATTACATAATTTTATAAAAGTGAAGGTTATGAAATATCTGACTGTAGAAGCAAATATAAATCCAGAAGGCGGCAGAAGCTGTGACACCTTTAATTTCTGGATTCTTAAAAACACTATTTAAAATTTGAGTATCTTCAAATAAAACTGCCACTTACTAAATAAGAATGTTTCCTATTCATATCTATGATCTTTTTTTACCGATCTTGGTAAGTGCCTGAAATAATCTACTAAATAGTTTTTTATATCCTCCTCTTTTTCTCTGTCCTTCTATCTTCCTCTGTATCTGACTCTATCTCTGTCTATGTCTACGTCTATGTGTCGGTATGGTGCTACTGGGAGCTACAGCTAAAAATTATGATATGGGTTTATACCAGAGCATATGACTCGGTGGTATGGTAGTCAAACACTCGACAGGCTGGGTCGATCCAAAAGCTAAGTGGCATCCAAAGGAAAGCTTCCCTAGCTGCCACAGGAGCCATGAGGATAACCCCAACAGCTGCACTAGAAGTCTTGCTGAACCTGCCTGCTGTCTACATACAAGGAGCTATACAAAGAGTTGAAAATCGACCCCATAATGGGAATGCTATCGGACGAGATGATTCCCAAATATAGCTTCGGGAAAAACTTCAAAACAGGCAGAGGCATGGAAGGAAGGACCTCCAGTTAATGCAGAAATGGCCTGCCATACAGATGGCTCAAAAACCGAGGAAGGTGTAGGATCAGGAATATATATAGCCAAGCCAAAAATACGAGTCTCACTGACTGAGCTTAGGTAAGCATGTGACGATATTCCAGCAATGTTTGTGCAGGAAAGCTATTAAGACAATAGTTTGAGGAAAAGATCGTTGCCATATACTCCGACAGCCATGCGTTGATTAAAAGCAATCAGTTCCATGCAGATCAATTTCTAAACTTGTTTGGGACTGCTTGGAGACGCTATAAGAGCTAGGCAGTCATAATAGATTGTCCTTAGCCTGGGTACCAGGCCAATCAGATCACAAGGCCCGTGAAGGTGCACGTTGTGAACGTGAACGTAGTATGCAACTCGCAACAAAATGGGCATCATTTTGTGCTCATTGCATAATATACTATTATCTTCTGTATGTTCCTTGTGGTGTAGTCATTATTCATTTTTATTAATCAACTAAAAAGAATTGAGTGTTTTTCTTTTTCACTATTAGCAGAGTGAAACTTTCTATAAATTCAGTTCACCTAATTCTTGTATTTCAATAAATGTGGTTTTGGTTCGAAAATAAATTCGAACTACAACAAACTGGCTTGTTCAGTTCGACTTTTATCTAGAATGTTTGACAACGATGACATTCTATATGGCTCTAAAAATGATTATCGATAACAAAAAGCGCAGGTGCTGAGTACAGCTTAGTTTTAATAGAAACGCATTGTTTAGGTCTGGTTCCTGTCCTGGGGATCCACTGGGACCAAAAACGAAAATCACAAATGTATAGTATAGTCCCAACTATACAAACATAACAAACTAATTTAAATAAAAGTGTGTCAGTTTGTCTGCTACCTGCTATACCGCGGAGATTCCTTCGATTGGCCGCTAGCAAAAAATGTATAGCAGCAAACGAGCTCAGTTTGGTGCAGTACAAGCTTTAGACTATATAGTCAGTAATTCATGAATTACATACTTCACAAAAATTGTTACTGACTTCTACTGTTTCAGAAGTGGGATAATAACACATTTTAATAAGATGTAAAATGCTGTAAAATAGCATTAACCACAATGATAAACCAGCTGCGGTTATTTTCAATACAATAAATGTACGAATGTGTTTTTGAATCATGTCTTCTCCGTTTACCTTATTCCGACTCTGCAACTCTGGCACTTACTAGACGGAGATAGGAGAAGAGAGAGGCACTTATACCGTTAGCTATTCAAAATGCATCCGATATAATAATTGATGTATTCGAAGGCGGGGGTAAGAAGAGAGGAGAGCAATGGAAACGCCAACACGCAAGCTGCCTGCATGCATAAAGAGCGATTCGAGCGGGGCTTTGCCTGCGTGCCTCTGTCTGTTTATGGTGCTTTCAAATGGACGCCGCCGCCGATCCCATGTGTCTACACTGTTAAATTTTTAAAAAAATTCATGCTAGCTGTAAATTACATTTAGATTAAAAATGGCGAGTTTTAAAACAAGTTTCATTATTCAAATAGCAGATACAGTCTACTGAATTATTTTATAGTTCAATAAATAATCGTTCCCCTAACGTCGTTTTAGCTTGCACCAGGGGTCACCAATTAGGGTCGTTTGGGGTTCGTTTTAGGAAACGAAATGGCCATCGCGGAGCACGCAACATTTTATAGAAAAATATTTATGAAACAAATGTAATTATGGAATAGATATGACATTTATTTTTATAACTAACGGTAGTAATAATAATGACAAAAAGCATCAAATGCAAAATAACAAAATACAAAGTGGTCTAGCATGTATAATACACATGCAGATCCATGTCCCAGCATTTTCTTCTTTGTTGAATATATTATAAAACCCAGTTGTTCGAGAGCCTGGGTACGCTTGCAATTTCTAACAATTAAACTACACTTGTTTGTTCCTATTTTGTATTGTTTCCTGTTACTTATATAATTCTTGACATAATTAATATTTTGTAATGTGGGATCTTCATTTGTTGCCTAATTTTGATTTACAGGTTTCTGTTCCTTATTTTTATTGACTAACTCAGCTATTTTGAACCATAAATCATTCATTTCCTATTTGGAAACAAGATAGCACGTCATCATCTCCAACACAACTCCGTGCACATATTTTGATAAGGTAGAATATTTAGCCCATCTTCAAGGAGATTTAGTACCTACGCAGACTTATCAAGTTCCTAAAAAAATGCATAAACAAATTATAATATTCTGATTTATATGGTGAATGTATTTGAGATCAGTAATAATATAAGATTCCTTATCAGTTCTCACGAGCGTAAGTCAATCTTCCGATTTGAATGCCACTTTTGAAAATTAAATTATTCCAAAATCAAACTAATCATTAATGAAATAGTCCAATGAGAATTTAACATAAAATTCTTATGGATACATAAGAATTATAACATGAGGCCTTTCAGCAACAGAAGCAGTTGAGAAGGGACAGCCTATCAACGAGATCACCATTGATGTATGCTTAAACCAAAACAGAATTAAATTGAAAGAAATATGGAAACATTCATAGTACAAGATATACACTATTAGTAGATTTAAATTTTGTTATGTTTGCCTCCCGTTGTACATCTCAGTTAAATAAATTTAATTGATGTTACCATATGTTATTTACCACAAAGTTAATATTTCCGAACAGTACCCTGGTCTACTTTTTCTGAAAGACCCCTATGTGTGAAAATAAATACTACTATCTTATCCTACTCGTTACTGACAAGTTTAAGTAGGATTAAATCTCTGATTAAGTGTAGACTTCTACGATATTGGAATAAATATACTATAATTACTTACTGATTAATTGGACATCGTCCTCGGCAAAAAAAAAGATAATTACTTTTATCGCCATCACATACTTCACCAGTTTAAACTTCCACGTTTAACTCATGATAATAGTGTTGTTGTCGAATGAATGTTCATTTTAATAAGATAGTAAATTACGTAACAACTCCAGAAAATACGTATTTCCCGGAAAAGTGCTACTTTCTCAGAGAAAAAGCGTCCGGGAAGTGCGTACTTTCCGGCGGTTGCCGAAAAAATATATTTGGTCATCACTGAACTCCTTTTACCTTGTTAATGTCTACTTAATATCCATTATCAAGAAAAAACTATCTTAAATAATTAGCTTGTTGCACACATTCTAATGATTTTTTTTTACTGTGTACTGACATACTAACAGCGTTCATTGTATAGAATTGCGGAGCTGTAGAAAGTTGATTATCATTTTTTAACGCGACACTAACTTTATTTAACGACATTATTATTCGTTATGTAATAATAATAGTTTGTTGCGCAAAGTGAAATAGAGGTGAAAATATCAGTGAAAATGGCGCTTCTCGCTCGTTCCCAAGGTGACCTTGAATCTTAACGAGAATGTGAAAAGATGATTTTACCGTTTGTTTATTGATAGTTAGGTGAGCCATGGGCTATTTTAATGACGATGGGTAATATGCGTTCAGACCGTCTAATATATAATTATAGGGTTATTGTTATAGTCTTGCATAAAGTATAATTTATGATAAATTCCAAAATTATTGCTGTTATTTATTTTGTTGTTCAATATTTTTATTGTTTAATGTTTTATTACCTCAATGATTCCTTTTTGTTTACGTTTGAATTTCCTGGTATTTATTTCAGGCTTTGATTTAATAAAATTAAACTGGTATTGTGTTCACATTCAGGCATATTGTCATACATTTTCAGTTGTACTTATTTTATTTTTATTACCGTAATACCTTTTAAAATGTAGTAGTCCTTTGAGCTGTATGGATTCAGCACAATAGGTTTTTTTTTACACTTGTAATCGGGCAATATTTTTACTGCAATATGCTGCTATATTGGCAACCTACATGACAACCTTTTAAATGGCTCGGCAATATTTTCTGCAACAGTATGGTCCACTGTGAAAAACAATTTGTTTCGTAGTCGAACTTTATAAATCGGGCAGGAATGGCCGACGGAGTTAACTGGTAGCACCTTGAATGTCTCTGGAGGTTGATGGTACAGGTACTCGATCAGTCCCTGTTTCCTCGTCGGTCGAGTTTTCCAGGGTTTTAAAACTGGCCCGCTGGAATAGATAGTACGGTCTCCATAGAGCCCGCACCAGTCCTTTCATGGACTCCTCATCAACCCGGAGACTCACATGCCGCCCTGGATTTTTCTCGATCTTCTTCAACCCCACTTTCAGATCCTCTTTCTTAGTCTCCGGAAGTAGGGCTAGGACTTGTTGCTGTTTTGGAAGTTCATCACTCTTGATGAGCTTCCAGTTGGTTTTTTGTACAAATACTCCCTCGTTATAATGAATTACTCTTCATTGTCACAGATTAGCCCATAGTAGCCGTCCATGTATCGACTGGCTTCAAACCTAGGAGCCTTCTGCACCTCGTCGATCATGTCTGTTAGGTTCTCTTTGATAGTCTCTACCTTCTCTTCAAAGACAACTGTCTCTGGGAAATTTTTTGGGACCACAGCTGCCTTGATCCCTTTGGGGGCCACGCTGTATTTAACACCAGTTTTGATAGCGGTACCAGTGGTACATCTCGACCTCTTACATTTCTTTTCTTCAGGGGTGCTCCTGGCTGACACAGTTCGCTTAACGCCCTTCGTCTGCTGGTTAACACCTTGTTTTGATGTTGAGGGAGTCGGCAGTACCACATTCCTGGTATCAATTCCTTGTTCCCTTTTTTTCAGCTTTTTACGCTGGGCACCTGAGAGTTTCCCAAACAAAGCTTTACGATCCACAGGATTCGCTACAACGTCTCCTGGGGTTGTGGTTTTATCTACGTCTTCAGATGTATCTCATTGCGTAGAAGACACTTTTGTCTCCATTGCTGCCTGATCTTCTGAATCCCTTTTACTAAGAGTCTTTAGGCTCTGTAATACATTTTTTTTTCTGGTCCATACTTGTTCCCAAGAGTATAGGAGAAAGAAGGTCGATAACTGCAGAGCTCCTTATACAGGTACATGGCTAAATGCAACGGGGTGCGCCAGGTGCCCCGAGGCTAGTGGCCGAATAACCCACGGCCATCCATGCTTTCAGCGACTACTCTACCTTATGATTTGGGAGGTTTTTACAGTGGTCCTCATCCACACAGGCCAGGCAATTAAGCCAAGCCTCCCGATCCACATAGTTTGGCATACCCCTCACAGGCCTTACCCTAGCAAGGGGGTCGTTGCTTTGCTATGTAGTTTGCGGTATGCGTCACGAACTTGTCAGCGATTGGGTATTCGGTTGGCAATTTTAGGCGTTTATAGCCCTCATCCCTCCTTATTCACCAATAGACCAGTTCTTCCAATTGCTTGACGTCCCTGACCTGTCCCTATCCGCAGCCTGGGGACGCTCCTGATAGGTAGCTCAACCCATCACCCTCCTATGTAGCAGGGCAATGCACAGAAAGTTGAAATCTTGGACAAGCCGTAGCAAGTCCTCGAAAACTTAATGAGCACGGGCAATATTTTCTCCAAGAATATGGTCCATTGTGAAAAACAATTTGCTTCGTAGTCGAACTATATAAATCGGGCAAGAATGGCCGACGAAGACGAAATCAGTCGTCTTGCAACGCAATTGTGAATACGAGCTGTTAAAAACTTTTCAATTGTCTGACAATAATGTGTGGCTGCATGCCCAAGACATACTAAAAATATTAGGCCCACTGAATGTATCGTCGCGTCAGCGTAGCGTACGAGTAAAAAATATGACGGAAGTACGTTTGCCTGCTGCAGATAACTCACGTATTGGGACCTGTCGACAAAGCGGAATCGGCACGTATTCGTAGAGAAGCGTTCTCACCTCGTCTCCGTACTCCGTACTCTCGTACTCCGTGGTGTACGATACATGGACAGTGGGCCTTATCCTATCCTATTACTGTATAGTTTGGCTGTTATTGCTGTCAGTGTGGCCACTCTGTTGGCCACATATTGCAGTAAAAATATGACCCGTTAAGAAGTTCTTTTAGTTAACATTTTAGATTTAGAGGTTAAAATTAGTAATGTCTAATGAAAGGATTATTGATTTCATTAATGAAGTACCTACATTACACCTTGAGTTGAGAGATGTGGAAACCGGAATATAAAAATACTGAAAAAGATGGATGGAGCTGTTATCGCCAAAAAATTTGGTTGAAGCTTACAAAAAAATTAGCTTTTTACCCTTACTTTTCCTCTAAAACAATATACCTAAGCCGCTGAGTTCGGCCTTGTCAGCCATTCATGTCCGACTCATGTGGCTCGTCTACGAAACAATCTATATTATTTTTTACAATGGGCTATACTGTTGCAGATAATCATTGCCAAAATATATATTGCCGGGAAACATGCTGCATTTAAAATGTTGTCATGATAACTGGACTAAGTTTGACAATATTACTGGCACATTGCAGTAAAAATATTGCATGTTTAAAATCCCTTTAAAGACTTAAAAAAGTTAAAAATTAGAATATTGGCTTAGTCTGCACATATATGCCATTACAAACAACTTATAAATGTTTATTTTCCACACTACTACAGTTTATGTATCAACGCGATAAGTAATGGACATTATGTCTAAATATATTTGAAAAGTTTTGTCGCCACTGTATAAACTACAAACATTTAAAATTATTATTTATAATATGTTTTTATTGAAATACAATTATTGAATTTCTATACATCTATTAAAAAAATATTTATTAATGTCATGATTCTCAGTTTCTAATATATTTCCGGATGACTCAGCCTTATTATTTATTACCTTTCATTGTACGTTGCCACGTATTGTCGATTTGATCCCTTTTCAATTATGGATATAGGTATACACGCCGCACCTTATTCCATTGAACTCGCTCTAGACAGTATCAAAAGAAAATGTTTTTGTTACAAATAAATCAATGGTTTTATATCGTTAAAGTTCCATTGATTATCTTTTACCATTTTAGGAATTTTAAGATGTACCCGATAATGAACAAAACAATCTGGTCCAACCGGTTACGTAACAAATACAACTTTTTCATTGTTTATGATCATAGATAACTTATACCGGGTGTCGAATAGAGATTTTCGAATGGGACAAAAACTGATTATTCCATTTCTAATACACTTTAATATGGCGTAGAAAAAATCGTCCCCTAAATATTCATCCCTTAGTTACAACCTCCATCTGTGATTAAACGTTATTCTGTCAATTTTATAATATCGCAAAAACTAATAACTATTCTAATCTTACTTGAAATTTTCAAAAAAAATTTGTGTTGCACTTCAAACCTTTAGAGCTCGATACACTTTGTTTTGTTGATTTAAAAGCTCGTAATTCTCCTGTAAACCGAAGTTTATTACGGAGCAGAAATCAACTAACTTTCCACAAAACTGCCAGGCCCGGACTTTTTCAGTATTACATAGTATTACATAAAAATTGATATACATTTGGAGTTATTACAAATTAAAACTAGTATAATATTATTATGTTTCTTTAATCATTAAGACTTGTAATACAGCAGAAATGTGAGAAAAACTATGTATGTATACCGGAGTGACATTCTTTGTTACCTAAAAGTTCTAAGAAGGGGAGATATTTCTGTGATCTGCAACCTATAACTTTATAATTATATTAAAATTAAAATGTTTTAATATATCAAACTAAATTTTCATTACTTTCTTTAGCTGGATCATTTTCAGGATTAACCTTCTTGTCATCACCACCTAAAACTTATATCAATAGTTTTAGGAAATTGTGGCCAATAGTCGTCAAATATTAATTTTTTGAAGGTTTCATTGTGTTTGTAAAATTTGTTACACCTTAGAATTTTAAAAATCTTTGAAAAATATGTTTGTTATAGGCAAAATGTTTCAATATATATCTATTTAATAACATTGAGGGCTGCGCACATTTCAAATAAAAAAAATTAGAGGCATACATTATCAAAGTTATAAATATTATATTTAAGAATTGGTTAAAAAACTTACTACCAAAACAAATACAATAGAATCTTATAATTAAATAAATACATGAATCCAGAGGTGAAAAAAAATGAAGGTTACGAATGCACAATGTAACCAAAATTTATAAAATAGGCAAGAATTCCCGGCAAGGTGTATAACACATTGCACAGTTACAAGATCTTGTTATTTCGCGCCAACTATTCGTTTGGAAGAAACTAAAAACATGGTTTGACCTTGGCCATATAAGTGTGTACCCCTTGTTTGATTGGCATGATTCTTTTTTTGATGGAGAAGCCAGTGTCGTCTCTGGCACTTTTATCGTCACCACTCAACTCAAATATTAAGTAGAAGTAAAAAGATTCGATTAATTTAAGGTTGTTATCAATTTTGTCGAAAGGTTTGAACATTGGAACTCCGGGTGTCTTAAGGGTGACGATTAGCTTTGGCTCGAAACAATTTCATACATTGTCTACATGCATATATTATTCTGAAGAGACGCAACATCCTTGATACATGAGGTAGCTCAAAAGTTAGATTTGAGCTCGAACACAACTGACAACGTTTTACTAAGATGCTACGACTAGTCCCCCCTCTTGTAGCATAATGCGCCACAATCTTCGTCAAATACTGTATATTACCCAAACAATACTCGTATGTGGAAGAAGTAGATAAACTGTCCAGATCAGACTTTTCTGTTTACGATACACTGATGTCAAGGACCTTAGTGCTAGCCGCAGACACCCTTAAATATAGTTGATAGCTGAGGTAAACAAGTCAGTCAATGCTCGGAGAACACAAGTCATCAACTTTACAAGATAAACAAGTCTAAAACTAGTAGTGTTAGGCGAAGCTAAGAATACTCAGATTCCATTGACGAAAGAAACAACTCAACTCATACCTACTCTTCGTTGTGTGGGTTAAGGGATAAAATAAATAGCTAGAATTTCATTTATGAGATGCACATATGCTAACCTCCTATTTATTTCTTCGATCTAATCAGCAGGTACAACGACATTATTAAAGGTATATTATTATTTTTTTCATTTTGTTTCATCTTAGTAGAGAAGTAGGCGCAAGGGAAAGTTTACTTGATATAGAATACAAATGATGTTGCCGTAGCTTACTTGATTAAAGATCTATCAGAAAGCATATTATACGTTTTAGTTTTGAACCAGAGTATGTACTTGGTACAGAGTCTCCATAAACACTTATCTATAGTATATTCCCTAATCAAAAACCATATTTAATCAGCGTGGTTTTGAAATTTACAAATCTTGAGAGCTTGAGACAGTAAAACAACTGTAACTTTAATTTTGACACGTATCGTTTGAAAATCTGTCAACACATTTGTGTCAGACCGGAGACTTATTCTTATAATATCTACTTGTGCATTTAACTACGTAGAAGTAACTGACCTGTTCTTGTTCAGTTTCCGAACTTTCACCTAACTTGGTGTATACGAGGGTTTTAGAATATTTCATTAAAAGTACCGAGTCAAGTCGGAAAGCGTCAAACGGATTGTTCGTTAACGGAATGTGTGTGGATATTGGAGACTGTGGGCATGAAACTATGAATATTTAAAAAAAATCAACTAACTCGGATTAGCTTGCTCATTTTGTTTCAATCACGAGCTGCTTACGAGCTGTTCGCGAACTCTTTGTTCCAGTATGTACCCACCTTTAGAGTTGCTTCTGTTTCTATTTTGATTAGAGGTTTGTTTACACCTATAGTTTTCTATGCTTCCAACATTTAAATGGATTTTGTCGGTATTGAGTAGAGTATTAGAGTATATTTTCCTTGATGAACAAGAAAATACCTAGGGTTTGTTAGAGCTCTTTGTTTTCGATAGGAAGCTTAAAACACTTGCAGATATTATATATTAGTCAATAATTATAATACTTCTTGGTAATTATATTTTTTTCACGTCAATAATAACACTTGACATCAAATATACACATCAAAAAGTGGATAGACTTGTTTAAATTTACCTCATTTAAGTATCGTTTTTATTTGTTTACCTTGTTCTTATCTGTTATAATAATTGTTAAAGAGGTTACTAGACTGAATCGCGTTAAACGAAACTGATGAATATTATTTTGTATACAAGTTGTATATTGTCTGTAATAACTTTCTAGTTATTTTTATAACAGTGACGAATGCATTAAATCAATTATAATCCAACTGTGTCGAATAAACATATTTTGGTGAAGAAAGTGATTCATAATATTAAATTTCAAGAATCTTAATACCTTCCAATGTCATAACCTACTCTCTAAAATTCCTGGTATCTGCTTCTTTTCGCTAGATATGGCAACACCGATCGGGTGAGTGACACAGCTGCGACAGTCGTATCTCGAATCCCTGTTAAGTGCGTGTGTGGATGTGTGTTTCGTACTCTTGAATCGGTGTTGATTCTGAAATCTGTTTGAATAGTCTATCCCCTTTAAGTTTTGCTACGCGACGAGCGAAGCCTAGTAAGCCTGCCATTGCATATTATTGTAAATCGCGCTGTTGGTTGGCTTGGGTTCGTCTGCTTTATTTCGTGCTGTTCGCTTTAATTTTACGACCTATACGGAATATTCAGAGAAACAGCCAGGATATTTTTTTTTATTGAAATTAGTATTGCAATTTTGAATGATTCTATCTATTCTAAGCGAAAACTTTAAGATACATGCTATTTAAATTTAAATGTTTAAAAAAACTCTTAAGTATAAACTATTTAAAAATAATCTACTATTCACTTGTAGAATCTCGATTGCAATACGGAATTCTGGGTTGGGGAGGGATTCTTCCAACTCACTTAAATAAGATAAAAGTATTGCAAAAAAAGGTTCTGAAAATAATTTTTAATAAACCATACATATATTCTACAATTCAATTATTTAAGGAAAGTGGTGTTATGACTATTCGACAACTGTATATCTATAATATTGCTAAGTATGTGTACAATCATAAAAATATGCTCAATAAAATAGAACACAAATATGAAACGCGCCACAAGATTAACAAAAACATTCAAATGCCCCTAACAAACAAATCAGTCGGCCAAAGAAGTTTTTCATACATAGCTGCCAAACTGTATAATTTTTTGCCACAAATGTACAAATCATATATTTTTTCACTAAATAATATAAACCTCTTTAAGAAAAGGATTAAACGTTTTATAATTGGTTTGGATATATTATATGAAGTGAATAAGTTGATTGAGGGGTGAGCTCTGTACATTTCCCCTACAACCCATTGGTTTTGGTTCTCTTTTTTAGTTTTATTCGTACTCTGTATATTTTTGCTATAAAGAAACTCAAATTTTTGGATAAACTCTCAAATAGTGTACTACAAGATATCGTTTAAATAAACAAAAGAGTCAGCTCCCGTCACTTGAATATAAAACATATAACTAAGATATCTATTAAAAAAATTTTTTTTCTTTTAACAAACCCTCGCATATTGTATGAATCATTGTACTCCGATTCTTGATCCATTTGTTTATATATAAAAAAACTTGTATTATTTTAACACAAACAAGTATTTGAAATACTTTTGTGTCCTTTTCATGTTTATTTGTATATTTTGTATTTTTTGTATTTTGGTGTTACTACATTGTAAACTTTTTCCTTTCTTTTGCAAATAAACGTTATTATTATTATTATTATCGTTTGTTAGGTCACTTGCTAATATACTTTTGTAAGATATATGCAACATTATTTCATTAACAAAAATATCCAGTTTTCGTTAAATGTCAGTTGTGCAAAAACATGACTCAATTACCGGTTGCATCGTTTACTTAATCTTGAAATAAAGTAATCTTTAAACGACCAGTTTTTGTTGCCCCGCTCTCTAAGTATTCCTTAAACTCGTTAAGTTTTAATATTAAATTCCCGATTGGGTTGACTTAAGTTCAACCAGCCTTGTTTTTATTGATATTTTCGAAGTTGATTTTAATATCCACGAAATAATTGACTTCGAATTCCCCAGATGGTTTCCACTCATCTGATCATTTCAAAGGTGTGAAGAAATTTGCATTTTATCAAAGATTTCGAGTGGCAAGCCAATGTTGTTTACGGATTTTAGGATTGATAGAGCATGCTCTTAAATTTTTATATTTTTTTAAGTAAAATTCACCCAGTATACCATTCCAGAACACCTGACTTTTACAGGTTGGCCATAGTGTGCTGGTGGTCAGTTGGTTGTCGGACATGTCAATGTAATATATATTTTATTTAAATAATAAAAACAACTTTACGAATAACACATGGCGCAGTCAATAAACTGTCCCTGAATTGAATTCAATAATAATTAAAATCTTAGACGACAAAAAAAGCAATCAGCACAGGAGTTATGTGATTCAAGAGCAACAGATTCAGGTGCACAGAGAGATCAACTTAATATAGTCACCTCGCTTAGTTAAAACAGCCGGAAATCGAGAAAAACATACCCTATAGGTAAGAGCGCATTTGTTCGCATCGGACAGACGGAACGGATGAAAATTATTTTTTGCATTATTTTAAATGAAATAAAGCACACACATACGTATCGGACGCATCGTAGCATCGACAGGAATCTGCTCGGAGAAGTAATATTTTGTTATTTTCTTTTCTTTAACAACAAATTTCTGTGCACGTGTTAAGTATAGCTGCAAATTACAATGGATGACGGATTATTAATAACTTTGGTAGAACTGCTCATTTTAGATCCCAAAATCAAACGCGAAGAGAAATAATGTGTACTATCCCGCTTTTTTGATTGCACTTAATAAAAATACGGCAAGCAAATCCGATTAGACCGAATGTAATGTGCGATGATGACAAAAATAATAGTACAAATGCGCGCTTACCTTATTTCTTCCTCTCCTAATTGCACACTTATCAACACTACAATAATTGTAAATTGAAGTCTAACTATAATCCGTTGTTTACCAGTAAACAATGAAAACTAAATAGAATGTGACATGTGGACCCAGAACAATATGGCCGACCTGTCAGTGACGTCATACTGGAATGGTCTATAACAGGCATAACCAACGTGCGGCCCGCGGACCTTTGCCATGCGGCCCCTGGGCTAATTTAGAATTTTTAAAATAAAAAGAAACATGATTTGAAAAATGTTTTATTTCTAAAAATACATAATTAGAATGCGAAACTTAGGTTTTTTTTTGAAGGTCCAGCTTCTTGATGTAAGGATCAAATTTTTTAGTGGCGGCACTCAGTAGGTAATGAAGGTGATCGTCTGTAAGGCGAGACCTTTCTTTGCTCTTGATGTACTTCATTATTGAAAATGTTTGCTCGCACTAATATGATAACCCAATCATTGGAAGAACTCGGTTTGCCAGTTTCTTTATTTCGGGAAAACTCTCCTCAGTAAGATTTTTATAAAAGTTTACTCGGTTTTCTTCGTACTAAGTCTTTAATATAAGTATTGGTTTTAAATTCTATAATTTCCGTTTGGAAATTTCCCAACAAATTCATAAACTCTACTGTTGCGTGATAATACTTGGTTGAGGTAAAGGACATCGGAAAATTCACTCTCGATTTCTTTCAAAAATGCTTGAAATCGCCGATGATTCAAACCTCAGGAACGAATGAATTTCACAATGTCTCTCTCGACATTCATGCCATGGTTTATTTCGAGTATTTAACATCACAAAGTCTTCTGGTGAATGTTGCAACGAACAGGTAATGGCGTTCCAAGTTTTGGATTTCCATTTGATGCAAAATTTTAGTCATCAATCCATTTTTTGAACCAATAATGCTGGGTGCATCATCTCTTGTTAGACCGCAAAGATTATTCCAACTTAAATTTTACCCTTTAAGCACTGCACAATTTCTTGAAAAAGCTCTTCTGCTGATGTGCGGTCTTTCATGCTTTGTAAAGATGCAAGCTCTTCTGATCTATTCCTCGCGCGAAAATGAGTAATTGCGCCGTATCACAAATATCAGTGCTTTTGTCCAAAGCCAAGGTGAAAAAGGAAAATATTTCTAACCAAAAATTTACAGGACCAGTTGCGAACAAAGGCACGCGACGATTGATGGTGGACCGGGAAAGTCTTATTTATTTGAATGCCGTCCATTTATCTGGGACTATTTATCGCCAAAATTTTCGAAGGGTACGAAAGGTTGCTGCTTGGCAATTTCGCGAATGACATTTGCAGAAAAGCAACAAACTTGAATAAAACCTTGAGAACAAGTTTGCCTACACAATTTTTTCTCGAGTGGTATTTGACTATTCCACGAGAAAAAGGCAAAAACAACAAAATTAGAGAAATATTATTTAACAATGGATCATAAACAAAAAAATAAATTATTTATATAAAAGTTACAGTTATAACAATTAAACGTTTGTGCATTATTTTTATCACCACGATGTGATTGTAGAACATTACTTGTGGTATGTTTGAAATCGTACTACAAAAATTTACTTAATCAATAATTCTAAAAATAGACGAGTAGGACAAAGATCTTCGTTAGTGTTGTTTCTTGCCAACAATTTGCTACTGGCTAAGGCTTTTGCAACTTCTTGTGTGGTCTTTGAAAATATGGGATTGTATTGGATCGTCCCGTAAATTCTCCTTTTAGGTCTGATTCTTGTTGGAAATAATGTACTTTGTAGTTCACTGCTTCGTTGCCAGGCAAGTTCAAAAGAGAATAAGTGAAATTTTTTTTCGGTACGCCGTCTGGGGTATCTTCGTCATGAATTTTTATTGTTTCCAATAATTGTAAGGGCTTTCGAACTTTCTTTTCTTTCCTCTTGGTTACCTTGAAGTTATTTTGGGTCTATTTTTATGTTGAATTCTTGATAATACTTTTCTTGTAGCATCTGCGCTGTGGTGTTCCATATGATTGACTCTTCGTAGTCCTAATCAGAAAGCTTTTGAGCCACACATATTAGGAGATATATTCTCCGACATTGCCTTTTTAATTTCAGCAATGGATTATATTACAAATCTGATTTTTTTTCAGAAACAATTATTTTTGAACTCAACTAATCTGACGTTTTCTAACAAGAAATAACACAATTACATTTTACATAAATATCAGACCCATGGTAACAAAATTTGCTTTCATCAACATGCCTTGAAAAACTTAAAATTTTGTCTCTGTAAAAATCACACGTGAATTTTGTAAAGGTAATTGCAGGTAACTTTTTTGTCAGTAGAACAGATGCCGTTAATATGGTATTTTGCCAGTGAAATAGTCAAAGTAAAAAACCTACACAGTGTTAAAGTCAGTTGAAATAAGAAAAACGTCATAACTCGTGTAACACATAGGCTTCTATTTATTTATGGATAACTTCTAAACAGATTGCCTAATGTTTTCCCTTAAAATAATTCTGGTATGACGTTTTCCTACCGACTCACCCACGTGCATTTGTCTCGTACATTTTTAAAGTAAATTCATGTACTCAAAAAATGTCCGGCAATAATTTGAGCAATAAGGAGATTACAAGTAAGAAATTTCAGGATATTCATAGGCTTTAAATTAGTTGAATCTTCCCCTTCTATCCAGCAGTCTCCCAGGTATTGTGCCCTGGGATTCTGTAGTGCTAAGTTTCTTGTACTATTCCACAGGATCTACATTCTTCTTGCTCCACTAGTTTAAGCTGTTAGAGGAGCTCATTCAAACGACAGTATCCTGTTAGTTCACCTTTCAAGACTCGTAGTGCAGTCTCACTTTGGCTCATGTATTCTTTTGATCTCGCCTGGCTATAGTTTCTCAGGAGTTTCTTTGATTGTCTTAGTCCTGGTTGGTTGGTTGGTTGGTTTGTAGACAGACGAAAACAGGCCGGGTTAGTGGGCCCCAACACTGCAGCCATTGGCTTATTGTATTGCCCTGTTTGTCTGCTAGTCTGTGAGAAGATTTGTGACCTTAATGAGATCTAGAAGTCTCTTCACAGTATCTCTTTTGGTGAGGTTGTATATAGGGTCATCCGGCCCTATCTGTCTATACCTCCACCAACGTAGAGCCTCACATTCGAAAATTATGTGGGTGGCTGTTTCGTCCTCCTCGCCACATAATCTACATGTAGGTTCTTCTTGGAAGATCCCCATTGTGTGAAGGTGCTTTCTCAGGCCGCAGTGTCCGGTTATAAGGCCGGTTACCAGCCTGATATCTCTCCTATTTAACTTCAGGATTTCTTCAGTAAGTTTTGGTGTGGGTTGTTTGACCATCATTTTACTGTGTTTGAGCTTCGGAATTGTTTGCCAGTGTTTGAGGTGCTGTTTGTGCACCCACTGGTTTAACGTGGTTCTTACCAAAGCCTTTGTTATACCGGTTGCCGGTTCAGGACCGGTGTAGCCGGTTGCCGATCCTTCTCGTGCTAGGGCATCTGCTTTTTCGTTCCCTTCAATACCCTTGTGACCTGGCACCCATTTCAGGGTTACCTTATTTGTGGCAGTCCTTCTCAATCGCCCGATCTTCTCGGCGACGGCAAAGTCGCAAGCCTTAGGCGATACTACGGGTAGTACTCGTAGTAATCAATTTTTTTTGTTTTTTAAGCGATACCGTGTTCGAGCAAATATTACAAATATATTTTTTTGTAATCTTAGGTTCGAGTCTCGGGAATTGCTTATACAATTGTTGTCAACATTTGATAGTAAAAGTCATTAATCAATCTTATTCTATTTTTCGTTTTCTTCCTGACTGGGAAATGTAAGAGATCTCGCAAAGCTAAAGTCATCGACGTCTACATATAGTCAGTTTATTGATCGAAGGTCACTAACAGAGTTGTAACTTTTAGTTTAAAAAAAAAATCAAAGTTTCAAGTACTTTTATATACACAGAAATTTTCTTCTCTTACTTAACAATATAATATTGCATATTGCATCCGCGTGTACTTATTTCTTCGCTAGATTGCCGTCTGGCATCTAGTCAGGTATTTTGCATTCGTAATAGCTGCACGATGCACCACAGTTCAGTAAGGCCGATTCCCATATCGTATTTTACATCTTAGCCGTCGTCTACTCTTTGTTGAAATTGGCTCGTCGCCAAAAAGACAAAAATAAACGACCACCGGCTGACATCATCATGACGAAGAGCATCTTTAAGTGTGTATCTTCAACGGGGTAACATGATATTTTATCAGTGTTGTACGAGAATACGGACCGATTCAACCGGAGTTAATGGGATTTGCAGTTATGTTCGGTAAGACAAACACCATTTATTGTATTCGAAATATGATGTAATCTTGTAAAGGTTTAGAATTTTCATGTTTTTCAGAAGGTGTGATCAATATCCAATTTGAATCTAACTTAAATTACTGGTTGGTATCTTAAACTGAAGGCATTACTCGTTAGTTGTTCCGAAGACTCTAATATAAATAAACACTACATACTTGAGGCAATGATTAATACGTGAACGTGACAAGAACGCGTGCGCAATAAGTACGTATCGGACGTATTTAGAAACGTTTAATGGCCGTCATACACCATAATGCTGTCGATTGGATCAGTTAGAATTCAATTCTTTTGGCTTGATCATGCCGATTGGAGCGTATATGGCAGTCGGCGATCATCAGTTCAGTAAAATCAAGATTTTTGTCGGTGGTAGTGGCGTCGTGCGTACACGCACAACTCAACATGTCGCCAAATACAGCCCGATACCTCGATCTTTTCTTTTTTGTTGTTTTTTATGTCGAGTAGAACACCCAAAACGGTCGTGTGTCACTCAGTGCTGCCGTTTCGGTACTTTTGTACTGAATTCGGTACCTTTTGAATGCTTTCGGTACGTCAGTACGACTATTTTTAAAACCGTTGTCATTCAGTACGTTTTCGAAACATGTTGTAGTGGCAGCCTGGCAACAACTGTCGCCTTCATAGAGAAAGTATTTGTCTATGGTCGACGTCTTAGAACATGTGTTTTATGCTCTAAGGTCGACGTGCACTGTGCAGAGCCATCGAATACCACTACTCGGCGGTGTGCAGAGCAGATTTGTCAAATGTCATCTCATTTGTTCGTTCCCATGAAATTTGTGCATGAAATCTATGCATAAAATGAAGGTTTTAGGTTTTGATATAAGAGTTTTATATTGGCATTCTGTTTTTTGTTTGAATAAGAATTTATCTTTTGTTTTAAATATACCTAGTTTTCTAAATTTAGAAATATTTTATTTCGATCATAGATAACATATTTCTTCTTATTTATCTCTATTTCAGCTTATTACCCTTTTCATAGTCATACAGCTGTTCTTCTTTTTTAAAACAAATTCTTTTGTCAACTGTCAGTACGTTTCAGTACCATTTCGTTAAGAATTTCAGTACGCTGCAAAAATTCAGAGCGGCAGCACTGGTGTCACTGGTGACACCATGGCTTCAACTGAACGTCGCTGCCGGTTTGACAGTTTAAATTGATCGTGTGTGGTATATATGGACGAACCTCAGATTGGATCAAGCCTGCAGCGTCATGCCAATTGGACGATAGTATGGTGTATGGCGGCCTTAAGGTTAACTTGCGTGTGTCCACATAAGTATACCGTAAACGTAGGTTTTATTGAGCCGAGTTACTCAGAACACTAGAATATAAATGATTTACTTCGCGTGTCACTTCACTTGTTTATTTTCATTATAAGTGAAGTGTAGACCTCTGTTGCCCAAGTTTTCCTCATCATGAAGAGTGTGTAAAGCCAAATCATCCAGATCATCATCATTGTCTTTAACCAATAACGCTCAAAAATCCAAAACTGCTATTATATTTTACTCAAAATACAGAAATAACTCTACAAAACAATAAAAACTCGCGCACTAAATAAAAAAAACAATAAAGTTGGATTAGGGGAACTCTCAATGGATTAAAATGTAATAAAACGAAAAACTAGGCGGCCTTAACTCTTTTGAAAATGTTATGAATTACGTAAACGTATTGGGTATACGTCGTGTCAATACATTTTCGTGTATGTGCTGCCTTAAGTGTCTACTAACACTATTCTATAAATCCGCACTTTTCCTTCACTATCATGTTAATTAACTAGCTCTTGAGTTTTCTCTCATAGTTGATGTTGTCGCTGGATGGCTTTAACATTTACATAATTCAAGAGAATTTCTTCGTATATCAATGTCCCAATGAAGATCACTATTCCGGCAATACGCATTGACAGCGCTCCTTAGTACTGGTTTCATAATTCACTTGTAGAACAGTACATCTTTTTAAACTTGATTCCCAGTTTCCTTTTCACGTGAGGCTTCTAGCGTTGCCTTGCATCAAGGGTAGATATTAGATTTGATTAGTTGGCTAATTGCTTATTTCACTGCAACATTTTCAGATCTATTGTGGTCCACTGAATGTAGACTACATTCTCCAGCCCTACTCTTTTTATATAGCCAATCAGCATCGAGAGAAGGAACATTTTGAACACTTAAATTATAGATATTAAAAAATAAATCTAATTTTTAATTTTCGGTACTGTTTATTTTGGCGGATACTGTATTTTAGGATATTTATATATATAATTTTTGTACACAATACAACAAGAATAAAAGCAAATACACATATGTGTTTACACTCTCAATAATTGAATTTCTTTAACCCGGAAAAAACTTGTAGTGAAAGCTGTTGTGTTCACCGTGCCCTTGATTCTTCTACGTTATGTCACCACATGCTTGTGAATAAATAATGGTAATAACTAATACATTAATCACGTTTTATTACATGATAATGACGTTAAACAAAAGTATGCAGAGTAGAACACTGAATAAAAAAACTGGGAGTCAATTTTACTAATTGCCGCAAAATAATGCGGAGAATTCATTCGTTTAATGTTATTATCTGCTATTAACTTCTATCACCTAGTTAATCAGTCTAGTGTGAAAGCAAATTAAAATCAGGAACTCGTTAAATATTTATAATTAGCTAATAACATAGAGTGCAATTATTTGTAAGTAAATCAGTTAATCATTCACGTTTTTTTTTAAATCAGAATCTAAAAATTATAATAATACAAACTATATCATTTGGAATTAGAAAATCTTATCATTTTACATAAGATTACTTAAGTTCTTTGTCCCCTATCTTGCAAAGTAACTAGTAGGGTTGTGTGGGAAAATAAATTCAATAAAATGGCTATACGTTTAGTGCCGCTTCACGGATTTTAACTAACTTAGTATTGTTTCGAAAATAATTCAATGCTCAATAAAATATTGTATTATCTTTTTATTCAATATCTTTTAACAATGGCTAGTGGCTTTGTCTGAATCATTTTTTTTTGTAATTTTTAAATATGATCATGTTTTTGCTCGAAAAGGAATTAAACTGAAAAAAGAAAAAACTTCATCTCAATATTAGTTCCTAACTCTACACATAAAATCATCAGCAAAAAATATGGAGATCTTTATTCTATAATACTTGGTAAGGGGTTGAGTAAAAATTAACAATTAAAAATGAAACTAAAGTTGATTAAAGAGAAAACTTTATATGACCTAGGGGGCGTCCAAATGTCATAAGTTCTTTAAAACTTGGATATATAATTAATGTTAAAAGCTTTTTTTTCAAATGCGAATTATATGGAAAAAACAATATCTGCACACCGTGGAATCCCTGTTCTGCACATCTCGGGAATTTTTATGGTAAAAGTAGCATCTCATAAACATTTTAATTACATTAACAATACGTCGTTGTATTTATTATTTTAAAGTTTTCTGAATATTCCACTTGATAAAATTCTGACCTTCAGCAGTCGCTTCTCACTATTACAAGTAACTTTCTCTCTATCTCCATATCCATACAAAAAAATAATATACATTTAATTAACTCGTGGTTTATAGTCTGCAATTAAAATTTTATATTATACATTCATACAGCATGCTGCCCCAAATCAGTAACTGTAATTTATTATCACATTTCATTGACTAAATACATACACATTTCTCACGGCTAACATTATTTATGCTAAAATATTAAATTATTAACATTGATATTCAAATTTATGTAAGAAAGTTGGAATTTGTGCCTAAACATGTTAATTATTTTTGCGTAATATGCATTAATGTAAACTTATGAATTAAAAATCGAGGGTCAAGCCTTAATGTTAATAATATATTATACTAGGTTCATCTACCAAAACTTCTTTATACATCTACATAATTCGGTTGAATGTTATCTCATAGTTTTTGAAGGAAAATCGGCAAGAATATGGTTATAATACTAGTCAAGGCGGCTGGAGTTTTAAGCTTTTTAATATAGTTTCTTCCTTATTTTTTCCCAAGAAATCGAATGGGATGTCTCAATTTAGCGCGGGAACTGCTTCCGGCTTAAAAATGCAAAATCAGTCAAAAAAATAGAAAAAGTTGATATTTTCGTTAAAAAGGGCGCTCTAGTGAGCTATAAAGTTACAAAAAAAAAACTATACACGTACGTTGGGAAATTTTCAATTTTCTCATGAGTAAAACTAAAAAGAGAACGTGAAAAAATAATGATTAGCGGCTGAGATAGAGGACAGAAAGTGAAAAAGTACTGAAGCATGGTTTTTTGCGTTCGCAACGCCCCTAATGCATCTTATTTAGGAGAAGTCGTTCCAAACTAGTCCAAACAAGACCCTGGAGTCCGTTTCAAAAAATGACTAGAGGCACAAATCCGAGCACAAATTAACATTGTTAATCGGCTATAGCCTTTATGTAGGTATACAGTGCTATTCAAAAGTCCCCTCCCCCTCTCGTATCTTTTGAACGGCTACACTTACATTAATAAAATTTGGAATGTGAAAATAAAGTGTTGTAAACTTCTCTACGAATGGTAACAGGTGACGTAATAGTAATTGATGACGTCACAGTGCCACTCTGGCCAATAATTTTAAATAGGACCTTATGGCAAGTGATATCTCGTTTGAAAGGCATTGACATTGGCTGCATAGACATATTAATTTTGTTTGGGTTTAAACTAATTTTGACGGATAAATTAAATAAATACCAAAATTATTGAAATTATTTTTTTAAATTTAATTAATCAAATATCAACAATGGATTCTTATAGCAAGTGTTCGAAATGTGCTCCGTCTACTTCCTGACAGTCTATCTGGTGCCGTGGTAGATTTCAAGTACCCCCATAGAAAAAAATCTAATGGTGTCCTCGCCGGCCGATCCATCTACCTCGATATTCTTCATCCAGGTAACGTCTTACTGCACCATAATAATGTGCAGGAGCACCATCCTGTTGAAATTTTATTTCCAGATGGCCGAATTCATCTGGATTATCTTCCAAAATTTCAAGAATTAACGGCTCAATTGCATTTTGTAACATCTCCAGATACACTTCACCGCTTAAATTTGAATTTAGGAAAACAGGACCAACTATGTGGTTTCCCAAAATACCTGCCCAAACGTTGACTTTTTCTGGAAATTGGGTATGTTGTTCACGAAAGGTGTGAGGATTTGTGTCACTCCAATACCTTACATTTTGTGTATTCACATTTCCATTGAGGCAAAAAGTACTTTCGTCACTAAAACAAATTGTTTTTGTGTAATGTGGGTTTTGACTAATTTTATTTGTCATACATTCATAGAATTCGAGTCTTCTGTCGGGGTCGTCATCCGAAACGTGGTGCACCATTTTTAACTTGTATGGATGAAATTTATTTTTAGCCAACACTCTCTGTACTGTACTTTTACTTACTTCACAGATAGACGCAACTTTAGTTGAAGAGGAAGTAGGGTTTACTACTATTTCAGTAACTATATCAATTTTTTTATCATCACTAAATGTTGGTCGATCAGATCGTTTGGCATCTTGAACACTACCTGTTGCTTCAAACTTGTGAAGAAGCTCCCTCAAATAACTTTAGTTGAAGAGGAAGTAGGGTTTACTACCATTTCAGCAACTACTTATATCAATTTTTTTATTTTCACTAAATGTTGGTCGACCAGATCGTTCGGCATCTTGAACACTACCTGCTGCTTCAAACTTGTGAAGAAGCTCCCTCAAATAAGTTCTCGAGATAAGGCGATCTGGGTATCTCTCATTAAATAAACGTTCCGCTTCATGGAGATTCTTTCCAGATTCACCAATTATTAAGATAGCTGCTACTTTGTCGGCTTGAGTACGTACCATTTTGCCTATGTAAATTCTTAAACGTCTCGTTGAACAATAATAAAATTAAATATTTAAGCTATTTAGAAAAACTTTGCAAAGCAACAAATACTATTAAATTAAAAACGTCAATTTTTTTGACAACTAACCAGAGGCGGATTTAAAAATCTTCAATATTTAAATGTGAAATAATAACTTTGGTATTTATTTAATTTATCCGTCAAAATTAGTTTAAACCCAAACAAAATTAATATGGCAATGTAGTAAATGCCTTTCAAACGAGATATCACTTGCCATAAGGTCCTATTTAAAATTATTGGCCAGAGTGGCACTGTGACGTCATTTATTACTATTACGTCACCTGTTACCATTCGTAGAGAAGTTTACAACACTTTATTTTCACACTCCAAATTTTATTAAAGTAAGTGCAGCCGTTCAAAAGATACGAGGGGGGAGGGGACTTTTGAATAGCACTGTATAATAAAGTCCATACAATGCTAAAATCGAGCACACATTTGGGACGTCTCCGGCTCTATCGGCACTCGATTCGGCAACCTATTATTTGCGCTCCCTCTATCATACCATCCGCTTATTTTCGTTTGTTTGGTTTTTAGTACCACAATAAGTTTTTGATTTGTATTAAAAAAATTGACAAGGAAACAAAAAAAAATAAAGTACTGTGTAGTTCCCGAATAAAAACACAACTGTAACCACACCGGATTAAGTATTATTAATTTTGCACAAGGATACAAAAGCTCGAGAATTATGGCAACAAGTCATGCACAGAACAGAAGTTAAATAATAATTCAAGGAAATATGAGGATCTTTTTAATGTAAGTTTTTTCTTTAAATAATTTATTAAATAAGATTATCCATTCCTTACTAGCAAAAATCACAAATGGTTTAATTTTAGCTAAAGGAAGATATAGAAAACTATTCCTGGAGTAATTCCACGTAATTTTCAATGTCAAAAACAACGCCTAATTACGCATAAAAAATCCAGCAAAGCTTTTTATAAACGGTAACAACGCCACGTCGAGAACCACCTCAATGGACCCATGCAATAATAATTTTAAGTTGGATGGCACCTCTTAGTACTGTTTTGTACTTTTCGCTATGGTGAGTCTTCTTTCTAATCTAGCGGGTGTTGTCGAGGCGCCGAATGGTCTCAACATTGACGAGTGGTTACGCTCACGGATTGCATTCGGAAGGAACAGGGCTTTCAGAGGTTATCTCGTAGCAATAGGAAAATGATGAGCCAGTAGACATCTTGTAGGCACCTACCACCGTTCCAACCAATTTCCCCTGAAACGCGGGTAAGATAGTGTGGAGTCTTAGTGTTGGTGTAGTGGAGAGTAAACTGTGTTCAGTGTCGAGTATCGTCAATGACTTCAAATTCTTCAACTTAGCCAAAAAATTTAATGTTGTATTTGATTCTACTTCTAATGTAAATTCAATATTTGGTATGTCTTAGTGATAAACTAGGAAAAAATGTCCATTGTAGAAAATATACTACAATATTATTAACATAATATCTGAACCAAAATAATGCTTCCTTGGCTATAGTATATATTTTTTTAAATTCTAATATAATAATCGCCTGATTAACTATAATATTTAAGTGAAATTATTAAAGACTTCAAGTTATCTATCTCCCAAATATTTGTTCTACTTTAAGAACATGCTCTATGCATGTATTCCACATATATTGAGTGCAACATAAAATCAATTTTTCACGTTTTAAATTTTAAACGTCGTATTTCTTTCACTTACATATTCCTTCACTCGTGCCCAGACTACATCTATGGGATTAAAATCACAATCATAAGGTGATAATCGGTGAACAGTTATTTCTGCTTTTTTGCCATGCCATCCACAACACATTCTGAATATTGTGATCTACAGAGTGATCCAATATCTTGTATATCCTCAACGATATTTAAATATAATATAATTTTGACTGATCCATTCATTTATTCATCCATTCGTTAGGATTGTGCTCAACAGTCCAGGTACTTAAACTGAATTTTTGTACCATTTCCCATGTTATCTACTTCCATTCCAGAAGCTTCGTGTCTTCTATGTAGGCTACTAGTTTGAGTGGGGAGATTTTCAATAGTTGTAATTGTTATATTATCTTCTCTCCAAAGTAATTCCGTCTTAGTTCTTGTAAGCTCTCACAGAAGCAGAGTATGTGTTTCATCATAGAGTTCACATTTTCTGCACATAGCTTCACCAACCGTCCATTTTGTGCAGATGTTTCCTCATGGTGCAGTGTCTCTTATCCAGTTTCAACTGAGTTTGAGAGTTTCTTATCTACCTTGTTCAGTAAACTATTTGTATGGAACTGTCCTTGTGTCAACCTCCATTTGAGTTGGTGTTCCTTAACTAGCCAGTTCCCGATTTCCACTCTTATGTAATCCTTTCTGATTCCACAAAACAGTTCCTTCAATCCCCTCATTTGACGGTACCCATATTAGAGACGCTTTTGTCGTCTCTAGCCAGCCTATTAAGGAATTATTTACAGTTTTTCACCAGTCTAGACCTAGCTTTAAGCGGATCCTGGCTGTCAGTGAATATTTTTTTGTCCGGTATATTCTCTTCTGATCTTTTCATCAACACAGGCTGTAGCGGCAATCGTGTCTGCTTTAAACACAGATGTATATAGACCAAGGCTAAAGATCATCCTCTTTATAGGTCAATTTATAGCAGGCCCAAAGCCATGGTTTGTTTTGATGCCGTACCCGTGCTGTTCACATTGCCCCGGTAATACCAAACAGGCATGTCTTTGGATTTAACTGATTGTTGTCAGCCTAAAGGCACATATTTTGAAATTAGTCGCAATTGTACCAGAACTCCGAGAACATTTGTTTGAATGGGACACCCTGTATTTCACTTCAAATTACGTCCATTAACCAACCACATTAAACGATAATATGACAGTTTCATTACAGTAGCTTTTCAAAAACAAAGATGTAAATGAGATATGAAATTAGTAGTCTCCAAATCATCCTAGAAAATGGCTGCTAAAATTGGTCCAAATCTTGTAATTTGTGAAACCAGTCGAGTAATTTAATATGTTATTTCTTTTGTGGAATTGAAGAACAAAAAAATCATGTTGTAGTCTTCTGAATTATTCGTGATCTTTTTTAGTATATTCATAAAACTTATTTCTACTTTTAATAGGTATCTCGAAGAATCCTCTAATGTTTATTAATATGCATATAAAAGTCGAGTCTGACCTGTCGGCATATTGCGTTGCTCATTAAGAACGAAGCGCCGCCGTTTCCTGGAGATCCAACAAATAAAAGAAATCATGTACCGCTTTTCTCAGGCACCAGATTCTTTTTCGTCTCTCATTTCTCCTTATTTTCTTCATTAATTAATTAAACTGGAAGACGCCTCTAAAGTTGTAATCGAACTCTCAACGTACATACAATGTGTGTCACAACATCGTCGAACGGTAAAGATTTATAACTGGCTCCAGTAGATGGGTATTTATTTAATTGTTTGTCTCACTAGGAGTATTAGATTTGCTTTTAACATCAGAAGAAGACATTTATTACAAGGCGAGATAATTGTGGTGTTTTTATTGGTTTGTCTTTACATATTTATTGGGTTTGGAGGTAGATAAAATTTCAAGTTGATGCTTACAAACAGGAATATATTATGGAAGACATAAAATTAAATTATGGTAATTGAAAAAGAGTAAAATTAGAATAGTGTTGTATTTTGAAATACTATTTTGTTCTCTTAATAGTCACTGGAATAAAGTTTGGTGTTTTGTGTTGGAAATTTGGACATTTATATACCAAGGAACAAAAATTTTTTGTTTTTTTTCTTATACGTTGGACTAAAGTAAAGTTTCTCTAAGGTTGTACCTATACATGTTCGGTAAATATTTACCTACCATATAAAGAATCTCATATAAAAGCGACAGTGAGCGCTATACATAAAATTATGTATGTCCAAGAGAGAACAGCATACCACCTCTCCACGAAACGCCGATCTTTCTAGACGTTTTCTCTCTGTTATTCTTCCACTTACAAAATGGCTATACGGAAGTTAATTATTTGCCAAATCTGTATATATAATATATAATGTGGTGACATTAGTAAGAAATCTATTTGGGACACAAATGATCTTCTACTTATTTCCTGAGGAGAGTCAACTGTCAAACTATTAGTGCAGTCTTACTTTGGCTTAGGCATTCATTTATTCTCACCTGTTTCCATTCACTAGTTTATCTGCTATTTAATTTCCTTCTATATTCCAGGAACCCACAGTGAGATGATGAAGTTTTCTGTCCTATACCATTTTAGAACTGATTTCACCAGAGTTCAGTGCTTTAGAATATCCGATATGATGATAGTCCTTTGCCTTCCACATCTTCTATAATTTTATTGAACTGGCGTGAATTTCCGCTTGAAAGATACTAGGGGTTTTTCACTAAGTGTCAGGATGTTTGGATTCTGGGCCGAAGAACATTACGATTGTTTTTTCGTGGGGTTAATGTTTAGTCCCACCAGCGTACACCAGGTAAAGTCTACTGGCTGTTATGACAATGTCATCGGCATATCATCGCAGGATATTCCGACGTCAGCCAAACCACATATGAGCTCGTCAACCGTCAAATTCCATTTTAATGGGTATGCTTCTCATCCTTGTGGACATCCTCTGGTTGGATGCTGTCTTCAACCTTCCTATTTAATGTTCTTTTGACAGCCTTATTTGGAGTATTGTCATTAAAACCCCTTTATCGACGTTTGAAATTCTTTTGAGTCTGTGAGGTTATAGAATAGAAAAAAATATTTACATATCAATAGTTAACATATTTTTTTTACGAAAATAATAATAATAAGGATATAATATATATATATTCACCCAAATATTTTGAAACCTGTATGTTATCTACCAGAAAGTGCAATCTATCGGTAATAAAAAGTGTTTTTTCTATAAGTTTATTTCATATCCATTGAACGTCAATTTGTAATACGGTTTGATGAAGACATATGTCTCGTTAATATTAAGAGGTAAATTGGGCGCTAACTTGTTCATGATTTTCTCCTTTATAAACAAGTAAATAAAAGTTTTTATAGTTGTATTGACGACAGGAGATATATCAAAACAAGTTGTACTAGTTGGTTCGAAAAATCAAAGTTCGTGGACCATTGAATAAAAAATATTTATTCCAGCATCTAATGGATACTGAAGGACGTAAACTGTATACGCTGATATGCCTTATCGGCAAAGAGCATTGATATTGTAACAAAATACTATAATTCAGGTAACTTTTTATACGAATCGATAAAAGCCTCTTAATGTTTTGATAAAATCTGGACCGTTACTCGCGGTTCACTGAAACAAAGATATATACTGGAGACCACCTCCAGAGTGGTTCATAAGGTACTTGCAGAAGATATCTGGTTATCAACAAAAAGTAGAGGTTAAAGGTAGAGATTTTAAATGGGTTTGAAAATTTGTCAGCGTTATTGGTGGGAGCAAAGATTTTAATTGGCCAAAAATACGGAATATTTGCCCGTGTGATATTTTCTGCTAGTTTCCTAAACAAATTTTTTATTTTTTGGATCAAAAGAGAAATCGAGCCATCATCAAGAACCTGTATTTAAAAGGGTTAAGAGGTAAGCAGATTTACGAAGATATGCTTAATACCCTTGGTGATCAATGTCCTTCGTATGCGACCGTGAAAAATTGGACTGCAAGCTTCAAAAGAGGTATATTTTTCATTGAAGATGATGACCGATTGGGAAGGCCAGTTTCTGTGTCAGTCAGTGACGTTAAGAATTTTCCGCCATATTTTGGTGTTCATATAATTGGTTTTCTGGTAAGATATGCGAGAAATATAATAAAGTAATCAAATACAGGTGTACTTTGTGACGTAATATAAAAAGCGCGAAAATAACGTTTAACAATATTAAAATTTATGTTGTGAAATTTGTAGTTTATTGATTTTATTTCATAACTATGGAAAGGCTCCTCATGGTAAGAGTTAAAACAATTAATTTCTTTAATAGAAGCAGTTTCATCAGTGTTTAAATTTTTTATCACACAACAATGTAAATAGTGAATTAAAAATATAAATTACAGTTTATTTAGCCCTTCAAAGTTATTCACGAACCACAAATATAACCCCTCAGTATTTTCCACGCATGCCGAAAATGTAAAAACTTCAGAATCTCATTAAACTTCGAAACAATTCTCCCTACCCTTGCATTAGCAAAGGGCGCTTTCCCTTTGTTGACGGTTTCATATAAAAGTACATCCCCTTTAAGGTCTATTAAAGCTCCCTGTCCCATTTTCCTTAAACGTGCTGGCAATGTTTTATAGAAAAAGTGTTTTCCACGTTTCATCATAAAGATCGATGAAAAAAAAATAGAAATACGTCTGTAATATTATTGAGTTTGCTCTGCCTTACAGACAAATAATACAAATAATGGTGAGTGGATTAGAGAAATTAGACGAGCTAAGAAATTGCCAAATTTAAAAAAAATCACTAACTAACTTAAAATAATAGTTTTTCTCCTCCCTATCTGGTAAACAACTCATTTTGAGACTGTTTTGAAGGACGTCAGTAACAATTACCAAAAGGTATCGAGCGCCCTTGACGACGGGTTGTAAGTCAACTACCACCCTTGGGTGGTAATAATTTATGCCATATAAAACGTGCATCTTGTTTATTTATATGAATATTAATAGTACAATTATGAACATTATTTTTCTCAATTTGTATGAAATGTTTTGACTCCATAATTTCTCCATCTCTAACCAAGTTTTCTGTTACTCTTGAAGTGCTCCTAGAGACTTCTGGCTTCATTATATTCTATAAAATTTTATTTGCAACTATTATGATAGTATACAATGGAATGAAATGGAATATGATGTTATAAAATGAGCTGTTAACTTACCAAAAGGAACAATCAAACACCTAGTCTAAATGAATTGATTCAACTTTCGGGCAAAAACCTCTAATTAATTATTTCACATTTTTCTTTGATAAATTTTTTTTTGGCTTTTATAAAGTAATAGATCAATCGGCCGGTGATACGTTTCCGGTGATTTCAAACTTATGCTTAGACATTAAGGGGGCTAGGTTACGATGGAATTAGTGGTGTCTATTCTGGAGTACAAACGAGAATAAGACAAAACTATGTTTTTCAAAATTTGTTTGATATTTTAATGAATTCTTACAACGGTACACACTGATATTGTTACCACATCCCCATAAAAATTGGCAAAACTGGCAAATATTTCCCTTAAAATTATATACCTATATATAAAAGATGTGCACGGAAGAGTTCTTAAGGAAGAAGCCATGATGAGTTGCGCCACTGATAGAAACGTGGAATTTTACTTATTCCCGCAATATAAATAATATAAATATACTCATATTCTGTGATCTGTTTGAGTTATCGTAAATTATTCGTGTTCAATAAAATAAATATAGCTTTATTTACAATTTTACATAATTTTATTGTTATAAATAAATGAAAAATACATTGATTAATATTAATTGGTGCAATGGCCTTTCGAAACGTATAAAACAATTCGACCGACACTTATTATTCTGACCGTTCGAAGTCTTATGACTTTTCATTGAAGTTGACGAGAAATAATAATGGCAAAACTCGACCGTGTTTTATTTACATGATGTCAACTACATTGTTACACAAGCACAAGACTGTATTTACTCGCTAGCTCGAGCCGTATACGGAACGACGTATGAAGGTCGCAACAATAACTCAAACAATTGTAATAAAAATACCTTTGAATGCAAATTCGAAATGCAGAACAGGATTATGTAAATGCGAATGTTTTCCTTTATGGGAATTCAAGACATTTCGGCCTATACATATGCATTTCCCGAGATGAGAAATGCTGAATGAAATGGGAATTACAGTGGCGTATATTTATAAAATTAAAAACGCGACATAACCCTACTTTATTGATGCAATATAAAATTTTAACTAGCACAGAATAGACCATTCCAGAATGGCGTCACTGACAGGTCGGCCATATCGTTCTAGGTCCTCATGTCAAATTCTATTTAGTTTTCATTGTTTACTGGTAAACAACGGATGATAGTTAGACTTTAATTTACAATTAGTTCTTAAAATTACCTAAAAGGTCATCGTATTCTAGAGTTGATAAATGTGGAGTGCGGGAGCAAGAAATCAGGTATCTTTTTGTGCAGATATCCCAACCCCGTTTAACTTAGAAGTGTAATTCAATGTATGTCGGGGTTCATAGCCCGAGAAGTAACTGTTGCTTCTTAGTGAACGTTCTCTGTTGTTTGAAAGGTGATTTTCAAAGACTGAGTAAGGCGTTATAATTGTATTAAACTATTATCTTTGACGTCTATTTTAATTATTACTTAATTTAATCCAGAGATAGTTTACTGATTGCGCCATGTGTTATTTGTGAAGTTTTTAATAGGCATTTAAATGAAATTTTTATTACATTGACATTCTACAAGTCTGCAAGTCTGTCTGACAACCGACTGACGTACACCACATGTCAAAACACACAAACTTCAGCTCCAACTGATCCGGGGACCAAGCACAATATGGCTTTGGTATTTCATTTTTATTTCCTTTATTTAATAGCTTTATACTTTTTGAATATTTAAACTTAATTAAAAAATGTCATCATAAAACAACTTCTTTGTATATTTATTTTGTCATCATAAAACAACTTCTTTGTATATTTCATTATTAATCCTTCACTCCAAATTTTTTCCTTCTTAGAGAACCTATTTTAAAAATTTTAATTTCAAACATTGATATAGGTACCTTAATATTGTTCATTTTATTTTATTTTATTTTATTTTTCCAAATAATTGACATCACTTCAGCCATAAATCGTTTACATTTTCTCTATTTTCGAAGTGACACATTTATATCAAGAAAAACAGGTACATAATGTATACATAACCCAAGAATAATTGTTTTTTTTTTAATTTTTACTTTATCTATGGAATTTTTTGATATTCATATGGAATGTTTTATACATTTTTCTAAAATTTTTTGTCTATTTTTAAAAATGTTTTCGTGTTATCAATTTTTTTTAATTTTCGGTGTTTTTATTAAATTTTTTTACATTTTTGTGGAGTTTTTTTGTCCATCTTTTAGAATTTTTTGGAATTATTTGCATTTTTCAATTTCTCATGTCTTTATAGAGTTTGTTGATGACATTTTTGTGAACTACTCCGATAGGTATTTAAGGTAGGTACTTTTTTGTTGGATTTACTTGTATTTGTTCCCTAGACTGAATCCTATGGATATCCTAAAAATGTTTCTAGAAAACTACTAGTCTCTGAGTTTTTAACATTTATGGTGAAAAAAATGTTGCTTTTCAGAGTTTGTTCCATTCTAGCACTTTTGTTGTCCAAAGGGAGAATGTTTGAAACAAATATTTACTAGAAAGAAATTTGAAAAGTGTAAAGGTGTATAAAAATTGGGTAATAAATATTTACTTGAGCAGAAGAAAAAAAAATTCCCAAATCCAGCACTGAAAATTGCTTAAATAACATATCAAGTGTTTTTATACATTCTATATAAGGTTAAAAACCTTGAATCGGCTCCTTGTGAAGATAATATTATGGGAACCATTATTATTGTTTACGGTGATATTGTGCATTGTATTTAGATTATTTCTGAAATCTGTGAATTCCTCGAAGATAAGATAATTCTAGTTATTTACGTATACATGTACATATATGTATATATAGAATTTTTTTCATTTTATAATGGCAATTAGTTTCTAAATACATAAATCAACAACGTTTGTTCTTGGAAATCTACGCAGCTGTTCTTCTATATTGCAATTTAAACCGGAAGATGTACAGGACGATGTGGGTTGAATTTAAAGAATAAAATCATTGTATCATTATGTTGAACTTTATGTAAAGTGATAATAAGTACCTTGGTTGACCTTAAATAATATTTCTGATTAATCAATTTATTTTTTCTGAAAATATCCGTATCCTGCAAATAGTGTAACAATATATTTGTGTATAGGTAAATATACAGATATATACAAGCAAATTGAAATGCATCATAGCAGAAATAAACCTGAGACCCCAAGTGCATGCAACATTTTAATTCGCAATACTTCACTGGTCCATTTTCTGTAAGGTAGGTAAGGTAGGTTGGTTCCTAGGTTCCTAGATTCCTAGATCTCGGAATTGTTTAAAAAAAAGCGCGAACTACAGAGCAGCTCAAAAAAGCGTTAGTACTACAGAGTTGTTTGAAAATAGAAAGACAAATCAACACAAATAATTGTTTATTGATAAATATAGCAACAAATATTCACGTGCCTAAACATATTACCGTTATATTATTATAATTAAATTACAATACTTATTTATAAATTTTCTTGTAAATTTAGTACCTACTTCATAATACGAGACGTTGATTTTGAAAGTTACATCAGTTATTTTTTTAAAAATCCAATCCCTATGTTTACAACAATTTTTCAGAGGAGTCTATAACATCGTGGACTATTTTTAGCAGTGCCAATGCAAGCATTTTTTCCTGGGTGTTCCAATGCCTGTCATAAGGACTTTGTGGCTATATGGAACATAATTATTTGCTGAATCTGTATGGGTTTCGGGATAAATCGTTGAAAATATGAGCTGATTGGTCATGGGAACGTTTGCAATCACCATATCCAAGTCACAGATTTCGATTCGGCTTATTCCGACAAATGTACCTACCATTATTCTTAATTTATTTTGAAATTCCTTGTTAATTTGAAATTAGTATCAATTTTGACAATTTCAGGTCAGCTTGACGTTCTTCGGTTCGGCTAATGTCTTCAGTTTTCCTATGCAATCACATACTAGTCAAAACATCACCTTCTGGGAGGAGCTACTAATCTCTGAGACGTTCCTCAGGAACAAAGTAGAAGTAAGGGGGCTCAGTAGATCCTTTAGGTCTCAGTGAATGTCACCCCATCATATATACATACATAATAAAAAGTTTCTAATAGACATAAATTCAAGAAGATAGCGACCTTGAGCATTAATTATTTTGTCGTGAATAAAACTGAGTATTTGTTATAGTCTTTTCAGTGATCTCTGCGATTCGACCATTATTAACGGCTCCAATTATAAAAGTTATTTGAATTTCCAAATGTTTCTAATAATTCACTGTAGTTACTTTTCGGTGAAATGTTCACAAGGCAAACAATGAACTGAAGAGAAGACATTGTAAACTGAAGTATAAGCCACCAATGAGAAGCCTCTAGGAGTCTTGGGTTGTAACTGTTTTTGTAGAATATGGCTAGACCTCCCTTTGCACGATCTTCCGGTGTCTCCCTAATTGCTTTGGAATAAACAACACTTACTATTACGTGTAAAATAGAAAATGGTGTACTATTTCTCAGCTCCCACTCCCCGTTAATGCAATGAATATAAGATACAATTCTACTTTTTTCCACCCACAAATGACCGTAAATTCCTTCAGAACTGGTCCTGTGAGAATATCATCGCCTAGACTACATGTAAATGTTCAATTAAATCGGTAGAATTATCATAAACTTGTTCATATACTACGCTGTTTATAAATATTTTTTTATATATCATGTTTGCTTTGTTGTCCCGTAACTGCATGCTGTGAATTAGGCCAAGCAATTGGTAAATATTTTTGTCAAAAAAGACATTACGTAGTATGATTTTGTTATGTTTTCGGACATGCAATGCAATGTTTTTCAGTGATTTGTTATAAACATTTAAAACGAAAAAAACCACCTTTTTCTAGTTTTTTTCATATAACTTAAAAAGCACTGAAGCAATCTCAACGGTATGTATTGATCAATCGGTAATTAAAATACGAGTTAAAATACGAACAGAATGAGGGGCCGAGCGAGTCAATCGGATTATTAGGAAATTTGGAAAAACCGGAAAATTAGTAATCTTTTTGAAAATTCACATTTTTATCATTTTTCAATTGTAAGAGCTGACATTTGGTACAAAGGAAGTTATTCCGCCGAAAATTACCAAGCGCCGGAAAGTAACGGAGTATACTCGTAGTAGCGGAGATTAAGTAGAGGCATACTATACAGATATAATATTACAAGCACGCTGGCGCTCAGTGTAATCGGTCCTTTTTGGTGGTGTTTTTGGCCGACTTCGCATAATTTTATTACAAACCCAAAATATACGTTTTATTTCTTCACAGCTATACTTTTCAAAACCAATTTGGAATTTAAAATCGGATAATCGATAACGCATTCAGACACGTTGCAAATTATAGCATCAAAAATTTACTGCGATGAAAGTAAACGTCGCCTGGCATCTGCTCTTCGTACATATAAAGTGCATATGAAGCACTTCCTTTGTTTCATATCTTACAATAATTGAAAAATGACAAAAATATGAATTTAAAAAAATTTACTACCATTGAGATTACTTTTCACATTGTATGAAAAAAACTAGAAAAAGGAGGTTTTTTTCGTTTTAAATGTTTATAACAAATTACTGAAAAACATTTGCGTGTCCAAAACATATCAAAATGATACTACGTAATGCCTTTTATATGATGGCACCATGCATTTTCTACTAGAATTTTTGTCAAAAATTACTATATTTGTATGGTCTATTGCTTGGCCTAAATAGTCGAGTAATAGCCTCGTTGGTGACGTAGGAAATAACATTATTGTGAAATAAACTTGTTTGGTTTCCGCGAATGCAAAGCTAGTCGTTACTCCGGCAATAGGTGCAATTCTGTAAGCAAATGTTAAATTTTAACGTATGGTTAAAAATTAGACAATCTTCTAACTCCATTTTACTTTTCTGTATGCATAATAATCTTTAAAATATGAACGGAAAACTCTTAATTCGACACCATATCTTGTAAAATTCAAATCCTAATCTTGATTATGTGTAGATAAAAACATTTCTAATAGCGTAAACTTCGTCAAATATAACGGCTTGCCGTTAATTTTTAACCACTTCTTATACAATTGACCCTAATGTGGACTATGTATAAGATATTATATTAGTTTTTAGGTTGAAAAATTGAGGTTGTCTCTTTATTTGTTGATAATTTATTTGGGAAACTAGCTTAATGGTCACTAAGAGAACTACCGTTCTTCATGGTATTAAACTGGGTCAAAGAAAAATGAACGAGGCAAAAAACGTAGAAAGTTAAATTTTTTATTCATGATCAAATTTTTATTCAAACTTTTCCGCAGATTTTTAGAGAATTACATATTTACACTATTTTATCAAATATTCTGTCAGTATACAGGTTGATTTAAAAGATTGTTGTATGAATAATATCAAAACAACAATTTTGTTAATCACTATCGCATACACACACACATTTCAGAATACTCCTCTCGACCTCGAGAGCGATGTTTTCTAGTAAAAACCTTCCACCACCTTCCCTTTATCCGATGGGGCCTCACGGTAGCTCGTGTATTACGCGTTGTGTTTTTCCCGACCGGTATTTATTTTCCCATTTTACGCAGGTTTATCTTCAGCAGTCTTGTGTTTTGTACTTTGTCTTCTATCTTTTGCACTGTCTCTATAAGGGAATAATCCTCAACCGACAAACTGCGACTAAAGATGACCTTAGATAGTGTTCCACTTGTTATAGCTGACTCTAGTTGAAATCCAAAATCATCTTTTTATAGATGGGCCTAGATGAGTCCTCTTATTTTCTAGACTTCTCTACCTGGTTACCTTAAGCCATTATCTGAGCTAGTCTTGTCACCTGCTGCTTCGTTGGCTTGTGGGTAACCTTTGTAGTTTGTCAGGTGTTCTCCCTATCAGTTCGCACAGGTGTTCGATTCATTTCTTGGTCTTTGGCACTCGTTGGATCGGTGTGGTCCTCCGGACGCACTTATTCGGGATGTCATCTGTCCGTGGTGGAATTATTGGTAATTGTAGCTTTGTGTCGGTTATCCTCATGTACAAGATGTGTTTAATCTACCTCATCTCCTCTTTTTCTCCTATATCTAGCTGCAAAATGTGAATGGACAGTGGTTTTTTTGCACCGAACCTAGAGTGGATATTCCTGATTTTGTCGATCTGGGCTCCTTCATTTTCGATGATCTCTGTAGTTTGTTGATGCTCTCATTGTTTGTCAGTCCTGAGATAAAAATATTCTCCTTCTTTTTTCTCTTGGCGTGTATGTGTACCATTCCACTTATTTATTCTGTCCATTCAGGTATCTGGTTGTGTTTCTATAGTCTTCGTCTTGTCTGTATCCCTAGCCTATGTATGTCATTCTGGATTGAACACGCTCCAGAGGATGGCGAGTGGTGACCTGCTAGTTGTCATTTTATTTTATTTTTTTTGCATTCTTCTGTTCCTTTTGGTGTCTTCCTTCCTCTGTTACATATGGATGTTTTTGAAGTAAAACTTCCGTCTGCGGCTACCTCCAGATATTATGTGATGGGCTTATACTTTCGTTTCCTTTTGCATGCTCTTCATCGTTGATGACATGTTTTCTGTGGCTTTTCGGAGTCCCTCCATTATTGCTTTAATCTTGTCGTTTATTTTTTCAACTCAACTGTTCGTTTTTCACTTCAAATCAAATGCTTGTAATTGAGTGTTCAGCACTTGTATAACTACCCTTAACATGTAGATTTCGTCTTCATCTTCTTGCTTTTCCGTGCTATTGCTAACTCCTTGTTTTGGGCTTCATATTTCTCCATTAATGCTTCATACTCGCTGTCTGAGTCGTAGTTATCTATTTTGGAATTTATTTTCTACATCCCTACTGCTCCCGTTCTCCTCAGATCCTAAAACAAAACAATTATTTAGAGCAAAGCCTTGAAATTCCAAAAAAAGTGTTTCTATCGAAAATAACGTTCTTTTTTAAAAGCAAAATGAAGTTTTCACCAAAGTAAAATCTCGTTTTCTTTGTGCCTAAACCTATTGATTTTTTCCCATACGCATTCTTGGTGAATTTTTTAAATTTCTTGTTGAACTTGTTGCTACAAAATTATTTGCTTTTGCAACTATATCCTAATTATGTTTAATCTCAAACACGTGAATTTCAGGTCATAATAAGATTACCTATCCAATGAAACTTGTTTGCTTTATTTTTAGAATCAATTTATTTTCGAACAAAAAATATATTTCGCAACTAGAAATTCATGATATCGTGGAATAAACAAATAACATTTGCAAGACTACAAAATGTTCACCATTGGAGTTGGAAAAACATGTTCGCTTTTCAATATGAGAGGCTAGTTTGAGAAGGCAATGGGTTTTCATCCCAGTAATTTTAAATTCAATTATGCTCCCGTCAAATGCCATCTACAAAAGGTCTACTGTAAAATTCTGAACAAGTATTTAGTTAGTGTTGGATAGCTATTGAAAGCAGACCCCCTTGTGAACTTCAACCAAAATGAAAAAAAAGTAAACTAAACTTTTTAAAAAGGTGTATAATGAAACTGCCACAATATCGTTTATTTAAGTTTAGAAATGTCATGATTTCATGTTTTGAATATCTTCAGCTACGCCACACTTTACAAGGTGTCCCAAATTATCGTATACATACAATAATATCTCGGTTATTTGACAAGATAATTTAAAAATTGAAAAACTGTTTTGAATGGCATTAAAGTACCTTCATTATGACTTATGAAAAAACTTGATTGCATTTGACAGGCTTGTGCACATCACTTTTTATTTTAAAATGGTACCCACTGTATATTGTGATTGAAGATTGCGTGTTATTCTATTAGGAATACAACTATACAACATACTTGTAATTATTTTTTATTATTAACAACAGAAAATTAACATTTTAGACTTTTTTATAGGTATTACCTAATTATCCTTATAAAAATTATGTTGCCTCCGCCGATGCGATGGTTATGAAAATGTCGAAAAGAAGTACATTAATTTTTTATTGTCAAAAACCGATGCCTCTGTCAAAAAAAAAAGAACTTCAAATACTTATTGTTAAACAGTGCCTAGTGTAGTTAATCGATGACTTAATTGTTTGTTGTGTCCACTATTCACAAGTTCCAATTAAAAAATAATTACTCTTGTTATCAGTCACGTTTAGTTCAGACGGATACGTTGACATGTTACTAGTTTATGGTGAATGCAGGAAAAATCCTCGACGAGAACGTTTTTCTCAACGTCGTCAAGTAACACACATGGTGTTTCCTAGATTGGAACGAACATTTCGCTACGGTTTATTCCCAAACAAAAACCATGCACCACACCGAAATCCCCATACTTCTGTTAGAAAAATAGCTGAAGAAATCGGAATAAGCAAAAGTACTGTACAGAGAATTTTGAGGAAACAAAAATATCACCCTTTTAAATTACATTTAGTTTAAGGACTAAAGGCGGAATTATAAACTTTACGTTCGCGTTCAGTTCGCAGTTGGCGACGTTCGCGTTCAGTTCGCAGTTGGCGACGTTCGCGTCGTTTCCATTCTGCAGTTCAGTGCAGTTGGTAAATTTTTGCGTTTATAAACCTCACAACTTTCAGTTGGCAGCTAGGGATTTGATTGGTTGAAAATTATTTTGACAATTTTGATAGATCTCAGCTGATTTTATTTATATTTTGTTTTGTAAAAAATGAAGATGGATGAAAATTTTTATTTGATTTTAAGTGTATTTGCACACACCAAAACAAACAAATACTTCAACCAAAGCCAAGCCAAAAAAAATTGAATACTGAAGAGTACAGTAAACAGTTGACAAATGGCGTTTCTCACGTGGTGCATAACTTTCGTTTTGATTGGTTTATACCTGAACTGCCAACTGCGAACTTAAATCTTGGCCATCTCGAACGCGGACGCAGCGAAACGGGCGTAATGGAAACTGCGAACTGAACGCGGACTGATTCTATAAACGTAATTGTGTGATTCCTTTAGTTTAACTTCAACTGAACTGAATTGCCAACTGCCAACGACGAACTGAACGCGAACGTAAAGTTTATAATTCCAACTTTAAGCCTACTGATTTCGACCGAAGATTAGAATTTATTTCTCTAATTGATGTTATGATTATACCGATGATCCCTTGCTTTTAAATAAAATATGTTGGAGTGATGAAAGCCGCATACACAACAATGGTGTAGTGAATACACATAATGCCCATTATTGGTCGAACAAAAATCCGCACTGGGTTTCTTCAACTCGTTTTCAGACAATTTGGGGTATAAATGTATGGTGCGGTTTATTCAATGGTCACTTGATTGGGCCATACTATTATGAGGGCACATTGAATGGAGAAAGATATTTACATTTTCTTGAACACGAGTTACCTGAACTTATGGAAGACATTCCTTTGGCACAACAGGCGGTGCTCCACCTCATAATGCAGGTATTGTTGCGGAGCATCTCGATCAACTATTTCCCCACAACTGTTGGTACTTATGGATCTATAGCTTGGCCTCCTCGCTCGCCAGATCTAACATCACTGGTCTTTTTTTGTGAGGTTACCTTAAAGAATTGGTTTATCAAACGCAACCTGTAGATGTAGATGATCTGAAAGAACGCATTCGTGAAGCATGTCGTGCTGTTACACCAGCTATGATTCAAGCACAAGAACGCTTTTAAGACGTCTTGAAGCGTGCATGGAATCTGCAGGAAATAATTTTGAACACTTACTATAAGATTGTTTTAGTTTTTTGAATTGCATATGCATTTTAGTTAGATTTCAGAAATGTTAATTTATTGTTGTTAATAATAAAAAATAATTACAAGTATGTTGTATCGTTGTATTCCTAATAGAATAACACGCAATTTATGACAATATACAGTGGGTACCATTTTAAAATAAAAAGTGATAGGTGGGTGCAAAAGCCTGTCAAATGTAATAAAAATTTTTCATAAGTCATTATGAAGGTTCTTTAATGCCATTCAAAACAGTTTTTTAATTTTTAGATTATCTTGTCAAATAAGCGAGATAATTTGTGTATTTAAATAAAATCAGTTCCTATAAATGTCTTACGAAATATTTTATTGAAATGCTACTTTCAAATATTGTTGATTTTAAAAACACTTCTTTTATTAATTAATTAGTTAAGAATATTTAAAAATTAGGCATGCATACATTTTACAATCTTTTGTGATTTCTTTGTTACAAATTGTAATAATGATTCTTATAAATATTCGCCTTGGGGCATCCAACTTTCATCTTTCACTTGTAGAAACACTCTTAATGAATTAAATATTTTTTTTAATTTGCAAGGTGTTATGGTTTGGAATCAGTTATTAAAAGTATTGTCGATAAATAACCAGCTTACCTTAGAGAAGGAGAAAAAACAGAAAACTTCTACTGTTTCCATATTTATTCAAACTTGAGAAAACAGAATCATGAGTTTACGTATGTTCTTTTCAAAGTAAGGAATAATCTTTTTCTACTATCACTATCGAAAGTCGTCTTTTGTGCCTTGAAAAGCAACTGCAAAGTTGATTTTTTCCGCAAGCTGTCATAATTTGACATTATTGGCGCTCTTAAGCAGAAAGGAACTGGAGGGGAACCATATCGACGATAGCTCTAGGATGTTGTGGTAGAATGGGCTGCATACAGTCGGCAAATCCAATGCACTTTTGACAAGCAGCATAGCCCCTCCAATAGCTTAATTGCGGGTAAAACAAATTAAATCGAAGGACCAGCCATAAGGCAAATTAAACACATTTTTGTTTTATGTGATATACTTAATCCATAAAGATGAAGTTACATGGATGCGAACATGAAATACAGCAGAAATAATAGAAGTTAGAATATGTGGCAACCTTGAATGAAATTATATAAGATGCCAGAGAACAATTCTGCATCAACTTTAATTATATCGATAACAGCCTAGGTTTACATTGTTATTTACCTGACCATTTCACTGACTCTACACCTATAAACATATAACACTATAACTAACAATTATTTAAAATATAAAAGGAACCTTTTAGTGGGTTCCATAAAAGACATGTGTGCCAGTGGCGTAGCGTGGGTGGGGTGGAGGGGGCGGCAAAATGTCGCCGGTGAAGGGGATTGAGATCTGATCTATGATTCATTAATTATATGTGTCAGACACACTATAATGATCCATTTTAATCAAAAATTTTGCGCACTAACTATTTTTTGCAGAAGATCTCAGCAACGATATAATCGCAAAGATAACATCAGACGGACTGGACATACAGAATCTGAGAGGACAGGCTTATGACAATGCTGCCACAATGTCAGGGATCCACAATGGAGTTCAAGCCCGGATTAAAGCACTGAATCCGAAAGCTATATTCGTTGCATGCACAAACCACTCACTAAACTTGGCTGGGGTACACGCTGCTTCTGAATCAGTGGATTCCGTGACGTTTTTTGGAACTCTGGAGAACTCTGGATTAACTGTTCGATGGAACGCTTTGGTTTCCGTCACAGGTCAAGCAGTGAAACGAGTCACTGGAACGCGCTAGACATGTAGCTGTCAAGATGCTTAAAAATAAGTTTGAGGTAGTTCTTGAGGTACTGGAACAATCAACAGATTCATCTCAAACTTCCGAAACAAGATCGGGAGCCAGTCTTCTCCTGACAGCCATGCAGTCATTTAACTTCCTAACTTTTCTTGGCTTTTGGGCAGCAGTGCTACCTGAAGTAGATGACGTACAGATTTACCTGCAGCAACGAGGACTAGGTGTGGATAAGTGTGCTCAGAAACTCTGCGCTTTGAAAACCCTCTTAGTGGAAAGTAAATATAGTCATCTTGATTCGCATATATTTGACTTTGGCGATTAGTGTTGCAAGTTGTGAGAGAAGTTTTTCGAAGTTGAAGCTAATAAAAAATTACCTCAGATCTACTATGAGCTCCGCTAGACTATCAAACTTGGCTATATTGTCGATTGAACAAGAATTGGCTGCTAATATTGATTTTGACAAAGTTATTTCTGACTTCGCTGCTCGTAAGGCCCGTAGAATCCGCTTGTAAAACCGCTCATCCTATTTTACCTTCAATAAAAAGTACCTAATTGTCTGTGAAATTTAATTTTAATTAAGCACCTATAGAATGGGGGCGGCAAAAGGGGTCTCCCGCCCCAGGCGCCAAGATGGCACGCTACGCCACTGATGTGTGCCCTTTGAGCGTTCAAATTGGAGAGCCTCGAGAAACAAAAGTCGCGAAAGCTTTCGAGGTTGCACAGGCGCAGAACCTTTCTTATTTTCTCGTGACTTCGGCTAAAGTCAGGGAAGGTACGAGGGGTGATCGGCGAAGGCTTTCATGATGTTTAAGTGCTTTAAACAGGAACCTTTGAAGTACGCCTAATTTTCCGTGAGCTGTCATAATTTGACATTATTGGCGCAGAAAGTCAGTATCGGACTTGGCTCACCGGATAAAAGGTCAGAACTTTGAAAGTAACAAGGCAAAAAACTTTAAAATACTGTCAGTTTATTCTCCAACTATTCTTCTGAAAAAAAGGTACCCTTTGTCCAAATCCATAATATAAGTGGTTTCCGAGAAATATGGAATTTCGTAAGACACCGCAGAGTACATTCAGATTCTATAATTATTTAGGAAACGGGTTATAACCTTAGACTATTAAAAATAGTCTAAGGTTATAACCAAGTAGGCTGCCGTCAATTATTTGTCATATGCATTAACCATACTTTAAAAAATGTTATTTTATCAAGTAGGAAGAATATTTTAATTATTTCTGTATTATTTGAAATGGCAGAATATACTTTCAATGAATATGCAGATATGCATTTAATGTATGGAAAGGCATCTGGAAATTCTCGCGAAGCAAAGAGACTTTATTCTGAACATTTTCCTAATAGCATTTTAAAAGACAGAACTTTTGATTATGTAGACAGAAATTTATGAGAAAAAGGTATGATTTTATGAAATATGGCAATTATGCATTTTAAAAGGTAATACATTTTATTGTTAGGTACATTTATACGGAAATCAGGTGATGTGTGACCCGTAAGAAATATCCGTACTATTGTTTTAGAGCAGAATATCCTAGATGAAGCAGATAACAACCCTACATCAAGTGTTAGAAAACTTGGGATCCAACATAATGTTTCTAAAACCACCGCGCATAAAATACTTCAAGAAAATCTTTTATGTCCGTACCATTTTCAAAAAGTACAGGGTTTGGATCCAGGAGACTGTCCAGCACGACTTCAATATGCGCGCTGGTTTTTAGAAAAACAAAGAATCAATCGAGATTTTATTAAATCGGTATAGTTTACTGATGAAGCGGAATTTACGAGAAATGGCGTTGACAATTCTCATAATTTACATTTGTGGGCCGATGAGAATCCACACGGCATCAACAAAGGTTTATGGTAAATGTTTGGGCTGGCATAATTGGAAACCACTTAGTTGGTCCATTTATAATTGATGGTCGTTTAGATGGACAGTTGTATTTAGACTTTTTGGAAAATAATTTAAATGACCTATTGGAAGATGTACCTATACAAACAAGAATTAATATGTGGTACATACACGATTGTGCTCCACCTCATTTTAGCATTGTGGTACGTGATCATTTGAACGTTGCATACCCCCAAAAATGGATTGGAAGGGGAGGTCCAATTGCATGGCCCCGCGTAGTCCGGGTCTAAATCCAATGGATTCATTCCTCTGGGGCTACCCGAAAAGTTTGGTATATGCAACACCCATACAAACAAGGAATGAATTGTTGGATCGAATTCATTTCCATTGCGATGCTATCAGGAACAATCCGGGAATGTTGTGTGTGTAGAGGTAGGAGGTGCACATTTTGAACATTTATTAGATTAAAATTCTTGTTTGTATTTTTTTATTATGTTACTCTGGATAATGTTTACTTTTAATATACGTTTTTATGAAAATTATGAGTTTACTTGTTCTGCTGAACATTACTTAAAGAATAGTTTAGGCATAATAAACAATGGTTAATGCATATGACAAATAATTGACGGCAGCTTACTTGGTTATAACCCATTTCCTAAATAATGATCGACTCTGAATGCGCTCTGCGGTGTCTTACGAAATTCCATATTTCTCGGAAACCACTGATGCTATGGATTTGGACAAAGGGTACCTTTTTTTCAGAAGAATAGTTGGAGAATAAACTGACAGTATTTTAAAGTTTTTTGCCATGTTACTTTAAAAGTTCTGACCTTTTATCCGGTGAGCCAAGTCCGATCCTGACTCTCTGCAGCATCAGTATACTTACTGGTATGGACAAAATAAAGTAATGGATGTACTTGACAATCCACCAAATTTTCATCAAGTTCGAAATTATAGTTTTGGAGTTATGAATTAAAATGTATTTTTAATTTCTAACTTTAAAGCCCTATAACTCAACAAAGGAGGTCCGTTGAAAAAAAAGTTATATGAAGTACTACTAGTATTATTTTAACACCACCTACTCATTCCCAAGTTTATCCCTCTCATTCCTGGGACACCCTGTATATGGTTTGCTTACCATCTTAAAACATTGTTAGATACAAATTTGTACCAAAACATCAAACAGCAAATAAACTATTTTTGTACCACTTTTCCTTCTTAATTATATGTTATTGTATGTAGTGACGAACCCATAGGCACTCCTCACATTTAATTTTAAAAGTAGTAGTACTGAAAAGAGTGAGAAAATTACCTTTGGTATTAAAATAAATAATTAATAGAAGTGAGGGTAATAAAGTCTTATATTAGTTTAATAAAATTTAATATAATGAAGAATGGTGAAAAATTCTTTATTTTTCACCACTTTGTCATTATAGGAAGTAAAGGGAAGACGGCGAAAATTACAGGTCAGGTAATGAGGTCTTTGTAATTACAAAAGAGTTTTATAATAAATCACCATTTCCAAAAATAGAAATGAAATATGTTAAATTTTAGTAGAACTCATTACCCTTTTTCACAAAATAACTACCTACTGTAGTTCATCCGATTGTTAAAATCCAGTGCGACTACTTATAATTTGCAATTAAATCTAAATTATCCTAACAAATTTCATAAAATTCCAATGCATCCATCTGTTGTTACGCTCTTGTTCCAATTATTGATGCAACAGAACAAACAACGTTCAAGCCTCGTGTTTCCATATAATGCAATTAACGATAATATTCCATTTCACGGTCGAACATGCAGCTTCCAGTTGAAATTTGAGACTACCACACCGTGTATTTCTATTTAATTAAAAGCACCAGAAACAAAACTTAATGGCTACTAAATTTTCATTACTTAAAGCAACTAAGCTACAGAGTAGGACTTTATTAATTATTAGTGAATTATCACTTTATTAAAGTTGTAGAAGTATGCGAGTCAAACTTATATATAGATATTTAGGATATAAGAGAAAAAAAGTTATCAGATATGTACATACAAGGAGTCCATAACGTCACTTAATCAACATATTCTCAGTTTATATACAGGGTGTACCAATCTTACGACAAACTTCGGTATATGGGTTATTTTAGGAGACATTTTATGTATGTATGTATGTATTTTGGGGTAACATTCACTGAGACCTAAAAGATCTATTGTGTCCCCTTACTTCTACTTAGTTCCTGAGGAAAGTCTCAGAGACTAGTAGCTCCTTTAGTCCTATTTCCCCGAGGAATTTTAGGATATCTGCAGGCTTCAACTTAGGTAACTGTCCCTCTTCTATCCAGTAGTCTCCCAGGTGCTGTGCCCTAGGATTCTGAATTGCTGTGCAGTTCGCAAGTATGTGGATGGAGGATTCTTCTTCCATTCCACAAAACCTACAATCTTCTTCCTCCACTATTTTGAGCTTTTTAAGGTGCCCATTCAGGCGACAATGTCCCGTTAGGATTCCTGTTAAAACTCTTAGTGCAGTTTTGCTTTGACTTATGCATTCATTTGATCTCAACAGGTTGTAGTCACCCAGAAGAATCTTTGATTGCCTAAGCCCTACTAGATCTTTCCAATTGTCAGATCTTCTCTTTTCTTCGGCTTTACTTAGGAGACATTAAAAAATATTATCAACAAAAATAGTAGATGTCTTTAAGAACCATATTTTGAAATTATATCGAACTATATAGAGTGCTGGATAACTCCGTTACAAACCAAACATATGATTTGTTAAATGAGAACCCCTGTATATTTTACAGAGTTCGGATTGCTCACATTTTATTGAAGCTTTTGGTATGAGGTTTTGCTACGTTATACAGAGTACTTCAAAAGCTATGATAAAAATTAAAATAACATAATAGAAGATTCTATTTTTGCTATAAAATACAGGGTGTTCCATTTGAAAGAAGAAAGAAAATGACAGGTTCGAGTTACCGTCCACCCTGTAAACAAAAAAGAAAATAATTAAAATTTAATAGAATACGAACATATTACATCATATTACGAAAATCTTAGGCAAAATGAAATTTTTTTCTCCAACGTACAATAAGCTACAGAGCGTTGATTTACCTACGATTTTCACCTAAACGTGTCCATAGATTTTGAAGGACTATAACGTAGCAAAACCTCATATCAAAAGCTTCTAAAAATTGTGAGAAACCCAAATTCGGTATAATATACAGGGGTTCTCATTTAAAAAATCATATGTTTGATTTGTAACGGAGTTATGCAGCACTCTGTATAGTTCGATATAATTTCAAAATATGGTCCTTAAAGACATCTACTATTTTTGTTGACATCATTTTTTGATATCTCTTAAAATAACCCACATATCGAAGTTTGTCCTAAGATTGGTAGGTACACCCTCTAGCAGTTTGTTTACTTGTTTAAGGGCGCGTTGTATCGAACACCTAAACTCGGTTTAATGATAACTGATATTTAGACTGATGTAATAGATTATAATAAATACATCAATATGTTACAGTCTAAACACCTGTTATCATTAAACTTAGTTTAGGTGTTCGATTCAACGCGCCCTAAGTTGTATATAGAAAAAGGTGAAACATTATAAAATAAGAAAATGACAATTCCAGTAATAATTATAATACATCGTTTCAAATGGTCAGCAACAAACTCCGAAAGCTACCAGTGTCGTATCGTTGGATACATTTACATTATTTACTCATTTTAATATAGAAAACAAAATAACGAACATACAGCCGAACTAACAAAAAAATGTAGGTATTTGCTTAGGTATATATAACCATTTTTTCGGACTCAGAGAAAAGAATTTTTGCACAATAAATGTTTGTGCTTTTGTGTGTTCTTTGTTTTCATGTGTGTTATAGGGTGTAATTTTATGTCCTGGTGGGGTTTTCTCAGTATTTCTGTGAAATTTTGTGTTTCTCTGTTTTATTGTATCTCATTGTGTGTGACTGTTGTATGTATGACATTCACTGAGACCTAAAATATTAATTGTGCCCCCTTACTTCCACTTAGTTCCTTAGGAATGTCTCAGAGACTAGTAGCTCCGTTAGTCCTATTTAGGATATCTGCAGGCTTTATCTTAGGTAAATGACCATCTTCTATCCAATAATATTCTAGGTGTTGTGCCCTAGGATTCTGAATTGCTGGGCAATTCGTAAGTACTTCTTCCTTGTCACAGAATCTACATTCTTCTTCCTCCACTTTTTTGAGCTTTTTCAGGTGCCCATTCAGGCGGCAATGTTCCGTTAGGATCCATGTTAAAACTATTTATGATTTTGAAAAAACGTCCGATAACACATGTATTTGTTTTGTTTCAGGTATGCATTCATTCTACTGGTGAAATACAGTAAGTAATAGTTACAAACAAACTTTTTTTACTCTCACATACACCCAGTCATTGGCAGTCTGAAAATATGGGATACATCTTAGAGTAATACTACAAATAGAGTCCGCAAGTCATTTAAAAAACTATCCAAAAAGACATACATGTTTTTATCAATGACTTTCAAGGAGTGGGGAGAAACTGTCGGACTAGTCGGACAGTGCCACTGGCCAATAGAACTATTTACTTACAGGTGAAAAGAGATGTTAGGAAAATTCCGACTGTTTTTTTTTGCAAATTTGGCACTGACAAACCATGATTTTCACAAAAAAATATTGTTTTTAATTATATCTGTATGTACACAAAAAAATATCAGTTGAAAAGACGAAAACAATAGCTTCAATAAACTAGGAACGTTGAAACTTCCTAGTAAAATCAAGTAAAATTGATAGTAAAATGGTTTCTTTTCTCGGTGTCATATTTCAGACAGACAAAATTATCAACACGCATTTGTTTCGTTCAAACCTCAAAAGTTTCAAACAAAAACATTTTTATTACATAAACTACTTAGGATCATTATTTTAAAGTCGTTTTTATGTAATTTCTTAAAAGTACATTTTTTTTTTGTACGTTTCTATCGTGTCCTATAATTCAGTTGTCGCAATTCAAAGAAAAAGTAAGACATCAGGCAAAGGGTCGGCAAGTTGCCTTAGAATGGGATGTAATGTTGGGTTTACTTTTAAATGTAAACAAATGTATCTTTTTAATATATTAATCTGAACGATACATACATAAGTATTTACATAGAAAGAGATATAAAATAACCTTATTAAAAATATCAATTTTTTTTTTTTAAATTGTTGAATTTTGTTATTTGCGTTATTATTGCACAAGCATTTCGCTTTTGTCAGGTGGGGATATTGTACATCAGTTATTATCTAGCCTAGGAAGGGATATTTTAGGGGTTCAAACTCCATCTTAACTGCAACTTGTTAATTGATTATTGTGTTTATGGTTTTGGTTCGGAACAACGTTTTTCAATGGTACAGTGGGATTGATAGAAAAGTTTTTGGCAGTTTAGTCAGCATCGATGTTTTTATAATGACTGTGTGACATACACCCACAAAAATTATGTGGTTTAACTTTGGGTTGGGATATTAATTGGGTTTTCTGTAAACATTTTACAAACTTGTGTCCTTTTCCTGCCAGCAGCAAAATACAGATACTAGATATGATTTTATGTCCATCTAACAGAATTTACTTTTATTTGTCGTTTTGCCATCTCAAAAGCGTTCAACTTGGTAGGGACAAAAGGTAAATTTGGAAAAAATTTTAAATTATCAGTTTGCTATTAAGCAGCGTTTTCGCGAAAAATTAATTTTTATTTTTGGCATTCAATATAATTATTTGATTACTAAACCATCTTGAGAGTAGGTACCGTAATATAAATGAAAGCCTACTACAAATAACAATTTTTTATAGGACTTCAATTATCTAGAATTATTATATGTTAATTATTATTATTTCGACAGGCCATTATTTGTCGACAAAAGGTTTAAAAAAATCTTAAAAATTAGCGTGGGTCAAATGCTATCACAGTATTCCACACCAAGTCGAAATCGCTACAAGAAGAAAATTATTGACCTAATGAGCCAAAAACACAAAAAAGCCAAAATTGGCCTAAATAAAATTTCTTGAAATTTCGTACTTAATTTTTTTTGTACTTAATAGAAGTTGAAATAAAGGAAAAATTCAACTAAAATTTCCCTTTTTCAATTGAGATACAATTGGAAAATAAATGTTTCATATTCTACTCCAAAATCAATCAAATTCCAATTGATAAAACGAAAATACAAAATTCAAATTTGTGACTATAAAGCAAATGTATGTATGTATTTGCATAATAAGGGAAATTTAAATACTTCTATGCATTCAAAACTTTCCGATAATGAATCTATTCTCCAATAAACAAACACAAATGCAATTTCAGCATTAACTATATACTGACAGAAATGCGATCCTATAAGAGGAAATAAATAAATTGAAAGAAAAAGTAGGAACAGTCATCAACAGTCAATTAAAATCTTCCAGTCTAGGGTTCCCATAACGGTTTTTTAAAACACAGCACCCTCATTTAAAAACCAGGAGGAGTAATTTGAATTTAAGTTGGCAATTCTGTAGACCTCTGATTGGTCAGATTCCGCCCAGTTTCACACAACACTTCGTAGCATTGACATCAGCTGATAATTTATTAATTTCCATTTTTGACAATTCTGACAGATGAATATGCTTATTTTTGTCATTGCATCCGCTGTTGTTATTTCATTATTTTTACTCAGTTTCGTTAAAACTTTCAGTAGACAATTTTAATGAATATCTGCAATTATGGATCCTTCTACTTCGACCACAGCTCTTTGCTTATTAGGCCGGCAAAACAATGTAGACGCTGAACAGGTTATTAAGGACTTTCAGAAAAACGATGTACAATAAATGTGTGTAAACAAATATAAAATATTGGATGAAAAACCAAAAATATTCATGTTAAATCCAAAATGTCTCAAACAGTTGTTGGGGTGGCTGATTTCTTTGTCCATCAAGGCATATTTAATAGATTTGGAACACGACTGTTGACTACTTTCTCGGAACACACCCTTTAGTAACTAATCTGGTAACCTTTAGTGGTGTGAGTAAGCCTTTTCAAATTACTCCTCCTGGTTTTTAAATGAACTATAGCGATATCTGAAATCCGAAAAATACGTCAACAATTTATTTATGTACTTTAAAAGGGTAAATTAAATCAAAAACAGTTAAGAAGTTGTTAATTTTATTCAAAAAAACATTTTAAAAAATGCTTATGATTAAATTATAGTAGTATGTATATCATTTACTGACCTGCATGGCCTTTCAAATGTTTTATATGTTTATCAGTCTTCTGATGATCTTCAATAAAATTTTGCATGAAATTCGGATCATAAATAATCATATGATCCTTATTTCATCAATATAATATATTACAGCATCTAGTAATCAATTAACCTGTAACTGTTGAACGTTCTTTTAAAAACGATTTTAAAATAAATTTATGTTAAAGAGTATTTTACAGGGGAATTTAAACGTCATACTCTATTATATTTAAAATAATGTTATCCCTTTTTGACACAGTTTTAATAAACGCTTTGTACCTACATGATACAATAATTCCAAATTAAACCTTATTTGATGTTATTTTCGGTTCCCAAGTTGTTTTAGTGCCACTTGAAAAAAAGGGAGTTCCAAATGAACTGCATAATCCCCAAAAACCAGTTCCAAATACATTAAAATCATATTTTCGGATGATTTGTTACAATATTTTTGTTCAATATACCGCTTGACATTGAATTGACCTCTATTTCTCGGTTGTAAGTTGTAATAATAATTGTCAGTAGATAATAAATAAATTTAACGAGGTTTACATACGTGTTTGTATAGTACATATGTGGCATACATTTATAAAGTGATAACGCATTTGCTTCTATAACAAACAACGAGTGTCATTGTAAATATTTAGGTAAGATAACTTGTTTGAATATAAACTGACATATGTACAAAAAAAATTGATAAATAATATTCTACGTATTTACGATGTGTGATTATGGAAATTTTAAAAAGTATTTCAGTGTTATTTTGTAGTAACAAAATTGCTATTTTCCAAATTTTTTATTGAAACATGGAAAATTTTGTATAATAGCATTGTAAACATGTCTCCTTACTAGAGGGCAAACACTAATTTAGTAATAAATCAGAATTAGTCTCACGAAATAAATGGTTTCCTATACACTTTAGCCTTTACATAAAGATATTGAAATATAATAGACATTTTGAGCTGGAACCCATTTTCACTCACAGCTGTAAACTAAAACATCCTAACCCCATATGGAGATGGAAAGTGCTGCAGAAAGGACAAGATAAAAACTAAGTAGAAAAAAACACCTTCTCGCTTAAAAAAAATCAGAAATCCTGGGACATGCCACATGATGGTATGTATGTATGTATGTATGCACCTATATATGATGGGGTTACATTCACTGAGACCTAAAAGATCTATTGTGCCCCCTCACTTCTGCTTAGTGAGGAACGTCTCAGAGACTAGTAGCTCCTTTAGTCCCATATCCCTGAGAAATTTTAGGATATCTGCAGGCTTCAACTTAGGTAAATGTTCCTCTTCTATCCAATAATCTCCTAGGTGCTGTGCCCTAGGATTCTGAATGTGGATGGAGGTTTCTTCTTCCATGCCACAGAATCTACATTCTTCTTCCTCCACTATTTTGAGCTTTTTCAGGTGCCCGTTCAGGCGGCAATGTCCCGTTAGGATCCCTGTTAAAACTATTAGTGCAGTTTTACTTTGACTTATGCATTCATCTGATCTTAACGGGTCGTAGTCTCGCATCAGAATCTTTGATTGTCTAAGCCCTACTACTACTACTTTCCAATCGTCAGATCTTCTTTTTTCTTCGGCTTTGCCTATTTCTTCCAATATTCGGGCTGATACCGTAAAAGGGGTCCGGCCTCCAAAATGGTCTTTCAGTCCCCCTCTTTGCTAGTCCATTCCACCAATTTCGTATTGCAATTTTTGATATTTATTTTTTATAAAATTTTAAAAACTTTTTTAAAGAAAAAAATAACATGTTTTTCTTCATTTTTATACATTATATAGATATTATGATTAATCTCAATTAGTTTTCTTTGATAATGGTTACAATAAAACCGAAAGCTTAGAACAAACTGAAAAGAGTTTACTTTTTCACGTTGCCTCATCCCCCACAATAAAAGTTTGACCTAACTTATATTGGCAACAAACTACTTTCTTATATACACTGTGTCCGTAAAGTATGGAACAAATTCATTTTTAGCTAAACAGGCCATTTTAAGAAATAATCCTGAAACACGTCGATTTTTGATTTTAGTTTACCGTATTTTAAAATAATATTCTAATCTACAGGGTGAATTACTTTCGAGTAATGACGTCACCGTCATTTTTTTTAAACGGAACACCCCCATTTTGTCTCAATTTTCGGATTACTCTAGCTGAGCTGATTTCACAAATGTATCACATGTTGATTCCAATTGGTACAAAAAAATACAATAGTTTTGTGTGTGCTCATAAAGTAATCCTGGAGGTTTTGATGAAAGTTTATGGTTTCAACAGGATGGTGCACCTCCACATTATGCTGTAGATGTTAGAAGGTACCTAAATGAAATTTTTCTGAACATGTGGATTGGTAGACGTAGACCTATTGAATGGCCAACGAGGTCACCAGATTTCAATCCTTTGGATTATTTTATGTGGGGCCATCTGAAGAATGTTGTATATCAAACGAAACCAGCAAATATTCAAGAATTAAAAGAGAGAATTCGGACAGCAATAAACAATATTTCTCAAGACACAATAAATAAGGTTAAACAAGAATTTGTACACCGTTTGGGTTACTGTCAAATACAGCAAGGGTTGCAGTTAGAACATTTACAAATTCATGTATTTCATCATATTCTGTCCGCTAGACAATAAAAATTTTTGATAATATTGTTAATTTAACTAATAAAGAATGTTACACGTTACTTTATGAGCACACACAAAACTATTGCATTTTTGTCCATCCTGTACCAATTGGAATCAACATGTGATACATTTTTGGAATCAGCTCAGCTAGAGTAATCCGAAAATTGAGACAAAATGGGGGTGTTCCGTTTAAAAAAAATGACGGTGACGTCATTACTCGAAAGTAATTCACCCTGTATATTAGAATATTATTTTAAAATACGGTAAACTAAAATCAAAAATCGACGTGTTTCGGGATTATTTCTTAAAATGGCCTGTTTAGCTAAAAATGAATTTGTTCCATACTTTACGGACACAGTGTATATATAGCTTTTACTTAAGTAAAAGATTTATTTGTCACACAGTAACTAAAATTACCTTCACTTCAGAGTACCTTAATATTTCTTTTTAATCCGTAGGCAGAAGACAAAAGTCAAACATTGGCTGATATCAATTTGAATTTTCTCTATATTTTTTAAGGTAACAAAGCCCTGAGAAGTGGCTTTGTAATCTCCAAATTTAAAAATCAGAACCTTCGTTACTCAAAGGCGAAGTGTCAGGCTTACGAACGAGTGAGATGAGCGTACGTCTAAACGTCAGGACTAGCACCTCATGACAAGTAATGGATGGCCGATTGTTAGATGCGATCGCTGTAACAGTACTATCGAATAAAACATTCAAGGATATACTTACACCATTGGTAGCGCAGGAGTTCCTTACGAGTGTCGTTGCCGTGGCGAACTCGAGTTCAATCCCAGGATGGTTTTTCAATTTTCAGCTTATATAAGAGATAGACGTAGAACTTTGAATTTGAAAAAAATAGTCCATAAAGAGTGGTAGATTAGATTCAATGAGGTCCTCTAAATCTAAATTACCTACATTCTCCAGCCAACTTTTTTAAAGTAGCCAATCAGCCTCGAGACTGAATATTTGATGTAATTTCATGCCTGTGGCTTTTCATCGCCCAGTACAAGAAACAAGGAACCGCACATTCGCCAGGCAGTCGCACTGGCATAGGATGTGCTCTGAAGTAAATGACAGAATCTATACATGGCTTCGTCTGTCAACCTCTGTTAACATACCTACTACAATGGGAATTCTGGAACCTTTGGCGATACTATTTACACTAACACTACACCAACACTAACACTTCACATCTTACGTACGTTTCTATAACCAAGTTATCTTCTTCAGATGCTGAAAGTAAACTGTTAAGTTAAGTTTACCTTTAAGTGTTGGTGTTCTGGTAGAGTAAATAGTGTTCAATACCTACTATGGTTTTAACAATTTTCCTATCTTTGCTTATTAAGTCTGCCGTATCAGTCCTGTTGAGATTATCCACTATTATAGAGATTTCCGTGGCAACCACTTCCTTGTGGCCATATTTTTATTGTCGACTTTGCAACGCTGCAGAAGGGTTCCGATCGTATGAATGGCATTGATGGTGTGAAACGAGCTTCAGCCAGTGTTCCTTAGCATCATTTGTGTGATTTAAAAATTGTAGAGCGTTGACTTTTATTAACACCGAACAATAAATTCTAGTAGAGGATCAGAACTTAGGTCGTCCTTCACTGACGTGCCAACCAGATGAATATAATATTTTATTGAATGAAATAAGTAATTTGATTATGCAACTTTTTTAAACATGGTCATGATTATTATTAATTGAATTTATAATTTCCTCTAGCAATTTGACTAGAAAAATTGTCACCCTAAAAGGCTTTTCTCGTCAAATTGCTAGGCAACAGTCTCTCATTAAACAACCCAAATTCACCCGATAAAATACAAACCTCTTGTGTTATTATAAGCGAGCAATATTTTGGAGCAGACTAATATGTGAACAGGTGAATTGTGAAAATAAATGAAAAATGACCTTGTCTTTACTATGAAACCAGCGCACTCTCTTACAGTTTACAGAGCATGTGCGCTCAGCTGTAGTACTGTATCCTTTTCTATAGCTCTGATTGTTCAATTTCAAAGTCTTACTTTCCAAAGGAAGCAGCATCTACTTCTCGGGCAATATGCCCTGCCAGACAATAAATTACACTTCCAAGATAAACGGGATTATATGAAAATATAGAACCAACCATTCTGATTACAGTTCCCTTTGGAAATTTTCTAATTTGTAAAGCGTTTTAATAGTTTTACACTATTATTTTAACGTCTATTCATAACACGCTTTACTATGACAATTGATACAGGAAAACGTAATCAATTACATATTTGATCATTAAACTGATTCAAAAATATGATTACATATGTAGTGGAAAAATAAATGAATCGCAATAGTAGCGCTGCAGGCAATTTGTGCCGTTACTGTGTTATTGAGAGACTGCATCATACTAAATCTCCAGCCATATTAACTAAGTAGAACATATTTGTCAAGAGATTAGAATGAAGTACTTTATTAAAATAATAATCCTTCGGTAGATAGTTTGGGATAGTAAAAATAGAATTTAACCTAGAACTAAATTTCCGAATTTTTTTTGAGGTCTAGGATCACTTACTGAGCATAAAATCACAAAATACTGACAGATTCCGGAGGAACTTCAGGCGCCATCTTGAATAACGTTTTTGACCGATATCTTGGGAACTTGCATTTTAGGGCAAAAGTCGTAAGTGACGAAGTAAACAAGAAAGATAAGGACAAAATATGTCTCCTCGCGGAAAGCTCTACTCTCTCAGTCAATCCGGATCCTGAGTGTATCAGTTTGCGACTGATAGCGGGACAAACTGACAGAAATATAACAAATATGTCGGCAATGGATCTCAATTAGCAGCAGTACTTGTCTCCTACTACACCATCAATAACATGATTTACCGATACCGGAGGTACTATGACCGCAACGTTAGTATCCGCAACGAACGTCTTGTATGGGCCGAGTACAGTCCTTCTTACCACGTGGTCGCGAGTGTGGCGTTACTGACTAGCCTATGAAAATGTAAGGAAGCAAGAAAACAATTTACCTAATCTAAAGTTAATATATTCCAAACCTAAACACATTCACAAATGTATCTAACATGTAGAAATAAGAAAGACTTCAATGTACAAGGACAATTACATATTTTTTTTTTGGAAAATAGGCCACAAGAGGATGACACTTAACATTGTATAAGAATAGAAATAAGATTTCTTTAGAACGAAATAATACATAGTTTTTATGACGAATTTGAAAACCTTCCTCTGCTTCTTTTTGCATAAATGTAGCAACCCGATCTATAATCCTTTGTTTGACTATGCAAAGCTTTTCCTTGTTTCACTCTCTTGGGAGACATGGCACAAAAAGTTCCAAGACATGAAAAATTCACTATTCGGAACAAACAACAAAATCGCACAAGAAGACCGAAAACAAAGTACTGCCTGGTCTGCTGTCAACACTGAAATGAAAACGAAGAAGCTACATAAAGTAAAGTAAAGTGCCCGTTGCTCCGCCGCTGGCTCGGAGCCGCGGCCAGTCAGAGATCGGCATCGCATTCGAGGCGGCCCTACGTTGAATCACGTGGTGTCTCAAAGTTATTGTGGTCGAACTCTACTAGTCCATTGTCAAATTCACTACAACAAAGGGAAAGCGCAAGAAAAATGATATTTAACTATGTACTGAATTAATACAGGTTACTGTTTAGTTTAGGTCCGTACCAAATAGATTGATGATCCGAACCCGGACTGTTCGTCATTTGATGACCCCTGCTCTATAAAGGAGTTATTGGGCGTGTTCAGTCGAGCTCAACGGTTTAAACTAAACACAAAAAATGTGTGTGCTGGCGTCAACTAACAGCTGACTTACTTCCGAAAGCAACTGTTAAGCGGTGGGACATAACCTAACTTTTTAATAATATTCTTCCACTTTCATCGGATACCATCATTTCATTATTCATTACTACTCTATAATCTCCAAGGATTACTTTCATTAGTAATAACCCAAGGACATTGATAATTGTTCGAAAAAATTTTATGACAGATTTCGAAAGCTTGTTGCTTGGAAACAGACCGACGCCGTAGGCCTACAAAATTTTTGAGCATTTATCAATGTCCGAGGGTTATTCGGATAGAATTTTTTTTGCTAATTATAGAAAAAAATCATAACATTTCGAAATATTAAATATTTGAAACTTCAAAATCGAAATAAATCAATATGTGTCCATAGCAACGTGAAAATAGCCCATGGTCTGTTATCAGTGTAATGTTGACATGATTGGGTGAAATTGTTCATATGATAAAAAATAAGGAAATTTGATTGGTTCTTGGGACTGTCAAAAAATTTTAATTATTATAGTTTATTATTAAAAACATACAACATAACCTAAGTATATATTTTTTTACACACCCCAAATATACACGACGAGTACTCTGGTCCAAAAATGCTGTTAAACAGTCTTACTATAACATCAGCTATATTATTATCTAACAATCGTTATGCAAAAATATTAAACTTTCGACGATTAAAACAATAGGCAATTCAGTTAACAAGTTAACAACCTCATTTATGTATTTTTTAGTAGTTTGTTGTTGGCTATACCTACTTATTACCAATCAAACCATTTAAGAATGTTTGCTTTAATAATTTAACGTTATTCAATGGAGAATTTTTTTAAATGGTTGAAAATAATTGTTGTGTTCGATAATATTCGAGTGAGACTAAAAACGACACGTTTTTATAGCGGAAGTGTGTTTAATGTCTGCTGGAATAATTAAATTGTTTCTTAATTTTTGCGGAATTATTTCATTTTCAAGTAATAATCTATAGGTGAAACGAAGTACACTGTATATAACCGTTGAGTGAAATTTCACTCAACGATATAACTCAATAGTTACGACAAACCATCTAAATTTCATAGTAGGTACTGTAAAGTTCGTTTTCGATTATTGTCATTAAACAGAGGTGTGTGGCGACTATACCTTGTTTTTAAACTAAGAGGAGCGATTTGAATTTAAGTTGGCATTTCTGCTGCCTAGTGATTGGTCAGATTCCAACCAGTTTCACACAGCTCTTTTGATACCACTGACACTGACATTTGTCAGTTTTGTGTTTATTTATATAAAAATGTCATTAGTTCAATCACTACTACCACGTTTGTTAATTATTGTTTATTTTTAACAAAGTATTATATTTTACCCAAGGTATTTGCTATTTTTATTATTTATTTCCTTTCATGAAAAAAATCCATGCTTCTTTTTTCTCGTCAATAATATAAGTTTCACATCAAGTATTACATACATTGCAGTACTATATTATGGTATTTTTCGATAACAAAACTTCTGTTCACTTTTAGTTTTGCTATACCAAAGCCTCAAATGTCAAAAAAAAATTTAATCATACAATTCCATTTCTATATTCTCATTTATCCTCAAATTCTTAAATCATTTTACATAAACTACTTATTATAACCTTACATCTTTTCACAATAATCTGACATTTGGTTACTACTTTGGCAATGACCTGTGGCCAATCATCATTCGATATTTAGACATACCTTGATCCCTCATTGGCCACGACAACAGCGAGCAGTACAATACATATTTCACGTAATTTTCATTTAGTTCAAAAAGTCTGAACACGACCCTTTCGGAACACACTCCCAATCTAGTAACTTTTAGTGGTGTGGTTGAGGTTTCCTAAAATGCTCCTCCTAGTTTAAAAACAAGGTATACTTTTCTATCTGTACAATGTAGACTGGAAACTATAGAGCGTTGCAAGATGTACTAGGAAGCGCAAAGCTCTGGCAAACACAGATCGTTTTGGTCTAAATTAAATTGCAAAAAAATATTAAAGGCGTTAAAAAAAATTACCAAACGTTTTATTACCAACGATTCAATAAGCAAGCATCTAGTATTGTTTAATACTTAATTAAAATTATAATAAATAATCTATTGGTAGATATAAATTTCGAAAATATGTGTATAAAATACAGTTTTATACTCGGATTTCCACCCCAAGACCAATTTAGAAATATATTGCTGTGGTAGATAGTAAAAACCGCATTTCAATAAAAACTATCCACCCTACATAATTCTGAAGGCGTCACTTTTATGAAAAAATTTAAAAACACGTAAAAATCATGTAAAGGGGGACGTCTTTTTGCTTATATGTAGATGTTATAACTTTAACCCACTCCCTCCTCCTCCTGAATTGTTGGATTCTCCTCTACAAGAAGATTACAAAAATGTATAGTATATAAGTGAAAAGTCAATCAGTTGGGAGTTACGGATAATTCCGATTTACTAATAGTAACATTTTAATTCGTAACAAATCAGCAAAAGAATACTAAATTATTGTTTTGCCTACCTCACTGGAAAACCAATCATATCAACATCAAAAATAGGGCGGAAAGTTTTATTTAGCAGTCCTAGATCGGAAAATTCTTAACGCCACGATTTTTGTAGTTTTTAACCAACTGTCACTTGTGATTTTGACGTTTCACCTAAATTTTCTAATTAAACGTAAGTGTATGTCAAAGTTTTTTGTTATATTTTTCTTTTTTTTTTGTTTGTTCGTTAGGCGAAAAACATTTGTGTGCCACACGTTTGCCAAACGTTTTAGCAGCCCTTATCTATCAACTGCTCTCGCTTCGCTACACTCTCTCGTACGTCTAATAGTCTCGGGCTGCTAAAGCTCATTTTCTGCCCTTGTGACACAATATACTATATAAGATGCTCAAATTGACATTTCTAGGGTTATTTGTCGAGATTCTTGAATAATTCGCTGACGTAAATCATCTATAGATGCTGGCTGAGTGGCATAAGTTTTGGTTTTCAGACTTCCCCATAAATAAGCTTGTCTACCTATTCACTGAGCGGGAAATGATTCGTTTAAAAACCGTCTTACATCGAGAGGTACCCCATTTTGTTGAAACGCTAGCAAAGCTGCCGACATGGTATCATTTTCTAGTACTCGTGTTATTTCGGGATCAATAGGTTTTCTGAGTAATTGTAGATAAAACTCACCATTCATGTTTCCCTCAAAAAGATATGGTTCAGCAATATGGTCACCAAAAATGCCACACCAGACGTTCAATTTTTGTGGTGTTTGACTTTGAAACTTGCAAATTATGTGTGTGGGTAATTTTTTGTTTAATATCTACAATTATGTCTGTTTACTCCACCATTCAATGCAAATGAACATTCGTCGAAAAAGCAGATAAAGCTGGAGTAAAATTAATTTGCACCGTTTCACAATTTGTCGGCGAGATAAAGGAATCTGTAAGTAGAAGCAGAACGGGTTTCAAACAATTTTTTTATGATTGCAGGATCCCGACGCGCTCTCTTTTTCATTTTTTCGATGAATAGCAGTTTTGAATAGATGAGGCTTTTACTTGATGAAGATTCATACTTAACTATGAAATAAAACAATAAAATTTTTTGTTTAAACCTTCATGTACAATTGTAATGAAGGTTTAAACAAAAAATTTTATTGTTTTATTTCATAGTTAAATAGCAGTTTTACCGATAACTGTAATAATGGATGTTTTTCAAACTCTTGTGAAGTATGTATTCTTTCAGCAGCTCCATGCTTTGACCCAGAATTTTCTTGTTTCAGTTGCCTGTACATATTTTGTATCATTTTTTGCGTAGATAGCGACTAGAACATACCAAATTTCTTTCTGTCTATTGTCTCCAATCCCTACTCTCCACTTTCAGAAATTTCAAACCTTTAGTAAAAAATTTTAACAATAAAATATTCATGTTTTATACATACACATAAAGTGCTAAGTATGTAGTGATAATAATTAGAAAATGGACTTCTTATTATTAACAGTATTAACAATATGATTAAACGTTAACTCTTTAATGTGCTTGTTTCGTTGGATTTTATCTATTAACATTATTTTTCAATTTGTGAATATTAAAAGATGAACACTTTTCCAAATTTGTTAAGGGCTTCTTCAAGATCTGGCAATTTTCACGCCCTCCGAACTAACTGAATTGGTGAAGTTTATCGAAAGGCCTTCCCTGCTTAGCGACCAGCTGACTTCGTATTGGCAAGCGCGTGCGTGTGTTCTTCCCTCTCACTTTGTCAATTGACTGACATTGATTATCCAGTGGCGTTGGTATTGTCAGTGTCAGATTTTGAACTATTTCGTATCCATATTGAATTCAAGTACGATTCTTAACATTATTTGTTTTTAACAAATACCGTGTTTTGAAAAATACCTCTCCTTTAAAGCAAAGCAAAAATCAGTTTTTATATATAATTATTATTTTTAATACTTTTATAAAATAGGTTCCGTACGCCATTGGTACGGTTATGACAGATATCCGCCATGTTTCCTCGCCCCTTACCGATGCCGCGTAGCTTCAGATAAACTTGCCAAACTAAAAACCCACCCTGGGATGTTAACGGTCAATGTTTACTAACATTTGAAGTGAATTTTTCATAGGCCTATCGGAAGCTTCATTGCACCAATGAGAATTAATTGTTCGATTGTGGGTAGATCAAGACCAGAAATGATTTATGGTTTTTTTTATCTTTTAGGCTTTTTAATCCTCAAAGGGACCTTGCCGCTTACTGTTATTTTATTGTGAAATAGTGCAAACTAATTTTACTCATAACTATAGCTCTTGAACTAATTTAATTTTGCAAGGATGGAATTTGTGTTTATGAAAACCTGCTGCGAGAAACACCCAATTCACTAGAAATTTGTGATACTGACTGTTGTTCTTCTAACGTAAGTTATCCTAAAACGGCAACTTCCATAGCCTCGTCGTGAACTACTCGTTGTTTTTGCTTTAATTCAGTTACGTACTTGTGTGTAGCAGTTCTTTTGGGATGAGCAGTATTAAACTGTCTAGCTGTGGCTTTCGCAGATTTATAGTTTTCGTAGTATAATCCTACAATTTCAATTCTATCTTGCAGAGTATATATATATATTGTAATGGTATCAGATAATTAAATTACTTGAATCAATTCTATTCAAGGATTTCAGAAAAATAGAAATGCAAGAAATAAATATGTATAATAAATTAATTTGAATATAAATTTTGAAATAAAAATAGAAAGACGTACCTTGAATTAATAAAGTATCATATATTTTTTTTATCATATCCAGTAATAATTAAAGTAAATTTAGATTTCTTCATTTAAAATTAGTTTGCTTGTTTGTTTTTTTTTAATCAATATGTATTTGTTACACCTGAAATTGAAATTATTAGTATACAATATTTAATAAACAATATAAATTATATTTTGGGCAGAATTCTAACCTAAATTATAATTGAATGTCACTGTCAAGATGAAGTATGTTTTGCGAAGACAGAACAGTGAGACAGAATCATAGAATAATATTTTCAGAGATGGTTGTTAAGAAAATAATATGTACTGCATTGTGATTGGTGCAATAAAATCAACATTTAAAACGTTTATTAAAATAAATTTACAATTAGTTTATATAAAATATGTAATTGGAAAGATTTATTGGACATTGGTTATGAGTTTACATGAATTAAAATAAAATTATTGATGGTAGAATATTGTATATTAGATATTTAAGAGGTACACATAATTTTAAGGTTTTTTTATAAATAAGGACAATTTAAAGGGTAAATTTAGTGAAGTTCTTAGTGATATAAAAGGTAGAAAGAATTACAATAGTGCAAGAATAAATATTATAGACAATAATAGACAATAAACAAGAAATTATGAAATTTTGCAATTAGGAAGAAAAAATCAAGTGCTTTGGAATTAGGACATAGCAACGGGGGGTTGTTGATAGAAGAGACAAGAGAGTGGAGGTGAATAAAAAAGGAAAAGGTTTAAAAAAAGTTTTTGATTTGAAAAAAAAGAGTATAAATTGATAATTAAACTAAAGTAATTAGATAAAAAGTTTAAAAATACCAAGAAAGGTTCAGTAAAATATTGAGAAATAGAAGAAAAGTTAAAATATACCTGAAATACCATCCAGAAGTTGTTCCAGCATCCCAGAGGAGAATCAGAATCCTCAATCTTCCTGTGAAATCCTGTAATTCCGTCTACCTCATCAAATTTATGAATCCTCATCCAACCAGTTAAAAATTCAATATTAAAAAGGTTAGTCAATAATTGGTACCAATAAAATTTAATCAAAAGCATATGCATATCAGAAGTACTTCTAAAATAAATTTCAAAATTCAATAATGATTCACTTTAATCAAAATTAGATAAGAGCTCACCTTAGATTTAAAATTTTATTCCCTTGAATTGTAGGTTAGGTAACTGTATTTGTATAATTGTTTCTTTCTTTTTGTAATATTAGATAAATTTGAGCTGATATTCATGTAAATATCATACAAAGGCAATCACTATTATAATTAAACTGTTTTGTTGAGTTGAATTCCATTTTATTATTATAGGTACAAACAAAAATTTTCATAATACCACACCATAGACATTCATTCGCTTTGAACCGAATTGTTTGCAACTCTCCATACTCTGTGGCTTTACATACACATCGACAGAGACATCTACTTTTTAAAGTAATAAGAAAGGTTTGTCCATAGGCGTCACAAAATTTTATTAATACATATTTATTTAAATAATATATTGAAAAAGAATTTTAATAGATTTTGAAAATAGGGATTGATACAAATAACATATATCTGTGAAAAAGTTCAATAAATAATTTAATAGCGCCAGAACCCAAAGAGAGTAGGAGTTTTTTCTTGTTCCCGAATTTAATATGAGCTAGCTGGAAGAAAGGGCAAGTATAAGCACTATAAAAATTAATATAAAATTTAAATAAATAAAATAACAAACAACAAACAAACCATAACAATATTGTCGTCCAAACGTGGGGCTCTCTTTTAAAACTGGTCGAGTAAAAATAAATAATTCATTAAAATAAACTAAAAACGTGGGTGTGTTTATGTCTTTGTTAGGTTTATATAATTGGGTAGTTTTTTTTTAAATTAAGGGATCTTACGTAATAAAACAATAAACTTTATACTTTATTGATAAAATAATTAAAACAAAAACAAAATGGATAAAAGAATGACATTAAGGGATGGAAAACAAATACGAACAGAGGAAAGATCAGAAGAGGAACAAGAAGAAAGAAGACATGGAATGGGTGATTTTCAAGTACAATATTTAGAACAAGGAAGACATAGTGAGGATCATGATGATGAGAGAGAAGTAAGCGGAAGAGCAGAATCAATGAAAAAACTAGAAGAAACTAGAAGTAGAGAAGACATCGCAGGACAAAATCAAGGAGAAAGTGCTGGAAATAGAAGTGAACAAAACAGAATCATGGAAATGCTGCAACAATTATTAGGTCAGAGAGAAGAGATTAGAGGAGACATGAACACTATGAATAGAAAATTTGATAATATAGAAAAGAAAATAGAAGAGGGGAAAATAGAAAGTTTAAAGGAGATGAGGAAAATAAGAGAAGAAAATCAGCAATTTAAAATTCAGATGGCGGAAATGAAAGAAGATATGGTTGAACAAAATAAAAATTTACGAGCAGAAATACAAGAAAATGGAATTAAGATTAGAGAAGAAATTGAAAAGCATGTAGAAGAAGAAATTCAAGAAGTAGGAAGAAATATTGAAGACAGTTTACCAGAAGCAATACAAATAGAAGTTAAAAGACAAAATGAAGATATAATCAAGGAAGTAGGATATATTAAGTTACGTGAGGATACAAATGAAGAGGCAATGAAAATGTACAAAGAAAATGTTGAGAAGACAATTAAGGATTTAGATGGTAGAATGACAGTACAAACAGAAATATGTGTGAACAGGAGCCAAATAATGGGAAATCAATTTAAACAAGAATGGGAAGAAATGAACAGAAAATTGCAAGATACGAAAGAAGAATTAGAAGATAATATAAGAAGAAATGGAGGAGGAATGATTTATACAGGAAATGTAGAAATAGGGGTAAAATTTGATGGAAATATAAATATAATTCACCCAAAAGTTTTTATGAAAATAATGAAGAGTAAAATGAAAGGAATACGGGATATGATGGAAAAGAAAATAATAATTAGGGGAATGTTATCAGGACATGCATTACTATGGTTCTGTAATAAAGAGGAACAAATTAGGGATATGGAAGAATTTGAGATGCAATTTTTAACTTATTTCTGGGGGGAGATTCAACAAGCTAATTTCAGAGAAAGGTTGTATTTCGGGAAATTTGATTACAATAAAAGTAAAAATTTAAATACATATGCTATGCAACTTTATAATATGGCGCAATATTTGGAACCGGCGATGAAAGAAGAGGAACTGGTGTTATATGTTGGAAGACATTTTAATGCTGAGGTAGCAGAAACCATAGCACTACATAACATAAAAACCATGGATAATTTATCAAGTTATTTACAGAGAGTAGAAAGAAGTATACAGAATGGAAATGGTATTCATCGATACCAAAGAGAAATTAGAAATGAAGATACAAGAAATGATAGACAAAGAGATAGTGGAAATGGTTTTATGAGAAGAGATAATTATGATAGAAATGGAAACATAGATTATGGATATAGGAATGGGGATAATAGAAGATATCAAGGGAATGTAGAAAGAAATTATGGAAATGGAGATAGAAATAATGGTAATAGATATAATGAAAATAGAAGAAACTATGGAAATTTTGAGAGAAGAAACTGTAATGGAAATAGTAATTGGAGACAGAATAGAGGGGAAGAAAGAAATAATTATAATGATAGAAGAAATAATGAGAATGACAGAAGAAATTATAACCAGGATAGCCGAGACAGAAATTATAATCGGGAAAATTATACAGAGGGAGATAGGAGGCAAGTTAATAATATAGTCCAGGATCAGGTAATACTAGAAAATGATCAGGGCGAAAGCACTGAGCAAAATTTTGCTTAGATCGTCCCTGCGTGCGTAATATTGTCTATTCCTCTCATTATCAACATCCGAGAGAATTTATTATAGAAGAAGAAACACAATTCAATGAAGTAATTAAATTAATATTTATAGAGGGTCATTTATCAAATGTGAAATGTAAAATTTTATTGGATACAGGGTCAGAGGTTTCTATAGTAAATGAAAATATGATTGAAAACTTAAATCAAGATAATATTACGGTGATTAATACTAACAAAATATCATTAGTAGGGGCGCATGATAGAAAATTGTTTGAGGCAAATCAAACTATCATGGTAAATTTAAAACTTAATGGAGAAAGTATACCAGTACAATTATTGTTGGTTAAAAACTTAAAATATGACTTAATTTTGGGAACGGATGAACTAAATAAACATAAAATGACTATAGATTATGAACAAAAATTTCTTAAATATAACAACCAATTAATACCTTTTATTAAACAACAAATAAACACTAATAAGCAAGAAAGGGACATAGGACAAGTGAATCAAATTGAAGAAGAAAAATTAAATATTACAGAAGAAATATGTCTTGAAAAATATCAAGAAGAAGTTGAAGGAATTTTACAAAAGCATAAAAAATTATTTAATAATGAAGTGTGTGTGGCATCTAGATATGTGCATAAACTAGAAGTCACACCTGAAATAAAAAATTTTAAGGTCAAAACATATCCAATACCTTATAAATTAAAGACAGAAGTCTATCAAGAAATAAAAAAAATGTTACAAGATGGAATAATAGAAAGATCAAATTCACAATACATCAGTGCTATAACATGTGTGAAGAAGAAATCAGGAGATATTAGACTTTGTTTAGATGCTAGAAATATTAATACTTATACTAAAAAACAATATGAAAGTCCTTTAAATATAGAAGGTATATTTGGAAGGATTACAAAGGCAAATATCTTTTCCAAAATTGATCTTAAACATAGTTTTTGGTTGATTCCATTAGATCCAAGAAGTAGGCCATATACTGCTTTTATGGTGGATGGAGTTGTATATCAATTTTGTGTGGTACCATTTGGGTTACAAAGTTTTTGTGCAGCTTTGGTACGGACATTACACACTATTTTAAATCAATATGAAGATTTTACACTTCATTACATTGACGATATCTTGATCTTTTCTGAAACAGAAGAAAAACATCAGGCACATCTAAAAATAATATTAAAAGAACTGGAAGAAGCGGGTTTAAAACTAAATTTGGATAAATGCCAATTTTACAAAAAAGAAGTGGATTATTTGGGTTATGTCTTAAGTGATACAGGAGTCACTATGAATCCAGAAAGGGTGAAAGCAATATGTGAATACCGAACACCCACTAATCTTAAAATATTAAGGGGAATTTTCAATATAGAAAACATTTATAAATATTATGAGGAATAGATGATATTATGTCACAGAATTGTAAATAGTAGGTTTAGAATGGTTTTTTTTATTAAATAAGATAGAGATAGGTAGTGCTATAGTGTTAAAATATCGTACAATCAGAGAATATAAGAAATATTAAAAAGAAATTACATAGGAAATAAATAGTAGAGGGGAAAATACAGTGGTTGAAGAATGAATTTTAAATTAAAATTTAAGCAGCTCTTTTGTAATATTCCAGATCTGTTAAATTTAAATTTGAGGGGAATTGTAATGGTATCAGATAATTAAATTACTTGAATCAATTCTATTCAAGGATTTCAGAAAAATAGAAATGCAAGAAATAAATATGTATAATAAATTAATTTGAATATAAATTTTGAAATAAAAATAGAAAGACGTACCTTGAATTAATAAAGTATCATATATTTTTTTTATCATATCCAGTAATAATTAAAGTAAATTTAGATTTCTTCATTTAAAATTAGTTTGCTTGTTTGTTTTTTTTTAATCAATATGTATTTGTTACACCTGAAATTGAAATTATTAGTATACAATATTTAATAAACAATATAAATTATATTTTGGGCAGAATTCTAACCTAAATTATAATTGAATGTCACTGTCAAGATGAAGTATGTTTTGCGAAGACAGAACAGTCAGACAGAATCATAGAATAATATTTTCAGAGATGGTTGTTAAGAAAATAATATGTACTGCATTGTGATTGGTGCAATAAAATCAACATTTAAAACGTTTATTAAAATAAATTTACAATTAGTTTATATAAAATATGTAATTGGAAAGATTTATTGGACATTGGTTATGAGTTTACATGAATTAAAATAAAATTATTGATGGTAGAATATTGTATATTAGATATTTAAGAGGTACACATAATTTTAAGGTTTTTTTTATAAATAAGGACAATTTAAAGGGTAAATTTAGTGAAGTTCTTAGTGATATAAAAGGTAGAAAGAATTACAATAGTGCAAGAATAAATATTATAGACAATAATAGACAATAAACAAGAAATTATGAAATTTTGCAATTAGGAAGAAAAAATCAAGTGCTTTGGAATTAGGACATAGCAACGGGGGGTTGTTGATAGAAGAGACAAGAGAGTGGAGGTGAATAAAAAAGGAAAAGGTTTAAAAAAAGTTTTTGATTTGAAAAAAAAGAGTATAAATTGATAATTAAACTAAAGTAATTAGATAAAAAGTTTAAAAATACCAAGAAAGGTTCAGTAAAATATTGAGAAATAGAAGAAAAGTTAAAATATACCTGAAATACCATCCAGAAGTTGTTCCAGCATCCCAGAGGAGAATCAGAATCCTCAATCTTCCTGTGAAATCCTGTAATTCCGTCTACCTCATCAAATTTATGAATCCTCATCCAACCAGTTAAAAATTCAATATTAAAAAGGTTAGTCAATAATTGGTACCAATAAAATTTAATCAAAAGCATATGCATATCAGAAGTACTTCTAAAATAAATTTCAAAATTCAATAATGATTCACTTTAATCAAAATTAGATAAGAGCTCACCTTAGATTTAAAATTTTATTCCCTTGAATTGTAGGTTAGGTAACTGTATTTGTATAATTGTTTCTTTCTTTTTGTAATATTAGATAAATTTGAGCTGATATTCATGTAAATATCATACAAAGGCAATCACTATTATAATTAAACTGTTTTGTTGAGTTGAATTCCATTTTATTATTATAGGTACAAACAAAAATTTTCATAATACCACACCATAGACATTCATTCGCTTTGAACCGAATTGTTTGCAACTCTCCATACTCTGTGGCTTTACATACACATCGACAGAGACATCTACTTTTTAAAGTAATAAGAAAGGTTTGTCCATAGGCGTCACAAAATTTTATTAATACATATTTATTTAAATAATATATTGAAAAAGAATTTTAATAGATTTTGAAAATAGGGATTGATACAAATAACATATATCTGTGAAAAAGTTCAATAAATAATTTAATAGCGCCAGAACCCAAAGAGAGTAGGAGTTTTTTCTTGTTCCCGAATTTAATATGAGCTAGCTGGAAGAAAGGGCAAGTATAAGCACTATAAAAATTAATATAAAATTTAAATAAATAAAATAACAAATACAAACAAACCATAACAATATATATATATAACAGCTCTACAGGCCATGAAGGCCTAAGGCTTGATTGGCTATTTTCCTCCATTCTCTTTTATGTTTTGCCACCTCTTCCCATCTGCGTATGTTCAACAGCTCTAGGTCCTTTTCTACTGCTTCTATCCACTTTTTTTTTGTCTTCCTATCTTTATTTTACATCCAGTTCCTCTTCTAAGTACTTCTTTTGCTGCTCTGATATTTGCAAGTCTCTCTATGTGCCCTAAGTATCTTATACGTTGCGACCTTACTACCGCCGATATCGGAGGGCTTTCATATAACTCCATGAGCTCCTCATTTGTTCTTCTGATCCAGATATCTCCTATTTTTCTTCCCCCATATATTCTTCTGAGTATTTTCTCTCCCATATATCTAGTAATTTCTCTTCTTTTTTATTCATGATCCACAGCTCTGCTCTATATAAGACTGTTGGTCTTATGATCGTTTGATAAATTATTTTTTTTGTTCTTCTTGATACCGTTTTCGATTTAAATGTCTTCAATAGTGCCCCTGCGCTCCTGTTTCCTTTCGTTATTCTTGTATTAATTTCTTCTGACTCATCATTTCTGTTATTGATATTAATTCCTAGGTAGCTTATTTCGTTTGTATTCTCAATAGTGTACACTTTATTGTCTAAAATACTCCGGAAAGTCAGTTCTCTATCAAGTTTTTCATTACCTGTTCTCATTATCATATACTTTGTTTTATGTTCATTTAACTGAAGACCCTTTTTTCTCGCACTATTTTCCAGACGTTTTAAAACTTCGTGTGTAGTAGGTCTTTTGGGATGAGCAGTATTAAACTGTCTGGCTGTGGCTCTCGCAAATTTATAGTTTTCGTAGTATAATCCTACAATTTCAATTCTATCTTGCAGAGTATACCTACATCATTTTTACGGTAGATGAGTACTTGTAAATGTTGATATTCGAATTAAAACTAAGCTACCTACTAAACGCTTTATTTAAAAAACCCATGTTTCGAAGTGAGTCGAGATATTCTATGCGGTGGTATCAGAGTTGAGTCGGAAATAAAGGAGGAGATGCAGAAATATTTGGTTTATGAATTGTTTTGGCTTCAAACATAATCTAATTTTCTTTGGTTTTGAGTGAATGTTATCTGTGTGATTATGGAAAGAATTACTTCATTAGATGCTAATACAAATCTGTCTTATATTTTAAATATTTTTTTGAATTTTAAATGCACCGGCAGATCGCGCGTTTCAATAAAGTGTGTGGTTCTTGTTGGTTCTTACTTACATATCACTTTATCTCAAATCACCTTAACTGAAGTGAGCTGAGAACCCAGTCAAAAATGACGCACCAATTAAAATAAATGACATATTCCAAAAAACCATGATGGAAAACATATTAACAAGAGCTTCGGTTCTTTTTCAAAGAAACTACCTATTTTTTCCTATTTCCCGTATTAATGCATACGTAGTATATAAAAACAGTTATAAAAAGGAGTAGAAATAAAAAGTAATAAAACAACTCTTTGAATTTTATTTAGAAAGTAAGTAGTAATCATAAAACCAATTAGTTAGGTTATGCTGTAAATGTTTTATCTTCAGTTGCCGTTGAAAAAAAAACGGAGCTGAAACGAAGTCTTTGCGTATTACTGTCGAGGTCAATGGCATTTCAAATCACCCAATTTATTGGCAACGAATGCTGGTAGTATCAGTTAATTTGCATTTTAAACGAGAGTGTATGTATAATTATTATGGTGTTATTTACTTGTTACCGGCATGACGACAAAGCGACTGGATATACCTAAATAAAATTATTTTTCGAGTCAAGATTAAACATGATTATAGCAGAGTTGTTTTAAATTAATTCATAACTTTTTGAATGATGGTTGTCAATACAAATTTAAAATGGCTGATTATAATTGTAATCATTTATGATAAGGTTAGTCAGCAATTTTATTTTATGTACTTAAAATAATACAGTATAACCGAAATAAACAGTACTGAACTTGTAATTATTAAATTGTTTTAAGAAATAGGTACATATTATTGTCACTTTATTACATGTTCTAAATGTGCTCCTCCTCGCTCAAGACAGACTTCATACCGATGTTACAAGTTTCTCGTCATGTTATAGAATAAGGGTTGTCTCAGGTCCGCGAAGAAGGCTCTAATGGCATACTTTAATTTATCGATGATTTGTTATACCCTTGTAAAAACCCTGCCCCTGCGCTCCTGTTTCCTTTCGTTATTCTTGTATTAATTTCTTCTGACTATTGATATTAATTCCTAGGTAGCTTATTTCGTTTGTATTTTCAATAGTGTACTCTTTATTGTCTAAAATACTCCGGAAAGTCAGTTCTCTATCAAGTTTTTCATTACCTGTTCTCATTATCAAGTACTTTGTTTTATGTTCATTTAACTGAAGGCCCTTTTTTCTCGCACTATTTTCGAGACGTTTTAAAACTTCGATTAGCTCCTTCCTAGACCTTGCTATTATCACTAAGTCGTCAGCATAGGCTAGACATTGATGTTTGTGATTACATATTGTTCCTTTTGTGTGAATATTGCTCTCTCTTAATATGTTTTCTAGTGTGAAGTTGAATAAAGTTGTTGATATTGGGTCTCCCTGTCGTACTCCGGTTTTTGTTATGAAGCTATCTGTTTGATGACCGTTTATAGAAACAGTGTTTGCTGTATCTGTTAGTGTTAATTTTGTTAACCTTATTATTTTTTCTGGTATCTTCAAATTTTCCATACTTTTGTATATTTCATTTCTGATCAGCATATCATATGCTTTCATAAAGTCTATAAAAACGACATGGGCTGCTAGATTGTGTTCGAAGCTATTAGACAATATTTGTTTTAGCGTGAATACTTGATCATTAGTTGACTTTCCCCTTCGAAATCCGCACTGGTAATCCCCAACTTGCCTTTCTTCGTAGTGACCAAGTCTGTTTTTAATAGTTTTTGCAAATATTTTATATACAACATCAAGCAATGAAATTCCTCTGTAGTTTTCGCAGACAGTTGGGTCTCCTTTTTTAAAAATTGGTATGATAATTGCTTCTGTCCATTGTTTAGGTAACACTTCTTTTTGCCAGATCTGCGCTATTAATTGATAAATTTGATGCTCAAGTGATTCACCCCCTTCTTTTATTAGCTCTGCAATTATTCCATTTTTACCACTACTTTTATTATTTTTCAATGCTTTTATTATTTGTCTTACTTCTTCTCTGCTCGGTATTACTGTATGTTCATCTTCTACAATTTGCACTGTGTTATTATTTCTGTTTACTTCTTGATTGTTAACTTCTTCATTGTTGTAGGTACTTTCGAAATATTGTTTCCATCGATTCCCCATTTCCTTCTCGTCTCCTATTAGTAGACCCTTATTGTCTCTACAAAATGTAATCTTTTGTTTGTATCCTTTGTTTTCTTTTTTGACCTCTTGGTAGAAGTTTCGGATGTCATTATTTGTGAATTTTTCTTCTAAATCAGCCAGTTTTTGTTCCATATATTCTCTCTTATTTTTCCTGCATAGATGTTTCACTTTGTTTCTTAGAGTAGTATATTCCATTTTATTCTCATGTGAGTTTATTTGGAAGAATTTTTGTTTTGCTTCGTTTCTTTTCTTTGTTAGTTTTTTGCAATCTTCGTCATACCAATGTTTGATGTTCTTATTTCTTTCGTCCCTCCTGAATATCTCTGCTGCTTGTTTTATTGCATTTTCTATCGATCTCCATTTTATGTCTAAATCTACCAATTCACTTTCATTGTTTGGGAGTTGTTCGTTTAGCTTGTTTATATTATACTGTCCTGTTTAGCTCGTTTTTTATTTTCTCTCTTGAGTATTTGATTTGTCTTTTTTTTGTAATTTTATTCATAGTAGGTCTGCTTTCTTCTAAAATTATTTTAACTAAAATATGATCCGATCCCGCTTCTGCGCCTCTTTGGTTTCTTACATTTTTTATTTTTTTTTACATGTTTGCCTTCTATAAGTACGTGATCTATTTGATTTCTTGTAATCCCATCCGGAGATATCCATGTTTCTTTGTGAATGTCCTTGTGTTCAAAGTAAGTGCTTACTATTTTCATCTGCCGTTCCGTTGCAAATTCAATTAGCTTGATTCCATTATTATTACTCATGGCGTGTTTACTGAAACGTCCAATTGTTGGTCTATATCTTTGTTCTTTGCCTATTTTTGCATTACAATCTCCTAACACTATTTTTATGTCATAACTTGGTATTTTCCTGTATAACTCTTCTACCTCTTCGTGATATTTATTTTTTTCTTCCTCATCCTTATCTTCCGATGGTGCAAGTATATTTATAATCGATATTTTCCTATATTTCCCCCTTATTCTTATACTGCTTATTCTTTCCGAGACTGCATTAAAGTCAAGTATCATACCTTTGAGTCTTTTATTTATCATTAATCCTGTTCCAAAGTGTTTTGTTGTTCCACTGTTGAAAATAATGTGTTCTTTCAGTTCTGTTATTCCCTCTTTCTTCTGCTTGGTTTCTTGTAATGCCAATATATCCAGATTGTATCGCTCCATTTCATTTCCCAAGTTTTTGAAAGCTCCTTCTTGGTTAGTCCCTCTTACATTCCAGGTTCCTATAATCAATTTTGTATTCGTGTTTCTTCTGAGTGTTTTCCATTTTGGTTTATTATCCATTTTTGTTACTCTTTGTACTTCCTTTATTTGCTCATTTCCTTGTTCTATGCCTTCGTCGTCCTGGTTGCATCCACCCGAATCTTCCTTATTTAGTTTTTTATTAATTCTGTTTTTGAAATTTTCCTTGTTTGCTCTGTTCTTATTGAATCTCCGTCTGGTGACCTTTCATTGATTGTTCTTTTACACCCTTCTCCTTGTACTTTTTTCTCGTCACTTGTTTTTTCATCCTTATTTTCATTTCTTTTCGGGTAGTATACTTCATTATTAATGACCAGCTTATTGTACTTGAGAAATGCCGTATTACCTTTTTGTCTTGCTTCTTTAAGTTGCGGTACCAATGTTTTACGCTCGTTCTGAACTTTTTTCGAGTAATCTTGTTCTATCCATATATCAGTTCCTTTAAGTGCCTTAGTTTTTTTGAATATCTCCGTTTTCTTAGATTTCTTTGTTGAGTTTTACGATAATTGGTCTTTTCAATCCGTTTTTATAACTTCCTGATATAGGTAAGTTAAAAAAAATTGCGGGTATATTATTTGATCGCCAGTAGTAACTTTGGGAGGAAGGTAACTACTAGCTTTTTAACAAGAGAAGACTGGGATATAATTAAATACTGAAGGAGTCGAGTATTTACAGATGGCTCTGTCACTATGACTGGCATAGGGACAGGAATATACTCCGAAAATTGAACAACCGAAGTCAGACTCAACGGATGCGATGTCTTACAAACAGACATTTTTGCAATGGAAAAAGCAGCAAAACAAACAAGTATTGGCGGAACCACATCTAAAGTTACTATTTACTTAGGTAGTAAGGTTGAACTAGAACCTTTGAATCAATAGAGACAAAGGCTGCGAGGAACTGCCTTGAACTCCGTAGCTGCAAAGTGAAACATGCTCCCAGGTCAACGCAATATGGAGGGAAACGGGAAGCGAATGTACTCGCAAAGCAAGGAACGAATGCAACGGCAGTAAATACATTACCACCAATTACGTTATTTTAAAAGGGCATGGATAAGATATCCCTGAACAAACAGAAAGAGCCCGAGCCTAGGAAAGATAAGCGAGAAATAAAGAAACTATTGGAAAAGAGAAACGTGGTAAACTAAGTAACTGATATATTTACGGGAAATTGTAAAGTAATGGTAAATGGTAATTTTTTTTATTTGGTTATTTAACGTCGGTCTATTTCTGCAACTGAGGCTAATCACTGACGCCGAGAGCACTCTACTCCTAACCGGAAATTTTGCCTAACCCACTGGTGAACATGTTTTATGGAGCTTTGCCAGTTTTCGGCAGTCACATTCGTCAATGAATCCATCAAAAGTTGCCGTACTTCTTGAAGTTTAAAAGTTTTGTTGTTCCTGGCAACATAACCTTTGACTTGTGCCCATTGGTTTCAGCTCATAATGGTAAGGGGGTAAGAGATGTGCACTCTACCTTTTGCCATCTCATCGATTACAGATTTTTTAAACTTTGCCTCACGCTGTCTAACAATTTGCAAAAGTTTTTTTTTCACCATTGTATCATGGAAATTTAAGGCTTTACACTGCAACCACTCAATTATCGCCGCTTTTTCCATGAACTTGTGGGAAGCTTCTCTACTAATTGAGAATGATAGCTGGCGTTATCCAATCTGGGAAATGTACTCGATCATTTGTTGGAAATATTCCTCAAAAACGTCAGCCGTCATTTCTTCGTGGTAGTCTTTGCTTGAATTATATTGAAATTCCAATAATCCTTGATCCAAAAACTCAATTTCACTGCCTCTATGGGTTATAATAAACCTGCGTCCCTTTCCAGAGGGAAGTCTTGATCCTGTTGACCATCCCTCCATGACAGCTTGTCGGGAATTCAGTATATTTTTATCTTGCCAGACTTTCGATACTATGTGTCCTTCATTTAGCCAGGCTTCGTCCAAATAGAAAATATTCTTACATTCGTTGCGATATTTTCGGATTGACCTTAAGTGTTCTCGTCTCCAGCAAACAGTATCCGGCCTATCAATAAGAAAAGATTTTCTGTTCTGCTTTTCCCACCGAAAGTTAATTACATGAAGAATTCTCCATATTCTAGTTCTTGATAGTTGTGGCAGGTTTTCGTCATTCTGAGTGACTTGCACAATCTTGTCCAATGTTGCTATTTCGCATGCACAATTCTACGAACACTGTTTTTAACATCGTCGTAAATTTCTAATGGTTTCTTCCCCGGGTGAGGAATAGGTTCACCGAGAACTTGTAGGGTTTTGGTGCACATCATGAACGTTCAGAATTATAAGAATATGCACTTTTGCTAACTTATTGAATAGGAATTGGAGAAAAACTTGAACTTGAAGCCATCTTAATTAGACGAAAAGACGTTACTTGCTAGTTGCCGAATACTAACTACTTCAAATTTTTTTCTATACAGGTACTTAAATATTAACAGGAAATTGGGTTGTACGGGGCAGGTAGTTCCGTCGCGCCTATGGTTTACAGCTATTTTATGGTCAGAGCGCAGAACCCCCGATCCATGCTATCACCTCTATTGGGACAGACTTTAATAAATATAATGTCTTTTACTGTGGATATTGGGGTTTTGGTCAACTTACATGTTTCTTTTGCCGCATCGGTTATACTATAACCTCAATGATTCAAACACATTTTTCACAATTCGCTTCGCATCAGGCGATAAATGCACTTTTGCACTATAGCTATTCTAGCAGATTCTTTCACTTCTGGCTGAGTTAAAGACATTTTATTTTTTTATCTAAACCTATTTTTATGTTAGTTTTCGGTCAAATAGGTATTTCATAAACTGGTTTAAAATCAAAATTTCACGGTTAAATATCTACAATAGAAACGTTAAAAAGAAAATTATTCAATTCTCTAAACTATTTTATACCCTAGTTGTCCTTCAATAAAAAACCTTTTATTCTAACAAAACAGACCTAGAGCATTGTTTAACCTGTACAGTCATCTTATATTACCCACAGTTTATTGATCCCGATGTTTGTCCCTTAGACAACCCTCCGAGTAGAAAAAATAGCTTAGGTATTTTTTTTTCTTCTAAAGCACCTTGTATCTTGTAAGTTATATTCGTCTTAAGCCCGTCCGCCATATGTTTTTAAAAACGACCTTGATAGCACTCCGAAAAATTCTTTCCATATCCCATGAACACCGCCAGTCAGGCAGCTATCTTTATCTTTTGTTTAATTTTTTGAACCCCATTCGAAGATAGATATAAAAACATCGAACAAAAAAAGACCCCACGCTTCCCCATCTGCTTATTGCTGTCGTATGATTCAAAATGTGGCAATTTGCTTTAGTCAGTAGCGGGTAATGTTATTATAAGTAAATTCCAGCTGAAAATTCTTATTTAACATAATAATAAAATACTCATTACAAAATAAGTAGTTCAAACTAAGTACTTATCAAGAGAAAATATCGCACATTATTATTAATGACACATTTTTGAATACTTTTCAGGCTGAAATAAATTGGAGATTATATTGATCTAATATTTTTCAAAAAAACTGGTTTCGTACCTAGTGCAACGATTAATGGCCAATTCGCCAGTAGGAACGCTAGAGCTGCTGGTGGGCATATTGTTTTGACGGGGCGTAAATAAAATTTGATTAGAGTATAGTAACACCGTACATAGACAATGAATAGTAGGGTCACTTGTCGTCGTCACTTTCATGTAGTGCTGATAAAGACAAGCCGAAAAACGGTCGTTAAAGCACACATGTATCGTATATACAGGGGTCGTGCGAATTACTACCTTCATAGCTATAGATAGAATGTTTGTTACGGAGGCTGATAAAAACGTACGTTGTTAGAAAACTTTTTGAAAAAACGATGTTTGTTTTGGTACATTCTACTATTTAATTGGGAACTTCAAATTATAATAAATCATTCATTAGAATAGCTTTTACTACAGTATATCAATAATGTAAATTGTCAAAAATGTAAAAATATACTAGTATATAAATAGAATAAAACAAACCTAACCTTACAATATAAAAATAGAAAACTATTTGAAATTGTTAAAAATTATATCTGATTCTATAATATACAGAATTTGTTTTGCATATAAAACCAATAATAAACAATTGCATTTAGTGAAAAAATGGAATCCTGAACCAAAGTTATAAAACAAAACAAAAAGCAATAATTAAAAATTTTGTAAAATTTGTAATTTTGTATTAGGTTCATAGGATTTTCTCATTCTCATGTCGCGATTTGAGAATTTTATTTTATAATATAAACGTACTCTTGAATAAAGAGATAAGAAAGGAACATTTTTACAAGGATGCGTAATATATTTTTAAAAAGATTTTTTAATGTCGCTGCGATACAATTTTCACATGCTCTCAACACATTTCATCTCGTACCTTCGAACTACAACAAACACCCTGAGACACAAGGTATCTGTATATCGCTCGATTGGGAACTTCAAGATCCCGAAAACCAGTAGCATCGGAGACCGAGTGAGATAGACATTGCGCTGGGAGGAGCTTAGAAGTAACGTTAACGGGTCTATAGTTAAGCAGACGCTAGCTTTATTCGGGTTCATGCAATTACTGTTCTAAGACTGTCCGGAGTTTGCGCAGTCGAAATCGGCTTGTTCGGGTTTTAACAGGATGGTTCTGACACCCGCAGTTTTGCGTTCGGGTTTATTTTAGAGCAATTCTTGGACGGTTCGAAAACCGTCTAAGCCAGTCCCAAGTCTCGAGCTAGGACGATTTTCGGATTATTTTTGACGCATGCTCAAATCATTTGCAAAGGAGGAGGGTGGGAGCTATTTGGAAAATTTGCAGAGGAAAGAGGTTAGAGGAATAGGTTTGTTTATTGTGTGTTGATACAGGATACATAACAACAGTGATGATGATAAGTTATCTTCAATTGTCAATTTAGTTAGGTTAGTTCAGTTCTATAGACCATGCGGGATGTTCGGGTTTTTTCATACTGTGTTTAATTTTAAACGGTCCAAAAATAATTCTTAGGACTGAATAAAGTACGCAACTAGTTCTGCGCAATTCCAGATTGGTTTACGGACTGTCCAGAAACAAAAACCGCTGATTAAGTTAGATTATCAACGACTCAAACAAACTGGAAAAACGATATTGGACAAAGTCTGTTAAATAAACAATACAGCAGAATCTCGGAACTTGACAGAGAAGGAATTGACGACAGTAATTTTCCTTATAAATGTTCGTTGTCTTTTAAAAATTTTGATAGACACATCAGGAGGTAATCAAGTAACTCAAAAATCATAGGTATATATTATCTAAAAGTCTGGGAATTATAGTTTTTTTCACAAAAAAACAAAATGAACGAAGTTAAAAAGGGGTGACAAAGGGGTTAATAAGCAAGGCAACAATTCTTGTATATATTATTTTGGTTTTGTATTTGATCTGCCACTGGTACTAGTTAATATTTTTAGTGTATGCTAAGTGAACAGGAAGGGTGTGTGTATCGAATACTGCGTGTATGTGTCGAGTGCACATGACACTGCACTAATAGTGAACACTGCAAAGTATTTTCGTTACACAGCAGCAGCTGGGTCGTAAACCACCCACTGTCTACTTGTTTGGCTCGTTTGTTCTGGTTGGAGAAAATACCAAAAAGTTCATTATGTACAAAACGGGAAAGTTGTGTAATAAAGTTTTAGATGGTTTTTCTTAATCTTATTATGAAAGTTTGAATAATTATTGGGAGATTATTTTCAAAAAGAAATACACCAAAAACAAAGAGTCTCAATTAAAATCGGCTGAAGAAAGATGTTATTAAAAAGTGATAGGAAGAGAGCTGAGGACGATGAAGATTTAAAAGTTTTATGTTTTCATCTAGAAAAACGTTACCATTACTTTGAAACTATACGTTGTTCAAATTTTTTGCCCCTTTGAACTCGGTAGTCTTTCAGACTATATGTCACCCACTACGTCTTAGATTTGTCACGTCTCTGATTAAGGGTTAATATAAGTCAAATGCCTAAAAGTGGTTTTGCAACAGTCAAAACTGGTGCACAGTCATATTATGTAAAACCTAAAAATATCTATAACCGTAGAAAACATTAACTGGAAAAGCCGCTTTATGATTATAACAGCTGTTGCGAACATTTTGTGATGATAATATGCAGGCACCAAATAATTATCAATTGATTGAGCCAGCTTACAAAATTAACTTAATCTGATACATCTTACATTTCTGAGACACGAAAAATGTAAAACGCGTTTTTCTCAAAATTGGTAATTTGTCGCTTATGGTCAAGTGTTGTACAAATAGGTCCAATTAAATGGTCACCTCGCTTGGTTCAAATTTAACACACTCCGTTGTTTGTTTAAAAATTTGGTTATGAAATTATTCTGCAGAAGTTAGAGGATATAATAACCTTTTAATTAAATCTGTATAACAACAAATATATCAGTATTTAACAAAATAACGTATAGGGATATGGAATTATTAATTTTTTACAGTTTTTTCTGCACGGCTATAGCAAGTTACACTTCAGCCTCTTGCCTGTCTTTTGCAGTCTATTGCCGCACATTCGGACAGTAATTGTTTTGCAGTTTCTGTCTCTTTACCTGATTAGAAGGCCCATTATTGTTCTGATTTGATTCCTGCTTATCTGAGTAGTTCTCCAGTTTCTTGTTTCTGCGGGTTTTTAGCTTCATTCCACCTCTCTCTTTGTTTTTCTTTGACCTAGTCGCGTACGGGACGCTGTGAATTGTGGGTCAAAATACGGAATTAACGAACCATCTCTGGATAGTTCAACAGCTTTACCAAGTATTAAAGAACCACAAGGAAATAGGTCGTGTAGGTGTTTTTGCAAATTTCTTATAAACTCAGTACCGTTATCCAAACCATTACGTCCTTATTTGAATATTCAAATAAAATTTCTAGCTACATCGCATAATAATATTAACCTTAAATATTTGTTTAATAAAACACACAACCGATGGTACTGTTACAAAACAACGTATGCTGACTTTCAGTTGCGGATAGTGAGGTTATCTGTTAAGATTAAGTTTTACAATTTTGTATAACATTAATTTTATATTTTACGACCACTGACAACGTAATTATACACAACCAAAGTTGTTAATTTAAACATTTGGGTTTTTACTATTAGACGTGTGTATTTATTGTATAAATAATAAAGTTTTTGTATAGTGATTTTTTTTTTATTGAAATGTCGAATTTTTTACAGTCAGTATTTTTCTGCCGTTTTACTTAACAATCTTAAGAAATGAAGGTACATTTACATTCAACATACCGATATACGGTTTTTTATTAAAATACATTAGTACATCTTTACAAAAATTAATTTTAAGATTTTTTAAACCGAATATTTCAGGAGAAAACTGGAAAAATAACTCTTAAATGTTTGCAACTTTCACTACAGATACGTCACAAATCTGCAGATGAAGCTAGCCACTTTCTGATTATATGTTTTATGAACTAATAGACAAAAAGGCCATTTGAATATGAAGTTTGAAGAACAGTCAAAGTCTATAATATACAGGAGTGTTTTGTTTGTTTTTGTTCACAGTTTATACGAGTTTGACATTTCCATATTATAAAAAAATAAAAGCATTGAGTTAATATTTTTTAGTTCAGTTTAGTTAATTTTACTCCACAATTTTTTAAATTAGTATAATGTCAATATCATACAAATCTTGTTTAGTATCATGCTGCACGAACACAACAGTTACAACGCCTCGTAAAAAGTTTGTAACTGTGCCTGTGGTAAAAATTAAACGAATATTATGGTTTGAGGCTACTAGAAGAAAATATAAACAGACTACAACTAGTTACTAGTTGCTGTGAAGATCATTTTGATGTAAGTAATTATAATATGTGTGTGTATTTGCTTGTACTTTAACGAAAACTAATAGTCGTAAAAGTAAAATTTATAAAATAATTCGATAGCTGTAAATCGGAAGTAAATTTAAACAACTCTTAAAGAATTCACTATAAAAGCAATACAGCATAAACATAATCTATACTTCATCACGATTTTCAAAACGAAGACGACAGAATTGTGTGTCAACCCTTATGTAGCTACCTTCTCTTTTAGGGTATGTACGTCACAGCATATATATGGCGAACTATTTAAATCATCCAAAAGTTGAATTTTCAAATCGACATAAAAACCTTGTGAGAATAAAAACATTGAAAATAATTGACTCCCCACTATGATTTTGTCCACCACATACTGTCAAAATTGAGAAAATATATTTTTGTTAAGTTTAACACCTCATTCCAATTTGAATTGAAAGTGGAATTTCACTGCTAGTAAAAAGGAAAAATGTAAAGTATGATCCACAATATTTCATTGACTCGGTTTTTGGTTTTAAGGATTTAATAATAAAAGTTTTTAAATTCCTAATTGTACAGTAAATATTAACAGATCCGTAGTCGGTAAAATTTAGGTACTAAAACTAAATATTATTTCACCAGCCAAACATTCCTGTTATGAAATAATCATACTATTAGGCATTACATTTTCCAAGAAACGTGTACGATACGATACAGTGCATACTGTGCTATTATGATCGGATTAACGACTACCTGTTGTGGGGTTTTCTCTTGGATCAATCATTTTGGTGTTAAGTTGAAACGAAATATCTTGGAATGGAGTATACAGTCATTTACATTGCAAATTATCTTAAAATTTGCACAAGCAGCTTGGCGGAAACAAGTAAAAATTCGTAATTCATAAATTATAAGGTTATGTTCATGGTGTTTTGTGTGTTTACATGATGTTTACATGTTCATGTAATATAATACAATAAATGTCTTTATTTGGTATATAATTACAAACCTGAATACATACATATGAAGACTAGTATTGGGCGAGATTCAGTTTGCACATTGCTATATGACATAACAATATACATGTGCTCTTCCACCTAACCCAGAAATAATTTAAAAAAATTGAATTGGTACAATAAACAAAAAGCATACAACAATAGTAACTTAGTGCACTGATAATTTTTTTATTGTTGATTCATCATAATTTCAAAGATTTGTTTGTTAAATTTATTTTTACCGTCTAAAAGTTTGAGTTGTGTACCTAAGTATGATAAGCATACTTTTGTAGAGGCGGATGAATGTCACGAACAAATCCGACGTTGCCACATTTACATCAGTATAAACTGTCAATTTATTCAAAATCATAACCTTATTGTTTCTTGTTTAAAATAGATAGTTGGTAAATTTATCGAGAAGGGCAAGGAAAAATAACCATTCCATTCACCCTTCCCCTTCTGTATAGCTGCTTCAATCATATTTTAATAAAAATAAAGAATGCAACTTACGACGATTTTGCATATTTAACCAATTTATCAATTTAAAAATATGGCTTGTACTGTCAAATGTACGTATACTAAAAACTAAACGAAGGCAGCGATTTTGTAGCTTATTGATTCTCTAAGCATCAAAATAAGTTGTCGATGTTACAGTAGTTTAATTGAGATAACACGAATGCCTAACACAACATAGACCTAGGGGATTTATCCAAAACACCACGACTTTGGTAAAGAAGCTTTAGTGAACCGTACGCTCTCTGTAGACATAAACTGATGTGATCCGTAAACCTTAATTCTTCATGTAGCTGCCATATCTCCAAACTTTCCACTTTTTCACTCAAATGTATGGATTTATCATCCAACACAATTTGATTCGAATACTCTTGCAAAAATATTTGTCTCTGACTAATTTTACCAAATACAATTTGCATTTAGTTTGAGACAATGGTCCTTAGTAAATGTCAGTAATTTATGGAAACCATCTGTCTTTATTTCTAGCAATACAAATCAGGTAAATACAATTACACATTCCTAAAGCATTAGAAGAACTAGCAGAAGAAGTGAGAGGCTGAAACACCATTTTGGAGGTCGGAACCCTCTTGCAGTCTCAGATCCAATGTAATATTGGAAGGAAAAGAAGAAAAGATCTGAACATTGGAAATACTAATGCCCGATTTCGCCAACAATTTCCTAGGTATTACCTAACTTTGGAAAATGGTTGGTGATTAGACATTCAATGATACTACAATCAGGAGAGAACAAATGAATGCCTAAGCCAGATTAAGACTGCACTAAGAGTTTTGACAGACGTCCTGACAGGACACAGCCCACTGAATGAGCACCTCGAAAAATTCAAACTAGTGGAGCAAGAAAAATAAATATTCTGTGGAAAATAAGAAGACACACTTGCAGATTGCATATCAATACAGAATCTTATGACAAAACACAGAAACTGAAGCCTGCGTATTTGGCTGCGAAAAATGATTTGTAGGCATGGGGTTCGAATCCTGGACACGGCAATAATATTTTTATTTGTTATATTGTTAGGTACATTGGTACATGAATAACCTTCAATATAGTTCCTATTAATCCGGAAAATAAAATAATCTTTTAATATACCACGGTTTCAAAACGAACTAAAAATTAAAAAATAATAATAATAAACGTCGGACGCATGCGACATAGCTACTTTCTACATTTTTATAGAACTGTCGCATGCGCCCCACGTTTATGATTAATATTTTTTACTTTTTAGTTCAACGTGGTAATAATAAAAAAATTTATTTAATTTTTTTTTTCCATTTTAGCTCGATTATGATTTATTTATTTTTTTACTAATACGAGCGATAAATAAATATAATAATATCTATTTACACAAAATCATACTTATCATTTTTTTACACCACTTGACCCTAATATTTTTAGCAAATCACTTCGTCCGTGACTAATCTCAAAGGCCAGAGGTGAATAAAACAATAACTACAGACTGACATTAAAGTAGGTTATGGCTCATGGCTAACTGCGTTTTAATCATCAATCAGGCAAACATCGCAATGGTTATGTCTTGAAGCTTCCGTTTATTGATCTATAAATAATATTTTAGTTTGTTTTGGTGTCGTCTTACGATATACCTGGCGTTGTCATGTTTTGTTTTAATAATTGCTGTAGGCAGAACTTTGCTTTAGCAATAGAAGATACTGTAATATGATAAAATAATATCCTTAACCAGTACTTTGCTTTCTTTATATTTAAACTATTAGGATGTATAATTAACACATCTATTTTTATCTCAGATATGCATTACAGAAGCAATGAAAACGTACCCAACGGCAGCTATGGAAGTAGTACTCAACTTCACGCCAACAATTTGACTTCCTACCTAATAAATGTACTAGTGACGCAATGCTCTCCGTTTTAATTAAGCATATAACTTCACTTATTAATGAACTTTTCACGGCTTCGGTTGTTTGTAATTTCGCTAATGCCTTCGACTGTGTTGGTCATGAAATTTTGATAAATAAACTACAATTTTAATGATTGTAGAAAACAACTGGTACGAGCAAATGGTAAAGTTTTGGAGATTGTACCAGTTAGTAGTAGTGTACCCCAGGGATCAGATTTAGGTCCAATTCTATTTTTGGTATTCATTAACGATGTCATAGGCTTAAGAGTTAAAGCAAATTCCCTTTATTCACTGTCCGTTGGAATAGTGTGTTAATTAGTTCTCAAGAGTAAACACATAAAAACTCTTTTTCAGTTACCGGCTTTTCTCATTCCTATTTCGATTGTCATTTACCTTTATTTTTATTCCATAAGTTGTATCCATAAGTTTTTGTGAATTAATAAATCGTTTCTAAACGGAATAATCTTCCTAAAACCGACCCTCCGACGATATTTATATTGTCAAACTGTTACAGTACTCTTTACACAATTTTCCAAGCTTTCGGAATATCTTTATTTCCATTTTCAAGGATAGCATTCGAGATTGTATTTACCATTTAATACAACTTATTGTAATACAATCTCGAATGCTATCCTTGAAAATGGAAATAAAGATATTCCGAAAGCTTGGAAAATAGTGTAAAGAGTACTCTTTTTACAATTTTTGCCGCTTCCCCAATATTCCTGTCCTTGTACATTATTATTCGGCAAATATCTACTATAACTATATGTATATATATATATAAATTCAAAGTTTAATATAACAATAAACCATTCTATGTTGACTATTTAAAAACGATTAAATTTCCGATGACCCCAAAGTTTTGCAATATAAAAATGTTATCAATAAATAATAAATCATTATTTTTAAACCATAGCTTTTCCATAAATATCCATCGATGTTATTACTGTGAATAAATATATTTATCTAATCATGTAAATTAATTCTGAAAAAGATGATTCTTATTAAAGATAGTTGTATAAGATTTTTTACAAAACAATCATTTTTTTTCTTGAAGTGTGACCTGTTTTCAAGGAGTGGCATATTGAAGATGTTGATGACTTAATACTTAAACTGTTTTTTTATCTCATGAATTTATAAATCCCTCTGTCATTTGGGTCAATTTTACAAGGACATTACATATACCTACCTGGATCGATTTCGATTCGGCAATGAAAATTTTATATTATTATTTAAAAATAGCCTTAATTTATTTATTATTAAATGCTATTCATTAATAAAAGAAGCCAATTTGCATGAATGTCGAAATACACTACATACGAATATAGTTATAGTACCAGGGGGAATAGCGTGAAAATGTGAAATTTTCTTATATTTATAGAACTTAAATTCTTGAATATTATACACTTGAAGTCAAATTATTCTTCTTTTCGTCTTTAATTTGTTGAACATTCTATTTCATGCCGCATTCACTAATCTTCCAACTCCCACTGTCAAATATCATTTTCTATACTCCTTTTTCTTTTACTTAACCTTGCTTGGATATTATCCTGTTTATCGGATGGAGTATGGTATGATGAAAAAGTATAACTTTTCAAAGAAATTCGTTACGGAATTAAGCAACAAGAAGGAATGGGATCCAAATACCATTACCAGACTTGGAAAGAATGCCATTTAATGGTACACAGACGGCTCAAAAGCAATAGAAGGAACTGGGATAGGAGTGTACGGGCCCGGCACCAAACACTCTGAAAGCTTGGGAAAAACCCCAAGTATCTTTCAAGCGGAAATTCACGCAATAAGAAAGTGTGCCCAGTTCAATATTGACAAAGGATATAGAAGGCAAAGGATTATCATAATGTCTGATAGTCAAGCAGCCATTAAAGCGCTGAGTTCTTGTGTAATCAGTTCCAAAATGGTGTGGGAATGCCTAGGCAAACTTAATGAACTAGGCGAGAACAATATAGTCACCTTACTGTGGATTCCAGGACACACTGGAATAGAAGGAAACGAAATAGCAGATGAACTAGCAAAGAGGGGGAGTGAAATACCCTTTTGGGGGCCGGAACCTTTTTGCGGAATCAGCTCCAATGTAATATTGGAAGAAATAGGTAAAGCCGAAGAAAAGAGAAGATATGACAATTGGAAAGATCTAGTAAGGCTTAGGCAATCAAAGATTCTTCTGGGTGACTACAACCTGTTGAGATCAAATGAATGCATAAGTCAAAGCAAAACTGCACTAAGAGTTTTAACAGGAATCCTAACGGGACATTGTCGCCTGAATGGGCACCAAAAAGCTCAAAATAGTGGAGGAAGAAGATTGTAGGTTTTGTGGAATGGAAGAAGAATCCTCCATCCACATACTTGCGAACTTCACAGCAATTCAGAATCCTAGGGCACAGCACCTGGGAGACTACTGGATAGAAGAGGGACAGTTACCCAAGTTGAAGCCTGCAGATATCCTAAAATTCCTCGGGGAAATAGGACTAAAGGAGCTACTAGTCTCTGAGACTTTCCTCAGGAACTAAGTAAGAGTAATGGGGCACAATAGATCTTTTAGGTCTCAGTGAATGTTACCCCAAAAGACATACATACATACATCGGATGGAGTATTATTATATCCTGTTTTTTCCATCATGTTTTGTTTCATCCTATTCTATAGAAAAGTTGTATTGATGTCTGCAGTAATATTTTGCAAGGACAACACTGAAGCAGCCTCAGATTTAAAAAGCGTTAGGATGCGTTTGACGCGTTCTTCTAGAAAAGGAAAAAAAAATTACATTTAAACAATGACAACATTTATTTACTAGATTGTTCAGAATAGTTACATACTATATACAGACAAAGTCAGCTCCGTTCCTCACTACTACTAAATCAGTAGACAAACAAGAAGTGACCCCTTTATTTATTGTACAATTTAGAAGAAAAAAAAAACAAATAATAAAATGACATCGTATAAATAATATGGTAAGACAAATTCGTGAATTATTTACTGCAACAGACATCCTTGTACCAACAGCTATCTGCTCGTAGTAGTTCCTTCATACGGTGAACCCAGTCATCTATATTTGGAATTAGAACGGTATAAGGCAGGTTGTAGTTGTAGACATTATGTCAACAGTCATTCCCAGAATACGGTGACTTTCAGTGTCCAGCTGTGGTTTTCAGTGTTCCAATGTGACCGCAAGGAAGTGGATGACTAGAATGGCGGGTAATCTCACCAGGACACAGACAGGCGAAACAGTTTATTAGAGGACATTAGCTAACTTTTACTGCGGGACATATCCCATGCCAGTGACTGTGTCTGGCGAATGTGCAGCGATGAATAGCCACCGGCAAGATATTACATGAAAGATTCAGTCTCGAGGTTAATTGGCTGGAGAGTAATCTAGATTCAGAGGACCGCAGAGATCTGAAAAGGTCGCAATGGAAAAGGTTGCAGAGGAAAAGGCCGATTAGCCACCTCATCAAATCTTCAGTGTCCATCAGCAGTCTGCTACGCTCTGTTTAAGCCTGTTTTGTGCATTTGTAAATATGCGCAATTCAGTATTTTGTCATTCAGCATCTGTTTTCAGAAATATATGGATGAGGTAGGTCCAGGGTATTGTAAATCCAGTGTTAATAGTTATGACAACAGACCTACTACTAATATCACTCCTTCATTTCATCATGTAACAGTAGCGGCGCGTCAAACTTCTGTAAATACCATTGGTGATATAGAAAAATTGAATAGTGGTTACTGATACAAGCGATATACAGATTGTGGCTTTTCATATCATAATTTGATGTTAATTATTTAAAGAATAAATACGACGTTACTTTTTCGGATCTAAATTGACCACATTAATTTATTTTTATAGTCACCTACTGATATTAACAGTATTACGATTAATTTATTTAAAATCTTGCCGCAGCTACAAATGTACGTCAGTTGACTCAGTCAGTTCTAAATAATATTGTTAAAAAGATCAAATGTTTTGGTTTGTTATCTCAAGCGATTTCTGATATTTTTATCAGAACTGATGTTTATTAATAAATTTATACTGAAAATAATTTGCTTCGAGTGTAGATATTTTATCTCGGAATTATAAATATTTTCGGTGTTTTAAAAGTATTATTTTCAAGATAAGACAACATACAAAAATGAATTCTTTAAAATACATTATTATCACCGTATTTTTGTTTAATTTTTTAATTTACTTAACCGAAATCTAATGTTTAAACTTTGTCTATCATATTTCGTGATTCAAGGTCAACAATGACTTTAAGTTGTAGTTGTTTAAATGATATGATAGGAATCATGGAGAGTTTCCATGAAACTGAAAAGAAGAAAAAATGTTTATTTGAAGTAAAGAATACAGTATAATGAAGATGTTTTACCCTGAAGGCCGGGATTAGCATCACAACACCCATTAATCTAATCCCCTGTACCAGTATGTACAGGTTATTCATCGGTTGTCTGCTGTATCCTTCGGGAGTTAACCTAGTCTATCCTTCAGTGGTCTGATGCCTTACATTCTGGCAGCATAAGTTGGACGACTAATGGCTGACCCTACCGCGTATAGGTGTTAGAGCACAACTTTTAGTTTGCAAAAAGGAGGATTTAACAGGTGAAATCAGATCTTAATAGCACAAGTAAAATTTTCCAGTAAAACTTACTACAAATTACATAACCAAATGTAGTTAGTACTTTGTTTAGCAGAAACATTTACTATAAAAACCAAATCTTATTACGAAAATAGTTGTAGTACATTTTAAATCATTTGTACTACGACGGTTGTCTTTTATATTTTGCATATAGATCCAGATAAAAACAGTAGATAGCTTTTAAGCACTATTGTTTTTCAAAGTAATCCTCGACCTTGGTCGGGGCTGTATACAGGGTGATTGATTAGTGTGATAAAGTTCTCCTTTGTCCTTTGAGATATCAATTTGAAAATTTGAGGGTTTATGGCCATCATCAGTCTACACATTTTAAAATTATTTACAATCTTACAGGGTGTTCCAGAATGCTGTACCATACGAAAGTTACATTTTTTTAAATGAAACACCCTATATTTTATCGCATATTTGGAATCAGCTTGACCTCCCCATTGCAATAATATGAGTTTGAGATGTGTTCTACGGAGTATTTAAAAAGTTATAACCAATTTTCCATAAAAATCGTAACAAGTTAAATACCCTGTACAATGTAAGAGAAATTCAAAAATAAAAATCTGTTGCGGCCAAAGCATTTGAATAGTAGTAAAAATCCTGGAAAATTATTTATTTCGTTAATATTAATTGAATCTGATACAGGGTGAATCTAAATACGAACACATTATTTTTCGGTTTTTTCAAATGGATCACCCTGTATTTTATGTGAGAATCGAAAAGTACTTCCAAAACAGTTCTTTTTTTATATAGCATTCCCTATACCTATAATTATTAGATCTTGAGATATTTTGATTTTTCTATGCAAAACATTGATTATATCAAAAAAATATGGTCCTACTACATATTCACCAACAATACCTCCCCACACATTCAACGACCATCTAGTTGGACTGTGTGTCACTATGTGATATGGATTAGTTTATGAATAATAGTGAAAGTTGTGCCTATTAACCCAACCATTTTTATGAAACGTGGTTCCTTACACTTGTGAGTGGGTTTTCAGTAACTGCCAGCAAAACATTAATTTCATTTTCTTCTGTCACAGAAGTTTTTGTTTTTTAGGTTCCTGCCTTTCAGGAAAACGTTCATGGTATTCTCTTGCTGATAATAAGGCGTTTATATTGCATTCTCCCAATATCCAGATCATATCAATCATTTCATCAATTAATAGTGAAATTCATTTTTGCTCTAGTTCAAATTTTTCAAAACACCAAAAAATGTACCAAACCGCTAAATCGAAAAACACTAATGTACCTACCATGTCATGTTATTGTCAAATATCAGTTTTTGACAAATCAATCACACCCAACTCGCAATTATTAATTATTAAATAATTAGATATAATCAATGTTTTGCATAGAAAAATTAAAATATCTCAAGAACTAACAATTTAAGGTATAGGGAATGCGTTATAAAAAAAGAAGTATGTTGATAGTACTTTTCGATACTCTCATAAAATACAGGGTGACCCATTTGAAAAACGGAGAAAATAATGTATTCGTATTTTGATTCACCCTGTATTAGATTCAATGAATATTAACGAAATAAATAATTTTCCAGAATATTTACTACTATTCGAACACTTTGGCCGGAACAGATTTTCATTCTTGAATTTCTCTTACAATGTACAGGGTATTGAACTTGTTACGAGTTTTATGGAAAATTGGTTATAACTTCTTAAATACCCCGTAGAACACATCACAACCCTATATTATTGTGATGGGGAGGTCAAGCTGATTCCAAATATGCGATAAAATATAGGGTGTTTTGTTAAAAAAAAATGTAACTTTGATATGGGGCAGCGTTCTGGAACACCCTGTAAGATTGTAAATAATTTAAAAATGTGAAGACTGATGATGGCCACAAACCCTCAAATTTACAAATTGATATCTCAAAGGACAAAGGAGGCACTGAACTTTATCACACTAATCAATCACCCTGTAGAGGATGGTCCAACAATTCGATGTTTTCTTGATTTGAAAACTCTTTTGTGAGAACTTGCATTGCCTTGGTGGAGGATCATTCGTCGTTGGGGGTGTGTTTTTCGAAACTCAGCAAACAAATCGATAAGTTCCAATAGCAGTTACAGTTTTTTAATCTTACGGAAGAATTGTTGCTACATAACCCGCTTTTCATAAGAGTGAATTTAAGGCTGGCCTGTTGGCTCCGCCAGTGCTAAAAAACATTAATGAAAAACAAGGATTCATCACTACTGACAATATAGTGTTCAGTTTTTGAGTTTCCTGCGTTGAACCGATTTAGAGTTTTTTGACACCAATTGCTTTTTGTTCTTCCGTCAATAGATGCGGTATGCAACAAGAAACTAATTTTTTTACAGATAATTCTTCATGTAAAATTTTTTGAGTTATGGTCTTTGAAATGCCCAATGATTCTCCAAAGTCAAGATGGGACATGTCGATCTTCTTGGATCTGCTTACGTAGAGCATCGACGTTTTCCTGGGTGACTGTCTGTGTTTCTTGGATCGACGCTAAGATTAATCCTCCCACGTTCAAACTTTTCATACAAACGAGAAATTTTCGACTGACTTTATTGCAGAAAACAGAAACTAACTCGAAAAGGTATTCTTGTTGAGACCCTTGTGAAAAATTATTTCTCGAATATTTTTTAGGTACAGCCAGTGCTATCATAGGGCCAGGTGGTGCAGTGCACCAGGGCCCCGGAGCTCAGGGGGTTCTCTAACCTCAGAATTGAAAAAAAAAATAATTATTTAATATTCGCGAATGATACGACGCATTGTCCATAACAATTAAAGTTCTTCCAAAGTTAATGTAATGACCCATATTTTTAATCCGTTTGAAGGAAAAAGCCGCCCAATGCGTGCATATAAATTTTTTATAAATTCGAATATTGTGAAATGATGTTAATCTACTATATCAATTTGAATGAAAAAAATTAACCTGCATACAAAATTCATAAAATTTGTAATACAATAATAAAGCGCTTTCCTCTAGATCACAAAGTATCTAAAGAACAGTTTTTTGTATCGTCAACCCAACCATATTTTAAAGGTGGGTGTATATCCTCATACAGTTTTAATTATAATATAATTACCATTACTACTATTTTCTTACATATTAAGTTAAAATGTATTTTATTTTATATATTTATTCATGTAATATATAATATATTTATTCATGTAATTGTTTGAATAACAAATAAATGAATAAACACTTGACAACATTATGTGTATCAAACCAAGTTTTATCTAAATAAATTATAGTTCTATTTGAATCACGGTACCCTTTTATTTTGTGCAAATACTTCTGTCTAAGTTCAGCGATACGCCGAGACTCTATTATTACCATTCGATTATTTAACTTCTTATATTATTTAAATCCACAATTCAATAATCCTTCGCATTATATAGTCTCCATGCTTCGCATCATCTTGGACTGTTGTTACAAATGGTCTCCAAAATGCCATTCTAATTAATTATATTATAAAACTTACCCTAACGTCTATGAACAAATGAATATTATATTAATATCAATTCACTGACGCGACCTAACCACTACACCATCAGAAAGGTATTATATTAATGATACCTTTCTACACTAGATCACCTACACTTTCCTATAAATACCTACCTATAACAATTCACTAAACTCACTCAACCAAGAAATAGATATTATATTAAATATTTCTTTAAAACAAAATTCACACCCGACACTGAATGATACTAATGGATTATAAGCCGAACCACAACACAACCCCCCCGAACACCCTCAAGACCGTAGAATTTTTTCTGCGAAAATCGTCAAACGGAATATACTTCGGTTATTTCGTTATATTACGATGAATACTGCAGTTGATGATTGGTTGTTTCGAAGTCTTTACTGCACGTGCTACTACGTTGCCAACTCTTCAAAATTTTCTTAAATATAGTAACATATAAAAAGTGGTTTCAATTAATTTTTCTTTTTTCAGTAATTTCAAGCGACTTATTTTAATGTTTACTAATAAATTTACTTATTTTCTTATAACATCACGAACTAACAGTTTACTGAAGTAAGAGGAACATTTGTGTAGCGAGCCTAACAATTTTAGAAAATATATCTGACAACATTGCTTTATTTTATGGTCATCACACTGACTTTAGTTAGAGTATACCGAATTTGGCGGAATATTAGGCAAAAGCTGTTCATCAAACCATCTTTCAAATAAATCGGCTGTCCCTTAATTAATCTCATCTGTATAATAAATATTCTATATTGTCATGTGCGTCGTTGGAGATTCTAATAGACACGACGTATGGATTTAGCCTACTAGGGATAAGTTCAACTCACTGTTTCCTGTTCTTATTCCTATCAATAATTTTGAAGGCCAATATAAGTTCAAACTACGCGGAAAGAGGGAAGGAGGGCCAAATTATTTCCCTATGCACCAGGGCCTTTGTCCCCCTAGCTACGTCACTGGGTACAGCTTTGAATGAAGCGGTCTGAAACTTTAGTGTTAAGTGAACTAAACATGACAGTTAATGTTGACATTTGATATTTGTTGACTGTCGCCGACTATGTTGTTACATGCAACACTTAAAAGACAAACTTCGTATACTGTAGTTAGTTGATTTTTATTTTGCTATCAAGTCGGGCTCCAGATTTAAACACTTCAGACTACTATCTTTTCCAATTTCCAAAGTGCCCAGCCAATTAAAAGATATTTATCGGATAGAACTTCCAGTTATAGTCCGGGAGACGTGTGCAATAATAGGTCCAAGGATAAAAAAGTGATTTTCTTCTGTATTTTTTTACGTTTTGTTTAAATAAATTATGAACAAATGGTTTTTTCGGTTCGGACAATTTTTTATGCAAATATGGTCCATTTTAAAGAGAAAAGGACTCTTGTCATTTTTAAGTATAGTTCTTATTTAAAAAGTTATAAATTTTTGAAAGTCGAAATATCAACGATTTTACTAACTTTCGATTTTAATAACTTTTGACCTACTGAACATTTTTCAAAATGGAAAAATCCTACTTATTCTTTGTACCTTACTCTACAAATTGGTATACTCCGATATAAGCGCAAGTCCGGCGTTTGGCACTTATCACGATTGAGAATTAAGCGATTTCTCAACGTTGCAGGCAAGCTTCGATCACCGCGAGCCGATCTGTTCTGGCGCGTCGTTAACTTAATAGAATTCTGCCTACCAAAAAAATATCAATAACAAAAATTTAACATTAACAAACAATAATACCAATAAATTGCGATTTAAACAAAACGTACCGGTTTTTCGCAAAAACGCCGGGCATATTCTGATTAAGCGATTCAAAATACATAAGAATATCACTTTTTTATCCTTGGACCTATTATTGCACACGGCAGCATTGACCGCTCCTGGACTATTAGTGGTATTTCTACAATATTTTTTACTTTTACTGTAACCATGTTCATAAATGTTTAAATAACATAAGACTTTGTCCAAGTTTTCCGTTATAAAAGAGATAACCTTCATCTGTATTTGGTTGGTAATATCACCAGAAACGGGTGAAACAGATTATTAGAGGATATTCTCCAACATTTACTGCAAAGATAGGAAAACTGTCAAAGCCGTTGTAGGTATATTAACAGGGCACTGTAAGCTTAACAGACATACAAAGATAATGGGTTTAACAGAAAGAGAAATGTGCAGATTCTGTCTCCTAGAAGAGAAAACTGCAGAGCACATCCTATGCCAGTGCGACTGTTTGACGGATGTGCAATGAGAAACGACCTTTCCGAAATTCTAATTCCTATCATATCAAATCACTCAAATGTTTTGTGTATGTTCCTTGTGGTGTATTCATTTTTCTTTTTGTTAATTTTTGGGGAAATGAAACCACATCTTTTTTATGTTTTTTTTAATTCATTAGCCAGTATTTTTTCCTGATGCACATTTGGTGAAGTCCAACAAACATCGACCAACGTGATTGGCATAGGCTAGGCCTAGTTTGGCGGTTTTCACTTGACCAATGTGTATTCCCGGCATGATAAACTCAAAGATAAATTTTCATATACTACAATTTTTATTATTTTTTCCTGATACATCCAAAGATTAATTCTAAGATTTCATTCATATCTCAAATGTGGTTAGAATCCAAAAAGCAAGACCACAAAGTATAATAATTATCCTCCACAAGGAAGTATTGCAGCTAGTTTCAGTTCAGTAAACAAATACCATTATCAGGCTAAAACGAAGATCGTACAGACGAAAAATAAATTACGACATTACAGCAAAATATATTCTATTACTTAAAATATTTAAAATTTTAATGTCGAAGTCTTTAACTAAAATTTGTGGTTAGAAAAGAAAGTGGTTTTAATGAATCTACTATTATTATAGGTACCTATTTATATAAACTTGAAAATTATATATATTCCTTAAGAATATTTTCTCAGCAAACAATTTTATTGACTATTTTACTAGAGTAAATTGATAACTGACAAAATTTGAAGGTTTTGAACTGGCAATTTTTTGTCTTGTCGCGGCAATTTTTTGACGTTTAATATATCAAATCTATGTGTATAAAATTCTGATTTTTTAGTTTTTCTCTCGTGAAATAGTCATGTCGAATACCACTCAATTAAAAATTTTGTAAGGTAAAATTTGTCTCTTGTCGTATTCAAGTTTGTTGCTTTTAGGTAATTTTGCTCATGACATTTAATCCAAAACCACTCGCCTTCGTGGTTTTGTTAAAAATGTCATTCGCAAAATTGCCAAGCAACAAACTTTCATGACAATCGAAAAATTTTGCCGACAAAATTTTCACTCTTGTGGTATTATATATGAAAAAACATCTTATCAATATGATGAAAAATTTCGGTTAATGGTCCTCTGGTAAAAATGAAGGCGATCGTTTAACTGGAGGATACGAGGCTGTATTTTACCTACAAGGGATATCCACATGAACCAAGAGGGATGGGAGAGACACTGGTTGCACTTTTTGCAAAAGTACGTTAGACATTTGACGTAGGCAGTTGCATTACTACTAACTCAAAAACATGGTACGTTCCTTACACTTAAGGCGACGTCCATTATAATTACAATTTCATTATATTATAACTACACTTAAATTACATTTTCACTGCCTAATGAAACCAGTTCATGGAACGAGTTAATTATAGATTTGCAAATGCGCATGAACTGACAAGAGTGACAAGACTGACAATTGATAAATGTCATATTTGAATCGTTTGTTGTTATGTTTGAAAGTCGGTTATTTGCTATTATTTGTAAATTATGAGGTTCTCACGGCAAAAACGTGATGGAATATTATAAGCGTCACTAATTTTGAAACTATTAGTGGTTGGTCGAAATACTCGTAGAAGGTATTAATAATGAGAAATAATAGATTATTTTCATTACTTGAGCAGTCCATCACGCTTGCAATTGTTGACCAAGTATTTTGCTTTGCTTCCTTGTTCTTGAACTGTCGGTGTCATAAAGATGAGTATGTTGACCTTCCAAGTCAACGAATGTTCCTTGGTTCAATATGATTCTGGAAAATTATCAACAAAAATGCCTTCGGGCGATTTTATTATTGTTGTTCAAAATGATAACACCGAAAGCTGACAAAACATAAAACAAACCTGGGAATGACAGCTGAAACATTTTCCATGGTTTTCACTAAAAATATAATGTAATTATAATTTATAGTTGAAAGTAGACCAACTTCTTAGGCCCGGTCTTTCCAAGTCCGAATAAAGTTGTGAATAATATATATTTATCAAATAAGAACTAGATTCGTCTTTCCAATATTGGATAATTCATATTCGCAGAATATATAGCATTATTCTACAGTTAAGTTATTAGGAGGTTTAAGTTCGAAATAAAGTTGTTCGGGTTGTGAATAACAACCGACTGATGCCGATTAACTACGAATTGAGTTTTTCTCTTTTCAAAGTGTTGGCATGGTGCTGGCGATTCTAACCTAGTTTAAATAAAAACTGTCACATCCATTTTGAGAAATGGATATTTTTAATGATTTCGAGGAGATCGAAGATCAAGAGATACAAGAAATTGTAGATTTTTTAAACCCAGATCGTCACCCATATACGGTTAGAGAACGTATTGACCACTTTGAAAGATGGGATGATAAAGAATTTTTACGCCGTTTTCGATTATCTAAAGAAACTGTGATTAACTTATTAGAGGAGATAGGGCCCCAACTACAACATCGTACATCATTCTGTAAAATTACTTTAGTTGGTAATACACAATTTCAGCAATTATTTAAATATTTACTTACATGAAATCCTAATTTCAGTGCTGTCAAGCAGGTGACAGCTAGCCTAAAATCTATTTGGCAACTTACAACGCGTCCGCGAAACATAACAATTGTCTATCACTTTCTATTATATACACATTGTGCATGAAACTATCTTTCCCTACACATATTATGAAGTTAGCTATTGTAATTTTATTGCAGCCAACGTTAAAATAATTATTTTTGTTATGTTAATTCACCGAATAAGAAATCAATGGTTAAAGTCAGTTTGAAAGACATTTACACTTTATTTGTTGAATAAGACTTCCTAATAAATTTATTTTCCAGTTAATTATTGGCCACTTTATTCGTACTTGGAAAGACCGGGCCTTAATGCAATAGTGTAATTGAAATTCAATAATGTGGTTGCATGAACATCTTATGGGGAACTATAATAATCAACTTTTTCTAATGTAAATGTAATTATAATAAAATGAAAATGTAATGATAATGAACGATGCATGAATTCGCCTTTAATAAGTATGTTCCAAAACACAGTAAGCTTATGGCAAACGTCATACTCATGCTTCTTGTTTAGTGATCAAAACCTTCAACAAAGGAAATGTTACAAAGAGATCGGAAAATATTTGCAAAAGTGTTAAAATACAACTTTTAACGAAAATAGTGGACATCATGTAAATAGATATCGCACTGACACAAATGCAAATTAATTACAAGTGATTTGAATTTATTTATGGTTTTTGGCAGTAACTAGGAAAACAGTTATAAGAAAGATTAAAATGTATGCAAATTGTTAGTTGATGTGTATATTATACGAAGAATTGATATTTTTGTTTTTCTTGCGAAATAACCTGTTAAATTCAAGAAATTTTGGAAAAAGTTACAAATGTGTCATTGTTTCTCTAATATTTTTCTGGATTACGATAAAAAGAAAGGGCATTAAAAGACAAACTTATGGTTGAATTTGTTTTTCATGGAAAATAAATTCAAAACAAATGTTTAATGACCTGAAATTTTGAAACAAAGTATCATAAAAGGGTTCATAGTATTTTGGAATAATATTAGTGTTAATTAAATTTGGAAGTGTACGCCTGGTTCAGTTGTTGGGTTTTTTTCTTATTCAGCGAGAGGCCAAATTTTATGTTTACTGACATCCATTTGCCATTATAACTAGTTTTAGCGACCATGCCATAGGATAATATCCTTCACCTAACGCATATGGGATGCCGGATATAGTTGAGCTTTAGAATAATTTGATATCATCCAGATTTTTGAAAAAATTTGCAATGGGAAAAATCCAAAATTTTCAAAAAGACCATAATCGTGATCTTCATGCCTAAAAACTACTGTATGATGTAATGTTTTATAATATGGATAATTTCTTAAATTGACTAATTTTCATTTCAAACATAGAATTTTACACGCCATTTGTAAAGGCTGCTCTCATTGGCGTAATGCAGTATGACGTACTAGCCCCAACATGCCTATCCACTTTAAGCCGACCAATAATACAACCGCAGTGAATAAAAACCCTTCACAGAGAGGCTCTGCACTTGAGTCGTATAGTTTCCAACTAATCCTAATCGTCCTAATGTTTGGGGTACGTCACAGCAGCGCCCATTTGTTTTGAACATTTTTCTGTTCTGAATAAATATGTTGATTTAAAAACGCCAGGAAATCTGTTTAATATGATTTTGACACATGATATTGTCTGGAAACTCTTTACATTCCTTCTAACTTCTGTTGATTCATCACTTTTATTATCGAGTTTTTAATTTTTTTCTGGTGGGTGATTTTAGTTATTATTGTGGTTTTAATCGTCTTACTGGCCTTCCTCATTGTGTCACTGTTTCTCCAAAGGTACGACATGTCTAGTAGTTTTCATAGCTTGTTGTTTACTAATGCCAGATTGTATGGTTTATTTACGATAAAAAGACGATGACGTAATTTTTAGTTACTTTCCTGCTCATCCGAATAAATATAAATTTACCAACCATAAATGCAACTTATATTAATGGATAGGGCAATTTACAGTCTACGGGCTGGCAAAACTTCTAGGCGCTGTAAGATCCTCAGTTTAGTTCAACATTTATTGATATTCGATCATCGTCCAGTCAAGTTTTTTGGTGCTCTTGAAATGTCATACGAGGCACAGGTCAATAAAAATGAAGAACTACCAGATTCACATTTCTAGTTTTCTTAAAGTAAAGAGAAAAAACTACAGTTTGGTAAAGTCACAATAGTTTGTTTTGCAACATCATCCTCTTTTTATCGTAAATAAACCATAGTGTAACTTACTAACTGCAGTGGCACGATTAGAGTGATTTTTTATTTTCACGTTTTCAGGGTCTTATCCTATCTTTTCTGCAGATACTTTTGTCCACGATACCAATAGAGAATTCTTGTAATGATTAAAATTTTTTCTACGAGCCATTCATCCTAGATGATGATCTTTAACTGCCTGTCTCTAATCTCAAACTTTTTCATTTGAACTTGTGTACAAAGTTTATAATTATGTTTCCACTATTAGATCTTTGTCAATATAAAATGTGATCATTTTATTATCAGGTGAGTATAATCGGTAAGGCAATTAAAAATGATTCAAACTAGTTGTGAGATAAGAAAACAGGTGAATCATGCAAATCAATTCTACATTTACAACAAATAATTATTACTGAAGGTGTTAAGCGGACTGCACACCTTCAGCTTATCCGTACAGATACATATTTTCAATTAAAACTGAGTGATTCAAATGTACGAGGTAGAAGTTTGCATCCGTATTCCAGGCGAAAATCAACGCTATATACACAAGCTTGCAAATGAAAATCGAAAAGGGATACAGAGGCCAAAAGGTCTCCGAAAGTCAGGCATCACTGAGATACTTCGCATGCACCAGATCAAATCCAGATTGATCTAGGACTGCCTTCAAAAACTCTTAACCCTAGACAATGAAATGGTCCTGGGATATAAAAAACGCCAGCACAGATAGTGTATATCTCGGTGATATAGATACTGAACCATGTAGCAAAGCAAGAACACAAGAAAATCCTTGTCAACAAACCCTCTGAGTCACTAACTAAAGAAATATTAAACCTCAGCACTCAGTCACTGCACCCTAAGGAATCATTCATACATGTCGTGTACTGTGCATGGAAGCGAAAGAAACTGCCTCTCACATTGTCTTCGAATGTGAAGCACCTATTCATTGGAAGGATTTGTCCAAGAAGGGTCATGAAGACTGTTAAGCCTGGTACAGACAACTAGTCTCTTCATATAAACGGTACAACTAGAGCAGAAAAACTGAACAAATTGAACAAATATGAGTTACAATGTGTATACTGTATAGTGTATATACAGTTTTTGGAGTTCGCAATCGATTGGCACAATCAACAAAGACCACGCTTCAACCATTTAAAATATAGTCTGTACTATAGTCTGTACAGTGTACAAACCAACATAATCACATAGATTTTACAAAAGTCAACAAGATTCTTCTTCTGCAAGCAAGAATAAAAACACAAAGTTAAGTATTTCTCACCTCACACTTTTTCAACTATTAAACACGTATTTTCTGTCGGAGGTCACAGCTACATGGCGGTGGATCGCACGGGCGTAGCCAGGTTTTAGTTTCAAGGGGGGTTCAAGAAAATAAACCGACTAAAAGTATATATAAGAAAAAAGATTGAAGATGTGAAAAATACATACAGAAAAAATCTCCTCGAAAGGTCCTTTTTCGAGCAGTGGTCAGTATAAACTAAATGCTAAATAAAAAAAATAGCTTTCTGTTATACAGATTGCGTAAAGTACATCCGAACCGTCCCGGTTACACAAGTACGACAGAAAAACAGCTGAAAGAGAGAGAAAGAATAATTATGCGTGGTCATTAAGGCGTGTACTTTGTTTCACCTTAGTACGTATTTCCCGAGACTGGCCGAATGCTCATTGCCCCCCTATTTTAACCACTGTTGCCAGAAGCGCAGCTAATAATATAAATGAATTGAGGGTGAAAATACAGCACGTTTGTGCCAGCATTACGCCAAATAATCTTAGAGATATGAGATCAAATCTTTATCACAGATTTGGTTATTGTCTGGCACAGGCAGGTGGTTTATGTGAGCACTTAATTCATTAAAATTATGTTTACCTTCAGAATGGATTTTTATTTTTATTTTTTTCAGGAAGTTTATATTTTATGTTTAGAATAGGTGTAGATCTACCTACTTATTTTATTTTTTCAATTTAATTTATTAATGGAAGGGATTTTTAGTTTATTAATTATGGTTCTCTCAAGAAATGCTGTTTTATTTTTAAGTTAAAATAATATCATATTGTAGTTAGAAATTGTCAACTTGGTCTGAAATGATCATGTTGACAAAAATGAATTTTAAGATGTACAGGTTACGTAATAACGATTGTATTTTTTTATTTCTTTAACACCCTCACTCCTTCCATGTTGGGAGCATACTGAATACCACCGTTATACCACCAACTAGTGAATTCTCTCTGTAAAGGACCATTCGGCCAGTCTCGGGAAATAAGTATACACCCCTAAGATGAAAGAAAGTGATGACCGCGCACAATTATTCTTTCTCTCTCTTTCATATATCCTTGTCGTACTTGTGTAATCCGGGCAATGGTTCCAAAGACATTTACGCAATCTGTATATCACAGAAACACAGAATATTACAAAATTAATCTTCTGTTTTTCTTTTTAAATATATCCACCAAGTGAATGTTCATCCAAGCCGTTCAGTCTGTTTTCTTGCACAAGTATTTTTTAAGTCTTATTAGGCTTAAAAAGATACTTTCTGGGGTAGCGGTGGATACAGGTATGGTAGCTAATATATGTGTCAATATTTGGATAAAGTTTTTGGTCACACTAATCTAAGCATTCCACACTTCAAGTTCTGCTTTGACGACAGATGTACTTTTTTCGGGAAGCACTGCCGGATACATACAAAATGCAAAATTGTGAAATCAAACAACCGGCCGCAACATTTGATGGTAACACACCCGAATTAATCGGGAGGGGGGGGGGTTGAACCCCCCATACCCTCCCCCTGTCTACGCCCGTGGTGGATCGCATATTTGACCAAATCGAGAAATAATATAGAAAACTGGAAGAAATTGTATCGCCTAAAAAATATTATGGCGTATTGGAAGAAACTTATCAAACTTTTCGTTTAGCCAAAATTGGATTGTGAAAGCTGAAACAAGAAAACTATTTATGAGCAAACTGTCTTATCGGAAAAAAAATTAAAAAGTTGAAGTTTCTGTCTCAACAACGTATTCTGTTCGATTGATGAGATGTACTGTTCTGGACAGTGAAGTTAAGAGTGCACTTTTAGTGTAAAAAGTAAAAGTGCTGCCTCAGTATAAAAGATGGTGAATATTGAAAAAATAGATCACGTTTAAACATCACCATTGAAATAAGTGAATAAATCCAAACATGCTAAGCAATTTCACGAAGGTGTTGAAAAGATAATAAAGGTGAAGACAACAATAAAGAATAATAAGAGAATGATCGTAGTTGAACTGAAAACGAGTAGATCAACCTGTACTGTCAAATTTCAAATTGCTAATTTAACCTGAAGGTGTGTACTCAGCTTTAATATGAAACAAAACTGATATACTAATTGAGTTCGAACTATCACCATTTGATAATGAAGTTTGTATATTACTGGGAAAAATGCTACGTAGCTCTTATTTGTTTACTGTAAAATACTCGTATTCTAGATATGCGTTTGATTACATTTTCCACATTTACAACTTGGGAAATTCGATTACGATGTATTTTTACTATTTTTGTTATGAATCAAGATTTATTACAAAGAAAATTTTTTGACAGTTCCAAGAACCAGTCAAATTTTCTCATTTTTTATCATATATGAACAATTTCACCCAATCATGTCAACATTACACTGATAACAGACCATGGGCTATTTTCACGTTGCTATGGACACATATTGATTTATTTCGATTTTGAAGTTTCAAATATTTAATATTTCGAAATATCACGATTTTTTTCTATAATTAGCAAAGAATGTTCTGTCGGAATAACCCTCGGACATTGATAAATGCTCAAAAATTGCTAGTAGGCAACAAGCTTTCGAAATCTATCATACAAATTTTTCGAACAATTATCAATGTTCTTGGGTTACTACTACTAATTACAGTCCACAAACTTTTTCCTATTCATTTAAACCAAACAACACAGAGACTGTTTAAAAAACCTTTTCGTGCAATCGCATGCGAAGTCAGTATTTCGCGTCCTCAGCACAGTCCGGGAAATTGAATTTCGCGTCCGTTACCCATAGCAACGGCTGCGAAACCAAACGTCACTTCCAAATTTGAATATCACTTCCAAATTTGACATTTCTAAAATAATACAAAGACAAGGATTATTTTTTATTGAATACCAACAAATACATAAGTATACTTTAACCAAAGTCAGTGTGATGACCATAAAATAAAGCAATGTTGTCAGATATATTTTCTAAAATTGTTAGGCTCGCTACACAAATGTTCCTCTTACTTCAGTAAACTGTTAGTTCGTGATATTATAAGAAAGCTAGGTTGGAAATATTAAAAAAAAAATACATAATGTAAATTTATTAGTAAACATTAAAATAAGTTGCTTGAAATTACTGAAAAAAGAAAAATTAATTAAAACCACTTTTTATATGTTACAATATTTAAGAAAATTTTGAAGAGTTGGCAACGTAGTAACACCTGCAGTAAAGACTTCGAAACAACCAGTCATCAACTGCAGTATTCATCGTAATATAACGAAATAACCGAAGTATAATCCGTTGGACGTTTTTGCAGAAAAAATTCTACGGTCTTGAGGGTGTTCGGGGGGGTTGTGTTGTGGTTCGGCTTATAATCCATTAGTATCATTCAGTGTCGGGTGTGAATTTTGTTTTAAAGAAATATTGAATATAATATCTATTTCTTGGTTGAGTGAGTTTAGTGAATTGTTATAGGTATTTATAGGAAAGTGTAGGTGATCTAGTGTAGAAAGGTATCATTAATATAAAACCTTTTTGATGGTGTAGTGGTTAGGTCGCGTCAGTAAATTGATATTAATATAATATTCATTTGTTCGTAGCCGTTAGGGTAAGTTTTATAATATAATTAATTAGAATGGCATTTTGGAGACGATTTGAAACAACAGTCCAAGATGATGCGAAGGATTATTGAATTGTGGATTTAAATATAAGAAGTTAGATAATCGAATGGTAATAATGGAGTCTCGGCGTATCGCTGAACTTAGACAGGAGTATTTGCGCAAAATAAAAGGGTACCGTGATTCAAATAGAACTAAAATTTATTTAGACGAAACTTGGTTTGATACACACATGATGTTGTCAAGTGTTTATTCATGTATTTGTTATTCAAGCAATCCTTACGGTTTTATTACATGAATAAATATATAAAATAAAATACATTTTAACTTAATATGTAAGAAAATAGTAGTAATGGTAATTATATTATAATTAAAACTGTATGAGGATATACACCCACCTTTAAAATATGGTTGGGTTGACGATACAAAAAACTATTCTTTAGATACTCCGTGTTCTAGAGGAAAGCGCTTTATTATTGTATTACAAATTGTATGAATTTTGTATGCAGGTTAATTTTTTTCATTCAAATTGATATAGTAAATTAACATTATTTCACAATATTCGAATTTATAAAAAATTTATATGCACGCCATTGGGCGGCTTTTTCCTTCAAAGGGATTAAAAATATGAGTCATCACATTAACTTTAGAAGAACTTTACTTATATTATTTAGGATGAATATCAACATTAATTGTACAGTTTGTATTATTACTTATATTTACTCCAGAAGTTGAAGCAAGAACTGTCAAAATATTTTGTATTATATTGAAACATATCATTTACATAGCACACATTGTTAAATAAATTAAACTGCTGTTGATTTTAGAGCAATAATATATTTATTTACAATTATCTAGTTTATTAATTTTAACGATTGCACGAAAAATAGTGTGTATGCCATGGCCGCGAAACTTTTTAACGACCTCAAGATTATCTTGCCTCGGCCGCAATCGGCCTCGGCGATAACTGTTCTTTCGGTAAGTTAAAAAGGTATTTCGCGGCCTAAGCATACAAATAACGTAAATGGTAATAGCATAATTATGTTATTAGGAGGAAAAATGAAGTTTTTCGGTCGATGCGGGGGATTGCACACTTGGTCCGAAGAAACATTTTGCGTCCATATAACATACGATATTTTTTATCTGATTGTTTTTCATTCAAATGGCTAAAATGTATAAATGAAGTAAATCAATACAATTAATTTTGCACGAAAAAATAAAAGAAACCTGCCACCTCATCTGCGTATCTATGGTTATAACCAATAATTAAATTTAACTGACGTTTTCTCAATGTGACGAGAGTTTTAAAATCGGAAAAACTCCAAAATGGAATTAGAAAGTGATAGTGAAGATCTTGTATGTACGCCACCTGATGTTCAAGAAGCTGCCAATGAAATTATTCAACATTTATCTAAGGAAATATATGTAATAGATTTTACAAAATTCAAGATCACATCATCTGGCTGTTGTTCAAAATAAACAGTTAATAGAATCCGAAAATTTTTTTTTGCGCTATCGTTTTTTTTTAATTTACCAACATTGTTACCATAGAAGTAGGATGTAAATACGAAACTAGGGCCCTCGGGCCTTTTATAAGTGAAAATTTGGGACTTTCGCAAAAACTTTATTCAGAATTAAAAAATAACGTGAGACCATATAGCAAAATATCAAAATAAACAAATCAGTTTAACTTTAAATTAATGCATATTAAAATTAATAGAACAGTTTGAAGCATAATTTTTAAAAATAAAAGTCATATTACTTTGTCGGTGATGTACTTTTTGATCTATGTTATCGGAAATCTACGGAGCTTCACTTGGTATGGAACTACTTGTTGCGGAAAAAACCGATCGTGCAAAAAATAGCCGGATGTTCCAAACCCTCAAGCTGGTAAGCTTCACTTCCGGCCCTTATATCTTAATATACCATTTTGGCCTAGAACGAAAAGTGTGGTCTAGGTAACAATGAATTATTTAATACCTTACTGAAGGTTACCTTTTCGACCAAATATCTAAACGGCCTCGTTGGACAATTTCACGTCGCGTGCAATTAACACTTACTTTTTGCATAAATAACTATTTATTGCTGCAATTGAATCATTAGAATGAACAGTTATTAAATACACAATTGTTATAAATTGTTGGTTTGGTATTCATATATGTCGATCTTTCTTATTCGAGTCTCGTAAGAAACGAATGAGATTTTCGGGATGTTCAGAGTCAATTTGGAGGTAGGGTTTATTAGAAGATGATAATTTGTGTCCCGTTATCTTGTTGTTCACTTACTATTGCTTTGGCTATACCCTATTTCTTTTTCCATAGGAGCAGAGTTCCTTATTATTTATTCAAAAGTACCATAAATCTAGGGTGAGACATTCTTTTTTTCTAACGTTTTTTTGCCTACCTACTTATTGTGTCATTGTTTATTTGTGTATACAATTTCTAATAATAGCTGATTCCTGAATATTCCAATTACTTAACTTGCTGTGTGGGCATTGTAATCTGACCCAACTCCAGACATAAACACTGTTACATTTTTTTTGTCGAGTGTTTTATATTTCTTTCTTGACCCAAGTCTTCACCTTTGGTTGTTGTCATTGCTCACAGAACACCCAAGACGTTAACCACCTCAAATTTCATTTCATTTCATTGTCGACCGAGTTTGGTAAACAAAAGCCTCATACCCTAAGAATGCAGAGATCGAAACTCGATGCGTCGTTAAACACATCAGTACACAATTCTATAAAAATGTGTGATATATTAAATATTACTGATTAAAATCGAAAAAACAAAAAATTTAACCCGTTCAAGTTTTATAAATAAAAATGTTTTTCTCCGGTCGTGGGAAAAGTGACATTATTTTGACCTGTTTTCTATGCGCAAAGCTCAACATTCCAGAATAGTGGGCAGTTGCTAAGCAATTAGAAAATAATAGTGCGGTAATGTTACAAATAGATTATTACAATAAAATGAAACAAAGTATGGTTTTAATTTTTATATTGATAAATTTGTTATAAAAGAAATAAAAGAAACATTCTTAGAAAGGGATACACTGTTGTTTTTTCTGCAAAAACCCATGTAGCGTTTTTACGCAAGTTCATACTTCTCTCTGGATTTCGCCGGAAGTAAAATAAGTGAAGCCGCGTTCGCGGCTTCTACTAGTTCAGGAGGCGTGCAAGGTGCAAGGTAACAAATAATCACTATCAGTGTTCATGTTTACTAATTCTTTTTTAATTCCTTATAAAATACATTGAATCAAACAAAACCGGCTTGAAAATTGTTTTACTTTTGTCATAACAAAGTAATTTCCATGGTTACCACTTCTATATTTCATTATAAACATAGAGAAACCTATTTAAACATACTTGATTACATCTTGAATGAAATATTTTTTAAATCTAAATCAACGATCGAAGAAAAAATAGTATGTATAATTCGTGGGAAAAGCATATTCCCAAACTCATGTGTAACCAGACTCGTCGCTACGCTCCTCGTCTGGTAATTATCACAGTCGTTTGGGAATCTTATGCTTTTCCCACTAATTATACAATATACTATTTACTTAAATTTCACCTTAAATACAGGAGGTTTCCCTTTATTAATCGGAAGTATTTAAGATTATTTCCTTAATCCCTAATCACTTAAATAAACTGTGACTTTCTACTGAGTTACAAGTTGTTTTATTTAAATATTTTAGAAACTATTTATATCCAGTAATTTATAGTTATTAAATCAACAAGTATATTAATAAGGACTATTAACGATCGAGATATGTTTGAGATTGTGAATCGCCCTTTTATTACTCGTTAGCTACAAAACTTTTCCGTCGACAGTGCAAGTTGTATTCTTTTTTCTCATTATTTGAAAACCAAGAATAAGTTGGGAATTTTGAAACCGTTGGCGATAATTGACACTGAACACTGTTTACACTTCCACTACACCAACAATCTCTTAAAGCAAGTTGTCTTCTTCAGAGATTGATGTTTGGTTGCCTATACCAAAATCGTTTATTATTAAAAAACCGTTAATCAATAGGGGACATTAATTAATGATTTTATGTATATCAATATAGCTCAAAAACGCGTGGTCGACCTGTTTAAGGTATCCATGTCATAGTTAGCAGGAAGTCTAGGTATAATGAGTTTCACGATAAATGGTATTGGCTTGTCAACTGCAATAAACTACCTGCTTTAATCCCATTGTGTAGAAAATAATCAAGTAGGAGACGCAAATGTGCTACAGGGTCGAACTTAAGAAATTTGAATTATATTGTTCATGAGATATACAAATAATTTATTTAAATGTACAATTCTATTATATATTTAGTTGCGTCGCTATCACTAAATTAATTATAATTGGCACAATTGATTATTATAGAGAGTTTTCAACATTTATAAAATGACTAACAGAACTTTTCCAACTCTCGGTAGGAATGTCATTCAGGCAGTTCCTAATTAATCCCTCTCCGAGAGACAAAAATACCTGTTGTCATATTATTGTGATGCGAAGGTCATTTCCTTATATTTCCAGTATTTTAAATATATTCTTCATCGGGCTTCATATATGTATAAACGAATTTTGGTTTGCGATTGGAGGTGAAGATGTCGCTACTGTCACAATCTTTACATTTCCGTTACTGGAATGTATTGATTGTGATTGAAGTGTATTCTTCAGTCCGGGATTAGAGATTCTCGGACGGATAACACATTCCTTGTACTGATGAGGCACAAATACGCCGAAAACGGTCTATAAGTTGTGTTGTCCCTTCTAATTGCAAACCAGAATATTTGGTTTTGAAATATATTGTAGATATACCAACTCCGTTTGACTTTGAAGTGTAATTCAATATCCGTCGGTGCATATAGCACTGGAAGTAGTTGTTGCTTCTTAGTTGAACGGCCAGTGTTTTTGAAAAATATGTTTCAAAACTGTATAAAGCGTTAGGATAAGAATAATTATTCTTTGACATCTGTTTATAAATATTATACCTAGAAATTATTATTATAATACAATTCGGTCTTTTTACACTATTTATGATGCGCATTTTCGGGTTTTACAACTTAAGGGTCTATTTGGTTTCATTATAATCGTTTAGCTAATCCATAGCAGGTTTTCCTAGATTCTCTCCATTGAAATCGTCTATACTTTTACAATAATCGGGAATAATATGGAATGCTTTATATTCATGTGCGTTAGTAGACCTTTCAAGCAATTTTAAAAACTTTTCTTCCGAAGCTAGTCTATTACGCTTCATAGTTAACATCATCTCCATAAACTTATCCACCAGAGTAACCTGCGATGTTGAATCTTCAAACGTGCTACTTGGACTACCTCCTTCTGCCATTTCGCTAACCACTAACCAGAATAAAAACCAAATCAGTCTCGAAAATCACGCCAATACAGAACTCTTCGAAAATTGCCTAATAACCAGTTGGAACCACTTCTGAATTGTATCTATTGTACTAAATTATGTTGAGTAAACGATTCTGACTACTACCAGAGGCGTACAACTGGGGCAAGCTATATATAATTGTAAATATTTATTTTAAAAGAAGAAAAAGATCTGGCTACTTACCCTGTTCGAAATTAAACGTACGAAACAAACGGTTCCTGAAACAGATTATATGTGGAAAATATGGAAGCTGTTGGAAAAAATACTCTATCCTAAAATTGACAAGTGTCCAAGTTGTAGCTAATCAATTTTTATCAATTTTATTGTATTTAAAGGATGTGTCCGACCTTTGTTTGCTTCTTTTGGTTTTTTATTTAATTTCATCGACAAAAATAGCCAGTTTTTTATCAAACTTGCTTGCAACCGCGTAAGATTTCCATTTCCTAGAAGATATTATCAAAGGAAGAGGTATATTATTATCGTTATAATGTTTATAAATATACATTGGTTCCCCTATTGGTTTTACTATTTAAATAAATAGAAACTGTATTTATTTGTCCTTTGAAATCACACTTGCTTGAAAATAATTTACTTTCCTTAATTTTACAGTTTATCGACGAGTGTTAAATTAATTAAAAAAAATCGTTCTCGGTTAAATCATCTGCAATTCCACCACACATCGGCAATCAATAGTCGGTTTAGTCAATAATCACATAATCAAGAATTATTACAGTCTCCTGTAATATTGTCGTATTTAACGCTTTATAAATTTTGAAAAATATTTCTCAAAAACGGTGACCGTTCAACTAAGAAGTGACAACTACTTCCCGTGCTATATGCACCGACAGATATTGAATTACACCTCAAAGTCAAACGGAGTTGGTATATCTACAAGATATTTTAAAACCAACTATTCAGATTTGCAATTAGAAGGGACAACACAACTTGTTGCTTCTTAGTTGAACGGTCACTGTTTTTGAAAAATATTTTTCAAAACTTATAAAGCGTTAGGATAAAAATAATTATTCTGCGACATCTGTAATCACAGAATCTCTATCGCATGTGATCTATCACCAATTCGTCCCAATTATATACTCCTCGAGCAGAATCAACTCCCTCATTGTCAAGAGCTGTTTTTCGTATCCAGAAAAGTTCCGGCACTATTCTCTCTACCGGCAAATCAAGGATTTATCTGCCTCTTAACCAATTCAATCTATTTTACAGTCGTCAAGTCACTTCAATCTCAAGAAAACGAGATTTTTCCATTATCTTTTCGTGAAAAAGTGAAAAAGAAGATCTCCCGTATACTTTATAAAATAAAAGCTAATTTCAAAACATTTTAGCAGGCAACTACAGAGGTATTCACTTCGCTAATATAGTTAACAGTCCAAGAAAATAATCCTTTAAATGCAAATTTTGAGAATGTTTGCAATAAGTTACGCTGAAGTATCTAAAATTGTGAAAGTTTTTGAAGTTATACTTCTTTTGGAGCACTTAGAATCTGAAAAGTGACAAATTAATTTGGCTAACACCGACATCTGAAAAGTGACATGATGAAGTTGGCTGAAGTGGACAGAGTTCAATTGTATTAAATAATTGTTCACAATTCACCATAAATATATCTAATAAATAAAAATTTCGTGTTGTAGTTTGTAGTTTTAATGCAATAAAACCAGTTTATTATCATCAGCATCATTTTGAGTTTTCTTAATGTCATTGTCAATTTTAATAACCAGTTTGATTTAAATTATTACTTGGAAGGTTGCCTAGCAACGAACTTTTTCTGCCTAGGCAGTAAAAGTGGACTTTTTCTGCCTAGGCATTAAAAGTACAACTTCTAAGCCTGCCAAGTGTCATTAAAAGGCCGCTTTTAATGTCATTTGGAGAAAAACGAATATTATTGACAAATTCACATTTAAACTAGGGACATATCTTTATAATTACAGTAAATTTTTTTTCTGTTAATCAGCAGAAAAAATATAAAATAATTTTATTTTTGAATAAACCATTTGCCACTTATTCATATTAGATATCTACAAAAATATGGGATCAAAATTTGAAGTTGAAAGAATCTTTTGAATTAAAAATATATAAAATTGTGGTTTGGATTCCCAAAAAATTAACAAGAACTTTAATTGAATCGCTATTTTGAATAAACTTTTTAGAACACAGTAAACTCATCGTATTTGATGAATTAGGGTAGTTATCTAGATGTCTCAACCATTTCATAATATATACATCACGCTATTTTGGAGATTTTGTTTGATAAAATAATACCAAGAGACGACACTGATCACTGCGGTCAATCAAAAATTAATTACAGATTTAATTTTGCTTTGCAAGACGTTTTCCCAGAAGATATTTATGATGGAAATCATTTTACCCTTATTTGGGCACGCATGTCTTTATGTTAGATTATTTGTGACGATATTTTATGGGTTTTATATTGCAGATGCAACAATTATTATTGATGGATGTTAGGTATGTCGTAGTTTCCAATAAAATCGAAATGAACGTGATATGTCGTAGACTAAATAGTTCCTAGAAAAGCAATAAATGAAAATACTCAAAACAGATTGTCAGGGAGAAAGTAACTTCACTACGGTTTAAATATCAAAAAAGAATTTGTGGTGGTAGGTGATTTTTCTTAGAAACCATATTAGCTGTATATTAATTATTGAAATTATATATTATTTTCTGCGGTTTTTAAAGTAGTATAACTTTATGGTTTATAGAAAATGCTTTGAATATTGTTAGTGTATTCCGAGTGTCGAAAGTACCATGTTTAACTCGAAGGCATTTTGTAGTAGTCTCTCTGGGGTAGAATCAGAGATTTCGACCTAGTGCTGACTAAACAGGTGTAGAAAAACCACGAAAATTTTCAACTTATAACTTTCAAACTATCCAATTTAACGAAATACTCTAATTTCGTGAATAACATTAAATTTCCTGGTAAAAAGTACTGTTTAATCCAATAGTTACAGTGGTTTGAAAATTCAAGTAATTCGTCAAATTATCAAAATTAGCAAATTTTTACCAGTAGCTTTGACACTATTCTTTTCTTCGCTCATTGAGTCTAATGAATTGGTTTGGTTGCCTCTGTCCTGGTAAGATTCTCCATTTAACCATTTTAGATATTTCCGTGTTACCCACTTTCTTGTTGCTTGTTGCTATGTTTTTTGTGAGTTTTGCGGTCCAAAGACTGGCATCGATGAGCCATTTCATCTTTATACTGACTGTCTATGAAGATGGCAACTGAACATTATGTTCTTTCCTGCCGTTGTTGTGAGTATTCTTTGCCTCGGGCGTCATAGCGCGCAGGGCAGGAATCTCAACTTTCTGCCTTTGTAGTGTAATATACTATTATATTTGTTATCATTTGTTTACTACACATCGTATCGTTTTTTGTTCAAGGCTACGAGACGTTCAAAAGTTAAAAATAAATTTCCTCGTCTTTTCGAACATTTGTTTAGTGTCATTTGTATATAATATATCCTCATTATTGTTGGAATACCTGTGTAATAACCGGCTAGCCATAATTTAAATTAGAATTAATCGCATTGTCTTTTTAGTTAGTCACCATCTTTAAACAAAAAATATAAATTTCATTGATAGACAATGCTAGTGAAGCCAGAAAAGAATAAGTAGAATATTCCAATTTTAATTTAGATAGATTTGTCCTGGACACGTAAGTGGCAGCTCGTGAATCGAAATAAAAAAAAGGAGACGAAATTCATTCAAAATTTAACCTCGCATTATTAAAAATCATAGTATTTTTTATGACATTTTTTGCTCCCTATGGTCACCCCACCCAATTTTTTAAATGTTATTTAAATATAAAAAATATCAAATAACATGAAAAAATGGGGCTCACAGAGTTTTCCCACTTTTATTAGTATCACAAATATATTCAACGTGTGTGTCTTGGATTTTCACAGGAACAATGAAATATCTAGTAAATAATTGAAACATAGCAACATTGTCATTATTACGTGAGTAAAATGACGATAACTGATTACAGTTTCTGGTTACCTACCCTCTCACCTTGTGCCTTCGTACCTTCGACATGTACCGCTAGATCCCACCACAAACGATTCTTCCCTGTGTGGCGGTATGTTAGAAACATCATTATATTTATATATATATTTCAGAATGATTTTACTTTTTAAACCTTACATTTTTTTCATTACTTAACAGGTTATACATTCACTCAGTTACATGCTAACAAAGCATTGTTGTTTCTCATTGAGATTATAATTATTATTCGGAAAAAAAACATTGCCTCCCATTATCGAATACTCATTGATAGTCCAATAAACAAGACCGCGAATTGACTTTTTTTCCTAACACTCTCCGATTAGTTTTATAAAGTGTATTTTGGCATGAGAAATCGTGTGAACATATTCGTGGAGTTGAAATCGCCCGGGAAAAATCGCGGAAAGACCGTTTGGCATTCCCGTTTTTCGCAATTATACATACAGACAAAATCATTAACACGCATATGTTATGTTTAAACCTCTAAAGTTTCAAACAAAAACGTATTTTAATAATTTCTTAAAAGTACATTTTTATTTTGTAGGTTTCTATCGTGTCCTATAATTCAGTTGTCGCAATTCAAAGGAAAAGTAAGACATCTGGCAAAGGGTCGGCAAGTTGCCTTAGAATGTGATGTAATGCTGGGTTCACTTTTAAATGTAAACAAATGTATCTTTTTAATGTATTAATCTGAACGTCGCCAAACGTAGTAATCCGTACAAACCCTCTATCATACGTATTCAGTCACGTGGCTTGAATTCTTTAATCCATTACAAACAAACGTATCAACATATAAATATTTTCTCTTTATAATAATTTTAGCGTAGATTATTGTGACATTTTTGTTTTGTTTTATTACTAAAATGCACATAAAAACAACTGACATAATTTTATCAATATCATGTTCAAAGAACACTTCATATGTTTTATCATTAAAAATATTAATTTCCAAATTTAAATAAATGTTTGTGGATTTATCTAATCTTACCGTTGAATTTAAATAGTTCTAAAGCACTGTGCCTTTTGCTTTGTTCAAAGACCCACTTAATATTTTATTAATTGTATATCATGATAAAAAAAATATAGCGAATCTATACCTATCCCAATTGAGATTAATGTATGAATTATTCCTGTATTTACTCAAATATTATCAAAAAGAAATAAATATTTTTTAATTTCTCGTGAAAGATATTCGTTCTAAATTTTCACTTAAATATTCTGACGCATTTTTTGCGGTGTTATCGAAATGCCTCCCGTTTTTTCAGGTACCTATTTTCATAGATGAAATGCCTCCCGGGTACAATCGAAATGCCTCCGGGTCCTTAATCATTTATGGTAATATTTTGTGTGCTTAATCTTTGTATAATGACACAATGTTGCCAAATTATAATTTGAATAGGTAAATATATATCTATTTTTATTTTTCTAATTCTTATGCACTGTACATAAAATCTGTTAACAAAATATTTCAGAGTACGACATTTTTGTTTAGAAAATAAAATTGTTTACAATTAAAAACAAAGCCGAAGTACACTTAGTATTCCAATTGTTTATAGTTGTTTATAATAAATATCCTTTCTATAATGATGTGATTACTTAATCAGTGTACATTTTTGTTTAGAAAATAAAATTGTTTACCATTAAAAATAAAGCCGATGTACCTACACTAAGTATTCTAATTGTTTTGATCTAACACGATTCTAATCTCTAATCTATTCCATGAATAGGGTAGTTTGCACCTACTAAATCTGGTAATTAGTTGTTTATAATAAATATTCTTTCTATAATTATGTGATCACTTAATTTTTGTATAAATACTTCAAGTTTATTAGTTCTTGTCTCAGTTTTGTCGATTTAAAGCTTGTATCAGTTTGTCAATTTTAAGTTCAAATTGTGTTTAAGTGGATTAAGTTATAATATTCGAAATAATGGAATCAACGATGTGTTCGAGTCAAAAGGGCAAACCTTTAATATCAATTGATGGTTTCACATTCGGTTTTCAAAAAATGTTGGCCAAAGATACGGTAAAGCGATGGACATGTACTAAGAAAACCTGCAAAGCATTTGTGAAAACGCAGGGATGTGACAATTCGATAATTGAGTCGATATTAGATCACAATCACGAGAAGTTGTCTGCCGAAGTGTCCAATAGGAAAGCCGTAAGCAATTCGATAAAAAGAGCAGCCGTGGAAGATATCAACGAAAAACCAATGAAGCTCATATGTAAAGAACTTAAGAAGACGAATATAGAGACATTTACTACCAACGATATCTATAGGGTGAGACAGAATTTATATTACGCTAGAACAACTAATTCTTTAATTAAACTTCCTAAAAGTATATCTGAATTTCATATTGCTATCGATTCAACTTCGATTATTACAAATAGGAACGAAAATTTTATAATTAAAAATGACAAAGATAATCACATTGTTATATTATCCTGTTCTTCAAATCTTTCTTTTCTTTCGACTGTTTCCAATTGGTATGTCGACGGAACTTTTGAGTACTGTCCTCGCTTTTTCACCCAATTGTTCACTATACATGGCTTAAAAAATGGACATTATATTCCTCTCGTCTTCTGTTTACTTGAAGATAAAAAGTCATCTTCTTATTATCTCGTGTTTAAATATATCATAGAAGAATGTATTAAACTCAATTGCCCTGTATCCCCTAAAGTAATAACTTCAGACTTTGAAATTTCTATACATAATGGTATCCGTAAGGCATTCCCTGAAGCAGATCTTCGTGGATGTCGTTTTCATTTGGGTCAGGCTTGGTATAGAAAGCTTCAAGCACTGGGCTTAGCTCCAGAATACCAGAAAAAAGGTGCTGACTCAAGTGAAATTACCCATTTTCTGTCATATATTTTTGGCCTATCATTCTTAGATCCTGAAGAAGTTGGCGATTTTTTTGCAATAGATTTGTCCGAAATTAAACCAGTCGATGAAAGGGTCACTCAGTTTTGTGATTATCTTGTGGATAATTATATATCGGAAAATTCGAAATTTCCGCCACATCTCTGGGCTGAGCACTCTTCATCTTTAGAAAGAACCACAAACCCATGTGAAAGTTTCCATTCCAAGTATAACTCGTCTTTCTACTGCCCTCATCCAAATATAAATAATTTTATTGAGATTATTTTACAATTTCAAATAAATACCTATATTAAAATAAATTCTGTCTCGGTACCAAAAAGAATTGTTGAGGAAAGTACAGCAAAAATCAATTTTGTAAATGAAAAAATATTACAATTAAGAGAAGGTACAATAAATAAATTAGAATTTGTGAAACTAGTGTCATACAAATTTAGGAAAAATAATTTGTAAGTTTGTAAATTTCTTCTGATGATTTGTATATAAAATTGAATAGTTCAGTCTGCAGACTGAATTTTATTGTTTGAGTCGTAATTTTCTTAAAAATTGGTGTTTTTAAATTTTCTGCGATGATAATATTATGTAATTTTGTAAGTTTCTGCTGATGATTTGTTTTAATAAATGTATAAAATACTTATCATGTCTTTATGTTTTTGATCAAAATAATCAAAATATTAAAACCAAAAAATAATGGTTAATATTGAGTTATTAACGAAATTCTATAAAAGGACGAAAGTTTGGCAACGTCTCACCTTCGTACAAAGATTAGAAGCTGGTAATTTATTTAGAGCTTAGGAGGCAATTCGTATGTGACCCTTTTAGCGACAGGTAAGAAACCCTTTTTCGGGAGGCATTTCGTATCCGGCCATTTTTTGACCTACTGTATTAAATTCGAATTGCAGATTTATTTTTAATTTCAGATTATAAATTTACCTCGTCGAAAACAAACGCAACACAGCCTCATCGTACCAAAAATTTCAATAAAAAAATCTCGACGCACACTATCCAGTCGAGCATCAAACCTAAATAGTAAATATTATCATACTCACGAATATCTGTTTCGTTTAACGTTCGCCATATGGCTGCGATTTTTCCGCCAAATCAAAAATAAAACACCGCTACAGAAATAAAACAGATTAACCAACAGTTTGGAAATGTAATGAAAATGCGCTCGGTAATTCGTTATTTGAATTTTATTTTTAGACAAAGTTATTTTTGAAACTTGGCTAATATCCCATACAGTTGTTAACTACCTACCAATAAACAAGAAGTTAATATAGTATGGAAGATAACCTCTTTTTCAGATAGAACTTCCTTAGGCTCTTATTTTATTCACGAAATTATGCTTCAAAAATGTTTAGATTCGACATTCATTTAAATAAAGGTGATATGATTTCCAGACTGAATACTTTGTTTTAAATTTGGTGCGTGTTTTAATTTCGAGCAGGCACGTGGCTAAATGAACGGTCACTGGTTCACACAATTACCTGCCGCTGTCTAAAAAATAGGCCAGGCCTGAATCAAGAATACCACAACCGACGAAAACAGCACCAGAAACCGCTCCAAAAGTTCGCATACCGGTGCCAACAGCGAATAGCGAGTAAGTCAACCCAAAATCCTTCCCATATCCCACCATGCGTCGGTCCCGACGCAAGAAAAAGGACAGTGATAAGGAATTTCCTCAATTGCTTTTAACTTCTAAGACTTCATCAACATCTAAATCCTCCAAAAACTCTCCCCAGCCCGCTTCTACTTTGAAGATGCCCTCCAGCACTTCAGAAAAACCCCGCCCTTTGATGAAAACTCCTGTACCACGACCCCTTGAGCTATAACTTGAAGCTGACATGAGAAATATCCCATCTCTTGAAGCTCAGCCTCCAGAGCAATCAGCCATAATCCAAAAAAACTATTGACGACCTCAAAAAAACTAACAAAATCTACAAATCTCAGTCTTACGCTCAGGCAGCAAAATCTCCTACACCATCACTCACTCACTCATCATAAACGGAGAATCCATCCCCAGCCAAATTGACGAAGTAGCCTCAGTTCAGACTTCTTCTTCTAAATCTCCGTCCCAAAAATCATCTACCACCACTCCATTCCAAACCCTAAACATACGTAACCTCTCACCCAAATTCTGTTCTCAGAAGGAACTTTTCATCCTTCTGAACAGGAACGAAATTCTACGAGGCCAAATCATCTATCTGAAAACAAATCGAAACTGCACAGCCCTCCTCAAAATCCCGAAGAACATTTGCCCCAAAAATCTACAGTCCAAAATCCAGCATGCCATTGGAGACAACAAGATAACTGTTGTTTCCCTTTAAAAACAACCTGCTACTCCCAGGAACATTCCCGCCAAACAAAATTCTCCCAATTTCTCCTTTGTAATATCAAACGTCGATAAGAATATGACCTACATAAAATTTATCAAGTGCTGGAGAATCATCTCAAAGGAAACCACCTCTCCCACCTCTCTAATCAGAGTTATCACTGATTCTGAAACCCAACTTCATCTGGCACTTTCCAAAGGAATTTATTGTGATGAAATCCTGTAATATATCTTGTAATATATATTATAATATTTCTTCTAGCTTATATTTTAAATACCACTATGTATAAACATTTCTTTAAAGGGAGACTGTAAGCTTTTAAAACAACGAGGGTCGATACAGGTACTTGCTATTAATAGATTTATCACTCGAAAGGGAAACTTAAATCTTAAATACATGTTTGAAAAAGATATTAAACAACACCAGAATAAAATGTACTTTTGAGTAAGACGAATCGTTTTATTTTTCTGCCGTTACAATTCAGAAGTGAGATCAGAATTTTTGTTGTTATTTTTTTTTATATATATACCGCACGCCTTTGATTAAAGACATAATTATTATTAAAAACAATTTGACAAAGATGAGCAGTGACTGTGAGAATACAAGTAGTGATAGTGATAACCGCGATGAATTGTCGAAACAACGGCCACGTAGGCGCTGTCAGTTAGAAAGGAACTTTTCTACGGAAAGGCAAAAAGAGCCTGAGTGTTCATCAGACGATGAAAATATTCAAGTCGAAGCTAATCAGAGAAAAGCTGCGAAGAAGCGCAGAATTGAAGAGCTTATAGCCACAAAGGTTAGTGAAATACTTCAACAAATGCAACCTCCGATTCAACCGGTTGTAGACGATTCCTTTTTAAATAATGTGCATCGTCAATCCGCAACAAATAATATTAACCTAACCAAGAGTGATATCGTACCAATTTTTGACCCCGAAACTGGTGATATGAACGCCCAAAATTGGCTAAATAAGATTGAACAACTTGGACAAATTCATCAATGGAATGATGTAACAAAATCCTATTTTATGCAGTCAAAATTGTCAGGAATCGCTAAAGTCTGGTATAACGGTCTTCAAGAATATAATAAATCGTGGACAGACTGGAAAACTGAATTATTACGAGCGTTTCCTTCAAATGAAAATTTTATGGAAAACCTAAAGTCAATGATTGCCAGAAAAAAACAACCTGAGGAGACAATGTTACATTACTATTATTCAAAATGTGTGCTTATTAGGAAGTGTGATATTGTTGATCTTAATGCAACTTTTTGTATTATCGATGGACTTCCCATCGAACATCAAGCAACAGCAAAATCCGCCAACTTTAGAACACCCGAGGAATTATTTCAAGGATTTTTATGTAAATTGGATAATACACCGCCATTATCACAAAAACGTGAAAGACTATCCAAAGATGATTTTACGAAGTGTAATATTTGTAAGAAAAGTGGACATTTCTCTCGAAATTGTTTCTTCAGAGGCTCAAACGCGGGACCATCTGGACTAAACAAGAACGTGGAAGACAGAAAACCCAGTGACTACAAAACTCCAAGCTTCGGTGGTGCCAGAGCCAAAACAAAAGAATGCAGTCATTGCGGAAGAAAAGGTCATATTAAGGAAAACTGTTGGCATTTAAATCCAGCCAAAGTACAACTATTACAAAGGCAAGTACCAAATTGTACTTATAATATTAATGTTTGTGTAAATAATATAAATTGCAAGGGCTACCTAGATACAGGTAGTCAAGTAAACGTAGCTAATACTTCTCTGATAAAAAAGCTAAATATTAAATTAAATCAATCGAATATTATTATTAAAAGTTTTGGGAATAACATTATATTTCCCGAAGGCATGAATTTTGTTGAATTTAAATTCAAAACTTTTTCCATAAAATCGGCTTTACATTTTGTAGACGTAGATATGGGCGCTATTGAAGTGATAATAGGTCAACCAATTATTAATCATAATGAGATAATGTTAAATATTCAAAACGGACAAGTTAATTTAAATAAAATAATTGATGTGAAAGATAGTCGTCCAGTAATATTAGAAAAAGATATCTCAATAAAGCCTCATTGTACCTCTTTAGTTCCCGTTAGTACAAATAGTAGTAAATGCCTACTTATTTCAGCAAAAACCTGTGATTTTTCAGAACATTATACCATTCCTACTTGTTTATTAAGCGAAACTAATAATTTTCTTAGCATTACCAACACAGGTCCGAATAAATTAAAATTGTATAAAGGGAGAATTTTAGCAAGGGGCCAAGACATACATTTTTCCGAAAATAAAGACGATTTTTTACAACCAGCCATACAATTTACATGGTCTTTAAATTTAACTGATGTTAAGGTAGATTTAAAAGTGTTAAAAGAACCTTATTTAACCCAATTTTATAATATGTTGAAACTATTTCAAGACTGTTTTGCTAAAAACAGTTCTGAATTAGGTTTTACAAATCTAATAGAATTTGAAATAAATTTAGAGAAAAATGAACCCATTTTCTACCGGCCATATCGATACTCGGAAAAAGAAAAAAATATAATTCGTAACAAAGTTAAGGAAATGCTGGAAAACGGAATAGTAAGAAAGTCTTGGTCTAGTTATTCAAGTCCGGCAATTTTGGTTAAAAAGAAAAACGGTGATCATAGATTATGTATAGATTATAGAAAATTAAATTCTATAACAGTAAAGGACAGGTATCCTCTTCCACATATAGAAGACCAAATCGGTCGTCTTGCAGGACAACAGTATTTTACTAGTTTGGACATGACACAAGGGTACTACCAAATACGTGTTGCATCAAATTCAATAGATAAAACAGCTTTTGTGACGCAGGACGGACAATACGAATTTTTACGGATGCCCTTCGGATTATCGAATGCTCCAGCGACTTTTCAAAGGTTATTAAACAATTTATTCTCCGATCTGTGTCACAAAAATGTAAGCGTTTATTTAGATGATATATTAATTTCATCCAAGACAGTAGAGGAAGGCCTTAAAATGCTAGAAATCGTTTTGAAGTTGTTAAAAACGGCAAATTTAAAATTGAATATAGAAAAATGTTTCTTCTTTGAAACTAGTATCGATTATCTTGGGTATGAAATAGATGCAAAGGGAATGCGTCCAGGATCACATAAAATTATGGCCGTTTCAAATTTTCCAGTACCTAAAAATTTGCATCAATTAAGACAGTTTCTTGGTTTGAGCTCATATTTTAGGAAGTTCGTCAAGGATCATGCGCTAATAGTAGCTCCATTGACGAATCTCTTAAAAAAATCAGTACCATGGAAGTGGTCATCTATAGAGGAAAATTCATTTAATGAAATGAAAAAACAATTAACATCAAGGCCAGTACTTTGTATATATGATCCAAATTTAGAAACTGAATTACATACAGATGCCAGTAGCAAGGGTATAGCTAGCATTTTATTACAAAAACATGGGGAAAACTTTAAACCTGTGATGTATTATAGTCGTATGACATCTAAAGATGAAATGCTATATCATTCTTATGAGCTGGAAACCCTTGCTATAGTGGAATCGATTAGACGATTTAAAATTTATTTAACCGGGATACATTTTGTAATTGTAACTGATTGCGCAGCTGTTCGGTCTACTTTTACAAAACGTGTGGCACGATGGTGGCTAACCATCCAAGACTTCGATTTTGAAATTAAGCATAAGCCAGGAAATAAAATGAAGCATGTAGACGCTCTAAGTCGTAATGTATCCAGCATTATTTGTTCTGATGACTGGTTTTTATGCGTTCAGCACCAAGATGACACTATAAAAACAATTTATAATAAATTATCTCAAAAAAATTGTGATCAGCAATTAAAAGCTTTATACACTATTAAAAATAATAGATTATATCGTATAACAGCAGATAAAAATGAAAAACTAGTTATACCAAAATTCGCTAGGTTCAATATATTAAGAAAATATCATGATGATATTGGACACATTGGGTATCGTAAATGTGACGCACTAATTAAAAGTAAATTTTGGTTTAAGGGTATGACACGCTTTATTAAAAAATATGTGTATTCCTGCATTGATTGTGCCTATAAAAAAGACCAATATGGAAAAAAGTCAGGATTCTTGCATCCTATTGATAAGCCCACTGAACCCTTGCATACCTGGCACATTGATCATTTGGGTCCATATGTCAAAAGTCCTGGTGGTTTTTGTTACATTTTGATGATAGTTGATTCTTTTTCAAAATTCTTATTTGCGCGACCAACAAAATCTACCAACTCCAAAGAAGTGATATATATTTTGAAAGATCTCTTCAGTATGTTCACAGTTCCCAAACGAATTATTTCTGATCGCGGTAAAGCCTTTACTAGCATAAAATTTAAAGATTTTTCAACAAAATATCAATTTAAACATATTTTAAATGCTATCTCTTCACCCAGATCTAATGGTCAAGTGGAAAGGTACAACTTGACTCTTAAATCGGCTATTAATGCTAGTGTTAATGATGAAAATGAATGGCATTTCGTGCTTCCAGACGCAGTATGGGGTATAAACAATACTGTAAACGTAAGCACAGGTTTTACTCCGTGCAAACTTATGTTCGGTTTTGAATCCCCAAAACATGTAGATTTGGAAAACACAACACAACACACAAAGTCAGATAAAATAAATGAACGAAAAATAGCCAAAACAAACATGGATAAACAAGCTAAGAAAATGAAAATATTATTCGACAAAAAAAGAAAAATAGCGGTTTCTTACTCAGTTGGTGATCTGGTATTGTGGAGCGGCAGTGGAAATTCGCAAAAAGAAGTTACAAAAAAAACGCCCATTAAATTTGGGGGGCCTTATAAAATTACTAAAGTTAAGGGTAATGATCGTTACGAAATTTCTTCATTGAAGGGCATGAAAGGTTATAAAAAGTATAAGGCCACAGTACCGGCTGACCAGCTGAGAAAATTCAAATCATGTGTAATACTCGAAGACGAATCTGACAGTAGTGTTAATAGCACCGACGAATTATTAGATTTGTTGGAAAGTTAAATTAAGTACCTATTCTAGAGATTAAGCATGAAATACTATATGAGCTCTAAAGAGCATAAAATAAAATAAAATCCAAATGGTTTCAAGTACCATGAACTAAAAAAAAAATAATAATAATAATAATAAAAACGCTATATGAGCTCTAAAGAGCATAAAATAAAATCAAAATGGTCTTAACTACCATAAGCATAGAAAGAAAATATATATAAAAACTCTATATTTTTATGAGCTCTAAAGAGCATAAAAAAAAGGGTTTTAATCAACCTAAACAAAAAAAATATTGAAATTTAAGTGCAGCCTATGGTTAAAAAAAAATCTAACCTAACTTCATTTACACTAAGCTTCAACTACTTTATTCTGTTTTGATTGTAGGTCTCGGAATCAAAAAGTAACTGAAAAGAAGACGAGGACGTCTAATAATCATCAGGATGGCCGAATGTGATGAAATCCTGTAATATATCTTGTAATATATATTATAATATTTCTTCTAGCTTATATTTTAAATACCACTATGTATAAACATTTCTTTAAAGGGAGACTGTAAGCTTTTAAAACAACGAGGGTCGATACAGGTACTTGCTATTAATAGATTTATCACTCGAAAGGGAAACTTAAATCTTAAATACATGTTTGAAAAAGATATTAAACAACACCAGAATAAAATGTACTTTTGAGTAAGACGAATCGTTTTATTTTTCTGCCGTTACATTATCTTTACGGCCTCATCACAGATGCGAAATTTCTAACGCAAACCCACTTCCACCCGTCCTAAAATAATGTACACGATGTACAAAATTAGGTAGTCACGGGTAGTCACGACCACAGATCCGATAAATGTGACAAATCAAAAAACCTTCCCGTACAAACTGTGGTGGTTACCACCCCACATATCACCCAAAACGACCGAAAAGGCAAATCCCAGCCTCAAAGAACGAGGAAACAGGTCCCATCTCACTCCCAACACCTCCAATGCCATTCGACTTCTCTTCGGAAGTCCAAAAAATTCTCGAGATAACTTACGTTACCTTGATGAATGCAATCCCTTCCTGCCGTAGGATGGTAATCAAAACGCTTCGTCACCTGATACCGTCCTACTACAACTGCTCTGTTTAAGGACAGGGCAACAAGGCGTTTTTCAACTTCTCGCCAATCTACTAACCTCGGACACGAAAAACACCCTCTCCCACACCCAACACGCGTCGAAACAGTGGAATTACTCCGAAAAGCGATTCGAAAGCCGGAAGAAAAGTGCAAGGAAACCAACCGAACGATCACGGCACTTAAAAGAGCAGCCGCCTGCGAGGCCCAACGACAACCGCACTTTTCAGTGCACCACACACACTTCAGGTGCTTTTCAGCACTTGAAGTGATTACATTTGAAGTGATTACATTTTATGAAAAAAAATAACAACACCTTCTCTTTCCTTATCCGGGAAGTGGATGCAGGCTTTCTGTGGTTTTTTCCTGCATCTCAATTTTCGCAGTGTTCGAAACTGCGATGCACTGCGGAAATTATCCTAATGGGCATCCTTTGGGTGCACATCCACAGCTGTCCCTACAGCGACCGTCAAATCATGCCAGTAAATTCAATTCAGATGTAACCCTGAAGAGGACTAACTCTCCTATAACAGGGTAGAATCAAAAAATGGTTTGCTATTGCTTTGCTTATCCGACGAAGGAACATTTAAATTTCAAAACTTCTTAAAATCATGCTCGAACAAAAAATGGATACTAATTTCTGGTATTATTCCTGCGGGAATATACCTTTTGATCGCCGCGGTCAGTTTTGCCCAAATTTAATACCTTTCACTATTCGAAAGGTACAGACCACTTGGTCGCCAAAGCTGGATTACGGGTTCCAAGAAAATTATGGGCTTATTTAATTACACTAATACTAATGGTATATTCGCCTGTTTCGCCTGTTCCCGTTTCGCCTGACATTTAAATTAGGTACATTTTGGTTGCGTTTTGCCTGACGACAAGATTGAGGGAAATATATAGTTGCGATTCGATTAACCTGGATTTTCTGGGTATAACAGGTAATAAATATGTATAATTGTTGTAAGTACCTATCCCGACCGTTTTTTAACAGGTAGTCATTACCATTGTCGTTCCCTTTGTTTATGAAGTTTAGTTTTGTCTTAGTTAAAGTTTTCTATAGTAACAATCAAAAATACAATTTTGAAAAATGTGTGACTAGTTTGTCGAATCAAAACTGGGTGCTTCTGTTAGGTTAGGTTACTGTATTTTTTCCCAAACTGACGGAACGTAAAGCGAATAAACTTTTAACACCAGTAATTTTGTATCAACTAAAAAAATTACTGCCAGTCCTGAGTCTGGATAAAGTGGGAAGGGAAGTTGCTTATTTTAATACCTATTATAACGGAAAATGTATGGTCAGGCGAAACGTTACCACCATTTAAGCCGACAGACGAATCGAGAAATTTTAATTGGTCAGGCGAAATGGGAACAGGCGAATCGGGCATAAATCATACTAATATGGGTTTGTGACCTGTCGACAACCAAAATAAAAATATTTTTCATCAGTTAGTTGTCTGCATTCTTACTGAAAATATTAATTTTTTTATTTGAAAAGTGATTCTCTTACCTAACCTAACCACAAACATTTTAATTCTGCTTTTTATTCAGCGCATCCCGATATATTCAAATTTGTGGATGTAATTCTCGATATTCAGTTAAATACTTATGTAAAATTAAACAGTACACATATACCTTCAAAATTAAATACCTTTAATGATTGATAACTACGGCGACCAAGAGGAATTCCTGATTTTAAAACTGGCGACCAAGTGGTCGATGACATTATGGAACCCCCGCTGACAATACTGACCGCGGCGACCAAGTGGCCAACACCCATTCCTGCGTTCGCATTTTACATTTTTACATTGTTACATTTACAGCAGTATAATAAGTAAGGGCCCCTCCCGTAATTAGAGCAATTTCGTTTTGTGTTAACTCATGCTCGTTGATAAAAACGTCATAAAGTCCGTGGACATCTTCATAGATTGGCTTGCTCCAACCCTTAGTATCTCAAGATATCCCGTTAGATCCTCGAGTTTCGAAGATTTAACCTGAGACTGCTGTCAAGGCTAACTCCTTGGTACTTAACCTCTTCTAAAAAAGGGAGAGCTCTTCCATTCATGTTCAGAGGCTGTATTTTTAATTTTCCCCTGTTAGTGAATGAAATAAGTATCATTTTTTTAGGGTTAGCTGATAGCCCTTTCTTGGAACACCAAGTGGTTATAAGTAAAGCAAGAACCAAGACCAATACCAAGACAGTCTTGGTAACGGTCTCCGTCTTGCTTGTCCGGTCTTGGTCTTGCATATTCGGTCTTGCTCTTGCATATTCAGTCTTGGCCTTGCTCAAATAGTTTGTTACTTACCACTTTCGTCGTTTTGGAAAATTTTCGAGTATTTTGATAGATATAAATGATCAACAACGTATATTGAAGTTAAGACAAAAATTCTCATATATCGTATTTAAAACGAAAGTTTAGTTTAGTCTTGCAGTTTGGTCTTGGTATTGCATTCTCGGTCTTGGTTTTGGTCTTGTTCTTGTTCATTCGGTCTTGGTCTTGCTAGTGTATGTAAGATTTTGGTTTTGGTCTGCTAGTATATGTATGATCTTGGACTTGGTCTTGTAAAATCGCTCATCACTGCGATCGTCAATAATACCGGCCACTAATACCACTATAACTCAATCATCAGCACAGCCCAGATCACGAAATCCACCTTGTTAGAGCTTCGCTAAGAGGTCGGCCACCACTAGTGACACAGTAAAGGTGAAAAAACTTCTCCTCGAGGACAGCCTTTCACTGTATGTTTAGTAGTCGATTGACCTCCGATCCAGGTGATTATTTTTCTATTATTTAGCATAGATTAAACCCATTTGATTATGGAAATTTGTATACCTTGCCTTCACTTTATGGGTGACATTTTCTATGCTAAAATAAAATTAAAATTCTATTATTAAGTCATTAATAAACATTTTTCTTTCATTATGTATATTTTGTTATGTCGTTATTGACAATTATTCACTATTACTATTTATACAAAAAAGACCTATCTAAAAAATATATAAATTCAAGCGCCACTAAACATTAAAAAAATAAAATAAACAATAAAACTCCAAGCACAATTTTTTGAAAACTGTTTCCAGCAAACGATATTTTCTTAATGATTTTATTTATCTGCACAAAGCTTCCGAACTACGCACAGGAATAGAAAAAAACCAACTGATTGCTTATTTTTTTAATCGTTTATTTTGACGACGTTAACGGGTGATTCAAAACTGGCTGAATGATTTGAATCTGGTGTCCTTGATGACCGCACATAAGAATTCAGGAATGTTTCCAGTAAATGTTCTTCGCTTGCCAAGCTGGGTGATAAATGACCATGCTACGACTTTTTAAAAGTGTTTGGTCTTAAAACAGGATAAACAGCGTTATAACTAAATTGATCGTACGTAGTAGGTATATTTATTTATGCACAGAGCCGAATTATTTTAGTGGCTTCAAACACAATGAGCTAAATTAGTAAAAAAAAACAAAAAAAGGACTGTATTCACATTTTTTATTAAATGTGGTAAATAGATACCTTGTTTTTCGCGTTTAAGTTAAAAATTTCGAATTTACTTTAACTTCTGCTACAACAATTTCTCATATTTAAATATGCAAGAATATTTAGGCAGAAGCAAACTGTATCGTCATATGTCGCTAGAGGTCTATCAATACCTCCTTACTATATTGGGAAAAATAGATACTGGTGCCTACAAATATCCTGCAATCCCTACAGGAAATAGGACTAAAAGAACTTCTAGTTCCTCAGGAACTACTTCTAGTTTAGTGTACTAGTTTTTTTTCACATTTCTGTTGTATTACAAGCCACGATAATTAAATAAATAGAAATATATAAATTTATTAAAACTATATAATATTATACTGGTTTTAATTCGTAATAACTCCAAATGTATATCAATTTTTATGTAATAATATGTAATACTATTAGGTTTGTTCGTAAATCAGTCAGAAACTGTCAGAGGTATGCTCATTAAAAAATCACCAAAATATGGACAAGGCGGTTTGTATATTAAGGGCAATTCATACGAAATTTATAGAAGATGGATGTTTAGAAACTTACCGAAATAAATAAATAAACCTGCTTCAATATCGGGAAGAAGATCATCCAATACTGTACATATATGAAACATATATTCACTCATCACGGAGCGATGACACTTTAGAAGACTTACAATTAGGCAAAGACACGTGATTTGTTCTAGTGCACGTTGTGGTAAGTAACTAACAATGCCCCGTACAATAACAAACAAATAGAAGCAGCGCCAACGTAATTGTCAAGTAAAGCGGAAATGCAAACATAGTTAGTGCTTAGAGGTATACCTTTTGGTAATAGAATTTCAAAACAGCCTAATAAAAACCGGAAAACTGAGGCATAAAAGATTTGAAATAGACTAGCGTTTTAATGCAAAATGTCATGACGTATTAGGACTGCCTCCATATCACCCAGAGCTTAATCCCATCAAGTTGGAGTACGTTGCCAGCAAAAATGTAAATTTTAATTTCAACCAGGTTATTACAACAAGTTACACAGGAGATAGAATCACTGACATTTAAGCAAAGATAATCGCTACCAATCGAGCCTACCACGCTAATAAGAAACTACTTAAAAGGAAAATGTTAACAAATCAAACAAAATTAAATGTAAAACGATCATAAGGACAATAAGCAAAAACAATGACGTTAACAAAGAAGGAAGAGAAAAATTAAGAATAAGTGAGAAGAAGATCATGAAAACAATATTGGGACCTGTAAAAATAAATAAGAATGAATATAGAATTAGAACGAACCGTGAAAATTTGACAAACCGAAATGTGAAGACATTGTAAAAAGAATGAAAGTACAACGAATTTAACTGGTTATACTTAGGCTAGGACACGTATGGAGAGAAGGAGCTAAATCAGTAACCTACAATATCTTGCAATGGAACCCAGGAGGAAGGAGGAGACGCGGTAGGCCCAGGTCAAAGTGGCAAAATGAAGTAGAAATGGACCTCAATAGAGCAGGAGTGGCAAACTGGAAACAAAAATTAGGAAATTATGGAGGGGCATAAGTGAAATAATTTAAACGTACAACGGGGAATGATCCACCCCAATTAAGCGGATCTAGAAAGCATACGCGGCGTAACCCCATACGGGGTGTCAAACCATTATATATACAACATGTTGATGGAAGGAAATCTTGCTGCCAGCGAGATAGATGGTGTGAAAAAGTCTACAATTCAAAGGAAACAATAATAGATATCGTAATTATTGTCGGGTTGTGAGAAAACTATAGTAGTTCAGAAAGTTACAAAACTGATGAGTCAGATATGTAAAGACATCACTGTTTCAATAATGATTGTTTCTGTAATCGCTCCACTTCATATTGTGTCCTCAACAACATTTTTCGGGTGATCCCCGTCTATTAATAATTTTTATTCGTCAAAATCATGTCGATATTCTATTTCTCTAGTAGTGATGGAACAACCTGTATAATGAATATTTATTGAGATTAATTCATACTTTTATGTAAGTAATAAATTACCTTTATCTAACTATTTACATATCTAAAGCAGAAATCAACTAATCTGAATAAAAAAAACCCGAGTACTCAGAAATATCGAGAGTTTCGAATGTCAATCATTGCATGATTTCCTTTTGTACTTTGAAAGTTATCAGCCATTATTAAAATGAGCAAACTTCAAGTAGCTTGAATCCATAATCGATCAGATGATTTAATTCTAACAACCTAAAAAGGATACTTGAAATACAACTAGGTATCTAAATTGTTGTTCGATTTAACCTTGAAACGACCTCTACGGAATCGTAAATATCCAGAGAGAGAAACTGAAACATAAAATGACTCTCACTTTATAAATAAACGACAATAGACGATGATTTTTTTATACTTAGGAAATATACAAATTGTTTTCTCAACCAGAATCTAAAATTGCAACTATTTCACTGTAAAAAAGTTTTGAATACAAAATTAAATAACCTTTAATTTTTTTTTTATTAATCACTATCCAATGCTGTATCTAATTGGAACTGATCCTAAATATCAACCAATAATTTTCAGCTGATAAGTAGTGACTTCATTATCAAGTCGTTCAAGTCTTTTTTATGATTATCACTAATACAATGATATTTTGGTCCATTATTTTAGGTGGATCAGGTCTCCTAAATTTTTCGCCAATCTGCTGTTAGTTCTGGATAATCTCCTTATCCTTTTCTACTCGATCTTATTATTGAATGTAACTTTCCACTTTATTTGCATTGCCTTTGTGTCTTCCTTTAAGGCATTCCCTTGGTTTTCTCGGTCTTCCCCTCATTCTAGGAAATATTGAGATCCAGCATTCCTGATCATTTCTCTCGATTTTCGTAATAATATTGAATCATTAAACTTCGTGCCTTTATCCACCTCTTTCTTTTTTCGTCATATTTCAACATCTTGTGTGATATTAAATTTGGTCCTAGAAATGCTCTTACTATTTTTATTTCTTTTCCTTTCAAACTACTCATTTTTTGTCATTGTATAAAAGGTAACTGGTTTTATCAAAGTTTGCCTACTTAATGTTTCATCTACTAGCTACTAATCCTACTAAAAGTTATTCATAAACGTCAGTTCTCTGATCAGTAAAACATTCGACAATGCTGTTCACTGTTCATCCACGCACTAAGTTCTACTTTTCAACAAAATATTACACAAGCTCAAGTGGTTTGGCTCTTTCCAATCTTCGGACAAGATGTTGGTAATCCAACAGCTGAAGAGCTTCTGTGTTGTCATGAAGGTGAAGATGATCCTCACGCTTGCATTCCTTTTAATCTCTTGTTTAACAGTTGTTAGTCCAAGATCACTGTGAATGTCTACATTTCTTACATACCATGGAAAGTTAGCTATTTTATTTTTCTCAGGAGCCGTCCTTATGCCGGGAGCACTGAAGCATGTTGGCTTATTGCACTCTACTCCAATATGTCCAGCGCCTCACAGTCATATAAGATGTGAGTTACGGTCTTGATCTCCATGCCACATAATCTGCAGCTAAGATTCCCGTTATACATCCCCATTTTATGGTCTTTCACTAGAGCATGACCCGTTGGATAATCTGTAATAATTCTTAGCCAATTCGGCTCTGACTGTGTACCGGTTTTGGGGTGTTCCTCGACCGTTGTTTATGTTGACTTTGTACCCACTTTCATTGTGATGTTGAGGTATGGTTCTGGTCCAACATAATTATATTGTTGCTGAACCTTTTCCCGCGAGCTGATCAGCTTGTTCGTTTCCCGGCACTCACAATAAGATTACTTAAATGTGACACATCTAGAGAGTTGAAGAAAACGTTTTGTTCTTACATCATTCAATGTATCGATAATCATATAAACTTGATAAGTATTTTTGAAAAATTGAATCGAAACAATTTTTAACAACACCAAAGTCTATTCATCAATGTCCTTGATAGTCTGGTGAATCCCTGTCCCAGTATGGATTAAGAAAATGTGGTGTAGGGTAAAAAGCCTCAATGCTCACTTCTAGCCAAGTATCATCTTTCCCAAAATTATCACAGTCAACTCGAAAACGGTCAGTTAGATTATTGAAATGAGAAGCCCTGTATTGTGCGAGTATTTATGTTACCGTAGAGCGGTGATACTTTATATTAGTAAGGTAACTTTACACAATCATTTATCATTTCTAAAAAATTACGATAAAATCTAAAATCAGCCACGCTGTAAGTTCTTTAGCTTGTTGCGATTAAATTCATTACAGATATTGGCTGTTTGTAACAATAGCTAAGTTCTAAGGGTCACGGGGTTAATTGGGTGATTATTATTAGTTTGCGATTTTATAGTAGTTACCTTAATGTATGCATAATATGTTGGTGAAGTTTCGAATAAAACAAAAGCAAATTAGAAAAGTTAGGGCTTTTTATAATATTGCGGGCTACTTTACCTACACAAGGTCATGAAATGGCATTTCGTGCCACTGGAATCATCCCAATAAATAGAAATGAAGTCTTGAAAAGATTACCAGCAACAAGGGCAGAAGAAAATAAAATTTTTGACAAAGTAAGCGGCACATTATTAAACTACTTAAAAGAAATAGGAACTACGTCAACTTCTTAACCTCAGCCACGAAGAAAACAAATGTTAAAAGTTCCGGCAGGAAAATCTGTAGCTTACGAAGAAATGATATCCAATGATAGCGACAAAGAAAATGAAAAAGTGTATGAGAATGAATGATGAGAATAAAGAAGTGAATGAGAATGAAGAAATTAATAAGAATGAAGAAGAGCATGCAGAATGTATTCCCAAAGTAGGGGACCTTGCAATCTTCAAGTTTGCTTCTAAAAAACACTCCGACACTTTGTAGGACAGATCCAAGAAATCGATCGAACATAAGTAGTTGTGAAATATTTACGAAAACAAGCAAAAAATACTTTTGCCTTTCCCAACAAGGAGGATATTGTTTGCTTTTTGAAAGCTCTAGATGTTAGACGAGGTACCTATACCTTTTTTGATTTAGACTGTGAAAACTATAACTTGTAAAAACCTACATTTTCATATAAGAATTGCTTTTATGTGTTTTTATGTGTTAATATTGTTTATTAGAAGGATAAAATGTTATTTTTAAAATGTTTTACAATGTACAATTTCATTTTTAATAAGCAATAAATTTTATTTTCATGTAATTGCGAGTATTTCTTTGATTTTAAATCAGTAAAAAATGGAAAGTTTCTGTTAATAGTTCTAGAAGGTGAAAAGTATATAACTAAGTGGTTTTACATTACAGACTCCCTAATCTAAACATGTTTCTTACTATATTGTAGCAATGTGTAATGTAACGCCTTCGTCGGGTTACCTTAAACATTTTTGTTTAACAAAAAATTAGGTTCAAATCCTATTGATTTATGGAAACCAATAATATCTATCGATAACTGATACGTAGATATAGCACATATGTTGTATAATATATTGAATAATAATAATCGTTTTATCACAAAAAAAGTAAAAATCGTAGTAAAGTATCACCGCTCTACGGTAATGAATTAAAGTTCCGGTGAAAGTTGTTAACGATCTATAAGTAAAATTAATAATGTCACAACAATTTTCCCCTAATTCGAATAATTAAAATCAATACGAAATGAAAAAAGATTAAGGTCAATAAACTTCCTTATTTGAATTATTAATTTCTTCAATCGTCGTTTTAAATTTTTTCAAGGTGCTTGGTAGTTACTGAAAAAATTACGTTGTAAATAGTTGTACTCGTTTCCTTTTACTCTAGATGAAAAATAGGTGTAGATACTTTCAAGAACAGACCAATCTCTCAAAATATCGTACGGTTCATGAACGAGCGCATAAATTGATTTTGTTGCGAAACACTTTTAATAAAGCTGGTAAAACAAACAAACGAAATGTCTATAGAGAACCTGCGTGACCTTAATAACTAGACACGTCTATGGTGGCGAAAATTAGCATCTACTGTGTGAAATAAATTAAATATTATACTAGTTACTATACGAAAAAAAATTATTAAATAAAAGAAAATGTCAAACGTTAAATTAATTGAAAGCGGATTCCAAATTAATTAACGATTGTCATCTATCATGAAAGGTGAAAATGTAGTGCTATTCAAAAGTCCCCTCCCCCCCTCGTATCTTTTGAACGGCTACACTTACATTAATAAAATTTGGAGGGTGAAAATAAAATATTGTAAACTTCTCTACGAATGGTATCAGGTGACGTAATAGTAATAGGTGACGTCACAGTGCCACTCTGGCCAATAATTTTAAATAGGACCTTATGGCAAGTGATATCTCGTTTGAAAGGCATTGGCATTGGCTACATAGCCATATTAAATTTTGTTTGGATTTAAAATAATTTTGACGGATAAATTAAATAAATACCAAAATTATTGGAATTATTTTTTAAAATTTAATTAATCAAATATCAACAATGGATTCTTACAGTAATACATACTATTAGTAAACTCTTGTCGTACTCGTTCGAATGTGTCAGCTGAAATTGCATTGCATTCTTCAATAATTCTTTCTTTCAAAACGCCAATGCTATCTGGTGCCGTAGTATAAACCTTGGATTTCAAGTACCCCCATAGAAAAAAATCTAATAGTGTCAGATCTAGTGACCGAGGTGGCCATTCTATAGGACCTCGCCGGCCGATCCATCTACCTCGATATTCTTCATCCAGGTAACGTCTTACTGCACCATAATAATGTGCAGGAGCACCATCTTGTTGAAATGTTATTTCCAGATGGCCGAATTCATCTGGATTATCTTCCAGAATTTCAAGAATTAACGGCTTAATTGCATTTTGTAACATCTCCAGATACACTTCACCGCTTAAATTTGAATTTAGGAAAACAGGACCAACTATGTGGTTTCCCAAAATACCTGCCCAAACATTAACTTTTTCTGGAAATTGGGTATGTTGTTCACGAAAGGTGTGAGGATTTGTGTCACTCCAATACCTTACATTTTGTGTATTCACATTTCCATTGAGGCAAAAAGTACTTTCGTCACTAAAACAAATTGTTTTTGTGTAATGTGGGTTTTGACTAATTTTATTTGTCATACATTCACAGAATTCGAGTGTTCTGTCGGGGTCGTCATCCGAAAGGTGGTGCACCACTTTTAACTTGTATGGATGACATTTATGTTTAGCCAACACTCTCTGTACTGTACTTTTACTTACTTCACAGATAGACGCAACTTTAGTTGAAGAGGAAGTAGGGTTTACTACCATTTTAGCAACTATATCAATTTTTTTATCATCACTAAGGGCGCGTTGTATCTCACACCTAAACTCGGTTTAATTATAACTGATGTTTAGACTGATGTAATTATTGATAATAAATAAATCAATACGTCACAGTCTAAACATCATTTATAATTAAACCGAGTTTAGGTGTGAGATACAACACACCATAAATGTTGGTCGACCAGATCGTTTGGCACTTGAACACTACCTGTTGCTTCAAACTTGTGAAGAAGCTCCCTCAAATAAGTTCTCGAAATAGAGCGATCTGGGTATCTCGCTCATTAAATAAACGTTCCGCTTCATGGAGATTCTTTCCAGATTCCCCAATTATTAAGATAGCTGCTACTTTGTCGGCTTGAGTACGTACCATTTTGCCTATGTAAACTCTTAAACGTCTCCTTAAACAATAATAAAATTAAATATTTAAGCTATTTAGAGAAACTTTGCAAAGCAACAAATACTATTAAATTAAAAACGTCAATTTTTTTGACAACTAACCAGAGGCGGACTGAAAAATCTTCAATATTTAAATGTGAAATAATAATTTTGGTATTCATTTAATTTATCCGTCAAAATTAGTTTAAACCCAAACAAAATTAATATGGCTATGTAGCCAATGCCAATGCCTTTCAAACGAGATATCACTTGCCATAAGGTCCTATTTAAAATTATTGGCCAGAGTGGCACTGTGACGTCATCTATCACTATTACGTCACCTGTTACCATTCGTAGAGAAGTTTACAACATTTTATTTTCACCCTCCAAATTTTATTAATGTAAGTGTAGCCGTTCAAAAGATACGAGGAGGGGAGGGGACTTTTGAATAGAACTGGATAAGAGTAGCCATGTAAAAAATGTAGTGCGATAAAAGCTCGAGTCGTACATCAAACTTCTATTAAACAATATTTGATGCTTTCGTCGATGTAAGTTTTTAATACATTATTATCAAGATTATTATTAATATATTTAATGGAACAATGAAAGTTTTAAGAATATTTTAGATTGCCATCCAACTAAATGTCACATAAGTATGCATATATTATTATAACCTAGGAGGAGCATTTTAGGAAATCTCAAACACACCACAAAAAGTAACTAGATTGGGAGTGTGTTCCGAAAGATCCGTGCTCAGACTTTTTCAACTAATTGACAATTACGTGAAATATGTATTGTACTGCTTGCAGTTGTTGTGGTCAATGAGGTATCAAGGAACGTCTAAATATCGAACCATCGTTGACCACAGACCATTGCGAAAGTAGTAACCAAATGTCAAATTATTGTGAAAAAATGTTAATGTAAAATTTGTTGATAATTTGAGAATAAATAAGTATGTAGAAAATGAAATTGTATATTTAAATCATTCTTTGGTTACATTAGAGGCTTGGGTATTGTATAAAAACAGAAGTTTTGATATCGAAAAATGCCATAATATTGTCCTGTAATGTATGTAAAACTCGATGTTAAAATATTGACAAAAATTACATTTTATTTCTGTTTATCAAACATAAATAATAAAAATGGTAATTTACTTTGTTGTAATAGGACGCAAAAAGTGGTAATAAAGATTGAACTTATTAATAGTTTCATATAAATAAAAACAAAATTGACAGATGTCGTTGTCAGTTGTATTAAAAATGCTGTGTTAAACCGGCAGCAATCTGACCAATCACTGGGCAGCAGAAATGCCAACTTAAATTCAAATCGCTCCTCTCAGTTTAAAATCAATGTACATATAAACTTTTCTGTCGACGTACCGATAAATGTGGTTTTGAAAGAAAAGAATAAAATATTGTATTTTGATCCGTTTTACTATGAGTATTGTGATACAACATACTTGCGAATTGCACCTCAATTCAGAATCCTAGGGCACAGTACCTTGGAGATTATTGGTTAGAAGAGGGACATTTGCCTAAGCTGAAGACTGCAGATGTCCTAAAATTCCTCTAACGGAAATAGGGCTACAGGAGCCACTAGTCTCTGAGACGTTCCTCAGGAGCTAAGTAGAAGCAAGGGGCACAATAGATCTTTTAGGTGTCAGTGAATGTCACCCCAACATACATTCATACATGATTTTCATCTGATTATTTCCTTCCTATTAATTTTGACCAATCGCTATCAAGAATTGGTATGTCAAATATAAATTTTAAGGGCGGGTTGTATCAAACACCTAAACTCGGTTTAATTATAACTGATATTTAGACTGATGTAATTGATAATAATAAATAAATCAATATGTCACAGTCTAAACATCAGTTATAATTAAACTGAGTGTAGGTGTTCGATACAACGCGCCCTAAGTGGAAAAATTACTTAACAACTGTCAACTTAGGTGTCAGCAGTTTTTCTGGAAAAAAAATCGAAAAAATTTCATGCAAGTTTGACATGTTGCCTTGTAAAAACAAACTTGATGGTTTCTATGCTGTGTTCCTATGTTTTTATTATTTTAATTTAAAAAAATGTATTAAAATAAAATGTTTATTTAACTCAGGAAATAATCTTACCAAATATCCCTCGTGCATCTAATTTTTCCTGTGGAAAAATTAAATGCACTATAGGGATATTACCCCCGATAAAAACCTAATATGCTATTATTTTAAAAGTGTTTTTCGTTATTCATAGTATTTATATAACTTTTTTTTTTCGGGCCGAGATGGGAAACTCATGGTCGAATGGGCCATGTCCCATGACCCAGACAGTGTTGGACTCATCCCAAGGGATGCCTACCAACCAAACCAATTCAAAGCTCGCCGTTACTACCGCCTCGGAATCACTACCCTAGCATACTTCAAGACGGGCGGCGGTCCCTCACACACTCCGTCATCTTCTCCCTTCTATCACTCCTACGTCTCATGTCATATCATTTCATTCTCTCCCCCTAATCATTTTCTCTACTTACCTCTACTTACCTCCAACCATTCCTCCTCTCCCCTCAACATAATCTCCACCATGTTCTCCCAATGCACAGCCTCCCCTAGTTTCTGCTCTAATTTTACCAGCTCCTCCACGTTCTTCCAGCATCTGAACACATGCCCCACATCATCCTCCACTTCACATCTCTCGCACAATCCAGTCTCTCTTTTCCCAATCTTGTGGAGGTACCCTACTCTCGACCCATGCCCAGTGAGCCCCTGTGTCAAGAAGTAGTTCACCTCCCCAAATTTCCGGTCCATCCATTCTCTCCTACTCCCAATCGCTCCTTTTAGCGCGCCCTCATACTTCTCCCATCTTCTCTCCATATCCTCCTCCATCCATTCCTTCATTTCCTCTACAGTCGCACCCCTCCAGCGTTTGTTCCTGGCTCTAGTATTTATATAACTTGATTAATCAGAATTCACTTTTTCAAAAGAAATTATCAAAATTAAAAAATATTCCATAATTTTTTCCATGAGTGTAGTTGAACTCATTAAACTTGATTACAAAATAGCGCACGTTAATAAGGACGGTTGTTTTAAGGGTATCTTCATTTAAAATTTACATTTTATCACCCCAGCTTATAAATATACAGACCATAATCTGAAATTTCACTCAAAATAATTTAAATAAACGAGACATCGCAAAAAGAGAACAAGGTAGGAATACCAAAGTTTGTTTACATTTGAAATTATAATTATAGATGTCCACAGACTGTTTTAACATACGCAACCTACGCAGCCTTTCCATCTATTTTCGTGACTATGCCTACAATCGCGCTACTTCCTCGAAAAATATATAAATTACTGCACGCCTTTTCAATCAAAAAATCTGTTGAAATATCTACCTATGAAAAAGTATTTTGGATTCCGGCCAAAGCGGTTGCATATTTTAAAACAAGATACTATTTATCTTTTTAAATTTGTTTTGAATGCTCGTTAACTGATTGAAACTGTTCGGGAATTTATTTATGTTTAGAATTTTTAGCCCATTACTTATATTTTGGAAAATAAAATTTTGCCAAAAATATTTTTAAACGTTCATTTAATTCATCACTTATAGACCAGGGTAGAAGCCTTTAAAAATAATAAAAAGTTAAAAAAATAATAATAGGATGAAACCCATTGGAAAAGGAAGAGAATATTATAAAAATAAAAGGAAAAATAATTTACGGGCGATCTGAGGTCGGTCATTACAATATTTTTTGCATTTTCTGAGAAGATTTACTATAGTAATATATATTTTTTTCACACCATCGAAATGTAAATTCCGTGAAAAAAATAATTTTGGTTTTTTAAATTTTCCACATAAATTTTGAGGTTATGTGAAAAAAGTGTGAATACAAAAGTTGCAGAACGTGAACTCTGTAACAGAGTAGAAAGGAAATTTCTTTCTATGTTAGTAACACAAAACAGTCTAACCCACAAAACAGTCCAACCTTTATTCTGTTTTGTGGGTTAGACTGTTTTGTGTTCCTAGCATAGAAAGAAATTTCCTTTCTATACTGTTACAGAGTTCACGTGCTGATCTATTTATTACCTACAACTCTGCCATTTGACTTTTTCCCATTGGACTTGTAGTTTTGCCGGAAATCGAGATAGACCGTTTTTTACCCACAAAACTTCGGTACATAGGGGACTAGAGATGAGGGTACAATATGAAATAAACTATTAAATCTGTGTATTTTGTTTAGGAAATTTGTTTCTGAAATATATCTTATCGATAAAATATCGAAATTTTTAGTATTGATACTTTTTATAATGATATTTTCTAATATTCATATTTTTAAAACAATATATTTATAACGGTACGGTGTATTGATACTTTACGCAGTATCACCCATCTCTATAGTCACATTATTTGACGAACTCCAGAAATTTATTAATTTTGACTTTGACTACTGAACTTTTATTTAATGAAGAAATTAAATGTCGTGGACAAAGTGTAGTATTGTATTCGCAATTTATGGCCATTATTCACTCGGGTGACTTCAACCTGCGTGACTATCATAAATTGCTCGTTTAATTACTATTGCAAACTTTACATAAATCTGAAATTTTGGATATATTTTAAGAGTTGGAAAAGTACTTACCACCAAAATCTAAAGAAACTAGAAAACAACAAAATACAATACTAAAAAATATATCTGGAATGAAAGGATGTGTTTATCTTATGAAACACAACCATAAAATACATTCATTAATGCAACCATATAACATCATGACATGAATGCAACCAGTAATAAAGAAGGTTATGAATGTATAACAAATTGTATAGATACAAGATCCTGTTATTAGAGCCATCTCTTCGTTTGGAAGAAACTAAAGAACATGGTTTTACCTGGGCCATAAAGTGTCTACCCTGTGTAATACTATTAACTTCACTCGTACCTTCAAACTACAAAAGACACGCAGTATCTGCCAATGGTTAAACTTCAAGATCCTGAAAAAGAGTAGCATTGGAGACCGAGATAAACATTGTGCTGGGAGGAGCTTAGAATGAACCTACTATCCATTGTCTACATCATGGAGACTATATAGTCTACATATTAGGTATTTTCGCGGAGCACATCCCGAACACATTCGGAGAGACTTCGCATGCGCACTTAAAACCCGTGGACCCGTGGACACGTTCGTAACGCGTTCGACAGATCCTCGGATAGACGGAGGGATATCTCATTCAGAGCAAATTCTAACCTAAAATTTTGTTCTTTTGTAAGGTTCTTATTTGTGGTAAGAAGTAAAAGTATACAAACGTACTCTATTTTGATTACTGATTTTTTAGATCATGGATTATTTAAGTTCGAGTGACGAAGATCATATCTGAGACAAGATCATATATTTAAATATCCTTAGATGTGCTAGGTGCGTTCGCGAAGTTAAAAGTTCGAATATATCCGGAACTAATTCGTACACGCGCTTGCGCCGTAGTATTATGTTCAGTTTATATTCCGAATGCGTTCGGGATTGTCTCCGCAAAAATACCTATTATGTACGCTGGTAGAAGGCATTCACTATTCACTTCAATCTTTATTTCAACGTTCCTATCCCACAATGTAGTATTATTTGTGGTATTATTTGCAATATGAAAGTGGTAAAAGAATGCCGCAACATTTGAATATAAACAAATAAAAGAGGGTTACCTTTATGTATGCTCCAATTATAGAATGTGTTATAATTATTATTATAAAAATACACTGTTATCAAAGTTGTTTTAATTTTTTCATGATTATTCAGACTTAGTTTTAGTACTTCAAAGTGATATCAGGATGTCAGGATAAAAAATTTAAAAAAAAATAGATATTCTTCAGTCGTCATATTAACAAAAATATGTAAAAAGCAGCCTTGAAAGAAATACCACTATTTTGATTGTAGGCAAGTATAGGTATAAAGTATGCAAAATGCATTTTTGTCTAAATCCAGTAATGTAAAACCAGTGGTGTAAAACTAAATGTACAAACTGACGCAGTTACGAGTTGACTGCGTTTCGAATTGTCCGTTTCCATTTTTGTCGTTAAGAAATGTCTCGTTACTATATGTTATGGATTCCTATTTTAGGCCTGATAGAATTTGAATTCTGGAGAGGTTGTCTTTCGTCATCAATAAGCTGGTCTAACCACTCCACACAATGGCTTCGTGTGATGATTGGTCTCACTATGGATGTGTCTTTGGGCTACAGCGCCAATTTTTCCTGCCAGGTACCTACACAGAAGTCAAATGGATCATATATTGAAGTTAGAAAAAACATAATTGTTTGAATAGGCATGATGACTGATTTTGAAAAACCATTATATTTGTACGCATAAGCTTAATCCAAAAAAAATTGTTGTTTTTTGAAAATATAAAGGTTTTGAGGAAGAAATTTACATTTTAAAAATACAATTCAAATTTTGCACCAAAACGCTAGAATAGTAATGGCGTCTCTATGACATCACACATCTATAAACACTTCAATTATTTCATAGTTTGTAAATTGAAAATTTATTTAAGTTAATAATTTGAATTATTCTATAACGAGTAAATATCATTCAAACGATGCTAAACCAGGAAATACGATAAATGTTCGAACGATTACAAAAGGTTGACGTCACACGTTTGTGACCGGTGTTTTAGCTAAGATGGCGGATTGTCATATTTTGTATTTATATTTTTACTAAAATAAATATGATTACAATTATTGTAATCTAAAAATAAGTGACAGCTTTAGAATCTTTGTAATTTATACAATTATTTCAGTTATTCTTAATCATGCCTATTACAGAATTGCCCTAAGGCCTGTAGTTATAAATAACTTGTTTTTACATATTCTCACAACACAGAATAGATATAGATAGGAATGGATATAGATAGGAATAGATATAGGAACTAGGCGAGAACAATATATAGTCACTATACCTACTGTGGATTCCAGGGCATACTGGAATAGAAAGGAATGAAATAGCAGATGAACTAGCAAAGAAGGGAACTGATACTCCGTTTTGGGGGACGGAACCCTTTTGCGGTATCAACTTCAATGTAATAAGCAAAGCTGAAAAAGAGAAGACCTGACCATTGGAGAGATCTAGTGAAGCTTCTGGGTGACTACAACCTGCTGAGATCAAATGAATGCCTAAGTCAGAGTAAAACACCACTAAGGGTTTTAACAGGGATCTTAACGGGACATTGCCGCCTGAACGGTAACCTGAAAAAACTCAAAAAAGTGGAGGAAGAAGAATGGAGATTCTGTGGCATGGAAGAAGAAACCTCCATCCACATACTTGCGAATTGCGTAGCAGTTCAGAATCCTAGGGCACAGCACCTAGGAGATTATTGGATAGAAGAGGGACTTTTACCTAAGTTGAAGCCTGCAGATATCCTAAAATTCCTCATGGCAATAGGACTAAAGGAGCAACTAGTCTCTGAGACGTTCCTCAGGAACTAAGTAGAAGTAAGGGGGCACAATAGATATTTTAGGTCTCAGTGAATGTCACCCCAACATACATACATACATACATAGGAACTTGCTTTCAATAAACAAAAAAGTAATTGTGGAAAGAATTCCATAAATGAAATAATTTTTCTCAACATCGATTAATTTCGACTTTATGGTAGTTCCCAGTACACCCTACTAATAAAAGAAAGCCATCGCTTTATCGAGATTTCTCCTATTTTAACAAAATAAATCCGCTGCCCGCGTTATTGCCATGTGCCATTTAATCGCTAGACAGTTTTGCGCCAATAAAAAATGCCGCTGCGACCATTTACGCCGGAACAAACATGCGTGGGATACACAGTAATAACTTGTGTGGGACAATGTGAGGTCATATGAAATATGAATATTAAAAATTCTTGAAAAATTTTACAAATTTGTAAATACCGTTTGTTGATAAACATACAAAAAGTTATTCTTATAAATGAAACTACATATTTAATGAAAAAACCAGTTAGTGTATTTGCTCTAGTAGAACCTTTCAAGGAAAAACGATAATATACCTCATGAATTTTTTTATAGAATAAGTTGAAGATTTAATAGGACCATATATTTTATTACTATATTGTATTCTCGTCGGTCTTTGACCAGTGTGCAAAATTTCGAATTAATCTGTTCGTTTAAAGTGGGTCAAAATCGAGTCCAAAGGAGTCGGTTACATACAAATAAACATACATACAAGTGAAGCTAGTATAGGCGTGTTAAAAATAGATTATGGCCCCCCCCTCTCAAAGTGTATATGACCGCCACTGTCAAGAGGTGAGTTTTGTAACAATTTATTTGTATAATTTCAAATTTTAGTCTAACTATGATATTATGTTAAATTTGGTTTTTATTTATTTCCTCTCATAATTAGATCACCAGAAATAGATTCCGAACTCTCTAACAATGATGCGCCACTGGTGAAAACTGTCTTATTGATTTCATTCGGATGCTTATGATTTATGACGTAACGAGAAAGATTCGTGACTTTTACTATAATTCTTGTTTCCACATCAGTTTTTAAAACGACTAGATCCTGGATATTTCATTCATCCAAGCAAACCAGAATGATCTTAAACGAGAGAAATTTAAAATTTTTAATATTTTCTCATAACCCCATATGCCTACGCGCTAGTTTATAACGGCTTAAATGTTTATATATATATATATAATATATTGCATCACTTTCGAATGAATATCTGCCCGGAAAGATACCTGCGTGGGATTTTTATTATATTAATACAGTTAGGTATATTAATCAAATTGAAGAGTACATTATTTTATTAATGGAAACATAATGACAATTTAAAACATAATAAATTCGTTAGTAGGTATTCCTAATAGTTATTAATTATTGAAGATAATAGATGATTGTTTTCTTTCGTCACGAAACAGGTTTTGTTTTCATAATTTATAGATGAGTAAACAATAATCCAGGATCAAATCAAAACACTAAATATTTTGTAGTTGTACGAAAAAGTGTTACTATTGCAGGTGACGAAATGAACTATCAATTGTTAAGTTTATAAGCAATCGGGATATTTGTTTTTATTTATTTGTTGAATTTGTACCATTACACTTTGAAATTTTCGACCTTAAGGGCCGGTAGTCCAACGTTGAACGTCCCATATCTCAAAAAGTATGGAAAAAAAGTTTCAAACAAAAGCTGTAGAGAATAAATTGATCTTTAAAAATGGATGAATACATTTTATTGATTAATCTAATATTTTAAGAGTTATCGGGCGAGATAGAAGAACCGGTTATTTAAATGGGCCATAAATCGTAAACGGTAAGTTTTATAAAAAAAGTTTACGGAAAACAAAAGACGCGAAATTTTATTCTCTAAAGTGCAAAGATATCGGCCAAAATCGATTTTTCAAGATGGCGCCTGAAGCTCCACCGGAATCTGTCAGCATTTTGTGATTTTATACTCAGTAGATAAGTGTTCCTAAACCTTATAAAAAAAAATTGGATCGGAAATTTAATGCGAGGTTGACCAAAAAAACGGCTATTTTCACTGGCGTAATAGTCTCGGGCTGCTAAAGCTCATTTTCTGCCCTAGGGACACAATAGTACCTATATTAAGATATAAGGGCCGGAAGTGTAGCTTACCAGCTTGAGGGTTTGGTGTAACCGCCCGACACTTGCGGAAGGCGGTTACCAAACCCGAAACTGTTGACTGTTGAAAAATGGACCCTTTTTATTAAACATTTTTGTTGAGTAACTAGACGCATTACACAAAACAAGCCACGCCCCGTTGTGTAAAGTGCCATTACACAACGGCTATTGCCAATCAGCGCCAAAGTAGATTCATTACCTACAAAACAATTAACACCACTTCTACAAAATTGAAATGAAATATGGGACGTGCAGTGCAATGTTTGAATCAGACTCGTCATAAAATGTCATAATTTGACAATATACCTACCTACCTAAGGTGATTTAGAGCTAACTTGTTGTTAAAATGGATTCAGAAAGCGAAAACGAATTCAACTTCGCTCCACCAGAAGTTCTACAAGCTGCCAGTTTAATTACAATCTGCCTTTTGCCTAAAAAATCTAAAAAATGGTATGAAATCGTTTACTTACCAGATATTCATGGATTGGCGAAAAGCTTAACATGTAAATTCGTTTTCGGAGAATGTTTCTATTCGCTTTGTAAAAAGTATATAGAGCTCCGGCCGAATAATGTTTCAACCAGATAATTCTTCCTCAACCTCCAGAATGGTAAATGTACTAGTCAAAAATTAGAATCAATAAAATCGGAGCAATGGGAAAGCCTATAGCACTTTTTCTGAAACTTCCGAACCCAGAATTATATATACAGGACATACATTTAGAAGATCATCTGCCACCATTTTAGTTGATGCAGGAGGTGATTTTTTAACATCATTAAAACGGCACGGAGGATAGCAATCATCACCGGTTGCAGAAGGATACATTGACGATTCCTTGAAAAACAAGATGGATATGGCACAAAAAATTGTGAACGCAATTGGACCTTCATCTTCAAATCCGAGGTCTGAAAACATCGCAAATAATACCTCCACTACTTCAAAAAATATTAACTAGAATCTGGAAATTGATTCCTCTTCCTCTACTCCCTCTATAAATATTTCCGACTGCAGAAATTTCACCATAAATATTGTAACCAATAAATGAGCTTTCAATAGGAAACTGTTTGACAAAAACCATCAAAATTTTTTTCTTCAATAAATTATTCTCTAAATATCTCCTCCGTTTGATTTGAATGGTGAACACTCAGTCATAGAAAAAGTATAGTATTCTACTTTCGTGTAATGGCTATTACTCCTTCGATTGACTACCACGCAAACTTCATTCTCATGAGTAATAGCCATCAATACACGCTCGTTGAATAATATACTATTTTTTCCGCTACAAGTAGTTCCGTTCCAAGTGAAACCACATTGATTTCCAATAATATAGATCAAGAAGTACATTGAAACGTTAACTTTGCGTTCAACCTTTCAGCTAATAAGTTTTTCGATTAATTTATTTAGAATTTTGATTTTTGGTGGAATAGAATATATATATTTACTGAAAATTTTTCAATCGAAAAGTTCATAAATTATTTCACATATATAACTCTTGGTGGAATTAACTTTTTGTTCAAAAATCAATATTCTTGAGATATTTTACCGCGAAATTTAAAATTTTGAAGTTTCTTTAAATAAGAACGGAGAAGGTGCCGGCAGGTCTTTTCTTATCGTCTGTCGTCAAGTCAACAAGTGTGGAACTGTACAGTAATCCACAAACTACCTATATTTTTGCTAAAATTGAAAACTAAAATTTGCTCACATATTATCTTATAAGAATCTGGATTACTGGTATGTTACTACATCTTATTGTTTCTTCTGTATTTTAAATTTTGAAATAGAAAAATTTACCATTTTTAAAGAAGTAGTTAGAACAAATTGGCTACCCATTTTGGATACCACATGGATTTACCTTCATATTCCTTTAGCAAAATTTTCCTTATAAATATATAATTTCTTTCTTCTAATATTTGATTTTCAAAATTTTTTTTATATATAAAACGGATATTTGTCCAGGATGAATCCTTTAGCTGGATACATTGATATCTTTTATTTTTTTATCTGGACAGATATTCTTGTAAGCTCCAGTTTTTTTATGTATTCTTATACCTGTATATCTTTGTAGCACAGTTTCCTGGAATACAGTTTACTGGAGCATAAGTTTCCTGGAATAAAGTTTCTTGGAGCATAGTTTTCATGGAGTACCTATAGTTTTCATAGAGTACCTACAAGTTTCCTGGTGTATTGCTTCTTTAAAAATAAAATACACAATTTTTTTGTATAAGTCAGAAGGTAGTCAAACCACTAGTTCTATCCGTTCAACGCATCAAGACCAGAACAATAGAAGAAAATAAAGAGGTTGTATCACTCTATAGTTCATTTTTTTCCATTTGTTACAAAATTTTTAGGACCATTTTGTTTAATATTAGTCGTTACTAACCTTTCTAGTTATAGTTATTTTTTTTGTATCTTTCTAATTTTTATGTCAATAACAAAGCCCTGAGAACTGGCTTTGTTATCTCCAAACATTAAATCAGTTAGGCAAGAACCTACAGTACATTTTCCATCATTTTTTTTTCAACTTTCAATGCCCAACTCAAAATTGTTTCATTGGCTCCCAATCATAATTGTTTCAACATCACCAACAAAGTATTTTTAATAATTTTTAATAATTATGCAACAAACTGTTCTATTAATTTTAATATGCATTAATTTAAAGTTAAATTGATTTGTTTATTTTGATATTTTGCTAGGTTTTACGTTATTTTTTATTTTTGAATAAAGTTTTTGCAAAAATCCCAAATTTTTACTTTTAAAAGGAACTAGGGTCGTATCTACAACCTACTTCTATGGTAACAATGTTGGTCAATTAAAAAAAAACTGATCGTGCAAAATATACTATTTGATTCATTCTGTACTCACTGAATTCAGTTGGCTAAAACTATCTATAATCCTTCTGTTGGATTTAAATAATTGATTCAGTTGTTGGCTTCAAACAAAGTGTATAGCTAATATTGTGACTATATAGATGAAGTTTGTTTTAATGATGGATGCCGTGGCTATAAAAGGGGCACTCGTATTATAATGTCAATAAGTATTCAAGGACATTATATTAAGAGAACATAAAAAATTGAGATGATTGGATGATTATTATTTTTAAATAATACGATATGACATCAATGGAAAAATAATAGACGAATCAGAAATTTAATTATAACTTCAGTCGATTTGTAGTTTTATCTTAGTGAATTTGTTATTTTGTGTAATTACATCTTATCGGTGCAAGGTACATGCCTTCCGTTTATTTTATCATTTTTTAACACGCAAAGCCTACACAGGGCTCTAATATCGAATCATTTCAATACAAATACTACACATAAACTAATATTCGGGATCGTCGCAATTGAAATTCAATAGAAATCAAACGTAATTTAATTCCATGAAGAACCCTGTAGGTAATTTTTTTTATTTTATTACATTTATTAACAAACAAGTGCTAGGTGAATGAACTAGCATCTATAATGTCTTTATGAGGTTTACATTCGGTGATGTAACCTCTAACACAAATCATACTAGGTCTATTGGCCATTTTTGTGTTTCTTGGTCTTAACAATTCCTCTAGTAGTGGATTTGGATGAGTTTCTATGGTTTTACGATGTTTGATGATTCTCTCCTGGATAACTTCTTGTACTGTGGGCACTCCTAGGTCTACGTGTGATTTGGTACATACCATGGAGCATCTACTAGTTGACGGAGTATTTTCGATTGATTCCATATAGGCTTAATGGTAGGTTTGTAGATAAGGATTTTGTTTTCTAATGAGACTTTAGATATTTTTTCGATTAGCCAATGTAGTTTTCTTGCTTTTATGTCAAGTTGTTTAGATGGACCTGCACATTCGTTGTTGTTGCTTGTGGTTCTTGGTAGTTGGAGAGGATCACTGTGTCGTCGGTAAAAGTTCCTGTTGTGTACTGTGTTTCTAGTATATCTGATGTGTACAGTATGTAAAGTAGTTTTACCCTGACCGCCGGACGGACATCGGAAACACCAGACAGAATGATTTCCGCATAAAGTGACGTTTCGATTTTTAAGTACAATCGTTGTCACAACACAAGACAGAGTGACAAACCGATAAAGACGTAATGGCGTAGCTTAATTGGGGCACAAAAGACATAATGTACCTTTCCATTTGTTATAATTGGACATACGCGGTCAGTGATAACCAAAAAAATTGTCTTTGATACATTCAAGGAAGAATGACTTTTACTGTAACTATTATCTTTGACATCTATTAATAAGCAAGTATAAAAAAAATGATAAATATTCTAAATATTTTTAATGGTCACTCTGTTTTTCTTTACGGTTATTTCCTACTTATACCTGCCGCTGGTAATGCCATTTCTTTGTATGGAATGCGGGACTGCTGCGGCAGACTCTGTAATCACTTTCGGTCAATCCCCCACGGAATTATAAAACCATTCATTATCTGAAATACAGGTACGCGGTATACAACTTGACGTCTGCTATCTTTGGGCTACATAAAAAATAACCCCGCTGAGCAGACCATAATATTATTAGGTAATAATGGGTTTAAAAAAATGAAATGATTGATTCTGTTGCTAAATTTAAAACTTTATTTTACATTTTATAAGAAATCCATAAATACCTTTTTTAAAATATTGTTTGCAATTAAATTAAAGCCAGTTGCGTACTTAGCCACTACGTCGCGTAGTCCGTTGCGCAATTCGTAGTCAATTTTAAATTTTAACTCGTTACAAGTTTGCTATTATAGTAGCAAGGTGTATTTCGATAGTAGAAGCGAAATTATATGCATTAGGGTTTAGAAGGACATTCCTAAATTGGCTCTCATCTTACTTAAACATGAGGAAAATTCTGGTGAAGATTGATAATAACAAATCTGAACTACATAATGTTGATCATGGAGTCCCAGAAGGCTCTATTTTGGGTCCGTTAATATTTCTTTTATGTAAATGACCTTCCGTTATACACAAAAGCCAATTACACTGTATTATACGCCGATGACACCACAGTAGCAGCAAATGCTGAATCTCTTTCGGAACTCTCTGACAAACTTGGTGAGCTTTCCCATAATTTTGTGGAATTCTTGGTAGGAATTCTTTAATAGTAAATCCTAATAAAACTGTGCTTATGCAATTTTCTCCAAATATAAAAAATCCACCTATCTTACTACTAGAGTTGAGTCCGCTGATGTACACGCATCTCAGACCACAAAATTCTTGGGTATAGTTTTAGACAGTAACATGAACTGGTCTTCAACTATTGAGCATATCTGTAAAAAATTGAATAGTGTATATTATGCTATATTACAATTACGCAGCATTTTTACTCATGAGCAATTAATGCAAGTGTATTATGCTCTGGTGTTCTCCACCATATCTTATAATATAGTCTTTTGGGGTGGTTCATCTATCGCCTATAAGGTTTTTATAGTCTTGCAAAGAATCTTTCAAAAAATATAATTTTGTAACGCTACCTTCAATATATGTATATAATAGTTATTTGTTTTACTAGGCATAAAAGCACAAGATTTAATGCCGCGGCATCTGCTTTTCTGCCGTGTGAAACATATAATTTTTTCTTCAAATTTGTTCCAATTCCAAGCAAAATCGACTTTTTCATATTTAAATTATTATCATCAGCATCATTTTGAGTTTTCTTAATGTCATTGTCAATTTTGACTTAAATTATTACTTGGAAGGTTGCCTAGCAACGAACTTTTTCTGCCTAGGCAGTAAAAGTGGACTTTTTCTGCCTAGGCATTAAAAGTACAACTTCTAAGCCTGCCAAGTGTCATTAAAAGGCCGCTTTTAATGTCATTTGGAGAAAAATGTATTTTATATGCTAGGAGTAACATTCAGGAGTTTGCCAAGAACTGTGATTTCCATAACTATGCTACCAGATTTGGTGATAAGTTTTGTTGAAAAATTGAATAGATGAGGCGTTTACTTGATGAAGATTCATACTTAACTATGAAATAAAACAAGGAATTTTTGTTTAAACCTTCATTACAATTGAACTATGTTCAATACAACTTGTGACGCGTTTCGCTACACAGTAGCTTTCTCAAACGAATGGAGGTATCATGAAAAGTTTTTAATTTATATACAGTGCATCACGATCAAATTTGAGCAGATTTGGCTCGTTTTGAAACTGTGTGACCTTCAGAAATTCGTCCTTTAGCAATGTAGGCACGACACGATTATTAAATTGAGGTTTTTGATGGTATTTCTATGCCGTGTTTTTTTTGAGTAAAACCGTTCTGATTAGGTAGGTACTTTCGCTAAAAATATCCAATTAATATTATTATGGATGTGCCATTGAAATCGAATTAGTTTATCGTCGAGTTTTCTTTCACTTTCGAAGTTATTTGTTTCCGCTTAGTATTTGGTTTCTGAAATAATAGATCAAAACACATCAATCAAATAACAATTTAATTAAATTGTGAATATTTTCTATCATTGTTTTTCCGTTCGTCATCATCAATACGATACATCAATCTTATTCAAATGACTAAACTTTTACGATATCTTTTCGAAAAAAGCATTTAATAAGTCAGTGACTTTTCAAATTTCTCGCACAATAACATTAACAACACTGTTCAGTCAACTGATATCTATTAATAGAATACTGTTAAAATTTGAGCAGGCTGCATCAGATACCCACTGAGAGCAGACCACCTTGTCAATTTTTACAGAAGTGGAAAAAACAGACTTTCACCGAAACAAAGAAAAAGCTTGATGAATACTATAGATACTCTGCCCCATCAATTTCACTGGTTAAGAAGTGGTTTTCTGAGTTTAGCTGCTGTGGTCAAACCAGTACAAGTAATGCCGAACGTTCAGGCCGCCAAAAGATATCGTTACAACGAAAATCGTGGAGAAAACCCAAGAAATTAGAAGGGGCGACAAGGATTTTATCATCCGTGAAATGGTCAGGGAGAGAAGCAATTATTTCTGACAACTTAAAAAATATAACTTACGATTACCCGATACCAGCAGCACATTCAGAAGGAACTTACAATTATATTACATTCCTTAAGATTCCAAAAATAGTTTCGTTATTACTGATTCTTCAAGTGTTGTGAAAAGTTTAAAAAAATTCTACTCAGAACAAGTCAAACTTAAAATGAAGAACCAACTATAAACACTAATATAATTGTAAAAATGTGTACCATCACATACATGGCAACGAAGAAGCAGATATCTCAGACCAAGAATCGGTCAATAAAAATTTTATTTCAAAATTAGAGTTGAAGTACTACCAGGACCTTAGGTTTTCTGTTAAATTAAAGGAGCTCCCCAAGTTCAAGAGCTGACAACTAAAAGCTACCTAATTAAGGATTAGACACACAATCCTAACCCACCAATTCCTGATTAGTATAATTGAATCTTATCAAACCAGCGCAAACATTATACAGAGTGAGTTTTAAGTATGGAACGCCTTAGTTATCCCGGCACGATTTTAATGGATTTTGTTGTGCAAGGATCTTGGAATGTTGCCGATATTATGGTGTTGTTCACATTGTTGTCAGATCTTTCCTTTTCCCGGAATATTAATGAACTTTTTTATTTCAATTGGGTCACCCCTTTTGAAAACCTTGAAAAATACTAAATATTTTTCATGTAATGTTCCCTATACCATAATTTCGGAGTTGTAGCTACATTTACAGTATCGAAGTTAAAATAATACATTTAGATGGCTATTATTGAATATCCAGAACAACTAAACGTATGAGCTGAAATAATAGGCGACAAAATAATACCTTTTTCATTGAGGTAAACAAATGGTCCGGCATATTTAGATTTATTGGAAAATAGTTAGCACTTGAGTTGGTTCGATTATTTCCAAATCTAAGTATTTTCAATAACATTTTAATGTTTAAATTTAATTATTCGAAACTTTCAGTTAATTACTGATCCCAAACGACAATATTTGGCTGCAATAAGATGGTGCTGCACCTCACTATGTGCATGACCTAAATAATGTCTTTCCCAAAACGATAGATTGGAAGGCGTGGTTTTATCGAATGGCCCCCTCGACCTCCCGACATGAATCCTCTAGACTATTTCCTGTGGGGTCTGTTAAAAACCATCATTTATAAAACAAAACCTGCCAATATTGATAAGTTAAAAGATAGAATTACGACAGAGTTAAGAAGAATTAAACAGTCAGGGATGCTGCAAACTGGACACAAACATCTAAAGATTTGTTTTCAGTTTTTATGCTCCCTTATTTGGATAAATATTTGACTACACCAGTTTCGTTAAACTTTTTACTAGTTTACTGATAGTAGACCTTGTTATGATATTATTTTTATTAGGATATAAATTATTGAAGATTATTCAAATTAAAGGAATTTATTCAATCGTATTATTATTTTAACTTCGGCGAAAATAATGTAAATGTAACTATAACTCCGAATTTATGGCATTTGGGTATTCGGAACATTACGTGCAAAATGTTCAGTAATTCTTAAGGATTTCAAAAGGCAAAAAATATACTAAGTTCATTATTATTCCGGAAAAATTAAAGATTTGACAACAATGTAAATACCACCATAATATCGGTAATATCACAAAATTTTTGCACACCAAAATCTATAGGTTTGTTCCAACACACAAATTGTAATCGTTACTGAATTGTTATCGATATCGTTCTTAGGGATTCGTTACGCAGTCGCTAAGTGTTTACCGTTCTAATAACGATTGGAACGGTTTAGTTACTGACTCGAATCATAAATCTGGAACGTATCAAACATAACCATACTTTTATGTTTATATGGTACATGTTGTTAAGTAAAAATCTGTTGATTTATAACAGATAGCACAAACAAATATAAATAAGTTCGCTCCCACAAAATTCAACAAATACAAAAACAACAAATCAAGGCAACTAACCTAACTAGGTATGGTTATATGTACTGCGCAAGTCAGTTCCCTTGACACGGGTTGGAGCAAAACAAATTATCGTTCGCTAGACGGTTCTCTCGTGGTTGGAACCCATTTTTGCTAATTCACATGCGCGTCACCATTCCGAGAACGGTTTCTTGATGTGTTGGAACAAACCTTATAAGAATCGTGTGACTGTTTCCGAGATAATTGATGCGTTCCCTACTTAAAACTTATTCACTAGAATCCCAAACAGCCTACAATTAGCTTTCAGAGACCAAATGAACGATTTCTTGAATTTTTAAAACCCATAAATTATAAACCAAATATTCTATTTCATTAACAAAGTGTATCGAGAATCTAATTTTTTTTATTTTATTCTAGGTATGTGGTGTCGCCATTTTTAGTCTTGCAAACAGTGCACGAAACGTAGAAAGAAGTATTTTTTAAGAAAAGGTAGGGAGACTAACGAAATACAGACATCTTTTGGAACCAAAAAACATAATACGGTAAGAGTTATAGAAATATGCCAGTTCGAATGAAAAATTTGGATGTATTCCCAGTTTTTTATCACTTACTTGTTAGGTCCATTCATTCATTCGTTTGGGCACTTGAATTAAATCTTTGTACCAATTTCAATTTTTTCTACTTCGTTCCTAGAAGCTTCGTGTCCTCTATATAGGAAACTAGCTTAGCTGGAGGTTCTCACAGAAGCAGAATATGTGAATAGGTGGTTCATCCCTCACTTCACATTTTCTACACATAGGTTTACTGACTTTTTTGAATTTGTGTAGATGTTTCCGTATGGTACAGTTTCCAGTAACCAGGTCTTACTAAAAATCAATATAACCTGATTCAGAGTTCCTTGTCTACCTTGTTCAGTTAACTTTTTGCATGAAGGTATTGTTCAGTAAAGCTCCATTTGTCTAGTCAGTTCCAGAATTTAGGTCCTATACAATTCTTTGTCATCCACAGAACGGTTTCGGATCTATAAAGTCTCCTTTAGAGTCTTCTTTAGCTAAGTGGTTCGCCAATTCATTATCTGCAATGTCCCGGTATCCATACTAGATACCCTCTGTGTTGTTTATTGTGATCTATTTAAAGGGATTTGTTTTTGAAAACTTACCAGTCCAGATCTAGAGGTGGGATTTGGGATTACTGATAACTTTGAGCAGAGCCTGGCTGTCAGTGAATATTTCAATTTTTTGTTCTCACTAACCTTTCCTGATGTTTTCATCAATACAGGCTACAGCAGCAATCGTTTCTGCTTGAAATACAGACGGTGAACCAGCTGATTTCTCCAGGATTACCTGATTGCATCCCCTCCTTCCTAAATGGGATAATGATTAACTCGATCAGTGAATATGTTCTCCAGTGTCATGATATCCAAACTGATTTTAAGTATGGGTTCATCTAGAATTGTTCCAGTTGTTCAGGCACCTAACCTAACCGATTACAGTACAGCCTGAGAGTCGCCTTCGTCGCGTGCGTCCTTACAAAAAGTTCCTGAATAGGAACGCTAATAAGGGTTTCCACAAAGCTTCTGGGATGAAAGTAGATAACATGGGAAATGGTTCAAAGATTCAGTTCAAGTACCTGGGCTGATGAGCACAACCCAACCGAATGAATGAATGAATGAAGGGTTTCCATTGATACGGTTCCCTTGCTGTTCATGGAAATGGTAAAAGCAAGGAGAGCTTGATTTTGAATTGCAGTTAATATATTCATTGCAGATAATGTTATGAGATCATTGAAGCATTTAAATCCATTACTCGTTAAATTATCTGCTACCATTTCAAATATATCTATAAAATCTTGTCTCATTTCTTTTAGTGCTTGCAGGAACATAGTAGGTATTCAATAGTTTCTTCCTCCAGCTTCTTTGGTTCTTATCCACAGGGACCTGGTGGTAGTGTTGTAGTTACTACTACTTTCGTTTCTTGCTTTGCGAGTACTTACATCCACTTATTTATTTCTCTCCAAATCACTATGACGATCACAGCCCCTTTTTGCACAGCCCCGTTTTTGACAAAAATTTCATTGTAGTTCCATACTGAGCATAAGGTAACTTTCGATCAAGTTTCTCTAATTTATATTTGTTTTGCTGTTTTTTTTTTAAAGCAAGAAGTTCTTCTTGTAAGACATCGCTTCCATTCATAGGTTTATATAACTGGATCTTCTAATCTTCCCGAGTATATTCTCGCTCCTATATCAGCTTTCGTGACAGAGCTATAAAGGCATAATGAATCCTTCGAGAAAACTGAGTCTCTTGTAGGAAGGTTAGTCGCTTTCTTCTTCTCAAAGTTTCTCCTTGTGATCAAATAGTACGTTTGCTGTTTCTGCAGTTTGCTTTGGAACTTACCAAGTTTCACTACCTTAACTAAAATTTTCGCGTGTCCATAGAAGAATAAAGCCATAATTGGTTTTTCATATTATTTATTATGTCTTTCATATTATTTATTATGTATTTCTTAGTATTTCTCGTACCAAAAAGATTGAAGGTCATTTATAGGTTATCTTATATTTCTTATCTTTACCGTTTATTATTTTTCCGTTCTATTTTGACCAAGTTTTTATAAAAAATTCATCATCATAGATAACTGACCAAAACAAACAATAATCACACCATAAAAATTATAAATACGCTAGAAATTACGATTATTTGAAGAAATAATGGTTTATAAAGCACACTATTATAGCAAATCAATTTAAAAAGTAAAAAATTATTATTAGTTTATCACAAAAAGCCAACTTCTATACAATTTATAATGAAGAATCAATTTATTGGAAAAACAAAGTGGCACCAGCCATCATGGAAAGTTTGGACGCTGCGGGGATTCTAGAAAGAACAAACGAGCCCCGTGCTACAATTGTAGCCACGATTCACAGATAATAAAGTGGATAGACACCAAAATAAAGAAATTTGGAGGACATTGTGAACAAGGACTCGAGGAATACTTAATAGGCAAAGATCCAAAGTACAATGTAATATAGAAGAATAACTGGAATGTAACAACGGAAAATGCGAAATAGGTGTACACCATGATTAACAACAATTGGTGAATGAAACAAAATGAACAAAAAACACATATATATGTACTGCAGAAGCCATAGCAGCATACAGAGCAATCCAACTAGCCCTAGAAGATGAAATGCCAACAATTATTATATCAGATTCTAGAAGTGTGGTACAAGCAATAACGAAGCAAGGCATCTTCTCAAAAAGTTCACAAACCATGAAGCACCAACTAGGAAACCATGGTTTCATGATGTAAAATGTACCACTAGAAGACACATTATACTAACGTGTAGAATGAAAACAGGACATTGCATTACACCAGCACACTTACACAAAATCAATGCAATATCTATAACAATAGGCATGATGACAGTCACTAAGAATCACTAAAATATTGATTTGATATAATTATATATGATGCAGGGATTCAAAAAAAAATTACATGTGTGATGACCAATATTTTAGTAAAAATATAAGCACAAAATTTAACAATCCGCCATCTTAGCTCAAACGCCAATCAGAAGAGAGTGACGTCGTACTTTCGCAAATTTGACCTTGATATTTTGTCTTTCGTACGAACCATAGATAAGTCCGAACTATCTATGGTCCGAGCGTCTGTTCTGTTTTGAATTTCCTTTGTTTGTGTGATTCAAATTATGTATCAAAATAAACTTCTAAGCTGTCAGTGTTTGAAGTTTGACGATTTTACCAATGGCATAAAACAGTCTGTTTTATGTTCTAAGAATGACACAGATCACCTATAAATGGTGTTTACGAATTGATGATGTCACAGACAGGCGACATTACTATTCTTGCGTTTTGGCGCAGAATTTGAAATGCATTTTTAAAAGGTAAATTTCTCGTTTAAAAACTTTTTTCTCAGAGAAATAACATTTATTGTAGATAAAGTATATATGTGAAAACATCGTGGAGCAGTTTTTCAAAATCAGTCATCATGCCTATTGATATCGAGCACCCCACGCAGCAGATATAAAATTATTTTTTCTCCTGCCTATATTGTAAACATTTTGACATTGTGTTGAAGGATGTAAGTAACAATTAGGTGCCAAAAAGATATCGTTGACGACGGGTTGTAAGTTGTAAGTCAATTAGGTGGTAATAGTTTATGCTATATAAAACGTGTATCTTATTTATTTATTTGAATATTAATAGTACAATTATTACAATTATGAACATTATAAACAAAATTTCGTTTTTTCTCAATTTGTATGCAATGTAATGACTCCATAAGTTCTCCATCTCTAACCAAGCTTTCTATTACTCTTGAAGTACTGCAGGAGACTTCTGGCTTCATTATATTGTATAAAATTTTATTTGCAGCTTCCTTTTTATTGTTGACGCTGTCCGCTACAGAACTTTCCGCAATAGTTGCAGATTTCCATCCGCATGTCGCTTGAAAGCTAAGACATCAACTCCAGTATTCGCTAATAAAGCTTTCTTCTAAGGGAGTGTCCAGTAGATTTCTTAAAGTTCTCAAAGTTCAGAAATTTAGCAATTTTAGTTGGAATTGAAGAAATCGGGTTTTTTCCGACAGGCTTGCTTAAGCACTTTCCATTTCGATATCGCACGAAGAAGCGAGGATTAAAATTCGTCATGTGGGATCTTATAACAATGTAATTTCGAACTATTTTGAAATAACAAAATTTCTCATCGTCACTGTTAGTCACTGTAAATTCTCGTGCCATTCCATTTTTGGAATCAGGAATAGTAACAATTATAACTTCATGCCTTTATTCAACATTGTCCATATTCATTGCACAGAGTTCACTAGAACGACAGACTTCAGAAATTCCCATTATCATTACAACCCTTATCATTAAATAAATGGGTACCAGTCAGTTCCTCGCATCTACCTGAGTTAATCCCTTTTCGAACGGAGGGTAGGATTAAGACAGGTCTGCAGTTCCTCACAGTCTGCAGTTCCTCACAGTCTGCAGTTCCTCACACTATTGTTTTATTTATTTATATATTTCTTCCGCTATGTTCCTAACATTAGGGAAAATGTATCTATGCATTCGTGAGTTTTCGAAAAATTGAATTGTGTAATTGACAGATTATTATAATAATTTTCAATAATAACCCAACCAAAACCACCCTACCTTACCCCCTACCCTAATCCGAATCGAAAAATTGAATTGTGTAATTGACAGATTATTATGATAATTTTCAATAATAACCCAACCAAAACCACCCTACCTTACCCCCTACCCTAATCCGAATCGAAAAATTCTTCGTATTTTTAGTCAATTTTTGAAAAAAACAATAAGAAAATAAAAATAAAAATATCTGTCATTGTGGACCTTGCTACCTGATACTTAATCCCTTACCCTTCGTATGCTGCGAGGAACTGAACACAAATTTTGTACCTACCTGTTAATGTGCGAGGAACTAGATAACTCCGAAATAAATATCATCAGGGGCTTCAAACAGGAATTTATTCACATCTTCCCTGTCAAGCACATTAGGTTTATATCTGTCATTTCTTGTTTTTAAAAATGCTCGAAGTTTTAGTGAGAAAATGCTAACGTACTGCTATAGAATACTGCTAGTTTGCTCATGATCCAATCACCGTCATTGTTAACAAGCTAAGCCACTTTCGAATCCATTGCTATGCTCGTCGAGTTACTTTGTTTCAGAACTGCTTTATTGCCGATATTTCCCGATGTATTTTGGATAAGTAGGTATCTCAACAGCAGTTTTTCTTTTATAATTGATAGATTCGTCACTATAACTTTTAGCAGCAGCGCTGGACTTCCATCCACCATCCCTTTTCAACGTTTGTAAATTAGCAACAGCACCTGACAGAAGTGTTGCTGACAGTCTACGCAACGCAACGTGCTGTATGCGGAAGGTTTTAAATTGACTGTATAATCACATTAAAATTTTCGGGTATTAATAGAGACTAATTTTTTGTATTTGGCAGCACGTTTCAATACTCGTATTAAAACCATAACATTATCAAAACGAGCAATATCGCTAATCAATAAAGCATCGTATTTATCGTTGGATTAACATAAAATATTTAGCTAGGAACAACCCAATTACTTTCAAAAGTTCACTGAACACGTTTTTTTAAACCATTAAACCACCATTAGTGTTCAACCAGTAATTATTATACAATTCATATAAACGAACAAAACATAAAGAAATACAAGGCACGTAATCTATTGTAGTATTTATTTCAAGGTCTATCTACAGAACCGAACTAAGCCAATCAGAATGTGAAAAAATTCAGAAAAAGAAAATATTATTATTTACTATTCGTACAATCGGACCGCCACGCAAGGTACAATTTACTTCTTTTTGGCATTTCCTCCGAAAGAGTTCCGTTCCTTTCGTCAGGACATGGTGTTTTCCTGTTTGAAAAATGTATATGTTTCCTATTTTGGCTACGCTACGATTTTCCTAAAATTAGACGATCTGCTTTATTTCCTTGCCGTTTCCAATATCTCAATGTGTCCGTAAAAGTTTTTTTCCCATTAGTATGGATTTAAATGTATTCTTTTATTTTTTTTACTTCTATATGTCTATAAGTTTGATTGTCAATGTTATTTGGGACTAGTATTATTCTAACCATTTTCCTTTCTGGTTTTTTAATTTGTTCCCAGTTATTTTAAGCAAGTGTCTTACATAACATAAAGTCTTCATTTGCACATTTCTCAAAACTCGATTCTTGTATACCTAATTTTAATGGGGAATACCTCTAATTTTCAAAAACAGCATAATCGTGATCTAAAAACTACTATATGATGTAATTATATATTTTTATTTGTTTTATAATATGAATAATGTATTAAATTAAATAATTTTTACGCACCATTTGTAAAGGCTGCTCTCATTGGTGTAATGTAGTATGACGTACTAGCCCAGGGGTCGGCAAGTAGTTTTTGATAGGGTCCGGATACTGTAGGAAAATTTTGACGAGGTCCAGAAAAAAAAACTTATATAATAATTAACATTTAAGTGATATTTATTGTAAGGTTTTATATAAAGTTCTGAATTATAGAAAAAACCAGTCCTAAAATTAATGTGAGAAATTGCACCGACTATCTTGAGTCAGTTTTTTAAAGTTTGGCTCTCGAGAAGAACAGCAAATTCGGAGTGTGTTTTCTAGGTGGGCGTCCGTTAATCTCGAACGATATTTGTTTTTCAAAAAATTCATCTTTGAGAAAGATGTTTCACATACATATGTCGAGCCAAACATAGTAGCCAAATTGATAGCTAGTTTTTTGCAATTTTCATATTTTTCTGGTACATGTTTTGTCCAAAACTCTTCAGTCGATACAGTTTTATAGGATATTTTCAAAAACACGTCTTCTTGCATATTAATCATTTCCATTTGAAGTGATGGCTTTGACAAATTAAACAACTTGGCAGCCACATCTGTCCATTCTGCAGCTACATCAATTTCAAATGGCGATTTAAGAAACGGAGATAGCTTGCCCAATTCTGCAAAGTCTTTGAATCTTGTAGCAAATTCGTTACTAAGATCGGCCAAAAATTTTACAAACACTGCAATGTCTTCTTTGGAGTTCTCTTTTTTATATTCAATACATTACGCCTGTTGCCGACCGTTGTACTAGCCCAACATGTGAATAGTGAATAAAAACCCTTCACTGAGAGGCTCTGCGCTTGAGTCGTCCAGTTTTCTAATCATCCTAATGTTTGGGGTTAGTACGTCATAGCACCGCCCATTTATTTCGAACATTTTTTCAGTTTTGAATTGATATGTTGATTTCAAAACGTCAGGAAATCTGTTTAATACGATTTTGATATATGATATTGTCTCTACTTTCTTCTTTCTTCTGGTGATTGATCACTTTATCTTATTATCGAGTTTTTAATTTTTTTCTGGTGGTGATTTTATTTATTATTGTGGTTTTAATCGTTGCCGAAAATAATATTTTTATTTTGTCTCAAGCATGTTTACATACAATTTATCAATTTTGTCACAGTCAATGATCTAAAAAAACTTTTTCAATGTTTAATCATTGTAACGTCTAAACAGTAAAGGGCGCTACTGGTCTCGACAATGTATGTGTTACGGAGATGGTTAAAAGCCAAGCAATTCCTGTAATCTTTTCAGGTGAGACTTTATTTGTTTCATTCATTATACAAAATCTAAAGGTCTTGTATGTATGATGGGGTGACTTTCACTGAGTCCTAAAAGATCTATTGTGCCCCCTTATTTCTACTTAGTTCTTGAGGAATGTCTCAGAGACTAGTAGCTCTTAGGTAACTGTCCCTCTTCTATCCAGTAATCTCGCAAGTGCTGTGCCCTAGGATTCTGAATTGCTGTGCAATTTTCAACTATGTGGAAAGAGGTTTCTTCTTCCATGCCACAGAATCTACATTCTTCTTCTTCCACTATTTTGAGCTTTTTCAGGTTCCCGTTCAGGCGGCAATGTCCCGTTAGGATCCCTGTTAAAATTCTTAGTGCAGTTTTACTCTGACTTAGGCATTCATTTGATCTCAGCAGGTTGTAGTCACTTATTAGAATCTTTGATTGTCTAAGCCCTACTAGATCTTTTCAATGGTCGTATCTACCCTTTTCTTCGGCTTTGCGTATTTTTTCCAATATTACATTATGGCTGGTACCGCAAAAGGGTTCCGGCCCCCAAAAGGGTCTTTCATTCCCCCTCTTTGCTAGTCCATCTGCTATTTCATTTCCTTCTAGTCCAGTGTGTCTTGGAATCAACAGTAAGGGTACTATATTGTTCTCGCCTACTTTATTGAGTATGCCTAGGCATTCCCGCACCATTTCTTTGGGCAAGTTAATATATTATTTCCAGTAAAAACCAAATATTTCTATTTTTTTTTTGCTTTTTCTATGCTTAGCTAAAAACTTTATCGATTTATTCACTTGATTACAGTTTCCTGTAACAATTGTCATATTTAAGTAAAGCATGTTATCAATAGAAGTCAAGATAATAGTATAAAACTATTAAAACGCCTTACAAATTAGAAAATTACTTTCCAAAGGGTTGACCGTTCACTAGGAAGCAACATCTACTTCTCGGGTTACATGCCCTGCTGACAATGAATTACACTTCCTAGCTAAACGGAGTATGCAATATAGAACCAACGGATAATATCTACCTTGTACTGATGAGGCGCAAATACGCAGAAACCGATCTGCAAGTGATATTGTCACTTCTAATTATAAACCAGAATGGTTGGTTCTATATTTTCATATATACCAACCCCGTTTATCTTGGAAGTGTAATTCATTGTCTGGCGGGGCATATAGCCCGAGAAGTAGGTGCTGCTTCCTAGTGAACGGTCTACCCTTTGGAAAGTAATTTTCTAATTTGTAAAGCGTTGTAATGGTTTTATACTATTATTTTGACTTCTATATATCGATTTAATATCATGTATTTTTATTCTGTTTGATCCGGATAAAAATGAATTCAGTAGTTTTGATCAAATTAGTTCTTCTCCTACAACTGTCTGTCGGTTTTATTATTTTTTCAATAACGTCCAAGCTACAACAATTATTTTCCCACAAATTTATTTTATTTAAACTAACCAAATATCTTGCATATTTAGCCTCTATTATGAAATTCCTGAGAAAATTATAGGTTAACGCAGATAGAGAAAAATACAGGCACGTCTAACAACAAACAACTCGTTTAATCAATAAGTTTAGTTTGTGTATTAAATATATCAAAACATTAGTTTCTGTTGACCTAGTTCGGTCCTGGACTTTGTGACCGGAGGTAACAAGTCATGGAAACTTTTCATCGAATACGGAGAATAAAAAATGTTAATAACTCTCAAAAGTTGCACGCAAATCTAGAAAATACTCATTATAAATTGCAGGTGCGTGGCGCAGTCATTTTAGAAATCGATATAGTATGGGAGAACGTGTTGCATATTTTTTTGTTGCGTTTTTTTTAATTAGAAATCCGCCTTGGTGCGGAAGTTTATATATACCTAAAAATCCGCCGAAAATGTCATCATTTAGGCAAGCGCGGCGGAGTTATTCACTAATAATATAATATGCTTTCCGTCTCCCAACAGCCAAACATGATTAAATTCCGTTCAATGTTTATTTTTCCGTCCGCAATTTGGTTTAGTATTATTTTATTTCAAGGGGAAGGGTGAATGCAAATATTATAATTCCTTCCCCTTCTTCAAATACACTATGTAAGGATACCATCATATATAAATGTGTTTATAATTCCATTTATTTTTTGGGTTTGTAAGTCTGACAGCAAATAGAACTCGGTACTAGTATGGAACTCTTAAAAAAATTAACTTTAAGCCGCCATTAGACGGAATTTAGGTATCAAATATGAGCCGTCCGTCGCTGGGGCCCTCAGGCTAATTAGGTATGTAATGTAATGTTACACCGCGCTTGCACAAGTTATAGCATTTTCGGCGGATTTCTGTATATTTGGTATAAACTTCCGCCTCAAGGCGGAATACTAATTTTACATTCATGGTTCCGCCGGCGGACTTCTAGTCACACTGTTTTTCATACCTACCAATTCTAACTTTTACCTGTGAATTAGGTGCTCAGTAATAATCCACAGCTTTTGCTCTACTGTTTGAAAAGAACTATCGTTAATGTTAATTTGAAGGGGAAATATAGTTTTAGGCTTGTTTGTCAATTCATTTAACAAGTGGTGTCATAGTAATTGTTTTTTTAAGTTGTTATACTAAAACTGTAACATCTCGTTTATTGGTGTTGGTTAAATGGAGTACGTGCAAAGTATTTGTTAAAATAAGGAAGTATTTGAAAAAAAAAAAAAATTGAAAAAACATTAATTTTAAATAAAAACGATTTTTTGTTTATGTTAAATTTTCTAATGAAGTATAATGCAAAGTAAATTTATTATTTAAACTACCCACCTAATATAAAATTTAAATTAAATCCATATAAAAACAGTCAAGAAAATACACAATATGTAAACAACGTTACAATAAATATAACTATTGAACAAGGAACAAGAAAATAAAAAATATTTTTTAAAAGTAAAAGGGACAAAAACTAAAAATTTATTTAGGTAGCTAAGGTAGCGATACTAAATACTTGAAAGCAACAGTGAGATAAATACAAAAATATTTTAAATTAAGCGATCAAAATTTGAATATTTCAATAGTTTTTGCGAGGCAATTGCCTGTCCTAATTAGGTTGTAATAGTATATTACGTAACAAGAGTTGTAAGTAATCCATCCATAGTAAATTTCACGAGTGCGTAATGGGATTACAAGTCATGTAACGTACTCTACTTTTTCTACGCCCATCTATTTTCTTCAGTGTGTGCTCATAATTTCATCTTTTTCACAGACATATTCGTATAAAAAGTTGAGAAAATGTTCGGATACTATAATTTGTTACAATAATTGACAGCATAAATGAGATGACGTTTATTTCCATATCAAGAAAAAGCGAATTATTTTTTTTTGAAATTGTATAATGTGTTGCCGACATTTAATCTAAAATGTATTTCACTAATTCTAAGAGCTTTTAAGTTTTTCAATAGATTAAAAGTATGTAAATAAACCAAATAACGTACGTAAATAAAAATTTGATTGCAATTTGATTCAACAAAGAAATTGAAGTTTTCTTATCTAAACGCACGTGTATGTTATAAGATTTTCATTACGTACATGTTATTGTTAAATATCACTTACAAGGAATGTCTACAGTGCGATTTTTGACAAAATTATTTTAGCACAATTATTATAGCCATTATATCATTATTGCTTTAAAGTGATAAATTGTTTTCTTCTAGCTTCTGCCTCCGTAAAATTTTTTATTAAATGGTTATTATCCATTTTGGCCTCGTAACTTTCGGGCCCCCCCTCAACTGCGGGGGTTCGCGGTAGTAGCGCTACGCCACTGCTAATGTCTTAATGTATTAATTCGGTTTCTACGCGTGTGCTCCATTTTTAATTGAAAATAGTTCCATTCTGCCTATAATAATGAATCATGGAAATTTTGAAGTTTGTATGTGTATTAAATGAAGCAAGCAGCAGCATGACGATAATCAAAGGCCATTGGTCAATAAAAATCAAATTTTAATTATGTCTAATAAATATATTATTGAAAACAACACATTATTAAACATATCGATTATGCATTCGTATGTAGAGTTAATGAATAAGATTAGGTACTTTACTGGGTTGGAAAGTGAGTCATTACAAATGATTGGGAGAAGATCCCATGAGTGTGAAATGGCACTTGGCAAACTTAAAATAACAACTAGATAGAAAAAATATTGGATCTTTAAAAAATGCGAATGAGAAATTACCTCTTTTACAAAAATCTGGTATTTATAAGATAAAATGTTCTCTTTGTAATGTAACAGAAAGAAATCTTGGAATAAGATACAGTGACATCTTAGTGAATCCGACAGATATGTGCCCTACCTGTAATCGACCATTTTGCGCTCATATAATTTCCCTCGTAAAGTGGAACCCTTTTACCTGAGGTAGGTCGGTTTGCGCTCAGATAAGTAGGTAGCTATTAGATTAGTATTATTCGTAGAAATAGGTTACTCCGGGTATTATTGCAAAACAATTTTTCCTTCGCACTTTCTCCAGACTTAGGGCTAGCCAAGATTATACATTAGACTGGGCCAAAAAAATCGAATGTTTTTTGTTTTGTAAGCTATATCCAGAATATTATTTAAGATGACAAAACAAATATCGTGAGCCCTTAAAATTAACTTTTAGAGGTCTATCACTAAAATCGTTAAATTCGATTTTTTTATTCTTAATTCCATTTTTGTGTCAAACCTAATTATGTTTATGATAAACTTTGGTGTGTTTAAAAAATTGTTGCATGAACTGATGAGAGTAAAAATTTGTAAATAATAAGATTAATTTTCGTAGAAAATATCTACAAGTGAAAATTACTATATCTATACTGGTACAGTTATCAGAAAAATGAATGTATGTATGTATAGTTTGGCAAGCTTATCTGAAGCTACGCGGCATCGGTAAGAAGCGGGGAAAATGGCGGATATCTGTCAAAAACGTACCAATGGCGTACGGTACCTATTTTTATAAAAGTATTAAAAATAATAATTATTATTACATAAGAATTATATATAGAAACTGATTTTTTGCTTTGCTTTAAAGGTAAGGTATTTTTCAAAACACGGTATTTGCTTAAAACAAATAATGTTAAGAATCGTACTTGAATTCAATATGTATACGAAATAGTTCAAAATTTGACACTGACAATACCAACGCCACTGGATAATCAATGTCAGTCAATTGACAAAGTGAGAGGGAAGAACACACGCACGCGCTTGCCAATAGGAAGTTAGCAGGTCGCTAAGCAACAAAAGCCTTTGGATAAATTTAACCAATTGAGTTAGTTCGGAGGGCATGAAAATTATGGTTTTCGCACAACGCTGCCAGAGCTTGAAGAAGCCCAAGCCCATAACAAATTTGGAAAAGTGTTCATCTTTTAATATTCATAATTTGAAAAAATAATGTTAATAGACAAAATCCATCGAAACAAGCACATTAAAGAATTAACGTTTAATCATATAGTTAATATTGTTAATAATAAAAAGTCCATTTTCTAAGTATTATCACTACATACTTAGCACTTTATCTTTTTCATAGTTAAACGTGGCAATATCGAATGTTTTCGACTGCATTCCTTTCACGGCTTCAGATAAACTTGCCAAACTATATGTAAGTATATGTATGATGGGGTGACATTCTCTGAGACCTAAAAGATCTATTGTGCCACCTTAGTTCTACTTAGTTCCTGAAGAACGTCTCAGAGTCTAGTAGCTCGTTTAGTCCTATTTCCCTCAGGAACTTTAGGATATCTGCAGGCTTCAACTTGGTAAATGTCCCTCTTCTATCCAATAATCTCCTAGGTGCTGTTCCCTTGGATTCTGAATTGCGGTGCAATTCGCAAGCATGTGGATGGAGGTTTGTTCTTCCGTGCCACAGAATCTACATTCTTGTTTTTCCACTATTTTGAGCATTTTCAGGTGCCCGTTCAGGCAGCAATGTCCCTTTAGGATCTCTGTTAAAACTATTAGTGCAGTTTTACTTTGACTTATGCACTCATTTGATCTCAACGGGTTGTAGCCACCCATCAGAATCATTGATTGTCTAAGCCCTACTAGATATTTCCAATGGTCATATCTTCTATTTTCTTCGGCTTTGTCTATTTATTCCAATATTACATTGGGGCGGATACCGCAAAAGGGTTCCGGCCCCCAAAAGGGTCTTTCAGTCTTTGCTAGTCCATCTGCTATTTCATCACCTTCTATTCCAGTGTGTCCTGGAATCTACAGTAAGGTTACTATATTGTTCTCGCCTAGTTCATTGAGTATGCCTAGGAATTCCCACACCATTTTGGAACTGATTACACAAGAGCTCAGTGCTTTAATGGCTACCTGACTATCTGACATTATGATAATCTTTTACCTTCTATATTCTTTGTCAATATTGAACTGGGCACAGTTTTTTATGGCCTGAATTTTCGCTTGAAAGATACTTGTGGTTTTTCCCAAGCTTTCAGAGTGTTTGGTTCCTGGCCCGTACACTCCTATCCCAGTTCCTTCTATTACTTTTGAGCCATCTGTGTACCACTGAATGTCGACATTATTTCCAATCAAAAAAATAAAAATGATATTGTTATTCTACATTTACTCTAATTTGTGAATAAGTGTCAAAGTTTGAAGACAATGTTTTATGTCCTTTAAATCTTGAATATGTATGGATTAAATCATTTCTAATAGCGGAAACTTCGGCGTGCCGTTAATTTTTAACCACTTCTTATAGAATTGACGCTAATATGCTGTAAATAGCTTACTTCAACTCCCAAACATTTATGGTTTTTCAGTCAAGAAATACCCTGAAAATGTAAATTTAGTTCCGATATACAAGATTTCAAATTTTCTTTTCTTAACGATATTTGTGTTTAAATTTTATAATAATAATGATACTTTATTCACCCTTTTTGATCATAGTACAAGATATAGGACAGGTCAAAAAGAAATGAGGATATTACATTAAATACTACTTACTTATTAAACACTTAAATTAAAATCGTTTGTTTAAAAACACATCATAGAAACATTCGACAATTAAAAAAAAAAGTTTTTGTTTGAAAATATTGAAATCGTTTTCATATCGTATACAGCTGGACAAATGATTCAGGAATTGAATTCCTTTATTGACAGGACTTTTTTCAAATAAAGAAGTTTAATTTTTTTGGTGGCCGTATAAGTTTTCCAGGTTTCCTGGTTGGGTAATCATGGAAATCAGAAATTCACTGAAGTTACTTTTTGCATATAATATGCACTTGTAGATGTAAATAGAATAAAACGTCAGAATACCGAAATCTTTAAAATTATTTTTTCATGTTTCTCTATAATCTAGATTAAAAATTAGACGGACTATCCTTTTTTGAGAAATAAAAATCCTTGAGCATTTACCGCACCCCCCCATAGAATGAGATTATAGGAAATATGGGAGTATACTATTGCATAATAAACATTGATCAGTTGACTAGTTGTAAATATATTTTTTAGCTGTAATATTACAAAGTAACTGCTATTTAATTTTTTACAAATGTGATTGATATTGGTATTCCAACTCACGGTGTTTCGGAATTCGGTCCGGGTACCTAGCAAAAGGGCTACCTGCTCACAGGGACCTTGTCCAAATCCGAAAGGGTGATTTCGTAATTCGGTCCGCTGTCGAAGCAGGTAGATTTCATGTGGGTATTAAAAGATTATTTTTAGCAATTGTTCTTCTGAAGTGCAGAGTGTAAGACGTGTTTATTTGTGTCCGTTATTGTGATTTTGTTTGTTTGTTTGACATGGAAAATATTAATTTCACCTCTATGACGAGTGAAAAGGGTAAGCGTTTATTAATAAAAGATGGGTTTAAATTCTGTTTTCAAAAATCATTATCTCAAAAATACGAAGGTGGTTTGGTAGGGGTAGGTTTGGTTGGATTATTATTGAAAATTATTATAATTTATTCTTCAAAAATTGACTAGAAATACGAAGGTGGTTTGGTAGGGGTCAAATTAAACAAATAGTAGGTACATGGGACCCAATTCCGAAATCGCATTCTCGCTGGTGTGACCACACTTCGAATTTAATCCGTTACAGGTAGTCCCTTCCGCAGGTAGCTGGACCGAATTCCGGTGCGTCCCCAACTCATATTCTTATCGAGGTAGGTTCCTAGAAATTTCGTAGAACTCGAAAAATAAACATCAGTACCCTTAACTGAGATATAGCTATTTTCTTTCACACCAACTGATAAATTATTTTGATAAAATATTCATCTTCAAAAGCAGCTCATCTGGAGATTCAGAATCAATTGCTAAGGTGGTGTCATCTGCATTTAGTATCAAATGACTAGTGCTAACATATTTAGAAAGATCATTTATGTATAATAAAAATATCAGAGGACCTAAGATTGACCCTTGAGGTACGCCAATTTCTACAGGTTGGGGGAGGAACTTCTGATCTTCAATTCTGACAATAAGTTTTCTGACTTCTAAGTATGATTTCAGCCACGATAGAAATTTGCCTCGAAATCCTAAATCTCGTAGTTTATTTATTGCTATATCAGGACAATCCGAGTCATAAGCTTTTGAAAGATCAAAGAAGAGCGCCCCCACATACCTCTTTATGTCCAATGAGGTGTGGATAAAATTAAGCAGAGCTATGCCGTCGATCTGACTGGCAAGAAACCATGCTGATGGTGTGATATAACATTATATCTTTTGAGGAAAGAAAAGATTTGTTTATAAATACATTTTTAATAGCGGATATACATTCTCATTCGTCCACTCCGTATATCATGAATAATAGTTTACGGATTCTATAAATAATTTTCCAAATAGTAATAGTTTTAGTTTACTCGTTGATTACATAAAAAACAGCCTGAATCATGCCACTTTCAAAACAGTTACACAGAAAAATGGATATTGTTAATTTAATAATAAAATCGACTTATAAATTGAACTAATGTGATATAATACCTTTTGAATCAAGTATTTTGATTACTTACATTTATCTTGATTTGACTTTATCAAATATGGAAATTGGGACTTGTCAATATTTAAAAGTATAAATGACGTACAAACGATTTGATTTATTATATTTGAATCACTGATTTTAGAAACACCGAAATCCACTTTCATCCATATTGGTTTTATCTACAGGATGGTGTTTAAAATGCGTGTACCTATCGATTGATGACATAAATAATTCATGTTTAATTTTTAGACGTCCCAAAAACATAGGTATAGTTTGTTGTGAGTAGAATTAGTTTGCACTGTTTCACAATTTGTCGGCGAGATAAATAAATCTATAAGTAGAAGCAGAACCGGTTTCAGGCTCATAATGTGAATTTTCAAAAAATGATTGCCAATGTGACATTCACATGCAATAGTTTGAAGCGACAACGGGCGTTCTACAGGGAGTTTTAAAGCTCTTTTTACGATAAAGGTGCTCAAGGTATAAATATTAATGACAAAAATGATGTATTGACCCTAATGTATGCTGATGACCTTGTCAGTTTGGCACACTCTGAGATTGATGTTGTTAAAAAATTGAAAATTTCGGAAACATATACCATTACTAATAAATTACCCGCCAATTTACAGAAAACGGAAATTATGCAATTTTCTAGAGGAGCTTTCCGGAAACCTAACTTCACTTCAATAACCAACTGATAACGACAACCAATAAATATTCATATTTAGGTGTAGTCTTCACTTCATCCGGTCTTTTTAATGAAATGGCCCAGTTAAGTGTCAACAAAGGTAATAAGTTCTCTCCTTCCGATAACGGCTAAAACTAAAATGTATACTTGGCCACCTAGAATCAAATTGTTGGAGTCACTTGCTCTCAGTGTCACGTTTAATCGTATTGCTGTTTGGGGAGTGGGGTATTTAGATATTATACTATAAAGAGTTCGGCTGTATTTCCAGAAAAGAGTTCTTATAGTTCCTGTCAATACTCCTGATACTGTAATCCGCTTAATTACTGGAAGAGTCAAGTTTGCATTGAATATTTTTGAAAGTTCTCTTAACTGGATACAAAAAATAATTACAATGGATAATCATCGCTATCCTAATCCTAAGCTCTGTTTTAAACAACAATTGCGTTTGGTCAATTCTACAGAAGTGAAGTATAACTGGTTCGTTCAGTTGAAGAAGTTCTTTGTTGGTATTGATTGTAACCGTACATACAACAATTTGAATCATCTTTCTTTTAGATCACAGAGGAAACATTTGTTGTCCAAATATTATACATATTTACATGACTCAAATGTCAGTATTGCGTGTCTCGTTATTCTTTCATGTGATTATATACTTCCTTCCTACCTCCTGTCCAAGCATGTACGTGGTTTTAAAATTACCCAACCAGGTTAACTGTTACCGTTATTCAAGGTCAAAGGTGAAAAAAATGAGTTTTTCGTGATTTTCTGTAAAACGGTAGGTTTTATCATAAAAATACCTCCGACAAAAATTGTAGATCATAAAATTATATGTAAAAAATAAGAAATACTTTTTTCCTAAGAGCCGCCGTTTCTGAGATATAACGATTCAAAAATTTGTAAAAGTTGTAATCGTCATAATATGCACACGTTTCCACGCCACCTATGAGCTACGTACTTAGCGTTTTTTAACGTGGTTTCCCCAGTTTGCAGTGGAATAGCCACGGTCAGTTATGATCCTGTTTAATTTGAAACTATTGCAAAATAACGAACATTAGCAAAAACTGCTAAAGATAAAAGCGATGTAAATTAAAACAAAGTAGTGAAGTTTAATTCTTCTTCTTGTTCTTCTTCTTCATATTCATTCTGGGTGCAAGTAAATTGCGTCAATAGCGATGTATCGCATGTCACCTCGTTGGAATCAAACGATCAAACGAATCCTCCACTGTTGGTGATTCAACATTGAAGCCTTGACAGTTTGTATATGCCAGAGAACAAAACAGTCCAACTTTTTTACAACCACATTTAGTACTGCATCCCTTTTTGCAGTTACAAAGAATTGTGTTCACTATTTTTTCCGGCGCAGGTAGAAGTAAAGTTTGAACTGGTTCTAATGTATTGTTGGCTAACTTCCAACCCCAGTCTGTAGGGTCTAGCTGATAACCAAGCCGCACTTGAACTGGATAATATACCCGAAAAAGATGTTGATGAGCAGCAACTGAGGTTGGAGGAAGAACCTGTTTTTTACTTTTAGTATTTTTAACGAAACATGCATATCTATACTTACCTAAGCAGGTAGTTTTTCTAGGAGCTCCGTACATAGAAAGAAGAAAGCGAATGCCGTTGGTGAGAACTTCTAGTCGAGTTGAATTACTGTTTTTGAAAACTTCAGCACATTGAACTAGATCTTGTTTTTCAAACATTTTGAAAACTGTTATTTCACCCCTCTTGTAAAATGCAGATGTCGTAACACAGCCAGTTATTGCGTGTAAAAATAGTACATGATTTTGACACTTTGCAAAAGTAGATAAGCTTTGTGATAAATACATTTCCGATTGATGTTGAGCTTTTCCTGGTTTTAAGAAGAAAATAGTTTTCTCAGTTGAAGCTCGAGCAGTGAGTAATACGAGTAAGTCTACATATTCAGCAACAACAATAGTTGTATTTTTTGTCGAATTGATTTGTTCTATTGCGTACTCATGCATATATTATTATGACGATTACAAATTTTTGAAACGTTATATCTCAGAAACGGTGGCTCGTATAAAAGAAAGTATTTCTACATTCTTTATTGATAATTTTATGATCTATAATTTGTGTCTGAGGTATTTTTATGATAAAACTTACCATTTTACTGAAAATCGCGAAAAACTCTTTTTTGACCTTTGACCTTGATTAAAATTTTTTCCATACAAGGGAAAGATGGGGAACTTTCAAATTTTATTTATAATTATATTTATAATTATTTATGTAGCTTCACTCTTATTTTTTGGTTTAATTTGACCGGAGAACTATTTGTTTGTCCGATTTATACAATGAAAAGAAATATCCCTTGCCTTGAAGATGTGAACTCACTCCTGCATTCCTTAAATAATATCACATTTTTTGAAGCTAGGAAAATTGCGGAATATACATATTTGGAATATGGGTGGCGCACCGAAAACGAAACAGATGCATTTACTGGCAGATGATTCCTTTTTAAAAAAATCCCTCGGACCCGTCGATTTTGTTTTCGAGGGGGACACAAAATTGGCATAAAATCACAGTAACATTTGCAGCCCCCTAAGCGGGGGTGGCACCATCCCTAAAATCTTAAATGGAAAGGGGGGTCGAATGATCCATCATTTAAAAGGTCTTTCAACTCCCTTTAAATGATGTAAAATTCATGTACTTCAATTCAGTAGTTTTGGAGATTTATTGATTTAAAGTTTAAAGTAGACTTTAATAGGTACATCAAATTAGTTTGTACTTCTTTCAGAAGAAATTTGAGTAAAAGCATTTTCTTGATAAGTAAATGCTTTTATTTACTACGCCCATGGTTTATTAATAATAAAAATAGCAATTGAAGTGTCCTTTGTGACAAAAAAAGTTGTTTCTTGAAGAAAGATAAGTAGAGAATGCCACGTACTTATTTTAAATAGGAAATAGTACATTAGTTTGCGATTGATTTGACCAATCTTTGTTGTTAAAATATCATTTATTGCTTTTACATAAATTAACCATGGTATATTCCACGGCAGAAAGGGTTGAAATTATTGAAATATTTTTCGGAAATAATCAGTGCGCTAATAGAACAGCACAAATTTTTAATGAGCGACATGAGAACAATAATGTGCACCGAAAATATGTTATAGAACTTGTAGCTAAATTTCGGGAAACTGGATCAGTCGCCAATAAAAAACGTAATATTGAAAATCCTATAAGGAACGAAGCAACAGAAGTGGGGGTTTTAGGGCAAGTTATTGTAGATCCCAGGGTATGGGCACTCTGAACGCGCGAGGGTACTGCCACCTAGTGAGTCCCAACAGTACTAAAATTGCAGATTTAAAGAGAACTGTAACGCCGTTAGTTGTAGTTAATTTTAGTTTACAGATACTTCCTCTGCCAACCTAACCTAAAAACTCCTGAGAAAATTAAAAGTTTTTATTTTATGGACTTCAAAACATTTTACTTGTACAAAGTATCTGTATATGTTGGAAATATTGGAAATGCCCTACATATCAAATTATTCACCAGTTGGGAAGGTGCAAACACCAACCAAAATTTATACAAGGAAATTAATTAATGGTGAGTTTTATACAACTATAATTTTAACATTCATACAATGTACAGTGTCCCTAAGAAAAAGTAAACACCTAATTTTTATGTTGTAGCCATTCCATCCACAAGCAAGCGGTTTGAGGAGAATGGATGAGAGTAAATTAAGCCACTATCAGAAATGGTATGTATAAAATAAAATATCTTGTGTCTATTCCTTTTGTTATATTATTTAGTTTACTGAACTTCTAATTTTTATGTTATAGCTATTCCTTCCACAACTAACAGCATTTGAAAGTATTGAGCAATGATCAAATAATGGTATGTATAACATAAAATATCTTCTATCTGTATGATCCTTTTGTTATACTATTTGGTTTGTTTAATTTTCATCAAAAACAAACTTAATTACATATTTCATAGTAATATATGAGTAAATGAATAAATTGTCTACATATAATGCAATATTATGGAGGTTCTACCTTTAAAAGGGGTAAAAAAGGATTTCCCGATGAAAGGTACAAGCATTTTTCAAAGGTAAGCAGTTTGGAGAAAGAAATAATGTAAATGTTCACAATCATATAATGTGTGTTTGAGCTGTATAATTATATATCCAAATGTAAGCTACATAATAAATTATATATTAGTAATGATAGTCATAATTTTGTAAACTAAGTTTTTTAAATAGTGTGCACATTTTAGTTAGCTGTGTTATTAGAAAACATCTGCAAACTGTAGAAATGGATGTGTTTCATGTTTTTTTTTTTAATATACATCTGCCCACAGAAACGGTTGCTGATAGATAAAACTATTTTTTGGTTTGTATGAAAAAATGTTATTCTTTTTGTAAATATTTTTGAAATAGGTACATTTGTCAGTTTACTCACATTACTTTATTTACTGATCTTTCTGTTTGTCATTAAAAGATTTAAAAAAACGTTTTATTTGTTGTGTACTTTCTTATATTAAATAAAATATATAAACTTGATGATTATTGCTTTATTTTTCCCATATCCGGCATTATATGGTCCATTTTTTGACATTTCATTTAATTTAACAAGACTATTTGAGTGTTATTATTGTAATATCAATCAAATGTTCAGTTATTTTAAATGAAATATCAAAAAATGGACCATAAATGCCATATTTCAATAATAGTAAAATTACAGTAAATTTGAATATGCCGCCAAAAACTGTAAAATTACAGGAATCTGCTTTTTCAGCTGTTAGCGAAGTTCACAACCATGTGAAAAGTGTTAAAAGTACTGTTGGGACTCGCAAGATGACGCCAGCCGTCAAAATTAATTCGTCGTAGGGAGCGCCACGGTCAGATGCCTATCTATAAGTATGTTATCTGTGGTAGATCCTACATTAAGTACCCGCAAATTGCAAACTTCGTGTGGTGTTAGTCGACGTACTATCCAACGGATTCTGAAGGCACATAATTTTCATCCGTATAAAATTCACCTTGTACAAGAACTTAATGAAGACGATTTTGATAAGCGATTACAATTTTGTGAAGTTATGAGTGAACGAATTACAAACGATGAACAATGTTTATTTAACATTTGCTTTTCCGACGAATGTTCCTTTTTTTTTAAATGGCGAAGTAAATCGTCATAATTGTCGATATTGGTCGGACTCTAATCCCAGAATTTACCATGAGGTACACACACAGCAGCCACAAAAATTAAATGTTTGGGCTGGCATTTTTGGCGATCATTTGGTTGGTCCTTTTTTCTTACCTGGAAATTTGACTGGTGAAATGTATTTGGAATTACTGCAAAATGCCATAGATCCTGCGCTAACAGATATAATTGAAAATCAGAATGATGGTCGATACGTTGAGAATATGTTGATGTTCCAACAGGATGGTGCCCCACCACATTACGCATTAAGAGTTCGGCATTATTTAGATCAGACCTTTCCAGGTCAATGGATTGGTAGAAGAGGTGCCGTTGAATGGCCCCCAAGATCGCCAGATTTATCACCTTTGGATTTCTTTTTGTGGGGTTACTTAAAAAGCAAAATCTATGCTACTCAGCCAACATCCTTAGAAGATTTGCGACAAAGAATTGTGAATGAGTGCCATCAAATTACTCCTCAAATATTGCAAAATGTCCGGCAACGTTTTCAGCAAAATCTTTATTATTGCATGGAAAGTAATGGTGGTCATTTTCAACATTTACTCGGCTGACAGGTCAGTTCATTCTTTATTTTTTAACAACTTTGCTGCTATGTATTGATCTCCTCTTACGATGATGTATTTAAACTTTAAATCAATAAATCTCCAAAACTACTGAATTGAAGTACATGAATTTTACATCATTGTAAAGGGAGTTGAAAGACCTTTTAAATGATGGATCATTCGACCCCCCTTTCCATTTAAGATTTTAGGGATGGTGCCACCCCCGCTTAGGGGGCTGCAAATGTTACTGTGATTTTATGCCAATTTTGTGTCCCCCTCGAAAACAAAATCGACGGGTCCGAGGGATTTTTTTAAAAAGGAATCATCTGCCAGTAAATGCATCTGTTTCGTTTTCGGTGCGCCACCCTGTATTGAAATAACGCTATTTTGTCTTAAATGTTTTGTTTGTAGTATTTAAGATTCACTTAACCTTTTACATTTTTTTCCAATCTATATTTTTTGTACCTTGCTGTTTTAGAAGCGATACCATTATTATTATTATTTATTATTATTATAATTATTCCGGAAAGATATCGGATATCGGCCATATCACTAGATCCTTGCAAACTCAAATCTATAAAAATCGTGCGAACCGTTTCCGAGATAATCGATTCGTTCCATACTTAAAATTCACTCTGTATAGGTTATCGCAACAGTTCACATTTACAGTCGCACATTGGCCTCGCGACTATTTTATGCAATTACATCGACTCGACCTTTAGATAACCTCTACGAGAATATGTTGTTTTCAATGAAAACTAGAGATAACAACACAACACTTGATCTTTCTAATGAAGATAATTAAAACGAAAATTGATACATTTGTGTAAACTGCCGTTCGAAGATTAACAATTTGTTTGTTTAATTCTTTTTTTATCATACTTATTACTCACATGTAACAAATATTTCGTGTTATCTCTTTTTGATAAAAATAATGAAGTAGGTCTAAGTGTAAAATAGTAAGATAAGAAATATGTAATTTTTTTATTCAACCCGATCGCTCGGTTTATTTACTCGTGATAAGATTGAGTTATCTTTATTTTACCAAATGTGTCACTACACAACTTCCGTTAAAAATATATTTTGGCCTTCTTTATTAAATAAAACGAATATTTTCGGTGAGAAAAAATATATAGTTGTGAGTAAAATTTTTTGCACTTTTTCTCAATTATATAACAGTATGCGGCAAGGTCTCTCTCTCTTAAAAAGCCGAAAAGATAAACAAGCCATAAATCATTTCTAGTCTTGATCTATCCACAAGCGAACAATCGATTCTCATTGGTGCAATGTATCTTCCGATTGGTCTATACAAAATTTACTTGAACTGTTAGTCCACATGGACTGTGAACGTCCCAGGGTGGGCTTAGTTCATTTCTCTTATTTACAAGAGGTTGTGTTCTTAGATGCTGCTGTGATTCAGATTTTGTTTTATTGACTAAAACTATTTTGTTGGTAATAATCAAAATTAAAGCTTTTTGGCGACCATACGAAGGGGAAGATATTGTTATAGGCTCCGAACAATATTAATATACTAGAAGAATAAACAGACGTAGTGCCAATACAAATACAAACAATGAAAGTTCGATTTAAACGCTCTGAGGCGTGCTTTAAATAGGTAAAATGGTTCACCAATAAAAAAAACCATTATTTTCATTACCATATCAAAATATCAGATGAGGTATAAAAGAAGACATTTATTTTCTAAATGTATTTGTTACATTGAAAATTTAAGAAAATAGATAATATAGCTTATAGTTCCCAATGCTTAATATCTAAGCTTTTTAAAAACAGCAGTCTGTCAAGAGTGTCAAGTCTACTTGAATCCAAGCCACGATCCAAGCGGTTCCGCTCATCACTTGCGATGTTGCTGACAATTGATAAATGGCGCTCACAAGGAACAGATGATCCCACGATACTCATATACATCACGGCATTCACGGCTATTGAGTGAACATGGTGATAAATAGAGAAAAAATCCAATGTCGATTTTCAAAGGTGAAATATCGATTCCTTGAATCGATTCTGTACAACATATCGGATTAAAAAATCGATTTATTTTTCCGTTGAATCGATTTTTCGGCATCAGGCATTACTACATTAAAGTTGTCTCAAAATGAATGATATCAATAATAGCCTGGGCGAAAATAATCGAATATATATTTTTTTAATGGTACTCTGGAATTATCATTTCATGATGACACAAAAGGCGGGAGGTGGTAGGCGGGCTTTCCACTCTTGTGCTAAATGCAAAGAGCAATCAGATATGTAAGTAGTGAGAAATGTGATAATTGAAAAATTATTTTCAAAAATCGATATGTTCACATTCTATTTACTAAACAAATATTTTAAATATACAGGGTGATTCATAAGTAATGGGCCAAATTGTATGTATGTATTTTGGGATAACATTCACTGAGACCTAAAAGATCTATTGTGCCCCCTTACTTCTACTTAGTTAGTCTCAGAGACTAGTAGCTCCTTTAGTCTTATTTCTCCGAGGAATTTTAGGATATCTGCAGGCTTCAACTTAGGTAACTGTCCCTCTTCTATCCAGTAGTCTCCCAGGTGCTGTGCCCTAGGATTCTGAATTGCTGTGCAGTTCGCAAGTATGTGGATGGAGGATTCTTCTTCCATTCCACAAAACCTACAATCTTCTTCCTCCGCTATTTTGAGCTTTTTAAGGTGCCCATTCAGGCGACAATGTCCCGTTAGGATTCCTGTTAAAACTCTTAGTGCAGTTTTGCTTTGACTTATGCATTCATTTGATCTCAACAGGTTGTAGTCACCCAGAAGAATCTTTGATTGCCTAAGCCCTACTAGATCTTTCCAATTGTCAGATCTTCTCTTTTCTTCGGCTTTACCTATTTCTTCCAATATTACATTGGAGCTGATTCCGCAAAAAAGTTCCGGCCCCCAAAAGGGTATTTCAGTCCCCCTCTTCGCTAGTTCATCTGCTATTTCGTTTCCTTCTATTCCAGTGTGTCCTGGAATCCACAGTAAGGTGACTATATTGTTCTCGCCTAGTTCATTAAGTTTGCCTAGGCATTCCCACACCATTTTGGAACTGATTACACAAGAACTCAGCGCTTTAATGGCTGCTTGACTATCAGACATTATGATAATCCTTTGCCTTCTATATCGTTTGTCAATATTGAACTGGGCACACTTTCTTATTGCGTGAATTTCCGCTTGAAAGATACTTGGGGTTTTTCCCAAGCTTTCAGAGTGTTTGGTGCCGGGCCCGTACACTCCTATCCCAGTTCCTTCTGTTGCTTTTGAGCCGTCTGTGTACCATTGAATGGCATTCTTTCCAAGTCTGGTAATGGTATTTGGATCCCATTCCTTCTTGTTGCTTAATTCCGTAACGAATTTCTTTGAAAAGCTATACTTTTTCATCATACCATCTTGTGGCATGTCCCAGGTTGTCTGATTTCTAAGAAGTGAAAAGGTGGTTTTCTTTTTAATGATTCCCTCTCTACTTAGTCCAAATTGTAACTACACGTTAAAATATTATTGTATCTATCTAGCAATATCACATAAATACAAAATATGAATTCTTTTGCAGTTGTAAACTTCAAAATATTATTGATTGTCTTGTTGTCGATTTTTTTTGCAGTGTCAGATAGGGACCAAAAATTTTTAAAAAATAATGATTCTTGATAACGGTAGCTGGAACAATACCGAAACGTTGAAATAAAAATACAAAAAATATTGTGGCTTAATTTGAAAATTGGAAACAAAATTAATTTTTTTGATGTTCAGTGTTACGAAGTATTCCAAATACTATTTTTACATTCAGTCGTTATATTAGAGTGTCAAATTTCAGAATAGTATCTTTAATTTCAGCAAATAAGGAAATATTAGACTTTGAGGTTAAATGAAAAACCTTCCCACCACGGCTATGTTAGGTTAGGTTTATGGTGAGTGGGTCTATAAGGCCCTCCACTTCGACTCGCAAGAGTCTATTGTGGCTCACACCTATTCAGATTTCACCAAACAAATTCAGCTTCTTAACAAAGCCGATTAGTTTATTTGGTGAATGATATTTCAGGTCCGAGGGCGAGAGAGAATCCCTGCCAAACATCAGATACCTGATTCGAGCCGCGGCGGGGCAGGCACAAATTATATAAAATATTGTGGCTGAATGAATGAATGAACCAATCCTGGTAAATTATGCCAGAAGTCTAAAGCTCTTCTTGCCGTCCAGGTATTCAGTGTTTGTTTGGCAAACCTCTTTGCGATGCCAATTGTAGGTTCTGGTCCGATAGAAACACGTGCGGCACCCTCCCTCGCAAGAGAGTCTGCCTTCTTGTTTCCTTCCATGCCAAAATGGCCAGGGATCCAGACCAGCAATACTTTATTGAGTTCTCCTATTGAGGAGAGTCTTTTTTGGCAGTCTAAAACCAATTTCGACGTTACACGGTGAGAACTAAGTGCTTTCAAAGCCACTTGGCTGTCCGAGAAATTTTTTATTGTTCTATGTATGAGACTGGTTTGCTCCAATCTCTCCACACATGAAACAATGGCGTAAATTTCCGCCTGAAATACGGTTGCATAGAATCCTAGAGAGGTTGAGATTTCTGTCCTAGGTCTGCGCCCGTATACGCGTGCATCAGAGCCTGAGGGTGTTTTTGAACCGTCTGTGTACCAACAGATGTCTGCTCTTAATAGTTGATCCTTACGGAGGACCCATTCATCTCTATTTGGAATTAGGACGGTATAAGGCAGGTCGTAGTTTACTGTTGGAGGCATTATGTCAGAGGTCATTCACAGAATACTGTGACTTTCAGTGTCCACTAGCATTCTGCTTCGTTCTGTATAAGCCTGATTTGTGCATTTAGAAATATGCACAATTCTGTACGTTGTCCATCTAGCCTCTCTTTCCAAAAATATAAGGAGAGGAGGTAGGTTCAGAAGGATTTCCATGGCTGCTGACGGTGTGGAGCTGATAGCACCAGTAATTGCCAGGCAAGCCTGTCTCTGTAAACCAGAGAGCTTTGCTTGGGCCGTTCGCTGTAAAGCTTTTGGACACCAGACAATAGCTCCATATGTGATCATTGGTCTAACGATCATCACATATATCCAATAGATTTGTTTAGGTCCCAAGCCCCAAGATTTTCCTCAGATCCTACGACATGTCCACAAGGATAGTCTGGCCTTATGGATAACATTTTCCAAGTGAGCGTTCCAAGTAAGTTTCATATCTAGGATAATCCCCAAATATTTTACTTCCGCTGCAAATGGAATAACCTCACCATTGTAGGAAAGTGGTGGAAGATACTCCAACTTTCTTTTCCTAGTGAAGGGTACACTACGGCCATGTAATGAAACAGCCAAATTCAAATATCTCGAAATCATTTAATATTTTTAAAATCAAATCATTATTAGAAATGATGAAGCTATCGAAATTAAATAAGTAAGTAGTGAATTAATGAGTGATCATTTCACTAGTGTTTTTCACAGGTAAAATACCATAGCAACGACATCTTTTCTACTAACAAAAAAGTTACCTGCAATAACTTTGACAAAATTCACAAGTAATTTTTACAGCAACAAAATTTTAATTTTTTCATGGTTATTTCTTGTCAGAAAACATTAGATTAGTTCAGTTCAAAAATGAGTGTTTCTCAAGAAAAAATAGATTTGGAACACAATCCATTGTAGAAATTGAAAAGGCAGTATCGGAATATATCTCCAAATACGTCTGTCTCCAAAGCTTCCTTTTAGCGGCAGTTTTCGCAGTTTTTATTTATAAGAGATTGTAAGCTTGAAAATAATACTCCAGCCGAAGAATTATCAAAAAATATGGGAGATCATGCTTACAATATGAAAAAAAAACGGAGAGGACTACAAAGAGTTAAGTATCAAAAGCATTATGCTTCATTGTTATATTTATACTCTATTTCCTATTGCATAGAAGCACAAGAAAGGGTCGACACCCATAAAACGGCAATAAACCACTGGCGTTACATTTTTCGGTAAAGACCTGAATGGTTTCATTTGTCGGGTTTATTTAATAGTGCAAAATTTGGGCAAGTATCATATCATTAGTAAATAATTATTACATTATTAAGAGCCGATTTTACGGAGACCATTCAACTGGGCCAAAATATCTGCTATAATCCGTTACTGAAAATGGGTATTAACTGACCGCACGACACTGGCCACCTTCTCATCGTATTATTGAATCCCCATCCATTGTTGTGAAATCTACGACCCTTTTGTATTTGAGGCGATACAGTAAGTGTCGATTTAATTTTGGTAAAACCAACCTGTTTTATCATTTTATTCCACATAGGAAAAAAGAAAGACTCACCCTATATATCCAGTACTTTTGAATAAATAACGAGGCACTTTATTGCTCCTACGGAAAAGGAAATACAGTATAAATAAAAGTTCTCTAATTTTATTGTTTGTGTTTTTCTCGTAAAATAGTCATGTCGAATACCACTCGAGAAATAATTGTGTAGGCAAAATGTTTCTGAAGCTTCTATTCAAGTTTGTTGCTTTTCGTCAATTTCGCTCTTGAAACTTTTGATACAAAAAATTTCTTGCGAAATTAACAAGCAACCAGCTCACCTTACCTGTCGGAAATTTTTCCGACAAAATTTTTTCTCTCGTGATATTATTTATGACAAAAAATGTGTAGCTGATTTCATGTATTCAATGGGGAGTATGTGGCGAGATCTACGAGTTAACTCAAATACTCTCAGATATTATTGGTTACCCTTACTAAAACTAGTCAATATCCAATTTTTAAGTTATTATCTATAAAAGTAGTTAGTCCATTATAGTCCATTTCGGAAAGGTATAGGGTAATAAAATGGGGAATTCCGTCCATTTCGGCTAAATTTCGGTGTCGAACCATAGGCGTAGTTCTTGAAATAGTATTGTTTGTAATATTAAAATTTCAAGTAATTGCGTAAGAGAATTAGGAAAAGCATGTTTTCTGGCCTGAAGTGCCAATATCGAAATATTGTGTAGGGATTACTTAGGTAGTAGATTATACAGTTACGTTTTGCTTATATGGGCGCAAGTGGAAGGATTTGTGGCAAGACACAACACGACATTCAAAATTAAAGACGTTAAGATACTGTTTCATCCAGCCATTAAGGAGGTGACACCAGAGAACTGGCGGAAAGCAGTCCAGCATGTCATTAAAAAAGAGGAGAAAATGTGGGATCTTGACTACTTGATCGATCGGACCGTCGACCCGTTAATTATAACGTCAAAAGGAGATGACAGCTCGTCAGATGAAGGATAATATTATGATTGTTTATAATTTAATTTCTGTATAATGTATTTTTGTATAATGTTCAATAAAAAATAAGTGTACCTAATACTATGTACATAATGCCTAATTTTTATTCTGTTGAAATAAAATTCTTTCCTTTTTACGAGTATCCTACCTTTGGCACTCTATTTTCAGTGTTTGTGAATGGATAACAATAGGCTAAACCCATATATTCACCACAACCCGGGTGGTACTACCTGCACTTGATAAAAAGAAAGAATTTTACAATGAAAACAATGCCAAACTATGAAAGTGCCTTAAATATTCGTTGGGTCACTCTGTGCTCCCTTTGCATACCTAATGAGGTTATATTACTCTATACCTTTCTGAAATAAACTATAACAAAAGTATTTTTTTATTTTTTTCAAACTTCAACATCCCGTATCTCAATAAGGAGAACGCCTAAACCCATTGCTGTTTCGTGAAATATTTTTATTTTAGTCTTCCAATTTGGCCCATTACTAATGAATCACCTTGTATATTGTATTTTTTGTTTGGAAAATAGGCATTTCTAATAGTATTTTTATTGGTTAGGCTAATGGAAGCTTAAGGATCGCAGTCAGTATCACAACCTCACACAATAGTATTCTTCGAACTATAAATGAATGTAAGATGAGTCAATGAATTAATTTAATTCAACTGAAACCCGTCCATGAACAAACCTGCAGATCTGCGAGTGGTTTCTGCTGTTGTCATTTTTGTTCTGATATTGGTAACTCGCTTTACTAATTACTAACATTTACAGGAAACTTTAATAAAGCAAACAATATACTTATAATTTGTTTAACTGGAATTTGCAGTATAAATATTATTTGGGAGTTATTTTAATTATTAGCGATAAAACGCCAATTATATCAAATTACATAATATGTGTACAATAAACATCAAAGATAAATACAAATATTTAGTGAAAATGATTTCACTAAAGTTATTTAAGTTGACCTGAATAATGACAAATTGTTACAATGACCGCCGATGCTACCAGTAGCAAATAATTTAATGGCATATCCATAACAACCGCCCATATTGTTATAATTGCCGTGTGTGATTGAAATTATTAAAAAAGAAGGAATAGACCGACAGAAGTGGAAAAAACAATAAATGGGCCCCTTTTAAAAATTGTATCGTACGCCTATGGTAAATGGAAATTTGTATAAATAAGTCTCCTTTGAAATTTGTATCGTACGCCCATAATATAGAGATTTTTAGAAGTAAATTTATCACTTGAAAAAAAATCATCGTACGCATATGGTACAGTAATTATTACAAATAATATATTGATCTGGAATGAAATTTTAATTGTACGCCTACGATAGAAGGAAATGTGTAATATGTGTAGAGCTGTTTCGGTGTCCTTTTTGCATCTTCTGCATGTAAGGTCTCCGTTATACAGCTCTATTTTGGTCAGTTGCTCCTTTGTGGGAAAGTGTCCCGTAAGAAGCCCCGTTAAGGTGAGAAGTTTGTTCCTGCTCATTGAGAGCAGTTCTTTCGCTTCTTTTTCTGATGGTTCTTTTATGAAGTTCTTCCCATGTGTTTGCCTGGGCGTATTCTTCCAGTGTTTTTTGTGTTGTTCTTTTACCCACCCTTTTAACCATGACCTAGTGGAGCAACTGGGAATGCCCACAGATGGTTCGGGTCCGTTCATCAGGGTTGACGATCGTGCTCTTGCCAGTTGGTCAGCTTTTTCATTGCTAGCGATTCCTTTCTTTTTCATTGCTAGCAATTCCTTTCTTTTTCATTGCTAGCGATTCCTTTCTTTTTCATTGCTAGCGATTCCTTTGTGACCTGGGACCCACTCCAGTGTTACACTGTTCCGAGTCGCCAGTCTTCTAAGTTCTTCGCCGCATTTCCATACCAGCCGAGATGTTACCTTAGAGCTCTGAAGTGCTTTAATGGCAGCTTCACTGTCACTGTAGATCCTGATCTGCCTGTTGTTGCAGGCTCTCATGTTATTTGCCCTTGCACATGCAAGTATATTGCATAGACCTCTTCTTGAAATACCGAGGCATATTTACCAAGCGAGACGATTCCTTCATATTTGCTCGACTTGCTGTATATGCCCGAGCTCATTCTTTGATCCGTCTGTGTACCAGATCAGTTCATTCGCTCTGCTGAGTGGTGGTGCGTCCTCTTCCTCTAGCTCCTTTCGATCTTTGATGACAATCTCGAAGTTCTTGCGAAAGATATATCTGGCGGTCATGTGGTCTGTTGGCATTTTAAAGATGTCGTCATCCACGTGCCTTATTTCTGTGTGTCCTCTCCCATGTGCCACGTCATGGTCTGATGCTTTTTCCAGTCGGGTTAGAGCTTCCCTTCCTTCGCACATTATGACACAATATAGCGGAGGAAGGTCTAGCATTGTCTCCAGCGCCGCTGTAGGAGTAGTCCTCATTGCCCCTGTAATGCCAAGTGAATTAACCCCTCTTAAAAATGTTATTTTACGCCTATGATAAATGGCATTTTAATAAATAACTCAACCCCTTCGAAAATTTCGTGGTACGCTCATGAAATTGACAATTTTAAAAGTTAATTGTTCCCTTATAAACATTTAATTGTACGCCCATGGTAGATGTAAATTTTTGGCAAATAAACTAACCCCTTTTTTAAATGTTATCGTAGTCCCTTAGTAAATGGAAATCCTCACAATATTTTATTCTATTCTATGATACGCTGTGATAGTTATAAATTTAGTCGCTACCAAAAATCACACAACGCGGTTAAAAAAGTTTTCCCTTCAATAAATCGCAATTTAAACAATGTACAAATTAAACTTTTCATCTTTGTGTTGTTTTAGCTCAAGTGATGCAATTTGCCCAGAGCAAGAATGTGTCTAAGCCTGGCAAATTATCCCCTGCTATATTACACAATAAAGGAGATCCAAAGAGCGCAACTTAACCTCCTTACTTACATCAAAACAGTAACAGAAGTTGGTTAAGCGGTGACATGTATTGTGTCGGATACATAAAGATAATAAACATAGAGTAGTCGGAAGCGTCCACGCAATAAAAAGAGATGGCGAATGAAATTCGCGTGATGCACATGCGCGAAGACTGTAACACTACTAACCTTTTAAGAATGTATGCGCTATTAGAAAGAGAAAGCAATGCCCGACTGGTTGTCCATTTCTTTCTAATGGGTGGACGAATACGCTTACACGATCCCCTATGGCATGCCTACTCTATGTGTATTATCACTATGGTCGGATAAGCGGTGACGGTTACACTATGACAGGTGTCGGTTAGGCCACCAACCCATAAGTTTAACCACTACCAAAAATTGCTCAGTGCCGTGAAAGAAATTTTAACTTTTAACTAAAAATATTACACTCGTCAGATTCTGTTCATTTTTTATAAAAGATCGTTAATCATTCCAAAATAAAACAAAAATTAATATTATGTAATATTAATTTTTGTTTCTTTGTTTCTCTCCGAGCTTTATCTTTATCTGCCTCGCCAAAAATTTGATAAATAAGTCACTTTAATTTAGACATTTCTAAAATTAAATGAGTATTTATACTCGCTGGAAGCTACACTGAAAGAACAAACAAATTCTGTTTTGAATACAACGAGAAATGTTTCATTGGATAAAATTTACTTTTTTCCATTGTTTTCTATTTCTCTCACCCAATTTTAATAATATTTTATTTTCCAAAATTCATGGTGAACTGAGCAGAGTAGGTGGACAACCAGGATCTTGACAGAGAGTACTGTTGAGTCAACAAACACGTCATGAATAACATCTGATTTGCAGACACAACTATATGCAGGTTTTGCCAAGAAGATGAGGAAACTTCAGCACACATACTGTGCTACTTCGAAGGCCTGACTAGGCTGAGGTTTTCGACGATAGGGGAAGAAAAACCACAACCCTCCCAATATATCGAGGGCTTAAGACTCGGCATTCGGAGTGTAGCAATAAGGACATTTTTAGACAAGGAACTTTAGCATAATAGGAGGGCATACACAATAGATCAGCAAAGCTTGTAATGGAAATGCTAAAATGCAATAAGCAATGCAATACTGCAGTGTTATCGGAGACTTGTCAGACGGGCTCAGGAAAAAAAAGAAGCACGTAAACTCATAGAGATACTACAACTACAGATAGAGGCAACAAGCCAGCCCGGAACCCGTCAGCATGTATGAGAGAGATAGAAAGTCGGAGGTTTTGGCTGTCTTTCTCTATTAGCGCGCATGCTATATAAACATATAAAGACAGAAAAACCTCTGATCGTCTATCTTTTTCTCTCTCACCTGTGTTCGGTGAGACATTCCCACTTACACAGCGGCCTATGGCTTATTACCTCTATCTGTAGTATCTATATGCGTAAACTCCATATCAATATTAATCTTAATGACATATGACAACAAGTATAACCAATAACATAATTTTCTTTTTATAAAATATCTACGGTTATTGCTTTTTTCAATTTTTCAGTGTAGAATAACGTCCGCAACCATGTTCTTTGAATAAAGTGCATTTGGCAAACTTATAAAATGGAATGACCCACAAAATTAAGCATTTGACACCAGCAATTGGACGACAGCCAAGTTTGATTCTATTGTGTGAAAATTTAAAGTGTGCGGTGTAGTTAATACTAACTATAATATATTTTTAGAATTTTAGGTATTTAGACGTTGTTTATTTCTACTGGAATATAAACTGGGAGATAAAACTAAAAATAAAACATAAAGAGTTTCGTGGCAAAAGCAAAGCAAATAATAAATCAACTGAGTGTATATAATGAAATTCAAGTCTAAATAAACTAAATAATTCAACGATTAATAATAAAATTTAATTTTTATTCATTCATTTAGTTATATTATATCGGACGATTTTATAAACATGTTATTTGTTGTATTAGGGGATAAAAATGTTTATAATTCAATACTAAACATAATATCATTGTGAAATGAGTACACGATCATTAAAACAAGATGTAGACCCCGTTTCACGTAAGACAAACCCACGTGAAGTTGCAGACTATGCGCCATATTGTAAAATTGACATTCGACTTCAAATCAGTAGCGTAACGTTTTCACATTTTGTAGGTTAACACAAAATTAGAATGTTAAAAATGCATTCATCATATGTATAGTTTAAATAAAACATATTTGAGAATTCTTTGAAGGGAAATCGCAATCGGTGCGGGGTAATAAAACTGTCGGAACAGGCCATTTCAGGGGTATACTCTAACTAAAGTCAGTGTGATGACCATAAAATAAAGCAATGTTGTCAGATATATTTTCTAAAATTGTTAGGCTCGCTACACAAATGTTCCTCATACTTCAGTAAACTGTTAGTTCGTGAAGTTATAAGAAAGCTAGTTTGGAAATATTTTTAAAAAAATACATAATGTAAATTTATTAGCAAACATTAAAATAAGTCGCTTGAAATTACTGAAAAAAGACAAATTAATTAAAACCACTTTTTATATGTTACTATATTTAAGGAAATTTTGAAGAGTTGGCAACGTATTGCACGTGCAGTCAAGACTTCGAAACAACCAATCGTCAACTGCAGTATTCATCGCAATATAACAAAATAAAGTATACTCCGTTTGACGTTTTTGGCAGAAAAAATTCTACGGTCTTGAAGGTGTTCGGGGGGGTTGTGTTGTGGTTCGGCTTATAATCCATTAGTATCATTCAGTGTCGAGTGTGAATTTTGTTTTAAAGAAATATTTAATATAATATCTATTTCTTGGTTGAGTGAGTTTAGTGAATTGTTATAGGTATTTATAGGAAAGTGTAGGTGATCTAGTGTAGAAAGGTATCATTAATATTAAACCTTTTTGATGGTGTAGTGGTTAGGTCGCGTCAGTGAATTGATATTAATATAATATTCATTTGTTCGTAGACGTTAGGGTAAGCTTTATAATATAATTAAATAGAATGGCATTTTGGAGACCATTTGAAACAACAGTCCAAGATGATGCGCGGGATTATTGAATTGTGGATTTAAATATAAGAAGTTAGATAATCGAATGGTAATAATGGAGTCTCGGCGTGTCGCTGAACTTAGACAGGAGTATTTGCGCAAAACAAAAGGGTACCGTGATTTAGCCTAATACAGGGTGTCCCACTATAAAGTAACACATTTTGACGGCTTATTACTCGAGAATGGAAAAAGATATCGACGAGCAGTTTTCGCTAAACTTTTTATATTTCCTTCAAATTTTTATTGATATAGTTGTCAAATGTATATTTTTTCCCGAAAAAAAATGACCATTTTGAAACGAAATTAGCGGTTTATTTTAAATACAACACCCTATATTTTTTAATACCATCTGAAAGTCCCTTTCTTCCCCTTTCCAAAAATGTATACATTATCGGCATATACTCAAGTTTTTAGGGAAAGATTTAATTTTTTATGAATAGCTTGGAAACGTTATAACTCGAAAATGAGACAAGGGATTAATGAGCGGCTTTCACTGAAATTCTTAGAAATGTTTAAATTTTTTATTACACCGTTTGCAAGTCTCAAAAGTCGTCTAAAATTGTCTTAAGAAAGTTACTATAATCCAATCCCTACAAACCTTCAGGAGTTAAGAAATAACATAGTAAATGTTTTTTAATACCATAACACTAGAAATGCTGCAAAGTGCGTTCAGTAATTATTGGATGAGATTAGGATTATGTAGAGATGCAGATGGAGGTCACATGCAACAACTTATTTATTAAATATAATTTTTTTTGTTTTGATGTGTTTTATGAAGTTATGTTTGGTTCCTTGTTCTTATATGTAAATAAAAATGTTTGTTTTAAATGTTTTCTTTCTTCCTAGTTTTCCCGATTCTGTAAATTGTTGTACTCAAGTTAATATAGATTTTCGTGTATAGGCGTATTTCTGTCAAAAATGGCTCTGAATCTTATCCTGGTCACTTTTATTAATTAACAAAAGTAACTTTCTTACAAAAATTTTAAACGACTTTTGAGACTTGCAAGCTGTTAAAATGTGATAATTTACGTTTGGAAGTTATTGACATGGTTTCATAAAAAATTAAATATTTCCCTAAAAACTTGAGTAATATGCCGATAATGTATAAATTTTTGGAAAGGGGAAGAAAGGGACTTTCAGATGGTATTAAAAAATATAGGGTGTTGTATTTAAAATAAACCGATAATTTCGTTTCAAAAATGGTCATTTTTTTTCGGTGCTTTCGGGAAAAAATATACATTTGGCAACTATGTCAATAAAAATTTGAAGGAAATATAAGAGTTTAAGCGTCGATATCTTTTTCCATTCTCGAGTAATAAGCCGTCAAAATGTGTTAATTTATAGTGGGACACCCTGTATTAACGCAAATAGAATAAGTAAATCGTTCCCATAATTTTAAACATTTAAATCTTTTTATTCTTATAGGACCTTCCTTCTTGCTGTTATAGTTATTTTTTTATTTTTAAATATTTTCCCCTTTTCCCCTCTCCGCCGTGCTTCCCCTGGGAGGTTGCTCCCATAGGCCCGGGCCTATTGGGAAACCCAGCCCTGGTCATTGTTATATTTCTACAATATCCGTCGGCACAAATAAATTTCTTGTTTTCACAACATTCATTACAGCAGGTAGTGTAAAATTACATATTTTGTTTGGTCCACTTGTGCTGAGCAAGTCCCATAAAATTTTGATTTATTACCCGGCACCGATTATGATTATACAATAAAATATTTATACTTTCAATAAATTAACGATTGGTGATGTTCGATGAAATCGTTTGTGACGCCAGTGGAATGAAACGGTCGTTACGAGGCGACATAGATAAACAAGACCAATTTTGATTTCTGCGCAAGACAGTTGGCAAACTTCAGGTGGCTTCTTCTTATGTGAAACGGAGTCTACCTTACGTATATTAAGCTGATTTTACAGGGATCGATTCACCTTTCAAGCTCATCTTTACTTTTCCAAAAACATTAACAAAGTTATAAAACTAACCAGTTGGTTGGAATTTATTAAGAATTTAAAGCTGGGTCAAAGTTATTAACGAAAATATTACAATAAACTATAGTTTGTAACTTATAAATATCAACCTACGTGACTTCTGTCATAACTGGACTATGTTGCCAAGCTCTTGAAATAGTATGAGAATCTAGTAAATGTCAAATGAAGTTATCAAATATTCTTCTTTTTATTTGGCTATAGGTTAGGTTTAGTTTTTGATAGTTACTGTATATAAACAAACTTGAATTTATTTCTGTATAAAACTTTTATTTGTATGTTAAAAGTACAGCAAGTAAAAAATTATTATTTTAAAACCTATTGGGCCTAAAAAGGTATGTATGAAATAGTTGGAAAATTCAAGATTCATTTTAATAAAAACAAATTCATATTGTGGTTTATTTTTCTTGGAAATCCACTGTGTGGATGTGTGTCATATTTTAGGAAACTATGATTAGGAACATTCTACATTAAATAATTGTTCTTCCTCCAATTGCAGCAGTAACATTTCTAAAGTGAAATGGATTATCTGTAAATAAATTGTGCAAATATAATTGCTAAGTATTATGAATAGTGTTCAGAATACAATAAATACAGTTGATTGAGTATAATATTAAACTCATACTTACTTGCTTCATACATGCTGTAAATAGTCAGGAATAGATGGATAGTAAATACATCAACTATTGCAGTGTTATTAAGTTTCATTTATACGTTAACTTTGACAACTCGTGTCTGCTTGTGAAAATTTACTCAGTTTTTAGCAGTTTTTTATAACAAGGAGATGAAATAATCGAATAATTGAATGATCAATATTAAACTGTCACAACATAACCCTAAAAATGTCAAGACGTCAACTGTACCAGATAAACCATTTTAATCGCGGCACAGCGCGCATTTTTGCCAACATATAAAGTTTTTAGTACAACTAATGTTAGTTTGAGTTTAATAATTAAGTAATCCACGAGTTTTATTACATATGAAATCAATTACGAAACCTTTCTTTAAGCATATATTCATATTTTTTGATAACAAACGACCTATAAATTTCAATAAATAATAGGATTAAGGCTGTAAAACATCCTGATTGACAGCAGCAAAAGAATGACATAATACAAGCGAACGTCTCTTTTTTGGTACTTTGATCACGTGGGTTGATATTTATAAGTTACGAACTATAGTAACTTTTTCCCTACCTTATAAACCCCAAAAATAGGGAGGAAACTGCTGTTTAGCAGCATGTCGGAAAATTCTTAACGCCACGACCTTTGACGTTTGTTACCATCTGCCACTTGAGTACTTTGACGTTTCACGTAGGTTTTTTAATTAAACTTAACTGCAGGTATAGGTATATGTTAAAGTTTTTAGTTATATATTCCTATTTTTTGGTTTATTTGGTAGGCAAAAAACAGTCATGCAAAAAACGCTTTAGCCGAACTATCAGCTAATAGTCTCGAGCTGCTAAAGATCATTTTCTGCCCTTGTGACACATTATACTATTTCACATCGGAACAATATATTCTCAACAAATTTATGAATTAACCGTCAAGTCAAACATCCGTATAGAACCAGCTTAAGGGGGTTCTTGTAGTTTAAGCTGCGAAGTGTTGAGACAATCAGGCGTATTTTATTTATTTTTTCTTAAATACCACGTTTTTAGTACTTTGGCATCAAATTTAAAAAACGATACTGTAAAATAGATTGTCCTTTTCAAGTTACAGTTGCAGAGAAAGAGATAGAAACTGTCAGAAATTGCTACAAAGCATTTTACAATGTAACTCAACCCATGTAAAGAGGAACAGGCATTATTTTTACCAATAGATTTTATAAAACTTACATTGAAACCTTACCAGAAACCTTTATCCCTCAAGTTCCTCCTAAGGGAGCTAGCGTCCTTTGAAGATGACGATGTTAAATCAGTTTTTTAATCATAATAAATTGTTTACTACAAACCCGCGTTTTTTATTGCCATCACAGGCGCTCAACGTGGGAGATGCAACGGATAAATTCTGTAAAAATTTTTGTGTATCAGTTTTTGGACAATTTTCACGTTAAAATGAAAAACCCCAAGGTATTATTTCCCCGAAAAAAATAAGCTCTTGTTTGAATTCGCTTTTATGCATCGTTTTAGAGAAAAATAAATTTCAATTCTTTGACCAGCTCTGGAGCGGTAAAATTTTTGAAATGTCAAAATTTTAGAGGCGAAAAAACTAAACGCAAAACGTTTTGAAAACCATCCGGATGCATAATAGATATTTACGATATAAGTGTCGAAACGATTCATATTACGAAATGAGATAGGATATTTGATAACCCATTGAATATCGTAATATGAATTTACGATACGAATATAGTACATTATTTCACCTACTACCAATAATGTTAATTATTTACTCAAAATCAATATTCCTGAAATTAATGATAATATTAGAATCATGTAACAAGCAAGCGTTGCGCTCATTGTTGATTTATTTTGCGAACTGTCAATTTTACATCATTAGTGCGGTAAAGTATCTCATTGCGAAACTCATATCAGTATCGTAATATTTGATATTACATATTGGTAGTAGGTAAAATATACTTTCAAGCACTCTGGCGATTTAAAAGCAATGAATACAACAAAGTTTTTCGAGTAGGGACGACGTGGTAAATTATTTTAGGTTGTGGAAATGTAGGGTTTGTTTATTTTCATTAGATTACCTTTTTATACTTGGTTTTAGCAAATTTCAAGGAAAAAAATAAGTATTTCGCGTAGTTATGGTGTTATGTTTGATTAGAAGAGTAAAAATAATAATTTGCACATTTGCAGACACACTTTTTAAAGGAAACCATATTTTTAGATAATACCACAAAAAAAAATCCATAAACACCCCGGTATTTATGTCTTATGTGGATATCTATACCTAATCCGTGGAAAAAAACGTCAAGAGTGACGAACAAGTGCTTTAACTTGAGCAATTTTGGACAAATTTATGTATGTTAGGTAGGTATACCAATACCACCTACACTTGGCGGGTACCTACGTATTATAAAATTGACTGGAAAATGAAAAATGTGGTGACACAGGCAGGTAGGTAAAGCTTATCCAAATTTTACTAATTGAAATATTGTGTTATTCCTACTTTTTTATCAGTATTTGAATTAATAGGTGACTAAATTAAAATAGGTGCTTACTTAGTATTCCTGATAAATATTTTCTAATGCATTTTATTGATAGGTATTTATGTAATTGCTCTCTCTTTTGATTTGCAATTATTGTATTACCCATAATTATACTAATTTCTGTTCTTACAATAACAGTTATGAATCATTGCAAATCGAAAAAATTATGTATATAGGTACGTAACAAACACTCGTTTACATAAAACAATTGCATAAAATCATTCGATCACGAGGGCATTTCAAGGTCAAATGAAAATTTGCGACTCGTGCACTATACCTAATTGTGATTTAGGTCGATAACTAATTTTAATTACAACTTAAAATAAATAATTTGTTGTTTAAAACTTATCTTCTAATTAACAGATAATACGCTTAACAATAGTTCATTGGTTTTGTAAGATGTCTGTCTGCTTCCTCGCGCCATCTTGTAATATATCTTGTTCCAGTCACGTTCTCAGCGACCGCGGCTGAGAACGGTGAACAGTTTTTTTTTCGCGATCAATTTAGAATTCCTTAAAAAAAGCAGGATCGAAACTCGTTCTTCCACAAAACAAGATTATTATTTAAAGTAAAATATACCGTACCTATCCGCTCTATGAAAAATAATCAGTCAACTTGTTGCTCCTTGCTTTCAACCGTATTTCGTTCGCAAGCTTCGGAATCCATCGTCGAGGATCGTTCGGTTGCTGTTTCCCCGATCAAAGTTAGTCTTTTGTGAGAATTCATAGTGGTTGGATGCTACGCAATTTATTCTTTTCAAGGACATTTACACTGATGTATTAGAATGCTTTATGAAAACTTTGTGCTGTGCTTTAGATTAGTGGAAAAGTGTTTTATTTTTTGGTAAGTGTAGTTCGAGCCATAAAGGAAGATTATAAAGTGTTTTTATCAGTGCCTTTTCTGTTGGATTATTCTTATATACTGTGAAAGTGCAGTTTGAATTCTGATTTCACTGCCATATGCCAGGGTTTCATCTTTCTACATGAGGATTAGGATAATAACTTCAAATTAGATTGCCGCTTTGTGGAGTGTATATAAGAGGTTTGACTGCATCCATTGTTCGTTTTCTATTTCGTTTTTCTTTGTGCCTCGTCTTCATGATTCTGAAGCGTCCTTTTATTCAATAAAACGGGAATCGGATAATGGAGGACACTTGAAAATACGTTACAGGAACTTTTATAAAAATACAGAGCATTTCCGGGTAATAGAGGCAATGGAATATTAAATAAGGAGAAAGTTAATTTTAAAATTGAATACAACAAAAAATTATCAATAATATGGTTATTAAAAACTAATAAAATTCAACTTTTTAGTATCTGTGTAATTATACCCGTATACTGTAATGGGTATATTTACTTGAAATTCTAGAATTTGTTACATACAAAAAGATATAAATCTACTTATAACATAAGGAACAAAGATTATAAATATTCAGGTACCTAGGTAGGTACCACGAAAATGATTTTAACGAAAAAGGTACCTGCTTGGGAACAGGACAAAAGAAAGGTCATTATACTTAATATTTTCTACGCAGTATAATTTATTACTTCCATCACTGATAAAAGTGGGTCTTTGTTAGATACAGAATTAGCTTAATTATTGCAAATATGTACCAACAATAGACATTTTTAAATTACCTTGATAAAAGTCGACACTCCAGTTTTTACGATAATTAAGTACTTATCAAAATATACAGTTCGAGGTAACATAAACATAATAAAAAACTTCAAAAATTTGCAAAGCAGTGCCAAGAATTTTTTAATTTTTTCTCAAGATGAGACAACTAGGCATTCCTCGAGCCTCAGTCATTGAATTGCACCCTAATAAAGTTACAGAAAGTTCGACAACAACGGCACATCTCTTAAGTATAATTCAATACCTAGGAAAGCATTTGCTTTGCAAACTTTTTTCGGAGCAAAAAATGTGTTGCAATACCTATATCTACTGGCAAAATGTAAATTTTCAAGTTAGGTCTTAGTTTAAGAAAATATTTGAGTGAATAACAAATCAGATTTATATTTTCTGATCAATATCGTATAGACAATCGAAGTGTGACTAGCTATTTGTTCAATTCCGATTCGATTATCCAAATGAAAATCAAATAGATTTGTATGCGTCATCAGTTCGTACAAGTCTGATGGTCGAAATCGAACTGCGAAGCGGAGCACCTAGAATTTAGTTTAGAGATATTGCCGCACGAGGGCGACACGAAGCAGACAACGCCAGCTCGATTGTGTGCAGTCACTGACCTCTTTCGGTTGAAAGGTATTGCGTGACAGTGTAATAATAATTCTGCAGTGCATTTGGTTAAAGATTTAGTCATGAAAACATTGGTCGGTTTTGAAAGGACCGTGGGATTTTTGTTACACATTTTTAAACCATTTGGAGGATTTTTTTCTCTTTCGTTTTACTGAAAGTCTGCAGCGAGAGAATTCATACCTAGAAGCCGAACGGTTTCTACCTACATTTTTTCTTGGAACGATTAAGTATTCATTCAGATACACCCAGATTGTTAAACGGTTCGCTTTAGATGTTATTTAACTGCATTCAGAGAAAAAAAAGTTGTTTTCAAATAAATGCTTGCTGTAATAAAAAATAAATTAATTGTAAATGTAAAAACAACTAGGTACCTACCTACCTCCGATTTTTTTAATTATGTTGTAGAGTCTAAAACAATATCAAGCAGAACAAATATACCAGTGGCATTGTGACCTTCAATGTTTGTTTAGATAGTATCCGAGATCAAATAATGTAAGATACAGTAGACTGTATTATACGAGGTATTATATTTCATCTTATCGTACCTAATTGACATTTTGAAATCGAATTGCCATCCCGATTCAATTCACATATTTGTAATAATTAAGTAGGTAATTCGGTAGTATTTCTCCTTCCGGAAAAATAGTATTCATTGAATATCAGTAAGTAGGTACTTTTCATTTTGCTTAGATTATGGATTCTGTGACCTCGATCAGTAGATGTTGGGATGCGAACAATTATTTAGCTTTGATCTTGTTCCATTAAAACACTTTATTTTTTATAGGAACCTTCAGCTCTACGCTCTACCTAATAGCATTTCAGCATCTAAGTATTTTACTACCTTTGTTGTTAGTTAAATCATATACAGTGCGTTCATAAAGTAGCGCTTGAATTAATTATTTGCTAAATAAACAGTGTGAGAAAATTTCCAGGGCATTAAGTACCCTTACTTAATATTTTTTATCGCATATTTGAGGATTTTAAGATCCATAAGTATTTTATAGCTGGCGGTGTGGTAGGTATAAAGTACCACACTCACACACCCTTTGTTTTCTAGGTTGTGCAAGTATACGATAGATGGGGATGTGTTTCAAATTCAAACGTTTCTTTGGTTCCACAACATACCAGTTTTTGAATACCTTCATTTCGTTGAGTGTTTTACCTGTTTTTTTCTCATTTCTTATTTTAGTTATCAACAAATCTATATCTCCTCTTGGTTTAATTTTATTTGGACTCCTTGAGTCTAATAAAATGCATCCAAATAAAACGCAGTGATCACATTTTTGTATTTAAAATAAGATATGCTCTGTTTAAACATCATATTATGATTGGTAAAGTTTCTTCCAAATCAATAGCAAAAGCTTGAGCGCGTGTTGTCTCTCTAGTCGACTCTTTCCTCTGATTCATATTATGACGAATCAAATGGAAAAGTTGGCAAGGGAGAAGAACTGGTGACTTAATTTCTGCAATTTATTTTGTATAAACTTTAACATTGAGCATAAATAATTTAAAAATGTGTCCGGCACACGTTTTACTTTTGTAAAGCAAAAATATGTAAACTATTCCTATAAAGAAATTGAATGAACGTTATGTTCAAACTGGTCGATAAAAATTGGAAACGCCATAATCTTAATTAAGTCTGTTGTAACTCTTCATTTTTTTTTAATGAAGTCTGCTTTATATAAAAGAAACAACCGCCGGAAGTGATAAATCGGTTTTAATTTATTATAACTGCAAGTTGAATAAGCTTATCTACACTAGTAAAAGTAAATTATCGAACGCAGTTGATTTTACTATAAAAATAAAAAAATTATAATTATAAATACTTTCACATCTATATTTTTATAGATTTAAATACAGATAATTTCAACTATTTTATCTTCACCACGTTTATTCTTGCTTAAATATATTTATATAATAATTAATTTTATTTATAATTGAAAAACTTGTACGGTTTGTCCAATTAAGACCTCCATTAACCTAGCAGTACCAATTCGGAAATTTGAAGGGTAAAAAACGTACCATGTTACTAAGCACCAAACTATATCTCATGAACCGTGATAGTTAGAAAGTTTTCACAACAAATAAAGTAAATATTTAAGGGGGCTCCCATACAACAAACGTGATTTTTTGCCATTTTTATACTCGTGTGCGAGTCCGGTTTTAAAAAGAACCATGGTTCTGATAGATTGATATTAAGCTAGCAGAAATGATATTACTATAATTGGTTGCTAATTTATAGCTGTTTTATTACCATAATTAAAAATTTCTCGCCAGTCGTTTAAAAAAAACCATGGTTCTGCTAGGTTGATACTATGGTTGATATTAAGCTAGCAGAACCACTTTTTGCCTAATAAACTTTTCAAAAAAAACTAATAATTTGCTGCTAATTTATCACTTTATTATTACCATAATAATTAAATATTTGTCTGACTTTTTTTTTTCTTTGAATGTTAACTCGAATGATACTCGAGTATTATAAAAAGATGAGCAACTAATTTTTGTTTATGTAATATTTTAGTTTTTATATCAAAAGCACGGAGAAACCAAAACGATATAGAGCTAGTATTACAAGTTGAATGAAATTGATTGAAAATGCGTCTGTAAAATTGTGTCAAACTTTCTTCAATTATTATCAAAAATTGGCCGTGTAATCCATATTATTTGTAATTTATTGACTTCTTGAGATACAGTGCTCGAAAATTAAACACATATTTTTCAGCTCAAAAATTATAAGTAAAATTTATAAATACATTCTAATTTATACACCAGTTCATGATCAATAAATACCATAGAAAAAACCTTTTTTGTGGTAAAAGTTCCAAGTGACTAAACCACAAAACTACTGATTCCTCTCAATTTGATGAGGAAAAATCATATCCATTCATCCGAAACAATGCGGATTCGCGTCTATTTACATAAAAACAAACATTCTTTTTCTTCACCTTGTAAACTTTTTTGTATGAATAAAAAACAGTCTTTTCCAACAAAGATAAATTACAGCTGTCAAATGAAGATGATATTCCAAACGGACAAGTGCATCAAAACGAGTCTTGGGGTAGAAAGGTTCCTACCTACCTACTTCTATAAATAGATTTTGTTTTGTGACCCTGAAATGGTTCTCAGAAAAGGTCTTGAATTTATAAGGCGGCATAATGACATTGTAAAATTTGAATTCTTACCTACTTTAATAGTATTCGCACCATATTAATGTCGGGATTAAAGTATATTAAACATTTATATATTGAGTACATAGCTAGTTTCACGGGGCCAGTGCTTTATAATTTGGTCATCCTCTTTCCCTACACTAGTTTCATTCTTTCGTCACTTAGCTGTTCCTTGGTTTTTAAAAGTATCCTTCAGACCTACTCTAATTAAAAATATTATGCCTTACTCTTTTCCTGCATATTTCACTATTTCTTTATTACTTCGAAGTCTATAAATCTGATTGTCAATTAATTGTTTCAACCTTTACTACGTAGAATATTTTTTTAATTATTAAATAAAATCAACAAATAACACATTTCACAACAGCAGTATAAGATTTCTATTGTGAAATTTGATTTTATTTGGCAATAGGATTGTCTCTGTTATTTTTTTTCTAACAATTTTCTCTTTTTTTACTTTGTTCCAAATTTTTTTATTTAAAGCTACTGTCTCCTAGTGTCTGGGTTTACTATATATTACTGTAAGTAGTCTGTAGGCGGTCGTAGGTAATATTTTGGCACGGGGCTTCATTTGCAAAATCAAGACCTGACAACAATTTCATCAAGATATTTGAAGTGGAAAACCCTTTATAATGATCCATATTTAGCCTTCTTGTGATTAGAACAAATTTACCTGTTTAGGTTTAATTTTTAAAATTATGAAAAGAGTTATTTGAACAGTTTCTTTTAAATTTAATGCAAGCTGAAGGTCTCTCATAGTAAAATTTTTAGTAAAACTTACATTTTATAATTTTTTGAAAGTACTCCTAACTCTGAATTCAGCAATAAACTCTTTCAGGAAAGTCTATCATTACAGTCCTGGATTATAACAAAACACCGATTTTTTATAGAAACATCCGAATGGTTCCCGCGGTCTGCATGTTTTCATTCATTCATTCGTTTGGGTTGTGCTCAACAGACCAGGCACTTTAATTGAATCTTTGTACCATTTCCCATGTTATCTACTTCGATTCCAGAAGCTCCGTGTCTTCTCTATAGGCCACTAGTTTGACTGGAGGGACTTTCAGTAGTTGTAATGCTTGTATTATTCCCTCTCCAAAGTGCATCCGTCTGAGTCCTTGTAAGTTGTCACAGAAGCAGAGTGTGTGTTTTATCGTAGAGTTCACATTTTCTGCACATAGGTTCACTAACTTTGCTCATTTTGTGCAGATGTTTCATCGGGGTGCAGTGGCCAGTTACCAGGTCGGTAACTGTCTTCAAATGTCTCTTAACTAGTTTCAATAGCTTGGTGGAGAGTTCCTTGTCTACCTTGTTCAGTAGCCTCTTTGTATGAAGGAGTCCTTGTATCAACCTCCATTTGAGATGGTGTTCCTTATCTAGCCAGTTCCCGATTTCCCCTATTCCCTACAAAACGACCTATGTCTCCTTTAGAATCTTCTTTAGTTGCATGTTATAATCCCCTGGATTTTTACTTTTGTATTGTCCCAAATGGTATCTGAAAAGCATGGCAGTTTGAACAACTCTTCCTGTACATTCAAGAAAATAGTGGCCATTTGGAACATTTTATGGATTAATTTATATTCTATAGTTAATATTTAAACTAGTTGTCCAGATAATTTTAAAAGTTCTAAGCAGGCAACGTCGCTAGATCGATACGTGGATTCACAGTGGTTTGTGTTTCTAATTGACTCCAAAGAGTGAAATAATGTCAGATACATTAAGGTATAAAGGGAGATTTATTTAAAAAAAAGGTTTTAGAAAAACGTTTACGACTAATTGATTCAATTGAAAAATGTCGTATACAAACAATGGAGGCAACGTTAGAAAATGAAACGCAAGTCTCGTAATATTTATTTTGTTCATTTCAGTTACGTTTATAATGTCGGAGTTTCAGAAATTTCCGTTTCATTATATGTTGTGTTTAATTTATATTTAAATACAATATATTTCGTCTGCAATGACTGCATATTTAATTTTATGTAAAATTCTATTACATATTTAATTTATATTGGTTACTATTAATATTTTTAAGTTATAAGCTAAAATTCAACTTTATGCTGTGTTCACTTTATATTTAATAAAAAAGATTCTAATAATAAATATTATGTTCTACTATAATAATATAATTACATCAGCCCGTTTGCAAGTAATAGAAAACCTATACTCTCGTACAGCGTTGCCAAGTTGTTTCTGTCCAACTCGCTAGTATGTATACTTTTTTAAAAATCGTTGAATTTTACACGGATATTTATTAACAACTAGCTGGCCAATATTTTTTTTTCTTAAACCTAAAACAAAAACATTTAAAGGGTGTTAGTTTTTTTTAGTTTTTCCCGGGTTAGAGGAGGTCAAATGACTTCAAATTTTAATACAAATTATTTATTTTCTGACAACTACTTTAAAGTATTCATTACTATGGGGACTACCAAGTTGTACCACGACTACCTGAGTTAATTCATTTCCGCCTTTATTGGGGATTATACTGACCATCCCCCATCTACCCCCACCAAACCACCATCGTATTTTTAGTCAATTTTTGAAGAATAAATTTTAATAATTTTCAATAATAACCCAACCAAACCTACCCCTACCAAACCACCTTCGTATTTTTAGTCAATAATATTAATGGGGACTACCGAGTTGTACCACGACTAAATAAAACTGTAACACTATACCTGAACGTCTATTTATTTTATATTAAGTATATCAAATTTATATAAAATTGTTAAGGTCATTAGTCATTAGACTTTATTTTTAAATCGTTAATCCTCCCAGGAAATTCGGTGGTACAACTCGGCGATCCCGATTACTATCACACAAACATTTTTGGGAACCGTCTCCCAATTATTAAACATAATTTAATAGAGTGTACAGGACCTACAAACACGTCCTGCAAAATATGACATACCTATGTGAAATAGTTTTAAAGCACTGGTACAAATAGTCTAATTATTTATAATTGATTTGGGTTAAATTTATTAATGAAATTCTCCTCTGTATACTTGAACGCGTGTGCAGTGGTTTTTGAACTTAAAACAATATAATACATACTCTATGTTTATGATTCGTATTTGACAAAACATTAGGTTGCTGAACTGTAAGGGCACTTTATAATCATTCTGAATTAATAGCATAGTTATGAAAGTTCAGTCATAGTAGTTATTGAATACTACCCGAATGTTAGATTTATTCAAGTGTGATTTGGTTGATTTGTTCTTTGAGAGGAATCTTGGCGTGCTCGTACTTTGAAAACTGTTATAACAAGGGACATAATTCGTTTTAATTGAATACAATTTCATGTGACGCGTATATATTGATTTGAAAGCGGTTTGAATTTGTATACAAAGTTGTTTTGAAAAACCAACCAAACTTGTTGGTTTTTGATTTGGGCAAAACCGGATGGGTGTCTATAGATAATACAAAATAATTAAGTACATTTTTGTGTTAATTCTGTTTTTGTTTAACATGGAAAAAGCAATAAGTAGGCTAATGAATTACAAGAAAACGAATTCATAATGTACCATTATGTCAAAAATAATTAACGGGAACTGGTCAATGGAACACAAAATATGTAGGTATTATTCAAGAAATGGGTGTTGGTAACCCCAAAAAGGTCATTGGTAATTGAAACAATTGATGTTGAAAATAAACAAATGCGTGTTGATAATTTTGTCTGTCTGAAATATGGCAACACCGAGAAAAGGGCGGAAACCATTTTACCATAAATTTTACCTGATTTTACTACGAAGTTTCAACTTTCCTAGTTTCTTGAAGCTCTTTTTTTCGTCTTTTCAACTGATATTTGTGTGTGAGCGTACGGATGTAAGTACGGGTGTAAGTGTAATTTCGTGTAGTATTTCTAATATTCAGGTCTTGGAAAAAGTCACTAAAATTCATGTAGATGGTTTCTTAGTGACATTCTGCATTATTGCTTCCCGCTATCGTGTTCAGGGTCTTCCCTTCCAATCCAGTTATCAAAACATTTTTAAACTCATTTTTAGAAATCAACTTCTTTAGGGGGCGATTTGAAATTTTTTGTCGCATGCGAGATTATACTTTTGTCAATCAAGGATTATACAAAAAAGTACAATCTCGCATGCGGAGTAGACCCCCTGTACGGTATTCGTCCTATGACATTTCGAGTGTACGAAATTCCTCACCATTTTAAAATTCTAAAATACAATGAAACCACTGTTGATGCAACAATTTTGCCACCATAGGCGTCCAAGTAATATTTATATAAATATTTATATGATTCAGAAATTATTTGTCTACTAAAGTGTAATAAAAAAAGATGAGTATTATAATGTACTTATAAACCACAGAGTTTTTATCTAAAAGGAAATAATGAAATAAACAAAACACTTCTTATCCACATGTTGCACATAATCTCGACTTGAAACTTTTATTTTGTTGGTAACAAAAATATTACTAACTTTTCCCGATCGTAGGAACTTGTCTCATCCTTTTTTCTTCCAATTTATGGTAATGTTGATTTTTTTAATGTTGTTTCAACTTGATCCTCTTTTTGGGTGTTCACTAATAACTTATTTCACAAACGACTTTTTAAATTTTAAAGATAATTGTCAACTCTTAAGGAGGTGCTTCATCAAACTGAAAGGCCGACATAGTCATAATAAAAGGTATAAAAAGCGCAGATTCTGAGTAAGGCGTAGTTTCCATAGAAACGTTTACGGTGGAAGTGAACTTTTACATGAATTAAAAAGGCATGATTACAGTCTAGTACAGTCGTTCTCAAAGTTGTCTGGGCCACGACCCATCACATACAAGTTTACAAACTCGGGACCCACCTCTAGGAAGTTTAACCGTTACCAATATGAATAAAGGACTTTTCAAATTTAATTAAATAATTAAAATAGGAAGGATGAATTTGTTTCCTATGTTTGGCCATTACAGTTTTGACATTAACTCCAGTCACTTTTAATCGCAGTGAGTTTGATAAGTCCAATTTATATCGGTATTTAGTTTTAATGTTCACCCTATTAGAAAATCGGGCCTCACATGAGTATGAGGTAGTAAAAGGGAGGATCACTTTCATAGCTTCATCAAATAGGCATGGATAGTTACCAGCAACTGAGAACAAGAATTTCGTTAATTGCTTACGATTTAAACGAATCTTCTGATAAATCAATTATTAACTCTTCACTTGCTTTTGTTGACATACCAGGTGGTGGGTGGGCTTGAAATGGGTTACAAATCCAATTCAACATGTCGATTTTTTTATCTCCTCACCGAAATAGTCGTCTAAGTTTGTTTTAACAATTATAAATTAGAAGAAATTGCTACGTTCATCTTTGGCTGCACTTGATTTTCAATAATAAAAGTTTCATTTTAAACAATCATACTTCCCACCCCGAATACAACACTTCCACAGCAAAAGCTTTTTCATGAACGCGCGAATTTTATCGTGAAGTGCAAAAATGTCTGATCCGTTTGAACGTTGCAAATACAAATTGAGTTCATTTAACTTCGAAAAAATATCCGCTGCATATGTGAGCTTGATAATTCATTCTTCGTCCATTAGATATTCAATCTATTCAGTTTTTCCTACCAATTATAACTTCATTGCGTAGCTACACTAATCATGTCAGTACTTTTCCCCTGGATAACCGTATGCAAAAGGAGACATGTATGAAGGTACCCATTTCTTCACACAGTTTTTGAAATAATGGAGCTTGTAAGGGTCTTGGTTTAGTATAATTTAAAAATTTAACAGCTGTATTTAGTACTGTTTTGAAATCATCGGGCATTGCTTTGGAAACCAGTACCGTTGGCTCGATCATTTGGTGTGTCGTTCTACAGACGGCCCACTCAACATTCGCTCGCGACCCATAGTTAGGGAAATCCTGGTGTAGTCCTGGCTATCCACTGTGACCAAAAACAAAAATCAGAAACGTACAAATTCAAAATAAATGTTTAAACAATTTTTGAAAATTTTAGCTGAAAAATCCGATGGCCTAGCCCAGTTGTGCGAATTAATTAATAAAATTTAATAATTCAATTATTATACAAATTTCTGATGTTTATCCATCCTTATTTTCAAAACGGTTAATGTCGAAATAAACGAGCTCTTAGTTATCAAAACAAGAACTTAATAATAACATTTTCCACGTCCGAGTCGGCCTTGAAAATATAAACGCGCACCACCTCCGATGGATGTCTGACGTTTTAAGTTTCTTACTTCCGGTGCGCGCGCTTTTATCGACAAAATCCCAGTAGGCCGTGGCAGATCTAATTGCGAATAACGAAGTACCCAGTATTTAAGAACGCTATGAAATGATACACAATGATGGGAAATGATTCCGAACAATGGAATGCCGGTGTATTTAGCGGAACGTCATGCCAACTCGGATCATAATTAAAAAAAAAACAAGATGGCGGCTATGGATTGATAACCGGATTGGGATCGCTATGCACGAATTATATTTTATGTTAATTGTTACTTGATGTATACAGTGTGCCACAAAAAGTTGATCACATTTGTTCTTCATGCGAATAATGATAACTGTATTACTTTTGACAACACCGCGGAAATAGCCTTTTATTGTACTGGTTATAATAAAGACAAACCTAGTTGAAATAAAATACTGCTCTACACATCTAAACACAACATATCACGGTGCAGCTGGCGGGAATAATTAGTTGTTAATCGTTTTAACGACATACTGTAATTGGGTTAGGGGGCGTCCATTAATTACGCAAGGCATTTTTGATCCTCCAAGTTTAATTTGGTGAAATTTTGCCCTCTGAACACCTCACGTAATTAATGGACGCCCCCTTACTTATTTCATCTTTTGTTTTAGCAGCTATGTTGGCTGCTGGACACCATTGACAGCCACTTGTTTTTGTTAATGCAGCGGCGCAAAACAGTATTTTATTGATGTTTAATCCTTACGAACGCTAAAAGTCTATAGTTTAGTGAGTAAGCATCTTTATAGGACAGTTGATGCTTAATTTGATTTCCATTCCAGACATTCCTTCTATGGCGGTAAATGTGAAAACCCACACGTTGGCCAATAAATCGTCATGCACATCAAATTCTACCGGATAACCTTGTGCGAATGTAAATACTTAACAATATTTTCTTAGAAACGATGAAAAAAACGATAATTTTTTCAACATTTTACATAATTTTATAGTTATATCGGATTAGAAGTAACAAAAATCTTAGATTTTACTTATACGGAGTGTCATTAAGAATTATCCATACAATAACGTTACGTAATATTATTATACCAAATCAACACGGTTTTGTTGTAGGACGGTCCACAATAACCAACTTGTTTTGTAAGACAAATGATCTCTGAGGCTTTAGATAGAAGAAAACAGATAGACGTCGTCTACACTGACTTTTCTAAAGCTTTTGATAGGATTAATCACAAACTTTTAATTCGCAAACTAGACAGTATTGGTCTTCACCTCTCATTAATAAATCTAATTAAGTCGTACCTTTCCAACCGCCCCCAGTTTGTCCAATGCCTTGGTCATAAGTCTGTAGTATTCATTCAAACATCTGGTGTTCCTCAGGGCTCTGTCTTGGGACCACTCCTCTTTATACTTTTTATTATCGATGAAATTGAAGCAACGGGTCTAATATTTGCAGACGATTTCAAATTTATTTCTGTCATTGACAGTTTACAAGATTGTATTATACTTCAAAACAATATAGACCTATTAGACAAATGGTGCATAGAAAACGAACTACCCTTAAATGCCAGTAAATGCAACATCATGTCTTTCCATAGAACAGATACCTCAATAAGATTTGATTATAAACTGCACAATACCGTGTTAGCTCGCCCCAATTTAATAAGGGATCTTGGTGTTTACTTTGATTCCAAACTAACTTTTGTCGCACATTTTGAAAAACTCTCTGCAACATCATACAAAATGCTTGGTTGTGTAATTAGAAATATGAAACTGTTTAAAAGTTTTTCTACTATGCTCTTGTTATTTTCGACATTTGTAAGATCCAAGCTTGAATATGGAAATGTAATTTGGAGTCCTATATATAATAATCACATAACGTTACTGGAACGTATTCAAAAAGACGTTTTTTCAAATCAGCTTGCTTCATGATAAATGGTGTTTATCCTGCAAGAGGTATCGATCAGGAATACTTTTATGACCGCTTTCACGCACAGAGCCTAATTAAAAGACGAGTAATGCAATCTATAATATTTTTGTTTAAAATTATTAATTATAAGGTGGACTGCATTTATATTAATAATTTATTATATCTTCGTGTTCCTATGGTCAACTCTCGTCAAAACCAATTATTTTATCAGAACAATTACAGGACAAACGTATATAAGTCGTGTCCTCTATACAAGATGATTTATAATTATTCAAATATCGAAACAAAATTAGATATTTTAAACTGTCAATTGTCCACAATTAAATGTGCATTTTTAACTACTTAAATCTAATTCTTATAGTGGGGTTATAACATTATAACATTGTAAGTTTGTAATTTTGTATATTCATTTCAAAGCTGAAATAGGCATGCTGAACACACACTTTTTTTCTTTTTTTATGTAGTATTTTGTTATGTAGAACATATTTGTGTTTGTTCACCTTATCCTGGAATTGGGCGTGTCCCGTTGGATATTGTATTAAAAATAAATAAATAACTAGAGAATCCTTAGCCTATTTCTTCTTGCCGAGATACAGGGTGTTTAAAGTATTGAAAAATAATTTTATCCCGTTCTATTGACCCATTTCGATGTAAAATGTGGAAGAGAAGGAGATGGCATGAAACGATTTTGGTCCGATTGGTTGGTAGAGACTTTGGTTAACCAAGTGGTAGGTCCAAACGTCACCGGTATGACGTAAAGTACCAATTACAGGCGAAATCGTTTGGTTCCCATTTGGCTAGGCTGATTGATTAAATTGCCATTCACGTATTGCACACGGAATAGTTTTTATTGAGTTTTCCTAAATTTTCTTGGAGTTTTTAGTTGAATATATATATATATTTTTGTATGGTTAAAGATGGGTAAGATGAGCAGTTCTTTGTTTGCTTCTGTACGAAGGAATGCAATGGGAACTGGCATGAAGGAACCAACACCCATAGTCACAGATGTTATCACAAACTCGAGAAGTGACAACATGTTGGCCACAATTAACTACACCCAACCATACCATATCCAACTAAACTGGGATGGGTTGGAAGCATGCAGTCAGGAAGGAACGTTGGTATGGTATAGAGACGTATCTAAAACTGAAATAGGAACAGGAGCTGGAGTTCATGGTGCTAGACCCAGGTGCAACATCCACGCATCGTTGAGGAAACTTGCTTCTATATTCCAGGCAGAAATCTACGCTATCGACGTGTTTGCAACTGAACATCGAAAGGAGGTATAGAGGGGCCAAAATATCCTTATTCTTTCCGATAGTCAGGCAGCACTGAAATCTTTAGCATGTCCTCAGATCAGATCTAGACTAGTCTGGGACTGTACAAAAACTAATACCCCTGGCTAACCACAATAGATGTACTTTTAAGCGGGTCCCGGGGCACAAGGGCATTGTAGGAAACGAAAAGGCAGACATCCTAGCAAAGCTAGGGTCTAAGACTGCATTCACTGGTCCTGAACCAGTATTTGAGATATCTAAAACTGCTGCACGTGGTTGTATATCTCAGTGAACTCAAACTAAACACCAGTCGTACTGGAAACACGTGCCAAAACAGAAACACAGCAAACTCCTGGTCAAAAAACGGAGACGATGACTAATGGAATAATAAACCTTAGCAGGGGCCAGATAAGGATAGTGACGGGTTTACTCTCCGGTCACTGTACCCTAAGCAAGCACAAGCATATAATCGGCATATATAGGGAGGAACCTATCTGTCGGTTGTGCATGGAAGAGGAGGAAACAGCCTCTCACATTATCTTCGATTGTGAAGCATTAACTCATTGGAGATATAGACTCCTAGGACTAGAACATCCAAGGGAGGATTTCTCCAAGAAGGACCTAGTGAAAAGACTGCTGAGCCTGATAAGGTCTCTTCACATAAACGGCACAACCAAGAGCACAAAAAAGCCTAAAGGCTGAGGTGCCGAGGACTCTAAGCCTTTGACTGGTGTACTGAACCAATCAATCAATCTGTACGAAGTATCTAAAAGGAGAAGCGCTCCAGACTTGCTTTCAAGCAACCATTTGCGTATTATTTCCAATGTAAACATAAAAGCAACAGCCCTATCACCATTCATTTCACGAACAAGTCATTTAAAAATAGATGGTTGTTATGAAAACTGGATTGGGAAATTCACTTACCTTGACTGGAATTACACGCATACTACCAGAAAAATTCTTAGTTCTTTAACCAATCTGAATCATTTTAATCAACTATCAACTTTCTGGTTAGATTTGGATGCATAAAAGCCTATTTTGAATAGTAATCGAAGAAAAAATATATTTTTGCTAGTGTCCTTGTGTAAAATTCCGCCGGGAAATAGGACTAAAGGAGCTACTAGTCTCTGAGACTCTCCTCAGAAACTAAGTAAAAGTAAGGGGGCACAATAGATCTTTTAGGTCTCAGTGAATGTTACCCCAAAATACATACATACATACATAGTGTCCTTGTGGAATTTAGTCTATTGATGTACTAAAGCCTTCGGTAAATGATTTATTAATTTTTAAGCTTTAGGTGAAAGTAAAGAAATACCTCTCCATGTTCGTTTGTTTATTAGAAGAAGGAAATCTGAACTAATATTTATTTAATTGTAATGAACGAAATAAGATTTTTGTGGTAGTATCTTCTCAAAGAAGGTGAGAAAACCCATCTCGCTAATGTTGAATTTGTTAACTTAACCTCCACTTTGTATGAAAAAATATTGAATCGTCTCTCGCGTCCCTTGCAAAATCCTTGCAGATGGCACTTCTTACGGGGAGTCTATATGTCAGCTGGTAAAGTTTATCCAAAATTAATTGCAAAACCTTGAAACACTTGTTCGCATTCTTTCATACGTTTTTCTTTTATTTTCATACGTCGGCATAGCCTTCCTTCTTCAATAGAGCTCATAGTGAATTGGTAAATTTTCCATTTAGGTGTCGTTCCCACAAGTATTATTCCATCTGGAAGTTACCCGTTATTTTTTGCATGTGCACTACTTACTCCAATTTTCCCATTCCTTTCACACAATAGTTCATCCCCCTTCAGGTATATTTTTTTAAACTGTGTTCTCCTCTCCACTGAATTGAAGAATAAATAGTAACAGAAGGTTTGCTCTGCGGTGCCCGTTTTGAGTGCTATTCCGACTATATCATGACCTTGAGCTCGAAGCGAAAGGTTAATTTATTACTTTTATTACCCCCAGTATAACCTTGGTTGATCCCAATTTTTGATATTACCGAGATAATCTCTAAAATGGGAAGTATCTATAACTATTAACAACATTAGTTACCACACTGACATTTCAGTTTAGAATAGATCAGCGGCAAGGTCACGAAACGTTATTATTCATTCTGTGGCTTTACCCTGTAAGCGAACAAGGGCCTTTTTTGTTATGAAACTATCGAACATTGGAGACTAAACCCAACCCATCTGCAACGTACTTCGGAGTAAAATGACTACACTACACGTATCCTTTTATATTTTAGTAAATACGAAAAACGTTATATATTTCTGTTTTAAAAAAATATTTATATTGTGAAAATACTTTTACTTTTTAGTTTACATTGTCATACCTTTTTTTTCGTGTTTTTAACGTTTTTATTACATTAAGACATCAGTTTTGTACTAGTAGTACACACTATTTTTAAATATTGGTATTCCTTTATTCCAATTTTGCTTACGCGCTTATGGAAGAATAAAATATTCAATAAAAAAACAAAATTTAGATGCTCAATCATCATCTTTCAAAAATAAAAGCTTCAGGTTCCTCGGTAATAAAATATGTGGTAAAATTCCAGCAAATCCATTGAATTCCCAACCCCCAAACTGATCGATACATGTCTAGAAACCCTCTAAAGAGCAAAAAGCTGTGGACCCAAATAATCTCTTGGCCAACATCTGGTAATTCTGCTCATAGTACGAGGGCTAAGCTTTAGAGGTGCGTTTTTTGTAATTTAAAATAAAAATGTTTAGTTTGCATTTAAACGTCTACAAACACAGTCTTTTTCGTTATCACATCTAATCATTAGAAGTTTGATTTATTGTTAACAAGCATTATTTTACTTTTGACAAAAAATTCAGACTTTCACAGCTCTGAAAACATTTGGAATTTTCTCTTGGTATATATTATAAAACAGAAACATCTTTCTTTTCATTAGGTAGGTATTTTAAAATACAATATTGATATTTCTTAAAATTGCCATTTTAATTTCGTTCGTCCTTTTTACAACCTTCAAAACATCTGCTTTTATTAAAATATAAATTTTATGTATGTCAACAACATAAAGAACAATTAATTATATAGCAAAGACATTCTTTATCAAATCAAGGAAATAACTTTAAAAAAATGCGACCATTTACCGGTTAATACCCGGACTATATTTCTGTGAACTGGGCTCGTCTGCGACAGACAGAGAAAGCAAATATGTCGGATGGGGATACATATACACGTATACAGAGTCAAACGATTTATTTTAGGACCGGCCCTTTATTGAATAATAGCTTTCAAACCGGTTTTATGCTCACCAGTTCGTCTGAGAGACAGATACGGACTAGATACGAACAAAATTTTATATACAATTTTTAGAAATAAAGAAATACATTTTAAACTGAAATAAATCGACATATTCACTAATAAATTTGGAGAATTACATAATTGCTGTCAATCCTGTCCTATCAGTCTTCACTTCGAAACCAAGGGGCAATAAAATATCCCCAGTTTATCATTTTCAAGATCGAGACGATGTCAAGCGCTTCTTTCAAATTGCATGCTGAAATGTTTGAGTTTTAAACAATATAATCCAATTTTATTTGGTTTTGCGTAAATTTTATCTACTGGATTATGGAAAGAATTACTTTATTAGATGCTGATACGAATCTGTTTTATATTTTAAATCTTTTTTTGATTGATTTTTTTATGCATCCGCAAATCGCGCGTTTCAATTGAGTGTGTCGTTCTTTTTGGTGCTTACTCACTTCACTTTATCCCAGAACTTATTAACTGAAGTGAGCTCTCAGTCAAAAAGAACGCATCTCTTGTATGCACAATCATTTTTCACATTATTGAACGAAGTAATACTTAATACGACTCTGTGTAACCGCTCTCTGCTGGATTGACCCGAATCGTGTTCACCATAATTACATCCGCTAGAAAAGGCCTGACCCCGGGGTATGTGTGCATCTAAACCAGCCAGCCATCATCAGGGCAGATACCTTTTCGGGGAATTCGACATCGCCGGAGAGACTTGTGCGTTTGTGTTTTGGGTAGAGTTGATTTAAACTGCGTTGCCAATTTCATAATTTGTTCACGTTTTACGTAATAATTTTTGATTTCTTCAATTCTATGTAGAAAAAGTTGAACACTCTTATTATATTAAGTCAACTTTAAATGCTTGTAATTATTTCTAACTATCACTGTTAGTACCTACATTTGTTTATCAAAAATAATAGATAGGTTTTTCAAATATTTGAAAAACAATTCTGTGCGAATAGTACTTCCCGTCGACTTGGCAACATTGCCAGTTATAGTCTGTGTATCAGGTTCAACGTTTCGGTTTTCGGTTCGTTTATTCTTTCTTCGGTTGGTAGGTAGCTTGTCTCCTTTTTATTTCTTTTCGTTCCGTTTTCATTCGGGTTTTGTTTGGATTAAAGAGAGGGTGTATCGTTTGGAAGTTGGAACTAGATAGTGGTTTTTTTGTTTGTATTTTCGTGTACCAGTTGGATTCCAAATTATTATTAAGTGAATGTGTTTTGTGCTTCGGAGTAGTTCTAAAAAGGATTTTAAATTAATAGATTTACAGGTACTGATTTATTTAAAATAGTTTATAGTATAGTGGAATATTTCCGGTTTCCAGATAATTGATACGACTAATACATGTAATTAATATTAAATATATCACTCTGTATAAAAACTAAGTTGAATTAGTATATTTTCCATTATTTACTTTCACACTGCCTTTGAGAGTGCTCTAGTTTTGTTTATTTTTGCATTGTTCGATAGAAATTGGGAAGATAATATGGTGTCCTTGAAAATTAGTATAGTTTTTTTAGAGGAATACAAAGCAATTTTTGTCAACGAATGCAAAAAGTATTATCTTAATTGGGATATCAAGTACGTATAAGAATCTTTTTATTTGGAAGTGAATCTGAATAATTTTATGGTATAAATGAATTAGTTTTTAATTTGGTTAAAAATTATGCAGTTTATGAAGCACTTGACCTTATCCACTCTTTGTGAGTAAAAAAATAAAAGGATGCCTATAATATTTTTAACGGAATTGCGGGTAGGCGGCCCGCTAAATCAGGTTATACCACTGTAAAAACACGTCTTCGGCCTACGTGGAGAATTTCAAACAATCGAGCTCGGCGGGGAAGTGTGTCGGAGTCCGGGGGGAAATAGCGAGAGTGCAACGAGGTGATGTTGATAATAAAGCGAATTATTCAACTGCAATGAGTCATCAAATTTAAATTGCAAAGTGACTGCCATTTTGAATAGTAAATCCACGGGTAAAAATATGCAAATCGTATGCGTAGTTTTCAAATGTGTAAGCGATATTTTTTTAGAACGAATCTAATTTAAAAAAAATTGTATGAACTAGAACAATTAGAAATATATAATCATTCATAAACTCGAACAATATCATTTAAAAATCATCATCGAGAACAATCGCATGGTAAATTGGTCTACCGGTAATTGTTAATGAGTTTGTTATACACAATTTACTAGGAACAAAACAATAATTTACGGCAGCTAACGTTAACTTTCCCATGCCGATTAAAATCGAACTATCATCGGATCAGACTTTTACACGCATCGAAAAACACGTAGTGTATCCAATTGGACTATATATACAAAGTGCTGCATTATTCGACCGACAAGAGAGATAATTGATGAATAATAAATAGAAACATGTACCCAAAAGGGTTTAGTTACCGAGATACAAAAAAAATTTGGAGGCAAGTTTCTGCAATTTCACTCTAACTTCATAAAAAGTTGATCAAAAACAAACAGATTTAAAAAAAAATTGTTATAAGTATTTATAGACTGTAAAATCAGTCCCTCAGAACTATAATCTTGTAAGCCGTGTATCGATCTTTTGCTAGGATATCTTTTTGCTGACATTCTCCATTACTTCCACTCTCTTGTTTGGCTTCCTTTCCATGCATCCTTCTTGACGTTCCTTGTCTGCTCATTGTACACCTAATAAATTACTGGTTGTTCTTCTTATTGTTTTGTATACTATTTTCTTTGTTTTGATTTTAAAAACTTGTTCCTTCGGACGCACAAAATCATGTTAAACACCCTCTAGAAGTTAAAGCACCTGTTCGTCTCCCTTACCGACTTTTCACCTGTGATTAGGCAACAAATATTTTAGGGTTACCTGCATTGTGATTCTACATTTGAAATCTGTATACAGTGTGTCCACGAATGGGAGCCTAAGAGGAGAAACATTTTTATTTGTAGTTTTAGTGAAAAATGTCATTCTCGATAAATGTTTTGCTTGTTCTGAAACCTTATTATATAAAATAAAATTCTAATTTTTCAAAACCCGCTTCATCCCATTGTCTATTTTATGGGAAATACGATGAATTTTTGCACTAAGTTCGAAAACCAATAGACATTTCTCCGTCAAATTCGATAACCAGCATATGTCCCATAAAATCTGGAGTCGCACAACGCAGGTCCACTGCTCTTAGTATCTGCCGACGATACTTTCAGTAGACTACCTACGAAAGCTTCTCAAAATATCAAAGCCACATGAACGTACTCAACGTATGGCACAATGGCGAACTAAAATAAATAAGACAAAATTAGTCCTCATAACACATGTCCACCTGTAAGGATGGATAACGTATGTATACCTACAGCATCACAGACGAAATATCTTCCACCCATCTGGACCAACGTTTTACCTGGAAGAAACACATTAAAATGAAAAAACAACAGCTTAACATAAAGTTCCGACAAATAAAATCAATCATTAAATCTTTGACCCTTGCACTGCTGCGTACTGAAGCACTAAATCAAGTTGGCGTTATTGTTCATTCTTTTTTTTTTTGAAATACGGTCATCACGGATTAACTCGACTAATACGCAACCCACTATAACGTACGGTCGGAATTATAATCATGCAAATGGGAGTGGCTGGCAAAGTTATTGAACCGTTTTGCTTTATTCATTTTTATACGTCGTTAAAATAATTTTTGACAAGATATAATCGGTAAGGGAACAATATGTTTGTATATCACGTAATATACCATTTTCGTGGATAATTATGGGGGGCTATACATTTTATTTTCGATGTAAATTATCTCCAAAAGTTTTCCCGGCTGTTAATTTCTCGTTTTGGTGATGTAACGGCATCAAAAAGCCCATTACATTGTTTATGTGCAGAATTCAACCAAGGCCGTGGTTTGTTGGGTGAATTTGCTGGAGCCATAATATGACAAATTAATCGAGCGACTAGTTTTTCAGTATTCTTTCTTAGTTAGTTTAATATTTAATAAACGCTGAACGAAATAGACCAGCCATGTCGACGTTTTGTTAGTCGTGCTTTATTATTGTCAAGTATATTAAATGAAAAACGAAATCCTTTGCGATGGTGGCTCAATGTCTACTACAGATTTTGCGCATTTACTACGCAAAATTGAACCAGCTACCTCCGAAAGACAAACGTAATTTCATCAACACAGGCCGTTAATAAAGACAAAGTTTTCTTGCAGCTTTCTGCGGATTTCTGGACAGCTGATTCTACTTCATTCCACGGGTCAACCTTTTTCTCTTTTATGAAGTAGTCTTCGGGATAAGTTCCGCCCCATACTTAACTACCGTTTCTTCAGTTTCGCTGTAAACTGAATTTTAAAGGCATTTTTTCTTGACGAAACAGTTTCAAAGACGTAGTGGCGATCGCAAAAATGAGACATTTTAAAACGTCACGTGATCTGTATCTATTATGCCATCTGCTTAGTTATTCTTGATAACGGAAGCTGGAACGTTACCGAAACGTTGAAATAAAAATATAAAAAATATTGTGGTTTGATTTCCCAAGAAAATTAACAAAAAAAAAGAATATTGAATGAACGTTGCAACACTTAGAAGATTCGTGTAGTCGTGACCATTTTATAAATAACGAAATATGTTGTGCTTTTTCAAAACTATCGAACTATAATAATATATTGTTTAACTTGAAAAAGTTCCATGCCAAATTAGTTTCAATTTACAAGAGCAGGTGTGAAAATCACTTGCTTTATTTTAACGTTTGTAGTGTCAGGTTTTACGACAGGTTTTACGAATACAACGTTTGTTCTTCGAAATTAGGTTAAATTTTTGTTTGTATTCCTGAGGGGTTGTCGACGATCTGGGACGTTGTCGGGAAGGCACGTATAGAATTTTAAAATTACTGTTAGGGTGTGACGGAATTTTTAAATTTGTGTTGTGTGTATTGAATTCGATAGAATATGTAAGTATGGCAATTTATTTGTCATGCTCTTTAGCCTAATCGCCTCGAGGGATTTTAATATAATAATGACGTGACATTACATTCGTATACAATTTTAATATGGCGCTCGAGAACATTTTGCTCCTGGGTGAAACAATAACACCACAAACACATTATTATTAAACAAGTAATGGAAAACATGTTTTCCGCCTACCTCTATCCAAAGTATACATTTCCTGGCCTCATTGTAGGGAGCAAAGTCGTACTTTTCCTCCCAAGGGAGGAAAAGTAAAAGTGACGTCATGGTTAGGTTAGTTTGTTTGTTAGTTTCATAAATAAATTATTTTAAAAAGTTGTTATTTGAGGGAGGCGGAAAATTCATATGTATAACATGGGAGTAAAATGCCTTTTCCTCCCTAGAATGATTACTGGTAAACTTCATCCTCGGGAGGAAAAGTAGCATTTTGCTCCCTTGTTATACAAATAGCTATTAATATATAGTAAAATTGTCCGAGAAATAAAACTATTCTAAATTCAAACACTAGTTAACGAATACGAGTTTACTGCACAAACAATGCACGTGGAGAATATCTGGAAGTGCAAATTAACAGATGTATAATATTTCTTAAAACACATGAGACATTAGAATAATGTAGTTCAATGCACATAAAGATAATGAATCAATTCATAGCCTGTACAGTTGCAAATGTTTCGCTTACAAAAAAGTAGAAAAATATTCAATTTTTTTATAGTCAATATAAATCAACCAGCAATTACAGCAAGTCATGTTCCTATTAAGTCTTTCGCACCGTTAGTTACCTATCGATAGTCCGTTAATAACAGTGGCAAAGCGCAAAAAATAATCATAAGCTTACATAGCGATATTCGGTTTCCCTTTTCCGTCGACCGAAGTGTAACAAACGCCTAATAAGCATTTTTAGAAATCCCTGCGATGGCAATCCGGCGATGTCGTTGATGCCAACGAATTGCTGATGTAATAAACGCACAGCAAAATTCCATCGAGTCGAGTTGTAAGTAGGAGGCTTGGTTGGCCGTGCTGATGGCGGGCATCAGCAAGAATTTTCGCATGTCAGCAAGATTGGTCTTACAAGGGGATAACGGTGTATGAGAGTTGTTGTTACAGAGACGGGTCGATTTTCATCTCTTGAATTTTCAATCTTCAATTTGTTTTATATCTAAGTACAATGACGTTCGTAAAGTCACTTAAATTTCAATTTAATATAATTTTATTCAAGGTGAATCATGTGTTGATATAAGTTTTGATCTAGAGGGGGAAATAAACCTAATTCTAAATCCAAATTTTCATAAAAATCGGGCTACTCCTGTAGAAATCCTATTTTACTCTTTGGTTTGCTGGACTATCTATTATTTCGATTCCTTTTATTACATTGTGTCCTATAACCAGCTTGACATTGAAATTATTGGTTTTCTGTTTAGATCCTTAATTGTTACACTATCCAATTTCAACGGGAGTCGCGCATTTTTAAAACCACTTTTCCAAAAATGCATTTTTGTGCCAACCTAGAGAACTGTCCTTTATTGCTACAAACAAGATCGTGCAAAACCTGGGCAACCAGTAAGTGGTCTGATAGAAAATTTAGCTTGTATAGTGTCCCTCGTATCCCCCTGGTTGTTGAAATTGTTTTCTGAACACGAATTTGTGACAACTAATTAAAACAAAATCAAGATCGTTTAGTTGATAAATAAATCAGTAAAAAGCTATTAGAAATCTCTATGTACAAATGACGCAACCACATATAACCCAATGCTTGGTAAACTAAACCTATATAACGAGTGAAAGCGTAAAACGATTAAATCTCACTTTCTATAATCGGCAAAATGGTCGACGTTCGGGTCGATTATTTTAAGAATTTCATTAATTCTGTATGGTAATTAACTACTATGTTTAATGGCTTTTAGGTGTAGTTACTTCGAAACTAGAACAAAGTATCGCCATACAAAATACAGATTTGATAAGTACACGGGAAACGAATGTAAATTTTTACTAAATTTTTTTGTTTCTCGCCTCTTATCATTCTCTGTGATTGCTTCCCTTCCTACTCGTCAACTGTTGTTACTGAAAGGAATTAATAAATTATTCATTTTCATAAACAGGTTCTCTCAAAGCGTATTAGCGCAAAAATTAGAAACATTAGTTCATTGCAAGATCATGCATAGTGTTCCGTCTACTAACCTGTACTGGGACACTGCACACTATAGAATTCTATCGCTCGCTTTCTACAGTACTGTTACTACTATTATTTCAGTCGAAAGTCTCACTCTGTATACTATCGACAAGTCTTCTTTTATTCCTGACCTATTACTATGAAATATATTGAAGTTTTTATGAAGAAATCGACAACACAAGACGCGTGAATAGAGTTGATAGTAGTTCCTTAGCGTGCAGAGTCCCAGTACTGACTGAACACTATTTTTAATTCGTAGATTCGAATGCCAACATTAATAGGTACTATTTTTTTTGTCGCTGACCTTCAAATTTTATACAACGGGCTTTTAAAGATGCAGTTTTCGATTTACATGGCCCTTTTTTCAACACTATACCTTCTTCAATCATTTTCCTTGCCCTTCTCGATAAATTAACCAATGATCTGTTTTAAAACGTCAAATTATAATTGCGATGTTGTCAGACTGTCAGGATAATCTTATTTCTAATACTTTTCTCTCTTCGTATTTTGAGGTTACACTACTCATTTTTTTTCTGATATTGTTAGATACACACTTTGATCTGTGTCAGTTGGTCGGGAAACTATATGAATTGAATTTGTAAACACAGCTTACCTTTTTCGAAGGATAGCTTTTGCATCCTTTTTTTCAAAAATCTCATTCGCCCAGCTCCCCTAATCACTACCTATCCCATACAAATTTTACTTTATACACATTAATTATAAAAGCTATTCACAAAAATTTTTGTCAAAATCCGGAACTACCCGTTCTGTACAATTTCCAAAATCTTAAACAAAATGTTTTAAAAATGTATTATACTTTTGGGAAAAATCAAAAAAATCACATACTACATAATACGTTAACACTTCAAAGAATTGTACTAAACATTAAAAACTTTTAATATGTCTCAAACAAAAGTTCGTGCAATATGTTTTTATTCCTGTTTTTACGAGACACCGTGCACTCCTTCCGATGCTAATTATATATGATGAACAACTATGTACAAATAGTAAAAATCACACAACTCTGGTTAACTGTCAGAAAAACACTAAATAGGAAGTTAAAGGGGACAAATTATCGATAGTACAAACTACCGATATGATATTTACACTATCGATATTTTTCGATGGTGCGAAAACCAGACTTTACAGGCCGTAGCCCTACCAGTCTGGGTGGATTTGGGCTATCCAAGAGTGTCCAATCTTTAAAAACAAACTGAAACATTTGTACTTTTGATCTCTTGTCCTTGAAAAACAACCGCCCCACATAATAGAAGAAGAAGATATAACTTTACAACATTTATTTATTTATGTTTGTTTTCTGTTTTGAATTGTGAATTTTGATGATACCACATTTTAAGGTTTGTTCTTACAAGCATCACAGACAGTCCTTGACAATCCGAATTCGGCGCAAAGCCTCGAAAGCGTTTCTACAAAGATTTCTGATTGATTGGAAATCCGCGGTACTGTGTTCACACGTTTTGTAGAGAGTGTAGAATTTGTCAAATCAGTTTGCGGATCTTTCGACATTTTGTCATATTTGTGTTGTTTGTTGGAGATTATTTTATTATTTTCTCGGCTTTCGTTATTTTAGAGAAGTTTATATTTAACAATGAGTGATTTTGAGACATCTGATGATTCGTAAACAACATTTGTAGTTAATTGAGGTTACATTCCCTTTCTTGCCACAGATCACCTATCTGCTAGACTAGCCTATATATTTTCAATTGTCAACTGTTCGTACAAACTGTTCCGGATCGATCAGAAATAGACATGCGTGTTAACATTAGTTTGAAAACTGTCTATTATTTGTCAGAGATTTTTTGTGAGAACAAACCTTTTCAATATCTCAAATTAGGGTTAACCAGCCAATAGTTGACCACTTAACGATTTTTTTTCCTTTAATCATAAAAAAGATCATTTTTTTTAGAAGTAATAAAAATCGGCTTGGGATACAGAAACTTTATTGTTTTAGCAACATAAAAATAATGTGATATTCCAAAATACATTTTAGGTGGGTACAAAAAAAAATAAAAAACTCAAAAAAGACAATATTTCCACTTTTTGACCAAAAAAGCCTCAATTATTGACCAATTAATAGCCAATAGTTGACCATTGTAATCACATTAAAGAACATTAAGAACTGGTGATTGAAATTGGTATTTAAACCTCTCACCAGAACTGATCATTTCTGGTGACACTAATTTTTCAACTATTTGCCTTCTCTCAATAAAACTAATGTCTTTATCAATAATTTTAAAAACTGTATGCTCTTCGTTTGAAGAAGATAGTGCTTGAACTTCTATTTCATCACTGTTTATTACATTTTGCACAATACATACATAATTGTGTACTTTTTTCTTGCCAGGAAATGCTACCACTAGGAACTCTCCTTTTTCTGGCATATTTTTATCCCATTCGTCTGATACATCATCCCCACTTGTTCCACTTTCTTTCCATTCCTCATTGTCAAGCTCTTCGTCGCTATCTGATTCTTCTTTCTGAACTTTTCTCTTTATTATATTTTTTGGTTTTTTATTATTGGTCTTTCTTTCTTCTTCTTCCTTTTTCCGTTTTCTTTCTAATGCCCTTTGCTTCTTTGATTCTTCGTCAAATTTCTTTTTATTTTCTTTATCTTCATAAAACTTAAGCCACCTTACTGATGTTGTTGCATATGGGAGCCTCTCTGATTTTCGTTTTCTTTCATTCTTTTCTGGAGATTCTTCTGGCCAGTATATATGATCCAAGAAAGAACTGCTGATAGATCTACTGTTGGGAGGTATTAAATTTATATCTTGTGAAATATTTATTTTTTTGGCTTGTTCATTCATATTATTTTCTTCTATTTGTCCATCCAATTTGTTTTCTGGGTAATTTTTTATGGCACTTAGCTCGTCATATTTGCTTTACCACTAATTGACATCCCAATAATTGACCAGCTAAAAATGTGGACAACTATTGGTTAGGCTTTACAAGGGATAAAAATAAAAAGAGACAACACACTATAATGAATATGTAGGCTTATAATGAGTGACTGAGATGTAAAATCTCAAATGTAGTGAATCCCCAGAAATTTACCAGCTGGTCAAATACTGGTAAAAATGTATTTTTTCTATCCAGTAAATGACCATTAGTTCTTTCATAATTAATTTCAAACTTATGAAAAAAATACCTGCATAATATTATAGATCATTTTGTGAGAATAATAATGATATATATATTTAATATTAAAACTTGCTTGATTGTCAAAATACTGAGAGATTTTAGCGCACGGTCCACTTACTTTTCTTATAAGAATGTAACACTAACTTGCAAAATAAGAACTGCTCTCACAACAACAACCTGTTACATACTAACCTACAAAAGGATTGCAGCATTTTTCATAGAGGGGTATATTAGACCCTATTGGATCAAATGTGGCCAATTAGATTTCAAATAAGTGGATTTGTTATCTTATTTTAGTCCATAGAATCGAAAGTGGTCAACCACTGGCATGTGGTCAATAATAGGCCGGGTAACCCTACTCCAGTCAGAATAGTTTGGTAAATGAGCCAGTTTACCAGTTGTCTCTGAACTTTGACTGTAGATAGATGATTCTGTGCCGGGTTGATTTTTGGAATTACGGATAAGGTTATTTTTCTGACTATCGATAGTGACGGCAGTTTGTTACCTCTGTAGGAAGGTACTGAGGGCCGCATGAATATCCGATAAAATACAAAACATGATAATGGTTCTACAATCACTTGTTCATCAAAAATTTAGCAAACGGTTGCATTATTTTTTGTTTCATTTATTTACTATCAGTCAGGGAATAACATTCTATTTTTGATTAAAATATACTGAATGTTCGTGACTTGCAAAAATAACAACGTCGTCAGCAAATGTACTATGTAATGATAACACTGTTTAGAAATGCAGTGCTCACTCAAGACTTTGTGAAATTTCATTAATTCTAGTTCTAACAATGTCTATGATATAAATAGATTGAAGCGGGTAACAGCAAAGATTACAGAATATTTATTTCTGTAATCTTTGGTAACAGTAAGGAATTTATTTTTAAAATGTAAGTAAGATAATATTAATTGTGCATTCTTATAGGAATTTATTGCATTTCAACATCAAAAATTCAACATAACAACTCAAAATATTTGTTGTTAGATATAATAATAGTTTATCAACGGAAAATTACATTTTTGTCATTATAAATAGAGATAAAACCTGTTTTTTAAGCTTTACCGGCTTAATTTAATAAAATTCAACAAATATCGTTTAATCCCATGTACCGTGACGTCGATAACTTGTTTATTAATAACGATTCCAGCTATAAATAAGAATAAACGACGCCCACCATGTTGTCTGTTCTAATAAAAAATGTATGACAACGTTGGATCTGCGCTGCTAGGTTCACTTACAAGGTCAGAATGTATCAATGTTTTTTCCGCTTAGTGTTTATATTGATTCATAGCGATATGGTAACGTAATTGTTTTGTTTTTGTGTGGATTTACACAGTATTAATTATTATGATTAAGTATATAAAATCGATTGTGATTGTGAAATATACGAATGTGACCTCGTAGGTCGAAATAAATGTTTTCGAATCACGTAGAATTTTGATCGACATTGTAATTAACGATGTATCAATGTTTACCCTTCAAACATGAACGTTCCGTTTTGTTTGGATCGTTTTGTGAAACTTTTGTCGATCGTGTTGATGGTAAAAATCATGTATTATGGAAAGAGATGCAATAAAATTTGCCAGAATATTGGATGCAGAAATTTCTCCTTGAATTATAAAATTGAAACTTTTGTCTCTTTTAACATTATACATAAAAATTCTTCAGTAAATTAACGATTTCTAAAAGTTGAATTTATTGAAAATACTTATATATTTTTTGGGGAAACTATAGTATAAAAACTAATTACAATTCAACGTCAAATTGTACAGACTAAAAACTGATCCGGAGTAGATTGATAGTTCGCGAAACTGTGCAGACAATATTATATTTAGAATAATACTGGCAGTTCGCGAAACTACAGAAGCTACTACTGGCAGTTCGTGAAACTGTACAGGCATGAAATGAATTGGGATTCAAATCGTAATTCGCAAAACTGTACAAACAAGAAACGAGTTAAGATTATACTGGGAGTTACGAATATGTACAGCTTAAAATCCAATTAGACTTGGTCTGGTAAAGATAAGAAACGAACAAGAGGATACGTTCGCGAAACTGTACAGTTAAAAAGGAATAAAATTACAACTGATAGTTCGCAAAACTGTACACTTTAAAAAAAAATCAGGACTCGACTGGTAGGTCGCGAAACTGAAAAGACAAGAAACGAAATAACTTTCATGAAACTGTACTAATTAAAACAAATAAGATTACGACTGATAGTTCACGAAACTATACAGACTAAGAACAAATCGGGATTCGATTGGTAGTTCGTGAAGCTGAACAGGCTAGGAACGAATGAGGATAGTAGGTACTGGCAGTTCGGGAAACTGTACTGATTAGAAAGGGATAATATCAGGACAGGTACTGAACAGAAACTAATCCGAAATCGACCGGTAGGTCACGAAATGGTATAGACAGAAAGCGTATTCGAATAGACTGGCATTTCACGAAACTGTATTGATGAATCACGAATTTTATCAGGTATCTTTTAAGAAGCAGGAAAGATGATGCATAACATAAATTGCTCTGCGGAAGAAAATGAACTTAAAAATCTGCAGCTAGGAATTTCATGTCAAGATTCCACTGGGTTTGACAAACAAATGGAAACAAACAAAAATCGCTATTTAAACTGAAACAATTTTATTTAAATTATACATTTTTATGTAGTCTGTGTAGCGCAGCAATATTCGCCACGCAAACAAAATATATTTATATGTACGACACACCCTGTAAATGTTTACGGTATTCAACGTGGGATTTATGTTTCGAAAGTATTTTATTTATAGACGTGGAGTAGAATAATAATGATATCTGCATGCAATGTTATTTGCCAACTGATTGTTGGCTGTGACTTACGCCAATATTCGTTTCATTTACCACGCCTCCCAGTGAGTGTCTGTAGATAATTAATGTACCATTTTTTAACGTTTTGAAAAATATATTTTTCAATGGATCAATTTTTGTTGCAGGATCGTCTGTGAAAACTCGTAAAAGAAAAACCAGCGAAACCAAACCATCATCCACGAAACCTCGCAATTATAACACAAAAGAAGATCTAGAAAACAAACAAACCCGTCGACGCAACCTTACAAATCGATCATCAAATAAAAAAAAAGTTCTCGAAGAAGCCAACAACTCAAAACTTCGAGAAATCGAAGTTCGAGTCGAAGATTGCCTACAACCTAATTCCACATTCTCGTTACTTTACCGGCAAAAACTAGAACAAGTAGCAACAGAAGAAGTAGAAAATAGTTCAGCTGAATTATCAAGTTCTATCGATAGACCGGACCAACAGCCACCAGAATCACCGGACCCCAGTCCGGTAGACTGCGACGGCAGCAATGGGAGTAGCAGTGACACTAGTGTCGAGTTAGTGAGTGTGAGTGCGCATAGTGACGATGTGCAATGTGAATCTATGCCTGCAGCTAAGATAGTGGTGAATGGTGATTTAACCGGAAGCGAAGAGGATTGTGTGATAGTGGCTCAAACAAGGACAAGTATAACGCCAAATAAGACAGTGGAGCAAGGGAATTGCTCTATTCGAGGTAACCATCTTTTTTATTCATTTATTTACTTTGCAATACACTTTAATAGTTGAGGATCATGTAGAGTACGCAGCGCCGTAGCAACATCCCAACGGGCCCGGGCTCGACGCTATAGTATAGCCGCACCTGCTAACTATGTATTCAATGTATAATATTATGATGACGTTCATTGAGACCTAAAAGATCTATTTTGCTCCTTTTTTCTACTGAGTTCCTAAGAAAAGTTCTATCCAGCAGTCTCCCAGGTATTTACTCCCTACAATTCTGAAGCTGACACAGCCATAGATTTCAGCGAAATGGTAAGAGCACAAACATTAAAAATTGCGCAATTAATTAGCACAAAAAAAGCACTAAATCGTTGTGTTAATCAAAATCGATTGTGCTCATTTGGCTGTGCTAACTTTATAGACGTGTGTTCTTTGACAAAGGACTTAACATCCTTATCTGCTATTGAAAGGACAGGTAGAACTATTCTTATAATTATTCCACTAATTAAACCAAGCAAATTGTTCCTGTTAATTTTATTTATATTTCCTTCTTATGGATTGCATGCCTATTTAAAATTGTATTAATACTTACCGGGTGTCCATTATATTTACTGGTATTTCAAGGACATAACTTTTTAACAAAAATAATGTCAGATACATGCGGTTTTCATTAAAACAGTTCACAGTGATTGAGTTTCAAAAATTTCGTGTTGTTATTAAACATGCAACGAATAGTATATTCGGTCATACACCGAATATTCTGCAAGCTTTCTGGTCGACAGGTCCAACATTTGTGGCGCAAAAATTTGCATAAACGTGATTGTTTCACGCTCGTTTGCTCTGATGCACTTACCGCCCTGCCACTCCTCGCGCTCTTGCTGTCGTTCTGCGTGTTTTGTTAAATGTTGCAATGCCGGGATTGATTATGTAAACTTTATCAAAAATCAATTGCAAAAGCTTAAGCACGTGTTCGTCTCCCTTGCTGACTTTTTCTTTTGACCTGCATATGGCTAAACAAAAAATGGTCGGTAAGGAATACGAATAGGTACTTCAGTATAAGTATTAATATTTACTTCCATGTTACCATTTTATTACAACAAAATATGTACAGATTGCGAAAAACGTTAATAGATCATACGATTTACTACGACAATATCAATACTTGAAATAGAGAGACAAAAATTGTTCTATTAGTGAAACTCACAATTAGAGAAGCGATTTCGGCCCGATTTGGTTGGTAGGGACTTTGGTTAACCAATTGGTAGGTCCTACGTCACCGGTATGACGTAAAGTAGGTACCATTTACAGGCGAAATAGTACAGCTGACGTTGAAATTGACATTTATGTATTCCATTCCGTTATTACTAGACAAAAAAAACAGTCAAAACTTGAAGAATTTTAGAATATTGACCCAAAATACAATTCGTTCCAAAGACTTTGTTTATTTACAACTAAAGCCATGATAAAACTACTTTATTCAAGGACACAAAGGTACCAATTTCAGTAATCGTGCTGCAGATCTCGGTATGTGATTTGACTACCAAAGTTAGCTTAACGTCATCGTTTTTTGAAAACGAAATCGTTTGGTGTGTATTTGTCAGACCAAAGTGGGGTAAGTACCAAAGCGGGCCGAATTCGTCTTAAATCATTCCCCTTTACCAAACCACAACAAATAAAAGTAAGGAGAGCAATAAACACACTCCCTTCTCTTTTGGTAGAGAGGACTGAGCGAAAAATTCTTCTCTCTTTTTCAAGTAGTGCTATTCACATTAAGTATCCTGGTCGTGGTTACGTAAATCGTATGTCGAGCTAAGATTTTTCGCAATCTGTATGAGTCTTCGGTATTCAGCAGAATAATAAACGTAGCCGAACAGGCGCCGAATACCGAATATTCGTTGCAAATCTAAAAAAGCTCCATTAGGTCTCCACATGTCAATTCAATTAAATTAGCATTTTTTGATGAGGAGAATCTTAGTTGAGAAAGTGTAGTTTGTCTCAAAGTATACCGACTTAGCCACGGTCTTTGCTTTTGCCGATAATCATCTATTTTCAGCAATTTTATTTCATTTCAGGTAAAATAGAATGCTTTATATTAAAATATTTCTTTATTTCAATAACCTAACCTAACCTGTTGTGGTTTTCGGTCCATAACTATCGAGTACAGAATGTACATCGTGAATATCCTTAGGCAGGGCTGGTAAGAGCTTACGGCGGCTGTTGTACAAATTTCTTCTTATTAGACTGACATCTATCGATGACAAATTCTCTGGCAAATGATTTGAAAGAACGCTTTTAATAATTTTTGAAGGTTTCTCCGATATGTCTTCCTCAGCTTTGCGCTTGCATGAAGTCGTCACTATTTTTCTCTCCAACGTAGTTTCATCGGACTCGTGGTTGCGGATTAATTCACTTCTAGTAACTGTGTATTCCGCACCAACAGTGTACAGTTTGGCTAAACATCTTAAATTTTTCTTTATACACCTCCAACGTACTTCACCACTTTTTAATACGTCCTGTTTACAAAACTGAAACTTTTCTACAACTAGTAAGTCACAACCGCGTGAACTCTTAATTACTGAAACTGATGCCATCGTATACAAATAATATATTTTATGCTTTCTATCGACTAGTAGCTTCAAGATAAGTTATAATACTGACTAGCTATAATAATTTTATACCTGTTATTTGTGAATTTTATACATTTAAAGGAATAATCTTAGTAGGTCGGCCGAAATTACCCCTGTCATAAATGGTACCCCTTGATTTATGCAGGTAGGCCAAGGGATTACCGGCCGAAATTACGCCCGCCGAGGTACCTATACGCCTTCTGTTCCTTCCAATTTACTGAATGTGCTTAAATTAATTTCATTTTAAATAGTTACCAACATACCAATTAAAAAAATTTTTGCCACACAGTGCACATTAAGTTGTCAGGTCGTTGCACTTGTTCATGTAGAAAGCAGTTAATCATAATTGAGTCCCAGAATTTACACTAAACATTACGAACAAACAGTTTTAAAAAATATAATATATCTTGGTAATGTTAATAAAAAGACACAAACCATTTTATTGAATTCTACAATACAAAATTCTTCCTTCCCTTCTTGATAGACACTCGAGTAAATAGACCAATGACTATAAAATATTCCCTCAAAAGTGTAACGATCTTGATCTACAATAATTTGGTAAATAATAAAACGAATTTGCTTTTGTTCTCTTTTCTCGAAATATATGTATATAGCAACCCACGTATTATTGGCACAGATTCAAGCTTTTCTTATTTTTATTTTGGTTTGCTATTTTAAAATATTTTCTAATTTGTCTAGTTTTCTTTATGACTTACACTTTTTTTATTATAAACACATTCAAGGTTGTACACCTTTTCAAAAATAATCATGAACCATTAATAGACCATTCCAGAACCGACTTAGACAGGTCGGCCACATTGTTCTGGAGTTGAACCTTGTGTGTTTTGACATGTGCTATAAGTGATTTGCTATATATTATGAAGAATAACTACCCGAGAAACCCTACAACATGTTCAGAAGTTTGGCGAGTTTTAGCTATTTGTGTATCAAGAGCAGAAAGTAGTACTTTGGTAGTCGAGACAGAAAGTTGCCGCGCGACGCGTTAGCGGAGCGCGCAATCTGTGGAAACTACCAAAAGACTTTCTGCTCTAAATACACACAAGATTTTTTCTACTATCACAACAAAATTTACTACAAGTTCTCTTTTATCTATAAATAAAATTAGGCGTGCGCCAAAGTTACTTTCTGCTTAAGAGCGCCAATAATGTCAAATTATGACAGCTCGCGGAAGATTAGGCGTGCTTCAAAGTTACTTTCTGCTTAAGAACGCCAATAATGTCAAATTATTACAGCTCGCGGAAAACATCAACTTTGCAGTTGCTTTTCAAGGCACAAAAGACGACTTTCGATAGTGATAGTAGAAAAAGCTCTTTTTTGTAATGTTGACATCACGCTGAATTATTTAGAGCGGAACGAATTATAAACTGGGGGATTAATTTTCTCACATAAATTAATGAATGTTTCTAATTTTTGAGCTAATATAAAAATAATATAAAATTTTGCTGTAGGTACTTGGCAAATCATCTGGGTAGAGGTTTCTATGTTTCAGTTTGCCCTTTTTGCATTTATTTAAACATAGAATTTTGGTTCGGTTTATACTTCATTTTTTAATAAAAATATGTCGGTGCCTTGACAGACATGTTCAATTCCGCATTACTTGAAATAAGTAAATATACTTTGAATAGAGTTTGATTAATCCATAAATATAATCAATGTTTGCGTTTACGGATAAAGCATTTTTTCGATAGTCGATGAAAATAATTTTTTTTTGTTTTTTTCCTTACTTACCGTTTGAAATGCGTATTGTTTTCAGTGCTGCTATGCAAAATAACTAATTATTAATTTCTGTGATATATTTGTACATTTGAAAAAATGTTTACTTGTCGATAATGCTGAAAAAGTGTGTTGAAAGAGGATTGAATTTGTAAGCTGTCTGTCTGAAATATGGCAACACAGAGAAAAGGGCGGAAACCATTTTACTATCAATTTTACCTAATTTTACTACGAAGTTTCAACGTTCCTAGTTTATTGAAGCTCTTGTTTTCGTGTTTTCAACTGATATTATTTGTGTGTGTGCGTACAGATATAATTAAAAACAATATTTTTTTGTGAAAATCATGGTTCGTCTGTGCATTTGCAAAAAAAAAACAGTCGGAATTTTCCTAACCTCTCTTTTCACTTGTAAGTAAATAGTTCTATTGGCCAGTGGCACTGTCCGACTGTCTTGGTCATTGTACAGAACAGGTACTTCTCGATTTTGACAAAAATTTCTATACCTCCACATTCCTTAGAATGCCAACATTAATAGGTACTATTTTTTTGTCGCTGACCTTCAAATTTTATACAACGGGCTGTTAAAGATGCAGTTTTCAATTTACGTGGCCCTTTTTTCAACACTATACCTTCTTCAATCATTTTCCTTGCCCTTCTCGATAAATTAACCAATGATCTGTTTTAAAACGTCAAATTATAATTGCGATGCTGTCAGATTGTCAGGATACTCTTATTTTTCTTCGTGTTTTGAGATTACACTACTCATTTTTTTTATCTGTGTCAGTTGGTCGGGAAGCTATATGAATTGAATTTGTAAACATATAACTTACATTTTTCGTAGGATAGCTTTTGCATCCTTTTTTTTTTAAATCTCATTCACCCAGCATCCCTCTCTTTTCACCAGTAAGTAAATAGTTCCATTGGCCAGTGGCACTGTCTGACTAGTCCGACAGTTTCTTCCCACTCCTTGAACGTCATTGATGAAAACATGTGTGGCGATAGAATGTTAGCCGTCTTTTCGAATAGTTATATGAATGCAGACTCTATTTGTAGTATTACTCTAAGATGCAAACCGCTTAAATCAGATTAGTCTGAGTTCTTAGTTGTTACCACCGAAAGTAAGTTCGTAATTTTTAAAATAAAAAATTTTATTGTTGTAAAATGCTGAAAACAAATTTATGGTAGGACAATAAAATACATATTATCTAACTACAATATTTCATATCGGTAGTAGATAAGTGAATTAATCTGAATTATACATGAGAAGTTGAACGTTTGAACGTCATTTGCATATCAGTTTATGGGAATGTTCATTATAGTGAATTATTAGTAGTAAATAGGTAGCCAATAAGACCTAACAGTTACAACGTCATTTTATACGTTGTAACATGACAGAAGTCACGTGGGTTGATATTTATAAGTTACAAACTAGGTATATACTAGAAGAGTAAACAGACGTATTATTCTATGTTAACATAAACAATGTCAAAGTTTATTTATTTATTCTGCTTGATTCCATGTCGCAGTGAATATAATAAGTTGTTTGATTGTTGTATGCGTAAAACATGAATATTTTATTAAAATTGTATACCAAAGGTTTTGAAACTTCTGAAAGTGGAGAGTAGGGATTTGAGACAATAGACAGAAAGAAATTTGGTATGTTCTAGTCGCTATCTACGCAAAAAAATGATAAAAAAAATATATGTACAGGCAACTGAAACAAGAAAATAATGGATCAAAGGATGGAATTGCTGAAAGAATACATAATTGACAAAAGTTTCAAAGAAATCCATTATTACAGTTATCGGTAAACTGCTAGTCATCGGAAAAAGAGAGTACATAAATCGCTGGTTCGTTGGGATCCTACAATAATGAAAAATTTGTCTGAAACCGGTTCTACTTTTGCTTACAGATTTCTTTAACTCATCCACAAATTGTGAAACGGTGCAAACTAATTTTACTCACAACTATACGTCAATACTTTTTTGGATAGTGAGTGCTGCTATTGGTAACATGAACTTTTATTATTATTATGTTTTAAAAATTTCTTCTATCTTCAACAAAAAATTTCTATTATTTTCCAAATACGATTAGGTCGATTATTTTAATTCTTTGAATTCCTCCCGAAGTTATAATAAAAATTACTACTTTCCTGTAGTCAGGTATAAAACCAATCCTTCAGTTTCTTACTGCTAATTTATCCATATTTTATTCCCAAATCCATCATTTGTGATATGATTTTAGATATTCCTCAAACAAAAATTTCTAAATTATTTTAAAACCAATTTCATTTTCCAAATTACTATTCCAAAATTTTTATGGGCTTTTTAAATTTTTTCTTTCTTGTCAACAAAATTCTAAATTCTTTTTTTCATAAAATCTCTCCATAATCAATCATCACCATCGCTACCCACATTCAATTTTCTACCCTGATAACTCTCTTAAAAATTTTTCAAATCTTTCAAATTGACACTTATTTTTTTAATCACAAATGATGTATTTTCTGTACAAATTGAATTTTATAGATCTACACACTAAATAAAATTTCATAGAACTCTATCTCCATTCAATATCTATACAATACATCAAAACATTTTTAAATATGAATTTATATTGTTAATTTAATATCTCCTGTATGGTATGCTAGGTTTTTTATCTTTCAATTCGATTTAACCTCAATAATGGGTTTAATGAAAAGGTCAGTTTTTTTTATTAGGTATTGCCTGAAGTAATAAATCAAGTGGTGAAAGTAGGCAAGGTCATTTTAAAGTTACTAAACATTTTTGTTTTTTATTTATGTAAATAAAATGTGATAGATGTAGGTACTTAACAAATTAAAACCAAAATAAACATAACATCGACAAGGTTAAGTGAAGGTGATCGAGAATGTTTTTAATACTATTTTTCTGTAGTAAACAGTACTTAATATCATTTAAACCATAATAAATAACGAAAAAAAAAACTTCAGTCATTTGAATGTCGAAATTTAATATTGTGCTCTAAAAGTGGTTAAAGCAAATAGATCAGTTTAGTATGAAGTATTTTTTTTTCAATAACTGTAGTTAATGTGCGAAATTAACGTATCATTGACTTGTAAGTATAGTAAATATTTGAAAATTTCAGAATATATTTTTCGAAACAACATAAAACCAATTGGTGACGACACTGAACAGTATTGGAACCATTTTTATAGATATAGAATATAAAAGTCTAGGTACGCCTATAACCAATCCATAACCTGATGATTATCTTCCCTAATTGGTTAATATCTGCATCAAGTGAGCTGTAAATCACAGTCCACATGGATTATTTCCTTAATTGGAAAGTTGTGGAAAGTGATTTATGGACCATGCTGCTTTCCTCTGTTCAGCATAAAATCGACCGGCCACATTTATATAGGGACTAGAGTGACCAGACGATTTATTAATGAACGGGTAGGATCTTCCAATTATGTAAGATTAATAATCGAGAAAATCTTTAAAAAACCCAGTATGTTACCTGGCATTTGAAAGTTTGCAATTTATTTTAGACTAACTTTCTGGATCAATTTCGTCATCTTGGTGCATTGAAAAAGCCAGGAAATTATTTTCCCTTTTCAGTACAAACAAACCGAAACACACTGCTGAATTGTGCTCCGACTTTTCTATTGACAAATTCTGTAGAATATGTCTCAGTAACAGAGATTTATTCATCGGCTCAAGAGATTTCAATGTGACAGACCGACATACAGATACACGTGATCCTGTTCCGGTTCTGTTTTTTTTTATCCAGACGTACGGAACGCAAAAGTCTTGTAAATACCACAAAACTATGAATACTCAACTGAAATTCCAGGAGAGTATTTGCATAAGAATTACAAATTGGGAAAAAAATTATTGAGAGCATAATTTGAAGCGTTTCGGTCTTGTGAATAATAAATGATAAAGTAGTGAAAATATTCGAAAATCCACTTTATACATTAACCACATTACAATTTACCTTGAGTTCAATACATATTCAGAATTACTTGGCAGATAATGGAGATAGTATTATTATATTTTCTCACAATTTTTATTTTATCGTACAGACAATCTTTAATCGGTATTTAATTCCTTAAGTGTTTTTTGAACCTCTTCATCTTAACGCGGATTATGGTGAGGAGAAGTGTCGTGAAAAAAAAGCAATGCGTTTAGTGAATATTTTCAGCCTATAGTTTCCATAATAAAAATAAAAGAATATCTATAAATTTGTTGTTCAAAACATATTTTTAACACGCTTCCCGCTACATCTGTATCATACAGTATGTTATATTCTAATTATGATGTATAGGACGAGGAGTGTATAGAATATAATAAATTATTAATTATGATCCTGCTCAGGAAATTGGAACAAACTTACTGAAATATTATCTTTATCGATCCTTGATAAGTGTGAAATGTTTGAATTTAATATTGTAGCATAGAGAACAGCAGGGCTCTCCTAATACTAGAAGACCGGCTGGCGTAAATGAAGTGTCTGAAATTTTCATATATTACCTCTACTTAATAATTTTTGATTTGATGTATTTTTTCTGAAAATAAAGTGCAATGTATTTATATTCTTATTTGGCGATTCTCCACTCTGAAATTTTATCTTGAAAGTTTTTTTTCTTTGATTATATACCTTTAATTTTACAAATAACTCCATCAAAATTTGAATAATTCCAAGTGGGTCTTATTTTGTTGCAGGTGACGATGACGTGTCCTTGGTGTCGTCCTCACCTTCGTACGTCGTCACCAGAATGGATATCGTCGGCGGCGTCATTGGAGGCATTATGGATGCATCGTCGGCATCATCATCGGCAGGTTTACTACTGCGATTTCCTGACGATCGCTCCGATTCGGGTGTGAGTTCTCTGCGTTCGTGCATAAGCACTAGTGGCGATGAGCGTTCTGGGTCGCGATCGAGTGCTCTAAGTTCCACCGACGAACCTACTAATAGTTCAAGTTCATCTTCGTCATCGTCCAGCAGTAGCTGCAGCGGTAGTAACGGAGGAGGCGGTCATAACGTCGTCGCCGTAGCCGCCTCTTCAGCGTCGTCGCACTTGTCGACGTCAGTTTCCCTCTCGTCTTCTGCAGGTGGTCTGCAACAACAGGCACCACATAGCAGGTAAGAATTTATCAAAATGTTAAAAGGGGAGCTACTGAATTCGACCACGAACTCGGGTAGTCACATATAATGAGGTCGGATTCGACCACAACATTCGAGTAAGGGATTAGTGGATTTTATCTCCACTTCTAAGAGTGAACATCTAGATGTTTAAGGATTTTATTATGTTTGAGGAATAATAATATACTGAATTACAATTTCTTGTAAATAATTGTCATTTTAGTAAAGCAAGTTATCAATAGAAGTGTAATTCAATACCCTTCGTGGCATATAGCCAGGGGAGTAGTTATTGCTTCTAAGTGAACGGTCTGCTCTTTGAAAAGTATTTTTCAAAAACTTTATAAGACATTATAATAGTATTTAGCTATTATCTTTGATAACACGCTTTACTAAAATGACAATTTAGTGCAGGAAACTGTAATTGAGTAAATATTACAAAACCACTCAATAATTGTACCAATGCACTAATAATCCCTCGGAATAATAATTATTAAATTTGTAGAATAACCATCCACCATTTATCCCCACTTCGAACTAATAAAATTTCCGGGAAAGCTACCTGGTTTACACACAAATTGCTGGGGGTCGTGGTCGAGTTCAGTTGCAGCCATTATAATAATTGTAATTTTACATGAGAAAAGAAACATTTACTATGCCCCCCCTGTTTTATTAGCCACCAAGGACTGTACTGAGTGATTCAATAAGGGTAACGAGGTACCATACCTCGGAAACCATATGTATGTCCTGGAGTATGAGAAAATCGGCCCTAAGAAAATGAAGTACAGTACAAAGTAGTATCTGGGAAAAAAAAAATTGCGCTCGCGCTAACATTAATTGGCATCGATAATAATGATTTATTTTGTTTGATATGTGCGATTGAATTCTAATGAAAGGTTTCCATTGCCGTTTTCAATACAATTTAGACCAGAGTTTGCGTAACATTTGAACAAACAACACCCAACCTAAAGCCGGACTCAAATGACTCGTGTACCTACAATGAATAGTATAAAGCAAAATTGTTAGTACATTTCGTTTGAGCGCCCCGACAAGTATAGACAAGTCTGTACTTGCCAATAATTATAACCCCTTTGACTTGTACAATTTTTACCGACAGATAATGGGAACGCGACGAGTAACAAATAGTTGTACAACCAAACCACTCACATGGCATGGCAAGTATATGCCAATAACAAAATATTTGTCAAGTACACGAGTCCTTTGAAACTGGCTTAAGCCGACTCTGATCAACTTGCGGTTTCCAGAGCTTGGCGCTTTCTTCTGGAATAGTTCTTTTCGCGATATAAGAAACTGACCTGACCTGAGATGGGATAATGGGAACCTGAAGGATTTTCAGTTTTTAAGTAATAATTATAAACATTGTTTATTATTACTTTCTCGTTCACTGACAACGCCTACTTTTTAATACGCTTTACAGGTGTAAATCCGGATCCGTACTGCAAATTTTCTGCCATTATCACTATTAACCGGAACTAATAATCACAATAATTACTTTATAAAAGTTATCAAGCGAGCAAGTTCTTTCTAAATTCACTAAATGAATAGGTAATTGCTGACAGTCAGACTGCAACTACCTTTGAAACAAAAATACACAACTTCCATACTCGGGTAGGGGAATTATCTCTGAAATTATAATCCCACCTGTCTGCCTGGGGGTCATTAAGACTCACATTGTTTCAACAATAATAATATGCAAGTCGTTTATGTGTTCCTAAAAAAAATTACCACTGAATACACCGAAATAATATAGGTATTCAATAATATTCGTAATAAACATTTCAGTAATCCGAATGTCTCTATACCTTAAAAATAATAATAGGTACCCACCCCTGAAATGACCTGTTCCGACAGATTGATTACCCCGTACCGATTGCGATTTTACTATAAAGTATATTTCACAAGACTTCGGTATATCGTCTTAGGGATTTAATAATAAAAATCCCTCACTGTACAGTAACCAGATCCGTTTTCGGTAAATTTTAGATATTGAAACTAAATTATAATATTTTACCAGATAAATATTTCAGTTGTAAAATAATCATACTATTACTCATTATCTTTTCGAACTAACGAGGACGAAACTGTGCTATTGTTATCGGTTTAACGACCACCTGCTCCTGCTGTGGGTTTTGGTCTTTAATCCCATTATATGTAAATATAAAAAGGACATTGGAAATAAAGTAAGTAGGTGCAGTACAGGTCAGACAAAGGAAAACAAGCAATGAAAGCTCTTTTTATATAAGGTGGTCAACCATTTATCGAGAAAAATACTTTTTCGTGCAACCGGACGCGAAGTCAGTATTTCGCGTTCTCAACACAGTCCGCGAAATTCAATTTCGCGGCCGTTACTCATAGCAACGGCAGCGAAACCAAACGTCACTTCCAAATTTGACATTTCTAAAATACTACAAAGACAAGGATTATTTTTTATTGAATACCAACAAATACATAAGTACTTATTACATATTATTTAGGATGAATATTAACATTAATTGTACAGTTTGTATTATTACTTATATTTACTCCAGAAGTTGAAGCAAGAACTGTCAAAATATTTTGTATATATTGAAACATATCATTTCCATAGCACACATTGTTAAATAAATTAAACTGCTGTTGATTTTAGAGCAATGATATATTTATTTACAATTATCCAGTTTAATAATTTTAACGATTGCACGAAAAATAGTGTGTATGCCATGGCCGCGAAACTTTTTAACGTCCTCAAGATCATCTTGCCTCGGCCGCAAACGGCCTCGGCGATAACTGTTCTTTCGGTACGTTAAAAAGGTATTTCGCGGCCTAAGCATACAAATAACTATTAACTTGAAAAAGAAAAATTCGGAAATATATCATCCGAAAAACAAATAAATACCTAATACAATAATTCTTAAATTAAAAAATTAGTCTCAAATATTATTTTACCTGCCAAACATTTCCATTGTAAAATAATCATATCGTTAGTAATTATTTTTTCGCTTTTCGAAGAAACTAGTACGATATGATAGTGTGCTATCGGATTAAAGACTACCTGGGTTTTTCTCTTGATCAATCAAGTTGGTGTTAAATTAAAACGATATATCTTGAAATCGAGTGTATACTAAAATTATGTTCTGTATTCATTATTAGTATCATATCCTACAAAAAATATTTGAAATTATTATCTATTTTGTTGAGATAACGAGTTGAATAAAGTAATTTTAAGAATTATTGGTCTCTATTTAAAAAAAAAGGAGGTAAACTTGTCTTACATATAATTTTGTTCCTTGCAGATCTCTTTTATATATCCCTGCCCCTTCGTCTGCGTCAATAGTACAATCGAGACACCACGAAGTGAGCAACGAGCCGGTAAGGGTCTGGAGAGACCCTAACCTGTTGCTCGAAGAGCCGCATGTTCGGCACATACACAGCGTTCAGCATCAGGTAAGAATTATTTTCTCTAATATATTTTATGCCGATACCACTGAGTACCCTTGTGTAGATGCTAACTCGGAACATGCGATAAATAACAAATAATTAGGAAAAATATACTTTATAAGAGGTTAGGATGCGCCCGATGTCCAACCTTACATAGAATAGGGTATGTGAATCAGAATATCCAAGAATGATAGGCATATTTTGGAAATGTTTGAAAATCTAAATGAGCCACTAAAATTAGCAAAATAAAATAGTTTTAAACCGAAAAACGTAACATATCGAATGGTATGTTGCAATGTATAATGAGGTACCGTGTAATGTCAACATTAGTGAATTTATTTAAATCACAGAATAAGTAGGTATTGAAGGTCATAAATATTTAGTGACTATAAAAAAATTACGGTCATAAAATGATTAAATAATACCTAATGAAAAAATAAATAGAACTGGATTTTAATGTTAGCTTCAGGCAAATATCAAAAAAAAATTGAATAAACATGTTGTATTAAATGGTTTAAAAACCATACCCAGTGACTGTTAATGTATTATATTTATATAAAAAAAAAACTAGTGATAGCAGAGACTGATTAAAAGCATAACGAGTCACTTATCAGCTTAAAACTTATCAACTTTACGGATGTGGTTAATAATTTTATAATCTTATGTTATAAGCACTTGACAATTATAATTTTGTACACCGTTTTATAAAAAAAATTCGTATGCATGCAAGCAATGGAAGTTTTTTATTTAATCGCCCTTTATTGACAGAATCAATCAACAATTTTTAGCATTTAGCGCATTTCTTTGGGTAGGTATTTTTAAATTTTTATTTTTGATAGATTTGATCGTTTTATTGTAAAACTCGCTCTTCAACTGAACTTTGTAAATTGGGTTGAAAATACAGACAACAGTGCCCTCTCCACGTTGAATATCCTCATATTGGGATTACGCATTGCTCGGTAATCCTTTGAGCTGTCGTTGGATTCACACATCCATTCCCGTTGCGTAGAACTCGAAGAACAGCTACTCGCCTCCCTTCACCTTTCACAAGGTCACACAGCTCCTCGAGGAGTTGATATATTGTTAAAAGAATTTGTTTATTAATTTGTCTTCCACCAGTGATCGTTTTGTTAACCTTAGACATATTAAATAACTTGAAACCATATTTTTCACGCACTTCAATTTTTTTTATTTTCACTAGTAAAATTTTGTACACCTATTTCCGAAATCGGAAATAATTTCCTAATATTTTCGATATTTCCGAAATATTTCTGATATTTCCTAATATTTCCGAAATATTTTCGATATTTCCAAAATATTTCTAAATGATTTTCCATATAAAACCTTATCGTTATTTACCAACTAATTTATATTTTCCTGTCCTGTTGCACTACATAATGGCAAAGTAAAAACATTACATTCAAAGACTAAATCTAAGCCAAAGCTTTCATGTCTAACGGCCGTTTTCATAACAAACTTTATTACTACTTTAAGTTTTAAAGCAAACTTTAAATAAAAATCGATTTCATAACAGCCTTTATAACTTCAAGTCGACTTTGAGTTAAAGTGGACAGAGTCGCGACTTTAGACGACTTTAACCTCAAAATTTAAGACTGTTTTCAGTTCGTTGTGTCAGTACCTACCTATTTTGGACAAATTCTCTTGAGATGGAAATAGATCATCAGCCTTTGAGGATAGCAGCAACGAGAGCGACAGTGATAAGGAAATATTCATCATTAGGAAACCAAAAATATATAAACAGAGAATAACAGATTTTGATAATTGGTCAGATGAAGAATTTTACCAAAGATTCAGGTTAAGCAAACCTGCTGTTCAGCAATTGTTACATCAAATAAGACAACACATTGAGAGTTTGTGTACTCAATAATCGATTTATATTTTTCAGCTATTTTCACCAAATTCAATTCTTCTTCTGTTGTAAATTTTGTACCCCTAACTCTTTTTCTATTTACTTCACCCATAACACTTATTTCAAGTTGAAAATCCGAAGAAAGCTTAAACACTAATATAAAAATATAATACGAACATAAACATAACCCTACTTCAATTGAAAAAATCTCGAAACTGTCATAGTCACTGATACCAACTTCTCTTGATAAACGTAAAATCACACTTTACTTAAAGGAACAGAACAGAAATGTTATGAAAATCATTCAGCTTTAAGTGAAGTTAAAGTTATAAAGTTACTTTAGCTAAAGTGAACTTTAAGCACTTGTTATGAAAACGGCCGTAAGCCCAAAAAATGTTATTTATGCGTTAGTTTTGACTAAAAAAGTCATTTTTAATATAAGAATTATAGTTCTGGGGCCCAGGACTAAAATAACAAATGATTACCTCATCGTTTAAACTTTGCGTATGAGTTATTTTCACCCAGTCATAGCTTTTTCCTCTAGCGTGGCATTTTATCGAGGGAGCCCTTCAAACTTATGACCTTGGTGAAAAATTAAAATAAAATTACTTTAAAGCTGATATTTTTAGGAGGGCTTATTAAAAATGGTTAAAACCAAATGGCAATATAGTCCGACAAAAATTTGTGGGCCAATTTCGATGTCCGACAGCTTAAACTTAATTGTTATTTTAGGCCTGGGCCCAGAACTATTATGGTCAATACCGAGGGACTCACATCTTAACGTGGAGTCGATCCACTCGTGCCGCCACTAAAATTCATCAGATAGAAGCGAGAAACTTCTACAGATGGTGGGTACCGAACCCACACATGACGCGAGGGTTGTCGAGTATATTTCTGTATTTCTCACATATTTTCGAAACGTTTCCTACATTTCCTAAATATTTCTGATATTTCCTAAATATTTCCGATATTTCTCAACTATTTCCCACATTTCCGAAATATTTCCTAGAATTTGTACACCTTTTTCCGAAGTGAAAAGCCCCTCGATTTCCACAATTTATAATATTTACAACGTTCCACTTTTTTCTTTTAACTACTATTATCCATTTCGACCACCATAACATTACACGTACACGTATACCGGTAGTGGTTTCTAAAAAATATTAAAAATAGTCCAAACCAAAAGAATTTATCTGGAATTTCCGGAATGCAAAATATGTGAGGTTAACCACAAATTATTCACGACCGACTTATATGAATGACTCCTAACGCGTTTTCGGGAAATGATAACATTAAAATTTAATCGTTATCGTTTACCATTTCATTTATAACCGGAACAACAATGCTATTTTCTTTTATAGTAAATCGATTAGATAATTGATAAAAAAACTTTTTGTCACGTCTTCTTAAAAATTATAATTTACAGCTTATCTGCCTGGCGTGAAAAATGGTATACTCTAACTATTGTCAGTGTAATGACAATAAAATAAAGCAATGTTGTCAGATATATTTTCTAAAATTGTTAGGCTCGATACACAAATGTTCCCCTTACTTCAGAAAACTGTTAGTTCGTGTTGTTATAAGAAAGCTAGTTTGGAAATATTTTTAAAAAAATACATAATGTAAATTTATTAGTAAACATTAAAATAAGTCGCTTGAAATTACTGAAAAAAGAAAAATTAATTAAAACCACTTTTTATATGTTACTATATTTAAGAAAATTTTGAAGAGTTGGCAACGTAGCTGCACGTGCAGTCAAGACTTCGAAACAACCAATCATCAACTGCAGTATTCATCGTAATATAACGAAATAACCGAAGTATACTCCGTTTGACGATTTTCGCAGAAAAAATTCTACGGTCTTGAGGGTGTTGTGTTGTGGTTCGGCTTATAATCCATTAGTATCATTCAGTGTCGGGTGTGAATTTTGTTTTAAAGAAATATTTTATATAATATCTATTTCTTGGTTGAGTGAGTTTAGTGAATTATTATAGGTATTTATAGGAAAGTGTAGGTGATCTAGTGTAGCAAGGTATCATGAATATAATACCTTTTTGATGGTGTAGTGGTTAGGTCGCGTCAGTGAATTGATATTAATATAATATTCATTATTTTGTTCGTAGACGTTAGGGTAAGTTCTTTGATATAATTATGTATTAAATTATATAAGATGATGCGCGGGATTATTGAATTGTGGATTTAAATATAAGAAGTTAGATAATCGAATGGTAATAATGGAGTCTCGGCGTATCGCTGAACTTAGACAGGAGTATTTGCGCAAAATAAAAGGGTACCGTGATTCAGATAGAACTATAATTTATTTAGACGAAACTTGGTTTGATACGCATGTTGTTGTCAAGTGTCTATTCATTTATTTGTTATTCAAACAATCCTTACGGTTTTATTACATGAATAAATATATAAAATAAAATACATTTTAACTTAATATGTAAGAAAATAGTAGTAATGGTAATGATATTATAATTAAAACTATATGAGGATATACACCCAACTTTAAAATATGGGTTGGGTTGACGGTACAAAAAACTGTTCTTTAGATACTCCGTGTTCTAGAGGAAAGCGCTTTATTATTGTATTACAAATTTTATGAATTTTGTATGCAGGTTAATTTTTTTCATTCAAATTGATATAGTAGATTAACATTATTTATATATTTATATGCACGCCATTGGGCGGCTTTTTCCTTCAAAGGGATTAAAAATATGGGTCATCACATTAACTTTGGAAGAACTATAACATAATAATAATTTATTATTTACAAAATACATAGATACATCAAGTATTTACATTGAAAATAAGTAGGTACTTCTTGTTTTGAGAATTAACAGTTGATGAAAAATACAATAACAAAAGTCATTGGAAAAAGTATTCCCAGCATAAACATAAACAAGTTGATTCTTGACATATTTGAATTAATTGTCTGGATAAAAAATTGTTCCTAACCGATCATTTCTTTGTCGTAATTTTGGTAATTATAATGAGGAAATATCACATAAACGATGCAAAATCAGCAAATACAATGGAAGTTCGAACGTTATAAAAATGTCAAACGATGTTTACAAAACATGTCGTCACACGCATCTGATCGGTGTTTGAGCTAAGATTGTTTTTTTTTGGTATTTAAATTTTTAGTAAAATAATGATAATCACACATGAAATGTGAAAATAAGTGATTTATATGATTGTTTCAAAACTTTATTCCAGTGATTCTTCTTAGGACAATACCTATTGTCCCGGAAAAAACATTAACCCTTATTATCCCGAATTATTAATTTTGTTGTTTTTTGGTATTTTTTCATATATATGTGCTTTATATGATATCTGCAAATGCCAGTATATCATTTTTTTCTTCTTAATATATACTGAGTGTTCATTAGGAGCCTTTACATATATGTAACTAAAATATATTTTAATTTCTGTTGATCAGAATAGAATAAAAACTAAATCACAAATGGAAAATGGAAGAAGAAAAAACGGTACATAAAATGAAGATTAATTTCTATTATGAAAAGACCAGTTACAATCGATACACAGTCCCAAGTTACATTTTCTGCCCATTGTTCTCACATGTGAACTGCAGTCTTCCTTAGCACAACGTCTTCTCTTATTATAAGTGATATTTACCAGAATGTGGTCCAATCGATCATATCTGAACTCATCTTTATTCTGCTTGAACTCGCACTAGACAAGATTGCTAGACATATATGTCGTAGCTACACCTCTTAAAAAGACAAGTTGTTTTGAGTTTTTTCCTTGTTTATTGTAGAGGTGTCATGTAAAAAGTGGCCACCACCTCCTCTCCTCTCGCATACCCCGAAAAACTCTGCAAAGGAAAGTTCCTCTTTGGAGGAGTAAAGTCTCTCTTTATCCAGAAAAATGTTCTTTTTCTTTTTTCCACTTTTGTGTTTTCATGTTCTGTTTCTATTTCTGCATCATTCCTACCATTATTTATTCGTCTAATTTCTCTCATATTTTGCAAAACAAAACTATATCTATAAAGTATAATTTGGTAGTGGATTGTCCTAGCGTTACTTATATGTAACGCTCAAATATCTTGTAACATACTGTAAAAATTAAAAACTTTAAATTCAGCATAACCTAAAATGCCTAAAAGCTAGATCTCCTACTACACAAAAAACACTTTTGCAACAATCTTTTACAAATATTCTGGACAATACATTACTCACAGTAATCTAATGTCCATGTGTTCCGAAATCACCTATCACCTATCACCGCTTTACAAAATAACCAGTACTTTTCGACTAAATCACTCACAATGACTTTTTGATGAAATAAACACCTGCAGATATGATGACAGAAGTCAGATATAAGTGCCATCCGTAGGCAACCAGTTTAATAACTCCAAAGTGCACATATCTATTATATGTTACGCTAGGATAATAAGGGTTAAATATTTTTGTATCAACTTTGTATGTTTCTAAATTTCATATTTTATAATTCAACCGGTCTTCAATAAAGAATCGCCTTGTACACACATTTGGCAGTATTTAGTCGAGTATGAACTAAAGCTATGCAAATTCACTTTGCGTTGGTTTGTTTACCAATTTTTCAAATCCGTTAATCCACCATTTCACAACGTTAATTACGTGGAAGCTAACAACTGTCTCTATAAAATAAAGATAATTTATATGATGGCATACGAACATTGGCAGGCGAAACTAGGTCACATGCCAGTGAATTTACATTACTGTTATTGGCTCACATCCACGGCAATTCCAGCGACGTCGGTTCTCGTATCTATGTTATTTGTTCGGGCAATAAAAACAGTAGAAAGTAGTACACAATGTCCTTAATTTATTATCGTAAACTAGAAAATAGTAGGAATTGTAAGAGTAAATTTCATTAACATGATTAAATGTAATCACACGATTTTGACTATCACGATACACGTAGAAACGGTTAGAAATCAAATGTGGTTCGTAGCTCGTATGGCGCTACATTCGATAATAGAGATCGTTGACCTGTAGATAATAATAGGTTTTTTCCAACTGGCATTTCAGAACCGTTCTGGAATCGTATCGAGTACTGTATAGTGTGCAAACTCGAATTAGGGATAGATACATCAACTTTATCACCCCTTCTAGAATGTAGCTTTTATACCGTCCCAAGAACGATACTGTAATCAGTTGGATCGCGAAAGAAATACAGCACTTGCGCGAACGATACCTAGAACGGTTCTATATCGCCAGTTGGAACTAACCTAATAATAATAGTATATTATTAAACGAGCAATTTATGATAGTCATTATTCACGCAGGGTGACGTTTGCGTCTCGAGCCGTAGGCGAGGGGCGGAAGTCACCCGAGTAAATAAAGGCCATAAATTGCGAGTAGACTACATACTTTGTCCACGACCCTTGATTTCTTTATTAAATAAAAGTCAAGTAAATAATGTGAGTGTAGAACGGAAAGTAATAATTTGGTATTTTGTATTATTGACAATTCTAACGACAAAATTAATAAATTTCTGGAGTACGTCAAATAATGTGACACATAGAGATGGACAATACTGTTTAAAGTATCTATACACTGTACCGTTATAAATATAGTGTTTCAAATATATCAATATTAGAAAATATCATTATGAAAAGTATCAATACTAAAAATTTTGATATTTTATCTATACGATATATTCCAGAAACAAATTTCCTAACCGAAATAAGCAGATTTAATAGTTTATTTCATATTGTACCCCCATCTCTAGTCACCTATGTACAGAAAATTGTGAGGGTTGAGTTGTCATGGCATGTTATTTAAATGCAGAAGCGTGAATTATGAACCATAATTCACTCTAGTAACTGTAGTTTCCCTTTGACAGGAGAGTTTGTGGACACCCTGTATAGAACAGGCTTTAGATACTATGATATTACCACACACGTAACCGTTGAACACCATTAACACATTAGTTCCAATTTACTTTGTAATATGTCAAAATCTTGTTCCTAAACAATTTTAAGAAATATCTTTATATCATCAGCATCCAACAGTACATCACCTCAATCCAATTCATTTAAGATATTAGGTTTGATCCAACTGGAACAGCTCTAGGTATCGTTCGCGCAAGTGCTATATTTCTTTCGCGTTCTTGGTACAAATACTGTACCAACTGTAAGGGGGTGATAATGTGGATGTGTTAGTTCAAGAACCATCTCTAATTCGAGTTTGCGCACTAATATACAGTACTCGACACGATTACAGAACGGTTCATAAATGCCGGTTGGAACAGACCTATTATGAATGAATATGTTGCATAGCAAAGGTCCCAGATAAGAACCAGGAGGTATCCGAGACTAGACCTATGATCACTACACACCACAAATTGCTTCCTATTTTATAAGTAAGAAAAAAATAAGTTCATCGTACCAGTAAACATTGCAGTTTTTAATAATATACATAGACACAATGTATGATCAAGTCGGTCGAAAGCTGGTCATACAATTTTTGCGACATTTCGCTATATTATAAAACCATGTTGATGCACTAGTAACTGCCCATTGCTTGAATAATACAGAAAATCTTGCATAGGAATCTCAAACACCTTTGGGAAAATTAGAAATGATAGTAATTGGGCTAAAATTATATATCAAAGTTACCCTTTTTAAGTATAGGACAGGCATTGGATATTTTCTATGTAGAGGGTACTCTTCAAAAGAAGGGAAACACAGGGACATTTACATTTACATCTTTAATAATAAATCATACGCATGTTCTGATAATGTAGGGTAATAAATGGAAACGTCATCCTGGGCTCTTCATAATATAACACTACTGATGTCCACATTGTATGTCTTATCATATATAAAAAAAGGGATTCTACTTTTTTTTAACATTTTCGATTAATACGACCGAATATCATTTTTTTATTTGTTTCAGACGCTACTAATGTCACACTCTAATACCCCTGCCAGCGCGTCAGCCGGCCCGCCGCCCCCCTCGTCATCTGCAGCCTCAGTAGCCGCGGCCCAGCATTCAACAGCCACCGCCCTCGGTGCTTACTCCGTAGTACCTCCCCCGCCGCCTTCGCTAATGGCTCCCCACGTACCACTCACCAGTCATCATCCCCATTTGTCTGGCCCACATACCTTGTACCATTCCGCCTCTCAGTATGACATGCTGTGGAAGAGTAGTCAAAGACCTCATCCCGCTTCGTATGGAGTACCCGCTCATATGTTAGCGGCCGCCCAACAATCCGGTCATGGAACCGCCCAACAATCCGGTCATGGAACCGCCCAAGTAGCTTCCCCCGAAGAACTGATAGCTGAAAGAGCTCTTGCTTTGCAAGATAGGGATCGACAAGAGAGATTATATAGGGAGCGGCAAAACCAGGAGTTGGAGAAACAAAAAGAAAAGGAACGGATAGAAAGAGATAAACAAGAAAGGGAAAAGATGGAAAGAGATAGGCAAGAACGAGAAAAGGAGTTGGAAAAAGAAAGACAAGAACAAGCGCTGCACAACCATTTCGAGAAATCGTTACGAGCAGCTCAACCAAAGGTAAGAACAGTTTGTTTAAAACAATCTTTATTTTTTGTTAGTTTATTTATCCTACTTACATTCATACGTTAATTTCGACAGAGGGAACCATGGAATCCTATAACAGGTAGACCTACCCAAGCAAGAACATCTAGTCTCTCTGAAGATGATAGAAAGCGAGTAGTAGAAGAAATGCATCATAGGGAACAGCAGCAAAGGCATATGACATCTATTAGAGACAACCGGGATCATCGATACTACAATGTAAGTAATAAACTTTTATAATGTCAAAAAGTGTTTTTCAATAGAAAATTAATTTTCAGGTTCAAAGAACAGCTAGCATACCTACCAAAGTTGAATACCCGCCTCCAGCCCATCGAGGTATACCTTCAAAACCTACTGTAGAAAAAGTTCCCGCCATATCCGTTCACCAGCCGAAACCAGATTTAAACATGTACAGTTATCACCCCTCTCTCCATTCTCCAAATACTTTCTTTGAACCAAAGATAAAATCGGAAATGCACAAATCACAAAATACGGGTTTGGTAGTGACCAAAACTGGTCCTCTTGATAGGGACGGTAATGCTATGGTTAGCGAAATGAAGAATTCTGTGATCGTCAAGCACGAAGCAAAAACTCCTCACCATCTAGAACCTAGGGTATCTGTTGCACATTCTCTTAGTCCTAAATTAAGAAACGAGATGTTGGGACATTACCAATGCCCAACAGGACAAACTAAGGGTATATACGAGTACAGAAGTCCGACGCAGTCGCCTCATCACTTGTCTCACACTCCTAGTCCTCACCATCACGTGGAGGCTCAAAATTTGGGAAAAACGTCGAGCCACCACAGATCGTCCAGTCACGTTTCAAGTCCGCACCATCAAAGGCAAAGTCCACATCAACAACATCCCCATAGTCAACCTCATCAAAGTCCTGAAATTAGATACCGAACTGGATCATCCGATAACCAAGCGATGCTTTACCACAATTCCGGTGAGACATTTTTTTATTTCAAATTATAAATATTTTCTAATGTATTTCTTTTTAATTTTAGCCAAAGCGAGTTACCCTTTCACGACAGCTGGTTACACGATGCTTACTTCGGCCCCTCCAACGGTCACAAACTCAAAACCGAAAGTCAGCAGTCCAGCACCTCATCAGATATTCGGGAAACCTAATCTAGGTGGTAGTGCATCGGTAATACCCATCACCCGCTCTTCACATGAAAATAGTTCTCCCATTCCCTTAACAGCAAAACCGCCACTTTCGTCGTCTGTATCTTCGTCACCTTATCAACAAGTTACACAATATCATCCCATTCATAACCAAGCTCCTGCTGTTATGACATGTCCTCCTCCTGCACATAGTCGGACACCAATAACAACATGCGGCGTAATGGATCGTTTCGATAGAACGACGTCGGGCTATGTCCCGCCTGGTCTCTCAGTAAAGCTGATTGGACCAGGAACATCACCACCAACTGCTACTTCGGCTCCTTTGCAAATATCTAGGACGCATCAACCGTATGCACCAATTATGATTTCAAGTTCACAGGTATGTGTCTTTTTTTAGATTTTTTTCATTTTTATATTGTTACCACATTGAGGTGGGATCTAAAAATAAATAGAAAATGTACCTACTCTTAAAATAAACTGACATAATATTTATTTTTAAATTATTAACTTGCAGGTTCAAACTCAGCCCCTAGACTTGGGTGTCAGTTCGAATAAAGTAGACAACAACCAGGCTGTTTCTCCTAAACGTAAGTCAAGTACACCGGTAAACATTTCCGGTGATCCAGGAAATCCCGTATGTTTAGAAGTCAAAAAACGAAGAATAGAACCTGCTACTAGTGCATCACCTCCTACTTTGAACATCTATAACAATTCCCCAACACCGCCGCAGTTATCCAGGGTGAGTGAACCGAGCCCGCTAATAGCTAGTGCTGCTACAACAATAACAACAGTGGTAAATACTGCCGCATATAGGACACCACCGACTAATATGCTATCGCAAAATGTTACGGTATTACCCGAAACTTTACCTGATGTCAGTGTAACGGCGGTTACGGTGGAACCTCCGCGACCCCTTTCCGTAGGTGATCAGAGTCCGAAACCGGCTACTCCGACGGTACCGGCAAGTAGTAGTCCGGCACCTGTTAGTACTGCATCGACACCTACTCCTCCGACGAGTGTGACGCCCGGTCCTACCGACGAACAACCTGGTACGCCGGTGAAAGTGAATGCCAGTATGATAGATTCTGAAAAATCGAACAGTCCCGGGCCTGTAAAAAGTTCGTCTAGTGGTAGTTACCCAGTGAGACATCTTAAAAAAGCGTGGTTGCAAAGGCATACTGGCGAAGACGCTGAAGACACGACAGGTATAGTTGGATCTGGAAGCTGCGTTACATTACCTATAAATATCAAAACGACGACGACAACAACAACAAGTCCTCCTCCTATCTCCAATCCTGTAAAGGAAAATCCTGTAAATTCCATACACTCGGTCGGATCGATGGCTGTAAATAGCATAAATAAGGTGAAACATTTTTCCAATAAAACTGCTAATAGAAAAGTCGCAAAAGAAACGACCGTTAATGGTGATGCAAAAAATGACGATTCGTCCAGTAGCGATCAAGATCGCGGCAGAAAATCACCACCGAAAAGAAAACCACCAAAAGTGAAACGAAAAAAAGGCGGGGGGTCCGCAGCGAAGAAAGCCGTCGACGAAAAGAAGAGGAAAAGCGGACCCCAAGTGACGCCGACGGCAGCCAGCGAAAGCGGAAGCGACAGCGAAAAAGAAAGCGGCAGCGACAAGGACAGCGACTCAGGAGCGAGCGGATCAGCGCCCAGCAAAAAATCCGGAAGCTCGGGAGGAAAAGAACAGCGAAAACGCGGTAGAAAACCGAAGGGGTCAAAAAACGATAAAGGCGAGGAGCCACGACCTAAAAAAAGTAAAGACGATGATATACCGCCCCCGCGTGACCCCTTTCGCAAACCACCAGTGGGGCAATTGAAGAAGACCGGAGAGAGTTTTTTACAAGACGGACCTTGCTTCGAGGTGGCGCCTAAATTAGCCAAATGCCGAGAATGTAGATGGACGCCAAATCAACGATCCAAAAACATGCCGAATATTTTTTGTAGGTTCTACGCTTTCAGGAGGCTAAGGTACACTAAAAGTGGACAGCTCGCCATCGCTGGATTTTCAGACCCTCATAAAGATGCTATGGAGGTGAGGATTATTTATTTTGTACATTGTAAAACATAATTTGATAATTGTTGTAGTAATTTTTTTTATATTTAATGTATAAAGGATGAGTCATAACTATTTGAACAAATACTAAATTTTTTGTAACAGTAATTTGTATTCGCCCGATTTTAAAATTTGAAACACTTAAATTTCAAAACTTTTTGAAAAAAAAAACCCAATTTCAAGAAAATCGAATTTGTAAGCTAGAAATTTTGCACTTTCCAACAACTTAGAATTTGGAAAAAACGCTTTAGTTGTATATTCACTATAAGCTCTCATTTGAATTTATTCAAGAAAAAAAATCCATATATGACCATATACAATAATAATAAAAATAAAAATTCAGTTAGTGACTTGATCTTCCATTTTGACCGAAGAACATTAAAAAAATGTATTAACACGTTGAGCGCCACTTGCCCACCGGTGGTCATTTTAATTTTTCATGAGAGGACCAAGTGACCACCGGTGGACATTATTGATTTTCCTTGCTGGGACAGCATGCCCACCCGTGGTCACATCACATATTTCATTCTAAGACCGTGTGCCCACCAGTGGGAACGTTTTTCGTGTATTTAGAATTGAGGTATCTTAAGTTTAGTCCCAGGATGTAAACTTATTTTACTTGGACTTGGCAGTTTGGTCTCCCAATGTCTACAAAATACTGAGTAATGTTTCGGTTTGAAAAACTAATTTAAAATATATTTCTAGGTTTTGTAGATCATTAAAAATTAACATCAGGTATGCCCACCCGTGAGCACGAGGTCTCCGCGTAATTTAAGGAATGACCACCGGTGGGCAAGTGGCGCTCAACGTGTTAATCGTGATAGAAGCTTGGACATTTTATATACAAATATTTTTGTAAAAAATAGTTACAAATTGAAAAAAAACAGAAATATCTAAGATGGAATTGTTTCATAATTTCCAGAATTATCACAATTTTGATATGATGTCACTTTAGTATTTGCTACTCTTGAAGTACCTTGATGTAAACTGCTAACTGATTATGATAAAAACATTATGTGTAGTTAAAATGATTTTAAAAAATTCTTAATTTCGAATGTTTATTTTCTTTTAGGATGATATAAGGCTGTGGCTTCCAAATTCTGATAACCCGCCAACAGATCTTGATTTGGAAACCTCCAGATTCTTATTGAAACAAGTTGGTGATCATTTTTGTGATTTGTTGGTACAAGAAAAAGAAGCTTATTCGGAACATTTATCAGATGGTAAGTAATTATTATAAATCGTATTATTTCTTCTAGTAAAACTATACTGAATATCAAGCGATCGAAATTGAACAATAGAAAAATTTATTAAATCTCAAAATTTATCCTATTGTCCTCTTTATATTCCAAATAAATCTGTAGTTTTCTCCCAATTTTTCGTTTGTACTTAATTTCGAAAATTTGGACATTGGAATAATTTAATTTTTTGCATTGAGCACTGACAATACAATTCAAAACTGGTGTTAATCTAGACTGTTCCTAAAGCAACTGAGTGCAATTAATATTTCATTGTATTCCTGTCTGGGGACTTGGTACACAGGTATTTTAGAACGAGTACCATAGGCGTGCCTATGGCCATGGCCCACCCTAATCGTTCCACCCCAATTCCTCAAAATATCAATCGATTAAAAACATTTTATAATTTATAATATAAATATACCTACTGTTGTTATCTTTTTACGACGCGGTGTGCCGCCTTTGTCGACAACTTTTTCCTTTGGATTCCATGCGTTGTTACGATTGTTATGTTTTGTTTTTCTAGTTTATTTTTTGGTTCAATATATTTTGTTCTATTACTCATAATTGCGTAATTACTAAATCTTTTAATTAAAAATGGGACAATGACGTTTTTTTATTTCGCCGATGAACCTGCAATGGACTTTTGCGTTATAGAAAAGGCAGCGTTATTGCTTAATTATCATTTTTAATAGACATCCTCAAATGAATCAATGCCCCCCCCCCTAATACAAAAGTCTGCGCACGCCTATGACGAGTACAGTTACATTTTTTGAAAATAGTACTTTTAGTTCCCATTAATTCGCCAGATGTCATTATCCGCCTAGAAACAGGGAGGGTCAAAGTTTCCTACAACATATTCAAAATGACTCTTCATTAGATCTATAAAATATTTTCAATGGAAAATAACCGGTATCCAAAGCTATGCTTGCTCCAACAACTACGGTTAGCTAACAGTGGCGAGTCCAAGTACAATTGGTTACTACAAGTGAAGCAGTTTTTTACTGACTTAGGTAGTCTTGATGATTGGAATAATTTAGATAAATTATAGGCATGCGTTTCCAATTCGCTGTCCAACTCGTAAACAAGCTGAAACTGCGTTTTATTTGTCTGTATGATACAGTTTTACTAAATACATTTATTACAAATTGTAAATACAGTCGACTCTCGTTAATTCCAACCTGCGATAATTCGAACCTCTCTATAATTCAAAGTTATCACGAGTGCCCTACAAAATTTCTTTATATTTCGAACTAAATCAATACATTTTTATGCACGTGGTAATTCGAACGAAAAAATCATTGCTACATAATAAAACGACGCGTTAATTCGAACTCATCGGCGTCCAACACTCGACAATTCAAAGTTGCAGAGAGAAAGAGGTCGAAGATTGTAATGTAAGTACATTTTGCGACAAGTTCAAACACTTGTATCAACATACACGAGCCTTTGTTTTTGTTATGAATAGTTTAGTTCACTCTTCCGCACGAATTGGTTTGTGTAGTTGTGTTACTATTAGTCTTTCGTTGGTATGCAGAGCAAAAGTTTGTGTTAATTATGAGTCGTAGAAACATTAATTAATTCACATTATGAATAGATTTATGTATGTACACTCTAAACTTTTTTCATTGTTATAGAATAGCAGTTAATAAATATGTACATTACATATTGATCAATACTTGGTAATTCGAAGTTTTATTGATTTTCTCTCACAAATTTCGAACCATTTGATATTTCAAACATTCGATAATTCGAAATATTTTAAGAGTCCCTCGAGTTTTGAATTAACGAGAGTCGACTGTACTACACTACACTATAAGTACTAAGTATACTCTAAAGTATAAATCATGTCACACTACCGACAATCAACATAAAAAGAAAATTTAATCATCAAATAAAGGACAAAGAATAACAATAATACATGCTGGATCAGAAACAGGTTGAGTTCCACACGCTTTATTGTTGTCGGCAAATAATATTAAAGATTCAACAGCAGAACTCTTCGAAGGTTAGTTTGAAAATTACTTGGTTACCCTGTATATTTCAACTGTTTAATTTGTTTAATTCCAAATAATAAATAAAAGTTAAATTGTTTTTGAAAAATTTGTGATTTTTTCGCAAAACAAATTTAATTTATGTTTTAGTTTCTAAACTTTACCGACTACGGATCTGTTACAGTTCACTATACAATGAGTGTTTTATAAACTTTTAAAATTAAACCCTTTAGCCCAGATGCCGAGTCAACGAAATATTGTGAAACGTTATTTACTGTTTAGTACAGCTAACTCGACTAGCGCTTGTACCTATCATAGTTACCTGAATTCTAATCCTATAGGTACATAGAGCGGAATGAAGTAAACAAAACAATACACTTTAAGTTGACTCAAACTCACCCATAATATATTCAAGTTAGCAATCAATTTGTTGGAAAAAATTCTCAAATATGTACTTTATTTGAACTTGCGGGAGATTTGAATATTTGGAAAACCTAGATGTGAAAACACTAAGAAATAATAAAAGAATCTTATTGAAAATTTATACGGTTAATTAAAATGTATGAATTTGAGTTTGCTCTTTCATGAACTTTTATACAAGCTTGAATATTACTGGCCAAGTAAAACAATACTTGTTACTTAAACTACTCATTCAAAACACTCGCACTCTTGTACAATTACGGTTGTCCAATAGTCATAATTTTTTGTCTCTTTTAACGGTAATAGCTATAACATTAACCCGGAATAACTCTGCACTGTTTGTAATATGAATGAATACGAAACCCTCCACCATTTGTTATTTGTTTGTCCAATATACTCAGTAATGAAGCCACAAGTCAATTGTTTTAATAATTTTGATTCGCTAATTTCCATTTTGAATAATTTAAGTTATGAAAGTTCCAAGATAATTACTGGATATTTATGGAGTAATTTGAATTAATAATTTTTATTTTGTTTTATTTTATTTATCTGTTATACTTACAGGATACTCAAATTTCGTTAATTCCAAACCATTGCTATAAAATTTATGTTTGAGAAGCAATACATGTATTATTATTAATTTAAAATGAGCTCCAAAACGCTGGAATAGTAATGACATTTGTCTTTGTAAACACTTGACAGCTTGCAAAATAAAATTTAATTTTGAAATCCATATTTTAATTATAATAAATGTAGCACACGTGGTGTAAAGGTTAAGTGATTTCTTTAGAATCTTTGTATCCTATATAATTATTTCAGTGATTATTAAAAACTGTCCTTATGCCTATTCCTAGTTCCGAAAATAGACAATATCTACAGCTTCAATTTTTTTTTCAGATAAAACAGTAGCCTGGAAGCGCGTGGTACAGGGTGTTCGTGAGATGTGTGATGTATGCGAGACCACATTATTCAATTTCCATTGGGCTTGTGGCAAATGCGGTTTTGTTATTTGCATAGATTGTTATAAGGTAAGTTATATTCTATATTATATCTATAAACTATAAACAATTTTTATTTTCAATTAATATTTCTCACCAACAAAATGACATTTTATATAATTGTATTAGTTGTGATCTAACTTTGTTTCGTTTCTATTTTCAAGAGTCGAAAACGAGGCACTATCAAAGTTTGGAGCGAAGTTAATAAAGATCGCGACGAATTTTCTTGGCTCCTTTGTACAAACCGTCAAGTACACGAACAAGAAAAATTAATGCTTACTCAAATAATAGCGGGTGATTCACTCAATAAATTGGGAAAAATGGTACATGAGATGAGAGAACTATGGAGCATTGAACAGTTTTGCGCCTGTCTAGCAGCCAAAGAATCAATCACAAACAAAAATAGCAACCAACAAGTCAGAGATATCGTCAGGTCCATTTTGGGCGATAAAGTTAATGGCGTTAAAAAGGAATTTAAAGATGAGGAAGGTGAGTGTTATTTACATCAGTTGAAGGATTTGTTTATGATTTATTTTTCTAGATTCAGGTCTTGATCGCGAAGTCAAAAAAGAAGGCAGCAGCAGCGAAGACGAAGGAAATTTCTCGACTTTGCGCGAACTACTCATCCGCCCATCTCACAAACCTAACGGTTCTCGAGCCGCATCTCCGATCAACAAGAACGAACCGAAGAAGAAAATCGCCCCTCCAACAAAACCCGCCGATCTCGACGACGTCATTTCCAGCGTAATAGAAGACAGTGTACCTCAAAAGACTATAGAAACTCCTAGTGAGCCTAAAAACGAACTGAAACATTTTATTAGGCGATACAACTGGCAAGGCAAGGGAAGAGTGCAGTTGCCAATTAGAATAATGACTTTGACTGAGAGTAAAATGCTGTATCCTAATACGCCTCATAGTTGGTTATGCGATGGAAAGTTGTTGAGATTGAGCGATGCTATGTGTAAGGAAAACTACAAAATATTCCAGGTTAGTACCTTCTAAAAATTTCCCAATACACTGAATAATTGCCGCCAGCCAAATGTGATGGATTATTTGATGATTGTGCCAAAAGTATTAACTTAACACGTTCTCAATCGGATTCGGTTACCCAACGCGTAATTTTCATCTAATCTTTAATTTATAAGGCCCTTTGTTAAAAAACTGGAGAGAATATATACTAGGCCGTTAAGGGTTTTCAGTACTTTGAAAACATCCTCTAGATACCGCTGATGGGGCATGGAATATTGACATTTTAAGATTACAATGATTTGGCTATTGACAGTTATTACAAAACTATACAATGTTTTGACAACTGACCAGTGGCGGATTTAGGCTTCCTGCCGCCCTAGGCCCGGTAAAAAACCATGAGAAAACCAGTGAACGTGTTTGACTTTTATCCTTTGAACTCAAGTGACCCTTCCCTGAAATCTGCCGCTCCTAGGCCGCGGCCGAAACGGCTTATTTATAAATCCAGGATTGCAACTGACAGAACTGTACTCTGCTTTGACAACTGACTTACAATAGACGGATAACATTACATTGTTCTACATTTCATTATCTCAATTCTGAATACTTCTTGTTTATGCTCGTCGGTTAAAAAAGCCAACGCTAACCTCAAACTTGATTGTTTCATATGCTTTCGCGCTGTTCTGAACGATTTTAGTACCTCTTCCAAACACACTATTTTAAGGGTTACACAGAACAAATTCGACCAGTGCATTGTTTATAAATATAACGACAGACACAAATATTGCATACTATTGTTTAATTTATATTCCAGGATCAGTGGAAACGAGGTCAACCGGTGATAGTATCTGACGTAACCCGCAGCTTCAATTCGGATTTGTGGAACCCCGAAGCTTTCGCCCGAGACTTTGGTGACGACAAAAATGATCTAGTCAACTGTATGACAGGAAAAGTGGTACCTAACCAACCCATGCGCAAATTTTGGGAAGGATTCGATCACTTTAGTAAGCGATTGAAGGACGATAGAGGTCAACCGATGCTGCTCAAATTGAAGGATTGGCCACCAGGAGAAGATTTTGCAGAGATGTTACCTACGAGGTATACGGATTTGATGAAAGTTTTACCTCTGTCGGAATACACCCATCGTAGTGGAAGGTTGAATCTCGCCGGAAGGTAAGTTTTCGATAAAAAAAACTATTTTCTAACGCAGTTTTTCAGTGATTGGGGTGAGCAGTTAAAATTATATATTTTATTTATAGGTTGCCGGAATGTTTCGTACGTCCTGATCTCGGTCCAAAAATGTACAACGCTTACGGCTCTGCTCTCCATCCGAACAAAGGCACGACGAACCTCCATCTGGACATATCCGACGCTGTTAACGTAATGGTCTACGTTGGAATTCCAAAAGATGCTGACACAGACGAACACATAAAAGAAGCATTCCGCGCTATCGACGAAGCCGGTTGCGATATTCTTACACGCAGGCGTGTTAGAGATAAAGGAGAGCTACCAGGAGCGTTGTGGCATATTTACAATGCCCGAGACGCTGATAAAATAAGAGATCTGTTGAATAAAGTGGTTGTGGAAAAAGGTGGCAGGCTAGAACCTCATAATGATCCTATTCACGATCAAAGCTGTTATTTGGATGGGCCGCTAAGGGAGAGGCTCTATAAGGAGTACGGAGTGGAAGGATACGCGATAGTCCAGTGTAAGGGGGATGCTGTATTTATTCCTGCTGGAGCACCACATCAAGTTAGGAATTTGCACAATTGCATTAAGGTGAGTTTTTTAATACTTTTTAATCCAGTTTAAAAAAACAAACTTGAGGACATTGAAGCTGCGAGGGGCACAAAAAATGGGGGCATGATTGTAATATTAGGCGCTGAATAAGTTGTTTTTTGGAATTGTTATTTGTCACTATACTGGGTGGTAGGGGCAACGTGAAACCGAAAGAATTGTTGGTGTGAACCTATGTGGCGTATAAAGAGTGTACCGGCGCTACCAACAGACTGGCCTGTTAACTAAAAGACCACGATCCGGTCGACCACCCAAAGGGATGAACTTTTTTGGATGTTTTCGTTATAGAACAGCTTCTGTGGTTTCACTGAGAGATCAAGTACATCTGAATATTAGTGAGTGTGATCGCAAGATTGTCTTTTGCCCAAAATCATTTGACATGGAATAATGAGGACCGGAGCAGAGTACTGTTCTTGTTACGTTGCCTCACTGGGCTAGACGGACGTCGGCTGGTATGGAAAAGACCTCGTTTATATGATGAGTGACTCCTATTTGTTGGTGGGTGGTTATGGACTTTTTTCGCTAGTACATACAGAGTTTGTGTTTATCGAGAGTGACTTTCTGTCTATATCTGTAGAGTAGGGAGGGTGAGTTAGGCCACAGCACTTAGGCCACAAGTGACCCATTGTACATCCTCCCGAGGAGTCTTCCTAGGTCATCATTGATCCTGTCCTTTCAGGAAGGTGGACAGGTCACTAGGAGACATCTCCTTTATATCGGCAAGTGTAGGCCAAGACTCACTGAACACACACTCTCTTATTTACGATAACTCCGGGCACTCGCATAAGGCATGCCTGATAGATTAATCGTCCTGTTCACACATCCTGCATAGAGGTGTGTCCACTCCATTGTATGGAGGAGTTTCCTTAAATGACAGTGGCCAGTCAGAAATCCTACCGTTAAACGTAGGTTTTTCCTGGTCTTCGCCAAATATTTTTTCGACTCTAGCTTCCCAGGGTGATCCCGGCAAGACTGCATCCCTTGGTTTCATCCCATCTCTTTGGAGATTGAGCATGGGTGTAACGTTTAGCTAGTTCCGCAATTGTCGAATTCGTCAGGCCGTAGGTGTCGCCGTTTTCAGAGAGTATATGAATGACGAGGTGATTGGGCGGTTCAATTGGCCAGCCTGCAGTGAATCCCATCGAATATGTCTAGAATGAGTTGGGACTCCTAGGAGCTAAGATATTTGTTTGGTACTATTGGGAATAGAAACTCCCAATTAATTAGTCGCAATTTCTTGAGTGACCTCAATTTTTGTACGCCAGTCTGTTAATAACAGTCTATCGAATGAACTCTCGTCTTGAATTTTCCGCGTCTGGTGCGCTTCACTGGCTATCCATGGCTTAGCAGTTCGACGGACTGACACTCACCAGAACTCCATGTGTCTCTGGTTTGGAGGTTGGCAAAATAGCCACCTATAGCGCTAATTAGCGTATATTTATAGTAGTTCGTCGGGAAAACATTTTGAATTGTAACGATTTCCGTTGAATAATTTTTTTTCTCATTTATACTTCAGGTGGCCGAAGATTTCGTTTCGCCCGAAAACGTATCGCACTGTTTCCACTTGACGCAAGAATTCCGCGATTTATCAGATACTCATTCAAACCACGAAGATAAACTTCAGATCAAGAACATAATTTACCACGCCGTGAAAGATTCACTTTCAACGTTAAGTGCAATAATAAACAACCATTTGAACATAAAAAGTGAAAAAGACTCTTCGAGCAGTGAAAGAAGCAATGGTAGTACGTCGAATGATGCCGAAAATTCGGCCAAGTCTGACTCTAACGAGGCAACCTGAATATTATTGTGATAGTAGACGCGTTTTTCTATTTTTTACAAATTCCAGTTTTGTTTTTCCCTGTAATAGACCAAGGTTTCGGTACTTTTTGTTAAACGTAGAGTTGTGAAAGTTAATAACGAAAATTGTTACCAAATCTAACATTTTCCTTGATAATTTCCACAAATTTATCCAGAGCATTCCGCGCCGAAATCGAATAATTTGTAAAAAAAGAACTGCTGGATTTTATAAATGTGTGATATTGACTCTAATTTTAGGGGTGCGAGATGAAAAACGAGGTCATCGTAACTTGTCCTCTTTTATCTACATTCCCGAAGACTATATTTAAAAGTGTGTTAAGCGTTTTTTCTTGTTGTTTCTTCTCTATGTACATACATTGTACAAAATGTGCCTGTTATTTAAGTTTATTATTTTGTTCGAATGATTTTTAAATGCTGAATATGCACGGTTTACCTTCCTGTTTGTAGAGACTAGTGGCCAACAGGCAAGTCCTGACCTGTACTTTATTCTATTTAAAACTCGTTTTGGTTGTTCGATGTATCGGCCTCTAAACTTGTCGAGCAATCTGCAGAATCGGCCACAAAAGCATAATGACATTTTAATGTTCGTGAGATATAGAAAAACACTTCGCGAAAAATTTGTTAAAGTGAAGGTTTGTTTTTGTTAAACATTGCATCTTAGTATAAATAATGGTAGATGAATCCCTCAATATTTTCTTCTTATTTGGAATTAAGTGAATTTAAACGACTTGTGTTCAGTGAAACGTAATTTTAATAAAAAATGGAATTAGCTACTTTATTTTAAATTATTTCATTTTCTCAGGCTTCGTTAAAGTCAAAGTAGAAACAGTAACTTTGTTTTTTTCCAAATATTTTTGCCCAAATTAAATCTCCAGATTGCCAAATAAAATCTAATCTAATTAACAATTTCCACAATAGAAATATATATCAAATATTACTCTATCGTAATGATAGAATGAACAAAACCTCGGATTTTCTTTTACGCTAACGTCCTCGTTAAAGGAACAAACGAAAGTAATGGGCAATACAAAGCTACGTCAGAATCCTTTATATTGCCACACCTACTGGAACTTTCGCGTCAATGTTGGAGCACCCCCCGAATAAATCACATTTCACGGTGGAATTTAAATCTAATCTAAATAGTTGAAATAATCTGCAATTTAAATGAACTACCAATTCATTTCCGAGTGGAAGAGTCCCTTTTTTCCATTGTTGTGGGTCCCAAATGCAAGGTTCTTTCTGATAAATATCAAGAAACCTCAATGTAACTTCATTGGTCCAAGCCATTTCAAGATTTAAATACTCAATACATCTACCTTTTTTCGAACTCTCGTAAACACAACCTGTGGCTACCACTCTTGCGTAGTGTAGCACACATGAATAAACTCGGAAGTAATTCTCCAACTCGGAGCTGCTTCTTAAGAGCTCGACAAATCCCGTGTAGTATTTAGCCGGCTTTAGATCTCCGTTGATATAATTGCAGATTGCTACTGGCGTAAATATGAATCTCGTTCTTGATTTCTGGCAGAAGGTGCTTCATTCGCCGCATATAGTGCAGTGGATTGAAATAATCGATTTTTGAATAGTGTGATTCTAAAACCAGGTAGAAAACCGAATGTACACGATTTTGTGAGCAGATTCTGTCAACTGTACCGTTTGAGTTCGCATCCTTACCTTATCATGATGCATACACTCGAAGCACCACCCTTTTTCGGCGGTAGGGTAAAAGGGGAGAAATTTTTATTTTGCAGAATTAAACTGTAAATGTGAATGAATAGTTGTTGAACAATTTTCAAAGTGGAGAGACAGTACTAGTTTTGAAGTGGTTAATCGTATATTTAATGAGTTTATCAATCGATTTAAATTTATAGGTCGAGGAGTATAGGGCTAGATTTCCTGAATAACTTGGATTGAAATCGACAACAAATAATTTTATTGATAATAAAATTTATCCGCGGTTAAACAGATTTCGTTAAAAAAATGTTGGCCTTTTTCATGATGAGAGAAATAATCGGCCTAATTTTTCATGAAATCAGTCGAAATTACGAGTGGTAAAAATGGGAAGCTTCATATTTGAATTTTTTTCGGACAACACTTTTTCAACACCAATTTCTCGGTCATCAATACGTACACTTGCTTTAGTAGCGATTCTGGAAAACGTCCTGGTGGTCTATTCTAAAACAGTGACATTTTTTGTCGCATGCGAGATTGTATTTTTGTCAATCAAGAACTGTACAAAAAAGTACAATCTCGCATGCGACATAAAATGTTTCTGTTTGAGAATAGACCGCCAGACCATTCATAAAGTATAAAATGATGCCATTCAACCACCTTCAATTACCATTAGTGTTTTAGGAATTGATTGGAAAACTGATACAAAGTTGATTCCGATTTGGTTTTGTCCATAATAAATTCTTCAGGTAACATTCAATAGAACAGAGCACGTTTTTTTACATCACTTATTCACCATTGGTTGACTGACGTCAGTATCCGGTGCAACGACATCATCAGTGGCACATAAAAAACGCAGTTGTTGTTGTTGTCATTTATCATTATATCTGACAACTGACAATCGATACCACTAGAAATTTTTTGAATTTCTAACGCTGTTAATAGTGCAGTCAATACTTAATCGTCACATTCTAAATTTATTTCTATTTACTCGTCCATGTCTTTAATAATTCGATATAACCGCTTCAAATCTTTACTTTTTTGAGGTCAAGCTATCATTTTGTAAGCCACGAAATTTATCCACCACCAAGAAACAGCATTGGAATGGTTTGCAATTTTGTTTGATGCAACAGAAATAAATGAACGCGTCATTTCTTCAATCTAAAATCCACCAATGAATATAAAAACGCAGTTGGTGGATATACCGGTGAATAAAAATACATGCCTCACTATTTAATATATAAATTCATCATTTATTTTCATCAAATAAGTCAACATTTGAGGACATAAAACAAACCGTTCATTTTAATACAAATTTATCGTTTTGTGACACAAACTTAGTGTAAAAAGCGTAATTCTTGTCTTTAAATATATATATATTTAAGTATATCTGTGATTTTATACTAAAATAAATGTTGGTAATGTCTGCTGTTGCTACACAAGGAAGGCCTTTTTGTATATCAATGTTTAAAATTAAAAAAAAGTACCAATGGTTATTTTTCAACTGATTGTATACTGTGCCTGTCAAAAAAAGAGAAAATATAATGGTATTTTTAGCAGTCCGCTATTCAGTATTCAATGTGGGTAAAAAAAATGTTCAGACTTTTATAGATAGAAGAGTGTTAGATTTATGCTGGAGGTGTTGTCAAATCAGTGAGGTTTTTGTTTGATTTAACGACATCTCTACTTTTTTTTTGAGAAAAAAAAGTGCTATTTCGAAGTGCCAATTCGTTACTTTAAGGGAAAAAGACTTGGCGATTTTAGTTACGAGTCAGTGGCAGAGCAACCATAAATTAGGGGATAGTTGGTTGTTCGATTTTTGACTCGACGGCTTACGAGGGGGCGTCGCAAGTTGAAAATGATCTCGATTTGTGTTTTTCTTTACAACGATTAATGTAATTAATAATTCCATTGTATAGTTCACGTTTTGGATACAGTTTCCAAAAAAAGAACACATTCTTAATAAAACAAGGAAAATATAAGTTTTAACATAATGTTAAGATTCCTTCTTTATTTTCAAAAAAATACGAATTCTAAAAAGTGGTCTGACATTTGCAAGGGTATGATTTTGGAAATACATAATTATTTTTTAAACACGGTCCTGCGTTTGTCATTAAAAAACTGGTTGGTTTTTGGATTAGTTTTTTTTGTATATTAAAAATGCTCATTTATCATCATCCCATATGTATATTGTATATTATTTGGAGGACACATTAATTATTTATTTGCTTTTACAGTAATGTACAGTAGTATAAATTTTTGTACAGTGAGGAATATATGTTTCCTTTAATTGCCCGTTCAAGAGGCCCAATATAGTTTTTTTGTACTATGTATATTATGTAAGAATATAGGTTTGAATAAGAAAATGTTTATTACAATATTTTTGTTTTATTTCATAACATTAACCTTTAAATAAACAAAAGAGCGAATTGCTTGTTTCCATCACCCCTTTTTTCCCGAGGCCGTCTGACAAGCCTCCGCTAACACTGCAGCCTAATGGCTTACTGTATTTTTGCTCCTGCTTTCTCATAGCACCCAGTCCAGCACCTTTGTCCCCTGCACCAGTTTGTACAAGTTCTTAGCTGGGTGTTTAATATATAACTCGGCGTTTGTTAGCAGTTCCGCTGTACGTTTCAGGCATGGTTCATTTATAAAGATTTTGCCTTGGGACGTTTACCCAGAAATTTTTATGTTATTCTCTGATCCAAGTCTTTACAGATCCTCGTACTATACTTTTCGGTATACAGAGTCTCTGCCCTGGTTCAGGCTGCGTATCCTCTGACCCTCTTTTTGCAAGTACGTCAGGTTTTTCATTGCCCTCGATACCCTGGTACCTAGGTCAATTTGACGTTATTCCGTTTGGCTAACGTGTTCAGTTTTTCTATGCAATCTCATACTAGTCTAGAGGTCACTTTCTGGCTTGAGATTGCCTTAGATTGACTATCTCACATGATATGGATCTGCTTGCCTTCGACAGCTCTCCTGTTGTTTTCTCTCGCGCATTGCAAGATTGCATATACCTCTGCCTGAAATACAGAGGTGTCGTCTCCCAGTGCATAAACCCATCGGTGTTCTATGTCTGTCGCTGTCTAATGGTACTTCGTTCTTCGTCAGCCCATTCCTTTCTGTCTGCGATCGACACTTCGAATGGGCTATCAAAGGAATATCGCACGGTTGTGTAGTCTGTTCTCATGCTTAGCACGTCCCTCGACACAACTTTTACGATATTCATATGCCCAGATGATCTAGCGTTTAGGATGCTCATCGTGTTTTCCAGTTTATGGATACCTAGTCTTGCCTCTCTTTGTATCACAAGGTGTAAGGGAGGTAGGTCTAATAGTACTTCCATTGCTGCTGTAGGGGTAGTTCTCATGGCCCCCGTGATCCCCAGACATGCAAGACTTTGCACCTTGCCTAGTCTCATCATAGCTGAGTCTTTGGCCACCATATAAGAGGAGTATGTTATGGCGGGTTTTACCACCTTGTATAGCCAATACAGCATGTCAGGTTTTAGCCCCTATTTTTTCCCAAAGGAACGTCTGGCCACTACTAGCGTGGTCTCCGCTTTCCTTACTTATTTTTTCAAATGTTGATCAACCCTTTAGTATCGAAATCGGTTTCCAGGGGTCGACATAAACAAAAACTGATTTTGGGAGTTGTCGAGGTCTAAAAATCGACCCCTATTGATTGACACAAGTTCTTATTTGAAACTGTCAACATACTAAGTGTAACTTTTTATAAAAATGACTAATATTTTAGTAGGAAGTTGTCGTTGTTGTATACCGTATTCGGTGAACTTACACGGGTTTTGGATTAAGTAAATAAATAACTTCAACTAACCAACTATTTTAAACAATATTCAGGTTAATGCTTTGAGTAGGCAACGGCAATTAACAACTCAAAATTCCTAGTTGATAAACAGATTTGAATGTAATGAATTACGCAAGTGCACGTAAATGTTTAGTAAATAAAAATCGAAGTCGAACACTATTTATACAGTGCTATTCTCCCCTCCCCCCCGTGTCTTTTGAACGGCTAGACTTACATTAATAAAATTTGGAGCGTGGAAATAAAGTGTTGTAAACTTCTCTACGAATGGTAACAGGTGACGTAATAGTAATAGATGACGTCACAGTGCCACTTTGGCCAATAATTTCAAATAGGACCTTATGGCAAGTGATATCTCGTTTGAAAGGCATTGACATTGGCTACATAGCCATATTAATTTTGTTTAGGTTTAAACTAATTTTGACGGATAAATTAAATAAATATTGAAGATTTTTCAGTCCGCCTCTGGTTAGTTTTCAAAATAATGGCGTTTTTACTTAATAGTATTTTTTGCTTTGCAAAGTTTTTCTAAATAGCTTAAATATTTAATTTTATTATTGTTTAACGAGACGTTTAAAAGTTTGCATAGGCAAAATGGTACGTACTTAAGCTGACAAAGTAAAAGATTGGAGAGTATCGGGTGAACCATCTCTCTCCGATCATAGTATCATAACATTTAAGTTAGAGCTAGGTATACCTGAGGTAAGCCTCCGTAGAAAACCAAGGAAAACAGACTGGGACAACTATAACACCTGTCTGAAAGGAACTCTAGCACATATTCAGAGGAAAGGAAGGGCTAAGCACCATCTCGACCTGGAAAATGAGCTTGAGGATCTGAACAGGGCAATAATCGATGCATTTGAATCGAGCTGCCCTCTTCAAGAACAACGAAGCAGCAAAGATGCACCCTGGTGGAACAAACATCTGTCAGAATTAAGATCTCAAACCCGGGACCTCTTTAATAGAGCAAAATTCACCGGGGACTGGCAGAGATACACCGAGGTGAGAAACACCTACTACAAGGAAATTAGAAAAGCTAAAAGAAATAGCTTCAGGAAATTCTGTGAAGATATAAACACAACACCTGCTGCGGCAAGACTTTACAAAGTCATGGCGAAAAGTAGGGTCAACACAGATATGGCTTTGAGGAAGCCAGACGGCAAATTTACCGAAAATGAGGAGGAAAGAGTGCGACTCTTACTAGAAACTCATTTTCCTGGAAGCACTCCAAACAGAGGAGTTAATCCTCTCGAAGGTCATAACAGGCCTTCGAGAGAAAGTACTACAATGGCCAAGCACATTTGTAGTAACGATAGGTTGAAATGGGCTATGAACACCTTTTCACCTTTCAAAGCACCTGGAGCAGATGGGATTTTCCCAGCATTGCTCCAGCAAGGACAAGACGAAATTCTTCCACATTTGGTTAGAATTAGTCGAAGTAGTTTGGAACTGGGTTATATACCAGAAGCGTGGAGAAGGGCAATAGTAACCTTCATCCCAAAAGCTGGAAAAAGGGACACAACAAACCCCAAATCCTTCAGACCAATTAGCCTAACATCGTTTGTGCTTAAAACGATGGAAAAAGCTATTGACAACTATATTAGAACGGAAATCCTAGAGAGACTACCTCTTCACCCGTATCAGCACGCCTACCGGGCAGGCAGATCTACGGAGACTGCACTGGTACAACTGACGGAGGATATCCGAGGTGCCTTAGACAACCAAGAAACTGTAGTATGTGCATTTTTGGACATAGAAGGAGCTTTTGACAACACTCCACATGAGGCTGTCAAGAGAGCATTAAATAGAAGAGGTGTAGACAGCACAACATCCAAATGGATGTCGGAACTGCTCACCACCAGAGTAGCAGAGACGAGAACGAGCAAAGACATTGTCTCCATCTGCACAACCAGAGGATGCCCACAGGGAGGAGTAGCATCCCCATTAATGTGGAGTCTGACGGTTGACGAACTCCTGTGTGGTTTGACGGACCTCGGAATATCCTGCCAAGGATATGCCGATGATATTGTCATAACAGCCAGGGGAAAATTTGAAAACACCCTTTGTGACATCGTACAAAAGGGTCTGAACTATACAAATAGCTGGTGTAGGCAAGTGGGACTCAGCATCAACCCCACCAAAACCATCTTGATAGCCTTCACTAAGAAAAGAAAACTCAACCTCAAAACCATTAAACTTGATGGGAACGACGTTGAATGGAGACAAGAAGTCAAGTATCTAGGTTTGACTCTAGACAGCAAACTCCTGTGGAACAAACACGAGAAGGAGATTACATACAAAGCAAAAATGGCTCTAATGGTGTGCAGGAATCTGGCAGGGAGACACTGGGGTTGTAACCCAAAAATCCTGAGCTGGATGTACACTGCCATAGTGAGACCAACTATCACTTATGGAGCCATTGCGTGGAGTAGTAGAACTAGCCTCTTGACGACGAGAGAAAACCTCTCTAAAATTCAAAGACTAGCCTGTATATGCATAACAGGAGGAATGAGTACATGCCCAACGGCAGCAATGGAAGTGATTCTCAACCTCACACCATTACATATGGTGGTGGAGAGTGTTGCAGAAAGAACAAGATACAGACTAAGTAGAGAGGGAATCATTAAAAAGAAAACCACCTCTTCACTTCTTAGAAATCAGACAACCTGGGACATGCCACAAGATGGTATGATGAAAAAGTATAACTTTTCAAAGAAATTCGTTACGGAATTAAGCAACAAGAAGGAATGGGATCCAAATACCATTACCAGACTTGGAAAGAATGCCATTCAATGGTACACAGACGGCTCAAAAGCAATAGAAGGAACTGGGATAGGAGTGTACGGGCCAGGAACCAAACACTCTGAAAGCTTGGGAAAAACCCCAAGTATCTTTCAAGCGGAAATTCACGCAATAAGAAAGTGTGCCCAGTTCAATATTGACAAAGGATATAGAAGGCAAAGGATTATCATAATGTCTGATAGTCAAGCAGCCATTAAAGCGCTGAGTTCCTGTGTAATCAGTTCCAAAATGGTGTGGGAATGCCTAGGCAAACTTAATGAACTAGGCGAGAACAATATAGTCACCTCACTGTGGATTCCAGGACACACTGGAATAGAAGGAAACGAAATAGCAGATGAACTAGCAAAGAGGGGGAGTGAAATACCCGAGGAAATACCCTTTTGGGGGCCGGAACCTTTTTGCGGAATCAGCTCCAATGTAATATTGGAAGAAATAGGTAAAGCCGAAGAAAAGAGAAGATCTGACAATTGGAAAGATCTAGTAGGGCTTAGGCAATCAAAGATTCTTCTGGGTGACTACAACCTGTTGAGATCAAATGAATGCATAAGTCAAAGCAAAACTGCACTAAAAGTTTTAACAGGAATCCTAACGGGACATTGTCGCCTGAATGGACACCTTAAAAAGCTCAAAATAGTGGAGGAGGAGGATTGTAGATTTTGTGGAATGGAAGAAGAAACCTCCATCCACATACTTGCGAACTGCACAGTATTTCAGAATCCTAGGGCACAGTACCTGGGAGACTGCTGGATAGAAGAGGGACAGTTACCTAAGTTGAGGCCTGCAGATATCCTAAAATTCCTCCGGGAAATAGGACTAAAGGAGCTACTAGTATCTGAGACTCTCCTCAGAAACTAAGTAGAAGAAAGGGGGCACAATAGATCTTTTAGGTCTCAGTGAATGTTACCCCAAAATACATACATACATACATACATAGAAGCTGACAAAGTAGCAGCTATCTTGATAGTTGGTGAATCTGGAAAGAATCTCCATGAAGCGGAACGTTTATTTAATGAGAGATACCCAGATAGTGTTCAAGATACCAAACGATCTGGTCGACCAACATTTAGTGATGATAAAAAAATTGATATAGTTGCTGAAATGGTAGTTTACCCTACTTCCTCTTCAACTAAAGTTGCGTCTATCTGTGAAGTAAGTAAAAGTACAGTACAGAGAGTGTTGGCTAAAAATAAATTTCATCCATACAAGTTGAAAATGGAGCACCACCTTTTGGATGACGACCTCGACAGAAGACTCGAATTCTGTGAATGTATGACAAATAAAATTAGTCAAAACCCACATTACACAAAAACAATTTGTTTTAGTGACAAAAATACTTTTTGCCTCAATGGAAATGTGAATACGCAAAATGTAAGGTATTGGAGTGACACAAATCCTCACACCTTTCGTGAACAACATACCCAATTTCCAGAAAAAGTCAATGTTTGGGCAGGTATTTTGGGAAACCACATAGTTGGTCCTGTTTTCCTAAATTCAAATTTAAGCGGTGAAGTGTAAAATGCAATTGAGCCGTTAATTCTTGAAATTCTGGAAGATAATCCAGATGAATTCGGCCATCTGGAAATAACATTTCAACAAGATGGTGCTCCTGCACATTATTATGGTGCAGTAAGACGTTACCTGGATGAAGATGGATCGGCCGGCGAGGTCCTATAGAATGGCCACCTCGGTCACCAGATCTGACACCATTAGTTTTTTTTCTATGGGGGTACTAGAAATCCAAGGTTTATACTACGGCACCAGATAGCATTGGCGTTTTGAAAGAAAGAATTATTGAAGAATGCAATGCAATTTCAGCCGACACATTCGAACGAGTACGACAAGAGTTTACTAATAGGATGTATAACTGTCAGGAAGTAGACGGAGCTTATTTCGAACACTTGCTATAAGAAACCATTGTTGATACTTGATTAATTAAATTTAAAAAAATAATTTCAATAATTTTGGTATTTATTTAATTTCTTCCCGGTTTTTGGTATGATTCCTAGTCTCATACTTGCTCTAAGGATCATACACAGTCTACCGGTTTACCAAGACAGTACAAGATTTTTGTTAAGTATAGTAATATTATTTTTTCCAGCAATTTTAAATGCCTTATTTTAATGCTAACTAATAAATTTATATCCATATATATATGTTTTTGTAATAATTCCATACTAACTTTCTTACAGGAACTAACAGGTTACTGAGGTAAGTAAAACATTTGTATAGTAAGCCTAGCAATTTTAGAAAACATGACATATAACAACCCTGCTTTTTTCTCATGTCTTCACATTTACTTTAGAATTCAAAATCAATGATCAAAATGGAAAACTGCACAGAGAAGTATCATTAATACATATGACATTGATCCTTTTAAATAAAATATTTACTCACCTTCTGTGACAACTTTGATTTCATGCATTGACTCTGTTATTTACAACTTTTCAATTTTCGTCAACATTTGATGGCATTAAGTCAATAAAACAAATCATTGAAAAAGCATTTTTAGTTACCAGTATTTATAAAATTCAATGTGCATTCAAATATAGAAGAGGAAAGTACTTACAAAACAAACTACCAGTGCAGTAGTATTCCCACTGATCAATTCGGTATTTCGTAGTTTATTTGAAAAAACAGCTCTCAGGCATGAAATCAAGTACAAAATATACCAGCAAATTTCAATTGAAATGATTTCCAAAATATAATTTGGTTTGTTTCTTCTAGTTTTCTTTATTTTGTTTTTTGCTTTTTGATTCTAAAATACAACGTTTTTATACTGTGATACAACACTAGAGGCAGCACACTTCTTGAATTAGTCACGAGTACCAACCGAATTTATTTCCCTAAACTGTCAGTCTTAGATCACTTGTCTAAGCTGTCAATACTGAACCAGCTTCATCTTTGTCTAATCAGAAAAAACCGTACTATTTTCATGGTATGTGCCACAGATATTTAGTATTTTAGGCTATCCTATCAACTTATCGATAAAACGACTCATAAGTCACAACTCACAACTCAGAATCAACAATTTCATCAAATTCCAAAAGAAATGAAAAGAATATGGAGAATGATCAAGATCAGATGGAATTAAAATCAGTTGAAGTTTTTGATCCCGTTCAGAAGCGCCATTATAGTGTTTTTGTTCCTGGAAATTTGGAAATTCTTCATACTGATGGTAAACTTTATTTAAGTTTAATAATCTAAAACTTTTGTGCATATTAGCAAAGTTAATATACACAAAATATTGATCAAAGCTCTGGAAACTATTTTTATCCATACATAATTTTTTTATTAAATGGATACAAATATATAATTCCATAGTTTTTAATGTTTTTTTATTAAATTTCACCCTTACTGACAAATGTCGGATACTTTGTATACTGACTGTAAAGTTTGAACCAACACACACTAAAATATTTAAAGTCTGTTTAATATTCACTTCTTTATTTATGACATATTCTATTAATTTTAGAAAATTTGGAAGATGATGATGAACACATTCTTGGTCAAGTGGATAACTCTCAAGAACCTGCAACAACTTGGAGCCAAAATGAAACTCTTGCCCTCATTAATATTTTTTCTCTTCATAAAGACAAATTTAAACACTTCAAAATGAAAAAGGATCGATGGAAGCTAATCTCTAGGGAGTTGGCTAAAATTGGAATAGATAAATTACCCATAAAATGTGAAATAAAATGGCGCAACCTTTTACGAACATACCGTACATATAAAACTTCTGATAGAGCTCAGGGAAAGTTTGAATTTTATAATGAGATAGATGATATAGTTGCTAATGATCCACAGTATAAAAATTTGTTTGAGCCAGTTTACACACCTATCAATTCAGATAGAGTATATTCTAAACCAACTGAAATCAAACAAACCAAACAGGAGGATATGTTAGATATGTCAAATTTTCATCTGAAAAGAAAGAAATGTGTTAGTTGTAAAAGTGACAAACAAAAAAGACATGAAGAACGTATGGTGCTTCTGAGAAAGAAACTAGAACTTGAAGAAAGAAAAGTAGTAGCATTTGAGGATTACATTCAATTTTTGAAAAGTACACATAAAGGTACTTCTTAGCAATTAAATTCTGATTTTGTTTTTACCAAAAAGTATATCTCTAATTTGTTTATGTGTAGTTAATTGTAAATTAAAAACAGTGTGTCTTGTATATGTATTTTGGTTAGTTGAATTCAATATCATTTAGAATATCTGCTGGACTAGGTGCTATGAAAAAGCATGAGCAAAAATACAATAAGTTATTCAGCTGGAGTGTTATTTTGTCTGACAGGCTAGTAGAAAAAAAGCAGTAAATATGAAGAACCAGGACTGCAGCTCAAAGCTAGTCCAAATTTTTTGTAGCCATTTGCATTATTAACAAATGATATTCCATGAAATAATTTGATGAGGAGTACCATAAAACCCCATAAACATTAAAAAACTCAACATAACAAATCAGGTGAAGATATATGGCTAGGTTAAGTTACTGATTGTCAATTTCTTCATTTTCATGCTGCAGCTGATAAAAACGCCATAAAATTAAGGCAAACGTGAATAATTTTAAAAATGTCAATCAGGATAACCATGTCCATATGAAACATTATTGAGTAATAGAGGGATAGAAAAAAATTCCATGCATTTTCAGCTGCTTTCCTGGATTTAAATATTTATCAGGACTTCTTCCCATAATATGTTTTTCACCACAAAACAGTTTTAATATGTACCTAGTGTCTGCATGTGCCTAATCAAAGGAAAAAGTCGGCAAGGGAGACGATCATGTACCGGGTGGTCCAATAAGCTGATCTCTCAGCTATATATCAGGAACTAGTCATACCTTAGGAGAAAAAATTCCTTAGTAAAAGTGGTCAAGAGAAATCGCTGGAAAACTTTCTAAGTTAACCACTATGGGGCGTAACCTGTGAAGAAACATTTAAAAACCAGTTTTTTGTGAAATATGCCCAATTATACCAAGTGTTAAATAAGTAAACTAGAAAGAGGCCTAAATTACGCACAAATTTGATCAAGTACTTTTTATTTTTTCTAATAAAGGGTGGAGGAGAGTGTGAAAGTGTGGATAAATTCCTATAACTTTGGTTTGGATCAACCGATATTAACGAAATTAGTGTCATTAGAAAGAGTGTGGATGAATTAATTACTTCTATAAAACAATTGAATTTAGTTTTAATTGTCATATGTAGAGGGTACTTTCGAATGAAAAAATTTAAAACTTGTTTTTCTTAAAAATGTCTAATGAAAACACCTAATTATTGTAAATTATAATGGAACTGGATTAAATTCGTAACAAAATGGCGCAAACCGCATGTTGATAGCTTTTGTCGAACTCGAGATATAAATAAAATCTCGTAAACATAAGTATTATTATTATAGCTTATATTAAAAAATTAGTCAAGACTTTCAAATTTTTCCATAGCAAAATAATCTTAGTGTGGATACCCATTTTGACCATTGTTATTTCATACGATTGTTCTTGCTTTAATTGAACAGAATCCGCATATAAGTAGTCGGCAAATCTCTATAGAATTAAACATACCCCAAACTACTGTTCTAAGGATTTTAAAACATCACAGGTTGGTTTTTCACATTATAAAGATAACGTTCAGGTCAGAAATTTATTCTAATTCCCTTTAAACTTTAGATTCAACTGTTATTTTGATATTCCGATAAAACACGGCGCTTTTATCAAACTTATGCAAGTTTTCTCTTGAGGAACAATTGTAGATTTTTCAAGATTTCTTGAGATTTTATCAAAATAGTGGTTTCTTTTCCACCAATACTTATTATTGTTCTGTTTCTTAGACTGCATCATTATCATGTAGTTCTCCACAAGTTTTACATGAGAGAGATTTTGATGCAAGGCTGGATTACTGCAATTGCATCTAGAAATCATTTAAATCAAAAATTAGTTCTGTCTCGACTTTGAATCGTACCCAAAAAGGCCTAGAAAATGTCAGTCGTTTTAGACCTGAAAATTGTGTAGTGGCAATACTACTGGAATCATCCATTTGGCAACTATCCGTAGACATCTTGTTGGAGCAACCTATATTCTATATTCCTGAAAATTATCATCCATGTGCAATATGCATAATCAAGCCAGTTGAAAGAACAGCGGAATAGTATATCACAGATCGCAGGCATTATACCAATGAGAACGAGGTAAAATGTAGATATGCCGTCTATCGGAGGAGACGTAAAACCGAGTTCCATGGGCGTTGGGTTCGATAAAGAACCCTACCAATGGTTGGAACACTAGTGGGTTCGGCAAAATTTCCGGTTAGTGGTAAAGTGCTCCCGGCGTTGGTAATTAGCGTCAGTCGCAGAATTATTTTTCAAAATAGGTCCGAATCTGAAAAATTCTTGATAATCCATGAAAGTTTTAAGACTTGTTGACGTAAAAGATATAGCGCCAGCTATCTAATCATATATCTCTTTTAAGTTATGTTGCGGAGCTAAACTCTGAAAGGTATTAATATTATTTTCGTCTACTTACCAAACATAATTCTATATTGTATTTGTATTTTGACCCATCAGTACATCCTTTCTTAACCGTATCGTGTGTATCATACCGAGTTTCGTCCAAATAGATAATTGCTAATAAATATATGTATTGTCATGATATGTATTATTCAAGAAAAAAAAACATAAAAATAGAATTAAATTTTATCAGTTAACATTTCTAACTCTAAGTTGTTCTGTTAAATGTTTGTGTGAAGGAATTGTTATTTAATATTGTTATTGTTGTTTCAAAAATTTAGTTTATATAAATTTACTTATATTATACAATGCATTGAAGTTTTTAAGTACTTACGATTCATTAAATATAAAGGTTGGGTTCAAATAGTCAATGTGACATAGTTATTCATAAAATTTTGTTTTAAAATATCTTTATAATGGGAAAAATTTAAATGTTTTGTTTATGTTTGGAAAATATGAAAGTTGTAAAAATTATATATTTGTCAGAAGTGACAGAATTTTGATATATTTATAATTTTGACATAAACTGATAAAGCGTTGGTCACATATGTACATTTAATAATATGTATAAGCGAAGAAAATCAACCAATGGAAAGATAAGGAGAGGCATAACAATTGATTGGTTTCTATAAGAAGAAGAAAAGCAACAATTATTGAAAATTTTAGAAGGATGTTAAAAAACAATTTTTGAGAGAAGTCAGATATATCCCAGATAACACACGATCATACAATGGCTGTCCAATGGATATCCACATTGGACATAAGGGATATCCGTTCAGGTCCAGAAGGATATCCTATAATGGACATCCCATGGATGTCCGTTTCGTACTAAGAATGGATATACCTTGTAAAAATATGGACATTCACTGGACATAATAAATAAACCATGGAGAACTCATGGGCTTTTCATGGACCTGAACTTGATACGTTCTGTACATGGACAGGATGGCATATGGACATCCCGTGTACTTGTTATGGACGTGAACTATTTATTTTGTCCACGACTATTTGATAATTTCAACAATTTACGTGTACTACTTCACTTCACTTCGCATATATTGAAGATTATTCATATTTATACAAATGCCACAATTTATTATTTAAAAATTTTCACCGCGACGGGGATTCGATCCTATGTCTAAAATTCCTCACTTCACCAAGTCAGCGCCTTAAACCACCATGCTATGCTGTGGCATATATACGAGTAGATCGTATTATATGCAATTTTTTATCTAGTGTGTATGATGTATGTCAAAAGCAAAAGTGACATTTTAAATAATTAAATATATAATCTGTTGAATAGCATAAGTAGCAATTAGTAGTTTTTTGTAATAAAGTATGGTGTTTTAGTTTCACCAAAAATGTATAGGTACCTAAACAGGTAATTAATAGTCGTTGACAAAATATTGTATTCTACTCGCATATATGGCTATTATTCACTCTCCTGCGGCTCGCGACAGAATCGTACCATCGTGAATAATAGCCATAATTATATGCTTGTTGAATAATATACTATAGGACATGAACTGCATATATTTAAGACATGAATTGGATATATTTTGTACAAGAGCTGTCTACACACAGTCTAACATCAAATTATTATTTATTTTTATGAAACCACACATGTTCAGCCTTATTCACTCTTCCTCCATCCAAATCAGATACAAATAGACATTTTATGTAATGCCATTTCCATTAGCCGCACTTGTCTAAGCTTTTGCTACCTTCAATTCTTTTTTTTTTTCATTACATGAAACTAAAATTATAATGGGTACTCATTATACAAGTGTAAAAAATTAATCGAGTAGCTGATGGAAGGTATAAGTATAAAGTATAGCGGACCTAGTACATTTTTAATGAGTGTATATTTCGATTCGACCAAAGGATGAATAATGGATGTCCAATGGACGTCCATCACTCAAATAAATATTCACGTCCAGTGGTGAACGAGAATTGAAAGTCCAGTGAATGTCCAAAAAACGGATATCCATTGTACTAGTAGTAAATGTCTGTGTCCATGTCCATATGGACCAATCGTGGACGTTATATGGATATCCATAGGATATCCCGTGTTTACTGGGATTTTAAGAAGCGAAAAGTTAAATTTGAGTATTGAGAATAAAAAATAAAAATTATAGACAAGGAAGTGATTTGCATGTTCAAATTGACAAATTAAAACATTAATTGGTATAAGGAAAAAATCCAGAAGCGCTGGTAAGAGCCTGCTCAGCTTTTGATGGTATTTGGAGGATGATATACAGATTGCGTAAATTACTTTGGAACCCAGGCCTCGGATTATAAATTCTACAAAATTATTTATTTATATATCTGTTTTCTTTTATGTGAACCTGCACCTGTAATTTGTAACAAAATAAATTTTAAAAAATTAAAGTATTTTTATTTATATGTGGTTGTGAAATATTAATAATATTTTAAAATCATTATAGTATACTTACTTACAATTTCCACACAAAAACACACACTTTCTTGATGTCAGACTACCGACTAAACAGAACACCTGCTCTCAAAAATAGTTATAGTTCAGTCAAACTATTAAAGGCACTCACTCGCTATCGCTCGTTCGTGCTTTAAACAGTTTCGTTTATTAATCGCCTTCAATAACAAACTAGTTTATTAAACAACTATTAACGATTGAAATTATAACATTAAATGAATTTATCGTCAACTAAGTGAGCATTTTAATTAATTATAATATTGACTGGGCTATGATGGTATACTCTTAGTCTTAGAGTCAAACAAAAAGCCGGCAACTTTAAGTTCGCTCTACACCTTTTACGTCAACTATACTCAATGGTATATATAGGTATTATAATATAATAATATATTATATTATTGAAATTGTAACAAGAAATCCTGTTATATATAAAAGGACCTTATTAAAAAAAATTACAGGAGGATTACATAGAATTTAAAAGGCAGTGTTGCTATTTTTGCAATATCAACGGGAAAGTATAAAATAAAATGGCAAAAAATTTTATTTTTAAACAAATTTGTATCTTTTACTATTTCCGATATCCCTAAAGTAAGAATCCTTGTTTTGGACGCAGTGACTAACCAATAAAACTTAAACCATTTTTTTTTGTCTTGTTAAAACATCTCTAGTGGTCTCTCATACCAGTAATAGTAGCAGCTTAAGTAAAATGTTCTACAGTCGCGAATTACGTCCAAGTAAACGTTTTATTCTCACTAGTATACTTCAAACACTCCACGTTACTTACATAATTACTGTCAGGTGCACAAAAATGTTTTAAAACATTCGGCAACAAACCAGAATCTGATAGATTTTCTTTGCCGAACACTATAGTTCCTTTACTTTCGATAATGGACCTTCTTTCCGTGTTTTTAAGTTTACTAAAACATTCGGTAGCTTGTATATTATTAAATGTCGCTGTTAAATTACTGTCGGGTGTAGTAACGGAAAATAGATTATGTGGCATACTGGGTAAAATGGGTCCTGAAAGTTCTAGAGAGTAAAAATTTGTGTCGTCCACATACACTTTGCTTTCTCTAACTTTTAATGAATTTATAGAAGCTCCATGAAAAGCTACTGGTGCCAACAGCGTTGGTGGAATGCCGGCTAGAGATCCTGTAAGAGCTGTTGCGCTTTTGCAGTTAAGAAGAAAATTGTAAAATCCATGGACTTCCCCACCTTCTATCATGACCAGACTTTGGTCACTGTTGTCAACTTCACATTCTGATTTGTGAATCATTTTTTCCTGAAAATTATAGAATTAGGGCATAATATACATGGTCCGTAAGTAATATTCTAAATTGAAATGGAAGATACTCGGCCTCGAAATATTGCGCTTTTAGCACATAAATGAAGAGCTAAACACCTTGTTTTACAGGATAATTATCTGGGATTTTGTAACGGATGCTTAGAGTACGAATACAATCAAAAGGGTGGGGTTTATTTTATTCTAAATAATGTCAGACTGTTCTTTTACAAAACACTAAAAAGTGTAGGTACCTCTACAATTAAACTCAGAATATTATTAATAGTTACGTTATTACTTAATCAGTAACAATAAATCATCTCCTAATTAATATAGATACATTACCTGGCTATAATTAATTTGTTTAATATCCCTATCATCAATACCCATACTTTTCATCCAATTTTCATCAGGGTCATCTTTATCCTCTATTTGCTCTCCAATTTTTTCACTTTGTTCACTAATTGCTGAATCCCATGTATCATATCCTTGGTCGGACAATCTGTTCTTGAGAGGCATTGAATATTCTATTTCTTCTTGTTTAAGCAAGTGTCTAAAACCTCTTGTTGTAGGTGTAACAAGTACGTGGATATCTATAATTCATTAAAAAACATTTACTTATCACATTTTTCATGTTTTACTACACTGCTATCTTTGACGACATTACTGCCATATTCAGCAGTATACGGAAGAGGCGATTCTTAAAAAGAATAGCTTGATATAAGTATACCATGTTTAAGGTGAATATCATGGTTTTGACCGTTGACTTCACAAACTTCAAACAATCACCAAAAATTGGGAAAATCATAAAAATTGAGTCGTCGCTTGAATGCAGAAGAAGAATATGTCAATTTTTGGCAAATTTGATATTTTAAGTGCAAACCTCGAAGTAGCCTATGTCCAGTGACGCTGTTACTTTTAATGCAGAATCAGTTTATCTACGAGCACCTCAGTGAATGTATACGATCTCCATCGCTTCGGCGGACATAGATTAGTTTTGCCGTGAATATAGAATAGTAGCTTGAGGACATAGACCTACTCGCGATTTGTGCAAACTTTTGGTTGATAAGAATTATTATTTTGTTAGAAGCAAAAATTATTGGAGAATTGTTCAAGAAATGTAAATATACTTAAATTGATTGACGTAAATAAAAAACAATGTGCAGGTAAGTCAAAAATTTATTGTTTGTGTGTTTTTCATTTCTTTATTATTATTTAAAATAGTACCTTCTTATGCAGTGGCGTTGTTATTTATTTAAACGACATTGTCAACCTAATATGGCTAGGCCTAAAGTTTGTTTCTCACTTATAATTGCACAAGTGGTTTGTATTTTATGGGGTAAATTTGGGTTGTCGGTGTCGTGTTTTTAATAGTTGACAGTTATTCTCGTCAAATTGCTAAAGGAAATTTGGAATTTGAACAACACAAATTTACCCAATATCAATACAAACCTCGAGCACAGATTACTGTGCCTCGAGTGTAATTCGGCAGGACAATTTAATGAATGAGAAATTTGGAAACATATCAATGCAAACTTTATTTATGAAACATTAAAAATAAACACATCTTTATTTTAATGTACAATTATTAGAAACGCAGTTATTGAAATTCATACTAGGAACAGTGATATCGCTGCGGGTTCATTTTCCAAACGAATTGATTGATTAATGCTTGAATGATACTCTTTGTCAACTTGTAAGTATGGTTTTATTGATGATGAATTGCTGTGTCCTGTTATTTTTATTAGAGCTTGTTCTTCAATTCCGCTTTTACTTAATTCGCTAACTGCTGCTGCTCGATTTGAGTGATTTGTAATTTTGACACGTTTGACATCTAAACCAATGCGTTGTGCTGAGCGTTTAGTCCATTTGGAAATTTCATTAATTCCAATCGGCAAATTCTTGTACCAGCCTTTAGAATTTTTCTTTTTCCAAAAGGGATTTGGTGTAAGAAATACTCTGTCCGAAGTTATAAAAGTGTTTCGTTTTTCCATTAACTTTTTGAATAAAAGTATTGGGCAAATATCTTCGTCGAAAATATTAGGCGTGATCCATTTGCTGTCACATAATTTATTGTTGCCGCCTTGTCTCGTTTTCGAAAATAGAGGATTATACTCGATACGTCCAGTTTCTTTTCCATTGATGTAGATGGGCTAGCACCACCCCCAGAAGTACAAAGGCTGGTGGAGGACTGTGAAGAGAAGAGACTACATCTACTTCTAGCATGTGATGCCAATGCACACAACACCGTTTGGGGCAGCAGCAGCACCAACCAGAGAGGTGAGCAACTTTTAGAATATATCCTTAATAAAAACCTTAATATTCACAATATAGGGAATACCCCCACATTTGGAACAAGGGTAAGGCAAGAAGTTTTAGATGTCCCACTGGCAACTAGTGATCTAAAACATTTAGTAAAAGATTGGAGAGTATCGGGTGAACCATCTCTCTATCCGATCATAGTTTCATAACATTCAAGATAGAGCTAGGCATACCTGAGGTAAGCCTCAGGAGAAAACCAAGAAAAACAGATTGGGACAACTATAAAACCTGTCTGAAAGGAAATCTAGCACATATCCAGAGGAATGAAAGGGCTAAGCACTATCTCGACCTGGAAAATGAGCTTGAGGATCTGAACAGGGCAATAATCGATCCATTTGAATCGAGCTGCCCTCTTCAAGAACAATGAAGCAGCAAAGATGCACCCTGGTGGAACAAACATCTGTCAGAACTAAGATCTCAAACCTTTTTAATAGAGCAAAATTCACCAGAGACTGGCAGAGATACACCAAGGTGAGAAACACATACTACAAGGAAATTAGAAAAGCTGAAAGAAATAGCTTCAGGAAATTCTGTGAAGATATAAATACAACACAAGTAGGGTCAACACAGATATGGCTTTGAGGTAGCCAGACGGTAAATATACCGAAAATCTGCACAACCAGAAGATGCCCACAGGGAAGAGTAGCATCGCCATTAATATGGAGTCTGACGGTTGACGAACTCCTGTGTGGTTTGACGGACCTCGGAATATCCTGCCAAGGATATGCCGATGACATTGTCATAACAGCCAGGGGAAAATTTGAAAACACCCTTTGTGACATCGTACAGAAGGGTCTGAACTATACAAATAGCTGGTGTAGGCAAGCGGGACTCAGCATTAACACCACCAAAACCATTAAACTTGATGGGAACGAGGTTGAATGGAGACAAGAAGTCAAGTATCTAGGTTTGACTCTAGACAGTAAACTCCTGTGGAACAAACACGAGGAGATTACATACAAAGCAAAAATGGCTCTAATAGTGTGCAGGAATCTGGCAGGGAGAAACTGGGGTTGTAACCCAAGAATCCTGAGCTGGATGTACACTGCCATAATGAGACCAACTATCACTTAAGTAGCCATTGTGTGGAGTAGTAGAACTAGCCTCTTGACGACGAGAGAAAACCTCTCCAAAATTCAAAGACTAGCCTGTATATGCATAACAGGAGCAATGAGTACATGCCCAACGGCAGCAATGGAAGTGATTGTCAAACTCACACCATTACATATGGTGGTGGAGAGTATTGCAGAAAGAACAAGACTAAGTAGAGAGGGAATCATTAAAAAAAACCACCTCTTCACTTCTAAGAAATCAAACAACCTGGGACATGCCAGAAGATGGAACCAAACACTCTGAAAGCTTGGGAAAAACCCCAAGTATCTTTCAAGCGGAAATTCACGCAATAAGAAAGTGCGCCCAGTTAAATATTGACAAAGGATATAGAAGGCAAAGGATTATCATAATGTAAGATAATCAAGCAGCCATTAAAGCGCCGAGTTCTTGTGTAATCAGTTCCAAAATGGTGTGGGAATGCCTAGGCAAACTTAATGAACTAGGCGAGAACAATATAGTCACTTTACTGTGGATTCCAGGACACACTGGAATAGAAGGAAATGAAATAGCAGATGAACTAGCGAAGAGGGGGACTGAAATACCCTTTTGGGGGCCGGTACCCTTTTGTGGAATCAGCTCCAATGTAATATTGGAAAAAATAGGTATAGCCAAAGAAAAGAGAAGATCTGACCATTGGAAAGATCTAGTAGGACTTAGACATTCAAATATTCTTCTGGGTGACTACAACCTGTTGAGATCAAATGAATGCATAAATCAAAGTAAAACTGCAGTAAGAGTTTTAACAAGAATCCTAACGGGACAAAAGCTCAAAATAGTGGAGGAAGAAGATTGTAGATTTTGTGGAATGGAAGAAGAAACCTCCATCCACATACTTGCGAACTGCACAACAATTCAGAATCCTAGGACACAGCACCTGGGAGACTACTGGATAGAAGAGGGACAGTTACCTAAGGTGAAGCCTGCAGTACCCTATTCCACCGATAATTAGGACTAAAGGAGCTACTAGTCTCTGAGACTATCCTCAGGAACTAAGTAGATGTAAGGGGGCAAAATAGATCTTTTAGGTCTCAGTGAATGGTACCCCAAAATACATACTTATATACATACATAGTTAATGTTAAACAACTGATGATAGTTAAACTTTATTTAATGACGCTGTACCGGATTTCTTGCTACATTGATTTGTATCGATTAGAAGCAATAAAGGTATTATTATTATTTATTAGTGATAAATTATTAAAATTTTTGGAGGAAATAATACTAAATTAGAGCTACTCAAAATACCCCCAGTCAAACTAGTGGCCTATATAGAGCACAAAAAGCTTGTGGAAGTAGACAAGATTGGAAATTATACAAATACTTAGTTCAAGTGCCTGAACTGTCCAAATAAAAGATACAGAGATTCTGAAGAAATCACTTATTTTTACATTACATATAAGATTATATTCATTTTAGTAAAAGTAAAAATACAAAACATAACATTCTGCCATCTCAACTCAAACACCGATCAGAAGTGCGTGATGTCATGTAAACATTTTGTATATTGTTTGAACTTCCATTGTATTTGCTGGTTTGGCATAATTCATGTAATAATTTCTCCTTAACTTAACTATTAAGAATCTCAGTTTTGTATTACCAAAAGTACAACAAATAAATATTAGCTATGAAACAAGGTTTTATCAAGGTAAATAGTTCAAATTAACCAATAATTGATATTGGGAGTATTTAAACTTCTAAATATTCTATATTATTTTAGTAGATAAGATAGAGCCTTAGCTCATTCCTACATGAGTCTAAAACTATGAGTGATTGTTATGAACATGAGCAGTTGCATTGTTGCGTTCCAACAACAATCTGTGATAGTTTGTGTATTTGTCTGGAAATGTAAATCAGACACTTGCTGCTCTGTGACAAACTTCACGGGTACTACAGATTAGCTGTTCCAACAAAGCAGTTGTGGACTAGTTTCAGATTTCCGATGAGTGGAAATAAATTTAAAAATAATCTGGAATGCATCCCTGATTGTTTGACGGAGCAAACCTTAATCTAGTACATCCTCAAACCATGAGATACAGTTGCTGGGTCCCTCTTTGCAAAAATAACACAAGCACAGCTTGGAAATTGAAAAAATATATTACCTGTGAATCCACTGATGCCAGCTGCTCTAAAAAGTACTGTGAAAGTGTTTGCACATACATAGAAGTAAGGACATTGTCTTGTTCTTATTAATTGGAATAAAGACCTTAAGCTATCAGCCCATGCTTGCTGTAGACTTTCTTTCACAGTTGCATTTATTGGGAAACTATTCTGAGCTTTGAACGATGTTCTTGGAAACAGTGTCAGCCATGGCAAGTTTGGTTGCATCCAATATAAACAACATTGATGGAATTTTGCATTTGGTGATGAATCCAAATTATTAACAGTGTCATTATCCAAACACCTAAAAGTAATTATTCATCAATTATCTACAAATATTGATCAGTATAATTATTTTTATCAAGAAATATAAAACGGATTGTGATTTCCCAAAATAATTAACAAGTATAAAGAATACACAAGGAACAAACAGAAAATACCTAATTATTTTCATTCCAGAAACAAAACTAGTTAAGAAATTGCATTTAGTACAATTTTTTCTCCAGTCTCTTAAAATATTCAAAACTTTGCATGTCTGAAAATTGTGTACGTTTCATGCATATTATTTAAGTAGGTAGCATATTCTATGGAATTAGGTAAAAAATGAATTTGTTTCAAATTTTAAAGTATCTAATTACATTTTTGTGAAACAATAATTAAGTGTAGTTGAAAGTTAGTTTAAACAAGTAAAATATAAGTATTTGAGAAAATACTTAAAATATATACAATACATGTTCAGTGAATTATTTTTCAATGAACTCCAATAAAGTTATTTACAATTTGTTAACTTTAGAAATGGTTTATATATTAACCTTGCAAATGCTGTAATACTACTAGCTTCTTCACTGACTTTTAGCTTTTGACTCCAAGGAAATGGTTTTGTTGATATTAATCTAACTTTATCTTTTAATGACCAATCGATGGGCAACCAACTTTCTCCTTGTGCTTTCACAATTTCAACAGGTTCTTCTTTACTACTAGATTCTATTTTATTTAATAAATTACTAAATGATGTAAATGAACTATTAGATGAATTTGTAACTTTTGGGTTTAATAATTTAAATATCGTCTGATCTGTGGATTCTTCCAAAGACAAATTCTGTTCATTTCTAAACCTTTTCGGATCGCTAGATTTCAAAAAGGGATTAGTACGTTTTTTAGCAGAGAACACGTTTTCAAATGTTGTCGACTGGCTATAGTTAACCTTTTTATCTTGAGCATTTCCTTTTATCCTTGCTTGTAAGGCCTTCTGTTTTTGTTTCAATTTATGTAATTTCATCACGTCCGATGGACGAAGCCATTTTGACGACTCGGAGTTTTTTGGACTGTCTGGCATTTTTTCATCTATATCAACCAATAGTGAATAATTCCATAATAACGTTACGGTGTTTTTAAAATAAAATATCGTAAAACCATAACTCAACACAAATATTTCAATATTTTAGGTTAGAGTTTGATGCTTTTTTTGTTTTGACTTTTGTCTGCGCGTCTGCGGTGTCGGTTCACAGATAACAAGGGAAGTTCTTAAAATCCACCGGTAGACTCTATCGATAGATGTCTGTGATATGTCAGATAAATGTCAGATAAATGTCAGGTAGAATGTAGTTGATCTATCGGTAGACGATTATAAGAACGTGATTTGTGATTAGTATTGACGCATAGACGCAATTAAACTTTTATTCTTTGTATTAGTTTTTAATTCGATACAAAATTTCACCTCATAAAAGCATGACGTACGTATTTAGGTCCACCATCACTTTAAACATTTCACCATTATAGGATAATTTCATTTCATAATCCATTTTTATTAACAAAAAAAAATAATGTATAATATTTTTGACACAACAAAACAACTAACCTCAATAAATAAAGATTATTAATTGTCATTGGCGTATGATTGATGATAGTGCATTCCCCTTCCAAATCTACCAGATTTATTGAGTCTCAGCCCGGTATAACTGATGGATGATCGATAGAATTATCGGTGAACTAAAGAACGCTGGGATGATTCTATCGACAATCTATCGGTAAATTTAAGAACAGCTTTGGTAGACACCGTATTTACCGATAGATGTATCGGTAAATTTAAGAACTTGTCTACATACTTTGTCGGTTTAGAAACATAAGCCGATTTTAGGCGAACACAACGGTTTAAACCGTGGTTAACATTTTTTCGACCTTGGCTTTAGCACAAGAAATGTCACCATCGAAGACCGCCTAAATAACTTTTAATTACCACGAATAACATCCTAACATTTAGGTGAATAACCAGGTGATAACAAGGGCATTTACAAAAACGAATTGAAATTGAAATCGCGATATTAATACAGCTCGGAAGCAGAGTAATTACCGCAGTTGAAAATGTCAAAGCTAGTGACGTCTTTAAGGGCTCAGTAATGAAGTTATTGCCTTATAAGCATTAATTACCACATCGACTCGACTCAATGCATTTGGTATTTACTGGTTATTTATGGCTATTCTCCTACTAAAAAATAGTTTATAGATATTAGATAATGCCCCAAGCAAATAAATATAATATTATAGTTCGATGAACAGAACAAAGTGTTTAATTTTAAAATAATACAAAGCTTTTGAAGGTACGAAATGTCCACATCTGATTAAGTATTCATGGAGTCAAATTTGTTAATGATGTCAACTTTTGAAGTGTTTACGACTAAAACAAAAAAAGGGTATGGTTGAATGTTAAGTTTAACCTTCGTATGTATGTTACCTATGGTTTAACCAAACATTGAACTTCGATTAGTCGATTTATGACCGGTAGAATTCTATAGTGTGCAGAGTACTGGTCTAGTCTATGATTGTATTATTATTAGCCATATTTTCTCCTTATTTCCCTCATTGGGAGGCTGCATCAAAGCGGATCTCACTCCAAAGGATTTCGTGGGGCAGCATATTTATAACCTAGCATATCCTGTTCTTGTGGCGATCCTCAACTGTACCATCTCTGTTCCGGGCTCCAGAAGTAGACTATATAGATACTTTATTTTATGCCTTCGATAAAATGACTGTGAATAATAAATATTGAGTGATTTTTTAGACTAAACCTTTGTACAAACAGAGGATGGGGCACCGGTGTAACGAGAAAGAATAGCTGAATAGGTAATCCAAGAATAATAAAAAATAAAGTTGCATATATTATGACACATTCACATACTCGATGTCGATCATATCTATGTACTCGATCAGTATCACTTATCAGCAATCAGTAGAATAGATGATATACGTCAAGTGTCATGTATTCCTATCACTGTATACCCCCTGGCCCCTGCTATCACTTTATTATAGTGGTTTGTTAGGTTGTCTATGTTTTAGGTAAAGAATTAATGTTGAGAGGCCAGTTTAAATAAATCAAAAATTGAACAAGTTTTCCATTTAGAATGTACGAAAATTCAACATTTGGTATATTTGATGCATCTTGTGTGCGTAATTTAATTTTAGTGCTTCTGTGGTTAGAATTTTTGTGGGAAACATACCTTTCAATTCGGCAGGTAGATAATTAAAAAGTAATGTGATTTTATTCAATTTTTTATACTAATCATTTTCTAGCTCAGAAAAGCACAATCTGCTACTGAAGTTCCCGATGTAATTAAAAAAGTAATGAGCAAAGATGAATTTGAGAAAGCCAGGCAATACTCATTAGCAAAACTTAAATTTGGATTTGTTAAAGAAACTCATGGTATAATTCTTACGACTCTCATTATATACTATGGGGTCCTGGCTTACTTTTGGGACTATGCTCATGACATCAACCCAGTTAAGGGAGAAGTTACAACTAGTTGTATATGGCTGTTTACAGTATCACTTATATCAACATTTATAGACTTACCACTAACAATATACCACACATTTGTTTTGGAGGAAAAGTTTGGATTTAACAAACAAACTGGTACTTTTTTTGTATGGGATAAAATAAAAGCATTTATTGTTAACCAGATTATTACATTAATGATTTCTTCAGTTATTATAACAATAATTAAAAGTGGTGGTCCATATTTCTTCATTTGGTTATGGGCAGTTGTTTGTACTTTATCAATGATTCTTCTTACAATATATCCATCAGTTATTGCTCCTCTTTTTGACAAGTATACTCCTTTACCTGAAGGAGAGCTTAGAACTGAAATAGAAAACTTGGCATCTCAGTTGAAGTTTCCTTTGACACAATTATATGTAGTAGAAGGTTCAAAACGATCTTCCCATAGTAATGCTTACTTTTATGGATTATTTAAGTCTAAAAGAATTGTTTTATTTGATACCCTAATAGCTAAAGATGATGGTACTGGTTGCAAAAATGATGAAATTCTTGCCGTTTTGTCACATGAATTAGGTCACTGGTCTTATAGTCATATTATAAAGAATCTGATTGTGATGCAGATTAACCTATTTATGTTATTCTTGGGCTTTTCAGTCATATTTAAGTATCGTCCACTTTATGAAGCTTTGGGATTTTTCAATGTACAACCTGTTTTAGTTGGACTTTTTGTAGTTTTACAATATGTAATGATGCCCTACAATACCATCCTCAACTTTTCAATGACATGTTTATCTAGGAAATTCGAGTTCCAAGCTGATGATTTTGCTGTGCAATTAAGAAAAGCTGAACCTCTTGAAAGGGCATTATTACAGTTGAATAAAGATAATTTAGGTTTTCCAATTAATGATGATTTATATTCATTATGGCATCATTCCCATCCTCCACTTCTAGAAAGAATTTCTGTTCTTAGAGAAAATGCAAGAAAATTAAAATAGACTGATTTTCAACTAAATGTTACCTACCTATTACAATTTTGTATCAACCTTTATGTTTGTTAATTAAAAAGTTAACCCATAAGTGTATGAATTTTTAAAAATAAATAACATGAGTTATTTGTATGTTTTTTTTTTTAATTTTACACTGAAACATGTAGGTAATATGTTTTAAATTTATATCATTCTACCTCAATAACAAAAATATTTTGGGCAGTTAAAGATACAGATTTCGCCAGTATTCGCTGTAATTGCAACGTTTTCAACAAATTAAAATCAATGTATTATTTTTTACTCATCTTTAGTTTGGTAGATAGGTATGTTACACTCAATTTGTGAAAATATCCCGTGAATTAGATGCCTGATGTGATAGATCGTTAAGAAGTATTTAAAATACCCAAATACGTACAACTTTTCTCTAACCTTCTTAGTTTGTGTGATACAGGAAGGTGCAAAAGAAATACACATTTTATTTCATATCTTCTCGGGGGACGGAAGTACAAATTTAATTTGTTATTGTAGATTATTGTCTCTTCAAAACACATCTGTATTCATTCTGTGTCAAATTCTAATGAGCCAATGGTGTAGTACGAGGAGTGCGTAAACTTTTATTGCACCATATTTTTGAAACACTGTATTTAGACCTAAAGACTTTTGTCTGCAATTCTTCATTAAATTTCCTACATAAAAGGTACCTACTCTTTGTTGAACTCGATACAACACTCCATTTTCAAGATTTTTAACTGCTTATTGCAGTAACACTTTTTTATGTTCATGAATCCTGAGTTAATCTGGGCTGAGAAATACGTAGCCGATATGGACTCTACTTTTAAATTTGGAGGCGTGAAAATTATTTTTGAAGAAGGAATAACACCAATTTCTCCAGAAAAATGAATAAAATCATGTTGAACAGACGCAGAAATTATATAACCGAACTTTGTATCAGTTTCTTGCCGCGTCGTGGATACGGTGTTTCGATGATTTATCCGTAATGTAAAGCCTTGTCCACACTGGCAGATTTGTATCCGGATACATTGTATGCAGACTGTATATCTTTTTGTATGTAGCGATGTTTGGAGACAGCCCACATACAGTCAGCATACAATCTTCATACAAAATTTAATGTTGTCTGTTTCCCAATCAAATGGAAAACACGGATACAAGTATTTTGTCTCAAGTCTGCCAGTGTGGACGTGTTGAGAGTCATGAGACGAGAAACAACCACTTCCTGTTTAGTCTGCAGTCAGCCTTTGACAGATTCAGTTGTCCAGTGCTTTCTTGTTATTTTGTAGTTCGCAGTTATATTCAGTGAAAATGACATCGTGGACACCTTCTTCAAGAAATCTGCGGGTTCACCAGCGCCTCCTTCTTGGTAAGGTACTCACATGGTATAAAATTAAAAAACTTGCAGAAGCTAACGTCACATCTTCTTCGGTCAACATCTCGCGGTGACGACTGACTTTGTAGCAAGTGTGGACACCAAACCAGTAACATATATACGTGTATGTGAAACAATGTTCGCAGACAGTCCGCATACAGTCGATAAACAGTCTGCAAACATTATATCCCAGTGTAGACTAGGCTTTTACGAGCAGAACATACTTGCGTTCCAGAAATATTAATAATTGTGAAGTCTAGCTAATCAAATTGAGTTTGCAACAGACTATATTTTGATGTATTATAAAAAAAACGCACATGCGGCAGACACAGTTGTATACTATAGTTTATTTTAACAAAGGTGGTATAATCTGCTACAGTCTCTTACAGATTACCATTACATCACTTGTAATTGTTAAATAGAAAATATTTATATAAAAAATTCATTAAAAAACGTCTTTTTTGAGCCACGTAACTCGTGTTACCACTTAAGTTAATTCAATTTGACCAAAAATGGCACCAGAATATACTAGATTCGAGGGTTTAATCTCCTTCCGTCCATCTAATATATATTTCTTTGACCTATTAAATCGTAATCACTCTTGGATGCGCGTAAAAATACCATCAGATGCTAAAAATACACGGATGTGTCATTCGGACTCGATGGTGTTACGATACCTAGCAAAATAATCTAAATAACAGTAACAAAAATAACCAAAGGCAGTGATATATCTCATAGATACTAGCTGTAGCAGGTGTCATCAACTGAATCCAGAAAGATTAAGAAACAGAGAAAACTATTAAAACATATTTGTTATTATATGAAGGTAATAGATATGAAGCTCCCTTGTACTCAAACGAGACATCGCATAATCCTGTTCCGCACCAACCGCTCCACAGGTTTGTAGAATAATACGCAGTTGTTTCTATCACTTCTCACATGTTTTTTAAATAAATAAAATGTATATAAAAAAACACAAAATATTAAAGTACAACTACTATAGGCTTTAAGTATTTATTTGGTATGTAGAAAGAAAATACATATCAGCACCAATACGCGGTTATAAATATTAAAGGAATTAATGAAAAATTCATACTATTTCAATAACTATATTCAATAAAATAAATCTTAATACAATTAGACAGTGGCACTAATAACTTCTGTATATTTCTTAATTTTGCTTGCAACAGACATGTCTACATATTTATCGCCAATGCTGACAATCATTCCACCTATAATAGATGGGTCGACTTTTGTGGCCAATTGAATAGTTTGGTTGGATTTAACGAATGATTTCAATACTCCAAGTAATTTTTGCTTTTGGTCGGCGTCCAAGTCTCTAGCAGTGATTACCTCACAAGAAACCTGAAAAAATACATGTATTTAACTTCAAAATAAATTAATTTGTTTCGCTCAAGTAATACCTCGGAATCTATAATTGAAAGGGAGGCATAAATGCCAGTAAATGCAGTGCCGGTCATGGGGAGTAGATATAAGGAGCACAAACTTGTATAGGAAAAATGTCCAGCGGTAAGCAGTAAATAGCAGTCAGAGTGAAGTACGCCGACCGAGTTAACCTAGCATCCGTCACATTAGTTTTTTTTTTTAATAAAAAATATAAATAAATTAACAATGGAAAAAACGTGTGTTGTGAAAAGTTGTCCAGCTAGACGTAAATTAAAAAAAAAAATTATACACCTCAGTCTTTTTTCCGACCAACAATAATTTTTATTTAGGTAACTATTTTTGATTTGAAAGCAAATTATTACATTTTAAAGAGAATCATATTCAAATGAATGAACAACACCTTAAAACCTTCAGAATTATCTGTGGATTTCATTTATACTCATAATCTTTTTCTGCAACAACATAAATAATCAATGATTTATGGGCACATATTTGTGTAATTATTCACATAATATGTAGAAGTGTAGATTTTTTTCATTGTTTTCATTAGTAGGTATTCTGTAACACAATTATATGTATAATGATATTGAAGAAACTTACCTCCAACCAAATATAATACCAGCTAAGCGAAAAACTTGAAATTTGCTAGAAATAAGCATAAAAGGTAATCTAATGAAAATAAACAAACCCTCCATTTACATAACCTAAAATAATTTCTTCCTTTCGACGGACACTTTTTATATACAGAGTTTGTGCTCCTTGTGCCGGTTTATAACTTTTATCCGGCCCTAGGCAGCTGTAAGAATTGTGGCGCCACTTGACCCATTAATGAAATATATCGTATAGATACAATATGAATTGCCAAACACGGCACCATATTAGGTAGGTTACCGAGTATTAGAGACTTTTAGCTTGTCTTAAATTTCTCATGTATCCGTAACGAACTGCGCATGTGTACCTAGACCCGTTACGTCTCAGCCGATACGATGAGCTGAACGTATTGTTACGTACCCTACTCCGTATACTTAAACGTATCCGTATCGGGAGCAGTCAGTATTCCGTGCTATTAGTGCTATTTTACAGGTCTTCTTCTTCTTTGATATTGGTTTGGTTTAATTATAACCACAATATTTTTAATCTTATTTTTACTCTTACCAAAGAATTGTGTTTGTTATGAGTGTTAAACGAAAGCGTCTTTTTAACGGACCAGAGGACGATCTTCACCTCCTGAGGGAGGTTGATGGCCAAAACCCCTTCGAAGACCCGTCTCGGGTTAAAACCTAGCAAAGGCAACTGGGAAGGAAGAAAATAAAAAACTTTGAGGTTATACAATTAAAAACCGAACGAAAAAAAGTAGATAAGTAGAGCGAGTCAATCGGATAATTAGGAAGCGAGAAAATCAGGAAAAACCGGAAAATTAGTCATGTTTTTGAAAATTCATATCTTCGTCATTTTTCAATTGCAATTTATAACAAATTAATGAACAACATTTGCTTGTCCATGATATGAAGTGGTTAATAATTTTTGTCCACGACTATTTGATAATTTTTACAATTTACGTGTGTTTCTTCAAGTATAATGACGTACATTATGCACCAGTGAATAATAGGTGTGGATAATGGGTGTGGATAATGAAAATGTCTCATGACACATAATTATATTGAAGATTATTCATAATAAACAAATGACACAATATATTATATAAAAACTCTCACCTCGGCGGGGATTTCCTATGTCTAAAATTCCTCACTACACCAAGTTAGAGCCGTAAACCATCAGGATATGAAGATATATATGATGGTTTATCAAGCTGTTGTATAAATAGGAGTAGATCGTGGAAAGTGAATTAGACAGTGAATTGAATGTTACCCCGCCAAACATAAGAGAAGCAGCACAAATAGTCTCCTTAGATTTACTGCCAGAAAAATCGAAAAATGTAATAACAAGTAAGTAATTAATAGTCGTGGACAAAATATAGTATTCTACTCGCATATAATGGCTATTATTCACTCAGGAACCATTCGTGAATAATAGCCATCATTATATGCTTGTTGAATAATATACTATTTCTATTATTAACCTATGCCAATAATGGACAAATTCAAATGTTTTGAGAATCCAGGGATTGTAGATTGACACTTTCTAAATTTGATTTTGACACTGAAAATGTGTTGTTTCATATACATTGATTGCAGAAAAACATGGGTCAGGGAATGTTTTTACCTTTAACATTATTACCAGTGGACATGTATTTCTGCATCAGACTACTTGATTTCTGTTTTATTAGTGGAAAATCGAATTTACATTCATGTGCTACTTAATTTTTATAAGGAAATTTTCAATTTTTGTCTTAAACTTGGCTAGTAGTGGAAAAAATGTATATGCACCACGGTAGTGATGACATTTATAAGCCTCCCATCTTATTCCGCTCGGGGCAAAGCCACTCGCGAAATAATTTTGGTGCTCGGTCAATAATGTCAGTCTTCACCCCCTTGGTGTATAATATACTATTGTGTCAAGGGCAGAAGAGAGCTTTAGCAGCCCATGAGCCAGCGTAGCGAAGCTGATAGTTAACTTTGTATTTATTTAGGTAAAACAGTAATAGTTTTTTAAAACTTTCAAAAATGTTGATAAAAGTTTTTTTTAGTGCTCGAAAATTAGTGAAATTTAATAAAATAGTTTAGGCGTTTCATTCATTCATCCATCCATCCATCTATCTGTATCTGTAGAGTAGGGAGGGTGAGGAAGGCTCACAGCACTTAGGCCACATGTGACCCATTGTACATCCTCCTGAGGAGTTGTCTTCCTAGGTCATTGTCCATCCTGTCCTTCTCAGGAAGGTGGACAGGTCACTAGGAGACATCTCCTTTATATCGGCAGGTGTAGGCCAAGACTCACCGAACACACACTCTCTTATTGACGATAACTCCGGACACTCGCATAAGACATGCCTGACAGTTTCATCTTCCTGTTCACACATCCTGCATAGAGGTGTGTCCACTAGCCCCATAGTATGGAGGTGTTTCCCTAGTTGACAGTGACCAGTCAGAAATCCTACTGTTAAACGTAGGTTTCTCCTGGTCATCGCCAAATATTTTTTCGGCTCCAGCTTCCCAGGGTCGCCCAGGGTGATCCTGGCAAGACTGCATCCTTTGATTCCATCCCATCTCTTAAGGGATTGAGTATGGGTGTAGCGTTTGGCTAGTTCCGCAATTGTCGAAGTCGTTAGGCCGTAGGTGTCACTGGGTCCTAGAATTTTTAGTCCAGCGGCTTCCCTGGCTGAAGAATCAGCAATGCGATTTCCTTTACTCCTGTCGTGCCCTTTAACCCACCTCAGGATAATATTGTTATCTGCCGAGGCGTCAGCTAAATCTTGGTGGCACTCTAGTACTAGCCTCGATATAACACGTTGTCTGTTTAAGGCTAATAGGGCTTGTCTACTATCAGTGCAGATTATTATGTTTTTGCCAGAAATTCCTCTTCTGGTTAGTTCTTTTGTGGCAATTGAGATACCAGCCAGTTCTGTTTGAACTACGCTGGTATTGTTTCCCATTCCCCACTTCATCTTTAGGCTTAGTGCTCTTGAGTAAACTCCACATCCTGAGCCTTCTTTCATTTTTGAACCATCTGTATATATGCGTATTGCATTTGCAGCACCTGGCTCTGTGTTCTGTTTTATTTGAATTTTGTAGGGTTTGTTAAACAAAAACCTGGGTTCAATTGCATCATTGGTTGCCTGCAGCAGAGGTAGCGCAGTGAGCGCTTCCTGCCACAGGCTCAACCTCAATTGGCCCACTCCTACTTCGGGGTTTACACCAGCCGTGCGCAATCGTACCATGGCCATTAACGCATCCATCCATTCGAGTTATTATCGACAGCTCAGGCACTTGAACTGAATCTTTGTACCATTTCCCATGTTAACTATTTCCATTCCAGAAGCTTGGTGTCTTCTATATAGACCACTAGTTTTGGGATTTTGAATAGATGTATTATTTCCTCTCCAAAGTGCTTCTGTCTGAATCCTTGTAAGTTCTCACAGAAGCAGAGTATGTGAGTAGGAGTTTCATCATTTTCTGCACATAGCTTGACTAACTTTTCCATGTTTTGCAGATATTTCCTCAGGGTACAGTGTCCAGGTCGATAACCATATTTAAAGGTTTCTTACCAGGTGTTCGTTGCAATTTAAATGCTGCATTGGTTTTTTTTATTATTTATATAAATTAATAATGATTTTATTTGTTGTACGATAAAATCGTTTGAGTAAAGAATGACCAAAATATCTTTGAAAAACATAAACATAGGGCAATACAGAAATCAAAATTAATTTTTATCATTGAGACTATCTTCTTGAGGTTTATCATATATGATTCAAAAAGTTAAAAGTGAGGTTAACACAATGAGTACTGCTATCTCCGCTTACGCTTACGTAAGATTTAATATACAGGGTGCGGCATATAAACGGTCAATTAGAAGTATCTTGAGAGATATCTCAATCATGAAAATTGGAATGAAGGGGTTTTGAAGTGTGAGCTATTTAACGAAAATATTGCCATCTATTAGCTACTCCCAGTTATACTGGAAGTTGTTTATAACTTCGTTTTTGTAAATGTGAAACCCAGTATATTTTTTAGTTTTAGAAACATTTATGTTGTTCTGAACATTTTTTGTTTATATTTTAAATACACATTTTTACCATGTACATAAAATTCAATATCCTCTAATGTAACTTGAATAAAAGTTTAAGTTCCTTAGGTACCATTTACCACATACTGCTTTATCATTTACACTGTGTAGTTACCTTTTTTATTATACAGGGTGTTGTTAAAATTGGAATAAAAACGGCACCCAAAATCTTTGAGTAATTCCTTTTTTTTTTCAAATGGGACACCCTGTATGTGGTTCATTATTTTAGAAGAATATGATCTGTATTAGTATTCCTTATACCTATCACTTGCAGTCCCACACTAGGGCTATGCTGTGGTGGCAGTTTTCTCTGATTTTTCAAATGCATTTGACAACAATGATCATTTTGTTGCAAAAGTTGGCACACTACGGCCTTTTGGCTTCTTACTTATGTTTCAAATAGATACCAGAAAGTAAAATTAGCTTCGCCAGGTATCAGTTCTATGCCCACTACTTTTTTTTATATATGAATGACTTGCCTAAACCGAGATCTAAACTACATCTTGAAAATCATTTATCATTTTTGAAGATTATACTACAATGGTAACATATAGAAAAGATATAAACATACTAATGTCAACAATAGCCTCTGATTTACAAAAAATTATTAAGTTATTAAATTTTAGGTTTGATTATGACAATTTGGAACTGGGTACTCAACATATCTTTGAGGCTTCATCTTGCAAGCTTCTAGGAGTTTGTCAAACTTCAAATATCTATTTTATAATAAAGGGGAGATGTTCTGTCAGGACTTCATGAAATACATGACAACATCTGGTCTCTAGGTGCATAGAGCTGCCTAGGGATGGGATGATATTTTGCTAGCGGTTTTTTGTTTTATATGGTTGCATTCATATCAGTAAAGTTGATCAGGTAACGAGTTTTAGAGTGATCTATAGTCTTTTAATTCTGCTGAACATGCTAATCTTGATATAACAACATAACCTAATTTTATTTGATATATGACTTCAATTATTATTCAACAGATGTCGAAAGGAATAATTATAAATATTCAACACTCTATGAATTTTTTGAAAAATACTATTTTTCAAAAACAGTAGCCGTTCAACTAAGGAGCAACAACTACTTCCCGTGCAATATGCACCGCCGGATATTGAATTACACCCCAAAGTCAAACAGGGTTGGTATATCTACAAGATATTTTAAAACCAACCTTTCTGGTTTGCAATTAGTAGAGTGTTGAATATTTATAATTATTCCTTTCGACATCTGTTGATACATTCACTCTATTAAATACGACAATATTACAGGAAACTGTAATAAGATCAATTATTATTTATCAATTTTTGATTTCAATTTAGTTTAATAGTTCCTAGTGGTGTTCATTCAATTTCAAGATACAAATGTCTTAAATATCTTCAAACAAAAATATGTTAGGTCATTTATTATGTTTATTAACTTGGTATTTGTCATAAGTTCTGATGGGAAAAATGACGACTGCTACCACAGTGCTCATATCAATCAGTTGCCAAAACATGCATTCAGCAGGAAATTCATTATTGCTCCAGTAGTGTTACAATGGGATGAATGTGAGCTATGTTGTGTTAATTTATATGTAAGAGTGAGTTTACAAAAAACGATATTTGTTGTTTCCTTATAATACAGACCCAACATAACACATGTTACATCTTATATGAGCATAAACCCACTATAACAGGTTTTAACTTTTTTTACTATTGTGATATTTGTCAAAAATTTTGAGTACAAAATATATGGGACTGCTATAGGGAAATAGTTTTAAGAGATGAATAACTTACCTCTCCCCTATGTGCGGCCATAATTTGCGAAAATGCGTTGATAACTGTTTCAAGCTTTTTTAGACGACCATTTTCAGCCAGCAATGACAAAAGATTTGCTGATTCTGGTTTAAGGGACATCTTTTGTGATACCAATTTAAGAGCATCGGATTTAGTACTACGTTTGATTGTTGGGTTTTCTACAAATCCGCGTAGTTTTACATCTTTTTTTAAAGCATCTTGAAGTTTTAAAAGATCTTTTTCAACGGCTTCTAACGTTTTCTGCTTACTAGCGGCCGAGTATAATGCAGATGCATAACGACCTTCGATTCCGAAAATTTGCAATGGGGCTTTAACTAATTGAGTGGTATTGGTACTTGTACTGAATCTACGAACCTAAAGAAAGAGTTCAAATATTTAAGTGTTGCACACAACATACTAGAATCTGATATATATTTAAAAATTACATTATACTTTAAAACCATTTCCAAGACAATCTTTCATAACCTCTATCGGAGTTATGTAATAAAAAATCTCAGTATTCAAGTATTTAAGAGAAACGTGGTAATGTATAAACAATTATTTGTAACTTACAGCCATAGAAATCTTTTGCGAAGCCATTTCTGAATAATTATTTATAAAATAGATAAAAAGGAAATTCAATCGACCACCGATGTATTTATTCCCAGCAGATTAGATGTCACTCATAGATACAGAAGTAAAATAAGAATTAAGAATGTCATTCATAGATCACAGCCATACGGAAAATGCACATGTCACTTGTTCAATGTTCATGGAACCGCAAACCACACAGTGGAGAGTGTCAGTTGGTACCGCTGCTACCCAACGAACTATCATAATCATATATCTGTGAGTTATTATTCTTTTTTGTCCACGACCTTTTAACAGTGGCGGTCATATACACTTTGAGAGGGAGGGGCGGTGGGCGATTGTGTGATATGACTGAACCACGGTAAAAATACACGGTATGCTAACATGTCGACTCAAATTGTGCACGCTCTGCGCATGACGTCACCTTGGGATCAGAATCAGAAATTGTTGGATAGAGTTGTACGGGTTTAGTTTGTTTTTACTGAGGTTTTTCGATTTCTGCGTTAATTGATATTGTTTTATTATGCTAAAACCAGTGTTTGAAATTATTATAGAGTTGATCCAAGTGTGCCGCGGCTATATGCAAAAATACGCAATACGAAAGAAACGGTATAAAATACTATTGATTTCCAAAAAATGAAGACGTAGCTAAGCAGTGGATAAGTGTTTGTCGTCGTTAATTGCGAAATATCTGAATTGTATAATGTATGGTTTTCTACCTGCTTTCTCCAAGTACCAAAGTTTAAAATTTCTCTATAAAGATGAGAAAAGTATTTTCGACTTATTTTATTTTAAAGTGTTTTTTAACTGTTAATTACACATGAAGATAATTATTACACGAGAATGTTATTCTTTTCAATTTCTGAGCAACTGCGGTTGAGCTAGAAGGGGGCCAAGGCCCCCGTGGCCCCCCCCCCTATGACCGCCACTGCCACTTAATAATAAGTCAATATTTTAACTCCTAACAAAAGGTCCACATATCTACTAGAATGAATTATGGTTCATAATTCACGCTTTTGGATTTAAATAACATGCCCTGACAACTCAACACTCACAACATTTCGGTACATAGGTGACTAGAGATGTGGGTACAAAATGAAATTTTTAGTATTAATACTTTTCATAACGATATATTCTAATATTGATATTTTTGAAACACTATATTTATAACGGTACGGTGTATCGATACTTTACACAGTATCGATCATCTCTATATGTCTATAACAAAAAAAGTTATCACTGTTTCCAGGATTCGAACCTTACGCCTAAAATTCATAATTCTGGGTTTCCAACCCTATACCGTACAGACCTATTACAAATCTCTTATGCCAAATTGATATGCTAGATTTGCGACACTCGCCTTACGGCTCGAGCCACAAACTTCTGCGCTCGTGGGAAAAGTGATTTGCGTACAAGTTGTACACCCTATTTTTTCTACAACCACATTTATTAATGAAATGAAAACAGAAATTTATATACTTAGGTATTTTATTGAAACTTTGAACAGAAAGAACATACAAAACGAAAATTTAATATAGAAAAATCAGTTGAGTGTTTTTTAATAGTGAACAATGAATAATAAATAAATAATCAAATAAATAGTTGACTTATTTTTGGTTTAAATTTAAAATTTTTACACCCAGAAATTCACTAAGTATAATAAATATGTTGAATTGTCAAAAAAAATTGACAGGTCATAGGTAGCTTTGTTTGACATTTCGGTGCGGAAAAGTGCCATAGCGTGTACTTTTCGCATTACTTTTCCAACAGTTATCAAAAGAATTAAGAAAAGGCCTGCTTTGCGAATAAAAATTTGTGTAGAAAAAGAAAAGCGTGTTTTGCATAGTGGTTGTAGGAAAAAATTATTGTTCCTATCACCGCATACTAAAACTGCTCTTAACTGGTTTTGCTTGTAGGAAAGATTCACTTTGCGCACATGCTAAGCAAATAACTATATTTTATTTTCTTCGTAAATAAAACAACATCGTTTTCTTATTTAGGCTCCAACAAAAAACTAATGCAATTAATCTAAAAGTTACCTTTTGTTGTAGGTAATACTATGGTTTGACAAAGATCAGACAAATTTAGCTAATTTATGATAGGTATTCCTGTTGTTTATAAATAATTAACCGAGTGTTGTGTGTTACCGAACTGAATTTTAATAACAAACTTGATTCTTTTCAATGAAAATTATGTGAATGTATGAATGATTTTTAAGATTTTGCTTTGTTAATATTTCGAATTTCCCGGTTTTATCTGGAGGAGTTATGTTTCTTCTTTTCTTTATATCTCTCTCGTTCACTCCCAAGTATTACAGATTACAGAATACAGAACAAAAGTTTATGGTGAAGAAGGATGCAAAAAGTATGAATTCGAAGTTCCAAGAATTCTCAAAGGTCGTTAAAACAAGGCCCCACTGAGGCGAGTGTACATGTTTTATTGCGAATTTATTTAAAAATCAAACTAAAAATACAAAAACCTTAAATGTTTATCTGTTATTGGGGAAAAATGATTTGATTAATGTTAACACCCAAATCTTAGGGTTGATTTTAATTTTTTCATCAAATTCTAACCTAATATGTTGAAGGTAAGTCTTTGATATAACAATTTATTATATTAATCTTACTTACTTCTAATTAGGAAAAAGGACAGTTAAAGTTCGAAGACAAATGGCCTCATATGGGACCTATTGTCTTAAAACTACTTGAGCAAGAACCAGTCTCTCCTGCAGAATGGCAAGAACTTTTCTATGATGTTCATTTAGTATGTCTTTGGGATGAAAAGGGTCCCGCAAAACTTAGAGATCACTTACATGAAGATATAGTACAGTTTATAAAACAAGCTCAATCCAGGGTACTAGCTCATAGGCAAGAAGAGGCTCTGTTGAAGGCTTATATAGCAGAATGGAGAAAATTTTTTACTCAGTGTAATTATTTACCTACACCTTTTAGACAGCTTGAAACCAGTTTGCAGGTAATCACAACTATTTAATTAATGTCCTAAGTAAAGATATTTTTCTTAAATATAATAAACATTATCATGAATACACCAAAGTCATTTGGTGGATCACAGTAATTATATTGTATAATATGAAGTGGATAAAAGTTAATTGATGAATAAAATATGAAATTGAGGACTACACATCACCCAAGTGTATGATATAGTATTTCTTAATTACAAGTATTGTAACTAATTTCATTATATTGTACCTATTGAATGTAACACTTGATATTATTAATCATTAATAGTATATTATTATTTTTAATGATGGCGATTATTCACAAAGATGCGTTTGTGTCGAGAGCCACAGGCAAATAGTTGTGAACAAAGATATTAAACATGCATTTGCAACTAGACATTCTACTCTCTATTACTCATCCTTTGAACTTGTGAAATCTTTAGCTCAATTTAATTTATAATATTAGCAATGTTAATCCTAACAGTAGTTATTTTTTAGTAGATAATATATGAGCATAATTTTAAAATATATGGTCAAGTAGATGATCTGCATTATTTTTTTGTTATATTTGTCAAGTTTAAGGCTGAGGCAGCACTAATCATTTTCAAACAGTGAATCCAGTTGCAAGGAACACTATTCTATAAAAACTACAGATAAAACTTACATTTGGATGTACAATAAATTGAGTACCAGTTTAATTAAATTGGTCATATTATTTAACATACACAAAGTTGCAAATTTTGCCTAAAGAAAATTATGGTAAAGTTTGTATGAACTAAATTGGAACAAGTGAACTTTTGTGGTACATGTGGTCATACTTTCTTGGCAAGCATTGAAATGAACATGTGAACATAGATAAGCAGTATGCCTCCCCTACTGTTGACGAATATGACCATCATATGGGCCATAGAATGCTTTGTTTACATTTGTATAACCACTTTAAAATACAAAAATCATGAATGTCATGAATGTCTGGTTTTGCACAATTTCAAAACAACACCTTATATTATATTTTTTTCAACCCCTTTCCAGGGGGTTCATAGATAGTCACATGTATGTTTTGTTTATAGACAAAGTAAGTTATATAAAAAATTCAAAACCTCCACTCGAAATTATGAATTAAACGACTTTTTTCTTGGACTATAGGTGAAGCTTTATTTTTTTTTAGGGTAAACCAGCTTCTGCAAATTCAAGTGTTCAAAATAATAGTGGCAAAAAAAGTCCTGGAGAAGAGAGTATAGTGAGAAAATTAATGTTGGACTCTTGGAATGAAAGTATATTTAGTGATATTAAATATAAGTTACAAGATAGTGCTATGAAATTGGTGCATGCCGAAAGGAACGGAGAGGCTTTTGATTCACAATTAGTTATAGGTAAATTGTTTATTTGCTATATTAGTAAGTGGTAGTGATTTATTGTGTGAAAAAAATACATTTTATATACAACTATGGATGTGATAAACGAATTTGTGATAAAAAAATAATCAGTTAAAAAGCTAATAACAAGAACATACATAAAACTGAAACAAATTGGGTTCAAATGTGGAACAGGCATGAAAATTGTGATAAGTACAATTTTGTTGCATTTAAGGTTTGACTTGACTAAAATTTTAATTTACATAAATATGCTATGATTCATAAGAATACATTGCATGAAAAAGACTGGCATGAAAAAACTATTTTTTTTGTCACAAACAACCACTATAACAAATTTAAAATGCCGAAAAATTCAAAATATTTGAAGCTTTTGTAAACACATTGCTATTGGTTGTGATGTAGAAGAGTATTTCACTACTGAGCGTGCGTCCATGCGACAAGGAACGAACGTTTATTAAATTTTATTGTTTAATCGAATGTTTTCACATGTATTCGCAGTTCGTTCTGATTTATTAGACTTTGTAAAATTTTGTTTGTGTCCATAATATTTTTAACATGATACAAAATGTCATAAAGAACTATAAGCTGCATAACACGGATTTTAAGAACATAAGTGATCCGAATACGATCTCTTCATGCAGTGTTGCATAGCGTAGTACAAGAAAGTATCCCTTGTACAAGTCTAAAAAATACCATCAGTGTTTACATAATCCCCCCAGTTTCGAATAATGTTACAGTGTCATAATATATGTGAAGAATAATTGGATATTTAAAGAAACTTTTCATAAATATACAAAATTTAAAGTATGTACTTTTGTGGCATAGGATAATTGAGACAAGTTTTATTATTTTGATGTAAATTATCCCGAATAACGTACAGGAAATCATTGGTGATAGATGAAAATGCCTATAATTTTATAATGCAGTAAAAAATTCTTCCAAAAATTGCCCCTATGAAACCCCGAAAATCTCTTGAATTGACATCACTGTTGTGGCCGCAAACGGTACACAGATGGGCTATCTACTACTCTTTTACGTCACTCGCTTTGTCGCGCTATGGAGGTTGTTTGAAATGATTTTAAATAACACTGAACTTTAAACTGTTTTCCAAGTTAATATTGATTTGAGAAAAAATCCTTGAGGATTCGAATTTTTTGATGCCTGTTAATGATGTTATTGAATAAAAAAAGATTGAAAAGTTCTCTATTAATTGGAAAACTCACAATCTAGCAAACTATATTAAGTTGTAAAGAAATTGTAGCTCAAAATCTACAAAATCAAGCAAAGCACTATAAATCCAATCCTGTAAGCATACTTCTCCAAACTATGATGAAACAACATATTTTGTTTTTAATCAAATATACATAAAGTGGATTCATCTCGATTTGCATTCCAAAAATGTTGAGCCAACAAAACTAACAATAATAATATTATTGATTAATCACAAGCATATCATGCTTGACTTTTTTTTGTGCAAAACTTGACATAGCTGATGTGATTTGGTCCTCTTCAATCTTTAAATATGATGTTGATACCCTATACATTGTTTTGAATTAAAGTTGGCATTTCTGCAGCCTAGTGATTGGTTAGATTGGCGCCCGTTTCATACAGCTCTTTTGATACAACTGACATCGACATTAGCCAGTTTTGTGTTTATATGCAAATATTCATTACTTCACTCTTTATTAGGTACACACCTTTTTTCCAACCAAGTTAAGTACTATTTTTATTATTTATTCAGTCTGATAAACGGAATACATGCTTGTTTTTTCTTGTTAATATAGAAGTTTCCCAGTAAAATCTTATTTTTGTAAATATTTTAACACACTTTCATCAGCTTGACTTGTATGTATGTATGTATGTTTGTAACCGACTCCTTTGGACTTGATTTTGACCCACTTTAAACAAACTGATTTAATTCAAACTTTGTACACTTGTCAAAGACCGATGACAATAAAATATAGTAATAAAATATAGGGTGTTCCATTTATAACGCAACCTTTAAACTCGATTTTTACCCACTTTAAACGCTCAGATTAATTCAAATTTTTTTTCGCACACTTTTCGAGGTCCGACAATACAATATAGTAGTAAAATATAAGGTGTTCCATTAAAAAAAAAGTAAAAAATGAATTATAGTTAAAAAAAAACTAAAAAACACGCTTTATAGGTAATTGAACTGAGAAATAAAAAATAATTCTTAATTGAGGAATAAAATGGTTAACGAGAAAATTAATGTCATTATTATAATAGTGTGGGGTGCTCGATATCAATTGCTATAATTCATTCATTCACCATGACCATTAATGAAATCTCATCAGAAAACAACATCTAATTGGAACATTTCCATCATTTCTTCACAAAAATGAGTTCTCTTATAAAAATCTTCCAAGACCTTCTAGGCAGGTATAATTTTATAGGCATGCATTTTATTTTATTTTAGTTTGTTTAGAATTAATGTATGGCTAACATGAAAAATGTCTACAGACTGACTCAGGCTAAATCTTTGAAACCCGTCGATCTAACGGGGCATCTTGAAATACTACGGGCTGGGGCAAACCATTCCATGAATATGCTGAATGACTTTATGTATGTGAAAGAGGATTTCGAACTCACGTTATATGTTGTTATCAACGAGCGTGAGTTAACACCAAACGAAATCGATCTAATTACGGAAGGGGCTCTCACTATACTGAAGGTGTAGGAATAAGGGTTGCAGGACATCAAAAGCCCTTTGAAACATTTCAACAGTACTCCAAGTGGAACTATTAGCAATAGATATTTGTACTCAAGGGTGCGCCAACAACGCCTCTACTCAACCAGAATATTTATTGTGTTTGATAGCCAGCCTGCTTTAAACGATCTGCAATCAATTCCTTAAGTAACCGACTAGACACAACAAAGTAACTTTGTCCACGACCACTTAATAATAAGTCAATATTTTACCTCCTAACAAAAGGTATGTGGTACCCATATATCTACTAGAGTGAATTATGGTTCATAATTCACGCTTTTGCATTTAAATAGCATACCATGACAACTCAACAGTCACATTTCAGTACATAGGTGACTAGAGATGGGGGTACAATATGAAATAATCTATTTGATCTGCGTATTTTGTTTAGGACCCATTATTCACTCGGGTGACTTGCGCCACTCGCGTCACCCTGTGTGAATCCGTAAACCATAGACTACTGGAATAAACACAAGATCAAAATCTTTTTGTGGTTACGTACGTTTTAAAACCACAGAAATACAGCCCATACTTCTGGTACGGTTTAAGTCGAAAATCACAAGCACCCATACTAGGTATACCCTAGCCCTAGTATATGTGGTATACCAAGAACAGATCGTGTATTACCTTTTATGGTAATGTTTCTGGTATTTTGTTGCTGCTATAAATAGATGCGTCGTGTGCACATTTGAGTTAGTTTGTTTTCTACTTTCAAAGTGAAAACTACAAGATAATAAGTACATTTTTAATGTGCATTGAGTTTTTTTTCTTATGAACATGTCTGAAATAATTAAGGAAAAACGTAAAGTGTGAGAAGAATACCGATGTTTTTAAGACTGTTGGATGTATAAGTACTTTTTCATACAATTTAAGGAGATACTAACTTTTCTGATTTGTCGTGAATCTGTAGCTGTTTTCAAAGAATTCAATATCCAGAGGCATTATGAAACAAAACACAAAACAAAGTATGATAATTTTAAAGATAAAGCAAGCGAATCTTAGTTGCAGTTATTAAAAAAACGTTTGAGAACGAGACAAAAGTATGTTTTCGCGACAGGTAACATGAAAGGATGACATCGTTACAGCAAGTAATAAGATCGCTAGTCTTATTGAGAAAGAACAACAAGTGCTCAGCTGTGGCGAGTTTATAAAGAAGTGCATCATCCCAGTTGTTGAAGAAATAGTCCCAGATAAATGCATGGCATTCAAAGAAATAAGTCTTTCCCACCATCACTCGTCGCGTAGAAGACATCAGCCAAAATTTACAAGACCAGCTGCAAACAAAGGCAGAAACATTTTCCTTTTTCGCCTTGGCTTTCGACGAAAGCACTGACACTTGTGATACAGCGAAATTACTCATCAAGAATTCACAATAACTGAAGAGCTTGCATCTCGACAAAGCGTGAAAGACCGCATATCAGCAGATGAGCTTTTTGAAGAAGTTGTGCAGTGCTTAAGTTAAGTTGGAATAATCTTTGCGGCCTAAGAACCGATGGCGCACCAAGCATGATTGGTTCAAGAAGTGGATAAGTAACTAAAATTTTGCATCAAATGGAAATCCAAAACTTGGAGCTGCCATTACCTGTTCATTGCATCGTTCTCCAGTAGGCTTTGTGTTGAGAATACTCGAAATGAACCATGTCATGAATGTCGTGAGAGACATTGTGAACTTCATTCGTTCCCGTTATCACGCTTTTTTAGCCTTCTTTCCGAGATTGATATTTTTCTAGCGGAGAAAGAAAAACCATACCCTGAACTTTCTGATGCATCGTGGCATTGCGACTTGGCTTTTGTGACAGACATTAACATTAACATGATTCTTCTTCCATTCCACAAAATCTACAATCTTCCTCCACTATTTTGTGCTTTTTAAGGTGCCCATTCAGGCGACAATGTCCCGTTAGGATTCCTGTCAAAACTCTTAGTGCAGTTTTACTTTGACTTATTCATTCATTTTATTTCAACAGGTTGTAGTCACCCAGAAGAATCTTAGATTGCCTAAGCCCTGCTAGATCTTCTCTTTTCTTCGGCTTTACCTATTTCTTCCAATATTACATTGGAGCTGATTCCGCAAAAGGGTTCCGGCCCCCAAAAGGGTATTTCTGTCCCCCTCTTCGCTAGTTCATCTGCTATTTCGTTTCCTTCTATTCCAGTGTGTCCTGGAATCCACAGTAAGGTGACTATATTGTTCTCGCCTAGTTTATTAAGTTTGCCTAACCATTCCCACACCATTTTGGAACTGATTACACAAAAACTCAGCGCTCTAATGGCTGCTTGACTCATGCCTTAACCCCATAGATTATTTTGTATGGGGCTTCATAAAAAACGAAGTTCACAGCAAAAATATGCCAAATAATATACTCTAGAACTGCGTCAACGAATAGTAGATGTATTTAGAAAAATTACACCCGAAAGGGTTGATGCAGCTACATCTCATATGCCAAGGAGAATCGAACTATGTATTGCACAGAACGGACGTCAGTTTGAACAACTTTTATAATTGATTTTGGATTGAATTTTCTAATTTATTTTTAACTTATTATTACATTAGAGTATCATTTGTAAATCCATCATTGTTTATTCATTGTCATTAAGTTTCAAAATAAATTGTTGAATTTTATCATTTTCTTTGAAAATTCTTATTTAATACCCTGTATTTAAAATTATTAATTTGACTTTAGTAAAGAAGACCGGACTTAAAAAAGATGATTTTTGAAAGACGAAACGTGGTAGAATCGTCAAGTATGCTATATCATTGTATGTATCTATACAAAACGTAAGAAATATTGCAATGAAAAATACAGGTCCGTATTTAAAAAAATGAAGTTGATAGTGACCCTGTGAAGACGAAACGTCGTAATGAAATTTTTGATATGGTAATTTATAAAAAACCTCGTATATTAAAAAAAGTTGGGAATACTTTTTTTGATATCTCACGACGACGGCAAATTTAAAAAATGAAAAAGACCACTTTCGGATTTTGTCAAATATCTCCGCAACTAGTCGAGATATTTTACATTTTTTTGAACCTTTTAAATCCCTATTAATATACCAAACTTTTTCTCCATTTAATCGATGTTGTATCTATTGCGGTTTACGAGATCTCTGTATACCTCAATTAAATCTGGTCCACACTGTATATAAAATATCTTATAGATTGCAGTGTGGTAACCCTTGTAATCTAATCTAATCTACTTGATGTATCTCAAGCATCACAACAAATTTGATATTATAATCACTCCATGCATTGGCAGCTGTTATTTATTTGCCTTATGTCCAAACTCGCGAAACTGCTCTTCTATTGCACTAATTGTCCCTTGTGTTATAGACAGGCAACTTTCATTTGTGTTCGGGAGTTGTCTACGTAATCAAGTATTTGTCAAACTCTTATTTTATACATACTATAAAAAAATGAATTAACGCACTTGATAATTTTGTTTCAGGTGTTAGGGAATCATATGTGAACCTTTGTTCAAATACAGAAGATCGACTTCAAATATATAGAGAAAATTTTGAAGCTGCCTATATTCAAAGTACAGAATTATTTTATCGGCTTAAAGCTCCTGAACAACTCGCTACTAATGGAGTACAAGCTTATATGCGTTATGCAGGTAAAGTATTTCATACAACCAAGTTGTGAATGTAGCAGTGATTTCTGTAGTCTTTGTATTGTATGTTTTTTCTGAGATGAACATTCACTGGGATCTAAAATATATGTGCTCCCTTCTACGCAGTTCTTGAGAAAAGTCTTAGAAATTAGTAGTTTCTTTAGAAGTTTTAGGGTATTTCCCAAAAATACATAAATATAACAAAACACCTTTACATTTACTGACATTTAATTGAAAAATTTAGGTGAAACGTCAAAATTAGAAGTGAAAAACTTCAAAAATCGTTTTGTTATGAATTTTCCGCCCTTGGGCTGCTAAACAATACTTTCCACTCTATTTTTGGTGTTGATATGATAGATTTTTCGGTATTTTTCGGTCATATTGGTTTCAAACTCATTTATTTTAGATGCCAAATTGAGGGAGGAAGAAACACGAGCACAAAGATATTTAGAAGCCGGTAGCAACGGGGTCATACAGTGTTGTGTTAAAGTGCTAGTAGGAAACGCCTTACCAGTTTTATTAGCAGAATGTGCGCCTTTAATAAAAGCTGGAGAAACGGAGAGATTACAGTTGATGTTTAGGTTACTGGAACGTGTACCAGAAGGGGTACAACCTATGTTACATGAATTAGAAAATCATATTACACAAGCCGGTCTTGCGGATATGGTTGCCGCAGCAGATATTATTACTCAAGATTCAGAAAAATACGTTGAAAGGCTATTGGAACTTTTTAGAAAGTTTAGTAAACTAGTACATGATGCATTTTCAGATGATCCAAGGTTTTTGACAGCTAGGGATAAGGCTTTTAAGGCTGTAGTAAATGATACCACTGTTTTTAGGTAAGTCATACAACACTATTCGAAAATAAAGGAAATGAAAATATTTTTAATATACCACGTTTTTTTTTTGCAAGAAAATTTATTTTTTTACTTTCTAGTTTTTTTAATTACTTTTTTCCATATTTTCCTTTAATGTCATCCAATTCTGAATTATGCGGGAATGATTTGCCACTTTTGTGTGAATAATGCTAAAAATTGTTTAAAGCTGTGCTAAAAATATCGAATTTGAATGAGTATCTAAAAAAATTAAAAATCCATTAACAATTAGGTATCTCAAAAATTTTCCCGATAGATTCGTGATGAAAGAATTCAAATTATTGTTGAATACAATATTTCTTTTTCTAGGCTAGAACTTAGTACAGGTAGGAACGCAGGAGCGAAAACTGTGGCACCAGAAAGTAAATGTCCAGAATTGTTAGCTAATTATTGCGATATGTTATTAAGGAGAACTCCATTATCAAAAAGGCTGACTAGCGAAGAGATTGAAAGTAGGTTAAAAGATGTACTTTTAGTATTGAAGTATGTGTCAAATAAAGACGTTTTTATGAGATATCACAAAGCTCATTTAACAAGGAGATTAATTTTGGATGCCAGGTAAGTTTATTATTAGTCAAACATTTTTAGGTATGTTATTATATGGTCGTGGAAATAGGTCTAGTCCTTTTATCTCATCACACCCCTTTTCTCTCTAGACCTTTGGTAATTGACGATGTAGATGCATTATTGGAAGCACCCTCAATGTCTACAAAAGTTGTCATGGCTATTTCTTTGTCCTCTAGGGCTTTTGTTCTACTTACGACGAGAGGGCTCCTAGTATCTCGAAGGTTCCGTTAGTGACAAATGATAGGCTCACTGTCATACATCCCCTCGGCACGGATACGCACACCTTAGGATTAAGCCAAAAACCGTTAGGATGTCATTTAGTCAAAGAATAACAGCACCAAAAATGATCCTGGGGAATTACCAGCGGTGCTAACGTGGAAGCAGGCACTCGATCGCTGCATTTGCCCGCCATTCCATAACCTAAGCTAACATACGTCATGCAAAAGCAGCAAGCAGTGCAACAATGAGCAAAGACAGCCAACCCCGTTCAGTAACAATCGATATTTTGAATCGAAAACCAATTATCGATACCATACGTGTCAATTGTCAAAAGATATGTCAACAAAGTTGAATCGGTCTACACACCAGGATAATTTTTGTTTCTGAACAAGCTGACAATTAATTTCTAACAACAATAGGATATTATTTTAGTCATTGCAACTTGAAAATAAAAAATTATTTCTTGAGATAAACATAATAAAGTAATTATAAAAAACTAAAGATCCATTCCATTAATAAATTGAATTGGAAAAATAAAATAAGTATTCTAAACATATAATATAAACTTTTTGAAAAAAAATTAAAATAAATAAAAATCCGTTCTACAGGTAATTTTAATGAATTAAGTGCTTAAATAACCAACCTTGCTGTGTCAGACAATAACCAAATCTGTCATAAAGATTTGAACTCATATCTCTAAGATTATTTGGCATAATGCTGTCACAAACGTGCTGTATTTTCACCCCCAATTCATTTAAATTATTAGCTCTTTCAAATTCATGTTTGTAAATGCTAGGTACTTTTTAAAAATCCCCAAAGAAAAAAATCATTTGGAGCTACTACACCTGAATTATGAACTGGACAACTATCTTGTTGAAACCAAATTCTGTTGAGATCAACATCGGGTATAAGGACGATACGATCATCCGAAAGTTCTGTGATTGGTGGAAAAATTGACAAGCCACGAAATATTTGTTCGAAAGTCTCAACTTACGTCCGTTATCGGATAAAGTTGAAAAATGTTCAACTTTTATCCGTCATCGGATCTGATTTAACCTAACTTTTTCTTGATCTCCCATTTTTGTGGGATACTATTTAACTATGAATAATAATAATAATTATAATGAAAGACGATTAAAAGCAACGAACAGTTTGTTGTTAATTTCAATTGTGTTGAGAAATAGGAGGAAGAAAATAAATCCACCAAGATTTTGGATTAGAGATATTTACAAAAAAAGAAAATCTCAAGGGGCATTTTATAATTTGGTTGAAGAAATGCGATTATGTGATAATCAAAAATATGTAAATTATTTAAGAATGACGTAACACATTCGACAAATTGCTAAGTATAGTAGGACCATCACTTGCAAAAATGGATCTAGGTGAATTGATCGAAAACAATTTATCGAATAACAATTGACCGAATACAATTTATCGAAAAACAATTTATCGAATAAATAATTTATCGAATAGGTGAATTTATCGAATGACAATTTTTGTAAAGTAAATTATAATAATTTTCAATAATAACCCAACCAAACCTAACCCTACCAAACCACCTTCGTATTTTTAGTCAATTTTTGGAGAATAAATTATAATAATTTCCAATAATAACCCAACCAAACCTACCCCTACCAAACCACCTTCGTATTTTTAGTCAATTTTTGAAGAATAAATTATAATAATTTCCAATAATAACCCAACCAAACCTACCCCTACCAAACCACCTTCGTATTTTTAGTCAATTTTTTTGTAGAATGAATTATAATAATTTCCAATAATAACCCAACCAAACCTACCCCTACCAAACCACCTTCGTATTTTTAGTCAATTTTTGAAGAATAAATTATAATAATTTCCAATAATAACCCAACCAAACCTACCCCTACCAAACCACCTTCGTATTTTTAGTCAATTTTTTTGTAGAATGAATTATAATAATTTCCAATAATAACCCAACCAAACCTACCCCTACCAAACCACCTTCGTATTTTTAGTCAATTTTTGAAGAATAAATTATAATAATTTCCAATAATAACCCAACCAAACCTACCCCTACCAAACCACCTTCGTAATTTATCACCATTAGGTACCTGCCGTAATTAGGGTTAGCGTTCGGTCAAACGGTCAAATTGTCATTCGATAAATTCACCTATTCGATAAATTGTTTTTCGATAAATTGCATTCGGTCAATTGTCATTCGATAAATTGTTTTCGATAAATTCACCGCATACCTGCAAAAATGCATCATGTTAGAGAAATGTACGATTGTTTCCAAGCTATGGAAATTGGCATTTGCATTCATCCGATACGACGTGATTCGACTTACAATCGGACATCGTATGACGGATCTGTGGAAATTCACCTTTATTCGATCCAATCGGATAGCGAAATTTTCTGAAAGTCGGATAATTATCCTCACTGATGCAGCCACTACAAATTGATGTATATTTGTTAAAATATAATTCGGTCACAGTAGAGCTATCACAAACACTTAAAAACTGGAAGATTCATATGCAGAGCCTCTCTCTGAACGGTTTTTATAAACTGCGCACGGTTTTTATTATTTACAGGTAACAATCTAAAATGCCAACCTTAACCTTAAAGGTTAAATATTACCTCAAATAGCATTTAAAAAAATCAGTTCTTATTAGTTCTTATTGAAGGGAAAGAACTTTGAGAAACGGACTCTCCACCATTTGCTTAAAGAGCTCAATAAACAAAAATGAAATTTTCAAATCCTAGTACATTTAACCCATTTAACTGGGTAAGTGGACTAAATGTGGGAGTAGAGTACAGTTAGCCAATAGGCTAGCGTGCTCCAGCATGAGAACGGCTCAAAAAAAAACCATCTTAAACAGGGACAACCTTTCAGTGTATCTAAAGACCAGTTCATATTATTATAAAGTATAACGGTATAACATATAGAGAATGAAAGAATCCAATACTTAGATTACATTTGTTATTATATTTTAATTTTTCCAGTATTTGTTGAAAAAATACTGCTTTATGGTACTCTCAATCAAATTTTTTTTGTAGTGCGGATAGTGAAAAGGAAGAAGATATGGTTGAGTGGCTTCGAGAAGTTGGTATGCCAGCCGACTATGTGAACAAATTAGCGAGAATGTTTCAGGATATTAAAGTAAGCGAGGATCTTAATGGTCAGTTTCGAACGTCGACAGCTCGACACGATGCGATAAATATAAAAATTTTAAATGCCGGTGCATGGGCGAGGGGCTCTGAAAGAGTTACGGTCAGTTTACCAGTAGAATTAGAAGACTATATTCCGGAAGTTGAAGAATTTTATAAGAAAAAACATTCGGGAAGAAAGTTACAATGGTAAGTATCATAATTTACAAAATATAATTTTGAGAAGTATCTTTTCTTTAAATAGTGGAGGGGAAGAGATGTTTTGATGCAATTTCGCGTTATCTGTCACACAATTTTCTTTAATTTCCCACGTTGGGCACCATTTTATTTTGATTTTTAAAATGTCGAAATTTATTTTTTCGTCTACCTTACCGGAAAACCAATCATATGAACACCAAAAATGGGTAAGAAAGTATTGTTTAGCAGCCCAAGTGCGGAAAATTCTTAACGCTACGATTTTTGAAGTTCCTCACCATCTGTCACTTGAATAATTTGACGTTTCACGTAAACATTTTAATCAAACGTTAGTGTATATCAAAGTTTATTGTTAAATTTTATCATTTTTTGGTTAATTATCACCTGCCCTCGTTTCGCTATGCCCGCTCGTGCATTTAATAGTTTTGGGCTGCTAAAGCTCATTTTCTGCCTTTGTGACATAAAATACTATTAATGGATTCCTAGCGAGGACTTCAAAACCTTTGTGGATTCAATTTTGTTTTTGATTCTAATTATTATTAATAAAATTGTCTTAAATCATTTTAATCCCCAATTTATTTATATTTTAAATTACACAAAGAAATTTTCAAAATATTTTAAATACTGTTCAATTAAATTCAAAATATTAAATAGTTGTCGCTTATTATTTTTCCGAACACCCTTGAAATCTCGTTTATTAACGCTTATTTTGCATCGATTAGTGTATTTTAAGAATTTTCAAATATTACTTCCTTTCTTCTGTATGTATTCTAATTCTTCATAGCAAATATATTCTCAATTATTCATGAATATCAATTGCCTGTAGATCTACGACAAGTTCTTCCTTTTATTTCCGTTACCATTTATTAAATAAATTTACTTTGTAATCCTATATAGTTTTTATAACTCTATTTAAATAGTGTATTCCTTTAAAACTTTACTTTTTTTCTATAATTATATACTTTTCCAAAATTTATCTTTCCAAAATTGTGTCTCAAAATTCCCTTAATTTACATCACAACCCAATTTTTTTTTATTGAAATTTATAGCTTATCATCTCGTGGAGTATTACAAATATGCCAATTCATCGAAATAATTTGTAGTTTTTCTTAGCTTTTCTGGAAAGGTAGGATCGATATCGTATTTTTTCGCGGTTTCGGTGGCTTCGGATTCAAAGGAGTCGAAATAATTTCTGCACTTTAATTTATCCACTGTTTCGTCCAAAGGTTTGGAAACTCAATTGATCCTGTTTAATACGCTATGCATGAAATCGCTAACAAATACAAACCCAAAATTTTATAATCTCTGCTTCACGTTCGTCTTTACTGGAACTCTTCAGCGTTATTTCGGACAATGCTTTAATAATATTGAGAAAACAAAGTTTGACTGCAGTTATTGATTGAGTTAACCCTGCTGGACCATCTAGTCGGATTCAATTTTTTCAAAGTTAATTCTGCTTCGTTGGCGAATTTCAATAAGAGGTCCCATTTTTCAATTAATAAGTTAAGATCCAAAACGCGTTTTTAATACCATAATTAGAATAATTTTCAGTTTATTGCCTAGAATCCGAAAAAAACTTTCACACAATGCTTGTTGTATTTAAATGAACCTCGAGCCTCGAGGCTTTCTAGCTTCGGGAGCTGGCTGCTCCCCTCTTGTCAAAGCTTAGATTAGAGGGCCCCTGAGCTCTACGATAGCTACGCCATTGACTCTTCTAGTAGGTTTGTGCTTTGGAGTACACCACTTTTATAATGTATTATTTTTAAATTAATTGTAAATTAATTTTAAGGTATCATCATATGAGTAATGGAACGATAACATTTGCAACAATAGGAGGCAAATTTGATCTCGACGTTACCACTTTCCAAATGGCTGTATTATTTGCATGGAACCAAAGGCCTCACGATAAAATTAGTTACGAGAATCTCAGATTAGCTACCGAGTTACCAGACGGAGAATTAAGGAGGACACTGTGGTCTCTAGTCGCTTTTCCAAAGTTGAAACGTCAGTTGTTATTATTGTATCCAACAGTTAGTGCACCCAAAGACTTCACAGAACATACAGTGTTTTGGGTGAATCAAGATTTTGCCTTAATTAAGAACGGAAAATCCCAAAAAAGGGGGAAGGTAATTTATATTTTTTATCTATATGTCTGATCTCAATTGGTAAATACCAATGTTATTGTTTCCAGGTGAATCTAATAGGTAGGCTGCAGTTGAGTACAGAACGTTCACAAATGGAAGATAACCAATCGATAGTACAATTAAGGATACTTAGGACGCAAGAAGCGATAATAAAAATATTAAAAATGCGCAAGAAAATATCAAATCCCGCCTTACAAGCGGAACTAGTAGACATTTTAAAAAATATGTTTTTACCTTCTAAAAAAATGATAAAAGAACAGTTGGAATGGCTTATAGAACATAAGTATATGAAGAGGGACGACGATGATATAAATACATTTATTTATATGGCATAACTTGTTAATATTACTGATTAAACGAATTTTGTTATATATTGTATAATTTGTGAATAAGTATAAACTTTTTAGTAAATTTAAGATCATTTCTTAATTATTTATTGGAACTTTATAAAACTTTCAAAATAAGAAAATTACCGACCTGTTTGAAATAAGATGTTTGTTGATATAATTTGTCGTTAAGCACCATATTGTATATATACATATACATGCCGGGTGTCTGATTAAGAGAGGTAACCCGTTGTATCTCGGAAACTATTTATCCTACTGGTTAGAGAAAAAAATCTGTATTACAAACTAGCATGCGAGAAACACTTGGAAATTATTTTCAAGTTTCCTACTCTTTCGAAAAGACGAAAAAAGTAATCAACAGAGGAGTTATGTGATTCAAGTACGCAGAAAGATTATTTATCAATCAAAACAGCAATGGCATTTTAGATAATTTTATGAACTTTTTATTAATTAAAGTCTAACTATATCTTCTGTTTCTTCTTTGTGGTGTATTCATTATTATTTTTCGTTAATTTATTGGGAAATTAACGTAAAAGAATAAAGTCTAACTATCATCCGTTGTTTACCGGTAAACAATGAAAATTAAGTAGAATGTGACATAAGAACAATATGGCCGATCTGAAATGGTCTATAGAGTCGGACAACAAATTCGCAATGACATCACCCGTTTAATGTTTGGATAAACTCAGTTTGCTGCTAATTTGAACGTCGCTCACGAAACTGGTTCAGTAAAAAATGTATCCAAATCATGGCGCAGAAAACCTACAGCAACTGAAGACAAATTTTTAAATGTCTGTTCCATGTTTAGAGGTATGTCCACATTTGAGTAGCAGAAAAATTCGGAATTTTAGAAAACATACAGTAAAGGCCATTATTACAGCAGATACTCAAAATGTCGGGTGATCGAGAGGGCCATTCGATAAAATAAAATACTGCTTCAAAGTAAGAGAACATAGTTCTCTTAAAAATTCAGGGAGGGAGCTGATCCTTTTTGTCGAGAATAAGACACCATTTTCTCTCGGCGGAGCGCTGTTTCCTGGCCAAATAACTCGCTCCCTTATAACTGTAGGAAAGTGAGTAGATTAGTTTCGACAGAGTAAATCTGTGCTGGTTAGCAGATAGTAGATTTTTTACTGAGAAATATAATTTTTCATGAATAATAAATGCAAAGTTTTCGATTAGACATCCCTATTTCAGTTACAGAGTAGGTATATAGCCGAAGTTATATTAGGGATAAATCTAAGGCAAAAAATGTTTAGTTTATACATTTCTATTTGTAAAAATACGATTTATAAAAGTACATTTTGTTTAATTACAAATGCAGCTTAAATTTCTTTTAAAATTACAAGTATCGGCAAGGTATTTTGTATACATGAAAAAGATACAAAAAAAATGCTAAAGTTTTTTTTTCTAAACAAAATGAAAATGAGCCATTTTTGGAATATTCTTCAATTTATTCGTTCCAAATACATTTTATACTGTATATTATGTTAAATTCCCAGTTCAAACTGTAGATTCTATTAAATTATAAATGGAATCTGATCAAATTTACAATTTAATCAGGGAATTTTAGTAAATTTAATTAATATGTAGCTTATATTGTAAATTGTATAAAGTTATAAAACTTGCAGTTTAATTTGGGATTATGAGGAAATTTAAACTGCAGTCTGTTTACCTGGAGTCTAACAATATATAAAGTTTAATATAAAAATTTGGCTGATATATCACAGTGAATTTGTTGAAATCAATAGCTTAAACTTGAAATTTTAGGAAATTTACAGTTCAAACTTAGAACATCTCCAAATTTAAGAAATTTTTCTGTTTAAACTGAAGATTATTAAAATTAAATGTCCCGTAATTTTGACGTGTTAACTATTCTTTGTATAATTTTCTCTGGTTTCTCCAAAATTAGAAAATATTGATTCTTCTTCGTTACTGCAAATTAGACACTGCGCATGATCTCGCACAAACAAACACGTTCCTTGAGGAGTAGGTCAAGCCAAAGTGTGCTTAAAATGTGCTCGTAAAACGTTGTTTAGTGCGGACGTCTATTTGCTTAGGCTTGCTTTACTTTCATGCGCAGACAAAACTGTATCCTTTACAAACAACCGAACCAATAAACTTTGCAGTAAGTAGGTAGTTTGTACGTTGTACGTTAGCGAACGTCTTGCATCTCGCAGCGCTGTGCGCAGAGCATCAGTGAGGACACACCTTAAGAAATAAACTGGTAGCGACTTACATCTATCTCGCTATCCAGTTGAACCTGGTGCTTCATCACTTGTAGAAGGCATTCTGGTGCGCCAAATGAAAAAATTACACACAGGTAGGGTAATTAATTTCAATAATAAATAAATGCTCCACTGTTTAAACAGTATTTTCCAAATAGCCCGTGTCAGTTTTAGTTCTATATAAAAATTTGCTCTTTTTATGAACCCTTCGATTACCGATAGCTTCACCGCTATTTGTATTAACTTCAATTATTCTAAATGCCCTTATTAATATCGCTAGTTCTCTAATAAAATATCCAATGGCTTCTGCAAGGGGGTCGCAAATATCTCTTAGCGATGTTACAATGTTATAAAAAAATATTAAAATTGGTTGAATTACTGCGTTGAAAACTGTGGTCAGTGTAGGTTTAAAAAAATAATCGGATATTAATTGGATCAGACCGACTGTTAAAGGTCTTAAAATACTATAAAGGAAAAATCTCACAGACTGAAGAATAAACGAAATAAAAAATGAGCAGCCGATGTTAAGGCTGCCAAATATTTCTGCCCAAAATTTAGTTGTATATGCTTCTGTTTTTTCTGCTAAGTCCTCCGTAGCAATCACTGGTGATCTATCTGTTGTCCGAAAGTAGCTAAAACAAAAATTATTGTTTTAAAAAATAAAAAAATCATTTCAAAATTGATCCTGATCGCCGCAAAATGTATTCCACTGATGTTTTTAATATTTACTAAAATCACAAAATCCAAACTATTTACATTATAGTTAATTGTTTTTTTCACCTTTTATAAATTTTTAACCATCGCTTATCAACCCTGAGTACCACTTGGATTTGCATGCCGTGTTGTTTTCGAATGCATCCAAGTACACGGTATCCATACGTTAAGTTTCGTGAAAATTCCAAGGTCTAGCCACTGTAGCTTCGATTATCCAGCTTGGATCTTGGGGAATAGGTAGCCTTATTCTACCTGTTTTTCACATGATACTCGATGGTGAAAACGGCATCCATTCGAAATAATGAAGCCTACATGTGTCATGGGCTACTAGTCTAATATCATTGAGGTTAGATCAGAGTGGGCAGTTACTAAGCCTTAGTTACTTAGTTACTAAGCCGTATCAGGACGAGATTAGCATCACTTCTGTTGTGAAAAATTGAAAATTAAGTTATTACGGTACTCAGTGACGTGGGCTGAGAATGAAACAAATGTTTTAAGCGTTTAGAATAAATCTGATTGTATACATTTTGAATCTGAACGATTCACTCTTAAATTCATATTAAGTACGCCGCCGGATTTTTGAATAAACTGTAGGAAGAGGCGTTAATATCTTCATATTTGCGTAAACCTCCTGTTATTATTTGTGAAGGTTATAAAATCTTAAAATTGGAAATCATTAGCGTAAAGTGTCAATAAAAAATCGAATCTACTTATTTCCTGTTTATTTTTCCGCAGACAATTTTACTACCAAAAATTTACCGTGAAAGTTATAATTTATGCACGATTTGGGGGTTAACAATGGTATCGGAGAGGTTTTTTTTTTATTTTTTAGCTTGAAATGAAATCTATTTAATACATCTAGAGAAGCATCCTAGAAATTCAATTTAGTTTGTATGTTTACGAGTACAGACCACTAAAAAATGTGATTACATGGCTGTACTTAGGGCATACTCATTCAATATGTTTCGAATATTTCGAACACCCTGTATATATATATGTATCTGGAAACTATGCACTTCTACATTTAGAATAACAAGAGTAAAATATTCGCAATATTAGAAAAAGGGCAAGAAAGTGCATAGAGCAGAATGGTGGTCATTTTGAGCAATTTTTGTAAGATAGACTTGCTTCGTTTGGATGTTGTTAGAATTTCTTGTTTTCTTTTTATGTCAATTAATAAAATTAATAGATTCGATTTTTTATACTCTTTCCAATCATAAAGAGCAATTTAAAAAAAATCTATATACAGGGTGTTGTTTTTAGGAAAGACGAGTTTTGAAATTTTTTGTTAAGCCGGACCTGCATTATCTTTTTGGAGATGCTTTTGATGGAGGTTCTAGGTAATGGAGTACGTGTACCAAATTTCAAAATAATATACAGGGTAACTCGGAAGTTATGAGGTTCGAGAGAAATAGGATAAATTTATAAAACACCCTGTATCTCGGTTATAAAGTGCAGAAGACACATTAAATATAGGTTTTTGGAAGCACCAAAGTGATCCCCATCTACAGTTAAAGTTAGGCCCTTTCCCAATGAAACACCCTGTTTAAATTTGCTCTCACAGAAACTGCAATATCACTTAAATCACGAGCCATATTTTAGTTTTCATTATTATACATCAAAGTCAGAGTTTACCAAATCAAACGCGTTAAAGATACAATTTTAATAATAAAGCGTATGAGTGGCAGTTATGACAACATTTGACACTTATTCTGTTCATCTCCAATAATTCCAGCATTTTTTTAAAGTAAATAAGATGACGTTAACGTCTTTTTCCAAGGCTTGCACTTTTTTTCTAACACAACTGCACAAGATAGTAAGATGTAGGATCGGTAGTATTATTTTCAAAATACTATAACGAAAGACGGGTAGTCTATGAAAACGTACTTATTAGCGGCTAGTATTGCAGCCAACTCACCGGTTCCATTTTCGACGAGTGAATTGTGCGTCTAGCTGCCTCGTCGACAGTGTCGTATTATCTCAGAAGCCAAAGCCCCGATTTCACTGGGGCCGGTCCTGCTCATGCTGCAGACTGGATACTTGTCTTCTCTATACTCTCAGAGTGTAGCCCACGTGGTACTAAAGAACAAGCTAGTTCAGCCGGGCTGGACCAGCCTCAATAAAATACGGCCTTAAGAATACAGGCCTCAGGTGCAGGATTTTAGAGGGAGCAACATTCTGGAATAGAGGTCTAGATAACTCTAGCTTATCTAATCAAATATGATTCTTAATTATCCATTCCCGATGATAAATTATTCTCAACTGTCGACTTGGTGTTAGTTATGAGCAAAATTGGTCCTTAGACTAGCAAAACCAAGACTAAACGAACAAGAACAAGACCAAGAGTATCCGAGTCTTAGTCTTGCTTTGCTGATCACATTAGTCGCCCGTTGCAATAATTTTGCTAGTTGATAATTGATTGTAAATTATTAATAATTTATAACCATGATGATCTATAATAGTAAAAAAATAAATAACAGGTAAAATGAACAAGACCAAGATTTTGTACGCAAGACCAAGACTCTCCGAGACTTGGTCTTGGTCATGCTTTGCTCATCACTACTTAGTGTAATGAGGGTCTTACCTTGAACAACCATGGTCAAAATAATAAACATCCACTCGAGTAGCTCCATTTAAATCGGTGTAGGTAGTTTTTTGATTGAATTTTTTCTTTTTGATTAAAACGGGATTGTTAGAACTATCAACAGGTATTAGATCGTTAGTAATACCGTCTTTTTTTGTTGTTCGTGTTAAAACTTTCTCATTTTTTCTATACTTTGAATCGTTCATTTCAAGGCAGCTTGCTGTATCTGGACATGTATGGGTTTCATTTGGTAGCTCGTTTTCATATTCATTTATATGCTCGGGGATATTATCTACTAGTTCAAAAACTAATCGCTAAAAAATAATAAATTTATTGAATTTGACTGATTTGAATTTGGCCAAATACATGCATCACATATTTGTCTTGTTCAATGAGTAGGTCCATAACTATAGTGATATAAACAAACATGATTTAAATCTAAATTAATATGCATACAGATATTATGATGACGTCGAATATAAATATGAGTTATAATGACCACCACGGGAGTGTCATATTGTTATAATTAGTATGGAAGGTATAAAGGTACGTAGTTACAGTGTAATTAAACTAAAAAAACCGATATGTTCCTAACTATCCATACCAGTAGATAATGCAGCTAAAAAATGTATTAAGTATCTTAAAAATTGGCGAACATCCGCCACGGGTAAACCAAGATCAAATGTCAAATCATTTATACATCTATCATAATATTTTCCCAAAAACTGAGATCGTGATGCAAATTTACATGATACAAATCTCTACTGAGAGATAGAGAGAGATAAGCTTTATTGTCATATGGTATTCATAAAAGAATATTACAAAAATGCTGACTATACCAAAAAATACACCATACTTACTTTCATATAGGTAATTCAACTCGATCTGTTTTGACAAGAGCGTATAGCTCGAGTGATTTTGTCAGAACATCTCTCGTTTAATTGACAATGAAAGTAACTTTTCGAAGACAACCCCAAAAAATATCCGGCTAAATCTGAGCTCTTGTTGTATTACCTCCGACAATTACCGATATAATGAAAAAAGAACATCAAAAATAGTCAAACTGTCTACCTTGGGAGAAATATTTTTTCTTGACTGTTGAATATTGATGGTGTAATATTCTTTATTTCGTGGTAAACTGTTCTTTTTGTCTTTAAAATGTTTGAATAAAGTGCTAAATACATTAATCTTCTCAGATTTTTTCTTCTCAGCTGTAAATATAGAAAAATAGAAATACAGTGGCAATACATCCATAAAAAATAATTTTATAGTTCAGGTAAAAAATGTTTTTGACTCATGTTATTCCCAGTGGTCACCCATCCAGGTACTAACCGCGTTCGACACTGCTTCAGTAGATGCTCAAATCTCAAAACAAATATGTTTATTTGAAAGCTTATTGATATTTTTACACCTTGAGCAGCTTTGTTTCGAGAATAAATGTCACAGAGTTTAATAAAAAAGTTAAACAAATATTATGGCGATTTGAACACTCGTTTGACCTTGGAACAAATGTCGTCATAGAGTTTGGAATAGGCCAATCAATAGAGCATGCAAGTATACTAATTGTAACCTCACTGTGGATTCCAGGAAGCACTTGAATAGAAGGAAATGAAATAGCAGATGGACTAGCAAAGAGAGGGAGTGAAGGACCCTTTTGGAGGCCGGAACCCTTTTGCGGTATCAGCCCCAAAGTAATATTGGAAGGAATAGGCAAAGCCGAAGAAAATATAGAAGATCTGACCATTGGAAAGATCTAGTAGGGCTTAGACAATCAAAGATTCTGATGGGTGGCTACAACCCGTTGAGATCAAATAAATGCATGAGTGAAAGTAAAACTGCACTAAGAGTTTTAACAGGGATCCTAGCTGAACATTGCTACCTGAACGGTCACCTGAAAAGGCTCAAAATAGTTGAGGAAGAAGAATGTAGACTCTGTTGTTTATTGTATTAATAAAGATAATTATTATTGTTGTTGTTCATCCATATATTCTGTCGTTAATTTATTTTGCCAAAAAACACTCGAGCTTTTCTTTTATCAGATAAATTTCTCTTTAACTCAAAGCTTTGCCAATCACTAAATTTGCTCGAAAAATTTATCCGATAAAAAAAAAGCTCTTGTGTTTTTACTGTTGATAAAAATCCTGCTCCGAAAAAAAAATTACGCTGACATTTTTTTTATACGTACTTGCAATTAAAGCAATAAATAAAATACTGAAAAGACGCTTTCCGCTACGGTGTTGGGTCAACTCCTTAAGTCCTGCTTTGTGTATAATCAATTATTTAAGGTTTTTGTCTTACCTTTACCTTGTGCCTTATAACTGTGAATGTAGTTTGCCATTTGGGGACACATACATTCTGAATTATAAACTAAATTAGCTGGCAACGCTGGCGGAGGACAAATACACTTAATAGGCACTCTGTCTTTCAGCAATGAGTGATCTAAGGCCATAGAAATATCTGTATCTTGTATAGTACAGTTATCGGTAGCTAGTATGGAATTATCACAATCTGTTGTCATGGGTTGATCTTCTGTAATTGTTTTATCCTGAAATGCAGAAAACTCATTTAGACTTAAAAAAGCATATTCATTCCATACAAAAGAAACCATTTACAAAACTTCATCTAAATTCAATTATATTTACGATAGAAAACAAAAAGCCAAAAAAAATAGGTTTAGTACAATTTTCACTATTAATACCACTACAGATCTTCGACTCGGGATAATTTTCAAAATATTCATGAGCTCGGAATTCATTTCACCTCGTGTGGTATTCGGTAAGAAAAATCCACACCAAACTGTGTATGAAAATTAAATAATTAAAATTTACTTCTATTTGCATCTAAATTACACAAAATTCGAAGTGCTAAATGGAAAAAAATGGAAAAAATAGTGTCTAAATATTATTTATATATTTCATCAGACAGACATTTAAATCATACCATTCCAAGTCCTGCATTTTAGCCATCAAGAAGAAAGGAGTTGTTCAACGAATATAAGATGGGTTCGATTTGCACACTCTTTTCACTCCGTAAGATCTTTTCGCTCCAAAACCGTTCGAGATGCCCCTTTGGAGCGAAAAGTGCGGTGCATCCCGCGCTCGTTTTTGTGATTTCAGAGTGAACGGAGTTCACTCCTAAAGCACTACCTCGACAAGGTGGCAGGATCGGAGTGGGCATGCGTGTTACAAACTTTCCTCTGATTTTTAGGGTTTGTTATCGTTTTTTTATATAATCGGCATATTATTCAGAAGCAAAACAATAAAAATAATGTTAATATTGTATTCAACCCTTTCACCGATGTTCAGTTTAATTCATCACGAGCTGCACGTAATGCTAAACGTAAAATCCTACAAGCACAACCCGAAAAGAGAAAATGTAGTGCATCAGCTCTTAATAAATCTGAAGTATTTGCAATGGCCAGATTATATAACGAAAATGAACCGGAAGGACTTCAAAAGAAATTATATCACATTTTGGCGTTTGAACTAGCTTGGCGCGGAGGAGAAGCAGCTTACTGCAAAACCACTTATTTCGTATCTGAAATTGAAAATAATGGAAAAGAACCTGGACGTATCGAGTATAATCCTCTATTTTCGAAAACGAGACAAGGCGGCAACAATAAATTATGTGACAGCAAATGGATCACGCCTAATATTTTCGTCGAAAATATTTGCCCAATACGTTTATTCAAAAAGTTAATGAAAAAACGAAACACCTTTATAACTTCGGACAGAGTATTTCTTACACCAAATCCCTTTTGGAAAAAGAAAAATTCTATAGGTTGGTACAAGATTTTGACGATTGGAATTAATGAAATTTCCAAATGGACTAAACGCTCAGCACAACGCATTGGTTTAGATGTCAAACGTGTCAAAATTACAAATCACTCAAATCGAGCGGCAGCAGTTAGCGAATTAAGTAAAAGCGGAATTGAAGAACAAGCTCTAATAAAAACACAGCAATTCATCATCAATAAAACCATACTTACAAGTTGACAAAGAGTATCATTCAAGCATTATTCAATCAATTCGTTTGCAAAATGAAAAAACTTTAACATCTACTACAGACATGAATTTCAATAACTGCGTTTTTAATAATTGTACATTAAAATAAAAATGTGTTTATTTTTAATGTTTCATGAATAAAGTTTGCATTGATATGTTTCCAAATTTCTCATTCATTAAATTGTCCTGCCGAATTACACTCGAGGTTTGTATTGATATTGGGTAAATTTGTGTTGTTCAAATTCTAAACTGTTTCCTTTAGCAATTTGACTGGAATAACTGTCAACCTAAAAACCTTCGGTGTCGTGTTTTTAATAGTTGACAGTTATTCTCGTCAAATTGCTAGGAAACAGTTTCTCATTAAACAACCCAAATTTATCCGATAAAATATAAACACCAAAAATGAAGATATTTCGATTTTTTTCAAAATTTTATATACTGGACTGGAATTTCTCAGTCTACTTTTTGGCCATATATTACTTAACATATTAAATTTGATATAGAATACTTTTTATCGATTAAACGGCCCGGTGAAGGTTTTGTCCTATTCGGGTCCTCTATACTATCTACATGCTGAATAAACTTTATGTAACGTGCAAGGTAGAATATTCATAAGTTTGTGGCAAAGACCAACAGTATAAAAGAAAAATATCCAGGAAGACTGCTGAGCCGTAGTTTTTGTCTTTGAATGATCTCTTGGTATTTGTAGTCTGCGTAACAGAAGAGGTTCTATCCGTGGTAATAAATCTGGTTTTGAAGCTAACATGATTAGTCTATTTGTTGAATTATTTGTTTTCTAAGAAATACTGTTGTATTAAAAAAACGTACAAGTATTAAAGACGTTAACGTATTGCTTTTTGCGTTAAATCGGTTGGTATTATTGGAGGTGGGGATTATCAAATAATATCATGTTATCAAAATTGGAATTTATTGGCGTCGAGTTTCGATTGCTTAATTCTGAAGATTGTTCTAATATTTGACTGGTATAAATTTGCTGACACACGAAATAAGCATCATTTTTCCATTTTCTTAATTATTTGAACCCTTTCCCTGTCACCAAAATGAGGATCCATATTTATATTTTATAAGTATACGTCAAGTCTAACTATATCAAATCAAACGTTATAAACATGCTATTGTAACAATAGAGAATACTTCTATAAGTGGCAAGTTTAGCAACATATGACATTTGATAACGTCCAATAATTAATAGCTGGTTTCATGCTAATAAAATGTCGTTGACGTCTCTTACAAGTACTTGTAACCATTTTTTAAATACATTACATACCCGTCTACATGAAAAATTAATAAATTGTAGGACATGGATTTTCTTGAAAACTAAAGAGACTTACCTCACTTTTGGATTTGTGTATTTTTTGGCTAGTTTCATTGGAATATACAGATTCGTCTAGCATCTCAACGGCACTACTGAGTTCTAGATGCGGTGTAGTAGGTCCCATAAGTTCAATAACTGTTTTCAAATCATCTTTAACTTTATTTAGGGACGTTTCACGATCAAATTTTTTTTCTGATGACGTGTAAGATGGACCTAAACATATTTTATTACTCAATCATTTTAAAGGAATGATTAGAAGATCTTGTAGTAGTATAACCGAGTGTCCCCTAAAAACAATCTAACTATGTTTTATCCATTAAATTTTGGGAAGATGCTTTTTAATTTTATAGTTGGATTGTACTTTGTGCAAGAAAAAGTGGTAATTTGTGTATGAAAGCTGCCTTTTAATTTTAATTTATTTATTAGAATTGTACATAATAGTTTGTTTTTTGATATCTAACTAATGAAAATTTCAGAGATTTTGACATTTTGGGTTTTGAAAAAATAATACAAGCAATTCCAATTTTGCTGCCACTGTTTTGTTTACAGATTATGCCAACTTCTCAAGACGTGACATTATGGATTTTCATAACAGCCACATATGGGCTGATGTAAATCTGCATGCCACAGTTTAATACACCTTTTGTATTTTGTATTTTGGTAGATTAATTATTAGGACTAATTTTTATTCCTACTAAAAAACCGTCATTTTTAAAGGCTTCTGCTTTATCATTTACGTGTGGAGTTAGGAGATGGTCACAAATTTTAGAACGAGCGTTGGATGGGCTATGTTGCCAGTTATCAATTCCGTAATTCAGGAAGCCTAGATAGTAGGTCATTTATCTATACCTATAAAATGCTTTGTAGGGTAAAATAACTAAGTTAACTAAAAACCAATCATTTTTAGACTTAATAAATAGCCACAAAGAATTCGCCCACATACGTTGGAAAAAGTATTATCATGATATCGCAAAAACAAACAGCAATCAGTATTTCCCTTCACATCCTCAAATCCCCAGTAAAAGTAACCTCTGAAATTTAAATTATAGCAAAAGCCATACGGTAATTCTCACACGATTGAAGGTATTTTCAACACACGTTTTTGTTCTTGCGATAATGTATCAATAACGGACCTTAACCAGAACTTTATAATCCCCTCATTTCCTACAACTTTGCCATGCCTGTTAATTTATGTTCACTTCTGGCGAAAAAGGACAAGGCTTTTTTTTACGTATGTATAAGGTTTATTACTGATTCTAAATTGGGAATATAGACTTTTCCTTCTGATTAATATCTAGGCCTTCTATACTCCCTGTGGTTAATGGACTCTATCCGAAACCATCTTCTCTCCCACACACACAAAATGCTTTGTCCCATAAAACAGAAGTATTTTATGCTTTGTCCTGAATGACTGACTGACGGATCAACGCACAACCTAAACCGTTGATCGTAGAGTCCTCAAACTTAGGGTGTGCTCTTTGTATGTCGTAGACATCCGATACGAAAGAATTTTCCGAAACTCTAAGATGGTAAAAAACGGAGGCAAAGTTTGTATGGGAAAACGTGATTCGTTGGTCCAATCTACTTTAAATTTTGCATAAACATTCTTAAACAGTTTCGTATTTTATTGAAACCTGTAACGTGTTTTCCTCCTCGTGCGTTGCTGCTTAACAAGCGGATGTAATCGATATTATTTACTAAGCGAGCGGGTGTGCAAGATAACTAAAGCTAATGTATATAACCAGGCTACCAAATTAAAATAATTAACTAACTAAACCAGGTAATTAGTACAACGGTGTAAATCAGTGGTCCCTTCACCGGGTCCGTTTTTTATTCTAGAATTTGCAAGCTATTATAGGCATGCTATTTTCAACATGCCTCTCATGGTGCATCAGCCAGACCAGCTGCCAGTTCAATGCATAAATACCATTAATTAAATTATGAAATACTCTACTTACAGATATCAAAATATCGAGAAAATATCATTCTCTTTAATTCAAGAAAACTTGTGTTTGATAATACTTATTTATGGAAAATTTCGGGGGGTGCTTCAACCCCTTTAACCCCCCCCGCTGGGTACGGCCTTGGCAGCAATACTTATTTTCAAAAATGACTGACCACTATCACAGACGGTTTTCAAGAGCCCCTCTTGATTTTTTAAAATGTCTTATCTATGTGCCATACCTACTTTTTATAGTCTGCGCGAATATAATTCCAAAATGCCAAACTCCTACGCTTATTTGAAATCAACTATCGTCACCCAGAATATCTAGTTTTTTCTTTCCCAAAATTAATGATACACTTTACAAAAGGTTCTGTTTAAACCAAAGAAGACGGAAATTCTAAATATTTGAAATAAACTAAAAATGTTTTACAGCGTTGTCAAGCTAAACATTTTTTCCAGGTAAATTACAGAAATTAAAACTAAAATTTTTAAAAATCATAACCTTAAATGTATGTATGTATGTATTTTTTGGGGTAACATTCACTGAGACCTAGAAGATCTATAGTTTCTGAGGAGAGTCTCAGAGACTAGTAGCTCCTTTAGTCCTATTTCCCGGAGGAATTTTAGGATATCTGCATGCCTCAACTTAGGTAACTGTCCCTCTTCTATCCAGTAGTCTCCTGTGCAGTTCGCCAGTATGTGGATGGGGGCTTCCTCTTCCATTCCACAAAATCTACAATCTTCTTCCTCCACTATTTTGAGCTTTTTAAGGTGCCCATAAGGCGACAATGTCCCGTTAGGAATCCTGTTAAAACTCTTAGTGCAGTTTTGCTTTGACTTATGCATTCATTTCATCTCAACAGGTTGTAGTCACCCAGAAGAATCTTTGATTTCCAATTGTCAGATCTTCTCTTTTCTTCGGCTTTACCTATTTCTTCCAATATTACATTGGAGCTGATTCCGCAAAAGGGATCCGGCCCCCAAAAGGGTATTTCAGTCCCCATCTTCGCTAGTTCATCTGTTATTTCGTTTCCTTCTATTCCAGTGTGTCCTGGAATCCACAGTAAGGCGACTATATTGTTCTCGCCTAGTTAATTAAGTTTGCTTAGGCATTCCCATACCATTTTGAAACTGATTACTATCAGACATTATGATAATCCTTTGCCTTCTATATCCTTTGTCAATATTGAACTGGGCACACTTTCTTGTTGAGTGAACTTCCGCTTGAAAGATACTTAAGGTTTTTCCCAAGCTTTCAGAGTGTTTGGTTCCTGGACCGTATACTCCTATCCTAGTTCCTTCTATTGCTTTTGAGCCGTCTGTGTATCATTGAATGGCATGTTTTCCAAGTCTGGTAATGGTATTTGGATCCCATTCCTTCTTGTTGCTTAATTCCGTAACGAATTTCTTTGAAAAGTTATACTCTTACTTTTTCATCATACCATCTTGTGGCATGTCCCAGGTTGTCTGATTTCTAAGAAGTGAAGAGGTGGTTTTTTTTAATGATTCCCTCTCTACTTAGTCTGTATCTTGTTCTTTCTGCAACACTCTCCACCACCATATGTAATGGTGTGAGGTTGAGAATCACTTCCATTGCTGCCGTTGGGCATGTACTCATTGCTCCTGTTATGCATATACAGGCTAGTCTTTGAATTTTGGAGAGGTTTTCTCTCGTCGTCAAGAGGCTAGTTCTACTACTCCACGCAATGGCTCCATAAGTGATGATTAGTCTCACTATGGCAGTGTAGATCCAGCTCAGGATTATTGGGTTACAACCCCAGTTTCTCTCTGCCAGATTCCTGCACACCATTAGAGCCAATTTTGCTTTGTATATAATCTCTTTCTCGTGTTTGTTCCACAGGAGTTTACTGTCTAGAGTCATACCTAGATACTTGACTTCTTGTCTCCATTCAACGTCGTTCCCATCAAGTTTAATGGTTTTGAACCTTAAATGTAACGTCTAACGGGGTTAAAAATGGGTTGAAAGTTATTTTGGGGGTGATTTGCATCAAAGTTGATACAACACTCCTTAGGACGCGTTGTATCATACACCTGAACTCGGTTTACTTATAATTGATGTTTAGACTGTGACAGATTGATGTATTTATTATCAAACAATTACAATAGTCTAAACACACCAATCTATTTTTATTAATAATCGTCATCAGAAGTTCATCCGTCTCATCTCTTTTTATTTTTGGTGGTGGGCCTCCGCCAGTGAGAGTTACTTCCATCTTTTCATCAACCAAGGTTTTTCGAAGTTATTTTTTTCTATTTTCATAGTATTTCTTCAGAGAAACCGTACTGCGTAATATACCAGTAGATTAACTAGCATTGAATTCATCTGTTATCTGCTGCCAAGTATTTTCCTTTTTCTGTGCAGAAGCTGTATTGTTTTTTTTTATCTTCTATTATGGGTGCATATTTATTAGCTATAATTCTTAACAAGTGGAACTCCTCCGTAGTAGTAAAGTTTGCAACTCTTACTTTTCCACTCATTTCTCAATAAATATCAAAATACAGGCCTTGACAACTTTAGTAAATATCGTAAATACTAAATAAAACCAAACATTCGGTTCACAGTTACAGTTCACACATACTTTGACAGTTGATACTCAACATAAAATATTCAAATACCCTAAAAAATACAACGTTGCCAAGTTTTTTCAACGCTTAGCTGAGCCACACTTATTGTTCTGCGGTGCATAAAGCAAAAATTTAAGCTAGGCTTGAGTTTTAAGCGGGCTTATGGAAGCTTCGCTTAAAATAGAAAACGGAGAATACGGGTTTTATGCTTTTGATTTAAATTACATTTTAATTTGACACGTTTGAAAACTCAATCCGATTTTGTTCATAAAAATGTTGAGCTCACTTAAAAGCTTGATGCAATGCAATACTGATATTCATAATAACGTAAAAAACTAATAAAAAATCCTATTTAAACCAATTTCGACTTCTACGCGGACAAAGTCGCAGGCAAGTAGTAGTTGTAAGATATTAATATCTAGAGTTTAAAGAGAGTATCAATCTTATATTAGCGTTTGCTAGTTTTAAACAATGGCCCTATTTTGAACTAAACTCGAAAGTTTAGTGATCCAGAGAAATTTTTGTTTTAATCTGTTTTATTCAAGGTGAGCTATCAAATAAATATAACATTCCGAGGATCCTGAAGTTTACCATAACCCATTTTTTTTTTAAATCTAACCGTCCTGAATATTTCACGCATTATATAATATTTTTTGGTAATTTTTGCAGATATTTTTGTGCTTGTGCTTGTAAATATATTATTTTGTTAAATCATACCTTTTGACTTTGATGAGCTTTGGGACTTCTCAGAATCCGTTTGTGCATTAACACCTTGATTCCTTGATTTCCTATTGAATTTATCAACTGACATCGTTTATGAAATGGAAATTGAAACTTACACTATTTATTGGAAATGGTAGAATTCATTATGTTGGTGTATAATATAAAATATAAAACTGTAAAATATAAGATTGACAGCTAATGACGTCTAATATATTATTGTTTCAACGACAATATATCGATCAAAATGCTATTTTAACAATGAGGAATTTGCTAAAAAAATATCGATTTTTTATATAGCTCAATCAAAGATTATTTGGGTCCTAAACTGGAGAATTCAATGACGGGTCCGGTAAGGTTCGCGACCCTCGGAAATTTTGATTGATTTTTTTTTATTAGAAAGCCCTATTGCTATAGAACATTTTAATAGAAAAAAATTCTAGGATCATTCACTTTTGAAAGAGAAAATCGCAATTGAAAGTACTAAAAATCCGCAATTTTTTTTAAATTTCTGACAATTATGTCTAGATAACAGATGGTCACAAATTTTAGAAGGAGCGGTTGATGAACAATATTGCCAGTTTTCATTTCCGTAACTCGTTACGGCTTGGAAATACTTTACACAAGATTCTAGATCTTTCCCATATAACACGGAAATATTTAAATGTCCCGATAAGTATATAAATATTCGCATTTTTCACAATCTGTTTATGGCTGTTCATTCAATTTGGACTCGTCAATTTGAAAAGTCAATTCGTGATAAAAGAAATATACTCTGTGGTCCAGTAGTTATCTAGTTTGTTTTAATCTCTTTTATTTTTGTATAAAACAAATCTAAGATAAACATTACGTTCTAAGGATGTTTAATATTTCAATTGGTAATTGTGCCGATAACGGTTTTCGGCCAATTTTGCAATTTTTTAAAAACGGCTTATATAGACACTTAATATAGGTTTCCCTGATCATTGTTTAACCACCGCTGTTCTAAAATATCCAATACTTTGTAACGCGCATTAAGTTATTAAAGAAGGGGAAGGGTGAATCCAATGATTATATTCCCTTCTCTTTTCCCTTCTTGAATAACTTAACGCGCGTTATACAAAGTATTGGATATTTTTCTAGAAGGGGAAGGGGAATGCGTGAACGCAGCCTTGCTCCACTCCAAGTATATTGTGCAAAATCACATATTTAATATCATTTTCATTAGCTCCAGCTATAAGATCGCCGCTTCGAGAGCTTCATCCCTATATCATTACTTTTTTTTTAAATATGCAAATAGTAAGGTTGTTTGGTTTTTGAATTTTTTTCTAAATTATAAGTATACACAGAAAAAGACAGGTTATGTCACTTCCTACATAACGCAGCGCTACGTTATTAAATTATAGTTATGGCAATAGCTCTTATTTCCAAATACATTTTAGGTAGACCGTTATTAAAATAGCGCTACATGAATACCGCACCGTATGCGGTATTGCAATTGGCAATAGGCAGTTTTCGAAGGTGTCCACTTTCTGACGCTTAACATAAACATATACGTTAACTTAGCCGCTATTTGACAGATGCCCAAAAAGTGTTTTCGAATGTACGTAATGTTAACCGTTCCGTAGCCGGTAACAACCTAAAAAACGTGATTATTAATTAACTACTTTTTCTGTTTTGTTGACTTATTTTGGTTTCAAGTTGATTTTTTCGTTCCATTTAAAGCATAAATTGGCCAAGTACTTGCTGAGAAGGGATACAGAAGAGTGCACTTCACTTCTATTCTATTGAAGGAAGCAAAGGTGAACAGGATGTTAAACGAGGATTTCGCAGCCCTAGAATCCTCAGAGTCTGACAGCAATTATCTCCCCGAGAAGGATTTGGTCGTCTTCATCGGTAAATCGTACCCTACTCCGTTTGAAATTTATTAAAACACTATAAAAAATAAAATAATGGAAAAACAAATATAACCTTCAAAAACAGCAACAAAACAAAACAAATAGAGAAATGTCATTATGAAAGTCCCTTTCCAAAAAGAAAAGGATAGAGATAAAATCAACGGTTTTGCGCATGCGTTTCGTTACGGATATCACTATGGCTACCGTCCGTAATATAGCGGAGGGTGCCGGTAGCGTTATACGTTAAATGACATTTCAAATGTCATACTTGTCAATTAGCGGTTACCGGTGATCATTTTTATACGCTTCGAAAACTGTCTATTATCTCTCTAATGACTATTACGTTAACGTAAACGTAGCGTTTGACAGGTACACGTGCGCAGTAAGTACTTCTAGAACGTATTTAGATACGTTTAATGTAAACTTGCGTGTTTCTACGTAAATCGTAAACGTAGGTTTATTGAGCCGAGCTAGGCACTCGGAACACTCGAATATAAACGATTTAGTTCACGTGTCACTTCACTTGTTTATTATGTATTATAAGTAGAGTGTACTGTTGCCCAAGTTCTTCTCATCATTAAGAAAGTGTGAAACCAAGGCTATCATCATCAAAATTTCTAATATAAAATACAGAAAAACTCAACAAAAAAATAAAATCACGCACAAAATAAAGAAAAAACATGTGAAATAACACAATAAAGTTGGGCTAGGTGAGGGTTAAAATGTAAACAAACGACGTCAATTGCCCTAACTATTTTTAAGATGCAATGAAATAATCTTAAACGTATTGGATATGCGTCGTATCAATACGTTTACGTGTATGTGCTGCCATAAGTGTCTAATGATTAATACTTAAGCGTAAACGCAGCATTTCACAAGAACGCGTGCGCAGTAAGTATTTCTGGGACATATTTTGATACGCTTAACGTGAACTTGCGTGTTTCTACGTATACCGTAAACTTAGGTTTTATATAAACGATTTACTTCACATTCAGTTCACTTGTTTATTTCTATTTTAAGGAGAGTGTAGACCTCTTTTGCCAAAGTTCTCCCTATTATGAAGAATGCGTGAAGCCAAATCATAACACAATGAAGTTGGTTTAGGTGAACTAAGATTAAAATTCAAACAAACCACAAACCCGGCGTCGATTGCATTAACTCCTTTTAAGATGAAATGAAATACGTAAATGTATTGGGTATACGTCGTGCCAATACGTTTACGTGAATGTGCTGCCTAAAGGTTGAATTTCCTATGAGCGTCTGACGGACACGTACGGACGCACGCATGTCTGCGCAGTTTTCCTATGAGCGGGAGACGCCTACGTTTGAATTCAGTTTCAGCAAAAGGTGCATAGTAAAGGTATCAAAAATGAACAACTTTTTACTAAAATCACTTCTAGAAGAAGAGGAAGATGATGATTACCTACTTTTTCATTTGGATACAAAAAAAAAAGAAAATAGAAAAGGACTTATACAAAAAAAGAAATGTCGAAGGATACTCGCATCTGCTAATAGAAAACCATGTAGTCAATGACGAAGAAACGTTTAGGAATTTTTTCCGATTGAATAGAAGGCAGTTCAATTTTGTCCTAAGCTGTATAGGAACCATCCTCAAGAAGAGTAAAATCACCAATTTCAACAGAACAAAAATTTATTAGCAGAATTATTACAAGCGAATTGACATAATTATTACAATTGCGTTAAATCACTATCACTGTAGAAGGATATATCTCTAGGAGTCACTGGGAGCTTCTGAATGCGATGTTCCTGGTCATCTTCTTCAGGCGAAAATTGAAATCGTGCACTCATTATTCAACGAAATCAGCCAATATACCACCAATATACGACCAGACGCAAATGTATGCGTCTATACTGCTTCTAGACCGGTACGAACGCTGCCGCATCCGTGGGACGGGAACGCATGCGTCAACCCACGCGTTTAGGAAAACAAACGTATTTATTTGCTTGTTTGTCAGTGTTTATGCGTCTGACGCTCATAGGAAATTCCTCATTTAAGTATCTAATGTTTTACGCAGTGCGCGTTTTTATTCTATCCTGAAGCAAATGTGAAGCTTTCAAATTTTGCAGCCGTTGCGTTTCAAGCTTTAAGCAATATAACATAACGTATACCGTATACTTCCCTCCTCGACACTCTTCATATAACTAACTTCGATTCGCGTTCCACCGTAAATGGCGGAATATTTAAATCATCCATGAGTTGACACGTAGTAAAAATATTGAAAATAATTGATTCGTCATTATATTTTTGTCCACCACCAACTATTAACATTGAAGAAACATCATATTATATTTTTGTTTATCATATCAATCTAATTATTGCCTACTAAACTGTTAACTTGACAACTAAATAATGAAACTATTCTCCTGTCACTCATAAATAATTTTTATTTCTTTTAGCATTTATAATGTTTCGGAAAAAAGGAAGTAATATAGATAAAAATTCTAACCGTGTGAAAAAACCATGTAATTTCACGGAGAAAAACCTCCAGCAACCACAAATTTTGGAGGAATTAATTGCCACGCAACTTTCAGATGAGCTTATGAATAAATTCAAAATTAGTAAGAAAAAGAGAGAAATGCTATTACAATTCCAGGTAAAATATCCTATTTTTATTGTCTTACAAAATTTTTTGGATGCTTTACGTTGAAGTATGTAGCTTTGGTGAAGAGGGGGACCAAACAAATATTTTTGAAATAAACACGAGTATATTATACGATAATATTTTTCACGCAGGTGTTCATATAATAGCTGTATCATCTTTCAAATGTAGCCAAAGTGACTTGTTAATTTTGCTAGGTATTTTGGATGTATTTGATAGGCAAAAAAATGTTTTATTGGTGAAATGGCTGAATTTCTTAACTCAGAACATCCATATTTCAATTTTATTTTGAATAGACTATTTTAGATATATTAGTATACAGGGTGTCCAGAAACTCTCCTACCAAACAAAAAGTTCAGATACAAGTTGTGATTTTATGTCCATCTAGTCTTATCAAGCTAGCGCCCTTTGAAAATGACGCTGTTCAGTCAGTTTTTCGAGCACATCACGATTTTCGAGCACATCAGAAAAAAAATCCACCTATAAACTTCCAACTTGGTACATTGTATAGATCCTAATTTTTTCTCAAAAATGTTATTGGTGAAAATCCGCACGTCATAAAAGAGACGAAGCACCAGCAAATATTTAGCATAAATGTCTGGATAAGTGTAATCGGCCATCAACTACTGGGACCACTAGAGTTACTTGTCCGATAACATAACAGGATTACTTGAACTTCTTGCAAAATAACTTACCTGATTTAATGGACGACGTTTCCCTGATGACACGGCAAAATTTATGGTTCATGAACAATGGTTGTCCTGTTTACTTCAGCCGACTAGTTCGTCAATATCTTGACACTACGTACGCAAATCGATGGATGTAGCGCCAGTGCAATTTCATCCGATTTCAATCCATGCAATTTTTGTTTTTGGAGCTATTTAAAGTCATTAGTTGTCATTGCCTGGTCATAAATACTGCTATTATTTATCTGGACACTTTAATTAATTAACAGAAATTTGGCAACATGCGTATGCTATTATTTATCTGGACACTTTAATTAATTAACAGAAATTTGGCAACATGCGTATGGTATTCTTGCTGGCCAACCAGCATCCACTTTCGGTGGCTTGTCGATTGCACCATATTTTTTACCACTTTTGGTGCACCTAGCATATTGCAGAATGATAATGGGAGAGAACTGGCTATAAGAATACTATTTTTGAGCTATGCAGTTAAAGATAGTACATGGTACCTATATATAAATTGTTTTGTTCACTCACACTTTGAATTGGATGAGATCTTATGTGTGTATGTATGTATGTATGTATGTAAGTATGTACGTATCTATGATGGGGTGACATTCACTGAGACCTAAAAAATCTATTGTGCCCCCTTACTTCTACTTAGTTTCTGAACGTCTCAGAGACTAAAAGTTCCTTTAGTCCTATTTCCTATCTAAGTTAGTTCAAATTTAATGAAGATTTAAACAAATTAAATTGTTTTATTTCATCGTTCAATAGAAAACAATTCGTAAAAATACAAAACTATATATCTGATCCTATAATTGTCACGTCGGGGGTACCACAGGGGTCCCATTTAGGTCCGTTGCTTTTTAACCTTTTTATTAACGATATTGGATCTATTTTTAAACATTCAAAATATTTATTATTTGCAGACGACTTAAAAATTTACAAAACTGTCAGGAGTGTTGAAGATTGCTGTAAATTACAATCTGATGTTAATTCACTCAAAAATTGGTGTATTGTTAATGGTATGACACTGAATATTGATAAATGCTTTTGCATTACTTTTACTAGGTCATCAAATCCACTTATTTATAACTACAGACTCCGAACTTAATCAATAAAACGTGTTGAGTTAATTAAAGATTTGGGTGTATTCTTCGGCACAAAATTGTCATTTATTGAACACATCAGTATAACCACTAGTAGGGGTTATCAAACGCTAGGATTTTTAATGCGAAATTCCAAAGATTTATCGGTGAAGGCTGTGACAATTCTTTATAATAGTTTAGTTTGTTCTCTTCTTCAATATGCATGTGTAATATGGTCCCCATATTATAGGGTTCATATATCTTCTTTGGAAAAAGTTCAACATAAATTTATGTAGCTTACAACCTTTTGGAAGTTCCCTTTCACAGTACCAAATTATGGTTACCATTGCTCGGTTTCATGGCTTGCACGGTCAGTAAATTCATACTGTGATTTGGGGCATAACTTTACTGGAGTTTTATTGAATAATTTCAAAAGTAATTTAAGAGTTTTAATGAGCTAATGTTTATTATTTTATATTATTATTATTTTATATTTTATTTTGGTGTTTATTATGTCAATTAGTACATTATGTGTCATTTTATCGTATTTTATATAATATGTAATAGTCTATTTCTGATGTTTTTGTTTGAATTTGTTATTACAAAGTAAATTGTATAATTTTATACTTTTATTTATAAATGTATTCTACAAGGGGGTGATCCCGTTTATTATTAATAAATAAATAAATTTTAGGATATCTGCAGGCTTCAACTTAGGTAAATGTCCCTCTTCTAACCAATAATCTCTTAGGTGCTGTGCCCTAGGATTCTGAATTGCTGTGCAATTCGCCAGAATGTAGATGGAGGTTTCTTCTTTAATGCCACATAATCTACATTCTTCTTCCTCCACTATTTTGAGCTTTTTCAGGTGCCTGTTCAGGCGGCAATGTGCCGTTAGGATCCCTGTTAAAACTCTTAGTGCAAATTTTCTCTTTTCATCGGCTTTGCCTATTTTTTCCAATATTACATTGGGGCTGATTCCGCAAAAGGGTTCCGGCCCCCAAAAGGGTCTTCCAGTCCCCCTATAAGTGTGGGATAACGTAACAAGTATTTGTTGCCGCTTCTATCTTACCAGTGGAGAGGCTCCTAGAAGCAGCACATAAGTCCCATATAAATCTCAATCTTATCAGTGCCTTTGATTTCTTCCTGCTGAAGCTTCAGAAAAATATTTTGGGCTGGTTCAGTATTGGAAGGAATTTCAGAGATAAGCTTTACCTTTTCCTTCCTTACTTTTCAGCTCCACCCTGAAGGCATTAGTGCCAATCCCGTAGAACGGCTTAGGTCATTCAAAGGGAATGGCCAACCTAACCAAAATGGCCTGGTATCCACAAAAATGAGACGGTATTATTTCCACATAATTCGTTAACTATTCTATACACTTCCAACCTATCGCCAAGCTGGTACAATATACAAGCGCCTTGATGGCAGCTTGGCTGTCTAAGAAAATTGCGATATTCTGACCACAACATCCAAATTGCATTGTGCATTACCATTCTATTGTGTGAATTTCCACCTGAAAAATTAGCCTCCTCAAATGTACCCACAGTGTAAACAATATAATACTTTCTCTCTCGGAACTTTTAATACCTTTTGTAAAGGTGCCAAACTTCACGATAGAAACATTTTACGTAGCAATACCACTGTTACCTATTACGAAAAATGTATAGCAATTCATCTATTCATTTTTAGGCAGAGTTTGTGAAAGAAAAGAAAATTAAGGAATTCAAACATCATCTAACTCCATTATACGCTCAAGTTCCTCGAATGGATGATTCTCATAAAAAGATTCGAGCTCAGGCAGAATTATGTCCCTCTACATCTATGTCTGTATTCCAAGAGCGTTGTATAACGTACAAAGTTGCGGCAAGAGGACTTGAAAGAAAATATCAGTGGGTTGTTCCCAATATATTAGCAGAAGCAAAAGAAGAATTTATTAGAATCACTCACATGGCAGGAGTAAGTAACTCGTTAATGAAAATGTTTCAAGTTTCAAATTTTGAAACCAAATAATACATAAAATTGTACCCTGTATTTGATGTTAACTGAAGTAGGGTGCATCGTTTGAGATGTCTAATTATTTTTACGCCCAACCTAAAATTTCACTGGTTGTATCAAAATAAAAATTACCTGAAATCCATATAAACGTAGTTGTCGTGCGATCGGCCTAGTGTCAGAAACTTTTAAATCCTTGTAAAGTTAAGGATATTATGATACAATTAGCATTAAAATAGCATATTAAAGTGCAGATCATTAGCATGCAAAGAAATGAATAGTTTGTTTTTTAACGAATTTTAAAATTCTATAAAAAAAGTGACGGTCCGAAACTTTTCGAAAACTAACTGATAATTATTGATTACTTTGTTCTTCGCTAGGAACATTGACTGATTCATTATTAAGATACAATATCGCAAAGATTGGAACATTATGAATAATTTTGGTCACCATTTTAGACCCTGTTTCACATTAGAAGAACCCACCTGAAGTTGCAGTCGTATACGCGAACTTGTTGTCAAAACCAGTGCTACTTCAAATCAGTAGCGTAGCGTTTCTACATTTTGTAGGTTAACACAAAATTAGAATATTAAAAATGTATTTATCATATGTATAGCTTGAATAAAACGTATTTGATAATTCTTTGAAGCTTATCGAGATATTTTCAAAATACAATAGACACTGGTATATGAAAATACTTTTTTAACTTTCTATAGTTAAGCTGTAAGATATACAAAATAGCAAACTATTTATTTAAAAATTCCACTATATCTTGGAATTTTTAAAGATAAATACCTAGTTTGCTATTCTTTATACTGAACTAAAATGTAAATGCATGTCTGGGAAAAACGAGTGAAATATTTGCAGGTGAATTTGGTATACGTTTTTCTTCTACGCATTTCCTGTAATTTTCAGAATTAATATCGTCATGATAATCTCCAGACTTGCTTCCTGGTTCAAATAATAATAGTCTGCCCTTAATAATCTCCATTTTCCCTCCAGCATGAACTATTATTAAGCGATTGTCTTAATCCGTGATTAGAATAAAATCTACTTTATTTAGCGTCTAACGCTAAGTTTTGGTGGAAGGTAACAATAATATTTCAACACTACTACAGCTTGCACGACACTGAGTGTTTTACACTGGTTAAGCGATTGTTCTAATATGCTTAATTAATAGCCGTCGACATGAAACAATTGATATCGCTATCTCACTTGTATAGTAAATCTAATTAATTGGCTACTACTGTAGCTTAAATAGTTTTATATTTATTCGTTTTAAGTTAGATTATTGTAGTGTCTAGTTGTTGGATATTTAAGTGGCGTTAGTTAAACGGGTTTCTTTGATTTAATAATGGCTTCGAAAAAAAATATCGAAATATCCAATCTAACGTATTATATTTTCAGGTGAACTTAAAATCAAAACCAATCGACCCCGATGTTAAGAGGTTTGTAGTGTTACCCTACAAATATCTTGGGAAAACTCCGAATTATTCGATCTACCTCTGGATGAGAAAACAGTTTCAAACTAGATACTTACTGCATCACCCACTTGTCATAAAGATTTTTAAAGAATGTTCCACTCTACCTGAAATATTGTTTAATCTCGGCAACTATAGAGTAAAGCCCCATACCTTAGAAGAGCTAGATGACATATTCAATCATCTGGTGGCCGATTCAGAGAATCTTTTATTCAAATTTTACGATAAAGTATGCCAGATAGTTGAAGCCGATAATAGTAAACTGGATCAAGATTCTTACAAACGTCTGCTTAAAGTTTCTACTGGATTAGTTTCAGTTTACATGAGCTTGCTAATTCAAAACACGATAATACATATTATTGGAATAACTAATGACGAAGATTTAATCCCATACTTACAGTTGTCTTTGAAATATAGCAAGAATTTGTATATGCATCCTAATCAACAAGATATTATTTTACTGTATAGTCTTTTTATTTCGAAATTAGTTGATTTGGGTACCAGTTTTCCAGTCCTTGAATTGATAAAAATAAGAAACCATCCAGATAAACTAATTCATTTGAATATCACAGATGAATTCTACGAAGAATCATTACATCAGCTAGGTGACAATATTATGACTATGTTTATACCAATTGATGAATACCTTCACAATTTAGACGAAGATTTTAGAGAAATGTTTCTGGATTTTAATATGGAAGAAGAAAGTACTAAAGTATTTGAGAATGGATGTTTGCAAATTCGACATTTTAGAAATTACATTTCTAAAGCTAGTTCTATGCTAGGTAGTGAATACTTTGGAATTGGCCAATTGGTTCTTTCTGAATATGTTGCGTCTATGAAAGAGTCGTTATCTATTATTATAGAAGATATTTTTAATAAGATATGCGGAATCCATAGAGCGGAAAATGAAAGTATTTGTCTTTCATTTGAAAATATCAAAGAGGACGCCTTACGCAGACCAAATAATAGCGAGGAGCTCATAGCACAAGGTATTCATAGATATGGGAATAACTATCTACTTTAGCTTTTATGATATCACAGAAACTAATCTGGGGATCTTCTCTTCTTAACATACCGCCTTCTTATCGAAGTTAAGCGATCACTTCTTTAAACGCTGATATTATAGTTCATTCAGCAGCAAAGCTTTCCTTTTCTTCCATTGTTCTCGAGTAACAGATCGGATTACAAGTTTAAAGTTGAAGGAGGTAACATTCTAGAAATTGAACCAACGGACCATATGATTCCTATATAATTCTTCAACATTAAATTTGTGCTGATTATGAAAGCTCAAAGAGAACGGACAGTTGACAACATCAATGGTAAACCTGGAGGGAGGATTTGGTACACAGATCCAAGACCAAGAGAGGAACTGGTGCTGGAGTGTACAGTACTGGGGCAGCTCACAAAGAACAAACATTTCCGTATTCCAGGCGGAAGTGTACACTATCCTACACTGTGCGAGAGAAGTTAATATGAGGAGAGTGCGCAATGCACGGATCAAATATAAACAGACGGCTATCACTAAAGACTCTTATGAGCCTAAGAGTGACATCAATTCTGGTATGGAAATACCGAGAAGAACCATAACCCGTACTCGGGGCTACAAAATTTACATTATAAGGGACTGAATCAAACGAAGGCAAAAACCCAAGTGGGTTGGAGCACCTCTTATGTACCTCGGGAATACATTGTGTTCGAACACAAAACTGAAGAACTACTTAAGATGAGTAGACATTAAATCAGAACAAAAACGGGTCTTCCCACTGTTCACAGTCCAAATTGAAAACGTCTGCACAAAATGGGGCTTTACAACACAGAACTTTTCTGCAGACAATGTGGTGAGGGAAAGGTGCGGCAAAACATACGTATAGTGTCAGAATGCGAGGCATTAGAGCACAGTCTAGGCTAACTCCCGAAGAATACAATAGCCAACCGGCGAAGAGCTTGGATAGACTGGTACAGGGGTACTTTTCCTTCAACCATATAACTGCCATTTCCCGCCTATCAACTGTCTACCGAATTCTCCGCTTTGTATTTTTCCATTTCTAGCAGCATATAAATATACAATATTATGCAGGTATTACTTAATGTCTTATATAATAACTGGTTTTTCCAAAATATAGACTAAAGCTGCTACTTACCCTTTACAGGACAATATATGGTATGGGTGAAAACAGATCTACTGATCGAACTAAGAGAAAGAATACAAAAGATGCTTTGTGATCTAACTCAGTTAATGGAATTTGGAATAATTGATAGAGACCACATAGATTTAAATGCAACTACAGTTTTATGGCTCCGTAACATAGACACGATTCTCGAGCACTACTCATTTATGTATGAACAATTGAAATTTGAAGCTGAGGAACTATTACAAAAAACAATAGCATATGTCGATGCTGAGACAGTTATATTACTGCCTTTGCTGAAAATTTTGGATGACATGGACAACTACGAAAAGTAAGTACCTACTTAGCTTGTTTTGTTAACGGTATTCAGCTTGCTCTGGTTGTTTAGTGTTTAAAAGTGTATCCCCTTTCTGTTGACCGATTGATCTGAAATTTAGTCACACCATTAGTACTGATGACAATACAGTTATGTATATCCGGAACTATTGTAAATCCAAGATGGAAACCACAACAAAATTGCAGATTACATTTTTTCCATCCTCTCAAAATGGATATCAAATGAAAGGGTTTGACTAGTAGAATACAAACCATCATAAAAAAACCAAATTCAAGATGACCACCACTACAAAATGGCGGATTTCATATTTGTTTCAATACCCTTAATTTGAGTAATGGGTATCAAATGAAATGCCTTTGCAAGTAGAACACAGTGCATGGCGGATCATGAAGTTTAGTCAATACATTAAAAATGAAATCCAAGCATCTTATCAAAACAAAGAACTTTGTCAACTTAAAATCGGGATTCGAACAATCGTTAGGATGGCTAATAATGATACGTCGTCGTTAGCCGTACACGACCCATATTAAGGTGGAAGGTTAAAGCATTGGGGAGGATGAAAATGATGTCGTTAGCGTTCGCCCCTCAAGACTTGTACACATCTTGTTATTCCTCTATTGGACCTCTGGGGGTGGGGTTCGACCGTTAATGTTCATTATTAGTAAAACAAAATGGTAACGAGTAATATTAAAACAAAAACAAACAAAAATAAAACAGAAACTGCAGCACAATAAAAAGGAAGGTTTGAAAAAGCGAGAAAAAGTATACCTACAGCAAAACGTGCAAGAGGAAGTGGAAGTGATGCAAGGCAGCACTGTAGACCACGTAGATGAGTATTAAGGCTCGAAATTGTTCTAGGAAGCACTGAGTCGAGTGAATATTATATTTCCCCAAAATAATGTATTTTCGATCACTGGAATACGTAGATAGCTTTCACAGTTTCATAGCAAGTAAATGAATCGTTAGTAAATATTAATAGGTATATTGGGAACAACGTCATGTGCATTCTCGGTGATTACAAGAAGGCAGCTAACTGCAATATTATCATAATACCTCGATGAGGCATAATATTAATATTGTCGGTCTTTGTTGAACATTTTTAAATTTTTTTAGAACTTTTAAGAGGGTAAAAAATTTAATTCCCGGTAATTTCAAGAGATTGAATAAATGGTAATTTTGAGTGTTTAGGAGCATTTTTAAATTTTTCCAGTACTTCTAAGGTAGCTACAAAATTAAGTAGGTACTAATTTTTTCGGAGTTTGAGACTACTTGCAAAATCCTTAAACATTAAGAAAATTAAGTTTTCAGTTTTTCCAGATGTTCTTGGTACCTACTTTACTTTTGCCATTTCTTAGTACTTATTTTTCTAGTTAACTGCCCTACTTGGAAAAATTTAAGAAATTCTATTTTTCGATCTTCTCTAAGGGTTTTTGAATTTTTTCACTTCAACTACTACCTTCTAGTTAGTTACAGAAATGGGCTTTTGGTATTTTATTAAAGTATTTTGGTACTACTTTGCAAAAATTAATTTAATAATTTTTTAAACCGAATGTTTGCAACTTTCACTACAGATACGTCATATCACTAAAGATGAAGTTATAGCTACTTTCTGATTTAGATGTTTTATGAATCAATATCCAGTTACAAAAAGGCCATTCGAATTTGAAGTTTGAGGAACTCTCAAAGTCTATAATATACATGAGTATTTTGGTTTTGTTTACAGTTTATTCGAGCTTGACGTATCAATATTATGAAAAAATTGTGCTAATATTTTTTTGGTTAAGTTTAGTTAGTTTTTTTCCACAATTTTTCAAGTTGTAATAATGTCAATATCATATAAATCTTGTTTTGTATTATACTACACGAATACAACAGTTACAACGCCTCGTAAAAAGTTTGTAAATAAGCCAGCGGTAAAAGTTAAACGAAAGTTATGGTTTGAGGCTGCTGAAAGAAAGTATGTATTAACACACTACAACTAGTTACTATTGTTGTTAAAATTATTTTGATGCAAGTAATTATATATTTGTTTGCATTTGCCTGTACGATCCCGGTCATTCTAAAAATTTAGGAACAATATCTAACACTAACAAAATAAAAACTAACTGTACTTAAATAGGTTAAAACTTGGTAACGGTAAAATTGATAAAGTAATGTAATAGCAGTAAAAATAAATCGGATGTATAAAACAACTCCTAAGTCACTATAACAGCTATATGACATAAGCATAACTTCATCACAAAAGAATTGTGGTGCTACGTCAACCCTTATGTAGCTAACTTCTCTTATAGTGTATGTACGTCACATAAAAACCCTGTTAGAATAAAAATATTGAAAATAATTGATTCCCCATTGTGATTTTGTCCACCACTAACTATTAATATTGAGAAAACATCATATTTTTGTTAAGTTTAACACCTCATTGTTTTTGACTATTTCTTAGTACTCATTAGCTATTGAGTGGTGCTTCTAATAGTCCAGCAGCCACCACCTGATTTTTTTAATGATTAATAACAGGCTAAATCTTCGTGAGCTCGTTTGGTTGGACGAGACGCCCAAGTTTTTACTCCTCCGAAAATCTGAAGGAGGTATGTAATGTACTGCGCAGGCGTCGATTTGGTAGGGTGTAAAAATTGTCAGACTAACAGAAAATGTTTTATTGGAATGTTGAGATAATAGTAAAATGATCTCGGAAAAACAATTGTCCTACAAATTGGATGGTTTGAGTGGAGGTTAGGTATATATTTAGTATATATTTATATAATTGAATGACCACAGAGTCCTACAAATTGAGCGTTACGTTTTCCCAGTCCTACGCAAGGACGTTGTCGATTCCATGGGGACATTTTTTCCATTAATAACAACCTAGGTTTGATTTTGTCCTATCGGAAATAAAGTGTACAACACAATTGTACCACTGTCCTACAGAAAAAGTGGTATGTATTTCCAGGAATCGATATATTGTGTCCACATATTTAAGATTCAGAGAGATGTTTTTCGTCGTCTACTGTACGCGTCATTACAAAAAAAAATTACATAGAAAAAGCATTGAGTAATCCTCTGGCTCAGATTTCGTTTTCCTTCTGTCATACCGATGGCACAGATTATAAAGAGAATAATCTGTGCCGATGGCACAATTTGCAAGACCACAAAATCTTTGATTATTAACGAATTAGTTAAACATCATGCTGAAGTCGAAGATCCTCCGGAAGCAGACAATCACTTAGTCGATGGAGTTTATTTATTACATACTTTTAAAAACTATCCAGAAAGATATGGTAAAATCTCGAAATATATATTAAAAGTAATCACATATAATCGAAAAGAAGTACATATTATATTCGACAACTACGAAACACCTATAGTATCAAATATTATGAGCATGACGTGAGAGGTGAAGACAACGTACAGTATGACGTGCGCAAAGAAAATAAACGTCTCGCTGAGTACACTAAATTGTTGAGAAGTAGAAATTTTAAGGAAAATTTTGTTGAATTTTTGATCGACGATTGGACGAGAGATGAAATATGGTTCTTTTAATGACAGAAACAACTGTTTAACTGAATTATGACAAGTGCTACGTCTATGAGGTGTCCGGTGAAGGGAAAATAAAAAAAGTCGTTGACAACAATCTCACTTGATATCACGAAGAAGCCGACACCAAAATTGTCTTCCACATTTGTCAGTTGATATACCTGTAATAATGTTGGCGAATTTTAAATACTTGAAAGAGGACATTCACATAATGGTTGATCTCAGCACGGGAAGGAAAAAATTGTACCTGGATATCAACGAAATTTATGCTAAGTTCGACGAACAGTTATCGCGGTCGCTTGCTATATGCCACATTTTTACGGGGAACGACTACAACCCTGCTTTCTACCTACCGGAAAGGAAAGAAGAGGCCGTTTGATATTCTAAAAAAAATACGAAATTTCTAGAGGCTCTTATACAACTGCACAGCGGGCGTTCCGAGTTAACAACATCGAGTGAGGTATTCCGGGTTCTTGAAGAGTACGGGTGCAGATTGTATACATTAAAAACCAAAAGTGACGTAAACAAAGGACGGTACGAGTTGTTTGAAAAAAGCTACAAATGCAACAACCAAGACAAGACGATTGTAAAAAAATTGTTGGATACGATCCCTCTGTTCTACCGCCAACAAAACAGGAGCTACTGCAGCAGATTAAACGGACATCATACATCTCCAGTGTATGGTGTAATGCACACATGCGCAGCCCTACCGAAAAGAGTCCAGAGAACTGCGCGGATGGGCATTAATTGATGACAAGTACCATTATTATTGGTTTGATGTCCCCCGCAGTCCCTCACTTGGAAAATTGTCTTCTGATGTTCAAGGTACCTAATCTATTCTTATTTTTCTTACGTATTCATGATTACACTCCAATTTGTTAATTTTCCTAATTATTTTGTTACAGAATCATAAGACATTTATTCTGACGATAGCGACGAAGATGAAGACTATATTCAAGGCGAAGCTGATGAAGAGTCGACGTCACAATCCTACGAAGATTAATATTGTACTTATTTATTTTCATAATTGTAGTTTTATTTTTGAATGTCATATATTTCATACAGCTACACTTATATTATTTCAAAAAAAGTATTGATTCTGCTTACTAATTTGTGTCCCAAGTTACAAAAACTACAACTACGAAATATTATGTTATTTTCAATATTCTAGCGATACATACCCATTTTTTGGTAGAACACTGTTTAATTTAGGCAAAGAATGCACTAACTTAACATGTCTTTTTTTTGTCCTACGGTTATTAATGAAAAAAGTGTCCCCATGGAATCGACAACATCCTTGCGTAGGACTTGGAAAACGTACCGCTCAATTTGTAGGACTCGGCAGCCATTCAATTATATAAATATATACTAAAGCGGGATTTATAGTTTGACGTACTGTAAACGTAGACGCACTGTGAAAAGATCAACTATGAGAATTTACGTACCTTGTTTATAAAGGAACGTAAGTGCATGACGTAACGTAAGGGGAACGGACTGGAACGGAAGAGTTGACCAACTTTCATCTTTTTACAGTGCGTTCTTACGTCCGGCCAATCAAAGGGAAGAATTTTGTGTGATGTCAGCGTGGCTATCAGCTGTCATTTAATGTTGTGTTTTTGAATGTATAATACAAAATTTAAAGCTCAAAACAACATAGGACAAAGGCTGTAGATGATTTGTATAATTTCTAGGTTAATTTGAATGTCGAGAGTACGTTGCCTCTGCCCATGCGCAAAATTTCCGTTCCGTTTATTTATAACTGCAACCATTTTTACATACCGTTCGTTACGTATCCAGTGCGTCTACGTGTGGTATACGTTTACAGTCCGTCAATCTATAAATCCCGCTTAAGCTGCACACAAAAAATCAGCTGGTTATTAGTCATTTTTTTGACCTTGTTATTTCGACATATTCGAGGTGGAGGACCCTCCACTCAAACCATTAAATTTGTAGGACAATTGTTTTTCCGAGATCATTTTACTATTATCTCAACATTCCAATAAAAAAGTTTCTGTTTGTCTGTCAATTTTTACACTCTACCAAATCGACATGTTCGACGCCTGCGCAGTACATTACATACCTCCTTCAGATTTTCGGAGGAGTGAAAACTTGGGCGTCTCGTCGAACCGAACGAGCTCACGAAGATTTAGCCTGTTATTAATCATTAAAAAAATCAGGCGGTGGTCGCTGGACTATAAGTACCTAGGTATACATATCACAAATGGAAAATGGAAAAATATCATTATTGAGGCTTTTATGAGAAAAACAACATTTTCCTAATACTTGTAAGAGTGATAAAAAATGTCTCTTCACCTTCCTCCAATGTACAAAGGGAATTTTTTTAGATAGTAAAGATAATTTTTGAAAATCATTAACCTTATAAAATTGTATCTATTTCCAGCTGCAGAGATTACGTTTTCAAAATTAAGTGCCATTTGGTTAAGATCAAAGAACTTCGAACAAAGATTGTATGGATAAATAAAGAACAGCGAGTACTTGGATTTAATGTTTCACCATTTAAACAAGTAGAAGATATCGAAATATTTGTATATCCGTTTTTTCACTTAATTAAGATGTGCATGGACATTCAGCGACTTATAAATGTTTGTCTATATGGACCTTTTGAATTTTTGGATTTTTCAGTAACCGAAAATCGTATTGAAGATTACACGAAGGAATTATTGAAAATTCAGAAGACGTATAGATTAAAGGGCAGGTTTGTATAAGGTTTTCTTATATTATATTTCTAAATCACTTAAAAAACGAGTTCAGTCGTCAGACTGTTGATGGAAGCTATGCTTCTTACGTATCTCAGAAACAATATGAACTTGGGGAGAACATTATTAGGAGAAAATGAATGAATAAAGAATGATCAATAATGTTTTGGATTTTTGGGTTTTTTTACAAAATATTCCCCAATTTGGGGAGGTTAAAATTGTCAACTTTGAAAACTACTGTCCTTATTCTAAAACTTTTGTTGGTCATTTTTCCTGATCACCTATTCTGAAGTGGTGGGGAAAGTGTTCTTTTGTTGACATAAAAAAGACTTTAACTTCCATATACCTAAACCAATTTTCAAAAATATAGTCTCTATGCATAAAGCGTTGGAGGTAGATTCCAGAAACAAATAACAACAACAACTTGTAATCTTTCAATCGGAAGCTAGAAGCCGATACGAAACACCTAGCTTTATTTATGATTTTTTCTGAGAAATTTCAAATGAAATGCTATAGCTCCAACCAGCTTAAAAAAGGCAAATAAGATGGCTTATTAACCTGTTACAATCGAGATTTGATATCCAAAGATATTGGCATTTTTTGGCGAGTGACAGACATTTGCCCACGACACCTGCAGGCTTCATTATATTTTCAATGGATGCGAGTTTCATGAGAAAAATGAGTAGAATAAGGCTATTTCCCAAGCTTTTTAATCGACGCCATAAATAAAATTGAAAATTCTATAATTTTCACGAAACTATAATGGATGCATTCCTTAAGTAATACTTTACCATCCGAGAACAACATGGCATACAAAATCCAAGTGATAGAAAAAAAATAATTAACTGATGTATGCCGAAGAGAGTTTAGATTTTGTTATCTAACAAAACAAAAATTAGTGGCATACATTTGGCGGCGATACTTTCATAAAGTTATTAGGCATGACGACTGATGTTGAAAAACGGCTACACGGTGTTTGTGCACGTAAGCTTTGTCCAAAAAAATGTTGTTTCTTCAAAAAATGTGTAAAGGAGTAATTTATGTTTTAAAATTACAATTTAAATTTCGCATCAAACGCTTGAATAATAAAGGCTTCTCTACGACATCACACATTTGTAAATACTTCCAAAATATTTCACAGTTTGCAAATTAAAAATTTAACTACCAATTTGAATTATATTGTGTGATAGTAAGTATCATTTAAGCGATGCAAAACCAGGAAATACGATAAAAGTTCGAACAATATACAAAAGGTTGACGTCACACGTTTGTGATCGGTGTTTTAGCTAAGATGGCGGATTATAATATTTTGTATTTACATTTTTACTGAAATGAATAAAATCACAATTGTAATGTAAAAATAAGTGATTGCTTTAGAATCTTTGTAATCTATACAATTTTTTCAAATTATTATTTCAGTTATTTTTAGTGACTATCGTCATGCCTATTAATTAACTTGGGGATGCAGTATCGAATACTTATCAAAATATTCAATGGTGGATGTTTTTTTGGGTTTAAATTGGTGGCTGCCACGGAAAAGGTTGGAATTCATCAATTTTTAGAATAAACTAATGAATGCCATTGATTTTCTTATAAATTTTATAGTAAAAAGAAAACTAAAAAGTAAGTGACATTTTCGATGTATAATGGTAATGTAATAACAACAATTAACTACAGTCTGTCTCTCTATACAGTGCTGCATAGTCCATTACTAAAGAAAGATAGACACAGGGGGATTGATTAGTGTGATAAAGTTCAGTAGGTCTATTTTTGATGATGTATGTATGTATGTATTGTGGGGTAACATTCACTGAGACCTAAAAGATCTATTGTGCCCCCTTACTTCTACTTAGTTCCTGAGGAAAGTCTCAGAGACTAGTAGCTCCTTTAGTCCTATTTCCCCGAGGAATTTTAGGATATTGTAATAACTAGAAAAAAATTTTTAAATTTTTTAAAAAATATTACATCTTACTTACTTTCAAGTGGATTGATTGAAAAATGAATTTTTTATTACAAAAAATAAAAAACGCTATTTTCGGTGGATTTTCCCGTTTTTCTCGGAAAATTATGAACCGATTTCCATAAACCAAAGATTAAATGAGAGTTATTTTTAATATCTACAACTTTCTCGTTCAACTTTTTCTTTTAGGAGTTTTTTTTTAAACGCAAAAAAGCGTTCTTTGCACTTTTGTGAATTTTTTTGCACATGTTCACGATTGAATTTGCTACTGCACAAAGCGCTATCTTTTTTGAAATCGCACGACCTATGTGTCCATATATTTTTTTGCTGTTTACAATTCGTTCCATTTTAACATAGGGGCTCCGACAGATTGATTGGACTATTAGAAGTCTTGCTGAACCTGCCGCCACTTTATCTATCATACAACGCAAAGCCAGATCAATCACTAATATATTGAACATTTCAAAGCTTCAGATAAGTTAGCCAAACTATAAGGTGTATAACAAGTTATACAAAAAGTTGGAAATCAACTCAATTGGGAATACCATCGGACGATATGATTCCCAAGTGTGGTTTCGGGAAAAACTTCAAAACAGCCATAACAGGAAGCCACATTTTGTAGAAATTGTACGGGTGTTTTTGAATAAATTTCTTCCAGACCGTTGGATAGATTGAGGATTTCCAAACCCATGATGTGTGTGGATATATTTAAAAGCACTCGTTAACACATTACCAATCTAACATTTAAAACATCTTCAAAATATTTTATTTTGGAAACACCTTGCTACATATATTATTGCGGTATCGGGTCAGTTTTGTGATTTCATAATGGGGTGTTAAACTTAACAAAAATATGATGTTTTCTCTATGTTAATAGTTAGTGGTGGACAAAATCATAATGGGAATCGATTATTTTTAATATTTTTATTCTCACAAGGTTTTTATGCCGATTTGAAAATTCAACTTTTGGACGATTTAAATAATCCGCCATTCATAATGTGACGTATGCTCACTAGAACAGAAGTTAGCTACATAAGGGTTGACATAGGACCACAATTCTGATGTGATGAAGTACTTATAGGTTATACTTATGTCATATTGCTGTTATAGTGACTTAGGAATTGTTTTTTTTCCTCCCATCATCGAGTGTTGGGTATAATTTGTCCATGTCACTTTCAAACTAAAAATCAAACATACACACACGTATACAATTACTTACATAAAAATGATCTTCACAGAAATAGTAATTAGTTTGAGTCTGTTTATATTTGCTTCTAGCAGCCTCAAACCAAAATTTCTTTAAACTGTTACTGCAGGCACAGTTACAAACTTTTTATCAGGCGCTGTAACTGTTGTGCTCGTGCAGTATGATACAAAACAAGATTTATACGATATTGACATTATTCCAACTTTCAAAAATAATGGAGAAAAACTAACTAAACTCAACCAAAAAAGTATTGACACAATTTTTTTATAATACTGAAACGTCAAGCTTGAATAAAATGTAAACGAAACCAAAACACTCAAATATATTATAGACTTTGACAGTTCTTCAAACTTCAAATTCGAATGGCCTTTTTGTAACTGGTTATTAGTTCATAAAACATCTAAATCAGAAATATTTAGTGAAGTGACGTATCTGTAGTGAAAGTTGCAAACATTTAGGAATTCTTAATTTCTAGTTTTCTCCTAAAATATTCGTAAAAATTTATTCGTAAAAATTTGTAAATTAATTTTTGCAAAGTAGTACCAACATACTTTAATAAAATACCAAAAGCCGGATATCGGTTTAACACCCCATTATATTTCCACGAGAATATGGATAAGAGCTTCATACTTGATTTCATCCACAATTTTTACTAAACAACGCGTTATATATTAATTAGCTGTTAGATATTGATACTTCTAATTTCGACGCCAGTGTAATAAATAGTTTGTTTTCTCATTAAAGGACAGCTTCAAGTGAAGATACTTTACGATTCTTCGGATCCGTCGATGACCCCGATTTAAATGCTTGGCCTTCTCCATTGAAATTAACCAATCAAGCGATGCAGGCTATCAAAGATTTTAGACCAGCAATGACGATGATGAGAATTATGTGCAACGATGCTTTAATGAAAAGGCATTGGAAGGAAATGTCTGCTTTAGCTGGTTTCGATATCACCCCTAATGCTGGAACTACGTTATTTAAACTAACTATGATGGGTGAGTGAATAATTTTTGAAATACATTAAATACCTATTTTATGCTCAATGATTTTTCAAGGACTTTGAAACTTCTTATTAAATTGAGTAGACATTATTTTCACGGTTAATTGAAGGAAACAAATATAATACCTATTATAAAACTGTAAAAATCAGTAAAGCTGGATTTATAGATTGACGGACTGTAAACGTACACCACTCGTAGACGCACTGGATACGTAACGAACGGTATGTAAAAATTGTTGCATTTATAAATAAACGGAACGGAAATTTTGCGCATGGGCAGAGGTAACGTACTCGCGACATTCAAATTAACCTAGAAATTATACAAATCATCTACAGCCTGTGTCCTATGTTGTTTTGAGCTTTAAATTTTGTATTATAATCTAAATATTTATATAGTTTGAATCACAATGGATTACGAAATACATGAAGATATTCTTCTTGGAGCCGTGGGACTACTATTGTGTGCAGCAGCATTGGAAAAGTATCGACAAGCACAAACTCGAAAAACGACGCTAAACTAAACAGTAAACAAACAAACAATCTATGAAACATTCAAAAACACAACATTAAATGACAGCTGATAGCCACGCTGACATCACACAAAATTATTTTCTTTGATTGGCCGGACGTAAGAACGCACTGTAAAAAGATAAAAGTTGGCCAACTCTTCCGTTCCAGTCCGTTCCCCTTACGTTACGTCATGCACTTACGTTCCTTTATAAACAAGTTTCGTAAATTCTATAGTTGATCTTTTCACAGTGCGTCTACGTTTACAGTCCGTCAAACTATAAATCCCGCGTTATCAGTTACCTACTTATCTAGCCTAGTTTTAAAATCGTTATTTATTTATTCTTGATTTAATATATCATTTCAATATTATAATGACGGTATCTACAGCTAAACCAGTATTTGTGGCATACTTTTTATAAATAAAGGAAACGGATAAATTATAGCTACCTCGAATGTCAGTGACTAGTAAATGCAGTAGCAAAATCTAACAAATAATTCTTTAAAAACTGTAATCTCTATTTTTTCTTATATATTATACTGATCTACGGGCCTACGGCTCAACAAGTATCTGAAACCGGCCCTTAATCTCTGTTAATCCTAGAAGACGTCAATACTAACTAATGGTTTTTTATAGGTTTGGAAGGTGATCTTGATAAATACGATATCATTAGTTCAGGAGCAACCAAAGAACGTGAACTTTATAGAAACCTTCAGAGAATGCAAGCTGAATGGCAGGAGATCATGTTCAAAATTGGACAGTTCAAAGAAACCAACATAAATATATTGACAGCTCTAGACGACATTCAAATAATTCTAGACGATCACATACTAAAGGCTTTAACTATGCGCGGATCAATTTTTGTCAAGCCGTACGAAACGGAAGTACGAACATTCTATGATCGACTTGTTAGAATTAATAGTACGCTAGATGTTTGGGGAAAAGTTCAAAGTCAGTGGCTTTACTTGTTGCCTATATTTTCATCTAAAGATATTGTAGCTCAAATGCCAGAGGAAGGGAATTTGTTTAAAGAGGTAATTTCGACTGGTTTTTATTACTTTTAAATTATCGTTATGATTTAATAATACATTTTTCAAGTAGTGGCATAAGGAAGGTTTAAAAACATTTCGACGTGGTTGAGCATTTCACGGACACGTCCAATATATTGTAATAAATACCTAAGATATAATTCCATGAAATCTTCATTTGGAATTACTTTTTAATTTTGATTTATGTATTGATTAATTGTTATATGATAATTATGTGATACTAATGGAATAATCAAATTTTTCATGGAGCTGAGTTGCCACATAATAATAGTATTTCAATTGTATTTCAGAATAGTTGTTTTTGTATTTCGTACAAACTTTGATGACATTTTAGTTAGTATGTCAATTTTATTGCTACTTAATTCATCAATTATATCCTTCCGCAACGTTACTCGACATTCAAAAGTCGTGTCGTTTTAGTTGAAGCAGGACACCTCCTGCATTCTACTAATATCGCAGCAAATGTCATCTGATAGCTATATCCAATACTGTTTAGGAAAGGCCGAATTTAAACTCGTTCTTTGCTCTTTCCATTCTTGAATTAATTGGGTCTCCAAAAAATTGCTCACAGGTGCAGTCACTCAGTTTTTTCATCTAGAAACCATAATTTTGTGTTAACCTACAAAATGTGAAAACGTTACGCTACTGATTTAAAGTCGAATATCAATTTTACAATATGGCACTAGTTTTGACAAGTTCGCGCATACGTGGGTTCTTATTGAATTTAGTAAAGCAGAAAACTGAAAGTTTCTAATTAATTCCACTTTAATAATAAAAAAAATATATATTTTACAAATTGGCAAAATTATCAATTTAGCGTTTTCATATATTTTTTATTATTAAAGTGGAATTAATTAGATACTTTTAGTGTCATTTGCAATAGAAATATGAGTAGGTTCCACAAAGTAAGGTCGAAACATTAATTTCAATGTAATTATTAATTTAAATCTGAATTTAATTGTATCCCTGTCATCTGATTCAGTTCTCTTCTTGGTATGTTATTAATACAAGTGATTTGAAGGTCGGGGTAGCTGTAACCTTTCACCTATGAGATGGTCATTTGTTTAATTGACACAATGTATTGCATCTTCGATCATTGTGTCAATCAAGATGCCGGGAAACCACAGAAAACCTGCATTCATCATCCCAGATAGGAATGGGGAATGGTGCTGTGTATAGTTTCATGATTATGTAAACTTTAGGTACTGAAAAGTACTAGATCTTTCCAAACGCCAGAAGTCTTGGATTTATTGTGAATTGGAAAATGACATATTCTCAGATTTGTTGGACTAAAACATTCATTTGTTCTTGGTTTAAATTGTTCACATTTCCAGAACAGCGAAGTTTCGGAGGGTGGTCGAGAAGGCTGGAAGACATCTCTGATGTTTGGAGATGATTAGTTTTAGAAGGTTGAAGTTGAAGAAAGTGATTCGTCTGTCGTGACGGAAGTAAAGTTTTATGAGATTTTCCTCATTTGTGAGGGATCTCAAACTTTCACTAAGAGCATTTGTAGACGCGTAATAAAATTTTTTGAGCGCTCATAGGAAAACGTTATTTTTTATTCATACTTAAAATTATTTACCGTTTGTTTTCCAGGTAAACGATACTTATAAAAGATACATGGACGTAGTAACCAGAGATCCTAGAGTATATGAATCAGCTGGTGCGCCAGGTGTTCTTGAGACAATGCAGCACTGCATCGAACTACTTGATAAAATTAACGAGGGAGTTACCAGTTACCTGGAGAAAAAAAGATTGTTCTTTCCAAGATTCTTCTTCTTATCTAATGATGAGATGCTGGAAATTCTATCTGAAACGAAAGATCCTCATAGAGTTCAACCCCATCTTAAAAAGTGCTTTGAAGCTATTAATAGGCTACAGTTTAACGATAAATTAGAAATTTTGGCCATGTATAGTCAAGAAGAAGAGAAAGTCAACTTCAAAAATATTGTTAATACCAAAGACGCAGGTGGAAGTGTAGAAAAATGGTTGGTTCCAGTTGAAGAGCAGATGGTTACATCAGTGAGAGATCAAATTTTGAGGAGTTTTAAAAATTATTTCACATTACCCCGAACTCAATGGGTACAGAAATGGCCAGGACAAGTTGTTCTTTGTGTATCGCAAATGCACTGGACGCATAATGTACATTTGGCTTTAAATAGAGAAGAGGATATGAACGTTAAGACATATATAGGTACATTTTTCTTACATGACGAGAGAATCCTCATAATTTTAATTTAAATTTTTTCGATAAACAAGAAATATGCACCTCTCTGACCTGAAAGATCTCTTGTATCCCCTTTTTCTTTTTATACCCCATTGTCTCAAGGCATAAATATTAGATTTTATGAAATTGAGGATAAAGAAAAATTATTCAACAGAGTGGTAACGGGTTGAAATTATTATATTAATTTGTCTTATATGGAATATGGGAACAATTAATTTCAACAGTTTGCAATAGACAATGGTAAACTCTGAAATATTAAGAGAACGTTGTCTCCACTATAAGACGTCAAAAGCGTGATAATTTCTTTCGATAGTTTGGAAATTTTGAACCTAAATCATTCCAAGTATCTGGCCTTCAGGTTCTGTTGTGATAACGTTGTGCTGTTAAGAAGTGCCTTTATCCATCTGTCGGCTAGCTCAGTTCCTCTTTGTTCCAGAGCTTAAGCTGATATCAAAAGCCTTCTATGTCAAAAAACTTTCTTCTCTAGTGCATCCTCGATAATTTCCGCCTGTGCATGTTGCTGGCGGCATAGGGGATGGTTTCCTAGCTCTTACGTATTTGTCAATAATTTCCTCCATCGATTTCACAGGAATGTTTTTGGGAGTGAAGGTGATTTTGACTCTCCATCATATCCTGTTATGTATCTCCAGACCAAGCTACTCCTGAAAATGCTTACCAAGCAAGGTACTTCTTGGTACCTCCCGGAGTATGAATGACTGGCTAGAGCTGAGGGCCGACGATGCTCATCAGCATTCTCGGCTAGATCTAAGGTTTTACTTGATTTCTACTGATGTAGAATGGCTTTCCGGGAAATAAGTGCTTAAAAACAATAATGCTCTTTGTTCCTTATTATCAATGAAGCTGCCTTCCTGTTACCAAAGCGACCTACTTGTCTTTTCCTACGGCTTTCTATATTCTGGCTTGTTTTTGTAACTGAGACTTCAGTACAGAACTTCTTGAAACTATCCCGTTAAGCTTTTCGAAATTCCCTATTGTAGGTAATAAGACTTTCCCTTAGGTGTCCCAGGCCGCTTCGCAGCGCTGAAAGACTTCTGATCTTGCAAGCCGCTCACTTCACCAGGTCGGATTTACCCCTTATTTGGAGTTTTTGACCGGACAGCTATATGCATCTGCTGCTTGAATTGGTTTGTATATCTGCTCCAGGTAGAGCCGAAGGAATGAATTACTGTTCTCAATAAGTAGGGTTTTTGCATGGCCTTTCGACAAAAGAAGTCCTCCAAAGTAAAACAGGATAATCCTGTGATCTGAGCAAAAATGTTCGCTGGAGACTCTACGGTTACGGATTGACATTCTGAGTGATGAGCTCGCCAACGTGAGGGATATCACCTCAGTTCTTGCGCGTGTTACACATTAACTGCAATACTGCTCCAGTCCTTTGACTGGAGAACAAGATAATCCAGTTATCTGATAGATAATGCTCGTTGAAAACTTAACAGTTACGGATTGATATTCTGAGTGATGAGCTCTCTAACGTGAGGTGTAGCTGCTTACTTCTTACTCGTGTTATCATGATTATCTTCTAAAAAATAGGTTGATACTATTATGCGGGGACCATGTTTCAAGTTAATAGTAGCTTGGATGACGTGACGTGTACTCCTAAATAGTTAATAATTTGATTTACTTGTTAACCATAACATAGACTGAGTGTCTTCGTTTTAGTATCCAGCACTACTTTGAAGGAACTGTGGGATAACCCTTTAATAATTAGGGTCCACCTCTGGCATGATGTGAGTTAATTCAAGCTACCCTGGTATAACTGTGTTTGACTGCGGTTGAATAGTGGTGCTATTGTTGGAGAAAAGCTTCCTCCCATCTTTATCTTTTCTTCTCCTTTGAGGCAACGCAGGCAAGTTTCGTTTCGGCCACATTGAGAATACCAAAAGTTGATTGTCTCGAGGACATTCTGTCTTCTGTGACTTCACTAGCCGGTGGTATAGCCTGTATCTCCTGTCTGTCGGATCCGATTTAGGTATGTGTTTTGTGATATAGGGCCACAAAACAATTGCTCAGTGGTCTTATCTGAGCTCCATAGAAAGTACATTGTGACAATAGCGGGTTTCGGTATGCCGATTCTGCTCTTGACTGTCAGAGCTGGAACAGAACTCGATGAGGATCATACCCGGTCGAAACGTAATACCTCACAAGCGGAGATTGTGTTGAAAGTCGTTTCGATTTCAGTTGTTATCAGATCTGATATTTGTATTGAGCCTAGGAGGTGGTATGTGTGCTATTAGCTTTTTTCCTTGCTCCTTGTAAGTAGCGGATACACCACTCGGTGTTTGCTACGCTCAGCCCTTTTCTCAGAGAGTCGCACAATCTTTCAGGTTCTCCCTTTGCAAGGAAGGAGATTGGCTTCTTTTTGGTGAAGTGTACAACAGAATTGGCTTTTGGAGGCTTTCTTGTATTGGATGCCTCTCAATTTTTTGCAGTGCATGCCTGTACAGAGTATTTTTTTTGTTTAAATCCATAAGGTCCCACTGGTAGATGGGGAGATAAAATCGAATTCGGCCTAACCTAACCACCATTCTTTTAGATACGGTTCATATCATGATCTGTCGTTCTGACGGCGCCTTTGACTCCGGCACCTGATCGACTATGAACAAACTTATCGGGAGAACAGGTTCCTCTTTGCAGAAGTGCCCTAGGCTCTAGGAGAACAAGATAACAAAAGGATTATTCAAAGAATTCTAATAAAATACGCAACGAAATGTTATAAGCTGCAAATATTTCATCCCAGTTTATTACCCGAGGATTTTTAGTCGGTGATAGTAATTGCTGTTTATAGAGAAAAATTTAAAATAAGTAAAGTTCTGGAGAGATGTTTCAAATTTTTAAATATTTTTTTGCAGAAGAACTGAAAGAGCAATTGCAAGACATTGTTAGTCTTATTAGAGATCCCACGTTAACTAATTTATCAAGAATAACCATAAAAGCTTTGATAGTAATTGATGTCCATGCGAAAGACGTTGTAGATTCCTTAGTGAAAGAAAGAGTGACTGGCGACAGAGAATTTAATTGGTTATCTCAAATGCGATATTATTTAGAAGACGATGAAGCATTGGTCCGACTTATTAATGCTTCCGTCAAATATGCTTACGAGTATTTAGGTAACGTTTTTAAATATAATGTGGGAGCTTACCTTCATGTTTATTGGAGAAGTAGATTTGATTACATCTTAATTTAGTTGTGCCCATTGGTTCCTTGACGATGTGAACATGGGAGTTATTTTTTAAAGTAGGTTCATTTAATTTGAAAATTTGTTATTTCACTTACAAGTGAATTACGATTAACTAAGTCTCAGGCCGATTAATTAAAAATACAACTTCAACTTCTTTAATTTAATATTTGCCCACGACAACCCCATTTCTGCGTTATGCAAGCATATGTCAATCCAAATATTTTATAGATGCACCACTTCAAGGCCAACTCAAAAAAACGGTTTGTATGTTTCATCTGCTGTTTTTGCTAACTCGTCGTCGTTAGCACCAAAAAATAACATTCCAAAACGTTCCTCGTTGAATGGGTACCAAAGCACCCAATCACTAGCTTTCTTCTCACATTCTCTCCTACCGCGTTCGTCGAATACAAAAAAGTGTCACTTCAGAGAAAGTAACACTAACATTTCGAGTAGTTTTTATGGCAAAAAAGTGATTTTTCACCCTATAAATAATCATTAAATGATCCTTTCTCAGATTTCCAATCGTTAAGGTATTAGTCTACGTTTAGCTTCTTCACATAAATAGTTGGCATCTGAAAAATTGTTTATACAATAAGCTAACCATCCGGACAATTTGGCAATATAGTAAAAGTTGAAAAACAAGTGAGCTTCCTTCATAAATAGTCCTGTACCTCCTTAACGATGTGCATTGTGTCTTAGAATGTGGATACAGTTCATATGTAACTGTTGTTGAATAAAGAGACGTCACGCTTCATCTTCCATCTGTAACAGAATTTAATTTGTTTCTTATTATAGGTAATTCAGATCGGTTGGTCATTACTCCCCTAACCGATAGGTGTTACAGGACCCTTATTGGAGCTTACCATTTACATTTAAATGGAGCTCCAGAGGGCCCAGCTGGTACTGGTAAAACGGAAACTACTAAAGATTTGGCAAAGGCACTAGCTGTGCAATGCGTCGTTTTTAACTGTTCAGATGGTTTGGATTACAAAGCAATGGGGAAATTCTTCAAAGGTAAGCTTAGATATCCGCCAAGTCACATGAAAACACAATATAATGGTCCTGATGTACAGTTACAAAATCTGGAAAATTATTTCTCTTTGCACAACTAATATTACAACAAGAAATCAACTCTTTGATATCCACACCCCTTCTTTGAACAACAATTCTACTTGCAGGGAAACTCTTCAAATTGCTTGAAACTAACATTGAAATCCCGATTTACCTGTTGTACAGTCGACTGAAAATTTTTACAACTAACACGAGTATTAAAAGGGCGATTAACAATCTCAATCATTAATGCTCTCGATTGTTAATAGCCCTTATTAATACTCTTGTTCGTTAAATAACTATTATTGACATACTTATTACATTACTTATTGCCCACTACTTTTGTGTCAAAAAAGTACCGGAAATTGGAAAAAGAAAACAAAATATGTATTATTATCGCACATTAATTGTATCGCCTTCAAAGCAGGACCCTTCTGAAATCATATACTTAAGTTATACTGTTTCACGACTAGCTTATACTATCCTATACTTAAATTGGAGACCACTAAAGTTGGCATAAGTTGAGAGCAAGTTATGGCGGATTTATGGAGAATATTTTGACATACATGTCAATTCCTAACCGTCTTCGTGAAAATTTGTGGGACTGCTTCAAATTCAACAAGTCGCCATGTATATGATTTTTCTAAAATCTGATATAATTTTTACAGAGGTCATACATAGACGGAAAGACCTGGGTATTTGAATTTTTTGTTACACTTACCTCATATTTCCAATTAAAGATTCATTTTAGAGTCAAATTTAAAATTGGCAATAAGAAAATATCTTACTGTATAATAATGTTTAGTTGTTAAATAGAAATCTTTATAATAAACAGAAACCACACACACTGTTCTCCAGTATGGTAAATACCATAATTTGAATTGATTTACAGGGCCGGATTTAAAAATCTGGTATATCTGGTTCATCTCAATAATTCACCCTGTATGTCACTTTTTCCACCCGTAATAGACAAAAAACAAACAAAAAATGTTTTTAATAACCCAGTTTTCTTATTTGTTCGAGGAAAAATCATGTCTAATTATTTTAATCGGAATGAAATGAACAAGCCCAGGAAATGTTTATTCATAAATTAAGAAATAAAATAAATAGCAATAACCAAACAATAAAACAGTTTTAACAATGTGGAACAAAGTAAAAAACATTTTAATAAACATTACGATTATAAAAGATGTTCAAAATGAAATCCATCTGCCTCAATACACTTTTCTTGACGAATGTTTAAATGTGTAATGGACTTTCTGATTGTCAGTGGGTCATTTCTGATAAGTAATAAAATGTTGCAGCAGGCTGTGACAATTTGACATGATCGTGGTTGAAATTATTTGTTTAGTTTGACATTAGATCTCAATTTGTCAATTACGTTCGGTATTCATAGAGTGTTTTAGCTTTTTGGTACAAAAATGCTGAATACGCTGATATTATTTTTATTTATGGCTTTTGTAATGGCAATGGTAGGGCTGCTACAAGGGAGTATGAAAGGCGATTCCCTCAACGCCGAATACAATGGTACTTTTCCTAAAACAAAATCAAAACGAAATGTAGATCCTGTTTTCGAAAACAATAAAGTGCTATTCAAAAGTCCCCTCCCCCCCTCGTATCTTTAGAACGGCTACACTTACATTAATAAAATTTGGAGGGTGGAAATAAAGTGTTGTAAACTTATCTACGAATGGTAACAGGTGATGTAATAGTAATAGATGACGTCACAGTGCCACTCGGGCCAATAATTTTAAATAGGACCTTATGGCAAGTGATATCTCGTTTGAAAGGCATTGACATTGGCTACATAGCCATATTAATTTTGTTTGAGTTTAAACTAATTTTGACGGATAAATTAAATAAATACCAAAATTATTATTTCACATTTAAATATTGAAGATTTTTCAGTCCGCCTCTGGTTAGTTGTCAAAAAAATTGACGTTTTTAATTTAATAGTATTTGTTGCTTTGCAAAGTTTTTCTAAATAGCTTAAATATTTAATTTTATTGTTTAACGAGACGTTTAAGAGTTTACGTAGGCAAAATGGTACGTACTCAAGCCGACAAAGTAGCATATATCTTAATAATTGATGGATCTGGAAAGAATCTCCATGAAGCGGAACGTTTATTTAATGAGAAATACCCCGATCGCCCTATCTCGAGAACTTATTTGAGGGAGCTTCTTCACAAGTTTGAAGCAACAGGTAGTGTTCAAGATGCCAAACGATCTGGTCGACCAACATTTAGTGATGATAAAAAAATTGATATAGTTGCTGAAATGGTAGTAAACCCTACTTCCTCTTCAACTAAAGTTGCGTCTATCTGTGAAGTGAGTAAAAGTACAGTACAGAGAGTGCTAAAAATAAATTTCATCCATAAAACTAAAAATGGTGCACCACCTTTCGGATGACGACCCCTACAGAAGACTCGAATTCTGTGAATGTATGACAAATAAAATTAGTCAAAACCCACATTACACAAAAACAATTTGTTTTAGTGACGAAACTACTTTTTGCCTCAATGGAAATGTGAATACACAAAATGTAAGGTATTGGAGTGACACAAATCCTCACACCTTTCGTGAACAACATACCCAATTTCCAGAAAAAGTCAATGTTTGGGCAGGTATTTTGGGGAACCACATAGTTGGTCCTGTTTTCCTAAATTCAAATTTAAGCGGTGAAGTGTATCTGGAGATGTTACAAAATGCAATTGAGCCGTTAATTCTTGAAATTCTGGAAGATAATCCAGATGAATTCGGCCATCTGGAAATAACATTTCAACAAGATGGTGCTCCTGCACATTATTATGGTGCAGTAAAACGTTACCTGGATGAAGAATATCGAGGTAGATGGATCGGCCGGCGAGGTCCTATAGAATTGCCACCTCGGTCACCAGATCTGACACCATTAGATTTTTTCTATGGGGGTACTTGAAATCCAAGGTTTATACTACGGCACCAGATAGCATTGGCGTTTTGAAAGAAAGAATTATTGAAGAATGCAATGCAATTTCAGCTGGCACATTCGAACGAGTAGGACAAGAGTTTACTAATAGGATGTATTACTGTCAGGAAGTAGATGGAGCACATTTCGAACACTTGCTATAAGAATCCATTGTTGATATTTGATTAATTAAATCTAAAATCAAAAGATACGAGGGGATAGGGGACTTTTGAATTATACTGGATACTGTGGACTTAAATCCAAAAATGAGTACCAGAAAAGTAGGAATACAATTAGGTCTTTCTCAATACAAAGTGAGTAGAGTGTTGCGAAAAAATAACAAATCGCCGACTTGTATTGTACATAGCTTTATTCACCGATGAAGCACAATTTACCAGACATGGAATAAATAATTCGCCAAATTCTCTGTAAATTCTGGATCGGAGTAATCAACACTCATTTAATAGGACCCCATTTTTTGATGGTCCACTGACAGGACATGTTCATTTAATTTTTTTGCAGAATATCTTACACAATCTACTCGCTAATGTGAGCCTACGCTACGAGGGATCAACTTTCTTTCTTTGATGATGGTACTCAGATGAAAAAAATGGAATGAAGTTTAACGGGTTTTTTGACTAAATCTATTTTCAGGTCTCGCTTCCTGCGGCGCATGGGTATGCTTCGACGAATTCAACAGAATCGATATCGAAGTACTGTCGGTCGTTGCTCAACAGATATTGTTAATAGTACTCGCTGTCCGAGCACACGCAAGCAAATTTAACTTCGAAGGAACAGAAATAAAATTAAATCCAGCTTGTTATGTGTGCATTACTATGAATCCTGGTTATGCAGGCAGATCAGAGCTACCGGATAATTTAAAGGTAAATACACATAATGGTAATAGAAATTGTAGACTTAAGAGACGCTTGAATGTATGGGATCAATCGGAGACTGGGAATATTGATTTTGTAGTTAAATATATTAGCTTGATAAGTGACTAACAAAAACTAAAATGAAGGGTCTTTACAATGCTCATTGTATTGAAGTAGTAACGAAGTATGCTTTTTGGTTCACAGCGACTTATTTTCACAAAAACTACATACTAACTAATTGAGTATACTACTCTTATCCGTAATGCATTTCTTGAAGCGAATTAAAGATTAATGATAATCTCACAGAATCCGTGGTGACTGAAATATTTAATTTCAACAACAAGAAATTAGTAGTGATGTTTGGTATTATTAACAACAAACCCCAAATCCTTCAGACCAATTAGCCTAACATTGTTTGTGCTTAAAACGATGGAAAAAGCTATTAGAACGGAAATCCTAGAGAGACTACCTCTCCACCCGTATCACGGGCAGGCAGATCTACGGAGACTGCACTGGTACAGCTGACGGAGGATATCCGAGGTGCCTTAGACAACCAAGAAACTGTAATATGTGCATTTTTGGACATAGAAGGAGCGTTTGACAGCACTCCACATGAGGCTGTCAAGAGAGCATTAAATAGAAGAGGTGTAGACAGCACAACATCCAAATGGATGTCGGAACTGCTCACCACTAGAGTAGCAGAGACGAGAACGAGCAAAGACATTGTCTTCATCTGCACAACCAGAGGATGCCTGTAGGGAAGAGTAGCGTCCCCATTAATATGGAGTCTGACGGTTGACGAACTCCTGTGTGGTTTGACGGACCTCGGAATATTGTGCTAAGGATATGCCGATGATATTGTCATACAGCCAGGGGAAAATTTGAAAACACCCTTTGTGACATCGTACAAAAGGGTCTGAACTATACAAATAGCTGGTGTAGGCAAGTGGGACTCAACATCAACCCCACCAAAACCATCTTGATAGCCTTCACTAAGAAAAGAAAACTCAACCTCAAAACCATTAAACTTGATGGGAACGAGGTTGAATGGAGACAAGAAGTCAAGTATCTAGAGAGTAAACTCCTGTGGAACAAACACGAGAAGGAGATTTCATACAAAGCAAAAATGGCTCTAGTGGTGTGCAGGAATCTGGCAGGGAGAAACTGGGGCTGTAACCCAAAAATCCTGAGCTGGATGTACACTGTCACTGTACACTCCAAAATTCAAAGACTAGCCTGTATATGCATAACAGGAGCAATGAGTACATGCCCAACGGCAGCAATGGAAGCGATTCTCAACCTCACACCAATACATATGGTGGTGGAGAGTGTTGCAGAAAGAACAAGATACAGACTAAGTAGAGAGGGAATCATTACAATAAAAACACCTCGTCACTTCTTAGAAATCAGACAACCTGGGACATGCCACAAGATGGTATGATGAAAAAGTAGAACTCTTCAAATAAATTCGTTACGGAATTAAGCAACAAGAAGGAATGGGATCCAAATACAATTACCATACTTGGAAAGAGTGCCATACAATGGTACGCAGACGGCTCAAAAGCAATAGAAGGAAATGGGATAGGAGTGTACGGGCCAGGAACCAAACACTCTGAAGCTTGTGAAAAACCCCAAGTATCTTTCAAGCGGAAATTCACGCAATAGGAAAGTGTGCTCAGTTCAATATTGACAAAGGATATAGAAGGCAAAGGATTATCATAAAGTCTGATAGTCAAGCAGCCATTAAAGCGCTGAGTTCTTGTGTAATCAGTTCCAAAATGGTGTGGGAATGCCTAAGCAAACTTAATGAACTAGGCGAGAACAATATAGTCGCCTTACTGTGGATTCCAGGACACACTGGAATAGAGGGAAACGAAATAGCAGATGAACTAGCGAAGAGGGGGACTGAAATAACCTTTTGGGGGCCAGCACCCTTTTGCGGAATCAGCTACAATGTAATATTGGAACAAATAGGTAAAGCCGAAGAAATCTGACCAATGGAAAGATTTAGTAGGGCTTAGGCAATCTAAGATTCTTTTGGGTGACTACAACCTGTTAAGATCAAATGAATGCATAAGTCAAAGTAAAACTGCACTAAGAGTTTTAACAGGAATCCTAACGGGACATTGTCGCCTGAATGGGCATCTTAAAAAGCTCAAAATAGTGGAGGAAGAAGATTGTAGATTTTTTGGAATGGAAGAAGAAACCTCCATCCACATACTTGCGAACTGCACAACAATTCAGAATCCTGGGACAGTTACCTAAGTTGAAGCCTTAGATATTCTAAAATTCCTCCGGGAAATAGGACTAAAGGAGCTACTACTCTCTGAGACTCTCCTCAGAAACTAAGTAGCAGTAAGGGGGCACAATAAATCTTTTAGGTCTCAGTGAATGTTACCCCAAAATACATAAATACATTGGTATTATTAAAGCACAATTCCCGTTCAGTTATTCCTACTTTGCATAGTTATTTGGAGCTTATTATTAAATTTATACATATCTCGTGGCCCTTGCGTCAATGGGTGCGCCATTAAGACATCCGCTTTTAGCTCCTTGATAAGCTTTCGATAATCAGCAGGCTTACGTGTTGTTGACTTGGTAGATGAGTGTATTTATTAAAAGCTTCAACGAATTTCAAAACGCAAATTAATTTTCAATCCAAGTGCAAGCTTGTGATACTAGTAAAATAGCAGGAGAATGTTTGTACTTGAACTTGATCATGAGTTCCTTCGTGTTAAATCACATATATGCGTCTAATACAGAGCAAGTGAAAACATGTCTAATGTACGGTTCAACTCAGTATCTTGGACGAATTTGGCCACGCTTATTAATTTGCCGAGTTTTTCATCTTGTACGAACTTGAGCACACGTATCACCTTGTTGAGGTTTTTTAAAGTACAACAATGATACTTACTACGAAAATAGTAGTCTTTCTTATAACAAGTTGATACACGTAACACGTATATTGACAGTGTCAAATATGAACTTGTGAATTAATAGGGGTAAATTTTTAGACTTCATCGACCACCAAAATCAGTTTTCATTTATGGCGACCTATGTGAAACCGATTCCAACTCCAGGGGATATCGACCACTTTGGGAATCCCTGATCTAAAGCAAATGGTCTAATTGAGCATGAAGACAACAATAACATTCATAGTACTTTCACATTTTACATATTGGTTTTTCCAAAAACCCCTTGCTTCTCTATCTCATTCTCATTCTCATTCTGACAATACACATGTTTTTTTAAAATTATTTTTTGGGAAATTCAACCTCGACCTTTTTTCTATTTTACAAAAAATAAGGGCGAGTTTCCGAACTCTGTGAGAAATGTGAAGAAATTATTGAGCACCTACTGACATACTCAGGGATCCATGAAATAAAGAGCTCTATAAGATGCTGGAAATATCTTAAAACGGGGCGAGGAGAGAGGTAAAGCAAATTCAGGATTTATCAAAATGGGCTTCAGACCTTCTAGTGAACGGATGAAATGTATAGCTTCCATAGACTTATAATTCAACCTATTAAGACACTTTCAGACTAGGATACTGTATCTGAGATACGCGTATCCAAGATACAGAAAATACATGTGTTTAAATGTAGGTATTCACACTGCATTCATCGCGGCATACAGTATCGCGATACTAAATTTCTGTATCTCGATCTGAATTCCTGAGATTAGTTTTAACCAGTGTTAAACTAGGCTTATCGCATGAACCTTTATTAAATAACTGAAACAGAGTTAGTAAACCTGGTTCATTCGATATCGTTGGATTATTTTCGCCTGAACCATTTTTAAGATTACGAAGAATTGTTCTTGAAATAAGATTGTGACTTGATTTCCCAAACAATAACAAAAAAAAGTAAATATACCACAAGTAACATACAGAAGATATAATGAATTATAATTGTTTGTCTATATTGAATGCGTTAGAATTTTTTTTCTTCAATTTTTATGCGTTAATTAATTAATTTGTCTGTGTTTATTGAAGGTTTTATTCAGAACTGTAGCTATGATGGTACCAGATTATGCGATGATTGGAGAAATTTCCTTGTATTCATATGGATTTGTAGATGCAAGAAATTTATCGGTGAAAATTGTGACCGTTTACCGGTTATGTTCGGAGCAGTTGTCTTCTCAAAATCACTATGATTACGGTGGGTGTATTTTTTATTTTATATTTTGCGTGAAATAGTAAAACTACTTGTATTAAAATTTACAGGCTGTTCACGAGATTTTGCTATATCATTTATGCTTTTATCTACGCAGATTATTGAGGTATCAGTAGTTGTGCTTGAATAACAGTCCGCTTTGTCATAAAACAACAAAAAATTCATATCTAAGGATTTTGGAGTGACTGGATATTCTTCAGTAAAGAGAATATAAGAATTGTTTTTTAAGTTTGAGCACCTAATGCATAAACAACCAAACGCAAACCATGAACATTATCAACTAAATAAAATTCACTAAAAATGAGGCGCTTGAAAGTATCAAACAAAAATTATTACTCAAACCGAAAGTATTATTTCTACATTACGTGCGGCATCAGTTTCTCCAGTAGGTAATACAAACTCGGCACATGTCTCATGTATAGGAAATAAACCTCGGAACAAATATTCAAAGATTCACTTTCAAAATGTTTAAACTCGATACATGAATAATAATACCTCCATCTGCTTACAAGAAATAGACTGATGTAATATTAAAACAAAATTTATTAATTTAAAATATACAATATACATTATAGGTAAATAGGAGGAACATATTATTCAAAATTATATTTGCACTGTACTATTTCAATTAATTGCATGATAATGTGATATCATTTTAACATATTGCAATTTGGACAGCTTACTATTTTACATTCTAGAATTAACAAAATTACGACGTTTCTTAGTGGCTATATTTTTAAATTTATATGCTACCTTTAATATAGATTTCAGTTTGTTTTCAAGAAGTGCGCTCACAAAAATAAATAAAGAATTATGCGTTTGGTACATGGATGCATTAAAATGGAAATGAAACGATTCGCAAGAATTGTTTGTTTTATCGCAGTAGAGGCATCTGACCATATATATGGTGGCAATTTCGAATTATCTGTTAAATAATTTTCTAGGAGGTATTCAGAATATTTTTCCAGTCTTTCATCTACTGGCTTAACTAAAAAAAAATCGTCAACGTCCTTTGGTTCTAAAAATAAAACACCAAAACATAATGGAGCCACTTTCTAATCTCCGAATTTTTTTATTCACATAAAAACTTCAAATTACTTTTACAGCCAAATATCACTAAATTCTTGGATAAATTATTAACAATTAGGAAGTCTTCATTTTTCTTGGTTTTTGGTTGAAGTTCATTCAAAGTTTCATGAACCTCCGATATTGATTTTGGTAAAGCTTGCAATAATTTTCGACGTGCAGTGTAAATGTTTCTTTTAGCACATTGTAGATCATTTATTATCGAATTGTTTAAAGACACATCATTTTTAGCTAGCTCCATTCTCATCATTTTGTACGGTTTTTCTGTTATATCACTTTCGGATTTTCTCTTCGAACAATAACTTAAAACATGTTTCTGCAACATATTTGTTAGTTCTGGTTCATGATTATGATTTACACTTAGGTTTACATTTATCTTTGATGCACCTTCAATTAGTTTCTCCGGCAGCTAATTTTCTGTTGTGTTCTTTAAACTTATAGTTCTCGTAAACTAAGAGAAGTTTTGGCATTTTCACACCTTTTCACAATAATTATGAGTACATAGACATAGACCATGCACTTTACACTAGAAATGACTATGTACTTATTACAGGGGCTAGGTACCTACAACAACTTCATGCCGAGTTTGTGGTAGTAAAAATATAATGTAAAATGCATTGGGATTAAGAGATCAGGATGTGTCAAGTTTGATGCCGTCCCTCCTGTAATAGCTGCTGCCTTTGCCTTTATGAACGTTCAATAATCGCAGACACGTATACCGCCCTTTAAACTTAATTGTCCATTATTGACCTTGGTAGATAATTAGTGTAGGAGTTTGGAAAATTGCCGCCAAATCGCTATATTGTTTCTTTTAGTGTTTCTTTGCACCTAGTTGTCGGATGTTAATTTTGTAAAGCTTATTTTATTCCTCTTTTCTAGGCAAACAAATTTTGTGATTACACATTTTTTGTTAAATCAACAATAAAAATTTTAACAATGGGGTTTTCTGTATTATGAATAAAGGAATTAATTAAAAAACATAAAGATATATTTAATCAAAAATATTTATTTTAGATATTACTAAACACATACATTATAGTGGATATAGTATTGATACAGATTAGTAGCATGGTCTTGAACAAAAATAAATTACAAACCTCAGAAGACTGACAGAGGGTTCTTGCATTGGTCTAAAACACAACTTTTACATTTGCAAAAGTCACAGCACATTACTTTGAGTCTTATGTAGGGACATACATTATCTCTGAAGCATGTTTGGCAACAACATGGCTTAGAAAAATCTTCGGGGTCCGTTGGAGCATCTGTTATTTGTGGAATAAAGGTGTAATCTTCCTCTTTATAGCCATAGTCCAATGGATTGAGTTTCTCAGACGGTTCCAAAGCATAAATCAATTTGTAGCATTGCAAGTAGCTTCTTTTGATATGAAGACGGATAGATTTTGATGTAGGGGGTAGATTTTTTGTGATGGAAACGTAATTTATTCATTGTTCCTAAGCTTGAGCCAAGTGATCGAACTAGAAATGCTTCTGCTTTTTTTACCATGTCATCATTCAGTGGCTTTTTCCCAAAATCTAACAAAAGGTATTCTGCACATGTTTCAGCTACTTCTAAAGCTGTTAACTTCGTACTGGCTTTGCTTGTCGTGTCGCAGCCGGTTAAAGAATGAATAGCTGGTAAAGCTGTTAAAACAGTAAGTGGTCTTTGCGATCTAGGAATATTCAAAACATAAATATATCTCAGTAACTAATTAATTTAACAAAAAATGTGTAATAACAAAATTTGTTTGCCTTGAGAAGAGGAATAAAATAAGCTTTACAACATTAAAATCCAACAACTGGGTGAAGATAAACACTAAAAGAAACAATCTAGCCCTAATATATCCACTATAATGTATGCATTTGGTAATATCTAAAATAAATCTAGCGATTTGGCAGCCATTTTCCAATATGGCGACCAAATGACCAAGATTTGGACCAACTTTTTTTTACACTCCTATAGGAGTTTAACAAGGCCCGCAAACAAAACTTAGGGGACATAAAAGTGCACACGAGACATATGGCCTAGCTCCTAGACTAAATAGAAAAAATTATTAACCACTAATAGAGGAATTCAACTTCTCAGTTGGCTAGAAGACGCAATAATTGTCAACATCACAGCTAGTAGAGGAAAAACATATTTATTAAACTCCAACCAAACATTCACTGTTTAGTTGTACTTTATGCTTGAAAACTTGTTCCTCAAATTGTACTCAAAAGTAGAAATTTCCTCTTCGCCGATCGAGATATGACTCGAGTCTTTTCGCGCAGATTTTGAGACCTTCACCGGCAGAGCTGCTTTTGCTGCACTGTAGATTTTTTCACGATCACTTTTCAATGCAGCCTTTCACACACATCCAAATCTAGCTGGAAAGTTGACGTTTTGCTCTATCTGTAACAATCCGACACTATTAACGCTATAAAATTGAGTGATAATAATTATTCAAAAAGAAGAATACATAATGTTTCTGTGACAAATAAAACTTATTTGGTTTTTCCTTTTTAGCTTCCTTTTATTACAGACTAGTGAAGAAGCTTTATAATGACTATAAAATAATAAGCTGCTAATTTTGCAATTTTGTCCTTTAGGAATGAGAGCTGTAAAATCTGTCCTTTCGGCGGCGGGTAATAATAAGAGAAAATATCCCGACCTCGATGAAGATATATTGCTACTAAGAGCCATTCTAGATGTAAACTTACCTAAATTTTTAAATCAAGATTTACCTCTATTTGATGGAATTATATCAGATTTATTTCCTGGCATAACTTTACCAGAAGCCGATTATACCAAATTAATAGAAAGCATGAAAATATGCTGCGAAAAAAGAAAATTAATAGCAAAAAACTCTGTTATTACAAAAGTAATTCAAACATACGAGATGATGATTGTTCGATGGGGTTTTATGATAGTTGGTTATCCTTTGGCTGGCAAAACTTCAACTATAAAAGTACTAGCAGATACTCTCACCCTAATGAATAAACAAGGTAAGTTTTAATAAAGAATATTATCGACAATTTAAATATTCTTTGATTTTTTCATAGTCTTCACTATTTTCAAAAAATTGTTTGAAAGTAACAAGAATTTCTTGATAAAAAGTTCAAATCTTATACATGTCAAAAATAAGTCGAAGGAAGTTATCTTAAAGCAAGCGGTAACTTAAACGGTGGTCAGCAATGGAACGAACTTAAATGGAAAAAAAGTGGTAACTGTTAACGATTATGTGATTTTATTGCATACCGACGTCAGGCAGAACCAGATTATTATTAATTGCATTATATCACTGTGATAAAAGTGCGATAAATCGGTAGACTCCATTTCACGCAAGTATATCCCACTTGAAGTTGCAGTCGTATGCGCGAACTTGTTGACAAAAACCAGCACCACATTGTAAAATTGACATTCGACTTCAAATCAGTAGCGTAACGTTTTCACATTTTGTACGTTAACAAAAATTGAGAATATTAAAAATGTATTTATCATAAATATAGTTTAAATAAAACATATTTGGGAATTCTTTGAAGATATTTTCACATATAATAGACACTGGTATATGAAAATACTTGGTATCGTTAAAATATTTATACTTTCAATTAACGATTGGCTGCCTTTTGGTATTGCGTAAAAACAAGAATTAAAATTCGTTGAAATTTATTACTAATTATAAACAATACGTTTTATATATGTAAACATTAATAATTATATCATGGTCAAGTCTACACGTTCAATAACAATATGTGATGTCGGTAAGGTTAAGCAACTCACACTTCATGTTTATACGTACTTGACCTAGGTCATACATACATATATAGTTCGGAACGAGACTAAATTTATAATTAATTATGCATTACTTATTCTACTTACAATTCAAGTAAAAGTAATATACAGTGCCATTCAAAAGTCCCCTTTCCTCCTCGTATCTTTTGAACGGCTACACTTACATTAATAAAGTATGGAGTGTGAAAATAAAGTGTTGTAAACTTCTCTACGAATGGTAACAGGTGACGTAATAGTAATAGATGACGTCACAGTGCCACTCTTGCCAATAATTTTAAATAGGACCTTATGGCAAGTGATATCTCGTTTGAAAGGCATTGACATTGGCTACATAGCCATGTTTGGCTTTAAACTAATTTTGACGGATAAATTAAATAAACACCAAAATTATTATTTCACATTTAAATATTTAAGATTTTTCAGACCGCCTCTGGTTAGTTGTCAAAAAAATTGACGTTTTTAATTTAATAGTATTTGTTGCTTTGCAAAGTTTTTCTAAATAGCTTAAATATTTAATTTTATTATTGTTTAACGAGACGTTTAAGAGTAGCAGCTATCTTAATAATTGATGAATCTGGAAAGAATCTTCATGAAGCGGAACGTTTATTTAATGAGAGATACCCCGATCGCCCTATCTCGAGAACTTATTTGAGGGAGCTTCTCCACATGTTTGAAGCAACAGGTAGTGTTCAAGATGCCAAACGATCTGGTCGACCAACATTTAGTGATGATAAAAAAATTGATATAGTTGCTGAAATGGTAGTAAACCCTACTTCCTTTTCAACTAAAGTTGCGTCTATCTGTGAAGTAAGTAAAAGTACAGTACAGAGAGTGTTCGCTAAAAATAAATTTCATCCATACAAGTTAAAAATGTTGCACCACCTTTCGGATGACGACCCCGACAGAAGACTCGAATTCTGTGAATGTATGACAAATAAAATTAGTCAAGACCCACATTACACAAAAACAATTTGTTTTAGTGACGAAAGTACTTTTTGCCTCAATGGAAATGTGAATACACAAAATGTAAGGTATTGGAGTGACACAAATCCTCACACCTTTCGTGAACAACATACCCAATTTCCAGAAAAAGTCAATGTTTGGGCAGGTATTTTGGGAAACCACATAGTTGGTCCTGTTTTCCTAAATTCAAATTTAAGCGGTGAAGTGTATCTGGAGATGTTACAAAATGCAATTGAGCCATTAATTCTTGATATTCTGGAAGATAATCCAGATGAATTCGGCCATCTGGAAATAACATTTCAACAAGATGGTGCTCCTGCACATTATTATGGTGCAGTAAGACGTTACCTGGATAAAGAATATCGAGGTAGATGGATCGGCCGGCGAGGTCCTATAGAATGGCCACCTCGGTCACCAGATCTGACACCATTAGATTTTTTTCTATGAGGGTACTTGAAATCCAAGGTTTATACTACGGCACCAGATAGCATTGGCGTTTTGAAAGAAAGAATTATTGAAGAATGCAATGCAATTTCAGCTGACATATTCGAACGAGTACGACAAGAGTTTACTAATAGGATGTATTACTGTCAGGAAGTAGACGGAGCACATTTCGAACACTTGCTATAAGAATCCATTGTTGATATTTGATTAATTAAATTAAAAAAAATAATTTCAATAATTTTGGTATTTATTTAATTTATCCGACAAATTTAGTTTAAACCCAAACAAAATTAATATGGCTATGTAGCCAATGTCAATGCCTTTCAAACGAGATATCACTTGCCATAAGGTCCTATTTAAAATTATTGGCCAGAGTGGCACTGTGACGTCATCTATTACTATTACGTCACCTGTTACCATTCGTAGAGAAGTTTACAACACTTTATTTTCACGCTCCAAATTTTATTAATGTAAGTGTAGCCGTTCAAAAGATACTAGGGGGGGAGGGGACTTTTGAATAGCACTGTATAACCAGTAATGTTAAGATGTAAATATAACTTTGTTGGTGTTAATAAAACAATCTCCCAGTGACACCATAGTTCTACATCAAGTTGTTACTGCTCCCAGAGGACCAGGAGGTTCACATGCTTCAGTGAACTTCCCAAAATCACATAGCAATGTTCGTTTGTAACGCCAATGGCATGAAACGGTCGTTAAGAGTTTTCCACTAAGATATTTCTTTCAGTTTTGCTTGCACAAAAAAAATGTGCGCATAACGATTATAAGAAATATCATGCCTTAAAACACGATAAAAGTAGATTTTGACAAAATGTTTTTCATCTCTTCATTTTTCAAAAATTGTTGAACAATTTTAAATTTTGTTTATTTAAGCGGTAAGTATAATCAAAATCAAGATGATAATATAAGGAAATATAGAGGAAATTATTCCAAAAAGGATGAGGTTTTCCAAATTTGAAAATTCACTGACTTTTTTTCATTTTATGAACATTAACAATTTTGAAAGTTTGTTCAATCGACAGAGTGAGTATTAGTTTGATAAAAGCATATAAGCAATATTTTCAAAATTTCATTTACATATTTTTTGAACATATTATAAAAAAACGGATTGTCATAGGGTCTTGATAATACCGAGATAATTTTGTCATAGAGAATGCTGAAAGCGTGTGGCTTGATAATAGCCCAAGGCCGCAGGCCATCAAGACCCGATGAGTATTCGATAAGATAATTTTTTACTTTGTAGATATCAAAAAATTGATTGTCAATCTGACGTTTAATAATTTTCAATACAAAATTTATTAGTTTTATGCCCGGTTGCAAGAACGCTTATTAAAAATGATGAAGGATTAACGGCTAATCAATGAAATAATAACTCGTTAATTCTTCAAATCAACCATCATTTACACAATCAAAATGCAACGAATAGGTACCTGCAATGATGAACAATTGATTGACCATTATTTTTTTCGTGAAATCGGGTTCATAATTTTTTAATCAACCATCATATGATGAGAGATTTGATTAGCGTTCTTGCATTAATCAAACAAATATTATTCATTTTTATTTAAAACTACAGTTGTGAAAATTACAATTGGTAAATTGGAAGAATTATGCAAACTCGTTTCAGCATCCAGTTTGTATTCTCTGGTAGCACAAAACTCGAGAAATATTCTCCATACATATTTTTTTGATTTGATTGTATTTTTTAGTATATTATTAGATGTAATAATAATATCATTAATTGAATCGTTAGATGCAATACCAAATCTTCGCGGCATTTTTAAACCAGTTGCCAGTTTGACATTTAATTAATTTAAAAAAAAACACCACATGTAGGGTGTTATCGCTGTAATCCAGAGGTGATTGGATGAAATTTGACACATGACTTAAAATTAAGTAATTTAATTGGTTACTATATTTAGTAAAAAATTATCGATAATAATACAACAATAACAAATTTCTTCGATTTTGAGAAACAAATTGTTGTTTGGAAACCGCACGAGCGCGTAAGCGTTTCGAAAAAGAGAAGAAATTTTCGATAATCATTAATTACACGAGTTGTATTTGTCAAGATTATTTCACGATACAATGATTTTGACGTTTCTTTAATAATTTGACATTTTCTTTCAGTCACTAGATTTTTAATATCGAATAAAACAACTAATGACAACGCGAAACACACAGATAGGAAAATTGCATGTATCCAATTAGGTGCCGAAATACAAAATCGAAAACATGGTGTTTTCAGATATCAATCCTCATATTTAAACCAACCGTAGGCGCGTATTTTGTATTGAGTTAAATAATCAAAGGTAATACCACGAGTGCTTCAAATTTTATCGATATTTTTTTCTTTTCCACGAAAACTTGTTTATTTGGCAGCAATATGAAAACAAACCGATTGATAAAATCACGAGTCCGTTAGGACTCGTGATTTTATTTAAATTCGGTTTGTTTGAATGTTTTTGCCTTAAATAAACAAGTTTGATTGATGAAAATAAAAAATTATGTGATAAAATTTGAAGAACGAGTTGTATTTGGGAAGATTATTTTTTTCAACAATCGGTTTGTGTTCATTTTTCAATAGATAAACTTCGAAGCACTTTTAGTTGTCAATAATGACAAATTCAAAGTAAAATTTTGACGTTTCAATGTAAACAAGGTATTATCGATGAGGAAGCAGTTTTATCAGTATAATACCGAATGATTGGCTAGAATAATGTATTGCTATTGGTTGAAACCACCAAAATGTCAGACAAATAATCACAATAATTTGATTAACATTTCTTGATCTTGTCTGTCTTGATAAACATACGGGGTATTCACTCATAAGCTCATAGTGCCCATAAATAGTAACCTTGAAACTTGCTGGCTGCAGACGTGCAAAAAAAGAAAACCGGGATAAGATTCCTGAATAAGAACATTACGAGGGAAATAACGAACAGTTCAAATAAAAAGGAGTTTGTGAATTATTTGAATATTTGAAGGAAAGGCTACAAAAATTAGCAAAATTATATATTTTTAAGGAGAAAGTGGTTTTTAATACAGATAAATGAGGAAAAATTAACGTCTTTTTTCATTTAAACTTTAAGGTCTTCCTGAAGAAAAAGTGGAAATACTAACCATGAACCCAAAAGCCATAACAATGGGTCAATTGTACGGTCAATTCGATCCAATATCCTACGAATGGTTTGATGGAGTTATAGCTACCGGTTTTCGAAGTTTTAGCACAGATCTAAGTCCAAACAGAAAATGGATGGTATTTGATGGACCGGTCGATGCGGTTTGGATTGAAAATATGAATAGCGTACTCGATGATAATAGGAAACTTTGTTTAATGTCCGGTGAAGTCATGGCAATGACAAACTCAATGTCTCTTATTTTCGAAGTAATGGATCTGGAACAAGCTTCTCCCGCAACGGTTTGTTATATTTTAATTCATTAATTTAGTTACTTTAAATTTATCCTATACTATAGATGGATGTAGCTAGAAAGAAAAACATGTATATTTCTTGAGTTTCCTAAGCTGCTTAATCAATAATTTACAAAAATCATATAAGAAAATGGCCTATTCCGGTACAGTTATAACACTACCATTTTCTACAAATCAAAATCATATTCCGGTGCTGTTACAACGCAACCATTTTGTACAGATCAAAATCTGTCTATATCTTTTTCGTTGTTTTTTGTTCCTGTAATGCTGTATTTTTGTGTAATCGAAAAGGCCTAAAGTGATCAGTTTTGTCTAATGTCTGAAAATAAATGGCACCCAGACGAATCAGACGTTCTAGTCGCCCTTAATTTTCAGTATGTGACGAGCTGTCGAACCTTTCACAATGTACAGGTCTGTAAGGATAATTTTTAAGTAAATTACCGATAATAAAATCTGCAAAGTTTCAATGCTGTCAACAAAGATGACAAATTATTTTGAGATTGAACTCCAAACACCAGCCGGTTTTACGCAAATAGGATGACGTTATCTCTTCCTAATAGCTTTATCTGTTTTCTTAGTACTACTAACTGTACATTATCAATATTTTTGGGAAATTTAAAAAAAAAATTTCCTGTTACAAATCAATCAACCTGTGTGAAGAAATCAAGGTGGTACGGTCGTACGTCAAATGATCAATTCAAAAAGATTTAACGTGTACCTACCTACGCTGAAAAATGCAAATCACAATTCCATGCATCATTCTAGAATTTCATAGTTATCTGTTCATCCGTTTCTAATACAACTCATAACGCTCTTAAGTTGAAACGGAATGTAATATAGATATCGAACAGAACTTACCTGACTACCTATACGCATAAGAGGTTTTCCTTTTGAATTTCTGGATATGAAATAAGTTTTTTGGTCCTCAAATTGAATTTTTAAGACAAGTTTCAAACGTAAATTCTGAATTCCAGACACAGTATGCGAGATTCGGAATTGCCGGCTTCTATATCGGATCCCAAACAGCAAAATATGTCCAGTGTACGTACATTTTAGACTCATTTTAAGTCGTACAGTAAGTACGTACGTACAGTAAGGGACCTGTACGTACTATACGATAAGCAGTAAGTACATACTTAAGACAGACTTTTAACGTACTTTGTGTACGTAGGTACAGAGGCTAAGGAAGCAGAGCAGTAAATAGCATGAATTGCCCCGCGCATAGATGGCGCGCTATAGGGACGCGAAGACTACACCGACAGAGAGCTGACTGGATGCTATGCCTTCAGGCGACAGCAGAGTAGAAGCAAGAATTAATTGTTCTTTGTCAACTGTTTTATTTCTCTTAGGACTTAGAATGATAATTTTTTGTTGTTTTAATATGTTGACCATTTATTTTGATAGGTATGTGATGCCGTTATGATTATTCTTATTGGTAGACATTTTCTCAGGCTATGTTAAAGTAATATTACAGTTTACACTGTAATAATTCCAGAAATATAAAATAGATCTCTGAAATTTTATATTCATGTACACTTTGAAATAATTGGTAGTCATATCGCAATGTAAAATTAGCCGCTGGGCAGTGGACGGCCACGAATTCTATCGCCAGTGGCCGATAAAAAATTTAAAATCCGATACCAAATTTGACGGCTCAATTTTAACGCATACATATGCTGAATGCAAAATTCGCGTGTCTGCTATTCAGAATCTACGTCTGAAAGAGATGCGCTTTTTCTGTTTTATCTCGATTCTAATTTCTGTCTTTCTTTTTTGTCTCTGTTTTTGATTGTCTCTGTCCGCTTTTTAGAAGATTTTCTGAATAGTCGTTAGTTCCAGCGAGCTATATAGTTCAATCAACAAGAGGAGTTTTGCGATTATGTATTGAATTATTGAGCAATCGTTTAACTGTATAGGTCATCTATATTACAGGTTTCTCGTTGTGGAATGATCTATATGGAGCCAATTACCTTAGGCTGGGAACCTTTTGTTGAATCGTGGCTTCCTACATGTAATCCTATATGGTGTGGACCAGAGAATAAAGATATCATCAAAGAAATGTTATTTTGGATTATACCACCGTCTTTACTATTTATTAGGAAACAGTGCATGATGTTTTGTAATCCTGGTGATATCAGTCTCGTTTTGAATATGATAAATATGCTTCAAATGCATATGGACGATGCTATCGCCGAAAATCCCAAAAAAGAAGACCAAGATAAATATCTGGTTATCTGGACTCAAGTTGCTTTAATTCAGTCTGGCAAGTAAATTTAATTTTTTTCATTTAATAAAACATACTATGGTAGGTTTTGAAACCATGTTTAATAATTCACTTCAGATTGGCTTTTTCAAAGGTCAGGTTTTTAAAAAGTAATGAAATCAATAAATATCATCCACAATCACATTATAATTAGAGTTTTATCCACACTTATGAAGCACGTAAACTATCACTTTATCCACTAGTAAAATAATGAAAAATACAATCTTAAATCAATTACATTTTGATGTTACAGTTGCTGTCAGGGCGAAATGTGATAAAACGTTGTATTGCAATCGTCTTTCAGTTGCGTTTTATCCACGCAAGAAAATTAAACCATCGTACTTTGCTCTCGGGTTTGAACTTTCTTGCGTGGGTAACACACTATCTAATACACTTATATACGTACATAATAAATGACTATTATTGATACATTTTTTCTTATTAACTGTGAATATAGTCACATATACCTAGTTTATTATAAATAAAATGATCAAAATAAGTGAGACATAGTTAAATTGAAGGTAATGTGGTTGAGCATCATTATTTTAACCAACTATTCCAATCAAAAATTGAAGTTTGCTGATTTCATGGTTCCAATTGATGTGAAAATAATACTTCGACTCAATAAAAAAATAGAAACTGATCGAATGAAATATGCTGCATTTATCCTTGCTTACAAAGGACGTTTACAAAATACAGTAGAAATTAGTTAAAGGAAATTATCATAAAAAAACAACTGGGCACAAATACGATGGAAACAGACTAAGCAATATACCTACGTACACAGAAAGAGGATACTGTGTAGAGTGATCTTAAGCCTTCTATATTCACGAATTGATTAAATTTGAATTATAGTATTGTTTCCATTTATAAAACGATATATTTTAGGTATCTGGGGTATAGCTTCCATTTTGGATAAAGATTCCAGGGAAAAATTCGATGAATTTTATAGAACATTATGGAGAGGAGAAAATGAACAATGGCCTTATCCTGCTTGCTTAGAAAAATTAGAAGTGGCTATTCCACCCGATGGACTAATTTTCGATTACAGCTACAATTACAAAATGAAAGGAAGTTGGAAATATTGGCCAAGCGTTGTAAAAAGTGAAAGAGTAGATGAATGCAAAAACATTATGCAGGCTCTTATACCAACTGTTGATACAGCCAGGTTCGCAATATTAGTATGATAATTGTTCAAACGAAGCAAAAGCTACTTTTTATTTTTTCCATTAAATCTATACCACTTTTTAAACAAAAGGCCAGTAAGTTATCCAAGAAAATACCTAATGTTGTTGAATATATTGTACCTCGTTAGCATTCAATTTTGTGATAAGCTGGTGGTAATTGATACTACATAAGTTTTATCATCAAAATATCTGTTTGTATTGTCTGTATTGCGGCTATTCATAGTATTCATATCCACCAAATAAATTCAGCTTCTTATCATAGCCGAATAGTTTATTTGGTGAAATATATGTTAGGTCTGAGGATGAGAGAGAGATAGACTCCGCCACACATCAGATATCTGATTAGGGTGATGACCAGACAGGCACAAAGTATATGCTCTGCCGTTTCACTATCTTCCAGGCAAAGGTGCGGCACTTCTAATTTTCTAAGTTTTACCATATGATTCACACGACAGTGTTCTGTTGAAAGGCCCGTTTGACACTGTAGGTCATTATTCAGAGGATATATGAGATCCTTTGAATGAACAAATTCTGGTAAATTATATCAAAAATCTAAAATTACTGGTAGTCCAGTTATCCATTACTTATTTATTTGGCAAAACTAAATGAGATGCCAAGTTTTACGACGCCGCCCTAAGCTTACTAAAATAATATGTTTCACAAAACCATTTTATAAGCTCTCTAAAAAATGAAAAACAATAAGACAAATGGGGGTATGAATACAAAATATAAAACAAGAGGGCAAATAATCAAGCAAAATAAAGACAAAATATAAGAACACCGTTCCAGGATAGATAATCTCATCGGGCTCATTGGAAGAAAGCAAGTGCTTCATTATAAAATTTAATTTTACGTAAGGTCTTTCATGCATTTAATACCAGCTGCTGTGACTGTAGATGCCTTTAAGCTTGGCTATCCGAGAAATTTTTTATTGTTTTATGTGTGAGATTGAGTTTCTCAAATCTTTCCACATTAGTTTCCGCCAAAAATACAGTTGATCTGTTACCTGTACTGATATGTACGGATATGTAGAGGTCCGATAAGAAAAAGAAGACGTACATCTAGAATCCTCTAGAACTGTCATCGAAAAGTCTAGAAATGTCATCGAAAAGTCGAGAACTGTCTGGAACAGGTGAAAAGTATAAAAAGCGGGAAAATTGACATTAGTTCGGTTAGTTTTGAATTATAAGAGATTTGAGTTCTGTGATCTGATACTGAGAAATTATTTTATAGTATTGAATTGTGAAATTTGAAGTTGCAGAAATAAAGAAAGTTGTTAAAGAAATAGGAGTAGCTTTGGTGACAGCGATGGGATTTGAAAAATATTTGTTCTACTATCTATTTATGGTAAATACTAGATACACCACATACAACAGGAACATGGATACTTCCGAACCTCCAACATGGTTTTTAAAGGTGGAAGAAGAGAAGGAAAGTCGCAGAAAGGAGGAAGCAGAAGGGAAGGAGAGACGCATAAAAGAGGAAGAAGAAGAGAAGGAAAGATGCATAAGGGAGGAAGAAGAAGAGAAGGAAAGACCCGAGGAGGAGGAGGAAAGACAGAACTAGGAGAGGTTTAGACAAGAGGATGTAGGAATTATGAACGGACTAACACAAATTCAGGAAACTTTAAAGCTAGAGGTAGGATAGCTTAATAATAGACCAACAACAAGAAGCACTCTAGCACCGGTCAGACAAAAATAGCTTTGCATCATGATTTATCACAATAAATATCATTGAAGATTTTAAATTGTAATGACAAATTAGAAATTAGGAAAAATTATAAAATTATTTAAATCCTGAATAAATTACAATAGTGCGGAATCATAACTTGAGAGAAATTTAATAATATTTTGGACATTTAAATTAAAAATAAAACGATTGGGGTAATAATAGCAAAAAACAATAATAATTCTTCATACAAAGACCATGTAATGTAATTCTAATTGATAAAATAATAAATTTCAATTCAGAAAAATGTCAATACAATTTTATTGAAATAAAACGAAAATTTCCAACCACAACCTGAGAGAAGTTTTGGCTGGGGCATATTTCATAAGAAATTATTGAAAATGAAAATAATCAATATTGACTGAATGAAAATCAATGTTAATGTAATATGATGAAACAGCAGAGCATATAATTTGTGCCTGCCCCGCCGCGGCTCGAATCAGGTACCTGATATTTGGCAGGGTTTCTCTCTCGCCCTCGGACCTGAAATATCTTTCACCAAATAAACTAATCTGCTTTGTTAAGAAGCTGAATTTGTTTGGTGAAATCTGAATAGGTGTGAGCCACAATAGATTCTTGCGAGTAGCACTGGACGGCCTTATAGACCCACTCACCCCAAACCTAACCTTAACATGTTAAATAGTCAAATTATATAAATCGCAATAAACTGTATTGTATTTACAGATACATGTTATTAGTTGACATGCATATCCGATACAAAAAACCTTGTCTTTTAATGGGACCGACAGGAACTGGAAAGTCATTCTACATCACAGACGTCTTATTGAATAGAATAAATAAAGAAAAATATGAACCTGCTTTTATTACCTTTACCGTTCAAATCACTTGTAATCAAGTTCAAGATTTAGTTATTTCTAAACTCAACAAAAGAAAACGTGGTCATTATGGTCCTCCTAAAGGAAAGATGACTATACTTTTCATTGATGATGTTAATATGCCAGTAAAAGAAGGATATGGAGCACAACCTCCTTTAGAACTGCTGCGTCAATATTTTGACCATAAAAACTGGTAAGCCACTGTTCAGGTAACCTCATTATTAAAGGCACTCTCGGAAGGCGATTTTAAGTAACAGCTCTGGTAACGTACAATAAAAAAACTTGTAACGTAACTCTTTATTTCGATGATAATACAGATTTGAAAAGCTTTCACATAAAAAAAGCGAACTTACGTGACCCTCTTCTACTTCTATGCCTTTTCCATTTTTTTCATATAGGCCAAGCAATAGATACATTTTTATGACAAAAATCCTGGTAGGAAACGGACTATGCCATCATCTGAACGACATTACGTAGTATGAACAGTTAAAACAAAGAAAACCTTCTTATTTTATTTTTGGTTAATAATACGAGAGCATCTTAAGTACAACGTATTTCTTAGCGAAGTGATTGGATAATTCGGAGCGAAGAAAACTCGAAAAAACTGGAAAATTCGTAGTTTTTTCAAATATTCATATATTTGTCGTTTTTCAAGTTATAACGTTGAAACTTTTTAAAAAACAAGTCCTTTGTATGCACTTTATGTGCGCTAAGAGGAGGTACCATGGGACGATTACTTTTGTTGTAATTGCAATACATTTTCCAGTAGGTCTAATGCCCGTACCTATAGTCCCTACTCAATCTCCGACTTGAGACGTGCTTCGCCAAGTCAGACTTCGTCTCAAGTTTAGCTGCTGTACTATAGTCAAGACTTCGTGAATTCTCGGGTAAGTTGAGATCCGGCTTGGGTGTTTTGGTAACTTTTGTGTTACTACCAAAAATCTACTGATTTTAATAAATTCACGTTGGCAGCATTTTAATGACTGACTTTGTTTCGTTTCACAGCACACATAAACAGTTTGGCTTGTTGATAATTTGGTAGTAATACAGACAAGGAAATCGTCTTTTACATACTCCAAACTCTTGCGATGTACAATACGGAAAATAACCTCTAATAATATTTTTTGAGAATCTATACCAAATTCTAAAATCTTCCTCACTATAGAATTCCATAGGATTTGCCGCATCTCGAATATACCGTTTTGGTAAGCGAATATCTGGCATTTCCTCAACAATGACTATAAACTCTAAAATCTCTTCAAAATTTTCAATATTCATCCTATTCCTTTAAAAATATAATGTTTTATAAACCTAACCCCCTTTTATATGTTTATAAAAGATGACAGTTGAGACAGATTTCTTAAACGAATGCTGTCGATAAAAACCGAAGACATGCAAGTCGTGCTCAATGTTGGTCTTTACCAGACTTGGGCCTTTCTCCAGTCACGCAAGCGCAGTAATCTTACGTTCTGCCCGAGACCCCGTCTCAAGTCGTACTCAAGCTCGAGACCAATCTCAAGTCCTAACTATAGGTACGGGCATAAATGCGTTATAGATGGTACGATTTTAAATTTAAAAACGGTTTTGCAAAATACAAATATGTAGCAGCAAAACGTATATTTTCGATTTGTGATCAAATGCTGATGATGATGATGGGACAGTCCGATTTCTACTAGGATTTTTGTCAAAAACTCATTATTTTGAAGCTCTATTGCTTAGCCTAATAAGGGAATTTTTTATTTAAAAAAAGTATTATTCTTGCCCGTTATGAAGTCAGCCGAGTTTTGTATTTTCCTCCAGAGCTGGTCCTGTGAACTAATTTTACTCGCATATACCAAGGACTCCATATTATGTCCCCAACATAAAAATCGAGCAGGTTATACACAGGACTTTTTGGTGCCAATACATCGTTAGGAAATACCTCATGATGATTTCGAACAGCTCATGGAAAATGAGGTGTACTTCCAAGACATCGGGAGCGGAAGGGATTTTCCCAGCATTGCTCTAACAACGACAAGACGAGATTCCACCACATCTGGTTAAAATTAGTCAAAGCAGCCTAGAACTGGTAGATATACCAGAAGCATGGAGAAGGGTTAGGTTATTCCAAAAAGCTGGAAAAAGGTACATAACAAACCCCAAATTCTTCAGACCAATCAGCGTAACATAGTTTGTGCTCAAAACGAAGAAAAAACTAATGACAATATTATATTAGAACGGAAATCCTGGAGACACTACCTCTCCACCCGCATCAGCATGCTTACCAGGAGAGACTGCACTGGTACAACTCACGGAGGATATCCGAGGTGCCCTAGCTAGACATCCATGAAACCGCAGTATGTGCATTTTTGGATATAGACGGAGCTTTTGACAATACACTACACAAGGCTGTCAAGAGAGCATTAAATAGAAGAGGTGTAGACAGCAGAACAGAGTAGCAGAGACGAGGACGAGCAAATACATTGTCTCCACCTGTACAACCAGAGGATGCCTACAGGGAGGAGTAGCAGCCTCATTAAAGTGGAGTCTGACGGTTGACGAACTCCTGTGTGGTTTGATTGACCTCGGAATATCCTGCCAAGGATATGCAGACGATATTGTCCTAACAGCCAGGGGAAAATTCGAAAACACCCTTTGTGATATTGTACAAAGGGTCTGAACTATACAAAAAGCTGGTGTATGCAAGTGGGACTTAGCATCAGCCCCACCAAAACCATCTTCAAACTCAACCTCAAAACCATTAAACTTAATGGGAACGAGGTTGAATGGAGACAAGAAGTCAAGTAACTAGGTTTGACTCTAGACAGTAAGCCCCTGTGGAACAAAAGCGAAAAGGAGTTTATATATACAAAGCAAACATGGCTCTAGTGGTGTGCAATAATCTGGCAGGAAAAAATTGGGGTCATAACCCGAAAATCCTGAGTTGACTGCCATAAGTGAGACCAATTATAATGTATGGAACCATTGCGTCGAGTAGTAGAACTAGCCTATTGACGAAGAGACAAAACCCCTCCAAAATTCAAAGACTAGCCTGTATATGCATTACAGGAGAAATGAATACATGCCCAACGGCAGCCATTGAGGTGGTTCTCAACCGCACACCAGAATATGGTGGTGGAAATAGTTGCAGAAAGAACAAGAGTGAATAAGTGATAGTGGTGGAAGTTTTCTGTTTTCAAAATCCTAATAACAGAGGACTGACTTACTCCTCTTACTGCTGACATATGATGTGGGCTTACTGCAGTGGTTTCATCCACTCTAACCAAAATTTCGTCTCGATAAGGTGTCATTTGTTTGGAAAAAAACCTTGATTTTAATTTTAAAATGACCCGGTTCCATCCAAACGATGAAATAGATTTGAAAAAGTCTTGTGAGCTGGTTGCTTTTTACCTGGATGTAACAATTCCGACCTTCTGTAGGCAGAACGACCGCAAAAATTTTCTTGAGCGTATACACAAACCATCTCGTAATTTTTCATTCGTAAAATGAATATGACGGGGCATTCCAATCAAAAAATAGTATAATATGGTAGCTTTAAAAAAATGTAACAACATTTATCAGCAGCAATTATCACAAAGCAAACTCTTCATAAATGAACTAAAATTTGAAATCCCCTTCTGAGAATTTGAATTGTTTAATTGCGCTTTATTCGAACACGAATTAAATTATCGAGTTTAAAAGTGTTATTACGTAAAAATGATAATCACTTGGCGATCCCTGTGACAAAAGTGAAATAATACATAAAATGATATTCCTTGTCTCAAGTTATGCCTATGGGCCGATTTTGATAATAATTGATAAACATTCAGCGAAAAAATTTCAGGAAAATTGAACGCCTTGTATCCTTTTCCAGATCCATATTTTATTCAGGCATATTTAGTCATTCTACCGCCATATTTTGGTCCGAACAATCGTAGTTTATGTCCCAATAGTAATTAATCATCCTTTATATCAAATTAATTGGTTCTAGTGAATATAGAATAATCGGGTTATAATATTTTAAGGTTATATTCAGCAAACCAGTGCTGGCTAGTTGTACCTTTGATTACTCACGGCTAACAAAAAACTGTTACAAATGACGATATAGAAAATTTTTATATTATAATGAAAATAGGAAGCGATTCAATATTATATATACTAGTTGATTTTTTCCATTTTTACCATAATACCAAATTTATACGTTTTGTGTGTTAGCGTTTATGTAGTTTTTTAGTCACACTGTTTAGTTAGAGTTTTAGTAGTTAAGCTTTACTTTCTATCACGGAGCTTAAACTATAAAGCGGGATTTATAGATTGACGGACTGTAAACGTATACCACACGTAGACGCAATGGATACGTAACGAACGGTATGTAAACATTGTTGCAGTTATAAATAAACGGAACGGAAATTTTGCGCATGGGCAGAGGTAACGTACTCGCGACATTCAAATTAACCTAGAAATTATACAAATCATCTACATCCTGTGTCCTATGTTGTTTTGAGCTTTAAATTTTGTATTATACATTCAAAAATACAACATTAAATGACAGCTGATAGCCACGCTGACATCACACAAAATTCTTTCCTTTGATTGGCCGGACGTAAGAACGCACTGTAAAAAGATAAAAGTTGGTCAACTCTTCCGTTCCAGTCCGTTCCCCTTACGTTACGTCATGCACTTACGTTCCTTTATAAACAAGGTACGTAAATTCTCATAGTTGATCTTTGCACAGTGCGTCTACGATTACAGTACGTCAAACTATAAATCCCGCTTTACATTATAGATATATTTTTTGGAAAACTTTTGGTTGATACGATTTTTTTAGGTACGATTTAAAAACGACTGAACCTCTTTATTTGCACGATTTGATGTTTTTGGGTGCAATGGGTTTGGTCGGTGGCAGCAGACAAGATGTTTATCCAAGGTTCTTAAGACATTTCAGTATTTTTTCGATAAACGAATTCAGTCAAGAAAGCATGGCTAAAATATATTGTAATATATTGTTGTTAGGCTGGAAAAATAATGGCTTCCCATCTGAAATAATCAATGTTGTTAATCAAGTTGTTAACGCTAGTTTAGACATGTTTAAGGCAGCACAAGAGAATCTTCGACCAACACCTTCAAAAAGTCATTATGTGTTTAATCTTCGTGATTTTTCAAGACTTATTCAAGGTATCTATATTTCTTTTTTAGTATAAATTACAGGTAAGCAATAATTATTGTAGAATAAATTAAAAAATATCATTATACAGCATCTTAGTACCGAGCAAGTGGAGTATTTTCTCCTAGCAATAAACTAATTCTGGGTCAGACCGTTTCACTCAGATATACAAAGTGAGTTTCAAGTGTGGAACGCGTCAATTATTTCGGAAATGTGTTATGTGAGGGGTATTGTAAACCGGCCGATCTTATGGTAGTATTTACATTGCTACCAACCGTTAGTTCATTAAAAACTGATCCAGATTGCCTGGCTAGTGTGCGGTTTCTTGTACTAAGCTGCTTGGCTACTTGGAAAGAGTCGGGCTGGAATCTAGATTCAGAGGACCACAATAGATCTGAAAAGGCCGAGTAGCCACCTTATCAAATCCAATCTATATTTTTGTTGTAGAATTTATTATTTACTGCTAGGGTTATTAGCTGAAAGGCAATAGTAAGGGCTGAAACCATTAGTTATGTAAATATTAACAAAATCAATTTTTTCAACGTCTAACACATCATTTTAGAGCATCATACATAAAATAAATTCTATTCTAGGTTGTGCGATGCTTAAAAAAGAGTCTGCTGAAGATAAGAAAATATTTCCAAAAATTTGGATGCATGAAATATTGAGAATATTTTATGATAGACTAATTGAAGAAAAAGATAGAATATGGCTGTATGAAAAATTAAGAGCATCTGCTAAAGATTCGTTTAGAGAACACTTCGATATGCTTTTTGAAAGTATGAAAAATGAAGAGGGTATGTCCAATTCTTTGAATTTAATTTCTTTTGTTAAAAAAAATATATTCATATTCCAGGTGTTGTTACTAGAGATGCTTTGAAAAAACTGATTTTTGGAACATTTTTTGACCAAGATTCAGATGAAGACAAACGATATGAAGAGATTTTAAACATTGAGGCTTTAAGAGATTTATCAGAAAACTGTCTATCCGAATATAATGCAACTCACAAAACAAAAATGGACATAGTGTTATTCGATTATGCATTAGAGCATTTGTCAAAAATTTGTAGGGTGTTGTCGATGAGGTGTGGTAGTGCTTTGTTGGTAAGTGAGGTTGAAAAATAAACAAACATGGAAAATATAGTTCCTGAATACAAACCAGTAAAACCTCATGATCTAATAATATCGTACCATGGCGTGCTTAATATTCTATTAAATTGTACGAGACCTCCTTCCCATTTAAGTTCAACGTTGTACAAATGTCAACTATTTTTTAGTATAGACTGTATACTAGGGTTATAATATGTCAATTTATAAACACAGGATCAATAAAACAGGGCGAGCAGCTTGAAGATTGTGAACTTTGCAGTGATAGTTTTATATATCCCGTATCCCAATTATATTCTTCCTAACACTGGAGTTAGTAGTTTAGCGGTAAAACAATCCATAGCGAATATCTAATCAAAGGATCTCCTACCGAGAAAGACGAAAATTACAATTTCCAAGTAATACGTCACATGATCAATATATTTTACTAAGAATTTAAAGTCATCCCGACCACTAGGAAGCTACTGCATAAATTGCAGGAAGATTCAAATTTCCCCTATTCTAGGGAGACGCTTAGGGGTTTCTTGAAATCTAATGTTTTTTTTGCGAAAATGTCAAAATAAAAGAATGATTTTGATGAAACGCCCTAACATATTACATTGGAGATATACGCGATATACGAAAGCATCGCCAAGAAGGGCGAAATATTGTTTAAATGGACGAAATGTACGACCTTGGTTCCTACTTCGGAATTTTTTTTATTCACAGTCTGCTAAAACGAGTTAAGCAAAAAAGTCCTTCGACGATCATTTTTTAAAATATTTTTTTATAGGTTGGTATAAGTGGCTCCGGTAGACAATCGTTGACACGACTCGCAGGGGAAATATACGGCAGTGCCGTTTTTCAAGCTGAAATTACCAACAATTACGGACTAAACGATTGGCGAGATGACATTAAAAAGGTACTCAAAGAGTCAGGTGGTAGAGGAAAAGACAGTATCTTTTTAATAGGCGAAGGACAAATAAAACAAGAGTATTTCCTGCAAGACGTTGATTGTCTATTAAACTCTGGAGAAGTTCCTAATATGTACCAAATCGACGAAAAACAAGAAATACTAGATATGGTTCGGCTAGCTGCACAAGGTACCTACTATTCAGTCAACATCTTATTATATTATAAAATAAAGCAAATTTACATATTTTATCTACAACAAACTATAACATAATTTATGAATTACTATGACAATATTGACAAGTAATGACAGTTCTTACTCTTGTTAATTGAATAATATGGACAATTCGATGGAATAATATTATTCAATAGTCACGTCAAAATTAAATCATTATGCATTATTTTGGCGCAAGTATAGTTTCGCAAGTTTATCTGAAGCCGTGAAAGGAATGCAGTCGAAAACATTCGATATTTCCACGTTTAACTATGAAAAAGATAAAGTACTTGTTCTTTGAACCTTACTCTACAAATTGGTATACTCCGATATTAGCGCAAGTCCGGCGTTTGGCACTTATCGCGATTGACAATTAAGCGCTTTCTCAGTGTTGCAGGCAAGCCTCGATCACCATGCGCCGAACGCAGGCCGATCTGCTCTGGCGCGCATTATACGTCGTTAATTTACTTTGAATTCTGCCTTAAAAAAAGATCATTAACAAAAATTTGGCATTGACATTAACAATTTCATTCAATTACATAAGCTCTCTAATTGGACCTATTATTGCACACGGCAGCATTGACCGCTCCCGGGCTATATATGTTATATTTCTGCTGTGAAATTTTGTTTCTATTGATTTTATTTAATAATTTTGAATTATCAATTCAAATTTTCTTGCATTACGAATTATTGATAATTCTTTTTTATTCTGTTACAGGTGGGAACAGGAATCTTGAAGTTAGTCCATTAGAAGTTTTCTTTTTCTTTACAAAGCGTTGCAAAGAAAAGCTACACATCATTCTATGTTTTAGTCCCGTGGGGTCAGCCTTTAGAAACAGACTAAGGCTATTCCCTTCCTTAATAAATTGTTGTACCATAGATTGGTTCGAAGACTGGCCCGAACAAGCACTAGAAGAAGTTGCTCATACGTGGATGGAAGATATAAATTTATCAGGTTTGATCTTATAATAGGGTTAAGTTCAGACGTATACGCTTTTGTACTTCCATAAAATATTTTCTAGATGGTGCTTCTTATTATTGAATATTACAGAAATAGTTACTTATATAGTGCAACGGTAAATTTTTTTTATAAATTTTAATTATTATACAAATTTTCAATTCTACGGTTTTTCTGAATAATATATCTTCTGACTAGTTTTAAAAGATTATCAACTTGTTTACCTATATTAAATTATTTTTCGTCGACACTACTATTTAGAAACTCATGATGTGAAATATCTGGACATTTGTTGGACAATGCCTATTATTCAGGAAGAAGAAAATATTTTACATATTGATTTTGTCCATGTTTACAATTAACGTTTGCACAATTATTTGAATGAGATTATCACACAAAAACAACAATCACAATTGTTAACAAAAAGAGAATACCATAGGGTGGCCTTCAATTTTTTGCAGCATTGCTTAGACGCGGAGTTCGAAAATTTTGAATCTAGGTTTGTGATTGATCGGTAAAAGAATGATGGGCTATATTTTTGAAACGGAGAGTTCTGTGATCAGTAGACTTTAACCTAAGATGGTTATTGAGTCAGAACTGTTCAATGGACTGCAACTGCTGTACAATTTCGAAGGCTGTACAACTGATATAATAACAGGAATCTCCGCTACTTTTTATCTTTTGCGCTTAATTTCTTAGAAATGTTGTAATCTTTAAACCTCTATATCTTGAATACAGTGTAAACATATTAAGAGTTATTAATTTTAAATACTTCACACCTCTGTTAGTTTGATTTTCCAAATTTTGAATTGTATTCAAGTGCTATATTCTATAAATCACTTGGAAAGCTCTCCTGGTGTAATTTATACAGCGGCGTTGATAGGTCGTTCATCACTTAATCCAAAAAATGTTAGAAATTGTCTTGTATCCCCATTTTATCAGTAACTGTTTTACAAGCAGTATGCAGCGCGCATAGGGGCGCTTGGGCTATTTGTTGATATGATACCAGAATAATAATAATGCATTTATTACAAATAAAAAGTACAGGTCTGACGTAATTTTTCCCGTAGAATTGATTGGTACCATCAGATTTCGTCTATATTAACGATAAGAGGTAGAGAAGGTGAAAGAAAAACGGCTATTTTTGCAGTAAATTTGTTATAAACTAATTAACTTGCAGGTTTTGAGGTTGGTAACAAAAAATTAGGAATCAGCAACCCAAAAAACATTAAGTAAGACCAAGTTACCGAGGGGATATTCAAATGTATACTCAAAGCGCTCCCCAAGCGGTCGGACTAATACGCTAAATATTAATCGCGAAAAGTTTATCTGAAAAAAATCTGCACTAACATTGGGCTATATCAATTCGTAGAGTAAGGTTCAAAGAATAATATGGTGTTTTCAGTTTCAAGAAATATTGTATAGTTCAAAAGTTATTGACAGTCAAAGTTAGTGCAGAACGTCTAATTTTCGATCTTCCAATGTTTATAACTTTTTAAATATGCATTTTACGGAAAAGTTGCAAGAGACCTTTTCTTCTTAAAATATGTCATATTTCATAAAAATATATTGTCCTGTTCGAAAAAACCGTTTTTATGTTTCTGCAATAAAAATGTTAATAACAAATTAACTAACGGGTTTTGGGGCTAGTAACCAAAAAATTCGTAATCAGCGACCCAGCATACATAAAAAAATCAAAGTTACCGAGGGGACCTCAAAATGTACACTCAAAGCCCCGTGGCGGTCAGACTAATGGTAAAAATGTAGATGTAGATTCACCGAAACCAGCAAATTTTGAAAGTGGTTTGTGAGAAAAAAGTTTGGGAGCCTCTGTCCTGATGAGATTACCGATCATTCTGCGCCACCCACTTCCTTAACTATCAGTAGCCCTCGTTTCGCTACGCTTGCTCTTGCATCTAGTAGTCTCGGGCTGTTAAAGCTCATTTTCTGCTCTTGTGACACAATATACTATTTCTTCATCTGAATTTCCAAAAAATTTGTTTATAAACACGATGCAACTAGTTATATACAAAGGTATTATACAGGGTTGGGATAAAGTATGGAACCAAGTAAATATCTTTTAAACGAAAATAACGATATTTATGAAAATTTGCTGGTAAGTGCAATGGAACAAAATGCATCTGATGTACATTTTTTTGTTAATAATATACTTCCGGTTTAACCGGAAATACCATCAACTTCTTTAATTTAAATGGGACACCCTATATATTTTTACAGATTTTGAAAGAGCTTGTTATTTTGAATCCATACATACTGAGTTTAGTGTAAAAAAATTTGCAAAAACGAGGAATAACTCACTGTTAGTTGTACAATAGGTGTACATTTCATTATTTTAGAATAATGAGAAACAAAATTACTTCAAATGTTCAAAATGCTCGCCGCTTACTTGCTGACAATATGCCATCCTATTAACAAATGCTTGAGTCAATCTTTCCAAGACTTCACGTATTAGTTCACATTCATCAATAATTATTTGTCTCAATTCCTGTAAGTTTGTTGGTCGTCTAACGTAAACACATTTTAGATAACCCCAAAGAAAAAATCTAACGGGCTAAGATCCGGAGAACGAGCATTCCACTCTATGAATCCTCTACGTCCAATCCATCGATTTGGAAAATTCGCATCCAGAAAATCCCCAACCCGTCTATCATAGTGGGGAGGTGCTCCATCTTGTTGAAACCAAACATTTTGTGGTAATTGCCCATTCTGTTGAAGTGCTGGAATAATTTCGTTATTTAGTAGATCCGAGTACTTGTCACCATTCAAGTTTCCGTAGATAAAAACTGGTCCTAGAAGCCTATTTTCGACAATTCCCTTCCAAACATTTAACTTCTGTGGATGCTGGGTATGTGCTTCATGAATCCAATGAGGATTCTCATTGGACCAATGCCTTGAGTTATCGCGATTAACTGTTCCATTTAAACAAAAAGTTGCCTCATCGGAAAAAACTATGTTAGAAGCAAAATTGTCGTCGACATTACAGATGTCCATTAGCCGTTCGCAAAATTCCAGCCGTCGGACAAAATCATCGTCTGACAATTATTGAACCAACTGTACCTTATACGGATGATACTTTTCACTTTTTAATATTCTTCCTACAGAACGTCGACTGGTACCATGGTTTAGTGCCAAATTTGTGGTGGAAGTTTGGGGTGATTCTTCAAAATCGATTGTAATATTTTGTTTAACAGTTTCGTTCGTTGCAGTCCGCGGTCTTCCAGGTTTTAGCAAATTTTTTACCATCCTAGTTGTATTAAAACGTTGTAATGTTCTAGTTACTGTTGAGCGTGATATAGGATTTCTCTCCAGATGCAAATTATTAAAAATATGACACACTTCTTCATGAGTTCTAACACGATCAACATAACTGATCATCATTAAAATTTCAATACGCTCTTTTTCACTTAATTGAACCATTCTAAATTGTAAAATTTATTTCCGTCAATTAGAATTTGACACTTGAAGAACAAAAGACGTATTAAGCAGTACTCGTTTATTGATTACTATGCATACAAACAACATCAATTAGTTTATCTAAAGAGTTTTTTGCTCTAATGCAAAAAACTCAAAGGAGGTTGATTAAAGTGCTATATTCCTCGTTTTTACAAATTTTTTTACACTAAACTTAGTATGTATGAATTCAAAATAACAAGCTCTTTCAAAATCTGTAAAAATATATAGGGTGTCCCATTTAAATGAAAGAAGTTGATGGCATTTCCGGTTAAACCGGAAGTATATTATAAACAAAAAAATGTACATCAGATGCATTTTGTTCCATTGCACTTACCTGCAAATTTTCATAAATATGGTTTGCGTATACAGTTTTCATTGAAATTTTTACTTTCAGATGAGATCAAAAGTACATCTGTAATTGCATGTAAGTATTTTCACGTCGAAGCCAGAAAGGCGTCTGTTGAATTCTACGAAGCAGTTAGTAGAAAAACATATATTACATCTGCCTCATACTTAGAACTAATTAAATCATTTACTGATTTAACTAATAGAAAACAAGACCAGATTATGAAAGCCAAAAAAAGGTACTTGGGTGGATTGGAGAAACTTTATCATGCCTCAGTTAGCATAGGTAACAAAAATTAAAGTTTTATTATTACTTTCACTTGTTTATTTTAACGTAAATATAAAACGTTTAGACATTTAGTACATTTTTCAAGCTTATACTTTCAATCTATTGTAATAAGCAGCCTGCATTCAAATGTATGTAATTAAATTCTAAATTATTTCAAATGCGTCTTTCAATTTTCACGTATCATTTTCCTCTTTAGTGAAGCTTCGAAGTGTTTTTTTTTTTAAATTAAATGTTGGAATTATTTGAAAGCTTGGTAGAGAGACATCTCATAGATTGTATTACTGTCAGTTGACATTACTAAGATTTGTATAGTACAAGTTTTTCCTCAACTTTGTTGTTGTTTTTGAAGTATAATAGAGGTCTACAAAAATATCAGATGAACACATGAAGAATGTCAGCTGTTTCCACTGCTGTCAGATATATATTGTAGTTTTACCAACAACTAGGGGAATTGTGCCTGAGATGTTATGCTTTTTGTTTAAGCCCTTGTTTGTTAACGAAACAAATTATATTAAAGAACACGATCAGTTCTATGCATATCTTAAATACATTTTTTACACGTGAAATCAACTGATTGGAATATAACTTAAAAGAAATATTTGTCTCCTATTTGTCTCCTATCATCCACCCACTCTTTTGTGCTAAGCCCAAAGCACCTACTGGAGCATGATCCATTAGTTCATTTTTCATATTTTTTCTTGGAAATAATAAGACAGTTGGTACGTAAAATCCAATGGCGTTGCAACAGCATACAACTGTAAGGTGTTGGCCTCTTTCCGCGCTTGTTAGAACACCAACTTGCTTTCTACCTTTAGTTGCCAAAATTTTAGAATTTCTCGATGGGACTGTTGAGAGCCCCGACTCATCCATGTTGTATATATTTTCAGGAGAGAATTTGTGCTCATCTATAACTTATTCAAGGCTATCAAAATACTTCCTAATCTGAATTTTGTTAAACGCACGGGCAGCTGATGTTGCCTCTGGTGTACGAAGGGAAATAGAAGGATTTCGTTTGCGGAATCCTTTCAGTCAATCCCAGCTAGCCATTTTCTTTTCGTTGGAAAACCTATGTGGAATCTTCTTTGCTTCGGCAATTTCATAAGGTAGTCTCCGGATCTTTAGCATGGTGCACCAATTCACTTTCCAACTCGGCGGTAAAAGTTGGAACATGTCCTCCTTAATAACCCTTATTGGATCCAAGATTATTTTTAGCACGTCTTCTTAACGTTGTCTGCAGCACATTAAATGTTTTCGATGCCAAAAGCCATCCCATTTATTTATTTTTAATTGCGTTAACTACTTCTACCATATTTTCTTCACTCCAACTTTGTCGATGTGACTTTTGGATGTATTTACCAACCATTATTCCAAAAATCTGTAAAAAAATAGGAGAAATTAAGCGATATATTAATAATGGGTAACATAACATTCTTCAGGGTGAGACGACAACAGACCGTACAAACTCCGCCGACGCTTACAGGCGAACTAGATTTACACTGCGACCGTTAAATGTTCAAGGGCATACGAGCCGATGCACATAGTTGCCAAATTTGAGGTGTTTTCGCTAAAAATCCCAATATGCCGTCTCACTCGGGTATGCCAACTCAGGAACAATTCCTAATGCAGAATTTGTCTCAAACGTTGAAATTTTTTTATCACTGAATTACAGATACATTTTTTTCAGCGATAATGAAAAATGGTTTCTGCATGTTGGTGTTTTATATCTTATTTAAAATTGGAAATACAGATATTTTTTCCATTTTATAGGAATATTTTTTTATTTCAGGTGAGATGCAAAAGTCATTGGCAGCACTGCAGCCTCAATTGGAATCTATGAATAATCAAGCTGCTGAAATGCTCAGAAAAATAGAGCATGAAAGTATTACAGTTGAACAAGCTTCTGCTGTAGTAAAACAAGATGAAAAAGTAGCTAATAAGCAGGCTGCTCAAGCTCAAGCACTAAAGCTGGAATGCGAAGCGGATTTAGCTGAAGCCATGCCAATTTTAGAAGAGGTTCTTACTTGATTCATTTCTATATATATATATATGCTTTTTTTACCCATTTCCCATAATTTTGAGAATCCATCTCGTCGTGAGAATCTCCAGACTTGCTTCCTGATTTAAATTTAATTTGGAGTCGCCGAACTAATGTCCCCCGAGCTGCGCGATCTGATAATGGGTATAAAAAATTTTCGTTGTGTCAGATAGGGACCAAAAATTTTTCATTCATTCATTATTAGTTAATCTTGACAACGGTAGCTGGAACGCTACCGAAACGTTGAAATAAAAAAAATAAAAAAACATTATTGTGGTTTGATTCCCAGGAAAATAAGAAAAAATAACAAGTAATGCCACAAGGAACTTATAGAAGATATAACCAATGGCGTTATCACCATAAGTCGTTCTTGCAGATCTAAAATGAAATTGAACCTAAAAACAGCTATATCCAAGTACATAAAAAAAATCGCATATCATAAATTGATAAGACTGATTATTCTGTTTGTTTATTATTAGAAAAACCCTGAGTTTACGCCAAAAAAGCAGTGATATGGACAACCAAATGATAACTCCAACTAATTTGTATGTTAGAATGTGTTCTAGGATTAGATTAAAATATCAGAAATAAATATGCAAATTGAAGCGCAAGAGAGCTATTTAGGTTATTCCACCTCCATAGATATTCTTTATACTCCAATTTTATCACCACTCTACCCTGTATACGACCTCACGTGTTCATTTTTTAAATTTTATTCGCCTGCTAATAATACCCATTTACGTTTACGATAACGAATACGATTGCGAACACTTCCTTTTCCATTTTCACACCTCTTAATTCTGCACTGATGTGGTTCTTATTTTGGTTAAAATACTGCATAACCAATATTACATCCAGCATCAGCAAATTGCCAGAATCGCCTTTTAAAAAACCGTTTTCTAACGAGACCATTTCGGATGATTAGATTTGCCGTACAAAGCCGTTCTACAAATTAATTATTACACTAGTCTCTACTCCTGGAACCTCGATACTGCCGAGCTCCACGGCTGTTGTGACGTCACGTTGGCGCCTTTCGTTCAAGGGGCGGAGCTAACTTTACATTCTAATTTCTCGGATAGTTTTGATTCAATCGATTTAATTTTTTCAGGGTAACTATAAATGGAGCGGATTTATTGGAAATTAACCAATAATGTAAAAATTTAATTGACTTATATGGCCCCATTATGTCCGCCGCTATCCAGTCACAATTAAGGATAGTCCGTATTTAATTCCTGACCGCCCTTATTTTTATCTCCAACTACGCATGCGCACTTGTCAACAATGCCAAAATAAGGACGCATTTATTAGTGACTGTCACTATTTGAACCTGCCATAATTCTCTAATGTGCTTATATTTTTTCTTCCACTCATGAGCATTATACTATATTATTAACCGAGCAATTTATGATTCACGTATGGTGACGTTTGAGTCCCGAGCCGTAGGCGAGGGGCGCAAGTCTCCCGTGTGGATAATGGCCATAAATTGCGAGTAGAATACTATACTTTGGCCACGAGCCATGATTTCTTTATCAAATAAAAGTTCAGTAAATAATGCGAGTGTAGAACGGAAAGTGATAATTTGGTATTTGAAGGTATTGACAATTCTAACGTCAAAATAAATAAATTTCTGGAGTACGTCAAATAATGTGACTATAGAGATGGGGGATACTGTGTAAAGTATCAATACACTTTACCGTTATAAATATATTATTTCAAAACTACCAATATTAGAAAATATCGTTATGAGAAGTAAAAATTTTGATATTTTATCATTACGATATATTTCAGAAACAAATCTCCTAAACGAAATACGCAGATTCAATAGTTTATTTCATATTGTACCCCCATCTCTAGTCGCCTATGTACCGACATGTTGTGTATTGAGTTGTCATGGTATGCTATTTAAATGCGAAAGCGTGAATTATGAACCATAATTGACTCTAGTAGATATATGGGTACCATATATCTTTTGTTAGGAGGTCAAATATTGACTCATTAATAAAGTGGTCGTGGACAAATGTTATTGAATCATTTTATTGTTTTAACGTCACCTACCTACTCCAACTGCAGATTTATGTGAATAATCAGGTATGAAAATAACTGTAAATACTAAGATGATGATCGAATCTGAATAAATGTCAAACTGAAAAGAGGAATTTGACCAAATGATCTGACAACGTCTAAAAGTTCTGCCAACACGTAGACTGTAAATTGTTCTATCCATTGAGTATAAATTGTATTTACGGTTGGTAAGTTTATATTTATTCTGATAAGCAGGAAAGTAACTAGAAATTACATCATCGTTTTTTTATCGAAAATAAACCAAAGCACAACTACAGATTGTACGCTACTGAGTGTTTTCACTAAATGGGCGTTTGCTCGAATATGCTTAACAATAGCCGAAGGTATCAATCAATTGATGTCTAGTACTTCTATATTCTATTAATGTTCCAGCTTCCATTTTTAATTGAATTTATCAATTATTCGTCTTATAGACTTCTACCAACTCAATGTAAATAGCATGTGCTCAGTGAACTATTGGAAGCTATTACCAGTAAAATTTTTACCACCAGTCGGCAACACCATCAGTTTCCAATAACATTGTTATAATTTCGCTCCGAATACTTCAAAATATAGTATAACATTGTTTTTAGGCGATTGCAGCTTTGGACACTTTGAAACCTTCCGATATAGTTTTGGTAAAGTCTATGAAAAATCCACCCGAAGTAATAAAGTTGGTGATGGCAGCAGTGTGTATTATCAAAGGAATTAAACCTGATAGAGTACCAGAGCCTGGGACGGGCAGAATGGTAATAGACTTCTGGGGACCAAGTAAAAGGTTTGTTCTCTCAATAGCTACTTCTGCTTCTAAGATTTAGCATCAAAACTTATTTTCCCGTACATTCCATTCTGTTGTATAGAAAATTATTTGTATATTTCAATTTCTTCCTGTTCAAAACAAAGCTGAAACACAGGTTTTTATGGATAAAAAATGTGACGTACCCTTTATCCAACTATAAAGCAACAATTTTATAGAATTACGGCGAAGCAGTGTTAAATGAGGTTAGTACTTGGATGGGTGACTAGGGAAACACCGTCGTATAGCTTGCAGTAAAGCACTTTGGTAGAGTGCACTTTAAACCGCAAAACCGAAATCCCGAGTCCATGGATGTTCGGCTCGATAAAGATCATTACGACTGGCTGGAACACTAGTGGGCTCGGGAAAATAAAAATAAAAAAAATTTATAACGTTACTTGAAACACTTGAAGCTAATCACACACTGTATATTTTGACATTTCTTCTATTGATTTAAGTTTTTTTTTTCGAACCTGTCTGCCGAATTTTTTACTGTGATTTTGCTCGTGTATCTTCATAGGACCCAATCAATAACCTTTGATCTCTGCATCAGTGCGGACTACCAATTAGTAATTGATTCTCTTTCACGATCAAGTTTCTCGCATGTATACAGTATAAGTTTTACTTTTTCCGTTTCCTTACCATATAATTTGCATTCAAGGTCTCCGTTGAATAGTTTTAATTTGTTTAGATGTTCTGTTACGTATAACCAGTCATGAAACCTGATATAATATTCAGCCGATTTCTATCCAGTATGTGCAGTTTTGCTGTACGTGGCGTGGCTCTTCCCATGTATTTGTCGCGAGATATATTTCCAGTAATTTCAATGGTGCTTCCTCATCTGTTCTTGACAGATCCTTGTATAACCGTTTTTGGTATTCCAAGAATCTGTTATGTTCAGGCTGTGTAATCTAAGACCTTCGATACCCAATAACTTTGTACTCAGATCAGCTTGACGTTATCCCGTTCGGATAACGTCTTAAATTGTTGGATGCAATTCCTGACTAGTCTAGACGTCACTGACTGACTTGATATTGCCTTGAGTGCCGACATAATATGGATCTGACAGATCTCCTGTTGTTATCTTTCGAACTTTGCAAGATTGTTTATACCTCCGCCTAAACTACAGAAGAATGATTTCTCAGTGCGAACTATAGCAGTCACTTGTTTTTTTGGAGTTTACCCCCCCTCTAGTGCCATCCAATTAAATACTTATTCTATGCGTGCAAACGAAATCCTTGTGATCAATCAGACAAAGCAAAGCCACTGGCTGCCTGGATTAAACGAGATCAAACTAGTAAAATCGCAGCTCGAAATAGTTTAGAAGAGGAGTTTTTCCCAATAACGTTACATTGATTTTAGGACATCTAGTTCATCTTATCGCTTTTCGTATAGACCGGTTTAGCATAGGAAAAACTTTTCATAGACTCTGAGGTTCATAGGAAAAGCTATAATCTCCACATGGAAACATTATAAATTTTACCAAAATTATTTTTGTTTTGTCCAGACTCTTAGGAGACATGAACTTCTTGCAATCTCTCAAAGAATTCGATAAAGATAACATAAAGCCGGATGCAATGGCAAAACTGAGGAAAGAATACATTCCTCACAAAGATTTCAAGCCAAATATTGTCGCTAAAGCGTCGAGTGCGGCCGAGGGTCTATGTAAATGGATCATAGCTATGGACATGTACGAAAAAGTTTATAAGGTAATGTGAAGCAGGGTAATGGGAAGACAGACGTGAAAGAAAAGTTAATTAGTGCCAGAAATTTTTCTCGAAAATACACTGACCGTATAAAAAATCCACTCATTTGATTTTAATAATTTTTTTTGTTAACTGTAGGTCATCTGTAGCAATAAATAAATGTGAATATGGCTTTTACTCGAAAGCTGAAATGTCCTGTAGGATGCATCAATTGCAACAGGAGGTATTAAATGTAGCTCGATGCTTCATCAACATTTTTGTTTTTTATTCACATCAATTGAAGAATATTCAATGATTTTAAACCAGTGGTATAAAAAAAACTAAAAGTGATATTAAAACGTACGTTCAATCCCTTAAATTAATAAAAGGATTGAAATATCAGGAGAAAATAAGTTCTGTTAATATCAGATGTGACCCCCTCTTGGCATTGACATTCAATCGATACGACGTGGAATTAATCAGGCTGGTAATTAAATACTGAGGATTCTAAGTCTTCTTGTAGTGCTACTCGAATATCCTGGATGCTGTTAGGCAAACCGGTTCGGCGACGAATTGCGTTTCTGCAGTTGGCCCCACAGATGCTTAGTAGGATTGGGATGAGGGCTGCATGCTGATGGAACTATTTGTTCAGCAACCACTTCGTCCTGATACTCGTCAACTAGTCGTGAGTCGAGCGGTCGTGTATTATCATGCATCACCATTAAACCAATGCCTTGGGGGATATCTTCGGTATATCGATGTGCATTTAAGGCATGGCTTACAAAAAAAAATAGTTCTGTATAGGCGTCACTAGAAATTCTTGCTCACACCATAAAATATCCGCCCTTCTAACTTAGTCGTTCTGATATTCTGCACATATGTTACGCTTCTTCGCCTTCATCTCAATAATCACGAGATCGCAGACAAAAGCACTATTCATCTAGGAAAAGGAACGCTGGCAAGTTCTTGGCATGCCTCTTTGAAAATAAATCATTTTCTCGAAGGTTCGTGGTATTGTACATCTATTGACTTAAATTCTACGCACCTCTTGTATTAAATGTTAGTTCACAATAGCTATACCTAGATCTGTGATTCCTTGAAGTATTTAGCAAATGAAGTGGTAAATTGCATTTGTTTTCCGTTTTATATCTGAACCAACCCGCCAGGTGTGATTAAATGTTTTCAGATATCAAATCCAGGCATCGTGGTCTGTTGTTCGAAGTACACCCAACGTATTAACCACATAACGTTGGCTAAAGCCATCCTTAATTAACTCTACAATATATAGTTTGGCAAGTTTATCTGAAGCCGTGAAAGGAATGCAGTCGAAAACATTCGATATTGCCACGTTTAACTATTAAAAAGCTAAAGTGCTAGGTATGTAGTGATAATAATTAGAAAATGGACTTTTTATTATTAACAATATGATTAAACGTTAATTCTTTAACGTGCTTGTTTCATTGGATTTTGTATGTTAACATTATTTTTTCAATTTATGAATATTAAAAAATGAACACTTTTCCAAATTTGTTATGGGCTTCTTCAAGCTCTGTGGCGTTGGTATTGTCAGTGTCAGATTTTGAATTATTTCGTATCCATATTGAATTCAAGTACGATTCTTAACATTATTTGTTTTTAACAAATACCGTGTTTTGAAAAATACCTTCCCTTGAAAGCAAAGCAAAATCAGTTTCTATATATGATTTACTTGATTACAGTTTCCTGTATCAATTGTCATATTTAAGTAAAGCGTGTTATATATTATATAATAATTATTATTATTTTAAATACTTTTATAAAAATAGGTACCGTATACCATTGATACGATTTTGACAGATATCCGCCATGTTTCCTCGCTCCTTACCGATGCCGCGTAACTTTCTAAACACTCTCGTCTGTAGCCCGTGGGACGTGATGCCGACCTCGGGCGCCATCGAGTATCTCCGGTGGCGCTCGGCTTCCATGCGGGGCGCGCACGGTTCAAACACCCCGTGTCGCACTCGTCGACGACTCGAAGGCGCGGAGGAGGGTAGGGTAGGGTAGGTTGGGTTGGATTTCCTTCGCTTCTAATGCACTTTACAACAATTTGGAAAATATCCATTAAAAAAGTGTACGGAAAGCAAGTTTTTCTGTGAATTATACAATTCCATTTTTCGATTTGGGTTAGGGTTGGGTAGGTTGGGTGAGATTTCCTTCACTTTCAATGCACTTCACAAAAATTTATGAAATTTCCCTTAAAAAAGTGTATAGAAAGCTAGGATATCTATGAAAAGAACATCTCCTCGCTTTCCATACACTTTTTTAAATATATCGTTTGGAAAAGTGTATAGAAAGCAAGTCAATTCCTAACCTAAACCACCCTACCCTACCCTACCCTAATCCGAATCGAAAAATTGAATTGTGTAATTGACAGATTCGTCCTAAGTCTGCGCTAAATGTGAAGGGGGATATGTTTTTTTTTAAAGAAGACCTGATGGGCCGATAATATCAATTAAAAACCCATAAACACCCACTAATTATCTTTGACAGCGTAATTCTACCCTCCTCCGCGCCTTCGAGTCAGATAATGTTCAAATTATAATAATTTTCAATAATAACCCAACCAAACCTACCCCTACCAAACCACATCCCTCGCGCGCCTGGCACCAGACGACCAGCCCTGCGAGAAAGCCGAGCGCCACCGGAGATACTCGATGGCGCCCGAGGTCGGCACCACGTCCCACGGGCTACAGACGAGAGTAAGATAAACTTGCCAAACTATACGTGCAACAGCCTGTATATCCAGTAATTCGTTTGCGTAGTAAACATTCAAAAATAAGTAGATCAAGAACCATTTAGCAATATTTAATCTATAAAGTTGAAAGTGCAGAGTAAACAAATATAGAAGGTTTGGTTAGGGCAAGATTTGAGACTACGATTATTATGATATATAACATATGGTTGTAACATATTAACCAGGTTTAAAATAATAAGTAATTGTAGAAGAATAGTGAGTTCTTATACCCGATACCTTACATACGCAACATCATGTTTAAAGTTATTTTTCCAACCAAGAATATTTGACAACTCTTAATTTGAAAGTGAATAACTCTTTAAACTATTCTGGTACTAAAGTACGCCAGTTGACATTCTCTATTGTAGTTGCTGTTTCCTACAGGGTGTGTCAAATTTCGGGTAAAAAATATGTCCACTCTGTATACTTTCGAATTTAACTTTCCATCAAAATTTTAACAACAGTATTGCTATAGAAATAGTGACCACAGTTCACAAAAAAAAATTAAATGTGTGGTTCAAAGGGATAACCATTTCGGAAAATCCGTGAAATGTTTGTTGGTCGAATTTTTTCGTCGGTCAACGTATATTTTATCGTTTTTAAACATTTAATCGTCCTCAGGTAGTAGCACCCAAAAAAGCTAAATTAAAAGCTGCCGAGGAAGAATTTAGTATAATGATGACTATGTTGATGGAAAAACGTGCACAAGTTCAAAAACTAGAGGAACAGTTAGCTGTTCTTCAAGAGAAATTGGAGGTAGCTCAAAAAAAGCAGCAAGAATTACAAGACGAAGTTGATCTATGCAATAATAAACTGTTACGTGCTAAAAAGCTTATTGGTAATGTATTTATTTATAATACTTATTCATTATAAAGATGATATGGCATTTTCATGTTGAAATGGAGCCCGTGTACCACATTTTCATAAATAAGCTAGACTAGGGGTGAGCAAATTTAATAGTGTTTCTTCTTATTTACCTTCTAAATTTAATTGAGGTTTTTTTTGGGAATAATATATTAAATAGACTGTTTTGTGCAATGATATATTATACTTTGAATTGATTTTTTGATATACTTACATGCGTTACATTTTATTCCATCAACAAGTCTTGTAAAGTTGAGTAAGTGGGTAATCACTGATACACAATAGAATAGATGCCATTAAGTGGTCATCAGTCAGATAATTCTTTATTTGCGATTTGATCTTTTGAGAAAACTCTGTTTCCCATAGATAAGTGGAATAAAAAAATGCGAATATCCACATTGTCACAGATCTTAATCACGGATATTTTTCTTCTGGTGTGGTATCTCCAAAAAATTATTTTCATTTGCATATACGCTTTCAGAATTATATCTGATTGTAATGTTTAGTTCTAGATCCGATGAGTTCGAGTGAAAAGTATGATAAATAAAATATAGCAAATGCTTAAAATTTTTGTCATCTCATTGGTATGATATTGTTGCTTTAAAAGCATTGAACGAACTAAACAGTTCTTTAATATTTTCTCCCTTTTCTTGTAATTGTAAACTAAGCAGGTTGTAATGACCCATAAAATCCGTGAGAAATGCTAATTTTTCACCCATACTGGATCTTCCAATAATTCATGTTTTTATCCTAATCAGTCCAAAAAAGACCAAAAATTTAGAAATATTTACAAATAGCTTCCTCGGCTAAGCCATCTAGCATGACAAAGAAGACGTAAATCTTCATATTTCTATTCATCCTCTTAACTACGGAATAAACACCTCCTTTCAGTCTGTTCACACGGAATTTGCTCGAAAGGATAATTTATTCGAATCGAATTAAATGTTCAGATGGTATTGTAAGGTACGAGAACGTTTCTTAATTCTTGGCAAAATGAAGCCGTTTGTATGTGAATAATAGTATTTTAAGTACCAAAAACGTTACTTTAGTCACGAGTTACTGAGGCACGAGTGGAACGAGTGCCTATATTCACAAGATGACAGACAATGACTGACGGGTCATTGAAATATCAAATGATACAGAACTACAAAATTATCACGGAATATTAAATATAAATTAGAAAAGATACTATTGATGTAACGTTTGAGAAACAAAAGGCAAACGAGATGTGACTTCGTACTTTAAACACTAGTGACGGAAGTAGAAAAAGTATATTATAAATGTAAGAGATACTATAATATAATAAATATATGTTATATAATAAAAAAAATAATATATTAACTGCAAAATGTAAAAATAAAACAATATTAATATCAAACGAAATAAAAATAGAATACTGCAGTAACTATTGGGCCAGAGGCGAATATGTATGAAATGTCGTACCTGAAAATAAAAAGAAACAAATGAGCAATCAAGCCTATCAAAAGTATTTTATCATTAAAGAAAAGAAAAATGGATATTGATAAATAACTGAAATTATTATCTTTTTCAATCATCTTTAACTAGCAAAACAATAATAATAATAAAGTTGATTATGTCAAGAACTTGTTGGTTTATTTTCCACAAAAGAAAGAACTGACCAAATATTAATTCTCCATTCCGTTGACACTGCCCACCTACAGTGTCTCTATCGATCGATATACAACAGGGCAACAACACTAACTATAACCACAAGAATAACGAACAATCATTCTTGTGCCACAACAGTGTGAAAACTAAAACACCGACCACCCTCAGTGTAACTAGTCCGTACTGCCACTCACAGTACGACCCCTGGAAAACTGACCACCCTCAGTAATCCAAACACCAAACACATCCACTGACCGCAATGGACTACGCCGAAACGAACAATATAATATTACTAATCACTTTAGTTTCCATTACACATCGTAGCTAAAATTATATAAGTGAAATAAAACAAATGCTAATGGATAAAACTTAATTACTCAGTGAGAAAACTCACCTTAATTTCCAAAACGATTCGATACACCAAGATTCAGTAGAAGACACCCAAACCCAAGTAACTTTAAAATTAATCTTTTCTGTAAGAGACTTGAATGAAGAATGTAACTAAAATTCTTTCAAACAACCCTTAGAGCTCATATAAAAACTGTTTACAACTTTCTTCCAGAAACGATATCTTATCTTATTTGTACATGTTTCTATTGGACCGATATCTTATCTAAGGGTATTCGCTTCTTAAAAATTTATATTTTGTGTCTGTGAATGCTGATGTTTCGTATTTTAAAATTTTATATACTTTTATATAAGGAGGTAAAAAAAAATATTCTCACATAAACTAGTAGGTACCTATAAATACTTAACAATAATAAAATGCATATCATATGAATTAAATAACTTCTCGTTTTGTTCCATTCTCTCAAAATTTTCGTTCAACATATTATTTCCCTTTATGCTGCCGATTTTCCATTTTTATCTTTGTATAAATTCAAGGTAGTTTACGCTTGCACCAACCTTATCAATAATTCCCCGTAAATTTGATCCATTATTACCTTTCACGTTGAAATTAAAATGTGAGAAAATATTGTGTGTGGTTTAATTCTCAAAAATAACAACAACAAAAATAATGAATATACCACAGAAACATACAGAAGATGTTTGTGTCAACCCCACTTTCAACTTTTCAAATTATATCTACGTGATAAATGATACATGATAGACTCCGTTTCACATGAAAAGAAGCAGCCTGAAGTTTGCCAACTGTCTTGCGCAGAAATCAAAATCGGTCTTTTTTATCTATGTCGCCTCGTAACGACCGTTTCATGCTATTGGCGTTACAAACGAGTTTATCGAACATCACCATATACCAGTGTCTATTATATGTGAAAATATCTCGAAAAGCTTGAAGGAATTTCCAAATATATTTTATAAACTACTTATATGATATTTTTTCTTATTTTCTTGGAAATCAAACCACAATAATGTTTTTTTATTTTTTTATTTCAACGTTTCGGTAGCGTTCCAGCTACCGTTGTTCCAGCTACCGTTGTAGCTGGAACGCTACCGAAACGTTGAAATAAAAAAATAAAAAAACATTATTGTGGTTTGATTCCCAAGAAAATAAGAAAAAATAACAAGTAATGCCACAAGGAACTTATAGAAGATACTTATATGATAAATACATTCTTAATATTCTAATTTTGAGTTAACCTACAGAATGTGAAAACGTTACGCAACTGATTTGAAGTCGAATGTCAAATTTACGATATGGCGCTGGTTTTGACAACAAGTTTACGCACATGACTGCAACTTCAGGTGGGTTCTTCTTACGTGAAACGGAGTCTACATCTTACATCTGAGTGAAGGCAGTCATCAATATTTTAACAGGACGTGGACACCTATTATGCTTCGACATAATTTCCATAATTAAAATGATTTCACTATCTCAGGCTGAATCCAGTTATCCTAGCATCATGTCTCATTACGAAACGTAGACCGTTTGAGTGAAGAGATTATTTAAATTAATATGTGAACGTTCATGTTTTTAATGAATTTATCAATTTAAATTGAATTCATAGTCATGACAATTTGTTTTAAATTTTTTGTTTATTTTCTAAAATTTTCTTGACAAATTCTCTCAAGCGCTCTGTTATTAAAGCGAGGTAACATTTTTTATAGAAAATTAAATTTTGAAGGTTAAATATCTCCTCGCTATTGAACACTGTATACGCCAGCACTAACATTTTACACTATCTTACGCGCGTTTCGATAACCAAGTTGTCTTCTTCAGAGACTAGTATCGTCAACGGCTCCAGAATTCCCGATATGCTAACTATTCAACATATTTATATTTGAGAATGCTTTTTAAAATATAACACAAGTTGATTAATTGATATAATATTTTAGGTGGTTTGGGTGGAGAAAAAACCCGATGGACTGCAGCAGCTGATGCTTTACAGTTACAGTACGACGGTCTGGCTGGTGATATTTTAATGTCTTGCGGAATAATTTCCTACCTATCACCGTTTAATAATGCATTTAGAGTTCGTTTGGTTCAAGATTGGCATCAACATATAAAAATGTTAAACATACCAACGGCACAAGTTTTTGAAATGACCATAGTCTTAGGATCAGACGTCACAATACAAAATTGGAATATAAATGGACTTCCTCGAGATACATTTTCAAATGAAAACGGTTTGTTTTCAAAACTTATGTTTTCTTTCCTTTTTTTTGGTTGTAGTAAATTTAAGGGGTATTACGATATTTTCCCGCATTTCTAACTCTTTTGAATAGAGAAGGGCTCATTGTTAATACCCCATAACAATAACAATAATATTAATAATTCAGCTAACATAATTTTTAAAAACTTGACAATACCGTATGTTAAGGGTTTATCAGAATGAATTAAGAAAATTGGTAATCAATTCAATATTCGAACTAGCTTCAAATCTAGCAATACATTGAGATCTATACTAACAAAAACGAAGCCAAAAAATGAAGAACAATCTTCAAAAAACTGCATATATCAGATATCTTGTGAATGCGACAAATTCTATTTAGGTGAAACATCTAGACCATTGAAAGTCCGAATAAATGAACATAAAAAGTATATCAAAGATAGGGAGTTCTTTAAGTCAGGTATTTGCAAACATGCTTGGGAAGAGGGGCATAAAATTCAATGGGATTCGACAAAAATAATATTGAAAGAGCCCAATAATAAAAGACGAAAAATCAAAGAAAGTGCTTTAATACAACTAAATTCAGATAAATGTGTAGCTAGTATTTCAGCAGAATGTAGTCAAATTTGGTTACCAATGTTAGAAAGAGAAATTTCCAATAATCAATTACCTGCGTTATCAGGATAGCATCATAAGTTTTTTATCCAGGTTTTCTTATGATTTATCTTTGGAATGGTTGTTAATCGATACACACTTCAATACACAAAATCACCAAACTGAGTTATACATATATTTTGAAAACAAAAATAATCATACACAAAAAAGTAACAACAAACGCGTTTTTATTAACAAAATTTCCAAAATGAGCGAAAAAAAGCGCTATCCCGATAAAAACCGTTCATGGAACGTGCACTTCACTGGAATCCATTTCTAGTGGACTACATATCGTTAGAATGTCATAAAATAAAATATTTTATTTCACATTTTACCAGAGGTGTGATCTACTATGAATGGACCTTAATAAAATTTGACAACCAAGTTTTGTAGTCTTAAACTTCAAAATATTATTGATTGTCTAGTTGTCAAATTTTTTCGTTGTGTCAGATAGGGACCACAAAATTATTTCTATACTATAAATAGTTTATCTTAACAACGGTAGCTGGAACGCTACCGAAACGTCGAAATAAAAAATAAAAAAACATTATTGTGGTTTGATTCCCAAAAAATAAGAAAAAAGAATAAGTAATGCCACAAGGAACTTATAGAAGATATGATAACTAAATGCTATTTGCTATATATTTCATCTGGGTCATAATATTTGAATTTTGTAACAATTTTCAATATGAGCATTCTGATGTGGATAGCATACTCTTGTAAATGAGAGAGCCACAGGTAGTTCTATCAAGTTCAAAACCTGCAATTGGCATTTCATTGAATCAAGGTGGGTCAAGAATAAAAAAAAATTGATTGAAAACTGCAACAGTATAAAAATAAACATTTAATTTTCTTCAGTTTAACATTCATAAATAAACCTATGTAAAGGTTAAACCTTGTGACTATACTTAGTTAAGAAAGGAGAACAATAAGCTATCTGCTAAGAAATTGAGAAAATTGAGATTATTTCTAAATAATTCTCTTTCGTATTGTCAGGTGTCTTTTTGGTGAAATCGAACAATTTTTGTATGATTATATCAATCATTGCCATCCTGTCTATTAATTATTGTTAAAGATTGCGTAAGTTTGAATAGAGAATTAGCTAAGTACGTATTCAATCAATTTTTATCATTCATAATTCAGTAATTTGGAGCTTTGTGATCGTTACGCCCCTGGCAGTCGTTTATATATACTTCCCAGCTGCTCGTTTTTTTCGCTTTGTTGAAAAAAGCGCCTCGTTTCTTTCCTTAGCGATGTCAGCTCTTTATTCCACCAGATGGCTTGTCTAGAAGCGCGACTCCTTTATCGGACAGCTATTATGATGAGAGGTCAGTGTGGTTTGTTGCTGCCATGTAGCTGCTCCCTCTAAATCCGCAGCAATTTTTGGTCTGCCAAGGTTTGTACGGATTTTAGGTAGGCGGTCGTCTTTATAATATACCCAGTGCTATTAGGATCCCTATATGTTCTATTAGCTGATTTTTCTACTTTAATTTCATAGTATATTTGGGCATGATCGGATAAAGATAGTTCATCCGATACATGCCACTTGCGTATCATCTTTCTGACACGTAAAGTGCATAGGGTAACACCTATTAATGATTCCATCCTAGATGTTCTAAATGTAGGCGTATTACCCACATTTGCAATATCAAGTTCAGTAGTACATAAATTGTCAAACAGTTTCTCACCTCTGGTGATGTTGTCTTTGCTTCCCCAACTGCTATAGTGTGCGTTGGTATCAGCCCCTACAATGATATCCAGATTGTATATTCTTGAATATTCCATCAGGTTCTCCATGCTAGTCCCAGGTAGTAGTTCTTCGGAATCGATGGGGTATTTATAGGGTTCCTCATCCACATAGGCCAGGAAATTAAGACAAGCCTCCCGATCCACATAGTTCGGCATACTCCTCACAGGCGTTACCCTATCAAAGGGGTAGTTGTTTTGCTATGAAGTTTGCGGTTTGCGTTACGTGCTTGTCAGCGATTGGGTATTCGGTTGGCATTGTTGGGCGTTTATAGCCCTCATCCCTCCTTATTTACCAATAGACCAGTTCTTTCATTTGCATGACGTCCCTGGCCTGCTCCTATCCGCAACCTGGGTACGATCCCGTTAAGAAGCTCAACCCATCACCCTCCTATGTAGCAGGGCAATGCACAGCAAGTTGAAATCTTGGACATGCCGTAGCAAGTCCTCGAAAACTTAATGAACACGGGATCCGACGTATCGTCTTTGTCTGGAAAATGATGAAATAATAGAGCATATACTTTGTGCCTGTGCCACCACGTCCAGAATCAGTTACAAAAAGACCATTAAAACTTGAAGTGAAGTGATTCCACTGTCTGTCAACAGCTATAATATATATGACAGTTCATACAAGCTCCGCGGTTTAATATTATAATAAAATAAAAGTATAGTGTTAATATATTTTTAGTTAAATTGATAGTTTTAGCCCACACTCTGTGGGATTACAAACATAAGTTGTGAGACCGGTAATTTTGACATGTATTTGTTATATTTGTTAAAGCTCCACTCTTACGCCCATCGATGGTTCCTAACGCCAACGGCGACACTGTCGGCGGTTGCGCATTCGTTCCGGCTTGTCACCACTTCTCCACAATGCCTCGTATAGAGAGCACGCAATATTGTTCATTTTTTATATACTTATAGTTTTGTACTATAATTATTGTTGATTTCACTAACAGTAGTTTTGAATATTACTACAATCCACATATTTATTTTCATCACAAAGTAGTGACCTACCACAACAATACTTTCCACAATTTCTCAAGTAATATTCTACCATATGGATCTTGTTTTTTATCAAACTGCTCGAACAATCCATCGTAAAAAGTTTGTAAAATTTATTAGATAATCTACATGAGCATAACCTCTACTTCTTTTTATCTTCTCTTTTAAATAATATACGTCTCAGCAATGGCCAAAACTTGAGTTTTCAAACTGTATGATCCATTATGACCATTATCCTTTTGTCCACTACTATCATTGAGAAAACCTCATATTTTTGATAAATTTAACTTCATTATTTTTTCCTTTACAAAAACAACAAAGTTATAGCATAATATACAAACCGGACAAATCTGTATTTTTGCCAATATTTTGAATACAGACGATATTTCATATTTGATATTGGTCAGTAAGTTTTATCCCATTAAATTGGCTTTGTATCATTTTATTGTTTCCAAGATCCCAATAGTGGGACCATTGGAAATGGCCTTCCTGTATACCGCAATAATATTGCTTCTTATATACTTAGGTATAATAATGGATAATTCAAGAAGATGGTCCCTATTTATTGATCCACAAGTACAAGCTGCCAATTGGATTAAAAAAATGGAGAAAAGGAACAATCTTTTTGTGGTAAAATTTTCTTTTCCAGACTATATGAAACGTGTTGAAACATGTATCCAAAACGGTTATCCCGTTTTAATTGAGGGAGTTGAAGAATCTCTTGAGGCACCTTTGGACCCAGTTCTATACAAACAAACATTCAAACAAGCTGGTATGCTGGTTATAGCTCTTGGAGAAAATGTTGTAGAATACAATAATAATTTTAAACTGTATCTAACATCGAAACTGAGAAACCCCCATTATTTGCCAGAAGTTTTCAATAAAGTTACTATTATTAACTTTGCCCTTACTCTAGAAGGACTGCAAGATCAGCTATTGGGTAAGTATGTTTTGAAATGTGGCATGGCAATTTTTTATTTTTTTTATTTTTCATTTAAACGAATATTGCTGCCCCTAAAATCAACAGCTTCAACTGAAATATACGGTTACCGGCATCTGCTGATCATTTGATTTTGGGTACTTCTTGATGCAACTTCAGATGCAGGTGCTCCAGCAACACTATTTCCAAAATATCTTTCGATTTTACCTGTTTAAATGCTTTTTTATAAGTTTATTTTATTGGGACTCATATTGTCAATGCCCTCGGCGACTGTTGAGGATTTCCATCCTCCTTGCTGTTTAATAACACAATATCTGCGCCGGCATGGACCAAAAGTCTTACAGATGTGCGCCGATAACAATGTCCAGTGTTATCTGTAGTCCAGAGTAGTTTAAACCGAAAAATATAACCATTTGCAACAACTAAAAAAAAGTCTTGACACTGATTACCACGGGTTTTACGATTCCTTACCTCACGAGTAATTTGGCAAACATTTTTTTGTAAATTTATAAAAAAAGCGTTTAATTTTTTGTAATAGCTAGTTAATTTTGTATTTTTGTATAAAATAAAATAAATAAGTAAAGTTTTCAATTTTTTAAACTTAAACACTGAACTAGCATGAAAAATAAAACCTCGTATCTCCTATATTTATTTAGCTTTAACTCCAGAAAAACTTGTATCTCCCGAAAAATTATTAAAATTAAATATAATAATATAAAATTACTTACATTTATAGTAATTAATGTACTTTAAAAAACTACAAAAAAATTCAAATGATAGCAACTTATCTGAATTTTTTGGAATGTTTTTTGTGTTTCTTGTAAATTTTGTGGTTTTGGAGTTACGAGGTTTGATAATTAGGGTGACGTATATAATACTTGAATTCCTAATGCACATCTTGATTATCGAAAAAACTGTAAACATCACCTTGACTTTTAATCTATTTTGCTGGTCTGCTGGAAGTCTATCGGAAGCACTGTAAACAAATGGCAAATTTTGGTGAAACCATATAAGTAGTATTACTCATTTAGTGGGTTTGTGGTAGCCTTTTCAGTAATGCTGCTATTTGGAGGTTCATTACACACACGTCTGAACTGTTTTAGTCTCTTTGATAAGACGTCCGGAAACTTTTGAAATTAACCAAAAATACCATCTTTGTTAAAATTTAAGAAATTTTCCTGTGTTCTACTCCTATACTATAAGTTCTTAATTAAATGCCAATTTTCAGTTCCATAATGATACTCATTATAAAACTGGTTTTCATTATGAAACTGAAAAATTGACCAATATAAATCTAGATTTTTAAATAACCAACTAGGCAGACCCATTCTTTGTAGAATGTTTGACAATTACTAAGAGATTCGTGGTTTATGACTGTTTCAATCTTTTGCGTTAGTCAAAAAGGTAGATACCTTCCACTTTTCATACACACCACCTGAAATCGCTGTAAAGGCGAAAAATGTAGTTTATTACCAGCAAAATCAAAAAAGGTATATGATAAATTTTATGGTCAATTTATGGATTGGAGAGTAGCAAGAAAAGGATAATCCTTTTCTGATAACGTGTTTCTAGTGTACTTTGAAGAACTCCCAATCAAATTGAAATCCTCATCTCTCTGGACACATTACTTTATTTTAAAAACCCAACTTAACATTAAACATAAAACTGATATTAGCAAATATCCAAAATTGTTGAATTCAAATAAAATTTCTTGTTCCTAGAAAAAATAGTGTATGCAACTCTAATGTAATGGTTATTAATACACTCGCGTGTCATTATTACATGATCGCTACATAATATACTATTTTGTGTTTTAGGTATCGTTGTAGCCGTTGAGAAACCAAATTTGCAGCAGCTTAAGGAAGAATTGACAGTTCAAAAAGCCGACAACAAAAAAGCTTTAAAAGAAACCGAAGATAATATTTTAAAAACATTATCCGAAACAAAAGGTGACATTTTAGAAGACGAAAAAGCAATTCAAATTTTAGACGAATCAAAAATATTATCAACTGAAATCATGGAAAAACAAGAAAGATCAGTTGTAATCGAAAAGTCCATAGAAGAATTCAGGGACAAATACAAAATTGTGTCTGAACATTCTGCCGTGCTCTATTATTGCATATCTGATTTAGCTAATGTCGATCCAATGTATCAATATTCTCTGGATTGGTTCATCAATCTTTATATAGGATCTATTCAAAGAGCTGAGAAATTTAAAATAATCGAAAAAAGATGTCAGTGTCTTATCAATGCCTTTACCTTCGATTTGTATAGTAATATTACAAGATCGCTTTTTGAAAAAGATAAGCTGTTATTCTCATTTTTATTGTGTTCCAAGATTATGATAGCTCAGGGTCGATTGGACGAAAAGGAATTTTTGTTTGTTTTAACAGGTGAATAATGAACTTTTGAGTTATTTTACTTCATTGGTTAATTTTTGTATCCTTCTTAACAATACCTAAGATGGTGTACTTGCTAAATAGAGTAATTTTCTTATCTAAGAGGGACATTATTTGCTTTCATTATATTCAAGCGGTTAGTTCTACGTTTATACAGGGGCTGGAAACGATGTAACCGCGGGCGCACATGAGCCCAAGGCGGCCGTTTTATGCACCCTTCATGAAAACATATCGTTTCTTTGAATAAGATGTCTCGTTTCCCACACAAGTAGGCGAGCCTTTTCTTACGACACCGGGCAATAAAGCGTGCAAACACGTGGGTTATAAATATTTATTAACCACTAACTAGTCAATTATTTTCATTAATAAAATACATTAAAATCAAAATACATATACCAACCAATATTTTGTGGCAAATACCCATCCGCCGTTGGTCTGCATCCGGTAGGGTATCCCATATTTTCCCATTATTCCCTATATTGCGGCTCCTTGCAGGACTGCATTATCCGCTTGTTTCGATAGATTATGATCCGCAATCGATCCGTCTGAATTAAACCATTTAGATTACCTCACAAATTGTGTTTTGTTGTATTTTCTCTGAAAAGCTTGTGAAAAACAGGCTTGAGTTTTAAATTTCAATGTTAAATCTATAATGTTAAAATGTACACTCTTATAGACTCCTTTCATTCTTATTTACAATCCCTTTCGCTCTCTCTAACATTTTGTTGTTTTATCAGTTAATATGTAATATTTATAAATGTTTACAGTATATGGGTTTATCAGTCTGACACAAGTTTGGTAGGAGCTCTATTGGTAGGTTCGCATGCAAGGGGCTGTAACCTTTGTACCTTCTTGCACATTGTGATCTCATTTTGTGCCTGAGGCTTTCAGGTAAACAGTGGTTATAATGGTTTATGGCTATTCTTGCAATAAAGGCTTTTATATCAGCTGGAACTTTGGATTTTTTGTGTATCCATGAATTCTTCGGATAACGGCTGTATACCCCTTTCCATATAGCTATTCTGATGCACTTGTTTTGCACAGGTTGCGAAAGATTGAATAAATATTTATTTGTTGAGCAGAATACAAGGTAGCCTTGTCGGTCGGATAATAACCTATCTGTACAGAAGTACTTTGTTCTCTGCACAGAGACGGCTATTCCGACAGATCAATTGATACAGCTGCCGCATTGCCAATTTTGGCTTTAGTTACAATATGCAAGTTGTGCAAAGTGTTCGGTTGTATTACGTATCCAAGATATTTTGGATCAATTGTTTTATTTTGGATGTTTAATTTGTTAATTAGCTATGTTTTTGAACAAAATTTTCCCATCAATTTTGACCATGTTCCCAATCTTAGAAAAAAAGAAATGTCGTATTCGTGTTCAGCACCATCGAAAATATAAAGATAGACTGTTGTCAGCGACTGGAACCAGGTTGGTCGGTTTTTCTAGACGACTATTTGGGGGTGTCTCGCTCTTCTAAAATATTCAGGCCTTTCTCTGAATATCCTATATTGAGGGGTGCCTCAACAATTTCAATGATATCATCCTCGTAATCTGTAATCATCTGAAATATATTTTTAATGTCTTCATACATTAAATTTCATAAAAATTCTAGACAGAAATGAAATTATGGAAAATTCTAAACTCACAATAATAAATAATACGAGTATATAATGCTTTCAAATGTCAAATCTTCAAGTTATTTGGCACCTCATCCACCTAGTAAGTTAATATATACAAATTCTGGTTAACATCCACCCATACAATACATTCGTAGGTTAAAGTAGATTTTATGCCAAGGTCACAGAAAACTGCAGCCTATAAAAAAGCGGACCTTGAGACTTTATCATATCCATTTTGTAGTGTTTGTAATCTTTTGAAATTTTACACACAACCTTTACAGAATAAGTTTTGCTGAAATAATAAATTTTTAGGTGGTGTTGGCGGTGAAACTGACAAGAAAAATCCATGTTCAACTTGGTTACCTGACAAATCTTGGAATGAGATTTGTAAAGTAGACAATTTGCCCACTTTTAACGGGTTAGTTTATACACATTTGCTTAGATGACTTCATAATGATTGAAATAATACCCATCTTAGATGACTTAATAATGCTTGATATAATCAATTAATTTTATTTAGCTTTTCCAATCAATATCACCCAATTTTTTAAATGTTATATTCAAATTTCCATTTCAGATTTTCCACATCAATCGTTGACGATCAATTCATATGGAAAGAAATGTATGATAATTTTACCGACGATTTCGAAGTACCAGATGCCTGGGAAGAGAAACTCAACAGTTTTAGAAGATTGATAGTGATAAGGATACTACGAGCTGATAGATTAATAAATTCCATCACAAACTTTGTAAAAAATGAAATGGATGATCGATTTATCAAACCACCGCCTTTTAACATATCAGTGTCCTATGGTGATTCGTACAATCTTTGTCCTTTAATATTCATTTTATCACCTGGAGTTGATCCCATGAACGCTCTAGTGAAGTTTGCAGGAGATAAGAAAATGGCGGATAAGTTCAAATCAATATCCCTTGGTCAAGGTAATCAACGTTTCAAAAAGAAATTGGATAAAAAATATTGATTTAATTCCAAGATACATAAGGCTTCTTCTTCATTTTCTGGTAATTTTTGGTGGTATAACTAGGTCATACGTTACCTAAGCATACCGCGCCAAAAATTACAACTATTTTATTGAGTCAACTTTCACACTTACCTACTCCTATCAGGACAAACTGTATTAAAGGCAGTCGATTCCACAGAGGTGCCCAAGCAGACTCGGATACCGTTGCAAGGTCACAGTAGCTTGGGTACTAGGCAACAAGGGTTATAAGAGCCACGAAACGGTGGATGAAATAGCCAGACAAAGCGTCAATGTCATTTAGTGAACCAGTACCTCCTCTTGCAGCGTCACAAAATTGACCATGAACATGGCTGCAAGGAAGTTGTTTGCACAGAAATCTCTGGAATAGAGAAGTATCTCACCAGAACATAGTTAAACAAAACATTCTATAAGAGCACATTTGTCAAACTTTACGGCAGACCTAATAGGTAGAGGTCTGCTAGCAGGGCACTGCAAGATTAATAGATACGCAAAGCTAATGAGGGTTGATAGACAAAAAAAATATTCGCAGATTTTATTACTTATTCGAGGAAATTACAGAACAATATCCTATGCCAGTACGATGGCCTGGCAAATGCATGATTTCTTGAACTATAGTCTGTGAGAAACTAAAGGAAAAGTTTTCGAGCTGATTGAATACATAAATAAGTCGGGATGGATAATGTGACTTAGACTTACTACTTGGTAACTTGACAGGTTTTCTAAGCTATGTTCACCTTAGTTCTGCTAGTTGGTGTTTTGTGGTGTTTGGAGAGTGCAAGGAATGGGGAATTCTGATCTCTGGTGAAAAAAAAAATGAGTTAAAAAGATGAGTTAGTTGAGAAAAAGTGAAGATTTGGTGGTACTATTTTGTTTTGTATTTAATATGGAAAGACTAACTATTACGGCCATAGAAGCAACCCATTTGAGATACTAGAGAAAATATTCGTAGGTCCATATCGGTTATCAAATCAAAACTCTTTTTCGAAGCTGTACTGTTATTATCACATGGGAAACACCCCACCGTATAAGGTCGTTGGTAATAAGCCAACAATCGTTTTAAAATTCGACGTTGCCTACCTACTTGGCTCGCGTTAGGTACAACCCAAGTTTTATTATTGAATACATATTTGCAAACGGGGTGGAGACGATTGGAACCAAACATTCTGATTTGTGGACATTCCGATATAATTTATTCATTTCTATTAGGCAATTCAGATCACGTGACCTAATATATCGTCCAGGGCAAAACATTTGGAAAGCTGATTAATTTTGTATTATCTATTCAATGATAAACAGTGTTCAAGATTTGTTTCGTCGATTTTATTTGTGTGTTTTATATATGCATGAGCTGTGGTTTGACTTTGTGAAATGGATGAACTCCAAGATATGGATATAGATAGCACCAAAAACCAGATGTAGGCTTTTGAAAGTTTACATACCTACAAATATTTTGAATTTGGCTTGGTACTGAAAATAGAATCTACTTTAGTTAATGGAGTTTTAGTTTCAGTAAGCAAGATAATACTTGAGTTTATTATTTTGGATGTTATATTAATGATATCCTTTAAATGGAACAATAGTACCTAAGAATCCCTACAATATGTACAGGAAGTTTCCATAGAAAGAAATAGTTCAGAATTGTATTGCAAGAATACCCTCATCTCATACAGAAGTTTGACTAGCTTAAAAAGCTGTTTTTTCTAATGATCTTGATGATGCGGTAGACCAATGGTATTGTGGGATCATACCTACAATGATTCCATTTTGATTGCGTACAATCAAAAACTGTTACCTACGACTTATTATTATTGAATTATTGAAAGTTATTTTTGAATTAGTGTGATCTAAAAGATGTTAATACAAATAATAATCGCCTATCTGAATTACCCATGTAATATTAACGTTGGAATTATTTTATGATCTTATTTTATTTTTCAAGTTTTCAGATCACTTTGTTCATAAAATGATATCAGTTTTTCTTGACTATAAAGCATATTCATCTCTCTAGCTTATTTAAATGGAAAGAGATATAGTGATAAAACTAATCTAATTGAAAATGTATGGTTTTATGTAGCCACAACTTAATCAAAAGTTAATCTGAAATTCACATATTTATGCAACTCAAAACTTTATAAAACTAACCTTCTAATTGTTTATTTTTATTATCAAGACACAAGACAATCCCTAAAGCCAAATAAAATCACCTTTCTCCAAAATAAACACTCTTGTGTATACTAACTGACCAGAACCGCATTTTAGTTTGCCCTGGGACGCCATATTAAATTTTATTTGACATATTGCCTAAATCGATTCCATGAAAGTTACAGAATAGGGTTAAATGTAGTTTCAACTAATTATTCTCAGACTGTTCAATATTCTTTTTTAGGGCAAGGACCAGTTGCGCAAGCAATGATACAAGAGGGTGTGGAAATTGGTACCTGGGTTTGCCTTCAAAATTGTCACTTGGCAACCTCTTGGATGCCTACCTTAGAAAAGATATTTGATAATTTGGATTTTGATACTCATCCAGAATTTAGACTTTGGCTAACTAGCTACCCATCTAATAAGTTTCCTGTAACACTATTACAAAAAGGCGTTAAAATGACAAACGAGCCTCCGACTGGTCTTCAAAATAATCTGTTAAAATCGTATATTAGTGATCCTGTGAAGAATCCAGAATTTTTTAGAGGTTGTGTGGATCACGAGGAAATGTTTATTAGGCTTTTGTATGGCTTGGCTTTCTTCCATGCCTGTATTCAAGAAAGACGAACATTTGGTCCGTTGGGTTGGAATATTGCCTATGGTAAGAAAAACATTATATCGTGGACGTTTGTCATACCGAGTAATTAAATAAAAATATTCAATAAATCTTATTACAGTTTCCTGTAATATTGTCGTATTTAATAGAGTGAATGTATCAACAGATGTCGAAAGGAATATTTATAATTATTACAATATTACAGGAAACTGTAATAAGATTTATTGTTTCAAGCCTACGTGGTTTGTTGTCACAAATTCAAGGTTTTTGGTTTGCGATTGGAAGTGAAGAGGGCGCTGCCGTCACAATCATTACATTTCCGTTACTGGAAGACATGTATTGATTGTGATTGAAGTGTACTCTTCAGTCCGGGATTAGAGATTCTCGGACGGACACCACATACCTTGTACTGATGAGGCGCAAATACGCCGAAACCGGTCTACAAGTTGTGTTGTCCCTTCTAATTGCAAACCAGAAAGGTTGGTTTTAAAATATCTTGTAGATATACCAACCCCGTTTGACTTTGGGGTGTAATTCAATATCCGGCGGTGCATATTGCACGGGAAGTAGTTGTTGCTCCTTAGTTGAACGGCCACTGTTTTTGAAAAATATTATTTTTCAAAAAATTCATAGAGTGTTGAATATTTATAATTATTCCTTTCGACATCTGTTGAAAAATATTCAACCTTTAAACTGTAGATTCTAGACCCCAAAATATATGATTTAGATCTATGTGCCAAATGCCCGGTTGCAAGAACGCTAATCAAATCTCTCATCATATGATGGTTGATTAAAAAATTATGAACCATCAATGGGAACCAGATTTCACGAAAAAAATAATGGTCGATTAATTGTTCATCATTGCAGGTACCTATCCGTTGCATTTTGATTATGTAAATGATGGTTGATTTGAAGAATTAACTAGTTATTATTTCATTGATTAGCCGTTAATCATTCATCATTTTTAATAAGCGTTCTTGCAACCGGGCATTAGGGTACTTATGGTTTAAATTTGTTTTTTGAATTTACAATAATTTTTTATGTTTCAATGTTTTCTACACTCCAATCCACTTCTTTTTGCCTCTCAGCAGGCGAAGCACCACAATTAGAGAAAGTGAAAATGGAAATGCGCGAAAATTGAAAATGTAGAAATATAATATGGGTTTTTTATACTGGACGGATCCTGATTCAAACAAAGGGGTTTGATTGGAATGGACTTGATAAGGGGAACTTCAATTAATGAACAGTTTAGGTTTCCCTCTCTCACTCTAACTTTTCCACCTCCATTAATAAGATAATTACACATTCGTTTCTCCATATAGGCTAAATAAAGCTTCTAGTGCAGCCGTTGGCGTGCTTTTCATGCACCCTGCAATACTGAGACAAGCAAGTCTTTGCATCTTGCCTAGTCTTGTCATTGCATTCTTTTGAATCGTCTTTGTCCACCAGACGCATAAGTTATTACGGCTTTAACCACTACACTGTATATCCAGTGTATCATGCGCGGACTTAACCCCCATGTTTTCCCACAAGTTCGCCTTGCCATCATTAATGTGGTCTCCGATCTTGTGGCTACTTTTTCCAGTTGTATGTACCATGTTAATCTCGAGTCAATAATTACCCCGACATATTTAACATCCATCACAATTGGAATCTCCGTACCTTGAAGGGATAGTGGTAATCCCACTAGGTCCCTTCTTTTTGTATAAGGCACTATGTTTGATTTGGTGGGACTTATATTCAAACCCACCTCTTCCGTCCATTTCGGTACTACGTTCAGATCCTGTTGCATGCGCTCTCTGACTGTAGTATTAAATTTCTCTTGTGATAATGATGACCAGATCATCCGCCTATCCTGAGACAGTATGGTGTTCCTTTTTGAGTCTCCTTATCAGTCCGTCCATTACAAGGTTCCTTATTAGAGGAGACAGGACTCCTCCTTGAGGACACCCCCTTGAAACTCGGGCTGATAATGTTTCACCCATCAAGGTTGAAAAAATCACTCGTCTTCCAGCATGCAGTCTATCCATCTGCAGCTTGTTTCGTCAATATGTTTTTAACGAATTGCCATCGTGATTACTTCGTGAGAGGTGTTGTCGAAGGCACCCTCTATATCAAGGACGGCTGATAATGATACTTCCTTATTTTCGAGAGCACACTCTATCCCTTGTACTAGGTGATGGAGTGCCGTCTCTGTGGCGACTCCCGGTCTGTATGCATATTGATCCAGGTCTATCGGTCTCTTTACCAACGATCCTCCTCTAATATGCATGTCTACCAGTTTTTCCAATATCTTCAGTATAAATGTCATCAGACTTATGGATCTTAGGGACTTTGCTTTATTGTCACCTGTTTTCCCAGGTTTAGGAATAAAGACCACCCTTACTTTTCTCCAGACCTTTGGTATATACCCTAGTCCCATGCTTGCTCTAAGGATCGTACACATTCTGTTGAGTATAATGCTGTTTGCCTTTTACAGTATACTTGGATAAATCCCGTCCGGTCCCGGTGATTTATATGTATATACACCAAGGTGGTGAAGACATTTATAAGCCTCGCACCTTATTCCGCTCGAGTCAAAGCCACTGGCGAAATAATTTTGGGTGCTCGGTCAATAATAATCGTCTTAACCACCTTGCTGTATAATATACTATTTCATTATACCTTACTTACATATGTTCTTAAGAAAATATAACAAAAACCACCTACTTAATCGCTGGGTTCGATGGATTAGAAATATTTATATTAATTGTACATTTAGAATTTCTGTAAGCAGTAATTTTAATTTATTGACATGCATATTTACAACGCTGCTATGTAGAAGTGGTGGTGTGATTTGAATACAAAAATGCTCCTAATACTGTCAAATATTGACGTTATTGAAATGAAATGAGACGTAAGAATGAAAAATTCGGTTTTGTACAGTATATGATATAAAATACGTTACGTGATACATCCGGCAAGTCTCTCACAGTACTCATTTCGATATTCAGGACTTGGTTCCTTCGTCGTCCCGTCCTTAAACATCTCATTCGTACTGTAATACCTGACTTACCGGACTTGACGTAAATTACTATTTCCTGTACGCTAAAATGCCCTTAGCACCACTACGCAACAATCGTATTCTGGAAGCAGCAAAAGATTTCCCTCTACTCCTACTTAGTTCCTGAGGAACGTCTCAGATACTAGCAACTCCTTTAGTCCTATTTCCTTGAGGAATTTTAGGATATCTGCAGGTAAATGTCCCTCTTCTATCCAATAATCTCCTAGGTGCTGTGCCCTAAGATTCTGAAGTGACATTCGCAAGTATGTGGATGGAGGTTTCTTCTTCCATGCCACAGAATCTACATTCTTCTTCCACCACTATTTTGAGCTTTCTCAGGATCCCGTTCAGGCGGCAATGTCCCGTTAGGATCCCTGCTAAAACTATTAGTCCAGTTTTACTTTGACTTATGCATTCATTTGATCTCAACGGGTTGTAGTCACCCATCAGAATCTTTGATTGTCTAAGCCCTACTAAATCTTTCCAATAGTCAGATCTTCTCTTTTCTTTGGCTTTGCCTATTTCTTTCAATATTACATTGGGGCTGATACCGCAAAAGGGTTCCGACCCCCTAAAGGTTCCTAGTACTTTGAGTTTGCCAAGGTATTCCCACACCATTTTGGAACTGATTACACAAGAGCTCAGTGCTTTAATGACTGCTTGACTATCCAGTATTATGATAATCTTTTGACCTTATATATCGGTTGTCAATATTGAACTAGGCACACTTTCTTATGCCATTAATTTCCGCTTGAAATATACTTGGGATTTCTCCCAAGCTTTCAGAGTGTTTGGTTCCTGGCCCGTACACTCCTATCCCAGTTCCTTCTATTGCTTTTGAGCCGTCTGTGTACCATTGAATGGCATTCTCTCCAAGTCTAATAAGGGTATTTGGATCCCATTCCTTCTTTTTGTTTAATTCCGTAACGAATTTATTTGAAAAGTTATACCTTTTCATCATACCATCTTGTGGCATGTCCTACGTTTTTTGATTTCTAAGAAGTAAGCTGCTTTTTTGATAATTCCCTCTCTACTCAGATCTCGTTCTTTCTGCAACAACTCCCACCACCATATGTAGTGGTGTGAGGTTGAGAATCACTTCCAGGGCTGCCGTTGGGCATGTTCTTATTGCTCCTGTAATGCATGTACAGGCTAGTCTTTGAATTTTGGGAGGTTTTCTCTCGTCCTCCATAGACTAGTTCTGCTACTCCACGCATTCGCACCATAACTGATCATTGGTCTCTCAATGGCAGTGTACATCCACATCAGGATTTTTGGGTTACAGCCCCAATTTCTCCCTGCCAGATTCTTGCACACCATTATAGCCATTTTTGCTTCGTATATAATCTTCTTTTCGTGTTTGTTCCACTGGAGTTTACTATCTAGAGTCAAACTTAGATACTTGACTTCTTGTCTCCGTCTCATCAAGTTTAATGGTTTTGAGGTTCAGTTTTATTTTCTTAGTGAAGGCTATTAAGATGGTTTTCGTGGGGTTGATGTTAAGTCCCACTTGTCAATTTATGTATAAAATACGAGTTGATTCAACAATGTTTGTATTTGAAATAAATTATGTGTGATATAAACTTTTTTGATGCTATTTATGAATAGTATTCATTTGTAATAATTAAAATACAAAAGGAGGGGGGAAGGTAATAAATTATCACATTATATTTAGGGAGGTATGATCAAATGTCATGAAATATTATAATAAGTTGAAATGACTTTAATTTTGCGTCACGTGTTTTGTGAACAGATCCGTAACAAATACTTATTTTCTTTTAAAGGATTCAATGACTCTGACTTTGATATATCAGTTCAGCAGTTACAGATGTTTATAAATGAAAGTGAAGATCCTTATGAAGCGTTATCATATTTAATAGGAGAGTGCAATTATGGAGGAAGAGTAACAGACGATTGGGATAGAAGGCTGATAGTTACGATTCTTAGAGACTATCTTAACCCCCTAGTGGTATCGGAAAGAAATTATTCATTCAGTGACGCTGGTACATGCTATGGCCTTCCAGAAAAAAACGATTATCAAATTTATATAAATCATATCAACGGCTTACCCGTGATGCATCCCCCTGAAGTATTTGGTTTACATACAAATGCAGGAATAACACGAGATCTTCAAAATTCCACTTTACTTCTCAACTCTGTGTTGAAAGCATATGGCGATATTGCAGCTGGAGGTTCCGGAGAAACTGATAAACATATAATGTCACTGTGTTCGGATATTTTATCGAAGCTACCTCTACTATTCGATATTGAACTCGCTCACATTAGGTTCCCTGTAGATTACTCAGAGTCCATGAACACTGTACTGGTACAAGAAATGGAACGTTTCAATAAGCTGTTAAAAGTGATTATTGCTACTTTGATCACAATGCAAAAGGCAATTCAAGGTAAGTTATTATTTGGTCTAAGTACTCACAGACCGGTAGTCCATGAAACATGTAAGCTTCACTACTTCGAATGGAAGCCGTTTCAACCTTCGAGTTTCACGTGAAAAACAAGTTTAATAAGGCAATTATTTCCCATGACCCAAACTGCATAACTGACAACTTGACACCCCCATCGAATAAGGTTGTAACTCATTTTTGATGAATTTTCAGAAACACGAGTTTTATGAAAATAAAATTTTTGTTTACATTTTTTTTCAAGAAGAAAAAAAAATTAGTATTTTTATTAATGATATTCGAAAAAGATATGTTTTTGGCATGACGTGTACGTATTCGTGCGTTTCTTGATTGATTAATAAAGGAATAACAGTGAGTTACAACCCTGCCTCTTTACCTAGTGTTTCATAGAACAAGGTTGTAACTTGTGAATACCTCCTTTTTCACACTAAAATATGGATTTGTTACGATAAATTGTCAAGTAAAAGGAGTAATATAAAACTACAGCGGTAAACTTGTTAACAAAAATTGAGTTTTTTGAGAAAGTTTCCTTGGGGAAAATAGGAAATATTTCAAAAATAAAAATCGAGATGAATGAAAACATATATTTTAATGAGAGTGAAGTGGTATAGTTACTATAATAGTGGGCATTGAAAATCTTCGAATTTTAACGAAACTAGAACAATTAACGATCTATTAATTGTTATTAATTACTGTTAATGAATACAAATTTTGAGCATTCTCGAAGAATTAACTAATGTAAGTCATTAAGTGTAAATAACCAACTCTTTATTTTTATGTATTTTGTCATCGTGGCATAAAATGTGATGCGCTAATAATAAATAAAATCAATTTACAAAAATTATACGAGCGTGGAAGGTGCGCTGCAACAGCCGCGTAATGTAAGTGCCACTTTACTTATGGGATATGTCTAGTGTCTATTCAGGTTGTCATGAAATAAGTTTACAGCAAATTGGTCAAACCATAAAACTAAAATATATATTACGTTACCAACTCTGAACACTTGTATAAGTACAGTATCCGCCAAAATAAACAGTACCGAAAATAAAAATTAATTTTTAATTTCTGTAATGTAAGTGTTCAAAATGTTCACCATTTCGACGCAAACAAGCTTCATATCGATTTTGTAAGTCAATAAACATATTTATAAAAAGTGGTTGATGTAACTGCCGAAAAATATTTTGTATTCTTTCCCGTAGTTCGGCAATATTCGCCGGCGGATTTTCCGAGTGAAATATTTTGTCCTTCATTATGCCCCAAATGCATGCGTCAGGTGGCGTCAGATCAGGTGAATGAGAAGGATATTCGAAGTCTGTTCCCCGAGAAATTATTCTATTATCGAAATGCTGACGGAGTAAGTCTAAGGTGCGCACAGCTGTATGGCTCGTTGCACCATCTTGTTGGAACCATTGTGTGCGAAACTGTAGATATTCCGTGCACGGCAAAAGTTATTTAGATCTCTCACAAAAGGTATAATAATTTTCTCTCTATAACGCTCTTGGTTGACAGTAAGTGGATTCTGATTATCATCTTCAAAGAAATAAGGACCAATCATTCCATGACCAGATACCGCGCACCAAACGGTAACTCGAAGACTGTGGAGTGGTTTCTCTACAATGACATCAGTACGTTCAAATCCAAGGAATCTGGTTGTTTGTCGATTAATATAGCCGCTAAGATGAACGTGACTCTCGTCTGAAAACCATATGTTTTTCAAAAATTCGGGATCTTAGTAAATTAAACTCAACATGCGACCTCAGTAAATTTCTCTTGCACGTTTGTCCGCAGCATTTAGTCGTTGTCCAACTTGAATACGGTATGGATAACCACCAATTGATTTGAACATGCGACGTAAAGACGTTTCACTAATGTTGAGTTTACATGCAGTTCTTACAAGACTTCTTTGAGGTGATTGCACAACTTGGTGAAAAACACGTCCTTCATTTTCGTTAGTGCATACTGTTTTTCGACGACCTGAAGAACCTTTACGTTGACACAATACACTACCAGTGCGACGAAATTTTTCATCAACAGCTAACATCACACTTTTACTAGGAGCTGCTTCATTAAATTTTTGTTGATATTTTATTGACACCTGTTCTAAGCTTGGACCATCATTACGACCTTTTCCGTATGAACGGAAATAATGCTCTACCAAAAACACTTTTTCTTCCGTTGTTAGAACCATTTTTAAATCAAATTCAACCGCAGCGTACTATTAATATATCAACTAATGACAATTAAGTCAAATATGACAAATCCATATTACATAAACAACTCCACAGCACTCTCTGTTTCGATACTGTTTATTTTGGCGGATACCGTATATCTATGCCTTTTTAGCGATGGCTCTGTATTGAGAGGCAAACTGAATTTGTTGTTATAGAGGCCTAAATTTATATTTTTTATGGTGCTCAGCACGAATATGGCATTCATTTTTTTCTAAAATTAGAAAAACATGGTAAAAATTGACTTTTAAACCGAAAATACGAAAAAAAAAACCGTTTTAGGGTTTCCAACGATAGCCTCGCGGTTTGTCGGCGAATAATTAATATTTTTTCATGTAAATCTAATGACGTATTCTCCAACCAATTCTAGAGATAATAACTAGGTATTCAGAAATCCCCAAAGCTTTCTACTTTCGAGCAATAAATTGAAGACATTTTTATCGAATTTTTGACTTTTTACATACGATGAAAAAAGTTGAGTAAGAAAATTTTGAATGGGGAGTTAAACCGATATCCGGCTTTTGGTATTTCATTAAAGTATGTTGGTACTACTTTGCAAATATTAATTTACAAAATTTTTAAACCGAATATTTTAGGAGAAAACTGGAAATTAAGAATTCCTAAATGTTTGCAACTTTCAATACAGATACGTCACTTCACTAAATATTTCTGATTTAGATGTTTTATGAACTAATAACCAGTTACAAAAAGGCCATTCTAATTTGAAGTTTGAAGAACTGTCAAAGTATATAATATATTTGAGTGTTTTGGTTTTGTTTACATTTTATTCAAGCTTGACGTTTCAATATTATAAAAGAATTGTGTCAATACTTTTTTGGTTGAGTTTAGTTAGTCTTTCTCCACAATTTTTCATGTTGGAATAATGTCAATATCGTATAAATCTTGTTTTGTATCATACTGCACGAGCACAACAGTTACAACGCCCGATAAAAAGTTTGTAACTGTGCCTGCAGTAACAGTTAAAAGAAAATTTGGTTTGGGGCTGCTAGAAGCAAATATAAACAGACTAAAACTAATTACTATTTCTGTGAAGATCATTTTTATGTAAGTAATTGTATACGTGTGGGTATGTTTGATTTTTAGTTTGAAAGTGACATGGACAAATTATACTCAACACTTGATGATGGGAGGAAAAAAAACAATTCCTAAGTCACTATAACAGAAATATGACATAAGTATAACCTATAAGTACTTCATCACATCAGAATTGTGGTCCTATGTAAACCCTTATGTAGCTAACTTCTGTTCTAGTGAGCATACGTCACATTATGAATGGTGGATTATTTAAATCGTCCAAAAGTTGAATTTTCAAATCAGCATAAAAACCTTGTGAGAATAAAAATATTAAAAATAATCGATTCCCATTATGATTTTGTCCACCACTAACTATTAACATAGAGAAAGCATCATATTTTTGTTAAGTTTAATACCCCATTGTGTATTTCTGAATACGCAGTATTAATATTTAAAAATCGAAGAATTTTTTGGGTAAGTTTGAGTTATTGATGTATGCTCGCCGAGTGGCTCGCGTAAATATTAAAGCTAATAGCTCATAGTCGCCACCTTCTCGCCAGACGTCTGATTTGTAGTGCATCTAGTGATCTAGTGATATGTAGTGTAGGACCATCTCTGGCAAACTTTTCATCCATATTTTATCGAGTAGTGCAGTGATTATTGGATTAAGTGTGATTTACGAGAAATATGTATCTTCATTTCGACATGGTATATAATGCAAATAGATATATTTGAAATTTAAAAGTACACATACCCCGCCAGTAGGTATTTTAAATATTGTTAAATAAAATGAATAATAATAAATAATGTAGTCGAGGTAAACACTGTAATTAGTAAAAACGTGAATAAACATTTCAAATTTGTTTTCAGCATTTTATCAAGTAAATTAGAATATAGACGTTCGGGTATGCATTACTTGAACTACAAAAGTGTAGTAGAAGTATCTGTTTGGAAAAAACAGTATAATGCCCTTGTCACCATCTTATTGTAAATTGTAACCTTGCCAATTGTAAATTGTTATGATAAATTAATCCGGACTAAAACTAAAAAAAACGAACAGAGAAATCGATGGAAATATATAAGCAGACTCCGGATAATTTACGGGCGATCTGAGGTCGGGAAGGGAAAGGGGATGAGTTTTTGAGGGTGAAAAACGGTTTATCTCGATTTCTGGCAAAACTACGAGTCCTATGGAAAAAAGTCAAATGGCAAAGTTCTAGGTAATAAAAAGATCTACAACTTTTGCGTTCACAATTTTTTCATATAACCTCAAAATTTATATGGAAAATTTAAAAAAACCAAGTTTTTGGTTTTTTATTTTTATCGTTTACAAAAAAATTATTTTTTTCACGATATTTGGTGAAAACTTACCTTTTTTTGTACCAAATACACTGTTATTTATTTGATTTGGAATATTTATTTTTTCACCTTATTTTGACCTAATATCGAAAAAACACTCAAATTTTCAATCTAAAATTCACCCGTCAAAATATCAGCTTTTTTCAAAAAGTTGGTGTGCTTTCTGCTCGTTGAAATCTCTACTTACCGATTGCGTAAACAAAATATATTACTATAGTAAATCTTCTCAGAAAATGCAAAAAATATTGTAATTAATAAGGTAATCAGAATAAAGTATCTAAATTCAATAGTACGATTTACATTTATTTTTATATATTATGAGATTTTCTATGATATAAATGTAATTAGAATTTAATAAATCAAATTTTTAATTGGAAAAATTGCATTAGTCACATTTTTTAGATGAAGTTGTATAAAAATGGCATTAAAAAAAATTTCGAATTCGAGTTTTTTTCGAGATAAACCGTTTTTTACCCTCAAACACTCATCCCATTTCCCTTCCCGAGCTTAGATCGCCCGTAAATTATTTTTCATTTCATTTTTATAATATTTTCCTCCTTTTCCAATGGGTTTCATCCAACTATTATTTTTTTTCACTTTTTATTATTTTTAAAGGCTTCTACCCTGGTCTATAGGTAAATTCTCCTCGTATTCTTCGTCGTCTAATTGGACAACTTCCAAAGTATTTGAACAAGACTTTCCCTGGCAAAATGCGCACATTACTGAGCAAAACAAATCTACTTTGCGAAAGCCACATTACAATATTTAGCGCATTTACAAGAAATAAGTTTCAGTAATTCTTGGAGAGCTGCGTCTTGTAAAGTAGCAATGGGCATTAACCGAATAATTGATAAATGCCTATAATATATCCAGCTTTATAACTTCGAAACAGGTAGTTGCACGGAAAAACACATATAACTTTTTTTATAGACAATTTAATTTGCTTTAATTTTAGTAACTACATATTTGGCTCTAAAAGTTATAAGAATCAAGTTGTTGACAAATAATGAAGAAAAAACATTTTTTTAGCACCTTTTTTCAAGACGGCGTCCTAATCCGGACTTTCTGGGGGGTGCAAATTTAATACGTGCTATTTAACACCAAATCAAATAAATTAAAATTATTTCTGGCTTGTCCGGAATTGCTCCCGCTGTCAGCTATTCTATAAGATTTGTCGACTGGCCTAATTGGTTTGTAGGAAGCAATTGGACAAAATTTTCCTCTCACGACCACTTGTCGGTAAAACACGGACGGTGCAAATCAATTTAAATAATACAATTTTTCGTAGGCTAGTTAATATATAATAAAATATATTTTTTTTTCACGAACATTTTGTTTTACTAAATTTTGTCTGTATCTGGCAATTACAAAAAAACTCGACAACTGAACAATATTATTTTAAAGTTTGAGACTTGCAAACAATGGTTGTCAACTAACCTTGTTTTTAAACTAGGGAGAGCAAATTTAAAAACCTTGAATCACATCATTAAAAGTTACTGGATTGGGAGAGTGTTCAGGGTAGTCTTTTTGAACTAATGGACACGTATTATACTGCTCGCCGTTGTCGTTGCCTATAAGAAATCAATACACGTGAAAATATCGAATTATCATTGGCCACAGGCAATGGCGAACGTACCAACAAATGTCACATTATTATAAAAAAAATTACTGTTATGTTAAGTGGTTGAGTAAATCACCTAATAAATTGAGCTGAAATTAATATATAGAAATTGCAATTCTATACTTATTATTATTTACATTGGAGATCGTCGCCGGGCTGCGAATACCTCCAAAGTAACAAAAATATGTGAAATGAGATGAGTACACATTGAGAATTGTATTAGTATTCCTCAAAGTTCGTAATATATCCGAAATGATGTGGAATCGCCAAACTTACAGAAAAAAATTAAATACATTTCTCCAATGTAACAGAATTCAAATTTTAGGTAGGTATTCATTTGGAAATATATCCCATGTCTTTATATCAGATTTATAATAGCACATTGAAGATATTTCGACAAAACATGTATGCACGTAGGAGATATTACCACAAATGTCAAACTGCTAACCTCACGATACCTTCAAGCTAATTTGCAGTATGTGATCATAATTCTATGTGAGCTGGAATATCTCCAAAATGTGTTCTGGTCTGGAATGAGCAATATCTCCAAAATAACACTTTTTTCGATTTTCATTGAAAATATCACCAATCAGCAAGGAATCGAGTATAACTTGATAAATACATTGCTATATATTACAAATCATGAGAAAATTACGATATTACTTTAATATCTAGTGATAGAAATGTTTTTTGGTTCTCCTGTAAAATTGACTTTTTATCACATTGGAGGTATTCACAGCCCGGCGACGAGATTTAGGTACAGTAGAAACAGCATATTGTTTAGAAAAATGATTCTACTTCGAAACTTAAATAATCAACAAGAAAAAGGAAAAAGTAGCATAGGTTTTGCTTATTTTGATGAATTGAAGAAGTACCTAATAAAAAACTTGTTAATTTGGTTGGAACATGTTTTATTAAAAGAAAAGCTTCTATGTCAGCAATAATAGATCTTTTAGGTCTCAGTGAATGTTACCCCAAAATACATACATACATACATGTCAGCAATACATCACCTAAACTTAATTTCCTTGGTTTTTTGGGGTCGAATAAAGTCCACTAAACAGAGCAATGCAATAACAATAAACCCAAAATAGTGCTGATGTAGATTGAACTAATCAATATTTATATATATATATAACACACAAAACTGACAAATAAATGTCGTTGACAGCTGAATAAAAATTGCAATGTGAAACGGGCGGCAACCTGACCAATCAGTGAGCAACAGAAATGCCAACTTGAATCCAAATCGCTCCTTGCTCCGTGCTTTCTTAAGTAATTATATAAGCTGTTTAATAGAAGATTTCATTTTTAGGACTTGTAGCAATGTCACCGGAAACAGAAGCATTTGCATCTTCATTATTATTGGCAAGAATTCCCGTTAAATGGGTGAGCGTGTCTTATCCAAGTTTGAAAAATCTACCTAACTATGTAAATGATTTTATTTCAAGAGTGAAGTTTCTACAACTATGGTTTACATCAGGTAAATATTTGCCTGAAGGGTACGTTGAAAACAATCTATGTATATTTAATCCAATAGTATTGAAAATAAGAAAGGAAATGCTCTTCGTATGTTCTGTGAAAATACCGATTGTAATGTCTTTTATACTCCCAGTCCAACTTTTTTCCCTTTCTCAGGTGATAATCCAAGTACACTGGACATTGTAAGGGGTGAAAACATTGACACCTTACAGAGATTAGAAACATTAAAGGAACCTGCTTCTGACCACGATCCCATTCAAACTCAACCATGAAATTAATACAATAGACAAGACGTACTTTGACTTTGAAACCACGAACTGGTTACACTTCAGGAAATACATAGATAACAACATGAATTTAGTTGACAAAATAAAATAAAATGACGACCTTGACTTATTGATAGCAGGACTACAAACGACTATTACCACAGCACGAGACGTTCCACGAAAAAGGAAAAACTAAATAATAAAACTGACAAAGTACCCGACGAAATACTAAACAAAATTAAAGAAAAGAATAGAACAAAGAATGACGAGAGAAATCATGCACAAAGATCGGATGCTGAAACTACAGAAACAAATTATCAATGAAACAACTTTGTTACGTAATAATAACTGGAAAAACTACTTAGAAAACGTTAATCCGAGAGACGCAAATCTATGTATTCTATGTGGTGTTACAAATCGAATGAAAAAGAAATGGATAGGAGTGACGAACATAAAAAAAACATAATCGCAGAACAAAATAACATAGCACAAGCATTCGGGAAGCATTTTCAGTCAAAATTTACAAACAATGTGGTTGATTATTTAAAACATTTAGAAATCCTAAGGAAATATGAGAGACTAACAAAGCAAAAAACACAAAGTACCTAGTAATTATCTCCTTGAAAGAGACATACAATATTGTTGGGAGACTTAAAATTATAACTGCGCCAGGAAGGGAGTTTCACTCGTGGTTGGTATAATTAATTATACACTGTGTCCGTAAAGTATGGAACAAATTCATTTTTAGCTAAACAGGCCATTTTAAGGAATAATCCTGAAACACGTCGATTTTTGATTTTAATTTAGCGTATTTTAAAATAATAATCTAATATACAGGGTAAATTACTTTCGAATAATGACGTTACCCTCATTTTTTTTAAATAGAACACCCCCATTTTGTCTCAATTTTCGGATTACTCTAGCTGAGCTGATTCCAAAAATGTATCACATGTTGATTCCAATTGGTACAGGGTGGACAATAGTTTTGTGTGTGCTCATAAAGTAACGCGTAACATTCTTTATTAGTTAAATTAACAATATTATCAAAACTACTTATTGTCTAGCGGCAAATGGTTTAAATGTAACACCCTGTAATTTGTTACATTTTTAGATTAATAAAAATGAGCTGTTTCCAAACATGTTGAACTTGTACTTGTGCTCTAGCAGACAGAATATGAAAGAAATTATTTATCATCAATTTAAAAAAAAAGATAGTCATCTAGTTTTTTGTGAAATGTCATTATTTGTTTAGTAATTTATTGATGTTCAGTGACAGTTTAGTACTACAATATTTTTGGTATTCGTGAATGTTTTAATTATTGCTTAGATTTAATTTGAAGAGTAGAAATGGAGTTAAGTGTAAAACAAAAAATTGAAATACTTATGATGATTGGGTATGGAGACAGATCGCGAACTCAGATGGAAGTGTGCAGTTTGTTTAATGATAAATATCCAGAAAGACCTATAACGCGTTCAACAGTCAGTAAGATTGAAAAGAAATTTCGAGAAACTGGTACGGTTGAAAATGCACGCAAATCAGGTCGTCCCTCTGCAAATGCTGATACAGCATTAGATGTTTTACTTAGCTTTGAAGAAGATGCGCGCACTTCTGTGCGTAAAGTTAGTCGCGATATCGGTACAAAAACTATTAAAGCTTGAAAAATTGCATCCTTATAAAATCAAACTTGTGCAAGAATTAAACGGAGATGATCCCGATAGAAGAATCCAATTTTGCGAAAAAATGATGGATAAATGTCACCGAGACCCTTTCTTGATACAAAACATTATTTTTTCTGATGAGGCCACTTTCACGTTAAATGGCGGGGTTAACCGTCAGAATTGTAGATACTGGGCAAAAGAAAACCCACACTGGATGCGTGAGCATCACACAAAATACCCGCAAAAGGTAAATGTATGGGCTGGAGTTGTAAGAAATCGAATTATCGGACCCTACTTTATCGACGGTAATTTAAACGGGGCAACGTACCTTGAGTTTTTAAGTGGGTATCTCGTACCTACTTCACGTAACTTGTTTCCCAGCAGACGTAATCCTGGAGGTTTTGATGAAAGTTTATGGTTTCAACAGGATGGTGCACCTCCACATTATGCCTAGATGAAATTTTTCTGAACAGGTAGATTGGTAGACGTGGACCTATTGAATGGCCAGCGAGGTCACCAGATTTCAATCCTTTGCATTATTTTATGTGGGGCCATCTGAAGAATGTTGTGTATCAAACGAAACCAGCATTTATTCAAGAATTAAAAGAGAGAATTCGGACAGCAATAAACAATATTTCTCAAGACACAATAAACAAGGTTCAACAAGAATTTGTACACCGTTTGGGTTACTGTCAAATACAGCAATTGCTGCACTTCGAACATTAATAAAGTCATGTATTACATCATATTCTGTCCGCTAGACAATAAGTATTTTTGATAATGTTAATTTAACTAATAAAGAATGTTACGCGTTACTTTATGAGCACACACAAAACTATTGTATTTTTGTCCACCCTGTACCAATTGGAATCAACATGTGATACGTTTTTGGAATCAGCTCAGCTAGAGTAATCCGAAAACTGAGACAAAATGGGGGTGACGTCATTACTCGAAAGTAATTCACCCTGTATATTAGATTATTATTTTAAAATACGGTAAATTAAAATAAAAAATCTACGTGCTTCAGGATTATTTCTTAAAATGGTCTGTTTAGGTAAAAATGAATTCGTTCCATACTTTACAGACACAGTGTATTTTGGAAACAGGCTACTACCTGGAAATTCTCAAAACCGCGAACATGATTCGGGTACCCAAAACCCCGCACGGTAGAGGCTGCATTGAGAATTACAGGCCAATTTCAATTCTCAATAATAATTCTCCGGATGAGCAATTCGGATTTGGGGCGGAATGTAACTGCCCCTCTCAACTTATGCACGGGAAGGTTTTCGGGAGAAGCATTCTGGACTCCCTCTATATTCGGAAAGCTTAGTTTGGCTTCCCGGATCAATATTCAAGTTGACGGAGCTTGGCATTCCTGGCTATTAAGTGTTTCTTTTGAAGTCTTATCTCATAATTGGAAATTTCATATGAAAATAGGTACTGCTGAAACAGGAACGTATATAACGTAGGCAGGAGTACCGCAAGTCTCGTTAATTTCACCTACCCTGTACCTACTTGTTGTTTACTGCAGACTTCCTCTTATGCAATGCGAATCTAACAGCTTTGTATGCGGATGATGGCTGCTCAGTAATAACTGCGGGTACAGCGGATCTTGCACTTGAAATAATTGACCGTCATTCATAAATAATAAAACCAGAATAAGCTGATGACGAATACTTACAAACCGGAATATACGGTTCTACGATGCCAGTTTCGTTAATTGACAAACTTATCTAGAAACTTAAAACTACAATGTAACGATATCCAACCAAAAACTTCGGTCGAATACCTAGAATACGTTATCCAACAAAACACACTGCATATCGATGAAAGATTTTAGAAAGCCAAAGTGACTATGGAAATACTCTACCCATTGATCTGTCGTAATAGCCTTCTGTCAGTAAAAAAGAAACTGCTGGTTATACGATCGACTATGGTGTATGGCTATCCCGTTTTCTACTCCATCACAGACTTTCAATCGCAAGTTGTGCGGAACAAGTGCCTCAGAATGGCAATTTATAATGGACGGAGAGTGAACTACTTCCCAAAAAACACTTGGCTTCACCAACAAACCCATATTGAGTAGCTCAAACCCTACATCGCAACTCTGGCAATACGGTACTATTTGATTGATTAGATCAGCACACCAGTCAAAGGCTTGAAGTCCTCGGCACCTCAGCCTTAAGGCTTTTTGTGCTCTTGGTTGTGCCGTTTATTTGAAGAGACCAGTAGCCATTATCAAGCTCAGCAGACTTTTTACTAGGTTCTTCTTGGAGAAATCCTCCCTTGGATGTTCTAGTCCTAGGAGTCTATGTCTCCAGTGAGATAATGCTTCACAATCGAAGATAATGTGAGAGGCTGTTTCCTCCTCTTCCATGCACAACCGACAGATATGTTCCTCCATATATATGCCGATTGTATGCTCTTGGTACGGTTGGGTGTCGTTACTTCTTGCTGAGTTTGTGATAACTTCTTTGATTCTGGAATGACTATGGGTATTGGTCCTTTCATGCCAGTTCCCATTGCATTCCAGTCTGTATGCATCCATCCTCGCTTCCGCTTTAACATGTAGAGCAAGAGGCGGAAGTTTAAAAATTGCTTCCATTGCCGCAGTCGGGCTGCTTCTCATAGAACTCGTTATGCACAAACAGGCAAGCCTCTGAAGTTTTGATAGCTCCAATTCAGCTTTCTTCTGATCTGTTTTTGGGCACCAAACTAAGGCCCCATAGGTGACAATGGGTCTCACCACCGTTGTGTACAGCCAGTGTACGATCCGTGGATTTAGTCCCCATGTGTTCCCTATCGCCCGTTTGGCAGCCATTAGGGCCATTTTTCCTTTATTGGTTTTATCATGAAGGTGTGAGTTCCAGGTTAGTTTTGCATCCAGAATTAAACCCAGATACTTAACCTCCTGACACAGCTGCACGTTAAAGAGGCTTGGCAGTTTTAGTCCCTCAAGCTTCCTTTTTCTAGTGAAGGGAATAACCGCAGTTTTTGAAGGGTTCACCCGCAGGCATTTCTTCCTATGAGTACTGTCTTCCAGACACCTTCAAACAAAAAAAAGGAAACAACGCGAAGGCCACCACAAAGGCTAAAGTCTCCTGCATGCTAACATCTTAATGCAGCTTCAATCATTATGGACAACTTTTCCCTTAGTATAAACTTGTACATTTGCACATAAATAAATTATAATAACCTTAACTAAATAAGGTATGAACGGGTGTACATATATTTTAGACAAGTTTAACACAATCAAATTTTATTTAAAATAGATGAGATGCCATATGTGACCCTGTTTTTCAATAGCTTTTCAGGGGAAAAAACAACGCAAACTCAGACGGAATGTTAGCTGTTAGGTTTGATCGGATTTATTATAGGCCATAACTCACCAAATTTAACGGTTACGGATTTATATGTACAATGGATTTGCCTGATTGGTGGGCAAATTGTTTTCAGTCAAGCAATATTTGATAAATATTAAATTTATATGTATGCAATTTGAGAACAACTTGATGTTTGTACTTTTTAAAATGAAATAGGTTGACTTAATTTCCCTCAAGCTTTACACTCACTACCCACCCCGAATTAAAAGCGATACTACTTTTTCCACCACATCTATTCCTCTTGGTTTCAGGAAAACCTCCATGCTATTGGGTCTCTGGATTTTTCTTTACCCAAGCTTTTTTAACTGGTGTCAAACAAAACTATGCAAGGAAATATACCATTGCCATTGACAAATTGACGTTTGACTTCAACATTTTAAAAGTAGATTCTTCCAAGACTCCACCAAACGATGGTGCTTATATTAATGGTTTATTCACGGATGGAGCTAGATGGGACAGACAAAGTGGCAGATTAGCAGAGCTATATCCAAAAATTTTGTACGATGCTATGCCAGTCATTTGGATTATACCATTACTGACCGACTCCTATTCACCAGGTGATTTGATTTTCAATGCAGTTATAACTTGCTTAACTAGTTGATCAAAGTGACAATTTGAAATGAATTTTTTTGTAAAATGAGTGTCACATTTTAGGTGATCGGTACGTATCTCCGGTATATAAAACGTCTGAAAGAAAGGGAACATTGTCGACAACGGGACATTCGACGAATTATGTACTCCCAGTTTTATTAGAAACAGATCTTCCAATAACGCACTGGATTAAAAGAAGCGTAGCTCTACTTTGTCAATTGAATTAATACGATATAAATAGAATTTTAGTTGATTCAACTCAACGTTGAACTAAGCTGTTTAAAAACCAATAAAGAGTATATTTAGTGTTGCTATTTATATTAATTCCATTCCATATCAAATTCATTTTATTGTGAGTGAAATTCTGAAAAATGTTACGTATACTGTATACAAACGAGGATTTGTATTGATTACTCACTAGTACGACAATTACGGTGTGAACCGTGAGAAGCATTGCGTGAGCATAATGTCCAGGTTAGGTTAGGCTTCTACATGGTGTATTCTTTGCTTCTAGTAAGTTGGTTCACCAGACTCGCGACTGGTATTAGCCATATTCCACCATCAGTCTGAGGGCGAGATACAAGACCCTGCCAAAAATCAGGTACTTCATTCGAGCCTTGAAGGAGCAGCCTCAAAGTATATGCCCTGCTGTTTCACTGTCCTCGACAGTCTAACTTATTCTATATCATGACTCAGAGGACTGTAGCTCAAATTTCTGCCTGAAATACAGTTCTATAGGATCCTAGGAAGGTTGATTTTTCTATCTAGGTCTGCGACCGTGTACACCTTCACCAGAGCCTGGAGATGTTTGTGTGTGGTTCCTTGGACTCCACCAGCAATCCTGTTCAAAAACACTTCCTTCATTATCATTGGTGATTAATATTATTCGGCGACGGAGCTTTTTCGTTGACCCAACACAATGCGTTATTTTCAAAACTATTGTCAAACTTTCGTCGATATTATTTTTTTTGAGGCTTGTTTAAAGCTTAGGCCATTTTTCCAACAATTTTATGAAAATGTTAACACTAAGGGAATTATAATGAACCATCAAATGACAAATACATGGAATATAACAATTGTATTTCGCGTAAGCAATTTCACAGTAATCCAAGTTATTGCTTATTTGCATGCGACCTGTATTTTACTCATTTATCCCTGAACAAATTCAATATATATCTAATTGCATTGAAAACGGATCAGGCAATAGCAATTTGGTATTACAGCCGTTCAAACACTATTTTCCCGCGTAGCAAGAGAAGTCTAGTGAGTCATCAGTCACTTCTCGACTGTTTATTATTAAATCTAGATAAAACAATGATCAAAACCTATTAAAATAAAATGAATGAATACTCAACATATCTCCCACCAAAATACATAGTATTTTAATTAACTTGTTTAGAAAATGTTGGTGAAGGAAATAACTTTACCGTTGGTCTTTGAAAAAGACCCTGAGTGGTTCTGACATTAGCAACTCTTGCAATACCATCAGAACCCGGGAATAACTTCACAATTCTTCCCAATTTCCAATTTAAAGATGGAACATTGTCATCTTTAATAAAAACCAGGTTTGAGGGGAATTTGTTGATTTTGCCATTTATTTCGTTGTTATTGTGTATTTAGATATTCGCTTTGACACCGTTTCCACACATCCTGCTCTATAAGCTGCCATCGGTCCAAATGATTCATATTTAAATGGGAAAGATCCGGATCGGCAACTGCCGTTGGCGGCTCTAACCTAAGAAAATGACATGTGGTTAACACGGATAAATCATTCGGGTCTGAACTGGAAGAATAGAGCGGCCTGGAATTGAGAATAGCTTCAGTCTGAGCCAACAGGGTGTAAAACTATTCAAAAGTTAAAACTTGAGAGCCAACAACTCGAAAAATATGAGTTTTAACAGACTTTATGCCCACCTCACTAAGACCGTTAAAATGTGGACCAGACGGAGGAGAAAACGAAAATTTAATTTTTTCTGATCCACAAGCCTTTTGCATATATTCCTTGAGAATGCGGGAAATCCCTACAAAGCTAGCTGCATTATCACAAAAAATATGGGTGCATCTGCCTCGACGTGCAATAAATCGACGCAAAGCTGCAATAAATGCATCCGAAGAGAGACTGGATACTAATTCTAAATGTAGGGCTTTTGTGGCGAAACACACAAATATACGCCTTTTGTGACTTAATTCCACATCGCCAAGTGACCAAGAAGGGACCTCCATAATCAGTACCTACAAAAGAAAATGGTTTAATTTGGTTGATGCGGGTGGGAGGTGTGTCACAGGCTTTAGTTGAATGCATCGAATACAGCGGCTCAACACACTCCCAATTGCGCGTTTGGAAGATAGAATGCAAAAATTCTGAGCAATTCGGAAATGTAAATGCTGAAAACCAGGATGAAAATCTTTTTTATGAACAGACTCAATTAATAAATCTGTCAAACGATGTTGACGGGGTAAAATTGCTGGAAATTTTTTTATCATAAGACAATTCCGAGAACTGCATGCATCCCCTCACCCTCAAAACGGCTCTGTAGCAGAATAGCGCTGGTCAAAATCGCGCTGAACAAAAACAGCGCTGGACAAAAACAGCGCAGGATAAAAACAGAGCTCCATAAAATAGCGCCGCCCAGAGATAATTATGCCTCTTTATTTTACTACTATCTCATACATAAAAATAGACTATAGGACCAAATTAGCATAATTAGGAATAACATATTTTTCATAAATTACAGTCATAACAATAGTTTTCCTAATTCAATTCGTCAATTCAACATCGCTTCCCGACCAGCTGACAGTGATCAAAGTGTTGGTAACTGTCTATAACAATATCAGAATATAAGGAACGGAAAACAAGTAAGAACAACAATCAATATTTTCCATCATACTTCAACACATACCTGTTCCCAATAAAATATGGCTAGTTTACGCGTATTTTGATAATGCTCAATCAATTTACTAAAAGCTAATTCATAATTTATTAACTTCTGTAAGTTTAATATTTTTAATGAGAATTAAAGCGTCAGAGATTCACAAACGTTGGCCATAATTTTAAATCTCCCGAAAAAGCGGGCAGCTTAACATTAGAACCTTTACTCTTGGAATTCAAGAGGTAGAGTCAGTATCAAACAAATCTGTATCCCTCACTCACTGTATGAAAATATTTATTATCTACTTCCTGTCTGAGCAATGTTTCAGTGTTTACATCTGTCTCCTCATTTGCAGCTAGAGCAGAAATAATTGTAGAATGCTGAAGGTTAAAGTCGCTGTAAAATGTTTTTAATTCAGCATATCTAGCTTTAAAATGGCTGTAAGTGCCTTGATCCTCCTCTGCCTGTATGGCAAGGTGATGCAGTACTGAAATTCTATAAGAGGCTGAGTCTCTAAGGGCCATTTGCACCGACTCACTGTTAAAGTGTACTTAACTAAGTAGAGCTTAAAATATAAGGCTCCCTTAAAAATATAACCCTTGCACCATGTCAACTATAGGTCAGCTTAGCTAAGTAGCCATGCAGTTTGGCATCAATGCACATTCTAGGAAAGTTTTAGTTTAATTTAAGTAATTGGTAACAATCTTTCGACTTTATATGCCATTATTGTCATTATTTTTTTATGACATTTTTGTTTAGTTTGGGTGTGATTGTGATTTTTTTATTTATTTGGTGAATTAATTCATACTATATGCAAAATGTCTCTCAAAAGGTCTAGAGGTCCTAACTATAACGAAAGAGAAAAACAGTTCCTTATAAATACTATATTTTAGTGGTCGTGGACAAATAATATTAAAGTAAATAGAGAGAGAAGATTCAATATTTGATTCAATAATTATATTTTATTGAGTAACTAGAGTTGAATCCAATAAATAATAAGTACAATATTGAGAATGGAGCTATTTAAAGAGCTTAAATGGGACAAACTGTATTAAGGAAGTGAATTTATTTAAACTAAGTAAAAAGTAATTACAGTTATCGCGAATGCTAACGCCAATTAACCTTGAGAGTTTATTATACAAAATTTATACTTTCAAATTTTGCAAAGCCAAGTTTGAAAATTAACATCCCGGTAGAAGTGACTGAAAATGTTTCGTTAAGTGGTTTATTTATTCATTTATGCACGACCGGGCGAAAAAGTCCAGATTATAAATACGTTTAGCGGGCGTAAAGTGTCACTTTACCGCCCCCCGGGCGGTAAAGTAAATCTCTTTTTTTTCTTTTAAAAATGCACATGTAGTTAGTAAAACAAACTTTATTAATATTATTGTTAGGATTTGCTACCTTGCTCTGTTGTAAGTTGCTACGAACTTCTACTAACTCCGTATGATTTGGGTTACTGCTGGAAGGTGTATGCTCAAAAGAATCGGTATGTAAATTTGAAAATTCAGCTGTGCGACTAGTAGAAGGCATATCAGCATTGACAATTTTTTTTGGCGATTTTCATTTTATTTGCCACAGAATCTTCAATATAACCTTCTGCCACCGTTGTAGACTTCCAACCAGCATGTCGCTTTATGTTAAGGATATCCTCACCTGCATTAGCTAATAAAGTTGCTGAAGATCGTCTAAAACAATGGCCTGTGTAGTCTGTTGGAGTAGGCAATTTTAAATAAGTTGCTATTTTAAAAGGAATTTGACCAAATGTATTATTTCCAACCACCTGACTGGAACATTTTCCATTACGATAATACACAAAAAAACGTCCGTGGTTGGTATTTGTCGTACGTAGTGAAGCATATTTTCGATATAAGCCGAGATAACTTGGTGATTCCTGCTCTTTGTCAATCACACTGAAAATGCGGTCAATTTCAGTTTTAGATGCTCGTATGGTTACCAATAACGTTGTTCCTAAATCTTGAATATCGTCTATTGAAACAATAAATAATCATATTACCATAATAGTCTAAAATAAACAAAAACAATTAACTTACTTTCATCATAAGATATAAATTATCTGGAGCATCTACTAAAAATAATTCCATTTCTTCCCTGGTTATAATTTTTGATTTTTTTGGTTTATAACCGTCTGATTTCCGTTTTAAGAATGTTGTCAATCTTGAATATCTAACGATGTTTATATTATTGTGCCAATTTACAGTTGCTTTTAACATCGAATAATATGACCAAGCACTTTTGTGTTAACCTACAGAATGTGCCCCCCCAGGGGGACTAGTTTTGAAATATTTCACCAGTGAAATTTCTCATATTTCGATTGATTCCGATCAATCCAAGTTTTGAACTAATTTCATGTGTGAAATAAAATTCGAATTCGAAAAAATTTCACAAATTTAATTCGAATGCTGTTTAGCTGCCGAAACGCTTATTTCACTTGCGAAATTTCAATTTATTTGACGTTTTAGAATCATCGAATTTTTTGTTGTGGTTTTGTAAGATACTTCGTGTAGTTTTAACATCCCTTCTTTTAGTTGAATTACCTTTTCGAAGCTTTTTAGTTAATCTTTGTAGTAATTAACATAGTAATACGTTATTAGTTAGACGAGAGTGACGCGAGAACGTTTTATATTTTTTAAATCTACATGGTAAATTTGGAGGAACTTCAGCAAATAGTGCTTAATAATGTTGTGGAACTTGTGGAGGATGATTTTTCAACCCTTCAACGTTAGTGACCGCCACTTTCTAAAAATTTACAGACTGTCCAAAGAAGCTGCTGATAACGAATTGATAAACATTTTAGATCCGCAATTGATAGCACAGACAAGAGCATCAGCTATAGACAAATCTACTAAGGTAAGAACGACGTATTGTACCTTCGTCAAAAATATGAGAGTGTTGAAGTGACCTGTACGAAGAACATTTTCTATGTTTTACCATTCCTTTATTTTATTGGAGTTATTGTTTTAATAATATGTAGTTGACATTAAAGTAAATATATCTTAAGACGTCAAAAGTTGCTGTTACAATCTTCCTTCTAAAATACTATAAAAAGACCGTATCAACAGAGACTTGGAGTATGTTTCAATATAGGATTATTTTCTATATAATCCACCAATGCCTCCTTTTGTTGTTTGTTAACAAATATTCGTTTTTTCCCCTCAGCCATAACTAAAAAAATGGCTTCAATAGGTAGGTAATAATAAAATAATAACGTATAGGTACTAATGTAGATATAATTCAATTTATCTTATGACATTAATAAATTTTAACGTCAACTATTCTTCTTTTTTTTAACGTTTGAACTATTATGAGGGCTATTCCGTTGTTGTCAGATTGTATCGTTCGAATTAAATTCATTTAAGTGAATTTATAATAATTTCGTTTCACTATCATTCAAAACTAGGTATACTATTTCGATGGCGAATTAAAAATCGAAATATTTCACTGGTGAATTCAATTTCACTGATATTCAAAACTAGCCCCCCTGATTTGAAGTCGAATGTCAATTTTACAATATGGCGCTGGTTTTGACAACAAGCTCGCGCATACGACTGCAACTTCACGTGACTTCTTATATGAAACGGATTCTCAATTCATTCAAATAAAAATAAAGACCTATTTGAGCATAGAACTACCTAGGACTTACGGTCGGGAAGCACGCTATCGCGATATTGCGTGCTGTGGAACGCAAATGTTATTTGGGCTGTTCGGGGAGGTAGTAAAACCTCCATGTTAAATCGTTGACGCTATCAAGCTGTCTAAGAACACTGTTCAAAGAACTTTGGCGTGCAAAATGGCGCTAACGCTATTCGTTGCCCTACCTCTTAAGTCGCATCAATTTGCAGAGGCAGCGCAAACAATAACGTCACAGTACTAGAGAGTTGCTCTGCGAACAATGATTTTTTTTTTAAAGGAGCCATCCCTTCGCCGGCACCATCTCAGCCTCTTGGGCTTATTGTGGATTCTCCTAATGTTCTGACTACAGCCTATTCAGCCAATCCTTCCCTGTATTAGCTCATACAGGTTCTTTACTGGTTGGTTGTAGAAGTCTTCTGGAGTCATTTGGGGTCTTCCATATAGTTTTTGCCTCCTGTGGTCCAGTGTCTCACAGTTGCATAATATGTGCAGAGCTGTTTCGGTGTCCTTTTTTAATCTTCTGCATGTAAGGTCCGTTATACAGCCCTATTTTGTTCAGGTGCTCCTTTGTGGGAAAGTGTCCCGTAAGAAGCCCCGTTATGGTGCGTAGTTTGTTCCTGATCATTGTTCTTTCGCTACTTTTTCTTATGGTTCTTTTATAAATTTCTTCCCATGTGTTTGCCTGGGCGTATTCTTCCAGTGTTTTTTGTGTTGTTCTTTTACCCACCCTTTTAACCATGACCTAGTGGAGCATCCTGCTCCTGCAAGTTCGACAGCTTTTTTATTGCCAGCGATTCCTTTGTGACCTGGGACCCACTTCAGTGTTACACTGTTCCGAGTCGCCAGTCTACTAAGTTCTTCGTCGCATTCCCCTACCAGCCAAGCTGTTACCTTAGAACAATGATTTAGTAGGCACTAGATAACATAAACAGTGTGCTTTAGACGTGAGTCTAAGACTAGGGCACACAAAGTAGTCATGGCCTCGGACTAGAGCCCACTTCAAAATTGATAAAAGGAGATGAGGGGGAAAAGAATTGCAATTATGTTGAAACAGCCATTAAATCACTGAGATTTTGTGTAATCAGTTCTCAAAAACTAAACGAACCAGTTTAGAATAACATCGTCATCCTACTGTGAGCTGCTTGAATAAAAGGAAATGAAATAGCAGATTAACAAGCAGATAGAAGTGGGGATCGGAAGTCTTTAGTAAAATATTTAAAGGAATAAGTAAAACCCAAAAAAATAGATGCGACCATCAGAAAAATCTAGTGGGACAAGACAATCAAAGATATTCCTGGGGATATACAACCAAGTGAGATCAAAAGAATGCATAAGAGAGAATATGCTCTAGTGGTTTTGACAGAAGTTCTCACAGGATACTGTCACTGGGATAGGAAACTCAAAAAGCTCAAACGAATGGAGCAAAAAGAATATAGATTCTGTAGTTTGGAAGAATAAACCTCCATTAACATATCTTGACTGTTATGGTAAAGTTCCTTGTCTAGAGCCATCCTTATTACTAGACTTCGTAGGTAATGCCAGATCTTCGCATTAGCATGGTTGGCGCAAAACCGGCATATAGTTGTATCTACTAATCCGGTACTACCCTGCTACTCATATGTCTGTTGAGTCTACAGTACCCTGTCAAAACCAACCAATATTTCATCTATTTCACCTATTCTAATTCAGTAGGTACTCTATGAATTTTTGCGATGATTTTTTGATGAACTCTTTGGCCTGTCTCAGTACAAGCGCCCCAATCTATATTATCATGCATGTCCCTGAGTTAATTTCTTGGAAAACAAACCATTATATGGAAAAGATTGTGGTTTGATTTCCCAAGAAATTAACAAAAAGAATTGTAATATTACTCCCCCAAGATCACCATCTAGTATACGGCCATCATAAGACCCATGCTACCCTATGAAGCCGTGGTTTGGGGTCCAAAAGGTACAACAAATTTAAATTCAATGAATAGCATGTCTGAAAGTAAAAGGCGCCATGAGAACCACACTCACCAAATTAATGGAGGTAATTACTAATCTGAATCCACTTGATATTCATATGAAAGAGGTAGCTGTCTTGTCCATGTATCGCTACCATATTCTTAGCATAGGCATAGGGTGCGGGATAACGAGGCGTCAACTGTGGCGGAAATCTGTCACTTCAACCCCGATGCTACAAATATGTCAACGTAGTTAAACTGACCTGAATGACATCTACATAGCTGCAAAAGAGATTTCTAGTAAAAACGTCTCGGAAAAAATGTATATATCTATACAGACATCAGACAAGCACTAATATAACTGAAGAGACCACTTATCATATCAGGGTCAGTACTAGAATGAGGCTACAAAAAATAATGTAGTCACACTGTCGTCGACCATGGACATGGTAAGTCTAAAGGAGGTAACCACGCGGCAGATGCGCAGTTAGTTCAAAAAAGGTGGGATGAAATAAAATACTGCAAATTATTCAAGGAATTACTGAACTTTCGTTACAGTCAGTGCAGTAGCAAAAATATTCTTGACGATGTCCCGGCAGAACCTACGTTTTGCAGCAGGGGTTCTGACTGGATACTGTCAACTAAACAAACATGTCCAAAGAATGAGGCTATCAGACAAATCTTTATGTTTAGGTTGTGAACAGAAAAATGAGACGGTAGAGCATATCCTTTTCGATTGCTCGGCTCTATCGTCTATCCCGTAAATCCGGGTTCCTTTTTGGGACAAAGTTATTCTCTCTTCTATATAATGCCAATTCTTCAACTTCTCACTTCTGCATAACCATGCATAAAATATGTCACTTGTATTTTATTTTGGTTAAATATCCTTTCAACTATTTCTGAAATTTTTTTCTTTTTTAAAATACAAAATCTTAAACTTTTTTCCTGACAACTGTTTAAAATTTTTAATGAGGTACCTATTAACTATTCAAATCGACCATAACGTCACTTTCATAACCATACTTATATAAATGAGATATTTTGACAAACTCCACCAGATTTGATATTATCATATTCTAAATATTATTGTGCCCTTTTACATTCCTGCACCTACACCCTATTCAGTTTTTGTAGTAAGCCATCACTTTTTTGTCCTTCTCTTTGTTTGCTATGATTGTTTTGGTTTTTTCCGAATCTATACTTCGTCCGATAGGATTCCCATTATGGAAACGTTTTCCAGCTCTTTGTATAGTTCTTTATACATTTCACAATTAAGTCTGCTTATGGGTACATGCTCTTTGGTCAATCTATTGGCGACTGATCTTCGTGTGCGACTATTGAGATTGTCCACATAGCTCCCGTGGCTGCCAAGGGAGCTGCCTTTGATGCTAATTAGCTTTTGGATCGCCCCATGATATCGAATCATATGTTATAATGGATCTGATGACCCTAATATATAACCATATGATCAATTTTGGTTGCTGCCCCGCAGGGATATTGTACTTTTGTGGATTATTTTCTTTAGGTGTTAATCATGTCAATTAAATACGATTCCCAAGTACACATGTAATCTGAGAGTACTATGAGAAATATTGATACGATTGATCACTTTTCGCTAAATGCAGTTGTATTAATGAGCAAAACAGCCGCCAAAATTGAAAAAAATAGCTGTGACTAGTATGCACAGTTTCTAAAAATTAGGAAAGTTAATGTAAGCACGCATTTTCATTAAAAAATTTAAAAGCGCTTAATAAATTCAAATTACAAATATCTATATTTTGCATGTATTTGCGTATATTTTCTGTAACCGGGTAATTTTTGTTATCTCCAATCACTGATAGTGAACATTTCAGTCTTTTTCCATACAATATTAATATACGTACTAGTATTTTACATTCAGTAAATTTAAACGTTCCTACAATTGGAGCAGTATATGTACTTCGAATAGCCACAATGTTGGAGGTAGCTATATTTTTAATTTTATTCACAAATGCATGTGCCCAATATTCTTATAATGACGAAGACATTGATAATTATGAAAAATTAATAATAGATACATGGAATGCATCAACAACATATCAACCTCTTACTAGTTCAGAAAAATACAAAGCTCTTAATTCTGGACCACCAAAAGGTACGATTCTTATTATTCAACTAATTCTAAATAAGGTAGTTAGAAATATTTATTGTATTTATATTACCAAGCGTGTGGACAAGATGAACAAGAAATTAATGAAGAAAAACCATCACATATTCAATTTAACTAAAACTGTTTTATATCCATGGATATGACATATTTGTCGGCTATGTAGACCTATATGACCAGTGGCGAAGTGGGTAGGAAGGTTTCGAGATCCTTCAGGGGCTTATTTTTTTTTAAATTGTGTTTCGTTAAAAACCTGGTTAAAAAATAATTCTTATATTAGTTTTTAGCTTGAGTATTTTAAAAACAATATAAGAAATTGATCTCTACAGTATATCTGTGGCAGCATAGTGGATTTAGGCCTAATATTTTTTAATGTCCATTGTACAACAGGCAATCAGACGAATACTTAAATGCAGAATTAAACTTAGGGTCAATTTGTTTTATCTTCTAGCAACTGAAAATATGAAAATTTTCTATTATTTTCACCGACGCTAGTCAGTGTAGATATTATGAATCTTGTTTCCCTGTTTACTGTCCTAAATATATTAACTATATATACCTAATCTTTTCGTGGCCCAGTCTTGTGTATGTGTTATTCAAGGCCTTGAAGGATTTTTAATCGAGAAGAGAGTATCCTATTGTGTTTGTTTCCTTGTGTGGCTTGCTAATTTTATTTTTAAATGTTGAGTGGTAGACATAGTAGTTATGTATTCTCACAATACATCTACTTATGAGACATAAGATTGCAGATGTGTTCATGGACTTCCAGGAATTGTGTGGACACTGCAGTTTTACTTATTATCATTATTTTTTTTCTTTGTAATAGAATTCAAATAAAATAGTTAATTATTCGTAGTAGCTCAAACGTAAAACTACCTATGTGTATTGTACTTTTTTCAAAAATAAATGTTTTTAAAATCCTCTCTATCGATCCGAAAATAATTGGCGCAGTCAGTAGGATTGTTCGACGGAAAAACAACAAAAATCGTGATTTTCCGATTGATTTTAATCAATTACGAACACGCGAAGTTATTAATAAAAACTGTTTGAAAAAAGTGCTACAAGTTGTGAAGTCAGACACACATCGTTGAATTCCCAACTACGGGTCTGATTGAGGATAAAATCGCCGATATCAGCCCACGCCAAGTAAGCCCAAATTCAATTGGTAACCACCTAGAAGTTAAGAAAATCAACTCCAATGAACTTATTGAAGATTATACTGTAAGTCATTTTATTTTGCATTCCTTTCCCATTAAATATTTTATCCAATTTTCTATTTTGCAATATATACAAGGAATATAAAAGGTTTATAAAAACCAATAATAAATATAAATCATTAATCAAAATATTTTTATGAGTACCTAATTCAGATTTAGCTGATAGTTTAGATAAGATAGTTTTAGAAGAAACAGAAATGGCTCAATTTCAGCTTTTAAAATTAAACGTAGTCGCTATTCCTCAGTATGATGGAACCCTCATACACTCAGAATTTGTACAGATAGTTGCGAAAGTTTGATAAATAGTTTTCAAGATAGAACAAATCCTCAATTAAATAGTTATATATTACGAACAATAATTGGTAAACTCACAGGTAGAGCATTAATACTTGTCGGTTCTAGAATTGAGTTACGAATGTGGGCTTCAATAAAAGATTCTTTGGAATTATGCTTTGGTGATCAAAGGAATTTAGACTGTTTGATTCAAGATTTAATTACACTTTGTCCATATAAAAACGAAGCTCCGTAAAATTTTAGCATGCGATGCCAAGATGCGCGTAGTTTAATAGTATCGAAAATCAATTCACTCAATTTTTCACCAGAAGAAAAGGTTATTCCACTTAAGAGTTATGACGATTTAGCTTTGAAAACTTTTATTCGCGGATTGACAGGACATTTACAAAATAATATTAGACTTTGTAGTCCTGATAGCTTGGAAAAAGCAATGTCATTAGTTGTGGAGGAAGAAAACTTCTTGTACAGCCAAAAACGTAGCAATTCTCTTAATTTAGAAAACAATTTTAGGTCTTCTCAAAGAATAGTTCCATCTGTCAATCAAAGAATCGAAAAATATCAAATACGCCCACAATCAAACTCAAATTATCAATACTCACCAATGCATACACAACCCTAACCTAACCAAATAATTCTTACAATCCAAACTTTATGAACACGTTCAAACCTTGGAATGGACAACCACAATTTCAATTTAGACCACAAAATCCTCAGAATGGTCAGCAAAATTTACCATCTTTAATCAAAACAAATTTTCACAAAAAACAGTACCATTTCAAAACACTCATTTAAGCCAGAACCAATGGATACTTCTTCACACGAACACGACCACAAAATAAATTAATTTCAACAGAACTCCATAATCAAGTTGCAGAGGAATTTAAAAATCCATTTGACCAATCAAGTGACGATCATGAATATGAACAATATTTATATGAAAGTAATTATTCTTCTCAGAATGATCGATACACGAACCCAATCGATTTGCCTGATTCAAACTCTGAAAATTATATTCAAGACGAAAATATGTTCAACCGAATCTACCGTAGTTCAATTAAATTTATTAAGATGCAATTTACCCTACATTTTTATACCTTCCCTAAAGGCAAACTTTTTGATTGACACCGGTAGCACCCGTAGTTTTATGAATCCAAATTTAGCTGATAGATTTTATAGCGAATATGTTTATGATGAAAATTTCACAGTCCAAATGGCTCATAGTACTTCTTATCCTTCTTATACCAGTTTTTGACAATTTTGAGGTTAATAAATTCCATAAATTTTACCTATTTGATTTCAGTCAAAAATATTATGGTTTGATAGGAATTGATAAAACAACTTAAACCTACTGTAGGCGTGGATAAAAAGGTAATAACTACACTGTATGCCAAAATACCAATAATATATGAACCAGAAAAATTGGCTATTTAACTTAAAAGAACCGAATTCAAAATTAATGAGATGGAGATTGAAGTTGGAAGAATTGGACTATACAATTAGTGTACCGAAAAGGAAAATTAAATGGAGCAGCTGACTCTCTTTCTCGGATTTCATTAAAGGCATTAGAAAACGAATCATTAATTAATAATCCCGGAGACATTAATCTAGAATCAATTGAGTACCTAAGAAGAATCGCAGAATCGATACGTGGACCAGAAAACGACGATTTACAACCAAATCCATTTCCGAATCTTAGCTTAAATTATCAATAATCAGGTGAACCAAATATTAGTATTTCCACAAGCTTACCCGACTTTAAAAATAAAAAACGAAAATTATGAACATTATAAAATTCATCGTCACTGTAGAAATTCCAGAACATGATAACGAATCACTAATTTTCGAGTTTCTTAGAGACTACACCATTACAAAGAAAACATATTGTATATGGTTTCATTCTGACACACTATATAACAAAGTTTATTCAAAACAATTCTCAGAAAAAGGTGCTAAGCTTATTAAATATACTAAACGAATTAATACAATAAAAGAAGAGGAAGAACAAATTATGCTAGTTCGCAATTTTCACGAAAGCAAAACAAACAATCGTGGAATATTAGAAACTTTAGAGAAAATCAAACAAAATTATTATTGGATAGGTATAAGAAAATCTGTTACAGACTATATAAACTCTTGTGACATATGTCAGCGCACAAAATATTCTAGACAACCTCCTTATTCCCCTCTCTTGTTAACAGAGACTGCTTCAAAACTTTTCCAGATAGTTCACATAGATTTATTCTTTTTTGACAATAAAATTTACTTAACTTTAGTCGATTCATTTACCAAATTCGCCCAATCATATGAAATAGCCGGAAAAATCGCTATCCATATCAGCAATACTCTTAAGCCGGTCACAGACACTATTTGGCGAACAGGCCAATATCTACCATTTGCACGAATGTTTGCTTGATCTCCCACACGGTGCCGTAGTATAGCAAAGGTACACGTAGTTTACTTCGTCCAACTACGGCGTCCTTTACTTCGTGCTAGTTTCCGACCAGCGCCGGGAAAATGACGAAGGACGAATATTAGATAAATCAATAGATGCATTCAACAAAACCACAGTTCCGTTAGTACACAATCAGTTATTATAGCTAAATTAAATAAATTGAAAGAATGAATAGATGTGAAAATTGAAAGAAATGATCATTGAATTAAAGAAATCTATACACAATCAATAATTCCAGAAATCACCATTACAAGCAATATATGATATTTTAGAATAATTAGAAATCGCAATTACATTCTCAAAAATTAATGTATTCTATAACTCAATTGTTGATCCCAAAGATCTATTAGATGAAATAAAATCAATCAGTAATCATTTAAGCCGAAATGAATTAGCTTTTGAACCCAATTTAGGAAACATTTTGCTTTTTGAAAAAATAATGAGTATAAATGGTTTTAGAAAAGGCAACAAAATCATTTTCATTCTTGATATTCCTACAGTAGAATGCAAATAAATTCCTTGAAAGTAATTATCCCAATTTCCAAGTATCTACTCCTAAATGGGCCAAATTATATAACAACCAACGAAAAATGCCAAGAAATAAGTTCAGGAGAATTCATTTGCCATGAGGAACCTCTGATGAAACTAATAGAAGAAAACACTCCATGTGAAGTGCTCATGCCGAATTTACCAATGTGCCAAGCCATTCTCGCCGAAATAAGTGAAGAAAAATTTCAGAATATCGAAGACAACAAATGGATAATCGTTTTACCAAAACCCCAACCTGCAGTAGTGATGTGCGGTAAATCCAAAAACGCTATTTTATTAAAAGGTACTCTGTTCATTTTCGATGATCTCGTTTGTGCCTTCTCCCCTATCCACGTAAGATGAGATGAAACATTTTCTACGAAACAAATTTGATATAGAATTCACATAATGCAAAAATTGTTTAAAGCGGTAGTTGCAGCGCTACCAAATCGCTGAAATAAAAATATAAAGCAGTATTAATTGTGGTTCAATTTCTTATAAATACCGAACAAAATGATAAATATATTACAAGGAAGAAAAGAAGATGTTTTATTTGATTTGATAATGAAATCCAGATTTCACTATATATTCATGAATTATTGTTAATCTGTGAGCGTCTGGAAGAAATTAAATTAAACAAATATGGTAATTATGTTTTATATACAAAATTCTTTTTTTTAGATTATGGTGAATACGACTTCATAATAGTTGGATCTGGATCAACTGGATCGGTATTGGCAAGACGTCTTTCGGAAATTTTAGACTGGAAAGTTTTAGTATTAGAAGCTGGTGAATTCGGAAATAATGCTACAGCTATTACCGCAATGGCATATAAAGCTACTATCTTGAGTGACTACAATTGGGGCTATTATAGCATTCCACAAAAAAATACATGTTTGGGTATGTATTCATTCCTAAGGCATTGTTTTTTTTTGGTATAAATTGGGATGAATATTCACTGAGACTTGAAAGATCTGCTGTATCCCCTTCTACTTAGTTCTAAGAGGCTAGTACAGTAAAAGTCACGAATGTTTCTCGTTACGTCATAACTCATAAACACCCGAATAAAATCAATAAGACAGTTTTCACCAGCGGCGCATCATTGATAGAGGGTTCGGCATGTATTTCTGGTGATCTAATTTTGAGGGAAAATAAATGAAAACCAAAATTAACATATCATAGTTAGACTACAATTTGAAATTCTAAAAATAAATTGTTAAAAAACTTACCTCTTGAATGGCATTTAACGTCAGAAGTGGTCCACCATTAGCCAATTAGCCAATACACTCACGTTTACTTTCGGCCAAACGTTTACCAGGCAATTTGTCGAAAAATATCACAATAAATGTAAATAAACTTTACCTGTTTGAAGTAATGACAATGACGACGATCTTCAATGGTGACAGAAGATTTCAGCATAAAGTGACGTTTCGATTTTTAAGTACAATCGTTATCACAACACTTGACAGTGTGAGAAACCGATAAAGACGTAATCGCGTAGCTTAATTCAGGCACAAAAGACATATATGTACCTTTCTATTTGGACATACGCGGTCAGTGATACCCACATAAAATTAGAGTGTCTTTGATACATTTAGGGAAGTATGACGTAACGAGAAACTTTTACTGTATTTCCTTTGGTCCCATTCCTTGGAGGAATTCTAGATTATCCATAGGCTACTCTATAACTAGACCACATCACATTTTTATCTCGTGTCCTCTGTCAAACAGGAGGCGAGCTGGTAATATGCCCATAGTGTGTTGTTATTATGCTCATCATTAACTTTAACTGTATCAAGCAAACAAAAGTAATTATTCTGTATTTTTTATATTTACCAACAAAATAAATGAGTCTACAGGCTTTGTAACAACTGAAACGCAAATAATACAAAGCTTGTATAACAAAGTTTTCAATACAAAACTAAATATTTTTTGATTCCTTCATGGAAAGGGTGCACACATTTTTAAATTGTAACCTTATCTAATTACGAACAGTCTGGACAAACAAACTTAGTGTTATCATTTTTGGTAAGACCTGCGCATTCCTCGTGAACATAAACGAAGCAAATTGTGCGGAGCCTCATATCTTTTTGTTCATCTTCATGACAAAGTTTGCAGTACCAGGAATCTTCGTTTTTCCGCCTTTGTTTGGTCTGTGAATTTTTATCACGCTTCTTCTCAGCTTCTCTATTTTGTAGCTTTTTTATTTTTTCCTTGTTGAAAACGTCTCTTTTAACCACCAATGCTTTGCTGTTGACGGCCCTTTTTCTATTTGTTTTCTTTACTCGCTCCTTATATGGCGTTTCTAACAGCTCTGTGAAACTTAAATCGTGTGTCTTCTCCAGACTCTTGCTGTTGTAAGGCGACATCTGCAAGAAGTAATAATTTGAAAATGTTAACAAGAATCATTGTATGTGACGGTAATTTGCCCAATGCTACTTATATTTAGACATGAGCAATATAAAAACTAATTTTTAAGTAATCTTAGAAAAAATTACACTAGAATAATCGCAAGGTAACACACTTCAAGACGCTGTATACTTACCGTTTTAAAAATAGTTCACCACAAAGAGTGGCAACGTGACAAAAATTCGCAAATAAGCCTAGTTCATCCCCCACAACCCCAAGTCTCAAACTAAATTCAGATCAGAGATAATATACGCTCAGATCCAGCGGGCACTGTTATAAATGGTGTCGGTTATTACAGGCTATACCATCTGGTGGTCAGTAGCGCAAGCAAGTAGACATTATGAGGTGTGGGCATATTACCAACATGGGCATATTCCATTCACCTACCTTAGTTTACTGAAGCGAGCTTCATTGGTTCTTGTATAGCATTAGTGATGTGACAATAATTGAAACTAAGAAAGTTATCGCAAGTAATTCCTAAATCCCTAATCTGAGGGAAAGTACTTTGGAAAAAGTCTTTTACTAGGAGTTAATGTAACAAATTAATTGATGGCGCTAATTAATATATCGAAGAGCTGTGTTCTCTCATTAGAATAGTTTGACTGTAACATCATATCAGTCTAATGGTATGTGAATTATTTACTCAACCAAATCTCAATATACAAAATTTTAATATACAATGCCAGTATTGTTTTATTTTAGGTTTCAAACACTCACGCTGTCCTCATATTAGGGGCAAAGGAGTTGGAGGAACATCTTTATTAAATGCTTTAATTTATACGAAAGGAAACAAGAAAGATTTCGACAATTGGTGTGCAATGGGCAACAAAAATTGGTGCTACAAAGACGTTCTTCCATATTTTTTAAAATCCGAACATTACAACCCCATAGATCCTACAGTACCAGCTGAAAATGAGTACCACGGTTTCAAGGGACCCTTAGAAGTTGAATATCCTTTGCCTAGAAGTAAGCATTCTAAGGTAATAACTAATAAATGAGGTTTAAGAAGCTTTCTTACGATCACAACCATGTATGTTCAAAAATAAACTTATATTTTAATTATCTAGTTTACCAAAGGAATGGAGTCAAATATCTTCACTGTTAAAAATAATTAGAGGATCACCTATTTATCTGTATAAAACATCTAAAAGTGCTAATTTTAAAGCCTCACTTTTTGTTTCCAATAATGATGTGCAAAAACATTTTACATATTGTTATATAGAAGCAGAAATAATGTCACAACGAGATTATTCCAGGCGTCAAAGACTCTTAGTCAGAAAATGTTGTCTGTATCTGGTCACAAAGTTTTCTTTTTTAAGTTTTAATTCGTCTCCTATGAGTCAGTTGACAAGGTTTAATGGAAATATCACAGAATGGTTTCCAAAGTTGAATTTTAATATGTTAAATGTAATAAAATCTCCAGGGTGATGTAGAAGTTCAAAAAAGTTAAGTTCGCCATAACAAGTCTCTCTTCATAAGAAGGTCAGTCCCAAGGGAAGTCGAGAAGCTTTTCTTTGAACATTTTCTAATAAACTTTTATAACGAATCAAGTCAGGATACCAGGCAGCCCTGCATATTCAAGAATGGGTCTTACATAAATGGTGTAAAGTTCACAAAACGATTGAAACGTAAAAAATTTCCGTATAAGATACAACCTGGTGTTAGCACGTTTGGTTATTGATATTATATGGAGGGATTAAGTGAGACTACTGTTAATAATAATTACCAAGTCATTTTGACAGAATACGGAGTTTAACGTTTGGCCTTTTATGAAGTACGATAGAAGCGGTTTGTTTTTACCGATTCGAAACACTACGCACTTATCAGCGTCAAGAGGGAGCATGGCGAGATAGAGCTTAAATCGTCCTGAAGGGATAGTAAGGGTTCGTTATTGAATTTTAATAGATTTTTATAACATCTGCGTGGAAATATATTTTGCTTGATGCGTAAAAGGAAGATCGCTGGTGTATTATATGAATAACAAAGGTCCCAGAACAGAATCCTGAGGCATCCCACTAATTGTTTAGAGCTCCTAGGTACTCTAACTTTAAATCGCCTATCCGATAAAAAGTTATCGATCCACAGATGCAAGTGCCCTCGTAATCCAAAGTGGTCAAGCTTATGTAGAAGCCTTCGCTCAAATCTTTGGAGAAATCTAATAGCATATTCGACCGTCTTACTGTAAAATGCAAGTGCAGTTACAAAAAAGAACTGGTTCAGGTATGAACGGAGAAAATGCGAAATAAAAATATGTGAAATAGCATGGTGCCCGCTGCAATGTGCTTGACGTGTAAAATCGCATTTTCAATATTAATCTCGATAATTATAAATTTTAGATATAGGGTACCTATTCTACACAAAGTAACATTGAAATTTATGTTGGGATTCTGAGAATTTACCTGTAAGCTACAGAATCTGTAAGATATAGGATCTGTAACTTGAACCTTTACAGATTTGTAAAATTTGCTATTCTGGAACGAAATCTGTAAGAGTCATATAGCGTTTTCCATTGACCACACTGGTGCGCATTGAATGCGAATTTTGCAAAAAATTCCGTTATGAAAAGTATCAATACTAAAAACTTCGATATTTTATAGATCCGATATATTTCAAAAACAAATTTCCTAAACAAAATAAGCAGATTTAATAGTTTATTTCATATTGTATCCCCATCTGTAGTCACGTATGTACCGAAATTTTGTGAGTGTTGAGTTGTCATGACTCATGGCATGTTATTTAAATGCAGAAGCGTGAATTATAAGCTCATAATTCACTCTAGTAGATATATGGCTACCATATACCTTTTGTTAGGAGGTAAAATATTGACTTATTATTGAGGGGTCGTGAACAAATATATACACAATACACATATTTTTTTATAATTTTGTTAAAATGTTGAGATCGGTGATAATAAATGTTTGGCAGTAATATTTTTTTTATTTTTAGATATTTTTGGAAGCAAATATACAAATGGGATATCCAATAAGAGATATAAACGGAGAAAGACAAATCGGAGTGATGCCTTTTCAGCTAAACACAAAACACGGAAGAAGACAAGATAGTGGTACAGCATTTTTAGTACCAGTACTAGATAGGGCTAACTTGACTGTGTTAACCAATAGCTTGGTAACTAAAATTTTGATAGAAGATAAAGAAGCTAGAGGGGTTTTATTTTTAAGGAATGGAGTTTTGTATAAAGCTAAAGCAAATAAAGAAGTTATTGTATGTGGCGGTACGATTAACAGTCCTCAACTTCTGATGTTATCTGGTATCGGACCCAAAATACATTTACGACACCATAGTAAGTACATCATAAATCTAATAGTAATATCACCTATAGTTTTTTTGTTTTGTTTGATATATTTACTGGGAGTCTGGGAAATTTCATTACAAAGCTGTAAAACCACTTGAGACCAGAAGTTTATTTCAGATTTGAATAAAAATCCTATCAAATGGAATTCAAATAGCTTAAAAAAAGGTGAAAATCTTAGAGAATTTTACCTGAAACCAAGACTTTTTAAAACTTTGTGATTCACCAAATATTTTTCGGCAGAAATATTATATAATTCTGAGCCAGCCTTCGATCATTAAACAAACTAAAATAATAACTGACAATAAAGACAACACACACATACCATATTTGCATTTTTCTTGTATGTATATATATTGGGGTGACATTCACTGAGACCTAAAAACTCTATTTTGCCCTTACTTCTATTTAGTTCGTGAGGAAAGTCTCAGAGACCAGTAGCTCCTTTAGTCCTATTTCCCGGAGAAATTTTAGGATATCCACAGGCTTTAATGTCCCTCTTCTATCTAACAATCTCCCAGGTGTTGTGCCTTAGGATTCTGAATTGCTGTGCATTCATTCGATTGGGTTGTGCTCAACAGCCCGAGAACTTGAACTGAATCTTTGTACCATTTTCCATGCTATCTACTTCCATTCCAGAAGCTTTGTGTCTTCTATATAGGCCACTAGTTTAACTGGAGGGATTTTCAGTAGTTGTAATGGTTATATTATTTCCTCTCCAAAGTGCGTCTGAGTCCATGTAAGTTCTCGCACAAGCAGATTATGTGAGTAGATGTTTCATCATTGAGTTCACATTTCCTGCACATAAGTTCACTAACTTCGTCGGTAACTGTCTTCAACTGTCTCTTAATCAGTTTCAATAGCCTGGTTGAGAGTTCCTTGTCTACATTGTTCAGTAAACTCTTTGTATGGAGGTGCCCTTGTGTCGACCTCCATTTGAGTTGGTGTTCCCTATCTAGCAGTGCAATTCGCAAGTATATGGATGAAAGTTTCTTCTTCCATGCCGCAGAATCTACATTCTTCTTCCTCTACTATTTTCAGCTTCTTTAGGTCCCCATTCAGGCGACAATGTCCCGTTAGGATCTCTGTTAAAACTCTTAGTGCAGTTTTACTTTGACTTGTGCATTTATTGAATCTCAACGGGTTGTGGTCACCCAGCATAATCTTTGATTGTCTAAGCCCTAATATAATAAAAACGATGGGTAAGTCAAAACTAAGAGTATTCTTTACTAAGGAGTCAATTTTACGGCTTTTTTTTCAAATAGACAGAAGTATTGGTTGCCTATCTCAAAATCGTTCATCGATAGAAAATCATTCCGTTAGATTGGTCATTAATGATATAGATATGTCCAGTGATATAGCTCAAAAACGCACGGTTGACGGAAAAATAAATATGCAATGTCGCAATTGAAAAGTACAGGGGAAAAGGGGGCGCATTGCATATTTTTGATGAAATAAAACGACCACGCCAACTTGTATATTTTCAGGCAATCTTTCCCATTCCGTTATCGAAGCTAGCAAAAAGTGGCAGTCTGTCGAGAAGAGCCAGTTAAAAGAGATAGGTACAGGGAAAAAATGGGCTCATTGCTTTCACATCCGTGCACCAAACCGTATACTATATTGTAAATATTCTTCATTTAAAATTATAGAATTTGGATTTAACAGCAACTGAGAGAAATCTTATTGTGTGTTATTGATGAAATAACACAGATTTTCAAATTTTAGTACCTAGGTAGTAATAGTAGTGATCAGTCAGTTGGAGTTGCAGTGCCGAAGAAACCTAAAAAGATGAAGCTAACAGGAAGAAAGAGAAACGTGAAAAATAAAAGAAGATTATGTCACATGAACAGGTACCTAACGACCAGCACCGTAAAAAGTGTTTTTCTACAACTGCTATGAAAAGTGACGTATTCCTCATTGCTTACTTAATTTCAAAACCAAATATTGCTCATACTGTCAGAAATATTTTTTCTCACAGCACTTTGCCCACGCCACATCAAATAAATCCGACAAAAACTTAGTATGCTACTGTCATCTTTAAATACGTACTTAGTTGTGACAAAACTGTCAGATATTAGAAGTTTTTAAATTGTAAAAGGTAGTTTCTATTAAAAATATTAGTTTGAAAAGACATATAAGTACTTATTTATAATATAATTATGGATAGTGACAATAATAGTGACGATTTTAATAATACTCCGCCAGAGATATTGGAAAAAGCAGCAAAAGTTACTTTAGATTTGTTGCCGGAAATTTCAAAAAAAAGTATACGAGAAATTTATGGAGTGGAGTAGAAATACAAAAATAAAATCTTTTTCGGAAAGAGTACTTTTAGTATATTTTGAAGAGTTGTCAAAAAAATTAAAGGCGTCTACACTTTGGTCACAATATTCAATGTTGCGATGTTAAATTACCAGCACGGAAAATGTACAAGAGAGGTAGTTGGCATTAACAAATTCGGTAGTATGGCAAAGACAATAGAAAACCCCCATCTATATACAGGTCACTGCTTCAGACGTTCTTCGGCAACAATTTTAGTTAATGCGGGAGGGAATATGTTAACATTAAAACGCCATGGAGGATGGCAATCCAGTACCGTAGCAGAAGGATACGTTAAGGAGTCCATCAGCAATAAAATGAACGTTGCTAATAAAATCGTCAAATGTATTAAAAAACCAGCCGAACTCACTGAAATGGAAACAGAATCGTATATGAATCAACCCTCCACTTCTACAATTAATATAACAGAAAATTTACTAAAAAGAAATGACGTTCCGGGTTTGACCATACGAAATTGTACGAATTTTACTATTAACTATAATTTTAAATAAAACTATGTAACAGTTTAGAGATAGGATACTTAGGTGTTATTTTTGTTTTACGAACCATATAAATAAATATTAAAATACTTGCATTCTTTAAATTTCTGCAGTTGTAGAAAAAGTATAGTGTGCAACATGTGAAGAAAGTACTTTTCTCCACTTGAACTTGAGCATGAATAATACATTGAGACAATAGTTACCTATATCAGTTTCAAAGCTATGTTTCCAAATCACGAGATATAAAAGAAATTGAGGAGCCCCTTGTAGCCATGTTTGTGTATAACTGTTTGCTAAAGTTTTGTTTAAATGTCGTTGAAGTTTTTTTGATTTAATTTAGAGTGCATATTACAGGCATTTTTGCTTAATGCGTTATTTTATTTCAGATATTAATGTGGTACAAGACCTAGCAGTGGGAAACTCTTTCTCAGACCACCTCCAGGTGTACGGTTTAACCTTTTCCAGTAACCTTACAGAGCCAATAGCAAGTTTGAGAGAAGCAACTAAAGAATACTTACAAAACGGTACTGGTTATTTGGCAGAAGCGCTTCCATCACAAGTTGTAGGTTACTATCAAACAAATTTAGAATTGACCAGTGACTACCCCGATATGGAAATAAGTTTCTCAGATACTAATATTACAACAGATGCCATTACAAATTTTATAAAAATGAAAAGAGATATTGAAGAAGCTATTGAAGGAGTTAACAATGCGGGCTCTTTTATAATGCACGTTACTCCCTTACGTACTAAATCTGTAGGTACAATTAGGTTGAGAAGTTCGAATCCTTTGGAATATCCCGATATTGATCCTAATATTTTATCAGATCCCGAAGGACATGATCTAGAAAGTGTATATCAGGGAATTAAGCTAGCATTGAACATCACCAAACAAGAAGCATTCAAACGTATCAAAGCAAAATTACAACTGAAACCAATTAAACAATGCAGTCATCATCAATTTATGTGTAGAAAGTACTGGCGTTGTGCAAGTAGATACTTAGTTTGCCATAATAACCACCCAGTGGGTACCTGCAAAATGGGTCCGAATCCAAAAGCTGGTCACGTAGTTGATAACGAGTTGAAGGTACACGGAATTGAAAAATTAAGGGTTGCTGACGCAAGTGTTATTCCTATATCAACTTCTAGTCATATAAATGGGATTTGTTATATGATTGGAGAAAAATTAGCGGATTTAATTAAAACTACCTATAGAAGATAATAAATTGAATTTATCTTTTGTCTTAATATAAATATAAGTATATGTTAATTGAAAATATTTTTATCTCTTACTTTTATAATACAGTCAATGAAGGCAAAAATCAGCTACAACCTCCGATTTCGTTGAACCTCCATAGATTTGGATAAAAATATGGTATTGACTATGTTTTACCCTCTACTTCAAAAGTGACATATGCCAGTCTTGCGCTTTTTGCATTTTAGTGGTGAAATCCACCCCTTTTGTTAAAAATGGGAGAAGATGCTGATTTAAACATTCTGGCTCAAGTAATTGTGTTTAATTAGATAAAACAAATGTTTTTTAATATTCATATGCATGATTTATGATTTTAATTAATTTTTCAACCCTTTTAGCAACCACCCCTTAAATCGAAAATCATGAAAAAATCATTTTTTGTATTTCTGGGTTTCAAAATCGCATATTCACATTACATAAATAGTTTGTTTGATACTTATGATATAATTTTTGGTTGACAGTGAAATTTCAACACTTTAAAACTACCCCGTTATTGCAGAATCATTGTAAAAATTGGTTTCAAAAACTTTAACCTATTAAATAGTACATAACTGAAGTGAAATCTCATTTACTGGGTATTAAAATATTTATTTATTTATTGCGAAATTTTTCACCCTCAAAAACTACCCCTTGTCATAATAATAATGTAATAATTTTTTCATCAGCTTTAATTAGTTAGAATCTTTTTTAATAGTTAAGATAAAGTTTATTAATATATTTCAAACTTTATTAATATTATTCAATTCCACATTCTTCAAACTACCCTTTGTTTTTTGACCCATGAGATATTTTTTGACATGAAAATTTAATTTATTAATTAAGAGATAAATGTATTAAAATATATGAAACGTTTATTCATTTTTTATTTAATTCATAAATAAATACATTTTTATTGTTGCTCATCACAGCTCTCTTTACCAACTTCTTCATTTTTTGCATGATCCGCAGGTGGATGAGGGTTTTTGTTTGGAGACAAAGACTCTGCAGTTTGACACCATCCCCAGTCAACTGGACGAATGTCTGTACCTATATATACGCATACCAAATCTCTACTCCAAAAATTTTTCCAAAAAAATATTATTTGTTTTTTCACAATAACTCCGTTAATTCTTAAGATATCAGGTTCATCCAAAAACCATTCGAAAGATAATTTCAAGAGCTAGTAGATCGTTCCAAATAAGATTTTTAAAGCCCTTATTTTTTCAAATATAAAGGGTTAAAGGGTCCAGGGGTTCTCGCAGTAAAAGTTAGGCTTTAAACGTCTTCATCTCGGTTATTTTTCACCCTATGAAAATACAAAAATAACCAAAATCTTTGTTAAAAAAAGTACTCAAATTTCGTTCTTCATCATTTTTTACGAATATCCAATATTTTTGAAGTTATTTTCAAAAGAAAATGAAATTTACGAAAACTTTAAAAATTTCGATTTTATTAAATCATACATTTTTTCAAAAATAAGCATTATAAACAGGGCTAAATGTGTGAGGTCATCACTTATGTTAAAAAAAAGAATGTCCTTTAGGAATAACCATAAATTTGAATTTTTGTGGAAATGGAGGTTTTATTTTTCGTTTTTTCCAAAAAAATTCGAAAGTGTCGTCTTATTTTTATCATAGCTTGCTGAATTTTGATGCTATTAACTTTTTACAGTGCTCACTAGAAAGGTATTTCTGAGTACTTTAAAAAGTGTTCAGGACGTATATATCATAAAATGCATCGGTTTCCCGTTATTTGAGTTTGAATGCTTAGATTTAACTACTCGCCGAAAAAAAATATACATACAGTTACCTATAGCTCACTTTGAATTAATATTAGAAGGTTTTTCAAAGTAGGGATTTGTTTTTTTTATTAGCTTCAATTTTGGTCATGACACATTTGCTGTAAAAACTCATAGTTTTTGAGTTATTTATGAACAACCGCTTTAAAACGTGTATTTTTATCACGAAAAATCACAATATTTGATCTTTAATATCTCAGAAAGTATTAATTTATTCCAAAAACTTTATATAACAAATTTTGATTAGAATTTGTTTCTTTATCGTTTTCTGGGGTTATTTTTATTAAAATAATTTTCACCCCCGAGTAGGGGTGGCATCCACCCCCAGGACAAAAGCGCAAGTTAGCTCTATGTCACTTTTGATTCTTAAGGTATCCCCCACAACTCACCAATTTTCATGAAAATCGATAAAGATTCAACGAAATCGGAGGTGAAAACCTTCATTGACTGTACTAATATACCAACCGCATGAAAAGCAGTCACATTTCCTAAGCCATACTCTTATAATATACACCACTTATACAATAACATCCCTGGATCAATTGAAAATAACATATTAACACAAAACCATTGCATTTCATGTATATTAGCAATAAGGAAAGTGACGGGACTACTCGCCGGTCTCTTTACTCTGAAGAAACAAATACACTGAATTGACCTATAAAGGAATTAACCTATCTGCCGGTTGTGCGTTGAAGAGAAGAAACAGCCTCACACATTATCTTCGAATGTGAAGTACTGACCCATTGGAGATATAAACTACTATGACTAGCCCAATGGAGGGTTTTTCCAAGAAGAGCCTAATGAAAAGACTGACAAGGACAACTAGACAGGTTTTCCACGTTAATCCTCCTAAAACCATTTCCATCAGTCGTTCAAATGTGGCCTGAGAATAACAGAGTCCTAATGGGAGTCCTGGAACTGGTAGAGACCGCTGCCAGTAGGGAAAGTTTTTCGTCTCGATCATCAGGGTGTACTTCTTCTCTGCCAGTATCCACTCTTCAAGTCTAGGGTGGAAAACTACTTCGCACCTGATAGAGTATCTAGTGTATCGTAGTGGATAGCCATCTTTTTGTGTAACCTGATTCAGTCTTCGACAGTCTACACAAAACCGATCCATCTTCCTTAGTTACCGGGACCACGGGTGAACACCAGGGGCCAGAAGCTTCTTCGATAGTATTTGCATCCATCATGTCTTCTATAAAACTTTCTACTTCTTTCCGTTTAGCAAATGTTAATCTCGGTGACATTTGCTGAATTGGTGTGGCATCTCCTGTATAATGTACTAGACTGTTGCGATCAGTTGCAGTTGTCATTGATCAAGCTGTTAATTTTTCTTAATTCTTTAGTTGCTATGTGGTCATAATTTTTAACCAGTTTGTTGTTTCATGTGGCTGGCGTTAACTGAGTTGCTTGTGTTGGTTTTCAAGTTGCAACTATTTTCGCAATTGATTATGCTTTTTACCAGTGTGCAAAGTCCTCTATATTGTTTTTTGCTTTAATTTGAGAGGATTCTTCGATAAATTAGCAAATCTAACAGGAACTGGTTGTTATATATTGACGAGACATCGGGCAACCAGAATTCCTTCATTCACTAGTTTCTCACTTTCCACAATGCCTCAGGGACGCATATCTACTGTGATTATTTCTTGTTGAACTTTGTGAAGGGCTCCGGGATGGCGGTCTAGGAGGCTCCTTGACTTCATTTCTTGACTCCCTATTCGTAGAACGGGTTCTACTTTTGCAAGTTCTTTGTGTGAGTCTTTTCTTCCATAGTTGAAGAATCTCCTACTTTCATTTTGGGTGCTTCGCCGTATTGTTTGGATTATATTCAAGATTTGCGAAAAATAGATTGTGGGTGGCTAGTGGAAGTTATCTCTTCGTTTCCTTGGAATCTTATTTCTTTCAATTTGGGACGGAAAGATTTTTATTATGCTTTCAGCTGCCTCATAATCCTGAGCTGCAATCAAAGTTTCATTCAACGTTTTGTGGTGTTGTAGTCGGAGAGCTTGTTGCAGTTCTGCTCTAGGAAATCTTTAGGTAGCTGGGGATAGGCAAGATTCAACAATATTTGGATATCGGCCTTAAATTCCTGTAGGCTTACCTTGTCTCTACACTCTCGCTTTGTATTAGTTATGCCTTCTCCTGCGCTTTCCAACCTTGCTATGCTTGCTTGCATAAAATAGATAATCAGCTTGGTCTGACGGGTAATTGTCATTTACTCCAGATGAAATATCATTTGATATTGCACAAAGAAAATTTCCATCTACCCAAATAATTTAGATGGCAATGTCACGTCGTAAGTAGTATATTAGTGAACTGGTGTATACAAAAACACGTTTTATCAATATTTTTTTATTGTAATTTTTAAAAAACTATATAGGGAAAAATGTATTATTTCTTTCCGGGCCTGACTGGATACTTTGGTTTGGTAACACCAATATACCCTACCACTTGCATCGGTTTAATACCCTTGAACTGATCTTTAATCTCATTTCCGCTCATCTCACTTTGATATATCCTAGCACTGGCCAGTGCTGCTTCTTCCGCCAGTTCGGGAGGAGCAGCTAAAAATAAAATTATTTGGTGAGTAATAAAAACGCAAAACAGAACGGTGAAAAGTGTAATTAACTGTACTATTTTAACGATTCAGATTCTGTTAAAAATTGTTCGCAGGATCATTTTTAAATAAATAAGCATTGAAATCAGTCTATTCTTACAAAAATTATTTATCCTCTAAAAAATTCGGCAAACCTCTGTCATAAGAAATTCAAGAATTAAAAATATGAAATAGGTACATAATAAAAATTCGATTTGTGTATTTTATAATTTTAAGTATTGAATTTCCATTTTGTGTTTCGTAATAACAATAAACGTATTTTCATTATGAAATACATTATAGATATTCAATTATACAGTATGCCTGAAAAAGTTGGCAGCATACCGAAAACATTTTTATTGTTAATGCTACGCGAAACATTATTTTTTATAAAAAGTTCAGCATGGTTCAGAACGTAAAATGCAAATATCAAATTTTTTCTTTCGTTTACGAGGTATAAATATGAAAAAAGAAGAATATGGTACAAGAGTGAATAAATACCTTCATTTGTGACAATATCGAAAACATTAATTATGAAAAGTTGTAAGGAATAGAAAGATATGTTGTAATATGCAATTAAGTCCGTCTTCTTTCATTTTCATTTCAATTGTGCTCAAAATATTGTGAATGTAATTTGATGTAGTCGATAGGAATTTAAAATAAAATTAGGTTGAAGTGCTGACTGCTGATTACATCATTTTCTCACTTCATAATTAATAATCACTAATTTTTAATTTCTATCGACTTCATCAAAATACATTTATATATTTTGAGAACAATTTGTAAAGAAAGAAAAATAAATTCAATTAGGAGGATATGATTGCGTACTTGAACATATTTTTCCATTCCGAACAACTTTATATAATTAAAGTTTTCAATATTGTCACAAATAAAGGTACTTTACTTTTGTACCAAGTTCATACTTTTTGATATAACTCGTATACGAATGAAAAAATTTGACATCTGATATATGCATTTTATGTTCTGGACCATGCTGAACTTTTTATGGGAAATAATTTTTTTTCGTAAAATTAACAATAAAAAAGTTTTCAATATATTGCCAACTTTTTCAGACATGCTGTATAATACTTAATACATAATTTTAAATCTTCGACAGAATGATTACGGAATTTCTTTTCTTTTGCCTTTTAAACGGTGGCATTAGATACCGAATTGACACGTTAAAAGCCAACATTTTAAAATGATTTCTATGTATACAGGGTTCATTAGTAAACTAGGCAAATGTCTTATATTTTTGCAAATGTAATGCCATACTATTTTTGACCATTTTAAAACAGTAACAGTCAGACACAAACATAATAGCTTTGTCAAACGCTACTGTGTTAGCGAAACACGTTACAATTTCAAGTAGAACATCGGTTCAAATATAGTGAAGATTTGAACAAATTAAATTGTTTTATTCCATCAAGTTAATACTTTGTTCCTTAAACCTTGGAAAACTTGTCATCAACCAGTCCATTTCATTTAATTTCAATTGAATTCAAGTACTTTATCAAACAGCACGGCACTGCAGCTGGTAGTATTCGCTTTTGCTATTTAAAACTATGAATTAATGAATTGAGTAAGATGTTGTGTCACTGCGAACAAATCCTGCGATCAAAGCACACTCCCTCCTATGCTGTGCAGACACTGTTGAGGTTTCAAAAGGGGAAGCTTCCCCTGGTATAAGCTAAAATCATTTGACGCCTTATGCTTCATGTTGTACAGGTGTTGATTGAGTGTAAAAAAATACTAAGGATTCTTTGTTGGTTTTTCTCAAGATTTGATCGCTGAAGGCGTTAGGTCTAGTCCCGCCAATCGGTTCAGGTTCTATAAGGGAAGTAGCCATACCTGTACTGATTTATACCCCTACGATAATTACCTTCGGCGGCCGCCTCCGCAGCTTTTACAGCACCAGCAAATGAACACATAGCCTCTGCTTTAGCGAATTTGTCAACCACATCCTGCAATTCCGTATCAGGTATCATCTCCATCTGCGATACTGTTTCTATCCGACTAGCTGATGCTTCTGCCATTTTTTCTATAACTGATTTCTGAAAATTCAATTCCTTAGCTGGCATGACTGTGTCTGTTAAGGTTGTTGGTATGTTTTCGTTGGATGATATGTCTTTTCGTCTTTTCAATTCACTTTCTACAGCTCGATCAAACCTGGAAGTTAAAATATACTTAAATAATTTTAATATGTCGTATTCCACTCGTTGACAAACCAAAAAAGGGCCAGACACCTAACTATGGAAAGATAACCAAGGTTAAAAATATGCAGTTGGGTACTTCAAAACCAGTAACAATTTGGAGTACAGTTGATGGACCAGCACTCGTAAAAACTACAGTCTCGAACTTATTGAGAAAAATTACACATGCCTGAAGTGTTGTATTTCGAATTTTATTGGACCTACATAGTCGCAGTTACACTCTAATTGTGGCAATCTTTATTTGCATTGAAAGTGTAATAATCAAAGTCGAAACCTGAAAAATCTCCGATAATTTATATGATTTTCGAACACCTCGGAGTTTGCACAGGTCATCCAAAGCTGCAAACTAGGTTTCCCACTGCTGGTATCTTTTCTGATAACGTCTCAAAGAATCAGGACTTTTCAATTACTTGTGACCTAGCATGTTTTAAATTACCGGCCCTTTGCGATCTCGCCATGGATATAATAGCATAATTCTTGTGAAAAATTATTCATTATAATTATACTTACCATTGCATTATGGATTCTTGTCTTTTTTCAGCAACATCTTTGTCTCGTGGTGGTTCTTTCTCAGTCATTATTAATTTTGGTAATAAAAATCTTGAATCTTTCTTTGGAGGTTCTTCGTCTTGCAGAAATTCAGCTAGGGGATCTTTATCGAGACTTTTAAATTTAGATCCGTCTTCTTTCACCTGAAATATCAACACATTGAATTACGTTTAATTTGACATCAATACAACTGACATAAAACTGTCGACTAATATGTAAGACGTTTTGATTAGTTTTATTTAATTTGAATGATTTGTAACATCTAATGTAACTTTTGGCCGTCGTCCCAGCACTGTAGTGGAACGCATCTGATGCGATAATTACGGTGAAGCAGATCGGGTTCCGGTAGGCTTCGCGACCCTCGGAGTTTCATGTTAGTTTTAAATTTGTTTGATCGCTTACCTTAAATAAAGCGGATTAGAACAAACATTTCGCTGGATCATTCGGTAATTACTTTAAAAATCACGAATTTTGTTCAAGAAATGGTACTTTTTCAACACCATTTGATGCTATTTTACGATAAATATTTTCACTTTAAACTGCAAAGGTTATAATCTTTATTTTTGTGGGAGCAGGGATGGCCTCAGACGCAGGCTATTTTTTTTTCTTTGTGTCTATTAAATGTGCATATGTTAAAGATATATTCTTGCTTGTTTAATGAATTTTATTATAGAATCTAAAGTAGCTTTTTTTGTGCATGCCCGGAGTGAGCTAATGTTCAGAGGAAGGGGAAAGTTATGGTCCATTAAAGAGATAATATATATAAATTAGATATAGCAACTTCATTTTTCTTACACTCTAGAAGAGTACATACCAGTTCGCTCCCGCGGTCACATTTTAATCCATAATTTTAAATTGGTCGTGGGTAAGTTCGCTCCCGTAGCAATTTCTTGGAAGGGTAGGTACTTGGGATTAAAATGTGACCGCGGGTAGGGGTGGAAAGTGGGTGGTTTATAAATGCTTGTTATGTTTGTTGAGAGATCATTTTGAAGTTTATGTTAACTTGAATAATATGGATTCGTTGAAAGTGAATGAAATGTTAAGCGAAAAAGGCAAGCCAATATTAGTTGTCAATAATTACAAATATAATTTTCACAAAATACTTTCCGGAAAATTTGCCGATTACCTAGTAGAAAACTACATTTCGGAAAACGCTGATTTTCCCCCTGATATGTAGGCTGAAAATAGTTCATCGCTAGAACGAACTACAAACGCTTGCGAAAGCTTTCGTTCAAAATTTAATGCGTTATTTTATACTAACCACCCAAATATATTTCAATTTTAAGAAAATTTAAAAAATATTCAAATTGATACTTATATTAAAATACGTAGTGTCAATAATAAAAAAAAGTATACCGCAGGGCTGTTCACTTACGCCAACAATTTGTTGAACATAAAATATCGTCGTTACGGCGAAAAGAAATAAGCCAATCTGAGTTTGTAAAATGTATGTCTCACAAATTTCTACCAAATACACTATAAATTGCATGTATAAAATGTAAATATAATGTTGCATACAGATAATGACTTTTCTTTTGCATTGGTATTCTTAGAAAGTAAGCAGGTAGGTGCTTAATCGCCTTATCACATGGGAGCGAATTAGCATACGGTCATCGGAGCGAATTAGTACAGGATTAACAGGTATTTCTGACCACGGGAGCGAACTAGTGTGCACCGCTCTAGAAATATATGATTAGTATCACCGATCGATACGTTGTCGCAGTTGCAAAATGAAGACTGTAGAATACCCAATTTATGAAGGTGCGCCGGAAAGCGATTTAGTCGGGTTATAGTTGCTGTGTATTTTCTACTATAATCAAACTTTGTTATGTGTGGTATATTATTTGGTAGATTTGGATGAAGCTGGAAGTAGAAGCTTTTTGATGTTTTGCTGAGGTCATTGTCTGATTTTAATAGATTTTTTATGCTTGCTAATTACATCACTTTGACAGAAAAAGTATTCTCTCAATTTACAAACTTCTTTTGCCTCCAGATTTGCCTTCTCGTTACCTATAATACCGCTGTGACCTTTTACCCATATGAGAATAATTTGTTTATTATTAATTTTTAATTGGTATAGTAAGTTTCTTATTTCAAAAATTAGTTCCTGATTATAAATATTTATTGGAGACCCTTCTATGGCTTGTAAAACGGATTTTGAGTCTGTCCTTATTATAGCCACTGTTTGAACTGGATTTACTGTACACCATAATAAGCATTGTTTTAATTCCAAAGCCTCGGCAGAGTAAACTGAAGAAATGTCTGATATTCTGAATTTTTCGTCATGATTTATGTTTGAAACAAAAAATGCTGCTCCTGTTCCATAGTCACATTATTGGATCCATCTGTAAGTATTTTAGTAACATTGTCTCCAAAATTATTCAGTATGGTTTTAAGAATGCGGTTATTTATTTTAGATTAGGAATTTCGGTGTATAAGGGGTATATGACGGTTGGCCGAAATATAATACTTTTGTAACTGTACTTATATATCGGGTATTTAGTACTATTTAAGATGAAAGCTTCATCATGGTTGGTATTAATAAAATCCTTTGCCAAGGGAGGGGATGTTTTTATTCTCCAATAAGGTACTGTAAGATTATAAATATTTATGTAGGCGACTTTTTGGATCATTTCCGTATTAAATGCTCTATCCCAGATAACACATGAACATACATTGGAAGTCCAATGGATATCCACATTGGACATATGGGATATCCATAGGATATCCATTGGATATCCATTTGCCACAAAATTGGACATCCAATGGTTCTCCGTTTCGTATACCTTGTAAAAATATGGACATTCACTGGACATGATAAATAAACCATGGACATCTCATGGACTTGAACTGGATACGTTCTGGACATGAACTGGATAGGATATGGACATTCCATGTACTTATTATGGACATTCCATGTACTTGCTATGTACGTGAGCTATATATTTTGTTCAAGACTCTTATATTTGATGATTTTAACATTTTCCGTATGCCTCTTCATCATCAATTATCAATATAATCTCAAATCCCATACTAAATATGGGTACTGATTATATGACGCCGACCACATCACTAGAAAAACCCTTTAATATCGAAATAGATTGGAAAGGAGAATTCAAGGAAACACCCAAACAAGAAATAGTTTGGTTCACTGACGGTTCCAAAACGGACACTGGTACTGGCGCTGGAATATACGGTCAATCCCCCAGATGTGACATTAGTCACTCACTGGGAGTAAATACCACTATATTCCAAGCAGAAATTTACGCAATTGACTCATGTCTGAGAGAAAACATAAGGAAGGGATACAGCGGTAAAAACATTCTTATCTGCTCAGACAGTCAAGCGTCAATTAAATCACTTAATAGTAGTACCATAAAATCCAAACTTGTCTGGGAGTGCTTAGAAAACCTTAAAAAACTCAGTGCCACAAATAAGGTAATCCTGAAATGGGTGCCAGGTCACAAGGGTATTGAAGGGAACGAAAAAGCAGATGCCCTAGCACGAGAAGGATCGGCAACCGGCTACACCGGTCCTGAACCGGCAACCGGTATAACAAAGGCTTCGGTAAGAACCACGTTAAACCAGTGGGTGCACAAACAACACCTCAAATACTGGCAAACAATTCCGAAGCTCAAACACAGTAAAATGATGGTCAAACAACCCATACCAAAACTTACTGAAGAAATCCTGAAGTTAAATAGGAGAGATATCAGGCTGGTAACCGGCCTTATAACCGGACACTGCGGCCTGAGAAAGCACCTTCACACAATGGGGATCTTCCAAGAAGAACCTACATGTAGATTATGTGGCGAGGAGGACGAAACAGCCACCCACATAATTTTCGAATGTGAGGCTCTACGTTGGTGGAGGTATAGACAGATAGGGCCGGATGACCCTATATACAACCTCACCAAAAGAGATACTGTGAAGAGACTTCTAGATCTCATTAAGGTCACAAATCTTCTCACAGACTAGCAGACAAACAGGGCAATACAATAAGCCAATGGCTGCAGTGTTGGGGCCCACTAACCCGGCCTGTTTTCGTCTGTCTACAAACCAACCAACCAACCAACCATGCCTCTTCAAGTATAATGACGTACACATATTTTGAAAATTATTCATAATTATATACAAATGACTATATATTTTATTAAAATTTCACCTCGACGGGGATTCGATCCTATGTCTAAAATTCCTCACTTCAGCAAGTCAGAGCCGTAAACCACCATGCTATGAAGATACATATAATACTTTATCAAGTTGTATATTTACGAGTATAGTAAATCGTTTTAAATGCAGTTTTTTATCTAGTGTGTAAGATGTATGTCAAAAACGCACCATCGTGAAAATAGCCATCATTATATGCTTGTTGAATAATATACTATAGGACATGAACTGGGGACATTTAGGACATGAACTGGATATATTTTGTACAAGAGCTGTCTACACAGTCTAACATCAAATTATTATTTATTTTTATGAAACCACAGATGTTGAGCATTATTCACTCTTCCTCCTTCCAAATCAGATACAAATAGACATTTTATGTAATGTCATTTCCATTAGCCGCATTGGTCTAAGCTTTTGCTACCTTCAATTATTTTTTTTTTCATTACATGAAACTAAAAATATAATAAGTGTATACTCATTACGAGTGTCAAAAATTATTCGAGTAGCAGATGGAAGGTATAAGTATAAAATATAGCGGACCTAGTACATTTTTAATGAGTGTATATCTCGATTCAACCAAAGGGATAAACAATGGATGTCCAATGGACGTCCATCATTCAAATAAATCTTCACGTCCAGTGGTGAACGAGAACTGAAGGTCCAGTGAATGTCCCCAAACGGATATACATTGTACTAGTGGTAAAAGGACATCCATTGGATGCCCATTCTGTGTCCATGTCCATATGGACCAATCGTGGACATTATATGGATATCCAGTGTTTACTAGGATATTTCATCATTTGTTTTTCAGCTAACAATTGTCTACGTCTGTTTAATATATATCATTAGCCCCATAGGGTTATAATCTTAAACTAAATATAAGTTTGTTTCACAAAAAAAAACGGAAGAAAGTACCTACTTAAATTTTGACAATTTTTAGAAATATTTTTAAGTATAATTATATTCAATAAAGCTTATTACAGTTTCCTGTAATATTGTCGTATTTAATAAAGTGATTTATCAACAGGTGTCGAAGAATAATTATTTATATTCACACTTCATGCATTTTTGAAAAATAATATTTTTCAAAAACAGTGACCGTTCAACTAAGGAGCTGGACCAATCTTCATTGGTCCAGCTTTAGCGGAAAGGAACATAAAACCAACCTTCAGTGACTGGATCTATGCCATGCTCATAAATAGAACAGCCACTGCATCTCCTCAAGACGAGGCAAACAGCTTTAAGGTTTACAGGGGCTGCCAACAAGGCGGAACACTACCCCTACTTTGATTGCTCTTATTGGATAACTTGCTTAGTGATCTAGAAAGAATAGGGGTAGATCTGCAAGGGTATGGAGACGACTTTGTCATCGTAGGAAGGAACACGTCAGGAAGAGTGGCATACAATATCCTCCAAACGACGTTGGACGATGTAAACAGTTAGTGCCTGGCAAAAAAGTAATTATCTACACACCCACGTATGATTCCAATTTGTGCTCTGTTGAATTGCTGCATCAATGCCTCAACAAATTTATCAATACCTTCAAAATATTTACATATACATCTAAAACAGGCATAGGTGTCCGATGTGATTTTTACATTCAAAATGTGAACCAGGAATTACAATTCGAAATAAACCCATTATATTCCATATTTAAAGCAGAATACGTTGCTTTGGACAAAGCTCTCGGCTGAGCGATAGAGAAGATCAGATCAGATCAGGATTTCTTCTATATATTCCTTGTGGTGTATTTATTATTATTTTTGTTAATTAACGTTGAATTAAAAAATATAAAAAAGATTGTGGTTTATTTCCCAAAATAATTAACAAAAAAAAATCAGGATTTCGTCAATATTAGATTCTCAGTCTGCGTTGCTTGTACTTAAGCATTATATTATTACGAATACGTTACGTGAACATCTCACGCTTAAAAAACTCGAAAAATAGTAAAAAGGTGTGCTGAAATATCACGAAATATCATAATATATTATATGTAATTAACTAAAGATTAATAATAATAGGTAGTTATAATGATAAATAACTGTGATAATTTTTTTCAAGTAGATTATGAAATGTTTCAGTAGATTAGTAGATTAATATGCAAATCAGTTGATGTACTGAAAATTCAAAAGAGCTGGCAACCCTGACATAAGCTTCAGCTCTAACTGATTGGTTGTCCTCCAGAACATTATGGCCGATCTATCAAAGTCAGGTGTGCTGGAATGGTCTACTAAGTCAATAGGTTCATTTCCTAAATCTCAAAAGTGTGTACAATTAACATCTTTACATCCCAAATCAATATTTAATTGCATTGAAAATCGTGAAGGGGAAATAACATGTTTTTATGGCCAATATAACACTTGTTTAAAAAAAGCTGTAGAACTTTGACTTCTCAACAATTAACGTCCGGCTTTACTTTTTAATATAATCAGAAGGTTCAAGTGATCATTTAGTGTTTTGTACTCAAAATATCTGATCGTATATAAAATATTACCTCTTTTGGATGACCTGAGTTCAGATTCTTTTGCATCCATCCTACTCTGTAGTCGATTTGAGGTTCAATTGTCTCGGTAGGGTTTATTTGACCCATTGGTTGTCTGTAAGGAACTCTAAACTAAAAAATTAGAATAATAACATTAAGAAGTGGATGGATCAGTTAATAGAGTAATCGATTTTGGGTCAAGAGAGGTTTAATTGTTACCGTAAGTATTAAAGATTAGCAGCCTTATTAATATTAAAATTTAAATTATTCCTACATGACTTTAAGACTAAACTGGTAAAAAGCATATTAATAAATACATTTAACATTATTTTAACACTAGAATGATACTAAATCCTTAGAAATAATTTTGGGTATGTTTTACACCCTGATTAACTTAACCTAACCTCTTTTGGCCAAATGTTAGTTTAATTAATTGTCCGTTTGTGGTGATTATAATATAAACATTTTTATACTTGTAAGTTGATTATATACATAATTATCAATATGAATATATATATGACTTAATAGATAGTAATCAAGAAGTAGTCGAGGCTGAGGAACCCTGATATTCAGGGGTAGGTATTCACAAGCTATGTTTACGAGAACAAAAATCTACTCCCTTAATAAAATTAATGGCTATAATCAACAATCAGAACTGCGAACGACAAACATTACCATTGCAAAGCACAGAAGTATACAGGGTGGACCGGATTTAATTGACGTATACAGAGATCTCGTAAACCGCAATAGACACAATATCGGTTGGATAGAGAAAAAGTTTGGTATATTAATAGGAAATTAGATGGTTCAATAGTTTATTACACACCGAGGTGGGAAGTGATTTATTCCTGTCGTGAGATCAGTTAGTTAACCGAGACGCAAAGCGTCGAGGTTAGCTATGATCTCGAGACTGTGTCAATTAAATCCGGTCCAACCTGTATATTCTATCACAAAACATCTTATATAAATAAATAAGAGTGAATATAGCCGCTTACGTATTTTACATTGTTGTCATATTTATCTTATGAAAACATATTGTTTGTTACATGTTTCTAAGTATTCAATTATTAATATGATTTGCTTAGCATGCTATAAGTACTTAGTAACCATTAGTTAGTATGCTGTTATCGAATTTATTATTAATGAGGCTGTAGATGTTTTTCTTTATTAGGTAATATTGTTGGAAGATAAAAAATTGATAATAATAATAAATTATTTCCAATAAAAACATCACATTATATTAAAAAAGCATGTTGTAACTTAAAAGGTCCCAGGCTAACGCACTCCACGTCAGTGAGTGGAATTCGGCACCAATTAAACTATTTTATTCGCTATCACTGGGATACAATTAATATTAAATTGGACCGCCACCAGCTTTTAAAAATATAAATGAAATGAAACTACTTATTCCCGAACGCGTGTATCCAATTTAATAAATATTGAATAATCAATACAAAAATTGAAGATATTGAATATTTATTGAATTAGCCAAAAATTCACATAAACTGAATACTCAAAAAAAATCAAACGAAGAGGATAAAAAATTATAATCTAACACGCCAAATCCAAATCTTACAAACGCTAAAGATAAGACGAAGGAACTTATCTTAGAGGGCTGGGGATGTTTTGCAGCTCTTAGCGCGATGACTCCAACAGGCTGTGGACCTCGTGCACGGGACCGAAAACAGGAACTTGATGATTGCCTCAAACTTAAGACGTAACTTGCTGGCTGCAGAGCAACCAGACGATAAAAAATTGTTCACCAAAAGTAAATTACAAAATATATTTGAATGTCGCCTTCTTAGTGGCAGTTAGAGGAAAGAAAGAGTTCCAATCGAAACTTGAAATTTCGAATATCCAAAGACAAAAATAGAAGGGGAATTTTATAAAAATTAATGTTTTATTTTGGAGTGACTGATGCGACAAGGAAACGGCATGTTTAGAAATTTAGTAGAAATTTGGAAGGAAGTGACTAATGAGCCACAAAAATGAACTAAATAAAATAGTTTTTAAAACGACAAACGTAACAGGCTGAACAAAAATAAGTGAACTTATGCTGCAATTCTGTGTAAAAATCTTAGCGATCGTAACGATCTATGACTCGTACCTAATATCGGAACGGATACAAGTTTGGTATATACTTACAGATTTTAACGTTTAACGATTTTACTATTTGCGTACACAGACTAGCAGCATTAATGTTTTGTGCATGGTGATCAACGTTCACTAACGTAGGTGGCCTATCAAGATATTAATAAATGTTACTAAAACATAAAATAAATACCGTTTTTTCTGAATTAAGTAGAAGATCTAACTAGTACCTACTTTACAGAGGATGATTTTTGTTAATAAAACTTACTGAGTACGGGGTGGCTGCGCCAACATAACGATTAACGAGGTTTAACTAATCCAGGTTTATAATCTTAAATGAGTATAACTTCTGTGGATTACTTGCAGTAAACTGGCTTAACAATACCGTGCAACATAAAATATAAAATATATATTTATGTTGAACCATCAAAAAAATTAAGTAGGTCTGAATATCGATAAAGGAATCTATAACGTGTACCAATTTAACAGTACATACTTGTGGTGCAATGAATTTAAAACTCCTTTGTCTAATTTTTGTGTGTGCTTTTTGGGATTGAGACCATAAGCTTAATCTTTGTCGTGAGCTAAATTGGCAAAGCCAGCGACTGTAAAAACGTCAGCATATGTGTTGGCATTCTTTAGGTTAGTCGCCCAACGTTCACAAAACAGGACATACCGGTATAGATTTGTAAAATTAATAACTTTCCCGTTCGTCCACTCCATTTGAAAGAACGTGCTAATTGGCAGACAGTCTGAATCAGAACTAAAGCCGTGAGAGGCCAGTAGTTGGCACGTCCCCACTCTCCGTTCTCATTGGCTTCCTTTGAAGGCCGACACCAGCGATTTTCATTGGCACACGGCTAGCTTATTGCCACGTGCAAACGGTCGCGTCTACATGGAATTGGCTTTGCCAAAAGGCAAACAGCGGCATAATGTGGACGCGCCTTAACAACTCATAATAAATCTTTTTGAACGAACTTCTTTCTAACTTACCTCTTCCTAAATTTTTCAATGATACGATATACATAATATTATAGTTGCAGTATGCCAAGGATTCTGGATAGATTTTTTAAAATTATTTCAAGAAATAATTTATGCAGCAGATTATATTTTGAACAAAAAATGGATTGGAAAAAAGCGATGAACAAGCATTAAATGAATATAGAGAAATAAGGAGAAAGATTACAAAAATATGCTTAATAAAAAAACTGCAAGGGATTGAAAATAACATGAACGAAATAGAAAAATACAGTAAGCGCAATAAGAAACTCTACATCTATGTCGAGAATGGAAAACAGGGTTATTGGTGCCAGTACATAAGAAAGGAAATCCGGCTGAATGTGAAAGCTACAGAGATATTATACACTTACTACTGCTTGAAATTTTAACCTCAATGATCAAAAATGGTTTAGAAAAACACTCACATATCGGTGACTCTCAACAAGGGTTTCGGAAAGGCAGGACTGTGATATCTATTCACATATTAAACCAGTCAATAGAAAAATGCTGCGAACATAACATAAACCTACACATCCTATTTGTCGACCTCAAAGCTTTCGACAGCTTAATTAGAAGCAAACTTAGTGGAGAAATGCAAGCCATGAATATTCCAGCATAATTAATTAGACTCGTTTTGATAACAACGGAAAAATCGGAGGCAGTGGTGACATCTGAAGGAGTAACATTGTCTACAACCCTATTCAATATATTCCTGGAAGACGTAATACATGAACTGGGATACAAGAGAACAATCACAAATAAATCCGTACAGACAGTGGCGTAAAAAGACGGGGATCGGGGGGGGGGGCTGCTTCACCCCCACGCTCTCGTATCTTGGCGCTCCTCACCACTTAGTGAGAGCATTCACAATGAACATTTTCCTAATTTATGTAAAATATACCAAATATTTTTAACAATCACTACAAACACGGCAACAGGAGAAAGATCTTTTAATAGGCTGTGAAATAGGTATTAAAACATATAATAGGCAATATTAAATATTGAAAGGGACTATGCCTCTAACATTGATTTGCAGTCTGTGATAGAAAACATTAAAACAATACCTAAATAGTAGAAGAATTATTTTGTGAACTTTTTCAGTTTAAAGTGTAACAGAGTGATTGGTATTATATTATTTTAATCTAAAATGAAAAATTCTATTTTTATGTTGTTATAAATCCTATTTATTTTTGTTTTTATTTCGAATACTATGATAATGTTATAACTTGACTGCTACTATTCTTGTTTTTTTTGAAATACATTTTATAATTTAAAATACCGTTTTTCCATTATAATAAGAGTGCTTCTAAAGAATCATAAAGTGCCCCCTTATATGTTTGCCCCACGCAACTGCGTACAGATTATTACATAGCCGATGACATAAATATAGCTGCTAGATAAAAAAAAAGTATGAAAGAAGCAGATATTGAAATTGATGAAGATACAGGGAAAAGGGGTCTGAAAATAAATGAAAGCAAAACGAAGTCGATACATGGCCTGTATTAAGAAAACCTCGGACAACACAAAGTATATCACAATAGGCAAATACAACAAAAAAATTACACATTTTAAATAACTTGTAGTGATATTCAACGTGGCAACGAACGGAGTGAAGAAATCTCAGAGTGCTTGCAGGCAGAGCTTTCTTCCATTACAGGAAGCTGCTAACTAGCAAAAGCTTTAGTAAATACCAAGATAAAAATATACAAAGCCTCCATTAGGCCAATAGCTACATACGAAAGTGAAACAATGTGTAAAGACGAAGAATAACGGGTATTTCAAAGATTTAAAATTTTAAGAAAGATATTGGTCCCTAAGAAGATTCAAGATAATGAGCTTAGACCACTCATGAATTATTTGGAATTAAGAGATACTATCGAGGGAAGTATTTTGAACTACACAAAGTCTCAAAGAATACAATGGTACCGACAACTGGAGACCAGCAGAAAGCATACTAAGGGGCAAACCTAAATAAAATAGGAAGACCAAAGTATTACTGATTTACGAGCGATGGAAATACAGGACGGCTGAAATCATCAAAGATGGGAAGAAATGGAAACACCAAATTATGTAAAAACTATTATCAATTGATTAATTCATGTACACTGCCTCCCGATCGACATGTTTCTTTCTGTGATTTGGTAAATATTTTTTGTAAAAACTTTATGTTGTGAATACTTTGTCTGCAATAAACAATTATAAAAACTAAATGGGGTTTCATTGTTTTCTGGGAACCAAATTACTAATAGAGGCCAGGTTAAATGAAAGTATCGGGAACCAAATTACATACAAACCCAAAATATTGGGATCCTAATAACACATTTTTATTATGGGAACCAAATTACATGTACCTATCCCTTATGTTTATCTGCGGCACTCCAAAAATCACCTGTTGGTCTCCCCTACTAATTATAAACAAATCTGTAAATGTCAAATCAGATACAGTTCATCTGTCAAACATGATTTGATATTTTTGTCGGTTAACGTGTGGACTAATTGAACTAATCAACTGTGTTGACTTATCGAAAGCATGAAAAAAAGTCAGTGTTATGGCACTTTTCTAACGCTTTTTCACTTTTTTTTCGTTCTTACCATAAACGTTACAAACCCGTGAAATACAAGGTACTTTCTTCAAAAATTGGATGTGAAAAAGAATTTCAAACTATTTCCATTCGATCTAGGTGAGTGGAATAAATTTCAAGCAGGTACTCTCGGTAACTTCAACTGTTGAGTTGACTGAAAGTTATCAATTACGGCGTATTTCAAAATTAATCAAAGTTTAATAAAACTTCTCTTTTAACACTGGTATTATATTAGGTGATATTTCCAATTTTCAAATGTGAATAATTATCTTTACAGTGCTCGGTATTCAGAAAAAAATATATTTGATTCCACTAACCTGTGCAAAATGTACTGGTCCAAGTGCATCCATCATCTCTGTAGTGATCATTGCGTTTAGAGTAACGTCATCAATATATGTTGGACTCCTGGCCATATTTAAAGAATTTAATCTTGGATGACGAGTCCGATGGGATGTATTTCTAGACGAATCACTTCTCTTAACTCTCTGCAGATATTTAAAATAATCGATTTCAAACTCATTTGTTTGTAAATCAGAGAAAGTAATATAGGGAATCCTAAATTAAAGTGATCAATTTCAAATTTAAATACTCAGCTTATTAATTACTCCAAAAAGATAAAGTTTCCATCAATTTATTCCGTTTACCCAAAATATTTGTTAAGCAATCTTTGTCTCTCATGTGAAATTTTCCTTTTTGCGACCAACGAGGTACTGCGGTTAGACACTCGAAATGTTATTCCGTATTAACAAGCAAATAGTAAATTTTCTCCTTATTAAATACGATATAGACATCGCAATGGATTTAGCGGTTTACACTCTCTTGAAACGAACCTTAGACCCTCACTCCGCGTCGCTGTGAACTGTGATCGGCGACTTATTATTCCTTATTCAGTGTCATAGCGAATCGAACACAGTGCTTCATCCCTTATTTATTATCGCATTGACCTCGGGAATTGATAAGCCTCCGAGATCCAAGTGCACAAAGCAAAAGTGAAGCATATTCATTTAGAACATCGCAAGGTTTTTGGAATGATCAGCAACAAGCTAATATTTTGATTTTTGATGACAATTTTGGTGGCAAAATGTTTTGGTTGCCGTGAATCATGTCAGTTTGGAGTGTATACGTGTTCAGTGTTTTCGAGCATCAGACTGTTTGTTTTACAAATCCGATGGAATGATCGCCGACTCCCCCATCTCCATCTAAATTACAAGAGGGTAGGTTTCTATCGTCATCAATCCGATTTTCACACACCGGCATAATACCTATTCATAAAATCAAACTGTCGCACTGGCGACACTCTGGTTCTCCAAGACCTAAGAAGTTTCGTGTCCAAAAATCTGCTGGAAAAGTTCTTGCTTCAGTTTTTTGGGATTGCCAAGGAGTAATCATGATTGAATTTTTGGATAAGGGTAGAACATTAACTGGAGATTACTGACCACTCTACGGGAAAAAATTAAAGAGAAAAGACGCGGAAAGCTATCCAAAGGTGTTTTGTACACAAATCTCATGTTGCTATGCAAAAAATTCGTGATTTAGGGTTTGAATTACTAGAACACCCCGTTTATTCACCAGATTTGGCTCCGTCCGACTGCCATCTCTTTCCTCAACTGAAAAAAGTTTGAAAGGTTGTAAATTTTCTTCCAACGAGGAGGTAATAAAAGCTGTAGAGGTCTGGTTTGCAGAGCAAGCAGAAACAATTTTGTAAAGGTCTAGAAACGTTGCAGGTTCGCTGTAATGTATCCAATTAAGATGAGAATATGTTGGGTAATAAAATATTTTGACATTGAAATTTTTTTGGTTCTATAGTAGAATAAGAATTTTTCAAAATATCCTCGTATATCCATTTTTATGAAAAGTACAAAGCACAAAATAAAAAAATATATTGATTTTAAATCCTGCCCGTTCACAAAACGTTACTCCTCTTTGAAAATCACGGTCAAGTAACTCTTGATGGAGTTGAATATGATAGGGATGCAATTTATGTTTTTTAAGGATTCTTTGAACCGTCCATGACCAATGTCTTGCTGTTGTGAGATATTTCTTACTCTGCAATACTCAGCAGTACTTTCAATTTCCTGTGTTACGGCTGTTTTTGCTACCACTTCTTTTTCGTATTTTACTTCACCAGTGCAATTGAAACGATCCATTAGTTTCTCAAATGCACCTTTGTTGGGTGCTTTGTCATCTGGAAATCTTTGACAATAAACTTTAGATGCAAGGAAACAATTTTTGTTACATTCACCCAGTAGCCAAATCATCATTTTAAAATAAATGTGTCCATACCTTTTAAAGGACTCAGTGTAACGTAGCAGAACCTTACATTAAAAGGTCGACAAAAAAAATATGAGCAATTTGAATTCGGTTCGGTACAAGTATAGTAAGCAATAGAATTGCAGATACTGTTGAGAAGAAATGGTCCAACAGAATTTACTGGTCCTGGACCAGAATTCGGTATATCAAAAACTGCAGTACGAGGGTGTATTTCTCGGAGGATTAAAACAAAACGAAATACTAAGCCTAAGTGGGGGTGATATAAAAAGAGTGATAGGATTATCACCGGTCACTGCACCCTAAGGACGCACGTGCATGAGTATATAAAGGGAGTAGCCTACCTGTCGGTTGTGCGTCGAAATAGCTTCGCATATCATCTTCGAATGCGAAGAGGCACTGACTTATTGGAGTTGTAAGTTCCTGAGAATAGATCCCCCAAGGGAGAATTGCTCCAAGATCCAGTTGGACTGGAAAGCCTGGCAAGGACAACTAGTCTTTTCACATAAACGGTACTACCAAGAGCACAAAACCCTGCTAAAGACTAGAAATCTCTACTGGATGTGTTATCAATCAATTAATCGACCAGTTAATCGAGTATCGTCGTTCCATTGAATATGTAGGGCAAAACGGTAATTGAAGCAGCAGACAGACTTGTTTTGTATCCCTACTTACTTTCTTGTACCTAAACCTATTTCTGTAATGTACTATTAACCTTGTAATTTTTATTGTAAAAAAATAAAATAAATAAACTGTTCAACAACCAATAGTTTTTCAATTATCTTCTTCAGGTGAGGGTTTTTTCTCTTATACAAATAAATATAAAAGGCTTGTATTAAGACCTGTAGATTTTTATAATAGGCAAATTAACTTCTAATGTCTAACATAAATTAAACTTACACTTGCTGTACATCTGGCTATATTCCAATTGTTCTCTTCCATGTTCAACTGTGCTAGTTTCAATGTCCCTTTGGGTCAAAAACCAAAATTTATTAATGTAATTCAGACAAATTCAGAGCAATGTTCACAGGTGATAATGATGACAAAAATGTCACAATTATTCAATAGATGACATATTAACTCATTTGCGGTAAAAATGTATAGCAAGAGCTTACTTCATTATTGTTGTGTATGTAGGTAGTGCAGGGAAATATTATTGTGGCCTACAATTTTTCGAAATGTTACATTTTCTTGAGATATGCGGGGTGAGCAATACAGAAATTTGTCTCTGCTAAACCACTTCAATGTTCTATGGATTATCCATCCATCATTAATATAAGGAGCAATTCATACACATTGAACGGATGTCAGACACAGGTTTCTGTAGCTTCCGCGTCTTTTCTATGTAATTAAATGGTCCAATGTACACAGAGACGACGTGCCCACGACGTGTTTCGTGGTATACAGCAAGAGAGACGTCCGTTGTATGTTACTTGTTATGTAGTAAAATTGCGAAAGGGTGTTCAATTTTTAAAGGAAATTACAAAATGTAGATGCTTATATAGTCGATTAGATTATTATAATAGTACCACAGATTCAGGCCAGGTATAAAATTGCTCACAAAACTACTCAAGGTAAGCTGTTCATCACTACCTACTTGAAAAATAAATTTTCCAAACCAGTCGGTATCGAAACTTGTTGCAAAAAACCGTATTGACTCACTTTCCTCGTCACCTTCCCACCCATTATGTATGCATTGCACACATAAAGTCTCCACAACCTCGGTGTGGTTCCTTCATTATGAATTGCGCGTAGAGTTTGTTTAACCATCCTTTGCCGTTACGTCATACATTGTCCAGCTTTATCTCTCATTCATGAAATTGATGAGACGGAATTATGACGTCATTAACGTATTTCTTAACTAATGTCGACGTAAATTTTATTTGTTACTTTTGACAGTTCAGTTGTCATATTTTGATTTGTTCAGTATTTTTGGTCATTTTCGCCTTTTTCAATTAATGTTTCATTGTCAAAATGCCTTCCCGGTATAATGAGAAAGAGCAAAGTTTAATTTTGAAGTTGATTAATTACTTTTCAAGAGAAAGATATGCTGGAATGTCGCTTTTACCGTTAAATGCAGTCCTGTTATCATAGATCTGAATGAATCGGACTTCCACAATGATGATGAAGATGATTTTGTCAGTGATGAAGCTTAGACTTTGCATATTATTTCACTACACTTATGCTATTATCATTTCGAGGTTAAGTGTAAAGCAACATTCAACTAATATAATTCACCGATTATGACGTAACGGCAGAAGATGGTTAAATCCCAAGTTAATCCTTCGACATAGTTTTTTGTGGAGATTCATCGTAGCCGATGTTGATTTACCTATTATTGGATTAGATTTTCTCGCTTATTTTCACCTGATTCCTGTACCAAACACATCATCCGGAGTTCAAGCTCACGGATTTTATCAACATTTTGTATGACATTCTTTCATACTCTAACGCATGGATTGTTTATTTGGTTATTGTATTTTATCTAAAACCTACTTCTATGTTTGTTTTTATAAAATTGCATCTACAGTGTGGCATAAAAATATACACGTATCCTCTAAACTCTATGCTCTTTTAAAATAATATTTTTATGTAATTCATTAGTTGAATTTTTCTTAAAGTAGATTAAAATTATTTGATATATTGAGATCTATATATTTATAAAAATTGGGAGTTAGAAAATCCATAACAATATGTATATTCAATCAAAAAATCTTTTGAACAGGTAATGATGATTCAGTATGACTTGACTTTGTTAAGGAAGTTTGTGTAAAGTATTGTATTTCACGTCACCAAAATGTGTAAATTTGGATTCCGGGAAAAACGTAATTTAAGCACATTGAAGTCCATTCTGATATAAATTTGATGAAGGTCATCAATGAACGTATCTCATACGTCAAGTAACCAGCACTGTCTATTTTTAGGATGTTGAACTACGTTATGGCAAAACATTTATTATACAAAATAGCACAAAACAGAATTATTTTTAACTAATTATTATTGAATCTAAATAAATCAGTCTTCAAAGTGCGTCTGTTCTTCAAACTGATGTTCATACTGTCCCTTCACTCTCAAATTTTGGGGATCGAAAGGACTCTTTAAAAATAATGTGGCCGGATACTTTTTGTTTCTCACTTCAATCTGGTAGGTACCACTTTTAAGGTATTCATCATCTATCACTTTTCCACTGGGATGTTGAACATAGCTACAAGACAATTTAATAGATAAAATATGGATGTTGAACATAGCTACAAGACAATTTAATAGATAAAATAAAGTTAAAAAAAACGGTTATTCAAATGGAAATATTATTGGCATTACACTTTTTTTGGAAGCTACATATTTCATTTTAAAATATATAAGAGTAGCCACAGAAACGACACTTCCATGCGGTTTGCAGATGGATTCAAATTGACACATTTACTAACTTCTAGTGGTTGAAATTGAATTTAGTTAAAATTTTCAAATATGCAGGGCCGTCTTTAGCTATCTCGGGGCCCTTAGCACTTTTGAATTTGGGCCCCCTATCCCGATTTTTGGAAATGGCAAAAAAGACAGCAATCATTTGGAACAGAATTTAAGTATTTACATAAAAAATAACAAAATGAAACACACAAGCCTGCACAAATAAGTTACCTTTGTTATTAGGTTATATTAATATTTAATAGGTACTTATAAGTCTTATTTTAAAAGAACGTTTACAAAACAAACCAAAATGATTATTCACATAGATGCAAATGGCTTCTTCCTCGATTTTTATGTGTAAAATCGTTTATTACGTCTTCAAAATCTATTTCATATAGTATGTCGTTTTCCATACTCATAAGTGACAAACTATTTAGCCTGTCTTGAAGCATGCTACTTCTAAGTTCATTTTTAATTCTGGCCAGCTTGGAAAATGAACGTTCCCCACTACAGTTGGTTACCATTAAGCATAAGAAAATTCTTACCGATATTTCGATATTTGGGAATGTATCTGGGATATCTTCTTTGCGTAAAATATAAGCCAATTCTGATTCCATTTGTGTGATCCTTTAGATATTGCCTCAGGTGAAGGCATTCACATTGGAATTCATCTCCATCAATATCCTCATGGTATATTTCAGCGAAACGTTTGCTTAATTGCTTAATTCAATTGTTTGTAGTTCAATCAGAAAGCCAAACCGCTCATAAATCTCTTTATATGACTTAGATCTTTGTTAGTTGGTAAGGTCTCAATTATCAGGAAAAACGTTTCATTTTTAAATTTTTCTCTGCCAGATAAATTTACGGACGTTGCAGAAACCTGTGAATGAGGGATGAAGACAGAGGCCACCGGAGGCCCTGGGCCAGGGCCCAGCGGGCCCATGCGTAAAGACGGCCCTGCAAATATGAATGGAAACATATATTCATGAAAAAATTTCACCAGAAATTTCGACTTACTGAGACCTAATTACAAGGTAAAAAACATAAATATTAGATAAAATTCGTATTTATTGAATTCCGACTTACTATAGATGATAAGAACTTACTAAGACATAATTTTGTTATATGCAAGTTCGTTCACACACATGAATCGAATTCGATTATGTAATCTCCGATTGAAATGGATTCATGGAACTAAGGAGACAAGAAGAAAAATATGAATGCTGCAAGACTGATTTTCTCCCTTTTATCTACATTGTATGTAATTGAAAAATGTAAATAAATAAACTAGAAAATATGTGTTATCACTTTTGACAATCCCTTAATAGGGAGGCTCGTGATGTGGTTAACCCCATCCAATCCATTCTATCTCGTAATAACGTCTTGATAAATCCTAATGACGACTAAGTAAGTAGAAATTAAATAAATAAGACATGTGTCTAATAATTTTCTCTCTTATCTCGTAATAATGCCTTAGTAAGTAGAAGTTTTTGGTAAAAAACTATCTGAATGTATGTGATCGTGAAAATACTAATCCCAAATTTACTTATAATTTGAAGAAAAATGCAAATTTTCTGTTTGCTGTTGGTTATAGCCAGGGACGGACTACTCGCAATGGTTAGTGATCCAAAAATTTTGCATGGATGGCACACCCTGTATGAAATTATGGAAATTGACTTCCCCACACATTAAGCTAACGAAAACGTACTCTTGTTGGAATTCGATAAAATAAGCCGTTTGGCTAATTTTTACAGCTTTATTAATGCACTACGTACCAATTTACGCATTCACCAATTTTATAAGTACACAACGAGGTAAAACCAACTTATTAATACGATGTCCAAGATTTACCTACAGTACTACAAAAAAATAATTTAACGATAGCAGAAGAAAAAAACATCAACGACTTATTAATTCGAAAGTTGGTAAAAACGTTTTAAAACTGTTTTTACCGTTTATCAAATAACCACAGGATTAGTTGTCAAACGTTGTGTAGAATAGTTCAGTCAGTACTTGTCAATAATTCATAAGTTCTTAATTTAACAGTTACAATGGCAGAGTTAACTTTCATTGAATACGCAGATATGCATTTAACGTATGGACTGGCTTCTCGAAACTGTTTAGAGGCCAGAAGGTTTATGCAGAACATTTTCCAAACAGAGCATTGCCAGACGAATGAGCGTATTGATCTCAGGGTACGAGAAACGGGTATGAATAAGTAAATGTAATTTTCCATGAATACAAAACAAAATTTTAAATTTTAGGAAGTTTTGATGGGTCCCTCCTCATTTCAGTTTAGATGTACGACAGCATTTACACACAAGGTTTCCTAATAGATGGATTGGTCGTGGAGGCCCTTTTCAGTGGCCACCGCGATCAGGAGACGTTAATCTTAGGGATTTCTTTCTCGGGGATTATCTCAAACAAGGCAAGATTTAATAGACAGAATTGTGTTACACTGCAATGTTATTAGAAATAATATGGGATTGCTCTTTTAAGTGCAAAGAAACAACCTTCGTAGACTTAGAATGTGCGTGGAAGTGGGAGGAGCTAATATTGAACATTTATTAGAGTAAAGTTAGTTTTTGTTGTTGTTTAGGAATTAGTTTTAGTCTAATGTTTTGAAACTTGTGTTTTTTGAGGTTTTCTTAATGGTTTAATAATGTTGTGTTCGTAATTTTGATTAAAAGCAACTAATTACGTTGTTTGTGTACCTGTTTAATTCCCATGACATAAGTTCTTAATGTTTTTATCATCTGCTATCATCAAATTACTGTAGGTAAATCTTGGATATAAAAATGGTGAATGCGTAAATTGGTACGTAGTGCATTAATAAAACTGTAAATATTAGCCAAACGGCTTATTTTATCGAATTCCAACAGGAGTACCATTTCGTTAGCTTAATGCGTGGGGAAGTCAATTTCGATAATTTCATACAGGGTGTGCCATCCCTGCAAAATTTTTGGATCACTAACCATTGCGAGTAGTCCGTCCCTGGCTTCAAGGCACTACTGTAAATCTGTTTACCTTTCTAAAACAAACATACACGTACATTATAGCTTTGCCGTAAATTTTATAAAGATCAAATAACTAGTGCAGAAAATTAAAATAAAAACCAAATTCAAAATTAAAACTTTGGATGCCTGTAACTCGAAAACGAGGGCCTGCATAGAAAAAGTTTAAATGAAGTACTAACATTATTTTGACTCAGATTATATGCTCCCGACTTTTTTTCATCCCGGCACACCCTGTATATTTAGTAGAAACAAGTTTTAATTTGAGTTTTAAGTTTTTTTGTGGAAAACCCACACTAATTGTATACTATTTATCATTCTATACTTATTTCTTTTAATAAATGCAACTTTGGATGTACCAACGGAATTGTAAAAGACCTGAAAGCGGCAACATCGCAATACTTGCAATAAGCAGACGGACTATTGAACTACTGCGTTTTTATTCTGTGTGTGAGTTTATAACACCATGCTCTGTCAATTTGAAAGACCGAAATCCAATGTGAGCCAATGTAAAAGACAACAACACTCACCCTATTCCAATACTAGAATCTAGACTGAATCCATAGTCACCTCGTCTCAATATACCAACAATTACATCATCTCTCCAAATAGTTTCATATCCGTAAAGAGGTATTGGATCTTGTAATGTGAAAAACACTCTTCGCTTTGTAACACCTTGCTGTTTAAATTTCTCTACTGCTTGTTTTCCTAAATATTGCCCGTCTTTTCTGCAGAATCGCCCTAAGCCAGCTTCGATTGGATTATCATCAATTCTAAGATCGTGGTTGAGCAAATGATAACCTGGAAAAAGTAAATAATTAATAGGTATTAATGTTTAAATAATGAAACTGTTTCTAATTGATTCTACCATTTAATGAATGAATTATGTAAACTATGGAGATATTAATAATTATTTCGATGTTGACATATCATCGTCAGAATGACAGAAGGATGACTACCTGATGTGTAATATTTTGGCTAGAAATAATGCCCTATCTCGCGTTTGACTTAATATACAGTGCGGATATTAGGTCTTACCCCCCTAGGAAACTCCGTTATCTGAGACAAAGATGAAAAATCCTCGAACCCTTCAATTTTTATTTTAATTAAGGTGTTTTATAACATACAAAAGATTGTCACCCCTTTCACCCCCTACACTTGATAGCTACCCTTTCAGATTTTTTAAATAGCAAGGGCAGTCGTGCGATCGTTGGAAAGGGTTTGAAAAGCAGAACTGAAAAATATATCACACTTTGCTTTAATCTCAATTACTTAGTTGTTCATTAATAACGATTTATTGGTTTAAGATTCACACTTTGCGATATAACAATACGAAAAAAGTTACACTGGTTTTGCTTTAATTTGGGACACTCGATATAACAAAAATTATTTAATTTTTATTCTTTATCGCTTATACCGATTTATTTTTCCCGATTATTTCCTTCCTATTAATTTTGACCAATCGCTACTGGTATGTCAAATATAAATTTTGAGTGTGAAAATTACTTAACAACTGTCAACTTAGCTGTCAGCAGTTTTTCCGGAAAAAAAATCGAAAAAATTTCATGCAAGTTTGACATGAGTTTGAAGTAATTACCTTTCCTAGCTTGAAAGTTATATTGTTTTTATTAATTATTGGTTTTATTATTTTAATTAAAAAAAATGTATCAAAATAAAATGTTTATTTAACTCAGGAAATAATTTTACCAAATATCCCTCGTGCATCTAATTTTTCCTGTGGGAAAATTGGAACACTCGTTTCGCGACAGTTAAAACCACTCTCGCTCATGCTATTTGTTGAAACTAATTATATACTAAGAAACTCGTTTTTCCGAATATTTCCGAAAAAATTAAATGCACTAGGGATATTACCCCCCCGAAAAATACTTTTGTATTGTTATAACGTACACCAAAGCCATATTTTTGCGATCTAGCGTCTTAAAGCGGATTAAAGCGATTCATTTTCGCGAATAAGTAATGACGTCTCGCTTAAAAACGCTTGAAGCGGAAACTGGCGTGGTCGGGAGTGCGCCAGAAAACTTTGAAGCGGTAATTGACAGCATTGAGAGAATAAATTGATAGAGAGTGGACCAATGGTGTAGCTATTTTTTGTTTGGCAATAATATCATGAATTTATCAACAAACTCATAGATAACAAAAAATTTTATTTGAAATTTTTTTTCCAAACATTTATATCTCTGCGGGGTCGTTGCGAGGTATCAAAGAACGATTTTGGATTGTCTGAAGGAATGTATAAAATGTTGGAAGTAGACCAGGAAACCTTTTTATTATTAAAAAGGAAGTACTGCTTAAACTCCAATATTTTATTTGATAGTTGATGGAAAGTTTTATTTAGGTATAATATTATTTTGCTTATTAGAGATTAAGAATTTCAGAAAGAAAAAAATAAACAAGTACAGTATATGTGTCATGAGAGAAATTTCAATCCTCGAACACATAAATGAATAGGTACTATATACAATAAAATATTTCTCCTGTATAAGCCGGGTAAATTATTCCCTGTTAAAGAAAAAGAAGAAGTTAACAGATATTCCTAAGTCTCTTCTTCTTTCCGTGAATCGCAGAAATATATAAAGGTAAAATATCCCTTCTAATATATGTTAATTGTGTCGATATATACACTGCTCGCCAAAACGATACTGAAAATAGAATTCACAATAACAATTTTCTTGTAAATTCTTAGAATATCCTAAAAAATTGAATTTATGAATATTTTCTAGAGCTTTTCTACTTTCCCTGTGTACAGAAAATATCAAAAAGAATAGAAAAACGTTTCTTAAAATGATCTATACTTATATTTTTAAATAGGGCGGACAGTGTATATTGAATTCACATAGATGTGTATATTATCTCTGGATGACAAACACTTGTTTATGACGAACGGTGTGACTAATGAATAAATTTTAAATCGCTCGCTTTCTTTCAGTAACGAATTAATTGTTGAATCGGACGGTCGTGTCGGGAGTGTATATTCGTAATTTACGGGAATTTAACTGTGTTTTCGAATTTTCGGGAGTGTACCTTTATTCGAAATTATTTTCGGTAGTGAAACTGTGTGTGTCTTCGGAATTTTCGATAGTGTACCTATAAGTGTATAGTTCGAATTTTTGGTGGTGATTTCCAAGGATTATAATAATTCTATATATAAGGTAAGTCTTTATTTTATTAAATGGTACTTACTTATTATATACTAGCACTAAATAAATACTGTATTTCTTCATTTTCAATATATTTTTTTCAAAATAAGACATAGGTAAACTATGTTGATTTCTTTACTTTACCAATATATTATCCTTTCTCTAGTAGCAAAATAAATGAAAACAGTTTGTTTAACAAGTTTTTATAATATTTTGGATCTTTTATGAATAATTTTTATACCGATTCATAATTTATCAACAAATTGAATACCTATTACTTTTGAAATAGTTTAGAACATTATTCATATCAATAGAGTAAGTTATATACTTTTCGAATCATTTTAGTTATTGTACAGTTGAGCATATATCGAGGCATATATTTCATAAAATTTTTTCTTTATTTATCTATTTTCCAAAAACTTATAGGGTATAGCTTTTGTTGTTTCTTATATTTTCCCAATATATTATCCTCTCTTTATTTTTCATTTCTACTAGTACTAGCAATAAATAACTACACTGTATTTAAAATATTTTGGATCTTTTACGAATAATTTTTATACAAAAAGTTTAACCGATTAAAAATTTATCAACAAATTTAGTAAGTAAGTACTTATTTCATTTTAAAATAGTTAAAAACATTCATCAATAGAATAAGTTATATACTTTTCAAATCTATTTAGTTACTGTTCCGTCAGGTATTGATATTATAAAAATTTTTCTGTATTTATTTATTTCCCGAAAGAAATAGGGTAGCTATGCTTTTAACTATATTTTCACAATATCCTCTCTTTATTTCCCACTATACAACTACTAGCAATAAATAAATACAGTGTTCCTCCAATATATTTTGGATTTAAAAAAAATAGTTTAACCGATTCATAATTTATCTGAGTACTTATTATTATATACTGCATGCAAATAATTGCTTACTGCTAATTATTGACATATATAAACTTGGAATATTTTTACAAATGATGTATTAGAAATTAAAACAGTTTATACACTTAATTTTCAAAAGACATGAGTATAAGCTCTATATTGTTTTCTATATTTTCCCAATTATTGAGTACTTTCTTATTTGATTTTGAAATAGTTTAGAATACTCTTTGATACAGTAAATTATATACTTTTCAAATCTTTTCAGTTATTGTACAGTTGGTTACATATTTTATAAAATCCATTCTGTATTGATTTATTTCCCAAATATTTTTAAGATGTTGTTTCCTAAAAATATTATCCTCTCTTTATTTCTCACTACTACTAGCAATAAATAAATACACCGTATTTAAAATATTATGGATCTTTTACAAATAATTTTCATATAATAAGTTTAACCGATTTATAATTTATCAACAAACTGATATATGAGTACTTATTTGATTTTGCAATAGTTTAGAACACTCTTCGATAGAGTAAGTTATATACTGCATGTAAATAATTGCCTACTGCTGATTATTAACATACAGGGTGTACCAATCTTACAACAAACTTCAATATGTGGGTTATTTTAAGAGATTTCAAAAAATGTTATCAACAAAAATAGTAGATGTCTTTAAGGTCCATATTTTGACATTATATCGAACTATACAGAGTGCTGCATAACTCCGTTACAAATCAAACATGATTTTTTAAATGAGAACCCCCGTTTATTATACCGAATTTGGATTGCTCACATTTTTTGAAGCTTTTGATATAAGGTTTTGCTACGTTATACAAAGTCCTTCAAAAGCTATGAACACGTTTAGGTGAAAATCGTAGGTAAATCATCAACGCTCTGTAGCTTGTTGAACGTTGGAGGAAAAAATTTTATTTAGTTTCGTAATATATGCAATATCTCCGTATTTTATTAAATTTTGATTATTTTCTTTTTTGTATACAGTGTGGACGGAATGTTAGTTTATATATTTAGTTGTGGAGATGTGGCTATTATCACATTCTTGGCATTCCCTTCACTGGGTTTAATATATTAATTTGATTTCAGCGTTGTCTTCAGTCCAGGATTATGCTCTTAGAGCTTCTGGACGAATAATATCCACCTTGTACTGATGAGAGGCGCAAATACGCCGCAAGTGATATTATTCCTTCTAATTTATAAACCAGAATGGTTGGTTCTATATTTTCATATACCAACCCCGTTTATCTTGAAAGTGTAATTCATTATTGTCTGGAGGGGCATATTGCCCGAGAAGTAGATGTTGCTTCCTGGTGAACGCTATATCCTTTGGAAATTAATTTTCTAATTTGTAAAACGTTTTAATAGTATTACACTATTATTTTGGCGTCTATTTGATATTCCGTTTTTATAATTCCTGACTTGGAATGAAAATGTACAAACATGAACAAATGAATTCAAACACTTTGCCATTAAAGACAAACTTCTGGTAGGGTGCAGCTGATAGAAAACATCCTGAGCCTGTGGGGAATATTTTCTGTCGGTTGTAGATTTTTTGACCGATTGATTATATTTTCTACTGGCTGGGGTCATCTTCCAGCCATGGGGGACAATTTTCCATCTACGCAAGGTAACTTTCAGCCTTAATTCCTTAACTTTTCAAAAGTAATCGATGTCTTACCTCAGTTTTCTAAATATTGTCCCCCATTTCTTTCACAAGTTGGCTATTTTTCAAAAGACATAGGTAAGCTATGTCGTTCCTCATTTTCCTAAATATTGTCATGCCTTTCTTTTTTTAACAGACATCGGTAACCTTTTTATTTTACCTGTCAAGGACGCCACATGTAACACATGGTTGCCTACGATTGACTTTTTCCTTCACGGATGCACGCAGTACCACACTGTGGGAAAGTGCTCGTTCCTAGGATGTCGGTCAGTCTCGTTTGCAAAGCGGGCGGTCATCCAGATGGGGCGAGTGCGCTTGAGTGTTTTCCGTTTGTTGAATGGGTATGGATTAACAAGTTGGGGAAATTGTTGCCCAGTATGGGCTATCAAAATATCGTAGAAGCCAAAGGTGATACATGGCTATTTGACAGTTTTTTAAAAATATTTTTAAATATTGTACTACCTTTCTTCTACAAGCTGCTTATTTTTTCAAAACACATAGGTAAACTATGTCGTTCCTCATATTCCTAAGTATTGTCCTCTCTTTCTTCTACAAGCTGGTTATTTTTTCAAAACACATAGGTAAGCTATGTCGTTTCTTATTTTTCTAAATATTGTCCTGCCTTTCTTTCACAAGTTGGTTCTTTTCTAAGCAGATATTGCTAAGCATTTTATTTTACTTGTCAAGGACGCCACATGTAACCGCTTGTGTGCTTACGATTGACTTTTTCCTTCACGGATGCACGCAGTACCACACTGTGGGAAAGTGCTCGTTCACTAGGTTGTCGGTCAGTCTCGTTTGCAAAGCGGGCGGTCATCCCGATGGGGCGAGTGCGCTTAAGTGTTTTCCGTTTGTTGAATGGGTATGGATTAACAAGTTGGGGAAATTGTTGCCCAGTATGGGCTATCAAAATATCGTAGAAGCCAAAGCAGTTACATGCAAAATGGCGATTGGAAGGATTCTGACTAACTACTAACAATTTTTTTCAGCGCTTCCTTTTCAGCACACTAACACTCTCTTACAGGCTTCAAGATTCCATCGGATTTTTGTTGAATTTTTTAATTCTGTTTGATTTTCTGTTCTAGATATTTTACCAGGGATGATGGATACGCTCTTCAGAATTTATTTGGAATACTTGCTGATAGGCCTATCTCAGAAATAATCAAAAATTTTTAGATAATTTTTCATTCATTAATATAAATTAATTTAATTTTTTTTCAGCGCTTCCTTTTCAGCATACTAACACTCTGTTACAGGCTTCAAGATTCCATCGGATTTTTGTTGAATTTTTTAATTTTGTTTGATTTTCTGTTCTAGATATTTTACCAGCGATGGATATATACTCTTCAGAATTTATTTGGAATATATCGATATATTTAAACTTGCTGATAGGCCTATCTTATAAATAATTAAAATTTTGTATACTTTTTTTTTTATCAATTTAATTTTTTGTTCCAGAATTTTTTTTCAGGAAACGATTTTTTAGGTTACAAAAGTTAATACTTATTTTTGACTTTCAATTTGGAGTTACCGATTTTTTTTCCAGCACTATTAATAATTCAAAATTTCTATTCTGATTCATTATATTATATTTGGTAAAGTATTCTTTGCATGTTTATTTTCTTAACTGCATGGGTTCAATATTTGCATGCTCAAGCTTGAGTGTAGTAGGGGTTGGTGATGTTAATTTTAAAATATCTTTTTACTGTGTAATTTATGTTTGATATTTTTGGTTAAAATATTGTAACAAATGTATTTTATAGATGTTAATATTTTGTTGATATTCGATTTTTTATAATTGTTGATTTAGAATGTATTTGTTCCTGATTGTATATTTTTATTACTGCACTTTGTCAGTAAAGACAAACTTCTGGCAGGGTGCAGCCGGTAGAAAACATCCTGTAAGCCGGTGGGGAATATTTTCCGTCGGTTGTAGATTTTTTGACCGATTGATTATATTTTCTACTGGCTAGTGATATCTTCCAACCATGGAGGACAAGCGTTCATCTACTAGGAGCAGCTCCAGCCACAATTTTAGTTATATTTGTTTATAAATATAATGCTTTGTGTATTTTGTTAGGTTAGGTTTAAATATTGACGGTAGCATTTCTACTCCTTCGACGGCACCGAAGCGATTTTCCCTTTGTGTGTAGTATCCTTATTAGTACGTACACCTTTTGTATAAATTTCAACCAGTCTTCCTGTTTATTTCATTATCATATGTCAGAATATCGCTAGATATTTCCATTTTTGCGAGGTTAAGCGTGACGTCACAATTATGACGTCACGCTTAAGCTACACTGTTAATCCGCTTAAAGGCGCTAGATCGCAAAAATATGGCTCAAGTTTAGAACACTTTTTAAAAAATCTAGTTGGTGTGTCTTAGGTTTTGATAGATGTCAAGAAACCAAACATTTATCAATAATTTATTGCAAATAATATTGATAAGGACAAAGTGAAATTTACACTTGCAATTTGATTACTTTTTTATCCACAACAATCAAGATGGTACAGCCTTGTGGTTTAGCAGAAAAATGTGAAGCAGTTCTAATATTTAGCATGAAGCTGTGAGAATATTTAATGAACGTTTTCCAGATCGTCCAATTGATCGACATCACTATAGGCTACTTGTCACAGATTTTTTTGAAACTGGTTCTGTCGAAAACAAGAAACGGGATGGTAAAAAAAAATACTTCTGAGGAAAAACAAGTAGGTATTTTGTCTCAATTTGTAGTAAATCCATCAAGTTCAAGTAGAGTTGTTGCTAGAGAATGCGAAGTAAGTCAGAGGATCGTTTTAAACATTTTAAAAAAGCAAAAATTTCATCCATATAAAGTTAAACGAATTGACAGAGGATGATCCAGATCGACGACTGCAATATTGTGAAACTATGGATAATAACATTTAACAAGATCCAAATTACTTAAGACATATTTGCTTTTCCGATGAAGCTACATTCTATTTAAATGGTCATGTACATCGACAAAACGTCAGATATTGATCTGACGAAAACCCTCGACTGTTTCGAGAGTGGCATACTCAATTTCAGAATAAATTAAATGTTTGGGCAGGTATACTAGGGGATAATATTATAGGCCCTTTCTTCATCGACGGAAATTTAACGGAAGTAACCTATCTTAACCTGTTAGAGACACAAATAGTCCCTGCAGTTAATGATTTAGTCCCTTTAACTTTAAAGATATTAATGTAATCCATTATTTTTTGATAATTTTTATTAATTAAATGTTAAATCCAAAGTTTAAAAATTATACATTTTTGAGTTCTGCTTTTCAAACCCTTTCCAAGTATCGCACGACCCCCCTGCTATTTAAAAAATCTGAGGAGGTAGCTGTCAAGTGTAGGGGGTAGAAGGGGTGACAATTTTTTGTATGATATAAAACACCTCGATTAAAATAAAAATTGACGGGTCCGGGGATTTTTCATCTTTGTATTTAATAACGGAGTTTCCTAGGGGGGTAAGACTTAATATCCGCACTGTATGTGAATAGAAAAAAGAAGATATGATATTACATATCAAAGCTTAAGTAGGTAGTATTAACCATATAAGAATATCCTGGCTATCCTTTTTCTCATTTAAGATCAGTATAACTGTGCAGTGAAACAGGAAACCAAGGAAAACTACATCTGCTGATCTTTACAATTATTACTTAAGAAAACAGTTTATTAGTGGAGAGCTCTCTAGATTTATCTGTTCATTGATGACTTCATATTGAGGGTCCTAATTTCTAATTCTTCAAGGAAATCTAGTTCTAATTTCTGATCACAAATACGCAGTACTAAAATAGTAGTTTTGAATCGAAATGCGAATAAAAAGATCATATAAGTAACCCTTCTCTTCATTACTGTTATAAGTTTATATTTCAGCAATCAGAATACATTTATTCTATAAGTTAATATTTTGACTAGGGAATTTGACGTGATGATGATTCGTCAGGTACTTCATGTCAAGTCACTTGGCCAGTTTCTTTTTAGTCTTCTGCTGTCTTCTCTTATCAGTAGGGGTCCCAGGGTTGGGTTTTCGTGGTTTTCAATATTTGCGTAGTGGGTGTTGCTTCTTTGTTGTATGACATTTTTTACAAATTTCGTTATGAAGTGTTTCATTGGAGACGAACCATGTTGATAAACTTACCGTGTGCGACCAAAAAATAGACGGACACTGGCTTATATATGTTTGTATATTGTTTATTTTGGGGAGACATTCTCTAAGACCTAAGAAATGTTTTTTTTTGTTATCAATACGCATCAACCATGGAAAGTCATTAGCGTCATTAGGGTAGACAGAAAATTGCATAAGATGTAATTTGCTTTTTTCTTCTACTTAGTCTCGGAGATTAGTTGTTTCCATGGTTCTATTCCTTGGAGGATTTTTAGGTTATTCGCTTGGTTCAGTTTAGGTAAGTATCCATCTTCTATCCGTCAGGCTCCTAGGTGTTGTGCCCTAGGTGGATTCTTCCATTTCACAGAATCTACATTCCTCTTGCTCCAAAAGTTTGAGCTTCTTGAGTCAGCAGTGTCATGTAAGTCTAGATCTTGTTTAGGCATTCTTTTGAACAGACTACACAAGTATATTCCAAAAAACCTGGTTACAGCTATAGTCAATATACACTGGGAAACTACTTTTCTGTAGTTCAGGTGGAGGAAATCGAGAGCTGTCGAGTGAAAGCAGATCCATATCACGTCAGGCGATATTGAGCCAGAAAGTAACTTCTAGACTAGTATGAAATTACATCGAAGAACTAAAGACGTTACACGAACTTGGAAAAAGAGGGTCAGAGGATACACCGCATGAACCAAGACAGATCATTGGTATATCAAAAACCTTAGTATCAGGATCTGTAGAGATATATCAGAAAAAAGGATGATCATTACTAGGTAGATACCCCAAGACAAATACATTGGAGAACCTTTGTAAAAGAGCCATGCCTGAAACTTATACTGTACACATGAGAGAATACAACGCCGCTGAACTGGAAGCTATGAAAAAAATACAATAAGCCATTCGTCTGCAGTGTTATTCGAAACTTTGTCAGGTTGTGGACTTAGGAGTTCCATAATTTCATTATTACTGCTGAAACGCGTTTTTCCATTGCGCATGATCTAATAATTAAAAGCTCGCAGCTGGAGAAAACCCAATATTGATTAATAGGTAGCAGTTTATTATAAATAAAAAATGTTTAACTTTAGCGTAGATATAACAAATGACATTGAATAAATTACCTTTTTCACAACTGAGAGAATCTAAAGCTCTAAATCCAGCATGCTTTAAATCAAAGCCTCTACCAGCTTCCATTAATTTATTATATACTGGAATACAAGATGCAAGAGGAATGTGTATTTCGTATCCCAATTCTCCTATGTAACTTATTCTGAGTACCCTACAAGTGTGTCCATTAATTTTAATAAGTTTTGATATTCCATGTGGTAATTGTTCATTCGTTATAGGAAATTCCGTCATGGACTGCAGCAATTCACCACTGAAAAATAAAATTATTGTAAGTTTGCTTGATTCATTTTTTACAAAAGCAATGGAAAAATTTTATTGATCTTGGGACAAGCTATAGATTCAGTATTTTCACTCCCATTGTCCTATATTTTTTGTAGTATAAATATTGTGATGCAACAGCTGGACTGGGTAGGTACGCATGAAAACAATCAAAATTAATTAAGTATTATTAAAAAGTTTTTTTTGAAAACACTCTTTTATTTAAATAAATTTAAGATTAACAGAAGCCAATCAGTTTGTAACCCTCCGTATGGGTAGTTACGTTTTGCCGGGTAGGTACGTACAGTCAGAGGCAGGATTCCAAGATAAAATAAAAGTTTATTCTTAAAAACACTATGTACAGTTGATATTTACAAAAAGGAAATTCGGATTTAACAGCTAATTAGAAATGAAAGCTTCTGCTCCTGGGATTTCGCCGAAGGTGACGTCTTCTGTTGGTGGGGTTTCGATCGGAGGAGTGTCTAACGGTTCGTACAGTAAACGCAGCGGAATATCCCTAAGTCAATACCTTAGAGACGGGAAATTCAGGAGAGGGCGAAAGTCAATACCTTCCGCTCTCTATCGAGTTTCTGGATGTACGCTGAAGTCAATACCTTCAGCGAGGGTGGAGTATCCCTAAGTCAGTACCTTAGGGACAGGAGCTTCAGAGGAGTACGAAAGTCAATACCTTTCGCACGCTAGCAGGTTCAGGATTCTCGCGGAAGTCAATACCTTCAGCGCGGACAGGTTTATTCAGACAGGTCAATACCCTGCTGAACGAGGAGAGGGATTGACGACAAGTCAGTACCTTGCCAACCGGAGAAGGAAACCCACCGAGTCAATACCTCGCTAGACTGACTGCTACGATTCTCGGTCGTCCTTTTATATCTACACTGGCTTGGTAAAAACAGCTTTGTATCGAACCATAGTCGTCTCTAGAACGATGTTTCAGGGGGACATTGTTACAAGTTTATTACATTATATAATATAAAATTTATTTTATTTTACACTTTCTGGAGACTTCGTCTTTTTTACTTCGAATTTATTATGTAATATACATGACCAACCAAGTTGTACCTTCAGATATTCATTTCACGGATTTCACCTAATTGCATAGAGGTCCTTTCGACAACTTCTAGCTTGTTTATAATAGTTTTTTAAATTTTTTTTTGTTTTTATTGGATACATGTCGCATCCACCAAAAGGTTGGTTTTTAAATTTTAAATGGAGACAGATTTCTGAATATTTTAAAATTGATTCTAAGTTCTTAACCTCGTAATTGTGTTAAGTGCTTCCTAGGTCAACAAAATGGTCAACATTTCGAGTTACGAAACCTATTGATATAAATTTTGTGTTTAAGAAAAAAACAAACATGATTGTATATTTGGAAAAAATTTAAACCTTGTTATCATTGCAAAATGGTCAAAATTTCAAAAATAAGAAACACGAATACCATAATATGTTTACGAGTGAATCAAAATAATATTTAGATTTTCTCGTCACAAAACACAGGTCGTTATTTCCGTATTCTGATCAGTAGGTATTATCATTTTTTTACAATTTTATATCCTTATTCCATTAGTGTGTACAATCAGTATACCATGCTATTACCCAGACAATATTGTTTGTAATTCAACCAACAATTATACAATTTACTTCTAGTTTGTATTTTATTTTATATTGTAAATATTTTTTCATATTCAATAGCTAATTCTTAATGGTTTTTCTGGCTTTTTGATATAAACGATGAAATTGCACAATGTATACAGACAGGATATCGATCATACTAAAAACCCCTAATGCAGAACAAAACAATCAAGAGAACTACACAAATTAGAATATATAAGGCAGCAATAAGAACTACTTTACTACACTATTAAGCTGAAGCCACAGCAATGACAAGCGGGGATGAAGAAAAGTTGAAAGTATTCCAAAGAAAAATCACATAGGTATTCGGAAAATCTATGGACCTATGAAATTAAATGAGGGACAATATGAAACATTGATGAATTTGAAAGTAGAAGAAATACTAGAAACTGAGAACATAGGAAGAACAATAAAAGCATCCAGAATACTATGGTTTGAACATATCAAAACGATGAAAGAATACAGTAACGTAATAGACGTTACTAGTCCTAGTCCGGTAAGTACACTTTTACAGTGCGAGTACGCGAGTCCGGAGTTTCGAAACCGGACGTGTGACGTACAACATTTTATTTAATACTGCTAAAATTCCTGGAATCCATATTCATGGGAAAGAAAATATAACCATTAATATTAACATAGGCAATAAGTAAGTTCTGTTTATTGTTTTGCTGTTGAATTTCAATAAATGTATATTCATACTTTTGAAGCATAACTGAGTTTTCATTAGTTTTTAATATGTAAAAGCCTGTAAAATCATTACGTGATACTATCCCGTAAAAGTCTATTTTCCGGATTGAAATCAAGTACGTAAAGTTATGTTTTAGAGTACATTATGAAATAAAGAGAATTAACAGAGTGGATATCAGTTTCAGACCAAAAAATGGAAATTAAAGACGAGGAAATAGACCCAGGACAGAAAGGAATGGAGGAAAATTGTGGAAATATCGAAGAGATATATATAAGATAAAGTTGATTCGAGTTTCATAATCATTCACTGCTATTTTCTAACTATTTTCTTTCCCAATTTTCCTATTTTTATTATTCAAGTAATTTAAGTATTTGAAACCATTTCAGTATACATATATACGTTACTATACGTCACGTGATGGTAAAGCTCCACCGTTTCTACTCTATTTAAATGTGAGCAACTGAAGTTGTTTATGGCTTACTCCATTCACACACACGCTTCGAAAATAATTATTAACTCACAACCTAGTAGGAGTTACTTTTTGGCACAAACACCAGCCCTGCGAAAACGTACTGCAGAATTTTTTAGTTAATCAAGGAAAAAACAAGCACCTACCTTTTTGGTCCTTGAATTGCAAGTATTCCTATCCTATTTGTCATTTCTGTTACCAAAGACTTGAAATTTTTCTTATAAAGCTGCTTCCTAAAGTGCGATTTAGTTTGATACCCAGTTTTGGCTCCTGCTACGATGTAATAACCTTTGCCCTAAAATTGTACTTAATGAACTCCGAGTTTAAAATCATCAAGAAAAGGTGTAATTAAATATTTTCCCTTGTAATTATCAGCTATTTTGAAAAAAGCTGATATTTTGACGGGTGATTTTTCGATTGAAATTTAGGGTGCTTTTTCGATATTAAGTCAAAATAAGGTGAAAAAATAAATATTTCTAATCAAATAAATTACAGTGTATTTGGAACACTTGGTTTTTTAAATTTTCCACATAAATTTTAGGTTATGTGAAAAATGTGTGGATACAAAGCTTGTATATCTTTTTATTACCTACAACTCTGCCATTTGACTTTTTCCATAGGATTTTGAGTTTTGCCGGAAATCAAGATAAACCGTTTTTTACCCTTAAAAACTCACCCCCCTCCCCTTCCCAACCTCATATCGCCCGTAAATTATTTTTCCTTCCATTTTTATAATATTCTCCTCCTTATCCAATGGGTTTCATCCTACTATTATTTTTTTTTTGTTTCAAAAATTATCGACCCTGGCCTAATCGTGGGTAAAGTTTAAAAGGTAGATATATTTTCATCAGCTTTTTATATGGATACTAGAGGACCCAACAGACGTTGTCCTGTGCTAACTTCTTGTCATATTATACAAATTTTGCCAATTTTTTATTTTGATTAAAAAATTAAACATTGTTACATATTCTTAGAACAATCAGATAGTATCGTTAATTTTCTGAGAGAAAGAATATGTTTACCGAATAATCTACTTTCCTGAATTTTCTTCCAATTTCTCGGCATACCAATTTGTTTTTATGAGTTTGACTAATTTTTTTAATGACCTCACCAAAAAACTCCTATGCAAAATGTCAACTGAATCGGAAGAACCGTTTTATGAACCCGATTGCAGAGCCACCTACTGAGACCAATTGTGAATCTTAACCTTACAGTTATTTGCTCCAAAACACACAAAAAATCTCATTAAAATCGGACCAACCGTTTAGGAGACGTTCAGCATGAACCCGATTGCTGCGCCACCTACTGGGACCAATTGTGTATCTAAACCATCCCGTAACTTACTCAAACACACAAAATATTTCATCACAACCGGACCAACCGTTTAGGAGAAATTCAGCATGAACCCGATTGCTGCGCCACCTACTGGAACTAATTGTAAATCTAAACCATCCAGTTAATAACTCAAACACACACAAAAAATCTCATCAAAATCAGACCAGCCGTTTATGAGAAGTTCAGTATGAACCCAATTGCAGTGCCACCTATTGGGCCCAATTGTGAATCTAAACCAATCTCGAATTAACTTGAACACACACACACAAATTTGATCAAAATCGGAGGAGTTCATACACATGCACAAGCACAGAAGAAAAATATATAATTAAAATCATTAAGACAATCCTAGAGAAAACATATCTACATGAATTTTATCACATGCAAAAATCATTATCACATGAATTATTTTATTAAGATTAGGTTTGTTTTTTCTTACACTACTCACCTTCAGCACAGGACCCACTAAAGTCCCTACTCCTTCTTCCAAAGGTATAACAGTGACATCCGCTTCAACAAAACCTCTGGAATTTAAAGAGCAAGTGTAAATAATGCTACCCGGTTTTTTATCAACATTAGCAGTGAACAACCAATCGGCAGCCTCTTCTGCATCTGGACCGGCCAGATACATTTTTGCGTAACAAGTGAGATCGAAAACTGCTACATTATTTCTTGCGGCAAGTGCCTCTTCCTTCACCTAAAAATTATTTAATTGGATGTAATCGTAACCACTATTCAATTTGCACAAGTTATAAAACAAACCAAATCATGGCTTTTTGGAAAACCAAACGTAAGTTCCCCCTCCAGTTCTTTTTCGTAACGCTTATCTTCATGATCTACGTGATCGTAGTAGCCATACCAGTCGTAAGTTCTAACAGGAGCAGTTCGTTCTTTAATGAAGTATGCTGGTCTTTCCCATCCTAAGGCTTCTTCCATTACTGCACCACTTGCTACAAGAGCCTAAAACATAAAATCCAATCTGTAGTATCAAGTCAAATACATTTTTAAGTCGATAATTATCACTTATATTATAATACATATACATATGAAAGTATTTTAACTTTAGTTTACTGAGTAGTTCACCTATGTCTGGTACTGGTAGTGGTCTGATTTATAGGCTGTGAAATCAGGCTTTCGGATATTTAGCATTGTGTTTTATTGTCTCGGCCTCTTTCTACAACTTTCTAGTCGCTTATTTAATTTTCAGCGATTCAACTTCAAAACCGTTGAAATTGATGATGAGGTGACGTTGAATGAAAACAAGACGTCAATTATCTAGTATGCAATCTAGAAAGTGACCTTCAGTGTATCAAGCCTGTGAAATTAATAAATCACAATGCAAAAATTGCTTTAATAGATTAATCATCACTTATATAGCCATTGCAAGTAGTAGGATTAGCCTATTGAAGACGAGAGGCAACTCTTCAGATTGGAGAGAGAGCACAAGAGCAAGGAAATTCGCAAAGTAAATCAATTTAACCACAAAAACCAAACTGCCCGTTGAAGTTCATTTTAATACATCTCTGGCTGGTTAGGTAGGACAAATGAGTGTTCAAATTGCTGTAATCTATTCAATATTTTCATTAAACTTCATAAACATTCATTCAAAACAAAGTTGCATAAGGTGGAAAGTACTGAATTAATCAGGTAAGAAAGATAGTCACCTTAGGGTGGGTTCTAGAACACTCTAAAATAGAAGCAAATTAAATATCAGATGAGCTAAAGAAGAGAAGGGCTGAAACACACTTTTAAGATCCGGAACTCTTTTGCGAAATAAGATACAATGTAATATTGAACGAAAAATGTGAATATCCGATAACTGAAAAGATCTCATAGGGCTGAGACAATGAAAAATACCCCTGGGAAACTATAACTAAGTGAAACAGAAAGACTGTTCAAGCCAGAGCAAGACTGCACCAAGAGTTTTGGAAAGTGTTATAGCATTACGCTGCTGCCTGAAAGGCTATCTCGAAAAACTTAAGCTGATTTAGTAAGAAGAATGCATATTCTGTGGAATGCACGAGGAAACCTCCAATGCCATACTTGGGGTATGCATAGCATAGCAGAATCCTAGGGTACCACACCAGGGAGACTACTGTATACCTTTTTTTATTTTTCTGAGGAAAATTTTATGAAAACAAAATTAACCAGACCAGATACAAGACTCTCGGTCTACGTCATATGTGGTCCCAGCATCGCTTAGAGTATTTACAAAAATCTCGGTTTTTAAGTTACGAGACCGGGACAGGACGATACAAATATTTCTCCGTTAACAATCTTACCTCATGAAACTGATCAGTTCTATGATTTCTTCCCGCAAGTGGTTGATCATGGGGATAAATAATGCTGTAGGTTTTCGCGTATCCTTCATGTGATCTTTCTAGAACCCAAGCTCTATCTTGCCTTTGTACAGGAGTAAACCTTCTTATATCGTATGCAAATAAAGGTAAATCTGGCCGTCCAAGTGCCACCCAGCAAGCTATTTGTTCTCCAGCACCTCCACTTAATTGTACTCCAAGTGAGTTGAAAGCATTTGCATGAAATAGACCTAAAAAAATGCAGCTCAATAAAATCTAAATGAAAATAAAACAGAAATTTTCATCTGGATCCCATCCCACACTGGTATCGTCGGCAATGAAGAAGCAGACAAGTGTGCTCGCGACGAAATCTCCAACTGTAATTCTACGAGTGTAAATAGGTGCGTGTTTTAAGGTGTCTGTCAAAAACAAAATGATCGAATTTTGGCAATCAGAGTGGAATAACGTTGTTTCAAAATTACATGAAACCAAGCCGATGTTTCACAAGTGGCAGTGCTCTTCGTTCAGTCGGTCGTGTCAAGTCAAAATAACAAGTATGCGTTTAGGTCACACTAGGTTTACGCACGACTACCTAATGAACAAAGAAGAGACTCCGGTTTGTGATACATGTAATATTATTATCACGGCAAAACACATATTGCTAGACTGTAAAAAATACGATATTCAAAGAAAAAACGCAAATTTACCACATACACTGTCGTGCATTTTTTATAGAAAATACGAAAATAACCTGTGTCAATTTCTTAAGTTAACAAAGTTGTCCCACGACGAGTGAAAACTATCTGTACATGGCAAAATACTCATATCACGAAAATTCCTACGTTTGGGTTTTCGGATACGATCTTTTCAACTAAAATATTTTCAAAGATGGCCGACTTCCGTTTCTACCGGAAGTCGACTGTAACTTTGTAAGTGTCATTTATTACAAAGCCTACTAAAAGTATACATGAAAAATTTAGACCACACCTCCATCTCTAAAAATTTACAGAAAATATTTAATATCTGGATAACGGTAAGGTTTAGGTATAGGAAAGTATACATGAACTTGCCTTATTTTTTTCTCCTGAATGCATTAAAATAGAAAAAACAGGGTGGTTTTATTTAAAAAAATGAAGAAATTTGATATTTATGAAGTTAAACTTTGAACACTTTTTATACACACCCTGTATAAAATGAAAAATGTTTCAACATAGATTCGAATACGTTTGACCTTGCTTAATGCAACCGAAGAGAAACCATTTTCATATCTTCAAGGGTCCTCTCGTAAAAAAATAATTTATAAGGGTCTTCAACGGTCAAATTTTCTACAAAAAAATAGTAATAACTCAAAAAGTGTGCATTTTTCGAAAAAAGTTTTTAGACAAAAGTATACTAAAATATTACGTAGATTTCAAAAATGTATTAATATACAGGGTGTTTCATTTAAAATAACAAAGTTACAGTCGACTTCCGGTAGAAAAGGAAGTCGGCCATCTTTGAAAATATTTTAGTTGAAAAGATCGTATCCGAAAACCCAAACGTAGAAATTTTCGTGATTTTACTATGAGTGTTTTGCCATATACAGATAGTTTTCACACGTCGTGGGACACCCTGTATAATGCCTTGTGATCTATCCATCTATCTAATGTAAATTAATTGGTTCCTGCGACAATAAATTGAAGAAACAAAAATAAAATTAAAAAAAACCTGTTTAATAAAACCAGAGTATAAAAACGTTTTCATCTAATTAGGGTGAGCATTTTTGATCATACTGTAGTTTTGATAGTTATTTTGTAAACAAACTATACCTGTCTAAAGACATTAACATCACTCAAAACAAACAACTTAAAAATGCATTTAACCACCTACCAACACATTTTGGATCCTCTCCCATAATTGGTTTATGGTCTGGAGTGAAAGATTCTGGTCCACAAATATCAGATTTAATACCAGCCTTTCCAAAAGATGGACACAGCTCAACTGCTTTTTTCCAATGCTGCTCGAAAATACTCATGTCCAATTCGTAAAGATGGAATTTGGATTCTGGTAACTAGAATAGTAAACAATTATTTGCTCAGTGAATAAGACAACATGTTAAACGAAAGTAACACTTTGGACGACTTAATAAATGAAATAGCTGATATCTTCAATTCCACCACTTCAACCCAATTCATTTCAACAACTTTTGGAGACAAGTAAGAACTGTACTCTGTTCAGATTTAATTTACGATGGTAACAAAAGCAAGTGGACGGTTAAATTGAGCAGAGCCGCATTTTATTTTATGATTCTGCAAATGAATATGTGTACCTAAGGCAAAATCCTATTTAAATTTTGGTAAATAATTAGTAACTAACTGTTAGTAACTAACTGTTAGTGGGTATTAATAAATAATAAATTTACAGAGAATTAGACACTAGACAGTTTCTAAGTTTCAGATGTTTATTATTATTACTCAATACATTAATGTTTTGTTCCGTTTTGATCAGTCTGCATAAACTTGTGAATGAAGACATTTAAAGGCAATGTAATTACAGAAAGGGGATTTGATTATGCCCAATTCTGCTGAATAATGAAATACATTTGACGTGGTTGGTTTTCATTATAAAAACAGTGGATGAGAAGTTTTTTCTAAAATGTATTGTATGGGAATAGGTGAGTTAGGATGAATCATGAAGTAATGAGGTTTTTTAAGTCTCAGCAATATTTTTCCAATCAAAGGAAAAACCAAAAAAATTGAGTAAAATTGCAAATAAAGCATTTATCCAGAACATTGTAAAACCAAAGAAATAGCAATGGCCGCGTTTCTTGACATCGAGAGAGCATTCAATAATGTTACTACCAACCCACTGATAAACGGAATGAGTAGACGAGGCACACCTGCTGTGATATGCAGATGGATAAAGGCCACCCTGGAGAACAGGATAGTAATATTCACTCTGGGTCAAGCTACCATCAAAGCAAGAGCAGGTGGAGGATGCCTACAGGGAGGAGTTCTCTCACCACTACTTTGGGCAACCTTAATAGACGATCTCCTCAATGAATTCTCCAAGGAAGATTGTTATTGTCTAGGATACGCCGATGACATAGTAATTGTGGTCAAAGGTAAGTTTGCTGGAGTAATATCTGAAAGAATGCAGATAGCTCTAAATATGGTAGACAACTGGTGTAAACAAGAGAGACTGACGGTCAACCCTCAAAACACACAAATTGTCAACTTTACAAAAAGAACAGCACTGCAAGGCCTAAAACCATCAGTGCTAGGAGAAACAGAGATTCCCTTTGCCAAAGAAACAAAATACCTAGGAGTATTTTTTGATCATAGGCTCACTTGGAATACTCACATAGCGAAAACCACACAGAAAGCTATCATTTCTTTAGGCAGATGTAGACGACTGTGCAGTAAGAACTAGGGACTCAACCCAAAAATGACCCTGTGGTTATACACAAAGGTTGTCAAACCAATGATAACTTATGGGTCCGTGGGGTGGTGGACAAAGACGCAACAAGTAGGAGCAATAAGGCTGGCCTGCCTGTGTGTCACAGGGGCCATAAAAACTACTCCTACAGCTGCAATGGAAGTCTTAATGAAACTGCCACCTCTACACATATTCATACAAGGTGAAGCGAGATCTGTAATGCACAGATTAATACATAGTCAGCAACACATAAGCCAAACGCATAGTGCTGACAACTAGAAGCTAATCGAGGAGCTAAAGGCGGACTATGTAATGGGACAGCCCATCGATGCAATAGCTACGAGACATAGCTTCGATAATAAGTTCAAAGTAACTATACCAAACAGGGAAGACTGGAAAAAAGGTGTACCCATACATGCGGATGTTTTTTGGTATAGAGACGGGTCAAAGACGTTAGACGGCGTAGGAGCCAATATAGTAGGGCTAAATCAAGGGATAGTCTTTCCAGTAAGTCTATCAAGGAATGTCACAATTTTCCAGGCGGAAATGACGACGATTCACCACTGTGTGGAAGAAATTAAAAGGCAGAAGATAACATATCGTTCAATTGCCATCTTCACAGACAGCCAAGCAGCGCTAAAGGCACTCATCTCCATAGAGGTCAATTCTAAGCTAGTATGGGATTGTGTGCGAGTTTAACATTGTTACGGTAGCCGGGGTACAGGGGCAGGAGGGGCATAATGGCAACGAAAAAGCGGATAAAATGGCCAAACAAGGCTCATCAATGCCATTCGTTGGGCCGGAACCATTCTGTGGCGTTGCAAAAACCATAACAAGGATAGAAACAAAGAAGAGGGTCGCCCACAAATCTCTGAAATCATGGAGGAACTCACCAGGACAGAGGCAAGCGAAACAGTTCATATTAGAACACTCGCCAAAATTTACAGCAGATCTGATGGCCAAAGATAGGAAAATTGTCAAAGCTGTAGTGGGTCTGTTAACGGGGCATTGTGAGCTCAATGGGCATTTAAAGCTGATGGGATTGACAAACGAAGATATGTGCAGGTTTTGTCACCTAGAAGAAGAAACGGGAGAACACATTCTATGTCAGTGCGATAGCCTGGCAAATGTGCGGTTTTTTGCATTAGGCGAAGAAAAGCCATTGGCAGAGAGCTATATGAAAGTTTCAGTCTCCACGCTAGACTTTTTAAAAAGAGTCAGGCTGGAGAATGTAATCTAGAGTTTAGACGACCACAATAGATCTGAAAAGGTCGCAGTGGAATTGGCCAAAAGCCACCTCATAAAATATATCCAACACACATGCAATTACAACAACGTAATTTTCCCCTCGTAATTTTTACCTCGAATAAGGTTTTTTCTTTGATTTTGTATACTGTTTGCAACTATCATTTATACTCTTACATCGTTAAGAACTACAGGATTGGCTTCATATCCTCCAAATAGAATAGAATCGCCTTGAGGTCGGAAATAAAGAGCTCCATCGTGATCTCGTATACTTGGTGTGCCTTTGGATTCCGGTATTGATCCTGTCACTACAAAAGAGTGCTTCATAGGCGTTAGAGGTAAGTCCAACCCAACCATTTGGGTAAGTTTGCGAGACCATACGCCGGCAGCGTTAACTAAAACGTTTGTTTTTATTGTACCCATTGGCGTTTCAATCCCAACCACTTTCTTTTCGTTATTGGGTGTAGGAACAGTGAGAATTTTCGTAACGGGAGTATTTTCGAACACCTTTCCTCCTTTGTTTTTAGCTCCTTTCAATAAAGCAGAACAATACATTGTGGGATCGCAATATCCGTCATTTGGAGACCAAAGAGCTCCATAAAAAGATTTCGGTTCTAAAATAGGTGACAGTTTTTGAGCATCTGCTGGAGAAATAATGTGACTCTCTAAATTTAGTAAATGTCCGAGTGTATGAAGTCTTTTATATTCTTCTAATCTTTCCTGAAATAAAACAAAGTGGTCAATAAACAAGTTGACTGTTAATAAAAAAATATTAAGCTTTAAAATATATTCGCAAAGATGAACTAGAAAATCATTTGGAGTACTTTGGTTTTGTTTTATTGTATTTTGATTACTACATTTCCTTGTGAACATTCAAGTGCTTGTGAATATTATCTAGCCCAAGTGGAATATAAGTTGAAATACATACTGGAGTTCTTGCAATAAATATTCCTCCATTCTGAATCCATCCAGGATTGATTCCCGTTTCTTGTTCTAAATTTGCCAAAAGATCCCTCGTCTTTTTTAACATTATATCGTCTATATCCGTTGCTCTCAAACTCCATACCAAAGCTCCAGAGTGCCATGTCGTGCCACTTGTAATTTCATTTTTTTCTAATAAAATTGCATTTATTCCTCGTTTTGTAAGGTGGTATAACGCACTGCAGCCTATAACTCCTCCACCTAAGAAACATAACATTCTAAAATGATTTTGATTGGTTGAAAAACAGATTCGAGAAAAAATTGGCTTACATTTTCATGCAATAGGTAGTAGATCTAATTATTATTATGTTGCAGCCATTGTGACCTGCAAATCTTAGTTCACTTCTTGTCATATATATTTATTGTGAAATTATAAAATCTGAGTAAATTATGGTTTTTCGATAAATCCTGTATAATACTAACTGGCCTGGCAAACGTTGTTACGAATGTTTTCTAAATGTGTGGGGATGGGATCTATGACAGAAAGAGGAATGGACCATGATCGCCGATAAGAAAAAACACGAACACCAACTATTTATTTTCTCAATGTAATTGAATTTCTCTAACGTAACGAACATATTCATTGTCTAAAGTAAAAAAGGTAATAAGTATATATGTTTTATTCTGAAGTATGAAAATGAAATTAAGGAAATCAATATTAATTTCGAAGAGTAAATGAGTGTACGATATTTTTTGTTAGTCCGTCTTTAGCCAGCCAACACAAATAGGCTCGCGAGAACATGCCACGTATAATTGTCCGTGTGAAAAACATGGTGTGAGCCCAAATCGTAGCCGTAAACAGACATCGTTTGGCCTTCCGACTTATTGATTGTCATTGCTAATGCTAATCTGACTGCAGGAAATTGAACGCGTTGCATAGCCATGGTGGGTTCAAATTCCAAAGTAAAATAACTGAAGTATGCTAGGGTGGTGATTCCGAGGCTCGTAAATGTGTCAGCGATGGATGATAGAGCATTTGGACGCAACGCTTCTCGTAAATGACTGAATGCACCTGTGATGAATTTTTATAGAAAGACTTCTCCATTCGTGCGTAAAATACTTCTTACCACACACGTTACGTAATATACGACCTATTCCCATACTTACCAAATACACATACAAAATGATGGATGTTATTGTAAAAAAATTAACATAACAATGAGTTTTAGGAACTCATAAAAACTGATTTATTGAATGATTATATTTTGAACAATTATTCACCTCTACAGCAATTCAGTATTCAAAATATAATTCATCAGACAGCTATTGAGTTATATAATGCAGTTTCATACATGATACACTTTCAACGCAACAACAAACAACGCTTCTTTCTCCATTCAATAAAATGTGCTTCCAAAATTGACTCTTTCCTAATAAACATGGAAATTCAATTTACTGCTGATTTATATTATGATGCTCAACTCAAGTTGCAAACCAGGGCACAGTATAAACGGACCTAGATAGTGAATGTTCTTTATCATTGGTCTATATATACGTCTGTGCTCAAAGCAGAAACGATTGCCGCTATACCATGTATTGATAAAAACGAGGAGGGGATGTTCCGAACAAAAAATTAAACTATTTACCGACAACTAGGCTCTACTTAAAGCTATCAGCAATCCAACTAGTGAGTCTGGACTAGTGAAAAACTGTGAGGAATCCCTGAAAATGTTGGTAAGAGGCATCACAGTGTCTCTAGTATGGACATGATGGAATTGTAGGTAACTAATTGGCGGACCAGTTAGCTAAAGACGAACCTAAAGGAAACTTCAAAGAAATGCAATTCAAATGGAGATTGACAGTAGGTCACTTCCGTACAAAGCGTTTACTGAACAGGGTACTGAACTCTCAACCAGGTTATTGAACTTAAATAAGAGATATTTGAAGACAGTTACCGACCACTGTACCCTGAGGAAACAATAACGCAAAAGGGGAAAGTCAGTGAACCTATGTAGGTACAGAAAATATGAGTTGAAGGATGAAGCACCTATTCACATACTTATTGTGCTTCTGTGAGAGCTTACAGGGACTCAGACAGAAGGAGTTTGGAGAGGAAATAATACAGCCATTACAACTACTGAAAATATCCTCAGTTAAAATACTGGCCTATATAGAGGACACGAAGCTTTTTTGGATAGGAAGTAGGAAAAATTGAAATTTGTACAAATATTTAATTCAGTTTTTTGCCACGTATAGTTTTTGTCCGTACAATTATTTCTTGCGAGCTATAAAATGCAAGATACAATTATTTTATGAAATATTTCATTTGGAGAGATTCGTCGCCAAAGTGTACTTCCAAATCCTTACTAAATGTTTTCACTATAATTTTCTTTAATTGCATTAATGTCACTTTCAGTAGGAACAGTGCTGATCACTTAAATGGAGTGGTTACGCTCTCGGCTTGCATTCGGAATGACCGGGGTTTAAATCCCAGGTCCGCCTGACCTGCTATGAGTTTTTTCAGAGGTTTTCTCGTAACAATAGGCGAATGCTGGGTCAATACACACCTCTCAGGCACCTACCACCGTTCCTTCCACTCCCATCCCCTGAACCAAAAACAATTCTTATTCCTTCCAATGTTGGAGAGGCTCCGGAAAGCCTATAGCGGCCCGCTCCCCTCGAGGGGGGATAATGAAAATCGATCCTTCCTTTTTTTCGTTGTCATAGATAAATCGTAGTAGTCAGTCTAACGAGGTATTGACTACAGTATTGGCAAGGTAAGCTTTCTTCTCCGGTTGGCAAGGGACTGACTTTTCGACTATATCTCTCCCCGCTCAGCAGGTTATTGACCTGTTTAAATAAACCTGTCCGAGCTAAATATAAGATCCAATTTTATTTTTTAATAAGGTTTGGGATCACTTACTGAGTATAAAATCACAAAATGCTGACAGATTCGGGAACTTTGCACTTTAGGGCAAAAGTCATCAAGGCCATTATTGTAGAGAATAAAATTTCGCACCATTTGTTTTCCCACACTTTTTTGTGTGTTTACTGTTTACGATCTATGACCATTTGATTAACCGGTCCTTCTATCTCGGCCGATAACTCTTATAATATTGGATTAATCAATAAATTGCTTTGATACATTCTTAAACATAAATTTATTTTCTACAACTTTTGTATGAAACTTTTTTTTCTAATGTCCATACTTTCTGAGATATAGGACGTTTAATGTAGAAATGTCGATGCTCGGCAGCCCAAAGGTTTTTTCTGTAACAGGAAACCGTTTCTCAGAAAAGGTGTGGTATTAGATTAATCCAATATTTCAAGAGAAGTTATCAGCGGAGATAGAAGAACCGGTTGATTAAATGGGCCATAAATCGTAAACGTAAGTTTCACAAAAAAAGTTAATGAAAAACGAAAGCTGCGAAATTGTATTGTCTACAACAATGGTTTCAACGACTTTTGCCCTAAAGTGTAAAGTTCCCGAGATATTGAATAAAAACGTTTTTTCCAGATGGCGCCTTAAGTTCCACCGGAATCTGTCAGCATTTTGTGATTTTATACTCAATAAGTGTTCCTTAACCTTATAGAAATATAAAATTATAGTATATTACGTAACAAGAGTTGTAAGTAACCCATTACGCACGAAGTGAAAAAGTTTACGCACGAAGCCGCACAGCGCTAATGCTAAGAGCTTTTATGCTTTTCAATTGATTAAAAGTATGTAAATAAACCAAATAAAGTAGTACGTAAAAAAAAATTTGATTGCAATTTGATTCAACAAAGAAATTTAAGTTTCTTCATCTAAACGCACGTGTATGCTATGAGATTTTCATTACGTGCATGTTATTGTTAAATGTCACTTACAAGGAATGTCTACAGTGCGATTTTTGACGTTTATGGACATGGGTGTAGAAAATAGTATATTACGTAACAAGAGTTGTAAGTAACCCATTACGCACGAAGTGAAAAAGTTTACGCACGAAGCCGCACAGCGGCGAGTGCGTAAATTTCACGAGTGCGTTATGGGATTACAACTCGTGTAACGTACTATACTTTTTTCTACGCCCATCTATTTTCTTCTGAGTGCTCATAATTTCATCTTTTTCATTACTAACAGTCATATTCATAGGTAAAGTTGAGAAAATGTTCGGATACTATAATTTGTTACCAAAATTGACAGCATAAATGAGATAACGTTTATTCCCTTATCCCAAAAATATGAATTACTTTTTTTTTAATTGTTAAATGTGTTGCCGACATTTAGGGGCATCACTCTTTTAATCTAAAATGTATTTCACTAATGCTAAGAGCTTTTATGTTTTTCAATTGATTAAAAGTATGTAAATAAACCAAATAAAGTATTACGTAAATGAAAATTTGATTGCAATTTGATTCAACAAAGAAATCTAAGTTTTTCTATCTAAACGCACATGTATATGTTATGAGATTTTCATTACGTGCATGTTATTGTTAAATGTCACTTACAAGGAATGTTGTCAGTGCGATTTTTGACGTTTACAGACATGGGCGTAGAAAAAATTCTATACTTACCTACTGGCGTAGCATAAGTGTCACTATTATTTTACCCGTGTCAAGGGAAAAGGATGAGTTTTGTTTGAAAAATTGTGTCACATTACAAAAAGTATCTTGTCGGTAAGTATTTATCAAATAATTGTTTATAGAGAACAGTGACACATTTTTGAGTAACATTATAAATGGTTATTTTTCACCAATTTTTCATGAATCTGAATTTGAAAAAAGCGGGTTCTCAAAAAAAAATGAGGAGTGGTGTGAGATGAATAAAAGAAAATTCTTTTGAAATTGTTAGGAAGTCAGAAAAACTTAAAATAAAAGTAAGAATTAAATAAAATATACTAAAATTAGAAATAATAAGATGGGATTGATGCAGAACCACAGTTTGATTTATAAATTAACAAAATAAGAGAAAAAATAAAAATCATTGACAAAGAGCTTCATGGTATGAAGAGCTAGAATTGTGGCGAGAGAAAGAAATTATCGAGGGAAGAAACTTTGAATTTATTAAAATTAAGAACATTTTCAAAGCCATTAAAATCCAAAATGAAAATTGAATTAAAATAGTGCGGCATTATACATAAAAAAAATTTATAATATTTTGGACATTTAAAATTTAAATAGATATTTTTTTACATAAAAACTAGGTAATGAAATTTCCCAAATGTACCAATACAATTCAATTTAAAGAAATTTTCTGGGCAATTTTATTAAATTAAGAGGAGCATTTTGAACCACGATCTGAGAAGAGTTTTGGCAGGGACGTCTCACATACAACTAAAAATATTGAAGAAATTAAAATCAATATACTTAATACATAATACTGTCTTGAGCGGTTACACTGATATACAATAGTTATTTATACTATAAAGTCATGTTTTATCCACAAACTATTCTCGAGGGCGATGACCTGTTGGACAAACTGGTTGTAGATAACCAAAGTAAGTATATCCTTTTTGTAAACACGAAACAAACTAAAATAAAACAGTGAATCTAAACACCTCGATGCAGGTTCTTCTAGTCTAGACAATACAAAACATATGATGATAAAAAGAATGTGATCTTCATACCTATTTGTAAGATTATTTCTATTTTTCAATTTATTTTTTAATAACAAATTTCTGACCACTTGTATGCAAAAAATTCAGTGAGGTTTTTTGTTTGCAATAACTCAATGCACCAACTGCAATAGGTTTCATCTTAGCACCTCTTCGTAGCCGGTTACTTCGATTTTGTATGCGTTATTTAAGAATACAAATTTTATGTCATTAGCTTTTTCCCCTCAAGTTTTAAGCAAATCTTGGACCTCTTAACGGGTCAACTTCATTACAACAACATGGGAACAAAATGGTAACAAATAATAATCCAACAAAAACTGACACACAACGAAAAAGAAGGCTTGAAGAGTGGAAGAAAAGTATAGAACACAACGTGCAAAAGGGAGTGAATGTAATGCAAGCAGCACTGTAGACCGCGTAGTTGTGTATTCAAGTTCGAAATTTTTTGAAGATCAAGTTTACGTGGCACTGTGTCGAGTAAAGTCTTTAGGATTATGTTTTGAGGAGTTAAGGCGACCTTACATTATGCTATTTAGGTGCAATTTTAAAGTCACACTATTTTGAAGCAATTTATGGCTTCGTTTTACACTAATTTGGAGAGTGAAAATAAAGTGTTGTAAACTTCTCTACGAATGGTAACAGGTGACGTAATAGTAATAGATGACGTCACAGTGCCACTCTGGCCAATAATTTTAAATAGGACCTTATGGCAAGTGATATCTCGTTTGAAAGGCATTGACATTGGCTACATAGCCATATTAATTTTGTTTGGGTTTAAACTAATTTTGACGGATAAATTAAATAAATACCAAAATTATTATTTCACATTTAAATATTGAAGATTTTTTAGTTCGCCCCTGGTTGGTTGTCAAAAAAATTGACGTTTTTAATTTAATAGTATTTGTTGCTTTGCAAAGTTTTTCTAAATAGCTTAAATATTTAATTTTATTATTGTTTAACGAGACGTTTAAGAGTTTACATAGGCAAAATGATACATACTGAAGCCGACAAAGTAGCAGCTATCTTTATAATTGGCGAGTCTGGAAATAATCTCCATGAAGCGGAACGTTTATTTAATGAGAGATACCCAGATCGCCCTATCTCGAGAACTTATTTGAGGGAGCTTCTTCACAAGTTTGAAGCAACAGGTAGTGTTCAAGATGCCAAACGATCTGGTCGACCAACATTTAGTGATGATAAAAAAATTGATATAGTTGCTGAAATGGTAGTAAACCCTACTTCCTCTTCAACTAAGCACATTTCGAACACTTGCTATAAGAATCCATTGTTGTTATTTGATTAATTAAATTTAAAAAAATAATTTCAATAATTTTGGTATTTATTTAATTTATCCGTCAAAATTAGTTTAAACCCAAACAAAATTAATATGGCTATGTAGCCAATGTCAATGCCTTTCAAACTAGATATCACTTGCCATAAGGTCCTATTTAAAATTATTGGCCAGAGTGGCACTGTGACGTCATCTATTACTATTACGTCACCTGTTACCATTCGAAGAGAAGTTTACAACACTGTATTTTCACCCTCCAAATTTTATCAATGTAAGTGTAGCCGTTCAAAAGATACGAGGGGGGAGGGGACTTTTGAATAGCACTGTATACGACCTATCGGATTATTTTGTATCGTTTAGTACATTGTCCATATTATTATAATTGTTATTTTAAATAAAACCGTTTAACTTAAAAAATATTACAGCTGAGGTTATTTCCCATTAATAAAATATATCTTCATTTTATATCCCCCATGTTCAATATAGAGTTGATGGTGTTAATAAGTAATTATTTTAGTTGGCTACATTTAAAAGTATATCATAATATAAGTATTCAAATATTCATCAGGTATATATTAACAAAACATTTACTCCTTTGTAAATAAATTGATATTTCAAAAAAATATTAATCAGCACGTAATAGTGTTTATTTTAAGTTCCTACTAGGTATGGCAACCACGCATCCAAAGATTATTATATTTGCGTCAATTTATGTTTATAAATTTTTTAAAAATAAAGAAAAATATTGGATTATTTAGAAAATATCACTTCTAACACTGATTTATTATTAAAAATAAATATTTGTCAGTGATCCGTAACAATTTTTATCGCATTTAATACACAAGGACATTGTCCACTATTCATACGATTTTTATGAAAATTGGTATATAGGGATTACAAGTTACGGTTATACCAGCAGTATAATAACACCCTGTATATTATCAACTTTTACGATTCTATATTAGATTTTGAAACCACTTTGTGCGAAATACTCTACCCCTACATTTCGAGATATGATTTTTTTTAAAGAAAATTTGCAAACATTTTTGTTAAAAATTCTTGGTGAATGTCCCAATACCAAAAAAATTCTTATCGGGTACATTAGTAGGAATTTTATTAATAAATCTATTACATTTGATCATTATCCATTTTGTTCATAATTACATTACAGTTGCCGGTAAGATAATGATAGACTCATCTTCTTTGATATGTTTAATTGATTTTGGTTCTCCTTTTGTTGTATCAACTTTCTTGTGTTGCTTTACAACGTATTACCCTATATTCTTTTCTTTTGGAGGCAAAATTTAATTCTTAAGAAAGAACTAATACGTCTGAAGAACGAAAAGTTTTGCTTGATACATTAATTATTGCGTTTGGTATATTGTTTTGTTGGCAGTAATTCAGTTCTTTTAGGATTTTTTGTTCAAATAATATTAGAAATTTTTGGATTTGAATTTGCTTTTGTTTGTTATATTATTATGATGTAGTGTATATTATATTTATATTTGAAATTATTTTACCGAAGGCAGTTTTAGTAACCGTGTCAAAAAGAAAATCCTCAATTCCTATACGATATCTTCTTCAATATTGAATACTTTATATCTATGGTGCTAAAGGAGTTCTCGATCCAAAGTAAAACTTGCCTTTTCCCATATTCTGGTTATTTACTCCGTTTTCCCCTTAGACAGGATGCAACTTTGGTTCTCTTTCATGTGCTAACTTTTTGTATAACGTATTCAATTTTCTAAAATATTTTGGAACAGATGGCCCCTACCATGTGTCTAAACATCTTCTGTATATTCCTTGTGATATATCCATTATTCCTGTCGTTGAAAAATAATACAACAAAAGCAGAACAAAAATCAATTGAAAATATAAACGAAGATGAATCTACCATTATATTACCAGCAGATAAGGGCAACTCAACTCTTATTATGAACAAAATTGATTATGATTCAAACGTAATACATTTATTAATAGATGGTAGGTACTTATACAAAACATTTAGTAGGAAGGTTAAGTCAAGGCAACTGGTGACATATCCGTTATATTCCGTTTGGTGTATACAGATACAGGGTTCGTAAAAAAGTGTTGAAAACTACTTAAACTTAAAAAATGTCAAATATCGTAATTTTTCTTTAAATGAAATTAGCACTTTCACCTTCTATTCAAAAATAAGGGAGCTCAACTCAACTTTCCCTTGCCCAACCCTGGCCGATGTGATATGTATTTAACAATTTTTACTGTTTCTGCCTCATTGCTGCTTATTATAAGAATGCCGTGTTATTTATTATTTTATTTTAGTAGACAGTATATGTTGCTGTCAATTAAAAATTAATTTTCATTACATGTGGTTATTGACACTCTCACAAAGTGTATAAATTGGCTCGATAGAAATTAAACAATGATGATTACCTGAATTTTCTTTAAATGGATGGTCTAAAAAAGGTTTTATTGGGACATTTACCTACTTTGCTCGCTACAAAATAACCACAGCTCAGTGACACCGTGAAGAGAATAAATTTGGAATTATTAACCCTGTTGTTTCCATTGTTGGTTGTTCGGCATGTAAATTTTTTGAATTAAACTTTTTTCAATTGTTGGATTTGACGACGTGGTCACATTGAATGACTTGTAAGGTCGTTAGATTTGTATCCCGTAGACTTTTATATCTGGAGTTTATTCGTTTATATGAGTATTCAATAATCACTAGTTTACTTATAAAATAAATAATGAATAAAATATTAAGACATATACTTAGTACAATATAGCGTGAAGTATTTTATTTGACAAACTATATGCTTTAATTTTTTATGTAAAAATATACGATGTCGTTACTTCTCATCAGGTTAACAGTGAAGGTAAACATAACTTTTTTGAAAAAAAACTTGAAAAACGAAAAGTAAAAATCGATCTGTCCGAGCTTCTCCTCCGTGATAATGGACCATTTCCACACTTTATGAACGCACTATATAAAGATATGAAATAATCTCTGTCGAAATGTTTCTTTCAAGTTACTCGACGAGCAGTGTTTAGCTTGTTCAATTCAGTAAGAAGGACGAAAGTAAATTGCCCTAATTGTTCTAGACACAAATGTAAAACAATTTTATTTTTTCCATTATTGTATTCGTATAAATAAGAGATCTGATTACCAAAAATTAATAAAATAAAATTTTGGGCTTCTAACGCATCAAATATTGGGAGCATTTACTATCGAACCTTTCAGTACAGTTTACCATTTCATTCGATGCTTTTATGACTAATCCAAAACAGGCGTAAATTCGTGAAATAAACTTATTTAGATAGTTTTTAATAAATATCTCATCGTAACACACCCTGTATATAGTAAATCGTTGTTGATGCCAGCCTGTGTATCCCCAAATACGTTCACAGCGCTTATACGTTTTAATAACAATAAACGAGTTCGATAACGTAATAATTAACGGTTATCAAATTAATTATCCACCTTTTACTAAGTGGAATCTTTAATTAATAAATAAAATCAATAAACAACAAATTCTACAACAGAAATATATATAACATACCTAGGTATATCACCTCCCCAATATATATTATATTTTAGGTGAAATTTGTGATTTATTGATTTTATTTAATAATTAATTTACGGTTATGATTTCGTTACTACTATAAACGAAAATACCAATTTACTCATTTTAGATGTTAGTATCCATAACAGTGAAAAAATATTTAACAATCGCGATTAACCAATTCCGTTCACTATTTTGATAATTATTAATTAATGCAGCAAAATAAAGAGATTTGTAAAAAATAATAGTAAACTCATAGAAGGAATATGAGAAATAACGAAAATTCTTATCTTGACATTATTATTTTGTTCACGAAACTAATTAGATCTCGAAATCTAAAAAAAAAATTATAAACACTTACCTACAACAACCACATCCGCTTGTTTCGGCAAATCAACTTCATTGCTAAAATACTGTTTACTGATACTTTTCAAGTTTCCGGTTCTTGTTTGACTTTGCAGAATACTACAAACTTTATTTATTCTTAACATTATACACACTATATGTTGTTATAACTTGCACTAGTTTGAACATTCACGTTAGTAACACAGATTGATTCTTAGCTCAATAAACAAAATATATAAGTGGTTTAATTAACTTGTTGTTCTGTATAACGAACAGCGTTGACCTCAGTATCTTTTAAACATCCATCGGTGATAACTTTCAGATAGCGATATACTACTTATACATGTCTACACAGCGAAAAATAAATGTTGTGATTTAATTTTATTGTAAAGTGTATGGGCACTTTCTTTTCTAAATGGCTCATTTCTTATTGCTCATTTTTAAATTATCGATAAAATAAAGAAATTTCAAAAAGATTCCTTTAAAAATCATAAATTAGTATGTAGTAAGAATACCTACTATGAACAAAAAATCGAAAATTTGATTCTTAACGTGTTCCTTAAATTTCAGCTTATCTCCAGTGGTGTACCTATATGTGTACAGAATTAATAATCATTTAAATGAATGTTATAGTGTAGGTAAATCGCAGAAGACCAGTAGCGGCTTCTCAGAGGAGGCAACTTATGCAAGTCTCCCCTGAAACTTCAAGGAAATCATTTTTTCATACCTTCATTTTTTGAACGTAATTTAAATAATATTATCTAGCCCCTCCTTCATGTAAATTTTAATTACGCCCATTTTAGGCAACCATACATACTTTATTGTCATAAACATTTTAGAATATTATGAACAAATCGATACAATTTGAGATATAAATGACATATCCACAACGGAAATTAAAAATGCTGACTATACCAATAAATAAATAAAAAAAAGAATACAAAGATTTAATATATTATAATAAATATTACAATATTGTACATGATACTGAATATTGAATTATGCCTGTTAAAACCTTTGATAGTTTGTCGCAAAGGTTTGTCAATAAAATCCAATTTTAGTCTTTTCACAGTTTTATTGACAAGTATATATTCAAAACTGACAAATCAATCAAAATCAACATCAAGTAAGTAAAAGTAAAATCATACAAATTGGAACAATTGCACATTCTTCCCCCGCTAGAGAATTTATGATTCCTCTAGTTCTAATTCACAAATTTTCGTAACCGCTTATATTCGGAGGTTGAAGTCTTATCGATGACTACTCGTATTCGGCCATCCTATCCTGGATAAGTAGCCGATATTCTGCCCAATTTCCAATTATACCTGGGTGCTTGATCCTCTACCAAGACCACCACGTCGTCAACAGATATAAGTTTGTTGTCATTTTTCATTTATTTCGTTTCGACAATGTTGGTAGATATTCTCTGATCCACCGATTCCAAAATGCGAATCTGCTAGCATGCGCGATATCTTCCATTCTCTTCTCAAGGCATCTGCTCCTGGGTCTATCGGAACTAAATCACCTTCACCATTGGATGAACCAATCAAGAAGTGGTTTGGAGTGAGTGATTCATTATCTAAAAGATCGGTTGATACCCTCGTCAATGGTCTAGAATTGATCATTTTCACCACTTCAGCAAAGAAAGTTTGCAAAGTTTTTGCCCTTAAGGACTTAACCAATAACTTTTTTCACTGAACCAATTAATCTCTCCCAGGCTCCTCCCATCTCTTGGTTTGAATGTTTTATCCAAACCTTTTCTGCTGCTCTTCTGTCGTTAAGTTCGGTAAAGCCCGTTTTTTATTTTTTAAAATATCCATAAATCTTAAGCACCAAGCCGTAGAGCGAATCAATCTAATCCACTTTGAAAATCTTCTTATGTCTGGCAAGCATTTTGCGTAATTTTCAATAATTAAACATGTACCGAACCTTTTTTGCTTCATTTCAACGTCTGATTCTTCTTCGAGTGGGTTTTTTCTTCTCTAGGCCAAAATTCTTCAGATTCTCTAAAAAAACGAGATCCTGAAAACCATTCTTCTGAAATAATGTTACTTCGTCTGCAATATTGTACTCGGTTGGGATCCATTCCTGATCTCCAGATGTCCTGCATGAGTATTTTGCCTCTCACTGTGAAGGTAGATATTATACCAAGTGGATCAAATACAGATATTAAAGCTCTTAAGACTACTCTTTTAGTAGGTTGTTTTTCCATTGGTTTCAACTTCCACCAGAGGCCTAATATTCGATCTAAAAACGTTTCGTCTATATTTTTTGTAGCTGTCAGAACAATATCTTTCGCAAATTTTTCTCGAATCAACTGTGAGTTAGTCATCCAGTTCACCACTTCGTATTCAGCTAATTTTTCTAGCCGCATGGAATCTTCTTGTAATGTGATATTTTCGCTGGTCCATTGCAGGCAAAGAGATTCCTTGACACAATGCACGCCTACCTTTCGAGCGACTTCTACATCTAACAAGGTCACTGTCGAAGCTTCGTCACATAAAGCAAGAACAGATACTTCACCATTTGGTCCATACAGTCGTATTCGGATAACTCGCAATAAAATCTTAGTGGTAGGATTGTTTACTGTACATACCATATCACAATTATCTCGATTTCTAATAATTGTTTCATCGCTAGATTCGAGTTGTTTTTGTAGCATGGAGTGATGGTATAACTTGCACCCGTTTTTCCTGCAAATCTTTTTCTTTCTACATTTAAACTTTCGATGGTTTTTATAGAGACAAGAAAAACACAATTTATTTTCTGTTATAGTTCTCCATCTCTTATCTAAGTCATCCGGTTCCATTTAAGGACACACATTTCCGTCATGTTCTTTTTCGCAGTAATGGCACAACCTGTTTCCTATCTCTGTGGTGTTACATACTCTCTCATTCTTCTTTGCATGGGTATGACTGGTGAACTTTGGCTGGTTTGTTCCGTATAAGTTACAAGGGGTACTAATCTCTTTTAACCACAAGGAAAAATATTTAAAATTGACATCGCCCTCACGGACCTTCACTTTTTCTCCCCAGGAAAATTTCATCATATCAGGAATCTTTCCCAAAAGTTCTCTTAGCAGTTGGGGATTTTCAAGGTGGCGTTTACTCCCCAAACTCTTCATAATAGAAACCATATTGTTCACTTCAGTAGAATAGTTTCTCCAAATTACTATCACTAATAAACTGAACATTACGTATTCGATCAACCATGGTATCTATGATGTATTCGGGCCTCCCAAATCGGTTCTCGAGGGTATGAATCACTAGATCTACATTATCTGCGGTCAACAACAGCCGATTTTACATCACCTTTGAGGTACCTCTGTAGCTTTAACATTATCTCTTCATTGATATACTGGCACATGGTACAGAGGTTTTTAAATGGTCTGTGAAACAAAGCCCAGTCTTGGGGGGTTGCCGTCAAAATGTGGAAAATCTCTGTCTGAAGCTTTTCGTATTTGAAATTTATCGGTCTTATTCACGAGCTGGTCAGATTGAGAGTGGTTTAATCTCGTAGATGGTGATGGAACTGATTTGAGTACGTTAGAAATGGTTTTGCATAGCTTTCTGATGTCTTCAGTTACTTCCCTTTTTGTATGTGGTTTACGAGATGTTACCGTTGACGCTTCCTCGTGTATTTCCACATCGTTATCAGGTTTATCATCTCTTTCAGATATTGGATTTTCAGCAAAAGAAATATTGTTTACTCATTTGGTAACCGCAGATCTACGTTCTTGTTCTTCTTTGATCTTGCTTCTCATAGAAACAGTGCGTTTTCCAGACTGATGGGCACAGCTACATTCGCTATTTTCTTTTACTTCCAATTCAGCTTCTTGAAGTTCTTCCTCTAAATTTAGAATACGTAAACTATTTTCTATCTCTTTCCGCTGCAATTTCAAAGTCTTCTGCTCTAATTCTTGTGTTCGTCTTTCTGTTTCTAGAGCTAATTTTTTCTTTTCAAGATCTAAACTGCTGTGGTTGGAATAACCAGTCCTTTTGGAAATAATCGATTTCGTACCGTCATGTCTCGAAGTGGTTGCGTTTTCCAGATCGCCTTCAGCTAATTTATTTGCAGGATTACCAAAGTTTTTTGTCCATACGTAATCTCCTGACAGATTGGGGTTCAATCCTGCATTTTCTCTTTGGGATCTCCGTTTCTCCATATTGTGATCACGTCGGGGTCACCAATGTTAACACATATATCACCTATGAATGTCTTACTGTGTTCCTGCTTTGGAGTGTTTCTCCACTGTAGTCTATGCTGGCGTTGTACCCATTTTCGTATTTGTTCTCGGACTACCTTCTTTGTGGTCCCAAGAACTGGTTCTGGTCCAACATACGTCGTTGCTGAACCTCTTCTCGCGAGTTCATAAGCTTGGTCATTTCCAGAAATATCATTATATCCCGGCACCCACACTAGTCTTACTCTACTGTGGTCTGCCAGTTCATTCAATTCTTTCTGCCATTCTTCTACCAGTCTGGATGTTACCTTGCGGCTATTTAGAGCTGCAAGGGCTGCCTGGCTGTCAGTTAACATGTTTATCCTATGAGTGTCAGTCTTATGTTTGTTAATTCTGACACATTCTAGGATAGCATAAATTTCCGTCTGAAATACAGAGGCATGTCCTCCTAGTGAGAAGGAACACCCTATACATTATACACCCCTGCTCCTGTCCCTTCCCCAGTTTTCGACCCGTCTGTATACCAGGTCTCTCCTCGGGGAAACTTCAGTCTGCTTGGGTCTTGCCAGTCCTTTCTGTAGGGTATCTCTACCTCATATTTAGGGCTAGGGAAAAGTTTAGTGGCCATATAGCCTGTTTTCAAATCTGAAATGGATTCACCTCAATGCCTCAATGGATGTGTGCCCTGATCTAACTGTGACTTAACCCCCATGTTTTTCCATAAGTTCGCCTTGCCATCATTAATGTGGTCTCCGATCTTGTGGCTACTTGTTCCAGTTATTTGGACCATGTTAATCTCAAATCAATAATTACCCCGAGATATTTAACATCCATCACAATTGGAATTTTATATTGAAACGTTCTGTAAATAGAGAACTCCCAATTTGATAGAGTTTTATTATATGCATTGTAAATCTAGACCTTCTGACAAATGGGCCTGCAATTCTATGACCGATTTTCGAGATACAATGGTGGGTATGGAGTCAATGGTAATTTGGTTTCCAGGTATTGCAGTAAAAGAAGCACTACAGTTCATTTCAAAAAGTACATGAGTATTGGAATGCAATAGTCCCCAAACTACCAGGAGTTTATATCGGATATTATTTACGGCTTCCCTTTTATTGTTGTATATTTAAGTATAAAGTATAGTATTAGGGTATTCTACACAAAGTGACATTCAAATTCAATGTAGAATCCGAAAATATATAGGTTGTATAGATTCAGTACAGGCCAGACAAAGGAAGTAGACAAGCAATGAAAGCTGTTTTCATGTTTACACAATCAGATTCAAATATTTATAAATAAGGTGATCAACCATTTATCGTGAAAAATACTTTTAATAAAAGTTCGAAAATATAATATTCTGGAGCACAAATAAATGAAGGAATAATTGTGTAAATTTTAGAAAATTAGTCTCAAATATTATTTTACCATCCAAACAAATGGGTTGTAAAATAAATCAAACTATTAGGCATTATCTTCTCGCTTTTAGAAGAAACTAATATGATGCAGTGCTATTGTTACCGGATTAACGACTACCCGCTGTGGGTTTTGGTCTTAAATCAATCATGTTGGCTTAAGCCAAAACGAAATATCTTATAACGAAGTATACTATAAAATATTATAGCTCCCTTACACATTGTGAACAGAATTTAACTATCGATTTGACATGTTATGAATAAAAGGCAGAGAGATTATCTATTGTTCTCCAATTCACAGGTAGAGAAACAAAAACCTGGTATTGTGAGAAATATCAATAAATAATTTTGTTATTATCACCTGTAGGTACTTACCTACCTACAGGGTGTCCATTTTAAAACTTACAATGGGCTGTACCTGGTGAACGAAAAGAGATATCAAACAAATTTCAACATAGTTTCTAGGGTAGAGAAGGGGAACTAAAATGACATGAGAGAGAACGCATCCCCATCAACCCCCTATGCCCATCATACAAAAATTTAAATGGCAACCCCCTGTTTGTGATACGTCGTTGGAAAGCCCGTAGAAAATGCTTTCCAACGGTCATAGTCATAATTATACATAATTATACAGGGTATAACAATAAACCAGAAACATTTATTTGACTACAAAATGAAAAAGTGTTAAATGTCGAACTACAAAAATTTAAAAGTAAATGTTCAAAATGGTTTCCATTGTTTTGTAACCAATAGTACCACCTATTCTCAAACTCGTTACGAACGTTGGCAAATGTTGCTTTGGTAATATCATGCTTGACTAATTCATCGTCGATTTAGCTTGATTGAGTTTTATAAACAACCGACGTAAGGTGACCCCACAGAAAAGAATCAGGTGGTGGTAAGTCTGGTGACCTAGGTGGCCACTCAATGGGACCTCTCCTTCCAATCCATCTATTTGGATAAATATGGTCTAGCCAGTCCCTAACTGCTATTGCGTAATGGGGAAGTGCTCCGTCTTGCTGGAAGTGCAACAAATTTTCGTCAAGAGCTGGGTTTCCTTCGCCGTCCTGATGGTTCTCTAGTTCATGAATAATTAAGGGATCAATAGTGTTCTTCAGCATATCGAAGCACTTTTCACCGTTTAAATTTCCCGGTATAAACAAGGGACCAATCACAGAATCTCCTAATACCCCTGCCCATACATTCAATTTCTCAGGATACTGAGTGTGATTTTCTTTAAGCAGATGTGGATTTTCATTCCAATAATGTCAGTATTGTTTATTTACATTACCATTTAGATAAAATATGAACTCATCACTAAAACAAATATTTTTTAAAAGGCTAGGTTCATTATTATTTTGGCGTCCATTAATTACGTGAGACATTTTTGAGGATTTATGATTCCCCCTTGGTGAGATGTAGTGAGATTTTTCTCCTTTGTTACCCCCTATAGGGTGAAGATCCGGAACAGAGAATTCTGGGAAAGGGAGGGAAATTCACAGCCTTATGCTCCAGCGAAGGGGTGGGGGCTGGAATTGACTCCAGGAACCCAAGGTAACAAGTCTGTGTTCCATTCGGTAAGGGTGTGTCTGCATATAAGGCTGAGGTATACGCTATCTTGGAATGTGCGCAGAAAAACCTAGACAAAGGTTATGCGGATCGACGCATAACCATATACCTACACCGACAGTCAGAACTCAGGGCAGAATGCAGAATGTCGTGAACGCCTAGCTGACCTAGCAAGGCGGAATACAGTGTGGCTAGAATGGATTCCGGCCTACTCTGGTTTTGAAGGCAATGAAGGGGCGGACGCGCTGGCTGTGGAAGGGGCGGCTACTCCTTTTAACGGCCCGGGCCCGACCTTGGGCCTCACAAAACAAACAATCCGTAAGGAGACGAGGAACTGGTTGAGAAACCAGTACCTTGCTCACTTGATGGCTCTACAGGGTCTCAGGCAGTCCGAGCTCCTATTGAGGGGATGGACTGATGGATATGCCAGAGCTGCTCTGGAACTACCAAGGAGTAGGTTAAAAAAGATAGCAGGCCTCCTAACAGGCACTGCTGCCTGAGGAAACACCTCTGTAACCTAGTTCTAATCAATTACAAATGACAATGACATTATGGTAAGTATCAAATAAACCAATAATTTGAGTACCTACAGAAAGGAAGTGCAGAACAGAATAACAAAATATTTTGTTTAAAAACTGCAAAGCAAACATTTTTTTGTGAAATAGAATTAATAGAACAGTTAACACTTGAATAGGGACCGTACTTGCACCTTATTTGGAGGTTTTCAAAGCGAAGTATCGTTCCACAATTAATTATTATATTTTTTGTCAAATAAATGTGTCTGCTTTATTGTTACACTCTGTAAAATTATGATTTAGACCGTTGTAAAGAATTCTCTACGGGCTTTCCAACGACGTATCACAAAGTAGGGGGGTGCCATTTACATTTTTGTAGGTTGGGGTTGATGGGGATGCGTTCTCTCGCATGTCATTTTAGTTCCCCTTCTCTATCCTAGAAACTATGTTGAAATTTTTTTGATATATCTTTCCCAGAATTCTCTGTTCCGGATCTTCACCCTATAGGGGGTAACGAAGGAGTACCTGCGCAGGCAGACATCAGCCGCTCGAGCCAGAATAGGGACATCTCCAGGAGCCTGAGCTTATTGACGTGCCTGCACTCTTCCTCGTTTCGCACATATCCCAAACTTTTCAAGCGTAGGAGTGCCCTCCCAGCCTCAGACTCGATCACATGGTGAAGTCCAAGAATCACCTACAACGCAGCAAAAGTGCATTAAGTAAACACATTGAAAAAATTGAAAAGGACTTATAGAATATGGATCATAACGAACACAATATTATTGAAAGTGTGAAAGTAAATCCTTCAATAATTAATGTACCTAGATAGTTCTAACATAAGTGATAGTGAATCAAGTACCTACCTACTGCTTATATGGTGTGTATTTTTCGTTTTGTATCAAAGGAATTATTCTTACAGCACCTATGTTGTTTTTTTACATTTTTATGCAATTATATTTATCAGTCAATGATTTTAGCAAAATAATTATTTTCAAACAGTTAGGAACTATTAAATTGTAAAATATTTTGTCAATTTTGAGTACAAAATCTCTATATTATCAAATAAACAACTGTTAGTTTGGGGATTATTGCATTCTAGTACTCTATGTACTTGTTAAAATAGACTATACCTTTGTAATCACTACTTTATTTCATCATATTATATTGCAAAGTAATTATCTATCATAATGCTTGTTTCACGAATTTTCTATCATAGGCGTACGATGAAATGTTCATGGAAGAACAATTTATTTGTAAAAATTTCTGTATCATGGGCGTAATATATAATTTGTATGAAGGATTAATTTATTTGTAAGTTTCTCTATTATGGCTATTATTTTCATGAGAGATTAATTTATTTATAGGAAAATTTTTATCTTGGACGTACGATTAAAATTTGGAAGGGGGCTAATTTATTTGTGAATAGGGGCCTATGATGCATATTTGCATTTTCACTTCGACCGACAGTCCCCAAGACTGCATAGGTATTTCTTTTTTTTATTTCCAGTGCACTCCCATTTTTTGTCATTGTCATAACCTACTGTATATATATATATATGTAATTTTAAAATAAAAGTTCCTTTCTATATATATATATACAGTGTGACCCATTTTGTTTGGAAGCACCCCTATAAAATCCGCATTTTCAACCGGTTTTGATTTAGTCTTTTTTGTTAGATTCAGAATCAAAAACAGTATTTGAGCACAAATGTTCATACCATAACAGCTATTTTCAAGTCCCTTTATGTTAATTTTTCTTTGCCAAAAAAGACGAAAGTATATTAGGCATTTTTTTTTCTCAAATATGACTACACCACTGGATTCAGAATCATCACAAATGTAAACTATCAAAATTTTATAAAAAAAGTTTTATTAACAACAAAGTTATCACTACATGAATTTGGAAAAAGTTGTTTTTTAATTAATTTTTTACTAAGAATGCAGACACATTTTAAATATAGCAACATGGTAAACAAAAACTAGGACTCAAACATATTGCACTGTAAAAATTCGAAGCCGATAACTTAACCCGTTCTGGAGTTATAGCTTCTGAGAGTAATGTAAAATTGTGATGATGTGACGAAAATACAAATTAACACCTAATAATACATTTTAATTATTAAACTACTTAATAATAATTTAATTCTACATTTTTGTAGCCTCGACTAGACCTCCGTTAATTTCCACACATTTCTCGTATCGTTTGCGACTATGTCTTAGCGCTTTATTTATTTCATGTGGCGTTATTCCAGTACACTCCTCTCGTATTCTGTAACACAGTTCTGCTCTATTCCTTGGACGTGTCTTATACACTTTTTGTGTCAAAAGACCCCACAGATAAAAATCCAATATAGTTAAAACAGGCGATCAAGGAGGCCATTCGATTAACTCGCTACCGCGACCTACAACTATTTGGGAATGTTTCGTTAAGCCACTGCCTGACAATCCTAGAATAGTGTACAGAACAACCATCTAACTAAAATATCAAATTTCTTCTTTCTGCTAGTGGCAGTTCGTCAATCACTGCGGATAACTCAGCTTCCAAGAATTCCATGAAGTTATTGGCATTCATGTGGAGTTCGAGTTTTGTATGCGTTGTAGCATAAGCTCCTTTTTTACCCGATCTGTTCTCTTTATTCGTTCCTTCCCTCATGTTTTTTTTCTAGTTCCTTATCCTTTGTTCTCTTTTTTCCGCAGCTCTGCAGCCGGCAAATTTAAGAGGCAAGTTTAAGCTAACCTTATCCGTTTTTCTCTTTTTTCCGCAGCTCTACAACCGGCAAGTTTACGTCACAAGTTTAAGGCAAGTTTACAACTTTAAGTATAGGCACGATTCAGCGAACTTCTGTTCCTGTTCCCGTGCACGAGGTACACATCCTGTTGAAGTGATCACTGCCATTGCGCTAAGAGCTGCAAAATATCCACAGAAGATAAGTTCTTTCGTCTTATCTTTAGCGTGTGTAAGATTTGGATTTGGCGTGTTGGATTATAAGTTTGGTATCCTACTCGTTTGGTTTTTTTGAGTATTCAATTTATGCAAATTTTTGGATGATTCAATAAATATTTAATATCTTCGATTTTTTTATTGATTATTCAATATTTATTAATTGGATACACGTGTTCGGTAATAAGTAGTTTCATTCCATTTACTTATTTTTTTTAAGTAACTTAACGTTAATTTATACAAGGTGTTTCCAGCTTTCCACCTTTTGCTTCTGTTTTCATCACATTCGTTCGATTTAAAAGATGGTGGCGTCCAATTTAATATTAATTGTCCCAGTGATAGCGAATAAAATAGTTTTTCTACTATCACTATCGAAAGTCGTCTTTTGTGCCTTGAAAAGCAACTGCAAAGTTGATGTTTTCCGCGAGCTGTCATAATTTGGCATTATTGGCCCTCTTAAACAGAAAGTAACTTTTAAGCACGCCTAATTATCCGCGAGCTGTCATAATTTGACATTATTGGCGCTCTTAAGCAGAAAGTAACTTTGGCGCACGCCTAATTTTATTTATAGATAAAAGAGAGCTAGTAGTTAATTTTGGTGTGATAGTAGAAAAATTTTGTGTTTAGAGCAGAAAGTCTTTTGGTAGTTTCGACAGATTGTCGCGCTCCGCTAACGCGTCGCGCGGCAACTTTCTTTCTCGACTACCAAAATACTACTTTCTGCTCTTGACACACAAATACCTAGCTATTAATTGGTGCCGAATTCCAGTCCCTTAGGTGGAGTGGTCTTTATATCCTGAGATTTTTAAGTTACAATGCTCATTGTTACAATATAATTCAGCTTGAAAGAAAATTCTGGACAATTTGATTAAAATAACAAAAACGTTTTGAACCTCAACCTGAGAGGAGTTTTGGCTGGGGCATTTTAAACATAAAAAAAAAATAAAAAACACTTAAAACTATTGAATATTGATTAAATATACTACTTATCAATAAACAGTCAGTAGCATTGAAATTGTAAGTTATTTTACTTGTATTTCTTAAAATTATTTTAATTGGGTGTATAGTTTTAAATATTAATTTTGATTTTCACAAACTAGACGTGAGAAAATTTAACCTCAATCATGCATATTCAACTGAGCAACAGCTTCGCGTGTGACGTTTCTATGATTCAACATAATTTTTGACAAGAAAAACAGTGATTCCATAATATTTTACAATTATAATAATACTTTAATAATTGGAACAGTAAACGACATCTGTCGTTGGGAGTTATAGTCACACATATGTATCAAATATAATGACAATCATCGATGCCAATCAATGTTACTTTTCCTATAATAATAATCATCTACGCAACAAAGAATATTATTATTATTATCGATGCCTATCAATATTACTAATAAATAATAAAAAAAGAAAGCAATGTATTTATTTGTTTATTGAACTGACAAGAGAAAATCGACTGCTCTGTCAAAAAGTAGACGTGGAAATAAATTTGACTTCATTAATGCATAAATGACATATATTTCAAAAGATTATAATCACTACATTTTCTAGAGTTTAAATACGACAATTCTACAGTGGAATAGATGTCCCGATATTTGGTAGTATTCTAAATTTCCTTGAAGTGCTGGTTTCAGAAATACTACATACTTACATAGTGTCTTAATTGAATACTTCCAGAGTTACTAACAGAGTGTTAAAAATCACATTTTTTTTACTGTAAGTCGTTTATTGGACAAAACGGCTTAAGTACACGTGTGTCTCTATCATAACTTTTTATTTGTTGTGAAAAAATGGGAAATTATCTTTTGAAGGAAATTTAAAAATTCGAAAAATATATAAAGCCGGGTCCAGATCAATAAATTTGAGTTTTGAATGTTGTGTATTGAATTTGAGTTTAGAGGACATGATGGCACCCAAAAAACACAGACCGGTAGATAACATGTGTTGAATCTGGCGCTTGTTTCCTTATGCGGTGCACACTCAACATCTATAAATATTTTGACGAATGCGAACAAATTTGCGTTAAATACAACGCACAACGTAGATATTTATTGATGTGGACCCGGCTTATAGTGTTCTATTGAAAAAAAATGGTGAGGGGTTCATCACACGATAGTAAATTTAAATTAAAAATCGATGCTCCAGCATTTTCTTAAAATTCAATGAATGCTGCAGGATTTTTTGAGAGGTCTACTCTGTATTATTATTGGATACAAATTCTAGTTAATGAACCATATTCCATTCGCTTGAAGTCGTAGTATTGAATTGAATTAAAACAATCATATAAGTTGTGATAATGCTAATTATTCCCAATACAGCTCTTCTTTCGACGACGAAAAAATTAGCAGCGGTTATCAGCGGTTCGTAGTACTTGGTCATATCAACTAATTTAACTAATTCTGTAATTGCCGCTAATGGAAGTTCAAAGTCATCTTGCAACTTGTAGCATAATTTTTTAATCTTGATACCCTCTGTCAATGTTATGTCGCAGCAGAGTAAGACGTAAACAGTGCCGCCCTAAAAATAAGAAAAAAATAGAAAAATATATTCAGAAAATTTAGTAAAAATATTGCCCGTATTGTGAATATGTTTCGAAACTTGGTATAAGTGAGTTTCTTTAAGCGATACTAATGTTTTTTCTGCCAATTTCAATCTCAAATTTCAAATTATAATTTAGTTGATTATGTGCAGCACCAGTGCCGTAACTAGTAATTTAGCGCCCGCGGTCAGTAATAGGGCGGCGCCCCTATTATATACATTTTTTAACCAGATGAAAACAGCAAACAGCTTTTTAAAATAATTTTACTTTTTTTGGTACAAAAGGATTAAAGGCGACATTAAAATGAAATATAATAACATGAAAAACAAAAAAAACAACTGATATTTGGTCCATGATCTACTGCAGTTCTACACATTGATTCTAAAGGGGTGCTGTCGAAAGCCCCCTGTATGTCCAAGAATCCGCCCAGGGTGATCATGCCACTTTCTAGGGCCTTTCCCACCTGTGTTACCAGTTGGTGTAAGGCACTCTCCGTTGACTTGCCACACCGGTACGCATGCTGGTTGTTGTGCAAAGGATACCTAAGCCCAACCTTTTCCCTTATATACCTATCAACCAACCTCTCCAGTGTTTTTAGCACAAAGGATGTTAGACTGATAGGACTAAGCGACTTAGCCACGGTGTACATGGAACGACCGGGCTTGGGTATAAAGACAACTCTTACCTGTCCCCACTGTTCAGGAACATATCTGCTTGCCAAACAGCCCGAAATATATGCACTAAGATTGAACCATTGAATGCTGAAGCAGTGCCGGAAATATTTGGTCCTTCCCCGGAGATTTGTAGGGGAAGGACGATAAGCAGCATTGCCACGGTTAATATAGACTGATTGATGGTACTGTTTTTTTTTGAAACTGTCATTTAGAACTACAAAATACGCCTAATTTTTTCCATTATTAAAATAATTATAATTATTGTCTAAATGAATCTGGTTCTTTTCTTTTTTTTTTATTATGAAAGTACGCCATTGAACTGGCTGCAAGAGAGCTGATGAATAAACCTGTTGTAAAAAAGAACATACACATCCTGTCAGATAACCGGGATAACTCTCAAAGCACTGTGCTCGAACAGGATAAAATCTAAGCTGGTACTTAACTGTCTACAATCCCTTGAAATACTAGGCAATGAGAAAAGAGTCATTTTGACCTGGGCCGACACTCTAGCAAAAAAGCGATCAGAGTCTGTATTTATCGGACCTGAACCATTTTTTGGCATTGCGGAAAGCACTAGATCAGCCATACCTGGGCAGACATACCAGGGCTCTCTCACTCGAAGGCGTTCATATACAAAAAATAAGCAGATCCTGGAATGGAGTAGAGCAAACCTACACATTCTGACGGGACTGCTTTCAGGACATTGTCGACTGCATTACCACCTAAAGAAGATGAGTCTGTTTTAGCCCTCGGATTGTCGATTCTGTAATTTGGAGGACGAAATTGCGGAGCACATATTATGCTCATGCCCAGCTTTGGGCAGGCTAAGATATTACATATTCGGTTTTAGCACCTTAGAGCCGAACGACTTCAAAAAAGTATCACCAAATACAACCATGGACTTCGTCAGAAGCACAGGCTTGTGGGGTGAATTCTAATCCCTAGGGGTGAGCCACAATAGACCCAACGGGGGCCGCAGTGGAGGTGGCGAGAAGGCCTCACTCACATAGAACCTAACCTAACCTATTATGAAAAACCTTATTTCTATCGAAGGATTTGGCGCCCTCCAAAATCTCGCGCCCGCGGCAAATGCCGCCCTTGCCACGCCCTAGTTACGGCACTGTGCAGCACTATCATTTTTTTATATTTCGTAATTATACTGTTATAATATTAAATTATGCTTTGAACAGCCTTATTAATTAAATAACAACCACACGTAAGATGACATGTGTGATAGGTACTTCTCACTAGGTACCCTAATGACATTTTGAATTTCATTTAATATTCAATTTTATGTATGCACAAGCCTTTGTTTGACATCGTTTTAGGCAACTATATAATAATAATAATAATAATAATAATAATAATAGATTTATTGACCAAGATAAACAAAAAATAATAATCTGAATATTACAATAAGTATACCTAGTATAATTTTGGTCAAAAGGACTACTGATCAGTAAAACTGTTCTTCCTCAGAAGCCTTTACAAAAAAAAGGAAAAGAAAAAAAAAAAAAAGGAACATACCTTTTATCTAAATAGACAATACACTCTAAGTCCTACGTTATAAGGCTACAAAAGTATGGTTTTAGGGTAGATTTGTACATTGGTCATTAAAAATAAATTTGGTTACTCTTTTTTTGAATAGTGAGATAGGCAATTCTTTTAATTCGTCCGGTAGAAGGTTATAATGTTTCGAGATCTGATAAGCGAAAGAATTTTCAAATTGAGTTGTTCGATGTTTAGGAATATTGATTAAATGTTTTCGACGAATGTTCACATTGTGAACATCTGTCCGAAAAGAGATTTTGTTGTAGAGATATGGAGGGCTCTGTGCTGCTATAACTTTATGAAATAGGCATAGTGCATGAACCTTTCTGCGATTCTCCATATTCAGCCAGTTTGCTATTTTCAGGGTGTGTGATATTTTACCAAATTTTCTAATTCCATAGGTGAGTCTTAGACAAGAGTTTTGCAGTTTTTGTAATCTTCTCTGTTCGACACTATTAAGGCTGGGACCATAGACGTAGTCACAATAATTCGCTAACGACAGAACTAATGTATCACACAGATCTTTTTTCAGTTGACTATTTAAAACTTGTCTATTTAAAAATAATAATTTGAGTTTGGCATATGACTTTTGAAGAATATGAGATACATGGTGATCGAATTTGAGTTTGTCATCTAAATAAAGCCCCAAGTTTTTTGCGCAAGCTGTAGTCGTTATTACGCTATTGTTGATCTTAATACTACAATTATCAAAATCTACTGCAGACCTCCTTCCAAAATGCAGAACCACTGATTTCGACGGATTTATCATTAGATCGTGTTTTGAAGAAAGCTCCACCAACGCGTTAATATCCTCATTAATATATTTTTCTGATTCTGCAATTAATAATGGGTCAAAAAAGTAGTATAATTGAGTATCGTCGGCGTACATATGGGAAGTGCAGTTTTTCAGAACCGATGTAAAATTACTTGTATATATTGTATACAACAAAGGCCCTAGGATAGAGCCTTGAGCAACTCCACGATTTATATACCCAACGTCTGAGTGATTACCTGCTAGCATAACCTTTTGACTCCTCTCACTTAAATAATGTTTAAAAAACTCAACAGTTTTGGGACTAAAACCTATGTAGTTTAAAACAGCTAGAAGTAATTGATGGTTTATCATATCGAAAGCTTTGCTATAGTCAAGTAATATTAAGGCTCCGATCTTACCTTTGTCACGTTCTCTGAATATGTCGTCTGTGATGTTTAATAGAGCAGTGCCGCAACTGTGTCCTGCTCTAAAACCCGATTGATTTTGTGGGAGAATGTTATAGGTAGCTAGATGAGAACGAATTTGATGGTCTATAATTCTTTCTAGAATTTTGGATATTGTTGGCAAAATCGTAATAGGGCGTAGATCAGTAAGGCACTCGGGAGAATTTACTTTTGGAATTGGTAAAACAAGGCCTTGTTTCCAAACATAAGGAAAAACTGACATGCTTAAACAAAAATTGCAGATATGTGTTATGTATGGAATAATAAATGGACATGCTAGCTGAAGTAGTGTGATGTTGACACCATCGGAACCACATGCTTGCGTTTTAATATCTAACAGGATTTTTGATATTTTTTCATCATCTACTTCCTCAAAGTCCAACCTAGAATCTATTCCATCCTTTACATTATTTGTGTAAAATTGTGATATTTCTTCATCTGGGGGATTGAGAATACTGGTAATACTTAGGAAATGATTATTGATAAGATTTGCATTTGTATGAAAATTGAAAGTCACATTATTATTTTTGTTGCCCAACAAGCTATGTAGTATTTTCCATTTATTTTTACCGTCTGAATTTAGAATTTTTCTTTGGATGTATACCTTTTTCTCAACTGTTATTGCATTATTTGTATAATTCCTTAGCTGTTTGTAATAGTTCCAATGAGCAAGAAGTTTAGTAGATCTGTATTTATGAAGAGCTTTATTACGTAACGTTATCATTAGTTTAATGTTATCGGTAATCCAAGGTTTATGAGTACGAGTGAAAGTTGATGTCTTAAAGGGTGCGTGCTTATTAAATAAGTAAACTAAGAAGCTGTTTAAAAGTGTTACCTTCTCATCAATTGTATCTTTATCATAAATTTGTTCCCAATTAAGTGCTATAAGATCTGTTTCAAAATTTTCGGGTTTGAAATTAGAGAAATCGCGAAAAGTTTTTGAAACCGGTGTTTTTACCGGAGTATTAAAAATTAATGTACTATCAGTTAACCAATGATCAGAACAACCCAAATCATGAACATTACTTTTAGAGAAGTCCAAGTGATTATTAACAATAATAAGATCTAACAGTCGATCCTTACGTGTGGGCTCGTGTATGATTTGTTTCAAACCTATTCCATCTAATAAAGACAGTAAAATATTCGTAGAATTATCCATTGTGAGGACATCAATATTAAAATCGCCCATACATACTATATGCTCATATTCTAAAGATAACAAAGAAATATTACTCTCAAAACTATCCAAAAAAGAGCCAATATTTGTGTTCGGGGGTCGGTAAATTGTACCTATGCAAAATTTGGTTCTATTTATGGTACAACTCACCCACAATTGCTCATAGGTATCGTCTGCTTTAATATTCTGAATTCTTTTCACCATATACTGTTCTCTAATATAAACACATACACCACCACCTCTACGACCTCTGTCTTCCCTAAAACATTTATAACCTTTGATGCAAACCATGTTGTTTGTGATATTTTTGGATAGCCAAGTTTCCGAAACTCCAAATATATCATAATTTTTGTGAATAACCCAATCGTTTATTTGATTAAATTTAGGTAATAATGAGCAAGAATTAATGTGACCAATGCACAAACTTTTCGCAGACATTCTAAAGCCCTCCTAATCAGAAATAAAAGATAATAAACTTATAGGTACGTATCATAAGAAGTAAATTAAAAAAATTAATGAATGAATATATAAAGATAACAAATAGTTAACAAAAGTATGAAGATTTATTTGGTTTGCTTTATTGAATTGCTTCTTGTAAGTCTTGAGTTTCCAGTACTAGTCGAGTTTAGATCCAGCTTCGTTAATTTGTTTTCTTTATTGGGATCCGCTGGTGATGTTATAATTCTTTTACCATACTCGTTCTCTTCAAATACGTTATTAACCAGTGCGGAAGAACTAGGCACTCTAAATGACTGTGATTGTTTAACTAGATCCTCGTAGGTGAATGGCTTACTTTCAACGAACAATTTATTTTTAAAAATGTGAGCCTTCAAATTTTTGTCTCGAGCTTCCTTCAAATGTTCCACGAGTAGTTTCTTTTCACTCCGTTGTTCGGTAGTAAGATCCTCGGAGATGGACAGTTTACTTCCTTTCAGTTTTTTAGTATTTTTTAAGATAGTATTCTTGATTAAACATCTCACAAAAGATACCACAATGATTCTATTATTTGGGTTGCCAATTGAGTAGATATTATTAATTTCACATTCGCCCAGATTCAACTCGAGTTTAGTGTTCAGGAGGTCCAGGGTAAAGCATAAAATATCACCGCCACGAAAATCAGAGTTAAATATTAATATCGAATTTTCTTTGGCTTTTCTTTCTAAATATTCATTACTTTTCTTCAGTCGCGCGTTTTCTTTTTCTAAATTTTCTATTCTGTTGGCATTGTCTTTCATAAGATCTTTCAATTCTCCAATTTGTGACGTAACACCAATAATTTCTTGTCGAATGAAATTTTTCAAGTCTTCAAAATCGCTCATTATGGTTAACTTATTTTAAACGAATTTAAAATATCAGCTACAGGTCTAATGAATGTGGACTACTTTTTATTGAGTGTAGATAATTATAACGGCCTATTAATAATGTATTTGCAGAATAAAATGCAAATAATCAAAAAACTAGTCATTTAGTACTAATTTTGATTAAGCCAAACTCACCGGGATGTCTTGTTTTATATACAGGTCAATTTTCAAAAACTTAAAGCCACTTTTCACTATGTTTTCAGACACTTTTGCAAGAGCACACTTTTATACAACTTGTCATTAATATTCTACTCGAGTAAATCCAACTTTTTCTCTCCGGTTACACAACGATAAACCCAAATCAGTTATACACATTGCATGAAATGGTTCATTTAAATTGTGGGTCTTGGAACCGTTGGCGATACTCGAACTGAACACTATTTAAACTACCTTACTACACCAACACTAACACTTAGGTACGCGCGTTTCGATAACCAAGTTATCTTCTTCGGAGACTAAAGAGTTTACCTTCAGCATCTGTAAAAGATAACTTGGTTTTCGAAACGCGCGTAAAATAGTGTAAAGTGTCAGTGTTGGTAAAGTGGTAGAGTAAACAGTGTTCAAATGGTTCATGTCAATATTAGGATTCTCAGTGATAGTAAAAAATCTGCCATCAATGTCAAATGCTCTAGAAGCTGTTCTCCAGCCTCCATTTTATTAGAGAAAGATGCATGGCCTTATTATATTACTTTGATGATATTTCAAGATCAAACCGTTTTATTATTTCAACATTCATCTGATAATAGAAACAACCTCTCTTTCTTATATCGAGGACTTAATTCAAAAATTAACCACTTTTATTCATACAGTGGTACAGCCAGTAGTTCAAGATTCAGAACTGTCTCCAAGTGGTTACCAAATCTTCAGAAAGGATCGAAATCCTGCTGGTACTGGTTTTACAGCTGGTGCTAGAGTTATGTTGGCATTTAAGAATTTTATTACCTTTATCAAAATGAATACCTCATTTTTGATGAAATCTTTGTTATTTTAATATTGATTAGTTAATTTGTAAATGTCAGGTCAGGAAAAAGAAATCTAAATGAAGCAGACCGCAAAAGATCTGAAGAGGTTGCGGTGGAATGGGCCAGTAGCCACTTCATAACATTTAATCTCTAATATAATCCAGTTTTCATGCGAGCAAAGCCGGGGCTGATCGTTAGTACTCGTAGTAAATAAATCTGAGATAAGTACTTTAGTTATTATCAGAACAATTTAATATTATTTTTTCTTTCCAATAATTCAAAAGCTGATAAGTCAATTCAATACAATTCAAATCCATCCATAACCAGCTCTGTACTGATACTGGTTGGTTGAATTGGTAAATTATTTCAGTACATTCAGGCGAGGTTTCGAGCCCTTGGCACCGTATTCGAGAAAGAGAGAGACTAGTTTGTCTTTCAGTCTTACCACTAGATCTTCCTTGGATAAATTCTTCCTTGGGCGATCTAGTCCCAGGAGTTTATATATCCAATGAATTAATGCTTCGCAATTGAAGATGAGTGAGACTACTTCTTCCTCTTTCATGCAGAACCGTCAGATAGGTTCCTCGTTAAATATGCCTGCGGTATGCATGTGCTTCCTTAGGGTGCAGTGACTAATCCTGTAACTTTTTTAAACATTATTCAGGTAGTATTTCAATGGTCATCAGCGACAATTTTTTGACTGGGAGTTTGATGTCTTCCCGATACTCCCCGTACTGCAGTTTTTTATATACCGAATTCTGGTTTAGTACCAGTTAATTCCATTTCAGACCGTTTCCTCGTAATGGTTGGTGTCTGCTATTTGATTGCTCACTTTAACCTGGTGCCCTGGAACCTACTTAAGCGTTAAGGATTACCTTATATCATTGGCCATGATTAAGAGTTTTTGTAGGCACTTTCAGACCAATCTGGATCTGATTTTATTTGGGGGCATGCTAAAATATTTCAGTACTGCCCAACTGTCAGAGAGTATAACGATCTTCTGGCCTCTGTACCCCCTTTCAATGTCTATTTGAAGACATGTGTAGATAGCATAGATTTTTGCCTAGAATACTGCGAACTTTCCACTGATACTGGTTGATATCCTTGTTTTAGAATTAAATAATCGATTCAGATACTTGTTTCAAACAAAATGTTTGACCAGAATTATTCATCTAGTCGAGACGTGAAAAGTTAATTTTGTACATGGGTAAATTTTTATGTATTATTTTTTTATGTAATGCAAGTGTATGATCCTAACCCATGTGTCAAGTTGCAATGAAATGCTATAACTAGTTTTTTAGGGTTCCGTACCCAAAGGGTAAAAAACGGACCCTATTACTAAGACTCCGCTGTCCGTCCATCTGTCACCAGGCTGTATATCACGAACCGTGATAGTTAGCCAGTTGAAATTTTCACAGATGATGTATTTCTGTTCCCTCTATAACTACAAATCCTGAAAACAGAATAAAATAAATATTCAAGGGGACTCCCATAAAACAAACGTGATTTTTTTGCTCGTTTTTGTTCGATATTGATAACGGCAAAATGTTCACAGAATATTGAGTTATATTATTCACTTTATAAATAAATAATTAAATTGAAATAAAATTAATATTTAAGGGGGGCTCCTATACAACAAACCAAACCAAACCAAATTTTTATAAATAATGGTACGGACACAGATTATAAAGAGATTTATAATCTGTGGTACGGAACCCTTCGTGCGTGAGTCCGACTCGCACTTGGTCGGTTTTTCTCAAATGATAGCGATGGATAATGTTACAGTGGTTAATGATTTTAATGTTCACTTGACACAATGTTATATTCGTAATTGCACCGATTCCAAGGTTACACACTTGATAAAAATAGGTAAATAAACAAAAATTATCGTAAAAATGTCATAACTGTCTAGACTGATATTGTATACAAACTAAATAAAGGAAGCAGAAGCGATTAATTTTAAACGATTGTAATCTGTACATTTAAATTTGTCAGTGTATACCTAAATAATCAAGAATTATATAAATAAATTTGAATAACTTGAATATAAAAAGTTCAGATATCGTTTTAGGGGGGGCATTATTCTCTTACCGCGTTATTAGGAATGCGACCAACAAAAATAACTTGAGACCTAAACATAACAACAATTAAGCTATATTTCAAAATTATTTTGGCTTCTACATAGTTTTCCAAAATTGGATGCCAGAGAAATATATTTTTTGATTTTGAAATGTTGTTTAATTGGTGTTATATTTAGGTACCAAGTGATTTAAATAACACAGTGTATAAAATAGTCAACAGTTAATACTTACCATACTAATCAAACACATACCACTGCAGGATACAAATATTCTCCAATCAAAATCAGAATGTATAAGACTCTTCAAAATAAAATTGATACAATTCAATAGATCAACAATGGAATGTAGTATCATAAAACATAAAGGCCATCCGAATATTGAATTAAACTTTTCTACAGTGGTTCCTAAATATCTGTAGCACACTGCAATATTTTTGATTTCCTTAGTTAAACTCTCTTCTTTGTTATTATTTTTAACTGCCTCAAATAACATATCGTTCAGATCTCTGTATTTGCTTTGGAAAGCCAATAAAATAGTACTCATAATTAGTACCAAGTAAAGGCTGTAGTACATTACAACAAAATTGTTCCCGTAGGAAGAAAAATATTTCAATCCCGTCAAACTGAAAGCAGTAGACAATTTATACAAATAAAGTATAATAAAGAGTATATGGGCGCACATCATTCTACGGCAAGTATTTATCCGACTTTGTCTGTTGTAATCTAAAATTATATTATCCAAGTTACTTAACCTTTCTAAAAGATCTTTCCAATCGTTTTGATTGGTAAACGTCGCTATCAAAACTAGATATTCTATTGATAGCATCGGCAGAAGATCTTTAAGAGTTGTAAGAAAAGTTTGATACATTTGGTTTACCATAACATCCATAACTTTGTTTCCAAACCACCAAAGGGACCCTAAGCCTGCAGTAATAATTACACAATATATTTTATTCACAATTTCACTTTTGAATTTCCTCGTAGAAAAATTATACCAAGGGGTAATAGCCAAAGCATTTCCAAGATAGTAAGCAAACTTTAATGATTTTATATTTTTGCCTGAAGTTCCCCATTCTTCAATCATTTTTATCACCAGACTTTCTACAAATGTACAAGGAAATACAGCTCATATAATGGAATGTTTCCGACTAGTTTATGTTCCGAACTATTTATATTCAATTAGATACCTAATTGGAAAGGTTTTCCAGCCACTCCTTCATACTTAAATATAATATCATCTAATCATCGTTAAAAGGTTGAGAACATTTCTCATCTTTTTAAGTAGATTATTTGGAAATACACAATTATTACAAACATTCTTAAAACTACAATGTGTTCAAATGAAAGCAAAATAAAAATTATTAAATTAGCGATGCCAGAAAACGTACTTGTATACTTGTCGTGTCAAATTAATCAAGCCGCAACTGAATATCTGCTACAAGTGACAGTTGAAAATAACATTCCTCTTCCTCAATGCAAAATATCCGTTATATACCTTGCATACCAAAATATCACTATTAGAGGAAGTGAAAGTTTCTGGTTGAATTATTTTTTTGTAGTACTGTAGGTAAATCTTGGACATCGTATTAATAAGTTAGTTTTACCTCGTTGTGTACTTATAAAAATGGTGAATGCGTAAATTGGTACGTAGTGCATTAATAAAACTGCAACAAGAGTACCTTTTCGTTAGCTTAATGCGTGGTGAAGTCAATTTCGATAATTTAATACAGGGTGTGCCATCCCTGCAAATTTTTTGAATCACTAACCATTGCGAGTAGTCCGTTCCTGGCTTCAAGGCACTACTGTAATTATGTTTACCTTTCCAAAATAAACATATACGTACATTATAGCTTTGCCGTAAATTTTATAAAGATCAAATAACTAGTGTAACTCGAAAACGTGGGCCTGCATAGAAAAAGTATATATGAAGTACTAACATTATTTTGGCTCAGATTATACGCTCCCATTAGTCCCGGAACACCCTGTATAAAAAGCAAAGAGTAGGGAAGTAGATATCGAATAATAGTTTTATACTATTAACGACTTGCAAAGTTTTGAAAACATTTTCCTGAGGAAAGTTTCAGAGACTAGTAGCTCCTTTAGACCTTTTTCCCGAAGGAATTTTAGGATGTCTCCAGGCTTTAGTTTAGGTAAGTGTCCCACTTCTATCCAGTAGGCTCCTAGGTGTTGTGCCCTAGGATTTTAGATCGTAATTACCAAAGAAACTCGTCTCGTATTAATTGTGTGCTTTTTTTAGTTACCTAGCGCACGGAGTCGATTTCTTGAGTTCTCGAGGCATTGAAATTTTTTTACGTCTCGATTAAAGACAGATTCTGGAGAATTCTCGCCTCGCACTAAACTGCTATTTTGCACCAGTATGAAAGTTTGCTGTATGTGCAGAAAGTAAGTGTTGCATCAATTTGAACTTGATGCATATTAATTTACTATTAATTATGTCAAAAACTTGTAAAAGTTTTTCTTTTAACCAGTTTACAATCATCTCTATTCAAACATTGTGATAATCGGCCGAATTTGGCGAAAATAAGAGATCCGTTTCAAGAATAAAATGTTCACCACCCTCATGGACAAAAATGTGTTTTTTCCTCCGTCATTGATGTGTTGTTTGGATTTTATACTTTCGTCTTCCTAAACTCTTTTTCTGCTACATTCCGTAAGGATCCAGGTTCCGTCCAAATATGCTGATGAGTACAATACTCTTGCTTATTGGTATGATTTCTCAAAAATTCTAATTACATATCATCTGGCCAACTAAATGGGACTTTGCATATATGTATGTATATTGGGGTGATATTCACCTAAAAGATTTATATCGTGCCTCCTTTATTCTACTTAGTTTCTGAAGAAAGTCTTAAAGACTAGTAGCTCCTTTAGACCAATTTTCCGAAGGCATTTTAGGATATCTGCAGGCTTTAACTTAGGTAAGTGTCCTTCTTCTATTCAGTAGTCTCCTAAGTTTTGTGACCTAGAATTCTTGATTGCTGTGCAATCTGCGAGTATGTGGAGGTTTCTTTCTTCCACTCGGGGTGTTTCAGCTCCTCTGCTATCAGTGGCGGCTCCTCGAATGAGGCTAAGGAGGCTCAGCCTCCTCAACAATTTATCCAGCAAACAGCACCAGAAATATTTTGTTGATTATTCTCCATTTTATTTCCTGTTTATATAATAATTCCCCGCTTTTACCAGTTATTTTTGAATCTGACAACAGTGACCTGAGGCTAGATTCTACAAACATCTCAATACCGAAACACAGTTGCCATTTTTTCGACCAGTCCAATTGCTAATACCGTAAAAAATGGGGGAAATGGCAGGATTGCCTCTAGCGGTCGCGATGATACACGAACTGACGAAAACAGAATACGACTAATACGGGTGTAGGCACATTGTGTTGCGTGTTGCATATAATTTGGTAGACAAGAAACTACACTATAAACAACTTTTTTATGAAATTTTAGATACTATTAAAGGTCAAATTGAGATTCGATTTTCCGATTTACATGAATTGAAATTTTTCGACTTGACGAATAAAATCTTATTCGAATATTTTTCAAATGAGTTTCCCAATACGTTTTATGTCCAGCCTCCTTTCTTAGAAGGTTCACGAGCCGCCACTGTTTGCTATTTCCTTTCCTTATATTCTAGTGTTCCCTGGAATCCACAGTAAGGTGACAATGCTATTCTCGCCTAGTTCATGAAGTTTCCCTAGGCATTCCCATACCATTTTGGAACTGATTATACAAGAACTCGGTGCTTTAATGGCTGCTTGACTATCCGACATGATGATAATTCTTTGCTTCCTACATATTTCAACAATATTGAACTGGACACACTTTCCTATGGCGTGGACATTTAATTTATTGACCTACATTAACAGCTTTAGGACTACTTTGATACACGAGGTGTTACATTCAACTCCGCGAGTGGCTTGAGCACAACTTTATCCTATTATATGCGTAAATCTTCCCGTCAAACTTTGGGGAACGGAAAATGAAGGAAGTTGCCACAAGTACACAAATACCTAAAAAAAATGTATTTCATTGTTGTCTTCTAAGTGGTAGAAAGAGGAAAATAATTTGAAGAGTTTACAAATGCATTTGGCTTACCAAAGTTAAAAACGTCTTTAATAATAAATGTTGTAGAAATTTAGAGAAAGTGACTAAAAACTCACTAAAATTAACCTGTAGAGGTTTTTTCTTTGATTAGGAAAATAATCCTTGTGAATCATTTGTATAAAATAGGAGGTGATAAAGAAAAATATCTATTAAATTAAAAAGATTATATTTTTCAACTTTAGTGAAATAATAAATATTCGTTTTAATATAAACTAACTAGAAGTTCGTATACGTAAAGAATACATATTGAGTACCAGCGATATATATTGTAACAACAAAATAAGTGAATTTTTCTTCAAGCGTATAATAATAAGTATATAATAATAATACATACAGTGTGACCCATTTTGTTTGGAAGCACCCCTATAAAATCCGCATTTTTCAACCGATTTTGATTTAGTCTTTTTTGTTAGATTCAGTATCAAAAACAGAATTTGAGCACAAATTTTCATACCATAATAGCTATTTTCAAGGCCCTCTACGTTAATTTTTCTTTGCCAAAAAAGACGAAAGTATATTAGGCATTTTTTTTCTCATATATGACTACACCACTGGATTCAGAATCATCACAAATGTAAACTATCAAAATTTTATAAAAAAAGTTTTATTAACAACAAAGTTATCACTACATGAATTTGGAAAAAGTTTTTTTTAATTAATTTTTTACTAAGAATGTAGACACATTTTAAAAATGGCAACATGGTAAACAAAAACTAGGACTCAAACATATTGCACTGTAAAAATTCGAAGCCGAAATTTTAAAAGACAGGATAATAGGTCCATTCTTTTTTGAGGGTAACATGAATGCCAATAACTTCATAGAATTCTTGGAAGGTGAGTTATCCGCAGTGATTGACGAACTGCCACTAGCAGAAAGAAGAAATTTGATATTTCAGTAAGATGGTTGTTCTGTACACTATTCTAGGATTGTCAGGCAGTGGCTTAACGAAACATTTCCAAATGGTTGGATAGGTCGCGGTAGCGAGTTAATCGAATGGCCTCCTACATCGCCCGATTTAACTATATTGGATTTTTATTGTGGGGTCTTTTGACACAAAAAGTGTATAAGACACGTCCAAGGAATAGAGCAGAACTGTGTGACAGAATACGACAGGTGTGTGCTGGAATAACGCCACATGAAATAAAAAAGCGCTAAGACATAGTCGCAAACGATACGAGAAATGTGTGGAAATTAACGGAGGTCTGGTCGAGGCTACAAAAATGTAGAATTCAATTATTATTAAGTAGTTTAATAATCAAAATGTATTATTTGGTGTTAATTTGTATTTTCGTCACATCAGCACAATTTTACATTACTCTCAGAAGCTATAACTCCAGAACGGGTTAAGGTATCGGGGTCGAATTTTTACAGTGCAATATGTTTGAGTCCTAGTTTTTGTTTACCATGTTGCCATTTTTAAAATGTGTCTACACTCTTAGTAAAAAATTAATCAAAAAACAACTTTTTCCAAATTCATGTAGTGATAACTTTGTTGTTAATAAAACTTTTTTTATAAAATTTTGATAGTTTACATTTGTGATGATTCTGAATCCAGTGGTGTAGTCATATTTGAGAAAAAAAAATGCCTAATATACTTTCGTCTTTTTTGGCAAAGAAAAATTAACGTAGAGGGCCTTGAAAATAGCTACTATGGTATGAAAATTTGTGCTCAAATTCTGTTTTTGATACTGAATCTAACAAAAAAGACTAAATCAAAATCGGTTGAAAAATGCGGATTTAATAGGGGTGCTTCCAAACAAAATGGGTCACACTGTATATTTATCGTTTTCTTAAAAAAATACAATTTAAATAAGTAGTGAAACAAAAGGCGAAGTTCACCTTAACTTAATACTCGGCAACACAAACCGTTAAAATAATCTATTATTTTACTAGTACAATAATGAGCTTTATTAATATACTAGTACTATAATAAGAAAAAATAACAACGCCTTATTATGGTCGTTGTAATCGAGTAGATAGGAACTGTCATACTTATTCAATTTGACGTTTGTACGTTTTGAAAATTTTATTGCAAAATTGTCTCAGCTATTACAATATAACTTGAGTTATGTTTACGCTTGAAGAAAAAAATAGTATATATTACCCGAAGAAGAAGGCTTCATTATTCGTGTTTCGCTCAGATTACACAGCCTCGGCAGTAAACCCACCACATAATAAGCGTCTTCTACTCCTATTTATATAAATATACTATTTTAATCTTAAGATATTATTCTACGACTATTTATAATTATCATTTCGATACTTTTTATACAATAACAGTGTATTAATTTAGTTTTTATTTTTATTAAAAATGATATGGAAATCGTAATAAGTGTTGTAAGTTCAAAACTGCTCCTCCAGTTATTCTGGAAAAGAAGATCAATTATTTACTACACCAAAGATATAAGAAAATTGGTTTGATAAGTACTATATAAACTGGAGAAATACGAATATACGTTCCAATTGTATATTTTAATTGTAAAATACTTTCCAAGTTTACGAATATTATTTCCTTTTTTAATCAATCGATCAAAATTAACAAATATGTCATTTAGAATAATAATTGGCAGTTGTCAGATGAACAAAAGATGATACTTCTTGAAATGCATTTCCATATCTTCATTAAATGTTTTCAAATTTGTTTAAATTAATAATTCATAAAATAGTCATAGTAAAAATATTGTTAGCAACTATCATGTAATTGCTATTAAAGGTATTCGCAATTATAACGGCCCTCACAAAGTCTCATGTTTTCAATTTTTCTTCATACGTAGCAATAGTTACATGATCGTATCATATATCCCATGACGTTTGACAGTCCAATATCTCTAAAATTATTTACATGACAATTATGACATTTGGCAGCTAATACGAGCAATTCTATAAGCAAATGTTAAATTGTAACGCATGGTAAAAATTAGTCAATCTACTATTTCCATTTTACTATTGTGTATGCATAATAAGCTTTAAAATATTAACGGAAAACTCTTAATTGGACACTATACACATGTTAAAATTGAAATCATAATCTTGACTTTTATTGTCCTAAGGTTATCCCTTGGTTTTAGCCCTATGCATGTGTACTGTCAAATTTTAACCTAAAAGGGGAGTCCTTCTAAATTCATTTGGTTGGTAACGATTTGGTTATGTTGGTGCGAGTTGAGGTTATGTTCCATATTGTTGTAGATGTAAATATATCTAGGTATAATGAAAAAGGTTGAAGAATAGAAGTGAAAAGGGAACGTCTGGTTGTTTTAATCTCAGAATTATTCGAGAGGATGAAATTTTATTGAAGTATATCTCTACATCACTTGTAATGTCTAACTATGCTTTTCTCGTTTTAAAGTATATCTAGAAGGATTACATATTAAATACTCCTTTAAGAGAGCAATGGCCTGAAGATTATGAGAATTTACAATTTTATCAACTATTTAGGGAGGGGAAAGATACGTTTGAAAAGTTGCCGGTAACTCTAAAAAATATTGATAAAGGTAGGTGCATCCAAAAGACATACACAGGTAGATATCACCATTTCGTATGAGGTGTTTTGATTTTAGTAAAAACTTTAACTTCACCAAACGTTACTCATATTAACAGATGGATAAATACCGCTTATACATTTTTAGATTAAGGACTAATGACGTCCTGGCACTTGAAATATTTCAAACTAAAATCGCTTAAATGAATAGGTTTGAACTATTTACAACCGATTCACCACCTAAAATTAGCTTATGTTTAGATTAAAACATTTTTAATAGTGGAAACTTCGTCAAATATAATGTGCCGTTAATTTTTAACCACTTATAGAATTGACACTATAAACAGTGGATTGAGGTAATGTTGAATTTAGTTTTGAAAGGTTTATTCAATAATGTGATATTATACCGGTTGTCCATTAAAAACATTACCGTGGTCAAGTGGCTGGAAGACTTTTGGTAATAAATTTAAGCATAATTTCATATTGTGATGAGACCAGTTTTAGAGATATTTGACTGTCAAAAGGTCGTATGACACTCGGAATACTATCATAAACCAAATTGTTAATATGGGTATTTATTTTTCTATAGCACTTTACCCAGAAGTATCAAAAAATATGTAAACATTAGAATGACTATTCTATACATAAAATTAAAATATAATAAATTACTAGTTATCACATATCTGAAACTACTGGTATATTTTTTATATGTCGGATAATATTTCTATATTATACCAAAAATGTCCTTTTAAATGTACATAGGTACTGGTGAGGTCTTAGGACCGGTTGTTCAATCGGGGATAATTCAGCGATATCGATTGAAGCAGGATCATTGATCGATTCTAACCTATAAATTATATCACATTTTGTTTGTGCGAAACCTGTGCATATAGCGCGTTAAAGCAGGTGACAAGCGTGGTGGCAATCCCCGCCTCTCACTACAAAACTCTTGTTTTTTCACATGTCGTTGGTCGTTAACATATTTCATTTTTGATTCCCATTTATAATAGTTTGTGTCTTTTTACATTACTTTTTTGGTATTCATAATAAAAATATTTTTGTTCTTGGTTTGTAGTTAAGAAATGATTATTGCCCCAAAATTTTTATAACAATAACACCCATACAAACCAAACACGAGGAGCCTATACGTTTATTATTGATCTAATTTGCACCGATAACATTTCACAGCATTTGTAGACAAAATGAAAGTCGTTTTTGGAAAGAGGAGCAATCGCTTCGAAATCTGAATGTTCATTTATATCATTCGTTTTATAGTTTGGTAGACGCGTGGGGGGAGTGTTTCTACGTATTGATAATATATCAACACTACCCTCCAAAATTGTCACAAATAGGAGTCGCACGTTTTAATAAACCTAACCTAACCTGGATAGAGAATGCCGATTTCGCATTGTAGAACATTTTAATATCTGAATATTATAAATTACTTTTTTCTACGCCCATGTCTGTAAACGTCAAAAATCGCACTGACAACTTTCCTTGTAAGTGACATTTAACAATAACATGCACGTAATGAGAATCTCATAACATACATGTGCGTTTAGATAGAAAACTTTAAATTTCTTTGTTAAATCAAATTGCAATCAAATTTTTATTAACGTAATACTTTATTTGGTTTATTTACATACTTTTAATCAATTGAAAAACATAAAAGCTCTTAGTATTAGTGAAATACATTTTAGATTAAAAGAGTGATGCCCCTAAATGTCGGCAACACATTTTACAATCTCAAAAAAAGTAATTCAAATTTTTGGGATAGGGGAATAAACGTTATCTCATTTATGCTGTCAATTTTGGTAACAAATTATAGTATACGAACATTTTCTCAACTTTAACTACGAATATGTCTGTTAGTAGTGAAAAAGATGAAATTATGAGCACTCAGAAGAAAATAGATGGGCGTAGAAAAAGTATAGTACGTTACACGAGTTGTAATCCCATTACGCACTCGTGAAATTTACGCACTCGCCGCTGTGCGGCTTCGTGCGTAAACTTTTTCACTTCGTGCGTAATGGGTTACTTACAACTCTTGTTACGTAATATACTATTGTATTACTTACTATATTGTATGACATTACTTACAATAAGGATTTTTGGGAAATAGTCAAAAAAAATTTGGGAGAATGAACACCAGCATTTTTAAATATACTTATTTCGTTTGCCAAAATAAATCAACCGTACCTACATTTAATATCTTATGATATTAGTAATCAGACAAATCGGTAATTATGAAAAACAAAAGTATTCAGAATTATTCATTGCAAGAAATTGAAAAGTTAAAGTTGTGCTTCAGCCTTCCTTGCGGAAGAGTCTGCATGATCTCGAACATAATCCAAAAGCTTGAATGTGTTTCCAACATATGAAAACAATGAATTAAGTGAGTAATTTTTTATTATTTTTCCTTTGAAAATGCATAATGTTTTATTCTGTAGTTAAATATTGAATATGGTTCACCTAATCAGCGAATTAAACTTCAAATTGTACAACCGGCCCTCAGTAGTTGCAAATAAATAAATAACGGTACCTATATTTGAATGTACATAATATTTATCAGTTTAACAATAATCATTTGGCAATATATCTTTGACAAGTTAGGATTTTAGAAAAAGAATCTCTGGACAGAATTAACAAGTAATAATCAAATAGTTTAAACTTGGGTTTTGAACTTTCTACAAAATATTTAGGTGAAAATAGTTTCAAAATACTAAAACGAACTTTTTTTGTAAATTGTTTTATGGAAAAATTGTTTTATTAAACTTCTGTGCTCGATATAGTAAAGAGCAACCGTAAATTTCTGTCTGCTGAATATTCACACGGAACTACTTAAGAATCTCCGAATAGATATACAGAGTAACCTTACAAGAAATTTCCGAATATAGAAAGACGTTTCCTTTCTATTCGGTTAGAGTTCACGAGCAGGCAAGGTTCTATTGAGAATCTATAAATGGTATCCTTGAATGTAGTTCTATCGAACGTACATACAAAGTTGGTCTTATGAATCTACCAGGGAACACTTTAGTTTAACAGTTTTACTAATTTATTTTACAGTTTGGACCAATTTTTTACCAGTTTTTTTCTGGTATATAACGTGGTTAATTTTTGGGTGTAGGTTTTTTTTCGGAAATAAATGAATTTAACTAACATTTCTTTTTGTCGGGGTGTAATTGGATTTGATTTTATGTTTTTGCCTTAATCCTCCATAATATGATCGGTATATCAATTTATTATTATATTACTTCAACTGTCAATCATTTTTTATTATCAGGTCTGTAATTTCGACCCGAGCTATTCATTTTATTATACGTTTATAACTGCGAATTGTATTTGTTAAATGACCTATGACAATACACATATTTCGATATGCGCATTGCGTTAGTCAAATAATTCGACTATATGATTGTTCAAAAATTGTAGCATCGCTGTGGCTTTCTTCCTTATTTCATGTTCCCTCCTTTACGCTCGACAATATGTAATTATTATATTAAGAGTGCAGCATTATCCCCGGGGTACGTTATATTACAAAAGTTGTTATATTTTTAGTTGTTGTATTAGAGAAAACAACAGGAGAGCTATCAGGAAGTCAGTTTCACTCAAGACAAGTTCGAGTCAGAAAGTGACGTCTAGGCTAATATGGGAATGCACCGAAGAACTGAAGACGTTAGCCGAGCGGATGAACGTCAAGCAGACCAACGTTCATCGGGGTATCGAGGGCAATAAAAAAGCTAACGAACTTGCAAAAATAGGGTAAGAGTATGTTGAACCAGGACATAATATTATGCTCGATTTCACCAACCATTTCCTAAAGTTAGGTAATACCTAAGTCGGATTCAAGAATCCCTAAATGCTATTTACGGTTCACCACGCGCTAAGTAATAATAATAGAGATAGGAAATACCTAATATTATCATTCTTGGGTATTACTTATTGAAACGTAAATTGCATTTAAGAGTTCCTAAAACCGAATTGGGTATTAACTAACTTTGGGAAATGGTTGGTGAAATCTGACATCAATATACCAAAAATCGTGGTACGGGGTTAAAGAAAGGTAAAGAATTGGAACAGGGAGTAGCATTACTAAGTAGACATCGCAAGACAATTACATGAGTAAACTTTAATAAAGGAATGATACCTGAAACGTAGAGCGGCATTTCTCACACGGTGCAGAAATTAGCTGAGAATTGTAACAGGTTTCATGACTGGTCATGCACAAGTAAAGGAACATCAGAATAAATTAAAACTATACTACAGACCTTAAGGCGGATTTCCACCAAACGGACAAAACCAGAACAAAACATCAACGCTGTCCATTTCTACAAAACAAATAGCTACATTTTTGGAATAAGAAACATTTTGGAGACATTGTATCGCCAGTGGCATCAATAAAGAAATTTCTCGTTGATAGTCGTAAAGATCAATAGGTTGTGTTTTATCTGTGTTTTTGTGAACGAACTCGTAATTGGGCGTTCCTACAAAATTGTGAAACATTCATCAAATCTGTCGTTATTTTATCGGTACCACAATCTATTCGTCGTCTTAAAAATGATGTCATCCAGTATCTTGGTTTCTTTCACTTTTGCTTACGCTTGAAAGATTTTATTATAACAAATCCGAACGCCATTATAAATGCAGGGTCTGGAGAAGGCACGATGAAAACATTTCACAACAAATTACGCGGCTCAAATTAGTTTCAGTCCGTTTGTAGAATTCGAACCTAACAAGTTTTTTGTTTTTGAAAACGAAATCAGTCACAAGTGATTCCGTTTGGTGGAAATCCGCCTTTATACACATATTTTACGATAAGGAAACGGAGACAGTGACAAAAAAGACAGTCACTATTTGACCAACCACAAAGCGACGCAATACTATATAGTAAGAATGTGTAAAACTGGTGCAGGCACAAAGGTTCCCTGGGTGATATCAAAAATACAATAAGACATTCGGTTGTAGTGTTAACTTTGTCAAAATAAATGAACATGTATATAGTTTCTACTGAATTGTGAACTCTATAACGTAATTTTGGATTCAAGAGTTCTTTAAGAATAAAAAATTCCAACATTCAAAAAAATTAAAAAAGCTATAGCTCTCAAAACATATTGAAATAAAATATTTGAGAATTCAATGCATTCAATTCAAAATATTTTATTTTACAATAAATTGAATAGTTTCTTCAATAATTGCATTTTAATTAATATGAATATATTTATCAAAATCACAAGTTAATTTTGTCCAGAGTATACTTATTATCACAAATCATAAAAGCTGTTGTAAAATAGAACTAAAAATACAGTTGTTGGAATAAAATATTCGCTCTGAGAAAGTTATTTAGCGAGAGATTTTCAAACTTTCTCGATGTCTACAAAACTTAAATCTGGAAGAAAAAAAATTAACAAGTATAATGGGACTTGTTGATATCAGTATCATACTATTCCAACAACCGCAATTAAACGTAGTTGCCAAATTGGAATATATTTAGAAAACTATGGAGAATTATTAAAATCCGAAATTAATACAGTCTAATAGGATCCCGCAAGGAGCTTTTGGAAAGGTGGTCCCAATTAAATTGGTTCAACTCTTTTTTTATTGTTTACCACAGCCTTTTTTAACGTCTTTTTAAATACATTTTTCTTTTATCATATGGTAACATTACTATACGGATAAAATGGTAAATTTTATGGAGAACAATATATTTCTTAGAAAAATTACAATGACACTCTTCATTTTCGAGTTATACAGGGAAAATTAAAAATACTGCTTTTGGTTTTATGAACATACAATTTTTAAATAAAAAATTACCAAAAATTGGAAAAGGAAAGTTTCATTTGATCACAAATCCACTTTAGCCATACATCAATAAATTTTCGATACGACGCGACGTTTCGTGTCTCCTCGAAGCTAACATCAATAATAATAATTATAATTTTTCATTGATGATATATTAGTTAGTTGAGGTAAGACGTCATAAAAACCTTAACCGTGATATATCTCTGAATTCGGATTTTAAAGATTGACTAATAATTGCAATAAAAGAGGCAGGTCCGTATTTAAAAATATATTGATATTAGCCTAGTGAAGATACGAAAAGTCGTATCGAAGATTCATTTGGTACATGATTATATAGTAAATTTGTTATCAAATAAAATTTTCCTTTTCGTATTTTTGATATTTTTTAATTTAAAAATGTTATGCTTAAAAAACCAAAAGCAGCATTTTTAGTTTTTCCTGTATAACTCGAGAAGGGAGAGAGTCTCCGCAATTTTATTTTAACAAATATAACGTTCTCCGTAATAGTTACCTTTTTGTCTATTACGGTTTAGAATATAGTAATGTTAATGATAAAAGAAACAGCCTGTATACATGTTCCAAAAATCTTTACCAAGTAAATAATTTTGTGATGAGAAAAATGGTGTTTAATATGCTGATAGCTTCGTCAAGAAGGGTCATAGTGATTGATTTATTTTTGAATTACTTGGTATGTATACAGGCTGATCATTTTAAATGGTACCAGCATTCCAGTTTCGGATACCACACAAGTTACGAGATAGGTTAAATCAGAGTAAATTTGGATTGGCCGGTTCTACAATTAGAGTATAAACCTGGTATTTGCTATACGTATAATAACGAGTCACTATCGCGTCTTATGTTAGAGGTATAATGTTTATTCCACCTATAAGTTCATACAATGGGGCTAGTGGACACACCTCTATGCAGGATGTGTAAACAGGAAGATGAATCTGTCAGGCATGTATTATGCGAGTTATCGTGAATAAGAGAGTGTATGTTTGGTGAGTCTTGGCCTACACATGCCGATATAAAGGAGATGTCTCCTAGTGACCTGTCCACCTTCCTGGAAAGGATAGGATGGACGATGACCTAGTAAGACAACTGCTCGGGGGGATGTACAATGGGTCACATCCCTCACTACTCTACAGATACAGAAGTATAAGTTATCTATTCCAGTTTGATTGCATAACCGAGAAATAAACTTATTCTGCATTTCTATTGGTGGGTTTCGCGTAAAAATACCAACATTGCCGTCGTGTCTCGCGTCAGAAGATGAGGAAATTGAAGATATAAGATCCTAGTGTCTAAAGTTAGGTACAGTAAATCGTTGATCGAGCCGAACCATTATCAATAAAAAACTGCCAAGATAAAAATCCTAGACTGCCATATCAATTTGGCGTGGCTGTCACCTAATCTTCGATGCGTTTTTTTCTGTGTCATGAATAGTGTATTATTAAACGAGCAATTTATGATAGCCACTATTCACGCAGGGTGACGTTTTCGTCCCGAGCCGTAGGCGAGGGGCGCAAATCACCCGAGGGAATAATGGCCCTAAATTGCGAGTTGAATACTATACTTTGTCCACGATCCTTGATTTCTTTATTAAATAAAATTTAAGGAAATAATGCGAGTGTAGAACGGAAAGTAATAATTTGGTATTTGGTATTATTGACAATTAATCAAAATTAATAAATTTCTGGAGTACGTCAAATAATGTGACATATGGAGATGGGCGATACTGTGTAAAGTATCGATACTCCGTACCTTTATAGATATATTGTTTTAAAATTATCAATATTAGGAAATATCGTTATGAAAAGTACCAATACTAAAAATTTCGATATTTAATAAATTATTTCATATTGTATCCCCATCTCTAGCCGGAAGGTTGTAAGTGGTGTATTGTCATAGCGACATATGCTATTTAAATGCAAAAGCGTGAATTATGAACCATAATCCACTGTTGTAGATATGTGGGTACCATATACCTTTTGTTAGGAGGTAAAATATTGACTTATTATTAAGTGGTCGTGGACAAATTTATTTTTATATATTACATGAAACTGCATGAAATAAAAATAAAATTATTATTACCTATACTTTCTATAATCGAACAGACTAGATCAGTAATGCACAATCCTGGTCAAACATTGTTTGAAGCCAACATCTCAGATACCTCCAGCAGCATTGCCTATATTTCTAATCAAAAATACTGGCTATTTATACAGAATACGGAGATGTGTATATTTTTAAAATTAAAATGCGATAACGATTAGATTTCATAATATGCTCGTGGAAAATAAAATTTTAAATTATTCATCAGATTTCTGAATAAAATATTAATTATATTACGAGGAATATTCGAAGTATATTTCCAAGATGGCAATTCGTTTGAAATAAGCTGCATCACACTTACAAGTTATTCTGTTGCATTTGGATAATCGGTGTTGGTTTCCAAAGTTGTCGAGGGAAAATCCAAAGACAAATTATGCCTCTTTCTTCTTTTAAGTTCTGGTAGGATAGCGGAAGTGTTAAAATAGGGAAAATCTCTATTATATTGTTTATTTAGCCTTTGTATAAATTCTTCTTTCAATAGTCGAAGACACCTAAAATAAGAAGTCGAGATGTTGATTATACATTCAAAATAAAACATAATTTTAGCCTAAAGTGGTGGATTCTATTATATACTAAAAACAACATAATATCTTTCCTCAATATCTTCTGAATGTTCCTTGTGGTATATTTATTATTATTTTTTCGGAAATCTAACCATAAAAAGATTGTGGTTTGATTTCCCAAAAAATAACAAAAATAATAATTCCTCACATAAAACATAATTCAGTCTCAAGTCACGTGATAAACAATCAGACTCAAGTCACGTGATACACAATCGCAATGGCTTAAAACCACAGAAATAGATATTGCAGCGCTTAGAGATATTGAATATAGATGACAAAAAAAAGAAAGGAGAAGTGATACTAAAGGAAGTGTATTCTACTCCGACGCTGTGTACCTATGCTCGGTCACATACTTCTAGTACGGTTTCACAAGTCGAAAACATCAAGTACTCAAGTACTTATATAGTCGGCAGAAGCAAACATGAGCCCCGAAAAATATGCCAACTAAAAGAAAGGTCATCGCAACGAGCCAATCAGGAGCTAATGTTAACGATTGTACATTAGTAACTGTTAACATAATTGAAATAATATGACCGAGTGATTTCATCAACATACATCAATTTTAGTGTCTGCATCAGTGTTGTCAATGCGAGAATAATTATCCGATCTTTAGACAATTTCGCTAATTTGGATCCAATAGTTTTTCGAATATATTGCAGAAGGGATATATAAAATGGCTATTGTTTTTGGGGATTTTCCATATTGACTAGGGTCGAAGACTTTATTTAGATAACCACTGTGTCCTTTTGGTAATTTTGACAAAATCTGATTATTTTTATTTTTGCACTGGACTGCATTCTATTTTATGTCAGCTGCCATTTATAATCTGCTTTTATATTTTTATATGTTATTTTATTATTTGCTTCATAAATTACAGAATAATCAGTCTTTGTTAAGACTAGTTTTTACACATCAATTTTGTGATTGATTTCATTTTTTTGGACTTGGAATGTAATGTGTTACATAAATATATGAGAATAAAATATCTATTCACTTTCGGAATTGGTACTTTTATAATGCGAAACTTAACAATGATGTTAATTAAATAATAGTTTTTAATATCTGTTGTGTTTGAATAAAGCAAATGAATTAAAGTTGAAGTAGAACATCATTTAATATACATATTTGACAAATCACACAAAATTATTGCCTTACATTCTTCATTTAAAACTAAATATATAAGACTTAGCTAATTGGTAGTGGTGAAGTGTATATTCCAATATAACACTCTCATGCACTTTAACTTTCCGCTGTTAAGAAAAATGAACACTGGAAAAAATTACATTTGTAAATATACCAAATTGGTCACACTATTAATTTGAATTAAACAAACGGTATTCGACGGCTCTACTCCAAAAGATCCCGATGTGTAAGCAGATAGATGTAGGAATAGGCTACTTAACCAGTTCATATTTTGTTGCTTTCAATACAAACTTGACCCTTCTTTTTAATGACGTTACTACAGAGTCATGAAATTTGAAAATTTAGACATTTAGGGCAGATGATAGTTTTATTTTTGGTCCAATATAAATTTTTTATTAATATTTAGAGTTAAACTTTTAGCAAGTTTGACTTTGTTTACATATCTCTCGACACTCTTGACAGTTAACACTTATGGTATCGATATTTGGTTATCGATTCAAAATATCAATTGTTACTACAAAAATACAACCGCAGCGACCTGAATACCCTCCCAGGGCTCATGTTTGCTTCTGTTAACTGTATGTGGTATACCAAGAAAAAATCGCCTCTTGTAAACAATAAAGAATTTTTATAACGTACAACAGTTAAGAGGGAGGAAAAGTAATTTTTCTCCCTAGGGAGGGAAGTGTATTTTTTTGTACAGGGGTAGGAGAAAATAAATAATTTTTGGGACAATGAAGTCAGCATTTTCTAATAAATCTCATATTATTATACTTGTTTCCTAAAATATGTGATATTTCATATAATTACACTATGAACTAGATCTTATATTCGCTGATGGTCGGTTAATTTAGAATTATACTTACAGCCTATATACCGAAGACGTTCTAAATCTTCCTAAATCATAACTTGGAGTATGAGGTTTATGAATAATAAATACATCTGGTAATACAATAAACGCATAATTTTGTGCTTCTAATTCCATTATATGTGAGACTTTGTTCCAGCCAAAGCCTATAAACTTTTCGTCGTATTCTACTACATCGCTTCTAACGACTATATAGGGTTCGTAATCAACTTCCCATTTTACCTAAAAAATAGTAATTATATTACAAACACGTATTTATTTAAATTTGGTATTCTTATTACATGATAAGGTTTGGTACTATTTTTCCAAATATTATACATTGTTGGCGTATGACCAGGAGCCCAAATGTTGGACAAAAATGGTATAATTGAATTGCCGTCTAATCCCATTAACAGTTGGTGTTTGTCGCTCGGTATTTGGTTGACATATTTTTGAATTTCAAATGCTGGTACTATTAGTGCCTAAAACGTTAAAAACAATGTTATACAACCCAAACGGGTAGAAAAAATTTCATATTGAAAATCATGAAAAAGCTTACCATTTCAGGGAAATTCAAATGTAATCAAAATACAAGGCTAGTTTAAAAAGCCATATTCAAATAGATTACTGTCAAATGTTGAACAAGCTGCGACATTTAGTTTGATAGTCATCGAATGCAGGCAACCTCGCGAATTTCAACGAAAAAACATTATTTTTTGAGAAACAAAACCTTCACCAAGGAAAGGTTTAATAAATATTTTTTTGCACTCGGCACCATCAAAAAAACATTATTTTTTGAGAAACAAAACCTTTACCAAGGAAAGGTTTGATAAATAGTTTGGCACTCGGCACCATCAATTTAAATGGTTGAGAAACGATTTACCTAGGTCCGTTGGGTTTAAAAAAAGACTACAAATATTAGAAAAAGAAGTTAATGTCATCCCACTTGCGTAAAACTGGCTAGAGTTTGAAGTTATCCAATTTCATAGATTGTCAAAAATGCAGCTCATAGATATTAGGCAAACTAGATCACGTGACCTAATATGTTCATCCAGCCTGAATTAAGCTACGCCATTACGTCTTTATCGGTTTGTCACTCTGTCTTGTGTTGTGACAACGATTGTACTTAAAAAGTGAGACGTCACTTTATGCAGAAATCGTTCTGTCAACATTGAAGTTCGTCGTCATTGTCATTACTTTAAATAGGTGAAATTCATTTACATTTCCTCTTACTGTGATATTTTTCGATAAAATGCCGGACCACTTCTGCCGTTAAATGTCATTCAAGAGGTGAGTTTTGTAACAATTTATTTGTAGAATGTCAAATTGTAGTCTAACTATGATATGTTAAATTTGGTGTTCACTTATTTCCTCTCATAATTAGATCACCAGAAATACATATCGAACTTTCTAACAATCATGATTTGATTCGGATGCTTATGAGTTATGACGTAACGAGAAAGATTCGAGACTTTTACTATAGATAGCAATGGAACTAATTTTCTTAAGTGAGCTATTTTTTACATTATTGAAAGATATATTTACCTTCTTTTTTAAAGATCCAAACGTCGCAATATGCTTTACTAATGATTCATATAAATCTTTAGATGGAAGAAAATCAATATCAGCCAAAAATACAAATGGCGTCTGTACATTTTCTAAACCAATATTTCTTAGTATATTTATTGGATAAAAATCCTTAAACAAAATAATTTTGTCAATAACATTTCAAACAAAATAACTTGATACTTACCCCATCTTTAAAAACAGCGTGGTACGCTACGTTCCACCTGTTTTTTAAAATTTCTGAAGATGTTATAAACGCAAGACTTTTCATTAATTCGGGATCAGATACGTACAAAGTTAAACTTATGGGACCTAAAATAACAATGTGCATAAAATAGTACATTACATAAAAATATTACAGATCATAAATGAGCCACCTGCATATTGTAAGAAAAACAAATACCTAAATACTAGATCGTATTTTCTTGTATCAAGGTTTTGATAATGAAAACAAAAGCAATCAAATAATGACTTTTCAATTTTTTATTTTAGTATCTAACAATTTTTTCAACATGACAAATAAAAGTAAAACAAATTCTTATTCCAAAATAAAAAATAGATTCTCCAAAATCTTATACAATGTGGATCTTGTGTGAATAGCACAACTAATATGAATAGTGAACATGTCCCATGGCACTTATTTGCAAAGTTTCATAAATGAAGTTCTCTTCGTTTAAAAGACATTTATTTGGTTCCATACTTCATTCCAGCATTGTATATTCAATTCTTCGAATCACTTTGAATGTTTTGCTCCCTTACCTTTTTTCCCTATCTTTAAAAACATGGGTAGAGATGATTGAGAAATCTAGCAGAATTAAATTGTTATACCTTTGGCGTTGTATGAATTTTGACAAATTTAGTTTCGTATATTATCTATTCGTGCACATTGCGCAACAGCACACGAAATTAACTTTTATCATTTTCGTTAGAATTCCTGAAGTTGTTTGCGTTCAATGGCTGTCAAACACAAATTAAATGACGCAGCTTGGTCAAAATTGGTCTATTAATAGATGCAATTGTCGAGAACAATGTTGTATTTAAAGTGAACTAGACGCGTGATATTTGAAATTTCCCAAAACAATAGTTGGAAAATCAAGAATGTTTCTAAAAATTATATCTACAGTTCGTTCAATGAACTTACATAGATGATATGATACGATACTAAATTTACCAAAATCCATACAACACCAAAAACTATAACAATTTAATTGAATTAACTTTCTTACTCAGCCATCCATTTATTTTGCAAGATAGAGAAAAAAGTCAAGAACGACAAATGATCTGCATCCTAGTGAAGGTAAAAAGCATCCGATATAAATTAGTTATCTCGGGAATAACAAATCACCAGTAAACACGTCGACTAACGAACAATGGAGACAACTGAGTTCATAAATCCACATTAATTTAAGCATTTATTAATAGACTTGCATATTGTGAGAAGGAAAGCACCGAGCATTTTGTACAATTTGATTTAATTATTTGTTCCATTCTCATCAATTTAATAAATGCAACTAATTTTTATGTGAAAGTAGTTTTTAAATTTCTCGTTTTACAGATAATTTTCACTAAATCCAGTATGCAAAAATTCGAAATTACGAAACCTATCAAAATTTGCAAAAATGTACATGATGTCCCATTGGAATTTAAAATGGTTTTGTATTTTACATATAACCGAAAGTACATTATTGACAAAAAATCACAACAATTGTAGTCTGCCTCATCTACAAAGTTTCATAGATATCTTCGGTTTCGTTTTAAAGATGTATGTATAGTTTGGCAAGTTTATCTGAAGCTACGGGGCATCGGTAAAGGGCGAGGAAACATGGCAGATATCTGTCATAAACGTACCAATGGCGTACGGTACCTATTTTTATAAAAGTATTAAAAATAATTAATTTTATTATATAATAATTATATATAGAAACTGAATTTTGCTTTGCTTTTAAAGGTAAGGTATTTTTCAAAACACGGTATTTGTTAAAAATAAATAATGTTAAGAATCGTACTTGAATTCAATATGGATACGAAACGGTTTAAAATTTCACACTGACAATACCAACGCCACTGGATAATCAATGTCAGTCAATTGACAAAGTGAGAGGGAAGAGCACACGCACGCGCTTGCCAATAGGAAGTCAGCTGGTCGCTAAGCAACGAATGCCTTTCGATAAATTTCACCAATTGAGTTAGTTCGGAGGGCGAGAAAATCATGGTTTTCGCACAACGCTGCCAGAGCTTGAAAAAGCCCATAACAAATTTGGAAAAGTGTACATTTTTTAATATTCATAAATTGAAAAAAATAATGTTAATATACAAAATCCAATGAAACAAACACTTTAAAGAATTAACGTTTAATCATATTGTTAATAATAAAAAGTCCATTTTCTAATTATTATCACTACATACTTAGCACTTTAGCTTTTTTATAGTAAAACGTGACAATATCGAATGTTTTCGACTGTATTCCTTTCACAGCTTCAGATAAACTTGCCTAACTATATGTTCATTGGGGTGATATTCACTGAGACCTAAAAGATCTATTGTGTCCCTTTTCTTCTACTTAGTTTCTGAGGAAAGTATCAGAGATTTAGATCTTTCCAATGATCAGATCTTCTCTTTTTGGCGTTGTCTATTTCTTCCAATACTACATTGGAGCTGATACCGCAAAAGGTTTCCGGCCTCCAAAAGGGTGTTCTGCACCTCTCTTTGCTAGTTCATCTGCTATTTCATTTCCTTCTACTTCAGTGTGTTCCATATTTTATTCTAGCCATGTATATTAACGCAATTCACAATACGGCAGTAAATAAGAACAAATTTAGAAGTAGTATATGTTGTGAAACACTTACCAGACCAAGTTTTGACTAGTTCTTCGATAGTTTGTAGCCTATCATACGATAATTGAGCAACAAAAGTAATATCATTTTCAATTACGACATGTTTATATTCCCTAATAAATAGCAACGTTCTCCAATGCATTTTGGCTAGATTTTGAAAGTCCGAACAGATCTCGTCAGAATCATTCTGAGGAACCGTAACGGGAAGACTATTACACGCATATAATTTTTTTCTTAACAAATTGCCGTTATGTTCCTGAAATCCAATAGCTACGCTCTTGAAATATTCGCCATCTTTATTCTCAACGTTATATTTTTTTGGAGAGTTCCAGTGAACAATCTAAAAATGACAAATATTAGTATAGAATGGGAAACTCTTAAAAATTTTAAATCCAAAGTTTCCAGACGTCTGCTTTAAAATCATATGAAATTAGGTTTATCTACTCGACTCAGTGCCACGTAAACTTGTCCTTCCACAAAAAGTTTCGGGCTTAAATACACAACTGCGTCGTCTACAGTGCTTCCTTGCATTACTTCCACACTCTTTTGCACGTTGCTCTATACTTTCTTTTCACTTATCAAACCTTATTTTTCGTTGTTTTAGTTTTTGTTTTATTATCATTTGATCCCAAGAGTAAATAACAAGAGGTCCAATAGAGGGCCAAGGCTTTAATTACATAATTACAACAAGATGTGCACAAGTCTTGAGGGAATTACGCTAGCGACATAACATTTTTAGCCATCCTTACGATTCATAGACCTCAACACGTTACGAAACCTTGACTTAGGTGAAAAATCCGTGCTTAAATTCCGATTTTAAGTTGATAAAGTTCTTTGTTTTGATTAGATGCTTGGATTTAAACTATCATGCACTTAGTTCTACTTGTAAAGCCCTTTCATTTGATATCCACTACCCAAATTAAGGGTATTGTAACAACCAGTTATACCTAATTAGTAAAACTTTTAAAAACATATCATTTTCGGGTTCTATTCGTCTGTATAAAACTTATGTCCGACCCCTACTGGAGTACTGTGGAACGGTTTGGTGCCCAGAATTAGTGCGCGATAGAACTCTTCTCGAAAATATCCAAAAGAAGGCCACCAGACTATCTTTCACACGAAGAAGGCCAGATTACCAACAAAGACTTTCTTTAGCAGGGTTACCAACTTTTGAAGCTCGTCGACTCCGTGGTGACTTAATTATCACCTTCCGAATTTTAAAGTATGGATATGGAGATTTGCAACACTTGTTCATTTTAGATGATCACAGCAGACTACGTGGACATAGTTTGAAAGTGAAGAAGGAGCCCTTTTCATCGATAAGACGCCAACATTTTCTGTGTAATCGTATTTTTAGTACATGGAACAGTCTCCCAACGGAAATTATAAATTCTCCATCTATAAATGTTTTCAAAAACCAACTAGACAGTTATTTGTTTGTAAACTGATCAGTGTTGTGCACAATCTATTAGTCTAGAGTTCATTTGAGAAACCAATTTTTTGTAATGTAGGTACTATTTCATTTATCTTGTAAATGGGCTTATGGGTCTCCATGACCCCAGCCCTTATTTCTATGTAATAATAATAATAATAATAATAAAATCCGCCATTTTGAGGTGGAGGCCAGCTTGAATGTATCTTTTAAGAAGTACTGTATTCTGATTTATAATCATTCTGAAAAAACATTATTGTATTGTCATCACAACTTAAGCATCAATCTGTCAACAGGAAGGGGTGAAATTTCAAATACTAAATTTGACACAATCAACAAACAGGTCAAGCTAAGGAAAATCGTTTAAGAACATCTGTTTTTTGGTTGATTTGAAGAGCGGTTTTTATTAGGGCGTCATATCCGTACAAGCTCACTGGCAGTTATATTTCACTGTTTGTTTTGATCGTTTCACATCAGAGTTAATCTTTCGAAATATCTAGAGTTGGCAGATCCATGTTGGACTCGAATTACTACTATTTCAAATCTCAAATTTAAGAAACTCTTTCATATGTTTTCTATTGATAGTAGCAGTAAAGTTGGTCTTTAGAATTTATGTGTTTGATAATAACAATGATTAAGTCACGTGACCGACATTCATATTTTAGGACAATATGTATAAGCAAAAGAAGAATCTTGAAAATTGGCACCACAAAATAATAAAAATTCCAATCTATATAATAAAGCTGTTGTTTCTAATCTGACAATACCATAGAAAATATAAAATTACCTTCACTTTATGATTTTTATAACAACTCTCACTTAAAGTCCGATCACTTAGCTGAGTATTCCATACACAAGGCACTTCATATATTATTTCCGGATGTTCCTTAACAACAGCATTGATTATATCTTGATCTGCTAAACGTGTAGAGCCATATAGAAGAGCATCTCGTTTTGCAAGATCCGACCACAATTTTGACCAATTCAACGATTTCAGTAGGTAAAGGTTGAACATGATTACTCCTGAATTGAAACTAAAAACAAAGTATTTTAATAAACTTATTAAATAAACATTAATCAATATTACCCTCTACCAATAGCAGGCCAAACATTCAGTCCTAAGTAATAGTCACTTTGATTTTCAACCATTCCTATTGCCTAAAATTATAATATAGCAAAATTTAACCATTTAAATTAATCAATATATTTAGGTTAGTAGCAGTAGGATTTAATATTTTCAGTTTTTCAAGCAATATTTGTATCAACAAATTAACATATCCGATAATCATTTTTAAGGTTCTGTACCCAAAGCGTAAAAAATGGACCCTATTGTTAAGGCTTTACTGTCCGTTCGTCTGTCGCCAGGCTGTATCTCACGAACCGTGATATTTAGACAGTTGAAATTTTCACAGATGATGTATTTCTGTTGCCGCTATAACAACAAATACTAAAAACAAAATGAAAAAAATATTTAAGAGGGCTCCTATACAACAAACGTGTTTTTACACTTGATAAACAACTTAATATATTTGTTATAAGAGGGGATATAGCTCGCTGGTTGAGCATTCGACTGCAGATCGAGAGGTTCAATTCCGGGTGTCTCCTAGATATTTTGTTTATTGTTATAAAATATTTATCCTTTAAGCTATAAACTATGTTTGCCGTTTTTATAGATAATGGTACGGAACCCTTCGTGCGCGAGTCCGACTCGCACTTGGCCGGTTTTTTATAAAAAATGGAGATGGTAAACAGCATTCTATCGACAAAGAATAATTTTTTCGTCGACCTTTACAAAAAATGACATTTTACGTACTAATTTCCGGATGAAATAAACAGTCTATTTTTAACGTCAAGTACTTTTGGTGGTCACTATGAAACGGCACGGTGAGAGAATGACTTTGACAATAACTGTCATTTGCTGTTGTAAAATCAATAATCTACGAAATCCGTTAGATTTTACGTGTTAATGTAAGTGTTCATAATAATCAAGAATGATAGATGGAACTTATTTTTTGCAGAGCGGACGAAGAGAGTATGCGGACCAAAAGTGTCTATGGACGATAAATACTTGCTTTCAAAAATAGTCGATTTTTTATTCGGAAATTAGTAATTTTTTGTAAAGATCAACTAAAAAATGTAAAATGCACTTCGGCAAATAACTGTCTATTGTCTCACATGCTTGCTAGTCTCGGCTAAGCCTCGACTATCAATTTGCAGAATCGACTATAATAGACAGTTTTCGTCCTTGGTACATAACAATATATATAAATAACAGATTACAAAATTTAGAAGTTCCAGGTTTACTGTTACTGTTTAAAAGATCTATACTCTATAAACGCAAATACTTTTGGAAAAATAGTATTTTTTAAGGAATCATTTGACTCAAAATACATAAATTGATAGTTTCAACCCTTACACTGTGAAATTCATACATATCAATGTTTAAAAATACTCATTTTTTATTTCACAATATTTTTTTATTTATAAGTTTTACAAAAAGCTTATACCCGACCGGTTTCGATGTTTAAACATCATTTTCAAGTGGTGAAATGAAAACATTGTTTATTATGTAACTAAGAAAATGGAAGGAATACTTTTAGGGTAGGATAGTAATAGGTATCATATAGATAGTGAAATTAAATAAAGTAAACAAGTGTATTATTAGCTAAGTTAAAAGGTGTATATATGTACATATTTTCGCGATGAGCAGAATTTAGAAAAGATAGGTGGAAACACATTAAAATATATCGATCAAACAGTCTAACAAAGGAGATTGTAAAGTACCTATTTGCTCATTTACAAGAGTATACTGAGGATCATTGGAGTACCTTCTTATTTCTAAAGACTCTAAAAAGTTAAGTTTAGTATAATTCCGACAGTCATGTAGTAACTGTATTTGATTGTTCAAATTTGGTTTGTGGTTTTGTTCTAACAAATGTTTTGCATAATTTGATCTGTCAGGGTGCTTGTTTCTGTAGGCTCCAAGATGCTCACTATACCTTATATTAAGATTTCTTCTTGTTTGACCAATATATACTGCATCACATTCAGAGCAGTTGATTTTATAGACACCAGATTTCTCAAGTGAGGGCGTCTTCTCTTTAACATTACTTAAAATTGAACCAACGTTCTTATATGTTTTAAATGCTGCATTAGATGTTGGAATAGCATTTGAAATAATTTCTGAAATTTTATTTGAAATTTCTCCTAAATAAGTTAAACAGAAATAATTTGAATTGTCTGCGAGTTGTTTTGGATAGATCAAATCTATTGCCATTTTGTAACGTTTTCTTTTTATTATTGAATCTATCATTTGGTATATATATCCATTAGATATTGCTATTTGTTTAATAATATTTATTTCTTGTATGAAGGCTGCTTGATGCATTGGAACCGAAAGAGCTCTGTGTACCATAGAGTTATAAGCTGAAATTTTATGTGAAAAAGGGTGATGGGAGCTTGATGGTATAGTCATATCAGTATGTGTTGGTTTTCTGTATATATTATAATTTAGTTTGTTATTTACACATTTTATTGTTAGATCTAAAAAGTTTATGCAAGAGTTTTGTTCGATTTCAAGTGTAAATTTAATTTTAGAATGAGCACTATTAATAAATGTAAGCAGCATATCTAATTGTCTGTTGGTTCCTAAGAAGTTAGCAATTACATCGTCAACATATCTATACCAAAAGATAATATTTCTTGAAAATTGGGAATTTAAAATTTTTTGTTCAATATTGTCCATGAAAATATCTGCTAGCAAAGGAGATATAGGGCTGCCCATTGGTAATCCATTATTTTGTAAAAAGAATTTGTTATCAAAATAGAAATAATTCTGTTCTATGCACAACTGAAACAAATTTAAAATATCTGTTATTTTACAGTGGTGCACATTTTTATTTATTAGCAATTCATTCATAAGTTGTAAACATTCTCTAGGAGGAATATTTGAGAACATATTCGTTACATCAAATGATACTAGTTTTGAATTTTGAGGAATATGATAATTTTGTAATTTTTTAATTAGATCTAATGAATTCTGAATGGTAGTTTTTGGTGAAAAATCATAAGTTTTGAATATTGAATTTAATTCTCTTGATAGTTTATAATTTGGTACATTTATATAAGAAACTACAGGTCTAATAGGTTTCAATTCTTTATGTAACTTAATAGTACCGTATAATTTAGGTGGTTGAGGGTTCTTTTCTACTAATTTTAATTTGTCGAATGGAGTAAATATTGAGTTTGCCGCCTCTATTTCAGTTCTCACCTCTTTAGAGAATATTTTTGTTGGATCATTTGTTAACTGTAGTAGGTTTTCAGAAATAATAAAATCGTAAATTTTAGTATCATAATCTTGTTTGTTCAAGATTACTGTTGTATCACCTTTATCTGCTTTAGTTACTATTAGATTATTTGTCTGTAACTTTTGTTTAATATTGTATGAAACTTTAGATTCAATTTTAGCCTGATAATTAGTTTTAACTGGTTTCATAATTTTTATTAGGTAACCTATTTGCATTTTTTCAAAATTAAACTTTTTTGTAGTAGATCTAAAGGCAATTTCTGCATCTGTAGGTAATATTTCCTCAATTTTGTTGGTGTAAGTAGGTGGGATACAATATTTAAAACCTTTGTTTAAAAATGCTAATTCTGCTTCATTAAATAAAGTGTCTGATACATTTTGAAACTTAGCTGAAAAATTGAATGTGTTACTTACAGAATTTCTATATATAGTTGTTAAATTTATATGAGAAAGTTGGTTCAATTTACGTTTTTGAATAATATACCTGTTTTTTATTAAACTTCTTGAAAATAGCCCAAAGTTCGTAAATATCGCCAACCACCGTCATATCAGTATCCAATACTAAAATCCTATCGGTGATTTCTGAAGGAATTATTTTTGGAAACAGCAATTTTAACAATCCATGTATACCTGAGTAATGTGTATTGGGTATCCATCTTATTTCAGCTGTATAATCGTTGAGATTATAGAACGTTGTATTTACTAAAACATTCAATGGACAACATATTTTGAGTAACAAACCTAATGTTGGAATAAAATTATTTTTATCATATGTACAGAAAAAAGAATGGAGGTTAATTCCAAATCCCAATACGAGTAATTCAGAAAATTTTCAAATTACTTTATATTTGTTTAAGCAAACTATTTACTCAATTATAGATCTTTTCTATTGAGGTGTATTTACCAGGTGCACTTATAAAGTAACGATTTTTTCTTGCATGTACCAGGCATACTTTGTTCTATCCTTGTAGGGTACCTCTACAGTATTATGTGTATGACATATAATCTGTCATCCCAAAGAATAGTGAAATTTCTCGTCCATTCACAAGATTTAGGTCCATTTTAAAATTATTTTCCACGTTCAGCATAAACAATAAACGAATGCTTCATAGTAGTGTATTAAGAAAAAATTAGAAAAATCAAATTAGCCGAGTAAACACTATATCTAATTAAAATTTATGGTCAATTTCATAAATCATCCTGTAAATTAATAAAGAAGAGAAGTTGACACTTTTTAGTGGCCACATGATATCCTCCCCGAGGGACTCTACATATGGTAGAAGTATGTAAAGTTCCTCATGACTCACCCTATATATATGGATATACTCTCATACAGCATAAAAATCTACTCCTTTTTAACAAATCGGATTTTTTTCAAAAATGTTCCAACACTTTAGTTTTTCGGAGATATTCCGAAATGAATGCGTGGCTTTCATACATGACATGGTCAGTGTTAATTATTATGCACATTTTAATTGTTATCATCTCGTTTCACAGAGGATAAAAAAATTCAGTATTTTTAGTTACATGAATAACACTTTTATTAATCTTATATTCAAATTTCATTGGATTCCTAAGAAACATCATTTTATGAGTGAACTACCTTAAAAGCCATATAATACATTAATAAGAAATAATAATAATTGAAATACCTTGTGCAACATCCCAGCTTTCAAACAACTTTTTCAGTATTTTTTCTGAAATCTTATTGGAAATAATATGAAAATGCAGTGGATTAACTCTATGAAAATATATGGATTTTAGTAAAGTGTGAAACATTAGGTTGGAGTTAAATCCTGAACATACGACTCCAATATGAATAGTTTCACAGCGATCATCTTTCGATACTTTTTTAATGTTAACTTCCTTATGAATTTCTACAAATTGCTTCTCTTTTTTAATAGAAAAATTTCGTTGTGCTAAAATAAAAAAAAATATCAAAATGTTAAACATTAGGTTCAATTCTTCAGAAAAATATTCACGAAGAATATAAGTTATTTAATATTCAATTCAAATATTCCTATTTAAATGAATTTACAAAATCTATAATAAAATCACAAATGACATTTTTTTCAAATGAAATTACAAGATTTATTTCTTAAAGGCAATTAGAAGCTGCTTCCACCTTTATTTCAGTAGCTAAAATTTAACATGAAAAAAAAGCTTATTATTGAGCAAAATAGTTAACATAACTTTGATGTGGCAACGAATAAGTCAGAGAAGGCTCATCAACCTGCACTCAGGGTTACTAAGTCTGACATCTGAGAGGATACATATGAGACTGACTCAAACGAAAATAAAAAGTCCACAATGGGAAAACATTTATTGAAGGACCATTATAACACAAAACTGTAAAACCACTCAAAATAAGCAGGAATCAAACCAGAACAATAAGTACTAAAGTTCACAGTTCAATAAGAGAACACTGAGGAATGAGGAATGAGCCGACGTATCAACTAAATCTTGAATCTTCCCAAATTATTGTAACTGAACACGAATTAGATTTTCGGCTCGATTTAAGAACAGATCTTCTCTAGTCTCTGTCCTGATATCGGAAATTGTTAATGAAAATGTGGAAATACCTGATCTCAATAGGTTTTTTTTGTAATGGAAGTGCTATGGATGAGGCATAGAGCACAGCTGCCAAGGCAAGTTCCTTAACCTTAAAAGCAAGTTCCAGAGTAAAGCTGACCACTTTTATGGAAGTTGTAGATAAAATAAAATAGATGTACTCAGAAGAGAAATTAGAGATCGATGATTGTTCCATGGAAAAACCAATGGTAGATTCACAATTTTTAGCAGACTTTATGAATTTAAGAATAAAATTAGGGGTTTCAAGTCAACTCGAAAACAATAATTTTCAATTTTTTCCAAGCTGTAAGAAATGAAGGATTTTGAGGAAGTTTCTAATTTACCTCGTATAAAATAAACTTACTTGCATAGAGATCTTTAAGAGATTTTTAATTATTCATCAGATCAAAAAAAGAAATATGCTGTTTGAAAGACAATTTAATATGCTTGAGTATAAATTTATCAAGAAGGCTTATTGTTTATACATGTAGGCATAACAACTGGTAAACAAACGAAATGTATTTATGTGCTGATTGTAAAGAAAATAACAAATCTGTCAAATATTACAATTATTATGTTTGCAACTGAAATTTGCATATCATTCGTTTTTCATAATCTCAAAAGTGTTCAAGTGTATTAGTTTAATGCATACTACACCACAAAAACTGCACAAGTTATTGCTTTATACTCACATTAAAGCATATTAAATTGTCTTTCAAACAGCATACAATATTTTTTTTTGATCTGATAATTTAAAAAAAAATAGGTAGTTAAAGTGCACAAGTATATGGATAAAATTGTAGAATAATTGATTTAGCGACTTTTTAAAAAAGTCAAAAGTGTGAATCCTGTTTTTACTTAGTTCCTTAAAATTTAGTTGAGAATCTAAGCAAAGCTGACATTCAATTGGAATTGTGTCATTTACAATCAGATCCTTTTTATCAAAGAAAAACTGACTGGCATAATAGTTGCTGCAGCATGTTCTCAAGCTTCAGTAGCTTGCTATTTACTAAAAATTAATGGAGTTTCAAGAGGTACATAAAATAACTTTCTACAGGATTTATTAAAAATGATGGAGAGTATAGATACTGTTACTTTTAGACAATCCTGTAAGTATTTATTTCAAGTCTAGTGGTGTTGGTATGATGAATTATAAGAATAAATGTCAATCATAAATAAATTATTCAAAGAGAATTTTTTTAATTATACAATTCAGGGTGATAAAGTACCTATATTAATTGGTGAAATATAAGTATAGTGAGTGGGAAAAAGTAACACTTAATGATTATAATTTTACTTACGTGTGTATAAACTGGGAAAAACGTTAACAAAAATTAGCACTGCAGTAGTTAAAATAAGTACGATCAACCATTGTCTAGCAAATTTACAAAAAAAGGCATTTTGGCGTTTTAGTCGAATTTTTGGTAGCTAAAATAACAAAAACAAGCCACGGTATACTCCGCTACAAAGCGGTTTTGTTTAGCATTTAAAAATAAAATAGACGATTCTTCTTTGTGTTTTCTTCAGTTTAAAATAAGTACTTAAAAAATATGCTGAAGAATAAAACCAGTTAAATCATATTATTGTATCTAAATTGTTTACTATAGTGAATGAGATAATATTATTCAATGTGTATAACAATACAAAATACACAATTGGATCAGCAAAATAAAATTAATTGTACAACCGTTCTGTCACAACTTCACAAGTTTTTTTGAACAGCTGGTATTTTTCTGACAGTTTTGACTTTTGACGTAACAGCTTATATTCTTCTTTATTACAAATTTAGTCCCTGTTCGGTGGTTAGCTTGCATGAATTATGCGTGAAGACGATCGCAGACCGTCACTAGACCTAGAGAGCGCTATTGCTATAACGGTGAGCAGCAAAGGCTTGGAGCATAGAGACTATCTAGTTTCCATGGCTTGGAGATTTGCCAATTCACAGGAAATTAAATAATAATGTATCGATGATGTTTATGCTTAGGCAAGGCACACACAGCATTTGGACATGCAACGATGCCCACGCCACATTTTTGTTATAGCGATCTATGCTATGCACAATCGTAATCCCAGTCTCACTCCGGGGTGTGCTTTTAATTTAAAATAATTGAGTCTTTGCCCTTCTTGTGGAAGTCTCAAGCGCAACAATCACAAATGTAGGTTTGATATTTGATATGAGCACAGCGGGAAAAACCAATTTTATGAAAAAAACTGATTTTGGATTTTTATTGAACTGAACATATCATGAAGTAGTTAGTGGGATATTTATGGAAGAATTTACCATACAGAGTGCCCAAAGATCCCGACAATAAGTTTTCCTTCTTATGATTATACTTATGCATCAACCACTTTTAAAAAATTACAAAAACATAATAAATTGCATGTTTGAACCATGATGTGTAATAACAGTAAAATTGGCATTGCAAATCTCTCTCTGTTTCTCTTTAAAAATTTCAAGAATAAATATGAAACTCTCCTGTTTTAGGCAACCAGTTTCATGGTGAGATTCTCACTAGTAGGTACCTTTAAAAGCACGTACGGGCCCTGTAAATAAAGTAAATGACAAAGTGGGCACCAGTAAAGGATTTTGGCGAATCCTTGGAGAATGTAAATGAGGCAGCCAGACTTGGGAAGGTACTGTCGAAAGACCCAACGATCCCAGGAGGAAGACATGGACAGACTCCAAAAATGAGACACCTACTTACGAGCACACATTTTCCCGAATGTTGATGATAGATCCCAGTTAATGCGACAGAAAATATAGTCATTAAGAGTATAACAAAGCTAGACCTATGGTCAAACAAGAACGGAGAAAGGAAATAATTAAATCCGATGGAAGAGTTACATGGGCAATAAAATCGTTCAAACGCATGGAGTCCAGCAAATAATGTTGCAGAAACTACCAGAAGGGATGTTTAATATTTAATAACAAAAACCTTCCCGCCGTGCCTTAAGTAAGAGTACATTCCAGGATGAACTTTAACACCTGAGCAAGAAACCGTAATTTCAATTTACCAACAGATTTCATACCTATCAGTTCACGCCGAATATTTCAAAGACACGCGAGATATTGATTGATATGAATATTAAAGGAAATCGAGTACTGAGTACCATATGCCTACCTTAAGGGCAAATCTACTGAAAGTGCTTTGTATGTGGTAATTGATAGGAGCGATAAGGAATACGCTTGCTGCATTTTTCCAAAGATGGAACCTTCAACAATTTTAACACTGAGTCCATAAAAAAAACCTTGAAATTACAGTAGAGTAGAAGAATAGTCAACTTAGATCTAGGAGACAACCAATGTAAAAATAAAATCCCCAGAGCACCCCAAGATGAGTAGGGGTCATATCTCCATAACTTTGGGAGGAATATAACTACTCAGTATTTTCAATTGACTCTGTCACGTAGACTGGCATAGGAGCTAGAGGACACTCCACAAGATTTAACACCCATATGTCATACAGACAGTTCGCAATGTGGTCCAGGATACACACGGGAAAAACACAGAAACTCTTGGAGAAAAAGCTTGATATATTTACGAGACATTGTGCGGTAGGTGTTGTTAAGCCTCTCAAAGGTGTTATGCTTCATGCAAGCATTGTACCTCAGCATTCAAGGGTGGACTATAAAATTGTACCACTCTTGGATGTAAGTCGTGATGTCCAGCTATTACTCAGGGGAGTAGGTTTCGTACCTTGGAGCAGATTTAACAAAGAGCTTAGATAGGAAGAGAACAACTGTTGCGTCGCTGTTCTCCCGGATTGATCTATTCAACTAATGAACTAGTTAAGGTAATATAAGCTATAAAGAAAGTAAAATTACAAAATAATGGGCGCCACCTATCTAAACTCGATGCTCGTTGATTAGAGGTTGTAAAAAGAATAATGCAAGATTTAAAAAAAATATATCACAGTTTTTTATTTCCTATCTCTCCTTTAAAAAAAAATTTTATTTTTGTTACAAGATTTTTAATCTGAGATTGAATCCATAAATTGGATCAGATAATACAAACTTACAATATTGAGTTTTACAAAGGTTTAGATATAACAAATTTCTGATGTTTTGGTTTACAGAATGAAGAAATTTTTTTTTTGACTGTTGAATTCTTAAAGAGCCTTTAATTTGGTGACTATTCAAATCATTTTTACTTATCTTTGTAATATTCTCTTCCGTGCTATTCCTCCTTTGGTTCAGATTGGTATTTGTGTTTTCGGCCACACTTCCATGGTCTTTGGGATCTTATAGGGACTATTCTAGAGGATGAGCCTATTTCGGCTCACGGAGCTCCGTCGGGTTAGGACGACTTCTAGGTGCCAGAGGGTAAATGTGCCTAAAACACCACACACGAGGAGAATCTGATATGACCCTAAAGAATACTATTGATAGCAACGTTCTGGTAAAAATGCTTGAACTTGTACCAAACTTAGGCCATGTTACAAGTGAACACGGAGTTACAAAGAGCACGGACCAAAGGAAGAAGAAAACAAATATATATATAAAAAAAAATTAAACAGTTATTTTGGAAAAATAATAAGAATTGTCTTATTATTTTTTTATAAATCAGTTAACAAAAAGAAACGTCGAGTAATTGTTACTCCTCGTAAATTTCATCCTCTATATATAATTCCATAAATCAACTTTAATATCTTAAGCATATAAAAGTACCAATGCCTTAAGGCAACTGTGTATTTGAATTTACCCACTTATTTTTTGTATAAATTCCCCAAAGAAACTTTTTAATCAAGGATATATTTTTATCAAATAAAAATACCTCGCTACTCAAAATATAACAAAACTTGTATTCCTAAATAAAATAATGTTGTGAGACTGAATGTATCACACGATAATTATTACCTTTTTTTATTAAGGCAAAAATAGGGCTCACCAACTTCCACACATTCGGCCGAAAAGTATGTGTCCCACAAAAACTAAGGTTTCTTTGTACCAAAAAAAAAAACGTGCTTATAAAAACTGTATCTATTGATTGCAACAAAATGAATCCAATGTAATCGTAATATCATCAAATAGAAATTAGCATACCTTGATACTTAATCTGTTCTGCTTCTCTAGGTAATAATTTCCATTTTCTTCGGACACATGCTTCTCGTTCAAAGTTGGAGGTTCGAGAGAGGAACCAAAAATCCTTTTTATTTTCAAAAACTAACGCTTGGAATTATTTGACCAGAACTTACATACCTGTCTCTCTTTCATTCATATATTACCATAAAGCTTTCTCACTTCTAAGAAAATCAATAATTTAAAATACCTGTTGAATTTATTGCAAATTAAGCTAGAGGTGGGAACTAAATTTTAAAAATTATAATTTTAAATAACGTGAATTTTTTTGTTTATGTAAAAAAAAAACAGAGAAATGCCAGTTAATCTTAAAACGTCGTTGCGGACATGAAATGACCGTAACAGTGTTCCGTTCAGAAATATTGCGACTTGCAGTGGTAGGTATACTTAGAATCGATAAAATAACGAGCTTCACAAGATACTAGAAGTGTCTAAATACGAGGCGACGAGCTTCCACGCTCTTGAAACCTAACCTATAGAGGACATTTGTGCCAACCTATCGGAAAAAATAATTTCGACAAATAATATTTTTCTGCGAGATTGACAAAATGACGAAAGAACGCTAATTTATAAAATAATGTTACACTGTTTCCAGATATATATAAGTTCGAAAGAAATAATCTAATTGGAACAAAAAGAAACTATCTCTTTGTAATACCAAAATCAAATATTGTGAACAGTGTTTTTCTGGATAAACAATAATTAGTATGTCGATTTGAATCGAAGGGACATATTGCTGCTATGCAAATAAACAAACGTTACACAATTATTCATATATTTTAATGTATTCACTCAACATTTGATGATATCCAAAGTTTTCAATTGAATCTTATGGTAACATTTTAATAAATATATCTCTTTAGAAAACATGTAATAACAAACAGTACAATTTTTCTTACTGTGACATTTACAATTATACATGAGATGTATGGACAAAGTTAAATTTAGTAAATAACACTCAAGTTAATAAATGCTTATTTCCGAGCAAAAATATCAGGAGTAGAAGATACTAGCTGGAATTAGATTATTTAAATTAAAATGTCTATGCATTTTAAGTCCTGTGGTCGGTAAAAATGTGGCCAGATCTGTATATGCAGTACGATAAATGAAAAAACCACTTATCACATAATAACTTAACTGCCCACAAGATCAGCATGTATCTTTAGACGTTTATATTATGGACAACTGATACGGTAACTTTAGTCATATTTATATGGGATTTGTGGTCAGTTTCAACCTGCGATAATGGTGTCGGTGTCGTTGCATATTCTTCAATATTAGGGGCCCAAAATTAAGCTTCTTTTTTATCAAAACTTTGTTTGATGGGAGCCCATTGAAAATTAGTGTGCCAGACTGACAGTGGCTTTGCTTTATGTACGTTTGATGACTAGTGACAGAGGGTATGTCCATAGCAAATTTAGACGTCCAAAAAGTGAGCATTTATGAAAGAACGTTTTAAGCAGGTTTAAGCAAGCCAAGACTAGGCATAGGTACAAAAGGAACGTTTCAACATTTTGAAATAAGCATTTCATGAATAAACTTTCATCAGAATAGACAACGGAATTGTCAAGACGAATAAGGAGCTCCAGTATCCAGTGAAAAATAATTATTGATATGCTTAAAACCATTAGAGAAGAAATCAGAAATTATATGACTTGGAACTTCTTACATTTCATCAAGAAAAAGTAATAAAGATTAGTAAATATGATTTTTTGTTTAAATTACGTATACCGGGTCTAAATGAGCCATGGGTTTATAGATATTGTTCAAAAAAACGTCCTGCTTTCGGTTTAAACAGAGTCGGCTTAATTTGTTATTTAGGTATCAATTCAGTTATGAAAAAATAGGTAATGGCTATTGGAACAATTTCAAATCTGTATAATTTTGTGACGTCCATTTTACACCAGATTCTGGTACTTATTGTTGATTCAAGTCGGTGAAATTGAAATACATCTAACAACAGTGAAACCGGTTAATCGTTGGCATTGTTTATATGTGTCTAGAAAGCTGTCAAATTGTGATTCTTGTATATTATGCTATTTTCAGGTGATAATTTGGCAATTATTACCTATATAACATTTTTCTGTTTGTTCAGAAATGTGTCAAGTGGTGATGAATAAGAAAGGACGAAGATAATTCGAAATATTAAGAAAGCGAGAAAGCGACAGACTTGATTCGCCGAAAAAAATATAAGAATATAAGTATTCAAGTTTAAATGGGATCGCAAAGACTTAGTGGGAGGAGATGCATATAGAGTAGTTACATAGTTTACTTCAGTTAAACTTGGTATGATACCCATGACACTACAACCAGAGACTAGACCAACATGTTCAATACGTGTCAAAACAAAGCTCCTCCAAACAAGAGCAGAAAAATAACCATTTCGTACGCTAGTTCAGAACATGGGTGGGTTCCAAATGTACTGTGGATGCCTGCAAGGATTCATCCTTACACAATCATGATGATTCGTGGACCGAATTATTTGAAGACTGGTTTGTAAATCGATCACTGCCAAATATTCATCAAAACAGCATAAAAGCGACCTCATTGAAGTTTCAAAGAGCTTCGGCGTTAAAAAAGAAGACGTTTGCGATGGGATAGCCGCAAAAAGGACATACAATAATTCGGCTTCCTCCTTATTACTTATTAGTGGGTTTAATTAAAAAATCTAGTGAAAACACGTGAGTACTGATATATTGGTGTTAATGAAAACATTCAGGCATTAATTACTAATGTAGACGACGACAGTGACACAGAACTGATATTTGAATAATAACCTCCTCTATCTTTTTTTCTATCTCTCTATCGCTTTCTATTTCAATTTATATCGAACCTGCTCGGAACTTATAACTCATTAGTGAAGGCAAGGAGTCAACGGTGAACTTTATAAAAACAAGGAAACTAAATTATGAGATATTTTAATTATGTAAGCCAGTCAAAATATATATTTTTCGAACGTTACAAAAGTGACAGCGTGTATTACTTTTTTTCCTACGCTGACAAGATAAAAATAAATGTTTGCTATCTAGTTTTTATTCATGTATTGTAATGTTATGGTCATTACAAAAAATTAAAAAATTATATTGCAATCATTTATGTGAAAATGTTAGTTGAAATTAAAAAAAAAACAAGCGGCAGTTCAAGTGTTGTCAATTTTGAAAGAAATATAAGAGATATAAAAAGATAGCTGTCAGGAAGATACATAGAAAAGGATTTTTTTGAAGAGCAGAATTATAATTTTGAATTGGAGAATAATTAGAAAAAAGAAATAATAATAATAGACTGGATTACACAAAAATTAGAAAAATTTAATAAATTATAGATTTAATTGGCAAAAAAATTAAAAATGAAAAGAATTCTTTCAATAAAAGATCAGATCTGAATATAGTGAACAAAGGAAAATCAACAATTTAGAATATAGATAATATAAGGGGGAGGAAGCACAGATCAAAATTTTAAAAAAGACGGAAAAATTTTTGGCGTGGGAGCGTTTTGTGAGTATTTTTTTTCTAGTATTTTTGTATTGATTTTAGTTAGTAAGTATTTGTTTGGTTTTGATTAATGCATTCGTTGTAATAAATCCTATCAAATTTACCATAACAGTATATAGATTATAAAATAACAATTTTCTAAATGTGCATTGGGAAAAAGTCCACTAACACCAACGTTTTCCAAATTAGAATTAATAACAGAAAAAAGAGCAAGTTCGATATAAGACATAATTCAGTGCTTATTGTAACACCGAAAGATGTTTGAAAAATGAACAAAAACAAAGCACTACACTCTTCTAAATCACAAAACAGTTTAATTTGCAAATGATTGGAATACCATATAAAGCTGGAAATACCTTGTTAAACACAGACAAAACCAACGCCAGTGGATATTCAATATCGGTCAATACTCCAAGTGAGAAGTGGTCACATGGAAACAGGCTGAGCCGTGGATTTCAATTAATTTCGTTCGGAGTACGAGGTAATATGGTTTTTGTACGGCGTTGACGGTTTAAGGGAGGAAATAGGGTAAGACGGTTCAAAACATTTTTTTTATTTTATAAAACTATGGAAAAATTTTAAATGAAAATCCCAACTCATTCCATTGTTATAAGCCATATGACTGCCTTGACTTTGTTTTTCTGGGTACAATGTTCTCAAACTCGTTTTACTCAAAACGACCTTTTTTTAACATGCGTACACGCTAGTTTGAAAAGTTTTCTACCAATCGTTTTGAAAATAGGCAGTAGGTATTCAAAATATTTTTTTTTTGCAAAAAAAGTAATAAATGGCAAAAAATTATGTTTTTTTGTTTTGACCACTGTAAGAAATTCAATTTTCTATTTCTTTTATAGCATTTAGGTTCATTTAGAAAAGAGGCATATAATAAAAGTAAATTCCAGCCTCGCTTGATTTCAGATGAAAATTGTGGCTTCCAGAATGTACGCAAAATGCTGAGTCTGATTATGACCTGCAATATGGGGTCGCCTAATTACTTCAGTGTTTTTAAGGAAATTCTTCAATATACATATAAAATATTTTCAAAGTTTCAATAAACTCTATTAATTTTTTATAATATAAAAACATTGATGAAAATCATTGAGAAAATTCTGACCTAACCCTATTTTCCTCCTCAAAGGAATCCTATAACATATTTGGATAAATGTTTTTACCTTTTAATATTAAGTAACTGGAAAAAAAAATGTTTTTATATTGTTGATCATCAAAAGTCTATTTTCAAATTATTATTCCTAAATATCTAGCAAAAGCACTTCAGATTTTTTTTAGTAAAGGCAATATCGAGCAACCCTACTTTACCTCACTAATGTAGTTTTAATAAAGTATTTTTAGACATTTCATCGCTCACATACCCATTTTATGAGATATCTAAATACATACAGAATTGCTGCTTTCCTTTTCGTTGCTGTGCAACATTAATTTAAAAAAAGAGCAGTTACATGCTATTAGATAACTTTTAAATATCTCTATATAATTGTAATGTCACAGTATACTTCTGAAGGAACTCTTCAGAAATCCTAAAGAATAAAACATAATAATATAACCTATAAACAATCAACAATAAATCAAGTACCCAGCAAACAATAAAAAAAATATAACATACCTATTTAATAATAATAATAAAAAATAAGTTAACGTTAGCTATCATATTCTTGTTTTTCTTGTTTAATAAATATTGAATCTGATGTGTTTATCACTTTATTTTTGGTTTCCTCGCCAACATTTTCTCCTGAGGATTCTTTTTTGATCGTAAGATCCTCTGGCTCCATTTTAATGTCTGCTGGTTTTTGTTGTGGAGTAGGAACGAGTATTTCTTGTGACACACTTGTTTTTCGTTTTGTGTTTGGCTCATCGGCAATTTGTTTTATGTCTATTTCTTCTATTGACATTCTTTCTTGTTTCAATTTCTCTCTAGCTTTTCGCACATTAGGGGGCAAGTCGTTTTGCCGTTTGAATTCTTCGAAATATTCGGGATGTCTTTCGCGAATATGTTTGTATAAGGCTTTATTTAAAGCGAATTTTTTGTCACATAACGTACAGCAAAATGGTTTGTCCCCGGTATGTATCCTCATGTGTTCTTTTGCAGTGGTGCTGTTGAAATATAGGACATGGATTAATTAGATATAACTATCAGCAAAAGATAAGATTGAGATATTTGTTTCATATTTTTTTTTGCTAAAGGTCGACACTAAAAGAGTGAAATGTGTAATCTCATTTGACTAGGTTTTATTCAAAATATTAGCCTTTAAATATCAGTGTCATTACTATTAATACAGTGATTTGGTAGTTTTACTGGAAAGTTTTGAAAATTGGTAATTTTATAGGTTTTGATGATCCGAGTTTCGAATTTGCCCTCTGATATTTTTGCCGCTCGATAAAAACAGTTATACAAAATAAAACTACAGACAATTACCTACAATTTATGTAGCTACCTTTTTTTCATAAAGTTAATAGTTGTTGCGTACGAGCGCCGTAAAGTGTACTCCAAAGAGCGCTTTGGTCATTACTCAGGAGCGAAAATAACACTGTACGTGTCAGTCAGATGACGGGGTAAACGGCTAGGGAGAAATCGGCTTGAACGATAGGGCGTTCCCTACCGATTTATAGATCGACACTGTCAAAATTTAATTTTGACATTGAAATGTGTTGTTTCTTTTACGTAGATTGAAGAAATACATGGATCGAGGAACGTTTTTACCTTTAACATAATTACCAGTGGAATTTAAAAATTTTCTTCTGACGGAAACTGGTAGCTAATCTTAACCCACACAATACCGATTACCGGTGCCTTAACCTACATCAACAAGAAGATGTGTACATATTAGGTTCGTTCCAACCACCAGTAATTTACAGTAACGTTACTAATACACATGCGCAGTTGAAAAAAAAACGTTCCAAACACCTAAAATTACTGGTTCTGAACTCGCGATTACTATCAGTTAGGTATCTGTTCCATCACATTTGCCGACCAGTAAAATTACCATTCAAACGATTCTTGCTGGCTAGAGAGTACCGAAAGTTCTGAAATTAGGAAATATGCGCAATGGTAGGTAATATTTTTGTTTGAAACTGTCAAATTTCGAATTTGTTTTTTTATAAAAAATGTAAATAGGTTATGGAAGTGGGTTTTTAATTTTTGAATTGTTTTGAAAACAGTATTTTCACCGTTTCTTACTGACTGTTTCTTTGTGTAGTTGTTGATATAAAAAAATGAAGGGAAGAATTGAGTCCGAAACGACAGAAAGTAATACCTTGGGAATACCTATATTTTTTCCATCTTATTATTTTTAATGAATATTCTTTTTTTGTACAAGTAGGGCTGGAAGAATTTCTTGTTGTGTGGCCAAGAGATAATTAGAGTGCAAGTACTTCAAATATGGCTGCAGTCGGTGGTGAGAGTGAAAATTCACAGCGGTCACTTTACTAATTTCTCTCGCACATGCGCATTAAACCGTTCAATTACTGGTTACGTACAATAACAGAATTGTTGGTTGGAACGAACATATTATAGGAATTGCGCATATCAGTGTAATTCGCGAAAACGAGCAAAGGGTGCGACACCTACCGTCAAAATTTTATAGCTTTGGAATGGGGAAAACAAACCAAATCCCCATTAGAGAACGTGTATAGTGAGCAAGGTATTAATATCGTTTTCTTGATTTCTAGAAGAGTTTGGTGAAGTTTGTTTTATCAGAATACTTATTTAGACTCCAATAATGACCAGCAAGTGCAAGAGGTATATTGCTCTGTGCCGCAATGTAATCAGTAAAAAGATGCAAATGTATCAATATATAACTTCCCAACAGATCCAAAATTATGCAATGTGTGGTAAAACATTTTAAAAATTAGGAGACATATTTCCGAATACTTGTCAGTGTGTATCAAGCACTGCTTGGAAACATATATTATAAAGGTAATTTCACTCATTTAAATAAAGTATTTTGATGTTCAGTGTTATTTATGCTTTGAAAACCTGTTCGCCTTCTACCATCGGCCGATTTCTGTCTCCAATGTATTTTAAAATGTCCACCAAACCAATTTTAACAAGTACCATCTCTCACAAAACACCTTTATCGCCCAAAACTCGAAATTTAATCAAATGAACAGAAAAACAGAAATGAATTTGTTTATTGTTTTCCCCATTCTAATGACAGCTTTGACATATACTGCAGCGCCCACTATCGGAAAAATTTCCGCGAATAGCAAAGAATACACCAGCTTAACAAGAAGCGATCCTTCCAGTCCTTTCTTTGTATGCGAATGTCTGAAAGGAGCCATTTTTATAATAAGATATACTTAGGACTATTTTTCTATGATTTAAGCAGCCGAAGAGATTGAGCAGTTTCCATTATAGCTTCGTGAATATTAGTGTAGGAAGTGAAAATATCGCGTTGTGGAATGACTCTTTGGGAGAAACTTAATGAAGATTGCTATCCCAGTTAAATTTAACACAGGAAGTTGTAGTTTCTTGGTAGGTATTTGTTTTATATTTACTGCCTCGAAAAATTAAGGTTAATTTGATTGGAAAGAATTAACTACAATTTTATTAAATACTTCAAAGTTATAAACAAGTAGTAAAGTGCACCATAGTCAATGGTAGAATTGCCATGGGTGTATTCACCTGGCCTGTCTGAAGATGTTCGGCCATTTCGGCAAATAATTATCTTTTGTATAGCCATTGTGTGAGTGGAAGAGAGGAAGCTATAAAATAACAGAGACAATGTCTAGAAAAGTATGCCGTTCTCTCTTTGACATATATAATTTTATGTATAGAGTAGAGTTCACTGTTGATGTATATATGGAAGATAAATATTTGCCGAACCTGTATAAACCTATTTTGTGTCTCCATTACTTGATTTTTACGATAGTTTAGGATTAATTAATATGAATCGAATTTATTACCAATAAAGACTTACCTGTGAGCAAAACATCTTCCACATATATTACATGGAAACGGTTTTTCTCCCGTATGTGTTCTTTTATGCCTATTAAGATTTTCAAAAGTCAAAAAACTTCTATTGCATTCCTCGCAAGTAAAAGGTTTTTCACCAGTATGTGTCATCAAATGTCTTTTTAAATTTTGTGTTGATGGAAAACCTCTCAAACATATATTACAAACAAATGGACGAACCCCTAAAAACAGAAATAATTTACAATCTTTCACTGAGGAATTATAGTACAAATTTTTTTTTAACAAAGCTTCAGGTTCTTACAGATTCAATTTATTTTTCAACAAACGTTACAATGAACTAAAGATTATCCAACATACATAGACAATATAGACATACTCAAATGAATGTGTCCATAAAATTGAGGAGTATGCAGGTCAGCAAACAAGAATGTTTCGGAAAGACTCCAAGCATTCAACTGGGAATTCACTCCATAGTAAAGTGTTGATACAAGATATAAGTAAAGGTTAAGTTTCTGCATAATCTTTACGGCAGATCCTCACAGCCTTTGGTCGTGTCTCTATTGACGTCAAAGTTATTAGTGTAGATTAGATTAGATTAGAAATGGAGTGGCTCTCTGTCCTATCCCACTGCGACCTTTGCAGATCTATTGTGGTCCCCCCTATCCTTAGAGCTAGCTTTATTCTTTTTATTAGATTTATTAGCCTGGATACCGCCTCCCGTGCATAGCTTTCTGCCCTCGGTTTTTCTTCTCCGAATAGGTGAAACCGCACCCTTACTAGGCCTTCGCACTCACAAAGTATGTGCTCCGCGGTTTCATCTTCTTCCTGGCAAAACCTACATAGGCTGTCATCTGCTAGGCCAATTGCATGCATATGCTTCCTCAGCCTACAATGTCCGGTCAGCATTCCCACCATCATCCTCGTCGTTTCTCGACTTTGACATAGTAGGTCGCGTGACAGTTTGGCCGAAGGGCTTTTAAGGAATAGTTTAGCGTGCCTTTGTCCTGGGGTTTCATGCCACCAGCACAGCGCCTGATTGTTTATCCATTGGTGGATGCTCTCCTTAGTGAGGTTTTTTGCAATTCCACAGGAAGGTTCTGGCCCTATCATGACCTCAGTAGCTCCCTGCTTGGCTAATTCATCAGCCTTTTCATTGCCTTTTATTCCTTGGTGACCTGGTACCCAGGCTAGGGTCACTCTATTATGCCTACCTAGTCTGTTGAGGGCCTTGCGACACTCCCACACCAGATTTGACGTTGTCCGATATGAGCTTATCGCCTTTAGTGCCGCCTGGCTGTCGGAGTAGATGACGATTCTTTGGCTATCCACCTTCCGTCTCATCAACTCTTCTGCACAGCATTGCACCGCCATTACCTCTGCCTGAAAGACAGTGGCATGTTTCCCTAGGCTTAGAGAGATCTTGATCTTCTCTTGTACCCCATATATTACGGCTCCTACTCCAGAGTCTGTTTTAGAGCCATCAGTGTACCAGTTGAGATTCGCTGTTATAGGAGGCCCTGCCTCCCAGTCCTTTCTCTCTGGAATAACTACTCTGTATTCATTTTTAAAGCTGTATTGTGGGGCAGTCTGATCCATTGGCATTCCCAGTATTGGAGTTATTATATTAAGTTATTAGTGTAACCTAAGTATATGATAACTTTAGATGTGGTCCCGCTAGTCTCTATTTGTTTTACTGCTTTTTTATTGCTTTTTATTTGTTTGTAAGACACCGTATCTGTTTATAAGTTTATATGACGTCTGGAGTATATTCTCGCTTCTGTACCAGTCTTTGTGACCCAGTCATATTCTGTAAAGAGGTTTCGCCTTCTTTACATATTGAATCCGCATTTCAGTCTTCTCTTGTGAAATTAGTAATTATTTTCTTTTCAAAGTTTTTCCTGGCGATCAAATAGTCTGATTGCTGTATCATCAGTTTGAACTTGCCAATATTTTCTATATTTCCCAATATATTTACATATCCATAGTTGACTGGTTTCCACAAGTTGAAGTTTCTTTTGTTGTGAAACTCTTTACATACTGGTCAAGTGGTTGTAGATATATTATTGACTGTAGTGCAGTACCTCTCTTCTTTCTTGCCTTTGTGATTTCTAATGCTGCTAATAAGATTAATCATGCGAGTTCGTTTTGCCAAGGCTTCCCGCGATGCGATGAGTCTATATGTATTAAAGAGTCTCATGATTGCCGTATACATCCAATGTATGACGTATGGTTGTATTCCCCATTTTTTACCAACCTTTTTCTTGCATTTGCAGAGTGCATTAATTCCTTTTTTTTTGTTCTCTTCTCTACGTTACTCTTCAAAGAAATTTAGGAATCCAATATGATTCCCAATTATTTTACTTCCTCTGAAAGCATGAGTTCCTGTCCTTACACATTTGATAGATTAAACTTCAGGAGTTTTAAATTTTTTAGTGGATAGTAGATTTTTAAATCAATATATTTTCTGAACTGTTAAGATTAGACTATAACAATTATATATTGCTGAATTCTGATTGAAGTGAACAGTTTAAAAATATGAAAATATATGTGTCCCATTTAAGAAAAAACTCTTTGGCTCTGACCCTCTTTTCGGGGACATCCTGTATAATATTTTTGTTGAATTTTAAAAACTACATTAATAACCATTCAACTCTTATTTGAAGCATTGTTATCTGCATCGAATAATAAGTGAGATATAGAAGGGTCCATATATAATGAAAAAACCTGGTAACAAAAAAAAAGGGCAGATTGAATATCACCAAACGAGAAGATTTGCGGTTATTCCTAACAAAACTGAAGCCAAATATTGATAGTTAGCTGTCAATCCATCAAGTAGATCGTTCCCATTGAAATTATGACTATTTTGTGATTATCATTGTAAAAGTTACGTTATTAATATTAATGTTCGATTTTAAATATTACGACTGTTATAACAATAATAATTAATAGTGTAATAAGTATACTCAGCATTTCAATGAAAACTATCAACCCAACATAATTCTGAAAGCGTCACTTTTATGAAAAAATGTCAAAAATCATATACAAGGGGGAGTCTTATAACTCATATGTATAAGTCCACCCAATTTTTTACATGGAACACCCTATACATTTTTGCATTGTTAAATTCTCCTCTACAAGAGGATTACAAAAATGTATAAGTAATACATAAATAAAAAGTCAATAAGTTGGCAGTTATGGATAATTCCAATGTAAACTAGGCCTTTAGTGCTGCACTCTACTCAATTGAGTAAACGATGTTTTGCTTTGAGGACAAAAACATAGCGACCGAAAAACTGGTTTTTGACGTTTTTTAAATAAAATGTCAAGTAAGTAGCTTAGTTTTCATAAAAATGATGCATACTCTGCAAGATAGGAATGAAATTGTAGGATTTTACCACGAAAACAATAAATCTGCAAGAGCCTCATCCCGGAAGGACTGCCACACATAAGTACGTAACTGAATTGATCCACACAAAAATTTTTGAAACAGGATCAGTTGCCAAGAAAAAACACCAACCACAACGAGTAGTGGAGTAGTTAACAACGAGGCTATGGAAGTTGCCGTTTCAAGACAACTTACGTTACAAGAACACCAGTCAACATCACAAATTTTTAGTGGTGTTTCAGCAAGCAGTGTTTTCAGAATTTCACATAAACACAAATTCCATCCTTACAAAATTAAATTAGTTCATGAAGACGATTTCGAACGACGGCATCTACAGATTTGTGAATTGACGAGTGAACGACTACACGACACTTTATTGTACTAACAATATCTGCTTTTTCGACGAATTTTCGTTTGCATTAAATGGTGGAGTAAAGAGACATAATTATAGATATTGGGCAGAAAATGACCCACACATAATGCGGGAGTTTCATAGTCAAACACCACAAAAGTTGAACGTCTGGTGTGACATTTTTGGTGACCATATTGATGGACCATATTTTATTGAGGGTGTTTTTTCATTTTTTTATAAAAGTGACGCCTTCAGAATTATATGGGATGGATACTTTTCATTGAAATGCTCTGTATATTTGAATAAATACAACACAATAAAATATATTATTTTTATTTTTTGCCACTCCGTGAGAATTGATTGGTTTCTTGTGCTGTGAGTAGATTTCAAAAAAGTAAAGTTGGATGGAATCACTTTTTGATTGGCGAACTTTATTTTTTTGGCGTCCACTCAGAGCTCAATCGATACAGTAAATAAAAAGTCTTAATATTTCGGTGTCGTGTGATTAGGTTTTCCTGCTTTGGTAATAAAGGTCACCCTGACGTCCCTTCAACTCACTGAAATGTACTCCAATATAAGGCACCTCGAGAAGGTGTTTGTTATTGTTGCATACACTGAGATCTATCTTCTTCTATCCGGGAAAGTGTGTGCTCATAAGAAGCTCAAATCTCTCGGTTTGGGATTCTGTCCATGAGTCTTGCCTCCTGATACTACTCAAGACCCTCCCGAGTCTTTGCCGTTCTTCTATTGAAACTGGTTATTATATTTATACCAGCTATTGCATGTGTTGGTTGTTTTTACGAAATTGTGGAGTCTCCTAGATGTTGACTTAAGTTGCATTAACTCGGCTCTCCACCAGGGTTAGGTGCTGTGTTTTCTTGAAGGCTCTGGTTATCGCATCTTTCATTTCTTTCGATTTCTGTAACTGAATTTCTAATTGGAGGATATCCCCTTCGTTTTAGATAGCCTTCCATTAGTTTCGAAAACGTTTCCCTGTCCATTTTTTTAGGATTCTTAAAGAGTCTCCCTATAAAGGTCTTATAATCAATTTTAAATATGATCGAATAAGGATATACTAGAGGAATTTTGAAATATTAGATAATCAAGTAAACTGCTGTGATGCTATGACCAGGTGATATCAAAAGAATGCATAAAGCACCGAACTAGGAGTTTTGACAGATGTCCTAACCAAACACTGCCGCCTTGTATGATTACCTACCTCAAAAAGCTCAAACTAGTGCAGGATCAGAAATGCAGATTCTGTGGAATGGAAGAAGAAACCTTCATTCACATAGTTGCGGAATGCATGGTGGAGACCGTTGCCCTTTAATCAAGGATCGTCTCCATTGACGCGAATGCTTTCCAAATTTTGACAATCAAATTTTCTTAAAACTTTTTCTTGGGGATTCCATAAATAACGATGGTTAACAATACAAGCAATATTTATTACACAAATACACAATTTCTGGGCATCAATTGCCAAAAATACAATGCATGTTACAATTTTTAATGAGACCGGCTTACTACACGAAGTGGATATAATTTTTTTAATTACTTCTGTCAGAGTCAGATTTTGAGAGGAAGCGCACCGATCGCGGCTCACGGTCGAGAAATGTCACCGCTGACGGTAATAAAATAAAAATTAACGGCAAATGTTCGAAATCCGAACACATGGCAATACAGATTCCTAGGGCACAACTCCTAGGAGCACTAAAGAAACGACTAGTCCCCGAGACTTTCCTCAGAAACTGAGTAGAATAAGGAGGCACAATAAATCTTTTAGATCTCACTGGATATTCGAAATAACAGCTATTTACTAATACTACAAGACCCACAAAAAATATTATATTTACTTTTACAGCAAATATTATTGTATAACCTAGAACTAGATAATAGAGTTGTGTGCATTAAGACATACTTTACCTGAATGTGAATTTGAATGCCTCCGTAAGTGACTGGCATTTGTGAAAGCTTTATCGCAAAGTGTACATTGAAAATCTCTAACGTTTCCATGGACTTTTAGATGAATATTAAGGGAAAATAAATTTTTATAGCTCTTTCCGCATGTATTACATGGAAAAGGATTAAGAGGTCCTTCATCATGAGTTTCCATATGTGTTAATAATTGTTTTGTACTTTTCATTACCTTCATGCATACTGGACAAGGTACGGACCGTTTAGTGAGGCGTTCATCGTCATGGGATTTTTTATGTTTTCTTAACCTGGCTGGTGTTTTAAAGGCACTATTGCAGAAATCACAAATATACGGCCTCTCACCTGCAATTGGAATTACATTCAATTTTTTTAATGAATTAATGTTCCAGACTATTTTGATAAGAATTAATCACTCAAAAAAATGTAAACATAATAGATAGGGTTGAAAAAAAGTAAAAAAGCTTGAAAAAGTGTGATAACGTTAACTTTTTTCACGCTCGCCATAAGATAACAGAGTTGATTAGTGATGTATTAATAGTATATTACGTAACGTCTGTGGTAAGAAGCATTTTACGCGTAGCGGCGAGTGCGTAATTCCGTGAGTGCGTAAAATGCTTTACAACAGTAGTTACGTACTATACTTTACCTACGACCTACTTGTACTTGTATTTATAATCTTATGATTAATAATACTTGAACAACATCAACAATAGATATTTTTAATAAATTTATTGTATAACATTTAATACCATAATATTAGTTATTATAATAATTGTTTATAGTAACAGTACAGTTATTAAACACATATCATAGATCGCTTCCTTTGCTTGTTGAAGCATAAGAAACAACAGTTACATTATTAGAGGTGCTTGGTAAACTTTCATCTCCATCTCTATTACCAATGAAAGAAGCACGTTAAAGAACTAACGTTTAATTGTTTAATTAATATATTGTTGATAATCAAAAGTCCATTTTTCAATTATAATCAATACATACTTAGCCCTTTGGGCTTTTCATAGTTAAACGTGGCAATATCGAATGTTTTCAAATAGTAAATTTTGAATAAAATGGCGACATCTATTGACGGTTGCTAAGATGTTGCTAGGGAAGCCGTGCGATTTACTTTACAGCTGTGCGTTTTTTTTACCGTGCGTAATAGACGTCATTACATTGATGCCGACTGTGTGTTATTGACTGATTACAGGAGGGGGGTCGTAGGTAAATACGTTAAACCAATATCCGGCTTTTTGAATTTTATTAAAGTATATTAGTATTACCTTGCCAAAATTAATTTTAAAAAATTTTAAACCAAATATTTTAGGAAAATACTCAAAAATTAAAAATTCCGAAATGTTTGCAACATTCACTGCATATTACTAAAGATGAAGTTAGCGTTTTTCAGAGTAAATGTTTTAAGAACTAATATAGCCTGTTACAAGAAGGTCAACCCCTATGTAGCTAACTTCTCTTTTAGGTAATGTACGTCACAGCATAAATGGAGCACTATTTAAATATTACAAAAGTTGAATTTTAAAATCGACAAAAAAACATTGTGAGAATAAAAATAATGAAAATAATTGATTCCCCATTATAATTTTGTCCACCACCAACTATCAACATTGAGGAAACATCATAATTTTGTTAAGTTTAACACCTCATTGTTCAATACTACTGAAGAAAAAGTCACCTGTAATATCATAGTTTTTTGTACTATTTATATTTAGTGTAAAAAGGTTTTCCGTCTGTCGTTAAGGGTATACAATAATCTTAACTTGACCAAAGTGAGTTTATTACTATAAATCGGAATATGAACCAAACAATAACTATTGCTTGGCCATCAGAACTACAACTTCTAAATGTAATTTTTGCATGTTAGCATTATCAATGTAGGAATCGACAACGTGCGCCAATAATTGCCAACATACACACATTCCAAATTTATACTTAACTAATTATTGAATAAAATATATGTAAATAGCCATTATTAATACACTTAACGTGATTAAATAACTATTCACATACTTTTAATGAAAATATTGATGTTTTTTTTTAAATACTGTGAATCTTGTCATAAAAACGAGAATGTATGTAATAATTATTTGTTAATCATTCATTGAACAAACACTTCGTTAGTCGCGTGGTGTTTTGTCACTAGGTTGGTCGCGCGGGCTACAATAGTAGCCCATTTGAATTTTGACTAATCTTACTTTTAAAAATGAAAATAATACAACCTTTTGTTAATATATGTTATATTAATTAATACAGGGAATACAACAATATAAAAAAAATATTGATCTATTGGCTTTAGAAAACAAAATATGAAAAAAATTGTTATTTCATCCCATACTTACATACAAAATGAATCTACTAAAAAAACATTATTTTACTTATAAATAAAAACATAACAAAATGTATGCTAGAATAATATAAAAAACAGATACCTAAATATAAACAAAAAACATAACCTACACTGCACGAAAAATGAAATACAAAGTTGCAAAAAAAGGACAAAGTTTTAATCGGTCAGGCAGCCAACACAGACTTCTCTATAGTGTTCTTTGCACACCTGGCGATTACATTTGACACATGTTATTTTTGTAGATTTGTCCTTATTTCTTGGGCAAATGGAACAACGTCGAACAATATTATTGGGCCTAACAGGCACTTCTGGTACCAGTTTTTCTAGACCCTACAATTCTCGTGCACATCTTCTTGTTGATATCGGTAAGACGGCCAAAGTAAATTCTATTTGATCCTTTATAAGATTCCAAGTACAATTTTCTTAAAAAGTGTCTTCTAGTTATAGTTTCATCCAAATTGTTTGATTTATAAACGCTTAATGCATTTATTGCGGAAATATTCAATAAATCAAACAATATTACCATTGGCCAACGGCGGGTGTTCCTGGCTACATCTACATTATAGTTTTAGCAGAGCTGGTCGATTAAATCTACACCTACTTTTGTTTTATTGTACATTGTAATAATTTCGGGATTTTGAGCATCACCCGTTCTTTCATCAATTGCATCATCATGATGCATACTAGAAAGCAATATGACGGCTTTATTTTTTTTGGCACGTAGGAAACTAAAGTGCATTCTTCCTGAAAGCCAAAAAGTGTAGTATTCTCGCCTCTATTCATACTTGGCAAAAATTGCGCAGGAAGTTCCCTTTTATTTTTTCGTATAGTGCCGAAGTAAGTTAGCGATGGACAATTGATTCAGCTGAATTTGGTAGCCTAAATGGACCCTCAGGTTGGGTGCCAACGTAGACTTCAAGATTAAAAGTATAAGCAGTTTTAACATCCACCAACGCAAAGACTTTAATCCCGTATTTAGCGGGCTTGCTCGGTATGTACTGCTTAAAACTACAGCGCCCTCTAAATGCTAAAAGCTGCTCATCTATCGTCAAATATTAGGATGCAACCAAATTATTTTGAAAAGCCGCCAGAAAAGTTTCAAAAAGCTCTCTTATAGGTGCCAGCTTGTCGATTTCTTTTCTTTTATCCCTATCTCTTATATCATCAAATCTTAGACAACGCGTGAGAAATCTAAATCGTTTTAAACTCAAACACAGATAGCAGGCTTCTATTCCACTACCCTTAGAATTATCCCATATTTGATCGGCATTCTTTCTGGAGCTCCTCAGAGTTCCTATCAAAAATAGAATGCCGAGGTAAGCTCGGATTTCTCTTTCGTCGGTTAGTCTTGCATCACGAAGTCTTGTAAAATTACTTTGTATTTTTTTTATATAATATTGGTAGAGGTGACAATAATTTGTATAACACTGTCATTTATAAATAATTTTAGGCACTCAGTTTCTGTCTTTGCATTTCGAGCTTCTCGTTTGGGGCCTGGTAAATGAGTTATAATATTATGTGATCTCGTAAAAACTTGTAAATTTGGTCTTCCCTTTTTCCATTGTGTAGTTTGGTCTTTACCAACAAAGAAATTTTCAGCGGGGTTCTCTTCCTCATCTTCAGACGAAGCCGTTTGTTCTGAGGCAGAATTATGATCGCTCTGAGTTAAAATATCTTCTTCAAACTCGTCTGGATCTTCATCTTCGGCATTTTCTTCCTCTCCACTCGAAACTTCTTCAAACCATTTCAACAAAACCTCTGGATCGTTTGCACACGTCTTTTTTTAGCCAGCGACATGATGTTTTTTTTTTCTCTGGGTCTAAAAATTTCAGTAAAATTATTAAAATATAAGTACTACATACATTAATTACTAGGTGTTACTTACCAAAATATATTTTTCCAAGGAAACACTAATAAAATGCTTTTATAAAAACTGTTACGACTTTGGTCGCGTGGGCTACACTCGTAGCCCAGTGACATTAAACTTAAAATATTTCGAACAGCCGTGCTTTAATAGCGAGTGGGTGTTTACCGACTGTTAGATCCATGTTTAAACGACAGCTACTAAAAGGCGTGCGAACGTAGCGTCTCCCAACGTTTAATAATCTCGCTTCAAATTAGAGTGGGCTACGATCGTAGCCCACGCGACTATGGAGGGGTTAAATCAGTGATTAAACAAATTACTATTATTTCCACATAATTATTAATAACATACCTGAGTGTGTTTTAATGTGATCCTCTAAATGTGCAAATTGTGTGAATTTCCTTTCACATGTAAAACATTCAAACCTTCTTTCACCAGTGTGTATCCGCATGTGTTTACTGAGATTTCCATTAACTGAAAACTTCTTCCCACATACTGTACAAGCATACGGTTTTTCTCCTGTATGTTTTCTTGAATGAACATTTAACTGTGTGTTATCCCTAAAAATAATATACTTTTTCTACTCCTGTTTTATAATATACTTATTAAAAGACTAAAATCTGTATCATAATGATATTCATTATTATACAAATTTTCATTATGATACAGATTTTTAAGCCAATAGGAATGCGACATTCGCACAATATTTAATATAGCCATGGATACACTGCTTTCGTAGAACATCTGCAACCGTATTGGTAGATGGCGGCGGTGATATTACCACCTTAAAAAGACACGGTGGTTGGAAATCCACTACAGTTGCAGAGGGTTATATTGAAGAAAGTATCCAAAATAAAGTAAATGTATCGAATAAAATTTTTAATTCAGGATCAGCCACCCAAATAAATTTTACAAATTGTACAATAAATGATTTATACATGCACAGAGAAGATTAAAGAATTAATATTATTATGTTCAAAAGTTTTAAATTTATTTGTTGTACAATTTGTAAAATTTATTTGTTGAAGTTCCTTTCATTGTTCTTGTTTTTTATAATAAATGATAATTAATCGGAGTAGAAAAAATATTGTATGCAACTTTCATGTAATGGCCATTAATATACTCGCATATTATATACGAAACTCGCCTGCGGCTCGTTTCGTATCCTACAACATGCTCGTGTCTTAATGGCTATATCATTACATGATCGTTGCATAAAATACTATTATAGGTATAAGTGGTAAGGATGTCAAGAATTTCATATTTTTGAATATAAAAAAAAATACTCAAACAACTCAATTTTTAATTTCAATTCTTTTTTACAAACCATTTAACGTTCATGTGTCAATTATTAAATAGCTTCTGATAACAAGTTAATGCATAAGGAAATTCCAGCAGGCATAGGAGATGTATTCAATGAAGAGACATTCTATTGTTACCAACTGTAATCACCTAAGGTATATTTAATTCACATTACCCGTCATGGTTAAAGCTGATAATCCCATTTCATTGAGTTTAACCGCGACGTCATTTCCGTTACGGTACACCTCCCCTACCTGCCTTTAGGTTTACCAACTCCATCATAGGTAAAAGTGGTTAAAGTTGAACTCAAAGAGTAGAGAAGCTGAAAGTGAAGTGTTCTATTGCTGAACTTGAAGATTTGAGAAATAATATGAAAACATTCAAATAAGAAATTAATTGAGTGGGAGTTATTTTGTTCTGTTTTTTATTGGATAATTTAAAAATTAATATATTATACATTATCCAAAACTGTATTGATATTTGTGGCACTGTTTTCCAAATAAAAATTAATTGGATATGGATGAGGTGAGAGATTTATTTGAAATTTTTGAAGACTTGCTAACAGAGACGATGTGGAAGATATTATTCAAGTAGTTGAGGCACTTCGAGAGCCTAGGGTTTTTAGAGATAGAATAGAGACTAGATTACTGGAATGATAAAGAATTCATAAAAGAAAAAACTGTTCTGTGGCCCGACTTCCTCTATTTTTATATATTTTTACAGTGATCTTTGCATTTTAACCCGAGAGTTAACCCTCGGGGTAACTCGAGATATTTAACTCTACTTTATGCCCGGTTTTATACTTTTATTACTGTAAAAATATATAAAAGAAGAAAAAGTCGGGCCATAAAACAGTGTCTTCTTCCTTGAGTCGGGTACAACAAAACCTATATCCTCACATTTTTTAAAGTTTTCTTTGTATTAGAGCCGGTTTTACATCTGTACACTTCATCCATCTAGACATTGAAAATATAAGTATCATTAATATTATTTATATGTATCTATGTTTTTAACATAACCTTCCTTTTCTTGACATTTTTTAATTTTGCGCATGACAACCGCGAGATACTCTAACCGGGTTTAACGGGGAATGTGAAAGAAATATGTCTCTAATTGCTGAGAGTATTGATTGGCGGTCTTAGTCAGATGTAATTAATACTCATTCAAAAGCTTTTGACATTATGATATTATACTGTTAAATAAATTGTTGGTTATCGGAATACCACTCTCTTTGGTCGACTTATTGAGTTCTTACTGAACAAATAGAAAGGAATGTGTTCAAGCCAGTAGTAATAGGTCAGTCGATTTTGCAGCTACATCTGAGTCGGGTTGTTAATGATCCAATATAGGTATCATGGAGACTATATAATGAGATCGAACTCCATGTATTTCAATTTTTGGTAATGTTAGAGTGCCAATACCATACCAAAAACATCTTACTGAAGAACAATAACAACTAGAGATGTAAAAGTGTATAAAACATTTTTAAAATACGTATTTTTTGTATTGTATAAAACTATTATACCGGTATTATACTCAGACAAATGTCAGATAAAAAGTTTTGTGGTTTTGTCACTTCTCACAATAGATATTTTGTGCTTCTCACCTTCTCAGTTTATTTACCTAGTTAGATATTTGATGTTTTAATAGACGATTTGATTTGTTCATTGTAGCCTGAATTCTGATAATCATAGAATGTGATTGGCTAACGAGAGTGAATGTTATTTTATTCTTCACTAGCGTGAAGATTTTATATCATTATACAGCTAAATATGTAAAAATAATTTGTGCATCATTATATAGTCGTGAAGTATATTCTAAAGCCGATTATACAATAAATTCAATAACAAATTCCATGACAGAAATATGCAATTTTTAACATTACACACCTTTAGTATAGTAGATTTACACAAAAAATTGGCCAACTAATTCCCACAAAGACGGGGTTTGATTTTTTTAGGTCATCACTCATACACTTTCAACATACTAAAAGTCTATAAAAATGTGAGTATGCAAAATGCGTTTTTTGGCTGCCATTTTGAATTTGTTTTTAAAAATTCATGAAAAATCGTGTGTGGTATCAAATAACGGGCAATTTTATGCTGAAAAAGATTATGATAAGGAGCAAAAAATATAAAAAATAATGACAAAGTGGTGGACGAAAAATAGGAAGCTTATAGAGAAAATGTTATTTTTAATAATCAAAAGGCTGTATAAAAAATGCAAAAATTAAGTCCAATAGTCTTCTTCATTATTTTCAACACGTTCGTTCGAGGCACTATTTGTACAATCGCGACCAGAACAGTTGCAGCATATCTCAGTACATTCCACACCATATCATTGACATTGCAAGTACAACTACCACTACCACACGGCTCATTTGTATCCGTTTTGCAGGTGCAGCGGATTGTGTTTAGTAAAAATTCTGGTGCGGGGCTCATTTCACATATTATGGGCTGTTAGTTGATTTCCTACTTTTTTCCAACCCCACTCTTCGGGGTTGGCAATATTGGTGTTCATGGTTTTCCAATAAAGGCATTGTAAATATTGTACGTGAAGAAGGTGATGAACAGCAGCATCTTCAGTTGGGGGCAATCTTGCAATATTGAATTCACTTTTGGCAGTTGTGATTTTTTTCAAGTAGAGATTATATCGTAGTAGATTTAGGGTCTCTATGTTTGGATTTCCACCATATAATGATACCAGTGTTTTCCTAACATGATAATAAAGCACTGTTTATTTTCATCATTAGCAAGAAAAGGAGCTTTGTCGATAAAAAGTGGAGAGCTTTCGGTAAATTTTTTGTGCGTATCTGATGCTCAACAGCCTTAATACTGGAAGTAGTATAGCCATCAAATACAACTGTTACAACTTTATATTGATTAGCTATATGACTACTATAGTTCTAACACATCTGAAAACTTCCCAGTTCTTGGCCATGCCAATTTGTGTACTAGTGCACCACCATCAAGAACATACCGCATAGACTTAGTTTTTTCCATACTATTTTGTTATTCATTTTTATATTCTTTTTAATCCATAACCTGTTCTTTTTCAGTAGAAAATTTCCTGCTATTTGATACCACACATGATTTTTCATGAAGTTTGAAAAAAATTTCAAGATGACTGCCAAAAAACGCATTTTGCACACTCACATTTTTCTAGACTTTTAGTATGTTGAAATGATATGAGCTGGTAATGAGCTCAAAAAATCAAACCTCGTCTTTGTGGGAATTAGTTCCACCCTAAACCCTACTTCGACTATACTACTTGCCCATTTTTAATTTTTAACAATTTTGGTTCCTACTTTTAGTTTTTATCATTTACTAACACTAAGTAATGTCAGGAATTGTTTACAATTTGGCTACTGTCATTTATAAAAACTAAGGTTACTTATTTGGATGGTATCGTATTTGCAATGAGCGACGCCGCGGTTAAAAAAGAAACTGCTGAGATAGACGATTTTGAGGAGAGGTTTTGTAAATTTTTCCGTATGTTAATTCTCCTTATATAGTCTTCATGATAGGTATGATGAAAGCCCAAATTGAATGCAAGAATGTCATATTCAGACAAAAAAAAACCAAGTATGGTCTGGTATTGTGAGAAATGCAGTCCCATATTTTTTGATGAGACTTATCGCTGATATCCAAATTGCCAACACTTAAGACTGCATTCTTTTTGACTGAGATCTCAGTTAATCTCAGCTCATATCGGTAATGTGCGTGTTCTTTTTTATTTACTCACTTCAAAGTGAGCTGCGATTTTTTCTCTCCCTTCACCAATGCTGCATATGCTATGCGGAGGTATCAGTTAGACTTGAGTCGGAAATAAAGTGGAGGGGATGAAGAAATTGTGATTTGTTTGAGTTTTAAACTACATAATCTAATATTCTTTGGTTTTGAGTGAATGTTATCTATGGGATTATGGAAAGAATTACTTCATTAGATGCTTACATATTTTTTACCGCTGGAGAAGGGTAATTTCGGAAGGAATTTGTGATGAGAATGTTCGTATTATTTATAAAGATCCGTAAACGGAGCCTCGGCTCTTCAAATTGGGTAATTTGATGCAAATATCGATATTGATAGGTAGATATTATTGACGTAAAATCAGGAGCCCCGGCATAAATTTCAACCAATCGGACTTCATCTTCACAAATATGGATATTTTGATGCAATCACCCATTTTAAAGAGCCGAGGCTAAGTTTACATATATTTATAAACAACGCGAACTTAAACATGACAAATTCGTTATGAAATTTCCCTTCCCCAGTGGTAGAAAAATATGAAATTTTTTGGGTTGGCAGCTTATAGGTACTGAAGTACACTTTTGAGTGTGAATTAAGTTGTGAAATAAATATAATATAAAACCAAAACTATTAGCAATGTCATTCCATGCTTAACCCAGAGAAGCCATCCATTGTTGATACTGTTTGTACTTATCACTCAACTTTATTTTGTAATTCGGTTTTTATGCCTTGTGTAACAGTGAATAAAATGAAATTTTGAGTCAGTTGACTGTCTCTTAACTCGAGACAAATGTGGGTAAACTTCGTAATATTAACATGAAGTTTCTTATCAGTTTTTTAATTCCAGAGAAAAAACTAACAGTCAGAAACTTTCTAATTTATTAAGAAACAATTGGGTAACTATCTTGAAAGTGATACAATTTGTATCGTGGGAAGAAAATGACTCTGGATTTTAATGTTGGTTTCAGGTAATTTGTATCTAGTATTTGTGTTTAGTATTTTTTAGTATGTTCATTGTTCAGAGGTTCTTTGTAATAGCAAAATATTTTTAATTTTTAATTGGTTTGACTGTTGGAATCACTTCAATAGTAATCAAATTTATCAGTACTATACAATGCCTTACCTAAATGTTTTGTCACAACCGCAGCATTTATAGCTCTTATCTGCTATCCTTCTTGATTTAAAGTGGTGTTGTAAATAAAGTTCATCTGAACATTGAATTTTACAAATCTTACAACTATATACCCCATTTTTATGTTCACTCCAATCTTGATCAGAAAAAGTACGGTTAGTATCTTGGGTACTATCTTCTGAATCATGTAGCATGAAATGTGTTAAGTGGCCGGTTTCAAAATCTTGTGGCATTTCACAACTACTTTCTCCTTCTATATCATCTTGTTTATTTGTTGTCCCTAAGAATATAGAAATGTTCATAGAATATAATCAGACTGATTAATAAATACAATGAAAAAAAATCTAATTATCCCTAGTTGCAGAATACAGTTTGGATTATGATTCAGAATATGTTACACACAAATGAAGAAATGTATAATATGTAAAAAAAGTGTACAACAGAGCTCCTGGAGCTCCACATTTATGAAGCATACACTTTAGTTATTTATTATTAATAAGCTGCTGTCAGAGCAAAATGTCAAATCACTTTTTGATGAAATCTGATTTTAAATGACTGTGATTGTGAATAAAACATTGTATTGCATTCGTGTTTTGGTTATGTTTTAACCAATTAAGAAAATTAAACTTTAAACTTTCTTGTGTGGATAATAGTATATTATTAAACGAGCAACTTATGATAGCCATTATTCACGCAGGGTGACGTGTGCCGGAATATTGTTAGTGTTGTGTTGTCATAGCGACATATGCTATTTAAAAGCAAAAGCGTGAATTATGGACCATAATTCACTCTAGTAGATATATGGTTACCATAAACCCTTTGTTAGGAGGTAACTTGTGGTGTGGACAAAACACTATCTAAAACCATTCAATTGTTTCAACCCTTACAATCTAAAACACAATAAATAACTAAAACTCTCTTTTTGAATAGTTTTAAGGATTTTGTCTTGATCATTTAAACAAGAGTTAAGATAATTGATTGTGATGATACTATATAAATCAAGATATAGATTAAGTTAAATGAAAATACCCTTTTTCGGAACGAATTAAAGAAGTTTAAGTATATTTAGATTGAATATAAAGTTTTTGAATTTGTTTTAGTGTCATTTAATAACTCTTAATACATAAACATACTTGTATTAATTGATACTGTTTTATATTTAGGCCATGGAGAGAGTTACACACCTTGTGTAACTTTAGTGTATTTCCCATTCTTACTCACATGAGTAACTTTATTATCATCGTTGGAGTTACACACCATTTCTAGCCCTGTATCCTTTAAAGTGATGACCCCAAATTATTTAAATTGTTGCAAGCAAAAAATATCCAGAAAGACCAGGTGTGTGTATCTCTTATAATTACATTTCGCCTTACTGGCTAAAAATTCACATAAGTGGAAAAACTTTGGTTGTGCCCAATGATGAAGGATACATCTACATTGACCATGAGAATTTAAAAACAAAATATATATATTTTTTGTTCTGCTAATGGTATCTAAAAACTGAGTTTTTTACAAATTTTAAGTCATATATCCAATATCCATGACCCAATGTTAATAAATTGGAATAACCTTATCTAAATTTGCTTCAAGTGACAAGCAGATAGGTGTACCACCTGAAAAAGCTCAAAATATTGGAGGATGAAGAATGTAGATTCTGTGGCATGGAAGAAGAAACCTCCATCCACACACTTGTGAATTGCACCGCAATTCAGAATCTTAGGACACAGCACCTAGGAGATTATTGGATAGAAGAGGGACATTTACCCAAGTTGAAGCCTGCAGATATCCTAAAATTCCTCAGGGAAATAGGACTAAAGGAGCTACTAGTCTCTGAGATGTTCCTCAGGAACTAAGTAGAAGTAAGGGGGCACAATAGTCCCACAACTGTGGTAGCAAACCCTTTAGGCATTCCCTTTCTTTTCATGGTGATTGGTAATTGAATATTGTCAATTGTAATCTCAGGTAAAATCTCATCACTATGACCACTAAGTTCAACAAAATTCTCATTTGGCTCAATAATGGGTATATTGATATGATCTATTGAATATTCATGTATTGATTAGGATGGGGAAGGAATAACTTCTGCAAAGTTTGATACTACAGAATCTACAGGAGCATCAAATGCATTACTTTCAGCCAGATTGTTATTGTCAAGTATAACAGCTGTATCCTATATAAAAGTATTTGAAGCTGAGGTATTGTACTGAGTTCTGAACAGGACAAAATCACAATTTCTACATCTTCACATGAATCACTTCTACTTGAGGTCCCACCTTCTGAATGGGTGTGAGAATCCTTAGGAAAAATATTTTCACATATGATGTCAAATTTATTAATGCATTGGTAAAATTCCCTTGTGCCAATTTCAGCCAATGCTGAACAAAATTTTTGGCATTTACTTAGCCATTGCCAACTTTTATTGTTCACTTTGGCTCAGAGTATTTACATGCTTCTGTGGCAGAACATTGACAATTTTACTATCACAATCACCATCATTTGATGACATTCCTGGTAATAAATTGGGGTCTTCCAGCTCATCAGTGTTAGATAAATTTGACTCAGAGTAGCATTTTATATAGGTCAATTTTTTAAACCTATCGGGTATTAATGTTTCACAGAAGAGTACCACTTTTTTAGGCTTCTTAGCAAGAAAATATGTTCACAGTGCAAACTTAAGTCCTTATAAAAAGAACATGAACACATTGTTTTACTACAGAATTAGATTAATTTGTTTTGGTTTTGTAATAACAATTCCCTTTGAGTAACTCAATTTGGGCTTTGTTAAATTTTTTGTGTAAAATATCAAATGCAAATGGTGTTAAAAGCTTCTTCAGACTTCTGCACACTTTCTTAATTTTAGATTTATGGATTCAAGATGATTTGTTGTACATGTACTTCAAGACAACCAGCATTTTCTTTATAAAATTTGACCCACTCTTCTTTATTAGGATACCAATTAGTTTAAAGTAACTAATGGACAGTCCATGTTTTTAATAGATACTAATAAAATATACATCAAATGCTGGCAATACCTTTTAGGTTATGTACCTTCCAAAACTGAAGGCAAGTGTATAATAATAATGAGATTAGCTAAGCTTACTCACGTGAGTAAGAATAGGAAATATACTAAATTTACACAAGGTGTGTAACTTCAACCATGGCCTTATATTTATGGCTACTTGAATCTTTAATACATATTAATTATTTGTACCTGAGGTAGTACTATCTGGAGCAGAGCCGTGAATATTGTTCGAAAAAGACTTAATACATCTCTTACTCCAATTCTGAGCATTAAATGTGTTCGGTTGATTTGATTCTGGATTAGGTTTGTGTTGAATTGAATTTGGTCTAACATTAAAACATCCTTCTCGCCACTCATGATTATTAAATCCATCTGAAGCATTTCCTAATTCTATAAAATCGGGGTTATCAGGTAAGCAGTCAACTTCTTCTTTAATTCCAATATTTTTTATGTCTGTTTGGTTTGATTCTGTCTCTGAAGGTTCCTCCTTAACTACATTTGTCACTCCATTAAAAGACATTTTTTAACGGATACAATTTTTGATTTATAATTAAATCGAATCTTAATTCTTCATTTCTAGATATTGATCAACTAGGGAAAATGAAAATAAATTGAGAAAAATATAAAAACATCAAACATTAATGACATTGACATTATTTTACAGCTGGACATTTGGCAGGATTAAACTGGTTTTTGTATTTGTATGTATTCTCTAGATCTATGGTTTTCAATTTTTATATGGGTGCGTTGTGCTCTACTAGTTACTCTTACTGCAAACCATACAATATTTATTTTTCCATGCTAGAAACTCGATTAGTCTCTTATGAAATATATATAATATAAATATGCAACTAATTTTATTTCACATGAACTATACCTATTCATATTTATGTTGAATGTCATTTTTCTAGCGTTTCTCATATTTTAGCCATTTTCAGTGATGGGTGATGTTAATAACCACCTATATTATTAACCAGTTTTTAGCGTTAATTAACGCTAAGTTAAAAATTGTTTGAAATTAACCACGGTTAACAATGCGCAGTAATTTTTCCAGGTCTATTAAATATTGTATTCCAAATCAATACGTAACAGTTAACCAACCACACATTTCAGCTCACTGAGATAGTTTGAAAGAGTAGTTATCTTATCGGAGGCTAGAGCCATTTTTCTTTGAACTTGACCACACAAACCGAGTTAACTATAAGTTAACCATTCGTAATGATTTATTTATTATCATTAATTACATCAGTCTAAACATCAGTTATAATTAAACCGAGTTTAGGTGTGAGATACAACGCGCCCTCAATATTCCTCGACTTGTATTCCAAACCATGACGTAACAGTTAACCAACCACACAAACCAGCTCCCTGAGATAGTTTGACAGAGGAGTTATCTTATTTGAGGTTAGGTGTTTGTTTATTTCAGGGTTTCCGCAAACCGTTACGTCATAAAAGTTAACCGTGACGTCATAGTATTGTTAACCCGGTCTGCGTGGCTAGGTTCAAAGAAAAATGGTTTAGGTCAGCTCTGGTTGGGTATTTATTTGTTTATTTTTCAGAGTTCCCCAAACCGTTACGTCATAAAAGTTTACCGTGACGTCATGGTATTGTTAACCCGGTTTACGTGGTGTAGTTTAAAGTTCAAAGAAAAATGGGTTTGGTATTTGACACTTTCCTTCATTTGGCAGGCATGACAGCTGTCATACCGGTGTACAAACGGCAAAACAGCTGATAGTTGAACAAATTTTGTCTTATCCTTATCCTTGTTTGTTATTTATAAGGTTTTATGCAACATAAAATTAGATAAAAGTAAGATTTAAAATACACTTAGGCAATATTGTTTCGACACATTTACTATCGAAGACGTAATACGAACTGTTATTCAAAAACATTAATATGGTCTAACCAGTATTATACTTGCAGTCATATGTTCACTCTTTGATTATAAATTAGGGCCAATTCTGTAAGCAAATGTTGAATTTTAAAGCATGGATGAAAATAAGGCAATCCACTAACTCCATTTTACTACTGCATTCATGATGAGCTTTAAAATATACCTGTTGAAATTTAAACCCTAATCTGAAATGGATTAAAACAGTTTTAATATCGGAACCTTCGTCAAATATAACCGATATAAATTCAGATGAATTATAGAAATGGCTTTGGTATTCGATGTTTCACTAATTAATAAAGAATTTCTCATTCATAGGAACAAACTTAAATGCTAGTCAATTTTAGAGGTTATGATATGTTACTGACAACTCAAATCTAAAGAATTCCAAGAAATTTGAAGGATGATTGGAACCCTTTCGGATTACCGATACTAACATTCATTCATTCAGAATTGATAAAGATACTTGCCAATCAGTCAGACATTTAATATCCGAACAGATGAATGATAGCATAAAATATTTGTTAATAAACATATCCAAGTGCTATATAATACCGACGGATTAGTTTCATCAAATCACATTGATCTACTTCACAAGCTAAATAGTTCAAATGAATTGAGTACAAACTGTCAACTCTGCTTAAAAGAATGTTGAAAATAATTTTCCAGTGCGCCTTCCTTTTTCATCCATTTCTTATAGAATTGGCCCTATATTGACCATCTTTCATCTCAATTAAATTGATTTTTCTCTATTATTGAATACATTTTTGCCATAATTTATTTTGTATGTATTGTAATGAAATTTTATTGAAGTGAGCAAATATTCTAAGGTGTTATTTTAAATAGTACAGTAAATTACAAAATATGCTGTACAGAATAATTTCAAGACTACCTGTGTATAGAGCTAGTTATCAAGCTGTGAAACATCTTTCAGAAATAAATACACATACTAAACAAAGTTATAAAAAAGGAAAATCGTTTTTAAATGTTAAAAATGTAGTAGTTGGGGTTGGGATCATTGTAGGAGGTTCTGTTGGATATTATTTAGTAGGTGAGATAATGGATTTTACTTTCATTAAAGTGGTTGTTAATATATGTAGATAATTGTTGAATACAGAAAATATATTTTTCTAATAAATATTGGTAAAATTCCAAAAATAACAGGTATTGATAATTCAGTTCAAAATTGTTCCAAATAAAATAAAAACTACCGATTTCCTCTTGTTACTTTTGATATGCTTTTGAACTTCAACATCTAATAATACTTATATTATTAATTTCAAGGAAATTTTTCACTAAATAAACTAACATTTCTATTTATAGATGATATGAACAACTTTCTTTTTTATGAATTGAATTAGACATTTGTAATTTTTAGTTACACATTTTTTATTTTTAATGGACACATGCCACATATAAAATTATTAGTTCACCTTCTAAATGTGTATGTCCATAGTTTTGAAAATGGCACTTTTTTCAAAGTACTTACCTACATCATTTCTTAACACTATGAAAATTATTTAAAATTTTTTACTGTTTTCAGATAAATTAAATAATAAGTATGATGGAAAACCTGGAAGCTATGACCCAAAATTACCAGTATATACTTTGGAAGAAATATCATCTCATGACTCAATGTAAGTATTATTATTACAATAATTTATGAGCTGAGAACCGAAGTTCTATAAAGCTCATATAACAAAAAGAGATATAAAACATAAAAGTAAAAATGATCGCTACCTGTAGCACATGCTATAAATAGGTGATAGCTCATTATAAATTGAAAAATGGAAAGAAAACGAAAATAAATAAAAACAAAAAATAAAGATACATGTACAAAATTGAGAATGCTGAACAAATTGTTCTAACTGGTTTTTAAAAGCATTAACAGACGGTGTACAGACCACACTGCTAGGTAAATTATTCCAGTATGGAAATATTCTGTTAGAGAGAAAATTCTTAAACATTTCCTTCTTCAACTTATATAGATGCCCCCTTAATCGAATATCAGGATTTAAAGTAAAAATGGGTGACATATTAGCACCAAACATGTTAAATATGGCTCTAAATAAAACTATCAAGTCGCCACGTTGTCTGCGTTCACTAAAATACGTTAGTTCGGCTGAATCAAGACGGTGCTCATAACTGCTCGTATTCGGCCGTAAGGACATCTTGTATATCTATAGATATTTTGTGGTATATTTCACTGTTCAAACTAATCTCCAATTAGTTGGGTGTCAGTGCCCTGGTGATTATCTATTAAAAAATCGGAACAAAGTCATTTTCTGAACCTGCATGTATTATTGTTATCATTTTGCGTTTATTTGAAGGAACTTTCATTTGGCATTTTCTTGAAAAATTATTCCGTCCTTTTCGTGCAGTGTCGTGTGTATCGTACCATGTTTCATCAAGATAGACACTTGGTCGATGTTGTTATCTATTTTTATGAGTTGCCGTTTTTTAATTGTTCGTTTGATATTTAAAACTCAATTTAACTAATGGTCTTGTTAGGCTTGAAATGCAGTTTCATCATTGGTCAGGAAATTTAAGGGTAACCAGGGTTGGTCCTAATTGCTCTTCATACGTTTGATTTAATTTTCTTCTCAATAAATTTAAGTCAGTTTCTTCAACAGTTCTAAATGGATCAGAATCACCTAGTCTTTTTCTGTAAATGATAGGCTTTTGTATTATATCATTTATTAAAGGTGGCTTTGTCAAAGCAGACGTCTCACTCAAAGCATGGCTTTAATAAAAATTTCTTGACAGCAAGGATTCCTAAACATTTTTTATTACTTCTTTAGCATCAGGATGTAACTTTTTATTGTGAAGGTGTAGCTACAAGATTTCTCATTATCAGCACAAGCATGCCATATTGTAATCCAATAAAAAAACACTCTATGATAAACCAAACACTAATACTAACATAGGTTAACTCTTTGGAAAACTAAATGAAACTAAAACTAACGTTATAACTACTAAAGAGGTATAAAATTCATATTGAAATGGGTTAACAGCGACCCTGCCTTGAAATATGGTACATTCGGGATATTTTGATCATAACTATACTTAATGTGAAACTATTTCTAATTAATTGCACTATTTAATGAAAATTCTAAAATATTATATACCCTGGACATTAATCATTAGGGAAAGGAACTATTAACCCAAAGAGCTGCAACGATATTCTGTAGATCATTCATTTATTTAGCTAAAAAGAGCTAATACAATTAGTTATACTAGTCAACTACATATCCAATCCAAATGGAAATTTTCACAAAAAATTAACCCTTTTCAAAAATTAATCATATGCCTATGATGGTAAGAATTTTGTCCAAAAAATTGACCCCCTTAAAAATTTTTATCGTACGCGAATGGTAAATGGGAATGTCCACAAATCAATGATTCCCTTACACTTATTTTATGTTACATCCATGGTAGATAGAAATTTTTGCAAATAATTGTTTCACTTTTAAAAATTGTATGGTAAATTGAAATTTCCACATAAAAATGAACCCCTTCTCAAAAATTTTATCATACGCCCATATTCTGTGTTGCATAAATGGAAAGCCTGACAGTGAAGCATGTTCAATGTTTTTTCTCCACCCAAAAAGTGGTTAACGCTCCTGAAGAAGTTTTCATTTCAAAAATTGTTAAATGTAAAACCAAATAGATCCCCATTAAAAAAGTCTAGATATTTGTGATAAGAAACAAGAACTAGATCTCACTGAATAATTAGAAATAGAAAACACTTAAGAGACCCACAATATGAAGTCATCAATGAACAGATAAATCTAGAGAGCTCTCCACTATTAAATCATCTTCTTAAGTAGCAATTGTAATGAATAGCAGATATAGTTTTCCTTGGTTTCCTATATCATCGCACAGTTATACTGATCTTAAGTGGGAAAAAAATATCCAGGATATCCTCGTATAATAATATATATATTAATAGTAATAATATTTAATAAGCTTTAACATTTGTAATATCATATCTCGTTTTTTCTATTACTATTATATTAAGTCAATCACAAGGTCAGTATTTGGTCTAGCAAAAAGTAGGCATCACATAAAATGTATCTCCTGTCATTCTGACGATGATATGTGAATATCGAATTAATTATTAATAATATTTTAGAATTTTTATTAATTTCTTCGTTAAATAGTGAAGTAAATTCAAATAACTATACCTCACAAACATTGAATATAATCTTCACTCCCCCAATACCCTTAAGTTATTTAACACGTTTCTTAATTATCATTAAAAACCTCATTCTAAGGATTTACTGTTACATCTTTTGGTTCAAATATATACTGATTTTAAATATTCTTCAGGGAAAAAGGAGTTTGGGTAATTTATAAACAAGGTGTTTATGATATTACTGACTTTATTAATGGACATCCTGGTGGTGAACAAATTTTAATGGCTGCTGGTAGTTCAGTTGAACCATTTTGGATGCTGTACGGTGTTCATCAGACTCCAGAAGTGTCTGCAATATTTGAAGCATATAGAATGGGTATGTAGAATAAACTTTATGTTTGGAGTTGGCCTTTTATTAATTTTTCTTTTGTTTCTGAAATGATTGATCCTTTTCTTTTCTTATGTGAGCTTCAAGATTTTTATTATAATATTGAGATTAAATTTTCAAATTGTCAAAGTCAATCACCCAACAATATTGGCAGTTGGTAGTTAAAATTCTTTTAAAAAAGATTTTCTTAATGAATATAGTAGAATTTTGATTTCATCTATTTTTAATACTTCGGGAAATGCGCATGCATTACACACCAAGGTGATTCTGAATAACGTATTATTGTATGGGTATATCGTTCTTTATAACCAGATACAGGGTGATGTATTAATTTTTCCCATTTTTTCAATAGGGTGTTCAACTAAAAATAGATTTTTGTTAATGATTAGCAGATCATTTATTGTAATGGAACAAATTATGTCGCTCCGTATTTTATTAAATTTAATAGTGTTATTTTGTTTTAATCCCCATTTAAAAAATCTTATTTTAAAAATTTCTTAAAATCCGCCTTTTAGATTTTGACGTCACTAGTATAAGTTGAAATTAGTCATATATTTTGACATGGAAAAAAATAGTCATAAGAGAGGGTAGTTACCCAAATTGAAAAAGAAAAGAAGTTTAGGTAAGAGTGACGGTGAGCCGTTTGCATTTGCATGTGGTTTCATTTTGGTGAAAATGTTTGATTAGTTCAAGTTCAAGATTCATGCCTGTAACTAATAAAATGCTTCAAATTCAAAAAGGTAAATAACATAGTGATAGATGTCAACATTGCAGAAAGCATTTTCATTTTTTTCTGTTAATCTGAAGACTAAATTATTTAAAATAATTTGATTTTTTAATATCCCATTTTTCACATTAATATTATCTAATAAAACATGGGGTCAAAATTTGAAGTTGAACACTCTATTAATCATAACTTATGAACCCCTTTTTCATGTTTATAATAGTAGTTACGCATTTTCCTTGTCCACGGTAGTGTCATTTAACGTAAATAAAAATCTTATTCCAGGAAAAATGAATACAGTAAAAGTCACGAATGTTTCTCGTTACGTCTTAACTCATAAACATCCGAATCAAATCAATAAGACAGTTTTAACCAGCGGCGCATCATTGTTAAATGGTTCGGCATGTATTTCTAGGGATCTAATTATAAGAAGAAATAAATAAAAACCAAATTTAACATATCATTGTTAGACAACAATTTGAAATTCTACAAATAAATTGTTGCAAAACTTTCCTCTTGAATGGCATCTGGTCCACCATTAACCAATTCCTTTTGGAAACATTCATATAATTTTCCAATACACTCACGTTACTTTCGCCCAAACGTTTACCAGTGATTTTGTCGAAAAATATCACAATAAATGTAAATGAACTTTATTTCATACTGTACGGTAAAACATACCTTTACATACTTTATTTCAATCCGGAAAATATACTTTTACGGGATAGTAGCACGTAATGAAATATTACGTGCTACTATCCCGTAATGAAATTTTACAGGCTTTTACATATTAACGGGACGACGATTCGTTGGGTATCAGATGCTCTCAAAATGTCCTCAGGGGTGAATTGATCTTGAGCCATTTCGTGAAAATCGGATAATGACAATCGCTGACAGTATCATATTATTTAAAAACAATATTATGTTTCTATGGGTACCAACTACAGACCACCTATCTTGGCATTGAATGCAAATTTCAAAAATAGCGAACGCCGATAAATATATTAATATTTTATTTTTTCACTGTTCTTTTGTGTTTTTTAGCAGTATGAAATAAAATGTTGTGTGTCACACGTCCGGTAAACTTTTACAGTACTCGTTTCGAAATTCCGTAAACATCTCTCACTCGTACTGTAAAAGTGTACTTACCGGACTAGTAACGTAAATATCTATTACCTGTTTAAGGTAATGACAATGACGATGAACTTCAATGGTGACAGAATGATTTCCGGATAAAGTAACGTTTCACTTTTCAAGTACAATCGTTGTCACAACACAAGACAAACACATAAAAATAGAGTGTCTTTGATACATTCAGGGAAATATGACGTAACGAGGAACATTCGTGAATTTTACTGTACGTAAGTTTTGGCTCGAAACAACACCCTGTATATGTTGAAGTTTTAATTACATTATTTGAAAAGAGCAGACAAAAAATAAGTAAGACTAAATGTTTTGTTGTTAATGCATACAACAAAATTGAAAAAAAAAATGTTTCTTTCCCTAATTCTACTTTTCTAGCTTTAATACATGAAATAATCAACTATTTCGTATTTCTGGATCAAAACCTTATTGAAAAACGAAAGGATAGGTACGTATTTTCGACAAATTATTATTAATGACTAACTTTCAAACACCCTGTATGCTTAAAAAATGCAACGTTGGTTCCTTTCGTTACATTTAGAAAAAAATCTTTATCCGCCTCTAATTAATGTTTAAGCTTAATCATGATGATTTCTCGATTCTTCTCATGCTTTCTTGATAACAATAATAACATAAAATATTCCGTATGTATTGTTCAATTTACTGAATAATTTAAATTCCCAAATTGTTGTTATTGTCAAGTTTGCTGATGTCAGAGTATAATTTTGACGTTAGTATTACTTTAGAATCTGTACTTGTATGTTAGTTAATTGATGATTACAGAATTTCTTATTTAAAATGCCATACAAATTTGACAGTAATTAATATGCAAATATGCTGTATGTCTACAAATGGCGGATTTAGGCTTCCTGCCGCCCTAGGCCCGGTTTGATGAACCGCCCTTTTAGTTGAAGCATCTTACTAGCAGTATCGAAACGATTTAAAATTACATTCCAAACAATTACTAGAATTGCTGTTTCTAAACACTGTAATTTTCGCTGCAATCCTGTAGCTTCAGATTGCGTAGTCGGTTTCTCATTTCTGCTCAATGAATTCCAGTGCATAAATTATTCCAAACTACTAATTTTCTAATGCGTAACATGAATCTTGTCGAGCAGACCAACGTGTTTGAGAAAGAATCATAACTCTCAAATTTGTACGCTACACCGAGAAGTTTCAACGATGTGAAAAGAAATTAAAGTTCGTTTCAAATGAGTTGATAGCATAGAGCGTCTATAATAAACGAAAAACGGAGGTCAGGCGTCTCAAAAAATGTTATCTCTTATTTATGTTTTACAATGTATCTAGACTAAGAAGAAAGAAATTGTGACCAGGCCACATAAAATGCAAATTAAGCATTCGCAGTGAACCAAACGGTCCATAGTCGTAGAACAGGGTTATTTATGATTTTTGCTTAACGTTTATTATAATTAATAGATACAAAGTAAGTGTGCACTAAGATTTATATACACACATATTCTTGCAAAAAATAAAAAAATGATTACAAATTATTGCAGGTGAACATTACTTTAACCATAATATATACAGCATTATTAACTAAATTCTTCCTCAGAAAAATAATCCTTGATCAAAAAATCCGTTTTCACTGCCTATATGGGTTATAATATACCTGCGTCCCTTTCCAGAGGGAAGTCTTAATCCTGTTGACCAATCCTCCATGACAGCTTGTCGGGAATTCAGTATATTTTTATCTTGTCAGACTTTCGTGTCCTTCATTTAGCCAGGTTTCATCCAAATAGAAAATATTCTTACATTCGTTGCGATATTTTCGGATTGACCTTAAGAATTCTCGTCTCCAACAAACAATATCCGGCCTATCAATAAGAAAAGTTCATTCCATGAAGAATTCTCCATACTCTAGTTCTTGATAGTTGTAGCAGGTTTTCGTCATTCATGGCGGCTTGCACAATGTTGGTATTTCTTATGCGAAATACATACTATGCACTATTCTACGGACAGTTTTTAACATCGTCGTCAATTTCTAATGGTTTCTTCCCCGGGCGAGGAATAGGTTCACCGAGGTTCCGGCATTTTCTCTCACGTAAAACTCTATAAATCGTTGATTCTCCTACCCCTATCATATTGGCACAGTTCATAATTATGTCGCGAACAGAACTTGTGAGGTTTTGGTGCACAAGAGCATCATGAACGTTCAGGATTAATGTTTTTTCCCGCAAAGGATATGCACTTTTTTTAACTCGTTGAATAGGAATTTGAGAAAAAGTTGAACTTGAAGCCATCTTAATTAGACGAATAAACGTTACTTGCTAGTTGCCGAATACTAACTACTTCAAATTTAATTCTATACAGGTACTTGGATTTAAATATTAACAGAAAATTGGTTTGTAGCTGTATAGGTTACAGGGCAGGAAGTTCCATTGCGCCTATGGTTTACAACTATTTTATGGTCCTAACCCCCGATCCGTGCTATCAACTGCATCGGGACAGACTATAGTACTTGCAAAGTAAAAAATAGTAGTCGACTGCTTCTGTTACAGCTTCAACTACACGTGATTTTACTAAATTTAAAGAATGGGCATTGAATTATGAATAATTTATTTTATAGAATTTTTTTTTAAAACTAATCTGAACCAATTTTTAAAATGCTGCCCCTCAAATTATGCCGCCCTAGGCCCGGGCCTCACGGGCCTAGGCCTAAATCCATCACATTGTCTAGGTATTTTGTGATGGGTATTTTTTCTCATTTTTATAGGTATATTTTTCCAATATAGTGAAAGGAACCAACGTTATGGTTATTTTTTGACGCGTACTGGGTGTTTGAATGTTGGTCATTGAAAATAATAATTTTTCCTAAATATAAATTTGACTCTAATTGGAAATGTGAGGTAAGTGTAACAAAAATTCAAATACCCAGGTCTAACTGTCTAGGTATGCCCTCTGTAAAAATTATATCAGATTTTAGAAAAATCATATTCATGGTGACTTGTTGAATATGAAGCAGTCCCACAAATTTGCACGAAGACCGTCGTCGATTTTTTTAATTCTGCGCCATGTTTCCTCGCCCCTTACCGATGCCGCGTAGCTTCAGATAAACTTGCCAAACTATACACACTTTTACCAAAAAATAAAACAGATTGACTTAGTCATCGAAAAGATATGACGAAACTTTGTTTTGGTGAAAATCCATAATTCACCCTGTATATTAATAATCAAAACAAGAAGACATTTTTTAATGGTCATTTGATAAAATCCCCTATGGTAGAAGTATGTACAGTTCCTCGTGACTCACCTATTAATTATTTCAGCCTTATTAAGTAGCAGGAGTAGGCCATGTTATTTATTCTTTTATTTTAGCAGGCTGTGTAATTACCTGTCATAAAAAACAGTCAATCGTATCGTACAGTGATAGAAATGGCTCGTTTGAAATTAATGAAGATTTAATACATGGTGAATGTGACATGTATTGTGTTTTATTTGCTACAAAATATCACAATTTGGTTATTTTCAAGCAAAGGTCAAAGACTAATGGTGGAACAAAAAACAGGAGTATAATGTAAATGCATGTTCTCTCGCTTTTCAATAAGGTTGGGATCCAGAAACCAAGAGACATAGTTTTGATTATTTTATGAATTAATGTTGGAAAAGTATTTAGTATTATTATTTATTATTTTCATCTAGATTTGCCTCAAATCGATAAGTAAAAAAGTTGTATGCCTAAGCACCAAAAACATTAAAACTTATTTTTTCTGCTCTTTCCGAATATGTAATTGAAAATTTAACATATTAATTATATAGGCTGAATGTGCATTTCCCAAAGAATTAGCCTCTAATTGACTAAGGGGTAGAAACAATACCTAATTATATTTCTAGTTTTTTGTAAAAATATATTTTTAGATAAATTGGATATATTTCTTAGGTAATGTGAGGGCGGGAGAAACAAAGCACTTAACATCAGACATGTCAGATCCTTATGTCTATGATCCGAAAAGACACTTTGCCTTAATACCTGCTAGTGTTAAACCATTCAATGCAGAATTACCACCTGATATATTAATACAGAACTTTATTACTCCAAAGTAAGTGAAAGGGTTTTTTTGGTAAAGTAAAATTTTAAATTCTTTATAATTACATAGGCCAAGCAACAGGTAAATATTTTTGACAAAAATCATCTATTTTCTATTCAACATTCCTTAAGTAATTTGAAGCATTTTTTGTTCAATCTAAGAAAAACATTTCGCAATAATCACCTACATTAATTTTATTATGCTTTCATGTGTACGAGAACGGAAGAGTGTCCTTTCAATGAGAAACTTACTTTACAGTAAAAAAATATTTTATTTTTCAACATAACCTCCTTTTAACTCTACGCACTTAGTCCAGCGAGATTAAATTTTTTTCAAACCATCCAAAAAATAATCTTTAGGAAGTTCCGCAAAATACGCGTTTGTCTCTGCAATCACATCTTCAGTTGTCCGAAATCGCTTTCCACCAAGCCATTTTTTCAAGTTTGGAGGGAATCAGATCAGGTTAATATGGCGGATGAGGCAAGAAATCGTAACGCAGTTCGGCTAATTTTTCTGCAACAGTAGCGCACGAATGGCAGGAGCATTGTCGTGATAAAACAAAACTCTTTTCTTCAACAAATGCGGTCGTCTTTTCTTAATTTAATAAGTTTATCCCAATATCTTGACCAGGATCATCAGAATTAACCATCATTTTATCATATTCTAAACACTCTGTCCTATACCACATACTAAAAACTTGTCTCAATTTCACATCGAATTGAACAATTTTTTTTTAATGCAGATTTATTTTTCAGCAATAAGATTATCCCAAAAATGTATATCCAAGAAAACGTTACGAGTATATGCATACATAGTGTAAAACCAATTATGTTTTTTCTCCTGAAATTTAAAACGCCCGGTGGTATGTCCCAGGCACAGCAGCTAAAATCGAACTTCTCCCCGATCTTTTCCGAATAATTTTTTTTTAAATTCATGGGGGGAGAAACATACGTGCATATGAAAATACGTTTTTATTCAATTTAATTCACACTACACTACAGTAACTCTAGGACGCTATGGAGAGTAAAAGACAATGTCCTTGCCTGTCAAAAAGAAATTTTAACAAACGTTGTTGACATATTGTATTGGTTTGTTACTTTCGTGGTTTGAAATATTTTTTCTCAATAAATATAGAAGTTGTATCAGGAAATCTTACTCGAGATGATGTTCTCAAGCATTAATACTGTTTCAATAGGGTAATTTTCCGAAGAATTGGTCGGCGGTTTAATGTTGCTCTCTCACGAGTGTAACAAAATACTGTAAGTAACGTTCGAAGACCGGGACAGGAAAGGTATCGAAAAGCAAACCCTGTTCAAGACAAATATTTAGGTCTTGGAGTTGATAGCATCTAAGTACCTGTATAGAATAAAATTTGAACTAGTTAGTATTCGGCAACTAGCAAGTAACGTTTATTCGTCTAATTAAGATGGCTTCAAGTTCAAGTTTTTTCCAATTCCTATTCAACCAGTTAACAAAAGTGCATATTCTTTGCGGGAAAAAACATTAATCCTGAACCTTCATGATTATGTGTATCAAAACCTCACAAGTTCTGTTCGCGACATAATTATGAACTGTGCCAATATGATAGGGGTAAGAGAATCAACGATTTATAGATTTTTACGTGAGAGAAAATGCCGGAACCTCAGTGAACCTATTCCTCACCCGGGAAAGTAACCATTAGAAATTTACGACGATGTTAAAAACAGTGTCCGTAGAATAGTGCATAGTATGTATTTCGCAAAAGAAATACCAACATTGGGCAAGATTGTGCAAGCTGCCCAGAATGACGAAAACCTGCCACAACTATCAAGAACTAGAATATGGAGAATTTTTCATGGAAATAACTTTCGGTGGAAAAAACAAAACAAAAAATCTTTTCTTATTGATATTGATATTGATATTGTTTGCTGGAGACGAGAATAATTAAGGTCAATCCGAATGTAAGAATATTTTCTATTTGGATGAAACCTAGCTAAATGAATAGAGGGCTGGTCAACAGGATTAAGACTTCCCTCTGGAAAGGGACGCATGCTATTATAACCCATATAGGCAATAAAAACGGATTTTTGGATCAAGGATTATTGAAATTTCAATCTAATTCAAGCAAAGGTAGTCTGTCGGCTAGAAATGACGGCTGACGTTGTTAATGAATATTTCCAACAAATAATCGAATACATTTCCCAGAATTCAGTTATTGTAATGGATAACGCTAGCTATCATTCTTGATTACTAGAGAAGCTTCCCACAAGTTCATATAAAAAAGTGGAGATAATTGAGTGGTTGCAGTGTAAAGCCTTAAATTTCGATGATACAATGGTGAAAAAAGAACTTTTGCAAGTTGTTAGACAGCGTAAGGCAAAGTTTAAAAAATTTGTAATTGATGAGATGGCAAAAGGTAGACATATTACTGTACATCCCTTACCCACTTACCATTGTGAGCTGAACCCAATAGAGCTTATATGGGCACAAGTCAAAGGTTATGTTGCCAGAAGCAACAAAACTTTTAAACTTCAAGAAGTATGGCAACTTTTGATGGATTCATTGGCGAATGTGACTGCCGAAAACTGGCAAAGCTCCACAAAACATGTTATAGCTTAGGAGCAGTGGCGGCGCCAGGGGTGGGCGCGGTTGGGCGAGCGCCCAACCTAAATTGTTCTCGCCCAACCTGTTAAATGGAGAAAAATAATAGCAAGCCTCATGAATAGAATAAAAGAAAACCCTCTAACCGTCTAAAGTTTTGCAACTAATGTGTTCCTGTGTAAAATAAACTTTAAAATAGTGCGAGAGTGTTTTTTTATCCCATTTATTAATACTAGTTGAAATTTTACAAATCTGAAATATTTAAATTAGGTACGCGGATATCTGTATAAACCGAAATAATCCAAATTTTTACTGCCCACCCTCCAAATTTTTGTGCCGGGTATCGCCCAACCGAAAAGAAAAAGCTGGCGCCGCCACTGCTTAGGAGGGGAAAATGTGGGGTCTTGACGACTTAATCGACGAAAGTACAGAGATCGAACCGTTAATTATTCACTTAGGACAAGACGATTCTTCAGATTTTTCAGATGAGGAATTTAGTTAATAATGCTGTATATATTATAGTTATATAATTCTATATAATTCTTTTGTTAATAAAATCACAAGTTTGGAAAAGTATTTTTTCTACTACAACCTCGATAAATGTTCATTTTATAAGCGTAACTTGAATCATAAACAAGCACATTTTGTACAGAATTCATTTTTTGCATCGGTTGCTAAGCAACAAATGCGAAATGGAATATTTCGTGTTAGGTCTAGGTTTATTCTAAAATCACGACGACTACGGCTTGTCAAATTATGACGACCAGCGACAAATTGATGAAATGTCAGCAGATCGTTTCTGTCAAAGTTTTAGTAGGTAACGAGTAATTTCATAGGTTTTCTATAAAAACTATTAATTAAAATGTTTCTGTTATACCTATTCTAATCATTAGTAGTTATTAATATAAATTGAAGAAAAATATTTTTTTATTTCATTATTAAAAAGTGATCTTGCAGACTTCATAAAAACGATAAATATCTTAAAAACTACAAAAAATTTTAATATGTAAAGATTATGCGTTTTTCACGTGAAAACCATTGGAGAATACAAAATAAAATGAAAATAGCATCAAATACCAGTGGCGTAAAAAATGGGAGGGGAAAGTTGTCTTATTCTTCCAAATGTACACCACTGGTTTAATAATTGAAACATGTTTTTCCATCAAAATATGCCCTTCCATATTTAAAAACACCCTGCCAAAAGTCAAATAAATATATTCATGCATTTTAAAGTTATCAAATTAAAACATATAATTTTCCACAACTTCAAGACCCTGTATTTCGAAAAGTAAATGGGATGAACCCCTCAATCCTTATATCATTTTTTCCAATTTTACGAGAGGTATCTACATGGAAACGTTGTAAGTCTCATTTGAAAACACCCTGTATAAATATCATTAGTTCCCCAGGTTTTTTGTAATAAATTTAAAAAAATTCACTTTTGAGTTCGATAAAAGCATGTTTTTTTTTCTAGTTTTTAAACTATTATTTATTGATTTTTAATTGAATGAATAAAACTTGTGTTTAGTGCTTGATTTAATACTTTTCCATTTCCTTTTGTCGCTCCCCCTCGATCTTTTCACGTATCCCAACCATCTTCTTCTTTGTATCTTGAGAACTGCATGTTTATATAGTTCCGTTAATTCTTGTTTTTAACGTCTTCTCCACCCCTCCTCTGTTTTTATTCTACCATTGTAGATTCTTCCGTTTCCATCTTTGTATCTTTCCTTCCTTTGCTTTATCCAGGAAGCATATATATAGCTATAGGTCTTATTATTGTAGAATATATTATTTGTTTCGTCTTTCTGGACACACGTTTTGATTTTAGGAGACTTCTAAATTTCCTGTTACGTTTTGAAATTCGTGCCTTTATTCCATATTCATGTCCATTTTCCTTCAGAATTTATAGCATGTATTTATTGTTTTCCTCCAGCTTTCTCTGTGTTTGTTCCAATGCCATATATTTTGTCTTATGTTCATTTATCTCTATGCCAAATTTCTTGCTTCTTGTCCTATCGTTCGTGCAATTATTTCGCTTTTCGTTTTTGTCACAATGGTTATATTATCTGAAAACGCCAGCCATTGGTGTTAATTCTTAAATATTATTCCATCTTGTTTAATACTACTCTTTCGTACTATGACTTCCAGTTTCAACAGTGTCGGTGATAACGGATCCTCTTCTCTAAGCTCTTATCGCACTTCCTGCAATTGGTCTCCATTCTACGTTTTTTTGTTTTCTAATCTCATTTTGACTTGTTTTTCTGGAGTTTTCAGCTCTCTAACTCCTTTATTAAGATTTTTCCTATTTATGCTATCATAGGCCTGCTTACATTCAACGAATAATATACGGAGTTTAATTTTATATTTGTAGCATGTACTTTAAAGTTGAATGTTTAACATTTATCTGTAAAATGAAGTATTTGATCTGAACATCTAAATAGCATTGTGGAAAATATAAAAAATGTTGAATTGTAAAGTCTAATATGTATATTTAATATTTTAGCGAGATGTTCTATGTTAGAAATCACTTACCTGTTCCTGAAATAGATCCAAAAACTTACGAATTGGAAATAGAAATTGAAGGAAAAGACAAAACTCTAGTTTTCACTTTAGATGAACTTAAAAAAATGCCAAAACGGACTATTACCGCGACAATAATGTGTGCTGGAAATAGGCGAAGTGATATGATTAAGGTTTGTATTAAAATTTTGCTCCAATTTATTGCACAAAAATATAAAATCACTATTATAATATCATTATTAATAATATATATCATCACTTGGACCATTTTTGATTGATAATGTACCTTACAGGCTTGGAGAACTGTCTGATATAGGGCAGCCTTTGTTTGTAATAAAAATTTTATTGTTAGAATTTTTGACTATAGAACTGGTCATATACAGTTCAAAATTCACAGAATGCCCCCACTCTTGTTTTAATTATTGAGTGATTTGTTTTCAACTATAACTTATAACGCCTACTTAGATGATGTGGGCTAACTGAACTAAGAAAAAACAGTAAATTAAAATATTGAATATTGAAATTATAAAAACCATTGCTTTTAAAATTATCTATCTTAGATGGTGTTCTCATTATCTTAGTCAATGGGCAAGATTAATGATTAGTACTACCTCATTTCAATTATTGTGAAACTATTTTATATTTTCTTAATCAAAACGAGATGAACAGAATTTAAAAGATGCAAAACCGTGACGTGCGAAAAGTAATAAGAGTAGATTCTACAAAGTAAGGGTCCAAAGATTATGTTCTAGTGTAAGTTGTTTTAAATGTTATGCGTTATTTAGATTTGGACTGATATAGACATTTTATATGTAGTTGACTAGTATAACTAATTGTATTAGCTCTTTTTAGTTAAATAAACGAATAATATACTGAATATTGTCGCAGCTCTTTTGGTAAATAGGTGTTTAGTTTAGTTTCTTTCCTTTGTAATGATTAATGCCCATGGTACCTCAGGGGATGGAATTTGGTAAAAATTAAATACTTTTACATGCTATCACCGCAATTAGTATGATATTGGACGCCACCAGCTTTTGAACAAAACGAAAGCAATAAAAAAGAAATTAAAGAGTGAAGAGCTGGAAAAACCCTGTGAAAAATTAACGTCAAGTTACATAGGAATCTACAAATTTTTCCCGAACACGCTCATCTGAATTAATAATTATTGAATAATCAATGAAAAATTTCAAAATAATAATATTTATTGGACTGTTAAAAATCTACATAAATTGAATATTCAAAAAACCTTTCGTGTAAAATAAAATGTTATATACAACCCACAGCAAGATAAATGAACTTGAACAAAGACAATTGGAAACCAAAAACTTCCCTAAAACTGATGCGGTGGAGGCGCAACAAGTCACTTCAGCACGTTGATTTTGCAATCAACAAAAATTGTCCAACACGCACATGATACAAGGTTTGTTCTCACAGAAAATCTCTGACAAATAATAGACAGTTTTCAAACTAATGTTAACACGCATGTCTGTTTCTGATCGATCCGGAACAGTTTGTATGAACATTTGACAATTGAAAATATATGGTCTAGCCTAGCAGGTTTTTGATCTGTGGCAAGAAAGGGAATATAACCTCAATTAACTACAAATTTTGTTTACGAGTTCTGAATCATCAGATGTCTCAAAATCACTCATTGTTAAATATAAACTTCTCTTAAATAACGAAAGCCGAGAATATAAACTCCAACAAACAATCACAACACAAATATGACAAAAGCCAAAAGTTATTTGATGTTAAAAAACACTGCGCAGGATCCGGACATATTACTTGTAAAAGATCCGCAAACTGTTTTCACAGTTTGCAGACTATCAAGGATTGTCTGTGATGCTTGTGAGAATAAACCTACAGTCGACGCGAAACACGTCTTTTCAGCATGTTTGTGACAACTGACAACGGTGGCGCCAACCCACATGTATGTATAATGGAGTGATACCTATTCACTTAAAAGATCTATAGGACTGTGCCCTCCCCTGGTTGTGTGGTGAGCAATTCCGACATCTCTTTTGATGTTGTATTGACAGCCTCTTTTGGAGTATTGCCAAAAGCTCCTACATTATTCTTTATCCATTAATTTGAGCCTTTTGAGGTGCCCATTCAAGCGGCAGAGTTCTATTATGCCACATATATAATTTTAATTCTTGATCAGAATATATTACGGAATTAAAATTTTGAGAAGAAATCATTTTTTCTTGCTTTTCAAACTTTTAGTCTTACCCTCTCATAGTTACTTCTTATGAACGTAATATTCATTTTCATTTCAATATAGATTGGGCAAATTTTAGAAAAAAACTTTTTTTGTAATTTAAATTACTTGTACACCCCTAGCGAACATTCAACAAACTTGAAAATCATTTCCATTTCTCTTGCATTAAATTTTCACCAAAAGGTCGTTGAGCGGTTTCCGAGATACAGCCGCTTACCTCCCTTGTTTAGCTATATGAAACATAACATAACACCTTTGTTGTATTAAAAAATAGTCTTTAGGGTTTATTTACGAGAAATAGACGATGACGTTGCAAAACAAAATTTTGTGATGTTGCCAGCATGTAGATTTTTTTTATTCAAATGAAGCTGGAACAGTCAATGTGACAGTTCTTCTTCTTTATTCGCCTATGCCAAGTAAGGCATACATCGAAGGTGTTTATTTATAAATAAAAGGTTTGTATGATATTCTCAGATTTATTTAATACCTATAAGTATATATTTATGTGAAAGGTGTGGACAAAATACAAAAAACAGTTAACCAATCATTCTATATCTCAATTACCATTTCATTATTTATTATTTTTCATAGAGAATAATATATATATAATATATCATTTGTATTGATAATAATTAAAGTGAATGGTTTTACTCACGTCTCTTCAGTAGTAAGCAGGTCCCATTGTGGCATTGTCAAAAATAACTTGTCAAGGATATAACCATCTCTCGGCATTTACTGTTCCACTGCTTGGGCATTTTTATACGTTTAACTACACATTGCAGATTTGCCTAATTAATTAGTAACGAAAACAACTATTTCCCAACATTGAAGAAATAATGAATTCAGGAGCACCAGAAAAACTTGTTAAGACGATGATCGATGTCAATAAACAATAAATGACATACAAAACCTAACATCAATTGTGTCAAAACTGCTGAATTTTTCCAATTTATCTGACAACGTCCTGAAGTTTTGCCAACCCATAAGCTGAAAATTGCTCTGGTCATTAAGTATAAATTGTATTTATGGCTTGTAAATTTATATTTACTCTGATATGCAGGAAAATAACTAAAAATTACATCATCGTCTCTTTATCGAAAATAATATGAGAATTATTTGATCGATGTTTTTACCTTCTGTCGTTTGTGCTGTATTTTACTTGAAAGTTTTTTAGCATAAACCTGTCAGGGGTCTAAATTGGGGTGCTGCAGCTGTAGGTACAGCAACTTGGACTGGTGTACCATTACGAGACATCTTATTACAAGCAGGAATTGACGAAGATGAAGAGGAATATAAACATATCCAAGTAAATATGTTTTATTTATTAAGTGCTCTCCGTATTTTTGTATCAACGTTGTGAGTTTTTTTCATGTTTTAGGGAATATAACTATACTTTTTGAGTAAATATATTAATTTATTTTTAATCATAACCTTCATAAGTGGCAATGATTATTGTATTTTCCAGTTTGAAGGAATAGATGCTGATGTAACAGCTAAAAATTACGGAGCGTCGATTCCCATATGGAAAGCTTTGGATAAAAGAGGAGATGTGATCTTGGCTTATGAAATGAATGGTGTGCCTATTCCAAGAGATCATGGGTTTCCTGTAAGAGTTATTGTTCCTGGTGTAGTTGGAGCAAGAAACGTAAAATGGTTAGGTAAGAACTTTATTATTGTGCATTTTTATAAAAACATTGAGATTATGAAATGATATCTTGCAAGGAAAAAATGCCATCTTTATACACAAATATATTTTCGAAAGAAAAATAGTGGTAAGAAAATATTCTAACAGCTATCGAAAATCACAAGTTTTTCTACTTTGACAGATGTGAAAACAACGATTTAATTTTATTTTTTTGCCGATTTGATGTTCTTTAAAATGTCAAACGACACAATATAAACGTTAGATTGTACCGGTTAAATCAGTGCTAGAGTCCGTTTCAATAGAGACGTTGGACCTTTAAATCATAGGCGTAACGATTTTAATGTTATTGTATTATCAATTTTATACAAGGTGAATATACACATTCACAGATTCCCAAAATTAATTGGGAGATATATTTCTTACCTTGTATACACACATTAGCTATTTTTTACTTTTCTTCATATAATAATACATTGAGTGATTCAATTGGATTATCCCATCTCATCAACTGCCATCAGACTCGCTGAATAATTCAATTCCACTTGAAGCATCATTTTCACTATTTTCTGAAATATCTTCATCAGATTTACAACAAACACAAGGCCTCATCAAATAAATGTTCTTTTTTTATCCACATATTCTTCCTTGGTTATGAATTACTTTTCCTTTAACACCGAGATTTAAATTGAATACTTAATACACTTTAAAAAAGTGAGATATCAAGTGAAGTATTTATAACAAACTAACACGTTTACGCGCACTAATACAAAGAAATAAATCAAAAACTCAATCGAAGTTTAAAGGTAATGTTCAAATATAAATATAAATAGACCTTTTTTCAATGCCCGTTTATCAATTTATATCGGTGGCACTGATCATGGCATACCGGAAGCGTAGTCATGGCAACGACGATTTTGGATTTTTGCGACTGACGTCACCTATGACGCAAATGTGTAATTCTCTATTGAAACGGACTCTAGAGTCCGTTTCAATAAGGAAGAAGCCACCTGAAGTTGGCGTACCGACCTGCGCATAAGTCAAAATCCGTCGAGCGATCGTTCCATGCCATTGGCGTTACAAGCGATGTTTCATGCCGACAGCAATTAAATTGTTGACATTTGAGGTTGTGTTTGAAACAATCATTTACTGTCGAATATTTTTCATTTTTGAATATTTTAAGACGTTCTGCTAGTTTATTTGTGAGTGCTGTGTGTTTTATTTTATCTAAAACCATGCCTCCTACAAAACTGGTTGGTGTTAAAAGAAAAGTTATCCACAGAGAAGGCCGACAGATTCTTCAAAACGTTGCAACTTTTATGGAGTCTGAAGCTGAACATGGAATCCAAATTCCTTTAAAAAATCATCGGTAAGTCAAATAAGACAATATAATAATCCAATGTATTACTCATGGCATTCAGATTGTTGTAAAATATATGGAAGAGTATACATTACTTCAAAAATAATTGAATTCTGCTAATAATTCATATAGTCTGCTGCACTTAGCAGTTATTTATATGGTTCTAATACTTCTAATTTTGTGTTACCCTACAAAATGTGAAAACGTTACGCTACTGATTTAGATTAAAATATCAATTTTTAAATATGGCGCTGGTTTTGACATCAAGGTCGCGCATCGACTGCAACTTCAGGTGGCTTCTTCCTTATTGAAACGGACTCTACCAATCTATATAGATTTTTTCAAAATGTGAATTTGTACTTTTAGGAAGAATAGTTGTTTCGGACAAGGAAAGCGATTCTCATTGGCAGCAAAACGATTATAAAGGTTTCTCTCCGTCTGTAGACTGGGATACAGTTGATTTTACTAAATCTCCAGCCATTCAAGAACTACCTGTGATATCAGCTATTTGTAAACCTTCAGAAGGCAGTAAAATTAATGTTGAAAATGGAGTGATAAATGTTAAAGGTGAGTCGTATTTTTATCGTATGATTTTGTTCTATGGCACATTAGAAATTATGTCAGGAACGATGAGACAAAAAATCTGAAGGAGTTTCCGTCATTGGTTTATCGAATAAAAATACACTCGACTTTTGGTTAGACGACTTCGATATTTTAAATGAAACACCCTTTATATTTTCAACTTTTTGAATTACCGAGACATATTCTATTATCTAAAAAAATAATAGGTTTTTAATGTAATATACGAGGGTACGTTGTCTTTTATATTTTGCAATTTATAGAGCTGAAAAAAAAACAGTAGATAACTTATTTTTCAAAGAGTTCTCCACAAAGAGAAATGCATTTTTGAATTATATCCTTTTGAACCAATTCTGGAAGCAGTTATTCCGCTCGCTGTTCGTACATTCAAAATAGAATTTTTGAAAGCGTTGAATGCATCTTCTCTGTGCTGAAACCTTTGACCACACAGTTTATTTTCAATTTTTGGAAAAGTAAAAAAGTCGTTAGCACTTAGGTCCGAACTGTAAGGAGGATAGTTCAATATTTCGATGTTTTCTTGCTTTAAAAACTCAACTGTTAATCGGGCTGTGTTTGAACTTGCATTGTCTTGGTGAAGGATCATTCATGGTTGGGGGTTGGTTTTTCGAAACTCGGCAATTAGGTACTTCCGGTATGTACCAATGTAGAATATGAATTACTCTACATTCCTCAAAATACACCCCAATAGGTGAAACGCTCAACTGGTTGCCAGTAAACAAACTGTTCGAATATCATACTCTCGAATTAATTTACAAGATTAAAGTTCGAATTGCACCAGTATATCTGCGAAATAATTTAATTATTAATAATGAAGTACATAAATGCAGTACCAGACATAGCAGTAACTATCAGGTACATAATTTACTTGATTACAGTTTCCTGTATCAATTGTCATATTTAAGAAAAGCGTGTTATCAATAGCAGTCAAAATAATAGTGTAAAACTATTAAAACGCTTTACAAATTAGAAAATTACTTTCCAAAGGATAGACCAACATCTACTTCTCGGGCTGTATGCCCCGCAGACAATAAATTACACTTCCAAGTTAAACTGGGCTGGTATATATGAAAATATGACAATTGATACAGGAAACTGTAATCAAGTAAATAACCTACAAAACCGAGATGGTTTTTTGTCAATATAGAATTTTGGTTTATAGTTAGTTGTGGAGATGTCGCTATTATCACATTCTTGACTTTCCCTTCACTGGGTTTAATGTATTAATGTGATTTCAGCGTTGTCTTCAGTCCAGGATTATGCTCTTAGAGCTTCTGGACGGATAATATCTACCTTGTACTGATGAGGCGCAAATACGCCGAAACCGGTCTGCAAGTGATATTATTCCTTCTTATTATAAACCAGAATGATTGGTTCTATACTTTCATATATACCAACCCCGTTTAACTTGGAAGTGTAATTCATTGTCTGCGGGGCATACTGCCCGAGAAGTAGATGTAGCTTCCTTTGGAAAGTAATTTTCTAATTTGTAAAGCCTTTTAATAGTTTTACACTATTATTTTGACTTCTATCTGCAAACAGCAAACATTCAACTTATAACTCCATATTTCTAAAAGGATTAGATGTGTTCAATGCTAACCTAACCTAACACATCGGGACTCACTTCAGAACAAACATCTCTAATAAGTTTAATCACACTTTCAGATAAAGTTGGTGAAACATTTTTTTTCTTATTCCCTGTTTGGTGTCAGACCAAATTAAGTCTATGGGATTGAACACACTATAGTAAGGGGGTAAACGAACCACTTCATGACCATGCTGCTTTGCAAATTCATCCAGTACATATTTGAGTTTTAAATTGTGCTCTCGTAATAATTTAAGCAAATCCTTTTTAAGACATTGTGTTGGAATGCTGACACCCATTTTTTGCAGAAATTCTGCAATTACTTGTTTCCTAGCCTTTGGTTTAGGAATTTGTTCAGTTTGCTTGGAATGGTAAGGAGCATTATCCATAACTATTACAGAACATCCAGGGATGTTTGGAATTAACTGTTCCTCGAATCATTTCTCAAATAACGCAGCATTCATATCCTGATGGTAATCCGCTGAACAGCTTGAAATACTTTTGGCAGATAACAATAACCGTTGTTAACGAAACCATGTTCATTAGACTCGTGAACAATAATAATTCGTTTTCCTCTATCCAGAGGGGCATTTAATGAACACTTTGGAGACCCATTATGCCAACATTGTGGGTATCATACCACGTTTTCATCGAGATATACTGTTTTTCTGTAATCGTAATTGTTTCTAAATAAGAATGTTGAAGCTCTATTATTCTCGAGGATTCCATAATTTTTTGACGACTATTTAATTTTCTAAACCGAAACACACAAGAGTGAAAAATCTGTTTTATCTGCTTTGTAAGGAAAACCAGGAATTTCCTTTAATTTTTCTTTAATCATTTTAAATGTAGGAACGATATTACCGGCGTTATATTTTTCTTATAAGATTTTCCATTATTGCAAGATCCACACGCACTAGCGATTTCTGTACTCTCTTTTTCCGATGAGTAGTAGTTTTACCGATAATTTTAATAATGGATTTTTTTCAAAACTCTCGTCAATTTGTGTATTCTTTCAGCTACTCCACGTTTTGACCCATTATTTTTTTGTTTCAGTTGCCTGTACATATTTTGTATCACTTTTTGCGTAGATGGCGACAAAAACATACCAAATTTCTTTTTGTCTATTGTCTCAAATCCTTCCTCTTCACTCTCAGAAATTTCAGAACCTTTAGTAAAAAATTTAATAACATAATATTCTTGTTTTGTACATACAATAAACCATCAACTTACTATCATTACTAGCAGATGGAACTATTTCAGGCTCTAAAATACAATATATCAACAATATTAGAACCTAATTTTGTTGCATTTGTTGAATACATTTTTTCGGTTTAAAAGGAGAAATATTTCCTGTCCATATTTACATACCTATAACAATATCTTCCTCTTCGAATGGTCGCCAAAAAGCCATAATTTTGATTATTACCAAATATAGTCGCAATCAATGAAAAAGTTTTAATCAAACACAATTTTAATCACAGCATCAGCTAACAGATATAATTCTTAATCAGAACACAATGTGGTAAATAACAAAAATTAACTAAGCCTACCCTGAGAAGTTCACCGTACGAGTGGACTGTCCGCTGACGTACATTTTAGATAGACCAATCGGAAGCTGCATTGCACCAATGAGAACCAATTGTTCGCTGGTGGGTAGGTCAAGACTCTAAATGATTTATGGCTTTTTGATCTTTACTTTTTAATCCTCAAAGAGACCTTGCCGCATACTGTTATTTTATTTTGAAACTGTGCAAACTAATTCTACTCACAACGAAGTTAACAATTTAAAAAGTTGATAATATACGGGGTGTTTTTCATTCGATAAACCAATGCCGAAGCCTCACATTTGAATTTGCCATGATGCTACTAAGCCATTGAAAAAAATATTAACCTGTGTATTATGGTTTATTTTAAATTATTAGTAACGTTGTATTTATTGTAGGGTATGCTTGGTCAGGAGGTGGTCAACAAATTGTAAGAGTAGATGTTACTGCCGATGAAGGCAAAACTTGGCATGTGGCCAATTTTGATCACCAAGATTCAGTTTCTCCTCCTAGACATTGGGCGTGGACATTGTGGTCGGTAAATATTCCAGTTGACCAGGAAGCAACAAGTGTGAGTATACGCCTCAAATACGTTGAACAATAAATCAATTTTATCACATTTTTCCTTGGGATTCAGATTTTATGACAATGTATAGAGATTTTAAAATCTTTTAAATAATATTAAATAGGGTGTTCAACAGTTCGGGATAAAACAGTAAGCTGTCGCAGTTGGAAAACCCTCATGTTTACAGTGACACCGTTATTTTTATAATACCGGTCGCAATTGATTAGGTTAGATATATCAAAATGATTATTAAAAAAACATCCATCTCTAGATTAGCCAGCTGAACGTCACCAAACAAGGCGACCGTACTTTGGATTAATGATCCGATATTAATCACGTGCGGTTGTTTATGTTTTAATAACTTTTTAAATCATTTGTATATATATATTTATAGTACACTTAACTGCAATCAGAAATACAGAGTTTCTATGAGCTATTCTGTCACAGACAGGTCAGTCATGTTGCTGTGAGCCCTCATGTCATATTCTATTTAGTTTTCATTGTTTATTGGTAAACAACGGATGACAGTTACACTTTAATTAGTAAAAAGTTCCTGAAATTATCTAAAATGCCATCGTTTTGTAGTGTTATTAAGTGTGGAATGCGAGGAGCAAAAGATAGGATATATTTTTTTATTTCCGGCTGTTTTAACCAATCGAGGTGACTATTTAATTGATCTTTCTGTGCACCTCAATCTGCTGCTCTTGAATTAAGTAACTCTTCAGTTGATTGCTTTTTTCGGCGTCTGACACTTTAATTATTATTTAATTCAATTCAGAGACAGTTTACTGACTGCTCTATGTATTATTTGTTTTTATTATTGAAATAAAATATATATTACATTGACATTGTTCTACAAGGTCTGTCTGACAACCAACTGACTTACACCACATGTCATAACACACAAACTTCAACTCCAACTGATGGGACGACTCATTCCAATATGGCCGACTTGTCAAAATCATGTGTTCTGGAATGGTCTATTAGACCAATAGGTTTGTCTTAAGAATGTCATAATGATACTTCTCTAGTGAGAAGATCTCTTTCGCTTTATTTGAGATTTATTGACCACCTACGTTTCAGTCTCCTGTTGTTTGGTTCTTGGGTTAGAGGCTGTAGTAGTAGTGGTTACTGACTCTTTCTTGTACTGTTGGGATACTGAGGTCTTGATAGAGCAATTTGTTCATGACCTGCCATGGTGCATCAACTAGTGTTCGAAGGATATTAGATTGCCTTCGTTGTATGAGAGCGATACTAGATTTGCTGGCACAATTTATATATTAAGATGAAAGTTGTGACTTCTGCAGTTTAGGACCCAAATAATCTTAGTTTAAGCTATATATAGTCGATATTTATTTTTCCTACTACCACATACGAAAGTAACGTATATCGCACTGTACAGTCCCACGGAAAGTGGCTTGTTTCAATAAGCAAAATACTTTCCACATAGGAGCGGAAAGTAACTTTCCACACGCATGCAGATAATAATCTGTCAAATGCATAATTTCTAATTAGATTCACCTATGTAATATCTAAATTTGAAGCGATCTATTTAAAATGTTTAAATTTTTTCATTTTTATAATTGAAAAAAGCATCGGACGCGGTGGAGGATCGAGCCCGCGTACTCTTCGTCAGAAGTCCAACGCTGTATTTGAACCATTTATAACGAATGGAAAATGTAATCATCCTGATAGATATTTATTGTATATAAAAAGAAGGCTTTAACAAATTGTGGGAAGCGTCAAAAATTATTTCACTCTCAATTTATGTAATAATGCAATTAATTAATAATAATTTTAATAACCTACCTATACCTACTTGAATTTTTGCTACTAATAATAGTTATTGTTATTTTTCGAAATAAACTATGTTAACTTTAATTGTTACATTTGTGTACTAATATATCTAATGTTGATTACACACTATTTGGTGAAATCACCACGTGGTCTTAGGAAAATACTGTACATTACCCGTGCTAAAGTGATTTTCCGCACTCGTGTGTTTGTAGCACTTGATTTATGTTCCCACACCAGCAAGGAAAACCTGTTACCGTGTAATGGTCTTCTATTCTATTGGTTCGCATTGGCACTTAGGCGAGTACTCCACTATAATCAGTTCTAACGAAGCGAGTAGTGAATTCCACTAGTCAAAGATACGTCTTCTGCTTTAAACTAACTCAAACTGCAATTATGCGATTAATACATTTGTTTAGCATTAGTTTTGATTGTGTAAAACATTACAAATATTTTCAGGTTGAGATTTGGTCAAAGGCAGTGGACTCAGCTTATAATACTCAACCAGAGAGCGTCCAACATATTTGGAATTTAAGAGGCGTTTTAAGTAATGCTTATCATAGAGTTAAAGTTAATTTAAAAAGGATGGACAATTAGCGAACAAGTTGTACTGTTATCTGCAATGAAACGAAAATCGATCTTTGTTTACCACTCAAATACATCAATGATTTCAAATAAAAACAAGATTATTGATGAGATTTTCATTTCTATGTTAAGTTTTTACAGTAACTTTTAATAGGAGAGCGTTCTGATATAGGAGCATTTTTTGCCTTGAGTGATTTAAAAAAAAATACCCAATTACACGCTATAAAGGTTGGTGGCCACTTTTACTTTCTCTAATTCTCTGTTCATTTTTTATTAAAAAAGTTTATAACCTTTTATGAAGCTGAAATGAACGATGTTACAGAAATTTGCTTCTAAATTCTGCAAATACTTAATTTTCAATTAATTATTAATTAATTAAATGGGCTTAATTCTGAGACCAATCAGTAGAATTTTATTTAAAAAAAATCCCTGCGTCGCGAAATCTACCAAAATTATTGAGTATCTCACTCATGGAGAATATACTGTAGGTACCTGTATTAACAATTCTAGTTTAGAAATCAGTTTTCATTAATTTATTCACTCTTTCTTTGATTAAGATGAAATCATTTCCAGTTTATTTAATGTTTACGTCAAAAAGGTTTGAACTTATTGGTTACAGATAAATTTAAATTTTCTAAAGCATATAGATTAAAGTACGGTAATATACGTTGAAGATGTGTGGACCGCAAATGTAGTGCAAAAATTTGTAACATAAGAAGATGAAATTAACGTTTAGTAAGATTAATCAAATAAAGTAAGTAAAAGCCTAAAAAGAAACGCTACAGAGGATCCAACGAAATGTTTGATTTGAGACAGGTTATTAATGAGCCTACCAGAATTACGACAACTTCAAGAACATTACTTGATTATATTGTAGTTAATTAAAAAATTGTATTTGAAAATGGAATTTGTAAACAAATTTTCAAATAATTTTTTAGTTTTTTTGTAAAATTAATGTGAAGAATGTGCACCTGTAGAAGTTTCAAAAATTTTGATGAGGAGTTCATTCAAAATCTGAGAAGTATTTGTTTTTATCATATTTCCGATCAGGAAACTGTGGGTGAGAAAATTAATTATTTGATAAACAGCTTTGTAGATTTATTTGTCTGCACCTGTGGTAACTTCAAAAATTACAAAGAAAAAAGCTTCTTGGTTAACAGTCAATTTGAGGAAAATGATGGATGAAAGGGACAAAGCCTTCTGTATCTGTAGAGTAGGAAGGGTGAGTGTAGGCTCACAGCACTTAGGCCACATGTGACCCATTGTACATCATCCCGAGGAGTTGTCTTCCTAGGTCATTGTCCATCCTGTCCTTCTCAGGAAGGTGGACAGGTCACTAGGAGACATCTCCTTTATATCGGCAGGTGTAGGCCAAGACTCACCGAACACACACTCTCTTATTGACGGTAACTCCGGACACTCGCATAGGACATGCCTGAAAGTTTCATCTTCCTGTTCACACATCCTGCATAGAGGTGTGTCCACTAGCCCCATAGCATGGAGGTGTTTCCTTAGTTGACAGTGGCCAGTCAAGAATCCTACTGTTAAACGTAGGTTTTTCCTGGTCATCGCCAAATATTTCTTCGGCGCCAGCTTCCCAGGGTCGCCCAGGGTGATCCTGGCAAAACTGCATCCTTTGATTCCATCCCATCTCTTAAGGGATTGAGCATGGGTGTAACGTTTGGCTAGTTCCGCAATTGTCGAAGTAGTTAGGCCGTAGGTGTCACTGGGTCCTAAAAATTTTTAGTCCAGCCCTTTCCCTAGCTAGAGAATCAGCAATGCGATTTCCTTTACTCCTGTCGTGCCCTTTAACCCACCTCACGATAATATTGTTATCTGCCGAGGCGTTAGCTAAATCTTGGTGGCATTCTAGTACTAGCCCCGATATAACACGTTTTCTGGACAAAGCCTTAAAAAACGTACCAAATTAGCAGCACATTTTTAGTATTATAAAGATTTGAAAAATTACACAAACCGGGCCATAAAAAGGAAAAAAAACATTTTAACGACGTGACGACCTAAGGCATACACTTTTAAGACGAATAATTTTGTCAATGACAGATCCTATCCCAGTTCCTTCTATTGCTTCATTCCAATTCTGGTAATGGTATTTGGATCCCACTCCTTGTTGTTTAATTCCATATCGAATTTCTTTTTCATCATATCATGTTGTGTAGATGTTAACAAGCAATAATTTTTTATACGACGATTATAATAACGACCACCATCCAAAACACTATTTTGCACTTTGGTTATAATACGCAAAATTAACAATTTCTCATAGCAACAAAAGTTGTAGGAAAAGTAACATTAGGCATACCCAAAATAAATACCTACAGCAAATTGTCATTCTCGAAAAATAACGCATTTAATGCAATCAACTAGTGGGGTCGATGAAACATTACATAAATTTGATTCTGTTCATGTTCCCTCAACCTGTGCTACAACTAATACCTTATTAAAAATAACCGAAAACTTGTCGGAAACACCAGAGATCCAGAACTGCTCCCATTCCATAATTCATTATAATTTTAAGTGAATAATCCCAGGCAAGTAAAGTTAAAATTAAAATATATTTCTTAAAACGTAAATTTGTTTCCTACTGTAATTTTTAATAAATCTTTAAATATGATTTGTGATTTATTTAAATGAAATGCAGAAATAGTACTAATTTTCACCGTCATAAGCTATGTCATGCTAGAAAAAGTGCTCATCAAAAAGTACCATGTGCAGCACAGTCGTTTGTTTGATTTCTGGATTGTGGTCGTAGGAAAAATACATGCGCAAATGCTAATTTCTCACTCGACTTCGTCTCGTGCCGCAACTTTCACACTCGTGAGAAATTATGAGTTTTACTCACATTACCTATATACTATTTTATAGTTTTCTTTTATATTATATTGGTATTTATATTGAGAATAGAAGAATTAAAATTGTGTGTGTAATTTAAAGATACCCATTTCCAATCCAAATCTAATAAATAATATAAAGGCATTATAGTGCAGGAATTTATGTTCCAAATTGTTAGTTTTATCAAAGATTTCTATTCAAATTACTTACCCTATATGCATACTATATTCAAATTTGTTCTGAATGGCAGAAAGGGTGAGGTTTAGTTGTCTTATATACACGGTGTATCCTTTAATAATTGAATCTTGAACTTAAAATATTTTAAGATTCAACCTAAATCACTGAAAACTATTTATAGTACCTACTTTAAAATTTTTTTTCTTCCTACTCCTGTTAATACAGTCGTTTGGTTCGAAAAATACTGGTTATCTGGACAGTTTTCCGGGAGTTTTGAAAATTGGTAATGTTATAGATCTTGATGTGCTCTTTTGACAATACCTAATTTCCGACTTATCTTATGATAAAATAGTTAAACAGCGAAGCAAAGGAGAATACGCTATATTTCAGGATATTGAATTGCCTATTAGGGATACCACATTCAAAAAACGCGCCACTTACTCTATCTCAAGGTGGTGTGGAGATGGTGTGGAGTACACTTTGCGGCGCTCGTACGCATAAACTATTGACTTCATGAAAAAAGGTAGATATGTTACATGAAACGGACTCTAACTGTTGTGTCCGTATTGTTTGATACAATATTGACATTATTCCAACTTGAGAAATTGTGAAAAAAACTAACTAAGCTTACTGAACAAATATTAACACAATTTTTTCATAATATTGAAACGTCAAGCTCGAATAAATTGTGGGTAAAAAAAACCAAAACAAATATAGACTTTGACAGTCCTTTCAAACTTCAAATGGCATTTTTGTAACAGGATATTGGTTAATAAAACATATCAATCAGAAAGTGAATATGACGTATCTGTAGTGAAAGCTGCAAACATTTAGGAATTCTTAAGTTCCACTTTTCTCCTAAAATATTCGGTTTAAAAAATTTTTAAATTAGTTTTCGCAAAGTGGTACCAATATACTTAAATAAAATACCAAAAGCCGGATATCGGTTTAACACCACATTCTTTGTGTCTTCTTTAGCTAACTAGTCCGCCAATTCAATATCTGCAATCCCCTCGTGTGCCGACACAGATACTAGATACTCTGATCTTTCTTGACTTTGTTATTGAGCTTCCCAAACTAAAGCCTTTCTGAACGAAATTCCTTTCTTATTTTCTGTACCTCTATATAAGTATACTTCTACATATAAAATTCCTTCTATGAAGTGCAGATTGAGACTTATAAGAGGAGATTTCTCCGTCTTCTACTTGGGATTTGCTCAGGTAGAGAAGTCTCTTCAGTGAAAAAATCGCATTCTTCAGTAAGTGCAGGAGTATTTCCTCCTTTTGATTGTGAATGGAACGTTATGACAACATTTGAAAGTGATTGGCAAATAGTTTTTGAATTAAGCACAAGCCAACATATATTGTTTAAAGAATCCATAAAACCCAACCTTTACATTTATGTTATAATAATTACATATTGTGAGACCTTATTTTTGGAAATAGGTACCTACCTATTAAAAGTTATTTCACCTTGCCCATAAAGTGGACATGAAATCATCTAGACTTCTGTTGTCATACGGTTAAAGTATATTTTAAAGACGTTTTCATAACGTCATATTTTTTTTTGAAATGGATTTTTGTAAAGTTATTTTCAGAAGGTAAGCATTATATCCATCGTTTTTCGAAATTTAAAACAATTATATATTACAGGGCTATAACACAATACCGTTCGTGCAGGCGTACAAATTGTACACAAAAAATTTTCAACTCTAACATTAATACCAACCCGTGCGTAAATTGTAATTATCCAAATAAGCTCAGTTCTATATGTGGCCAAAAATTTCCTAATTATGATTTCACCGAAAATTATCACTCCCATGATTTCACTAATGGATATTTTAAAAAATTTCATTCCGACAATGCGAAGTCTAGCCGGACTTCAGCGTTAAAGAAGCTGATTGTTGGAGGAGTCCTTGTTGGTTCTGTAACATATCTGATTAATAAAAGTAAGTAGTACCTCCTTAAATTATTTAAAAGATAAGAATATAATTTTCTGTTAATAATTTCGGTAGAAGATATGCAATAAATAAATACAATGAAGATAATTCTCAAAGCTTAATAATATTATTAGACGTTAAACCGAGTATTAACGATTTGTGTTTGGCTTGAAACATATCGGCAATTTATGTATTCATAAAATTTATTGTATGTGCAACAATAATTTATATACAGGGTAGCGAGAAAGTCTGTCTGTTTTCTTTGAAAATAATAAACATATAATTTTCAAATTTTAGGGTTATGAACGGTATTGTATTCTTCGTTTTTTAGAGGAGCTGTCAAAGTTATGTGACGTCAGAACTCAATGTACTGCCGCCATCTTGAATTTTTTTGAATTGCAAAGTAGGTCAAGTGATATATCACAGAAAAGCTTATTTCTTCCTCTTTCCAAAAATAGTGAATAAGTACATGACTTGAAAAAAAACAAGAAACAAATGTCAAAGACTTAAAACATGTAATTTTTGAACACATACTAAATTACAACAATACTATAACCATCTGTTTCTTGGCAATAGTACAACCTATCTTGGAAGCTTCGAATAGAATTGTTGATCATTTGTGGAGTAATCGCTCGCATTTCAAGACGTATGTGAACTTTTAAATCCTGTATGGTTTCAGGTTTGTTAAGTAAAAATCAAGTGGAGTCAAGTTGGGAGATCTTGCCGGTCACTCAATTTCACCACTTCGACCAATCCATCTCTGAGGGAAAGTGGTATTCAAATATTGTCATTTCTGTGATAGTGCGCAGGTGCACCATCCTGCTGGGAAGTTGCGTTCATATTTGGAAACAAATTATTTATTTCAGGAATAATTTGCTGCTGCAGAAGATTGAGATATTTTTCACCAGTATGAGCACCCTCAATAAAAAATGGACCAATCAAATCGTTTTTCACTAAACCGGCCCATGCACACATTAACTTTTTGTGGGTATTGCGTATGGGTCTCATCCATGAAATGCGGATTAGAATCTGACCAGTACCGACAATTATGTCGGTTAACATTAGTCGCGTTCATCCCAACAAAGTTGATCAGGTAGAGATTTTCAGAGTAAACTATCATTTCTTAATTCTGCTGAACGTTCTAATCTTGATACAACAACATAAACAAATTTTATTTAACATATGACTGCAATAATTATTCATTCATCTGCCATTTCAATTTAGTTTAATAGTTCCCAGTGGTGTTCATTCATTTTCAAGATACAAAGGTCTAAAATATCTTTAAACCAAAATACGCTATATCATTTTTTTATATGTTTATTCACATGATATTTCTCATAAATGACAGTTAAAGCATCACTGATCGGTAGCGTAGCGTATTTCAATTCTGATGGGAAAAATGGCGACTGCTACAGCGCTCAATCAGTTGACAAAACACGCGTTCAGCAGGAAATTAATTATCGCTCCGGTACCGCTACGTTGAGATGAACGCGACCAGTGCCATTTAGAAAGGATGTAGCTTCATCATCAAATATGAGGGAAACTAAGAAATTGTTTTAATTACCAATTTTCTCCAGAACCTTTTCATAAAACTCTAATCTTCTATCGAAATCATCTTCAGCTATTGTAATTCTTGATAGTTCTGCATTATGTCTGGATGATGATGGTTCCGCATTATGTCTGGATGGGACTTATTTTTATGTAAAATTGTTTGGACCGACTTCCTGCTAATATGATTTCTTGCCAATTCATATGTACGGAGATTTTGTTGAATTTCCAACAGGATATCTAAAGTCTTATAATCGGTTGTGGCAGTTTTTGGTCTGCCAGACCTTGGACGGTCCTGTGTACGCTACCGGTTTCATTAAATCTACTCATTACTCTGGAAACTGTAGATCTACTTATAGGGGCACGTTGACCATTTAAATCATTGAACAAATAACTTACGTCTTCATAAGTACGTTTTTTATCATCATAACCAATTAACATTAGTATCGGAATTCGTTCTTTTTCTGATAAATACGCCGTTCTTAATTTACAGCTTACAAAAACAATAATTTAAACACTGTAGATGCCTTATACAAACACTAACTCACTTTGCTAAAAAGACTTTGACACTTTAAGGTTTTTTTTTGACTGTTTTTGATATACTGTTTTGTTCCACATTAACCATTTACCAGTGGCGTACCAACAATAGTACAAAATACAAGTAAATTAATCTATTTTTCTCTATTTTTGGAAAGAGGAAGAAATAAGCTTTTCTGTGATATATCACTCGACCTATGTTGTCATTTAAAAAAATTCGGCGGTACATTGAATTCTGACGTCACACAACTTTGACAGTTCCTCTAAAAAACGAAGAATACAATACCGTTCATAACCCTAAAACTTGATCATTATATATGTTTATTATTTTCAAAGAACTTGGTGCCAGACTTTCTTGCTACCCTATATATATATATTTGAAAATTAACTCCAAAGTACATACTAATTACAGATTCATTTTTTACGTTTCTGAGATTCTTAAGTTGAAAATTCTAAGGCGCAATGCCGGTTGGAAAATAAGGCTTAAAATGAGATTTTATTCAAAATTATTAGATCACACTTCACTTTCGAAGAAATTGAGAATAAACTGTTTTAACAGGTTATAGTAAAAAATACCGGAGACAGTTAAATATTCCTTTCAATGAAAATTTATCCAAAACATAGCTTTTTCGTTTGGCCATCCTGTATACTAGAAGGTTTAAAATACATACCTAAGCATTTGTATACAAAACGTCTTACTCAATAAAAACTCGTAGTACTACTTTCTGTGAATGTGTGCTTTAATAATAATTGTTTATTTGTGATTTAAGTTATTTAATTTTTACAACAAGCGATTTATTCGATTTAAAAAATGTATATGCAGTAGACAACGAACACAAATGAAATTGTTTTCTGAATCGTCTAGAACAACTTAAAATTTGGTTTATGTGGGCGTTTAGAAATATTATGTTCCTATATATGTTACTTTTTTTCTGATGTTTTCGGTACTTTTATTTGCAAATAATATTAACTTTATTTTTTATATCATCTAGTTCTACGTGATATACTTAGTTGGAATTTGTTTAGAAATTAATATTCAGTCTTATTCTGTAATTTTTATTAAATCGAACAGGAATCGGAATGTCCGCAAATCAGAATGTTTTGTTACGATCGCAAATCGGTATAAAGCAAGTTCAGGAGACGTCATGTGACACTTGCCCTGAGGATAAACAAGCAGTGGCGGATTTACTAGCAGGCTGGAGCCATAGATAAGGAATAGGTTATCTTGGTATAAGACAGATAGCAACTATGTATTCCAACTCGCCCACTGGCGAGTGTAGTCACAAAAAACGGTAATTTCTGGAAGCGCACATTTAAAATTTATTCTTCACTGTAACGTCATACAATTTTCTTTTTATCAAAAATTCATGTTACAATGTTGTGGATAACCAAGCCAAAAACAGCTTTGGGCAGGGTAAGATATAACATTCGGTTTTAGTAGCTTAGAGCCGAACGACTTAAGAAAAGTATCACCAAATACAACCATGGACTTCGTCAGAAGCACAGGCTTGTGGGGTGAATTGTAATCCCTAGGGGTGAGCCACAATAGACCAAACTGGGGTCGCAGTGGAGGTGGCGAGAAGGCCCCACTCACATAGAACCTAACCTACTATTGCACAGATCAAATTTCTTGCACCAATCTTCTACGTCCCGTCGACAGCTTACCCAACAATGTCTTTCCCGAACTCGTGCCAGTGTTCTTTTAGTAACAAAATATCCTCCTGAGAGGCAGCTATGAAGTTCTTCTAAAACACTTCTGGTGTGTGACTGTGGCAGTACCAATTATTGATGAACTATACGTACTTCATCGGGGCTTTCCCATATTCGATGCAATAGGCCATCATTAATATACATACAGTGAATCCCACAGAGCCCAGTACTCTTTTAAGCTTCCACTATATCTGGCTACCTCTTGCCAATTAGGTATGATTTATTCTGTCATAACTTTCAAGTCATAGTTTTTCTTCTGACTTTTTCTGAGGATCTCAAGAGGGTTCTGATTATCATTACTTTCTGACTTGATTGTGGTTATCTGACTAACTTTTTCCACTGGGTTCTCATTTTCCTCAAGTCTTTTACAGTTTACAGTTTATTTTGATTGTCAACGTGCCCTCTGACTAGTAAGTTTTGTTCATTTTTTTCACGAGATTTGGTGAAAACTGTCCCAAATACACTGTAATTTAGTTGATTTGAAATATTTCTTTTTCACCTTATTTTGACTTATCGAAAAAGCACCCTAAATTTCAATCAAAAATTCACCCGTCAATTATCAGCTTTTTTCAAAAAGTTGGTGTGCTTTCTGAAATCTCTACTTTCCGATGGTGTAAAAAAAATATATTACTATAGTAAGTCTTCTCAGAAAATGCAAAAAATATTGTAATGAATAACGTAATCACAGTAAAGTATCTAAATTCAATAGTACGATTAACATTTATTTTTATATAGGTAGTATGAGATTTTGTAGGTGGGGTAGATGGGGCATACGGGGTTGATGGGGGTGCATTCTCTCTCATGTCATTTTAGTTCCCCCTCTCTACCCTAGAAACGGTTTTGAAATTTTTTTGATATCTCTTGTCGTTCACGTGGTACTGCCCATTGTAAGTTTTAAAATTGATGATAGTATGGTAGTCTGGACCGGTCTGGACAGTTCAATCCAATTTTTTTACAAGCTGACCCTGTCTTCTTAAGACGTTGTGAGCTCAAATTTTACAATAAAATTAGTTATAATTTTACAAATGAGATTTTTATCAAATTTTGTTTTTATTTTTAAATAATTTGCCTATGTTTTAATAGATAGGGAATCTGTTAGTACACCTATCGGAGAATATAGTAGTGAATATCCAGATTTCACACCTGAACAAGTGGCCAAACATAAAACAAGGTATGTTGCACAATATACTTTCTTTTTTCCCAATAAATAGGTACACAAATACTTTATTAAAATATATATATATAATTTGTCCATTTTAATGTATGAGACATTATGCAGCAAATCGTCTACTAAAAAATTTGCTCTAATGCTTGGAATAATTCACATTTTTCTACTACCGAAAGTAAAGTTGCATTCGGTGTCTTCAAAAAATAAATTTAGCTTAAAATTGACAAGCAGCTACATTTTATATTATTATAATATATAATTTCTCTTTAAACGTAGCGATATTTAATGATCTATTTGTCCACTCTGCTTTTATTATAACTCAATAAAATTCAGGAGGTTTCCAAAGTAGTTTGATATATTATTATTGTTGTGGTGGATGCGTCACTTAATCTCGAGGCGGGAAGTTCCTATAGAATTAAATTGTCAAAAGTTCCAAATATTGACAAATGCATTTGTATCTAGGTACATAAACCCAACCCACATTTTTTTCAAAGAGCAGACCGATCACTAATAAGCAACAATACTACTTCCCTGGCAATATAAGTAGCGTCTACCTGTGGAGTCAGTCATAGTAGAGTACCTACACAGGCTGTTGACCAAAAACAAATTTCACCCAACCTATACAAATAAAAAATGTTACATCAACTTTCAGATGACAACCCCGACCGAAGGCTGCAATTCTATGTCCACTAAAATTCTCCAGCAGTCAGACTATGTAAGGACAATTTGTTTTAATGACCAAACTACTTTCTTCCTTAATGGAAATGTTAATACTCAAAACGTGAAGTATTGGAGTGATATAAATCATGTTTAGTGAAAGACATACACAGTTCCCATTAAAAGTAAATGTCTGGGCTGCCAAACCACAAAGTCGGGCCTCCTTTTTTAACTCTAATTTAACCGTTGAAGTATATCCCGAGATGCTAGAAAACGCAATTGAACCGTTAATTCTTTAAATTCTGGAAGATAATCCAGATGAATTTGGTAACTTGGAAATAATGTTCCAACAAGATGGTGCTCCAGCACAGTATTACTTCACAGTGAGACGTTATCTAGATGATGAATATCCTGGTAGATAGATTGGACGACGCAGCGCAATATAATGGCCTGCTCGGTCCCCGAACCTAACACGTTTAGATCTTTTTCTGCGGGGATATCTTAAATCAAAAGTTCACGCTACAGCTGCTGGCAGTATTGACGTTTTAAAACGAATTGTTGAAGAATGTAGTGCAATTTCCCCTGACACATTTCATCGAGTCCGACAAGAGTTTAATAATAGGATGTTTTATTGCCAGGAAGTAGATGAAGCACATTTTGAACAATTATTATAAGAACTTGTTTTTAAATATTTATTTATTAAAAGCGAAACTCAAATTTTAGTGTTTAATTATTTTAACCATCAAAAACATGCATGTTCCAGGTTTCCTGCTTTATAAGAAGCGAGGAGGTGGTTTTTTTTAATGATCTCTACTTAGTCTGTATCTTGTTCTTCCTGCAACGCTTTCAACCACCATATGTAGTGGTGTGAAGTTGAGAATCACTTCCATGGCCGCTATTGGGCATGTTCCCATTGCTAGTTTTACTACTCCACGCAATGGTTTCATAAGTGATAACTGACTATGGCAATGTACATCCAGCTCAAAGATGTAGCTTTTTAAACATTTCTGAAGATCGTCAAAGTGGTTGTTTGTATTCCATACTGCTTGTCATAAGTACGTCTAGACTCTAAGGAATCACATGGTCTTCTGCTCACGAAGCAGAAGTATAATTAAATTAAATTCCACTCACAGTCATAACTCGTTTATTACAAAAAAGTCAACCCTCTGTATGTCATCAACAACAAAACTCATCACAAATGTTTATAGGAACTTTTCGCCTTTAAATTTAATGACGAATGGAATTTGAATATTGACACGGCTAGTTTTACTGTCTATACTGCTTATAATCATTATAAATAGAATAAAATTATTTTTTTTTCAGGACTACAGGAATTTGGGTAACATACAACAAAGGAGTATACGACGTAACAGATTTGATTAATAAAGATCCCGAAGGGACTGATCACTATCTAATATCTGCAGGAGGCCCTGTTTACTCATTTTCGACAGCAAATAATCAGCCCGATGAAGAAACTTGTAAAGTTTTAGAAAATTATCGTATAGGTAAAAAAAGCTTTGACATTTTTAGACAGTGCTCGATATCCTTTTTACAAATACACTCGTTTTTTCTACAGGGTGTCCAAAAACTATCATGCAGTCGCAAACTACAGATAGGTTAATGAACGTATTATTATTAATTCATCTTGTATTATAAGGTTAGTCTTTGACTGCACTACCTAAAGGTACGGTAATGCCTGCAATTACAAGCGACTAGAAGATGGGATTTCTATTGTATACCGGCATTGTACAGGGTTGGGTAGGCAAATAAAAGAATAAAGATGTGAATTATTATGTAAATCGTTTTAAAATTCTGGAGTTTTATTTGCCCAAACGGTAAGGGTTTTGCGTGTTAAATTAGGTTACTCTCTGTCTATTCCAAACAGATATAGAATCACATGAACTTTTTGAAACGGATAGAGGATTTAAAAGTTATAGGAAACGAGTCTAAACGAGAACTCCGGATTCTGTTCTATTTCCTCCAAAATATCATTTTCGTACATCTCTGTAATATCCGGGTGCCTACCAGTTACAGTATTTTTAGATACTACTGAGCCGGTTTATCCCATGATAGTAGAGTCTTAGTATCATGGGTTTATCCTTTATCCTGAGTGTTGGTGGAGAGTCGTAAATGTTTATCGATTGGGATGTTGTCTGTATGGAAATCGTTCCGCGTAGGTACTGGTTTTTGAGATATGCGTTAAAAACTGACTTAATAGTGTCGTCTTCAAATGGAGCTTTTGGATCAATGTGAATTTGATTAGATGGACATAAAATCACATCTACTATCTGTAGTTTGTGTTTCAAAGGAGAGTTTCTGGACATCGTGTATTAGCTGATACAGAAAATAATATATTATGTTATAAGGACGAAAAATTAAGTTCTTCGGACGGTGCGGGGGTAATCTACATAGTCAAAAAACATTTTTCGCCCATATTACATACGATATTTTTTATCCGATTGTTTTTTATTCAAATGGCTAAAATGTATAAATGAAGTAAATCAATATAATTAATTTTGCACGGAAAAATAAATCAAACCTGCCACCTCATTTGCTTACCTATCTATCGATACAACAAATACAATATAACAAAACCTTGATATTCACAATATAGGGAATACCCCCACATTTGTAACAAGGGTAAGGCAAGAAGTTTTAGATGTCACACTGGCAACTCGTGATCTAAAACATATAGTAAAAGATTGGAGAGTATCGGGTGAACCATCTCTCTCCGATCATAGGATCATAACATTCAAATAGGTAAAGCCGAAGAAAAGAGAAGATCTGACAATTGGAAAGATTTAGTAGGGCTTAGGCAATCAAAGATTCTTCTGGGCGACTACAACCTGTTGAGATCAAACGAATGCATAAGTCAAAGCAAAACTGCACTAAGAGTTTTAACAGGAATCCTAACGGGACATTGTCGCCTGAATGGGAACCTTAAAAAGCTCAAAATGGTGGAGGAAGAAGATTGTAGATTTTGTGGAATGGAAGAGGAAACCCCCCATCCACATACTTGCGAACTGCACAGTAATTCGGAATCCTAGGGCACGGTACCTGGGAGACTACTGGATAGAAGAGGGACAGTTAGGTAACTGTTGAGGCCTGCAGATATCCTAAAATTCCTCCGGGAAATAGGACTAAAGGAGCTACTAGTCTCTGAGACTCTTTGTCTAAACTGAATTTCTAAATTTGATGAGTCATTTGAAAAATAGAACAAATTCAGCAAAGAAAATGTCACATACCGTGAAATTGGAGCATCATTGTGCATTTCAGAGATCATAATTCAAAAAATTTTACATGAAGAATTATCTGTAAAAAATTAGTTTCTCTCTCGATACCACATCTAATGACAGAAGAACAGAAAGCAATTGGAGTCAATTGGTGTCAAAAAACTCTGAACTGGTTTACTCTTATGAACCCAAAAATAAACGTCAGTCGGCTATTGGGGTGTTCCAGGATGTATCAAAGCCGACGAGAGTTATCCGTTCTCGAAGTGTTTACAAAAAGATAGTGGCGAAATTTCTCTCAAAAGTGGGTCGTGTAGTAACAATTCCTCTACAAGATCAAAGAACTGTTACTGCCAATTGGTACATATCGATTTGTTTGCCGGAAGTAATTACTGAGTTTCGAAAAACCAACCCCCAAGGATCAATGATCCTCCACCATGACAATGCAAGTTCCCACACAGCTCGAAAAAACAATTTAGTTTTGAAAGCAGGAAAACATCGAATTGTTGGACCATCCTCCATACGCCTAAGTTCTAGCAGCTTTTTTCTTATCCAAAAATTAAAAATGGGGCGTCGACCAAGCACTGTAAGTTGTCGAACGCCTCTGATGCGATAATTACAGAAAACCAGTGTCAAGCGCGGTTAGTTCTTGGATGGGTGACCTCAGGGTAAACACCGTCGTAGAGCCCGTAGAGCCTGCAACGGAGTAGCATATCACAGCTCGCATGTATTATATAGTTTGTCCCAAAATATATCATCTTCTCTTTTGCCGGCCATCATAAAATTAACGGGCCAATTGCAATAAATCATAATATATGGCCAATAGTTGCTGTAGAAGGGATCGCCAGTGGCGGACTGTTTAAAAATTATTTTAAAAAGGATCAAATTCACAAATATCTATCTTTTTGTATTTTTATCATACATCTTTTGTTTTTTTTAATATGTGAAGACCACTTCTCTAAACTTTTTTCTTTTTCCTCCTAAATGAGAGATTATTGAATACTATTAAGTTAAATAAACTATAACCAGGTAAAAAAAACAATATCCAACTTTATTGGTATGGTTTAGTTTTATTTTAAATCTAATTCTGTTTCACTGTCAGATTAATTAATATATAGGCGCTATATTATTTTGAATATGAATGTATGAATCTTCAATTTTTGAAACGTGCTGTACATAATTTTTCCAGCATTGAATGGGTATATTATTAACTACATTTTTAATTAATTCTGTAACACTGGCACCCAAAGTAGGAGTAACATTTTCTGCTATCAACTTTGATTTTACTTGATGCCACAAATGCTCTATGGGGTTGAAAATACAATGGTATGGAGGAAGACGTAGCACATTAGCACAGTATGTCCAAAAGTTGCTCCTTCTTGTAATCGAATATTCTTGAGTTTCAGTCTTTTTATTTGATGAGTTTGGTGCTTTTTGTAGTGGTAGCTTGCGTTATCCATTACAATAATTACACTGTGGTCGGGAATATTTTTCATAAGACGATTTTTAAACCAGTTTTCAAAAAGTTCTGCAGTTGTATCTTAATGATAGTCCAAGCTTGAATCCTTAATATTCTTTGTAGACACCAGCAGACAATTTGGAACAAATCCGTTTTCTGATCCAGCGTGAATAATAGTTATGCGCTCCTTTGTTTGAAGGTGACTTAGTATTACAGTTTTCACTGGAATCAACCCATCCTTTGGATACTGTATCGTGTGTATCAAAATTGAATCTCCAAGTGCGCAATCTTTGCGATTCCATTACCACTTGTTTTTTGACAATTTTACGATATGTGAATCCCATTTCTCCAATAACTCTATGGAGGGTGGCGCGGCTAATATTTATGTTGGGGTCATCTTCTTCTAGCTTCCTTTTAAGATTGTCCAAAGTAGGAACAATCTGGCTTTCATAAAGGGAATATATTTTTCTTCTTATTATATCCTGTTGGCCATTGTCCAGACGATGTAATTGAAAATCACTACGTTTTTTTCTACCACTTAATTTTTCACTGGTAATAATATCCTTTATAGAGGATATTGGTGTGTTTGTAAATATATTTTTTATTATTAAAGTGGAGTTAATTGGAAACTTTTAGCTTTATTTAAAATAGAAATAGGAGTAGATTCCACGAAGTAAGGGTTGAAACAGTAAATTCAATATTTTATACAGTTTATATTGCAATGTGCTTGGTTATTTTGGTTTCCAAATTTTATGAACACATTGGAATTAAAAAAGCTTTGCATATCATAGAGTTTGTGTGACATAGGGTCGTTTGAGACGGATGGTTTTGTAATGTCTCTGTGTAGTAATTTTTCTATAAATTGAATATTCAAGTTTATTTTAAATTCTAGAGATAGTTAAATAGGCAGTATCGATAAAATAATGTTAGTAGTATGTTTACCGCGGAATTTTTTATTAAATAATTTTGTGATGTTAAAGTGACTTATGGATTAGTAGTTACCTGCCAAACGCTGTTGAGATCTTAAAAAAAAACAAGTTAGAAAATGTATACCCACATACTACATATATTATGTGTTGGTTGGATGCTTCTTTTGAAAAAACATTTGACGGTAAGTAACTAGTATTATTAATTTTTAAGATATACCTACCTCTTCATATTTATTTAGTACTTTTTCACATATGTGACAAAAAGCGATAACATTATTTTTAATTGATACCCAAAAATTCATCTTTATAATCACCCTTTAACCCCAATCTTTAGCAGCTTTGCCAGGCTACAAGTAAATTTTTTGAGTCTTCTCGATACCAACATTCAGTGTTGTTTGTTAATCAGGAACTTTGATTTGACTTAGAACGCATAAAGAGACAATAATGGCTTCGGATGGTTGATCAACCAACCAATTTTTAACCGAGTAAAAAAATATTCAGTTAAGTTTTTTCTATAATCGTGACCAAATATTTAATTATTGTTTACTGCATATATATTTTTTAAACTTAAAGTAAATCGTATGTTGTTGAAAAATAATTTTCTAATTTATATATTAAACAATGTAAGGGGAATCGAGGATTATAAGAAAACTTGGAACAAATCAATTAATATTAAAAATAATTATTTATTAATAGTAGCGCTCGAACAAAACTAAACCTTTTATTTTGTTTGAACTGACTCCCTAGTATATGTAAGATAGATGTGAGGAAGTCTATATAAAAGTGTTCGACGGAAGGCATTCCAAAGAAAGCACCAAATGTTATGAGTGACTTGAGTAGTAAACAAGGAAAGAAGAACGTTTCACAACACAAATTTTTCCCAAGTCCATGTCACGTCATGTGACAGTCGCCCTGAGGTAAACAAGCGTTTTTTGCACAACCCTTGGTTTTTAATGGTTATTTCGATAATGTTTGAGTTAATTTGATTTTGATTTAGTGCTTTTTTACGACGCTTTGAGCTTCCATGCTTTTATAAAAAGTGTGCCAAGCGTGCTTTGTGGTCTCAGTTATGAAATATTAATGAACATTTATGAAATAATATTTTGTCCCTTTCATTGTTACTACCGCAACTAGCTACTGAACATAATCTGGGCACTTTAGAAAGCTATATCTGACTGTTTATAATAACAAAAAAATACAAAACAACCAATTAAAAGATCTAAAATCTAACCAAATAATTGTTTACCCTCAGGGCAACAGTCACAATTGTCAATTGTCGTCATCTACATTTTACTCACTTAATTTAAGAGGTCCTTAAGTTATATGTGGATTTCCACAAGGATGTGTGAATGCTGCTAAGTTTAAATAAATATTTAATTAGATTTTTCAAAGTTTCCGTGAAAAACTCGAGACTGGATATCAGATTCATGGATTATTACAATCACACAATTTTTTCAGATATAATAACAGCCGGTTTTTCATTGTTTGGTTATTTTATTGTTCAGAGATAACCCTAGGTAAACGTATAAGAATTCTGTATTTCAAGTGAATGTTAACTAGAAAATGTGTTGTTTCCTTCAGGTAAGACAAGAATAAGTAGCAGTATAATACTGGTTTGTAATTTACTTGATGACTATAACCTGTGTTTTGGGAGAATAACAAACTTGTGTGTTTTGATTATGCCTACAGCTGCGAAGAGGAGATAAAAATGCCGATAATAATGAGATTTGAAAAGTGGGATTATTATGTTCTGTTTGTTAGATTTAAATCATCAAAGAGAACAGATGGAAGATATTTGAGGTGTAATTGCATACCCAATATTAGTATATCATCTTTGTGCGAGTCGTTTAAGTTTGCTTTTATAACAAAAGAACATTTAAAACTTGCATATAACTATGTTCTTTTTTAATGTTCAGCATTGTGGCCGCTCTGACTATTAAGATCCTTTTTTAACCTTCTTCGCAGATTTTCCTCGTGCTTCCAGGTAGTAACATTATGTTTTCCCATTCCAACACATTCTGATATTTTTACACTTAGCGTATCAGCAGCATATCTTCACTCGAAAAGTTTTCTTTGTTTTCCATACCTATCGCGAAGTAGGCCGCACTTAGAAGATTGTTGTGGATGCCGGGACATACCGATATTTCTCGAAATGGACAAGCTGATGAAATCGCGAGAAGAGGTTCAGATACAATTTATCTTGAACTAGAACCAGTGCTTGGGACCACAAGGAAAGTGGTCCGAGGACAAATACAAAAATGGGTACAAAGCCAACATAGACTACAGTCGATGAAGCTTCCAAAGCAGGTGCACATTTAGGCATTTAGAGGAAATACTTGTGTTAAACGGACCGAAGAACTAATAAATTACAGTAGGAATCGGCTAAGAATTATTGCAGGTTAGGTTAGGTTCTGCATAAAATGGGGATGTATAACGGGAATCTCAGCTGCAGATTTTGTGGCATGGAGAACATTACTGAAACATACATCTTATCTGACTGTGAGGCGCTGAACTCAAGAGAGATCAATTTGCCATCTCGAACATTAAGCACACATCCAATAGACCTATATCGTCTACTCAATGGGGATAACTGGACAGGTGGACTTGATTTTTTTCTCTGTGGCTACCTGAAATACCGCGTTTATGTTAACAGATCAGCTAACGAACGATTTTAAGGACCTCATACATCTCAAAATGCAGGGAATTACTCCACAAATGATCAAAGAATCTATTCGTAGTGTCGATGAGAGATTGCATCATTGTCAACAAACAAATGGCCAGCATTTTGAGCGCCAGACTCCACATTAATGTGGATGCTACTCCTACCTGTGGTTGTGCAGATAGAGACAATGTCTTTGCACGTTCTCGTCTCTGCTACTCTAGTGGTGAGCAGTTCCGACATCCATTTGGATGTTGTGCTGTCTACACCTCTTCTATTTAATACTCTCTTGACGGCATCGTGTGGGGTATTGTCAAAAGCTCCTTATTCCATGTCCAAAAATGCACATACTACAGTTTCTTGGTTGTCTAAGGCTACCATATCCTCCGTCAGATGTACCAGTGCAATCTCTGTAGATCTGCCTGCCCGGTAAGCGTGCTGATACGGGTGGAGAGGTAGTCTCGATAGTATTTCCGTTCTAATAAAGTTGTCAATAGCTTTTTCCCTCGTTTTAAGCTCAAACGATGTTAGGCTAATTGGTCTGAAGGATTTGGGATTTGTTGTGTCCCGTTTTCCAGCTTTTGTCAAACTAGGCACGACATTATTTTAGAGCAGTTCTCTAAATATTTATCTCCATTCAAGTTGTCATCAATGAATAAGGGAACTACGATATGATTTCCAACAATTCCTGCCCAAACATTAACTTTTTCAGGAAATGGCGTATGTTCTTCTGTCATCTAATGAGGATTCTCATTAAACCAATAGCGGCAATTTTGACGATTAAGATGACCGTGAATTATAAATGTGCTCTCATCAGAAAACAAAACATCTAATTGGATCACATTAATATTCGAAACCTTGATGTGTAGCTAACGTTGTACAGCTTTTCGACCAGAATTATGTGGGTTTTCTTGAAACTCAAGCATAATATCCAATTTCGTATCATCACTTACTGATGCATTGGCAGCTACTTTTTTATCTGTCTTACATTACCAAGGTCGCGAAACTGCTTTTCTATTTTGCTAATTGTTCCTTGGGATACAGGCGGCAGGTTTGGAAATTTTTCGAGAAATAAGCGAGAAACTTCTATTTGTGTCCGTGTGTTAGTTATCTCCATAACCAATCATTTGTAGAATGGTTATTTTGTGCATTTCTGTTGAATGAACCTGTTATTATTACGTACAGTTAACGAAATTCAAACGACAATAACACTGACACTAATCACTACTGTCATGTAGGCACAAGTTGCTATATAAGGCTATGAGTTTTATACGAAAATAAACAAAACTGGTTTCGCATTTTTTTATTTCATATCTGAAGAATCCAAAAAATAAATAATATTCACGGGGCTGCATTTAAAATTAGAAAGTTGGTATTGGCCACTGTCACATGTCAAACCCTATATAATTTTTTTATGAAAAAAATGCGCATTTACAAATACAAATCGAAGTGTTTTTCCCAACACGCCCTCATTTATTCGTTATCGATTGTATTCCACTTGGCTGTTCCACACTGTATAAATACGCTGTAGCATGTCTATCGACCTGTTTCGATTTTATAAAATAAATCCTCTAATTTCCGCCCGCCGTCACACTAGCAACTTCCAATTATAGTTCTGTGATCTCAAATTCTCCTACTCTGACCGCTAAGACAATTGACACATATTATGTCAATGGCCGATTCCATTTTGAAAACCATCGCCCTTCCTTTTCGCTATCGACCGTCTAATAGTACCTTATCGTATCTCAAATTTTACCTTCAAGTTTTATCTTCAATTGCTGTGGTAAGCACAGCTGCAAGGTTACAGTTACCATGCTAGGATACCGGTACGCTGCACGGATACAGTTACAATACTAGGATGCACCTAGGCTATTAGCTGCCATCAAATACAAGACATCTCTAACAGCAACTACAGCAAGACATCTTTAACAGCAACTATAACAAGACATCTTTCGCATCAATTACAAGACACCGCTAGCATCTGTTTCTACCAGACCTCTACATCTGCTTCTCAAATAAGCTAAGTACCTACCATAAAGTGCAGGCCTCATTCTTTTCTCCATTCTCACTTTTCCTTGATGACAGAATAAAGTTAATATTTTGAACTTTTTTTAAATTTTTTATATACCCTGCTGTAAGAGCTGTAGGGGATCGTGTCCGGGTTAACGTAAAGTTTTAACTTTCTCAATATTGCTTTTTAACTTTCATTAAACTCTACACCCAATTTTACCTTTTTCACCTTAGTTTTCTTACTAATTTAAATTCATTTTTGTTATTTCGTCGATGTCTAAAAAGGTAGTGGCGCCCTAAGTTCTTATAGTCTGTCAACCCTCTGGTATACCTAGTGTAACACTAACATGGAGTCGATCCACCCTTGAGAGAGTCTCTAGCCGGAATCTGTCTCGAGAGGAGATAGCAGCGTTACAACCCTACATGAGTTGTCGGTTTTTGCGAACTAAAGGTCATGCAACTTCGAAGAAAAATCGTATAAGAGTCACCAAGAAGCCAATTATCCACTCGGGTCTCGTCTGATTCTGAGTAGTAGCCATGATGCGTATTTTTATTAAACAAACTACGTCTCTGTTGATTACAGTTCACTGCTTACTAACTTTCTATAAACCTTTTAAGCAGAATTTTGACGAGGTTATCCAGTTTTAAATATGTTGCTGTTTTTTGGAAAACATTTCCGTTTCTTATTATTGTGATTGAATTGTATTTTAGATCCTAAAGTTCCTGTGGGCGAATATAAAAGTGGTTTGCCTGAATACACAATGGAACAAGTCGCCCAGCATAAAACAAGGTTAGTGAAATAGTGGCAAAATAATTCATCATGCAAAAACCAAAAGTAATTGTTAGTTAAAATTATCTAGATGGTTTGGTTAATATATCATTTTAAATTGATTATTTTAAAGCAATACTCACTTCAATAAAATATAAAATATTCTTGTATTGGGTCAATATTGGTAAATATTTATATTGTTTTCCATTAAGTGCTCGCTTATGCCTTTTATTAATATACAAAATTGATTGTTTTGTTAATGAATGATTTTCCATTAATAAATATTCATAGTATAGGCAAATATGACAACATGAATGCTAAATATTTCACTTGTGCGTATTTATAGCGTAAAGCATCCATGCACCATTTAGTGACTTGGTCGTAAATATTCTATTATTACATTTATATTGTAGCCTAGTCAAAGTACACAAAATATCCGTAAAATGCCGCAAAAAACACAAAAAACTTGAAAATTTAAAATTGAGTATTTAAAAGGGTTGTGATTTACATGAGCAAAACTTTACGATGTTAGGCATGCGATTTTCCAGAAAATCGTCGAGTGAAAATTTTTGTTTTTGTTTTTTCACTCTAATTGTTTAAATAATGAAAACACAGAAAAATGTTCAAATCAAAAATTGTAGCTAATACATTTATCTACAAAATTTGTCTGAACATTTTTTTTGTATCTGCATTTTTGAATACCATGAATTTTTATGTTACATAGAACTATAGTAGCCATAGTAGTGTGTAAAATTTTATCGCACCCGTAAGAACTATTTAATTGAATTAAAAAACATTACAATACTTCAAAAAAAAGTTATTGTAAATAATCAATGTTTGAAAATTATTTCCAATCCTCAACAGCTTTTCTCAATGAAAATTTTCCATAAAGGTACTTTACTCTTGATCAGAAATTATTTTTTTAACAAACCACGTATACGACTGATACAAATTAATATCTGGTAGTGGAATTTTGGGTCTTTTCATAAAGAGTATTTTGATAAAATTAATAATAAAAATGTTTGTCCACGACCACTTAATAATAAGTCAATATTATGGTTCATAATTCACTAGAGTGAATTCCAAAAAGCTAAAAATATACAGGGTGTTCCATTTGAAATAACAAAGTTCATTATTATTCCGAGAAAAGGAAAGATCTGACAACAATGTAAATATAACATTATATCGGCCATATCACAAGATCCTTGCACACGAAAATCGATAAAAATCGTGCGATCCAATTGCGAGAAAATTGAGGCATTCCATACTTAAAACTCACTCTGTATATACCTACTAACATTCAGGAACATCAGTGACGGGAATTTGGTTTTTGAAAAAATGATGGTTTGAGAACTTTAATGAATCTTATTACAGTTTCCTGTAATATTGTCGTATTTAATAGAGTGAATGTATCAACAGGTGTCGAAAGGAATAATTATAAATATTCAACACTACTGAAGTGTACTCTTCAGTCCGGGATTAGAGATTCTCGGACGGACACCACATACCTTGTACTGATGAGGCGCAAATACGCCGAAACCGGTCTACAAGTTGTGTTGTCCCTTCTAATTGCAAACCAGAAAGGTTGGTTTTAAAATATCTTGTAGATCTACCAACCCCGTTTGACTTAGGGGTGTAATTCAATATCCGGCGGTGCATATTGCACGGGAAGTAGTTGTTGCTCCTTAGCTGAACGGCCACTGTTTTTGAAAAATATTATTTTTCAAAAAATTCATAGAGTGTTGAATATTTATAATTATTCCTTTCGACACCTGTTGATACATTCACTCTATTAAATACGACAATATTACAGGAAACTGTAATAAGATTTATTGTTTCAAGCCTACGTGGTTTGTTGTCAAAAATTTCAAGGTTTTTGGTTTGCGATTGGAAGTGAAGAGGGCGCTGCCGTCACAATCTTTACATTTCCGTTACTGGAAGACATGTATTGATTGTGATTGAAGTGTACTCTTCAGTCCGGGATTAGAGATTCTCGGACGGACACCACATACACATAATTATTCCTTTCGACACCTGTTGGAACTTTAATGAATATACTCGGTCGTGGATAATAAATAGTATTCTATTCGGGTGTAGGTACTGGTTAACATCAACTATAGTGATCTTAAGCGTAAAGCACAATACGTTACCATTTTTTTCATTTAATATTTCGTACATTTAACAATTTTCCCTACTCAAAATTGCTTAACAATTTCTAGAGAAACTAAAGTGTGGATGTCATACAAACAAGGGATATACGATGTCACCGATTATATTAAACAACATCCTGGTGGGGAAGACAATGTTATGATGGCTGCTGGCGGTCCATTAGAGCCCTATTGGTCTATATACACCCAGCACCACGTGGACAGTGTATTTGGTCTCTTAGAGAAGTATCGCATAGGTAATTTAGCAGATATATTTGAATAATTATAAACTTTCAGTTAGCGTAATTCACATAGTAATATTGTATAGTGAGCATTCAGAAACAAATTCCAAACATAAAGTATAAATAAATATCTCTTCCATAAATACATTTAACTATTTTATTTTCCTATATGAATGGCGTTTATCAAGCTAGAAATATTTTCTGATAGCCCAGTAGTAAAAAGTTAATACTAAATAACTACTTCATATTAAACGAATTTTTCTCCCGTTATACAAATTTATCTTAGTTTTGAATTGTTACAAGTATAAAATACAGAATTTTATTGGACGATTGGCATTTCTTGTCCAACGAAGTTCAATTATAGTTACATACCAAGTCTTATGTTAGACCTTAAATTGTCACATTTTTTATAACAAAAAAGGTATTGTATATTTTTCTGTAAATTCGATACTTTGAAAGCAAAGCGGCAACTGCTCTTGAATCACAGACATCTCTGACAGCGAATGTTGCAAATTCGCGCGAAGCTAAGCGGTATTACACAATAGTATAATATATTGCAATGAGTATTTTGATTACGGCTATTGTAGCGCGAGTGTCTTAGAAGCCATTAAATTCTAATTTAATCATTTATAGACATCTGCAAATTTCAAGAACTTACGAACAAACTACAGAGAACTGTCAAAAATTATTTTTAGATCTATCAGATAGGTAGCATAGCCATATTGACCGAATATTGGGATGTTGTCATGGAGACTAGATATAAGGAGCACAAACTTGTATAGGAAAAATCTCGAAAAAGTGTCCAGCGGTAAGGTACAAATAGTAGATGGCGCGAGAGTAGCTAGCGATTAAAATTACAGAGTGAAGTTTGCTGAACAAGTTAACCTAACAAAAAATAAAAATAGTGTTTATTTTTATAGAAGTTTTTATAAAAATTTACAATGTGAAAAACGTGTGTCGTGAAAAGTTGTCCAACTAGAAGTAAAGTTAAAAATAAAATAAATTACACACCCCAGCCCCTGTCTTATTTTCGAGCAACAGTAAGTGGTTGATGTAGGACTCTCGGGTTAGGTTTATTGTTTTCATTACTATTTTGCAACACAATTGCCTATATAATAATATTGAAGAAACTTACCTTTAACCAAACATAGCACCAGCTACGGGAAATACTTATTTTTTCCTTGAAATTTGCTAAAACCAAGCATAAAAGGTAACCGAATGAAAATAAACAAACCCTCCATTTACATAACCTAAAATTTAACATGTCAAACATGATTTTAATCGCTAGCCTCCCCAGCGCCACCACAATTTTCCTAATTTCGACGGACACTTTTTATATACAGAGTTTGTGCTCCTTATATCTAGTCTCCATGGATGTTGTATTACACTCCAACTGGTATCTCGTGAAATAAGGTGAGGATGCGCCGTAAAAAAATTTGAAAGTGGGGATCCAGCAAAGCCAATCGTGCAGTTGACGTTATGCAGTGGGCAGCTCGATATTTTTACACTGTTGCATTGTTTCATTTATTCGCGTTATTTAAAGTTGATTTTGTTGTGATCTAACGTTTTGTATTTGTGTATTCTGTTTTAATTATTCTAGTTTTACTCATTTCATGCAAAAGTTCTTTTGAGAACTCTGCTAAAATTAAAATCTGTAAAGGTAAGGAAATCATTGTAATATCAAAAAGTGGATATACCTAAATTGGTGTTATTTAATTGTAGCATGGAGTTTAAGAGCAAATTATCCGGACGGGCTGTTAATAGTCAAAGTCGAGAAATAATTGCTAGTGTGTTAGCCTTTATGAAAAAGGAAGCTGAAGAAGGTGTCACAATATTTCATCATCGCATAAAAAAGCGTGTGGCAGCAGCGACAGGTGTTTCCGAAAGTACAATTTACAGAGTCTCAGTTGAACAAACGAAAATTGAACAAGGTATGTCTTATAGAAAGTAGTATGGTATGCATAGCAACTTCTGTATAATAATGGAATATATTTAATTGCAGGACAATGCTCCTCGTTTTCCTCTCCAAGAAAACATATTATGAAAGAAAAAAAGAAGCAATAATATGCATATATAATTGATGAAAAAGTACCGTAGTTAAAAAATATTATGCCTAAATTCAAAGATGCTGTAGGCTATCAAGGACGAGAATCTAGATTAATTATAAAAGACATCGGATTCCGTTGGAGAAAAACAAAAACAAATCGAAGACTTCTAATGGAAAGACATGAAATCTAGAAGCTTCGTAAATACTATTTAAGAGCTGTTAATAAGTCCCTTATATAATTGTATTGTAATGACATCATAATTTGATTATGTATTGTTTGGTAAATATTATATTTTATTCAAATCATTATTTCTGTTTTCCTTCTATTCTACACAAAGTTTTAAAATTTTTGCCCTGATTATTGATCTAACTCATGCAGAGCATCTTATCGAGAATAATTTTTTTTGTGAAATGTGAGATAAACTTTCTCTCCCTTTGTATAAAACTTTTTGGGACACACTGTATATCATACCTAACCAAAAATCATTCCCTCATCCTTTTTTTTTAAAGGAGCCGTCCCTTCGCCTGAACCACCTCAGCCTCTTGGGCTTATTGTGGATTCTCCTAGTGTTCTGACTACAGCCTATTCACTCAATCCGTTCCCTGTATTAGCTCATACAGGTTCTTCACTGGTTGGTTGTAGAAGTCTTCTGGAGTCATTTGGTGTCTTCCATATAGTTTTTGCCTCCTGTGGTCCAGCGTCTCACACTTGCATAATATGTACAGAGCTGTTTCGGTGACCTTTTTGCATCTTCTGCATGTAAGGTCTCCGTTATACAGCCCTATTTTGTTCAGGTCCTCCTTTGTGGGAAAGTGTCCCGTAAGAAGCCCCGTTATGGTGCGTAGTTTGTTCCTGCTCATTGAGAGCAGTTCTTTCGCTACTTTTTCTGATGGTTCTTTTATGAATTTCTTCCCATGTGTTTGCCTGGGCGTATTCTTCCAGTGTTTTTTGTGTTGTTCTTTTACCCACCCTTTTAACCATGACCTAGTAGAGCATCTGGGGATGCCCACAGATGGTTTGGCTCCGTTCATCAGTGTTGACGATCCTGCTCTTGCAAGTTCGTCAGCTTTTTCATTGCCAGCGATTCCTTCGTGACCTGGGACCCACTCCAGTGTTACACTGTTCCGAGTCGCAAGTCTTCTAAGTTCTTCGTCGCATTCCCATACCAGCCGAGATGTTACCTTAGAGCTCTGAAGTGCTTTAAGGGCAGCTTGACTATCACTGTAGATCCTGATCTGCCTGTTGTTGTAGGCTCTCATGTTATTTGCCCTTGCACATGCAAGTATTGCATAAACCTCTGCTTGAAATACCGAGGCATATTTACCAAGCCAGTAAATTTTTTCATTCTTGAGTATGATAACCGCAGCTAAAGCAATTAGTAAATCCTCGTCAGTGAACATTGTGCGACTAAACTAAATGGATACCAATAGAGAATAATACCTAAGAATAAAGAAAATTTGCATGTTCAGCGTTTTTTTATTAGGATTGTAAATAAATAATTTTAGTTTTAAAAAAATTCAATATGTTGTTTTAATTGTTTTAGTCTAGCAAAATTAAAAGTACTTATTACAACGTGTATGACAGGTTAACTACAAATGAGGGGATAAATGCCACCTTGCATTCCGAGCACGAATGTAGCATCACAAAGTGATGGATATTTCTCAAGAATATTAATGCTAACAAATTGGTTTTCACGTTTAGGCAGTTCAGAGTATAACCTGGGTATCAGTTTATTTGCTAAACTTAAGGCCGTCATTAATTATTTGAAAATATGTAATTTTACTACAATCAGTATATTTTGATTTGAATTACATTTATTTCTGTAATGTATTCCTAGTAAGTTTTGCTAGTGGTTTTACTTGTGGTATCAAGTCGATTTCCAGATTTAGACAGCCGCGAGATATGACAAAACAAGCAACCAAGTTAATTAGAAAATAAAGGAGCGAGATCTCGTTAAATCCAGCGAGCTGTGGTTTGTAATGGGGAGAATCGTATTATTTCAATAATCAGGTTATCATGTTATGAGTGATTTATATAATCGCGTTATAATTCGAATTATAAATCACTCATATTCTAATAATATTAGAGGGCGCATTATTTTTTATTTGTTTCGACATTGCGGAAGTCAAGGCTGTCATCAATTCATTCGAAAATGGACGGACTTTTCAAGGAATTTCAAATTTAGATTAACTGATTTGCGCATTATAACTTTCATCTTAACTCCTATTTCTTTTTTCATCATTCCATAAAAAAATTCGAATTATTTTGCCATAATCCTATACTGACTATTATTGTCGTAATCGGATTATGTTCATCCATCTTGTTCAACAAATCGCCATAGGTACGTGTATTCGTCACGAAATGTAGAGGTGGGAATACAATTGTGCAATGGTCGGCGAAAAAGTGACTAGAAGCAGCGTTACTGATTGTCATTTCAGTCAATTATGGAAGTGCATATTTTGGTTTTTTTGGCTTGTTGCCTCTATCTGTAGTATCTCTATGACAGCAACATTTTCCACCAAATATGTGTGGTGTAAAGATAAGAATGAATACATATTGAAAGGCTTATCAGCTAATAAGCTCAACATAAAAAATAATTATCAATACTTAGAATTAAATTACTTCAATTTGAGTTATTTCGTTATTTGTATGCACATGTGTATTGAATCTACTGTCTGGACCCTTACTTTGTAGAATCTACTCATATCAATGACACATCGTCAATATCGAAATATCTTTTCATTTACATATAATTTATTTATTAAATAGTGGAATTAGTAGAAACAGTTAGTTTTATTTATAACATTAAAAATGTGTATACTTATTTGAGGAAAAAGTCACGCGCTTTGCTTCTTTTTTGCTACAAAAATTCAGTTCAAGTGCCTGTGCTGTTGAGCACAACTCAAACCAATGATTGAACCTTTTTTAAATATTTCATTATACACTCAGGTGCAAAAAAAGACGGGCCCCCTATTTTTTTCTCAAAATCGGCTATATTTGTTTATTATTTTGGCTTTTGGTTTACACTTTTTATATTTTACCAACAAAGGACTTCCTCCTGGTATAAAAAGACAAAAATATGTTACTTAAACTAAACTTAATAAACAATGACATAAATAAAGGAAAAATACATGTATACTTAGTAAAATTTATGTTAACAACAGCAAACTTTAGAGGTACAGAAAACAAAATTTAACACATAAAATAGATTTTAGTATTTGGTATTTCCTCCTCTAGCCTTAATTATTGCTTGCATACGGCGTGGCATCCCACTAATGAGCTCACGAACTGAATTCTGAGGAATATTCTCCCATTCTTCTTGAAGAGCTACACGAAGCTCATTTAGTGTGGTTGGTGCTATAGCACGACTTCTAACACGTCTGCCTAACATGTCCCACACATGTTCTATAGGATTTGCGTCCGGAAAACATGCTGGTCAGTTCATTTTTTCAATGCCAACTTCTGTCAAGTATTCACTGACGCATCTCGCTGAATGAGGTCTAGCGTTGTCCTGCATCAGGATAAAGTTATCGCCAATAAATGGAGCGAATGGAACCACCTGATATGCCAAAACTTCCTCAATATACCGTTGTGCAGTCAGTGAGCCCCCATTGATAAACACTAATTCCGTAGAGGCTTCACTTGATATGCCTGCCCATACCATTACGGAACCTCCGTTATGACTCAGCCTAGGGCTAAAAGCACATTCTTGGAATCGTTCCCCATTTCGTCTCCATACTCGTTTTCGTCCGTCTGGTGAATGTAGCGAGAACCTGGACTCATCGGTAAAGAGTATATTACTCCATTGCATAAGATTCCAATTGCTATGTTCACGAGCAAAGTGCAATCTCGCTACCCGGTGACGTGGAAGTAACTTAGGCCCAGTTGCTGGCCTAAAAGCTTTTAACCCAACCTCATGTAATCTTCGGCGAACTATCCATTTACCACGAACCTCCAGAAGTCGATTTCTTGTCTGTACTGAAGTCAAATGACGATCCCTTAGAGAATTTAGTACAATAAATCTGTCATCTCGAGCGGTAGTTACCCGTATTCTACCACTATCAGGCCTTCTTGTATTTCTTCCAGTATCTCCAAAACGTTGTAACACCCTTTGAATGGTAGAACGACTAACATTGAGTAATCGAGCCACATATCTTTGGCTTCGACCATCTTCCACAAGAGCTACTGCTTTAGCACAATCTTCAGCACTTAAAACCATAATTAAAACTTTAAAATTGTCAACGTCGACATTGACAATATTGACATTAACAAAAAAATGCCTAGCAACCGCCCAACAATTGAAAACACATAAGCTCCTTTAGAATTGCATGAATGAAATATGGAACTTTTGAATTTGAATTTTCCAAAATGTTCTTTTTTTATGTAAAACGAAAAAATACACATCTATTCCAACTTTTTGTATTTAGAAGGAAGTCCTTTGTTGATAAAGAATACAAAATATAATTTAAAAACCAAAATAATAACCAAATTAAGCCGATTTTGAAAAAATAATAGGTTTCCCGTTTTTTCTGCACCTGAGTGTATTATACATATTTTTTAAGGTAACTTAAAACCATCAGTAACACCGAAGAATGTTTGCTTCGTTGCCGATATTCCAGGCAATCCCTTTGAACACGAGCCGCAGAGAGACTCTAGAATGATCCCAATTACTGAACGACCTTTCAATGGAGGAGTAAAGGGAGCTACTCTAACGCAAAGCTTTATTACCCCAAAGTACTAATACTTCAATTTATTATTTTTACTCGAATTTTAAATTAATATTTTTCTACGACAACTTCGAAAAGCGCACAATCAACCAGCGAATATTCAATCATAAGCCACCATATTTTGTAAACTCCATTTCAAGATATTTCGTTTTAACTTAGCACCAGCATGATTTATTCAAGAGAAAAACTCACAGCAGACACAGAGTCAGTCGTTAATCCTATAACAATAGTACACGGCGTACTCGTTTCTTCGAAAAGATAATTCCTAATACTATAATTATTTTACAACTCAAATATTTTGCTGGTAAAATAATATTTAGTTTAGTATCTGAATTCTACCGACTACGAATCTGTTACTGAACAATGAGGGATTTATAACCTTTTATTATCAAATCCTTAAGACCAGATACCGAGTATAGGTACAATATCTATTCGTATCGGGTGCTAGGCATCTTATAGGCAACAGAAACTTTTATGAGCTAGTCACCTATGCCACAGAATACACATTCTTTGCCTATGCGTATAACGTTAGTTTTTATTCTACTCATTGAGCAGAAAACATGACGGTACAGTTTCCGTCCGATCGCATTGAGTTAATTTTTCAAATATTACCCTCAGCTGCTATCAAATATTCATATACGTTTTACATTTACCTGCAAAAATGTAATTTGAGCTTATAGTGTTTGTTTAAATTATTATTTTTCTAAGTACCTACTCATCCTAAAATATTGCAGAAGGATTTAAAAAATAACGTACAGTACAGTATAACCCATTATTTTATTAAAGCCAATAAAAAATATGCGCTCTATATTTAATTTTAGTGACAGAAAATTGTCAGTATCATCAAGAAAATTCAAGTAGGTATCCATCACTCCACAAGTTCTTCAAACAGCATTTTCAATTACTCTTCCTTTAACTTTAAAAACTAGGTTATTTCAAAGTATTGAATAGATGAGGCTTTTACTTGATGAAGATTCATACTTAACTATGAAATAAAACAATAAAATGTTTTTGTTTAAACCTTCATTACAATTGTTCAAATACAACTTGTGACGCGTTTCGCTACACAGTAGCTTTCTCAAACGAATGGAGGTATCATGAAAAGTTTTTAATTTATATACAGTGCATTGATAAGGAATTCCTATTTCATAGTTATTTCAAAGTTCATATTTGTTTTTATTTGGTATATTGAACGTGAGCCATATGTTGTCGTAGAAAAAATATAGTATGAAACTTTCACAAAATGCCTTTTTTCACGTGTATGAATACGAATTCATGCATCATTCTGTTGCATATTATACTATTACTTCTTCCAGTGAGATATTTTACGTACGGAACCATTTGCCTGTGCCTTACCTTAAAGAAGAAGAATATAAACTAACGGTAGAAGTTGAAGGTGTAGGTTCGAAAACATTCACATTGGACGATTTAAAAAAACTACCACAAGTAACAAGAATGCTTTCTTTACAATGTGGGGGCTTGAGAAGACAGGAAATGACCGATTTGGTAAGTACCAACAAGAATATTTTTTAGTATATTTTCTATGGCTTTTATTTGATAGTTTTTCATAAAAAATGTCGCCGTATTTTTTTGCGCTGGATTTCTATTAGAAAAATTATCAAAAGTGCGTATAGTAAGCACGCTCTTTGAATGTGACTTCACGCTTCCCTCCCTATAGTGACGTCAAGTACCCTAGGACCTTGGAAACGACATACCGGATTTTTAGTAGGATTTTTCTTCCCTGATTTTTGAGAGATTACCTCTAAATTTATTTTAACAACTGAAACTCTCTTGGCTATTACTGATATTTGGATTATTATCTGCTTTTGTACCGCGGTTTCCTCCAATAATGTTCTGGAAGAAAGAAAAAGAACAAAAAAATGCATAAAGTAAATCAGTCTTACTACAAAAAAATCTGTTAGCTAAGATTTGCTTTGAAGCAGTCTTAACTTTATTACGAAGTGAAAAACCATTTAAAGTCCAAAATGTAGTGGTACGCGGTTCTCTTTAAATTTCAGTTGATAAGCTGTGTACGTATTCGTTTTATGCCAAATCATATTGTCTACTTCATATTTCGGGCCTATGCTTATCTATTTTAGAACCACAGAACTAGTATTCAGTTCTGTAATTCTAGCCATGTAAAAAGTAATTGATATGACACTTGACAACAAGCACTACCAACAAAAGCTAGAGATTTATGGATTAGGTATCATGACTGAAAATGTAATTATAAATTGTGACTGACAGGAGCATTAACAGCATGTCAATTAAAATTAGATCGTTGTTAATAGCTTGCTCTTATGGCAATGTATTTACAACCCTGGCAATACATTTTAAAGCTAATGACAGACAGTTGACTTGGTAAAATAATTGTCATTTTGATGATATATTATGCTATAAGCATTTAATGACATACACTAAGACATGCGGTTGCGTACACTATTTTAATAGGGAATTCTCCAATTTTTTTTATTCAACATTGCCATTAAGTGGCGTCTTAAAATCGTAATCCTCAATATTAGAGAATTATGGCAGGTTCAAATATTGACAGTCACTAATAAATGCGTCCTTATGTTGGCATTGTTGACAAGTGCGCATGCGTAGTTGTAGATAAAAATAAGGGCGGTCAGTAATTAAATACGGACTAACCTTAATTGTGACTGGATAGTGGCGGACACAATTGGCGTCACTATTTTTGAGACAAAATTGTACATTTCATTATAGTGTCAATTAGGACATTTTCTAATATTACAAACTCTATATCCTCGTCATTTGCACCTCCTAGACTGGCAGCTTGCAATATTTCTTCCATTATTTGAGTCCGTGAAGATCACCAATAGATTCCAAAAGTAAAATTGATAGACATAAACAAAGAACGAAGCACAAACCACAGAAAAGTGAGGTTATAGGTAAAATAATAAAATAAAAATAACCACCACCCACCACAAAATTATAGGTGCCGTATCTCACTTTACAAGATTAAAATACTGACGCCAGATATAAATTAGACCGATCATTAATAGTGATGGTCAGTATTTTAGAAAGTGCCATAATTCTCTAATAACTTGAAAAACAGAGTTTAAAGTTCCGTGTTATTTAAAGTCATTTCAAACGACCTCCATATCTCCCAGTAAACTGTTGTTAACATCACTGGTCACTAACAGCCTACATGGCTAATGCGGTTTCTCTTTGAATAAAAAAAATGTTTTAGCTGAAAAAAGATACACAGGGTGTAAAATGGGAGATAAATGGTGTTAGTAACGCAGTATGGACTGGAGTATTACTTATTGATGTTATGAAGGCGGCTGGTTTTAAAGAAAGTATGGAAGAGTTAGAACACTTACAGGTACGTTTTTCTTTCTAAGAGATGTTAATACAAATTTACTGTCTGTTTTATAGTTTACAAGTGGAATGTCAGCTGGTGGGCCTTATGTAACCGGTATACCAATTTATAGAGTTCTTAATCCTAAAAATAACATTATGTTGGCGTGGGAAATGAATGGAAAAAAGCTTCATCCTGACCACGGGCTGCCACTGAGGGTTGTCGTCCCAGGATTAATTGGTGCAAAGTCTGTCAAACAAATAGGTATAGTGAAATTTTAAATTAGTTTTCGACGCGTCAAAGTTTTATATCACAAATTTACTGAATGACATGATTGCATGTGGTGGTTGTTTTTCTTGTTCTGTTGATATTTGAAGAAACACATGATGATCCTAATACATTAAAAACTTCTTAATACCGATTAAAATTAAGTAAACATACGATGCGGTCACCAGTTTGACAGGTGACATATGACAGGTGACATTTGACTGGTGACATTTGCCAGGTGACATTTGTAAGGTGACAACGGCGAAATTTAGCAATACAGTGAAGGTGATATTAAAACTGAAAATTAGGGAACCATACATTGAAAAAAAATTTGAATATTGAGATACAGCAAACAATTTGTAGCGTATATAAGAGTCTACGTGAAAAGTTAATTCAAGTCAATACAAGCAACTTCTGATTTATCAGAAATTCCTCTTCAAACGGAACTAATGAACGTAAGAAGAGATGTAATAAGTGATTAGCAAGACCTTTAAATAAACGCAATGAAATACCTATTATGGAAATAATCAGAAATAAACTGGAAAGAGCAGATGGATAAAGTTAGCACAACCATTTAAGCACAATAAATTTAAAAGCTATCGATAATTTTGTGCCAGTTATGCGCAATTCAGGCGTACAAGTCACGAACTTTGTACGCTTATATTTTTGTTTTTATTTAGAGTTGGGCCTAACTTACACAGTCAAGATAGTATTGCTTTTTTTAATATCATAAGCTCGTGCATCCAATAGTCTTGGGCTGCTAAAGCAGCAGAAAAACGTTAATAAATCTGTGAAACATTCATTTATATTGAACACATTTTTTCTTTTCTTATTTCTAAAAATTCAGCTAGTGTTAATTTTGATAACTGCGTAAAAGAAGGATGCATTCTCTTGATGGAATTTTTGAAAACACACTATTTACGACAAAAGAAACAAATCGTGCCAATGTAAAATGTTAAATAATGTGATTCCTTTGTTAAATCAAATGAATATTGAATATAATGTTCTGCTGAAAATCTATAATATTTTCCTAGTGACTTGAGTTTTTTGGATATTTTATGATTGAGTACATTGATATGATACAATTTTCCTTGTGCAATTTTATCGTATTGTATAGTTTTAATGATTGTGGAACTGGTCGATTAACAAATAGTGTTATTGACTTTATTTGATAATTATGGAAACATTCCGCGTAGTAGTTAATTTATTATGCTTATTAATATACATATAATAATTATTATTTATCCAAACTAGTTACGTGAAACATAATTCACTATATTTACCTGGGGTGTCTATTCACTAAGATATGCGAGAGCTCATAGGTGAGGAAACTCTTATAGAGAGCGCATGCGAGCTTTCAAAATTTCAAATACCCCGTATTCACTAAACCCAAGAGGGAGCTCACATTATTCTTCTATGCGCCTATTCTACTGGGTAAACTCAAGAGAACGTGTAGTGGACATATGCACGCACTGCACATCAATGTAAAAAAAATGGTATTACGATTACCCAACTTCACTTCTGTCTATTGTTTTTTTATTCTCGTTATTTTTTGTAAGCAATTTTTTAAAACTAATGAAATAATACCTAAGCCATCTATTTTTTCGCTATCCAAATCACAGGTCACCCAGAATCTACGGTTATGTACGTTTATTATACAGTGCTATTCAAAAGTCCCCTCCCCCCCCCTCGTATCTTTTGAACGGCTACACTTACATTAATAAAATTTAGAGTGTGAAAATAAAGTGTTGTAAACTTCTCTACAAATGGTAACAGGTGACGTAATAGTAATAGATGACGTCACAGTGCCACTCTGGCCAATAATTTCAAATAGGACCTTTGGCAAGTGATATCTCGTTTGAAAGGCATTGACATTGGCTACATAGCCATATTAACAACTTTATCAACTGGTACTGTAGTCAGCTATATACATTAAAAAAAGCAAAAACCATTGACTTTTACAGGTTGCTACAAATAAAACTAACTAAAAACCAAAACTTGCATACTATTAACAAAGGGGGTAGTTTACAATGCCAATCTAGTGAATCTTGAAGAGAATATGACTATCTTCAATATATTTATAAACATTTTTAGTTAGCTCAAACGCATTGCTCTATGAAGGTTTGAATAGTAACTAGGCACCCTCATGTGTATATCAACGCTCAACTCTTTCAAATATTTCATTTTTCCGAATAGTTTCTTTATAATGACTATTACTTCGGATTTCATATGTATTTTTCTTTGGAATGTAAGAACAAACGAATGGTTATCGTATTTTTGTATCACACTTCCAATAGCTGACACTGTTTAATTTTTGTTTATAGAAAAAATCGAAGTTCGAAAACAAGAATGTCAGGCCCATTGGCATCAACAGCTTTATAAATATTTTGGCCCATATGTAACTCTCGATAATGTGGATTACTCATCTCAACCGCCTGTAACAGAGTTACCCGTCATGTCTGCTATATTGTCACCTGCGGATAAAGATACAGTTTCACAATCTGGAGGAACAATTCCCATAAAAGGTAAGTTAATTAAATATACATTTTGAAGTGAAACGTTCTTCACACTTTAACATACAAATACCTAGATACTATATCTCCGTAGCCCAGCGGATGTCGAAAATTATGAATTGTAGGCATAGGCGAATCCTGTCACATTTGTTATGAATAACTTTCAATATAGTTCCTATTAATCAGTAAACAAACCTTACAGTGAGTCGAACTTAAAAAAGCGTTGTTTGGCAGAGCAGCCAAGATATATATTCGAGGATGCCTGTTATTTTATCTGGTGATTTCAATACCTAGGTACCTATTTTAACAAAGAGGAATCTGCTCCTCTTACTGTTTACTTGAGAGAAGTATTTAATATTGAAATGAAAATAATTGAAAAATGATGGAAATATACCAATCACGAGATATGGTACTGTTATTTCTAGATATTTTGAAAAAATAAGATGTATTTTGGTTACCGTAAAATATTAGTTACATTATTTAGGTGCCATCTATAAATTACGTCAAACGTTAAAGGGGTAAGAGGGTCAAAAGCTTTGTGACATCACATGTTAAAATTTAAAATACTAAAAAATTTGTATCGTTTTAACATAATTAATCGTTTGTTGTTTCCTATCTAGTAGTTTCAAATTGTACAGGTGTTCCTTTAATGGTGTATGACCAGTCATGAAACCTGTTATGATTCTCAGCTGATTTCTGCACAGTGTTAGTAACTCCGCTGTACGTTTCAGGCATGGTTTTTTTATAAAAGTTTTCCCATGCATTTGCTTTGGGACGTTTACCCAGAAGTTTTTAGGCTGATCTCAGATCCTCGTACTATAATTTTTGGTATGCCGAGAATCTGTCCTGGTTCAGACTGCGTTTCCTCTGACCCTCTTCTTGCAAGTTCGTCAGCTTTTTCATTGCCCTCGATACCCTGGTGACCTGGAACTCAGGTCAGCTTGACGTTACTCCGTTCGGCTAACGTCTTCAGCTCTTCGATGCAATCCCATCCTAGTCTACAGGTCACTTTTTGACTTTAGACTGCCTTAAGTGCCGCCTGACTATCTGACATGATATGGATCTGGTTGCCTTCGGCAGCTCTCCTGTTGTTCTCTCTCGCGCATTGCAAGGTTGCATACACCTCTGCCTGAAATACAGAGGTGTGGTTCCCCAGTGCATAGCTATAGCTGTCACCTGTTTTTTTGGTGTATACTCCCACCCCAGTGCCATTTGCAGTTTTGGACCCATCTGTATACCATGTCTGTCCCTGTGTAATGGTACTGTCTGCAATCGACACTTCGAATGGACTATCAAAGGAATATCGTGCGGTTGTATAGTCTGTTCTCATGTTTAACACGTCCTTTGACACAACTTTTACGATATTCATGTGCCCTGATGATCTAGCGTTTAGGCTGTTCATCGAGTTTTCCAGTCTATGGATACCCAGTCTTGCCTCTCTCTGTATCACCAGGTGTAAGGGAGGTAGGTCTAATACTTAGTACTTGCATTGCTGCTGTAGGATCATGGCCCCTGTGATGCCCAGACATGCACCTTGCTTAGTCTCATCATAGCCATTCTTTACTGAGTCTTCGGCCACCATACCGAAGAGGCGTATGTTATTGCGGGCTTTACCACTTTGTTGTAAAGCCAATACAGCATGTCAGGTTTTAGCCCCCATTTTTTCCCATAGGAACGTCTGGCCACTACTAGCGTTGTCTCCGCTTTCCTTATTTCTTTTTCCAAATGTTGGTTCCAGGTAAGTTTTGAGTCCATTAACACCCCAAGATACTTAACCTCTCCCTTAATGTCTACATTTTCTCTTCGTAGTCTTAGAGGTCCTAGTCCCTCCTTTTTTTTTCCTACGGGTAAATGCCATTACTGTCGTTTTATGAGGACTGATATTCAGCCTCTCCGACCGTATCAATGTTGTTACCAAGTCAAGAGCCTCTTGCATTCTATCTCTAACTGTGGTATTGTATTTGCCCTGTGCTATGATGACCAAGTCATCAGCATATCCCAGAGTTCTATGTCCATTATTTTTCAGGAGTCCTAGTAGCCCGTCCACCAATAGATTTCCAGCAAAGGACACAGAACTCCCCCCTGTGGGCATCCTCTAGTTACCTGAGCTACCAATGTATCCTCCATTATGGTGCCATGTATCATCCTATTCATTAGCATAGAGTCAATCCAGCTCACTAGTGTTTCCTTGACGCCTCTTTGCCTTAGCGACCGGATGATAGATTCTACAGAGGTGTTATCGAAAGCTCCTTCAATGTCTATGAAGGTCCCAATCATCACCTCTTTATTTTCCAGCGAATACTCCACCTTCTCACTGAGCTGGTGTAGCGCTCTTTCTGTCGAGTACCCTGCTCTGTAGGCATACTGGTCTTGGTGTAATGGACTCTGAACCAGTACTCCATCCCTAACAGTTTTTCCAAAGTCTTAAGTGCAAAAGACATAAGACTAATCGGTCTTATGGACTTCGCCGTTTCCTGTCCATTTTCCCCAGGCTTCGGTATGAAAGTAACCCTAATATTTCTCCAGGCCATTGGTATATGTCCAAAGGCCAGGCTGCTGAGTATGCTGTGCAGATATAGTGCAACAATACGTATATTTTCGATTTGTGATCAAATGCTGCTAAGGTCAAAAATGCTCGGGAATGCGGCCGTAGAAGAACGAGCGCCGGAAAGTAACGGAATAGACTGGAAGCGGGGATCGAGGAAAGACATAGGTAGGTACAGTAGTTATCTATGATAGATACTATGTAGATACACGATCATGCTGGCTCTCGAGCTCGCGACATAGCCAGTCATCATAGGTAACAAAACAATCATTTTTGGCGGTGCTCTTGGGCGTTTTTGACCAATGTCTCATCATTTTATTAGAAATCAAAAATATACGTTCTGTTGCTCTACATCTATAATTTTCGATACCTACCGTTTTAAAATTTGAAATCGGACTCAATTGAATAACTGCAACAAACAATTATACAGGAATGTGGGACTATTTCACCCGAGTCTCTTCAAAAGGTCCGCGGACAATTTTGAATACCGACTGTACTTGTGTTTAGAAAACAATGGGGCCCATTTTGATCAATTCATAAAGTAATTATAAAGGTAAAAGTTGCATTATTTCAATTTAGAAATTAAGTAGGTACATTTCACACATTCGTGAGGTCAAGTACTTCAATAAAAAAAAATGATAAAATTTATTTAAGAATTACATAAGGAACTCAAAAATGTGTAACGTAAAAGTCCCAGGCTAGAGCACTCCACCTTAGGGAGTGGAATTCGGCACCAATTAAACTATTTTATTCGCTATCACTGGGATGGGGTGTACAATTAATATTAAATTGGACGCCACCAGCTTTTTAAACAAACGAATGCAATAAAAAAAACAGAAGCAAAAGGTGGAAAGCTGGAAACACCTTATAAAAATTAAACTTAAGTTAGGTACTTAAAAAAATTAACAAAATTAACCTACTTATTCCCGAATACGTGTATCCAATTTAATAAATATTGAATAATCAATACAAAAATTGAAGATATTAAATATTTATTGGTTTATCCAAAAATTTGCATAAATTGAATACTCAAAAAAACCAAACGAGTAGGATACCAAGTGTAATATAACACGCCAACTTCAAATCTTACACACGCTAAAGATAAGACGAAGGAACTTATCTTAGAGGGCTGGGATGTTGGGCAGCTCTGGCGACGATGATGACGATAGCGGCGATGGCTTCAACAGGCGGCGTACCTCGGGAACAGGAGAACTTCTAAATTTGCCTCAATGTAAATAGCCTCTTAAATTTGCCTATAACTTGCATATAACTTGCCTAAAACTTGCCGGCTGCAGAGCAGCGGAAAAAAGAGAAAAAAAGGGATAAGGAACTAGAAAAAACATTAGGGAAGGAACGAATAAATAAAACAGATCGGGTAAAAAGGAGTTTATGCTATAACGCATATAAAACCCGAACTCCACGTGTTAAAAAACAACTTAACAGTGATCTGTTTTATTCTATTCGTTTTGTTCCTTAAATATACAAAAAATGCAAATTAGCAAATAAGCAATAAACATAAATAAGCAGTAAGCACTACCCTAGAAAATAACCTAGGGAAAATACAATAATTAACTTACCAACCAGACGATAAAAATTTGTTCACCAACAATAAGTTAAAAATATATTTGAATGTTGCCTCAGTGGCAGTTAGAGGAAAAAGAATCAGTTCGAATCGAAACTTGAAATTTCGAATATCTAAAGACAAAAATAGAAGGGGAATTTGATAAAAATTAATGTTTTATTTTGGAGTGACTAATGCGACAAGGAAACGGCATGTTTAGAAATTTAGTAGAAATTTGGGAGGAAGTGACTAATGAGCCACAAAAATTAACTAAATAAAATTGTTTTTAAAACGAAAAAACGTAACAGGCTAAACAGCATGTTACAAATGGCAAAAAAAATATAGGGGTTGCCATTAAAAATTTTAGGGGCGGGTGCCCTGGGTGTCAGGGGTCGAAAGTAATAGGACAACAAACGCCTCAACAGCTGTTCCCCTTGATACCCATGTAAATTGACGTTTTTCGCCAAATTATGATCCTGTCATTAGTTTAGACAATATTAAATGCCGTTCGTTTTCAAATGCACACCCTGTATATAGATGTCAGCAAGTCAACCGTTTAGCCCGTCTGAACGCGCCTTTATTAATAACAACTTTTATTTTCGGTAGGTTTTGCATACTCAGGAGGAGGCTGTAAGATTGTAAGAGTTGATGTTAGTGCAAATAGAGGCAAAACGTGGATGCCCGCCAAAATTACTGATAATGCAAAAGATCCAGCACCATATCACTTTACATGGTCTCTTTGGCAAGTAGATGTACCAACAAACGGAAAAAAATGTGTAAGTAATTGTTTATTACCATAATCAATTATTTATCGGTATATTTTAATTTTGAAATCTTTTTATGTTTAAATTTCTAGCAGGTGTAGTGTAGATTCTTGACTGAGTAGATCTTCCCGAGAGAACAGATATTTTGCTTTGTCAATGGAATGATGAAGTAAAATAAGGAAGATAAAGACAAAATATATGTTCTCTAAGAAAGCTCAACTTCCTCAGTCAAGAAACCAGCTTCAGGAAGGTAGAGACCACTCTCTTTGTAGGATCAGAACCGTTCTGACAGATTGAACCAATTGCCTTCAGGGCGGAAATACGGGGGAATAAAAATACAGGTCATACCCCTGGAAATGCCTGCCAGGATTGAACCGGTTCAAATTCTATTTCGGGAACTACGAGTACAACCGGCAGAATCAAAGGCCCAATAAAAAACTACTAAGAATCCTTAATGACACTGTAAACTCAATCGCCTGTGCACCATGAAGCTAAAGGCGTCGAATGAATAACGCCTTTGTCGAGGAAACTTCCATGCCTTTACTGATGGGCAAACTCCAAGTAAAAATGGAGAAATCCCTACCCTGAAGCCGCCCCAGCATAAAGGGAATAGGATTAAGAGGTGTGCTTAAACTGAGTACAGGACGGGACACAATAGAATTAATTTGGTAGCGGTACAACAATGTCAGATAGGGACCAATATTTAAAAAATCTTACTTGTTCTTGATAACGGTAGCTGCTTCACAATCGAAGATAATGTGAGAGACTGTTTCCTCCTCTTCCATGCACAACCGACAGATAGGTTCCTGCCTCTATATGCCGATTGTATGCATGTGCTTCCTTAGGGTACAGTGACCGGTGAGTAAAACCGTCACTATCCTTATCTGGCCCCTACTAAGGTTTAGTATTTCGTTAGTCAGCGTCTCCGAGGGTTTTTTGACCAGGAGTTTCCTGTGTTCCTGTTTTGGCACGATTCTCCAGTACGACTGGTGTTTAGTTTGAGTCCACCGAGGTATATAACCACGTGGCGCAGTTTTAGATATCCCAAATACTGGTTCAGGACCAGTGAATGCAGTCTCAGACCTTAGCTTTGCTAGGATGTCTGCCTTTTCGTTTCCTACAATGCCCTTGTGCCCCTGGATCCACTTAAGAGTAACTCTATTATGGTTAGCCAGGGTTATTAATGTTTGTAGACAATCCCAGACCAGTCTAGATCTGATCTGAGAACGTGCTAAAGATTTTAGTACTGCTTGACTATCGGAGAGAATAAGGATCTTTTGGCCTATATACACCCTTTCGATGTTCAGTTGCAAACACATGTCGATAGCGTAGCACCTGGGTCTAGCACCATGGACTCCAGCACTTGTTCCAGTGTCAGTCTTAGAGCCGTCAGTGTACCACACCAACGTTCCTTCCTGACTGCATGCTTCCAGCCCATCCCAGTTTATCTGGATATGGTATGGTTGGGTGTAGTTAATTGTGGCCAACATGTTGTCACTTCTCATTATAAGAAGCAAGATTGTGATAACATCTGTGATTCTGGAATGACTTTTGGTGTTGATTCCTTCATGCCAGTTCCCATTGCATTCTAGTCCTGCATCCTCGCTTCCACCTTAACGTGCAGAGCAAGAGGCGGAAGATTGAGAATTTCTTCCATTGCCGCAGTCGGGCTGCTTATCATGGAACCCGTTATGCACAGACAGGCAAGCCTCTGAAGTTTTGATAGCTCCAATTTGGCTTTCCTCTGATCTGTTTTTGGCCACCAAACTAAGGCCCCATAGGTGACCATGGGTCTCACCACAGTTGTGTTCCCTATCGCCCGTTTGGCAGCCATTAGGGCCATTTTCCATTTATTGGTTTTGTCATGAAGGTGTGAGTTCCAGGTTAGTCTTGCATCCAGAATGACACCTATTTAACTAAAGCTTCATTTTTTTCAAATACACTTTTTATATTTTATTATAGCAATATCGGCACAAACTTTGCGATCGTGTTTTATAAACATTTCGAGTGAAAATTTTACATGAAATAAATCAGTATGATAAACCTGGGAAATGCGATCGATGAATTGAATTACTTGATATTGGAACATCAAAATTTCTTTTATATTTTGAATATATTCCAATTAAATTTAAAACCAATAGGGATGTGATGGTGTTAATATCTTATATATATTTATGTTTCAGGTGGATGTATGGGTAAAAGCTGTAGATTCGTCAGGCAATACTCAACCAGAATTTTGGGAACATATTTACAATATTCGAGGTGTTGCTTGCACTGCTTATCATAAAATCCGGGTGAACGTAAAATAGAATGACATGCAAATGTAATGTATACTACTCATTTCTTCAATTATAACTACAAATTATGGTTAACGTTTGATTAAATTTATTTATTGAAGTAAAACGTCTTAAACGGGGATAATCGAAAAGTGGATCAGAATTGATAGTATAATTTTGAAACATGGAGAACACTTGGTTCACTGAAGACCTCTTCTAATGTATAGATAGGGCTGGATACATAATTAGAATGTATTTATTCAATACTCATCGGATTTAGATAGGTCTTGTAAATACTCAGAGCCAATTTTCCCCTTAAATATGTAAACAGAGGTTTGCCAAATCATTTTAGTGACGGAGAGACGATAAGTGTTATAATGATCATTTGGCGAACGTGGTAACGCTACCTTACTGTTATAACGGAATTTTCTTCCTAAACTCATCGAGTCCAAAAATGATGACCTATAAGCTGCAGATGCTGGTATCTTTGACTGTAATTAATCTTTTCTTGCGATAAGTCTTGTTCTGGAAGGGCCGTAAGCTCTTGTCCAATTAACAAGTAAGCGGGCAGAATTACACAGAGGTCTTTAGGATCCGAAGATATGGGAAACAATGGCCTTGAGTTCAATATTGCCTCAATTTGAGTGGTTAATATATGGAACTCGTCATAACATAATCGCGTACCATTCAAAACGCGCTTTAATCTATCGAGATTTGGTACCCAAGAGACACCCAGCTTGGATACTTGAATCCTCCGTGATTGAATATTTATCGTTAACATTATCGTGTCTATATATTTATATCACCATTTCGCGATTATATCTTAATTCGAATACGTATTCGGATAAAGTTGTGGAAATATTTTGTCTCAGTTTCATAAGTGAATCGGGGTCTGATGATGAAGGAGTAATTTTCAGCTATATTTCGAGATATTTGTTGCAAACAAAGAGTAGAAAAATATGAGGCTGACGCTGTGCCATAGGTCACCGTGTTGAGTTGGAAGTGTTTAACTTCATCGTCTAGTGAGTTTCGCCAGCCTATTCGCTGCAAATTTGTTTCGCTTTGATCAATCAATACCGATAAGAACGAAATTATGTTTTTCTACGCCCATGTCCGTAAACGTCAAAAATCGCACTGTAGACATTCCTTGTAAGTGACATTTAACAATAACATGCAAGTAATGAAAATCTCATAACATACACGTACTACTTTATTTGGTTTATTTACATACTTTTAGTCAGCTCTTAGCATTAGTGAAATACATTTTAGATTAAAAGATTGATGCCCCTAAATGTCGGCAACACATTATACAATTTCAAAAAAAAATAATTTGCTTTTTCTTGATATGGAGATAAACGTCATCTCATTAAAACTATACAACGGAGACCTTATATGCAGATTATGCGGTAGGGAAACGGAGACAGTGAAACATATACTGTTTAAATGCGAGTCCCTTGATCAAATTGGTGCAGGGGACAAAGGTGCTGGATTGGGTGCTATGAGAAAGCTCGAGTAAAAATACAATAAGCCATTAGGCTGCAGTTCAAGAGGATTGATATCAATACCAAGCCACCTCTGTACCTGGTGGTAGGTCCTAAGTGAGTGGAGCCTGGCAGGTCTTGAGTGGGAGGCAGTCTGTCCAGGTTGAAATTTATCTTGGTTGCTGCCTTGGCAAAGAGCTGATAGCGCAGGTCATTGAAGCTTTTAATTAAGCTACTTCCACCATATAGCGCAATAAGAATATATTATTTGACAGGTGCCACAGTTTTCTCGCTGGTGCACGCAAACAAACAGGCAAACGGACATTTTGGTTATTCGAGACTAATTCGCCTGAAACTTGAAATACTATACTAGATGGCATGAAATTGCGAGCTTCAAAACTTCAAAAAAAGCGGTTTTTTCTAATATGATCATATGGGTAGATGACCAGCTGTTTAAACTTTGAATTTCGTTATTTCATGCCGCCTAGTATAGCTTTGATGGAATATTTGATTAACTTTGAAGAGCCGCATATGTCGTAAACTGTTTGGCCTACAATAACCATTTTGGTCTTAACTTGTAGGTAATTTAATATTCTTTTAAAATCATAATTGTTAAATTTTATGAAAAAGTGATGCTTCAGGGTCATAATTAGGCTAACCTAAAAAAAGTTCAAAATTTGGCATTTTTAACAATTATTTGCGGGGCCAAATCTCGGAAACTATTAGGCCTATAATAACCATTTTGGTCTTAAATTGTAGGTAATTTAATATTCTTTTAAAATGATTAAGGTTGTTTTTTATGAAAAAGTGATGCTTCAAGGTCAAAATTGGCCAAACATAAAAAAGTGCAAAATTCCGCCAATTTTAACGATTTTTGGCGGTGATACGGAAGGTCGCGGAGGTCGAAAATTTGAATTTAGCATCTCGGGACAATCACAAACAACATAAAAAAAGAAACCTACTATTCCCCATTTCATGCAAAGTAGACCCTGCATTTGAAGACAAGGTTGCTATCCAAATCCGAGAATACCCGATTTAAATTCGATCGTAAAATAGAATAGGATATTCTGATACAATCGAATAGGGTCTTCGGTCCAAGTTGCCAGTCCAAAATATTTCATATTTTTCTACTACTGGGGAAGGAAAATTTCAGAACAAATTTAGGTTCGCGTTGTTTATAAATATCCGTAAACTGAGCCTCGGCTCTTTAAAATGGGTAAATGCATCCAAATATCGATATTTGTAAAGATGATGTGCGATTGGTTGAAATGTATGACGGTGCTCCTGATTTTACGTCAATAATATCTACCAATCAATATCGCCTTTTTGGATAAGAGATATGTCGAAATTGACATGGAATCAGATGCTCCGACACAACTTTCAGCCAATCATACATGACCTTCGCAAATATACATATTTGCATCAAACTACCCAATTTGGAGAACCCTTCCCCAGTGGTAGAAAAATATGAAGTTTTTTGGGTAGACAACTTGGACTGAAGTCAACAATTTCGACATCGAACGACTCGATAAAATCGTGTCGTGAAATAAAATCCCTCTCCCATCAATCTCTACTCAACCGATACTTTCTAGAAAATCAGACACAAATTAAAATAATAAAAATTTCTATAATATATTTATTTTATAAATACAAAAAGTGGCAGGATAACTTCTATGTAATGTATATTTCATTACTATGAGGTTTATCTTTGTAAAATATACAAACTCCAAAAAAATGCTGAAACTACAAGAATGTATTACATAGAGTTACTGGAATATGTTCCGTTTTAAATTTATTCTATCAATATTTCTTTGAAAGAAAATGATAAAAAAGTATATTTATGTATCTTATAGTAACAATAATTTCTTACATCAATCCAATTCAACGACAATAATAATAACGTATGTAATAGTAACAATAATTTTTCACGCCAATTCAAGAATGCCTAGTTGTTAAATATTACTTCTATGATTGATTTTGGTGGAGAGAAGCATAAATAGGAGCCGCTTTCGACTTCGCCAATTCCGAAGCATTCATTGCTGCAGTTTTTAATTTAGCCGTAGCTTTGGCGGTGGAGTAACTAGAAACCAAAGTATTTTGTTGTGGGTACAAATTTGCTAATACGTGATTGAAGCCTCCAACCTGTAAAAAAAGATCAAACCAAATTAATAAATAAAAAAACTGATATTTCCACTATTTCTTAAAAGAGAAATCGTAGATACAATCATAAATCAAATGAAATATAAATAATTCCACTATGTAAAATTAATTATTGTTTTGAGAACGTGTTTAGTTTATCTATTAGTATTGTTTTTAAAATCGATGCAATAGACTGATTTCTATAATGTTCAAATGTACGGCATTGAAATCCCTTTAATATCTTGAATACCTACAATAATTATGTTTATTTCGCATTTAAAATCTGACAGCGATGGAGTTATTTAAAGTGGCGGATGAATGTCACGAACAAATCCGGCGTTGCCACAAGTCTAGACTGTTAATTTCTTCAAAAGCATAACCTTATATTTACTTGTTTGAAACAGATCATTGGTTAATTTATCGAGAAGCACAAGGAAAATGAATGAAGAAGCTATACAGATATGGAAGTGTTAATGGAATGGTTATTTTCCCTTGCCCTTCTTCTTGATAAATTAACCAATGATCTGTTTTGACCAAGAAAAAATAAGGTTATGATATTGAATAAATTGACAGTTTACTTTTATATACCGTTGTGTCATTTGTCATTGTATTGTCATCGCTCAGTTGATTGCACAAGTGTCCACCATATCAAGAAAGAATAATATCAAAAAAGAATGTAATGAGTTTGCCATTTTCACTGTTGCCAACTATATTTCAATTCAACTCAATTAACAACAAATTAATTTGTTTCAACACTTACTATGGTAATACATTTCAAAGTATTTATAGTTCAGTATGAAGAATTTGAATAGAAGAGAAGAGATTAGCTATGAGAGATGGATGTATGAATTGTTGTGGAAAAACAATGTTAAAGAGTGCTTTCCCAACGTTGAGGTAATTCTGAGAATTTATCTCACACTAATGGTGACAAATTGTACGGCTGAAAGATCCTTCTCAAAACCAGAAGCTTATAAAAAATGAACTCCGAAGTTCCATGACCGAGGACAGATTAAATGTTTTAACTCTCCTTAGTTTAGTTAGAGAGTGATGTTTTGAGGGAAACAGACTTAGACGATATTATCGATACGTTTATTGATGTGAAAATCAGACGAAAAATAATTTACCTTGTAGGTGTGTGTAGTTGTTTTAAATTTTTAACAAACACACTGATATGTCAATTTCGAATTATTTGTAAACAAAGAATGAGTTGCCAGATTGAAATTAAATTTGACGCATGTTACTATAACAAGTAAACCATTTGATTTGAACAATAATTTTAGTTCTGCTTATGACTAATAAATAGCATTGCACTAACTTTTCAACCAACTCTTATTATTTTAATAAATCACCAAAACTATACGGCCAAATGAATTCGACAGATTATAAATAATTATATTTTTTCTAAAGTTAATTGAATAATTTTATTCCAGTATTACGCTCTACTATTAATCATGATTATAATGTTTCTTGAAAACAAGCAATTAAAACATTGACCCTCCAGTTCAATTGAATTAAAATTACACCTAGTGGTATTGCCGGTAATGAGAGTACAAATAATAATTATTAAAAATAACAATACACATCTTCGTTCCAAGGTTAATCGAAATAATTTAAATAGAAAAAATTAACCTCTTTTACACGACCTTGTAACGACTATCATTATTATATTATTATCCCAATCAAGTATCTTCCGCATCAATAAATAATTAACAATTTCAGGCTGAACTATCATTATAAATTGTAATCTAAGACAATTAGGTTATACAGATAGATTTTTTGGTACAAAATACATGAATAATCCAAGAAGTAGGTACAATGTCGTTTAATGAAAATATGTGTTAAATTAAAATATTTACCTAATACAGTCAACAAAAATTGAGTTAGTCATTGACAGTTACATACTTAACTAAAGAGAAATTTAAAATTGACAAGGTGTTAAAATAATAGTTTAAACACTATCTTACATCTTACACCTTACATAGTTTGAAAAATATTATTTCACACCAATGGCCGCTTAACTAAGAAGAATCAACTACTTTCCGAGCTATATACCCCGACGACTATTGACAACATAATTGACGACTGTCAATAAATATAAAACGTCAAAATTAACTGTCATGTTTAGTTATCTTCAAACGTCAAAGTTTCATACCGCTTCGTTTAAAGCTGTGCATGAACTGAATTTTTGAAGTAAGCAATTAGGCTGAGACAGTTCCTCCATACAGTCCCGACCTAAGTCCTAACCAGAGTTGTTATAAGTACTAAGAAAAAGTACTCCCATTAACCAGTACAAGTAGGCTGAGACAGTTCCTCCATACAGTCCCGACCTAAGTCCTAACCAGAGTTGTTATAAGTACTAAGAAAAAGTACTCCCATTAACCAGTACAAGTAGCCTTATAAATTATTTTTCCCCAAGTAATAAGTAACAAGGACCTTTAAAAAATTACTTGGGGTAATAAGTAATTTTACTCGGAACTATAACTTCAAGTACCCAGTACAAATTAACTGTTCGTTCAAGTACTCCAAGTATTTTAGTTACTTAGAGTAAATAAATGTACTCCAAGTACTTTAACACTACTTCCAGTACATACATTACTTAAAGTAAATGAATGGAAGTAGGTACACACATGGAAGAAACTTGGGATATGATATTAAAGAAAAGCTAAAAAGGAATTTTTGGCCATTGATCCGACTTCAAAACAAAAAATATGATAGATTCTACGTTTTTTAATGCATGGCATAATACAGTGAGGTACACGAGTGTTACCTTCTTTAACCAAATAAAAATCTAGGATAAGTTTATAATTTATAAGTTTAAAACTACTTTCTTCAGCTAGGTACATAAATTACTTCGAAATGAATGTGCTTTACTGTATATTTGACTTGAACAAAAGTACTGTAAATAAACCGACTAGAGACTAGGGGACAACTATCGGTTCATTTCCGAAAGTTCATACCCGACCCACTATAAATTCGCACTCGTATTTTTCGGAAATTAATTGCCTACGAAGCTACCATTGTTCTGGCTGTAACCCAAAAATCCTGGGCTGAATATACACTGCCACTTATGGAGCCCTTGCGTGGAGTAGCAGAACTAGTCTATGGACGACGAGAGAAGACCTCTCCAAAATTCAAAAACTAGCCTGTATATCCATTACAGGTGCCCAACGGCAGCCATGGAAGTGATTCTCAACCTCACACCACTACATATGGTGGTGAAAAGTGTTGCAGAAAGAACAAGATACAGACTAAGTAGAGGGGGAATAATGAAAAAAAACCACCTCCTCACTTCTTAGAAATCACAAAACCTGGGACATGTCACAAGATGGTATGAATAAATTTTCAAAGAAATTTGTTACGCAATTAAGCAACAAGAAGGAATAGGATCCCCAAATAACATTATCAAACTTGGAAAGAATGCCATTCAATGGTACACGGACGGCGCAGAAGCAATAGAAGGAACTGGGATTGGAGTGCACGGGCCAGGAACCAAGGTTTGGGAAAAACCCCAAGTATCTTTCAAGCGGAAATTCAGGCCATAAGAAAGTGTGCCTAGTTCAATATTGACAAAGGATGTAGAAGGCAAAAGATTATCATAATGGCGGTCCAACTTGGTACCCTGACCTAGTTCGTGATAAAAATATTTTGGAAAATGTTCAAAGAAAAGCCACTCGACTGTCCCTAGGACCGCGAAGACCTTCCTACGAAGAAAGACTGTCCATGGCCAACCTAACTTCCTTTGAACTTCGCAGACACCGCGGAGACCCCATTACCACTTTTAAAATATTAAAATTTAATTTTGGTAATCTTGATATGATGTTCACCTTAAATCCGAGGACACCTTTTTAAACTAAAAAAAGAAAACTTTACCGTCAGATCAAGACAAAACTTCTTACCAAACAGGGTATTCGACAGCTGGAATAATCTTGATGTATCTACAGTTATGTTATAGTTATTTTTCTTTCCTTCACCTACTAGTAGGTTACTTATGTAATTATCTTTTTTTTGGGCACAATAGGGACTTGTCCCTCTGCCCTTGTCTAAATATAATAATAATAATAGTCAAGCGGCCATTAAAGCACTAAGCTCTTGTGTAATCAGTTCCAAAATGGTGTGGGAATGCTTAGGCATACTCAATACGAGAACAATACAGTAACCTTAATGTAGATTAGGACACACTGAAATAGAAGGAAATTAAATAGCAGATGGACTAACAAAGAGGGGGGCTGAAAGACCCTTTTGGGGACCGGAATCCTTTTGCGGTATCAGCTCCAATGTAATATTGGAAGAAGTAGGCAAAGCCGAAGAAAAGGGAAGGTCTGACCATTGGAAAGATCTAGTAGGGCTTAGACAATCAAAGCTTCTGATGGGTGACTATAACCCGTTGAATGCATAAGTCAAAGTAAAGCTGCACTAAGAGTTTAAAGAGGAATCCTAACGGGACATTGCCGCCTGAATGGGCACCTGAAAAAGCTAAAAATAGTGGAAGAAGAAGAATGTAGATTCTGTGGCATGGAAGAAGAAACCTCCATCCACATACTAGCGAATTGCACAGCAATTCAGAATCCTAGGGCACAACACCTTGGAGATTATCGGATAGAAGAGGGACATTTACCTAAGTTGAAGCCTGCAGATATCCTAAAATTCCTCAGGGAAATAGGACATTATTTCTAATTTTATTTTAAAACGACGTGTCTTTGACTCACAAAATTAGCTCCAACTTGAACAGCAAAAAAATTTGGTACATCGAAAATGTATAATATGACGATTTTCCATACTTCACACCCAATATCTTCAAATTTTTATATATACGTACAAAATCTTTCAATTTATTATAAACAACATGTTTTAGGTTTCAGCTTTGTCAACTTTTTTATCATGAATTTTCTATTAAAGTAAGTACACCCAGTATTTCTGCTAGTAAAAACTTATGTGGCATAACTTACGTGTAGGTACTTACCATTTTATGGCAATTTTTCTTAAAACGTTCATATCCAAATGCACAAATAGCTTTGCTGAAACCTCTTACTTGAGAGTCAATCCAGGCATACCTCAAAGCCACAGTTTTGTCTGGATGTTCTGCACTCTCCGTATAAACCACTTTTTCTGTAACACTCTTGAAAAAAAAGAAAAAATTAGATTAGCTACTAATTTGAATATTTTTTTGAAATAGGTATCGGTTTTTTCTTAATTTACCAACATTGTTACCATAGACGTAGGTTGTAAACGACCCTCCGCAGGTCTCTCCTCGGGCATTATACTTTACTCTCCATTAGATATATATTGTATTTTTTACGGGACTCTAAATAACGATGGATTCTTCTTTATGATATTTTAAGTAAATATTAACTTAAAAACCATACTGGAGTTGTGTGTAGTGCGAAGAATAGATTCTATTCAATAAGGAACAGCTGCAAAACTGCAGGATAGACAAAATAGCTATTTGTATAACAAGGGAGCAAAATGCTACTTTTCCTCCCGAGGATGAAGTAATCATTCAAGGGAGGAAAAGTCATTTTTCTCCCTTGTTATACATATGATTTTCCGCCTCTCTCAAATAACAACTCATTTTTAAATGATTTATTTATGAAGTAACAAACAAAATTTATTAAATAACTAAAACTAAGAAGTAGGTACAGACACGTTATCTTCATTCTAATTTTCAATTATAATATAGCATGCTATATAATATTTCTGTCATAAATTCGAACTGGATGTATCTATGAATTGAGGTCAAATTGTTAATGTAAAAACCGTTAAATTAAAATAATAATTTACTGATTTCTACCATTTTGCAAAATATCTATGAATAAACGGTAAAATTTATACTTATATAATATTATATAGTATAGGTCGTCAATGCCGTATAAGTTATTTCATTGATGACGTACCATGACGTCACTTTTACTTTTCCTCCCTAGGGAAGAAAGGTACGACTTTGTTCCATACTATGAGGCCAGGAAGTATATACATTGGATATAGGTAGGCGGAAAAATTTATTTATATAAGTTCACTTTGTTTGTAATTAGGACAATTAGATAATCGACATTCAGTAATCATTAGCATTCATTTGTTTTAGTTTTAAGATAGAATTCTGGTTGTAATTGTTTAATAATAAATTGTATTTTCTTTTTAAAAAAGTAATGTTTGAGAAGACAATATATAAACCTGGCTATTAGAATCATATCGTTTTTTTTGCGTTTCTATTTCGAGGTGGAAGCCATTTAACTGGACTATAAGTTTATTTTATATTTGACTATTTTATTATTCACAATGTGGACAAAAACAGTAGTTATCATTTTTATGATCTATAAAGTGAAATGGGATAAATTTAAATAACAATACTTTTTTTACGAATGACATAAAAAATGTAATTTTTTAACCACGATTTTCATGCACAAACGTATTTTTAATGCATAGGTACCTAGGCACTAAAACTGTTAAAAAGTTAAAACTTTAATAGCTATATAAAGTTATATTGTTGAACTATACAAATAGCTGGTGTAGGCAAGTAAGACATCAACCCCACCAAAACCACCTCAATAGCCTTATCTAAAAAAAGAAAACTCAACCTCAAAACCATTAAACAATGGGAGCGAGTTTGAATGGAAACAAGAAGTAAAATATCTAGGTCTGACTCTAGACAGTAAACTCCTTTGGAACAAACAAAAATGGCTCTAGTGCTGTGCAGGAACCTGCAGGGAGAAATTGGGGTTGTAACCCAAGAATCCTGAGCTGGATGTACACCACCTTAGTTAGACCAATTATCACTTATGGGGCCATTGCGTGAAGTAGTAGAACTAGCCTATTGATGACGAGAGAAAACCTCGCCAGAATACAAAGACTAGCCTGTAGTGTATATACATTATAGGAACACTGAGAACATGGCCATGGAATTGATTCTCAACTTTTCACCACTACATAAGGTGGTGGAAAGTATTGCAGAAAGAACAAGAAACAGACTAAGTAGAGAAGGAATCATTAAAAAAAAACCACGTCCTCGCTTCTTAGAAATCAGAAACCTGTCTAAAGTTATTCCTGAAAATTTGGGCCGGTCTCCCCACTGTATGGGAGAACCTTTCAAGGTTAAGCTTATAGGATCAAAGTTATGTTTTCTAGAGAAAAGAATAGCTTTTGATTTTGTTGGATAGAACTTGAAACCCGTCTTCCTTGACAAAAAATAATAGGGTCGTGTGCATATAACGCATACGATTAGTAAGATTAGTAAGAATAGGGTGGAGTTTGACTGGACAAATAGTTGAATAAATAATCAACTAGTCAAATACTCGAATAATGGAGAATTCGAATAAGCAGCAGATTCGTCGCTTTGGCTGGCTTTCTAGCATCGATTGTGGAACTCCAACATTGTGTATGTATGTATGTATTTTGGGGTACCATTCACTGAGACCTGAAAGATCTATTGAGAGACTAGTAGCTCCTTCAGTCCTATTTCCCGGAGGAATTTTAGGATATCTGCAGGCCTCAACTTAGGTAACTGTCCCTCTTCTATCCAGTAGTCTCCCAGGTGCAGTGCCCTAGGATTCTGAATTGCTATGCAGTTCGCAAGTATGTGGATGGAGGTTTCTTCTTCCATTCCACAAAATCTACAATCTTCTTCCTCCACTATTTTGAGCTTTTTAAGGTGAAAATGTCCCGTTAGGATTCCTGTTAAAATTCTTAGTGCAGTTTTACTTTGACTTATGCATTCATGTGATCTCAACAGGTTGTAGTCACCTAGAAGAATCTTAGATTGCCTAAGCCCTACTAGATCTTTCCAATGGTCAGACGTTCTCTTTTCTTCGGCTTTGCCTATTTCTTCCAATATTACATTGGAGCTGATTCCGCAAAAAGGTTCCGGCCCCCAAAAGGGTATTTCAGTCCCCCTCTTCGCTAATTCATCTGGTATTTGATTTCCTTCTATTCCAGTGTTTGTTGGAATCCACAGTAAGGTGACTATATTGTTCTCGCCTAGTTCCAACATTAAATCCTGCTGTTTTCTGTCCAGTTAAACAAATAAATATTAGATCTATATTTCTATTTATCAAGTCCATTGTAATGATACAATTTTAATTGGAAAATATCTTAATTCCTTTTACAACAATACATATTATGTGTATGTAGCTATGTATGTAAAGTTCACAGTAACTGTCATTATTTATAATTAATTCTTACAGCCGTGGATCCGGGAAGTGCTGGAAGGAAGGTTAACCACAAAATGATTCGGTACATCAGTAGATCAATATGCCAATCAGTAGATCTACTGAAAATTTAGTAGAACTGGCAGCCCTGCGGACTGTTCAAAGGGTGGGTCACCCAAAAAGGCGCAGTTGCCACGTTGATTTGATAAAAAGGGGATCTTGCTAGCAGTTTAAATAGTAATCTCAAAGAAATTACCAACGATAATTATAATCACTTCCTCAGTTGAAACAGTTTTCAATAATATTTCGGAAACTAAGTATAAAGTGCCCGAAAAACATTTGGGTATGAGTTTATTTAGATGTTCATTCCAGTCTCATTGTTAACATATTTTGCTATTAGGCGTCCATATCATATTTCAAAAACGTATTGGCAGTAGCCCATTAACCTTCTCTGAACCCGCACCTGTTAGTACCTCCATTTTTAAATAAAACAACCTACATTTATTTTTCTTTGGATATACAGGATAATTCATTAGTACGATAAAGTCCAGTATTTTGTAAATCCTCAAAGATATTTAAATAAAATAATGACCGTTTGCAACCAGCCTAAAAGCACATATTTTGAAATTGATCGCAATTGTACACCGTGTCGGATCAAAGGTAGGTACATTTTTCTAAATGGGACACCCTATATTTTACTTCAAATTTGAATTCTGCTTGACTCCGCTATTGCAATGATACATGGTTATAATAGGTTAAACAGAGTATTTAAAAAATCTTGACATATGTTCCTGAAAATCGTAATGAATTCAACGCCCCGCATACTTTAAACTGCACAATTTAAAATTAATATTTTGCTGTTCTAGTATCATAATTCACAACTGCTTTTATACATAAGGGCGTGGCCAAATAGACTAGACGACCATCACAGCAAAATATTTTAAATTGTGCAGTTTAAAGTATACGAAACGTTGAAATCATTACGATTACCTACCAAGAAAAAGTGGTTAAAACTTTTTAAATACACTGTATAACCTATTGCAAGTATATATCATTGCAATAGCGAAGTCAAGCAGAATTCAAATTTGAAGTTAAGTACATGGTGACCCTTTAAAAAAAATGTACCTTTGATCTGACATGGCGTTCTGGAACAAGCTGTACAATTGCGACTAGTTTCAAAATATGGCCTTTTATCGGACAAAATTATATTTAAATATATTTTAGGATTAAACAATATTGGACTTTATCGCACTAATGAATCACCCTGTAGAAATGATATTGATTAATGTTATGGATATGTAAATCGAATTACTAATAAAATGAAAATAATCTGCCGATTCCTGTACATTTTTCTATAATTTTACCGTTTCGCCATAAAAAAATCAACTAAAATACAAAAGAATATGAATAATTTATTTGGGTAAAACCCTTGACCATTTATTTAAAGATTCCGTATAAATTATTTAGTGGTTTCGTAACACTTTCGCATTCAACAAAACTTAGTTTTTAAAAAACGTCGTAGGGAGTTTAAGCCAAACTTGTTACGTTTTAAGAGACGAAATCAAAAATGAAATCACAGAATTACTGAAAAGCCTTCCCAAAAAACGCTAGTTAAAATCATAAATCGGTACCTGAGAGAAAATATTCATCAATAATTTAATATTTTCCTTGAGATAAATTAATCAAAGAAGAAAGCACATCTGCGCCACATCCTAATTTACATTTTATGATGTTGTATTTTGGTTGCTATAATTTTTGTAATTTCAAATATAAAAACATAATCTAATGGAACCTTTCTGCTATAAATCAACCTGTAGAAAAACCTTTTTCAACTGCTGCCATTAACACAATCAATCATTTTCAAATAGACTATAAAAATAACATATTTTTCATTTAATTGACCTATCGCATCGATGGGTTATCTAGGCTACTAAACAACCTGAGTAAAAAAACAGTAGGACACACTTTTTTATTAAGGACATTGAAAGTGAAGCCGTTTCAGATGTAAACGCAGTCTATATGGTTACTAAACTTCTACCTGCTGCTAGAGATGAGGTAGTGATACCTCACAAAAAAGACTGGCAAGGCCCAAGCGTACTGACGATTCTCTGAGACGAGATCTGGGACACAGATTGGTCAAAGACTAGGGAAGGAGTACGAGTGTATAATGAGTCCTCTAGAACACATCTCAGTACTTCAGAATGAATAAATACAGGAGTAAGATATAAATTAACAACCAGGCTGCCCTTGCTGCTTTAAATAGTTGCATGTTGCATGTTGCATGACTTTTATATTTTGCAAATAGAGCTAGAAAAAATCAGAAGATAACTTTTAAGCACTATTGTTTTCCAAAGTATTCCCCACAAAGAGAAATCATTTACGCATCCTTTGGAACCAATATTCCTCTCCCCTCAACATTACCATGTTCTCCCAATAGACCGCCTCCCCTAGTTTCTTCTCCAATTTCTTCAGCACCTCCTCGTTCTTACAGCATCTAAACTCATGCCCCACATCATCCTCCACTTCACACCTCTCACACACTCCAGTCTCTCTTTTCCTAATCTTGTGGAGGTCCTTTACTCTCGACCCATGCCCAACGAGCACCTGTGTCAAGAAGTAGTTCACCTCCCCAAATTTCCGGACTGTAAAGAGGATGATCCAGCAATTCGATGTTTTCTTGTTTTAAAAATTCAATTGTGTTTCGAGTTGTCAGGGAACTTGCATTGTCTTAGTGGAGGATCATTCGTCGTTGGGGGTTGGTTTTTCTAAACTCAGCAATTACTTCCGGCAAATAAATCGATATGCACCAATCAGTAGTAACAGTTCTTCGATCTTGCAGAGGAATTGTTGCTACATGCATTTGAGACAAATGTCGCCACCATCCATTTGGAAACACTTCGTCGGTTTTGGTTCATCTTGGTTCATAAGAGTAAATCCAGGATTCATCTAATTCTTGCTGTTCTTCCGTCAACAGATGCGGTATCCAACAAGAAACTAATTTTTTTACAGATAATTCTTCATGTAAACTTTTTGGGTCGTGGTCTTTCAGTATTCAACTACATCCTCGAGAGGTGAGGCCCAACAAGTATGTGAATAATTTCCCAATTTTTATAAAGATTAATCCGTCCATGTTGAAATTTTCCAAACCAACCAGAAATTGTCGACTGATGTAGTACTCCATTGCCGAAAATAGAAACCAAATCATCAAAGCATTATTGTTCAGACAACTATATAGACAACATATATACTACAAAGGGAACACTACAAAACAGGTACACAGTAAGACCTTCGTAGGGAATAAATGTGTGTGATAGACAAATAAAAAGAGTCGGGCTGTATAATGTAATCTAGATCCAGAGGACCACAATAGATCCGAAACGGTCGCAGAGGAATGGGCCGATTAGACATCTCATAAAATCTATCAGATACAGATAAAATAACAACTAAATACTAGTAGCAATTGGTTAAGAATCATTGCAGGTTATCGCATACCCCGGTAAAAGTCCATCTACATAAAATGGGGCTCTATAATAGGGGTTCTCAGCTGCAGACTCTGTGGCATGGAAATGAAGACCGTGACCACATCTTATCTAACTATCAAGCACTGGACTCAAGGAGACAAACAATTTTCGGAGTGGCCAGTCACCTGAAACTTGGTACACCTCAATGAAGTAAGTTGAATTTGGAGTTGGAAAGGGGTAAAAATATAACAGTTGTGTGTGCGCAACATGCATACTTAAGCCACCAATATTAGTTTACGCCAGAAAACTAATGAATCCCCTGCTTCAGAAAGGTGACTCACTTGGATCTCTATACTCAACGGCATTTTACTTTGATCCATCCTACCACACACTTCACATGGCTCCAATCAGTAGATGTTTGTTGTTATGGTCCACTAAAAACTACACAACATTCAAAATGCAGTAAAATAACAGTGTTTGCTCTCGACACGAAGATCAAAATAAAGTAAACAGTTTTAAAGTTTGTCCAGAATCAATTGCAGTCAAAGAAAAAGGTCGACAAGGTAGACGAACAGGTGCTTTAGCTTCTGCCATTGATTTTGGATCAACTTTAATACTAAACAGAAATCCAGGAGCAAGACTCAACTTATTCTGAAATTAGTTCCCATGACGGAGATAAGGATGATGAAGAAAAAGAGAAATATGTGAATGGCTAAAGTGACATAATGTTTAGTTTGCGGAAGTTTGGCAAAAGTAGAGAACTTTGGTTAAGGTTTATTGTATGGGGACAGTGGGCTTATAAGTCCAAAGCAGATACTGAAAAAAAGGAATTACTGTATTTAATAACAATGTATGAATTCATAAGGATAATTGTGCCCAGATACCACCTTTACCTTAAGTAGCTGTAGTTATAATAGCCATTGAGTTATTTTTTATTTCCTCGTGAAAAAGTATTTTTAGTGCTTAGTTGAAATTTGCATAAAACAGAAAAAAATTTGATCAAACTATAAAATAATTTATCAAAAAATAATAATGAATTCGAAGAATGGGCACTATTCCCTGTATTCTCCTAAACTTCACAGTGTTGGATTTATGAATTAAATGGATGAAAAATAAGTTTTAGATTTACAAAAATATTTTTATAAATTTCTTCATTTTTACAACTGGAATTTATTTTAAGATGACTAAAGTAAGAGGTATCTGGAAGTGAATATGGGAGTGGAGTACAATAAGCCAACAGGCTGCATTTCATGAGGACGGTATCTAATGAACGAAAACAGTAATTGTTTTCATCGACTGATGAAGCAGCACTTTTTTACATGTTAAATTGAAAGTAGGTTGTAATTATCTAAATCGGATGTACAGTCAGGACTTCGAAATATATCGTAAGAGACGTTGTTTTAGGATTATATTTGTTGAAATCATCGATTTCTACTCTTAACATTTTATAGCACATTTGATAACGATGATAACTATTATGCTGTTTGGAGGAATATTTAATAATAATCGATTTTCAAACCAATCTTCAAATAGTTCGACCGTCATCATCATGATAGTCCAAGGATAAATATATGATATTTTTAGCAGACGATCATAGTGCATTAGGCTCCATCAATGTTCTGAACCAACGTGTAAAATGGTTATTCTTTTACCCTTGTTTGGGGGGACTTTGGTTTGGCAGATTTATAGCGATATCCCATTTAGATATAATTATTTTTAAACTTGTATAGCTACAGTCAACATTAGTGTCTCCTTTAAATTATTTTTCAATGATTCTAGGGTAGGTGATAGTGGTTCTTCACATAGGCGTGCGCAGACTTTTTTATTAGGGGGGGGGCATTGATTCATTTGAGTATGCCTATTAAAAATGATAATTAAGCAATAACGCTGCCTTTTTTATAACGCAAAAGTCCATTGTAGGCTCATCGGCGAAATAAAAAAACGTCATTGCCCCATTTCTAATTAAAAGATTTAGTAATTACGCAATTATAAGTAATAGAACAAAATATATTGAACCAAAAAATAAACTAGAAGAACAAACCGTAACATTCGTAACAATACATGGAATCTAGAGGAAAAAGATTGATAATGATAATATCTCATCAACTATTCTACAAACACATTCGACGTGTTGCTTCGGATAACACTTTAAACTCGTCTATTACATTGTCATAATTCACATTCGCCGTTTTCTCTTGTTCAATGAATAAAAAGAGAAGTGAATCGAGTCTCTGTTGTGACATGGTGCTCCTCAGTTAACAAAATTATAAAATGTTTTTAATACATTGATATTTTGAGGAATTGAAGTGGACCGATTAGGGTGGGCCATGGCACGCCTTTGGTTCTTCATATATTTCATATATTTTCCAGCTAATCAAGTTCTTTTTTATGTTTCTAGCACTAATTGGTTTGTATCTGCTAGATTTAACTCCAATCCTCTAACATTATTTATAATGATAATTATTAATTTTAAGTGGCCAATCTTTTCGTTAAACACTCCCTACAATATTATTATACAGTGCTTTTCAGATAAAAGTATCCACCTTTAATAACTTTTGTAATACTGGTATTTAGAAAAAATCCAAAAACACGTCAATTTATGTTGGAAGGGGCAAGCATTATGGCTTATTTAAACTTACTGGAAAAGCCACCCCCTCACCCCTAGCAGCATCCCCTTTATTTTTTTAAATTACTTTACATATTTTTTATGTAAAATTTGGATACTCCTCTTTGAGCTGATTTCAAAAATGTATAATACTTGTAGGTTAAAGTGGTTAGTTTATGAGATAAACAATTTTTCTTTTAAGAGCACAAATTTTACTTATTATTTACTTTCACCTTATTTGCCTGTACTAAAATGGGTTGTACAACAGTTCAAACTCTTTAATCTTTTTAACTGTGCTATTTATTCTACTTAAAAAATCCAAACAACAAAAAACTCTACTTTTTATTAAAGTTTGACATTGTCAACTAGAATTTTTAGTCACTATTGATAGTGTAATTTGATACATTATTTATTTTGTTTCTCTGAAATGGTTTACTCTTTGCAAGAAAGAATTGAAATTGTAGGTTTATACTACCAAAATAATAATTGTGCAAGAGCTGCTGCTAGAATATTTAACAAATTACATGACGAAAGACATGCAACTCATAAGTATGTAATTCAACTGATGGAGAAATTTACCACAACAGGGTCTGTATGCAATAAAGTGCATAAGCGAGAGGGACTCGTAAATAACGAAGCAATCCAAGTGGCAATTTTGGGGCAAGTCAGCTTAGAGGCTCAACAACCCCAATCGTTGTCAACAATAAGTAGAGCGATCGGTGTTTCATCTTCTACAGTTTTCCGAGTTCTACATAAATTCAAGTACCACACATACAAAGTTAAGGTGGCGCAGGAGTTGAATGAAGATGATTTTGATCGTCGTCTAGAGTTTTGCGAATCAATGACGCAAATTATCAATAACAATCCACAATTGTTAAACAATATTTGCTTTTCTGATGAATGCTCATTTTCATTAAATGGCTTAGTAAGTAGGCATAATTGTAGATATTGGGCTGAAAGTGATCCACATATTATGCGTGAATTCCATACACAACATCCCCAAAAGTTAAACGTTTGGTGTGGTATCCTAGGTGACCACATTGTCGGAACTTTCTTCATTTACGGAAATTTAAATGGTGAATCATATCTTGAGTTACTCAGGGAAGGGGTTGACCCACGTATTACAACAATAATAGAAAATGATGATAACTTTTCCGAAGATTTACTGGTATTTCAACAAGACGGAGCTCCCCCACACTATGCTATGCCTGTCCGACAATTTTTAAACGAAACATTCCCCGCTCGTTGGATAGGTAGAGGGGGGCAGATGATGGAGTGGCCACCTAGGTCACCGGATTTAACACCCCTAGACTTCTTTTTATGGGGGTATTTAAAAACAAAAGTTTATGCTACCCAACCAGAATCTCTGGATGATTTACGAGAGAGGATAGAAAATGAATGTCGACAATTAAATCCAGCCGTATTAAGCAATGTCAGAGAGGCATTTCAAAATAGATTACACCATTGTATGGAAGTGAATGGTACTCATTTTGAACACTTATTGTAACTTCATAATAAATAGCACAGTTAAAAAGATTAAAGAGTTTGAACTGTTGTACAACCCATTTTAGTACAGGCAAATAAGGTGAAAGTAAATAATAAGTAAAATTTGTGCTCTTAAAAGAAAAATTGTTTATCTCATAAACTAACCACTTTAACCTACAAGTATTATACATTTTTGAAATCAGCTCAAAGAGGAGTATCCAAATTTTACATAAAAAATATGTAAAGTAATTTAAAAAAATAAAGGGGATGCTGCTAGGGGTGAGGGGGTGGCTTTTCCAGTAAGTTTAAATAAGCCATAATGCTTGCCCCTTCCAACATAAATTGACGTGTTTTTGGATTTTTTCTAAATACCAGTATTACAAAAGTTATTAAAGGTGGATACTTTTATCTGAAAAGCACTGTATTCCTGATACGATATTTGTAGCTGAATTATTTAGCACAATAAAGTTATTTTTTAAGTCTTGACTTGAAATACTGAAAAACAATTAAATTGCAAAATCATTTAACTGCAAATATTGTACAGTATTAAGCGTATCCTGTGAGTTTAATAATTCAAAAAGCCTTGTAGCCTACCTGTAGCCAAGGTAGGCACTAGTGGTACCTTTATGCCACAGCACGGTACACATTTAACAGCTTTCTTATTGTTTATTTCCCTATGGAAGAGAGGGAGTCAAAAGTAGAAGTAAACTAGTGGCAAAAAGCTTTCGAGAACGCACAGGCTCTGATATCCTGATATCCTCCTGCTTCGGCTACCGTTAAAGACGGTATAATCATTCCAGCCAATCATGTCTGATAGGCGTAATTATTATAATGATAGTGTAGTCTGTCAACCAACCGTGTAACTACAAATTATATCGCCAAGATTTGAATGTTTAAAAATGTCATCATTTTTCTCAGTGTATTCACTACGCTATCTGTCAACGACAATCTCTCAAGGTCATGAATTTTCATTACCAAAACATCAAAGAGATTTCGCCGGAACTTGCTCCTTCTTTTTAGTTGTGTATTGTTCGTTAATTTGATCAACAGTGAAATTATTGTACCAGCAAGATTTTTTTTGTTGGAATTACCCAAATTATTTTCTTAATTACAAAAATATTCATTACCAAAAATCTAATTGCAAAGGGGTTTTTACTGTTACTCACGTTTTTCAGTGCAAAGATATACAATAAAATCGTCCACCTTTATTTGGTAAATGAGGTCGCTTCGCGTGAATCAAATTTTATAAATCTATTATCTGGTAATTTAAAGGAGGTAATCAGGTAATGAAACAGTTGTTCAGGTCACAATAGAAATTGATATAGCTTGCTCATGATAATGTGGGCAGTTCAAAATATACCTACATGTTATTTGTACAGTGGTCGAATCGAAAAGAACGTTTGTGTAATCTGTAAAAAGTATCATTTTAATGGTACAAAAATATGGTGACGAAAAAAAAATTGAAGGTCTATTAAAACAAATAATAGTTCATTTTATCTACAGTGTGACCCATTTTGTTTAGAAGCACCCTTATAAAATCCGCATTTTTCAACCGATTTTGATTTAGTCTTTTTTGTTAGATTCAGTATCAAAAACAGAATTAGAGCACAAATTTTCATACCATAATAGCTATTTTCAAGGCACTCTACGATAATTTTTCTTTGCCAAAAAAGACGAAAGTATATTAGGCATTTTTTTTCTCAAATATGACTACACCACTGAATTCAGAATCATCACAAATGTAAACTATCAAAATTTTATAAAAAAAGTTTTATTAACAACAAAGTTATCACTAGATGAATTTGGAAAAAGTTGTATTTTAATAAATTTTTTACTAAGAATGTAGACACATTTTAAAAATGGCAACATGGTAAACAAAAACTAGGACTCAAACATATTGCACTGTAAAAATTCGAACCCGATACCTTAACCCGTTCTGGAGTTATAGCTTCTGAGAGTAATGTAAAATTGTGCTGATGTGACGAAAATACAAATTAACACCAAATAATACATTTTGATTATTAAACTACTTAATAATAATTGAATTCTACATTTTTGTAGCCTCGACTAGACCTCCGTTAATTTCCACACATTTCTCGTATCGTTTGCGACTATGTCTTAGCGCTTTTTTATTTCATGTGGCGTTATTCCAGCACACGCCTGTCGTATTCTGTCACACAGTTCTGCTGTATTCGTTGGACGTGTCTTATACACTTTTTGTGTCAAAAGCCCCCACAGATAAAAATCCAATATAGTTAAATCGGGCGATCTAGGAGGCCATTCGATTAACTCGCTACCGCGACCTATCCAACCATTTGGAAATTTTTCGTTAAGCTGCTGCCTGACAATCCTAGAATAGTGTACAGAACAACCATCTTACTGAAATATCAAATTTTTTCTTTCTGCTAGTGGCAGTTCGTCAATCACTGCGGATAACTCACCTTCCAATGAAGTTATTGGCATTCATGTTACCCTCAAAAAAGAATGGACCTATTATCCTGTCTTTTAAAATTTCGGCTTCGAATTTTTACAGTGCAATATGTTTGAGTCCTAGTTTTTGTTTACCATGTTGCCATTTTTAAAATGTGTCTACATTCTTAGTAAAAAATTAATTAAAAAATTAACTTTTCCCAAATTCATGTAGTGATAACTTTGTTGTTAATAAAACTTTTTTTATAAAATTTTGATAGTTTACATTTGTGATGATTCTGAATCCAGTGGTGTAGTCATATTTGAGGAAAAAAAATGCCTAATATACTTTCGTCTTTTTTGGAAAAGAAAAAATAACGTAGAGGGCCTTGAAAATAGCTATTATGGTATGAAAATTTGTGCCCAAATACTGTTTTGGATACTGAATCTAACAAAAAAGACTAAATCAAAATCGGTTGAAAAATGCGGATTTTATAGGGGTGCTTCCAAACAAAATGGGTCACACTGTATATAGATACAATTTTTGAATTGGAACATCAACGCGACTTGGAATGGAAATGTAAATTTTCTGTTGTTCAGTTTTTTTCTGTTCAATAACTTTTTGACTGTTTAAAACATATTTTAATGGGTAGACGATTACCAGAAATAAATTGAAATAATCGAATCTGATAAGGCTTCAAAGGACTTTGGTCCCCTGTAGATAACGTAAGACCTTTGCTGCCGTCCAGTGTTCTTGACTGAATGCTGAGTTGAATTGACTCAAATAGCTGACTGCAAAACTTATATCTGGCCTTGTAGCCACTGAAATATACATTAGGGCACCAACTAATTGTTGATAAGGAATATCGTTTGGTAAATATACTTCATTGCGTTGCAGTTTTATTCCAGGTTCTATTGGAGTTGATAAATTTCTTGCAATTTTCCATATTAAGCCTCTTCAAAACATCTTCAATATATCGTTTCTGATTCATGATTGCTTCTCCTTTTCTTATTTCAAAAGATATTCCATACAGAGTATCCTTTAAAATTATTACTTACTTCAAAACTTATTTCGCCGGAGCCTTCAATTATTGCTATTCCATCATTAGATGCTGGTTTCAGAAGTCCTTGTTGATCCTCATTCAGGATCTCAAATTTTTATTTTATGCCAGTCATGTGCGATGTGCAGCCGCTATCTAGACACCATGTGTTCTTCTCTTCTGGAGATGAGGTTCTAGATGATAAGCATTTTTCAATGTAGTCGTCGCTATGAAAGTAAAATTGCGTTTACTTTGTCCTGACATTTTGCTTCGGCAGTCCTTTTGTAAATGGCCATACCTGTTGCACCGGTTACATTTTGGTTTGCTTTGGCTTCTTTGATGTTCTTGATTTCCTTGGAAATGTGTCCTGTTTTGGTTTCTATGGTCAAATTTCTTCTTGTTCCCCCAAAATGCACCTTCTTCATTACTATGTGGTTTACATCTTGCTTCTGCTTCTTGGATTATCTTAATCTTGAGCGTTTTTGGTGATGGTAGTTCATCTCTTGACTCGATTGCTACTCCAAAGTTCTCAAACGATGGTGGCAATGAGTATAGCATCATAATGTTTAACACATCTGCATTGATTTTAATGTCCATTTCGGCTAATTAATCTACCTTATAAATAAATGCATTCAAATGATCACTGCTATCATGCATTTTTTGAGGAATTAACTGCTTCAAAAGTGTTGCCTTTCGGGCAGGTCCCTTACTCTGGTAGCAATCTTTGGATGTGTTGCAGTTTTTGATTTGTTTAAAACTAGAGGGCGAAATAATTAAAATTAATTCGGATTTTGCGTTCAAATCTTCTGTTTCCCATTTGAGAATCTCATCAGCAGTTGATCCATTAGCTGGCTTGGTAATTTTACCTGATACATATCCCCATAGTCCTGCTTTGGTGAGGAGAGCTTGAGCTTGGAGTTTCCAAGTATCAAAATTTTCTTTGTTCAGCGGGTCGATTCGGTAGCTACTCATTTTGCTTCAGTAGACGTTTGACCTGGGCCCATAACCTTTTAGAATTTATAAGATTGCAGAGTACGTTTAAGCCTTGAAATGAACAATTTTATTAAATTGATGAACTGACTTTTATTTTAATTAATTGACAATTGACTTAACATATACAGTATGGTGCAAATGAAAGGAATAAATTCGTTATTTCGTAAGCCGGCGACTTTAAGGAAAAATCCCGAAACCCGTCGATTTTTATTTTTAAACAGGTTATTCGTAAGGATACCTTTTTATGTTTGACGTCATCTATATGAGCGTGATGACGTCATCGCTAAAATTTTTAAATGGAAATGTGGGTGTTGTAATACATTATTTGAAAGGTCTTTTAAATACCTTTTCAGCCATATCAATATGTACAGTAATTGATTTGCGTATTGTCACAAATATTATTGATGAAATTTCAACAGGTTTCTTAATAAAACGTATTAAGTATTGGTATGATATATTTATTGACACCCAAAAATAAATTTTGTGAAGGCAGTCACTGGTTATGAAATTTCTTATCTACCTACTTTTTACCTTTTTAAAAAATCTAGTTACCTTATCAACATCAACATTGACACTTGGACATAATTGACTTTCTGTCAAGAGATTGATAGTATTATTGTATTAGACATTAGACGAATTCAAAAAGTCTTTGTATCTATCAACATGAAGCTGACTGAAACGAAAAGAATTGAAATTCTAATAATGTTTGGTTGTGGAGATAAAGCAAGTACGCAGAAAGAAGTATGTACGTTATTTGATAATAAATACCCCAACCGAGAACCAATTTCACAATCCACTATAAGCAAGATTGAGAAGAAATTCAGAGAAACGGGTCATGTCAAAGACCTTCCTAAAGGAAGTAGAAAACCAATATAAGAAAACAAACAACTAGATGTTGTATTAGCCTTTCAAGATAATCGCCATACCAGTTCACGGCAAGTAGCATTAGATAATGACATGGACCATTCAACAGTTCTTAGAAAGCTAAAGAAGGAAAAGTGGCATCCCTACAAAGTTTAGTACAAGAGCTTATGGGAGATGATTTTGATAGACGAATTGATTTTTGTGAAATTATGATGGAACAAAATAACAGAGATCCGATGTTTTTAAAAAAGGTTCTTTTCTCGGATGAAGCTACATTTCTACTAAACGGTCATGTCAATCGTCAAACTTATCGGCACTGGGTTACGGAAAATCTACACTGGATGCAAGAGTACCGTACTCAATACCAAAAGAAAATTAATGTTTGGGCGGGAATAATAGATAATAGGATCGAACAGGTCTTCGATATTTGCTAACCGAATTGTACCGGCTGTTAACCGAACAGAAATGATTTATGGCTGCAGCAAGATGGTGCGCCTCCACACTATGCTGTCTTGGTGCGCAACTATTTGAACAATGTCTTTCCAAATCGGTGGATAGGTCGAAGAGGAACAATAGAATGGCCGCCTAGGTCACCTGATTTGACTCATCTTGATTTCTTTTTATGGGGATACTTGAAAAGTAAAGTGTACCAAAATAGACCACAAAATGTCAATGAACTCAAAGAACGGATACGTATTGAGGTTGCACAAATAACTCCGGAAGTTATAGAGAAGGTTCGAGTAGAGTTCGCGGCACGTCTTTGTCATTGTATTTTAGCTGAAGGTAAACAATTTGAGCACTTAATTTAGGTTTCGTTGTATTTAATGAGTAATACATATTAAATATTTATTGTAATAATAAAATTTTATTAATTTTTTAAACAAATACTCAGACATATTGTAAGATTGGGAAGGTAACTTATAATAATAATAAAACTCGGTGATACTGTAACTATCCAAATTTACTGGTTTCAGTACAACGGCTATACATAGACTAAACATTCCACAATAATCTAATTCCCAGATACTTCACTTTTCAAAAACCCTAAACGTGTCCTGTCTTCTTTTCAAGCTTGGTCGTATATTATATATTTTATTACCGATGATATAAACAAAACGACACGTGTTCGAAAGTATATTCCATCTTTGTTAAGAGTCTTGTATACTAATAAATCAAGTGAAGTGATCTTTGGTATTGGGTCTTGTCTAATAAATACAATAGGCTAGAAATATGATATAACATTCGGCCATCCTGAAAATTTGGTCTGTCCTCAGACCGTAAGTACATACTACTCAAAAACTCTTAATTAAGTTAACTTGAATCAAAACAACTTAAACAATAGCATATAGTGATAATAATACGCTAGAAAAATAAAATATAACACTCGGCCATCCTGAAAATTTGGTCTGTCCTCAGACCCAATATTATAACTTAACATAAATTCAACATTACAACTAGTTTTCGTAGTTAGAACAGTTTGAAAAAAAAAAACATAATCTATCGTACTGAAGTGTCAAGCATAGAGTTTGTTTAATCGACCTTTGCCGTTACGTCATAACCGGTGACGTATTCTGCTGTTTTACGTTTGTCTCATATTAGTTGAATGTTATTTTACACTTAACCTCAAAATCATAATCAATGACATTTGTTAAGGTGTGTTTGTATGAATAAATTAGTAATGCCAAAAATTGTATTTTGCTTTATGCGTTACGTACTTTTTTACTTAATTTAGTTTTGTTTTAATTTGAAATCCCCGTTTTTTTTAACTGATTTGTTTCAAATTTTCAGCTTGAGGATGTTTAACGCCCCTAAGCATGATTTTTTATTGAATTTAAAAAATTACGGATTACCGAATTGTGATTAAATGGCAAATTATATAATATATATTGAAAATGTTTTATATAGGATTATAAAATTATATATACGATTATAAAATTTTAAAATCAAATCAAGATAGACACTAACTCTAATTTTGCATAATATAGATAGATACTTACGTTGTAGACTGCATTTAACGGTAAAAGCGGCATTCCAGCATCCCTTTCTTTTGAAAAGTAATTAATTAACTTCAAAATTAAACTTTGCTCTTTCTCATTATACCGGGAAGGCATTTTGACATTGAAAAATTAATTGAAAAAAGCGAAAATGACCAAAAATATTGATCAAATCAAAATGTGACAACTGAACTGTCAAAAGTAACAAATAAAAATTACGTCGACATTAGTTAAGAAATACGTTAATGACGTCATAATTCCGTCTCATCCATTTCATGAATGAGAGATAAAGCTGGGCAATGTATGACGTAACGGCAAAGGTCGATTAAACAAACTCTATTTACAGATATGTTTGCTCAATAAAAATACAAAGGCAACGTGTTTGCCGAAAATACTATAGCGACGTTCGCTTACAGGCACGTTGCCAAAAAACACATTAGTGACGTTCGCTTACAGGCACGTTGCCAAAAAAACACATTAGCGACGTTCGCTTATAGGCACGTTGCCAAAAAACACATTAGCGACGTTCGCTTATAGGCACGTTGCCAAAAAAATACATTAGCGACGTTCGCTTATAGGCACGTTGCCAAAAAAAAGACACATTAGCGACGTTCGCTTATAGGCACGTTGCCAAAAAAAGACACATTAGCGACGTTCGCTTATAGGCACGTTGCCAAAAAACACATTAGCGACGTTCGCTTATAGGCACGTTGCCAAAAAAAAGACACATTAGCGACGTTCGCTTATAGGCACGTTGCCAAAAAAAAAACACATTAGCGACGTTCGCTTATAGGCACGTTGCCAACAAAAACACATTAGCGACGTTCGCTTATAGGCACGTTGCCAACAAAAAAAACACTTTAGCGACGTTCGCTTATAGGCACGTTGCCAACAAAAAACACATTAGCGACGTTCGCTTATAGGCACGTTGCCAACAAAAAAACACTTTAGCGACTTTGCTTCAAATGTTCCGGATACCACCATACTTCAAAAAATTGTAATTTATCTATTTTCTTATGCCCTCTGTGTGCACAGAATCATCAACTTAAAGACTGTCCAAAAACAAACCAATATTGCATAAATTGCCATAATTACAATAAAACTACAAACGCTCCAGTTCCCGCTAATCATACAGCTACCGATAATAATAACTGCTATGTATATACAGAAACCCTCACTAAATATAAAACAATATCCTCTCGATTAAATAGCAAGCAACATTGAAGAATACTTCCAAAAATTCACACTCTAATTTAATAACTATTTATTATCAAAATGGGCAAAGTATATCCCGTAGGATATTGTAAATAAATAAACAATCCATAAACAATAAACAACAATTATAGCGTTTACTCGTGCTGAAACCCCTTGTATAGTAATGGTTATTTCACAAAGGGATCTACTATTTAAAAAGGAGCCCATAAAACTAAACAAAGTTGCCAGAGTCTATTAAACAATTTATTTTTTGCCAAAAATTGGAGCATGCTGTAAAAATATATTAGGGTGCATGTCCTTCGCTAACAACTCGTCCTGATGTAAGTATTTCTTCCTTCGTTAAATAACACTTTTCTTTAGTATGACCCAGTCTTTTGCAGTTTGTACATTCCAGGCGTTGTTTTCTGCAATTAACTGAAATGTGACCTAATTTACCACAATTGTAGCACTTTATACGCGTCTCAAAAACGTTTAAATTCTCAAAATTTTTACGATTAGAACTAGTCGAGATTGAAGGTTTATATTTTACATTGTCCGCATTAAAACTTTTTATTTCGCTAGGCATGTCACCCACGGTATTAAGATAAGCATAAAGATCGTTGGCATCCTTGTGTTGTGCGGCCCTAACGGTTCGCGATATATTCTCGTCATTAATACCACCTATCACTGCATCAATCAAATACGCATCAGGTATGTCTATATTAAGTGCCCTTAGTTTAGACATTTTCTTGAAACAATAATCCCCTAGGTTTTGACCTGGTTTAGTTTCGTAATTAGCAGCGTCTTTCAATAAATTAGAAAATGGAACAGACTTACGGAAATAAAGGCTCATTGATGTTTTAATTTCATTCCAGCTCGAGTCGTACTCCACGTTTTCGTCGTACCATTGACGTGCATTGCCTCGTAATCGGCTAGAAATTAGCCGAAGGATAGTATCGTCATCCCACTGATATCGCTTTGCTAGGCTATCTACTTTATTTAGCCACTTATTCACAATCACATTATCCCCATTTGGGTCAAAAGTCGGCACTAAAAATTCGTCCCCCGCACGAATGCTCATCGTATGCCCTTTTAATTTGCTTATTTCCTTTCTTAACCGTTTTATTGTCCGTTTCCTCGTTGATCTGTTATCGGAACTCGCATTCGAACTTTCACTATCACTTGTCGACGACGAGGGGTTTCGCTTTTTAGATTTACTCATAACGTATAATAATTTTAACTATACCGACAAATAGTCCCTACTGATTTTAGAAAAATCCCACCGCTGCTTAATGTTATATCATATTTCTAGCCTATTGTATTTATTAGACAAGACCCAATACCAAAGATCACTTCACTTGATTTATTAGTATACAAGACTCTTTAACAAAGATGGAATATACTTTCGAACACGTGTCGTTTTGTTTATATCATCGGTAATAAAATATATAATATACGACCAAGCTTGAAAAGAAGACAGGACACGTTTAGGGTTTTTGAAAAGTGAAGTATCTGGGAATTAGATTATTGTGGAATGTTTAGTCTATGTATAGCCGTTGTACTGAAACCAGTAAATTTGGATAGTTACAGTATCACCGAGTTTTATTATTATTATAAGTTACCTTCCCAATCTTACAATATTGATATGGCTGAATAAGTATTTAAAAGACCTTTCAAATAATGTAATGCAACACCCACATTTCCATTTAAAAATTTTAGCGATGACGTCAAAAATAAAAAGGTATCCTTACGAATAGCCCGTTCTAAAATAAAAATCGACAGGTTTCAGGATTTTTCCTAAAAGTCACCGGTTTACGAAATAACGAATTTATTCCTTTCATTTGCACCATACTGTATATACTTCAAACTAAAAGAATGACGTTAGTGGTAATATTGAGATAACCCAACAACATATTAAATGACCTGTTCAAGATTTCAACCACAAGCTGCAATAATCTGATACGTTTACCAAAATAAATTACTTTACGAAAAATTGATCAGTTGTGGGAATAAAAGCAAAAATTTGCGAAAGAGTAAACCAAATATTTCGTTGACACACTTTGAAGAAAATTGGTGGGTATTTATTTACACAATTCCATAATTATGTCATTGCTACGCAATAAAAACCAAATAGCTTATTCAACCAAATAATGTTTATCTACACAAAAATGTTTGATCATAAAAAAACTAGAAATTATATACAAGATCTTATCTATAGTAATATATTATTATAAATGGGAACGATTTGATTGTTTGTAATGGATAAACTCAAAGAATACATAAACTCAAAAATTACTTTGATGATCTATAGAACTGGATACCCCTAAGAAAATTACAATAATGTAACCAAAAGTATCAAAAATAAAAATATAAAAGTTATTATTCTATCTGGTGTGCGCTATTGATATACAGTGCTATTCAAAAGTCCCCTCCCCCCCTCGTATCTTTTGGACGGCTACACTTACATTAATAAAATTTGGAGGGTGAAAATAAAGTGTTGTAAACTTCTCTACGACTGGTAACAGGTGACGTAATAGTAATAGATGACGTCACAGTGCCACTCTGGCCAATAATTTTAAATAGGACCTTATGGCAAGTGATATCTCGTTTGAAAGGTATATTAATTTTGTTTGGGTTTAAACTTATTTTAACGGATAAATTAAATAAATACCAAAATTATTGAAATTATTTTTTTAAATTTAATTAATCAAATATCAACAATGGATTCTTATAGCAAGTGTTCGAAATGTGCTCCGTCTACTTCCTGACAGTAATACATCCTATTAGTAAACTCTTGTCATACTCGTTCGGATGTGTCAGCTGAAATTGCATCGCATTCTTCAATAATTCTTTCTTTCAAAACGCCAATGCTATCTGGTGCCGTAGTATAAACCTTGGATTTCAAGTACCCCCATAGAAAAAAATCTAATGGTTTCAGATCTGGTGACCGAGGTGGCCATTCTATAGGACCTCGCCGGCCGATCCATCTACCTCGATATTCTTCATCCAGGTAACGTCTTACTGCACCATAATAATGTGCAGGAGCACCATCTTGTTGAAATGTTATTTCCAGATGGCCGAATTCATTTGGATTATCTTCCAGAATTTCAAGAATTAACGGCGCAATTGCATTTTGTAACATCTCCAGATACACTTCACCGCTTAAATTTGAATTTAGGAGAACAGGACCAACTACGTGGTTTCCCAAAATACCTGCCCAAACATTGACTTTTTCTGGAAATTGGGTATGTTGTTCACGAAAGGTTTGAGGATTTGTGTCACTCCAATACCTTACATTTTGTGTATTCACATTTCCATTGAGGCAAAAAGTACTTTCGTCACTAAAACAAATTGTTTTTGTGTAATGTGGGTTTTGACTAATTTTATTTGTCATACATTCACAGAATTCGAGTCTTCTGTCGGGGTCGTCATCCGAAAGGTGGTGCACCATTTTAAAGTTGTATGGATGAAATTTATTTTTAGCCAACACTCTCTGTACTGTACTTTTACTTACTTCACAGATAGACGCAACTTTAGTTGAAGAGGAAGTAGGGTTTACTACCATTTCAGCAACTATATCAATTTTTTGATCATCACTAAATGTTCGTCGACCAGATCGTTTGGCATCTTGAACACTACCTGTTGCTTCAAACTTGTGAAGAAGCTCCCTCAAATAAGTTCTCGAGATAGGGCGATCTGGGTATATCTCATTAAATAAACGTTCCGCTTCATGGAGATTCTTTCCAGATTCACCAATTATTAAGATAGCTGCTACTTTGTCGGCTTGAGTACGTACCATTTTGCCTATGTAAACTCTTAAACGTCTCGTTAAACAATAATAAAATTAAATATTTAAGCTATTTAGAAAAACTTTGCAAAGCAACAAATACTATTAAATTAAAAACGTCAATTTTTTTGACAACTAACCAGAGGCGGACTGAAAAATCTTCAATATTTCAATGTGAAATAATAATTTTGGTATTTATTTGATTTATCCGTCAAAATTAGTTTAAACCCAAACAAAATTAATATGGCTATGTACCCAATGTCAATGCCTTTCAAACGAGATATCACTTGCCATAAGGTCCTATTCTATCTAGGTAGAAATGGAAAACCAACAAGACTGATTTTCTCATTTTTAACAATCACTTATTATTTTAAAAATGTAACTTTGATACCTTCCACTGTTTTGCAGATACCCTGTATAGTACAAAATATTTTTAAAATGAGGCCATTATTAAACTACATATTTTTTATTTGAAGCATTTTTTGATAACATCTGCCAATTAGATGTAACAAAATCAAAGCGTATATGGTGGTCCACCCTATATGTTTCAATAGTTTAATTTGTTTTTGAAAAATTTAGTGATTTTTTTTTCACAAAATAAATTAGTACTATTAGCAGTACTATATGATATGGATGAAATCTAAAAGAAATATAATGTCCTATTAAATATCTTTCCGAAATGATAAATAAATTTTTATGTTAACATATAACCATGCTCACAAATAATATGCAGGTATATTTTGTTTAAGAAACATATCTTTTTACATCATTATTTACCTGTGTTCTGACAAAATACGTTGAACAGTGGTTCTGCTTATTCCCAAGTCTCTACTTATTGCTCTAATACTTAAACGCGGATTAAATTGCACATATGCCATAACATTTGTGTTTTCCTCTGAACGACCTCTGCCGCGTCTTCTAAATACAGGAAGATTTACATTTCCAGTCGTTCTTAAACGGTGTACGAGTCGACGAAAAACTCTGCTATCGGGATGACGTCTTTGGGGATATTGTATGGCATATACTCTAGCCGCAACAGTTGCATTTCACATACATTCAAAGTAAATGCCTATCATATCAAATGCTTCTTCGTTTGTAAGAATCATCTTAGATATAACTTTTAAGTAAATTTTATATCGAATTTAATGTACACAAATCGCAATGACACGTAAATGAACAAATTACTAGGCTTATTAATTTGACACAAGATATATCTTTTTGTTTTGTTTTTTTCATGGCCCACTACTTGTTTTTATATTTCCATTTCCATTTTAACTTCCATAACGCAGTTTCCCGGTGACAGCATAAGTAATATTGACATAATAATTGGAACTATTATTTATAGAGCAAGGAAAGACAATTTTGGGGAGTCAAAAAATGTTCTTCCACGCACCGTTGGGGAATCTTGCTGCTGTATTCCAGGCAGAAATCTACGCTATCGATATGTGTTTGCAACTGAATATTGAAAGGGGGTACAGGGGTCAAAAGGCTACAAAAAAGCAGCATTTTGACTTACCCTGTAAGGAATTATTGTGATTTGGCCAAAAACAGATGATTACCGTGTTAGCACATTGGCTGCTGTTCATATTTTAGAATACAGAAAAAAATAAGAGCTATAAAAAATTTCGTTTGAAATATTTTTTGATTCACTTGTGTGACTATTTTTGACCAGAAATCAGTATAAAACTAATGTCTAATGGGTAGGGATTACGAATCATACAAAATATGTGTAATAGAAAGGTTTTCTTATGCAAAATTACTTTTGAAAAACCACTCATTTCCAACTTAAGCATGTAACTCAAAATCTAGTAATAGGACTGAAATAATCCTATGAAATTATTCGGGAGATCAAGTTTTACAACATAGGTATCCAAACTTCAGGAAAATTAACTATGATATATTTTGCATAAGAGGAGTATGGAGTACTTATTAATTCCATATCTGAAATAACGAAAGAATATTCACAAGAATTTACAAATTCCAAAAACAACACGGCACTGCTACTGGAGGCATCAGCTGATGACAAGTTGGCTTCAACAAAGTATATTCCTAGTATTGTACATTAGAAGATGGATGAGCAGTGTGCTACATGACATTCTCCAAAGGTGTATATGCAAGTAGTTGAATTTAATTTAGGAGAGAAATGCAGTGTTATGCAATACCAGATGCTTTAAGGAAAACATACAGCTATGAGAATAATACCAATTGGAATATATATATTTAACATTTTTGGAAGTCAGAAATACACCATGGTAACTCTGCATTCAATATTAACCACTTAAATAGTCAACAATTTTATATCAATCATCACAATCCCTATAACTAAACCAAATGCATATGAAATACTAAAACTCACTAAAAACAGTTTGTGCATATTTGTACAGTATTTGTATCAGCCTATGTTTGAATATCAAATATATTTCATTATAACCCTTCCATAGGCGTGATATTCCCACACTGGATTTAAAATTATTGTGTCATGAATAGCAAGAACATAAATAAGATACATTGCTTAAACATTTATTTATTAAAAAATACAAAAAACAGTCAAAATAAAATTAACAATATTAAAAATTAAATATCCGCTGGTTTCAGATACTATATATAAAATCAAGTTAGATTCCATTTTCCGTGGGAGCAATTGAAGCAGGGCGGAATACATACAGAATAGAAGAATAACCATCTACTAGAGGTCTAGCCATATTGATCTGGAATGACAACTGATTGTATGTCCATTTTTTATAGAGATTCTAGAATATCTAACTGCACCATGATCTGGTTCTTCATCCGAATTTCCTCATTTTCGGGAATACTAAAGAGGTATTGAAGAACTTTTTCTCGGTGAATTGGATTGTCTAAGTTCCAGATATCTACAAAAAGTGATTAGTAAAATAATTTTTTGTTAACTGGGAAGAAAATATCCTACCAAAAAAATTATATGTGCTGTGAAAACTATACTTCCCACTAAATTATTTACATATTTTTAATAACAAATAATCAATAACTACAGAAATATACAAATTTACTAGACACTAAATAATAATTCAACCCAAATTACACAAAAAAAAAGCTTAGTTCTTACCTATTTTCATTGTTGATTTCAGATTTTTAAAAAATACACACAAATTGCAATAAACAACACAAAAAACAGGTATTATTACAGGAATTAAATCATGGAGTAAGTGGCCTGCATATGCAACTATTTGTGGGTTGTTAAAAGTTGTTCAAGTATTCAAAAGAAGACATCACCAGTAGGCTTAAATTTAGTGTGTCTTGTGACTTCCAGAGGGGGTATTTGATAGTGGAAAACTGGCTTCCCACCACTGATGAAAGGGTTAAAATGTAGATGATTAAGATTTTGCATGATCTCTGGTTCAACTGAGTAAAATAATAACAATCCTACAAGAGTAGGCTGTTAGAAATTAAAAGCTACCAAATTTTGCAAAAACTGTTTGAATATAAGGTACCTACAATGCGGTTCTAGTAGATTTAAAAGTAACAAGTTCATTTTACATAAAAAGTGAAATTCTGAAGTCTATTGTTGAAATAATACATACCATATGTATTTAAGGACAAGAATGAAATATCTATGTATATATATATAAATATGTTGAAGTTATAAAAGAGAATAAAATGAGAACTTTATCAATATTAGGCACCATTAAAAATGTAGTTTGTAACAGATCTTTGTTGATGTACAAAAAAAACCAAAAATATTGAAAACTATATCTAGCATTAAAGAACTTCCAGTAGAGACTTCAATACCAGTTTAAATGAGAAACACAAATCTAATTTAGTAATGTTATACATTATAGGTACCTAGTTAGTCTAGAGCAAAGGTGAACGTTATCACAATTATAATCATCTATTCACACAGTGTACATATCGACGGTGGAAAGGAAAAAGTGCCTAACCGACATTTGAGCCGTTATTAAGTTATATACATAAATGTAATCGCCGAAAAATTCTGCGACGAATGGACAGAGTTTCGAGTTCCTACGGTGAATTTTACTGTCGCTTAGGAATATTATATTTTGATGATTAATTCCAGCTTTTGGCGACCAAGCGACCAAAAAGTCACCCATTAAAAAAATATATGTATTTAGGAAATTTTATACAAACAAATTATTTGCTTAGTAAATTTTACATGTTTTTGATTTGAAATATTTTGACTTTTAGTCTTTTTATCCTGATCGTGAGAAAAAATAAAATTTTAATTGGATCTAATTACCCTCCAGAAAAACATATTTTTCTGTCGCTTAAGTATTTTAACCTCACTCAAAATTTCTACCACCTATCATTTATCTATTTTTTACAAGTTGTTAATAATACAAATGGTACACAGTGTTCAGCACAGCCAGGAATGACCCTTTTCCATATGAAGTTGAAAAATGTAGTTTTGAAGATTTTTATAAATGGGACTCCATAGCTGATAAATATTTTAAGGGTAACTTGATGGGGAAAATTAGTGAAATTAGGATTGTGACATTTAAAAGAAGTAATCCTCTAATTATTTCAGTCAAATATACAATGAACAAATCTGCAGAGTCTAGTGTGATTGAAATTCAGTCAAAACCTAAATTGTCTCTTGTGCCATGCTACCAATCATTTCTGGCCATTTCAAAACCAAAATATGATGATTTGGTTAAATTTTGTAAAGACAAAGTTATACCAGCTCATCTTCAACATGGGTATCTGAACTTGCCACAGGGTTCTACGCTTCAAAGACGCCCTGCCTGAATCAGATATTGAAGATAATTGAGTAAATTGGCTGACTTTTGTTAAGACTGAGTTTATTTTTTTTTATTCTTATCAAATGGGCTACAAAAGTAATCATTTTTTTCGTCAATATTATATTTTTGTTAGTGTTCTTTTACCAAATATTGAAAACGACAAGGCTGACTTTTGTTATATTAGGTGTACAAGTTTATTTGCTTATACTCATAGATTAAGATAATTGAGTTTTTTGTGAAAGTTTTACTTAAAATAAACAGTTTGATTGAAAATTAGGTTTTTGTTGAGTGACTTGGCATTTTTTTTACCTTAGTCATAATATCCCAAATGAACACCATTTTTTAATGAAATTAAATGTTAAGCTGCTGTACCCTGATCATGAAAGAGTGTTTTTATTATTTGAGCAAATTATCCACACCAAAATTCTTTACAAATATATGTATATGGCTTTTCAACTTTCCTGATATAAGAGTCGCTTGTCGGTTAGTAATTTTTTCCAATCTGTGATTTTTATTGAAATGTTACCAACCGACCAAAACTTCTTAAATCTCAATGAAAACGAGGATCTATACATCAGTTAATGGATGATATATAAACAGCTTTTGAAATCAATAGGATTGAAACCTGTATAATGAATAGTAAATTTTTTACGATTTTTTTTCTTTTTAACTAAACTTAAAATCGCTCTACTGTAAAGTTGGCTATAAGTCGCTTAGGCACTTTTTCCTTTCCACCGTCGATATGTACAACTAATGTAAGTATACTTATTGCAACATTCCATATTAACATGGACAAAGATACAATAATTTTAAAATGATTGCACTGAAATGCCTCTTAAAATTTCTGAATATAGCCCACCCAATATTTGGTTTTTAATATGATACTTACCTGTTCATAAAAAATAAGAGTGTCATTAAATAGGTATTACCTTTTAGAATAGTATTCAAATCCATGCCATTTTTGATACACCATAAAGTTTATATTATTGATCATTTGCATACCCAAAAAAACATTTTTAAATCTTTTGGTATCTCTATCCAATACAAACTCTATTACTTGTTAATGTAAACCATCATAAAGATTTTCTATACATTGCTTCTTATTTATGTTTTAATTGCATTTTACTAATAGTAGTCTGATCTGCCACAATGTAAATCACTGTATGCAATTACTGATAAAGAAGCAAATGCAAAAAATACAGAGATATTTAATGTGACATTAAAATTGAATAGTCAAATGTTACTGTTAAGCTTTAGGGCGCGTTGTATCTCACACCTAAACTCGGTTTAATTATAACTGATGTTTAGACTGATGTAATTAATGATAATAAATAAATCAATACGTCACAGTCTAAACATCAGTTATAATTAAACCGAGTTTAGGTGTGAGATACAACGCGCCCTTAGTGTTATGTTGGCACATACTCTTTTTTGTCAAGCTTCATAAATATCAAGTTTTTTATTTTATGCTTTTAATATCCCATTATTAAATCAACAAAGATAATATACATATAACTATAGATTATTGTTTAAAATGCATTCTTAATCAGCTACCAATATGAAGTTACTAAGTTAATATCATAATATTTATTGAATCCAGTTTTATTCGTGAAGTGGAGATATTTATGATTTCAAGATCCATAAAATACATATATATGCCAAAAGTATCTATCTAGTGAATGATAACATTTAGGGTGAAGAGCTGCAAAAAAGTTGTAATACTTACCATTACTTTCACATATCCCAAATTTCTAGTGTATGTGGTAAGAACTTTGTTTGTTGGATCTACAATGCTTTCTTCTATAATATTCACTGATTTTGCACTAATAAATCTTTCAGCCCATTTTGGAATGCTATTAGTCTTAGTTAAAAGACGTTTAGAAAATAATTTTCCAGAACGTACTTCTCGTTCTACTGTATCTTCAGATAATACATGTTTACTACAAAATAATAATAGCTTGAAAATACTAAATAGATTGAAGATAAATGGGTAGCATGTGTTATTCCATTATTTATTTTTTATGTTACTTACATCCTACCATGTGATGAAAGTTTTGTAATTAGCTCATGTATGAAATGAATGTGACCTATAATGTTATTGTATACCTGTTAGGATTTGGATATCTTTTCCAAAATCCTTGTGCAACTTGGTCCCACGAGTAGTTGAAAACTATGGTATCAGAAAAGAATTTTGGCATTGTGTTGACCAGAAATATCCAATTAAGTGACCCTGACTTATTTAACTTGAGGAATGTTGTATTAAAAGCTTCTGTGATTTGAAAAACAATTTTCATCCATATTTCCGACTTATCGGATAACAATACAATCAGTAATCAGTAAATCTATAAGATTAAAATTCTTGAAGAAATACTTAGGTATGTCTAATTTCATAAACATAACCTAGTTTGTGAGTGACACAATGAATATGGAAAACCTGGATAAGTGTGCGCAATAAGCAGAAAGTCAGCTTTTGACAATCATTAGTGTTTTTATAAAAACATGTGAATTGTTTTATGTTTACGTATAAATTATTTTAATCCACATTAATCTTGTGAGCAATAGTAGTTGTATTATGAATAAAACTCATGAAATATCAGACTTTTTAATACAAGTGAATATATATCAGTTATATCGTGTTCAATTTCTGGATAAGATGTCAAGGTCCTATGGTGTAATGGTTAGCATTCTGGACTCTGAATCCAGCGATCCGAGTTCAAATCTCGGTGGGACCTGTCTTTTGATCTCTTTTTAATAATAAAATGTTTTGAAATTAGTACCATTTCAAACTTTCATCATAATTCAAATCGATTTTGCTTTCACAAAGTTTAAACAAGAGATATTTCCAGTGATGCTGTTGATTGACAATTTTATTTTTTTATAAATATCTACGAAAGAATAATTCGCTCATTCGAATCAACAGTGACACAACTTAAAAAATAGTTTTTCAAAAAACTCATTTTAAATCGCGTATTTATCACTTAATAGGTATGTCATAGCATTTCGCCCAAAAAGTACAAATGTGTCTTGGTTCAATAATATTTTTTTAAATATATATTCAACCTAATTAAATCAATTCCTCAAAACAGAGATATTTTTAAATCTGTCACTATTGTTTGGAATGAGCGAATTATATTCTTTGTATAAAACTACAGATACCTATATTTTAATATTGCGTATTTCTATTTTAGTTTTCCAGTAAAACTCACTTATCAATAAAATTAATTAACCTAATCCTACAAGCCCGGGTAGCTCAGTCGGTAGAGCATTGGACTTTTAATCCAAGGGTCCAGGGTTCAAGTCCCTGCTCGGGCGCTCTTTTTTATTTTTTTCAATGTGTATAAAATAATTACAACTATTACTCATTACAAATTAAAATAAACTAACGATGCACAATGACGAGTCTATAAGTATTAAAAATGAAACAGAAATACCTCAGTCAGTACGGTTTAGGACAAGACGAGTACTGGTACCTGTGTAACTATTTGACATACTAATTTATACGATCGTACCGCAACACAATACGATATTCAAATCGTTTTCTTTAAAAATTACGGTACCTGTGAGTTACTATTCGGAATATAGATTTAGTTATTTTTCATTGTTCACGCGGTTAAAGATTGTTTTTAAACTTATGTATCGGTAGACATGTTAACATTAAAATGCCAGTTTCCTGCCTCATAGCTTTCTCCTCTCCAAATTCTAGATTTGCAGCGTATAATGCATCTATATCTGATACAAAATTTGCCTAGTAGTACCACAAGAGGTCAAACATTTTCGATAGGTATATGAACTTAGTTGGACGCGGTTTTTCGGTTCTTTTTTTGTTAAAAAATATTTATTCAAGTAGATAGTTACGGTAAAATGGTGCGAACAGTAATAACCAGTAAAATCTCTTTTTTTATTGTTTTGTGAGTATTTTCGTTTTTTCAATTAACGTGTTTTCGTTTATTTTGTGAATTTTTACAGGTTGTTTACAGGTGATATATCTATGAGATATGCCGGTAATAATTAGTAAGTATACACTCTTTAAAATATTTTCTTGTGAACTAAAACGTATGTTTTTTTGCAAATAAGTTAGGTGATCAATTGCATTTTTTCAAAACATGTAGGTACTATTTAAACTCCCAAATATAAAATATCTGGTCATTTATTACATTCATATTAACGTTTCGATTTATACTTAAATCATCATCAGGATTTAACATTATTTGTTTACACAAAATTACGTTCGTATATTAAATTCAGTATGCTGAACCAAAATAAAGATTTGTCTGTTTACACATTAATTATCATTCATAGCACAAACTGCACGTTTAAAATTTTGATTTCCTTGTTTTGCTAATTGATATTTAAATTAAAATTTCATTCCAATTGTTTATACATTGATAATAATATTTTTAGTTTGATGTTCGAAAAAGTTATTTTAAATTTTTATTGTTGTCGTTTGCTTCGATATATTTATATATTTTTAAATATATTCTAATCTGGATCTACATTGGAATCACTATCCACTATCATCAGTATTTGTTTATTTTAGAGGAAATAGAATTGATCAATAATATTTAAATGAAAATTTGCGGAGTACTTGTCTTAAAACAAAAATATAAAAATATTAGAATAAAGTGGAAATAATAATGATTTATAAAATTAAATTAAGCGATATCAAAATATTTCACTTGTCATATATTTTCTTAGTTTATTCGAGATGGAAATTTAGAGACGAAAATTAATAAAAAGCAAAGATCATCAGCCAAATATCCAACCTTAATTATTAAGGTTGTTATTAAAAGAACTAACAAACACGAGGTAATAATAGACAGGGTAGAAGCCTTTAAAAATAATAAAAAGTGAAAAAAAAATAGTAGTAGGATGAAACTCATTGGAAAAGGAGGAGAATATTATAATAGTGAAAGGAAAAATAATTTACGAGCGATCTGAGGTCGGGAAGAGGAAGGGAGTGAGTTTTTAAGGGTAAAAAACGGTTTATCTCGATTTCCGGCAAAACTATACAAGTCCTAGGTAAATGGAAAAAAGTCAAATGGCAGTTGTAGGTAATAAAAAGATCTACAACTTTTGTATTTACACTTTTTTCACATAACCTCAAAATTTATGTGGACAATTTAAAAAACCAATTTTTTGGTTTTTAAATTCTATCTTTTACAAAAAAAAAATTTTCTTCTCGAAATTAGGTGAAAACTTACCTTTTTGTCCCAAAAACACTGTAATTTATTTTGACTTAATATCGAAAAAGCACCATAATTTTCAATCGAAAATTCAGCCGTCAAAATATCAGCTTTTTTCAAAAAGTTGGTGTGCTTTCTGTTCGTTGAAATCTCTTATTTCCGATGGTGCAAAAAATATATTACTAGAGTAAATCTCAGAGAATTTCTCGTGAAATATTCCCTATTTTCCTCATTTTCCAATAAATTTCATCTTTACTATCATTTTTTTTGTTTCAAAAATTATCGACCCTGATCTATAAAGTGAAGTGGGGATAGCGTTAAAAATGCTCTTTCCTTTTTTCGTTTCTGGCGAAAAATTGTTTGCCATATTTTGTAGATAATAATGAAACCTTATATTTTCTTATAACGCATTTTTGAACATAACCTCAACCTTTTCTGGAAAATTTAAGAAAACTATTTTTCCTACAACCACTATGCAAAACACGCTTTTCTACACAAATTTTCATACGCAAAGCAGACCTTTTCTTAATTATTTTGATAACCGTTGGAAAAGTAATGCGAAAAGTACACGCTATGGCACTTTTCCGCACCGAAATGTCAAACAAAGCTACCTATGACCTGTCAACTTTTTTTGACAATTCAACCTAATAGTTAATTTCTTATTGGTGTACAATTTTTAACTTTAAACCAAAAGTAAGTAAACTATTTATTTCATCATTTATTTTAATTCATTAAGTATAAAAACATTAACCTATTATTTTAGAAATTATGAACCAAGATCAAAATAATTTATCTTTTGAGTTGTCCAATTCGGACATTGAAAATATTCCTCCAAATATTATCGAAAAGGCTCGAACTGTAACCGAAAATTTGTTACCTGGGGTTTCAAAAGAGAAAGATCAAAATACTTGTTTTCTATTTATTTTCATATTGTAAGTTCTTTCTGTTTAAAGTTTATGTAAAATAACTATATAAATTACTGTATTTCTTTCATTAATAAATGTGGTTGTAGAAAAAATATTGTGTACAACTTGTACGCAAATCACTTTTTCCACTCGCTAGATTTGCAGCACTCGCCTTACGGCTCGTGCCACAAACTTCTGCGCTCGTGGGAAAAGTGACGCTTTGCGCACTAGTTGTACAAACTACTATTTCTTATTTTTTGGGAATCAAATCACAATAATGTTTTTTATTTTTTATTTCGACGTTTCGGTAGCGTTCCAGCTACCGTTGTCAAGATTAACTATTTATAGTATAAAAATAATTTTTTGGTCCCTATCGTTGTGCAATAATCCATTTGTAAAATTACCGAACCGCTACAGCAGTGCGGTAAGAATATTACCGCACTGTTATTTTCTAATTGCTTAGCAACTGCCCACTATTCTGGAAAACAGGTCAAAATAGTGTCACTTTTCCCACGATCGGAGAAAAACAATATTATAATATCCTACACATACGAATCATTATAGTATATTACGTAACGTGTGTGGTAAGAAGCATTTTACGCACGAATGGAAAAGTAATTCCGTGAGTGCGTAAAATGCTTTACAACAGTAGTTACGTACTATACTTTACCCTACGACCTACTTGTACTTGTATTTATAATCTTATTATTAATAATACTTGAACAACATCAACAATATATATTTTTAATAATTTTATTGTATAACATTTAATACCATAATATTAGTTATTATAATAATTGTTTATAGTAACAATACAGTTATTAAACACAGATCATAGATCGCTTCCTTTGTTTGTTGAAGCATAAGAAACAACAGTTACATTATTTGAGGTGCTTGGTAAACTTTCATCTCCATCTCTATTACCAATGAAAGAAGCACATTAAAGAACTAACGTTTAATTGTTTAATTAATATATTGTTGATAATCAAAAGTCCATTTTTCAATTATAATCAATACATACTTAGCCCTTTGGGCTTTTCATAGTTAAACGTGGCAATATCGAATGTTTTCAAATAGTAAATTTTGAATAAAATGGCGACGTCTATTGACAGCTGCTAAGATGTTGCTAGGGAAGCCGTGTGATTTACTTTACAGCTGTGCGTTTTTTTTACCGTGCGTAATAGACGTCATTACATTGATGCCAACTGTGTGTTATTGACTGATTACAGGGGGGGTCGTAGGTAAAATTAATTAATGCCATCGTAACTTAAAAGTCAAAGATACATTATAGAATTCTGGCACTAAGTAAATAATAAATAAGCAAGGTTTTTGGATATTTTTTTGGGTTTTTTTTTGGAAAAATGGGCTTCCAGAGTGTTGAAATCTTTCGAAAAAAACAATATTCACGGAAAGCTTCATTGGGTATTTATAATTTTAATATTCCTTTCAACCATTGAAACGATCATATCATACATACTAATGAAATATTTTTTATGCAACTACTTCAGATTTGGAAAAAAATAAAAATAATTTGATCAATTATTTTTTATTTTTTTATTAATCCTGATAGTGATAGATTACATTTTAATAACAGAATTGATTGGAAAATACCCAATTTTACTAAACTTGAATGCTATGGATTTTAAAAAATGAGAGAAAAGATGCATGGACCATTATTTTAAAGTAGAAAATTTAGACATCAAAACCATTAAAAATAAAAATAAATGAACACACAATGAAGTACATAAAAGATAGGAAGTTCTATAAATTAAGTATTTGCAAGCATGCTTAGAAAAAGGGACATCATGTTCAATGGAATATAATATCAAAAGAACCCAATAGTAAAAAATCAAAAGTTAAGGAAGGTGCTCTGGTACAGTGATGGGCAACCAAGACCAATACAAGACAGTCTTGGTAACGGACTCTTTCTCGTGTATTCAGTCTTGGTCTTGCTCAAATAGTTTGTTAGAGTCCGTTTCAATAAGGAAGAAGCCACCTGAAGTTGCAGTCGATGCGCGACCTTGATGTCAAAACCAGCGCCATATTTAAAAATTGATATTTTAATCTAAATCAGTAGCGTAACGTTTTCACATTTTGTAGGGTAATACAAAATTAGAAGTATTAGAACCATATAAATAACTGCTAAGTGCAGCAAATTTTATGAATTATTAGCAGAATTCAATTATTTTTGAAGTAATGTATACTCTTCCATATATTTTACAACAATCTGAATGCCATGAGTAATATATTGGATTATTATACTTTCTTATTTGACTTACCGATGATTTTTTAAAGGAATTTGGATTCCATGTTCAGCTTCAGACTCCATAAAAGTTGCAACGTTTTCAAGAATCTATCGGCCTTCTCTGTGGATAACTTTTCTTTTAACACCAACCAGTTTTGTAGGAGGCATGGTTTTAGATCAAATAAAACACACAGCACTCACAAATAAACTAGCAGAACGTATTAAAATATTCAAAAATGAAAAATATTCGACAGTAAATGATTGTTTCAAACACAACGTCAAATGTCAACAATTTAATTGCTGTCGGCATGAAACATCGCTTGTAACGCCAATGGCATGGAACGATCGCTCGACAGATTTTGACTTATGCGCAGGTCGGTACGCCAACTTCAGGTGGCTTCTTCCTTATTGAAACGGACTTTACTTACTACTTAGAACGCCTTGGAAAATTTTGGAATCTTTTGATAGGTATAAATTATAAATGATCAACAACATACATTGAAAGTTAGGACGAAAAATGTTATGAGCTAGGAGCTTTGTTAAGGGATGCTTTTTTTTACAACAGTTCATGTAAACTGAATGAAAACGGAAAACCGAGAAATTCGCTGTTTAAGAAATTTTCGCAAATACTCGAAGTTATATTTTAAAAATTTTTGTATTAGGAAGTTTTTGGTTTTTGTTCGTAGAAAGAGCAAACCGTTCACTAAGAAGCAACTACTTCCCTAGTGATATGCCACGAAGGACATTGAATTACATTTTTAAGTTAAACAAGGTTGGTATATCTGCAAGACATGACCAACCATTCTGGTTTGTAATTCAATGTGCTTCGAGGCATATAGCCAGGGAAGTAGTTGTTTCTTCTTAGTGAACGGTCTGCTCTTTGAAAAGTAATTTCCAAATTTGTAAGACGTTACAGTAGTATTTTACTATTATCTTGACTTCTATTAAAAATACTCTGTTCGAAGAAAGAAATAATTTGCAGTTTCGGATCAGTTGCGAACTATCAAAATTATTCGGTGACCAGGATAAAATTTTTAGTCAGAAGCACGCGCAATGTGATGCTGTTGAAAGTGACCAGTGTAGTGACATATTTTTGGTACTCATTTGGTTTTGAACACAGATCCTTTGGTTTTGAATACTTCTTTTATTGTGAAAAAGCAACGAAAAAGCAAACCACTTCCTTCTAAAATATAAGCCGTTTTTCTTTGAACTCAACCACGCAAACCGGCTTAACAATACTATGACGTCACGATAAACTTTTTGAAGTAACGATTTGAGGAAACAAACACCTAACCTCCAATGAGATAACTACTCTGTCAAACTATCTCAGTGAACTGGTTTGTGTAGTTGGTTAACTGTCACGTCATGGTTTGGAATACAAGTCGAGGAATATTGACTGGTGAACTTATAGTTAACCCAGTTTGTGTGGTTTAGTTCAAAGAAAAATGGATATACTTTAGTTTTGGAAAGTACCACAGAGTACACCATCTAACAAGAGGCGAAAGCTTTGTCGGTTCCTTTGAAGTTGGACTTACACGATATTGAGCGGAAATACGTCGAGGCATTGAAACATAAACTACCTGATACACTGAGAAAAGTAACAAGAATTGATTCGAAGTAAAACCATAACTACACTAAGAAAAATAGTAGTGTTGATGAACATCCCTCCCAATTAGGACTATAGAATATTTTTTTTAACTACTGACGTTAGAACACCTTTTATTATTCATCTCATGTGTCTAATAAGAAGTAGCTCATTTTTAACCTAGGTAAATAATAATTATTCAGGTTAATAATGAAATTACCTGGAAACTCTTTTATGAAATGAATATCAAAAATGAACTCTAGAAAATGTCCTTAGACAATTTATAGGAATTATCAAAAATATGAAAATCGTTTAAAATAATAGTAGGAATGACGTTTATTGAATTCCGTCAGTTTCAATGATTTTCCGTCACCAACTTCAGTAACATTTCAAACAAATTCTTGACAAACGTCAGTTTTCATTTTAGGTCAAATACATTTTGAATGAAGATCATCTTCAAATTTGTTTTGAAAGATAGTGGATAATATATGGTATTGCACACGCGTGTTATATGGATTCAAGTCATTTGAGCATAACAGCTTCGTGGACTAAACTTTTTCTTGAAGTTATGAATTTATTGTTTTTTGTTTCCATTAGTGTCCTGAAACCATATTAGAAATACTACGAATTTGTTGGTAATGGTTATAATATAAACAAAAACATTTTTTTTCAGTTTCTTTTTGTTAGATAAATTAAAATAAACAATAAAATATTTATTAAGATATTTAAAAACATTGAAATAAAACTCATTTTATTACTAGAGTTAATACAACATCAATTGTTTGTCAATACATGATAAAATTTCAATACTCATTACAGAAGTATATAAACTGCGGCATACCTACATATGTAATATCACAAGAAACAAGAAATTTATTCATCCACAAAATTTACACAAATTGTTTATATTCATTGGAGTATCTTCTACTCTTTGTTTTTTTATTCTTAAGTACTGCCTGTGTTTTAGCTATTTGTGCTAATGCCTTGTTTAAGAACTTATCACACATTTTATTAAATTCAGTTAGAGTATATTTTTCTTTTTCTGATTTCCTTGATGCTGCCTTTTGTTTCTTAATTTTCAATGTTAGAAATTGGATTTTCCTACGCAACTTCTTCTTTCTTGGTGAGCTTGTACTTAATCGGGCTGCAGTTTGTGTCGATACGTTTGAAGATAATTCTGCAGTATGCGTCTTACTGGTTGATGGAACAGAAACTAAGTTGTGTGCATCATCATACAGCTCCGAAGTTGGAATGGTTGAGTCTGAAATTTTACAGTAGGTTATTTACCTATATAAAATAATTTATATAAAGGGAGGTCAACTAATAGCACACACTGATGATGTTGCACTAGTAACAAAAAATAGAAAAATTATGGAAGAAATGCTACTAGAAATAGTGAAATAAGGGAAAAAAATTGGTCTCAAAATAAATATAAGGATAAAACAAAGCTATTGAGATTCAAAAAGAAGTGTAAATACAGACATATCAATATTGGAGATTATAAGTTTCAAGAGGTAGATAAAATAAAATACTTGGGTATAACAATATCTAATGATGGAGACAAAGAAACCAAAATAAAAGAAATAACATCAGCCACAAATAGAGCATTCCATATACCAATAAAAAACTGTTAAGAAGCAAATTAATAAGTATGAAGACGAAGATAAGAAGACTTGATGTTAAATATGCCTAATGAATTTCATATCAAATTCACAATTCAGTAATATAAAAACTACAAATAGGTATTTACCTTCAAGTACCTATTATAATTTTTTTTGATGGTTCTTCTGTTGAACTAAACTGGTCCTTGTGTTTATTATGTAAAAATACAGTCGGATTTGCATCCTGGAATAAAGTTTTTCTTATTCCACTTCTGCTAATGTGCTTTTCTTCAAAATGAAGCTCGCACAATTTATAATTTTTGTGTAAAATCTCGAGGTTTTTTTCAATCAGATCCCGCCTATTACAATTTTTCAACCAAACACGATCTTTGGGTATTGAGAAAAAACTTAGACCTTCGCCTGTTCTCGAGTTACAGCCGCGGCATATACAGAAAAATCCACCTTTGCGGGAAGCCATTGTGATATATCAATAAATATGCACTAAACACAATATATATAATATATAATCCAAATTCACAAGATAAACAGTGTTCACTATAAAACACGGGGAACTGAGGGGAATGAACGGAAGTGGCGACTTGACATTGACAGATAAACTAATTAATTCACGCATGTGCACACAAATTTGCGATCACGAAAACTACTTTCTTTCGCCTCTTGTTAGATGGTGTACTCTGTGAAAGTACAAACATACCCTGAATGTCGATCATAAATTTTATTTTGAATTCAGGAGAATAGGACTAGATATTAATGATTAAATTTCATGCTTCATGCTCTCTACTGTCAAAATTTTCCAACCGTTCGTAGAATCGTCAATCAATTTACTACGAATCACACACGGAATGTCGGAGTTTGATAAATTTCCAATCGATTGGAAATTCTTTTCTACGAACAAACCTATCGTAATTGAAAAAATCAAACAAAGCATACCATAAAAATTACATACAATATACAAGAAGATTACTTGAAAAAAGAACTAGAAAAAACCATTTAGTTAATGGAAATGTCACGTTGACAATACTGTACACCGCAGTACAAGATTTCACAACCACGGCGTTTAAAATTCTTTCACCAATATCTTTGTGATTATCAGATTTCAACGATGACCTTCCGTTGGAAAACTCATAATGACTACTTGATGTGTATACCAATTACATAGGGAAATAAAAAAAAAGGGATTAAACGTGTGCCTGTGGCATAACGTTATAACCAGCACCTATATTGGAAACAGATTGAACTATTGCTTAAGACGCGGATTTTTTGAATTTTTGACTTTAAAGATACGCGTAATATTGTACAATATTTGCAATTAAATGTTTAACTAATCGTTCAGTCCAGCTATGCTATATGTACAGTGCTATTCAAAAGTCCCCCCCCCCCTCTTATCTTTTTGAACGGCTACACTTACATTAATAAAATTTGGAGCGTGAAAATAAAGTTTTGTAAACTTCTCTACGAATGGTAACGGGTGACGTAATAGTAATAGATGACGTCACAGTGCCACTCTGGCCAATAATTTTAAATAGGACCTTATGGCAAGTGATATCTCGTTTGAAAGGCATTGACATTGACTACATAGCCATATTAATTTTGTTTGGGTTTAAACTAATTTTGACGGATAAATTAAATAAATACCAAAATTCACGTTGCTTGTCCTTTCGGTAATTATATCCTTCGTGGAATAACGTAGCACCTCCTTTCTGAGACTTGTCAAATTGCATTTTTTTAGACTTTAAATAAATATGACACTGACAAGTAGTTGTTTACACTTTGATCTGTGTCAGTTGGTCGGGAAGCGATATGTGTTGAAGTATGATGAAAAATATTGATTATTGTTCTTACTTGTTTTCCGTTCCTTATATTCTGATATTGTTATAGACAGTTACCAACACATTGATCACTGTCAGCTGGTCGGGAAGCGATGTTGAATTGACGAATTGAATTAGGAAAACTATTGTTATGACTGTAATTTATGAAAAATATGTTATTCCTAATTATGCTAATTCGGTACTATAGTCTATTTTTATGTATGCGATAATAGTAAAATAAAGAAGCATAATTATCTTTTGGCGGCTATTTTATGGAGCGCTGTTTTTGTCCAGCGCTATTTTTGTCCAGCGCTATTTTGACCAGCGCTATTTTGTCCAGCGCTATTTATGTCCAGCGCTTTTTTTGACCAGCGCGATTTTGACCAGCGCTATTCTGCTACAGAGCCGAGTTGACGATGTCACTGTCACCGGGAATGCGTCACCTGCTATCGCTAACAAGTTACCTGTCACTGTCACATTATGCAAAGAAGAAATGTTTAATTTATGTATATTGTGTATTGTTTAAATCGCGATTTATTGAATTGAGAACTTCTTTAGTCGCGTTGTGCGATTTTTGGTAGGGGCAAAACTTATGAGTTGATAGCGTCAGAACCGCCACCACGTTGAGTTCATTTTACTAGCAAAAATCTCTTTCTATTAATAGGCGTACGCTAAAAAGTTACCAATTTATTAGAGAAAAACTCTATATCTAGGTAGTTTAGCTATTTTTAAAAGGTGTTAATTTATAACAATTTTCATTCACCATCAGCGTACGATAACATTTTATGCCTGTCTGCAGTTCCCTTGACTGCTAATTTTTTTCGATTAAAAGATTTTATCAATAGATACTTTACATGGGCAATTGGTTTCTTGAGACATGCCATAAATACACTCCTTTCAATGATCTACAAAATCGAAAATGCATCAATAAAAAATAATGGCAACTCATAAAAAAAATTAAAAGTATGTCTTGAGTAAATTAGAATTGCTAGGTCAAATGAAGGTTTTCAACAAATCTAGTTATTTGTTTAACTACGTAGAATTTAACGTAAACGATGAGAGTAAATTGAAAACATATTATTAAATAATATCGATGATAATTCATATAAACCTACCAATCAAGTAGATTGTTATGTAACTAACTAACATTTTGCAAGCATTGAAATAAAAATACTACTAATATAAAATTAAATTGATGCCGGAACTATGAAGATGATCGTACCCGGTGATAGGAATTTTGCGAAACCATTACAAGTAGATGCCAGGATCCGTTATTTTCACAAATAATATTCTTTTTTATGTACCGATAACTTTTACTTCACATGAAACTGTTAATAACCGAAATAATAGTCGATATTGAAGTCGACAAAATTCACGTTGGATAGTGGAAGACTTTTTCAAGAAAACGATTGAGAAAAAATGTTGAATAATTTGACTGACAGGTCATAACTCTTAGGCCCGTATTATCCGTTTTCTGTTTTAAGCGAAGCTTCCACAAGACCGCTTAAAATTCAAGCCTAGCTTAAATTTTTGCGTTATGCACCGCAGAACAATAAGTGTGGCTCAACTAAGCGTTGAAAAAACTTGGCAACGTTGTATTTTTTAGGGTACTTGGATATTTTATGTTGAGTGTCAACTGTCAAAGTATGTGTGAACTGTAACTGTGAACCGAATGCTTGGTTTTATTTAGTATTTACGATATTTACTAAAGTTGTCAAGGCTTGTTTTTTGATATTAATTATTGAGAAATGAGTGGAAAAGTAAGACTTCCAAACTTCACTACTACGGAGAAGTTCCACTTGTTAAGAATTATAGCTAATAAATATGCACCCATAGTAGAAGATAAAAAAACCAATAAGATTTAATAAGATCTAACCAACCACCTATAAATTAGATAGAGTACTAACTATAAATGTGTTTAAATTGTATTAAAAAAAGGTATTTACAAGTCGTTTTCGAATTCTAAAGCATCTTCTGTGAGCTCTAGCACATATAGTGTTGTAGGTTATAGACTATAGACTATAGTCAGTCTGAATCTTCTATAAAAGGCCATATCACCCATCTCCTTAAAATAGTTGGGCCTCCTAAAACGTCTTCGTGCGAATCCAAAATCAATAATATCTTATACATTATTATCGTCTTCCAGCATGATTTCATCTTCTATTTCCATCATTATTCATCAAATTCACCTTCCTTCTTATGGAATGCGAAACGACACAAATATTTAGATTTTAGATTATTCACAAAACTTCACATATATAGTACAATGAAATGAAATGTGAGGTTATTGTTATTATTTATAAAATAAGCCTGGCTTTAAATATAAAGCCGACGAATTTGACCGCTTAAAGTTAAGCGAGCTTAACAACGTTTGTGGATGTGGTGCATCCAAAAGTGAAGTGATAAGCGAGCTTAACCCTAAGCTTCGCATATTGGTTAAGTATGTTATCTGTGTATTGGAATACGGCAAATACGGACATTAGACGTGAATCAATCGTAAAAACTCTTCGCCACTACAGGATATGATACTAGCACGAGCCCTTGTACAATAATTGCTTTTGTTTGTTAATATTTCAATTTTTCTATACATCTGCTGATGTCGCAGAAGTTGTAATTTTTTTTCATATACCATATAAATTCGTTATTAATATTTGTGCTACTCGATATAAATATTATTATGCAAATGGTATGAGTATCTCGGGAAATACCATCTATTTTTTATTGTCATTTATTATTTATTAGAATTCACTAGGCAATGGTTTTAATCAGTAATATGTAAATATCCAACCATGTTATGTCTCAATTAAAATTCATAGTTTAAAGAAGATGCAGAAAATTAAATCAATAAAATTTTATAACAACAAAGAAAAGAACGTTTCACAATACAGGGTTGGGATAAAGTATGGAACCAAGTAAATATCTTTTAAACGAAAAGAACGATATTTATGAAAATTTGCAGGTAAGTGCAATGGAACAAAATGCATCTGATGTACATTTTGTTGTTCATGATATACTTCCGGTTTAACCGGAAATGCCATCAACTTCTTTAATTTAAATGGGACACCCTATATATTTTTACAGATTTTGAAAGAGCTTGTTATTTTGAATTCATACATACTAAGTTTAGTGTAAAAAAATTTGTAAAAACGAGGAATATAGCACTTTAATCAACCTCCTTTGAGTATTTTGCATTAGAGCAAAAAACTATTTAGATAAACTAATTGATGTTGTTTGTATGAATAGTAATAAATAAACGAGTACTGTTTAGTACGTCTTTTGTTCTCCAAGTGTCAAATTCAAATTGACGGAAATAAATTTTACAATTTAGAATGATTCAATTAAGTGAAAAAGAGCGTATTGAAATTTTAATGATGATCGCTTACGGTGATCGTGTTAGAACTCATGAAGAAGTGTGTCATATTTTTAATAATTTGCATCCGGAGAGAAATCCTATATCACGCTCAACAGTAACCAAAACATTACAACGTTTTAATTCAACTGGGATGGTAAAAAATTTGCTAAAACCTGGAAGACCGCGGACTGCAACGAACGAAACTATTAAACAACATATTGCAATCGATTTAGAAGAATCACCTCAAACTTCCATCACAAATTTGGCACTAAACCATGGCATCAGTCGACGTTCTGTAGGAAAGATATTAAAAAGTGAAAAGTATCATCCGTATAAGGTACAGTTGGTTCAAGAATTCTCAGACAATGATTTTGACCGACGTCTGGAATTTTGCGAACTGCTAATGGACATCTGTAATGTCGACGACAATTTTGCTTCTAACATAGTTTTTTCCGATGAGGCAACTTTTTGTTTAAATTGAACAGTTAACTCAATGTATTGGTCGAATGAGAATCCTCATTGGATTCATGAAGCACATACCCAGCATCCACAGAAGTTAAATGTTTGGATGGAAATTGTCGAAAATAGGCTTATAGGCCCATTTTTTATCGACTGAAACTTGAATGGTGACAGAGTGACTCAAGAATTTGTAAATAGGATGGCATATTGTCAGCAAGTAAACGGCGAGCATTTTGAACATTTGAAGTAATTTTGTTTCTCATTATTCTAAAGAATGAAATGTACACCTATTGTACAACTAACAGTGAGTTATTCCTCGTTTTTACAATTTTTTTTACACTAAACTCAGTATGTATGAATTCAAAATAACAACCTCTTTCAAAATCTGTAAAAATATATAGGGTGTCCCATTTAAATGAAAGAAGTTGATGGCATTTCCGGTTAAACCGGAAGTATATTATTAACAAAAAACTGTACATTAGATGCATTTTGTTCCATTGCACTTACCTGCAAATTTTCATAAATATCGTTCTTTTCGTTTAAAAGATATTTACTTGGTTCCATACTTTATCCCAACCCCGTATTTCGTTGACTCGGCAACTGGCTTTAAGGATTCACTAAAAGTTTATAAATCCCTCACTTAATTTAAAAAACAAAAATTTAACTTTTATTTATTACATTCAATTGGCAGATCTTATCAGAAAATGTTTCAAATAAAAAATATGTAGTGACAAATTCATGTATTTATTATCAATCAATTACATACGTCTAAACATAAGTTATCATTGAACCGAGTTTAGGTGTTTGATACAACAACATGCCCAGAAAATAAGTTTTACTAGTAGAATTGTCAATCTGCATCAGACTCCTTGATTTCTGTTTTATTAGTGGAAAATCTAATTTACATTCATGTGCTACTTAATTTTTATAAGAATTTTTTTTAATTTTAATTTTTGTCTTAAATTTTGCTAGTAATGGAAAAAAATGTATATACAACACGGTGGTGAAAGCATTTATAAGCTTCGCACCGTATTCCGCTCGGGACAAAGCCCATCGCGAAATAATATTGGTGCTCGGTCAATAAAAATTAATAGTCTTCACCACCTTGGCGTATAATATACAGATTGAGTAAATTACATCGGAACCCTCGCCTCGGATTACACAAGTACGACAAGGATATATGAAAGAGAGAGAAAGAATAATTGTGCGCGGTCATCACTTTGTTTCATCTTAGGGGTGTATACTTATTTCCCGAGACTGGCCGAATGGTCCTTTACAGAGAGAATTCACTAGTTGGTGGTATAACGGTGGTATTCAGTATGCTCCCAACATGGAAGGAGTGAGGGTGTTGAAGAAATAAAAAAATACAATCGTTATTACGTAACCTGTACATCTTAAAATTCATTTTTGTCAACATGATCATTTCAGACCAAGTTGACAATTTCTAACTACAATAGGATATTATTTTAGCCATTGTAACTTGAAAATAAAACAGCATTTCTTGAGAGAACCATAATTAATAAACTAAAAATCCCTTCCATTAATAAATTAAATTGAAAAAATAAAATAAGTAGGTAGGTACCTACACCTATTCTAAACATAAAATATAAACTTCCTGAAAAAATAAAAATAAAAATCCATTCTAAAGGTAAACATAATTTTAATGAATTAAGTGCTCAAATAAACCACCTTCCTGTGCCAGACAATAACCAAATCTGTGATAAAGATTTGATCTCATATCTCTAAGATTATTTGGCGTAATGCTGGCACAAACGTGCTGTATTTTCACCCTCGAGAAAAAGTCAACGATAACGAGACAAAAATATCATTTGTACAAATTAATCTGCGCTTCTGGCAACAGCGGTTAAAATAGGGGGGCATGAGCATTCGGCCAGTCTCGGGAAATAAGTATACACCCCAAGGTGAAACAAAGTACACGCCTTAATAACCGCGCATAATTATTCTTTCTCTCTCTTTCAGCTGTTTTTCTGTCGTACTTGTGTAATCCGGACAGTTCCGATGTAATTTACGCAATCTGTAGGTACTATTGTTGACTTCAGTCAATTGCTACCCTTTATACCCTTTATATTTTGACGACAATAATGTGTAAAGCATAAAATAAGACAGAGGATAGCCTGGGTGATTTTGATCAGGACCAAACAGACTCTACTATGCACCAGCACACAATACAATTCAGAAGAACATTTTATTGATATGTGACTATCATCGTTCACAAAATGGAGACTATGCCAATGGACACACTGAACGAGTTATGTCGATCAATTTGAATCAAGTAAAAATCAAACTGACGTTACCTTACAAATTTGTTTTCGAACTGCTAACCTCAGTTTTTTATTTACATAGGTATTTATTTATTAGATGCAAGACAATAAATTGAATACGTATTAGTTGAGAAAGATGTAAAATACAGCTGTTAATCGTCAAATTGAAAGATTGTGATGCTTGCTTAGTGTGAAGTAATTTCAAGCCTACTTGATCCGACACTACACGACTCGATACCAAAGGATCAGTGTGCTCACCGCCTAAATAAGTCTCCATGGTTCATACTCGTAATTAAACGGATGATAAATATATACAATAAAATATACAAGTGTAATCTAATAAACACTCTATTTGTTTTTTTTGCTTTTTATATTTCGGAATGAATAAAAGCAGATGTTTATCAAAATATTCTACATGAAGATTAATATATGTTCACATTTGGATGGTGTCGAATACCGTTAAAAACACCGTATTCTTAATTTGTAACAAGTTGCCATGGGATGAATCAAAGCTATATGGCGGTTGATTTATCAACACACTGGGCGAACTATCCAATTTACATATTATGATACAATTTTTTGTTGAAGAAAACATACAAATAGTTGTATAGACTGTCAATAATTGATTGTTCTACGTAGTTCTAGCGGTATAGTTGCCATATCTTATGAAGAAGAAAAAGGTGAAGAAAAATACCTCATGTCTATTATATTATTAAAAATGCATGTGAACGAAATTACATCCTCGAGATGTAGGTACATTATATTCTCAAGGATTAAAATTATATTACAAAAAACTTAATCTCAACGTATCGTTTTTTATTGCAGTATATTGTTCAGTTGAATAAGTTTCTCGTTAAATTTTATGGTTTCGTGAATGAGGATGTAAATTCTACTATCTAATTGATTTTTTTATCTGGTCATAATAATTACCAACCATCTTATCCATATATATTTGAAACCCTCCAAATAAAAAAACCACGCGACGTTAAATGTTGAAAATACAGATTTATATCCGATTCGTTGCTTTTGTTGACGTTAGACGACTTTCTTAACGTACCTATTTCTAAACCGCACCGAAAACCATTGAAACTCGTTTGGTCTAGTTTAATAACTTTGTTATTTTATATTTATACAATACTACATGTGTCAGTTTCATCCCATTTAAATCCGTACCTAACTATACTTGAACATACTGTAGAAGAAAATATTCTAATGTAAAATAATGAAGGCGATATGAATCTATTGTTTAGGAACTTAAACATTTCCACTATAAAGCGTCCTACAAACTCGAGTCAATAATGATTTTTTTATTTACGTTCACACACCAACCCCAACAACTTACATTTTCATCGCAGTTTTCGAAAAACTCCCCAACTGACAGTCGTACCCTATCTTTAGAAACGTGGTAAAGATAGATCCTGTAATACATCAAATGGTCCATCATATTTCTCGTCAAGCTTTACCAAATGGGAGTTTCCAGATGGATGAGAAACAAATTATCCCACGTTAATTTGTTTATTTTGATGCCTGGTTTCATCAAATACATTTTTGGACTTATCAGCATGTGGTTTCATAATTAGAATAGATTTGATCAGGTGGCTAATCAGCCCATTCCACTGCGTCCTTTTCAGATCTATTGTCTCTGAATCTAGATTACATTCTTCAGCCCTACTCTTTTCAAATAGCCAATCAGTATCGACACTGAACTTTTCATGTAATTCCTAGCCGGTGGCTTCTTATCAACTTGTACAAGAAACCACGCATTCGCCATGCAGTTGCACTGGCATGAGATTTACAGTTTCCTTCTCTGAATGCCACCCACTTCCATGGGGACATATTTATTGCCGACTTTGTGACGCCGCAAAAGGATTCTAGTCCAATTAATGGCGTTGATAAGCCTTGCCTGGCCGTCTCATCCACCAGTTCTTTGCCATTTCACTGATCTCCAAGTGTGTTTGAGACACCTATTGAATCTCATACTAGCTTAGAGATGACCTCTAAAGGAATCGAGTGCCTTCAGTGCTGTCTGTGAAGATGGCAACTGAACGGTATGTCCTTTCCAGCATTCAAGTTTCCATTGATAGCCCTATTGGAATAGATATCCTTCATTTTAGCCCTACAATTCCGGCTGCTACACCTACGCCTTGGAGCCGACCCTTGATTTCTTTATTAAATAAAAGTTAAGTGAATACTGCGAGTGTAGAAAGGAAAGTAATAATTTGGAATTTGGTATTATTAACAATTCTAACTCTAGTAGAGTAGATATATGGGTACCATATACCTTTTGTTAGGAGGTAAAATATTAACTTGACTAAAACAAGCATTTTTTATTTCAATAACATGGTGGAAATGCAAATCAAATTATCAAATATCCACACCAAGTAGTCAGTATAAATGATGACAATATCCAAACCATCAATATCTTCAGGAGACAATAAACTATGGTCGGGTCGATGACATAAAGTCGATGTACATATTATTATGATGTAACTATATGCCTCAGAGATTTTGACTTTTGTATTATGTCGAGCTGAAATATAATTGTGAAATACAACTAGATGTATTACCTACATCTGCATGTTATCTTGCGAGATGTATTTAAGGTGGAGTCGTGTAACAGCATTAACTAAATTAAAATGAATGTAAGATTAGAACTGATAAATTTTACATTTACAATATACAGAATGAGTTTTTATTGTGAACAACGGTCGATTACTCGGTTATTTTAGAGATTATTATCACAGAAGATATATACAGTGTCATCCCCAAAGTATGCACCATATGGAAGACTTATTTGTTAAGGGTTTTTCGACAAAAAGTTATTCGTGGTAAAAGTTTGTGCTTCCCGTAAAACTAAACATGCACTAACAAAATATAATGAAAACCAGGTAATATACCAGGAACCTTGAATAAAATTGTGTTTAAGACAAGAATAATTAATAGGTTACCCAATATGTCGACTATTTGTAAATGTGTATGTGTCAGAAAGTGCCCTTTTTCCTCCTGAAATTTGGGCATCTGCTTCACCTAGTATGTGTCGGACAACAAATGCATGTGAATCCTTTATATGTATAGATTTCGGGGCCCAGTATAACTGAAATTCAGCGCCCCCATTTTTATGATTATATGCGCGCGTTTACTAGGGCAGCTCACAAGTCAGTGTTCCTGGAGAAAAATATTTCCGTTCTTTCAGATTGAGATCAAGAAAAATCAAACATTTTATGGAGCTTTTGGAATAGTTGTAAACGGACTCTAGTCGTTGCAGGTCAGAAACGAAATCGTTTCATCTATACTGCATTTTTATGGTGATAATAAAACAAAAATAAGTATACTGAATCCAAAAGAGGAGGGCTTGAGGGATTTTAAGCAGGGCCGAACTGACTCGCATGATAATTTGAAGCTGTACCAGAATTTATAATTGTCACAATCAGAAGCCAGGCACATATAATCTTATGTATGAATAAATTATTGGACAAAAAACTTTCTGCATCCTGTATAGACACAAAAAGCAATCAAGCAAAACTCATTTAATTATCAATATAAACTCGCTTTAACTTGAAAAAAATAAAATAAACATTCTATCTATCAGTATCTTTTTATGATAATTTCGTCATAACATTAGTACATACTTTACGTGAAAGTAATGTAATAATATATAATTTGTTATTAAAAAAAATTAAAATTAAAAATTAAAAAACGTGGTATTAAGCACACGCGCACGTTTAATCAAAAAATAATAAATAAAACATTTTGTAGGAAGTAGAAAATCGTAATGTCATGAGTGTTTATGTTATAAGCATACTAAATGTGTATAAATGAATTTATTGTGCTGGAAGTAGGTAAGGTGGTGAAAATTTATTCAAAATTTTTGGTAAATAATGTGATGAGCCGTACTAAGAAAATAATAAAACATACCTACATTTTTTTTAAAATTTCGATTCATTTTTTATTCATCAATTACTTGTGTCACTAGAATTGTATTTCCTTATTAGATAAAATATTGAAAACTTTGTCTGTAAAAAATTTGAATACTAGCTGTGGAAATATTCCACGTAGTAAGGATTACAACAATTGATTCTTTATCAAACATGATATAAAAATAATAGTAGTAATAAAATCATGTACACTAATAAATTGGTCCTGGCCCTGACCAACTCAATTTATTGTTTAAAAGTTAACGGACTGAAAAATTCACGTGTACACATAGAAATCGAATATTTCTAAGCTGGAAGTTTTTATTTTTACAAAATTATATGAGAAAAATAGTCATATTTCAAAACAATTTTATAAGTTATTTTCAAGGTCTTAACACTCCAAAAAATTCAGGTATGGTTCTTCTAAAGTTAATGTGATGACCCATATTTTTAATCCCTTTGAAGGAAAAAGCCGCCCAATGGCGTGCATATAAATTTTTTATAAATTCGAATATTGTGAAATAATGTTAATCTACTATATCAATTGGAATGAAAAAAATTAACCTGCATACAAAATTCATAAAATTTGTAATACAATAATAAAGCGCTTTCCTCTAGAACACGGAGTATCTAAAGAATGGTTTTTTGTATCGTCAACCCAACCATATTTTAAAGGTGGGTGTATATCCTCATACAGTTTTAATTATAATATGATTACCATTACTACTATTTTCTTACATATTAAGTTAAAATGTATTTTATTTTATATATTTATTCATGTAATAAAACCGTAAGGATTGTTTGAATAACAAATAAATGAATAAACACTTGACAACATCATGTGTGTATCAAACCAAGTTTCGTCTAAATAAATTTTAGTTCTATTTGAATCACGGTACCCTTTTATTTTGCGCAAATACGCCGAGACTCCATTATTACCATTAGATTATCTAACTTCTTATATTTAAATCCACAATTCAATAATCCCGCGCATCATCTTGGACTGTTGTTTCAAATGGTCTCCAAAATGCTATTCTAATTAATTATATTATAAAACTTACCCTAACGTCTACGAACAAATGAATATTATATTAATATCAATTCACTGACGCGATCTAACCACTACACCATCAAAAAGGTATTATATTAATGATACCTTTCTACACTAGATCACCTACACTTTCCTATAAATACCTATAACAATTCACTAAACTCACTCAACCAAGAAATAGATATTATATTAAATATTTCTTTAAAACAAAATTCACACCCGACACTGAATGATACTAATGGATTATAAGCCGAACCACAACACAACCCCCCCGAACACCCTCAAGACCATATAATTTTTTCTGCCGAAAACGTCCAACGGATTATACTTCGGTTATTTCATTATATTACGATAAATACTGCAGTTGATGACTGGTTGTTTCGAAGTCTTTATTGCAGGTGTTACTACGTTGCAAACTCTTCAAAATTTTCTTAAATATTGTAACATATAAAAAGTGGTTTTAATTAATTTTTCTTTTTTCAGTAATTTCAAGCAACTTATTTTAATGTTTACTAATAAATTTACATTATGTATTTTTTAAAAAATATTTCCAACCTAGCTTTCTTATAACATCACGAACTAACAGTTTACTGAAGTAATGGAAAACATTTGTATAGTGAGCCCAACAATTTTAGAAAATATATCTGACAACATTGCTTTATTTTATGGTCATCACACTGACTTTGGAAGCACTTTAATTAATTTTATAAACTTATTTACTTAATTACAGTTTCCTACAATAATTGTCATATTTAAGTACACCTTGTTATCAATAGATGTCAAGATAATAGTTGAATACTGTTTATTATAACGCCAAACAAATTTGAAAATTACTTTTCAAATAGCAGACCGTTCACTTAGAAGCAACAACTACTTCCCAGGCTATATTCCACGAAGGACATTGAAGTACACGTCTAAATTGAACGGGGCAATATATCTACAAGATATAACCAACCATTGTGGTTTGTTATTAGAAGGAACAATATCACTTGTAGAACGGTTTCGGCGTATTTGACTTTGTGTTACTTTCAAAACCTTTGTGGAATTTTAACCTAGATTTAATAAATTTTATAGTAATTTAATAATACATACATTCACAGCATTAAAATATTTTAGTAATCATACAGGGGGGCTCACACCTTCATTCATACGTTTGGGTTATGCTGAACAGCCCAGGCTCTTGAACTGGATCTTTGTATCACTACCCATGGTATATACTTCCATTCCAGAAGCTTATACAGGGGAGCTGACACTTTCTTTAGATTGTTTTCCATAAATAATTCTACAGTATGAGCATTTCAAATGATTACAAAATTGAGACCTTGAAAACAATAAGAGTTACAAGGTTTGGGGTAAAAGTTGTACATTTTAAGGAGCATTAATATCGCATTCACAAATTGAGAATGTCATGGACCGTATCCAGTATATTGGTCAAAAACCAAATTTTGTGCATTTTCTTTATTGTGATATAACTTTTTTGTTTTTGGAATTATCAAGAAACTAAAAACTAAGTCATTTTTTGTACATATATCTACAATAAATTTTAAACATTTTTTGTAGGAGTCGCATGTTTTATCTTTAACTAAACAAAAACACAATGGTAAATAGTGGCCATTTTTGTAGCCATTAATTGTAAACAGTTGCTTAAAATAGCGAGTACAGTATGAAAATGTTCCATCGGCGTAAATAATGTCACAGAAGTTGCATAAAAACTTTAAATTGGCTACACACGAAAATATTATAATGTTGTCACTGCTGTTGTTTAATAACACAAAGTTTTCACCACTATTTGTGTTCCAAATGTATGACTCCAAAGCAGAATGGGTGGCCATAATAGATTTCGGTAGCGGTAGATATTCTCGGCGTCGGGCATTGTAAATATTCCTTTTGATACAATTCACATCAGAAACGGCAAGATGAACATCCGAAATGTTTTTTAAAATGCCACGGCATATTTTTGCTGCCTTTACAGAAATATCTTCTGTCGCTTCACGTTTACAACAAACACTCACAATATGCTTTTGAATTTTCTTCTCGTCACTCTGATGATTATGTTCCAAATTCTTCCTTGAAATTATCCGTTCGGGTCCATCTTCAATGCTGTAGATCTTGGCGGTGCACTTCCTTGTGGTACAACACCACTTGACTTCTCCAGATTTCAACGTTTCTTTTTTAAAGAACTTATAGTTACTTAATAGTAACAACACGTTTCCACGTTCACTAACAATTTCTGTTACTTCGCTCATGTTAGATAGCAAAAACTAATGATAAAATATAAAATCTACTTATTTATACGGTCGGTCGCCACCCTCACTGAATCACCCTGTACAATAAAGCAGTTTTTGACATTACCTTCACCTTCCTACTAATCAATCTGACAATATATAAAGTGCTTTAATACAACTAAATTCAGATAAAAGTGTAGCTAGTATTTCAGCCTAATGTAGTCAAATTTGGTTACCAATGTTAGAAAGAGAAATTTCCAATAATCAATTACCTGCGTTATCAGGATAGCATCATAAGTTTTTATCCAGGTTTTCTTATGATTTATCTTTGGAATGGTTGTTAATCGATACACACTTCAATACACAAAATCACCAAACTGAGTTATACATATTTTGAAAACAAAAATAATCATACACAAAAAAGTAACAACAAACGCGTTTTTATTAACAAAATTTCCAAAATAAGCGAGAAAAAAAAAGCGTTATCCCAATAAAAACCGTTCCTGGAACGTGCACTTCCAGGACTACATATCGTTAGAATGTCATAAAATAAAATATTTTATTTCACATTTTACCAGAGGTGTGATCTACTATGAATGGACCTTAATAAAATTTGACAACAAAGTTTTGTAGTCTTAAACTTCAAAATATTATTGATTGTCTAGTTGTCAAATTTTTTCGTTGTGTCAGATAGGGACCAAAAAAATTATTTCTACACTAGTTAATCTTGACAACGGTAGCTGGAACGCTACCGAAACGTCGAAATAAAAAATAAAAAACATTATTGTGGTTTGATTCCCAAAAAAATAAGAAAAAATAATAAGTAATGCCACAAGGAACTTATAGAAGATAAATATATTTTTCATTTGGTATCGAAGATGTTCCGGGGGATGTTCACATACAATTTTTCACAAATGCATTTTCATCTTTTCCAATATACAGGGTGTCCAAAAACTCTCCTGCTAAATGCAAACTACAGATATTATGTTGATTTTATATCAATCTAACCTGATTTACCTTTATCCAAAAGTTCCTTCTAAGTTCTTTCAAGATACCGCTGTTCAGTCAGTTTTTCAAGCATATCTCAAAAGAAACTTGTACAACTCTGCTGTGATAAACTATTTCCTACAAACCCGCTTTTCTTATTGACATCGCAAGCGTTCAACGTGGGAAAGGCAGTGGGTGAATTTGGTTAAATTTTTTGTGTATCAGTACTTTTTTTTACAAATTACACATTAAATTAGAAACCTGTAGGGTATTTTCCCAAAAAAATGTGTTTTTTGAGTTTGCTATGATGCACCGTCTTCGAAAAACATCAATTTTAATTTTTTGCCTAGCTCGTTACATTTTCTGTAAAAAATGAAGATTATTATCGACAAGAATTTTAATCAATAGAGGTTTCCAAAGGGACATGTACAAAGTCAAACCACAACGTATAATTGACAGAAAACAGAAAATAGGCAAGTTTCGGTTTCATCAGGCTATAGATGGATGTAACATCATCGATATTATAGAATTTCATAAAATAATACGTTCTACATGACATCACTATCCACTTGTAAAGTCAATAGTACCATAGCGTGCTCGAACTCGGTATATACAGGTGTCCCAAGTTATCGTTTACAGGCAATATCTCGCTTAAATTAAAATATAATCCAATACTGTAAAAACTGTTGTAAATTGCATTAAAATTCCTTCCCAATGACGTATCAGAAACTTTATTTAACAGTCCTTTGGCAGCCACCCCTCAATTTCTATTTTCAAATTGTACCCCCTGTATATTTTCGTTGAATATTTCTTCTCACTCTATCTGGAATACAACGATGTAACATACTTGTTGGTTTTTTATTATTGGCATCAAAAAATTAACATTTTGTATTTTCTAAATTTCCTTATTAAAATAAAATACAAATAATGAAGAATAAATTACAAAGTGCTCAAAATTATTTCCCGCAGATTCCAAACAAGCTTCAAAACGTCTTAAAAGGGCTCTTGTGCAGGCAGCCTGAATCATAACTGATGTAATACTTTGACATGCCTCACGAATGCGTTCTTTAAGATCATCTAAATGTACAGGCTGTCTTTGATATACTAATTCTTTAAGATAATCCCACAAAAAAAAAGTCCAGTGGCGTTAGATTGTGCGAGCGGGGAGACCAAGCTATAGGTCTGTAAGTACCTATTCATCTGTTGTGAAAAGACTGATTGAGATACTCCGCAACAATGCCTGCATTATGAAATGGAGCACCGTCCTGTTGCCAGATCATTATGTTTCGCTCTGCCAAAGGAATGTCTTCCATAAGTTCAGGTAACATCTAGAAATCTTTGAAATCAAAAATTATTTCTGTCTCGACTTTGAATCGTAATCAGAAAGGACTAGAAAATGTCAGTCGTTTTAGACCTGAAAATGTTGTAGTGGCAATACTGGATGGAGTACTGGAATGCAGCTAGAAATTTTCTATTGCTCAAATAATCAACAATCCATTCCAAGAAAATTGTTCTGAAGCCTAGGTAGTAAAATTTATTTTTAATAAAGTTCTTTGAAAGTTTCATGCATTTCAAAATTTTGGTTTATTTCTGTGTACGAATCATTATCCGAATTTTTCAAATTTCCAATGATTATAATAAAAAAAACCATATGCTTGTTCAATGCAAAAGAAGGTAAACTATTAAAAATGTTTATACAAATAGAATAATTTTTACGGACAATAGAAATATCTCTTTTGTTATTAGCAAAATAATTTGTGGTGACTATTTCCTTCCTATTAATTTTGACCAATCGCTATCAAGAATTGGTATGTCAAATATAAATTTTAAGTGGAAAAATTACTTAACAACTGTCAACTTAGCTGTCAGCAGTTTTTCCGGAAAAAACCGAAAAAATTTCATGCAAGTTTGTATTAAAATAAAATGTTTATTTAACTCAGGAAATAATCTTACCAAATATCCCTCGTGCATCTAATTTTTCCTGCGGAAAAATTGGAACACTCGTTTCTAAGTAATCTGTTTTAACAAATAGCATTCCCGAAAGTGGAAAAATCCTCGTCTTCCACTCGGATTCTTAAGACCACTCTCGCTCATGCTATTTGTTAAAACAAATTACTAAGAAACTCGTTTTTCCGAATTTTTCCAAAAAAAATAAATGCACTAGGGATATTACCCCCGAAAATTTCGCGCTAGGTATAGTTACTTTTTATCGCGAATCGGAAATATCTTCTCTCAACCCATAAACAGCATCTCTATTACTCTATTTTACTTTATCTCTAGTTTAATTTTATAATATTATAATCCTAACTGTTTCTGGCTGTTCTAGTTGTTATGTTATTTAGCTTTTAGCCTTGGCATCAACCTATAAGTCTTTTAAAATTATTTGATTTTCAAGCAATAATATCACGATTTCCACACAAATATAACAAAATAAATGAGGATCCGTCATTTATTTTATTTTTATTTTTATGTAAGCCAATGTATACCACCAAATTAGGTGATATAGTTTTTCCCGTTTAGGAGCCAACTAATTCTTTCTTTGTACAAGATTGTGTCATGATACTATCGTTGTATTTACTTACCACGGTTCTGTCGATTTAACTTTTACAATGACAATGGGAGTTAATTAAAAAAAAATAGGCGTGTATTGATTATCGTATACCATACGATCGATTTATCAAAGTGAAGCAAACTAGGACAATTTGCTATTTAAAAAAGTCGGTTAGTAGAAGTATAATAGGTACCGTTTGTTTTTTATTCATACAAGGTGATAAAAGATGTGACTCCGAACAAAATCTACATAATATCTGTACCTTTTCTATTGCAAAAATTCATATCAAAAAAGGATGTTACATTCTTAAAATAACAATCCAATGTATACAGTTATATTTTTATGTGTTTGACATAAATAATACCTACTACTTACCTAAAATCATATTAATTAGGTACGTCCGACATAGAACCAGTTTTTAGTAGTGCCACCAGTAGTGCAAAATAATGTATAATAATATATTTAAGTTACAAACGGAAGGCTGGAAGTCATTCGTTTTAATACAATTTAATGGTGGTGAAAAAGTTATAATTTGGAAACTGCACGGAGTCCACGATTCTTGGCACCTTCGTATGCCGCCCCATCTCTCCATGATGAATCCTAGTACTGTAGTAACAGTTTTACCTACCTACCTACTTGTAATTAGTGTACGTTCCAAGTACCTACAGTGTTTTTAATTAGTTGTATGTATGTATGTATGTATTTTGGGGTAACATTCACTGATCTGTTGTGCCCCCTTACTTCTACTTAGTTTCTGAGGAGAGTCTCAGAGACTAGTAGCTCCTTTAGTCCTATTTCCCGGAGGAATTTTAGGATATCTGCAGGCTTCAACCTAGGTAATTGTCCCTCCTCTATCCAGTAGTCTCCCAGGTGCTAGGATTCTGAATTGCTGTTCAGTTCGCAAGTATATGGATGGAGGATTCTTCTTCCATTCCACAAAATCTACAATCTTCTTCCTCCACTATTTTGAGCTTTTTAAGATGCCCATTCAGGCGACAATGTCCCGTTAGGATTCGTGTCAAAACTCTTAGTGCAGTTTTACTTTGACTTATGCATTCATTTGATCTCAACAGGTTATAGTCACCCAGAAGAATCTTAGATTGCCTAAGCCCTGCTAGATCTTTCCAATGGTCAGATCTTCTCTTTTCTTCGGCTTTACCTATTTCTTCCAATATTACATTGGAGCTGATTCCGCAAAAGGGTTCCGGCCCCCAGAAGGGTATTTCAGTCCCCCTCTTGACTTAGTTAGTTACTGGATAACTAGAGCAATTTTACAAGTAGTTTTACTTATTCGAAATTATAACTGTAAACAGATATATTCTAAAAGCTCTTTCCGTTGTAGATCCTAAATCCCAGATTGTCCACAAAATTCGATAGGTGTGCCCTGCAGAAGAATATCTTCAGGATCTCGTTACAAGTTTCCGTGTATGACCCATTGGGTTTTAACATTTTACCTATGGGATTGATAGGATCTTTGTCCATGATTTTCTGGAGTCGATCCGTTTCTGTTTCTATCTCTCTATATAATTTCCCCCAGAACTCTCTTTTTGATGTAATATATTGGAGCGCCTTGGCAGTAAGATCGGCTGGATGCCATCATGTCGGTATTGTCATCCAACTGACGTTTAAAATTCCCGGAAACAAAATTTTTTTACAATTTTAAAAGGAAACATAGATCAAAAGGAATCGGGAAAAACTACCCTCTACACCTAAAAACTACCCATCCCCCCCAAAAAAGTGGCTTAATACACGAAATTGACCATTTTGAGGTGTTTTGGGATTGCAACTCCCAAAAAACAGACCTACAAATTTTTGGACTTTTCTGGACATTTCCTTGGAAAATTGTCCGACCCCAAGGATTTAGAAAAATAACACGGAATATTTAATGCATAGTGATGAGCGATATTTCACGGACAGTTACTTTTTCCCTTCGCCAAAAATGTTTCAGCTGTCACTCCCAGGTTTGTTTTGATTTATGTTTTTGCAGTTTTTAGTGTTATCGTCTTGGACAATAATATGGATCAAGGAAGATTAATTGACCTGGTGCATCAATAAACTCATCTTTATGACAAAAAACACCAAGGGTTCAAGAACAAGCAAAATACTTGGTCAACAATTGCCAGTGTTATGGACTGCTCAAGTAATGGAAATTGTCTATTATTTCTCATTATTAATACCTTCTATTTCGAACAGCTACTAATTTAATAGTTTAAAAGCTCAAAATAGTGGAGGAAGAAGATTGTAGATTTTGTGGAATGGAAGAAGAAACCTCCATCCACATACTTCAGAATCCTAGGACACAGTACCTGGGAGACTACTGGATAGAAGAGGGACAGTTACCTAAGTTGAGGCCTGCAGATATCCTAAAATTCCTCCGGGAAATAGGACTAAAGGAGCTACTGTCTCTGAGACTCTCCTCAGAAACTGAGTAGAAGTAAGGGGGCACAATAGATATTTTAGGTCTCAGTGAATGTTACCCCAAAATACATACATACATACAATTTAATAGTTTCAAAAATATTCCAACACGTATAACTGCAAATAACCGATTTTCCAACACAACAAACTATGAAAAATATGACATTTTTTATCAATAGCCAGTCTTGTCACTCTTGTCAGTTTATGCGCATTTGCAAATCTATAAATTACTCGTTGAATGAACTGGTTTCATTAGGCAGTGGAAATGTAATTTGAGTGTAATTATAATATAATGAGAATGTAATTATAATTAACGTTGCATGAATCCGCCTTTAAGCGCCATGTATGTACCAAACATTACAGTGGCTAGTATGTTAAATCAAATAAATCACTTGTGACCTCCAACTATAATGAGCAAAAAATAATGATAACGACCATATATATGATATAGAATAACGTATGCCTTAACTATATTTATGTAGCTGATTGGATCATTATTGGCCCATCTCTTTGATCGGTATTTTCGGATATAGAAATGGTTGGTTAAATCTTATAGATCAAACTGACCCCGTTTGACTTAGAAATGTAATTCCATATCTGTCGGGCCTATAGCCCGAGAAGTAGTTGTTTCTCTTCAGCTGAACAGTCACTGTTTTTTAAAAATATTTTATCTACGACCACCTTTAAAATTTAATTAGGCATTTACAAACCAAAAAAAATGTGTGAAATCATACATTATACAAACGTTAAAAAGCGTGCTTAAATAACCAATGCTTTTTAAATTGGGTTTTTATTTTAACACTCTTTTTTAGCTACGTAATTATCTAGTTGCCTTGAATTTGTTGTATAAACTTTTGTGCTGTCAGTAAATTTGACAGAAGAGTCAGACATATTGAAAAATATTATTCATTATGATACAGATTTTTGAGCCAATAGGAATGCGACATTCGCACAATATTTAATAAAGCCATGGATACCTGGTTGACATTTCTGAAATTAATTATATTAGGTCTGTTCCCTGTAATAAAAGTGTAGCACTGAGCTATACGATTTTATTTATTTTAATTATGTTTTAATGCTTCTTGCAGTATACAAATGCAATATACATAGATAGTCCCAAATTTAGCAATTTTAATAAAAAAAAATGTTAGGTTAGGTTATGTCTTAATGGCTATCATTACATGATCGTTGCACAAAATACTAGTATGACACTTGTACTTCACGCACTTGTATTATAAATAACTATTTCAAAGCTTTGTAAACCGTTAGAATAATATATTTATTCTTCGATATCTATATTGGTAACACACTTTACTATGATAATACTTTATTGATTCAAGCCTATGGGCTTGTTGTCAAGTTTATCGAATTTCGGTTTGCGGTTGGAGGTGAAGATATCGCTATTGTCACAACTTTAACATTTCCGTTACTGGAAGACATGTTTGATTGTGATATTAGTGTCTTATTCAGTCTGGGAATAAGCTCTTAGAGCTCTCGGACGGAGAACATATACCTTGTAGGATAGCCAGTGGAGGATTTAGGCTTCCTGACGCCCTAGGCCCGGTTTGTTACGCCGCCCTTTTAGTGGAAGCTTCTTACTAGCAGTATCAAAACGATCTAAAATTGCACTCCAAACAATTACCTACTAGAATTGATGTTTGTAAATGCTGTAATTTTCGCTGCAATCCTGTAGCTTCAAATCGCGTAGTCGGTTTCTCATTTTGACTCTCGGCAATGAATTCCAGTGCATCAATAATTATTCCAGACTACTACTTTTCTAATGCGTAACATGCATCATGTCGAGAAGACCAACGAGTTAGAGAAAGAATCGTAACTCTCAAATCTGTACGCTGCACCGAGAACTCGCAATGATGTGTAGTACTTGCAAACTAGAAAATAGTCGACTGCTTCTGTTACAGATTCAACTGAACGTGATTTTACTAAATTTAAACAATGGGCATTGAATTATGAATAACTTATTCTATAAAAATTTTTCTGTTCAAACTAATTTGAACCAACCGCCCCTCAAATTATGCCACCCTATGCCCGGGCCTCACGGGCCTAGGCCTAAATCCATCACTGAGGATAGCTACACCACAGAACACCTTAATAGTGTTCTGTGGCTACACTGCGTTGAAGAAATTAAAAAGCAGGAAAGCACATACCGTTCAGTTAACATTTTCACCGACAGCTAGGCTGCACTGAATGCTCTTGATTCCATAGAAGTTAATTCTAAACTAGTATGGGATTGCATGTGCATAAGGGCAACGGCAAGGCTCATCAATGCCATTTATTGGACCGGAACCCATCTGCGGCGTCGCGAGTCGACAATAAATATGGCCACAAGGAAGAGGGTGGAACAAAAATCTCTAGAATGGTGGGTAATGTCACCAGGACAAAGACAGGCGAAACTTTTCATTAGAGGACATTGGCCAACTTTTACGGCAGACCTAATGGGCAAAGATAGGAAAACGGTCAAAGCCGTAGAAGGTATGTTAACAGGGCATTGTAGGATTAACAGACACGCAAAGCTAATGGGGTTGACAGACGAAGCCATGTGCAGATTCTGTCACCTAGGAGAGGAAGCTGCAGGGCACATCCTATGCCAGTGCGACTGCCTGGCGGATGTGCGGTTTTTTTTACCTGATGGGGATGAGAAGCCAACGGTAAAGCCGGTCCCAGACACTACGTGTATTTGGCGAATAGGCCAATATTTATCATTTGCACGAATGTTTGCTTGATCTCCCACACGGTGCCGTAGTATAGCAAAGGTACACGTAGTTTACTTCGCTGCACTACGGCGTCCTTTACTTCGTGCGAGTTTCCGACCAGCGCCGGGAAAATGACGAAGGACGAATATTTGCCAAAGATAACTTCCCACACGCTACGCGAATAAGTCCGAATACCAAATGTTTGCCAAATACACGTAGTGTCTGTGACCGGCTTAAGATAACAGTTTCTGTATTTTGACATATGGTTTAAGTCAGTTGGCTGTCAGATAGACTTTGTTGAATGCGGTCATGTAATATATTTATATATTTTTTACTAAATTACAATAATTGTCATTTTGAAGTAAGGCGTGTTATCTTGACGTCTATTAGATATATATTTTATTAGATGATCAAAACTTTACAAATAACACATTGCGCAGTCAGTAAACTGTCTCTGAATTGAATTAAATAATAATTAAAAACGATGAAAAAAGCAACCAACAGAGGAGTGACTTGATTCAAGAGCAACAGATTGAGGAGCATAGAAAGATCACCTCGATCGGTAAAAAAGCACAAAAAGATGGCATTTTAAATAACTATAAGAACTTTTTACTAATTCAAGTCTAACTGTCATCCATTGTTTAACCAGTAAACAATGGAAACATTGAAAACTAAATAGAATATGACTTAAGGATTCACAGTAATGTGGCTGATCTGTCGGTGACGTCATTCTGGTATATGTGGTACACCAAGAAAAAATCGCCTTACGATTGATGATTGAAATCTGACATCTGACAGAATCAAGATTCTTACAAGTGCAGTAAGGGGTAGTGTCATAGATATAATAACTTAACATGGATGCGCCTTAGAAAGAGACATCATGGGACCAGAGCAACCAGACAAAGACAGATATAGAGGAGTGGCAAAAAGAGCGTGAAACATAGGTGAAAGAATTGTGAATTGTGAGTTTTGGATTATTTTGTACTCCTTAAATGATAAATTAATATCGCAAATTCAAAATATATTCGTGTGTACATTATATTGAATATAAAATGGTGAAATAATTTAGAATGAATTTCTACATTTATTTATGTTTAGAAAATAAATAATTACGTTTGCAAAATTTATTTTAATCCATTCCCAAGCCAAACTTCCTAATAAACTATAGATAGACAAAATTAATTTCAATTTTGTATGTATTTTCCATTGCTGGCTCGCGCTTTTTGCCACCCTTCTATCTCCATCTCTCTCACACTGCTAGTGCGACACACGATAATATGAGCTGAATAGTGACAAGGCGCATCCATGTTAAGTTATTATATCTATGGGTAGTGTTGATAAAAAAGTAATAATTTATTAAAATTATTTATTCAAATTAGAGAAATTCGAATGTATTGCTTAAGACATACGGTATTATTTGTAAAAGGGTTAACTAACACAAAAATACGTCCGACTATATTCTTTTATAGGTAGTGAAAAAAATACATTCAAGCTTACTTTCTGGTAGTAATACCTTATTTTTTCCTTCTTTTCAGCACATCAGAACTGCTTAAAGATACAAAACCCAAAATGGGTAAATCTCCACTTATTTTGAAACGATATGATAACATTACAAAGTCAGATGAAGACCAGAGACTCTATAGAGGTTTGGAGCTCTCCAATAATATGAAAGTGCTTCTTGTAAGTGATCCAAAAACTGATAAATCCTCAGCTGCTATGGATGTCAATGTGGGTATGTATAAAAAATTCCGTTTTACCATTCCAAGTAAAAAAAACCTCATTAGACCACTTGAAACGATATTTTTATTAAAAGTAAATAACCATTTTTCTGTTAACTTATGTTTCAGGTTTTCTTAGTGATCCAAAAGAAGTGTATGGTTTGGCTCATTTTTGTGAGCACATGCTGTTTTTGGGCACTAAAAAATATCCCAATGAAAATGATTATAACAAATTCTTAAGTGAACATGGAGGAAGTACAAATGCTGCAACTTATCTTGATCATACGCTTTACTACTTTGATATAGTTCCAGAGAAGCTACCTCAAGCTCTAGACAGGTAAAGTGAAAAATAGTGTAATGTCTTGTATAACAATAAAATAGGGTTAGTAGATGTAATACTAGACATAACCATTTCATAAAAGAATTAATGAATCTAGAAATTTTACTTTTAAAGGTAAATGTGCATTACTGTAGTAGACATGTTTTAATTTTTTTAGGTTCTCTCAATTTTTTATTGCTCCACTCTTCACAGAAACTGCTACTGAAAGAGAAATAAATGCTGTAAACTCAGAACATGAGAAAAATATTCCAAATGATCTTTGGAGACTTGATCAATTAAATAAGCATTTAGCTAATCCTGACCATCCTTTCAATACATTTGGAACAGGTTAGATATTATTTTTCAAATTAATTCCATTGATAATTGAATTACCAACCTCTATTTATTTGATAGGTAACAAAGATACTTTATTACGAATACCCAAAGAAAACAATATTGATATAAGAGAAAAGTTGCTAGAGTTTCATAATAAGTGGTATTCCTCAAATATTATGAGTTTAGCAGTATTAGGAAAAGGTAAGTTTAAATTTTTTATGTTATGTACAAATACAATAACAATACTGGCCTAGAAGGCACTCAGCTTTATCAAATATTCTCCACTTCACTATATTTTGCTCCCTTCGTTCAATCTTGGATTCCTAATGCCTCTAAATATATCTTTGCATCCTCCTTCCACCTTATCCTTCACCTTTTTTTCCTTTATTCTATTACCCATGTAAAAGTCAATCAAATTTGAAGTTATGCTTCATTGTATTTGTATTCTGTTTTTGAAAAATATTTGAAATAGGGCAAGTCCACCTGACGTCATGTGGCCGTTGCCCTGATGAATCTGATGATAAGCAAGTGTTTCATGAACAACTCATGGTACTTGATATTTTTTGTTTTGATTTGGTGGTAAATACATAGTTTTCATTGCTTAGGTATTTTAAAAATGGCAACAAAATAATCTTACAAACATACAACAAATAAACAAAGCCAAAAATGACTAAGGTCACATATCACAGAAGAAAATGTTAATCAGCCGAGAATGCTTCTGTTAACAAATGTCATATTCCATCTCCAACAGTGTTGCTGCAGTAAAATGGTGAAACTTGTTCTCAAGATAAAAGAAGAATACAAACAAAATATAATCATTCCAAAAAATAACTTTTATTTTAATAATTTTTATCATTAGTTGAAACATTGTAGGGAAAAAATAGTGCATATATACAAAACCCAATGATAAGTAACTTTGACAACACTGGAAAGAGGCAGATAATGTTAGGGGTCAGTACATCAAAGCATCGCCCAATTGTTTTTTCAGTTTTTAATTAATATATTGATTTTAAAATGCCAGAAAATCTAAAAAATACAATTTTTACACATCATATTGTCTCCACACTGAGTCAGCATCATTATTTGTTGATTGCAATATATTTTAAGGGATTTTATCTCTTAGTGGTCTTTCCCATTCATCCCCTTTTCATCAGCTTCAGCATATTTGCGCTTCATCAGTACAAGGTATTGATATATCTTGAAGATATAGGTACCAATCCTGTTTAACTTAGAAGTGTAATTCAATCTATGTCCGGGCATGTAGCCTGAGAAGTAGTTTTTTCTTCTTAGTTGAATTGTAATTGTTTTTTGAAAAATATTTAAAAAACTTTGTAAGGCCATAAGGCATTATAATAGTATATAATATACATATAGTATAGGTATCTTCGATATCCAAATTATTTGTTGTGTCCAACCATGGATATTAAATTTGTAGTAAATGAATATCAGTAAAAACTTTTCTCATTTAAATTGAATAGTTTCACTAGAAAACATATTTAGTAATTCTACCTAAGCATAATTTAAAATTTATCAAATCGCACAAAGTTCCTTATGCCTTCTAAAAAGTCGATTTGGAGCTGAATTCTTTGAAACATAGAAGAATAATAAAAACGTAATAATATGTAGTGGGGTAGACATCTTATTCCAAAAAGTAACAGTAGTATCAGTATTCAAACTATTCTTATTATGGTACTTGTATAGTTTATTTGCCCATGAATATACAATATTCAGGGTTACCAACTTTTACTCCATTGTTTCAGAGATACAAATTTAAGTTTCATATAAAAGTTATAAAAAAAGTTATGCTTCACATTTCAAAATTATTTTCTTTTAAGTATTACTATTATTATACATTCTGTATACAAAATTAAATGATTATAGGGTGATTATTTCATTAGGATTTCAAGATTTTCACATAAAAGTAATCAAATGTTTGAAAGTACCCAGTAGAATCTAGTTAATCTCTATAAAGAGGGAATGAGAAAATGAAATTAAATAGTTTATATAGGGCGTAAAACAAACTTTTTACATAATAAAACTAGTCACTACATCCAAACAAATCAGAATAAAAATATAAATACATATACACAGCATCTGAATAAAAAAATCATCACATAAAACAACCTTAATATCAATTATACAAAACAAATTTGAATAATTTCCAACAAAATATACTTCTTCATTAGATAATTATTAAATGGAATGATCACCTAATATAATTCATATTCCCTACTGACAGTCAGGAATAAGAAAGTCATTGTTAACATTGTGTAAAATTTTCAAGGCATTTTTTTATATATAATTATATTTCTTTGCTAGAGAGCTTAGATGAATTGGAAAATATGGTAGTTGAACTTTTTTCTGGTGTAAGCAATAACAACGTGGATGCGCCAGAATGGAAAACTCATCCATTCACAGATGATCAGTTTCGTACTATAGTGTATGTTTCTCCAATAAAAGATGTTCGAAACTTGAATATTATCTTTCCCAGCGAGGATTTGACTGAACATTACAAATCATCGGTAAGTAAAAAGTGGTTATATCAAATACAACTCAATTTTTTTGTTAACGAAAATATTGCATCAATCATTTTCTAAATTTGGTTCATATGGAAGGTATTTCATACAATTACTTTCATTACAAAAACATGGTTTCCTCAAAATAGATTTGCTCTGCTCTGTATTTTTTTCTTCTCCATAATTATAAGTGATTTCTTCATTAGCTTCTATATTTCTTGCAGCAAAAATTGGTAAAATTGGCATAGTGCTATTTTCTCTAATGACCAGTAAGTTACTATTCGGGTTACAACTGTGATTTATATATCTTCCAATATTTCCATATACAGATGGGTCAATGAATGTTTTAAATAATTTTTCACCAAATGCTTCCTTTAAATAGAATATGTAGTTTGTTTTTTTATCATTTTTACTGTTCAGTTGGTACCTTCTTTTAGCTTCTGCTTCTGTCAAAACTTCTCCAGCATATTCACATATGAAATTTCCAGCACATATTGATTTTGATGTAAACAATCCTAATCCTTTATTGACATTCTTGCATAGTTTAACTTCCAAGTTTTGTCTAGGTCCTAGTTGAACTAACTTGTTTCCACAAATATTTTTGTTGCATAAACAGTTTGAATTACACTCGAAAGTTGGCAATACCTCATCTCTGTATTTTAGCTTGTAAGATTCCAAGTTTGATTTATCCATATATTCATAAGCAGTTCCACTTTTTAGTAAGCATTGACAACTTTGAACTACACATTCCTCTAAACACTTACAACCTTCTGTATAATATTGATATATATTCTCTGCTTCTCTAGTGGGTAAATTTCTTGGAAAATATAATACTCCCTCTACCTCATGTTCGTAATTATCTTTAAATTCCATGTTATTTTTTAAGAAAGAAATACTAAACTACAATCATATGTAGATGATTTGAGGTTATGCTCAATTCATATTTCTTCCTCATTTTTAAAATTAACTGGCCGTTTTCTGTATTTATACAGCCAATATGTTCATAAAGGACGATGCAGTACAAAAAAAATTACCAAAAATATAATTTTAGTTCGAGAATACCGAATTAAGAATGGTAGATATACAGGTACAGCAGTGAAAATGTTTGCAAAAAAGTTTTACAAAGATGAATTTGTGTTTGACTTGCCTTCAATTTACTTAATTTTTTTCTCATCAATTTATCACTTGGAATGTACAAATTTTCTGTTTGCATGTAGGCATACAAGTCCTCATAATTGGCATAGAGCCACTGTTTGACACTGTCAAATTGACAGATGCTACTTTTCAGTCTGAATCGTTCGATTATTAGATCTAGAGTTAGGGGAGGTAAATCTGAACTGTTTGGTAATTCAGCTCAGATCAGTCCGAGGTAAATCTGTTTGCTCGGAATATTTTGACCGACGAGAAAGATTTATCTGTGTATCTGTCACGTTATGAGGTTATATTGTAGTCACTACTGTCCTTAGTAAATCTCGTAGTGTTTGTTGACCATGAATAGCGACCAAAATTGCCTCAGGAGTAGACATGGCTGTAACTAATGAATAATAAAATCTAACACACTATAAGAACGAAAACACCAAGCAATAGCAATTTCCTCAGATTAATATCTGATTACGTGACCAAAAATCAGTCGCTTCTGCGATGCAAATACCGAACGTAGCTATTAGACGACGAAAAAAGCAATCAACAGAGGAGTTACTTGATTCAAGAGCAACAGATTGAGGTGCACTTGAAGTTCAATTAAATAGTCACCTCGTTTGGTTAAATCTGCCGGCAATAAAAAAAAGTATCTTATCTCTCCTTGCATTATTCACTTAACAACACTACAAAACGATGGCATTTTAGATAATTTCAAGAACTTTTTACTAATTAAAATCTAACCGTCATCCGTTGTTTACCAGTAAACAATGGAAACTATAGAATATGGCAGGAGGGCTCACAGCAATGTGGCCGACCTGTCAGTGACGTCAATCTGTAATGGCCTGTAGAGTTAGACCTTGTGGTTACCCATATACTAAAGTGATCTGTTGCGTCTCGCCGTGTGCGTGTTGGACTCTTTTTTTGAAGGATAACGATAAAATTTTCGTAAGGCGTTAATTTATGTGCAAAAATGTTCTTCTATCGTAGAAGTATACTAGTCCAGGGTGGTAAGATCGAAAAATCTACCTAGCATCAAAAGTTTCTGATGAGGAATATCTTATGCCCTATAACATGATAAAAGTATCTTCTATAATATGTTCCTTGTGGTGTATTCATTAATAAATAATTTTTTAAATCTACTTTCATCATTCTTTTTTTTATTTGTTGGGAAAATTAAACCATAATATTATATAAATAAAATTACAAAAAATATTGTGGTTTAATTTTCCCAACAAATAACAAAAAGAATGATGAAAGTAGATTTAAAAAAGTATTTATTTCAACCTTTGACTTTTCAAAAATTTATCATGCGCATTTGATAACATTTTCGAAATTAGTTTGTTTATTTAAAAACATTTCCATTTACCTTGGACACAAGATGAATTTTTTATAAACTGCTCATATATTTGTAAACATTTCCTTCTTTCTATCATAGGTGTATGATAACATTTTCAAGGGGTTCATTTATTTGTAGAACTTTCTATTTACCTTGGGCTTATGATAACATTTTTAAAAGGGGCTCATGCTATCTTTGTGGAGTGCATTTTGAATTTTCACTTATTGGATTTCTAGCGAGTTTTGGTGACAACATCTTTATCCGGTTTGAGGGATTTTGGTACTGCCAAAATAATACAGGTGCTGTCAACATCATCGTGTAATTGTAGGCCAATTAGCCATGTCATCTAATCTAAACTGTCCACATGCCTTAAAGCAATACAAATTTTGGAACATATCAATATTGCTTGCTATAATGTTGTGATTCTTTTTCTAGCCTAGTCATTACATAAGCCATTTAATGGGACATGAAGGCCCAGGCAGTATTTTATCAGTACTTAAAGCTCGAGGATGGTCAAACAGTTTAGTAGCTGGAAGCAAACCAGCTCCACGCGGTATAGGATTCTTTGCTGTAGCTGTTGATTTAACTGAAGAAGGAATTAATCACGTAGATGAGATTGTTGAATTAGTATTCCAGGTTTGTGTAATTTTTCTTTACAGGGTAGGTCGACATGTGCAGCACGGATTTTAGTACTTTAACCATAGCAATTGAAAAAAATGTTTTTCTATTGATAGTCAAGATAAAAGAAGCAAAATTATGTCAGTTATAGTAGTTTTGCAGAAGAGGATATATTAATTATAATTTATTGCATTATTTAAAAATAAAATAAAAATTGCGTGCATTACATGGATCCCTGTCCTCTGTGTTTGTGTGTCCAACCCTACAGCTACACATTCTTTAACTTGATAAATATTGAAACTTTCTAGTACTTGAATATGTTGAAAAAAGAAGGCCCACAAAAATGGGTACAAGACGAAAATACAGACATAGCACAAATGATATTTAGATTTAAGGATAAAGAATCGCCTAGAGGTTACATTTCTTCTTTAGTACACAGTATTCAGGTTAGTTCATATTAACTTTTTTATTTTATTTTTTTCAATATAATTTTATTTTTTAGGAATATCCAATGGAAGATATATTGTATGCAAATTATATGATGAATGAATGGCGTCCCGATCTTGTAGAAGATACGTGGAAGAATTTTGTTCCAGAGAAAGTTAGGTGAGCTACTACCAAATAAAAATAATAGTTTCAATTCGTTTTATGGCTTTGGCATAGACCAACTAGCCAGATCCATTTTTTCACAGTAACAATAATTATATTACGCTAGTAATATGTGTTGTGTCTGTTTTTGATTTTTTTCATTCTTCCTTTTTTATTGGTTTGTTTTATTTTTTTTTTATATATATATTTTCTTATCATTTTCTTTATTATTATTATTTTTAATCTGTTCGTAAACACACAATTTATTTTTCGCCTGTATTGCTCACAAATTTTGTTAGTAGCTTAAAATTTCATTTTACACCTTATAATGTGCTTGTACAATAGTATATTACATACCTAGCGGGGAAGTAGATCATTACAGCCCAGAATGATCCTTCCCGCGTGGTATGTATACTATTTTATTCACAATCGCTTAGTTACAAGCTTTTAAAAACATTAATCTTAAGAAAATTTGTTAGCACAATTTAATATTTTTTTCGACAAAGAACTGCATGAATCTATTGCTAGGCAATATTACTAATTTATTGGTCTTGACAATTATGTCATAAAATATTCTTTTTACCACGAAATTTTGGTTTTTTGCTCAAACAAGTACATAATTGTCTTATTTTGAATGATCCTGTACTCCTCCGGTAGTTCAAGAAACTGCGGTTAGGGAATAATTCCGTAGAAAAGCAAAGAAAGGTATTTACTTTTTATAAAAACCAGCTCAACACAATATTGTCATACTTCAGAAAAGTGACACATGCTTCTAGCCGGAATTAGTAATTTACGTTACAAGACCGGAAAGTACTGTTTTTCAGGGCGAGTCCTAGAAGCTTGGAGAGTGACGTACAATATTTTTTTTAAGACAGACACTTCGATATACATTTAATTCTTTATCGGATAATTCAAAATCTGAATTCATATTATTGTTAAATTTGCGTACTCGCGAATTAAGTTTGACATGAACGACAAATTAAAAATCAACCAATTGTCATCACTCGACAATATATCGAAACGTGCGCTCGTGGGAAAAGTGACGCTTTGCGCACTAGTTGTATAAACTACTATTTCCAGTCCCTCATGTCCATTTTTCGGTCTTGATCGGCAAAAATTGTCCAGAAAGTGTATACCATAAAAATTGATATCGTTAGAATACTTCAATATTATTAATATGATGTGACATCTGTGGTGAAAGAATAAATTAAACTGGATCTTTATATTGCTGTTACTCGAGTAGTAGGTTTGTTGTTCGGAATTATTTATAATTTTTCCTAACCTAGAAAAATGTTGATAGTTTATAAATAGAAAAAATCTTATTTTACAGAATATCTGTGATAGCTAAACAGTTTGAAAAAGAATTGGATGAAAAAGAACCTTGGTATGGAACTAAATATCGTAAAGAAAAAATTGCCGACTCAACGATTCAGGTATTATTAACATTATTATTACTAATGGTGGTTGAACAAGAAAAAATGAGGTATGATAATAGATGAAAATTTGATATTTATTTAGATTTTCTAACTACCACTTATAAAATTCTGTCTTTTTTCCATCAAAAAAAAGCTTTCCGATTTATTCTGAATTTTTTTATTATCTCGTACTCCGGTCGGAAACCTGTTTGGGTACAAAAAACCTTAAGTTTATGTTTTTATAGGTTGGCAGGTAAATAAGTAACAAAACCCCTTAAAATATCCCTGATGCCCTGCTACCTCCGAGATATGGGGGATGAAAAGCGGTGAAAAATGGTTTTTCTCAATTTCCGGCTCACTGAAATACTGGGTGTCCCACTATAAAGTAACACATTTTGACGGCTTATTACTCGAGAATGGAAAAAGATATCGACGTGCAGTTTTCTCTAAACTTCTTATATTTCCTTCAAATTTTCATTGACATAGTTGCCAAATGTATATTTTTTCCCGAAAGCACCGAAAAAAAATGACCATTTTTGAAACGAAATTATCGGTTTATTTTAAATACAACACCCTATATTTTTTAATACCATCTGAAAGTCCCTTTCTTCCCCTTTCCAAAAATGTATACATTATCGGCATATACTTAAGTTTTTAGGGTAAAATTTAATTGTTTATGAAACCATGTCAATAACTTCCAAACGTAAATTATCTCATTTTAACAGCTTGCAAGTCTCAAAAGTCGTAAGAAAGTTACTTTTGTTAATTAATAAAAGTGACCAGGATAATATTCAGAGCCATTTTTGACAGAAATACGCCTATACACGAAAATCGATATTAACTTGGGTACAACAATTTACAGAATCGGGAAAACTAGAAAGAAAGAAAACATTTAAAACAAACATTTTTATTTACATATAAGAACAAGGAACCAAACATAACTTCATAAAACACATCAAAACAAAAAAAATTATATTTAATAAATAAGTTGTTGCATGTGACCTTCATCTGCATCTCTACATAATTCTAATCTCATCCAAAAATTACTGAACGCATTTTGCAGCATTTCTGGTGTTATGGTATTAAAAACATTTACTATGTTATTTCTTAACTCCTGAAGGTTTGTAGGGATTGGATTATAGTAACTTTCTTACGAAAGTGAAAGCAGCTCATTAATCCCTTGTCCCATTTTCGAGTTATAACGTTTCCAAGCTGTTAAAATGTGATAATAATTTACGTTTGGAAGTTATTGACATGGTTTCATTAAAAATTAAATTTTACCCTAAAAACTTGAGTATATGCCGATAATGTATACATTTTTGGAAAGGGGAAGCAAGGGACTTTCAGATGGTATTAAAAAATATAGGGTGTTGTATTTAAAATAAACCGATAATCTCGTTTCAAAAATGGTCATTTTTTTTCGGCGCTTTCGGGAAAAAATATACATAATATACAACTGTCAATAAAAATTTGAAGGAAATATAAGAAGTTTAGCGGAAACTGCACGTCGATAACTTTTTCCATTCTCTTGACCCTGTATTTCAACTTCGAAATTTTTTTGGTTAGATATATGTATTTTGAGGATTTCTTGCCACCAGTTTCATGAAATTCGAAAAAAAAATGCTTAAATGAAAACTGAAAAACAGAAAAAAAAATTATAAAAATATCTTGAACACTTTGAAGTTGTGGCAAAAAGTGTTGTGGATTTTTTGTACACCTAGAACTTTTAGCAACGGCGTCAAAATGTGTCGAAAATTGAAAAAAAAAACAATTGGCGCGCAATTACATATAAAATAGGCACTATTAAATTCAAATTAACAAGTTATAATAAATTTGTTATCGCTTCATAGTTGAAGCTGATTTTCTTGGGCTATCTCTGCTGTAGTTTGCATAGATAAATTATGTTTTAATCGTCTCTCCTGATAACGAAAGAAATATACAGAAAACCGAGTGTATCTGTTAGCTCGTGTAAACTAAAATTGTAGATACAAAACATAACAAATTTCAATTATATTTTTAGAGGTGGAAAGAAGCAGGACTTTGTCCAGAATTGAAAATGCCTGAAAAGAACGAATTCATTCCTACAGATTTTAATTTGTATCCAATTGATGAAGATGTAAGTATATTTCTTGTAAGTACATAGTAGGTTTTACAATAATTTACATTTTAGGTAACTGAATTTCCCGTTATTATTGAGGATACTGCTTTAACACGGGTATGGTTTAAACAGGATGATCAATTTTTACTTCCCAAGGCAAATCTTATGTGTGACTTTGTCAGGTAATTGTTGTATATATTTAATAAACATACTTTTTTTTAAATTATAGAATATTTTCTGTTAGATTATTAATGCAATGTTTTCTATTTTTATTATTAATTTGTTATTAAATTAAATAAAGAGTAACGTTAGTTCAAATACCCTAAGATTTAATTTTTCGTATTTTATGTTGTTTATTGAGAACATTTCTTAAAATTCGACACCTAACGTCGTAAGTGGTAAAAAAGGAAATTTATAGTATTTTGGTACTTCAGAAGCAGGTGCATACATAATTTTTGTGACTTGAAAATTCTCATAAATGACTCAAAGATGATGTTTTTCCTAAAAACAAGCAACGTCCAATGTTCTATACAAATTATCCCCTAAAAACAGTGAAATAATTTAAAATCTTCCAGGAGTTTTTTTCCATAAATGTCAAAAAAATGTATTGTGGAAGTGCTCAAAATTTCTTAACCTTCTTCAAAAAAAACAAAAAATACGAAATATTTTGAAATACTCTGAAAATTCATTTTTTTTAGATTTGTAGAATATTTATTGAATTAGTTTTGAAGTGCTTCTTAAAAACGCATTTGTGGCTCCCGAAAGTGCTGAAAAAATATAAAAACCCTTATCAAAGTCCCATAAAAAGCCTTCAATTTTTCGTCAATAAAATTTGCTGTATTACACGACCAAATATTTTCGAAGTAAAAATTTAAAACCTGATATTAACCTCAAAAAAACCAATTATGCGGTTCTGTTCTGTTCTGGAATTGCCTTTTACCTAATTTATAAATTGAAGCTCGATTCTGATTATACAATCTCATCGTTGCGACTAAATTTTATGCAGTTTAAGTGCTCGTACCTTGCAAATTACCAATGCAATGGAGTTGCACCAAAATAGAACTTGCTCTAATTTTATGCAATAAGTGACAGCGATTTGGTAACTTTTTTAAGAGATTCTCGTATGTAAACCTAGAACATTATGTTGGTGTGAATACCTGAAAACATTTGTTAAAATTCGTTGCCGTGTAGAACGGTCCTAAAAAGTAACAAGTGTGACGTAGAACGTATGTCGAATAATCTTTAACCCTGATGATCCTGGTCAGGATATGGGAATTAAACTATTGTATTGTCATCGGTCTTATTAAGTGTGCAATGTCTCATGTCAATGGATATTATAAGTTACAAAAAAATGAATTTTCAAAGCTGACCTCCTCCAAACCACCTTAACCTCTGTTTATTCTTCAAGCATTAAATTCATTGCCGAAATCTACATCGAAAATAAGGGTTCGAAATAGTTTTTTAATGTAAATGAAGGAGGGTCTAATTGTTCAGTTCCTTTTCAGCTTTTATTTATTTTATTATTTGATAAAATTTGAAATTATTTTATTTTAAATAGAACACGCTGTATATTTTCATTGCATTAAGTAATGTAACTGATATAAAACAAGCCTAACAATAATAATTATCAATTCTACAAATATCTTAACCTCTCTACGTGTTTTAGCCCTCTGGCGTATCTAGATCCACTGAATTGTAATTTAACTCACATGCTGGTTCAATTGTTTAAAGATGCTTTAAATGAGTATGCGTATGCAGCTGAACTTGCAGGATTGAAGTGGGAGTTGATTAACACAAAATATGGTTTGATTGTGAGTTTCTAATTATCACATTTTTCATCTTTTTATCAATTATTTTTTTGTTGTAGCTGGGTATTGGTGGTTACAATAACAAGCAACACATATTTTTGAAGAAAATTATGGAAAAATTGACTAATTTCAAAATTGATCCCAAGAGATTTAATATAATCAAAGAAACTGTAAGTTCATTATAAGTATACCTAAATCCTAAATTGTATTCAGGTAATATTTATTTTAATCGTTACTTCCATTGAGATTAAGTGTTAGATCTGTAAGTGTTGCGTCTGTGTTGTGGTATTTGCACTAGATTATATTAGTATTAGTTATCATCTTCTTGAGTTGAAATTTTGTATTTGTTTTCAAAAAATATATTTCTTCCAAACTTAATTTACTGCGTAAATGTGACAGATGGGGACAGTATCGTATGTTGTACAAGGAATGTCTTTTATATTTTGCATTTAGAGCTAGAAAAAAACAGTGAACCAATTCTGGAAGCAGTTATTCCACTCGCTTGTTGGAAAATTCAAAATAGAGTGGATTCTGAAGAATAATACATTTAATACTATTATAACACATTACAAAGGTTTTCATAAATATTTTCCAAATAACAATGACCGTTCTCTTACAAAGAAACAACCACTTCTCGTGCTATATGCCCCAACAGATGTTGAATTACACTTATAAGTTGAACGGGGTCGGTATGATCTACAAGATTCAACCAACCATCATTCTGGTTCACAATTTACAGGAAACTGTAATTAAGCATACTCAAAATAGAGTTTTTGGAGGAGTTTACTGCATCTTTTGGGAACTGGACCTTTTACCACGCAGTTCATTCTTAATTTTTGGTAAAGTAAAAAAGTCGTTGGTAATTAGGTCGGGTTCGTATTTTCTTGCTTTAAAACCTCATTGGTTTTTCGAGCAGGGTGGGAACTTGCATTGTCTTGTTGGAGGATCATTCGTCGTTGGGGTTTGGTATTTCCAAAAACGGCAATTACTTTAGGCAAAAAAATCAATATGTACCAATCAGCAGTAATAGTTTTTGGACCTTGCAGAGGAATGGTTGCTACATGACCTGCTTTTGTAACAAATGTCGCCACCATCTTTATGCATCTTGTAGCACCCAAACGCCATACTGACGTTTATTTTCGGGTTCTTCCCTAAAACCCCTATACCGTTCAGCGTCGGGTTAGCCCTTCTTTACCCGTTTCTTCCAGTTGCCTCTGTTTCTGACCAGTCCACTCATCTCTTCCATTGATTTCCCTCTTTTCTTTCTGATCCTCCCCATCCATCTTTTCCTTTCTTTTTCTATCCCTTCTTGCCTCTGTAACTGCTTTGACTAACCTGTTTTCGTTCATTCTTACAATGTGTCCATACCAGTTCAATTGCTTGTTTTCAATCTTTGATCAAATTGGTTCCTGTTTCAGATGCTCTATTATTTCTTCATTTTTACGTCGGTCCTATTTGGTAACTCTTGTGATCTCTCGCAAATATTTTCTTACATTTGTAAGGTCACCCACGTATCACTTCCAAAAGTAGTTACTGGTTATCTTTTTTACTTCTACCTTGTCTGAATCCTCTGGACCCAACATCCCAATTTCTTAGTATATGGCTGACTAGCTCCTATAAATGGGGGTAAATTAAATTATATCCTTCTTTGTTGCATATAATATGCAGCTATCTTTATTTTACATCTTGGATTTCATCGATATTCTTTCTCTTTGGTAAGCCGAATGACCAAGTTTCGCTGCCGTTCAAATCATTACTACACACATTCTTTGTTTTTGTCAGTCTTTCTCCGACTCCTCGTTGGTTGTCTGTAATTACTTTACTTTGTCCTTTTTATTTCTTAGTAAACATTTCCCATATGACTGACATTTTTAAGCCTTCTCCCTTCTTAACATCTTCTTTTGCTTCTTTCTTTTCTAATTGGTCTTTTTCATTATTTTTCTTTCTGAAAGACCCTTTTTTTCCTTTCCTTTCTAAATGGCCTTTTTTATTTTTTTTTATTTATGAATTGCCATTTTTCGTCCTTTTTCTTTATGAATGATCTTTTTATCCTTTTCCAGTATACATGGGTTTTTTTGACATTTTAATTTCCGAATATCACCTTTTTGTCCTTTTACTTTCTTGATCTCTTTTTTTCCTTCTCCTTCTGAATGATCTTTTTTGTCCTTTTTCTTTCTAAATGATCTTTTTTGTCCTTTTTCTTTCTGAATAATCGTTTTTGTCCTTTTTCTTTCTGAATGATCTTTTTTGTCCTCTTTCTTTCTGAATGATCTTTTTTGTCCTTTTTATTTCTGAATGATCTTTTTTGTCCTTTTTCTTTCTGAATAATCGTTTTTGTCCTTTTTCTTTCTGAATGATCTTTTTTGTCCTCTTTCTTTCTGAATGATCTTTTTTGTCCTTTTTCTTTCTGAATGATCTTTTTTGTCCTCTTTCTTTCTGAATGATCTTTTTTGTCCTTTTTATTTCTGAATGATCTTTTTTGTCCTTTTTCTTTCTGAATAATCGTTTTTGTCCTTTTTCTTTCTGAATGATCTTTTTTGTCCTCTTTCTTTCTGAATGATCTTTTTTGTCCTTTTTCTTTCTGAATGATCTTTTTTGTCCTTTTTCTTTCTAAATGATCTTTTTTGTCCTTTTTCTTTCTGAATAATCGTTTTTGTCCTTTTTCTTTCTGAATGATCTTTTTTGTCCTCTTTCTTTCTGAATGATCTTTTTTGTCCTTTTTATTTCTGAATGATCTTTTTTGTCATTTTTATTTCTGAATGATTTTTTTTGTCCTTTTCCTTTCTGAATAACCTTTTGTGTCGTTTTTTTTTCTGAATTATTTTTTTCGTTACTCTCATTTCTGATTCACCTTTTTGTCTTTTTCGATTGTAAACAACTTTTTTCTTCTTTTTATTTCTACTCATCTACTTCCACTCATCAAATTAGTATCTAAGATAAGAAGTACTAATCAACTCCATTTTGGACAATGTTTCCTCCAAATGTATGATTCAGAGCATTCTAATTCTTTCTCCATGAACTTTTGACGTTATACAATTTGTGCTTACTCTTCTCGTCATTGAATTTTAAAATTAACTCATTCAACTGACTCCGAATAATTATTTTTATTAGTAGCTATCAAACTCTCAGATCATAAATATAGATTTGACAGTTTAAGATTTTTCACCAATAGCGTATTGTAATGTTTTTCTTATTTATTTAAATAGTTTTTAACGGGTGGGATAAAATTATACACACTACTATTGCTAATTACTATTGATTTATTTATAGAAAACACACTGCATTAAACTTAATTTATATACACACATTACTTAATGTCTACTAATTTAATTACACTATTCACTATTTCACTGTCCGATTACTTTCTGTGCACTGTCTTTTCAAATTCTGTACCAACTGTTCCCTTGCCGCAGGTATTGACTTTTATATATTTCAACACCTCGAATTAATAGAAGTCGGTTCCCAAATACAAAACAAAACGACTTTCTAGAAGCATCTAGAATGCGCATTCGCCAAAATTTATGATTTAGTGACAGGGCTGGCTTTTGAGCTGGTGACTTCGTAACAATATTTATAATGAGAGCGTTTCTATTTCTTAAAGGATATCTGTCACAGTATCGACGAGATTTAAAAAAATGGTAATTTATTGAAAAGGAACTTCTATAGAACTGACTTGTTTTAACAGGATATGAGAAAGTGTATACCCTTACAAAATATTTATCATTAATTCAAAATATTGATTACTATTCAATTTGTGAAAGGTGTACTATGAAACCATAAATTTTGATTTTAACACATAAAGTTTAACTGTATATACATTGTTTATTTATTGACTGTATTTACATGGTTTGTTTATTGAATAAAGTTTCATTCTATTTTTCAGTATGTGAGGAATTTAAAAAATTTTGCTGCAGAACAACCTTATCAACATGCTGTATATTACTTAACTGTTTTATTAACTGAACATTCCTGGACAAAACAAGAACTTCTTGCAGCTGTTGATCGTGAGTAACTCCATTATGTTTTCCTTATTTATATCGGCATTTTTTAAATAATCCTTTCAATAATAATTTAACAAACCTTTTTTAGTTTTAAACACTCTCAGGAATTTTTAAATGACTAATTTAGGCAAAAATTACCTGCAACTTTTATAGTGACAAATGCACTTATTCGTTTTTTTTTTAAGTTTAACATTTCTGTCGACAACCTTTTGAATTAAACATCAACAGTGAGTCTACAGTAGCGACTCAATCGTCAATATGGTGACAATTTTCCACTTTTCGCAATGTCAGACTACTAAGAAGCAGTGGTTAAAACACTTTCTATCACCACAACTAAAATTCTACAATAGTTATTTATTCGCACTTCTAAATTTCTCATTCATGAAATTTTCCTGCTAAATAACATTTTTCTGTTTGTATTAATACCGGATAAATTTGTGTTTAAGTTCTAAACTGTTTCCTTTAACAATTTGTTTAAAAAAACTGTCAACCTAATAACGCTCCACCTTTGATGTCGAGTTTTTAATAGTTTTTCTCGTTTAAATGCTGGCAACAGTATCTCATTAATACCAGCCAAATTTACCCAGTGAAACACAAACTGCTTGTGCAATTATTACAATTCCAAAACTCACCCAAGTTTCGTGAAAACAAGTGATATCACCAGTATATGTTATTGATTATAGAAAATGTTGTTTTTAAATTAACTTCAACACTTTTAACCTTACAGAAATGACCATCGAAAGATTGGAAGCTTTTATCCCACTAATATTGTCAAAAATGCACATCGAATGCCTTATTCACGGTAACGTTAATAAGGAAAAGGCACTCGAGCTTGTTCATGTAGTCGAAGACAGTTTAACATCATCTATGAGTATGTCCCCTTTGCTACCAAGGCAGTTACTTCTTAACCGAGAACTAAAACTTGAAGATGGCTGCCATTATTCTTATGAAGTTAAAAACGAGGTCCATAAATCTTCATGTGTAGAGTTATATTATCAGTGTGGAATGCAGTCTAAAGAAAATAATATGAAACTTGAGTTGGTCGCCCAAATCCTTCAAGAACCTTGCTTTAATATTTTGCGTACTAAGGTAACACGTTACAATTTGTTTGATTATATTTGAAAATAAGTAAAATATATCGATTGTTAATCTCCCTTATTGATGCAAAAATTTTCCGTCGACTGTTCAAGGTGTATACTATTTTTTCTAAATTCTTAAAAACCAACAATATTTATTTGTTTCATAGGTAAGTATGATAAAAACTAAATCATGTATCGAAGTGTTTACCATTTTGCTTGTTGGTGCAATCGAAACTCTGGTTCCAGCTACAGTTAAGGTTGTTTGAGCTTTTTAAGGTGCCCATACAGACGACAGTGTCTTGTCAGGAAACCTGTCAAAACTGCAGTTTTACTCTGGCTCGGGCAGGAGTATCTTTGATTATCTAAGCCCTACTAGATCTTTACAATGGTCAGTTCTCGTTTTTTTCAGCGTTGCCTATTTCTTCCAATATTACATTAGAACCAAAGAATACAGAAGCCATTTTTAAAGTAGTCGTCATATGTAATGCGATCACATGTAGGTCACATAATGGTCTTTACAGACCCAAATAAGATTATAGTTTGCTTATAGGTTGGATTTGTTTTTTTTAATGACCTATTTCACGTCTATATTGTCAACGAAAAGCGAAGAAATAGTTACTGAAGGAAAAATACCTAATAATACATTTGATAAAACACAAATGTATGCAAAAGGGTACCAGTCCCCAAAAGGGTGTTTCACCCTCCATTTCATTTTATTCCGATGTGTCCCGGAACCCACAAACTGTAGAGTGTGGATCCTTACCCGTACACTCTCGTCCCAGTACTTTCTGCCACCATATTCTTTATTGATTTTTTTTAACTTGAATAGATATACTTTTTCACCCCTCCATCTTGTGCAATTTTCAGACCATTAAAATATGGTGTCCAGTTGAGTAAAATGAGCATTTTTTGACGCTTCTTTCATTTTGCTTTTAATCTTTTGTGGTCTTAGTACCTTGATTAAAAATAAAAAGAAGGTAGTGTCGAAAATGCTAATTTTTCTCAACCTTTCATATATTCACATCATTTGCCTAAACTTTTATTAATCGTTAGCACAAATATTGTGAACAGTAACAGTATGAATTGAGGATTCCTAGAAACTTTATAAAATACAAAAGTATATACACTTGATTCTGGTAAATGTTTAATAAATTGAAATGCATTTCAAAATATTTTTAGTTATCAGAAGTAAACTATAATCAAAGAAATACCATGACTTATTTCAATTCAATACAGGTGTTAGTTATCTGATTCATGTCTCTGAATTATCTTTATTTATTCAACGTATCCCAAAACGTAAGCGACTTTTAAAACTATTTTTATCGAAATAATTGACAGTTCCTTTGTGCGTTAGCTAAAGTTCATTGTAACTGAATGTTTTATTCATTTTTTAAAATTGTTTCGGCAAACACAAGACACACCCATTAAATGTTATTGACTTCGCGAAATTGTGACTATAATGATTATTCACTCACTGTTTGAGTACTTATGAATCTGGTACCATCTTTAACCTAAGATATTGTATTCAAATATTAAATAATCAACATTTTAAGTCTTCCAGAATGCAGAATAAGTGTCTACTTCTTAACACTTGACTTTCAACAATGTTTTTCTCCTTAAATAAAAATGTTTAATCAACATTCAAAATGTTTTTATTTATTGTGTTTAAAATTACAAAATCACTGTAACATGTAAAATTGTGTCTAGTCGAAGACTTCTTGAGTGATGTAGTTTAAGAGATGAGGGAAATTATACCAGAAATGAATACTTAGATGCACAACACAATTATTACAACATTACCGATGCAGATGCTGCCGATCGCTCAAAACATTGAATACACTTCTAATTTTTTGCTGTATATTCGTTTATAGTACTCTATATCTTCTATAAGTTCCTTGTGGCATTACTTGTTATTTTTTCTTATTTTCTTGGGAATCATACCACAATCATGTTTTTTTATTTCAACGTTTCGTGAATGAATGAAACATTTTTGGTCCCTATCTGACACAACGAAAAAAATTTGACAACTAGACAATCAATAATATTTTGAAGTTTAAGACTACAGAACTTTGTTGTCAAATTTTATTAAGGTCCATTCATAGTAGATCACACCTCTGGTAAAATGAGAAATAAAATATTTTATTTCATGACATTCTAACGATATGTAGTCCACTAGAAATGGAATCCAGTGAAGTGCACGTTCCAGGAACGGTTTTTATTGGGATAGTTTTTTCTTGCTTATTTTGGAAATTTTGTTAATATAAACGCGTTTGTTGTTACTTTTTTGTGTATGATTATTTTGTTTTCAAAATATGTATAACTCAGTTTGGTGATTTTGTGTATTGAAGTGTGTATCGATTAACAACCATTCCAAAGATAAATCATAAGAAAACCTGGATAAAAACTTATGATGCTATCCTGATAACGCCGGTAATTGATTATTGGAAATTTCTCTTTCTAACATTGGTAACCAAATTTGACTACATTCGGCTGAAATACTAGCTACACATTTATCTGAATTTAGTTGTATTAAAGCACTTTCTTTGATTTTTCGTCTTTTACTATTGGGCTCTTTCAATATTATTTTTGTCGAATCCCATTGAATTTTATGCCCCTCTTCCCAAGCATGTTTGCAAATACCTGACTTAAAGAACTCCCTATCTTTGATATACTTTTTATGTTCATTTATTCGTACTTTCAATGGTCTAGATGTTTCACCTAAATAGAATTTTTCGCATTCACAAAATATCTGCACAAAATATATGCAGTTTTTTGAAGATTGTTCTTCATTTTTTGGCATCGTTTTTGTTAGTATAGATCTCAACGTATTGTTAGATTTGAAGCTAGTTCGAATATTGAATTGATTACCAATTTTCTTCATTCTTTCTGATAAACCCTTAACATACGGTATTGTCAAGTTTTTAAAAATTATGTTAGCTGAATTATTAATATTATTATTGTTATGGGGTATTAACAATGAGCCCTTCTCTATATTCTTAATTTCTTTATTCACAAATTCTGCCGGGTAATTATTGGCATTTAAAACATTTTTCAGCAAAGTTTTCTCCTTTGTGAATTGATTATCATTAGAACAAATAATTTTGGCCCTATCGTATAAAGATTTTACTATTCCTAATGTGTTTATTGCTTTTTTTGTTACAATTGATAAATTTAGCTGGACTTTATCTGGAAGTTAATAACGCAATTTCAAAACTTTTTAGGAACAATTGGGTTATATAGTTTTCAGCGGCGTGAGAAGATCTAATGGGGTGCAAGGTTTAAGAGTTATTGTACAATCTGATAGACATCCAAATTACTTAGATTCAAGAATAGAAGCATTTTTAGACAGCATGCTGGTAAGACAACAAAATAATAGAACTCTTGAAAGATCCAATATTAATATATGTTTATTTTTTTTTCTTTAGACCCACATTATTGAAATGTCTGAGGAAGATTTTGTAAAGCATCGTGAAGCTTGGGCAGCTCAAAGATTGGAAAAACCTAAACAACTAAATGCTTTAACGAATCGTTTTTGGTCAGAAATCACAACACAACAATATCACTTTGACAGAGCTGACGCAGAAGTTGCATATTTAAGATCACTGTCTAAAAATGATATAATCGATTTTTACAAAGTGAGTATATGTAATAAATTTTCAGCTATTTTCGTTTCAACTTTCATTTCGCCATTTTTAAAATTGCTTTCCTTCGCCACTCTCATGCAGATACATGGCCGTACCCATTATTTTCGTTTCTAACAAATATGCTTTTTAGGAGGTACTTAGCAGCAACGCCGGAAAGCGTAAGAAGCTATCAGTTCAAGTAGTATCCATGGCAGAAGGTGGAGCAGGACTAAATGCTACTGAAAATTCTCACGAAACTTGCAAAAGTTCGGTTATAAACGACGTAACGGTGTTCAAGAGCAGCCACGAGATGTACCCCTTAGTGCAACCGTACATAAACATTACCAGAAAAGGCAACAAATGTAAACTGTGATGTCGCGTATAGGCTATAAGAATTAACATTTTTATAATTTGCATAAGGAAGTGATTGATCACACCACGCAATTAATATATTTTTTCAATTTCTGGAATTTAGGAACAACATTTGAAATAATCTCCAAATTCTATTTATTGCTAATCACAAATTATTACAGGACCACGGTTAATATAATGTATGAAATTTCTAGTGTGTCTAAGGATATTGACTATGCCAAAGTGATTTACTTATTGACGAAACTTTCACGTATTTCTGATTAAGTCTTAGTATCAGTCGTAATTTGAACGAAATTAGGTAAATTATTTATTGATTCTCGAAAATTAGACTTGTATACGATCTTAAAACCTTGAAGCGCTTAAACAAAAAGGGACTTTATCGGTTTTATTATCGCTTACAAAATAACACATCTGAGGTGCTTTTGATTAAAAATAAGTCTGATAAGAAGAGCTAATTCTGAATTGTTCGGTGGCGGTGCATAAATTTATTAACGTATTATTGTCTAATAGACTACTAGAATGATTAGGGTGAAAATCGTTTAGGACGAGCGATATTAACTGTAATTTTGGATTTACTTAAATATATTCAGCATTAAATAAGAGCGGGCTCATCAAAATTGACAACCAATCGTAATTAATGAACATGAATTGTGTCAAATTACTAAAACCTTCAATTCAGATGAATGTACATTTTCAAAAGCCACCTCTGGAAACAGTTGTTTCCAATTTCTTGTCAATATAGCATTATACTTGATCTCAGCCAAAAGATCTGTCTACCCGGTCCCATTTTGCTCCGGGAACAGCGACTATTGTGGCGTGCTCGAGCTAACTTGTTCTCTGATCGGCAGCACATGATGACTAATTTTGAAAATTTTCTACACGATGTTTGTACGCATAAACTTTGTAAAGAAAATGTTGATATACAAAAGGTTGACAATTTTAGTTAAGCTTGCGGATTGTCATATTTTGTATTTATATTGTTAACGAAATAAATAGGTTTAGAATATTTGTATTCTATACAATTATTTCAGTTATTCTGAGTGACTGTCATCGTGCGCAACTAAGCATTATTTGCATAAAAAACTACGCGGATATATAGCAAAATGCATCAGGGAAGACCGCTATTTCCACTAAGGAATACGTTTTAAAATATGTACTTAAAAACTAAACCTGACTTTCAAATAATATAACTGCTGTAGATTTGAAAAATATTAGGTTAATTTTATTCATCTGTCAAACAAATTCTGACCAATCTCATGCGCTTTTATTAACCTTGGAAATAATCAACAATCGTCTGCGAACAAGTTGCGCAGTCGAAGGAAATACTGCATAAATCATCTTAACAAATAATCTAATTTTTAAAAGTAATGTCTATTGACAATAATGAAGGGTCTTATTGGTACTACTTAATTCACTTTCAAGCGTTGTACGTGGGTGTTTTAAACTGTTGTAAAAATCATTTTAGGACTATTTGTAAATAATAACTATGTTGATTATAATTTTATGTAAATATACATTGAATTCAAAGTAATAGCGAATACGAATTTAATTTAAAACCTTTATGCTGGCAGTACAACTCGCCTTGTCGCTGCTCTCCCTGGTGGCAGATTTTCTCCAAGAGTCAAAAAGAAAACAACTATACGAGTGCCTATACGACCAGGGTGTATTGCGTGTACTGTCGACATTACATTTCAAACTTGCTCGATACGGAATTCAGTACCCGCATTAATCTTTTTGTCCAAGAGAAACTATGCACTATATTGTTGGAATTGGATCGCAAAGTAGAACATCTGACACCTGGAAATCTCTTGGAATTTCTCTCACTTTAATATTTTTTCTCGCATATGTTTCTTTTACGAGCCAGTTTCTGCACTAAATTCGTCGTCAGAGATAAATTGGTGTGGCATCAGGGGACAGCCAAGACCTTATTGTTTTTAAATAGCAAAGGGGTCATGTGTCACTTCATTTGTAGCGTAATAAAATAGCTATTTGTATAACAATGGAGAAAAATGCTACTTTTACTCCCATGTTATACATATGATTTTTCCGCCTCACTCAAATAACAACTCATTTTTAAATGGTTTATTTATGAAGCAACAAACAATCTTGAATCACTCATTTTTTAAATATTATTTTATATTTTGTTGATATACAGGGTGATTCATTAATAAAGGGCAAATCTCTGAACTGGAGATACTACACACCAAAATATGGCAATTGAGCTTAACATGTCTTATACAAATGTTGCAGGTTTACGAGATACAGGGTATTTGAAATCGGAATTTTAATTTGAAATTTATTAATAATGTACCATGCATTCTTTGGCATCGTTATATCGAAGGGCATGTCCACCAACTGACAGTTGACAATACCCCTGAGGAAAAACAATTATTTGGTTAGATTTGGTTGCTTTGTATTGATTTAATGATCCTTTTTATTATCAACTGTAATATATAGCTTTTAAAATACCTAAGTGTGATATCTTATGGATCTGGCAATAGTGTCGAGTTTTAGGAGCACATGCCCATTGGTACAAAACGACAAGAACCATTCTCAACCACCGAACAACTATGTTAACTAAATATATACCTATGTATGTATTTTGGGGTACCATTCACTAAGACTTAAAAGGTCTATTGTGCCCCCTTACTTCTACTTAGTTTCTGAGGAGTCTCGGAGACTAGTAGCTCCTTTAGTCCTATTTCCCGGAGGAATTTTAGGATATCTGCAGACTTCAACTTAGGTAACTGTCCCTCTTCTACCCAGTAGTCTCCCAGGTGCTGTGTCCTAGGATTCTGAATTGTTGTGCAGTTCGCAAGTATGTGGATGGAAGATTCTTCTTCCATTCCACAAAACCTACAATCTTCTTCCTCCACTATTTTGAGCTGACAATGTCCCGTTAGGATTACTGTTAAAACTCTTAGTGCATTTTACTTTGACTTATACATTCATTTGATCTCAACAGGTTGTAGTCACCCAGAAGAATCTTAGATTGCCTAAGCCCTACTAGATCTTTCCAATGTCAGATCTTCTCTTTTCTTCGGCTTTACCTATTTCTTCCAATATTACATTGAAGCTGATTCCGCAAAAGGGTTCCGGCCCCCAGAAGGGTATTTCAGTCCCCCTCTTCGCTAGTTCATCTGCTATTTCATTTCGTTCTATTTCTGTGTGTCCTGGAATCAACGTAAGGTGACTATATTGTTCTCGCCTAGTTCATTAAGTTTGCCTAGGCATTCCCACGCCATTTTGGAACTGATTACACAAGAAAAGATTTAAAATATAAGACAGATTCATATCAGCTTCTAATGAAGTAATTCTTTCAATAATCCCATAAATAGCATTTACTCAAAACCAAAGAAAATTGGATTATGTTATTCAAAACTCAAACAAATCAAATATTTCTTCATTCCTTCCACTTTATTTCAGACTCAAGTAGGTGAGCTGAGGTTATCTGTCAAAAAGGACGCACCTTTTGTATCTAATCGTACGAACATGCATTTTTAGTGTATGTTTGGCTGCCTATACCAAAATAATTAATGAATGATTTTTGTATATTAATGTAGATATTAAACATATTAACATATTATTTTACAACTACACAATTTCCACAGTAGGTATATATTTATTAAGAGTTTAGATAAATTTCTACTTTAACAATCAAAACTCGATCGTTAATGTAACCAGATTGCTTAATAGTATCTTCTGGTACTCTAAACATACTTTCTTCTTTAAATCCAAACATTAATCCTGAGCTGATATCCAAACTTTTATCTATTTGGTTTAAAACGTATATTCTATGCTTTTTAACAAAACCTCTACTTGACGGTTTTAATTGGATGCCACAATATTCTTCGTCCAAATAGTTAGGATAAAACTGCAAGTGGAGAGAATGTCCTAAAAAAATTAAAACATTATGTATATTTATAAAATACATGCTTTATTCTAATTGTATTTTATGTAGTCTGATCTTACTCGATATACCTCAAGACCTCCTCGTTTGTAATTTATGTTTTGAGTATCAGAATCACCTCAGAAATACAGTGATAGATGAACCTATTCTCCAAGATTTGTGAAAGTAGATTACTCTGCGCTGCATTTACACTTACACTAGGGGAGAGTGACCAGAACAGCAAATTACCATCATAGGTGACAAAATTTGGGGCTTGAGAAAATAATTTTTTTACATGATCAAAACTGCTTGAAAAAGTGTGCATTCACAAATAAAAAACATTCTGAACGCTCATCCAATTTATACGTATTTCTTACTGTGTCCTAGGGCAATAAAGAGTAATTCCGACACTGTCAATAATTCTGCAGGATTTGTTGTACATTTTGAGAATATTTTTACCGTGCAGACAAAGGCGATTTTTTCTTACATGCATAGTAAAAATTAACTAAGAAAAACACACATACGTCATCAATTTGTTATCGTTATCTCTCTTTAATATATACACACCTAGTTGCGCTGGTCTTTGTCAGGTATGACGCTGTGTATTTAGGCACGTTTTTTTTACATCATTTATTCACCATTGGTTGACTAACGTCAGTCTCCGCTGCAACGACATGTTAGAGTCATCAGTGGCACAATTTATTCATTCATCTGACAAAACTAACTTAACGAGAGTATATAGAAAAATTTTAATTTTTGGTTCATTAAATTCTTTCGTAAAATATAATCCATACAATTGAATTGAATTCTTATTTTGATAAATTTAAAAATGTGAACTAGTTACAGTATACTCACCCAAAATATTGAATAAAGGACTGGATATATATATTTTCTTTTTCGATAAAACAGTATCGATATTTCCAATGTTCCAATAATAAAAATAAATACTTCCTTTGTTGGAATCAACGGCCGAGTTGTTATAAATATTTATTTCTTCCAATCTAGACTTAGGAGACTTTATTTCTCTGGTAGATTTTGCTTCCCCACTTTCTACATCGTTATCATTAGTAGCTTCTGGTCGGGGAACTTTTAATAATTCATCAAGTTGTGGCTGAACTTTGGGAATTTTAAATCCGTTTTCTTGAAGTATGTTTTTAATATGTTCCAGCTCTTCTAAAATATTCTTCTTGATGTGGTTTAGATTGGTTTCAAGTTCCACTTTAAATACATAAAATTACCACGGTGACCTATTTTAAGAAGATGGAACAACAAGAAAATTTATATATTTTAAAACTTACCAGAAGTGCAAACTCCTTTGAGTTCTCTAAAAACAGTGGCATTAGCAGTAGCTTCCAAATCTTTTGAAGAAATTTTACAAACTGCGTGCTGTATTTCTTCAGTTGTACTATTTTTTACGGTCGGTGACTTTACTATAAAATTATACCAATTTTATATTCAAAATTCTTAAAACATGATTAAAAAGAAAATACACTCATCTGCCTAAATTATTAAGAATATTTAGTTGTACAAAGCCAGTCGGAACAACATTAAGAAACTATAAACGGCCGCTTATCGGTCGCCAAAGGAAATGATATGCATGATTAGACCGGAAGCCCATGACACATGTAGGCTTCACTATTTGAAATGGAAGCCGTTTTGTGAAAAACTTGCTAATCGAGGATACAGAGGGGACATTGGCAATCTTATAGAATTTTCACGAAACTGGAACAATTAATGGATGCATTCCTTGGGTACTACTTTATCATAAAAAAACATGGCATACAAATTCAAGCGATACTAAGAGTTGATAAGCGAGGGTTAAAAATTTATATAAAAAGGTGGAAAAAAAACGATTAGCTGTACTTATGCCGAAGATTTTGCTATCTTAGTAGATGTTAAAAACATTAGACGCATACGTTTTACGGCGATACTTCATTTGTTAATAATTTTCCAAATATGATTTTCAATGCCCTCTGTAACGTCAATTAGCAAGCTTGGGTCTTGGACAATAGCCTTATTCTATTTGTTTTTCACATTAAACTCAATGGCGAAAACGGCTACCATTTAAAATAATGAAGCCTATACACGTGTCATGGGCTACTGGTCTATATGCATTTTGTCGTTGAAATTTCTTCCATATTATCAGAAATAATGAAATAATTAAAATTCTTAACGATTTCATAATAATTCATTAACAAGAATGAATAGTTTTAAAGTATGAATACATTGTAAACAGTTGAAATAAACCTAGAAAAAGTATGTCATTTAGGAGAAGCACCTATAAAGCTTTCCTTTTTATTTCTACCTCTGATAATAGGTAAGTCATCGCCATTTTCTTGGAAAAAATCACTTTCACTACCTAAACAGCATCTCCATTTGAAAACTCCACTTTATCTTTAGTTTATTTCTTGATTTTTTTATCTTAATTATAGACTTAATCAATGATTATTTGAAATTAATAATCTAATTTCTTCTATACTATATAGTAATATTAAAAAAATACCTTACCCTCAGGTAAATATAAACCTCCTACTAAAATAACAAATATTATTATTAAAAGAAATGATACATTCATATCTACAACTTAGATGAAACTAAAAATACATGAAGATGAAAATTAGTACGAGCGTTCCACTTTATACCTCACTAAATATATTAGACGATTTCGAAATTTAAACCAACAATTTTAACTTAAGATATATTTTTAGTGAACTAATCGTAGACATTTATCATTAAATATTTTATTTTTCTGGATAATAAGCTCATCAATATACGGTCGCAAAATAAAATACTCGAAAATAAATGTATGGATCACCCGCTGTGTTCGATATACTACATTTTTAAGTCCTTACGTGTTGAAATTTCTGACTGTTAAAGTATTATTTGTAATACAAAATGTTTTTTTATTATACCAAACTGCGCAAGTTAAGCAATTTTTATTTCAAAAATAATTCAAAACCACCTCTATAATATACAGTATGGTGCAAATGAAAGGAGTAAATTCATTATTTCGTAAGCCGGCGACTTTAAAGAAAAATCCCGTCGATTTTTATTTTTAAACAGGCTATTCGTAAGAATACCTTTTTATTTTTGACATAATCGCTAAAAATTTTAAATGGAAATGTGGGTGTTGTAATGCATTATTTGAGAGGTCTTTTAAATACCTATTCAGCCATATCAATATGTACAGTAATTGATTTGCGTATTGTCACAAATATTATTGATAAAATTTCAACAGATTTATTAATAAAATGTATTAAGTATTGGTATGATGTATTTATTGACACTGGTTATGAAATGTCTTATCCACCTACTTTTCACCTTTTTTAAAAATCTAGTTACCTTACCAACATTTGACACTTGGACATAATTAACTTTCTGTCAAGTGATTGATAGTACTATTGTATTAGACGAATTCAAAAAGTGTTTGTATCTATCAACATGAAGCTGACTGAAACGCAAAGAATTGAAATTCCAATAATGATTGGTTGTGGAGCTAAAGCACGTAAGTCGAAAGAGGTATGTACGTTATTTGAAAATAAATACCCCAACCGAGAACCAATTTCACAATCCACTATAAGCAAAATTGAGAAGAAATTCAGAGAAACGGGTCATGTAAAAGACCTCCCTAAAGGTAGTAGAAAACCAATATCAGAAAACAAACAACTAGATGTTCTGTTAGCCTTTCAAGATAATCCCCAAACCAGTTCACGGCAAGTAGCATTAGATAATGACATGGACCATTCAACAGTTCTTAGAAAACTAAAGAAGGAAAAGTGGCATCCCTACAAGAGCTTATGGAAGATGATTTTGATAGAAGAATTTAGTTTTGTGAAATTATGATGGAACAAAATAACAGAGATCCGATGTTTTTAAAAAAGGTTATTTTCTCGGATGAAGCTACATTTCTACTAAACGGTCATGTGAATCGTCAAACTTATCGGCACTGGGTTACGGAAAATATACACTGGATGCAAGAGTACGGTACTCAATACCCAGAGAAAATTAATGTTTGGGCGGGAATAATAGGTAATAGGATCGAACAGGTCTTCGATATTTAGAATTTCTTCAAAACTTCTTGCTACCCGAATTGAATCGACTGTTCCCAAACAGAAATGATTTATGGCTGCAGCAAGATGGTGTGCCTCCACACTATGCTCTTTTGGTGCGCAACTATTTGATCAACGTCTTTCCAAATCGGTGGATAGGTCGAAGAGGAACAATATAATGGCCGCCTAGGTCACCTGATTTGACTACTCTGTACCAAAATAGACCTCAAAATATCAATGAACTCAAAGTAATGATACATATTGAGGTTGCACAAATAATTCTGGAAGTTATAGAGAAGGCTCGAGAAGGGTTCGCGGTACGTCTTTCTTATTGTATTTTAGCTGAAGGTAAACAATTTAAGCACTTAATTTAGGTTTCGTTGTATTTAATGAGTAATACATATTAAATATTTAATGTAACAATAAAATTTTATTAATCTTTTAAGCAAATACAATAATCAATTACTCCGACATATTGATATGGCTGAATCTATAAGTATTTAAAAGACCTTTCAAATAATGTATTACAACACCCACATTTCCATTAAAAAATTTTAGCGATGACGTCAAAAATAAAAAAAAGGTATCCATTACGAATAGCCCGTTTTAAAATAAAAATCGACTGGTTTCAGGATTTTTCCTTAAAGTCGCCGGTTTACGAAATAACGAATTTATTCCTTTCATTTGCACCAAACTGTATAGTGTGGATTCTAAATAAAATTTTTTTAGATAAACGTGTATCTATATTTATCATTGTTTCACAAGAAATTAGAATGAATATCTATCAGCAGTCTACAAAGGCAGAATATACTATGGCTAGGAGTAGAAGATGCTTTGATATCATATTTAATTCGTAACATTGAAAGTAAAAACTAAATTGATAAGAATGTGTCTTAAATAACATCTCTTAGTTAGTAGAACATTTTATGAGTGCAGTAGTCTTGTAATAATAGCTATTTTGTTTCTCAAACCTGTCAACTAATAAAAGTTATCATTATGAGTGACTTTTCTATAAGTCCGGTGACACTTATAAATACAACTATCTGTAACTGTTAACGCTTTAAAATGTTCCCACCAGCAAGTCGTACATCTGTAGAAATGTCCTCTTCTGAAAGTTCAGATGACGAACATGCAGTTCTTGTGAGAAACACCAAAATATATAGAGAAAGGATTAATTATGAAATAATGGAAGAAACGTATCAATTTAATGAAAGATTTAGAATGCCAGCACAAAAATTTTATAATCTAGTGGACCGTCTAGCTAGAGCCTCATTTGGAGAGGCAAACACGTCGCAGCAAAGCACTTTCTTCAAGAATCCAGGTTGCAATTGCAGTACATTGGTTGGAAACAGGGGCACAGTATCTTGCTGTCGCAGACATGCATGGGGTATCAAAGGCTAGCGTGTGTAGGAGAGTGGCAAGTGTTGTGAACGCAAATATGTTTCATCAATTTGTTAAATGGCCAAAAAATATGGAAGATGTTGTGCAGCAGTTCTATGCTATAGGAGGAATGCCTATGGTACGTGGGTGCATAGACGGGACCCTTATATACATAGATGCTCTATCCCAAAACGAACCAGCCTTTGTCGACAGACATGCGGTAACCGTTCCATTAATGCAATGGTTATATGTGGCCCGAATTATGATTTTTTTATTCATTTCCCAATTGGCCAGGAAGCGTGCATGATGCGCGTGTGCTAAGAACTAGTGATTTATATGCACGCATGGAAAATTGGTGGCGACCATTGCCTAACGGAATAATATATACTTGGGGATAGTGCATATCCACTAAAAGAATGGCTTATTCCTCCAGTGATGAGAAATAACAATGAAGCCACGTAGTAGTAGTGCCACTTTAGCATCTTCATTCTTTTTTACCATTTCGGCAATTAAAGTTTGTTTTACAGAGTTTATTTGGACTTTGACAACCAATTTTTGTTTGACACTCGTAAACTCATAAAAATAGCTACTTGACTCCAGCCCACATCAAAAGTAGCTAAAATAGTAGTCAGTCGTTTAGTGGCAAATAACCTCAGTATTTAGAAGCATGCTTCTGCTTATAGTGCTTGAATAGCTGAAACACAAAACCATATCCATCAGAATCCATTAAACCTAGTGTAAACCCATGTGAAATGTTCTGTATACCCCACAGAATGAGAAGAGTCTTAGTCCTCTAGTAAACCCAAATCCTTCCCAAAAATGATCAATTTGAAGAGAATGGGCTAGACCCCTGACCCAGACGCACTTTTCTTCTTCTCCATCTTGCTGGATGTCCTACAGGATAGGAGGCCATTGTACTACAGTAGTTACAATATAGATGAGAACGATGAGCAAAATGGGTCTAAATTACAGGCTTCCTGGACCAAGTACTTACTTCTAAATAACAAAAACCGCTTTTCTGTCTGATAACACACTATACAATTGCTCGGAGATGCGGCAGTGAGATCTTTTTGTTGATCAGTTCTGCTTTAGCTTCGTAACATAAAGGTGGCACTTTGCAGTCAATATCATAACTATTTGAGCTATACTAGTCTTGCAAGATTCTTTGAACTCTTCAAGTTTTTTTTTCATATTCATCATTATATTCTTCACAGCTTTTATCCCAAATGGACGGATGCGTCTGGTTAATGAGATTTTCTATGGACATTATTCTGCAGACTTCTTGTCACAATCACTTTAAAAATAGAAATTATTTCTATAAAAAAAGTATTGAATTCACAAAATGCATGGCCCTGCTGAGCTCAGGCCCTTCGCGTTTCAACGGTAGCCTGTTGTCCCACTGATTAAAAAAGGATACAAAGCCATCGCTCTCGGACTTTTTTGTAGTTGAATTTCACGCCCATATCTGATAAACTCGCCATGTTTCAGGTTGTATTGATTATTACGAATGACTGCAGTTTTCCACGCTGAGTGTCATCGCCGTAGCGATATTTTATTCAGCGGGAAAACAAGCATATATTACTGCGTGAAAAAACGCTAGCATTGTTTTGAAATATCATGATTGTTGCTGATCCTGCAAAAGTGTTTTACCCCCTCTCTTTGCTAGTTCAGCTGATATTTCGTTTCTTTCTATTCCAGTGTGTCCTGGAAGTGTGGAGCCCACAGTAGAGTGACGATGTTGTTCATTAAATCGATAGGTATTTGCCAAAGTAACGTAAGTCACCAAAAATGATTAGTAGAAAAAACGCGTTTCTTTTACGGGTGTGATTGAAAAAATTATGGACATACGTTTTTAAAATAGTTAAAAATAAAATTTAAGGTATAATCTAGGCTTACTACACCTTACTACACCAGTACCTTCTTAACAATAGAAGCTTTACGTTAATAAAAAACATGATTTTCACCAGAAATGTCACTTACGTTACTTTGGCAAAAATGCATCGAAATAGTTCATTAAATTTACAAAATATAATATAGTGGTAGGGAAATTTTGACAAATAATACTAATTTTTAGTGTGAATAAAGCTTTTATCAAAAAATTACATTTAATTTAATTGCCATACAGTTATCTAAAGCATTACTTTGATTATTTTTTATAATTATTTTCGGAATGACTATTAAATTTCTTCATTTAAATCATAATCTTCAACAGGAAAATCCCCACATGTTACATTATGGGGTTTTACGAAAGCTCCATATTTATCAGGGCATTCAAAAAATCTCTTTCCTTTTAAACTGAAAAAAAAAATTATTCTAAGTATTTTCTTTGAGGTTATTTGAGAGAATTTGCATACTGAAATCCACCATGGGATGCCGATTTAAAATTAAAGACATGACTGTTACTCAAGAAATGATAAAGGTGACATGTACACATGAACTGATGAGGAAGTTTGTGGCTTTTGTTCAAACGAAAGGCGTTTTGAGCACATTCTTGGAAATTACAAAATACAAAATTAATATGAGCTGTCAAACGGGCCTACAATAGGGAACTTGCCAAAAAAATAAAATCATTTAAAAACAATTAAAATCGTAAGATATTATCATAAGGAACTTCGTAGAAAAAGAAAAATTCCAATAACGATTAAATTACCTGAGAAATAAAGGGTTAAAATTTGAATAATTTGAACTGCTCTTAAAACGCGCTGCCATTGGTTGTGACGTCAGACCGCACTTTTCGAGTCAGGCGATTGTGAACCGACAATTCAAACAAAACTTAAAAACTGAGGAACTGACGCTAACGATTCGAATTCGATAAAAAATCAATAATGCTTCAAATGGCTGTTTCTGCGGTTACCGATGCGCGAGGTGCGGTGTGACGTCACAGCCGCTGCCGCGCATTTTTCTTCGTTTGAATACACCCGGTGGCGATTCCAACTTTAATTATTTATTGTGAAATAAGTATTGCGATTTAAGGACTGATATTTGGTATAATGTGTTTTCATATATAAACACACATTTTAGTAGAATTAAAAAAAAATGGGCAAGTTCCCTATTGATGCATATAAAATTTTACTGAGTTATCTTTAGCCAATTTAAAGTTTTGGCTTGTCTAAAAAATTGTGGGATACTCTGTATACAAAAATATACAGGAGATACTATATAACAACTATATATCTATGAAAATTTACACATGTGTATTTTACTACTTACGTGCTTTTACATATGTATTCTTACATTATCAAGAGCTTACCTTCCATCATTTTTCCCCAAAGGTTCATCATATTTAATACCGATCCAATATCCAGAAAGCCCTTCAATTGCTCCTGCATACATAACTGTACCTAGTTTATCTTGAGAATTTTGAACTGAAACTTTACACCTAGAGCCTATTGTCATACTTTCTGCTAAATTTTTTTCTTCTCTTTCCTGTTTTTCTTTTTTCTGAATGTTGCCTTCATGATATTTACCTATTAATTGTAAAAGTATTAAATTAAAATTTTTAATAAACTTTCAGGGCAAGCAGTGTCATTTGTCTCAAACTGAAGTGGATAGTAAGTAACACAGAAATCTTCAATGCTCTATATTGGATCGCGGTTTTGACAGGTTGATAAGTTCGAAATATAGCATTTTATTTGAAATTTCTTAGAAAAAATCATAGCGCTAAGTGTTGCATAACTCCCCGATCTAGTTGACGATAGAAAAATTAAGTGTTGTTATTTATCTTTAATGCTCTTTGCATTAGAGTCTACGTTTTTGAAAATCAGTTCAGGCATATGGAAGCTACAGTCTTTTTTATGTCAACAAAAGAACACTCCCCCACTTCAGAATCGGTAATACAGAAAATTGAAAATTGTTAAAAAAAGTGCATATTCTTCTGTATTTAATTTGAAAATTGAAATTTGATGTACAATTTTGGTACTTGTCAGCTGCGAAATTACCGAAAAAAATCAGCTAAAATATTTGCATGTTGTTATGTACTTTATGTTGTTAAATTCAAATGTGATGTGAAATTTTAGAATTGTAAAACTTGGAATCTGTCCGAGTCTGCAATCGTAATCAGCGGCCAAAAAAAACCATTACCTAGCATTTCTCTAGTAATTCAATTTGTTTAATAATTGTTTATTTATTATTTATAACTAATTATAGATTAATTACCACACAAACTTGTATTATAGAGCAATCAATAACTTTCTTAACAATTTTGCAAACATTTTTAAGTCGATCCTAGCATTTTCGAATTATTTTTGGATATCGTAAAAATTTTTACTTCATTGATTGGATTATATAAACATTTAAAAAGAAAAAAAACCGTTTACAGTTTCTTTCATATAACGTAAAAAGTACTGGAGCAATCTCAATGTTACGGTATGAAATTTTGCACAAAAGTTCTTCATATGCACTTTATATGTGCAAAGAGCATATGCCAGGCGACAGTTACTTTTATCGCAATCGCAATTTTTTTATACGATAATTCGCAACGTGTTTGGATGAGTTTCAAAATTCAAATTGGTTTTAAAAAGTATAGATGTAAAGCACAAAACTTATTATTGCGGTTTATATTAAAATGATGGGAAGTCGAACAAAAATTCCCATTTTATATATACAAACTATTGGGATTAATCAAGTATTTTTATGTTATATGAAAAAAATTGGCAAAAGTATGGTTTTTTACTTTTAAATGTTTCTAACAAATTACTTTTTTTTTAACATTTACTGTCATTTTACAATCTACTTCATCACAAGCGTATTTAGTAAAAGGGTTGTATGTTATCGAGCTTGGATGTGAAATGTCCATTGGCATTTTCACTTATATCACTGAGAAACATTTGTATATCCAAAACATATAAAAAATTATAGCACATAATGTCTTTTATATGATGGCACTATTCATTTTCTACTAGGATTTTTATAAAAAATATTCATCTACTGCTTTGTCTATTTGTATCGTTTACGTTCTTGAAATTTGTGTTCTGCTACTGCTAGTTGGACACACACAAAATTTCACAAATGCTAATAAAACAGAATTACCGGAAATACAAAGAAACACGTAGATTTTCAAAATTTGATTGGCCTTTGAACAAAATCTAATTTTTGTTCCATCGAAAAAACGTAGAGATATAGTGCTTATTATTTGCTTCAAGTTGCCTAGGTAACAAAAACGGAGCATGCGAGATAATGTCATTGTGATTTTAATTTTTAGAGACTGCAATACCAAGATTACTCTCTTTTTTTACCAAGGTAACCGCATGGCAAAATTTTTATTATGAATGTTTTCCATTTCCAAAAATTTTCTACAAAGGTTCTGGGAGCACTTAATTTCTACATTTTTGCAGACTATAGAAATTCCATACAACTTTCAAATTATACATTCACATTAAAATTGACATACAACATCAACATGTGTGCTTTAAATAATCAATTGTACCCCACTTTGACAAAAAGTGCACAGACAACATTTTTGCTTTAAACCATCAATCAAATCCACTAGATTAGATTAAAGTGACCATATTTAAAAACTGCCAATGTAGGACAATCCCAAAGAAAAATGTTCCAATGTTGGCACAAATTGTTTAGAAAATTAGGCAACCTTAAACTGTATAACGGAGTAAAAAGTATTGTTAATATTGTATTGCACCCTTACCTTCCACCGCGAGATAGAGGTTTGTAAAAGACTTTTTTTTCCAATGTACAGTCGTATTAAAAAGGGTACATAAGGTCAGCATATGTATGATGAACTATCATATAGAAAACGCATTATTTTATTTAAACTGTTATAAGCTTGATCTCTGTAGTTTATTTCATTATTCGCTAGTGTTGTGTAGTAAAATTTAGCATATACCTATACTCAATATAACTAAATCCGAGACACTGTTTATGCGGGGCAGGTCTCTGAAAAACTCCCGCCTAATCCGGGATGAATGGTCTTCTGAATCTAGATTACAGTCTCCAGCCTGACTCTTTTTAAATAGTTAATCAAGCCTGAACCATTCATGTAATTTTTGCCAGTGGCTTCTCATTGCCTACTATAAGGAGCCGCACATTCACCATACTTCAGCGAATAATTAATCATCTACTTTTTTGTTTCAGAATAATCAAAGCAATTACCTAATTTGTTCTTCAACAGAAACGATCTGACAGTATCATCCTTCTTGCTATACTCATCTTGAGACAGTTCAAACTTTGGAACATTTTCGAAGTCAAGCTCGTTCCGCATTATAAAATTATCAACTACATGCAAACGCATACCATCTTCTAATGGATAATAACCAAGTAATGCATTATTATCGTCTAAGGAACAAACAAATTTGTTGTCATTATTAAATGCTTGAATCTGCATAGTATTACAACTACCTCCAGTTATTAATTCAAGTTTTACCTAAAATAATTACGTATTCAACTTAACCCGCTTACATTTTTTAATAATGTGTGTACTGTACTTTAAGATCGGATATAGTCAGATCCTTGGGAAATCGCTTTTCGTTGAATGATATGTCATCTTTGGAGGTGGAGATGTGTACATTTACAAAATCTGAGGTTACCACTTTAAAGTCTGCCATTTTCAATTACTTTAAAAAAATTTATTCAATAAAATGATTCATTTTGTTTATTTTGAACATTCACACAAGATCAATGACAAAATGCAATGACAATGACAGTGTTTAAAAACCATAGACAAAATAAAAGATTTCTCTATGCTAGAAACTCTGACCACAGATGTTGGTTCAGAGTGCCCATACCACTCAGACTATGAACTGCACTTAACCACGTCCTTAAATTATCCCACCAATGATAGAAGAGATTCAATTTCCTGATTACAAAAGTTTATGGCTCGTCTATCCATTCAGCCTATAGACAAGACAAAATAAGCGATACGCCCTCTACAGTCTTATTTTGAAACCTTCCAGTGGGCCATTAATTTTGTTTATATATGTAAGTGATTATTGTGATTCATTTGTTGATTTTACGGTTTCTGCTTGTACGTGATATTTTAAAGTCGCATATTGATAAAAAATTGTTTAATTTATCAAAATGAACCATCACTGTTGCGTTCCCATGTGTTCCTCTTGGGTAAAAGTGAATAAAGAACTTAGTTTTCATACATTTCCCAAAAAAGGACAACGTGTTTTGGTGGAAACTAAATTAGGGAAACGGGAAGCTGTTGATCGGAGGGAGGAATGGATAAGAAAATTAAAAATTGGAAAGCCTGTGAGTCCGCACATGAGAGTATGTTCGTTGCATTTCTCTGAAAACGATTATTTTTATAGAGGTTAGTACTGAGTTGTTTTTTGTGTTTCTGTATTACTTAATAGTTTTTGTTTGTAGGAGACGGCTCTAAATTACATAGATTGAAATTTAATGTGGTACCGTCTAAGAAGTTACCTTTGGAAGACGAAAATCTACCTGGTCCTTCTTCTAGAACTTTAAGATTAGAAAATAGAAAACATAAAAAAACATTGTTACAAGAAGAAGCGGAAAATCCAATATTAGTGGCTGAAAAGTGCATATCTCATAATGAAGATGCTGATTTGGGACATACAGAAGAGGAAATGCAAGCTGCAGAACAGTTAATAAGTTTTTTGCATTCACAACCCAACTATTGTGGCCCAAAAAGTTTTAGAGATTTTGGTGCACAAGTTAATACTCCTGAGGTATTAACATTAACCCACTTCATTAAAACTGAGTCAGCACTTAATAGTTTCACTGGTATAAACAATTTTAAATTATTAAACTGTTTAGTGCTTCAGCTGGAGAAATTGCATTTTGAGAAAAAGGTACACCGTTTATCTTTGAAAGACAGAACAATTCTTGTGATGACAAAACTTAAGACAAATCTCTCATATGCCACATTAGCTGTTCTATTTGGCATTTCTCCAACATTATGTAGAGATTATATTTTGGAATTAATACCCATTTTGAGTAAAATATTGGCATCTGTCATATACTTTCCCGACAGCAGTGAAATTAAAAATAATATGCCCAAGTGTTTCAAGGACTTTTCTAATGTGCGGATTGTGCTAGATTGTACGGAAATATTTATTCAAAAGCCAAAATGCTTATGCTGTCGAATTAAATTCTACTCTTATTATAAGTCTAACTTAACTGTGAAATTTATGACAGGAGTATCACCTGGAGGACTAATCACTTTTGTTAGTGAATCCTATGGAGGGAAAGCATCAGACAAATGTATCTTTGAAAACAGTAATTTAATTTCAATGTTAACACCTAAAGTAGATGCCATAATGGTAGATAAGGGGTTTCTAATTGATGATGTATGTCATTTTAATCAAATTCAGTTAATTAGACCCCCATTTTTGAGACAGCAAAAACAGTTATCAGCCACTGAAGCTATTTTTAATGCAAAAATAGCCTCTGCTAGGGTTCACATAGAAAGATCTAATCAAAGGATAAAAATTTTTAATATTTTATCTGGTAAATTGAAATGGTCATTAGTACCTTATGTAAAGGACATTTTCACCATTATATGTGGAATTACTAATCTTTCTGCATCTATTTTGGCAGATTGTAGATATTTAACAGATTAGATCAGATTAATATATCTAGTAATATATTTTTAATTCATTTTAGCGTGAATTCTGATAATAATAGAGTGTGATTGGCTAACGAGGGTGAATTCTTTTTCTTTATTCCCTGGTGTGAAGAATTTATATCATTATACAGCTAAATATGTAAAAATAATTTTTGCGTTATTATTAAGTCATGGAGAAAATGAATAAATCAAATCGTCTCTTTTAAAACTTCAAATACCTAATAACGAAAATCGCTTCTGACAGCGCGTCGTTTGAAACGTCAAAATAATTATATAATCATAATTTTATTTATTATATAGAGAGAAAAATAGACAACAGTAGTTATAATTCCCAATGTTATAATTTCATTTATAAATGTAAGAGTTTCGATTAAAAATATGAGTTACGTATATATTCTGTCTTTACATTTTCATAAACGAATATGCTCTATTATAGCCTATTTATAGAAATGGTTGACTCTTACATAATTTTTTCCACCCTTCAGTCTTTCAGATGCTATTGGATAGCCAAAATCTACTCTTAGTGCCTTTAATAACAGTTTCCATACTTTTAAGGTAACCAATTAAAGAAAATCACCTTTAATAATATAGAACTTTATTTTTTTAATGTACCTGTAAACAAATGGTATTTGAAAATAATTAGTTAAAATCATTCATTAAAATTTAAAATGTGCTATAATAAATTTTAAGATAGGTTAACATGTTTTAAGGGTTAATGGACTTCTTCATACATTCGATCATAATTAATATTGCCATGAACTATTAAAAAAAATCGTTACAGAGGCCCATATTATCACAGATCAGACCGAGTACATAGAACATGTAACATATTTTCAAAATATCTTTCTTTTAAAGTTAGGAGCATTTTTTTTGAAAATTCATAATCAAAATCAACCTCTACAATTAACCCAGAATCATCAAAAGAAGCAAATATAAATAATATCGTTTTCTGTAAATTTAATATTGCCATCCCCATTTGAACCTGTCCATAATATTGATGGTTTTTCTTCAATTTATATTTTCCATTTTCTTTGATTAAGTACTTGGCAGTTTTTACAGCTTCGGCTATAGTCTTGGTAGCTCCTAAAATATAAAATAAGTGTGTTTTATAAATTGATTCAATTAATTTTATGTAGACAATAACCTGTGCATGTGTGTATTAAATCAATTTTTAATTATGAATTATGATTAATATAAACTACTACCTACTTCACAATAGTTGTTTTATTACCTTCAAAAATACATTTAATTTCCAACAATTGATGTGGCTTGTCATTTTCCATAATTACTCCATCTGGAGAAAATCCAAGCCATGGATTTGAATGGCTTACAACCATTCCACATTCAAAAACTTCTGATTTAGTTTGATCTTTAAAAACGGTTCTTGCCTGTGACTCCCATTTTAACCCATGTTTAACAAATTTATTATTGAACGAATGTTCATGAAAATATTTGACTGTTTTAGTCTCCCAGTCATTTTTTGAATATGTATACAGAGAATAGCAACGACTTCCAGTAATTCTGAATTTTCTATATTTCAACCATTCTGTACTATGTTGTGCTGCTTTCACTATCGAATCAATATCTTCGGAACACAATGATTGAAACATTTTATTGCAACAATCTTTCAAAGCAACTTGCTTTGAAAATATCTCCATCATTGTAATTGATTGTGAAGAATTGTCCAGGATTATGTTTATGTACCTACCTGTATTAACTTCCTCCAAAATATCATCCATATCAGTAAAATGTCTTCTACCGGCTCTAAAATAAATTTGGGTAAAATCTGCAATATATAAAACTTCCCACTTATACCTATGTTTTGAAATTGCTGATTGAGGCAAGTTGGCACAAAAAAAGTTCAATACTTCAGAGCTGTTAATTTGAATATTGCATGATGGAACTTTATTCATCAAACAAGGCATTTCTTTAATAGGTACTGGTTTGTATTTTTCCCTGGTAATTAATTTTTGAGTAGACCAAGCACATTTTAACTGTGTTTGTGAAATATTTTCCAAACTTCTTATATCCTCCCTAAAACAAAAAACACAAAGCAGAAAAGAGAAATATGTATAAAAAAAGGAAAACTTCAATATCAAAATCGATTTTGCTTGATAGTGCTTTTTTGGTTTTGGTAACTTAAACACCTTGTACATTTAATAAGAAATGCGGAAATATGCTTGCACCGCCCACTTTGTCCAGCTTTACAAGAGCAAACCATTAGTTCAATGTGTGCCCTCTCATTCTCTATCTTCAATCGTCCCTCAATTTTATGGGGTTCCTTCTCCAATGCTGATGACTGAAGGCACAAGGCAATTATATTAACGGATGTTGTTGTGGATTTCGTTTTACCCGCTAATATTAGATGTCCAGCATTTAAAACGTGTTCACCTTCGTAAACACATTTTGAATTTTCGGTCCCTTCTAAATACTTCATGTAATCCACAATACTCAGCCTAATTTCACTCATCTGCAAGTAAAAATAGTATTATTAAGTTTTTAGGTTAATGTAGTATATATTATGGTAAACATACCTTTGCAAATACCTAAAAAAATACACTAACTATAAAAGTGTTCAATGAATTTATCTAACACGACACACTGAATACCTAACACAGCACCGAACAAAACACCAATACAAACAAAATCCTTTAACACACTTAAAAAACGAAAAATATAACACCTAATATTCAGGAAACTCCTACACCATGTCATATGAAAACGAAAGTAAACAAACTATCAATGGCCCAGTGGAGGACGATAAAGTGACCGGTAGAGGCGCTGAAGTCTAACCTTTTTTCGCCTATTGAGTTGCCTGTTTCTTCTTCGTCGTTTTAAAACCTAATACCAGCCCATAGAGAACATTAATTTGTCTATGTACCCGCTGGCTTGTAGGTTGAAATTATTTTTTTGAATGCTCTACTGTACGTCTAATGGTCAACGAAAAGTGCAGAAATACTTATTGATGGAAAATTACCTATAGACCATTCCAGAATGACGTCACTGAAAGGTCGGCCATATTGCTGTGAGCCCTCAATGTCATATTCTATTTAGTTTTCATTGTTTACTGATAAACAAAACAACGGATGACAGTTAGAAATTATCTCAAACGCCATCCTTTTGTAGTGTTTCATCTAGCTCGGCTTGTACAGCATAGACCTGAACAGAAAACTCGTGCATTGCATAGGGATGTGGTAATCAGTTTTTCGCCTTTTCTGAAAAAAGCGTTTTTTTGAGTTAGCTCTCTTTAGATCTAGGTGTGAGATATGCCGGCTAGACAGTAGGTTATCTATGGGCTAGACCATAGAATAATACTTGGCTAGACATCTTGTCCATCACAAACCATATGGTTTGTGCTATCCATTTAACCTCAAACCTTCTTCCTTTTTTTGGGTTATATCCTGAGGGATAATTTACCCATAACCTCAAACCTCGTCAATTTATTTTTCGTAATGTCAAAACAAGAGAAATCTTCAAAAAAATCTACTAAAACTAAGACGAAAATAAAAGTTTACGCTAAAACTAAGAAGAAAAATCTTCCAGAATCTGCAATTATTGAACAGTTGGTGGCTAAATATGAAATTGTAAGTTTAATGCTAGTTTTTTTAAATTAAAACACATTTTTCCACGTTTTGTAATTTTGTATCCAACTATTTACATCGTGAAACTATATTTGGAAACGATGTATTCATGCTAATTTAATACCTTATCGATAGGTGTTGAATAATTGGTGGGCTATTCAGAATTTCCATAGAGAAATTCAAGAAAGGATTTTATTTCAAAATTTCACTGGCAACTATTTTAAGGGAAAATCTCGGGAAAAATGGTATAACAAACATAAATTTTTTCAAGTGAGGGAAGGTGAAATGATCTTTCCATTCACCTTTCCCCTTCAAAAATCAATGTGGATACCTCAGTGGACACTTAGGACATTCCCTTCCCCTTGTAAATATGTATTTATGAAAGTAGTTCGTATTTCAAATGATATTGTCATGAAAATAATTGAATTTTTTTATAATTAAAGAGGAAATATCTCTTTGAATAGTTTCTCATTAGTATAGTACAATTTGATCTCTATCGCTCAACCTGTGTGCAACTTTTTTTCAAAATGATTTGACATATTTATATGATAGTGTATCCCTTCCTAAGTACCCGGCAGTATAAAAATCATGCCGGGGGGAAGGGTGGGGGGAGCATTTTTGTAAAAAAAAATTTAAAAAAACAATTTATTCCCCAAGACGATTTCTATCAACTGGTTAAAAGCGGATCCTCTAGTATCAAGGGAAACTAACAAAAAAAAAGTTTCTTTTTAAAAATTACATTAGTTTAAACAGACAATGAATTTTATTTTTGTGATTTGTGGCTGAACGGTAACAGTAGCGTTTGAAAGACACTTTTCAATTGTTATTCATCGCCATTGCGGCGAAACAAGAACTCCAATCAAAAAATACCCTTACACATAGAAAACAGCCCTTTCTTTTCTACTTCTAATGGTTTATTGTTTGCTAAAATTGGCTGGATAATAAGCGAGAAACCCAATTTTGATTAGGAGGATGTCACTAAAAACGCGGAGCACTCAATGCAATCGGTACCTTCAAACGCACCCCGCGCTGCCGCTTTTACCCAAATAATATGGAACTAAATACTCTTTTTACATATTCTAATCGTGATTTTTAGTTCTTTAGTCATAAAGGAATTCTTTTAATTTACCATAAAATGTTAATAGTTAATTAAAACCATCCATTAGTTACTATCATTATTGAGATATTCAAAAAAAGTTTTTAACATCTATTTTGGTTTTAGCATAAAAGTTTGAAATTTTAATCACTTTCGGGACTGGAATCCATATCTGATACCACATTCTGTTGTACATCATATTATTACAACTTTGTCCAAGACACTTGCATGATCCTATACATGGTACCTCTAACTTTATGCATGAACAGTTTCTAGATTTGCAACCTAAAAAGCAATTACGTAGTATTTAAACAAAAATAAAATTTATTACATGTATATACCTACCTTTTAAACAATTACATGAAGTTAATAAATCCGTGTGTAAAGGAAACTTCGATACTGTAAGTGCTGGTTGTAATTTGTAGTTGTGCATCTCCCAACCATTCTGTGAAGGGTCCAAAGTGGCAGATTTAGATTCTAAGCTACGTATCCAAATGTGTGTCTGGTAGTTTAGTAGTTTACCCTCTGACAATGCAATAGTAAGCTATCTCTAGCTGGAGGTAAGTAATTTACTGATATTTTTAGAAGAAGCTAAAATACCTCTTAGAGTATCTATGCAGTCAACGTCATCACTGTCTGTATAGAGTTTACGAACAAATTTTTGCTTTTGATTAAAGAGGGTGTCCACCAATTCCGAAGTTCCTACGTCTTTTAGAAATACGTGATGGGATAAAAATATTTACCAGCATAATTTTTTGCCCAGTCCAGCAAAATGACTAGTGCTGTCTCATCCTGTTAGAGCAAGAAAAGCTGGTAAACTTTTCAATAAATTAGACCCAAGGTTTATTTTGTGTACAGGAATAAATCGCTTAGCTTCTTTAATACCATTCTTTATCCATACTTCTTTAGTTAAAAAGTTCTTAAAACATCCTCCTAATCAAAATTAGGTTTCTCGCTTATTATCCAGCCAATTTTAGCATTAGAAGCAGAAAAGAAAGGGCTGTTTTCTATGTTTAAGGGTATTTTTTTATTGGAGTTCTTGTTTCGCCGCAATGGCGATGAATAACAATTGAAAAGTGTCTTTCAAACGCTACTGTTACCGTTTAGCCACAAATCACAAAAATAAAATTCGTTGTCCGTTTAAACTAATGTAATTTTTAAAAAGAAACTTTGTTTTGTTAGTTTTCCTTGATATTAGAGGATCCGCTTTTAACCAGTTGATAGAACTCTTCTTGAGGAATAAATTTTTTTAATAAAAATGCTCCCCCCACCCTTCCCCCCGTCACGATTTTTATACTGCCGGGTACATTCGACTTGGGAAGGGATACACTATCATATAAATATGTCAAATCATTTTAAAAAAGAGTTGCACACGGAATTAGTTTCTAGACGACTTTTCAATCATTGAGCACTATACTACATATGGTGTGATACATCAAAACTGTTTTTATTGTATAAAATATTGGGTCAAAAAGTGGTGGTTGAGATTGTGAAAAAATTCTTTTGGATTTCTCTCTGAAAAATTTGTAAAACTGGACCCATAGTTTGAATTATATGCTATATTCCAGGCTACTTTCTACAATAACATTGAATACATTATAAATTTTGCAAATATCATGTTTGTGAATTGAGATGTTTTATAAAAAAATAGATAAAAGCTGTTGAACAATGTATAAAACAATGGCAAAAGGGTAGGAATAAATAAGCTCTTTATAGAAGACAGCTGTATCATAAATATAAGACATAAAATATATGCTTCTAAAAAATTTTGGATTTGTTCTGTAATAAAAAAATGTGAGCTTTCATTTTTATTAGTTAAATGTGTTATTTTAGATTGATTCCAGCCAAGTTACAAAATTTGGAGAATTTCCTTTATCTTCAAAAACCCTCAAAGGCCTTCGGGAATCAGGATACCACAAACCAACAGAAATTCAAAGAGAAACAATTGGCCTAGCATTGCAAGGTAAAGATGTTCTGGGAGCAGCACAAACAGGTTCAGGAAAAACATTAGCCTTTCTCATTCCTGTGGTAGAGATTTTATTCCGTCATCAATGGACAAGACTAGATGGTGTTGGGGCTTTGGTAATTACTCCTACCAGAGAATTGGCTTATCAAATCTTTGAAATGCTTCGTAGGATCGGACAACATCATGGTTTTTCAGCTGGACTAATCATAGGAGGAAAAGATCTAAAATTTGAAAGAAACAGAATGGATCAATGCAACATTATTATTTGTACTCCTGGAAGACTTCTACAACATATGGATGAAAATCCTCTATTGGATTGTGTCAATATGAAAGTATTAGTACTTGATGAAGCTGATAGATGTTTAGATATGGGGTTTGAACAAACTATGAATGCTATAATAGCCAATTTACCCCCCAAAAGACAAACCTTGTTATTTTCAGCAACACAAACTAAATCTGTGAAAGATTTAGCTAGATTGAGTTTAGTAGATCCTTGTTATATAAGTGTTCATGAGAATTTAGAACATAGTACACCAAAGGAATTATCACAGACTTATGTTGTCTGTGAGCTTCATGAGAAAATATCAGTACTATGGAGTTTCTTGAAAAATCATCCAAATAAAAAGATTATGGTGTTTTTTTCAAGTTGTAAACAAGTTAAATACACATTTGAAATCTTTAGTAAGTAAGTATACCTCGGATATTATAACACAAGTCAATGTTTTAATAGTTGATAATATTTTTAATTCTCACCCCTTTAATGGAGCTTGATAATTACATGTCTCCTATTTTTTTAGATAGATAAGATAACTTATTTTCTTTGATGTGGATGCAATTTGCTTTTGTAATCACCATTTTAGGTACATATGTTTGCCACTGTATAACAGTTTTGATAGTTTTTTTTTGATATCTCATTGCATAAACTGCCTCTCAGAGAGTTAAAAACATGATATTTTATTGATGATTAATTATTTTAGTACTTCCAGCTTAGGTTTTGATTTCTTGGTACTTCAGCCTTTAGGATTTTTGTGCTCTTGGCTGTATTATTTAAGTGAAGGGGTTTGCTTGTATAAATCTTTCTTTAGCCTGGTCTATATTTCCAATGAGTCAGTGCTTTAAGATAATGTGTGAGTTTGTCTCTTCCTCTTCCATGCACAACTGGCAGATAGTTTCCTCCCTACATATATTGTCCATGCATATATAGGGAGCATATATACAGCAAACTGTAATTACATGTAAATAATTACAAAACCGACAAGGTTTTTTGTCAATATAGAATTTTGGTTTGTGGTTAGATGTGAGGATAGCACTGTTATCGCATTCTTATCATTTCCTTTACTGAGGATAATGTATTGATATGATTTCAGCATTAACTCAAGTCCAGGATTATGCTCTCAGAGCTTCTGGATGGACGATATCTACCTTGTACTGATGAGGCAAAAGTATGCCAAAACTGGTCTACAAGTGATATTGTCCCTTCTAATTACTAACCATAATGGTTGGTTATATCATGAAGATATCCCAACCCCATTTAACTTAGAAGTGTAATTCAATATCTGTCATGGCATGTAGCCAGAGAAGTAGCTGTTGCTTCTTAGTGAACAGTCTGCTCTTTGAAAATTTATTTTCGAAAACTTTGTAAGGCGTTATAATAGTATGTAACTATTCTCTTTGACATTTCTTTATCTTTCTCAATCACTTTGTTGTTATAATTACAAAGACAACATATCTGTTATCTCAGGAAAATCTACTCCCTCAGTCAAGAATCAGGTTCCTGATGACATGCTAAGGACATCAGTGCTGCCTGTCAGAGAATATAAGAATCTTTTGGCTTCTATATCTCCCTTTCAATTTTCAGTAGCATGGATGGGTAAATCTTGCACTTGGGCTTAGCATCATGGATTTCAGCACCTATTCCTCTGTCAATGTTGTATTCATCAGTCTACCACACCAGTGTTTCATCCTGTCTCCTGCTTCCATCCCATTCCAGTTTGGGTGGATGTTCTGTGGTGGTGGCCATTCATTTGGCCAGCATGTTATCTCTTCCAATTTTTCAAGATATGAATTTGTTATTACGTATGCTATTCTGGAATAACTATACTCATTCCTTAACATGCAGAGCTAGAGCTGTGACACATAAAAACACATTTCTTTATTTTAGGTTAAGACCCGGTACAAGCTTAATGGCCCTTTATGGAACATTACACCAACTTCGTCGGATGGATATTTATGAAACTTATTGTAGAAAGCAATCTGCTATTTTATTCTGCACAGATTTGGCTGCAAGAGGCTTAGATTTTCCAGAAGTACATTGGGTTGTTCAAATGGATTGTCCTGAGGATCCAGAAACTTATATACATAGAGTTGGAAGGACTGCTAGATATCACAGAGGAGGGGAAAGTTTGTTAATTCTTTTGCCAAGTGAAATTAAAATGGTGGATAAACTTAAGGAGAAAAAAATACCCGTTGATAAAATAGAGTGAGTATATAAATATTACTAATATTTTTCAAGTGAATTATAAATAAATAAATAATAATAAATAGTACTGGAAAATTGCATTCAATACTTTATTGGAAGACTTTTTTTATATACTTACAAAGCTTTATGTATAACTAACATCCAATTAAATATCAGACAATTTATAAATTATTTTGAGCACACCCTAAAACAGTGAAATAAAATATGATGTACCATATTTGACGAGTTTATAATTGTTTTACTGAAAAATTACTAGCTGAAAAGCATCTATCAGTGATTAACTTACATCTAATTAAGTAGTAATAAATTGACAAACTCGTTTAAATTAAATTCAAATGGGTTTAAATGTGCCTCAACCGTCCAAAAAGCCACATTCAGAGTATGAACAGCTACCTGTACTAGTTTCAAAATAATTGTCACCAATTATGTTTACTATTATCTTATCAACTATTAGATTTAATGTTGGTTCTTGTTCTGTGTGAAATTTTGTAAGCCAATGCCATGTTCGCATCACTCCTACTGTGAAGAAAATTATTCATTGTAGAGTCACTCAACGATTTTAAATATGAAATCTACAGTGTTCTCAGTCAAATATTGCTTCAATGATGCCCATACTAGTATAATTTGGTTGAGGTCAGGATGATATGCTGGAAATCTCAAAACTGAGTAACCATTTTCAGCTATTATTTTGTCTCTGCAGTTGTATACTGCAAATTTTAATTATGGCATACAAATCAATTTGTAAAAATGTAAATTTTTTTGTGAAAGCCTTTCTTCATTTAGTCTTTCCTAGAGCTCACAGTTGGACATTTAGCTGAACATTGTGGTATGGAGCGTTATCAGTTAGATGAACGCTATTTGGTGATAAATTCCGTATACATTTTTCTTTAGATAATTTTTTATAATTATTGTAGTTCATTTTGTGTGTCGCAACTACTCAAAATGGTTCGCCGACCAGATGGTTTTTCGATATCGTCCAAGCTGCATTGTTTTATTACAGTCGTTTTCATACAAACAAAACGTTAGGTTTTTATATGTTAATGTAATTTAATGTTGAAAATATTACGTTGAGAATAAAGAACCAATATCACTACCATCCACAAATAACGTTCTTCGTTTTTTCCTTCGTAATAACACACTTCACTATGATAATCAACTGATTTTGTATGTGATTTAATGTTCAGATATGCATTTTCTACAAAACCATGTATTTACACTTCAACTTCTTGAGTATGTATGCGCTATAATTTCTGATGTTCTTAATAAATTATTTTCATACTTTTCTTTTCTATGCTATTTTCGATTATTTTTTGTTTTCCTTCAACGAAATCCCAGTGATTTTATTACTTTCCTTACACTTTCATGAGATCTCTTGTGATAATAATTTTGAACAATACTCCTTTGTCGCACTCGTCTAAGCGACATTGACATGCCGTTTTTAGTCTTTTTTTATTTGGCGCTAAAATACTTGTGGATTCTAATTTTTTAAGAAATCCTATTAATTGTGAAAAAGCTTACACCAGTTGCCATGGCTGCACGTTCTTGCACCTTTCTAAAGTATTCAATTGACTTGTTAAAATTTGCATCCTACTGTATGAAAATATCATAACGTTTTTGCAACCACTCCCCCAGTTTGGCTTGCTATAACTTTTACTTTCGAATTAAAAACTATTATTAATAATTATTGTCTTAATATTGATACAACACAGCTTAAGTCAACTATGGTTTTTTACTGAACTTTACTCTTTGATATAATTCTAACAGTTGATTGATTCAGACACTGTTCATTTCGCTCAAGGGGGACGTTACCATATTCAATAGATGGTGTAATAGAAAGGGATGACTGAAATTACAAGCCAGAATATCAATTGTTGAAGATATTACATATTTAGTATTTTTAAATATACACACAATTTAATTTCAATACTTACAATATTTTGTTTGTAGAATTAATCCTGACAAATTGAACAATCCTGTGAGAAAAATGGAAGCTTTCTTAGCAAAAGACCCAACTCTGAAGGATACTGCACAAAGAGCATTTATTTCCTATGCAAAAGCAGTATTTCTAATGAAAGACAAAGAAGTATTTAACATACAAGCATTGGATACAAATTCGTTTTCTAAATCACTAGGCTTAGCAATTCCTCCAAGGATTAGGTTTCTACAAAGAATGAATGCCAGAATGGATAAGCAAAAACAAGGAAACAAAACCAATACTGCAAATAATGTTCAGAATAATAAAAAGTATTTTGACCATGATGACGATGATGATGATCAAATTTCTAATAAGCTGATAAAAACCAATGAATCTGATTCTGGTGTTAGTGAAGATGAAAATCTAAATTCCACTTCAAATTTATTCCAAATATCTGACAATGAAAGTGATAATGATGACATGTTTATTGTAAAACGGAAAAATCACGACATTGAACTACCTACAGATAAAGAAATAGCAGAATTAACTATAGGTAGGAACGCAAATAAAAAACCTATCAGCAAAGCAGCTGCAGCTAAGAAAATATTGAAGAAGAAAATAGTACCAAATAAAAAAACATTATTTGATGAAGAAGGTCAAGCTGTACAGAGTGCCAAAGAAAAGAGATCGGAGCTAGCCCAACAATACGAGAATGAAAGTGATGGAGGAATTGATATAGAGAAAGCTAAACAGGTAAAATTTAAATATAAGTAACAATATAAAAGCTTCTAATTTACCCTTAGCACCATAGAAAATGTGTAAAAATTACTTGGTTCTCCTGTATGTGCGATTGAAATTAAAGGTAGCATGATTTTTTGTAGGTGTTGCGAGAGGAAGACAAGTTTGATAAACAGTTGTTTAAAGAAAAGGTAAAGGCCAAACATAAAGAAGAGAAAAGAAAACTAAAAGAAAAAAAGAAACAGGAGCAGGCCAGGGATGATTTTGGAGAAAGTGATAGTGAGGATGAAGCTCCAGATATGGACTGGTTGCCAGATCCTGATAAAGTTTATGGAGAAAAATCTGAAGCAGAAATGGAACGACTGAAGGAAGATTTCGAGGAAGAAAAAGAATCTTCTAGAAACGTTAAAACTAAAGAAAAGTAAGTTTCCTTATGTATTATCATAATTAACATTATAAGCGGGTAATAGTATATTACATACCTAGCGGGGAAGTAGATCATTACAGCCCAGAATGATCCTTCCCGCGTGGTATGTATACTATTTTATTCACAATCGCTTAGTTACAAGCTTTTAAAAACATTAATCTTAAGAAAATTTGTTAGCACAATTTAATATTTTTTTTTCGACACAGAACTTCATGAAATTGTTGCTAGGCAATATTACTAGTTTATTGGTTTTGACAATTATGTCAAAAATATTCTTTCTGTCATGAAATTTTAAAATTTTTGCTCAAACAAGTTCATAATGTCTGATTTTGAATTAACCTGTACTCCTCCGGAAGTCCGAGAACCTGGGGGCACTGCGGTTGACGGAATAATTCCGTAGAAAAGCAAAGAAGGGTATTAACTTATTTTTTTTTTACTAGCTTAACATGATTTTGCTTTACTTCGAAAAAGTGACACATACCTCTAGCTGGAAAAGTACTTTTCCGGCTAGCGTGGTAGTGGACGTAAGTAATGAGTTACTTCCGTACCGTTTTAAAAAATCTCTATATTACTAAACGATTGTGAATAATAGTATATTATTTAACGAGCGGTAATGTAGGTCATAACTCACGCAGATGAAGTTTGCAGCACGAGCCGCAGGCGAGTGCTGTAATTCATCAAGTGAGTTATGACCATTACCGCTCGTTGAATACTATACTTTATCTACGACTATAACAATAAATACTAAGACACAAGTACAGACAAAAACTTTATTAACAAATGTTAATAGGTACCTATAACATTGCTTTAAAAACTTTAGTTGTGATTAATCATCTTGTTTATTAATAAAATTAACAGTAAAGTTTGAACAACCAGTGAACTGAATATTTGGGACCGAATTATGGAAGTTTATTGTTTCTTTTTGTGTTTGTTGCATATATGTTGATGATGTAGGTACTGGTTGAGGTGTTATAGAGAACTGTATATTCTATTTGCGGTATCTTTCTTATTTTTTTCGGAATCATCAACGTACCCCTCAGCCACAGTAGTTGATCGCCAACCGCCATGTCGTTTCAGTGCCGTTATATCCCCTCCAGCATCTACTAATAAAGTTGCCGATGAGCGGCGAAAACAATGCCCTGTATATAAATTACAGTCGGGTAATTTTAAAAATGTAGCAATGTCTTTCCCCATTGCTCCAAATTTATTAATGCCAATTCTTTGTGAATGATATTTTCCATTTTGATATTTAAAGAATAATATCGTTTGCGATATATCGGTAGGACGAAGATTTAAATATTTCTTAACTACGGTATAAAAGTTTCCCGTAACAGTGAATTTTCTGGCAATTTTTGTTTTTGTATTTGGTACACTGACCATAAAAATAGATCCATGATCTTCTAAATCTGTAATTTGCATAGAGTATAATTCTGCTGCACGACAAGCACCCATAATGCCCATTATTAAAGCAACCTAAAATAAATTATATAATGATAAAAACGATTGAATTATTGTGAAATCGATCTACCTTTGTCGCCAGATATTTCTCATCAGGAGCTTCATTTATGAAATTATTAAGTTGTTCTGGCGTAAATGTTTTTGCCTTTTTAGCTACATGTTTCTCTGATTGACGTTTAAGAAACGCACGTAATTTTAAATAATTCTCTATATTGATTCCATTATTTATGTTGAGTGTGCTTCTTAGCATGGAGTAGAAAGTCCATAGAGACGATGCTTTATATTTAGTGCTAAGTTCAGTAAAATATGCCAAAAGTACGTTTTCTGTAAACGATGACCTAATGTCTTTACTGCTACACCAATCTTGAAAATTTTTGTATACACCTCTATATTTGTTTTGGGATTTTTCAGGCAATAAATTCTGTATGGTAACATTAGCTATTTGTCTTATTTCTGGCGGTGTACATAATAATTCATCTTCACTATCTGAATTCATCTTTTTCAGCACAAAATTCACAATAATAAGAATTCGGTATTAACTTAATTTGAAAACGTCAAAATTAATCAAGTGTCACAAGTGACATTACTCCCCATCCTGCTTGTGCTTGTACAGAAGTACAGAGTACAGAGCCACGTTGATATTCGGTTCGTAAATACCTTCAAGAATTTCCGATTTATTATAGTGAGTTATAAGCAGTGAGTTATTATAACTCACGCTGTTCGTTTACAGATACTATAACCTGCTTAAAAGCAGTTGAATAATTAGTATATAATATAATAGGAGTAGATAAAAGTGTTTTTCCATTACTATTGGTTGTCAAATTTGAGTTTGTTTTCTATTACAATAGGAAACTTGACTAAAATTTTAATTTGCGAAAATGTGCTATAAACCATAGGATTACATTGCATGAACGACTGGCATGAAAAAACATTTTTTTTGTCACAAACAACCACTATTGCGAATTTAAAATTCCGAAAAATTCAAATTATTCCAAGCTTTTGTGAACGCATTGCTATTGGTTGTGACGTAGAACAGTATAATTGCGTGCGTTCATGCGACAAGGAACAAACTTGTATCGATTAAAAGTTTTAATTCAAAACAGCCTTTATTGCTTTGTTTACTCGAGTATTTCCACGTGTTTTTTTTTGTATTTTTGGTTCCTTCTGATAGACATTGTGAAATATTGTTTGTGTCCATAATATTTTGAACATGACTGAAGGAGGATATTACAAGGATATTACCAGTAACTTTTTTACCGTAATACGACACTTTTCCGTCTTATGAAAGTCGTAAATAATCCGTCTAATATTGGAACACTCATACTCGGGAATATCAGTTGTTGGTGCTCTTCCAGGCTGCTTCTTTCTTGGGGCGACAAAATTTTACTTGCACGTTATTTGCAGAAATTAATTGCTACCCTTCTTTAAACACTCTTTCAATGGTTCTTATCGAAATACCCAATTCAAAATAAAGATTTGTGTTGAAATAGTTATTTTTGAAATTTATTTAATGTTACCTGTAGTGAGAAATGTTTTATTTTTCACATTTGATACTTTGAAAATAATTGAACACTTTAAAAATTATTTCACGTGGCTGCTCTTCTGGTTTTTTGTTAGGCGACACAAAAATTATTCAGACAATGCCAAACGCGAACAGAATTGGAGGACAACTAATGATACGCCTCTGTACAGATCATTTATATGTCTTGCAAGAGCTGTAGTGGTAACATTGAAAATGAGTTTGTGCGCATGGGGGCGGGCTCGCCATCACGTTTGGCACTTGCAGTACCATAATTCACTGCCCAATTATATGGTGGATAGAAAAGTACATTTATGGGAAATGAAATGTATGCTTCACAGTCATAGTTATGTTGATTAAATAACGTCTAATAAGCTAAGAAACATCGTTCATCGATCATCTGATAATTAATTTGAAAAAATTGCTCATAATGCCACGCTGCCACGAGACACTATTTCTGACAGCATAAAATTGATGATCATTCTATGGTATGCTCTTTCGTGTCTCCCAGGTAACCTAGGAATCTGTAGTAGGTACTACGCATTCTGCAAGTAAGTGAACAAGTTCTTGCTCTACTAGTTTGAGCTTTATGAGGTGCCCGTTCAGACATTTTTCAAAACTCTTAGTGCAATCTTACTCTGACTTACGCATTCTTTTGATTTCTCTTGGTCGTACTTTCCCAGGAGTATGTTTGGTTTCCTTAGCCCTACTACTCGCAGAACTTTCCAATGGTCTGATCTTCTCGGTTTTAACGATTTCTTCCAATGTTATATTGGTGGTTCATCTTCTATTTCATTTCTATCTATTCTAGATTATGCTGCTCTTGCCTAGTTCATTAAGTTTTCCTTGGCATTCCCATACCATTTTAGAACTGATTATATGCTTCAATGTCTGCTCAACTATCCAACATGATCATACTCCTTGCCTTCTATATCTATCAATATTATACCGAGCACACTTTTCTGTGGTGTGAATTCTCGCTTGAAATAGGTTTGCGGGTTTTCCTGGTCTGTACCCTCCTATCCCAGTACCTTCAAAAATTTTGGATAGAAGCTTGTATGTATTGTTATTTATTGTCCAAAAACTGCCCTAGTTTTTGTCGAAAAAGTTGTGTAGATGAAAACTAGCGATGGGAAAACGTTTTTGGTAGATAAGCATATGGTATGGAATTTTTTTTTGGCGATTTGTTTTCTATTATGTAAAGTTAATTCATGTTTTTTTCTTGACGTTGCAGGACCAGAAAGAGGACTTCCGAACATAAAATTGACGATCTAAAAACTGTTTTAAAAAAGAAGAAGAAACATAAAATCAAAGAAATTAGTTCTTCACTTTCCGTAACCGAAGCCGAGGAATTAGCTTTGTTGTTATTAAGGAAAACATAGGGTTATAATTAAAACATCGATGAAGTAACACTGTTTTATTTAATTAAAATTAATACAAGTCAACATTTATTGTTAATTCATCAACCCCGTCAATATCCATGAAGACATACACTTGGATAATCAAAAATATTTTTTGATTTGTAGGATGGATTTTTGTAAACTCTGTTCTTCGTGATTCCCGGTGTTCGAAAATAAAACATTGATGTCATATTTGGTAGGTGAAAGCCAGTGATTGGTTAGCGTGATCAAATTTTGGTAATTCTGACCGTTTGGGATTTCTAGCAAGTGTTGATGTAATATATTCTATTGGTGTAAGAAGATGTTCCATAAAGCGGGAGCGGCGTGTTTTGAGACGGCATATTTCGCAATGTTGGTTGTGGATCGTTCTTAAACGGCGCTAAAAGTACAAGTTTCGAAGAAAAGAAATTTATAGTTTACAGGGCTGGGGGAGTTATGAGCAAAAGGTTGGCGAGAAGCGAGAGTTACATGTTAAAGACGTTGAAGGTGTGGTTTTGATTGATTGTTGTGGGTTTCCGTTTGAATTTGCGAGTTAAATTATTACAGTACTAATAGCCAAAGAAAATCTGCACAGCAAATTTACATATAGTTCTAATATTCAGCAACAACATTGCACATTTGTAGACCGCCGGAATCTTTGAGAAATTTTATCTCTTCTGTTGTTGAAGTTTTAGCTTTCCCTTGAAAACTAATAAACAAGGAGGGACTTTTTAATATATTTCAACAGTTTGAAAAACAACCCGAATATATTTGTTGCTGAGGTTATGGGACAGCATATTTTACTAATATCGGATTCTTTGCAAGGAAAAGCTAGGGAAAAGCATTTTATTGAACCGTTTCTAGTAATGGAATAGGTATACAGAGTGAATCTAAGTATGGACCCCCTAGATGAACTAGGCGAGAACAATATAGTATCCTTACTGTGGATTCCAGGACACAGAAGGAAACGAAATAGCAGATGGACTAGCAAAGTGGGGGACTGAAAGATCCTTTTGGGGGCCGGAATTCTTTTGCGGCAAAGCCGAAGAAGAGAGATCAGACCTTTGGAAAGATATAGTAAAGCTTATACAATCAAATAATCTTCTTGGTGTCTACAACCCGTTGAGATTAAATGAATCAATAAGTCAAAGTAAAACTGCACTAAGGGTTTTAACAGGGATCCTAACGGGACATTGCCGCCTGAACGGGCACCTGAATAACCTCAAAATAGTGGAGGAAGAAGAATGAAGATTCTGTGACATGGAATAAGAAACCTCCATCCACATACTTGCGAATTGCCCTGCAATTCAGAATCCTAGGGCACAGCACCTAGGAGATTATTGGATAGAAGAGGGACATTTACCTAAGTTGAAGCCTGCAGATATCTTAAAATTCGTCAGGGAAATAGGACTAAAGGAGCCACTAGGCTCTGAGACGTTCCCCATGAACTAAGAGGCACAATAGAGATCTTTTAGGTCTCAGTGAATGTCACCCCATCATACATACATACATGAGTGATACATTTGCGGTTATTTTTGTTGTGCAAAACGCCCGCGACTACCGGAAGGTTGAGGAGTTCCTGTGTAATCCGTTCTCAAATGGTATGAGAATCCCTGCAAAAACTGCATCGTCAACCTACTACACACACACACTGGTATAGAAGGAATTGGAAAAGCAGAGAAGCTATAGAAGAAAGAGGATCAAATATCCCTTTGGGGTCTCGAACCCTTTGAAGGAATCAGCAACAAGATAATGGAACAAATAGGTGAAATCAAGATCAAGATCGAATAATTGGGAAGATTAAGTAGAGCTAAGGAACGTGCCCCTGGGAAACTAGACTTTCCTAAACTGAAGGTCAAAGATAACCAAAAATTGCTCAAAGGAATAGGACTGAAGGAACCACTAGTCTCAGATTTCTCTTAAGAACAGAACAATGAATGTCCACCTCAATTTATAAATAAAGAATGACAACATCGATTATCTTTGTACAAGTTTTTTGTTATTTGTTTTAAATCCGTAGGATACATGTGCTTGCACCTTTCCTTAATTTTTTTTCATATATATTATATGCACCTACACCGAAAATTCAATAATTTTCAAAAAAAAAGCTTTGAATAATTGTTACACCCGTACTTATACTTGAAAGGAACAATAATTTTAGTACAAAACCTAAAAATAATTATTTTACACGTGAAAAATAAATGTACCCAAAATGAACATAAGCTCATTAGTTTTCACATGAACAGTTTACCCAGTCTTTAGGATTTCTTAAAACCTTTAAAAGTTCGCCTTCTGGTGAGTCATCTTTTGGTTGATGCATATATTCCCATCTCTAAAAACAAGCAACGTCAAACGAAATAATCATATTTTAAACATTATAACGTACAGCATTTAGGGGCAGCGACATTAGAATACTCTCGTATCTAGCTCCAGGCGTGTACAGACCAAATTTAGTACCTCTATCATAAATCAAATTGAATTCTACGTATCTTCCTCGTCTAAGTAGTTGCCATTCTCTCTCGACGTTAGTATACTTTGTCATTTTATGTCTCTGTACTAAAACAAAAAAATAACATGAGTTCCGAGGAAGGAGCTCAGATCACATGGAAGTTTAACTTGTGTCATAAGCGACATTATATTAGAAAAAATTAGTATTTTTGGTAGAACACGAGTTTATGAACACTTATTGGTTTAAAGAGAGAAAAGGTTTCGAGAACGAGAATGAATTGTGAACTAGAAAAGATTGAGGTAGTTGTCACATAATAATGTAATTATGGGTTGTTGATACATAAAAGTACCTACATCAAACTAGAATTTTAGAATATCTATCTCTATCTAAGACATTGATAACGCTATGCCTCAAGTATTTTGTCTGATTGATTTTTTAATTGGGAGAATAAAATTTCGATTCATAGCAAATCGTTTTACTAGAAGCGCATAGCCCTCACGGACAAAATTTTACCACCTCAGCCGCATGTTATGTTATCCCGTTATACCAAACGTTAATATACTCGCATCCTTACCAAATATACTTGATTATTTTTAACAGATTGTCGCTTATGTAACCAGAGTTGCTTCCTCGTACTGTATAGTAATGATAGTGTGCATAAAATCATTCAAAAAACTTGTACTTTTCCACGCAATATCTAGTAACTTCGATTTTGAACAATGATTTTCTATAAATAATAATAAATCCGAAGAAGCGAGGAAGGTGTCACCGGTGCCCTCGTTCACTTGATAAAAACGTTAACTGAAACTATGATGACTGCAAAATATTTATCTACGCTTATCACAGATGCAATGTCACAAGCGGTGTTTCGGAATTCGGTCCGGGTACCTAGCAAAAGGGCTACCTGCTCACAGGGACCTTGTCCAAATCCGAAAGGGTGATTTCGTAATTCGGTCCGCTGTCGAAGCAGGTAGATTTCATGTGGGTATTAAAAGATTATTTTTAGCAATTGTTCTTCTGAAGTGCAGAGTGTAAGACGTGTTTATTTGTGTCCGTTATTGTGATTTTGTTTGTTTGTTTGACATGGAAAATATTAATTTCACCTATATGACGAGTGAAAAGGGTAAGCGTTTATTAATAATAGATGGGTTTAAATTTTGTTTTCAAAAATCATTATCTCAAAAATACGAAGGTGGTTTGGTAGGGGTAGGTTTGGTTGGGTTATTATTGAAAATTATTATAATTTATTCTTCAAAAATTGACTAGAAATACGAAGGTGGTTTGGTAGGGGCAGGTTTGGTTGGGTTATTATTGAAAATTATTATAATGCATTCTACAAAAAAATTGACTAAAAATACGAAGGTGGTTTGGTAGGGGTAGGTTTGGTTGGGTTGTTATTTCACGTACTGTTTTTATTTTTGACGATACGCATTTAGCGTAAATTTTTAAACATGCCAGTACAACAACAATAAGTGTGTACTGTTGGTCCTAAGCCCAAAAAAATGTGATGGAAAATAAAAGTTAAATTAAACAAATAGTAGGTAAATGGGACCCAATTCCGAAATCGCATTTTCGCTGGTGTGACCACACTTCGAATTTAATCCGTTACAGGTAGTCCCTTCCGCAGGTAGCGGGACCGAATTCCGGTGCGTCCGTCACAAGTATTCAATGCAATTCCCATTGTTCCAAGAACTATTATACCTGTTTTGACTTTTTCATCATTCAATAATGTTAACTGGTTTTAACATTTTTTCCTGTTTAATGAAGTTACCTGGTTTAAACCAACAAGCTTTTTTTATTTATCAATTGCCTAAAATTAAAAATGGAAAAGATCCAATTTGGTATTTTTCGTTCCAAAAATAACAAGTTTCAATGGAAAAACAGATAAAGGGCGATCATAAAGTACGTCACAGGAATTTTAGGAATTTTGAACCTCTCCCCCCGTCCTTGTTACAGGTTGTCACATTTTTATAAACCCCCCTACTGATTTGACGTCACACATTTTTTAAATTTATGCATGTATTTAAAAATAATCAAAAGAAAACAACTATTTTCATTTTTTACTAATGAGTATATTTAGGTTTCAGAAAGTGGATTTTCGAATATTTTCACTCCTTTCACATTTATTACTCATAAGGCAAAAGCCCTTCAAGTTATGCTATTGAATTTTTTTTCCTACTAGTCTATTCTTTTAAGAATAATCACCTTAAATTTCCCCGAAAAAACCCATTTAGTACTTTATGTAACAAAAATAACATAATAGTTGAGTGGTTAACTGATTAGGCAGCAGTTTCTAACAAAGTTGTTTGATAGAATGATGCTCCAATATACAGGGACTGAATTAATTAACCGACTTGGTTTTGCAATGAATATCACGACTTTTTGCGGTAAAACTGTGTTGCGAGATGTTTTTGATGAGATTTCATTTCTCTCACCCTGCATCGCTATCATCGACCTCTACAAATATACGTAATGGCTATTAAAACATTCAAGCTTAAAGGTTTCTACTTAGGGTTAAATATTCAGGGGATTATTAATCTGTAATATTACAGCATCTTCAAAATGGTTTAGAGTAGCTTCAGTTCAATTAAAATATCTTTATTAGTTTACGAGATAAAGTCTAGCAGAATTAGTTTTTGTATATCTAGAAAATCGAACTGAAATTTCGTTATATGTTAGTTTTTCCTTATTTTATAGGTTAAATACTGCTTATATTCAAAATTTCAAGCTTGTATGTCGGCTAGAAGTATGTACCCTAGAATTGCGGATAGCTCCATTTATATTTTTAAAACAATTTTCTTACAGTAATTGCCTCGTGTGTTGAGTAGGATTTGCTACTTTTTCTCGAGATCATTCTAAGAACTGCACTCCTCATGAGAACCCAACAGTAAACGAGAATTCCCACCTAAGTAACTCAAATCTAAACAATCTTTATCAGGCTCAAAATGCATATTTACTGTAATAGAAAGAATTTGTTTGGTAAAGTGTTATTTAGTGTTTGGAAATAAGGTTGTAATTGTGGAAGAGTAAAGTGGAAAGTTCCAATTTAAATACTCTCTATTTTTGGATGATATCACCATTTGATTGGCAAGTGGATGTTTTTCTCAATAAACATGTACGATTATGTATTTTTGAGCTTTAAAAGAGCTTTTATATTATCTTCAATAACAACGCAACTATCACCAAAAATAACTAGCAGAGGAAATTGACATATCGGACTACTACTACTACTACTACTACTAAGTTTGCAGGCGAACCTTGTCCTGGACAAACTCAAGCCAAGGTTCCGGCACTGAGGCCACTGGCGGGCCCATTGTGCCATTCCTGCTACCTAGACATCCATAAAGCCGAGCCCTTCAATAAAGGCCACAACCTTTTTCAATGGATGCCTGCTTGTGTCTCCAGGGGCCAAAACAGGGACTCCGAAGATTCGCCTGCGTAGTACAGCCCAGTGTGGACACTCTAGGAGAACATGGACTGACGTTTCGTCAGTCATGCCACAACCCCTGCATAGGGAACTTCCCTCTACTCCTAAGTTGTGGAGGTGTTTCATCATACAGCAGTGCCCCGTTAGGAGTCCTGCTATCTTCCTTAGCCTACTTCTTGGTAGTTCAGTAGCTGCTCTAGCGTGTCCATCAGTCCATCCCTTCAGTAAAAGTTTGGATTGCCTAGGACCGTGCATAGCATTCCAATGAGCGAGGTGCTGATTCTTCAGCCACTTCTTCGTCTCCTTGCGTATTCTTTGTTTTGTTAGGCCCAAGGTCGGGCCCGGGCCGCAGAAGGACTAGTTTGAAATATACAGACATCAAAAGCGACATGCATCTTGTGCATATCTAGATCATTACATTAATATTCAATTCAATATTACATTAATAGTCCGTGTATTAATATAGTGCATGCACGTTACTATTTATTAGAAGCAGCATCTTCTGAAAACACAAACAAAACGAAATGCATAGTAGCAACTAAAGAACTATTTCGATGCAAACTGAAATAATTGGAGTATTTCATCAATTTACACACCAAGTGATGAGAAGATAAAACAAGGCTACACAATATCTATACTAAATAAAACATTGTAAGTACCATACAAGTTATGACATGGCTGAGATAACTGTAATAAAACCTTTACAGAAATGAACATGTAAATATCAGGGTTTACTTATGAGATTCCTTTTTTTCCTAAAAGGAAATTTGAAATGCGATATAAGAGCTGGAAGAAAGTGAAAATAATTCCTATTGTCATATTTTCTGATTACTTCAAAAGCATGTTATCATGTAGGAGTGAGTATGGAGTAGGTATGCATAAGTATAAAAATGTAGGTTAGTTAAGATTAATATGAGGCTTATGTGCTTCTAAATGCATCTCCTCTACGATCTTTGTAGATCTTGTGTATGCCCTCAGGTTATGCTAGAGTTCCATGACCAAACCCGTTCTTATTTGAGTCCGTAGGTCGCACCTTATGTCCTCTATATATTGGGAGTGTTGTGATTTTTTCTCCCCTATCGTCGAAAACCTTAGCCTACTCAGGCTTTCACAGTAGCGCATTATGTGTGCTGAAGTTCCATCATTTAATTGACATATGGTTGTGTCTGCCAATCCGACGTTGTTCATATGTTTGTTGAGTTTACAGTGCCCTATCAGGAGCTAACCCGGATCCTGGTTTTTCGCCTATTCTGGCTTAGTAGGGACTCCGTGAATTTTAGCGACAGTTTTTCGATAAACTCTTTAGCCTGTCTTATTCAAGGCGCCTTGTTCCACCATTCCCGAAATTGCGTTTTTGTCCAAGAACTGCTAATTGGTTATCTGTGGTGAATCTACATCTTCATTGCCCTTGTGATCTCAGTGGCCTGGTACATAAGCTACGGACAGTTTATTGACCAGATTATTCAGTGGCAGGATTCTACAATCTATCATACTTTTGAGTTACCTACATTAGCTTAATTCAATATTAAGTATGGTGTTCGATATTATAATATTGTATTAAATATATTAAATTTGTATATTATACGGTATCAAAATAAGCAGTACCGAAATAGAGGGTTCTGTGGATTTTGTTTATAAAATATGCATCTGTAACAAGTTAATTAATTCTCATTATTTGACATATTAATAATACGCTGCAGTTGAAGTTGATTTAACAACGGAAGAAAAAGTGTTATGGTAGAGCATTATTTCGCAATATGGTCGCAATAATGGTCGAAGCTTACAGCAGGTGTCAATAAAATACGAACAAAAATTTAATAAAGTAGCCTCCAGTAAAAGTGTGATATTAGCTGTTGTTGAAAAATTTCGTCGCACTGGAAGAATATTGTGTCAACGTAAAGGTTCTTCAGGTCGTAAAAAAACAGTCTGTACTAACGAAATGAAGGACGTATTTTTGACGAAGTTGTGCATTCACCTCAAAGAAGTCTTGTAAGAACTGCATGAAAACTCAACATTAGTGAAATGTCTGCACGTCGCATGTTCAAATCAATTGGTAGTTATCCATACCACATGTTGGACAACGACTGAATGCTGCAGACAAACTTGCAAGAGAAATTTACTGTGGTCGAATGTTGAGCATAATTTGCGAGGATTCGAAATTCTTGAAAAAACTTATAGTATTGAAATTATTGGTCCTTATTTCGTTGAAGAGGAGAATCAGATTCCAGTGACTGTCAATCAAGAGCGTTATGGAGAGAAAATTATTGTACCTTTTGTAAGGGATATAAAGAGCTCTTGCCGTTCACGAAATCTACAGGTGCGCACACAAGTGTTTCAACAAGATGGAGCAACGAGCCATACAGCAGTGCGCAGCCTACAATTACTCCGTCATCATTTTGATAATAGAATAATCTCTCGAGAAACAGACTTCGACTATCCTTCTCATTCACCTGATCTCATCCACTAATGCATACATTTGGGGCACACGATTAAACAAAAAATATTTCACTCGTAAAACCCTCCTGCGATTATTCCAGAACTACGAGAAAGAATCAAAAATGTTTTCCAGCAATTACAGAAACCACTTTTTATAAATATGTTTAGTTACTTACAAAATAGATATGAAGCTTGTACATTTTGAACACTTAAATTATAGAGATTAAAAAATAAATCTAATTTCCAATTTTCGGTACTGTTTTATTTTGTTTTGTTTATATTTTGTTGTGAATTTTTATTTTTATATTTTTAAATTATGTCGCTTTGCCCATGAAATTATAAAAAATTTCATGACAATAAATCTTATCTTTCTCTATTTTAACTGCCCAAATCTTATAGGGCTTCCATGCATTCCCAAACGAGTTTGGAATTTATCTGCAAAAGCTTTTATAGCCGCTTGTCTGTCGGAGTGTTCTTTTTCTTAAACTTTTGTCTTAATAACTCCTTCAAAAGTTCAAAATCCGCAGTAAGCCGCATACATAATGTCCGTGTGCCTCTTCATGAATTAGGTTGCTCCGACCATTAGAGCGCTGAGTTCTTGTGTAATCAGTTCCAAAATGGTGTGGGAATGCCTAGGCAAACTTAATGAACTAGGCAAGAACAATATAACCTTACTGTGGATTCCAGGACACACTGGAATAGAAGGAAACAAAAAAGCAGATGAACTAGCGAAGAGGGGGACTGAAATACCCTTTTGGGGGCCGGAACCCTTTTGCGGAATCAGCTCCAATGTAATATTGGAAGAAATAGGTAAAGCCGAAGAAAAGATCTGACAATTGGAAAGATCTAGTAGGGCTTAGGCAATCTAAGATTCTTCTGGGTGACTACAACCTGTTTTGAAACACTCACCCCTAACAGTTATTTTACAAGATGGAAAAAAGTAACAAGGCAAACTCATATAAAATGTTCTGAATATTACAAAAGTTTACATGTTGTGGTACTACTACTATGCATTTATTACAGATAAATTACTTTATTATAAATTAAGCTTTAAAGCGTTAAGTTATGAAACTTTCTTTCATGTGATTTAATCATAAAATGTTTGCCTTCCAATTATATAATACATAATTTTAACTAAAAACAAGATTACTGTACTAGCCATAATAATGGAAAGAAAAAAGCTGAAATATGAAACGGACAGTGACCTGCCACAGATGCGATGGGAGGCACCACATAAAGTAAGTTCCAGGATGTAGTGACAGGGATGCACAGACTTATTTGGAACAGGGGCCACTCGGAAAACATATAAGCCAAGGACGGGCCACTACAAACAATATTTATTAACACAAATATTTTTATTTTTGAATAGTATGGAATACAATGATAAAAATAAAAGAACCTTCAAAAATATTTGTTGTAATAATTATGTAATCATTACAATGTAATATTTCATGTTTTATTATTTTGATGCATGACATTGCATTGAACTAACAAGTTTTTTATATGTGGCTCCACATTACTTGTAATCACACGTATAACTGCTTCCAAATTTTGATTTGCCAGACGGTTTCGGTTTTTCGTTTCATCACTGAAAACGTTTGTTCACAAATATACGTCGATCCAAATAAGCTTGCGCATTTCAATGCATTTATTCGCAACTCTTCATAAGCGTTTTTGTCAACGCAACGGTAGAGGTTGAGTAAATTACCTTCAATAAATTTATTTCTTAAATTATCATCATTTAGCGTGAAACAAGTGTTGAAAGGATTGCTGAAAATGTCCAATAGCGGTTTAACTTTTTTTAAGTCTACAAAACGATTTTCAAAAGCTTGTATCAAAATATCAATTTTTTCAACATGAGCGAAATAGACGTCAGTTTTATTGAACTACTCCATAATTTTTTTGTAGTTGGGAAAATGGCCGTAATTGGCTGAATTGATTTGTGTCCTGAAAAGACTCAATTTGCATTGCAAGGACGAAACATGAGAGTATAACTGCAAAATCAGTAGATCTTTGCCTTGGTAAGACATTCAAGTGATTTTGATGTCTACAAGACACGCTGAGTCACACATCCAATCAGGGTTGTCGAGTTCGGGGACGTCGTTTTTCTGTTCAAGCCAGAAATAGTTGGATTTCTTCAATCAAGTTAAGAAATCGCGTCAACCCATGACTTAGTCACCTTATTTCAGTGTAAAACAGGAGATCACCATATTCGCTTTCAATATCCTCGAGAAATTGTCGGTGATTGAGACCTCGTGATTTTATAAAGTTTACAGTACCTAGGTACTACAACTTTCATAACATTTTCAAATCCCGATAATTTTGAACAAAGGGCCTCTTGATGTATAATACAATGAAACTGCATTAATTCCTTGGTATTTATGTTTTTAGTTTGTAAATATGTTTTTAACAGAGTTACTTGTTGTAGAGCTGGTACTTCAATACTTCATAGATGACACTCTGTCAGTCAAATATTATTTTTAATATTGATAAGTAGACAAATTAATAATGTTAGTTTTCTATGAGTGACTGACAGTTAGTTGTGAGTTGAGCTTGTATTAGTTTAGTAATTTGTAGTTGTCTATTATATAACAAAAGTTTTGTTATAACGATATAAATATAAATAAAGTAGTTTGCCTGTCCATCTTTGATTCCACTGAATACTTATATAGTTTCCTATATTGTACTTCCAATATTTTCGTTAAATCCAAACCCATTATAGAACATTTTTCTAGAAGAGCTTTGAGCATGTCACTTCCCCTGGTTTGACTTGTCAAAGAACTCATACCAATCAGTTCTTCGCTCACTTCAAAATTTTGCGTTACACCTCGTAAAAATATTAATAGTTGAGCAGTTGAACTTATATCTGTAGATTCGTCGAGCGCTATAGAAAAATACTCAAAACTTCTCGATTTCGTAGCCGATTGCTCGTCTATATTATCTGCTAATGTGGTAATTCTTCTTTGAACAGTCATCCGATTAAACTGAATTTTTTCAAACTTCTTTACATTTTCCGGACAAATTTTTTTTGCGGCGATATCCAAACATTGCTTAACAAACTCACCATCTTGAAAAGACCAACAAGTTTTCGCTATTATTCGAGATATTTCAAAGCTAACTTCAGTTTCAGCATCTTGAATTGGTTTTGTAAACATAGATTGCTTTGCGTTCGATTTTAGCCAGTTAATTTGGTAAAAGTAGCCAGTAGGATGCAGGGTTTCATAGTGCCTTTTCACATTATATTCCTTCGGAATAGAAACACTACTCTTGCATATTAAACAGACAATTTTGTTATTCGATAAAATAAAAAAGTATTTTTCGGTCCAAATATCATGAAACTGTCGATTTTCATCTTCCACATTACGACTACGTTTCTTACTGGGGCCTGATTTATCCATATCAAAATTAATATTATATTGTCTCAGTCGGTAAAAGCCAAGTTCGAACCGTAGATAACCAACGTTCTGTACTAGTACTAGTCACAGATTACAGTTCTCAAACAGTATAACGTTTGCTTATCCGTAGTCAAAACTTAACTGCCCCGGGAGCCGGCGATACGTCGTATTTAGACAAGTTACCAAACAACGAGAACCATCCACTTTGTTCGGGGATCTACCGACGAGTTTCGCGAATCTGTAATCTAGTTGATGCAACAGATTTCTAGTCTCGTAATAATATGCTTGGACCAGAGCGCGGTGAATAGAATACTTTTAAAATTCGTTGGCGGGTATGTGCATTCCTGAATTGTAGTGTAACACAGAGGGGATAATAAATAAATTGACATAGGTACATAGAGGAGACACATATCCAATAACAAATGAATGAGCTATTAAAGAATAATTAAAAATAAGTAGTAGTGCAGCAAAATGTAGCAACATGAATTTTCCGTGTATTACTTACTATTTATCCTTAAAGTGATTATCTTGAATTAATTCAAGAATGTAATGATTCTTTTAAACTTGCAATGGTGATTTTCCAAATTAATTTTACAAGATATCAAATCTATTTGTAGTTTACCTAATGGAATGTAAGAAGGAATCACAGCGTTAGCACAACTTGTAACAAATTCGAAACATTTCTCTTGACTGGGTGTGTCCAAATCGTCAAAAAATATACCACCGACACCTCTTCTCTCTCCTCTGTGGGGTATATTGAAGTAATCATCACACCACTTTTTGTATTTAGGATAATAGGACTTATCGTGTTTGTCACAGGCATCTTTAAGTGTTTGATGAAAGTGCACAGCATCTGCTGTATTCAAATAATAAGGTGTTAAATCTGTTCCACCTCCAAACCACCATTGAACTTCATCTCCACTTTTCAATTCAAAATACCTAAAACATAATATATTGTTTTGATAAAAGCAGATTTTCTCCTAAGTATAATTATTTGAAGACAAATATAATACAAATAAAAAAGATCAAATAGCAATTAAAATATGATTAACTCTACGAAGTAAAAAATTGTCCATGATAGAAATATTGGTATGTGGAATAATAATAATTTATTGATATCATGTGCTAACAGTATTACAATGAATAATACTATAGTTCGTAACTTATAAATGTCGTCTCACGTGATCAAAGTGCCAAAAAAGAGACGTTCGCTTGTGTTATGTCATTCTTTTGCTGCTGTCAATCGGTATGTTTTACAGCCTTAATCCTAATAAATATTGAAATTTATAGGTCGCATGTTATAAAAAAATATGAATATATGCTTAAAAAAAGGTTTCGTAATTGATTTCATATGTAATACAACTCGTGGGTTACTTAATTATTAAACTCAAACTAACATCAGTCGTACTAAAAACTTTATATGTTGGCAAAAATGCGCGCTGTTGCCGCGATTAAAATTGTTTATCTGATTCAGTTGACGTCTTGAGATTTTTAGGGTTATGTTGTGACAGTTTAATATTGATCATTCAATTTTTCGATTATTTCATCTTCTTGTTATAAAAAACTGCTAAAAACTGAGTAAATTTTCACAAGCAGTGATGAGTTGTCAAAGTTAAAACGTATAAATGAAACTTAATAACACTGCAATAGTTGATGTATTTACTATTAATCTATTCCTGACTATTTACAGCATGTATGAAGCAAGTAAGTATGAGTTTAATATTATACTCAATCAACTGTATTTATTGTATTCTGTTACACTATTCATAATACTTAGCAATTATATTTGCACAATTTATTTACAGAAAATCCATGTCTCTTTAGAAATTTTACTGCTGCAATTGGAAGAAGAACAATTATTTAATGTACAATGTTCCTAATCATAGTTTCCTAAAATATGACACACATCCACACAGTGGATTTCCAAGAAAAATAATGAATCTTGAATTTTCCAACTATTCCATATATACCTTTTTAGGCCCAATAGGTTTTAAAATAATAATTTCTTACTTAGTGCTGTACTTTTAGCATACAAATAAAAGTTTTATACAGAAATAAGTTCAAGTTTGGTTATACACAGTAACTATCAAAAACTAAACCTAACCTATAGCCAAATAAAAAGAAGAATATTTGATAACTTCATTTGACAGTTACTAGATTCTCATACTATTTCAAAAGCTTGGCAACATAGTCCAGTTATGACAGAAGTCACGTGGGTTGATATTTATAAGTTACAAACATTATATGATACAATATATTGAACATATTATAAGATTGAAGAAAAGATGTAACCCGAAACTTGTTCTAACAAAATTCAAATGTTTTACAAACACTTAAATTCCTTTTTTTACCTACACATTTTTTTACAAAGCTGTCTACATTTTCTGATAAACATTTTTTGCCTTCTTAAATTCATTGAGTCAGCTATTATATTGTACAAGTCCATTGTGGAAAACATCATTTTGAATATAACAATTTGAAGCCGTGTGCACATAGAAGTCGTCCCTAAATCTTGTCTGATAATCATGTACCTACATCCAATATACAATACATTGGTATTTTTTAATAAATGTTCTGGATATAAACGGTTTTTTATTTTGAATATAAAGGTCGTTGTATAAGAATATGACTTGTGAAACACTTAACAATAACCTCTTCATTTCTAACATGTCGCAAAGCTTGATTTTGTTTTCTCGGTAGTGTCTCTTTTCTTCATAAGTTTTGAAAAATAATATTCAACTAAGAAGCAACAACTACTTCCCGTGCTATATGCTCCGACGGATATTGAATTACACTTCAAAGTCAAACGGGGTTGGTATATCTACAAGATATTTTAAAACCAACCATTCTGGTTTGCAATTAAAAGGGACAACACAACCTGTAGACTGGTTTCGGCGTATTGTTTCAGGCCCACGGACTTGTTGTCAAACATTTTTTGAATTTTGGTTTGCGATTGCAGGTGAAGATGTCGTTACTGTCACAATATTTACATTTCCGTTACTGGAAGACATGTATTGATTGCTCGATTGATTATGATTGAAGTGTATTCTTCAGTCCGGCATTAGAGATTCTCCGACGGATAGCACATACCTTGTATTGATGAGGCGCAAATACGCCGAAACCGGTCTACAAGTTGTGTTGTCCCTTCTAATTGCAAACCAGAATGGTTGGTTTTAAAATATCTTGTAGATATACCAACCCCGATTGACTTTGAAGTGTAATTCAATATCCGTCGGTGCATATAGCACGGAAAGTAGTTGTTGCTTTTTATAAGCATACATTTTGTTTTTTCTATATTTAATCTTAGACCATTTTGGTTTATCCATTTATATAATCCTACAAGTTCGAAGTTCCTCTTTTATAACATCCACAATCACATCTACGTTTTGTCCTATAAAATATAACAAGGTATCATCTGAAAAAAGCTGAATATTGGATATTCATAATGTCATTTATGTACACTATAAACCAATAGGGGCCAAGTATAATCCCGTTAAACATTCTTTTATAGCATCCCTTCAATTCTGGCAATGAGAACTACTGGAATGATCCCTCATTGAGAGAACTTCAAAACTGAAAGCAGAAGCCTTGCTGAACAGAACATGGACATAGACGAGTTTAGACTATCATATGAGAAGATCTAACTTGGATTGAGGCCAAATCAACAATATTGTCACTATGCACGGTTCTGAACAGACTACACACTGTAAAACAGATAAAAGTGCTACAATTGTTTCAAGAAGTAAATTTTCATTCTTAAGAATACAATAAATTGACAATATTCTTTTAAAGTTACTTGATTCATATTGATTGAGAATTTCCTGGATTGATTTGTTCATTGACAACCTTATTAAAAGTCAATCAAATGTTTTTTGATTTCTAACCCTTCCAAAAAGTCCAGTTTTTGATTATCAATTTAGCGTTAGAAAGTGTCCTGTGATAATTGCATATTTTGTACTTGTATAATGTGACTTGTCTGTTTCTAATAGTCTATAAGCGCAAAGTGTTCACTGTAAATTTCCAATGTGTTTCACAAATATAGACTGCAATAGAAAGATCTTGCGCACTGAAGGTGTTTGAAAGTTGAAAATTACATCTAGAAAAAGCGTGGATTATAGTGTAGTAAAACATGGATCCTATGAGTTTATAAAGATCAATAAATTAGTAGATTCGATGTAAAATCTACAATAAAATTGGGAATACCAAGTTGATATTATAAACAATAATTTTCATAACATAACTCTAATGGTTGACTGCCCGACATCACTTGACGAATGCGCTATTTAGAGTTTATGGAAGAAATTAATAGTAGTTGAAAGTTGGCCATCTTATTCAGTTTTTTTTTAAATTTAAACTCCTTAGATTCTTACATGAACACCTACATTACATGGTCTTTATATTGGTAGTTTTAAACTCATTCAAGTTTCAATTTTGTCTAGTTGAAAAGAGATCTTTCCCACCAACGTGTCATTATGTATCTATACCCAACTCAACTTAATGAGTATGTATCTTAAAAGGCGGTACTTTTTTCATAGACATTTTAAGAAACATGTAAATGATGGTAATGTTTGTCAAAATTCAATCATGCTGTTTAGACTAGAGTTTTGACAAGTGTCATAACAGGAGGCTACTGCCTGGTGAAGAAAGAAGAATGTAAATTTTGTGGAATGAAAGAAAAAACTTCCATTCACACACTTGCGGAATGCAATCCCAGGCTGCTGGATAGAAGAGTAAATTCCTCAGGACTGAAGGAGCAGCTTATTATTATTATTACTAGTGTCTAAGACTTTCCTATGAAATTGGGTGGAATTAAGGGGACACAATAGATCTTAAAGGTATCAGAATGTGAACCCAACATATACACATCAATTCAACATAATCATCTATTCTGAGTTGAAATTGATAAATTTAGCAGAATAATTTTTGTTTGTAAATCCTGGTTTTTAAGATATTTACAAGTAATACAGAATTGAATACCTGATAAGGACAATGAAGAAACTAGTACAAATTAACATATAAAATGTAGAACAAAAATTTAAATATTACAAAATTAAAATGTAGTGCTTATCTGTTATTAAGAATACACATTATACTGATCTCAATTATGTTATTCAACCTATATTGCACCCCCGCCAACTAACATAGGTAAAAGTGTAAATCTGAATTAACAGAAAGGGTAAGTGAATGCAATTTAATACTTGACAGTATTAAAGTATTAGTATTATTAAGAGTTATTCATGCAGGAAATCCATGAATAAATAAATCAATCAATAATCTAAGACATACCTATAGTTAAAGTGTATTGTTGGTACCATTGGGTTTACAGGATGAATTACAGCACTTATTCCAGCAGCGAAGAATGGTAGCTGTCCATCTTCAAGTTTCTTGCCTCTAGAACGCATTTGAGCAACAGCTCCTGGTGGTAAATTTCCAGATACTACAGATATATTTACGCCAGCTTTTTCAAAGACTTTTCCATCTTGCATAACACATGTTATACCACCACCTCCTTCTTTTCTTTCCCATCGGTCGACAATGAATTTATTACAATTTTCTTCAGCTTCAAGGGCAGTACAAAATTCCTTTTGTACTTTCATAATCATAAGTTCCATTTTTGTTTTCATATCATTAGGGTGAGAAACTATTTTTTCTAAAGGTGTAATTGGTAGTGCCATAAATTCATTTACATCTACGGATTGTTTGGACAGAGAAGAAAATAGTGATGCAGCTGCTGTAAAGGATAGGCCCAATTTCCTACAAATAGAGTACCTACATTAATTTAAAATCGGCACTACAAATAACCTCAAATTTACCGTATTCTGGTGATTTTTTGTTGTCGTTGATAATAAAGCATGGTACAATTTTTTATAATAACTTTGAAAAACATTTTATGGCTTAATCTAAATATTTACAACGTGTCTGAAGTTTTTAATACTTTTGAACTTAGCGTTTGCTTATGAATCAGCTGTTTGCTGTTATTGTTGAACAAGTGAAACAGTGCTACCACAACTATAAAATTAGTAGAAAATCCTCTTTTAAGCCTTGGTCACAATTATTTATGCTACTTTTAATATTTTCCTGTAAATAATCTTTGAATAAATATATTTTTATTTAAAATTCTAAATGGCATGATAAATTGATAATCGAATTTAAACCAAATATTCTGTTTTTTTCACAAAATAACATTTGTTTTATCGTTGAGTGATAATAACCCAAAGCTTTTATGTAGCATTTCTATTGGTGTGGTGTGGTGTGGATTGGTCCAGTTTAGTTTTAGTGGCAAGCTGAAGCACAGAGCCGTGCTTAGACAACAATCAAAATTGTTTATCAAATACAAGTGAATTATTTATTATGTTATTCACAAAATTATTTGAACAATGAAAAATAATTTAACCATATTTGTACATCTGGTGATAAAAAAGATATACTACATTAGTGCGACATCCATACCACAATTTACGACAAATTTAATACTACACAACTACAGTATAATAACAATATTAAATTCTTATGATTTTGTTAACATTTGTGAGAATTCAACTTACTGTGACGTTACCTGATGAAGTATAATTTAATACCCGAGGAGTAGTAACTTTTTATTTGGAGCACGTTTCTACGATACCATAAACCAACCATATTGATTTTTTTATATTTATTTTGAATAGTTTTTATGGACTCAGTAGCAGATCCAATGGGGGGGGGGCATGGCCTCCCCCCTGACTGTTGAAATACAATAAGTTACGAACGATTAATGTTATAAGTAACTTAAACATTTTGTAACGTGGTAAACCACCTACTTATACCTAATGGTTATAATGGTGCAATCTCAAATATATAAAAGTAAATTTTGGTAATTACCTTTTATAGGTATAGCATCACTTTGATATAATTTATGTAATCAACATTTGATAACTATTAAGGCTAATATCTAATGAAATTCCTAATAACTATAACGATATATAGTAGGTAAATTGAATATCTACTCAATATTTTTGTCAGTAGTAAGCTGTTTTTGTACCGTAATATACCTATTAAATTTATATTTGATGTTTATTGCTCCTATTTATTTCTTCATAACATTAACTTCTACGTATTTTTTATTAAGAAATACTTAAATATTCTAAGAATTCTTATTATTAAATATAATGCGGGAATGGCTCGAGCCGGCTCTCTTACTTAGTTAACAGGTAGTGTCGCATTATCCTATCAATACTCGGTTCTCTCTTTCTGTCGCTTGAAAAAGACAAAGAAAGACATTGATAAGATTGTTTAATTTAAATCGTAAGCAACATGTGGTATTTTTTTGTGTCATATCGATCTGTCAAGGTATGAGTATTGTGTAGATAAATGTAGAGAACGTTGGGTTGTTCCTATCTAGCCAATCCTTGCTGACGGGGGTGTATTTTGATATTTATTTTGTGAGAAACAATAGTGGTGCAAATTTTGGCTTGCGCTCTAGGTTAGGTCCTTTTAGCGCAGCTTTGGAATCGGTGCGAAATCAGTGCGGATATTCCGATATTGACTTTTTTGCGAGAGTGCCGTAAGTTGGTGAGAACGGCAAGAGTACAGGCCGTCGCGACGCATTTCTTTTGAATATATTGCTAAAAGTCCGGGTTTCCGAAGCGCATTGTATACATTCCAGACTTTACGCGACATACTACAAGCTGAGCCTCACTTTTAGTCGATATTTTTGCTGCAGAGTGGTGTAATCTCGCAGATGGAATAGAAATTTTCGAAAAATCATCATAAATCGCGAAGTAAATTGTTTTAACTCTCGGGATTTTACCAAGGTATGGTGTTATGAGGCGTGAAAAGGAAGACAGACGTGAAGTTATGAAGAAGTTCACATTCAAAGGCGTTTTGGACAATTTCCGCAACTCTGTTGCTCAACCCTCTAGGCAAGACCAGGAGATCCAAGAAACTCTCAGATCAGACCACTTCCAAGTAAAAAGGGTAAGTTGTCATGACAAAATATATTAACGTTTTTTCTTATTATTTTTATATTTCCAGTGGTTTCGTAAATAATAGTCATAGGAATTTTCTCTTGCATTGTGTACCTATTAATAGTTTATAGTTTTGGTTGCAAAAAAATGCGAGAATAATATTTTTTCTGTAGGTACTTGCCTACTTTTAGCAAATAAGAGTGGATTTGATATAAATATTTACTCTACATACATTCTGATTATAGGTATACTTCTTATAAGTTTAATTGAATAGATAGGTAATACCGCATAAACAAGATGATGCATGATAATATATATAATGCTAAAAAATGGCAAAAAACATTAAAAAACGAAATTATTCGTATTAGAAATGCCGCCTCTAGGTACTTTAATAATTTTTTATGCTAAAATTACAAACACTATCATACAAGTGTGGTTCAATTGAAATGAAATTGTTATTTGAACAATGATAATTTATGAAAATCCTTTAGAAAATACGAGGTCGCCACCCATAATTAATAAAATAATTCAAACAACTATTATTATATCTCATTTATAAAACAAGTTTTGAGTATTTTCCGGAAAACAATTATAATCAACTACACCTTTCGAGATTTTTCTCTTCAATCCACACAAATCCCACCAATTTTGGCATTCCGGGCGAGAAAACACTTACCTTGCTGTGATGGGTCTGGCAGTGATGCAATCCTATTTTAATTGCAAGCCAAAGAGGAGAAATTTTGAGTCGGCTTGGCATCACGTTTTCCTTTGAAAGATTTATTGTTCAAAGTATTCTCCACGGAGAGAATTGCATTTTTGCATCTTTTGTAACCAATCCTGGTAGCAGTTATTCCACTCCCTTGGTACCGCTTACGGTACCTACTTAATACATTCAAAATAGAGTTTTTGAATGAATTGACTGCATCCTCAGGGAACTGGAACCTTTGACCACGCAGCTCATTTTTAATTTTTGGACAAGTGAAAAAGGCGTTAGGACTTAGGTCGGTACCGTATGGAGGATGGTCCAACAATTCGATGTGCTCTTGCTTTAAAATTCAATTGTTTTTCGAGCTCTGTGGGAACTTGTATTATGTTGGTGGAGGATCATTCCTCATTGGGGGTAAGTTTTTCGAAACTCAGCAATTACTTCCGGCAACTGAAGTTGTGCTTCATTGCCGAAAACAGAAACAAACTCGACAAAGCATTCTTGTTAAGACAACTGTTTTTTGACTTTTTGACTGACATTAACTTTGAAAATTTAGTGTAAGTACTAAGTACTCCTATAAACCAAGTGGTTGACAGGCGACAACTATGCAACACTTAAAAGGTAACGATGGTATAGTATTCGAGCCTCGGTGGAAAGTTTATCCTATGAAAAAAATTCCGGAACACGGATTTTTGATTTTAATTTACAATTTTTTAAAAGAATAATGTATAATACAGAGTGAATCAATTTTAAACAGTGACGCCAGCTACAGCTGCTACTAACTGTTGCCGAGTGTCAAAATGAGAGGAGTGAAAACTATGAAAAATTTTATTATACTAAGATTAATATAATGACAAATCACACGATGATATGCCAGAGGGTGAACTATTGAATTATTCAAACGTTGTCAGATTTTAAATACGACGTCAAAGGTTCTCTTGAAGAAGATTTATGTAAATTAATCGAAAATAATAATACCGCCTTCAACAACTACAGTTGACTAGTGAGCAATTTAATTTGTTTTTTCGTTTAATGTATTTAATATATTATTGTTTATCGTGCAATAATTAATTGTTTTATAATTTTGCAGTCTGTGCCAAGTAAACCATAAAAAATAGATACTTCACTACCCCAAGTCTGATAGGTTAATGAATTTGATAGTTCTGTATCTGTGTTATATGCAGTACAGAACGGGCCAAACCAGAGGCTGATACAGACTCGATTTTCAGTAGGGGCAATCAGTGCTGTAACTAAGAAAAACATAGGTTTAGGCAAGATGACGATTGCGAGCGTAGCGAGTCCAAAGTAGCCAAAATTTCAAGGTCACGTGTTAAACAAGTACCTTAACTCTCTAATATTAAATTACACATCTTCTGTATGGTCCTTGTGGTGTATTAATTTTTCTTTTTGTTGATTATTTTGGGAATATAAACCACAATCTTTTTCATATTTTTTAATTTTACGTTTCGGTAGTGTTCCAGCTACCGTTATCAAGAACAATTAAGTTTTATTAAATCATGGTCCTAATCTGAGACCAATGATAAAATTCGACAACTAGACAATCAATAAAATTTTGAAGTTTAAGACTGCAATATGGTGGATTAGTTATTTTTAAACATTTCCATAATATCAAACGGAAGGGTTTGCTGGAAAGAATACGGAAAAAGAAATGACCTCATTAGAAATCCAATATTTTGGACCGCCCAAAATGACGGACCAGTTATTTTTAAGCACCCCCATAATATGGGAAATTACTCCACTCTGAGTTCAATATAGTGGACCCCCAAGATGGCGGTCCATACCAATTTTAAAGAGTTAAGTTATAACTACCTAACGACCAGTCAACAATGACGCTTTAAATAAAATGAACAGGTTAAGAAATATTTAAATAAAGTAATACAAAGGTAACTAGAAAATAAAAAATGAATTAAAATTGATAACAGATTAAAAATAAATGGTTTTATTCAAATGATCTAAAAAGAAGGTAATAAACTTTAAAGTAAATCAAACCCATCATTATACAATTTATTTATATGATATAAAAGCTGGTCGCGAGATTTACTTGTGTACAATAACAATATAATCACATCTAGTATGTAATTTGGGGTTGGCAAGAAAGTTTCTGGAACCCTGTATAGTTTTGTTACTCTTACAGCCAGTTTCACAATCGGTGGTAAACTCAGGGTTAAGTAACCTTAACCGAGACACTAACTATATTAGAACTTGTTTCACAATCATCATTTAACTAATGGTCAGATAACTTATGAAATTGTATCAACTTTTCTTGCGTTGGTATGAAAGTCATCTATAGTATGGTGTTCTATGTCAAATGAAAGGAAAAAAGAAAACCTTTGGAGGTTATGTTTTACAGTTTTTATACTGAAACAACCAACGTGCAGAAAGAGCATCATTTCTGTAATCAAGGAGAATTTCAATAAAAAAAATATTTTTTTCTTCGACAACCTCGATAAATGTTCATTTTATAACCTTAACTTCAATCATAAACAAGCACATTTTGTACAGAATTTAATTTTTGCATCGGTTGCTAGGCAAGTTGGTAAGCAACAAATGCGAAATGGAATATTTCGTGTTAGGTCTAGGTTCACTCTAAAATCACGACGACTACGGCTTGTCAAATTATGACGTCCGGCGACAAATTTATGAAATGTCAGCAGATCGTTTCTGTCAAAGTTTTAGTAGATAACCAGTAATTTCATAGTTGTTTTCTATAAATACATTTATAGGCTTCTATTTCTGTGTACCTATTAGAAATAGCAATGAAGAAAATATTTACATATTTCTTCAATTTATATTTTAATTCTGATAGAAAGCCCATTAGCGGTAAATTCGGATTAATGAAATACTATCAGTTTATTTCTTTCAAAGTTTTTGCGATGTATTCATGTATTAAACGTGAACGATACGTTGTCATAGAAAAAGTATAGTATGCAACACGCAACAAAATGGGCATCATTTTGTGCTCATTGCATAATATACTATTTTAACTCTTGATAAATTGATAAAACTTACTGTTGGATGGGAAATAGCTTCGTCAATTTCTTTCAACAGACTTTCTGTCCTCCTGGACAAACGAAATCTGCAGAAAAAATCGTGATTGTCGAATTCTTCGAAATAATCACGTCTTGGAGGAATAATTTTTGGCCGTCTGGCTTCATCGTCGCTGCTATAGACATTAAAATCGTAATCGTTCTATTTCTAATTGTTTGAAATTGACTATTTCAGTAGAGTAAATTCATAACTGTCAAAATTTGAAGGTTTTGAACTGGCAATTTTTTGTCTTGTCTCTGTGATAAAATTCAATATAAAATCTTTGTTAGTGGTTTCTAAGGAAACTAAGTTTTTTATTTATTTATTTAACTGTCTAAAAATTATTAAAACTGTTTCAAAAATTTAAATAAGTATTATTAACATGAAAAATACAAGATTTGGAAATAATTCAATAAATGAAATAGAGAGTACAATTAAGCAAAGTATACCGCGAAATACAATGAAGACAAAAAAGTCTGCGTGGGAACAGTTTAGAATGTTTCTAATTATACGTTAGAAACGGATACTTCTGAACTAGTTATAGCAAAAATTCTTGAAGATTATGGTTTTAACATGAAAAAAAGAGATGAAACTGATTATACTGAAGCTAGTGTGAAAACACTTTGGAATACGACTGCTCAAATGGTTCAGGAAAAATATTTTCTAGAATTTAACATAAAAATTTATCCATTTAAAGTTATTACCTATAAATTTGCTAGATTGGCCAGGGATACAAAACGTAAAAAGCTTCAGGCTGAACCTGAAACCAGAAAAAGAAGTTCTAACGCGTTTACCAAAGAAGAATTAATGGAAATGGTAGAAAGCTATTCTGAAGATAATCCTGATGGGTTACAAAAAAAGTTTTTTCATTTATGTTCGTTCGAATTAGCATGGCGTGGAAATGAAGCTGCTAATTGTGATATTAATTACTTTAAAAAAGAATATGATAATAAAGGTAATTTTACTGGCAGGGTAGAATATAATCCAATCTTTTCCAAAACGACACAAGGAGGATCAAAAGCTTTATCTGGCAGTAAGTGGATGGTAAGAAATAATGCTAACAACAATTTGTGTCCCGTTCGTTTATTTTTAAAAATTATAAAGATAAAGAAAATAAAGATATAAAAATAAAGAAAAGGAATCCTCAGTTTCTAATTTAAATTCATCACAGGTTATGATGCAAAACAATCCCCAAAATAATGCTACAACGTACAATTATAATAATTGTACTTTTTACATAAATAAGTAATTTTTTTTCATAATGTTATTATTTTTTTGGCTTTGTATAATTGAAGTTTGCAATAAATAAAACGTTTAAACATATGATTTTTTAGTTTTTGTCTCGTGAAATAGTCTTGTCGAATACCACTCAATTAAAAATTTTGTCGGCAAAATTTTTCGATTGTCATGAAAGTTTGTTGCTTTTAGGTAATTTTGCTCATGACATATAATCCAAAACCACTCGCCTAACGGCTCGTGGTTTTGTTAAAAATGTCATTCGCAAAATTGGCAAGCAACAACCTTTCATGACAATCGAAAAATTTTGCCGACAAAATTTTCACTCTCGTGGTATTGTATATGAAAATAACAATACTGTAGTTTTAAAATTTGACAGTTGATACAGTTGACGACCATAAATTAGGTTAGATTTCGTTGGTTGGCACAGTTATAGTTGACGTAAAAGGTATAGTGCGAACTTAAAGTTGCCGGATTTTTGTTTGACTCGAAAACTAAGAGTATACCGTCATAGCCCAGTCAATATTATAATTCTTTAAAATGCTTACTTAGTTGACGATAATTTCATTTAATGTTATAATTTCAACTAATAATCGTTAATAGTTATTTAATAAACTAGTTTGTTAATGAAGGCGATTAATAAACGAAACTGTTTAAAGCACGATCGAGCGATAGCGAGTGAGTGCCTTTAATAGTTTGACTGAACTATAACTATTTTTGAAAGATGGTTGCAGGTGTTCTTTTTAGTCGGTGGTCTGACATCAAGAAAGTGTGTGTGTGTGTGTTTTTGTGTGGAAATTGTAAGTAAGTATACATATATTTATTAGCAATTATCTATTTGGAAAAAACTGGGTATGATACACACGATCCGGTTAAGAAAGGATGGACTGATGGGTCAAAATACAATATAGACTTATGTTTGGTAAGTAGACGAAAATAATATAAATACCTTTCAGAGTTTAGCTCCGCAACATAACTTAAAAGGGATATACGATTAGATAGCTGACACTATATCTTTTACGTCAACTATACCCGTACTTTGGGATGCAGTTAAATATTTTAATAGTTAACCTACACCTATACCCTTGACCACATATTATGAAACCCAAATTTTATCGTAACGGATGGTTATTTCTTAACCATGAGGTAACCTAATATTGTGAAACTGGCTGTTAGTCTTGCAGGTTTTTAAAAACTTAGATTAGATTAGATTGGAAATAGAGTGGCTCTCTGTCCTATCCCACTGCGACCTTTGCAGATCTATTGTGGTCCCCCCTATCCTTAGAGCTCGATATCTAGCTTTATTCTTTTTGTTAGACTTATTAGCCTGGATACCGCCTCCCGTGCATAGCTTTCTGTCCTCGGTTTTTCTTCTCCGAATAGGTGAAACCGCACCCTTACTAGGCCTTCGCAGTCACAAAGTATGTGCTCCGCGGTTTCGTCTTCTTCCTGTCAAAACCTACATAGGCTGTCATCTGCTAGGCCAATTGCATGCATATGCTTCCTCAGCCTACAATGTCCGGTCAGCATTCCCACCATCATCCTCGTCGTTTCTCGACTTTGACATAGTAGGTCGCGTGACAGTTTGGCCGAAGGGCTTTTAAGGAATAGTTTAGCGTGCCTTTGTCCTGAGGTTTCAAGCCACCAGCACAGCGCCTGATTGATTATCCATTGGTGGATACTCTCCTTAGTGAGGTTTTTTGCAATTCCACAGGAAGGTTCTGGCCCTATCATGACCTCAGTAGCTCCCTGCTTGACTAATTCATCAGCCTTTTCATTGCCTTTTATTCCTTGGTGACCTGGTACCCAGGCTAGGGTCACTCTATTATGACTACCTAGTCTGTTGAGGGCCTTGCGACACTCCCACACCAGATTTGATGTTGTCCGATATGAGCCATTACCTCTGCCTGAAAGACAGTTGCATGTTCCCTAGGCTTAGAGAGATCTTGATCTTCTCTTGTACCCCATATATTCCAGCTCCAACTCCAGAATCTGTTTTAGAGCCATCAGTGTACCAGTTGAGATTCGCTGTTATAGGAGGCCCTGTCCTGACTTACAGGCTAGACGACACCATGGACTTGTAAGCCATACATTTTTGGATTAACGCTTCCTAAATCTGCCAAGTGCCGTCATCAATAAAAAAAAACAATTCATAAAAAGAGACATTTATATAAATATAAAAATATATAAACTTATAATCGTTTACTAAAGCAGATTACTACGTTTATTACTATTTCGAAAGCACCATAGCTTTTTAATCTTTACTATAGGTTAAAAAATTATAAACTACTATTACCTAATTGTTTTGGTTTTATTTTTAGCCTGCGATACGATACCCAATGATAATACACTCCCTCTCTGTTCTTTGATGTCGTAAAGTGTACCGTGCTGCCTCGTTATCAGAAATTCGAGTAGAATTGTCAAGGTCGTCGGCGTTGTTCCGGTTTTGACGATAGATTCGTTTTCGTTAATATATTTAACAAAATGGATAGTGACATACACTGAAAAATGTGCTTAGAGTTAATATAATAATAATTATACAGGGTGTGCCAGTAGTATCTGTTTCTAAACGTTGATTAAAAATTATGATGAATTAAACAAATTATTTATCGGTGATATCGAAAGGGGTGTAGGTAAAATGCGCACAGTGGTCAAGAAGTTTCTCAAATTTGGGAAGGGTTCGTCAGGTAGTTGCAGCCAGGGGATTAAGTCTCTGTATAGGTAAATTGCGCACAGCGGTCAAATTGTATCCTTAGTCCGGTATACCTCAAAACTTTTTCTTTCTGATATAATCAACGAATAAAAGTTGATGAAACGAACACTTCTTGTAAACTGATATTTCATTATGTACAAACAGACTATCATTATCATTCTATTAAATACCTACATTATACAGAAACAAAATTTTATTCTCAAAACTATAATAAACACAAATTATTTGGGCAAATTGTGGTAACATATTGATTTTACATAAGTGCTTAAATCTATCAATTTATTTCTATAAAAACTTATTTGTTGGTCCAAGAACTCGACTTTCTTTTGAGTTCTTGTACGCAATACTTTATTTGTACAGGTATTTGCATTTTTTATTTTTATATAGGACATTGTTTCAAATGTAATTAATAATTGTATAAAATTAAAAATATTTGGATGGGAAGTGTAGAAACTTGCATTTGTAGAGCGAGAAACGCTTGGGGACATTTTTGCCCATACCTTTGGAGGAAATCTTGAATTTTCATCTATATACGTATTAATTAAATAATCAGCAAATTTCGTGATAGCATCACCTTCGGGTTTTTCAGCCATCATTTCAAAGCAAAACATGTCACTTACTTGCTCTGGTTGCAAATAAGGTAAACCAAACAAATGTTTTAGCCATTTTCCTACTTCCGATTTTGTACGGACAACTCTAATTGGAAAATTTTCCGGTACCAGGCCTGTTTTAAATGAAAAATGCATCCTTCTATTTCAGATACAGGGAAAACCGTATACTGCGCTGAATGTATTCCATCTTCAAAATCTACAGTTGTTGAAAACAGTTTAACATAAGTAGAAGTGGCTTTAGATGGAAGTAATGCAAAAGCCGCTGGTACATACTGTCCATTTTTAAATCCGTGTAGAGTGGTAAAAAAACTTTGGGCAATATTGAAATGTGCCGTCTACGTAAATTACTTCTACAGAACAAAAAAAATTTAAATTTGTGAAGCATGAAAATATTACAATGTTATTTTCTCGATCGTTTGTTATTAAAAAACTTTCTTCTTGTATAGTTTTAATAGACATCGAGTCTAAAACTTCTTGAACGTCCTGCACGCTTTTCGGCAACGGAGGCAAATATGCTCGACGCGCATTGTATAAGTTCTTCCGTATGTATCCTATGTCCACTAATGTAAGTTCTTGAAGAACTTCTGGGGTTTCTGAACAATATAATAATATATTAACCTAAATTATGCCTAAGCACATTGACATTTCTTACCTTTTAACTGCTTATATATCACTTTCAATGGTGTAACTGAGATTTCTTCTTCAGCTTTCCTTTTTAGGCTGTTACTGATTTTTTCACGACACAGTTTTGCGGAATCCATATCATGATTATGGATGAGATGCCTGTCGATGATATCCTTCTCATTAATGGTATAGAATTTGGCTTTGCAATTTTTATTTGTGCAACGCCAATGAGTTTTGCCAGAAACAAGGATTCTTCCTTTTCTAAATTTAGCTCCTATTATTATTAGCGTTTTGTTTTTTTCACTCGGCATTTGTTCCATTTTAGAAATCGGACGAAGTTACTAACTCGAATGCAAAAACTAAACTAATCTATGTACCTACGCCTCAAATTGTTATGGTAAAGTCATTAGGGGATAATAATTTGAATCTCTGGTGACTTTTAAAATTCGTGGAATCAGTAGAAAGTTGTATGCCATTTACCTAGACCCTCTTTAGGGTCACTTGTGCGCAATTTACCTATGAAAAAGAAACATTTTGGGTATACCTGGCTACAAACTGACCGCTGTGCGAAATTTACCAACCCCGATCGAAAGTTGAAACAATGCGAAATAAACAGGCAGTACAAATTGTAATAAACTACTGTCGACTAAGTATACGAAATCTCCGGACTATTTTTAAATGATGCTACAATGATGCCAAATTTAAATGTAAACATTTGTAGTGTAACGTAGATTTTAGAAGAAAGGGGGAGAGTAATTAATGAAAGAAAGAAAGAGATATAAGAACCAAATGATAAAATAAAATTATTTAAAACAAAATACAAATTTAGAATAAAAGTATTACTTAATTGAAAAAGTCGAGGCTCTTCCACGTGCACAAAATCGGCTTAGCTTCCGTCTTCATTAACTCTACTGATTGGTTAAATAATTATTTGATTAATCACTGAACACAAATGTATTTAACTCGCATTGTATTCGTTCACTAACAGTGTTGCCGGAACTTAATAACATTTCGTACCAACCTCACAGTCAAAAATGTACCAGATTTAGCACAAGCGTACCAACAAAGAAATATTTATACTATTTTTATCGCAAACTGCATATGGCGCGAAATTTCAAATAAATTTTTTTATTTTTTTTATAAAAACGTTTCAAAAATCAGTCTAAAACTCTAAAAGAACGTAAAAATAGTAATATTAAGTAACTATTAACCAACAATGTTATCACAAAAAAGAAACTCTGGCAAAAAAAAACAAAAATATAAATATAAAGGTACTTATAAAAATCCTCGTAAACATCTTAGATTACCAATGATATGATCTAAGATAAAAATAGAGGTTTCCAAGAATAACATTCTTCACCATCTAAAAGTTGGAAGATAAAATAATAGAGTTACATGTTTCAACATGTAAACGGTTTCTAAGTTTAGTTTTAATTAAATTCAGTTTTGAAAAAATTCTTTCAGCGCAAGCTGAAGAATGTGGAAGACACATTATATATTGCACAAGCTTAGTTAAATTGGGAAACATTTTTACCTGTAATTCATTTTCCAAATCAGAAACCTTTTTCCAAAACTCATCGAATGGTAAATTACCATCTTCTTTCAATTCTTGAACATCTGCCAAAAGTCGCCATTCAGAATCTAATTTCTGAATATCGGTAACCGCGTTAACAAATAGCTTTGAGGCGTTAACAATGGAAGGAATGTTGCCGCTTAAGGCAACTTTTGGCTGAAAATTAAGAAATATTTCTTATGGATTTCAATAGGAAAAAAATATACAGGGTGATCCATTTGAATTTACAAAGTTCTACATTCTAAATATCACCATGGTATCGGCTATATCACAAGATCCTTGCACACTAAAATCTCTAAAACTCGTGCCATCCGTTTCCGAGATAATTTAGGCGTACCATACTTAAAACTCACTCTGTATGCCCTATTGGATGTGCATTGGTTTGTTTTTGACAATCAAGCACCAACATCATAAATGGAAACGCTCACCTACTCAATATATTTGGTATCTTCTGTAAGTTCCTTGTGGCATTACTTATTATTTTTCTCTTATTTTTTTGGGAATCAAACCACAATAATGTTTTTTATTTTTTATTTCGACGTTTCGGTAGCGTTCCAGCTACCGTTGTCAAGTATAGAAATAATTTTTTGGTCCCTATCTGACACAACGAAAAAATTTGACAACTAGACAATCAATAATATTTTGAAGTTTAAGACTACAAAACTTTGTTGTCAAATTTTATTAAGGTCCATTTATAGTAGATCACACCTCTGGTAAAATGTGAAATAAAATATTTTATTTTATGACATTCTAACGATATGTAGTCCATTAGAAATGGAATCCAGTAAAGTGCACGTTCCAGGAACGGTTTTTATTGGGATAGCGCTTTTTTCTTGCTTATTTTGGAAATTTTGTTGATAAAAACGCGTTTGTTGTTACTTTTTTGTGTATGATTATTTTTGTTTTCAAAATATGTATAACTCAGTTTGGTGATTTTGTGTATTGAAGTATGTATCGATTAACAACCATTCCAAAGATAAATCATAAGAAAACCTGGATAAAAACTTATGATGCTATCCTGATTACGCAGGTAATTGATTATTGGAAATTTCTCTTTCTAACATTGGTGACCATATTTGACTACATTCGGCTGAAATACTAGCTACACATTTATCTGAATTTACTTGTATTAAAGCACTTTCTTTGATTTTTAGTCTTTTATTATTGGGCTCTTTCAATATTATTTTTGTCGAATCCCATTGAATTTTATGCCCCTCTTCCCAAGCATATTTGCAAATACCTGACTTAAAGAACTCCCTTTGATATACTTTTTATGTTCATTTATTCGGACTTTCAATGGTCTAGATGTTTCACCTAAATAGAATTTGTCGCATTCACAAGATATCTGATATATGCAGTTTTTTGAAGATTGTTCTTCATTTTTTGGCTTCGTTTTTGTTAGAATAGATCTCAACGTATTGTTAGATTTGAAGCTAGTTCGAATATTGAATTGATTACCAATTTTCTTAATTCTTTCTGATAAACCCTTAACATACGGTATTGTCAAGTTTTTGAAAATTATGTTAGCTGAATTATTAATATTATTGTTATTGTTATGGGGTATTAACAATGAGCCCTTCTCTATATTCTCAATTTCTTTATTTACAAATTCTGCCGGGTAATTATTGGCATTTAAAACATTTTTCAGCTACCGAAACGTCGAAATAAAAAATAAAAAACATTATTGTGGTTTGATTCCCAAAAAAATAAGAGAAAAATAATATATTTGGTGGTATTTTGGAAAATTTTTGAAATTTAAATTTGCTTTACAAAATATGATAATAATAATAAATGTAATGGTAACTATAATAAAAAAATAGCAATCTGTTCATACTAAAATGTTTGTTTCACTGTTCTTTATTTGATTTTGTTAATTCAGAAATAGCTATTTTATTACGGGATGCCGAGTCAATGAATGACTACACCTAATTGAATTTTTATTATATGATTGACCTTACTCGTTGTGTTAATTATTGTTAGCCTCTTAAATAATAGTGGGAATACATACTGCGTGTTCAAAATAAAGGAAAATAGAAATTTCTCACTATGGTGTACTTTTATATTAAATAGTATAGGGGCCTATTCTGTAACTCTTCCTCTAAAATTTAGAGGCCGTTACAAGTTTAACCGGCGCTAAAATAAAATCGGTATTCGCTAACCACATTTCTGTTAACATTTTAAAGGATTCCTTCAAAATAACCTGTTGAAACTATTATTTTTAAAGAGATGTTCAAGTGTGCCTTTTAATAATAACGGTAATAAATATGGCATAGGTAGATGTTGCTGGTGAAGCTTTGATTGAGGAATTAATTACAAACCAAGAAAAGTAAGAGAATCATCAAGAGAGTCTCCACTTTTATGGTTCTGGAGGATACTAATTAAGTTCTGGACAGGGTCACATCTTTGCTATGAGTCAACCGAGCATGAGCAGATGTATTAATGAGGTTATTTTACTATACTTCGTAACTTATAAACATCGTCTCACGTGATCAAAGTGCCAAAAAAGAGACGTTCGCTTGTATTATGTCATTCTTTTGCTGCTGTCAATCACTATGTTTTCTTAACTTTTTAATGTAACAAATACATTTAGAAAATACATGTCTTCTTTTATACCTCATCTGATATTTTGATATGAAAATATGATTTTACTGATAAGAGATCCCAGAGATTGTTTTTTATGGTATCTTGTTTTTCATAAAATGGATTTATATTTACATTGTAAATACAAACTTGAAAAAAAATCGATCTTTTAGACCTTGATTTTTTTATGAATCGATTCATCAGGTTACGATTCGAACTCTTTTTCAAAATCGATCTTTTTTGGAAAGAATCCCCGTCCCTAGTAGGAAACTGCACAAAATACCCTATGCTGGTGAACCTGTCTTGCGAATGTGCGATTTCTTGGGATGAGAAGCCACCGGCAAGAAACTATATGAAAGATTCTCGACGCTGATTGGTTGTACCAAGAGTCGGACTGGAGAATGTAACCTAGATTCTGAGGACCACGATAGACATGAAAAGGACGCAGGTGAATAGGCAAATCAGCCACCTCGTAAAATCTAATCTAAGATGGAGAATTTGGACATACAGCATTTTAAAAATAACATTTAACTTCAATTATAAGAAACAGTAAAAATTTCAATATCTAATTATCCAGTTTTCAAAATTTTTTATCAATAAGAAAACCATATGGAAGTGTTGATTTCATGATGAAAAAAGTAATTTCATTAGATGCATATCACATGAAGTGTAAACAAAACTTTTGGAATCAGTAATTTGAATTTTAACTTTTAACGGTTTGTTTGTTTCAAAATACGTAGCTTTGGTACAACGTTTTACAAATGAAATTTATTCATACCAAATGTAACTAGAATGATTGAAAAATAACAAACCTGCAATTAGTTGAATCAACATTTTGCTTTTATTTGGAAATGTATCTGATGGAACAAAACTGATTAAATGTATTATCAGTAACACAACAGAAATTATAATATTTAGATTCCATTATTACCATTCGATTATCTAACTTCTTATATTTAAATCCACAATTCAATAATCCCGCGCATCATCTTGGACTGTTGTTTCAAATGGTCTCCAAAATGCCATTCTAATTAATTATATTATAAAACTCACCCCAACGTCTACGAACAAATGAATATTATATTAATATCAATTCACTGACGCGACCTAACCACTACACCATCAAAAAGGTATTATATTAATGATACCTTTCTACACTAGATCACCTACACTTTCCTATAAATACCTATAACAAATCACTAAACTCACTCAACCAAGAAATAGATATTATATTAAATATTTCTTTAAAACAAAATTCACACCCGACACTGAATGATACTAATGGATTATAAGCCAAACCACAACACAACCCCCCCGAAGACCCTCAAGACAGCAGAATTTTTTCTGCCAAAAACGTCAAACGGAGTATACTTCGGTTATTTCGTTATATTGCGATGAATACTGCAGTTGATGATTGGTTGTTTCGAAGTCTTGACTGCACGTGCAACTACGTTGCCAACTCTTCAAAATTTTCTTAAATATAGTAACATATAAAAAGTGGTTTTAATTAATTTTTGTTTTTTCAGTAATTTCAAGCGACTTATTAACCAAAAAATAAAAAAATCATAACTTTCTAATGTGTCTAGTGATGTTACTTGATGGATAAGCAACAATAGACTGTTTTCAAGAAGTCTCAAGAGGATTAAAATTTTGCAGAGAAGGTGTGAATATAATGCTGATGCATATACAATTTATTGAAGTACGAGGAATGAAATTTTATTTAAATACTACTATTTGAACTGCCCTGTTCAGAATCTAAACAAGCACTGGCTCGACAGTTGTCAGGAGCAAATTGTTGTTGGTGCCCTAATTGAAGAAAAAACTGCTATATATATAATATATGACATGTCACATTGGCCATTATAGTGAGAATATTTCATAATAAACATTCACCAAATAAAGCAATGGGGAATATAAAAGATAAGAAATTAAAATCTTCATCACGAAGCAAAAATTTTGTTTTAGAATTATTATAATAATAATTATTGTTATACCCATACGATCTTTAGACGTTATTTTTTTGCGATAACTGCAAAATATAAAGAAAGTTTGTCCGTGTGTGGTCACTTTAATGGTTCGTGTGGCATTCAGCCATAGGCCTGGTCTTGCCTAGGCACTAGTGTCTGCTTTCTGGCGCGTTTGGTTGGAACAGTCACATATCTTATTTTTATTTTACGATAGAATTATTACAAACATAATGTTGGATTTGAGAAATTTAATTTAATTATTTTTAAGCTTTCAATTAACAATTTGAAGAATTCAAGTAAATGATTTTGGTGTGAGTTACTACTTCTAGTTTTGAATTTTTTATTGTTTTGTAGCCGTGTTCGGGTTCATATTGAATTTCTCCTAAACGGTTGGTCCGATTTTGATGAAATATTTTGTGTGAGTTTGAGTAAATAACCGGATGGTTTAGATTCACAATTGGTCCCGGTAGGTGACCCTGCAATCGGGTTCATACTGAACTTCTCCTAAACGGTTGGTCAGATTTTGATGTGCGTTTGAGTGAGTAACTGGATGGTTTAGTTTCACAATTAGTTCCGCAAGATGGTGCTGGAATCGGAGTTTTTTTCGATAAAAAAATGGGTCATATTCATAAAAACAATGCCATAAGTAAAATACAAATACTTAATAAATTTTTAGTTTGGCAACCTCGAACTACTTCTTCGTCATTTTGGTAAGATCACTCAATAAGATTTTAATTATTATTGTGGTTTTATTTGGTTTTTGATTGATATTTGTATATTAAAGTGCTTTTAAGACATTTATGATGGTGAAAAAATGTGTAGTATGTAATTTCACAGGTAAGGTTATATTAGCATAAGCGTAGTATAAAGTATAGGGTGTCTGAAGAATACTTGATCTGTCAAAAGAGTTTCGTGTCTATAATTATCTTTCGTTTTATTCTTAGAGTGAATATAATAAGGATGTAGTTGCTTATATTTCTGGATTTGTTGTAATAATGTCAAACAAAAAAATTAATTCCAAACGGTGCTCTATACCACCGAATATAAAACAATTGTTTTATGTTCCGTGTCTATACTTTTAGAAGGTGATTGAAGATATAAAAAAAGGATTATAAACACCTCAATTAGATATTTACCTTCAAACATTTTTGATGTATTTTCAAATCACGTTTTTGATTTCGAACCACTCAATGATCACTGCATCGCTGTAACCAAACTTATTTTGGAGAAATATATAGATATTCGACTTCACCACGAATTTAACAAATTAATAAATTCTAATAAAGTCAAAGTAAGAAGTTTGCTTACAAAATCTACTTTATTCCAATACCTATAGTTTTTAATTTTGCTTTTTTTTCACTTAAACAATTTTATATGCTAGCTATTTTATCTTGTAATTCTTGTTATTTGATTGTAAATAATTCTTAAGAACAATAAATATTATTATTATGCTTGTCATAATTATTCTTTTATTTGTGTGTGTGTGAGGTTGTGATATTGACTGCGGATCCTTACGGTTCCATTAGCCTAACCAATCAAAAAACTTTTATTTATTCCCTAGCTTTATAAAAACTGAATAAAAAAACCTTTCAAAATAATATTAACATGTTTATAATCTGTAGTGCAAAACTTGTATAGAGGTATCTATAAAAAAATCAGTTGTCTTTGATATAATTTCCACTTATTCAAACGAAAATTTAATAACGTACATCATATAGTCTGTAACAACAATTTTCATAAAATAGTTTAAATGAGCCCTTTCGAAGTGATACGCTACTGTGCTTTGTACTCGCCCTTATTTATGCTGCGACCAAAACATTGTGTACTAGTCCAATCAATAGGGAAATTTTCAAGAACGAATTGTAAACAGCAAAAAAAAATTAGGGCACATAGGTCGTGCGATTTCAAAAAAGATAGCGTTTAGTGCACTAGCAAATTCAATCGTGAACATGTGCAAAAAAATTCGCAAAAGTGAAAAAAACGGATTTTTGCGTTTAAAAAAAAATACAACTCCTAAAAGAAAAAGTTAAATGAGAAAGTTGTAGATATTAAAAATACCCATCATCATTTAATCTTTGGTTTATGAAAATCGGTTCATAATTTTTCGAGAAAAACGGGATAACCCTCGGAAAATAGCGTTTTTTATTTTTTGTAATAAAAAATTCATTTTTTAATCAATCCACTTGAAACTTTGCGAAAAAAGGTGTTTTGGCAAATGGGCTCTTCCTGCCCTTGGGGTGGTCCTACAGAGTTCATCAGAAGCTTATTTTATTCGTGAAGACTTGTACTATAAGCTTATTAATGAATTACATTGATTATATATAATTTTAGCGTTGAAAAATTCATTGCGAAATAATGCAAAATTTACAGACTGGTTTTTTGATAATAACTTTTTCATTTTTTATGGCATTCGATTTGCAGTTGCAGAACTTAATAGTGCTCTTTAAAACTAACATTTTGCAAAAAAAAAAAAATTTGTAGGACTTCAGAGAGCCGAGATAATTTTTTTTTTCAAAAATTTACTGACGGCGTACTCTACATGGCATCGACTCCTTTCTTAAGAACTGATACTTTAAAAAAAATGTTTTTTTTTCAATTTTTGAAAAAAGCATGATTTTCGGCTTACTTACACCTCCATTTTTTCAAAGTTTCAAGTGGATTGATTGAAAAATGAATTTTTTATTATAAGAAATAAAAAACGCTATTTTCGGTGGGTTTTCCCACTTTTCTCGGAAAATTATGAACCGATTTTCATAAACAAAAGATTAAATGATGGGTATTTTGTATTTTTAATATCTACAACTTTCTCATTCAACTTTTTCTTTTAGGAGTTGTAGTTTTTTTTTAAACGCAAAAAACCGTTTTTTGCACTTTTGTGAATTTTTTTGCACATGTTCACGATTGAATTTGCTAGTGCACTAAACGCTATCTTTTTTGAAATCGCACGACCTATGTGCCCATATTTTTTTTTTGCTGTTTACAATTCGTTCCATTTTAACATAGGGGCTCCGACAGATTGATTGGACTATAGGTAAATAATGTATGAAGGTTGGTATATCTTTAATACGTCATTTTATGGAAGTCAAAATAAAAGTTCAATTGAGTGATCGGAGTAAATGATAAGTTCTGAGTGACGTTGATAAATAAATTCGTGTTTTCCATATGGAATAGCAAAAAAACCACTAAGGTAAATGAATAAAAACGATATTTTTAATAAATAATACAAAAACAAGACACTTCGTACCGTTGAAACTGTTGGCTTCATCAAAGTGTATGGTTAACATTGTCAGTTATACTCATCTATTAATGATTGAAGGTTATAATATGACGTTTCGGTAATATTTTCTATTTAATGATGTTACTGCTGGTAATTTTTTATTTATTTGATTCACATTTAAATTGTCGTTACGGTTATATTATTATGTCTTATCGTTTTCCACTACTGTATTAAGTGGTTACCAGTTCTGTGGATATCGTTTGCCAAAGGCCTGGGGAAATCATCTTTGCTATTTGCATTCAGGGACTGTCGTACTTGCAAAGGAACCATAAAATTGGTCTCTGATCTCAAGGATACGTTTATAAAGTTAAATATACACTTCCAGTGAAAGAATATTCAAAGTTTTTCACAGACCAATCGAAAATTATAAACAAAAAACGATTTTATAGTTCTCATTCAGGAGGCTGTTGTTCATATTCAAAAGTGGGGAATAAAAATGGATATTTATTATCAAGAATGGCTCAATTGTGTCGTAGTTGAAGTGAAATATAGTGTATAAAACATTATGGCGCGAGCAGCATCATACATACGTAATCTGCAGGGTCCAATCTACTGAGTACCTGCGGGTTGTCTCTTGTGTATTGCAATGTTTTAATGACATTCCGATACTGGCTAGTTGGTTGTTAAGTCGATCCAATCTCTCTGCTCCCCACTCCAATTTCCTGAAAATGTACTTCGTGTCTGACAGTCGAGTCGATTTTACTGTTTAGCTCTGGATTTTACGAGACGGAAGAGGATAAGTTGTTAGTCCCGTTTCACAAGAGGAGTACAACGCTCTTTACGTCCTACAACGTAGGGTTGGTAGGGCATAGAACGTTGACTTCTCTTCACATGGGGACGGTGAAGTAGTATCAAAATGGATGAGGAAATGTTTATCATGGGCTTTGTTGCTGTAGCACCATATTGTTTGATAACAAGAAAGAACAATTAATTATAATAATAGCAGCAGGAATATCCTTCCAAGATTTTTCCTTCACATCTAGGCTTTTGTCCCTTCTAATTATAAACCAGAATGGTTGGTTTTATATTGCATATATACCAACCCCGTTTAACTTGGAAGTGTAATTCATTGTCTGCGGGGCATGTAGCCCGAGAAGTAGATGTTGCTTCCCAGTGAACGGTCTACCCTTTGGAAAGTAATTTTCTAATTTGTTATAGTTCTATACTATTATTTTGACTTCTATTGAGATAAAAACGTTTGGCAACAGCATGACTACTCCAAATGTCCCCCAATCTTATATCTTAGCGGGATGTGGTGTAAATTTTGCGCGCGCAGAGAGTAACACGAATAGCACCCGCAACTGCAAAGGTACATTGTTCAATGTCAACCAAAGCTCAAGTGTAGAGGCTGCTTGACAGTGGCGGCGCCAGGCATGTGCGAGCTGTGCGATCGCACAGGGACCCGGGAGGCGCTATCAATCTGTCAGTATTTTTCAGAAAGCTGTGAAGGTTTTATCTAATATTTCCCCTATTCTGAGGATCTGAGGTTATTTTAATTTTATAATTAAAAATAAATATGTATATAAATATTTTCCACACGGTTTTAATGTTTTAAAGTCTGGGGCCCCGCAAGTATTGAAGTATGAAATCAAACTTTTTAAATCGCGAAACTGCTATGCTACTGCAACTAGACAGACAACACATGCAGAAGTAATTTGGGGCCTAATATCACCTCGCACAGGGCCCCGCGGCGGCTAGCGCCGCCACTGCTGCTTGACATGGTGCAATGCGATACAAGACGCAAGATTTCTTGATCGAAAGCATGCGCAGTTGAGACCCAGCTGATCAATCTCTGCAATTCAATGCAAAGCGCAACCAACCAACTAACTGTTCATGATTCCTATCAGCTGATTGCGGTGACTCATTTTAAATAATAATGAAATAACTTTATATATTATATTTGAATAAATTATTTCTTCTAGGTTAATATCTACTTTTTTCTTTCTACTCTTGGTTTGGGTTGACAGCAATGCTGCAATGGCAAGAGAATTGCATGATTTCAAACAGCATATATATACTGACCTTGCAACAAAGTGCCGCAATTTCTTGCAAATTGTATTGCTCCATGTCAAGAGGCCTTATGGCGCGTTGTACGCCTCTTGTGAAACGGGACTTAGTGTGCACCAACTCGAACGCACTAAATCTACTGACAAATTGGAACGTGTGGAGACTAAACTCGTTTGACTTGCAGATTTGATACTGAAGACTGCTACGTGTGTAGGTTACTTAAACGAAATAGAAACTTTTTGAAAAAAATTACACATTTGCGGTACCGAAAGTCTTATATTCATTAAAATTGGAAAAATCTCGTAAATATATTTTTCTATTATTCTATTAATACAATTCTTTTGTACGTGTGTATGTAATGCAACGCTTTCTAATCGGCTGGACCCATTTTGATCAAATTTGTGTGTGTCTTTTTAGTGAGTACTTCGATGGTTCAGATTTACATTTTGTCCCGGTAGGTGGCGCTGCAATCGGGTTCACACTCAACTCCTCCTAAACGGCTGGACCAATTTTGCATATGGGGAGTGTTGGTACGACCATTCCAAAAAATGGACGCGATTCTCGAAAAAAAAAATTGCTTGGAAAATTGGAGAATAGTTCAGGAAAATTGTTTTATCTGATGGCATGTCATAATGACAACGTTATGTCACTCAATTTTGATGACATAAGGAAGCTCATTATGGGACTAAGAACCATAATGAATATTTTTTTCTTTTGTTCTTTTGAATTTTCGATGTAACCTTCAGCGACAGTATTGCTTTTCCATCCGCCATGGCGTTTCACGGTACACAGATCAGCTCCAGAATCAGCCAAAAATGAAGCAGACGATCGCCGAAAACAATGTCCGGTATATTCTTCAGGGCGAGGTAAATTCAAGAAAGTGGCAATAACTTTTGGCATTTTACCAAAGGTATGTATTCCAACGGGTTGTTTTGTGCATTTATTATTTCTATAAGTGACAAAAAAACGTAGATGGTTTGTGTTGCAAGGTCGTATTTTCACATATTGTCTGACAAGTTCTACCATATTCAATCCTGGGATATTCCCCGAAGTTACAAAAAATTCTCGCATTACCTTTGTTTTTGTATTCGGTAATGTAATTCTAAAAACGGATCCTTCATCTATTACATTTTCAACAAGCATATTTGTCAATTCCTCTCTTCTGCATGCTCAACTTAGTCCAATTATCATGGCAACTTTATTAAATAAGTATGTATCATCTGATGCTTCCGTTAAAAACTTTGTAACATCTTGTTTAGTAAAAATTTTGGATTTTTTAGCTCTGTAACCTTCTGATTTACGTTTTAGTAATGCAACCAGCTGTAGGTACTTACTAATATCGACGTTTTTTCTTGTTGATAAAATACTTCTTATCATCGAATAATACGACCAAAGAGAAGATGGTTTTCTTTCCTTAGATAGGCATTCAAAGTAAGCCAACAATACTTTTTCATGAGTGATATTCTTGATTTTTTTAGCAGAACACCATTCTTCGTACCGATTAAACACCATTTCATATACACTCCGTGATTTCTCCGGCAAAAGGGAGTCCACGATATTTCTCGACATTTCTTCCAAATCAGAAGGTAAACTATCAGCTTCAGAATCACTCATTTTTTAAATTATGTTAAATTCTACCTGACAATAATTATTGAGTTTGACAGCGATAAATAAATATTGCCGTTACAACCTGATGACGTTGTCAAGGAAATGGCAAAGCACAGCTCACTCACCTACTAATATTTGAAACTACACAATACTTACTCCTTTAAAAATAGTTGTCATTGTGACATGTCGAAAATGCAGTTTTGTGTGTACAATCATTATGGCACACGCCGATAACATTCACGACTTGTACCATAATGATCGTCTTTATGATCCTTATTACATAAATAACTATTATATAAAAAATAAATGTCATTATAAGATTTTTCTACCAAAAATACTTAACAATTTTTGAAAATTATAAATCGTCGAAAATCGTGATTTCTTTGAATTAAGTAGTACCTACACATAAAAGATATACCGTGATTTCTATTTTTTTAAGAAATATTTAAACTATAATGAACAATATGACATAATCAGATTTCTAATATTTCATTAATTATTATGTTTATTATTCTTAATAACAATATGCTCTTTACGCGCATGCAATTTAAGGAGAGTGTCAGTATTGCCCTCTCACTCCCAGTTTTATGTATGACATTAATAAGAGAGGCATATGGTGCGCTTCACAATTTTTTGCTAATTTTAAGCAGAAAATCGATTGAATTTTTTTACACTTTATTATTAAAAACTAATAATTGTTTTTCTCAGTAGTTTTTTTATACACTTTTGAGATACTTTTATTGAGTTTTCCATCTATTGAAGCTACCAAATCCTTTTGTTTATAAAAATAAACCGGCCAAGTGCGAGTCCGACTCGCTCACGAAGGGTTCCGTACCATTAAATATAATAATATAACTCGATATTCTGTGAAACAAGCAAAATTAAGCCGAATACCGCTTTAGCTATTCACACATAGATGGAGCCAGGATGTTGTTTTTAAAAATCACGTTTGTTGTATGGGAGCCCCCGGTAAATATTTATTTATTCTGTTGTCATAAAGGCAACACAAATACATCATCTGTGAAAATTTCAACTGTCTAACTATCACGGTTCATGAGATACTTCCTGGTGACAGACCGACATCGAAGTCTTAATGATAGTGTCCGTTTTTACCCTATTGGTACGGAATCCTAAAAAGCATTTTCAGTTAACAACTGAAAAATAAAATTTTCTAAAACATAATTTTTCAATAAGATAAAAGGAGACAAACGTATCTGTCGTGATCCGTGAAAAATTTCACCTATGCTCGACGTTCGAAAAAGCCAGGAGTGATGCTTAAATACCATTACAGATTCGTATGATGCGATTTTTAAGATCTTATAATTTTAGGATCGGGGTTGTGTGAACGAGTGACCTTAGGGACCAAGGGTATATAGATCGTCCTATCCACAGGTCTGGAAAACGCACCGTCATGCATACATCTTCGAAATAACTGGAAGTTCAATCGTTGAGAAAGGAAAAATGGCCCTAATAAATAATCGACGATCAAACCTTCATCGAAAAGGCAATCCAAGAAACAAAAAAGAGCAAAATATTAACAGAAATAGATGGTCATACCTTCTTTAACAGAATATAGAATAGAATGCTGGGAGTAGGGTTTATAGTTAATGAGAAATATAAACATAAAGTAATATAGTTTGTACAGCATGAATTATGGGATCCACAATATAGCTTCTATCATTTGGATACAAAAAACAAGATGCTTTGAATGGAATAGCTTTACACTTTAATACAACTAACGATATAATAAAAACCAAATTACATTCCTTGACAACTTCATTTAGAAGGGAAAGAGCAAAGGAAAAAAATAGTTTAGGAACAGGTGAAGGTAGGTATAAATATGTAATACTAAGGTCGACTATAGGTGTAATTCTATAAGCAAATGTTAAATTTTAACGTATGGTTAAAAATTAGACAATCTTCTAACTCCATTTTACTTTTCTGTACGCATAATAATCTTTAAAATATAAACGGAAAAGTCTTAATTCGCGTTTAAATGTTCTATGATAATCAAGTTGAGATGTAAAATAATATTATAAATTTTTTGCTGACAGAAATTCCACTGAGCGTCGACCGATTGTTTTCTCACATAATAGGAATATTAAGTTTTCTTTTGCTCTCGTGCTGTGACAATGCTGGACTGGTTGTAGATACTTTTATTTTATATTTATGTATATTTGTGTATATCTTTTCACAGAAAATTTGTCTAACATCAAATATTTTTTTTTGTGAAAAATGTTTGTCGCTAGAAAACCTTATGTTTGTTTTCTAAATGATTCTCAGTATCCACTTTTGTAATACATTAAGACCCTGTGAATTGCTTTCTGTTACACCTCCCTAACCTAGCATACCATACTGCACACGAGGATTGCACCAACGAGAAATACAAAATTTTAAGGTCTTTCAATGTTAAAAAATCAACTATGTATCTGAACTTAGTCAGCAATTTATTCTTGACGTTGTTAACTTGTAAGTCCCACCTTAAATGTCTATCTATTACGATTCCTAAGTAATGGAGTCGATCCTTTTCAAAAATTTGTGTTTGGTCATCAGTTGTTAATGGTACCAGATCAGGAAGATGATTGGAGTAGGATGTGAACTGTAAGTAATTTGTTTTTTGACTGTTTATAGTCAATTTGTTATATTTAAACCAGTTGCATATTTGTCTTCTAATACTTTGTGGTCTTTCCAGCTTTCATAATGGCCGTATCATCTGCAAAACCGACTATTTTTCTTGATGTTTGGGAATGCAATATACTATTTGTATAAATCGTGAATAATAGAGGTCCCAGGACTGTTCCTTGCGGAACACCACAGGTTACTGTCCTGGAACGGCTTGAAACTCCATCTATACTTACTATTTGTTTTCGCTGTGATAAATAGTCTTTTAACAAATAAATACGCTTAACCTCTATACCGTAACATTTAGATTCTCTAATAAAGCTTATGATAAATCTACAAATATGTATATAAATGGAACTTTTTTATCTAACGCCTTATATAACTGCGATGCTAGCGACAATATGGCGCCCTCAGTAGAATGTCCTTCTCTAAAACCGAACTGGTTATTAAAGAGTACATGAAACTTTCAAGAAATTTATACACTGTATTTTTTATAAGTTTTTTCAATATTTTCGAAAACATGGGTTAACAGTGTTTTAATGGGTGGAACAGGTAGCAAAAGGAGATGGGGCAGACCTAGAACAAAATGGCTGGATGCAGTAATAGATGATCTGAAAAAAGTAGGAATACAGAACTGGCAGTGAAACATTGAATACAACAAAATTGAAGCCAAGGGCCACTAAGTGTATACAGGGTGTTTTTAAATAACACTTACAGCGTTAGCATGTAGATACCTCACGTAAAATGGACAAAGTGATGAGGATTGAGGGGTCCAGCCAATCTACTTTTCGAAGTACAGGGTGTTGAAGTTATGAAGAGTTTAATTTGATGTAAAAATACGTTTCAATTATTGATCCAGTGGTGTACATTTGGAAGAACATGTCCTTTTTCCCCTCCCATTTTTTACGCCACTGGCATTTGAAGCTATTTTCATTTTATTTTGTATTCCTCAATGGTTTTCACGTGAAAAACGCATTTACATATCAAAAAATTTGTAGTTTTTAATATATTTAATGTTTTTATGCACTTTTTAATAATGTAATAAAAAATATATTTATTTTAATAACTACCAAACTACTAACTACTGAATTATTAGCTATAAAATCTCAACTGGATGAGAATACTTTTTATGTTATTCGAAGAACTTTTCATTCCAGATATCAAATTCCCACTTTCAAGATTGTCCTAATGGCTTTAATACAACAGTAATAAAAATATCAGGAGTAGTTTTATTCCTTATTTCAGGTCAAACGTCTCACGTTAACGTAAGAGAAAGGAAATGAAGCGATTTCACGAGAAAATAATACCTACTTTGAAATGTAATTCGCAAAGTACCTAAATTCTTCCGAGTAATTAAAATACAGAATACAATGTCTTAATACGATTTTATCTTTCGATACGTTTTTAACTTTCAATGTTTGTATGTATACAAGCTGGTCATTTTAAATGGTACCAGCATCTCAATTTTGGAAATGATAGGTACCAGAACTTGTCTGAAATGTGTAAATTTTTAATTATTGGCTGCAACACGTTTATTTTTGAATAATCATTTATGCTACATTGTTGTATTCGAATTTTAAAATGCTAACAAGACATCTTAGAAATAGAGCAGCACCGTATTGAAAAAATGAAATGATCTCTTGATTTTTATTGAAGAAGTTACATCGTTGTATTGGGCATTCGGAATACTACACAAAATTTAGATGAAAAGTACAAGTTCGTATTTGAGAAGCCAAAAATGAAGAATAATAAAAAGTTGACTCTGAAAATAGCACACATTTGAGACAGGTTTGTACGTCACAAGATCAAGCCCTATAAACCGAAGTTCTAACATACAATGGAAGAAGGTGGTGCAGATAACAAAAGATTAGACAATTGTTATTTGGTCCAAGGTAATTTTTTAAATGACAGACTGTGAAGTTTATGTTTACCGATGAGGCTACATTCACCCTTTCACCACTAATGGGGTTGCATCCTCTCAAAATTGTAGGTACTGGGTTATCAATTGTAAAAAAACAATATTCCCATGAAGTCAATCCTGGTCTGGGATTTTAGGAGACCGTGTAATTGTCCTTTTTAAAGTGAAACTTTAATTCTATCGCCTCAAATTTTTTCGTCCGTCTATTTGTGTCCAAAAATTTACTTTCATGGAAAAATGGCGATTTTGGGTGCAAAAGTCATCCTAGCGAACGCAACATTGAGTTTTTACAAAACTTATTTGAAGGAAACTCTTCCTCTTGACAACCCCTACAACCCTGTGTACGTCAAATTGCGAGAAAAATTGGCCGTTATGCCGAAAAACGACCATAGTGATCCAAAACTATTGATGCGAAAGGAAATTGTTCCTCAAAAATCTATTGGAACAAAAATCTAAATTTGTTTCAATAAAAAGTGTTTGTAAACAATCCAGCAATGACAACCAATTCTTTAATGTGAACCCTTGAAAGATAAATATTCTTTAAAAATATTCGAAACCGTTACATGGTATATTTATTAATTAATTCACAATTTCGGTCACTGCAATTGGAGGAGCCAGTTTTGTTTTTGGAACTTTTGTGAAGGGCCAGAATACATCAACACTAGAATATTACTTGAAATATGCAAAAATGTGGCCAACAACCCCGAAACAATTTGTACGAATTCCTTGAATCATTATAAACACTTGTCCAGTGAAATGTTTCCCAAAATTACGCGATTTTTGAGTAAACAATTTGCTTTTGCATGGAAAGTTTTGGATAATTTTCGACGTTCTCTAGAATAGCGAACAAAAATGGTCTTCTATCCCCTTGGAAAATCTTGAGCAGTTTCAAAAGTTAAAGATTTTTCAGGAAACATTGATTAATGATTTATTGATAATGAACTATAATGTCGGAAATGACGACTTTTATGAGAAACTTGGATTGAACGGAAAGTCTTCAGTATCACCTAAGGAATATGTCCGAATTTTTGGAAAATTTCTGAAATTTTGGTATTTGGCGATTTCCTGGCCAAATTAAATGAACAAAAATATCCTCAAACATTCTGAGAAAATTTGTACGTATTGCTGGATTGATTACAAACACTTTTTATTGAAACAAATTTAGATTTTTAAGGAACAATTTCCTTTCGCATCAATAGTTTTGGATCACTATGGTCGTTTTTAGGCATGACGGCCAATTTCTCTCGCAATTTGACGTACACAGGGTTGTAGGGGTTGTCAAGAGGAAGAGTTTCCTTCAAATAAGTTTTGTAAAAACTCAATGTTGCGTTCGCTAGGATGACTTTTGCACCCAAGATCGCCATTTTTCCATGAAAGTAAATTTTTGGACACAAATTACAGAAAAATAAAATTCGAAATCAAAAATCCCGGAACAAGGGTCGATAGGCAAACTCAAGACGAACATTTTAAGGTGACGCACGTCTAAAACGGATCAGGAATTTTAACATCTTATTAATTTTGGTGCTCGGTCAATTATAATAGTCTCCACTACCTTGGTGTATAATATACTATTTTCTACGTGCATGAAAAAACAAAACATTATTGAACTCTATTTATTGAAAAAACTAGTTCTTAACTGATCTAGTTCAATAAAAATTTTGTTGCACGCATCAGTTATTTTACTATATACATCGTTTTGTTATATGACAAACATAAACATTCAATTCGACGCCATTTTTAGTCCATTTAGGGCAACCTCTCAACGTGTTGTTTTTGGAAAAGCTAGTAGATAGGTACATAAAGGTCAGCGCTCTGAGAACGCGCCCTCTAAGCGAGAGTCAGTATGCTTATCAACAGGGCAAGTCAACAAACTTGGCTATGGATGACTTAAACAGGTTACTGTCCAAGACGATCGACGATAAGGAAATAGCAGTAGCTAGTATAGAGAGAGCATTCAAGAATGCTTCTCCAATATCTATAACCAGGTGAATGGAAAGAAGAGGGGTCGAACCCATCGTCTGCGGGTGGCTTGCAGCCAATCTAGGGAATAGGTTAAACATATCCACCATGGGAGAGGCAACCATCACAGCGGTGGTGGGAAGGGGTTGTCCTCATGAAGGCGTTCTATCGCCCCTTTTGTAGACGATTTTCATTCTGGGAAATGCAAGATCTGTTAGTCGCATATTATTACAGGGGCGTCCTCCGATAAGTCAAGGACACAGCAAGAACTATAAAAAGCGATATGAAGAAATAAAGGCAGATCCAATACTGGGAATGCCAATGGAACAGATTGCCCCACAATATAGCTTTAAAAATAAATACACAGTAGTCATTCCAAATAGAAAGGACTGGGAAGCAGGGCCACCTATAACAGCGAATCTCAACTGGTACACTAATGGCTCTAAAACATACTCTGGAGTAGGAGCCGGAATATATGGGGTACAAGAGAAGATCACGATCTCTAAGCTTAGGGAAACATGCCACTGTCTTTCAGGCAGAGGTAATGGCGGTGCGATGCTGTGCAGAAGAGTTGATGAGACGGGAGGTGGATAACCAAAGAATCGTCATCTTACTTAATTAATTAATTTACTAAAAACTATTGGACTTAATAAACTTAAAATTGGAACCGAGTTTAAAATCAACAGTATTTTTGGTACATTGTTCTGTCTAAACTACCACCTGTTGGTGTCAGGTGAAAGATTCCATGAGTGGTCTTTGTCAGTGCGCAGCTTGACTACCTTTTTCTATACTTCGCCGCTTTGTTGGTTATTTATTGGCGGAATATTAGAATGAGCAGTGGTATTATCCGGAAAATATAGAAACTTCAAAAGTAACTCAAATCGATTTCTGGGAATTAAGGTACGAGCTAATTGAACACTTTGTCAAACTAGGCACGACGTTATTTTGGAGCAGTTCTCTAAATATTTATCTCCATTCAAGTTGCCATCAATGAATAAGGGACCTACTATATAATTTCCAACAATTCCTGCCCAAACATTAACTTTTTCAGGATATTGCGTATTTTCTTCTCTCATCCAGTGAGGATTCTTATTAGATCAATAGCGGCAATTTTGACGATTAAGATGACCGTGAAGTGTAACTGTGCTTGGCAGCTACTTTTTTTATGCCTTACATGACCAAGTTCGCGAAACTGCTTTTCTATTTTGCCATTTGTTCCTTGGGATACAGTTGGCAAATTTGGAAATGTTTCGTGAAATAAGCGTGAAACTATTTGTGTGCGTGTGGTAGAATCCATAACCAATCACTTGTAGAATGCAGAATTTTGTGCATTTCTGTCGTTCATTATAAATAATCAAATGTTATATAAAAAACGCTTTGAAGGCGTTCATGTTTAACAAATATTCCGCTTTTAAAAGTTAACAAGCCAATATTATTGCATTACAAACGTTGCACCTGTGTACATTTAGGTTATCGAGAGTACCAAATCTGATACAATCGTGCCAGCTCTGGCAACACTGGATTGGGAAATTACAGTCGTAGAATATCGGAAACTACATCCTCTCGAATACTCGAATGATACTGATTCAGTCAGTGCCCTCTGATGCCAAGTCGGCTCAACCAAATAAGACTCATTTTTTGGCTACCATCTTTGAATTACGGCGCCGATTACGCCGCTTTTATTTCATTCAATTCTAGATAATATAACAATATTTTTGTTGCATTGTCACACATCTGTCTATAAAATAATGTTATAACGAGTGTGTCAACTTTATTTCATTTCAATCTTCATTGCCCAAAATTGGGTATATTTGACAACGTCTGTGAAATTTATTATTAACAAGAAACACATATAAATTATGATGCACACTACCTGAACGGTCTGGCAATCGATATTATACCTTAGGTCTCCACTAAAATCATTAATAAAAATTATCCGAATGAAAAACGTAAGCCATGTTTTTACGCTCATATTTTTGTTCAATAACGGGCCCTTAATGGAAAAATATTCAGTTTTTTACGAGCAACTTAAAAAAAATTGATTTAACTATTTAACTTTATTACCTTATAACGTTTTTTGTGTTTTTTTTATACATAAATGAGTTTCAATCGACCTATTTTTGATCATAGTTTGAGTGGTATAATTTATAACACCCTATGTAGAGGTAAAGCTAATGAGAGTATTATAGTATTTATTTCAAAAAAACCGAATTCCCTTATTTTGTAGAATAAAAGTATGAAATTAGTGTTGAGTTCCGAAAAAATACTTGCTGATATTGTGAAGAAAAGGAAAGATAATGTATTTTTAAGGTTTACTACGTTATATATTTTTTAATAAGGTCATATTAATTATTTAAAGATCCTGCGTTACCCTGAAACTCTGCCCCTTTTTCGAAAGATTGACATTACTCAACAGCAAAGGCACGCTATAAAGTCGTCCTAGTGAAGGAATCCTTAATTAAAAAAGATTAATCATGACGTAACGTGAAGGGAGTGGAATTTGTAAAACAGGGATGGTCTAGGTGCTTACAGCGAGAATGTGAAAACAATAAGAAATCAATTAATAAATTCGGATATCTTGGCGGATGTGTCTGCCACTTTTTTGAAAGTGAAACAAAAATACATAATGTATATTTGTATGTATTTGTGGAAATTATATCCTCATTGGTGTTTCATATGTGAGCAAAATTTCGAATAATTATTCTTTCATTTGGAAGGAGTATAGAAATTAATAAATAATCCTGTCATAAAATATTTAGCTTGTTATAAAAGGTGGTAACTATTTCGTTGTACCTAAGTTCCATTATACTTAATTTAAAAAAAAATAGGTTAGTGTGATTAAAGCATGCAAGGGGTGCTACATCCTTTAATAAAGGCACCTATGTAATTCTCCATGAAAGCGATTGTTGGGAATCCTAACATTAGAAAGCAATTAAATGTTTCAATGTTTAAAAATACTCATTATTTTTATTTCACAATATGTTTTTATAAGTTTTACAAAAAACTTAGACCCGACCGGTTTCGATGTTTATACATCATTTTCAAGGGGTGGAATGAAAACATTGTTTATTATGTAACTAAGAAAATGGAAGGAATACTTTTAGGGTAGGATAGTAATAGGTATCATATAGATTCTGAAATTATTTAAAGTTTATTATTAGCTAAGTTAAAAGGTGTATATATGTACATATTTTCGCGATGAGCAGAATTTAGAAAAGATAGGTGGAAACACATTAAAATATATCGGTCAAACAGTCTAACAAAGGAGATTGTAAAGTATCTATTTGCTCATTTACAAGAGTATACTGAGGATCATTGGAGTACCTTCTTATTTCTAAAGACTCTAAAAAGTTAAGTTTAGTATAATTCCGACAGTCATGTAGTAACTGTATTTGATTGTTCAAATTTGGTTTGTGGTTTTGTTCTAACAAATGTTTTGCATAATTTGATCTGTCAGGGTGCTTGTTTCTGTAGGCTCCAAGATGCTCACTATACCTTATATTAAGATTTCTTCTTGTTTGACCAATATATACTGCATCACATTCAGAGCAGTTGATTTTATAGACACCAGATTTCTCAAGTGAGGGCGTCTTCCTCTTCTCTTTAACATTACTTAAAATTGAACCAACGTTCTTATATGTTTTAAACGATGCATTAGATGTTGGAATAGCATTTGAAATAATTTCTGAAATTTTATTTGAAATTTCTCCTAAATAAGTTAAACAGAAATAATTTGAATTGTCTGCGAGTTGTTTTGGATAGATCAAATCTATTGCCATTTTGTAACGTTTTCTTTTTATTATTGAATCTATCATTTGGTATGTATATCCAATAGATATTGCTATTTGTTTAATAATATTTATTTCTTGTATGAAGTCTGCTTGATGCATTGGAACCGAAAGAGCTCTGTGTACCATAGAGTTATAAGCTGAAATTTTATGTGAAAAAGGGTGATGGGAGCTTGATGGTATAGTCATATCAGTATGTGTTGGTTTTCTGTATATGTTATAATTTAGTTTGTTATTTACACGTTTTATTGTTAGATCTAAAAAGTTTATGCAAGAGTTTTGTTCGATTTCAAGTGTAAATTTAATTTTAGGATGAATACTATTAATAAATGTAAGCAGCATATCTAATTGTCTGTTGGTTCCTAAGAAGTTAGCAATTACATCGTCAACATATCTATACCAAAAGATAATATTTCTTGAAAATTGGGAATTTAAAATTTTTTGTTCAATATTGTCCATGAAAATATCTGCTAGCAAAGGAGATACTTTACAATCTCCTTTGTTAGACTGTTTGACCGATATATTTTAATGTGTTTCCACCTATCTTTTCTAAATTCTGCTCATCGCGAAAATATGTACATATATACACCTTTTAACTTAGCTAATAATAGGTACACTTGTTTACTTTATTTAATTTCACAATCTATATGATACCTATTACTATCCTACCCTAAAAGTAATCCTTCCATTTTCTTAGTTACATAATAAACAATGTTTTCATTCCACCCCTTGAAAATGATGTATAAACATCGAAACCGGTCGTTTTTTGTAAAACTTATAAAAATATATTGAGTATTTTGAAACATTGATATGTATGAATTTCACAGTGTAAGGGTTGAAACTATCAATTTAGTTAAATGTTCCGAAAAAAGGAAAAAAAAGATGTTTCATGATTTTTTGGAAAAATTCACAAACGTTTTTAAGGAACAATTTAAGTGACCTACAAATTGTAACCACACTACAGCATAGACAACACACCAAACACCGATCACTACAAAACCACCACAACACAATGTACACCGACACTTGCGACAAATACCAAGACAATGAGTGAGTTTAGCTACGAAGTCGAAATAATTGGCAGCTGAAGTACAGTCGACCAAAAGGGATTTAAGCTTCGAGAGTTGTTAAGTCAGTTATAAGCCAAAGTGTATATAGTTAAGCCAGGTTATAAAACCGAATACCTACATGAATATAATAACTATAGACTTCAACTGTTAACAGCAAGAGTATTAAAAGAGGTTTATTACAATCAAACTCGATACCTTTGAATATCAAGCCATTCATCTCACCTAATCCCGGAAACACAGTTAGACTGTACTTAGTTTGTATATATTATGTTTCTTTTCTAACCCATTAATTAAGATTTAAACTTGGAAAGATGGAGTTGATTCGATCCAGTAGGATTTCCCTATCAAAAATTGTGAATTACCTACCTACTAGGCGAGTTTGATGAGTCAGTTACTTTTTGAATTTCCTGCACAGTACTTCAAGTGCAACACTGGTCTCGTAAACTGCTATCTATTAATAGACTACTGTAAAAATTTTAGCACACCCTTGGGAATGGGAAAAAGTGAGTTCCGTGGGCTGATTAATCATTATTTTTTGCGAAAAAACAATGACCGAAACCAATGTTTGATGTGGAAAGTGGGAACTTAGCAATGCTTTACTGAGTTTCGTTGTGGTCGTACCAGAACAAGCTGTAACGATTATTTTTATGTTTAACAACCTCTTTTATTGAACTATTTCAAACACTTTCTTTCAAACCTCCTCTTCTATGATCTTTTCAATAAAAATAATGTTTCTAATGCCTACGGCATTATCTCCCTCAGGTTTTGCACTCTACTCGAAAGTATTTATTTCTCAAAGATTCCATGAAATTGAAAACATAGTTTGTCAGATTTTCTAAACCGCTCCTAATCTTAGTTTGGAAATGGTAAACAACTTTTTCTTTTTGTTACGCCGGCATAATTACTTTTTCTAGCGCCGCATTTCATTTCATGTCATGCAGGTATTCAAATAAACCAGGCCACTTGCAACATTATTTGATATTAAATTTCTCGGTCCCTCCATATCAGACCACCAATCTTGAATCGGTCAATCAGAATTTTCCATTTCCCTGTATCACTTGCAACATGTTCTGAAATTTCTTTACGTATTTCCGATTTCTTCGTTCTAAAACTAGAAGAACGAGCAGGAATTGTTGTAGTGCTGATGGTTACGTAAATACCGCTGTATGTAAACTGTGGTGATACTTACTGAAACCTAAAATATCGATTGTGTCCCTTTTTTTCTACTTAGTTTTTGAGGAAAGTCTCCAAGGCTAGTAGTTCCTATATACCTATTTCCCGATAAAATTTTAGGAAATTCGTAAGCTTCAGTTTGGGTAAAACAGTTCACAGAAAGTAATCGGACAGCGAAATAGTGAATAGTGTAATATTTGAATGGTGAAAATAAATTAGAACTATTATAGCAAGTGTAAATAAATTAGTAGACATTAATTTTTTCTCTTATTTTTTTGGGAATCAAACCACAATAATGTTTTTTATTCTCAAAAAAATAAGAGAAAAAATAATAAGTAATGCCACAAGGAACTTACAGAAGATAGTAGACATTAAGTAAGGTATGTATATAAATTCTTCTATCCAGTATCGAGTATCTTAGATGTATGTGGATGGAGGTTTATTCTTTCATGCCACAGAATCTTCTTCCTCCACTATTTTGAGCTTTTTCAGGTGCCCGTTCAGGCAGCAATGTCCCGTTAGGATTCCTGTTAAAACTCTTATTGCAGTTTTACTTTGACTTATGTATTCATTCGATCTCAACGGGTTGTAGCCACCCATCAGAATCTTTGATTGTCTAATCCCTACTAGATCTTTCCAATGGTCAGATCTTCTGTTTTCTTCGGCTTTACCTATTTCTTCCAATATTACATAGGGGCTGATTCCGCAAAAAGGTTCTGACCCCGAAAAGGGCCTTTCGGTCCCACTATTTCCTAGTCCGTCTGCTATTTCATTTCCTTCCATTCCAGTGTGTCCTGGAATCCACGGTAGGGTTACTATATTGTTCTCTCCTAGTTCATTTAGTGTGCCTAGGCATTCCCACACCATTTTGGAACTGATTACACAAGAGCTAAGTGCTTTAATGGCTGCTTGACTATCCGACATTATGATAATCTTTTGCCTTCTATATCCTTTGTCAATATTGAACTGGGCACACTTTTTTATAGCGTGAATATACTTGGGGTTCTTCCCAAGCTTTCAGAGTGTTTGGTTCCTGGCCCGTATACTCCTATCCCAGTTCCTTCTATTACTTTTGAGCCGTCTGTGTACCATTCTTTCCAAGTCTGGTAATGGCATTTGGATTTTTTAAATATAACACCTTTGTTTTACTTTAAAACTGCTGCACTTCCCCATCACAAGAATATAAGGTTGTAAGCAATGTTGTCAGATATATTTTCTAAAATTGTTAGGCTCGCTACACAAATGTTCCTCTTCCTTCAGTAAACTGTTAGTTTGTGATGTTATAAGAAAGCTAGTTTGGAAATATTTTTGAAAAAATACATAATTTAAATTTATTAGTAAACATTAAAATAAGTCGCTTGAAATTACTGAAAAAAGACAAATTAATTAAAACCACTTTTTATATGTTACTATATTTAAGAAAATTTTGAAGAGTTGGCAACGTATTGCACGTGCAGTCAAGACTTCGAAACAACCAATCATCAACTGCAGTATTCATCGCAATATAACGAAATAACCGAAGTATACTCCGTTTGACGTTTTTGGCAGAAAAAATTCTACGGTCTTGAGGGTGTTCGGGAGGGTTGTGTTGTGTTCGGCTTATAATCCATTAGTATCATTCAGTGTCGGGTGTGAATTTTGTTTTAAAGAAATATTTAATATAATATCTATTTCTTGGTTGAGTGAGTTTAGTGAATTGTTATAGGTATTTATAGGAAAGTGTAGGTGATCTAGTGTAGAAAGGTATCATTAATATAAAACCTTTTTGATAGTTTAGTGGTTAGGTCGCGTCAGTGAATTGATATTAATATAATATTCATTTGTTCGTAGACGTTAGGGTAAGTTTTATAATATAATGAATTAGAATGGCATTTTGGAGACCATTTGAAACAACAGTCCAAGATGATGCGCGGGATTATTGAATTGTGGATTTAAATATAAGAAGTTAGATAATCGAATGGTAATAATGGAGTCTCGGCGTATCGCTGAACTTAGACAGGAGTATTTGCGCAAAACAAAAGGGTACCGTGATTCAAATAGAACTATAATTTATTTAGACGAAACTTGGTTTGATACACATGATGTTGACAAGTGTTTATTCATTTATTTGTTACTCAAACAATCCTTACGGTTTTATTACATGAATAAATATATAAAATAAAATACATTTTAACTTAATATGTAAGAAAATAGTAGTAATGGTAATTATATTATAATTAAAACTGTATGAGGATATACACCCACCTTTAAAATATGGTTGGGTTGACGATACAAAAAACTGTTCTTTAGATACTCCGTGTTCTAGAGGAAAGCGCTTTATTATTGTCTTACAAATTTTATGAATTTTATATGCAGGTTAATTTCTTTAATTCAAATTGATGTCGTAGATTAACATTATTTCACAATATTCGAATTTATAAAAAATTTATATGCACGCCATTGGGCGGCTTTTTCCTTCAAAGGGATTAAAAGTATGGGTCATCACATTAACTTTGGAAGAACTTTACATTACTTTCTCGGTAATTTTAAATGGATTTTTCTCATTGTCAAAGAATATTATTACCGTAATTTTACTTTCATCAATAATTTACCATACCTTAAGTTATTAATATAACCTTTTGTATGAAACTATCAATAATTCTAAAACTAAAAAAACAAGTTTTGTACGCCTATGGATGAATGAACGAATTTTTATCGATGGATAAAAATTCCCATTTGCGTCTTATTCCCATCAAACGATCGTTAGTTTAATAGATAAAGGAATTCCTATTCCAGCACCTTGAACGTAAAATCTCCAATTTCACTCAAAACCGATATACATTAACAATCAATATTAGCTGCTGCAAATCAATCCATAACTTCTCTCGAATCTAATTCAAGGCCGCTTGACATGGTGCAATACTTCGTGCAATGCATTGCAAGACGCAAGATTTCTTGATCGAAAGCATGCGCAGTTGGGACCTAGCTGATCAGTTTCTGCAATTCGATGCGATTGCAATTTTATCGGTTTGGTGCCATTTCATTTGCACGCAAGGCGCAATTCTAGGGAGAAATCTAGTTTCTTTTGTGTTACCAAAACTAACTATTTCCTATGAAATGATACCTATCAGCTGATTCTGGTGACTGATGTATTGTCATTTCTGATTTGATAATCGGTAGTGATTCACTTAGTTTTTTCTCTGAGCTCCTCCCACTTTGGCTAAACTTTATATATTATGTTTCAATAAATTATTTTTTGAGGGTTGGGTTGGGTTGGCAGCAATGTTTCAATGAAAGAGAATTGCATGATATCAAACAGCATGCAAGATTCATAATTTGCAATATACTGACCTTGCAAGAGATTGCTGCAATTACTTTCTCGTAGTATTGCACCATGTCAAGCGGCCTTTCCAATTCATTTCCGTTAAAATATCGCCAAACGAGACGAGTAGACTTTCAGCTCACCCAAAGAAAAGAGAGTTTTTTTTCGTAACCCGCAAAGGGCTGGCATAATTTTTCGTTCCAAAGCAGCCTTGACCTTCTAACCGAGGCTTCATCTACCCCCGTAATTAAACCAATTTATTTCAAAGTATTCAAAACAAGATTTGTTATTAACTTGTCCTCCTACGTTCTCAAGTGTGCTTATCAAAGTATTTCCACAGGCAACCGCAACTGTCAAACTACAATGTGGCTCGCCCTTGACACAGTCCGTCCCAAAAATTTTGTACAAATGGAGAAAAAGTTAATCTTACATTTCCCAAGAAAAAATATTCTTTATAAAAAGCTGTGCAGTGTGCATGACTTTAATCGAGTACACAATTTTCAAAACAGTAAAAATAGGAAATTATTATTTGATGTGAGAGTGAAATACCTTAGTGTAAAGCAAAATATTCATTGAAATAGGAAATTGTTCTTAGGTGAAAAAATGCACTCTTGTGGATTAGTAATTTGCATTTTTTCAGAGTTCGTGATTACAATCAAGTCTCAATTTTAAGACTAATTTTCGAAAGAGAAAACAATTAAATTATCATTGTCAAAACACTGTTTTTTGTGCATTTCTTTGTGTGTTTTATGAAGTTGTGGGTATGTCCCATACGTAGCCTATGGATATTTATTTTATCTCTCCTGGACATAGCAAGTAAAGTTCATATAATAGTCTTCTTGGTGTGCGTCATCGTTTGTGACGTATATCTAGGATTTGGGTATGTCGTTTATTTTATTTGCTATTTTGACATATAGCTAACCTTAAATTTGATAAATAAAATGATCAGGATCGTATTCAGCCAAATTCGAAAATGCTATGAAATTAATAATACTTGGGATATGAAAACACTGCAAAATAAAACAAATTATATATTCAATTTACATATTAAAATAATTTTACATTAGTAAATATAGTCCTGCAAAATAATTATACAGCCTATTCAATTAAGTCTGCATCGTATGGGACCCTATTTTATTCTTAAGTTTTATGGAAAAAGGTATTCTTCACTTGTAATTCTTATTGTTAGTGAATTTCATTGTTTTATTTGTTTAAATGTTGCCACTATTTCATCATTGATGTTTTTACTGACCTCATGTATTTGAAGTTCATTAAAATATGTACAGGTGGTGTATTGAAAATTTATGTATGTATGTATTTTGGGGTAACATTCACTGAGACCTAAAAGATCTATTGGGACCCCTTACTTCTACTTAGTTTCTGAGGAGAGTCTCAGGAGTGTTGTCAAAAGCTCTTTCTATGTCCGAAAAAATACTACAGTTTCTTGGTTGTCTTAAGTAGGTGGCGCAATCTATAAAATGTGACTACTAGTTTTCAACAAACATTTAAAGGTACGTACACATACTCGCGCTGCGCCGCGCGCGCGCCTTGTGCGCTCCACGTGCGCTCAGATTAGTACGAGGTTTTTGAGTTGCGCGCGAACTGCGCGCACACGGCGCATCACGATCCACCTCAAGTCGGTTTTTTCGACGAACCCTTTGTTGGTTCGCAGTACAGATTTGGACGGCAGTGCGAACGCTTTGATATTTTTGTTAGCAGTTTAATCAAAATGGAGTGGAGTGATGAGAAAGTTATTAAGTTGATTGATTCGTACCGCGAGAAATCTCTTCTGTGGGACCCGCAGCACAAAGAACATTTTAAAAAACCCCTTAAGGAGGATGCCTGGAGGAACATTGCAGCCGTAATGGATGTACCAAAGGAGCAATGTAAAAAAAAAATTATTTCCTTGCTCTCTTCATACCGGCGAGAAAAATCTAAAATAAAGAATAGCCAGGGTACAGGAAAAGAGCGAGACATATTTAAAATTATCGACCTGCACAAATCGTGTTCGTCGGTTTACTATGGATCGCGAAACGTTTTCAAAATGGATCGTTACCAAAAAACATGCACGAGCAACGAACGCGCGGCGCGGTTAGAGCGGCGCGGTTAGAGCGGCGCGCAAGTCTATACGCACCTTAATATGAGCTCTTGAATATTTTACTTACATACCACTCACTTTTATTTTAGTGAGAAGTATTGAACGAAAAATAATTTTTTACTTTTTAGTGCATTTCCTAATAAAACTGTAATTTGAAAAGTTTGTTGTATATTCTCTGTGTTATACTGTTTAGTGTTAGGCTCTTAATTCCATTAAATTTTTTGATCCAAAACTTTCAAAAACATGTATTGTCACCGAAAATGTGATCGTGTGCAAAATTTGAATGAAATCGGTTAGGTAAAAGATGGTGAAAAGTGGATTGCAAGATTTTATCTAGACAAACAGAGAAGTGAAGTTAAATAAAAGTGTGTAAAATGGTTCACTCATCGGACTAATTAAAAATCTCCGATGCATAGAAAACATTTTTCTACATACCTTCACTAAACATTCTGTATATATGCGTCCTAATGGCATGCTCGTGTTTCTCTCGGATTGTGGGACCCTTTGACATTTTGACAGACTTACTCATTTTACTGGTATATTCTGAATCACTGTGAATGCCATTTTTTGCCAAATTTGCTACAGTCGGCAAGGATATTCCCAATGCATCCGAACCGCGCTGAAACACAATAGATAAAAATAAAATATTCAAACAATCCTAACGAAATAGGATTAACATGATTTATATTAATTTCACTTATTGTTATATAAAAAATACTTACTTGGCTCACTGAAGTTAAAGGTATCAATGGTTTACCAGCTTCTTTTTCTAACTGAAAATATTTGATAACTTTCAAAATAAGATGCTGCTCTTTTTCCGAGTATCTAACCATATTTTTGTATTATTTAAATAAATAAAATGCTAACAATAAGATTAATATTCACTTTTCATAAATAATAATTGATCGTAAACAACAAAGTACAGACCTGACGAGAACTGTCAGTGGGACATTAGAAAAAGACGTAAGACACATTGCCGCTACGAAGGGAACGTCTGCATCGTATTTTGAACGATATAAATGCGCCCGATTGATTGGTCGCGCTTGCACGTAAACTAAACAAAAACCAATCAAATTTTTCTGTCAAAGATTAGGGTTAACGTTTGTAATACGTTTAAACAGTTCATTAATGTGATATTTTGATTAGGATTAATCACAGACCTGCCTTTTTTTCCATTTCTTCCAACGTAATGTGTTAGAATGACATTAACAATCAATGACGCACACCAAAAAGGATATTATATGAACTCTAATTCATTTTAATCGATGGTTTCGCGTGTGAATTGCTCAAGTATTTCGGAAGGTACATCCGATCATGGTTTCTATATTTTAACATTCTCAGTGTTCAAGTATGTAGAGGCTACTTTTGCAGCTTGGTCCGCTATTTAATTTCCAATAATTCGGACGTGTTATGGTATCCAGATTGTTGTTACAGTAGTGTGTGTCAGACCCTACAATCCAGCCAATAGAGTAATAGATAGAGTCTGTGTATAGGGGATTCTATGTTATTAGGGGATAACGAATTTAATGCTAGAAGAATTGCATATAATTCTCGAGTGTGGTCAGAATTGTAAGAAGGAATAAATGGGATCTAGTGAAGTACACGTTCTAGGAACGGTTTTCTTAGGGATATCGCTTTTTTGCTTATTTCAAAAATGCTGTTAATAAAATGCGTGTGTTGTTATTTTTGTTCTAAAGTTTTGTGGCCTTGTGTATTGGTTAACAACGATTCCAACAACAAATCATAAAAAACTCTACTTCAGTTCTCATCATTCCATGCCAGGTGATTAAAAGCACCGAATATTAGTTTATTAATATTCGGTGTTAAAAGCTAATCTCCACTCGCTAACATTTACATCCCTAGCATCTTCAAGTCGATTTCGTAGCGAAACCGCAGTAGCTGATCTATTCCGAAACTCTTTCCACTTCAAAATCAACAGTAGTAGAATTAGTAAAAAATTCTTATACGTGAGTATTAGTGATAAACTTCTCATAATAAATTTAGATGAAGATAGTGATAGTGACAGAACTATATTTAGAGCAGGTAGAAAATAATTTAGTTCCAAAAAATTAATTGTGTGGTGCAGGTATTTTATGTTAATGTTTATTACCTAAATAGTTTAATTTTAAGCATATGCTGTACAATTTTAAAAGATTCAACTAAATTCCACTTGCTAATAAATGAAAATATTGTTTATTTTGTTTTGTGTTTTGTGTTTCCAAACATGTGAACATTTATTCTTTTTAAAATATTATCGTGCTACACAATGAGGCTTGAGTGGATTGGTTATTGAGAAAAAATATTTTTTATGGTTATTTATGGCAGCAGAAGTCAACGGTATATTTTGAATTAATAATTTATTTTTGGAAATTTCTCACTTCTACATTGGTAACCAAAGATCTCATTCTGCTAGAATATTAGCAACAATTTCATTTAGTTGTACTAAAGTACTTTCTCCTATTTTTCGTTTTTTAACATTAAGTTTTTTTTAATATTATGCTTCCTGGATCCTGTTCACTTATAGGACTCCCTATATATAATGTTCATTTATTCTGATATTTATTGGTCTAAATGTCTCACTCAAATACAATAAGTTTCATGAAAGATATTGGATTTATGCAGCTTGTACTCTATTTTTTTGGTCAATTTTTGTTAAGAGATTTTATAGTATTGGTAGATTAAATATTCGAATATTCAATTGATTATCAAAATATTTTCAATTTATTCTGATAAATAACATATTAGACCTTTACAAATAATAAAAAGTTAAAAAATAATAGTCTTAAGAAACCCATTGGAAAAAGAGGAGAATATTATAAAAATGAAAGGAAAAATAATTTACGGTTCGTTCTGAGGTCGGGAAGGGGGTGAGTTTTCAAGGGTAAAAAACGGTTTATCTCGATTTCCGGCAAAACTACACGTCCTATGGAAAAAAGTCAAATGGCAGAGTTGTAGGTAATAAAAAGATCTAAAACTTTTGTATTCACACTTTTATCACATAACCTTAAAATTTATGTGGAAAAGTCAAAAAACCAAGTTTTTGGTTTTTTATTTTTACCTTCTACAACAAAACGGAATTTGCATTTTCTGAGAAGTATTTTTTTACACCATCGGAAAGTAGAGAAATCAACGAACAGAAAGCACACAACCTTTTTTAAAAAAGCTGATATTTTGACGGGTGAATTTTTGATTGAAAATTAGGGTGCTTTTTCGATACATTACAGTGTATTTGGGACACAAAAAGGTAAGTTTTCTCCACATTTCGAGGAAATTTTTTTTTTCTGTAAAATATAAAATTAATTTAAATTTTTCACATAAATTTTGAAGTTATGTGAAAAAAGTGTGAATACAAAAGTTGTAGATCTTTTTATTACCTGCAACTTTGTCATTAGACTTTTTTCCATAGGACTTGTAGTTTTGCCGGAAATCGAGATAAACCATTTTTTATCCTTAAAAACTCGTTCCCCTTCCCGACCTAAGATCGCCCGTAAATTATTTTTCCATTCATTTTTATAATATTTTCCTTCTTTTCCAACGGGTTTCATCCTACTATTAATGTTTTTGGTTTTAAAAATTATCGACCCTGGTCTAAATGGGATTGTTCAGTTTTACAAAAAATTATGTTACTGAAATTATTATTATTTTTATTGGGTATTTAAAATGATATATTTTCTATAATTTATTTGTTCTTGAATTCTGTTGCGTAATTATTATTTAATAATGACCCTAATAAAGTTTTTTCCTTTGTAAATTTATTATCAATATAACAAAAATTTTTGGCTTTATAGTATAGTGATTTTACTATCCCTCTTTTTACGCTTTTAAAATGATAGAACTCAAAATTTAAATACCTATTAGTGTGTGTTAGTTTGCAAAAAACACTGCTTGTTTGATATCGTGTGGATGTTTTATTAATGAGAATATATAAAAATGGTAAATAATTGTTATTATTCAAATTTCAAATATTGTTAATTTCAAAAAATAATAAACAAAATAAAAAAATAAATAAACAAGGAACATACCTCAAGGCAGAGTATCTACAGTATGGTGCAAATGAAAGGAATAAATTCGTTATTTCGTAAGCCGGCGACTTTAAGGAAAAATCCCGAAACCCGTCGATTTTTATTCGTAAAGATACCTTTTTATTTTTGACGTCATCTATATGAGCGTGATGACGTCATCGCTAAAATGTTTAAATGGAAATGTGGGTGTTGTAATACATTATATTTGAAAGGTCTTTTAAATACCTATTCAGCCATATCAATATGTACAGTAATTGATTTGCGTATTGTCACAAATATTATTGATGAAATTTCAACATATTTCTTAATAAAATGTATTAAGTATTGGTATGATGTATTTATTGACACCCAATTTTGTGAAGGCAGTCACTGGTTATGAAATGTCTTATCTGCCTACTTTTTACCTTTTTTAAAAATCTAGTTACCTTATCAACATCAACATTGACACTTGGACATAAGTAATTAACTTTCTGTCAACAGATTGATAGTATTATTGTATTAGACGAATTCAAAAAGTCTTTGTATCTATCAACATGAAGCTGACTGAAACGCAAAGAATTGAAATTCTAATAATGTTTGGTTGTGGAGATAAAGCAAGTACGCAGAAAGAAGTATGTACGTTATTTGATAATAAATACCCCAACCGAGAACCAATTTCACAATCCAATATAAGCAAGATTGAGAAGAAATTCAGAGAAACGGGTCATGTCAAAGACCTCCCTAAAGGTAGTAGAAAACCAATATCAGAAAACAAACAACTAGATGTTCTGTTAGCCTTTCAAGATAATCCCCATACCAGTTCACGGCAAGTAGCATTAGATAATGACATGGACCATTCAACAGTTCTTAGAAAGCTAAAGAAGGAAAAGTGGCATCCCTACAAAGTAAGTTTAGTACAAGAGCTTATGAAAGATGATTTCGATAGACGAATTGATTTTTGTGAAATTATGATGGAACAAAATAACAGAGATCCGATGTTTTTAAAAAAGGTTCTTTTCTCGGATGAAGCTACGTTTCTACTAAACGGTCATGTCAATCGTCCAACTTATCGGCACTGGGTTACGGAAAATCTACACTGGATGCAAGAGTACCGTACTCAATACCCAGAGAAAGTTAATGTTTGGGCGGAAATAATAGATAATAGGATTATTGGACCATACTTTTTCGAACAAGTCGAACAGGACCCGTATCTTTGAGCGTTCGACTATTCGCTAGAACGTCGAATGGATTTTGTTCGTACGAATGAATTCACACGAATCGAATGGTACTCGAAAATTCAAATTGCAATATCTTCCAAACACAGTGGCGAACAACTTTGTAGATCTTATGTGTCATTTTTTAGGTAAAGTGTAGTGTAGAGTAATGTAAAAAGTACGTGACAAGAAGATTAAAATGTAGTTTGTGCTTATTTCCATTTTGTGTATCAGAAAACCTTCTTGTCGTATCTTTCGCCATTTCCTTAGCATCTTGCAAATCATCAATTATTTGAAGCATAAAAGCTTCATCTGGCTTCATTTTTGTTCAGTAGTATTATTTATCGAAAAACTTGATAAGTATACTGATTGCTGATTTTCTATCTCGCTATACCCACAGATGTTTGTGTTTATTTGTTTTTCTGACGTTCTGCGCAAGTTTCTACTCGCTTACTCCCATGTGGGACTGATACGACTGATAAATTCATTCGTTTGCAAGTCGAACATTCGAGATTTCGAAGATACTGCTCGAACATAACAAATCCACTCCCATCACATGAAATACGTGGGAGCATTTGGTCGAACGTTCAAAGATACGGCTCCTGGTCTTCGATATTTAGAATTTCTTCAAAACTTCTTGCTAACCGAATTGTGCCGGCTGCTAAACCAAACAGAAATGATTTATGGCTGCAGCAAGATGGTGCGCCTCCACACTATGCTGTCGTGGTGCGCAACTATTTGAACAACGTCTTTCCAAATCGGTGGATAGGTCGAATAGAAACAATAGAATGGCCGCCTAGTTCACCTGATTTAACTCCTCTTGATTTCTTTTCATGGGGATTCTTGAAAAGTAAAGTGTACCAAAATAGACCACAAAATATCAATGAACTCAAAGAAAGGATACGTATTGAGGTTGCACAAATAACTTCGGAAGTTATAGAGAAGGTTCGAGAAGAGTTCGCGGCACGTCTTTCTCATTGTATTTTAGCAGAAGGTAAACAATTTGAGCACTTAATTTAGGTTTCGTTGTATTTAATGAGTACTACATATTAAATATTTATTGTAATAATACAATTTTATTAATTTTTTAAACAAATTAAATACAAAAATCAATTACTCAGACATATTGATATGGCTGAAAAGGTATTTAAAGGACCTTTCAAATAATGTATTACAACACCCACATTTCCATTTAAAAATTTTAGCGATGTCGTCATCACGCTCATATAGATGACGTCATCACGCTCATATAGATGACATCGAAAATAAAAAGGTATCTTTGCGGGTTTCGGGATTTTTCCTTAAAGTCGCCGGCTTACGAATTAACGAATTTATTCCTTCCATTTGCACCATACGTAGGTGACGAATTCTTTAACGAAGAGTGGGAAAATGTGCATTAATTAGTTTGAAAAAATATAACAATTCTTTAGTAGAAAAAAAATTATTCTCTATCCATATTCTTGATACAATGTAGACGATAAATGGTGACCGTACTAACACCATTTATTTCTCTTCGCTTTATTGGAGCTTCGAAAACCCGTTTTTATATCCAGAAATAAGTGTCTACATAAAAAGAAGTATTAATGAAAACTTTATATCTTTGACCCTTTATTATCGAGTGACTTCAACATCCTTTATTGTCGTTTTACGAGATATAATTTATAGCTCCATATTGAAAATCCGAAAATTGACAATAAAATATAACTTTTGTATACAGAATTCTTTTTCAATCTTCCTTTCTGGAAAATACTTCCAATTATCAATTAATTATACATTACCAAAAAATTATAATATGATCTTCGATACTATGTAGTACAAATGTTTATCTATTCATCAGTTCTGCAAGAAATGTTTGATTGTATTTCAATACCTCATGTAAGAATTTTCAATAAATAATCACAAATTATGATAATTTTCTTCAGAATGTCTCTTTATGCGAACGGTTTCCTTGGCATGTACAACGATCTAAAAATCTACATATCTGCTTAACCATAAATTTTATCGAGTTAAACAAAGAGTACCTTTTTGTAAAAAAATCGATTGAAATGAAATTCATTTTTGCTATCTTTAGAGTTACGGATTGTTAACCATTGGGCATGAGCCGCCACTGGCCTTCAGATAGTAGGGTAGAATGATTTATTCCGTCATATTGACATGCAGCTCGTCAATTTCGACTAATTTATAAATGGGGCACTACATAATGTGCACTATTAAATAAATTCTATTTTATACATTGAAGGTGTCATATACACTGGAAAGCAAAAAATTGAGTTCACTTGACAAATATTTTTATTTTTGTTATTTCTGGGAAATTAAACATCAATATTTATTTATTTTCATTTCAACGCTATCAAGGATAATCAAATTTAAGAAAAAATGTTCGAAAACTAGACGTTCAATAAGAAACTCTGCTCCAGAACCTAATCATCGTTCTGTGCCAGGTTATTCCGGGCAAGAGCCAATTTTGCCATTCGATACCGGCGGTCCAGTGGTCAACCTGTAGCGATCCTTGTATAAGACAATCCAGAAGCATGAATCCTTCTTCGACTTTCCATATTTTAAATCCGTAATTTCTTAAAGTTGATTTTGTAGCTGTTCTATTTCGCAAACTTATAAACATCAAAAATCGGTCATCAGACCAGTCGCTTGGCAATGCCGGTACACCCTTCATACAACAAAGGCTCACACCAACCATTCTTGCTGATTCGTGCTGCTTCCGACCATATTGCAACAATACTACAATTCTAGAAGTAACAATAGATTCTAAACGCTAAAACCTTGCGACCTATGGGTTGTCCAGAACGGAATCAACTGTGCGAATGCATACTATTTGATAAAAGACGTGAATATGGTGGCCCCCCCAAGCAGCATTTGGACGTTGCGAGATAGTTATATAACGTTGGGCTAGACAACCCAACGTTGGCATCCAACGTTGTAATGACCACGTTACGACCCAAATTTACAGAAAAATTAATTAAAACCACTTTTTATATGTTACTATATTTAAGACAATTTTGAAGAGTTGGCAACTTAGTTGCACGTGCAGTCAAGACTTCGAAACAACCAATCATCAACTGCCGTATTCATTGTAATATAACGAAATAACCGAAGTATACTCCGTTGGACGATTTTCGCAGAAAAAATTCTACGGTCTTGAGGGTGTTCGGGGGGGGGGGGTTGTGTTGTGGTTCGGCTTATAATCCATTAGTATCATTCAGTGTCGGGTGTGAATTTTGTTTTAAATAAATATTTAATATAATATCTATTTCTTGGTTGAGTGAGTTTAGTGAATTGTTATAGGTATTTATAGGAAAGTGTAGGTGATCTAGTGTAGAAAGGTATCATTAATATAATACATTTTTGATGGTGTAGTGGTTAGGTCGCGTCAGTGAATTGATATTAATATAATATTCATTTGTTCGTAGACGTTGGGGTTTTATAATATAATTAATTAGAATGGCATTTTGGAGTCCATTTGAAACAACAGTCCAAGATAATGCGCAGGATTATTGAATTGTGAATTTAAATATAAGAAGTTAGATAATCGAATGGTAATAATGGAATCTCGACGTATCGCTGAACTTAGACAGGAGTATTAGCGCAAAATAAAAGGGTAGCGTGATTCAAATAGAACTATAATTTATCCTATTCGAATTTATAAAAAATTTATATGCACGCCATTGGGCGGCTTTTTCCTTCAAAGGGATTAAAAATATGGGTCATCACATTAACTTTGGAAGAACTATACCTGGATGGTTTAGATTCACAATTGGTTCCGGTAGGCGGCACTGCAATTCGGTTAACAGTCAACTCTTTTTGAGCGGCTGGAACGATTTGGATGAAAAAGGAAGGACCGGTTTTGATAAAATTTTGAATAGTATCTTTAAACATAACTACTCGAAAAAATGGGTTCCAGAAACAAATCTGCTTTCTCGAAAAATTGGTTGGGAATTAAGGAAATATATTCCTTAAAAAAATGGTTATCGAATTTCGCGATACAAAATGCTCACCAAACTGAATTTTTCTCCATATTTTGATAAATTAACACGAATTCTGAAGTTTTTGAAAGGAAAAGCTGTAAAACTATCCAAAATTTCTGACGTTTCTCTTGAAATTGTTATTACGTCGAAAACATAACTGTAAGTATCAGTTTTATACCATTCGAAGGACGAACAGACCGTTAATACTGAATAATTTTAATCTTTTTTTTAGTTCATAATTCACAAACTTATACTGGATTGAAATTTGAAATTTGATTTTCGTAACATACATTCCTTAAAAAAAGTGTACCGCCTACGTCCAAACAAGAATTTAAATGCAGTTGCATCTCATGAACCGTGATAGTTAGATAGTTGAAATTTTTACTAGAAGATGTATTTCTGTTGCCGCTATAACAACAAATACTACCAACATAATGAAACGTGATTTTTTGCTCATTTTTGCTCCATATTATTAACGGCAACAGGTAGACGCTTGAAATATTCACATAATATTTAGTTATACATTCACTCTAAAAATAAGTGATTACATTGAAATAAAACAAATATTCAAGGGGGGATCCCATACAACAGACGTGCTTTTTTTACTCGATGTTGATAACGGAACAGGTAGACGCTTGAAGTATTCACAGAATATTGAGTTATATTATTTACTTTGAAAATAAATAAATTAAAATAAAATTAAAATTTGAGGGGGGCTCAGATACAAAAAACTTGATGTTTTTCCAATATTTATAGATAATGGTACGGAACCCATCGTGCGCGAGTCCGACTCGCACTTGGCAGGTTTCTTTAATTTCAAGGACAGAAATTCAAAAATAAATGATTGAATTTTTACTGAAATTTCGGTACAAAAAGTTTTTTTTTTCTGTGCTGTAACTGTAAACCATCTACAGAAAAGATACTCTGGTTATGTAATCTATTATTTTCTCCGTCATCGACATTTGTATTAATATCACAATTTCATTTTTTGTTTTGTTTTAGGTAAGTCGAACCATATACCATTACGTACTCCTGCGATAGGTAAGTATATAACCTACTTTCCTATATATTTTCAATTTGGATAAGGATTAATATCATAATACAATTGGTTTAGTTGACCAATTTCAACGAATAAATGATATATCGAAACAGTCGGACTAAACAGTCAAAATAATTTGTGTGGGGTGCTTTATTATATACTTAGGCTTTGCTTTTTATAATGAATTAAACATTATTTATTGTTTTTAGGTCGAATTTCTATAAAAGAGTAGAAGTTATTTATTATTGCTCCTTCACTATTTGAACGAATTTAAATTTAGTATATAGTATTCGTATAAAAAATTTCATATGTCGTTGCCCGGTACGATATCAAAAATGGTTTCAATTTCACCGCCTTCTCGCGAACTTTTTTGTCGGTAATGATGAGTACTATGAACATGTAGTAAGTACATTATTTCATTAAGAGCTCTCACAAAATAATCATTTTTATAGGCAAAATTTTGAAACCTTGGGCTACCCCCTTCAAATCTACAATTTACAACCCAGCCTATGATGCCTGTTGATAATGTAGTTTTCTTTTTTTCTTTCTGTTAATTTTTTGAGAATTAAACCACAATCATTTTTTGTTTTCTTATTTCAACGGAATTTTTCCGTTGTGTCAGATAGGGACTAGAATTTTATAAAAAAAAGTTAATTATTCTTGATAACGGTAGTTGCAAAGCTACAGAAACGTTGAAATAAAAAAAAATATGAAATAAACTATTAAATCTGCGTATTTTGTTTAGGAAATTTGTTTCTGAAATATATCGTATCGATAAAATTTTTAGTATTGAAACTTTTCATAACGGTATTTTCTAATATTGATATTTTTAAAACAATATATTTATAACGGCACGGTGTATCGATACTTTACACAGTATCGCCCATCTCTATATGTCACATTTGACATACTCCAGAAAATTATTAATTTTGACGTTAGAATTGTCATAATACCAAATTATTACTTTCCGTTCTACAGTCGCCTGATTTACTTAACTTTTATTTAATAAAGAAATCAAGGGTCCTGGATCGTGGACAAAGTATAGTATTCTACTCGCAATTTATGGCCATTATTCACGCTGGGTGACTTGCGCCAATCGACTACGGCTCGGGACGCAAACGTAACCCAGCGTGAATAATGGCTATCATGAATTGCTCGTTTAATAATGTAATGTTTTTCTTATTTATTTAAATAGTTTTCACGGTGAAGAAACACTTACACACTATAATGAACTTAATTTATATACACATCACTTAATGTCTACTAATTTATCTACACTCGGTATAATTACACTCAAATATTGCACTATTTATGTTCACTATTCGATTCACTGTAGTTCACCTATTCACTGTTCACTGAAACTTGTCCATTAAGAACTGTCTATTGAGAACTGTTTGACTAACTTAAAAATTCGCGTATAATATAGTGTTTCTCGATTCTCGAACGTTCTAGAATTTACCAAGTACTCCGTATGTGTGAATAGATACCGTAGTCTAGAAACTTCTGGACTAAACCGGGCGCATTCGCCAAAATTCATAATTCACGACAGGACCGGCTTCTGAGTTACTGAGTTCGTAACAATAATACACTGAAACATATAAAACATCAATGTGGCACCTCTTAATATAAATATGAAGTGATCAAACTCTTACAGTATTTTATTTTCGTCAGGTCCAATAATATTTTCAGTATATTTGAAAAAAAAATAATCGATTTTCTTGAAACAGTACCTATAATACACGTCATATACTCATCTTTGCTCTTTATAATATTAGGTAGTATAGATGAAAAGTCATTTTAATTGGATAACCTTAGATCTTTGGATACATATTTCGGAAACAAATTCAACGATACCATTCATACTTTTTGTCATAATCACGAATTCATCAACATATATGCGGCATTGTGACGTTTTGAAAATGCAATTAACTTTGGACGACATTATATCCTTTATGTATAACCTATTATAATTTGGACCAATGATTTTCTAGACAATAATTTATTTTATTGTCTTCGGCCCATTGCTATTGTCTTTTATAAATGTCCTTAAATTTTTGTGGTAATAAAGTTTATGATGTTATATTGGCTTGTTCCCTAATACTATGGGGCGTATTTATATATTCAAAATCACTTGGAATCGCTCTCCATGTCTCAAAAAGTTGATACAGTTTAATAAACATAATAGCTTTGCACTCTAAACGTCAATCGAATTGTTTACCGTCACTGAGCCACAGACTATGATTGATTTTACTCGGTAAGTAAAAAAACGAAGCTAACAATCCTGAAGTTGAAATTTTTATTTAGAAACCTAACGTTGAAGTAACATTTAAATGTAATTTATTCTAGAATACAGTGTGGAAGTGGTTGAAGGGTTTGGGCCATCAAATCTCACTGTATCCGCTTTTTTTATTTTATTTTGGATGTTTTAACACTATGTATGTATGATGGGGTGAGATTCACTGAGACCTAAAAGATCTATTGTGCCCTCTTACTTCTACTTAGTTACTGAAGAACGTCTCAGACACTAGTAGATCCTTTAGTCCTATTTCCCTGAGGAATTTTAGGATATCTGCAGGCTTCAACTTAGGTAAATGTCCCTCTTCTATCCAATAATCTCCCAGGTACTGTGCCCTAGGATTCTGAATCGCTGTCCAGTTCGCAAGTATGTGGATGGAGGTTTCTTCTTCCATGCCACAGAATCTACATTCTTCTTCCTCCACTATTTTAAGCTTTTTCAGGTGTCCGTTCAGGCGACAATGACCCGTTAGGATTCCTGTTAAAACTCTTTGTGCAGTTTTACTTTGATTTATGCATTCATTTGATCTCGACAGGTTGTAGTCATCCATCAGAATCTTTCATAGTATAAGCCCTAGTAAATCTTTCCAATATTCAGATTTTCTCTTTTCTTTGGCTTTGCCTATTTCTTATATTACATTGGGGCTGATACCGCAAAAGGGTTCCAGCCCCCAAAAAGGTCTTTCAGTCCTCCTCTTTGCTAGTCCATCTTTTATTTCGTTTCCTTCTATTCCAGTGTGTACTGGAATCCACAGTAAGGTTACTATATTGTTCTCGTTTAGCTCATTGAGTATGCCTAGGCATTCCCACACCATTTTGGAAATGATTACACAAGAGCTCAGTGCTTTAATGGCTTTGAAAAGCTATACCTTTTCATCATACCATCTTGTGGCATGTCTCAGGGTGTATATCTTGTTCTTTCTGCAACACTTTCCACCACCATATGTAGAGGTGTGAGGTTGAGAATCACTTCCACTGCTGCCGTTGCTCCTGTCATGCATAATACAGGCTAGTCTTTGGATAGGTTTTCTCCCGTCGTCCATAGACTAGTTCTGCTACTCCACGCAATGGCTCCATAAGTGATGATTGGTCTCACTATCCAGCTCAGGATTCTTGGGTTATAGCGTTGATTGATAACCAAACTCATCAATCAACGGTTATAGCCTTTTTTAACAATAATAATTATTATACTTTTGTGACATTATATAACAAAACCTTTCTGCTGGTCAAAAACTGTATATGACTGTAGGTTTGGTTGCCTATAGGTTTATTAATAGCAAATCGTTCATTAATAGGGCCATTAATTAATGATTTCGTGTACATTAGTATAGCTCAAAAACGCACACTCAACGAAAAATAACTATTAAACGGTGCATTTAAAAGAATTTAGAATTTAAGGATTAGTGCAGGATATTTCAATTTTTTAAACATTACCAGGCAATGTAGTTACCTATATCAATTTATTTATAATGTTTTCTCGAATTTCCCATATTGACCACCGCATTGCAATTGAAAAATAACAGTATTTATTTACCTCCTGTATTTTGGAAACCGGCTCTGATAGTAACGAGGTAGGTGAGGGGAAAGACGCAACGCATTACCATGTAATTTCGAAGCGTTGTATCCAGGGCGTCGGGACGGCGACGTCCAAAGAGACGTCGTTACGTCGACGTAGGTGGCGGCAGATGACCGTCACGATCTCGAAGGAATCTTTTTGATCGTTTTTAGAGGTAAAAGGTTCACTAGCCCCATTCGTATGCGATGACTTACTTCCTGTGCTAGTTCTAGTTACGTTTGTAATAAAACTAGGATAAGGGTTACCACAAATAAAATGGTGAATGTCGCATATACAAGGTTGAAACTTTTATAAGTATTTGCTGCATATAGGTCATTGCTAAAACTATAAAAGATTGTTTAATAGAACAAACATGATCAAATGTAAATGAAATTATATATTAGATATTGTTCGTTAGATATAAAAATCAGATAAAAAACAATTTTTCCTTTGTTATTCATACGGGAAATCGAAAAGTGCGATAGGGCCCTTAATGTTAATATTAAGGGCACATATTTTTACGAGGCGTTATTGACAGAAACTTTTGAGCATGCATGGTTCCAAAAAAATCACTCAATCATCCTAATGTACACCAGTTCTGCCTTGATGAAAGTGCGGAGCTTGCCTAACAAAATGTACATGAAACAGTTAATTTGAGAAGAAATATTTGCCAACTATTTTTAGATCGGGAATTTTTGTAGGGATGTGGTAATAATACCAGAGTCTTTGAATGATAAAGTATTTGTTTGAAATGAATGTCTAACTCTGAGCTAATACTTTTGAACTCCTCTGAACGTACGGTAAATGTGGCAAAATGATTATGAATCTCCATGACAATACTTTCAACACACAATGGCAAGGAATCAAGAGCACAATGGACAGAATTATTGAAAATATGTGTAACACTGCCGACTCCAATAATATTCTGATTATTCGTTAGATATTTTAATGTGAAGAAAACATTATTTCACCCTCCTCTGAGTTTGCCACCAACATTTGTATCAGCATTATCAGCCGAAAATGCTACTAGTTTGTCTGAGAGGTTTTTGTCATGCAGTGAATCGTAGGCATAATTAGATATCGTTTCGGATGTCTTATTTTCTTGAATATTTATTAAGGACATCTGGGTTCCCTCTTTCTAAGTAAAATACTGAATTAACAGCGGGAATAACTTAATAGCACCTAGACTGCAGCGTCTATGTAATTTATATCAGACAAGTACTCCATTATAGGAGGCTGGACTGCGGCAGCGACCGACCGACAGTCGACTCGCCTGCGCTCGTTAACGCTGGGCGCTGGCTCGTTTGCAAAATGTGAAAAGCTGGACAATCCGGGCTCCGTTTATTTTTGCCGGATATGCAATCAAAAAGCCTAACTATGTCCGGCTTTATCCGGACGCCTGGTAACGCTAGTATCTAATATTACAGCTCCGTTTTGAACGTACCCTAAATGAGCAAAACCATGAAACCATGAAAATACATATGTTGAAGGCTGCACAGAAAGCGAATGTAAGGGCAGCATGGCTGGGGAGATTGATGTGTAAAGTGAAAGGACCGGGAGAGTGGAATAGAAGGGTAAGTGTGGAGTGAAAGAGCGGGGGTGAATGCGATGGTTAGGCCACTCCTGCGGGTGCAGTGAGGGATACTCCTGAGGGTGGTACAGGGGTACAGGACAGTGGGTGGACTGGCAGCAGGGGTGCTGTCAAGGTCCTACCCATTGGACGTGATGGCTAGAGCCAGACAAAAACGCTGGAGGGGTACGTCCAGAGAGGATGTAAAGGAATGGATGGAGGAGGAAATGGAGTGAAGGTGGGAGAAGTATGAGGGAGCGATTGGGAGTAGGAGAGATTGGATGGACCGGAAATTCGGGGAGGTGAACTACTTCTTGACACAAGTGCTTACTGGACATGGGTCGACACAAGATTGGGAAAAGAGAGACTGGCGTATGCGAGAGGTGTGAAGTGGAGACATGTGTTCGGATGCTATAAGAACGAAGAATTGCTGAAGAAGTAGGAGAGGAAGCTAGAGAAGGCGGTGTATTGGGAGAACATGGTGGTGATAATGTTGACGGGAGAGGAAGATGGATGGATGGATGGAAGTTAGTGGCGTAGTGAAGAGCATGATAAGGGGGAGGGAAGGACTCGACATGGCGTGAGAGAGGTAGGAGGAGAAGGGAGAAGATAACGGAGAGTGTGTGAGGGACCGCCGCCCGTCTTGAAGTATGCTAAGGTAGTGATTCCAAGGCGGGAGTAACCGCGAGTTTGAGGTGGGTTTGGTTGTTAGCCATTCCCATGGGGATGAGTCCAACACTGTCTGGGTCCTAGTAAGGATTTGGACCCATTCGAACATGAGTTTCCCATCTCAGCCCGGAAAAATTTTTTAAATTATGAAACCAATTTAAACTATTCAATGTACGAATAATGGAAAAGCTGAAAATCTTAATTTGACTTCGGAAGTACAAACTAGATAAAAATATAAACTGAATAAGTCAGTTTTTGCTTTAGATAATAAGTGTATTTCGTTTTTGATGTCGCATCATGAAATATCATTCACCAAATAAACTAATCGGCTTTGTTAAGAAGCTAAATTTGTTTGGTGAAATCAGAATAGGTGTGAGTCGCAGTGGAGGGCCTTATAGACCCTCTCACCATAAACCTAACCTGTATATTTTACAGTCACGATGTAGGCAGTGAATTTAAAATGTAGGCTTCCCTTTTACCTAAAAACTTTTGTCATATTCATTTGGAGTATTAAAGTAATGTAAGTAGATACTGTATGGACCTCCCTTTCCTCTCCTTTCCTTTCCCTTTTTTTTAATATTGTCGTAAAAAAGTTTTCCGGACCCTATTTTTCATTTCTCTAAACTTTTCTGTTTGTAAGATTGTGTATAAAACGTAGATTAATTTTATAGCGGGATATATTTAACGTTACCTTGACACATTAATTACTCCAGACATTTTAATGGATACGGTCTTACAACGGCAAGTGTAAATCTTGGAAAATCGTTTTTATAAATTGTTTTTCATCGTTATACGACGTTCATTTGAAATTATAAAACCGTTTACCTTGTTACTGTTTCGAACCTAAATAAACATTGAATGCAACAGTCTACATTTATTTATATTACGAGTTTCTAGTGTGAAGATCAAAGTCAAAAATTCTTAGGTTCCATTTGATTAAGTCTGTAAATGATAAAATGAAGCTTCCCTCAAATTTTTTGGAGGATTGAATGAAGTCAACCTTGAATCTCGACCAACCAAATCTCTTCTGCTTTTAGCCAATGTCGTAATTAAACGAAAATCGTTTCATTGCTTCAATCAATTGATAATAAAAAGTTGGGATAGGAAGACGTGAGTTGTATAGCTATAATAAAGTATAAAAACAAATTTTAAATCGCCCCGGCGGGTGTAATTTAGGCGCTAACCATCCTTCTTCACCTGTCTGACCAAGAAGGGTAGATAATCCGACATGTATTTTCGCCGCTAAGAAGTGCAGGTAGGTCGAGTCATAAAATAACTCTTATCTTGATAAAATACGAAGGTGGTTTGGTAGGGGTAGGTTTGGTTGGGTTATTATTGAAAATTATTATAATTTATTCTTCAAAAATTGACTAAAAATACGAAGGTGGTTTGGTAGGGGTAGGTTTGGTTGGGTTATTATTGAAAATTATTATAATTTATTCTTCAAAAATTGACTAAAAATACAAAGGTGGTTTGGTAGGGGTAGGTTTGGTTGGGTTATTATTGAAAATTATTATAATTTACTTTACAAAAATATATCTTATTAAAAATGTCGGTGATTTAATAAATAACTGTATTTCATAAATCACGTACTTCAGTCGGTTAGCGCCCAAAATACACATAGGATTAAAATGTCCCTTCGGTCTTGGCGCCTAGTTTACATGTTGTAAAAAGTGCATTAATCCTTTAGCGCCCAAATTACATCCGCCCAATCGCTCAGTCCTGTTTACAATGGGAGACAATTAGGAATATCAAAAACTAAATATATTAATAAAAGCGTTTAATAATTGAAAAATTCGGTGAAAATTCAAAAAATAGAATAACATTATTAAAATAATCAAAATCAGCCCGTTAGTCTATAAAGGCAATATACCTAAGGGAAGAAGTGTATTAGCTTGGTACCAATCCAGATTATTCGTATTAAGTCAGTTAGGCCAAAAACTCAGGTAGTTCCTAATCCTACAATTCAGTTGGGCCTAGAATATGAAATCAAGAGATTAACTACTAGCAGCCCTTAATAATATTTTAATGCAATGTTAGATAGGGTAGATTAGGTAGGGTTAGGTTAGGTAGGGTAGGTTCATTTATCCATTCTTTGATTGATATGAAATCATTTCCAGTGTATTCAATGTTTAGTGACAAAGATTGTAGGTTATTGGCTATGAAGCAAATACATTAAAATGCGGTAAGATTTGTTGGATATGTGTGAACAGCAAATGTAGTGCAAACATTAGAAGAGTTATTGAAAGTGAGATTAATCATAATCATCAACATGACAAAACAATAAGTAGACAGAGTGTGAGTAAAAGCCTAAAAAGAAAAGCTATAGATGATCCAACGGAATTTTTGAAATAATGCCTAATGATGGACTCGTGATTATTATTTTTAACCTGTTCCGACATTGGGCCAACAGACCTATAGGATTATATTGACCCATGTTCAGCAACTGATTATAGCAGGTAATTTGGCCCAACTGAATTGTCTCCAAATTATTAAATGTGGTAACCTCGACCTTCTCTTAATTTGATTAATAACCAATATGTATAAGCCCACTTTTCTTAAGAAGGTCAACTGTCAGGGGAATCTTGTTTTTTTTGGGTTTTTAATGGGTGATTAAGGGTCCATAACCTCATTTATACCAGCCCACATTTCACCAAAGGTTTGTACCTATATTTTACAAGTCACGTTTAATCTAATGAGATCACTAACATTATTTAAGCCTTTTATTTATACGCTTAGTTTCCATTCCTTCTTAGTGTGTCATTTTATGAAATTTTGCATGATACCATGCCTATACCCAGCTTCCCCTAGTGTTCATCTATAAGATGTGCAGAACACTGGATGCTGTCTAATACCACCATCAAGGTATACAAGTAAGATTTTTCCATTAATATAATCAGAAATTCCACACTTTGGAGCTGTGCTTTCACTCCCTGGATCCTACAAAAATACTATACAATAAGTAATTTAAGCACTTACTCAACTTTATTTCTTATTCTTTATTTATATAAGAAACTTAAATTTAACTTATGAGTGTATAAATTTAATACCTCAATCTTCAGCTAGTGTAGATTAGAGATTAGATTAGAAATGGAGTGGCTCTCTGTCCTATCCCACTGCGACCTTTGCAGATCTATTGTGGTCCCCCCTATCCTTAGAGCTCGATATCTAGCTTTATCCTTTTTATTAGATTTATTAGCCTGGATACCGCCTCCCGTGCATAGCTTTCTGCCCTCGGTTTTTCTTCTCCGAATAGGTGAAACCGCACCCTTACTAGGCCTTCGCACTCACAAAGTATGTGCTCCGCGGTTTCATCTTCTTCCTGGCAAAACCTACATAGGCTGTCATCTGCTAGCCCAATTGCATGCATATGCTTCCTCAGCCTACAATGTCCGGTCAGCATTCCCACCATCATCCTCGTCGTTTCTCGACTTTGACATAGTAGGTCGCGTGACAGTTTGGCCGAAGGGCTTATAAGGAATAGTTTAGCGTGCCTTTGTCCTGGGGTTTCATGCCACCAGCACAGCGCCTGATTTCTTATCCATTGGTGGATGCTCTCCTCTCCTCCAGCTAGTGTAAGGCGACTAGTCGTTTCAAGGGTCTTTGGTACCCCCTTTTTGTAGATTGTCCCTCTGTGAAGATATACTGAAATAGGAATTGTTAAATAAACTCTACATTTTTCTTATTTGAAAATAATAGTTATTTGTTTTACTAGGCATAAGAGCACAAGATTTAATGCCGCGGCTGGTGTTTCAAAGCCGAGCGTAGCGAGGCTATGAAACCAGCCAAGGCATTAAATCTGCTTTTCTGCCGTGTGAAACATATAATTTTTTCTTAAAATTTGTTCCAGTTCCACGCAAAATCGACTTTTTCATATTTAAATTGCGTTTCATTATCAATATCCAAATAACTAAATGACACTTGGCAGGCTTAGAAGTTGTACTTTTACTGCCTAGTCAGAAAAAGTACAATTTCTAAGCCTGCCAAGTGTCATTAAAAGGCCGCTTTTAATGTAATTTGGAGAAAAATATATTTTTGTTACCTGTCTTGTACACAATAAACAAACTGGACACTGGGTACAGGTAGCATCATATTATATGTATGTTGGGAAATACTTCCGCGTTTAGATGGATAAACCGCGTTCAGAAAAACAATTTTCTCGACGTTTCGACTCCTGCTTTGGAGTCATTCACAAGAGATAGGAAAAAAAAGGTTAGGCGTATTGTACCCGAGGTCCCAATCTGCCTACTCCTCAGAGATGACTGAAGAGTCGTAGAATGGGGTCACTTTCTTACAGAAACGTTCATACAATATGGACATTTCTCTATTTTTATTGCCCCTCTAAAATTAAGGGATTTTAAGGATCGAATTGGGGCCAAGGTTTTGGTTTCAGAAAAATTCATGGAATGACCTGTTTGAGTTTTATGTTGGGCAAATGCATTGTTGGAATCTAAATTTTTGACGGATAAGATATGTTCAGAAACTCTAAGTTGAACTCGACGAAATGTTTGACCTACGTAAGTTTGGGGACAATCACAACAGGGAACCTCATACATACCCTGATTTTCGTTGGGGACTTTATCTTTTCCTGGCCTATCTAGATGGAAAATCTAAATTTACGTTTAACATTTTTTTTAATAAAAAAAAATTATCTTTATTCTGGTGTGAAACAATATCCAAATTACCTACATTACCCACATCTACATTACTCCTGTTTAAAGTCGATAAAATGTACGGTTTAAAAGTAATATTTGAATTTATAGATCGGACTGTGTGTGTGTAGAGAATCCCCACTGCCCACATATTCTGTAAAAACAGACATTATGGAGGAAACTGTCATTGGTTGTCACTATTTATTGGAAATTAATACTGCTTTGACGGATTTTCAATAATTATGGATCGTATTACAAAAATTTATTGGTACTTATATATTGATCTCATCTACTCGCTTCCAGATTTTTGGTATCAAGCTCCTGGACACCCTGTATATTGGGTTTCTCAAACCACTCTTAACAATAATTTTCAAAATACTGGGTGATTCATAAGTAATGTACCGAATTGTAACTATATGTTCAGAAGGCAAAAATAATGATATATCACTGGTCTAAGTCTGTTCCTTATTGAGTCGGGATGTTAAGTGGAAAAATGTAAGATTTTTGTTCATAGATTAGATATTTTTCTAGATAATAACTTGAAAATTGAGTATTCACTAGTTTTAGTGAGGGAAAACAAGAATACTTACTTTGGATAGCTACATAATTTCTGCGTTGTCTTAAAAATATTAATATTTAGATATTTAAATTTTATTAATACCCTGCATAGTCGCCGTGGGTGTAGTGATTCGCACGAGACTCTCGTTTTCGAGAGTCTCGCATGGTCTCGTCTCGTTTTCGAGACGATACTCGGACCAGACGAGACGAGACGAGCCTTTTGTTGGTATTGGCATTCACGAGACATGCCAAAATCTTATTTTGTACGATGTTACTATCAGTATCATATGGATATCTTCTCAACCTTGAATAGCTGGTAGTGATTCGCACGAGACTCTCGTTTTCGACAGTCTCGCATGGTCTCGTCTCGTTTTCGAGACGATACTCGGACCAGACGAGACGAGACTTTTGTTGGTCTCGTCTCGAGTCTCGTGCATGAGGTATCGCGTCTCGCGGGTGAATATTTCTGAATGAACATCAATTTATTTTTATGAAAATTTATAAGCGTAACACCAAGAATTGCTTTTAAAAGCATCTGCCGGCGTTATCGGTTGACGGTAATCACTTTGTCTTTCTGAAGCGCGCCGCCGCTACCGTCTTTGAACCCTATTCCGACAGTCATATATTTTGCGATATGTACTATCCTATTGTGATCGAATAAATAAAGATCATTATTGAAAATAAAAGTTTGAATTTCTTCCCAGTTTAGTTATTCGTTCTTCGTTGTGGATAGTGGTAGTTGTTCGAATTTTTGAGCGTGCGGAATTGTGCCAAGTTAATTCAAAATGAGCCGATTCAAGAGGAAAAGTAGCGAACTTTTGGCTTTAGAAGATGAATAAAATTCCGGTAATTTTTCTAGTGGAACTGAGGATATTTACATTCCAGACAACGTTAGTTTGAGTGATACTGTGACTGAAAGTGAATTGTCTTCGTTAAATAGCAGTCGCTCTTCGTATTATAGTAAGTATTTAAGTATTCCTTATTGCACTGAAATAATAAGATTATGAATAATGAGATTTCGATACTTTTACGAGACTCTCGTACGAGAAACGAGACGAGACGAGACTGGAGGCTGCGAGACGAGACTTATCATTGCATCGGCGAGATGAGACAAGACTTTGTGAAAATCTCGTCTCGTTGGTCTCGTGCGAATCACTAATAGGCTCTCCTACGACGACTGAATGTGAAAATAGTGTATGGAATACTTCAAAATATTGGACATGAAAAAAATCGTTTTCTAAATAAAGTTTATTCATATGATGCTGCTATTAGAAATACATGACACAAAAGTTATAATGTAATAAACCAAAATTGGTTTATTTTTATTTACCATAAGTTATTGAGAAAACCAATAAAGAACGTAAAATTTCTCCTATTTAAGTGTAAAAGGAAGCTCATAATAAAATTTTAGTAGTGGATACATAATACGTTCATTATTGTCGTGGAATATTAAATGGCGTGTAGTAAAGTTTAATCACGGAGGCCATGTGGTGAGTTAGTAAAATTCAAATGTTTCGAAAGCGGTTGATATTTTCAAGATCAAAGAAGTATAGCATTATTACGCAGAAATGATGAATGTAACCAAATTAAATATGTAGGTAGTGAGTTAATGAGTGAAAAAAAATGTGTAGCTGATATTATCTATTTAATAGGGCCCATGTCACGGAATGTAAAACAATCGGAAGGGTATCTTGCCATAGAACGACGCGGAGCTTTTGTGCGCAGTAACAGACTGTCAAAAATTGGATCACATTTCGACGTTGCTAGATTGTTGTTTGTGTTCATGCCTTCAGGAAGCTGTTGCCAGATATCCGCCATTATTACTGTTTGTTAGATTGTTAGCTTTTTATGTTTCATTGTTTTTTATTATAACTATTCTTCAGTCATTTTAGTATAATTGTTTAATATTGTGTAAGATCATAGGCATAATTATTTGTTCTGAAAAAAATTGTAATTTCAATAGCGGAAATTGCAATTACGCTAGCTTATTAAGAAGAATTGTCAAATATAAATAAACTTTTGCATTTTCAAAGTAAATATATTATCATTGGTTGTCGAGTTCATAAAAGAAGCATAGTTGGAAAACTACCTAGAATTATTTAGTTGCAAAGAAATAATAAAACATGGCGAGTTTCAGATCTGAAACCATACCTGTTCATTTCTCAACTGTTAAATCTAGTAAGGTCGGCTCTGATTTTAGGATCACAAATATGATGCGACATTTAAATTTATGTCTGAAATAGATCAGAAGAGAGAAATCCTTCCGATCGTTTTTATATTCCGTACCTAGGTATGTGGCGATATATACGAGTTAATTCAAATCCTGTCAGATATTTTTGTATTCAAGTCATTACCTTGAAAATAGCCAATCTATTAACAAAAACCTATAATACATTTTTCACATAACATCCTGTATTTCGATTATGAGCAGACTTAGACCCATTGTTGTTAAGTGAAATATCATTATGTTTGTCTTCTGAACTTTTAGTTACAATTTGGTATATTACTTATGAATCACCCTGTATAACCTGAAATACAATTAATTCAGTTTGCTGAAATTGAAATTCGATGTGTGAGACTTTATTTCACAAATTTTTCGATTTGAAATAAGATTATTTGTAGTCTTAAATACGAGTATTTTAATAGGACAGCACCACCTTTTCACAAGATATTCACTTAAAAACCAATAATTTATATCACAAATGTAACAAATAAAATACGGCTGCCAAACTGTATATCTCTCAAACTCTGCAGTCTGAATATGAATTCCAGTATAGTAGCTTACTGCGGAAGTTATACTGCAATAGAAAATTCCCACCTGTATTCTTTTTGCATTTATCTCATTTATTTTGACATACAATAAATTATATGTAACCTTATTGTCTCAAACCCTAATCAAGTTATTCAAAGTTTACCTATATTAGTCGATGATAGGGCGTCATTGTTCCAAATTATCCATTAGTAGTCCAGATGTAATCCTATTTGGAATCGCTTCTATTCGCCACTGTCTCCTATCACTTCAGCTCCAAATAGACACTAATTTCAATTATAGCTTCAGACCGAACCGAACATCCGGATCGATTTAAACTTTTCTAAAGAATCAATTATTTCAATTATATGGATCATTGATGAATTTATTTTCAATTGTTAATTAATCCAAAGGTTGCATTAAACGTAAAATTATACTATTTGTATAAAATGTGGTAATAAGCACACACACAATAATAGGTAAAAATAACAATACAAATCATCAGATGTCGAAAGAATAATTAAAATATTCAAAACTCGATGAATTTTTTGAAAAATTATATTTTTCAAAAACAGTGGCCGTTCAACTAAGGAGCAACAACTACTTCCCGTGCAATATGCACCGCCGGATATTGAATTACACCCCAAAGTCAAACGGGGTTGGTCTATCTACAAGATATTTTAAAACCAACCTTTCTGGTTTGCAATTAGAAGGGACAACACAACTTGTAGACCGGTTTCGGCGTATTCGCGCCTCATCAGTACAAGGTATGTGGTGTCCGTCCGAGAATCTCTAATCCCGGACTGAAGAGTACACTTCAATCACAATCAATACGTCATGTCTTCCAGTAACGGAAATGTAAAGATTGTGACGGCAGCGCCCTCTTCACCTCCAATCGCAAACCAAAAACCTTGAAATTTTTGACAACAAACCACGTAGGCTTGAAACAATAAATCTTATTACAGTTTCCTGTAATAATGTCGTATTTAATAGAGTGAATGTATCAACAGGTGTCGAAAGGAATAATTATAAATATTCAACACTCTATGAATTTTTTGAAAAATAATATTTTTCAAAAACAGTGGCCGTTCAACTAAGGAGCAACAACTACTTCCCGTGCATATGCACCGCCGGATATTGAATTACACCCCAAAGTCAAACGGGGTTGGTATATCTACAAGATATTTTAAAACCAACCTTTCTGGTTTGCAATTAGAAGGGACAACACAACTTGTAGACCGGTTTCGGCGTATTTGCGCCTCATCAGTACAAGGTATGTGGTGTCCGTCCGAGAATCTCTAATCCCGGACTGAAGAGTACACTTCAATCACAATCAATACATGTCTTCCAGTAACGGAAATGTAAAGATTGTGACGGTAGCGACCTCTTCACTTCCAATCGCAAACCAAAACCCTAAATTTTTGACAACAAGCCACGTAGGCTTGAAACAATAAATCTTATTACAGTTTCCTGTAATATTGTCGTATTTAATATTATTTTTCAAAAAAATTCATAGAGTGTTGAATATTTTAATTATCCTTTCGACATCTGTTGATACATTCACTCTATTAAATACGACAATATTACAGGAAACTGTAATAAGATTTAATACAAATCATCTTTGACGATCGGAAGCGTATGACGTCTCGTTTTTATAAACATCATTTAACATTTTCATTTTGTATTACCAAAAGTACGACAAAGAAACGTTAGCTATGAGACAAGGATTTATAAAGAAAAATAGTTCATATTTACAGAGAATAGACTTGTTGATGCTGAAAGTATTTTTCCCGTCTAACGGTGACTTTTGTTCAGCTGAATTTCGAACTATTAAAACTACCAAGTGGGTATTATCTTTATCAGTAGAATAGTTGATGCATAATCTAGAACTCAAATATTAGAATACAGTTGCAACGACCCTTCTTGCGTGATTCAGATACACATTTTTAACTGTTTTTTTTCATTGGAACGTTTACAAATACCTTATTTCGTAGTTTTTATCGATACGTTCTTACATTGTGGAACCACACATAATCGATAGTTCTTTCCAGCCAAACTGAACGTTGTTCTACCTAGTTGGAAAGTTTGAAGCAGTATACAATAATAACTACTTCAATATTTTGTCACTTTTTAGTTATTGAAACATGTTTTATTTTATAAAAATAAAGCTCACCGGGTACACTTCACTTTATATTGTCTTGGCATTAGGGTCAATTCTATAAGAAGTGGTTAAAAATTAACGGCAAGCCGTTATATTTGACGAAGTTTACGCTATTAGAAATGTTTTAACCTATACATAGTCAAGATTAGGATTTGAATTTTAACAGATTTGGTGTCCAATTAAGAGTTTTCCGTTCATATTTTAAAGATTATTATGCGTACAGAATAGTAAAATGGAGTTAGAAGATTGTCTAATTTTTAACCATACGTTAAAATTTGCTTACAGAATTGCACCTTATGTCTGTTAAAATAAACGTTCCACACTAAACAATAAACTATAAAAACTAAAGAAGAAAAACAATATGTAAAAACTGAACTAACCGTTGTAGAACTCGCTCGCAATCGTGGTTCTTAGGTTAGGTTAGCGTGGAAGTATCTGTACTAGAATTGCCTATTAGAATTACTTTTAACGGCGTTACAGTACTCATTGAATCCGCAATTTTAGTAAGTGCTCTAGCTCTACAGGTAGCAGTACCCTTGCGTGTTTAGAGTGCCTACACCTACATCCTGATATGTATACAGTAGACAGTGACCAGTCGGCAGCAGTCAGTACCGGTTTTACTACGAGCACCCAATTAACGGTCACTGGCTCACACCGTTACCATGCTGAGGTCTGAAAAATGGACCATGCCTTCAACACTCTATAGTAGGTACTTATACCGGTGCTATTCAGTGCAATAGGGTAACAGGAAAAAACCTTCCTTTCATTTCCCAACATGATGAGAACTACAGCGAAGACTAAAAAAGGAAAGACAAAGAGAGGCACTTGCTGTCTATTCCACCAAAACAATAATTTTGCGAATGATTAAATATAGGTATGTATAATTGAAAAATTTACCGGATAGACTTGTCGTCTATTCCACCAAAAATTCAGATTTTAAAGGAGTTATTTAATACTTTTATTTTCAGAAATGTTAATTGCGAAGTTAACGTTTCATGCACCGAAAACAGGGAAGTACACGAAAAACAACCGTTGGACTGTTACCACGAGACGCCACGACATACATAAAAAACTCAACGCACTTTTTAGTGCACTCATTAAGATAATGAGCACCGTTCCTTTTGAACAACGGCAGGCAGATATAGCTTCGATTTTTCATAGTTTTAAACTAAACGCGCTTTTCTTGAAATATCTCAAAAACCGATTTGTGTTAATCATAGTTTTATAATAAATTTTTGCAACGTTCTTCTTATTTATGCTTGAGATCGCTACAAACTGGCTCCACACTTAGTGGTTTGAATTCCCACCAACCGCCAAAAATAAAATTAAGATGTTAATACTGCGAACTAGATTTACCCCGAAATGTTTAGTTATTTTCAACCATTTCTGAAGGTTTATCAAATGATATCTGCAAAAATCTTTAATAAAAATTTATTAAAAATTCCTTATTATACTCGTTATCCCATACCTTAAGGCGGTGCACACTAGGTCGCTCCCGTGGTCAGAAATACCTGTTAATCCTGTACTAATTCGCTCCCATGTGATAAGGCGATTAAGCACCTACCTGCTTACTTTGTAAGAATACCAAAGAAAAGTCATTATCTGTATGCAACATTATTACATTTTATACATGCAATTTATAGTGTATTTGGTAGAAATTTGTGAGACATACATTTTACAAACTCAGATTGGCTTATTTCTTTTTGCCGTAACGACGATATTTTATGTTCAACAAATTGTTGGCGTAAGTGAACAGCCCTGCGGTATACTTTTTTTTGATTATTGACACTACGTATTTTAATATAAGTATCAATTTGAATATTTTTTAAATTTTCTAAAAATTGAAATATATTTGGGTGGTTAGTATAAAATAACGCATTAAATTTTGAATGAAAGCTTTCGCAAGCGTTTGTAGTTCGTTCTAGCGATGAAATATTTTCAGCCCACATATCAGGGGGAAAATCAGCGTTTTCCGAAATGTAGTTTTCTACTAGGTAATCGGCAAATTTTTGCACGGCAACATGTTGGGGTAAAATGTGTGCAAAATCAAATGCGAAGCAGTCACCCACTTCGGAAGGATCCAAAAATGGAAGACCAAACACATATCTTAAGTATCTTCCGACGTCGTTGTCTTCGGTATACGCATTTGATAACCCCAATTTTTGAATTTGTCGCCACCTATGCAAAGACAAAAATTTTGTATGAATGTATGTTTTCGCAGTTGTTATTATGTTGTTGATGATTTCCGGGTGTGTGAAAATATTTCATTCATAAGGTTAAACTCGGAAATCATCAACAACAAAAATATCTTAATTGTTGTCAACCGTTAAAAAAATACTTACCACGACTGGCCAAGATGAAATCTGCATCCTCTTAGTTCAGAAGAAGGAAAAACTTGACGTGCAGCAGAGTGAATAGCCTTTTCAAAATCCGCATAGATAACTTCAGGATTAAAAGTGATCTTCAGTTTTGAACATTGATCTTTTATACAATTGAATGCAGTAGCATACGTATTTGCTTGTTTATTTGGAAGCAAAAAGAAGACTAATGGAATATAGTGCCCATTTTGTAGTCCGTGAACGGTGAATAACTGGTGGAAAAATTTTGTGCAGCACTTAAAAGTCCCATCTACATAAACTGTTCGTGATTTGCTCAAAAATATTAAGTTGGACGTGCACGAAAATGCCACGTAATTTTTCACAGAATCATTGGTTAGCAAAAATAACTCTCCCTGATTGGTTAACTCCTTCATCGTATTTAATACGTCATGTACTTCCTGCATGGAATTTGGAATCTTGGGCAGAACTTGTTTTCGGCCGTTATAAATGTTATTTCTCACTAGATGCACGTCCGTTATAGTCAGTGTATCAACATTTTCTTTATTTAATTGTTTGTGAATGAGCTTCATCGGTTTCTCGCATATATCTTCCATGGCACATCTTTTTAAACAATTGCTTAGTTTTTGTCGGTTTAAAATGGACACATCACAGTCCTCGTGATAATGGTTTTCATTGTGTTCAATAATTACACTATTGTCCGAAAAAGTTTTAATATACGATCTACACCCACGTTGAATGCACTGCCACCGTTTCACGTTTTATAAAAAAGTATTTTGTGAAAATTATATTTGTAATTATTGACAACTAATATTGGCTTGCCTTTTTCGCTTAACATTTCACTCACTTTCAACGAATCCATATTATTCAAGTTAACATAAACTTCAAAATGATCTCTCAACAAACATAACAAGCATTTATAAACCACCCACTTTCCACCCCTACCCGCGGTCACATTTTAATCCCTAAGTACCTTCCCCTTCCAAGAAATTGCTACGGGTGCGAACTTACCCACGACCACTTTAAAATTATGGATTAAAATGTGACCGCGGGAGCGAACTGGTATGTACCCCCTTAAGGTGATATTTATAATTATTTCTTGCCTCTCAGAAATTTCCCAAAAACCTTTGGATAAATAAAGGTACTAACTGTTCATTCCTCAGCTGAATATTTAGTAGCATTCATCAGCAGTTCATGATACAAATGATGTAATCAATTATCTTTGCCATCATTTAAAACGTTAAAAACTTTATATAATAATTTAAAGGCAATCAATTTTGAACTATCAAGTACTTGTAACTTCATACAATGCGACTCTTTTATAAGACAAATAATAATCCATTGAAGAACCGCTCATTTGTTCTCAAGAATGCTTGCCAGTAGGAAATTCAAAAACCCATACATTAAACTCAACAAGTGAAAGAAGGATATGAGGAGAATGGGTATAAAAGTTTGGTTCACATACCGGACGGGTGCACCCATTCTTATCTTCGTTATTAATTGTTTATACTTTTTTTCGAAAGCGTGCTGCGATTACTTTTTTTAAATGTTTCAGTGTTAGGTCGTTATATCATTCCGGCTTTACGGAAATAACTCAAAATTGCTATTTTGCTTTTTTTAATGGAAATGTTGAAGTATATATCTTCATGCATTTTTGTTATTAATTGGAAGGGTTTATTCAAGGTCGAAAGTTTTCCGGTTTTTCTTTGACATTATCCTTTTCATATTCATCCTTATTTTATAACATTTCAGTAGTGAAATTCTCGAATCATTCGAAAATATACAAATGCACAACGATTCCCATGAAAATTTTCTAATAGAAACTACTGACATTATTCTTGAATCCCCTCGATTTCAACTATACTTCGAAATCAAGTCAAATGTTTGTCCAGCAACGCTGTGGTCTTTTCACGGTAGTTAGAAATATATGAGAGTCAACTGCTTCACGATACGGTTCACTTCTTATCTCACCTTTTTCTAATGGAGATTGTAAGTTTAAATCAGGTTCTGCTGGAATACTAGACGGCTTTGCTTCTTCCATGTTGAATTTATTCAAAATTTTCTTGATATATTTTTGCTGACCGATAGAACTTGTCTTATCAATACCATCGCGCACTTTCACAAGCCCAACAAATTGTCTTGCAACTTGCACAGTAATGTTAAGGTAATTTTTCAAGTTTATTATTGAATTGTCAATTGCACCTTGAGAATCCAACATAACGAGTCCATCGTCAATATAAATACCTACATAAATATAGGTTTCAAGAATTTCTCCGATAAACACGCGCTGGTTACTTTTTCATTCTTTGAAATTTTACGATTCTAGAAAGTTCACAAATTGATTATTCCAAAAAAACGCGAGGCTGTACTTTTATTCCTAAAAATACATCAATAGGCGTCATATTTGTTGTAGAATTTATTGCGGCTCGGTTTAGTATGTATACAGCAGTATTTACTGCTTCTGGCCACAATTCAGTTGCAATCTTTTTATTACACAACATTGAACGCGCTGACTCGACTATAGTTGGCATTTCCCTCTCTGCGGCGCCATTTTGCTGACGAGTATACGGTGCTGATTTTTCATGTAAAATTCCCTCTGCTTTTAAAACTTTCATTAACATATTCAGTACCATTTTCGCTTTTGAAAAGTTTCTTTTTATTTCGTCTCTGTTTTCCTATACACTTTATATTCTTCAAAACGTACGAAAACTTACGATTTATGTTCCAAAAAATAAACAATTCTCTATCCAGTACAATTATCAAATAATACGCAGAAACGTGATCCGCTAGGTGACGAAATATTCATAGCCACAAACATCGTTATGTTACTTTTTTTCCGGGCTTGTCGCTTTTCATTTAGGCACCCAGCTGACATGCTTCACAAAAATATTCTGTATCGCAATGAAGATCTTTTATTTTTAATAGTTTCCTGAAATGTATATGACCTAATCATTCGTGCCATAGTTTCAATGAGTCGGTCTTTGTTAAATTACATTGCGTATCAGGTTCCATTCTCAAGAGCATATTATACCATAAGTTATTATTTCTGACACCAATACACGATAAATTCCCATTCGGATCTTGAAACTCACATTTGTACTGATTGGCATTAATGTGGCCTCCGATCTTGTTGCTACTTTTTCCAGTTGTTTGAACCATGTTAATCTCGAGTCAATAATTACCCCGAGATGTTTAACATCCATCACAATTGGAATCTCAGTACCTTGAAGGGATAGTGGTCCCACTCCAACCAGGTCCCTTCTTTTGGTATAAGGCACTATGTATTTTAGGATTTAAACCCACCCAGTCGTTCATCAATTATTTTGCATACTGGAAAATGTACTTCGAGAAGTTCTACCAGAGTTTCCTTCCCGTTTTGTGTATATCTCCCATTTCTTGTCTCCGATTAATTAATTGTCCTTTGAGGATATTTGGAGAGTATCTTATGGAGTCTAGCACATTCAGAGGTATATTCTACCTCTTCACAGTGTTTCCTCCATGAGTCTCTCTTAGCGATTCTCAAAGCCTTGTTATATGACGTCAGAGTTTTCCTACATTCGGTCTTTGCTTGCCCTGTTGAAGAGGTTTCTTACTTTCGCCCTCGAGCTGCAAGGTCATTATTGCACCAGGACACATTCCTGTTGGTTTTTCTTCTGGTTTCGGGGCAGTTACTATTGAATGTAGACACAATAGCTTCTTGGAGTTGCTCCGCAGCTAGGTCTAGATCTGTGATGTTTCTTACCGTCTTTCTCACCCTTTGGACTTCGAAGCCTAGCCTCGCTTGATAAGCTTCCCTGTTCGCTTTCCTTGGGTTCCGGCAAGCTTCAATTTCAGTGCTAAAACCTGTTAATGTGTAGCTTATGTGTCTGTGGTGATGGTGACGATACACAAATAGTTATTTATGCAACAAGTGCAAAAAGTAAGTGTTTATTGCTCGCGACGTGAAATTGTCCGGGGTCTTGGACTTGGTCTTGCTTTCACTAGGGTACAGTAGTCGGCCGTTACATTAATTTATAACCATGATTATCTTTACGGGCAAATAAAATAAGTAACTGGTAAAATGAACAAGACCAAGACTGAAGACTATTCGAGTCTTGGTCTTGCTTTGCTCATTTGTAGAATTTGGAGACATTTGGTAATTGGTAATTGGTTGTTCACTCCTACCAAGATTGGTAGAGGTAATTGGTAATTTTTTATTGGATGAATTGAGTTCTTCTGTATTTGTGGAAGAACGCCAGTCTATGTGTGTTTTCAATGTTAGAAAGTCATTTCCTAAATTTTGTAAAATTGTTGCTGTACTGCGGCTGAAACAATGGCCAGTGTGCTCTTTAGGCCGAGAAAACTGATTTTTTCAATTGTTTGCACAGTGGCATCCATTATTTTTGAATTGCATAAACAGATGATTGTGAGTCGTGTGGAAAGGTCTAAGGGCAATGTTCTTATTGTATATTGTAAAAGCATTTACACTGTTTAATATGTAGTAGTAAACATGTATTCAAATGACACTTGTTAGCATGTAGATACCTCTCGTAAAATTGGACAAAATTATATAGGGATTGAGGGGTCCAACCTATTTACTTTTCGAAATACAGGGTGTTGAAGTTATGAAAAATTAACTGTTTTACTTTGATAACTTTGAAATGGATGAATAATATATTGATTTGACATCCTGCAGGGTGTTTTTAAACAATCTCAACAATCTTCTCTCAATGTTTCAGATGCATTGCTGTTTCACATTAGTTCCTGTTACCTATTCCAACCAGGTAGTTATTAAAATAAATTGAAGAAAAATATTTTTTTATTTCATTATTAAAAAGTGATCTTGCAGACTTCAAAAAATATTAAATATGCTACAAATTTTTGGATATGTAAAGGTTATGCGTTTTTCACGTGAGAACCATCGAGGAATACAAAATAAATTGAAAATAGCTTCAAATGCCAGTGACGTAAAAAATGGGAGGGGAAAGGTGACATATTCTTCCAAAAGTACACCACTGGATTAAGAATTGAAACATGTTTTTCCATCAAAACATGCCCTTTCACATTTTAAAACAATCTGTCATATGTCAAATTAATATATTCATCCATTTTAAAGTTATCAAATTTAAACATTTAATTTTCCATAACGTCAACACCCTGTATTTCGAAAAGAAAATAGACTGGTCCCCTCAATCCTCTTATCATTTTGTCCAATTTTACAAGAGGTTTCTACATGTAAACGTTGTGAGTATCATTTGAAAACACCCTGTATACATTTATGTATAGCTTTGAAAGCATTGTTGCAGGTGATCTATGCGTTTAATAATATTTCATGAAAGGAATCTGTTTCAGGTAAAGTTAATACAACTTATAATATTGTATTCAAATTTATATTATAAATTTGCCTTCCTTCATATTCAGAATCAGACGCTTCCTTTGAAAATCGAATGCAGTGTTTTGTATCTTTCTGCTATAGAGAATACAGAATGTATAGCGTTTTGTTTGAGACGTTTCATACGTATGGGTTGCGCTTAACAGCCCAGGCACTTGAACTGAATCTTTGTACTCAATTTTAGTAATAAGCATTCACACCACAAATTCCTGGATACTTTTTCAATGCTAAAATGAAAAAATAAACGTGGCCTTAAGAATTTACCTTACCGGAAAACCAATCATATCAACACCAAAAATAATGCGGAAATTATTGTTTAGAAGCCCAAGGGCGGAAAATTCATAACGCCACAGTTTTAAGGTTTTTCACCATCTGTTACTTGATTACTTTTGAACAAGTTTCATAACCTAGAATTAATAGTTTATTTTTATTTTGTAAATATATTTTGGAAGGCGTTTTAAATACTTAATTAGGTAATTTCTCATTTATATCATATATTATAATCGCTGTAAATTTACCACAGCCACAGTTTAACAGTTATTTCAAATGCAGCGAATTTCAATAGCAACGAAAGGCAAAGGAATATATAAGCGACCACGATTGTGCGCATAAAACAAAAAGTAGTACCTCCAGAGACCTAGGTACGAGCAGTACGATCGAATATCGCCGTATGTGTTAAAACGCCATTTTTATGGATAATTTAGTTAATTTAGTGTGGTAGTTATTGGATAAGTAAGACTAGCAATTCAAATCCGCGGTGAACTGTGGGAACACCTCGTGATCTACAACATCCTCTGAGCTGGCCAGCATTGCAGGAGAGAAGATAAAGTACCGGTAAGTCGCTTTCCAGTTTTTTCGTTGCTACGTATATATCGTCTTTTTTGTTGTTGTTCTTGAATCATTTTGTTTTAAACACTGTGGATAATTTACAGCCCTAACTCAGCTTCCATTTTTCTTGAGCTATTGCTCGAGTGGTCCTTCGAAAGTTTTTCATCAAAACTATTGCCCCTCTAAAACAACTTTGACGTTTCACGTGAAGCTTTTTGTTATATTTTCCTATTTTCTGGTTTATTCGATGAATAAATTTTAGGTAAGAAATTTGATATTGTAAATAAGTTGAGTATTAAATTTTGTTTTTGAATATTTATTATAAAAGAAATTACAAGCAGTTGTCGAATAAAATGCAAGTTTCTCAGGGTTTAGATGTGGCTGTTTGTTTTACTTCTATGACACCATGACAGTAAGTAGTAGAATGCCAACTTTCAACCAGAAGAACAAAAGGCAGAGCCGGTTTTCAAATTTTGCAATTTTGAACTCACAATAAAAAAATATACCCTGAGAATAAAAAAATTTAGTAAAGAGTTTTAACATCAAATAAAAATAGGAGTCTCATAATCAAACATATAAAATTTCAGTAATCACTGATGGCGCCCAATTAAAAGAATTGATGGTAAGTATAAATTTGTTAATGATTATGGTTATATAAAATAAATATAAATATAATAATAAATATAAAATAAAAAACCAAACCATACCTGTACGTCAAGGAGGTGGCGTTAATGGCCATGGTACGATTGCGCACGGCTGGTGTAAACCCCGAAGTAGGAGTGGGCCAATTGAGGTTGAGCCTGTGGCAGGAAGCGCTCACTGCGCTACCTCTGCTGCAGGCAACCAATGATGCAATTGAACCCAGGTTTTTGTTTAACAAACCCTACAAAATTCAAATAAAACAGAACACAGAGCCAGGTGCTGCAAATGCAATACGCATATATACAGATGGTTCAAAAATGAAAGAAGGCTCAGGATGTGGAGTTTACTCAAGAGCACTAAGCCTAAAGATGAAGTGGGGAATGGGAAACAATACCAGCGTAGTTCAAACAGAACTGGCTGGTATCTCAATTGCCACAAAAGAACTAACCAGAAGAGGAATTTCTGGCAAAAACATAATAATCTGCACTGATAGTAGACAAGCCCTATTAGCCTTAAACAGACAACGTGTTATATCGAGGCTAGTACTAGAGTGCCACCAAGATTTAGCTGACGTCTCGGCAGATAACAATATTATCCTGAGGTGGGTTAAAGGGCACGACAGGAGTAAAGGAAATCGCATTGCTGATTCTTTAGCCAGGGAAGCCGCTGGACTAAAAATTCTAGGACCCAGTGACACCTACGGCCTAACGACTTCGACAATTGCGGAACTAGCCAAACGCTACACTCATACTCAATCCCTTAAGAGATGGGATGGAATCAAAGGATGCAATCTTGCCAGGATCACCCTGGGCGACCCTGGGAAGCTGGAGCCGAAGAAATATTTGGCGATGACCAGGAGAAACCTACGTTTAACAGTAGGATTTCTGTTTGGTCACTGTCAACTAGGGAAACACCTCCATACTATGGGGCTAGTGGACACACCTCTATGCAGGATGTGTGAACAGGAAGATGAAACTGTCAGGCATGTCTTATGCGAGTGTCCGGAGTTATCGTCAATAAGAGAGTGTGTGTTTGGTGAGTCTTGGCCTACACCTGCCGATATAAAGGAGATGTCTCCTAGTGACCTGTCCACCTTCCTGAGAAGGACAGGATGGACAATGACCTAGGAAGACAACTCCTCGGGAGGATGCACAATGGGTCACATGTGGCCTAAGTGCTGTGAGCCAACACTCACCCTCCCTACTCTACAGATACAGATACAGAAACCAAACCATAACAATACATATATATATATACTATTTCGCCCTTAGTCTGCTAAATCGCCCTATTTTTGGTGTCCAAATTGGTTTTCTGGTAAAGTAGGCGAAAAAAAAACCTCAGGGAAACATTGTCGTCGTACACATTGTTTAGTGAAGATCGCTTGTCAGCTTGTCAACATATCTTGTTATTTTCATACAATTAAAATGTATATCATAGTGGAACACGTTATTTGTGTAAAGGTCATCCACCAATTTTGTTACTGTGCAGCCACCAAAAATGTAAACCTCTATTCCACCAAAACTGGAAATTTAGTAGTGCGGATGCAAATATTTCATTTATTTGTCGGAAAACCCTCTAGGCATTTCAATGTAGTTGTCCGTAGTTTTCCAGGAGTATATTGTCTTAGCCCTAATATATCTTTCCAAGGATCCGATCTTGTAGTTTTTTCGATTTTACCTATATCTTCACATATTATATTGATGCTGATACCGAATAAGAGTTCTGGTCTCCAAAACTGTGCTGTAGCCCATCCGTTTCAATTTCTTTTCAATTCATCCCAGTTGTCTTGGAATAACTAATATATCTACTGCCGTTAAATAAACCTGAGTATGATTGCCTAATAGTGAGTTATAGATTTAGTGTACCAAGTAATCAATTATGGGAGAATGTCGGTCAGCTGTATTTCAGCAAAACTGGTATCATGAAATGAGCTATAGAAAAATGCTGAAAATAGTGGAAAATTACTTTAAGGTCGTGACTGTACCGCTAGGGGGCGGAACAAAAAATAAAAATGTTAAAATCAGTTCTTATGAAAAATATGCCCTAGTGCAAAGCAAGACCAAGACCATCACTCGGATAGTCTTGGTATTGCTCCTGCTTATTCGGTATTGGTCTGAGTCTTGCGTACAAAGTCTTGGTCCTGTTCATTTTACCTGTTACTTACTTTTTTTTTACTTTTTAAGATCATCTTGGTTATAAATTATTAATAATTTACAATCAATTATCAACTAGCAAAATTATTGTAACGGGCGACTATACTGTACCCTAATGATGAACAAAGCAATACCAAGACCAAGTCTCGGATAGTCTTGTTCTTGTTCACTTAGTCTTGGCCTTGCGAAAAAGCAAGACCGAGACCAATACCAATTTTGCTCATCACTAATATGCCCTAAGACATATTCATGAACATCTAGTCATCAATCTTGGGACTTAATTGCAGACTTTTTACGTAACATTTGGGAATGGAAAAATGTGTCCTCTTTTTAACGAACTTAGGAGTTTAAGAGCCTTTTCAGACAGGGATACTGTATCTGAGATACTGTACGCGAGATACAGAATTTAGGCCAGATACAGTCAAGATACTTTTGTCAGAATATAGTTTTGTAAACAAATTTTTCCAGTTCAAAGACAATATCCAGAGTTGTACAGTGCTTTTTATGAAATGGATATTGAAGAGTGCATTATGCTGTGGCATATTTTATACAAAAATAAAAAAGTTAAAAGAAGACGAACTATGTGGGTTCATTCAATATTAGAATTAAGGGAAATTAAAGGAACCTTTAACTTACTTCACTAAGATTTACTACAAGATCGAACAAAGTGTTCAGATTCACTAAACATTCAATTGTACGAAACGTTTGGTGCTAAAACACTTCTGTTTAGAATGTTATACACTGCCACATATTAAAAATACCTTTTTATCAGGACAAGCCCTGATGGTTGCCAGGACTTCAATAAAAATATTATATACAAATGACAGTTTTGTCAAACCCCCAAAAATTATCCACGTTCAGTCAATATTCGTAGCAATTAGTTTAAGTTAAAATATATTATAGTGTTTTTCCAATTGAATGGTCTTTCATTTAAGACAAACTACGCCAGCGACATATTCTTCGAATTGCTGGTAGCCCAGTAAATGAGCTACAACTTCCAGCACACTTTTAATTGTGGAATATCCACAAAGTTTTTTAATAATTCCATCCCAATTCACTTCTGCTAATGAATAATAAAAATTGTGTACAGCTATGCTATGGTGCTTTTTGAATCGCAAAAGTACGCAAGTCTGAACAGGTACATAAGCCACAATGATAATTCGGTATCCCGGATTCGGATACTGTCGCCGGCGGCTGAAGGGGCGAGATTCAAAAATTTAGTATCGCGATACTGTATGTCGTGATGAATGCTGCAGTGTGAATACCTACATTTGAACAAATGTATTTTCTGTATCTTGGATATAGTATCCAAGTCTGTTATGTAGAAGGAAAGAGTTGTTTTGGAATTAAGTGTTACATATCTGAGCGCAAAGTTACGAACCTGAAATTAATTTACCATAGCACTTTTCATGATACCATTTTTTTCCCAGGTTGTTACTATGACTATATAGTTTCTGATATACAGCCGATGTCCTCTCTTTAATACCCGGCACTTAGTCTTGTTTTTGTTCCTTCTCATCCCATTCGACGTTTACCTGCAAGGCCACGGTCAGAATAACCAAAATTGGCCAAATAACAAAATCATATTTTCCGTTTTTGGATAACATTTTAAGTAGGAGGCTGCTCAAAATAGTGAAGGAAGAAGAATGTAGATTCTGTGGCGTGGAAAAAGAAACCTCCATCCACATACTTGCGAATTGCACCGCAATTCAGAATACTAGGGCAAAGCTCCTTGGAGATTATTGGATAGAAGAGGGACATTTACCTAAGTTGAAACCTACATATTGTAACGCTGCTCTCTCCTCTCGAGACAGATCCCGGCTAGAGACTCTCTCAAGGGTAGATCGACTCCATGTTAGTGTTACACTAGGTATGCCAGAGGGTTGACAGACTATAAGAACTTAGGGCGCCACTACCTTTTTAGACATCGACGAAAGAAAATGAATCTAAATTAATCTATAATATAAAAAACAAAACTAAGGTGAGAAAGATAGAAACACCTTGTAGAATTTAAATAAAGTTAATAATAATATTAAGAAAATTAAAAATTTTCGTTAACCCGGACACGATCCCCTACAGATCTTACAGCCGGTTAGATAAGAAATTAAAAAAAAAAAGGAATTCAAAATATTAACTTTATTCTGCATTGAAAAGAAGATGAAAACAGGACAGAATGAGACCTGCACTTTATAGGTAGGTACTTAGCTTATTTGGAAACTGATGATGCCTTGTTGTAATTGAAGCTAAAAGTGTCTTATTGTAATTGATACTAGAGATGTCTTGTGTCGAAATTTATTCTAGAGATGTCTTGTCGAAACTAATGATCTGAAAGAATTAATTATAGCAAAAAGATATGCTTATGAATAAACCATTTCTAAAAAATAAAATGTTTAATGATATGTGAGGCCGGCACTGGCAGGTTTTTATAAGACAGGAATATTTTATACGTTAAAATGAAAATGTTATCTATCATTGAAAATAATCATTCTGCAACATAAAAAGCTAGCAAATGTTTGCATTAAAAATGTAACAGTGATTTATAATAAAATATTTAGTTTAAAAGTAATGTATAAGTATGAAAGAAACATAGGTGACCACGTGGTCATGTGTAAATTCGTCTATCTGTGTAAAAAAATAAGAAATGCATAACAAAAATTATCTCAGCCACTACTTTAGAAAAAGCTTAATAACTATAAATTATAATTTTGGACTTACCACAGCAATTAAAGGTAAAATTTGAGATACGATGAGGTAGGTCTTTACTATTAGACGGTCGGTAGCGGAAAGGAAGGGCAAGGCTCTCAAAATGGAATCGGCCGTTGACATAATATAATGTCAATTGTCTTAGCGGTCAGAGTAGGAGAATTCGAGATCACAGAACTTTAATTGGAAGTGGCTAGTGTGACGGCGATCGGAAATTAGAGGATTAATTTTATAAAATCGAAACAGGTCGATAGACATGTTACAAGATATCCTATAACTCCTCATGGAAATAGGACCAAAGGATCTACTAGTCTCTGAGACGTTTCTCAGGAACTAAGAAGAAGTAAGGGGGCACAATAGATCTTTCAGGTCTCAGTGAATGTCACCCCATCATACATACATACAAGTAGGAAACTAGTTTCAAAGCAGCTACTGCAAATTGAAATCCAATGCTTACAGACTTGTAATATTTCTCTGAGTTTGTCCCGCTATCAGTAGCAAACTGGTACACTCTGTGTGGATCCCCAAATCCAGCATACTAGATAGGTATTATCTGGTAATTGATTGGATGAACCCAGGTGTCCAACGGTCATAAACAATGAAAAAACAGTGAGTTATCACAATTTATAACATTTGTGAATGGTTTGAGATGTGGTCGCAATAATGCTGGATGCTGGAAATAAAACACCCCAGTAAAAAGAGGGGAAAAAGTGAAAGGCAAAAACCATTTAAATTATTCAGAGGAAATTAATTTACGGTGGTATAAGTGAATAACCAACACACAAAAAACTTGAGCCAATTACAAGTTATTGAAATGTAACGAAAAATTAATTTACATTTAATGAATATTCAAAGAAGAAAAACGATATAAAACTTCATCAACTCGAAACACAACCATTATTTTTAATATACAAAGGGATAAGACAAAGGACCTTGAAAGTAGAAATAAAAACGTACCATAGTAACATTAATCTTTATTTGTTGAATTAAAATGACAAGTAATGTTCACATTATTGCAGTTAACCAAACTAAATATACGATTATTAATATCAGAAACAGATGAACTAGTTGAACTTGAACAGACGGAAGTGAATAATGGGTTAGGATTTCGATTCAAGGAAGATGAAGAAGTCCCATCGGCTAACGGTGATATTAGTATATTTTCATTAGAAGATCTATTCTGCCCCCTTTTTCTACTTAGTTAGTATTTAAAACTAGTAGTTACTTTATATAGACCTATTTCCCGAAGGAGTTTCAGATTATTCGCAGGTTTTAGTTCAGGAAAGTGTCCCTTTCCAATTCCGTAGTCTCCAAGGATTCTGTATGGCTATTCCACAGAAAAGTCCTGTCGGGACACCTTTCAAGACTCTTAGTGCAGACTTACTCTGGCTTAGGCATTTATTTGTTCTTAACCGGTTGTAGCTTCTCCGGAGTATCTTTGATCGTCTTAGTTCCACCAGATATTTCCAATGGTCGGATCTTCTGTTGTATTTGGTGTTTCCTATTTCTTCCTATACTACACTAGCGCTGATAACCCAAAAGCATTTTGATTCCCAAAAAGTGTTTCAGCCTCTCTTTTTACTAGTTCATCCACTATTTCATTTTTTGAAATAGAGTGACCTGGAACCTACAGGTCATTAAGTTTTGTTCAGGCACTCCCACACCATTTTAAATGTAATTTTCACTTATAATTGCACAAGTGGTTTGTATTTTATCGGGTAAATTTGGGTTGTTTAAATTGCTAAAGGAAACAGTTTAGAATTTGAACAACACAAATTTACCCAATATCAATACAAACCTCGAGTGTAATTCGGCAGGACAATTTAATGAATGAGAAATTTGGAAACATATCAATGCAAACTTTATTTATGAAACATTAAAAATAAACACATTTTTATTTTAATGTACAATTATTAAAAACGCAGTTATTGAAATTCATACTAGGAACAGTGATATCGCTGCGGGTGCCACAGCTAATCGTTTCTGTAGTAGATGTTGAAGTTTTTTCATTTTCCAAACGAATTGATTGAATAATGCTTGAATGATACTCTTTGTCAACTTGTAAGTATGGTTTTATTGATTATGAATTGCTGTGTCCTGTTATTTTTATTATTATCTTCAATGCCGCTTTTACTTAATTCGCTAACTGCTGCCGCTCGATTTGAGTGATTTGTAATTTTGACACGTTTGACATCTAAACCAATGCGTTGTGCTGAGCGTTTAGTCCATTTGGAAATTTCATTAATTCCAATCGGCAAATTCTTGTACCAACCTTTAGAATTTTTCTTTTTCCAAAAGGGATTTGGTGTAAGAAATACTCTGTCCGAAGTTATAAAAGTGTTTCGTTTTTCCATTAACTTTTTGAATAAACGTATTGGGCAAATATCTTCGTCGAACATATTAGGCGTGATCCATTTGCTGTCACATAATTTATTGTTGCCGCATTGTCTCGTTTTCGAAAATAGAGGATTATACTCGATACGTCCAGTTTCTTTTCCATTATTTTCAATTTCAGATACGAGATAAGTGGTTTTGCAGTAAGCTGCTTCTCCTCCGCGCCAAGCTAGTTCAAACGCCAAAATGTGATATAATTTCTTTTGAAGTTCTTCCGGTTCATTTTCGTTATATAATCTGGCCATTGCTAATACTTCAGATTTATTAAGAGCTGATGCACTACATTTTCTGTTTTCGGGTTGTGCTTGTAGGATTTTACGTTTAGCATTACGTGCAGCTCGTGAATTAAACTGAACATCGGTGGAAGGGTTGAATACAATATTAAATTCGTTATAATATTTACTTTGTAGCATTTTAGCGGTGGTGTTCCAAATTGTTTTAACTACCGCTTCTTTGTAGTCTTCTCCGTTACTTTTTCGCATATTAAATGCCCAATCTTGCAATATTATATTCAATTTCTCGATGGAAGTATCTGGCTCAAATGTGTATCGCAAAACGTAGAAAATTGTCGCCAGATTGATGATTGCGTCGCAACTGTATTAGTAGGCACACAGGTATTAACAATTTGACTAATTTCGGCGTTCGTAGACACACCGAATCGACTCATTGTTAGTTCTTGAAAATTCAATAAGTTGTTGACAAACATGCCAAACTATTTATTCTGGTAACCAACACCGCGATAATTGATGAACAAATGAATAAGTGAAAAAACCACTAGTGTATTTGTCGCTGTAAAAGTTAAAGCTAACTTTTGCCGCTGTCAAAGTGACAATTGCACTGTGGCATATGCGATTTTTTATACATGAATTAAATTGTCCATAGAACAGAAGTGTATTTTCCCATTTTTTCTATAGTTTTTAAAACTGATGATACTCTCATTTATACAACAGTAATGTAAAAAGCATACCATTACACGTTAAATAATCAATTTTCATAGTAGTGTATAGGTATCACAAAACCACTTGAATACAAATAGTTTTCGCAGATGTATATATTTTACAAATGGTTTTTAGGTATCTGAAAATTGATCTTTACGTATTCGGTAGCAGGTGTAATCAACCCACGATTATATTTTTTGTCGTTCTGCAACGAGCCAACAAAAGAATGTCGAGTGTGATGTCGTGCTTTATCACGTTTGTGAAAATGTAATTGCTTGTGAACTACCCTTAGCGAAGAGCGCGATCGCAGACTGATATAGCGAATTATAGGTAACATCTGGGATTTAAAAGCTTATCTCTGCTTTTTATCCAAATGGCACATTAACACCGCTTTGTCACAATGGAGAAAAATTCAACTACACTGGAAAAACATAATCTAGAAAATGTAACATTATGGCTTTTATGGCGACTGTATATTTATAATATACAATGAGAATATGGATATGGGTAATATGTGCGACAACCGTCTTTTAAAAATAAATGGTTAAATCGAGCTGCAACTCCATCCCTCTATAATAATTTATTTCGTCATTTCAATGTCTTCAAACGGAAGTTTCTATTTCATTTTATTTGTATACGGTATCATAATATTCCATCGTCACGACTGGGAATCTTACAGAGATTCACAAAAGGACCAGACACACTTTCAATATAATCTCTGAATCAATACTTTTTTTTGGTATTTCAGTGTAGTATTAACATGTGAAACTAAGTATTTTTTACCTCTGCGCCAAACCTGGGTGTAGCAGAAAATTAGGTCAAATGAACTAATATGCTACAACATAAAACTCTCGATATACTTAGAGTGTTTTCTGTGTGATTCGGAATACTTCTTTCTTCAAATCTGGAATGTAATTCTTCCTACGAAAACAATATAATTTGCTGGCACTTTAAAATATACAGGGTACACTAAAGGTAGTATAGTTCTTCCAAAGTTAATGTGATGACCCATATTTTTAATCCCTTTGAAGGAAAAAGCCGCCCAATGGCGTGCATATAAATTTTTCATAAATTCGAATATTGTGAAATAATGTTAATCTACTATATCAATTTGAATGAAAAAAATTAACCTGCATACAAAATTCATAAAATTTGTAATACAATAATAACGCGTTTTCCTCTAGAACACGTAGTATCTAGAGAACAGTTTTTTTGTATCGTCAACCCAACCATATTTTAAAGGTGGGTGTATATCCTCATACAGTTTTAATTATAATATAATTACCATTACTACTATTTTCTTACATATTAAGTTAAAATGTATTTTATTTTATATATTTATTCATGTAATAAAACCGTAAGGATTGTTTGAATAACAAATAAATGAATAAACACTTGACAACATCAAGCGAATCAAACCAAGTTTCGTCTAAATAAATTATAGTTCTATTTGAATGACGGTACCCTTTTATTTTGCGCAAATACTCCTGTCTAAGTTCAGCGATACGCCGAGATTCCATTATTACCATTCCATTATCTAACTTCTTATATTTAAATCTACAATTCAATAATCCCGCGCATCATCTTGGACTGTTGTTTCAAATGGTCTCCAAAATGCCATTATAATTAATTATATTATAAAACTTACCCCAACGTCTACAAACAAATGAATATTATATTAATATCAATTAACTGACGCGACCTAACCACTACACAATCAAAAAGGTATTATATTAATTATACCTTTCCATACTAGATCACCTACACTTTCCTTTAAATACCTATAACAATTCACTAAACTCACTCAACCAAGAAATATATATATATTATATTAAATATTTCTTTAAAACATAATTCACACCCGACACTGAATGATACTAATGGATTATAAGCCGAACCACAACACAACCCCCCCCCCGAACACCCTCAAGACCGTAGAATTTTTTCTGCGAAAATCGTCAAACGGAATATATTTCGGTTATTTCGTTTTATTACGATGAATACTGCAGTTGATGATTGGTTGTTTCGAAGTCTTGACTGCACGTGCAGCACGTTGCCATCTCTTCAAAATTTTCTTAAATATAGTAACATATAAAAAGTGGTTTTAATTAATTTGTCTTTTTTCAGTATTTTCAAGCGACTTATTTTAATGTTTACTAATAAATTTACATTATGTATTTTTTTAAAAATATTTCCAAACTAGCTTTCTTATAACATCACGAACTAACAGTTTACTGAAGTAAGAGGAACATTTTTGTAGCGAGCCTAACAATTTTAGAAAATATATCTGACAAAATTGCTTTATTTTATGGTCATCACACTGACAATAGTTAGAGTATACAATACCTAAACATTAATTTTCTTCTGATGTTCGTGAAACCGGTAAAGGACCAAAATAAATATAATATAATATTGTGGAATTTTTAATTATAATTGGTTTTACTCACCTACTCAATTAGATTCAAGCTTAGGTTATCACCAAGATGCAACAGCAGAACTTGGTTTGAAAAGTATTGATTGCTGAATATACCTACCGGAAAAAATTATAATTGTGATGAATAATGCAACTTATCATAGCCGTCAATTGAATAAAATACCAAATAATAACATCAGTTAACGGGAAATTCAAAAGTATTTTTTAAAAACGTGATGTCTCACAAGTTTAACTAGCGTTCAATATCGAAAAAGAATACGTTTCTGATACTATCGTTAAAAATTTGGCCACACAATATTACGGCTTTCCCCGTAATATTGCACATTTAACCCTATAGAACAAATGTGGCATCAGCTAGAATCCAGAATTAATGGGTCTATTCTGTGTACGTCTGTAAGATAATCTGTAACTTTACAGGGGAATTGCTATTCTGCGTACAACTGTATCTCACAGGAATCTTTAAAATAGTTGCAGATTTGGTAAATATTATTAGTATTGACTGCTGTCGTAGGGAATGGAATATTTTTGTACAGTTTGAGGTTGTCTCTGGTTACTTGGTTAAAAGTTTAGGTTAGAAGTATCGAAATTTGACGTACAGTAATTCAAATGTCTATCTGTAATTCAGTGAGTTACAGACAACATCACAGAATCGCAAAGTTACAGATTCTGTAAAATCCCATTTACAGAACTTTCGTTAGCTACAGATTCGTAAGCTATTACGAAAAACACAGAATCGACCTATTACTTACTGAAGTGAACTCTTTCATACATTACCAAGCTTTCGGAAAACTTTACTTCCATTTCCAAGGTTGTAGGGGAGATTATAAACTAAAACTGAAATAACACCAAAATACAAGAAAACAATTAGTTTTTAAAATGATTTTAAAAGTTAATGCTATGAATTCATTATGATAAGTATTTTATGCACATTGATAAATTGATAAATTGAGTATATTGAACGTATACAATGTTTCCGACAACGCTGTGTTTGTTATTTTTATATTTATAGTGCTGTTTTATAACAAACTGGTCGATTCGTTAATAATTCATCTATGTTAACATATTCTCTGCCAAAGTTTTATTTTCATCCTACATGGCCATAAATAAATGCCTTGTGTAGTGTTAAAAATTACGCTTTTGTCTGCTATTTTGTTGTTTCCTCTTTTCCACTCACAGAATGGCTACACGCAAGATAATTATTTGCGTTTATTTAGGGAACCGATAAACCTGCATATTTAGAATGAACAAGTTTTAAGTTGAAGTGGTCAAGAAAAATTACTGAAACTTACTTTTCTAGTTCTTATAATGCACTAGAGACTGTGATTCTTGGGTAGTTGAAAAGATTAGATTAGTTTTGATGAGGTTGCTAATTGGGCTATTCCACTACGACCTTTATTGTGGTCCTATATTATCTTTTCTTGTATAGCCAGTCAGCCTCGGGACTGAATCTTTCATGTGATTTCCAACCGGTGACTTCTCATCGCTTCGTACAAGAAACCGTAATTTCGCCAGGCAGTCGCACTGGTAGATAATGCGTTCTAAAGTTTCCTCCTCTATGTGACAGAAACTGCATATGGTTTTGTCTGCCTATCCCTCGGCCTATACCATTTCTTTCGAGTGCCTATTTAGCTAACAGTGCCCTGTTAAAATACCTACTACAGTTTTCCCATCTTTGCTTATCAGGTTTGCCGTATAGTTTGGCGAGATAAGTGAAAAAATGAACGCAATATTATTTTTCGCCTATCTTGCCAGAAAGCCAATCATATGAACACCAAAAATAGGGCGATAGTACATTGTTTAGCAGTCCAAGGGCGGAAAAATTCATAACGCCACGATTTTTGAAATTTTTCACCATCTGTCACTTGATTACTTTGACGTTTCACGTGAATTTTTTAAATAAACGTCAGTGTACGAGGATATATTGAAAAATTTTAAGCCTACTATGGAACCAAACAAAATTTCAATGTCAAAATATTTTATTACCCAACATATTCTCCTCTTAATTGGATACATTCATTACAGCGAACCTGCAACGTCTCTAGATCTTTCAAAAAAAATGTTTCTTCTTGCTCTGCAAACCAGACCTCCATAGCTTTTATTAGATCCTCGTTGGGAGAAAATTTACGACCTTTTAAACTTTTTTTCAATTGAGGAAAGAGATGATAGTCGGACGGAGCCAAATCTGGTGAATAAGGGGGGGTGTTCTACTAATTCAAACCCTAAATCACGAATTTTTTGCATAGAAATATGAGATTTGTGTGCAGAGGCGTTGTCCTACAAAAATAAAACAACTTTGGATAGCTTTCCGCGTATTTTCTCTTTAATTTTTTCCCGTAGAGTGGTCAGTAATGTCGAATAGTAATCTCCAGTTATTGTTCTACCCTTATCCAAAAAATCAATCATGGCAATCCCAAAAAACTGAAGCAAGAACTTTTCCAGCAGATTTTTGGACACGAAACTTCTTAGGTCTTGGAGAACCAGAGTGTCGCCATTCCATCGATTGTTGCTTTGTTTCTGGATCATAGAAATGTACCCAAGTCTCATCCATAGTAACAATTCGGCTTAAGAAGTCTACATCGTTTTTAAATCGAGCACAGATAGAGCGCGATGCTTCTACTCTTGCACGCTTTTGATCAACATTCAAACATTTGGGGATTCATTTTGCAGCAATTTTTCTCATCTCCAAATTGACGTGAACTATATGATGAACGCGTTCGTAAGAAATATTCAGTGCTTCAGATATCCGTTTTAGCCCAATTCGACGTTCTGATAAAATCATGTCATGAACTGCATCGATATTTTCGGGGACTGACACAGAAACTGGCATTCCCGATCGGTCATCATCTTTAATGGAAAATTTACCTCTTTTGAAGCTTGCAGTCCAATTTTTCACGGTCGCACACGAAGGACATTGATTACCAAGGATATTAAGCATATTATCTTCGTAAATATGCTTACCTCTTAACCCCTTTTAAATACAGGTACTTGATGATGGCGCGATACTCCAATTTTTCGATTTCCACAATTTCGGTGGACATCTTTTTTCTTATATTTTATTGCGTAACTCTGGTTTACTTTTTTGATGTCAAACTTCACACTGACACTTCTAATAAGTTATTGTTCGTTGCTATGGTAACGCAATATTTTGTTTATGCATGGAACTGGTCTAGGCTAACTAGATATCAATACATCCTCGTATGTCAAAGTTTTTTATTGTATTCCCCTATTTTTTGGTTTAGTTGGTAGGCGGAAAACAGTTATGTATCACCCATGCCGGAAATACTTCGAACTGCTTCCCTAATCCTATCTTTCGTATTTTCATATGTGATAAGCTAGGACACCAGACCTTAGGGTTTGAGATTTAGTTTTTAAAATACGTCCAACTACAGAAAGACTGAATTTGTGCATAACAAATGATGGCAAACATTTTGAGTATTTAAAATAATTAGATAATAGGTGCATTGTGTAAATTTCTGTTATGAGCAGCTCCCTTAGTTTTTTTTCACTAGTAATGTCAATAAATATTTTTTTTGTCCACTACTTCTGAAAGAAGCTCTTTCTGTATTCATTTACGTATCGAAAGTTACGTTTTGTAAGTTTCATGTGCTGAAAGTGACAGTTCCGTACTACAAAACACTTTCTGGACACTCTTGGGTAAACAGCTTTAATAACTTTCTAGATGTAACTGTACCCACCTCAATGTTGACAGTTCTATTGACACAACATGATTAATTTCCTTCTTCATCCGGTGCAATAAAAATAAATTAATAATTGCCCTGGAGGTACAATCAATATTGTATACTTTTTGCAAATAAATAAAATCTATTACTTAATATTACAAATACGTAGGTTACTCTCATAAGTAATATTCAATACATTGTTTATTAATTCTGTATTGATTAATTATTTTCTCGGATGGATTTTATTTTAGTATATTCATTTAAATCGCTGCCAAAAAAATGTTGTGTAGCACTTTCAGTCATTGGCATACAAATAACTATTGTGACAAGCTTGTTATGTTATCATCGAAACAATTTTAGCAATATAATATCTCTTACAACTTACTGGAATGACAAGAGATATCAGTTGGCGGTTTTGACAGGTCAATAAGTCATCTTATTTGCCTCTTTGTAACCTAGTTAGAGTTATAGCATTCCATTTTAAATTTCTTGGAGAAAATCATAAATAGAGTGTTACATAATGTCCTCTAGTTGCCAATTGAGAAAGTGTTGTTATTTTTTCCTGGAATCTACCTACAACGCTTCAATGCATGGAAACTATATTTTTGAAAATCGGTTCAGGCATACGGAACTTAGTCTTTTTCATGTCTACAAAAGAACATTTCCCCCACCACTTCAGAATAGGCGATAGAGAAAAAGACTTCAACAAAAGTTATATTTTGTGAGAGATTGCGCCACCTAACGAAAAACTATGGACTCAAAAACATTTTTAATCGTTTTTCAGGGCCGAATTCTTATAAAATGGTTTTCCTCCAAACTCTAGGACATTATGGTTTCCAAAATATGGTGCCTCGTTACCTTTATTGAATCACCCGGTACAATTGTCCGTGAATACACAAGTACATGTATCTCTCCTCCAAGAGATACATTTTTGTTACTTTATCTATCAAAGGTCACTGGGCTATGTATCAGTCGTCTCGGTTGCTTCCTTGCTCTCATTGTTTGTTCAAGAAAATTGCATCAATGATATTTTTAAGTGACTTAGTCGGTGGTAGTGTTGAAGTTACTGCTGTTGTAATGTCTGGTTTCGTTCCTTGCTTTTCGAGTACATTCGCTTTGTTCTTTCTCTCCGCATTACTATGACTTGGGACCCAGTATAATTCCTTTTTTCAGATATGGAGCTTTGACAATGTTTCACGGTTGTTCTCCTCCCTGTCTTTGATCGTGTCTATCACAATGAAAGAAGTAAAAAATACAAGACTCACCGGAGTATAAAACATTTAATGAGTAATCAAATTTCTACGGATGCCGCCTTACTGCTATATAGTAAAAACCAAATAAAGTTGCGTTTACGTCATCATTATTAACAATTAACAGAAAATAACTGAAGTCAACAAAAAACGTAAATGTAGAAAATTTCACAATATTATAAATGAAAACTACAAAATTATCGATAGTTTGATAGTTTTCGTTTAATATAGTGTGGAGTTTTTTCATTTACGTTTTTTGTTAATTAAATTGATGAATAGATTTCACAAAGTAAGGAATTCTAGAATAAAAGTGGTAAGGTTATTATTGAGTTACCAAATCTTTTAATAAATAAATATAATAAAAATACAAGCAATAAAATAAAATATGTTTAATAATGATTGTATTTTCAAAGACAAAAACTAACATTAACCAAATCAACATATTGTGAAATGAAACTAGGCAGATTCAAATTCTTGTTCATTTTCTTCATCTGATTCAACATCAGTGTCACTCTCTTCACTATTAAAATTTATAACTATCGGACTAATTTCTGGACGATCAAATATTCTTTCACTCTCATACTATTTAAATATCTCTCTTTCAGTATGTTGTATAGAATTTTTCCACATATCAGGAGTTATCATGTGCAGTGCCTCGTTCCACATGTTCAGGCAGTTACTCGCACTGCATGTTACCATCCCTATTTTTTGCTATGCCCCAAATTAATTCGATAGAGTTGAATATGCAATGGTTAGGAGGAAGACGTTTTTACACTGATTTTTAAAGCAGCAGCTACACGCTAAAATAATAGAAATTTTCGTAAAGTAAAGTAAGGATATTTTATTCACGTATTACCTACCTCTTGTACAGCATTTAAGGGCAACAAAGGACCATTATTATTCCTCCCTTGTTCAAAATAATTTACTAATGAAGCCACAAGTTCTTTGCATCGGCTATTCAGCTGTTTGGAAATTTTAACAATCACAGAAGAAAATGCTTTGTTGTTTTGAAAGAAAACAGTTTTGATTATAAATATTTGTCACAAGAAAATTTTATAAAGCACGTAACTATAACCTCAAAAATCGATGACACTACACGAGTAGAAAAGTCACAAACAACGCGGCAACATGACATTATTTCTGGAAGTGACTATTTTACCGTCAATAATTGGAGGCTTCTTTATGAAAATTTTAACACAAATTTTTACATCGAGGGACGTCTAAACCCAATAAAGCTATATTGCTTATACATTATTTTGGTACAAAAGTTTTTTTATTGATTGGGTTATCTTTAGAACCGATTAATTAACAAATTTAAGTATATGCACTTTTCGATAGAAATGTAGCCACACATGCGATAGAAATACGACCTTGGTGACGTAAACGCAACTTTATTTGGTTTTTACTATACGTAGTTTCGTTTGAACAAAGAGTAAAATTAATACTTTAAAGAAACTTACAGTTAAATTTTATTAACTAAAAAAAGTGAATTATATTTTCGGACGATAAACCTAGAAGAAGAATGAACACACAAATTACCCAACATTAAAATCCAGAACCACCACAGATGTCATATCGTATTATTTAAGAGAAAAAACATCCAATGATTCAACTTTTTATGGTTCCCTAGAGTGCAGTGCCTCATTTACAAATAATTATTTCCCAATTCCACTCGTATTCGGTATAATGGCTGCAGGTTTTATGTGGTTTCCTTGCATCTTAATTTGCGCAATGATCGGAGCTGCGATATATTGTGCCAAATAATCGAATGGTGAACAAACAACCGCTGCTGTCCCTACCGCGACCTTCAAATCACATGTTTTTTTTATCAAACTCTGAAGAGGTATAGAAACGTTTAGTTAGAGGAGATTACGTTAGGTTATACGGGGTTGGGATAAAGTATGGAACCAAGTAAATATCTTTTAAACGAAAAGAACGATATTTATGAAAATTTACAGGTAAGTGCAATGGAGCAAAATGTATCTGATGTACATTTTTTTGTTAATAATATACTTCCGGTTTAACCGAAAATGCCATCAACTTTCTTAGTTTAAATGGGACACCCTATATATTTTCACAGATTTTGAAAGAGCTTGTTATTTTGAATTCATACATACTGAGTTAAGTGTGAAAAAAAATTTGTAAAAACGAGGAATATAGCACTTTAATCAACCTCCTGTGAGTTTTTTGCATTAGAGCAAAAAACTATTTAGATAAAAAAATTGATGTTGTTTGCGTGCATAGTAATAAATAAACGAGTACTGTTTAGTACGTCTTTTGTTCTCCAAGTGTCAAATTCTAATTGACGGAAATAAATTTTACAATTTAAAATGGTTCAATTAATTGAGAAAGAGCGTATTGAAATTTTGATGATGATCGGTTATGTTGATCGTGTTAGAACTCATGAAGAAGAGTGCCATATTTTTAATAATTTGCATTCGAAGAGAAATCCTATATCACGCTCAACAGTAACTAAAACATTACAACGTTTTAATACAACTGGAGAAGTCTTGGAAAGAGTGACTCAATAATTTGTTAATAGGATGGCATATTGTCAGCAAGTAAACGGCGAGCATTTTGAACATTTGAACTAATTTTGTTTCTCATTATTCTAAAATAATGAAATCTACACCTATTGTACAAGTTAGGCCTTCTGCACACGGAGCTCATAGTCATAAACACAGATAACATACTTATAGATAGGCATCTGACCGTGGCGCTCCCTACGACGAATTAATTTTGACGGGTGGCGTCATCTTGCGAGTCCCAACAGTACTTTTAACACTTTTCACATGGTTGTAAACTTCGCTAACAGCTGAAAAAGCAGATTCCTGTAATTTTACAGTTTTTGGCGGCATATTCAAATTTACTGTAATTTTACTTTTATTGAAATATGGCATTTATGGTCCATTTTTTGATATTTCATTTAAAATAACTGAACATTTGATTGATATTACAATAATAACAATCAAATAGTCTTGTTAAATTAAATGAAATGTCAAAAAATGGACCATATAATGCCGGATATGGGAAAAATAAAGCAATAATCATCAAGTTTATATATTTTATTTAATATAAGAAAGTACACAACAAATAAAACGTTTTTTTACATCTTTTAATGACAAACAGATAGATCAGTAAATAAAGTAATGTGAGTAAACTGACAAATGTACCTATTTCAAAAATATTTACATAAAGAATAACATTTTTTCATACAAACCAAAAAATAGTTTTATCTATCAGCAACCGTTTCTGTGGGCAGATGTATATTAAAAAAAAACATGAAACACATCCATTTCTACAGTTTGCAGATGTTTTCTAATAACACAGCTAACTAAAATGTGCACACTATTTAAAAAACTTAGTTTACAAAATTATGACTATCATTACTAATTTATTATTTATTATGTAGCTACATTTGGATATTTTTAATTATATAGCTCAAACACACATTATATGATTGTGAACATTTACATTATTCCTTTCTCCAAACTGCTTACCTTTGAAAAATGCTTGTACCTTTCATCGGGAAATCCTTTTTTGCCCCTCTTAAAGGTAGAACCTCCATAATTGCATATTATGTAGACAATTTATTCATTTACTCATATATTACTATGAAATATGTAATTAAGTTTGTTTTTGATGAGAATTAAACAAACCAAATAGTATAACAAAAGGATCATACAGATAGAAGATATTTTATGTTATACATACCATTATTTGATCATTGCTTAATACTTTCAAATGCTGTTAATTGTGGAAGGAATAGCTATAACATAAAAATTAGAAGTTCAGTAAACTAAATAATATAACAAAAGGAATAGACACAAGATATTTTATTTTATACATACCATTTCTGATAGTGGCTTAATTTACTCTCATCCATTCTCCTCAAACCGCTTGCTTGTGGATGGAATGGCTACAACATAAAAATTAGGTGTTTACTTTTTCTTAGGGACACTGTACATTGTATGAATGTTAAAATTATAGTTGTATAAAACTCACCATTAATTAATTTCTTTGTATAAATTTTGGTTGGTGTTTGCACCTTCCCAACTGGTGAATAATTTGATATGTAGGGCATTTCCAATATTTCCAACATATACAGATACTTTGTACAAGTAAAATGTTTTTAGGTTAGGTTGGCAGAGGAAGTATCTGTAAACTAAAATTAACTACAACTAACGGCGTTACAGTTCTCTTTAAATCTGCAATTTTAGTACTGTTGGGACTCACTAGGTGGCAGTACTCTCGCGCGTTCAGAGTGCCCATACCCTGGTCATAAACACGCCAGAGACGCGTAAAAGATTCGTCATGCAGCGACGATTTGTCTACGCCTTAAAAACTGCACACGGAGCATATTGTTTTGGACGCGTATAAGATGCAACCTGCAGCGACGAACAAAAAAACGCAAATTGTTTTTGTGTGAATTTTACTCTGTGAAGATGTCAAGTGATGAAGAGGACCTTCTTTTGTTAAATTATCTTCGTAACCGCAGCCGCAAGAAAAAGAAAAATCGTAGGAAGTTTTGGGCACATCCCTATATTTACAATAATAGTAATACGAGGTTATTTATTGCCGCCAAAGAATTATCAGAAGATGACTCTAGAAGGGTATTATTATACAAACATTCAAACTTTTCAATTAATAGCACAAATTTCACAGTTTCATCCGTCATTTTATATAAAACACGTGTTTTCTCTGCTAAACGTAGCTAAAGCGACTAACACTACTGTACGGCCGGCGTACTGCAGCTTGTCTGCTTTGACGAATCCGCGACGCTGACGCCTCGTATACAGTTGTCAATTGAAATGTAAGGGGGCAGCACAAAAGCGTATACGTTCCGTATGTCGCATCTAATACGAGCCTATGACGATAAGCTTCATGTGCAGAAGGCCTTACAGTGAGTTATTCCTCGTTTTTACAAATTTTTTCACACTAAACTCAGTATGTATGAATTCAAAATAACAAGCTCTTTCAAAATCAGTAAAAATATATAGGGTGTCCCATTTAACTTAAAAATGTTGATGGCATTTCCGGTTAAACCGGAAGTATATTATTAACAAAAACATGTACATCAGATGCATTTTGCTCCATTGCACTTACCTGTAAATTTTCATAAATATCGTTCTTTTCGTTTAAAAGATATTTACTTGGTTCCATGCTTCATCCCAACCCTGTATAGGTTGTCTTCCATTTATTCACTTATCACCCATACACACCCTATATAATATGCATCACTTTGTTCACTGCATCGTTTTAATAATATATTATCCTCTAGTAATTTTCTTACAAGTGTTATGCACACTGTAGTCAAGTACATTTCTGTGCCGCATTTATAAAAAAAGTGGTAATCATGAAATTTCCTACTACAAGCCGATTTCTATAATTATTTGTAATTGCTGCATGGAGTTCGAGATTCTCGCAGAGAAAAGTATCTCTAGACACGTCTGCAATATTATTTCTGCCAATCAAGTTAGTTTTATGCAGGGACGCTACGGTTACCAACTTCTGTAATCACCCAATTCATTGCTGAGAGTATTGACGAGTTGTCTTAGACGGATGTTATTTATACTGATTTTTCAAGAGCTTTCGATAGACTAGATCATGGTATACTGTTAAAACAAACTTTTGAATATCGGAATATGAAGTTCTATGGTCGACCTATTGAGCTCTTACTTAACGAATAAAAATCAGTATGTTCAAATCAGTGGTAATAGGTCAGTAGATTTTGTAGCTTCATCTGAGATCCCACAAAACTCAAATAAAGGGGCGTTATTATTCAATATTTCCGTCAATGACACTCATTTTTTACTTCATGTAGATGACTTAAAATTATATAGTAATTTGCTGGACGTCTCGGATTGTGAACGCTTGTAATCAAATCTGAATCGGGTTGTTAACTGGTGTCAACAAAATCACCATCTTAATGTATCGAAGTTAACAATGCGGTACTTCAAAGATCAGATACCGTTGTTGACTTGGGCGTTACATTAGATAAAAACTTCTTGTTTAATGATCATATCGATATTGTTACTTCAACAGCATTTCGAGCTTACGGTATTATAGTTCGTGGTAGTCATGGTTTTTCGAGATGTAAGATACGTTACTATAGTTTTGTTAGATCTAAACTTGAATATGCGGCGATTCTATGGAGTACTTACTATCAAAATCAGATCAACAGATTATAATCAGTTCAACGACGTTTTTTGAAGAACTAAAGCTTTAGAATTGACGGCATGTATCCTCTTGGAGGCATGACATTTTTAGACGTGATTGTTTGATTCATTGTTTTTTACATAAAATTATTCATACTCAGTTAAAAACGCCAAATTAACTAGAACATCTGACTTAAACGTTGCTCGATTGTCGGCGAGAAATCGGTGCTCTTTATATTTGAACGTTCCCAAAACTAATATTTGGAAAAATGCTCTTTTATATGTTATGGCTGACAAGTGTAAATCAATAGGTGAAGATATCGACATTTATTGTTGCAGTGTGAATATTTTTTCATTGTTCGCTAATTTTTTATACATTCCTCATGATATATTCAAATACTGTTATTTATATAATCCGATTATACATATTTACCTCTCTAACTATCTTCTAATTTGGTATTTATACCTTGTTAAACAGTGAATAAATAAATAAATGAAGAAAAAATATACCCAGGATATCTCCATACGGCTAAAAATACCTAAGCTTTAATGTTTGTAATATCATATCTTCTTCTTTTTTCTATTCATATATCGTCGGCGTTCTGGCAAAAGTCATTAAGTCCATTTTTGTCGATTTTCAAGCGATATGCATTTTTCGAAAGTTGCCAGAACGCCGACGATATATTAGTCAATCACAAGATATGCCAGTATTTGGTCTTGCCAAAATATTAAACAACTTCAAATGTCCTGTCATTCTGACGATGATATGTCAATATCGAAATTATTATCAATATATCTTAGATATACTTCATATTTTTTCATAAAATAGTTAGTTTCATTTATTAAGATTATAAGAACAAATTATATTCTTTAAAAAGTTCCCCCGATCTAAGAGATAAAAAAATTCGACTAATAGAATTAATAGTTATTTGTATGCTTAGGCCTTTTTTACCGAAAGAACAGTTATCGCCAAGGCCGCTTGCGGCCGAGGCAAGATAATATTGAGGTCTTTAAAAGATTTCGCGACCATACACACTATTTTTCGTGCAATCGTTAAAATTATTAAACTAGATAATTGTAAATAAATATATTATTGCTCTAAAATCAACAATTTGAATGAAATCGGTTAGGTAAAAGAAGGTAAAAAGTGGGTTGCAAGATTTTATCTAGACAAACAGAGAAGTGAAGTTGAATAAAAGTGTGTAAAAATGGTTCACTCATCGGACTAATTAAAAATGTCAGATGTATAGAAAACATTTTTCTACATACCTTCACTAAACATTCTATATATACGCGTCCTAATGGCATGCTCGTGCTTCTCTCGGATTGTGCGACCCTTCGACATTTTGACAGACTTACTCATTTTAGTGGTATACTCTGAGTCACTGTGAATGCCAAGGATATTCCCAATGCATCCGAAACGCGCTGAAACACAATAGATGAAAATAAAATATTTAAACAATCCTAATGAAATAGGATTAACTTGATTTATATTAATTTCACTTATTGTTATATAAAAAATACTTCCTTGCGCACTGAAATTAAAGGTATCAATGGTTTACCAGCTTCTTTTTCTAATTTAAATTATTTGATAGCTTTCAAAATAAGATGCTGCTGTTTTTCCGTGTATCTAGGCATATTTTTGTATTATTTAAATAAATAAAATACTAACTATAAGATTAATATTCACTTTTCATAAATAATAATTGATCGTAAACAACAAAGTACAGACCTGACGAGAACTGTCAGTGGAACATTAGAAAAAGACGTAAGACACATTGCCGCTACGAAGGGAACGTCTACATCCTATTTTGAACGATATAAATTCGCCCGATTGATAGGTCGCGCTTGCACGTAATCTAAACATCAACCAATCAAATTTTTTTGTCCAAGATTAGGGTTAACGTATGTAATACGTTTAAACAGTTCATTATTGTGATATTTTGATTGGGATTAATCACAGACCTGCCTTTTTTTCCATTTCTTCCAACGTAATGTGTTAGAAGGACATTAACAATCAATGACGCACACCAAAAAGGCTATTATATGAACTCTACTTTGTAATAGGTTTACTATTGAAGGAGTTTACATGTCATTGTAGTACGAGTCCAGACATCATGACGATAAACTACAAGGACTTATCATATATAGCATATTTGACTGGGTAGACATAGATAAAATTGATTGCAAGAATGACTACTGTGTTACTTACCATGAAAGCTTGAGGACTATGTCCTGCTGGACGTGAGATAATGAGAGCCATGTACTGAGACCTTGGAGGATCTAATCCCAAAAATGTTTTTTTATAAAAGAAAAAATATTGTCTTTGAGGCAATGACAACTTGTCGAGTATAGTCTGCCAGGGTATTGTGTCAAATGCTTTTTCAATATCAAAGTCTTATATTTATATCATCGGCGGTGTGTGTTTGTGGAAATAAATGAAGACAGTTTTATTTATTGCGAAATTGTGACCAAACTGAAACCAAATCACTGCATTGAAATATTTCCCAAAAATACTGGATTTTTTCGTCGTAATTGGTTGGTTTTATCACCAGGAACTTCTATTCCACCATATCTGTCCTCTAGAGACAGTTTATATATAAATTTTTTTACGGAAAAATACAAAGCTAGATTTACTTCAGTAAACTGAAACTTTACTGGCATGGTTTTGCATATTTGCAGACCTAACAAAATGGATTACAAACATTGGGAAATTGTTTTCGACCTTTTGTTCCTGTGAATATTCCACTGTATGTGTTATATAAGTTGATTAAAACTATACACTAGGTAACTAAAATCGTTTTGGAAAACAAGTCGCAAAAGAACGCTCTTTGTTTTTGATGTTCCATTTGAATGCATCCCAAAATTGCATACCGGATCCCATCATTTTTCGATGTAGAACATCCAAACTTTCAACGTAAACAAAGTGAAAATTAATTATATTTACTTCGAACTAACAAATGTGATTGCACACTCATGTATACTTCATTCGCTTGCTCGGAAAGAAATCGACAACAATTTTTCATTTACTAGCAATTTTATTTTTATTGTTTTATGGTATTGTGGACGCGACAAACAACAAAGTGTCAGAGCCAGCTATTTCTTTTACTGTTACAATACTTATTCAAAGCCTATTGATGAATGCACATAATTTCCCAAAAATGTTTGGACGTAGCATGAAAAATAATATTCGAATGAATTATTTAGTGCGGGGCTAATCCCGTTAATCTACCACTTTTAATAATTCTTATACCATAGTAATACCCAACAAATTCTTATTATTATCATATCCATGTTTCAGGATATTGAAAATTCGACATATATATATATATATATATCCAAAAAATTTAAATTTATAGTGTCGATATACAGAGTACATTAAAAAAATTAGATTGCAAATATACTTCATCGTTCAGGATAATATGATTGATTCGTAATTTTTTTATATACTCTGTATATCTGCACTCTAATTTTTTAATATACTTTGTATAAATTTTACCAAAGACCAATTTAACTATGCTGAACGTTCGCGGATTATTTTTTTTTATACCTTTCCTTGCACATTAAACTTATGAGAGTGAGTAGCCGAGTGCGTTGGAAGCGATTTAATAGACGCGAAGGTTGATGGTTCGAGTCCGTCCTCTGGCGAAGTACTAAGTAATAATAAGAATTTGTTGGGTATTACTATGGTATAAGAATTATTAAAAGTGGTAGATTAATGGGATTAGCCCCGCACTAAAAAAATATACAATTTCGGTGTTTTTGGAATCTTAGCATTTTCGATGATTTCCTTATGGAGATTCCCATGCTAAAACCTCCGCCATGAGGGTGAATCGGTGCTGCACAAATACTGGCTAGTAAGCCTATTCAAAAACAATCAATTTTTCTCCGAGCTTTTGTTTTAAAATCCACACGGATGAGCTACCAGATATGAGGTGAGTACTTTTTTCCATCACAAGACTTCACTTTTTAGACAAAACCATAATATTAATAATAAAAATAAATTAACATACAGTCCACTTCAAATCTAACATACGTTTCCCAGAAACTCTGGTGTCATTGGTCACAATACCTAAAAATAGCTCCCTATCAAAACTTGGATAATATTTTGTTAAGAACGTGATTAGCAATTGGCAGAAGTCGTTTGAAGACGGAAAATGCAAAAATAAATAAAAGTTCATAAAAATAAGGAGCACGATTTCTTAGCAGATCGAACTAAAAAGTAAAAAATGAAAACATATTGGTGTTTTATTGTATAGCGGAGGGTGAGTAAGAAAGTCATCGGTATCAAGGGAGTATTTTGGAATAACAATCAGTATATCAGTACCAATACATCGTGACTTAAAAATTTATTCCTTTCATTTGCACCATACTGTATATAATTTTTCTTAGAATTTCATATTACATTACGTTTATAATTAGAATTATAAATTGAACTCCACTGAGGTCAGTTAGTTAGACCGGAGTTTAAATAAATACATTTTTTGTAAACCTATAGAAAAGTATAAACCACAAGTGACATTTCAATGAGTTTTTTAATAATACCCAACATCAACTATTACACGCGGCTTATACTCAAACAAAATAAATTGAGTGTGCTTATATTGTCTGAAAAGGTTAAATAAATTCACTTTCGTACTTTTTAAATGCGGTTGTATGTATATAACCAGCTGAATATCACCTACATAAACCGAAAAAGGCGTAAATTAGTAGAATAGTTATCTCTCAGCTAATCCAATAAGCACTAGTTTTTTGCAGTAGCTTTAATTTTACCTTCTATAACGACGTACATACATACATTTTTTCCTAGGCTGCCTTCCCTTCCATTTATCTTCCTGTCCAATTTAAAAAACTTTGTATATTCGCCTTTGCCGTGCACTGTGATAAGTGATAAGTATTCTCTTTTTATGTAAAGTGTAATTTCCTCACGCCGGTCTATATTCTCTTGCAGGATATTGTGTTTAACAAAATCAAATTTTGAACTTTCAGTAACGTGAACTTTTAATATAAAACTTCGTTTTATAAAAATAATTTATCATATTGCTACTGTAATGCCATAACAATATCCAAACAGAATATATTACTGCAACATCTGCTTTTTTCAGTATTATTATAAGGTGAATATTTCCTGAAGTGCAAATAGGAAAATTTTGGGATAACTTGGAACTATATTCCCTTGAATTGAACAAAAATCTGAAAAAATAATATTATTTATCTTCTCTACGTCCCCTGTGGTATATTCATTATTTCGTTTGTTATTTAAGGAGAATATTGTTTCTTTCATTTAAATTATTATTTATTGTATGCATATTTTCGTTTTATATTCCATTCATTTTATTTGCGTTTCGGCTACCATTACAAGAAATTGGACAAATAGACAATTAATAACAAGTTTAGGACTGCAAAAGATTGTCAAATTTTTCATGGTCCATTCAAATTAGATTATATCTTTAATAAAATGATAGTAAATATTTTTGTATTATAAACTACTAGAAATAGAATCTAATGAATATATATGAAATATGTCAAAGTTAAAAACGAACATTATAAAAGCCGGTTCCACTGGAAATCAAATCGTACCGAACCCATACACGCAGTATCAAGAGATCTCAAATCATGGGTTACCAGCACCATTCTCACAGCGATTTTTTAGAGAGGTCTTGGTTGGCTTAAGTTTCAATGTTTAAAATTTCCGCTCCCCAATATTTGCCGCTCTGGGCTACAACCCCTCCATAAATCAAACGCTGGTTCTTTTCGATGTACGATCTTGCCTATTTTACCTGTTTCTTCCAATATTGTGTGGGTGCTAATACCGCACAAGGGCTCCGTCCCCCAAAAGGGCGCTCCAGTCACTTTCTGCTAGTTTATCTGCTATTTCCTTAATACCACAATAGGGTTACTATGTTTTGTTGCCTAGTTCAGTAAGTTTTGCGTGCATTCCCATTCCATTTTAGCTGCAGACTGTGAGGCACTGGACTCCAAGAGCCGAACAATTTTCGGAAAAGCCAATGTGCCTTTTGAAACATATGGCACTTATCCAGTGGAACTATATCGTCTACAAGATACGAGGATAACTTTGTGGGTGGACTAAATGTGGAAGTAGAGTACAGTTAGCCGATAGGCTAGCGTGCTCCCGCATGAGATCGGCTCCCAAAAAGGAAAAAAAATCTATTTTAGAATTTTCCACAAGAACTCAGTGCTTTGCCTCCCATATATTTTTTTAATATTGACCTATAAACTTTTTTATCGCGAGAATTTCTGCACCAAAACTATCAGTCCCGTATGTATTCTACAGGGTGTCCCACTATAAGGTAACACATTTTGACGGCTTATTACTCGAGAATGGAAAAAGATATCGATGTGTAGTTTTCACTAAACTTCTTATATTTCGTTCAAGTCTTTGTTGACATAGTTGCCAAATGTATATTTTTTCCCTAATACTACGGAAAAAATGACCTTTTTTGATGCGAAATTATTGGTTTATTTTACATGTTATATTTCTTAATACCAGTCCCTTTTTTCCTACTTCCTACATTGTCGGCAAATGCTCAAGTTTTTATGGCAAGATTAAATTTTTTATGAAGCAATGCCAATAATTTCCAAACGTAAAGTATCACATTTCGACAGCTTGGAAAATGAGACACGGGATTAATAAACAACTTTCACTGAAATTATTAGAAATGTTTGAGTTTTTTTCCAGCACCTTTGTCCATAGAGATAATACAGATAGAGGCAGCAAGCCAGCTCGGAACCCGTCAGGCTGTAAGAGAGAGAGAGAAATTCGGAGGTATAGGCTGTCTTTTCCTAATAGCTCGCATGCTATATACACAGACAAGGACAGAAACACCTCGGATCGTCTGTCTTTTTCTCTCTCACCGGAGTTCGGTCTGACATTTCCACTTACACAGCGGCCTATGGCTTGTTGCCTCTATCTGTATTATCTCTATGCCTTTGTCACGTCTCAAAAGTAGTCTAAAATTTTCGTAGGAAAGTTAGTTTACTGAAAGGTAGCTTTGAAACAAATACAACTGACATTAACAAACGTCAAAAAGTTATTTATGTGAAGTATGACAACGAACACAGCCAAATTTATCAATCAAGAATGTTTACCTTGATAGAAACAAAATCAGATTCAGGGCAATTTTTTAACTTGGTTACAACAACTTACAGAATCCGGAAAAATAGAAATGAAAACCAGAACACCTGAGAACGATCAGGACAATATCTCACTAATATTCTAGAAGTAAGGGAAATTCTGGCACCTAAAAATAATAGAATATATGTAGGAAAAATAATACAATTTTCAAAAAGTAAGGTTCACTGGCTCCTAAAAATTATCAAATTTGAAGCCTATAAAATAAAAACTTTCCAAAAAATAGAGAATCATTCATTCGAACAAAGATTTTCATGTCAGAAACATTGTTAGATCTGGTAACTCTTCAGCCTAATTTGAACCTAATCATGTCAGACAAAGCAACGCTTCATATTAATGGAAGAGTGAAAAAGCATAACTGCAGGATTTGAGGAGATGAAAATCCAAGAACTTTTGACGAATATGAGAGGGATGCTCCTAAAGTAAATGTCTGGTGTGGTGTATCTAAAACTCAAATCTACGGCCTCTTTTTTTTCATGAACCAACAGTTAACGGAAACACTTACACCGAAATGATGGAGGTGTTTTTGTATCCGCAATTACAAGATGAAATTATGAAGACTGTATATTTTCAACAAGACGGCGCCTCCACATTACCCTTTGGTTGCACGGAATTCATTATCAGATCATTTCGGCAATAGATGGATAGGTCGAGCTGGTCCCATCGAGTGGGCCTCGTATTCCCCGAACTAAACCATGCCAGACTTCTTCATATGGGGTTATGTAAAGGAGAGTTTGCTATAACTCAATACCTACAAATCTCCAGGAGTTATAAGAAATATCATAACGCCAGAAATCCTGGTAAATGCGTTCAGTAATTTTTGGCTGAGAAAAAGATTATGTAGCGATGCAGATTAAGGTCACATACAACAACTTATTTATTAAATATAATCATTTTTGTTTTGTTTTGATGTATTATATAAAGTTATGTTTGGTTTCTTGTTCTTATAGTTAAAAAAAAAATCTGTTCTAAATGTTTTCTTCCTTTTTGGTTTTCCCGATTCTGTAAATTGTTGTACTCAAGTTAATATAGATTTTCGTGTAGTTACAGGCGGAATTCTGTCAGAAATGATTCTGAATCTTGTCCTGTCACTTCTATTAATTTTTTTGTCAGTATATAATAATGTAAAATGACGCACCGCGGTTTTTTTTATCAACAGTAAAAACACAAGAGCTTTTTTTTCATCGGATAAATTTCTCTTTGCAACAAAACAGTTTTGCCAATCACTAATTTTACGAGAAAAACCGACATGATAAAATCGCGACACCGAAGGTGGAGCGATTTTATCTAATGTCAGTTTTTCGAGCAAATTTAGTGATTGGCAAAACTTTGAGTTAAAGAGAAATTTATCTGATAAAAGAAAAGCTCGAGTGTTTTTTGGCAAGATAAATTAACGACAGAATATATGGATGAACAACAACAATAATTATCTTTATTAATACAACAAAGTTAAATAATTACCACACCGATTCAAAATAAAAGCACTATATGTTTAAAATTCAAAAATCTGACAGACTTATTGACAGTTTTTGCAGTTTTGCCAACACTTAATTGCTGTGTAAGTGACCAAACTTGCGACTCATTGTCATTGTGTAAAAGTGACGTCCGCTTACTAGATATTGAGGAAGAGAAGTTTTTATCCGATAAAAAAGGATGCACCTTTTTTATCGATGTCAAAGTGACAATAACATTTCCAGGTATATGACATTTTAACATTGGAGTTTATTTATCAAAGTAAACACTTTCGATTCATAAATTTGACTATGTTCGTCCTTATACTTCCCATAAATAACTTATTTGAAGCTCCTTAACGTCAGGTATATTTTTACTTAAGCACAACTTTTGAGACTGGGCAACGGTGTTGAAAAAATTAAACATTTCTAAGAATTTCAGTAAAAGCCTTGTCTCATTCTCGAGTTATAATGTTTCCAATCTGTTGAAATGTGATAATTAATGTTTGAAAGTAAAAATAGGTAATTCCGTCCAGTTCGGCTCCATCTAGGTGTCGGCCATAGGCGTAGGTCTTGAAATAGTATTGTTTGTAATATTAAAATTTCAAGTAATTGCGTAAGAGTATTAGGAAAAGTATGTTTTCTGGCCTGAAGTGTCAATATCGAAATATTGTGTAGGGATTACTTAGGTAGTAGATTATACAGTTACGTTTTGCGTTTAACAGGTACCGTTTAACCTTCTATTAGTGCCTCTGCCTAATTCCAACCCTATTTCAGATTCGGCTTAACCATGCGCCGCAAGGTGCCTTACCCAAAATTCATAGACTTTTATAAGTATATTTGTTTAGTATAGTGTTCACAGTATTATAAAATTAGTAATAAAATGGCGACATTTACACCAACGAAAAGATGTTCCAATAATTTTCCACTATCAGTAAATGAAAAACTTATTATTTTAAATGTACACGATTGCATAAAATACAATTACCCGAAATTTACTGTACAAGAAACTGTCGACCGATGTTTCCGAATGACTGGAGTTGGAAAGTCTACCTAAAATGGGCAATCGAAATTGTATTGAGCACTTTATTCGCAAACAGCCCAAGTTGTCGAACGTGTTTACTCATAGTAATGTTTAGTTTGAAAGTATATATTTAACAGTGTCCAGTGTGTTAAAAATTAATATGAACCTGGCAAACGAAAAGCAATTAACTCCAGAACAACGACAGTTCACATTATCTCGAACGCGATAAAGATAATGGTGGACCTTACACCGTGTACTTGCAGTACAAAACCGAACAATAGATCTTTGTAAAATATCAAAGAAGACATAAAACAACAGAAGAAGGTCGAATCGCAGAAACGAATAAAAGAAAACGAGCCACTCCAAAAACTGAAGATTTTCCAGATGGCGTTAAAAACTCAGAACCATACAACATGTATTGAGAAAAACTGGTTAATAATCGTACAAATTACTTAATAAATTATCTGAAACTGACATCTGCCATATTGGTAAAACCAGCGTATCAAAAATACTTGAAACTATAGGTTTTAGGTTCAAAAAAAGTAAAGAATTAAAAAAAATATTGTGTGAGCAGTCTCATTTAATTAGCGAACGATGTTTTTCCATACATTCAATGAATTCTTAATAAATAATGTTTAATTAAAAAAGTAACCTACGAACAAAACTAAGGCTGTGTGAACTGTATAGTGTAGAAATATATAGCTATTTGTATAATCAGGGAGGAAAAGTAGCATTCTCCTCCCGAGGATGACTTTTCTAGGGAGGAAAAGGATCTTCACCCCCATGTTATACATATGATTTTTCCTCCTTCCACCACGATCTCTCTAAGCCTAGGGAAACATGCCAATGTCCTTCAGGCAAAGGTAATCGCGGTAAAATGCTGTGCAGAAAAGTTGATGAGACCAAAGAATCGTCATCTACTCCGACAGCCAAGCAGCACTAAAGGCGATAAGCTTATAACGGACAACGTCAAATCTGCTGTGGGAGTGTCGCAAGGCCCTCAACATACTAGGCGGTAGTCATAATAGGGTGACCCTAGCCTGGGTGTCAGGTCAACAAGGAATAAAAGGCAATGAAAAAGCCAATGAACTAGTCAAGCAGGGAGCGACTGAGGTCATGATAGGGCCAGAACCTTACTGTGGAATTGCAAAAAACCTCACTAATGGGAGCATCCACCAATGGATAAACAACCAGGCGTTGCGCTGGTGGCATAAAACTTCAGGACAGACACGCTAAACTATTCCTTTAAAGCCCTTCGGTCAAACTGTCACGCGACCTACTATGTCAAAGTCGAGAAGCGACGAGGATGATGGTGGAAATGCTGACCGGACATTGTAGGCTGAGATAGCATATGCACACAATTGGCCTAGCAGGTGACATCCTATGTAGGTTTTGCCAGGAAGAAGACGAAACCGCGGAGCACACACTCTGTGAGTGCGATGGCCTAGTAAGTGTTTCACCTTTGCGGAGAAGGAAAACTGAGGACAGAGAGCTAGGCAAGGGAGGCGGTATCCAGGCTAATAGGGCTAGCAAAAAGAATAACGCTAGATATCGAGCTCTAAGAATAGGGAGGACCATAATAGATCTGCAATGGTCGCAGTGGGGAGGACAAAGAGCCACTCTATTTCTAATCTAATCTAATCTAATCCGCCTTCCTCAAATAACAAGTGATTTTTCAATTATTTATTAAACTAACAAACAAAATTTATCAAAGAACTAAAACTAAGAAGAAGGTACAGTATAACTTATAGGCACGTTGTGTGTGTGGGGATGGCCTCAGCCGAAGGCTATTGGCACGTTATTTTCATTCTTGCATCATACATATGTTTAATTTGTCGTAGAGTAATTCTTCATACTTATGTTGAACGTGCAGTTTTAAGCAGTGGTTATTTGAATACCACTAGAAGTGAGAGCTGGAGCCAACACAGTTTTCGTGATATTTTCACTAACAACATTATTATACAGCTGGTAACCCCTGGAAGTACTAGGACTTGGCTGATTACAATCAATTTCATTAACTTCAATGACTCCCACAATTTGGTTTTAAATTTTACGCTCTTTTGCAAGAGCTTGAGACTTCCAACCTCCTAGGGTGAAGGTAGGCGGAAACATTATTTTCATCTAGAGACAGTTGCTAACTGGCATTTGACAACTTTTTATCGTTCAAGAAAGATCTAGTCGATAGCTTACTTTGTGGGCGTCGGTCCAGCACTGTAGTGGAACGCCTCTGGTGCGATAATTACAGTGAAGCAGTGTCGAGCGCGGTTAGTACTTGGATGGGTGATCCACTGGGAAGACCGTGTAAATAGCCCATACAGCCTGAAGCGTAGAGGCATATCACAGCTCGCAGGCATTATACCAATGAGCACGAGGTATAATGTATGTATGCCGTCTTTCGGAGGACACGTAAAACCGAGGTCCCGAGTCCATGGACCCTATTACTGGTTGGAACACCAGTTACAAAGCAGGTAAAAATAACGTTTGAGTACTGCTGGCATTTCTGACGAACAGAACACCTTATCGCTTAAAGCTTCTAGCCCAGAAGTGGTAAACTAAGGGCGGCCGTACTATAGTTTTAATATTAAGGTCTGATCCTGTAAATTTTTCGAAAAATATAAATAATTAACTATTGACATATCAGTGGAAAGCATCAATACACATCGCATCGCTAAACTAGTTTATAGAAAAATTGGATCAATTGGACCTCTTATTATATTATGTATATTAGGTATGCAAAAGGCAATCCTCGAAAATCTATAACATAATAAAATTCGGCCCATATTATAGTCAACACGAAGCTGTTACTTGATAAATACGGTTTTCCAATAGAAGGAAGCACTCACTAAACAAAAAAGATCACTAAAACTAATTAATCACTTCTTCCTACCAGAAACACGAAAAGAAGGGGAATGTATAATTTAATTTCTTTTCTTGTAATAAATTCTAATAAATCTAAATCGAACCGGCATTTTAATTTTTGTATAAATTTGGAGGAGGTAATTAATGGGTAACTGAAATTAGTAAAATGTCTTGGGAAAATTCCATGACAAAAAACGTAATAAGCGATACAATCGTTCACAACGCTTTGGAAATTTAATGTATCAGAAAATATTCATTTGTCAGTTATTTTTTCAGAGATTGTATTCGTTGTAGAAAGATATAATTAGGGTCGACAAAATAAATTCATGCAATCGTAAAATTGACAAAATTTCCAAAAATGAGAAATACCGACACTGGTTATATTCCTTTTCAGGGCAATACCGATGTCCGTCCCGCGGTCAGAAAATTGAGGGTTTAGGAAAAGGGTTTTTAATCCCCGACCGATGTCCGTCCCGCGGTCAGGTGGATACACAGGTAGAATGGGCAGGGTAGAATATTATTCCTAGAATAATTAGTATGATTCGTGTATTATCGACACCCTTCCACAGACCCTACCCTACCCTACTACATATTATATCGTATATGTATATATAATATATAATACCTGCAATATAAATTATCATACGGATCCACGGGACGGACTTCGGACAAACGTCTTGACCCTTTTACCCGCGGGACGGACCTCGGACGAACCTGCGTTTTACCCTGACCGCCGGACGGACATCGGAAACACCGCCTTTTCAGTCGTGCGGTTTATACGTAGGTATCATATCGGTATATTGTTTTTTCATCTGTTACAGCTTCTGTTATCCCATTTTATTTCGAACCTTCTGATTGGTATGCAGTTTCTGCAAATCACAAAGCAGCTGCTAGAGCAAAGCTTCGTGTCTGGGTAGAGCGTTTCGTTTCCAAGCTGTCACTCGGCATTGCTACGTCGATACTTCTCTGCTAGTATAGAAATACATTTTGAGAGTTATATAATTTGTCTATAGAGCTAGAAACAAAAATAGTAGATAAATTATAAACACTATTATTTTTCCACGAAGATAAATGCATTTTTGCATAGTATCCTTTGGAACCAATTCTGGAAGCAGTTATTCCACTCGGTTGTTGGTACATTTAATATAGAGTGTTTGAAGGCGATGACTGCATCTTCTGGGGACTGGAACCTTTGACCTTACAGTTCATTCTTGATTTTTGGAAAAGTAAAAAAGTCGGAGGTTGGGACTGTATGGAGGATGGTTCAGCAATTCGATGTTTTCGTACGAACAGCATCGATATTCTCCTGGGCGACTGCCGTTGTTGGTGAAACTGTCGCTAATATTAATCCGTCCACGTTTAAGTTCTCCATACCTACGAGAAATTTTCGAAAACAAAAACCAACTCGGCTAGGCATTTTTGCTGATACAACTATTACCTAAATTCAATATTTTTTTTTGCAAATTCAACAACCCAAATATTTTCTTGAGTAATTGATGTCTAAAATTGAAAATGTTTATGCTTTTATTTTAACGCTTCCGTATCGTTTCAGCTATCTTTATCAAGAATAATTAAGTTTTTTGTTTAAATCGTGTCCCTATTTGACACTTATAAAAAAATTCAACAGCTAGTTAACTTATCAAAACATTCAACAGCTAGTTGCCAAACATAATAATTAATTCATGGCTCCCTCTTGGTTTTCATACGACTTCGCTTTAATTTCTTTTCCGCCGACCGTGCGTTATTCAGCAATATTAATGTACACAAAATATTAATTACCGATGTTCTATTAATAACCGATTGTGGTATAGGTAACCAAACATACAATAATATTAACGAAAAAAGGTATGAAACTGACTTCTAGTATAGAATACTACTTCTAGTTTTCAACTTGCCTATCGTTTTTATTATATTATTCTATAAAACTATAACCATTATTTATGTTAAAACATTCAAAATAGTTATTTGTATGCTTAGGCCGCGAAATACCTTTTTAACGTACCGAAAGAACAGTTATCGCCGAGGCAAGATAATCTTGAGGTCGTTAAAAAGTTTCGCGGCCATGGCATACACACTATTTTTCGTGCAATCGTTGAAATGATTAAACTAGATAATTGTAAATAAATAAATAAATTATTGCTCTAAAATCAACAGCAGTTTAATTTATTTAACAATGTGTGCTATGGAAATGATATGTCTCAATATATACAAAATATTTTGACAGTTCTTGCTTCAACTTCTGGAGTAAATATAAGTAATAATACAAACTGTACAATTAATGTTAATATTCATCCTAAATAATATAAGTACTTAATGTATTTGTTGGTATTCAATAAAAAATAATCCTTGTCTTTGTAGTATTTTAGAAATGTCAAATATGGAAGTGATATTCAAATTTGGAAGTGACGTTTGGTTTCGCAGCCGTTGCTATGGGTAACGGCCGCGAAATTGAATTTCGCGGACTGTGTTGAGAACGCGAAATACTGACTTCGCGTCCGGTTGCACGAAAAATAATTTAAGAAAAACGAAAACAGTAACATATCAACCGGTGACCTCTGTGACATTTCAATGTCATGATTTATTTTTGACAGTACTTACCTATGAATCAAATAAATATTCTTAGTTTTTATATATTGAAAGAAAGAATTCAAGTTGTACAGTCGACGGAAAAGTCAATATCAAATATTAAAATATCTCTATTGTTAATAGCCCTAACTAATACTCTTGTTCGTGAAATAACTATTAAAGCCGTTTAGCGGCGACAGTAACAGCAATATCGAAACAATTGGAATTATTCTATCATCAATAGGATGAGGAATGTCAACTTTAAGCAGTCCAAGATTATTAAATTCCGTTTAGTAGAACCAGATTAACCTAAACTTCCAAGGAAGACTCTCGAAATTCTCACGTTCCTTAAGATATATCGGGATGGGCGAAACATATCGACTGTGGATAATTTGGTTTACTTTCATAATCCATGATAAAACTTTAAAACTTCCATTTCAAAATTAGATTAAAAAAAATTAATAGCCACTTCTAACGTGTACGTATCTTATTTGGTGTTAGGTATGTAACCTTCACATTCGTGGAAAACAGTATATAGTGCATTTAGGAAAACACGGTATATTAGATACAAGTTTGACAAGATGATAAAACACCATCCTAGGCTATTGTTTCAAGTATAGGTATTAAATATCTCGTTTCCGCACGATTTGTATACGTATGTTTCCGACGATTTTTCCAGTTGTCTCGGTAAATCAACTAGAGCAAAAACCAGATAACCTCTATGGATACAATAAATTTGGAAGAAGTTCGTTGGGTCCAGTTTTAGTTTTTTTCATTTGTATATAAAATTTGCAAGTTGTGCACCCAACAACAAACATGAATAGCTTTATCGATGATTAAAACGGTTAAAATCTTCCTTTGTTTAAAAAATAACAAGTAAATTTCTGACTTCTGACACTTTCCATTTAAAATAAACTGCGATAGCAATGCAAGTAATCAAATAATCAAGTGTATCCTTTTTTCTAAACTCCACCATGCAATAACACCGAAAAATTTTTGACAGTTCCAAGAACCAATCAAATTTCCTCATTTTTTATCATATGAACAATTTCACCCAATCATGTCAACATTACACTGTTTACAGACCATGGGCTATTTTCACGTTGCTATGGACACATATTGATTTATTTCGATTTTGAAGTTTCAAATATTTAATATTTCGAAATGTTACGGTTTTTTCTATAATTAGCAAAAAAATTTCCATCCCAATAACCCTCCGACATTGATAAATGCTCATAAATTTTATGACAACTTTTTCAAGCTTGTTGCTTGTAACCAACAAGCCTCCGAAATCTGTCATAAAATTTTTTCGAACAATTATCAATGTCCTTGGGTTATTACTACTGAAAACTGCCGCCACACAACCGAATCTCCATTTCTTTATACTTCGTGGTGCAAATCTTCAGCCTACCATGTGTTTTCGTGGACGGGCGGATGTAATTTGGGCGCTAAGGGATTAATGCACTTTTTACAACATGTAAACTATATAGGCGCCAAGACCGAAGGGTCATTTTAATCCTATGTGTATTTTGGGCGCTAACCGACTGAAGTACGTGATTTATGAAATACAGTAAATTATAATAATTTTCAATTATAACCCAACCAAACCTACCCCTACCAAACCACCTTCGTATTTTATTAAGTTAAGAGTTATTTCATGACTCGACCTACCTGCGAAAATACATGTCGGATTATCTACCCTTATTGGTCAGACAGGTAAAGAAGGATGGTTAGCGCCTAAATTACACCCGCCGGGGTGGACATTTTCACGATTTATACCTAGTTGAATCAATCATTGTAGTAATAAAAATGAACCAAACAATTGAAAATATCTTGGTAAATACTTTGCATTTCGACTGTAAATCATTCAAACACGGACCTGAACTTTCTAACTGATCATCGCTACAGACTAACATGAAATATATAAAAACTTCTTTCTAAACCTTGTATATAAATTAACTACTGCAAAAAAAGCTTTTTAGAGGGGTTTACCTAACTAATCCCGGACACGCTATTCAGCATCATTTCAACTTCCGTTCCGCCGCCTAATCGATATAATTCTGCAAAGTCCTGCAAAAAGGATTCACCATCTGGTCCCTCTGGGAGTGAAACGCACTGGAACAAAATTCTTGTTGGAGCTATATGGGCAGCGATGGAAACGGAGTGAATGGGCATAACGTTTTTAGAGACTGTAATAACCGAAAAGTTACAGTCGGTCGGTAGCCAACCCCAGAGACATACACAGAGTCGCACTAGATGTTTTGGATTAGTTATTACTTGTTTTCACCTTAACGAGTCAGGAAACATTAAAATAAATTTATGATATAACTTTGTTGGCTCGTAGGTATTTAATAGTGTTTCGAAAGCTTTTTAGAGCAGTTTGTTTAACATTTACTGCTGAAAGATCTTAAGAAATTGTGTATAATTACTACAAGCACCATACATAGACAATGAATGGTAGGTTAACTTGTCGTCGACACTCTCATGAAGCGCTGATAAAGGCATGTCGAAAAACAGTCGTTAAAAGATACCTGTTTCGTATATACAGAGGTCGCGCGAATGACCATCTTCACAGCTTGTTGATTTAAGGATAGAGAGGGTTTGATACGGGGGCTGATAGAGAAAGGGAGAAAAATGTTACAATGTTATGAACAAAGCGACATAATTTAAAAATAATAAAATAAAATTTCACGACAAAATATAAACAACAAAATTAATAAACTGACTAAGTATACTATACTAATAATACAAAACATGATAAAATATACAAATTCAATATATTATAATCCAGTATAAAAATATACGTTCTTAGAAAACTATTTCAAAAAACGATATTGTTTTGCTTTACGCGGTAAGGTATAATATTTTTCGTGCAATCGGACGCGAAGTCAGTATTTCTCGTTCTCAACACAGTCCGCGAAATTCAATTTCGCGGCCGTTACCCATAGCAACGGCTGCGAAACCAAACGTCACTTCCAAATTTGAAAATCACTTCCAAATTTGACATTTCTAAAATACTACAAAGACAAGGATTATTTTTGATTGAATACCAACAAATACACAAGTACTTATATTATTTAGGATGAATATTAACATTAATTGTACAGTTTGTTTTATTACTTATATTCACTCCAGAAGTTGAAGCAAGAACTGTCAAAATATTTTGTCTATATCGAAACAAATCATTTCCATAGCACACATTGTCAAATAAATTGAACTGCTGTTGATTTTAGAGCAATAATAAATTTATTTACAATTATTTAGTTTAATAATTTTAACGATTGCACGAAAAATAGTGTGTATGCCATGGCCGCGAAACTTTTTAACGACCTCAAGATTATCTTGCCTCGGCCGCAAGCGGCCTCGGAGATAACTGTTCTTTCGGTACGTTAAAAAGGTATTTCGCGGCCTAAGCATACAAATAACTATAATAATGAATATCAAATTATGAGAAATAAACCAGAATAATTGATGAGTATAGTTTTTACGATATTGAATATATAAATTATTTGCAATTCGTCAAAAACGTACAAATATATTGTATTGTTATGGTTATTAAAAAAAAAATCAAAATTATATTGTAATCATTTGTGTATAATATTAGTTGAAATTTCGCTATCTGGAGCAAACGGAAAAAATTCAAAATACTTTTTGGAAGAGCCTTCTGTACATGCAAAGGTCAACAGCCGAACATATAGTCAGGACGGAAGGGAGCTTGTGTAAGATGGGTTACTTTATTATAAAACAAGCATTAGAAATATTACCAAGAATAAAAAATAAGAACCTTAACCGATATGTTCATCAATTACGACAATGTCTAATTAACTATTGTAAAAGAAATTAACATTAATGATATAAATCCAAATACAAAACACAAAATTATGTCTAGTTATGTTCAGAAAAACAATGGATAGATCTAAACAGAATCCTAATTAGTATTCGCCATCCTCTCCATAAACACCTGTTACAAAGAAATCTCGTTAATAACTCTGAATACTACAATCCTTTTACATCCTTCCCTATTTTCTTTTGAACGGTGATACTTGGACTGATGAAATTTGGAGTGTGAAAATGAACTATTGTAAGCTTCTATACTAGTGGTAACAGGTGACGTAATAGGCATCGGTGACGCCATTAGGCAACTGAAACCAATAATATTAAATGGGACCTTATGGCAAGTGACACGTCGTAACCTAACCTAAAGTCGTTTGAAAGGTATTTAGAATACATATTCAATCATTTTAATTTTTTTTTGGATTTACGATGCTTTTGATGGTAAAAATAAATACACTAAAATTTGAGTTCCGCTTTTATTTAATAAAGATTCAAAAGTCCACCTATGGTTAATTATAAAAAAAGTTGATTTTTTTTTAATTGACTTTTTTCATGCGGTAATATCTTGAATTTTTAGCTTAATTATTGTTTAACGAGGCGTTTAAGTATCTACGTAAACAAAATGGTACGTGCTCTAGCTGACAAAGAAACAGCTCTCTTAATTATTGGTGAAAGTGGAAATAATGTCCATGCGACGGAACGCATTTTTAATTAGATCGCCCTATATCGAGGACTTATTTGAGGGAGCTTTTCCATAAGTTTCAGCAAGCAGGTAGTGTTCATGATGCCAAACGATCGGGTCGACCAATTACTGGTATTCATAAACAAATTGATATAGTTGCATAAATTGTAGTAAACCCTTCTTCTTCCACAGCCCAACTAGCGTCTACATGTCTACACAGTCATAGTACAGTAAGTACACAGGGTGTTGACCAAAAACAAATTCCACCCATACAAATTAAAAATGGTTCATCAACTTTCAGATGACGACCCCGACCGAAGGCTGCAATTCTGTGCAAATATGTCCACTAAAATTCTCCAACAGCCACACTATGTAAGGACAATTTGTTTTAGTGACGAAAGTACTTTCTTCCTTAATGGAAATGTTAGGTATTGGAGTGACATAAATCCTCACTTGTTTCGGTTCCCCTTAAGTAAATGTCTGGGCCGGTATTTTGGGAAACCACATAGTCGGGCCTCCTTTTTTGAACTCTAATGTAACCGGTGAAGTATATCCCGAGATGTTAGAAAACGCAATTGAACCGTTAATTCTTCAAATTGGAAATAACGTTCCCACAAGATGGTGCTCCTGCACACTATTATTTTGCAGTAAGACGTTATCTAGATGAGGAATATCCTGGTAGATGGATTGGACGACGCGGTCCAATAGAATGTACAGCTCGGCCACCGGAACACCTTTAGATTTTTTTCAGTGGGGATACCTTAAATCTAGTTCACGCTACAGCTCCTGACAGTATTGACGTTTTAAAAGAATGAATTGTTGAGGAATGTAGGGCAATTTCCCCTGATGACAGATACTATCGAGTTTAATAATAAAATGTTTAATGCCAGAAATTAGATGGAGCACATTTGGAACAATTATTATAAAAACTTGTTCTTAAATATTTATTAATTAAAAGCGAAACTCAAATTTTAGGGTTTATTTATTTAACCATCAAAAATATCATAGATCCAAAAAAAATAGTATGACTGAATAGGTATTCTAAATACCTTTCAAATTAGATGTCGTAAGGACCCATTTAATAGTATTGGTTTCAGTTGCCTGGTGACGTCACCGATGCCTATTATATCACCTGTTACCACTAGTAAAGATGCTTACAATAGTTCATTTTCACCCTCCAAATTTCATCAGTCTAAGTATCACCGTTCAAAAGAAAATAGGGGGGAGGGGATTTTTGAGAAGCACTGTATGTACATAAATAACATTTCTTATAAAATCGATACAACTGTTATTTGCTCAATCTGTAACTTCTTGAAAACGGAACTTTCAAACACATATTGCTGGTTTGTCCAATGTAAAAGAATCTCAGAAACAGATTGATTAGACTTGGAGGTCGTTCAGACGTCCTAGACTCACTTCTGTCATCTACAGATACCTCTACACCGATCATCTTCATCGCTTCGTAAATGTAGCAATGAAAATAAGATCGTTTATAATGAAAGATGAACGTTAATTGCAACAAGTAGGTAAATCTTTCACTTGTCATTGTATTTGTTTATTTTTTGTTTTATTTGAAAAAAAAAACACTGGTGCTGATTTTGACAACAAGTTCGCGCATACGACTGCAACTTCACGTGGCTTATTATGTGAAACGGAGTCTACTTTCTCAACGAATTTTCAGAAAATAACTTGTCAAAATCAAATTGGACAGCCATTTAATGTTGTGCTTTAACGTGCTAGAGGAATTTAGTCGTAATTCAATTCAGAGATTTGGATATTCTGAGAAATTTATTATTTTTGAATGAGAATTACGTTTGCTTCATGATTATATCAACAACCAAACAATTTATACATTGGATTTGGACGTCCATAATGTTGAGATTATTATATTGATCTATTTTGTAAGTTACAGGACTTTTCACAAAAATATATATCATAATAATTTAATAATTTGTTATTAGAATGAAATTGTTTTTGTGTAATGGGGTTTTGACTAATTTTATTTGTCATACATTCACAGAATTCGAGTCTTCTGTCGGGGTCGTCATCCGAAAGGTGGTACACCATTTTTAACTTGTATGGATGAAATTTATTTTTAGGCAACACTCTCTGTACTGTACTTTTACTTACTTCACAGATAGACACAACTTTAGTTGAAGAGGAAGTAGGGTTTACTACCATTTCAGCAACTATATCAATTTTCTTATCATCACTAAATGTTGGTCGACCAGAATTTTGGTATTCATTTAATTTATCCGTCAAAATTAGATTAAACCCAAACAAAATTAATATGGCTATGTAGCCAATGTCAATGCCTTTCAAACGAGATATCACTTGCCATAAGGTCCTATTTAAAATTATTGGCCAGAGTGGCACTGTGACGTCATCTATTACTATTACGTCACCTGTTACCATTCGTAGAGAAGTTTACAACACTTTATTTTCACACTCCAAATTTTATTAATGTAAGTGTAGCCGTTCAAAAGATACGAGGGGGGGAGGGGACTTTTGAATAGCACTGTATTTGGTAGAAATAATATTCTCCAAACCTGCTTATCAATTTTCAACTTGACATTTAAAATGTTGACGCAGTTTATTGCTCCATACTGAACACAGTTTACATAAAATCTAAACTATACTCACACTATCACACTAATACTAAATTATTTTTACTTCTTCAAGTTTTTGCCCACACATCGTTAATCAATTTCAAGTATTATCTCATTATTTTCTTTTTGTCATATTATTACCTCAATAAAACTTTGTTTTCTAGCTATTAACTTTTTTGGTGAGGTTGCACATCCAATTCGAGTGACTGCCAAAACTCAACTCCTCATAATCTACAGCTTTTTTACTTTTAACACCATTCTGATGGTTTGCAAAAAGTATCGAACCTTTTCGGAATCAAGCTTGCACTATACTGGGTGAATCACGACCCACGGGGCGGAGGTTTATAACGAAACAGTAAAAATTTGAAATTGTTGGAATATACCGAATGTTTCAATGAATGGTGACATTAAAGTCAATATCTACTCTTTATAACAAATTTACCATCACGTCTTAATAGCTGGGCATTCATTGAATGTATTCTATGATTGAGTATTAAACATATTTTTACATGGCGTATCATTCAATATGTAATATGGGGCTTATGTTAAATGCACCACCATGTATTAAAACTTCGAATGGTGTAATTTAAATGCCATTGTACAGTTTTCTTAAATGCAATGATGAATCGATTTTAAAACAAAAAATGTATGCTCAATTTAGTTTGACATTCCGGTCTGTTAAGTATCGTCTAACTAAGCAATCGATTAGTTGTTTTAAACCTAATTGCGAGTAAAAATGAAGCAATACGCGATTCACGAATTTCTTGAAAGAATACTTTTGTATTGAAGAATGTTTGGAAACTTCTCCCTTAGCTTATAAAGTGTATGCTTAAAAGTACCCTGTTTAAATTTACAACTTTCGTTGGTTTTGGTTCATCTTGGATTCATCCCCTCTGACAATATTGTATACAGTGTGGAACAGCCAAATGGCAAAAATTCGATAACGAATAAATGACGGCGAGTTGGGATAAAAAATTATATAGGGTGTGTTATGTGTCAGTGACCAATACCAACTTTCTTATTTTAAATGCAACCCCCTGTATATTATTTATTATATTATTTCATTTTACAAATTCGCTACATTACACATTACTTCTTTCCGATTTTGCTCTTGATATTGGGAAAGTAAGCAAAAACCATCCCTGCATACCTTTTCACTGATATGAAATAAAAAAATACATAAACAGTCTTGTTTATTTTCGTATAAAACTCATAGCCTTGGCAACTTGTTGTCTGCCTGAATGACAGTAGTGATCAGTCGATGTCGTTTGAATTTCGTTAACTGTACATACGTAATATTATCAAAAAAAAGTTTCATTTTACAGAAATGCACAAAATAATCATTCTACAAATAATGATTGGTTATGGAGATACCACACGCGCACAACTGGAAGTTTCTTGCGTATTTCATGAAAAATTTCAAAATTTGCCGCCTGTATCACAAGAAAAATTAGCAAAATAGAAAAGCAGTTTCGCGTGCTTGGTCATGTAAGACAGATAAAAAAAAGTAGCTGCCAATCCAATAAGTGATGATACGAAATTGGATATTATGCTTGAGTTTCAAGAAAACCCACATAATTCTGGTCGAAAAGCAGCGCCACTGTTCAACTTTAGCAGCACATCAATTTTTCGAATATTAAAGGAGAGTAAAATGCATTCCTATAAAATGATACCAACTCAGAAGCTCATGGAAGACGATTTTGGTAGGAGAACGTATTTTTGTGAACAAATGATGGCAATGCTAGATAACAAAGTGATCAAATTAGAAGATGTTTTGTTTTCTGATGAGAGTACCTTTACACTTCACGGCCATGTTAATCGTCAAAATTGCCGCTATTGGTCTAATGAGAATCCTCACTGAATGAGAGAAGAAAATACGCAATATCCTGAAAAAGTTAATGTTTGGCAGGAATTGTTGGAAATCATTTCGTAGGTCCGTTTTTTATTGATGGCAACTTGAATGGAGATAAATATTTAGAACTGCTCCAAAATAATGTCGTGCCAACTTTGACAAACTTATATCCTGATCCAGCAAACCTACAAGTTCCTGCCAATACAATATGGTTTCAGCAACCGCCCCATTACCAAATCGATGTCCGGCATTACCTGAACCAAATTATTCCAAATCGGTGGATAGGGAGGTGCTGGTCGATAGAATGGCCAGCACGATCTCCTGATCTGACGCCACTAGACTACTTTTTGTGGGAAGATGTCAAAAGTGTTGTATACAAAACTAAACTCTTCATCTTAGATGACTTAAAAATACGAATCACGCTTGCGATTAGATCTGTCACGCCTGAGATGTTGAGTAACGTTAGAAGACATTTCTATACCAGATTAGCTTATGGCCAAGACGTTCGCGGCGAGCATTTCCTACATTGACATTCAGTTTTTTTTTTGTTTTTTTTTTACATTATTTAGAAATAATCAGTATTACTTATAAGGTTTTTAGTGTAATGTAGCGAATCTGTGAAAAAAAAAATTTCTTTTTTCAATGTTAATTTTTGTAATGAATATGAAAACACTAAATATTTCCGAAACAGTTTAAGATAGGCATAGGACATTGTGCATGAATTATGTTTAGAATTTTCTGAGGAATCCAAAAATAGTATATTACACTCCAAGGGCCGAAAGTTGAATTTTCGGCCCTCGGCTTCGCCTCGGAGCATCATGACGCGCAGGGCCGAAATTCGCTTCGGAGCATCATGACGCGCAGGACCGAGATTTCAACTTTCGGCCCGTGGAGTGTATACTATTTTTCTTCATAGCCGGTCGGAAGCGAGTGCCGCTGGTCGTAGTTACGAGTATAAATACGCATGAGAAACTCTTTCCTCCCGCTGTTATAGAGGAAACGCGTGTACTTTTCACAGGGAGTAAATTTTGAACTTTCGTCCCTGCTATGAGGGACGAAAGTGCGTACTTTCGACCGAGGTATGAAGAAAAAATAATTAATATACAAGGGTATATTTTTTAAATGTGCATTTAAAAATACAAATCGACGTGAATAAGCGCTTTTCCCAACACGCCCTTATTTATTCGTTATCAAATTTATTCCATTTGGCTGTTCCACACTTTATATTTTTTGAGTTTCCTGGCGTTAAACCGGTTTAGAGTTTTTTTACACCAATTGACTCTAATTTATTTCTGTTCAGTAATTTTTTCACTGGAGATTTATGTTAAATTTTTTGAATTGTCTTCTTTAAAATGCCTAATGATGCTCCAATTTCATGATATGTGACATGTCGATCTTCTTGGATCAGCTTACGTACATCATCTATATTTCCTGGGTGACTGCCGTTGCTGGCAATCCTGTTTTTGGATCGACGCTAAAATCAATCCGTCCATACCAACCAAAAATTGTCGATGTGGTACTTCATTGCCGAAAACAGAAACCAACTCGGCAAGGCATTCTTGTTAAGTTAATTCTAAAAAATTATTGCTTCAAAAATGTTCTCGACTTAATTCCATGTTTCATCAACTTTCAATAATTCTGTTCAGGTCCTACAGCTAAAGCGAGTTAGATTTTTTAAAGTAAAAATATACTTTTTAAAAATTTTATTAAAAAACTTAGACGACAACAAGTATTTAGTACAAAGATAGAATGTAGACTGAATAAAAATTATACAATTATAAAACAATAGAAATAGAAAAATGCTGAATATAATAAAATATGAGATTCGTGTTAACAGGATGTTATACATGTGTTGAAATGTTTTTGCTGATTTTGATAAATGTAATAATAGGAATTATATCTAGTAAGTTTCCGTGAGAAATGTCTAGTAAGCAGTTTAATAGTTATGTGTCCATATGACTAGCGTTCTAAAACTTTGGAGTTGAGTTAAGCGTGACAATTAATTTTGTCATTTGATATTTGTTGACAGTCGCTAACTATGTTATATGCAACACTTAAAAGGCAGCCCTTGTATAAGCCGATGCGAGATGTATTGTGTTATTCATTTATTCTATCTATTGATCGAAGAGTCTATTAATAGACGACAGTTGAAGTAGTAAACATTGCTGCATTCAAAGTTACTGCACGGAAAATTTAAAAAGTTTTTAAATCATTCAACTAAGCTTCAATAACAAAATATTTCTTGCTATCAACGTTCGGTCGACATCGTATATACAGGTCTAACGCAAAACACAATGACAGTTGTCAATCCATGAACAATACTGATTTGGAATACAAACTGGTTATTTTTATTAAATTCGGTTGAAAATGAAACTCATTCAGACGGATTTGAGATACTGAAGTTTAGAAAACGAGAATGAAACTAAAGAGGAACAACTAACGAAGCTGAGTTACCAAAAAGAGTGAATAATATTCATAGTGGTAACTATGTTACGGTGAAAGACAAAAATCTGGAAAATGTCGACTTTCACCGGTGAATGTCGCTTGTCCGAAATATTTGCCAAATACCCTTATTTCTGAGTCACACCTGCAAATGTCGTCATTCGTAATGCACTAATGGTAAATGCTGAATATGTTGGAGATTTATATTTTCTTCTCCGTATTTCAATCGCGAAAAAACGTCACAAGAATGGCGGTAACTTTTTCGCCACTCTTTGTGACCAAGAACTTAAAACAAACAGTACATTCTAAATTAAACAATAAATAAAAAATACTAAATTATTATTATGATACAAATCTTATTTAAGGAACACATCCTTTTGCAATGACAGCGTGCAAAGCCTTGCCCCCGCTTCTCGAATTACCTGCAGCTGCTTCTCTTAGCGACATTTCTTTGAAAGGGAATCTCATATAAAGAAAGTAACTTTTCTTCAAAAATCACGCTGCTTGAGGGTACTATTTTTGTTTGCTAGTTTGTAGAAATCGGAGTCTTCTATTCCAACAGCAACTCTGACACATATATGGCACTAGGTTTATTGCAATCGCCTGTTTTTCAGTTAGTACTAACCTTAAAAAGTCAGCTGTCAAAATTTCATGATATTCTATTCATTAGTTCGTGAGTTATTTTGCTGTGACGCTACTTTTAAAATTTTCAAAACAATGGATAAAAAACAATTTCGTGTTTTAATTTTACACTGCTTCTTGTTGGGAAAAAATACCGTTCAAGCGAAGCAATGGCTTGAAAAGTGGTATGGGGACTCCGCTCCTTCAGAAACAACTCAAAAACGATGGTTTGCTGACTTCAAACGTGGTCGTAGAGACACCGATGATGAATGAAGTACCGAAAAGTGAAGTTGAGTGAGTTAGCTGATATCATAAAGATATCAAAAGAACTTGTTGGCTTTATATTGCATGAGAAAACTCTGCTTAAAGTGGGTGCCGCGTTTGCTCACTGTTGACCAAAAACAAGAACATGTTGAAGCTTCTGAGCAGTGTTTGACCGGAATATTTGCGTCGATATGTGACAATGGATGAATTATGGATCTATCACTTTGCTCCGGAATCAAAACGATCGTCATCTGAGTGGACAGCAACTGGATAGCCTCGTCCAAAGCGCCCGAAAGCACAACAATCTGCTGGAAAGGTTATGGCCTCGGTACTTTGGGATGTACGTGGTGTAATACCATCAACAGTGATAGTTATAAAGACAACGCACCGTGTCACAAGTCAATCAAAACTACATGAATTGAACTTCGAATTGCTCCCTCATCCACCGAATTCGCCAGATTTGGCTCCCAGCGACTACTGACTGTTCGCAGACCTAAAAAAGTGCTCGCTGGTCAGAAATTTCGCTCGAATGAAGAGGTTTTCGTTGACACTGAGGCCTATTTTGAGGCTAAAGATAAATCGTTGTACAAAAATGGCATTGAAATGTTACCGCGGCGCTGGAATGATTGCGTTGTTCTTGATGGAATTTACGTTGATGAATAAAACTAATTTCCACCAAAAAAAAACAACCTTTTTTTCTTTGTTAGGCCTGGGACTTTTCAACCCATTTGTTATGTACATTCACAGATGAAAGTCGACATTCTCAATTTCGGTCTTTCACGGTAACAAGTATACTGACTGTATTGGAATCGTTAAATATTTTTTTAAATTTTTGCACCGTCCCTGGATAACGAAGGTACATGCAATGGAGACACCGATGAAAATGGGAAATTGGAGCGCTCCTCGAGTTAGGCAATTTCTATTTCTTAGAGAAATATGGATCCGTTAGGGGTTGTACGCCTTCGAATGTCAAGAAAGGTTAGAAACTTGGATTTTAATAGCACTGCACCGTGTGGATCCACGGAAAGTGTATTAAATATCGTTGATTGGGAGAATAATTCGATAATTCAATTGGATTGTAAACTTACGTATATCCACATTTTGTATGTATTATAAGAGAATTTGTTATACACTGCAACTCAAAATTAACCCGAAAGGCCAGAGTGGCACAAAAAAATCTGTTTTACGCTCCACTTCTAAACAAACTGGGTATGGCAAAAAAGTTTGTATGCACCACGGGAACTAATAGTATATATACCCTTGTGCCACTTACGAACCCTCGGGCCAGAGGAGAGTCTGACGCCCTCAGAGCATAATCATCTACTTAGTACCCTTGATACATAAATAACTATTAATACATAGGTATGCAGTTGAATTACATCAGTGAGTTTTTGTATGAAAAAAGAAATAGTTCAGTGTAAATCGCACCTATCTATCGCTTGTGAATTCGGAGATATTTGTAATTAAAATGGGCCTGTAACCTCCAAAATTCAATAATATCTACTAGGTCACAGAATTAATCTGTTGAGATCGACAGATTATGGCCAGCGGCCCGTACTCATGTGTAGTAGACGTGGGTTCACTTACGCGCCAAGCAAGTGAGCAGCACTGTAATATTATTTAGATGTAAGTAGATTTACCTCAGATAACATGGTAATCCCATTCCTAAAAACCTACTTGAAAGGAATGAAATAAAAGACAAACTAATTTTCAAATTTCTTGTACATATATTGAATCTTTCTTTTTTTTATGAATTTACAAAGTGTAGTGAGTAGTTTGACAATTTGATAGTAAAGCTTATTACAGTTTCCTGTAATATTGTCGTATTTAATAAAGTGATTCATCAACAGATGTCGAAGAATAATTATTTATATTCACACTTCATGCATTTTTGAAAAAAAAAGAATTTCAAAAACAGTGACCGTTCAACTAATAAGCAACAACTACTTCCCGTGCAATATGCACCGCCGGATATTGAATTACACCCCAAAGTCAAACGGGGTAGGTATATCTTCAAGATATTTTAAAACCAACCATTCTGGTTTGCGATTCATTTAATTTATCCGTCAAAATTAGTTTAAGCCCAAACAAAATTAATATGGCTATGTAGCCAATGTCAATGCCTTTCAAACGAGATATCACTTGTCATTATTTTTATTTATTATTATTAAGAACAGGGTGAGTGTTTTCGCAACCTCCTGCACTGCGACCAAGTAAGATCTTTTGTGCCCCCCTCTTGTTGGATTCAGGAGAGATCTATGTCATTGACAAAGTCGATCAAGCCCCTGATCGGTAGGTTTAGTAATTCTTCTTCCATGATGAAAATAAATTCTAAGAATTTCTGTCTTTTGCGGCATAACGCCGGGCAGCTCGTGATAATGTGTTCCATAGTTTCCACCTCTTCACCACAGTACCTACAAGTGTCATCATCCACCAGTCCCATCTTTCTCAGGTGATGCCTGCAGTGGATATGTCCTGTTAGTATGCCGCAAAGTAGTCTTAGCTCCCTTCTGCTTAGTTTTAACACTTCCCTTCCCCTCTTTTTGTTAGGGTTGAGGAATTTCTTTGAATGTTTGAGACCTGTAATAGCATTCCAGGTTCTGTTGATTTCTTTGTTGATCCAGTTGGTAATGACTTTCTGGTAGTCTCTTTGTCCAAAAGCAAACATGGGAGCTGGTCCTATAAAGGACTTTTGTGCACCCTGTTTCGCTTGCTGATCTGCCTCCTCGTTGCCTGCTATACCCACATGCCCTGGCACCCAGACAAGTTCAACTTTATTCTTGTCCGCCAGCTGGTTTAGAGCCAGATGGCACTCATGAAGCATTTTTGATCTCAAGCTGTTACTTTGGAGTGCTTTTAATGCCGCTTGGCTGTCCGACATGATACTTATGTGTTGTTTGCATCGGTCTTTGTTGATCAGGTGTTCAGCCACCATGAGGATGGCATAGACCTCTGCTTGAAAAATGGTGGTGTCAGCACTGAGGGACACATGTCTGTTGAACCTTGGTCCCACCACTCCTGCCCCCACTCCATTTTCCATTTTTGATGCATCTGTGTACCACTTTTGGGAGTGCTCCAGTATGCATACTGTGTCTCCCGTCCAGTCTTCCCTTTTGGGGATCCGAACCTTGTATTTATGATCAAATATCATTTTTAGTTGCATCGGGTCACTCACTGAAGCCATGTCCATCAAGGGAGTGACCTTGAGGATTTCCAGATGCCCCTTGAGGTTACCTTCTTTAAAATGGTGTTCCTCATGTAATTTGAGGATTTGCTTCATAGCTTCCTCCTTAATCACTACCGGTAGGGGATCCAGATCAAGCAGGATCTCCATCGCGGCAGTAGGTGTAGTTTTCATGGCTCCTATAGTACTCAGACACGCTAGTCTTTGTACTTTGGCCAGCTTTATTTGGGCTGTTCTTTGGTCTACCTTCTTCCACCAAACTGCTGACGCATAGAGGATGGCAGGTCTAACGATCTGCCTGTAGATCCAGTTCATAGCTCTGGGGTTCAAACCCCACGTTTTGCCTACCATTTGGCGGCACGACCACAGTGTTTTGATGGCCTTGTTGGTTGTTCTAGTCAGGTGACTCTCCCACGTTAGTTTTTGGTCCAGTGTCACCCCTAGGTACTTGACTTCCTTGGAAAGAGGTATAATAGTTCCATTTATTTGAAAACTAGGTAACTTTATTTTCCTTCGTTTGGTAAATGGAACTATTGTGGTCTTCTGAGGGTTTATATTCATACCCTCCTTACGGCACCAATTTTTGGTTAGGTCAATGGCTTCCTGCATTCTCTCCCCTATGATGGAGTCATGCTTGCCCCTCACTGTTATAGTTATGTCATCGGCATACCCCAGAACGTCAAACCCCGCGTTGCTCAGGTCGTTTAGTAGTTCATCTACCACCAGCGACCACAGCAGCGGAGATATGACTCCCCCCTGTGGGCAGCCTCTTTTGGTACTTACTTCATGTGTGGCACTGCCAATGCTTGTGGATACTTGTCTTCCCCTCAGCATATTATTTATCCATTTAATGATGAAGTTATGAATCCCTCTCTTCCTGAGAGACTGCGTCATTGAATCATAGGCAGCATTGTCAAAGGCTCCCTCTATGTCCATAAAGACTGCTAGGGCAATCTCCTTTGAATCATGAGCTCCCTCTATGATTTTGACAATTTGATGTAAGGCTGATAGCGTTGATTTGCCTTTTTGATAGGCAAACTGGTACTTGTGAAGAGGTTTAGCTGATAACACCTCCATTCTGATGTATTGATCCACTAGTTTCTCCATCGTTTTGAGCATAAACGACGATAGACTTATTGGACGATACGACTTGGAGTCGTCAAGGGGTTTTGCACCCCCCTTATGTATAAATATGACTTTTACTTTCCTCCATGCATGAGGAACATGGCCATATAATAGGCTGGATCGAAACATCTTGATCAGCGTTGTAATTAAGATGTCCTGCCCTCTCTGAATGAGTGCCGGAAACACTCCATCAGGGCCTGGAGCCTTGAATGGCTTAAAGGACCCTAAGGCCCACTTAATCCTTTCAGGTGATGCAATTTTATTAACAAGGGGACAGTCCATCTTGAGTTCTGCTCTGCTCCTTACGGACCCATTGTCCTCTCTTGTTTCTCTAGATGCTGTGCACCCTGGAAAATGTTTTATTAATAAAGCTTCCACAGTTTCCTGGAAGGTTATTGTGATGGTACCATCTTCACGTTTAAGCGCCCCTATGTTTTCTTGAGGGCCTTTTGATAGAGCCTTCTGCACTCTGCTAATTTCAGGTGTTTCATTAAGGTTCTCACAAAAGGTCCTCCATGAGCTGCGCTTCGATTTCCGAAGTTTAACATTGAACTCAGTAAGAGCCTTACGGTACTCTTCCCATTTGTTCATTCTCTTTGCTTTATTAAATTCCCTTCTGGCCTTGCTTCGCAGACTGCTTAGCTCGTTGTTCCACCAGGGCACTTTATTAAAAGTTTTCTTGGTTTTGAGAGGACAGTTTTCCTCAAAGGCCCTCATTATAGCCTTCGTTGTAAGGTTAGCTGTTCTCTCCAGTTCATTTATAGATCTTATTTTGTTTGGTATTTCCTTCAAGCTGTCTTGTAGGATACTTTTATATCCCCCCCAGTCAGTTTTGCTAGGAACCCTATAAGTTTGGTTGATCATGCCGCAAGCCCCCACTTTAAACATGATCAGACAGTGATCAGAGAATGACACCTCCTCCGACACTTTCCAATCACTTATTAGTTTAATTGTACCTCTAGACACTAAGGTTAGATCGAGTACCTCCTGCCTTATTGAGTTTATAAATGTTGGGCGATTACCTTTGTTAGCCACCACCAGGTTAGTAGTAAGTAAATACTCATATAAAGACTCACCTCTTTTGTTCGTATCGGTGCTTCCCCATACGATGTTGTGGGCATTGGCGTCGATGCCCAGGATTAGCTGCTTCCTGTTGGCCTCGCAGTAGCTGATGAGTCGTTTCACCGTTTCTGGTGGCGCCTCCTTATCCTCCCCAGGAAAGTATGCTGAGGTAAGTACTACCTCCTTCTTTCCTCCAGGAACACTCAGCTCTGCTATTATTGTAGCTGTATCCGCATCTGTGAATTCTGAAAGAATCATTGTATTAATGGTTTTGTTAATCAGAATCGCCGCCCTCGGTACTAGGGCAGATCTATCATAGATTAACTTACAGTTTTTGGTACTAAGTCCACAGATTTTTCCCCCATGGATCCAGGGTTCCTGGACTAGTCCCACCATTTTAGTGCCTTGGGCAAATCTTTTGCATAAGGTGGCTGACGCAGCCTTCGCATGGTGGAGGTTTACCTGCACAAACTCCATTTATGCTGTTTTCGAGGATTGAGGATCAGTTCCTCCTTCCTCCGCCACCTCCATTACGGTTATCTCCTGGGGATCAGACTTCTCCTCCTCCAGTAGTGGTTCATGAGGTTTTCTGATTTTAACAGTCACCTCCTTGAACCCATATGACAATTTCTTGCCCAGGGATTCCACTGCAGACCCTGAATTTTGGTCAATTGAGAGGATTAGGAGTGCCGATGTGCCCCTCGCCTCTCTCTTCACCACCCTCCATGAAGAGGTGTTGACTCCATGGTTTTGCCCCTGGATTCGATGTAGAATCCTCTCAGTAGGCATCTCCGCCGAGTTTGGGAAGTACCCCAACAGGGTACTCCCTTGAGGTATGTCTACCTCCTTAGTAGCCCACAGTTCCGAACCTTCCCAAGGGTGGAGATCAACTACCACCGCCTTGAGCCATTCTACTGTAGCGTCGTCCTTGCACAGTAACATCAAGTAGCCCGCCTTATAGACCGAGTTGAGGAACTTAGGTTTAATGGTTTCATTAAACCTTTCCTCCACTATGTCCATAAGTGACGAGCAAATTGTGTCCATCTGCGCTGTGTCTAAGAGTTCGGATGGGTATCTCCTAGACATCACCGCCATTTTGACTCCTTCTAAGGCACTTTTGTAAGAGACACCTTTCTGTCTCCTAGCCTCCGATTTTTTAGGACACTCCTCAGGAGTGCTTACTTTTTGTTTTGGCCTTTTTTCATCCCTCGGACTTTCATCCTGGGATCTTGGCCTTTTTTTTCCCGTTTCTTTGGTTGCTCGAGTTTCACCCCCCTTTCTAGGAACTTTAAATTCTTCCTTCTTTAGGAGGGCTAATCTCCTAGCCTCTGTTTTTGAGTATCCTTCTTTTAGAAGGAACTTAAACCTTTTGTAGGCTGCTCCACACAGCCTAACTTTGTTTTTTCCCACCCTAAGGCGGTCGGTCTCCTCGACCAGTTTCTCCATCTCACCTTCTGGCCTTGAGGTACTGCTTTCGCCTACCTCCACTGCCACAGGTTTAGGTTTTGAGGATTTGTCGTCCTCCGGATTTTTTTTTGTTTTTTTAGGGTCCATTTTGTTCCCACGAGTAATAGAGGAATTATTCAGTCCATCCAACAGAGCCTCTTGCTGGATAAGGTTATATACTACTGGAGGTCACCTGGTATCCAGAGTTCGCATATTAGCGACTGATTTAACCCATCAGCCATTCATCCCTCGGCATATGCTGTTCCACCTTGGATTGGGTTCCCTCCTCCTTTTTCAACCGGGCTTGGGACCGGCTTTGGCGGAGTTTATCACTTGTCATAAGGTCCTATTTAAAATTATTGGCCAGAGTGGCACTGTGACGTCATCTATTACTATTACGTCACCTGTTACCATTCGTAGAGAAGTTTACAACACTTTATTTTCACACTCCAAATGTTGTTAATGTAAGTGTAGCCGTTCAAAAGATACGAGGTGGTGAGGGGACTTTTGAATAGCACTGTATATTGGTATTCTTCAACGTTAAAATATGATCCCTACGTTAAATTTTGTTCGAGTGAGAGTTAATACCTCAAATTTTTCAGATGAGAGGTATTAGTCTAAGAGGCGGGGGGAGGTCGACCTTCACCGATCTGATAACTCGATGGGACATATTTTGTATCAAATATAATTTATAAACAATTATGCCTATGATAACTTGCCACGCGAAGAGTGTTCATAGCTATCTTTAATTTAATTGATTTTAATCAATTTTTTTTCATCACCTTCACTCTTGTGATAACCAAATGAGTTTAATCTTAATTTATAGTTTTTAACCCACAGAATATGCCTAAGTAGACTTGCCCACTTATTTCTGTGCATGGCTACCTGGCAAGTAGATGTGAACAGGTAAAGCTATACAGGGTGTCCCACGACGAGTTAAAGCTATCTGTATATGACAAAATACTTATAGTAAAATCATGAAAATTTCTATGTTTGGGTTTTCGTATACGATCTTCTAAACTGAAATATTTTCAAAGATGGCCGACTTCCAGATCTACCGGCTGTAATTTTGTTATTTTAAATGGAACACCCTGTATATTAATACATTTTTAAAATCTACGTAAAATTTTAGTGTACTTTTGTCTGAAAACTGAAAAATGCATACTTTCTGAGTTATTAATTTTTTTGTAAAAAACTTGACCGTTGCAGACCCTTATAAATTATTTTTTTACGACGATACCCTTAAAGATATGAAAATGGTTTCTGTATGTGTGTATAAAAAGTGTTCAAATTTTAACTTCATAAATATCAAATTTATTTATTTTTTTAAATGGAACCATCCGGTTTTTTTTATTTGAATGCATTCAGGTATAGGTATAGGAAAGTATTCATGAATGTGCCTTATTTTTCACCCCTGAATGCATTAAAATAGAAAAAATCGGGTGGTTCTACTTAAGAAATTTGATATTTATGAAGATAAACTTTGAAAACTTTTTATACACACCCTGTATAAAATGAAAAATTTTTCAACATAGATGCAAATACGTCTGACTTTGCTAAAGGCAACCGAACAGAACCAATTTTCATATCTTTAAGGGTATCCTCGTAAAAAATTAATAACTCAAAAAGTATGCATTTTTCGAAAACAGTTTTTAGACAAAAGTACACTAAAATTTTACGTATATTTTAAAAATGTATTAATATACAGGGTGTTCCGTTTAAAATAACAAAGTTATAGTCGACTTCCGGTAGATTGCAACAATGTCTCAAGAATTACAATATAATTTATTTTCACGCTTGGAGGAAATAGTATGTATCACTCGTAGGGGAAGGCTTCATTATTCGTGTTTCGCAGAGATTGTACAACCTCGCCTGACGCCTCGGCACGTAACAAGCGCATTCTATTCCTAGTAATATGATAATACTATTGTACGTTGATTTGACAAACCTGGAATTAGTTAAATTGACTGTCATATAATATGTGACTCATGGTGTTTAATTCTGATGATCAAATAGTATTTTCGTGCAATCGGACGCGAAGTCAGTATTTCGCGTTCTCAACACTGTCCGCGAAATTCAATTTCGCGGCCGTTACCCATAGCAACGGCTGCGAAACCAAACGTCACTTCCAAATTTGACATTTCCAAAATACAAGGATTAGTTATTTAGGATTAATATTAACATTAATTGTACAGTTTTTATTATTAGTTATGTTTACTCCAGAAGTTGAAGCAACTACATCTAATGTTTCTGAATAATGGTTATTGCCTACATTCAAACCAGATACTATATCGCCGGAAATTGAGTTGGAAATTTGCTTCTCATTTTCGATAGAGTCTTCTATATATCCTTCCGCTACTGTCGTGGACTTCCATCCACCGTGACGTTTAAGAATTGACATATCAGCCCCAGTATTAGCAAGCAGCGTGGCAGAACTTCTCCGAAAACAGTGACCCGTGTATGTTTCAGGATTTGGTAATCTAAGATACTTGGCAATCATATTAGGCATTTTCGCAATGGTATGCACTCCAACAACTTGTGCGGTGCATTTTGCGTTAACGCATCTCAAGAATATACGACGATTATTAACAATATGTTTTGGTCGAAGAGCTGCATATTTACGATACATTTTTATGAAATCAATATTAGTAATAGTGAAAACACGCTTCTTATCCGTCTTGGTATCAGGAACGGTTACTATTAATACAACATTCTCTTCCTGAATATCTTCAATGGCCATTTTTACTAACTCATCTCGTCGCAAGGCACCAGATATTCCCATTATCAAAACTACCTACAAAAATCAGTACAATAAATAAAACAATATTGTAAATGAGATCTCTTAACACTTACCTTCAACAATAAGTATTTTTCATCATTAGCTTCTTTCAGGAATGTATCAATTTGCTCACGCGTAAAAACTTTAGACTTTTTTGCTCGATAACCTACTGCTTTTCTTTTCAGAAATGGTACTAATTTTGAAAACTGCTTGATGTCGATATTGTCTAGTATGTTCAGCATGCACTTCAGCATGGAATAAATGCTCCATAAAGTTGAACTTTTTACAACATTTGATTTCTGCATCAAAAAAGCCAATACAATGTTTTCAGACAACATCTTAACATTCTGTTTGTCACACCAATCTTTAAACTCGCCGTAACATTTTTCGTCCTGCCGTTTAGATTTTTCAGGTATTAAAACGGAAAGCGCCGAATTCACAACGCTTTTGAGTTCACGAGGAGTGGAAGGTACTGAAATATCGCTATCAGTATCAGACATTTTGCGTTTTGTCAAGAACTGTCAAAATATATATTGAAACATATCATTTCCATAGCACCCATTGTTAAATAAATTAAATTGCTGTTGATTTTATAGCAATGATATATTTATTTACAATTATCTAGTTTAATAATTTTAACGATTGCACGAAAAATAGTGTGTATGCCATGGCCGCGAAACTTTTTAACGACCTCAAGACTATCTTGCCTCGGCCGCAAACGGCCTCGGCGATAACTGTTCTTTCGGTACGTTAAAAAGGTATTTCGCTGCCTAAGCATACAAATAACTATTGTTTTATTGTTTAAATAAAGGATGTCACCCATCCGAATATCATGCAAACTAATTTTCGGACACGACAACGTCTGTCGGGTTCGCTACTTGTATAGTTAAAAATTCTTGATTAGATATTACAAACATTATAATATGGAAATACATTTTTACTAAGGTGGAATTTACCAGCGTTGGATACTTTTTTCTATCTTAGTTCTCTACGATAATGTACTCTTTGTACCAATTTAATTTTGTTGGCTCCAAATAACTGCAGTTCATGTGTCTGTTTTGTCATACTTCACTTAAAGTTCTGTATAAATTCCAAGCTCAGTTGGTGGTTTTAATTGTCTGAATATGACAGATTCTTTAAACAAAAGGCTCAATTATGAACTTATCGTCTTTGTTGAATTACTTGTGTAGTACAAATATCCTTTAGCGTATTAAGTCTTTTACAATTTTCTTCAGTATTTATTTGTTTTAAACTCCGGGCATGGAACTTTCGACATGCATCCAGTGCCGGATCATTGTCAGTAAAAATTCTAAACTCAAACAGTTGTAAGATTTCATAATTCAGAAGTTTGATGCATATTGTCAGGAGGGCAACGGCAACAATTTAAACATTTGAAATTAATCTGATTTGTTTCCACTAAACCCAGTATGTATCCATTTGAAATAACAATCTCCGTACGTTCCTTGTGGTTTCAATTTTTTTTTGGATCTTTGTTGGGAAATTAAACCACAATGCTTTTTATATTTTCAGTTATGTTATTTTAGGATATTGAAATATGAAAAAAAAAACATTGTGGTTTCATTTTCAACCAAAATATTCACAAAAGAGTATGTAGTATCCCATTTTAGTTGAAAAAGTTTAGGGGACTTCGGGTTAATCCGGAAGTATAAAAAAATCTGATTTTATTTTTTTTTTCTTAATTTTTGCCTGCTTGCACTTATTTGAAAAGTTCCATAAATATAATCCTTTTCGTTTTAAAAATTGTATTTACTTAGTTTAATTCTTTATCCCAACCCCGAATATATGATTTCTTATACAGGGTGATTTTTTCGATGGCACAAAACCGGTTATAATAAAAATCTAAAAATTCGTAATAAGGTTGATTGATTCATTGATTAGTTCGACACCACCAGTCAGAGGCTTCGAGACCTCAGGCTCAACAGTTTGTTCTTTAGATCTTTTTTGTAGAAATCATCCTTTGGGTACCCTAGTCCTAGAAATTTATATCTCCAATCAGATTTTCTACAACAGTTGGTGTGAGAATGTTTAACAGGATTTTTCTGATTGATAGGCATGTTGGTTTTAATGTAGTGGTAGGGTTATTGGCCTAAATGACTTTGCCCGTGAATAATCCCCGGAATTAAAATGATTTGGGCTCTTTCCCAATTAGTTGGAATGTATCCAGATGCCAGTGATGATCTGAAGAGTTTACAAAGTAGGTACTGATGGAGATAGATGTATTTGTCCCTGATGTAGATGAGCTGGGATTATACCATCTGGCCCAGGAGCTTTGTAAGGCTCAACTGAGTAAATAGCCCAGTTCAATTTGCACTGGGTTATTACTTTATTAGCAGCACTCTCCAATTTCCTCGCACGAGCTAGGGGAGTTGGAGGTCTGACGGATTGCCCCGCTCTTGTCTCTACAGAGTCTGGTAGATGTGCCTGTAGTGGAATCTGGCATCGCGAAGTTGTTCGGAGGCAAGTTCCACATCGTCACTATTTTTTATTTTATTTTTGACAAACCCTAGTATGTGTTCTAGGTCATTTCTGTATTTCTCCCATGGATCTATCGAATAAAAATACGCTCGGCTTCCGGTGACTTCTGGATATACAGGAAGCTGCAGTCAACTCCGTTCTTTTGAATAAAAGTTCCCGAATATTTCCAACTTTTTGAATTGCTGACGCTGACTTAATTACAAATAACTTTTTAGAACAAGGTACTATACCCAAGTTTTTAATTTGAAAAAGGCACGTCATGTGCTTCAAAAATTGGGTTCTGGAGTATGATTAGCTTTCACAGACTCAATTTATTCTTTGTGAACCCATCATCTACCACAGCAACTCTGACTGAAGCCAGGACATCTACGTCGTAAGTTCATTGATTGATCGGTTCAGCACCACCAGTCAGAGGCTTCGAGACTTCGGCAGTTCCGCCTTTTAGGTTGTACCGTTAATGTGAAATCAGGCTCAACAGTATTTTTACTATGTCCTTCTTGGAGGAATCCTCCCTTTGGTACTCCAGTCATAGGAGTTTATATCTCCGATGAGACAGTGCTTCACATTCGAAGATAGGCTCCTCTCTATATATGCCAATTGTATGCATCTGCTTCCTTAGAGCCCTTTCAGACTAGGATACTGTATCTGAGATACGCGTATCCAAGATACAGAAAATACACGTGTTTAAATGTAGGTACTCACACTGCATTCATCACGGCATACAGTATCGCGATACTAAAGACATGTATTTTCTGTATCTGGAATACGCGTATCTCAAATACAGTATCCTAGTCTGAAAGAGCTCTTAGGGTACAGTGACCGGTGAGTGATCCCGTCACCTTTCTTATCTGGCTTCTGCTGACGGTTAATATTTCGTTAGTTAGCGATTCCGATGGTTTTTGGAACAGGGGTTTACTATATTCCTGCTTTGTCTCGTGGTTACAGTACGTCTGATGTTTAGTTTTGAATCCACCGAGATGTACAGCACGTTCAGCAGTGCGTGGAATTGCACCTTGGTCCAGCACCTGCTCCTATGTCAGTTTCAGATCCGTGTTTGTACCACACCAACGTTCCTTCTCGACTACATGGTTCCATCTCATTTTAGTTTAGCTGGATATGGATTGATTGGTTGTCGTTAATTGTGTCCAACAAGTTACCACTTCTCTTTTCAAGAAGCGAGTTTGTGATAACATCTGTGCCTCATTCTGTATGCAGCCATTCTCGCTTCCACCTTAACATGCAGAGCAAGAGCCGGAAGGTTGAGAATAGCTTCTATTGCCGCAGTTGGACTGCTTCTTATCGCACCCGTTATGTACAGACTGGCAAGCCTCTGAAGTTTAGATAGCACCAGTTGGGCTTTCCTTTGATTTGTTTTTGGCCACCGAACTAAGGCTCTATATGTAATCGTGGAACTCACCACAGTTGTGTACAGCCAGTGTAGGGACTGTGGACTTAGTTCCAATGTATTTTCATTCACCTTTTTGGCAGCCATCAAGGCTATTTTACCTTTATTGGTTTTGTTATGTAGATGCGGATTCCAGGTTAGTTTTGTATTCAGAATTATACCCATTTACTTGAATTCCTGCACGTTGAAGATGCTTGGCAGTTTTATTCCCTCAAGTTTGATACAAAAACTAAAAACAACAACAAAACATAAATAATCCGACACGTCAATTTTTCTGTTGTTCGACCTGCGTCACCTTTATGTCTAATCAAATTTCAACATCACTAGTAACCAAAAACCGATATGAATTAGTCGACTCGAGAACAACTGTGAATAACGAATCGCCCGAAACGTGGAAAATACGTCGAGCAACGAACAACAGGAACAACAGAGTTCATTTAATACAGCTTAAACGTGATCTGCAATGTTTATTAATAACTTTTTTTGGTATCTTTTATGATAACAGACCTACTAAGCATTATCACACTAATCAATCATCCTATAAATCTAGCTATTTGAAAGTGAAACATTATTTTGTTTCAGCAAAATTTAACCTAACCGGTAAGCGACCATTCGTTTGATAATAGAGACTGAAAACACGCCAAATACATTTGTAGGTCATACTACTGATATACAGTCTGGTTAAATATAAAATCGATTGGGTGATTTATTTGTTTTTCGGCATCTGCTGAAAAGTTGATACATAATACTATTCAATAAATCAGAACTCAAACAAGCTGCACAAACAAGTAAATGCAATTTAAAAAATCTGTTGATTCCGAAAATTCGGAGATTTTGTTGCAATCAGTCAATTTGATTATGTTATGCGTTGAAACATTGCAACAATAATAAGAAAAATAGTAGACACATGTGGAAATAATTTTGTTTCAAGAAACTGAGATGAATGTGTGGCGTTTTAGTATGGGTGTAATTTATAAACCGGTTGTAGCGTAGAATCTTTCTCATCACGTCAAGTTTACATCACCAGAGAAAGAAAAAAGAACAATATCATCCGCTTTCTAAAATAATATGTACCTGCAAACACGTATTAATATAAAAGTGTAATAAACTGTAGTAATATAAAAATAATGTTTCATCAAAACTTTTATCTTCACTTGACGTGTCCGAGCCAGAAATACTAAAATAGTATATTCCAGAAAACGTGTAATTCCTTTACAAGAACTCAAAAAAAACCAAAGCGTTATTTATTGTTGCTTAAGACGATACATACAGTGTGTAAAAGCCAAATGGAATAAATTCATTATTTCGGTTACTGTACATATTTATAAAAAATCCCGAAACACGTCAAATTTAAATTATAACTTGACATTCTTTAACGTGAAAATGCAACCCCTACCTTCAACCCCCTTAGAATGACAGGTACAACCCCAAATTTTTTAAATGGGAAGTATAGGCTTGTGATATATCATTTGGAAGGTCTCTTCATTCTCTATTCAAAAATGTTATTGTTTTTAAATTTAATGCAAAAATTAACATAAAAAAATTAAAATCATGTTGTTACCGAAATTCGCTAAAATATACTCGGAACTTATTACAATATTACTTAAAACTTATTTCCCGTTTAGGTCTTGATAATGAGAAAGTGAACAAAAACCGTAGCAATGTGGTTTTTAGATGGTAACCATTAAAAAACTTTAAAGAATTTCCGTGGCAACGCTATTTTAACAAGCAGTAGTAAATTGTTTTATTTAAGTTGTCATTGTTGTAATTTAAGTATAAAGTTTGTTCAATTCAATTCTGAAAAATGGTTAGATTAACGGAAATGCATAAAATAACAGTTTTACAAATGATTGGTTACGGAGATAACATCCGAACACAACAGGAAGTAACTCGCCTATTCCATGAGAAATTTCCTAATTTACCGCCTATATCCCAAGGAACAATAAGTAAAATAGAAAAGCAGTTTCGCGAGTTTGGTCATGTAAGGCAGATAAAAAAAGCAGCTGCTAATGCACTGAGTGATGAACTCAAATTAGATGTGTTGCTTGAGTTTCAGGAAAACCCACATACATCGAGTAGACAGGCATCCACTACATTCAATGCTAGCCATACATCGATAGCAAACATATTAAAAGAAAATAAATTGCATCCGTATAAGATGATACCTACTCAGGAGCTCATGGAAGACGATTTTGATAGGAGAACTTTTTTTTGTGAGCAAATGATGGACATGTTGGATAACAATATTATCCAATTAGAAGACGTTATGTTTTCTGATGAGTGTACTTTTTTACTTAACGGTCATGCTAATCGGCAAAATTGCCGCTACTGGTCCACGGAAAATCCTCACTGGATGAGAGAAGAACACACTCAATACCCTCAAAAGGTTAATGTTTGGGCAGGGATTGTAGGGAACAATATAATTGGTCCCTTTTTTATTGAGGGCAACTTGAATGGCAACAATTATTTGGCACTACTTCAAAATGATGTCATTCCAACGTTGGCAAATTTATATCCTGATCCAGGTAATCCTCAAGTTCCAGCGAATACGATATGGTTTCAGCAGGATGGAGCACCACCACATTACCAAATTAATGTCCGGCAGTACCTAGATACAATATTTCCCAATCGGTGGATAGGGAGGCGAGGATCGATTGAATGGCCAGCGCGATCACCTGATCTTACATTATTAGATTTCTTTTTATGGGGATATGTGAAGAGCCATGTGTACAAAACTAAACCTTCTGATTTAAATGACTTAAAAGAACGAATAACGCTTGCGATTAGGTCGATCACGCCTGATATGTTAAATAATGTTAGAAGACAGTTTTATTTGAGATTAGGATGTTGCCAAGACGTTCGCGGAGAACATTTTGAACATCTACTTCATTAACATTCATAGTTCTTTTTCGTGTTCTACATTTTATTACGTTTTGCATTACATTTTAGTTTTTGATTGTATGTAGCGAATTTCGGTAACAACATGATATTAATTTTTTTTATGTTAATTTTTGCATTAAATTTAAAAACAATAACATTTTTGAATAGAGAATGAAGAGACCTTTCAAATGATATATCACAAGCCTATACTTCCCATTTAAAAAATTGGGGGTTGTACCTGTCATTCTAAGGGGGTTGAAGGTAGGGGTTGCATTTTCACGTTAAAGAATGTCAAGTTATAATTTAAATTTGACGTGTTTCGGGACTTTTTATAAATATGTACAGTAACCGAAATAATGAATTTATTCCATTTGGCTTTTACACACTGTATAGTAAAAGTAACGAATCTTTCTCGTTACGTCATAACTTATAAGCATCCGAATCAAATCAATAAGACAGTTCGTATATGTATATTTTGTTGAAGTTTAGATGAAAAATGGGTAAGTTATTTGATTTTTAATGATAGGCTGTTATGTAGGTGTAGGTATCTAGAAAGAGGCGTCAATGTTTAATTGAGCTTTGGAATTTTTATTAAAGATAGATGTTATAATTATATTCCAGAGACTCTGGGTCAACTGCGAGGCAACATTGTCCGAACATTTCAAGAAATTACCCCGGAAATGTTACGCAGCTCTTTAATCACTTTTTGTTCAGGTTGCAAAAATGTATAGATCAAAATGGAGAACACGTGGAACATCTTAAAGATTTTTATTAAATTAGATAATTTATAATGTTCATTTTCATTGAAATTTGATTCACCTTTCAAGTTTGTTGAATTGTTTTAGATATTTCTAATAAGTCGTGCTTCTTTCAAAAACATTCGGTATAATTTTTTTGTAAACGTAGGTATTAGTTAGCAGACAAATTTTGTAATATTGTTTTTTATTTAAAACGTATGAGCCAGACATATATTTATCTAACAAACAATCATCATTAAAAACCAAATAACTTACTCATTTTCCATCTAAACTTTAACAAATTATACATTTTCAGTTCAGCTTTCAGATAGACTAAAAATATATAGGGTGTTTCATTAAAAAAATAGACGATATTTTCATTTAAAAACACCATTTTCTTAAAAACACCCTATATAAGATTTAACTAATTAAACATTTATACTGAAAAAACTTTATAAAAAAGAAATTGTTCGTCGAAAACCACACCTTCCTATCGTTTCTGAGTTCCGAGATTTTTACAGTTAAAATGGGACACCCGGTATTCATGTAATTTTCGAATACACTAACGTTTACTTTCGTCCAAACTGCTATTATAATACAGAAAATTTAGTGTTGCTAGGCCAAATATATAATGACGTATCTTAATCCACGAGAAAGTCTTTGCAACAACAAAATTTCCTCAGCCCAACTCTCCCTTAAGGAGCTGAGTAAAGTTGATTTTTTTTTATTTATCTCAAATTTGAGTAAAGATGGAAACTTGAAATTCTGTAATTTTTGTGCACTCGTACTGACCAACCACCAGTATTTTCTCAACATTCCTGGTACCTTATAAGGGTGTGAAATTTCCATCCCTCACTTCATTTAATATTAAATATTTTTTTCGAGGTTGAGTTTTATGAAATAAAAATATTGTTTGAAATAAAATGTTTTTATACTGTTGCAATTTCTTCCTAGAAGTAATAGAAAAGGAGAAAAAAAATGAAATACAATATTATGATTATATTATTCATTGAATAATAAACTACGTATTGAGAATGGAAAACAATAAAAATGGAAAAAGCAAGAATAAAATACGATTCATAATAAGTGATGGAAATGATCGCATCCAGCCAAATGTAAACGAAGTTTACGTCTCATCGATTGTCGAACATGGTCAAATAGTTGAGACGTTTTTTTTATAGTATCAGACGCTGAGGAAATTTTGTCATCGGAAAGATCCAAGATACTTTTATGAAGGCAATCACCTCCTGATTTTTTTCGCATAGATGTAGAAATATCATATCCAAAGTCTCCAAAGTACATAGGTTGCCAATAAACTTGAATGTCATCTGACGTCGCCATATTTCGCGTCATTGTGCCTGCCGTATATATCAGTTTACCATTGTTCAGTGTTGTTTTCATTTTGTTTTTGGTGCTTTTGGTAGTTTTTCATAAAAGTTTCGTGTAATTTTATTTATGAAAGAAAGACATCGTAAGTTAAGTGCTCTTACTTTAAAAGTCATGTAACATATTATATAGTCTTTTATTGAATTGTGAGTAAAACTGGTTCATTTATTCAAACCACGGCACAGAATAACTGCATCAGCTGAAAACAGTAGCATCAGCAGTATCTAAATGATGGGTTTCACAGAAGATGGATGGCGACTATTTCCTGTGAGGTCACTTAAATAACCGTTTATAAAACAAATATTCAGAAATTAAAAGATAGGATTACCTCAGAGATTAGAATAATTAGGCAATCAGGGATGTTGCAGAATGTACCGAATAAACCCCGATTCTTTTGCAAAAGTTCCATGTGGCGTTGTGAAGAGATTTTTGTTGTTCCATTAAAAAAAAAGTGAAGATATTTCTATCACTTTCATCAGATACCAATATTTTTTGGTTTAATTTTAAAGGACTGTGAAAATTAATTTATTTCGAAAACTCATAATTACAATTTTTTTTGACCGAATTGTTGGGAAAATGGCTGTCAATGTAAATCAAAATTATCGTTATTAGCAACAATTTGATTATTGGTGTTATCTATAACGGGCATCTAGATGCAAGAACATTTGCCAAGTTAAAAGAATGGTTTGCTCGAACAAGCAGTGTGGATCATGAACCAGGCTTTCCTAGAGGAAAATAATTATCTGTATGTTTTGCCTTGCAAGAAAACCCTGTAATCAATGTGAGATAAATAAATGAAGATTTAGACATTTGTTAATAATCTATTTCTAAGTTTTTAAAACAACACAAATATCATCCGAACCGTATACCGTCACATCAAGAAGTAATGGAAAACTATTTTGAACGATGGGTTCAGTTCCATGGGCGCAAAATAAAATGAAAGAAAACGGAACTTTTCTGAAAATGTCGTATTTACGGACGAAGCAACATTTAACAATTGTTTTGTGGATAAACACAATTATCATTATTATGTTGCCACCAATCCGCATGTAACTACTACACTACTACTACACTTTTTTTGTGTAGTCAATCCACATTGATTTCCTGCCTACATTAAAAGTTTGACATGTGTCTTTGCTATTCTCTCAATTTTCCTTTATTCCTTTTTGTCATGGGTCTTTCCTCCAGTCTTTAGTTACCATTTTTTATACGTCTCTTTCTATTTGTTCCAATGGTCTGTGTGTAAATGGTATCGTTATTCTTTATACGTCACTGCCTTCTTCCATAATTTTATTATGATCAAGCTATCTTATTCTGGGTGCTTCCATTATTCTTCTTATAATATCAGCTTCTAATATTTCTTCTATTTCCAGATTCCTTAATCTTTCATACTGTCCATCACTTAATTTCTTCTGTCCATAGATTTTCCTAATAATTTCTCTTAATAAATCTCCGCTGGTCGTTGCTCTAGTTTTGGCTGCATAAGTTACTGCTGTTCGTATTGCTGTCTTGCATATTCTCTTTTTGTGGTTATCTTGATTGTTTGGTTCTGCATTGGAGGATTGTATTTATAGTATGCTCGATATTCTGTTGTGCAATTTCATCTTTTTTCCCATTTCGATTGTTGATGTTTTTGCCGAGATATTCAAAGTTCTGAACTACTTCAAATTCATATTTCCCTTTTCTCATCTATTGATTGTCTGTGTTGTTCCTATCTCTTTGTACTTCCATTAATTTGTTTTCCTCATTTATTTCTAATCCCCGTTTTCTGGCTTCTGTTACAATAGTTTGCAGCGTTTCTTGTATACTTTTCTGGTCTCTTTATGGATAAATTATCTGCATATTCCACTGTTTGCGCCGGTTTATTGATAAGAAACATTCTTTGTTTTTTCTATCCACTATTACATTGAAAATTATTGTTGAGAGCCTATCTCCTTGCCTCAATCTTGAGTTAATTTGAAACTAATTCGATATACCTTCATTTTTTAGAACTGTTGCTTCCGTTATTTTTATTAACCTTATAATATAAGCTATAAGCTTTTATCTCCCTTCGAACCAGGATATCGAATGCTTGCTTAAAGTCAGTAATATATGCATCTGGATGTCCCGTTCATAACATGTTTCCATCATTTTGTTGATAGGTGATATAACTAATACAATCCCGATCTTGAATTCAGAAAATTTTCAAATTCGCAGCCTCTCACATTATTTTCGATTGTGAAGCATTATCTCATTGGAGATATAGACTCCTAGGACTGATAAGGGCTACTGGTCTCTTCACATAAACGGCACAACCAAGAGCACAAAAAGCCTAAAGGCTGAGGTGCCGATGACTCTAAACCTTTGACTGGTGTGCTGAACCAATCAACCAATCAATCAATCAACCTTTCGACATTTTTCTTGTATGAGAACGTGGCAAAATTAAATGTATATTTTTAAAAACTTCTTTTATTCTGTTCATTGCTGTTCATTTCAGATTTATACACGCTGTTTCACGACGAGCTTACACTATCTATATATTGGAGACTACCCACACGAATTCTATAAAAATTGGCATACATGGAGAACAAGGTTATGGCGAATGTATGAAAATATTTTGACATACATGTCACTTGCGGATATACTGAAAGTGAACGACAAATTTGTTATTTCAAATTAAACGCCCTGTATATTATTAACTTTTCGGATTCTATATGAAATTTTAATGTTACATTGTGTAGAATACCCTATACCTAAAATTTATACTTATCTAAATATTAATTTTTTTAATAAAAAATTGACAGGTGCACCTTCATATTTTTTAAGATATTTACATGTATTTGAAAACATTAATTATTTCAGCCCTATTATTGCGTAGACGTAGGCGGAGTTAATTATTTTGTTATTTTAGCGGGCTGTGTCATAATTAAATAGTAAACTAATTGTCATTATTTGAAGTTAATCGCGTCGTACAGTTTTAAGTGGATTTTTGGTTATAGAAGCGATCTTTTTGCAACTAAACTACAACAAACTTTGTAGGTCAAAGAGAGTTTGAAATATTTTACGCCGTTTGAGAACACATTGTATTGATCTATTATGGACCCCAGAATATGATTAATCTTTGAGGGACAAACTGTGTATTGAATGATTATCGTCAATTTTTTTCGTGTTACTTCCCCATATTTTTTAATAATACCGTGTTCCGATTAGACCAACAAACATTTCGTATATTTGTGTATGATTAATGGTGTCTTTTTTATTTCATTTCATTCACCTGGAAAGATAAATCAATAACAGGGGTCTGGTGTTTTTGGTTCAATTAGTGTAGATTGGTGATTTTTAATCATTTTTTTAATTTCGGAACCAACGGACTTTTCATGATATTCAGTGATACTTTCCAAAATAACAACGAATGTTCTCTTTTTGATATATTCGATTTGAATCTCTTCGACAACTTCAATCGTCTGAACTGTAGAACACGGCTTTGAAATTTAAAGTTTTCCATACAATCCCATCAAAAACATGATTGTGAAATGAGAGCCAAGGTCAATATTATATTTGCATTGGTTGGAAGTGAGATCTAAATGGGTGCCAAGTCAGTCCTGAAATTTATTTATAATAACATAATAGTATATTAAGATATAAGGGCCGGAAGTGAAGCAGCTTGAGGGCTACCAAACCCGAAAGTTGTAAGGGAACATCCGGCCCGTATATCTTACGCTATTTTTTGCACGATCGGTTTTTTCCGCTCCAAGTAGTTCTATACCCAGTGAAGCTCCCTTTATTTCCAATAACATACATCACCAACAAAGTAAAATGGTTTTTATTTTCAATAATTGTGCTTTAAACTGCTTTATTAATTTTAATATGCATCAATTTAAAGTTAAATTGATTTGTTTATTTTTATATTTTGCTATAAATGGTCTTACGTTATTTTTTGAATAAAGTTGTTACGTACTACAGTGCTTTTCGTTTTCTTATAGAAACTCCTATCCTCAGAACTGAGCGTTAATTGCACAAAGTCTTTTAATGATTTTACGCTGAATCGTATCCAAGCTTCCTTGATTTATCTTGTTAACTTGACAGGTTTTAATTTGTCAGATCATACGACTAGGTCAATCTCGCGCGGATGCAGGGCACTAATTTAGTGAAATCTTTGTTGGGTAAAGCGTTTAGACACTAGGGCGTTGACAATTTTCATCGATTTAGAAAAATTAAAAAAGAAGTAGAGAATTTCACTGATAATCACAAAAACCTAGTTTGGATTTCAAACAAACTGTACCTATATCCTCCCGGTTGAAATTTGGAATTTACTGGATCCAAACAACTTCTAAAATCTTATTTTAAGCATGAACCGTCGATGCCAGGACAGCAGGTGGGGCGCTTGATATACGATAAGCACAAAGCGCTTAACGCATTTCCCTCAATTAAACTAGTATTGTGTGATGAAATCCTACGTTCAACGTTTTCTTGTAATATATAATATAATATTTCTTCTAGCTTATATTTTAAATACCACTATGTATAAACATTTCTTTAAAGGGAGACTGTAAGCTTTTAAAACAACGAGGGTCGATCCAGGTACTTGCTATTAATAGATTTATCACTCGAAAGGGAAACTTCAATCTTAAATACATGTTTGAAAAAGATATTAAACAACAGCAGAATAAAATGTACTTTTGAGTAAGACGAATCGTTTTATTTTTCTGCCGTTACAATTCAGAAGTGAGATCAGAATTTTTGTTGTTATTTTTTTTTTATATATACCGCACGCCTTTGATTAAAGACATAATAGGGAACTTGCCCATTTTTTTTTTATTCTACTAAAATGTGTGTTTATATATGAAAACACATTATACCAAATATCAGTCCTTAAATCGCAATACTTATTTCACAATAAATAATTAAAGTTGGAATCGCCACCGGGTGTATTCAAACGAAGAAAAATGCGCGGCAGCGGCTGTGACGTCACACCGCACCTCGCGCATCGGTAACCGCAGAAACAGCCATTTGAAGCATTATTGATTTTTTATCGAATTCGAATCGTTAGCGTCAGTTTCTCAATTTTAAGTGTTGTTTGAATTGTCGGTTCACAATCGCCTGACTCGAAAAGTGCGGTCTGACGTCACAACCAATGGCAGCGCGTTTTAAGAGCAGTTCAAATTAATCAAATTTTAACCCTTTATTTCTCAGGTAATTTAATCGTTATTGGAATTTTTCTTTTTCTACGAAGTTCCTTATGATAATATCTTACGATTTTAATTGTTTTTAAATGATTTTATTTTTTTGGCAAGTTCCCTATTATTATTAAAAACAATTTGACAAAGATGAGCAGTGACTGAGAATACAAGTAGTGATAGTGATAACCGCGATGAATTGTCGAAACAACGGCCACGTAGGCGCTGTCAGTTAGAAAGGAACTTTTCTACGGAAAGGCAAAAAGAGCCTGAGTGTTCATCAGACGATGAAAATATTCAAGTCGAAGCTAATCAGAGAAAAGCTGCGAAGAAGCGCAGAATTGAAGAGCTTATAGCCACAAAGGTTAGTGAAATACTTCAACAAATGCAACCTCCGATTCAACCGGTTGTAGACGATTCCTTTTTAAATAATGTGCATCGTCAATCCGCAACAAATAATATTAATCTAACCAAGAGTGATATCGTACCAATTTTTGACCCCGAAACTGGTGATATGAACGCCCAAAATTGGCTAAATAAGATTGAACAACTTGGACAAATTCATCAATGGAATGATGTAACAAAATCCTATTTTATGCAGTCAAAATTGTCAGGAATCGCTAAAGTCTGGTATAACGGTCTTCAAGAATATATAATAAATCGTGGACAGACTGGAAAACTGAATTATTACGAGCTTTTCCTTCAAATGAAAATTTTATGGAAAACCTAAAGTCAATGATTGCCAGAAAAAAACAACCTGAGGAGACAATGTTACATTACTATTATTCAAAATGTGTGCTTATTAGGAAGTGTGATATTGTTGATCTTAATGCAACTTTTTGTATTATCGATGGACTTCCCATCGAACATCAAGCAACAGCAAAATCCGCCAACTTTAGAACACCAGAGGAATTATTTCAAGGGTTTTTATGTAAATTGGATAATACACCGCCATTATCACAAAAACGTGAAAGACTATCCAAAGATGATTTTACGAAGTGTAATATTTGCAAGAAAAGTGGACATTTCTCTCGAAATTGTTTCTTCAGAGACTCAAACGCGGGACCATCTGGACTAAACAAGAACGTGGAAGACAGAAAACCCAGTGACTACAAAACTCCAAGGTTCGGTGGTGCCAGAGCCAAAACAAAAGAATGCAGTCATTGCGGAAGAAAAGGTCATATTAAGGAAAACTGTTGGCATTTAAATCCAGCCAAAGTACAACTATTACAAAGGCAAGTACCAAATTGTACTTATAATATTAATGTTTGTGTAAATAATATAAATTGCAAGGGCTACCTAGATACAGGTAGTCAAGTAAACGTAGCTAATACTTCTCTGATAAAAAAGCTAAATATTAAATTAAATCAATCGAATATTATTATTAAAAGTTTTGGGAATAACATTATATTTCCCGAAGGCATGAATTTTGTTGAATTTAAATTCAAAACTTTTTCCATAAAATCGGCTTTACATTTTGTAGACGTAGATATGGGCGCTATTGAAGTGATAATAGGTCAACCAATTATTAATCATAATGAGATAATGTTAAATATTCAAAACGGACAAGTTAATTTAAATAAAATAATTGATGTGAAAGATAGTCGTCCAGTAATATTAGAAAAAGATATCTCAATAAAGCCTCATTGTACCTCTTTAGTTCCCGTTAGTACAAATAGTAGTAAATGCCTACTTATTTCAGCAAAAACCTGTGATTTTTCAGAACATTATACCATTCCTACTTGTTTATTAAGCGAAACTAATAATTTTCTTAGCATTACCAACACAGGTCCTAATAAATTAAAATTGTATAAAGGGAGAATTTTAGCAAGGGGCCAAAACATACATTTTTCCGAAAATAAAGACGATTTTTTACAACCAGCCATACAATTTACATGGTCTTTAAATTTAACTGATGTTAAGGTAGATTTAAAAGTGTTAAAAGAACCTCATTTAACCAAATTTTATAATATGTTGAAACTATTTCAAGACTGTTTTGCTAAAAACAGTTCTGAATTAGGTTTTACAAATCTAATAGAATTTGAAATAAATTTAGAGAAAAATGAACCCATTTTCTACCGGCCATATCGATACTCGGAAAAAGAAAAATATATAATTCGTAACAAAGTTAAGGAAATGCTGGAAAACGGAATAGTAAGAAAGTCTTGGTCTAGTTATTCAAGTCCGGCAATTTTGGTTAAAAAGAAAAACGGTGATCATAGATTATGTATAGATTATAGAAAATTAAATTCTATAACAGTAAAGGACAGGTATCCTCTTCCACATATAGAAGACCAAATCGGTCGTCTTGCAGGACAACAGTATTTTACTAGTTTGGACATGACACAAGGGTACTACCAAATACGTGTTGCATCAAATTCAATAGATAAAACAGCTTTTGTGACGCTGGACGGACAATACGAATTTTTACGGATGCCCTTCGGATTATCGAATGCTCCAGCGACTTTTCAAAGGTTATTAAACAATTTATTCTCCGATTTGTGTCACAAAAATGTAAGCGTTTATTTAGATGATATATTAATTTCATCCACGACAGTAGAGGAAGGCCTTAAAATGCTAGAAATCGTTTTGAAGTTGCATCAATTACCTATGACAGTTTCTTGGTTTGAGCTCATATTTTAGGAAGTTCGTCGGGGATCATGCGCTAATAGTAGCTCCATTGACGAATCTCTTAAAAAAATCAGTACCATGGAAGTGGTCATCTATAGAGGAACATTCATTTAATGAAATGAAAAAACAATTAACATCAAGGCCAGTACTTTGTATATATGATCCAAATTTGGAAACTGAATTACATACAGATGCCAGTAGCAAGGGTATAGCTAGCATTTTATTACAAAAACATGGGGAAAACTTTAAACCTGTGATGTATTATAGTCGTATGACATCTAAAGATGAAATGCTATATCATTCTTATGAGCTGGAAACCCTTGCTATAGTGGAATCAATTAGACGATTTAAAATTTATTTAACCGGGATACATTTTGTAATTGTAACTGATTGCGCAGCTGTTCGGTATACTTTTACAAAACGTGATATGTTACCACGTGTAGCACGATGGTGGCTAACCATCCAAGACTTCGATTTTGAAATTAAACATAAGCCAGGAAATAAAATGAAGCATGTAGACGCTCTAAGTCGTAATGTATCCAGCATTATTTGTTCTGATGACTGGTTTTTATGCGTTCAGCACCAAGATGACACTATAAAAACAAGTTATAATAAATTATCTCAAAAAAATTGTGATCAGCAATTAAAGGCTTTATACACTATTAAAAATAATAGATTATATCGTATAACAGCAGATAAAAATGAAAAACTAGTTATACCAAAATTCGCTAGGTTCAATATATTAAGAAAATATCATGATGATATTGGACACATTGGGTATCGTAAATGTGACGCACCAATTAAAAGTAAATTTTGGTTTAAGGGTATGACACGCTTTATTAAAAAATATGTGTATTCCTGCATTGATTGTGCCTATAAAAAAGACCAATATGGAAAAAAGTCAGGATTCTTGCATCCTATTGATAAGCCCACTGAACCCTTGCACACCTGGCACACTGATCATTTAGGTCCATATGTCAAAAGTCCTGGTGGTTTTTGTTACATTTTGATGATAGTTGATTCTTTTTCAAAATTCTTATTTGCGCGACCAACAAAATCTACCAACTCCAAAGAAGTGATATATATTTTGAAAGATCTCTTCAGTATGTTCACAGTTCCCAAACGAATTATTTCTGATCGCGGTAAAGCCTTTACTAGCATAAAATTTAAAGATTTTTCAACAAAATATCAATTTAAACATATTTTAAATGCTATCTCTTCACCCAGATCTAATGGTCAAGTGGAAAGGTACAATTTGACTCTTAAATCGGCTATTAATGCTAGTGTTAATGATGAAAATGAATGGCATTTCGTGCTTCCAGACGCAGTATGGGGTATAAACAATACTGTAAACGTAAGCACAGGTTTTACTCCGTGCAAACTTATGTTCGGTTTTGAATCCCCAAAACATGTAGATTTGGAAAACACAACACAACACACAAAGTCAGATAAAATAAATGAACGAAAAATAGCCAAAACAAACATGGATAAACAAGCTAAGAAAATGAAAATATTATTCGACAAAAAAAGAAAAATAGCGGTTTCTTACTCAGTTGGTGGTCTGGTATTGTGGAGCGGCAGTGGAAATTCGCAAAAAGAAGTTACAAAAAAAACGCCCTTTAAATTTGGGGGGCCTTATAAAATTACTAAAGTTAAGGGTAATGATCGTTACGAAATTTCTTCATTGAAGGGCATGAAAGGTTATAAAAAGTATAAGGCCACAGTACCGGATGACCAACTGAGAAAATTCAAATCATGCGTAATACTCGAAGACGAATCTGACAGTAGTGTAGTTAACAGCACCGATGAATTATTAGATTTGTTGGAAAGTTAAATTAAGTACCTATTCTAGATATTAAGCATGAAATACTATATATGAGCTCTAAAGAGCATAAAATAAAATAAAATCCAAATGGTTTCAAGTACCATAAACTAAAAAAAAAAAAATAATAATAATAATAATAATAATAATAAAAACGCTATATGAGCTCTAAAGAGCATAAAATAAAATCAAAATGGTCTTAACTACCATAAGCATAGAAAGAAAATATATATAAAAACTCTATATTTTTATGAGCTCTAAAGCGAGCATAAAAAAAAGGGTTTTAATCAACCTAAACAAAAAAAAATATTGAAATTTAAGTGTAGCCTATGGTTAAAAAAAAATAATAAAAAAATCTAACCTAACTTGATTTACACTAAGCTTCAACTACTTTATTCTGTTTTGATTGTAGGTCTCGGAATCAAAAAGTAACTGAAAAGAAGACGAGGACGTCTAATAATCATCAGGATGGCCGAATGTGATGAAATCCTACGTTCTACGTTTTCTTGTAATATATAATATAATATTTCTTCTAGCTTATATTTTAAACATTTCTTTAAAGGGAGACTGTAAGCTTTTAAAACAACGAGGGTCGATCCAGGTACTTGCTATTAATAGATTTATCACTCGAAAGGGAAACTTCAATCTTAAATACATGTTTGAAAAAGATATTAAACAACAGCAGAATAAAATGTACTTTTGAGTAAGACGAATCGTTTTATTTTTCTGCCGTTACAATTGTTTTTGTACTATTGTCATAATTTAATTTTTTAAATTATTTTCAACTTTTCAGTTCGATATTTTTTAACCCTTAACCGGCCATGTGAGATTATTTTGCATAGTCGGTCATGTGGCGTCTGACAGACTACATAGTAACAATATAAAAACAATATATACATTTTTTTTTAAATTTATTTATAAGTATTGAAACGTTACAAGTATACTTATTACTACATACAACAAGAAAATTTGCTTTAATTTTTGCACTAAAAGTAACAAAAAAATATATTTTAGGGCACCCATACAAAAATGTGTTCAAATATACATCATTTTTGTCTTTTTCTGAAAAATTACACAACAAACATTAAAAAGATAAATATTTTGGGAAATGTTTTTCCAAACAGGATTATATTATAGAACAAATAAGAAAAAAAAGCGTGAAAATTAACATAGTACATTGCAGCAATGGCTAAACATCCCGAATATTTATGCATGTATTACATAACGGTTTGGAACATTGCAAGCAAATGGCCTTCCTACACTGCACGCATAAGTATTTTGTCATACGATGCTTTGCTCGCGGACATAAATAACACATCTTACGGTTCTGCAACACTAAGTTTTCTTCAGCTGGTGGTAAATTTACATCCGGTATTTTCAAAATCCTACTAACACAAACCGACATGTACCGTCTAACAGACTACGGCAAACTGAATTGTTCCCGTATATTTTTAACCAATGATCAATACAGTCGACTAAGTGTGGCAACAAATAGTTCATCAGCAAAGGGAGGATTAGGTGGCGTGACCGATTTGTAGGCAGTACCGTTATAGAAATATGGCCTAATCTATATATTGCATAGTCTCTCAGACGCCACATGACCGGTTAAGGGTTAAAAGCGTGTTTTTTTAGTTTTTTTAAACTATATTTATTTTTAACTTTTTAGTTCGATTTACTGTCTATAGATTTTTTCTTCAAGTTCTCGTTGATAATATTATTAATTTCCAACAGAGGGTGCATGAACGTAAAATTCTTCTTCAACAACGCAATAAAATTTGAGGTGTGAAATTCTAAAACTTAATGTTGATGCAGATAGTATATCGAATTTCTAACAGAGGGCGGAGAGTTGTAAAATTAGCTCCGACTTGGAGAGAAAATTAACAGTTATTACTTCGATAACCAATCCAGTCTTGACGTGTGCACTTGCTGTTGAATTTAAAAAAAATATAAATTTAATTACAATAATTCAAATGATTTTATTCTTATTCTTAGTAAATATTTAAAATTAACTTGAATATCCAGCATTTACGTATAGCTTTTTGACTATCAAAAAAATATTCATACTATCGTTCATAGTAAGCGTAGACATCGAATTCATATTCGATATTTACAATTGATATTTTTCTAAGTGAATAAATATTCATACTCATAGTGAATGTCGACATCGAATTCGTTCGGTGCCAGAAGCCGCGGAGAGTTACATACAGACATACAAACAGACATACAAACAAACATACAAGTGAAGCTAATAAAAAAGCGTGTAAAAAGGAAGAAAGTTTAAATAAATATATTTAAAAGTGCGATTGAAAACATCCTTTCACATATATGGAAAAAACTTTTGAAACTTATCGGTACATCCGTATTGCTAGCTCTACACATAGTACGTGAGTCGGTCGAATCCAAGCTTACAACTAACTTTAGAGAAGGGAAATGGAGGAAACGTTAAGAACTTTCAGAATATGAGGTGAGTGATAGAGGGAAACGTAAAATTATGTTGGGCCTATTTGGAGTTCAGGGTAAAAAAACATTGATCTTTTCCATTTTAACACTATTATGACATCGGACAAAAATCAGAACTAGAAAAAAAATTGCGCTGACGTTAGAGAAAGTCATTATGCCGGTATTACAAAAATAATTTTTTTTTACCATTTTGCAAACGGAGATAAAGAGCGATTTCAAAAAAATTAAAACTATGAATTTGAGTTCATAGAATCGTCGAAACAGAAATATATTTTTATTTGATATCAGAACGTTGGAAAAGGGTATTCGAAATATTATATTGGATGACAAGGTCGTAGAAAAATAGTTTGAAAGAAATTATTTGAAAAATTTTAATGGAAGAGTCTCTTTAACATGATCTATCGTTACAACCTCAACCAACAGATTGCAATTTAACTCAATAAAAATACGAAATTAGAGACTTTTGGCATTATGGGATACCCACAATTCTTATTAACACATTAATTTCAATATCTAATATTTTCCACCAAATCTCTTTTTATTTTCTCACTCGTGTACATCTTCTCTTTTTAGTATATCCGCATGTTTGCCTGTTTCTGCTAGTTTTCGAAAATAACATATATAAAATTAAAAGCGTAATATCGGTTCCAGGATTCTGATGAAATTAATCAATTATAAACCACAAGCTACTAACGTCGGTAGAACCCGAGATTTTGTTGTCCGACGCTCCGAGTATTTAGGTATTTACCCACGTTCTAGAAAACGATTATTATCAATCTCAGATTCTATGGATTTTGAACATTAATTAAATACTGGTCACGCTATCTGACATGGAGATTTCTCAATTATAGGTAGAAAACATTCAAAACAAGATCTCAACATTAAAGAATCGTTTTCGATATTTTATATGGAATTCTCTTTACAAGTCTATATTTGAAATTGTTTCAATGACATGCTTTGATATCACAATACGAAAAATTCATAAAATTGATAGAAATATCCTGAGTGGGTACTCCTCACCATTTAGTTAAAACTATTTTTCCATTATAATCGTTCCAATTCCTAGTTTAAATTCGTTAGTAATGTAAAATTTTCTGTTGGTGGTATATTTTTGCTTCTTGAGGGTGTCAATATTTGATAATAATAATTGTTTGTGTTTATCTTTTGCTTTCATAGAAAAAATATAGATTACAGCCCATATCTACCTTTGTTGTATAAATATTACGAGTGTTAAACATTCCGAAAAATGAACCTACTGGAATAGTAAACATTAGCCAACATTAAAGTCCAGAACCACCACAGAAGTTGTCATGTTAATAAGTAAATAATTCCATTACTTCAGTTTTCAAAAGTTCCTTATTATACTCTTCAGTACTCAATATAATATAATTTATATAAATGTATAAAAATCAATCTACTCAATATTTCATATTATGCAGTACTTTTAACGTATCCTCAGCCAATCGTACAAAAGCCAAAATAATTGAACAAGTATATCGGGGCTCAAGCAATCAAGCAATTTCGCAGCCGTTACCCATAGCAACGGCTGCGAAACCAAACGTCACTTCCAAATTTGACATTTCTAAAATACTACAAAGACAAGGATTATTTTTTATTGAATACCAACAAATACATAAGTACTTATATTATTCAGGATGAATATTAACATTAATTGTACAGTTTGTATTATTACTTATATTTACTCCAGAAATTGAAGCAAGAACTGTCAAAATATTTTGTATATATTGAAACATATCATTTCCATAGCACCCATTGTTAAATAAATTAAACTGCTGTTGATTTTAGAGCAATGATATATTTATTTACAATTATCTAGTTTAATAATTTTAACGATTGCACGAAAAATAGTGTATATGCCATGGCCGCAAAACTTTTTAACGACCTCAAGATTATCTTGCCTCGGCCGCAAACGGCCTCGGCGATAACTGTTCTTTCGGTACGTTAAAAAGGTATTTCACGGCCTAAGCATACAAATAACTATTGTATGCTTAGGCCGCGAAATACCTTTTTAACGTACCGAAAGAACAGTTATTTTCGAGCCTGTCACGTCTTTGCTTGAATTAGATCGAAATTCCAATAATCTTTGATCCAAAAATCCGTTTTCACTGCCTATATGGGTTATAATAAGCCTGCATCCCTTTCCAGAGGGAAGTCTTAATCCTGTTGACCAACCCTCCATGACAGCTTGTCGGGAATTCAGTATATTTTTATCTTGTCAGACTTTCGATACGGGGTGTCCTTCATTTAGCCAGGTTTCATCCAAATAGAAAATATTCTTACATTCGTTGCGATATTTTCGGTTTGACCTTAAGTATTCTCGTCTCCAGCAAACAATATTCGGCCTATCAATAAGAAAAGATTTTCTGATTAATGTTTTTTCCCGCAAAGAATATGCACTTTTGCTAACTCGTTGAATGGGAATTGGAGAAAAACTTGAACTTGAAGCCATCTTAATTAGACGAATAGACGTTACTTGCTAGTTGCCGAATACTAACTACTTCAATTTTATTCTATACAGGTACTTAGATTTAAATATTAACAGGAAATTGGGTTGTACCTGTATAGATCACGGGGCAGGTAGTTCCGTCGCGCCTATGGTTTACAACTATTTTATGGTCCGAACCCCCGATCCGTGCTATCAACTCCATTGGGACAGACTTTACAATAATCCTACTGCAACTGTGGCACATGAATAAAGGAAGAAGCCAGTTTAGGGGAAATTGGGTACCGTCCATACTTAATTGAATAGTCTAGAATAGTTATTATAGTTTGAGTTATTATACTTTGATATAGTTAATATACGTGTATTATAAGTATACAAATGAACCAAAAGACATCACGTGGGAAAAATTAATAAAGCATTTATCACATGGATATCGTACACATTTTTATCGGTGTATGCGTTTAGAGTGTGAAAACACACGGTGATTATAATTTAAGATTTATCATGACTTGTTAAGGAAACTATAATCCTGAAACTGAATGGTCAAATCGATATGTTTGAAATGCTTTGTTTCCTCAGCAGCGGCAATATTGTCATCCCACGGGCGTAGATAAATAGTACTTGTATTCATTAGTACGTCATACATTATGATAGTGATAGTGATACTGATGTGTCTGGGTCGCTTACCCCAGCATGGCTCACAAAGTCTTTTGCAAGACCATAACGATAACTGCCCTGGTCGACTCCTTTTTCAAATGTGAGTTCCAGTTAAGCGTTTTATCCAGCTTATGAACTTAAATATTTTGCCTTCTCCACAAATGGGATGCTGGAACCGTGGAGCACATGCTGTTGAGGATTCATTTTTCTTCTCCTCGTAGAAGGTACAACTACAATTGTTGGTGAGATTGACAGAAAGTTGCTTCCTGTTACACCTTCTGCACACAATTTCTAGAGTTTTTGCGGAGATAGCAGGTTCAGAGCTGCACAGGTTATTACTTTATCTGATAACATAGTCGCAATCCAGTTGTTAACAAATCTTTTTATTTTGACCCCTACCTTGCACAGAGATTAGGGAATTGTTAAAGGCACTTGTAATATCTAAGAAGGTGAGTAGTGCGATTTATTTATACTAGGTATAGTGAGTAATTTATTGCCCCTACAAACCTGTATAACGCCGTTTCTGTACATCTCCCTGCCTGCTAGACACAGTTTTTGGGATTAACCTGGTAAATCAAAATTAGTGATGAGCAAAATCTGCTTTGTTCTTGCAGTCTTGGTCTTAGTCATGCGATTTTACAAGACCAAGACGAAGATCGTACATGCACTAGCAAGACCAAGACCGAATGAACAAGAACAAGACGAAAACCAAGACCGAGAACGCAAGACCAAGACCAAAGTGCAAGACTATACTAAAAATTAGAACTTTCGTATTGAATAGGTTATAATATGAGAATATTTGTCTTTACTTTAATAAGTTTATAATTAATACCTATCAAAAGATTCGAAAATGGGATGTTTTTGAAAAATTGGGTTATATTCCAATCTACTACTTTCTGTACCATCGCTATATTCTTCTCTGAAATATGTAACTAAGCATGTCCCGTCCTCTCCACCTCTCCAAGCTAATTCCACAGCCGCTATCTGATAGAACTTTTTCTGTAAATCCTTGGGGTTATTCTCGTCAAAAAATTTTAACATCTTTTTGTATTCATCGTAGGTCAGTGCTCTCGCACTTTTCCGGTGATTTTTTGGATCAGCCTGAAGTAGTTTTCTTTTAGAATTTCTAGCCATACGTGATTTTTGGAATTCAGGGTCTTTAAAAGAATCAAATTTAATATTGTATTTAATGAAGTACCTTTCTTGAAGAAAACAAACGGTGATTATAATTTAAGATTTATCATGACTTGCTAAGGAAACTATAATCCTGAAACTGAATGGTCAAATCGATATGTTGGATGGCGTCTCTTACAATTGGGTGAAATGCTTTGTTTCCTCAGCAGCGACAATATTGTCATCCCACGGGCGTAGATAAATAGTACTTGTATTCATTAGTACGTCATACATTATGATAGTTTATCTATTCATTTAATTTTCGTGATGTAATTAGATAATGTTAATTTAATTGCCACCACATAGTTACATTTTTTTTCTTTTTACAGAGGTATAAAAAGAGGGGAAGTTCTAAACCTCAATATGACCTGATAAAAGCCCATCAAAAAGGTAGTTTACATAACGCGGTAAAGTAATTGTTTCCATTATATAGAGGAGGAGAAAAGAGGTGAAAACGGAGTAAATAGCAGAGTGCGCGTTATTAACTTTTGAAACAAATCAATACTTGGTGGTATTACGCTGTTAGATAACAATGTGATAGGGGATAGGAGACCAGCGTCTCTAGTGTTCGCAGTTATTACCAGTGGCGTATTTGCCAAGTGATATATCATGTTTGTAACATCAGAATGTTCCATATAATTCTCGAACACGCTTGTGTTGGTCAATACGTGTGTGCAACTAATTATCAAGATTGCTGCTTCAAGAGATAATTAGAGATGATTGGAAGGAAATTTGTTCATAGTTCAACATAGTATCGATAAGAAAATTTAATTGTACATATTAATTTGTAAACATATAACGTGAAGTACACAGTGGAAACAAAAAACAAAACATAAGCATAAAGTGTAATAGCAAAATAGGAGTGATTTCGAGAACATTAAAGCTGGAATGTGCCAAGGAATTTCTATTAAACAATCAAGTACGAAAAGTACATTTGTTTACTGCGACTTCAAAATATTCTCAATTCTTTTTAACTGATCGCGATTTTATGTATTTTCTTCCATAATTTCATAGCCTGAAAACATAGATTCACTTTGGGTTAGCTGCACCATCGTGTTCTTCTCTTTCATAATTTCTCGACTTTATATATTCGTTGCCAGGACAACTGGCTGTCAACGATTATATAAATATATATGTATAACTGCTGCGATTTAGTTTATACCCTTGGCCCGTTTTATTCGCCATTATTAAATAAAATGTCTACTTTTATTTTGAATACACCCCAATAAGGTAAATACAGTATGCATGCATAAATAATATCTAAAATCTGTCAAAAGTTATGTCACTAATGTTGAAATAATTTAAATACAAACAAATTGCTTCGAGGAAAGTGAATTAAATGTTCAACTCCTAAATAATTGACAGTTATTTGTTGTTGAAAATAAAGGTTATTGATAATATGTCCTCTTGAATAAGAAAAATCAAATGATTTGCGTATATTTTAGTTAGAGTGCTTTGGTCTAATTTAAGTGAACGCTAGTTAGGCTTACTAGTCATGCTGTTCACTCTAATTGTGTAGTTTTCCAATTTTGATTTCTTTGTGACAACTGCTATAATTAAATGAATAAAGAGTTACAATGATTTTATTTCACAATTTTTGCATAAATTTCTATTAGTACCGTTTTTTTTTGTTTCAGGTAAGTAACGTCTTTTAAATAGAGCACCTGAGCTGAAAAATTGTTCATAATGTGGTTCTTAAGAAGATACTGGTTACAATGATGTGTTATATCGTAAAGACATCAACGAAAGTGGGTAATGAAAAAACATCGGCAAAGTAAGTAAATTATTATTTATGGAAAAAAAGTCATCAAAATAAGCTCCATATCAGTAACTATATATCCTCTAAAAAAAACCACCTGTAGGTACCCGCCACCAATTTCAGCTCCAGATTAAGAACATGACGAAAACTGAACTACACCTTTGAAATGTCACATATAATAAATAGTGGGAAAAACAAAATACAGCATGTCAAAAATTCTTATGGTTTTCATAAAACTGGCTATAAAATGAGACCGGTTTTGAAAAACTTAAATTTTATTTAATTTTATGGGGTTTCAGAACAATCAAAACTTTTTATCAGAAATGACATTTTTCACCTATAGGATACCCAATCCGTGGACACGATGTATAACTAAAAATTATTAAAATATTTTCTAGTGCGGGTAAAATCAAAATTTTCAGAACGAGTTTTGTCTGTTTAGCGTAAAATTAATCGTGAAAAGGGTAGGTTCCCAATAACGGAATAATGGCAAGTATCTAAAAAATCTAAAAAAAAAACTACTAACCAAATATCAAAAACCATTTTTCACACTACATCGCAACGGTATTATACCGACTATCGAGTCAGCTCCCTCGATAAATCGATCTTATCCAAACTCTGTCGAGAAGAGCTTTTCAGTTTCTTTCATAAATAGAGTTGCTGCATGAAACTTGCCACCGTCGTCAACCGCTTCATCGCAACTACACAATGACATTCAAATATTTTCTTAAACATTCCCAACCAATTTCAGCAGATGCCAAAACAACTACAATATAATGAATTTAATAAATACCTTCAATCAACCCAATTCCAAACCAGCGAGTCATCCGGAGAGCTAGTACTAGAGCAGTACATAATCTGACACATAACAACGAGTAGACTGCTAATTCAGAAAGGAGTTTTTCTTCGAACAAACCATAGCTAAAAACCCCGTAAATTAAAATCATATTTTCCTAGTACCTGACTTTTTTAATTATTTTTCACAATTGGGAAATGGAAGTGCAACCATAAATTTAGTCCCTTGAATGCCTCAGCCGAGACTGCACACCACGTTACCTGAACCAACTAATGAGTTATACACTGAAAAAAAGAAACTCTTGGAAGAAACGATTATACCTTTGGCCCAAAGAATTGGCGCTTTTGAATAGGTCCAAGAGCGAGGTTTCTTTAGCCAAAGGATTAATTGTCTTTTCATAAGTTTTTAAAATTCCTTCACGAAAGAACTTAATCTATTTGTTCAAAGTCCTTACAGTCTTAGCTTCAAACTAGTATGTAAGATATTTCTTCATACAAAACTTAAATATTTTGTTCCAAGGAATCCACTTCTTGGGACAATGCCGTAGAACTATAACAAAAAACAACTCTCTTGACATAAGAACCTTAGAACTTGCTTTGAAAGCAAATCTTTCTAAAGGCAAGGCCTAGATTTTTAACAAAAAAAAAACAACTCTCTTGACATGAGAACCTTAGAACTTACTTTGAAAGGAAATCTTTCTTGGTCCAAGAGCAAATACATTAGACATAGACATAGACATTGAGAGGGTTTCCACCAGGTACTTGGGAGAATTGAAATGTCTCTTGAATGAATGCCGTGATATTTATAATTTTCGTAGCTCTTGAAGCAAAACAAACTATACTTGGTTGAAGGGAAAAATATTCAAGAGATTTAAGACATTTCTTCAAGAGAACCATCTTACTTTAGCTAAGAACTTTTTTCTATAGGCAAGAGATATTCTCTTATGCTGAAATAATTTCTCTTGTCGCTAATAATTTCTTGTCAAGAGAGTTGACTACTTTGGTTCAAGACACTCATTTTTATCAGTGAGTTATATCAAAGAATACACCAACAACAAGAAGCGCATAAAACCGTGTCTACAGACGTCATGTTTTTAATTAGTCATCATATGTGGGCCTCTTTCCTATGGTCTTTAAAGACCCAAATTAGATTAAGTGGGCCTCTTTCTCATGGTTTTTACAGACCCAAATTAGATTAAAGTTGGCTTGTAGGTTAAAATTATTTTTTAAAATGATTCATTTCACGTGTACCTATATTGTCAACGAAAAGTGCAGAAGTAGCTACTGATGGGTAAATACCAATAAAATACATTATTTGATAAAACTTTATGCTAAAATACTTTTTCTCAGTTTAATTCGAGTAAATCTGTAAGCATTTATTATGAATCTCAGTGTATGCCAGAGTTAGTTATTTGTTTTTCTTCCTTGAACATAAAAGGATTTTCGCCGGTCTTCACTTTTTGTTGTTGTGTGTATTCTCTGATTATATTAACAAAGGTGAAAACGACTCGTTTTAGCATGTGAATGTGTATGAACGTATTTAAAACAGTCACAACAGACAGAAAGGCGCATGAACGGAAGGACCTCCAGCTAATGCAGAAATGACCTGCTATAGAGATGGCTCAAAAACCGAGAAAGGTGTAGGAGCAGGAATATAATATCGATGCATTTTTGCCAAAGTAACGTAAGTGACATTTCTGGTGAAAATAATGTATTTAACGAACGTAAAGCTTCTATTGTTAAGAAGGTACTGCCAAAATGTAGTAACCCTAGATTATACTTTAAACTTTATTTTTAACTATTTTAATACCCGTACAAGAAACGCGTTTTTTCTACAAATCTACGTTACTTTGGCAAATACCTATCGATATATTGCCAAGACAAAAACCTCAATGTGCTTATGCAAATAAGTGACAATAATCCAGGTAGAAGTTGCATAAATACAGCACTTTGCAGGAGAATTATTAAGGCCAGAGTTTAAGGAAAATATAATTTTCACACAATCCAACATTCAAGCTGTAGAAACAAACAACTTCATGCAGATACATTCCAAACTCTCTTGGGACTGCTTGTAAACCCTACACGAGTTTGGCATTCAAAATAGAATGTCATTAGTCTTGGTACCAGCACGCGTACGCTGTAACTTGATAAAAATAGAAATAGAAAAGAAATAGCAAAGAAAAGAAATTTTGTCCTATAGACAAATGCTACCCTCTATGACCTTTTCCTGAAAACTTCGGGCGAGGTCGGGTAGAAAGAAACGAATACTACCTAACTTGAAAACATTTGCAGGATTTTTATATTTTTTTATATTTAGTTGCCAGTAATATCAATTATTTCCATTTCTAAGTTTTGTTTTGATGTCTTTTTACTCTGCCCCTCCATAAAGAATGTATATTTTTAAATTATTTTCAAAATAAGAGAGTATACATTTATTCATATGTAAGTGTTATTAACATAATTATTTGATGTGTTAATGGGTGTTATGGCTAAGCGCTTGCTTTCCTCAGTGAGGGTCGTCGGTTCAAATTCTACCGACTACGTTTTATTTTAAAAAATGTTCATGTTTTAACACTAATTATCATAATTTTGCAAAATAATATAATAACAGCGATGTGTAAGTCAAAAGCCAGAAGGTTGTTATGAATGATTTTGTGTACTTTAATATACTTAGCTTAAAAATTTGACGTGTACTTAAAGTTGGATTCTCTTCAACATTTAACAAAATATCCACTTTCACATCATCTTCAACGAAGTGTGGTTTTCTTTTCAATGGTTTGACATGTCCAAGTTCTCTGAATTGTGCATGAATTTTAGACACAGTACTTTGTGAAATATTAGGCAACTCGGGATACCTGTGATTAAATAAGTTTGCCACTTCAACTTGACTTCTGCAGTTATCCCCGTACCCGATCATCATTAAAATCTCAATTCGGTGAGTCTCAGTTAAATATTTCATTGTTATGTCGACAAGGAAAGAGTGTTTGACAAAGATTTTACTTTTTCAGTATAAACTGTCAACACATCAACAACTGACAGAAAAGAAAACAATCCACATTATTTACCGATTTTGTCTAATTATTGGCGTTTTTTGGCAATTTTTAGGTATTTATGATAAAATTCATGGGCGTAGCAGGTTTTGTTTAATATCCAAACACGTCTAATAATTAGTTAGTTTAGATTTTTGATAAATCCATATTTAGCTAATTTTAAAAAGTACCAATATTTCAAGTGTAATAAATTATTAATTTTAAAATTTCACCCTGTATAATTCATAATTGACCATACATTATTCAGTTTGTTGGAATCGGTTCATTAAGAGGATTTCAAAAATATGCAAATATAGAGGGTGTTAGATTTATGTTTACATAACGCACAACTCAATTTAAAAATTGACGTGTCTCGGCATTTTCTATAATCTTATAAAATAATGACATGAAGAATTTGATTCCATAAGTGGTTTCCACACTGTATAAGTGCATATTATAACATTGTAACTTACGATTAATAAAGATTCATAAAGCTAAATATGTAAAAATAATTATTGCAATATTATACAGGGTGTTTCAAAAAAAGGTAACACCGTCTCTAGAATAGGTAAAAAACTGAAAAATAATTCGGGTTTGCTTAGTAAAATTTTTTTCTAACGCCATCCGTTTTCAAGATAAAGGGCGTTGAAGAAAATAAAAAATTACACATTTCTTACGATTTTGCCGAAACTACTGGCACCATTGTAATGAAATTTTATACGAATATGTTTTGGAAGCTGATATATCCCATGAATTTGTTTTTATAACTAACTCTCATAGAGGGCGCTAGTTACACGATTCATACAACGTATTATTCAACATAACTTTTTTAAGGGTAGAATTATTAGTCAAAACTCCAAGTGAACATAAACATCGTTTAATTTTACACCAAAAAGGTACTCTTGGTAAAACTCGATATTATGTACCGTTTTCGGAATATTTTGATTTGAAAATTATGAAGTAATAATCGCTCCTGGTATAAACTAATGATAAAGTTCGCTTTTCTCTAAGTTTGCCATGTAAAATTGACATTTATTGATTGTTATGACAATAAGTCAACAATAAATAGAGTTTTGAAACCTTGTTATTTGTAAAATTAGATATTGTTAAACAAAATGTACTCAAATGTTGAATACACCGACATGTTATTAACTTTAGGCGAGTGTTTAGGAAACTCTAGTGCAGCTTTTACGCGTTATGCAGAAAAGTTTCCTAGAAGAAACTTACCAAGTAAAAAAACATTTAGAGCAGTTGAACGACGTTGTCGAGAAACTGGGAATGTAAGACCAAAGAAAATAAATTCAGGTAGACCAAGAACAACAAGAACAATTAATAAAGAAAATATTATTTTAAACTTAGTTGATCAAAATCCAACATTAAGTGTAAGGAATATGGCAAGACAAACAAATACATCTTCTTCAACTACTTGGCGGATACTTAAAGAGCAGCAGCTACATCCTTACCATTACAGACAAGTTCAAGAACTCTTGCCGGACGATCTACCGGTTAGAGTCGATTTTTGTGAAACATTGCGAGAAAGGACAGCCCTCAATCCAAATTTTTTAAAATGTATTCTTTTTACGGACGAGGCCACCTTTACGCGACAAGGTATGTTTAACTCCCATAACGCACACTACTGGTGTGATGAGAATCCACAAGCCAAAAGGGTATCACATTACCAACACTCATTTAAAGTTAATGTTTGGGCAGCAACTTTAGGTAACAGATTAATAGGTTATCATATTCTACCTGGAAATTTGAGTGGTGATATGTACCTTGATTTTTTAAATAATCACTTATTTGAGATATTAGAAGATTTATCGATAAATGAGCGAACATCATTATTTTTTATGCATGATGGAGCTCCACCGCACTTTGATAGAAGGTGTCGTAATTGGTTGAGTAACAATTTTCGGAATCGATGGATTGGTAGAGGTGCAGAAGCTCCGATTCATTGGCCTCCTCGGTCATGCGATTTTAATCCTTTGGACTACACAGTCTGGTCGTATATTAAGGAAAAAGTCTATGCTACAGAGGTAAATTCTCGTCGAGAATTAATAGACAGAATTAAACGTCACTTTAATGACCTCATAGCTGATCCCCAACCGTTAAGAAGATTAATGGATTCTTTAGAAAAAAGGATAGACTTGTGTATTCGTGAGAACGGAGGACATTTTGAACATTTACTCTAATTGAATTTTATGTTATGTTCTTTGTCTTTATTTTAATTTTCTTATTGTAAGTTTTTTTAATTAATAAATTTATCATTAACTTATACGAGGAGCGATTATTACTTCATAATTTTCAAATCAAAATATTCCGAAAACGGTACATAATATCGAGTTTTACCAAGAGTACCTTTTTGGTGTAAAATTAAACGATGTTTATGTTCACTTGGAGTTTTGACTAATAATTCTACCCTTAAAAAAGTTATGTTGAATAATACGTTGTATGAATCGTGTAACTAGCGCCCTCTATGAGAGTTAGTTATAAAAACAAATTCATGGGATATATCAGCTTCCAAAACATATTCGTATAAAATTTCATTACAATGGTGCCAGTAGTTTCGGCAAAATCGTAAGAAATGTGTAATTTTTTATTTTCTTCAACGCCCTTTATCTTGAAAACGGATGGCGTTAGAAAAAAATTTTACTAAGCAAACCCCAATTATTTTTCAGTTTTTACCTATCCTAGAGACGGTGTTACCTTTTTTTGAAACATATATAGTCGTGGAGAAAGAAATTTCCTTTCTATCTATTCTGTTACAGAGTTCGCGTACGGGCTACTCAGATTCGGAGTCTGGTAATAAGGACGGGGTTAGACAAGAAACTCTCTATCATCTTATGAGGTCACACACAATAGATCAGCAAAGGTCGTACTGGAGAGGCTCTTAGAAGTACATAAGCCACATATCAATCTTATGTGTATGAAGCATAAATGAAAATCAATCGCCTATTGATAGTGACAAAAATAACCAAAGACATGAATAGTTACTTTCTCAGTTTTTTTTTAATTTCGATTCATGTCAGTAGCGGCGCGTCAAATGTATGTAAATACCGTGGTAATATAAGTACATATCCACAATTATGTTTTCCATCCTTGAATTGAATAAGTCTTTGCATAATTACAAACTATTAATACCCACGCCTATATTGTCGACTATTTTACTGATTTACTATACATATCGGTCGGTAGGGCAAAGATGATAGTAAACTAGACTTAGTAATAGCAGTCTCTGTGTTCACACTTGTATAATAAGTATCGCATGACATAATATATCAAGGTATCATAAAAAATTCATGTAACTGTATATGATTAATACTTCCAAATAATACGATATGACAACATTTGTGGTGGAAAACAAATCGATATGTATTTTAATGTTGGCTTCAGGCAATTTTTGTGTGTTCACACTTTCTTCTGGTACTGCGTTAAATTAAATTGAAAGTTTTAGAACAAACAAATGATTTTCGCACATTGTTTAACTTCCAATTATAAATATTTGAAAAACATATTCGCCTGGATTATGGAACGTTTAAGAGTTATTTGATAACATTCCTTGTTTCTCGGTTTTTGAACAACATAATTACTTTTCGGAAATGTCGAATGTTTCATGCCAGAAACTATAAAACAAAAACTATCCAATTACATTAACGGATGCAACCAATCCAATCAAAATGTTTATGTGAGAATTTAAGAGGAATAATTAAAATCTATAGCGCACACATAACTATAATTACTTTGATATTCATCTTTGGAATGTCAGTTAAAGATACAATTTGTATGCGCCTGTTGCATTAACTTAATATAATCTTCCGACTGTGCAAAATGTTTTCACACAGGCAAACCGAATACCAATCTTGCAAAATCATAATTAAAGCAAATATCTCTCAGAAACGCTTGCAGGTTTGTCTAGAATCGACAAATAGACTAATTTTAGAGTTTCTTACTCAATACAACGAAACATACACATATTAATGTAAAAAATACATCTGTTCAAACTTTTAATTTATAAACAAACAGAGAATGAACGCTTTATAAATTGTCTCAAGCAATAGGTACATACATCGATTTATTATAGTATATACATGGTTGTGAAAACAGCACATATAACTAGAAGCAGTACTGTTCCGTTTGTGGATAGATTTCAATTGATTTAAATTACCTTTTTTTACAACTACTTCTGAAAGTAGCTCTTTCTGTATTCATTTACGTACCTATCGAAAGTTACGTTTTGTAAGTTCCATGTACTGAAATTGACAGTTCCGTACTACAAAACACTTTCTGGAAGCTCTGGGGTAGACAGTTTTAACAACTTTCTAGATAAAACTGTACCCACGTCAACGTTGACAGTTCTATTGACACAATCTTCAATTATTATTAATTTCCTTCTTCATTCGGTTCAATAATAGTGTATTATTAAACGAGCAATTCATGATAGCCATTATTCACGCAGGGTGTCGTTTGTCCGTAGGCGAGGCCCGCAAGTCTACCGAGTGAATAATGGCAATAAATTGCGATTAGAATACTATACTTTGTCCACGACCCTTGATTTATTTATCAAATAAAAGTCAAGTAAATAATGCGAGTGTAGAACAGAAAGTAATAATTTGGTATTTGGTATTATTGACAATTCTAACGTCAAAATTAATAAATTTCTGGAGTACGTCAAATAATGTGACATATAGAGATGGGCGATACTGTGTAAAGTATCGATACGCCCTACCGTTATAAATATAGTGGTTTAAAAATATCAATATTAGAAAATATCGTTATGAAAAGTATCAATATAAAAATTGTGATATTTTATTTATACGATATATTTCAGTAACAAATTTCCTAAACAAGTTTATTTCATATTGTACCCCCATCTCTAGTCACCTATGTACCGAAATGTTGTTAGTGTTGAGTTGTCATGGCATGTTATTTAAATGCAAAATGTGAATTATGAACCATAATTCACTCTAGTAGATATATGGGTACCATATACCTTATGTTAGGTGGTAAAATATTGACTTATTAAGTGGTCGTTGACAAATATTAATAATTGCCCTGGAAGTACAACTAAACGTTGCCAAAAAAATGTTGTGCACGCCACGGCTGAAAGTGTTAGTTTGTTTAACTCGCCTGTTGCTTGACTAGTTTCACTCGTCTCGCAATTTTCAGACTCGTCCAACAAAGTAGCACTTTCAGTCCTTGGCATACAAATAACTATTTTGACTTGAACCAGTCTTACATTACAGCCTTTTTCAAGAAACTGTTGCAGTTCAAATGTTGGCGTTTGTTGAATAATAACTGCGCAAGCATTAAAATATCTCAAAAACTAATAACTTTAAATATGGGAAATATTTGATAAAAATAGAACTATGGTAATAGTACTTTTCGAAAATGATATAAAATATTGGGTGATTCATTTAAAATTACTGAGAAAATAATGTAGGTACCTACTTGAGTTTTGGATTTAATTTGATTTAATTAATATTTGCAAAGTCATTTATATTTGTAAATTTTTATAACTATTGAAAATCTTGGGCTTGAATAGATTATTCTTTTCCTCCTATCCAATTATACAGGGCATTGAATTGTTACGGTTTTGACAGAAAATTGGTTCCAACTTTTAAATTACCTCGTAAAACAGATTACATCCCGATATTGTTTTGTGTTTTTCTTTATTCGAGCATGATTTTTAGTAATTATCCTTCATTGGATAAACAAAATTTTGATTCTACCCTGTTATAGGAGGGTTAATCTTCTTCAGGGTTTGATCTGAATCCATGGCATGATTTGACGTTCACGGTAAAGACAGCAGTGGCTGTGAACCCAAAGGATGCCTATTTGGTTAATTTCCGCAATATATCGCGATTCCAAACATTGCGAAAATTAAGATGCAGAGGAAACCTGCATCCATCCACATCCCGGAGAGGGAAGGTGTTTGTTTCGGTATTTTTCCAAAATGTAATTACTACAGGTACTGATAAGTACCTGAAGTGTGTGTGATGCACTGAAAAGTGCGGTTGGCGTGTAGTTGCGCCTCGCAGGCGTGTGCTCCTCTCGGTTCCGTGGTCGTCCGGTTGCTTTCTTTGCACTTTTCTTCCGTCTTCCGTTGCACTTTTTTTGGAGAGCTTTCGCTGTTTCGTCGCCTGTTTGGTGTGTTTTCTTGTTGCGCTTCGCGCACACATTTTCGGAGGAATTCCGCTGTTTCGGCGGGTGTTGGTGTGGGAGAGGGTGATTGTGGTGTCCAAGGTTGAGAAATGAGCGTTAAGCTGAAATATGTCCGGTTGCCCTGTCCTTTGGCAGAGCAGTGTAGTTGTAGTAGGCCGGTATGAGATCGGAGAGTCTCGATTACCTTCCTACGGGAGAATGGGATTGCATTCATCAAGATAACACAGGTTTTATCGAGAATTTTTTGCATTCCCGTAGGGGTCTACATATGAGCAAAAAGACGTCCCCCTTTATATGATTTTTTGTATGTTTTTACATTTTTTCATAAAAGTGACGCTTTCAAAATTATGGGGGGTTGATAGTTTTCATTGAAATGCTCTGTATATATTTTATATTATATTTTTTCCCATAAAGAATACGAATTAATTGAGAATGGAAAGATTATACCCACTTGGATATTTGAAAGCTGAATTTACTGGAACAAAATTATTACCAAAGATTTCACATGTATGTTGGTGTGTATGTTCATAACGGAATTTTTCAACGTAATTTTCAGATCAAATTGAAACTTTGCACACTTATCAAGTACCGATTAATAATTTATTTCACGTATGTAAGTAATCTTTATCCAAAGTCAATTGCAAAAGCTTTAGCACATATATGCCTAGGAAGACAAACAGTTGCTTTTACTTCTGCAATTGATTTGGAACAAACTAAACCAGAGGATGCCCACAGAGACGGTTGACTAACTCCTGTGTGGTTTGACGGACCTCGGAATATCCTGCCAAGGATATGCCGATGATATTGTTATAACAGCCAGGGGAAAATTTGAAAACACCCTTTGTGACATCGTACAAAAGGGTCTGAACTATACAAATAGCTGGTGTAGGCAAGTGGGACTCAGCATCAACCCCACCAAAACCATCTTGATAGCCTTCACTGAGAAAAGAAAACTCAACCTCAAAACCATTAAACTTGATGGGAACGACGTTGAATGGAGACAAGAAGTCAAGTATCTAGGTTTGACTCTAGACAGCAAACTCCTGTGGAACAAACACGAGAAGGAGATTACATACAAAGCAAAAATGGCTCTTATGGTGTGCAGGAATCTGGCAGGGAGAAACTGGGGTTGTAACCCAAAAATCCTGAGCTGGATGTACACTGCCATAGTGAGACCAATTATCACTTATGGAGCCATTGCGTGGAGTAGTAGAGCTAGCCTCTTGACGACGAGAGAAAACCTCTCCAAAATTCAAAGACTAGCCTGTATATGCATAACAGGAGGAATGAGTACATGCCCAACGGCAGCAATGGAAGTGATTCTCAACCTCACACCATTACATATGATGGTGGAGAGTGTTGCAGAAAAAACAAGATACAGACTAAGTAGAGAGGGAATCATTAAAAAGAAAACCACCTCTTCACTTCTTGGAAATCAGACAACCTGCGACATGCCACAAGATGGTATGATGAAAAAGTATAACTTTTCAAAGAAATTCGTTACGGAATTAAGCAACAAGAAGGAATGGGATCCAAATACCATTATCAGACTTGGAAAGAATGCCATTCGATGGTACACAGACGGCTCAAAAGCAATAGAAGGAACTGGGATAGGAGTGTACGGGCCAGGAACCAAACACTCCGAATGCTTGGGAAAACCCCCAAGTATCTTTCAAGCGGAAATTCACGCAATAAGAAAGTGTGCCCAGTTCAATATTGACAAAGGATATAGAAGGCAAAGGATTATCATAATGTCTGATAGTCAAGCAGCCATTAAAGCGCAGAGTTCTTGTGTAATCAGTTCCAAAATGGTCTGGGAATGCTTAGGCAAACTTAATGAACTAGGCGAGAACAATATAGTCACCTTACTGTGGATTCCAGGACACACTGGAAGAGAAGGAAACGAAATAGCAGATGAACTAGCGAAGAGGGGGACTGAAATACCCTTTTGGGGGCCGGAACCCTTTTGCGGAATAAGCTCCAATGTAATATTGGAAGAAATAGGTAAAGCCGAAGAAAAGAGAAGATCTGACAATTGGAAAGGTCTAGTAGGGCTTAGGCAATCAAATATTCTTCTGGGTGACTACAACCTGTTGAGATCAAATGAATGCATAAGTCAAAGCAAAACTGCACTAAGAGTTTTAACAGGAATCCTAACGGAACATTGTCGCCTGAATGGGCACCTTAAAAAGCTTAAAATAGTGGAGGAAGAAGATTGTAGATTTTGTGGAATGGAAGAGGAAACCCCCATCCACATACTTGCGAACTGCACAGTAATTCGGAATCCTAGGGCACGGTACCTGGGAGACTACTGGATAGAAGAGGGACAGTTACCTAAGTTGAGGCCTGCAGATATCCTAAAATTCCTCTGGGAAATAGGACTAAAGGAGCTACTAGTCTCTGAGACTTTCCTCAGAAACTAAGTAGAAGTAAGGGGGTACAATAGATATTTTAGATCCCAGTGAATGTTACCCCAAAATACATACATACATACTAAACTTGGGTAGCGGATTCTTTAAATGTGATTTTCATTGGTTCGAAGATGTCGAAATACTTTGTTTTTAAAGATTAATATTTCAACACCAAAATAAAATTAACGATATGAGGAAATTTCGAAAAAAAAATTTACTACGTAAGTCATCATTTGGCGTGAGCTGCGGAAACTATTGGTAAATAAAATGATGTAAATACTACATAGGCTGTCGTCCCAGACTAAATCACTGCTAAGTTAGAAAACGTATTTTAAATCCATTCGGGTATTTAAGTTTACCCCAAGTAACGAAATATAAAGACATATGTCTAAGAAAATTAATCGATGTCCTAAATCCACATCAGAATTATTAATGGTTTTTACATCACTTCGGTGGTTTTTTTTGACGGAGTTTTTGTCGTAACGGTAGCAGCCCTGATATTCCAGAAATCCCGAAGTATAAAATTTCTAAAAGCAAGTTATAAATTACATTAATTAGTCTTTTTCGCTAAAGTTCATTGGAGCAATTCAAAGTGATAGAGGAATTACTAATTGGTTCGTTTTTCTTTTTGATTACGTAACATCCAACGAAATAAGATTAAACTGAAATTAAAGCAATCCAATTTATTTCTTGAAGTTCATTTTTTAGATGTCAGTTCAAATAATATATGCAACAAGAACCTACATCATGATTTTTCTTTGATGTTATTACAGTGAATTATTAATTTTAAAATTACAATGTACCTTTATTAGAAAATACAGCACTTTACTTCCAGCTTTTTAATATTAATTATGAAAAAAACACAATAGCAGTTTTCTTGGTATTACAATAATGTTCTGACATTGACGAAATTATATTCAATCTAAAGAAAGGTAAAATAAAAAGCACGCTTTTATAGCAGATAGAGCTAAAGTGAGAAATAATTCGTAATAATCAACAAGGTGTTATTCAACAGTCATGGAAATCGATTAAATTAAATAATTCAAAACACTAGGAAACTGATTGAGAAACAAAAATTTAAATTTACAAAAAGCGTGGTATAGCTATTCTATTAGTGACGATTTCAAAAATTTAGAAAAACTCACTCAACAATTTTTTAATATAAGTTTCTCTGTTTATCACTTGACTATTTATTTAAACTCTCTAAATTGATATTTTAATTTCAATTACTGAGTAAACTTTTAGTAACACAGAATGTAGTTTACAGTTATTTTATTTTCATTGACAAATTTTATAAATAAACTTGAGGAACCGACAGATGTTGTCTTGGGCTAAACTTTTGTTCTCTATATTATACAAATTTTGACAATTTTTCATTTTGATTAAAATATCACACTGTCACATATTTTGGGTAGAAAAAACAGAAAGTATGGTTAATTTTTTGTTAGAAGAAATGACTCTCCTGAATTTTCTTTTAATTTCTCGGAGAAACAAATTTGTTTTTGTGAATTTGACACTTCTTTTTAAACGACCAGTTAATCCTGTTACTCGCTTAAACACATACAAAAAGTTTCATCAAAATCGAACCTACCGTCTAGGAGTTCATTGTGAACCCGATTGCAGCGCTACCTATCGGGACCAATTTTGAATTTAAACCTTTCTCAAATCTAGTCGAACCACATAAAAAACTTATCAGCGCCACCTACCGGAACTAATTGTTAATCTGAACCATCCACTTACTCACTCAAACACACACAAAATATTTAATAAAAATCGGCCCATCCGTTTAGGAGTTGTTCTGTGTGAACTCGATTGCATCGCCACCTAACGGGACCAATTGTGATTCTAAACCATTTTCGAATCCACTTGAACCCACAATTAATGATATAAAAATCGATCCAGCCGTTAAGGAGGAGTTCAGGGACATACACACGGATAGAAGAAATTATATTATATTTCATTTGGATTTCGAAATTTTCACCGATTCTTTTACAATAGATATTGTAGATTTTGGATAATATATTTACCAACAAATTGATCATTCCATCTCTTACTACGTGGAGTCCTTCTATAATTATCAAATAAAATCATTCAATAACAAATTCTACAACAGAAATACAACATTTATCTCTCGATGGATTTTATTAGATTATTTTTTCACCTGTCAAAATCTGACATTTTGGTGGTTTCAACCAATAGCAATACATTATTCTAGCCAATCGTTCGGTATTATACTGACTATTTCACTAGAGTAAATTGATAACTGACAAAATTTGAAGGTATTGAACTGACAATTTTTTGTCTTGTCGCGGCAATTTTTTGACGTTTAATATATCAAATCTAAACATATGATTTTTTAGTTTTTCTCTCGTGAAATAGTCATGTCGAATACCACTCAATTAAAAATTTTGTAACTTAAAATTTGTCTCTTGTCGTATTCAAGTTTGTTGCTTTTAGGTAATTTTACTCATGACATTTAATGTCATTCGCAAAATTGCCAAGCAACAAACTTTCATGACCATCGAAAAATGTTGCCGACAAAATTTTCACTCTCGTGGTATTATATATGATAAATAAACTCCAATGTTAAAATGTCATATACCTGGATGTGTTATTGTCACTTTGACATCGATAAAAAAGGTGCATCCTTTTTTTATCGGATAAAAACTTCTCTTCCTCAATATCTAGTAAGCGGACGTCACTTTTACACAATGACAATGAGTCGCAAGTTTGGTTACTTATAGTTTCACAGCAATTAAGTATTGGCAAAACTGCAAAAACTATCAATTAGTCTGTCAGATTTTTTAATTTAAAACATATAGTGCTTTTATTTTGAATCGGTGTGGTAATTATTTAACTTTGTTGTATTAATAAAGATAATTATTGTTGTTGTTCATCCATATATTCTGTCGTTAATTTATCTTGCCAAAAAACACCCGAGCTTTTCTTATATCAGATAAATTTCTCTTTAACTCAAAGTTTTGCCAATCACTAAATTTGTTCGAAAAACTGACATTAGATAAAATCGCTTCACCTTCGGTGTCGCGATTTTATCATGTCAGTTTTTCTCGTAAAATTAGTGATTGGCAAAACTGTTTTGTTGCAAAGAGAAATTTATCCGATGAAAAAAAAAGCTCTTGTGTTTTTACTGTTGATAAAACTGCTTCCTCATCGATAATACCTTGTTTACATTGAAACGTCAAAATTCTACTTTGAATTTGTCATTTTGACAACTAAAAGTGCTTCGAAGTTTATATTGTTGAAAAAAATAATCTTCCCAAATACAACTCGTTTTATCACATAATTTTTTATTTCCATCACTCAAACTTGTTTATTTGAGGCAAAAACATTCAAACAAACCGAATTTAGATAAAATCACGAGTCCTAGCGGACTCGTGATTTTATCAATCAGTTTGTTTTCATATTTTTGCCAAATAAACATTTTTTCGTGAAAAAGAAAAAATTATCGATAAAATTTAAAGCACTCGTGGTATTACCTTTGATAATTATATTTTTAATTTTTTTACTGAAATTTCCTGATATGGGTAATTTTTTGGTGTCGAGATATTAGTAGCAGTCAAGTCGCGAGCATTGTTCCAAGACACAATTTCAGTTTCTGAATAGTGGCAAGTAATCATTGTAGCTACCAAGTTGTTACTTTTAAAAACATAATTTTCCATTCAATGTATTAAACTAGCATATGAGTGGTCAAGCTTATCCCTTAACACATATAATAGCTGAAAATTCTATTCACAATATAACTAAGCATTAGTCTGTTCCAATCTATTTGATGAGTTTTCGGAATACGATAAGAAATTTGAAAATAAAATCTAACTAGGTAACATTTTCTTCAAATTAATAAAAATTTTATGTGCATACGAACTTAAATGATAACTTAACCACAAGAATGCGATAGGCTGGAATATATGCTCCCGCAATTGAAATATTAAACATCTCAATTTTCTAGCGTCATTTCCCAATAAACCTATAAGTTACATGACGAATTTTTACTTAGTATAATTTGCAGAACTTTTCTCTTGAAACTTTTGCAACATTTCAATTCTTATAGCCTTTGTATTCATAGCATTTTCGTTTATACCAATTTCAATTTTAATATAGTAGGTATGGAATGATTAAACATTCATTAAATTTTGTAAATTCACTTATTCAACTATTGTATTCACAGATTTATTTTATATGCAATTTAATTATTGTGGTCTCAAATAATCATTTATAATGAATTGTATATTAAATTTAGTGATTTTTGTATCTTTGTGTATATTACGTTAATACCAATTTGTTTTAAAATTAATTCAGGTGCGCGTTTACATACCCACCAGAAAAACGCCCAAGTATTCAAAATTAAACAGTTTGTTTGTAATGTACTACAATATTACATACATTAATGTTTAAATGAATTTACTGGAATATTGATTATAATTACCCAATGGATATTTTGGCTATTATCGCTTACATTAAACTTAAAAGTTATAGAATGAATCGTATGTCTTATTGTATCACGAAAACACAGTGGTACAAAAAATAATATATTTCCCTCTAATGAGACTCCCTGTGTTTATAATAAGATATATGGATAAGATAGTCAAGCAGCCATTAAAGCGATGAGTTTAATAAGTTCTGAAATATTAGGGGAATGCCAAGAAGACAATCCCGATTTCTCCAGCCTTCCTAAAGTTAGGTAATACCTAAATGGAATTTAGAAATTCCCAAATGCAATTCACGTTTCACCAAGCGCTAAGTAATACCTAAGAGTGATAATATTTGGCAAAGACCGAATGCGCCAATTGATAATCAATTTAATAATGTCATAGTAACTAAAATCACAGGGTCGACTTGCGCCAATTGCCTCTACAGGAGGTCGAAACGGGACCATATCTTCGGAGGAAACTTTGAACACTCGTCACTATAATTATCAGTTACAGTATCAGCAAAATCAAATACAAAACAGTCTTTAACTAATTCTGGATCTGTCATCAGTCGCAAATTTTGAATCTTTTTTATCCAGGCTTGCGTTAAATGAAACCAACATCTTATAATGTTGGCTTTTAGCCACATTAATTTAACAGCAATATGAATTGACTCCTTCAAACCAGAAATAACTTGAACACCTTTTATGTGTAAAATTGGATGAACATTATCGAAGGCGCATGCGATTTACTCTATAACACCAAATTCTTTAGAAACAGTTTTATTCAGCTATGAGTAATATTTTCTCCACTGCCCAGAACTCCTGAATGGAAATTTTCTATTTTCAAGAATCTACCTTCTTAATCCTTTAATCCGGATGTCATGTAAAAACCCCACCCCGCTGTGTATCATTAGACCGATCGCCTGCGAAAGTGGACGGTCGGATTGATGAGACCCTTTCTTTCCGGGCATCCAGTTTAGTACAGCTAGAACTGGCGCCTTTGATACCCATAATATAGTTGGTTCGCTCACAAGAAAAACCGCACGAAAATAAAATCACGTACAGATTGAATAACCTAGGCAAGTGGATAAAGTTAAACAGGGGCGTATTGAGAAAGATGGGATGTATAGTATTCACGAATTAATTAATAATCACAAATAGGCAAATGTTAACTTTTATTAGAACAAAGAACACAGGAATAACACAATTCTAACAACTCAAAACACAAATCAATTAAACTAACTCTCGTAAATAGGTAAAGAACGTTTCACAAAATTTCGTTGACTCGGCATCTGGCCTGAGTATTTAGTAATCAAAGTTAATAAATCGCTCATTGTACACCTATTTAGTAACAGATCCGTAGTCGGTAAAATTCAGACACTAAAACATAAATTAAATTTATGTTGTGAGAAAAATTACCGAATTTCTGAAAAATAAATTTAACTTTTATTTATAAATTGAAATTGAACTAATTAAGCTGTTGAAACATACCCACCGTATACGCTTGGATTTATTACATCTAATTGGCAGATGTTATCAAAAAATGTTTCAAATAAAAAATATGTAGTTTAATAATTGCCACATTTTAAAAATATTTTGTACTATACAGGGAATCTGCAAAACAGTCGAATTGATATGAACCGATATGAAATTGATAGGGAATAAACGTATACTCTACCAAAAAAAAAAAAAAAAATAAACAGTGAATGTTAAAATTGTTTTCCACTGACATTGAACAATGACTTAATATGGTCATAAATTCGTCTCTGCGTATGGCATTCTTGTGTCCAGTTATATTTTTGTCAGACCAATATAGGATATTTGGACGCACCGGAATTCGGTCCCGCTACCTGCGGAAAGGACTACCTGTAACGGATTAAATTCGAAGGGTGGTCACAACAGCGAAAATGCGATTTCGGAATTGGGTCCCATGTACCTACTATTTGTTTTTTGACTTTTATTTTCCTTCACATTTTTTTGGGCATGTTTAAAAATTTACGCTAAATGCGTATCGTCAAAAATAAAAACAGTACGTGAAATAATAACCCAACCAAACCTACCCCTACCAAACCACCTTCGTATTTTTAGTCAATTTTTTTTGTAGAATGAATTATAATAATTTTCAATAATAACCCAACCAAACCTACCCCTACCAAACCACCTTCGTATTTTTAGTCAATTTTTTTTGTAGAATGAATTATAATAATTTTCAATAATAACCCAACCAAACCTACCCCTACCAAACCACCTTCGTATTTCTAGTCAATTTTTGAAAAATAAATTATAATAATTTTCAATAATAACCCAACCAAACCTACCCATACCAAACCACCTTCGTATTTTTTAGATAATGATTTTTGAAAACAAAATTTAAACCCATTTATTATTAATATTAATATTTTCCATGTCAAACAAACAAACAAAATCACAATAACGGACACAAATAAACACGTCTTACACTGTGCTCTTCAGAAGAACAATTGCTAAAAATAATCTTTTAATACCCATATGAAATCTACCTGCTTCGACAGCGGACCGAATTACGAAATCACCCTTTCGGATTTGGACAAGGTCCCTGTGAGCAGGTAGCCCTTTTGCTAGGTACCCGGACCGAATTCCGAAACACCGGGATATTTTGCCGGTTATCATGTCCATACAAATAATACATTGCTTTATTCGAAACTAAAACGTTAGCTATGAGATTATTATTGCTATGATTAATCATGTACACAGACTTCAGTATTGCGATCAAAGTCGTCTTCATTAAACGTATTTTTCCTTTCTAAATAGATATGATACTGATTATTTTACAATATTTAAATCTATCGATAGCCCCTTTACTAGTTTATATCGTCTACTGCCGACAAAATTACATCTTGTTGTCAGTTATATCCCGAACTTGTTCCAATTCTCCGTGGATTGAGATAGGTGCATTCATGAAATATTGTGCATACCTCTTGCTAAGTCTGCATCCCGTCAACACCAATAATCATCAAAATTCAATTCTTCCACTTCAGTTGGAGATTTTCACAAAACCGTCAGTTAAATACGATAACATGATACATTAGATTCACAATACAAAACTGTACTTGATATTTATGACAGTTTTATTCCCAAGCGGAATACAACTTAAAGTATCCATGTTCTACTATGACATTTTTTCATATCCATTAGTACTTGAGAACGTATAACATTCATACGTTGAATCCATTACACAAAAGGTGTCTCAATCTTTTAGTGTCAGATATTAATACTGACATAATATAATGTATATTTTCCTACCAAACGGTAATAAAATGTAAGTGACTTTTATGTGTCTTTGTAATCATAATTTGAACGTAGAAACTCTTGAATAATATATAGAACTTTATGGTAAAGTTCTTCCAAAGTTAATGTGATGACCCATATTTTTAATCCCTTTGAAGGAAAAAGCCGCCCAATGGCGTGCATATAAATTTTTTATAAATTCAAATATTGTGAAATAATGTTAATCTACTATATCAATTTGAATGGAAAAAATTAACCTGCATACAAAATTCATAAAATTTGTAATACAATAATAAAGCGCTTTCCTCTAGAACACGGAGTATCTAAAGAACAGTTTTTTGTATCGTCAACCCAACCATATTTTAAAGGTGGGTGTATATCCTCATACAGTTTTAATTATAATATAATTACCATTACTACTATTTTCTTACATATTAAGTTAAAATGTATTTTATTTTATATATTTATTCATGTAATAAAACCGTGAAGATTGTTTGAATAACAAATAAATGAATAAACACTTGACAACATCATGTGTATCAAACCAAGTTTCGTCTAAATAAATTATAGTTCTATTTGAATCACGGTACCCTTTTGTTTTGCGCAAATACTCCTGTCTAAGTTCAGCGATACGCCGAGACTCCATTATTACCATTCGATTATCTAACTTCTTATATTTAAATCCGCAATTCAATAATCCCGCGCATCTTCTTGGACTGTTGTTTCAAATGGTCTCCAAAATGCCATCCTAATTAATTATATTATAAAACTTACCCTAACGTCTACGAACAAATGAATATTATATTAATATCAATTCACTGACGCGACCTAACCACTACACCATCAAAAAGGTTTTATATTAATGATACCTTTCTACACTAGATCACCTACACTTTCCCATAAATACCTATAACAATTCACTAAACTCACTCAACCAAGAAATAGATATTATATTAAATATTTCTTTAAAACAAAATTCACACCCGACACTGAATGATACTAATGGATTATAAGCCAAACCACAACACAACCCCCCCGAACACCCTCAAGACTGCAGAATTTTTTCTGCCAAAAACGTCAAACGGAGTATACTTCGGTTATTTGGTTATATTGCGATGAATACTGCAGTTGATGATTGGTTGTTTCGAAGTCTTGACTGCACGTGCAATACGTTGCCAACTCTTCAAAATTTTATTAACATTTAAAAAGTGGTTTTAATTAATTTTTCTTTTTTCAGTAATTTCAAGCGACTTATTTTAATGTTTACTAATAAATTTACATTATGTATTTTTTTAAAAATATTTCCAAACTAGCTTTCTTATAACATTACGAACTAATAGTTTACTGAAGTAAGAGGAACATTTGTGTAGCGAGCCTAACAATTTTAGAAAATATATCTGACAACATTGCTTTATTTTATGGTCATCACACCGACTTTAGTTAGAGTATAGCTAAGAGAATATTACTCAAAAAAAGGGATAATTTTCCATGACGATATGGCAGCAAAGAAGTCGTGTGAACATCCCACAAGCTTTTGTCGAACAATATGCTTTTGTGTAAGTGGCTACTCAAAGTGAAATATCGTTTCGTTGGCTATTGTTTAACCGTTTGAGAACTCAATATGTGTTTTTGTTGATGAAACTTCCTAATGTGCTTTAATATGTATGAAAGCTGACAAAGTATAAGTAGGTATGAATTTTAATGATAACCATACCTATTAAAATTTGATAAAATGAATAAATGACAGTGAAATGTGTTCGTTATAAATTAAACAGGAAATTTTCCCATGTTGTAAAATATCGACGAATAAGCGGCGTTACCGTTTCAACTCGAAAGTTATAGCAGCTTGGATATTTCAAGAAATAATCTCTATAGCCAGTTTGAATTTGATTGATAAGATTATAATGATGTTATAAATTGAATGTTGGGTGTTAAAACAAGAGATACCAACATACAATTCAACCATAGTGATTTTTTAAAAATCGTTTGTAACGAGGTATTTACTCGGCTAGAGAGTCTGACACACCTGAAACAATTTTCGCAGCTATCACTGAAATGGTGTGAGTAGTTGTAATGAGTGATCGGCATCTGATGTTTAGTTTGCATCCACCGAGGTGTAGATGTACAACCACGTGCATCAGTTTTTAGGGTTCCGTACCCGAAGGGTAAAAAACGGACCCTAAAACTAAGACTTCGCTGTTCGTCCGTCCGTCTGTCTGTTTGTCTGTCCGTTTATCACCAGGCTGTATCTCATGAACCATTATAGTTAGACAGTTGAAATTTTCACAGATGATGTACTTCTCTAAAACAAAAAATACTAAAAACAGAATAAAATAAATATTCAAAAACGTCATTTTTTACTAGTTTTTGCTCGATATTTTTAACGGTAACAGGTAGCTGACGCCGTGGCTGAGTTGGTGAAAGCATCTGTTTACTAAACAGGAGATCGCGAGTTCAAATCTCCCTGCGGCCTCATGTTTTTTTTTAAATTGATTATACAGTATGTCCCCATAAGTTGGAATCATATGGAAAACTTTTTTATTATTAATTTTAGGAAAATAAGTTATTCTTTATAAAAAGTTCTGCTTTATCTAAAACCTAGAATACAGTTATCAAATATTAAGTTTTTTAGTCGTATACGAGGTTTGTCAAAAAATATGAGTTTTACTCAGGAGTAAAGTACCTTTAAATTTGACGATATCGAAAAATAAAGCTGAAAAAAGTTGATCAGAATTAAAAACTACGTTAAAATATGCAATTACATTCATTCACATTAATAAAATTATTTTTGAAACGTATGTCTACAATATAATGCAAATTTAAATGTAGTTACATGTAATCTAGGATGCACTGACAAACAAATAATTTGTTGATAGAAGGAAATGTTGACAGTAAATTTCAAACCGCGTTAGAATTTATAAGACACAAAAAAATGGTAGCGTTATTAACTGATTGATTGACGTATTTATGGCATGTGGCATGGAATGTGTTGGAGGGTGTGACTAATAAGCAACTGAAATTAACATAATAATAATAGTTTTTAGACGAAAAACGTGACAATACAAATAGCAGGTTACACTTTCCATTTTAAGAACAGCTCAATATCAAAATATACAGTGTGTTCTGTTTTAACAAATCGATATTTATTAATTGTTTCGCTAAATTTGACTCCACACCAAGAGACATTAAGAGAAAACCATATTCCATACCATTCTGTTAATATCTGAAAGAATAATTGAAAAGTGTTGCGAAATAGTTAGAAAAAACTGGAATCAGTATTGAGTTACTTATAAATATCCCTTGATATATATTGAAACATTTCCATTGTAATCGCGCATACAAGAAGCATTTTTTTTGCCCTGATAACATTTGAAGGCTCAGAAAGTTTTGAAATAGGAACAGGTCTGAAGCAAGGTGACCCCTTGTCAACATTACTATTCAACCTTGCATTAGAAAAAATTATAAGAGACAGCAGATTGAATAGAGAGGGACACATTTACTATAAAAGCCATCGAGTTATTTGTTATGCGGACAATATGGCCATAGTTTCAAGAACAGAAAAGGATTTGGGTGAAATAATACATAATTTGATAGAAGCGGCCGCTAAAACGGGACTAACGATAAACGAACAGAAAAGTAAGCTGATGAGACTCGGCAACAAATGACAAATTTAGAGTAGAATCCCAAAAAGCAATCATCGAATTTGAATATGTGGAAGAGTTTATATATCTAGGAACCCCGTTAAATAGTGATTGTAGTGAAGAAAAGGAAATTAATCATAGAATCATGAAAGCTAACAAAAGTGCAGGAGCAATAAATCATCTAGTCCGGTCAAAGCATCTGTCAAGAAAATCAAAACTAAGATTGTACAATACTATAATGAAGCCTTTACGATATTGTATAGTTATGAGACATGGGTTTTAAACAAAAAACAAAGAGAAAGTATAATTAGACGGGAAAGGAAAATGTTAAGAAGAATTCTGGGAGGAAAAAAAGTAGAAGGGGTGTATATGAGAAGGACCAACGAAGAATTATATAACATTTATCGTGAACCCAAAATAGATTCAACTATTACATCAAGAAGACTTCAGTGGTTAGGGCAAATAGAAAGGATGGAAGGAAGAAGAATAGTGAAACAAATAGCATGGAGAGTTCCGGAAGGCAAGAAGTAAAAAAGGAAACCAAGGAAAAGATGGAGGGAGGTGGTATTAGAAGACCTGGAAGAAAAGAATGTGAATCGATGGAGAGAAAAGGCCAAAGATAGAAAAATATGGAAAAAAATTACAAAGATATGGGCCTAAAAAGGCCTGTTAAAAGCTATATATATATAACATTTGAGAAAGTGTGGAAATGTTGGTGTTAAATTTTCATTTCATGCACTTCATTCTTACATCTAGGCAAAAAGCTTTATTTATTGTTCTGCAACTCAGTTAATAATGGGTAACGGCGTTCGACCGATGTGGTGAACGTACATCGTGTTGTCTAACTAAGTCAACCGAGAACTGTTTACGTTCGATGTAACTTTCTTGGTTCATCTATTTGTCTAAAAATGTACGGACAAGAAATTTCAAACTTCTATATGGGTAATGTTTTGGATTACCAAATCAAACAAATTCAAACCAAAAAGACTAATGTCTACAATTTTTCATTCTAATATGTATCAGTTATCCTAATGAACAACTAGATATTTGTACTGTTTTATAGATTATACTACTGTCAAAGAATTACCGAGTATCGTTCTTTCCAACACAAAATATGTATTTTATTGATTGACTTTTTTTGATCGCTTTCAAAGTAGGTATTAGGAAATCCAATCATCAAAACATCAATTTTAAACGTATTTTCAGTATTCGCTACGATTTCTTTTTCATCTTATATCGACTGAAAACGGGTGCATCAAAGAGGTTTTTTGAGTTTTTCGAGAAATAAAAAAGGCGACTGGATCTCTATTAGGGGAATACGGTGGTGGTTCGATGAGATTTGACAAAAAATGATGTTGTGAGCATATGCGTTATCCTGGAGAAAAATCTACAAGTTTTTTTCTACACGCCGATCTTTTTCTACGAATTTGCTATCCCATGCGCCACACAATTTAGATAATGTTCTTACTACTTCACCTTCCGGAAGACTTTCATGTGCATAGCACTGCGATAATCGAAAAAAAAAACTGTTAAGAAAATCCTAATTTTTAATTGAATTTGGCATCAGTTGGAAGTCGAGTTAATAAAAACGTGGTAATAAAATTCACAAATACCGCACGAACGAGTGAAAATATAACTACTACACAGTCAGCTGGTGCCCATGGGCGCCGGAATATTGTCCTTGGACCTTTCACTTTACCTCTACTCCACGACAGACTGTAACGCGAATGTAGTCAAATGTGGTTACCAATGTTAGAAAGAGAAATTTCCAATAATCAATTACCTGCGTTATCAGGATAGCATCATAAGTTTTTATCCAGGTTTTCTTATGATTTATCTTTGGAATGGTTGTTAATCGATACACACTTCAATACACAAAATCACCAAACTGAGTTATGTATACATATTTTGAAAACAAAAATAATCATACACAAAAAAGTAACAACAAACGCGTTTTTATTAACAAAGTTTCCAAAATAAGCGAAAAAAAGCGCTATCCCAATAAAAACCGTTCCTGGAACGTGCACTTCACTGGATTCCATTTTTAGTGGACTACATATCGTTAGAATGTCATAAAATAGAATATTTTATTTCACATTTTACCAGAGGTGTGATCTACTATGAATGGACCTGAATAAAATTTGACAACAAAGTTTTGTAGTCTTAAACTTCAAAATATTGATTTGATTGTCTAGTTGTCAAATTTTTTCGTTGTGTCAGATAGGGACCAAAAAAAATTATATTTCTATACTAGTTAATCTTGACAACGGTAGCTGGAACGCTACCGAAACGTCGAAATAAAAAATAAAAAAAACATTATTGTGGTTTGATTCCCAAATAATAAGAAAAAAGAATAAGTAATGCCACAAGGAACTTACAGAAGATAGTGTAACAAGTCTCAAGGAATTACTTTATTCCATACCAAGCTTTATTTTGAATAACATGTTTGTATAAAAATCAGTTTTTTCTAAAAACGTTCACAGATCATGAAATGTCCAGTATTCTACACAGTTCCACAACTATTTAAGGGGATAATTGGTATCGCCCAAATCAGAATATGAATGTTTAGAAATCATTGCATCAAAGCAATATCAAAAGCACTTTAAGAAAGTCTCTCGGACAATACAGCTCAATAACAATAGAAATATTACCCAAAGTTTTTTTAATAAAAAGGATTGTAATACCTTCCATACGAAACTTCCGACACTTTTCTCAAATTACACCCACAGCTCCTGAATATACTTAGCTGAGTTTTTGTAGAATAGGTCGGCGTCGCCTTTCGTGGCTAATGTCTTATAAAAATATTTTCCACAGCGATACTTCATTTTATTCAGTTAATTAGCGGTTCAGTTTTCTCGATAGTTTCTGACTATCGTTCGTTCCTGTATTTCAAACAGGAATTTGAAACTTTTTGCTATTGTAGGATAATTCACATGCGTCAGAATCACGAATATACGCTTGATCACAATATTTAGACTACGGTCATATTGTTTTTCAGTGTGAAAAACCTAAAAATATACTGGAGGTGGCATCTTGTTGTCCTGCTGATGCAAACGCACTAAAAATTATGTTTGCTGCAGGTTTTCACTCTCATATTTGAACGAAAAACTATGTTGTGGTCATACAGTTACATTTGAAAAAATGTGAAAGAAAAAGAACTGAATACAAGTTTAAAATCAATTTAAATAGGTACAAACCGAATGCGCACAGCTAGACACTACGGATCTCAAGTGACAGACGCATGTGGTCTACATAACTGGGATAAGAAATTGCATATCAAAAAACCAGCTACACTCTGATTATTAAAAAAAATCGCGATATTTGGCCCATCATAATTCCTAAATAAATTAAATTGTGCTCATCTTTCAATTGTGTAAATTTCAACCTGGAAGATGAAGGGTGAGTGTCCGACTGCTACAGTAAGTGTATCGAAGTCTGGGGCCCTAAATCTCCACCCTAGTCCCCTCTGCTGTTTTTGATCTATCACTATACCCACCTGATGGTATGCTTCTTGAGAGCATAATTGGGGGAGTAGCTTGTCCATCCTTTGTGCAAGCTCAGTTCAGGTCTGAAGTGCTTTACAAAACGTAACTGACTAAACTACCCTTTCAAACACATTTTTTCTCAAAATGTTCCATGCTTGTTTTATTAGCTCTTCCCTCAAAGCCTCATAGACTAAACCCACGCTAAGATGGTTTAGGATAAAAAATCATGATAGGTTTAATCACTGTCAAGATAAACTCCTAGATTTATGACTACCTTCAAGAAAAGTTGTGACAATTTCAGTCGAAGTGAACCTTCTTAATTCTTCAAATAATGTGATAGCATAATAAATGTTACTGTGCATTTTATTTCGGATACTTTTTGGGGTCATAGTCATACTCCTTTGAGAACAGAACATTTATTTTTTTAATTGGTTATTCAACGTCGGTTTATTTCTGCGACTGAGGCTAAATCACCGACGCCGCAAGCACTCTATCCCTAACCAGAAATTTTGCCGAACCCACTGGTGTCACTGGTGTTCCAACCAGTGGTAGGGTTCTTTATCGAGCCCAACATCCATGGACTCGGGACCTCGGTTTTACCTCTTCTCCTATATTATACCTCGTGCTCATTGGTATACTGCCTGCGAGCTGTGATACTACTCTGCTGCAGGCTGTACGGGCTATTTAGACGACGGTCTTCCCCAGTGGGTCGGTCACCCATCCAAGTACTAACCGCGCTCGACACTGCTTCACTGTAATTATCGCATTCCACTACAGTGCTAGAATGACGCCCAGAACAGAACATACTAAATTTGTTTTTGAATTGGATTTAAATGGGTATTATTTCAGTGTTTTTGAATATAAGTCCCAACAGTTATTATCTATTGGAAGATATTTAATATCTGGACACACTTTATATCACTCCAAAATTATATTACTATCGGGCGTTTAAAGGATAATCTACTTTATCAAGAATTAGTAGTGCGATGCTTTTTTTTTAATTTTCATTCCACACGTTTTGTTAAGCCGAACTATCTTCTTTTGCATCAAGCTAGTATACTTGAACGCTATCTATTATAGATTATTATAGCTTTTAAACCAACAAGAAAATAAATTGTAGGATCGGGCACCAGTACACTCTGACTGATGATTAAGAGGCTTATTCTTAAACTTAAATTGGCAAACCAATCCCTGTACAAGGATTTTTATCCGAATAGGGATCTTGTTAGGTGCATTCCTAAATATCGAAGAAGCGTTCAACAATTCACCTCTAGACTCCATCTCTAGTGCATCGAGACAAAAAGGCTTCTGTAAAACCTGTTGCAGGTGGATATACCAGAAGCCGTTCGCAAGGAAGTGTCTTCTTCTGATTGCTATTAAAGGAGGACCTGCTTATCACTGAAGAAAGAAGTATTCATAAAACCCTTGGGAATGCAGACAATATAATCATCATGTTCAAAGGAAAGGTACTACGGTCAGATAGCGAATGCAAATGGCCTGCAATCTGGTCAGTAAATGGATAGAAGTGGGCTCAAATATATCAGTTGCTCCCAATTAACCATTGTAGCTTCACTCGAAGAAGGAAGTTAGAACGCCTAGGGCCCACATCCTGTATGGCTAAAAATGAATTCCACATTCGAGGGCAAAAGTATTTAATCAATAAAATAAAGTATTAACGTGATACGTTAATTTGGCGAGGTACTTCAATATTTATATCACGAACAAATGGCAAAAACTTTGGTAGTTTCTGTAAAAAGTAGTAATAAACTTTCTCCTTATTGAATTGAACGAGGAAATACGACAACTCAGAGTGCAAAAGTAAATTGCGAATGTAGTAAATAGCACCAGGTGGGATTCGGACATAAATGGAATGCTGGATGTACACATACGTGGATTACTTTCCAATTTACAGAAACTTATTTCGAAAAACCTTTTTTTCAGATTACTGAAGGACAGCAGTAAAAACGGATAGAAATAAAATGAAAGTTGTTATCAACAAAATGAGAATCACGTATTTTTTGGTAGTATTTAAAATGATCAAATTTCTTAGTAATTCATTGTATATTAGTTTTTATACCCATTAATCTATGTATTAACATGCAGCAAATCTCAAAATTGCAAATACCTAAGCTTTAATACTATACTACAAGGTTGTCTTAGTTTGTATGGGTTTTGCAGACTTCCCTATCTGGTGCGTGTAACTTCAGTTTGCCAGAATTCATTATCACTGGGGTGAAAATGAATGTACCGGAGTACAGACTTAGCCTTCGGTCAACAGATGGTCGTGAGAGAGTATGACGAAGATCATACGAGCGTTTTGCAGAATCTATCTTCAGACCTTAGGTGTTGGTAGTCATTTCTCTGGAGGCGAATTCAGAATTGTACATCCCATCGAGAGGCTCCTTAAACTGCCAGGTACATTGAGGACATTCTCCAATATTTTTAGGCGAGCGGCAAATATACTCTTTAAATGACATGTGCTGAATACGAAATATGATGTTCCTCCGTTTTTATTAAATTAGACAATAACTGTTAAAATCTACAATTAGTTAAAGAACTTCAACTTGCTTTAGTTCACGGAAGAATCAATATTTTTCCATGAAGATTTCATGACATATTCTTGCAGTCATTTGCAAAGGATCAAAACACACGTAGTTTAGGGTCAGTGAAGTTTTTAATTGTCCATTTCTACATGTATAGCAGCAAAGTGTATCATATAAAGAAGTTTTCCGAAAAATGTTAATCTGTAAAAGAAATAGTTTTACAGTTATTTGAAAATTCGTCGCATTCTGTGCAAGCCTGAACAGGTATCGTTTGCAGCCGAAAAAACTAAAATCTGCCCTAACTTCATCAGCTCTAGCTATGCGTTCGTTAACTGATCGCGATACCACGTCACCGCTTTTTTTAAGGTAAGAAGACTGCATATATAAAGTTGAAAAAAATGTCTGATAACGAATTGCGAATCTATCCTACATTCCTATTGAAAAGGCCATCGAGATTGTTGGTAATTTTCCATCTCTGTTATAAGGTTCACATAACAAATCAAAAGCTATTAACACAGATATTAACTCGTAGATACAATTCAACTCTACTGAGATATTCAAGTATTGATAAATGACCAACTTCTAATCTTGCATTAGGAAAACATATATTGAGTTGAATTTGACAAATCAACGAATGGAATCAGGCGCATTTTTCACCATTTTGAATATCGATGGTTGATAGATAAGGGGAATGACTGATTTTCACAATGCATTATTACCAATGGAATATTTACAAAATTTCTTTAGTTTTTGTGCTGAAAAATCTTGTTGCTATACTGATGAATGCCCTAGTGAAAAATCTAGTTTAGTCTGCTGTGTTTTATGTAGTAGTTGCCGAGATTCATGTAGAAATAACGGAAATGTATACATGATAAATGTACATACTGAATAATTTTTTTTAATTTATACAGGATTTGTTGTAATATTATTTATTGATAAAGCGTAGAATTGGGTAAAAAATAATCACACGAGAATGTTAGACTCATAATCCACTCACTACATAAAATGGAAACGTGTTCAGCGCATGCGTCGAGCGACTAGAACGCTGAGATTTAAATCGCTGTAAAATTTTTTCTTTCACAGATAAACATTTGATAATTTCTTGAAACCTTCCTTATATGCGACTGTAGTGACTGTACATGTATAATTGGAAAATTTAAAACTTCGTCACTCAACTTTTGTAGACGAAGTAAAAAAATTTCCGAAATTTCCCGATTGATTGAAAATTGCCTTGGAAATGTCGGGTGTGTTTTGCTGCTTTGCAAATGGGTGCAAGAATATGACATGAAAATTTTCATGAAAAAATATTGATTATTGTGGAAAACTATCCCCAATTATAGAAAAAAAAAACGAACATCTCATTCGTATTCAGCACCTTCAAAAACATAAAGTAATATGATTTTCAGCGACTAGAAATGATCTGGTCACTTTTTCGTGTTTCTTAGCAACTTTTTGGGGGAGTGCCGCTCGCCTATTTGTTTTTCCTTATATTGGCTTTATTGGAAATAACTCACTTCTGATGCATGATAATGCCCGATCTCACGCCGGGAAAATAACTCAACAGTATACTTACACGAGCATAACATCACATCCTCCTGTTATGGGATGGCCAGCGTTAACCCCATAGATCATATTTGGGACAAGCTCTTTTGGATAAATGGGAACTTATTCCACAAGTAGACAAACGCCACTTGATTTTAGACATGCCAAGGAGGATAAAGTTACTGCCTTTATCCTCGGGCACGTGATTGGCTACGCATTCCAATAAATGATAAAGTACCATAAAAAATTAAAATTTGAAGTTGGTTTAACGAATGACAAGTGTACTTAGTTAATATACTTTTCTTTGTTGTTCGCTCCACAATCATCATATTATGAATCAATAATAAATTTATTTTCGCCAGTAACTTTTTTCAGTTCTTTTAGAGCATTGAAAATGGCAATTCTCTTTGAAAATTCAATCATGTTTTTATTCTTTTGATACATATAAACTTTAAATTTCATGATGATATTTTAAAAAATATAAATAATATTTGTAAACTTTGCAGAAGAGAGAATCCTTGGAATTGATTTCTGGTGCAAGCTGACAAAAATATATGACATAACATATTGTACCAAAAACTCAACTGAATTTCAATATCCCTCTATTGTATAGTATGTTGTGTCAAAAGGGCGGAAAATAAGCTTTAGCAGCAGGAACTATTAGATGCAAGAGCAAGTGTAGCGAAGCGAGTGCAGCTGATAGTTAAGGGCTACCAAAGCGTTTCCTGCATGTGTAACAAACAACTGCTTTCGCCTATCGAATAAACAAAAAAATGGGAAAATATAGCAAAAAACTTTGGCATACACTGACGTTTAATTAAAAAATTCACGTGCAACGTCAAAGTAATGAAGTGAGAAATGGTGAAAAATCATCATATATATCTTCATAGCCTGATGGTTTACGGCTCTGACTTGGTTAAATGAGGAATTTTAGACATTTGATCGAATCCCCGCCGCGGTAAAAATTTTTATATAATATATTGTGTCATTTGTATATGAATAATCTTCAATATAATTATTTTTCATGTGACCTTTTCATTATCCACATACATTATCCACACCTATTATTCACTGGTGCATAATGTACGTCATTATACTTGAAGAAACACACGTTAAATGTAAAACTTATCAAATAGTCGTGGACAAAATTCATTATCGTGGCGTTATGAATTTTCCGCCCTTGAGCTGGTAAACAATTATTTCTGCCTTATATTTGGTATTCCGGTAAGGTAGGCAAAAATAGTATGTTAAGATATAAGGGCCGGAAGTGAGGCCTATACTAGCTTGAGTGTTTGGTTATACCAAACCCGAAAGCTGTAAGGGAACATCCGGCCCGTACATCTTACGCTATTTTTTGCACGATCGGTTATTTTTTCCGCTCCAAGTAGTTCCATACCAAGTGAAGCTCCATTGATTTCCAATAACATAGATCAAGAAGTACATCACAACAAAGTAAAATGCCTTTCATTTTTAATAATTATGCTCCAAACTGTTCTATTAATTTTAATATGCATTAATTTAAAGTTAAATTGATTTGTTCGGTTTGATATTTTGCCATATGGTTTTACGTTATTTCTCAATTTTGAATAGTTTTTGCAAAAATCCTAATTTTTTACTTATAAAAGGCCCAGGGTCGTATTTGTAACCTACTTTTAAGGAAACAATGTAACAATTTTTTCACATGTTTAGTTCCATTTTACGTCATAAGAATAATGTAACTGTGATTAGAAACTTATAACAAAGTAGATCTATATCGATCCACGTAATAGACATGATGACAGTCACTAAGAATCACTAAAATATTGATTTGATATAATTATATATGATGCAGAGATTCTAAAAAAATGACCTATTTTTATTTTACATGTGTGATGACCAATATTTTAGTAAAAATATAGGCACCAAATTTTACAACCCGCCATCTTAGCTCAAACGCCAATCAGAAGAGATTGACGTCGTCCTTTCGCAAATTTGACCTTGATATTTTGTCTTTCGTCCGAACCATAGATAAGTCCGAACATCTGTTCTGTTTTGAATTTCCTTTGTGTGATTCAAATTATGTATCAAAATAAACTTCTAACCTGCTAGCTGTCAAGTATTTGATGTTTGACTATTTTACCAATGACATAAAATAGTCTGTTTTATGTTCTAAGAATGACACAGATCACCTATAAATGGTATTTACGAATTGATGATGTCACAGACAGACGCCATTACTATTCTTGCGTTTTGGCGCAGAATTTAAAATGCATTTTTAAAAAGTAGATTTCTCCTTTAAAAACTTTTTTTCTCAGAGAAATAACATTTATTGTAGATAAAGTCTATATGTGAAAACATCGTGGAGCAGTTTTTCAAAATCAGTCACCATGTCTATTGTGGAACAATCTCTTATCGATTATAAAAATATGTATTTGTTTTCTATTTCGGGAATATAAATGAAATTTCGAATATAATGTTAAACTGCTGCTAATTTTTTTCACTTATAGCTAAGCCATGCTTTTCAACATGTTTTATGTATAGTGAGCAGATTTAATAGAGTGCAGGCTGAAACAATTGCTATAATTATGTAAAAGTTAAACTTTACTCAAAATATAATGATAGCGTGCAAAATGCACGATCGCCTAGCATACACAGACACATTCATGATGTATTCACGAGAATCCACGAGAATTTATCAAAATGCTTCACAAGGAAATAAAGTTGCTGTCGGCATTATATCAGTTGGAAACGGGGCCAAAGGTCGCATTTAACACGACACATTAAACCGTATCAAATATATATTTAACCAGTGAAAGATCGGAACTAACTCGGATACCAGATAGTGAAGTTGTATATCATGGAGCGGATAAATTGACTAGATACAGTGTGAGTCCTTTATCAACTATTCTTATTTAAGGTCTAGCAATGTAATTTTTATTAACATTTTCAATGCCATGCGCATAAAGAGCTGTTAATCTGTGTGTCATCAAGTGATAACCAAAATAAGAATTTTATACTGTCTTATAAGGTATCATTTGAACAGATGGAATAATGTTCAACAGTTTTTGTTCCAATATGTTAGCAAAACAAAGTGAACACGTGAGCCGCGTACAAGGCACCTAATATGATATGTGCTCTAAATATTTTTTCAGTAAACAAATGAAATTACCTGAAATTATAAACTACACCTATATTTAAACTCTATGACAATAAACAATCTCTAAGTTTTCGTGCTAGATTCTAAAACATGGCTTAGACACTGTTCGGGTTCTCCATTGAGGACAAAAATATAAAGATGCCCTTCGCACATTCATGGTTTGCTTGCAGTATTTACATCTTCGCCTTTTTGTATTATCTTTGGAATCTTTGAAGCAATGGTCCGGTAAATGAAATAATATGGGTTCCCTGCAATTTTCTGCTGGCAGAGGTTCTAATAGACTAGTTATGATACATAGTTCAAAGTCATAAAGATTGAACTTCATTGGTGCATCTTTATTGTGCATAATATATGCATTTATCAACATAACCTTAATTATGTGAATACCCAGCTTTTTGTTTTTTATGTTCACAACTTAACAATTGATCAAAATGATCTATACCACTCTTGAAGTGATTCTTTTCTTCAATTAGTCGTCGTTTCATCTGCTCCCTGCCTCTCTTGGATACCGTTGGTACCAAATCGCCTCCAATCTCGGTAGAAATTGCGATAACCTCCCTACGATCTTTCCACTTACATACGCATGTGCAATCTTGTAAATACAATAAGTTTGACCGACCGCTAATTGTATGTTTCTGAGGCGCGAAGAATCAAAATAAATCGATTTCTAATCATACTCCATGCAAATATTAGGATTTGAAAGAGGTAGGTAGTTGGTCCTACAATAATCAGTACCCTGTTGTTTTTTATGTACTCATGTGAAATAGAGGTTCGAAAAAACGCTTCAATTCTGCTTTGGTAACGTTGTAACATGTCTATAGACCTGTTTCGATTTTATAAAATAAATCCTCTATTCTCCGCTCGCCGTCACACTACCCACTTCCAATTATAGTACTGTGATCTCACATTCTCATACTCTGACCGCTAAGACAATTGACATATATTATGTCAATGGCCGATTCCATTTTGAAAACCATCGCCTTTCCTTTCCATAACTTATCGTATCTCAAATTTTACCTTCAAGTTCTACCTTCAATTGCTGTGGTAAGTCCAAAATTATAATGTATAATTATTAAGCTTTGTCCAAAATAGTGGCTGAGATAATTTTTTTATGCATTTCTTATTTTTTTTACAGAGATAGACGAATTTACACATACCACGTGGTCATCTATGTTTCTTTCATACTTGTACATTACTTTTAAAATAAATATTTTATTATAAATTACTGTTACATTTTCAATGCAAATATTTGCTAGCTTGGTTTAATCATAAGCATAACTTTTTGCTATAATTAATTCTTTCAGATTATTAGTACTTTTTTAATTTAGCCGGAAATTTTTACTCTTTTAATATGGGACATATATGTTGTAAAGCTTTCAGTAAATTTAAAATTTCACCATTTCGAACAACTACCTTCCTTTTTTTGCCTGAAAAGCTAAACCAACATTATGTGCCCCATTACATTCAAGTTCCTTTATATCCCTAATCCATAGTCTTCTAGGTAAGCACATCTGCAAGGTTAAAGTTACCTTGCTAGGATACCGGTACAGTGCACGGTTACAGTTACAATACTAGGATACACCTAGACTATTAGCTGCCATCAACTACAAGACATCTCTAGCCCCAAATTACAACAGCAACTACAACAAGACATCTTTCGCATCAATTACAAGACACCGTTAGCATCTGTTTCTACCAGACCTATTCATCTGCTTCTCAAATAAGCTAAGTACCTACTATAAAGTACAGGCCTTATTCTTTTCTCTGTTATCCTTCCTTGATGGCAGAATAAGGTTAATATTTTGAACTTTTTTTTTAATTTCTTATCTACCCGGCTCTAAGAGCTGTAGGGGATCGTGTCCGGGTTTATGTAAGTTTGTTACTTTTTTTATTATTAACTTTTTATTAAATTCTACAAGGTGTTTCTACCTTTCTCACCTTAGTTTCTTTTCTTATTAATTCAAATTCACTTTCTTCAGTCGATGTCTAAAAAGGTAGTGGCGCCCAAAGTTCTTATAGTCTGTCAACCCTCTGGCATACGTAGTGGAACACTAACATGGAGTCGATCCACCCCTGAGAGAGTCTCTAGCCGGGATCTGTCTCGAGAGGAGAGAAAAGTGTTACAACGTCTTTCCACTATATAATGCGGCTCCGTGTTCTTTCACTTCGTGAAAGAATATCAACTGCCTATTTATTTGGGTTTTCTAGACTTAATTCATAAAATTCGTGAGTTGTCAGAATATTAAAATATTTAACTGGCACTTCTTTTTCTACATTATCATCCAAACCTGGTAGGTACTCCTACGTATGATATTTGTTCTCTTCTGATTGGTGCCACTGCTGACCAAGTTTGTTCTTGAGGGGTAACATCTGCCTGTGGTGCAAGATCTTGATGTCTAACATCTTGTACAGGCATTCTTCTTTTCGACGTGGATGGTTCACAGAAATCCTCCGTACCGAACAAAATAGTCGTCAAATATTATTATATACCTAATATATTTTATATTGTTTTGTTGAAATCAAACACTTGTAATTTCAACCACTCAGCAGACATTATTCACTTAATCAAACTTTTACCAACAAATTCACGAGAATAAAAATCCACATGCAACTTGCTTGACTATTACAATGTTGAGACTCAACCGATAACAAATCATTACCTGCGCTATCCGCATTTCCCCACACAAATATGATTCTCAGATTTTAGGAAGGACCACGTAGATAATTTTATGGACACGGGCGCCTTGTCGGTGGCATTGAAAGTGTTAAAATTACACGCAAAATTGGTAAACTGTGGAAAGAGTTCTAAAAACGAGATATTAGATTCAGCACCATAATATATCACACATTTTGTTCTATTGTTTTTATGATCACAGTTTTTCACAAATGATAATATACGGACTTAATTACTGACTTGGTTTTCATTTGTTGACAACGTGAAGACTGTTCTACAACTGGATCATAATCTCTAATGATACTTGTCTCATTTTCCTTTTGACGATGTTGTGGTCCTCTTCCTAAATTTTTCTAAAATCTCTTTTCCAACTACTTCAATTTTGGACAAGACCTTTCACACATTTTCTTAGATCTTTTGACAAATTATTGACAAAAATTCTTTTGTTGTACGAGCTTGAGTCTTTGTGCGAAATATAATCTCAAGAATATATCGTTGTAGCTGGAATCGAGAACTTTGAGTATAGATCTCAATATTCACAGCTTCTCTCTAAAAGTACAAACACCGCAAGACACCATTTCCATAATTAAAAATTGTATGTCTAATAAATCCTTCATCTCCCAAAAATAATTCCGTTAGCGAGTGAAGAGGACTCCAACTTCTCGTTTACCAATGTTCTCTCTCCGCCGGGACTTGACAGTTCTCTCTGAGGAGTAGGCATATTCAAACCTCAAAGATAACTGAAATAGATACGGAACGAATAATAGAGTAGGCAGATGAAAGACATGAAATCGTACTGAACTTGTTCCTATTCCTTGAAGACCTAGAATGTATTCGAAGTATAAAGCATGACACGTCTAGTAGTCTAGGAGCCAGGTACATTTTCGGTCAATGATTTTCTCTCGAGAGAAACTTCGTAAAATGCATCAGGGACTTATACTATGTACACTCGCGACCGTCAGCTGCGACTCCGTGAATGGGGCGGGCAGTGGCAGCCTCCCACGCATGGAGAAAAAAAAGTTTTTTCAGTCATTTCCTCTCATTTGAAAATTTGTCAGATTATAGTTTACCTAGTATTTTGAAAGAAAAACAAAGTCAGCTGACCATAACACGGTGGATTATACGTCAGCTGGCTGCATTTATATTTTCAATGATTTCCTCTCAACTGAAAATTTACCTGGTGATCGTTTATATGCTATTATGAATGAGAATTAATGTCAGCTTGCTGTATCTCAGTGGAAAGTTTGTCTGCTGGTACCTTGAAAGATGCAACGCTACAGCATCTATCACCTATTGAATCTTATCAGCTGACGACTTTTCCCTTGACTTACAGCTAGCTGATTCTTTTCATTATTCACGAAAGTTTCTTAAGTTAGCTTTTTTTTTCTCCATGTGTGGTAGGCTGCCACTGCCCGCCCCACCCACGGAGTCGCAGCTGACGGTCGCGAGTATTCATAGTATAAATCCCTGCTGCATTTCACGAATTTTCGATTGGGAGGGAGTTGGTCATGAAAATCTGTCACTGGCTCCTAGGCTATAGGGTTAATACTGAGAGCTCTATTTTTTCAAATCAGTATAAACTTCGGTGTTGATGAAATCTCAACAATGCTTGTTGTTTTTTTTCTGATAAGAATTCTCGTGATATTGATTTTACTTCATCAAAATCAATAGTGCCAGGACAACAATGCAAGAAATGAATACAATATTGTATATTGTGTAGGTTTCACTGTCAGTGAAATTTCGTGTACAATGGTAAAAATCACAATGAAGCAGAATATAACATTTAACAGAGAGTTGAGGAATTGAAATTTTTATACTAAAAGGATATGACGACATGTAACTTGAAACTACTATGAAATTCGAATTATGTTTTAATATTTACGACATTTTTGTAGAACACGAACGCATGAAGAGTTATGTGATATGTTTAATACTAAACGTGACGGCAGAACCTCCATAGCAAGTATAAAACAAAGTTGAGGAAAAATAGCCAACATGCTATGCTCTGTTCATGGAGAAACCTCACTAAATATATAAAATAGTTGCAGCTGAAACTGACAGCTAATTAAATTAAAAAAAGGTATTTCTGGAAACTATACTTTTATTATGAGAGCTCTGCGAATACTATTTTGTAAAATAATGTTGGATATATTTCAAAACAATCCATATTTCTACAATCAATGACATGACACGGTAAATAAACAAAACTACGAAGCAGTGGATGGATGAAGATTCTCTTTGAATAATTAAAAAATATAAAGAAAATATTCCAAAGAGGAATCAGCTCAATAACTAAATTATTGGACCCTATTTTTTTTATGCAAACCTTATAGGTGAACAGACAAGGTATTTTTGGGAATAAATTCAATTCCATGATTACCTAGACTCGCTAGTGTTGATACAAACCCTTACTTTGGGAATTTAACAATTTGGTTCCAATAATATGAAGCAGGAAACGGATTGATAAGGCGTTCGGAAATTTTCAGAAGAGGAGTCCTTGAATGACCAGATCTACGGATTTCACACTAGTAGAAAAGGAAAATTATATCAGGAAAAGAACTAGAGCCATAGCTCAAGGATCAAGTTCAAAGCTCTAGACCTTCTTTAACAATTAAAAAATGATAATATTATGGCATATACGTGATAAACCAAATACAAATTAGTTGTGAATATAATGTTTATGAGATATTATGTGTTAACTCAAAAAAACTGTAATGTTTTTATTTTAAAATAATTATTCAATGGTTCCTGGAACGTGCACTTCACAGGATTCCATTTCTAGTGGACTACATATCGTTAGAATGCCATAAAATAAAATATTTTATTTCACATTTTACCAGAGGTGTGATCTACTATGAATGGACCTTAATAAAATTTGACAACAAAGTTTTGTAGTATTAAATTTCAAAATATTATTGATTGTCTAGTTGTCAAATTTTTTCGTTGTGTCAGATAGGGACCAAAAAATTATTTCTATATTAGTTCATCTTGACAACGGTAGCTGGAACGCTACCGAAACGTCATAATAAAAAATAAAAAAACATTATTGTGATTTGATTCCCAAAAAAATAAGAAAAAAAGAATTATCTCTACATTTACCAAAACTTTCATTAAAATCAATTAGGTATCTATTACTTGATTTTAAAGGAGTATTCGAATTTCAAATAAATATTTATTTTGTTTGTCAGGTATTATATTATGGTTTTCGTCATTTTATACACGATGTTTACTTGGGTTTGATATTCGCTGTGTGCGGACCGTTGGAGGGGATAGGCGAAACTATCCCAGCGCGCGCAGTGGTGAATTTTCGCAATTCGGTCAGAGACTGACGTGGTATATTGTATATAAATAATGGGGAAAATGGGGCACGACTGTTGTTAATTGTAAAAATACAGGATATAATAACAGTCATGTGAAATATTACAAGTTTCCTACTGCGCAACACAAGTTGGTACAAAGGAAAAAATGGATTGCAGCTGTAAAAAGAGTAAAGTGAGTGTCTTAACCTCACTTCAAAATACAGTGTGCACTGATACAGTATTCTATACGTCATGTTACCTCCATCAATTTTATGTAGTTTGTTTATGTTTTCATAAATACATTTATTATTTCAGTCCAGACGGATCAACATGGATTGAAAATTAATTGAATAGACCTACAAAGATTTTTGTAGTGTAGGGTGTAGATGTGACTGCAGTTTGTCTGATGATTTTAGATTGAATTAAGTAGCTTTTTCCATCTTCTCTGAATTCATGTACATCTCTTACATGACCAGATTCCACCAGAGATTGACCTTTTGGCTGCGAGTTGGGATGAAAGTTGATACCGTGTGATATAAGCTCAAACCCAGTTTTTATTATAATTTTCATTGTAAATAGTGCAAGTTCAAAGTCCACAACAAATATATACAGAGCTGAAAGCCATAAATATTCATTAAGCAATTGTAGATATAATATGATGCGTTTGTTCACTTTTCATTTAGCAGAATGAAAAATGGAATAATCAATTTTTATTAATGATTTTAGGCAACCTGTATCTCCGTTGATTCTAACCTACAAATCTACACTTAACATAAAAAAAATACATTTTAAAAACGATTACTTACCTAGTCGCTTATAAAATAATGAACATTATGTCATTAGGCACTTATATTTTCAAATTATTTACATTGTAAAAGCTAAAAGGCTCCTTATCTTTATAATAATTGTTGCTTCCATAAGCTTTACGTGCAAATCTCTGTCGTAACTTGCGTTTTTAAGCCGCGAGGGGGCGACAGTAGGTACGCACATAGCGAATAGCCCTTTAATTTGTTTTCGATTTCTTTGTTCATATATATGTCGCAGTCTTATGGTGAAATCAGTCTTATATAATACGCCTAGGCTTTTTCAATAAGACTCTAATTTTTCCATAAGCCTTAGTAAAGTATATTTCACAATAATATTTCCTTGACTCGGTTTCTGGTCGGATTTATAATAAAAGTAACAGATCCATAGTAGGTAAAATTTAGACACTAAAACATAAATTTATTTTAATCACTGAATTTTTTAAAAACAAATTCAACTTTTGTTTATTAATTGAAATTGGCCGTTCAAAAGATACGAGGGGGGAGGGGACTTTTGAATAGCAGTGTACATATATATATTATATAATATGATAGGAATTTTTGTGGGGATGTGGCAATTATACCAAAGTGTACTCTTTTAAGAATTTATTTCCGAGCTTTCGAACAACTACGTGTTCATTTTCAAGAACTGAAAAAAGTATAAAATGAAATAAATTATATATAGCAGATAAAATAATACTTACATATATCTAAGAGAGATTAACGGTAAAATGTTGTAAAAAATGTAATAAATCTAACATTGGTATATAAATATAAATAAAAACTCAAAAAACAATATAATATACAATTTGAAATATATTTGATTGACGTATGAATTCAATTCAATTGTTTAAAAATTCTCTATAGCAATTCGGTTTTTCTAATTTTTCAAATTCTGTTTTTCTAAATCCAAAAGATATTCATATAATATTATACTTAGATTATTTAGATCAGTTTTTTTGTTTATACATCGATCTTCTTGAGCTATATGAGCTGTCTCTAAGAAGATCCGTTTTTTATAATTTTTCTATGTTGATAAAATTTTGGCATGTTCGTAATTCATTATATGACCTTCAGAAAATACGTGTTCAGCAAGTGCACATTTTTCTGGGTGAAGTTTGCTGTCACTTTTATGAGATGTTATTCTATTAGCAAGAGACCTTTTTGACTGACCGATGTACTTTTTATCACAATTTTTACAAGGAATTTCATAAATTATGTAATTTGTTATTAGGTGTTAGATGTTGTTTATTTGCTATTTTTATATTATGTTTTTCAAAAACTCCGGAAAGTTTAGGTGTGATTGTTTTGATATATATGGTGAAGATACATAAAATGGAATGGTATTGTTTGTAGAACTGATGTCCTTATATTCTGTGTTCCTTGTCATGTTATGAATTATGTCATTTGCATTGTTAGAAGTGTTATACAAAATATGTTTCAAAAGATATGGTGGATAAGAATTTTCAAGAAACAGTTTGTAAAGAATATTTAGATTTTCTTGGTGAAATATGGGATCTGAAATATTCAACATTCTATTTTCCATTTGTTTGATCAATTTTAATTTGGTATTACGTGGATGATATGAATGATAGTTAATATATCTATCAGAGCTTATTGTTTTTCTATTCCAATCAATATAAATTTTATTATTCTCGTTTCTTATAAATTTAGTATATATTGTGTTTCGAACGTCGAATGAATCTCCGTTCTGGCTTCACCAGAATTTCTGATAACATCAGGATTAGTTTAATAAATGAACAGGATAACTGCAAAGTTTATTCGTGTAGCGTAGTAGTCTAATAGTTTTCAAAATGTAGTGTGAAAGGGATTTGTGTACCACTACGTTACTTTGTCGAGGATTTAAATAACTGTTGAGTAAATAAACATTAACACTTGGCTGTTAACAGATTTGGAATGGTCGTTGAAAGATGTTTGAATAAAAATACTCAACTCACACAGCGATGGGATAACCTAAAGGAATCGGGGAAAATGTTGAAGGAAATTGGGGAAACAAAAATTAATTTTTATAGGATTTTTTTATATAATTGTTTGACTTCCAAGGAAATGTTTAATTCCATGATATTAATTAGACAATAAAAATATTTCTGAACAGATATTTGCGACAAATGTTAAATTTACCTACTCCAATAAATTTAATAGAAAACTGAATTTTCAAATAAAAGTTTTTTAATCCAAATGCAAACAATAATAGTTCCAAAATAATTACTTATAAAATAAGTTTTTGCCTTTAGAATTTGGAGTATCGCGTTTTATATACAGGGTGTAACAAAAAGGCAGGTCATAAATCATACCACATGTTTTGGGGCTAAAAATAACTCGATCCAACCCAAGTTACCCTAGTACAAATGTGTATGCGAAAAAAGTTATAACCCTTCGAAGTTACCAAATAAAAATTGATTTTTTCAAATATTTCGACAGTTGTTCGACATATTATAATGAAAGTTGACAAGTGGCTTTCTTATGATAAGAGCATCATAAAAAAGAAATTAAGGAATTATTGCACTCCGTTAACAATTTATGGAAGTTGAGATTCCCTAAACCCTCCCCAAAATTTTTGTGTACGTTGCAATTTAATGCTTATTGTGGCACCATTATTCAAACACATTATTTTTGAAACTTTTTTGCCCCCTAGTACTTTTTACAATTATCAGTTTTTATCGAGGTACGGCCCTTTTTTCATTATGCTTCAAAAATTTCGAGTAACAAAAATTAAAGTCAATGAATTTTTTTCGAGGGTCCCACATTTTTGATTGAATCTTATTTATTTACAAACGTGTAGTTTCTATTAGATGTTCGAAATGACCCCCATTTTCTTGAATACACAGTCGGCACCGTTCTACTAACGAAAACCAAATATTCTGGAAAAGCAATGGCTTCTGACGATATCTATTTGCAGCCTCAAGGATTCTATTCCTCAGTTGTTGTTCGCTCGTCATTTTTACAGCATACACCCTCGAAAAAAATTTATTGATTTTAATTTTTGTTACTCGAAATTTTTGAAGCATAATGATAATTGTAAAAAGTACTAGGGGGCAAAAAAGTTTCAAAAATAATGTGTTTGAATAATGGTGCCACAATAAGCATTAAATTGCAACGTACACAATAATTTTGGGGGGGTGTTTAGGGGATCTCAACTCCCATAAATTTTTAACGGGGTGCAATAATTCTTTAATTTTTTTTTAAGATGCTCTAATCATAAGAAAGCCACTTGTCAACTTTCATTATAATATATCGAACAACTGTCGAAATATTTGAAAAATTCAATTTTCATTTGGTAACCTCGAAGGGTTGTAACTTTTTTCGCATGCACATTTGTACTAGGGTAACTTGAGTTGGATCGAGTTATTTTTAGCCCCAGAATATGTGGTATGATTTATGACCTGCCTTTTTGTTACACCCTGTATAATCCGTCTTCGTTAAGATACTACACCCTTAAATTGTTTGTGACGCGCAGATTTTTGCTGTATCAGGAAAAACCTATGTTACAAATGTACAATATTATTCCATCAATGCTTAACCTGTCACGTTTTTCAAGGTTTATCAGATTTCATATGTATGTCACTGGAATTTCACCTCAAATACATCTGTAATCTTTCTCTTAATTTTCACACGTCATTTTGGCCTGAATTTAGTTTCTGAACTGATTCCAGATGTGTTGGTTAAAATAAATATTGGAGTCACACGAATATTTTGACAACGCTGGAATTATTTAAACATTTTTTAAAGGACCTTCTGAAGTATCCGTGAGATTTGTATCAGTTGATATTCTAACTGCATTTTAATGGTAAAAGCTTCTTCCTTTTCTTTGTACTGCTGAAGTACAATTTTCCACAAAACTGAAAAATGTCCAAGAAGAATATGAACAGCAACAATATCAGCTATTCGCTAGTTCCGCTATTGTCAGATTAGTTTCAATTGAATCAACAAAAATAAACATTTAGTGAGAATAATTTTTACGTCTCACAAATGTGTGAGGGGTGTCTTGAGATTAATGGATCACTGAGGAGAGAATAAATTGAGCCGAAATGATAAAAGCACTCCATATACATTTTTGCTATACAAGCCCTCGTTTCCAAACTATAGGCTCCCAAAGGGACGCACCGGAATTCGGTCTCGCTACCTGCGGAAGGGACTACCTGTAACGGATTAAATTCGAAGTGTGGTCACACCAGCGAAAATGCGATTTCGGAATTGGGTCCCATGTACCTACTATTTGTTTAATTTGACTTTTATTTTCCTTCACATTTTTTTGGGCTTAGGACCAACAGTACACACTTATTGTTGTTGTACTGGCATGTTTAAAAATTTACGCTAAATGCGTATCGTCAAAAACAAAAACAGTACGTGAAATAATAACCCAACCAAACCTACCCCTACCAAACCACCTTCGTATTTCTAGTCAATTTTTGAAGAATAAATTATAATAATTTTCAATAATAACCCAACCAAACCTACCCCTACGAAACCACCTTCGTATTTTTGAGATAATGATTTTTGAAAACAAAATTTAAACCCATCTATTATTAATACCCTCTTCACTCGTCATAGAGGTGAAATTAATATTTTCCATGTCAAACAAACAAACAAAATCACAATAACGGACACAAATAAACACGTCTTACACTCTGCACTTCAGAAGAACAATTGCTAAAAATAATCTTTTAATACCCACATGAAATCTACCTGCTTCGACAGCGGACCGAATTACGAAATCACCCTTTCGGATTTGGACAAGGTCCCTGTGAGCAGGTAGCCCTTTTGCTAGGTACCCGGACCGAATTCCGAAACACCGTCGCAAAGCTAGAATTTTACATTCGTTAGTTTTTTTTTTAATTTAGCTCTAGTAATAATAGTAGAGTCTTATAACATAAAAAACTCATAGACATTAAAAAGTAAGAAAAAACTGAAAAAAATTAATCATTGCATATGTTACATGGGAGAAAACTAATTTAAAAAGGGATCCGAAAACGTAGTTTTGGAAAATAAACCAATTATTATATAGTAACCTCTCCAGATCTGCAAGCGAAAACCTGGACGGTAAACTGAACAAGCAAAATTACATGTTAGCATCACGCCACTGAAATTATTTTGAGTAAATCCGTTCATTAATCTGATTTACGTTCTATCGGTATTTTAATCCCAAAGCGAGTAACTGAGTTTTACGAGAGCGTAAAAAGTACATGCAACATTTTATTTCCATATTTTCCAGCTTAACTGTAAATTTTCGTATATTCCCAGTATATTTTAAATTTATACAATTTACTGTTGAAATGGGATTTTGGTATAATTTTTGGTTTGACCCAAAAATTTGAGGGAAATTTGCAGTTAGGTAATATTAAATTCAATAAAATTTATAGTGTACACTTGGCACTCGACACAATTCACAGTTTAATCTGGGAATTCAAGAAAATTAACCTCAAATTGGAAATTTCTAAAATAAAATCTCACAGTTTGTTCAATAATTATCAAAATTATGTTTCCAACAGATGAAAAGGGTAACATTAACCATATTTGAGCAACAGAGGTTTATCTAGTACCAGTAACTGACCTTGAAGTCGCTAACCTCTTTAATTACATCGATGTCAATCATCTTGTGAACTGTCCTAACTGACCAGAACTTAGCATTGAGATCACATTACGTTTTTCCAAATATAATTAATTACAATTTATACATGGGCTGCAAAAACAGTTTTAGATTTATTGCAGAATTTGCCAGAAACGGTTCATTCAACGGTATTTATACATCCATGGAGTAATAATCTCTAGACCGTGCCGTCTTTGTCTGGAAAATGAGGGAATAGCGAGTCGCACTAGAGGGCCTAATAGATTCAACCTTACGTAAGTAGGCAAGGAGGTAGATATATTTTACAATTTTTTAATTCACATTTTACTTTTCCGGGATCCTTATCCACACATTAAATCTTCAAAAGCTAGGTTAGGTGTTTTCTGAAGGTGAATTACTTCTTTTTCTCTACTCGGGTTACCCTTAAAGGTACTAGAAGGTTTCGATGTACTACCCGCCCTAGCTTCCCTATTGAAATCATGCTTTATACTTTTCAAAGAGGTATCGACCTTCCCAAGGTGTAGTAAACTGCTTTGCCGATTTTGGTGTTGTAGCCAGGCTGCTTCTTCTTCATTCAAACATCCTATCATTCCCTAAGTATCTTACCGATTTTTAATGATGTCGCTATCAATTTTTCCCGATTTAGATCACGAAGTCGTCACCAACTCGGTCTATTCCAATTCGGCATTCAGATTCACATTCGAATAGTACTTTCTGGTTTCACTGATGACATATTCGTAAACTCCAAAATTGTTGATGACTGACAGGCATATTTGACAATTATTCTGTCCATTATAGCTCTGACAATCCGTATGGCTGAGGACACAGAGTACACCATCTAACAAGAGACGAAAGCTTTGTCGGTTCCTTTGAAGTCGGATTTACAGGATATTGAGCGGAAATACGTCGTCGAGGCATTGAAACATAAACTACCTGATTCACTGAGAAAAGTAACACGAGTATTGATTCGAAGTCAAACCATAACTACACTAAGAAAAATAGTAGTGTTGATGAACATCCCTCCCAGTTAGGACTATAGAATATTTTTTTTAACTACTAACATAAGAACACCTTATTATTCATCTCATGTGTCTAATGATAAGTAGCTCATTTTTAATCTAGGTAAATAATCATTATTCACCTAGGTCAATCATGAAATTCTTTATTTTTTTGAAGAAATTACCTGGAAATTAATTAATTTTATGAAATGAATATCAAAAATGAACTTTAGACAATATACGAGGATGTATTGATATCTAGTTAGCCTAGACCAGTTCCATGCATAAGCAAAATATTGCCGCGTTACCATAGCAACGAACAGTAACTTATTAGAAGTGTCAGTGTGAAGTTTGATGTCAAAAAAGTGCACCAGAGCTACGCAATAAATTTAAAGGAAAAATATGTCCACCGAAATTGTGAAAATCGAAAAATTGGAGTATCGAGTCATCAAGTATCTGTATTTAAAATGGTTAAGAGGTAAGCAGATTTACGAAGATATGCTTAATACCCTTGGTGATCAATGTCCTTCGTATGCGACCGTGAAAAATTGGACTGCAAGCTTCAAAAGAGGTAAATTTTCCATTGAAGATGAGGACCGATCGGGTAGGCCAGTTTCTGTGTCAGTCTCCGAAAATATCGATGCAGTTCATGACATGATTTTATCAGAACGTCGAATTGGGCTAAAACGGATATCTGAAGCACTGAATATTTCATACGATCGCGTTCATCATATAGTTCACGTCAATTTGGACATGAGAAAAATTGCTGCAAAATGGATCCCCAAATGTTTGAATGTTGACCAAAAGCGTGCAAGGGTAGAAGCATCGCGTTCGATCTGTGCTCGATTTGAAAACGATGTAGACTTCTTAAACCAAATTGTTACTAAGGATGAGACTTGGGTACATTTCTACGATCCAGAAACAAAGCAACAATCGATGGAATGGCGACACTCTGGTTCTCCCAGATCTAAGGAGTTTCGTGTCCAAAAATCTGCTGAAAAAGTTCTCGCTTCAGTTTTTTGGGATTGCCATGGAGTAATCATGATTGATTTTTTGGATAAGGGTAGAACAATAACAGGAGATTACTATTGGACATTTCTGACCACTCTACGGGAAAAAATTAAAGAGAAAAGACGCGGAAAGGTATCCAAAGGTGTTTTGTTTTTGCAGGACAACGCCCCTGCACACAAATCTCGTTGCCATGCAAAAAATTAGTGATTTAGGGTTTGAATTACTAGAACACCCCCCTTATTCACCAGATTTGGCTCCGTCCGACTATCATCTCTTTCCTCAATTAAAAAAAAGTTTAAAAGTTCGTACATTTCTTCCAACGAGGAGGTAATAAAAGCTGTGGAGGTCTGGTTTGCAGAGCAAGAAGAAACATTTATTTTGAAAGGTCTAGAGACGTTGCAGGTTCGCTGTAATAAATGTACCTATCCAATTAAGAAGAGAATATGTTGGGTAATAAAATATTTTGACATTGAAATTTTGTTTGATTCTATAGTAGGCTAAGAATATATCCTCGTATATCTAGCAATTATCAAAAATATGAAAATCGTTTAAAATAATAGTAGGAATGACGTTTATTGAATTCCGTCAGTTTAGATGATGTCAGTAAAACTTAATATTTGCTGTCAATTGGAGAAAAAAACAATTGTTTACTAAACTGAACCGACAGTGTTGCCAATAGATCAATATGAAATTACTAGAGAAACTTATACGAATTATACTGAGTATATAATTTTGACATTATTCACGCCACAGGTCATAAACGCCTACTTTACACACTTGATACATACATAACTATCATTTCAAGGATCTTGGTTCAGATAACGCTTGGCAGGATAATTCATTTCCAGGAAAGTCAGTAATTACTGACAAACCGGCAACACGGTGAACTGAGAGGAAGGAACGGAAGTGACGACTTGACATTGACAGATGAAGGATGACATTTTTTAATCGACTGGATCAATTTCCACTTGTCAATAACCAAAAGAGATATCGAAGTGTTCAAAATGAGAAAATACAGATAGATAATGAAGGGGAAATAGATTAACTATTGAAAAAAATTTTACTAGAACTCAAACGTTATTTTTTATAATTAATAAGATAGAAGTTATTGCGATACTAGCGAAAAAACTAAAAAAAAATGGTATGTATAGGAATAGCATTACTTTCAAATTAGTTATTATAAATTCTAATCCGATAGTGGTAAACTAAGAGCGGCCGTACACTTATTTGGTTATTTAACGTCGGTCTATTTCTGCAACAGGCTAATCACCGACGCCGGGAGCACTCTACCCCTAATCGGAAATTTTGCCGATCCCACTGGTGTTCCGACCAGTGGTTTATCGAGCCCAACATCCATGGATTCGGAACCTCGGTTTTACGTCTCCTCCGAAAGACGGCATACCTACATTATACCTCGTGCTCATTGGTATAATGCCTACGAGCTGTGATATGGTACTCCGCTGCAGGTTGTATGGGCTTTTTACACGGTCTTTCCCAGTAGGTCATCCATCCAAGTACTAACCGCGCTCTCACTGCTTCACTGTAATTATCGCATCAGAGGCGTTCCACTACAGTGCTTGGCCGACGCCCGGCCGTACTTTAGTAGGATGTTTTTGAAGTCATAGTCACGAGATAATGATATGTCAGAAACTTGTACAATGTAGATGAAAGACTACATAAGTTATAAATGTATCAAAGAATTAACAGTTACGAGAATATATCTCTACTAAGCCTAGTTGAGTTGAAAGCACCTTTCATCAAGATTAACTTGTTCAATAAAACTTGCGAAATTGTTTCTGAGGCAATCGAGTACACGTGTGTGTATGTTGTAGAAATGCATTACTTGTTAATATGTATTTACGGCAAGATATTTGCTCGGATAGAATTTAATTTTCTTGAAAGTGTCTGCGGACTCACGTCTTAAATTTGCAATTTCTGTCTGCCAGACAAACATAATTGAAGTTTCCCAGAATATTTTAACGATGGTTTAAAAGGCTACTTTAGTGTCGGTAGAAAGAAATACGTTACGGTAGTGTAACCTTTTTAAATATTCTGTGGTAGCTGGAGGTAGTATTGTCGGATTCGAAATTATTTTCCAGAATTCAGCTATTGATACATTATTAAAAGATAATTACCCAGTAAAATGTTCACACACATAGCTATAGAGGATTTAAAAATGTTTATAAGATAAAAAGTGTTTTCCTTGTAACATGCGAAATCACAAATTTTATTTAATTTTACAAAGACTACCGTGCAAATTACAACTTGTATCAACAGGAAGAAATAAGTTCTTTGAACTTTAATAGAAATATTTATTTATTTCTCGAGGAATGAACTTTAGTTGCCGTCAATATTCAATTAAACATGTTTATTTTCAGTTAATAATATGATTTTGTATTCCTATTATAGAATGGGTGAATAGTACTCATATCAAATGATACGACTGAGAGTTTCAAAACTGTAAAACTGTACAGAACGTGCTGCTTACCTGTGAAAGTGTGTATTGTAAACATCACTTATGCTTTTTATTTTGAATAGTGCCTCACCATCTTGTAAACCTAATTCAACTAATAAATAAAGTATCCTCAATTTTTCTACATTAAAATTTCTTTACAATATCTACCAAATTTGCATACAACAGCCATAACATACAGATCGGCTTAAATCTTGTTATGTCAAATGAATCACTCTGTATATTTTTTGCCTTTTGAAATCCTCAAGAAATTATGTTTCATGTTTCACCTAAAATCCATAATTTCGGAGTTATAGCTACAATTTAACTATCTCCGCCGAAATTAAAATATCACATTTTGATGAGTATGACTGCTACAATAACAACTTTTACGTTTCAATAAATTGGTATTGTTGGTGTTTATTGAAAGTCGCAATGTACAGGGTGGCCAATTAAGCGAGGTAACCGGCTGTATCTCAGAAAGTGTTTATCCCAGGTTGTGGGGAAAAATATTAATGGTAAAAGTGGCCAAGAGAAATTGCTGGAAATTATTGTCAACCTCAAAATTCCACCCCTGGGTGGCGTTACTGCTATGTTCAAATCCAAAATTATTATTATCTCAGAAAATCGCACAATGAGGTATAACTTTGAAAGCCCATTTAATACCAGATAATTTTCTATAGTGACATTTTTTTGTATCTGCCATATATATATATAGGCCAAACATTCCGTGTCGGAATAGGGCCTGCTTCATGTCAACTTGAAGCTCTTAGATTCTATGTTTGCGGTGAATCACTCCGCATTGATTAGCATACTGGATATAAAATGTATTGTTCCATTAAAATAAGTTAAGTCTCGCGCTATTTATTGTTTTGTTCCACAGCACTCTCTCCTTAATAGTCTTCCTCTGGTCAATGAGATTTAGTCTTCTCACATCTTCGTATACCTGCTCTAGCCATCTGAGTTTTGGTCTTCCTCTTGGACGGTCTATTGTAGGGACCCAGCTTGTAATTTTATTAAATACGTTTTCTGGGTCTCTTCTTTGGATGTGCCCGTACCATCTGAGCCGCTGTGATTTTATAAATGTGATTATATCTTCTCCGGTTAGTATGTTTTTAAGCTCCAAATTCGTTAATTGTCGGTACTCTCCATCTGTAATCTTTTTTGGTCCCATTATTCTCCTAATAATTTTTCTTTCGAAAATTCTTAGCTGCTCTTCGTTCCTTTTGGTAAGGCACATGATTTCTGCCCCATAGGTTACTACTGGTCTAATAGCTGCTTTGTACAGATTTATTTTCGTTTTTCTGCTAAGATGTTTATCCTTCAAGATTTGTTGGTATTTCCGAAAAGCTCTGTTTCCTGCTTGTATTCTTTGTGTTACTTCAATACTTCTATCAGTTTTGTTGTTAATATTGATCCCCAGGTATTTAAAATTGTCTACTTTTTGATAAGTTTTGTCTCCTATCGTGATTTTGTTTAAATTGCAGTTTTCACTTCTGGAGCTTAGTAAGTATTTGGTTTTATCTTGATTGATGTGTAGACCTCTTTTACGAGCTTCGTTTTCTAGCTTTAGTGTTATTTCTTCTAGGGCTTTTTTAGTTCTTGCGATTAGGGCTATATCATCCGCGTAGGCTATGAGTTGTACCAAGCTTTGTGCTATAGTCTTCTGGGTTCCTAAGGCATTGATTGCGCCTTCCAGAGCAATATTGAATAGAGTTGTTGAAAGAGCGTCACCTTGTCTAACTCCTTTTTGTATACCTATTTTATCTGTAACATTGCTAGGTGTTAACACTCTTGCCCGCGAATTCTCCATGGTCATTAAACACAGTTGAATTAGTTTTGAAGGTATTTTCATTTTCTTCATTTCGCGTACTAATTGCCCTCTGCTTATGCTGTCGAACGCCTGTTTGAAGTCAATAAATAGTATATGAAGGTCAATATCATATTCGTAGCATTTTTCTGCAGTCAGAGTGAGAATGTGGGCTGCGTCAATCGTCGATCTACCCTTTCTAAACCCTTGCTGATACTGTCCAATTGCTGACTCAGTGTATTTTTCTAATCGCTGTCGGATGATCGATGTGAGTATTTTGTATGAGGTATTCAACAACATTATTCCCCTATAATTACTGCAAATTGAAGTGTCACCTTTTTTGAATATGGGTACCAGAAGCCCTTCTTCCAATTCTTTCGGCATTTTTCCTTCTTACCATATTCTACTTATTAGAAAGTGAATTTCCTCTACCAAGGAATCACCTTCACATTGAATCAGTTCATTAGGGATTTCATCTGGACCTGCGGCTTTTCTTGTTTTAAGACTTTTTACAATTTCAGAGGTTTCTTCCAGTGACGGTATGCCTTCAATTTCTTCTTCCTCTTCTACTATCACTTCGACCTCTTCTATAACCTCTTCTTTGTAGAGTGTTCTAAAGTACTCTTCCCACGTTGTGTCGTCTATTTTTGCAGTTGCTTTTTTTGTAGTATTTTGTGATTTAATGTAGTTGTATAATTTTTTATTGTCTTTATTATTGGTTTCTATCTCCTGCATTAACTGTGCAATCCAGTCTGCTTTTTTCTTTTTGCAACATTTATTCGCCTCTCTTCTTTCTTTTCTGTATTTTTCTAACTCATTCTGGCTTCCTGTGTTTAGCCATTCTTGTCTTATTCGATTTTTTATTTTGATTCTGTGTTCACATTCTTCGTCGAACCATTCCTTGTTGACGTGGGTATTTTTTTGGCCAATTACTTTCTCGGCTGCTCGTATAATACTGTTTTTGATAGTCATCCAGCTTTGCTCAATGTTGTATTCCTGACAGTTCATCAAACTTCTTTGTATTGTGTCAGTGTATGCTTGTTTTATGAGTGGTGTCATTAGTTTCTGTGTATTCCATCGCTTTCTGTATTGTTTCTTATTACTCCATCTAATTATTTTGTTCTTCATTTTTGTTATTACTAGGAAATGATCTGCCATATAATAAGCGAAAAGGGAGACCATTCATACCTCAGTGTTTAAAATTTCGTTAACTATTGAACCTATCCGACTGTTTCTGGAGGAATATGAAAGAGAGTTGTGTGGATTTTGAAGACCGTTCATACACCTTATCGATTACTTTAAAACATATAAACTAAGGGTCGCTTTAGTAAAATTATATGAAACGTTAATATTTCAGTAACATATTATGAAGCAGCTTTAAATTTCTTATATTTTAGTGAAAATCGCATCTTGATATCTCTATTCGTTTTTGACTTATCGTAAAAATGTGAAAATCTGGAACATATCGAATGTTTTTAATGACAGTATTACAAAGAAGCGTCAAATTATTTATTTTGTCTTCGGTTAAGCATTCAAAATGCCTTTGCTTTCTACAAATGATGATATGATTCAAGTTTACTTTGAGTGCTTTCAGAATGCTACGATAACTGAGTTTGGAAATGATCAAACGAAAGCCTTCATTTTTTGTCGCAAATTCTCTAGAAAGATGAGGCAACTTTTCACAGTGACGCATAACATGCATCACTGGAGTGCCGAAAATCCCCATTGGATGCTGGAGTGTCAATGTTTGGTGCGGTAACTACATACAATTATTATTGGGCCCTATTTCTTCGACCAATCCCTAAATGGCTATACATTTTTGCAGTTCCTTCGTAATGAGTTACCAGTTTTGATAGACGATGTGCCCCTTCAAACCAGGGGAAATATATTTGTTCAGGTTGACATCTGCCCAGCATATTTTCTAGTTATTGTTAGGCAACACTTGAATGAAACATATCCAGATAGATGGATAGAGCAAGAGGAATCCTCTTTCCCTGGTCACCCGACCTGAGTTGTCTATACAGACGTTTATTTGTGGGGGGCGAGTAAAAGATCTTGTCTTCCAAACGAGACCTACGACAGACGAGTTTATTCAATCATAGCCATCTCAATGTATTATTTCAACTAATATCGGCCATATAGTTGCTCACCAAAATCTATAAAAATCGTGTGATCATTTCCGAGATAGTTGAGATGCTCCATACTTAAAACTCACTGTATATTTAGTAATAAATTAATAGTGCAATAAACTTTTTAAAAACAAACTTTTCTTTAATTGTCATGGAAAGAAGAAAATAAACTTCAAACCAAATCAAATTATTCAATTTAGTAGATATATTACACAATTTATTAAATTCTGTGGAAAAAAATGCTTCCTATACAATATTCAAATCAGATGATGTATTTCCGTTGCCGCTATAACAACAAATATTAAAAACAGAATGAAATAAATATTGAAAAACGTGTTTTTTTTGCTCGTTTTTATTCAATATTAGTAACGGCAAAAAAACTGGCGCCGTGGCTTAGTTGGTTAAAGCGCCTATCTAGTGAACGGGAGATCGCGAGTTCGAATTTCCCTGCGGCCTCATGCGAAGCTATGAATGTAAATCAGAAAAGTGAAATCAATCAGCTAAATCTTCTAAATCAATTATATTTATTTCACTTGTACGAGGATATATTGAAAAATTCTTAGCCTACTATAGAACCAAACAAAATTTCAATGTCAAAATATTTTATTACCCAACATATTATTCTCCTCTTAATTGGATATATTTATTAAAGCGAACCTGCAACGTCTCTAGACCAATCAAAAATAATAATAAGGGAGGTGTTCTACTAATTCAAACCCTAAATCACGAATTTTTTGCATGGCAATATGAGATTTGTGTGCAGGGGCGTTGTCCTGCAAAAACAAAACACCTTTGGATAGCTTTCCGCGTATTTTCTCTTTAATTTTTTCCCGTAGAGTGGACAGTAATGTCGAATAGTAATCTCCAGTTCTACCCTTATCCAAAAAATCAATCACGATTACTCCATGGCAATCCCAAAAAACTGAAGCAAGAACTTTTCCAGCAGATTTTTGGACAAGAAACTTCTTAGGTCTTGGAGAACCAGAGTGTCGCCATTCCATCGATTGTTGCTTTGTTTCTGGATCGTAGAAATGTACCCAAGTCTCATCTATAGTAACAATTCGGTTCAAGAAATCTACATCATTTTCAAATCGAGCACAGATCAAACGCGATGCTTCTACCCTTGCACGCTTTTGGTCAACATTCAAACATTTGTGGATCCATTTTGCAGCAATTTTTCTCATGTCCAAATTGACGTGAACTATATGATGAACGCGTTCGTGTGAAATATTCAGTGCTTCAGATATCCGTCTTTTCCCAATTCGACAGTCTGATAAAGTCATGTCATGAACTGCATCAATATTTTCTTGGATTGACACAGAAACTGGCCTTCCTGATCGGTCATCCTCTTCAATGGAAAATTTACCTCTTTTGAAGCTTGCAGTCCAATTTCTCACGGTCGCATACGAACGACATTGATCACCAAGGGTATTAAGCATATCTTCGTAAATCTGCTTACCTCTTAACCCTTTTAAATACAGGTACTTGATGATGACTCGATACTCCAATTTTTCGATTTTCACAATTTCGGTGGACATCTTTTTTCTTTTAATTTATTGCGTAACTCTGGTTTACTTTTTTGTCGTCAAACTTCACACTGACACTTCTAATAAGTTATTGTTCGTTGCTATGGTAACGCAAAATTTTGTTTATGTATGGAACTGGTCTAGGCTAACTACATATCAATATATCCTCGTATGTATATACGTATACGTTCTTATATATAATGGTACGGAACCCTTCGTGCGTGAGTCCGACTCGTACTTTCTTTTTTCTTGTTAGTATACAGGGTGTCCCAAGATCTTTTTACAGGCTGTAACTCAGGAACTAACGAATAGGTTCATTTGAAAATTGGGTAATCTTGTTGGGACCTACAGTAATTTTATCCAAGATATACAGGGTATCTGTGACGTCATCATAGAAGCAGGGACGTCATCGCAATGGAAAAAATTTAATGGAAGGGATATCAAACTCAGCTCAAATGAAAGTGCCTTTTATTCCAAATTCAACGGTGTATCACAGTGAGGGTACTCAAATGGATAATATTAACCAATTTCCAAATAAACCTATTCCTTAATTCCTGGGACACCCTGGGACAATTCAAAAATATACTAGTTACTGTATAGATACTGTGTTTTTAGAAAATCTTCTGTATTTTTTGAACAAACTTGAATATAGCAGTGTATAAAGTATTGTATTTAACACGCCGTTAATGGTTCAGACGCTACAACATTTTCCTACGGCTACCGTTGCATCTCATCTTCGTGGGTGATATTCATCATTATACCCTTGTTGAATAATATTCCACTCGTATTACGTATGTATACATAGTGAAATTTTCACATCCTAGTGATATCAAGAGATTTAGATAAACTGCCGAGAATATCTATTCATTCATGACGGTATCGTATTTTGCGTACAATCCAGTTTTACATTCGCTGAAGTCGAAGGGGTGAAAGGCTACCCATATTTTTGTATACCATGAAACTACCTTGTTTTCCCATTTTAGCACCTCCTGAACTAAAAAAAAACACTGCGCATTTAATTTTTTTGAACCCAGGCATACATTCACTTGATTCTTTCTAACAGAAATTCAACAAGAAATTTAAATAAAGTAAGTAATAAAGTTAGGAGAAAATCTACAATAAACAAAGGTTATATTGTACAAATTCAACATTAATTTTATAGTTTCTATTATTGGAGTTCTCTGACTATGTACCTTTCCAACTGCGTCTTTTTGAGCATTTTTATTGCTGGAGTTTTCCCTAACATGTTTCCTTTGTTCCTTCATTGTGTTTTTTGTATTCCTACAATACAGTTTGTGTTAATCGTCCAAATGTTGTCTCTGAAAGGTTAAACGCAAAGATAATTGGATTAATTAACTTTCCTGTTGTTTGTTGGTTTGAGGCTATTCACTTTGCTTTTCATCTGAGAGCATAATTATTACTCTCTAGTTATTAAAAATATTCGGTTACATCCGGGATAATAATCGTGAAAGGAGAGCTTGACAAACAGCCGACTATTATTTTGTAGTTTTTACAAGAATAACATTTTACTTAATTCAAATTTTTTTAAAATTAGTGATTCCGAAATTTTTCTTGGTACACCAAAGTTTGACGCAAATTGATAAATTGTAAAGTCCTCGAGAAAAATTGAGAAAGAAAACAGTCTAAGAGCCGTATTACACAGCAAAGAATTATGCCGAAAATTACTCTGAAATTTACCACGAAAATTTTGCCAGACATTTCTCCAAAATTTTTATACCATTTTCTAGAAATCTGTATTACACGGGCAATAAATCTTCCAAAACTTTAAGTAGTTCATACGATACGCATGCGCTGATGGGTTATTTTGTTACCGCTGATGTATGCCAGTTGCAGATTAACCTTTAAAACTCCTTAAAAACGTAGCAAACAGAAGGCCATCGTTGTAATTTACTAGAAGAAGAAGTAAACAAACACACTTTCATTAACCCAATATTATTTATTTTCAATAATAAAAGATTTATTTTCTTTTTAGAAATGGTGAAAAAAAAGAATTTTTAATACTAGATGTTGCAGAAATTTGTTGTTGGTTGGTTTATAAATTTCTTAAGGCAATTAATGGGTGTAATGTCAAACAAACCGATTATGCGGTTCTGCGCTGATTCTTGCGTACTTTATAAAATTTTGTCTGAAGAATATTGAACATGTTGAATATTTTTACTCCGGAAATTTTCTCTAGAATTTTTGGTCGTGTCATACAGCAAATTTTATTGACGAACATTTTCGTGGTAAATTTCAGAGTAATTTTCACTTATAATCTCCCTAGAGCACGAATTATTTCCGGAAATTTTTGTCGAAGTGCGAATTTTCATAAAAAATTCGCAACTGAGGAAAATTTCCGGAATATTAATTCATGCTCTAGGGATATTCGGTAAGAAAATTTTATACCAAAACTTTTTTTAAATAGAAATTAAATTGGTGACATACTTAGGTGATATATTATTATCCATCCTTCATTTATTAACCTCGGATTTGATGTCAAATATTTTAATTTCCCTATGCTCTAGTAAAACAAGGTTTAAATAATAATCTAAAATAAATATTAGTCTTTATACTTTTCCTAATTTTATACTACTTGACTGGAAACAAGGGAAAGTATTAAAAGAATTAAAAATAATAACGCATAAAAAATAAATGATAATTTTATGTGTTTATGACAGCTGTCAAGCCAGAGGGAAATTTCCACTTATTAATTTCCCTCTACGCAGGGAAATTTCCGAAGAAATTAGGTTATTGTCATAGCAACATGTCAAAATGCAGGCATCTGATTGGCTAAACTTAATTCGTATAAAATTTTCGGTATAATTCTTTGCTGCGTAATACAGTTCTAAATTATCCAGATAGACTAGAATCCAAAATGACTAGCACTCAATAAATTGGTAACATCCATCTTTTTTTCAAATAATGGGGTGTTAAACTTAACAAAAATATGATGTTTTCTCTATGTTAATAGTTAGTGGTGGACAAAATCATAATGGGAATCGATTATTTTTAATATTTGAGATATTTAGTTTGGGTACTGATAGTTGAAGTTACAGCTAAGCATTTCGTAGCCCATACTTATCACAACTGCACAATGTGATTATGGCAATTTTGATATCATTGATTTTTTGCTGTAAGATCAATCAAATATGTAGTATTATAGCTACCGGTTGTGCAATTTTTATAAATCTGGTTGAGGTCACGGGATTGTAAATGGTCGAAAAGCTGAGGATTTTTTAAAATAAATATAATTATCAGCTTCAACTGTTTATAGTTGCCAAATTTCATACTTGTCATATGAACAGTTTTCGAGTTATTGGACTGTCGAAATGTCCTTCACATTGGTGTAGGACAACTGCTCCCTATAAGATTGAGTCTGGAAAGATGGAAACGATGATACGCCAATATTTTTTTTTATACGCACATCTAATTTGTCAATTAACATTTACTAAAAAATGTAGATTCTGACGGCTATTTTTTTTTATAAAATTACAGCAACTTTTTCTCCACACTGATGTTCCGTGTATCTAGACCAGAATTCCAAGGTTTTTTCATGAAATACCGTTCTCAGTTTTCGAATACCCTTGAAACTTCAAAATAATCAGAGGCACTGTTCAAACAAAATACTATTTAGAGAATATTTATGGAATTCCTTAAAAATCTTCATTTATGTTAGTTGTATATCTCCACCCGTTATTATCACTTTTATCAAGGAATGTTGAAACGGTTGAGACATGCGAGCTGCCTGAAAAATTTAATAAAACCGTTTATTTATCAAGATGAAATTTATGCTTTTCATTTCACTTTTAGGAGGAGTATAATGAAAATAGTATGTTGAATGTCCTGAAAATATCTTTCGACATAACAAAAAAAAAATAGACGTTAAAAGCGAAAGACAAATGTCGAAATTTGAAAATATATGGTTGGTTATATCAAAATTAAAACATTAAAATGGAGATTCCATCGATCTAGGTATCAGATTGGTTGTCTCAAAGTTAATCGCTTTCAGACACCTACAAAATAAAGTCCAATAATTGGTGATACATTAACAATAAGTGACCTGTGAATTGGAAACATCACATTGTATGTATACAGGGTTAGTTTAAAGTAAGGAAAGAACGTATGAAGAAGTCACACGCATATTTAATGAATTGAATCCTCAACACGTTATTAACAGATCAACCGTTTTCAAAACTGTCAAGAGGTATAGAGAGACTGGAAGTGTTAGAAACTGTCCTAAGCCTGGCAGGCCGAAAACTGCTACAGATGATGGAACAAAACTAAATGTGCTACTCCAATATCTTCATCTACATCTTCAAACCAGTTGGCACTAGACAACAATATCGCTCAAACGTCCATGGTAAGAATTATGAAGTCAGAAAAAATGAAACCTTATGAAATTCACTACAGTCAAGAACTTACAGAAAATGAACCAGACCGCAGATTGCAGTTCTGTGAAATAGTTAAAGAATAAAGGAACGTTGATGTTAATTTTGAAAAAAAAATTGTATTTTCTGATGAGGCAAAGTTTTGCCTCAACGGAGAAGTAAATAGACATAATTGCCGGATTTTGTCTAGAGGTAATCGGCGTTGGATGAGGGAGAGACACACGCAGTGGCCGCAGAAAATAAATGTCTGGGCGGGGCTTATTATTAATAATCACATAATCGGACCTAGGAGGTAATTTAAATGGTGACAGATATCTGGACTTGTTAAGAAATAATATTGTGCCAGCTATAGTAGCCATATTTCCCAATCCTAACAATCCAATGTTACCTTCTGATGACATATGGTATCAACAAGATGGTGCTTCCTCTCATTACACCCGAGCTGTACGTACCTATTTAGATTCAGTATTTCCACAGGACGTCGAGGAGCAATAGAATGGCTGCCCCGGTCACCAGAGTTGACCCCATTCGATTTTTTCTTGTAGGGATACCTTAAAAATAAAGTTTACAAAAATAGACCAGTTGGTTTACAAACTCTACTAAATCGTATTTTGGAAGAGATAAATCTGATACCACAAACATATTTACGTGATTCAATTGGACAATTTTGTAAAAGACTTGAATACTGTCAAATCGTAAATGGTTTGCACTTTGAACATTTACTATAGAATTTGTTCAGTTATTTTTCTCCATTTCTTTGATTGTTGATTATTATTATTAGGATTAGGATTAGAGGCTTACTGGCTACGGTTTTCATTACCACTCCGCGTATTTTACGAAAAATTCAAGACAAATTAAAGGGTGATTAAAGAAAACACTTCTTTTGAATTTTTGTGGGAATCAATTCAAGATATTAAACGCTTAATCTTCATAAATAAACCCTCCAAACAATGAAAATAGTAGAAAAGTAGATTTAAAAAAATGTATAAGTTTATAGTTTCCTGTATGTACCGCTATCCTTGTTTTGGAATGAAAGAATCGTTGTAGAAATTGGTTACAAACAAGTGTGTTGTTAGTATAACGGGTTATTAATGTAGTATTCCTACTGATCGAAGGTTAAAAATCCTTTCAAATATATAATATATATAATATATAATATATAATAGAGAGATTAAAAAAAAAAAAATTGAAGTTTTTGATTATTAATAAATTATTATCATTAATTCCATAATTATTAGATAAAATGAATTAATGAAAAATATAACATTTATTACTCTACGGATGTCACAAATCACATTAGCATCGTGAGGAGTGAATCGGTGCAAATGTAATTCGTGAAACCGGTAGAGTGATTAATGTTCCATTTCTGTTGTGGAATTTATCAATTTATTTCATTCGATAATTCCTCATAATTCATTTAATTCCAATTCCGATAAAAAACTTTATCGAACTGCATCTAAACAAAAATATCGAGTCATTTGTGTTGTCAATTAGTTCCAAATTAAATTGCAATTGATAGTCTAGTCGAATAATTTCCTCAATTGAGATTTCTCACCAATTTATAAATGATTTTTATCGCCAACCGTAAGTAAAGCCTTCAATTATCAGATTGATTTCCGGAAGTAAACAAACAGTTTATTTTATCGTACAATAATAGTACATTATTAAACAAGTAATTTATGATATCCATTATTCACGCAGAGTGAACAATGGCTGTAAATTGCGAGTAGAATACTATACTTTGTCCACGTCCCTTGATTTTTTTATTAAATAAAAGTTAGGTAAATAATGCAAGTGTAGAACGTTAAGTAATAATTTTGTATTTGGTATTATTGATAATTATAACGTCAAAATTAATAAATTTCTGGAGTACGTCAAATGTGACATATAGAGATGAGCGATACTGTTTAAAGTATCGATATACACCGTACCGTATCAATACTAAAAATTTTGTTAATTTATCTATACGATATATTTCACTCTAGTGAATTATTATGAACCACAATTCACTCTGGTAGATATATGGGTACCATATACCTTTTGTTAGGAGGTAAAATATTGACTTATTATTAAGTGGTCGTGGACAAACGTTGTTTATATGCCAGTCAAATTCGTCGAGGAACTAATTCCCAGGGAACTGGAAATTGCTTTAATCATTTTTGCACCATCCCAAGAGGGGAGTATAAGTTTTGAGAGCCAAAAAATCGAAAACGGGGCGTGGAACGGAGAATGTCATCTTATTTAATACTAAAGAGGGTTGAATTTTGCGTCAAATTAACATCCAAAACTCAAAGCAGTAAAGCCGTGTAAACATTTTGGGACGTTATCGTAGTAGTTCTTGGTGCGATGGGTAAGCGCGTTCCTTCCACAGTAAGGGTCGTCGGTTCAAGTCCTACCGACATTACTGTACGATTTTTTCATTTTTTTTTTCTGATTTAATTCAGTTATCATAGTTTTGCAGAATAATATAATTAAAGCGATATGTAAGTCAAAAGGCAGAAGGTAGTCACTAATGAATTACTTTGTAATGATTTAATATAGCTCCAAAATGCGAAGTAGATGAAAAAATGCATTACTAAGTTTTTTTAAATGAAAATTATCAATATTCCGAATGGCAAAACGGGATAAGTATGTATATTAAAACCCTTCCAGTCGTTTTTATTTCTATCTGCCGAATACTCACACGGAACTACTCAAACATCGGAAAGAGTAGCCTAACAAGAAATTTCTGAATATAGAAATAAGAGCGGAGCGGAGAGCGGTTTGTCGATGCATTAAAGTTAGACCTTCTGCCGTATAATCGTAGCCGAAACCTCGTACTTTCGACCGAGAGAGTGAGAAAATATTCTTTTCGTGCAACCGGACGCGAAGTCAGTATTTCGCGTTCTCAACACAGTCCGCGAAATTCAATTTCGCGGCCGTTACCCATAGCAACGGCTGCGAAACCAAACGTCACATCCAAATTTGACATTTCTAAAATACTACAAAGACAAGGATTATTTTTTATTGAATACCAACAAATACATAAGTACTTATATTATTTAGGATGAATATTAACATTAATTGTACAGTTTGAATTATTACCTATATTTACTCCAGATGTTGAAGCAAGAACTGTCAAAATATTTTGTATACATTGAAACATATCATTTCCATTGCACACATTGTTAAATAAATTGAACTGCTGTTGATTTTAGAGCAATAATATATTTATTTACAATTATCTAGTTTATTATTTTAATGATTGCACGAAAAATAGTGTGTATGCCATGGCCGCGAAACTTTTTAACCACCTCAAGATTACCTTGACTCGGCCGCAAGCGGCCTCGGCGATAACTGTTCTTTCGGTACGTTAAAAAGGTATTTCGCGGCCTAATCATACAAATAACTATTATCGGAAGCCATCATTATAAAAAATTCTTCCACTTGTGTTCTTTCCAATACATCAGTAGCAGTGAGCTTACTCTATTTTTCAATTTCTATGTTTTGATGTACCTTTATAACGGCATTCAGCATCGAGAAGGTACTTCGACCACATGGATGAAATTGCATACAAATTTAAGGAATAAGATAGCAGAACTTCCTCAGTTACGCCCCGCTTTTCTTTCCATTCATTATATTCGGAAAATACATTTTTTTATTATATAAAAATAATTCATTTTTAATAACCCGTAATATTCACTAATCATCATAGTTGCTAAGTAACAAACATCTCATGCAAAAAAAAAACATCAAAGTGACGCATATTATATCGATAATTTATTTCATAATTTATTTTCCACAGATAATTTCACAGTTGCTACTGTCTATTTCAATAGGTTAACGAACCCAAAATAAATTCAGTGAATTTGTAGTACCTACCAAAAAATGATATAAGTTCTTGATTTTTTATTGTTTCCGGTACTTCGTATACCTAAATATGATTCAATATGCAATGCAAAAAACATCGCTTATATTGATGTTTTCCATCAATCAATAGCTCTTCACCTTTGATCTGTCGAATATATAAAAAGCTCATATTTTTTTTTATTGAAAAAATAAATAACAGACATGGGCTGATTTAAAAAATATGCTATCCCAATAGAGCAGCTATTCAGAATAAAATGTAATTGTGTATCAAATTGATGGAGAAAATACTACCCACTGAAGAGAGAATGCTTTTAGAGAGGTGAATGATTGATTAGATCGCTGTATTGGTTGAAACAACAACAATAAATCTGAAATTTGAGATTTCCACTTTCTCGAAATCAATTGGTTTGTTTTATTTTTCATGATGTGGCTATAACCACGAGAAAAAAATGAAAAGAAATGAACTGATCTGATCCAACGGAAAGAAATCCAGATAACATATACCTTTTATTTTCCCGGAACAAAATCTCAAGATAAAATGAATTGTATTATTTTAAAATGAAATATTCGTTGATTAAAAACAAAACCGACTTAAACAAGTCAATTATTAGCAAAAAAGCAGAAAATTAAACGCTTTAAATAATTCAATAACCGTTATTTCATGCTGCCTCTAGCACAGAAATAAAATTTTTAAGGTATACAGGGTTACGATAAAGTGTGGATCCAAGTAAATATATTTTAAACTAACTGACTGCTTACCACTGGTTACTTTTTCCACAATTTCCTTATACAAAATTGTTCTCCTCATATCTAGTCTCCATGCACTGGTGAATAATAAATGTGGATACTGAACAGGTCAAATGACAGGTATGAAAAGAACCTTTATTATTAGTTATTCAACCAACCAGTGTAATAATAGATTGCTAGTCGCCCCATGCTAGTTACTTCTCCGTCTACTGAATAAGTATTCTTTTTTTATTAATATTTAAATACTCAAAATATTGATTTTTCCACTATTAGCTGTGAAGTTGACAATTATTGCGTCTTCTATACAACTGAGAAGTTGAATTTCTGTATTGGCGGTTAATAATTTTTTCTATTGTAAACCTAGATCAATAATGGACAAATTCAAATGTTTTGAGAATCCAGGTATGGTAGTTTAACAAAAACTTTTGCAACATAATTTTGTTTACCCAGGAGATTGTCTTTAACATATTTCCTGCTTGAAATTACCTAACAAGATAACATTATTTGAATAAAAATGGCATTATTTCAGAATTCGCGATCAACCAAAAATGACTGATGACATAAGGAGTGCGTTAATATTCTATAGGTTAGGTGAAGAGCGAAAACAGACGACGGGGTAAAGGCAGAGGGAGAAATTAGCTTGAACGATTAGGTCACTCCCTACCGATTTGTAGATCGACACTGCCAAAATTTGATTCTGACGTTGAAATGTGTTGTTTCATTTACGCTGATTGCAGAAAAACTTGGATCAAGGAATAATTTTACCTTTATCATTATTACCAGTGGAACTCATGTTCGAATGGGCCATATCCATGACCCAGATAGTGCTGGACTCATCCCAAGGGATGCCTACCAACCAAACCCTCCTGAAAACTCATCGTTACTCCCTCCTCGGAATCACTACCCTAGCATACTTCGAGACGGGCGGCAGTCCCTCATGCACACACACACTCCGTTATCTTCTCCCTTCACTCCTACCTCTCATGCTATATTAATTCCTTCTCTTCCCCTTATCATTCTCTCGACTACGCCACTTACCTCCATCCACTCCTCCTCTCCCCTCAACATTATACCATGTTATCCCAATACATTCTTTCTTCTCCAATTTCTTCAGCACCTCCTCGTTCTTCCAGCATCTAAACACATGCCCCACATCATCCTCAACTTCACACCTCTCGCACACTCCAGTCTCTCTTTTCCAAATCTTGTAGAGTGGAACGCGCTTTCGCTCCTTACTTGCCAACTTGGTACGTCACTTTTGACACCTTTGAAACCTTACACTTTCTCGGGCGCCAGATTTTTAGCGTGGTTAACTCCACGGCCCCTTGACCTCAACCGTCAAGAGTTCCAGGTAGCCTCAGATGGAGGTACGGTACGTTCCAGGGGTCTAGTTGTATCCCATCCGGTAGGGTTATGTCTTCAAAAGCCTCAGATGGATGTCTTCAAAAACGCTCTTACTGGTCCTGAAATAAAAGTTATTTTCCTGACCCACACTACGGGGAAGCTAAATTCATGCAGCAACACAACTACTCTACCATAGGGTTCCTCTAGTCTATAGTAGCTCAGTAAAACACAAAGGTTCGGTATGGTTATATTATAATTAACTTCAACAATCTTTACAGAATCGGTAGCTGAACAATCAAGCCGTTACAAAAAAACTCTATCCTACACAAAAGAAAACAAAAAAACAGAAATATAAGTTAACTATATGTACATTTAACATGCGTTCATTAGAGACGAAGCGGACAGGAAATAAGCGAGAGAGAGGTTTATAAGCACAATCATGAGCAATGTTTTACAAACAGTAAAAGCAATATTATATTTTAGGGGTCTTTTCAGTAAACAGGTTAATAATTCAATAAATAAAGCGGATTATATGTTAATGCTAGCAAAATATTTAATCACTTTTGATGTACCCGGTTTGTAGAATAAACATTAATCATTAATTAATCAAGTGTTGAGGGATTGGGAAGGAAAATACGAAAGGGTTTCGGTCCTCGAATCAAAATACTAAAGAGCCCTGGTACTCCTCAATATTTTAAACGAAACGTGGTTGTGAAATCAGTAATAAATGCTAAGGAATATAAACGATAAATTAAAATATAAAAGAGCCCTGGCTAGACGCCTGGTACTCCTCAATATTCCAATTAGAACGGGATTTAAGTCTTCGAATAAAAATACGAAAGAACCCTGGCTAGACGCCTGGCACTCCTCAATATTTCAAACGAAACGTGGATGTGAAATCGGGAATAAACGTTGAAGGAATGTGACCGTTAAATTGAAATATAGAAGAGCCATGGCTTGACGCCTGGTACTCCTCAATATTCCAATTAGAACGGGATTTACGTCTTCGAATAAAAATACGAAAGAACCCTGGCTAGACGCCTGGCACTCCTCAATATTTCAAACGAAACGTTGATGTGAAATCAGGAATAAACGTTGAAGGAATGTGACCGTTAAATTGAAATATAGAAGAGCCATGGCTTGACGCCTGGCACTCCTCAATATTCCAATTAGAACGGGATTTACGTCTTCGAATAAAAATACGAAAGAGCCCTGGCTAGACGCCTGGCACTAATCAATAATTCAAACGAAAAACTATCAAGATTCAATTGTACCAATTTTAGTTATAAATTTGGTATACAACGACACCACTAAAGCCTGCTGTAACAATAAAATTTTTAATTATATTCAATTTCGACATTTTAAGTTAAAGACCGGAATGAATATTTTATATAACTAAAATAATTTCTACAGAGGTTATAACGAATAAGCAAAATTAAATAAAAATATATTCGGAAACTAGAAATAATTATTTAAAAAAATCTCGTTGCAAGAGGTCCCTTCTTCTCGACCCATGACCAGTGAGCACCTGTGTCAAGAAGTAGTTCACCTCCCCGAATTTCCGGTTCATCCAGTCTCTCCTACTCCCAATCGCTCCTTTTAGCGCGCCCTCATACTCCTCCCATCTTCTCTCCATTTCCTCCTCCATCCATTCCTGCATTTCCTCTGCACCCCTCCAGCGTTCGTTCCTGGCTCTAGACTCTAGGTCCAATGGGTAGGACCTTGACAGCACCACTGCTGCCAGTCCACCCACTGTCCTGTATCCCTGTACCACCCTCAAGAGTATACCTCTCTGCACCCGCAGAAGTGGCCTAACCCTCGGATTCACCACCACTCTTTCACCTCACTCTTTCACTCCACACTTCCGCACCGTACAGCATACTCTGCTCTACCGTCCTACCAATTACCCTCCTCTTCCACTCTCCCGGCCCATTCACATTACACAACAATCTCCCCAGCATTGCTGCCCTCACTTTCGCTTTCTGTGCCGCCTTCAACATGTGTGTCTTGAAGGATAATTGGCTCTCCAACCACACCCTTAAGTATTTCACAGACTCCTTCATACTCCTTCCCTATCTTCTCCACAATATTTTTGCACATCCTCCCCGCCTTTCTTTATCTATCTTCCTTTGCCGTACATAATAAACACACATCATTCGCATACACCGTAATCTCACATCCCTCTTCACATACCATCCCACAAACCTCATCAAACACACATTTCCAGATCGTCGGTCCCAGAACCGAGCCCTGTGGCACTCCAACTCCATCTCATATCTTCTCCCTCTAGAGTCCACTATCACACGCCCCGTTAGGCAGTCCTCCACTAGGTTAACCAACCCGTTCCCTACTCCGAACGCGTTGAACGCGTTCCCATCGTCAAAGAACACGAGTAGGGCCGATTTCTTGTTCTACCCAAGATGGCAGTTTCAAGGCCCCTTAATCGTTTATTAATAGAAAATCGTTTTATAACAGAGGTCATTTTGTGTATATTGATGAAGCTCCAAAACGCACGATTGACGAGACTAGTTATTTAACGAACTAGTGTATTAATGAAGGCCATTAACAATTGAGATATTTTAATGTTTTAAATGACAAATCAATATATATTTATCCATTTTAAGGTTATAAAATTGAAGCATTTAATTTTTCACCCTGTATTTCGAAAAGTAAATAGGCTAGACCCCTTAATCCTTATATCATTTTGTCCAATTTTACGAGAGGTATCTACATGCAAACGTTGTAAGTATCATTTGAAAACACCTTGTATAAACTAATACACTATATTCCACTTTGTGCCTTATTAACAGCCTATTTGATTAATCAATTCCAAGTGTCACTTTCCAGCATATTACGTTCTAGAAACCGTTTCCGTGATTGATAATATGCAACAAGTCTAACGCAACTCCAGCCATCAATTTGTTCCAGTTTCCAGGCATAACTTCTGTAAATAAAGGGTGCTTTCATGTTATTTGACGGATGTCATTTGGAAGGATCAGATAGATCAAGACAGAAAATTGCTTTTAGATTACAGGCCGAAGGTTGCCGACATTGAAATTACCATTATTTTTATTTAACGTTCTTATCTTCAAGCTGTTGAACAGATTGTTAATAAGAGATTGAAAACGATTTGAGTTGAAATGTGTAAGCGGTTGCAATCACAGTAAAATATTGAATCGATAGCTTTTATAACTTTTGATACGTCCTATTCCACAGTAAGTAATTGCAAAGGTGTAGTGGCTTTAGCAATATAAGCGAGGTGTTATTCCTTTCAATGAGAATGCTTTCAAAAAATATACCTACTTTCTAATAACTTGAAAATAAAAATTGGAAATACCATATTATATTTAGTTTAGGTGATTTATTGTTTTTAGTTCAATAAAACACTTTTATTGTGTGAACGCTATACGTGAAAACCGAGGCAATTGATACCATAATATCATTTATTGACCAAATTAATATAATATATTTACATATGAAAATACGTCTATAGGTCCCTAATATGAAATATAAATTACTGCAGGTAATTACAAATTTCACATTACCATAAAACACGTATGCTATTTAATATTTTGACTGGATAATCCACACATTGAATCTTTATAAAAATAATTAAATAAAATGATGAACTTTAAAAGTTAAAATAAAAAACAAGGTTTCAGTAAAAACTCCACTTACAAATGAATAAGTTTACTTATTTACAATATTTTCCCCACCTAGTACCTATAAAGGTCCAGCTCCAATATAATATTGGAAGAAATAGGTAAAGCCGAAGAAAAGACAATGGGAAAAATCTAGTAGGGCTTAGGCAATCAAAGATTCTTCTGGGTGACTACAACCTGTTGAGATCAAATGAATGCATAAGTCAAAGCAAAACTGCACTAAGAGTTTTAACAGGAATCCTAACGGGACATTGTCGCCTGAATGGGCACCTTAAAAAGCTCAAAATAGTGGAGGAAGAAGATTGTAGATTTTGTGGAATGGAAGAAGAAACCTCCATCCACATACTTGCGAACTGCACAGTATTTCAGAATCCTAGGGCACAGTACCTGGGAGACTACTGGATAGAAGAGGGACAGTTACCTAAGTTGAGGCCTGCAGATATCCTAAAATTCCTCCGGGAAATAGGACTAAAGGAGCTACTAGTATCTGAGACTCTCCTCAGAAACTAAGTAGAAGTAAGGGGGCACAATAGATCTTTTAGGTCTCAGTGAATGTTACCCCAAAATACATACATACATACATATATACCTATAAAGGGTATTTACTTTGTTGTATATAGGTACCCACATCAAATTTAAAATATTGGATTATAAAGATGATCTCAATTGACACAGCGCAAAAACCTGAGATACCAATTTTGAACATAAAGAATTAAGATTAAGTTTTAATTTCGTCAAGCTTAAGATGATTTGCTAAAAACCAATTTTTCATGGACTTCATAAATTTCCCTACACTCCGGTATATTTGTGTGAGATCTAATTGTTGTATTATTTGCAAACAAAAGGAATTTCGAATACTCCACTGTGGCTGGCAGGTCATTTAGGTATAAAATAAATATTACTGTTCCCAAAATTTACCCCTGCGGAACACCTTTTTCAACAGAAGGAATACTCGAATTAATATCATCACAATGGACATATTGTTTTTTATTTGAGAGATAGGAGTTAAACAAGAGTAATTCATTGAATCTTATCCCTAATATTCCATTTGTTTCATAAGCAAGTCCGAGTCTACACTTTAACGTGCTCTTTTTATTCTTTTATTTACAACCATATATGTAATGCTGTCATTACTAACGTCATTGAAGGTTGGGAAGTGTCACATTACACACCTCTACTTCCCGCCCTCATTTCATCTATTCTAGATAAATAGTTTTTCCTTTTCTCTGGCACCAAGCCCTGGGCTGCTGCGTGAGCAGCCTGTCGTACTTCTGGTGGGGTACAATCCATAAATTCTTCCTCGGAAGACATAGTTTTCAATTTATAATTCGCGAATTTAATATCCAACTTTATCTGAAAATGTATTGACTTTATCTGACATTTACTCATATTGGTGACAATTGTATACCCCGTAGTCACGGTAACAATATACCTACTTGATTATTCTGAGAAAACCGCGTTCTTGGTAATTTGTCGTTAAATGTAAGATCTTGGGAATGTTCAGAACGAAACAAAGATTTATTAATTTTGATCGAAATATGATGGTTGTAAATAAAATAGTATACAAACCTCGGTAGGAAGTTTCATTCCTGTCTCGAGATCATCGCTAACCTCAACGCTTTGCGTCTCGGTTAACTAACTAATCTCACGACAGGAATGAATCACTTCCCACCTTGGTGTGTAATATACTATTACAGTTCCATTATAATTAGATGTCTGATAATTTTCTATTTCTCAAGTACTCGTAAATAGTGTCGCATACCTTATTTTGGCAAGATTCGTTTGTTAATGTCTAAGGCATCTTTGTTGATGACTGGAGATTGAGTAAGGTGAGGCTAACTATCAACACGGTCGAACGCGATTTTTAGTGTTGAATATAGACTCGCGAATATTCTTGGTGGAAGTCAGTTCTGTGTCATTTTGTGATTTCCGGCATTGGAAGAGGTCTTGTTGGGTTTTGGAATTTTGGTCAAGGTGATGTTAACAAGTGTGCCTTACCTCTACGGTTTTCCTTTCATATCTGGCTATATTTGGGCCATCTTAATTGGATTTTGAAGCAAAACCATTTGATTTTTAACTTGACCATTCTATATTACCTCAGTTGTTGATATTTTTGGATTTTGGTGTCGAGTTAAAATTACCGCTTGCGGGAATTATTTGAGGGAAGCCATTGTTGATTAGCAGGTGCCATTCCATAACGAAACCAGCTACAGTTCTCGCTGAAGTGTTTGACTTAAAACACTATAACATCTAGGGTTTTTTTCTGGAGGCTCCATCCCTATGCTTATCTGGAAGATCTACATTTTCTTGTTGTTACTGGAGGATCCCAACTCCAGCAGTCTGGAGGTTCAACTATAAAACCGAGCATCTAGAACTCTCAACCTTTCCTAAAGAAAAGGTTCCCTCCCCGAATTGGGCCACCGAGTAACTTCAGAATTACAGATAAGCTTATCTAACTTTTGTTTATATTTATTTGATGATTATCTACATTTAGTGTGATCAAACGCTAATAATAGTATTATCTTTCTTTGTACGTAATTTTGTATTTATGTTGTCTTAATAATTTTGTTTAATTGTTATACAAAGCTTAACTTAAATTTGATCCACCTTTTTTTTTGTTAAGTAAAGTAATTTAACATATTTTGGTAATAGTTTTATTTATTTAGTTCACCATATTTTCAGTAACTTATCTTGTGGCTCTGCTAGTGCCTACAAGATCTAGGGGTCTCCGGCTTGAACCGTCTAAGACGGTGGCGCGGCTCACCTTTTTTTTCTACCCTCTACGGCATAATTTGCCTGTAGAGAGACCGCTAGTGGAGTACGAATGGTACAATTAGTGAATGAAAGAAACGTGGCACACTGTCAAATGCTTTGCTGGGATCACAAAATGTAATATCAAATTTTTTTCATGTCAAGTTCCTTAATCAATCAAATCTAGTTGTGGATCTACAAGTAAAAAATATAACTAACTTCTGATTTCTGGGAATGACTTCTGACATAATGCCTCCAACAGTAAACTACGACCTGCCTTATACCGTCCTAATTCCAAATAAAGATGAATGGGTCCTCCGTAAAGATGAACTATTAAGAGCAGACAGCTGTTACAGACGGTTCAAAAACACTCTCAGGCTCTGGTGCAGGTGTATACGGGCGCAGACCTAGGACAGAAATCTCAAATTTACGCCATTGTTTCATGTGTGGAGAGATTGGAGCAGGCCAATCTCATACATAGAACAATAAAAATTTTCTCGGACAGCCAAGCGGCTTTGAAAGCACTTGTCTCTAGCCGTGTAACGTCGAAATTGGTATTAGACTGTCAATAGGAGAACTCAATAAAGTATTGCTGGTCTGGATCCCTGGCCATTCTGGCATGGAAGGAAACGAGAAGGCAGACTCTCTTGCAAGGGAGGGTGTCGCACGTGTTTCTATCGGACCAGAACCTACAATTGCCATCGCAATAAGTTTTGCCAAACAAACACTGAATACCTGGACGGCAAGAAGAGCATTAGACTTCTGGCATAATTTACCAGGATTGGTTAATTCAAAGGCTTTCATACATCCTTCGAAGAATGTCTCCAAACAAATGTTAGACTTTAGCAGGCATGACCTACGCCACCTTTTAACAGGCCACTGTCATCTGAATCATCAAATGCTAAAACTTGGTCTGTCGGAAGACCTGCCGTCTTTGTCTGGAAGATGATGAACCAGCAGAGCATATAATTTGTGCCTGCCCCGCCGCGGCTCGAATCAGGTATCTGATGTTTGGCAGGGATGCTCTCTCGCCCTCGGACCTGAAAAATCATTCACCAAATAAGCCAATCGGCTTTGTTAAGAAGCTGAATTTGTTTGGTGAAATCTAAATAGGTGTGAGCCACAATAGACTCTTGCGAGTCGCAGTGGAGGGCCTTATAGACTCACTTACCATAAACCTAACCTAACCTAACCAAAATTTCACTTAGGACCGGTACCTATAATCGCAATTGGCCTATAGTTGTCAGTGTTATCAAAATCTTCCTTTTCTAAAATGTCTAAAATTTTAGTAATTTCAAACAATTCGAAACAGAAATTGCTGTTCAATGTAACACAGTTGATATTGCAACAAACCTGCTTCCTTTTAAAATATCGATTTTAGTAAATTCCTTTACATCATTTTATGAGAGAACATTAACTTCATTTCGTTATGTACATCCTTTCGGTAGTCTTTACATTTCGGTCGATAAATACTGCCGGTTTCTTTCAATATTTTGTCGATGTTATCAAAAACTTTTTTTCTATAATGGATTCGTTCAGGATACCTAATGGCATAAATTCTTGTGTGCATTTTGATTACACTCAAAACAAACCGGCAACATGCTGGCTTCTTCGTTTAAATATGGCATTTGAATAACAAAACAGCATAAAAACATTTGGAAATGTATGCATCCAATACATATTCAATGTAGCCTCTAACATTATGTCTATTTTTTTAAAGGCAGTTGAATTTGAGTTACTATTTCCCTGATTAGGTGAATCACCACTTCCAACAAGAAACTAAACTTACTTCAAATTTAAACACACAAAAATATTCTCATTAATCAATTCAATTTTTTTTATTTGAATTTTTGTGCCTAGACTACTATAACCATTGGCAGATTCTAGAAATACTTTTAACTTTCCAACACAACGTTAATTTTATATTCTACTGTAAAGGTTGGCTTCTTTGGGGAACTTAATTACGCTTTCTATCTGGCTGTCAGCATTTCTTTGTAACCATGTGTGAGCTAAGTATTGCCAATTATAAGTTATAAGTCTTCTGGTGATCGTTGCTTCTTTCCTTAGTGTTAGACGTGCTTTCAGGAGAGGGTTGGAAACATAATGGCCATTCTCTTCCATTATTTTTTCCATATTACTTTTTTCAAAGTGAAGCTAGTCAAGCAGCCATTAAAGCACTGAGCTCTTGTGTAATCAGTTCCAAAATGGTGTGGCAAACTCAATGAACTAGGCGAGAACAATATAGTAACCTTACTGTGGATTCCAGGACACACTGGAATAGAAGGAAATGAAATATCAGATGGACTAGCAAAGAAGGGGACTGGAACCCTTTTGTGGTATCAGCTCCAATGTCTTGTTGGAAGAAATAGGCAAACCCGAAGAAAAGAGAATATCTGACCATCGGAAAGATCTAGTAAAACTACACTGAGAGTTTTAACAGGGATCCTAACAGGACATTGTCGCCTAAACGGGCACCTGAGAAAAAGCTGAAAATTGTGGAGGAAGAAGAATGTAGATTCTGTGGCATGGAAGAAGAAACCTCCATCCACATACACAGCACAGCAATTCAGAATCGAAGGGCACCACACCTAGGAGATTATTGGATGGAAGAGGGACATTTACCTATGTTGTAGCCTACAGATATCCTAAAATTCCTCAGGTAAATAGGAATAAAGGAGCTTAGAAGGAACTTAGTAGAAGTGAGGGGACACAATAGATCTTTTAGGTCTCAGTGAATGTCACCCCATCATACATACATATATACAATGAAAAAGTGGCTCTTTCACCTTTCATATTGTATGTAGGGTCTGTTCATTGGGATGGATAGTAATTTGAATATGCCAGCAAATTTTCGCCACGTTGTTCTTTATTAATATCGTTAAAAGGTATATTTACCTTTTAGCATAAAAGTGAATATAGGTATGAAAAACTAAATATATCCCTTAACACCTTCAAGAACGCATATAGCCATATAAAAGTCAAACCAAATATCCATTATATGCCATTATCGTTATATCTTCGAAATGGTAACGTAATGCTTTCTTTTATAGAAATTGTTTGATTCCTTTTTACTTTTTTTATTATTATTGTTTCGCTACATTCAATACTGCTTCGTATTTCACAATGCTTTTATTTTGTTCAACGACAAATTGAAAGAAATATTATATAATTACTGAAATTCACGATGAAAGGGGTGAAACTTTGTTCACCTAGCTGTGAAGTGGAACTATTTAGGGGATTATTATGTAGACTTTTCTTAGTGATATGTTAAACAAATACTATATAATGAGTCTATTTAGATATTCCATGAGTCAAAATAAAACATTCTAATTATTCTAGCTCTAGATGAAAAATCATCGAATCTGTTGGAAATGGGTTTCATGGTTACTCATAATATATTGAAAATATTATTATTTTGTTGATATAGTTTTATGTCAGATTTGAAAGATAACGTTTTATAATTTTACTTGTCATTAAATATTTGAGGAGAAGCTCTTTCATTTTATTCCAATATTATACACAATAGTTTCTACATTTTGGCGACCGTGACAGGACCACTACTATTGTGAAATGGAAAATCAAGATAGGTACAAGAAAGAAAGAGCTCTGTTAAGACGAGCGTTTATTAAAACCACTAAAGAATTTGAAACTGTAATACAAGACAGGCATTGGAAGAAAGAAGATATTACAGACTTAATAAACCGGCTCGAAGACAAAGCAGAACGTTTATACATTGTAGACCAAAAATTGAATGATATTTACTTGTCTGTAGACACCATGAGTGAAGGAGAATTAGAGCAAGAATGGGATGATACAGAGTTTTATCGCAATGAATTCATTCGCTACAAAAATAAAAGCTATTATCTTCTAAACAACAATCAGAATCATAGAGATGAAGATAATAGAAGTACTATCAGTACGAGTGAGTCTTCAAAACGAAAATTCCGTCTGCCGAAGCTAGAACTTAAGAAATTTAGCGGGGATGTTAAAGAATGGATTGGATTTTGGGGACAGTTTAAGAAAATTCACCAAGATCAAGATATCGACAATGAGGACAAGTTTCAATATCTTTTGCAATCAACAGAAGACAAATCTGCTGCACGAGAACTTGTAGCAAGCTTTCCGCCATCAGCAGATAACTACGAGAAGGCTATAGAACAACTTAAGAACAGGTTTGCACGCGATGAACTTCTCATAGAAGTATATGTTCGAGAGCTTTTAAATCTAGTTCTGAATCAAAAAGTAGGTATATCTCTGTCATCTTTATTTGACAAATTAGAAACTCAGTTGAGAGCACTTGAAACTCTAGGAGTTACTAGTGATAAGTATGCAGCTATGCTCTATCCTTTAGTAGAATCAGCATTACCAGAAGACATATTACGAGTTTGGGAGCGACACCGAAGTAGTAATTATCTTTCATTGAATAACAAAGATCAAACTAATTATCTAAATATGTTATTAGAGTTCCTGAGAAGTGAAGTTGAAAGCGAGGAAAGAATCAATTTAGCACAAAAAACATTTCTGAAAGAAAAAATGAAGAAGTCTTACAGTCAGATTACAGAAATAGCAAAATCAAATGAAACAGAACCTTGTACAGCAGCTAGTTTAACAGTTGGGATTAAAGATACTGGTAAGAAAATCAAATGGATCAGTAATAATTGTATATTTTGTAACAGAAAACATTTAAGTAAGGATTGCATATCAGCACAAAAACTTTCGTTCAATGAAAAAAAAGATTTAGTTTCAAAAAAGAACTGTTGCTTTGGATGTCTCAAACCAAATCATAACTTGAAAAATTGCAAAATTTTCTTGAAATGTATTTTATGTAGTAAAAAGCATGTACCTATTATGTGTCCCGATTTACAAATGAAACAAGAGCTAGAAAAAGGTAAAACCGAAGAAAGTAAAGTAGTTGAAAATACATTAGCTAGTCATAATCAAGTTAGTAAGGAAACTTTATTACAAACACTTAGTGTAAGAGTGGTCAATGAAAAAACTTCAAAAGTAGTTAGAGTTCTGCTTGACACAGGATCACAGAGATCATATATTTTATCAAATTTAGCAGCTGAAATGAACTTTACCAAAATTCGCGAAGAAAATTTAATACAGGGTGTTTTTGGAGGAACAGAATTAAATCCAGAAATTCGTAATTTATTTGAAGTTACCATACAGAGTCTAGATCGTTCTTTTAGCACGAATATACATCTTTTAGAACAAAAGAAAATTTGTAATTATATACCAAGATTAACAAATGAATTGGTCATATCGAATTTAAAGAAGAAGAATATTATTATAACCGATTCAACTTATGATTCTCTTGAAATTTCTATTTTATTAGGTGCTGACGTATTAGCTAGTTTATTTACTGGAACTGTAGAAAATATAGAAGAAGGAATTATCGCCATGCAAACCAAGCTTGGATGGACGCTAATGGGTAGACTTCACAACAAGATGAATTCTTTTCAATCAACGACTCAGACATTATTGATTTCAGACCTATGGAACTTAGATGTACTCGGCATTACAGATCCAGTTGAGGTAAAAAGTAAGAATGATATGCATCATGAAGTATTAGAGCGATTTAACAATTCCATTATTTTTAATAAGAATCAAAGGTATGAGGTAATGTTGCCTTGGTCAGAAGGTCATCCAGAACTTCACAGTAACAAAGAAATATCTGAAAAAAGGTTAATTTCTGTAACAAGTAAACTTAGAGATATGAATAAGTTTTCTGAATATGAACAAGTTTTTCATGAATGGGAACAACTTAAAATAATTGAAGAAGTTACCAATGAATTTGGCAGTAATTCTTGTCATTACTTGCCGCATCATGCAATAATAAAATTAGGATGGGATAAAGAGTTACCTGAAGAGATTATAAAGCAATTCAAGAAATGGGTAAAACAAATTTCTTGGTTAAACTTATGTGTAATTCCTAGAGCTCTAAGTTACGTTTCTTTAAATAATTCCAACAATACTTTACATATCTTTTGTGATGCAAGTAGAATGGCATATGCAGCATGTGTTTTTATAAGAATGGAATTTGAGGAAAAAGTATCAGTCCAGCTTCTACAAGCTAAGTCGAGAATTGCACCAATGAAAGAAATTACCTTACCTCGTTTGGAATTGATGGCAGCATTAATTGGTTCAAGATTATCTAACTCTATAAAACAAACTGAAAATTTAAACATATCCAAGACTTTTTATTGGTCTGATTCAACAGTTGTATTGGCTTGGATAAAAACAAAGGGTGATTGGAATACCTTTGTTGGAAATAGAGTAAAAGAAATATGTATTTTTACCGACTCAAAAGATTGGAATCATGTACCAGGTGAAATGAATATTGCGGATCTTCCATCTAGAGGTTGTGATGCAAAACACCTCATGGAAAGTAAATGGTGGGAGGGTCCTGACTGGCTAAAAGAGAAACCTGAGTGTTGGCCGAAGTCAAATGATATATTATATCCTGAATATGAAATTGAAAAAGAACGAAAGAAATATACTACAACTGTAATATGTGAAACTAAAATTTTAACCAAGAATTTCAATTACTTTTCAAAGTTTACGAAAATATGTAGAATGATAGGATGGATTCTAAGATTTCACTTCAATTCAAAAAGCAATGAAAAAGGTAGATTGAAAAATGAACTGACATTTGCTGAGATAAAAAAGGCCGAAACTTATTTATTAAAAATGATACAGACCGAAAGTTTTGGAAAATTAAAACTTGAAGTAGTACACAATTTACAGGTATTTATCGATAAACAAGATTTATTACGAGTAAAAACAAGATTGTCTTACCTAGATGATACTGAACAATTTAAGTTTCCTATATTATTGCCCACTAACCACGAGATTGTTAATAAGCTGATTTATGAACAGCATATATTAAACCATCATGCAGGAGTAATAACACTGCTCGGAATTTTAAGGGAAAATTATTGGATACTAAAAGGTAGGAAAACTATCAAACAAGTTTTATCTAATTGTGTTATATGTAAAAGACATAGTCAGAAGTCGATAGAAACACCTTTTGCACCATTACCGGAAAATCGGATAAAAGACACTGCACCATTTCAAGTAACAGGGATAGATTATGCTGGTCCACTATATTTGAAAGAAGAAAAGAAAGCCTGGTTTGTTATATTCACGTGTGCTGTTTATAGGGCTGTTCACTTAGAGCTAGTAACTTCGTTGTCTACTGATACTTTCTTATTAGTTTTAAGAAGATTTATAGCTCGTCGAGGAAGGGTTTCAATTATTTATTCCGATAATGGTACCAATTTTATTGGAGCTAATAATCATTTGAAGAAAATTGATTGGGAGGAAATAGTAAATTATTCTTCAGTGAAGAAAATAGAATGGATTTTCAATACTCCAACTGCATCCTGGTGGGGAGGATGGTGGGAGCGCATGATAAGAACTATTAAAGAACTGTTACGACGAAATTTGGGAAAATCAAATCTAAATTATGAAGAACTTACTACTATTTTGTGTGACTGCGAATCTATTATCAATTCTAGACCACTGACTTACGTTTCGGAAAATGAAGAATTAATTCCACTTAGTCCAGCACATTGCATACAGAGTAATCCAAGCAGTGAGGTACCAGATCTAGATGTTATCGACAGACAGCATTTAATGAAAAGATATAGATACCTACAGAAAATCAGACAAGATATGCGAACTAGATTTAGAAAAGAATACTTGTCAAATTTAATCAACTATGGTTTTAGGAAAAGTAGTTTTAATCTGCAAGTAGGAGACATTGTAATCTTAGAAGTAGATAATGTGAAAAGAGTGAATTGGCCAATAGCCAAAGTTCTAGAAATTTACCCAGGAAAAGACAACGTATCAAGAGTCGCAAGGATTAAATTATCCCATCACGAATTAATTAGACCGGTTCAAAAGTTATATCCATTAGAAATTCGTGATTACACTATACTTAACAAAGAGAAGAAAACACAAGAAGAAAATGATGAAGAGCAAAGATTAGCCAGTCGGAGATTTAATCAAGAAGAAGGGAATTCATTAAGAACTAGATATGGAAGATTAGTCAGAAAACCTTCACGTTATGGCGATCCATGAAAATAAGAAGTTCTGCGAAGTTTCCTCTTCGCACAATGTGGGAGGATGTTGGAAATGGGTTTCATGGTTACTCATAATATATTGAAAATATTATTATTTTGTTGATATAGTTTTATGTCAGATTTGAAAGATAACGTTTTATAATTTTACTTGTCATTAAATATTTGAGGAGAAGCTCTTTCATTTTATTCCAATATTATACACAATAGTTTCTACAGAATCCGTAAATTTTTATTTTAATCAAGGTGTTCTATAACACACAAAAAATTATCACCCCTTTTACCTCCTACACTTGATAGCTACCCATCATATTTTTTAAATAGCAAGGGGAATCGTGCGATACTTACTTGGAAAGGGTTTGAAAAGAAAAACTTGAAAATGTATCACACATTTTTTTAATCTCAATCTGTTCGCTTATAACGATTTAGGGCAAAATAGATCTTCTAGGTCTCAGTGAATGTCACCCCATCATACATACATACCCAATAACGATTTATTGGTTTGAAATTCACTTAGCGATATAACAATACAAAAGTATTTAAATTGGTTTTGCTTTAATTTGGATTATTTCACCTTGCAAATTGGTGAGTTTTTGTTGTAGCAATAGTATATTATGAAACGAGCTATTTCTGAAGCCATTATTCACGTAGGGTGACGTTTGCGTCCCGATCTGTAGGCGAGGGGCGCAAGTCACCCGAGTGAATAATGGCCATAAATTGCGAGTAGAATACTACACTCTAGTAGATATATGGGTACCATATACCTTTTGTTAGGAGGTAAAATATTGACTTATTATTAAATGGTCTTGGACAAACAATCAAAATGTGAAGCAGTTATAGTATTTAGTTAAGCATGCCGTAACTACCATCAGGCTTTGAGAATTTTGCAGATCGTCTAATTGATCGACGTTACTATAGACTAACTACTTGTCACAACATTTTTTGAAACTAGTTTTGTCGAAAACAAGAAACAGGATGGTAGAAAAAAGACTTCTAAGGAAAAACAAGTGGATATTTTGTCTCAATTTGTAGTAAATCCATCCAGTTCAAGCTAAAATACTGCTAGCGAATGCGAAGTAAGTCACAGAATTAAAAAAAAAACATATAAAGTCAAAACGGTGCACGAATTGACCGAGGATGATACTGATCGACTCCTGCAATATTGTGAAACTATGGATAATGGTATTTCACAAGGTCCAAATTTCCTAAGACATTTGTTTTTTCGATGAAGCTACATTATATTTAAATGGTCATTTATATCGATAGAGCGTTAACGACGGAAATTTAACCTCTATAGACACAAATAGTCCCTGCAATGAATGAGTTAGAAACAATCCAGGACAATTCAATCAAGAAATTTTGTTTCGGGAAGATAGAGCTCCACCTCTTTACGCTGTTCAAATTCAAAGTTTTTCATATAACTTGTATCTGAGTAGATGGATTGGGCGTCGTGAATTCATTGAATAGCCACCAAGATCGCCTGCTCTAGATTTTCATCTATGGGGTTACCTTAAACACAAAGTTTTTGTGTGCCATTTGGCGACACTTTCTCAGAACCGTCAAAGAATAATCGAAGAATGTAATAGGATTTATATTAAGACCCTACAAAGGGTTAGAGAGGTGACGAAACAAAGAATCTACTTTTGCAGGAAGTAAATGGACATTTCAAGCATATCCTGTAGTTCATCAAGTTTTCTGTGGGGTAATTTGTCCAGTCCCTTCAATTTTAAAGATATTCATGTATTACAGCATTTTTTGATAATTCTTATTAATTGATTGTTTTATCCAAAATTGAAAAATTATACATCTTTGAGTTCTGCTGATCAAACCCTTTCCAATCAAGTAGGTGTCGCACGATCCCCTTGCTATTTAAAAGATCTGAGGGGGTATCTAGTGTAGGGGGTGATAATTTTTATCATGTTACTTAGAGGACCAGATAGACATTGTCCTGTGTTCGAAAAATTTTTATTTTGTTTAAAAATTTGTTAGTTATTTCCGGTAGAAAAATCAGATAATATCGTTAATTTTCGATAGATTGTTTCCCTGAATAGCTTATTTGCAGATTTTTTTCATCAATTTCTCAGATAAACAAATTTGTATTTGTGAATTTGACTCATTTTAATTGAGGAAATATTTGAAAATTATGAAACTTCGGAGTGTGCTGCACCGTGTCATCAACTCTCTGAACAACGAGTAAGACCAGTCAATGAGTAGCATCAAAATAGGAATATTGATATTTGCTCTTTTACTTAATATCTGACTTTGGGCTACTAGTTTCTAGTAAAAGAATCGCACGAATTTTCGGCATATTTACCATCTGGCTTCCTTAAAGCCATATCTGTGTTGACCCTATTTTTCGCCATGACTTTTTAAAGTCTTGCCGCAGAAGGTGTTGTGTTTATATTTTCACAGAATTTTCTGAAGCTATTTCTTTTAGGTTTTCTAATTCCTTGTAGTAGGTGTTTCTCACCTCAGTGTATCTCTGCCAGTCTCCGGTGAGTTTTTCTCTATTAAAAAAATCCCGGGTTTGGGCTGTTAATTCTGACAGATGTTTATACTACCATGGTACATCTTTGCTGGTTCGTTGTTCTTGAAGAGGGCAGATCCTAATCAAATGCTTCGATTATTGCCATGTTTAGATCTTCAAGCTCATCTTCCAGGTTGAGATGGTGCTTATCCCTTCCTGTCCTCTGGATATGTAATAGGCTTTCTTTGAGATAGGTGTTATAGTTGTCTCAATCTGTTTTATTTCTTCCGAGGCTTACCTTAAGTTTGCCTAGTTCTAACTTGAATGTTATGATACTATGATCGGCGAGAGGTTTGCCCGACACTCTCCAATTTTCCACTATATGTTTTAGATCCTACGTTGCCAGTGTGACATCTACATCTTCTTGCCTCACCCTTGTTATAAATGAATATTAAGGTTTCTGTTAAGGATATATTCTAAATGCTGCTCACCTCTGATTGGCATCATTGCTGTCCAAAACAGTATTGTATGCATTGGCATCACATGCTAATAGTAGAGGTAGTCTCTTCTCTTCACAGTATTCCACCAGCATTCGCAACTCTGGGGGCGGTGCTAGCCCATCTTCCGTAAAGTAGCATGATGCTATTACTATTTCCTTCCCTCCTTCAAGTATTCGAAGTGTGCTCGAACTGGAACGAGGTCTAGAGTCATGTATTTTGAAAGACAAAAATAGTTAATTCGATTCCTCTTCATAATACATGTTCTTGATATATCATCACTTGTGTGATATCGTAACATCTATACATGCTAATCCTCTTACCTGGTTATTATTGACCCAAGGTTCCTGGATCAGACACATCCCCCATTGATTTGTAGTGAACAATCTTGTGTTCAGCGCCGAAGAAGGGTAATGTCCCCCTCTGTAAGATTGCTGTCCCCTTCCTCTGACCCAAACTACTTTCTACACTACCCAAGTCGTCGCTGGCCTTGGAGGAGAAAAGAACCTTTTCCAAGTTTCTTCCCTCCTCTTTTCTTAGTCTATGCACGGGGATTTTCTCAAACCGGTAATGATTTTTTGACAGGATAAATTATCTATTACTGTCTTCAAGACTAGGCCTTTGCCCTCTTACTTGAGATTAAGGACCTTCCATTTGTTTGTTGTTCATTCATATATTCGGTCGTTAATTTATCTTGTTAAAAAATACTCGAGCATTCCTTTCAAGGATGAACTTCTTTTTGTAACGAAATAATTCTGTATACCAATAATTTCACGAGAAAAACTGAGAGGTTGGAATTTTGGAAAAATGTATTGTAGTATAATGCCGTACTAACTTGGAATACTTGCACCAACATAATCCACCCTTAACAAAAAATTGTTTTTTTTATTAAGAGCTTCAAATACAACCGAATAAAGAATAAACAAACTTTTAATTTTCAAGAAAATTGTGAAAAGTTAGAATTGACTTTTTATTTCCAAAACAAAGTAAAAACAATTATATTTGCAAATATCCTACATATTATAACGCGTACGTATACAAAAGTTCCGGAAGCAACTTCATTTAATCATTGTTAAAAATCATAAAAATTTAATTCAAAGTTCTACAGCAAGACCGTAGAAGAGATTCATGCTAAGAAAAACCAGAACACAAAAGTTATTATACTGGATTTGCACTTTTGCTAACAAAGAGATTAAAGTTGTTATTCTCTAATTGCGGGCGTTTAATTATAATATTCGAGATTCTGCTACAAACAGAGAACATAACTGAATATGAGATTGAACTTAAGCTGACAGAAGGTATAATAAAATGGCTCCAGCTAACGTACATAGAAATGTTAATATAATGAAACTAAATCAAACAACTTTGACCATTAACAAAATGAGGTAAGTAGTTTTGGCTTAGTCATTTTCAGGACTAATGTAAAACAAATAGGTTATAAGGATAAAGGCATTTTTATTAATTCACTACGTAATTTTCCTTATGCGCTATTTTTTGAAAGGATAATCCCGAGGACTATACGATATCAGCAGCACATGTACTGGTGAACTTACAGGTCTCTCTCTGACAATAATAAATCATAGGGTTGGAATAAACACGCTTTATAGGTAATCGCACCAAAACGTGGAAAATAATTCTTAATTTAAGAATAAAATTATTAACAAGAATATTAATGTCATTATGGTTATAGTTTTGGGTACCTACTTTGTACTACATTTATACACTAATTCTGCATTCCGGAAAAGAATACTAGTAAGCAATCATAACAATTAGTATAGAACACCACACGCTATTACCATGATGACATTAATTTTCTCGTTAATCATTTTATTCTTAAATTAAAAATCGTTTTTTACTTCTTAGTTCGATTACCCATAAAGCATGTTTTTCAGTTTTTTAAACTATAATTTATGTTTCACTTCTGGAACACCCTATATTTTACTACTATACTGTATTGTCATTAGTCCTTGACAAGTGTGCAAAAAGTATTCGAATTAATCTTAGCGTTTAAAGTGGGTAAAAATCGAGTTTAAAGGTTCCGTTATGACTGGAACACCCTATATTTTATCACTATATTGTATTTTTCATTACTATATTGTAATATCATTGTTACTTGACAAGTGTACAAAGTTTAAATTAAATCTGTTCGTTTAAAGTGGATCAAAATCGAGTCCAAAGGAGTCGGCTACAAACAAAAAACAAATATACAAATATACATAAACGTGCATCTAATAGAAGCGTGTTGAAAATGTGTTGTTATTCCTGATTTTTTAAGTGCTGCACAATGTTAAAAAAAAGTCTATTTAAAAGAAGAAGTGATTCTAGGAATTTTTCAAACGCCACTCTGATTTTGAAAATGTGTCTCTTCTTTCTTTGTGTCAGATAGGGACCAAAAAATTATTTCTATACTAGCTAATCTTGACAACGGTAGCTGGAACGCTACCGAAACGTCGAAATAAAAAATAAAAAACAGTATTGTGGTTTTATTCCCAAAAAAAATAAGAAAATAGTACATACATAACAATGAAATGGACAAGCTTTTTAGTATGAATCGGATTATTAGAACAATCTGACAATACGCGTTGCTATGACCTGTTTGCAAATGGTAGAATTAGGCTTTACTATCAGATTCTCAGTTGTTTATCTGTTATTATTTAAAATCTCTGCTTTCACCGTAAATTTATTGCTAATTTGTAATTCAACATTAAATATGTATCTGCTATCAGACACAATAATAATTGATTTAAGACCACAACTGCAAATTACTTCACTAATTAAAAATTGATCGATAATGTGTTTAATTAGCACTCATCTATCATTTGTATAATGCTTGTTAAATAGCTAATCTGAGGTTCCCTTACATTTATATAAAGCTAATTTGGTTACAGGCAAGTTTAACTGGTTCACCAAACAACAATTTAATAAAAAAAAATACAGTAACTTCATACGCCAAGTACTGAAATTGAAGATTCATTAAGGATTATCTAGTATAATACAGTGTATCCGAAAGAAAGTATTTTTAATTGTATTTAAAGAGCTACTAGCAGTAGGTAAACAATATTCATGCTACCTGTAAGTGCCTTTTCACATGCATACTGTCACGACAGGGTCACCATGTAACGTACTGACTTGTATAGACACATGACATATGACACGAGTACAAAACGACATGGCGAGTGTGGGGAATGCTATTCGACCATTAACATCACAGGACCACGGACGTTTTTCGCAGAACGTCCAAAAACGGAAACTAAATCAACTTTGATGTGTTTATGTAGAAGTGCGGCCCACTATATGGGATAACACTATCGCGGCTTATAAAAACAGATAGGAAACAAAACAAACATGTAAAGATGTATGCAGTTTCGAAATACAGAGTCTGTAGTTGAGATGTAGGTCCTTGAAAATATACCCGCTATCCAAGTATATGAAACAAAAAATAAATTACATTGTCCCCAGAAGAAGAAGTATTGAAGCGATGGGTGAAGATACGAGAATCGTATCACAAATCTTCAAAAAATGAAAAGTCTGTGGAAAAATTTGGCACGTCTCCTGATAACAAAAGGAGTCGTCTCTAGTACGTCATACTGCAACCCCACCCCGCCATTACTGTTAGTAAACCATGTACATGGGAGAAGCTAGGACGGCCGTATGTTTCTCATGTTATATAGACTAACCAGAGCGATGTGACATAATTTATCACAAGGCTCCACAAGCACGCAGGTATTCAAAGCACATGAAACGCTACTTAGAACCTAAGATTTCATCTATGTGCAAATAAGTTATGTCAAATTGCTCTGGGATTTAACTCTTTAATACCAAAGAAACAGCAAAAAAACTAACAAATGCAGGTGGAGGAATTATAAGTAGAGAAGACAATGGCGATTAACCAGACAATGAAACGGAGGAGGAAACAGGTGATTTGACGATCAGCTATTGTAAAATTGGAAGATAAAACATCAGGATCATAACATATAAATAAAATGAATTAATAGAGGAAGTAAACAAAACTGGGCTAGATATATTAGGAGTCACAGTAACCAAAATGGAAGGCAAATGAAATAGGCTATTAAGCAGTGGACATTGTATTAATATGCAGTGGAGCGTAACGAAATCAAAAAACAAAGGAGGGAGTAGGATGTATAACAAAAAGAAAATGGTGGTGGTTTATGGACCAGGAGAATATGGAAGATTAAAACAAACAAACTAAGAATCCACTAATAATAATAGGAGACATAAATAGAAGAGTTGGTGAAAAGACGAGGAGGCAGGAGATACAATCGGAAAATACGGAGAACAAAAAACTAGCTCTACTTATTTTTTGTGAAGTTTTCAATAAGAGTGGCGCCACGTCTTCGATTTGCATAAGGATATTCAGGTAGAGCAGAATTTAATAAAATATTATTATTTTTGTGGCCAATAAAATAAAACTTTATTATTGTACTCCAAATAGATTGACGAGCAAATTTCAATCAGAATATAGAAGATGCCATTTGAAAAAAGAAGGTGTGCATTGGTTTCCAAAGGATGTCATTGAAACGGTATTCGGAAACCATTTACAGTTTATAAAATTCCTGATTATCTTCTCAAATAATAACTTGGGACACGCTGTATGTGTTAGACCGGAAGAGAAATACAGATCGAAATGTGGGAATTTGGATACTGGTGAAATAATTTTGCGAAGAAGTGCATGTGTGCAGCTAAACGCTTTGTTATAACACGATTTAAAGTACAATTTTATTAGTACATGATTAATTACTACCTAATTATACAGAAACTGGTATTTCTCTGTACAATTTGTAAGATGTATGTGCTTACATGTGACCTAAGTTCGTGAACGTACTGTATATTTAAATTAATTACCCCATGCAGAATCCAAACACTCAATTCTGTGTACTCCATTATATTTGAACATCTTGAGTTCTTACCGCAGCATACCAGCCAAAGCTGTCTGAATCAGTACACCTGAATTGCTCGCAGATTAATTTAGAGAAATTAATCAGTAATATCAAACAACTTTTAGTAAATCAAACAAAAAGGAACGACAAATTTACCCTCCGTCGTTATGCAGAATCATTCAATAGCTGAATTATTGAATTTTGCTGCAGAGTTCTCAATCAAATTCACTAATTGCTTTGTGGATAATCCTTCTTCCATATAAAAAAATTATTTTTGGAAAATTGTTTTTGATAATTGATTCTAGGACATTGAAAAAATGATAATAAATATATGTCACAGAAAAATCATAAATGTCAGAATGGAACTTTACCTATTGATTTGCTACAGCCACTATCTTTGCTAGTTCACCTGCTATTCCATTTCCTTCTATTGCAGTGTGTTCTGGAACTCAGAGAGTTTTCATATGCACGATTAGTATGTATGGACTTTTATGAATCTTCCAAAAAAGTATTAAGAGGTTCCTTTGAAGTTTGAAATGATTACCATCCAAAGAACGTTTTTCATCATTTTTTAAAACACACCGAGGCTGAAAAACAAAGAAGGAACAATTTGTATTTTGTAGAATTTCTTGGAAACTAGACCTGGCACTGGGGATTACAAAAAGTTCTTGCATTTCAAGCTCATTTGTTCTACTACACTACACTCTATGTATTTCACCAACATGATGCCAATAAACCTTAGAAGTTGTAGAAAGTTGGGTTTTTTAAATAGATATTACACCAAATATTTACCAATACAAATTGAATACACGGGAAACACTATAAAGAAATTAATGTAAGCAGAAAAAATATATTACAATGTACCTAATACTTCTTTCTATTCAAATAGATTATCTGCTTGAACATATTTGTGAAATTAACACCCAAAAAACCCAATCCACCAATTACAATATCTATAAAGCTGCACGGAAACCGGTATGGATCAGTTTTAAAACAACATTAAATAAAGGCGGTCAATTTTTAAATTTGGATAATATTGCCGTCTTTCGGAGGAGACGTAAAACCGAGGTCCCGAGTCCATGGATGTTGGGCTCGATAAAGCGGCGTTTCCCAACTCGTGCCCGTTATTACCTGGCCCCGAAAATTACTGACCAACTCGTGCCCGTTCAAAAACCAGGTAGAAAATTAATACACCAACTCGTGCCCGGGTGCATCGGAACTGCCGTTTTTAATTCTTATTTATTATAATTAAATATTCAAGACCTACATACACAGTTGTCATTTATTTGAAATAAAACTACTATAAAACGTATTAATTAAATATATTGCACATAAAAAACTTAGAACTACCTACATATTATTAATACTATTATAGCATGATACTGTTTTAACGAAAGTAAATGTTGATATCTTTTTATTTTTAAAATTATCTATAGTCTGTTTTAGGAAATCATGTTTTTTCCTTGTTGCATTTCTCACGATTTTAGTATTATCTACACTGCGACATTTAATGTAAGTCTCTTCCTGAATTCTTAGCAATACCTCAACGAAAACAAATAATGAGGGATGTGCATTATAAAATGAACTATTTAAATGGCTGTGAAATGATTCACATGCATTCGTGGTTCTGTGTATACTAGCTGATGCTTCTGCCCATATATTAGGAGGAAAACGAGCCTCTTTCGATATATAGTTTTCCACTAAATAATCAGCAAACGCACACAATCTTTCGTCGTTGGGTTGGGTTGGGTTGGGTTGGTAATTTGAACAGGTAAATTTTTCAATCGAGCACGAGTTAGGTATACAGATCATTGAGACCTTTACTCTTGTACCTTTTAAGGGATTAGTGGGCACGAGTTTGGATGCGTCCCGATAAAGAACCCTACCACTGGGTTAGAACACCAGTGGGTTCGGCAAAATTTCCGGTTAGGAGTAGAGTGCTCCCGGGGTCGGTAATTAGCGTCAGTTGCAGAAATAGACCGACGTTAAATAACCAAATAAAAAAAATTATTGTGCTTGCGTGATTTCCAGTGTCCATCAACAGAAGAATTTCAAATTCCATTGGTAATAATGTTAAAGGTAAAAACTTTCCTAAATCCATGTTTTTCTGCAATAAACGTAAATTAATCAACACATTTCAATGTCGAAATCAAAGCGTGATAGTGTCGATTTACAAATCGGTAGGGAGCGCTCTAATCGTTCAAGCTGATTGCTTCCTAGTCGGTTACCCTGCCGTCCGACTGACACGTACACTGTCTGTTTTCGCTCCTCACCTACCAATAGATTATGAACGCACATTATCAGTAATTTTTGGTTAATCGCGAATTTTAAACTAACGGCATATTTATTCAAATAGTTTTATCTTCTTTTTCAAGCAGCAAATATGTAAAAGACAATCTCCTGGGTATACAAAATTAGGTTGCACAAGTTTTTGTTTAACTACTATCCCTGGATTCTCAAAATATTTGAATTTGTTCATTATCGACCTAGGTTGATAATAACAAAAATTATTAACCACTAATAGAAAAATTCAACTTCTCAGTTGTCTAGAAGACGTAAAAATTGTCAAATTTACAGCTAGTAGAGGAAAAATACCGATATATCTATCGGTAAATACTGTGTCCACCAAAGCCGTTCTTAAATTTACCGATAGATTGCAGCGTTATATAGAATAATTCAATATCTAGATTATTAAATTTTGCTGCAGATATTTCAATCAAATTCACTAATTGCTTTGTGGATAATCCTTGCATATGAAAAAATTGATGTTATAAAAGTGGTTTTAATCATTGATTCCAGGACATTGAAAAAAACAAATAGGTAGTAAATATCTGCCACCAGAAAAAATAAAATGTCGGGAAGAAAATTTAACTATCGATTTTAATTTTTATGAACGATAAATACAAGGAATCAGTACTACCAATTTGATGAACTACAAAAAACACAATTGTCCGATTGTGCCAATGTAATAAATCAGACAACATAAAATTTTGCGGTCAGACCTATATAAGTTATGCTTTCAGTACAAAGGAAAGCAATAAGAACCATGTAAGAAAAACACCTATGGAGAGAGTGCTGAACCTCTTCCCCGTAAGTGCTATACAATACAAGAAATGCAAGGAAAAGAACAAGAATATTATTTCGAAATGTTGGGAGTGGAGAACGCAAAACGTATTCATTTTGTAGGCTAAGAATTTTTGTTGAGTTCCATTATTTAATTATCTCAATATTCATTTGAGAAATCAACTGTCATTCACTTAATTTTTACACCAAATCGACAACTAGTCCAGTAAACGAAGGTGTAAACCTGGGCATCTGGTCCAGCGGAAATCTTTTTTCCAATTTGCAGGTATTCATAGGTACATTGACGCCCCAAAATGTCAGGTACCTGGAATTTGTGGAAAGGTGGGAAAATGGCCCAAAAATTTGGTATTTTCGCTTATATTTTCGTAAATATGCCAAGTATAGAATTTTTGTTCAGACAAAAAATGACGGGAACTTTATTATCTACAAAAATGATCCCTTCAATTTTAATAAAGTTGATAGATTTCGAGATAAACGGTCCTGAACGCAGCCCCATTTCCAGCTCCTGCCCGGCATCAAGAAAGTACGCTCTGCGAGCATGATTCCTCCAAGCAAATTACAAATTTTTTAATAACTCCCGTTAAAATGAATATTTTTTCATGATTCAAAGTGCAGATGAAAGAAGGAACCTGTGGCTATAATATAGTATTTTCCTCCCCTAATTTATTTCACTGGATTAGTGAAAAACCCGGTCAAAGTTCGTTTTTGCCTGATTTTTCAGCCCTCCCATAAATATGTTCATATTTTTTTCATTAAGATTAATTTTCCCGAATTCTTCTGAGTAAAGGAGATTACAAAAAAATTCACTCAATAATTCCTGGGTATTTTTATGTGTTTTTCCAAGGGCCATTTTTATGGATTTCCGGAGTTCTTGCAAACGCTCCAGTTTATCGGCAATTTCTTGATAATTAATGATGAAAACGGGTTCTAAAGTATAGTATACAAAAGGTTAGATTGTTAGATTGTTCGGGAAAATCTTCAGCCCACTGAAAAAAATTTTTTTGGGTTTTTTTTCTCCTCACGGAGAAATTTTTTCCGTTTAAGGATTGTACCCGATGAACGGTAACATTCTGACCTTTCCTTTGGTGTTTATATCAATAATTTTAGTGAACGCACAGAAACGAATTTATTATCTAAAGTTGATATAATTTACGTTTGATACAGTGCGTGCACGCATGAATTTATTAGTCAAGTTCAGAAAGTGAAATCAAAGTTATTATTGTCTTATTATCATTGTTATTATTATCATTACTATTATTGAGGCAAAAAACGGGAAAATATTGAAGTTTTTTCAGTTTCTTTTTTTTTTTTGGAGCACCGGGTAAGGTTTTATTTTTGTACTCAAAGCTCAAGAAAGATAATTAATTTATTGTGGATTAAGTAAAGTTAATAATTGGGTTAATATTATTTGTTCATGTAGAAAAATGGAAGTCGCAGAAGATTCTAGTACGCCGGTTACTCGAGGGTTAGAAACTTTAATAAATGTTAGCAAGACCAGACAAGACAACCACCATGTCTTCCTGGAAACGATGACCTCTGTAGAAGTGCATCGACTGTGTAGGAAAAGGTACTCGGTAATGAAAAGTGGCAAGTTGGACATTTTGCAACTTTAGCGTCCATTTTCCATCCCGTTCGCATGTAATCATTCTCAAGATCTGGGTACACCTTTAAAGTAGGCCAAGGGCTCATTTTTGGGGGAAATGATAGTGGTTCTGACCCCGAGAGTTGTTGAGAAAAAGAGCATTTTCATGACTACCATTAATGGCCTTGATCATTTCTCGAGTGCGAAAAAGTATGGTGGCGCCATAATATACAATTGATACTTGAAGCCATAACCATAGGAAGGTTTATTTGCAGGCCCCTCACCCCAGATTTTCATAGGGAAGTGCCGGATTTTAAGTTTCGGAAAACGGTGAATTTTGAACTGCCGTTTTTGCAAAAAGTAATGGGGTAGCAAAAAAATTCATGAGGAAAACTTTTGTAAGTAATAAATTGCTCTTCATTTTTTGTCTGAACGAAAATTGTCTTATGGTTATATTTCGGCAGATATCGCCGGAAAACGGATTTTCGGGAACTCCAGAGCAATTTTCCACCCTTCCACAAATTCCAGGTACCTTATATTTTGGGAATTTAATGTACCTATAGATACCTGCAAGTTGGAATAAAAAATTTCCCGCCGGACCGGATGCCCAGGTTGACGGGTTTTTTGGCCTTTATTTATTGGACTAAACTCGAATACTTTTGCTTTATTACTTAATTAATTTTGAAGATTACTTTTACCTGTGGACTATTAAGACAATTAGCAAGAATAAATAATAACAGTGTCATTCCAATGTGGATGCCTAAACATTTGAAGGATACCATAAAGCAGATATAAAATTGGCACTAAAGAATCCCTAATTATTACCGAGTTATAACAAAAATCACAAATGAGAATCAACGTATTTACAAGTTCCATGTGACAAACACTAGGACTGGTTCGTTAATAGTCATTTAACGAACAAGAGTATTAATAAAGGCTAATAACAATCGAGATATTTAATGGTTGAGATTGTTAATCGCCCTTTTAATACTCGTGTTAGTTACAAAACTTTTACGTCGATTGTACAACTTGAATCCTTTTTTTCAATATATAAAAACTGAGAATATTTACAGTAGAAACGGTGGAGCTTTAACATCACGTGACTGTTACCATACGTATATACGTATACGTATACAGTGCTATTCAAAAGTCCCCTCCCCCCTCGTATCTTTTGAACGGCTACACTTACATTAATAAAATTTGGAGTGTGAAAATAAAGTGTTGTAAACTTCTCTACGAATGGTAACAGGTGACGTAATAGTAATAGATGACGGCCATCTGGAAATAACATTTCAACAAGATGGTGCTCCTGCACATTATTATGGTGTAGTAAGACGTTACCTGGATGAAGAATATCGAGGTAGATGGATCGGCCGGCGAGGTCCTATAGAATGGCCACCTCGTTCACCAGATCTAACACCATTAGATTTTTTCTATGGGGGTACTTGAAATCCAAGGTTTATACTACGGCACCAGATAGCATTGGCGTTTTGAAAGAAATAGTTATTGAAGAATGCAATGCAATTTCAGGTGACACATTCGAACGAGTACGACAATAAGAGTTTACTAATAGGATGTATTACTGTCAGGAAGTAGACGGAGCACATTTCGAACACTTGCCATAAGAATCCATTGTTGATATTTGATTAATTGAATTTAAAAAAATAATTTCAATAATTTTGGTATTTATTTAATTTATCCGTCAAAATTAGTTTAAACTCAAACAAAATTAATGTGGCTATGTAGCCAATGTCAATGCCTTTCAAACGAGATATCACTTGCCATAAGGTCCTATTTAAAATTATTGGCCAGAGTGGCACTGTGACGTCATCTATTACTATTACGTCACCTGTTACCATTCATAAAGAAGTTTACAACACTTTATTTTCACGCTCCAAATTTTATTAATGTAAGTGTAGCCGTTCAAAAAATACGAGGGGGGGAGGGGACTTTTTAATAGCACTGTATACGTTACTATACGTACTATACATTCCTATACGTATTTACGTTACTATACGTACTATACGTTACTATACGTATATACGTATAGTAACAGTCACGTGATGGTAAAGCTCCACCGTTTCTACTGTATTTGATTCATAGGTAAGTACTGCCAAAAATAAATCATGACGTTGAGATGTCATAGAGGTCACCACCGGTTGAAATGTTACTGTCTTCGTTTTTCTTAAATTCTTTTTCGAATGTTTTAACATTAACAATGATTATAGTTTTGTAGAATAATATAATAAAAACGATAGGTAAGTTAAAAACTAGAAATATCCTACACTAGAAGTCAGTTTTTCGCCCTTTTCTTTAATTATTGTATGTTTGGATGCCTATACCACAATCGGTTATTTCAATAGAAGCAACAGAATGTTAAATGATTACTAACTTGTTGCATAAACTTTCATTATAGTCCCTATTTCCACTCGTGTATTCAATTATTCTTCTTCGTCAGCTTCAGCGGAGCTCAACTCCTGTTTAACTTGTTGAAACATCAAGTGTTGATTAATCCGTTAACTGTAAATGACGGTATAATTTGTTGTCGATAAAAAAGAATAAGAGCCGTATTACACGGCAAAGAATTATGTCGATAATAACTAAAATAAATTAACCAGGAAAATTTGGAAAATGGTATTCGGTAAGAAAATTTCACACCTTAATGGCTGTTTGTTCATCATTGCCTTTGAAGCAACAAGTTAGTAGGGAATTGTGCTGTATTCCAATTATCGTATAATGGTTTTTTCTTGAAAATATGTGGTTTGGATTTTTCTAAATCTACTAGGATTATTGCACAATTCTTTGGACACAGTTCCTGGGTCAAAAAAAGTTCCCGGGTCAACCAAGTTACCACGTTGAGTGCCATGGCCACAACGTATTAACCCCTCTGAGACACCAGCTGTAACGTTTGGGTTATACATAGTTTTTGAAGTGTGCAATGACTTTTCGCCTTTCTAAGTAGAGTTTGATTATTTTTAAGGCCGTCCAGTTAACTGGAAGCGGGCTAAAAGTAAGGAACCGGTATGTCCAGTATACTGGACGCTAGCACTCAACGTGTTACCGGGCCAACCAAGTTCTTGGGCTAAATATGTTCCAGTGCCAGCAAAGTTCCTGGGTGAGATACCGTTCTTGTAGGTATTTCCACTTAAATATCGTGGCGCCTCGAAAAAATTTCAGGAAATTTTTTTAGTTGCAATGGTAACTAGTCAAAATTAAGGCATCTTATTGGTTAAAAAGTAGTGGTGTGAAATTTTTGGCACAATTATTTGCCGTGTAATACGTCTCTAAAGATAAACTACTGCTTGTTTCCATATTTTATACAATAAGATATAATCTCATTAATTCAACATACACAATTAAGTTTATTGATTTAAATACCACATCCTAATTGTAGAGTTAGATAACAAAACAATATTAAATTTTGTATTTTTTATATACAGATATATACAGACAAACTTTAATATGTACCTACATTCTTGACTGTTGACTACGGGATAATTACGCATTCCTTTAAACTTATTTTATACTATAACATGATTTTCATCTCTGAGTTATCCGGAGGCAGATACCGTAGGGGCTTTCCAAATTGTTGCTTCCTAATTAGCAACCTTCTTTATGTTCTCTGCGGGGTTTGAACCGCGGAAGATAGTTACTAAATTGCAATCAAGAGTTGCTCCATTTATCATTTCCCATACCTTGGCAGATCATGCCTGACATAATTAGGCGTCTCTTAACATTATACAGTACCTTACTGGGAATATGTGAAATATTGTTTATGAGACTTCATTTTAATATTTAAAATTTATTTATTTTCGAATTTAAAAAAAAATCATTACGGATTCAAAAAACATCGACGTTAGATGGGCAATTAATTTTTGGGAGGGCGTGAAAATTATGGTTTTCGCACAACGCTGCCAGAGCTTGAAGAAGCCCATAACAAATTTGGAAAAGTGTTCATCTTTTAATATTCATAAATTCATGAAATGTTATAAATTTTGGATATGATGCTGTACTCGACTTCTTGACCAAAAGTGTCCATGGGACCAATTCAATCCTATGACTAGTTTCCGATATACAGGGTATTAAAGTTGAAAAATCCTTTTTTTTCGTGCCCACGTAATTTTATTATTAACAAATAAATATGTATTTTCAGTTGATAGTACCATTGGTATGTTCTAGTTTATCGTAAACTTAAACATAAATAGTTCAAAATGTCAACATATACAGGGTGGGACTCAAATATACACGGACGAATTTTTGGAATTCTAGGAAATTCTTATATTGAATAAAAACAAGGCCAGAAATAAAAAGCTACTTCGTATTCAATGATCTGGCATCAAATATACTAATTCTAGAGGTATTCCATACAGGGTGATTCTTAATGCAACCTGAAATTAGTTTTTTTCTATATGAAATAAATAAGTTACACCATTTCAAAATAAGTTTTTGGTTACCTAGATATTAGTACTTTTCTTATAATACAGGGGGATTTGCACATATATCTTATTATTAAACCCACAAAAATTAGAGAAAATACACTTTTTCTGAATCACCCTGTATTTTATTATTCGATCCGTCAAAATGATTAATTTATTTTGTTTTGTATAGGCTCTGCAAAATTCATATGGTCATCCATTGTTATTGATTCACTCCATTATTAATTTCCATTATTTGCAATCTGTATGCTCATATATTTTCCTAGTTATTGATTTATAGTCAATGACCTATGACCTAACTTCTAAATTAGGTTCAAAGTTAGCAGTTTATTGTCACTGTACCTACATAAAAGATTGTAGAATTCGACACTACTTGAATTATTCTTCATATGGAATAAGCTTCTAGTATTAAGCAGAAGCAACAAAGATACTCTCATTCCAAACTCAATTTGTGAACTTAAGAACCACATAGTATAGCAACCTGTCTTACGTTTTCCATCCACAATCTTCAATGTGTTTTGTTTTTCATTTGTAGTATTTTTTCTCGAAAAAACACTAATAATTTCATTTTTCCAACTAACGCAATAGTTGAAAGTTAACATATTCTCCTTGGTTTCTTGAACTGCTCAACTGGGTTCTAAATAACTTCCAACAATGCAGGAGACCTATTTACTGATAGGAACAAAATTTCTACGAATACATTCACACGATTAAAACTTTGTTCATCTTCTTACTGATGCTTTTGAATCCCAGGATATCAAGCTCAGCTGCTTTTTTATTTCATATCTTAGCGTATTCGCTGGATAGCACAGAATGTTGTGAGTATTTCCACAAAGAAAAAGTTTAAATTGTAGAATCGTGCAGTTGAAAGTATATCTCCATGTTATCCAAACCCCTCACCGGTAACCAACATAAAAGAAAATAAGATCGGACCATAGGAGATATCATCTGGTAGTGGGACTAAGACTCCTAGATTACACTCATAACAAGTGTTCTAACAGGCATGTATCTCAAAAATGACCAACTATTGGAGAAGAGAGATAGAATCTGTGGAATCTACATATTTGCTGAATGCACAAGCTCAGACTAGGAGACTACTGGCCTGAACTGTTATTCTCATTTCTCATTATTTCGAGCAACCACTAATAGTTCCAAAAGTAGTGAAGCTTATAATATTCTAACACGTTTTTGCCGCGAGAACCTCATAATTTCAAAATAATCATTGCAAACAACCGACTTTCCAACAAAACAACAAACGAATCAAATGTGACATTTATCAATTGATAGTCTTATCACTCTTGTTAGTTCATGCTCATTCGCAAATCCATAATTAACTCGTTCCATGAACTGGTTTCATTAGACAGTGAAAATGAAATTTAAGTATAATAATTATAATATAATGAAAATGTAATTATAATGAACGTTGCATGAATCCGTCTTAAATCGTGGGGTTAACGTGAGGATCATCCTCAACGCGAACCATTATATCATCTTCGACATCAGGCGTAATCATTCTTGGTCGGCCTAAGTTGCCATGCTTAGGACGAAATGAACCAATTTCGGCTAAATTCCTAAATAAACTTTCAAACGTTTGATGGTTAGTTTTCTGCCTGTCTGGATATTTTCTCAAATATTCTCGTTTCGCGAGCACGACCGTTGAAATTTTCCTGACAGTAAATAGCAATCAAATCTCTCATATCTGTATTAGAGTAATTGGTATGTCTGGGCATTTTATATTTTTCTATATCACAGTAAAATAAATACAAGCTAAGTATTATAAAACCCAGATATTATCGAAACAATAATGTTCTGTTAAAATCACTTGTAACGTCCACCTATTATGTTGATATTTCTCAGACACCCGCCTACTACGCTTACATTTCTCGAAATTAATAATTGAATTAGGATCAAGCAGCTAAATACTAAAATGTGATTATCTTTAATTTAAATCCATTGCGTAGTATTCTTCCAATTTCAATGAGGCAGAGCTCGATATCCTTTTATTGGCGCACATCTGCAAATTTATTTGTTTAGCATTACGAGCTTCTCTACTAGACTTAAAGATGATATATTTTAATGAATAAAACATTATTTTCCACTTCATAAAATACATCTATTGCATTTTTTTTCAACGGCGTTCCATATTGTCTTCACAACTAGTTTTTTGTTATTTTCACCGTTTTCTTTCTTCATATTCCACGCCCAATCTTTCAGGATTGGGTTTAGTTGCTCTAAACTTGTAGTTTTTAAAAGCTCGTATTTATTTGCCTTGCAGAATTCCGTAAACTGTTTCCATATTGACGTATGGGTTTTAACGGTATTGTACGGTACACTTTTCTCAATCGCCAGATCAATATAAGTTATACAATCACTTCCAAAGCGACTCATTTCCACTACATAAGCTGACTATCTCTGTTTAAAAACAATATTACTCAATATATTGGTAATAAAATCAGAAAAATTGTTTACTATCGTTTTCTGGTATCCTAGAAGACTATAATTACTTGTTATTAAAGGTAATGTAATTTTTGGAGACAAAAGCTATCAAGTATTGCCGCGAGTAAACTCGAAAAAACTGTAGACAGGTACTGTCATACAGTTTTTCCGTCTAGAAACCATTTGTAATTGAAAATCCGCTTTTGTGATTGGTGGAAATTAAGACGAGTGAAATAGTCAATGTAATTTGCATCTTTTCCTTTTATTTTCGCGAAATATAAGTTTCCATGATTTCTAGAATCCATAGTATTAGAAACTTTTGCTTACTTTTGATTTAAAGATGAAAAATATAGTGGAATTCAATTTCCCTCTAGATTTGTTTGTGTTGTGAACAGCGCTGGCTTTAATGGATTTGAATGAAATCAGATGTTTTCAACTATAAAGTACGAGTACTGTTGAATACGTTCCAATGAATAAAGCTGAAGTAGTCGCTTTGGTTGAGACATAAAACAAATTTCATTTAACTTTGAAACTCTAATAATCAGAGAGTAAATGAAATAATTACCTGGTTCTTGAGTGTGTGATTGCAGATCCAGAAATCTCATTTTACGATAGGTATAGTTAATTTTATAAGTGATGAAAATGTTCAACTCTAATTCTGCTTCCAACAATAACATTTGTTAATTCGCCATATTATTATTACCCTTAGAAGTCAAACAAATACAGCGTAGCTTAAGTCAACAACGCAGTTGAAAAATGATAAGTATGTCACAGCGCAAAATCGGGATCGCCTTAAGATAGAGCCTCCCAAGCTTAATAGGTCGATTCTGTGTTTTTCGTAATAGCTTACGAATCTGTAGCTAACGAAAGTTCTGTAAATGGGATTTTACAGAATCTGTAACTTTGCGATTCTGTGATGTTGTCTGTAACTCACTGAATTAGAGATAGACATTTGAACTACTGTACGTCAAATTTCGATACTTCTAACCTATAACTTTAACCAAATAACCAGAGACAACCTCAAACTGTACAAAAATATTTACCAAATCTGTAACTATTTTAAAGATTCCTGTAAGATACAGTTGTACGCAGAATAGCAATTCCCCTGTAAAGTTACAGATTATCTTACAGACGTGCACAGAATAGATCCATAAGCTTGGTTCAGCCAGATGTAAGGTGCTTGAAGGTGAAGTTTATAAGATAGTGGCTTGCGAAAAGAAAAAGATTAGAATATGTCGAATTAATGTATAACGTATAAATCAGTAAACGATCTGTAATTGTTTTTTTCGCTACAAGAGCTTAAGTGTGTTTCCAAAAACACTGCATAGTACATTGATTTACAAATTCCAGAGAAGTAACACAAGCTAGCGCCACCAATCTTATGCCAATTTCATCATCTTCGGAGAAACCCTCTTCTGATGAACCGGTTGTTTTAGGAGGTCTAAAGAACTGGGTAGTAATTTTTTACCTTATTTAACACCTCTGGAATTATTTTCATGGGACAACTTGATCAAACAAGTGTATATAAATAGACCACAAACTATTAATGACAATGTTTTCAAAATGACAATAAATTGATTGAAAAAAGTTTCTTCAAATAAAAAAATTTCGCTATTCCAGGCTTTGTTTTGAACAACAACTACGTATTATAAATTTTTCTACCACAATATAGTATAATCAAACAATTTTTTGTTGACATTGATTTATTGCAGGTACACTGAAAAAAAGAAACTCTTGGAAGAAAAGATTATACCTTTGGTACAAAGAATTGGCGCTTTTGAATAGGTCCAAGGCGAGGTTTTTTCAGCCAAAGGATTAATTGTCTTTTCATAAGTTTTTAAAATTCCTTCACGGAAAAACTTAATCTATTTGTTCAAAATCCTTACAGTCTTAGCTTCAAACTAGTATGTAAGATATTTCTTGATACAAAACTTCAATATTTTGTTTCAAGGAATCCACTTCTTGAGACAATGCCGTAGAACTATAACAAAAAACAACTCTCTTGACATGAGAACCTTAGAACTTGCTTTGAAAGCAAATCTTTCTAGGGGCAAGGCCTAGATTTTTAACAAAAAAAAACAACTCTCTTGACATGAGAACCTTAGAACTTGCTTTGAAAGGAAATCTTTCTTGGTCCAATAGCAAATACATTACACATAGACATAGACATTGAGAGGATTTCCACCAGGTACTTGGGAGAATTGGAATGTCTCTTGAATAAATGCCGTGATATTTATAATTTTCGTAGCTCTTGAAGCAAAACAAACTAAACTTGGTTGAAGGGAAAAATATTCCAGAGATTCAAGACATTTCTTCAAGAGAACCATCTTACTTTAGCTAAGAACTTTTTTCTATAGGTAATAGATATTCTCTTATGCTGAAATAATTTCTCTTGTCGCTAATAATTTCTTGTCAAGAGAGTTGACTACTTTGGTTCAAGACACCCATTTTTATCAGTGTATGGAATAATTTAATTTATCGTCATCTAACAACACAAAAACGCAACTGTTTTCTAAAAATTATAACACGTGAACCAAGCAACTATTTATTGTTGAAGTTACCAATCCAGATCTCTCGTACTTTGGTTCAACTCCGTAATAATTTAATATGAAGTTTACATTAAACGGCATAACCTACAGTATAGATACCACTCTAACCTGTCCTGTTTGTAATATGGACGAGAAGGAAACTATTTTTCATATTTTGTTAGAGTATCCGATATATACAATCACGGAACAAAATACATCCTGCCTGGAAAAATTGACTACATTAGTTAATGCTCTACAAAATGTGAACCTATCTGAAGGAAAAACTATATGCTGACACTTTTGGAATATACTCAAATTACAGTCATTTTTATACTAGATGAATGATGTATATATTTCATTTTATTTATTTTTTGTTACCAACTGTCTTGTAAACTTGAAATTTTTTTAAATTATCACACACTAACCTTGCTGTATACATTGTTTTCTATAAGCAATAAACTTCGCTGCTCGTCTTTCGCATTGTATTTTAGCTGACGGTGAAAGGACCCTGCACCATTTTATAGGTAATCCTGGTTCTCGAACGATTTTCGATTTTTTTTGTTATGTTGTAGTCTTAATGGTAACTAAGAGATCGTGATGGGTTAAAACTGTGCAGGCCCTCCGGTTTGGTGGTGGTGGCGTCTTGAAGTTGCGTCCTGAGCATAACATTTTGCCTCCTAGCACTATAAATCTCTCAATAATATCATATTTCTTGTATGTCGGGGGCTCATGAGGAGGACTGCCACACTTCTATACCATCAGAATCGCAATTTCTCCAGAGGGTGCCTTCGCAATGGTCAATTTTAGGCCGATGTTTTAACAGCAAGCGGAAGCAATGAAACCGAACAAAATAATCAACAATCACGTTAGGTAGGTTAGTTGGATCCATCTAACTCCCAAATTCCTTACGAGTGGGTCCCAAAAGACTTTTTAACGTTTTCTTGATCCCACGCACCCATCTCTAGTGGTAGATACTTCATGAAAAATACGGTAGTTCGGATAGATACTGGGATAGATATTTGTCAAAAGAGCCATCACCCGTGACAGACGTCAGTCGGAACAAGCTCGACATTCGCATTCACGATGTAAAGTATATTTGTGGCTCTGAGTGACCAGAGCGCTACCTGAAATGGAAAATTGCTTTGTTTGCAATACAAACCGCTTTGTCGGTAGGCTAGTTCTTGATGAGAATATGGTTATGGACATTCGTATACGAAGGGGAGAGCTGGCGAAACAACACAGGCATAGATTCGAAAAAAAAAAAAAAATACGCAGCGTCAGGACAACAAAAAAATGTCTGACAATTTCCGACTGACGTCTGTCACGGGTGATGGCTCTTTTGACAAATATCTATCCCAGTATCTATCCGAACTACCGGATTTTTCATGAAGTATCTACTACCAGAAATGGGTGCGTGGGATCAAGAAAATGTTTAAAAGTCTTTTGGGACCCATTCGTGAGGGACTTGGGAGTTAGATGTATCCAACTAACCTACCTAACGTGATTGTTGATGATTTTGTTCGTTTTCATTGCTTCCGCTTACTGTTAAAACATCGGCCTATCAAATTGACCATTGCGGAGGCACCCTCTGGAGAAATTGCGATTCTGATGGCACAGAAGTGTGGCAGACCTCCTCATGAGTTCCCGACATACAAGACATTTGCTTTTATTGCGAGAATTATAGTGCTAGGAGGCAAAATGTTATGCTCAGGACGCAACTTTAAGACGCCACCACCGCCAAACCGGAGGGCCTGCACAGTTTTAACCCATCACGATCTCTTAGTTACCATTAAGACTACAACATATAAAAAAAAATCGAAAATCGTACGAGAACCAGGATTACTTATAAAATGGTGCAGGGTCCTTTGCACTTGATTTAAATTTGCTTGTGCTTAAATTTTTTTGACAACGTACAAAAATTAATTACTTGATACAATGATATGGTTGAATGGATATTTGAAATATTTGTATTGCAAGACTCTTTTTTTTCTTTTAAAAACTTCACTGAGAACGTTATCACGCTCACATAGATGACGTCAAAAATAAAAAAATTATTTATCGAAGCGCCGTTTTGAAACTAAAAATCGATGGGTTTCAGAATATTTCTCTAAAATCACCGGTTTATGGAATAATGAATTTATTAATTATTATTTATTAAGTTGATAATGATTTATTTGAATAAATTATTTCCTTTGGCTCGACTACAAAATGAAACAAAATATCGTCTAATTTTATGCGACGTTATGCTTCTTCTTGTTAGCATTCTTAGTTACCTTTTTGGGATAAAGGAATAACAACTCTCTGGGCTATACCTATCACCCGACGAGTATTGAACACACGAATAATGATCAAATTTGGGGGTTATCTTCGAAAAAATATTTTAATTTAAAAATTGAACAATTTTGACGTTTCTTAATTTTGTTGGATATAAGTAATAAAAATTAATTAACTGTTTTTGTTCCAGGTATGTACATACAAGAAATAACTTTGATGAATTGGTGAGTGATTCTCTGGATACCTACAATAAATTGGTTACGTTTTGTATACACATCAATACCCATGTGGTCCCAAATCCTGGGAACAAAGAAGTATAGCTACGTCCATAGGCTTAATATTAAACTTCGATACATATTTTTATATCAATTTGGTTGTAACAGTTTCAATCCTTTTTTTTATTTAAATTATTGTTACTCGAAATCAATGATCATTGACACATGGTTTATAATTTATTTTAAATTACATCAGTATGTATGTATGTATGTCTTTTGGGGTAACATTCACTGAGACCTAAAAGATCTATTGTGCCCCTTACTTCTACTTAGTTCCTGAGGAAAGTCTCAGAGACTAGTAGCTCCTTTAGTCCTATTTCCCCGAGGAATTTTAGGATATCTGCAGGCTTCAACTTAGGTAACTGTCCCTCTTCTATCCAGTAGTCTCCCAGGTGCTGTGCCCTAGGATTCTGAATTGCTGTGCAGTTCGCAAGTATGTGGATGGAGGGTTCTTCTTCCATCCCACAAAACCTACAATCTTCTTTCTCCACTATTTTGAGCTTTTTAAGGTGCCCATTCAGGCGACAATGTCCCGTTAGGATTCCTGTTAAAACTCTTAGTGCAGTTTTGCTTTGACTTATGCATTCATTTGATCTCAACAGGTTGTAGTCACCCAGAAGAATCTTTGATTGCCTAAGCCCTACTAGATCTTTCCAATTGTCAGATCTTCTCTTTTCTTCGGCTTTACCTATTCCTTCCAATATTACATTGGAGCTGATTCCGCAAAAAGGTTCCGGCTCCCAAAAGGGTATTTCACTCCCCCTCTTTGCTAGTTCATCTGCTATTTCGTTTCCTTCTATTCCAGTGTGTCCTGGAATCAATAGTAAGGTGACTATATTGTTCTCGCCTAGTTCATTAAGTTTGCAATTACATCAATAACCACATTTACACTTGTGTGACATATACCGGGTGATTCAAAAAAAGTCTTATGAGGAGATAGGCCCTAAATAAGTTATTAAAAATGCTTTTTAGTCCATAGTTTTTTGGTAGGTGGCGCAAAAATCACTCGCAAAATATAATTGAATTTTTAAAAAAATATTATTTGTGAAAGATTTCTACTTCACAAAACAACTGTCCATATTGTACAACTTTTGTTAAAGTGGTTTTTATGTAACACATACTCTGAAGTAGTGGAGGAAGTGTTCTTTTGTTGACATGAAAAAGACTATAACATCCATATGCCTAAACCGATTTTCAAAAATATACTCTCCGTGCATAGAGCATTAAAGGTAGATGACAGAAAAAAAAATAACAACACTTTTAATCTTTCAATCGGCAGAGGGTATTATGTAACACCTAGCTCTGATCATGATTTTTTCTGAGAAATATCAAATGGAATGCTATAACTCTAACAAGCTCACCAAAAGCCAAATAAGATGACTTATTGACCTGTCAAAACCGCTAACTGGTATCTTGTGTCATTCATTAGTGAGTGTTGATGATTGTTGGCTCACCTATTAAGTAAGATAAATTATATTACTAAAATTGTTTTGAAAATAAAAAGTAATACTTATTACCTAATTTTCAAATACTTAAAATGCTTGCCATCATTTGCTATGCACAAATCCAGTCGTGTAGTTGGAGGTGTTTAAGAAAATAATATTTCATTCTTCCCTCTAAACAAAAATCTAAAACGACCTTGCTGGCTACACATAAGAATATGGAAGATAAGATTCGGGAAGCAGTTCGAAGTATTTCGCTTACTGGAATTGGGACCAGTGTTAATTCCTCTATAAAAATACTGGATTTATGCATAGCAAATGATGGCAAGCAATTTGAGTAGTATTCAAAATAATTAGGTTTGTAAATTTCTGTTATGAGTAGCTCTCTTAGTTTTGTTTTATTATGTAATGTTAATAAATATCAAAACAGTTTTAGCAGCATAATTTCTCTTACAACTATCTGGGTGAGCCAGCAATCATCAACACTTATCAAAAAATGCCAATATCTTTGGAAGGACAAGAGAAATCAGTTCGCGGTTTCGACAGGTTGATAAGTCATCTTATTTGGGTTTTTGTAAGCTAGTTCGATATATAGCATTCCATTTGACATCTCACAGAAAAAATCATGAATAGAGCTAGTTGTTACATGACACCATATAGTTGCCGATTGATAAAATTGTTATTTGTTTCTGGAATCTAACTTTAATACTTTAATGGAGTCTATATTCTTGAAAATCGTTGAGGTATTCGGAAGTTACAAAGTTTTTTATGTCAACCAAAAAACACTTCCTCTGCTCCACTTGGGAATAGGTGATGCATAAACATTAGAATAAGGACTGTAGTTTCTAAAGTTGAGATTTTTCACAAACTTAAATTGGAGAATATTTTGTAAAGAACCCAATTATATTTTGTGAGTGATAGATTGCACCACCTAGCGGAGAATTATGACTCAAAAACTTTTTTAATAATTTTGTCAGCCGATTTTCTCATAAGAATTTTTCTGAGATATGGTACCTCATTACCCTTACTAAATCACCCGGTACAATAAAAAGGAAAACTAATGATGAAGAAGGTTATATAAAACTAAGTTAAATTTGGTTATACACTCCGCTTGATCAAATCTGGAAACTGGTTAGGTGAACAATATATTTTTCGTGCAATCGGACGCGAAGTCAGTATTTCGCGTTCTCAACACAGTCCGCGAAATTCAATTTCGCGGCCGTTACCCATAGCAACGGCTGCGAAACCAAACGTCACTTCCAAATTTGACATTTCTTAAATACTACAAAGACAAGGACTATTTTTTATTGAATACGAACAAATACATAAGTACTTAAATTATTTAGGATGAATATTAACAACAATTGTACAGTTTGTATTATTACTTATATTTACTCCAGAAGTTGAAGCAAGAACTGTCAAAATATTTTCTATATATTGAAACATATCAGTTCCATAGCACACATTGTTAAATAAATTAAACTGCTGTTGATTTTAAAGCAATGATATATTTATTTACAATTATCTAGTTTAATAATTTTAACGATTGCACGAAAAATAGTGTGTATGCCATGGCCGCGAAACTTTTTAACGACCTCAAGATTATCTTGCCTCGGCCGCAAACGGCCTCGGCGATAACTGTGCTTTCGGTACGTTAAAAAGGTATTTCGCGGCCTAAGCATACAAAAAACTATTTTGCCTTTTTCCCAGTACGCCACTATCCCATAGTTTTCTCTTAGCAAATTCACAACTCAACAAATGTTTAATGGTGAAGACACTGGCAGCTATTGCTATAGGAATATTGAATGAACCTGATTCGAATCTATCAATATTGACTTATTTTTATGACAAAACTACTTGATATATTTTTAATGGATTTAAAATCAAATAATTAACAAAAATCCTAAATTAATACGAACTAATCACTTCAAACACCTCACTACGTGGAATCTTCACTATTCGTCAAATAAAATCAATAACTAACAAATTCGACAACAGAAGTATAACATTTATCACTTGACCTGTTTGAAAAATCTCCATTTGGATCGTTGGGGATAAATTAGAGAAATTGATATGAATAAACAAGTAACTAGGTTTAGGTAACAAGAGTAACAATTCAAATCAATGCAGTCATATTCGAATAATCGACTATTCACAAAATTCGATTTTTCGAATATTTGACTAGTTGACTATTCATTCTTCTTATCTGTATATTCCTTGTGGTATATTCATCATTATTTTTGTTATTTATTCAACTATTCGACCATTTTTTATGTTAAAATATTTGTGACTAGCTTTTGTCCGCGATTTCGTTTGCCTAGAAGTCGCAAATGGTTGTAACAGGATTTTTAATTAGTTTTTTGCGTTATTATGAATAACAGTATTGCATTGCACAAACCTTTTAAGTGAGTTCAACGTTTTTTGAATAAAATCGAATTGAGTTTTCAAATGTGTCAAGTCAAAATAAAATGTAATTTAAATCAAATGCATTAAGAAGTAGATATTGATATCAACTTCGATGCAAATCACCCCCAAAATTTTAAGTAGATTGGATAAAGGATTCACGTTGTCCCATAAAAAGTTTGTTTGGACTAGAAAGACAATATTACTTAATACGTCTTTCAGTAACAAGCTAGAAACTAGAAACTTCAAAACATTGATTGTTCTTCAATTTTTAAAACTGTTTCTCTTTAAGAATGGCTATTCGAAAACAACTAATCGATTACCTAAGTTATGAAAATTCCGAGCCCTACTCAAGATGTATTCAATTTAGGAAATCAAGAATGTATTCAATATTTTATATACCGATGACGTGAAAAAATTTGATAACGTCGTGCTTGCCTCATTGTTATACGTCAGAAGAAAATACCTTTCTGGCAATAACATCTGAAAGTAGCTTTTTTCTCGTATTGAATAACGTAACGAAACCTACGTTTTGGAAACTTAATAAACTGAAAGTGACAGTTCCGTACAACAAAACACCGAGGGGTGGAAAATCCTAACCACTTCCTCAAATCCAAATTGATCCACTTTAGTATTGAAAGTTCTAAATATATTCTGTATGTTTCTTGTGGTGTATTCATTATTCATTATTCCAAAAATAAAATTGAAAGTTTCAATTTAAATCAATCTTGTTCCAAAGCTGTTTTTTTGGTTTTAAAACAGTCGAATGGAAACGAATGTTTTGGATTTTATCTGCAACATCTACCAGGAATAACATTATGAGGTTAAACGAGATAAACTCCTGGAAATAATTTCACAGTTTTCCAATTTATATATATGTATATATAACCAACTATTCTGGTTTGTAATTAGGAGGGACAATATCATTTGCAGACCGGTTTCGGCATATTTGCGCCTCATCAGTACAAGGTAGGTATTATCCGTTCAGAAGCTTTGAGAGCATAATCCTGGACTGAAGACAACGCTGAAATCACATTAATACATTAACCCCTGTGAAGGGAATGATAAGAATGCGATAATAGCGACATATCCACAACTAACCACAAACCAAAATTCTATATTGACAAAAAACCATCTTATGAATGAAAAAAATCCTTTTTCCATTCATTTTTCCAGCTACAAATAACTGTATCAATAAATCCATCACCATTCGACGGAAATTGTTCAGAATTTATTCTCAAATCTGTCGGCGTCGCCCATATTTCATCTGCTCCACTAAAGTATCAGGTTCAAGACCTTCTCATCGGTCAAGTATTAACATCCTTCTCGAAATTGTAGCTTCGTGTCTACTTGAAATAATATTTTTGATTGATGATAGGGATAAAAGTTACTAAACATAAACCATTGACTTAATAGGAAAGTCAATGAGTCTTCAAATTAAACTGTATAACTGGGAGAACACACCAATGGAAAACTTTGAGTGTATTATTGTGAAGGATATAGTATTTATGAAAAGCGCATTTAATTGAAAGGATGTAGATAAGATTCCAAGCTGGATTGTAATTCCTTGATGCAGCAAGTTTTTCTGGCTAATGTCGATGTGCGGCTTAAGCAATAATAAGAGGTTTCAGAGGCTGTTGGTAAATCGACATGTAAATATTAAGTATCCTAATCACATCTTAACTTTAACAGCGAACTTATAACTGATGGTTAGCTAGATCAGTATAATAGTTCATGGGATGGGTAGGTTTGAAGTTAGAGATAATATCTGGTTGTATATTTTATATTTGGGTTGAAAAATTACATAGTAATTAGTAGATTGCTATTCTAGCAACTTTCTGGATCTTAAATAATTTCCATTATTTCTTTCTGTGAAGGCTTTGCCAGTTTGGGAGCAATCGCCTTTTTCTTTCATTTAATCCAAAAAGCTGAAATTAGACATTATTAATTCTGTGATTGCTTTATCACTAACCCAACCAACCGAGATTGTATAGTGATGTTCTCACTAACAGTACCAAATTTGTGTTTAATCGATCCTTAGAGTTGATGACTGTTGATACCTTCTATGTCCTCTGAAACAAGCTCATTGGCTAAAATGAAATTTAACTTACTGGTGTTGAACAAGTCCTTACGCAGTTTATTCCTGAATGCTACCAGTGACAGCGAGAACCTTGGCACATCCAGAAGAGCACCAGCTGAGGCAATTTGATAGGAAAAGGAAGACTTAAATATTTTTTTTTACGACGAGGGATAGTGATCTTATTCTTTGATCTTAGATTTATATTGTGAACATCTGTTCTAAATTTCACTTTGTTACATAAATATGACGGGCTATTGCATTTCAAAATTTTGTACAAGAGACAGTAGGCATGCAACTTTTGGCGATTAAACATATTAAGCCTGCCAATTTCTTTGTGCTTGTAGGTTATTCTGTCTCTTCGTTTGACGCCATATTATATTAAACGCAGGCATGAATTTTGAACCTTCTGAATGCGATAGCAGTCAGATTTTCTGAGAAAAGGTTCATAAACTGTATGAGTTAAGTGAGATAAGACCAGTGAGTCTGTTAACATTTTTTTAGTAATCTATATCATTTCGAATAATGTTATAACCGTTCATATTTAGTATTCCTTCACCAATTCTATGAGTAAGCGAAGTTTCAGAAACTGGAAATATAGCAAAGTCCTTAAGGTTCATAAGTTGCTCAACAAGTTTAGGTAGCAAGGACCCAATATTAATGTATCCCACTGAAACAATCATAGTTTTAGCTCGAATTGATTGAAACAAACTAAAAAAAGAAAAACGTGTTCGATGATGTTAATTGTAAGTAGCTACAGAAAATAAAAAGCAAAGAGAGAATACAAAACAATAAGTAAAACTAAGTCCAGCTCAAGTAATTTACATTTCCACTGATTGCAAGTATGATCAAAAGATTCTGTTTGATAACAGGAGAAAAGTTTGAATACTTGGAAAGTAGAACGTGTTTCATGATATAAATTTGGTTCTGTGGCGGCTAATAGAATGAATAAATTGATGTTCTCTCCGATTATAATGTTCGTCGCTAAATTCTCTGCTACATGAATGGCGTGGTTAACAAAGGGTGTCATACTCCTTTTACGGCGGGGCCGTTTTAGCTAATTTTGTACTTTTCAGTGATGCATTATCAGGATATATCTACAACTCTATTCAACTCTACACTGGGAAGGAACTAATACAAGTTTTAAAATACCTGGAAAATGGTACGAAAACAAAGGATTTCCAGTTAAATCAAAATAAACCAAAATACATGGTTAATGAACAACAGAAGTTTGAAATTCTAGGACGTAGAATGAGACGTTATTCTTCATATCTTGAAGTAATTGTCAAATGTTTTCGACTTCAGCGTTTAGCGTATGACCGCTATTTTGAATTTTTTGAAATGGCAACCTAGGTCGAGTGACGGATCATAAAGATTTTTTCTTTCATCGAAAATGAATTATAAAATATCAGTTTTATTTTTCCAAATTAAATTGTACTGTACCAATGATATGGCCTTGTAGATTTTCAAAATTAAACAAAAAAGGCATTCAAAACGTCAACTACATCATTATTTACGTACAAATTGTCAAAACTTAAAAGTGAATTAATATTAACGGCACATTCATCGGAAAAACAACGAATCATCGAAATCCTAATGTTAGATGGATATTATGTGATCCCAAACATTCCCATGATGAAACATCTAATTTTTTAAACGATTTAAATCCTGAACGCTCTTCTATAAGTAGATCTACAGTGACGAGATTAATAAACAAATTTAATGAAATTGTTAGTGTAAAGGATATTCCAAAGTCTGGTAAACCGAAAGGTGCAGCTAATGAAGATAAAACTTGAGATGTTCAAGGGAACCCTAAAACATCTACCTACAAGTGTATTGGCAAAAAATCATGGCATTTGTAGACGGGCTATACAAAAGTTCAAAATCTCCAAAAATTTTGTGAAACAGAGAAAATGGGATGCAAAACAATTTCTTCGATTTTTTGTATTCAGTGGTAATATAATAATAATAATAATAATATTTATTCACATCGGCATGCTACTAATTCAAAGTAAAAAATATAAAAAGTATAAAGTTAAGCTGTGAATAAATAAATACTCGATAAGTGTAAAAAAAGTGTAAATAGTTATAAAATATTTAAAAAATACAATGTATAAAAATATTAAAAATTTAATGCAAAACACATTCTCCTACAAATAGACTCATATATACATACTAAAATACACACTTACAATACATAGATACACATACGCACATATTTATATTTCACGAAATGCTAAAAAGTAAAAGTTATTAGTTACACGAAGAAACAACGATAAATACAGATGTATCCGTTTCGATATCAAACAGACAGATAAAAAAATATAACAAAAACAATCACAATTTGATATAAGAGATCTCGAGATACCAAGCCGACGATATAGCAAAGGTACGTAATTGTTTGATGAAGCCACATTTTAGTTGAACGGTTCTGTTAACAGACATAATTGCCTGTATTGTAATCCGCACTTCTTTGATGAGGTTTGTACGCTGTGTCCACAAAAAGTTAAAGTGTGAGCAAGTTTGGTGAAAAACCATTTGATCGGTTCTCTTTTCATTGAAGGTACGTTTACCGGTGGTAAGTATTTCGATTTACTCCAAAATGAAATTATACCTGAAATAAATTGATGACTTCCTAATTTGAACGTGTACTTTGAACAAGATGACGCACCTCTACATTATCATTGAGACGTTAGGCAATATTAAAATACAATAGATGTCGAAGATAATAGTTGAATACTATTATTTTTAGCATCTATTAATAATTCGCTTCAGTAAAATGACCATTTTCACAGAAGACTGTAATTAAGTAAATTGAAATACAATTTTACCTCAGAGATGGGTTGGTCGAAGAGATGCAATTGGGTGGCCGGCAAGATCACCCGACCTAACAACACTCGATTTTTTTCTCTGGATCTACCTGAAAAACCAAATAACGAACGATTTAAAGAATCGCATACGTCTCGAAATCCAGGGAATTATTCCATGGATAATCAACGATTAAATAAGCTACTTTGTTTTATGGCGGGGTTGTGGTATTGCTTGACGTAGTTTACATATTTGAAGATAATTTAGTCTTTCAATATGACTGAATTTGAAAATCAAAGTATATAGTGTATAACGTTATTCTCTATATAACTTTTACTTCATTTGATTTTAATATTACCATCTGTTTCTTGAAAAATTGGAAAACGTGAGTTCGCACCGACATTTTCCCAGTTTTTAACTTTTGAATTTGACTGAATTTGAAGTTTTAGGTCTTTATTCCACGGTGAATGTTTGGATCAAATTTGATTGGCCTGTTATTTGTTTTAATGATTATCTTTGAACAAGGATATACATATATTAAGCTGGTAATAGTATTTTTTATTAAAAAAAGTATAATAATACTTATAGAAGAGTACGACTGGTGAATGTAAAATGAGGAGAGATTAAACGTGAAGCCTAGAACCAGCTCCTGCGTTCCTAACAAATTATTATAATTTCATCTCCCCATTTCCACCATATCTAACTGAAGCGTTGAAATAACATAAAAAGGCTTTTTTTCAAGGTGAATTCACTCATCCATTCAGATATAAAACATGTTTTTCCACAAACATAAAGTGTTTGTTATAGTTTCACCCAAACAGGGGGGAACATTTAGTCCTTGGGAACAGACCTAAAAAAATAAATTATGATTACTCTGTCGAAACTTTGTGTATTTGGGTGGTGTCGGACAAATTTTAAGCTTAACAAAGTATGGTAGTTGGGGGGGGGGGGTTCTTCTTTCAGGTTATCAAAAAGTCATGGATTTTAGGAGAGAAAAAAATTTATAACCGCAATGGTAATTTTTATTTAATACACAAAAGCGCAAAAAAAATTTTCGGACAAAAATTTTAGGTCATTGGACGCGTCGGACACGCAAAAAATACCTACACTGAAAAAAAGAAACTCTTGGAAGATAAGATTATACCTTTGGCCCAAAGAATTGGCGCTTTTGAATAGGTCCAAGAGCGAGGTTTCTTCAGCCAAAGGATGAATTATTGTCTTTTCATAAGTTTTTAAAATTCCTTCACGGAAGAACTTAATCTATTTGTTCAAAGTCCTTACAGTCTTAGCTTCAAACTAGTATGTAAGATATTTCTTGATACAAAACTTAAATATTTTGTTTCAAGGAATCCACTTCTTGGGACAATGCCGTAGAACTATAACAAAAAACAACTCTCTTGACATAAGAACCTTAGAACTTGCTTTGAAAGCAAATCTTTCTAGTGGCAAGGCCTAGATTTTTAACAAAAAAAAAAAACTCTCTTGACATGAGAACCTTAGAACTTGCTTTGAAAGGAAATCTTTCTTGGTCCAAGAGCAAATACATTAGACATAGACATTGAGAGGATTTCCACCAGGTACTTGGGAGAATTGAAATGTCTCTTGAATGAATGCCGTGATATTTATAATTTTCGTAGCTCTTGAAGCAAAACAAACTATACTTGGTTTAAGGGAAAAATATTCAAGAGATTCAAGACATTTCTTCAAGAGAACCATCTTACTTTAGCTAAGAACTTTTTTTTATAGGGAAGAGATATTCTCTTATGCTGAAATAATTTCTCTTGTCGCTAATAATTTCTTGTCATGACTTTTTGATAGCCTGAAAGAAAAACGCCCCACTACTATACTTTGCTAAGCTCAAAATTTGTCCGACTCCACCCAATTGTTAAATACACAATGTTTGGACAGTGTGGTCATAATATATTTTTTTAGGTCTGGGCCCAATGCCCAATTACTTTTGACAGACACTGCAAAATTTTAGGACTTTCTCTTACGAATAGAATGCTTAAGGGCGTTGATGTTCCCTGAAGTGAATACATTTTGCGATGCTTGTTTAACCGAGTCACGGTAGGGATGAGTTTCTATAATCTGACCACGTTCTTATTGATTTTGAACAAATGCAGCGCCTAAATGATTAAATTATCGGCTATGTTAGGGGGAGAGAATGGTTTGAACGTTTCTCGTTAATATGGTGATACGTTTGCAGAATAATAAATTTCATCATTTTAAAATTTATACAAACGAATTTAATTATACATTTAACCTTACCTTTCGAACATAAAGTAGCGAGCAAACTTACTTTTTTTCTGCTCCTCAAAGTCCTATGCATTTTTAATATATTTTGATAAATATTTTGAAAGGACCCCTCACTTTTTATTGGTAAAATGGTTCTCGGTGAAATTGTCTGAATTTTTAGTATATTGTAGTATTCGATGTACTGATTGAACGTGCAGAATCGCAAAGTTCGTTGATGGATAGATATTTAAATACAGTGCGTTCAAGTTAAAAATCAGTAAATTTTATTTAATTATTTCCTCCGGATTTGAAAGTGCCAACTGCATTTTTTTTCGCTCTTATCATCAACGTACCTTCATATGAGTAAATATCATTCAGATGGTGCAGATTATAGCATTATGTACAGAGTGAGAAATAAAAACATTTTAGTAATGTCTCAAAATTCGATGTAATAATGAAATATTGATAAAATTATTTTGGCATGCAATATATTATTTACATTCCATCATTAATCACAATTCATACATTTCGTACAGGGTGATTTGAAAAATTGGTGAAATATATGGCCGGTTCTTTCGTACACATCCTGTATATTCAAGTGGATTATCATCCTCCGAAGATAGCTGATACCGTATAAACATGATATCGTTGGGATATATAGGGTGATCATGAAAATTTTCGATGATAAAAATGACAAAATATCAAAGTAGTAGCTCCTTTTGATCTATTTCCCGTAATAATTTGAGGATATCTGCAAACTTTAGTTTAGGTAGGTGTCCCTCTTTTTTAGGAGGTGTCCTCAGATTCTGAATTTCTGTGCAATCCGCATGTATGTGGAAGAGGTTTCTTCTTCCATACCACAGAATATACATTATTCTTTCTCCACTTTTTTAAAGCTTTTTTCTGGTTCTTATTTAGTTTCTGGTGGTGGTGCTCGTCCGTCTCCACCAAAGTAGCATGATGCTATTACTATTTTCTTGCCCTCCTTCTTGTATTCAAAGTGTGCTCGAACTGGAACGAGTTCTCGAGACATGTATCCTGGAAGACAAAAATAGTTACATGTTCTTAGTATATCACTAACTGTGTGATAAACTACCTCAGCATGTTCCATTGGTTTGTTATCAAACCTTCGCTCTGCACTCCTATCAAGCGTAGTAGCTTTTTCTTCAACGCCTTTGGTTCTTGGGAGGAAGAACGTGGCGTTACGCATTTTTGAGATGTGAGTTTCAGGGTACGCCTTAGAGAGTACTGCCATTCATATTGCTTTTGCTGCAGCTGTGTAGCTGAGAGCTGGAGAAGTGATAGCACTTTGCCCTCTTTTTTCTTCTTTCCCTGTATTAGCGGTGACGGAGCTGACGTTACTTCCCACTTCCAGTTTTCTTCTCTAGGAGGATGCTCTTCTCCACTCCTTGTTTTTTGCACTTTGAAGTTTTATTTCTTGCTCCTTCCACAGCAAGTCCTTGCTCAAGAAAGCGAAGATACCGTCTAATCCCCACTTCACCAAGTCCACGCCGAGTTGTGCCCGGCTGTAATGCTTGCCCGCTTGGTTTATGTTTCTTCCTTCATCCATTTACAGTCACACGTGTACCTAGGGTTATATAAGGACCATTCCTGCAGAGCGCAGCATGCAGGAGTAACAGTTTTTAAACTGGATGTCCCCAGTTATCCAGAGGTCCGCATATTAGCGATCAAGCTTCCCCATGACCACGCATACTTTGGTATATGCTGTTGCACCTTGACTTGAGGGATATTTTATTGTGGTCGCCTTCCACTTGTTCAAAGCAAGCCCCTACATCTTGTGAATATAGCTCATCAGTCACCTTCTACTTGATACGGTGTATATCAGGCACGTTTCTACGACCAAACTACTGCTTCGACGACTCTGCTGACTCCGGCAACCGACAGGCTGTCAACGAATTCGTCGGGACAATAGTCCACTCTTCATGTTGAAGCTCCTGATATCGAATTTGCACATTTCGCAGGAATCCGTTAAGCTGCTACTCGGCTATCTTAGCGAAAAACTACATATTTGTGAGTTATCCGCCGTACTATACTGACCTGTATCTAAATGACTTCATATTATCAAGAATAAACTGTGCGGTCAAAGTATTTGGATGTTTTATGTTTTTGGTTGAAACGTTTCCAAAAGTGTATCAATGTTTATGGAGTTAAAAAAGCCATTTTCGATAAAACAAATACTTTTTATTAGCTCTTGAAATATAAAGAGCAATAACTAAGTTATAATTGGCTCATTTTCATCCTTGATATCAGTTTGTAACAAAACTTCTGACCCTGCTCCTTTTTAATGAAAAAAATAGGATTCGCATTATAATTTGTAAGATAAGTTGACTTGTTGTTTCCAGTTTCCAGTACATATATTGTAGTAATTTGCATTATAACGTCAGTTTCATAACTCAATTTCCTAGAATGTTCAATGCAGGGAATTTCATGTGATAACGTGTAAGATTCTAAATGTATAAACGAGCAAACTTTTTGCAATATTGCTGAAATACGCTTTTTTGAAAAAACATGTGCTTGTTTCAAAACTCTGATATCGTAAATCTAATGTTATAATAAAAGTTACGTATTACATAATCTTAGATGTCTGACTACGTTGTTTGAAATATTGTTTTTGGGTCAGCAATACTCGTATTGATGTAAAAAATGTTTATATGCAAGAGGAAATAGAGTTGAAATATATGCACAACCTTCCGAAGTGAATGTGGTACATTTTTTGTAAATGAAAATATACCAGGGATGTGTAATGGAGAAAATTGGGTATTTTATTATAGAGAATATTAATAAAAATTTAATAGATGAGGCTTTTACTTGATGAAGATCCATACTTAACTATGAAATAAAACAATAAAATTATAATGAAGGTTTGAACAAAAAATTTTATTGTTTTATTTCATAGTTAAGAATATTAATAATCTGTCTCATTCAAACAACTTTAGTTCCAGTTATCGAACAATTAACATAATTTGAAATTTAACGAGTTACTACTAAAAATTCATTAAAATGCAAAAATTCACTAAAATATTTACTTTCAATAATTGTAAAACCAGTTTCACTATTTTCTAGCTATTCTTATACTGCTGTCCATTGTCTTGAGACAACTTGTGATTCTAACTCATCATCATCTCCAACTAATTCAATTCTCCGAAAAAATTTTAACTTGTGTGGCTTTGAGGAATATTTTGATAGTGAAAGTAATAAAACGTCAAAAAGTTATTTAGGCGTTAAAAATAAGAAATCAATATAGTTTAAAATCTATGAAATTAGAAAATTTAAATATCAATACTCAGAATTAAAGTAAACATTGTTATACAGTTAACGAATTAAGATTTATAATAAAAAAATCTCAATTGATTATCATATACGTTTATAAATCTTTTTTTAAATTATTTATAAACATACAATATCCAATTTAAAATAAATGACATACAGGGTTCATCATAATAAATAATGTTAAATCAGAATAAATCGCATACAGGGTTTATCTTGATAAAAAAGGGCACAATAGATCTTTTAGGTCTCAGTGAATGTTACCCCAAAAGACATACATACATACATACATCTTGATAAATAGTTTCAAATTAAAATAAATTATGTACAGGGTCATTAATAAAATTTCATATAACAAATGATGTTTCATCAATAAAATATATTTTCGAATTTAAAAATTCAAAATTGTATAATGATATAATCACCTACAAATATATATCTGTATTTTATTGTGTATGAACCTGCTTAATCAGTTTTGTAATAAAATAAATTGAAAAAAATTAAAATACTTTTTTTTTATATGTGGTGGTAAAATATTAATAATATTTTAAATTCATTAAAATGTATATATTGTGTTGATTTGAAAATAGGAGGATCCAATTCAAGGTGAATAATCTGGAATTAAAGAAAGTTTTATGTAAATAAACAATTGTTCTTAGTTAATATAAAAAAAAAACTTAACATTAATTCACCAGGTAGAGGAATTATTTTTGAATGAATTAAATTAAATTTAAAAAAATTAACATAATGAGAACAAATTGAAGTAAAAATTATAATAAACATAGAATATCTTTACAAACCTCAATAAATAATATTAAAATTGACACACTATTTGTAGAGTGTAAAAGATATTGTATTCCAATTAGATTTATGTTAATTTTAAATGTTATACAAATTGATAAATAATAAACAACGAACCATGTGACATTATGTCGCTGATAGATCTGATTCAAGAATAAAATCTGCAGAGTAGCATAAAAAAATACAACGCAGGAAAACTAATTTCAAGACAAAACATTTCTGGAACTGACGACTGATATATTAAAACGAGAAACTGTCACTCTACCTAAACCTTTAAACGAAAAAGTCCAAATTGAGCAGTCCAGAAATAGAGAAATTTTTAATTGGTTTTGATAATTGAATAAATTGTTGATCAGCAGTGTACTCTTGAACACAGAACGAAAAAGTAGCCATTATACAATTGAAAATGGTATATTATTAAACGAGCAATTTATGATGGCGAGGGGCGCAAGTCACCCGAGAGAATAATGGCCATAGATTCCGAGTTGGATACTATAATTTGTCCACGTCCCTTGATTTCTTTATTAAATGAAAGTTAAGTAAATAATGCGAGTATAGAACCGAAAGTGATAATCTCTAGTCACCTAAGCCGGAATGTTGTGTTGTCATAGCAACATACCTATGCTATTCAAATGCAAAAGCGTTAATTATGGACCATAATTCACTCTAGTTAGGAGGTAAAATATTGACTTATTATTAAGAGGTCGTGGACAAAATAATGTATTTAATCATAAAACTCAGCCGATATCGAAGGTTTATCAAAAATGTCATTCTGAAGGTCTTCTTTCTCCAAAAATATGGTGTGATCTCGGCAAATACTAAAACTTATTATACCAACGTTGCCAAACATCTTTTAAAATCCGAAAACTAATGAAAAATATATTTCATGTCAACGAGATAAAAAACGTGGAAAACTTCTCAAGGAATTGATAATGAGGGAAAAGAATATTGCACGTTAAAAAATCAATACTTTGGGGCAATTGAAATTCTGGGAAGTAGGTAATCTTCCTTAAATAATGTGTCATGAAAACTTTCACTTTCCTGGAATTGAGAAAGAGTAACAACCTATAACTACCTAGGAAGTATCATAACAGAAGATGGGAAAATAGATGCAGAACTCAATAACAGAGCAAATAAATCGACAAGATTATATTATTCCTTAAATCGAACACTATTAAGCCATAAACACATTGATATGGACACAAAGCTGGAAATCTATAACAAAATTACAGTACCAACTATTACTTATGCTAGTGAGAACTGGGTACTGCAGAAAAGGCAGGAAACAAAAATAAGTGCAATGGAAATGAAACATTTAAGGAAAATAGCAGGTAAAACGAAATGGGACAGTAAGGAACGAAGAAATCAGAACCATAACAAATCGAGATTCAATAATATTAAAGATTCAAAAGAAACAATTAAACTGGTTTGGCCACCTAGTGAGAATGAAACAAGATAGAATTGCGAGAAAAGTTTTGGAAATGGGAATATCAAGAAAAAGACAAAGAGGAAGACCCAGGAGGAAATGGATAGACCAGATTTAAGAAATTGGAAAGAACAAAGGAAAAACTTTAGGAGAGATGAAGGCATTGGCCAGGGACAGAAAAGAATGGAAAAAATGGGTTCAGGAAGAACTCCAATCCGACGCCTGAAAAGGCATAAGGACAAGAGAAAGAAAGAAAGAAAGAAATTCTGGGAAGTAGGTAATCTTCCTTAAATAATGTGTCATGAAAACTTTCACTTTCCTGGAATTGAGGCAGCCGAGTTTACATATCCTAAAACAAATATAAAATTTTGGCCGACCGAGCGCATTATTGTTTAAAAAGTGCAGAGTATTGGAACTCCTTTTACAACCAGATGCTTATCGTATATTACAGTGTTGTACTCAAACTTGACAAAATATTACAATTTAATAGTAACTGTTTAGTGGGTAAGGAAACTATTTTATCTTATGGTACAATATCTTACAGCACATAATTTTATATCCGAAGCTTTCTTTTATAAACTTAAAAATTGTGGCATTTATTAATAGTACCTACCTAAAGTTTCTATTAAATTATTGTAGAATATTTCGTCAATTTTGAGTAGGTGTAATGTCCGATAAACATCTTGTTTTAAAGGACTATCACATTCAAATACTCTATGTACTTTCTAAAATCAAATATAGTGAGCATTACCTGATCGATTATCTATTCTTGAAAGTCATACGATCCGGTATTTCTGTCGTACGATGGGATCTAACCCGTACGGTCTATAGACTCCCACGGTCGAAATCGACTAATTCTTGAACATACATCTGAATGTTCAAAATTATTTCCTTGTTGCTAGCATTATTCAATACAGAAGATCGACTTTTTAGTAATTTTCAACCTTTTTTTTGTACGGTTTCTGTCATTCATGATTTTTGATATTTTTTATGTTATTGTATCAATAACAGAAAAAGGCTAGAGTGTGTAAGTTATTATTAAGTTAAATTATTATTGAATTTGAATAAAAATGTGTCAGTCACGTTTCACTTCTTCCAAAAGAAGTGCATTCAGAAAAATATGATAATTGAATATATGGAACAAAATCCCAAATTAAGAGCCAGTATCTTTGGTCCTGATTTTACATTAAAAAAATGTCCAAACACGCTGGGAAATAATTACTATGAAATTAAACGCCGTACCAGGAGGTGCAAAAAAAGACGATTGGCGAATGTGGAAGGAAGTAAGCTTTTAAATCAGTAATTTGTTGTGATTATTAATTTATGGAGTGGATCACTAACATAAGAGACTTAGCTAAAGTCTGTTAAAGTGTACCAACGGCGCTGCTCCTCGGTTTCGTTCCATTCGATCCGGAACGTATGATTTTTATACGATTAATAATATTGGATCACGGGCCAAGAATATAACGACGATCGTTTCATGTGATCATTCGCTATAAATCTATGCCGCTCATTGTTAAAGAATAGACATCCAGGAAGGCAGGCAAGTCGCCTTTACAAATAGTACTTTATCACTTAATCTATACAGAGCGCACATAAAAGTAATCCAACTGTGTATAGTAATCTATTCATATTGAAAGTTTTGGTAGAATGCTGGATATAACTCTCATATCCATATGATGAATCGTTTTCAAAAATTGATAATTATTTTATTTCAATTATGAGTGTCTCCATTTCAGTACAGTGTATTATAGTACATAGAGGCAAATTATTATATTTATTCCTTTCATTACTTCAACAAATGGCTCCAGTAATGTGTTCATTAATTGTGAGACTCGTGAATGATACGAAATTGAAAACTTTGAATACGAATCACATTAAAAGCGTCTACCGACATCGCGAATGTAGAAAATCAGCCGCATCTGCTATATTCGGCAATTCTACGGTTCATAAAGTTTTATAGGTATATGTAGAAAAATATATGCTTTATGTTGTAAAAAATGAGAATTGCGTGGGAGAAAACGGGAACATCTATTTCAGAGATATGAAATATATCAGCTTGAGGGTGTATTGTACATATTGCGAAAAAAATGTTTCCTCATATTTCAGTACCTTTACAGAAAAAAGAAATGTAGGTTTTCATATTGAATGTAACAGCTAGTGATAAAAATATTGTTAATATTATGTATATCAATAAATAGCGTCCATTAAGTTGATATTATTGTTTATTCAAAGTACAATACTACATAACAATTAATGTAGCAGCTAATGTTAAATCGAACTATGACGCAAAGTGTTTGGCGTTTTCGTTAGGATATGGCTGTGCTCTCTAAAATTCTTTATCTTCGGTCATCTTTGACCTTGATGTCAGTTATTCATTTTTATGCACGGCTGTATCTGGTGCTTTTGTTTGCATCTGACTTAGTTTTTTTAATGCTCTCATTCCTGAACCATTTAAACAGTTGTTATCATATTTGCCCTGCAAATCTATTACCTTTTTTTGGAAATCTGCGTCTGGTGCTTTTGCTAACATTTGGTCAGTATTCTTTGAAATGCTTGTTTTTGGTTCTCATCAACAGATCTCACTTTTGATCTATACTTCAAATACTACTCATTTAATTACTTTTACATTGTCTTTGTAGTCTCAATTTTATTCTACAAAAAACTTGGTTATTTAGCTTTGGCCGCCAACCAGAAAGTTTTTTATTTTATGACTCAGTCAAATTTTACGAACAGCGATTTAAATTTTTTCAGAAATGTATTTACGGTAATGTTTTGGATAATCTAAGGAAGGGCAAGTTTTTTAGCTTGGCTTTCGATTCCAGCACCGAAATTTCAGCTACATCGCAGGGCTTGGTGTTTGTTAGAAAATAATTTAATTATTGAACAATTTTTGAAATTTCTACCAACTGAAGGTCAAACCCGAGGCACAGATTACCTTGACACTATTTGCAATTTTTTTTTAGAACATAATGATATTAACATTTTAAAGCCTTTTGGAAGAACTAGAAAGTGAGTACAGCGACGTTCTTTTACATTTTTACATACCTCAGTTCGATGGTTTAGTCGAGGAAAAGTTTTGGAAAGGTTTTTTTCTTTACGTCATGAAATAATACTGTTTTTAGAACAAAATGATAAAGTGTACCCGGAATTACAAAAATGATGAATGGTGGTGTCTTTAAGCCTTTCTATGTGATATCAAAGTTAAATTAAATAGTTTCAATCGGAATTTACAAGAAGAAAATAATAGCCATATGACCAAACTACTGCAAAATTTTCCAAGTATTTATACTAATTTTCCAACTACAGAGGACCAAACCAACATTTATGAGAAAAACTATTTCACAATTCCGAATTATATAACTTCACTATTGAACGAATTTCAAAGAAGATTCCAGGATCTCAGAAAAATAAAAAAATGTTTATCACTAGTAGAAAATCCATGGCATCTAGAAACAACTACTATCTCAGAGTTGGCTAGAAGTACTGTTTAGAGAAAAAGGCGAAAACAGGGAATACGTGGAATTTTCGAGCATTGTTCCCCAAAAATATAAAAACGTCCAAAGAAGTCACCAAATCTCATAAACATTCTTTGGGTCCATGTACGTGTGCAAATAGTCTTTTTAAAAAATGAAATACACAAAGAACATGTACAAAAACAAACTCACTGATTCTCATCTGGATGATGTCATAAGGTTAGCATGCAGCGACAAGCCAGTTTCGAAAAAGCGTTCACAGTATAAAAAATCTCATTAAAGCATATTAGGATAAACATCTTTGTTGAAAGCTGAATTTGTGAACGCTCTTATATTAGGTAATATAATATTGCCGCCGACCATGAATTATTGAGCTATATTAATGTACACAAAATAGGTCATTAGTGACCCCTAGTAATGACCGATTTTCTATTAATAATATTGACAATAAAAGGTATAAGACTAACTTCTAGTATAGAATACTTCTAGATTTTTACGTACCCATCGTTTTTATTATATCATTCTCCAAAACTATAATCATTATTAATGTTAAAACATTCAAAAAATAATTTAAGATAAACGAAGTGACATTTCAATCGGTGACCTCTGTGATATTTCAATGTGATGATTTATTTTTGACATTACTTACATAAATGAATCAAATAAATATTCAAAAAAGATTATTACAGTTTCCTGTAATATTGTCGTATTTAATAAAGCGATTTAACAACAAATGTCGAAGAATAAATGTTTATGGTTATGGAAGACATGTATTGATTGTGATTAAAGTGTGTTGTTCAGTCCGGGATTAGAGATTCTCGGACGCATAGCACATACCTTGTACACAAATACGCAGAAACAGGTCTATACGTTGTGTTATCCCTCGTAATTGCAAACCAGAATAGTTGGTTTTAAAATATCTTGTAGATATACCAACTCCGTTTGACTTTGAAGTGTAATTCAATATCCGTCGGTGCATATATCAGAGGAAGTAGTTGTTGCTTTTTAGTTGAACGGTCACTGTTTTTGAAAAATATTTTTCAAAACCTTATAAAGTTTTAGGATAAAAATTTATTTTTCGACATCTGTTATTAAATCGCTTTATTAAATACGACAATATTGCAGGAAACTGTAATCATTCTTGATTGTTTCAAATCCATGGATTTGTTGTTAAATTTTTTGAATTTTGGTTTGCGATTGGAGGTGAAGATGTTGCTACTGTCACAATCTTTACATTTCCGTTACTGGAAGACATGTATTGATTGTGATTGAAGTGTATTCTTCAGTCAGGGATTTGAGATTCTCGGACGGATAGCACATACCTTGTACTGATGAGGCGAAAATACGCCGAAACCGGTCTATAAGTTGTGTTGTCCCTTCTAATTGCAAACCAGAATAGTTGGTTTTAAAATATCTTGTAGATATACCAACTCCGTTTGACTTTGAAGTGTAATTCAATATCCGTCGGTGCATATAGCACGGGAAGTAGTTGTTGCTTTTTAGTTGAACGGTCACTGCTTTTGAAACATATTTTTCAAAACCTTAAAAATTTTTAAGATAAAAATTTATTCTTCGACATCTTTAACTAAATATTCTTTGTTTTTAAATATTGAAAAAAATGATTCAAGTTGGACAGTCGACGGAAAACTAACATGAGTATTAAAAGGGCGCGTGACAATCTCAACCATCAACCTTAAAATATCTCGATTGTTAATAACCCTTATTAATTTTCTTGCTCGTTAAATAACTATAAATACCTATAATATAATATAAATTATGGTTACAAAATCACGCGTATATTTATTTTAATTGTGACCACCTTTCCTTTTTCCATTATTAAAGTATATAGGTACATCGCTAATTTGGAATTATTTGTTATTTGTTTACCCTATCCACCCCCAAATAATTTTTGCTTCTGGCCCTCGACACTAAGACTAAGTTTCCACAATGGGACATATTATGTTTCAAAGAAATATTTGGTGTTTATACATAAACGTACCAAAATCTATATCTGTAAATTCGCTAAAAGGAAAATAAATTCCAAAATTTTGCCAAAAATTATTCATCACTAACAATATTACAAAATCAGTGATTGAGTTGACAAGGAACAAACTTTTTGTGAGTTTATTGTCACAAAAGGATAAATCCCTAGATGCTACAATAGTAAAAATATTAAATTTTATTGAATTTCAACAAAAACGGTAAATGGTTAGTGAATAAATTGAAGTATTAGATCGAATTTCACCCAGCTCAAAGGGTAGAAAAACGTAGTCTCTAATTCACGGAAATATCGATTTACTATTTAGGTCTCATAGGCCGATTAGACATCGCAAAAAACCCTCGCTTTTCAAGCAGATCAAAGAGTGCCCGTACCCTTTAAATATTCTCATTCTGTATTCAATTTTAATAATTATTTCCGTGATTCTTAAATAAAAATGTTTAAGTATTTTTTCCAAATTGATAAACTATTATAATAATATTTATACATAACATTTCAATCTATAGGTACCTCCATTTTGGTTTATCCATTATATCATACCTTTGTTTATTTATTTTCTCAGCTCTCCTACTCATTACGTAACTTCATATGAATCCCAAGTAAGTAATTTAAGGGAAAATTTCACACCACTACTTTTTAACCAATAAGATGCCTTAATTTTGACTAGTTACCATGGCAACTAAAAAAATTTCAGAAAATTATTTCGAGACGTCATACGGTATTTAGGTGGAAATTTTTGACAGTTGAAAAGGTGAACTTATGATGTACAACCATTTAATAATGTAGATATATATAAGTACCTGTGAATAATGAAAAAAATTACCTCTTAATTACTTGTTGATTTTCTTTACCAAATCGCGACATTTCGCTATACACTTATTAAACTTAACATACAAAACATACAAAAATAACAAATCAACAAATTTATGTCAAAAACAACAATAAACTGTCCAACTTGAAAGCAGGTTGGATTAATAATTTCTTTCCAAATTGAATTGTGAAATTTTCTTACCGAATACCACGCAAGCTTAAATTATTTCCGGAAATTTTCTTTCGGGCACGAATATTTTAAGAAAATTTCCGGAAATAATTTAAGCTCTTGTAATATTATAAGTGAAAATTATATAGCTATTTGTGTATCAAGAGCAGAAAGTAGTACTTTGGTAGTCGAGACAGAAAGTTGCCAATCTGTCGAAACTACCAAAAGACTTTCTGCTCTAAATACGCACAAGATTTTTTCTACTATCACACCAAAATTAACTACTATCTCTCTTTTATCTATAAATAAAATTAGGCGTGCGCCAAAGTTACTTTCTGCTTAAGAGCACCAATAATGTAAAATTATGACAGCTCGCGGAAAATTAGGCGTGCTTCAAAGTTACTTTCTGCTTAAGAGCGCCAATAATGTCAAATTATGACAGCTCGCGGAAAATATCATCTTAGCTTTTCAAGGCACAAAAGACGACTTTCGATAGTGATAGTAGAAAAATGTATTTGATGTGAATTTTTTTATTAATTATTTTATTACTTTGGTGCAGACCTTCTAAAAACATACATATTGGAAAGTTGGTTTTCAATATCAAGGGAAAGTGTGTTCCTTGAACTTATTACCAAGCAGGCACTGACGCATTTTAGTAATATGCTCACAAAAAAAATACATATAGAAAAAAGATTGCTTCTCTTTTACAGGTACACTGACATGATTATATTCCTAGGACCACTACATATGGTAGTGGAGAGTGTTGCAGAAAGAACAAGATACAGACTAAGTAGAGAGGGAATCATTAAAAAGAAAACCACCTCTTCACTTTTTAGAAATCAGACAACCTGGGACATGCCACAAGATGGTATGATGAAAAAGTATAACTTTTCAAAGAAATTCGTTACGGAATTAAGCAACAAGAAGGAATGGGATCCAAATACCATTACCAGACTTAGAAAGAATGCCATTCAATGGTACACAGACGGCTCAAAAGCAATAGAAGGAACTGGGATAGGAGTGTACGGGCCCGGAACCAAACACTCTGAAAGCTTGGGAAAAACCCCAAGTATCTTTCAAGCGGAAATTCACGCAATAAGAAAGTGTGCCCAGTTCAATATTGACAAAGGATATAGAAGGCGAAGGATTATCATAATGTCTGATAGTCAAGCAGCCATTAGAGCGCTGAGTTCTTGTGTAATCAGTTCCAAAATGGTGTGGGAATGCCTAGGCAAAGTTAATGAACTAGGCGAGAACAATATAGTCACCTTACTGTGGATTCCAGGACACACTGGAATAGAAGAAAACGAAATAGCAGATGAACTAGCGAAGTGGGGGACTGAAATACCTTTTTGGGGGCCGGAACCCTTTTGCGGAATCAGCTCCAATGTAATATTGGAAGAAATAGGTAAAGCCGAAGAAAAGAGTAGATCTGACAATTGGAAAGATCTAGTAGGGCTTAGGCAATCAAAGATTCTTCTGGGTGACTACAGCCTGTTGAGATCAAATGAATGCATAAGTCAAAGCAAAACTGCACTAAGAGTTTTAACAGGAATCCTAACGGGACATTGTCGCCTGAATGGGCACCTTAAAAAGCTCAAAATAGTGGAGGAAGAAGATTGTAGGTTTTGTGGAATGGAAGAAGAATCCTCCATCCACATACTTGCGAACTGCACAGCAATTCAGAATCCTAGGGCATGGCACCTGGGAGACTACTGTATAGAAGAGAGACAGTTATCTAAGTTGAAGCCTGCAGATATCCTAAAATTCCTCGGGGAAATAGGACTAAAGGAGCTACTAGTCTCTGAGACTTTCCTCAGGAACTAAGTAGAAGTAAGGGGCACAATAGATCTTTTAGGTCTCAGTGAATGTTACCCCAAAATACATACATACATACATACATATTCCTAGGACTATTAAGGATTATAACGTTTCTGTTATATTCAACCTAATAACTTGATTATTGATACTAAAATAATATTTGATCTTCACTCGTCACAAAATTAATATTCGTGTGTCGTTTTTTGAACTCGTAACTCATATTTATGTTCATTTTCATTTTGGAACAAGTTCAAATAATTCATTTTGTTTAAATTGATTGTTGCATAAATTATAAGAAGCTGTTTCTAATAAACATTCCAAAATTAACGTTTAGACTTTGTATGGGTGCTCAAATCATGTTAAAACATTTGTATTCTCCCAGAAATTTCGGTTATTTCAGTTGAATCAGGACCTAATGAATAATTCATAGAAAAGGTGAATTTTAAAGGTTTATCTCTCACATCCAATGTCATGGAATTTATCTGCTGATGGTTAAAAATTTATGGTAGTTGGGAAAAACTTGTTCTCGTAAAACCTTTTTTTAAAAGGATGAAAAGTGAAAAATCTATTATTTATCTGATAACAACAAAAAGGTTTTATACCAGAAATTCTTCACAACTTATATGAACAGGACTTGGTGGATACGTTATTTTTATATAAGTTGCGTTAACACCAGCCTTTTTCTGTACTAATTCAAAAGCAATCAATTTGTTTTTATATTTGTTTGAAAAATAAGAGCATAATAATCTGAATATATATGAAAGAAAGTTGAGTTAGCTACGCTATTTATATAACTCAAGAATGGCTGGACCGATTTCAATGAACTTTGATTCGTCTTCGTCATAGCAATATAATTACTAAATTATCGAAAAAAAATTGTTTCAGAAAAATATACTCTAAACAAAAAGTAGCTGTAATAGTTTATGCTTCAACGAGTGTAGAGTGATGACTGTTAATCAGGCGGATGAAGTTCATCCAAGTGAATACTAGCCACTCTACACAAGTAAAAGACTATACTTTCTCCACGACTATCTAAAAAAACATTCTTCCATTAGACCGCGCAAGAGTCAAGTCTCTACCACTGAGCTATCGACCAAATTCATTTATAAAAATGTAAAGAACGTAGATATAGGTAACTTATGTTTTTCATAAAAACCTTTACATTGATAAACATTATAAGGAATAATGATAGAGATAACAGAAATATAGGTAATTAAACATATTAAATCTTCGCTCTCGCTACTGTTGTCTATCTATATGTATATAAGTAAAATTATGATAAGGTATATGATTAATTTGACGTTTTAAACGACGCGCTGTTAGAAGCGATTTGCGTAGTAAGGTATTTGATGTTTTTTTTTTTTTTTTTTTTTTTTTTATTCAATTCACGTGCTCGGCAACTTGCACAGGGGCGATTACAGAAAACAATAGTTATTACAGTTAGTTAAAACACAGTTTAAAGTTTATGAAAAAGTGATATATCTTTTAAGAATCTCAGTGTTGTCTCGATTTGGTTTGGGTCCCCTAGGATGTCTTGCAGCTGGGATTTGAGATTAAGTTGTCGTCTTCTTGTGCTAAATTGGCGACAATCAACCAGGATGTGTTTGACAGTAAGTGGGCACTGGCAGCTTTGACAGGAAGGTCTGTTGCTTGAGGTCATTAAGTAGCTGTGCGTGAGTTTGGTGTGACCTATTCGAAGTCTATGTAGTATTGATACTTCTTGTCTAGAGAGTCCAGAGGGGTCAGTATACATAGGTGTGTTGAGAATAGGCTGGATAGATAGTAGGGAAGTCTTGGTGGAGCTCCAGTGAGTTTGCCACATATATCTTACGATTCTTTTTGCTTCTGCCTTAACATCCTTGCAAATTTGGATATGAGCAGTAATTGTGGCAGTTGTTGACGCTGTTTTGGCATGCTGATCGGCTAGTTCATTTCCAGGTATACCAATGTGTGAGGGTATCCATATGATGGTGACTGTGGTGTTTAGGGAATGAATATGGTGATAAGAGTGATGGATTTCTTGGACAATGGGATGTTCAGTAAATAATTCTTGGATAGATAGAATAGACGCTAGAGAGTCTGTACAAATGGCAACTTTTTTATTGGAATGGTTGATGTGCTTAAAAGCTTGTAGAATACTGTACAATTCTCCAGTATGCACACTGCACAAAGGAGGGATTAGGGAAGTGCTGATGAGATTGTTTGCTGTGGTAACTGAGCAGCCAACGCCAGTATCACTTTTGGAAGCGTCGGAGTATAATACAAAGTCATAGTGATTGTTATGAATGATTTCAAAAAATGATTTAATCATAAGCTTTTTAGGTGTTTCGTGTTTATTAAATTTGGATAAATAAGTATTGACCTGAGGAGAGTGCATAATCCAGGAAGGGGTTGGAGAAAAAGGAATGGGGTTTGTGAGTGAGAGGTTAATGTTATTTGTTAATGAAGCTAATATAAGAGCGATAGGTTTAATTATTGGTGAAGGATTGTTAAGAGGGCTGGCAGTTGATGTGAACAGAGAATAGACAGGATTGAAAGGGTTTGAAGAGACTGAGGCTGCGTAGGATAGAAGCAGATATTGTCGTCTAATCCAAAGTGGGGGTTCATCAGCTTCGCAGTAGAGACTTTCAGATGGACTGCTACGGAAAGCGCCTAAGCAAAGTCGCAGGGCCGTGTTATGAATAGAATTTAGGGATCCTAGGTCTGACTTAGATGCTGTCATGTAAACGATGCAGCCATAATCTAATTTGGAGCGAATGAGTGCTTTATAAATTTTAAGGAGGGATCTCTCGTCCGCACCCCAGTGATAATGAGACAGTGTTTTAATTATATTTAATCGTTTGTAACAGATACCTTTTGTTTCAAGAATATGCTGTTTCCAAGAAAGACGAGAATCAAATGTCATACCTAGTATTTTGCAGTGATTAACCACTGGAAGGGGAGAATCATTAATAAATATGTGGGAGATAGGAGATTGAGGTCGCCTGCCAAATTTAATGGTTTTTGATTTTGTTGAAGATAAGGTTAATCCTATAGAACGTGTCCGCGCGAGTAAAAGATTCACCGCGGTTTGTAGAATTTTGGAGCTAGTGGTTGCTGAACGACCATGACAGTATAGTATTAAATCGTCAGCGTAAGCTACATATTTGATAGGAGAAGGTAAGTTATGGCACAGATCACTTACTGCTAAGTTGAATAGAGTTGGGCTCAAGACTGATCCTTGAGGAGCACCATCGGTTTGGGTGTACAAAGATGAAACATGGCCGTTTACAGAAACCCTAAAGGACCTTTGAGTTAGAAAGTTTTGTATAAAATAAAATATATTTCCGTTAATATGGTATTGATTTAGTTTAGAGATTATGGCTTGACGACTAATTCTGTCAAAAGCTCCTTCGATATCAAAGATGGCGGCGATAACTTCATATTTGTTATTTATTGAGTTGGCAATATCATTTTGTAGCAGAACAAGATTATCGCGGGTAGATCTATGTCGTCGAAAGCCTGATTGTTCTTTTGGTATAATGTTGTATTTGTCAAGGAACCAAACGAGGCGTTTGTTAATTATTTTCTCTAGTATTTTACACAAGGTACATGTGAGTGATATAGGTCTGTAAGAATTAGGAGAAGTAGCAGGTTGATCAGGTTTTTTTATTGGTATTATTATGGAAGACCGCCATTCATTTGGAAATGTTTGGGATAGCCAGATATTATTGTACATTTCGAGAAGTTTTTGAAGACTTGGAGAGGAAAGTTTTTTGAAAAATATATAGGGGAGATCATCTGGGCCAGAAGCAGTGTTTTTACAGGATTTTAGAGCAGATTTTAATTCTGGAAACATGAGAGGAGAGTTGAGCATATCAATATCTTGAGTGGAAGACGATGAGCAAGGCAAAGGTGGTTGGAGAGGCGTGATGTTTTAAAAGACACGATTTGACTTATTTATTTCAGAGTGATTTCCGATTATCATAGAATCTGATTGGCTTACGAGAGTTAATTATTTTTCATTCTTCGGCTAAATATGTGAAAATAATTTGTGCATTATTATATAGTCCTGGAGAAATAATGTTATTGAAAACGTATACCGTTGCTAGTTGTCAGAATGAATTTATAGGAGTTTTAAATAAACAGAAGCTACACTGTCACTCCATCCAGCAAACAGAAAACCACTGTTTGTGGCAAGACGAGGTTAGGAGAGAACGTCTGTCTGTATAGAGATACAGATTAAGACAACAAGTCATAGACCGCTGTGTAAGTGGGAATGCCCGTCTGAACTCCGGCGAGAGAGAAAAAGACAGACGATAAGAGGTTTTTGTGTTTTTGTTTGTGCCTATAGAATTTCATTAGATTATTTGTAATTCAAAATTATCGTCATTGTGTTTTATTCTAAATAGCAGAATTTAAAGTATACAAATATGATATTCCTTATTGTTACGGGAATTTATTTATCAATCATTCATCTTCGCCAGATAATGGAAATGGATGCCGGCAGTAGTTAATCACTTTTATAGCAAAAAATTAATATATGTGACTTCGTGCAGCTGACGGTAGTATTACTTAGCTTGGTAGGCGAACTGGTAACCAGAAAGGAATATGAATCTTAATTTTTGGAACTAGGTCTGTGGTTTACTATAAAAGAATGGTTGTCTTGAACGAATATGAATATGAAATCGTTGGGATATACAATAGTTATTTGTATGCCAAGGACTGGAAGTGCATCTTTGTTGGACGAGTCTGAAAATTGCGAGAGGAGTGAAACGAGTCGAGTAACAGGTGAGTCCAACAAATCAACACTTTCAGCCGTGGAATACATGATATTTTTTTGGCGATGATTTAAATAAAATTCATCCGAGAAAATAATTAAACAATACAGAATAAATTAATAAATAATTTATTCAATATCATTCAAGAATGTATCCTACGTATTTGCAGTTCAAGTGAATCGTCATCGCTGATATTTTCTTCATTTATATTTATTTTTTAATCTATTTGAAGAAAATCAATAACAACTACTTTTCTTGCCTTGGTTCTTGTTTCTATAGACTAATGAGCTGATTATAATTATTTTCATGTTTCTTAATTTTTTGAATTTACTTGGATGGAATTTTAATCAATAAACGCTTTTCTTATTCTATATGGTTTTTAATGCCGCAGCCTCTGAACCTGTAACATCCTCTCTATATAAATAAATCCAAAGAGCACAACTCTAGTGATTATGCGGGCAATCAGACAGTCCCTCTACCAGTTTTTAAACAGCCTGGAAAATTACTCGATAACCGTAATTGTGTGCAGGGCAATCATCTTGTTGAAAAATAATATCATCAAATCTGTCTCCTGCTAATTGAGAAATTTTGGAAAAAACAAATTTAACTACTTAGTACCAATTAGATTTTATTTGATGAAAATTGGTCCGATGAATTTGTTGCCTATTATACCAACTCAAACATTCAATTTGCGTGGGTACTAAGTGCATAATATGAATAACAGATCGATGAGTTTTTCCTTGACCTTGAAGGATTGTGATGGCCAAATTTTGGAAAAGTTAACAACGTACTTAGTGAATTGTTCGTTAAATTGATAGTTTCAACCCTTTCACTGTGAAATTCATACAAATCAATGTTTAAAAATACTCATTATTTTTATTTCACAATATTTTTTATAAGTTTTACAAAAAACTTAGACCCCACCGGTTTCGATGTTTATACATCATTTTCAAGAGGTGGAATGAAAACATTGTTTATTATGTAACTAAGAAAATGGAAGGAATACTTTTAGGGTAGGATAGTAAAAGGTATCATATAGATAGTGAAATTAAATAAAGTAAACAAGTGTATTATTAGCTAAGTTAAAAGGTGTATATATGTACATATTTTCGCGATGAGCAGAATTTAGAAAAGATAGGTGGAAACACATTAAAATATATCGGTCAAACAGTCTAACAAAGGAGATTGTAAAGTATCTATTTGCTCATTTACAAGAGTATACTGAGGATCATTGGAGTACCTTCTTATTTCTAAAGACTCTAAAAAGTTAAGTTTACTATAATTCTGACAGTCATGTAGTAACTGTATTTGATTGTTCAAATTTGGTTTGTGGTTTTGTTCTAACAAATGTTTTGCGTAATTTGATCTGCCAGAGTGCTTGTTTCTGTAGGCTCCAAGATGCTCACTATACCTCATATTAAGATTTCTTCTTGTTTGACCAATATATACTGCATCACATTCAGAGCAGTTGATTTTATAGACACCAGATTTCTCAAGTGAGGGCGTCTTCTCTTCAACATTATTCAAAATTGAACCAACGTTCTTATATGTTTTAAAATTATAAGCTGAAATTTTATGTGAAAAAGGGTGATGGGAGCTTGATGGTATAGTCATTATCAGTATGTGTTGGTTTTCTGTATATGTTATAATTTAGTTTGTTATTTACACGTTTTATTGTTAGATCTAAAAAGTTTATGCAAGAGTTTTGTTCGACTTCAAGTATAAATTTAATTAAAGGATGAATACTAATAATAAATGTAAGCAGCATATCAAGTTGTCTGTTAGTTCCTAAGAAGTTAGCAATTACATCGTCGCGTCGGTCGGGTCTACGTTTTTTGTAAAACTTATAAAAAATATTGTGAAATAAAAATAATGAGTATTTTTAAACATTGAATTGTTCGTTGTTATTAATTTTTATCATTAGTTCCCCACATAGACATTTTTGTAAAATTTTATATTTTATACGACCGTTATCCATTTACTTCAGATACAGGTGTAGAGCACTTGCTCACTAAAAAGTGTAGGTTTTTGTATTGCAGTAACACAAGATTCTGAAGTGGATTTTTAGTTAAGGAATACCTGATGTGAGAGGTTTTGGAGTGTTTCTGATTTATTTTGTCATCCCATAATAAATTTACAAATGGTAGGTGGCGGCTGTAAACAATATATTGATTATATCATTGTAATATTCACAATTTTTTTGTTATTGATGAATGGACATTTTCTTTGCAAATAATTTTTTTTGAATCAGCACCAAAAATAACAATTTCACGTATAATAGACATAAATATTAATTTTTCAACACTTCTCGTACACAATTTATTTTTTAAGACATTCAGTCGAAAGATTGGAATCGTATTTTAAAAAACGAAATGTCAGTTTTTACAATAAATGATTGGATTTAAAAACTTACTTTGATGTAAAATAGATATATTTCAGTTAACATAATGAATTAATTGAATTAATTTTAAATTTATTTAAAAATTAATTGTTTTCTTGTATATTAGTGTTACTTTGGTTAAAGTTTATAATCTCACTTACAAGTGAGTTGATAATTTTTAATTAGTTTCAATGTTTGACCTTTTTTCTTTTATTGCACTATTTTAGCCTTGAGAATGGAAGCAAAGTTTTCCGAAAGCTTGGTAATGTATAAAAGAGTTCACTTTAGTAAGTACTAATTGGTTTATTTTTTTGGCTGCTTTTACCGTGAATGAAGAAAGAATCTTGTGCGTAAAAAGATTTTTTCTTAGTTTTATTTTTTAACTAGCCAGTCGTGCCTATTTGCCAGTTCTGGTTTATATCAGCTCTACAGGCACTTAGTGACCCTTGCTTTCAGTTTTCTCCACTTTTTCTCTCCAATTTCTTCATTCAATGTTTCGCTTTGCCAGTTCTGCACTCCTACCTTTTTCAGATCTTTTACTACATTCAGCCATTTTGTTCTGGGTCTGCTTTTTCTCCTTTTGCTACCTGTTCCACCCATTGAAACTCTTCCATCTTTCTGACATTGTGCTAATATCACCCATCTGGCCCTCTGTGCTCTTATCATGATTGTTATCGTTTTTTGTATAACGCTAGAAATTCGTTATTCATTCTTCGCCATTCGTTCTCTTCTGTTTTCACTCCTCCAAATATTTTTCTCAACATTCTCCTCTCCTATATTTCTAGTCTGCCCTCTTCCTTTTTATTCATAACCCATGTGTCACAGGCATATGTTACTGATGGTCGTAATTGTTTGATATATTCTGATCTTAGCCCTTCCGGATACATTTTTTGCTTTTAATATGTTTGAAAAGATTCCTGCTGCCTCGCTACCTTTGGATATTCTTTTCTTTATTTCTTTTTCTTCCCTTCCCTCTGCTGTCATGAATACTCCTAAGTATTCTGTTCCTCTTTCCCAATGTTTAGGTGCAGCCATCGCATTTTATATTTAGGACCGTATTTTTATCTCTCATAACCATGTTCTTAGATTTTTTTTGTCGTTTCGAGCTTCCTCTTAATTTGATTTCCAATACTATGTCAAATAATGTCGTGGACAATGGACCACCTTGTCTTAGATCTTCCAAATTGCTTTGATGTTTTCCCTCCAATAAGATTTTGTTACATGTGTTTTGTTGAGTAATTCTCATAATAATAGTACTGCGTTAAAAGGTCTCACCAAAACGTTGGAAAAGTACAATTGGCCCTACCATGAACTTATATGCCAACTTTTTTTTTTAATACTTTTGTATGTTTGGTTGCCTATAGCACACTCGTTTATTAATAGACAATCGTTCATTAATGGGGGTAATTAATTCATGATTTTGTGTACATTAATACAGCTCAGAAACGTATGGTCGAGGGAAAACCAAATTAGTGGGCAAGTATTGTATTTTAAACTCATCCCAAACGATTAGATCTCTTTCCTTGAAGTGAAAAGTGAATTATCAGTAATTTTTTTGGAAAAGTCTTTCTTTCGACTTTGTTAAACAACTTAAGAACAGAGTTTCACAGGTGCCTGAATAAAAAAACGTTTTGCTAAAGCCGCTTTTTCTGTATAAAACCTCGAAGTTCAAGTCTGTTATTTACGGTGATTTGCATCCACGATTCTTATTACATATAACCCAGAAATTGGTTCCCTAAAATCCGTCACGAAAAGGTAAAAGGGGATTTTCAGAATAAAAAAAAAATGATAAATGGCTGAAACGCCTACGGTCAATAATCGAAAAGAAAAATTCTAAAGGTTATACTGCTACATATTTTATCTGTGCGATGAGACGATTAAATTGAAAATACCATTTTTAAGGGATTCAATGAAAATTTAAATAGTGAATGCCGTTTAGGAAATGTGAGAATCGGTGTGATTGAACAAAAAAGGTTTATACTATTTACTGGTGTGTTTATGAAAAAACTCATCACTTATTTTATGAAATATGGTTACCAAACATTGACTTATAATAAATTGAGGCGAATAAATTGAATTAATGTGAGACGGTTCAAGGGAACATGTGCTGTTTCCGGCCACTTAATGGTTACAGCTATTTGAGAACATCTGAAAAAAATGTTGAAACAAAACCTATTTGAATCAATGGAATATTTAACGGAAGGAAGAATACTGATGTTCGAAGAAGAACTAGAAATTTCCAGAGAAGTTAAATATCTGGGAGTGACCCTTGATTTCCAATTGAATTGGAATACACACCTGAAAAAAACCTACCAGGGCGGCTAGGCTTTTCTGGCAATGCAGTAAAGTTATTGGCAAAACCTAGGGAATACGACCTGAGGTGGTTCATTGGCTTTACACAACTATGATGACGTATGGAACAATAGTCTGGTGGAATGGGACATAAGTGTCCCCTGCAGTTAATATATTAACTGCAATCCAAAAACAAGCCCATCTTGGTATTACCGAGGGGACGGTATCAATGGAATAAGCCCTTATTGGACTTCCTCCTTTGGAACTTTTTGTAAGGGTGGAGGTGATGTTGGCAATCCTTAGGCTGAAATCGGGAAACTAATGGTCCCCGAACAATGTTTGAGGACATACTGATACAATTGGGACCATACTAGATGAACCCATATTTCACATGAGTTTTGATAGCATGACATCGGAGAACATGTTCACTTAGCGAGTGAACAATATCATCGCATCCAGGCATAAAGGTAATTCTGAAGAAATCATCTGGTTCACCGATGGTTTCAAAAGAAACCAAGGCACTGGGGCTGGTATGAAAGGTCCTAGAAAAAGAATGATCTTTAGAAGTGGCACTGCTTAAAGCTATCAGTAATCCAATAACTAGGTCTAAACTGGTGAAAAACTGTAAAGAATCCCTCAACAGGCTGGCAAGAGACAACAAAGTGTCTCTAATATGGGTGCCGGCTCATGAGGGGATTGCAGGTAATGAAAGGCTGACCCGTTAACTAATATAGGTTGTAAAGAACACTTCATAAGCCCGGAACCGTTCTGTGGAATCACACCAGCTCAAACTTATTGAACCACTACTGTATTCCCTTGATATGGCTCCCTTTGACCCTTTTCTCTCAGCACTTATACATAACCAGGAACTTGCGCTCATACTCAAACTAGTTTATATGTTTAGTGACATTTGAACTTAACCGCCGTAGAAGTAGCGTCAAGAGTTCCGGATAGCCTCAGATGTAGGTTACGAAGAAATTCCAGGGGTCGTGTTGAAATTAAAAAAAAAAGACTCCCCATCTACCTATAGATGGAGTTTTTTATTGGTTTTATTGGTCATTATTGATCCATATCTTGATTCGAGGAGGGTTGCAAACAAAATCTTAATTGATAAAAAAAATTCGACCCTAGGATATAATTGAACTGTTCATAAAAACTTTTAGAAGACTCTATGGAGAAGTTCTACATAATGTAAACATTTTATGTAGGATGTGGAGCATGTGTCACAAAATGTTTTGTTCGTTTATTATGGATATTTTTCATTTGATGTTCCACTGAATAACCATCCAAATTTAATATACTTTTACTTTTCTTCATTTATTTTTCGTAATGCCGATGTGGATTAAACTGGTTAGGCTGATGGCTTATGCAAATTGACCATATCAAGTTCGTAAATCCTTTTTAAAATTCTGTTCTAATGCATGTTACTGAAATAAATTTGTATGAAAATCCGCAGACATGGATAGAATGGAAATAAATAAATTTTCGATGATGTTGATATAATCCGTGACAAATTTAAAGCTGTATCCACATCACAAAAGCGATATAATACAGGAAAACAAAAAAGTTATATAAGCCCAGCCCAGGGAAACGATATTGATTCTTGTTTGAAATCCACAAATTCCACCTAGCGATAGTTAAAACGACTGAAATAAGAGTATGATGAAATATTCGTTTGACAAAATCCATAAAACGGCACAAAAGTTGTTGCTCTTTGATTGAATAAGTTTTGTCACTTACCTCTACCTACCAGTTACTTGAAGATCTAATGGGACAAGTAATAAATAAATTCTTTGAAAAATGATCTGAATATTTAAACTTGTGCTTTATTATAAATATTATACCCTAAACTGTTGGCTATTTTACTTTTTATCAAGGCTTGGAATACAACGGTCCCGATCAATCTCATCAACATGCCAGTAAAATGTGATTGATATTTCAAAAGTCCGTTTGTTATTATCAATTCGGAGCTTGAGAATTAAGAAATTAATACAATCAAAATATAAATTAACTATTTTTTTATTTTTGTTATGGAGATCCTCCAGAGGTTTTCACAAATTATACGAGATTCTAAACATTTACAATCAACAAAATATGTATCCAGTCCTATTCTGTTAATTAATAATAATAATAATTTACTAATTGCTTCTGAAACTTAACAGCAATGAGCATAAGGTTCAGATATATGTAATTTTATATAATGAAACGCTTAAATGGATGATAATACATATAGAACAATATTCATTCAATACAAAGGGACGTGTTGTATCTTATGTTATATATATAATTTTTTTTTTATTATTTGTCATTATTATTTATAAATATAGAATTCAAATGTAATGTTAAAAATAAATAAGTTGAAAAAACTTGTCAAAAAGTCTTCTAACCGATAGTATTAATCCCGGACTGGATAACTATAACCATTTAACAGGACGCAATTCAAATTTATTCCAAACTCTGCGATTTTCCTAGCTTAAAAAATTGTTACATTGTAGAAGGTATGCACTATGCAGGAGTAAGTTTACATTTCCAAGGGATATTTTTTTCCATTGATTGGTTGTTAATTGGAGAATCAAACAGTATGTGGAGAATATAATTCACTCGGGATCAGTAATGTATAAAATACCATTTAAGGTGAATTTAATTTTAAAATGGTTGAACATACGCAATTGGACGGGTAATCTTGATGGGTAATTTTTATAGCAGATATGTTCTTCGTTCACAAGACGTAAGAAAAAAAGTATATAAATACATGAAAGGACAGGAGATGCTATACTAACATCTGATTCATGTGAATATGTAAAATATTTGGACAACAAATCTATCCTTTTTAAATCGAAAGAAGGATTATTCAAAAAGTTCCATTTATGAACACAGTCAATATCAACGAAGAGCTTTTTTATCTGCACTAACCAGTTATACTTCACATCTGTATAGTTGACCAAACGCAATTGTAGTTTAAAATACAACTTTGGATAGCGATGATTATTCACGCAAACTTGACTCATCCAGCCTCTATGCTGATTATAGCATCTGCAGTATCGACAGGAACTGAAAGAACTGTTCTAAGGAAATATAGCTGAACTTTTCCACTATATTTAATTATCTTAAGCAACAAACAGAACTACAAATAAACATCACGCTAAGGACTAGTGACTAACTATTCGATTCTAGGTTACCAAGTGTCAATTTTAGTTTTAGACATTGTCAGTTGGAAATAACCTATAGCATGGGGTTTTTCTCAAGCTTTTAGAGTGTTTGGTTCTTGGCCCGTACACTCCTATCCCAGTTCCTTCTATTGCTTTTGAGCCGTATGTGTACCATGTTTTCATTGTTCCTGTAATGCATATACAGGCTTGTCTTTGAATGTCGGAGAGGGTTTTGCTCGTCGTCCATAGACTGTCAGCTTACTCCACATGTTTTGTTCTTAGATCCAACCGTTGAACCCGGCTGAACGTGCGTATTATCTCGATAACCGTGACCTAATCGAAGGCCAGTTTGACATTCTGGAAGATGTTCCGTTCATCAGCCAATTGAACAGAGAAGTGAATGTATTAAGTTGTCAAATATTTATTAAATAATGACCATTTGAAAATTATTTATAACAGTTGACAGTTACTTGGTACATCGTAAACGTCACTCACTAGATTAATACATTATTAAAATAATAGTTTAACACTATATGATTACGCCTTACAAAGTGGAAGTAAGAATTCAGAATATGACAATCCGCCATCTTATCTAAAACACCGATCCCAAACGTGTGACGTCAACCTTTCGTATACCTACCGTTCGAACCTTTATCGTATTTTCTGGTTTTGCATCGTTTAAGTTGAATGATATATTACTTGTTATAGAATTTATGACTATCACACAAAATAATTCAAATGAATAATCAAAATAAATTTTTAGTTGGCAAACTGTTAAATATTTTTGAAGTATTTACAGATGTGTGATGTCATAAAGACTCCATTGCTATTCTAACGTTTTGTTGCGAAATTTGAACTGTATTTTGAAAACAAAAATTTCTCCTTTAAAACCCTTGGATTTTTCCAAGAAACCATATTTTTTGGATAAAGCTTATGCGTGCAAACATCGTGTAGCATTTTTTAAAAATCAGTAATCATGCCTATTCATCTTTTCATTTGCAGTTTATTTATTTTTAGATTAGCTTCCATTGAAACTTATTAAAATTCCTGTAGTTCGCTTTTTATAATCTGTTTCATTGTTTAAAATCGTCGTGTCGGAAGCCTGTAGGTATTATTCCATCATCGACTTTAGGTGAATATCTACGAACAATCTTTCTCTTTTATTTTCAAGTATTGCTAATTGTACCGATTTTTCAAGAAATATAGTTTTTTTTGAAAAGTGTGCTACAAGATATTATGAGACTTTAAAAGTGAGCAAATGTTTATATTATTCAAATGGCAACTATAAGAATAATCCGCAGTAGATTTTAATTAAAATAGATCTGGTACATATTGAGCAGGCTAAATTTCCATTTTGTTTTTAAGTTTATTGGATGCTTGAAACAATTTTGCCATGTTGTGTTCATTAATCTGTTATGTTTATGGTGTAAATCGGATCTTGTTGAATTTCACATCATACCATTCGTCGCCGGCTCAACATTTCCACAAAATACTAATATAGCTTGACAGGATTTTCCCGAACAATAGCATGAACTACAATGAAACAAAGCATGAGCAATATACTATTAAATACGCAGTTGGATATGGCATTTATTATGCTAAAAATATGAAACAACGTTAATCTCTTAATAAACATCACCACTTGAACAATAGCCTAACATTATTATTATAAACATATTATATTTTCATATTTCTCTTGAATTATCTTCATAAAAAACGCTTAGTAACTCATTTTCCACGCTTTTCTCTCTAATGAACGATTTCCGATTTAAGCGTTTCTGAAAGCTCATAAAATTGTAATTTTATTCACAATCCTTTGTTACTTGATTTTCGCTTGAGACTCTTCTCAGGGGTGGCTCTACTACATACTTGTGCCGCACTTGGTATGCCAGTGGGTTGTCAGACCATAAGAATCTTCAGGGCACCACTACTTTTTAGACATTGACGAAAAAATAAAAATGTTAAATAAAAGAAAAGTAAGGTGAAAAAGTCAGAAATACTCTGTATAATTCGAATTAAGATATTTATTGAAAAAATTTAACAACTTACGTTAGTCCAAACACGATTCCCTGCAGCTCTTATAGCCAGGTAGATAAGAAATTAACCTGAAAAGGTATTCTTGAAGGTGTGCTAGAGATGATCTAGCGGTATTTTTGATATTTTTCTGCGAAATTTTTAGTATTGACACTTTTCATTACGATCTTCTCTAATATTGATATTTTTAAAACAATATATTTATAACGGTACGGTGTATTGATACTTTACACAGTATTGCTCATCTCCATATGTCACATTATTTGACGTACTCCAGAAATTTATCAATTTTGACGTTAGAATTGTCAATACTACCAAATTATTATTTTTTGTTGTACACTTACAATATTTACTGAACATATTTAATAAAGAAATCAAAGGTCGTGGACAAAGTACATCAGTATTCTACTCGCAATTTATGGCCATTATTCACTCGGGTGACTTGCACCCCGAGCCGTAGGCGAGGGGCGCAAGTCACCCTGCATGACTAATGGCTATCATAAATTGCTCGTTTAATAATATACTATTATTCCCTTTCATGAAAAAAATCCATGCTTCTTTTTTCTTGTTATGTATATTATGGTATTTTTCGATAACAAAACTTCTGTTCACTTTTAGATTTGCTACACCAAAGCCTCAAATGTGAAAAAAAATTTAATCATACAATTGCATTTCTATATTCTCATTTATCCTCGAATTCTTAAAACATTTTAGGTTTCCTAAAATGCTCCTCCTAGTTTAAAAACAAGGTATATAAGAATATAAGTAATGTTCCCATTACTCCGCCTATGTAAGTTAACGAGATCTTGGAATAATTTCGACTATCTTAATCAAACCAACAAGGCAGTTAAAACTCTCTCTAGTTCTGTTCACGTTATTTTAAGTACAAGTGTACAGTTTGGTATTGTGAAACCTCTGTAATATTAAGTTAATAAACAGTGTACACAAATCAAGGGCTCTCTTTCCTCCCGGCACACTACATAAACACGAAGGGAATATTTTATAGGTTGAAATGAATTCATTTTGCAATGAAAATGTTTTTTAGCTTTAAACAATTTCACAAAAATATAACAAAAGTGTTAGTATTAGCATTGTCTAAAAAAAGCAGCAGGCCGCACACTATCGCGGAACGGAAAGGAATGGAAATTTTGAATCTCCGCAACGGAAAAATATATTTGTATTTGAGTAAGAGGCCTGCTTTCCCAATCAAGTTTTAGTGTGTATTGGTCTTTCGCAATGGACAGTTCAGACGAAGAATTTGTAGCGCTGTCTGTAGTTGTTGAAGAAGAAGAAATTGCGAGAGAGAACTAGAAAAAGCGCAAATGGATCCATAAAATAAACCTCAAAAGAGAAGAATTTGGCGAATTTCATCATCTATTCCCAGATCTTTCAGAAGACGAGCAAAAATGTTTCAAGTACTTCCGAATTTTATTGATTAATAGATCTTCATTCATTCACAGGAATGAACACGTTTTGTTGTATTGATTAGTGGCTACGGGCTGGTGGGTAGTGGGGGGGGGGGCTGCGGTATCGTGGAACAATTCGCTCAGTGAGCAATCCAATAAATTCCGTTCCATTCCAATTCATTCCGCGGTGTTCCGATCCGCGATAGTGTGCGGCTACTAACTTAATTCTATGCTTCCGAAAATTCCGTTCCGTTCCATTCCGATCCGCGTTAGTATGCAGCCTGCTGTAATGTGCGGAGATTCAAAATTTTCATTTCTTTCCGTTCCGCGTTAGTGTGCAGCCTGCTTTATGTGGAGATTGGAAGTGGCTTATGAAGGTCGAGTGGCAAATTAAAGAAAGATTTCCGGTATAAATTTGAAAGTTGATAGACATGCTACAACTTCCACGTTAATATTTTCAAATGGAAAACCATCTCTTAATTTGGAGTATGTGGGTAGTTTCGATTCTCTTCAGACGGTATGGTTGTTACTGTACGAGAATAACTCTCATCCATATCTCAGGAACCGTTCATTCAAACATTTACGCGTATTCTTTATCTAACAAGTTTTTATCTGTCGTTTCAAATATGAGCTGAGGTGCGTTGTTATAGATAAAAGGCTGTAAATCCGGCTCTGCTCAATCGACTTGGACTTTCTGAGAACAGCTCTTTTATACCAATGCTAGAGTTATATACGCAATGCAACTCAGGGAGTAACGTGTACGCTAAACAGCGGTATTTTTGTTTTAAAAATCTAAGATTTTTTTCGAAAAAAAATTGGGTAAAATTATGCGGTTTCAATCATAAAATTAAGCAAGTAATATAAATTAGTAACAGACTGGCGAAAATTGCATAATCTTTATATTTATTTCGTATTAAAAACCAACATTTAAATTTTCCCTTAAACATAAGATTACACTGAAGTAGTAAAACTCAAAGCAAATTACTTGAACTGACTCAATTTCATATGTGTTGAAGGAAATTATTTAATATATGATTTACTCGAGAGCTTTTTCCATAAGAACTGTTTGAATCTCTATACAATTCATATCATGTTTTACCACCAAAAGATCACAATTTTCTATATTCTTGAACACTAGGACATAAACGGATTTCTTACTTCCAAAATTAACTCACGTACTGTCAAATGAGCTAGCAACCAATGAAACACCATGAACTCAACGTGTATGCAAGGCTTATAATTGGCTGTTAATGTACAGCGGTCAGATGTTTTTGGTATTAGATTCAATCTGGTGCCCTCTGCCATTACCAGAAATTGGAATAAAGAGCTCTCTGTAATTTGTATTTTAAGGAAAGAGATAAAGAATAATCAAACGAAAATAATCGCTATACTACTTGACTACTCTATAAGGGAATCTCTATCGCCTCGGCAAGATTCGGGATCGTCAATCGGATAGAGAAAAATCTACTAATAATTCAGAAAACATTATGCAAATTTGACTATTTCAGGATAAAATTAAGAAAAAACAAGAAATTTGACATTTATGTGTTAGCTGTTAGCTTTAGTAACCTTACATTTTTATGTATGACACTGTTTAAAGTATTCACCTATTTGCTTGGTGCATAATTAATAATATTGTCATTTTTTTTAATAGCTGTGTCAAAGGGTAGACATTCTGTGTTGTTAATTTATCGGGTTTTGTTAAAAATGTTCACAAATATTTCTTGTTAATGAACTCGAAAACATTGCAAGAATTCATGAAAATAGAATTAGAAAAAGGGCATTGCGAGATGAGTACATACACAACCTTTGACACAACTAACCCTCTATTAGGCATTCCAACGACCTGTCAAATTAATCCAATATGGCGGTTGTTGGCATACAGTAGTAGAGGACGTACCGAAGTAACCTTATATCTTATTTTAAAATTCTTTTTTCTTTGCTGTTAAGTGCGGAGAGGCAATTTTTTGTTTTTTTATTAAATAATATGCCTGTCACATGTACTGTCTCAGTTATGAGGACGACGTAAAAGTTGTTGACTGAAAAACATGTTTAAAATATAATACAAATTATTCTCAGCCCTTAATTATTTTAAAAAAGTGTATAGAAAACCCTACTACGTGGCGAGCGCAGCGAGGTACGTATAGCACTTACAAAATACAACATAATTTTCAACAGTCACTTTAAATACTAATAATAATAATAAAAATTTTACTTTTTTATGTCCCAGTTATGAGGACGACGTAAAAGTTGTTGACTCTCGAAAAAAATGTTTAAAATATAAAACACAACATAATTTTCAAAAACAAACACTTTAAGTACTAATAATAATAATAAACATTTTACTTTTTTATGTCCTAGTTATGAGGACGACGTGAAAGTGGTTTGTTGACTTTAAAAATTACGACTTTTACTTCCTCTAAATGATCAAGTTTGGTCATCTTTCCGAAGCATCGGCGACGCCGAAACGCCACCACGCTCAGTCCGAAGACCTCACTAAATCATTCAATCGGTAGTAGCGACGGGCGGTGTGTACAAAGGGCAGGGACGTAATCAACGCGAGCTTATGACTCGCGCTTACTGGGAATTCCTCGAAAAAGAACAAAAGAACTTTGGTTATGAAACGCACCATTCACCAACATTGCTGCTTTCTTGCAACAATCTGCGAAGATATTCACTCTCCATCAAAGGCATAACTTGAAACATATTTCTAACACAAAAATGTTCGGTAACACTCTCAAAAACACTTTAAAAATAACAAAAATCTCGCGCTTACAACTGCTTACAACAAAGATGATTCACCACTGTTATGTGGGCTGTTTATGTCATCTATGGTTTAGAATGAGACAGAACGATTTATCTCTTAAATAGAAAGACCCTTGAACTCAATTACAGAGTACGAAATAGAGAAGGGAATCTTTACCGCTGTTTTGTTACATTGTGCGAGCCTTATATAGTCTCCATGGATTATAGGTATATTTTCACGATTGAAATAAACAAAGCAATAATGGTGGGTGTATGCTCATGTATCATGTAAGATGTATGGCGTATGAATGGTACCAATAGAAATAAGGGATTTTGATTGATAAATAGCAAAGAAGCGCTGACATAAATGTTTGAATATTTAGGTTGGTAGTTTTGTTTTGACGTTTATATTTAATTTTCTTCTCGTATCGTATTGGCTGAAAAAAAGCGAGCCTTACAGTAGACGAATGCAACTTTTCCTGTTCAATTTTTGTTTGTTTTGACCTTAATAGGGAACTTGCCCATTTTTTTTTTATTCTACTAAAATGTGTGTTTATATATGAAAACACGTTATACCAAATATCAGTCCTTAAATCGCAATACTTATTTCACAATAAATAATTAAAGTTGGAATCGCCACCGGGTGTATTCAAACGAAGAAAAATGCGCGGCAGCGGCTGTGACGTCACACCGCACCTCGCGCATCGGTAACCGCAGAAACAGCCATTTGAAGCATTATTGATTTTTTATCGAATTCGAATCGTTAGCGTCAGCTTCTCAGTCTTTAAGTGTTGTTTGAATTGTCGGTTCACAATCGCCTGACTCGAAAAGTGCGGACTGACGTCACAACCAATGGCAGCGCGTTTTAAGAGCAGTTCAAATTATTCAAATTTTAACCCTTTATTTCTCAGGTAATTTAATCGTTATTGGAATTTTTCTTTTTCTATGAAGTTCCTTATGATAATATCTTACGATTTTAATTGTTTTTAAATGATTTTATTTTTTTGGCAAGTTCCCTATTACACGTGATGAAATTTAAGCAGTTTTGATATTGACTTTTAGCGGGTTTCGCTATATTTTGAGGTTGGGTGAATCATAAAATAGATGGTAAACTTGGAGGGCTACATTTAACAATAAGTAGATTATTGATTTATTTCGTCTAATCCAACTTATCCAGGAAACCAGATTAATTTCGACGCAAATGACACTTTCTCTCTCCAGTTTACACCAAATTTACAACTAGGGGTTTCCTTTAATCACCGGAACTAAATTAAGCTGCCAATGGAATGAATTATACTCTTAGATTCCGAAGGTTATAATTAATATTTACATATAATTTCATGTTCCGTTTACTCACTGGCTACTTTAACCCTACCTCTTTAGAGTATATATTGCAGGTTGGGTTTTTGGAGTAAATAACTTTCATGTTATGTATATTTGAGAATGAGAAACCGTCACAGAGACATGGCAGAAAGCAGGCGATAAGACAATGCCCTGACGTCTGCTATATTTTTCATATAACCCGTGTTGGAATAGCAAGTTTTGATGTCTGGAGTCAATCGTAAAAATATATATTGTTGTGACAAATTAAATATCTCAGGCAAAACATCGAGTGTTACTGCTTAGGTATGCTTCATCGATGAGATATTGTGGTGTACTTAAAATTATTTTATTCATGTTGTTTTATTAAAACTTATGATCGGATAATTCTCATGAAAAATGTATCATGTAACATTTATTACGTATGCTTATAAAACTTAAGTGAGGTTAACGCAATGAGTAACCCAATTGCCCTTTACGCTCACATAATGATGTAATGTTCTTTGAATTATCAAGTGTCAAAACTATTTAAGGTTTTTTTGAGATTTGTCTTGAAATTTTTATCATTATATAGTTTCTTAGTTCCCGACGCTATTGTTAGCGTCGTTTTAATTTTAAAAGAGCACTGATAGAATTCCAAGATGATGTTGACTGTACCTACAAAACCCGTGAGAAACGCATCGTTAATACGTTCTCTTTTTTTAAAACATCCATAATTGATATGTAACATCTTTCCGCTTGGTTCCGATCGGTTGTGGCATTTATCGTATTTCGTGAAATGGGACGAAAGTGTGTAACAGGAAAGCTAGTGAAGTGCGCGCTATTTGATTTGACTTATGAATGCAAGCGGTGGTGAATTACGCCGACAGATGGTAGAAACAAATTTACCGAGAGGTTAGTATTATCAGACCAAAAGTATATTGTAATGTTTTTGTTATTTATTTGAATAGTTTTTACGGTGGAATGAAATTATACAGAAATTCTTTCCAATGGGCTTCCGACTATATACTGTTTCACGGGTGCTTTTCTCTTGCGATGTGGTCCATTACTCGTAGCACAAGTCCTTCACATTGTCGGAGCAGTTAAAGTGTTTGAAAAAAGTGCATATCATTAATAGAAAATGCAAGTGAGTAATAATGGATAATGCATAATTATTGGAATAAAAATTTCTTTATTTGACTACATTAAATTTTGAGGTTAATTTCTGTCACTGTTTATGGGAGGAGATTCCGTATTTTTTTATTTAATTGATGAACTCTATCTCGGAATGAACTCGGACCGAAATGTTCCATTTTTCAATTTCAAACTTCTTAGAACTTATTTCGAGTTTTCATTATTCACTATTATATTATGAAATGTAAATTTTACTACTGTCTCAGGTTAGATGGTATTGGATTTGCAGTGGCGACGCCGCGGTGGAAAAATGAACTTTGAGGACAGGTTTTGTCAATTTTTTCCTATGATTTCGATCTCCTTATCTAGCCTCCATGCTAATATCCACCAGTTATCACTTGTCAGTTTCACATTTATAGATGTTTGGAATGAGCGAAAGCTATTTCGACAGGACTGAAAACAAAACTGAGATAATTGCAACTTTCGATCATTAAACATATGAGATGAATAATCCGCTAAATTGACAGCACACTTTGTTCACAACCAACATCTAAATCGATTCTCACATTCCAAAATAAGGACAGCCATACACACAGCAACATGTCACGGATTCCAATAACAGTGCCGTGCTGTATGAAGATTCTAATTGAATGGAAATCTTTATCTTAGATTAGATTTTAGTTTCCGTCGATATTGAATTATAAACATGATTTGATTTTCATTAAAATTTCTCCACAATATCTACCACAGTTGAATAAAACAGTCACAGCATTTAGGGCGCGTTTTATCGAACACCTAAACTCGGTTTAATGATAACTGATGTTTAGATTGATGTAATTGATGATAATAAATAAATCAATATGTCACAGTCTAAACCACAGTTATCATCAAACTGAGTTTAGGTGTTCGATACAACGCGCCCTTAGTAAAAATCAAAACAAACAGCTGTCAACAATATTTAATATACCTAACCGGTTTTGTCACATTTAGTGAAAAATGCAGAATTACAGCAACCTTCAAATTTTCATTCTCTTTATAAACCTTCGTTCATTTATTAATGAAATTTTGTATATGGTCAAAGATTGAATAAATCGATTTTTATACATTTATCTCAATAATTATGTGATAATTATTAAAGGACATATTGAGGAACTACAAAAATCAAGTCATTGGATGATTATTTCATATTGTATTGTACCCAACTGTGCCAGTACGATTAGTTATTTATTAGCTCACTTCGGTGGGATCCCGGAACACGAAACTTGACAAAAAGCAATGAGGCGTGACATATTTCTTGGGACCAAATCGAGTTTATTTAGGAAGATGATATTAATGTTCGTAGATATTTGTGAATTAGTCGTAATCAAAATTGATTTAATATTATTTATACCACTAAAACGTAACGTTATTAGTCGTTTAGAGGAGGATTTAATAACTTGATTGGTACATATTGGCTTAACAAAGCGTCCCAACACACATATGTACAACCACTATATTGAAAAAACTGTCCACGGAAAGGGCAGAATGTGTAAGGATTTCTTTTACACAACAAATTCAAGGAACCGTGCCACCCACTTTCTTTTTTTAATGGAGTTGGATGATAACAGAGGGGGTTTTCTGAAAAATATATTCATATGAATGAAACGCACCCGGCTGCTCAACAGAGAGGGGTCGAGGTAAAATAAATAGAAAATTATTTAACGGTTTCAACAAATGATTCAAGTTCACTGTAAAAGAGATAGTTACGCAGTTTTACTACTTACGCTTTCCTGGGTGTGGACCTGATCGTAGTTGGTTCGTGCAGTTCACCTACTTTTAGCTGTCGCTGTCAAACGACAATCAAGAGCACGGTTAAATTTTGAACTAACACAATAATATATAAAATTAATATGTATAGAGCCAAAGTGTACAAGTAGTCTCAGCTAATCGTTATTATGAACAGTAACAATAAAAATGTACTAATACCGGATGGTAGAATTGTCAAAAGAGTATTTTGGATTACACGGAGTGGCTAGCATTGAAAATATTCACTATGAAATTTATATGAGCTGTAGTCACAAAAGGTTATACATTCATTTAATTTTAGGTATGTATTAGAAAGTTTCAACTTCCTACCGAATGATGCAATGAAGTATAACCAATAATCCCACACACTATCTGAGACGCCTATAGGTACTAGCAGGGTGATATGTACAATCTTACTGGGTTATGAGGTTGTTTGTATCCGATATTTCGAAGGAGCTGGACTAAGAGGGTGAGTTTTCAGCCACTTGTAGTTCTATTCCATGATGATAAAGCTATGAGACTAGGAGGAGGTCTATGAAGAAAATCCTGAAGAAGTCAGTGAAAAGACTGTGAATACGAGATCTGGAATACTCCCATGATGCCTAGGTCAATGAAAGAGGAAGGGGTACTTACAATGGATGTTATATACTTTTCCTGTTAGAAAGAAATCCGGTAGATGCGCTTAAATAACCACTTAAGGTGTCACTAAATTGTTCCTAACAGGTTATAATCGTAGCTGTCGAGAAATAATAGGCAAAGACAACTTACTATTGCATTTTCACACCCTTCATTTCTGCACTAATGAAAACTCGATTTGTATTGAAATAGTTCATCACATACGCATAGCGCTCGGCCTGTCATGAAAGGTGATATGACGTCACAGCACATACTTGAATGTTTTATATTTGAAGACCCGTAACTTTTTTTATTTACATTGAATTGGCCTGATTTTTTTGCAGACATTATGTGAGTAATACTTCATAAAAATGTGAAGAAAAAAACAGGTTTATGATACACCACTGTACGAGCTTATCCTCAGTGTAAAATATACATACTTATTGATTAACCTGTACCCTCGTTGAGTGTGCTCTTCCAATAAATTAATGTTTGTGTGGGAAATATACAAAAATGCAGGAAACTGCAAAATTCTAGAAATTTAATATTTTTTCATTGGTTGCCGTTGGCAAAGGTTTTATAATACTGTCAGCTACACCTGCGAATAATGTATCAAAGTCAACAGGAAGCAAAAGGGACCCCATGAATAAAATTTTCATTTATCCACATAAAAATTCATAATTCACCATCCAGCCCTAGGCTAATCCATTATAACGTAGGAATAAACTTAATGGAAGCAACTTTTTTTTATATCTATGTTTTAATTAAATGAAATTCTCTCCCAATTTAATTCCAGATGTGATATACTCAATTGGATTTACGCTAGTCACTAAATCAAGTTTCGCTCAATCATTGATGATTAAATGGTATTTATAATTTTTTTGAGGTATTAGGTATTTCAAATGAAAGCATTGAGAGATATTAGATTTGATATTTAAATCACCCATACTAAGAATTTAAGCATCACTTCTTATTCAGTAGATTTGATAATATTTCCAAACAAAATGTTAAACATATGCCATTGTTTAGTTTCTCTGATAAGAAATGTAATAATGGTGTCGGCCACTTTGCGCCCGACCGTTTTGCGCTCCTACCTGAAATCGGCCACTTTGCGCTCTGCTACTTTCATAATCTACTTTATTTTCTTCGATCTGCCCATTTGCAATATAATTTTAAATTCCTCCTACCTACAATAATAGTCCGGTAAAGGGTAAGTTAAAAATATTAGTTTTACAAGAAAACAAGAAAGTACAAAAATTATAGCTGGGCTCTTAACACAGAGGTCGAGTCGTGTCCGAGTCAAGATATTTTTATTTTTATTTTCTTATTGTTTTTTTCAAAAATTGACTAAAAATACGAAGAATTTTTCGATTCGGATTATATTGCAAATCGGTAAATCCTAGAAAAAAGGATAATACATTTCTATTATGAAAATCGCAGAGCGCAAACAGGTCGATTTCAGGTAAGAGCGCAAAACGGCCGAGCGCAAAACGGCCGTATTCGTAATAATAGGCAAGAATTTGTGTATTTAGATCGTAAAGTGCTACTTCACCGCTTGAGATAAAAAGTTGTTGCAATTTATCGAAAGATGCAAAAGTTTTCTGCTCAAATTATATGCAGGATTTTTCAACGATCACACCATACTAAAGATATATCGATTTAGAAAGTTTTATCGAAACAACAACAACAACGTCATTGGTATATTCGGTACCCCATCAAAACTATTTCATGATGCCGATACCAATTTCACGCCAAAAAGCCTTAAATCCTTTTATCCTTTATCGAACACTTTGGTATTGAAGTGCATGTGAGAACCTCTGGTGTACTGTACATCGCTCCAATGGTTAAATTGAACGATACATGCGAACCGTAACAATCCTGCTAAGAGTGGAATATTCAAATTTTGTTCTCTTACAATCATGCTGCGCCAATTTCCGTGTTCCGCATGGTAATCACTCCCTTAAATGCATCGAGAGCAGACGTACAAAGGAATATAGTATCGTACACTATACTTGATATCTTCTGTTTGGTGTATGCATTATTTTTTTTGTTGATTATTTTGGTAAATTAAACCACAATCTTTTTCATATTTTTCAATTCAACGTTTTGGTAGCACTCCATCTACCGTTACCAGGGATCAATTAAGTTAATTTAAATTCTGGTCCCTATCCGACACTAACGTTGAATTAAACAATATAAAAATAATGTGGTTTAATTTCCCGAAATAATTAACAAAAAGAACTATACTTGATATTGAATTATGCTAATGTGTCTCAAAACATTGTAGGTTTTTATTTTCCAGCTTCACATTCCAAATGTCCTAGTTCCTTTGTAAATCCTGTTCGTTTTTTGTGAATATTGCAAAAGTGCATTCACGTGGAAAAACGGTGTCCAATATAAAAGTGTTTAGTATGTTCTCTTGTGTCCATTATCACATCATCTAATGTATGTATGCATTTTGGAGTAACATTCACTGAGACCTAAAAGATCTATTGTGCCCCCTTATTTCTACTTAGTTTCTGAGGAGAGTCTCAAAGACTAGTAGCTCCTATAGTCCTATTTTAGGTTATCTGCAGGCTTCAACTTAGGTAACTGTCCCTCTTCTATCCAGTAGTCTCCCCGGTAATGTGCCCTGAGATTCTGAATTGCTGTGCAGTTCGCAAGTATGTGGATGGAGGTTTCTTCTTCCATTCCACAAAATCTACAATCTTCTTCCTCCACTATTTTGAGCTTTTTAAGATGCCCATTCAGGCGACAATGTCCCGTTAGGATTCCTGTTAAAACTCTTAGTGTAGTTTTACTTTGACTTATGCATTCATTTGATCTCAACAGGTTGTAGTCACCCAGAAGAATCTTAGATTGCCTAAGCCCTACTGGATCTTTCCAATGGTCAGATCAGAAAAGGGTATTTCAGTCTCCCTCTTCGCTAGTTCATCTGCTATTTCGTTTTTTTCTAATCCTGTGTCCTAGTTCAGACCCTTTTGTAGGATGTCACAAAGGGTGTTTTCAAATTTTCACCTGGCTGTTATGACAATATCATCGGCATATCCTTGGCAGGATATTCCGAGATCCGTCAAACCACACAGGAGTTCGTCAACCGTCAGACTCTTGACAGCCTCATGTGGAGTGTTGTCAAAAGCTCCTTTTATGTCCAAAAACGCACATACTACAGTTTCTTGGTTGTCTAAGGCACCTCGGATATCCTCCGTCAGTTGTACCAGTGCAGTCTCCGTAGATCTGCCTGCCCGGTAAGCGTGCTGATACTGGTGGAGAGGTAGTCCCTCCAGGATTTCCGTTCTAATATAGTTCTCAATAGCTTTTTCCATCATTTTAAGCACAAAAGATGTTAGGATAATTGGTCGGAAGGATTTGGCGTTTGTTGAGTCCCCTTTTCAAGCTTTTGGAATAAAGCTTACTATTGCCCTTCTCCATGCTTCTGGTATATAACCCAGTTCCAAGCTACTTCGACTAATTCTAACCAAATATGGTAGAATTTCGCCTTGTCCTTGCTGGAGCAATGCTGGAAAAATCCCATCTGCTCCAGGTGCTTTGAAAGGTGAAAAGGTGTTCATAGCCCATTTCAACCTATCGTTACTCCAATAAATTGTGCTTGGCCATTGTAGTACTTTCTTTCGAAGGCCTGTTATAACCTTCGAGAGGATTATCTCCTCTGTTTGGGTACTTCCAGGAAAATGAGTTTCTATAAATCTTTCCTCCTCATTTTTGGTATATTTACCGCCTGTGTTTACCCCACTTTTCGCCATGACTTTGTAAAGTCTTGCCGCAGCAGGTGTTGTGTTTATATCTTCACAGAATTTCCTGAAGCTATTTCTTTCAGCTTTTCTAATTTCCTTGTAGTAGGTGTTTCTCACCTCGGTGTATCTCTGCCAGTCCCCTGTGAATTTTGCTCTATTAAAAAGGTCTCGGGTTTGGGATCTTAATTCTGACAGATGTTGTTCCACCAGGGTGCATTTTTGCTGCTCGATTCAAATGCATCTATTATTGCCCTGTTCAGATCCTCAAGCTCATTTTCCAGGTCGAGATGGTGCTTATCCTTTCCTTTCCTTTGGATATGTGCTAGATTCCCTTCCAGACAGGTGTTATAGTTGTCCCAATCTGTTTTTCTTGGTTTTCTCCTGAGGCTTACCTCAGGCATGCCTAGCCCTAACTTGAATGTTATCTCCATTCTTTTACTATATGTTTTAGATTACGAGTTGCCAGTGTTACATCTAAAACTTCCTGCCTTACCCTTGTTACAAATGGGGGTATTCCCTATATTGTGAATATCAGGGTTTTTATTATGGATATATTCTAAAAGTTGCTCACCTCTCTGGTTGGTGTTGCTGCTGCCCCAAACAGTGTTATGTGCATCACATGCTAGAAGTAGAAGTAATAATAATAATAAGTAGTTTTTTTTCTTCACAGTAGGTACTCTACTAGCCTTTGTATCTCTAGGGGTGGTGCTAGCCCATCTCCCTCAAAGTAGCAATTATTTTAAAGTGGCGTGCCAAGGAGATAAGATCCTAAGGGAGGTGGAAATACACGTTACAACAGGTTCGGCACATATTTATCTACCGTATATAGAATCTCTTATAGATGCAACAGTGAGCACTTATACATAAAATTCTATATGTTCAAGAGAAAACAACATACTTCCCATCCATGAAACAACCTCTACTAGACTGGATTGGTCTCGATACATTCTCCGGAGAGGGGATTGCGCCGTTGTCTCGCTCATAGATAACATGTCTTTCTGTTGTTCTATAGCTTTCTCTCTCTCACTCACAGAATTGCAATACGGAACATAATTATTTCCCGAATCTGTAGGTACTGTTGTAGAGCAATCATATTAAAAACAAACTTCTCTGTGTATACTTCCAATTGAAAACTCAAAGAAAAAACTTGAAGATCACGGAAAATTAGAAACTGTAACCATGATAACTGGAAATACAATGTTTATGTTTACTATATCCTAATATATTGTTTTCTCTCTACGAATTTCTAGATATATACCTACATATAACATCAAACGAATATTTTGATAGAAGTATTTGGAGCATTTCAAATTCGTTAGATAAATACTTGATGTACAGGGTGGCCAGATAAGAATGCAAAGTGCTGTATCTCGGAAACTATTCGTCGTACAGACTTGCAGTAAAAAATTTGATGACTAAAATGGCCAAAAGAAAATCCTGGAAATTATTTTCAGGTTCCCAAGATGGCCGCCAGAGGGCGTAACCGTCATCTTAAACTTTTGAAGTGATTTTTCACTGAAATCTACCTTGTGAATGTACCGAAAAAGTATATGCTCTTCAAAGTTGAGCTTTATTCGAGTAATTTTTGTCCGAAACTTTTTGACGTATCTATTAAAATAAAGTGGTGGGGGGCGATTCAATGTTTTTTTAAATAAACAGCTGTAACTCCTAAACGACTGAACGGATTTCAAAAAACTTGGTCTTGTTGGAAAAAGCATTCATTGCTCCATGAAATTAATACTACCTATGATATATGTAATTCTCAGTGATGCCGCTAGAGCGCGTTTTTTGATATAATAACATAATATTACAAAATTCTCTAAAAAATTAAATGCAATAGTATGACTTTCTTTCCATAAAAATGTAGTGAAATGATACTTGAATAGGCTAGTGAAAACCGTATCTCGATATCTAATTCCTGACCTGAAATATCGAAGAAAGAAAATTACTTATCATACAATTTCAAAAAGACTTCGGTATTTATTCTTCCATGATTTTATAATAATCTTCCATTGAATAATAAAAGTATTATTAGTTTGAAAATTTAAAATATACGTGTAGGGACATAATAATCAATGCATATAAAATGCAAGTGCAAGGTAGGCAGAACATGAAGAGTAGGCCCTGGAGGAAAAACAAATGCCTAAAATCAACTTGTCAACAAATATTGAAGTTATACTTATAGATACAGTGTAATTTGTGTTTGTTGCACACACAAGTGAGGCCTCAAAACCATTAAAATGCCTTTTACAAATGATGAAGCTGTTGATATGATTGCGGTATATTTTGAATGTCTTCAAAATGCGGCATTGGCTCAAAGAGTATATAGAGCACGATATCCAAATCGGCGTTTACGCGATGCGAGAATTTTTCCACGTTTAGTACGAAATTTGCGTAATACTGGCAGGTTTCGACCTAAGTTGCGAAGACACTCGGCTAGAACAAGAGAAAACAGTATAGTTAATGTCTTAGCATACGTGGAAATGAATCCTCACGTTAGTACGAGAGCAATGTCTCACGAGTTGGGTATATCACGTACCACTGTTCTAAATATTTTAAAGGATCATGGGTAAGTTCATATGTCACTAAACACATAAACTCACATGTTTCACAATATGTTTGTTATTTCAAATTTTTAGACTGCACCCATATCATATGGTTTTACATCAAGCCTTGAATGACGAAGACTTCGACCGACGTATAGATTATTGTTATTGGATGTTGGGCATGATTAGGGAAAATAGAGATTTTTTATCCGAAATTCTTTGGACGGATGAGGCCACTTTTAGAAGTGATGGAAACGTTAATTTGCATAATATGCATTATTGGTCTGACAAGAATCCTCACTGGTTGCGCGAGGTACAACATCAAGGCCATTGGAGTCTCAATGTATGGTGTGCCATCCTTGGCGGAATGATTATAGGTCCCTATTTCTTTGATCAACCACTGAACGGTGCCGTGTTTCTTGATTTTCTGATAAACCAATTGCCTGTTTTATTAGAAAATGTGTCTTTGCAATTACGGCAAAATATGTTTTTGCAACTAGACGGTTGCCCAGCACATTTTTCAATAAATGTGCGAGAACATTTAGATCTAATATATCACCAGAGGTGGATTGGACGAGGTAGTCTATTTCCTTGGCCACCCCGATCCCCAGACTTAACCTGTTTGGACTTCTATCTATGGGGTCGATTAAAAGATATTGTTTACCGAATTCCACCAACAACGAGAGATGACATGAAAATACGAATACAAGAGGCCATTCTTAGCCTGTCAAGAGAAGAAGTTGAAGCTGCTGTAATGTCCACGCATGAGCGGCTCCAACAATGCATTGAGTGTGATGGAAGACAGTTCGAGCATTTAAGGAGACATTAGTTTCATTTCAAAATCGGTCCTTTTTGCTTGTTATGCCCCTACACGTTCTTTACTTTATTGAGCTAAGAATACTTTTATCATTTGAAAATTATAAAGTTATGAATTTCCATCACTGATTCTTAAAGAAGACAAATAAATAAGAATAAATACATGTGTAATAGCGTCATTTTGAAATTTTATGATAACTACATTTTCTTTCTTCGATATTTCAGGTCAGGAACTAGATATCGAGATACGGTTTTCACTAGTCTATTTAAGTATCATTTCACTACATTTTTATGGAAAGAAAGTCATACTATTGCATTTAATTTTTTAGAGAATTTTGTAATATTATGTTATTATATCAAAAAACGCGCTCTAGCGGCATCACTGAGAATTACATATATCATAGGTAGTATTAATTTCATGGAGCAATGAATGCTTTTTCCAACAAGACCAAGTTTTTTGAAATCCGTTCAGTCGTTTAGGAGTTACAGCTGTTTATTTAAAAAAACATTGAATCGCCCCCCACCACTTTATTTTAATAGATACGTCAAAAAGTTTCGGACAAAAATTACTCGAATAATGCTCAACTTTGAAGAGCATATACTTTTTCGGTACATTCACAAGGTAGATTTCAGTGAAAAATCACTTCAAAAGTTTAAGATGACGGTTACGCCCTCTGGCGGCCATCTTGGGAACCTGAAAATAATTTCCAGGATTTTCTTTTGGCCATTTTAGTCATCAAATTTTTTACTGCAAGTCTGTACGACGAATAGTTTCCGAGATACAGCACTTTGCATTCTTATCTGGCCACCCTGTACTACATTATATGAAATATACTACAAGTAACGGGAATATAACTGTATAATATGCAGGCTATTTGAAAGTTCTTATCCAAAAGAATTTCCAGCATTGGAAAGCTCACGAAAGGAGAATTGTTAATATCAATTTTGTGACGAAAAAAAATATACTTGTATATATTCTCTATTCCTACGGAAAATTGGGATGTTCAAGGAATATCCAATACAAACAATTCAAGGAACCGAAATGTACATAGATTTTTTCCACAGATATAGCCCTAAAGGGGAGATTAATGTAATATACATTTTTTCGTAACATATAATCAAAACTTATTAGGAAGTCATGCAACATACTAGAAGTTTTATCAATGACAATTAACCTTTTCTACAAGTACATTGTTATTACCTGAACCAGGTGAACCACGTCTTGCAAGCACTTATTTTTCATCACGAACAAGATGGTCCCACTTCTGTAAATTTTAATTTTGCTCCAGGTACATCATCTTCCGCTAATTCCATCTTTATTAGGTACGTTCACCTTCGTTAGATATGTGAATTATTTGATTTATTCCAATTTTTTTTCAGTATTTTTTTAAACATTACATCGATTCTTATTTTCCATAAATTTCCCAATTTTTTGATCTACGCGAGGCATATACTTAACATTTTGAGATCCCATTTCTAATTTGGGTTTTTCCGGCCAAATCTGCCTCACATAGTATTCATTCACTGCATGACTGTCCCAAAAAGAAAACGGCAATATGTCGTAAACCTCCACCTGAATTCCCACTAAAATTGCGATAACTTTTAAATCACCAAATATCTGCCACTTGTAGCGCTTGTAGTTTATTTTACCTAAAAGGAGGCGCATATTTTAGTAGGTTTCTTTCATTGTCACTGAATGGGCGACTGGTATGGATAGTTTTAAATTTACATTATGTCATCACACTGTTCAAAGTACATTTTGATGTGTCTATGAACAAGCGCCATTCGCAAGGGGGATTCCTGCATTGAACCATCGATATCAGTACAGACACGTAACAAATTTTCCATTTTGTGAAATGTTGAAAACGCGGTATTTTTTTTCGTAAAAGCTGTAATTTTCGTTTCTTTGGTAAGTAAGTTCCACTCCTTGAAACGGGAACCAAGAAGTTCTGACTGTTGCTTTGACAGTCCCAAATCACGTACTAAATCATTCAACTCTTTTTGAACAATCAAATGTGACTCGCCGAAACTGCAACCAGGCATGAATCTCGGAGCTTTCTAAAGTACCGTTATTATCTCCATTATTTCTCAAAACAATCTTGCCAATCCAAAGGCGCCGTTGGAACTGGTAAGTCTCTATTTTGAAAAACAGGTCTTATGGCAGGTTGCAAATTTGGATATTCGATTGTACGCTTCTCTTTTTTGGAATAAGCTTCAGTTTTTGTCATAGAAAAATAGCAATAATCAAAATGGTTGATGGGCTCTAGCCATACCATTGGAATTGCAAAAGGCATACTTCTTCTGTCTCCTTTTATAAACTGAACCAATGACACGCTACTGCTGATTCAGCACACATGAAGAGCCCACGTTTGTCTTGATCTCCGATTAAAACACCAAAATACACGAAATAAGCCTTTTTCACATTTTCAGAAAATGGTCTGGCTTGTGATTCACCATAAATGCTCCACAAATGTAACAAAACTTATCAGGAGAAATTTTGTAACTGCGGTTCGTATGACTTGCCATTTCTCTCGTTTAAAAATGTTCTTAACTAATACAGAACCATTCAGACTCAAATGTAAACTAAACAAGAACATAATTATAACCCATTTTATGGAATCTTTCTGCTTATAAATACAGGCCAATTTAATAACCCCTCATAAAATTTACTATCTGCGAACAAAAAAGGATCTAAAGAACATATTAAAAGGTGGTAGGTATTAGGGTTTTATGAATATTTTTTCTATTATTTGGAAGGTATTAGCATTATAATAGTTATTTGTATGCTTAGGCCGCGAAATACCTTTTTAACGTACCGAAAGAACAGTTATCGCCGCTTGCGGCCGAGGCAAGATAATCTTGAGGTCGTTAAAAAGTTACGCGGCCATGGCATACACACTATTTTTCGTGCAATCGTTAAAATTATTAAACTAGATAATTGTAAATAAATATATTATTGCTCTAAAATCAACAGCAGTTCAATTTATTTAACAATGTGTGCTATGGAAATGATATGTTTCAATGTATACAAAATATTTTGACAGTTCTTGCTTCAACATCTGGAGTAAATATAGGTAATAATACAAACTGTACAATTAATGTTAATATTCATCCTAAATAATATAAGTACTTATGTATTTGTTGGTATTCAATAAAAAATAATCCTTGTCTTTGTAGTATTTTAGAAATGTTAAATTCGGAAGTGATATTCAAATTTGGAAGTGACGTTTGCTTTCGCAGCCGTTGCTATGGGTAACGGCCGCGAAATTGAATTTCTCGGACTGTGTTGAGAACGCGAAATACTGACTTCGCGTCCGATTGCACGAAAAAATACTTAATTGTTTGAACTGTTACAAAAATCGTGTAGACCAGTGGATTAGTCGTGATCAGATTTCAAATATTTCCATTTGTTTAAAAGATAATTGAAAACAAGCAATTTCTTGGATAGTTGTTTTTAATTTTCTTTGTATAGCCATTGTACTTAAACAATGGTAGAGCTATTTCAAAAGATATCAAAACACTGTTGACACTTCTTTATTGTTATTTTTTATTGTCTTTAACATTATGTCATCTACATATTCATCTGATGTTTCGGATTCCCACATTCATCATCATTAAATACGGACCTGTATTTTTCCCAACTTTACAAATCACTTATTCCATTGTGGTTACCATGCTGGCTCCCAAACATTTGTTTTCTCAACTGCGCAACTTTGCCACAATATCGAGTCTGTATCTCTTACCGTTCTCGACATCCCTATATGACACTTCCCGAATTTGGGACGCACTGTATACCTTGGAAACTGGACTCTGTTATCTCAAAACTTCTTTCCTTAACTTTTTTTCTTAGTTTTCAAAACGCACAAAAATTTTTGATCAACTTGAAAATCAAAGCAAAAAGATCACTGCAAATATTGGCAGGTTACCGATACAAATTAATATCTTTTGGTAATTGTTTTCTACTTTTCATAAATTTTCCAATGTGCATTCAACTTTTTAGGTATTCCAAACTATATCGTGTTTGCAAACTATGAAGAGCGATTGGAATTTATGTTGGCATTGCCACTGTTATCGAGCTAAGTTGTAAACTATGTTAAGTTGCTATAGTTATATAAAAAAATAATTGTCTCAAAGACTTCAATAATTGTTAATCCATTTCGAATAAAATACTCCAATTCATCAGGCATACTTGAATCGTCCCAGGAAACCCCATATGGTCCTTCGATAGCCGGATGCTGGAAGCAGTTGCACTAGATCCCAACACCAGCCGATACTGGGAATCAAAGTCATTGGGTGATGAGTCAGAAACATATGATAATATAATTGAACCGTCAAATGAACGTTACTAAACTTTAAATAAGCATCCCAATTGCTACTCGTCAAAGAACTCATTACTTACATTCACTTCCATGCATGAAGCATGTGTCTCTTTTCTGAAGTATGACAATATTGTGTTAAGCTGGTTTTAAAAATAGTATATTACACTCCAAGGGCCGAAAGTTGAATTTTCGGCCCTGCGCATCATGGCATCATGACGCGCAGGACCGAGATTTCAACTTTCGGCCCGTGGAGTGTATACTATTTTTCTTCATAGCCGGTCGGAAGCGAGTGCCGCTGGTCGTAGTTACGAGTATAAATACGCATGAGAAACTCTTTCCTCCCGCTGTTATAGAGGAAACGCGTGTACTTTTCACAGGGAGTAAATCGATGCATTTTTGCCAAAGTAATGTAAGTGACATTTCTGGTGAAAATCATGTTGATCATTAACGTAAAGCTTCTATTGTTAAGAAGGTACTGCCAAAGTGTAGTAAGCCTGAGTTATACTTTAAACTTTATTTTTAACTATTTTAAAAACGTATGTCAATAATTGTTCCAATCATACCCGTAAAAGAAACACGTTTTTTCTACTAATCATTTTTGGTGACTTACGTTACTTTGGCAACTACCTATCGAAATGTTGAACTTTCGTCCCTGCTATGAGGGACGAAAGTGCGTACTTTCGACCGAGGTATGAAGAAAAAAGTTAATACCTTCCTTTGCTTTTCTACGGAATTATTCCCTCAACCGCAGCTTCTTGGACTTCCTGAGGAGTACAGGTCCATTAAGCTAATTCCATATTTCCATTTATAATTCTGATTTACTTCATTTTTATTTTTTGTTAGAAAAGTTCTCTCCAAATATTTAAATAATCAACAACGCCCCTCAATTCTTTTTAGATGACCATTCGTTTCAAATTTTAAATTTTTCAATTGGTTTATCCTAAATTTGACATACGTGAACATTATGAATTAGACCTCATCTTCTTTTTTAAATAATTGACAAAAATACTTCATCATCTGTCATATCTAATAGATCAATTGCATACAAATATTCATTTTATTATAGTGACACAATGGTTGCGTTCATCTCAACGAAGCGCTACCGGAGCGATAATCTATTTCCTGCTGAATGCGTGTTTTGTTAACTGATTGATGTGAGGGCTCTGTAGCAGAATAGCGCTGGACATACATAGCACTGGTCAAAAACAGCGCAGGACAAAAACAGCGCTGGACAAAAACAGCGCAGGACAAAATAGCGCTGGACATAAACAGCGCAGGACAAAAACAGCGCCGGTTGAAATATCCTACAAAATCAACTATTAAAGTAGGATGTGATTGAAAAATCAAGTTTCACCGCTAAGCATCAACTTTCTTTTACAACAAACAATATCAGAATATAAGGAACGGGAAACAAGTAAAGACAACAATCAATATTTTTCATCATACTTCAACACATATCGCTTCCCGACAAACTAACACAGATCAAAGTGTAAACAACTACTTGTCAGTGTCATATCTATTTAAATTCTAAAAAAATGCAATTTCACGTTGCTTGTCATTTCGGTAATTATATCCTTCGTGGAATAATGTATCACCTCCTTTTCGAGACTTGCCAAATTGCATTTTTTTAGACTTTAAATAAATATGACACTGACAAGTAGTTGTTTACACTTTGATCTGTGTCAGTTGGTCGGGAAGCGATATGTGTTGAAGTATGATGAAAAATATTGATTGTTGTTCTTACTTGTTTTCCGTTCCTTATATTCTGATATTGTTATAGACAGTTACCAACACTTTGATCACTGTCAGCTGGTCGGGAAGCGATGTTGAATTGACGAATTGAATTAGGAAAACTATTGTTCCGACTGTAATTTATGAAAAATATGTTATTCCTAATTATGCTAATTCGGTACTATAGTTTATTTTTATGTATAAGATAGTAGTAAAATAAAGAAGCATAATTATCTTTTGGCGGCGCTATTTTATGGAGCACTGTTTTTGTCCTGCGCTGTTTTTATCCAGCCCTAATTTGGTTTGCGCTGTTTTTGTCCAGCGCTATTTTGACCAGCGCTATTTTGTCCAGCGCTGTTTATGTCCAGCGCTATTTTGTCCAGCGCTTTTTTTGACCAGCGCGATTTTGACCAGCGCTATTCTGCTACAGAGCCGATGTGAGCGCTGTGGTAGCAGTCGTCATTTTTCCCACCAGAATTGAAATACGCTACGTTACCGATCAGTGATGCATTAACTGTCATTTATGACAAATATCATGTTAATAAACTTATAAAATGACGAAGCATATTTTTGTTTGAAGAAATTTTAGATCTTTGTATCTTGAAAATGAAGGAACACCACTGGGATCTGATAAACTAAATTGAAATGGCAGATGAATGAATAATTAAGGAGCGTCTAAATGTAGTACTGTACCAACGTTGCCAAGTGTAGTCCTAAACTGAAAGGGCGCCATCGAGTATCTCCGGTGGCGCTCGGCTTTCATGCGAAGCGCGCACGGTTTTTAACCTTCTATACGATATCATTAATGTGTGCAGAGATTAGCCCAGCGTAAGTGTGCTGGGCATCTAACACAGAGGTACCAGGTTCGAGTCGTGTCCGAGTCAAGATATTTTTATTTTTATTTTTATTTTCTTATTGTTTTTTTCAAAAATTGACTAAAAATACGAAGAATTTTTCGATTCGGATTAGGGTAGGGGGTAAGGTAGGGTGGTTTTGGTTAGGTTATTATTGAAAATTATTATAATAATCTGTCAATTACACAATTCAATTTTTCGATTCGGATTAGGGTAGGGGGTAAGGTAGGGTGGTTTTAGTTAGGTTATTATTGAAAATTATTATAATAATCTGTCAATTACACAATTCAATTTTTCGATTCGGATTAGGGTAGGGGGTAAGGTAGGGTGGTTTTAGTTAGGTTATTATTGAAAATTATTATAATAATCTGTCAATTACACAATTCAATTTTTCGATTAGGGAAAATGTATCTATGCATTCGTGATAAATATCATTATTAAAATATTTTTACTTTCCAAAACATAAACGTTTTAGTTTAGGACTACACTTGGCAACGTTGGTACAGTACTACATTTAGACGATCCTGAATAATTATTGCAGTCATATGTTAAAATAAAATTAGGTTATGGTGTTATATCAAGATTGGAACGTTCCGCAGAATTAAGAAATGATGGATTACTCTGAAAATCGCTACCTGATCAACTTTGTTGGGATGAACGCGACCATTGATATATAAAAAAACTTTTATTCTTAAATTTCATATTTATACAGTATATGCTAAAACTTTTGTAAAGTTCAGATTATAACCACATTTTAACTTTCGGTGTTTTTCAAGGCAACAATTCACATTTCAGTAAACCAACGAAAGGTTACTTCATAAACCCATCGAACCAATGTTAATGAAAATTTGATTCACTTGAGTAGCCCAGTTATACCCAATGTTCTTATTAGAGTCAAGTTGGAGAAGCCTCTATTAGGTATAGCAGATTCTAGGAAGCCTGGAGCTCTCCATTGACAGAAGTGTCCCGAACCAGTTAAGACACTGTTTGAAAACTGATATTTCCAATTGGGTGTTTTCAACATATAAATAAGATGGTTAGGGGGAGCGGTTACAACGTGTAGCTCCGTATTATTTCACAAGGGTTCCTTCGTATTATTTAATGATACCATAGTATTATGGTATTATCTGATGAAAATTGTTAAATGATCTGCTTGTACTGGGTATTTTTCAAGTATCCTATTTATTCGCATAAAAGAATATGAATTACATCAAATAACCAAAATCGTAGCTTATTAAGGCGAAAAAGGCTAATTAGAGAGCACTAAATTATGGAATGTATCCAAAGAATCTCATTATATCTATAGATTGTGAACCCTCAATTTATTTTTCAGTTTGGTTGTTAACAGCACAATTCCTTCCCATTCTTTGGTGACTCGAAATTTCTCAGTTTCAATAGTTAATAGTCCCAATTATGTGAGTTCTTTCTGTAACTTTCTGTTCTTTGATGAACTCAAGCTGTTCGGATTATTATTATTAAACAGATTTATTTTCTAGGGGACCATTTCACAGATATAATTTTGGTACTTTTGACTTCATGTGCTATAGTAATACTTATTTTCATATGAAAAAGTGAGAATAATTCAGTTAAATATTACTTCATTCTGTATCAGATTTTATAGTGGAACATTGTAGAAAAAAGCAAGATCATTATCAGAAAACTACACTCGTATTTATGTAATGGCTGGTAAACAATGACAAACATCGAATTAATTTAGATTATATTATAATCATGTATGTTTTTGTTTCAGGTAAGTGCTGAACATGTATTTTTTAGGTGAGTAGTGTTGAGTCAATATCTTTAATTTAATTCACAGCAACCACATGGTTATTTTATAATAGCGTATACTTGAGTTTCCAAACGAGTATTATTTATTCATTTAAATTGATAATATCGCCTCCAAGTAATCCAATCATCATTATATTTTTTTAATACTTGAACTGACAAAATGAACCACTGTAACAAAACTGAACCCCTTGTTAGTATAAAGGAGTTATTGAAAATAATTGATTCGACAATGTCTTTAAGTGGACTTTTTGAATGATCAATTAATGGTATTTTTTTAACTAATTATTTATGGAAACTAAGTTGAAAATGGAAGATATATCAACAATTGCTCTATGTTACATGTCTGCATCGTCACAAAATATCAGGCAGCTTCTTTCAACATATAAAATGTTTTATAAAGCAGAATGTAAAGTATATCACATTTTTTGAATAAGTTATACTTATTGTTGAGGAAGAACAATACTTTTAAATATTTTCTATAAGTTCCTTGTGGCATTACTTATTCTTTTTTCTTATTTTTTTGGGAATCAAACCACAATAACGTTTTTTTTATTTTTTATTTCGACGTTTCGGTAGCGTTCCAGATACCGTTGTCAAGATTAACTATTTATAGTATAAAAATAATTTTTTGGTCCCTATCTTTTAAATATTGTCTTAACTTCGTTGTCTTCATTAGATATTTGGTTTTTAATACAGTGTGACCCATTTTGTTTGGAAGCACCCCTATAAAATCCGCATTTTTCGACCGATTTTGATTTAGTCTTTTTTGTTAGATTCAGTATCAAAAACAGTATTATGGCACTTGCCAAAAAAGACGAAAGTACATTAGGCATTTTTTTTTCTCAAATATGACTACACCACTGGATTCAAAATCATCACAAATGTAAACTATCAAAATTTAATAAAAAAAGTTTTATTAACAACAAAGTTATCACTACATGACTTTGGAAAAAGTTGTTTTTAAATTAATTTTTTACTAGGAATGTACACATTTTAAAAATGGCAACATAGTAAACAAAAACTAGGACTCAAACATATTGCACACTAAAAATTCGAAGCCGATACCTTAACCCGTTCTGGAGTTATAGCTTCTGAAAGTAATGTAAAATTGTGCTCAATAATCTCATTTATTAACAAAATGGAATTAACGAGTATGAAAATACAAATTAACAACTTTAAAAAATAACATTTTGATCAAAAGGATAATAATTTAACTCCAAATGTGCAGCTTAGTTTTTATAATGTTCTCAGCTTTATGATGTCCATAATTAGATATTAAAGCCATTTTTACAAAATTCAAACAAAAGTCGAAAGTAGGCTTTGATTTTGACATTTCATTTATGTCAGTCAGTAACATTTGTATGAAATAGAAAGTACTAAATGTTGTAAATAATTACCTGTACTTGACAATGGCTACTTCAACTATTCAAGACAAAGTTGAAATTGTACGTTTGTGTGGTTACAATGATAGAAGTGAACAAAGATTTGGAAATGAACGAGAAGTAACAGAAATATTTAATCGAACACATCCAGATCGCCGCATTTGCTGCTCTGCATTGCACAAAATTAAAAAAGTATTTATTGAGACTGGAGTAGTGACCAAACGTATTTAAAAAAAAATCTGCTAGCAAGAAATTTTAATGACCATGTTGTCATAGACTACTTTGCCAACAATCCAAATGTTAGCTTAAGAGTCGCTAGTTTGGATTTAGCCTTGCCTAGAGAAAACATTCGGCGATGTTTACAGAGAAATTCAATACGACCATTTAAACCAGAATTTCTCCACACTTTAAGGGCAGGTGATACAGAAAAACGCATGGAATATTGTTTGTGGGCTCAAGGTGAGTACCTTAATTCAAGAAAATTCTTAGCCAGTGTTATGTTTAGTGATGAAGCCACGTTACCACCAATGGCGTAGTTTCATCACAAAATGCAAGATATTGAACTTTACCTGTTTGAAGTAATGACAATGACGACGAACTTCAATGGTGACAGAATGATTTCCGCATAAAGTGACATTTCGCTTTTTAAGTACAATCGTTGTCACAACACAAGACAGAGTGACAAACCGATAAAGACATAATGGCGTAGCTTAATTCAGGCACAAAAGACATAATGTACCTTTTTATTTGATTTAATTGGACATAGGTACGCTGTCAGTGATATCCACATAAAATTAGAATGTCTTTGATACATTCAGGGAAGTATGACGTAAAGAGAAACATTCGTGACTTTTTTAGGCGTATAATACGTCTGGTGCTTGTTGTGTCATATTGTTACACACCCGTACGATTATTTTCAAATCCGAGTAGATGAAATACTGACAGTGTTCCAGGCCAACTGTAATCATTGATTCAAATACGAATTACAGATTCATATTATTCATTTAGTACAACATTACCAGCTGTCATACCATTTTCTATTATAAATGTTTATTGTCCTCACACTGTGCCTTGGTTGACTTTCCATTAACCTGTTTTCCAAACATTAATAATTCCATTTATTTGGCAGTCAATACCATCTGATGAATAAGCCATGATATCAGTTTGATAAACTACATTGAAGATATTCACTACAGTTCCTAATATGACTTTGGGATTCAGTACTTCTCTAGCAACCTTGAAAACTTCATTTTTGCAATATTTTGACTGATATTAAGAGGCTTCAGTTCCTTATTACTGGTTTCCGACATGTTATCCTTACTTCGTTTGTGATCCACGGCGCATCCTTTCCTTTGATTTTTCACCTTTGCATTAATCACACATTCACTTAAAAATTGGAAGCTCTTGGATAAATTTGATCACATCCTATATACTTCTTAATGGAAACGTCATCAATATTTTATATGTGTGTAGTATTCCTATCGTCTTAATTCCGAATTCTGACTGAGTTCTCAGACTATGCAAGTGCAAGTGTGTACGGTCGTAAACCTAGAAAAAACCCTATGATTGTAAGCAACTGTATTTCAGGCAGAAATATTTACGCCATTGATTTATGTGTGGAGATGTTGGAGGAAGCCAATCTCACACATAAAACAATAAAGATTATCTCTGACAGACAAGCGGCTTCAAAAGCACGTAACTCTTACCGTGTAACGTCGGTATCGAACTGCCAAACAAACAGCACGAAGAGATTTAGACATATGGCATAATTGCTTCATTCATAGACTTGTATACATTTGTCGAATAATGTCTCCAAACTAGTACTGGACCATATAAGGCATGTTCTACGTTGTGTAACAGGCCTTTTAATGGATCAGCATTGTCTGGATCATCATATGATAAGACTTGGACTGATGGAAGATCCGACGTGCTGTCTTTGTCTCGAATACGATGAAACTGCAGAGCATATACTTGTGCTTGCACCGCTGCGGCTCCAATCAGGTGTCTGTTGTTTGGCAGGGTTTTTTCCCTGACACCTGAAATATCATTAACCAAATAAACTTATCAGCTTTGTTAGGAAACTGGATTTGTTTGGTGGAATATAAAAAGGTATCGCTACAATAGAGTTTTTTGTCACAATAACCGTTTTTTTTTTGAACAAATTAATCAATCAAATAAAATACTTTCGTTCAATAATCTTCGAAAGAAAATAGTTCAATGATCAAGGTTAATTATTATTCGAATCATAAGTAATTGACTAAAGATTTTTTAAATAACCACAGATGCAATAAGATATATTACAGAAATACAATTTTCAAAACATTAAACCATTGCTATTAATCTAAATATATAAATGGTGAACATGGGCATAACAAAAATATTTTATTCAACAATAACATTACATACAAGCCCCGAAAGTATAATTGTTTCAATAATTGTAATTGATCTATGTTACGTGATGCTCTGCATTGTCGAATTCGGTTAGAGAAGCTTTTATGTTGTACGAGATAAATAGCTAATAGCAATTTGCTGGTAATAATACTAGCTCACAAAGTTATTTAAGCAATTAATCAAAGCATTTAATACATATTTTGAATTGCTTGTGAATGATTCCGGCATGTGTTTAGGCCAGTTGCCGTTTTGTAGATGGTCACAGATGCTTCCAATTGAACTGCATTACTGAGATATAGGGATAATGACGATGCGGTTACGTTTAATGCATATTTTGATGGAAGCACGATCATAGTAGTTGGAGTAAATTCGGATTGTCATAAAATGGTCATGTCATAGAAATATTTAATTAGGTAGAAGAGAGAAAATAGGGTTATCAAAGAGAATAATATATAAATTGGCGTTTGTACAATGTAATGTGTAAATAATTGTATTATTGATCCAGCTTCAATCAATTTCAAATTTCATTTTTCCTAGAGCAAATTACAATATTATCACGTCAACAGCATAATGTGATATTATAACTACTGTTCCCTAAAATAGTTAAAAATTTGCAAAGTGATTGTTTCGTGTATCAACAAACAATATATTTTGGTGACAGCTTAAAGTATACAGGGTACACCAACGTACTACAATTTTTGAACTTCAGATAATCTCAAGTGGTGATATATTATGAATATCTGTGCATTCAGTTTCTAATAAAAAAAGTTATTCAAAAATTTATGTAGATTATTATTATGCAGATATCTTGAAGACAAATTTTTTTCGAGAAAATGCAAAAAGAGGTCGATTTTTATTTTAAGGGGAACATCTATCAATCATATCCTCAACTATCCTACATCCCTCCCCGCCCCTCTGTCACTATTACCAATAAAATTGAAATAGGGAAAGTACTAAGTGTGACATATCATTGGAAAGGTAATTTCATAACACTGTGACATGTGATAGTTCAAATAAGCGTATTTTCATGTGAAAGCCAAATTCAACAATTTAATGCTAATTACCTTTGGAATAAAATTGAAATGAAGGATTTGTTTCCATAACTACCAGGTTTTTTTTTAGTTTAGCGTCAATTTATAATAAAAATGAATAGAAAAGTGAACATAAAAATTAAATTGGAAAATTCAGAACAACTCCCATAATTAAAAACTAAATTACTTCAAAGTAAATGCTCAAAGTGTTGTCCATTAACTTCCATACACGTATATAAATTATTTTCGAATCTTTGTCTGACGTTTTGAAGCATTTCTGGAGTTATTTGACGACATTCGGTAATAATACATTCATGTAACTCTTCTAAGGAACCAGGAGCGCTATTCTGTACGCGGCATCGACAGTCGTCGGTATCGGTATGTTAACAACAGCCATCGATTGCGCGGCCGACGGGACTAATATAACGCAATTCTGTATGCCACGGTTTTCGACGCTCGGAATTGCAACCTAAAATTATCGGCATAGAAGTGACGTCACTCGATTCGGTACATTTTGACAATTAGCGATGAGGGAAACTCTCAAATTTGTAAACAAACAAAAGTATATATTTTGGTTTAGTTTATAATTCGTTTGTGTTTTCTACTAAGATGAGTGCAAGAATTGGAAGGTAGGGTCGTATTATTATACATAGATAGTGATATTTATATTGTATCTGTTAGCATGAATGATACAATTCATGTTTATATTAACATTAACAACTTTAAAATCTTGAAATTTAGAGTCAACTAGCATTGAAAAATTGATCGAGTGTTTACATATATCTCTTTATTTTTAAGTCTCAAAGATATATAAGTACAAAAATTAATTATTTTAAAGGAGTTTTTTGTTTTAGCAAAACTCAGCGTTATAATATCGCTCAGAGGAATCACTTGATTCAGTAGATGGAGAGCCATTCAATTAACACATCGTCATTCAAATCAAAAGGATTGTGTTCCTCTCTCCATGCTCTTCTTTCAACTCTACGCTCCTGCATTTCAGCTTGATGCTGAAGATACATTAAGTCCATAGCCAGATAACCAAGATCAGCAGCCATTCTGTTAAGAATTAATAAATTAATAAAAATAAGAACTATTATCATCTTAAAATAGCATAATTCTGGGAAAGTTAAGAAGTTGGGGAGGTTCTAATATGAACACTTTGTCACATTTATCTTTTTCTAGAATACGAATAAAAAAATGCCTTTTTAATGTCGTTTTAGGAATAAATACACACCAATGCTTACCTCATAAAACACTAGATTATAGACTATACACAATATAGTATCTCTTCAAATATTAAAAATTCACTTAAATAATCCGCAATTCCAACCAAACATCAACATGACATCAACAAAGAATGAAAATTTTCTTTCAATAAAAATCTATTAACGGTTACCGTGGCGTTCATTAGATCACGGTAAACATACAGAATAGCGCACATGCGACTTACCGACGGCTGTCGACAACTGAGTCTTACCGATACCGATTTATCTCCAAAACGAGTTACAGAATAGCGCTCCAGGCTGGGTATGCGTCTCATGAAACACTCTTGGATTGGAATCAGACCAGTATCGACAATTATGTCGATTGACAGTCCCGTTAACATAAAAACTGCATTCATCCGAAAAACAAATGTTATAAAGAAAATGTGGATCTTGTATAGCATGCTCGCTCATGATTTCACAAAATTGCTAGCGGCGATCAAAATCGTCTTCGTTTAAGTCCCTGAACTAAATGAATTTTATAGGGATCGGATTTGTTAGCTTTCAAAATTCGCCCGACGACGGTACGTTGACTTACTTCAGATAATTCTGCAAGCTTTCTTGTACTAGTTGGATCTGCAACAACTTATCCTAAAGCTACCTCTACCGTTTCGTTTCTAACTGGATTTTGAATTGCCCTTTCTTATTTTGAACAGATCCTGTTTGTTCCAAAACGTGCTTACGTTTAACCTGTTTGGGTGTCGCTCATTGAAAATTGTACAGGCAGTGTTAGCACATTCGTTATTTTTTAAATACCTAATACTAGTCTTACATTACAGCCTTTTTAAAGAAATTGCTGGCCTTTTTTGAATAATAATTGCGCATGCGTTCCAGCCATTTTCACTGCAATTTTCAGGCTTGAAAAATATAGAAATGTTCCTGATTTTCAAGGTTATTCACCCCTACCAAACCACCTTCGTATTTTTAGTCAATTTTTGAAGAATAAATTATAATAATTTTCAATAATAACCAACCAAACCTACCCCTACCAAACCACCTTCGTATTTTTAGTGCCCGGTTGACGGATAGGATTAAGTGACCTTTTCGGCAATACAGGTAAATAGGGTCGTTTGGAGCACGGTTGACACCCGCCGAAACAAACACATTACTATTTCATAACAGCTGGATAACGTATGACACAAACTGGAAACATTGTCAATTATTCTCTTATATCAAAAGCATTGGTATATCGTTTTTCCACTGCCATCCAAATTTCAATTACACTTATACTATTTTATATCGTATTTATTCAGAATTGCACAAAAAAATCATCAGCGCCTTCTCCAGGTGTCTAGAGATCCGTCTGCAGTATCTTAATTATCGCTTTTCAATAAAAAATATAAATGCATCATAAACTTGGGAAACTGAACCCTCCTTTGGCAGTTAGTAGGGATGTTCCGATACTACCGATACAATACCAGTATCGATATTTCTATTCCGATACCGAATACTTTCATATCGATAACATCTTTTCGATACTTCACTAATATTAGTACTTTAGTAGTGGTAGTATCGTATCGAATCAAAATAAAATCATTTGTATGTCTCCTATACGTAGACACCCATCTAAGCACCAGTTTCAAGAATATATCTATGTATTGCTGCTACATCGGTTCCAGCAGAACGTTTATTTTCTAAAGCTGGAGCCACTTATTGCAGGTACAGAAATAAATTTCTGGAAACATGGTCTCCAAACTTATTTTCTTAGGAAGCTGCTCCAAATTGGTATGCGGTGAATTTATCGAAAACAATTTATCGAATGACAATTGACCGAATGCAATTTATCGAAAAACAATTTATCGAATAGGTGAATTTATCGAATGACAATTTGACCGTTTGACCGAACGCTAACCCTAATTACGGCAGGTACCTAATGGTGATAAAATACGAAGGTGGTTTGGTAGGAGTAGGTTTGGTTGGGTTATTATAGAAAATTATTATAATTTATTCTTCAAAAATTGACTAAAAATACGAAGGTGGTTTGGTAGGGGTAGGTTTGGTTGGGTTATTATTAGAAATTATTATAATTTATTCTTCAAAAATTGACTAAAAATACGAAGGTGGTTTGGTAGGGGTAGGTTTGGTTGGGTTATTATTGAAAATTATTATAATTTACTTTACAAAAATTGTCATTCGATAAATTCACCTATTCGATAAATTGTTTTTCGATAAATTGTATTCGGTCAATTGTCATTCGATAAATTGTTTTCGATCAATTCACCTAGATCCCTCCAAATTGGAGTTAAACATTTGAAAAAAAAGTTTTATTTGATGTTGACGTGTAATATTTTTAAAAGAATATTTTTTTTTTCGTTTTTCAATTATTACTCCTTCCGTATCCGTTTCGATTTGATACCACTAGATATCGATACTTTCTTTGCGATACGATACTGGTATCGATACTTCACATTCAATACCTTTCGATACCTAGTATCGCTATTTAGCGAGTATCGCATATCCCTAGCAGTTAGATGAAAAGGAGCGCAAAAATAACGGGAATTAATGACGAAAACAGATATTTCCAATCAAACTCAATATTCTCTGCGCTTTCAGGATGGCACAAAATATGAAGGTATTTCATGTTTTGCTGGTGAATTTTTCATAAACTATTTGGCATTTGTAAATTCTCACAAAATATTTTTTCATTTCGGGAAAAAAATTTGAAGACCGCAATAATGCTTTCGAAACCACAAAATGTTTGAACATCGCTGCTCAAACAAAACAGGTAATATTGACGTTAGGTGGAATATTCTATTTTTATTTCGTATATTTGCAGTAATTACCAACATTCATAGCATTTTTTTGTTTTGAATAAAAAAATTCCTTTCAAAAACCATAATATCGTCGGTTATTTCGATGAGAATCAACACTCGATAAAAACAATAAGCAGCCGATTACTAAATTGGATGTCAAGTTAGGAACACATCGTAAATTGCATGCAAAAGCAAATTTGATCTCTAATATTTACCTAAAGATCTATGACTGGGGGATTGCATTTATTTTATTCTCGATTCGTCACCATTATAATTACGATCGTTAGAGCATACAGATTTCTCGAGATATATTTATCTTGGTATGGTATATTAGGAGAAATATTCTCATAATTAAAGCAAATTATAGCTGTATAAAATTATTAATAGTAAAGTTCACCACTACTTTCCACACCTGACATGGTTTGAGAATTTTTAACAAAACAATCATAAAAGATGGATAAAGTTAGCACAACCATTTAAGCACTATCAATTCGGAAGGTATTAATAATTTTATGCAAATTATGTGTAATCTATGTGCAAAAATTGCGATTGCGATAATAGATTAAAAAAAAACAACGTATAAAAGACAAATTAATTTGACAGAAAGCATATTATCAACTTACTTCATAACTCAACATGTTAAGATTGTTAAATCTAATTCACAGACTATTCAAATACAGAAATAAGTGCAATTGAGCTTATTATGTTTACGTCACTGTTTTAATTTTCTCTTCCAGGTCCAATAACCACTTTGCTATAAAGACATTATAATTCATCAAATAATCTGGTGTTTATAAAGCCTATGATGTATGTCAACATTAAATAAAAGACGTTCAATGTAACGCTTTTAGTTTACACTCGATTTTATTCCTCATAAAATTTTCATACCGCGGGCTAAAAATGAAAATCGCTTCTTAAGGAGGTAAACTTTACAAATGTACACACAACTAGCGTTTCTCTGCTTCATTCAACTGAACTATCGTTGCTCGTCTGTGACCGATCACAAGATATCGAATGAAATAGATATAAAATGGTTTTAAAAGTTGGAAAGAGATTAAGAAAATAGAATAAAAGTAAGGAAATCCTTTTATACTTTTATTGGTTAGAAAAGCGCCTGTAAGATCTACAAAGTTTTATTTAACTTTGATATAGTTTTCATCTTCCAGAACCTGTTTAAATGTTGAAGTTGAAATGAAGTTCTCTATTTAGTTCCAAAAACTAATTAAATTGAATAATTTGAAAATTGTATTAGATTTATAATACGGTGCGGTGAAATAAGTGTTACCCCCCCCCCTATTAACTACTCTATTTTTATATCTTAAGAAAAAAGCTCAAACAGGTCAATTTTTATATTCAACGTAGTATGTTATGACATAAAAGTTTCGAACGTTAAAAAAATTATTTAGTTGCAGTTACTGTTAAAGTTTAAAATTTATTTAGTTTTCAGTACACCCAAATGTTTAAATTCAGTTACCAACATTCACAATTTAGGAAAGATTTATTTAGAGACAAAACAATTCCAACCCTCCAATGAAAAAACCTACCGTCAAGCCAACAGAATTCATTGAATTCTTGCAAAGTAAGATTAAAACTCTCGAATAACTCAGACTTTGTTAATTTTTGAACCAAAGTGTTATACATTTTTGACATCAGTGTTCCCATAGGTCTCAAATGAGGTGTCGCATGATGCACTTTCTCATTTAAAAAAATCGAAGGGGTGACACCCCCATGAAGAGGGAGTATGTAAGGTTCGAAACTTGTGTCATAACATACTACGTTTAATATAAAAATTGACCTGTTTGAGCTTTTTTCTTAAGATATAAAAATAGAGTAGTTAATAGGGGGGGGGGGGTAACACTTATTCCACCGCACCGTATTGTATTCTTGCATCTGAAAATTTGAATGATTGAATGGATCTATGGGTTTGGTACATGACTCATTGATTATCGGTATACAAAATAAAATATGTCCAGGTACCAAACAGATGCTTTGAATACGGAAGTGAGAGAAAAATGAAAAATAACCGAAATATCCTAGAAAACAAATTGAAAGTTAGCTTCAGAATAAATTGGCCTCTTTGTTCCACTATAGCAATTTGTCACTGTATGCATAAGCAACGAAAATCATGTAACAGTAAGTGTGAAATATTTATCTATGTTACACAAACAAAAGGATTTGCGTAAGTATATATTAGATATTTCCTAGCATGAAAAATGTTACAAAAGCACTGACCCAAATATATATTTCGCATACTAAAATATAAACATAAATGCTAGCCAATATGATATTTCACTGTTTACAGCTGTTCCATAGAAAAGGTTATACCAATATTTGTACCCAATAACTGGAAAACATTGTCATGGTAACGAATAATAAAAGTTTCTGAAAATTTGTTGCATTTACACATTTCATTTATTTCAACAAATAAAGTGGAGATTTATGAAATATAATACTTTCGGTAATGGAAGGGTATGTCCAAAATTATACCTATTGGTATACTCAATATCACAATATCAAGATTCTGAAATTTTATTGTTTTGCCAATATTGGATCGCACTGCAAGAAACCAAAAGGCCATTAAAATGTTTTACATTTTTTTTGCGCTTCAATTACCTATACGTATATTATCGTTTATCTATTTTCTGAAATAATTGTTACTAGATGAATACCTTTTTTTTCATTTATTTTTTCAATTCCCTTTTCCAATTATTATTTTCCATTTTTGGTATTTATTATTTTCATTATTTTTTTCAATTTTCATTCATTCATGTGTTTTAGGTAGCACCGTCACAGTTATGTGTAAGTAGTTTTTATATGATGGTATAAGATATAGATTTTATAAAATTTCAAGTGAGTATTTCAGTACAATAATATACTACGAATCAGCAATTGTGCGGCCGTTGGACATAATCCCAGCCCAAAACATTGCAGTTCCGCCTCTAAAGGGAGCACAGGGCGGGCATGGGCGAGCTGGGCTGCTCTCGTTGGCTCTCTCCACACACGTATTCGATGACTATCATGTAACAAACAAATTCTTGTCTCATCAGAAAAAAGCACAGAATTCCAAAATTCTTCCGGCAAGGCTGCGTGCTCTTGAGCCCATTGCAGCCCAAAACATTGCACTTCCTCCTCTAAAAGGAGCACAGGGCGGGCATGGGAGAGCTGGGCTGCTCTCGTTGGCTCTCTCCACACACGTATTCGATGGCTATCATGTTTCAAACAAATTCTTGTCTCATCAGAAATAGCAGAAAATTCCAAAATTCTTCCGGCAAGGCTGCGTGCTCTTCAGCCCATTGTAGACGGCGAAGTCTGTGCGCAGGTAGTAGTCGGGGTAGTCTCATTGGTCGACGACATCTCAATTCTGTCGAAAGTATTCGTCTCCGTAATGTAGAGACCGATACTGGAATTCCCAAGGCATGTCTCATATCTCTTTGGCGTGCTGGTAATGCCATGGTCGGGTTTCTCCGGATCGACAAATGGATATAGCGGTTTTGCCGCTCATTGGTAAGACGCCTTTTACCGCTCCTAGGTCTGTCGCATAAATAATATTCAGATATTGTATTTTTTTATTTGAATTAACGTGGATAATACTGCTACGGCAGCCTTTAAAAATAATAAAAATTGAAAAAAAATAATAGTGAAAATTGAGGAGAATATTATAAAAATGAAAGGAAAAATAATTTACGGGCGATCTGGGTCGGGAAGGGGAAGGGGGTGTTTTTAATGGTAAAAAACGGTTTATCTCGATTTCGGGTAAAACTACAGGTCCTATGGAAAAAAGTCAACTGGCAAAGTTGAGGGTAATAAAAAGATCTACAACTTTTGTATATACTTTTTTTTCACAACACCTCAAAATTTTTGTGGAAAATTTAAAAAAGTTTTTGGTTTTTTATTTTTATCTTTTAAAAAATGTTTTTTTCAACGAAAGTTGGTGAAAACTCACCTTTTTATGTCCCAAATACACTGTAATTCATTTGATTGAAAATATTTATTTTTTCACCTTATTTTGACTTAATATCGAAAAAGCACCCTAATTTTCAATCGAAAATTCACCCGTCAAAATATCAGCTTTTTTCAAAAAGTTGGTGTGATTTCTGTTCGTTCAAATCTCTACTTTCCAAAGGTGTGAAAAAAATATATTACTATAGTAAATATTCTCAGAAAATGCAAAAAATCGAACAAAACTCGAACTCTAAAAATGTTTTTTAATGCCAATTTTATACAATTTCTTCTAAAAAATGTGACTGCTGCAATTTTTTTCAATTAAAAATTCATTGAATTCTATCCACATTTATGTCATAGAAAAGCTCATCTAATAATATATAAAAATAAATGTAAATCGTACTACTGTACTTGTAGTTTTGCCGGAAATCGAGATAAATCGTTTTTTACCCTTAAACACTCACCCCCTTCCCGGCCTCAGATCGCCCGTAATTTTGTTTCCTTTCATTTTTATAATATTCTCCTCATTTTTCAATGGATTTCATCCTACTATTTGCACAAATTTGAAGCTGCTTTGTGGAAAGATGCTCGTTTCTTTTTATCACTCTAGTAGATATACGGTGTTTCGGAATTCGGTCCGGGTACCTAGCAAAAGAGCTACCTGCTCACAGGGACCTTGTCCAAATCCGAAAGGGTGATTTCGTAATTCGGTCCGCTGTCGAAGCAGGTAGATTTCATGTGGGTATTAAAAGATTATTTTTAGCAATTGTTCTTCTGAAGTGCAGAGTGTAAGACGTGTTTATTTGTGTCCGTTATTGTGATTTTGTTTGTTTGTTTGATATGGAAAATATTAATTTCACCTCTATGACGAGTGAAGAGGGTATTAATAATAGATGGGTTTAAATTTTGTTTTCAAAAATCATTATCTCAAAAATACGAAGGTGGTTTGGTAGGGGTAGGTTTGGTTGGGTTATTATTGAAAATTATTATAATTTATTCTTCAAAAATTGACTAGAAATACGAAGGTGGTTTGGTAGGGGTAGGTTTGGTTGGGTTATTATTGAAAATTATTATAATTCATTCTACAAAAAAATTAACTAAAAATACGAAGGTGGTTTGGTAGGGGTAGGTTTGGTTGGGTTATTATTTCACTTACTGTTTTTATTTTTGACGATACGCATGTAGCGTACATTTTTAAACATGCCAGTACAACAACAATAAGTGTGTACTGTTGGTCCTAAGCCCAAAAAATGTGAAGGAAAATAAAAGTCAAATTAAACAAATAGTAGGTACATGGGACCCAATTCCGAAACCGCATTTTCGCTGGTGTGACCACACTTCGAATTTAATCCGTTACAGATAGTCCCTTCCGCAGGTAGCGGGACCGAATTCCGGTGCGTCCTAGATATATGGGTACCATATACCTTTTGTTAGGAGGTAAAATATTGACTTATTATTAAGTGGTCATGGACAAATAATATAAGTGTATATCTTTGAAAGCCGTCTAAGAAACTGACAACTACTGTCATAATACAGACATTATTCAGTGTTGCTAGGCTGTGGCTGCAGGAATATCAAAAGCAGTCAACAAACAAAATAAACACAAACTAATTGAATTATACCAAACTATATTTTTCATATTAAGTGTATGGTTCAATGTTTTGTCTCAATCCCCTCGTAAAAGCCGCTACTGATTTATCTTTATGGTGTGTAGAATCATTTGAATAACGAAATCCGATGTATTTTGCATTTATCATTAAGATACATAAATAAAGGATCTTCATTTGAATTTCTGATTTAGATGAAAAATCATCCTGTGATTAATTAATGTATAAGGCATCATGCAGAAGGAGCTTTAGTTTTGTTTAACTTCAGATTATCTTAGCAAGCAGTTATTAATCATGCGCCTTTAGAAATTACGCAAAAGTCAATTCAGCTCGGAAAATAGAAGGGGTCTACTTTAAATGGAAATTTAATTAAACGAAAAGTGAAACAATTGAAGTAAAGATGAATATACTCAATATTCTATTTCAAATATGGTTTATACCTACCACAACAGGTTGGTTTTATTTAATATCGTTCGAAAGAATATAAGCTTTATTAAGGTTTGAATGCTTAAACTGGTAAAATGTAAATGAGTGATCATAATATTTCAAGCTAAAAGAATATCTGTCAGGAATTCTCTGGTTGGTAACAAGTTCGACTCCGTAGTGGTTTTATTCTATTAACAGTCATAACAGATGTACAACTGTGGCATGTTAAGACACGTATAATTTCAAAGAACTGTTCATAAGTTTCGACATTAGTTGGGCTGGATCTGTCCACGATTCGAGAAAGTGGGAAAATTCACACATTTTATTACAATTGATATAAAAGGCAAAAGTTTCAGCTAAATTAGATGATGATTTTCTATATGACAATACGTTTTTCACGTGGAATTGGACAAAAACTGCGAAATAATTATTGTATTGTGTTTCTAGCCTTCAAATCAACTGAAAAGGTGTCAAAACAAAATGGAAGACACCACGATAATAATATTGATAAAGTTCCTACCCGGATTCTGGAAGCGTTGACATCATATGTCAATTCTCGTAACGGTCAACGATCACAGAACTGTATTGGAAGTGGTTACTTTGACGGCAAGCGGTAAAATCGAAATTATTTCGTCAAATCGAAACAGGTCGATAGACATGTTACATCGTACCTACATACAACTACATTTTTCGAACATAATTTAAACAAATAATAATCATGTAGTTAATAACTAAAATGTGATTATCTCTAAAACCGTCAAGATTTGGGGATATTAACAAATATACTTTTTTTTGTTTAAGTGATGTTGCTTTAAAACTTCTTCACAAAAGTAGCGCTAGTTTGAATAGCAAAAAAGTTTAGCGTACATGTATGCCGCAAACGTGGCCTATGAGGCACCCTCTGGAAAATGGGTTTAGAACTATTATTTCTTATATCCAAAAACCCCCACCTTCAAAACTTTTGGGCATACACGCAAAAAAGCGTTAAAGGTATTGTAAACAACAAAAATTAAAATTTCATGTTTAACACTCTTAACCTCTCTTAATATCAACATTTTATTGAAGCTAGTTGGTTTAAATCTAGATCTTTTAAAGCGAAGATTGTATGTACTGTATATATTATGTTATAGTTAGTTTATTTTAAATATTTCCCGGAAATATTTAATAAAACCTATAATGCATGCCCAGCACCTCAACTATGCAAGTTCATGTAGGCCGGGGCTCCACTTACATTCTACAGGACTCAACTCGAATATATTATAAGCGAGTTATAAATTCCGGGACTTCACTGGGTTTTCATTTTTAATTAACTTTCTGGTTATAATATACTTGGTTGTATGGACTGTATTCAATATATCTATTATGAAAAAACATCTACTCTTCATATACTAAAACGTATTATTAGAAAAAATACAATGAGTCTCAGTAACGTTAGACAGGCAAATTAAAATGTATTGATTGACAACAATAAAGTGTTGATAATGTTACCGATTCCACTTAATACATCTCCCTTAAATTGGTATATTGAAATATTGAATTCGCTCCATCTGGCGCCTTGTTTTTCTTTGAATGTGGAACAAAAAAGATGTATCGTTGATAAGTAACAGCATAGTGTGTATCACGTTACGCGAGTGATACCCAGCGGTCAAGGTCTCAACTGTAACTTTATTGCGTAAACAATATACAAAGTGTTTTCACAAACTTCTTCAACACTACTGACTACTGAGACTACTGTTGTGAATGAAACTAACTGTTTATAATTAATTCCACCATTTCATGAAAATTTAAAGATATTATTCCGATATTTACATATCATGGTCAGAATAACAGAAGTTACAATCGATGTGATGCTTTCCTGATGTTTAATATTTTGGCTAGACCATACCGAAAATGAGGAGGCCTTCGATAGAAAGTACTGCGATGGCCAGATGGGATTTTCCCAGCAATGCTACAGCAAGGACAAGACGAAATTCTACCACATTTGGTTAGAATTAGTCGAAGTAGCTTGGAACTGGGTTATATACCAGAAGCATGAAGAAGGGCAATAGTAACCTTCATTCCAAAAGTAGGAAAAAGGGACACAACAAACCCCAAATCCTTCAGACCAATTAGCCTAACATCGTTTGTGCTTAAAACGATGGAAAAAGCTATTGACAACTATATTAGAACGGAAATCCTAGAGAGACTACCTCTCCACCCGTATCAGCACGCTTACCGGGCAGGCAGCTGGGCAGTGGGCAATTATTGCTAATTCTTCATCGGAAAAACTTGCCATCTTTTCTACAGATTAGTCGCCGAAGATTGATACATTCGGGTGTGTGCGAACAAACGGAACGAATCAGTCAAAAAATTCTGTGACGGAACGGTACCGGTTCGGCGTCGGAACTGTGGCGTGACTGATGTGTTTGACTCGACCTTAACACTCTTGACATTTAGGTTTATATATCTCGGACTTTTTTTATGGTGATATTTTTGTTTTTACATTTAACAACTATTTACCTTCTGTTTTAAAAGAAATTGTTGTATTTGTTATCAAATATCAACCCCAATTTCTTTATAAAAACATCAATAAAAAACTTGCCAATGGTTACGAATACCTAGGTATGAATTTTACATTCAATGGTATATTTTTAAATAATCTGAAACAGCGGGAACAAAAAGCTAGATTGTCTCAAGGTGTTTTGTTAAAAACTATAAAAGGCTCAAAAATTTCATCTTTTGAATCCATAAAACTATTGTATATGTAAGAAGTATAATCTGGGCTTTTTGCGATATCTAGAACAAGTTGAAAAGAAACAAAATAATTTTTGGAAAAATCTTTTATTCATGCAAAAATCAACAGCCGCACATATAATTAGAACCGAAAAGGGAATTTGTAAGATAGTCCACATATTGAAGCTGGCCTAGGAATTAATAATAAGGATTAAAAGCAAAAACCCCAAGGGCAACCTAAAACACAACTCGGCAAGTCAGCTTACTGGAAGCCTAGCTACCTACTGCGGCATGGAAGTGAATATTAAAGAAATGAATCAAAACACACGTTGCTTACTCGAGACTTAAATAAAACTTTCGAAAAATATTTGAATAGAATACTACTTAGTACACATCACCCACCTTACAAATACCTATTGCAAGATCGTTCTGAAAACAAAATACTGGCTTGACACAACCCCTTAGTATATCAAAAGACTTTTAGCCCAGTTACGCACTCCAAACTCGAAATGGTTATACATATATGTAAATAATAATTCGTATAGAATAGAAATCAATAGGACGTATTCCATCTGTAATCTCCTTGTACCGGAAATTCTTGAACACACACTGCTAGTCTGCCAGCTGTATAAAAGTTTTCGAGATACTTTTTCAAAACCTCGAGAACTATCGGATGACTTGGAGTGCTTTTATCTTCTACAGATCCCATAGTGCTCACCAAATTGTATAATTTTATGGCAGTAACAATGAATGTATGTATGTATTTTGGGGTAACATTCACTGAGACCTAAAAGATCTATTATGCCACCTTACTTCTACTTAGTTCCTGAGGAAAGTCTCAGAGACTAGTAGCTCCTTTAGTCCTATTTCCCCGAGGAATTTTAGGATATCTGCAGGCTTCAACTTAGGTAACAGTCTCTCTTCTATCCAGTAGTCTCCCAGGTGCTGTGCTGTGCAGTTCGCAAGTATGTGGATGGAGGATTCTTCTTCCATTCCACAAGACCTACAATCTTGTTCCTCCACTATTTTGAGCTTTTTAAGGTGCCCATTCAGTTTTGCTTTGACTCAACAGGTTGTAGTCACCCAGAAGAATCTTTGATTGCCTAAGCCCTACTAGATCTTTCCAATTGTCAGATCTTCTCTTTTCTTCGGCTTTACCTATTTCTTCCAATATTACATTGGAGCTGATTCCGCAAAAGGGTTCCGGCCCCCAAAAGGGTATTTCAGTCCCCCTCTTCGCTAGTTCATCTGCTATTTCGTTTCCTTCTATTCCAGTGTGCCCTGGAATCCACAGTAAGGTGACTATATTGTTCTCGCCTAGTTTATTAAGTTTACCTAGGCATTCCCACACCATTTTGGAACTGATTACACAAGAACTCAGCGCTTTAATGGCTGCTTGACTATCAGACATTATGATAATCCTTTGTCTTCTATATCCTTTGTCAATATTGAACTGGGCACACTTTCTTATTGCGTGAATTTCAGCTTGAAAGATACTTGGGGTTTTTCCCAAGCTTTCAGAGTGTTTGGTTCCGGGCCCGTACACTCCTATCCCAGTTCCTTCTATTGCTTTTGAGCCGTCTGTGTACCATTGTATGGCATTCTTTCCAAGTCTGGTAATGGTAACAATGAAACTTCGATCACTTATATATTGAATGAATGATCCAATTTTTAGAAATAACATAACCACTTGTTTATTTGCTTTTTTTCCCTTTTATTATATACCTACTGTTTTTTATAGCTCGTTGTTTAGTAGCCATTTTCTTGTTCATGTATTTACAATTTCCGTGTGAACAATAGACCTTATTTTTTATTATCATTTATTATTTACATACGTATACCAAAATAAGATCGTTTTTATATTCAAAGATTTTTCTTTTCAAATTATCCATAAAAATGTTTGCTAGAATTGGTGATATAGGGCTTCCCATTGGTGAACCTTCATTTTGAATATATACCTTATTATCAAAAATAAAATAGTTCTGATTAATACATGCATACACCAAACAAATTAAGTATAGCTATCTGATATTATTCCTGGTATTATATATTTTATCCTCCAGTAATTTTGTTAAAGTATTGTGGGAAAAATATATCCAGGATATCCCTAAAGGGCTGATAATACTTCAATCATCTCAAAACTATAAATTTGAAATCTAATCGCGTTTAATTATTGTTCTATTTCTAACCGTTTTTGAGATCCCGGATTTGGGACTCACTGTACATTATACTATAATGATTATTAGGTTAAGTACATACTTGCTGCTATATTTATAAAAGCATGGAAGATTTCGTCAATACCAACCCTGCATACCGGTAGAAATTAAGGTCTAAAAGGTCTACCGATAATAGCCCGCTAACTGTTCTGATCATGGCCGATCAGTCATCGTAATGACCCAAATCTTCCCCAATTTTATAGTTACTGCTGAAGTTTCCGCCATCTCAGCGCTAAATTCCTTTCTTGATTGATGTTATGAAGACCTCTCTACCAAGTAATGTGCTCTTTGTCATTTGAGTGGATCTCCTAACAATGTAGTTTATTTTAGAGACTGGACGAGTCACTAAAATTATATTAGCCATTCACTTGTAAACTGCAGTCATAAGCGTTGATAATAGTGATTCCACTTTGAAGTCAAGTATAAAATTTGTGAGAAAAAGTGCAATGTTTAGAATTTAACAAACTGAAGGAGAAATATTTAACGAGCTAGCAAAGACTTTCAACAACGAGTATATCTTCAAAATTAATTCTGAGTTCGCAACTACATACAATATTTCCATTTCTTTTATTTTGTAAATTAATTAAATGCCTGAATATCTTTAATTACCGAGTTCTAGTTGTTAACTTGAATACCTTGAGAGAAAATTCAACGTTAAAACCATGGAGACTATATAAGAAGAACTAACTCATACGGAAAAATTGACAAAACCTTTCCTCAAAATCGTTTGTTTTTTCACCGCTGCGTCGCGCATTGCAAATACAATACCGTCCAAAATAAAAACGTTGGTTTTCATAAATGACAGAAGTTAAATTGTAAACATTAGATTAGATTAGAAATGGAGTGGCTCTCTGTCCTATCCCACTGCGACCTTTGCAGATCTATTGTGGTCCCCCCTATCCTTAGAGCTCGATATCTAGCTTTATCCTTTTTATTAGATTTATTAGCCTGGATACCGCCTCCCGTGCATAGCTTTCTGCCCTCGGTTTTTCTTCTCCGAATAGGTGAAACCGCACCCTTACTAGGCCTTCGCACTCACAAAGTATGTGCTCCGCGGTTTCATCTTCTTCCTGGCAAAACCTACATAGGCTGTCATCTGCTAGGCCAATTGCATGCATATGCTTCCTCAGCCTACAATGTCCGGTCAGCATTCCCACCATCATCCTCGTCGTTTCTCGACTTTGACATAGTAGGTCGCGTGACAGTTTGGCCGAAGGGCTTTTAAGGAATAGTTTAGCGTGCCTTTGTCCTGGGGTTTCATGCCACCAGCACAGCGCCTGATTTCTTATCCATTGGTGGATGCTCTCCTTAGTGAGGTTTTTTGCAATTCCACATGAAGGTTCTGGCCCTATCATGACCTCAGTAGCTCCCTGCTTGGCTAATTCATCAGCCTTTTCATTGCCTTTTATTCCTTGGTGACCTGGTACCCAGGCTAGGGTCACTCTATTGTGCCTACCTAGTCTGTTGAGGGCCTTGCGACACTCCCACACCAGATTTGACGTTGTCCGATATGAGCTTATCGCCTTTAGTGCCGCCTGGCTGTCGGAGTAGATGACGATTCTTTGGCTATCCACCTTCCGTCTTATCAACTCTTCTGCACAGCATTGCACTGCCATTACCTCTGCCTGAAAGACAGTGGCATGTTTTCCTAAACATTACTTATGACCTAATAATAAAAACTCAAAGTAGGAACTAGAAAGATTAAAATTGTTAAAAATTAGAAAAGGGCAGGGTGTGCGTTGTTAAAAATTATTGCAATACAATAGTGGTTGGTAGTGCATCTGATTTAAAACGAAGACGTTAATTGACTTTAAGAAAACCATAGTGCTTTCAGTTACCAAAGGTGATTAAAAATATTCAAAGATAAATAAAGTAGGAAAGAATATTTATTACGATAGGATTCAAATTATATACATTACTCGTGAGAACTCTAGAAAAAGCACAATTGCACACAAAAAACTTCACATTTGCTGATGACACCATTCTGGTATATACAAGTACAATTCAAGAGAACTGGAAGAAAAAAGGTGAACAATAATAATATGATAGTTGATATAAGTAGTAAGCTGTGAAATTAATTTCAAAAAACTACTAATAGGCCGGTATACCCTTTATACAGAAAAATATGAATTTAGTTGGTATTTAGATAGAAATGGGAAATTAAATTAGTTGAGAATATACATTTTCAACGACTGGTTATACTAATTATAACTGTGCCGAGCCTTTAGTCTCCTAAAATTCCATGCCGAAGAGAAATGTTTTTGGCAAGATCTATCATATTTCACTACCAAACGATCACAATTTAAGATATTTTCAAAGACGAGGACGAAAACTTGATTTCTTACTCATAAAATTTTTCATTTCTGTTCCCTAACCTCACCTACCTAACATACTGACAAATCAGCTAGCAGCCAATAAAATACCGTGAGCTGAAAGTGTATGCAAGGCTCTTGATTGGCTGTTATTGTTCTACAGTCGGATGTTTTTGGTCTGGTATTGGCACTGGCGCACTCTACCATTACCAAAAAATGAAATACATGGAGATCGATTTCCTTTTTATAGTCTCCATGGTTAAAACTCCCAAAATACCTATTACAAGAAAAAGCAGACTTGTTATGGTTCTCATTCAATTCTCATTAACCAGGAAGAGAAAATTAGCGTTCAGATGATATTTTTACATATAAAATCTACTTTTTTGAAGTAAGACTGAACCCGCTATACTGACAACACACTTTGTCTACAACCAACATCAAAATCGATTCTCTCATCCCGAAACAAGGATAGCAATACACACAGCAAAGGTAACATGTTCCAATAACACTTAAATTTAATAGAAATATTTATATTTGATTTATTTATTACTCGAGGAATGAATTTTAGTTCTTGGTGGAATGGGTAGAAGGTATTTATTTATAAAATAATGCGACACTGATCATTTCAGAACTGTAAGGCTGTAGAACTGTTCAGAACGATTTTTTTCTATAAGTAGCAAACAATTTTCTATCCGAATAACCCTCGAACATTGATAAATGCTCAAAAATTTTATGACAACTTTCTCAGGCTTGTTGCTTGTAGGCGTGTTTCTAACTAACAAGCTTTCGAAATCTGTCATAAAATTTTTACAAACAATTATCAATGTCCTTGGGTTATTGCTACTGAAAATTGTTTGAAATAAAGTTGGGAATTCTGGAACCGGTGAAAATACTTGACAATGAACACTGTTTACACTAACTCTACACCAACAATAAGACTTTACACAATCTTACGCGCGTTTCCATTTTCTTCAGATACAGTTTACAGTTCACATATTTGTACCCCAAATTTTTAGAACGCATTAGGTACCTTTGATTTAGAGAAATCACTTGTGAGAAATGACCTTAATTTGGGATAGAAAAAGACGGTTCGGATGCGACATGGACTGGAATAAACAATACCGGCTGGCCAAGTGTATTTGAGCCCATTTCAAATGCCCTATCGTAAAAAATTTTTGAGATATTACGAACACCTTTAATATTTATTTATGGAACAAGTGCAAAAAGTAACTGTTTTTTGCACGCGACGCCGAGTTGGACAGCACGGTTGAGTGCAATAAACACTTTTTGCACGGGTTGCTTGCAATATTTTTTCCACGTTTATGCAAAAACCAAAAAATGTCTTATTTAGGTTGCTCTGAATGGACTCAAAATGGCGTCGACATGAATATTTATATTTGTCATGATGACAAAACGGTGTAGTAAAATGATAGATGAGTGCAATAAAAACTTTATTGCACTAGAGCAATAAAGAACAAGTTTTTTCACAAAATAGAGTTCAATAAAGTTTTGTTTTTGGCATGAACGTAGAAAAAAATAATCAAGTGTGATTTGGCATATATATTATGTCAAGTTTGTACAGCTTCTTCCTTCTACACCAAGTATGAGTATGTTTTTTTTATATGTAGGGAAACTTTGTTATTTCGTATGGGAGAACATGTATATTTTTGTTTCTCAGAAATCTGCATTTGCCCTCCTTCCCAAAACGTAGAGTTTGTGACAGATTTTTAAATTCGTCTAGATGTTAGAGCGGATTTGAATAAATGTTACAAATTTTATTTCTTCACACTTTCACATCGATTTACCTATGGAATAAAAATATTCCGTTGCCATAGAAGTCTCAAATAATAATTATTCCGTTACTTGAAGCTTAGCATCCTTCGTTACTGTAGAAGTGTCAAATTATAATTAATGTGTCAGTTTTCTTGTCTATAATTAATAATGTTTTCTTCAAGCCAAAGGTAAACGTTTAAAAGTACGCTGAAACTAAATCTCAGAAAGGTTAAGAAATTTTCTCATTAAAAATCCACCCAAGTGGTTCTTTGGAAATAAAAACATGAGTAAATAACATGGATGCTGTTTTAAATCATTTATTATTCAAGGTCTTATTCAGGTGAACTCTCGTATTTCTTCAAGAAAAATTTCTGGCAACAATGACGTAAGTTTTTGTAGCACAGTAAATACTTTTTACCTACTACCAATATGTAATATCAAACATTACGATACTGATATGGGTTTATGTTTATGGGTTTACTCACTGGTCACTGTACCCTACCCTACAATCGGCACATATAGGGAGGAACCTATCTGTCGGTTGTGCATGGAAGAGGAGGAAACAGCCTCTCACATTATCTTTGATTGTGAAGCATTATCTCACTGGAGATATAGACTCCTAGGACTAGAATATCCAAGGGAGAATTTCTCCAAGAAGAACCTAGTAAAAAGTCTGCTGAGCCTGATAAGGGCTACTGGTCTCTTCACATAAACGGCACAACCAAGAGCACAAAAAGCCTTAAGGCTGAGGTGCCGAGGACATCAATCATTTGACTGGTGTGCTGATCCAATCAATCAATCAATTTTGTGAAAGAGGACTTAGTCTCTAATGATGTTTCCTTTGATAAACCCGAAGTTATTAACAGAATTGAGTATTCTCCCACTGTAATCATTACAACATTAAAAAATATTGGTTGAAATTTTTTTTGAACATAGAGGGTTAACGATCTGAACGCTAGACGGGCATCATTATCAACTTATCCATGAATTGGGTGAAAAAATTGGAGGTATGGACGTGATTTGTGGATTTGCCTGCCATGTAACTATCAGTGTAAATACTCTTTCGATCTGAATGTGTTTCAACTTCCTGCATTTGAAAGATATGTTATCTACACCGGTGAGATATGTATGTATAAAAGATCCTTTGTGCCCTTTTTATTTTACTTAGTTCCTGATGATAGTCTCAGAGACCGATAGACCTATACTAGACCTATTTCCTGGGAGAACTTCAGGATATCCGCAGGTATTATGCCGTAGGATTCTGTATTGCTATGAAATCCGCAAGTATGTGGATGGAGGCTTCTTTTTCCATTCCCAACACCACTATTTTGAGATTTTGAAGGTGCCCGTTCAGGCGACAGTCCCGTTGGGAAACCTGTCAACACTTTTATTCCAGTTCTGGCAATCATTTAATTTTTAATTTTATTTAATTCTCATGGAAGAAAGTTTGTTTTTAAAAAAATGAGCTCTCAGACTTACATGGCTATTTTTGACAGCTGTGATTAATAGTAAACATAATGATAATCGGCAAAATGTACTCTCATATCAACACATTTACTTTTTTAAACGAAATCTCAACAGAGTCAAACTTTATCGAACATTTTAATGAATAGTGAAGCTATTTCACATATTAAAAGTATATTGTTCTCTTTTCCGAAAACCACGTCATCATTTTACATATTTCTGCAATTGAAATCGTTTCATATGAATAGTCAAACTCTTTCAGTTATCATAACCGAACTAATAAATAAAGTATTTAAATGAAACACGTCACAGCCAGCCGACTCCACGGTTTCGTACCCACTCAATTTTTGTCGAAATATTGTACCGTGCGTTACTTTGATAAATATCGGATTCATAAATAACACCCATTCGTACATTAACGTCACTTTCATTCCAGAATTTACTCCGGGTTCTGCGTAATTTTTTAGGGTATGCTCGGCAACTGATGGTAGGGGTCAATTTATTTATTTATTACTAAAAATACATATTTAATTTCCGTATTAAATACGCCAGAGAATTGACTCGAGCTCGAGCTTGCGATGCAGCTTGCAAACACAGCTTAGAGCACGTGAAAAGCAACTATTTTTCGTCTATAACTTTTTTTAGATTTGATTGCACAAAAAAATGTAGGCATCAAAATTGTAGGGAATTTAATACCATATAAGATGACGTGATGCAATATTAAAAAAAATGTTTAAAATTTTTGCAAAATGGTTTTTTACGCGACAAACATAATTAGAATAACAATAATGACTTCATAATATATGAAAATATAGTAGTCCGGCACCTGAAAACGTTGGAGTTTTCAGATTACAAAAATTCAAAATTTCAATATATTTTTTTTCAATCTTGTCTCATTTTATGAACATTAACGCAATCGATATGCGGTTTGCTGCAATCGATAGATAATAAGTTGTAGCTTTCTGAAAAATAACAAGAAAATTTGAAAAAAAAAATTTACGTAATTTTTTAAGAGTTTGTCTGAAAAAAATATTTTTTTCTCTCCGTTTTTCTTAAATTTGACATTGAAAAATATGATTCATGAACTGATTAATATTTTGAAAATGTTTGTTCCAAAAACCACGTATTTTAAAAAAAAATTCACATTCACATTCACATTCAGCGGAGAAAACGGTATTCAAAGTTCAATAGCAGCTGAGACAAAAATTTTGAGTTTCTGATCGACTCGTTGAATTGTTCAATAAAAACTTTAAACACTCTCATCTTTTCATTCACGTAGTGTCAATGAATGAATAAAAATTCAACAGTTGACTCAAAGTGTGAACCGAAGAGGGTATAGCGGCAGTAGATTTTGGAAGATTTGTAAATAATTATTTGAACAATATACGTAATAAATTCACTCATAATAATAAAATGTTAAATTTCTGGCACTTATTATAATAATTTTATACCCAATATCTATAATAATTATACAGAAAAAACTAGCTATTGGCGGCGGAATGGGGGGCTAGGGGGGGCTTAGCCCCCTCCAGATACCATGGTAGCCCCGTCCAGTATCACTTTTACACTTCCGAACCGCCGAACAAAACCTTGATCTTATCGTGATCGTGATAGTAAGCGATCTTCTAATCATGCGATACGCGCCAGCGCGGTCTCTGTTGTTGCTTGTCTTGCTGGATGCACATGTGGACTCTTGTCCCTCTTGGGCTTGTTTACGTTTTGTGTTTTACGTGCCATGGATGCTGTGACAAATCAATTTGTGGAAAGGTTTGGTGACTTAGACTTTGCCAAAAGTATTGATAGCTTTTTAAATCTGTATTTTGAAGGTGGAAATACCTTTATTCATCATTATTCACAACTCTTTAAAATTGATATACCACTTTTAGAAACAGAAATAAAAATTACAAAACAAATGGTTAAAAAAGAGGACAGCACCGAGTTTTCTATTTTGAAGAAATATGTGACACCGGATGTCCAACCCAATCTATACAAACTGTTTCAGGTTGCAATAGCTATTCCTGTTAGCTCCGCCGGCTGCGAGCGCAGTTTTTCAGCTATGAGAAGAATTAAAACGTGGTTACGCTCTTGCATGGATCAAGATAGATTTTCGCAACTTTCCATACTTCACATTGAAAATGAATTGGCTAAAGATATTGACTCTCAAGAAGTCTTGAACATTTTTGCGAAGAAAAATAGAAAAATGGTCTTAATTTAATTTTGAATGTTCTTTTTTATATCTCAACCTAGTAGGTACATAAGTATCTAAATACATACCTACATCTTAGTTTAAATTTATAGAAATACGCATTAAAGTTTTTTCACATCTGCATAGTTATTTGTTTTATTTTTCAAATATGCATAGATGAACCCCTTTTTTATTGATTTGTATTTAATGGAAAGGTACATTTTTTTAATGGGGCTGAAGCCCCCTCCTAAAAAAAGTTATTCCGCCGCCAATGATCTTGCCTTGTTTCAACGTTATGAATGGAAAAAAGCATTACACGAACTTTGTTTTTTACACTAATTATGCTAGAATAAATTACTTTTCCAATACGTAACTACATGTGTATTGTGTATGCCTCAGTGATTCTTTTTGCAAGCTTCACGTTTCTTTCAGCACATAATAGAAACATTGTCTCGCAACATTGCGCAATGTATTGCACCAAAAAGCGACACCAGAGACAAGAGCAATTCTTTCTTCGTAACATTCCTAACACACTTATTCACTGTCACTGTGATCCGTTTACATACTTATATAGATAAATTAAACGCTATTATAATCCTAATATGTCCGTAAATATCAGTCAGCTACTTGTGTTTGTTCATCCTAAAAACACTTGTAACTTCATTGTAATAGTATATTGTGTCGCAAGGGCTTTACCAGCTCAAGACTATTATACTTTTTTCTAAAATACATAACTTTAAAACGAATCGAGATATCGTAATTAATTATTAAGAAATAATGTGTATAAAACAAACCATAAGCCTGGTTGGATGGTTTTGAATGATTATCTGGGATAATAATTGATATAGAGTATCCACGCTTTTAGTAAATCAAAATTTTAAACCTTTTTGTTAGATGTTTTATGAAAGCGTATTTTTAAGTTTTTCCGATGATTACTTACTTCCTAAATAATGGGTTTGGCTCTGTTTAATTGATCAGACTTCAACGTGGTCTTGAAACTTGTGTGATCTTGTGCTGAACACATTCCCAATGCATCAGATACCTATATCAACACAGTAGTTATTAAGTTTAATTGAATACAAGTATCTTAATGTTTCTGACATTCGGGACACTTTTTCATCATATAAGAAGTTATTTCTGCTCTTTTTGTTGTTGGCGAGAATATTAATAACATAAGAAAATAACTTATGGCAAGGAGAAAAATGTGCACCGAAATCTTTGGCAACGAAAAACGGAAAAGGAATATCACGCTGTTTATTGCCATTGTTGCGTTTACGAATAACATAAATCAACAAAATAAAATGCCGGCATAAATAAATAAATAAGAGAGCTATTAAACGTGTTCTGTGGCATCAAGTTACTACCTCTGATACAGGTATGAACTATCACTTAAGACGCGGGCAAGACTAAGAAATAACATTATGGTGCTAAATCATTCAGCTCCATATATTGTATTAGGTATATAATAATATTATCAGGAATTATGGTGGGAGAATTAAAAACCCTTTGCAAGTAAGAAAATATTAATAATTTGACATCTTTAATTAAATAAAATAGCCAAAATAACATTCGAAAACAGTCAATAGAAAGTAATATATTAAAAAAATCAAATAAATAAAAAACAGCCCTAAACAAGCATTCAAATAAATCACAGTTTTAGTCTTAAGTTTAAACAAACTAGGTTTCAATGAAAAAACATTACTTGTTTCTTTAAAAAACCGCCATAAAGATTTAAGAACAATAACCAATTCCAGCTTCGCAAGTTTTAATTAACTTTATTTTTTTATCAACAACCCAGCTACATAAACTGCACTATTGCTATTATGTTGGGCTTTATCTACATCGACATGTACGTTTAGCACTTGTAGAGAGCTAAATTCATTTTCATCCAAACTATGTAGAGGAATAAAACTATGACTAATGTCAATCTCTGAAAAGTCTTTTCTGTTTTTTTCGAATGGGCGAAAAATATCTGTACAAATCTAATGGTCTCTTGTAAATAGAAACATTTTTTAGATTTATTTCCAGAATATGAATTGGAATGAAAATTGGACTCTGAGGTTTTGAAAGGGAATGCAAATTTTGTCAATCTAAATTCAAAAACGTCTGTAAAATTATTTTGAAGGAAATGATCCTCACACAAATAACACCTTTGATTGGAATGAGTAGGGTTCATTATTTCAAACCATTTATGACGTCGTTTAATATCTACATCGGAAAATCTAATAAACTTCTAGTTTTCTACAGTTATTGGATTGATGTAGGAACCCATTTAAACAATTTGGTGCTGCTCACTTATACGCCGAAACCGGTCTGTATGTAACATTATTCCTTCTAATTATAAACCAGAATGGTTGGTTCCATATTTTCATATATACCAACCCCGTTTATCTTGGAAGTGTAATTCATTGTCTGGCGGGGCATATAGCCCGAGAAGTAGATGTTGCTTCCAAGTGAACGGTCTATCCTTTGGAAAAGTAATTTTCTAATTTGTAAAGCGTTTTAATAGGTTTTACACTATTATTTTGACTTCTATTAATATTTTTAATGATATAATATCGTTTACTAACCATCAAACTCGAAAAATCTAGTATGAGGCATCATTTCAATACTTCTCTTATGACTTACATCGGTAGGTATTCTAAAAAAAGAACAAAAGCAGTTGAAGTAATGAATATACTTATATTTTTTGAAATACGCTAATGAGAAAAACTAACTTTTTTTTTGTTTCAGGTGAGTAATTTGGAGAACATAAAGTCGTTATGTGAGTATTGATTTTTATTAAAATACAGTTTCAAGAAAAAATGTAGCAACGTGCAAAAATGAGCAAAATAGATGTGTGTACTTATGTTTGCGGAGTGAGCTTTTACCGAGACGTGAAAGATCTAATTTGCCTCAGAGACATAGCCTTTGAAGGAATTTCAATATCTCAACTGGCTATAATTTAAGCAAGTCTTCCTCTCCCATCTAGCAGTCTCTCAGCTGTGGTACCCTAGAATTTTGTAGTTCTGAAGATCTCACTAGTGATTCACTTATTTCTACCAATACTATATTGGTGCTGATACCTCAGATTGGTTCTGGTCCTCAAAACGCTGTTTCAGTCTCTCTTCTGCTATTCCAGCTTTTCTTTTCTGCCATGTCTAGCCTTGTTTAGCGGTTTCCTCTCTACTCAATCGTATCCTATTCTCTTCTTAGCTACACTGTCCACCACCTTATGTACTTGAGTTAAAAACTAATCCCTTAGCCGCCGAAGGACATGTCTTCATTGCTTCTGCTTTGCATTCACAGGCTAGTCTTCAAGTTTCGGAGAAGTCTTCTCTTTTCGTCAATAGGTTAATTCTGCTACCAAAAAATATGGATAAAAACTCATTATACTATCCTGATAGAGCAGGTAATTGATTATTGGAAATTTCGCTTCCTAACATTGGTAACCAAATTTAACAACATTCGCAAATACCTGTCCTAAAGAACTCCCTTTCTTTAAAATACTTTTTGTATTCATTTATTCCAATTTTCAATGGTCTAGCTAGATGTTTCACATAAATAAAATTTGTCGCAGTCCCAGGATATCTGATATATATGCAATTTTCTGAAGTTTGTTCTTCATTTTTTGGTTTAGTTTAGAACAAATGATTCTGGCCCTATCGTATAATTTCAATAATTTTATTATTCTCACGCTCAAAAAAATAATAGAACTTATTAAATCAACGGTCCAAAAAACAGTAGGACTTATCAAGTCAAAACGGTTCAAAAAACAATAGAAAAAATCAGAATTACGGTCCAAAATACGATAGAGTTTATCAAATCAAATATTGATCAGATGCTTACAGAACGGACCAAATTGAGCGTAACAACAATAATAGAATTATTAAAACTAAGTATAACGAAAACATATTTTCTATTCAATAACAATTCTTATGAACAGAGTTTTCGTCTTGACATGGGCTATGCCTCTCACCAATCTTATATATTTACATGGAACATTTTGAAGCCCAAATAGTCAATAATCAAAAATTAAAACAAATTGTCTAGTGGAGATATATAGACGACTTCCAAATACTTTGGAAATCACCGTTCCTCCTAGCACTATTGGTTTCAGGTCTGGTAATCTGTCGTTTCCGTTAAGTTGATAATTTGTGTTTTCTGAGCATCGGCTCACTCCGATACCACCCCAGCTAACTTACTCCAGACTTTAATACTAAGACAATACAATGAAAGTCTGTTGTGGAGAATTCCGTGAGTAGGTTTTCTACTACTGTTGCCCTTAGTAGTAGTAATGGCACTCCTTCTTGTGCACATCCTCCATTCATTCTTACTTCAAAGGTAGCTTGCTTCAGAGTTGTTATTATTGTCCTATCTATGATGTTGAGTTTATTTATCGTCATATTGATGCGTGTGAGCCCATTATCTATTCAAATTGTCTATTACATTGTATTCAATTGCTGAGCAATAATGTGGCGACCATGGGAATCTAGTAGAAGCGACTGAATTGCAATAAAAAAAGAAACATTTACCACTTGATGCCAAGGGCTTTATAGATAATGTGTATACTACGATGAAACGCAGAGGCTCTAGTAAGACAGACGCATGGAACCCTCTACCCTTATCTTCAATTACCTAACGATGTAGTGTAAAATCCCATTACAAGCAGGTATGGTGCGGGTGAAACATTGTTTGGATTGTTTTGCTCATACGTCAAAATCTGACGTTTCCATCATTTGAACCAGTAGTAATAAGCAATTCTCTCCAATCAACGTGTATTATACTGATTCAACCACGTGTTCCTTGATAAAACCTTGTTACCATGCTATCTAAAATGTATTGTGACATTGCAAATATATTCTGACGTTAAAATGAATCCAAACAGATTCAATAATATCGATCAAATGCATATTGATAGATTATTAAACAAAATAAAATATAAAGTTCTTGTTATTTCAAATAAATGAGAAAAATAACCTTTCTAAATACAACTCTTCCTTAAAATTTTATCGACATATTTTCTTTTGCACTTGAACTTTTTATTTTTAGGCAAAAACAATCAAGCAAACCAATCAAGATAAAATCACTTGTCCTACGGCTCGCCATTTTATCAATCGGTTTGTTTTCGTATTTTTTCCAGATAAAAAGGTTTTCGTGGAAAAAAAAAACATTCTGCAATGTGTCGCTAATGTTATGGCAACCTTCTCCACGATAACATCTAAGCATTGTCCATTGCTAGGGGCTGATACTATCAACAATCATTAAACACTTTTTTGGTGAAAGTTGATATTTTCACCTATTAATTTTTCCATAACCTTTTTTTTACTTGTATTGTCTTAAGCCACACGTCTATGTATTTATAATTTCAGATTAATGTGCCTACGTCTATCTTGTGTTCTGTATTTTAGTTTCAATACATCATTCGATTATGAGTATAAGTTTTGCATGAACATGGTTTCAGCGTGGAAGTACAACTGCCTCCGACAAATATAAAATATTCAAGACAAGCAGCACACAACCTTCCTGTAAATTTCAACGGGATGTTCAAAACTGAATTACGGATATTATAAAGTTTTAACAAGGACAAAATCGAATTTTCTTCCGCTTAAATACGGATAACTTGTTGGTTTCAGGCTGCTATTACTGACTGCGCTCAAACTTAATTCAAATGGTAACATATATCCCGAGTAAAATTTAATCTGTAAAGCGAAAACGATCTAAAAGACGGAATTATTAATTTTCAATCGTTCCCGAAATACCGGAAGGTGAACCAATAAAAGTGTTACATTTATTCATAGAGTCAGCGAATTTTGGACATTATTTTTTCCGGTTATCTACCTAACCAGTTATGGAAGACTGTGAAGTAGCCAAAATTGTAGGGCCGATACAAAGGATAGCTATACCAATAATCCTATCTTTCAGATTCTCAAATTCCTCTGCAACTTGTTTATGGAGTTCTGTTGAAATAAATTTATATTGTGGGCTGGTTCAAGTACGTATGGATGAAGAAGTATCGATTTTATTGGTTCTGGCTTATATGAGTGTTTTGAAATTGTAGTTTTTTTCTGGTACAAATCTGTTTTGATTGAATGGTAAATTTTAAGGATTTTGTGGTCTAAGCTGGAAATTATTTTGGAAAAGTAGTCTGAAATTATTTAGGACATTTGGGAGTGACAATCTATTTTGGAAATTGTACATGGGTAAACCCTTTATGAGGACAAAGTGTAATTAAATCTTGAATCAATCAGTCTAAATTCTTTTGATCACCAAAGAATATTTGCGAAGAATATTTTCTTTAAGCCCAGCTTCGTAACTCAATTCTAGAACCGACAAGTATTAATGCTCTACCTGTGACTTAACCAATTATTATTGCTCGTAATATATCACTATTTGATTGGCGATTTGTTTTATCTTGACAATTATTTATCAAACTTTAGCAACTATTTATAAAAATTCCGAGTGTATGAGGGTTGTCATCATACTGAGGAATAGCCTCCACGTTTAATTTCAAAAGCTGAAATTGAGTCATTTCTGTTTCTTCTAAAACTACCCTATCTAAACTATCAGCTAAATCTTCTAAGTTTGAATTACTCTTAAAAATATTTTTATTATTGATTTTATTTAAAATTGATTGTCTTGAAAACTTTTCATATTCCTTGTATAGGTATATTGCAAAATTGGATAAATTATTAAATAGGGAAAGAATACAAAATGAAATAACTTACAGTATAATCTTCAATAAGTTCATTAGAGTTGATTTTCCTAAACTCATACCCTTGGCGATTTTATCGTAAATCAGACCGGTGGTTGGGAATTCACTGATGTATGTCTGACTTTATAGTTTGTAGCACTTTTTTCAAACAGTTTTCATTAATAACCTCACGTGTCGGTAAATGATTGAAACCAACAGGAAAATACCTATTTTTGTTGTTTTTTCGTCGATTAATCCTACTGACTGTGCCAATTATTCTCGGATCAGCAGCGAAAGCTTTTTTTTAAAAACATTTATTTGTGGAAAAGTACGTGATGAGACTATATTGTGTAGTGTTACGTTCGAAACTTTACAATAACTATTTTATTTAAATTGTATTACAAAGAAAAAGAAATCATAATAAGTAAAACTGCAGTGTTCACACAATTCCTGGAAGTCCATGAACACATCTATAATTCTTATCTCTCATAAGTAAATGTATTGTGAGAATACATAACTTCTATTGTGTGATAGTGAAAATCACACCTTCTATCATTGCGGTTAACTTACTCGACTGCTGAGAAGAGAAACAGGTCCAGCCTTAGAGATGATCTTAAAAACCTACAGCTCAACCTTGGTTGAGGTTGATTAATATATTCGTCTTTTTTACCGAATATGGTGGAACTTTAGAGCCCCCCGATACAGTATTTGTTTTTTATTAAACAGTATACTAGCAAACTATGCTTTAAGAGCACATTCTGCCTTTTACTCGAGATTAATCTGGCTTTGTTCTACGTGTTAATGATAAATTCCCAATTGTTATGACATTTACTCAGATTTTCGTACACAGTATTACACTTACACAAATTCAAATTGCGTGTGTAAGTTCATTGAGCTAGGAATTATTGATTACTTCCATTTAACTACTTGTTATTGAATATTTTGTATATGCGTGCTCATTTTATAAATCATCCCAACTCAATACCTTTATGTTTGCTTTAACAATTACAGTACCTGTCATGGTTTGGCGTAAATTAAACAAGAGGCTTATGTTTTTGAGCGTGCTTAAGTATTAAAACAAACATACGTTTTATTGCCGTCATTTAATAAACAGGGTTTGAATGAGGGTCTGTGTTTTCATTGCAGACAACACCACTTGGACTTTCTATGTATCTATGGGATTCTGCTTCATCATATACATTCAATAAAATAATGTGATGTGAAGTGACACATTTTATACAGTATTAATTTTTTTTTTTTTTCTTTTTACAAGAAAATTATTCACTTAAAGGAGTAGCTATTGATTATCAAGGTTTTGGATCATTTTGTGGAGTGCAGTTTCAACCATTTCTACGTAGAATATTTCCATAATTATCAAATGAATCCAGTAATCAACACATTCAACAACAAAAATATAACATAATATATTAGAGAGATATCGCAAGCGCAGCCGTAAAACGTTATTTTCTTATGTTAATAGCGTATAATGGTATTGAAATTTGCAATGAAAAATAGAGTTATGATATCGCATAACAAAAGCTGTTACGTTGCTTTCTTCGTTTTTGAAATTTAACGTTGGTGAGATCACATACACATCACGTACCTACTAAATTAAATTTCGGGCGCTGACAATAAAACTATAGATTGATACAATAACTATATTTAAACTACAAACCATAGAAAACATTTAAACAAACTTATTGATTAAAAATCTACTCATTATAAATTATAATAAACACACTGAACAATCTACTGACTCCAAAGACGAGAGCGTCTGTGGAATTAGTCCAGTTTTCGTGCTCTTATTTATTCAGCATAATTTCTTCCTTCAAATATAATCAATTTAACGTTTTGTGATTAATTCATGTGTTTAATGAAAAACGTCAAAATAGCGTCCCGCTAAATAAGGTGCCTTTATTTCGCCCTAAATACCGTAACACGCGAAACGTTATTAACGTATGGATGAAGTGCGCATGCTTATGTCAAAATAACGTTTCCCCTTATCAACGGAACCAAAAAAATAGCTTGCGATATGTCTCAATTACTTAAACGGTTCCACAAATTGTGAGATTTGTATTATCAGGAATTTTTTTCCTTTGTTATTTAACGTCGGTCTACTTCTGCGACTGAAGCTTATCAGCTGGGAGCACACTACCCCTAACCGCTAGTTTTGCCAAATCCACTAGTGTTCCAACAAGTGGTAATGATCTTTGTCAAGCCCAGAATCCATGGACTCGGACGTCTCCTTCGAAAGACCGCATATCTACATTTTACCTCGTACTCGTTGGTAAAAGGCCTGCGAACTGTGATAATTGTTATATGATAGTCTAAAGTGTATCCTAAAGTGTTTCGCTGCAAGCTGTACTGGCTTACGACGGTGTTCCCAGTGGTCACCCATCCAAGTACTAACCACGTTCGACACTGCTTCACTTAATTATCGCATCAAAGGCGTTCCACTACAGTGCTGGGTTAATGCCAGGCTAACAACGAACATTCAAACAAGCTGGCTTACTAAACCCTCTTCCTCTTTTAATTTACAACCTCTCCATTAGATACAAGAGTCTCACTGTTCTCATGCAAACAGATGACGATATTCCAGGCCGAAGTAGCAGCAATACAGCACTGTGTTGTTACGACAACAGTTTGTGGAAAATACCATTGTTTTATACACCGACAGTCAAGCGGTTTTCAAAGCGATAAATTTCAAACTCGCTTGGAGCTGGCAGACGACACAGACTGTCCGTAGACTGGGTACCAGGCCACTCAAATCACAATTGCACTGCAGCGGAAGCGCTGCAAAAAACCAATAGCAGTAACTGTGAATATTTTTCACTGAAATTGTGTATGTGATATCGTTACTACTACTACTAATTTAGTCAGGCGAACCTTAGCCAAGACAAACTCAAGCAAAGGTTCCGGCAATGCGCCCATTGTGCCATTCCTGCTACTTATGCATCCATGAAGCCGAGTCCCTCGATTAAGGACTCAATCCTCTTCAGTGGATGCCTGCTTATGTCCCCAGAGGTCATAACAGGGTCTCCGAAGATTCGTCTGCGTAGCACAGCTCAATGTGGACATACGAGGAGAACATGGTCCGACGTTTCGTCAGCCATGCCGCAACCTCTGCATAGGGGGCTTTCCTCTAAACCTAGGTTACAGAGGTGTTTCCTCAGACAGCAGTGCTCTGTTAGGAGTCCATTCAGTGCCTTAATTGCCGCTGACTATCGGTGTATATGGTTATGCGTCGATCCGTATAACCTCTGTCTAGGTTTATCTGCGCTCATTCCAAGATAGCGTATACCTCAGCCTGATATGCAGACACACCCTTACCCAATGGAACACAGACTTGTGTCCTTGGGTTCCTGGAGTCAATTCCAGCCCCCGCCCCATCGCTGGAGCATGAACCATCTGTGTACCAGACGATCCCATGAGGCTGAGAATTTCCCCTCCCTTTCCCAGAATTCTCTATTCCGGATCTTCACCCTATAGGGGGTTACGAATGAGTACCTGCGCTGGCAGACATCAGCCGCTCGAGCCAGAACTGGGACATCTCCCAGATGCCTGAGCTTATTCACGTGCCTGCACCCTTCCTCGTTTCGCACTTATCCCAAACTTTTCAAGCGTAGGAGTGATCGCCCAGCCTCAGCCTCGATCACATGGTGAAGAGGCCGAAGTCCAAGAATCACCTCCAACGCAGCAGTTGGTGTAGTTTTCATGCACCCAGTTGCCCACAAACCGACCACCCTTTGGAGGCGAGCCAGTTGCGACCTAGCCGTGGTCAGGGTTACCCTTGGCCACTAGACCAGAGCCGCGTATGTGAGCATCGGCAGCATGATCACTCTATATTATTTATATTAGTCCCCATTTCGGACCAATGGCTCTCCCACAACCCGGTACGTGTTAGTCACCTTGCCCAGGCGACTATCAAGGTGAGCCTTCCATGTCAGCGTCTTATCCAGGATCACTCCCAGATTTGACTTGTTCAACCACTGGAAGTGGCACTCCACCAAGGTGCAGACCATCAGGTCTTATACCTCTCTTCTTGGTGGAAGCAATTATCTCAGCCTTGGCAGGATTAACTGCAAGTCCGTGGTCGTTGAATAACAAAAAAATAATTAGATCTAAAACTGAGTGTTGGGGTACGCCACTACTAACGTAGATTTCCAGAAACTTTACCATTTGCCCGTACCATTCAAGATAAGGTTTATAAATGTCATAGTGGATAGGCTCCTATAGAATCACATAAACCCCATATCAATATTAATCTAAATTTCCATCCTTTCTAATCAATATAGTTGGCTCAATATCGTTTTGAAGATTGTATTTCACGAGGTATTCTATAATATCAGTAACGAGAAGTGACAAACTAACAAAAACCAACAAGCTGACCTACTAACACAAAACAATAATAAAAATGATGTAAATTATTCTCCTTCATGAAAATATAAAAGCGCAAATTGTACATATTAATTGGATTTATAGCCCCATCAATTATTTTTATACGTATCATAAAAAAATCATAACCCGTGACAGACGTAAAATGCAAGCGTTTTTCGAGGCTTTGCGAGACTATCAAAGCTTTTAATTCACTTGTTCTTTAATTATCTTGTTCAGAGAAAGTGTTTTAGAAATAGGTTTTATACAATATGAAAGTGTGTAGATGTAAAAACGATTGTATAGTACAAACGTTACTGTATCGATGAATTATGAATAAAGCATAGATTTGAAGTTTAAATTTGAATTTTATATTCATTGAACTTGGAGAAAGTAAGATAAATTGTTCCCAATTTTTTTAGGGGAAATGTGGTAATAGAAATACCCTTTAATCAAACTATATATCCAAATTAACGTTTTACAATAAAATTGGAAGTAACGTGAAAACCGTCACATTTCTGGGATCTTTTTTTATCGTGAAAATGAAACGTAAATTATAGTTATGTTATAAGACTCTTTTTGGGGCCGGAACCCTTTTGTGCCGAAGATAAGAGGAGATCTGACCATTGGAAAGATCTAGTAGGGCTTAGACCATCAGAGATACTGATGGGTGACTACAACCCGTTGAGATCAAATGAATGCATAAGTCAAAGTAAAACTGCACTAAGCGTTTTAACAGAGATCCTAACGGGACATTGCCGCCTGAACGGGCACCTGAAAAAGCTCAAAATAGTGTAGGAAGAAGAATGTAGATTCTGTGGCATATAGAAGAAGAAACCTGCATCCACATACTTGCGAATTGCATAGCAATTCAGAATCCGAGGGCACAGCACCTAGGAGATTATTGGATAGAAGACATTTACCTAAGATGAAGCCTGCAGATATCTTAAAATTCTTCAGAGAGATAGGACTAATTATAGGACTATTAGTCTCTGAGACGTTCCTCATGAGCTGAGTAGAAGTAAGGGGGCACAATAGATCTTTTAGGTCACTGTGAATGTCACCCCATCATACATACATACATAAGTTATAATGGTAGGATCATTCCAAACGCATTTTCTGAACGGTTCAAGTTTCTACGGGCAGTTTTCCAAATCGATGGACGTCTAGATATTTTGTTGTAGTGAAAAATCAAATACCTATTAAAAATTATAGACACACATCTTTACTTAATGTAATACCTATGATGTTTGAAAGTTTAATTTTTGATATTTTTGATCATATTGAAGATCCTTTTGTACAGCATTGCTATACTGAAAAAAGATCTATCAACTCAACTATACTTTCAAATCCAGCCTATTTCTCCCGTCAAGAAGCTAAGGTGCTTGACATTCACGGAAAATATTTATTATTTAAACTACAAGGAGAACACTTAACAATTTCAATTTTCTTTATAATCAATAACTATGTACTATACTCGTTTTTTTCCCTCACCGATTTATGTTGTGTTATAAGAATTATGCAGTGTAAATTGTTTTTTCTTCAGGACGAAATTATGTCTCTTTCAAGTCATACGTATGGCCAGGATTGTGCTCCAGGGGTCGTTGCACCAAACTATTTAAACTAATCCAGGTTTATAATATTATTCGAGCTTGAGTTATGTGGGTTGTACCAGCATTAAACCAGGTTTCAGCTTAAACTACAACCATTATTCAACTATTTTTTTAATGATCGAAGCATGTACAAAAGTCTATTTAATAAATGCTGTACATTTTATTTAATCTCAATTGCAGAAAACCATTGCTTCTTGAATATTTTTCTCAAAAGGAAGTTATAATATAATTAATTACTCTCCAGCTTCGTATACCACAATTTGTAATTTTTAATCCACCCTAAGATAAGGTTTTCCAGCTTATTAAAAGACGTGAAATTTAATTATTTTGCACCCCTTCCAACATAATGCTTCTTATTTACTATTTCAAAGTAACGTCCTGCCAGAATGAATTATAATAAAATTTTCCGCTGTGATGAAAGCTCTGTATATTAGGAAAGTTTCCATGCAATTACAGTCATAGTAAGTAAGCACTTAGCAGTTTTCATTTTCGTAGGTATATTATATTATGAACTTTCAAAACATGAGATAATTCAATAGTATATTACACTCCAAGGGCCGAAAGTTGAATTTTCGGCTTCGCCTCGGAGCATCATGACGCGCAGGGCCGAAATTCGCTTCGGAGCATCATGACGCGCAGGACCGAGATTTCAACTTTCGGCCCGTGGAGTGTATACTATTTTTCTTCATAGCCGGTCGGAAGCGAGTGCCGCTGGTCGTAGTTACGAGTATAAATACGCATGAGAAACTCTTTCCTCCCGCTGTTATAGAGGAAACGCGTGTACTTTTCACAGGGAGTAAATGTTGAACTTTCGTCCCTGCTATGAGGGACGAAAGTGCGTACTTTCGACCGAGGTATGAAGAAAAATGTTTTTCTTATAATACAGAGTGAGTTATAAGTACGAAACGCCTCAATTGTCTCGGAAACTGATTGCACGATTTTTATAAACTTTAATATGCAGGGATCTTGTGATATTATGACCGATATTATGGATATAAGATGAATAAATAAGACAAAATGTCATGAACTGTAATATTTTAAATTAATATTTGCATGAATCATTACTAAGACTTCACCCTATATCAACCAAGCAAAAAACTAAAACACGATTCGAAAAACGAGATAGACCTTCCAATAAAACTGCCATGAATTTTGGATAAGTCGAATCGGTTAAACTGAACCTTTCCTGATATAATCTAAATGCTTCTCATTTTAACAAATAGTTATCGCCCTCTCCTTGACGTGGTCGATTGCGACCGGAAACCACAGTGAGATTTTGGAGATTAGGCACTTTGCCGGTCTGAATTAATGTCTCTATTGCTTTTTGTGATTTTCCAAGTGAACGAGGCTTTTTGATGATAAAAGAGTTTTATTCAACATTAAATACTGTATTCAGCAACATGAACTAAATAATTTTGCAATATATTTTATTCAATAGGGATAAAAAAAACTATCCATTGTAATCCCCCTAAAAAATGAAGTGACACGTTGTCGTGCTTTATACATACGCTCAATTATAATTACTATTTGAATAAACTTTCCACATATCCTACAAAGGAGAACCATCTACTTTATACCAAATGGAGAACGGAATTCTGCTTTGCCTACTGAGTATTAACAACATAGGATTATTTGAAACGCTTCCAGTTGAATGGATAATATAAGCAGATAACTTCATAATTAATGTCAAGCACTTATAATTTACTTGAAAAACTTCAAATAACAAACAAAATCGGTCACTAGAGGTCGGTTTTAAATGCTCATTTAGTGGAAGATACTATTCATATCCTCCGACTATAAACCTGCATTCGATCTGTTTGCAGAACACACCTCACGTCTCTGGAAACAATCCAGAATGCTACTCTCCGATTATGTTTACGTGTATTGAGATCCAGCCCTTCCAAATAAAATCCTTTGAACTTTCCCTCTGCATGAGCAGAGAGTATTTTCTTTTCTCTCACCTCACTGGGATATATGCAAACCAAAAAGTTTCCGAAATCAAGTTATTGAACAGACATCGACAGATTTTCTGAAACTATTGATAGGCATAATTTATTTATTAATAATATCCCTTGATTGCACTTCTTCAATAAGTTTTCCAAGAAGCAAATCAATCCAGACTGCATAATGAGACTCATTTTACCGACGATTCCAAGAATAAGGAGGGTGTTAGATGCGCAAGTCACACCTCTAAAGTCCACTATAGTAGCATACCGACTTTTCAGAACCTGTAGCCTTCACATCGTATGCGGAATTCTCAAGGCACACCAAAGATAACTTCTATCCCACAAGTCTTTACTATTGTGCTTGGTCTCGATTCAGTCAATGAAGCACAAAAATTCATTAAAATTCACGGTTTAAGGCATTTATAACACAAATTATACTGGAATGGTATTTCAGTAACATTATTGTGGGTTCCATCTCACTTATTAGGCATTTCTGTAACCCAGAAGGCAGTCCATAAGCAGCAGAAGTTTGTTTTTCAGAAATCAAAGAGGCAATCATTCAATTATATGAAGATTTGAAGTGAAGCATCAAACAACTTATGGTAAGAACATGACAAAACCACTGGAAAAGATACAACATCAAACTCCATATCATCCAGACTACAATAAATTCGGCCATATTCCTGAAATTACAAGGAAGGACAAAGTAATAATGAGCAGAGATTGATTCACTCCTGCAATCACCATCAAACACATATTAGTAGACACTTCCACCAAATTCACGGCGATGCCCAGAAAATACTGAATTCTCAGTTTGGAGCTACATTTCGTTTTTTAAAAGAACATAGTTTATACTAAAATTACTTGTAAATCGTATCCACATCCCAACTTTATTGTGAAATGCAAACTTGTGTAACAGTGAGAATGGCTATTTGATACCAAGACACATCAATCTAAAAAAAAGGTATATACAAGAAAGGACCCCGCACTTTTTATAGGTAAAATGGTTCTCGGTGAAATTGTCTGAATTTTTAGTATATTGTAGTATTCGATGTACTGATTGAACGTGCAGAATCGCAAAGTTCGTTGATGGATATATATTGAAATACAAGGCGTTCAAGTTAAAAATCAGTAAATTTTATTTAATTATGTCCTCGGGATTTGAAAGTGCCAACTGCATTTTTTCTCGCTCTTATCATCAACGTACCTTCATATTAGTAAATATCATTCAGATGGTGCAGATTATATCATTATGTACAGAGTGAGAAATAAAAACATTTGAGTAATATCTCAAAATTCGATGTAATAATGAAATATTGATAAAATTATTTTGGCATGCAATATACTATTTTCATTCCATCATTAATCACAATTCATACATTTCGTACAGAGTGATTTGAAAAATTGGTGAAATATATGGCCGGTTCTTTCGTACACATCCTGTATATTCAAGTGAATTTTAATCCTCCGAAGATAGCTGATACCGTATAAACATGATCTCGTTGGGATATATAGGGTGATCATGAAAATTTTCGATGAGAAAAATGACAAAATATCAAAGTTTCAGAAATCACCCTGTAATTATTTAATTTTTCTTTTTGGTCTAGCTCAGTTACAAAAATTAAGAGACATGAGAATTATATTCCTATCAGGGTGAACGGGTGGTAAGATTATAATTTTAAAATTAGTGCAATCTTGAAATCCTTTTATAGCAACAGTATCTCCAACATGAATAAAAATACCAACAAACCTTCAATGTCATTTGTCAATAAATACAATTCTATGGTTAGAATACAAATAAGTTAAATATTATTAAATCGACAAATACCTTTTTTAAAAAAATGGAATATTCATATGCCAGCACTAGCCAGCGCTAGAATTCTTATGGCTTAGTGAGAAATCCTCAGTCAGTAAAATTCTGAACCAATAACAACCCTCATTTAATTCATTTTTATCAATAAAATCCAAAATAATAATAATTCTCACCAAAACTTTTATAACTTTTTCACAAAATTACAAAAGATTGTAATAATACTTATATCATCTTATATGTTCTCCAACCACGTAGTAATTATAATCAGAGAAATTGTCGTAGTCTATAAAATTCCCATTCTCCAAACGTAAAAAAATAGTTTCTCAATATTTTAATTTTTCCCTAAATCAAATTGAAAATACTTTGCTATTGGGCAAAATAGCTTTACAATTAATTATCATTGCCTATCAACGCATAAAACATTATTACCAATGAAATGTGCTATCCATAAATATAAAACAGCCACAAAATTCTCAATCAACGGTTTACAGCCAGCGAAAAAATGAAAATAGATCATAAAAAATCCAAATGGAATCTGTAGAGTCGGAGAGTGGAATAAATGCAAAGAATGTGCTGAAAAACGAATGAAATGATGAATATTCAGAGTTAAGTACCTACTTTTGAAACCAATGAATATCATGACTTTTCCATGATTAGTATTAATCAAGGGTTCATCCATCTGAACTGTAGTAATAAACTGAAGTATTTTAAAAAAACCAGACTGCATTAATATTTTTGATTGCAAAGCGTGTAACAAGGTATCGCACGTAGAAAGCTTCGACGCATTCTTCGTGCATCAGGAAATTCGCTTTTTTATTGCAGTCAAGTTTTGTTTTTTCTAGCAAATAGCTTTTTTACACAATAAAATTGTCAATTTAATTTGTAAAATCTGGAATTCGTCAAGCTGCTTGAGTACCGATCTTCAAACTCTTAAATACTGCTTCATTTTTTTCTTCCAATGAATTTCATTTTTAATTTGAATGTTGGTATTTTTTCTCTTCCAATATTCTCCACATGTCATTTTTTCCGGGATTACATTGTTATTCTCAATCTTTATGTTGCCGTCAGAAATATTGTCAATCTAACAAACCACAAAATAGTCAATTTTATGAGGCGCCATAGATTTTCCATTATCTCCATTTATTGAGGCTAGATTGCCTGGAAAATAAAAAATGGAGGGTTGTCCAAAAGTATATTATAACGAACTAAATATGCTCAAAACAAAAACGATTATATTCAGGAATCTTTGCATGGATAATTATCAGATGTAATTTTTTTCCTTATTTATCTACTTCCGGTTTATTAACTTTTATTATGTAAATTAAACACTTTGTAAATTTTTGCACATTTGAATAGATCTAGTGTCTTCGAATCCGTACATACCGGGTTTATTGTGAAGATGCATGGTAGACCGCCCAAGATGGCAGACTAGTTATTTTTAAGCATTCTCATAATATGGATATGGAATGGAAGGGTTTGCTTAGAACGCTTAAATTATTTTTTGTCGGTTTTTGGAACAACCTGTGAAGTTTGTTTAATATTTTAGACTGGAGTTGAAGACATATCGATATATTCTATTCAACAATTTCTCTCCCATGACGAGTTTTTTTTAATGTAAAATTCACATTTAAAATATGAAATAGCAGCTATATATGTATATATGCTGTAGATTGATTTACTGAGACCTACGAGGTCAATTGTGCCCATTTACTTCTACTTAGTTCCTGAGGAAAAGAGATTAGCAGCTCCTTTGGAGCAATTTGCCGGATGAGTTTTGGGATGTCTGCAGGCTTTAGGTTAGGTCTCCACTATTTTTATTTTTTTCAGGTGCCTATTCAGGCGACAATGTCCCGTTAGGATCTATGTTGAAACTCTTAGTGCAGTTTTACTCTGACTTAGGAATTCAATTGATTCCAGCAGGTTGTATTCACATAGCACAGAACATACCCAAGGAAGAAGCGACAAGCAATGTAAATAAATCTGTAACGTCTTTTTGCGCCACCTATTAATGGTGATTGTCTTTATTTGTTATGGTGGTTGCATACTGTATGTTTACAAGCCATAGGTTAGGTTAGGTTTATGGTGAGTGGGTCTATAAGGCCCTCCACTGCGACTCGCAAGAGTCTATTGTGGCTCACACCTATTCAGATTTCACCAAACTTATTCAGCTTCTTAACAAAGCCGATTAATTTATTTGGTGAATGATATTTCAGGTCCGAGGGCGAGAAAGAGACCCTGCCAAACATCAGATACCTGATTCGAGCCGCGGTGGGGCAGGCACAAATTATATGCTCTGCTGTTTCATCATCTTCCAGACAAAGACGGCAGATCGTGTCTTCCGACAGTCCAAGTTTTAGCATGTGATGATTCAGATGACAGTGACCTGTTAACAGGCCTGTTAGACAACGTTGCTATAGTCTAACATTTGTTTGGAAACATTCTTCGAAGGATGTATGAAAGCCTTTGAACGAACCAATCCTGGTAGATTATGCCAGAAGTCTAAAGCTCTTCTTGCCGTCCAGGTATTTAGTGTTTGTTTGGCAAAACTTATTGCGATGCCAATTTCCGATGGAAACACGTGCAGCACCTTCTCTTACAAGCCATATGTTCTGTGTTTACAAGTTTATTTTTATAATTTTTAAATTATTCACAAAGCATCTTCAACTTTCAATGAACCGTTAAATAGTTAGATTAAATAATAACGACAACCTATGATTTTTTGTGGACGGTTGTGAGACAAATTCAATAATTAATTTGTCTCTCAGAAAAGTTTAATTTTGGGGTTAACTTTCTTATTTTTTTCTACTTGCCTGATTGCACTGATATCAAATCACTAATCACTTGAAAGAGTCCTTGAACTAATTCCACACAATAAACTATACCATAAACTTGAGGCAAAAACGAAAAACCTATAGTATAAACATTAAACACTGCAAACTGCCCTGCAAAAGAAAATCAGCTGATTGACTTATCGATCGATAATAAAGAAAAAATGAAGAAGACTGCCTGTCCCGCCATCTACAGTTGGTGGCACTTAGTTTTAGCCAGGAAATATACCGGGATTTATTTTGCCATTACATTGTTGACCCCCTGGTCACACAAGACTATCTTTGCTTGTCTAAGCCGACTCAGATCTTTCAAATAATAATATTTTTTCTCTGCCGCTATTGGTTTTGGGAAAAAAAATTTAAGAATAAAATAATTTGTAAATAAAACAGGGATTTTAAGTTAAATTTCATTTCATAAAAGTTCAACTCGAAAAAAAGGTTTGATATGAAATAAAGTAAGGGATGCTAATCTCACCAACGTATATGATGTTACAGAAATATTTAAAAAATACCTGTGGTTAGTCCTATGCGATCGTCGCAGTGGAGGTGGCGAGAAGGCTCCACTCACATAGAACCTAGTCCTATGCGTGTGCACGAGAATTACAGACTTTTAAGTTATAGCTTTACTGAAATTTTAGAAAAAAAATAAAAACTCAATTTTAGTCATCACCTGTTAAGGGTGATATCTCGGAAAATGGTGGGCTGAGGAAATTTTGTTATAGGAAAGACCCATCTTAATTTCATACGTGCAATCACCTCATGAATTTTGTCGCATGAATTTAGAAGCACCCTGTATATTGTACAAGATAGTTCAATTGAAACCCATCTTTGGTCCAGGAAAAATTTATTGACAAGTACAGTTACAAATAACTACCACTACAATTGAGGCACATATCCCACTGTTTCACCAACCGATGTATACCCTGCTTATGGAATTCTTCTGGCTGTTGCTGGAAGAATTCTTTCACAGCGTTTTGTACTTCTGCGTCCGACTGAAAACGGTTACCTTTTAACGCCTTTTTTAGTGGCCCAAAGATGTGAAAATCGCAAGGCGATAAATCGGGACTATAGGGTGGATGCTCTAATATCCTCCATTTCTTTCGTTGCAGATTTTCTTTCACTACGTTGGCAACATGAGGCCGAGCATGATCGTGAAGCAGAATAACACCACGTGAAAGCTTCCCTGGACGTTTTCTTCTTATTGCTTGATGAAGCTTGTTCAAAGTTTCATTATACAGGTTTGCGTTGATATGCACTCTAGGTTCTGTAAACTCTATCAGCAAGAGTCCTTCATGGTCGAAAAAAAATGTCAACATCACCTTGCCTGCAGAAGGTTGAACTTTAAACTTCTTTGGTGGCGGAGAATTTGCGTGTTTCCATTGCATCGATGACAGCTTACTGGATTGTTCAAAATAATGACAACAAGATTCATCGCCAGCAACTATTGACGAGAGAAAATCATTACCATTTTGACTGTATTCCGTGAGGTGTTGCAAAGACAAGCCCATTCGCAAGCTTTTTTGGTCCTCAGACAAAAGACGAGGAACCCATTGCGCACAAACTTTGCTGTAACCTAGTTTGTGTACGATACTATGGACCGATCCTATACTCACACCAACATTTTCTGAAATTCGACGATTTTCTCTAATCAGGCCTTCCACACATGCCACATTCCTGTCTGTTGATGCAGTAATCAATGCACCTGGTGGTCGCTTATCATTCGTCCTCTCTTCTCCATTCTTAAATTTTCGACACCATTCCTTCACAGTTGGATATGCAAAACATGCGTTTCCATACACTGCTTGCATTCGCGTATAAATTTGCAACGGTTGCACCCCTTCAGCACACAAAAATTGAATGACCGCACGCTTATCACATTTGGACGGATTGTTAACAACAAACGCCATTTCAAAGTCACAATACTTAAAATCGCTGTCAAATATAAACGAAATAAACAGATCAGTGTGACGTTTGCATACACTACTAATGTTGGAAAACGTCAGTTGAATGATTACAATTGTTTCCAAGGCTAACCTGACCAAAGATGGGTTTCAGTTGAACAAGCCTAGTATTTGATATAAAATACTTTTTATCCATTAAACAGATAGGTGAAGGTGGTTTCTGGTGCGAATCCTCTACTATAAGACTATTTGAGAGAATCTGGTTTGTACCGTATTATGTTGACAATAGCTGCATACTAGCATACATAATACTAAAGCAGCAGATACAGCTATTTAAGATCTGACTCTCATTGATCATTGATGTTACCAAAACTATAATCTCGAACTTGAATATATCTGTTTGCTATCTCGATAAATTACGTGAAATGAGAAGTATCTGGAAACCATTTGAAAATCTTGGAAATTAAGTGATTTTTAATATTACGTTGCAATTTAAACAACTGTGTCAAGTTTTCTAACCTACTTTGTACTATTCGCGGAATATGATGTGAAAAGCATACGTATGTAACTTTCAACTCATAAACAAAATTCAATCATTCATATAATTCGAAATTCTGTTTGTATCAAATGTATGTTGATATATTAAACGTCAAATGTGGTAGCGCGGTTATTTCAAAGGGTTGATAAAACGTTAAAAAAATCGATGTTTCAAATGAAGTAAATGAATGTACTGCTCAATGTAAGATATTCTCATCCAGGCTGAATTTAATAATATCAATTTACGTGAACCAGCCTTCTAGACGTTGGAAGAACAATTCCCACCATTTACCTGTTTCTTATGATATCTCAGGATAGGAAAAATATATCGACACGAGGTTTTCACAGTTTTATTACTTATTTAGTTTACATTTTAAAGATCTACTTAAATTTGTATGCATCTATTTAAAATTGTAACAAGAAACCACAGTATTAAAAAAAATTACAGCGCCCTCTAGCATCATGTTATTAATCAGATTGCTTCAAATTTACAAATTTTCGATTGTTTAACAAAAGTTTTTTCAAACAACATCAAGTTTATTTAGTTTAGTTTAGTTTAACGCATCAGTATTTGCTGTTAAGCCGTAAATAGTGTACACAGTATTATAAGATTGGTAATAAAATGGCGACATTTACACCAATGAAAAGATGTTCCAATAATTCTCCACTATCAGTGAATGAAAAACTTATTATTTTAAATGTACACGATTGCATAAAATATGATAACCCGAGATTTACTGTACAAGAAACTGTCGACCGATGTTCCCTAATGACTGGAGTTGGAAAGTCCACCGTTTTGAAATAATTGCGGGGGAGAAAGATAGCAGGCCAATTGGAGCCTCCCAATAAAAGTCCAGGCAGACCTGTAAAAGTCGTTGATGAAAACACCAAAAATGTAATTCGAAGAAAAGTTCACTCTTTTTATTTTAAAAAAGAAATACTCACCCTAAATAAGATTTTAATGGAGCTTGGCCAGGATGACAGTATTTTGTTGATAAATAAAAAACTTTTATGGACCACTTTGAGAAATATGGACTTTGCCAGGAAAAGCATAACTGTAAAGCACTTTTACTGGAAAACGATGAAATTGTTTGCTGGCGTCGAAAATACTTAAGAAGTATAAAGCAGTACAGAACAGAGCAGAAGAAAATATTTTATCTTGATGAGACGTGGATTAATGAAGGTGATACAGTACCAAAAATGTGGCAAGACAAAAATATAACCAGTGCTCGCCAAGCTTTCATGGAAGGGCTGTCAACGGGTATTAAGGTGCCTTCAGGTAAAGGGAAAAGACTAATAATCGTCCATATTGGAAGCGAAGAGGAATTTTTAAAATAAGGTTTGCTAACCTTTCGGTCGTGCCATACGAGAGATTACTACGAGGACATGGATTCGGATGTTTTTGAAAACTATTTTGGTGAAATGATAAAATTTCTTCCGGCTGATTCAGTAGTAGTTATGGATAACGCAAGTTATCATTTTCGACACATAGAAAAGATTCCAACTTCATCTTGGAGAAAACAAGAAATTATTGACTGGTTAACCGCCAAAAGTATTGAATTTGAAGATAATTTGATAAAAAAGAACTATTAGCTATAGCAAATTTACACAAACATCGTTTTATGAAATACGCCGTGGAAGATATAGCAGAAAAACATAGTGTACTGTGCTGTGCACACCGCCATATCATTGCGAACTAAATCCTATAGAACTTTTATGGGCGCAAGTGAAAGGATTTGTGGCAAGACACAACACGACATTGAAAATGAAAGACGTTAAGCTACTGTTTCATCAAGCCATTAAGGAGGTGACACCAGAGAACTGGCGAAAAGCAGTCCTGCATGTCATTAAAGAAGAGGAGAAAATGTGGGATCTTGACTACTTGATCGATCGGACCGTCGACCCGTTAATTATAACGTCAAGAGGAGATGACAGTTCCTCAGATGACGAAGAATATTATGATTTTTTATAATTTAATTTCTGTATAATGTATTTTCTGTATAATATTCAATAAAAAATAAGTGTACCTAATACTATGTACATAGTGCCTAATTTGTATTCTGTTAAAATAAAATTCTCTCCTTTTTACGAGTATCCTACCGGCACGCCTTTGGCACACTATTTTCAGTGTTTGTGAATGGATAATAATAGGCTAAACCCATATATTCACCCCAACCCGGGTGGTACTACCTGCACTTGATAAAAAGAGAGAATTTTACAATGAAATCAATGCCAAACTATGGAAGTGGCTTAAATATTCGTTGGGTCACTCTGTGCTCCCTTTGCATACCTAATGAGGTTTTATTACACTATACCTTTTTGAAATGAGCTATAGCTATTATTAATTCTGTAATTGTTTTATTACTTCTTATCAACAGGGCAAATTTTTGCTTAATGGTTACTGTTATAGAGCTTTTGACTACTTGCTATTAATTTATACATACCTTCTATTTTTTGAAACTGTATTTCTTCTACTCGCAAAATGTGGTCATTTAATAATATGGTATATTAAAAGCATTTCAATTGATTTTTTTTTCTCAGTTTTTTCATATTTTTGTGTAGCTGATATTTGACTAAGAAGGAAACCAAATTCTTAAAAACTTCAAACATTAAATTCTTACATAATGTGAACATATCTCTTTATTTATCTTCAACAGATTTTTAATAATTGGGAAATCCAACTTATAAACTTGGTTATAGAGTATAGGTACTTACTCGGCATAGCGTGTTTTCTTTATTCTTCAAATTTTTGTTTTAAACTCTTATTATACTCATTATAACTGTACTGGACCTTCAAAATATGTCTTCTGAAATTCCATACCAAAGAGAAGACATGATAGTAGATATTCGTATTTTTTTTCACGTGAAAACATAAATACATTCAGCTAATAATTTTACCACCAAACGTATCACAATTTTCGATATTCTTGAGAACGAGAACAAAAAAACGGATTTTTTATCATCAAAATGTTTCATTTCTATTGCCTAGCCTCACTTACTTCACATGAAAACCGTGAACTGTCAAAGAAGCTAGCAACCAATAAAACATCATAGTCTCTAGTTTTATAATAGGCTGTTATTGGTCTGAAGTCAGATGTACGGATTTTAAACTGGCGCCCTCCACTATGACCAGAAATTGGGATGCGTTGAGCCCACGGTAAGGTGATGCAGTTGTTCTCGTCTAGTTTATTGAGTTTTCCTAGGCATTTCCGTGCTAATTTACGCAAGCTTTGATCTCTTCCTGACTATCCAACATGATATTAATCCTTAAACTTCTACATCTTCCATCAATATTAAACTGGCATATTTTCCTATGGCGTGTATTTTTGCTTAAAAGTTGATTTTAGTTTTTTCCAGGCTTACAGACTGTTTGCCGTGGAGATAACATAGCTTAAGTAATACCATCATGGAAAAAATTCAATCAAAAAAGCATTATTCTCACTCAAGAACTTCACTTTTCTCTTTATTATATAAAATCGTTACAAGTTTTCATTTAAAACGCTTCTTTCCAAGTTTTACTAATCGACCGAAATTACGAATTTCAGCAGCGCTCTAGGTTTGAAAAATTACTTTTGAATTATTCAAACCTGCATTTTAAAGACTTGAGAAGTCGAAAGTTGGCGGAAAAAAATAAATTAATAAAAACCTAATCCGCCCAAATTACGTATCCTGAATCTTAAGATCTTGATCTTGTTATTTTTGATAACCTTTGAATTGGTTCAACTTTTTTGATATATGGAAGAGAAGTAATTCATTATTTGAATGATTTTCAATTTTAAAATGAGTTATGAAAATTTGAGAATTCTGAAACAAGAAGGATAATTGGTGTCAGATTGAATCTATTAAGTATACAGCATTATGAAAATGTCTTTTGGATAACCTGAGAGTTACACTTCTGAAAGCTAACAAAAATAGAAGTTATTAATAATAACAACCTTCATCGCACATCCTGACATTAAATAATATAGCAGGGGTTTGAATGATTTAACAACATATAGCAGGGCGTTCAAAAAATACAATAATTTGTATATAAACAAGTATCCTACTAATCAAACTGTGAAACTTACAGGTATTAAAAAAAACTTCATTCTTCAATTATAAATGACCAAATCTTCAGAATATATCAAGATACAGGTTTAACTTGTTTCGTATGACGATAGTCGGCTAGGTTTACAATATCTCTTAGTGACGTATAATTTTTTGTTTCTGTAGACGGATTTTATTGTATGAGGGGCATCTAAGGAGAATACTATGCCCTAGTTTCAAGTTCTTGCATGTTGTAGATGTTACATATAGTACCTACACTGCTCAATATTGTATGTAGTAGTTACCGTTGTGGGAGAAAATAAGATAACATTTTAATGACGATCTCAACTGTGCACATAATCATCTTGTATATATGTTACGTCCCAAGCCCGATCCTGTACGGAGTCGAGCTTCGTACAATGAATTTGTACGGAGTCGAGCTTCGTACAATGAATTTGTACGAAGTCCAATCTGTACAAGGCATTTTGTACGAAGCCGAGATTGGCGAACTTCGGACAGAGATGATTGTACGAAGTCGACTCTGTACAACGCTGGTTGTACGGAGTCGGAGCAGGGTAGGGTAGGGTAGGTTGGGTTGGATTTCCTTCGCTGTTAATGCACTTTACAACATTTTGGAAAATATCCATTAAAAAAGTGTACGGAAAGCAAGCTTTTCTGTGAATTATACAGAAAGCTAGGATATCTATGAAAAGAACATCTCCTCGCTTTCCATACACTTTTTTAAATATATCGTTTGAAAAAGTGTATAGAAAGCAAGTCAATTCCTAACCTAAACCACCATACCCTACCCTACCCTAATCCGAATCGAAAAATTGAATTGTGTAATTGATAGATTCGTCCTAAGTCTGCGCTAAATGTGAAGGGGGATATGTTTTTTTTAAAGAAGACCTGATGGGCCGATAATATCAATTAAAAACCCATAAACACCCACTAATTATCTTTGACAGCGTAATTCTACCCTCCTCCGCGCCTTCGAGTCAGATAATGTTCAAATTATAATAATTTTCAATAATAACCCAACCAAACCTACCCCTACCAAACCACCTTCGTATTTTTAGTCAATTTTTGAAGAAAAAGTTATAATAATTTCCAATAATAACCCAACCAAACCTACCCCTACCAAACTACCTTCGTATTTTTAGTCAATTTTTGTAGAATAGTATCGATGCTCCGACTCCGTACAACCAGCGTTGTACAGAGTCGACTTCGTACAATCATCTCTGTCCGAAGTCCGCCAATCTCGGCTTCGTACAAAATGGCTTGTACAGATCGGACTTCGTACAAATTCATTGTACGAAGCTCGACTCCGTACAAGATCGGGCTTGGGACGTAACATATATATTGTAATGATATGTTGTCTTACAATTTAATTTTTTATACTCGGCTAGCTCAAATAATCTTTTACTATCTAATAAAATTTGGATTTACGTTTTTCTAGCATGAGTTGACTCTGCATAGGGGCAAGTTCTATATTTAGATTTAGAAAATAGATTTACCTACTGTAGATTTCTAATTTACCTAATTGATTCTCACCTATTCAATTTTTGGAATTACAAAAAATAAATTAGGCACCAAGCATCAAACATTAACAATACTATATTTTATAAACCGTTCAATGTATTATTAACAAATCTAGTATGTTTTTAAATTTTTATAATGATAAATAATTGGCCAATTTTCCCGCTAAATTAGTTTCTAAAGAATGTCTTTTTTTATTATTATTTAAATTTTCAAAACTACAACTAATAAGTTCTTATTATTTTCAAAATTAGAATTTATTGCTGGGTGATAATTTAGGAACTTCAATTCTCTTATAAATTTCTTGTAATAATTTATGTTGAAATGTTTTCTTCTTAAAATCCAAATGGTTCAATTTATAAAATAACCCCAGTGACTTCTGTCAACAATATACTTAATTTTTCTTCTAAACTTGTGAATTCTTCAAATAATTATAGAATATATTAACCATTTTTCTTCGAACTTGACCACACAAACCAGTCAATATTCCTCGACTTGTATTCCAAACCATGACGTAACAGTTAACCAACCACACAAACCAGCTCACTGAGATAATTTGACAGTGTAGTTATCTTATTGGAGGTTGGGTGTTTGTTTTTTTCAGGGTTTCCACAAACCGCTACGTCATAAAAGTTAACCGTGACGTGACGGTATTGTTAACCCGGTTTGTGTGGTTAAGTTCAAAGAAAAATGGTTATTATCAATTTACCTCTATATCTAGCAGTATCGGTTCAATTTATATTATTTTAATCACACCATACAACTTTTTGGAGAGATCCTAATCTTTTCTGTCTCCTCTCAAATTTTATATCAGTAAGTCCTTTGCCATTTTGACATTACTTTTTATCTCAAATTTTTAATAAATGTCTAATGAATTTATTAGTTGCATTCTCTACTTACAATTACATTACAATATTAAAATATACCTGGCAAGTTCTTAAAACTGTTTAGGTGTACAGTATAATTAGTTATTATTAATTCAATCTAAAAATCATATCACTCCAATTTTGTAGCTTGTAAATTTTAATATCTTTATTACTTTCGACTTTAAATTTATTCTTCTTCGATATATAGAAATTTTTTGTAACAAATATTGTGAGGAATTTTCATGAAACTATAGGTATATGCTTAAAAAAGACCACTAACTTTTTCTCTATTTAGGTTATTTAGAGAATATTTGTACCAGGAGAGTATAATATTTTTATTGAATTTGAATGAAGCTAACAAAAGGTTGTTCCATATGTCTATTGTTAAAGCCAAGTTGAAGAAGCCTATTATAATAAATTCTAGGAAGCCATCGAAAGAAGTTTCTCTAACCAGGTTGAAAACTAAAAATTCCAATTTTATTTTATCAAGACCCCAGACAGAAGCACCCAATAGTGTTGAATAGTATAGAATTATTTCATTTTTGCCTTGCAAGATTTTATTTTGAAAGTTGAGATCATAACAGCTCCAAAGGATTGTTTTGTCTCAATGCGTGAAGGCTGGTCTATCTTTAATACGTCATTGACTGAGACATTAGCCGTATTGGAAATATCACATAAAATTCTGCAGGATACCCTCTGCCTTATCAAACATTCTATGTCTAATACGTACTTCACCTTTCAAAACAAATTCTTCAGGCAAGTGAAGGGAGCACCAATGTGATCCACTTTTAGTTCTCCCAAACTAAAGCCCACCTTTACGTTTACACTTTTGTTATCTGGCCACATGGAATGCTTCCCATTCGATTCCTTCCTAATCCATCTGAACGGTAAACATCCTTGTTTACAGTTTACAATGGAGGTGGAGGAGAATTAGTGTTTAACTTTTCTTGATATCCTTATCACCAAAAACCCTGGTTTCTCAAATTTCGTTTATAGAAAGCCGACACATACCAACCTAACTGCCAATTCACAGACTATTTCACTCATTTTATTTTTTTTGTTTTTAATTAAACAATTTCTATAATAATTGTTATATCACAAAGTTTTCCGGTTATTTGAAACTTTCTTTTTGACGAAGCCAATTTCTCCCTTGTTGTAAAGTAATGAATTTAGGTGTTGAATATTACAGGAGCCATGGTTTTGTTGATAGGATTGCTGCGAGTAGTTACATTTCGTTTGTGTCGGTCAATACTTATTTATCCAAATTTAATAAACACGAAACACCTAAAAAGCTTATGATTAAATCATTTTTTGAAATCATTCATAACAATCACCATGACTTTGTATTATACTCCGACGCTTCCAAAAGTGATACTGGCGTTGGCTGCTCAGTTACCACAGCAAACAATCTCATCAGCACTTCCCTAATCCCTCCTTTGTGCAGTGTGCATACTGGAGAATTGTACAGTATTCTACAAGCTTTTAAGCACATCAACCATTCCAATAAAAAAGTTGCCGTTTGTACAGACTCTCTAGCGTCTATCCTATCTATTCAAGAATTGTTTACTGAACATCCCATTGTCCAAGAAATCCATCACTCTTATCACCATATTCATTCCCTAAACACCACAGTCACCATCATATGGATACCCTCACACATTGGTATACCTGGAAATGAACTAGCCGATCAGCATGCCAAAACAGCGTCAACTACTGCCACAATTACTTCTCATATCCAAATCTGCAAGGATGTTAAGGCAGAAGCAAAAAGAATCGTTAGATATATGTGGCAAACTCACTGGAGCTCCACCAAGACTTCCCTACTATCTATCCAGCCTATTCTCAACACACCTCTGTATACTGACCCCTCTGGACTCTCTAGACAAGAAGTATCAATAATACGTAGACTTCGAATAGGTCACACCAAACTCACACACAGCTACTTAATGACTTCAAGCAACAGACCTTCCTGTCAAAGCTGCCAGTGCCCACTTACTGTTAAACACATCCTGGTTGATTGTCGCCAATTTAGCACAAGAAGACGACAACATAATCTCAAATCCCAGCTGCAAGACATCCAAATCGAGACAACACTGAGATTCTTAAAAGATATATCACTTTATCATAAACTTTAAACTATGTTTTTAACTAACTGTAATAACTATTGTTTTCTGTAATCGCCCCTGTGCAAGTGGCCATAGTTGCCGAGCACGTTAATTGAATAAAAAAAATTAACCTTCGTAAAATTTTTCAATTTGTACTCACCATAGTTATTGTTGATTTAAACCTTCTTTTTGACATAGCTAGTTTTTTCTGGTTGAATATCGCATATCTTTGGATCCTTTGAGTTGTGCGATGGACAATAAGTAAAGACAATGGTAAAAAGGTGGTGTTCAGTTTCTGTGTGGGAGTGACAAACTTATAAATATAGATATTGAGTATTGCATGAGCCATGGTTTTGTCATTAAGAATGTTAAAAAAGGTTTTTTGATAATTTTAATTTTATACAATTAAAAATATCTTGGGAGGGGTTTAGGGGATCTGAACTCCCATACATTTTTAACGGGGTGCAATAATTTTTTAATTTTTTTTAAGATGCTCTGATCATAAGAAAGCCACTTGTCAACTTTCATTATAATATGTCGAACAACTGGCGAAATATTTGAAAAAATCAATTTTCATTTGGTAAGTTCGGAGGGTTGTAACTTTTTTCGCAGGCACATTTGTACTAGGGTAACTTGGGTTGGATCGAGTTATTTTTAGCCCCAGAATATGTGGTATGATTTATGACCTGCCTTTTTGTTACACCCTGTATATAAGTCAATCACAAAATAGGTCACTACTGGTTTAGCCGAAATATTGAACATCAGGTAGGCATCACATCAAATGTAACTTTTGTCAATTTGACGATGATATGTCAATATCTAAATAATTATAAATACTTAAGTCTTTTAGATTGTTCATAAATCTTTTTATTAAATAGTGGAATCAATTAGAAACATTTGTAATCAAACAAATTTATAAAATCCATTGCCATAAAAAGTTCTGACATAAATGAAGTCTTGTAATTCTACCGTAACATGATATAAGTAAGTAATTCACTCCTTATATCAGTTCCAGGTTTGAGCTGAGAAAATACTCCTCATAATATTCGATGAAGAAACTCTCCCTCAAGTTTTTTGGCACGAAGCTGGAAACACTATGTTTGAACACAATAAAGTTTATCTCGTTGATGACTGAGTTCCTTGTCACAACAAAAATCGTATTAGTATTGCAGAGAAACTTACCACATTTCTCTTTGAAAACAGAAAAGTATTTTGTTTGAAAATACGAAAATACAATCTCAGAAAATAAATGTTTTCTCACAAAATGCCGTTTGTTTTTTGACTTGATTTATTTAAAAAGTCTGAAATCTGTGATTTTGTGGATTTAGGTACTTAAACTAACCGTTCGTTCATTCTTCCCTAAGATTTTTCGATTCTATGAAAATTATATAACTTTCGAACCAAACATCAAATTCCATTAGTACGACCGTACCCATATACGGATTCCAAGGGTTTTATTAATTGATTTTTTATTAAGCAAGCTATTTAATTGTTAAGACCAACCTCAGTCCCCACCAATTTTAGTTCCCCAAAGTTCAAATTATTAATCAGCTAACATTCAGTTATCTTCATCTGCCTAGAGATTGAAGTGAAGTGAAAGAAATTATAGTTTTTCTGTGTTAGATAAAACTTAATATAAAAAAATACAAATAATGATCAATTGGATATTTGGATGTTTTACAGATGATACAAATATTTAATTTAAAATTAATGGGGTTAGTATTATTAATTGAATCTTCTCACCAAAAAATATTGGAATCGATTAATCAATTTAAGACATGGCCCGCTGCCGAAAAGGCATTGTTAATGAATGTAACCAATCAGTATGAAGCAAATATATTCGTCAGGGTGCAAACTTTAAAGGAGTAAAACTGTGTCTCCAAAAATTGTCTCCAGGAACTGAATTATCCGGGAACTGTATCCAGAAAACTGAATCTTGTGGAAGCTGTATCATCCGGGAAGTGAATCATCCGAGAACTTTATTGTTTAATAGTCAATCGTCCGACCAGCGAAAACATCTTCATTCATGAATATGAAATTTAAATAACTGAAATTTCCCGGTTAACTTCAAAACCAGAAACTATATTTAACCAAATTATTGGTTTTTCGGACTGAGTAGAATTACTGTCCTATTACTATTCCTTTAATGATAAATTTTCATTAAATTATAAAACTTTAAAATCTAAAATCAATGCGCTGATGTCCATTTTCTCTATTAAAATTTTTCTATTATTTTCAGTACTTCTCCATTTGAAACCTATTTTTAAAAAAATCCTACTGAGAGATGTTCCGGAAGCCACAATTCCTAAAACGTCATTAATTTTGTGTTGTAACTTTTTTACCGTAATACGACACCCTTCCCTCTTATGAAAGTCGTAAATAATCCGTATATTGGAACACCCCTTCTCGGGAATATAAGTTATTGGAGCTCTTCTAGGCCGCTTCTTTCTTGGGGTGGAAAATTTTACTTACACGTTTTTTGCAGAAATCAATCTCTCCTTCTTTAACCACTGATACCTGATACAAAATAAAGATTTGTGTTGAAATAGTTATTTTTGAAATTTATTTAATGTTACCTGTAGCGAGATATGTTTTATTTTTCACATTTGATAACGTATTCGACTCACATTTGACCACTTTGAAAATAATTGAACACTTTAAAAAGTTATTGCACGTGCCTCACTCTTGATAACTGGTTTTTTGTTAAGCGATGACGTTTTTCCAGAAACAACACAAAAATCATTCAGACAATGCCAAACGCCAAAAGAATTGGAGGACAACTAATGATACGCCTATGTACAGAGCATTTATATGTCTTGAAAGAGCTGTAGTGGGAGATAACATTGAAAATGAGTTTGTGCACATGGGGGCGGGATCGCCATCACGTTTGGCGCTTGCAGTACATTACCTTAACGGTTAACGTCACGTGTTTGCTATTCAAAGTTAATAAGTACCTAATAAACTTCCTTGCATTACATAGTAATTCTTTGTATCGTCACACGCGCGGTTTGTAGAACTTTATTGCCACTAGGAAAAAAAGTTTTCCATTATTCAGCTAACTCTGTTGCACATTCATAAATAGTGCAACATAATCTAAAGTTCAATTATATGATTGACATTTTAATGTCGCTATATAGGTCAGCGTTTCCTCAGCTGTATATTATATTTTATGACAATCAATACCCTTGGATGGATGAAATGTTACAAAAATAAACAAGTACAGCGAAAATCTATTTCCCAAAATATGATTTCTTCAGATTATGTATCCTATTCGATCTTTGAATTTGTTTAAATGCAAAAGTTTGAAACAAATGTAGCAGCATCAGATACTCACAACAGCAGTGCCTTGAAGTTTTTAGATGGATTTGAAGTAACTTATTCAGCACTATATAGTGCCACGGAGAGTAGATGATGAATTATTCTTAAAGAAATAGTGAATTGGGATCAAAATTCGATCTGCTGCTGCAATATTTTCCACACGTTTAAAAAAGGTCTTTTTCGCTCTCGTTCTGGGATGTTGGGGATAAAATTATATTTAAATTTCCCACTAATAATTAGCTATAATACTCTTCTCTAATTTATATAAAATTTGAAAATTAATTTATTTTTTTAATTGTTCATAAATAACAATAATTAAATAGTGGTTGATATATTCATAGATTCACGAACAGATTGTTTTAGCATAAGCTTACACTTTTGCTCAACTTCAGTTGAATTTCCTTGTAAATTGAAAATATGAGGATGTCAAAGTTGTGACAACCACAAACCAACATCCTAAAATTTTGACAACAAGCCCATATGGGCTTGAAACAATAATGTATTATTATAGTTTCCTGTGAAATTGTCGTATTTAGTAAGGCATGTTACCAATGGACATGAAAGAATAAATATATTACTCCTCCGCTTTACAAAGTTTTGAAAAATATTTTTCAAAAAAATACTTCCCGGGCTAACGTTTCTGTTACTGGAAGACACAATCGACATCGTGAACACAAAGAATATAACAAATCATTTTCAAAATTACTAGAATAGAGATGTCCAAGATTTGGATGGGAGGGTGTTACTGGACCCTCATCATGGGAAACGAGTATTTATTGATTAGTTGGGCACCACCAGTCAGAGGCTTCGAGTAGTTGACACCTCAGAGCTTAGACTTTTTGTGCTCTTGGTTACATAGATGAAACTGGGCTTTCGACTGTACATGTTCCGCCAAAAGTACTAGGACCTAAAGGCGTTAAACAAATCGATTTAATGACAAGTGCTGAGCGAGGTTCTACTGTCACAATGACCTGTGCCATTATTGCTGGCGGAGGATTTATACCCCCTATGCTAATATTCCCACGAGTCAACTATAAGGACTTCATGCTTACAAATTCTCCACCTGGTACCGTGGGAGGTGCAAACCTTCCGGTTGGACCAACGAAAATTTATTTTTTCATTGAATTAAACATGTAAGACCTTCCACTAACTCACCGTGTGTTGTGCTCTTAGACAATCATGGAAGTCACATCAGTGTGCCTGTTATAGATTTAGCCAAGCGAGATGGTATTATTTTAGTGACTTTTCATCCACATACAAGCCACAAGCTACAGCCACCAGACAAAGGAGTGTTCGGACCATTTAAAAAATATTATAGCACTGCAACAAATGAAATGATGATTACCCCTGGATATGTGGGTAAACCAATAACAATTTACAATGTGGCTACACAAGTTGGAAAAGCATATCCGCTAGCCACGGGAAGGTATCCAGTTAACGAAAACATTTTTGACGACTCGGACTATTTATCAGCACAGGTAACCGATCGTCCATATAATGTTACTTCCGATAAAAACGAAGATGAAAATATAGCTGACATTACTGACATTTTAGCTCAGTTAGCTCCAGAGGCTAAGATTCCTTCACAATCAGTTGCAGAGGCTAACACTTCAATTCAATCAGTCCCAGAGGCCGATATTCCATCTACTTCTAACCGCCAGATACGCCAGAGAAAACCAGAATTGAAATGATGAAGATGGCTAGTCTATTAAGAAAAAAGAGAATGGAGAATATTGAAATTTCACAAAAAAAAGAGCTAAAGGCAAAAGCAAGAAAAAGCGTGTTAAAAGAAAAAACGTGTCTGATTCTGAATCCTCCATATCAGGAGATAATTTTTCGTTAAGGGAATCTGATCTGAAATGTCTTTTGAAATTCATGATGATGAAGTTGAGAATTCAAACCCAAACAGTGATTAGAAATTCTAAAATTCAAAATAGATGATTTCGTGATGTTTGTTTACGAAGATAAACATTTTCCTGGAAAGATTGTTGACATTAAAGAGCAAGAATTTGTAATAAAATCCTTGGAAAAATCTTTGAAAAATTGGAAATGGCCTGAGAGAGAAGACAGAAACCCCAGCATCCGATATTAAGCAGAAAATTGAACCTCAAAAAAAAAATTAGTTGCACTATGGAAGTTTATGCAGTTCCACAGATTTGAAAATTTTTGAATTAGTTTTGTAATTATAACTTTATGAAGGTTTTTAAAGTAAACTGCGTTTCAATAATTACCCATCGATTGTGTCCAAGGTACAACTTCCTTGTGTTCAAGGTACAACACCCGTGTTCTAAACATTAGCGCTTTAAACATCTAACAAGAAGTATATTGTTCTGTAATAGTTCAACAATACACCACACAAGTTAGGTTGATTTATTGATTGTAACAACTAAAAAAAAAAATTTGTAAAAAAGTGCCAGAGGTACATGTCCCCCTACCGTTTGTGTGAAGATACCACTTGTCCCTACCAGGCTCAACAGCCTTTTCACTAGGTCCTTCTTGGTCGCTTTAGTCCTCTACCATGCTCAGCCGACAGATAGGTCCATCTATAGGCCAATCGTATGCATGTGCTTCCTCGTGTACAGTGACTGGCGGGTATTCTCGTTTCTAACCCCTGTTAGTTTTAATATTTCCTTATTCAGTAACTCCGAGAGGTTTTTGACCAGGAGTTTACTGTGTTCCTGCTTTGGCACGTGGCTTCAACGCTGGTTCAGGACCAGTTAATGCAGTTTTAGTTGCCGTTTCATTACCTACGATACCCTTGTGTCCTTGGAACCACTTCACCCTATTGTAGTATGCGAGTATTGAGAGTTTTTGAAGGCAGTTACAGATCAGCCTAGATTTGATCCGGAGGCACGCTGAATATTTCAGTGCTGCCTGACTATATGATAGTATTAGGATTTTCTGGCCTCTATACCCCCTTCTTATGTTTATTTGTAAAAACGTGTCGATAGCGAAGGTTTTCGCCAGGAATGCGGATGCAAAAATCATGTATTTGTTAAACTAATTATCACATTTGACACTCAAATAGGAACCATACTTGCACCTTATCTGCGTATCTTTCCACAATTATTATTATTTTCTGCCTAATTGTCACACCCTGTATAATTATTACTAATTCTGTTGAAACCATTTTCACGAGCTTTTCATTAACGTATTATAAGTAGAGAGTTGCCAATTAAATTATTGTTGGTGGGTAGGTGGTGCTTAGAAGTTGATGAGAGTGTATTATCTTCTTTGTTATTCTAGTTCTTCCCCTCTCCCCTTGAAAAGTTTTGAGGAATCTGTAACATCTTTATTCGTTCACAATATATAAATCTATTGTGAGTTTTTCAATTGACAAACTGTACCACGTTTTAATTGTTTTTTGAGTTCTGAGAAACATGAAAATACCAGTTTCTGAAAGCTCTTCACACAAAGCACTATTTTGTGAATGGACGTGCTGCAAAATATAGACATACAGTATTGACGTTTTTCGCAGTATTGTCTTGTGAATCCTATGGAATTAGTGTGAGCTTGGTCGAAGCGAAATATTGAGAAAAACAACATTGTTCCAAAGTTTTCCCTCGGTGTGCTGCAATTAATTAAAATACGATCTTTCACAAGCCGTGGGATATTCTCCATCTCTCAATGAATTCTTCTTCACATTTAGATTCATTTGTTCACCACGCTACTCGTATATTTCATGGCGATGCCCTAGTTTTGCTGTGATTATAAAAGCTATTCCGCCGAATTTACATGTCAAACCATTGATAATTATTGTATAAAGCAATTTTGTATGGTATTTGTGCTGCCATTATTCTAATGAAACAAAATACATTCGACACATTCTCTTGAATGAATATACTTAATAATTGTGAACAATATTAACATACCTACATGTTCCTAGGTATTGAAATTCTTCGATCAAAATGTACTTCTACAGTCTTTGGCATTACACCAATAGCGCTGGGAGGAGCCCCACGATAAACTATACCAGGTGTGTCGAAAAATGTATGTCCAATCTCCTTTTGTGAAGTCAGATACGTTCACTTATTTTGATAGAACCTATTCACGTTTCTCAGCCATACAGGCTTTGCGGAAAATTTAGTCACACAACAAATGCTGCAAGTCCATTTAGTGAGCACTTTGGTTAGATGACCAATTCCACTGCGACCTTTTCATACATATTGTGGTCCTCTGAATCTAGATTACATTCTCCAGCTTGACAATTTTTAAATAGCCAATCAACCTCGAGATTGGACCTTTCAGGTAGTTTCTTGTCGGTGTCTTCTTATCGCCTAGTACAAGAAATCGCACATTTGCCAGGCAGTCGCACTGACATGAAATGTGCTTCCCAGTTTCCTCCTCTAGGTGACCGAATCTGCCCCATCCCCACTAGTTACCTTTATTTCGTATATTAGGTATGCCTTAAATGTTGACGAATGTCTTCTTGTCAACTATTTTGCCTGTCTCTGATCAGGTGAGATTGATAGCCAACTGGAGACTTTTGTGCCACCCAATTTCTTGTGGCCATGTTTATTGTCGAATTTGCGACGGCGTAGAACGGTCCGAGCCGTTAAATGACATAGATGAGTTTTGTTTGGCTGCTTTATCCGTCTGTATGCTAGCCTAGAATTGACCTCTATGGAATGGAGTACTTTAAGTGCTGCTTTGCTGTCTGTGCTGATGGCTACTGAATGGTTTGTCCTTCCTGGTAGAGTTATTTGGAACTTATTATTAAAGCTGTATCTCGTGGCCATTCGTCATTGAGTTTTCCCATTGAGTCATGTGCTTTTAGCTCCTCGATAGTCAGCATTGTGAGTTAATTGTTGACTTTGAACTAGTCTGTGCGTGACAGATCTGGCTTTCCTTATATAAACATATGTAGTAGTGGTAGATGAAGCATGACTTCAGTCGTACTTGTGGAAGTGGTTCTTCTGAATCCAGTAATACACAGGCAAGCAGGCCTTTGTGTGCTACTAAACATTATCACAACTCCCACTTGCAGTATCTTTGTCTACCACATCACTGATACATAGGCTATCATTGGTCTAAAAACTGTTGGGTCATTATTGGGTTAAAACCCCTGTTTTGTTACATTATTCTGCATCTGCCGACGTGGATGAAGTAGTAACTTCCAAAAGTGAGTGTTTCGTGAGAGCCCTTGATTAAAATAACTAGCTAACTTGCTTCTTTGTCAAATGGAATCACTGTCTCTTAGCACTATCGTTTTTAGGTCTTGTGGGGCTTATTTTTCGGGAAAATAATTTGTGTTCTATGTGTTCTGTTGTGGACAGTTTTATGATGAGATCGTCTACTAAATTTGTCCATAGTAATAATAATAACACTTCCCCTCGTAAATATCATCTCCCTATTCTCGCCTTTATCCTTGCCTTTTGTCAATCGCCATATTTTTGTGGGTGTGCCCTGTCTTAACCAATGTATTCTTGGTAAAATTGTTAAATGCTCTATCGGTTTATAAGGAAGAGGCAATCGCTATGACTTTGTGTTATATTTACTTTGATGAGATAAGCCTGCTTTGATCACCCAATGCAGGATCCGTCCGTAGATTTGCCTGATTGATAAGCATGTTGACGATTGTTTAGGGGCATATCCTTCAACACTTTGTATATATATATATATATATGTGCAGTAACCTTTTATATATTTTAAGGAGAAAGAAGGATATGTCTATTGACCTTTATGACTTTGGTGTGAGGTCAGATACCTTACCTACCTTGGGTATATGAGTGACTTTAACCTTTTATTATCCTTCCAGTCCGGTGCTCCCATGCCAAACGGGTTTCGAGGATCTTAGTTACATCTGTACCTGGGTATTTAAATGATTGAAATTCTGTCTAATCTTGTGACTATTTCCAGTCTGTAGAACTTGGCCTTTTGGCCTTCGTTTTCGTAAAGTAGGTCTAGCTACGTCTTCGGTCAGAATTGATAAGGCTGAAAAGTGAACGTTTATTACTTCCTTCAAACTCTCCTCTTTGGTTAGATTTCATTATTCTGGAAGCATTGTTTGCGTTGTTATTGTGTAAGCCGAATCACAACTTTTTTCTGTAGGTTGATAAGGTTACGTTTGGCTTAAAAATATGTTGTTTCTCCCTCAGTTGCCTAGATACGATAGAAGTGTCCACCATTGCTCCAGACTACTAGTGTGAAAGTTTACACTCCAAGCGATTCAGTTGTGCATTTGTGACGGAATTAATCGAATTTGGTGAAAGCTTGTAGTATTGATCCACCCAACAAAACACTGCTGATTTTTTCTCCTCGTTTCCTTTATCTATGAAATAATTCTTAAACAATTGTGAATTGTGTTATGGGATTTTTTTACAGATAATGGAATATTTGTGAGAAATAAATGATTAAAATTGTATTCAAAATCAACGAGCATGAACTGGTTGATGGTTAAGGTTAACAAACCATGATGGACCTAAATCTGAAAATCTCAAAAAGGTTACAGAGACCGTATTAAAAAAAAAAATCGAAACTTCAAATAAAAAAAGGAAAATTCAGAGTATTGTCGGAAGTTTTCCAATTTCGATTCCAAGGAACGGAAACATTAAGTATGTCATTCGACAACGGCTACTACCGCGACCTTCGCCTGTAAGTTCAAGGAGGGCCGAGCCTCCGGCCTCATCAGCTCCGATACCCTACATTTTCGCTGAACTGGAGCACAGCGCTTCAGCGTATTACTGTCCCAGGTTTTTCTTCTCTTTTTTAGTGGCATATATATATATTCACTTGTCACAATTTTGTTTTTGTGTATAATAAATAGAATGTACAGCATAAACAGTTACTAACACAATAACTATTCAATTTAAGAACATTCAAAGAAAAATGCAATATTTTTCGGTTCGAGATTTTACCCACAATATTTCTCACCAAAAGGTTCCATTTAAGACTGGCAGCATTGATACTTATTCTCCCGTACACAGGGTGTTTCAAAAAAAGGTAACCGCGTCTCTAGGATAGGTAGAAAACTGAAAAACAATTGGGGTTTGCTCAGTTTTGGTGACGCCATCTGTATTCAAGATAAAGGGAGATGAAGAAAAAAAATGTATAGGTACACATTGTAATGAAATTTCATTTTTTGGAAGCAGATACATCCCATGAATTTGTTTTTATATCCAACTCTCATAAAGGTTCGTGCCAAGTAGTATTGAACATAACTTTTTTTAAGGTCAAAAATTCAAGTGAACTTAAACATTATTCAATTTTACAACAAAAAGGTACTCTTGGTAAAACTCGGTACCGATGTGTTCCGTTTTCGGAATATTTTGATTTAAAAATTATGAAGTAATAATCGATGCTTGTATAAAGCAAAGTCATTAATTATTATTATTAATATTATTAACTAGTATGCATTATGTGAAGTAAACATTTTTTGTCGCGTCTGAGACCTCATCAATAAAAAATTGGGATTGACAACGTTTCACAAAAGTCCATTCAAATCGGTATATTTTGGAAAACTGTCATTTATTGATAGTTATGATGATAAGTCAACAATAATGAAATTTTTGAAACCTTGTTATTTGTTAAATTAGATATGGTCAATCAAAATGTACTCAAATGTTGAATATACCGACATGTCATCAACCTTGGGAGAGTGTTTAGGAAACTCTAGTGCAGGTAGGTGTTGCGCGTTATGCAGGGAAGTTTCCTAGAAGAAGCTTACCAAGTAAAAATACACTTAAAGCCATTGAACAACGTTGTCGAGAAACTGGGAATGTGAGACCAAAAAAAAAAATAGATTCTGGTAGGCCAAGAACAACAAGAATCATAAATAGAGAAAATATTATTTTAAATTTTGGTGATCAAGATCCAACAGTTAGCATAAGGAATATGGCAAGACAAACAAATACGTCTTCTTCAAGTACTTGGAGGATACTTAACGAGCAGCAGCTACATTCTTATCATTACAGACAAGTCCAAGAGCTTTTGCCAGACGATCTACCGGTTCGAGTGGATTTTTGTCAAACATTACAAGAAAAGACAGCCTTCAATCCAATTTTTTTTTAAATGTATTCTTTTCACGGACGAGGCCAACTTTACGCGACAGGTCTATCCAAGCTTCCAGGACTCGCCTACGGCTCGCCCTGAAATCTGCTGGAATATTTTTTTATTTTTCAATTCCTAACACCTAACACTCACAAATCCCATTCCTCTTTCCCCAGTTCCTCCTTGGTCTATGCATTTTCCCCAGATTAACACATCGTTAAACAACGCATTTCTAGACATTATTCATACTAATCGCTTCGACCTGGTACTATACACTGATGCTTCCAAAAGTGATTCCGGCGTTGGCTGTTCAGTCACAACATCCAAAAACCCCATTTGCTCCTTCCTTATTTCCCCAACTTGCAGTGTGCACACTGGTGAACTGTACAGTATTCTACAAGCATTGAAACACATCGACCGTCCTAATAAAAAAGTTGCCATTTGTACAGACTCTCTAGCTTGTATCCTATCTATCCAGGAATTATACACCGAGCACCCTCTTGTCCAACAAATCCATCAATCTTATCACCACCTCCGTTCCCTGAACACTACAGTTACCGTTATTTGGGTACCTTCACATATCGGCATATCTGGCAACGAACTCGCTGATGAACACGCTAAAGCAGCCATCACTTCCACCACTTCCATGACACACATTCAACTCTGTCAGGATCTGAAGTCAAAGATGAGAAGAATTACCAACTCTTTATGGCAAAACCATTGGAACTCGGTAAACACGTCCTCTCTTCATGCTATCCAGCCATCTCTGTTTAAACCTGTTTTCACCGGACCTACTGGAATTTCCAGGCAAGAGCTTGCTCTAACTCGTAGACTCCGTATTGGTCACACAAAGCTTACCCATGGTCACCTGATGTCATCAACCCCCAGTCCCTGCTGCCAAAGTTGTCAGTGCCGACTAAGCATTAAACACATTCTCTCTGAAAGCCACCAATATAATGCAAAAAGGCAACAACTCAAACTAAACTGCAACTACATAGAAGTACTTAGCGACTCAACCCAATTTAAGGCAGTATTGAAGTTCTTCAAAGAAATTGCAGTGTACCACAAACTTTAACCCCATCCTATTGTAAATTTTGAATATGTTTATATTAATTTAATGTAATTGCTCCCGTGCGAGTGGCCATAGTTGCCGAGCACGTTAATGATAATAGAAAAAAAAAAAATTGATTCAGTTTATTTCACAATTTTCAAGAGTGTCTAATTTTCAAATCGGACTGAGCAAAGCAAGAATATTGACATATAACGAAAATATTGATTTTCACATTACTACGTAGAACTTTTCACTCAACGGTACAACAGAGAAAAAACTCATTATTGATGACAACGCAATCTCGTTAGATATTTCATTTAGTATGAGTATACCCTTGACTGGTAATAATTGGTCTACAGTCACTATGCAACGCGTACAACTGGTAATATACGACGCACAACATACATAAATAACCCTTTTTTAAATCCAACTTCATAACGTTATAAATCAAAAAGTGTAGGAAACGAAGTGGAAAATTAAAATTCAGAACACACGCAACCTTTTTGAAATCACTTTCTAGATGGTTTTCTATGCTTTTCTTTCCATTTTTCAGGGATTTAATGAAATTATATTGTAGAATTTATCAGGAAAGCTATTTTGAAATCCTGCCAAAGATAAAGCCTATCTTCAACTAAATTTAAATCCAATTAATTTAAAATTTCTTTTCAAGAAAATTTCTTCAGATTCGGCTACGTGATGGTTAGAAAAGTTTGGAGGAAAATTTTTCTCAGGATATATTTCCCTTGCAATACGAATTTCACTTAAAAGCCATAAGCAGTATACTTGATTATGAGTCCAGAAAATAGGTTTTTCCCGTGTGCTCGCGACGGAAAGTCGTGTAAGTACAGGAAAAGCATTCATTGATGTGTAATGAACGATACTATTCATTATACCATTCTAAAAACAAAAACAAGTAAGTATTTACTGAGAACCTTAATTTTACAACATAATTGAACAAATATCAGCCTATGGCTTGTGAAATTTTTTATTTTTACTGAAGGAAATATTTTATACCACAATTTGAGATGTAATAAATATACACTCCTTTAGTTAGTACTTCGCTTTGTGAAATTGTTATTGAGGGGGATAGGACATTATTCTCGTGTACTTCAATGTCATCGGGTGTTTACTTTGAGCTTTTAAACAATTTACAATGTTCATGTTTACTGATTCTTCGATGTACCTTCAGCTACAGTCATTGGCATCGGAATAACTTTTTTTAGGAGGGGGCTTCAGCCCCATTAAAAAATGTACTTTTCCATTAAATATATACAAATCAATATAAAAGGGGTTTATCTATGCATATTTGAAAAATAAAACAAATAATTATGCAGATGTGAAAAAACTTTAATGCGTATTTCTATAAATTTAAAATAAGATGTAGGTATGTATTTAGATACTTATGTACCTACTAGGTTGAGATAAAAAAAAGAACATTCAAAAATAAATTAAGACCATTTTTCTATTTTTCTTCGCAAAAATGTTCAAGACTTCTTGACAGTCAATATCTTTAGCCAATTAATTTTCAATGTGAAGTATGGAAAGTTGCGAAAATCTATCTTGATCCATGCAAGAGCGTAACCACGTTTTAATTCTTCTCATAGCCGAAAAACTGCGCTCGCAGCCGGCGGAGCTAACAGGAATAACTATTGCAACCTGAAACAGTTTGTATAGATTGGGTTGGACATCCGGTGTCACATATTTCTTCAAAATAGAAAACTCGGTGCTGTCCTCTTTTTTAACCATTTGTTTTGTAATTTTTATTTCTGCTTTTAAAAGTGGTATATCAATTTTAAAGAGTTGTGAATAATGATGAATAACGGTATTTCCATCTTCAAAAGACAGATTTAAAAAGCTATCAATACTTTTGGCAAAGGCTAAGTCACCAAACCTTTCCACAAATTGATTTGTCACAGCATCCATGGCACGTAAAACACAAAACGTAAACAAGCCCAAGAGGGACAAGAGTCCACATGTGCATCCAGCAAGACAAGCAACAACAGAGACCGCGCTGGCGCGTATCGCATGATTAGAACATCGCTTACTATCACGATCACGATAAGATCAAGGTTTTGTTCGGCGGTTCGGAAGTGTAAAAGTGATATCGATACTGTACGGGGCTACCATGATATCTGGAGGGGGCTAAGCCACCCCATTCCGCCGCCAATGGCTACAGTCGAGGAACGTCAACCAACAGGTCGTTTTAGATTAAGCAAATTTCGACCTTCCTCGACTAACATGCTGAAGATATTAAACCGTGTCCCGTATTTTCAGGATTTTTTAAGTTCAGATATTATGCAATCTGTTTTGTTGTACCACTTATGGTATGGCAACCTGCATGTTTGGCATAACATCTACCATTGCGATATGCAATAAATAGTCTTCAACTATTCATATTTTTAGGTCTGAAATTACGAGTAATATATTTACGATACAAAGTGTATGGGTCAAAGGGACATCCTTCCTTTATAATTGTCAAGCTTCTTGATCTGTGAATTTTGCCGTCTCTAATGTATACCACTAAGAAACGGCCATTTATCATCCACGTCTTCCAAAGTTGCACGGACTAGGTCATCTCTTCGGCATGCCCAGAAAATACCAAATATTAAAATAGTTTTGGTTAATAAATCAATTCTCATCTGGTGCTTCAAGGATGAATTTGGCAAATTGGTCTGCACTTAATGCTTTAGATTTTTTCGGGATGTAACCAATACTTTGAGAACTGCAACGTTCACATTTTCTCTAATTATAATAATAATAATAATTTATACAATTATTTCAATAAGTATATGCACTATGATAACAGTAAAACAAAAAATATAAGAAAGCATCGAATAACATGTAGCATAGTAAATAAATTTCAGTAACTTAGTTAATTATAAATAAATTAACCAGAAGGGTTCCGACAGGTGTAATAACTAAAGCTCGGATTATAGGAAAATTATTTTTGTATATTTTGCCTTTTTTCGTAAATTCCACCTTTTTGTGCCTTTTTAAACTTTAATGCTACCCTACTGATGATGTTATTCATATTCGGTGCTTTATTTTATGACTAAACCTTTCTGTAATAAAATATTAATGGTTTGTTCGTTAATGGCCTTCTGTGAAAATTTAAGGGTATTTTATCCCAACTCAATCCATTGCACTTGTGTCGCCCACGGTGTAAATCGAATTGCGGAAGAAATAAGAAATCAGTTTCCGTTGGTGAATGAGTTAATTAATTGTATGAAAAAAGTTTTCTTAAAGGCTTCGTTGAGGGTGCAAATGTATAAAGAAAGACTTCCCGGTGTCCCTTTGCCACCTAAACCAGTAATTTTACAAAGTGGGGAACGTGGATCGAAGCACTGTTATTTTACTTTGAACACATTAATAAAATAAAATTAGTAATGTCAGAATTTGGTAATTATCTTTCCGAAGCCTAAATTTATTGAAAAATCCGAAATCAAAACAGCAACTCGCATATATCAATAGCAATTATAAATTAAACGTTAGCACAATTACCTTATTATAAAGACAAGAGATAAATTTATGTGTGTCAGTTAAATTAATACATAATTTACAGTCTAAAATTAAATCGGCACCTGGAAGTAATGGTCAATTAATTACTAAAAAAATTAAATTTGTTTTTGACAAGAATGAAGGTCTCTCCTTTTTATGTGATGTTGCTAAATTTCTCAATGGGACATTTTCTAAAGAATTACAAATTGGGCCAGATTTATTATCCTCTCTTAAATATGCGCCAATTACATCTGTCGATGTAGAGCGTTCATTTTCTATGTACAAATTAATTTTAAGTGAAAGAAGACAGAGTTTTAAAAAAGAAAATATAGAGAAGCACTTAGTTGTAGCTATTAATGATAAAATTTTGAGTGGTTACAATATTTAATTATTAATTAATAATTATATAGTTATGTTGGGAAAATATATTAAATTTTGTGTTAAGTTAATTCACTTTGTGTATTAAAATAAATTCTTAACTTATTATTGATAATCAGGGAATTAAAAGCTTTTGCCTATGTAAGCGCATTTTTCTTCAGTTTTTGTTGCCTATAAATCCGAGCTTTAGTAATAACACCTGTTTTGGCATAGTACTAAAACATATTAGTAAAACGTTGTATATTATAAGACTGAACTGAAATTAAAATCAACTCAACACACAAAGCTTAGAATAATTATGTTACCATGGACCAATAGTAAAACTTTCAAACAATATCCGATTGAGTTTTTGTTGTAAGATCCATATAAACTCTAAGAATGTATATTTGGACTTTTTAGTACTTAGTGAGGATCGTATTATAGAAATCTCTTGCTCTTTCTTTCTTTAGAGTGTGATATTTTGTGCTTACAAATAAGAAATATAGTTGATTCAGATCTAATATCTTGGCTTCTTTGTATAAAAGGTACGATGAACTTTTTATCATTGAGAATTTCCCCCTTAAAGTTGAAGCTTTTGAGTATTTCGCTTTTTCCGACAAATATAGCAGAAGAATATCATCCCCTCACTGTGCTAACATTTTGTTGCTAGCGCCACTTATAGAATAGTACAAACTCCTTCTCATATCTCTCACATGACTTCGTGATCAGCAATTGTGCATTTTTTTAAATTTTAATTGCAAATTTACAATCTACTCAATAAATAACAAGTAATAAGTAAATGCTATGGTTTCTTGCTAAACGACCTGAGGCGGGCACCATCCACTGATGGGTATCCGTTGATCACTCTTCTAACCAGCGTCTTTTCAATCTTCTCTTTTACATTGGATCAGTGTAAAGGTTGGATATTAGTGGATTTTGGTGGTTTTCACTGCGATTTTTTTGTCTTATGGCTGATGCATGAATAACTTCATTGATGGTTGGAATACCAAGATCAGTATGTAATGAGTGGTTGCTTATAAACCATGGAGCCTTAGCTATTATGCGAAGTGTTTTAGATTGGAACGTTTGTAATATCTTAGTGTTCGATGGCTTACTGCAGCCCCATAGCTCTATGCCATATGTCCATATTGGTTTTAGGATGATTTTGTACATTAGTATCTTATTTTCCATTGTTAACTGTGAACGTCTGCCGATTAACCAGTTTATATTTTGAAGTTTTAACTTTAGTTGTGTTTTTTTAGCTTGTATGTGTTTCTTCCAAGTTAACTTTTGGTCCAAGTGTAGTCCGAGGTATTTGACTTCTCTTTTCTCTGGAATCGGCATATTGTTAATGGTGAACGTTATTTGTGCGGAAAGTTGGCATTGGTCACTGTCACATGACACACCCTACAACATTTTTTTTCTGAAAAAAATGGGCAAATAAAAATACAAACCGACGGGTCCGTTTTTCCCCAAATAACCTCATTTATTCGTTATCGTATTTATTCAATTTGACTGTGTCACACTGTATAGTCTGCAGATAGTCCTATCCATGATAGTCGTAATTTTAATATCCACATTTGGGAATTTCTATTATTCCCATAAACCCTTCACATTGTAACAGTGATGATTACAATTAAAGCATTAATTGCTATTATTAAAACGTAATCATTACGGAAATGATTGAAGCCAGGAAAATTTAACATGAATTGAATGTTTAGGTACGTTTCACTGCATGTTTTATTCCAAATTAATCAACCGTCGAGTATTGTTGGAATGATGCATTAAAGATTTAATTTTGGATCATGCCAAAAGTGGTTTATGGTGAACGTATAAATGTTAATATTGCACAAAAATTAATCATTCATCTAATTTTCGTATCTGTTGTGTATAATGTACATTGAATAGAAAACATTGATTCGGTTTAATGTTCATCATACAGTATGACTTGTAAAGATGGCAACCTATGAGAAATCTTTTTATTGTTAATGTTATGAAAAAAATGATTTTTTATAAAAAGTTTAGCAAATATCCGATGTAAAATTCATGTATAACTTCTATAAAAAGATATATGAACTTGATACAAAAGTAAAACAGTTTTATTTGAGACAATATCGATAACTTTAATAATGAAAAGTTGTTTGGAATGGAAAAATATATTGTAGTAAGCAATTTCAACATTCTACTCTATTTTTCACTTCTTATTTCTTACAGATTGTTCTCAAAATATTAAATGTATTTTAATGATGTCGATAAGAATTGGAAATTACTTGGAAGTGCATTTACTGATTAAATCACTTATTTCCTCGTTGGATAATTGACTTTATGTGACAATAATTAATTGATTATTTAGAATATTTATGACGTAATAATTTGAGGATAATTTTGCATAATTTATGTTTTTGATATTGTTAAATATTAAGGTTTGTTTAAGTGTTTTAGCCTCAAACTGAAAATAAATGCAATGAAAAAATAACTTATGGCGCATTTCTTGTTTCATTTCATTACTTATTATGTGAATGGATCAATATACAGTGTGTAAAAGCCAAATGGAATAAATTCATTATTTCGGTTACTGTACATATTTATAAAAAGTCCCGAAACACGTCAAATTTAAATTATAACTTGACATTCTTTAACGTGAAAATGCAACCCCTACCTTCAACCCCCTTAGAATGACAGGTACAACCCCCAATTTTTTAAATGGGAAGTATAGGCTTGTGATATATCATTTGAAAGGTCTCTTCATTCTCTATTCAAAAATGTTATTGTTTTTAAATTTAATGCAAAAATTAACATAAAAAAAATTAATATCATGTTGTTACCGAAATTCGCTACATACAATCAAAAACTAAAATGTAATGCAAAACGTAATAAAATGTAGAACACGAAAAAGAACTATGAATGTTAATGAAGTAGATGTTCAAAATGTTCTCCGCGAACGTCTTGGCAACATCCTAATCTCAAATAAAACTGTCTTCTAACATTATTTAACATATCAGGCGTGATCGACCTAATCGCAAGCGTTATTCGTTCTTTTAAGTCATTTAAATCAGAAGGTTTAGTTTTGTACACATGGCTCTTCACATATCCCCATAAAAAGAAATCTAATAATGTAAGATCAGGTGATCGCGCTGGCCATTCAATCGATCCTCGCCTCCCTATCCACCGATTGGGAAATATTGTATCGAGGTACTGCCGGACATTAAGTTGGTAATGTGGTGGTGCTCCATCCTGCTGAAACCATATCGTATTCGCTGGAACTTGAGGATTACCTGGATCAGGATATAAATTTGCCAACGTTGGAATGACATCATTTTGAAGTAGTGCCAAATAATTGTTGCCATTCAAGTTGCCCTCAATAAAAAAGGGACCAATTATATTGTTCCCTACAATCCCTGCCCAAACATTAACCTTTTGAGGGTATTGAGTGTGTTCTTCTCTCATCCAGTGAGGATTTTCCGTGGACCAGTAGCGGCAATTTTGCCGATTAGCATGACCGTTAAGTAAAAAAGTACACTCATCAGAAAACATAACGTCTTCTAATTGGATAATATTGTTATCCAACATGTCCATCATTTGCTCACAAAAAAAAGTTCTCCTATCAAAATCGTCTTCCATGAGCTCCTGAGTAGGTATCATCTTATACGGATGCAATTTATTTTCTTTTAATATGTTTGCTATCGATGTATGGCTAGCATTGAATGTAGTGGATGCCTGTCTACTCGATGTATGTGGGTTTTCCTGAAACTCAAGCAACACATCTAATTTGAGTTCATCACTCAGTGCATTAGCAGCTGCTTTTTTTATCTGCCTTACATGACCAAACTCGCGAAACTGCTTTTCTATTTTACTTATTGTTCCTTGGGATATAGGCGGTAAATTAGGAAATTTCTCATGAAATAGGCGAGTTACTTCCTGTTGTGTTCGGATGTTATCTCCGTAACCAATCATTTGTAAAACTGTTATTTTATGCATTTCCGTTAATCTAACCATTTTTCAGAATTGAATTGAACAAACTTTATACTTAAATTACAACAATGACAACTTAAATAAAACAATTTACTACTGCTTGTTAAAATAGCGTTGCCACGGAAATTCTTTAAAGTTTTTTAATGGTTACCATCTAAAAACCACATTGCTACGGTTTTTGTTCACTTTCTCATTATCAAGACCTAAACGGGAAATAAGTTTTAAGTAATATTGTAATAAGTTCCGAGTATATTTTAGCGAATTTCGGTAACAACATGATATTAATTTTTTTTATGTTAATTTTTGCATTAAATTTAAAAACAATAACATTTTTGAATAGAGAATGAAGAGACCTTTCAAATGATATATCACAAGCCTATACTTCCCATTTAAAAAATTGGGGGTTGTACCTGTCATTCTAAGGGGGTTGAAGGTAGGGGTTGCATTTTCACGTTAAAGAATGTCAAGTTATAATTTAAATTTGACGTGTTTCGGGATTTTTTATAAATATGTACAGTAACCGAAATAATGAATTTATTCCATTTGGCTTTTACACACTGTATGTTTATATTGATAAATACTTTTTACATTTTTATAGATCTGTCGCAAGCGCCCCACGTTTTTAGATGAAAGAATATTTTTCACTTTTTAGTTCGTTTTAAAAACGTGGTATATTAAAAAAAGAAACTTATTTTCTAATTTTAAGTTTTATTTACTATAAAGTGTGTTTACATATTAATAGAAACTGTATTAAAGGTTATTCATACACAAATGTTACAATATAATGATTAGAAAAACTTTCGTTCAATTCAAATTAAAATTAGGAATATCAAAATTGAATTTCGTTTTATTGACTAAATCATAAATGTTAGAGGATTAGGTGGAAATAAACAGAAAGGAGTGAAAAGAAAGTGGGAGTAAGTGAATTTGGAAAATTTGAGTGAAATTATTTTATAGACTTGAAGGCAGCTTTTGACTCAGCAGAAAGAGAAAAAATTTGGGAGGTATTGGAAGAATTAGAAGTACCGAAAGCTCTAATTAATATAATTAAAAGCACATACGAGACTGTGAAAGTAAGAGTGCAGATAGGAGGTCACAGATCGGAACAGTTTTTAATGGAAAAAGGTATAAAACAAGGTGATAGTTTAAGCCCTCTGTTGTTTGTCATTATCATGGACAAAATTGTCAAGGAAATGAAAAGACAAGGAGAGAACCTGGACATGATAATAGGGTACAGAACCATGGTGCCGGTCAGGTTAAGTAATCTACTATATGCAGACGATATTGTACTCATAGCAAAATCAAAAAATAAAATGCAGAAACTAATTAATTTATTGGCAAGAGAAATAAAAAACATGAAAATGACAATAAATACAGAAAAAACCAAAGTAATGATAGTAAACGGAAAACAGCGAGAGGGGAGTAATGACAATGAATTGAAATGTAATCACAAAACATTAGAAAGAGTAAAAACCTATAACTACCAAGGAAGTATCATAACAGAAGATGGGAAAATAGCTTCTATAAGTTCCTTGTGGCATTATTTGTTATTTTTTCTTATTTTCTTGGGAATCAAACCACAATAATGTTTTTTTATTTTTTTATTTCAACGTTTCGGTAGCGTTCCAGCTACCGTTGTCAAGATTAACTAATAATGAATGAATAAAAAATTTTTAGTCCCTATCTGACACTAACCTAACCTAGTGACTGTTATCATGCCAATTCATATTTCAGAAATTACTCAAATAATAATAATCTGTCGTTTCCAACTTAACTCAAATAATGAACATATCATATTAATAACTGTTTTGACCTTATCAGTCACTAGGTAATTTCCATTTATCCTGCAAGTTCATTGTAAATTATATGAAGGCGATGGTAAAATTTTTATAATAGCTGCAAAACACGTGAACTGGACTTCTGTAACAATATTTAATTTGTACTTTGGATTTTATTTTGAGGCTAGAATAAATTATACGGTTTTTAAGCTATTTCACAAATCCGTTAAAAAGCGGTGAAGAAAATGCGTCGATCTATAATGGTAATTTCACAAACCAATGATGTTTTAAATAGCACAAGAGTATTAAGTTCAATGGAAAATATTGGTTTAGGCTTGGGTTCTGATACCATCTGCCGTAGCATCAAAACATAGTTATTCAATTTTGTTTTTAATTTCAGGTATAACAACTAAACTAAAGCGATTCCATTTACATTTTACTCTCCATTGGATCGATTAGATTGGAATAATTATTAAATTATTCTCATTATAAACTAGCAAACTATCCCGGTTTTGCTCGGTGAGGCACTTCTGTGAACTAAGCTAAGGGCATTTTCATACCCGTCGTAACAAACAGTCAGATTGAAACAATATTTGAAGTTAGGCTTCAATGCGCTCACATTTACCCGTGAAGGATTGTAAAGATGGCTAATTTGGAGGACAGACTCTGATTAAAACCCAAGCGTTAAACAAGGTGCGAGTCCATCAGTGCACTCTGAGTCAAGACCAAATACAATCAAAAGACTGATATTAGATCTGTAGTTGTCATGATATACAGTATGTACATAAAGTAACGTAGCTTGCTATAATTCCGATTTCCGTTAGGTTTACAAAAACAAATGTTGAATAAAAGTTTTTTCAAATAATCCATAAGTCGATTAGTAGTATACACGGTGCACCGTTGCTTCTAGTTGCTTTTAAAATCTAAGTATGTTTACCGAACTGGAAAGAATAATGATTCTTATGACGAGAGGTTACGGTAATCGTAAAAGATGTTATGATGAGGTAGCTCACTTATTTAATGATACGTATCCATATTGCAATCAAATTACCAAAACTGCAAATGAGAGGATTGTGAAACTTTTTGGAGAAGTGGGTTCAACTAAAACTCTTAAACTGGCCGACCAAAGACTGTAACTAATGATGGAAAATCCTTGGACGTTATGCAAAGTTTTGTAGAAAATCCTTTTATATCCATTCGGAAAACTGCAATGAACATGATGTTAGTGTGCGGATCCGTCTGTAACATTATTACGAAGAAAAAGTTTCATCTTTATAAAGTAACTCTATTACAACAATTATCTGAATAGAATTTTGTGAAACTATTTTTGAGGATAATCCTGAAGGTGATTTTAATTTGCCCTGCATAAAATGGTCGTTAAACCCCATAAACAGCTACTGTATACCTTAGTGCCGTATTAGACTTGTTCACCAGGCAACGTCACCGGTTACTGTACGAGCAGCCAACCGCGACACCAGTAAAGTCACCAGGAGTGAGGCCAACCCCAAAGGAGGATTGTGACATTCTCATGTAGTTGAAAAACTTGTTTTCGTCAGCTAAAAGTTCGTCAAAAAGGGTATAAAACAATCCTTTTGTTTCTCTCAAAGATAATATCGGATGCACGTGCATTTTCCTTGTCCGCCTCCTTGTTTTCCTTAACAAAAGAGCAAGAAGTAGCATGTTCCAAAATATCCTATATATGAGTCAAAAATTCCCGCATTGGTTTAGTTTAAGCACCATCAAAGTTGTTAAAGAAAAAAAATATCATGTGAAATGGAAAAGGTAATTTTATGCTTTAGATTATTTAACATTTAAGTTTTTGAGAGGTAGAGCAAATTATTTGCTTAACCTGGATTTTAAAAACTATATCAACAATGTTGAGACTCAAATAACTACAAACCGAAGGCAGTTTGTAAACTCAAAAAAGGACAAGTCTGGTACTATTGATGCCATTAGGGATACTAACAAGAAACTGATTACTGATGGACAATTAATCTCCAATATTTTCTCAAATTACTTCAGTTCTGTCTTCAACCATCCTAACACAAACCCCAGCAATACTACTTCAAATAATAATATTAATTATATATCTTCGTATTAGATACCCTTAAACAAAATCGTCGATAAAATTAAAAACCTTCCGGATAAACCGGCTCGTGCAGATAAAATTCCAACTTTATTAATTAAAAATTGCGTTAACAAAATAGCCCCCCATTGTGCTTATTATTTAATAAATCAATAACAGAAGGCTCTTTCCCTAATATATGGAAAACGGCCTTAGTAGTTCCTATTTTTAAATCCGGTAGTAAATATTTAGTAGAAAATTATCGTCCTATATCAAAACTTCCTATTATTTCCAAATTACTGGAATCAATTATTTGTGAATACTTGATTTCAGATGTTAAGCATATTATTAGTGAGGAGCAACATGGTTTTATGAAAAAACGTTCTGTTGAAACAAACCTCTTTACTTATAGCGAACATATTAATAAATGTTTTCAGGTAGACGCTATGTATATACTGACTTCAGTAATGTCTTTGATATAATTGATCATTCAACTTTGTTAGATAAACTTGGTGCAGTGGGTGTACATGGCAATATACTCCGATGGTCCAAATCTCACATAAGTAACAGATCCGAGGTAGTAGTCAGAGGTAAATATTTATCACCCTTCAGTTATGTAACTTCAGGGGTACCTCAGGGATCCCACTTGGGGCCCTTATTATTCAATATCTATATTATAGTCTATTTTGGAAAGGTATAGGGTAATGAAATGGAGAATTCCGTCAAGTTTGGCTCAATTTCGGTGTCGGCCATAGGCGTAGGTCTTGAAATAGTATTGTTTGTAATATTAAAATTTCAAGTAATTGCGTAAGACAATTAGGAAAAGTATGTTTTCTGGCCTGAAGTGTCAATATCGAAATATTGTGTAGGGATTACTTAGGTAGTAGATTATACAGTTACGTTTTGCGTTTAACAGGTACCGTTTAACCTTCTATTAGTGCCTCTGCCTAATTCCAACCCTATTTCAGATTCGGCTTAACCATGCACCGCAAGGTGCCTTACCCAAAATTTTTAGCCCTTTATAAGTATATTTGTTTAGTTTAACGCATTCGTATTTTCTGTTAAGCCGTAAATAGTGTTCACAGTATTATAAGATTAGTAATAAAATGGCGACATTTACACCAACGAAAAGATGTTCCAATAATTCTCCACTATCAGTGAATGAAAAACTTATTATTTTAAATGTACACGATTGCATAAAATAGGATAACCCGAAATTTACTGTACAAGAAACTGTCGACCGATGTTCCCGAATGACTGGAGTTGGAAAGTCCACCGTTTTGAAATAATTGCGGGGGAGAAAGATAGCAGGCCAATTGGAGCCTCCCAAGAAAAGTCCAGGCAGACCTGTAAAAGTCGTTGATAAAAACACCAAAATTGTAATTCGAAGAAAAGTTCACTCTTTTTATTTTAAAAAAGAAATACCCACCATAGATAAGACTTTAATGGAGCTTGGCCAGGATGACTGAATTCCGTTGATAACTAAAAAACTTTTATGGACCACTTTGAGAAATATGGATTTTGCCCGGGAAACGCATAACCGTAAAGCACTTTTACTGGAAAGCGATGAAATTTTTTGCTGGCGATGAAAGTACTTAAGAAGTATAAAGCAGTACAGAACAGAGCTTAAGAAAATCTTTTATCTTGATGATACGAGGATTAATGAAGGTTATACAGTACCAAAAATGGGGCAAGACAAAAATATAACCAGTGCTCGCCAATCTTTCATGGAAGGCCTGTCAACGGGTATTAAGGTGCCTTCAGGTAAAGGGAAAAGACTAACAATCGTCCATATTGGAAGCGAAGAGGAATTTTTAAAAGTAGGTTTGCTAACATTTCAGTCGTGCATTCGGGAGATTACCACTAGGACATGGATTCGGATGTTTTTGAACACTATTTTGGTGAAATGATAAAATATCTTCCGGCTGATTCAGTAGTAGTTATGGATAACGCAAGTTATCATTCTCGACTCATAGAGAAGACTCCAACTTCATATTGGAGAAAACAAGAAATTATTGACTGGTTAACCACCAAAAGTATTGAATTTGAAGATAATTTGATAAAAAAAGAACTATTAGCTATAGCAAATTTACACAAACATCGTTTTATGAAATACGCCGTGGAAGATATAGCAGATAAACATAGTGTAACTGTGCTACGCACACCGCCATATCATTGCGAACTAAATCCTATAGAACTTATATGGGCGCAAGTGAAAGGATTTGTGGCAAGACACAACACGAGATTCAAAATGAAAGACGTTAAGCTACTGTTTCATCAAGCCATTAAGGAGGTGACACCAGAGAACTAGCGAAAAGCAGTCCAGCATGTCATTAAAGAAGAGGAGAAAATGTGTCTTGACTACTGTATCGATCGGACCGTCGCGTCGACCCGTTAATTATAACGTCAAGAGGAGATGACAGTTCCTCAGATGACGAAGAATATTATGATTTTTCATAATTTAATTTCTGTATAATGTATTTTCTGTATAATGTTCAATAAAAAATAAGTGTACCTAATACTATGTACATAGTGCCTAATTTGTATCCTGTTAAAATAAAATTCTTTCCTTATTACGAGTATCCTACCGGCACGCCTTTGGCACACTATTTTCAGTGTTTGTGGATGGATAACAATAGGCTAAACCCATATATCGACCCCAACCCGGGTGGTACTACCTGCACTTGATAAAAAGAAAGAATTTTACAATGAAATCAATGCCAAACTATGAAAGTGGCTTAAATATTCGTTGGGTCACTCTGTGCTCTCTTTGCATATACCTAATGAGGTTTTATTACCCTATACCTTTCTGAAATAAACTATAACGATATATCTGAATGTTGAAATATAATAAAATTATATAAAAAATGTACTAGGTTTATTGGTTGACTTGTAGTATATATACATTGTATATGAATCATTTCAGTGGCAACTAAAGTTGCCACTCTCAAACAAGAAGGCTTCTTACAATTAATGTTTTCGGCTGCTTTACGTTTAACACTTATTCTCCGTCTGTTCAACTTTTTAACATTTTTCTCGCGATATGTTGTGTTTCACTTCGCGTAATTAGAGTTTCTGGGCCCACAGTATAAAGTTTCTCCTTACAAGAAGAAAGTTCTGTACACCGCCAACATATTTCTCCACTTATTAATACTTTGTGTTTTGTAAATTCCACAGAATCCACCACTAATACTTGTTTTCCGCTTTCTCTTAAACTGATGAACTTTTCCATAATTCTTATTTCGTAGGCACCCACATATTATTCTCGAATGATGTTCGGAGAGAAACTAATTTGAAATTTTGTAGAAGTAAAACATGATAACAATTTGCCACTCCTACTACAAGGTAATTTCTAAGAGTATATAATCATTTGCTCAGTGATGAATTTAGTTATGTAATTAATGAACGTTATGGGATGAATTTAAGGGTAGGATTATCGGTTGCTACCTGCTCGGGGACGAATTTAGGACCGGCCATTGGTTCATAATCCAACCCGTATTTAGTATTCTAATTATACAGTGCGGTTGTAAATTGTGCTCCCCCCCCTCATAATTTCTGAAAGGATTGAGATATAATAATAAAACAGTAACTAGATCAAACTAGAGGAAATTGTGGCAAGCATCTGACTATTGTGTGATAGATGGTGATGCTTTCTTTAAAATTTGTAATGGTAACACACAAAATACCTCATTTGGCAATTATTTCAATTATATTTGTGCCATTAACAATTCTTAGTGGTTTTAGTGACCTATTGTGGAGTAAATAAATGCTTCACATTATAATTTCAAGAACTCTCGTATCTATTTTATTTTTTTATAAAACGATTTTCAACAACAAAATAAATAAATCACTTAATAAAATCTCTTAACGTAATAAATGTTCAAAGTATTCTACCATAACTTCTTGGCAGTAAACGTGAATATCAGATAATTTCAACCAACTCTGTAGAAAAATGTTTTTGTCGTAACTTTTTCTTCTAAAAGACGAATGCGTAACATTGTTATAAAGCAGCGGACAATGCAATAGCTTTAAGTATAGAATAAAACTGAAATAAATTAACAGTAATTAATTTGACGTTTCTTTAATAATAATTGTTAATAAGCGTCGCGAAGTAACAAGGAATGACCAGCCAGAGAGCCCCGTCTGTACAGATCACCATAAAGGCTTCCCGGGCAAACGCGTGTCCCTCAAAGCTCGGTACCGAGGTGCCAGGCCTGTACAGGAGATGCGTGTGGATTTGCGCGCATTGCTGCTTGGTGAGCCTATTGTCCGGGTAGCCTTCGCAAATGATGGCCACCTTGAGGTCGCTGCTAGCAGCGTACCCGCAGGACTCATGCCCACCAGGCGCAATACACGCCTTCTTGGGGGCCTGTCTGGCCTCTGGCGGAGACTCAGTCACCCGAAGCCTTTTCGTCCCCCCTTTGGTGACAGCAGGCTTGACCCCGCTGGGACCAGCACTCTCGTGCATAGCCTAGCTTGGTCCCGCTGCTGCCATCTCCTTGCAAGGGCCAGTTGGGCCACATTCCGGAGTCTCTTCTGCAGCCTTTGCAGCTCCGCCTCTTCTCGGCACCGCAAACGGCCTTGTTGCGCCTTTTCGGCCACTCAGGTGAAAGGGCAGTTGTTCCCAGCATCGCCTGGGCCCTCACCGCTCCCTCCCCCTCGTCCTGCTGCACCGGGGGCCCGGTCTCGGTGCCCCTCTTGGGAGACTCCGTCTGAAGGGCCCTGTGAAGGTCGCCCATCTCAAAAGTCTCCTCCGAAGTACCCTCCTCCGGAGCCCACCCCTCCTCTTCCTTCTTCTCGCTGGTGTTTTCCATGTCTGAACCCCTGTATATTGTACCGAATTTGGATTGCTCACATTTTTTGAAGCTTTTGATAGGAGGTTTTGCTACGTTATACAGAGTTCTTCAAAAGGTATGGACACGTTTATGTGAAAATCGTAGGAAAATCAACGCTTTGTAGCGTATTTACGCTGTAGGAAAAAAATGAATTTTGCCTAACAAAGTTTCGTAATATAAGGCAATACCTCCTTATTCTATTTAATTTTAATTATTTCCTTTTTTTTTATACAGGGTGGACGGAAATTTTATAGCAAAAATAGAATCTCCGATTATGTAATTTTTGTCAAGCATTCCCTATACCCAAAGTTTATAAAAACAGAGTTATTTTGTAATATTTATTGTAAACTATAATAAATTATTGATCTATTATGTGAAAGCAATAACCGTTGAATGTAACAAAAAATTCGAAATAATAATAAATTTCAATAAACAATTTATTCTAAACAAAACAAGTCACCAAAAGTATAATCCTAACCGTAATATAAAACTAAAGGTTCATTTTTTCGAATTAACCAAAAGTTGAATTACAGCGTAAATATAATATATAGGCTGATAATTTAAGAATTTGTTCTTTTCTACGATCCTATAGTAGATGAATATCTACTTTACATATCCTAGCCCCCATAACCTCGGAAATTTGGATGTGAACAAGATAAGAACAAACGAAAAACAGACAATTACTCGAGCCGCCTGAGTTCTAAGTTTTCATTAACTTGTCTTTTTGTGACGTAATAAACGTTTTTTTAGTGTTGTATCTTCCTTTACCTGTCTCACAACAATTGTTTTCATAACAGGTCTTTTGTTCATTGCAAAGAAAATGTTTTCCTCGAGATACAGACGTCCGTGCAAATATTCTACTTTCTTTTTTTGTAGGAGTGTCGAGCAAATTCTTATTTCTCACTTTTATATGTGTTAAGATCAAAATAACTTTGAGAAATATTCTCATAAATCAATAAATACCAAGTGTCCCAACTTAATTTTTTTGCAAACCTTTCGAAAAACCACTTCTCTCTTGTTATCACACTTTCATCCACTTCACATATGTATATAACCATTGTCTAAGACAATGATATAAATGAAATTTTGTACACTTACCAAGGAGCGGTAACAATATAATAATTTGATGAGAGCATTCCATGATTATCAGCATTCGTGATTAATTTATTAATCTAAACATTCTCCGTGCTATACCTTATGAACTGATCATTACATTATACAGTGTGGAACAGCCAAATGCAATAAATTCGATAACGAATAGATGGGGGCTTGTTGGGAAAAACGCTTGGAGAATCCTAGACATAATTCTTGAACAACGTCCCATACCTATCTTCAACTGTTTCGAAAATATTAAGTATTTTTTAGATTTATTACAAAAATTAACATTAAAAAAAGAAAATTATTTTATTTCACAATTTCGCTACAACAGCTTTGTTTGTTTTCGTATAAAACTCAGCAAACTTGTTGTCTGCCTGCATGACAGTAGTAATTAGTGTCAGTGCTCTACGTAATAATCAGGGTATGGGCACTCTGAACGCGCGAGGGTACTGCCACCTAGTGAGTCCCAACAGTACTAAAATTGCAGATTTAAAGAGAACTGTAACGCCGTTAGTTGTAGTTAATTTTAGTTCACAGATACTTCCTCTGCCAACCTAACCTAAAAACTCCTGAGAAAATGAAAGGTTTTTATTTTATGGACTTCAAAACATTTTACTTGTACAAAGTATCTGTATATGTTGGAAATATTGGAAATGCCCTACATATTAAATTATTCACCAGTTGGGAAGGTGCAAACACCAACCAAAATTTATACAAGGAAATTAATTAATGGTGAGTTTTATACAACTATAATTTTAACATTCATACAATGTACAGTGTCCCTATGAAAAAGTAAACACCTAATTTTTATGTTGTAGCCATTCCATCCACAAGCAAGCGGTTTGAGGAGAATGGATGAGAGTAAATTAAGCCACTATATCAGAAATGGTATGTATAAAATAAAATATCTTGTGTCTATTCCTTTTGTTATATTATTTAGTTTACTGAACTTCTAATTTTTATGTTATAGCTATTCCTTCCACAACTAACAGCATTTGAAAGTATTGAGCAATGATCAAATAATGGTATGTATAACATAACATATCTTCTATCTGTATGATCCTTTTGTTATACTATTTGGTTTGTTTAATTTTCATCAAAAACAAACTTAATTACATATTTCATAGTAATATATGAGTAAATGAATAAATTGTCTACATATAATGCAATTATGGAGGTTCTACCTTTAAGAGGGGCAAAAAAGGATTTCCCGATGAAAGGTACAAGCATTTTTCAAAGGTAAGCAGTTTGGAGAAAGAAATAATGTAAATGTTCACAATCATATAATGTGTGTTTGAGCTATATAATTAAAAATATCCAAATATAGCTACATAATAAATAATAAATTAGTAATGATAGTCATAATTTTGTAAGTTTTTTAAATAGTGTGCACATTTTAGTTAGCTGTGTTATTAGAAAACATCTGCAAACTGTAGAAATGGATGTGTTTCATGTTTTTTTTTTAATATACATCTGCCCACAAAAACGGTTGCTGATAGATAAAACTATTTTTTGGTTTGTATGAAAAAATGTTATTCTTTATGTAAATATTTTTGAAATAGGTACATTTGTCAGTTTACTCACAATACTTTATTTACTGATCTTTCTGTTTGTCATTAAAAGATGTAAAAAACGTTTTATTTGTTGTGTACTTTCCTATATTAAATAAAATATATAAACTTGATGATTATTGCTTTATTTTTCCCATATCCGGCATTATATGGTCCATTTTTTGACATTTCATTTAATTTAACAAGACTATTTGATTCTTATTATTGTAATATCAATCAAATGTTCAGTTATTTTAAATGAAATATCAAAAAATGGACCATAAATGCCATATTTCAATAATAGTAAAATTACAGTAAATTTGAATATGCCGCCAAAAACTGTAAAATTACAGGAATCTGCTTTTTCAGCTGTTAGCGAAGTTCACAACCATGTGAAAAGTGTTAAAAGTACTGTTGGGACTCGCAAGATGACGCCACCCGTCAAAATTAATTCGTCGTAGGGAGCGCCACGGTCAGATGCCTATCTATAAGTATGTTATCTGTGGTAATAATATCAGAAAAATGGTTCATTTGACAGAAATGCACAAAATAGCCATTCTACAAATGGAAGTTTCTCGCTTATTTCACGAAAAATTTACAAATTTGCCGCCTGTATCCCAAGGAACAATTAGCAAAATAGAGAGTGAAAGCTTGTTTATGTAAGACAAATGGAAAAAGTAGCTGCCAATGCAGTGAGTGATGATACGAAATTGGATATTATGCTTGAGTTTCAAGAAAAATATTGAAGGAAAGTAAAATGCATCCCTATAAAATGATGCCAACTTAGGAGCACATGGAAGACGATTTCGATAGGAGAACGTATTTTTGTGAACAAATGATGGCAATGTTAGATACAATATGATCCAATTAGAAGATGTTTTGCTTTCTGATGACAACACATTTACACTTCACGGTCATGTTAATTAGAATCCTCAGTGGATGAGAGAAGAACATACGCAATATCCTGAAAAAGTTCATGTTTGAAGAGGAATTGTTGGAAATCATATCGTAGGTCCCCTTTTCATTGATGGTAACTTGAATGGAAATGAATATTTACAACTGCTTCAAAATCATGTTGAGCCAACTTTTGTTACGTGTTTATTTTACAACGTACCCTAACAAGTATTCCATAGGATTAAGGTTCATTAAATTATTTGAGTATACTATGGAATCAACCAAGAAAAAGCAAATACGTTTATTATCAACAACTGTTTCCATAACTTCTGTAATATTTGTTAAATATTTTTTTAAATCCTCTACAGGTCTTGGTTTCCCCATCAAGCTTCACCACCTGAAAATAAAAGGAGAAAACATATAATTCCTAATTAAACAAAACCTTATTTTAATTTCAATATAAATCACCTTATTTTAATTTTTTATACAAACAGTCTTATTAAAACTCACAAAATGTAAACAGAACCAAAAAGTATCAGAAATCAATCAGCTGTCAAAAATATATTTTATTTCCTCAACAACCTTGACCCTAGTAGAACTTTTTTCAAGGTTAACCACCGGCATCAGGTCAGAGGTTATACAAAAACAAGGTTTTTTTGGGAAAAAAGCAATTTTGTTTGAGAAGAACGTGCTACGTCTTTGGCGGATTTAAAATCAGAAATCTTTGGGGAAATATTAAATAGAGTTCCAGTCTGAGGTACAGAATCACTTACTAAGTGGATATATTACCTATTTTTGTAGCCCAAAAAATTTCGTTCATAATACCCTTCGTATTTGCCAGGGACAGCAGCTAAGTTTCTTTTGACATAATATATTATCTTTCCCAGGTCAAGTTTAACTGGAGTGTAGCGAATTGGTGGAATAAAATAATTTTCTTTATTTTAATGTTAATTTTTGTAATAAATCTGAAAACACTTAATATTTCCGAAACAGTTGAAGATAAGTAGAGGATATTGTACATGCATTATGTCTAGAATTTCCTGAGGACCCCAAAAAATAAATGCGCATTTAAAAATACAAATCGACGTGTTCAAGGCCCTCATTTATTCGTTATCGAATTTATTCCATCTGGCTCTTCCACACTATATGTGTATTGTACAATTGGCGTAGGCAATAGCAAATAAGACTTGTGCAGAGGTATCCGGGATTCAATTATCGATCACGCCTGATATCACTATTTTCGACAAAATTTAAATAGGGAAAGTTCTGATTGTGAAACATTGGAAAAATAATTTTATAACGAATTTGACTTCGTCATCTTGCGGGAACTGGAAACTTTCAAATTTTGCTTGACGGTCCGTTGAATTCTCCAGATAATTCTGCTAGCTTTCTTATACTAAGAGTTAAATCCGCAACAACTTTTTCTAAAACGGCTATTCTTGGCTGAGAGAGTAGTTTCCCGAGGGAACAGATCTTTTGTCCTCGTCAAAGCAATGACGGAATAAACAAGAAGATAAAGACAAAATATATGTTTTCTTGGGAAACTCTACTCTATGTACGGACCAAAGAATAAATATCTCCAGGGAGAAATTCACCTGAGACCATATTCTTGACTAAAGGAGTGAAGCTTCCCGAGATAACAGATATTTTATTTTTTTCACTGCACTAACCAAGCAATATTAAGACAAACCATGTGTTCTCTCGGGAGACTTTACTCTCTCAGTCAAGAATACGGCCCCTAGAAGCGAAATCTCCAGGGAACTATCCACCTGAAAGCAATTCAATAAGGACCAATATCTTCAAAAGACTGTATATTGAAGAGCGATTTGGCTCCAAGGAACTGTAATTCGCCAGCAAGGCACTGTTCGGTTTCCAGGAACTGTTAGTAACGGTACATCCAAATGGAGACATCGGTCAGCAATGAATAAGTATGGAATCAGGGAGCAGTTTCGCTCCAGGGAACTGTACAATCAGGATACAATTAGGTTTTCGGATTTTTGACACAACTCAAACCACATAATATATTTGAAAATAAAATTATTTTCATAGAAATAGAACTACTGCAGGGCACCCTTTGATTTTTTCATTCAAAAGTCAGGTTCAAACCACACAACGGAAACCTCTCCATTTATATTTATGAGTTGGAGAAGAGTTTCTCAATTACAATCTCGTATTTTGAATGACATATTAATATTATTATTAAGTAATTTCGGAAATATAAAAATAAAAAATTCGGTAATGTAAAAGTAGTTTTTTAATCTACCTAATGTCAAATGAATTATGTCAACAATGTCAAAAAACATTTTTGACTTCATCAAGTCTAGCAGCAATAACTTCACTTTGAAATACTCGTAACAAAATTGCTGTCCGAATCCAAGAACACCCGACTTCTATTTGATCGTAGAGAATAGGATGTTCCGATACGATCTCATCAAGCAACGATAGATTATTCACGAAGGTGGGATCCCGTTCGCGAACCGCAGGCTAGTGACTCGAGCCGTAGGCGAGAGGCGCAAGTCACCCGAGTGAATACTGGCCATACATTGCGAGTAGAATACTATACTTTGTCCACGACCCTTGATTTCTTTCTTAAATAAAAGTTAAGTAAATAATGCGATTGTACAACGTTAAGTAATAATTTGGTATTTGGTATTATTGACAATTCTAACGTCAAAATTGATAAATTTTTGGAGTACGTCAAATGTGACATATAGAGATGGGCGATACTGTGTAAACAAATTTCCTAAACAAAATATGCAGATTTAATAGTTTACTTCATATTGTACCCCCATCTCTAGTCACCTATGTTCCGAAATTTTGTGTGTTGAGTTGTCATGGCATGTTATTTAAATGCAGAAGCGTGAATTATGGGTTCATAATTCACTCTAGTAGATATATGGGCACCATATACCTTTTGTTAGGAGGTAAAATATTGACTTATTATTAAGTGGTCGTGGACAAATAATATCACCTGGCAGTTGTGGATGTGTAAATTTTATATAATTACCAAAAATATGATTTTTAGTAGAGGAGATAAATCGTCCAAACTTTGTACCGTGAATATGAGATCTTTTCAAGAAGCTTTATTTCTATAACGTGTACAGTGATACACGCGCACTTTGTTGCTCTCAGCTATTTTTTGGATGTGTACCAAAAGTTTTTCTCAAGTCGTTGCGTGTATCATATCTCAACATAAACATAACACAGGGTGGCAGGACGAAAATGAAACAAAGCCACTATCAGGAACTACGTCAATGTTTTAAAAAACTCAGAGACCCGCCGATTTTAAATCAAATGGGGACACTGTTTTCCGGTATTATTGACTTATTGGCCTCTTTCACCTCATGGCGGGGGTAAGCATCACCCCCTAAATATTTAAACGACATCAGGGGTCGAATAAGGATCATTTTAAAGCCCTTTCAATTTTCTTTACAAGTCTTCAAATTTCAAAATTCGGTCCAATACTTCTCATTGAATTACATTTCAACTTTTAAATTATGTTTAGTTGCTTACTCACTTTTTAGGTAAATTGTGAGTTTTTGCGAAACTCACTTCGTTTGTTCCGCAAAAATCTAACGCGTTACACAAAATTAGGTATTTCGTAACTGATGGCATAAATAACTATTTTTATGAAATATATTTTAGGTGTAACAGAAAAAATGAGCAGGGAAAGTTATAACCTCATTGGAAATGGAGGTGTGAATTTGAAAAAGTGGTAGTTATCGACACCCGACTACCAAGGTGGAGAAAAAGTTACTTAAACTTAATTTTTTCATTGATACTACCTATGTACAGGAAATTAGTATTGGTTTGATATTTATTTTATTAATTTATAAAATTTCACTATTGTTCGATGGACTAAGTTCCCATTATCCAGCTACCGAGAAATATTTTCCTAGCTAGTTCTACAATATTTGAAGTTTTTCGTAAATATTTTAATGTTATCAGCTTTTATTCATACGGTATCAATGACTTTTATAATAAACATTATGTCGATACCAAAACGTCAATTTCAATAATTTACTATTTATACTTCTTGATGAAAAATAGTTCAATACATTTTTAGAAATACGTCTGGATTAATCCATCGACGCACAGAATTTTTTTAACGTACAAATTCTCAACGTTTAAGCTTTTCTGGTAGGGTATCCCGTGTTTATTTTACTTTTATCCTCAAAGGATCGTCCGCTATTTATTTTAAGACAAAACCCACACTTTTTCCACTTCGTTACGTTTTTCCTTTCAAATTGCATGTGTTCTAAAAGACCTTTTTGTGGGCAATTTTGATTGATTGGACAAAGTTAAGAAGAAGAGTCGACCAATAAGTATTTTGTTAGAAAACATCAGACACACGTGTATTAATGGCACAATATTTTTCCATTGAATTTATTTTATGCTCTTCTAAGCAAGTAATTCAGTTGTTGAAATTGCTAGGTTTAAAAAAAACTAAACATCGAGTAATCGTTCAATTGATGAAAAACTATTAATCATTAAATGACAAAGGATAAAAGAAAACTGTGGTTTTTGAAACAAAAGTACGTGATTTTATCTCTCTTTGGAGTGTAAAATTTTTAAAAAGAAGGGATACAAAAACGTACGAAGGGTGTTTACTCGACTCTCTCAAAATTACATTAATCTCGCAGTGGAATTTCCAAAACGCCTCAATAACTAGACATTCTACTGGCATATTTTCGGGAAATACCTAGGCAAGAAGCAAAAGTTGGTTTATCAAAGAGATAGAATGCAGAAAACCTTTTTTTTTACTTCGACTATTGCTCAATCCTAGCCTTACAATTAACTTGAAGCCAATAGAATATTCTAGCAGTCTAATAGCACCATCCGATACATCCAGTAGACGAATTAATTCATTAATGATATTCAGAACTTATTCACTTTTATCACTAAACTGAACATATATTTTGATTTCTACCTCAAAATACACAGGTTTATATAAATATCAAATGATACGACATTATCAATGTCACTCTCAACCGTATAACAAATGAAGCAACGATCACTGTAATTGCTTATGAACCTCTGAAAGTAAAATTTATAATTTATGTTCATAATGTTCACTTTGAGGGTATACTCACTTCTCTGCTATATTGGTATACAGTCACTGTATTATAAATATTCATAATGAATTGCCAAGTTACACCCTGTATATCAAATAATTCGTAAGTCATTAAACATTCAAAGTTATGTGGGCCACGGACCATTAGAGTCAGCATTTAGACATAAAACACTTTTAACAATATTAATTTAATATACATATTAAATATTGTGTTAAAAACGCTAGATAATCAAATATAGAAGTTTTGGTTAGGTCAAGTGAGTGAGCTACGAATTATTATTAACAATATATTGTAACGATTGAGTTATGGCTCTGAGAGAAGAATAAACCAATTTATTGAAACCAGAGTGAGTTCTTTTACCAATACCTTTACAGCCAGTTACAGTTAGTGCTTCCAAATCGTTACAATCATTTTAGTTAAAACTCCGTTAATTTTCAACTCTCAAGCCAAATTAATTGATTGATTAGTACATGACCAGTCAGAGGCTTCGAGTACTCGGCACCTCAGCCTCTACGGTTTTTGTGCTCTTGGTTGTACCGTTTATGCGTAGAGATTAGTTGTCTATCAGTCTCAACAGTCCTTTTTCGGGAAATCCTTCCTTGGGCGCTTAAATCGTAAAAGTTTATTTCTCCAATGGGTCAGTTCTTTACACTAGAAGATAATGTGTGAGGATATTTCCCCTTTTTCCCTACATAACCGACAGATAGGTCAATCCTTGAATATGTCAATTATATGCAAGTGCCTCCTTATAGTGAACGGTGAGTAATCCCGTTAGTTCCCTCACTTGGCCCCCGCTAATAATTGGTTAGCCTCGTTTCATCGGGGACCGATTATCAGGACTGACGATATGTCCTATCATTGGGCCCTTGACGTATGCTGATCATCGATTGGTGTGAGAGCCTTTGGAGCTTTTCACATACAAACCTATCATCAGTGGCGGATAGAATACTGTGTTATATTATTATCTACCTTCTAGCTTATATCTTTTTGGGTTTGTGCCACGAGAAGTGGCTTCAAAAAATTATGATTTTGAAAATGAGCTGTTGATTTTTTTTCGCAAATTTAAATAAACGGTGGCAAAAGCACATTTTATTGGTCTTTGTGAACATGAAGGCTAGGCCCAAATCCTCTGGAGTTTAATTGTCCTTTTGTCTTGTTGATGAATGTTCTCGTTTTCCGTGTAAAGATCTATCTTCAAGTACTGTTGTATCTAAACTTGTTTTATTTGGTACACCTGTTTTAACTTCGCTTGGAGACGCACTTGAATCTGTTGCTCTTGACTTTCGTTGGAATCTGTTGATTGCTTTTTCTCGTCGACTGGTATTTTAATTGTCTTTCAATTTGATTTAGACCGTTTACTGACTGCGCCATGTGTTACTTGTGAAGTTTTTATAATTTAAATAAAACATAGATTACATTGACATTGTTCTACAAAGTGTGTGAGACAACCAACTGACTTATACCACATGTCAAAACACACAAACTTCAACACCAACTGATCGGGGGACCCAGCACAATATGACCGACCTGTCAATGTCAAATGTTCTGGAATGGTCTATTGAATAGAACGCACCCTTCAGGTCAAGTTATGTTTTAGTTAGTAAATTGACACTCCGACTCGTTGAAAAAACTATATATATTTTTCCCTCCTTTTTTAAAAATGCAAGTTGTCTCAAACCTATCCTAATAAAGCACTGATCCAGTACAGTATATTTATTGAAAGCCACGCCATTTTGATCAGCTGCAATATGTATTGAATTTGTTTCGAGACAAGCATTTTGTTGGCCATTTAGAAAATAAGGTTATTGGATTGTAATTTTTGCATTGTTTGAATAAAGTACATAATAACTTTTTTTCTTTGACAAAATTATTGAATTATATTTTTATTAACAATCTATGCCTGAAATGATAAATCATTAGTAAGTTGATTGATTACAAACTGTATCTTATTAATCTACTTACGTAATAATAATAATATATTTTGTTTCAGGTATGTATGGAAATGCTTTTACATTTTTTATCGGTAAGTTTTAATTTCAACTGACCTTGAGCGTTTTCAATGGAGTTCAGATTTTACTAGATTAGTCAAAAAGGTTTCGTTAACACTAATCAGTTTGTTAATATATTAAAATGATATAATATTAGTTGAAGACAAAGGGATAAATAGTGTACAAAGCACACATGAAGGGGAAATAATAATATCACAGTGAATATCCACTGACACACAAATTTCAGCTTATACGTAACTTTTAGTACGTGCACCTACTTCACTGTACCAAGTATTTCTTGAATTTGATTTAATAAGGTTATTTTGTAATAATTCTATTTTAACTTGTTTCATGTATTGTCCCAAAAAAACTTTTCAATTCCAGCGCAAAAAATAAGCTCAACTGGATGAGAATTAACCAAAATGCTAGAGTGACAAAATCGTTAGAATCCCGGCAAATTCAATGAAGTGACGTCACTTCTCCTCAATTACAAGATCTGTGTAACGTGTTAAAATTTTGTAAGAGTTTATTGTTTCCATTGCGTTGAGTAGACAACTTTTGTTGTTTGTAAAATTAAAAGAATCAAAATGTCGACTCTTTTGAATAATGAATGAGAGAAAAACAAGGGTTGACAAAATTGTTACGGACAAAGTTACCCATCGACTACACCAATCTTTGGGAAATTTTCGAATAGTTTAAGACTTACCTACTATTGCTAAGTATAAACAAGGTTTCAAAAACAGCTAGCGCCACTCTATAAATACATTAGAAATTATTTTTGTTCCAAAGTGTCTACACCTATATTTAAGAATGTTAATTCTGACCAGAGACCTGCTTACAAATCTGAAGTAGCTGAAATTTTGGTAAATCAATTCCAAGAATCATTTACCAAGACAATACATATAATTTTCTCAAGAAATCAATACGGATTCAGTGAGATATCATTCCAACCGGAAGATATGAAGAAAAACATTTTGTCTCTCAAAAATCACTCATGGTATGGATGGAATTTTATCACTACTCCTGAAAATATGTGTAGATTCAATCAGTCTCCCTATTTCTATAATCTTACAAATGTCACTTGAAACTCCCTCCACCCACTTCCAGGAAATCATCTAGTCCTACACCTATTTATAAGAAAGGTGATGAACTGGACCCTGACAATAAATAGACCTACTAGCATCATATCATTATAGACAAAATGATCGAATTAATTTTCATTCAAGGTATTCAGTGTTCACGTAAGTGATTTATTCATCTGTGCTTGGGGTTAACAGCGGAGTTTCTTAAGGTTCAGTTTTGGGACCTATCTTGTATGTTGCCGATCTCCCTTTACATATTAAAAGTGTTATCTTTATGTTTGCTGGATTATACTAAATTATACACCAACCTCTTACTTAACCAGGTTCAACGCCGAATGTACCTAGAAGTGGTGTTTGAGAGCTAAATTGTGGCTCTCACCTATAAATATGTTAAAGTGTTCAGTGCTGCATTTAGGTGGGAATATTCCTGGATATGGGTATGCTCTGTAGACTATTAATTCGGACTGTATTACCCAACAGAAAAATTTGGGTGTTATCATAGACGAACTTTAATTTACTTTGGTCTGATCATCCAAATTCGGTGTATAATAAAGCTAAAACTCTACTTTTCTCTCTATCAAAAACATTTCCCAAAATATCTCCAAGAAACTTCGTGGCGATGTTTAATACGTTCACAAAACCGATTTTAAAATTCGCTGGACCTGTGTGGAGTAATGAGTTGGTAAATAACTCTAATCGTCTCGAAGTCCTTCAAAGATGGGCTATACAAATTTCTTAAGGTTGACGTCGTCCTCCGTACGAACAACGACCAAATCTCATCAATCAATCAACATTTACGACCCGTAAAATACGAGCAGCTATAATCATCACACATAGAGCCATAAACCCTGAATTAGGTACCGATATTTCTTACCTGTTTCCACTGAGCAGTGATTGTAGACACTGTGAAACAACTTTTTCATAGCAGATATCGCCAAAACTTTTTGTCAAATCAAATATTTGAAATCTGGAATTTTCTTCCACAAGATATTGTAAGAATCCGTCTACAATAACTTTGGGACACCACGTGATTCAACGTAGGGCAGCTTCGAATACGATGCCGATCTCTGACTGGCTGCGGCTTTGAGCCAGCGGCGGAGCAACGGGAGCTTTATTAATTTAATTTTTCATGTCAGGAAATAATTAAGATCGGTCTGCTCCATTTATGCAAAAAGAAGCAGAGGAAGGTGTTCAAATTCCTCTTAAAAACTATAATCAAGTGATATATATTATTTCGTCCTTTATAGCAATCTTATTTCTATTCTTATACAATGTTAACTGTCATCCTCTTGTGGCCTATTTTGAAAAATATATATTTAATTGTCCCTGTAGACAATAATTGAATCTTGAAGGGCCTGAAGTATTTCAAAGAATATGGAAACTCACAAATAGAACGAGAACACATCCTCGATAATATGTTGGATCATTTATGTTTTAACGTTAATACTGGCTCTTCTGATGAAAATTTCTCAGATCATGATAGCGACAGTAGTACATCTGCACAACCATTACAATCAGCTGATAACTCAGATTAATAATAAGATTATATTTATAACTCGCTACATTACACTCAATACTTATTTCCCATTTAGCTCTTGGTATTGATAAAATAAGCGAAAACCATTCCTGCGATCATTTTTACTGATATGAAATAAAAAAAATATACAAAACAGTTTTGTTTATTTTCGTTTAAACATAGCCTTAGCAACTTGTCGAATAACTCATTGGATAAATTGATTAGTACGTGTCAAAAAGAAACATTTTTTCTGGAGATAAATGCACTACAAATGGGAAAGTTATTATCTAATAAAAACTTACACAAATTATGTCCTTTTCGAGACCAAAATGGATTCCTTATGGTGGGATGTAGGTAGCGATTGTCTAATTTGGATTACTCGAAAAAAAACCCTTTCTTGTTGTCAGCTGAACATAGGTTGATACAATTATTTTTTGAATTTACACATGCCGAATTACTTTATCCAATTGATTTTATGTAGTATTAGAGAACATATTTGGAGGTGATGGGAATGCTTCCAAAAGAGCGGGTCAGACCATCCCCACCGTTTTATATAGTTGGACTGGAGTACGCAGGTCCATTTCGTATCAAGAGCAAGTATAGTAGGGGTGCACAAATTAATAAATATTATATATGATTATTTGTATGTTGTTCTACCAAAGCTATACATATAGAGGTAGTATCAGATTTAACTAGTGATGCTTTTATAGCTAGTTCTCATAGATTTATTGCAAGAAGGGGAAAACCTTTCAAAATTCTCTCTGATAATAGAACTACCTTTGTGGGAGCAAACAATCAATTTGAAAAATTCTTAGAATTTCATGCAGAATCTCTTTGTGACAAAATTGGAAATGAAGGGGTTCACATGAAACCTATATTTTAGGTAGTTCTACATTAACTTTTGAAGGTCTCACCACTGTACTTGCACAATTTGAAGCGTTCTCAATTCGCGTCCTTTATACCCATTAACATCAAATCCAGATGATATGGATGTTTCAATACTGGCTCATTTTTTAATTGGAAGAACCCTCACCTCACTCCCAGATCCAGATGTTCATCATATTTCGGAAAATATATTGTCAAAATACCATCATTTACAAATGCTTCAACAACACTTTTGGTCAAGTTGGTCATCAGAATATACATAGTAGAATGGTATACAGAAAGTCGTTCTTTGGCATAAGAAGAGTTGGTGATTATGATAGAAGACAATTTTCCTCCGTTAAGATGGAAACTTGGCAGAGTCATTAAAATATTTCCAGGGCCAGACAATAAAATTCGTGTTGTCTATGTGAAGACGAGTACGGAAATTCTCAAAAGTCGTATAACAATACTGTGTCCACTACCCTTACAAGATTAAGTGAAGTATAAAAACTAGGCGTGGATAACAAGAGATTTTTGAAATAATATGTTAATATTTTGGGTTCTTTGATCGGAGTGCACATATCGAGTGTTTTGAATGTGTACTTGTTGCGAAAATTAAAGTTGTTTTTTTATGCAACATGTCGACATGACAATACTTGACATAACGTGTGATGTGTAATAACCATGTCGATGTTTTGGACCAGTGTACGCAAATGAAACTTTAATCCGTTTCAACAATATAGAACACACCTATTAAATGAACGGATGAATTGAAAACAAGTTGTAGTTCGGAAAATGTAATCTAAATAAAAGTACCTACAATTTTAATAACACATCAGAAACGAACAGTACCTAAAAACCTTTTATAACAAATGTTCACTACCTCTGTCAATCCAACGATGAGGAAATTGGTTATCGAGATAATTCCTCACTATTATCTGATAATGCTCCATCCTGCATGAACTACATTAAAATTGTGCAGCTTCATGTTCAACTCAAAATATCTCGAGAAATATCGACTTTATCGTTATGCGAAAAGAGTACTTTATTTACGAAAAAAGTATTGGGGAATCGAAAAATGGTGCTAAAATTCCTATTCCGTCAGTGGCGTAGAATTTGGGAACGATTAACCTGTTACTTGCCCCTGTCGTACGCCTCTGGTAGTAGCCAGAAACGTTTGTTTAACATAATTTAGTAAGGTGTACAATTTCTACACTTTCTGCCAAATATGAAATGGATACGTAAAACAGTTTTAAAGTACTGAGCACAAATAGTTCATAAATTTTTAAACGAAACTCCCTGTAACTAAGTAAGCAGCTACATTTTATTTAGGTGTTTTAGGTTGAATCTTCATAATTTGAAGTCAGGATTCTACTGTTAAATTATTTCCAATTAGTGATGAATCACCCCGTATAAGCAGGAAAAGGAAAAGATAAACAAAATTTATGGAAGTTGACGTCATCAATCTAGCAACGGTTTTGTCTTCGGCTGATATTTTTCCTGAATTACGACACAAAGTTTATGGCGAAAAGCACCAACTCTCATTTGTTGTTTCGCCACAGTGAATGAGAAATTGGATAACTCCGAAACATTCTCAATTAATTTTAAAGTACAAATTGTCAACAGTTGATTTGGAGCTTAGAAGGGACAGAAAATAAGATATTGTATTATGACAGGAAATTAAGTTTCCTGCTTTAAAATGATTTTACCATCTTTTGTAACAGTGTCTCCCAAAATAATTTTTTTTTGCAAAACAAAAGTTGTCAAATTATTAGAAGTGATAATACAGAGTGTATCATTAAGTGGTAGATTATATCAGACTACAAGGGACTCGATTGGTCCTGTTGAACTTACCACACTGCGACCTATAAGATCTTTGAAAGCTTATACTATTCGTTTCGGAACTAGATCTGTAACCAGAACAGGCTCTAAGTTGATCCGTTCCAGGTATTTAAGGAGTTGGCGGTTGATATGCCTGTAATTGTAGATAATGTGTTCCACCATGTCATATGAATCATCGCAGAATCTGCATGTTCCACTGTCCACTTTGCTCATCTCACAAAAATGGTTTCCGATTGAAAATTCCTATGATTACACTGAGATCAGAGAGCAATTCAGCGTAATGAGCAGAAGGTTATAAACTTCTCGCTTGTCTGACCTGGAATATTCATTCAGTATGCTGCACTTGGCTTATTTTCCCATTTTCGAACTTTTCCCACGATGCGGCTTTTTGGGATACCACAAAATGGTTCGGGTCTGATAAGAGGAGAACTTTTATATTTCCCAGGGCTGTTGAGTTCGCGGGCGTCTATATGGTTGCTCCATCTTGAAACGTTAACCTTTCAGAAAATATAAATATCCAATAATCACTTTAGAATTTTGATTTTTGGTGGAATAGCATGACGTATCGATTTTCTAAAAATATTGCAATCGAAAAATTGATAAATGATTTCACATTTGTGATTTGTGGTGGAATAAATTCTTTAATCAAAAATCAATATTCTAGAGATATTTTACCGCGAAATTTAAAATTTTGAAAGGTCTTTAAATAAGAACGGAGAAGGCACCGGCTTCTTCTCGTATCGTCAGTTGACGAAGTAACTAGTAGAAACTGTGCAGTAATCATTAGAAATATCTTTTGTGCTTCGAAAAACGATAATTTGCGAAGACTTTATCTAATAAGAATCTGGATTACTGGTATGTTATTATATTGTTTCTTTTGAATTTTAAATTATGTTATTGGAAAATTTACCATTTTTTTTGTAAAAAAAGTAGTTAGTACAAGATGGATACCCATTTTGGATGCCAAATGGATTTACCTTCATATTCCTTGAAAATTATCTCTATCAACATATCATTTTTTTTACTTGTCAGATTGTACATACATTTTTTTATATAAATCAGGAATCCTAAAGTAATGAGTTACAGTATTCAATTGTATTTAATATTTATTAATCTTCTAGTTTCTTTATTTTTTTCTTATATCTTTTGTATATCCTTTATAGCACAGTTTCTGGGATATAGTTTCCTGAAGTACCTATCTTGGAGTAGTTTCTGGGAATACAGCTTCCTAGAACACAGTTGCATAGAGGACTGTTCCTGTGTGTTTCCTGGAGTACCTACTAGTTTCTGTGAGCACAGTTTTTCTGAGGTACCTATATTTATCTGGAGCCTAGTTTCGCAAAGGCCCGTTTAAAAAAATAGAAGACAAATTTTTTTATAAGTCAGAAGGTAAAAAAACCAGTTGTATCTCTGTAAAGATTATTTTTACCAATTGTTACAAAACGAATGTCCATTTTGTATTTAATTTTAAGCTTTACTAACCTTTTTTAATTATAGATATTTGTTTTTATACACTTTCAATGGTTCAACTTTTATATGAATACAGTTATCCATTTCAATTTTTTTGTGAAAGTTTTATTTATTAAACCTCTACCAACAGTTTTCATTTCAATTAACTTAATTATTTCCGAGTAGATTGCAACAGTTAAAAGTTAGCTGATTTTTTCATTTGATTCTTTTTCTAATTTTGTTTTAGGAAACAAAATTAGTGGCGACCCTAAATTTCTTTTCTTTACTTAAGTCTTCTCTTTTCCTAATCTCCATCAGATAACAAAGCCCTGAGAACTGGCTTTGTTATCTCCAAATATTAAATCAGTTTGGTAAGAACCTCCATTATATGTTCCATCAATTTTTATTAGTGTTTCAAACTCTCAACTCCAATGTAGTGAGGAGATCTTGCAATACCTCTAAGACTGCACTGGGGTACGATCTTATTGAATCCGTGATTCCCATGCAGCTGACTGACCAACACCTTCATAAAAAAGTGTTTTACTGACACATATCGTATACTAGATTGTTTTTATTTTTTTCAACCTAGCTGAAATCAGTTGTTTCCGTCGATTCTTAGTCAAGCTCTTCCCATTTTACTTTGACGTTTATACTCCAGAAAATTTAGATATCAACTTATTGAATTAACAACAACTTGTTCTGTTTAGTAAAAATATATTTGTAATCTCTATAGTAAATTCATTTAATTTGGAAGATTTTCTCTATAGTTACAGAAATCACTTTCGAATAACTAAATTCCATTAAACTAGAATCAGGGATGTGAAAATACCAGAAGTAAAGGATAATAGAGGTTGAATGGGTGAAGTTGAAAGAGACTTGAATAATTTTTGTAAGTATGGAATGGGTCATGGGAGTAGGCATAGAGTCACTTGAGCCAGACAGTCCGCCAAGGTTATCTCTTATCAGTTGTGGTGGTTAGATAGCGCGTCGAGTGTGAATCGTAATATATATACAGTGTGACATTGTAATATTCGGTCTGCAAAAAGGGCACTGTCCTTATCAGTTGTCCAGACCAACGTGTGATGTTAACGCTGCACGAGATCGCAACCCACTTGTTTGTTGAGACCGACCAGCCTTATGTCACGACAGCCATGTTTTTATAGGAAAGATTGAAGACACTGTCACAGAACGTCGTGTACGTTTGTCATGACGACGTGGCGTTTGACGCTTGACTTGAGACGTGCCGTGTCACAGAACGTTTGAGGTGACGACGCGACATTTGACGTTTGATGTGAGATGTAAAACGTGACGTGAGAGATGACGTGACACAGAATGTTTAACGTTAGGTTTGATAACGTGACGTTTGACGACGTGCCGTTTGATGTGACAACGTAACCCTTATTACTTATGTTACTTTAAAATATGGCCAACAGACCACGACCCTTTTTGCCTGGTAGCACCAATCGACGCACCACTCTGTATATTATGGTCAACCTTTTGCCTCTCTCTGTCGCCTTGGTAGTAGGGTGTCGATCTCTACCACTTCTTTTAATTTGCACATTTAATACACCTAAAATATATTCCTTAAACAGTATATTATGCAATAAGTACTTAATAATGGCATTTTAGACACAGGTATGAACATTACCTAATGGGTTCGTCATTAAATTTGAATTAAATATTAGTTTGTGCTCACTCCTTTTCCCACGCCCATAATTTAATATCATCGTTAGATATCCACAAATTTTAAGAATCAGTTAAGTCCAGACAGCTGTCAAATTTTATTAACTACAGTTACAGTGTATAGCTAATATACTGTTGGACAAATGTATCTTTTTGTTGTTATCCTACTAATCACTAAATATAACTTCAATAAGAATAACTAAAAAGTTTAATATTGGGGGAAGATAATCACCAATTATCAGCTCAATTACTTTATTGTAAAATTTGAACATTGGTTTGCTCCTTGTTCAATTCAACACCAGTGCTAATTCATGGCTTATCATCTTTTACATAAGCATTCTCACTGTTTTCTACAAATTTTGAAAGTGCAAATGTCAAGAAAACCCGAAGTTTCTGATTTAAATAATAATGTACAAAGTCAATGATGTGTTAATTAATTCAGTACTAGAGTGGAATCCAATACTTGAGAAGAAACATAGGTCTCCGTTGTGGGCATCTATAATATAAATATAATATCACTCGTAAGAAATATGCAGTGGCGGGTAATTTTACGGCAAAACTTAAATACGTGAAATTAATTTTTTTTCTATCAAAGGACATTTCTGACACTCTAATTATTCAAGATAAGACGAGCAAGTGCTAATTTGAAATTAGTATCAGTTTTGACAATTTGTACATAAATAATGAATAATGTGGTTGACGTTTTTAATGCCTACTATTGTTTTTTGTTTTATTTTAAAAACCTACAATTCCAAATAATTAGTAGGTACGGTACACTTTAATTTAGAAAAATGAAACCGATATTTTATAGGATATTTTGTAGTAAAGTGATACATTGGGATTATTTTTGGAAAGAGAAAAAAATAAGCTTTTTTGTGATGGGTCACACGACCTAGGTTGTCATTTGAAAAAATTCAAGATGGCGGCCGTACGCTAAACGCTGACATCAAAAACATTTGCTCTAAAATATTCATCGTCCTAGAATTTCATAACTTTCCCTTTATCCGTTTCAAAAATAATCGCTTGGTGCGAGACTTTTCAGCAACGCTGTATAAATTTACACTGAACTGTGTTCCAAATATGTTACCAGCATTGTTGCTACTGTATCGCTACCCTTAAACCTCAAAATTAAATTACTGAAGGTAACGTTGGAGATTTAGTTAACATAATGTTTTCAGTAATTGTCATATTCCATCCAACTTTTCCAAGTAACAAATACCTCAAATTATTGAAATTATTTACATAAAATGACAACATGAACTTAAAACTTGGGTTCACGGAGTGGTATACATGTAATATGTCTATTATGTACGTTTTTGTATCAATATTAACACTACAACAAAACGTTGTTTTATTTTGTTAAGATTTCCCACCAAAAGAGAAGAAGATGATATACATGAAACTGAAGAAACGTCATACACAGGGTATTTACTGTAGCCGAACGTATGTCGTACTGATAGTGTTTTTACTAGCTATCATAAGACACACGCGGCTGTGGCAGGTATCCATATTTCAACATTAGAACGTATAATTCGAGTTTGTATATTATCATTATTGATATCAACAAAACGTAATGAATATAGCTTTAATCGTGAAACTAAAAAAAAAAAAATTCGAAACACAAACATTTTTCTTCCAAATTCATAATGTCCCCTTTAAAGTAATTCTTCTCAGATATAATGTTTGTTATAATAATAATATTAATGTTGTCGACAGCTTGTAAGTAATATATTGCATAAGTTAAAATATAATATATTCATCTTGAATCTTTAAAGTAAACTAGAAATATAAAGAGCGGGGCTGACATATGGAAACATTTCATTAGTTAGCAAACAAATTATTTTACTTAAACATCCTGAAATAGGTCGATTTTCAATTTCAAATGCCGATTTATTAAATAAAATGTGAACATAGTAACGATATCAGTTCTGACGTGGTGACGTAATTGTTAATCTTTTTAAATTGAAATGTGGGTCTTGTAATGGACGCACCGGAATTCGGTCCCGCTACCTGCGAAAGGGACTACCTGTAACGGATTAAATTCGAAGTGTGGTCACACCAGCGAAAATGCGATTTCGGAATTGGGTCCCATGTACCTACTATTTGTTTAATTTGACTTTTATTTTCCTTCACATTTTTTTGGGCTTAGGACCAACAGTACACACTTATTGTTGTACTGGCATGTTTAAAAATTTACGCTAAATGCGTATCGTCAAAAATAAAAACAGTACGTGAAATAATAACCCAACCAAACCTACCCCTACCAAACCACCTTCGTATTTTTAGTAAATTTTTTTGTAGAATGAATTATAATAATTTTCAATAATAACCCAACCAAACCTACCCCTACCAAACCACCTTCGTATTTCTAGTCAATTTTTGAAGAATAAATTATAATAATTTTCAATAATAACCCAACCAAACCTACCCCTACCAAACCACCTTCGTATTTTTGAGATACTTCCTCCTCTGTACTTAACATCATTTTTAACAATTAGGCCCTACCAATTAATTGCTCAATGTTTACTTGACAGGTCTATACTAGTTAACTTGGGTATGACAGCGCGCACATAGAGACACCTATTTTTCAGTTTCAGTACTGTTTATTTCGGGCTATACTGTATCTCCATTGCAAATTGGAATTTATTCCACGCGTTTGAAATTCATATATATATATCGTAAGGTTCATCTCCAATTGTATGTGGTTTTGAGAAAAAATAATTACTATAACATAAGGCCAAATAAAACCAGCCACCAAAGTTAGGATTTCACATCCAATGTATATTTTTTAAGTAGAAAGAGATCTGCAGTATTGTCTTGAAGCTTGACACGTACTAATAGTAATGTTTGGGAATCCAATATTTTTCCATCGATGACAGACCCTGTATGAAGATATAGTTTTATTGAAATTTGATATACCTACATCCTAGAAAGGAAACTTGTGCATATTTTCAACCCATCCCTAAGATATTTGAGTTAGCGATAGTTCTTCGTGACTCCTGTTTACTAGATGCTAATTTGGTACCTCGTTCTTGGAGTACCAAAAATATAATATTAGTATAACGTTATTATCGCTATTTGTAAACCAAAAACGGTTTAACATGTTAGGTTAGGTAGGTTGAAAAAACTTGATATTATATTTTCACATAGAATTATTGTGTGTGTGTTTGTGTGTGAGAGGCAGATGGCACGGAAATTACTCCATTTGCCACAGAATTTTGGAAATTGCTTAGCTACATTCATATAGTAACATTGGACTCCTTCAAGAAATTTATTAACAGATCGTATATTGTCCTATTAGCATTGTTAAGGATGTGGCTAATATTTAGCGGAAGGTCATAATTCAATTTAACAAGCGACTCAATTAAACATTTGGATCTCACGACATTATTAGAACAACCAAAGAAGATGTGATTCAGATCACAATAAGAATGCTCGTTACAGCTACAGGATGATCTAATAATACCAAGTTTTGCAAGGTGTGCACCAAATCTTCCGTGATTGGTTTTAAGTCTAAATATAGTTGATGAATAGAATTTGGGAGTTGTATAATTGAATATATATTTGGGAGGAAGGTTTGTAGAGGATCTAGATACATTTGTCCACTCCTGTTTCCATTTATTGGCAATTCTATGACTTATCGAGTTATTTATATCTGCTAAGGTGAAAATATTGCAAACTTGTCCATTTATAACTGCATCCTTCGCTACCAGGTCGGCCCTTTCGTTCCCAATTATATTACTATGGCCCTTAACCCAAATAAATGTAACATTTAAATCCAGAAGCATAGATTTGATACTACATAGTATAGGACATCCAATACCTCTGATATAAGTAGATTTTATTGAGTCGATAGCAGATTTAGAGTCAGAAAGAATTACTGCATTCCATAATTGGTTTGAGATCAACCAATTGAGGCTTTTCTGTATAGCTACGAGTTCTGCTGTATATATGCTACTTATATCGGGCAATTTATAACCCACATTTAAAACCCACATCCTACCCCCTCTTACATAGAACTATTGGTTACTGTTTCTTGTATACAAACCCTTTATTTATAAATGAACACGTTTGATTTATGCATTACGAGGTAGATTCCAATTGCCAGATTGACTTTTTTAGTTTTCTTTAAGTAAAGACAAAAATTACAGTTTGCCAACGTCGCAAAATTTGGTTTTGCAAAGTCACCTTCTTTTTATCGTAAATAAACTAACTTATTCACTGTTTTGTAAGTATATCCTATCTTTGTGGTTAATATGGTCACCCAATTATTTCATATTATCACTGATAAAATGTTATTTATATAATTTTATTTAGGTTCAGCGATTGTAAACAATAAAAATTGTGGTTGGATTGTTATGTAAAGCTGAAAAATATAATAAAATGGATTTTATGGTAATTGTTAGTCGATACTCTGCTATCAAAAACATACAGAATATAATTGTAAAACATATCCACATTGTATCTTGTTAGATTAGAAGCTTTAAATACATTAGCATATCAGATTCAGCAATTTTTTTTTGCGGAAATATTGCAAAATTATCAAACAAAGGCGAATTGAAATTTACATCCCAATTCATTCGCAATCTGGATTATGTGAAACATTTTTAAAATGGATTAAATTGTTTCTCGAAAAACGTTTTTAAATATGTTCAGTTCCATTTCTCTAGGACGTGGAGAATTGTTTCCATTCAATTTCCAAAGCTTATTCAATTGAACAATACGGAAAGCTTCATTTATCGGCTTTTTAAAATTAATTTCTATTTTTGTTTAGTTATTTGTTTGAAAAAATAACGATACGATACGATAAAAAAATAAATGGATCAACCGGAAAATTTAGTTAAAAAACAAAAATGAAACACGAGATAAAGTGAGAGCGAGATGTTTAAAAAGTATAAAATCATTTAACTGAAAAATGTATGTAACAAGAAAATATTCTAAATATTTTCTGTACGTTCCTTGTGGTATATTCATTATTCTTTTCGTTATTTATTTTGGGAAATCAAGCCACAATTACTTTTTATTTTTAATTCAATGTTTCGATAATGTCCTAGGTACAATCATCAAGAACAATTGAGTTTTTATAAAATTCTTATCCCTATCTGACACTCAAAAGTGAAGAGGTCGCTACCGTCACAATCTTTACATTTCCGTTACTGGAAGACATGTATTGATTGTTATTGAAGTGTACTCTTCAGTCCGGGATTAGAGATTCTCGGACGGACACCACATACCTTGTACTGATGAGGCGCAAATACGCCGAAACCGGTCTACAAGTTGTGTTGTCCCTTCTAATTGCAAACCAGAAAGGTTGGTTTTAAAATATCTTGTAGATATACCAACCCTGTTTGACTTTGGGGTGTAATTCAATATCCGGCGGTGCATATTGCACGGGAAGTAGTTGTTGCTCCTTAGTTGAACGGCCACTGTTTTTGAAAAATATTATGTTTCAAAAATTCATAGACTGCTCGTGACGCAAACGTCACCCTGCGTGAATAATGGCTATCATAAATTGCTAAATATACTATTATTAACGGATGTCGAAGAATAATTATTTATATTCACACTTCATACATTTTTGAAAAATAATATTTTTCAAAAACAGTGACCGTCCAACTAAGGAGCAACAACTACTTCCCGTGCAATATCCGGCGGTTGAGTTGAGTTTAAACATTTTAAAAGTGTGAAAAGCTTGACTATTTTCATTTCGTATAGGTAACTGAGACATGTGCCCAGTTTGTATTATCCCATATTTCCAATCGTATAAGTTAAAATGGCTATACACTTTTGGATTCCCGATATATCGATGAATCATCCTCTAAGTTTGCGGTTAATTCCCACTTCAACTCTGCACAGTCGGTGAATAAGAATGAATATGTATTTATAAACCTGTCGTACCCAAAATACTCTCGTAAACGAATTACCTAAGACTTTAATTGAAAATTGTTATAAGTAACACATTAATCTGATGAGTTTCAAGGTAGTTAATCTCTTTCAACTTTCTTTGTTCTTATTAATGGTTTATATAAAATAGCTACCGAGCTCTGATCGTTTCTGTGAAGACTTGAAGATGCAGATTTTTAACCGTGTGGCTGAAAGTTTGTGAATTTTACTCGCTTTAATTGGAATTAAACACTAATCCTAAGCTAAATGCTCTTTTTGAATGTAGGAATATTGTGACAATTTATTTATGTATAAGAGAGATGGAATGTAGTGCTCCTATTATGATTAAAGTAAATGTGGGATGAATAGATAATAAGGCTTTTACTTTTGATTCATACCAACTCCATGAAATTTAATTTGCTTAAATCCTCACAATATTTGAACCGATATTCAACTTGAAATTGTGACGCGTTTCGCTAGCTAGCTTTGTCAAGCGTTTAACGTATAATGAAAACTTTTAATTCATACAGCACATTAATACGGAATTTTAAGTATATTGGCAGAAGTATTAGGAAGGCTTTATCTGGAAATCAATTCACAACAGGCACATCTTAACTATCTAGGTAAATAAGTAAATAAGGGGGAATAAGGCGTCGTTAAGAAAATTATCAGAATCCAACGACTGATTTGACCGGTCGCGCTCGAGTTGTTTCCCGAACTTATTTTCGAAAAGGGTGATGTCCGTGTTGTCTCCTATTCAATTTCGATATACTTTCTTCAATTCCAACAACTCGACCCTACCGGTTTCTCCAACCATTTCCAAAAGTTAGGATATAGGAATTCCCAAATGCAATTTATGTTTTACCACGCACTTAGTAGTAACTAAGAGTGATAATATTAGGTATTCCCTATCCTCACCTTAGGAATTGTTGGTGAAATCGGGTATTGATACTCAATGTGGTGTTAAACCGGTATCCGGCTTTTGGTATTTTATTGAAGTTTATTGGTACTACTTTGCAAAAATTAATTTAAAAATTTCCTAAACCGAATATTTTAGCACAAAACTGGAAATTGAGAATTCCTAAGTGTTTGCAACTTTCACTACAGATACGTCATATCACTAAAGATGTAGTTAGTCACTTTCTGATTCAGATGTTTTATGAAAAAATAATCAGTTACAAAGAGGCCATTCGAATTTGAGATTTTAAGGACTGCTAAAGTCTATATAATATATATGTGTTTTGGTTTTGTTTACAGTTTATCCGAGCTTGACGTTTAAATATTATGAAAACATTGTGTTCACATTTTTCAGTTGAGCTTAGTTACTTTTTCTCCACAATTTCTTGAGTTGGAATAATGTCAATATTATATAAATCTTGTTTTGTATCATACTGCACGAACACAACGGTTACAACGTCTCGTGAAAAGTTTGTAACTGTGCCTGCAGTAAAAGCTAAACGAAAATTATGGTTTGAGGCTGCTAGAATGAAATATAAACAGACTACAACTAGTTATTATAGCTGTGAAGATTATTTTGATGTAAGGAATTATATGTGTGAGTGTATTTCCCTGTACGAACTCAGTCATTCTAATAATTCAAGAAAAATATCTAGCAGTAACAAAAATGAAACCTAACTGTACCTAAAAACTGATCATGGTAACGGTTAAATTTATAAAAAAATGTAATAGCCGTAAAAATAAATCGGAAGTAAAAAACAACTCACTATAACAGCAATATGACATAAGCATAACCTATAAGTACTTCATCACATCAGAATTGTGGTCCTATTGTCAACCCTTACGTAGCTAACTTCTCTTTTAGTGTATGTACGTCACAGCATAAATGGCGGATTATTTAAATCATCAAAAAGTTGAATTTTCGAATCGACATAAAAACCCTGTTAGAATAAAAATATTGAAAATAATTGATTCCCCATGGTGATTTTGTCCACTACTAACTATCAACATTGAGAAAAGATAATCTTTTTGTTACTTTTAACACCCCCTTGGAAGGATTAAGATTCTAAACGTAAAATTTCAAAATTTGTCATTGTTTGTGATCTATTATTCTAGTTTTATTTGAAACTCCTAAAAGTTCTTCCAATATAAATTTTGTCATAGTTGTCACTTCCGCATTTTAATTTATATACTTTTCATTTGTCCAATTTTGAGGATTAAGATTTGTAACTTAAACACTCTATCTGAACTCATTACAACCAAAAACTATAGGAAATAATATTTTTCTGCATATAGTCGCGTCAATGAATATGTAAAAAAGACAATCGAAAATGCTCACGGACTGCTTCATTTTCGATGTAAAACAGTGTTGGGTTAACAGGGATTTTTTGAGTACATAGCACCGCACCGGGAGGGGAACGCAAGGAAAAAGAGAACCAGCTGGGAGAAACGTTTTCAGCTGAATTTGAAAACCATAGAGATGATAAAAAGGTTACGAAAAACAAGCATAAACTGAACAGATTATAACAGATTATTTATCATCAGGACACTTGAGGAAATGGAGAAGGAATAGTTGATTGAAAAAGGATACATGAAGAGAAAACAAAAAGTAAATTCTGCTCAAATAGGATGCAAAGTAATGTTCAATAATGGAGAGTGGAGATGGAATCATAATAATGGAACGCTGATTTACTTTACCTGTTTGGATTACTATCAAAAACTCAACAAAATTACAATCTGGAGACAAAATGGAGTTGAAAATACAATATTAAAAACAGCTGAAAAAAAGAGCAAGTATGAGAAACAGGCTTGGTTGGTGGACAGAAAAAATAAAAAATCAAATACAACAAAAAGGAATAGGATACCTACTTAAAATAATCAGTACGGCATAGAGTAAAGAACAAAAACCTGTTAATTGCAAAGCGCAATTGGAATAATAAAGATAGCTATGGATAAGAAAAAAGAATAGATAGGAAACTGAGACCCCATATAAAAAGTACACTTGATTCTAACAAAACTCAATCCGGACATAAAAAAATTGGTTAATTCCAAACAAGCTCATGCTTCCCATTAAATAGTATTAGGCCTTTTTCAACTTGTATGTGTATTACAAATTTGTGTAGCCTATAAATTTTGTTATTAATAAAAACTACAGCTATGACTGATTTGTTTTTTTCCTCCTTATCCCGCGACCCCCCTGGACACATCACGCCACCCACAGTTTGAGAACCCCATCACTAGAAGAATCACATAATGGCTTAAGAAATGGAAGAGGCTTACAAGACCACCTTTTCACAGTAAATTGTTGGCAGATAAATTACTACAACAAGATAAAGGAGCTTCTGTAGGTTTTCATCGATTTGGAAATTGCTACGAGTTTTAGGACATTTGGAAAAACAGAGGAATTAAGAAAAAGACAAGAGTAATACAGAACATATAACATTTCAGCAAATCAAAAGGACTAATACAGGGAAGATGATCAAGAGCACTGTAGTTTATTATTTTTAGGCATCAAATAATAAAACAATATTCATCAAATATGAAAAAGTTTCTTATAGGCTATAGAAATGTATAAAGAATAATTTATCTAATAAAGCCTTTGCAGACGATTCTATTATTATGACGGGGATAAACAAAGACCTACAAGAGAGCTTAGAAATATAGAATTATAAATATAAATAAATCAAAACAAAAGTAATACAGGTAGGTAGTAACCGTGGATGAATTGGGGAAAACCAAAAATAAAAAAAAATTGATAATAGGATACAAAACACTTTGAAATTGTACTATACAATAGTCATTTATAAACAAAACAAAAAATGCTGGAATTTATTGAAAATCGGCAGCTTAGCTGCCTGCTTAGATGATAAGAGGCCTGCAAAACAAGTGTGAGAATCCAAGGCACAGAAGACTAGGAAAAAAGAAAGACTAAAACAAATCTGGAATGTTGTGAGAATAACACTAAGCTCCACCCACAGTACAATTACTAAGTTTTAGAATGGAGTGTGCTTGAACAGAAAATTATACGAATAGAAAGATATTGATATTTTTCACAAAAAAAGGAAAATATTTTCCAAAAAAAAAAGGAAATTAATTTTATTGACCAATGAACAATATTTAATCACGATACAAAGGTTTCTAGGATAACAATATTTATTGAAAAAGTTTTATTTCAAGCTATAAACAAGCACAAAGTGAAACGTATTTAGCATTATTGCGAAATAATACATTTGTTGAGAGGGTCGTCAAATTTTCAATTGTCATTGTTTTTATATTGTTTTATGCCAAAAATATGCATTAGCCCAATATACTTGATCATGTTACAATCATTACGAATGAGCGTCAAGTTATTATTATTATATTATTATATCAGCGAAACTGGAACATATTGTTGTCTTTTGAATTATTCTAGGTGTATTTGTTATTTATGAGTTACTGTTATGTATTTTTTAGGTAACTTCCAAAACAGATTTGAATCCAAAACGAGCCAAATCTTTCACACTATCAAATATAATTTAAGATGGTATTTTATATTTTGGAATTCTTTCCAAGCACAACACATTCCATAAAAAAGTCTAGGGAAATAATAGACCTAATTGAGAGAGCGGACAACCCAAAATTACATTGTTAGTGTAGATGAAGACATTAAAACTTTTTGTCGTGACCTCGTTCATGCATATTTGAATGAGTTGTTTTGATAAACATGGGCAGCAACGAACTTCAGTATGCATGTATGATGTTTAAATGTAAATTTTGGATTGGGTTGGTACGTACGCAATTAATATATTTCTTGGATTTCATAGGGACATAAAGAATAGGTGTTAGTAAACATAAAACCCCCCTGGGATAATTCAACTTCAATTGCACCTAAGTATTTAGGAATAAAAGCAAACAAAGAAAAAGAAACATAATTATATCAAATGAATATAAAGTTCATATAATGGACGCACCGGAATTCGGTCCCGCTACCTGCGGAAGGGACTACCTGTAACGGATTAAATTCGAAGTGTGGTCACACCAGCGAAAATGCGATTTCGGAATTGGGTCCCATGTACCTACTATTTGTTTAATTTGACTTTTATTTTCCTTCACATTTTTTTGGGCTTAGGACCAACAGTACACACTTATTGTTGTTGTACTGGCATGTTTAAAAATTTACGCTAAATGCGTATCGTCAAAAATAAAAACAGTACGTGAAATAATAACCCAACCAAACCTACCCCTACCAAACCACCTTCGTATTTTTAGTCAATTTTTTTGTAGAATGAATTATAATCATTTTCAATAATAACCCAACCAAACCTACCCCTACCAAACCACCTTCGTATTTCTAGTCAATTTTTGAAGAATAAATTATAATAATTTTCAATAATAACCCAACCAAACCTACCCCTACCAAACCACCTTCGTATTTTTGAGATAATTATTTTTGAAAACAAAATTTAAATCCATCTATTATTAATAAACGCTTACCCTTTTCACTCGTCATAGAGGTGAAATTAATATTTTCCATGTCAAACAAACAAACAAAATCACAATAACGGACACAAATAAACACGTCTTACACTCTGCACTTCAGAAGAACAATTGCTAAAAATAATCTTTTAATACCCACATGAAATCTACCTGCTTCGACAGCGGACCGAATTACGAAATCACCCTTTCGGATTTGGACAAGGTCCCTGTGAGCAGGTAGCCCTTTTGCTAGGTACCCGGACCGAATTCCGAAACACCGCATATAATAGCCTTCTTGGTGTGCGTCATCGTTAACCTTAAAGTTGATAAATAAAATGATCAGGATCGTATTCAGCCAAATTCGAAAATGATATGAAATTAATAATACTTGTGATATGAAAACACTGCAAAATAAAACAAATTGTATGTTCAATTTACATATTAAAATATTTTTACATTAGTTATTATAGTCCTGCAAAAGAAATATACAGCTTGTTCAATTAAGTCTGCTCCGTATGGGACCCGATTTTATTCTAAAGTTTTATGGAAAAAGGTATTCTTCACTTATAATTCTTATTGTTAGTGAATTTCATTGTTTTATTTGTTTAAATGTGGCCACTGTCTTATTGATGTTTTTACTGACCTCGTGTACTTGATGTTCATTAAAATATGTACAGGTGGTGTATTGAAAATCGCAAGCTCCAGCAGAATTCATTCGATAATACAGGAAAATTATTGGGGGTCGACATGATTTCGAATTTTTCCGGACTGAAGAATTTAGGAGAAAATGCATTTATTCCATCCTTTATGTTCACGCGTATTATCCAAGTGTCTTTGTCCTTAGCTTTCCTTGTGGCTCTGGCTAGGCTATGTTTAGTAGTCAGTTAGTTAGATTTTTTTCATCCAGTTTCTGTAAAGGAGTATCGAGCTTTGCAGAAATAAATTAATTTCAAAAAAACTATATTTTTTTTAACATTGGCTTAACAACATTTCATTAATATTTTTCAACTTTCACTGAGTATCTTTTTTATCTTCTCATAAAATACGAATTCCTTCTTTTTCTGAATACATTAAATTCGCGATTTTAACAAAGTTAAATTTAAAACAGTATGTTAGCATAAATTAAAGAAATGTCTTCGTTTAATGAGTAGGGCCAACTTTCCAACCCAAAACATATATTTGAATATTTTTAATTGGTATGTACTGGCATACCAATCCTTCGAAAAAAATGGTTGTAGATGACCTTCACTGGAACGGAAATATTTCTTCCCAAATTCCTTAGACAGTTGGAAATTAGTCAATCTTTTGAAATTAAGAAAGTATATTGCAAGTTAATTATAACATTAAAGTATGCGTCTGGTTGCAGGTTTTTTATCTGGTATCTCTTTATCTCTCATTAATTATAAATAATAATTACCGAAACGTCGAATTAAAAAATAAAAAAACATTATTGTGGTTTGATTCCCAAAAAAAAAATGAGAAAAAAGATAAATGTACAAATTTAAATGCACTTCAAATTGTCAGGTTACAATAATATCAGTTTTGTCTTGGACAATTCAAATTACATTAAATAATTTTCCCCCAAAAATAATAGTTCACAATTCATAATTCATTTTCAACGACCCGGTTCACGGAAGTTTACTTTTAAAATCGTGGTGTAGGTATAGTTCTTCCAAAGTTAATGTGATGACCCATATTTTTAATCCCTTTGAAGAAAAAAGCCGCCCAATGGTGTCCATATAAATTTTTTATAAATTCGAATATTGTGAAATAATGTTAATCTACGACATCAATTTGAATGAAAGAAATTAACCTGCGTACAAAATTCATAAAATTTGTAATACAATAATAAAGCGCTTTCCTCTAGAACACGGAGTATCTAAAGAACAGTTTTTTGTATCGTCAACCCAACCATATTTTAAAGGTGGGTGTATATCCTCATACAGTTTTAATTGTAATATAATTACCATTACTTCTAATTTCTTACATATTAAGTTAAAATGTATTTTATTTTATATATTTATTCATGTAATAAAACCGTAAGGATTGTTTGAATAACAAATAAATGAATAAACACTTGACAACATCATGTGTATCAAACCAGGTTTCGACTAAATAAATTATAGTTCTATTTGAATCACGGTACCCTTTTATTTTGCGCAAATACTCCTGTCTAAGTTCAGCGATACGCCGAGATTCCATTATTCGATTATCTAACTTCTTATATTTAAATCCACAATTCAATAATCCCGCGCATCGTCTTGGACTGTTGTTTCAAATGGTCTCTAAAATGCCATTCTAATTAATTATATTATAAAACTTACCCTAACGTCTACGAACAAATGAATATTATATTAATATCAATTCACTGACGCGACCTAACCACTACACCATTAAAAATGTATTATATTAATGATACCTTTCTACACTAGATCACCTACACTTTCCTATAAATACCTATAACAATTCACTCAACCAAGAAATAGATATTATATTGAATATTTCTTTAAAACAAAATTCACACCCGACACTGAATGATACTAATGGATTATAAGCCGAACCACAACACAACCCCCCAGAACACCCTCAAGACCGTAGAATTTTTCTGCGAAAATTGTCAAACGGGGTATACTTATTATCGTTATATTACGATGAATACTGCAGTTGATGATTGGTTGTTTCGAAGTCTTGACTGCACGTGCACCTACGTTGCCAACTCTCCAAAATTTTCTTAAATATAGTAACATATAAAAAGTTTTAATTAATTTTTTTTTTCAGTAATTTCAAGCGACTTATTTTAATGTTTACTAATAAATTTACATTATGTATTTTTTTAAAAATATTTCCAAACTAGCTTTCTTATAACATCACGACTGAAGTAGTTTACTGAAGTAAGAGGAACATTTGTGTAGCGAGCCTAACAATTTTAGAAAATATATCTGACAACATTGCTTTATTTTATGGTCATCACACTGACTTTAGTTAGAGTATATGTAGTAATATTTTATGAGATTTTATTCACTTGATGTTCTAAACTAAACCGGGTACCTACCTGACTTGTCTAAAATTTATTATTTTCATCCCATCCATTTTAATATTCAAGCGTAAGGGTTTGTTGGATTTTATACATCCTTGGAATAATATGGTCTGGAACTTTAAATATTTAAATAGGTGGATAGTGCAAACTACTATCTTTAAAAGTAATATGAAATATACACATACTGGGATCTATGATCATAAACAGGGGAAAAATGAATAGGAAGTGAATTTGCTTCACATTTTTGAGATTTGTCTGACTTGGGACCACGAATTTAGTGTACAATTAAGTTAATTTATGTTGTGGTACTCTAAAAGAAATAGATTTTAATGATTTTTCATACCATTAGGACAGTTTCACTTACCATCTACTATTCTGAAATTTTAAAGGGAGAAGAGAACAAGAATATTCACATTTTGCGACATCCTGTATACAATACTTCCACAATAAACGGAGAACTGGAATACCAAATGTACTGCTTGCACTTTGTTGGCAGCACTCCAATTCCTCGCACGAGCTACGGGATATGGAGGTCTGACGGATAGTTCCATACCTATCTCTTCAGAATCTGGTAGATGTGCCTGCAGTAGAATCTGTAGGGTCTCGCTACCAGTTTCCGTGAAAGATCCATCGGGTTTTAAAATATTACCAATGGGATTGATAAGATCTTTGGCAAGGATTTTCTGGAGTCGAGCTGTTTCTGAGGTTGTTTCCACCTCACCACAGAATTTCCTCCGGGACTCCCTTTTTGCCTTCCTGATTTGTTTGTTGTAAGCAGTCAGAGTGGAGTAATATTCTTCCCACTCTCCTGTCTTTTTCGCACTGATAAACAGTTTCCGAGTTCTTGCTTTGAGCTTGGTAAGGTCCTTGTTCCACCAGGTTAATTTATTCCTAGAGGAGCGGATTATCTCAGAGCAGTTGTTGTGATGGCCTCACAAAGCTTTTCGGAGGCAAGCTCTATATCATCGCTGTTTTTTATTTTCCTTTTGACATTCCCTAGTAGGAGTTCAAGGTCATTTCTGTATTTCTCCCAGTTCGTGCTTCTCGGGTCACGGTACCTCACTACAGGTTTCTCCATTTCGGAGATTTCCATACAGATGTACCGATGATCCGGCACAGACGGTTCCTCAGACACGTGTCAGTGAGTTAGCTGAGAGCTTATATCAGTAGTCGCTTAGGTGATATCAATGATATCCTTACGAGTTTTTGTCACAAATCATTAGAAATAATAAATTCTAATAGGAACTCACCTCTTGAGTTGATGTCACTGCTATTCCACGCAGTGTGATGCGAATTGGCGTCCATCCTAATTATGGTCTGCAGGTTTTCAGTCCTGCAGTAGCTGCTCCAGTTCATAGGACGGAGGTGGGGTTGGAGAGTCAAATGGCAGATATACTGCGGCTATAATAATTTCCGTCCAGTTCCCTGCCATCTGTTTTTTCAGTATCTAGACTACTTGGTCCCTAAAACAGAAGTCATGTGCCAGTATTTCATTCCTGACAAAGATGCAGGTTCTGGGATTTCCTGCAGAGGAATAGTGCAACTTACCCTTTGCAACTTATTCTTAGCCTCCCCAAGTCCTCTTACATGCCCTCCATAAATGTAGGGTTCTTGTATGAGGACTATGTCTATCTTGCCTTAGGTGATGTAATGGGCAAGTGCAGCAGTTGCCGCTTTATTATGCTGCAGGTTTACTTGAAGTACCTGCAGCATTTGCGGTTTCTGTGCGGTCTCTGGCAGTTTTGAGCAAGTCCTTTAAGTCGCCCACTTTAAGACCTGCTCCCTCTCAGGGGTTCAGTTGTGGTATTGTCTCCTTCATCCAAGTCCTTGAAGATGTTTTGCGCAGACCACTACCACTACACCCGATTGGACGTAGGTTCCCGTGAACTGCGGCCCAGTCCCCGTAGGACATTTCCAGATTTCTCTGGTTAATACCAGTTGTACCTGCTTGGCCTGTTCAGGTGAGAGTTTAACCTCAGGATAGTTCCCCAAGGTGATTCCCATTTTGATTGAGGAAAGAGCCTACTGGTACGTTACTCCTGGGGGTTTCCCTGGTTTTCAGCACCTTCGCAGGCTCCTCCTTTTTCTTCTTACCCTGGTTTACCGGAGAAGGAGTGCTGGTTTCAGAGCGAACTCTTTTACCCTGCCGTGTTTTCTCCAGAACCAGCTGGTGCTGACGACGTTGCAGCAGAGGCGGTTTGACCAGGTCTGGATTTGCGATTAGAACTTGGTTTCCTATGCCTAATCTCTAACCCCACTGGCTTTTGCCGCCTCAATCGCACGTTTCCGTTGTTGAGCTCCCGAAAGTCGAGGTTTGTTTAGGTCTACTCCTCCTAAACTGGTGGTCAGGAGATCTTCTGCTGGGCTTTTAATCCCTTCAGAAGTTTCTCGCTGCTCCATTTGTATCTTGGGTTCCGCTGAAGGAGGTTTACCTCCAGAATGACCTTCGGACACATTTTTTGAAGGTGAGGTTATTTCTACCTCGACCCGCATGTTATAGGACGGCTGCATACAAGAGGGTTTCGTCTGGCTCCCTCAGGTTAGTCGCTAGAGATCGGGAAATGCCGGGTCCAGCTTCGCCATCCCACATATCAACAACTCGACGGATTGGGTAGTTTTTATAGTGGTTGTCACCACGTGGTCCAGGCAGTTAGCCAAGACCCCCGTGCTCCTTCGTACCGCATACCCTCCATCGCTGGAGGGGTCGTTGCAGTACCAAGCAGTTTACCGTTTGTGCCGCAAGCTGGTCGGCGACAGATTATTTCACAGGATTCTCGAAAGTTTTACGTTCCTCACCCCGTTTTATTCATCTTCTAACCATTTCTTCTGCTCTGAAGAAGGCTTTCAGTTTCAGATAACCAATCCCCTTCCACAAAGTCCAGAGTCCATGACCGTTCTTCTTTTCGCCACCTGAGGACGCCCCACATAGGTAGCTCAACCGTGTGGAAGGGAGGCCGGACGAAAACTAAACAAAGCCATTACTAAGAACTTCGTCAACGCAGTGACTGTTTTTGATCAAAGGAAGACACTTTTCCGGTATTTTTACTTCGCTACATTCACCCAGGGTGCTGGGGGAGGAAGAGTTTCCGGAAGGATGGAAGGTGGCCAAGGTGATACAGCTGAAAAAGGCGGGTAGAGAGGGGAAGCGGCCGGTGGCCAACAAGCCTATCAGCTTCCTGTGTGGTATGGGTAAATTGATAAAGGGGATAATAAATGATACCATCACGGGTTTGCGAAGGGGAAATTATGTATCTCGGCTCTGGGCAGGGTGATGGGGTTGGTGGAAAAAGCTGGGAAGGGCAATTGGAGGAACAAAAAATTGGCCCTTCTCGTATTCTTTGATCTTGGAAACGCGTTCAACAGTGTCAGCAAACAGGCGGTGTTGGGTGCGTTGCTGAGGCTTGGAGTAGGGGACGGGCTGGTTAACTTAGTGAAGGACTACCTGAGAGGGCGTGTGATAGTGGACTCTAGAGGGAGGAGATATGAGACGGAGGTTGGAGTTTCACAGGGCTCGGTTCTGGGACCGACACTCTGGAGATGTGTGTTTAATGAGGTTGGTGGGATAGTATGTGAAGAGGGATGTGAGATTACGGTGTATGCGAATGACGTGTGTCTGGTATGTACAGCAAAGGGAGATGCGGAGATAGAAAGAAAGGCGGGAAGAATGTGCAGGAAGATTGTGGAGGAGATAGAGCGGTGCGGACTGGAAGTGGCGGAAGATAAGACGGTGGGGCTGCTAGTGAAGAGGAATTTGTATGGAGGAGTCTGTGAAATACTTGAGGGTGTGGTTGGATAGCCAATTATCCTTCAAAACACACATGTTGAAATCGGCACAGGAAGCAAGGCTGAGGAGATTGTTGGGTAATGTGAAAGGTCCGGGAGAGTGGAAGGGGAGGGATACTCCTGAGGGTGGTACAAGGATACAGGACAGTGGGTGAACTGGCAACAGTGGTGCTGTCAAGGTCCTATCCATTCGACCTAGAGGCTGGAGCCAGAAACAAACGATGGAGGGGTGTGACTATAGAGGAAATGCAGGAATGGATGGAGGAGGAAATGGAGAGAAGATGGGAGAAGTATGGGGGCGCGCTAAAACGTTCGATAAAGAGTGGGAGAGATTGGATGGACCGGAAATTCGGGGAGGTGAACTACTTCTTGACACAGGTGCTCACGGGACATGGGTCGAGAGGGTATCCCCGCAAGATTGGGAAAAGTGAGACTGGAGTGTGGTGTGTGTTTAGATGCTGGAGGAGCGAGAAGATGCTGAAGGAATTGGAGAAGGAACTAGGGGAGGTGGTGTATTGGAAGAACATGGTGGAGATAATGTTGATGGGAGAGGAGGAATGGATGGACGTGAGTGACGTAGTGGAGAGAAGGAATTGATATGGCATGAGAGGTAGGAGCGATAGAAGGGAGAAGATGACGGAGTCCAACACTGCCCATTCGAAAATGAGTTTTCCTATCTCGACCCTAAAAAAAAACTCCCACCCCTAGCGGGGGTAAAAATCACCTCCGAACATTCAAAAAGCATTAGGCGTATCATTTTAAAGCACTTCCTATTCTCTTTACAGTATATACATTTTAATTACATTTTCAAGTTTAAATTATGTTCAGCTATTTATTTAAATACTTCATAGTTAAACTATACAAATACTTGAGGGGATTGCAGGTAATGAAATGGCTGACCAGTTAGCTAAAGAAGGTTCTGAAGGAGATTTCATAGGTCCGGAACCGTTTTGTGGGATGATCTGGCACGACGTTCTGGAACACGCTGAACAACTTGTCACTAATTTTAAATCTCAAGCCTTCAGTCTGGCTATAATAGGTCAAAATATTATTTGTATATCTTTGAGGATTTATAAGATATTGGAATTTATCGCACTAATGAATCACCCCGTATATTAGGTACTTGACCGGTTTGACAAATAAGATTTGCATAGGCAGAACTGAATTGTTATATGTATGTTGTATCTCTGTGGTGGAATTTTTTATTTAATGATTTTATTTATTATTTATGGAAAGATTCCACGTAGTAATGGTTGAAACAATCATCATTGTAGAGTACAATTTGACCATATTATGTTCTATAAGCATTGCATATATAAATTGATTTTTTTTAAACAGCCTCAGAAATAGCATGATTCTCTGATACCAAAATTTTAATATCAGTATAACTAAATATTCAATAATTAACTATAATTATACATTTAGCACAATAATATTGTTCAAGTAAAATAAAAAAAAAAGTACACATATGCCATCCCTGGTGGGGATCGAACCCACGACCTTTGGATTAGAAGTCCAACGCGCTATCCGCTGCGCTACAGGGACATTGATTCCAGATAGAAAAAACATGTATTCAAGGTTGACGCTCAAATCAGCTATTAGAAATCCAAATAAACTGTGTTTAATCTTTACTGAATTCTCCTACGGGAAACTGGTTTTTATCTGATTAATGTTATTAAATACATACACAGTATGTCCTCAAGTAACGTTGTAGTTAATATTTATATAAGGGATCAATGTTAATGAAAATTACAGAGCATGATTTTAATTTACTGTATTTTCACTTAACATACCTACTTATTATCCAGATTGAATCATAATGAAGTGATGATGTCATTGACATTTTTTTGGTTTAAGATTATAATTATAGATTATCGATATCAATGAAAACTATGACCACTATACCTATTGTGTTTATCCAGATTTCAAACACTTTCGAATTGCTGAAAATTTGATTATTTTTCTACCGATACGTAAGTATGGGTGGCACCAGTGCCGGATCTAGGGTACCCTTAGACTAGAGACTTCTCTTGTCTAAGAGGGTACCTCTGGTCTTAGGCCAAATTAAGGAGACCATTCAGTTGTGCCAAATTACCTGCTATAATCCGTTGCTGAAAATGGGTCAATATAATCCTATAGGTAGGTATGTTGGTCCAATTTCTGAACAGGTAAGAAATAATACAAATCCACTAAATAGTAATTTGTTCCAAAGAAGTCGGTAAATATTTATTCCACAAACATTTAATAAAATTAAAACTATAACGAGTATATCTCTTTATCTCAAATAAACAATAGAAAGGTTGAGTTACCACTACTTAAATATAAATTAAATATATAGAAAACGTCCTGAAAACAATCCGACAAGTCTTCTCGATTTAGTAAGACGTCTTTTCGCTATATGCTCAAATAATTAGTTTTGTCGTGTAAATGTAAGCTCGGTTATTCTTAATTCACTAAGCTGCAACGAGGAACTGGCACACAAAACCGGTATTTTGTCCCAAAAACAAAGTCTGTGCTTGCCAGAGGCGAATTTATCTCCAGGATTTTAACCCCCATTAACATTTCACGTAACATGAATCTGAAGATTAACACTCGATTTTTAAAATGTTTCATGCAAAGCCATTTTTTTATGACTAGCAGAAAAAGTTGAGCTCCTTATAATTTATTTACACAGCTTTATTCATAAGATATTCAAAAAAGATATACTTAGATAAATTTAAACATAACAGTTAATAAACATGTGGAGATATTTGCGTACTAACTTCTAAGCTTATGGTCGTTTTCTATATCTTACCACAAGAATTGATTATAAATAATATTTGTTAAAAAAACTTTGGAGGTAAAAAAATAAGTAGGTAGGTTATTATTTTATTCTACCTGGAACCGGATATTATAAAGCATGCACCCTTGGTTTCATTTGCGTTCAGCTGTTTGTTCTGCCTTATTTTTAATATTGCCGTTTATACCAGATGGCAAGGTGGCAGTAGACAACGCGGCGATGTCGACTGGTACCCTTATCTGCGAAAAGCGACAGATTCGCGCCATATCATCTACTGCTGGCTGCACGCTATTACAGTATATTGTTTATAATGTAGATTCGCTATATCGTGTCAAATAGCGAAAGCATTTTAATACGATTGTTTATCCCAATACATAGATACGTTACATAAATCGTAAAATATGTAATCACCAAAAAGATCGCTAGATTTCAATGATTACAGACAAGGCATGCAATTTGAATGATTCTAGAGGTAGAGATGATTAAATTCACCTAGTAAGTATAATTGCGTCTCAAGCCTAGGTTATTTATAAGCCCTTATAAAATATTAACAATAATCACAGTAGAAGAATGTGCAATTTACGTGTAAAGATCGTGTGAATATCGCATTCTTACATAGTTACAGGCCCATTACATCAATAATATTTCAATAACGATTATTTCTTTCGCGTTTGAGATTAGAATTGTCTGCATAACCAATCAAAACGAAAATAACTGGAACATTTACTTTGGTGCTGAACAGTGGACTATTCCATCACCTTCCTCAATATTTACTCAAAGATTGGATTAAAAATAATTTTATCAAATAAAACAAGACCTTGATAAATTAGTTACTATTTTTATTGCTACTAATAATTTTCTCGTCTTATATTAGGTACACTTTGTTACGATATAATTTTGGTATCACTATACGAAGAATAATAATTATTAATTATAGTTTGTTTCAAAGTATATCGTCTTGGCTTTTGCCGGCAATCATAAAATTAATAGGCCAATTGCAATTAATCATATGGTCAATAGCTGCTATGGAAGAGATCGCCAATGTCGGACTTTTTAAAATTATTTTAAAAAGGATCAAATTCACAAATATCTAGTGCTCAATCTTTGCGATTCCATTACCACTTGTTTTTTTGTCAATTTTATGTTATGTGACTCCAATTTTACCAATAACTATATGGAGGGTGGCCCGGCTAATATTTATATTGGTGTCATCTTCTTCTAGCTTTCTTTTTAGATTGTCCAAAGTAGGAAAAATCTGGATTTCATAGAGGGAATATATTTTTCTTCTTATTATATCCTGCTGGCCATTGTCCAGATGATGAAATTGAAAATCACTACGTTTCTTTCTTCCACTTAATTTTCACTGTTAATAAAATCCTTTATAGAGGATATTAGTGTATTTGTAAATAAGCAGGTTTCTTTTAAAGTTTCTTGTTTAATGAATCATCTACTTACAAAACAATCATACACATTTTTCACAATTTGCTTTGTATCTAATGACAAGTGACTCTTTATAATAATCTCTTTGAAAACTCACGCTAAAACGGAATATTTAATACTGCCAAATGAATTCAATGCAGCCAGCATACACCCGATACAAACCTGATGGCCCGCCCTTGCCTGGTCAGTTCTTGAGTTTCATTTCAGGTGAAAATATTTTAAGAAGGTCGTAAATGGTCGTATTTAGATGATTTCCGTCATAACTAAGACGATATACTTTGAGCCAAACTATATATTTTTAATGCCAAAATAACATCTCGAAGAAATAATTCTAATATTTAGATATTTAGATACAAAGATAAAAATAATCGTAAATTTATGAAGTTCTAGCTACACTACATTTCACTATTAACTACGGATATATTAGGCCGTATTTATAAAAATGAATTATTTACTTTCAAGTAAAAGGTAGAAGTTAAAGGTTTCGCTCTAGTTCGTATTCATAATCTCTACCTTTTCCTTGCAAGGAAATGCTTTTGATAAATAAAGTAAAAGGTACAACTCGCTCTGTTGTAAGCAGCCTGTTGAAGGCTATCTGATATTCCTCGTGAGGGTTGGGGTAGGGAGTCATAAGACACTGCATTATACCATACCCACTGTCTCCTAGTAGGATAGTTTTTCTTGTCCTTTTCATGACTTCCCACACTGCCGAATTCTTCAATATACGAGAATCATGAACTGATCCTGGCCAACTTGCATCTATACTAGTTATGACACAATTCTGGTCGCATGTAGCCTGCTAAAACCTTTTCGATTTACATATTCGTCTCCAAATTGGGCTGGCTTTTCAATACGAATATGCGTGCAGTCAATAGCCCCAATAGCTGTTGGGAAATTGAACCTGGTCAACCACTTCTCTTTGGCTTGCATGATTTGATTTTCTGTGTTTGGGAACCGGATCCATTCACCGGCCTGTTGTACAATCCGTTCAAGCACCTCATGAAATACTGGACACTGTGGGCTGCGTACATCCCAATTCTTCAGAAATTCCGTTCTGGAATCCAGGGTTCGCACAATAACGCAGAAATAGTTTTATTTGCTGTACAGGTGACAGGTAAGTTCCACGAGTTTCGTGATCCACGCCAAGAATGTGGTCCGTCAACCACACCACATTCATTCAAATCTAAATAACGTTTTAAAATCTGATTTACGTGGCGTACGTCTTGGTTTTTAGTATTTTCTTGTACGTAAATGCACCATATTAGCCATAACAAACACAACCAAGGATACGAGCCTTTCTTGATAGAGTTCAACACAAGAAAACACTCCTACAAATATACTTATTTTCACGTTACAAGCTGTGTGTTAGCCGGGCAACTACTGGGAAAAGTGAGAAAAGCTCTTGTGATCCTAGATTCCTTTTTTAGAAGCAAATCCCTCAGTTTTTGAGCAAATGCTACTTTTTATAAATACGAAAAACGTAAAACAAATCACTTTAAAGCAAAGCCTTCGAAGCCAAACCTTTTCCTTCACTTTTTTTTATACATACGCCTTGAAGGAATTGCTTTATTTTTTGAAAGTAAAAGGTAAGGCTTTTTTTTATAAATACGGCCTATTGGCTTCTGAAGTAATACGAAATCAGTCTCGTTTATTGTTTTATTATAGATTCCAGTTTAATAAATAGACCAAATTACTATGGTGTGATTTAAAAAATTTCCGTTCCTACATCCCTGGTGGGGATCGAACCCACGACCTTTGGATTAGAAGTCCAACGCGCTATCCTCTGCGCTACAGGGACGATGAGGAAATTTCAAAATTACGCCTTCATAGGTTAGACTATATTTACATTAGTAATAATATTTTAGGAATGATATTATATTTATAATCCCATCAAGGAGGTAAATTGTGGGCTAACTAATTTGAAAATAATGACAGCCACTTGAAGTAAATTGAATTTTGTTAAGGATGTCATAAAGTAAAAATAAATTAAATTTTATGAAAATCTAGACAATGTAGGTAAGTATTTCATAAACGTCATACTTGTGCTATTGATTGATTTCTCCAACATGGATACTGCTATATAGAATAGGTAGTATATTACATACCTAGCGGGGAAGTAGATGATTACAGCCCAGGCAATCGCTTAATTACAAGCTTTTAAAAACATTAATTTAAAGAAAATTTGTTATTTTTTTCGACAAAGAACTTCATGAATATGTTGCTAGGCAATATTACTAATTTATTGGTTTTGACAATTATGTCATAAAATATTCTTTCTGTCACTTCCCTACCATTTTAAAGGTAAGAAATATCTAAGTATATTACTGACCGATTGTGAATAAACATTTTTACTTTAATCTCCTTATCGGTGACACAGTGACAGTAACATCAAGATAGATATAATTGTAATTATTATCGATTAGAACGTCAATTCCAAAGATTCCAAAATTGTCAAATTACGTTCTCCAGAACACAGATAACCTGCTGTAGAACCAGAATACCAGATTAATCTAATATTCAAAGAGAAAGGATTAAAATTCACCTTTCTCAAAATATCTAGGTATGGGAAAAATAATAGTTTTGTTATTCTTTTGGTTTACTTTACTTCCATTCAATATATTGAAAAAAAATAGATCTATACAGGATTAAGTGGCATCCTCTAATGTACAAGTAAGTCATCAAGATCCATATTACACGGCAAATAATTATGCCGAATATTTCTCTCATGTATTAAAAATCCCATATGAAGCCCGTGAAGCCTCTGCGAAAATTGCCCGGTAGAATCCGAAAATTTCCCAATAACTATTTCCCTGCAGGCCCATAACTACAGTAACAAGTGTTAAAATTGGGCATTTATCATTTTGACGTATGCCAAATTTTGAAATTCGTTAAAATGTCGCGATGTGGACAAGATTCTTTAAGTTCTATTCAAGAAAAAGTGGCCGAAAGTAAACCCAAAAATACAATACAGAACCATAAATATATATGGAAACAGTTTATGGATTTTATTAAAGAGAGAAATTTTAGTTTACTCTTTTATTTCTTCTGCTCGAGAAATATTCTACCGAATTAAGGTCTATTCATACACAACAGTCACATCACCGTTCCGAATCATAACCGTCCCCGGCCAGTCTCAGTCATAATAGCGGATATATTCACATCTACCAGTCAGGTTATTTTGACTGTATTCAGTCTTTTTATTCTATCAAGTGCGTCGAGTGCCTTTAAGTGTACTTTTCTATATTTTCAGGATGCCGTTTTCGGAAAATGACCTGCCTATCATAGCATTAATTTTGGATGAAAAGAAAAGAAAAAGCAACATAAGAAAAAAAGAAAATGGGTTATTATTTGATAAGTCATAAAGAACAGGATATTTTCTAACACATTCGATTAACTGTTCATCATCGGCCGTTTTTTCCTATAATTATAACGAAACAATGAAATACGAGTGAAGTAAAAAGCGTCAGTCGAAACCAAAAATATCGTTGGAAAGAAAGTGTCCGTTGATGGTTCGGTGACGGCAGCGTGACTGCGCCGGCTTAGACGTGACTGGTGTGTATGAATAGACCTTTACAATCGTGCATCAAAATAAACCAGAAAATTTTTCTCATATGTCAAATTTGACATTTCAACAATGTTCCGACTATTTTTTTATTGTTGTTTCAGCCAATGAGCATATACAATTAGGCGTTAATTTTGTACTAGTGCAAATTATCGATAATTTGCACTAGTGCAAAATTAACAGGTCCTTTGAAATAAATGCAGAAGTATTTATAAACGTTTATTATTTATTAAAGTAACATAAAAACTGTTAAACCTAGTTATTGAAATTTTTACACTTAAAAACGCAATTATTGAAATTTATGACTGAACCAGTAGAAGTTTGTTGTTGGTCAGAAACAACGTTACTAGAAGCAGAAGTTGAAACTGAAAAAACACTAAACTCGTTGTTTCCACTGTTTCTAATTTTCTTCATGATTTCCTCGTGAAACTCTTCATCGAGTTGTAAATAAGGTTTTATTGGACTGACATTTCCATGTCCCGTTATTTTCGTTATCTGGTTTTCGTTTACCCCAACATTGGATAGATGGCTTACGGCAGTTGCTCGGTGAGAATGGTTTGTAAATTTGAAATTTTCGCTATCGAGACCTGCTTTTTAGACAGACAGCTTTGTCCATTTTGCGATCTCGCTTCTGCCAACTGGGATGTTCTTGAACCATATACCATTACTTTGCCATTCTCGATTCGGTGTAAGAAACAGACGGTTCGTCTTCACGTTAGATCCTCGTTTTGACTAAAGTTTTTTGTATAATCTTGATAAGAAAAATTAAATAAAAAAACGGTTAATTTGTCCCACCTAACGGGGCAGATGTCTTCATTAGTAGTGTTTCTGATTAACCATTTACTGTCTGTTAATCTGCGGCAGGTTTTTGAAAAAACTGAATTATATTCTATTCTATTTCTGCTTGCTCCATTAATACACTTTTCTTCTTAAAAGAAATCCGTCAAACAGTTGGCCTCCTCGAAATGCTAGCTCATAAGATATGAGATGAAATAGTATATTGTATACCTAGGCGGTAAAGTGGCATTTTTCAGGCCGACAGAAAATATGGGGCAGGCGAGGCTCAGCCGAGCCTGGCCACTTCTTGAGGCATGAAAAAGCACTTTACTGTCGTGGTTTACACATAATTTTTTTTCTACAAAATAGGTAATTATTGGTAATATTTAAAAAAAAAAATCTTATTTTATAATGTAAAATTCATTACCGTTTTTTTCCTACACAATAATTGTTACATTATTTCATCTGATTCAGGCTCCATAACTGACAAGATAACATCAAACAAATATCAAAATACGACAACTTATGATTAAATTTGCAAACATGCATTGACAACTGCTAACAATTTTATATGTTTATACTGACTTTTAATGGTGTTGTTTATTTTAAGCGATTCTTTTTTGTTTTTTCTGATTATGATGTGATTGAAATCGCTTATTACGATATTTTAAGTGGGATATCAATCAAATTAGCAATTTTTACTTAATTTGTCAATTGGGGCGCCAGCTAGCGTGTAAACGTAAAATTTATTTTCTCAGCTAGGCATAGAAAAGTTTACTTTCTCGCCTCCGTAAAGCTGGTAAAATTCAACTTTCTCATAGTGCAGGATAAAAAATTTTTTTCTGCAGACCCTCCGGCTTGTTTCCATCTTAAAGCTTCAAAATTTGGAGCAATTCTTTGTAAGTAAAAGCCGATGAGCTTTCTTTTCTCTTTTCCAGGTTCATTTGTAATATTTTGCGTGCAGTATATCGTGCACCCCTAGCAGATTTAAATCTTAAATCATTAAATGGATCTATTACAATGCCGAAATCTTCATAATATTTTTCCTGAACAAATTTTGCTGTCACGTTCCACATTGTTTTCACCACACTTTCTTCATAAAGGGATCCACCTTTCTTGCGCATGTTGCTTGCCCAGTCCTTAAGAATGGGGGCAATTTTTTCCACCCTAGTTCCTCGTTCTAATAAATGATTTATTTCGGCACAAAACTATTGAAATTGTCTCCATACTGACGTTTTTGACTTTTTTGTATTCGTTGGCGTAAGATTGTCCATATTCTTATCAATATTTACAGCAGAAGCGTTTACAAATCGCGACATTGCACTTAGAAAATTCTACAATGGGTTTTTCATAAAGCGTCGTTTACTTACACAGTTTTCATTGTCCATAGCAACGATTGTATCAGACAGCTCCTACGTGCCTGCAATGAGTATAAAGTATACAATATTATTGTCGCCACAGGTGACGGCAATGTGACAGCAACTAACAGTGACACAATACGGTTTGATTGATTCATAAAATTTTCTTATAAAATTTAATTGTAATGAAAGGAAATCGATAATTATCATTGCACTAGTTAAATTATAATTGATCATTTTTAATTCAAGCATGTTTTCAGTAAACACTTCCTCCTTCGGAGTCGGGCTCTTTCTCCAAAACATGAAAATAAACTCATGCAGTATGCATATAGAATGTCAGTCTATTTTTTTCTGTCACACCGAAATGAATTCTTCTACATGTTTTCTTTCATCAATTAAATCTTTCGAAACCCACATTAATTGCATTTTACCGTTGAGTGAAAAATACAAGTTTCACTCAACGATTTTACGTAATATGTAAACTAACCAACAACAAATTGCTGCCGCATTTAACACAAGTGTGTTCTTGTTTCTTTTCTGACACTGGCATACATCAGCTGTAACACAATTATCCGTCTGTGCATACGGAAGATTTATTGCCGTGTAATAAAATTTCAGGAGACATTTCTAGCAAAATTTTCGTGATAAATTTCAGGGTAATTTTCACTTATAATATCACAAGAGCTTGAATTATTGATTAAATTATTTAAGAAAATTTCTGGAAATAATTTAAGCTTGCGTGGTATTGGGTAAGAAAATTTCACACCTTAATTTATTCATCCAACCTGACATTTTAAATTAATTTCACTGCTTATCAAGTTGGACAGAATATTGTTGTTTTTGACATAATATGTTGATTCGTCATTTTTGTTTAACCCGTTCTGTCACAAAGCTTAATAATTACTATACAGGGTGACTGATTAGTGTGATTAAGTTCAGTGCCTCTTTTGTCCTTTGAGATATCAATTTGAAAATTTGAGGGGTTTATGGCCATCATCAGTCTTCAAAGTTTTAAATTATTTAGAATCTTACAGGATGTTCCAGAATGTTGCGCCATATCAAAGTTACATTTTTTTAAACGGAACACCCTATATTTTATCGCATATTTGGAATCAGCTTGACCTCTCCATCACAAGAATATAGGGTTGTGATGTGTTCTACGGGGTATTTAAAAAGTTATAACCAATTTTCCATAAAAATCGTAACAATTTCAATACCCTGTATATTGTAAGAGAAAATCAAGAATAAAAATCTGTTGCGGCCAAAGCATTTGAATAGTAGTGAAAATCCTGGAAAATTATTTATTTCGTTTATATTCATTGAATCTGATACAGGGTGAATCAAAATATGAATACATTATTTTCTCGGTTTTTTCAAATGGATCGCTTTATGAGAGTATCAAAAAGTACTATCAACATACTCCTTTTTTTATAAAGCATTCCTTATACCTTTAATTGGTTATAACTTTTTAAATACTCCGTAGAGCTCATCTCAACCCTATATTATTGTAATGGGGAGGTCAAGCTGATTCCAAATATACGATAAAATATAGGATGTTTCATTTAAAAAAATGTCTCTTTGATATGGCACAGCATTCTGGAACACCCTGTAAGATTGTAAATAATTTTAAAATGTGGAGGCTGATAATGGCTATAAACCCTCAAATTTTCAAATCGATATCTCAAAGGACAAAGGAGGCACCCTATATAGTTTAAAACGTCCGAATGTTGAGTTTAATAAGTCAAATAAGTGTATAGCGAAATGTCGCGATTTGGTAACGAAAATCAACAAGTAATTAGACAAGAAATTTTGCATTATTCACAGGTATATTAAATTTAGATTATTCAATGGTTGTAGATCACTTACACATTTGTGGAAAATAGTGGGTAAGAAAGTTGAGTAATCTAAATATCTTCATTTTTCTAAATGTAACAACTATATTTTTATTATCTTCTGTATGTTCCTTGTGGTGTATTCATTCCTTGTAGACCTTGTAGAGAAATTTTCCGAAGTTACCGGATTCGCGAAATACCATTTTTTCATTAAATAACATTTTAACAAATAACACATTAATTATGAAAACAGTTTAGTAAGTTTAAAACTTAAAGTAAAATATTATGAATGTGGCCACCATTATTTAATAAAAAAATGGTATTTCGCGAATCCGGTAATTTCGGAAAATTTCCTTTTTACTGAAGTGTTCTGGATAGTTTATCTACCAAAAAAGCATATTAGTACAATTTTAGCTAATACAGTTTTCATTTGCAACGAGCTCAAATGCACTGTTATATAATTTTTTTTATAAGTCCGACCCTGTACATTATTTTTGCTTTAAAATTTACAGTCATGTTGAGGACATGTTAGGTTATTAGCCCTGCAAAAAGAAAATAAATCGCCCAAAAAACAGAAAAATATTTTCAATTAAAAAATGTACTCCTTTATTTCGGCCCACAGTGTAGAATCCAAAAAGTTAATAATATATAGGGTGTTACTTTTAAAACTTTACTGATTTGTATTTCAATGAATTTTTTGACAACTGCTCTACCTACTCTAATCCAATTAATGAAGAATCATGGATATATTTATGTGAACTCAAAAGTAAACAGCGAACGACAATTTGGTGTTTCAAGTAAAACCTGAACAAAGAACAGCGTTTAGGCTTTAGATTGAAGAACATTCACTGCGCAATGATAATTTTTCATTTTGTTCTCTTCAATCTATAACATAAGAAATGAAAAAGCAATTCACAAATATTTTATTCACTGTGATTGACTGTTAATATCATTGTTTCAGACCTTTCGCCATGGCTTCCCCTTCCAACCGACTGCGATGGCGTACGATCCCATTCAAAGACTGTTGGCAGTTGGTTCAAAATGCGGCTCTCTCAGGATGTATCCTTTTTTTTTATAAATACGTTTTGAACATCAAGAACAACATCGGTAGAGTCAAAATAGGAGTCTCTGTTATGCACTTAGATAATATGGTATAGGTAGATACCACCGAAGTGAACTTGGCAGCCAAACATTAGCAGCCAATTCCCGAAGTCACACGAACGATCATAGACGTAGGTAGATATTCTTTTCAAAATCAGCACATAACAAGCCATCATATACATTGTTGAGAGAATAAAAAAATATTTAGGATATAATTTAAAATAGAAAATACAAGAATTTAAAATGACTCCGATACTTGTTTCTATTTTATTAATACAATCAAATATTATAATGTACTATAGTTCAAAATTAAACATAGTGTATCAACTCAAAGATAACGGAAAATCAGATTATGTGATACTCTGTAAAAAAAGGAAGATCACTTTTACGCCGTCGAAGGGGTAGAAATGCTACCCCCAATATTTGAAAAAATGATTTCAAACCGAAGGAAACGAGAAGCCAGGTTGAAATTGATACAAAAGGTGTACATACTAATAAGGATACCACATACGGAAGTAAAATCGCTTCGGTGCCGTCGAAGGGGTAGAAATGCTGCGATTTTCCTTCCGTATGTGGTATTCTTATTAGTATGTTCACCTTTTGTATTAATTTCAACCTGGCTTCTCGTTTCCTTCGGTTTGAAATCATTTTTTTTAAATATTGGGGGTAGCATTTCTAATAAACCTGAAAACCCTAATTAAACACTTTCCATTGCATCTTTGACGGTTGTGAAAAATCAACTTTTTCTCGAATATGAAAACATTGTTGAGTTCACTCTAGCTGCTTCCAGAGATTACCTAGATTTCTATTGACTATACGATTGTTATTCCGATGTCATTACACATTTCCTACAACAGTATACAACAGAATACACAGATATGCTAGAGATAAACTTGAATACACCGAAGTTTGAGGTAAGGATAATTTGTAGCATGAAATTTCTCGCCAATTTGCATTTAGAAGGAATTTCTTATTATGCAGAAATAATAAGTTAAATACAACTTCAATTTGGTAAAGTATATTTCAAGCTTTTATGAAATTGATACTTTGTGTGAAAATATACTATTATGATATGAACTTTAAATTCAGCTTATATACTTACTTTTACATAATACCTTTTTAAATTTATGAAATTTCAACCACTTCGTCCATTGCGTTTCTTACATGTCTGACTTTTTGCAGCTTCCTCGACCATTTTAATTTGGGTTTTTCTTCTTTTATTTTTTGAAGATAAATTTTTTCAAACAGCTTAAGTACATGTATTAACTTTTATATTTCCTTATATCTGATATGTTCTTTATGATAATTATTTATCCACCTCTTGATTCTCTCCCATATTGAATTTATCCAACTTCCCTATCGGCTACTCAACTGTTTCAATATCTTCCGTTTTGCAGTAGTAAAAGTTTATTTGTTGATTTAATTTTAGTTCTACAGATTATTATTGAACTTGGTGTTTACTGTGAAAAGTATCAATTAAACCTTCATGAAGTAAGAAGTACTATCTATGCTTATTGTACTCATCAATAGCCAAGGAAAGTCTGCAAGAATATGTCGTAGCTATTGAATAGTTGGGTCACAACAACCGTTTTTTTCTTTAATTAATCAATCAAAACACCTTTGTCATATATTTTTTCTTGAAATGTATTTGAAACTACTGTGCTGTAACTCTCAATTGGTTTATTTTTAATATAGTCCAGTAAATAAAGGCACCAATCTGTTCATCTCATTATTGTCGGACTTTTTTTTTGCAACTTGTAGGTATTCATGTGTAGATTACTCTATGAAAATATGTCCTCCGCGGGATTTGCGGAAGGGGCTGGAAAATGGCAAATGATCCCGAAAATTCAGTTTTTGGCCGATATCGCCCGCAATATGCTACTTAGACAAGTGGGGTTTTGCTAGAAATGAAGTACAGTTCATTACCTACTTAAATGGTCCCCATCATTTTTGTCCCTGGATCAGTATTTCTTGCAAAAGAATACTTGCAAACATTTTCCGGAAAACTAAAAAACTTAGCCAAAAATTTTAAAAACCATCGAAAAGAGGACATTTTCAGCATTCCAATGGTGTGCATTGAAGAACGATATTGCCAATAATTGTTTATCAATTTACGGTAGACCCGAGAATTTTCAGAAAACTCCGGAAATCAAAAAAAAACATCCCAAGAAAAACATGCTGTTTATAAAAATACACAAAAATGATTTATTCATTCTTCCGGAATACATTCACCACCTATCAAAGTCCCACTGTCCAAAAGGTTTCGGTAAAACTACGCTCAATTTAAAAAATATGAACGGATTGATAAGGGCGGTCAAATATTCAGGAAAAATAAAATTTGGCCAGTTTTTTCAATATTCCTGGAAAATAAAATAAAACGAAAAACAATGTTATAGGTACAGGTCCCTCCTTTCATATGCACTTTGAATCATGAAAAAAGATTCATTTTTACTCAAGTTATGGGCCAATTTGCCCGCCCTCCCATGCCTACATTCACGGAGCGTGCTCCCGGAGACGCCGCGCAGCAGCTCGCAATCCAAGGTACGCTTGGGCCCGTTTATCTCGAAAACGGTTAAACTTTTGACAAAAATCAAAATTTGAATAACAAACCTTTAAATAAATCCTGTCAGCTATTGCCATGTTTATAATTTTTTAACAATTAGATTATACTGTCAAATTTCAAATAAAATTCTTCTTCTATAATTCACTTAATTTATTGTAATCTACTGGATAAAGTCATAGTGGCTAAGTAGTATATTGAATGAAGATTTCTTCTTTCTTAGTATGGAGAGGATAAAAGTCGCGTACTCGTACCATTTCCTGTTTTTTTTTGGCTTCTTGGATTAGCATGTGCTAGATTCCTGATTAGGGATATTTTTAGCTGAAAATAAATATAGAAATTGATAATTACAGTAATCAAGGGACTACATTCATTTGATAGGATTTGAAGAATTAAAATCAACACTTACCTACGAGGTCACCCAAGAACAATAGGTGAGTCTTGACATTAATTCTATCACTTGGCTGAAGCTCTTTTAAAATTGTTTGATGGGATTACATGGATCTTTCTTGTTTCAGACATCTTCACTTTTCCTTTCCATTTACTTGTCTTGTACGATTATTCCCATATTACATATTACCGATGTTGTTGGATCATTATTTTCGTTAGTGCTGCCATCCGTACATCGCAGAGAGTGCTATACTTATTATAAGTATATTTGTGGATCTGGTAGTGTCCTGGGAATTGTGTAATTATATGGTTTTGGTTTACATGGATGTTAGGGTATGTCACTATCAGCCGTGTTCCTGAAACCGTTACCAGTCACCGTTTCATCACAAAGGAAATTTACAGCTCACTTGGATAAGCAAAGACGTTCAAGTCAGCCCCGTTTCACATATAACTAGGGTCCTTTTACTTTGTTAAATAAATATAATTTATACACTGCCACTGTGTGACAATATCAGAGTTTCTTGAACATTTTGATTCAAACTATATAGTTACTGTGACATAAGACACGTATAATTCCTTTGTTGTCTGTATATATGAACTTCTCCCTTATGTAATTTAAGTTGCTGCTGAAACAAGTAAATAGTAGAATATTAGGTTGAAACTAACATGAATAATTCTAGCTATGCTTACCTTTTTCAAGGGCTAGAATTAAAAATACCGAATTAATATCGGAGGGATTATAAATTATACACTCACCAATATATGTAAACAAACAGTATTGATTTATTTCAGAGTAACATTTAATAAATAGTATGTATCCTCCAGTTTCGTTTGTGGCTATCGATAATTATTAAAAGACAAACTACAGGTCATCTTAGAAAATTCTAACACAGAATATAGTGTTATACGACTGGGAAACATTCTGGTGATATTCCTTTTTTTTATGTGCCAACCTTAGATAAGAGGAGTATGAGACATTTATTTACTAAACATGGTTTCTCACTTGTACTAGAAGTAGTTTCTTCGAACAAAAATCCCATCCCTGATCCCTGAGATAGAATTTTTAGCAGAACCTATGTTCTAGTAATATATTGTGAATAAATAAATGCACCGTCCAACACCACCCACACACTAACTTTTTGTAGATACTGTGTACAAACCTCCTCAAATCAGTGCGGCTTCCCGTACCGGCAATTCGTTCTGTTAACAGAGCCGTTCAAGCAAAATGTGGCTTCTTCACTGTATACCAAAAAATCTGAGAAATTGTCTTGCATCCTGATTATCTTAGTAACTGATTCTCAAAATTGTAATCGTCTATTAAATTCTTCCCCAGTTAATTCTTGGAAATTTTGAACTTTATACGGATAAAAGTTATTTTTATGCAGAATAGTTTTTATAGACTGTCTACAAATACCATGATTTCCCGCCAATACACTTGCAGCCGTATGCGTAGTCGGTTGTTGGCGATACCTCGGAGAGCCATTCCGGCGAACGTTCTGGCAACTTGCCTGTGAAAGAGCAGCCTATGTTTTGCTTTGCACAGTCAATCTCTTTCCTTTCTCCTCTCTGGCACATCGTCTAGCGCAGTGATTTCCAAAGTGGTCTATATCGACCCCCAGGGGCAAGAGGTCTACGTCAGCGGAAAAAAAATTTGGGGGTCCATGAAATGAAAATGGGGGAACCTTTACTAATATACCAATAACCTCTATCTCTATCTAGAGGTAGGCGACGGGATTAAAGCTGGTCCTTTTTTGAATTCATTAAATAATTAGCAAGGAAGAAAACAATTTACCTAATCTAAAGTTAATATATTCCAAACCTAAACACTTTCACAAATGTATCTAACATGTCAGCTAAAACTTATCATAAATATAATCTTATTATTAATTTGAGTCATCAGCTGATCTGATCTGAGAAACTTTCATCAGAAGAGCCAGTATTAACGTTAAAACATAAATGATCCAACGTATTATCGAGGATGTATTCTCGTTCTATTTGTGAATTTTCATACTCTTAGACGTGTCGACAAATATTGGTCTATTCAGGAAGTGGCAACTCGTCGAATCTTTTTCGGGATAATGCTTCAACATCCTTCAAAACAAATGTAGTATTATGAGCTGCTACCCAATTTTTGACTGATGCCCATATTTTTTCAATAGGGTTCAATTCAGGATGATATGGCGGCAATCTCAAAACTTTGTGTCCATGATTTTCCAACAACTGATCCAATACGTAAATGGGCATAAATGCAGCAATCCGATCTATAATTTCCTTTGCTTGACTATGCAAAGCTTTTCCTTGTTTCACTCTCTTGGAAGACATGACACAAAAACAAAAAAGACATGAGAAATTCACTATTTGCAAAATCAAAATCGGACAAGAAGACCGAATGCAAATTACTGTCTGGTCTGCTGTCAACACTGAAATGAAAACGAAGATGCTACATAAAATAAAGCGCCCGCTGCTCCGCCGCTGGCTCGAAGCAGCAGCCAGTCGGTGGTGTCCCAAAGTTATTGTGGTGGGACTCTACAAAGTGTGGCTTTTACTCTTTAAAACCACGTGTGGAGTGTCACCTTGTAATTTCTTATTTGGTTATCAACACACATTGTTTTTTCACAGAGAAAGATTCAAGGGATTAAGAAAAACGTTACATTTTTCCTATAGTGATAACAATAACTTCTTTGTATAAAGGGCAATGGAATGACTGTCGGTAGTGAAATAAAAAACTTGTCAATTATATTTTTGAACGTGTTGCCGAATAGTAATTTAAAATATGTGTCTTTCTATTATGGTTCAGGATGGTAGGTCACAGTATTATGTGGCCAGAGTGTTGGAAGTTTCAAGATGTCAACTTCAATGAGCTGTAAAAACGCTCAGTGAATTTTGTGTGCTCACAAGAGGAAATCATTGTGGTCGAAAAAAATCTACTAGAGAACGAGAAAATAATTAATTTTTTGAATGGATCGCGATTATTTTGCCGGTGAGTACATTTGTAAACAAATTTAAAATAAACAATGTGTGTTATGATACTGTAGAACTTTTCACTGCAAAACTAGAATTATTGCTAATCTTTTTCCACCAATTAATGATAATCGTTAAATTTGTTAAACCTACTCATCAAATGATTTGTTTTTGTTATAATTCAATTTTTTCAATACCTTCGAACGAAATATTCAAAATTTTGTTTCAACTATTTCCAAATGTGTGCTAAATTCATTAAATATTGCTTTGTAGCATGAAACAATTCCCATATGAAGTTTTTATTCGAAAATAATTTAATAATTTATAATATTTCAACTAGAATTTGAATCGAAGTATATGTGAGTAATTTGTCATAAAAATGGTGTATTTCAATCTGTGATGGCCACTAATAACGAATCAGAAATATGAATTATGCGAAAACTCAACACGCGATAATATACCCACATCGACACTTAGTTCCGTTTGAAGTTACATTTTTTCTCTTTGTTATATTCTGTTAGTACAATAAAGTTATTTCGGTTTATTTTCAACTATATAGCTTCATGGGCTCTTTAGCAGAATAGCGCTGGACATAAATAGCGCTGGTCAAAATAGCGCTGGTCAAAAACAGCGCAGGACAAAAACAGCGCAGGACAAAAACAGCGCTGGACAAAAACAGCGCTGGACAAAAACAGCGCAGGACAAAATAGCGCTGGACAAAAACAGCGCTCCATAAAATAGCGCCGGTTGAAATATCCTTACAAAATCAACTATTACAGTAGGATGTGATTGAAAAATCAAGTTTCACCGCTAAGCATCAACCTTCCTTTACAACAAACAATATAATATAAGGATATAAGGAACGGAAAACAAGTAAGAGCAACAATCAATATTTTTCATCATACTTCTACACATATCGCTTCCCGACCAACTGACACAGATCAAAGTATAAACAACTACTTGTCAGTGTCATATTTATTTAAAGTCTAAAAAAATGCAATTTCACGTTGCTTGTCATTTCGGTAATTATATCCTTCGTGGAATAATATATCACCTCCTATTTGAGACTTGCCAAATTGCATTTTTTTAGACTTTAAATAAATATGACACTGACAAATAGTTGTTTACACTTTGATCACTGTCAGCTGGTCGGGAAGCGATGTTGAATTGACGAATTGAATTAGGAAAACTATTGTTACGACTGTAATTTATGAAAAATATGTTATTCCTAATTATGCTTATTCGGTACTATAGCCTATTTTTATGTATGAGATAGTAGTAAAATAAAGAAGCATAATTATGTTTTGGCGGCGCTATTTTATGGAGCGCTGTTTTTATCCTGCGCTGTTTTTGTCCAGCGCTATTTTGTCCTGCGCTGTTTTTGTGCAGCGCTATTTTGTCCAGCGCTATTTATGTCCAGCGCTATTTTGTCCAGCGCTATTTTGTCCAGCGCTTTTTTTGACCAGCGCTATTCTGCTACAGAACCAGCTTCATGATGTTCCAGTAGTGTAACAAGTTGATTGGTAAAATATTCAATAGATATACAGTGCTAATGAAATCTATAGTTTCGGCCAGTTAAACCTATCAATAACTGTCAATGAAAAAGGAATATTTTCCGTTATATAAAATAGAATAATTTTTTAATTTTTAACTCATAATACAAATTACATTTAATTTGCAAGAAGTACAATAATGTACAGTGTTAACTTAAAATACCCAGCTATTAGATATCTGAGAGAGGGGAAATTGAGAATCAATGAAATATTCATTCATTCATCATGATCTCATGATACCCAGATCGAATAACCTAACGAATCGTACTTCTTAACACGGGTGCCCCACTATAAAGCAACACATTTTTACAACTTATCACTCGAGAATGGAAAAAAATATCGACGTGCAGTTTTCGCTAAACTCCTTCAAGTTTTTGTTGACATAGTTGCCAAATGTTTATTTTTTCCCGAAAGCACCGAAAAAAAGACTTTTTGTAGCGAAATTATAGGCATATTTTAATTACCACCCAATATTCACAATACCAACTGAAAGTCACTTTCTTGCATTTTCCAAAAATGTATAAAAATTATCTTCAGTTACTTAACTTTTTAAGGAAAGATTTAATTTTTTATGAAACAATGTCAAGAACTTCCAAACATAAAGTATCACATTTCAACAGCTTGGAAACGTTATAACTCGAAAATAAGACAAGGGATTAATGAGCGGCTTTCACTGAAATTCTTAAACATATTTAAATTTTTTTAACTCCGTTGTCAAGTCTCAAGAGTTGTCTAAACTTTGGGTGAAAGAGTTGCTTTTTGTTAATTTCTTACGAAAATGTGCTTTGGTAAAAATATACCTGACATTAAGAAAATTCAAATAGGTTAATTAAGAACGAATATAATCAAATTTATTTATCGAAAATGTTTACTTTGATGGAAAAAGCGAGGTGTGTCGTATTACATTGTTAGGTATGCTGAAACAAATTAATAGAAGTGACCAGGAGAAGATTTACAGCCATTTTTGACAGAAATCCGCCTATCCAAAATCTAAGTTAACTTGAATACAACAATTTACAGAATCGGAAAAACTGGAAGGGAAGAAAAAATTTAGAAAGGAATCATTTTTATTTAGATGTAAGAGTAAGGAACCAAATATAACTTCATAAAACAAACTAAAACAAACAAAAAATTATATTTAATAAATAAGTTGTTGTATGTGACCTCCATCGACATCGCTACATAATCTGACTGAAAAAATGACTGAATGCATTTTGCAGCATTTCTGAAGATTTGTAGGGATTGGGTTATAGCATCTCTCCTTTAAATAACCCCATATAAAAAAGTATGATATGGTTCAGTCTTGGGAATACGAGGCCCACTCGATGGGACCAGCTCGACTTATCCATCTATTGCCGAGTATCATTAAGCATATTTTCCTGAGCGTTTTCAGGTGTTGTGGTTTTCCTTTGTAGTTTTCGCCATTCTGTAAATTATTGTACCCAAGTTCAATATATATTTTCGTGATTAGGCGGATGTCTGTAAAAATGGTTCTAAATCTTCTCCTGGTCACTTCTAATTTTTTCTCGGCATATATGCAATACTATGCACCACTCTTATTCTATCAAAGTATACACTTTCCATTAATAAATTTGACTATGTTCGTTGTCTTGTCACATAAATAACTTTTTGACATTTGTTAATGTCGGTTATATTTGTTTCAAAGCCACCTTTCCGTAAAAATCTAGAAAAGTAACATTCCCTCAAAAATTTTAGACAGCTTTTGAGACTTGGCAACGGCGTTAGGAAATAATTAAATATTTCTTAGAATTTCAATGAAAGTTGCTCATTAATCCCTTGTCTCAAGCTGTGAAAATGCGAAACTTTACGTTGTAACATTGTAAATCTTCCCAAAGTACAGTAAATGCAGATAATGTATACATTTTTGGAGAGGAGAAGAAAAATACCTTCAGATGATATTAAAAAATATAGCGTGTTGTGTTTAAAATGAACCGATAATTTCGCTTCAAAAAAGGTCATTCTTTTCGGGGATTTCAGGAAAAAATATACATTTGACAACTATATAAAAAAAAACTTGAAGGAAATATAAGAAAATTAGCGAAAACTACACGTCGATATTTTTTTCTATTCTCGAGTAATAAGCCCTCAAAATGTGCTACTTTATTGTCGGTATTTTGTTCGATGGTAAAACCGATCAGAATTGAAATCTGAGGTTTTGTGATGAGGGGTTTCCGACACTGATCTATCGAGTGAAAATATGCTCGACTTCCTGTGACTTCCGGTTTTACTGATAGTTGCAGTCAACTTCGTTATTTTAAGCGGAACACGTCATATATTTTAAGTTTTTGGATTACTGACCTCATTAGAAACAACTTTTCATAACAAGGTACTATAGGGTATGTATGTATTTTGGGGTACCATTAACTAAGACCTAAAAGATCTATTGTGCCCCCTTACTTCTACTTAGTTTCTGAGGAGAGTCTCAGAGACTAGTAGATCCTTAAGGCCTATTTCCCGGAGGAATTTTAGGATATCTGCAGACTTCAACTTAGGTAACTGTCCCTCTTCTATCCAGTAGTCTCCCAGGTGTTGTGCCTAGGATTGTGAATGGTGATGGATTCTTCTTCCATTCCACAAAATCTACAATCTTCTTCCTCCACTAGTTCATCTGCTATTTCGTTTCCTTCTATTCCAGTGTGTCCTGGAATCCACAGTAAGGTGACAATATCGTTCTCGCCTAGTTCATTAAGTTTGCCCAGGCATTCCCGCACCATTTTGGAACTGATTACACAAGAACTCAGCGCTCTAATGGCTGACTTTTTGACAATTTCTGTTCTCATAAGGCATAGAACTTATTGTTTTACAACCACTGACTCGTGGCTAGAATACGAACTTGACAAAATTATTTTTTGGCTAAACTTCAACTGTCAAACGTCATCAGCTGATTTCGAATTCTAACCTTAGTGTAACGTGCTCGTTGAGATTGTGGGGAAAGTAGCAGTTCTAATATAGAATCATAGATTTCTATATTCTCACGCTATTTCAAACATTGGTAAGTCAATGTGTATATAGTTAGTTGTTGTGTAATATTCATTTTTAAGGAAATAGATGATTGCACTTTACCCGAGGATATTTCAGTCAGGAAAAGAGCAATCACACGTGGGTGGTAAAGTGCAATCAAGTGATTGGTCTTTCCCGATTTGAATGTTTATTCGTTTTTCCAGACTTACCGAAGAGTTGGTGAGAAATTACAAGAGAAAATCATCTCGTGGCACCGGCTATTCCCAAAATGATATTGGTATTGTCTTAGACCAGATAAAAAGAGGCATTTTCACCATAAGGAAAGCTTCAAGTTCATTCAAAATACCCTACAGTACTTCAAATTGTATCGTAACCGGCAGACGAAGAGTCAAAAGCCAAACTGGTGGCAGAGCACCAGCTTTCCATTGACTAGGGAATAAAGATTAGTGGAGTACCTTACCATATTGGAAAAATGGCTTTGGTCTGAGCCGGAAAGAAATTTTGGACTGCATCGAGAATTTTGTGACAGTCAATGAAATTGAAACACCGTTTCGTTTCAATAGACTGGGAGAAGATTGGTTTCTAGCTTTTAAGTGGCGACATGATCTGTCAATTAGAAAACCACAATCGGTAGAATACGTCAGGAAGAAAATTACAGATCCATCCATAATCAATGAATATTTTGATTTGCTATTCAAGACATTAGCTAAATTGGACCTATTCGATAAACCCGATAGATTCTGGAACTTGGACGAGACTTCCACCTACATTGATCCGTCGAAGACCAAAGTTGTTGGCAAAAAAGGAAAGCCATCCTCGCGATTAACAGGTGGCAGTGGAAAAGAAAATATTACTTGGTTAGCAGCAACAAATGCTGCTGGTACTAAAGCACCACCTTAAATAATATTTAAAGGAAAAAATGTATGGGAAAATTACCTAGATACTGCACATGCTGCAATCCCCAAGGGATGGATGACCTCGGACATCTTCTCAAATTATTTCGAGAAAAGCCTGATTTCATATTTAGGAAACGAACGGCCAGGTTTGATACTTTATGACTGGCACGCGACGCATGTGACCGAAAAAATTGCCACATTGGCTCGACAACACAATATTACAATTTTAAAACTTCCTGCTCACACCTGTCACCTGTTGCATCCTCTTATTTTTCTTACAAGCTGTTTGGTATGTAAATCCCACCTCATATGTCTATCTATAACAATTCCAAGATATTTCACCGAAGTGGATTCAGGAATTTCTATATCTAGGTTTACCTTTAATGTTCCCATTGATGGGGGACCACTAGCATAAGAGCTAAATGGTAAATAGCTTGTTTTTGCGTAATTAATTGTAAGCTTATTATATTGTAGCCAATCTGATATTCTTGGAAAATCACTTTCTACGCTTTGTTTCAAAGAATCCCAAGAAGATGAAGTATATACAACAGCGGTATCGTCAGCGAAACTATAAATTTTGCCAATTGATTCCAAACTAAGAAGGCTGTTTATATATATCGTAAAAAGGATTGGACCTAATACCGTTCCTGAATAAATGACATATACTTGAAGCAATTAACTTACTTGAAATATAATACTTTGTTAAACATAATACAATAAACAACAAACGCAAAAAAGCGGTAATAAAGATTGAAGTAATGAATATTTTCGAATAAATAAACTAAAAACTGGCAAATATCGTTGTCAGTTGATCAAAAGAGCTGTGTGAAACGGGCGGCAATCTGAGCAATCACTAGGCAGCGGAAATGCCAACTTGAATTCAAATCGCTCCTCTTAGTTGGAAAACAAGGTATAACAATATTTTTGAAGGAAAGGCCTACGGAAGAACTAAAAACATAAACGTTACCTACAGTTACGTGTGGTCAAACTGCACCAAGTTTTTTGGCTATTCGTTGTTTCTTTGCATTGGCAGACGAGTGTAGCGAATCTAAGCCTCAAATTGTAAAATAGTATAGGTACGTGAATGATTTACTTCCAGTATGTTCTACCATCGCAAATTTGACACAAAGGTTGTTTTATTGCGTAAATGGCGATCTAACAATTCAAAAATATTGAATACCGTACTAAAAGTTGATCCATCAGCTGCTCCCAAACAACAATATTTAGAGATTGAACCAAGAGATAAAGCCAAAACATTGGGACTTATGTGAGATTCACATTCAAATTCACTTTATTGTTATACAAGATTAGAAATGCACAGATTCTCTGACGCTTCTCAGCAATTATATGGCGCATGTATATCATAAGAGGAATATTCTTTGGATACGTTTGGATACGCAGAATCCATAAGCGACAAGGTGTTAGAAAGAAACAAGTATACATTCAGTGTATTATTTTGTTTCTTTAACAGGAAGATCATCAACAGTGGAATAATTATTCACTTGGAACGGAATCTGTTGTCGTTTATATCTCATAATTGTATAGTCGTGCCATTGATAAGTGAGAAATCCAAAATCTCATATTTTTAATGGTTATAATATGGAAAACAATGAATCGAGGATACTCACAGTCAACAGGCTACTTTTATAAAATGGCATATATTCAATCCTGAACGACTATCCGAAACATCTCTTTTTTATCTATCCCCTCTTCATTTTCAATCTACATGTTGAAAGTATAAGTGCCCATAGGAAATTCCTTTATAATAATAACAGAAATAATTTATCATTTAATTCTAACATAAATCAATAATCGCCTCATAGTCAACGGAAAATTGTAAGAGGCACATGTGTTAGAGAGAGAAATGGTGAGATAGACAATCTAGGGTCAGCTTTGATTATTACAGTTAAGAAAAAGTGACTAGAAATATACAAATACAAATCGCGCGGGCGCCTCTCGAGGGCGGTACTTCGTTTGGGATATTTAATTTATACTGGTTCTTTTTCTAACACATTGTCGCTTATGAACTCTGTATTAAACTCTATGTAAGCGAAGAATATTCCTCGTACTGTATATCTCCGTAACATCGACAAAAATGGTGAAGTCTATGTCAACTTACTAACCGCCAAAAGCTAGGTGGCGCCTATAAAATCATTATCAACTATTCCGAAGCTAGAACTATCTGCCGCGGTTTTATTAGCAAGTCTAGCTGACAGAATGGAACAAGAGTTGAACCTCAATTTAGATGCAACATTTTTCTGGTCTGAGATTAGTATTTCTTGGTTGGGGACGGTTAAAATCTTCTAAAGCTTTTTGTAGACAACATACTTTCCGATATACAAAATCTAACAAGCCATCAAGATTAGAGATACGTATGCAGCACTGATAATCCTGCTGACCATGTGTCAAAAGGTTCATACTCAAGCCAACTAGTAAATTGCCCCCTGGTGGTTTAAGTTACCAAATTCTAAATTTCCAGAAAAGGCATACAAGCTAGAGAATATCCCATAGTTGAAACCTTCTATAATATCTGCAGCTGCAAACATTTCTGCAGAGCCAATGCCTCTGTCTCTATTCGCAGTATAGAAGAGTATGTTGGAGTAACGATTTATATATTCACGAAAAGCTGTGGTAACGAACTGCCGATGTTACGAAATGTTGCCATAATGAATTGTCCGTTACCATTTGAGGAGTAACGAACTGTCGCGATACGATATGTCATTGATTCCTAGCCATATCGTTTTTGTTTAATAATTCAATGATCGCAATCTTTTATAGTTCCTACTATTTTGTCTCCAATACTCATCACATGATTTGGGTTGATGAATGAAAAACAGTTTATCCAATATTTAATGAGTGGACGTATCAACGCCGCATTTGACTATGTTTAAAGAAACTTCAAGTTTAATTTAAGTCAATATGAATTTAGCTAATGAATATTTAAAGTGGTAATCAAAATTAAATCTTCTCACATAACAAAAATAAACTCTATAACCATAATCCCAGCACCGTACCTTTTGATTTATAAACATCCTTATAAGGAAAACAAAATAAAGGTTCAGTTTAGTAAAGTAGAAAGTGAACTGGAAATTGTTAATTTTTTTTAATCCAATTCTTCTTATCCTGTGTAGTACTGTTGCTATAGGTATCTGCTGTGGTTGAATAAATAATCTAGTTCACTTCAAATGAAGTGTATAAGAAAGATTGTGTATATGTATTGAGTCTGTTCAATGATACAAGGTTGTTTCTTTTTATAATGATTCGAATAAATCTAAAAATAAAAATGACCCATGTATTCATGCAAACGCCCAATCAATAAATGCTTAAATATTTCCATTGGAGCTTTGAAGGTATTTTGAACAAATTGGTGCAGGTCATATTCCTTCAAATTAAAGTTTATGTTTATTTCGCATGTTACAACCTAACCTAACTTCAGATTAATTACACTTCCACTTTGATGGCGTTCAAATAACAACTTAATCAATAATTCCATAGTAGAAATATAAACAATGGTCCTACTTTGTGGCTTTGGAGCAAGTATTAATAGAATCTACAATTTACAATCAAGGATAGAAACAGAAAATACCACCAGAAACAGAACCGGGCTGCTTATAAATGGGTTTGGAATACATCGAGCTGTTAGCTAAATAATATTATTTCAATATTATAAGGAATAGAATGTTATCTCACATTTTGAAAAATAATGAAAATATTAATCTCAGATTTTTTCTAGTTTTTAATTCTTTTACATCGTTTTCTTTCACATAATTTGTTGTGTCTCTTGATGTTTGTTTAACAAATAAATTAATCCCATATAAAAATCTCATTTCACGCCCTTGGTAGATGTTTTTGCTAAAAAATTCATCTCTTCTGAAAATTTCATGGTAAAAGGAACACTCACAAAAAAGGAGCTCATTTTAAAAGCTTTATGGTTCTTATATGATTATATATAATTTCTTACAAATAAATTGAACTCTTTCATACGTCCATGGTGAACGGATATTTCGTGCAAATTTTCACCTTCAAACTAACCTCTTCTAAAAATTAAATATGATACGTTTTCTATTATCACTAGATACTAACATTTTCGCCAGAGACGAATTTTAGTTTGGAAAACTGTTAAAGCTAGTCAAGTTCTAGTTCAAGTGATCTCATTGGGAGATATTCGATTTCCGAGAACAACCTTAGAATATTTCTACTGTTTAAACGGGGCAAATTATCCCTTAGATAGCCCAATGTAGCAAAAAAGGAAATAAACTTCACTTTCTACAACATAAACATGATGGTCCAGAACTAAAAATTTCGAGTTCTGTGAATGACGGTGACAGGTAACACAATAACGGCGACAAGTTATCCAATAACAGTGCCAGTTGACGGTGAAGTGTTAACCGATGACGGTTACCTGGTAATGTCACTAATCTATAACTTTCTCTTCTACCCAAAAATTATTCAATGCGGCTGAAAAAGTTTCACTTCAAAAACAATTAACAACTATTCACTCAATGGACAATACTTCAGTTAGAGTGAGCCAAGTGCTAAATTTTATCACCGCAGTTTAGTCTTAGATTGGTTCACTGATATTAAATTCATAGCCGATTATTTTTTCTGTGTTGTCACTAATTCTGTGAACTATCATATTTGGTGCGTTCATTTAAATGTAGTGGAAGTTTATCGGCCTAAAAAATTCGGAAATAAACGTAAAAGAAATGGAGCAGTTTGAACATAAATGTCCTTCCGCTCTAGTGCACTTCAATTTAGCCAGCAGCTGTCGATAAAAATTTCCGACCTATTTGGTGTTTCCGTTTATCAAGATTGATCTCACTTACCATACCATAATGGTAGCAGATGTCCGTTTGAAAGGATATCCCGCATATTTGTCGGCGTCTGGTGAATTCAGGAAACATGTTTCAGAAGCTGGGGGTTTTGCAAATATATGAATTCTCATAATTTTTCTAAAAAAAACTCGATGCCCTAATTTTGCAAGAATCAACTCTGCTCAATAGTTTGTTAATTTTTCAGTTTTTGTTAATATTTTTGCCACGCACTCAACACTAAAGACGTTTGATAATTAAACGAATCGTCATGAACCTACCATCGAAATGCTACAAAATTTTATGAGCTATAAATGATTAGGCACTAAATTGAGTGGGAACAATATTATCGACACCTTACTGTGGGTTCCAGTACACACTGGAATAGAAGAAAATGGAATAGCAAAGGGAGGGGCTGAAACATCCTTCTGTGAGCCGGACCATTGGAAGGACCTTGTAGGGCTAAGACAATCTAAGATACTCTAGGAAAACTACGACCAGGTGAAATGCAGGCCTAGATATTTAGAAAGACTTTCACGGTCAGAAGAACTACTACTAAGTTTTCCGGATAAACCGCGTCCAGAAAAATAATTTTCTGGATGTTTCGTCTCCTGCTTTGGAGTTATTATCAAGAGATAGAAAAGGGAGGTTGTGGCAGATAAGGTTCAGTACGATTTCATGGCCAGTGATTGCCGAGAGCTCTTCTCAGAAATAGCTGACGAGTCGTAGGAAAGAGTCGCTTTCTTATAGAAACAGAAACAGTGGGAAATGTCTATTAAATATTTAGATTGCAACAATGCTCCAGTTTAACTTGACATCCCCAACGTGCTCACATTATTCATGTAAAAGCAAGAACTTCAAGTGCTCTTTTAAGCGAAACTGGCAGTGTTATTAAAGTTCATCGGGATGGTCATCCTCGTCGAATTCACCCGCATCTTGAGGATAACGATATATTGGCGGCAAATCGAGCAGATCCTTGCAAGAGCCTTCGAGATTTGTCGTCTCAACTGAATATTGGTAAGGACAAAATCAGAAGATATTTTGTACGACACAAGATCCAGCCCTATAAAGCGAAGTTCTAGCATACATTGAAAGAAGGTGATTATAACTAGAGTTTGGACTATTGTTCCAAGGTAATTTTTTTAATGACGGACAGTTTCTGAAAAAGATTATGTTCACCGATGAGGCTACATTCACCACTAAAAGGGGTTGTATTCTCTCAAAATTGTAGATACTGGGCCATAGATAATACTCACTGGGTTATCAATGTGAAGACCAATATTCTCAGTAAGTCAATGTCTTGTGTGGGATTTTATGAGACCGTATAATTGGTTCTTTCTTCTCAAATGTATCATTGGATGATCGCTTGGTTAACTTCCTCGATGGGGAATTTTGGCATACAATTGAAAATCGATTTTATGTGCGACAGGATATGTATTCACAGCTAGACGGTTCGTCAATGGTTGAAACAAAATCCTATGAGCTGTATAAAAAGTAACAGTCCTTTTGAACTGTGGCGTCCGAGGTCTCCCGAAGCTACACCATTTGATTTTTATTTTTGGGAAATGGTCAAAAATAAAGTCTATAAAACAAGGCCAAAAAATTAACTGTGTACCAGAATTAGGCAAGCTAGACCAGAAATCAGCATCCAAGAACTAATACAAGGTAAATAAAATTGTAAAAGAATCGAAATGTATTCGATTAGACAGAAGACTAGTTTAGAGAAGTCACCTTTTCCATAGTTATTTATTTGTATTAAGGAAATTATTGTTTGATACTTTTTCCTAGACTTAATCAATGATCAAAATTGTTTTCCCATAATTATAAAATAATTATTCCTTTGAACACACACAGTATGTATTTTAATTTGTTAAATTGTGGTTTTGATGAAATGAAGCTATCTATTCCATGAGATTCTTGAATTAATATGTTTTCTAAGGTATTCTTAAACAGAACGATAATTACACCCATCTGTGTTCCTCTTGGAATTTATTGTCTGAATAAATCTTCTAGTAGTAAGTAATCGTCAAAAATAATTATTATCGGGACACATTTACCAGATATATTGTATTGGGTCTGCTGACCATAATGCATAAATGTTACAGTAAAATAGGGATCCCCTCAGAGTTCAAGGTATCCATCTTTGAATTTAGCATTGGGTAAAGGGAAGCTTTATTATCAATCATGAAAATAGCGCTATTTGCAAATTAACATAGTTGATGAATCTAGTGGATTATCCTAACACCTTTCGGAATTCGAAATTCGACGTAGTTGATTACATGATTCATTCATGGTATTTAATATACGCTTTTCACAGTTCACAAATTTTGATCGTTATATTTGGTTGATTAATTAACATTGCTGCTCATTTGGTATGCTAATACTTCCAATTTTGATATTCATCAATATTATTCCATATACAGGGTGTCCCAAGATGTTTTTAACCGCGTATAAATATGGAAGTAACGAATATTTTTATTTGGATATTGAGAAATGTTAATTGGTCCCACAATCAATTGAGGTCTACTTTAGATCCGTGACGTCATCACAAGCGCAGTGACCTCATCACATTGAAAAACCTAAATGCATCAAGGTGGTGAAAGTTAGCTCAAATGAAAGGGTTTTATCTCAATTTAATGACATATTATACTACAATGATGTTAATAATTATGAGAAATTTTCAATATTACGTTCATTTTCAATAATAACCAATAGCTTTCAAAATGTGGAATAATTTAATGAGGTGTTCAAAATGACCTTGTGTCGAACTGTCTAAGCAGTTCACGTGTATATGGCGAATGTATCTCTGGCGTAATTTGAGTACACGCTTGTATAATTTTAGTTTTTAAATCGTCTACATCTGTAAGCATATGATATGCTGATCAGAAATGAAATATACAAAAGTATGGAAAATTTGTAGATACCAGAAAAAATAATAAGGTTAACAAAATAACACTAACAGATACAGCAAACACTGTTTTTATAAACGGTCATCAAACAGCTTCATAACAAAAACCGGAGTACGCCAGGGAGACCCAATATCAACAACTTTATTCAACTTCACACTAGAAAACATATTAAGAGAGTGCAATATTCACACAAAAGGAACAATATATAGTCACAAACATCAATGTCTAGCCTATGCTGACGACTTAGTGATAATAGCAAGGTCTAGGAAGGAGCTAATCGAAGTTTTAAAACGTCTGGAAAATAGTGCGAGAAAAAAGGGTCTCCAGTTAAATGAACATAAAACAAAGTATATGATAATGAGAACAGGTAATGAACAACTTGATAGAGAACTGACTTTCCGGAGTATTTTAGACAATAAAGAGTACACTATTGAGAATACAAAGGAAATAAGCTACCTAGGAATTAATATCAATAACAGAAATGATGAGTCAGAAGAAATTAATACAAGAATAACGAAATGAAACAGGAGCGCAGGGGCACTATTGAAGACATTTAAATCGAAAACGGTATCAAGAAGAACAAAAAAAAGAATTTATCAAACGATCATAAGACCAACGGTATTATATGGATCAGAGCTGTGCATCATGAATAAAAAAGAAGAGAAATTACTAGATATATGGGAGAGAAAAATACTCAGAAGAATATATATGGGGGAAGGAAAGTAGGAGATATCTGGATCAGAAGAACAAATGAGGATCTCATGGAAGTTATATGAAAGCCCTCCGATATCGGCGGTAGTAAGGTCGCAACGTATAACATAGGGCACATAGAGAGACTTGCAAACAGCAGAGCAACAAAAGAAGTACTTATAGAAGAGGAACTGGATGTAAAATAAACGACATCACTTCCGCTTGGGAAGTTGTAACGGCTCCTTTACCCACTTCTGCCTTGGAGCCATTTACCAGATTGCCTCAGCCTTTATGGGTACACCTTCCTCCCAGTCTCCCCTTCCTGGAAAAGTTATTTGTAACTTATAATTAAAGCTATATCTCGTGGCCATTGCGTATATGGGTTACACCATTAAGTCATTAATCATTCTTCCAGCTACTCGACAAGCCTTTGATAGTCAGCACCGTCCATTTGCTTATGTGTTGTTGACTTTGCAATAGTTTAAATGCCAAATTAAAATGGGAAAAACATGTAAAAAAGGAAATATCAGAATTTAATTTTAAATACCGACAGTATTGGTGAATCCGTGTGAACTTCAGTTTGTCTCTACAAAACAAAATACCAACTTATAATCTGTACTGATACTCCGTAAATAATTCTCACGAAGAGAATGAAAAGGAGGGTAAGGGAGGATGGTTTTTTCTCTCCTCTTGCATTCCACTTCCAGTACTTTATATTAAATCTCCTTACTATTTCCTAACACTTCAGAACACATCGGCGAAGTGAATATCAATGAATTGTGGAGTTTATTATTCGTTATTCAATATCTATTACCCCATTAATAAGTCCAGTCAAGTTGAGTTGAACAATCGTATAGAATCTGATGTGAAAATCTCAAGTTCTGTGCGTGAGTTTGTTTAATAGACTGTTAATAAGTTCCACAAAGTATTCCAACATTTCCCCAAACTCGGTATATTTTGTTGGACTAATTATTCAGACACTATTAAACTGCTGAAGATGAAATTTTTGGTGCTCTTGTAGTGAACACTATACGAAAAAGCCAGGAAAGAGAAGCTTTAGGCAAACACATTATCTAGATCTAGTCCCTAGAAGCACTGAAGTGATATTTGAAATCATTGTCATTTTATGCGAAAGTTCTTTTTTTATTTTCCACATCGTCGAGTCGATTAACTATTTTACCATTTAGTCGTTTACGATGTAGCCGGTCTACGGTTTTATTTAAAGAAGGGACAAAAGGGTTGTCGTTGGGTCAATACCTACATTTTTTCTGTTAAAATATATCATCTCGTCAACGAAGTTGAGGTCAAATAAACTTTGTTGGCGTTAGGGATTCATTGGGTTTATAACTTGGTTTCAGTTAATAACAAAATGATGAAAATATTATGCAGACACTTAACGTTTTTACTTTTTGAAACAAATAACCGACAATATTGGCATAGCTGGATTTCAATAAGCTTAAATTCTCTTATAAATCGATAAAAACCGTTTGTCAGTCAAGCCATTTCGTGATATTCGTCCATTATCAAATGAGTTCATTACGTCAATAAAAATATCGCAAAATACATAATAAAAAGTTTTATTGTGAAGATTTTTCTTTTCAAGAAACTCAACCTGTGGTTTGGACTTTAAATCATTTTACAATCTTTGTCAAAGTTTACAATTATAATAAGATTTTAGGTATCTGCTCATTTAAATCGTGCTCTTCCTGTTATGGATATATGTATAAGCTAAATATTCTGAAAATTGAAAAAGCGAAACCACCGGGACTCGAACCCGGGACCCCTCAGTTACAAGCCCTTACGCTAAGCCCTGCGCTACGGCGGTTCATACCTATCAATGTTCTGTTCGGACCTGACGTTTGTGCGTACACCTATCTCACCTACTCGTTCGTGAGCCTGATGCCTTGCCTGCCTACGCCTATCTCACTCTTCTGGCGAGCCTGACGCCTGCACGCCCATTCCTGTCACCCTCTCTCACTATCACATCACATTATGGCCTCATGTGGACATTTCGTAGATCTAATCCCACTTCTGATATATAAGCTAAATATTCTGAAAATTGAAAAAGCGAAACCACCGGGACTCGAACCCGGGACCCCTTAGTTACAAGCCCTTACGCTGAACCCTGCGCTACATGTTCTGTTCGGTATTATAAGCTACCATTCAACCGCGTCTTACAGATAATTATAAATTATAATTTGGTTTCCAATAAATCCTTTGTAAGATGGGACTCAAATAAGTGGATATGTTTTATCTTGGTCGGTTGTGTGGTAGGCTTCACCCTGGATGATCTGTACAGATATGTGTCATAGAATATGTACAAATAGCAGAATGAGGGGAGATTTCTGAAAGCCATATGGGTCACCAGTGTTACGATGAAGATAACCAGCAGAAACAACAGGATCTTGAGCTGTTGTGACTGCATAGAGTGCATAGTTTATCCTATTTTAGAAACAGCAAATGACTTTCAGTTTATCGAAGCTTCTGAAGAATAAATTTCAGTTTGTAAATAGTGGAGCTGAAATTTTTTACACAATATCAAGCAGTAACCCGTTGGATCAGAGAGAATTATGATAAAACGACAGTAAAGTGTAATAAACATAAATGGATATTTGGGGAAGTACAAAATTCCATACTTATAACTGGGGGAGTCGAGTTCTCTCGGAAGACCTGCAGCTAGATTTTTTTTAGGGTCTAGTTGTGTCTGGAAAAGGGTCGACCTGCCTCCCTTTATTGACAGGTGGATAGTGGAACTAAATCTTAAAAAAATAGCAAATTCTACCATTATAATATTATTTCGAGCTTCTAATTTTCTTATAACATTTTTCCACGGATAGCTAGGTTCTTATATGTTAATTTGTATAATTCGCAAGAGTCTTCCGTAAAGCAGTATGTGTAAAGAATAAAAGAACAAAGTAGTTTCCACCTAACAGCTACTTATTGGGTTTTATCATAGCTGTATGTTTAGTCTTGAAGACATCAGGACTCTTTTTCTGGATCGGCTTCATCCGATTATTCTAATATATCAAGATCTATGTTAATTCTTGTAGATTGAGGAGAAAATTGTTTGCTCAAAAAAATCCTGATCAAGTACCTATTTATTCCCAATGGAATATATATATATATTTTTTAATTGTTTATTTAACGTCGGTCTATTTCTGCGACTGAGGCTAATCACCGACGCCGGGAGCACTCTACCCCTAACCGGAAATTTTGCCGAACCCACTGGTGTTCCAGCCAGTGGTAGGGTTCTTTATCGAGCCCAACATCCATGGACTCGGTTCCTCGGTTTTACGTCTCCTCCGAAAGACGGCATACCTACATTATACCTCGTGCTCATTGGTATAATGCCTGCGAGCTATGATATGCTACTCCGCTGCAGGCTGTACGGGCTATTCACACGACGGTCTTCCCCAGTGGGCCGGTCACCCATCCAAGTACTAACCGCGCTCGACACTGCTTCACTGTAAATATCGCATCAGATGCTTTCCACTACAGTGCTGGGCCGACGCCCCAATGGAAAATAAAAATGTCTCTTTTTATACTTTCTTTGTAATGTGTAGTTAATACTTCTTGCGCTCGGTTCATATTCGAATAGTGGAAACACTTTTTAAGTAAGCTGTTCTCTTGTAATTTTTGTTTTGATAGTTTAACCACCATCAAGAAAAAACCTGGGGCATGTCACAGAAAACGTTTGACTTTTCAAAAAAGCTCCGTACATTCCGAAGATACAGCTGGCTCTAAAGCAATAGAAGTGTCTGGGGAATAGCAGTGTAGGGACCAGCAACCAAACACTCTGGAAGCTTGGGAAAAACCCAAGTATCTTCCAAGTGGAAAACCATCCCATAGAAAATTGTGTACAGAACGATATTAATGGAAGAAGAAAAATGATTATTGACAAGGATAGTCAAGAAGCTATTGAAGTACTGAATTTTAAATGGTATGAAAATGTTTAGAAAAACTAAATGAACTAGACAACTTACTGTGATTTGTTTTAAATGAAAATAAAAGTTTCTTATTAACTCCACTTTAATACTAAAAAATTTTTGAGGACGATGATATTTTCAGATATCGAAATAATTATCAATTAAATTTAGTTTTTTATATTTATTAGGATTAAAGTGGAGTTAATCAAAAACTTTTAGTTTCATTTGAAACAAATATGAGTGAATTCCACGAAGTAAGGGTTGAAACAGTAATTTCAACTTACTGTGAGTTCCAGGACATATTGGAAGAGAAGGAAATGTAATAGCATATGAATAAGTAGAGAGGGGCTGCAACACCCTTTTGAAGGCTAGATTTCTTTTGTGGTATCAGCTTCAATATAATATTGGGAGAAGTACGTCAAACAGGATGAAGATTTAGTAAAGTTAAGACAATCAAAGATATTTCTGTTAAACTACAATAACAATAAGGTTAGAAAAAACGACTGTTTCAGCCAACATTAGACTGTATTTATAATAAGAGTTTTCTTAGGTGTTCTAAAAAGACACTGCCGCCTGAATGGACATCTCAAAAATCCGAACCAAGTGGAGCAAGAGTAATGAGTATTCTGTGAAATGGGCGGAAAAACATTGATCCAAATATTTGCGGAATGCATAGCAATACAGAATCCCAAGGTACAACCTCAGTATACTGCTGGATAGAATTGGCAAACTGCAACCAGCTGATAACCTGGAGAAACTACTAGTCTCTCCGACTTTTCTCAGGAACTGGGTGAAAAAAAGAGGGTACCATAAATATTGTAGGTCCAGTGAATGTCACCCCAATACATACATACATACATGGGTATTTTGATTGAATATAGTGGTAACAATATTATAACTAGAATTTTTAGATTTAGCTTCACCATGAAGGTATTAATTTGAAGATAAGATCTAAGCATTTAAAGCAATTTGAAGTTGAATTGAGAAAGTATAAAAATACAGGAGAAATCTTTTTTCTCATAATTTTGGATTCCTAGAAATAAAAACATAATTTGAAAAATTGTACAGACTCCAGGCATTCCTTGCTAAAACTCAATTATTATGAATCCCTTCCCATATTTTCACATATTTGAATAGAAAAGTTAGTCTGTTCGAAATATCACTCAAAGAAATCGTGTTGTGAGTAAAAATCAAATCACCACTTTTACACAATAAAATAAATCGGACACTCACATCGATTAAAACCGAAACCACAGGCAAACATGTGCTATTGGAATAATTACTTACTGCAATAGACTACATAATAATTTTAACAGTAAGGAAATTTTTAAATTTCTAGCAGACAAATTTTTTTCTCAAAAATAAATGATATTATTATATTGTTTATTATAGCTTGAACTATTGTCACTAATTAAATTCGGCAAACGGTAGAAGGTGTATTGCAACTTTCATCAATTATATTTAACATCTGTGCATTATTTTTATCCAATTATGTCTTCCAGATTTCCACCCCAATGGAGGGGCCTGATAAATACAGATTAAATCAACAATTTATACTGCGACTGCATTTTTTTCTTCATTACGAAGCTGGAAATGAGGATAATTTTAAAAGAGAAAAGTAATGAAACTACCACAACACGTTTTATAACGTAATTTCTACGCCAGGAAAAACTGAATCGATTTTCTTATAAAAACAAAATGCAATTAAAATTGTTTAATAGGATTCCTTCCAATTGAAAACATAAAAAAGGAGAAATAAGAGTAAACGAGATGGTTGGAGCCGAATTGTGTTGAATAAGAGACGCTCGAATATGAACTCTCTGAATTTAATTGAGTGAAGGAATTTCGTTGCTAATTGCTTCAATTTAAACATAAAACAAGGTATTGCAAAAAAATAACTAGTAGATAAGAAAAATCACAACTTGAATAATAACTGATTACTGATTGGAAGCTACATTTACATTGTGAAAAGCAATAGTGACCTACTGAACATTCTGCTTAAAAGGTTGTTTATTTTTCTTCTACTCTTTTTTGGATCAGGACTAGGCTCTGTTCAATCCACTAAGTCTATTCTTTTTCAGATCTTTTTTTGTAATGCTGAGCTCCAAATATTATACCATCTTGCTTTTGATCTGTTTACTGGTATTACCGTGTTGTTTCTGAACGCTTCACTCTATTTGTACTTCCAACATAATTTCTTGGAAACTCCTCCCGTTTTCTATCACTTCCTCAACTCCCAATTTTTCCCTTATATCTAAACCTCTTATTCTATCCCTGATACCTACTCCCTTATATAGTTCTTGAAGTTTCATTTCTGTCGTTCGCATTACTGCTTTTGTGATCGATGTTTTGGCTCTTTTTACTGCGGCGAACGTGACTATAGGTCTGTATATAAAGTTTCATCTTTATTTTGGTATTCATCACTTTGTTATCCCATACGATGTCTTTCAGATGTCCACGTACTCTTGATATTTTTATCGCATGTACTTGTGCATCTACTATCAAGTTTCTTCCACTTGATACCTTCACTCGCAATTTATCAAATAACACTTGTATAAAACCATTATATAGTGCCAATTCGCATCTGCAAAAGTAATTGGAGATGACCAATGATTGTTTTATTATTGGAATGTTTCAGTTTTTCTTATCCAATATGGTAGACGTTGTAGATCGATATACTCAATTTCCAATTATCTAGTATAATACACAAGATTGAAAATATTTCAGGTTCATTGTTGTCATCAAGAGCCACTATCAATTTTTTCGTGCAATCGGACGCGAAGTCAGTATTTCGCGCTCTCAACACAGTCCGCGAAATTCAATTTCGCGGCCGTTACCCATAGCAACGGCTGCGAAACCAAACGTCACTTCCAAATTTGAATATCACTTCCAAATTTGACATTTCTAAACTACTACAAAGACAAGGATTATTTTTTATTGAATACCAACAAATACATAAGTACTTATATTATTTAGGATGAATATTAACATTAATTGTACAGTTTGTATTATTACTTATATTTACTCCAGAAGTTGAAGCAAGAACTGATCATTTCCATTTTTAGTAATAAATACCCGCATAAGACAACTCGAGAACTTGCCGCCGACAATGATATGAGTAAATCATCTATTTTTAGAGTTTTGCATAAAGAAAAATACCACCCTTACAAAGTTCAGTTGGTTCAGGAGTTAAATGATAGAAGGCAAGATTTCTGTAAATTGATGATGGGCAGAATGAACGCAGATTTGCAATTCATAAGTTTTTTCTGACGAAGCAACGTTTCATTTAAACGGAACGGTTAATAAACAGAACTGTAGATATTGGAGCAGAAAAAATTCTCACTGGATATGCGAGGCTCACACTCAATATTTTCAAAACATGAACGTTTGAGCTGGTATCATTAACAATAAAATTCTTGACCCTCATTTTTTTTGAAGGCACATCTATTTGATTGTATATGATTTAAATGAAAAGTTTATAATTTGTGATGATCTTTGTGACTAAATCCATATCAACGATTTTGTGCCTTATTTTCATTTCGTCTCTCTGTATTTTGATTCCGAGACAGGATTTTTCTTGAATCTTGTAACCTCAATGGACTTAAGAGAAGATAAATGTTGGTACGATATCTCAAAAAATCAGTATCATATTAATAACGTCATAATTAATTACAGCTTTTATTGTTTTTCTGACGTTAAGTGAGCACTCAAGATAATTTCTGATTTATTGTTACGAGATGAAACGTATAGTGTCATAATTCAGTTTTTCAAGCGAAATAAAATTAGGAAACAAAGAGTCTGGAGTCGTAATATTTATCTGGGTGCATGATGGAGATTTATGAATTTCTTGAATTTCGCTTTGCTGCTGATAATATGATTGATGACAAGTTTCCATTTTTCGATTAAATTGAGACATTTCTTTTTTTTTTTTCAAAATTACATAAATACCTGAAGACGAAGTTATGGAATGATTGATGGTTTTGTAGTAAAATGGTGAACTCAATGATATCTGCGAATCAATGAAAATAATGATCAAACATCCTTTTTCGTAATGCAATTAACGGATTGTCATGAACATATATTAAGTAGTGTGCTTATTTTAACCCAAGTAGTTGAGGTTAGTATTTTCGTTTATGTTTAGTTTGGATATCCTTCCTTGGAAGAAGAATAAAAATAACTACAAATTGTTGAATACTCAAGGAATAAACCAGAATACAGAAATACCAAGTGTCCCAAGTTATCTTTTGTAAGCATCAAAATTCCTTCCTGTTAGAAACCTAGCTTAAGAACTGGAATAAGTAAGAGCACGATACAGAGTATTTTGATGCAACACAAATATTACCCATTTAAACTACATTTAGTTCAAAGACTGATGCCTACTAATTGCGACAGACGATTAGAATTTATATCTCTAATCGATGTTATAATTGCCGACCATTCCTTACTATTGAATCAAATAGTTTGAAGTGATGGAAGCTTTCACAACAATGGTGTAGTTAATACACACAACGCTCATTATTGGTCGAACGAAAATTCTTACTGGGTTCACTCAACTTGTTTTCAAACAGTGTGGGGTATAAATGTATAAAGTGGGTTATTCAATGGTCATTTGATTGGGCTATACTTTCACGAGGGCACATTGACTGGACACAGATATTTAGATTTTCTAAAAAAAAAATTACCTTATGGTAGACATTCCCTTGGCAGAGCGAAATAGGCATGATGACAGTCACTAAGAATTACAGAAATAATAATTTGAAATAATTGGAAAGATTACAAAGATTCTGGAACAATCACTTATTTTTACATTACAACTGTTATTAGGTATATTGATTTTAATAAAAATATAAATACAAAATATGACATCTTAGCTAAAACACCGCTTACAAACGGACGAGGCAACAGTCGAGTCCGGAATTTCGAAACGAGTACTGTAAAAGTTTACCGGACGTGTCACGTACAACATTTTATTTCATACTGCTAAAAAACAAAAAAGAAGAGTGAAAAAATAAAATATTAATATATTTATCGGCGTTCGCTAATTTTGAAATTTGCATTCAATGCCAAGATAGCTGGTCTGTAGTTGGTACCCATAGAAACATAATATTGGTTTTTGAATAATATGATACTGTCAGCGATTGTCATTATCCGATTTTCACGAAATGGCTCAAGATCAATTCATTCCTGAGGACATTTTGCGCAAATCTCATGAAGCCACGGGGCATCTGATACCCAACAAATCGTTCTATTTATTGTTTTGCTGTTGAATTTTAATAAATGTATATATTGCCTTTTAAAATATGCTACCAAATTTGTATATTTTTTAATATAAATATTCCTTTTCGGATTTAGTTCAGACCTTAACATTGAGTAAAGTATCCATAATGTGGAAACTTTTAGATCTTTCCTACCCTCAAAATATGCAAGTAAAACTTTTTCATTAACATGTTTAATTTTCTTCTCATCACACCACGTAACAAATTTTTCGTATGTCAAATCATAAACTGCCTTTGACTTTTTGGGAATTACTGATAATAGAGCATTACCTGCTGCCTCTTCAATATCGCTTGGTAGCTCTTCAGAACTTGAATCACTCATTTTTCAAAAATAAAACTAAAAATATATCAATCTCGCTAAAAACCTTCCGTCTAGACTTTTTTACAAAATGTCAAACTGACAACTAACATGAAGTAACAGCAACAAACTAAATTTATTATATTAAAATGTATTTTTTTATTACTTTCTTCAAAATTAGAAAAAATCTTGTATGCAATACGTTACGAAATGAAATTTTGTGTAACTTGTGAGTTTTTGCGAAACTCACTTCGTTCGTTCCGCAAAAATCTCACGCGTTACACAAAATTAGGCATTTCGTAACTGACGGCATAAATAGCTATTAGATATTTGTCTTTGGCTGCTTCACTCACCGAATCCTCAAGTTTAGCTTGCCTTCCTCTTCATCTTTCTTGAATCAATAATGTATTCAATGATTACTGTAGGAATTGATTAATTAACAATCTAGCATTGTCAAACGGCTTGAAGGTAATTGCGATTTGCTTCACTAAACTAAATTCAACATTTCCTTTTTAAAGGCAAAAACTAATATACTTACTTTATTTCCACTCCTAACATTCTTGAAGGAATATATAGTGATTACCAACCATATATTAAAAATAGTGAATGACAGCAAACACATGTAAAACATAAAACAGTATTGAGTTATTCGATACGGATTAAGTTGAAAATTACGAATCACTGAGTCTAAATATGAAATCTACTGGAAACTCTCTGGACTGGTTTGACTGTCAGCAAACCGTCCACCGTTTATTTTCTGCTTGAACACACACTTTGAAATCCACGACAGTTTGTAATCCGCAATTGCGCTGCATGAACAGTAAAATGCTAATACGCGTCTTTCAGTTTATGACCAAATCTGATTTATGCTTAAACCAACCCACTGCGATTCTGCAATGTGTACTTTTTCAAATTAGTTTCTCCCGAGCCGCTAGGGGCGCTGAAATGCAGGTCCAGAGCTTAGAATTAAATCAGTATATGAATTATCTATAATTTTTACTAACGTACTATAGGACATGTCCCAAAAAACACTGGAAGAATACGCCCAGGCAAACACATGGGAAGAAATTTATAAAAGAACCATCAAAAAAAGTAGCGAAAGAACTGCTCTCAATGAGCAGGAACAAACTACGCACCATAAATAACGGAGCTTCTTACGGGACACTTTCCCACAAAGGAGCACCTGAACAAAATAGAGCTGTATAATGGAGACCTTACATGCAGAAGATGGAAAAAGGACACCGAAACAGCTCTGCACATATAATGCAACTGTGATACGCTGGACCACAGGAGGCAAAAACTATATGGAAGACCCCAAATGACTCCAGAAGACTTCTACAACCAACCAGTAAAGAACCTGTATGAGTTAATACAGGGAACGGATTGGCTGAATCCACAATAAGCACAAGAGGCTGAGGTGGTGACGGTGAAGGGGCGGCTCCTTTAAAAAAAAATAGACATGTCCACCGATCAGTTGACATTAATGACATAAACAAATATTTGCTTATAATTTAGATTTGTAATTTGGTTGTACACTCAGTTTCACATAAGAAGAAACCACGTGAAGTTTGCCAACTGTTTTGCGCAGAAATTAAAATTGGTCTTATTTATCTGTCGCCTCGTAACGACCGTTTCATGCCATTGGCCTTACAAAAGATGTTTCATGCCGACAGCTGACAGCTATTTTATTATTGACATTTGAGGTTGTGTTTGAAGCAATCTATTACTATCGTATATTTTCGATTTTTGAATATTTTAATGCGTTCAGCTAGTTTATCTGTGAGTGTTGTGTGTTTTGTTTGATCTAAAACAATGCGTCCTGAAAAACTTGTTGGTGTTAAAGGGAAAATTATCCACAGTCAAGACCAACCGATTCTATTTTTGTGTTAACCCACAAAATGTGAAAACATTACGCTACTGATTGAATTTTACAATAGGGTGCTGGTTTTGACAACAAGTTCGCGCATACGACTGCAACTTCAAGTGGGTTCTCCTTACGAGAAACGGAGTCTATTGATTAAATGATCCTTCTTATTACAGTCAGATAAAGCTTTTAAGATACCTAAGCAATTGAAACAACGTCAAAAAAATCACTAAATCAAAATCAAATGGTACGAAACACGATCAAAATAATTATTAAGATCCACGTGCTCTACGGAAAACGCGACTGTCAGACGACGTCTTGCCCTATATCGAGCACTGTAGAAATGAGAAGCATTTAATATTGTAAATTGTTATTACATTACCATTATATATTGAAAATGTATGCCACTTAATTTTCAGTTTTTTCTTACCATAAACTTTATAAAAAAATTAATAGCATCCGTTAGTTAACTGCTCAAATCTACACTATCTACTCTTAGTATTAGTTGGATTTGTATACCATGTTTTTTTATGATAAAGTAGTAGGTACCCAAGGGACGCATCCAAGTACATGGCCTCCATCAGTTAATTGTTCTGGTTTCGTGAAATTTTTAAGATTCTCAATGTCCACTATAGCGTTGATTAGCAAGTTTGGATCTTGGGGAATAGCCTTATTCTACTTGTTTTTCACATTAAACTCGATGGTGAAAACGGCTTCTGTTTAAAATAATGAAGCCTACTTGTGCCGTGGGCTACCGGTCTAAATGTATTTTTATAAACTTACATAATCGGGGCAGGCCTTAAACATCTACGCGCACTGGGTGAGCTATGCATTTGATGCCCTTTCATATCTCACTTATGAACTTGAAAATTTGTGAGTATGTCTTGATTGGATGTTTGTCACTCTTCCACGCAAAAACTACTTAACCGATTTCCATGAAACACAGACTATAATAATTCATAATATTGTGTAAATAATGCTGTTCACGTCATCGAAGCCGCGGGAGGGTCGCTAGTACCATTACAATTGAAAACCAAAAGTTACCGCGCTGAATTATTTTTTTCTTGACATTGATAGAGAAAAATATTAAAATTGAGTGCACAAAAGCCCCATAATAATAATACGTTTTGAAACTTTCTTGTTTTTTGGTAGCTGTACATCACCAATAAGATTGTCCATTCTTCGTCAGGAGATTGGCAGATATTAGATTTTTATGTTGGTTAATAAATCATGAGACATTTCTTATGCAAAAAACACATAGTGTGTACTGAAAATATCATGAAACTAACAATAATTTCCAACTATATCTATCCTTGATTCAATTTTCATTTGAACACATTAAAAAGCTAAAAATGTGGTTAATTATTTTTTAAATACGATAGCAAAGGGAAAGTTTGCTTTATTCCATGCAAACTAATTTCTGGTTATACATTATCAACATTTTCTTTCCAATACGCTAGGATACGCTTATGTATTTCCACAGAACTAAAGTTGTCAAATAACGGAAAACCGTAAACAAAGCTTCGCTAGCTTGATAAGTTCCACCTTTGTACGAGAATATCCACGAAGCCTGACTGTTAAGCTATATCTTAATTAAAATCACTTTCACGACTATTACCGTGCTTTCGTTGTACCCCTTGTTCTTATTTTGTTCAAAAGACATCGGAGAAATGCATTATTTATAAAAATTGTATCCATGAGTGAAAATAATGTTGTGTGGTAAAAGTGTAAGCGAAAAAACCTAATTTGTTCAGTAGTTTGTTGTGGTAGTAATGAATGAAGGGGGTTGAATATTTTTTAACGATCGGGGAGAAAGGTTGATGTTTTGGCCCAAGAAAAGAGCAACTGTAAAAATAATTTGTGACGTCACATGGACTTGCCCAATTGTGTGTTTTACAATAATATCTGAATTCCATAATTTGCGTAAAGTACTTGATGCATGCGACGGGAAGTATAAAGTTGATATTTTTAAATTACTCGGACCCATTTTCATGGGCTAAAGATTGAAAACAAACGAAAGAAATATCAAGAATAAATATGACTGGTTTATTATCAATGAGCACATTGAGAATATGTTTTCGAGAAGGTAATATTCTCAAAGTACAAGAGTGATATTTTCAAATTACAAGAAACTTGTTAGTTGTAGTCTACTAATCCACAGACAGGATATATTTATTACCCACACTCACCATTAAATTGGGATTTTAACATATTTTTTAAGACAAAGCTATAATGAACGCTATAGTTCGGGGAAGTGTGGTTGGAAAATTTACCTCACATCTCAAATGTTTCCGATAAGGAATATTATGTCTCTAATCGAAAACATATTGACCCCCAAAATGTTGCGGGGCACCTTGTAAGCAAAGCATATTCGAAATTGGAGCCTTTTATGATATTTCTTTCAGTTTGGTCGCACAAAAAAAATTGTGAACATAAAAATTGTAGGAAATCTCATGCCCCATAAATTGTTCAAAGTAAATTCAAAAAAATCGAGATGCTAATGAAAAGAAATAAAGTGGAACTATACAAGTTAAAAATGGTTCACCACCTTTCGGATGACGACCCCGACAGAAGACTCGAATTCTGTGAATGTGTGACAAATAAAATTAGTCAAAACCCACATTACACAAAAACAATTTGTTTTAGTGACGAAAGTACTTTTTGCCTCAATGGAAATGTGAATACACAAAATGTAAGGTATTAGAGTGACACAAATCCTCACACCTTTCGTGAACAACATACCCAATTTCCAGAAAAAGTCAATGTTTGGACAGGTATTTTGGGAAACCACATAGTTGGTCCTGTTTTCCTAAATTCAAATTTAAGCGGTGAAGTGTATCTGGAGATGCTACAAAATGCAATTGAGCCGTTAATTCTTGAAATTCTGGAAGATAATCCAGATGAATTCGGCTATCTGGAAACAACATTTTAACAAGATGGTGCTCCTGCACATTATTATGGTGCAGTAAGACGTTACCTGGATGAAGAATATCGAGGTAGATGGATCGGCCGGCGAGGTCCTATAGAATGGCCACCTCGGTCACCAGATCTGACACCATTAGATTTTTTTCTATGGGGGTTCTTGAAATCCAAGGTTTATACTACGGCACCAGATAGCATTGGCGTTTTGAAAGAAAGAATTATTGAAGAATGCAATGCAATTTCAGCTGACACATTCGAACGAGTACGACAAGAGTTTACTAATAGGATGTATTACTGTCAGGAATCCATTGTTGATATTTGATTAATTTAATTTAAAAAAATAATTTCAATAATTTTGGTATTTATTTAATTTATCCGTCAAAATTAGTTTAAACCCAAAGTAACCGATTGTATAACCACTCATATTTTCACTAGGACTTCACACATTGTAGCGCACATCAGAATCGAAACCGTGATAAAATTTGACAAACTACATTGAAAAATTTAAAAAAATATTTTTCCGTAATAATAGAATAGCTGAGCTTAATTACAGATATGAAAAACGGAAGAAAAAATAATTAACATAAATGAATACTGTAATTAATGGAACATCGCGTGATGCATGTTCTTGATTAAAAAACTTCACGTGTATTCGAACGTGTTTTTAAACGGCATAATAAACATTTGAACCCGTAATAACATAACAGAAAATCTTTATCTTCGCAGACCATAACGAATGATAAAAAACCTCCATCAAATTTTCAATTTGCTCTTACATACATTTTGAAGCCTGGATCATCAGTAGAAATTTCAACATTTCCAATTAACGATTAACTCAAAAATAGCTTATCCGGATGATATGAGAAAAGTATTTCAAAAGTGACTAGATTAGATTAGATTAGAAATGGAGTGGCTCTCTGTCCTATCCCGATGCGACCTTTGCAAATCTATTGTGGTTCTCCCTATCCTTAGAGCTCGATATCTAGCTTTATTCTTTTTGTTAGACTTATAAACCTGGATACCGCCTCCCGTGCATAGCTCTCTGCCCTCGGTTTTTCTTCTCCGAATAGGTGAAACCGCACCCTTACTAGGCCTTCGCACTCACAAAGTATGTGCACCGCGGTTTCGTCTTCTTCCTGGCAAAACCTACATAGGCTGTCATCTGCTAGGCCAATTGTGTGCATATGCTTCCTCAGCCTACAATGTCCGGTCAGCATTCCCACCATCATCCTCGTCGTTTTTCGACTTTGACATATTAGGTCGCGTGACAGTTTGGCCGAAGGGCTTTTAAGGAATAGTTTAGCGTGCCTTTGTCCTAGGGTTTCATGCCACCAGCACAGCGCCTGATTGTTTATCCATTGGTGGATTCTCTCCTTAGTGAGGTTTTTTGCAATTCCACAGGAAGGTTCTGGCCCTATCATGACTTCAGTCGCTCCCTTCTTGGCTAATTCATCAGGCTTTTCATTGCCTTTTATTCCTTGGTGACCTGGTACCCAAGCTAGGGTCACTCTATTATTACTACCTAGTCTGTTGAGTGCCTTGCGACACTCCCTCACCAGATTTGACGTTGTCCGATATAAGCTTATCGCCTTTAGTGCCGCCTGGCTGTCGGAGTAGATGACGATTCTTTGGTTATCCACCTTTCGTCTCATCAACTCTTCTGCACAGCATTGCACTGCCATTACCTCTTCTAGAAAGACAGTGGCATGTTTCCCTAGGCTTAGAGAGATCTTGATCTTCTCTTGTACCTCATATATTCCGGATCCTACTCCAGAGTCTGTTTTAGATCCATCAGTGTACCAGTTGAGATTCGCTGTTATAGGAGGCCCTGCCTCCCAGTCCTTTCTCTCTGGAATAACTACTATGTGACTAAGTCAGTAGCGTCTATAGGTTGAGTCAAAATTAACATTACGCCTGTTGCGACCTTGGCTTCTGGGAAATAGTTCAGATCCCTTTTAAATTCCACCACTAACTATTTTATACACATGGTTGAACAGTACTAAAATTGAAAACAGAAAACGCATATAAAAAACTGCTTTGGATGACTAAAACTTGGAAACGAGTGCCTGAATTAAAAACGTTGATATGAACTACCTACTTTATTTTGGCTTAACCTTACCTTACGCTTTCTACTTGGATAAAACCTCTTGGTTGCTTAACATTTAGACGGGTTAAAACTAATTCTTATCGAAAATCCGGTAGAGGTAGTGTGGGGTGAATATTTTTCTGTGTATCTTCAAAGTGGTTTGAAAAAATATTGTTTTTAGACTGTTTGTCATTTATGGAAAATTACCAGTTTTTTAAAGTTTTTCTAGTTAATCTTCAACTTCGGTGTTGTTTGAAATTATATTACTTGAATTATATAATTATTACTATTGATGATTATTGGGTGTTTATGTATATAATCCCTTTTACCACTTAGTAGTGTAGGGCGTGTGGCTGCTACTGTTCCTTCACGAATTCCAGATTCTTTTTTTTCTATCGAGTAATCCAGCTATTACCTTATCCCAAGTTTTTCTTGTTCTGTCCCTTTTTCTATTTTCTCAATTTTTTTCCATGCTCTCTTCCTTCATCCATACGTTATAAATGTCCCCGCCATTGTAGTTGTGTTCTTTCTGCAAAGACTAAGGTTGATGGTATTCCAAGGTATTTTCTTATAATATACAGAGATCTAAGTTTCTCATTTTATCCTTTTCTGTGTTCTGTTGCACATCTAACTTTTCTAAAATATTTAATCTCTGTTGCCTGTATTTTGCTTTTTTGTTATCCTGTTTACACCCATGTATCGCCTCCATATGTGAGCATTGGTCGATATACTGTTTTAATTTCGTATCTTTGGATATTTCTGTTTCATTCTCAAATTTGGTATTCATTGCATAGTATAGTTTGTTAGTTTTAACAATTATATTATTAATATGCGCTTCCTGTCTTTCGTTTTCGTCTATTATTGTTCCAAGGTACTGTAAATGTTTCGGTCGTTTCCAATGACCATAACTTTTGTTTTGTTTTTGTTTATTTTCATCCGCATATCTACCGTTACTGCACTCCACACATTAATGTTTTCTTGTAGCTCTTTTTCATTTTTTGCATCGTCTGCAAATGCTTACGTTCACCCTGAACAATTATAATTAATATCCCCCACATACTTCTATACTCTGTTTTTTGTATTTCTTAATGATCACATCCATGTAAATAATAAATAACAGAGAGCTTAGGCTTCCTCCTTCTCTTAGTCTCGTATTTGTAGTGACATTTTCTGTTATATTGTTCAATCAACTATTTCGGCTAGAAGCGGATTTATGTCGCAAATCGTAAAATCCCTTCATCATATCTTTTAATTCACTCCCCTCATTGTATGCATGCAATTGGATCCAAAATTTTGTTTGTATTGGATATGTGGATTTTTGTTCTCCAAATTCGTTATTTGTTGAGAATTATTGTGTCGTTTGGGTTTTTTTAGCAAAATCAGATAGTATTGTTAATTTTTTGATAGAAGGAATATATTTCTTGAAAATTTGACTTTCTAGAATTTTCTTACAATTTTTCGGACAAACCAAATTTTTTGAACGACCGTATGAAAAAAACTCCCATGCTAAATGTCATCAAAATCGGCCCATCGTTTGGGAGTTGTTCAGTATGAATTCGATTGCAGCGCCACCTACCGGGACTAATTAATAATATAAACCATTCAGTTACTTAGTCAAACACACACATAGAATTTTATCAAAATCGGTCCATCCGTTTAGAAATTGTTCAGTATGAATCCGATTGCAGCGCCACCTACCGGGACTAATTATGAATCTTAACTGGAGATTAAAATAAAAATGTATTATATTTGATTGCCATGCAACCCTATTGCTCATGTGTGGATGAAAAGGGGGGTGAAAATTTAGGGTTGTGTGTATTTTTGTATGCTGTATCATGAAAAAATAAAAAAATTTGTCTAAAAAATAAAATAAAAATTTAGGGGTGGACCACCCTTAACATTTAGGGGGAAGAAAAATAGATGTCCGATTTGCCACCCTAGCCGATATGCACGCTAAGATTCACGAAAATTGGTAAAGCCGTTTCGGAGGAGTTCAACCACAAACACCGTGACACGAGAATTTTATACAGATTGCGTAAAGTACATCCGAACCGTGCGGATTACACAATTACGACAGAAAAACAGCTGAAAGAGAGAGAAAGAATAATTATGCGTGGTCATTAAGGCGTGTACTTTGTTTCACCTTAGGGGTGTATACTTATTTCCCGAGACTGGCCGAATGCTCATTGTCCCCCTATTTTAATCGCTGTTGCCAGAAGCGCAGATTAATTTGTACAAATGATTTTTTTCTTTGGGGATTCTTAAAAAGTAGCATTTACCAACATGCATTTGAAAAAGCTAATAATTTAAATGAATTGAGGGTGAAAATACAGCACGTTTGTGCCAGCATTACGCCAAATAATCTTAGAGATATGAGATCAAATCTTTATCACAAATTTGGTTATTGCCTGGCACAGGCAGGTGGTTTATTTGAGCACTTAATTCATTAAAATTGTGTTTACCTTTAGAATGGATTTTTATTTTTATTTTTTCAGGAAGTTTATATTTTATGTTTAGAATAGGTGTAGGTACCTACTTATTTTATTTTTTCAATTTAATTTATCAATGGAAGGGATTTTTAGTATATTAATTATGGTTCTCTCAAGAAATGCTGTTTTTTATTTCTTTAACACCCTCACTCCTTCCATGTTGGGAGCATACTGAATACCTACCACCGTTATACCACCAACTAGTGAATTCTGTCTGTAAAGGACCATTCGGCCAGTCTCGGGAAATAAGTATACACCCCTAAGATGAAACAAAGTGATGACCGCGCACAATTATTCTTTCTCTCTCTTTCATATATCCTTGTAGTACTTGTGTAATCCGAGGCCAGGGTTCCAAAGTACTTTACGCAATCTGTATACATTTTAGATGATTAAGATATATTTATTGCAATTGGCTGGTTCAATACCTAATTATTGTTTATTTTGTACCAAATATATAAAAATTTACGTCTTCTAGCTTAATATGGAATTGTAGAAATCTGCGAACGACTTCATTCGAATAGAAATAGACTTTATTTCTGATTTAAAGCAATTTCTGTGAAATCGAAACTCATTTAAACAGCCTAGTTTCGGAACAAAACCATTAAAATGTTGTATTTAAGTTTTGTCAATGTAAACCCTTTTCGAGACATGAAGCGAACTTTAATAATCTGTAAATAGAAACTTAATAAGTATCAGTCTAATTTGACCCTGTAAGAAAGTTTACACCTGCCGGAATGACGTAATTATTCTAATTCAAAGAAGCAAAAGTTGGCACTGATATTCTGTTAACAGACGCCGTAACCTTGATTAACAATCGTTTCATTTATCTTTAAAAGACCCACGTTTATTCTGAATGTTTAACGTTCGAGATCAAAGAATTAATTGGAAGGGTCGTAAAATTGCTAGAGAGTCGTTAAGAATCCTTCAAATGATCATTTGGGTTCCGGTAGAACGGAGATAATTATAATAATAACAACGAGTCTTTGTGCATGTGATGGACAAGTTAAAAAATAGAGCCCTACTTTACGATCAAATTTGTTTTTAAGCTAGACAACATTCATATAGATCGCCTCAGTAACTGCATGTATGTATGTATATGGGGGTGACAATTACTGAGACCTAAAAGATCTATTGTGCCCCTTTACTTCTACTTAGTTCCTGAGGAAAGTCCCAGAGACTAGTAGCTCCTTTAATCCTATTTCCCTAAGGAATTTTAGGAAATCTGCAGGCTTCAACTTAGGTAAATATCCCTCTTCTATCCAATAATTTCATAAGTGTTGTGCTCTAGGATTCTGAATTTGCTGTGAAATTCGCAAATATGTGAATGAAGCTTTCTTCTCCCTCCACTATTTTTCAGGTGCCCGTTCAGGTGACAATGTCCCGTTAGGATCCCTGTTAAAACTGTTAGTGTAGTTTTACTTCGATTCACGCATCCATTTCATCTCTACGGGTTGTAGTCACCCTTCAGAGTCTTTGATTGCCTAAGCCCCACTAGATCTTTTCAATGGTTCGATCTTTTTTTTCGGCCTATTTCTTCTTATATTATAATATTGGAGCTGATACCGCAAAAATGTTCCGGTCCCCAAAGGGGTCTTTCAGTCCCCCTCTTCGCTAGTCAATCTGCTATTTCATTTCCTCCTATTCCAATGTGTCCGGGAATCCACAGTAATGTAACTACATATATTGTCCTCGCTTAGTTCATTTAGTATGCCTAGGCATTCCCACACCATTTTGGAACTGATTACACAAGAGCTCAGTGCTTTAATGGCTGCTTGACAATCCGACATTATGATAATCTTTTGCCTTCTGTATCCTAACCACCTTAGTAACTAGAAGTAGATCACTTCATAGACCAGGAGGCAGCGTTAAAAATTGTAATTTAATTTCGAACGCCCTGTTAAGTTTAATTGATAGTTCAAGTATTGCTTCAGCTGCTCTGGTTCCATGATAAAATTCATAATAGGTCGAAAAATTCCTCATGCACAAAATTGTTACGGCACATTCACGAGCTCATTGAATTTCTTTAAGAAAACATTCGTGCTTCCAACGGTAGCAGCAGTTGCTTATAACTATCTTAGCGTTGATTAATTCAAACAACGGTCTGACTGTCTTTTCCCATTTTTTTGGGGATGACGATCTTCATTAGCATATCGTCCATCTTCTCTTTATAATGATTTAACATGAAACTACTACGAATATTTATCTCTTCCACTGCCGTAGCAGGTGACATCATTTAATATATTTGGACAATCCTAAAAAAAATTGGGCGTGATTGACACTCTTGCACTCTTGCGACTTAATTGAACTTCAGTGAATTTAAGAAGTAGGCTATTGCGAAGAAATGATAAATACAAGATTATTCCATAAATAAGAACAATTAAGCCAATATAATGGAACTGTTCTCTGACAATGGAATGTAGTCGTATACGGAAGATAGTATTTATTTTAAAAAACTATGAAGGTTTACTCGTTTCGGTGAACTATTCGAGGTTTTGGATTCAGTAAATGAACAACGATTCAATTGACTAACTATTGTGAACAATATTCAGATTGATGCTTTAAGTGGGTAATGGCAATTGACAATTTAAAAATCCCAGTAAATAGACAGATTTTTGTGCCGCATACTTCTTTCTGGCCATATTTTTTGTTGATTTTGCGACGCCACATAAAGGTTCCAATCCAATTGATGAGCCTTGTCTGGCTGTTTAATCCGTTAAGTCGTTGCCCTTATGACCATCGTGCCCTGGTACCCACGCTGCCATAACCTTGCAATGGACTCCACGTTCGTTTAAGGCACCTTTGCAATCCCTCACTAGCTTAGAATTGACCTCTATGGAATCCAGTGCCTTCAGTGCAGCTCTCGGAGGAGATGGCAACCATCCGGTATGTCCTTGTCTGCATTTCAAATCCTTCATCTCAGTGACGAATCGCTGTAAATTCCGCTTGGAAAGTTGACACGTCCTTATATAGGCTTTCTTTATATCCCTACGATTCCGGCTCCTACACCTACTTGGACCCGTCCGTATACCAGCCTGTATGGATACACTTTTCTTCCAGTTTTCCCTACCAGGTATAGTTATTAGAAACTTATTATTGAAGCTATATTTCGTGGCCGTTGGGTCAATGTGTTGCCCCATTAAGACATCTGCTCTTAGCTCCTCGATAAGCTTTCCAAAGCCAGCACCGTGCGTTCAGATTATTTGTTGTTGACTTTGCAGTAGTCTGTGTGTTATAGATCTGGTTTTATCTTGTATTAAAATGTGTAGTGGAGGCAGATTCACCAAGACTTCCATCATACTTGTTGGAGTGGTTTTTATGGCCCCCGTAATGCACAGGCAAGCAAGCCTTTGTGTACTACTCAATAGCCTTCAGCTCCCACTTGCAGTGTCTTTGTCCACCACACTACTTATCCGTAGGCTATCATTGGTCTAACAACGCTTGTGTATAGCCATTGAGTCAGTTTTGGGGTAAGTCCCCAGCTTTTTCCAATGATATCCTAACTAATAGTATATGTGTTGAAATAATAACATTGCCAACGGCTAGCCTGCTACGGTAGTTACCCAAAGTATCAATATTTGTCAAGATGGTCAGTTGCTTATTCACTCAATCCAAAACCAAAACCGAATAGAGTGTAAAACAATAAAAGTTCTATCAAAAACATATAAAAAAATGCAAATCTTGCAATGCAAAGTTATTTGAAAGTATTCAAGAAAAGAATAGTACGTCTGCTTGTGTTGGTCTGCTCTTTTGGTTCGTGTAGGGCATGGCAAGTCAAGTCGAAACGTCTCATTCCAAATATTAATTTTGTGATAATTAAAAACACATTTTTCTGACTAAGATTTTAAAAAAAATTCTTTGATTTCGATTATATCCAGGAATTATCTTCCAGTAGAATATAAAGTACCTATCTTACAAATTGTCATGTATTTGAATGAAAATAATTTTTTCTCCAAATCAAATTCCAAATCACCAATAGTAAAATTACTGAGCGACTTTCCAATTAACTGATATTTCTTCTCAAAATTCAAAACTACACTAGTGTATCCAATAAATCCACTTCCACAAAACTAATTCAATCCTTTCAATTGATTTATCTTTTGTAACTCAAGTCAACAACTTCATCTCTAGAAGTGGAGCTCACCATCATAAGAATAGGGCAAACATTTAATACCAGCTTTCAAATGCAACGAGATATATTTATTTCAGAAGCAATTGATAGGAAGCTGGAACCCCTCTGCAAAAATCAAACACCAAGCTACTAGGGAAAGATCACACTACTAGAAAGAATCCAAGTGCACGTTCCTTCCAGTGGATATAAATGATTACTCATAACCATAGCACAGGAAAGTTTAAACCATAATTCGCTTATTACTCCTATACGGCAACCATAATTCAGAAAATATTGGCCTGGTTTTTAAATGAACAATCCTATTATTCACATACATAGCTGTCTGTCGAATGCATTCTTTTTCATCTTCTCATCTGGTCTATATATTTTGCATAGGTTAATAAATAATTTCTCAAAACTTTCCATCAGCTCTTAAACGCAACCTCATAATTATACATTAAACCGCTTTCAGGTCGCTACATACATCAAAAACCTGCGATAATCTCTCCCCTGGCTATAACTCATAATTCAACAACTCTCCCGACAAAGGAAATTATAATCATAATCTACAGGTCGGAAGAGGCAACGTAGTGTATCCTTCCTGCTAGCAGAGGCTTTCTGTTCTTTCCTGTACCCTAATTCATTATCTCAGTGAGCAGGATGTTTTCACGCAGAATAGTATATAAACTAAATGCTTCAAAGAGCGCAAATTGCCTAGAAAAATATTATACAAATATTTCTCGGTAATAATATTATAATGTGTGTTGCTGACACATCAATTTAGAGACATCCCTAAAATAAAGTTCTCACTGAAATTCAATAGACTTTTCGTTATGTATTAGCAGAAGGCTCTAGATCTAGAAAATAAATCACATTATTCAGTGGATGTAGGAAATATGGACGTTTTTTGGAGTTTATAAGACGACCGCTAGATAGCGTGGCCCCAAGAATTGTTGTTTGATGCAAAGTTAATGAAATAAAGTTTCTCAAAAATATTCAAAAGGGGTATTCATCACTTATCTTGACATTTTAGAAAAATAAGTAGGCACCTTAATTTCAAGAAACATAAATAATATATACGACAGTACCTCTTGATGGAATTTCTTAAAATGGTTGAGAGGGCCATCAAGGGTGTCATTGGCAAGGATTTGGCTCAAGACCCCTTCGAAAGACACGTCAGATTACTCAACAATGAACAAATTTTTGCTGGACAATCAATATTATTTTAAAGTTCAAGACTACCAAAATGGTTGTAAAATTTTCGATAAAAATGATTGTGAATAAAAAGTTATTTTTAGTGATGACATTCTGATATAATTTGATAGCCTACAAGTAATTCGATCTAGAGAAGTGCACGACCCAGGAACTCTACTAAGCAAATCTGCTGGACAATATTACTCGCTTTGTAACTTTACGATTAATAGAAACATTAATCTTATATGCAAGCTGATCACCTTTGCTAGACCATGCCAAGCCTAGCGTTTTTGAAATGTCATCATTACCGAGACAAATCCGATTGCTCCGCGCAAAATGTAGATCTCAAATTTTCTAAAATTTCTGGCTCAATAGTTCGCCATTTTCTTAGCGGAAAACATCCCGACGATAAAACATTCGCTAATGCCAGGCAACTATTTTTTGCTGAATTTAAATCATCAAAACCGGTAAGTATATCGTCGACGTAAAAATCGAGTTCGATTATTTCCGCAATATGTGGCCTTTCAATTTTACATTCTTGCGCTAACTCTTTAAGACAACGAGTTGCTAGAAACGGAGAACTTGTCATCCCAAATGTGACTGTCACTAACTCATCAACAGACAACTCCTCGGTGGGGGCACCCCGCCATAAAATCCGTTGTAAATTTCGTTGTTCAGGTGTTACCAACACTTGTAAATACATTTTGTCGATATCCGTAGTTACCACGTACCGATGCTGTCTAAAGCGCAAAAAAATTGTTAAAATATCATCCTGAATCACTGGCCCCTTCATCTGTAAATCGTTTAGTGAAATATTAGTTGTTGCACGAGCCGACGCGTCGAAAACCACACGGAGTTTTGTAGTCTTACTTTCGTCGCGTACAACTCCGTGATGAGGTAGGTAATAGCAAATTTCACTTGTTGATAAAGGAACCTTTCTCATCTTGCCTAAAGATTCATAGTTTTCTAAATATTTTGAATATAAATCTTTGAAAGTGATTTTTTGCAAATTTACGTTCAATTGACGATCTACTCCCACCTTTATTCCATCCACCCAGCCATTCCCGTACCCTCAAGCAGATGATATAGGTCAACTGGATGCATGCCATACGCTTCAGGCGGCACGTAGGCCTCTCCGAAGATTGTTTGTCTCCTTGAGTCCAATGCCTCATAGTCGGATAAAATGTGGGTTACGGTCTCGGTCACCGTACCACAAAATCTACAGCTGAAAAGCCAGTGGTATAAAAAGCATTTGTTGCTAATTAAGTTGTGAAGAAAAGACTCTGGCATTGGTGAAAGAACAGGAAAGGACCACTCGTCTGAACCTGAACCAATCTAGCCATTTATCCACATTAGTTGGAAACACTCGAAAAATTGTGTCTATTTTGTAATGTTCATCTTGCACTGTATTGTGCTCCTGTTATATAGTTAATAAGGATAATAAATGTATTATGATTATTTCACTTACTTCTTGCCAACAACAGTACATTGTCGGGGCCACCGCTTGATAATACACCATTTTCTGTAATGAGCAGAAGACAATAAAAACTGATCCACATAAAAAGATATACTGTTAATTCTAACTGAACGACTATAATTTCAAGTCAATTGTATTGGTCACTGAAAATAATCACTATTGAACAAAAAACGTTCAAACAGTAGCATAACAAACGTAATACCTGTTTTTTCCAGATTCGAAAGAAGTGCCGGTTTTAGAAAAGAGCTATATTCAACTGCCAAACATTTCAGAGGTACGGATTTTCTTCGTACACCTAGCCGAAAACGCGCTTATTTCAGACCTGGTTATCGATTTTGTACTCGTCAAGCATTTCACATCCGATATCGGAAGGGGCCCAGCTGCTTTTGTTTTATTTACTTTTTACAATTTAAAGTTTGATCGTATAAAATCGTTACAAGTTTTATCTCAGTGGAGTAAGGTTGAAAGATTGGTCATATGAATGTCTTATAACATTTCATTGTATTCAATTTTATGGCTAGCTTTCGTCAAATAATTTTCCCAAAGTACCCTTAATAAGTTAAAAGCAAGATTAATACAAGTAAAAGAGCCTGTTCCGTTTTACGGAATATATATATTTTGAATTTGTGTTTTTATGTTTCTGGCCTAATGTAACGCCTCTGACCTGGTTCATCAATTTTAACCTCTAATGTGGTAAGAGGCAATGCAACTGGCATTCATACGCGGTCAAGAAAGGATGGGTCACTTGTTAATTTCAACAAAATAAAGTGTTTTACAGTCCACCTTGCTAGTGTTTAATTTAATCGTTTTAACAAAATACGCGTTCACTAGGAACGTTCAACAAAACACTTTTAAATTTAATGTTCATTTTATTTCCAAATTTCCTCTAGTAATTATATATTTTTTGTTGTCGATTTGTCACAGCGGAAACATTTTGTTTTGAAATATTCCTCAACAATATTGAAATAGATTGGGTCAACCGGGAGTCGATGTCCACGTACGACACGATATGGATGGTCCCCCGGGCTCTGCTGCCGTCCTCCACCTCCAATTCCTTGTCAACGAGGGAGCTCTTATTTCAGCCACAGCCGACGACACTCTGCATCTGTGGAATTTTAGACAAAGGATACCACAGGTTGTACAAAGTCTTAAATTCCAAAAGGAAAGGTGAGTATTTGCGGTGGATGAAATTATTTGTCAAAGTAGTTTAATTGGATGAAATCTAAAGGATTAGCATCTACATAGGTTAAACATAACTTAAGAAGGAGCGAATTATTTTCCATGAGATTGAGAAATTATCAGGAATTATAAATTATTTTTCGAACTAGAACGATCGTTCCATAAGAAAAAAATATTATGTACTAGAGATGTTGAAAATAAAACCAAAGTATCTCAACTCATTCCAGAATTCATTATTATCGATTTTTTGAAATTTTTTATCTCGAACAGTATTTCCGAACGCATTCCACATGACGGCTGTCCAGGCTGTCCATTTCAGGTTCTGGTTTATTGAACTGGATTTGTGATCTTTAGCTTCATTCACCAATCTATCCAAAAGAAAATTATGTGCTAGGGTCAAAATTGAACCCACTCGGTGATCCGAGGGTTAAGTCGAATCTCAATATTATTCTTAAAGCGAAGATAAAGCAAAAAATAGCTGTAAAGGTATACTGGATAATGAATTTTATACTAAGCTGAGAAAAATCACATCCAGTAGGCAGGTCTCCAAACGTCGATAATAATTTATTATTGCTTTATATAATGATGTATAGCGAATTTATGGAGATTATTGAAATTGTATTTTGACTCTGACTTCTTGTGTATTTTCCAGAACAATATCTCAATTATATTTATGGTATATTTTAGTACAAAACTATGTTTTGATTTTCCAAGTTTCCTGCGACCTACTATATCTCTATAATCGATATCTTCCGCTCATTCTACAACAACAAACAATAATATTCATGCTGGATCTTTGACACGTTTATTTATGAGAAAATATTTGTTACAGAATTACCTACATGCACCTTCCATTACAATCAAAATGGCTTTACGTGGGAACAGAAAGAGGAAACGTTCATGTAGTACAGATAGAAAACTTTAACCTTTCTGGTTACGTAATTAACTGGAATAAGGCAATCGAAGTGTAAGTATTAAAAAACATGTTACAAAATTAATCCATGATCGAATTTAATATGCCCTCAAGTTCAAGACTACATTTCATCCCTTGTATAGTTTGTTTTCCGATTTCCGGTTACTCGTTTGAGTTTGAAACAATTTTATGCATTTTGCTTTGGTTTTAAATTGTTTCATTCCATTTTAAATTGAAATCCAGGCTACATACCATAGGGTAAATTGTTGTCGAATATTAAATTTATAATGTATTAAAAAAACGTTATTTTCAATTCAGAGAACGAATGTATGCTGGAGAATGTGGGATTTTGGCAAAAAACAGAATTTCTGGACCAGCCTGATTAATATCAAGTATGTTAGTCCAAAATAAGAGTGATTATTTCCAATAGTTATGTTGTTTGCGATTTTATATTTTGATGATTTCCTCAGTATTAATTTAATAGAAAATTTCATATATATCGACAAACGCAGGATTAAATTGAAACTTTGCACACGAGCGTATTACAATATCCTGAACGGGATCATCAGGATAAACGATTATTCTATGCACACTCCGTTCAATGGTACACAGACGGCTCAAAAGCAATAGAAGGAACTGGGATAGGAGTGTACGGGCCAGGAACCAAACACTCTGAAAGCTTGGGAAAAACCCCAAGTATCTTTCAAGCGGAAATTCACGCAATAAGAAAGTGTCCCAGTTCAATATTGACAAAGGATATAGAAGGCAAAGGATTATCATAATGTCTGATAGTCAAGCAGCCATTAAAGCGCTGAGTTCTTGTGTAATCAGTTCCAAAATGGTGTGGGAATGCCTAGGCAAACTTAATGAACTAGGCGAGAACAATATAGTCACCTTACTGTGGATTCCAGGACACACTGGAATAGAAGGAAACGAAATAGCAGATGAACTAGCAAAGAGGGGGAGTGAAATACCCTTTTGGGGGCCGGAACCTTTTTGCGGAATCAGCTCCAATGTAATATTGGAAGAAATAGGTAAAGCCGAAGAAAAGAGAAGATCTGACAATTGGAAAGATCTAGTAGGGCTTAGGCAATCAAAGATTCTTCTGGGTGACTACAACCTGTTGAGATCAAATGAATGTATAAGTCAAAGCAAAACTGCACTAACAGTTTTAACAGGAATCTTAACGGGACATTGTCGCCTGAATGGACACCTTAAAAAGCTCAAAATAGTGGACGAAGAAGATTGTAGATTTTGTGGAATGGAAGAAGAAACCTCCATCCACATACTCGCGAACTGCACAGTAATTCGGAATCCTAGGGCACGGTACCTGGGAGACTACTGGATAGAAGAGGGACAGTTACCTAAGTTGAGGCCTGCAGATATCCTAAAATTCCTCCGGGAAATAGGACTAAATGAGCTACTAGTATCTGAGACTCTCCTCAGAAACTAAGTAGAAGTAAGGGGGCACAATAGATCTTTTAGGTTTCAGTGAATGTTACCCCAAAATACATACATACATACATGCACACTCCGTGCACTGGCATACAACATGAGAGTCGGAATTGTATAGCTTAAACAAGAGGTAGGTATTCCAATAAGCCTATGTATGTATGTGTACACTGATACCTGGATTTGTTGTGCCCCTTTCTCCTACTCAGTTCCCGAGGAAGGTCTCAGAGACTAGCAGTTCCTTCAGACCTATAACCTGAAAGAATTTTAGATTATCCACATGCTATAGTGCTAGGCCAATCAATAGGTGGATATTTTTGACAAACATCCTAGTAGAAAATGAATGGTGCCATCATATAAAAGACATTACGTAGTATGATTTTGATATGTTTTGGACACGCGAACGTTTTCAAGTAATTTGTTATAAACATTCAAAACGAAAATAACCTCCTTTTTTAGTTTTTTTCATATAACGTGAAAAGTACTGAGGTAATTTCAATGGTAGATAAACCTATATTTTCGATTTTTTATACTACATACCTAAATATACATATACAAGCACGCTGGCGCTCGGCGTAACCGGTTCTTTTCGGTGGTGTTTTTGGCCAACTTCGCATCATTTTATCACAAATCGAAAATATACCTTCGTTTTGTTGCTCTATATCTATACTTTCCAAAACCGTTTTAAAATTTAAAATCAGACAATCGATAAAACATCCAGACAGGATGCAAATTATCGCATCAAAAAATTGCAATTGCAATTGCGATAAAAGTAACGTCACTTCTGCTCTTCGCACATATATAAGTTCATATAAAGAACTTCCCTTTTATAGAGTTTCAGCTCTTACAATAATTAAGAAATGACAAAAATATGAATTTTCCATGTTCCGGCTCCCAAAAGGTGTCCGTCCCTCCCTTTGCTAGTTGATCGGCTATTTTATTTCTTTTTATTCCAGTACCCAGAACTCACAGTCGACTAGACTCGAACACCAGGGATCGGTTGATTCGGTTGGCCTTATTAATATGTATACCTAACCTAACGGATAAATTTATCCATTTTTGAGAAAAACAGGTGAATTTTTGTTTAACGGCAATATTGTTACGTTACGTCTTATAAATTTATTGAAAAGTTCTTTTAAACAATTGTCTATTTCACGATTTTGCATCGGTATAGTAATACATGCTGTGCTCAATAGCTACTAATTCACTCACACCTGGTGCAATCAATCATTTTCACGTAATACAAAGATCACACTTTTCTCCTTGAATAATTATCTTTAAAAAACTCCTCCAACTTACAAATATTCATTTTTATATAGAGTTTTTTAAATTCCCGAGGTTTCTTGAATCTTTTGTGTTCCTCTTGTATTAATAGCGGCTACCGCTCGAAACCATTATAGAAAACTCCTGATTCAATCGGTTCTAGAAAACAAGGTTACAGTCCAGAGAAAACCAAAAGCAATCCATCGAAACCGGCTGGCAGCATTCGAGTGAGACTTTGTCGGAGAGGTAAAAGTGAATCAGTTACGAGAAGAACTTGACCCTGTTTTTGAAGAGTTGATGGGTACGTATGGAGGAACTGGAAAATAAAAATATGGTGTGGCTACCTAACAATCCCAAGAATTATTCACGCTTCCGGCATATGACCTGGCCCACAGTATCCTTGTCTGCATCAAAGATGCGCAAGGACTAGCATTTGTTTCCTGAACCGAAGTTTTGGTGATTGCAGGAACTTGAAAACCTAGACTTGAAAGCCTAGAAGACATTAAGGCTCCAAGATAATGACACGTCTTTAACCTGTCAACGAAGAATACCTGTCATAATTCATACACTTACCGGGATGTATGGGAAGTGTAGGAGATAACGTGCTGGAATTAGATGTGAAAAAACTAGCCTTCAGTTAGATTGGTAACAGATCAGGAGCATGGTGGAGGTAATCTTCCAAGATATCGAGGTTGAAATTCTGGTCTGCAGCTATTCCCCTAACATGTATTCCCTAATAAAAACGGCTTATTGCTACTTCCATGCGACAGTTCCTAGTTTTCAAGACTTCATAAAAATATATTTAGCCATGCTTGAGTTGCAGTAAGTGAGTCGCATAATTTTTCGATATTATTGATATATATTTTTCAAATGTTGCATTAGATAAATAAAATTTCATAAGTTATAAGTGTAATGGGATCCAAATACCATTACCAGACTTGGAAAGAATGCCATTCAATGGTACACAGACGGCTCAAAAGCAATAGAAGGAACTGGGATAGGAGTATACGGGCCAGGAACCAAACACTCTGAAAGCTTGGGAAAAACCCCAAGTATCTTTCAAGTGGAAATTCACGCAATAAGAAAGTGTGCCCAGTTCAATATTGACAAAGGATATAGAAGGCAAAGGATTATCATAATGTCTGTTAGTCAAGCAGCCATTAAAGCGCTGAGTTCTTGTGTAATCAGTTCCAAAATGGTGTGAGAATGCCTAGGCAAACTTAATGAACTAGGCGAGAACAATATAGACACCTTACTGTGGATTCCAGGACACACTGGAATAGAAGGAAACGAAATAGCAGATGAACTAGCGAAGAGGGGGACTGAAATACCCTTTTGGGGGCCGGAACCCTTTTGCGGAATCAGATCCAATGAAATATTGGAAGAAATAGGTAAAGCCGAAGAAAAGAGAAGATCTGAAAATTGGAAAGATCTAGTAGGGCTTAGGCAATCAAAGATTCTTCTGGGTGACTACAACCTGTTGAGATCAAATGAATGCATAAGTCAAAGCAAAACTGCACTAAGAGTTTTAATAGGAATCCTAACATTGTCGCCTGAATGGGCACCTTAAAAAGCTCAAAATAGTGGAGGAAGAAGATTGTAGATTTTATGGAATGGAAGAGGAAACCCCCATCCACATACTTGCGAACTGCACAGTAATTCGGAATCCTAGTACCTGCAGATATCCTAAAATTCCTCCGGGAAATAGGACTAAAGGAGTTACTAGTCTCTGTTCTGTACTAGTTCACGTCAGGACTAAAATAGTCACGCTAAAAAGTGTTAGATTGAATTAGAAGTTATGAGTTGGTTACTGACCGTTTTAGATTCATTGTGGTCATTTTTATCTAGTCTTTTTTCCCAGCCGACTTTATTTGAGACACATATTTTATTTTGTGTGCAATACAACTTTCTGTAGCTATTTTTGTTGTCTTTGTTACAACACCGCAATTCTGATCCAACGAATGGCATTGACAAACCAAGTCTGGCCATTTAATCTTCTTTTCATTTTTCCATATGTCCTGGAACCGCAGCTACCACAACGTTGATACCTACACTTGCTCAGAATCAACCCTAATGGAATCAAGTGCTTTTGCCTTTTGCCTGGCTATCTGTGAAGATAACAATTAAACGGTATGCTCTTTTCTGTCTATTAATTTATTTAGCACAGTGCTGGATTGCCGTCATTCTGTTTGGAAAATTGTGACAATCTCCGCTTGGATTACTGAGAGAGCTATTCCTTTTTCTTCCCTACCGTCGGGTATTTACATACTTTGTATTTCTATTTAAAGCTGTATCTCCTTGGCGTTGCATCAATGTTGACACACAGACATACCTTCCTTTGTACTTATGTACTAAACAGCCTGTTTCAAAAACATCTTCATTATAAACAAAAATTGACCTGTTGTTGCATTTTTCTTGGATATTCATAATAACACCAACAATGAATGTATTCGTTACTTACGCGTCGAACTGTATAACAAACCTCCATCCGCTTTTTGTAGAAGCTCAAAATGATTTTTCACTTCATAGTTCGATATGATATACAAGCGTGTTTTGAAGTTTTTTCACTATTATTTATTTAAGTCTTCGTTTGGTGAACTGTTTGGTTTAACCTTCCTGTTTAATCACAATAACAACCTACATGATGCACCAATTACAAATTGCAAATGCAAACTAGGTTGGGTAATGACACGGATGTTTTGACCTCTTCATCAAAAACCCAATCAATGAATTAATTATAATTGCGACGTAATGGAATTTTATTTTCAGGTTTCGTAAAACCCATCCAGGAGCGATAGTACATTTAAGTGATAACCCTTTAGATGCTAGTAAAGTACGTTTTGTTTGTTAATATACATTCAAGTATTTAAAATGACATGTTTCAGTTGTTAATAGGATTTGAATCAGGTCAGATAGTTTTATGGGACCTTAGGAATAAAATGGCTGATATGCGGTGGTTAACAAATGAATTAAGGTCTGTAGCATGGCATTACGAGGGAAAACAGTTTATGTGTTCGCATACAGATGGTACTCTAACAACTTGGAGCTTGAAATCACCTTCAAAATATATTCATATATCTCAACCTCATGGTAAACATGATATTCATAGAAATTAATCAATTAATATTTATTTTTAAAATTTTTAGCAAAATTTACTAAAGATGGGAAACCTGAACAGTGTAGACCTATTTCTAAAGTTGAATGGAAGACGTCTAGAACGGGGTAAATAGATATATATATTTCAAATTATCACAGGTCAACGATTATTTTTCTCATTTCATCCTAATTATTTTCATGTTAATTTCATGCACAATTAAAACGACCTCTTTAAAATGTTTTAATTATATATAAGATAAAACCAATTAACTTTCTCCGTGGAAAAAATATATTTTTTCGAATAGTTTCCAAAATTCTATTGTGATCACTGATATGCTGAAAAAATTGTATCTTTCATTTTTTAGGTAATGAGACGACAATATTTTCATCAGGAGAAATTATATTCTTTTAAAATGTGTCCCTACTTGAAGAGTGTCAACATTTTCAGCACCGTTCACAGTAGATCATATCTTCGATAAAAATAGTAATTGTGAATGAAGACATATTTTTTTATAATAAGATTCTAATAGTCTACAATTAATGGGATCTGTGCTCGTTCCAGGAGCGGTTTTAAGTTCATTTCAGACAAGAATTCCAAGAATAAATAATTAGGTAACCAGGATAAAAACGTATGATGCTATTCTGATCACTAAGGTAATTTATTATTGGAAATTGGTCTCAGCTGGAATGTTAGCTACACATTTCTCTGCATCTAGATGTATTTTATTTTTAATTCTGGGTTCCTTTAATATTTTGTCCGCTGAACAGGATGCTCTACTTCAAATACCTACCTGATTTAAAGAACTTCCTGTCTTTAATATTCTGTTTGTGTTAATTTTTTCAGATTTTTAACAGTCTATAGGTGAAATTCTGTGAGCAAATGTTAAATTTTAACGTATGGTTAAAAATTAGACAATCTTCTAACTCCATTTTACTATTCTGTACGCATAATAATCTTTAAAATATGAACGGAAAACTCTTTATTGGACACCAAATCTGTTAAAATTCAAATCCTAATCTTGACTATGTATAGATTAAAACATTTCTAATAGCATAAACTTCGTCAAATATAACGGTTTGCCGTTAATTTTTAACCACTTCTTATAGAATTGACCCTTATGTAATTCAACTAGTTAAAACTTGTCTTATGAAGCTTTCTGGGGATCGTTCTTCATTTTTTGGTTTAGTTTTGGTTATTAGATATCTCAAAGTATTGGTAGATCTAAAGTTAGTTCGAATATTGAACTGATTAACCAATTTTTGAAATTTTTTTCTGATAAGCTCTCAACATACGGTATTGTTAAGTTCTCAAATTTCATGTTCGTTCAATTATTATTTTTCTTATTATTATTTTTGGTATTAAAAATGGTTTATTGTACATGTCTATAATTTCTTTGTTCATTAATTATGTCGGGTAAATATCATTATACAAAACCTTGGTTATCAGGAATTTATTTAAAGTTTTTATCCAGGGTTTCTTATGATTTATTGTTGGAATTGTTAATAGTAAATAAAAATTTTAATACACAAATTTGATAAACACATTATTTTAAAACAAAAATATTTTATTCCATGAAAAAGTAACCGCAAATGCATTTTTTTAACTACATTTCCAAAAAAAAAGCAAATAGGTGCTATCTTCAATAAAACCTTTGCCGAAACGTGCATCCCATTTTTAGATAATATTTGAATTTCATAACAAAAACATTTCTTCATCCACAATAACTTAAATCAGAGATATAATATACTGCGAATGGGCCTTACACTTTTTTGCAGTTTTAAACTAATAATCATTCTGATTGGTTGTCTATAATAATTTTCGAATATTAAGCAGCTGATTGAATTATTTTATATAAACTTTAAGCTTTAAGCCGTTATTATAAATTTTATGATTTCATTCTAGGGAACCATATGTGATATTTTCTGGTGGAATGCCTCATGACCAAGCTAGTAGAACACCGTGTATAACAGTTGTATATAGTAAAACAACAACTGTTTTAGAAATGGAACATAGTGTTATAGATTTTATCACACTATGTGAATCTCCTTATGTTAGTGGTAAGTACTTTTTTCAAGTTATCACCTATAAAATCTCTAACATCAGTGAGCAATGGAAAAAATAATATTTTTGTGGCTTTTGCTGATTCCGGAAAACAAAATGAACTCGTTTGTTCCGTTGGAAAATTAGTTATTGAAATATTTAGTTCTTCTGTAATTTTTTCCTGCACTCGAAAAACACAAAATTCCTCATCAAATATAGTACTTTTTAGTAGAAGAGAATATAAAGTTTTCATATTAGGTGGAAATGTTCCTGTGTGAAGGTAGGAACAGAACTGATTGTTCCAACGTAAAAATCATGGAAACTAGATTGTAGAAATGTTGGCTACTAAATTTAGGATATGAATGCAAATAAAAGTGGTAATGAGCCAAAGCACGTAGAAGAAAACGAAACCCAGGAAATGTGGAGAATAAGAGCTCAGGAGAACAATGAGAATAAAGAATATTTCAGAAAATATCGTTGATGATTAGGCGAATATCTGATCCAATACCTTCCAATTATTATAATTGTTTTTTTTTACTACTGCTTATATCATTCATCTTCTGCTATTGCGACAATATTTGTCAAAATGAACACAATGCTTTGTTATTGAAAGTATAAAAATTCGTCCCATAGATAATTTTGTCTTTTAGAGCCTGTAGTAGGTATATTTTCCAAACCAACACACCTATTGCAATCACATCACGTTTAATTTCAAATCCAATACAAAATATACAAATTTTTTCTTCACAGAACTTCAAGAGCCATATGGAATAATCGCTCTTCTCCAAAATGACTTTGTGATAATGGATCTTCAAACACCTGGTTTTCCATGTCTGGAAAATCCTTATCCAATGGATATTCATGAGTCTCCAGTAACTTGTTGTAGCTATTTGGCAGACTGTCCAGCCGATCTCATACCAGCTTTTTATTCAGTTGGAAGGGCGGGAGCTATGAAAAGATCGGGTTTTTCTGAAATGGATTGGCCAGTGAATGGAGGTACATGGCCGGCGCATGCCTGCACATATGCCGAAATAATAATGACTGGGTACGTAATATGAATATAGTGATCGTTTAAATTATGTTACATACAATAGTAGCCTATTGTTTATTTGAGCCTTCATTATCGCATATCTTTGGATCCTTATTGGTGGCAAAGTAATGGATCTTGAGATATGCGATAGACGATTTGGAAGAAGAATGGTAAATAGGTGGTATTTGGTTTCCATGTTTATATTCTCTTTTTTTACAAAAACGAATTATACATTCATTCCAGACATTCCGATGGCAGTATAAAATTTTGGGACGCAAGTGCTGGTACGCTACAAGTCCTTTACAAATTGAAAACCGCCAAAATTTTCGAAAAACCAAAAGCCAGATCATTAGATTCCGAAGAAGAACCTTTTGCAATCGAAATCATTTCTTTGTGTCCAGAATCGCGAAAATTGTGTGTGGCAGGTGCATCAAGTCATGTGATCCTTTTTACATATAAGAAAACTGAGAGTTTTGAAGAAGTTACAGTCTTAGAAATTCCCATAACTTATGAAGTCCCTGATGAAGGAGAAATATCGCCGGATTGTCAATTTTCTGGACCTGGAAGTGCTGGGTCTGGTAGTAAATTCGATATGTTGGATCTAGACAATAAAAAGGTAAATGTAACAAACGAATTGATTTGTTTTTTCTGTGGAATTATTTGATATACATCACCTTCCTTAAAACTACTTCCTTAAGAATTGATAGATTCGACTTGGTTACTTTAGAAAAAAACTGGATATTCAAAAAAATCACCTTAAAAATTAAAAATAAGGCCTTGAAGAATTTCGAAAAGAAGTGCGTCCATAAACGAATGCATGAATTCATTGTTAACTCAAGTACCTAATAGTAATATTAAAGGATTTCGTAATAGGTGGTTTTTGATTTTAATCCACTATTTTTCAAATGGATAATCTATCGCACACTGAATAAACCTGGTAACAGCATCAGTTTCTTTCAATCAAGAACCCTTCTTTTTTTAATTTGTGAACTTTCCTTTCCTTCGAAGATTCAAATTGGCACAGGGTGGACAGAAACGCAAAAGTTGTTTTAATTTGTCGTCAACTACTGTCAGATATACCCAAGTGCGATTCCGTATTGTTGATCTAATTTTTCGATGAATGTTCGGAAAAGAATACTTTTTTCTACTATCATATCGAAAGTCGTCTTTTGTGCCTTGGTTAGCAACTGCAACGTTGATGTTTTTCGCGAGCTGTCATAATTTGACATTATTGGTGCTCTTAAGCAGAAAGTAACTTTGAAGCACGCCTAATTTTCCGCGAGCTGTCATAATTTGACATTATTGGCGCTCTATGGCAGAAAGTAACTTTGGCGCACGCCTAATTTTATTTACAGTAGTTAATTTTGGCGTGATAGTAGAAAAAATCTTGTGTGTATTTAAAGCAGAAAGTGTTTTGGTAGTTTCGACTAATTGCCGCGCTCCGCTAACGCGACGCGCGGCAACTTTCTGTCTCAACTACCAAAGTACTACTTTCTGCTCTTGATACACAAATAGCTATTACTCACGCCTTTTGGTTCAGAAAGTTCTACTTTTCTGCTCGCTCAAGTTTTCCGCACGCTAATAGATATTTACGATATAAGTGTCGTAAAGATTCATATTACGAAATGAGATGGGAAATTTGTCCATTGAATATCGTAATATGAATTTACGATACGAATATAGTACATTATTTTACCTACTACCAATAATGTTAATTATTTACTCAACATTAGTCAATATTCCTCAAATTAATGATATTAGAATCATGTAACAAGCAAGCTTTGCGCTCATTGTTGATTTATTTTGCGAACTGTCAATTTTGACGCGTTCACTTCAGTTTGGTATAATTGTATCGACATGAGTTTCGACTATGAAAGTGTGGATTCTGATATAGCACTTGCTGCAAATAACACATGTAGTGTTACGTCTATATTCATAATAAATGGGTTCGTTGATTTATGTATCTCGGTTGTCACTCATTCTGCAAACTGTCAACTTTGACACGTTCATTCCAATTAATTTTACTTTACCGCACTAGTGCAATAAAGTATCTCATTACGAAACTCATATCAGTATCGTAATGTTTGATATTACATATTGGTAGTAGGTAAATATAACTTCACAGCACGCCAAGTACTAACTGTCTAATAAACATGTTAGTTTGTATCTAGTTAGTTTATATCTAATTAAATGGTATTTTTGATCCTCCGTCTGCTTGTAACAAAAATATTGCTCCAAACTTGTGCTGAAAGTGTTTTTTCCGCACTCGAACTTATGCGATAGCTGCGGTCGTGTGCGAAAAAGTATCACTTTCCGCAGTAGTTGGGAAAATAACTATTCCGATGTTCATTGTTATTGGTGTCTCTCAGTCTACGGTAAGCATAATAGAAAGAAAGTACAGGCAATCAAGACACGTTAGTGTCGTACCGACGCAAAGTACACTCAAACTTAATGCAAATATTTAACAAGAAGTAATTTTGTCGGCAGTAGTTTCTGTGGTGAGGAAATAATCTATAGATTTGGATATGGGAGTCTTCAGTTTTAAATATTTTTAAAAATGAGAAATATTATCCCCATAGTACGACGTATTATCCATAAGTTGGATAAATATTACTGTGATCGCAGAACTGAGTTCTGTGATTACCTACATAATTATTCGAAACAATAAAGGGGAGCCCAAGAGACTAAATGGGGATTTACGTTGTGTACATTGGATTTTGAAGATAGGATGAATAAAAGGTTATATATTGTTTTCCCGTCCAACGGTGGAGGAAACGTCTACAGGTTTTCGGAAATGTAAAGAAACAATCACATGGAATCGTGAGCGCTGGCAAGGGGCTGCACATGCATCCCCTTCTCAGAAAGTACATAGAAAAAATGATATAATCTTTTACCCGACTATACCAGCGGGAGGGTGTTGTTTTTCGAGTGTACGTGTGTATGTATGGCCATTTCAATAGTTCGCGTTTGACAGATTTTAGCAAAGGACGTGTCGTTAGATTCGTGAAGACCATGCGGGAGACATAGGCTATATAATTTTCATGAGAAATCAACAGTCAATTTTATTATGGAAAAAAGATTGCAAGTTCATTGGTGTGTTAAGTTACTATTTGAATGTAAACTGAAGACATATAGGCTGGTGTCCTAATCTGTACATCACCTAATAAACTCAGTATCCTCTTCAACTCTTTTCCTGTGACAGACCGCTAAACCTCGCGTCTCCCATTGTTGAGCGATTCCACGTCTTCAACCGTCATAACGTGCTAAATGTACGTTCAATGCTACATATTGTTGCTGTAATTGTTAAAGCATACCGCTGGGTGAAACGGAGGCCTACCGCCTCGTCGTGCAAACTTCACATGCGTGCGTTAATAATGTCCATATCCCACTAATTACGTAAATAACTTAAATACATGTAATATCTCAAAAAAGCTTGAGTTTGGCTTTAGGAAAGTGAACATAATGTGTTAATTAGGTGAAAAAATTATAAAAGCATGATGTAATTTATTTTCACTACCAATGCTAGCTCCTTTTAAATGGGTCTCATGAATATTATTGCTATGCAATAAAATAATCTTGAAATTTCCATATACTTACAACTTTCCTGTTATTTCGGCAGGTCTGTTCCTAAAACGCAGCTAGAAAATAAAAAACAGGATTAGTTTTGACTTTTAATTTATGAGAGAATGTATAGTGAGATCCAGGCAATAATTTTGGAAATACTTGAAAGTTTGTTTTCTCTGCTGTATTTTGTATGCTTTTTCTCTGTTCCATTCAGTACCAAATTACATCCAACCAAAACAAAATATCACAGATGTATTAACTCTTTCAATGGAAAATTTAAGAACCAATTCACATACGTTCAAAAATATAGTCTAACAGATTTTCCAAAATGAAAAATCAGTGGGATCAACTAGCAATTCATCTAGAAAAACCTAGTAATTTACAAAAGAGGAAAAGTAACATTTTCGTGACACAGTTCTTATTATAATTAAATCCAATTCAAAACTTAACAGACCAGAGAATATATTTGAAAAAAGTTGAATATTATGTCGAGTGCAACTCTTTTCTTAAATAACGTGATTTATATCATCTATATTATTCTCTTATCATTTCACATAAAAATTACTATTTTCAAAAAACTCAGATACTAAATATCGAATATTCTTTTAGGATGGTTGTATTTTGAAGGCTAAAACTGGTAATCAAAAAAAACTTCCGGGTTTTCAAGCTCAGTTGGTTTGTTTAACTCCATGGAACAACGGGGAACCTCCTAGCCATATTTCTGCTTTGACTGTCAATAGTTCGTATGGACTGTGAGTATTTACAAAGGCTAGTGATATATTTATATTGCTTTTTTTTTCTATATATAGAATGGCGTACGGTAATGAAGCCGGTATTGTGATAATAGATATAGAGCAAAAAGTGTGTCTTCTTAATGTTGGTAGTCCTGATATGTATGGCGCCCAAGATCCCTATTCCCGGGTACCCAGGAGTCCCAAAAAAGGTCAAATAGGACCAGAAACTGTACCCATATATTCAGAAAGGGACGATAGGCAGCCTCGAAGTCCTAGCATAGACCAGGTTAGTGATGTGTGTATTTTCTTTTAGGTTAAGTCACCATTTATAAATATATGAGCACGTTGATTTGTCAACAAATTGTCATAATAATTTTATTCTTTTAACTTTAATTTTTGTTTTTCATGATCAGCACCAAGACGATCATTTAGGGCGTTAGGCTTTCAAAAGGATCAATAATATTTATGGTCCTGCTGTGGGAAGATTTTTTTTTTAATCCTACCTTCTTGGTCAATTTTTAGATTGCTAGGTGCCAACAAGCAAGCTTAAATGAGATGCGCATATCCACGAGAATCATGTTTCTTTTGTAAATTTCTATGAAACAAAAAAAAAATTCACTAAAATCTCAGTTATTCACGGCCTTAATGTTTGCGATCACCTTTAAAATAATTTTTGTGTTTTTACAATACTTTAGCTAAAACTTCATTGTGAATTTGTATATACTTCTAACAGTATGTAGAAAATATTATAACTAACTAAATTTACGCACTCAAACGATCCTTGAACGAATAAATCTGAACAGGATTTGCTACTGTCAAAATATTAAAACATCATACAGTGTCAATTTCATAACTTACAATGAACTATATTTCGTGAACGAATAGTGATGTCAAAAAAATCTCGAAACCGTTTCTTTGGTAGGGAGAGGGAGCTAAAAAGACATAAGAGGTAATGTACTCCCATCAGCTTCCTATGTTCCACAGCGATCACGATCACCTGAATGTGAGAAGATAATTTCAATACCTATTTGACTCCCAGATTTTCATACAGCTACCGTGTTTAATAGAAGACTTCTTGAAATACATGTGTCACCTAGCTGCAAAATTTATAGTGAAACGAGTAACGAGTAGTATAGAAAATAAAAAAAGGGATGCTTCAAGAGTACTCGAGGTAGCACCTAAAATTAAAGTTCTAGATCTAAAGCAATTTCAAATATATCCTACTGTATTCTACTGTATCAACGGTACAATAGCAGGCTATCATATGAGTCAGTGCGGGAAGTTTTAAAGCTTCATAAGCTTCATCCCCTATAAAATGCAAATTTTCGATTTCGATTTCGATTACTTTGATTTTTGTTTGGCTCGAGATCACTTTTTTATCGATGAATTGCTCATTCATAAATAGTATGGTTTCATTGTTCCACTTATTCTTCCGTTGATTTCAGCTTCTTGTTTTCCAAACTGTTTTATTGTTGCTACTGAGAAAACCGCTCTCCTGTGAAACTTATGTTTAAGCAGCGATATTAAGAGATTCTGTGATGGATCCCTTGTTTATACCAGGAAATTTGAACGGTAAAATACACTTTGATTTGCTGGAAAACACTCTTGAGCCTTAAATTGTTCATGATCTAAAGAACCAATAGGATGAGTAAAGATGAAAATTTGTTGCACGACCTCATTTGACCATTTATGAAAAATAATAACTGAAGCCTGTCGTGAAATTACTAAAGCAACATTTGCCAACGTTTGGATGCAGTTTGAAAATAGGTTGGATTCTCTTGTACTGTTATATCTCAAATCTACTCTTGAGTTTGTCTATTAACTAATTCATTTGTTGTAAATCTTCGCCCATCAGTATTCCGTCATCGACATGTATTGCAAGGAACATTTTCTTCTCTGTGTTTTTGCTTAAAAACACACTGATCCGATTTCAGCTGAATTAGATTTTCTTTTAATAAAAACTCACACAAGCGTTTATTCTATTGTAGCGGCGCTTGCTTAAGACCATATAATGCTTTTTTAGCAAGAAAATTTTTCCTGGTTCATAATATCCATCGGGTACCGACTCTCATTAATATCTCAGTTCTAGCTTGCCATATAGGAATGCTGTTTTTACATCAAATGTCATCAGTTTCAAATCCTCTTGAGCTGCTATTGCAAATATCAGTCTCAAATTGTTAGATTGTACCACAGTACTAAAAATATCTTCAAATCAAGATTTCCTGATTTCTGTTGACATCCACGAGCGACTTTATATTATCCATTTTCTTTTATTTTGAGTACCCATTTTCCAGTCACAATTTCTTCACCTTTTGAACGGCTTTCATCTACAATTTCCCATGTACTGTTGAGTTCAATAAGTTTTCTATCATTTTTGTTGGCTTCTTTCCATTTGTTTTTGTCAGGACTCTGCATACACTCCCTGTAAGTTATCAGAGTTTCTAGTTCTTCATGTATGGCGTAGTCTTCAAATCTTACTGGACTTTTCTTTTCCCTTCTTGGTCTTCCAGTTTGTATACTTGAATCAGGATTATTATCTTTATGATCTGAATTTTGTTCTGATTTTCGTCTTTGATTTTTATGTTTTTCTGGTTCTTGATACCCTTTATCTTCTAGTGCTTGATCTTCATTTTCTTCTGGTTCTTGATTTTCATTTTCTTCTGTTTCTTCTTCTAAATTCTCAACATAAATATGGTTTCTTGTTTCATGTTGATTGTGACTTAGTTGACTTGCGATGAAGGATACATCTCTTGATGGTTTTATCAAACTTGAAGTTATAGAATTCTGCAAGAAGCTTACTTCTGATGAAATGTGAATTTTCACTTGCTGGTCCATAGTTCGAAGGATGTAATGCCTTGCCTTAGCATCCTTTGCACGCCACTTCTTGTTATCAGATATTTCTCCGTCGATCTCCATCATATATTCTTCATTCACGACTTCATACAATGCTTTTGCTGCAAACAGAGTTCTTATTTCCAAATCCCATAAAGGAAATTTTCTGTATTCCTGATCTTTGGAATGCTCGTTATTTCGTCAGACCCTGCCATGTTTCTATGTGTTTTTTAAAATTATTTTCTAGCTCATTCTCACCCATTTTTAATTCACTCATCACAATTATTCAAAATTCCTGATATTCCACCAATATTTTCTGCACTGTATGTATATTCTTCCTCTACCTCGGTATTTCTTTAAAAGTGGGTAAACCATTGACTTTGCTACTCCTATAAAAAAAATGTTGAGCATTTAATACCATATTAATATAAAAGTAATAAAGTTATTCTCGAGTCCCTTGTCTAGGCCCGAACTTATTACTAGACTTTGAATGCCAAACCTCAGGTCCTCTATATATTGGGAGGGTAGAGGTTTTTCCTCCCCTACAGTTAAAAAGCTCAGCCTAGTCAGGCCTTCACAGTTGACAAGTATGTGTGCTGAGGATTCCTCATCTTCTTGGCAAAAGTATAACTAATACACGTTGATTGGATTGAATTACGCATTACTAAGGTATTGGTCAACATAATGAAAACGTTATAAAAACGGTGGTAAGAATTTCTTACATATCTATCCGTTCACGCGAGATATAACCCTACGAAATTTGACATTTGACACACTGTAAAAATTATCCTGTGGCCAGCATCCATTCGCTGCACTTTCTCAATTTTCTGGTGTTAATAGTCTGAAGGAAAGTTGGTAAAATAAAATGTTCTGTTCAATATCAAAAATATGTCAACTCGACACATCACAAAACAATCAAATTCAGGCACCAAACTGGCGGATGAAAATACTCACTCATCTATTTAGTGCCGTACTACAAGCTGAAAAATGATTATTCAATAAAATAAATAGTCTGCCTAAAAACTAGTTGTCATGTCACATTTATTTGTGTTTATTGAATGAAATTTGTGCGATTCAAATTGAAAGTGGGAAAAACCAAATAATATGTAACGTTCGATTTAGAGCAGTTAGCTTCAGATTTGACATCTCTCATTAAATTCCCTAACATGAGATTAAAGGAAAATATTACTCCATATCGCATTTTTATATATTGAAGAAATTGTCAATTGAACTATTGAATTAATTCCAAATTAGACTCTCTCTCCCTGTATAGTTTAACATCAGCTATAATAGAGCGCTGTGCGCTGTTATAATGAAAGATATAAAAATTAATTCATATCATTGCAGCTAGCAGTGTTTTTCATCGTGCCATTATTCCTCTATTCAATTGATTTTTTTAACGATATACCTTTAATAAGATTGTTAAAAGTATTTTGGAACTAAATTGAAACACTCGATGATGTACTATCTTGAAAATCATAATTATAATTGTTTGTTCAAGACCAATGGATGCCGAGGAGGAAGTTGAGTTTTTGCAAAGGTTTTAGTGAGTGGACTGTATGCCTGGCTCTTATAATAATTGACTATTTTGTGTATTTTTGATTGCCAAAGTTGGTGTTAAGTGTATGAAATTAATGATAACAAAGTATATAGTAAAAGTCACGTTTCTTTCTCGTTACGTCATAACTCCGGCATCCGAATCAAATCAATAAGACAGTTTTCACCAGCGGCGCATCATCGTTAGAGAGTTTGGCATGTATTTCTGGTGATCTAATTATGAGAGGAAATAAATAAAAACCAAATTTAACTTAAGTCAGACTACAATTTGAAATTCTACAAATAAATTGTTACAAAACTCACCTCTTGAATGACATTTAACGGCAGAAGTGGTCTGCCATTAGCCAATTCCTTTTGAAAATATTCATGTAATTTTCTAATACTCTCACGTTTAAGTACTTTCGTCCAAACATTTACCAGGCATTTTGTCGAAAAATATCACAATAAATGTAAATGAACTTTACCTGTTTAAAGTAATGACAATGGCGACGAACTTCAATGGCGACAGGATGATTTCCGCATGAAGTGACGTTTCGCTTTTCAAGTACAATCTTTGTCACAACACAAGACAGAGTGACAAACCGATAAAGACGTAATGACGTAGCTTAATTCAGGCTCAAAAGACATATGTACCTTTCCATTTGTTTCAATTAAACATACGCGGTTAGCGATATCCACATAAAATTAGTGTCTTTGATACATTCAGGGAAGTATGACGTAACGGGAAAGATTCGTAATTTTTACTATACTTGATATTCAAACATATCAGAATAATATAAGACGAAGTTAGATTGAGGGAATACCCAAAATCAAATGTATCATACCATAGGTATTTATATAACATGAATATGACGAAAAGAAAGTGTCAGAAGGGGGTTGATGTGACAAAACCTACACATTATGTAGTTGTATAAAGTTATTGATGTTAGTCATTTTTCCAGTAAAGTCATATCAAGTGAAATTTACTTTTTTGCCTTAACAATATTTACCTAATTTGAATGTTCGATATATTGACAGTAGCATTTACCTATATTATCTATTCGTTTGTTCGGATGCACAAAATTGCAAAAGGCTTCAAGAATAGGTATCTATTATATTCACATTTTTTTGTTTAGTCACTTTGATGTACAGTAAATTTGAAAGTAATTAGATATTGTATTGCATTTTGTTAATGCTTTTGAGCTAAGTCTAATTTAAAAACTGCTTACGAAATGAAATATATATTTCTTTAATTTGAAGTATTTATCAGAAATATTTTCCTTAGATTTTCTTCCCACAGCACACACTATTCAAGTCATTCCCGAATAAGTATTTATTCAAAATTTGCTATAAACGATTTAAGGCGAAATAAGCAGCGTAGCAACTGAATTTATCCTTTTTTGCTATACTTTTGCAAATCAATAGCTGAGCTCAGCTTCCGTATACACCCTATTTTATGCATGATTTAGATGGGAAGATCCCCAGAAAGTCCATTTTCCTTTGCCCCTTGCCCCACACCTGTAGAGCAAGCTTGTGAAGCCGTTGAAGAAGAGAAAGCTGTACCAATACCTCAAAATCGACGAAAATCTTCTACATGGAAAGGGTTTAATTTGAAGCGACAGTTATCTAAGGTCGATATTAAAATCAAAAATCCTCTCAAAGAGAAAAGAGGAAGTATATTTTATAATGATGTTACCTCATGTCAAGATGGTTTTGACAATTTCGAAGAGACTGAAACTTCTCCGGAATCCGATGAAAATACAATAATAGACAATCAAAGTGTCATAGATCTTACAGTAACACCAGAGGTCCAAAGCACAAATATATCACACATAAAACATACGGAAGAAAGTGACATTTTGGACTTTTCTCCTGAGGAAGAGCCAGCCGTTCCATTTTTAGTAGGATCATTAGGTAGTTATACAGAACATCATAGAAATAAGGCCTCCGTTTCAAGGCCAGATAATTTAGAATTAACGGGAGAAGATGGTTCTCCCGTAAGACCACCAAGACACAGAAAGAAACAACAAATGGATAAAAGGGACCAACGATTACTCTCTGTACCTAATATCAAATTCCAGAAGGCAGATGCTCAGAATTACAAAGACTTAAGGGACAAGGAAGAAATGAATGCTGTTAGTCCTCAAGCAACATTCACTGGAAACCTTATGAGACGTTTCAGTAAGTTTTAACTTTGACCATGACAACCATTTAGGTCCTGTTTCCTTAGTCCAGGTTCCCTTACGTGACAGGAGAACAGTCAAATGATAACCACTATAGTTATTAACCTCTTCATTTAAATTCTAACATAATATGGGAATTATTAAAATGTTGATAAATTATTACACTTTTTTGCATGTCACTACGGATCATAATTGGCGTCATGGGTGTTTTTTTTCCTTTCGGTATTTGCAAATGTATTTAAATTACATTTTAAAAACGCTATAAAATCAACAATTTATTACTATGAGCTTCTATTTTGAATCGGCCGCCAATCACATGCGATTGACTTACATTTAATACTTCTCAACTGTGTATTTACAGCGTTGTACTGAACTGCTAGCTATAAGAATTACTGGAATTACTTTATAATAATAATTATGAGTTTATGCGCATGCGTATTGTATTCTATGTTTATATTATAGTTTGCATTGGAGCTTGAGAAATTGGAAACGTCCTATGAACTAAAACGTGTTTAAGAAATTTATTTTTGTGTCCTATGATGGGTTTGAATGCTAAAATACGCAACTGGGTTTCCATCTTGTAAAAGTAAAAGACTAATTAACTTAACAGTAGTATTTGATGAATAAGTGTCTTTGGGTATGTTTTTCAGATGATGGAATTTTCAAACTCCAAATATTATGTATCTTCATTCGATCAATTATTGTGAACAGAATTTAAAAAATTATAAAGAACTCAATTTTCGTTTTAAAACCATTTTTTTTCCAAATTTCTACTTCTGATTAAGTCAATCTTTTTAAATACTATGTCCCCAAACCTCATCTAATTATCTTCTGACACGTTGAATATTGTTTGTTGAAATACTTGTGAATGCAATCAGCATTCTTTGAGGATCATTTCAACAAAGTGTGATTGACCTCATTTAATTATTAGAAACTAGGAGTTTTTTCCACGAGTATTGATAGGAAGTGTCTTCAATGCACCTGCTCATTAGCTTAGAGCTGAATGATCACTACAGTAATTCCTTAATTTGTTCCTCAGGTCAACATTCGCAATTAGACTCGACAAATTGTTGTATACTAACACAGTTTAGACTACCACACTTTTCACCATCGTGAGCTCAATTTAGTTTTAGTGTAAACTGTATTCAGTATCATATATTATTAACGGTTCCATATTAATTGTCAAATTAGATTGTTGTATTACACGTAATTTTTTCTTTTATTGTAACTCTGATCAAAGATTTCACTCAAGATAGGAATTCCTAAATACGGTACCAAAATAAGTCACACAAAAATTGTTCATATCAATCTTGTGATCAAAGAAATCTGATATTATTCAAAAGCATCTGTGAAACATATTACATTTTCCTTTAAAAGTATCCTTGCCAAAATTCTAGTTAGCGTTTTTATTTTAAGCGCTTGAGGTTAAGTTCGAAAATATTTTGAATCATATTGTTGAGGACTTTTAGAAAACGGCTAAATATGTCAGTATCTTTCATGTAGTAGAAGAAACCGCTCATTCGCCAGGCAGTCGCACTGGCATAGGATGTGCTCTGCAGTTTCCTCTTCTAGGTGAAATAATCTACTCATGGCTTCATCTGCCAACCCCCATAGCTTGCGATTCTGTTAAGCTACAGGGCCCTGTTAACACACCTACTACGGCTTTGACAGTTTTCCTATCTTTGCTTATTAGGTCTACCCTAAAAGTTGTCGAATGTTCTCTAATGTGTCCTTTAATGAACTATTTCTTTTGTCTCTGTCCTGGTGAGTTACGCACCATTCTATAGATTTTGTGCCACCCACTTCCTTTGCGACGCCACAGAAGGGTTTCGATCCACTGAATGGTATTGATGAGCCTTGTCTGGCTATTTCATCCGCCAATTCGTTGCCCTTATGACCCTCGTGCCTTGGTACCCAGGCTACCATAACTTTGCAATGGCTCGTTTGAGGCACCTATGCAGTATGCAATCCCATACTAGCTTAGAATTACCCTCTATGGAATCAAGCGCTTTCAGTGCCGCTCGGCTGTCGGTGAAGGTGGCAACTGAACGGTATGTTCTTTCCTGCCTTTCAATTTTTCCGTCGCAGGCCTTAACCTGTATGGGTACACTTTTCTTCCAGTCTTTTCTACCAGGTATAGTTTTTTAAAACTTATTATTGACGCTATATCTCGTGGCCGTTGCGACAATGGGTTACCCCGTTAAAACATCCGCTTTTAGCTCCTCGATAAGCTTTCCACAGTCAGCACCGTGCGTTTGACTTATGTGTTGTTGACTTTGCAGTACTGTGTGCGTTACAGATCTGGCTTCGCCTAGTATGAAAATATGTAGTGGGGGCAGACTTGTGGGAGTGCTTTTTAAAATTTAAGATTCCCGTAATACACAGGCACGCAAGCCTTTGTGTACTGCTTAATAGCTTCACAATTCCCAACTGCAGTGTCTTTGTCACCACACTACTGATCCATAGGCTATCATTGGTCTAACAACGCTTGTGTATAGCCATTGGGTCGGTTTTGGGGTGAGTCTCCAGTTTTTTTCACACATTTTTCAGCACCTGCCGATGGCAATGTGTTCTCTTCTGAAGGTGATAGTGCTCTATGAAAGCCTTTGATCAAAATATACCCCTAGGTACTTTGCTTCTTTGGCCAATGGAATCACCTCTCCTACTAAGCACTATTGGCTTCAACCCTTGTCGTGCCGTCGATTACTTGTGTTTTCTGAGCATTGACTGTAGCTTTTTCTGTAAGCACCAATTATGAACTTTATTTAAGGCTGTTACATTCTATCCGATATCACCCCTTTAACCTTTTGCCACTCGAGTATGTGTCCCCATGACAGCCTAACTTCGAGGATCTTAGTTACGTGTGGTATTAACACATGGATTCCCATTTGTTGTTAAATGGGATATATACCATATCTCTCCCTGGGGACTTGAGTGGTTGAAATTTGTTTATGACCCATCTAATTTTATTTGGTCTTGTGACTATTTTCCAATCCGTAGAACTTGGCCTGTTTGGCTTTTATTCTCGTATAGTATTTACTCTTTGATGTTCGTGCTGCCCAAGGTAGTATGGTCAGCATTGGCATCACATCATCTGCAATCCTTATTCCACACAGTGTGCAACTACGTCGCTTATTATGTGTGGTGGAACTTCAGCCTAGTCACCCGGAAAGTATTCCGAGCATACAACCAGTCTCCTCTCTTTCTTCCATTGATATTGTTAGAATACCTGTAACAATATCATCGGTATATAGCACCGGTATCAGTGTACAATCTACTCTATTACTGTGAATTATACATGTTCTAGGTTTTGCTGCCTTTGCTATATATATAATACTTCACCTTGTTTAGTGGAAAGGCATACAATTTTCTCACCCATCGGCCAGGGCTTCTGCAGAAGGGACACGTCGATGTCTTCTTGATCCAGCTTTGCCATGTCGCTTTTGCATGCTGATGTTTGGCCTGCAGGAGCCTTATATTCTTCTTTACCGGTGTGAAGAGTACCTCTGCTTTTTCTCTGAGGACTCTCTCTCCTTAATGGGTACAGCTATCTCTTGAACAGGTGTCCTTAAGAGTATGCTGACTCCATTTTCGGATTGTTCTTCATGCTAAGCATTAAGGGTTTGGCCACTACCATCTAGTACTTTGTATGTAGCTGCAGGCGTTGTCTCCAAAGTTTTGGGTCTTTCTTTCTCTATGGAGAAAGAAGGGTGCTAATTTTAGTTTTAGGAGCTAGCGATTGCGATCTCTCAATATTGAGTAACCAAGCCAATATAGCTCAATACACACAATATAAGCAATGAGCTGGAGACAACAAGATAAATGATCATTATGCAAAAATCATATGTATTACACCGGAATGGAGTGCCTTCACCTCCTTTGGATGTTTGGGTACTACCCTCCAATCCACGTCGGATAGTTAACTACACGCTGAGGAAGGAAAAGTGAAACTTTTCACGCTAGTACAAGTAGCTATATATAAAGCACCAACATTATTTTTGATTCGGAGATTTTTCCCGTTGGTATTTGTCTTAGCGCAATACAATATCTTTCCAAAAACGAGAAAAATTTCGCAGATGTAACTTCAAAATTAATTTCAGTAATTATGGCAGGCTATTCGGTACAGCGTAGAAGTTTTTAAAATGTACACATACGTTCAAAAGTAAGAATAATATTGATAAGGAGCTCCAAACTTATTTAGTAATTTTAATCTCTCAAGAAATCAGTGATTCCTTTAATGTAACCAAATTCAAGAACTTTATTCTGTATTATCAAATCTCCCAAATATTTTATCAAAATTTTGACTTTTCATGATTTAATTGGTTATCTTTGACTGTTTGTCTAAGTTTTTTAGAAGTGCCTGTGTAGAGTGATTGGTTTTTTATATAATAATTTTAAAAAATTAGCCAAGGAATGTGAGATTTAGCATCTTTATATTGTAGCGAACTAGGGAGTTCTAGAAAAAAAATCCACTAAAGGTTTTTCAATCATTACGCTAACAAACACTACTCGATTTAACCTGATTTGTTTTGTTTTGGTTTTATATTATTCGTATTGCTTTTTTTTCGCTCAAATTTGCTTTATTCGTTTGGTTTTCTGACTAAACACTAACTAATATGTTATAAAAATAATTCATGTCTAATCATTTTTAAAAGAATTAAACCAACAATACAGTTACATTGTTATGGTGAAGCAAGCAATATCAATATTGTTGAAACAATGTTACGTTATTTTCAAAATAAAATTGTTTACCTTATATGCACCGACATGATTTATGTTAATGTAAATAGGTCACAGACTGAGCTTAGCATTCAAATGATTTTTTTTATTTAATCCCAATACCTACCTGTGAAAGACGAAACATATTAATATAAATAGCAACTTAATAATACATAAATGTAATTGCATTGTAGATGTTTATCTCTCCCGATGAATAAACAAACAAAGAACTTTGATTAACGCTTTCTTCCAGCGGGCATCGGTGGGTTTTTGACTTTGTTCTCGGTGGCTTTGGCGCATTATAAAGGGCGAGGACGGCATTCTAAATTGTCTAGTTCATCAATCAAGAAGGCCTTGGGGTAGGGAGCCACGTAGCTTAGCGTAGTACCTGCCCTAGTGCTATCTAGTGGCTTCCATAGTATAGCTAACAGCAGCCTTTAGCATAAATTAATTATTAACAATTAAGCGCGTTGCTTGTACTCGTCCTAGAATCAATCATTGTTCATCATTTATTAATATTATGATGTTTTATTTTGTTTTTATGTCCCAGGGTAACACCGCCATCTATTGCGTGAATTAATAATTAAAATGTATTAACTATAAATTGTCTTGACCTTTCGGATATAAATGTGGTCCCTACTGTTCATATTTTCTGAAGATTTACTCAAATTATCAAAAAGATTACTTTAAAATAGACATTTTCAGCAGTTTAGATAATTTGTCAGCTGCTGTAAGTTATTTTTACTGTGTTTGTGAGCACACGATTAAAAGCTGATCCAAACATCTCACTTAATAAAAAATGCGTTAAATTGGGAATACTTGTGGTAGTGGAGTAATGGGAATAAATTATATATTGATAGTATGGAGTGAAATCGCACTTAAATGGAATCAAATCTTACATTCAAATAAGAAATTTAGATAGGAAAATATCCAACTATACTTGGTGGAATAGAAAATGTTTCAAATAAATGTTTGGGGTATTTGTGTTGCGGAAAGTTTATGCTCATTGTTGGAATTGGCGTTAACCAGTATACACTTAATTACACTAAACCACAAAACTGATTGAAACAAAAAAAATCATATTTCACATTGACGTAACAACAAACATGTTTTATTAACATATCTTTAATGGGAACATCAATATACTTGAAAAACTGTTCTGGAAAGTGCACTTCATTCGATCCTGCCTGGGGGCAGATTGGGGAAAAAATTATTATTTTTAATAACTATAGCTAGAACGATACCAAAAAGTTGAAAAAAAGATCTAAAAAAAATGTGTTTTAACTCAATAATAATACATATACCACAAGGAACATAAAGAAAATATTGTTTTCTTTACCATCTCATGATTTCCACAATTATTCATTAATATTCTCCAAATTCTAATTTTATTTATTTGCATTGAAATGTATATTTTAGAAACAATATTTCTACAGTAAATTGGAAATCCAAGACACTGATTATGAATTAATAAACCATAGATACATGTTATTGTTTATATATTTATTTTTACTGAGACTGTGGATTTTATTTACTTACTTCCAACCGCTGAAAATTCAATTTACCGGATGGTGTAGGCGGCGGTTACTAGGAGTTCAGGAATTCATACTGAGCTGATCTAGCGGTCACCATCAACCAGTGCTGGTGAAGCCATCACGCCACTCGAATTTCATACTCTTTAAAACACAAGTAAAATAAGTGTAGTTGGAATTTTTTCCTTCTGAAATATTATTATAATCATAGTAGAACATGAGCAACGGTTTATAGTTGGATATTAAGCTGAATATCAAAAAGTTATCCCATACTTCGAATGTTTATATATTTATTGGAATTTACTAGCTCACCATTGAACAGCGTTTATTTTTTAAAAATTCCTCCAGTTAACTCGTGAGTTTCAAGTCGCTCTAATTGTTGAATATTAATCATTTATTCAAGTATCTTCTAGTAATATACAAAAGTTGTTGATTAACTATACCATTTAATCAGGGATAAAAAAAAGATCTATTGAATCTCACTTACCTAGGAACAAAATGCAAACAAAAAGCTATAGAACGTTAAAATTAAAAATTTAAATACATTTGTTTGACGTTACCCTTAAGCCGTTGACTATTTTCCATAAAATATTATTATGGATGTTAAATCACAATAGGTAGTAAATCCTTGGTAAAGGCGATGATTTTATCTCTGATTATTAGGTTTTTGAAGGGGGTAATCATATTTTTGACTCCTAAACTTTGTTGTTGCATGAACTTTAATCGAAAATGGGTCGCTACCGTAATACAACTATTTTGTTTCCTAGTATTTGTTGGTAAAATGTTCAAGTCAGACAACACTGTCACTTGTTCATATGATAATTTGAATGATAATTCTACGTTCATGCACAATAATATGATAATCAAGTTTATTGTTAAATTACCACTATTAACATTAAAATAAATAAACAGGTCTTGGAATCAAATTGAACTGCACCATCCTGAATACAAAGTACGTTGGGTAGGAAGGAATCCAGATAGGTATATCAATTGAATGTGTGTACAGGTGTACTTGTTAAATTGAAGTACTGTATTTTGATGTTATATATGTTGTTATTTAATAATAAACTTGAATGTTGCATTCTGGCGTCGTTCCACTCTAGATTATGCTTTATGCTAGAAACAAATTTAGGAGTTGAAACGTTGTTAGCTCTCCAAAAACCTTCAACAAGCAAAAAACCACCTAGGTTCAATCATCTATTGATATCAGTGGCTTGAGAGCAACGTTGAAAACATTCATCTAAATTTTCAACTGTTTTATGTGCGCTTTTGTATATAGGTGAATAAGGTTCAATAGACCTATTTTTGATCCCAAATTGAGTTATACAGTTATATGCCAAACTATATGGGCCTAGACGGAAAAAGTTATTGTGATCCATATAGAGGAAGGGTCAGGAAAATTTTTGATCTTGCTGGAAAAGTATCGGTTATTAATTATGGTACTCCAGGTTTTGTAATCATCAAATAATATTGGTACTCAAAGTTTTCGAATATAGGTACAGATGAAATATATGGAAAGTATTGGTAATTTTTTTCTCAGGAAGTGATAAATTTTAGCATTTTTTATGCACACTACTTTTTAAAAAGGGAAAGCTCATAGCAGGACCAACCAAAAAGTTTAGTTTCTGTTGACTAATTGAAAAGAGAAGCAAAAATTGAGCACAACTCAAAGTCTTTTCTAGATCCTATTATGTTAGGCTTAGGAATTCACTTTTCACCAAAAAACGCAAAAACATTCTCAATGCCCATTTTCACAATATTACCATATCTCATGTTTAATATTTTTCTTTTCTCAATTTCAAATTGAATTTCCCAACCACTCCTTTTTTGTAAAAACTCCATTAAATCTGCTTTGGCACTAGGTACTTAATGTTATGGAAGACTAAACTTTATTTTTCGTATTTTCTCTGAGCAAAATGTCTAGATGACTAGTTTCTCCTACCAAATTTACCAATATTTCCATCACATATCCGACAATGAGAGTATTCGAAATCTTGGAGTAAATGGAAAATGCCAAAATTATAAATAACATACAATAAAAAAATGGCGTTGTTACCCACGGATTGTCCCTTGTCTCTTAACTTGCTGGTGTATAAGTGGTGGTGGTATACTTGGAATAGATAAACGGCGTGTGCAGTCCAGCTTCAACTTGTCCGGCCAGCAGCATCTCGTCAACTGGTGGTGGTCGTGTACGTCCAGACCCTCCTCGCAGATCTCGATCCCAAGGTACTCGCAAACTGCACAAGTGCCTCTCGACGGCTAGCTACTCCGAGGAGGGGTGCCACTCCTCGATGCTTCTAGCTCCCTCGACCAACGCAGCCCAGCGCCAACAGTTGATGGTCGCTCGACAATATTGCAGTTTTGGTAGTACAGTCACCGCGCTAATTTTTTTATTCACCCCAATTATTATGTTATCACACAAATGTTATTTGACACTTCTTACTGTTTCATTTAGGTAAAAGTATATAAAGTAACGCTTAAATAGAAATTTATTTTAAAAATATGCGGTTGATCCATTATGCAAGCATGATAGTATTTTTAGTCGTTCATTACAGCACACAGATACACAAATCGCATGTAACACGGTATTTCACAAAGACACTGTTAAATTATGAGTAGGTACATAATATCAACATACCAAGATTTTCCACAAGTGAATAATTTTTATTTTCACTCGAAACTCGAATATATGCGTTTGAACAGCTTAGATATTTCAAGTACAAAATCATCATATTATATTTTCTATAATTATGGATATGCCATTGTATTAGGAACTAGTTCACCCAGCATTTCGAGCTTAACATTGATATTTTTTTTATTTGAAAACATGAAAAAAACTACCCCATGCAACACTTGGTAGACTTGGTGATGTTACCCCATTGTTAAATTTCATTACTCTCTACAGCGATACACTGTATATTGAAAATGTGAAAAGATGTATATATGTATGATGGGGTGACATTTACTGAGACCTAAAAGATTTATTTTGCCCCCTTACTTCTACTTAGTTCCTGAGGAACGTCTCACGAGACTAGTAGCTCCTTTAGTCCTATTTCCCTGAGGAATTTTAGGATATCTGCAGGTAAATGTCCCTCTTTTATCCAATAATCTCCTAGGTGCTGAAATGCAATTCGCAAGTATGTGGATGGAGGTTTCTTCTTCCATGCCACAGAATCTACATTCTTCTTCCTCCACTATTTTGAGCTTTATCAGGTGCCCGTTCAGGTGGCAATGTCCCGTTAGGATCCCTGTTAAAACTCTTAGTGCAGTTTTACTTTGACTTATGCATACATTTGATCTCAACGGGTTGCAGCCACCGATCAAAATCTTTGATTGTCTAAGCTCTACCAGATCTTTCCAATGGTCAGATCTTCTCGTTTCTTCCAATATTACATTGGGGCTGATACCGCAAAAGGGCTCCGGCCTCCAAAAGGGTCTTCCATTTCCCCTCTTTGCTAGTCCATCTGCTATTTTATTTCATTTCCTTCTATTCCAGTGTATCCTGGAGTCCACAGTAGGGTTACTATATGGTTCTCGTTCATTCCAACACCATTTTGGAACTGATTACACAAGAGCTCAGTGCTTTAATGGCTGCTTGACTATCTTTTGCCTTCTATATACTTTGTCAATATTGAAATGGGCACACTTTCTTATGGCGTGAATTTTCGCTTGTAAGATACTTGGGGTTTTCCCCAAGCATTAAGAGTGTTTGGTTCCTGACCCGTACACTCCTATCCCAGTTCCTTCTATTGTTTTTGAGCCATCTGTGTACCATTGAATGGCATTCAAGTCTTGTAATGTGCAAAGATGCAATGTGTTTTATTTGCGAAAATCGATTTTTAAGCACTTTTTCAAATGTACAGAAAATTTTAATATCATTTCATCATCCTGAATGGAGAAACTGAAATTTTGAATTACTGGAAAAAATATTTAATGAGGTGTTTAAGACAGGAAGCCTTTGATACTAGTAGTGATTATATTATCAAGTTGATTATCTTTGGAACTTATAAACTCCAACTATTTAATAGACAACGCTTAGATGGATTATGTTCACTCGCATACTATTAAATTTTCAAAACAATATGTGGCTTATCCTTCACAAAAGGTATACCTAGCCCATACATTTCTAATTAACTTTTTTGTTTCATACACATAATGAAATTTCAAAATTACTATAGAAAGTCCATTTTTATATTTATACAACATTAGCAGAACTGGAAATTTAAATAGATGTTGCAATCAGAAATATATTCTGGATGTCATCCACAACGCTCCTGATATAGAAGTGCTATTTTCCAATTTTCTGCCAAAACCAAAGCCATTTGGAAATGTGACAATCCGGTTAAAAGAAAACTAAGTAAAAACATGTCAGACTGGAATTACTGCTGTTATCGAAATACTTCATGTTTAACTGAAAAGGTAGTCTAAATATACAGTCTGAGCGACAGGTAATTGCATTACCAAAGATATATTTAGGCATAGGGTATCTAGATGCGACTTGCTGAATCGGTAGCCAACTCCAATACACCTATATATTTTTTCAATTTAACTCATTTTATTGGAAACCGAATTCAGCTGATAATTCCATAAATCAAATTTTCATTATTACAAATAACACCTAACTAGTATCACCCAACCTAAACAATGGAAACTTGGACAATGGCAATAACGTGAATTATTTGTTCGCCGGCTAAGGTATCCCAAAAAAGTGAAAGTCATGAATGTCAATATCAATATAAACCATTTTTATAACCACAATATTAAAGATGGCATTCTAATCTTCCACTTTTTGGGACGAAGCCTCTGAAGATGCGTTAAGCAGCGGAAGTGGTTAGACGAATATAAAATTCATAAAAAATGCACTTTACCGTTACTCAAGTTTTCATTTTGTGATAAATTGTGCATTCCAACCTCATCATTTTTTGGCCTAACCTAATTTTCCCATGAGACTTTGAGATTGAATAGTACATTTTATTGATGATTAATAGACTATATTTTTATTTAATTCGAATAATGTTACTTTATTTACTTTTACTCTAAAACCAGGATGAATCGGTTGACCATATTAAAGGAGAAAAATAACCAATACAATCGTGTTAAATGCAAACCATTAATCTCAATTATAAACTAGCATTTGATTTTTGTACACAGGGCGTCATTTCCATTTCTATAAGAATGGTGGACTTGAGAAGGGGATGCGAACATAATATGTCCATGGTACTTGGAGAAAGTAATTCATTTTTAAATTGTTTTAAAATTTGTTACTACTAATATCATTGTATATTTTATATTGTACATTTCGCCGTTTGATAGTGAATTTTCGTTGTATAATTAGATTTATATAGTAGATGATCTTATGTCAGTTTTTCATCGTTATTTAGTGACTAACATGTAACTAAACATTTTTGCTAATTGAATTGTGGAAGTAGGTAACTAATCAAACTATTTATCTCACCCTGATACACCACTGGATAGCCGAAATATATTGTGCAATAAGTTATGGTTATTTCTCAAAATGTCTCAAAATGGAGGTTGCATACAAACATATGCATATATTTGATGAATGAGCTGCGTGGTTATATACGTACATACATATTTGAATTTCCAAAATAATGCTGCAAAAGACCTTGATAAATAGTCTACTATTTTGTTGCATCTAAATTTCGACTGTATTTTATAATAATTTAACGAGACATTATATTGGCATTAATAATTTGAGCTTTGCTTTCGGGCTTTTCCTCTGATTTATTAATGCCAAAATAGTCGGGTGAAATTAATGAACACTGGAGAAATTTTGCAGCAAAATATATTAGGGTCGTGTTATATTTATTAAGATTATTTCTTGAACTCAATTCTTCATACCCTTACGCTATTTTTACTTTATACTGTATTGTCAGGGATTGTACCCCTATCTATTTTTTCGTTTTTGGTTTCTCCAAACCTATTTATTTTCAAACACTTCAACAGCTTCAACACGATTTATTCAATTTGACGTATAAGTATCATGCTGAATAATCGGTGACTATTGTGCACCATGCAAATAGTCGCTAATAGAGCGTGTTGGTTGGTTTTGTCAAACAGGAAACCAAAATATGATTGATATATGATGACTGATATTTAGTAGACGAAAGAAATAATCAGGCTGAACTACTATGGTGTAATAATACCATCACCATTTCTTAACAAAATACCCCATGCAACTTCTATTTTCTAAATTTGCCCAAAAAGCTGATTTCAGAACTACTGCACACCTAGGATGAATATTCAAGTTCCAGGTTATAAGTACACCCTATACTTTGAACGTATATTTTTGCACATCTTGCAAATTATAATTTTAGTCAACCCATTAATTTGTTATTTTTATTATAGTCAAATTCAATATTTTTCAATATATTTCAATATTTAACGCTTCACTTTTTTTATTGTTGTATATGTTAGAATCAAACACCGATATCGGCCAATGGTCAAAAAATACGGCCAAAACGCGTTCTGGCCACTAGTATATTGCCAATGTCAGAAATATCGTTTTCCGGTCTTTAGTGTAGACCAGAACGCGTTCTGGAGCCTTTGCAATTGCCAGAATGTGTATTGACTTTCCCAAGTTAGTCTGAAAGAATTTTGTTATTCGTCTACGTATAATTCTGGTGACTTAATGGCATACTTAAAACATCTACTTGTTTTAACACCATCCGATTTTCATCTAATAAGTCAATAAATTCTTTCCATACAAATGTTTCTACTGTATTACTACCAATTCATGATATTTTGAAATTTTGAATACCTGAAACGGTAAAATCGATATAAATCAAAATATGTATATAGCATAGCAACGTGATATATCTAGTAAAAACAGCCCATGAGATCAGTTCTTAGTTTAATATGGTTCTGATTGGTTGTATTCAATCAATCGATCGATCAAATGGACTGATTTGATTGGATTTTCACTATTTAATAAATTATATTTTTAAGAATATTCCCTATCAATCAATTGAATTTTTATTGAGGATAATTGCATTTGAAGTAGGAAAGAAATTGGGTATTTTTGGTCAAATGTGTGAAACGATCAACCCGGGTTTCACTAAAATGATCATACTTGGAAATGAGGAACCCATACTCTGAGTGCTGCAAATGAATTCCTAAAACCAAAAACAGTATTATCACCACCTGCACTAGATTAATTGCTGAGTACGATATTCTGCAGTTGCAAGAATGGTTGAGGTTCTCGCTATGCTGTTAAAAATCAGGGTTACAATATTCGTTAGCTTGTATCAGGGGGGCTAGTTTTGAATATCAGTGAAATTGAATTCACCAGTTTAATATTTCGATTTTTAATTCGCCATCGAAATAGTATACCTAGTTTTGAATAATTATAGTGAAACGAAATTATTATAAATTCACTTAAATGAATTTAATTCGAACGATACAATCTGGCAACAACGGAATAGCCCTCATAACAGTTCAAACGTTAAGAAAAAAGAAGAATAGTTGACGTTGAAATTTATTAATGTCATAAGATAAATTGAATTATACATTAGTACCTATACGTTATTATTTTATTATTACCTACCTATTGGGACCATTTTTTTAGTTATGGCTGAGGTGAAAAAACGAATATTTGTTAACAAACAACAAAAGGAGGCATTGGTGGAATATATAGAAAATAATCCTATATTGAAACATACTCCAAGTCTCTGTTGATGTGGTCTTTTTATAGTATTTTAGAAGGAAGATTATAACAGCAACTTTTGAAATCTCAGAATATATTCACTATAATGTCAACTACATATTATTAAAACAATAACTCCAATAAAATAAAGTAATGGTCAAACATAGAAAATGTTCTTCGTACAGGGCACTTCAACAGTCTCATATTTTTGACGAAGGTACAATACGTCGTTCTTACCTTAGTTGATTTGTCTATAGCTGATGCTCTTGTCTGTGCTACCAAATGCGGATCTAAAGTGTTAATCAATTCGCTATCAGCAGCTTCTTTGGACAGTCTGTAAATTTTTAGAAAGTGGCGGTCACTAAGGTTGAAGGGATCTTGCCTAAAAGAATGAAGCATCGTTCTTAGCGTTATAAAATCATCCTCCACAAGTTCCACAACATTATTTAGCACTATTTGTCCTCTAAATATGCCAAGTAGATTTAAAAAATATAAAACGTTCTCGCGTCACTCTCGTCTAACTAATAACTTATTACTATGTTAATTACTACAAAGATTAACTAAAAAGCTTCGAAAAGGTAATTCAACTAGAAGAAGGGATGTTAAAACTACACGAAGTATCTGACAAAACCACAACAAAAAATTCGATGATTCTAAAACGTCAAATAAATTGAAATTTCGCAAGTGAAATAAGCGTTTCGGCAGCTAAACAGCATTCGAATTAAATTTGTGAAATTTTTTCGAATTCGAATTTTATTTCACACATGAAATTAGTTCAAAACTTGGATTGATCGGAATCAATCGAAATAAATATGAGAAATTTCACTGGTGAAATATTTCAAAACTAGTCCCCCAGCAGATCCCAATAAAAATTTCACATGACACTCTAAAGTAATTGAAACTTTGGAGATGAATGTTATTCTCTACAACTTCATCATGAATGAATGCAAATTTTATTCAAATGAAGCCAGATATCAGGAAACTAATTTTTGGGTCCTTTTATCTTGAATATCACACACATGTGAGACTTGAGACATTTGAAAAGTCAAAATCAAGGTGTATACAAAAATTAATTTAGTTCTATTAAATGAATGACAAAAATATCATGCATTACTTATTTTGTTTCATCCCCATTTAGAAATTTTCTGTAAAATTATGCACCCCAAGGAAATCTTAATGAGTTTTAATTTTTAATGATACCTGCGATGCATTTTACTACCCCAATAAATGGGAAATTATTGTGGGTGTTTTCATTTCAGCGCTAATATTCTTCATAAAATCTTATTTAAATTGCCACATAAAATTGTTGTGCAAATGTTTCTGCTATCCATGCATTCTATGTACTTCCTTGTACTTCCTAGAAACTAACTTTTATTACTCAATTTAAACTAAACGTTTTCAAACATGAATGAAGCTTTATAGGATAATCGAGAACAAAGTCCCAACAGAATTATTAGTTGCATTAAATTATTGAAAATTTTTTTCTAGGAGATATAAGTATTTCAAAAGTACTCTGTAGTTGTGATAGTGTATCAGGTAAGCATTACAATTAATACCATGATTGTAGGTAAAATGTATTTAACATTCACCCTTCGAAAGCTGTTTTATTTTAATATCCATCACTATTTTTCACATTAACACCTTGTATGATGGTCAATCTATCAGCCTGGGTATTTAAATTTTCGATTGTTTAAGTTTTTTATTTCTCCATTAGTTTCATCTTGTTTCTATTCTTCTTGGAATATAAGAAACCTGATATTCTTCAACTTTCTTTCGTAATCTTATCTCACAGTTGTAAATATGAACTAAATTTCACTTTTGCAGACAAACAAATCAAACAATGTTATATCTGTATTTCCAATTTATCTTCCATCTTCATATTTTTTGAATATAAAGATCTTTCCTTCTTCATATTTTTTTGAATATAAAGATTTTTACTAACGGTTCCGGTTATCCACTGAATATGATTATGGCTACAAAATTACTTTGCATTTTAGAAGAGTAGTATAAATTTTTTCCAAAAAATTAACAAAGTTGTTGAAGGTAGTACGTTTAGGGCGCGTTGTATCGAACACCTAAACTCGGTTTAATTATAACTGATGTTTAGACTGATGTAATTGATGATAATAAATAAATCAATATGTCACAGTCTAAACATCAGATATAATTAAACTGAGTTTAGGTGTTCGATACAACGCGCCCTTAATGTAAGTGAAATGAGGTTTCCACTGTAAATAATTGAAGAGAATCTAAGAATTTTTCACCCAGATAATTCTTTCACCGTAAGAATACATAGTCCAATGTCCTGGAAATAATGTTTTGTCCAAAATATGAAAACCTTATTTTTAAAACAATAGCGCACCGTTGCTAATTACCATGGGGTTAATGCAAGTTTGTTTCAAAACAATTTAAAGAGTTGTAGCTTTCGAAAATGGCTGCCTGCGGCTTTTTATTCGCAATCACAGAAAAGTTAAACAAAAAAATTATTTTTAGTTACTTGAAACGAGATAAAAACTTTTTATTTTATTAAATTAAAGAATAAAAATATTTTTTTAAGGAATTTTGGAGAAAGGCTGAAATAACCGAATATCGAATGAATAATATTGAAAAAAAAAATAATAAGTTGTATAGTTATTCTAATGTTAATGTAATTACCCATATTTTTAATCCCATTAATGAGAAATGCCGCCCTATGGAGTGCATATAAATTTTTTTTTACAAATTCGAATATTGTGAAATAATGTTTTTCATTGAATTTAATATAGTAGATTAAAATTAACCTGCATACAAAACTCATAAAATTTGAAATATAATATAACTTAACTCAACCAACAAATAGATATTAATATATTAATAATATTTCTCTACAACACAATTCGCACACGCCCCTGGATGAAATTAATGCTAAGTAACCCCAACTTCTTTAGGTCGTTAAAATTTTTTTATGAAACAGTGGACCGCGTTAATAACTGACCAGTTACTTTGTTATATTTTGCCAATTACTGGAGTTGGACTATTCGATTTCCAATCCACCTGCTGCTACGTTGCCAGCTATTCAAAATTTTCTTAAAAATAGTAGCATACATAAAGTGGTTTAAATTAATTTTTCTTTTTCCAGTAATTTCAAGCAGCTTATTTTAATGCTTACTAATAAATTCATATTAGGTATTTTTTCTTAATATCTCCAAACTAGCTTTCTAAGAACATCACGAACTAACGGTTTACTGAAGTAAGGGGAACATTATTTGCATAGTGATCCTGAAAATTTTAAAAAATAAATCTGACTACATTGCTTCATTTTATAGTCGTTACATTCACATTAGAAACACTATACCTTAATTTTAACAACAGCAACCTCCCAACAACAGTTATGTTGAGCGATTAAGAAGTTGATTTTACAGTTGATTGTTGAGGTACGGATTAATGTTATGAAAATAGATACTTGAAACGAAATAGACTCTAAATATCTTCTGTAAGTTCCTTGTGGCATTACTTATTCTTTTTTCTTATTTTTTTGGGAATCAAACCACAATAATTTTTTTTTAATTTTTTATTTCGACGTCTCGGTAGCGTTCCAGCTACTGTTGTCAAGATTAACTATACCTTGTTTTTAAACTAGGAGGAGCATTTTAGGAAACCTCAACCACACCACTAAAAGTTACTAGATTGAGAGTGTGTTCCGAAAGGGTCGTGTTCAGACTTTTTGAACTAAATGAAAATTACGTGAAATATGTATTGTACTGCTCGCTGTTGTCGTGGCCAATGAGGGATCAAGGCATGTCTAAATATCGAATAATGATTGGCCACAGGTCATTGCGAAAGTAGTAACCAAATGTCACATTATTGTGAAAAGATGTAAGGTTATAATAAGTAGTTTATGTAAAATGTTTTAAGAATTTAAGGATTAATGAGAATATAGAAATGCAATTGTATGATCAATTTTTTTTTAACATCATTTGAGGCTTTGGTGTAGCAAAACTAAAAGTGAACAGAAGTTTTGTTATCGAAAAATACCATAATAATATTGTACTGCAATGTGTGTAAAACTTGATGTGAAACTTATATTATTAACAAGAAAAAATAAGCCTGGATTTTTTTCATGAAAGGGAATAAATAATAAAAATAGCAAATACCTTGGGTAAAATATAATACTTTGTTAAAAATAAACAATAAACAACAAACGTGGTAGAATAGTAATGATTGAGCTAATGACTATTTTTATATAAATAAACACAAAACTGACAAGTGTCAGTGGTCAGTGGTATCAAAAGAGCTGTGTGAAACTGGTGGCAATCTGACCAATCACTAGGCAGCAGAAATGCCAACTTAAATTCAAATCGCTCCTCTTAGTTTAAAAACAAGGTATAGTAATGAAATAATTTCTGGTCCTTATCTGACACATCGACAAAATTTGACAACTAGACAATCAATAATATTTTGAAGTTTAAGACTACAAAACTATTATTAAGGTCCATTCATAGTAGATCACACCTCTGGTAAAATGTGAAATGAAATATTTTATTTTATGACATTCTAACGATATGTAGTCCACTAGAAATGGAATCCAGTGAAGTGCACGTTCCAGGAACGGTTTTTATTCGGATAGCGATTTTTTTCGCTTATTTTGGAAATTTTGTTAATAAAAACGCGTTTGTTGTTACTTTTTTGTGTATGATTATTTTTGTTTTCAAAATATGTATAACTCAGTTTGGTGATTTTGTGTATTGAAGTGTGTATCGATTAACAACCATTCCAAAGATAAATCATAAGAAAATTTGGATAAAAACTTATGATGCTATCCTGATAACGCAGGTAATTGATTATTGGAAATTTCTCTTTCTAACATTGGTAACCAAATTTGACTACATTCGGCTGAAATACTAGCTACACATTTATCTGAATTTAGTTGTATTAAAGCACTTTCTTTGATTTCTCGTCTTTTATTATTGGGCTCTTTCAATATTATTTTTGTCGAATCCCATTGAATTTTATGCCCCTCTTCCCAAGCATGTTTGCAAATACCTGACTTGACGAACTCCCTATCTTTGATATACTTTTTATGTTCATTTATTCGGACTTTCAATGGTCTAGATGTTTCACCTAAATAGAATTTGTCGCATTCACAAGATATCTGATATATGCAGTTTTTTGAAGATTGTTCTTCATTTTTTGTTTTTTTTTTTTGTTAGTATACATATCGTTAGAATGTCATAAAATAAAATATTTTATCTCACATTTTACCAGAGGTGTGATCTACTATGAATGGACCTTAATAAAATTTGTAGTTTTGTAGTCTTAAACTTCAAAATATTATTGAATGTCTAGTTGACAAATTTTTTCGTTGTGTCAGATAGGGACCAAAAAATAGTTATTTATGTAACTAGTGTGTAAAGTAGCCTTTTTTTTGACGAATGTGAATATTGTCGCATGAGCCGCAGGCGAATGCGACAATCACATGAGTCGAAAAAAAGGTCTTTGCACACGAATTGCATACAATATTTTTTCTACTAGCGAATATTTAATCAAAATACAAAAGTTTAATAGTAATTTTCTTTACGCACTAGTGCGTAAAGAAACATACTTTACGCACTAGTGCGTAAAGTAAGTTAAATTTTTCTTTAGAAGAATCCATCTTTATTTTTATAATGATCTAAAATAACATCATAGTTTTCTAAAAATATTCAATTCTTAAATATAAAATACAATTGCTTACCCTAGGTATAGTCGGAAGATCTCAATTTAAATTTTAAATGTCAGATTCAATTCACAAAGAAATGTCAGTCACTCACCGCCAACTTATGCCTATTTACCGTATTATTTCCAGTACTCAATAATTATTTAACAATAATTATTAGGTTACTTTACCGAATTCTATAGGTTTCTATCTCCAATTTATGAAAAAAACTTAGATTTAATATCCGTTTATTATACCTATATTTTTATAAGACTAGATATCTATAACTACATACATATTGGAATTTTTTCTTTACGCACTAGTGCGTAAAGTAAAACTCTTTACGCACTAGTGCGTAAAATAAAGTTTTACGCACTCGAAAATGTGTCTAAAGTACGTACTTTACACACGGTAGTAGAAAAAAATTATTTCTATACTAGTTAATCTCGACAACGGTAGCTGGAACGCTACCGAAACGTCGAGATGAAAAATAAAAAAACATTATTGTGGTTTGATTCCCAACAAAATAAGAAAAAAGAAATAGACTGTCCAGCTGCAATTTTTTCACATATATTTTTTATACTATTAGCCAATAATCTAAATTTAAACCCTTCAAACTCATCAGTACAAGGTATGAGGCGCAAATACGCCGAAACCGGTCTACAAGTTGTGTTGTCCCTTCTAATTGCAAACCAGAAAGGTTGGTTTTAAAATATCTTGTAGATATACCAACCCCGTTTGACTTTGGGGTGTAATTCAATATCCGGCGGTGCATATGCACGGGAAGTAGTTGTTGCTCCTTAGTTGAACGGCCACTGTTTTTGAAAAATATTATTTTTCAAAAAATTCATAGAGTGTTGAATATTTATAATTATTCCTTTCGACATCTGTTAATAGATAACAATATACCAAAGTGGTTCGGAATGAAAAAATATGTTGTTAAATGCAATTACATCCTCCTACTTAATTTTTTTTGTATTCTTAGAAATTGTTCTCTAAATAGCGAGTGTGATTAGGCGATGTTATAAGAAATTAAAAATTGATGATTCTCAATTTTGCATTGAGAAATGAGTCATGTTATCAGTAAGTGCACTTGAACCTAATTATTAATTCGTATCCACATCATCAAATTACTTCTACAATGTTTTGAGCAAAATTTGTAAAAATGAGAAAAGCTTCAAGTATGAGATGAACATAATATTTCTGCTTTCCTAACAATTTATCATAATCAAAGTTTCATATGCTGTCAGAAATTTATTTTTGAATCTGATATTTGCATTTTACGTTCTAGAACATGCTGAGCATTTTATGAAAAATAATTTTTCTCGTAACATTAACAATAAAAAACTTTCCCATATGCTGCCAACTTTTTCAGATATACTGTAGATCGCCAAAAAGCAGCAAGAGCCCAATATCTGGAACTTCATTAAAAATTGTATACCAATGCTTGAATGCTTACGACCTGCGTCACTCCGACTTCGAAGACGGGATACAATTAATTATAAAGTAGAATTGATTAATTTGAAGCAGAATATTTTTAGATGGATACTCTGATTTTTTTTTAATCATGTCTGAGCATAGAAAATGTACTCAATATTATTTCCATATAGTCTAAGATCCTACTGCAGGATTAGTGCGCTCATCGGTTCTTGGAAAAACCCAAATTTTTAAGTATAGTTATAATTAGGAGAATAGATATCTACCAGGTTGCCTACCAGGTTGCCTATATCAAAATTTGGCCGCTAGTATTTTTAATTAAATTATTCCTAATTTATTTTTGGGAAACAATTTCGTTCACCTGCTTTTTAAATAAAAGCTTGTCTACATCACGACAATTTATATTTCTAAGAAATCACGGTTGAAGTTGCGCACCAGGCCGATCCTTTTCGCAGCCAGGTGTAAACAGGTATGATTTCGATACATTTATACGTTCATAACGTACATCTATTTATGGTGGATTAATAGTATATTACGTAACGTGTGTGGTAAGAAGCATTTTACGCACGAATGGAAAAGTTAATTCCGTGAGTGCGTAAAATGCTTAACAACAGTAGTTACGTACTATACTTTACCTACAACCTACTTGTACTTGTATTTATAATCTTATTATTAATAATACTTGAACAACATTCAACAATAGATATTTTTAATAATTTTATTGTATAACGTTTAATACCATAATATTAGTTATTATAATAATTGTTTATAGTAACAGTACAGTTATTAAACACAGATCATAGATCGCTTCCTTTGCTTGTTGAAGCATAAAAAACAACAGTTACATTATTAGAGGTGCTTTGTAAACTTTCATCTCCATCTCTATTACCAATGAAAGAAGCACATTAAAGAACTAATGTTTAATTAATATATTGTTGATAATCAAAAGTCGATTTTTCAATTATAATCAATACATACTTTCGTAGTTAAGCGTGACAATATCGAATGTTTTCAAATAGTAAATTTTGAATAAAATGGCGACGTTTATTGACAGTTGCTAAGATGTTGCTAGGGAAGCCGTGCGATTTACTTTACAGTGCGTTTTTTTTAACCGTGCGTAATAGACGTCATTAGATTGATACCGACTGTGTGATTGACTGATTACAGGGGGGGTCGTAGGTACAAATCCCTTTGTACTTTTGCTATTTATTTATAAAACTTTTGTTGTAAAATCACACTTTCACAAATACCTTCATTAGTACTAATAATGCAATGTCAGTATGAATATATATTTTATCATAAACATCCAGTTGATGTTGATATACAGGGTGTCTACAGATTAATTATATATCATATTGAAGCTAATTTTTTCTATTAATTATCATATATAGTTGTCTAATTAAATCCGCCCGCAAATAAGGGTTGCTGGCTGTTAAAGATGATAAATATTTTAGGTAGAGTGAAAGAGAGTTAGCGCGTAACATCATTTGTCAGACGAAGACAGCGAATGCCCACTGGGCACAAAAAACCGATGAGCGCACTAATCCTGCAGCCGGATCTCGTACTAATAGTGTATTTTTCTATAATTGTGACAATACTTATACTAAGACGTCATGACAAGTTTCATATTTTTCACTGATTCAGTTTAGATAGACTTGAAAGTCCTATCACCATCTCGAGGTTATTTCGGCTATCTACTGTGTAGACTCCTTGGGATTCCTCGGAATTCTGGAAACAAACTTGAACCAAAATCTTTATTCCAAATCCTTATGCCAAGATAGTGAATTCTCAAAATAAGGACGAATTACCTCATGCTTTAGAGCTCAAATGCAAGTCGTTTTACAGAGTGAACAAAAATATGTATCCTGTTATAGTAATTTATGCCGGGAATGGATAAAAATAATTTCAAAGTAACTCTTTTCTCGAAATATCTCGAAATGGGATATGAAAATACAGTTCAAAATCTGAATTATTCAAAAGTATAACTGAGTAAAATATTCCCTGCAAAAGGTACAATACAACTGGTACGAAAGCTGGTCTAATATGTTGACAAAGCAGTGAACTAGTTCTAGATAATTGCTTTCAATTGTTTTTGTCTGCCTATCTTGTATATTTCCTATCCGAAACAAATTATTAATAACATAATCTATTTAGTGGATAAATCTACCTTCTCACTTTTTCTTTCCAGATTTGTTTTAGATCATATTTTCATTTGACTTTATGTTGTAGACAATATTTTTAGATACCATAAGTAATCATGTTCTCAAACAGCAATAGCAGTATTGTTTTAAATGTCACTTAACATTTTTTTGCATTTTCCTAGGCGTTTAGTTTGTTGTAGATTTTGGAAAAAACACCGTAGTATTCTTTCACATTGTTTGTAGATTCCTTTGATTAAGCAAGTTGATGGAATAGGAGAATTTTAGACATAGTTACTATTATTTTCGATTAGTTCGTATTTTAATTTTATTTTGTAGTAGGGAAAGGAAACTGGAGAAAGAGATTACTTTTCTATTTGAATTAATATAAAATTGGGATATTTATCAGGAAACTAATAGACATATTTATAAAGTTATGAAGTTAACGAAAAAGCTAGAGTCGAATGTTTTTAAAACAGTTCACTCATATCTATAATAATTTTCTGTGGATTTAATACGTAAATCTATGAATTTAAAAAATCAAAATGAAAGTGAATGTATTTGGGTAAATATAAAAAAAATGTACACAATACAATAGTGCTACTGTATCAGTTGTCCTCAAATCTTCCGTATATTATGTGATTACGAAAAGTATGTTTAACAATTCCAGCTTTCAGTTATATCACAATAGATCCTCTCATATTCTTCGCGTTCACAGAAGGGAAAAAGTCACACAGTCCCATCTTTCGCATATACCGCGCTTCTTATTTAGTGTATTGTGCAAATAAAGTGTATGTGGTGTGTGTGCTTCAATAAAAAGAATGTTTGTATACTGGATAACATTCACTGAGACCTGAAAGATCTATTAAACGAAAAATACCGTCAGGCGTCAACTATACTCGATATCACAAAAATACAAATCTCGCTTAGCTTCACTATAACCATCATTCAGTTATTTTAGTTGAAATGGTAGTAGCCAATAAACATTTTTTTGTGTTCAACAAATTTTCAATGCTGCCTTTCACCTCATACATATTTGAGTTATGAAATGTCAAACATCTTAGTGACTGAAAATACAAAAAGTGAGAAAATGACAATAAATTGTTTAACACTGAGGAGAAAAAAGTCCCGACATTTACTTGTTATTTACGAAATAACAACAATAAACGTGTAACAAAAGAAGCTGATTGACGCAGGAAATAATTTCGGAACGCTTTATAGTTACATAGTAGTATACTGTCACTGCTAAAGATTTTCGGAATGTATGGGTCAGTATTACTAGTAACAATGTTCTAAATGAAAAGGAACAAAAAAAGCATAACCATAACTTTTTAGTTATTTCCATTATCCAAATGCCATTTGGCTATATAAAAGTGTTGAGAACGAACCCTCTAGATTAGCTGCGATTTCATCATCAACTTCCTCACTCACATCCTACACTATTACTAGGAACATTTTTTTATTTACAAATTAAAGTGTGCAAAACTTTTTAAAGCGCTAAACTCTGCTTGAAAGATGCTGGGAAAATTTCCCATTGGCTAGACATATCGATGTTAAGCTATTGGTGTACTTCTAGGAATAACGTTTGCTTGAAAGTGAAAAGGGGTCTAGTATTACCTCCACGGCAGCTGTAGGTCAGGATCTTATAGCTCCTATGATACATAGGGAAGTTGTAAATAAATCAATGAAACTTGTGTTTCCCATAAATACTTAATTGTTTCTCCTCATTGTAAATTATTTGGATAGTTTAGTTGAAAAGTGTCTTTCGTTAAAAAATGTCATTAATCAAACATAATAGTCATTTTTATTATGATATTAAAAATGTTTACTTTTCCATATTTACAAAAGCTTAACCAAAACATAGCAAATAATCATCACAAAAATTCACTAGTATGCTGGGTATTCCTTTGGAAACATGATGATCATTTTGAAAATTTTATCGTATTTTATTTTTAATTAAATATAGATGTGAATTATAGTAAAAAAAAGCCTGTACTAATTTCTCGATAGCACCGTTTATTGAAAGTAAAGTTTTCAATGGTTTATGAAGAACAATTGATACAGTAGCTATATACCCTTGAATTGTTGCTGAATATTAAAGAATCAACTTTCCTATAGAATGAATAAACTATGTAATTATAGTGTTATGGAGTTTCCTGAACAAATATACCTGACTATGTATCTCCCTTGTTTCAGTTTATTGTGTTAACTTAAAATTTTGGAAATTTCTGTACTTATCTGTTTTTCCCACCCTATTTTTACTTTTCAGCATGTCATTGAGAGGTGACTTGTACTTCCAAACCTGTACTTTCACTAAATGCAATAATGCATACTGTATTTCAATCTGATCTGTGTTCTTAACTGTGTGTCTTTGGTCCGTCCTGTTATCTGAATCTTTTTATTGTAATTATTATTTTTGTATGTTAAATGTTATGCACTTTTTTTACATTTCTTTTAGTTTTAGACCACAGATTACTTTGGCCGAAATAATAATAATAATAAATCAAAATAACAATTTTTATTTTGTTCATGAACAAGATTAGTTTAATGCTTTTGCACGAAAATGACATGAAACACCTCAACCCTGGTTAACTTTTCTTTTGATTATGTTATTCCTTTGTATATATTTTTTCCAACACTATATTACCTATGAATACTCATACCTAAAAGCATATTTTTAATTTAATCAAATTTGTTATCAGCACCTTGTAGTTAAATTTATAGCATTCTATTATTTTACGGCAGAAGTATCAATTATAGTAAAACTGAGAAATAATTCCGCATACAAATTACGGACCCCATAATTTATACAGGGAATATTCTGAAAGCAAATCGGAATTTAATGAAAAGTTTCCAAAATTTATTAAAATATCTATAATATAAAAAAATGCAATACAATCTCGTTCTCAAAATTGAATGGATTATTGAAGAACAACAACATAAAAGTACATGTATTCACAGAACTACTTTTAGTTTGGTTGGATATGTCTAGTTCAAACCATCAATTGGCTTCACTTGCCAAAATAATGTCTACTTTTCTGGCCTTTAGAAATTTCATTTTCTCGACTCCTGCTTTGGAGTCAATATAAAGAGTTAGAAATTGTCCCCTCTATTTACCCACTTCTAAGTGAGAACTGATGAGTCCCTGGGTCTAGGAGCCAAATTCATAGGACTGGAAATGGAGGGAGACAATTGCGGAACATTGCCAGGCGAAATTTCGCGGTGGCTGTCGGGTAAGTAAAGTAATGTCAGTGGTAATCGCTGGATCTAATCTCTCTTGCTCTCGTACAGTTGAGCTTTCCCTTTTCTAATACTACTCTGATTATACAGGATAAAAATATTGGATGGGGGTTATGATTCTTGTCTGAAGAAAATTTGTAGTATGGCCAGTTTTGAATGTTCGTAAGCTTGGTTGGGTAGAAACAGGATGTTTTGACCCATATACGTTTTGGGGGCAGTGCAAGCAATCTTATATAATCCTTGATTGGGTCAGTGACCTGACTAAATCGGAAATCTTGTGCCAGTAGTGAAGATGGATTTCATATCTGCGGATTTGAAGACTTGACTGGTTTTGTTGGTAATAACTTTAACATACGGAATAATTCGATTCACTGACAGTTGGATTGGTAAAGAAGAACTAGATGAAGATTGGATAGTTCTTTCATTTTGATTTGTAATGAAACTGTTTTGTAGAAGGATATGATTTAAGGAATCGAGATTGGTCTTCTACAATCTTATTTAGTCGAGTGGAGCGAGATACTCAATATGAAATATTATGTAAATTTTCATATATACCTAATTATTAAATAAATAAATATAAAATAATCCACAACAAAAGTATAACATGGAATTTGTTATTTATTTATTTTATTTGATAATCATGGAAATATTACTTTGTAATTTGAATCGCATGAGTATCGTTGTATCGGTATAAAGGCGTTCCCATCTCCGAGTCTGTTCGAAATAAAAACTTTGTAGATCTTATCCTATCCTATTGGAAAATTGGAAAATAATACAATTTGTGAGTAACTGTATTTCCAAAACTCATTCAGTACAAATGTCTTCTCACTATATATTACTAACGGTACAGTTACAGTTACAGTTGTATTTGTCCATTCAATGAAATGTATCAGTAGAGAGCATTTTCACTTTCACAAGCTGTGCCAAGAGCAAAGCACCGCATATTTCCAATCATGTTGAAATAATAATTACTTCCAATAATAAGGCGATCTTGATTTGGCACAGCCATCATTTGGAATGATATTGGTTTTATTTTTAAGTATTTCAGTGGTCCAAGTCTATCCTTGGAAAAAGAGTGAGTTAATGGAAATTCGGATACATATGCCACAAACTTGGAGCCCTTTTTGACCTCAGATTTGCCAATATCCCTGTCAGCAAATACATGCCATCAATTCGAATATCTTGCACTTAGCTGCTAGGCGAATTCGGTGGCCAGATTCTCAATTCTAGAATTTATACTATCTACTGCACTGAGACAAATTTTACATTGTGTTATATGTGCCTTTTCATATAGGGCTACTTTTGCTACAAGTCAAATTATGAGTGTTACGCGAGAACAGCAATTAAGTTATCACCATAAAATGTTTAATAATGAAGAGTTAATAATTCTAAAAAATGTTATTTCTCATACAGATTATTGCGATGGCAATAAAAAACAACAATGTTGGATAGTACTGTGTGGGACGCATACGTACTGCACTGGTACTGACACATGCGTCACAATCTCTCAACAAATAATTTGATTCAGAAGCCGGCGGGATTTTTTGTGCGATTAGGAATGTCGTATATTAAACATAAGCTACAGAATCCACGTCGTGAAGGGGTCCTAAAAATCTCAATATATGAAACCATGGACTTGTAGCTACCATTAAAATAACAAACACATTTCGTAAAGTAATCAAAACATAAATACCTTTTCATCATTAGTTGTAAACTGCACGGAATTTCAACTTAATTTTACAGAATTTTGTGTTTCTTTATCCACTTTACATGGTCAAATGGAAAATTACCTAATATGAACATTGTTTTATCACACATCATTATTCTCAAAATACTTGCTCAAATCTCACGGTATTAAATTATATTCGCCTCAAAACTTTCAAAACTATTCTTATAACGTTTAATTACACTACACCAGAGTCATTATTTCCCCAATTTGTTCCGATAGATTAACTGAAATCCAACCAACATCCAAATTATGAACAAAGTTACCATTTCAGTGATATATCGTAGATACTTGTGTTTTACACTCAAATGGTATTGGTGAGAGTGGCTTACAAGTGCTGTTTTTATTATACCGAGTTATCCGCAGCTAGTTCTCTAACAACCATTATGACACACGGATAGGATAATTTTTTATCTAATAATCCCATGAGCAGACGAGTAAAATAGCACACTGGGCTTGTTTATTTGCAGCCATTGAAGTCGCCAACTAGCGGCCTTTAAACACTCTCAAGTATAAATAAATGACGATTTGGACCGACATGCTTAAATTAAATGACAAAGTGTTGATGGTAAAATTTAAAATTTTTTCATTCATACAAATTTGGAGTATGAAAACTCATTATTTTTGAATCCATTTCGAAGTATGTTTAGGAGCCATATAGTCCAGATTTGTGGCGTTAATGTGCGCTAATTCTTTTTACCGTTGAAATTATCGAGACTTTGTGGAAACTACATCACGTTAACAAGAAAAAGGTATACCTGTTTCTAACCTCAAAACTGGGAGGGTTTAGAAATAATGGAATTTTAGGGGTCAACCGCAATATTCTTAAATACATAAACTAACCTAAAAAATGTACAATAAAATGAGTAAAACTTTAAGAAATTATTCTTGAACAGGTTGAAAAGATATAGGTTAATAAATATAAATACTATACATAATTAATCTAAAATGAATAATAATTATAAATAATTAGTGGTCATTATAAAAAGTGAGAGGTAAAAGAACATGGGGAGAGCACAAGTTTTTTGAAATATCATTATCACTTATAGTAACAAATAAACACACACACAGACATCCAAACGAACAACACATCTACACAAAAACATACAAACCAATAATAGAAAAGAATAAGTAGGTATATCATATATACATTGAGTTACTATATCAAGAAGGGGCATTCGATTTGTTCATGTATGTCATATCGCGAAGTTGATCTGATATAGTCTTTTAGTTTATTTTGGAATTGGTTGATATTATTCAATTCTGAGATGTGTTGGGGAAGGCGGCCGTAATGTTTCGGGCCTAAAAATTTAAAATTTTTCTGCCCAATAGATTTCGAAGCTGGTGGAGGTAAGTAAGTGGTATGTTTCAGTCTTGTATCATATTGGTGTTCATTTATTATCAAAGTGGATTTAGTTTTATGCTGTTCGACATTCAGGTTCAGGAAAAATAACTGTCTCGGGTCCAAGATCCCAGTTTCAGAGTAAAGAAGATCTGAAGAGTATCGGCTTGATTTACAAAATAGGGTTTTGATGAGTTTTTTCTGAACTATCATTAAATTATGGAGTATGGTTTTTCCGACTGCTCCCCAACCAACTATGCCATAAGTTATATGCGACTCTACCAATGCATGATATACTGTTTTCAGTTGAGTTTTATTTAGAATATATCTGAGGTTTTTCAGTCTGTAAATTAAGAAGTACAGTTTTTTAATAACATGTTCCACATGTTTATTCCACTTGAGATGACTGTCAATTATCACACCAAGGTACTTGAATTCCAGTGTATAACAGTATTCATTCATATTTTTGATGTCAACTCTTACTATACTTTCATATTATTCATCATATTACTGAGAAAAATATATTAGTATATACGCCTACTACATTTCCGGAGGAGAATAATTAAATAAAATTATTGCAGTTGATCCTTAAATTGCCATCATACCTAAAACCGTTGGGTTTTTGAACGAATAACAAGTTCATTTTGTTAAATCTACGTGGTTTTAATATTTTTCCACAAGAGTAGCGCTTACTTGATCAGCAAAGTAGTTTGGCCCTCATTTATGCCACACATGTGGCCCATGTGGCACCCTTTTCAACATACATCGATATGGATACAAAATTATTATTTCTTACCCCAAAACACACAACATTTTATATGTGTCCAAAAATGTTGATGTTCTTACAAAAAAATATAAAATTTCTTTTTTAACGGCATAACTTTTTTATCTTATTGTCAAAATTTTATTAAAGCAAGTTGGTTCAACATTTACTGGAGGATCACCTATCACAGTAGGTCCCATTAGAATGATATATTATATTGGTGGAAAAATAAAAGTATAAACACTTGTCGCTAGTTTAAAGTTAAAATGTATTTGAAATAAATATAAAAATATGCTTTGAATTATATATTCTTGCTCGTTATTCTAATTTTCACTAGGAATGACCCTAACTGCATGTCTCAATCTAGTATATGAATGTTATGGAGTATGGTTTTACGTATCAGGTAAAATTTGGAAATCTTTCAAAGTAAACACAACTCAGGTTTCTTAGTTTATTTAGTTTTCATTAACAAATCTAAAATAATTAAGATTTCCAAAAACAACCCCAAATTTACTGCTATTGCTATGATATTATTGCATGCTAGGAATCAACAAACAACCACTTGGTTTAAGTGGCACTGCAGTAATTCTGCTTAAGTGTTTGGCGTAGCTCTTAAAATCGAAATATTACGTATATACTTAAAAATAAATAATAATTTTCTTTTAATAATACCCAGGAAATTATACGGATGGATGTATAAGTTTTGAGATCTATACTATTTTTTATTTTGAGGACATAATTATTCTGAACCCATCACATTCAATGAATCATGTTTAATACTGGGTTTATCTAAACTTTGGAGATCAAAATAATAAGTGATACCGACTGATTTATTTGAGGGGAGCGGCTTAAACTATACCGTGAGCAGATTATTCCAGAAACTTTGGTAGATTCCAATACATTAAAATTCGTATTTTCCTTGTAAATGGCGTGTTTAATTATTTTCACATTGTGAGAGCAAGTTTTGCATTTTTTAAAAACAGAAAAAAGCCTGTGGTACCTACATTTCATGTATGAGTATGTTATTGGCTGTGCTGTTGTGCACAACCCAATTGAGTGAATGAATGTTATTGGTTGTGTCTCCTTTGTCTTGCTACATTACCAATTATTTATCAGCAATAAACACTTATCCGATTAAAGAAGTTGGGAAAAGTTGCAATTCACTACTAGATATGAACTTATTGCTTACTTCGAGATCTTTGGGATGCTGAAGAACTATGACAATTCCTAAGAATGCTACACTTGCTTGTGATCGAGCTAACACATGCAACTTCATTTGTATAACAGCCAAATGGGTATAAAGGAATCAGGAAATATCCTTTGTCTGTCGCTGCTGCCAGAAAAATCAAGGAAGAGGTATGAAGCAACGTACCAATACTTCAAGAAATTTCGCCAAACAAAGACTGCTACTGCAGTTTCAAAAACCGTGCTTTTGGCGTACTTTCACGAAAAATCTGCTGTATTGAAGCCTCCATCAAACTTATGGTGTGAGTATTCTATGCTGGAGTCCACTCTTTTTATTAAGGAAAACATAGATATTTCCAAGCATCCTAAACTTCGAGCATTTTTAAATAGGAGAGATGACGGATATAAACCCAAAAAATGTAATGTATTTGACAGGGAGGATGTAGATAAATTCCAGTTTGAAGCCCCCGATGATATTTATTTAATGATGAAGGTTGTAATGATAATTGGAATTGCTGGAGCTTGCTGTTCCAGTGAACGATGTGGAATACAAATGGACATTGTTGAATTAAGCCATGAAGTCATAATTGTTAATATTCCTTCTTCCAAAAATGGAATGGCACGTAAATTTACAGTGACTAAAAGTGACGATGAGAAGGTTTGATATTTTAAAATAGTTCGAAATTATATTGTAATGAGATTCCACATGATGAATTTTAATCCTCGCTTCTTCGTGCGATATCGAAATGGAAAGTGCTCACACCAGCCTAGTAAAATTGCAAAATTTCTGATCTTTGAGAACTGGAGTATACAGGACACTTAATTAAAAAACGTCGGCCACTTTATTAACGAATACTGGAGTTGATGTCTTAGTTCTGAAGCGACACGGAAATCTGCAACAATTGCAGAAAGTTATGTACGGAGAGCGTCAACAATAAAAAGTAAGTTGCAAATAAAATTCATACAATACAACGAAGCTAGAAGTCTCCTGCAAACCTTCAAGAGTCATAGAAAACTTGTTTAGAAAACTGAGAAAAAACAAGAAAACACTTATCCACATTTTGTAAACGTCATTTTAATTGAGATAAAACGAGAGTCAGGGGTAAACCTAGGCTTAATCGGTTGAAGTAGAGATTATCAAGGATTTATAATCAGAGCGGTTTTCATCGATTCCACTACTTAACGATTAAAACCGTCTCTATTAAATTGGCGTACTTGAAAAACGATCCTTTATTTTGTATTCTATAGTTTTTTAAGAAGGAATGGACAGAGTGTTACCAGATTTATTTAAGCTTCAATCGACTGAGATTGGCTATACTTGGTACTCAATTCCTTACTTCTCAATTATTATTTACACATAACATGTTTTTTGATAATATGTATTATTAAAAGAAAATTATTCTCTATAAAAGATTTATAAATTTTTTCTTTTTAATATTCACTAGATATTTACAATTCACATATTTTTTTATTGAGTTTTTTTTCGTTTCAATTTTGTTTTAAGCACTTTCACACCCTCTATGGTTCAAAATATTGAAGTAAAAATAATGCAAACGGGGTTTTAACGATATTCACTTACTTGTACAATGAAACTAAGTATTACTAGATATTATATTAAAAATTATGAAATATACTTTTAGTCAATTTGGGACGGGTTTTTAAGAACTAAAACGAGAAATATTCCGAAAATTCCAACTCCAAATGTTTATATAGCGCTATGGCTTTGATTAAATCAAGTAATTCGCTTGTTCTAGTGTCTATAATAAATAGTATATTTATTTCGTCTTATCGTTCGCGTTTTACTAGGAGTTCGTTTTACTCTCTGAACCTTTCAACATTGATCGTGAACTATCGGGTATCTACAGGTATATTTCTCAAATCCATTTCTAATAACCTGAAAATATAAATTCACTTCACTATTAGGGAATCCAAACCACGTGACTTTTCAACTGTCAAGATGGCGCCTGGTTGGCAAACAAAGCTTTTAAGCCGTAGCAAGGTAGCTATATACAGCAAGTTTTAATGGTGTTTATTTTGCATTTTGATTATTATCGAAGTAATCGTTAGTTGTTTCAAGGAGTTTCAAGTGTTAGATCTTCCCTCTTGATGGCTGCTAACCACATATCCCTCCTTTTCCTTGATAAATCGTTTATATGTGGGCAATGTACAAAGTTTTTCAATGTGGGAATGCGAAAAAAACTAAGCAAATGGTCCCGATCTACACGGCTTCCACAACCCACCACAATACACGTTACTGGCATTTTTTTTCAAAACTGAACTTAGGTCTCACTATTTTCTATAAATCTGAATAAAACCAAAGGTAATTATACCCAAATACTTCAAAAAAGCTTCAACAATTAACAAAACTGAACAAGTAAACAAACGTATTAAACAATTGTTTGCCAACCAGGCGCCATATTGAATTTATCTGACAGGTCGTTGGATTGCCTAATTCATTATTTATAGGTTCATTTTTTGGTTAAATTTATATAGTACTTGTGAACATTGCGTCGTTGCATTGTAACTAGAGATCAAACCGCGATAAGCTATATTTGTTTGCAAAGATGAAAATAAAAGCACCAACATACAATTTATTTTCTTTTTTGGGGTGCTTAGTTCGTGCTGAAAATACTTCTCAGTACAAAGGTCCTCATACATTTTTCTAAAACCTTTCAATTCCTTCATTTTTCAATAAACTGAATGTTTCAATATTCCTTCACATCCTTTCCATTATTCAAATTTTAGCTTCATTTCTTTATGGAGTGACTTACATTTATTGTCAATGCAGATTTCGGATTATTAACATGTTTTGATAAATTATTCAAATTGGGACTAAACCGCTTGATAAATTCATGTTTTGAATATTGAACCATTATTAATGTTTTCTTTCAAAATAATTTCATATTTTAAAAGAATATATTAAAAGTTGAATTGCTTTTTTGACCCTCAAGCTCGAAAGTTTATTTTATTTCTTAGAAACTCGTTCAGGTGAAATAATCCGAATCTTGGTCATGTGAAATGTGTTGTAGCAAATCTTATTGAATATAATATGGTTACGGTAAACCACAGATCGTGGCGTATTCACTTGATCTGTAGTCCAACGAAAATCGTGGTTTAACAGCTGCGGCACAACTCATACAGAAAAATATTTACAGAAACTGCATAAATTGAGTCTGTCAAAAGGAAATCCAAGATATCACTAAATTGACTAATTTATACGAAAAATTTGATCTCGCTTAAAATTCTTATAATCAAGTGTTAAAACCCTAACTGTATTCCTTGTATTATTTAGTTGGTCACTAACACTTTTATTTTTTATTGATGTTTATTTGATGCTTACTAATCTTTAATCCTATCAATTAAAAAAAATCCCACGTAAAACTATATAGTCCTTGTTAAAAGTTGAGAGCTTTTTGCGTGCGCATGTACTGATAGTGCTATTTGGAATATAAATGTCTTCCAACTAATCAGAACTAATTTTACTAAAGTAGTTTTATTTTTATGGGCCGCGTAGACAAGCTAGATAGCTCGTTCTCAAGATCGAGATCTTCGTCGATGAGTTCCTTAGAAAACATCACATCAGAATCAATCCAGTGCCTAGCGTTTGTCGATTCCTACACTAAGAAATCAGGTACTGTATAATATTATTCATACATTTGGAAAATAGAGAACAATATGGTTTATAAATAAACTTTCATAGTTAAGTCAAGTTAGGTTGGGGTTAGATTAGGTTAGGTTAAGTGGGTACTCTACTGTAACAGTAATAGTTGAATGTCAACCACAAAAATGCATATTCCATTAGATAAATCCTGCTTCTCGACGAAGCCGATTAGTTTATTCTGGAAATTACCTTTCTGGCCCGAGAGACATTACGAGTAGAGAAAATAGGTTTTCCCCGTGTGCGCGCGACGGTCCCATGTGAGGCGCATAGCCTGGAAGGGAAAAGCGTTTATGGATGGGTAATGAACAATACTTTTCATTATACCTTTCTGAAAACAAAAACAGATGTTGACTGAAAGCTTTTATTTTTCATGGGTGTTAACAGTTGAGGAGCGCCAACCACCATATCGTTTTAGATAAAGCAAATCCTCACCTCGTTCGGCTAACATAGATGCTGAAGATCTTCTTGAACCGTGTCTCGTATATTCTTTTGGATTTTTAAGTTCAGATGTTCTGAAATCTGTTTTGTTGTACCAATATGGCAATTTGCTTGTTGGGCATAATATCTACCTTTGCGATATGCAATAAATGCTCTTCTACTATTCATATTTTTAGGACTAAAATAAATATATCCACGATACAAAGTGTATGGGTCGAAGGGACATACTTCCTTTATAATTGTGAAGCTTCTTGATCTGTGAATTTTGCCGTCTATAACTAATACCACTAATAACAGGCCATTATCTTCCACGTTTTCTAAAATCAAACGGATTAGGTCACCTCTTCGGCATGCCCCGAAAATACCAAGTATTAAAATTATTTTAGTTAACTACCACTTCTCTTCTGGTGCTTAAAAGATTAATTTGGCAAGTTGGTCTACACTAAATACTTTCGATTTTTTCGGAGTGTTACCAACACATTGTCGTTTGAGAAATGAAATAGCTTTTAGTAATTTAGTAACGTCCACATTTTTTTTAATTGTCAGACAACTTCTTATCATTGACGACCTACTTCATAAAGTTGAAGCTTTCAATGATTTAGTTTTTTCCGAATAGAAAAATATCATCACTTGCTAACATTTGGGTCCGGTGAATCAATAGTACTCACCTATTTTGAAGATTATCCGCCAAAAACGTTGCGGGTTATTCGGAATTTCCAGAGAGAAGTCTAAGAAAATATTTTTTTCAACATTTCAATGGCAAGAAAAAATTCCTTTATTTTCTCTCTAATACTGATCTAAGGGCGCGTTGTATCTCACACCTAAACTCGGTTTAATTATAACTGATGTTTAGACTGATGTAATTATGATAATAAATAAATCAATACGTCACAGTCTAAACATCAGTTATAATTAAACCGAGTTTAGGTGTGAGATACAACACACCATAAATGTAATATTTTTAAGGAATATATTTTTTATTAAAAAGTGACATGAAATAAACGTTTGATATCAAATGTCAAAAAGTTGTAAAACTATAAGTATGTATATAGTTTGGCAAGTTTATCTGAAGCCGTGAAAGGAATGCAGTCGAAAACATTCGATATTGCCACGTTTACCTATGAAAAAGCTAAAGTGCTAAGTATGTAGTGATAATAATTGGAAAATGGACTTCTTATTATTAACAGTATTAACAATATGATTAAACGTTAACTCGTTAATGTGCTTGTTTCCTTGGATTTTGTCTATTAACATTATTTTTTCAATTCATGAATATTAAAAGATGAACACTTTTCCAAATTTGCTATGGGCTTCTTCAAGCGTTGCGCGAAAACCATAATTACCACGCCCTTCAAACTAACTCAATTGGTGAAATATATCTAAAGGCCTTCATCCCTTAGCGACCAGCTGACTTCCTATTGGCAAGCGCGTGCGTGTGTTCTTTCCTCCCACTTCGTCAATTGACTGTTATTGATTATCCTGTGGCGTTGGTATTGTCAGTGTCAGATTTTGAACTATTTCGTATCCATATCGAATTCAAGTACGATTTTTGGCATAATTCGTTTTTAACAAATACCGTGTTTTGAAAAATACCTTACCTTTAAAGCAAAGCAAAAATCAGTTTCAATATATAGTTATTATATAATAATAATTATTATTTTTAATACTTTTATAAGAATAGGTACCGTACGCCATTGGTACGTTTTTGACAGATATCCGCCATGTTTCCTCGCCCCTTACCAATGCCGCGTAGCTTCAGATAAACTTGCCAAGCTTTAGGTATTTTTTAAAAAAGGGAAGGGTGAATAAAAAAAATTGTCTCCTCTTCCCCTTTATAGAAAATATCCAATAATTTACAACACACATTACATTTTTTCATGGTCAAGATTACATAAGAAATTTAAATTGAGATATCATTTAAAATAACGGAATTGAAAGTGTGCCCAACTCTAACTAGTAGTGGTTGTAAAGATGGAAAAAAACTTTTTTTTTTTTATTTTCTCTAGAAATTCTGAATAACCCGTAAATTTGTTGACGGATAATCTTCAAAATAGGTGAGTACCTACTATCGATTTTTTGTAAAATTATTCAAAAACTGGTGTATCCGTATAGTTTACCAGACCCCTTATATTTGTTGCTGACGCCATTGGCAAAATAGCTCAAACTCCCTCTCATATGACTTCGTGGGCAGCAATTGCGCACTTATTTTTGCCGCTTCTATCGATATTTGTTCTTTAGGAGAAATCATTTCAATAATGTAGAAGAATGATAATTCAAAACACTGACTGCTGTCATAATACAATTGTTGCTGAGTGTTGCTAAGGAAAATAAACAATAGCGCATTTTAGCGCAAAGGAAAAGGTCATTTTTGGTACCCTAAATAGGCATGTCATAATATGTTTTTCAGTGAGGTATAATTAAAAAACTTTCCAAATATCGGAACTGTATGCAGCTAATAGGAACCTAGACAATTTCTGGTATGTGTAAGTGGTATGTGAACATCATCATGAACCTAATGATGAACTTAGTTTTAACGATACATGCAAAGATTATTGCAGTGCATGCATTTTGTATAAATGTTCTATTTGTTGTGTTTACAGAACCATCAACACTCACACCTACCTTATGGGTGGGAACAAGTCTTGGATCTGTTATAACAATATATATAACACCACCAGATGCAGACAGCCGTTCATCACAACCCGTAGTTGTTTCATTAGTCGGGGCCACGATTTTTAGATTAAAAGGTTCAATACTTACCATGTCATTTTTAGATTGCAATGGGTCGCTAATACCTTACTCATTCGAATCATGGAGGGATGAACAAAAAGAAAAGAGAGATAGTAAGTACATTACATATTTTTTCAATAAACAGTCGCACGCACACACTAATTACTGATAACTTTCAGAAACCTATTTATTATCTATTAACTAATTGAAAAAAAGTACTTTGAGACTATTATACTTTCCATAAATACTTTACTGTCCAAATGAACGTTGAGAACAACGTTCGTGTCTTCCTATTTTTGCCAAATCTGTTTTGAACTGATATCCACTGCTACTCACTGGGCACATTTCTAACGTGGGTCTTGTACAAGTCTGTTCTTCTTATCTACACCTTCTATAGTTGCGTTGTTAGATTTTGTGACGTTTACGTTTATCATTTCACTATAATTTAATAACTCAATAACTTCATCGTGATCTTATCAGCTGCTGTCCTGCAGTAGTAGGTACGTATCTGAGAACATACGTTAAATCTGTTAGTTTGTCCTACCGCGGTGAGTGAGAAGATCCTGACACCATGCTCAAGCTCTAATGTGAGATTACGATGACAAATAATATTCCCTTTCCAGTTATCCATTAGGATTTAATATCTTTTTTTAGTTTCAATATAAAATGTTCATTCTTTATAATAAATAAATAATCTAGTTCCAAAGTTATACCGAAATTTATGAAAATTTAATTCAATCTCTCTTAAGGAAAACATAACTGTAACAAACATTTCTACGCTGCAAGCAAAAATACCACCAATGGAAAATTAAACTAGATTCATCAAAGCAGTAGCAAAATATACGCACAAAATTTTATTGGCTAATGTTAACAGTTTATCGCTAATCTTGTCAAATCGTAACCATATATATTCATTAGTGTAGTTTCATCGATATTTTTAATCAATTGGAAACTGTCGACCAATAATGTGTGTAATAATAAATGGGTAACATTGTGGTGATAATTTAGTTAGTTAGTGGTAGCAAGCCTACTGGACAGTTAATATCCACGCAACGTTTTTATTATTTTAAATCTTGTACTTTACTCGAAGCGTCCAGTTTTGAAAGATGAGTATTTTATGGAAGTAACTAGAACTTTTTTTCCTAATCTATACCTAAACCATATTGGTACAGTATCCGCCACTTCAAACAAAATTTAAACTGTAACTCATCGTTTAGTTTTAGATAGCTCCGAGTTCAGTTTCATTTGGTAAGTTTAATCACCCAGACTTGAAAAATCACCCAGCAAAATATTGTAATGCCTCATTATTTCTGCTATATTTGCATCAATAATATTGGTACTAGCGGCTTGAGATGTGGTACTAGAAAAAAAATTATTAGAATGAGTACCAAATAGTGTAATATCCTGAATTGTCTCTTATTCGGATTAACTTCAACATTAAATATTTTTGAATAGGTGATGGGGGTTCGAAATAATGTTCGAGAAGGACAAGTGGGACAATACTAGATGACTATACTATATTTCACATGAGTTCTGATAGCATGACACAGGAGAACATTCACTGACGAGTGAACATCATCATCCTATCTAGGGAACAGGTGATGCGCCCAGGTAATTCTGGAAAGTCATCTGGTTCACCGATGGATCCAATACAAATTATGGCAATGGGGATGGTATACATGGACATAGAAAGAGGATGTTATTTAGCTTTGGTCGATATACGTCTTACGTTTCAAGGAGAGACGATTGTCGCTATAGACTTTATTGATGACATCAGAAGAGGATATACCGGACAAAAAATTGAAATATTCACTGACAGCCAGGCTCTGATTGAAGCTATCAGTAATCCAATAACTAGGCCTAAACTGGTGAGAAACTGGAAAGAATACCTTAACATGCAACAAACAACAACAAACAACAAAGTGTCTCTAATATGGGTGACGACACATGAGGGGATTGCAGGTGATCAAATAGCAGATCAGTTAGATGAAGAAGGTTCCAAAGGAGACTTCATAGGTTTGTGGAATCACAAAGAATGAGATAAGAAGGGAAATCGAGAACTGGCTGGATAAGGAACACCAACTCAAATAGAGGCTGACACAAGGACACCTCCATACTAGAAGTTTATTGAATAAGGCAGACAAGGAACTCTCATCCATGCTGTAGAAACTGTGTACTAGAAGACATTTACCGACCTGCTGACTGGACAGTGCACCCTGATGAAGCATCTACACAGATTGGGCAGAGTGCTGGGAAAATGTGAACTTTACTATAAAATACCTACTTACATACTCTGCTTCTGTAAGAACTTACAAGTTCTCAGACGGGAGCACTTTGGAGAGGAAATAATTCAACTACCACAACTACTGAAAATGCCTCCAGTCAAACTAGTGGCCTATATAGAAGACACGAAGCTACTGGAATGGAAGTGGATAACGTAAGAAATGGTACAGTTTAGTTCAAGTGCCTGGTCTGTTTAGCACAGCCAAAACTTATGAACGATTGAATGGGACAGAGGAATTTCAACGGCTATCCTGTACCGACTCACCAAGGTCCCAACACTTTCATCATTCAAGTGATGGGAAGCTCAGTTAAATGCGTTAATGACCGACCAGAACGGAGCAAACCTTCCACATCTCGACTGCTTTTGTACTATTGTTGATTATCATTTTTCTTGGGTTATAACTTAAGTAGGATGTCTAAATGGGCAAAATTTGGAAATCGTCAAGAAATATATTAAAATTTTATATGATTTAATTTTTGTGTTATCTTTAAATTAAAAAATATATAATAAAATATTTCCAGGGACGCCGACGAGAAACAGTCTGCGAATGAGTCCAACGTTAAGTTCATCGGACGGTATACGAAGTGACAATTTATCAGACAGACAATTTGTGGTAATGGCTAGTGAAAAACAAGCAAGAGTTGTTGCTCTTCCATCTCAAACTTGTGTCTACAGGCAACAACTTGCAGACACCGATTTTGTAGTTAAAGCAGAAGTGATCTCAATGAGAGTTAAGTATTCATTTATTTATTTTAAGACCTCCTCATCGTTACGCGTGAACTTGATAAATTAATGAATATTTTCGAATGAATTATGAAATATATAATATATATCTAATAATATATTATGAAATGGGAATATAAAAGTACGATACATCAAAGTCTCTATTAAAATAGATACTCGACTGATTCTCAGAACGTAATAGCTAGCCAATTTTTTGTTGGCTGCTGGTAATATACATCATTAAGGTCGGGACACACACGACCGCACGATGCTCTATTCGAATGTCGGCCGAGTTGAATAATAGCGCAATGTTATGTGTTGGTTAGAGTGCTCGGTCGTGATACAGTGATGTCTGAACTATTGTTATGGCACATTATTGTGATATCCTTCCTCCGAATGATCATCAACACCCAATTTCCTGTGTATCTGTTTTATGTTCATTGATTTTGTCATGTTTTTGTTTGTTCTTGAGCTCCCTCCACTTCATTAATCGGACATTTATTATCAACTCTACTTGCCACTGTGAGTATGAAGGCACCGTAGTCCAATTGAGAGAAAACCACTTCATAAAATCGATCATCAACTATTAAATTTTTCTCTTCGCCACTAGAAAATTTACAATATTTAAGTTACTAAATAAATTTTCTGTATTGAAAGTATCATAACATTTGAAGAATTCTGAACTACAATGAGTTTGTTGTAACTTTGCTCCATTTCATAAAATAGCTGGTGAAGCCAGGTAGAAAAGCGTATTCGATAAACTAGTTATAACTTTTACGCCGCTTCATTGGTTTTGTAAAAACTTAGTAATGTATGAAAAGAACTGCACTGCTCAATAAACTATTTGTTGTTGTTTTTCTTTAATTATAATTAGAATTCATCATCAGCTGAATGAACAGTAATGGAGAAATCCCTAAACAGGCCGACTTTTTATTTTGATTTACCATGTTTTAAAATTATAATCCACGAGTACCTATTATACAGGATAAATAACCGTTGTCCACCAGTTTTTTATTTTTATGAAACATATTTGTGCTAAGCTGATTTCGAAAATATAGGTAGACAAAACGCAAAAGTTGTGTATAGCTCTAACAAGCGAAATTCAATCAGAAGAAAAAATTTCAAGTTGTTCTCCAACCTCCTTCTTCCGATCCATCGATTTGGAAATGTTCTGTTCAATAACTGTAGCAGTGTTGAAACCATGTCCTGCGGTCTACAATGTTGGCAATTTGAATATCTGAGAAAAGATTAGTTAACTTAGGAAAAAGTATGTACAGGGTACCCAGATACAATTCTTCTGTTGATTTTTCCTAGAAATATATGGACCAATAATTGTGTTTCTCACAATACCAGACCACTTTATTGCCTGAAAAGTAGGTCCCTTTTGAAACACACGAAGAATCCAATCATCCAAACATTTTTTAAACGCATTTTCAGTATAACTCCGCGGCGAATTCTCTTTTATACCTAATCTATAAGAGATCTTAAACATTACTACGGATACTCTAACGGAACAACTGTAGAATTTATAGAAAATACATTGCAATCTCATATTAATTTATTCTGCATTCTAGATTAAATTTTTTAGTATAATAATATAAATTATTTTTCAGATAGTGTATGCTTAGCCTGTTATATTTCTAACGGCCACCTCACAACATACAGTCTACCAAGTCTGAGACCGCTCTTAGACATTGATTTTTTACCCCTGTCGGAGCTTAGGTAAGATGTTAGGACATTAGAATTTTTTTCATCTACCAAGGTTATGTTATTTTAACAAAAAAAAAGTTTACACGATTTTAGCTAACGCCGCACCATTGTTTCTCAGCATTGGTCTTTCTATTGTTGAATTTTTCAAGCAGAATCGGCTCCAGCCACTATCAAAAATATTAGAAACATTATTTTTGCTTACCGTTATAACGATGACATTCAAATGAATGTAATCAAGTGTTGGCATGAGCCGGTACTGAAGTTTTCCTGCATGCCCAAAAATAATTGTACAGAACTACACATTTTAACCGATATACATTACTAATCCAATACGCTAATAAAATGTTTCCATTCACATCTGGGATCCTGAATACCTCTTTATAGTTATCAAATGCTCAGTCTAGTTCAAAAGTGAAGAAATTGTTTTGAGGACACCGTAAATAAGAACCTAAAACTTCAAAAAAGTTTTGATTTATTCCACAGTTAATGATGTTATTTATTAAATAGAGTAGACAGAGTACTGAGATATAACTAGATGACATGACATGACAAGTAGTAGTTATTTCTAGGAACCTTTTTCGTAGCCAAGAGTATATTTATTTATACTTAAGTGTTCTCTAAAAAAACCGACTTAGAAATACTGACCTGAAAAATCAAGTTTTCTTCAAAATCTGAAAGTATTCAACCAAGTATTAAATATTCTCCACACAAATCCCACCATAACAAAATTAATAAACAAGACCTTTGGGTCTGAGTACCAACTCCCTCCTCCTCATATTTCCAACAGTCAATTACCTTCATTATCAGAATAGTACCGTAAGTTTTCATCCATGTTTGCTTTCCGATTTATTGTTCGAATTGTAGTTAACCAATACAGAATTTCATACACAATACCACAAAACGGACTCACATATTTTAAAACAAAAGTAATAATTTTCACAAAAAGCAACAACAAACTCGTTTTGTTGGTAACATTTCCAAATAAAAAAGCGCTCCCCTTAATCCCACCTTTAGTAAACTATATTTTTATCAGAATGTCATTATATGACTTTCTCCGTAGCAGCTGCTGTTGTTGTAACCCAGTAACCTTGTCAAGCGCAGGGGTTTCTTTTTTTATGCTGTTTGTGATTGCCCCGAGATACTAAATTCAAATTTTCGACCTCGGCGATCTTCCGGATCGTCGCCAAAAAGCGTAACAATCGGCAGGATTTTGCACTATTTCTACGTTTAGCCAATTTTGACCCTGAAGCATCACTTTTTCATAAAAACAACATAATTATTTTAAAAGTACATTAAAGTACAAATTTATACCAAAACGGTTATTGTAAGCCAAACAGTTTACGACATATAGCTCTTTAAAGTTAATCAAATATTCCATCAATGCTATACTAGTCGGCATGAAATAACGAAATTCAAAGTTTAAACAGCTGGTCATCAACCCATATGATCATATTAGAAAAAACAACTTTTTTGAAGTTTTGAAGCTCGCAATTTCATGCCACCTAGTATAGTATCTCAAGTTTCAAGCTAATTAGCCCCTAGTATCTCTTTCTTTCGAAGTTAATATACTGTGACTGTTGGCAATGTAAAGGTGACCATTGACCCCCTCATACTGTTTCACAGGCTTTGCGTTCTCAAACAGTCCGATGAAGAACTTCCTTACACATGAACATTCACCATTTCCCTTGTCTTTATTCACCCAAGCTGGAATGAGGAAAGGGACAAAATCCTCTTTCTATTCCGCATTTACACCTGTCAACATTATTGAGACAGAAGGAATATCTAAATTTGTGGTTGTAGATGGTAATCATCTACTCCACAAAGTGGTGTGGCCCAAAGTATCCTCATTTGACTTGATATGTTCCAGATATATTCAATATCTTGTTAGACGTTATGGTCCGCGCATAGCTATAGTGTTTGACGGGTATCCTACAGAGGCTAAAAAAAAGAGTACCAAAAGTGCTGAAGGTTATATTGGAGAAAACAACCGTGCCTCAGCTTTCACAAGAAAAGTTTTTATCTAACGATAAAAACAAAGTGCGATTCATCTACCCATTGAAGTCAAAGATGGAAACCAAAAACATTCAGGTTGTTTAGGCTGAAGAAGATGCTGATAGGCTGATCGTTACCACAGCCATTGAAAAGTCCTCTAATTTTGAAGAAGTGGTCATCGTAGGTGAGGACGTAGATTTACTGGTACTCCTCAATGGCCTCACTAATCCCACACACACCAGTTACTTCTACTTTCAGAAGTGTGGAAGGGGTAAAACGCCAGATATCCTGTACTAAACCACCTCAATTTCTTCTGACCGTCATCTCCTTCTATTCGCCCATGTCTTCAGTGGATGTGATTCTACTTCATGCTCTTTGGTCAGTGGTCAGGAAAAAGCCAAGCTGCTCGCAGTAATTCAAAAAAACCCAGACCTCAAGGAGAAAGCAGCAGTTTTTTCCAACTCGCATGTCACACCTAACAACGAAGCCGATGCAGGAGAGCATATTCTTATTGCGCTATATGGTGGAAGTAGCTTAATTGAAAGCCTCAATGACCTGCGCTATCAGCTCATCGCCAAGGCTGCAACCAAGATAAATTTCAACCTGGCCAGACTGCCTCCCACTCAAAACGATGTCAGGCTCCACCTACTCAGAACCTACCACCAGGTACTACAGAGGTGGCTTGGTATATTGATATCGATCCTCTTTAATGGGGATGATTTCTAACAGCACACTGCCTCTCCCCATATTACATACGGTTAAGTGTATACAAAAATACAATCAAACTTTGTACAAAATAAAAAAAAATTTGTTAATGATTACGGTGACGAGCAAACTCATACCAATTGTTCACCAGTTTATAATATCCCTGCCTACAATTTCGGCCTTAGCGATGGTAGGGGAAGTATATATTATATGCAAAAACCGAATAAATTGCGTAATACCTCGGATTACTAATAAAATAAATTCTAACGGTAATTACTAAAACAAAACAATGGGGTAGCAGAAAGGGAGTAGGAAAGTAAGTAAAGACTTATATAAAACCTAGGAATTCAAAGAAAATATATTACAGAGAAAATAAAATGAACTTCAAACTTGTTCAATACAAAATTAGTCGTTACAACGTGATCCTGAAAATATATTTTTCAATGGATCAACCAGTGATTTTTTTGAACACGGTCATCATGACAAGTCTGGTATCGTTAAATTCATTTTTGAAAAATGCATTCAAATATCTAATAAGATACCGGTTGTCCCATCACAACAAATTCTGTTGGAGTCATGTGACCTGATGGAGAGTATATATCCGGTAGAACTTTATAACTACCTCTTCGGAGAAGAAATAACGGGTCGATGCTCTTTCTGTAATCATCTAGTTATCTACATAGGGACTGGTAGACGCTTATTGAAAAATTAGATCAAGTTTCGAAAAGAACCTTTTTTCAAAACTCAAACACTTCTTTTAATTACAAATTTAAATACAACTCCGAATTTCCCGGAAACCGCCACTAGCGCAGTTAGGCAACCACTCGCAACCGTGATTCTTTGCCAACTGCCTGAGGTTTTTCGTTCCTCTGCCGGCTTCTTGCACTTTGCCGCGTCAGCCTTTTTCCCTTCTGCCACCTGGTGTTTTTTTGATTCGTTGTAATTACTTTTCGACCAAGTGACTTCAGCAGTACTTTTCCTCGGACGTTATTGAAATATTGATACGTAAGAATGAAAAATTCAGGTATCTCTTACAGTAGGTACTCCTTCCAATATTCAGGACTCGGCTCCTCCGCCTCATTCGTACTGTAATACTTGACTTATCGGACTTATAACGTAAATTACTATTACCGATCTGAGCACTTTATTTGGGCTGATTTACATATTGCATAAATTAGATATACTCACGCCATGTTCAATTGAGACTTTTTTGGATAATAGATTTCCATGCGGTTGATCATTATCATAGGGTAATAAATAAGAGAGGTTTTAAAACATATGGAAGAAACTGGCACAAAGTTTGTGCGCAACCTGTAGCGCACGGCTTTACTTATTCCAAACAAAGGTGTTATTTGTGTTAAGACCACTTTTTTCAAAATAGTTTCACAGATTATTTTAAAAAAATATTAACAAAATTTGCATTCCCTTTCAAAACCCCAGAGTCCAATTTTCATCATCCCCCTTCAGATTCTGCTGATGAATCAAATAGCAATTTTACCATTAAAAAAAGACCATTAGATTTGTCAAGAGATTTCTCACCAATTCAAAAAAAACAAGAACAAAGTTGCTTTCTTCTTTCAATTAATGAAACAGGACTCAAAAATTTGTCCCCCAGGAAACAAAAAATGTATATCTTTAATAAAAATCAAAAAATATAATATGCAAATTCAAAAACAAGATAGCTTCTTCCAAACAAAAAATTAAAGTTGTATATGGACTTTCCAAAACGTCTCTATTTAGAGACTTGGAAAATAATTTAGATCCTGCAGTGGTATTATTATTGTTTAAGGCTGTTTTTTATGTATTTGATTTATTTTATTTTAACTGTTTGTTAGTTGGATTATTTGTTTGTCTGTTTTTTTCATTTTTATTGAAAGTTTTTGTGTGTTATTTTGGATATTTTATTGTATGAAAAATGTTGATTTAATAGTAGTTTCTCACTTGCAGAGTTTTTTTTATTCTCCTCTTCTAATACAATATCTGCAGCCGAATGATTTAGCACAATAATGTTATTTTTCAGTCTTTGAAGACTTGACTTGAAAGACTAAAAAACAAATATTGAAGTGCAAAATCATTCAATTGCAAATATTGTACAATATTACGCGTATGCTGAAAGCTTAAAAATTTAAAAAGTGCGCGTCTTGAGTGCTAGTTCATACCTGTAGCCAAGGTAGGCGCTAGTGGTAACTTTTGCCACAAAACGCTACACGTTTAACATCTCTCTTATTTATGACTCTATGATCATTAATAGTTTTATTCCAGATCTTGTTTTTATTGGAAGCATTTATTTTCAGGTACTCTTTTTATAGTACCAGAAAAATTGAATCATTGAAGTCCCTAAGCAATTTTTTCAACTTTCCTACTGTGCACATATATCTTGAACGAATTTATGTACCTACTTTAAATGTTGAGTGTAAAGTAGAGCACAGTACTCCATATACAGGATGGCGAAACAAAAACAAACCAGTCATTATTAAGAGACGTGACAACATTGTAGGGAACGTTAAAACCTGTCAGTTTAAAATTGAAGTCTTAATTTATCCTACAAGCGAAGCTAAGGTCCATTCCAAAATATGTCTATTATACTTTGAATTGAAAACGCAAACTAAAATAATTGATCCTCTAGTCAATTTCTAACAAAAAACTAACAAGTATGAGCGTATGTCCTGAGATGTTAGTATAATTCGTGATAATGACTGATCCGTTTTTATATGGCTTTCCTGTATATAACTTACCTAAACAATGTGTGAGAAGCTTTCTAATTTGTGACTGACACCTTTCTGATAACTAGATGCTTCTAATCTACCTGTGTTACCCTGCTAGTTTTCAGACACAATCTAACAAAGGCATAGTAGACCCAATGTTATCGATTTGGGGCCAACAACTCATTGTTAACGAGGATACTGACCAGTAAGTTATTTGACAAAAATTTGGTCTATCGAATTTTCGTGCTAAATCAAATAAATACCTCAGTATACATAGAAGATCTTGTTTAGTATTGAAGTATTTTGTAAACATGTGTAAAATAAATTTAATATCTTAATAATTTTCGTAGGCATATTTATATTGAACAAAACTTATATTCACACTTTTCATCTTCGGTCTATGAAGAAGGTAACTTGGTTATCGAAACGTGCGTTAAATAGTGAAAAATGTGCTGTGTGGTAGTGTGACTTGTTGTTGGTGGCGAATATCTACAAGAATCCCATCTCAGTTGCAAGATATAATATAGAATGTACAAGTACGGGTGGCCCACTAACAAGGGACGCCGGCCATATCTCAAGAACCGTACAATTTCTGTAAATAAAAATTTAGCAGGTAAATCGGCCAAGGGAAATCACTTGAAATTATCTTCAAGGTCGAATAATGGCCGCTAGGGGGCGCGACTACAATGGCTAATCATAAAACGAGCGTTTTCAAAAATGCAAGTAGAGATATATTTTAAATAATGCCCTCGTAAACACCGGAAAATTTGTGACATTTTTTATTTGAGGTATTTTACTCAATTTTATAAAATGTAGTAGTGGGGGAACGTCAAATATGTTTTTTTTTTAAATGACAATAACTCCAGTATGCGTTGACGGATTTAAACAAACTAGGTCTCGTTTAAAACCGCTCTTTTTACTTAATAAGCTGCTGCTAGAGGGCACTGTTTGACATTACAACAGTTATTGCGCATTAACATGAAAATTTTAACTAAGAGACTATGTCTCTTTTTGCATAGTTATATAGAGGACGAAATTCCTAAAAATTCAGGGAAAACCGCAACTTCCTATCTTTTTTCTAACCGGAGATATCAATAAAAGAAGCATCTCCGGTTAGAAAATAGATAGGAAGTTGCGGATTGCGCTGACTTTTTAGGAATTCCGTCGTCTATTTAACTATGAGAAAAGAGACGCCGACTATTTAGAATTTTCATGATAACGCACAATAACTGTTGTAATGTCAAACATCGCCCTCTACCACATTAAAATATATTCGGAAACAATTTATACAGCAGATTATTAAATAAAAAGATCAGTTTTAAACGAGACCTAGTTTGTTCAAATCCGTCAACCCATACTAGAGTTGTTGCCATTTAAATAAAAACATATTTGACGTTCCCCCACCACTACAAAATAGAGTAGAATAACTTGCATATTTTTTTAAAAACGCCCGTTTTATGATTAGACAAAGCAGTTGCGCCCCCTAGCGGTCATCTTTCGGACTTAAAAATAATTTCCAGGGATCTCCCTTGGCCGATTTACCCCTTAAATTTTTTCACAGAAATTGTACGATTATCGGTTCCTGAGATATGGCCGGCGTCCATTGTTAGTGGGCCACCCGGTACATAATGTACTAATTAAATAATTGGAGCAATTTCATTATTTTCCCACTTTTTGCTACACTATTCAGCAATATTTCAAGTTTATTAGATTATTCAAATCAAATAAGCTGTGATTTGTCATTAGCGAGATATGTTGCACGTATCCAAACATATTTTCGATAACTATGTTTGCTTGGTTATATTATAAATATATTATCCAAAATATCTTTTTTGGAAAAGGCGTGGAGTGTATCGGAAGGTATTAAACAGACAAACTAATCATATAAAGATTTACCTACACAACATTGCTGATGCTTCAAATCCAAGCGCTGGAGATGGTTATAGACATGCATCACACTCTCAGACGTAATTTCATATTATTGAGCTTTTATTAACGAGTGATGGCCGGTATTGGCAGTGGCGTCGACTATTGCTTACAAATTCAATTATTTCAGCTCTTCTGCTTCAGACACCGAGAAACTACGTCTATTTAGTATTTGACTGCAATCCTTTGGTAGACTTAAGTCATTATTTTGACTGCTTTGCTATTTATAAATTGTTTCCTGTCGATGATGTCAATCGACAAAAACGCAGCATTATATATTATTAGTTTCCAATCATACTAAAAATGAATTATTCAAATACTTATCTGAGATCTCGAATCGCATGAAACTGTGCATTTCTGTTCCATAATTATCAATATTTCTTTCTTCAGCAAACGGTTTTCATTTTTAGAATAATTATCTTTTCTACTATTAACTAAGTTTCACTTTCTCATATCTGTGAATGATAAACTATTGTGAATTATTTCAAAATTAGGTTTTATTTATTTTACACATGTTTGTTCAGTTGAAATCATTTATTTGGAATTTGGAAGAATAAAAAGCATCAGTATGAGTAACTATTGAGTATTATACAGAGTGGGACACCACTCAAAATCATCCATCCTACTATTTGGCAGTTTCCATTGAATTTCAAGAAAATAATGAAACAGGTCGATTTTTTAAAATAACCACCCAATAGTGAACTACTATCGTGTGATGACGATATTACCAAAATACCATATGCATAAGATCATGACTGGATATTTTCAGAGTTATAAGGTGCAATTCTGTAAGCAAATATTAAATTTTAACGTATGGTTAAAAATTAGACAATCTTCTAACTTCATTTTTCTATTCTGTACGCATAATAATCTTTAAAATATGAACGGAAATCTCTTAATTGGACACCAAATCTGTTAAAATTCAAATCCTAATCTTGACTATGTATAGATTAAAACATTTCTAATAGCGTAAACTTCGTCAAATATAACGGCTTGCCGTTATTGTTTAACCACTTATAGAATTGACCCTATATTGGGTGTTAAAAATCACATTTTACCCACTTTAGTTCGTTTTCTATTCAATCGTGATGAGGAAAAAATTAATACAGGGTGTTCAAAAATTATTCAGTTGTTTACCACGCTGTGATAATTTTTGCTTAAGCTCGAATAGCCTTTGAAAAGTCGAGGCAGGAGCACACGTGAGCCGTTTTGCCAAATATTGTTTTGACCTAAAGTTGAAAAAATGTGATTCTTGACATCATGTAACTCTGTAACTAATTTTTAAAATCAGTTTTTCAAGAAAATTTAGAAAATGGAAAAATGTATGTAGACTAAGATTCGGCAGAAGATTTCTGTGGGTATAGATTACAAATGATACAAATGAATGATTTATCATCTTTATTTTCACTTAGACCTTCAACTTAAAAATAATGGTAAACGCGGCCATTTGTCCAAAGGCAACCCAGAAGTAACTAGATTACATTTTCATTTGCATTAGGTTTAATGGAAAAAAACAGATACTTGCAGATTTTTTTCAGCTGGATCTGGTACTAATAGGGTGTTCTATAAAAAAAATGGTGATGGTCATCAGACGATAGCAGTTCTCCCTGAAAATGAGGCTGTTATTATATATGAATCTGTGAATTAAAATGAAAAATCTGACTATATTTTTTCTTGAGATTCAAAAAATACTGCCAAATGTCGGGGTAGACTGTTTTGTGTGGCCCACACCGTATACGAAAATGCAGTATAGTGGTAAATGTGCAAAGTAAACAGGTATATAACATTAAAACATTTTTGTGTTGAAAAATTGAGCACAACTTCAGACACTTGTTTCTATTTCAAATTTAGCTTCAGCACAATTTTACTGGCACTGCATTTCAAATTGAAGGCATGAATAAATATTTTTTTGTAAACCAAAATTTGAAAAAAATAACTTTTTATGAGATTGAACGATTTTGGTCAAAAATGTTATCTATAATGCCAAAGGGAAAACATATAAGAGATTTAGTTTATAATATATCGGAATAATAGAATGAATTCACCATGGAGAATACGCTCTAGGGCTGCTGCTAGTAGAGATCATGTAACAACAAATTCAATAAAAACGATAAAGTAAGGTGGAAGTTAACGATTTAATCGAATAAAAAACTTACTGCCTCACATATGAGATTTCAAAACTGACTTTTGGATGAATTAATATTTAAATGCACCATGCTAATTGATTCAGCATGAAACCTGAGAGAGTTGATTCAGATGTTACTTTCAATTCAACCTATTTTCATGTTTTGAGAACGGTGAAGGGAGAAATGATTTGGCAACAGTACCTAACTCATTCAGAAAAATTTCAGCTGTCTTAGCCTTAACATCCGAAAAATAGAAAGAGATTGGGCAAAATAGATGATTTTTCATTGATAAATATATTGTTGTATTATTTCCAATCCAAGAAATATTGTGGAATTCGTTATTTATTTATTTTATTTGTAAATTGTCTCTGTTGCTTAGATTGGTGGTTTTGTCTTTGTCAATATTTATTGTTTCCTATTTTAACTAGTCCCTTTATCGCTTCCATTGTTGCCTATCGGCAGTGTTTTTAGAGAATTGAGCGTACATTAAAAAAAATATGAGTTTTCAAGAAATTTGAACTACATATTCATATAAATATTGTGGACCTAGTGGTTTTTGAGAAGAACGGGCTACCGTTATGTTAGTTAAGATTGCTAAGTAACCTTTATGAAGCTAAAATATGTCTGTACGACTTGAATCGTTCAATCCACATCAAACAATATATTTAACTGAATCTTAAACTAACAATTTGCATGCTTATCAATAATTTTCAAAAGATTATTATGCATTTAATTGAAAATTCTAATATTGTCATGAATAAACTCGTCAAAGAAATTAGCATGCTTTGAATATTTAATTGTGATGTTTATATTGTTTTTACTCGTAAATATAATTTATTGAGTTATGCATTATATTCAAAATACCTCTGGTTGTACTTCTTCACCTTGAGTACATGTATGTTTGTATGTTCATCTCCTGGTGGTTGCAGCCATATTACATATAACACACATGTTCATTTAAAAATCAACAACATTTGCAAAATATTATTAATAGTGTTGGGATAATTTAAATAATTTCAATTTGTTAAATGATTTTATGTCCAGACAATTTCACCGCCTTACCAGAGAAGTTGTTGCAAATTTGATTTTTTTCAATTTTAATACGCTACAAAACACTTGTTAATGCAGATAAAGATTACTTCAATTACTAGGCAACTTTTGAGGAGTAATGCATATAAAAAATTTGCGAAAAATTAATCTTTTCGTATCTTGCTCCAACCTAGTGCTAAAACCGTAGTGAAAGCAACATTCATGCAAAATATTATACATATGTCAACTCTAGTAAATAGAGCTTTTTTACATAATTGTACTTATTGGTTAGGGTGGAATTGGAAAATCTCATTCGAATGTATTATAAGGAGCCACTGGAATATTAAATTCTAAACCTTTAGGGATTATATTATTAATACCCACCGGGTGTTCCATTATTTTTCCGGTATTTTAAGAGCCTATGAGTTTTGAACGAAAATAGACAGATGCATGCGAATTCAATTGAAATACTTCACAATAATACAAGTTTTATTTGGATTCATCAAAGGTTTTTCCTCATATCCTGTAATAGTAGTTTGTACAACTAGTGCGCAAAGCGTCACTTTTCCCACGAGCGCAGAAGTTTGTGGCACGAGCCGTATGGCGAGTTTCGCAAATCTAGCGAGTGGGAAAAGTGATTTGCGTACAAGTTGTACACAATATTTTTTCTACAACCAGAAATAACATACAAAATGAAAATTTAATATAGAAAAATCAGTTGAGTGTATGTTTAATAGTGAATAATGAATAAATATATAATCAAATAAATAGTTTACTTATTTTTGGTTTAAATTTAAAATTTTTACACCCAGAAATTCACTAAGTATAATGAATATGTTGAATTGTCAAAAAAAGTTGACAGGTCATAGGTAGCTTTGTTTGACATTTCGGTGCGGAAAAGTGCCATAACGTGTACTTTTCGAATTACTTTTCCAACAGTTATCAAAGGAATTAAGAAAAGGCCTGCTTTGCGTATAGAAATTTGTGTAGAAAAGCGTGTTTTGCATAGTGGTTGTAGGAAAACTGTATTTCACGCATCCGTATGTTTTTCACTTTTCCATAATTTGGTTTAAACAGTTGGCAGCAAACGTTTCAAATATAGGTTATATTTTTTATAAATTCTTTCATAACGGTCTTGGCTTTTTTAAGAAGCAAGGTAGAAATTGCTTGCTCCGCTTTTTTTTTAATTTCAGGTGTACCTATATTTTTAGCTTCACTATCACTCTCAATCATTTTGATAAATCAAGTTTTTGTGTGGAAAGTGTCAAATAATTGAAATATGACATTTGCAAATATATCATATCATATTACCAACTGTCAATGGAAAAATAAAGTAAATAAAATTTATATTTTAATTTTATGTTTATTTCGAATTATTATTATTTACAAAAAACATTGGAGCTCAGTGGCGGATTACCGCACAGGCGCATGAGGCGCCTGCCTGGGGCCTCAACAAAGCAGGGGGCCTCAGAATTGTTGGCCTCATCCTCAAAAAACAACCAAAATTAAATAATTGTAGGTAAATGTTTAAAATGTTTACTGTGTCTTAATAAAAAACGTTATAATTTTCTGCCTTGTACATTTTAATGGATCCATTCCCCTCAAGTAAGGTCAATAAGGGGGCCTCAAAATCGAGTTGCGCCTGGGGCCTCACAATATCAAGATCCGCCACTGTTGGAGCTAACTTTTTTGGGAAGGAATTTTTCTCATTTACACCAAATGCAATACTCCCTTCGGTCGTGATGCAAACAAAGTGCTCACGTTAGGTAAATAACTATTAAAAATTAACGCAGAATCAACTGATTCATTGAAGTTTAACGCACGCAAAAACAGCACTTAACAAGTGATTTTAATCATAACACCCTTCATATTTTTCGATTTGGGGAAATCCACTTTTTTCAGCTATCTGTGGTTATTATATATTTAATTTATTCACAAATACATCATGGAATAATTGCAGGCATATGCTTAATCCTTAATAAATCAATTAATTCTGTATGGAATAAAGGAACTCATACAGGCAGATAACCGAAAGAAGTGGATTTTGTTCATCAGAAAATATACAGGATGCTACTTTTGAAAAAGCAAGCGTAAAAAAAGGCTATTTTGCTTAACCGAATGTCGGAAAAAACTTGATTAGTTTAAACACAACTTGTATCATTGTGAAGTATTTCAATTGTAACCGCATGTATCTATTTTTATTTGTTTAAAAGTTATAAGCTCTTGAAATATAAAAAAATACAATAGGACACCTGGTATTGAGCCAAACATGTATCTACATATCTATAATGTCTTTATATATCAAACTAGTTTGTAATCATTGAATCTGAAAATGTTATGTATCTGCATTTGTTTATCAGTTGAATTAACTCCTACAGCATTTCTCAAATTACCAAAAATTTGGAAAACAATTTACTTTTTATTCCCCACACTTTGATGTGTATACAGTATATAAAATTGTACTTCGATAGGTAGCTTTTTCATTGGTTGCTGGCAATAGATGCCATTAGGTCCTTATCAAATCGTGAAATATTTTGTTTTTCTATAATAGCCATTAACCTCGATTAATTAAATAAATTATTCTATACCAACTGGACCTGAATTTTTCTCAAAATTGATTTATTTTTCATCGAATATTAATACTTGAAAGTAAGAATAGTAGATACCTACTACTTCAAATGAATTATTTGTTATTTAGGTATATTTATTTCATTGTTATTGATGTATCTAAAAAAGGTCAACGTTTTTCTCCATATAGAGGATCCGAATTAAAATTTGTTATAAACGATAGTGGAGATTTTCAAAACCATACAATTTATGTTCCAATCTTGCTCATACCAAAATACCATTGCACCAACGTGCATTTTTGGAAGTTTTCAATTCATCTGTTAGTGTTTAGATTTCACCAAAAAAAAATCCACTTGACGATATTTACTCGTCGTGAAATTACTTTTGTAGTAGATTTAGCTGAAAATACACGAAAATATACATTTTTCTCCTCCCTATATTGTAAACAACTCATTTTGACTTACCACCCATAGGTGGTAATAATTTATGCCATACAAAACGTGTATTATATTTATTTATATGAATTCTAACAATACAATTATTACAATTTATGAACATTGTTGATACGTTGCTTCATACCTCTTCTTTGATTTTTCTGGCAGCAGCAACAGAACTGCTATATTTGCTGATTCTTCTATATCCATTTGGCTGTTATACAAATCAATAATTTCAATTACATTCAATTTTTGATTATAAACTGTCAGCTTGACGTTGTTGATAAAATAACAATGGTTATGACGCTATAGAAACCAGCCAAAGCTGTCCATAGTCTCATGCGAAAAATTTCTAATTAAATTAATAAAAATCCAAGAATAAATTTTGCGGGTAGAAGAAAAAATCTTATATATTTCACGGGATGTAAGTATATTTACTAGTCTCAAACTTTATTGCCAGCCCTTGTTATCACTCGAGCCCAAAATATTTCTTGACTAAGTGAAATGTTACTTGTATCCCTTATAGTATAAATAACTATCACACAATAAATTGACACAGTATTAATATCACATAAGGTATATTTTTTGAATTTATGACACATTTTACAAATTGGTAATTTTTGCAATTGTTGTTGCTTCACAATCGCTTAGTATTGGTAACTTATCCCTTTTGCTAGCTCTTACATAATTTAGTATAGGTTAACAAGAAGCAGTTCTGCAAATCTAGCTCAAAAAATTTGAATGATTTAATATTAAATGGATTTGAAAGTTACAATGCAACATTGCAATTAAAAATCTACATGCAAATTGCTTTTAGTTGGATTGAGCCATTTAGCATGGACATCATGAAAAAATGTCTTAACAAATATTTAGAAGAAAATAGATTTATACTTGGATAGTCTTTCAATTTAGTAGATATCGTTATTTTTGCTGGTATATCAAATCAAAAGATATAGTCCGCCTGAATTTATTCATATACATATACAGGGTGTTTCAAAAAAAGGTAACACCGTCTCTAGGATAGGTAAAAAACAGAAAAATAATTGGGGTTGGCTTAGTGAAATTTTTTTCTAACGCCATCCGTTTTCAAGATAAAGGGCGTTGAAGAAAATGAAAAATTACAGATTTCTTACGATTTTGCCGAAACTACTGGCACCATTGTAATGAAATTTTATACGAATATGTTTTGGAAGCTGATATATCCCATGAATTTGTTTTTATAACTAACTCTCATAGAGGGCGCTAGTTACACGATTCATACAACGTATTATTCAACATAACTTTTTTAAGGGTAGAATTATTAGTCAAAACTCCAAGTGAACATAAACATCGTTTAATTTTACACCAAAAAGGTACTCTTGGTAAAACTCTATATTATGTACCGTTTTCGGAATATTTTGATTTGAAAATTATGAAGTAATAATCGCTCCTGGTATAAACTAATGATAAAGTTCGCTTTTCTTTAAGTTTGCCATGTAAAATTGACATTTATTGATTGTTATGACAATAAGTCAACAATAAATAGAGTTTTGAAACCTTGTTATTTGTAAAATTAGATATTGTTAAACAAAATGTACTCAAATGTTGAATACACCGACATGTTATTAACTTTAGGCGAGTGTTTAGGAAACTCTAGTGCAGCTTTTACGCGTTATGCAGAAAAGTTTCCTAGAAGAAACTTACCAAGTAAAAAAACATTTAGAGCAGTTGAACGACGTTGTCGAGAAACTGGGAATGTAAGACCAAAGAAAATAAATTCAGGTAGACCAAGAACAACAAGAACAATTAATAAAGAAAATATTATTTTAAATTTAGTTGATCAAAATCCAACATTAAGTGTAAGGAATATGGCAAGATAAACAAATACATCTTCTTCAACTACTTGGCGGATACTTAAAGAGCAGCAGCTACATCCTTACCATTACAGACAAGTTCAAGAACTCTTGCCGGACGATCTACCGGTTAGAGTCGATTTTTGTGAAACATTGCGAGAAAGGACAGCCCTCAATCCAAATTTTTTAAAATGTATTCTTTTTACGGACGAGGCCACCTTTACGCGACAAGGTATGTTTAACTCCCATAACGCACACTACTGGTGTGATGAGAATCCACAAGCCAAAAGGGTATCACATTACCAACACTCATTTAAAGTTAATGTTTGGGCAGCAACTTTAGGTAACAGATTAATAGGTTATCATATTCTACCTGGAAATTTAAGTGGTGATATGTACCTTGATTTTTTAAATAATCACTTATTTGAGATATTAGAAGATTTATCGATAAATGAGCGAACATCATTATTTTTTATGCATGATGGAGCTCCACCGCACTTTGATAGAAGGTGTCGTAATTGGTTGAGTAAAAATTTTCGGAATCGATGGATTGGTAGAGGTGCAGAAGCTCCGATTCATTATTGGCCTCCTCGGTCATGCGATTTTAATCCTTTGGACTACACAGTCTGGTCGTATATTAAGGAAAAAGTCTATGCTACAGAGGTAAATTCTCGTCAAGAATTAATAGACAGAATTAAACGTCACTTTAATGACATCATAGATGATCCCCAACCGTTAAGAAGATTAATGGATTCTTTAGAAAAAAGGATAGACTTGTGTATTCGTGAAAACGGAGGACATTTTGAACATTTACTCTAATTGAATTTTATGTTATGTTCTTTGTCTTTATTTTAATTTTCTTATTGTAAGTTTTTTTAATTAATAAATTTATCATTAACTTATACGAGGAGCGGTTATTACTTCATAATTTTCAAATCAAAATATTCCGAAAACGGTACATAATATCGAGTTTTACCAAGAGTACCTTTTTGGTGTAAAATTAAACGATGTTTATGTTCACTTGGAGTTTTGACTAATAATTCTACCCTAAAAAAAGTTATGTTGAATAATACGTTGTATGAATCGTGTAACTAGCGCCCTCTATGAGAGTAGTTATAAAAACAAATTCATGGGATATATCAGCTTCCAAAACATATTCGTATAAAATTTCATTACAATGGTGCCAGTAGTTTCGGCAAAATCGTAAGAAATGTGTAATTTTTTATTTTCTTCAACTCCCTTTATCTTGAAAACGGATGGCGTTAGAAAAAAATTTTACTAAGCTAACCCCAATTATTTTTCAGTTTTTTACCTATCCTAGAGACGGTGTTACCTTTTTTTGAAACACCCTGTAGAATGCGAAGCATAGTAGTGCATTCATTTGCAAAATTCTTTTAATTCGTAATTTTCTTTTAAATGTCCGGGAGGCTCTTCCGATTATAAAAGTGTAAGATGAGACTTGATATATGTTGTAGTTATTGTTTCAATAACAGAAAATTGAAAATTTTGCAAAAAAGGTTTTTTTAGAATGGATTATTCTTTTGAATCAAAAAAGTCCGTACACTCATTACCGTATCTTCAACCCACGAACTTTTATGAATTTTTGAAAATCAAAATAGTCGAAAATCGTGATTTTCTTGATTTAAATAGTACACCTGAGAAAACGATATGCCGTGATTTTTATCTTTCCATCGAATATTTAAACTATAATAAACGATATCGCGTGATCAGATTTCACATAATTTTAATAATTATTATGTTTATTATTCTTAATAACAATTACGCGCATGCAATTTAAGGAGAGTAGTAATGAGTGTGAGAACTTTTTATTCAAAATTTCAACAACAAAAAATAATTCATTGCCGAAAAACATTTTTTTGCAGCATTTTTAATTTTTCGTTTTATTAAACAATAACGACAACATATATCAAATGTCATCTCACACTTTCATAATCAGGAGAGCCTCCCGGATATTAAAAAAAATACGAATTGAAACAATTTTGCAACTGAATCCGCCATATGCTGTGCTGTATATTTGTTTATAATCGTATTCCGCCTTATCTGCTTGCCTATGGAATACACAATTTAGAGCTATTCCTATATTCTTAGCTGTCCTAGCTGACGGTCGTCTGTTCTGGCCCTTCTGGAACAGTGGGCTGAAGGTGGAGGTGTAGTTTTCACTGATATCCATAAGTATTTTCGTACGACCGAAAAAGATTTGAAAAATTAAAGTCTATGTTGCTTTACTTCAATATTAGAGAATTTGAGAGTATAATAATGAGTTTTGTGATGCTAAGTTTGAATCAGGTAATATACTTATTAATAATTAAACCTCATTACAATGGTCTATATGCGAAGAGGATTGGGGTAGTTTTATAAAACATTTTCGTATTGATCCTAAATGTGGCATTCATTTCCTTTGTATATTATAGAAGTGATAAGGAGATTCAAACAGATTTTTGGTACAAAGCCGGATTATAATTTTTCCGATAAAACAGTTATAACATTATGGTTCAAAAATGGCTTTTTGAGGACCTGCAGAGCTGATCAAAAATTGAATACTATGAATGAAAAAGCATACATTTCACTTTTGATTTTTATGCTAGTTTTAAATTACATCGAGTTATTGTAATGGGAATAAAAATTATAAATAATGCGGTTTTTAGTAATTGTACAAAAACAAATTTGTAGTGCTATCTAGAAGGACATTAAACTTGAAATAATCTGAAGGTCATAATTTAAGCTGGAGTTACAGAACTGTTTCAACTTTCCTCAACGCAAAGAAAGTTGAAAATTTAGTATTCACTGACATTTTTTAGAATCACAAGAACATTCAACTTCAGCAATAAAGGCCATGGTTTGTACTTAGCGTCACCATCAGAAGTACAGAAGTTCACTTTATGTGCGGAATTTTGGTAAGATAATATAATTTCAATTTCAGTTCACGAAACTTACTTATAATTGACTTTATGGTAGCTCAAACTTAACGGAGATGATTGGTGAACTTTTCCTTCCAATGGAAATGCCAGAGCCTCCTAAAGAAGGATTCTTTAAAGGACTTTTCGGAGGTGGTGTTAGATCTTTAGACCGAGAAGAACTCTGTAAGTAGATATTGATTTTTTTCTTCTATTTCTGTTGTACATGAAAAGTTCATTATTACCCTCTTAATAAGGTTTTCAGTCAATGTCAACTCAGTTGCTTAACGTTAATTTTAATATGTTTTTTTAATTTGTCTTAACTATTTGTAAATAGTGAAGTAATAGGTAGTGGCCAAGCATGCCTTATCAAAGCCATTCATAGGACCGGAACTCTGCTGCATCATTGCAAAATCTACAATAAACATGGCCAAAACAAAGTGACACAGAAGAATAATGGTAAAACCCGTAGTAGGTTCATAACAGGGTACTGTAAGCTTAACAGACATGAATAGCTGATGAGACTGACAGACGAAGCCATGTGCTGAGAATATGCTATGAGAATGCGGCTGCATGGTTATGTACTTGGCGATGAAAAGCCATGTACAAAAAATTACATAAAAGGTTTAGTATCGCCACATGGAAGGAGTGTCATCTAGATTCATAATAGATCTGGAAAGGTCACATTGATATAAGCCAGCTAGCCACCTCATCAAATTCATTCTAATTTCATCTATTTGTGAGACATTGTCAAAAACGAAACAAACCAGAGTTACCCGTCCATTCATGTCTGGGAAAGGTTCTGTATTCATTTTGCAAGGACAATTCAGGAACGCCCCCTCTTAATTAATGCTAATGATAGAATCCATGATATGAATTATTACACTAAAATTATGTGAAAAATTTTGGATTAGGTACCAAAAACTATACTTTTTGATAACACCCACAGTCTACACATCACAGGATTGTTCACATTACTATAAGAATAGATAAATATAATAATATTTACCTACATAATCTCTTTATAGGTAATCGAAGAACTAACGTATTAGCTGAAAGACTTGTACGTACTTTCAAAACAAGTATGACATCAACTTTTTCACATGACTTGGTTTTTATTCACTGAGAGCATAAATCCACCCCATAACAGTATTGGAGAGTCACCTGAGAGAGTTATGTACGGTGTTCAAGTAAATTGCATATCGGATAATGCACGGCCAATGCTTGTTTCGTCAGGTTCATAGTGATTTATAGAATAACCTCGAAGAAATACTATACATCATAATATATTTTTTAAAGTCAATGTCAACGCTTAGTTGAATGTTTTATGTATGTATCCCGGGGTGGCATACACTGTTGCCTGAAAGATATATCGTTCTCCAGTTATTTACATATTACATATTTATGTATACGAAATCATTTATTAATGGATGATTTTCTATTTAAAATTGATTTTTGTATAGGCAGCCAAACATACAGAAAAACTTTCCTGGCAACCAAACATCACTAAAACTCCACGTATATCGTATGAAAGTTGAAATGACCTACTTTTTAGTGTTTTACTCCTCACAGTCGACGAAAAAGTTTTGTAGGTGATATGTGTATGAAAAGAGTGCTTCGGATGGAGGACTGGGTTCCCTGGCTGCTGCCTCTCTGAAAACAAGACAACAAGTTATTAATTCCAGATATTATAATCTTGTCCAAAAAAAAACTAATCAGTAACTGGAGATAGTGTGAAAAATGTATTCCTTGAATCTGAATTGAAAGGAAAAACAAATTTCGTTTCGGATGGAAAATAAGTTCGGTGCTTCTGTAGCACTAAAAAATAAATGATTTATTTAGAGATAAATATTTTCTTTGCATCTGGAATCAACCGTTTTGCGGCAGCTTTTGATTTTGTTCAATGGATATTTTTACTTCGAAATCCTCATATTAACCAATTTTATTTAAAGGATACTGATAAAAAAAGGCTAATATGATAAAAATTTTGAGTGTCACAAAAATTTGTTTGTCCTGGGTCATGATATACTGTACAAAAAATTCCAATAACTCTTGTTCTGATGAAATATTCTTTAATCCTAAAGTAATTCTCCTAGTGATATTAAACAAGTACTTAAGAATTGTATTTGTATTTTTCATAGACAATTTTTAGGATTTTTTTCTGTTCATAGATAACTTTTGGGATTTACTGTCGATTCTATTATCTTCATTGTTTTCAATTTCTAGTTGGTGAATCCAGTGGCAAACCCAGTAAAGCAGTGGCTAAACACATTCCAGGTAACCTTTCTGATCTTAATCAGAGATCGACTAGCGCCAGTAGCGAAGTCAGTAGAGCTCATAAATTAATGTTAGAGCGAGGAGACAAACTCAACCAATTAGAAGACCGAGCGGAAAAAATGAGAAATGAAGCTGAAAATTTTTCATCATCGGCACACGAAGTCATGCTCAAATACAAGGATAAAAAATGGTACCAGTTGTGAAGTGCTTATACTGTAGTTTTTACTTACTTTTCATAAGCGTGTTAATATTGATAAACAAAGAATTGTACAGATTTTCGTAATAGGAATGTAGTATTAATAGTTTATAAATAAAAAAGTACGTGACAAATCAATATAAAACTTAAAATGCAATGTAAAAGATTTGTTGATTCGATGTTTGTTTTGTTATTAGTAACAGTAATACTTTGAACTTAGTGCTTATGCCATTTCGAGTATTCTCAATTTCTTTGGTTGGACGAGAAAATTAAAAGAAATTGCTGTTATATATCAATATACTTCGTCATTACACAACTTTAGGTACTCTAACTCTCAAACTCATATACATACATATTTTGTTACCTGACAACAATGATAAAATGTCAAACTTTTTTCCCGTCACAGAAAAAATATATTTTTCAACATAACTATAATTTCATTACCGAATGATTTTTTTAAAATTCGTTCAATTTTCAAGCAAACTCTGAAACCACTACAACATTTAAAATATTTGTTTGGAAAAAATCTCTTTTTCTAAGAAATATACCTGTATTTTTTTTGAGAAATGAGAAAATTTGGAAAATCCATATTTTAAAAAAAGTATCATACAGTAAGTTATACTTTTACAACTTTGAGTTTTTTTTTCCAAAAGAAATAATAAACCCAAAAATTGGTTGTCCTCTATTTTATAAGAAAATTCAAAGGCATGTCAAGAACTTAATGATATGTGTTTCAGATATTATTAGTATTTACAATTTTGGTTGAAACCAATTATTCAAAGAAGTACTGTTACTAAATATTTAATGTAAGGGCATCCATCATACTGGAATTCAAGGAAGGCGCTGATATCTCAACAACATTTTAATTTGATTTAATTTTCCCTGACCACTTGCTTCAGATTCATTGCTCCAGCTAGCCATTCACTTACAAACAACAATCTGAAAATATACTAAAAACTTGATTTTAATTAAATTTTCAGTGCAATTACAAAATGACTGACATGATACAAGATTCCTTTATCAATTCCCTGTATATCATCAGTTTTCAATGAATTATCAATGTGCTATTCTCAAAAATATAAGGAGGATTCATATACATATAATGGATAACCTTGTACATCGTGAACAAGTTCGGCTACAAAAAACAACGTTTAATATCTCCTGTATGTTCCTTGTGGTGTATTCATTATTCTTTTCAATAATTTTCTTGGGAAATTTAACCACAATATTGTTTATATTTTTATTTCAACGTTTCGGTAGCATTACAGCTACCGTTGTCAAGAATAATTGACTTAAATTTCCCAAGAAAACTAACAAAAGGAAATTTTCAAGGTAAAAGCAATTTATGACCTCTAATGTATTGTCATATTGCTCGACTGCCTAAGATAATATGTTTATTGATTTGTCACCTACTTTCTTTAGACCAATAGGCAGCAACTTGTTTAATAATAATAATTTTGAATAAAAAATGGGTTCAATTTTGTTTATAGAGATTGAGGATTGAGCTTCTTGAAAGAAATTTATACAGTGCGTCCATAAAGTAACGCATAATTTCATTATTAGCTAAATAAACAATAAAATTAGAAATTCCCGAAACAGGTCGATATCTTTGATTTCAATTTACTGATTTTTCAAATTATTATCTAATATACAACCCTCAACAACAACCCTCGTGTGATAACGTCATCATCACCATTTTTTTATGGACCACCCTTTTTTTCAATATCCGGATTTCTCGTGCTTAGCTGATTCCAAAAATGAAAAATACGTTGCTTCAAATTGTTGAAGGGTGTCCAAAAATAAAAAAAGCTTTATGAAAATTGTTTATGGAAAGTTATACGTTACTGAATATAATAAACAAATTAAATAGAATTAAGTAGTAATGCAACTACTGTAATACACTACCAAAAGCGAACAAACAAAAATTTACAATAAATGTTCAAATTGTTCTCCATTTATCATTAGCCTATGCCCGTGCATTACTTTCGTCTCTAACAGTCTGTAGCATAGAGGGTGTTATGTTCTGTATTTATTGTCTAATTCAGTCCTGTAGTGGACGGATATTGCTAGATCTGTTTGTGTAGACTTAAGATTTTAAATGACCCCATAAAAAAAGTCTAATGGGCTCAGATCAGGTGATCCAGTGGGCCATTCCACTTCCTATCCACCGTTGTGGAGAAGTTCTGTTTAAAAAATCGAGTCATCCTGTTGAAACCAGATCCTGCGGTCGGAATTAGTGGGTATTTGAATATCAGGAAAAAGCTGGATCAGATCAGAAATTAATGTATTTTGTAGGAAATCCAGATTTAATGCTGTTGTTAAGTTCTTATCAAAAAAATATGGGCCAATAATCGTATTTCTCACAATACCAGCCCATACGTTGGTTTTTCGTGATTTTTGGGTAACGTACTCTTGCATACAGTGTGGATTTTCATCAGACCAATAACAGGTGTTTGTTGGTTAACACGATCGTTCAAATAAAAATTTGCCTCGTCCGAAAATAAAACGTTATCAATGAAATTGTTATTTTGGTTCTCATCATATACTCGCAGAATTCAATTCTTCGGTTAAAGTCGTCTACCTTTTCTAAATCGTTAACAATACAGAATTTTACTTTAATGTTCCTGGCAGTTTTCAACGTCAAATGAAAAAAATTGTAAAAATACTGCCAAACTATAAAAATGTTTTTATAGTTTAAGAGCTTGGATCACTAAACTAAACTACAACGTTAAAAATAATGCAGGGTGTTTTTGATAGTTTATTTAAGTAATTATCTTATAACAATACGTAATTTCATTTAATGTGCTTATTACGTTTATTGTTTATTTATTATTTTGTGAGTAGCTTAAAATTTTTGCATTTTTGCCCACCTTAATGTACCAATTTGAAGCAACGTATTAGACATTTTTGGAATCAGTTCAGCAAGGGCAATCCGGAAATCGCAAAAAAGGGTGTTCCATTTAAAAAATTGTGAAGACGTTTTCACACGGAGGTGGTTCAACCTGTAGGTATATTAGACTATAATTTGAAAAAATAGTAAATAATTAAAAATCAACCTGTTTCGGGAATTTCTAGTATTATTGTTTATTTAGCTAATAATGAATTTATGCGTTACTTAACTTAACAAAATATTTAGAAAATATTCATTGTTTTAGATGTACAGAGAAAAGTAGAAACCTGAGGTGGACATCTTATTATTTACACAAAAAATTAATCAATAAATCACAGTATTAAAAGTAGGTATATTTGTAGAATGATTAGTCATTTATATTTCATCCATTATATGATGTCAAAGATTTAAATATAATTTGAGAATTTTGTTATTGCATGATACTATTTTTTATTATATTCAAGGAGTGAGGAAAATACATTTTTATCATTACTATATACCTACAGTCTGGAATGGACCAATAAATAGCATTATTATGAGAATTCATATTTGAAACAAATTTACACGAATTATAAATAACAGCTAATATCTAGTATATATATGTTTATCATGTGATACAAATAAACCACGACTTGCAAGTTATCGATTAAAATCCCGAGCAAGATGTTCTTAAACTCGTATAAAGTTCAAATTCGTTCCAGATACGTCATCTTCCGTTAATTCTATTTTATTAAGCACTAACGCTAAACATTGTTGTTAAACGAAAAATTAAAACATTTTATGTCACCTTTCCACCACTGCTGCTCCTTAAATCTTCATAAGAAACAGGCTAATCAGTCACTGATATTACATCTTCCAATGAAACTTTATAAACAAAATTATGTCTCTTAATTCAAAGAACTTTAATCCTAGTTTGTTTGCCCGTTGGTCTATCCTTAAACTTCTTAAACTTAATGCAAATTGTGATATTCTATTCTGCCGAAATGGACAGATTGCGATGACTTTTAAACTACCTAGATGATTTGTTACTTCTGAAAAGCAGCACATGGTTTTCGCACTTAAAAGATAATCATATAGGTACTATAGGTATGGATATAGTAATCTCGTAGCAAGAAAAAATATTCTTACCTTTGCTACCGAATATTATTCCACTAAAAAGTGGTACCTATAGTCACTGGTAGATTATTATATTTTAGTTCACTACTTTTTTTAATTTTTTTTTTATTCTCTGTTTTATTTCAATGTTAGCTTTTTATAAGTCGTTTCACTTTGATTTCTTCGGTGTCGGATTACTGAACGTCAGTTGAAATTTGTATGTCCAATATAAAAATAAACAAGCAACACGTATACCCTATATGGATTCATAAAATGCTTTTCAAAATATAAATAAAGGAATCTACAAAGCGTACTGGAAATTGCCACTCTCATAAGGAGAGTGATGAAAACGTTTATAAAACAACATACTCAGCTTCGAAATATTGTTAAAAAATACGCAGCTTTTGGATATAATATATAAGTCTTTTATATGGAGATTCATCACATCTTTAGCTTGTGAAACCCAAATTCAGTTCCGCTCTGGAATTATATGTTGATTTATTCATGGAAGAAACATATTTGACAAATAATAACCATATTGGATGAAAGACAAATAAGTTGCTTGGAAATTCACTTCAGAACTACATGTCTCTGTTTAGAACAAGGGTTCAGTACTTTAATACTAGAAGGTAGAAGGAGCAGATTACAATTTTGCAAGTTAAGTAACAAAGGTATTGCAAGATGATATTTCACTTTGGGTTGGAATTTAACTCGGCTCTGTGAATTTTGAGTATTCCCTTCGATTTGACGCACACTGGTCTCATTGAATTGATTGTGATCATTGGAATCAGTGTTACCAGTGTTGTTTTTCCTAATTCGTTTGCTGAGGTAATGCCAATTAAAACTGGAAAATATTGCATTGTTGCCCAACATAATCTTCTGTTCCCATAATATACTTAGGTATCTATTAAAAAAAATTGGTGATTGGTACCTATATTCGTTCTTTTATAATATAGTTAGGTAGGTACCTGAAAAGTTATTTTTGTATATCCACTAAATTTTGAATAGATATAATATAGTTATTGAGTTGAATGAAATATTGAATGGACATTATTCACTTACTTTGAAATGATACAAAACTGGAGAGCCAATAAATATTAACAATATTAAGGTTAGCGAAACAAAAATATCAAGTCAATATCAACACGAAAAAATCAAAACTATTGGAGAAGTATTAACAAGTTTTGTAGTTTGATAAATGGATGTAGGTACTTAGTGTAAGGTAATTGGACAATGTTTTGTAGTAAACAGTAATTATTAGGGCAATACATGGTTCCTTATACTATTTTTATACCCAAGGAAAATTATTGATCATTCAAATTCATTCCAAACTATCATGAACTCAATCAATAATAAAATTTCAACAAGTACCTACTTAACTTTGTCATTTCAGTAAAGCCCATTACTAATTCTAATATATTATTAAGTTGGTATTGAAATTGAAGCATACATTATTTATTGAACAAGGTAAACTGGGCGAGAAATAATCATCTACATCTATTGAATATAACAGACGGAGTAACTAAAGCTAAAAGAGATCTCTAAAATCAATCACTGAACTGGGCGAGACACACTATACATTTCTCATTCTGGTCTTTCGAAAGTATCAATATTTTTAAGTAGATGGAAAACCAAATTATAACAAATATAATTGTTTTGCATTATATATTGACATTAGGAAAACTTAATGCACCTATACATCAAACAGTATATTAGATGAGAATGAATGACATGATTATTTTTTTCCCTTTCTTGAGAAACTCAATATGTACTACAAGGTATCGGATACTTTTCAATAATTGATTACATAATTGATTACATGATTCTAACATATATCAGAGCTAGCCCACCGAAACTATATAATATAATTGGGATGAGTATACACCTAAGTGAAATTAACAGCATATAGGAGCTCCACGGAATGAACCAGAAATTACGTACATTGTTTTACGGCCCAGCTTACCTACACAGGTCATGTTATCGTTTTACTTAACTTCGCCCAATTCACCTAGGATAGAAGGACGCTTTTCAAAATTCAGATACCTCTGATATTTTACTGCCAAATCCACCACCGTCGCTCGTTATAATATTGAAACACGATCATAATTATTTTAGTTGTCTCACAAATTACAATTAACCAATGAATCTGCTGTGTTTTATATATCTATTGGAATTTTTTTTAATAATATCCCGTGGAACAACGGAATCTTACTCGTACAGCAAGATTACAAACTAAGTACTGCATGGAGGGTAGTTATAAAAATAATTTAAATCATATTACAAAAAAGTATATGGAAATCATTGTTTTTCGTATTCTTTCCATATTTCTATCTAAATGCTTATGTAACTGGCAGTTGGTGATTTGATGAATATATATTTTAATTGTCTAATTTAAATGGAACCCCGCATGTATATAACCTGCTGTAATTATATAGAGAAACAAGTAGTGAGTGTAAATATGTACTAAATTTGTTTTTTTTAACTAATAAAAAAACATGTTATAAGTATTTGGAAGACAATAAGGTATGTTTAAAAATCTAAATATTTTTTTAATGGTACTTCCCTAATCTTAACTTTTTTTTATTGTGTTGTTAATATTATTAAGTACCTACCTATTTATTTAAAAAAACCAGTTCGTTCTTTGTGCGCATTCTTTATTTTTTTGAAAAAATGAAATGCATATCAGTGAAAGTACAGCTGTTACATAAATATAGTTATTTTATATTGATCCATGATTGTTGAACCAATTTATAGTTTATATTATATTTCAACGATGTTGAAGAGAGATGCAAAGAAAACTGGTTTGAATGATTAGACTATTTTCTGCTATAAGGGATATTTATTTGGATAACATTTATCTTTTGACAATATATAATTGTATAATAATTCAAATTCTGCTACTACCTACCTTGTCGATTATCAATCAATTTTTGGAACCAATTGCGACGTTATTGGCTACCTACTGAGAAGAAGAAGCAAATACCCCAAAACTTTCAAATTAACTATTTAAACTCACCTTTGGACCATGTATTCTGGTTCTATCACCGTCAACTGCGTTTTACAACATTTAAGGGTTGGTCAAAATTATCAGAGTGAATTTTCCGTGGCTACATTTGTAGAGGCTATTTAGTAGCCATGAGCAATTTAAAACGCGCAAGAACAAAGTCAATTGAATAATGTTGTCTGTTTAAATATTTGTACATTTTTATAGGAACAATTGGCTTTACCATTTTTTTCATGTTTGCAAATGATGATAAATGCCAAGGAGGCCTAAAGCTTTCTAATTATTTGATGTCTTCCTATTTCTCCATTTATACATTGCCAAATGTACCTATAACCAATTAAAAATCAAATAAATATGTGAATATATGTTAGTATTCTATAGATACCAAGCCATAGATAGAAAAAACTTTGGTTAGTGAAAAAAAATAAATTTAATTTTCCTAAATTATGCACTGAATGAGCTGTGACATTGTATAAACTAAAAGAAATTAGAGTATAGCTGTTGAAGTCAATTTTATTCTACCATACAATTATTTTTTTTTCATATAAGAATTGTGTCCATCTCATTCAGGCCCCTATAAGTTTAAGAATATATTTTATATAAGGTGTTCCAGCAGTAAGAGAAACTACGTATAATATTAGTTTCTTAAGGAATTTTATATCAGCAAACGCTTCACGTCAAGCCGCATGTACAGATTTTCTATAAGAGTAGAATTACGTATTGTGATTGGCAATATTACTTTTGGAACAGCAAACGCACAACTTAATGATAGCGTCACAGCTCTTCAATTACATTTTCCGCATTCCTACTACGGACACCATTATGAATGCTCATCCTTGTGAAGCGGCAAGGTCTACTCGATCCAAATCGCGATTGAGTATTATATATATATATTTTCAAATTAATTAATGTCATATCAATTAACTTTATAATTCAAATCATATAGAAAAAAATAATTAGCAGTGAACAGCAGCTTTGAAAATTAAGTATAACACCCTGTATATTTATTTGGATTTCACGTTAAATTTGAATGTTACTTTGTGAAGAACACCATATAACTAAATCTATCTTCTTCAAGAAAATATATATATATAACAGCTCTACAGGCCATGAAGGCCTAAGGCTTGATTGGCTATTTTCCTCCATTCTCTTTTATGTTTTGCCACCTCTTCCCATCTGCGTATGTTCAACAGCTCTAGGTCCTTTTCTACTGCTTCTATCCACTTTTTTTTGGTCTTCCTCTCTTTCTTTTACATCCAATTCCTCTTCTAAGTACTTCTTTTGTTGCTCTGCTATTTGCAAGTCTCTCTATGTGCCCTAAGTATCTTATACGTTGCGACCTTACTACCGCCGATATCGGAGGGCTTTCATATGACTCCATGAGCTCCTCATTTGTTCTTCTGATCCAGATATCTCCTACTTTTCTCCCCCCATATATTCTTTTGAGTATTTTTCTCTCCCAAATATCTAGTAATTTCTCTTCTTTTTTATTCATGATCCACAGCTCCGCTCCATATAAGACTGTTGGTCTTATATGATCGTTTGATAAATTCTTTTTTTTGTTCTTCTTGATACCGTTTTCGATTTAAATGTCTTCAATAGTGCCAATGAAACATTGACCTTCTTATCCAAAATTATCCAAGCAATACCTATGTTCTTTCAAGCAGCGAATTAAATGAAATGAATCTTATTAACCTGAAGGTTCATTTGGAAGAATTGACGAGATATACTACCATTCAAAACTGTACCTACTTGTACCATTAGGCGCAGTTTAATTAATATATCCATCCATACACACATTCGTCTATATCATATTATTCACACATCAACAACAAAATGTGTTATAATACAGTTTTTTTGAATTTTGGATTACGTTTTATTGTCGCCAATTCCATCTATCTCGTCTATACATTTCAAATTTCCTGATATAACAGTATACGTCAAGTTATTCGATTATAGTCAAAGTGCAAGTGTTTTCTGATAATTGCTTATAATAATCAATCTATTATACCTGATGGAAACAAGCTCCATATCCACAATAATAGCGAGGCATGAATGTTAAAACGTATCGATAAATATTTCACCTCATTAATAGATAAAGTTTATTACCTACCATTCTCTCTTGTTTAAGTAATGTTGTTAACTATTACCAGGGAATATATCCTCTAAAAGAATATCAGTAACCTAATAAATATTATATACAACGCGTGTATATCACTATTTGGGAATAATCGCTTTTATTTTTTCCCAAATCTCATATGACAGACAGAACGATCAATCCATTCCATTCCTTGAATCATCATTAACAAGCTGGAACTAGTCTTTTTTAATTATCCATTCTAAATAACACACTGGCGATCGTGGTAACTGGAGGAATAATTGAAGTCATTCTGATGTGACGTTCTGAATTTATGATTTATATTTAAAGTGGTTAAGTAACTAAGCTAGTCAGTAAAAAAATATCTAGGCACTACATGAAACATCTTTTTCCATTTCACCAGCACATCAATTAGTTTGGTGAACAAAAATTCAGATGCTCAATAGAAAACTCAATCATAAAAATTTTGTATTTAAAATTTATTTTAAAATATTATGAAGGACATATTTCCATGCTCTCATATAGATTTTTGTAAAATGGCAAATAATATATTTTGGTTTCTCTTTCATGTTGGTGCACCATAAATATTTGTTATATAATTACGTTATTCTTGATTTTACTGAATTTGGAAGTGGGAACAATTGTTATATACATTGAAAATATATTACTGTATAAACAAACATTGCTTCTTTTGAAAAATCTCTTTTTTTTGTTAATTTTCGAAGATTTAGTTCCCATTTCAATGTAACTTGTTAAGCTATATTAGTTAATAAAGAAAGTATATTACTGTTCTATTAATAAACGAGAATTTATTTATAAATTGTTTGTCTTAATTTCCCTGTCCACTATTTATTTTGAGACCAACTCCGAAGGATTATTAAATATAAAACAATATCACTAAGTAAAGAATAATTCACTGTGGCATTTGGAAGTCACGTTAAAAATATTTTGATCAGTAGGTATACAGGGTGTGGCGCGACAAGTTTTGATTAAAAGTAATGGCGGATACAGTTATGTTAAAAATCTGAAATTACGAAGCTGTAGGTTTTGGATGATGCTGAGTTCAAATATAATGTTGTCCTGAATGTGGCACTTCCGGTTATACCGGAAATAGACGTCAACTTTGTTATTTTAAATAGAACCTAATATTTTTTATTTTATTTTCGAATTCTACATGAAATTTTAGATAAAATTTGTGAACAATGTCCTATACCAAAAATGAAGTATTTTCGAGATATTTCGTTTTTTTTCAGAATTTTGAAAAAATCCTAGTCCACATTAAATAACGATATCTCCATTAATATCGAAGATAGTAACGTGAAATTGTAACCAATAAACAACAAGGGCTTGCCCGTTAACTCCATATGTCCAACTCATTGATATTTCATACAGGATGTTTTAAACTTAGCCGCCAACATGCACAATTTAAATCATTTATAAGTTGCTTACTTTAAATAGAACACCCTGTATTTTATTACATTTGCCGATGTATTTTTTTAAGCCAATTCGTGTGGTATGGGTATTCCCTATACCTAAATCCAACCACTTTTGAGATATTTCATTATTTTAGTTAAAACATAACAACACTTAATGATTTCAACATTAGTAAAGGGTAGGCCATGATTTCCATGATTTAAGGTGATATTTTATCATTTTTTCATATTATTACTTCTGAAAAGTAACCAACAGCATGAAAGGATTATTAATTGTGGATATCATCAAAAACGTTGACTAGGTATTTTGTATTAATTTAATTAGATAACGTACAAAAAAAATAGCTAAATGTAATATTAAACAAATAAAGTTTTATAGTAAGTGTTCAAAATTAGCACCATCTACTTCTAAACATTTATGAATCCTTTTCATTAGGTTATGTCTTGTAATTCTGGAAATATGGTCGGGTGTTAGAGAATTAAAAGCAAGTAAGACTCTCTGCATCATATCTTTGTCGTAACAGGAATGGAAAATACCTGATTTTTAATGTAACCCCAAATGCCAAAATCTAAAGGAGCCAAGTCAGGAGAGCGAGCTGGCCAACGAAACGGACCCCGATTGGCAATCAATCTATCATCAAACATGTCGTTAAGATGCTGAGCAACAGGCCCAAAGTTATGAGGAGGTGCTCCATCTTGCTGATACCAAGCTGAAGCCGCCTCTCCATTTCTTAAAGCATGTAACGCCGGTCGTATAGCTGCTTCTAAAATGTGGCAATAACTTTCACCATTTAAATTTTCATCATAAAATTGTGATGCTAAAATTTTATCGTCTTTTATTGCACAAAAAACATTAAAACTCCAACTATCTTGGAAATAACGTTCTCTACTAACATGTGGATTTTCATTAGACCAAAAATGGGAGTTATGTCGATTAAATAATCCATTTTTGCTAAACTTTGCTTCATCACACCATATAACTTTGTTTATGAAGTTTTCATCCTCTTGGGTCTTCATTAAAAACCATTCACAGAATTCTACCCTACGAGGAAGATCACATAATTGTAAGTGTTGCACCAAATTATAAGAAAATGGTTTCCATTTGTGTTTTTTTAAAATGCGATGAATTGTTCTCGTCGACAAAGTAAGATCTCTCTCACAATCTCTAATGGAGGCATTTGGAGAGGCCGTAAAATAACCCAAAACATTAATTTCGTTGATGTCATTGTCCACTAGTGGTTTATTTTTATTAATTTTTGGCTTAAATTGACCAAACTGACGGCAGTTTTTAAGCAATCTTCTTACAATATCACCAGTTGCATTTGGTCGATATGGATATCTTTCTGCAAAAACACGGCAAGTCCGTTCAACAATTCTATTACACTCACCGTAAATAATAATAAGATTTAAAAAATCATCATTACTAAATCCTACATTTGCCATTATTTACTATAAAATACAAATGTGAACTGTCAAAATAAAAACCTTCTAACTATCAAATCTTTGACAGCCATGGCGGCCTACCCTTTACTAATGTTGAAATCATTAAGTGTTGTTATGTTTTAACTAAAATAATGAAATATCTCAAAAGTGGTTGGATTTAGGTATAGGGAATACCCATACCACACGAATTGGCTTAAAAAAATACATCGGCAAATGTAATAAAATACAGGGTGTTCTATTTAAAGTAAGCAACTTATAAATGATTTAAATTGTGCATGTTGGCGGCTAAGTTTAAAACATCCTGTATGAAATATCAATGAGTTGGACATATGGAGTTAACGGGCAAGCCCTTGTTGTTTATTGGTTACAATTTCACGTTACTAGCTTCGATATTAATGGAGATATCGTTATTTAATGTGGACTAGGATTTTTTCAAAATTCTGAAAAAAAACGAAATATCTCGAAAATACTTCATTTTTGGTATAGGACATTGTTCACAAATTTTATCTAAAATTTCATGTAGAATTCGAAAATAAAATAAAAAATATTAGGTTCTATTTAAAATAACAAAGTTGACGTCTATTTCCGGTATAACCGGAAGTGCCACATTCAGGACAACATTATATTTGAACTCAGCGTCATCCAAAACCTACAGCTACGTAATTTCAGATTTTTAACATAACTGTATCCGCCATTACTTTTAATCAAAACTTGTCGCGCCACACCCTGTATAAAAAAAATTTACAAAAATTAATGATGATAGGTATTCAATGACGAAAAGATTTAATTAAATTGGTCAATTGATGAGCTATTGACTTGTTTAATTTTTATTGTAATTAATATTACTAAAATTTAATATAGGTACTATCGAACCCGCTAGACTTTGTCCTGTTTGAATATTGGCTTGTCTGCTATTCGTTTGGGTGACATAATTGATTTAGACAATAAAGCAAATACTATGTGACCATCGGAATTACAAAATCACAATAAGTCACACATTAACCAGCAAACATAAATTCTGGTTTTGTCATAGCCTACCAAATATTTTGTACCTACGCAAATACGCCGAAACCGGCCTGCAAGTGATATGGTCCCTTCTAATTATAAACCAGAATGGTTGGTTCTATATTTTATAAAGATATTATACCAATCCCCATTAACTTGGAAGTGTAATTCATTGTCTGCAGGGTATATAGCTCGAGAAGTAGATGTTGCTTCCTAGTGAACGGTCTAACCTTTGGAAAGTAATTTTCTAATTTGTTTTAATAGTTTTAGACTATTATTTTGACTTCTATTTTGTATATGCTTAAGGCTTCTTGGCCTATTCCACAATGTGTCTAGATAGACAAAGTACCTATGTATTGAAAGATAAAGAATAAGGATGGATTCTTGAAACTAAGTTTTTTGGTCGATTTCATTGCAATTCTCGAGATAATACGAAATAGCCGTTCGCAAATATACAGGTGGAAGTATAAAACATACATTTTTAACCGCTAATAATAAACAAAACATTAAAACGTAATTTTTCAGGTACTATTATTCCACATAATTTATTGCTTAATTCGACACATTGTTTTGGTATAAGTAAATGTTCAATTCAAATAATAATGTTCAAATACGTAGTATTTTCAATAAGCTTTTTTTAATCTTTCCGTATCTTTAGCGTCGCCTTTCCACGATTGTAACTGAACTGTGTGATGGTCGCTCAAGTCCTGAAAAAAAAACGTTAGATTAAAATTTGGGATGACCAGCGATGAATATTATGGAAATTTTTATATTTGCTTAACAATAAGATAGATATTTTCCAGTTCTTGTTCAAATAATAAATCACACAGATTTTAACACTTCATAATGCGACCTCCTTCATGTACTTTATTCCGAAAAAAATTTAGTTTAACTTTAAAATATTTGAACAAAAAAATATGTTGAGATTTAGTATACTTTGCCGATAGATAAAGGAAGCTGGAGGCTAGGACAATTTCTACTATTGGGCAAGCCACCATCAAAGCAAAAACGGGTGGACATAAGGAGGAGTTTTATTACCGCTACCTTGAGCAATCTTAGTAAACAATCTCCTCACAAAACTGTCCACAACAGACGTTTACTGTCTTGGATACGTATACGACATTGCTATTGTAGACAGATAGGCAAGTTTGCTGGGGTGGTATCAAAAAAATGTATTTGATAATTGGTTCATACAAGAGAGACAGACTGTCAATGCTCAGAAAACACAAATTAGGAGTAATTCTGTAAACAAACGTTAAATTTTAACGCTCATGCATAATAAGCTTTAAAATATTAACGGAAAACTCTTAATTTCAATCCTAATCTTGACTATGTATAGATTAAAACATTTCTAATAGCGGAAACTTCATCAAATATAACGGTGTGCAGTTAATTTTTACTTCGTAATGCACAGACTACTTCAAATAGTCAATAACTTATGAGCACGGTGCTGACGAACGAAAGCTTTGAGGAGCTAGAAGCGGATGACCTTAATATTAACGCAACTGCCACAAAATATAGCTTTAATAAGTTCCAAATAACTATACCAGATAGGGAGGACTGGAAGTACGTGCAAGGTCATGGTAAGTGAACGAAAAGGGATGTGAAATGGCCAGACAAGGCTCATCAATGCCACTCATTGAACCGGAACCCTTCTGCGGCGTCGCAAAAATTAACAATAAAGATGGATACAACAAAAAAGTGGGAAACCTAGTGGAAGAAACTGCAGAGCACACCATGTTTGTTTTATAGATCCATAAATTAAGTATACAGACTATAATAGTAACTATTGATTACGAGGTTTTAAAAGTTTAAGCCTATTGATGACAGAACTTTGTTGGTCTCACTTGATTTTGATCAATTAAAGTATTTAAAAATCATAACAAACGTAGTTTTTATAAATATATTTATTTCCGTCCTTAACCCTCACCTAATACATTATATGGATTAATATAAACTTAATATTTAGTATAATAATGTACACCTTGGAAATTTCAAGGTATATTTTAATGGTGCGTCTGGAAATGTTCAGTCTCAGTAGCCAACATTTTATTTGTATGGTGGTCACTTAGTGCCTGTAAAATAAATATATTAAATAATTGTATATTGTGCATTACAAAATTTGATATGTTTGATTAATTAATTTCAAAACAAATCATACTTTTCACAATGAAATAGTAAATTTAAAAAACAAAAACACTATTTTTATATTTAATGTTAGTCGCACTTGAATACATTAGTAGTTTCTATATACACATAATTATCTTTATAAGAATAGGACATGTCCACACTGACAAGTTGACACTATAATGACAGTCGTCCTGAGGATAAACAATTATTTGGATAGATTTTAGATTTGTAATTTGGTTGTTTTGTATTGACTTAATGATCCTTTTTATTATAAACTGTCAGATATAGCTTTTAAAATACCTAATCAATCAAAACAATGTTGAAAAAAAGCACCAAATCAAAAGAATCGAAACACGATCAAAATAACTATTAAGAACCAAGCATTGTGCAAAGAATGGCATGTTTATCATCAATTTCATCAGGGCGACTCTGTCATATAACGACACGTAAACTTGCCCCATGATTTGTTAGATGGAAACTTAATATTTTTATCGGTAAAAATTTACTGCAAACAAATGTCTTGTACTATACATGTTTAAAAGCCAACACTTACATTAATAGTATTATTATGCAATGATCATTTTTTAATAAAGGCTATCAAGACACGGATATAAATTCATTAAATAAGAATTGCAAACACTATTTTTTCTAATTCCATACTTTAATTTTAATAGTAGGTAGATATGCAGAACTGTCAAATTTAATTAATTGTAGATATTGACAGAATATTGGGATGCTTTATTCCTATTGGATGTTAATGAAAAATCTATATCGCAAGGATTATAATTAAATTACGGCCTCTGCTTATCTAATGATAAAATTTAAGTATGAAAGTAGAAAAATGAAGTTATGTGTAGTTTTATGTACCATGATCGCATTTCACGAACTAAGGGTAAGGAATTCCGAGTTGTTAAAGTATAAAAAACGATTTTGCACACGATATGTTTTTAGGAATAAATTAGTTCACATGAAGTAAAGAAAATTACATTGTTAATGGGTGTTCAAATAAAAGTAGCTCTGATATTTTTGTTGAACCATAGTATTACATATATTTTAATCATTAATAGTTGAAGCACAAGAAATACTTACTTGCTATTTACATTTTTGTTTTTAACAATTAATCAGTCGAACTATTTATTTATTTCGTTTAGAGTTCGTCAAATTGAAAATAAAATGTTAGTAGATGCCATTGCCATGAAAATTGTAGGTTTCACTCTGAGCTTACACAATCTACATATTGAAAACTACTTATATTTTTTCTCACGAAATTTGGTGAAAACTTACATTTTTATGTCCCAAATACACTGTAATTTATTTGATTTGAAATATTTATTTTTTCACCTTGTTTTGATTTAATATCGAAAAAGCACCCTAATTTTCAGTCGAAAATTCACCCGTCAAAATATCAGCTTTTTTCAAAAAGTTGGTGTGCTTTCTGTTCGTTGAAATCTCTACTTTCCGACGGTGTGAAAAAAAAAATATATTACTATAGTAAATCTTCTCAGAAAATGCAAAGAATATTGTAATGAATAACGTAATCAGAATAAAGTATCTAAATTCAATAGTACGATTTACATTTATTTTTATTATTTCAAATCAAATAAATTACAGTGTATTTGGGAAGTAAAAAGGTAAGTTTTCACCATATTTCGTGAAAAAAAATTTTTTTGTAGAAGATAAAAATAAAAAACCAAAAACTTGGTTTTTTGAATTTTCCACACAAATTTAGCGGTAATGTGAAAAAGTGTGAATACAAAAGTTGTAGATCTTTTTATTACCTACAGCTTTGCCATTTGACTTTTTCCATAGGACTTGTAGTTTTGCCGGAAATCGAGATAAACCGTTTTTTACCCTTTAAAACTCACCCCCTTACCCTTCCCGACCATAGATCGCCCGTAAATTATTTTTATAATATTCTCTTCCTTTTCCAACGGGTTTCATCCTATTTTTATTTTTTTTGGTTTCAAAAATTATCGACCCTGGTCTAATATACGTTTCTCAGTGAATCTTTCATTTTTAAATTTTGTTACTTCAATTTTTTGTTACACTAGTTATGTGAACTAGTGTAATAATAAAACTCAATTTAATGTCAGAAAGGTACCTATTAATATATACAAATAAAGTATACAAAATTGAAACACACCTATTACAATATCTGCTTTAACACAATTTATTGCTTTTTAGAATATTTCTGCTTTAATTGTTCTATAGATTGAGAATTGTTTGATTGTTCAGCTACATCCAGCTTTATAGTATTTTGTGATTTTTTAAGTGCGAACGATTCTATACACTTTAACCTACTAGCACATTTTGGCTGTTTCGAAAATTCTGATTTAGTATTAACACATGTCAGTTTACTGGAACACTCAGGTTTATCGGTAAATGCGGATTCTTTCGAACAAAGAGATTCGTTGGAACATTTGGAAAGTAAATTGATACTAAAATCAACAAATTCTGGTGATGGAACAGTCAGTTTTTGGATATATTTAAATTTTTCAGTAGATTCTACCTTTTGTACAGTTTCAATTCCATTAAGTTTTTCTTTTGCAACGTATTTATCCGTTGAAGTACTACCGTCCTTTTTTTCTGCAAAAACAAGTTTTTTGAAAGAATCTGACACTTGGATGAATCTACTTGAACGAATTGGTTCTAAATGTTTTTCAACCGATGTTGTTGCTTCTAAGTGTTTTGTTACATCTGATACTTTGTTACTTTCAAACTCTTCATAGGACGTTGAATTATCCACAAATTCCAACTGCCCTAAATGTTTAGATTTTGCTATATCTCCTTCAATAAATTCATTTTTTGTAAAACGTTTTTTATTTTCAATACTATGCATTGTAGAAGATTCAAGTTTTTCAATTGATACAGACTCAGTATCCCTTTTACATGACCCTGAATCGGTTTTCTCAACAGATTCACGTCTTATACTAGGTTCCATTTCTCCAATAGATTCGAATTTTTGGAAATCTGCCCTCCTTACACGTTTATTTACTTGTATTGATTCTAGATTATTAGAAAAAACGCATTTTTCAAATGATTCCGATTTTTCAATGTATTCTAATGCTTCAAATAAATCTCTTTCCTCGATAAACGTTGGTGATTTAGTTTCTTTATATTTGGATGTTTTAATAGGTTTTGTTTTGGAACTGTCCTCCAGATATTTAATTTTATTGTTATATTGTGTTACATGATTAGGAACTTTCTTTATTTCCACATTTTTAACAGTATCCAACAATTTTTCCTTGTCTTTATGGGATTTTTCATCAATTTCAATAAATGATAGTGATTTGATTATTTCTGCTATTCGAGTTTGCTTTGCAGTAATCATTTTTTCAGTACTAGCTACTTTTTCTGGTTCTAATTTTTCACTACGTATGTATTTTTCTATAACCTTTGATGGATCTGTATGTTCTAATTCTTCAACAGGATCTTTAAAAGACACTGATTTGCCCAGTTTCTCAGTAGGAGTTTCACCAGGTAACATTTCTTCAAAACAATCTAATTTTTCAAAGTATTTTGACTCCGATCTTTTGTCAGACTGGAATTTTTTAACTGATTTAAGTGCTCTACTATCCACGGATTTGTCTGAAAGCTCTGGATCTGTAAGAACTATTGCATTAGTTGATTCTGCAATGATTGCTAATATTTCAGGTAAGACTTTTTCTTTCAATTCAGATCTTTCAACCAATTTGGGTTTGATTAGAGATGTTTTATCAGTTCCTTCAGCAGCAGCTGTCAAAATTTCAGGCTTGCATTTATCTTCTAATTTGAGTTCTCTTACAGGTCTTAATGATGTATCTTCAGGCATCATTTTTTCTTCTATATCAAGTTTTTTATCTGATGTTAACTTTGTATCAGTAGGTTCTGCAGCAGGAATTAATATTTCAGGTTCCATTTCTTCTTCTAATTTTGGTTCTTTTACAGATCTTAACAGTGTATCAGTTGGTTCTGTAACAATGGCCAAAATTTCAGGTTTGCTTTTATCTTCTAATTTGGGTTCTCTTACAGATCTTAACTTTGTATTAGTAGGTTCTGTAGCTGGAATTAATATTTCAGGTGCTATTTTTTCTTCTAATTTGAGTTCTCTTACAGATCTTAACAGTATATCAGTTGGTTCTGTAACAATGGCCAACATTTCAGGTTTGCTTTTATCTTCTAATTTGGGTTCTCTTACAGATCTTAACTTTGTATTAGTAGGTTCTGTAGCTGGAATTAATATTTCAGGTGCTATTTTTTCTTCTAATTTGAGTTCTCTTACAGATCTTAACAGTATATCAGTTGGTTCTGTAACAATGGCCAACATTTCAGGTTTGCTTTTATCTTCTAATTTGGGTTCTCTTACAGATCTTAACTTTGTATCAGTAGGTTCTGTAGCAGGAATTAATATTTCAGGTGTCATTTCTTCTTCTAATTTTGGTTCTTTTACAGATCTTAACAGTGTATCAGTTGGTTCTGTAACAATGGCCAACATTTCAGGTTTGCTTCTATCTTCTAATTTGGGTTCTCTTACAGATCTTAACTTTGTATTAGTAGGTTCTGTAGCAGGAATTAATATTTCAGGTTCTATTTTTTCTTCTAATTTTGGTTCTCTTACATATCTTAACAGTGTATCAGTTGGTTCTGTAACAATGGCCAACATTTCAGGTTTGCTTTTATCTTCTAATTTGGGTTCTCTTATAGATCTCAACTTTGTATCAGTAGGTTCTGTAGCAGCAATTAATATTTCAGGTTCCATTTCTTCTTCTAATTTTGGTTCTCTTACAGATCTTAACAGTATATCAGTTGGTTCTGTTACAATGGCCAACATTTCAGGTTTGCTTTTATCTTCTAATTTGGGTTCTCTTACAGATCTTACTAATGTATTATCTGTCATATTTTTTTCTTCTAATTTATGTCTTCTATCAGATATTAACTTTGTATCAGTAGGTTCTGTAACAGAAATTAATATTTCAGGTTCCATTGTTTCTTTTAATTTTGGTTCTCTTAGAGATCTTAATAATATTTCACTTGGTTCTGGAAGAATGGATAATATTTCAGGTTTTATATTTTCTTCTACTTTACTTTTTCTAAAAGACATTCCAAGTTTGTGTTCTATCTTGGGTACTTTTTTCTGAGATTTTGTTTTTTTTTTACTTTCAGATATGGGAATAGGTAATAGCATTTCATCAGATAAGTCTTCCGGTGAGTAAGATGTTTTTAAGGATACAAGCGAATCAGGTTTTCTAGTGGGAGCAATTTTTTGAGCTAATTTAATGTTTTTGACTAGCTCTGATTTTTCATTATGATCGGAAAATTCAATAGTATCTAAATCTTTTGTAGTTTCTATTTGTTTTGCGGCAGTTTGTAAATTTTCAGACGGTTTTATTTTTTCTTTTTCATGTTTATCAATAATACGATTAATTTCATCAACTTTACTTCCATAATAACATACCTGTAAAGTGTAAAATATCAATGTTAATATAAATCCAATACTTTTCGCAACCGTATGCACTGGTATACGAAATATTTTGGTACAATAATCTGCAATAGATATAAATATTATTTAGATTTTAAAATCTAAAGCCTGTAATACAGCTTGGAACACTCATATAGCAGAAAATCACGATCTATTTTAAAAAATAACAATCCAAATGAAAAAAATTAATTCCTACATAATGTACATATTAGTAAACAGTGTGCCAAAAGATTATAGTGCAAAATAATCTTTTCATCTTTTTGGCTTTATTTTCATCTCGATTTTCATGTTCTATTTTTTTATACTTTTTATTCTTTTTATAGAGCAAAGTCAAGACAAAGGGTATTTTATTTTAATGGACTTAACTTTACCACTTACTTTAAAATATTTGACAGTCTTTACTCTCAATTCCAAAGTCGCATCTTCATCACAGATCATTAAAGTATTAGGATGTTGCTGAAATGCTGATACTGTCCACATGTGATTAACACCTTCTTCTATAGCTTTGTACAAGGCAAATGCTTTTTGGCTGCCCGTAATAAGAATCATTACCTTGAAAATAAAACAGAGCCATTAATTCATTAAATTTTCACTTTCTAGACACCCTGTATATAAAAAAACCTAAGTAACATAACTGCTTGTAATTTTATCTTGAAAATATTTCCCTATCTATGAATCAGTGGTAAAAACTTAGTTTGATATCTGTATTATAAATATTTGTCAATATTATTTAAAGAAATGGATAGAATTTTTGGTAATTTTTTTTAAAAGTTGTTCTAAGCTGATTTATTGATAACATGTTTGTCTACCTGTATAAATAAATAAAAGCAAACAATCAATAATACATATAAAGAATATAATATATTATAGATAGTGTTTATCTTTATTCTATAACATCTGAAAATAAGTAGGTAAAACAATATAAAAACTGAAGATAAAAAAGTTATTGTTTACATAAGACATAATTTATTTGTTTCTTAACACATGTTGGTTGATGATTATTTGTATCATTATGAAATATCCAGTTAAAAAAAACATATAGGTACTACAAGGCTCAAACATGGTTACATCCTTACAGCTAGGGCAAAAAATAAGCAAAGCATTCAATTTCAAAATATCTATAGCTCTTTACTTCATTAAAATGTATTTTTATTGACTCCCTAGCATTGAAAAGTAATGGAACTTCTGTTTTGCTTTTCAAGTATGAATCTTGTTTGGTTTTTATTTCCAATCTTTTTAAATTGAACAACTGATGATACCTACTTTAAAAATGTCTGTATGTCTGTTTCATACTCTTGTTACCAAATTTATAAATACATTTATCTAATTTATAACTTTGTTAATAACATTTTTTATATAAAAATAAATTGTAATATATAATAAAAAGCTGATTACCTCTCTAGCATCCATTACTGTTCCCACACCTACAGTAAGTGCTTGCTTAGGCACTTTCTCTACATCATTGTCAAAGAAACGTGCATTTGCAACTAATGTATCTCTGGCTAAGGTTTTTACTCTTGTTCTAGAAACTAATGATGATCCAGGTTCATTGAATGCTATATGTCCATCTGGTCCAATTCCTTAAAAACAGAATATTATTTTTAATGTAGAACAAGTAGGTACATTTTCAAATTTAAGTTTTTTTGGTGAAGCGAAAGAAAAACTGATGTTTATTTCATTATTTGAAAATTTAAATAAAAAATTATAATAATTAAAAAAAAATACATACCTCCAATGAACAATTCAACTCCTCCTGCTGCAGTTATTTCTTGCTCATAATGTGAGCATTCAGTAGATAGATTTGGTGCATTTCCATCTAATATATGGACATTTTTAGGGCTGATATCTATATGTTTGAAAAAGTTGTTCCACATGTAATAGTGGTAACTTTCGGGATGCTCTTTCGGCAGGTCAACATATTCATCCATATTAAATGTTTTCACATACCTAAAAGATATCTTTCCTTCTCTATGAAAGTCTATCAATTTTTTATACATTCCTAATGGGGTGCCACCTAAAAATGTGTACATTTGCAGTAGATTTTTGAGTAGAACAATGATTCATGTTAAACAATGTATAAAGAATCAACAATATATATATTATTCTACATTATTATATTGAAGTTATGACTCTTTTACCTACCTGTTGGCAATCCAAGAACAAAATATTTATCTGGAGATGGGTTGAAGTCATTTATCCTTTTCATTACATATGTTGCTGCCCATTCACTTACTTTATCAGCTGTGTCCAAAATAATTAATCTCATTTTGATATTTAATATCTGGAATATTTAGATCTGGATCGCTCTAAATGCTCGTCTATACGATAAAAACCTTAACAGAATCTTCACTATTGAACTGATACTAGGCTTTAGATAAGGATAATATGTACATTACCTATTTATAATATATATTTAATAAATGTATAAAGGAATAACAAATAAAATATATAACTATATATAAAAATAGAGCACCTCACTGACACTTAAATCATAACAGTAAATAAAATTTAACCTCAATATCAATATTTAATCTTATCACTGTTGCCAATCTGTTTCAAGTTTCAAGAAGTTCAACTGGTTGTACGAGGAGTTCACAATAAATATTCTTTCTGGCAACACGACAGGCCGTAGAAATAATCTACCTATTATTTTACTAGTACAATTATGACTTTCATTGTTGTACTATAATACTATTATAACATTTTAGGATTGTAATCGTGGTAATAGGTAGGAACCATAGAGAAATAATTTTTATACATATTTAAATTCACGTTTGTCAGTTTTTAAAACTTAATTGCTTATTTGTCTCAAGAATTGCAATGTACACTATGAATTATCTTTACTCTTGAAGAAAAAATAGTATGCCTACTTGGAGAAGAATAGGTAGGTACATTCATGGTTATTGTTTCGCTCAGATTGCACTGCCTCGGTAGTAGGTAGGTAAACTTATGGGCTCAACACATAATATAAGCGCTTTCTACTCCTAGTGGTATAAAAAATGCTATAATAATGATTATAAACAATATTCTTTAAGGTTTAATAGCAAATAAATAGTACACAAACGGTGTTAGGTATGTGTATGATGGGGACATTCACTGAGACCTAATAGATCTATTGTGTCCCCTTACTTCCCAGATAGCACATGAACACATAATGGATATATCCACATTGGACATAAGGGATATCCATTTAAGTCCAGAAGGATATCCTATGGACATCCATTGGATATCCATTTGCCACAAAATTGGACATCCCATGGATGTCCGTTTCTTACTTAGAATGGATATACCTTGTACAAATATGGACATTCACTGGACATGATAAATAAACCATGGACATCTCATGGATGAACAGTGGATGTCCAATGTACGTTCATCATTCAAATAAATCTTCACGTCCAGTGGTGAACGAGAACTGAAGGTCCAGTGGATGTCCCCAAACGAATATCCATTGTACTAGTCGTAAATAGACATCCATTGGATGTCCATTCTATGTCCATGTCCATATGGACCAATCGTGGACTTTATATGGATATCCATAGGATATCCTGTGTTTACTGGGTACCAGACTAAAACTAGCAGTCTGTTTAACATAAAAAAACAAGAGAGTGGGAAGAATATTAATGTTCTTTGACTGAATATAACAAACAGATAAGAAGACAAAGAGGAAATTTTGTGAAGAGAAAAACCTAGACAAAGATACTGTTAATCCTGGCGATCTATTGAAACCCAGTTGGTCACACTGGGAAGATGGTAGCGAGACCCTAGAGATTCTACTACAGGCACATCTACCGTATCGTATCGTACCGTATCTGTAGACAGGAATATAACTAGCTACCTGTCACACCTCCAATTCCGCTAGCTCAGATGAGGAAAGAGGAGACAACAAAGAATTTCACTGTGTGTTATTTCTATTTGCTTTTGTTCACGCTCCAATTTGATACTTATTTTAACTTGTTCACATCTCTCATGAAACCGACCCTGTTTAATGAAAATAATGCATGTGTACCAACACATTGAAACTTGCGCAAGATCTAAATACATTCAAGAAAATCGATAGATAGCTGTTTTCTTGGTAGACACTACTATTATCTGCATTTTAAATGTTATAAAGCGAAAAATTAAAAAAAACTATCCGCAAAGTAATCAATCGAAAACCGTAGAGGCGAAACTTACGAGGGGTGTATATTCAATAGTCGGCAGTACGCTGTGCAAAGTGTATCCGAGTCCGGGCATAGCCCGCAGTGTATGGGCCCTTCCGCAAACGGCCTCCTGCAATATGGTGGCCGATACCGATCACCCTACTACGGTTACGGCCAACCACGAAAAAGACGGCTCAGAATCGGATATCAACGAATATTCTTTGAAGAGTATATTTGATCTCGTAAAGTCCGGGTAAGTATCAGCATCCGCATATAATAGAAAATAAACTAAAAAATTCGTTTGATTATTCTATACTAAGTATGCACATATACAGTGTGTACATAAAGTAACGTAACATGCTAATATTTCGATTTCCGTTAGGTTTACAAAAAAAAAAGTTGAATAAAAGTTTTTTCAACCACCCAGATCTTGAATAAGTCGATTAGAAGTATACAGGATGCACCGCTGCTCCAAAATAACTTATTATTAACATATTTTTTTAAATAGTACACCATGTATATATTTTCAGTTTTCAAGACCGCATAATTCTAATCTCATTTGTTCTACAGTTATTGAGAAAAATAATTTACGGGAACGTTTTAATTACCGAAATAATTAACAGGAACAAATAACTAATCTTATTTAATGAGATGTTCAAATTGTCTTCCTTTTTCTATTTGACAGTATCCAAGTCGATTTTTAAATGGAACACTCTATATTTCACTACTATATTGTATAGTCACCGGTACTTGACGAGTGTGCAAAAAAAATTTCGAATCAATGTGAGCGTTTAAATTGGGTAAAAATCAAGTTTAAAGGTTGCGTTATAAATGTAACACCCTATATCTTATTACTATAATGTATTTTTGATTACTATATTGTATTGTCATCGGTCCTTGACAAGTGTGCAGAATTTCAAATTAATCTGAACATTTAAAGTGGGTAAAAATCAAGTTTAAAGGTTGCGTTACAAACAAACAAACAAAAGTGAAGCTAATATATAGCGTGTAATAATTGACAGATAATGTAACTTCACGCCATCTGGAAGGTTTATGTGACAGTTTTCCAATGTAGGTTGAGATTATTTGATTGTATTTGGTGATTTTTCAAGAAATGCCAACGATTGTAGTTTCAATTAGAATTGAGAATTGTTGGCGAGAACTATTTCAATAATACACACACAAAAATAAATGCTTCACAACAAAAAATAATATTGTATAGTTTGTAACTTATAAATATCAACCCACGTGACTTCTGTCATAACTGGACTATGTTGCCAAGCTCTTGAAATAGTATGAGAATCTAGTAAATGTCCAATGAAATTATCAAATATTCTTCTTTTTATTTGGCTATAAGCTAGGTTTAGTTTTTGATAGTTACTGTATATAAACAAACTTGAACTTATTTCTGTATAAAACTTTTATTTGTATGTTAAAAGTACAGCACTAAGTAAGAAATTATTATTTTAAAACCTACTGAGCCTAAAAAGGTATGTATGAAATAGTTGGAAAATTCAAGATTCATATTAATAAAAACAAATTCATATTGTGATTTATTTTTCTTGGAAATCCACTGTGTGGATGTGTGTCATATTTTAGGAATTTATGAATAGGAACATTCTACATTAAATAATTGTTCTTCCTCCAATTGCAGCAATAACATTTCTAAAGTGAAATGGATTATCTGTAAATAAATTGTGCAAATATAATTGCTAAGTATTATGAATAGTGTAACAGAACACAATAAATACAGTTGATTGAGTATAATATTAAACTCATACTTATTGTTTCATACAAATAGTCAGGAATAGATGAAAAGTAAATACATCAACTATTGCAGTGTTATTAAGTTTCATTTATACGTTAACTTTGACAACTCATCACTGCTTGTGAAAATTTACTCAGTTTTTCGAAGTTTTTTATAACAAGGAGATGAAATAATCGAAAAGTTGAATGATCAATATTAAACTGTCACAACATAACCTTAAAAATGTCAAGACGTCAACTGTACCAGATAAACCAATTTAATCGCGGCAATAGCGCGCATTTTTGCCAACATAAAGTTTTTAGTACGACTATGTTAGTTTGAGTTTAATAATTAAGTAACCCACGAGTTGTATTACATATGAAATCAATTACGAAACCTTTCTTTAATAAGCATATATTCATATTTTTTGATAACATGCGACCTATAATTTCAATATTTACTAGGATTAAGGCTGTAAAACATACTGATTGACAGCAGCAAAAGAATGATATAATACAAGCGAACGTCTCTTTTTTAGCACTTTGATCACGTAGGTTGATATTTATAAGTTACGAACTATATCTACCTCATACACGCTTCTTAAATTTAATTGAAAAAGAGTAATCAGTATATCAAAACGCATGATACATGAAGGCATGTCCACTAACTGACAAGTTGACATTGATGAAAGTCGCCTTGAAGATAAATAATCATTTGGATAGATTTTAGATTTGTAATTTGGTCGTTTTGTATTGATTTGATGATCCCTTTTATTATTAACAGTAGGTTAGGTTAGGTTTATGGTGAGTGGGTCTATAAGGCCCTCCACTGCGACTCGCAAGAGTCTATTGTGGCTCACACCTATTCAGATTTCACCAAACAAATTCAGCTTTTTAACAAAGCCGATTAGCTTATTTGGTGAATGATTTTTCAGGTCTGAGGGCGAGAGAGCATCCCTGCCAAACATCAGATACCTGATTCGAGCATTATATGCTCTGCTGTTTCATCATCTTCCAGACAAAGACGGCAGGTCGGATCTTCTGACTCCAAGTTTTAGCATATGATGATTCAGATGACAGTGGCCTGTTAAAAGGCCTGTTAGACAGCGTAGGTCATGCCTGCTAGTCTATTAACAGTAACATACAGCTTTTAAAATACCTAAACAACGTCGAAAAAAGCAGTAAATCAAAATCAAATAACTTTTAAGAACCGGGGCACAAGGGCATTGTAGGAAATGAAAAGGCAGACATCTTAGCAAAGCTAGGGTCTGAGACTGCATTCACTGGTCCTGAATCAGTATTTGAGATTTATAGAACTGCTGCACGTGGTTATATATCTAGGTGGACTCAAACTAAACATCAGTCGTGCTGCAGACACGTGCCAAAACAGGAACACAGCAAACTTCTGGTCAAAAAACCCTCGAAAAACTAACGAAATACTAAACCTTAGCAGAGGCAAAATAAGGATAGTGACGGGTTTACTCACCGGTCACTGTACCCTAAGGAAGCACATGCATACAATCGGTATATATAGGGAGGAACCTATCTGTCGGTTGTGCATGGAAGAGGACTAGACATCCAAGGGAGGATTTCTCCAAGAAGGACCTAGTGAAAAGACTGTTGAGCCTGATAAGGGCTACTGGTCTCTTCACATAAACGGCACAACCAAGAGCAGAAAAAGCCTAAAGGCTGAGGTGCCGAGGACTCTAAGCCTCTGACTGGTGGTGTCAGATGACCTAACGTGGACTTGCCTTGAGAAAGTTGAAACCTTACCTAAAACTGCTTAGCGCTTTTTTATAAATGTGAATCTTATGCCATGAAAAATAAGAATCACTCTGGTAGTCTTTTGAAAATAAGCAATATTTGGTAACACTTTTGTATTTGAATTTACAGAGAACTCCCAGAAATCGCTGAATTTGTTGAAAAATCAGGATGTGAAGTTCTTCGGGCTAGAGATGAGTGGGGATATACTCCTGCCCATTGGGCAGCTCTCGATGGAAACGTCGAGATTATGCGTTATATTGTAGATAAAGGTGCTCCCATAGATTTACCATGCCTCGGCACCCAAGGACCTAGACCTATTCATTGGGCTTGTAGAAAAGGTAAGCGAACAATAAACGTAGAAAGGTCATTATAGTTCAACTTTTATGAGATGGGTTTTGAAGTTTACATAATATTAAAAACGCTGATCAGTCATATGTGATAAAATAGTTAAACAATAAAAGGTACTTGAATAAATTTATGTTTAATGTTGTTTTATGTTTATTTTGATAACAGCCGAACAAAAAAGCGAGCGTAGCGAAGCGAAGACAGCTGATAGTTAAGCGCTGCTAAAGCGTTTCCCTAATACTCTCATCCGCCATTTTGGTGCCTGAATTTTATTGTTTTGTGATGTGTCGAGTTGATATTGTGTTGAAAAATTTTTCATATTGAACAGAACATTTTATTTTACCAACTTTCCTTCAGACTATTAAAACCAGAAAATTGAGGTCATCATCTCCGAGTAGAAATACCGAATCTCATGTCAAATAGGTACTTGACCAACACAACAACAACGTCAACGTACAACAAGGCACCAAAATGGCGGACGAGAATACCTATGTCTACAGTGCTCTATAAATAACCTATACTTGTGTGTGACACACAACTGTTTTCGGCCTACCGAATAAACCAAAAAATAGGAAAACAACAAAAAACTTTGACATGTACTGACGTTTATTTAAAAAATTCACGTGAAACGTCAAAGTAACGAAGTGACAGATGGTGAAAAGTCGTGGCGTTATGAATTTTCCTCTCTTGGGCTGCTAAACAGTATACTTTCTGCCCTAATTTTAGTGTTGATATGATTGGCTTTCCGGTAAGGTAGTCGAAAAAACAATATACCTACTAATGTATTTATTTTATCATTCTATAATTTCAGTACGTTGTTAGTAAAAAGCAAGTTATTGAAAGTTTTGACAATTTCACCGGTCAACGTAAAAATACATGGTGTCCCAGAAGTTTCTGACCCATTTTCATTGCAAATTCGAACTTATAAGAAATAGAAAGAAAAGGTTTTCACTGAACAATTTCTTTTTACACAAAGTTTTTTCCACAACAAATGTTTATTTAGTAATGTCCTATAAAGGGCATTTGAAAAATGGTCTATTTGAATTAAAAACTCTTTTATTTTTTAAACGGAGCACCCTGAAATACGCTTTAATTTAATATGAAAGCTAAACTCTTCCTCTATACACGAATGTGTAATTTGTTACCGCTGTGAAGATAGCAGTCAATTTTAACCGTAAAAATGTTGAGAACTGCTAAATTTGCGGTTTCAGTGGCGTGCAGAATGTTATTATATTAAATCGAGTTCATATTTCGGAGAACCAATACAGAGGTGTAGAGAATACACTGTTTCAAGTAAATTTGGTCAACAAGGGTTGAAACAACGTTACCCCTACAACTAAAATGAATTTAAAACTTTTAAAGGAAAATATTTGGTGAGTGAAAGTATAATGATGTAGAGAATACAATGTTTGAAGGAAATTTGCGTACCGTTGAGGAAATTTGCTTAGGGAACAAGGGTTGAAACGTTATCCATAAAACTATTGTTATTTTATTTTAGTTTTAGGGTTGACATTTTTTAATATACATTCCGCACGCCACTGAAAGCAGCTCTCTACATTTTTGCAGTTAAAATCGGCAGCTTTCCTCACACGGGTAAAATAACAGGAGCGTCTAAATGTAGCAAGAAAGCTTACTATACAGAAGTTGACACAGAAGGGTAAGGGTGAAAAACTATTCCATTCACCCTTCCCCATCTTTATAGCTTCCTCAATCGTTTTCCTTGCCCTTCTCGATAAATTAACCTTGGGACTACGCTTGGCAACGTTGGTGAAGAGAGCTTCATTTAGACGATCCTGTAAAATAACTATCCTGTTAACATTTTGCAATTGCACATTTTTATTCGTTTTTAGGTCACTCGGCACTTGTTCAAGTTCTATTACAAGCCGGTGTAGCTGTAAACGCAGCTGATTTTAAGGGACTTACGCCTTTAATGACAGCTTGCATGTTTGGTAGAACAGCTACGGCAGCTTTTTTGTTGGGTATGGGAGCTTCGAATGATCTTATGGATATTAATGGTGATACTGCCCTTCATTGGGCAGCTTATAAAGGTCACGCCGACTTAATACGTTTGCTGATGTATTCCGGAAGTAACTTACAAAAACCTGATCATTTCGGATCCACGCCTTTGCACTTAGCTTGTTTATCAGGAAATTTAATATGTGTAAAACTTCTCTGTGAAAAAGTAAGTTTCGCAATTGAAAAAATATACGATTTTCAACAATTTTTGTTTATTTTTTAGAGCAATATTAACTTGGAACCTTTAGATAAAAATGATAAAACACCTCTAATGCTTGCTCAAAGTCATAGACACAACGATATTGTAGAATTACTTCATACCGAGAACAAACGTCGCTCAAGCTGGTTCACGCCTTTAAACGAAGTTTGGGGTCTTCTTTTTGGTAAAGCTGGAAACTCGAAAGCACCACTAATCTTTTTTATGAGTTCCGTTTTGCTATGGGGATACCCGATGTATATAATTAGGGTAGGAAAACTCTTTCTCCACGACTATATAATAATGCACAAATTATTTTTACATATTTACTTAGCTGAAAAATGATATAAATTCTTCACACCAGTGAATAATGAAATAGAATTCACTCTCGCTAGCCAATCACATTCTATTATCAGAAATCACGCTAAAATGAATAAAGCAAATCGTCTCTTTTAAAACGTCAAACCCTAACTACGCAAATCGCTTCTGACAGCGCCCCTATTAAAACACGAATACGTCCCCGTAACGTTTTTTGAACGTTTGCCTGCAACAAACTCTACGTACCAAAAACGTTTTTGTCCGTGTTTAAAAGTTATTTGAACGTTTTGTGTTAGAAAAAAGAACGTTGAAAGGGCGCTCCAAAGGACGTTCCAGAAACGTTTTTTAACGTTTAATAGACGTATTAGGAACGTTATTTTCAACACATTTAAAACGTTGCCAGTAGGATTTTTTAAAACGTTTTAGGAACTTTAATAAAGAAATCAAGGGTCGTGGACAAACTATAGTATTCAGCTCGCAATTTATGGCCATTATTCTTTTGGGTAACTTGCGCCCAGCGTGAATAATGGCTATCATAAATTGCTCGTTTAATAATATACTATTAATTACGTATATTTATGTTATCTCTATTATTATTCCTAATAATGTGATAATTCCATTTAAAAATGTAAAGGTTACTTTTAAAAATATGAATTACCTATACCTACAGTGCTATTCAAAAGTCCCCTCCCCCCTCGTATCTTTTGAACGGCTACACTTACATCAATAAAATTTGGAGGATGAAAATGAAGTGTTGTAAACTTCTCTACGAATGGTAACAGGTGACGTGATAATAATAGATGACGTCACAGTGCCACTCTGGCCAAAAATTTTAGATAGGACCTTATAGCAAGTGATATCTGGTTTGAAAGACATTGACATTGGCTACATAGCCATATTAATTTTGTTTGGGTTTAAACTAATTTTGACGGATAAATTGAATAAATACCAAAATTATTGAAATTATGTTTTTAAATTTAATTAATCAAATATCAACAATGGATTCTTATAGCAAGTGTTCGAAATGTGCTCCGTCTACTTGTTGACAGTAATACATCCTATTAGTAAACTCTTGTCATATTCGTTCGAATGTGTCAGCTGAAATTGCATTGCATTCTTCAATAATTCTTTCTTTCAAAACGCCAATGCTATCTGGTGCCGTAGCATAAACCTTGGATTTCAAGTACCGCCATAGAACAAAATCTAATGGTGTCAGATCTGGTGACCGAGGTGGCTATTCTGTAGGACCTCGCCGGCCGATCCATCTACCTCGATATTCTTCATCCAGGTAACGTCTTACTGCACCATAATACTGTGCAGGAGCACCATCTTGTTGAAATGTTATTTCCAGATGGCCGAATTCATCTGGATTATCTTCCAGAATTTCAAGAATTAACGTCTCAATTGCATTTTGTAACATCTCCAGATACACTTCACCGCTTAAATTTGAATTTAGGAAAACAGGACCAACTATGTCGTTTCCCAAAATACCTGCCCAAACATTGACTTTTTCTGGAAATTGGGTATGTTCTTCACGAAAGGTGTGAGGATTTGTGTCACTCCAATACCTTACATTTTGTGTATTCACATTTCCATTCAGGCAAAAAGTACTTTCGTCACTAAAACAAATTGTTTTTGTGTAATGTGGGTTTTGACTAATTTTATTAGTCCATACATTCGCAGAATTCGAGTCTTCTGTCGGGGTCGTCATCCGAAAGGTGGTGCACCATTTTTAACTTGTATGGATGAAATTTATTTTTAGCCAACACTCTCTGTACTGTACTTTTACTTACTTCACAGATAGACGCAACTTTAGTTGAAGAGGAAGTAGGGTTTACTAGCATATTTCAGCAACTATATCAATTTTTTTATCAACACTAAATGTTGGTCGACCAGATCGTTTGGCATCTTGAACACTACCTGTTGCTTAAAACTTGTGAAGAAGCTCCCTCAAATAAGTTCTCGAGATAGGGCGATCTGGGTATCTCTCATTAAATAAACGTTCCGCTTCATGGAGATTCTTTCCAGATTCACCAACTATTAAGATAGCTGCTACTTTGTCGGCTTGAGTACGTACCATTTTGCCTATGTAAACTTTTAAACGTCTCGTTAAACAATAATAAAATTAAATATTCAAGTTATTTAGAAAAACTTTGCAAAGCAACAAATACTATTAAATTAAAAACGTCAATTTTTTGACAACTAACCAGAGGTGGACTGAAAAATCTTCAAGATTTAAATGTGGAATAATAAATTTGGTATTTATTTAATTAATCCGTCAAAATTAGTTTAAACCCAAACAAAATTAATATGGCTATGTAGCCAATGTCAATGCCTTTCAAACGAGACATCACTTGCCATAAGGTCCTATTTAAAATTATTTTCCAGAGTGGCACTGTGACGTCATTTATTACTATTACGTCACCTGTTACCATTCGTAGAGAAGTTTACAACACTTTATTTGCACGCTCCAAATTTTATTAATGTAAGTGTAGCCGTTCAAAAGATACGAGGGGGGGAGTGGACTTTTGAATAGCACTGTATGTACGTTCTTTTCATTTTAATAAACGCATGTGGTAGATAGCTCAGTGGTAGAGATGCGGGCGATGGGGGTCGATTCCCGATGGAAAAGTTTTTTTCCACTATCACTATCGAAAGTCGTCTTTTGAGACTTGAAAAGCAACTGCAAAGTTGATGTTTTCCGCGAGCTATCAAAATTTGACATTATTGGCGCTCTTAAGCAGTAAGTTTGGCGCACGCCTAATTTTATTTATAGATAAAAGAGAGCTAGTAATTAATTTTGGTGTGATAGTAGAAAAAAATCTTGTGTGTATTTAGAGCAGAAAGTCTTTTGGTAGTTTCGACAGATTGCAACTTTCTGTCTCGACTACCAAAGTACTACTTTCTGCTCTTGATACACAAAAAGATATTTTTAATGCATAGTCGTGGAGAAAGTATAGTCTTTTACTTGTGTAGAATGGCTATTATTCACTTGGATGATTCCAAAACACACTCCGCGTGAATAATAGCCATCATTCTATTCTCGTTGAAGAATATACTATTCTTATACTTAAGAACGCCAGTAGGTACTTAGTAGGTATTTATAATTTGTTTACAATATACATAATAATCATTATTTATTATTATGTAACATAATAATAATTACACGGATCATTTCCTGGATTGTTTTCATTAATTGCCCGTTCACGCATTTTCCTATTTACTTTAGTATCCATCAAATCTTTAAATTATTTCACTAATTTTATTTTGAATTTCAGTGCATACCGATAACTTGGAATATATTGCGTGGTTCCCATTATTGTTTCATTTATTGGAATGTTGTGATGTGGATATGTTGGATAGTAGCTAATCGAAAGAATCCTGGTTACATTCCGATGAATTCTGAATCTTATCATAGATCTATCAAACAAATACCGATGTTTGATAAGTGGAAAAAAAGAAACTCGATTTTGAATCGACTATGTCACACTTGTAGGTACGTAACAATTTTTTTAATGTTCGTAATTATTCATAATATGCTTTTACTTTGAACCTGTCGTGAATTAACGTAGGAGCCAACCAGTGCTTAAGCTACGGGCCCCGCGTTTCTTCGGGGGGCCACGTAATACAGAAAAAATGTTATGGTTTAGAAAAACGAGAACTTTAATTTATTTAATTGTTGCATTAAGTGTTCATTAAAACAACATATTTTCTATTGTTGGCAAAGTTTTTTCATTACTTTTTCTCATTTCTCTTCCCTTAAGTGGCCCCCGCAGGAGTTAAATCCGCCACTGTTTTGAACTGGTTGCGTAATTACATTTATTCATATATTTTATTCACAATCGGTCAGTAATATAGACATTCCTTACCTTTAAAACGGTAGGGAAGTGACTCATTACTTACTTTCACTTCCACGCTACAGCCGGAAAAGTACTGTTTTGACCGCTACTTCTGAAAGAAGCTCTTTCTGTATTTACCGGCTAGAAGCTTGTGTCACGTTTCTGAAGTATGACAATATTGTGTTAAGCTGGTTTTTATAAAAGGTTAATACCTTTTCTTTGCTTTTCTACGGAATTATTCCCTCAACCGCAGCTTCTTGGACTTCCGGAGGAATATAGGTTAATTCAAAATAAGACTTATGTACTTGTTTGAGCACAACAATTAAAATTTCGTGACAGAAAGAATATTTTTTGACATAATTGTCAAAACCAATAAACTAGTAATATTGCCTAGCAACAGATTCATGGAGTTTCTTAAAATTAATGTTTTTAAAAGCTTATAACATAAGCGATTGTGAATAAAATAGTATACATACCACGCGGGAAGGATCATTCCATCCACGGCTTTTAGCTACGCGCCTCGGGTCTCTAACAAAGCCTGGGGTGTAATGATCTACTTCCCCGCTATAGGTATGTAATATACTATTGCCTCGTTTTTGGAATGTCAAATTTAAATTAACATAGGAATGTTTTTCAATAATAACTTAAAGGTAAAATGTTTTTAGGTGCCTTAGGCCTTTAAGAGCAAAACATTGTAGAATATGTAATAGGTGCGTATCATATTTCGATCACCACTGCCCTTTTATATATAATTGTGTAGGCCTGAGAAATAGGACATGGTTTTTCTTGTTCGTAATGAGTATAGCTGTCAATTGTTCTTTTACCATTTATTTTGCAATGTATTGTATAGCTCTGGAAGGCTTCGGGATTTTGTACATTCTTGGATTATTAGAAGCATTCATATTTTCTGGATTGGGATGGATACTTACTTGCACTTCGGTAAGTATATCAACCGGTAACATTGTGCTCAGCGGTTGAGTTGCTGACGGTTAGACGGAATGCATCCTCTCAACTGTTGAGCATCAGACGAAGCGGCAATGATTTATTCTTATTTGTTCACTCAGCGCTGTCAAGGATGACAGAAAATTCATTTTGTCATCTTTGGCACTGTCAAGTTGTTGGGTTGAGCGATATAAACTTAACATAATTCTTACAGTGTACGGGGTATATTATTAATATTGAATTTAACTATTTTTAGATACTCCATGCTTGTATGAATTTAACTACTAATGAAATGTTTAATTACAAGAGGTACCCGTATTTAAGAGATAAGAGAGGACGATATCTGAATCCATTTTCTAGAGGTCCAATTCTGAATTTGATTGAATTTTTCTTTTGTACACCAGAAGATTATGACGACGATTATGGATATGACTATATCTGATATAGGAAAATCTATTCAAATTTTAACGAAAAACCTACACCGAAATAGCTTTTCAGCTTGTAAAATATTGTTGAGTTATTTCAATACAATGTGATTAAGGAAATAATAACCAAAATCGATCGATAAAATAACTGGGAAATACAGTTTAAACCAAAGATAGCGATCAGTTGGTTTGTGCAATAATAAGTTTGTTGTCAGAAATAATATATATTTATTGATATTTGCTATATCTAAATTTCGCAATATAGAGTATATTTTTTATAACTCTGTAGTGTCTTGTAATTCTACTTTTATTAAATTATTTTGAATGCCTTAATTTTTTTTTATTTAAGAAAAACAAAGCGCATCAACCCTTTAGGTTATTAGCGCTACCAAATCAACAATAAATACTAACGGCCGTTTTCATAACAAGTGCTTAAAGTTCACTTTAGCTAAAGTAACTTTATAACTTTAACTTCACTTAAAGCTAAATGATTTTCATAACATTCCTTTAAGTAAAGTGTGATTTTACGTTTATCAGGAGAAGTTGGTATCAGTGACTATGACAGTTTCGAGATTTTTTCAATTGAAGTAGGGTTATGTTTATGTTCGTATTATATTTTTATATTAGTGTTTAAGCTTTCTTCGGATTTTCAACTTGAAATAAGTGTTATGGATGAAGTAAATAGAAAAAGAGTTAGGGGTACAAATTTTAAAACAGAAGAAGAATTGAATTTGGTGAAAATAGCTGAAAAATATAAATCGATTATTGAGTACACAAACTCTCAATGTGTTGTCTTATATGATGTAACAATTGCTGAACAGTTAGGTTTGCTTAACCTGAATCTTTGGTAAAATTCTTCATCTGACCAATTATCAAAATCTGTTATTCTCTGTTTATATATTTTTGGTTTCCTAATGATGAATATTTCCTTATCACTGTCTCTCTCGTTGCTGCTATCCTCAAAGGCTGATGACTCGGTATCTATTTCCATCTCAAGAGAATTTGTCCAAAATAGGTAGGTACTGACTTGAAGTTATAAAGACTGTTATGAAATCGATTTTTATTTAAAGTTTGCTTTAAAACTTAAAGTAGTGTTAAAGTTTGTTATGAAAACGGCCGTAAGTTGTACTACAGTATAGGTATAAAAAAAAAACAATTTTAATAATTAATGGTTAAGCTTTGTGCAGAAACTGAATAGCACGTAGATAAGCTACCAAGTTTTCTTCTCCGAGTAAGTGGTACATAGTAGGTGGAATGTTAAATGTCACTCTTTGCTGTGGAAACTTTGGACACATGTTTGACTGTTAAAGAGCATTGACACACTGTACAGCGGGATTGTTCGGATTTCGACATTCAGTGTTCATGGGAAAATCGGGTGTGACCTATTCGAAGACGGGTCAGGATAACTTGTTCTTTCCTGGTTTCTGGAACGGCCCTCCACGGTTTATCTGTTCTTTTCACTTCTCCAAGTTTATTGCGAGATTGGGACCACTGGTGTTGCCAAGCGTTGTTAACCGATGTCTTAATAATTTTTTTTATATCTGTCATCGTAACTCTCGTGACTTGGGTGGCACTAGGGTTCTGAATTGCAGCTTTGGCTGCTGCATCATCTCTCTCATTTCCCTCTATTCCTGTGTGTGAAGGTACCCAGAATAACTGTATAACTGCTCCTGAATTGTATAGATGGGATAGCTCCTACTTAATAAGTATCAGTAATGGGTTTGATGGATATGTCTGGTGGAAACTTTCAATTGAGTTCAATGAATCAGTTACTATGAGTAAGTGTTTACGTCTTCTCTATTGGCATGGGCTAGAGCTTGAACTATCGCATAAAGTTCTCCAATTAAAATGCTTGTAATATAAGGTAAACTAAATTTGATGATCACATTTGGAGTTGCAAGTGCTGCTCCAACTCCAGTATTCGTTTTGGATGCATTTGTGTAGATATGAGAATATTGTTGTAAATAAGATATTTTCCTCTAATTAGAGTATGCTTTGTTTCGTTCTTATCAAAACTTGTCAAGGATGTATCACATATTGGTAATTTTATTATCCATGGAGGAGGGGAGGGCATGAATTTGGGGATTGTTGGAGGAATATATATATATATGTAGAAGGCTGAGGGATCTGTTAATTCTTTCATAAAATGGTGGATCTATTCTTTTCCTTTTTTTATAGTCAGCCGAATAACGATTGGAGAGGGTGTTGTCATAAACTGGACGATTGGGATTTGCAGATATACTGATCGCGTAAGAGAGACTAAGATAAATCCGTCGGAGGTGGAGGGGAATTTCGGAGGCTTCACTGAGAAGGCTTTCAGAAGGGCTAGATCGAAATGCACCCAGGTAAAATCTGATCGCAGTATTCTGGACTGGATTTAAAAGATTCAGTACTGTTTTTTCCGATGAGGAGTATGCTACGCATCCGTAATCCTTATTATAACGTTTTTATGGAGAAACTTATCACAAACATGATTGATCTTTTTCGTCAGAGCCTTATTAAATCGTTGAGGGCGTTGATAATTAAAGGGGATATTATCTTTGTCTATTGGGGATTCAAATTATAGTATAAAAATAAAACTATTTCCGGTGAGTAATTTGTCACCGCCTTATATTGTTTAGTTACAAAATTTGTGAAGATCTTAGACATTTTGCTAGATAGTACCTAAGTACAACCTTTGCTTATATTTTAAAAAATAAAAATTGAGGGATTTTATCCGGTAATCTAGGATGAATTATAAAATGGTACTTTTGCTAAACTCATAGGCTTTCGAATTTGTCCGCACGCCCAAAAAAAAGGTTCTATTAAAAAATAAAACCTTATTAACAAATCTGCATGTTTATTTTAAATCTGCATATCAATGAAATGATTACTTCTTACAATAACATATACCGGGAAAAGATAGCAAAAGGTCTTACAATATAGAGCAGAAGTTTGCTGGGAATTGATATTTGCTTGAAAATTTTGTGTTACTATCAATAATTATTCTAGCTACTCAACATAAGTTACACTCCCACTACACCAACACTCATAGATATTACTTGGTTTTCTGCAGACATCGAAGTTATAGTTTATTTAAATTATAACAAAACTCAAAAAAATGAAATCCCCAACATCAGAAACTGAAAAACAATTTGAGATTAAATAGATTTTTGCAAAAATAATCAGAAAATCTTGGCTCTCAGTGACTTGGTGTGTATATTTTGATAGTTTTTAAACCAGAATGACTTAAATAATATTTTCACTATCAAGGTTTCGAAGCAACCACAATAAAAATCTTGTGAAATTCTCGTATAGTTTCTTCATTGTTGTTATTCAAGTTTTCTATAGTTACTGTTTTATGAGTCTTCACTTCCGCCATAAAGTCTTCAATATAAGCTTCAACATCATCTGGTGGTAATTTTTGTATAATAGGATTAACAGCACTGATTGTATCTGAAAAATAACAGAGCAATAACGCTAAGTATAAAAGTAAATTCTTTTTAGTTATAAGAGTGACGAACTTATTATTATTTTAATTATTTAACCAACAAAAGTATTAACAAGGGCGATTGTACACGTGTAAGTTACAAAACTTTTCCTTCTACTGTACTGAGTGTCATTTCAACAACATATAACTTTTATACGAGCAATCATATATGTTTAACCATTGGTTCCGATTTCAACGGGGAAAACCTCTAACGTTTGAAATTCTCTCACATATATTTCAATAAATAATGGTTGACTCAGTGTGCTGACAATATCATATGTCAAAATCGTTTTTAATAGATTTCCTGGCGTTTTGAAATCAACATATTAATCAGAAATTGAAAAATGTCCGAAACAAGTGAGCAGTGCTATGACGTACTAACCCCTAACATTATCTGTCTTACACAGAACCACAGGTATATGGATTTACTATGATAGAACTTATAGGATTGGCTGCTTAAGGTCGATAGGCGTGTCGGGGCTAGTACGTCATACTGCATTACACCAATATGAGAGCAGCCTTTACAAATGGCGCGTAAAATTGTATGTTTGAAATGAAAATTATGTAATTTATTATATTGTTTATATTATAAAATAGATAAAAATATATAATCAGGTACTTCATATAGTAGTTTTTAGGCATGGAGACGATTATACTGTGCATTATTTAGTGTTCAATGCTTAATGCACGAAGTTCGCAACTGCATGCAATAAGAATTACGTTAATAACGAATGTGCTTGCGTGGCCATTTTTCTTCTAATTTCCATGGTTAAGATCAGCACATCCTCAAAATTAATAAGTTTTACGATAACTTTAAAGGTGACCTACGTTATCGTTACAAAAAATTTAACAGTAATTATCATAGTTTTGTAGAATAATATGGTAAAAGTGGAGTATTGTATACTAGAAATCATTTTTTCGGTTTTTTTTTTAAATATTATTGTATGTTTGGTTGCGCCTATACCAAAACCGTTTATTAATAGAAAATCGTTCACGGTCGACGGAAAAGAAGATATCCACTTTATTCTCCCACAGCTAAATAATTTTTGGTTCCGATATAATTTGTCTATGCTGAACGTGCACGCTACCAAGGCTATAGTGAAATGAATGTTATCAATATTTAGTGTGCGTTTTTTTTCTATGAATCCAAACTAGTGTTCGATAATGAGGAAGGTTAATGTATTTTGTGGAATGTTAATAGGGCGCATATGGTTTATGGATGGTTATTCGTTTTAAACGATTTTAATTTGCCCAAAAATTATCAATATATTATCGATATGAGTCATTGGGTCCACTTAACAATTTTTATTGCTCCTTTGGTCGTTATTAGAATACGATGACACATTTTAAAATAACATAACATCTAATTTCTATGTCTCTTTATTCAAAATGTAAATAATATTGATGAATGCAGTTGATGGATTAGATACGGGGCAGATTTGACAAGTCAGTGATTTGGTATCCCAGATTTCTCCAACCTAATATTCAGCCTATCCGCAATTTTGATAAAGAAATGTCAATAACTAGGATGACCACGCCTAACCTAACTTTAAATACTTTAGGATCGGTATAATATTATCTCTCAAATTTCCTCATCTTCTCCGCGAACTTGATGTCAAAACCAACGCCATATTGTAAAATTGACGTAATTAAGTAAATATCTAAAATTTAATTTTTTGTTATTATAAATGTCCCTCCTGCTAATAACTTTTGTTATTGAAGTTGATGCGGGGTTGAATAAGTTTTTAAATAAATTAAAAAATACTTGCTTGAATGTACAAAACTTACTTTTGAAAACCTCCAGGTTTGGAAATAAAAATGATCTTTGTATCATTTTACAAACTTTTACATCGAATCCAATTTTTCTTAAAATATTTTCCAAATACTTCTTTGGATTTTTAAGGGGATGATATGGGGATATATATTCTTTTGTGGAATATTGTTGCCATCGTTTATATTTGGACATATTTTCGTAAATATCATACAAACTAGATTTTGCTATGAACGACAGTAAAATGTCTCCTCCTGGTTTAAGCATATTGAAGATATTTTGGAAAGCTCTCCTGAAAAATAAAAAAGTTAATGTAATGTAATCTTGTGAAATAAATCGGGTTGTCTCTCCAAACAACGAACCTACTACAAGTATGAACATAAAAATGCCCTCAGTTACTCGTTATCGAATTTATTCCATTTGGCTGTTCCACACTGTATATAATAATAGCGAAGTAATTTCATGAAACTAATCTCCTCAGCAGAATAATGCGAATAAAAGTTTTTTTAAAATTATGGCGGATGCACCCAAATTTAATGCTATAAAATTTTTCGCGAAGTAATTTTTAACAATTTCTCAACAAGAAAAAAAGAGGATTTCTCGTTGTTATGGATCAGTTGACGGCCCGCGAGTTATAGTAAACTTTACCGCAAATTGTTAATAAATATCTGTTTACATTTATAATATAATATAAAAAAAAATATATGAGATTTAAATTAGATACTCCTATTGAAGATTTTAATAGAATATTTTCTCAATTTGATGATCTAAAGATTAGTAATTATTAATTTATTCAGTGATTCATTCAATATAGATATTTCCTCCGCTAAACCTAAATATCAAATGGAATTATGCGGCCTTCAGGCTGACCCATTCATTGCATCTGGTGGAGCAACTGGAATACAAGTGTTCAAACATTTGGACAAAAAAATAGCTTGAAAGAGTAATAGTAACCTTACTGTGGATTTTAGGACACACTGGAATAGAAGGAAATGAAATAGCAAATGGACCACCAAAGAGGGTATCAGCCCCAAAGTAATATTGGAAGAAATTGGAAAAGCCGAAGAAAAGGGAAGATCTGACCATTGGAAAGATTTAGTAGGGCTTAGACAATCAAATATTGTGATGGGTGACTACAACCCGTTGAGATCAAATGGATACATAAGTTAAAGTAAAACTGCACTGTTTTAACAGGGATCCTATAACGGGACATTGCCGCCTGAACGGGCACCTGATGAAAAAGCTCCAGAAAGTGGAGGAAGAAGAATGTAGATTTTGTGGCATGGAAGAAGAAACCTCCATACAAATACTTTCCAGCTGCACCGCAACTAGGAGATTATTGGATAGAAGAGGGACATTTACCTAAGTAGAAGCCTGCAGATATCCTAAAATTCCTCAGTTAAATTGGACTAAAGGAGCCACTTGTCTCTGAGACGTTCCTCAGGAACTAAGTAGAAGTAAGGGGGAGCAATAAATCTTTTAGGACTCAGTGAATGTCATCCCATCATAACATACATACAACACTATTGAAAATATAATTGGAGGTTCCCTAAAATATAGATATTGACAGAAATTGTTGCTCAACAACTACGCCCACAATGCTCACATCAAATAGCTTGTGCGTATCTAATAATATTCTAATGTTATTGTGTTTTTATTATTTCTTGTTATGTATTATTTTTAAGTATAACCTTGTTTTGTACGTTAGGTACTATGTGATATTTCATTTTAACAATAAATATAAGGCAATATTTATTATGCAAACATATTATTTACCGACTAGGAAAAGCCTTAACATTCGTGGACGACTGTGAAGATTGCTAAGTCAAGGGGCAAGCCGAGACTTAGCAACACAGAGTCCACGAATGTGGCTTTTCCTACGAAGTAAACATGCTATTTTTCCGCAAATCGTTTATAATTCGAGAGATATTAATTTATTAGTTCAGAAAAAATCTCGAATAATTTTATCCACAAATAAATGGTGCTTTGAAATTCGTAATAAAATTACTTGTGTTACTATATGGAAACGTATTAAAGTTGAATTGTCAAACTTGACGCATATAGATTTAATTGCTGGTGAATTTTCCTACAACCACTATGCAAAACAGGCTTTTCGACACAAATTTTTAAACGCAAATCAGGCCTTTTCTTTATTATTTTGATAACTGTTGGAAAAGTAATGCGAAAAGTACATGCTATGGCACTTTTCCGCACCGAAATGTCAAACAACCTGTCAACTTTTTTTGACAATTCAACATATTCATTATACTTAGTGAATTTCTGAGTGTAAAAATTTTAAATTTAAACCATAAATAAGTAAACTATTTATTTGATTATTTATTTATTCATTATTCATTATTCACTATTAAACATACACTCAACTGATTTTTCTATATTAAATTTTCATTTTGTATGTTCTTTCTGTTCAAAGTTTTAATAAAATAGAAAAAGTAGAAAAAATATTGTGTACAACTTGTACGCAAATCACTTTTCCCACTCGCTAGATTTGCGGTAAACTACTGCACTCGTGGGAAAAGTGACGATTTGCGCACTAGTTGTACAAACTACTATTTCCATTTCTTGGATTCCTGAAGAGCTGGTTGAGGCAGTGAATACCGGAGTTATTAATACCTTATAAACAATTTGTTTTCAATTTTTATGTAGAACACTGACAACTGTAAGGAAATATCATTACAGTAAGTGAATAGGAAATCTTGACTTTTTGTCTGGAATGTAAAAATTTCCTTGCGATTAGTGGAAAATGTTATTATCTTTGACTTTATTTTTATCGTATAAATAAAAGAAAAAATGGCCCACTGGCTTAGAGAAGCTAGACATCGCTGGTATGGATAATTTAAAGGATAAACATTTATTTGGATATATTTTAGATTTGTAACTTGGTTGTTTTGTATGGATTTACTAATAGTCAGATTAAGCTTTCAAAATACCTAAGCAATTAAAGCAATGTCGAAGAAAGCACCAAACAAAATTAAATCAACTCAAACACAATTAAAATAACTATTAAGAACCACGTGTTGTTCAAAGAACGCTTGTTTATCATCAGGGCGACTGTCACATAGTTTAGAAATTATGTAAAAACGTTAGTTTTTATTTCTAATCTTCAGAGACCTATAAATCCGAAACGAAGGCTCGTATTACAAAATTTCTTTACTCTGTATAGGGCGTTCAATTAAAAAAAAAAACATTTTCGATATGCTATAAAATTTGACAGTGTCTACAAATTTTAAATACCTAAAACTCTGCTTTGGTAAAAAGGATGTTTATCACTTTTAAACTATAGTTCAGATATTGAACAAATGATATTTTAATAAAAACACCCTAAATTTTCCCTTATACAGTGTGTCCATGGATGTGGTGCCTAAGAGGAGAAACGTTTTTGTTTGCAGTTTTAGTGAAAAATGTCATTCTTGATAAAAAGTTTGGTTGTTCAGAAACCCCATGATATGAAATAAAATTCAAGCTTTTCAAAACTGATTCATTTTATAGTCAATTTAATGGAAAATGATGAATTTTTGGCACTGACTTGAAAAATGTAATAATAATCGTTTATTTCAATAAGTCAATAATTATTCGACAGTCTCCACAAACTTCAAAACATTAATACACTCTATTCTACTTTAGAAATATATTTATCCATCCATCCTCTTATAAGCAAATTCGAAAGTGATAAACATCAATCATGCTGAAACTATATTTTAAGCCTTTGCTCCAAAAGAAACTTATCTAATTCAGGTATTAAACGGTTATCTAGCAAATACAAATATTCATCTTGATTTAACGTTAAATATGGCCCGATGATTGGATCTAGTAAAACAGCACACTATACATTTACTTTTTTAGCGAATTGACTATGAGTTGAATTCTGCAATAAAGATTTACTGACGTTTATGGGATGAAACCATTCCATTCTATTGCAAGTAGGTAACGAGTAGGTACATCTGGATATGTCTCATTAAATAGTTGAATATCATACTTATACGAAGCATCCCCAAAGCCATAACATTTTACAAGATATATTATTTGCTAAAAAGTTAGTATTGTTGAAAAAACATGAGAATTTGACAATTATTTACCGAAATTGACAGTTTCTTATGTATGACGTTAACGTCGCCCTCTAGATTATTGTAGTAAACGTTACTCACTAGATTATTATTACATTTTCCAGCTTGTGCAATAATTTATCGTATTTTCCATAAAATGGAGTATAAAATGAAGCAGGTTTTGAAAAATATTTTATATTATGGGGTTTCAGTATATAAGCAACACTTTTGTCATTTTTCACTAAAACTACAAATAAAAAAGTTTATCGTCTTGGACACCTTATCCGTAGACACACTGTATGAAGAATCTACAATTTAATTAATAAAAATGCCAATATATATAATAACGTAGACAACGCTCCCAAGTTTTATGCGAAAATTAACATGTAAACATTATAATAAGATAATTAATGACTTACCTTTGCTTCCTCACCCAGTGTAACGTATAAAAAGAGTAAATGTGATTAAACTTATTTACAAACTCGTCCGGAATTTCTTCGGAACCAATATCAAACTTAACAAAATCAACTTTCGGCAAAAAATAATTACTTCTAGCAAAATCTATCATTTTTTCAGAACAATCACTAGCTACGAATTTTCCAAAATGCTCTGGCAATTTCGGAATTAAATGTTCAAATAAAAAATGTCCATCACCGCTGCCTATATCAAGGCCATTTTCTCCTTCGATTTTCCATAGAGAAACGTCCAAAAAATTTTCCAAAACGAAAATATTGTCTGTTTTTTGTAATTCTTGAAATTTTGCGTATAACTGAGGTCGGTCCATTATAAATTTTTTGGACGTTATGGCCTAGATGGCGAGTATGTGTAAAGACGGAGCATCTCGGATTTTACATTAAGTAAAGCTTTTATAAACATATAGAGGGGCGGACAAGATTTTGGAATACAGTGATCCTCAAACGCCGTTCGGTAATCCCCACTAATGTTTAAATATCTCTTTATCATTGTTATAATTCAAAACACGGTGCTTAGAAATGTTTTTAAATACTGGTCTGGAATTGGTGAAAGAATTAATGGTATTAGAATAAGAATTAATGTTTAAATCTTTGGTTGTAGTTAATAAACTCAAGAGCTACCTAATTAACACATTCGTGGACACCAATGAAAAATGAGAACTGCCAAAAACCAATGACAATATCTAAGGAACTATAAAAGTTACATTTTAAAAATACATGTGAACTTTTAATACTTTCAAGATGGATAAAAACATCCAGCTACAAATACTGTCCCAGATAAGAAGAAAATTTTTCAGTTGGTACAAAGACGGCAATCGCCGTTACATGATAAAAGTGCCTAAGACATTGTATTAACATTTATAAGCAAAGAAGAGAACATACTGTGGCGTAGCTAGGGGGACAAGGGCCCTAGTGCATAGGGAAAGAATCGGGCTCACTTTCCGCGTAGTTTGAACTTATATATCGGCCTTCAAAATTATTGATAGGAATAATAATAGGAAACAGCGAGTTGAACTTATCCCTAGTAGGCTAAATCCATACGTCGTCTCCTTGTGTTTAATAGAAGAAAAAGGGAATAAATAAACAACGACGCACATGACAATATAGAATATTTATTAAAAAAACGATTTTTAACAGAATTCCCCGTCCAATTCACAATCTCTTGCGCGCTTTAATTTTTGCGAATTCGTCTATAATTTCACTCAAATCCAAGTTTGATGCCGCCTCATTTTCTATTGCAATTAACGATAAATGTCGGAGGCGATCTTGTCAAATGCTGTTTCTTAAATAATTTTTTATAATCTTCAGTTTAATGAAAGATCTTTCTGCTGCCGCGGAAGTAACAGGAATTGTATGAAACAGTAGGGTCACATTCGAGCACGCCAAATTTCGTTTTATTTTTTTTGCAAAGCTGGTGAATAGACCACATCTCCATCAATTGAGAGAGGTCCAGATGATATACATTAAGAAATTGGAGCGAAAAATTGGGTCCAGTTATATCGCAATATTTCTTCTGAAACTGATCTGATCTGAGTATTTATTTGAAAGATAGTTTGACGAACGGCTTTTGCCTAATATTCCGCCAAAGTCGGAAATTGTTATGGACAATGCGTCGTATCATTCGTAAATATTAAATAATTTTTTTTTTTTTAAAGCTGAGTTTAGAGGGCCCCCTGAGCTCCAGGGCCCTGGTACACTGCACCACCTGGCCCTATGATAGCTACGCCACTGAGAACATAAGAAAACATGGAACTACACATAGAGCAGGTATGATGGCTTTAGCTTTGGGAATTTTATCTGAAAATAGCCTTGGATTGGTTCGTCTCTCATCTCCTGCTGAGATAGCTGATCAGTGCGTTACCCTTTTCCTCCATCTACTGAGCCAGAATGTACTAATTTTATGCCATTAGATATTCTAAGGCAGTATTTCAAGACGTCTTCACAAAACTGGAATAAGGTTTGTTTTTTATTGATTTTTTTATGTTTAACATGCAGACAAACAATATATACAGTCAAGACATCATTCCCCTTATAAAAATGTTATCGTACTCATATGGTAAAAGGAAATTGTTACAAACTATGGTCACCAATAAAATTTTATGACAATGCTGCCAGAGCTTCGACATAATCGTAAAAAATGTTTATAATTTTTTATCAGCAATATTTTTTTTCTGAGAAATCCCATTTATTTTTCTGTGTTCTACTAATCCTAGCAACGTGGCAAACTTTTTTAGAAACACTCTATATAATAAGATTTACGAAGGTATTTCTTTATGATATAGAATATTCTATGACACCTCAGATTTATTACTAATAAATTGATCCCTCATAAAAATGTTATCGTACGTTTATGAGAGAAAGAAATTTTGACTAATAACTTTGCACCTTTTCAAAATTTTATCATGCGCCCATGCTGAATGGAAGTTTTTTCAAATAAATTAACCTCTTACAGAAATTTTATCGTACCCTAATGATAAATGAAACTTTTGCTAATAAATGAACCCTTTATAAACATTTCATATTACGCCCATGATGCAGACATTCTTGCAAATTAATTGATTCCATATAAAAATTAAGTTGTACGTCCATGGTAGCTTTACAAAATAATAGGCATATGATGACTGATTTTCAAAAACTGCTCCACGATGTTTTCACATATATACTTTATCTACCATAAATGTTATTTCTCTGAGAAAAAAAGTTTTTAAAGGAGAAATTTACCTTTTAAAAATGCATTTTAAATTCTGCGCCAAAACGCAAGAATAGTAATGGCGTCTGTCTGTGACATCATCAATTCGTAAATACCATTTATAAGTGATCTGTGTCATTCTTAGAACATAAAACAGACTGTTTTATGTCATTGGTAAAACCGTCAAACTTCAAACACTTGACAGCTTGCAGGTTAGAAGTTTATTTTGATACATAATTTGATCACGCAAACAAAGGAAATTCAAAGCAGAACAGTAGTTCGGACCATAGATAGTTCGTACTTATCTATGGTTCGGACGAAAGACAAAATATCAAGGTCAAATTTGCGAAAGTACGACGTCACTCTTTTTTGATTGGCGTTTGAGCTAAGATGGCGGATTGTTAAATTTTGTGCTTTTATTTTTACTAAAATATTGGTCATCACATCTGTAACATAAAAATGGGTAATTCTTTTAGAATCTCTGCATCATATATAATTATGTCAAATCAATATTTTAGTGATTCTTAGTGACTGTCATCATTCCTATTGCTTTTAAATAAATATCTAGAAAGATAATCGATTTGAAGAACAAACTCAAAGAATACAAAAGATTTCTACTGCTGAGCTGTTCAAATTGTTCACAACTAAGCTGGTTAATTTCTGTATAATTTTTTTTTCAAATTTTCCAGCACCATGTAGATTCTGGTTTCTTCTTTTATTTCCATATAATACAGGAATAAGGATGAACAATGGGGAAGTCCACTAATTTTCAAAAACAACATAACCGTGATCTCCATGCCTAAAAACTACTATATTTATTTGTTTTATAATATCTATGAATAATTTTCATTTCAAACATAAAATGCACTAGCCCCAACTAACACGCCTATCGATCTTAAGCCAAGCATATAACCTCAGTGATTAAAAACCCTTCACAGAGAGGCTCATCTGCGCTTGAGTCGTCCAGTTTCCAACTAATCCTAATCGTCCTATGTTTGGAGTTAGTACATCATAGCCCATCATAACTCATTTGCTTCGAAAATTTATCAGTTTTGAATTGATACGTTGATTTCAAAACTCCAGGAAATCTGTTTAATACGATTTTGACAAATAATATTATCTGGACACTGAACCAACAACTTAATTGATTTGAATATATTTAAAAGCATTTCATTTTTTAGTGTTCTTCATTGAAAAATAAAAAATCAGACAAAGAAAAACTACCGTTTGAATGTCACTGATATATTGTCGTCAACCAGGAAAACAAATTGTTATTTAAAAATTGTCACCTATAACCTCATAAACTTATTTCTATTTTTTTTTTCAAAATAGATTCTTTGTCAAATCACACATACGAAAATACCTTGAACGGTTTTGTTATCTATATATCTCGCATTATTTTATGAAGTAATAGTTTAAAACACGCTTAGCAAACAGAGACTTTAAACCAAAAGACACTGTTTAATCATTTACTGACAGGGAAGCAATGGAAAATATGAAAAAATTTTTCTAATTATATAAACTTCCGTGTATGAATAAAAACAGATATTTTTAGTAGAAATAATAGTTTGTACAACTAGTGCGCAAACCGTCACTTTTCCCACGAGCGCAGAAGTTTGTGGCACGAGCCGTAAGGCGAGTGGGAAAAGTGATTTGCGTACAAGTTGTACACAATATTTTTTCTACAACCACATTTATTAATGAAAGAGATACAGTAATTTATATAGTTTTGACCAACTCAAAAGAAAAATTATTTTGATCTAAAATAATGCTTAATAGGTTAATGTTTTTATAATTAATAAATTAAAATAAATAATGGAATAAATAGTTTACTTACTTTCGGTTTAAATTTGGAAATTGTACACCAATTAGAAATTAACTTTGTTTGACATTTCGGTGCGGAAAAGTGCCATAGCGTGTACTTTTCGCATTACTTTTCCAACGGTTATCAAAATAACTAAGAAAAGGCCTGCTTTGCATATAAAAATTTGTGTAGAAAAGCGTGTTTTGCATAGTGGTTGTAGGAAAATGGATTTATTCTTGATCTGCAAGAATAAATAATCATTTGTGGCTAAATCCAGACAGTATAGTGGTTGTTTTTGGTGATGGCTGAGAGCTCTCATTCAATTCAATTTTCCTCACGTAGGAAACTAAAATAGTATATTGAGCAGCAAGTGGGAAACGTACTTTCCCCACATGTTGCACACTATACTTTTTCCACAACTGCTTAAATTTAAAGAATACAAGTAAAGTAACTGGATATTTATTTTTATGGTTAATAAAATGAAAATTTCACAAATATTTATTATAAAAAAGTACATGTCTTGTTAAAATAATATTTAATGGAAATTGGGATTTTTATCAAAGCACGATTGAAACTACGTTTCAGAATTTAAAAACTTCTAATATAAACTGAGAGTTTTGTGACAACTGAGTAAGTATTTAAAGATGACAGTTGCCTACAAAGTTTTTGACGATTTTATTTGATTCTCCATATTAATGTATGTGGCGTGGGTAAAGTGCCGTGAGAAATGATATTTCTCACAGTATGAGCAATATTTGGTTTTGAAATTAAGTAAGGTATGAGAAATACGTCACTTTTCATAGCAGTTGTAGAAAAAAGCACTTTATAGTACCACGGAAAGTTCTCGAATGCATAATCTATATTGCTTAATCAGATTTGCTTATCTTTAAAATGCGTAGTTTTATATTTGCAGTATTCAAGCATAAACATTAAATCTCTATTAAGAAAGTATAATTTTTTAAACTATGGGATAAAAAGACTTGTGAAAACTTGGGAAACGAACCATTAGTAGTAGTAGAATCATTAGTACCTACAATAGTATACTTACTGTAATTAATTTTTTACTTTGAGTTGTTCATGTTTAATTAGTTTTAGTTAGTTACTAAATTTTACGACAACAGTATACTAGAAATGAATTAAAATGTATTACAACAATTTTCATAAAAAATTATATGTCTCCGTTTTACGTAAGAAGAACCCACTTGAAGTTGCAGTCGTATGCGCGAGCTTGTTGTCAAAACCAGCGCCATATTGTAAAATTGACATTCGACTTCAAATCAGTAGCGTAACATTTTCACATTTTGTAGGTTAACAAAAAATTAGAATATTTAAAATGTATTTATCACATGTATAGTTTAAATAAAACATGTTTGGGAACTCTTTGAAGCTTTTCGAGATATTTTCACATACAATAGACACTGATATATGAAAATATTAGATCGTTACAATATATATACTTTCAATTAACGATTGGCGATGTTCGTTTGTAACGCCAATAGCATGAAACTGTCTTTACAAGACCGATTTTGATTTCTGCGCAAGACAGTTGGCAAATTTCATCTTATATGTGAAACGAAGTCTAGCCTGGTTACTGAAGATTTTTCTATTTTGGATAGTTAATATTTCTACAACAACAACAACAAAAATAACTATACATTTATTGATGTAACGTGTAGTAAGTTTTACTGAGAAATGAAACTTGAGCTATTAAAGGTGGATTCGTGCTAGAACAAATTTAAATTAATTTAAAACTAATATCAAGAACATAAAACCATGTAATGTAATGTAGGTATTCATGCGAGAAACTAGAAATTAAGATTTAAACTAAAACCAAAAAAGATGACCTAACTACGAAATTAATTTCTTCCATGAATTTCCCACAACGCATGCGTCAAGCCCTAACCACAGATCACCTACTGGTTCAGAACTTGCCGAACAGCCTCTATTTGTGTTAAAGTATATTGTTTAAATGTGCTTGTGTTACATGTTTGAAAGTTTTTATAATTTACAACAATATTTTTCGTAAACAAATTGCTTATGTTTAATATTTATCCACAGTTATCTGACAGCTCGATTACTTTTGGAAGTTTTGACAAACTATTGAAAAGAGTGCGCATGTCCGGTTGGTTTAAATTAGTTTCTTAATTTATGCTGCATGTGTGTGAGGTTGTGATATTGACTGCGGATCCTTACGGTTCCATTAGCATAACCAATTATTTGACATAATATAATTTTACCATACATTGATAGTTTTTTTAAATCTAATTTATACAATAAATCTAGATATATACATTTTATAATATGATACCTTAAGCTACATAAATACTATTTTTTTTTATAATTTTCTTCTTTTTTTTATTTCATTTTTTTTCCTTATTTTTTTTCTTATTTTTTTCAATTGTTCGTTTTTTCTTCTTTTTCTTTTTTTTTCTTCTATTTTTTCTTTGGATTACACAGTGATACTTTTCACGCGAAGGTGCCTTTCTTAGCGACTTTACAACACACAAAGCGGGCAACGGATAAAAGGGAAAATATAGTTACACGAGGATACAAATTTTAATTACCTTTGCTAAATCAAACATACATTTTTCTTGTCTTTTTATATAATATACTCAAATACATATATACACACCCACATACATACATAAGATATATTAAGATGCTTAAATTCTTAAACCCAAATTGCGAATATGTTAATAAATCAATTTATAAATATCCACATTGATTGAGATTATTAATTCATATAAATTAATTGGTCTTTCTAAAGATTTATATTTACTAATATTATTTATAAACTTATCAATAATTCTCCGATTTAGTTCACATCCTAATATTTTGTGTTCTACTGTACCATGTTCACCACATTCGCAATTTGGGGAATCTATGATATTAATTTTGCATAAATAAAATGGAACCAGCGTGTGATTGAATCTAATTCTAGATATAGTTCTTATCAAATCTTTCGACAAGCTTATTAGCCCACTGAACCATGGTGCTGATGTAAAAGCTGGTTTTATTTCCTCATAAAATAAACCTTTGTTGGAATCTCTATTATAATTTATGTTGCATGAATAGCAGAATATTCTTGATGTAACATGGATCCACCTTAAGATGGGTTCCAGGCTTAGACATGTCACACCAAAAATATTTGAATAAAAAATATAGTATTTCGAATGACAATGGTGCTGTGTTAATTTTAGGTATTTTATTACCCGTGTCTTAATTTTTACGGTTTTGTAAATAAGTTTTTCCTTGTATAAAAATGTTCGATAAACTATTTGAGTAATTTGTGCATACTATGTTTAACTATTGTTTTTTTTGACATTTCATACTCGAAATAGTTATTTATGTATCAAGGACGAAAAACTGTCTATTGTAGTCGAGTCTACAAATTGCAAGACAACTATTCGCCGAGGTGTACATTCAATTTTTTCAATTATCACTATCCATTTTTGATTATTATGAACAGTAATATTAATACCACGGTCTTATTCGCACGTAAAATCTTGTGGATTTCGCAAATAACTATTTTAATTTAATCATAGTAACTACAGCAGACGAAAAGCAGAGCCCTATCAGCCGAATCAATGATACAGAGCCCCCACGCTACAAGGGCTCTTACTTGTTATTTTCTATTTTCAGAAGTAATGCTTCCTATTTTTAATGCTTGCGTTTACAACTGCAACAGCTGAAATAAGCGTTTCCAAATTAAAATTGATTCATAATTATCTTCTATGGGAACTAAAATCATCTAAAAAGTTCTATTACTTCTTTTATGAAATCCCCTATTTCACGGTACAAATTTTAATACAAGGCCTATTTATGGTAAGCTACGCCAATGAAGAAAAGTACTTTGGCGTCAAAAATAGATGATTTTTCATCCAGAAATTTAGTACGTAAAATGTAATTTTTTTGTAAAAGTCGACGAAAACTAAAAATTTATTTTATATTTATAAAAGTGGTGAACACATTATTGTTTAGATTTATTTTACAGTTATTGAGTTGCAATCGTACAACTAAAAATAACCCTTTCAAAATATTTATAAGATACGGCCTTGATACTGACCACTACAACATTTAAGACTTTGGTTTAGGACCCACGAAAGCAAGCGAGATACCAGGTCATCTACCCGATTCGGGAGAAATAAAAAGAATTTACAAAAAAATGTTTTCGACCAAAAATAAATTGTGTCTGGTCAGGACGAGATGGCGGCTTTTTTTTTTCAATTTTTATCATTCCTTCTCTTCGCTTAACAACAACTGTGGTTATTAAAGGTTGGTTGAACCGAAAAAATTGCGTACATATTCTCGTTTTGTTTTATTAGCACTGGAGAACCGACCACCCTTATCAGATTATTTCTTTAATTTGCTTTTTGAATATTCTTAAATATTTCCAAGCTTATTTTATAAAGACGTTTATTCTACAAATGACTGTCTTTTGCAATGTTTTTGGTAGGAAACTTCTCTATTCATACATTATTTGAAAGAATTTCCTTGTCACTTCGATATAATTTAAGAATAGCTATTTGTATAACTAGGGAGGAAAGTGCCACTTTTCCTCCCGCAGGATGTAGTAAACATCCAAAGGAGTAAAAGGCACTTTACGTATGATTTTTCCTCCTACCCACCTTTTTTTGAAAATTTATTTACGACACAAATAGGTAACGAATATAATTAAGAACACAAGAATTATTTATTAAACAAATTTATCAATATATGTTATACAATTAAGTACATAGTATTGTTTAACTATATTCTAGAATTATTTATGTTGATATTGAATGTGCAGTTTTGAGCAGCACTTATATGAACACCATTGGAAGAAGATAGGGTTTGAACAGGAGCTTTAGTATTTGAAATATTTTCGCTTAGCACATTGTAATGGTGGTGACTTCTAGAAGTGCTTGGCTGATTTTGATCAAGTTCAGGTTCTACATTATTTCCCATAATTTGATCAGAAATTTTTCTTTTTTTTGTGTAAGATTGTTCTACATAACCTAAAATATCCCCACCAGCGTTTACTAACAGAGTTGCTGAAGTTCTTCTGAAACTGTGCCCTGTGTAATGTTTGGCATTTGGAAGATGGAGATATTCTGCAATTTTTTGTGGTATTTTGGATATACTATTTTTGCCAACCACTTGATTTATACATTTGCCTGCTTTAAAGCATACCAACAATCGTTTATGCTCAGTTTTAGGACGTAGACAGATATACTTTTTAACGATTTGAACAAAATTTGGGCCGTTACCTGTTGTAGTATTGATAACGAAAGTTCGTTGTTTATACGTTTTTGAAGTGTGGATATTTATGACTAAAAGATTGTCTTTCTCTTCAATATCATCCATAGTCATTTTAATAAGCTCATCACATCGACATGCTCCAGATATTCCAATAACAAGGACTACCTATGAATATTTTATATCAAAAATTAAATTATTTGCATGGGATTTCATTTCTTACCTTCATTAATAAAAAAACATCATCGGGGGCTTCCATTAAGAATGTATTTATTTCTTCTCTTGTAAAAGTTTTAGCTTTATTATTTGGTTTGTATCCGGCATTTTGACGTTTTAGAAATGCAATCAACTTTGGATATTTAATATCGACATTGTCCTTCATTTGTATCATTGTGCGTAGCATTGAATATTTAGACCAAAGTGTTGAAGCTTTTAATGATTTTCCTTGTAGTGAAAAATATGCCAGTAAAACATTCTCTGAATATTTATGTATCTTGTTGTCTTCAGCCCATTGCTTATATTGTGCATATTGTTTTTCATACCTGTCTTTAGATTTTTTTGGTAGTAAGGTTAATGACGCTATGTTAGCTTGTTCCTTAATATTAGGTGGTGTATTTGGAAATTCAAAATCACTTGAATCGCTCTCCATTTTTCAAAAATTCAACTAAGTTTAATGAATGTAGCAACTTTGCACCTCAAAAGTCAATCGCCGTGTTTACTGTCAGTGAGCCACAGCAAAAAGTATGAGTTTCCTCTCTGATTTGAGGGACGAAAGTGTGTACTTTCTATAGGGGTAGGAGGAAAACATTTTTTCCGCCTACCTCTATACAAAGTATACATTTCCCGGCCTCAGTGTAGGGAGCAAAGTCGTACTTTTCCTCCCTAGGAAGGAAAAGTAAAAGTGACGTCATGGTACGTCATCAATGAAATAACTTATACGGCATTGACGACCTATACTATGTAATATTATATAAGTATAAATTTCACCGTTTATTCATAGAACACCCTGTATTTTTGCAAAATGGTGGAAATCAGTGAATTGTTATTTTAATTTAACGATTTTTCCATTAACAATTTGACTTCAATTCATAGATACATCCGGTTTTCGAATTTAGGACAGAAATATTATATAGCATGCTATGGTCCATTGACAGATTCACAGTTTCAAAGTGTGTTACGCTATAATGTATCTATAAGTTAGCTAGTGCCCTTATTGAGAGTGTTTTCAGAAAATCGTGTTTTTAAATACAAAATCTCTGGATTTCCTAACGTTTTAAATCAATACGATGGAATAAAACAATTTAATCTGTTTAAATCTTCACTATATTTGAACATATGCTCAACTTAACCTTGTGACGCGTTTCGCTAACACAGTAGCTTTGTCAAACGGGTGAAGGTATAATGAACAATGTTTAATTTATACAGTGTATTAATACAGAATTTCAAGGATATTGACAAGAGTATTAGAAAATATTTAGCTGGAAATAAAGTGCAAAAAAGGTAATTGAATACGGAGTTTTACTTCACAACAATCACTCCTGAACTATTTTCTAGGTAAATAAGTTAAATAAGAAGGAATGACATACATTAACAGGAATCTATTTTCAGTTGAACACCCTATTGGCGCTATTCATTGTATTTTTCATACAACATTTAATTCGATGTCAAAAATTCACCTACTCACGAAAATATGTTTTACCTTTATATCTGTCAAAAACAAACTAAATAATGCAAAATGACTAACAACGTTCAGGACATGTATAGAGTTTATAGGATTTCAGCTGGACAACCAAAAAGAATTTCAATAAGGTGCTTTTTGAGGCCGTCAAGCAGAAGCAAAAAATGTAGCCTCGCTTTTCACACAAACCACTTTTAATTTGTTTTATAGCTTGATTCACTTTTTTTTATTCGTCCAAAGCGAGTAATATTTTGTATAAATTCTATGAATTGAAAGAATTGTTAGAATTGTATGAATTGTGTGAATAGTATGAAATTATATGAATTGTATAAATTGAATGAATTGTATGAAATTATATATGAATTGTATAAATTCTATGAATTGAATGAATTTTTTGAATTGTTTGAATTGTATGAATTGTGTAAATAGTATGAAATTATATGAATTGTATGAATTGTATGAAATAATATATGAATTGTATAAATTCTATGAATTGTTTGAATTGTATGAATTGTGTAAATAGTATGAAATTATATGAAATGTATATGATTGTACGAATTGTATTAATTCTATGAATTGAATGAATTGTATGAATTGTTAGAATTGTATGAATTGTTAGAATTGTATGTATTGTATATGAATTGTATGAATTGTATACGAATTGTATGAATTGTATGAATTGTATAAATTCTATGAATTGTATAAATTCTATGAATTGAATGAATTGTTTGAATTGTTAGAATTGTATGAATTGTAGGAATTGTATATGAATTGTTATTGTATAAATTGTATATGAATTGAGATGCAAACAGCTTTGCAACAATCTGTGAAGTTTTTATATGGAGATATTTAAAATAGACCTTATATGAGATTGTCAAATACCTTTTTAGCCAAAAATCAATCAATATCCACTAATAAGTTTTAATTATCTATCATTTTCATAATAGGCACAAGAGCGAAGTCTGGGAACATTAAACGAAATAGATGAAAGAACTTCGGTGCAGTTAATTTTTCGATTGAGAACGTTGTAGAAGAATATATTAGCAGATAAAGTTCTTCTTTGCTATAGCGATAAAGTTTTGAACTGATCTCTTAAATGACTTGATCTAACTGTATGATAAGTTATCAGATATCTGTTATACGGTTTTAAAAAAAACATATAACTACTTATTGAATTTAACAATTCGTTCAATATTTGACTGCAACTTAAATGTTTCTTGTTCTTACTTAAATTTCTTATACGAAAGTTCAATAAACTCCAAAAACCTCTTCGGAAGTTCGTGTTATACTTACCTAGCCTAATGCAGGGCCGTATGAATCGATATTCTTAAAATATTGATAAATTAATGTGTATTATGATTATAGAGAAAATACAGCGCTATAGTATTAACTTAATAATATAAAATTATAATATAAAAAATGCTTACCAAAGGCCGCGGCCAAGATAAATTGAAAAAGTTTTTTAATTTGAATAGGTATTCTACAAGGAGCGAATCTAGAATAATAATATTTTATTGACGTAACAGATTAAGTTACCAGAAGAAAATTATTCAGAGTAAAGTATAGTGACAATTTTTACTCCAACCAGAGAAGGTTCATCAGTAAAAATTATTATGGTTAGTACGGAGAAAGTCAAAGACCGCAACAATTCCCAGTGTCATCATTCTAATCAAGAATCAAATTAAATTTTCTTACAATTATTTTCTACATCATCGTATGTATGTATAATGGGGTGACATTCACTGAGACCTAAAATATCTATTGCGCCTTCTCTTTTCTTCGGCTTTGCCTATTTCTTCCAATATTACATTGGGGCTGATACCGCAAAAGGCTTCCGGTCCCCCTCTTTGCTAGAGCATCTGCTATTTCATTTCCTTCTATTCCAGTGTGTTCTGGAATCCTCAGTAAGGTTACTATATTGTTCTCGCCTAGTTCATTTTGAGTATGCCTAGGAATTCCCACACCATTTTGGAGCTGATTTTACAAGAGCTCAGTGCTTTAATGGCTGCTTGACTATTCGACATTATGATAATATTTTTCCTTTTGCCACACTTTCTTATGGCGTGAATTTCCGGTTGAAAGATACTTGGGGTTTTTCCCAAGCTTTCAAAGTGTTTGTTTCCTGGCCCGTACACTCCTATCCCAGTTCCTTCTATTGCTTTTGAGCCGTCTGTGTGCCATTGAAATGCATTCTTTCCAAATCTGGTAATGGTATTTGGATCCCATTCCTTCTTGTTGCTTAATTCCGTAACGAATTTCTTTGAAAAGTTATACCTTTTCAATATACCATCGTTCTCTTATTCGTTACTGACTTATTTTTCTTCATATTAACTTCTTCACTTTCTTTGTTGTCTTATACTTTTTATTTTTATTATTAAAAACACATTTCGTCGCGCTCTTCCCATGTCTACTGGCTTCTATAGTAGCAATTTCTTCCTTAATAGAACTGATGTTGCATCGTTTTCATTAGTTCCATTTTCTTGATGGAGTTAATCGTTAAAAAGTGGTTATCTAACAATAAATTTAAGCTATGTCAATCTTTCCGCTACAACCTCAATTTTATTCCTGAGCTGCCAAATCTTTGCATTCAATATCACCCGACGTTGCTTATTTTATTTGCTTGTAGGTTTTTGACTACAGGTGTCGCTATTTATCTCATTTTGAAAAGATCCTGGACCCCTCAGTTATAATGGTAAAAAAATGCAATTTTGTATTCCATTCAATGTTTAACGATTACGTCTCTGTCTGCAGTCCCAAGTTATTTGTTGGTAAATCATAAACATATTTTGATGAGTTACCAGGATGAAACATGAGTACCATGACCCTAATTTAAGGAGAAAGTACTAAATAAGAATATAAATTTAACCTAATTCTATGCCGAGCTGTAGGTACCGTGACACCAAATTTCAAACGAGTTTTCTTTCTATTTGATGATTTTTTAAGTGTTACTCAATAACTGACAGTGTCAAGGAAAGAAAATGTTTTGGAATGACAAAGGTTAACAACCTATGATGGGTTATGATATTCGATCTACAATGCTTATCGGAAAGCTTGAATGCAAAATAAATCTGGATTGGTGATAATATCCTACTACTACCTATATGTTTCGAAAGCATTTGGGGAATCCATTAATTACGGTGCTTCATACGTTGTTGTGATTAATCTACAAAAAAATAATTTTTCTATTCAATAGTATAATTGACTGTATTGAGATAGTCAGTCCTTTTTTTTAGTTTCAGTTTGTTAAATTCCATAAAAATACAACTTAATTCAAAAATTATTAACATTAAACCATAGTACATCCATCTATGCTAGTTCTACGTTATGTACCTACTTCGATAGTTCTAAAAGTATAGGTACCTACACATAGACAATGTATTTATTTGTAATATATTCGTATCGAATACATCTGGAGCAAACAAAAAAAAATATGATGTCAACCTTCCCATTTGATGTAAGCAAAAATAATCCTATCGAAGCTCGCAAATTCTTCAGTAATTAACATGCTACCACAACCATTATATAAAAGCAAGTGTTTTATCCAGTTAGCATATAATGTGTATATCGCGATCAACGTATAATAATGTTACGTTGGAAAGTCGTGGCCTATGAATAAAATATATTCTCTGAAAAGTACCCACTGCATTTTTGCTTTGTATAAAAAGTTGCCTAAATATCAGTTCAGTAATATTGTATTTTAAAAATTTTATAATTACTTATTCTATGTTTTAGAAAAGAACAACTATTGAAAAATTACATGATTTATAACTCTTCTAATTGGATCCAATAAGACGATAGTTCTTTTTAGATAATATTGGTGCTCTCGTGCTGCTTTAGACCACAGATCACCAAAAAATTCAATAGGACAAGTCCACGTGACGTCACGCCCTGATGAATCTGATGGTGATAAACAAGCTGTCTGTGCACAACATATTTTGATCATGTTTTAGTTAATATAATTTTTATTTGGTGCTTTCTTCGTTATTGTTTTATTCGCTTAGGTATATTAAACGCTATATCTGACTGCTTACAATAAAAAATATCATTAAATCAATACAACACAATGAAATTATAAATCTGAAATCTATCCAAATAATTGTTTATCCTCAGGGCGACTGTCATTAGCACATGTCTCTGGCCATGTCGTAGCGGCGGAGGCAAAAAAAACGAAAGAAGAAGACTTTCAAGTTTTGTTTATTTAGGTTAGTTTTTTATATATTTTTTTTTGTTATTAAAGTTTTTTTTGTCGTAGTATAAAATTATTAATGTAGATAAGTACAAGAATATTATATTTAAGATATTTAAAGTGTGATTTACTTATTTTTTCCAAATGGAATTCGATCTTGATATAGACGATTTGGATTTTGGAGATAAAGTTAAAGACTTTTTAGAACATAAATTAAACGAAATCAAAAACATTAATCTCTCAAAAAAACAAAAAATTGAAGAAAGAAAACAGCATTTAATTGAAAAACAACAAGTAGTTAGTGACGACTCAAAAGAAAAACTGTGTTTGGTAACATGGAATTGGAAAAAATATTTTAATAACAAATTTGTGATATGCTACACTATTTGCAGCAATGAGAAAACGTGAGTACCTATAAATATTTATTATTGTATTGTAGTAGTTTTATTCTATTTTATATCTAAACAATAAACTTCAATATATTTTTTAATGGTGTACCTAGATACTAAAGGATAATTAGAACAGAAAAACTTCAAATGAAAAATGTGAAACTTCTTTAATTTATAATCTATTTATCATTTGTACACAATTTTTTTTCAATCTACTTCTCTATGTTCCTTGTGGTGTATATTCATTAATTTCCACATAAATTAACGAAAAAGATTAATGGAAAAGGTTTTGTGAAATGAATATACAAAATTTAAATACTTTTATTCTAAAAAGGCAACACAACCTAGTATCTAAGTATCACAATTTTATTAAATTGATCCAAGCCTGAGATGACCATTTAAAACTTCTCAGTACACTTTAGGTAAGTCATTTTGCTGGAAGTCTTTCATACTAATAGCAGCCAGCAAAGAAGATGGGTCTTTATCTGGTATCCCATATTCTAAATATCCATTTAATGAATAGTTGAATAACTCAAAATCATATCTAAAATTAAACATATTTAATTTAAATAAAAAATTGATGGCTATAATATACTTTTAAAAAATATTTAAATGAAAATACTTTGAAGTTTAAGAGTATAAGTTGATCACTCTGTATAGGTATTTAATGCAACATAAGGTTAATATATTGATACATACTGTTAAAGTTATGGCAATTATGCTATCTTATCTATATAGAAGGTATATTGGGTGATATGTATTATCTCATTTTATTGTAAAACTCAGTTTTATTAACTTTTGTTGCATACCTATTAATAAATTGTTTCATTGTAAAGCTTATAAATACCTGTAAATATGGTACAGTTGAAATATCTGCGATCTGGTTAGTGTGGAATAATATTTACTAATTTGATTTTGAGTTGTTCCTTTTCCTGCATTCTTCCATTCCGGTTGAATGATATTTTCCAGTTTAGCCATTTTGATAAGATACATTTGATCTTCCTGTAATGTTTCGGTATGTGCAATGATTTGAAAGTCAAACATACAGGGCGTGCAGAAGTCCACTATTGGTGTCCAATGCATGTCTAATGGTTCTTTATTCTTGACACAATCCACTAGATACTCAACAAATTCGGAAAATGTTGGTGTTCTTTGGGTCAGAATTACTTCATTTTTCTAAAAATTAATATTTACATCTAGTAAAGGTAAAGTAAAGTAAAGGGCATAAAGGATTTTCAAGGTAAAACTCCAATTCACACAAAAACTTTTGAATTGTTTTTAGGGAAGAATAAACATTTTTGATAGTTTTTTTATTTGAATATGTTAACTCTTGAAAGTAAACTTACTTTTTGAAATCGATATTTTGCAATTATCATGTTGCCTAATTTTTGATGGTATGAATGGGGAAGTGCTAACTGCAGTTTGTCTCGATAAGCTGATAAAAGTCGTTCTAAAGGGTGTCGAGCTATTAAAAACGATATGGAAGTGTTAAAAGCTTTTTGAAGTTCTTGGAGAGATGGACGAGGGTACTTCTGTCTAGCTAATGTCAAAGGCACTGTCCTGCTTCTTTTTAAAAAACTTGGGCTGTATCTAAAAAATAATGCATAAAATGTATTTGAAGAATGTATTCGGACTTTATTGACTTATTGAGTGATCTGTTGAAAATTTTTTGACAGTTCTAACAGCCAATCAAATTTTGTCACTTTGGTTCATATTAAACAATTTCTCTTGAAAGTCTTATGCATAAATTTTACCATATTGCTGCTGTAGAATTAGCATGGCGATGAGTACAGGCAGGTGCTTGTCTGGTGGATTTTTTCAAATCAAGAAAGATAACGATGAATCTCCAATAAATAGCACTGGACACAATCCGGTGTTCAGTAAAACGTGCCAAGATGGTTCTAAAAGCTGTACAAGTATTAAATGGTTGGCTTACAATAGTGAAAAACAAAGCTGCCCTGTAAGTCTTTTTCATAAACTGATATCAAAACGAGGCGACAATATTATCTCACCAACACTGTTGTTAAAACCAAATCGACACTGGAGAAATGAAACTGACAAATGGTACGATAATGTACCTGTGGGAAGAAATACAATAAATAGATGGACTAAATCTGCTGCTGAGGCAATTGGCTTGAATGTAAAGGACATAAAAATAACAAATCACTTGAATAGAATATTCCCATGCCAACTCTTTGAAACCTTATTTCCTGTTGGACTCTGAACATCATTTAAAATTAATTGAAAACTTGAGAGAAAAAGCACTAGATCAAGTACATTTTTCTAGTATAAGTTAAAGCATATCACAAGTACTTACATGTTCTACAATCCCTTCATAACGATAATAATGATGCACAAACGCTTAATTATGATAACTGTAAGTTTTATATTAAATCAATACATTATTTTTTTGTTTATGCTCCTTTGTTAAATAAAAGTTGTCTAATTTTATTGTTTTTTGTATTGTGTAGGTAAAATTGTTCTCAAGGTTTTATTCAGTTTTGTTGCTTTTCGGCCTAGTAAGAATGAAGTAAGATAGAATTGCGAGAAAAGTTATGGAAATGGGAACATCAAGAAAAAGACAAAGGGGAAGACCCAGGAGGAAATGAATAGACCAGATTGAAGAAATTGAAAAGAACAAAGGAAAAACATTAGGAGAGATGAAGGCATTGACCAGAGACAAAAAAGAATGGAAAAAATAGGTACAGGAAGAACACCTATCCGACGCCTGAGAAGGCTTAAGGATAAGAGAAAGTTGCTTTTCGGCAATTTCGCTCATGAAATTGCCAAGCAACCAACTTTTATCGGCAAAATGTTTTCGCTTGTGATATTATACGAGGAAGTATTGATATCTAGTTAGCCTAGACCAGTTCCATGCATAAACAAAATATTGCCGCGTTGCCATAGCAACGAACAATAATTTATTAGAAGTGTCAGTGTGAAGTTTGACGTCAAAAAAGTAAACCAGAGTTACGCAATAAATTAAGAGAAAAAAGATCACCGAAATTGTGAAACTCGAAAAATTGGAGTATCGGGCCATCATCAAGTACCTGCATTTAAAAGGGTTAAGAGGTAAGCAGATTTACGAAGATATGCTTAATACCCTTGGTGATCAATGTCCTTCGTATGCGACCGTGAAAAATTGGACTGCAAGCTTCAAAAGAGGTAAATTTTCCATTGAAGATGATGGCCGATCGGGAAGGCCAGTTTCTGTGTCAGTCCCCGAAAATATCGATGCAGTTCATGACATGATTTTACCAGACCGTCGAATTGGGCTAAAACGGATATCTGAAGCACTGAATATTTCATATGAACGCGTTCATCATATAGTTCACGTCAATTTAGACATGAGAAAAATTGCTGCAAAATGGATCCCCAAATGTTTGAATGTCGCGTTCGATCTGTGCTCGATTTGAAAACGATGTAGACTTCTTAAACCGAATTGTTACTATGGATGAGACTTGGGTACATTTCTACGATCCAGAAACAAAGCAACTATAGATGGAATGGCGACACTCTGGTTCTCCAAGACCTAAGAAGTTTCGTGCTGGAAAAGTTCTTGCTTCAGTTTTTTGGGATTGCCATGGAGTAATCATGATTGATTTTTTGGATAAGGGTAAAACACTAACTGGAGATTACTATTCGACATTACTGACCACTCTACGGGAAAAAGTTGAAGAGAAAAGACGCGGAAAGCTATTTAAATGTGTTTTGTTTTTGCAGGACAACGCCCCTGCACACAAATCTCATGTTGCCATGCAAAAAATTCGTGATTTAGGGTTTGAATTACTAGAACATCCCCCTTATTCACCAGATTTGGCTCCGTCAGCCTATCATCTCTTTCCTCAACTGAAGAAAAGTTTAAAAGGTCGTAAATTTTCTTCCAACGAGGAGGTAATAAAAGCTGTGGAGGTCTGGTTTTACAGAGCAAGAAGAAACATTTTTTTTTAAAGGTCTAGAGACGTTGCAGGTTCGCTGTAATAAATGTATCCAATTAAGAGGAGAATAAAATCTTTTGACATTGAAATTTTGTTTGGTTCTATAGTAGGCTAAGAATTTTTCAATATATCCTCGTATAAGATAATGGCATTGCTAGACTGTCCTGCAGTAGGAAACACTTACCCAGCCAGTATGTTGAAATTATACATCCAAGAAGTACTGGCAGCTTTAAAAATGTTGCACCAAATCAGATGATGCTTATTGTCAATTAAAAATTCCCATGGATTCGGCATGTGTAATGAATCGTTACCTGGGCGGTCTAAATTTAATAATTTACACATGTGCTTCATGTGTCTCCTTCTTTGATCCATTCGCTTAGCTACCATTGACATGTTTTGATTAAGAAACGGTCCAGTAGGCGTTTTTTCCACTTCGTTAACCTGGAAAACAAAATATGTAAATTCTACAAATACTTATACAGTATGTCCTATCGGGTGGCCCGTAGGAAGTCTGGGGAAACTATGAATAGTAAAGTTATGTTTAAAACTATTCGGTACAAACCGTGTAACTAGCGCTCTCTCTGAGAGTTAAACCAATTTCATGGGATGTATCAGCTTCCAAAATATATTCATATATACAGGACAAAATGATATTAGGATTGAGGGGTCCAGCCTATTCACTTCTCAAAATACAGGGTGTTAAAGTTAAATGTTTTAATTTGATAACTTTAAAATGGATGAATATATTGATTTGAAATTCTTCAGGTTGTTTTTAAATGTAAAAGGGTATATTTTGATGGAAAAACATGTTTCAATTTTTGATCCAGTGGTGTATAGTTGACGTAAAAGGTATAGTGCGAACTTAAAGTTGCCGGCTTTTTGTTTGACTCTTAAGACTAAGAGTATACCGTCATAGCCCAGTCAATATTATAATTATTTAAAATGCTTAGTCAGTTGACGATAAAATTCATTTAATGTTATAATTTCAACTAATAATCGTTAATAGTTATTTAATAAACTAGTTTGTTAATGAAGGCAGTATATCTTATACGTCAACTATACATTTGGAAGAATATGTCACCTTTCCCATCCCATTTTTTACGCCACTGGCATTTGAAGTTATTTTCATTTTATATTGTATTCCTCAATGGTTTTCACGTGAAAAACGCATAGCCTTTACATATAAAAAAATGTGTAGTTTTTAAGATATTAGGTTAGGTACATGCAAACGTTGTAAGTGTCATTTGAAAACACCCTGTATATAGTAGCCAGTAAACCCCTTTACCATTTGATGGTGTAGAGTATGGTGCAATTATTTATGTACGAATTTCTTCAATTCTCTTCTGTTTTGTCCCAGCTTCGCTGCTGGTTTCCAACTTTCTTATATCCCTTTTAGTTAGTATGTCTGCTATTACTTTGTACCACGTTTTTCTTGGTCTGCCCTTTTCTTGTTATTTGGTATTTTCGCTTTTCAAACTCTATTTGCTGTTTTTTTTTCGTTCATGTTCCTACCAATCTAGCTGTCTCCCTTCTATACATTCTAATGTGGACTGTATCTCTAGATCTTTTCTATCTTTTCTCATATCTATATTCCTCAGTCTCTCTCTCTCTCTTGGCGAGTCCTATTTATAGCTCTTTTCATTTCTGTGGCTTGTATCATACATGTTTATTCACTTCCTGCCAGTAATACGACAATAATTTTTTGTTAGCGGCATTTATTTATTATTTCGTCCACGAATGTTGTAAACAGTATATTCATACAAAACTTAATTACAATGTTGCCAGTAATTTCGATATAATCGTAAAAAATGTGTTTGAAAAACATTTTTTTTTCAACACCCTGTATCTAGAATACGGATGTAGTTATGATAATGTTTTACTTATCTACTTATCTAATAGTATTTTATAAAAATAAAAATTGAATTTTGGGTACAGATTCTGTGTTAAAGAATCTTAAAAATAAGTTGTTTAACCAATACAACATCGCAATAGAATGTCGCGAGGTCTGGGGACACTACGTTCGAATATATTTAAAATTAGAATATCAGTATTTTTAAATACACCAGGCTACATAATTAATTAGTGTCGAAAATAAACCTAAAATGTCTACTTAATTAATATTAAGCTATTGTGAGTAAAGAGTAGCAAAAAAAAGAGGAAAGGAGGTTGCTATATATATTATATATTTTGGGAAAAGTGAACTAAGCAAAATTATTAGTAAGTTGACTTACAACCCGTTGTCAATGGTAATCGATACCTTTTTGGTATTTGTTACTTATAGTTATGTGTGTAGAATTTGTTTGCACTGTTTCACAATAAAATAACAGGATGCGTCAAGGATTAAAAAGTCGGAAAGATAAAAAAGCCATAAATCACTTCGAGTCTTGACCTACCCACAAGAGAACAATTGATTCTTATTGGTGCAATGTAGCTTCCGATTGGTCTATGAAAAATGTACTTGAATTGTTAGTCCACATGGAGTGTTAACGTCCCAGGGTGGGTTTAGTTAATTTCTGTTATTTACGGGATATTGTGTTCTTAAGATGCGTACTGCGCACATACGTTCGTGCGGGTTATTTTAGTTTCGAAATAAATTTTAATTGCAAGTTCATATTTGTGCCCGAAAATATGTGCTCCAGTTGAGCAGAGCTAAATATTTATTTATTTTATTTTTTCGATATTGTAACTTCACTTAACTTCATGCTCTTCCATTTTTAAGTTATATGCAATTCTCTCCCAAGCATCTGACTTTAAATTCCTTGAACAATGTTGGGTATGCTTGGCGTACCATAATATAGGGTGTTTTTCGTACTCATCGATTAATTGCAACGCCTTTTCGTTGGTCCACTCCATTTTAAATTTGTTTAAATGCACTTTATTTCTAGTATTATTGTAAATAACAAAATAGGTAAGTACCTATGTTTTTTTTACGCCACTGTGCCTCCCTAATTACTTTACGACTCACAGGATTGATCCGTTTTAGACGTGCGTCACCTTAAAATGTTCGTTTTGAGTTTGCCTATCGACCCTTGTTCCGGGATTTTTGATTTCGAATTTTATTTTTCTGTAATTTGTGTCCAAAAATTTACTTTCATGGAAAAATGGCGATTTTGGGTGCAAAAGTCATCCTAGCGAACGCAACATTGAGTTTTTACAAAACTTTTTTGAAGGAAACTCTTCCTTTTGACAACCCTTACGACCCTGTGTACGTCAAATTGCGAGAGAAATTGGCCGTCATGCCTAAACACGACCATAGTGATCCAAAACTATTGAAGCGAAAGGAAATTGTTCCTTAAAAATCTATTGGAATAAAAATCTAAATTTGTTTCAATAAAAAGTGTTTGTAATCAATCCAGCAATACGTACAAATTTTCTCAGAATGTTTGAGGATATTTTTGGCCATTTAATTTGGCCAGGAAATCGCCAAATTCCAAAATCTCGGAAAATTTCCAAAAATTCTGTAAAAATTCGGACATATACCTTAGGTGATACTGAACACTTTTCGTTCAATACAAGTTTCTCATAAAGGTCGTCATTTCCGACAGGGGGTTGTCAAGAGGAAGAGTTTCCTTCAAAAAAGTTTTGTAAAAACTCAATGTTGCGTTCCCTAGGATGACTTTTGCACCCAAAATCGCCATTTTTCCATGAAAGTAAATTTTTGGACACAAATTACAGAAAAATGAAATTCGAAATCAAAAATCCCGGAACAAGGGTCGATAGGCAAACTCAAGACGATCAATTTAAGGTGACGCACGTCTAAAACGGATCAATTCTGTGAGTCGTAGAGTAATTTGGGTGACACAAGATTTTTAGGGAGTACTGAATGCTCAAGTCAGTACGCACCTTTAGATGTTGCTTTGATTGAGATTTTGTTTTATTGACTAAAACTACTTTGTTGGTAATAATTAAAATTATGGCTTCTGGCGACCATTCGAAGAGGAAATATTGTTATAGGCTCCGAACAATGAATATACTAGAAGAGTAAACAGACGTATTATTCTATGCTAACATAAACAATGTCAAAGTTTATTTATTTATTTATTCTGCTTGATTCCATGTCGCAATGAATATATAATAAGTTGTTGTATGTATAAAACATGAATATTTTATTAAATTTTTTTACCAAAGGTTTTGAAATTTCTGAAAGTGGAGAGTAGGGGTTTGAGGCGATAGATAGAAAGAAATTTGGTATGTTCTAGTCGATATCTACGCAAAAAATGATACAAAATATGTATAGGCAACTGAAACAAGAAAATAATAGGTCAAAGGATGGAGCTGCTGAAAGAATACATAATTGACAAAAGTTTCAAAAAAATCCATTATTACAGTTATCGGTAAAACTGCTAATCATCGGAAGAAGAGAGTACATAAATCGCTAGTGTGTTGGGATCCTGTAATAATGAAAAATTTGTCTGAAACCGGTTCTGCTTCTGCTTATAGTTGAGAGTAGAATTAATTTTCACCGTTTCACAATTTGTCGGCGAGATAAAGAAATCTAAAAGTAGAAGCGGAACCTGTGAAATTTACAGTCCACGTGGACTAACCCTTCTTGTAAATTTTGCATAGACCAATCGGAAGCTACATCATTGTTCGCTTGTGGGTCGAAGTGATTTATGGCTTGTTTATCTTTTCGACTTTTTAATCCTTTGCCGCATACTGTTATTATAACGTGAAACGGTGCAAACTAATTTTACTCACAACTATACGTCTGTAAAAACAGAGTCAAAATGCGTTGTTTACTATAAAGGAAGGAAAAAAAAGTTTGTTTTTGAATGCATTATAATTTATATAAAACAACAGTCAACACAAAACACTAACCTGGTGTTGTATATATGTTGAATGATGACGTATCGGTTGCATATATCGATCGGTGGCTACAATTAGCACCAACAAAACGGGAATTACACAAATAGCAGTAAAAAATATGACACATCTTCTCATTACCCTCCATCCACTAACTTGAGCTTTTCTTCGTTTTTTCAGTCTCATTGTTTCCGTCAGCTTAAGTAAGTCAACCTCGTTTGGAGGAGTTTGTAAAGAAGTAATGGTGATTCAATCATCACAGTTATCTGAAAAACAAAAAACTTTATTAACGAATTAATACCGTCATATAGATATGAAATAAAAGTTATCAGTTTAGATAAATTCAGGGCCACTAACGAACACGAGTACCTATACCTACATCTATAAACCAGCTGCTGTATCAGTGAATTTTCAATCGTTAACAATTTTTTTTTATATGTTTAGCTTATTTTAGAGATTACACTCTATAAAAAACAATCACATTAAGTGAGTTTTTGGCAAAAGTTTCAATATTTTTGTAGTCCAATTTTCTTGAATTTTTAAATAAATTTTATATAGAATTACCACTTTCCAATTGCATATTATTTTTTGTGATAAAGTATGGAACAAATTCATTTTTAGCTAAACAGGCCATTTAAAGAAATAATCCTGGAACACGTCGATTTTTGATTTTAATTTACCGTATTTTAAAATAATATTCCAATATACAGGGTGAATTACTTTCGAGTAATGACGTCACCGTCATTTTTTTTAAATGGAACACCCCCATTTTGTCTCAATTTTCGGATTACTCTAGCTGAGCTGATTCCAAAAATGTATCACATGTTGATTCCAATTGGTACAGGATACAAAGAATACAAAAAGATATATATTTGTAAATTTGATCCTTTTTAAAATAATTTTAAATAGTCCGCCACTGGTGATCTCTTCTACAGCAGCTATTGGCCACATGATTTATTGCAATTGGCCCATTAATTTTATGATTGCCGGCAAAAGTGAAGACAATATATTTTGAGAAAAACTATATAAAGCAATTTTAAGGTAAACATTATATTCTAATGATGTTTATTATTTCAATTTTCATGATTATAAATGAAAACAATTTTATAATCATGTAATCTATTACAATACAAAATTAATTCAACTTTAAGAATATAAACCACCATTTGACAACGGCGTTAAAATTATCACCCGATCACACAACAATCCTAATTTGTGAACATAGGCTACCTAGACTTTAGTGTGCAATTTTATAACCTATAAGTTTCAAATGAAAATAATTATGCTTAAAAACTATTCTAAAAATTGGCAGAATTAAGTATTTTTTCCGAAACAAACTTACATTTAGTTTAAGATAATAACCTTTACAGTTTAAAGTGAAAATATTAAATAGTACTGAAAAAGTACCATTTTTTTAAACTAAATTCGTGATCGCAAAATGATATGAAAGAGACAGTTGCTTGAAATCGACAAAGAATTTGCGCTCGAATTACACACAAGATTTCATCTACAATCGAGGAGTTCACATATTTCCAAAAATGTGTTTTTGAACAAAATTGAAGACAAAAGTCTTAGGTATGCTTAATTACAGTTTCCTCTAAGTTGTCGTAATATTATTCTTCAGTATCTAAAAGTTTTCGGCTCAAAATACCGGGCGTTTCAAAAATTGGCACAATAAAAGCTTACAAAACAACGAATTAGGAGCGAACAACATCGTCACCGTAATGTGGATTCCAGGACACACTGGAATGGTATTTCATGAAGTAGGCTTTTAAGTTTTCCCTGGGTTTCAATACCTGGTACCCCTCGTAATTAATCATTAAATTTGCTAACAATTTTTTAATATTAATTTTTTTTCACGCTCGTCTACGTGGTCATTTATATTATTTTATTATTAGCAATTTAAAAACTTACCTAATAAAAATTACCACACTCATCAACATGGCAGAGCACTATCAGCAATAAAATTATATTAAATTCGTCTATCTACTTTGTTGCGGTAATTAGTGACAATGGAAATTGTATGTTTCATACGTAGCTAATATTATTTAAACAATACAACATGTACATTTAGTAATTAATTCTTAACAGGCGTTAAAATTACTCTGATATACAGAGTAATCCTGCCAATATTCCAATAAGCTTAATTCGAATGAAGCATTTTACATGGGAGCCACATTTATGATAAAACGAACAAAATAACAATCGGGGTAACTAACATCTTCTTCATGGATCAGGAAATCTCTGCCTTTATTTACTTTATTTTTTGTTTTTTGATAAAACATGTTAATGCAGTTGGGATTTTTGTTTTAAGCAACTCAGTTTATTTCACAATATACAGGGTGATAGAGATATAAATAAAATTGGTTATTTTTAATTTGCTCAAACAAAATAGACACTATAGTTTCGGAGATAGAACCGTTGAAGGTATCGGTAGGGCAAGTGCTGTATTTATTTTGCGTTCCAGCTGATTATAGTATCGTTCTTAGGACGGTACAAAAACTTCCTTCTGGAACTGCTGATGAAGTTGATGTGTCCATCACTATTTCGAGTATGCGCACTATACAGTACTCTATATGTTTCCAGAACGGTTCATAAATGACAGTTGGAACAAACTTTATGTTCACGATTAGTATCATAACGATGGATGTCTTTTAAGTGTTGCATATTACAACATAGTTGGTGTCTGTCAACAAATATCAAATGTCAAAATGAGCTGTCAGTTTCAGTTAACTAAACATGAGAGTTAATTTTGACATTTGATATTTGTTGACAGGCTCCAACTATGTTATTATATGCCACAATTAAAATATTACTACTTATTATATTATTAATTATAATAATTCAGCCCAAACCAGCTTTAAAATCTATACGAGAATAATAGAGATCCGATTGAGACGTTATATTATTATAGAATCAAAATTAGAAGAGGAACAAACAGCTTTCAGATCAGGAAGACAAGCAAATCACAATATATACATTTTAAGAAAGCTAATTGATAATACAATAGAAGCGGGAGAAGAAATGTATTTAACATGTATAGACTTGAAGGCAGCTTTTGATACAGTAGAAAATAAAAAATTTGGGATGTGTTGGAAGACTTAGAAGTACCGAAAGCTCTAATTAATATTTATTAAAAGCACATAGGAGGCTGTTAAAGTAAGAGTGTAGATAGGAGGTCAAAGATCGGAAGAGTTTTTAATGAAAAAAGGTATAAAACAAGGTGATAGCTTAAGCCCACTGTTGTTTGTCATTATTATGGGCAAAATAGTGAAGGAAATAAAAAGACAAGGAGGAAATCTGGACATGATAATAGGGTTCAGAAACATGGTGCCGGTCAGATTAAGTAATCTACTATATGCAGACGATATTGTACTGATAGCAAAATCAAAAAATAAAATGCAGAAACTAATTAACTTATTGGCAAGAGAAATAGAAAATATGAAAATGACAATAAATACAGAAAAAACCAAAGTAATGATAGTAAATGAAAATCAACGAGAGGGGAGTAATTACCAGGAATTGAAATGTTATTACAAAACATTAGAAAGAGTAACAACCTATTTCCAGGGTCGGATTTAGAGGTCCAGAGGCCTCGGGGCAACAAAGGAGCGGAGGCCCCCTCGCCCCAAATTATTTTCCAAATAAAGTGAACAATTTTTTCAGTCGAGTTTTTCAATAAATAATTTATTGTGAAACCAAGTAGATTATCTTAGTATTGAACAAACACATAAATATAATCGGAAACTAGACTTATCTGAAATTAAATTTTAGGGTTAACGAACGGAACCTTTCGAGCTGTTTTCGCCGAAAAATCGTTGATGATTCTCGGAGTAAATCGCTTTCAATGCTCAGGAGAGAAAGCTTTGATAGACGGTTTTGTCCCATCGTGGTTCGAAGCCTATTTTTTATAATTTTCATTTTTGAAAATGAGCGCTCTCCAGTGCAATTTGATACCATCAAAACCAAATACATTCTTAATGCAATTTCGAGGTTTGGGAATGTAGTTTACTAGTTGCATTTTTTTTCCGATGTCTCTATTGTGGGCCCCCCCCCCCCGTTTGTGGAGGCAGGCCCCGGGGTTTCGCTCCGGTTGCCTTCCCCTAAATCCGGTCCTGCCTATTACTACCTAGGAAATATCATAACAGAAGAACGGAAAATAGATGCAGAACTTGATAACAGAGAAAATAAATCAACAAAATTATATTATTCCTTAAATCGAACATTATTAAGCCATAAACACATTGATATGGACACAAAGCTGGAAATCTACAACAAAATTATAACAGTACCAACTATCAACTTATGCTAGTGAGAACTGATTACTGCAGAAAAAGCAGGAAACAAAAATAAATGCAATGGAAATGAAACATTTGAGGAAAATAGCAGGTAAAACGAAATGGGACAAAGTAAGGAACGAAGAAATCAGAAGCATAACTAATCAAGATCCAATAATATTAAAGATTTTAAAGGAAACAATTAAACTGGTTTGGCCACCTAGTAAGAATGAAGCAAGATAGAATTGCGAGAAAAGTTATGGAAATGGGAATATCAAGAAAAAGACAAAGAGGAAGACCCAGGAGGAAATTGATAGACCAGATTGAAGACATTGGAAAGAACAAAGGAAAAACATTAGGAGAGATGAAGGCATTGGCCAGGGACAGAAAAGAATGGAAAAAATAGGTACAGGAAGAAAAAGAATGAAATAATTCATATTCACAGCTTGCACAGGTCTAGTGAGTATGAACATACTTTGAACGAGGGAAAATTGTCTACTATATTTTGCAACGCACTATACATAAAAATTATAAAGTAGTTTAAATCGGAGAAAATTGGGACACCTGGTATAATAAATATCATTAGTGGTTCCGCGTATAATATAAACTCTAATCATCTGTATATATGATATACTTATCTCAAAAGTTTTCAAACACAAACCATATTTTAGTTCTTGATATTTATACAATATAAAAAAGATGCAGGTTTATGGGTCATTTATTGCCCGTATTTTTCATTCATTCTTCCACTTACCATATTAAAGCTGTTTCCAAAACATATTCATTAATAACTATCGACATCGTTTTAAAACAAATGGCACAAATTTCCCGCGCACAAAAATTAACTTTACGTAAACTAAAAATATCTAGTCTATCCATTGCATCTTGATGACTCTTAATATGGATATGAATGGGGGCCAGAATAACCGGGAAGTGTTCATTGAGGGATGTTCTGTTGACTGCAGTGCAGCGCTTAAAAACCAGGTCGATTTTGATGATGAAAATATTAGAGCTTCTGCGCTTTACCTCGTAGTACGGGAGATTGGAAGACAAGACACGCGACTGGATTGCCAGACAGATTGACGACGTGGAACGTTAAAATATTGATTTTTTTTCAAATTACCATTTTTCTTGGATTCAGTGTACAAATTGAAGAAGAAAGTGGTCAAATATTGTTAAACTAACATATTGACAACTATTTTGTGATGAAAAATAGTAATTAAATCCTTAGAATAATAGTTATTTATGTGCCAAGGATGAAAAACTGTATATTTTGTTGACAGGCGCCACTTACATATGTTGTCACATGCAACACTTTTGCGGTATCAGCCCCAAAGATTCTGATGGGTGGCTACAACCCGTTGAGGTCAACTGATTGCATAAGTCAAAGTAAAACTGCACAAGAGTTTTAACAGGGATCCTAACGGGACATTGCCACCTGAACGGGCACCTGAAAAAGCTCAAAATAGTGGAGGAAGAAGAATGTAGATTCTGTGGCAAGGAAGAAGAAACCTCCATCCACATACTTGCGAATTTCACCGCAATTCAGAATCCTAGGGCACAGCACCTAGAAGATTATTGGATAGAAGAGGAACATTTACCCAAGTTGAAGCCTGCAGATATCCTAAAATTCCTCGGGGAAATAGGATTAAAGGAACTACTAGTTTATGAGACGTTCCTTAGGAACTAAGTAGAAGTAAGGGGGCACAATAGATCTTTTAGGTCTCAGTGACTGTCACCCCATCATACATGCATACATACATACATTCATGCAACACTTAAAATACACCCCTCGTATCCTTTTCTGTAGCCCTTTCCACTCCACATTATTTTTAAAGTGTTATCTCCAGTAAGTATTATCCACATGCAATACAATATTCAGAACATCTCATTCGCTTCAGTCATTTAAAAAAATTCTCTTTGCAGTTTACCACCACCAATAATATTAATAAGAATTATAATATTAGTTAGTAAGGATGTTACGAAATTGGGTGCGTTTACCAAGAAAACACACAAATGCACTTTCAGCAAAACAATACGTGTATGAAGGTGTATCTATTTATATATTATATTTACATTAAAACTTGATTTGCTTGTTTTGTGACAAACTTTGTTGTGTTTTTTATTTTGATTTCGTCATAGAAATTATTGTCGTGGTTTTTAATTACCTTATGCTTATACAGGTGCTTAAAAAAACGTGTTGAATTCGCTCTTGAAAATTTTTTATAGCGAACGTCTGTGTTCGAGATATTTTTTTGTCTTTGACAGCTATTTACAGCAAACAGCTTCTTGGTTTTTAACGAAATTGGAAAAAAGTTAGCTTCGGCCAAAATGTCTTACTGCCCAGCCATTTCTTCTGGTTAGAAAACAGGAAATAGTCGCTGGTTGTTGAATATGAATAGTTTGTAATCCAACTTATGGATTTTTGCCATAAGACTACGCATATATGTGTTTTAACTTGTATTTTATATTTTGTATATTAGGTCAGCGGTGCACACCTAAAATAACGCATAGAAAATCGAAGTAACCGACAACGAAGAGGTGCCAGGATATTTGGTTTCCTACAAAGGACCCCGCACACTTTATATGGGAAAATGGCTCTCCGTCAAATTTCTTGAATTTTTTATATGTTGTAGAATTGATCATTCTGGAGAAATGTTTGAATGTGCGCAACACGATCCTATGACTAGTTTTCGAGATACAGGGTGTTAAATATGAGAAATATTCACTTTTCATCACTACGTATCTCCCAAGTTAAGATTTAGTTCTGATTTATTTTTGGAGGTATTATCATCACATCCTTGTATGACAAATTCATGGCAAATTCATTTCCAAATCTCTTCGTATTACAGGGTGATTTCACCTGATAATAATGCTATTTTGAGACTTTCATAATTTTGTTGTTTTATAAAGAAAGAGAAAATGCGAAAAAAGGTTGAATTATCACATAATATTATAAATTCATTTTATCGTTCATCACAGTTGATACAATTCATACAAGGTGATTCACGAATATTGAAAAATAACGAATTTTGGTTTTTCGGATACCTTGTAGTAATAAACCCACCGAAAATGACAAAATTCTCGTGAAGGATGTTAAATGATTTGTTTCATCGTATGCAGAGTCGAATGATGTCAATTTGAAGAATTACGTATACTTTATTAATTAAAAACCTTGATTTTTTTCATCGCCCTATATCTCATAAGGAAGTCCGAAAAGGTAGCGATATTTTTTCATGGGAGAACTCGAAATACTTTCACTCATAACGTACCAAATTTTCAACGGAATCCTATGACGTGTTTTTGATATACAAGGAGAACAATTTGTGAAAAACGCTGATCTATACATTTCCCTATTGCTATATTTTCACTCCAGTTTTCTAGACGATGCTGCAAATGTTACTTTTTCGAGTCGTGGCTTTTTTCGAGAGATACGGTACGCTACCGAAAATAAATCAGAACTAAATTTTAACTTGGGAGATACGGAGTGATGAAAAGTGAATATTTCTCATATTTAACAACCTGTATCTCGAAAACTAGTCATAGGTTCGTGTTGCGCCCATTGAAACATTTCACCAGAATGATCAATTCTACAACATATCAAAAATTCAAGAAATTTGACGGAGAGCCATTTTCCCATATAAGGTGTGCGGGGTCCTTTGTTGATTTGTTAAACTTTTTTTATTTCCAAGTTCTTTTTTTCTTCAGGCCATTGGGGAATGTAAAACCAATTTTGAAATGGTCTTTCGCAAAACAGTTAAATTACAAATATTTCATTTATGGCAAAAACGTAATCAACTACTGTAAAAATGAAACTGACTGCCGAAAGATAAATGATGAATTAGAAAAATTATACTTCGTATCATCGGAAGCTTATATTGTTGTTGTAATTGATGATCCGATTTTTTTGGAAAATCTAGAATGCGTGATAATTGGGAAAATTTTAATTCAACTAGGAAAGCAAGAAGTTTTAAAAGATTTGCCAAATGTAACAATATCGTCTGAAGATAATACTAATCGAGATGTGGTGAGTTTAATATACGCTTATACATAAACAGATACATGTATACGACATCTTATATCATAAAATATCTTAATATTACATATAAAATTGAGGTATCTTAGCTACCTCTTTGGTATTCCGCACCCATGCTCAATCTCCAAAGAGATGGGATGAAATTAAGGGATGCAGTCTTGAAAGGATCACCCTGGGCGACCCTAGGAAGCTGGAGCTGGAATATTTGGCGATGACCAGGAAAAACCTACGTTTAACGGTAGGATTTCTGACTGGCCACTGTCAATTAAGGAAACACCTCCATACAATGGGGCTAGATGTCTCCTAGTGACCTGTCCACCTTCCCGGAAAGGACAGGATGAACGATGACCTAGGGGGACAACTCCTCGTGAGGATGTACAATGGGTCACATGTGGCCTAAGTGCTGTGGGCCTAACTCATCCTCCCTACTCTACAGATACTGAGATACCTCTTTGGTGTAATAAAGAACAAGGTGTGCTCCCTCGGAAGACGAAATTCCGTCATGTTCTGCGCACCTTCCAAAACGCTGCCATATTGCCAATCATATGTAAAATGTTTTGAATGAATGTCATTAACTATAACCTACATAACTAAATCCTACTCGTGATCGTTCATTTTTCTAATAAATTGTGAACTCTTCGATTTAGTGAGAACTTTAAATGAAAGTGTTTTTATTGTTACATAAAGATTTTGTCTTTGGTTTCCGTTTCAAGATCAGTTATTTTTTAACGGGTGCTATAAGCTAATATTAACCGTTTGATTTCGCGCATTATTTTCTGATTGGATGATTTTTCAATATGGCGAAGTTTCTTTGATTGGTCTTGCTCGGTAACACACCTTGTTCTCTATTACACCATGCTCCTGATGATGAAAATGTTATAATTTGTGAAACCGATCGATTTGATAATATACTAAATATCTAATATCTTTATTTTAGTCCGAGGTATCACTTATAACTGGTAAACTGGATAATGTTTTAGCAGCACTTTCAGCCACTGAAAAAATAGACTTAGTTCTAATATTTCCAGAAGAATGGAACATTACTTTAGACAGTACTTTTGAAATTCATTGTTCGTTGACGAAAATGCAGTTACTATGCAGTTGTAAAACATACTTCACTGCTAATCGATTATCACAGACTTTCGATAATACAATTTTAGAATTACACTCAACTAAATCAGAATTACTGGGAGAAGTATGTACCAGCGTGTATTATAGGTTGGTATTTTAATGAAATGAAATTATTTATTTTATTTATCATCTTTTTTGTTCACACATTTTCTCTACCTGTCCTTTCTGGCGAGGCTCGTTGGCTTTGTATTGAATTCACTAGTAATTTTAGTACCTATAACTAAGTAATGTCATACATTACACTCTTTATGAAACTAGTGCTCGATTTCACCAACCATTTCCTCAAGTTAGGTATAATCGAGCACAAAAATAGCTCAGAATCGCTATTTTCTTGTTATTGGGTGGATAATGTACAGGTTCGCCAAATGTTTATCTTCCATATATGTAGAACCTCATTTAGGCGAAACTGTGAGCATTATACATAAATATATACAGATTGCGAAAGGGCTTTTCGAACCGTACGATTTAGATCCAGAGGCCAGCCGAATGTCCACTGCCGCCCCCCCCATTTCAACCGCTGTTGCCAGAAGCGCAGACTACAAATGATATTTTTGTCTCGTCATCGTTGACTCCTTTTCGAGCTCATGCACTATTAGGCAAAACCAAACATCTCCATCCGGCAACAGTGTCATTTTCAAATACAATGGCAGGCGCTTCCAACGTGATCAACATTTGTAGCGAAAACACCTAGGAATGGCAATTTAAATGTGAATTCTCTCTGTAAAGGACACTGTTGCCGGATGGAGGTGTTTGGTTTTGCCTAATAGTGCATGAGCTCGAAAAGGAGTCAACGATGACGAGACAAAAATATCATTTGTACAAATTAGTCTGCGCTTCTGGCAACAGCGGTTGAAATGGGGGGCAGTGGACATTCGGCCGGCCTCTGGAACTAAATACACGCCCTCGCTGGCCACGCACAGTTGTTCTTTCTCTCTCTTTCAAGCTATTTTTCTCCTATTTTCCTTGTCGTGCTTGTGTAAATCGTACGGTTCGAAAAGCCCTTTCGCAATCTGTATGCCCCAAGAGAGAACAGCATACTTCCCCTCCTCCAAACACCCACTTCTCTAGTCATTGTCTCTCTGTCCTTCTTTAGCTTGTTCTCTTCTATGTTTTAAACTGATTTTTTCCGATGCTTACTTTTAAATTTTTATATTATTGACTTCTTCTCTTTAAACAATCATCTAATTCTTCTCTTTGGACCCCGATCTAACTCACCTTCACTGTATTGCTGCAACTTCTGCCTGGAAAAACGTCAAGTGTTTGTCTAAGCACAGTGAGACTCTTGTCAATTTCTTGGCTACACATACTCCTACTCCCCTCCCTTTATCTCTTTTTCTCTCTCTTACTAAGTTTCTTTCTTTTTGTATTTACGAGTTCGACCTTGCTCGAAACACATCACTCATTGTATAAGGTATACCTTTGCGAATATGATATAATCGCATTATTCATTAATAAATATTGTTTGTTTCAGTTCAAAAAATGCAATGTTTTCATTTTTACATCACATTCATAGACACATACCTGGATTAGTGGTAATTCCCAAGTTACTCTATAAACATAATCAAATAAAGCGTTGTAGGGAAGAAACAACGTCGGTAGTTTTGCAACAGTTTCAAGACAGGGTTAGCAAAGAGATTGAAGTGATCGAATCACTTGGTGGTAGTTTAGGAACTAACAAGACTGAATATAGATCTAAACTTATAAATTTGGAAAAAGAAACAGATGTTTTGTATCTAAAAGTGTGCGAACTGAATAACACTGATTCTGATTGTTGATTTTAATAACACCTCAATTTTTTCATTCAACTCCATTTCAATTCGATTATAAAAGTAGGAATAATAACCCAATTAATAAACAAGTATATATTAAAACTCTTGTTTAACAAACGTCCTTATTATCTATGAGCAATAAAACCAGTCACAATAAATATTTACTAAAATATAAATGTTCAAAATAGGTTTTGAGCAAAAAACATAATAGGGATGTTGATTATTTATTACAAATCTATTTCAAATTTCGCGCCAAAGGCCGTTGTCACGACTTTGTTCACAAACACTGGTAAACTGATGAGGTTATGTTTTGGTTTCTGTGAGTTGTATTTTCAGTAATATCCACTGCCTATTGTGCCTAAATTCAACTTAAGTTTAATCCTCCCAAGGAAAATCTAATAATCTGTGAAGGAGTAAGTCTATCTACAATTCCGGCTCCAATTGTGGGGCTAAACCAAAGGATGGCTAGTCAAATAAGCTTACTTAAGAATGTCACAACTTTCCAAGCGGAAGTGGCGGAAGTGACGGAAAGAACATACCGTTCAGCTGCCAAGGCACTCGATTTCATAGGGGTAAACTCTAAGCTAGTATGGGATTGCATAGGTGCCTTAAACGAACTTAGAGACCATCGCAAGGTCACGGTAGCCTGGATACTAGAGCAACGAGCTGGAAGATGAAATGGCTATACGACGCCGTTATTTGGACCGGAATCCATTCGGGGGCGTCGCAAACGTCTATAAATATGGCCACAAAGATGTGGGTGGTACAGAAATCTATAGAATGGTGGGTAATCTCATCAGAACAGAGACCGCCAACATTTACTGCACACCTAATAAGCGAAGATAGAAAAACTCTCAAAGCCATAAAAGGTACATTAACAGAGTAAGCTTAACAGGAACGTAAAGGTAATGGGTTTGACAGACGAAGCCAGATGCAGATTCTGTCACTTACAATAGAAAACTGTAGAGCACATCTAATGTGTGGTTTCTTGTACTAGGCGATAAGAAGCCACCAGCAAGAAACTACATGAAAGGGTCAGTCTCGAGGCCGATTGGCTACATAAAAAGAGGCGGCTGAAGAATGTAATGAAGATTCAGAGAACCACAAGAGATTAGAAAAAATGGCAGTGGAATAGGTCGATTAGCCACCTTCCGAAATCTAATATAATCTTAGTATATCTACATCCTCAACGTATTCCACAAATTCAGCTTCTACGCAGATACGTCCATCGATATTTTAAACCAACCCTTTTCTTCCTTGTCCATTAATGATTCAATACTTGATCTCCACCTTTAGCTGGTCCACTAGGTCCTTGTTTTGCGGTCTATGTGGTCCGAGGTAGTTTCAAAGACATTTCCAGTCTGAGTATATGAACTGAGACTGACCTTCTTTCTTGCCAAGCTGGTCCACTACTTCGTTACCCTGGATTCTGGGTCAAACTCTTGTAAAGTTATAAGCAGACAGTAAACCGAACGTAACCTTTTGACAGCTTCTGATGATGTTTGGGAACAGACGACATGACACACTCTGAAGTTCAATGTCACGTTACTGCCACTTTTCTAATTTTATTTGAATACAGTCAACATCCCAATTATAAATCAATTACTTAAAAAAATGCATTTCTTATTATCTAGGTATTTTTCTACAGGTTAAATATTGCTTCAGTTCTGTCGTTAGAAGTTTCAAAATAACTTAATTCAAATTAATTGCTGATAATATAAATTCTGTTTTTTATTTGTTTAATCTGTACATCACAGGTACCATGAAGTTTGCACCAATTAAACGAAGCCAAAGGCTAGCACCAAAATTTGTTTGAAACAATTTCATGTAGAGCAGCAGTACATATCCAATTTATGGGAAGTTTTGAAAGGGTAGTTAAAGTTAATGAAGTTTTCGAAATGGTGTTAAGTGATTGGAATACCAATTAAAACATTTATTTTTACAAATAAGCAGATATTGGATGTATGTAATAACTTGGGGCTCCTGTATTTTTAGTAAATAGATAATTATAACCTCTTAAGTAACAGATAGCTGATATAAAAATAGGTACAATATTTTGGTACAAGCCTTTGATTAGACTATTTACATATAATCGAATGCTATCTAATGCCATTGATAACAAAATTCGCTTATTGTTTTTTATCAATCAATTTATAAGTAGTTTTAAGAAAAATTATAAGGTTGAATTTATTTTATACATTCAGGTGCAAAAAATGGCCACGGTTTTGACCGAATGGTGATGATTTTATAAAAAAAATTGAAAAAAATCATATTAATTTAATATACACTAGAGGACCCAACAGATGTCTTGTAGAAACCGCCAAATACAACATTGTTATGTATTTTTGGTGGGGAGCAGATTTTGTTTGCGAATTTGACACAATTCCATGCAAAATCTAAACAACAAAATCGAGTTGAATTTTTGTTCTTGGAACTAAATTAGGTTCCAGAAACTTTCATCTTTTAATCGCAATAATTTCTAATTTTTCTAAATTTTTACCTTTACTTTCAACGGTTGTTAATCGCTTCGATTTCAGGTGGTTCACTTTTTTTAACGTATGTTTGTCATTAAAAAAAAATTCAAGTTTAACCCTTATCAGTCAAATATGTTTGGATCATTTTCCATTTTTTTAGGACAAAAAATGGAAAATTATAAGATTGATATGAATGTCTCATCGAAAAATCCGAAAATCATGTTAATTTTTCGAAATAAGTAATAATTTCCTTGAAAAATGGATTCTCCTGAATATCCTGGACAAGCAGATTTTTTGTTGCAAATTCTATCTATTTTTTGGAGTGGATGTACCAAAAATAAGTCCAGCCTCTTAGGAGGTGTTCAGTGTGAACTCGATTGTAGCGCAACATACCGGGACCAATTGTGAATCTAAACCATTCAGGAACTCACTCAAGTACACACAAAATTTTATCAAAACCGGTCCAGCTGTTTAGGAAGAGTTCAGTCACATACACACGGATAGAATAATTATATAATATATATAAAGATTATATTATTATATTTCAGAATAAGGCTAATCTACCACTGGATGTCTTAAACTTACATGCTGAAAACATAATTTTGTTCTTTCTCGTATAATGTGTATATAAATGAATGTGTGTTAATATGGGATGAATTTCCTCTTTATTTTTTTTTAAATCATCATCAGGCCATAATAAAAAGGTTATATATCAACATTTTGAGGTGGCCATTTTTTGCAACTGAGCAGTACTTAACAGAATGTGAGCATATATTTTGCGACATTTATGTTATACATTATCCAAAATGATTACACTAGAAAAATATTTCGAAAAAGATACAAAATATGTGTGGTACCGGGTGTCAATTGAGGATGGGGACGAAAATATTTAAATTTTTTTTCCCGACAGTGCATGGCTGTTCAAATTTTATGTGTATTTAAAAAACTCTACAGGCTGTACCAAGAATTGATGAAAAATAGTTTGAGATTCGCCATATTGGTCTTCTTTCTTCGTAAATAGGGGTTAATCCAGAATTCTTTTTTGTTTTCAAATAATATTTTTAGTTGGGGACTCGAACAACTACTGTACCGAATTGAAATCCATTGCCGACAGAATTTTAATATTTCAGTAAGTTTGTCCCGCCAACAGTCGCAAACTGGTACATTCTGGTATATGGAGGAAAGAGAAAATAATATGCCGAGCTACTTTGACCGCAGCCTAAGGAATAAGTTAAAACGCTGTATCTCAAACCATTTCTCATGAAACTTGAGAAGAAAAAACAGTTCCATCATACAACCAGTACCTACACTGAACAATGACAATAATCAATAACTGTCAATTTGTTTATTTATCTCTTAAGATTATATGAAAAAACACGTTACCATTACAGTTTTAAAAAACCCAGTTATATTATACTGTATTTACATATACAAAAATATAAAAAAAAAACATTTATATACATATTCATAAATCGCAGTTACAATAATCGCTCGCAAATTAATTAATGAAAATAAAAATATTGCACATGAATAAAAAAAACGATATCACTACTATCTAAATATAAACCGACTAATTCAATATAATCACTTAATCTCAAACTTAACCCAACGTTTATTCTTACACCACATACAAATAAAATATAAAAAATATTGCACGTTTAACATTGCACGTTATTACTTAAAAATATTCACCATTCTCAATATTGCACTTAGTTCTAACTTTATATTTATTTGGCAAAATAGCTGATTTCAATAACATTTGAAATCATGTACATGTTTTACAATATTACTTAGGTTAGTGAGAGAAGAATACCTTTATTGTATTCACAATTCTACAATAGATCTTTTAGTTCTCAATGTACAGTCACCCCAATATACTCAAACGTCCCTAATTCTTAAACACAACACCATGACTTTCTTTAGTAGCCTCGAGAATTCAGAAATTCGCACAGAAAAACTGTGCTCCTAATATTCCCGCCGTCCTCTCCCTATCTGGACACTTTCTTTAGTAACCTACAGTGATTACAATGATGGTATACTATAACTAGTTCCATCTATGTAAAATCTCTCGAACTGTTTTCTTCGCATTATTTTGTGTTGAGAATTCGGAAATTTGCGCAGAAAAACTGCTTCCAATATTCCCGCTGTCCTCTCCCTATCTGGACACTTTCTTTAGTAGCCTACAGTGAGTACAATGATGGTATACTATAACTAGTGCCATCTATCTAAAATCTCTCGAACTGTTTTCTTCGCATTATTTTGTGTTGAGAATTCGGAAATTTGCGCAGAAAAACTGTTTCCAATATTCCTGCTGTCCTCTCCCTATCTGGACACTTTCTTTAGTAGCCTACAGTGAGTACAATGATGGTATACTAGAACTAGTGCCATCTATCTAAAATCTCTCGAACTATTTTTTTCGCATTATTTTGTGTTGAAAATTCAGAAATTCGCGCAGGAAACTAGGGACGATCTTACCGCTTACAGTTACCTCTAACTTAAGTTAGTTCTAAATTCGATCTTACTGTCTCTTGATAAATTTAAACTCAAAATAGAAGCTCAACTAGCAGTTAGAGCTACACCATCAGTTAACGGTAAGATCGGTCCGTAGTAGTCTATGACAACTGACAAGCTTTCAACTACATCGATTTACACTGCCATCTGTTAAAGTGGTGCAGTACTAATAATCATTTCTGGGTACTGTGACCAAAATGATCTCATATTATTAAAACAGTGCTTAGGGTGAATACAATTTTAGGTAACTTTTATATGATTAGAATACTAAAATAATTTCGAAGATCAGAACCGAGTTGTACAGTGTCATTAATTGTTATAATTCTAATCCTTGTAAACATTCTTAAATTTACACAATAAATATTACGTTTATCTATCTAAATAAAATATAAAAATATTGCACATATTTTACATTGCACAGCATTGATAAATCTATTTTCTTTAAAAATGTTCACTATTCTCAATATTGCACTTAGTTCTAACTATTTTTTTATTTGGCAAAGTAGCTGATCTCAATAATATTTGAAATCATTTACAGTGTTTTCCAAAATTATTTAAAACTTTTTAAAGTGGATAATTTATGCGTTTTTGAATATTAAAAAAAGCAGAATTTCGTTAACTAAATCTGTACTAATATTACAAAGAGAAAGTATTTGTTTGTATGATGATAATGGATTCAAATTTTGGTGGTTTGAAGAGGTCGGCTAAGGGACTGTTTTCACTTATTAATACTTGATATATGTTAGTAGCTTACATTTTCAGGAGGCTTCAAAACGTCGATTAAAAAAAATAATTTGCGATTTTTTCATTGGAGTTTTGGTTACCACACTATAAAGAGGATCCCTTGAGACACCGTAAGATACATTTTTAGTAATGTAACTTCACCGGTGTCTGAGATGTACGTCGTCAAAAATTGTTTTTATTTTATTCTTCAACGTCCCTGTATACACATTAATTGACGTTCCATTAACTTCAAATTTTGGTGGTCAGTAAAAAGGCAATCAGTGGCATAGTTGCCTTTATGAATATTTGGTTTGTGTCACTGGCGTACGTCTTTTGGGGACTTCAAAAATCCGTGTTTTTAAAATAGTATTTGCAATCCTTGTACTTACATTACTTTTTAAAATGTGCTTACTTACAGCTCCTGTTGCATTAAATACATAGTTTATTGTGGGTATTATCTTAATAGCAAGTTCAATAAAGGTAAAATAAAACTAAAATGATATTTGCACAGGAACTAAAATAAAAAAGGAATTATTGCAATTACTATTTCAAAAACACGTCCCCTAAAGACGTACGCTAGTGAAAAACCCAATGTTCATAATGGCAATCACTCAACTAATTGTCTTTTACCAAAATTTTGAGGTAATAAAACGTCAATTATCGTATATACACGGTCGGTCAAAAATAAAAAAAAAATTTTTGACATCCCCGAAGTTACATTACTCACAATTCATCTTGTATACTCTCTACAGTGTTTTTTTAAATTTAAATTTTGAAGCCTCCTAAAAATGTACGCTATTCATATATACCAAATGTAAAAAAGTCCTTTTGCCGACCTTTTTAAACCAGCAAAATTTGAAGTTCATCAAATGTCAATTAAAAGCTATAACTGGGTATTGCAATCTTAAGTGGGTCACACTGTATAAAGAAAAAATTACAATAATGTATCCCAAAGTTTAAAAAATTTACCTTATAAAAGTCAAAAATCCAAAAAGGTATTCCAACTGAATAGTTTCATAATCAAAATCGTTGTTCAAGTAATTTCCAGTCTATCCAGTTAGACAAAGTATACTGGAATATTATATATATAATTTTGGAAAACCTGCTCCTGTTCTTACATCTATTTTTTTCATTGAGGATTTTATCTTAATACTAAAATATTGCACTTCCGGCCGTATAAACCACATATCACATAAAATATTGCATCTATTGTCGTTTAACAGAAAAATATATAAATGACTTAGAAGACATTAATATTAAAATATATAAAACTGCAATATCGAAGATATTTTAATAGATATTTGTCAAAAAGTAAAAAAATCTAACAATTATAAATATACAAATATTTTCATTAAACAAAATGTAATAATGTACGTAAAAAAACGAAATAATACATAGGGTGTTCCAAATCATTATGAAGATTTTTAACTATAAATATATTATTTATTCTAATGTACAGGGTCGAACGTATACTTTTCGAAAGGTGTCGTACTCTTTTGGGTAGGAATATTTCGGAGAGGTACCACAAACCTATCCGCGTAGGTCAGTCATTGTTTTCAGGAGCATACCTTATATATTTAAAGACTAAAATTAAATTAAATCTTGGAGATTATCCATATAAAGGGAAATCTTGTGGCAGTGGTGTAGCGTGGAGAAGCCAGAGAGCCTCGGCCCCGGCCGGTATACGAAAGGGGTAGACAAGTGCCACGATTTTTTCAATTGGAAATAAAAAAAATTAAATCCAAATGGCAGCCGCAATGTTATTTACCAAGCGAAACCGTGAGTATACTCAAGTTATTTCGTTTCAGCTTAACACCAAATGATGGAATGGAATCACAAAAGATTGCATAAGAGGGGAAGTCGGGAACTGGCTAGATAGGGAACACCAACTCAAATGGAGGTCGACACAAGGGCACCTCCATACAAAGAGTTTACTGAACAAGGTAGACAAGGGACTCTCAACCAGGCTAATGAAACTGGGTAAAAGACATTTGAAGACAGTTACCGACCTGGTGACTAGACACTGCACCCTGAGGAAAATGGGCAAAGTTAGTGAATCTATGTGCAGGAAATGTGAACTTTATGATGAAACACCTACTCACATACTCTGCTTCTGCGAGAACTTACATGGACTCAGACGGAAGCACATTGGAGAGAAATAATACAATCATTATAACTACTGAAAATCCCTCCAGTCAAACTAGTGGCTTACATAGAAGACACAAAGCTTCTGGAATGGAAGTAGATAATATGGGAAATGGTACAAAGATTCAGTTCAAGTGCCTGGGCCGGTCGATGCGACAGCACCGAGTTTTCCTGAACGCGAACCAACAAGTGACAACGAGTACGTTATTCAATCAAACAGAACAACAACACTTCTTATTTTCTCAACTTCCAGTGGATTCCTTACGCCATTTCTTTCCATAGATGCATGTTCCTTCCAAAGCAGTGGTACCTACTTTTTCTCGACTTTCAATAACTTGTACGATGTACATTATAGTAAAAATCACCAATGTATCTCGTTACGTTTCCCTGAATGTATCACAGACACTCTAATTTTATGTGAATATCACTGACCGCGTATGTCCAATTAAAACAAATGGAAAGCTACATATGTCTTTTGTGCATAAATTAAGCTACGCCATTACGTCTTTATCGGTTTGTCACTCTGTCTTGTGTTGTGACAACGATTGTACTTAAAAAGCGAAACGTCACTTTATGCGGAAATCATTATGTCACCATTGAAGTTCGTCGTCATTGTCATTACTTTAAACAGGTAAAGTTCATTTACATTTATTGGTAAACGTTTGGACGAAAGTAAACGTGTGTATTAGAAAATTACATGAATATTTCTAAAAAGAATTGGCTAATGGCGGACCATTTCTGCCGTTAAATGCCATTCAAGAGGTTTTTATTTATTTTCTTCCATAATTAGATCACCAGAAATACATGCCGAAGTCTCTACAATGATGCGCCCCTGGTGAAAACTGTCTTAATTTGATTCAAATGCTTATGAGTTATGACAAAAAACAAAAAAACATTAGTGACTTTTACTATAGTTACAGTGCGACTGAATGCAAAGAAGAAAGATGAAGGGGCATTAATGAAGGAAATAAGGAACTGGATACAAGTGAAAAATACTTACAAGAGGAAAAGTGGTAGATTCAACCCTATAATTAGGAAAAAGAGGAAACCATTTTTACCAAAACCACGAAGTACATAAATTTACAGTTAAAACTCAACACACTTATTTGTATCTAACTCCGGACTTGTAAAATCTGAGCTTTTCTAATATATGGCTTAACGATGAGTTAACTAAAACTTGGATAATTACTACAATAAATTATTCCTTTTTTTTTTGTTTTAAAAAAGATCAGACGAAACTGGTATGACAGTAGCATAACTAACCGTCTCGGAATCGCTACTGGATATACCTTCCTCGCCTCCTATTACCCCACTATCCATTGAACCATAACCGCTGAAACCAACATTCCTGTTGAACCTACCAAAAAAGACGGAATGAGTTTCCACGCTTTCCGCTCCGGATTCACTGTGAGCGTCGTCTAAACTTTCGTCCGTTTCACTACCTATGGGCTCCAGCACGGTTAATTTAACGTTATTCAAGCGAGATTCGTTGGAATCCGAACTGAGATAACCGGAATCTTCAGGCCTTAAAGTATTTTGCCAAGAGAGTTTGTCTTTTAAATTTGGCCGTGCATTCACTGTTGAATGAAAAATAAATTGATCATTACATCCCTTCTTCAAAATAAAATCTTCTGTTTGAATAAGGTTGGTTATGTTGCCGTTTTTCTTTGATTTTTGTAAAAGGCACAATTTGTATTCGTCCGTTCGAGAATCTGGAGTACCAGTTCCGTTTGGTGAGTAGTTAGTAGCGACGCTTGATTTTAATTCATTGCTGGTACTCCGGCAATGACCGTTTTTTGATTTACCATTATCTGAAAATAAAAAAATAATATTTATACATAAGTAGAGAGAGAATCATATAAACGGCCCTATTCTGTATCGCAAAGTTGCTTCTGAGCAAGTGGTTTAGAATAAGGTCAGTGGTTAGGTTGCCACTTGTCTTCAATTGGTATTCTGTAGAGGCAACCAGTGGTTTCGAAAGTTAATTTATAGTTGATTCTGAGCAACCACAATATTTGTGGTTGTTAACGTTAGCAACTGTCAGAGAAAGGTAGAAGTATGGTGGTAGGAAGATGGATCCGTGGGTTATGAACATTTTATTAGATCATGAAATTAATGAAATAAAAATGTACTAAAAATTGTAAAAAGAGTATTTTATATTTTCCTAGTGATCGAGTCAGCATTATTTAGAGAAATTTAAGGGATCAGATCAATCCATTTCAGTTTTTATAGCTCCATGCATCTCATTCAATATATTGGACAATATTTGCCACGCTGTTAAATTATCTCCTCTATTCTGAATTTTTTTATTTTTGCCAACAAAGTCAACCATGACATTCTGTTGTGACAGGGTAGTTTTTGGACTTCTTTTGTTCCGTACCCCTACGGTTTCTACTTCCAGGGTCTCCATGTTATGTAATAAGTAATAAAATGTTTACGTATAAAACAAAACACCCTCCGGTCACCGATAAACACCCCCACTGATAATAAAATATTCTTCTAACCTCACTTTTCTCAGTTGTCAGACTTGTTAGTGGAAAAGTAGGGTCGATTTCCACTATAAAAGTGACTAATCAATCTTCTTAACCACTAGTAGTCACCAGCATAGCAATTTAATTGAAAGTGGTTAAAAAGTTACTATTCAAAGTTTCTTGTTAGTCAGTTGCTATTAAGTTGCTTGACTTCCACTTAGATACAGAATAGGCCTGAAAAAACGCCTCCTCGCTTCTTAGGAATCGAAAAATCTGGGACATACCACAAGATAGTATAATGAAACGGAATTAAGCAACAAGAAGAAATGGGATCCAAATGCCAGTAACTACTCTGGAATTGAGGCAATAGAAAGAACTGGGGCCAGGAATCAAACACTCTGAAAGCTTGGGAAAAACCAGAAGTATTTTTCAAGCGGAAATTTACGCCATAGTGCTGTGTACTCAGTTAAATATTGATAAAGGATATAGAAGGCAAATGATTATCATCATGTCAGATAGTCAAGCAGCCATTAAAGCACTGAGTTCTTCGGTAATCAGTTCCAAAATGGTATGGGAATGCCTGAGAAAAGTAAATGAACTTGGCGAGAACAATATAGTCACCTCACTCTAGATTCCAGAACACACTAGAATAGAAGGAAGTGAAATAGCATATCAACTAGCAAAGAGGGTGACTGAAACACTCCTTTGGGGGCCTAAACCCTTTTGCGGTATCAGCTCCAATGTAATATTGGAAGAAATATTCAAAGCCGAAAAAAAGATAAGATGGGACCATTAGAAAATCAAAGATACTTCTAGATGTCTACAACCTGTCGAGATCAAATGAATGCTTAAATCAGAATAAAACTGAACTGAGTCGTAACAGGGATCCTAATGAGACATTGTCGCCTGAAAAAGCTCAAAATAGTGGAGGAAGAAGAATGTAGATTATGTGGTATGGAAGAAGAAACCTCCATGCACATCCTGTGCAAAATAGGCCTGAAGGAGCTACTAGTCCCTGAGACTTTCTTCAGAAGTAGAAGAAAGGGAGCACAATAGATCTTTTCAGGTCTGAGTAAACGTCACCCCAATATACCTACCTACATACATTTCAATTATATTTGGAAGAGTATCTGAAACCTAAAAAGCGGTTCTAGCAAAAAATGAGTAATGTTTTGACGCAAGATTTTTTTTTTAACTTACCTAATGCATTGGGAACTTTTTTCGTAGAGTTAAGCCGATTATACATCGAATTTGTATCGAGAGGAGGAGGTGGAATAACATCTGGTTGTACAACAGTTTCCTTTGATCTTTGCCTTCTCGAATGTCTCTCTTCCAATGTTAATATCCTCCCTTTTTCATCATCACTTATAAATGAGTACGGACCTTCTTGAGGAATAGCTTTCTTCGACAAACTACTCCTCGCTTTGGCTTCATAGATTTCTCTTAAACTACCAAATACTCGGTTAAAATTTCCAGAATCGAGTGGTTCTTGGTTTAAATTAACGGCTTCGGTGCTACTGCGAAAACTTCCGGTGGTTGTAAGTAGAATTTGCGAAGGGCGTTCTAGGGAATCATCGTAATTGTTTGACTGCGTTGCACGTTGCGAATTTCTGTTTGGTTTTCTATCTAAAGTGTCTTGTTCAAATTCGTCGGAATCATTAACTGGGATATAGTTATCCATACAATCTTCCACTTCTATCAACAACTTGCCGGGCTTTTCTGCAGTACCTTCGTATTTAACTTTAAGTTGTTTTAAATCCAATGAAGAATAACGGGAATTACTAGGTGTGGAGGGAGCACTACCGTAGTTATAACCATTATTCACGTAGACCTCGCTTACTAAACTGTATTCTTTATTTTTTTGTAGTAAATGAGAAAGGTTATAACCACCCTCACTACTGACCATCGAACCTTTCTTCATCACAATAAGTTCATAATCGTGATCGTCTTCTTCTAAGGCATCCATATTAATTTTGGAAATTGTCATATTTCCAGTCCTTTTATTGAATATGGCGTTTCGCATAGTCATCTCTTCGTGGTCTGGTAACACCGAGCTGAGACTAGGACTTGGTTGAGATGATGATACTTCTGCGTATTCCGATGGTGTTGAATGACCTTAAAGAACAATATTAAATATACTAAAACTTGTGATACAACTATAAATCAAACAGTTATTTATGCTGATTAAACGGTTCTTGAAGTTGCGTATCATCGTAGCGTGGTGGTATCTAGTGGCGTTAGAAAAATTCTGTTGCTTTTATTCTACCGAACATCATATTAATATGTGGGTTGAACAAAAACTATCACGGCTGAGAAATTGTTAAAAACAACAACGACGTTAAAAATAGGTGAAAACGTAGTGGACGGCAGTAAAATGTTTTCTATAAAAAACAATTGACATTGAATCAATGGAATTTCATCTTATAGGTGTGCTCTAACACTTTATGTGATCTAAGTAAGGCTTTTGACAGCATGAACCATGAGCTCATACTAGGTAAACTGGAATATTATGGTGTACGTGGCACAGCTTTAGAGCTAATGAAAACCTACTTATGTGGTAGAAAGCAAGTTATTGTTTATACATCTGGAAAGTCTAGCACATGTAGATCCATTTCGTATGGTGTACCACAAGGTTCCATACTGGGACCAACTCTTTTTGTCGTATATATTAATGACATTTTCAATTTCTTACTTCCAAGCTTATCATTTTGCTATGCAGATGATGTATCAACAGTAGAAGCAGACTCAAATATTAACGACTTAATGGACCTATGTTCTAGAGCAGATGATAACGCTGAAACTTGGTTTACTTCAAATTATCTCAAACTATTATAAACAGGGATAAGACACAGAAAATTATAATATCATCAAATCGACAAGTAACAACGAATCATCATGTAGATTTATTGGGTTTTAAAATTGATGACATGTTAAATTGGGAAGCTCATATTGCTGGTGTATGCAAAAAACTTTCTACACAACTGTTCATACTAAGACAACTGAAAATGTGTCTTAGTCAAAGTATGGTATTACAGATATACGTTTCTCTTTTCAACAGCCACCTAACATATGGCATACTTTTATGGGGGCAGTCTTCACATGCAATTAAAGCCTTTCGTATGCAAAAAAAGCAATCAGGATCATAGCCAATGTTTCTCGCAGAGAACACTGTCGTCCTTTATTTCAAAAACTTAAAATTCTACCCTTGCCATGTATTTTCATACTTTACAATGTTTTAGAAATACATAAAAATAATACTAAGTATCTTACAAACGCCGACTTTCATAATTACCCAACTCGAAGAGGTGCACAACTGAGACCTTAATTTTATCGACTGGATCTATCAGCTCGAAATTCACCCAACATACATTTATACAATAAAATACCAGCAGACATTACTGGTTTGAGTTACAACCATTTCAAGGTTAGAGTTAAGCACTCACTATTGAGGCGCTGTTTCTATTCCATCGAAGAGTATTTAAATTGTGAGGCAATAATCTTTTAACATGTTAGTTTTTGTTTCGTTTTAATTTTAGAAATAACTATTTTAGACGTATTGTAACTATTGTTTGTTTGTTGGAAGGTTTACAAACTGTTAAAAAAACCTCTTGTGCAATTTTGTAACATTTCAATATATTCTAGTCCTGGTAAGATTTAAATGAAATGTAGTAGCCAAAGAAGGGTAAAACAGTAAAGGAACGACAGCTACTGGTAGTGGGCCAGCAAACTGTAGCCTATCTCACCTTGGAACAGCAAATTTTTAATAAACAAGAAAAGTATGGTTAAGTTTGCTTAAGCTACGGTTTCCTAGGAAAGCGGTGCCGTACTAGAGCGGTCGTAATAAAACGCTGTCCGTGCATTTTATATGTAAGCGGTTTTTTAAAGAACGGTAGCCAACACCGTCATTCAAAATAGCGGCGAGAAACAGTGAATGCAACGTTTTTGTACATTACGGTGAGAGACTTCAAGCATATTTTTGGTGGTATTCGTTGGATTCAATGTTCTAGCTTTACAACTATTGTCACCGCTATGTCGTCCGTCATATTCGTTGTCGATAAAAATTATTACGGCCGCTCTAGTACGGCAACGCTTTCCTAGGAAACCGTAGCTTTAGCGACATTGCCAGCTGGGCTTCTGAATTTTTATTTTTATACATCAACTTCTTTAAAAAATATACAAAAACATAACTTGCATGCTTGAATCATTATATGTAATAACGGTAAAAATGACGCATGACAATGCATATCTCACTATTTCTCTTTAAAAATAAGACAAATACGCTTTAGGCAACCATGCAATACACCAATCTCATGGTAAGATTCTCACTATAGTCCCTTGAGAATACGGGCCCTGTTGTAAACAATGTTGCGAATGTATCCTGTCCCCCTAGTGAAAAGGTTGTCCAAAATTATATAATACAAAATTAAAACACATGATAAAGATATTTGAAATATATGATACTAACCTTTGCGGGGCGCTCTTTCCAAACTGTCAGTTTCATATTCTGGAGTTTGCTCTTTATTATCCAATAAATTTTTATGTTTAGTGAATTCATAAATAACGGCATTCATTTGTTCCTTTGTTAGTGTAGCTACTTTTTCTTCTGTCACATCCAGTTCCATGGCCTCTTGAATCATGTCAGGAGGTGGAAGGTTACCAGTAAAGTCTTGTATAGGAACAGTACAATAGAAATTTTCTTCTTCGCTTTCCAAATGTATCGAAGGTTTTCCTATGACGTTTGTGGGTGGGGGAGATTTAATCGCTTGTTTTTCTGAAGGCGTGGAAAGTGTTTTGGTAGGAGATCTGATTCTTTTTGGACAATGGCTGGTTTTTATAGGAGTTTGATTGACTTCAATAGGACTTTTTATTGTCGGTACATCTTCCAGCCATTTTCTTATTCTTTGTTTACTCTCGTTTGTATTTAAAGTGCAGTTGTGGCATGCCACCAAAGCGGGAAATTCCGGTAGTTTTCCATTCGACGAATTGAAATCTTGAGGTTCGCAGCCTGGACAACCAGTACACGTTTTTCTTCTGCTGTTTTCTCTCTTCAAACTTATGATACTACTACGTCTACTGACTGACGGGTTCAAACCATATAAAGTATCGATCGGGTATTGGTGCTCTTCTTCGGGAATGTTCAAGAGACTTGGTGTGAATCTTTTCGATGATAATTTTTGCTTGGCTATGGAGATTACTTCACGAATTTTAATTAGGAATTCCAGAGCTGCTGGTGGAGGTTCCTGTGAAATAAGGTAAGTGTAACATTTCAAATATAGTTGAATTTTACTATATTTTCAATTTCCTGAACTGAAGGAGTTGATAAATCCTGAAAATATTTTTGTCGGGTACCTATTCCAGTGCAATGGCAACGTTTTAATGAATATTTCGTAATCGGTATATTCATGTTTCAATGCAAAAAGTTGATTAAGTACGGATCTGTTCCTACTGAAGCCCGCATGGTATTCTCCTATCATTCCTTACATACTCTTCTACTTTTATTTTTAGTAGGACTGCGAGTAATTTGCAGATAGTATGAAGTAAAATTATAAAATATGCTTGTAAACGAATAAATATTATGTAATACATACCAGAAGTAAATGTGGTTCGAAATAAGCTGGATTGAAGTAGAGTTTTTTTCTTGTAGAAACGCTCAGCGATTTTATGTTATCTGGTCTATCCTCTCTTCCTTCTAAAGTTTCAACGATTGAAACATTTTCTTCCGGCAACCTTTCATTTGTATTGGAATCTTGATGGTAATTATCGAATGAAGAAAATGACGATAATCGGGAATTGAAATTATAAACTTTTTGGGTGTGCACCAAAGCAGATGTCTGAAAAAAGTAAATTAGTTTTCACTATTGTGTTAATACATCAATTATTTATATATTTTTGGGAGGCTGCTTGTTTTTAGAATAAACATATTAACATACAAGGAATTGACGTACACCATACATTATTTTTTTAACCAAATCCTATTTAAATTAGCATTATCACAACAAATGGCAGTACGGTGTTTCCTATGTTCGGTTTTCACAAAATCATACTGTATTTGCATACATATATATATATATATATATGTTAGGATCAAACACCGATTTCAGCCAATGGTCGAAAAATACGCCCAAAACACTTTCTGGCCCTCAGCATATTGCCAAAATCCGAAATTACGCTTTCCGGCCGCTTAATGTAGACCAGAACGCATTCGGGACCTTTTGCGATTGCCAGAACGCGTCTAACACATAATTAAACCGTCCAAAAACCGATTTTGTGCATGTCTCAGCTTGCAAACGACACATACTTAAAACATCTACTTGTTTTTACACGAACTATTGTTATGACACTTGCTGTTACATAGTACCCTTACTCTCACCCTTATTTTTACAAGCTTTTGCTACCTTAACCTCTGTAAGTAAGGGTGAGGGTAAGGGTAAGGGTACTATGTAACAGCAAGTGTCATAACAATAGTTCGTGTAAAAACAAGTAGATGTTCGAAGTATGCCATTAAGTCACCAGAATTATACGTAGACGAATAACAAAATTCTTTCAGACTAACTTGGGAAAGTCAATACACATTCGGGCAATTGCAAAGGCTCCAGAACGCGTTCTGGTCTACACTAAACGACCGGAAAACGATATTTTTGACATTGGCAATATACTAGTGGCCAGAACGCGTTTTGGCCGTATTTTTCGACCATTGGCCGATATCGGTGTTTGATCCTAACATATACATACACGTATTTAGTGCACTATCTGTCAAATTTAATATTTTGATTATTCAAATAATGATAAACAATTCCAGATCACCTGGCTTTGACAGGTCGGCCATATTGTGCTGGGTTCCCCGATCAGTTGGAGTTGAAGTTTGTGTGTTTTGACATGTGGTGGAAGTCACAACCAACTATTTCAATGTAATATATATTTAATTTAAATAATAAAAACTTTACAAATAACACATGGCGCAGTCAGTAAACTGTCTCTGAATTGAATTAAATAATAATTAAAATGTCTATCAACAGAGGAGTTATGCGATTTTAACGAAAGTCAAGAGCAATAGATTCAGGTGTACAGAGAGATCAATTAAATAGTCACCTAGCTTGGTTAAAACAGCCGGAAATCGAAAAAGAGATACCTTTCCCCTTCCTCTCCGCATCTACACTACAATACGATGGCATTTTAGATACTTTTAAGAACTAATTGTAAATTAAAGTCGAACTACCATCAGTTGTTTACCAGTAAGAATGAAAACTAGATAGAATATGATATAAGGACTATGGCCGACCTGTCAGTAAACGTCATTGTGGAATGGTCTATTAAGTGTTGATTTTAAAAGACAGATACAGTTGTTTGTTGATGAATTATTTAGTTGAAATGATTAGTTTAGAAAATTATTTATTATTCTTACTTGTTTTTTGCGATCTTCATGATGTTTAATTATATCTGGAGCAGTCTCGTTGTCGGAACTATTAGTGTCACTATATCCTGCATCGCCAGGAAGAAAATGCGTGGGTATTGACAAAAGTGGATTGCTTTTAACAATTCCCTCTTCGATATCTCTTATAACTCTACTATCTCGTCGATTGTCTCTGGAAGCTGCTTTTTTCTTTTTAAGATGTAAGTATAGAAAAACAGAAGCAACGTAAATGAGTCCAAGTAAGATTGAGCAAATTCCAATGGCCACATATTCTGATACGCTCAATGATGCGGTAGTAGTAGTTTCTTTAGTTGTATTTTGGTCGATAATGAAGGCTACTTCACTTACGTCTAAAAAGAAAAACGGAAAACTATCAGTGATTTCGCAGATTATCATAGTCATGTTCTACAGCATGGTATATAGTCTCCATGTTCTACAGTGTCAATCCAAACAGCAGAATATTACAAAAACAATTCAAAACGTTGAAGATATTCACTGAGTTTGCTGTTTCAACAAGACAAGTTCAACATTCTGAACTTATATTGTAGTGTTCTAATATAAAGAGTGAATATATAACGTCCGAACTGATTCCGAAACAGTTCTAAGGTTTGTTACAAGTTTGAGAATTGAACGGAATTTGCGTGGATTCAAAGAAGTGTTTCAAGATAAGTTCTGAACTAATTCGTAAACGAACTATGCCAGAACTAGCTCTTCAAGATTTGTAAATGTAATTCTGTGTCTAGAGAAAGAAGGAATGTCGGGAATTTTTCAATGATATTGAAAATCAATGATAAATTATAGTTCCTCAATAAATTTTTCGTACTATTAAAAATAGTATCAAGCTATTAGCGGTAAGTTTTGAAGCAAGTGTCAAAATTAGTGCTCAGTCAGTTCATTACTTTGTTGTTCCAACAAAGTTGAGTCGCTTCTAACTATTCAGTTCACGCATTGCTTTTAAGTAGTTTTGAATCAAGTTCTGAAATCATGAGAATTTATTTATACTGGAATTAACCTACAGTAAAGTCATGAATCTTTCTCGTTACGTCATACTTCCCTGAATGTATCAAAGACACTCTAATTTTATGTGGATATCGCTGACCGCGTATGTCCAACTAAAACAAATGGAAAGGTACATATGTCTTTTGTGCCTGAATTAAGCTACGCCATTACGTCTTTATCGGTTTGTCACTCTATCTTGTGTTGTGACAAAGATTGTACTAGAAAAGCGAAACGTCACTTTATGCGGAAATCATTCTGTCACCATTGAAGTTCGTCGCCATTGTCATTACTTTAAACAGGTAAAGTTCATTTAAATTGTTTATTGTGATGTTTTTCGACAAAATGACTGGTAAACGTGAGTGCATTAGAAAATTACATGAATATTTCCAAAAGGAATTGGCTAATGGCGGACCACTTCTGCCGTTAAATGCCATTCAAGAGGTAAGTTTTGTAACAATATATTTGTAGAATTTCAAATTGTACTCTAAGGGCTGATTGTACAATGCGGGTTTAACCTCGGTTCAAGATAAACCTGGTTCTTAACGTTGTACAATACTAGTTCGGATCCTAAACTGCATTCATGTAAGAGTTCAACAAAGCGGTCAATTTTCCCCGCTTAAACCGAGTTCAGACGTATTTTTCAATTTAGTAGGCTGGTAAGCCTGGTACTCAGCATACAATGTTGTGTTGGTGACATTGATACTGACAGTTAAAAATAATAGTAGTTTGTACAACTAGCGCGCAAAGCGTAACTTTTCCCACTAGCGCAGAAGTTTGTGGCACGAGCCGTAAGGCCTGACCCTGTCGCTTTCCTATAGCATTTCTCTTCTGCTATCATGTTTTTTGTCCTTTTTTTGATATTCTCGTTTTTTTTTCAATACGTTAGTTCCGCGAAAAGTAACGGTACTTTTTGAATTGAATTCCGATTCAATTTTGATCCAACACTCATTTTTTTTGCGCGTTATATTGACATTGCTCTTTTTATTTTCGAGAATCTCTCTTTATTGCTTAGCTCTGTACCAACAGGATTTTTTCTGAATTAGTGAAGTTTTGTGATTTTTTTTGTTTTGGTTCCATATTTTATTTTAAATCAATAAAACCATAAAAAACAACACACACAAGTACAACTTAACCTCTAATACCGCAGTTTCTCTTCTCGTCTTCTCGCTTCTCTTGCTCTTTACTCAAATAATTTTAACAAGAAGAGAAATAGTATTTTATATACCTACTTTTTTTTTCTAATAAGATAAACAAGGATACCATGACATACTTAGTGAATTCGAAGTCTGGCAACCCCGTGTATATGATACCAACATTACAATAATGGAGTTTACCTGAACCGAAGCTGAACGGGATATGTACAATTGGTATCCTTTTAATAGGCAGGTTCAACCATTTGCTGAGTTCAGCTAAGCCTTGATTTGAGCTTGGTATGTACAATCGGCCCTAACTAAGATATGTTAAATTTGGTTTTCATTTATTTCCTCTCATGATTAGATCACCAGAAATACACGCCGAACCCTTTAACAATGATGCGCCTCTGGTGAAAACTGTCTTAATTATTTGATTCGGATGTTTATGAGTTGTGACGTAACAAGAAACATTCGTGACTTTTACTGCAATATAGATCTATTTAAGGTGGGTTCGATTTGGTCATAGGGTGCTGGAGCGGAGTGAGAGCGGCGTATCAATCACGTGATACCGGAGCGTTTGGAGTGAGAAAGTCTATCTCGAACGCGTTGGAGCGGATTTGAGTATTTGAGAGTGTTTAAAAATAATGTAACCTCACTTCTTATATCTACTTTTATAATTTATTTATTTTGTTGTTCGTCTTTTATCGTTTTTAAGACCAAAGCTAAAAAAAACTTAATATTGAGTTGCTTTGATTTAAGGGCTGTTTACTAAATATAACTATTTAAATAATATAATTATAGTTTGTTTAAATAATTTGCATAGTTTGTTGTTGGTAAGTACAGCCTTATTATATCTTAGATGGTATATAATAAGTATTGTTCGAGTCCGCTTAGGACGTATTTCACAATACCAGAAGAATTAAACATTGCTTTAATGTTTTTCTTCTGAATAATATGCCGATTATCAAGGTTACTTTTTTAGTAACCTTGGCCGATTATATAAAAAAACAATAACAAACCCTAAAAATCAGACGAAAGTTTGTAACACGCATGTCCACTCCGATTGTGCCACCCTGTCGAGGTAGGGCTTTAGGAGTGAACTCTGAAATCACAAAAACGAACGCAAGGTGCGCCGCACTTTTCGCTCCAAAGGGGCATCTCCAACGGTTTTGGAGCGAAAAGAGCTTACGGAGTGAAAAGAGTGCAAATCGAACCCACCTTTAGTTGCTTCTGACTGCGCTGTTGCAGAATTTTCAATTTATCACAAAATAAATAGATTTTTGATGTCTTACTATGTAATTGTAAAACTAAAATTCACAAAGAAGCAAAATTTACATCGAAATCTAGAAATATTAAATTTTTTCTATCATATAGATACAATTCAATTAAAGAATTTACCTATTGAATTTGTAAGACGTAGGAAATAACAAATAACCATATAAAAATTTTGCAAATTAAAAAATACATCTGTCGATATATACATAGGTATATAAAAGGATACTTACTGCTAACGAGTTGCTTAGTTGGAGACCCGACGACTCGAAAAGCTACACATGGCGAAAACAGCATTTGAATTCTAGGAAATTCCGTGGATTCCAATTCAGCTTCTCTACACATAAGGTTCACCATAACTAATCTGCCTGACAACTTGTTGCGTAGTTCACCGTATCCTGACCACTGAAATAAATGAAAATCGATGTTAGACAAATTTATGTTATTAAAATACTCTTGACAGATAATAATAATTTAATTTTTCTTCATGCTTATAACAACTACACATTTCTTTAATCAACACAGGCCGTAGAAATAACGTTTTCATCATTATAATAGTAGAATAATTATGACGTTTCTCGAAATCAATAGAAATTTTCAATTTCAGTAATTCATAAACGTTCTAGCCAATCAAAACATTATTCCAGCGTCATACTATCTGTTTAAATGAGTCGAGTGATATAAATTTGTTGGAATAAAAATATTAAATCTTAAAACTTATTTTGATTGTAACGTCAAAAAATAATATATCGATAATATACTACACGAGAGTTCGATAAATTAGATAATAATTCTCCAGGCCTTTTCTCAAACTTGTTGCCATTTCGCAAAAGCAACTCGAGCCATTCGGGCTCTCTGGCAACACATTTTCTAAAATCTGTCAAATTATTTTCAATTTATTCTCACTCTCTTGCGATATTGCTACGCTTTATTGCAAAAATGTCTCATGACATCCAAAATTGGATGGTTTTGCAGAATATGTCAAAAATTGGAGGAGATAAAAAAAGGAGATATATAGAATATCATCAAATTGTCTGTCGCTGCTGCCAGAAAAATCAAGGAAGAGGTATGAAGCAACGTATCAATACTTGAAGAAATGGTGCCAAACAAAGACTGCTACTGCAGTTTCAGAAACCGTGCTTTCGGCGTAATTTCACGAAAAATATGCTATTGAAGTCTCCATCAAGCTTATTGTGTGAATATTCCATGGCATAAAGTCATAATTGTTAAGTTAGGTTCTATGTGAATGGGGCCTTCTCGCCACCTCCACTGCGACCCCCTTTGGGTCTATTGTGACTCACCCCTAGTGATTACAATTCACCCTACAAGCCTGTGTTTCTGATGAAGTCAATGGTTATATTTGGTGATACTTTTTTGAAGTCGCTCGGCTCTAAGGTACTAAAGCCGAATATGTTATACCTTACCCTGTCCAAAACTATGCATGAGCATAATATGTGCTCCGCAGTTTCGTCCTCCAAATTACAGAACCGACAATCCGAGGTCTGAACCAGACTCATCTTCTTTAGGTGGTAATTTAGTCGCCAATGTCCTGTAAGCAGTCCCATCAGAATGCGTTGTTTTGTTCTACTCCATTCCAGGATCCGCTTACTTTTTGTACTCGAAGGGTTGTATATGAACGCCTTCGAGTGAGATAGTCCCGGTATGTCTGCTCAGCACGTGAAAGTTTTCCTCTCCGCTCAGGTAGCTATGGCTGATCTAGCAGTGCTTTCCGCAATGCCAAAAAATGGTTCAGGTCTGATAAATAGAGACTCTGATTCCTTTTTTGACAGAGTGTCGGCCTTCTCGTTGCCCTCCACTTCTCGATGCTCCGGCAACCAGGTCAAAATGACTCTGTTCTCCTTGTCTAGTATTTCAAGGGATTGTAGACAGTTAAGTACCAGCTTAGATTTTATCTTGTTCGAGCTAAGTGCTTTAAGAGTAGCCTGGCTATCTGACAGGAAATGTCTTTTTTACAACAGGTTGATTCATCAGATCTCTTGCAGCCAGTTCAATGGCGTATACTTCAACCTGAAAGACGGTAGCGTACCTACCCAGGTTGGCTGTGATTTCACTGGGTTTCCTGCTGAAGACTGCCGCTCCAGCCCCGTTTCCGGTTTTGGATCCGTCAGTGTAAATCACGTAGTCCATTTCTAGGAAGGAGATTTCTTCGCTATCCCATTGGTCTCTCTTGGGAATGAGGACCTTAAAGGGCTTGTCCACGTGAATTTTTGTGACAGAGAGATCCGAGGGCATCCCAAGAATGTGGTGATTTTGTATTTCCCTCAGCACTCCCGAGTGATATCTCAGAATCTCTCTATTTATTTGCCTCTCCATTGATAGCATTCTATGAGCTGCTCTTCTGGCTTCCTTCTCCAACTAAATGTGGAGAGGAGTTAGTTGCAGGATGGCTTCCATAGCTGCCGTTGGTGTGGATGACATTGCTCCGATAATGACCAGGCATGCTGTTCGCTGCAAGCCTTGCAGCTTTGCTCAGTCATGATAAAATTGTTACTATTCCTTAGTTCAAAAGTGGAATGGCATGTAAATTTACAGTGACGATGAGAAGGTTTGTTATTTCTAAATAGTTCGAAATTACATTGTTATAAGATACCACATGACGAATTTTAATCCTCGCTTCTTCATGCAATAGAGAGATATTGCCAATTGCAATACCGCATACGGTGCGGTATTTATGTAGCGCTATTTTAATAACGGTCTACCTAACATTTACTTGGAAATAAGAGCCCTTGCCATCACTATAATTTAATAACGTAGGGCTGCGTTATGTAGGAAGTGACATAACCTGTCTTTTTCTGTGTATACTTATAATTTAAAAAATAATCAAAAACAAAACAACCTTACTATTTGCATATTTAAAAAAAATTAAAAGCAATGAAATATGGTTGAAGCTCTCGAAGCGGCGAACTTATAGCTGGAGCTAATGATGATGATACTGAATATGTGATTTTGCACAATATACTTGGAGTGGAGCAAAACCAAAATAGAAGATCGCTAAGGCTCTATTATTGAATTCGATTTGGTAAATATGCAGAAATCCGATGCGTTATTATAGTTAGAGACGTAAAAAAGTGAATTGCGCATTTAATAAACGTCAAAATACCGCAAACGTAATTACCGCAGACCATTTTTAAACAAGCAATATCTCTCTAATATCAAAATGAAAAGTGCTTAAACCAGCCTGTCGGGAAAATCTCGATTTCTTCAATTACAAGTAAAATTGCTAAATTTATGAACATTGAGGATTTTAAGAAGTATACTGGGTACTCCATTAAATAGAACGTCGGCCACTTTATTAGAAAATACTGGAGTTGATCTCTTAGCTCTCAAGTGACATGGCGGATGGTAATCTGCAACTATTGCGGAAAATTATCTAACGGAGAGCGTCAACAATAAAAAAGAAGTTGAAAATAAAATTTTATATAATATGACGAAGCCAGAAGTTTCCTGCAGTACTTCAATAGTAACAGAAAATTGTTAGAGATGGAGAATCTATGGAGTAAATAATGTTCATAATAATTGTTCTATTAATATTCATATAAATAATTAATATAAACGGTTTATAGGGCATATATTATTACAGCCCGTCGTCAATGGGAATCGGTACCTTTTTGGTAATCGTCATTTACTTCCTTCAAAACAGTGTCAAAGTGCGTTGTTTACAATATAGGCAGGAGAAAAATGAGCTTTTGCAGCCTGAGACTGTAAGATGCACGAGCGAGGGCGGCTAAAGCGTATCCTGCATGTGTGACACACAAATGTTTTTCGCTAACAAAAAAAAAACAAAAAATAGGAGTGTAGGAAGTGTAACTAAAAACCTTGGCATACATTGACGTTTATTATAAAAATGTAAGTGAAATATCAAAGTACTCAAGTGACAGATGGTAAAAAACGTCAAAAGTCGTGGCATTAAAAATTTTTCGCACTTGGGCTGGTTAACAGTACTTTCCGCCCTATTTTTGGTGTTTATATGATGTTTTCTGGTAAGGTAATTAAAAAAATATTTTCAAAAATGTCTCCTATCGGCTTTTCGAGACATTAATTTTTTGGAAAATGTTCAAAGTATGCTTCCGTTTTTTTTTATTATTTTCAAAACACGAGAGATTTGTTGATAGTAAAATTTTCTTACTAATTTTCTGTCAGGTCTCGTATGTTTGAAATTATTTTTATAGACAATGTATTCAAGAAGTCATACAAACTGAGTAAGTACTGAACGAGTTTTTCTTAATAAGTAAAAACGATATCTGCTACTAAAATAGCAAAGAATGTTGAATGCCTGCAATGTTTTTAAACAGACATAATCAATGCCATTTAAAAAAACAAAAGTGAAGTACGTCATGTAGTAAATCCTCAACGAATGTTCGCCATTAATAAAATATGTTTTGCTTTTCAGCTTTCATTTATAATTCAGAAACATGTTTTTGTTTTTCGTAAACCTCGTGTAATCTTTTATTTAATTAAATTCTACGACATATGTTTTCATTTACAAATGAATTTTCATAAATTTTTTTTGAATATATGAAAAACTTTCACAAATAGGGAATTTCTAATTTAATCAGTTTGCAAACTTACTTGTAAAAATGTACGTTCGTTATCCTTATGAAGCCTAAAAGGAACATCGGAATCAACTGGGTTTCGTAAGTCAATCCAACCATCCTCAGTCATATATTTCGCTCCGGATACGGCGCATATAGGAGTATGGATACCTGAAAAAAAAATGTAGGTATAGGTATATAGATTGCGAAAAATCTTAGCTCGACATAGATTTACACAAGTACGACAAGGATAATATGAACAACACTACTTGAAAGATAGAAGTGCTGTTCGCTCAGTCCTTTTTACCAAAACAGGTATGCGTGTGTTCACTGCTCTCTTTACTTTTATTCGTTGTATTTTGGTAAAGAGGACTGATCTAATGGTGAGTTTCACAAATAGAAAAATTCTTGTCACTCTCTTTCTTGTAGTGTTGTTCATATTATCTTTGTCGTACTCGTGTAAATCGTATGATCTATTTAAGTTTTTCGCAATCATTAAAAACTTTGGAGAAATAAGGACGAATTCGACAATTGCGGAACTAGCTAAACGCTACACCTATGCTCAATCTCTAAGAAGATGGTATAAAATCAAGGGATGTAATCTTGCCAGGGTCACCCTGGGCGACCCTGGGTAGCTGGAGTCGAAAAAATATTTGGCGATCACCTGGAAAAACCTACGTTTAACGGTAGGATTTCTGACTGGCCACTGTGAATTAAGGAAATATCTCCATACAACGGGGCTAGTGGACACACCTCTATGTCAGGCATGTCTTATGCAAGTGCCCGGAGTTATCGTCAATAAGAGCGTGTGTGTTCGGTGAGTCTTGGCCTACACCTGCCGATGTATGTATGTATTTTGGGGTAACATTCACTGAGACCTAAAAGATCTATTGTGCCCCCTTAATTCTACTTAGTTTCTGAGGAGAGTCTCAGAGACTAGTAGCTCATTTAGTCCTATTTCCCGGAGGAATTTTAGGTGCCCATTCAGGCAACAATGTCCCGTTAGGATTCCTGTTAAAACTCTTAATGCAGTTTTGCTTTGACTTATGCATTCATTTGATCTCAACAGGTTGTAGTCACCCAGAAGAATCTTTGATTGCCTAAGCCCTACTAGATCTTTCCAATTGTCAGATCTTATGCAAGGCCCCGGAGTTATCGTCAATAAGAGAGTGTGTTTTCGGTGAGTCATGGCCTACACCTACCGATATAAAGGAAATGTCTCCTAGTGACCTGTCCACCTTCCTGGAAAGGGCAGGATGGACGATGACCTAGGAAGACAACTCCCCAGGAGGATGTACAATGGGTCACATGTGGCCTAAGTGCTGTGGGCCTAACTCACCCTCCCTACTTTACAGATACAGAAGTAGTGCTAAAAATTTTATCAGTTATGGACAAGGGGACTATTACCTAAATTCTATCCGGGGTAAAAACGTTTTTTTCACTGTTTTTTTGTGGTTAACAAAGTGAGATTTTTCTTTCTCGTGGGAAGCATACTGGACTACAAAGAAATGATTCAGCTATTGGGACAAATTGTTGATTTACAATAACTAAAGCACTCAAAAGACATTTTCGAATATAATTATTATAATGTAGGTAGTCTCAATTAATAGGGACATTGGCACGTAGGCATCCCTTTGTTAAAAAGATGCTAAAAATTATCTTAGAATGTTAAAAAGAAGAAAATAAATTGCCGTGTCCTTTTAAAATACGCTGGCACTAAAAAATCGTAGAGTATCTATGTAAAACTGTATAGAAAAGAAAATCCCTTCAAGTTATCGTTGCTAGATACTGAAACAGTAATGTAAACACCAAATAATATATTCAAATATAAATATGATCCGCGTGTCTGTACTGCTTGCCAACGAAACACGTTTAACAAAAGTCCATAGGGAGTTTCATGGCATCTTGACAACGTTCTACACACTTCCACAAAAAAAACTCGACTTTTTGACCCCACAAGGCGTTTAGCGATCTCATTCCTTATATTCACCTATCTTAGTCCTTCGAGATTTTTAAATACTCTGGAGTCCGTTAAACGTTTATAATGTGTATTTAATGACATTTCAAAGAAGACGTTAAGCGTCTCGGATAGCGAATTTAAATGTTAATTACTACGAACGAATCTCCAAGGAAGTTGAATGATAACTTTTGAGTAAGCGCGACCGATTTTGTTTATTTAAAAATATCAAATCTACTGGCACATAGGAATAAATAGATTTGTTTACAACTTCATAAACAATTTTATATATCAGAGGTCGCCAACCTGCGGCTTTTGAAGGATCATTTGTGATAAGTGTACCCGAGTTCCCTTTAATTTTTGTGTTATTATATATAACACATGGGGTGAAAAGTCCCAGGCCTAACAAAAAATAACACGTTTTTTGTTCTAAATTAACGTAATTTCAATCAAGAACAACGCTATCATTCCAGCGCATAGAGATACTACAGATAGAGGCAACAAGCCATAGGCCGTTGTGTAAGTGGAAATGTCCGACCAAACTCCGGTGAGAGAGAAAAAGACAAACGATCCGAGGTTTTTCTGTCTTTGTCTGTGTATATACGAGGCATGTTTTTAAGTAAGTACCGTTTTGCGATTCCGCTACCGCAGCGCTACGGTCGGCGTTACGCGCATGCGCGCTGGTTACCTACATCTCTTGTCTATGCACTGACGCCATTACACTCTGATTCTTCATTGTATACGTTGTTAACTGAGTGTTTAAGATGCCTCCGACAATCGTGAGTCCCGCCGATTGTGAAGTACAGACTGTGTTATACGATTTCTTAGTGCTAAAGGCGTGAAACCGATCGATATTCATCGTGAGATCTGTGAAGTTTACGGACAAAACATTATGAGTGATCATTAATGAAGATTTGGTGCAGAAAGTGGACAAAAAGGCGAGAGAAAACAGACGCTTTACAATTTCATCATTGTGCGACTGCTTTCCTCAATATTCTCGTAGTGTTTTGTATCGCATTGTGACCGAGAACTTGAATTACCGGAAATTGTGTTCACGTTGGGTTCCAAAAATGTTGACGGATTTGCACATTACCCAACGTTTAGGCACTGCATTGACTTTCCTTGAGCGGTACCACAATGAAGGCGAAGATTTTTTAGACCAAATTGTTACTGGTGACGAAACATGGGTGGCCTACGTCACACCAGAATCGAAACAACAATCCATGGAATGGCGACATTCATCATCACCCAAAAAAGTGAATTTTAAGCAAACAATTTCTGCCCGGAAAATCATGTGCATAGTTTTTTGGGACAAAAAAGGAGTATTGCTAGTGGAGTTTCTGCCTCGTAATGAGACAATCAATGCAGCGTCTTATTGTGAGACATTGAACAATCTGCGTCGTGCAATCCAGAACAAAAGACGTGGCAAGTTGAGTAAGGGTATCGTTTTGCTGCATGACAATGCCCTTCCACATGTGGCTAATCGGACCAAAAATCTTATCAAATATTTTCAATGGGAGACTCTAGATTATCATCCATACAGCCCTGATCTGGCGCCCAGCGACTACCATTTGTTCCTGCACTTAAAGAAACACCTGGGCGGTCAGCGTCTTCAAGACGATAACGAAGTCAAAACATTTGTGATACAGAGGTTAACAAGTCAGGCGGCAGAATTTTATGAAGAGGGTATTCAAAAACTGGTGCCACGTTATGACAAGTGCCTCAATATTCACGGACATTATGTAGTAAAGTAGATTAAGGTACAGGCTTTCATGTAAAAATAAAATTATTGCGATATCTTTGCACGTCTTTTTTTAATTCCAAAACGGTACTTACTTAAAAAACATGCCTCGTAGTATGCGCGCTATTAGAAACAGACAGCCTAAACCTCCAAATTTCTCTCTCTCTTACTGCTTGACGGGTTCCGAGCTGGCTTGTGGCCTCTATCTGTATTATCTCTATGTTCCAGCGCCGCTCTAATATTTCAATACCACTTTTGTAGAACGATTTATCTTTTGCCTTAAAATAGACCTCAGTGTCAGCGATAACCTCTTCATTCGAGCGATCGAGTGAGCATTTTTTTTTAGGTCTGCGAAGAACCAGTAGTCGCTGGGAGCCAAATCTGGCGAATGCGGTGGATTTGGAAGCAATACGAAGTTCAATTCATGTAGTTTTGCCATTATTTTAATTGATTTGTGACACGGTGCGTTGTCTTGATGAAACAAAATTTCTTTCTTTGCCATATGCGGACGTTTCTTTGCAATTTCGGCCTTCAAATGCTCCAATAACTCTATATAATATTCACTGTTAATAGTATTTCCCTTTTTAATATAGTCGATGAATATTACATGACGTACATCTCAAAATACTGAGGCCATTGCCTTTCCAGCTGATTGTTGTGCTTTCGGGAGCTTTGGACGAGGTGCTCTAGTTGCTGTCCACTTAGCTAACGATCGCTTTGATTACGGAGTGAAGTGCTGGATCCTTGTTTCATCCATTGTCACATATCGACGCAAAAATTGTTACGGTTTGTTACGTTTAAACATGGTCAAACACTGCTCAGAAGCATCAACACGTTCTTGTTTTTGGTCAACAGTGAGCAAACGCGGCACCCACTTTGAACAAAGCTTTCTCATAGTCAATTACTCATGCAATATAAAGCTAACACGTTCTTTTGATATCTTTACGATGTCAGCTAACTCACGCAACTCCACTTTTCGATCATTCAAAACGATTTGTGGTTTTTTTTATGTTTATTTCTGCTGATACCTCCTCTTTTGGAAGTCAACTGCGTTCCGCATCATCGGTGTCTCTACAACCTCGTTTGAATTCAGCAAACCATCGTTTTATTGTAGAACGGTATTTTTTCCCATCAAGAAGCAGTGTAAAATTAAAACACGAAATTGTTTTTGATCCATTGTTTTGAAAATATTAAAAGTAGCGTCAATCTTGGCACAATAACTCACGAATCACGAACTAAAGAATAGAATATCAGGAAATTTTGACAGCTGTCTTTTTAAAGTGAGTACCTACTAACTGAAAAACAAGCGATTACAGGCTATTTATGTGTCAGGCCCGGGACTTTTCAGCCAATGTGTTATTTAAAAAAATCATTATCCCAAAGAATAACTACTATTCACCAAATTTTAAAGATATATCAAGAGAATTAATATACATGTTCAATTTTTAACATTTAAATTCAATACACATATTTTTTACTTTTATATGTTTTCAATAAATATAATTTCTGTAACAAAAATTCCTTTTTTGCGTACGGCTCGGGAAAAATTTCAAATTTGGAAAACCGGCTGGGACTGTCAAGGATCCTGGCCACCCCTGTTGTATATTATGCCCAAGGTATGGATGTGCATCCTTAGGGAGTAATGACAGATGAGTAATCCTGTCACTTTCTTTAGCGAGGGAGTTTTTGTAAACAAAAATATGGAAAAAAATCGATAATCTATTTTTTCTTCAAATTCTTACTAACAATAGATTTACGTTTTATTGTCGATATCTCTATTATAATAATACTGTTACATGTACAATTAAATTTGTATTGCCGCTTTCTCTAAAATACAAATTTAAAAACATTAGACATGGATTATATATTATATTTGTACATTCATCTATAAAGATGTAGAACAAATTACCTACTGTTTAAAAACCGTTGTTTGAAATAACAAAGAAATGTATGTGATAATTTGAAGAATAAAACGTTTCGTATTACAACTGTCTACATTAACTAATAAATTAGTTGGTTATTTACAATGTGCTACTATTAGCAAAATAACGCTGGGTGAATTAAATTGCTTACACGTCGTGGATATGTTATTTGTGTACACGACTGTGTAGTCTAAATTTGGTTTTCATGTAATTATCATTTCAGGTGGCTTCAATTAGTTTCAACTGTAAATTGGCAAAACGACGTGTTTCAGGTTTATTAAAATAAATACAGAATAAAATTTGAATTTATTCCATACTGGACCACACTGGATATATTATCAATGTTTCTAATATTTATTTTTTGTAAGTTTGTTGAGTTGAGAAAACCTAGAATAGTAGAAAGGACAGAATTTAAATTTTGATGCTTAGAGGAAATTTTGTACATGTTACATAATTTCCGCAATTAGTAGAAATTGGAGTGCATATTATTAAAAATACCAATCATGTGCGTGATAAAAATAATATTCAATTATATCAATACTATTTCTTCAAGACTATCCTTTTACACATAATTTAAATAATTAAGCGCTAGTGGATTAGATTACGTAGGAATATTATACACTATGTCCGTAAAGTATGGAACAAATTCATTTTTAGCTAAATTCATTCTTTCGGAATACATTCACCACCTATTAATGTCCCATTATTCAACAGGTTTCGGTAAAACTACGCTTAATTTAAAAAATATGAACGGATTGATAAGGGCGGTCAAATATTCAGGAAAAATAAAGTTTGGCCAGTTTTTTCAATATTCCTGGAAAATAAAAAAAACGAAAAAGTTACACGATGTTATAGGTACAGGTCCCTCCTTTCATATGCACTTTGAATCATGAAATAAGATTCATTTTTACTCAAGTTATGGGCCAATTTGCCCGCCCTCCTATGCCTACATTCATGGAGCGTGCTCCCGGAAACGCCGCGCAGCAGCTCGAAATCCAAGGTACGCTTGGGCCCGTTTATCTCGAAAACGGTTAAACTTTTGACAAAAATGATAAGGATCCATTTTTGTAGATAATAAACTGCTCTCCACTACTTAGATCCTGTCACATCACAAATGTATCGTGTCGGTTAGTAATTATCAAATACGAATTTAGATAGAACGCAGTGACGGATTTTAACACAATAAATCATTATTTTCAACAATTTTTTTGGTAATAGTGACATAAGTGGGTGTATGGCCCAAAAAGAACCTTAAAAACCAAAATGTGATTCAATAATTAACTTATATCAATGAGAGAACCCTATTACTTTCTATTTATTTTAAAATTTTGACATTTTAGACAATAAAAAAGCAAATAAACATTATAAAATGAGTTTCCTGAAAAACTATACTTTTTCAGTTGTGTCACCGTTGTTTCGAATGAGCGGTATTTAGATGAATACTACCATGAAGTTGTCTGTACCACGAGCTGCTTTGTTTTGTGGAATTAAAGTAGAAGTTTTTTTTTGTAGTGGATCGCCACGCGTCAATTTACTTTTTAATTTTAAAGAACATCGTTCATTATCTCTAATCGACTTCCGCGTTATATCAAAGAGAAAAAAAGATGAAGGGAAGAACTTTATGAACAATTGCTCAAGAAGCATGACAGAAAACTACGATCGTTATCGACTAATAAACATTCATAACCAAAACGAATAAAATTAACGGTCAGCGTAGTACCCAGAAAATTCTACGTGTCGAAAAAATCACGAATTCTCACGCCAGTGTTCCATAAATGTATATTTTTTTATTTAAAAGGACGCTGTTACTTTGCTTGACGAATTAATCTAATTTATAGGGTTTTAAAAATTTTACGTGGTTTGAAATACAGTTTCAGAGAGTAGGTAACTCATACATTTTTGCAGTCCCAAGTACAACTTGTCAAATGTAAGAAAAAACAGGGAAATTTGACGGACTGCGTACCAGAAAGAAAGAAACAGTACTTATTAGGAGGGAGTTGGGTAGGCGCTACGGAAATGTAAAGTTTATTCAAAAATAATTGCAAAGACTTAAGCATGTGTTCGTCGCACTTGCCGATCTTTTCCTTTGATTAGCAAATGAATTCAGCATCAGCTGTCTATTCCTACGTTTGAAAATCTGTACTGGACTCCTAAATGTTATTCACTTGCAATAAATTGCCCGAACGAGGGCGCTTTGACTGGTTCAGTTGATTGCGTCAAACAGAACAGAATACGCCAAACATTGAAAATATAAAATAAACTTCTTTTATTGAGCAATTACAAATAATTTCCAGTTCTATAAAAATGTAGAAAGTAGCTGTATCGCAAGCGCCCAACGTTTATTATTATTATTATTATTTTTTACGTTTTAACAACGTGTTATATTGAAATTTTTTTAATTTCATTTTTCTTCAAGGAATATTCCATCACAACTTGTGTCCCTTTCACTCTTAGTCGTAATATATTTTTTGTACAACTGCCATTGATAGTGAAATTTTTTATGCCTGTCAAACGTGTTAAAAGAATAGTAGCGTGTTAAAAGTAAAATACTTTTAACACTAGTGTTAAAAGAGACATAATCCTTAAATTTTTTTTTAACCAAATAGAAGTAAACGAGATATAATGATTCAATTTTTGATGGTACTTTCAATATTATAGTATTATAATAGTATTATAATGTATTAACATTTTAATAGTACAATTCGAACTAGCAGTCAGTTCATGAAATGAAGTGTAAGTATCGCTGCAGCTTGCAGCCGGCATAATTCTTTCAGCAAAGGTTATGAATAATAGATTGATCGATGTAACCCTCAGCTACTGTTGTAGACTTCCATCTACCGTGCTTTTTTATCTCCGTTATATTTGCTCCAGAGTCTGCCAGCAAAGAAACAGAAGACCTATAACAGTGACCTGTATATTCCTTTGGATCCGGTAGGTTCAAAAACTCAGCAACCAATGAGGGCATTTTCCAACTGGGTTCGCAGTGTATTTCAGAAAAAACGTCCATGAATAATGGCAGAAGGGCGTAATGCACCGTATTTATTAAAATCGACCATATATTTTCTAGAAATGCAAAAAGAACGACTTATTTTCGTTTTAGTATTTGGAATTTGAACAATCAATGATTTATCTATTAATTTAATATCATCTATGGCACAATTCTTCAAGTCAGGTGGTTCCATATATTCCGAAAATAGTAGCAACTTTTACCATCAAGTATGTTTCATCTGGCGCCTCATTTATAAACTTCTGAACTTGTTCAAACGTAAAGCTGCGTCCTCACCGAGTCGACCCTGTCGATCGATCAACAAGTCGACAAAACTGCATCCGTCCACACCAGAGTTGGCAGAAATGACGTCGATCAGACTAATCAACATGTCTGACAAATATTCATTAGCAATTTCCATAAAGGCATCGTGCCTCTTGTTTCTGTTTTTATAATTATTAGTTTTGGAATCCCATAGATTTGATTTTAATTTGTATGCCTCAATAAAAGCTATGACTGTCTGGTTCATGAAAACAATTTGACATGTCGATCGATTTATTTTGTCGATCGACACCGTCGGTTGTAACGTACACAACAAGTCGACAATGTCGATCGACAGTGTCGACTTGGTGAGGACGCAGCTTTAGTGTTTTTGATTTTTTTAGACTATAACCATCATTTTTCCTCTTTAAAAATGCTATTACCTTGAAATATTTGCTTACATCAACCCCATTTTTAACTACCGCACACGATTTTATCATAGAAAACTTACTCCACAAAGTTGGCACGTTCCATATTTTTGATTTCTCTTCTAGATATGCCAAAAAGACAGATTCACTGAAGTTTCCTTCAAGAAAATTAGAATATGCAATATCATACTGCTGAGCCGATTTTTTCGGTAATAATTCAAATGTAGCTCTTTTTGCAGCCTCTTCAATATCATCAGGAATACACGATTCATCAATACTATCCCTCATTATGCGAGATGAATATTAAACACCAGCAAGAATTTTTAATAAAAAAGCGTGAACTGTAAACAATATTGTTTGTTGATAACTAAATGATTCAGCGTCATCAGCAAATGAGAATTATTGTTAAAACGTCAAAAAAATAATTAACTGGTAATAGACGGCAAAATATGAATTTCTTGAAATACTGTTATTTTATTATCAAAATAGAAGTTGTACAAAAAAGTATGTATGATATTTGTGTTAATTTTATTTTGTGAGCGAAAAAGTTTGCGAAACGAGCGAAGCGAGTGGAGCAATTTAACGAAAATATTACTTTTAACACTAATATCATAAAGCTATTTTTAATTAAGCTTACTACCTACTAAAAGGATTTTTTCATTACTTATTTAAAAGGATAATGAAAAATAAGTTGAAGCCCAAACTAACTTTGTTGTTCCTGACTTTCGCTGACCAACCTTTGTTTTAAATTGAAACGTAGACATTTTGAAATTGTTTGAAGAAAGTAATGGAACGGAAAATTATACAATTTTATATTCCACTTAAGTATTATTATCTGGGAACAATGAATTCGCTGCCATTGTACTTCATCAAGATGCAAACGTTTGATAAGTTGTTTTATTGCTTACAAATATATGTTTATTTGTAAAAAAAATACGTTTAGATGCTTCTTCACTAGAAAATAGTAAACAATCATGTAGTTTTATCGCTTGTTGAATATTCCATTTAAATGGATGTTTAAATTGTGTAATAAGTAAACTGTTTTTTAGGACGTGCGTTCGGATAAATTAGTTTCTCCTAGGCCAAACTAGTTTATCCTAACGCACTTAGGATGAACTAGTTATGCCGGAATCTAATATTTAATATTTCAGGCCAAACTAGTAAAAAAACTAGAATATCCTAGGACAAACTGATTTCGTAGTACTTGATGCAATTAATGCTCTCATGTCTGTTCCTCGCTCTTGTCTGACAGTAATTTTTTATAGGTTTGTATATGTGAATTTATAGCTGTTTGTTTTTTGTGAGCCTTGCGTATACGCATCGACAAATGTTTCTTCTCGTTTTAATTATTTATGTCTACTTTGATGGTGTATCTAATATTATTTTATCTGTGAATTTGCGAATTTTAGGTACTCTTCAGTGTTTTATTAGGGTTTTTTAAAGGTAAGCATACATTTTATATTAATTATCAAGCGCATCAAGTGATATATTATTAGCCTTAGGAAGGGGACTTTTAAGAGGGTTTAAAATTGGTAAAATTCATAAAAAAATAAAGAAGAGGCCGATGCAAAAAAATTCCCAAAAATATTTATTTAGATCAATGTTCTTTATTTTGCAAAACATCAAACTCATTGGTGTACTTTTAGGGGGTTTTTAAGAGAGTTAAAAATTTAAAAAACCGTAATAAATAAACGAATAAATAAATTCCAATAATATTTTATATGATTTTACTTTATTTGACTATTACACCATTTAAAAAAACTAATTCATTAGGTACTTCAGTATTAAATGAAATTTTCAGTAATTATTTTTTTTTATTTCCTTCTCTCACAAACATAAGAACAAACTACCTACTTGGCAAGAAATATAAAATACCGATAAAACCGTACAAACCTAAAAAAATAACTGCCAGACAAGAGAGAGGTAGAGTCCGTTTCAATAAGGAAGAAGCCACCTGAAGTTGGCGTACCGACCTGCGCATAAGTCAAAATCTGTCGAGCGATCGTTCCATGCCATTGGCGTTACAAGCGATGTTTCATGCCGACAACAATAAAATTGTTGACATTTGAGGTTGTGTTTGAAACAATCATTTACTGTCGAATATTTTTCATTTTTGAATATTTTAAGACGTTCTGCTAGTTTATTTGTGAGTGCTATGTGTTTTATTTGATCTAAAACCATGCCTCCTACAAAACAGGTTGGTGTTAAAAGAAAAGTTATCCACAGTGAAGGCCGACAGATTCTTAAAAACGTTGCAACTTTTATGGAGTCTGAAGCTGAACATGGAATCCAAATTCCTTTAAAAAAATCATCGGTAAGTCAAATAAGAAAGTATAATAATCCAATTTATTACTCATGGCATTCAGATTGTTGTAAAATATATGGAAGAGTATACATTACTTCAAAAATAATTGAATTCTGCTAATAATTCATATAGTCTGCTGCATTTAGCAGTTATTTATATGGTTCTAATACTTATAATTTTGTGTTACCCTACAAAATGTGAAAACGTTACGCTACTGATTTAGATTAAAATATCAATTTTTAAATATGGCGCTGGTTTTGACATCAAGGTCGCGCATCGACTGCAACTTCAGGTGGCTTCTTCCTTATTGAAACGGACTCTACAGGCAAGTGTACATTCGTTGCATCAATCACTACGAAATCAGTTTGGTCTGAAAAATTAAATATTAAAATTCGGCAAAACTAGTTTATCTGAAGTGCGATAGGATAAACTAGTTTGACCTATGAGAAACTAGTTTATCCGAACGCATTTAGGACGAACTAGTTTGGCCTGTAACATATACACAATCAAAAGGGTTCAATAAAACTCCAAGTCGAACCACAATGTAATTTATTTGTCCCTAGACGGACCAACCAAATTGTTGCTACTAGTTTTGGTAAGATATTACCATTATCAGGCTATAAAGATAGGAATATGGTAGACTTAATATAAAGATCTAATGATATTAAATGTCATAAATTTGAAAAGTAATGAAGTAATATCAGGATGTTACAAAAACAAATATTATAAATGGAAGATACACAAATAAATGAGATTAATATTGAACATTTAAAGTGTTTAATGTTCCATTTATAATGATTAATTTTGCAACTTTCTGATAGTATTTCATTCCTCTTCAAATTTATGACATTTAATATCATTAGATCCTTATACTAAGTCTACCATATTTCTATCTTTATAGAATGATGATGGTAATATCTTACCGAAACTAGTAACAGCGTCTCATTCATCGTTCTAGAATTTCATAACATTCCCTTTATCCGTTTCAAAGATGGGAGACTTTTCAGCAACGCTGTATAGGTATTGGTCTTATTAGCCACTCAATAATGATTCCAGTCCAGTATCTTGATTGGAATGTAATTTGCAACTAGATAAGTGATTGTTTTAAAGTGAATAGAAAAGGGAAAAGAAAAAATCTAAAATGAAACAAAAAGTAAAGACGTTGAATGGATGTCCTAAAAACGTATTCCTGAAATTTATTACTATATACGACTGTCGATTTATCATATATCCATACTTTAACGGTTTTAATAAAAATTTATTTGTTTTCGATGACTGTATGGCATCTAAGTACCTCCAAATTAAACGTACATTTCGATCGTTAAGAGTGCTTAGAGTAGTAAGCATGCCTACAAACATTACGTCAAGTAGAAAAAGTCTATACGACAACTTCGATCTCCATGCCGTTACTAATATAAATCCAGTTTTATAAATTATCAAGATTTAAGTCTCTATTAACATATAATAAACTTGAATTTAGACTGGTATTAAAGGTGATTTATTATTTAAAGGCATCATGGTCTGTTTGATATCTTATTTGGGTAAATTATATTTCATTGTTAATTTAGTTTCAATTACGGCTTGACCAATTCAATTTTTAATGTTAAAAATGTATCAGCTGGAGATGAGATAATTGTTATATATGTATACGAGGATATATTGAAAAATTCTTAGCCTACTATTATAGAACCAAACAAAATTTCAATGTCAAAATATTTTATTACCCAACACATTCTCCTCTTAATTGGATACATTTATTACAGCGAACCTGCAACGTCTCTAGACCTTTCAAAAAAAAATGTTTCTTCCTGCTCTGCAAACCAGACCTCCACAGCTTTTATTACCTCCTCGTTGGAAGAAAATTTACGACCTTTCAAACTTTTTTTCAGTTGAGGAAAGAGATGATAGTCGGACGGTGCCAAATCTGGGCAATGAGGGAGGTGTTCTAGTAATTCAAACCCTAAATCACGAATTTTTTGCATGGCAACATGAGATTTGTGTGCAGGGGCGTTGTCCTGCAAAAACAAAACTCCTTTGGATAGCTTTCCGCGTCTTTTCTCTTTAATTTTTGTCCCGTAGAGTGGTCAGTAATGTCGAATAGTAATCTCCAGTTACTGTTCTACCCTTATCCAAAAAATCAATCATGATTACTCCATGGCAATTCCAAAAAACTGAAGCAAGAACTTTTCCAGCAGATTTTTGGACACGAAATTTCTTAGGTCTTGGAGAACCAGAGTGTCGCCATTCCATAGATTGTTGCTTTGTTTCTGGATCGTAGAAATGTACCCAAGTCTCATCCATAGTAACAATTTGGTTTAAGAAGTCTACATCGTTTTCAAATCGAGCACAGATCGAACGCGATGCTTCTACCCTTGCACGCTTTTGGTCAACAATTAAACATCTGTGGATCCATTTTGCAGACATTTTTCTCATGTCCAAATTGACGTGAACTATATGATGAACGCGTTCGTATGAAATATTCAGTGCTTCAGATATCCATTTTAGCCCAATTCGACGTTCTGATAAAATCATGCCATGAACTGCCTCGATATTTTCGGGGAAGGACACAGAAACTGGCCTTCCCAATCGGTCATCATCTTCAATGGAAAATTTACCTCTTTTGAAGCTTGCAGTCCAATTTTTCACGGTCGCATACGAAGGACATTGATCACCAAGGGTATTAAGCATATCTTCGTAAATCTGCTTTTACCTCTTAACCCTTTTAAATACAGGTACTTGATGATGGCTCGATACTCCAATTTTTCGATTTTCACAATTTCGGTGGACATCTTTTTTCTTTTAATTTATTGCGTAACTCTGTTTAACTTTTTTGATGTCAAACTTCACACTGACACTTCTAATAAGTTATTGTTCGTTGCTATGGTAACGCAATATTTTGTTTATGCATGGAACTGGTCTAGGCTAACTAGATATCAATACATCCTCGTATATATTGTTACGAATTACATTTAGATAACTTTGACAGGTCAGCCATATTGTTCTAGAGAGCAACCGAGTCGAACCTTGTGCGTTTTCGTATGTGGTGTCAAGGATTTTGGAAAAGTCTAGCTTATAGTGTAGTCAGCTGGTTGTCAGACAGACTTTGTAGAACGTCCCTTTGCGCTGGAAGTAATATATTTTGTACTTACCATTGAATGATATTTCTTTTCCGGGATAAATAACTTGTCCTTTTAGTGGAAGATAAACAAACGGTATTTGTTGTGAAGTGGATCCACCAACGAAAGGCGTTAACACACATTCTGTAAAGAAAAAAAAACATACAGTATCTGTCAAAAGTGTCCACTACCATTCTCCGTTACATTCTTATTAGGCTAATAAAATTCGGGATGTATGAGTGCTCTATTAACTGAGAATTTATTTTCATAATAGATGTATTGTTACCAAATATATGAATAGCCATTATACCAAATTATCAAACTTGGAATACCAAAATATTAGTAGATGTTTCTCAGTTTTGCCAATACCATATACCTAAAATGATATATTTTTGATCGTTTTGGGGCTTGGGCATCTTAAATTAACTAATATTTAGGTACTTTACAACTGATTTAGATTTTAAGTAACAAACCTATCCTTGAATTTTTTCTAATTATTAATTTTCTAAATTCAAGATTAGGGATAAAGGATACATTATGACGTTCTACCTTTATTTCCTTTCACTTTCTTAGCTCAATCTATCCTGATTTGATGTGTGTTCGATCGGGACAACCAGAGCAGAGCAGTAGATACTGTTTCGCTTAGTTTGATTCGTGTTTGTTTTCCGCCTCTAATTTTCATAATTTTAAATTGCTATCTGCTATCTCTTGCTTGAAAAATTCGGCTCAAAAATCATATCTATATCTATTTCCTGAATCCATTGGAGGAGACTAGAACGTTCTATATCTCCAATTAGTTGAGTTATAAATACATGATATTTCAGAAAGTGGATTTATTATTCATAAGGCGGAAACCCTTTAAGTTATGCTTTTCAATTTTTTTTTCTCATTTGATTGTTCTTTTGCAGATACTCTGCTGAATTTTAAGTCCAAAATTCATAGTTTTGTGATATTTACAAGACTTTTTATGTTGAAAATGTGTTTTTTCGAAAATTTCTTTACATTATTTGAATGCGAAAGAATGCTTTTGTTAAAAAACTGACTGTGGCATTCATTTTTCCGTATCAAAAAACCCCCCAGTTACGAATTTAAAGTCAATTTCATGTCGCAAATTTTTTTTTGTAGAAAATTTTGAAGCAAGGGGTAGGTATGGAAATATTTCTCGTTTTAAATTGCTCTCTGTTGTCTCCCTTAATGCTTAGAAAATTCAGCTCTAAACTTATATCTGTATGTAAAATGTTCCCCTGAATACAGTGGAGGAGCCTAGAACATTCTATCTCTCCAATTAGTTGAGTTATGAATACATGAAATTTCAGAAAATGGATTTTCGAAAGTATTCGCTACTCTCATATTTATTATTCATAAAGTGGAAACCCTTCAAGTTATGCCTATCAAAATTATTTTCTCATTTGATTGTTCTTTTACAAATACTCTGCTAAATTTTCAGTCCAAAATTCATAGTTTTGCGGTATTTACAAGACTTTTTATGTTGAAAATGTGTTTTTTTCGAAAACCTCATTAAACTATTTGAATGCGAAAGAATGATTTTATCAATAAACTGACTGTGGCATTCATTTTTCCGTATCAAAAAACCCCCAGTTACGAATTTAAAGCCAATTTCATGCCACAAAATCTTTTTTGTGGGAAATTTTGAAGCAAGGGGTACCTAGGTATGGAAATATTTCGCTTTTTAAATTGCTCTCTGTTATCTCCCTTAATGCTTGGAAAAATCGGCTCTAAACTCATATCTGTATGTAAAATGTTCCCCTGAATCCAGTGGAGGAGTCTAGAACATTCTATCTCTCCAATTAGTTGAGATATGAATACATGAAATTTCAGAAATTGGATTTTCGAAACTTTTCACTACTTTCACATTTACATTTACAATTTGAAGAGTCGAGGCTCCGTTTACGGATATTAGATTTGACACAAGACTGACATTTAAACCACCAGCAGAGGCAACTCAAGCTTTGGGAAAGCTGTATTCTAACACATTTTAAACGTATAATGATAATTGTATTAAGAGTCATACTGCATTCTAAAGATACTTAAAATACCAACTTAATTTGACTTGTTTATTTAACATTCGTGGCAATTTTAATGCATTACATAAACAAATTGCATAAATGTTTTAAACAAACGCTCAATTCCATTGAATAAGGCGAACAGTTTTCCATCGCTCCATCTCCGATTTACGAGTATATGTTTAAAATTTAGTGTATAAATATTAAACTAGCCCATTAGCGGTTTTCCGTTAAAACGGTTGAATTGTTGAATAACATACCATGCTTTACCAGATGGTGTCTGTCATTATTCGAAAATAGCTATTCAAATTAACACATTCTAATAACTGTCCAGTATAACTTCACTTTTAATATTTTACAATAGGAATGCCAGTATTCTTTATAAATACATATCAAGTATATTCAAAGATATTTAATATAATTTGTACAAAATTAACTGAATAACCAAAAACATTTTCTCCACTACCACTTGTAGTTGCAGTTAAACTTTTATAATAGTCACTATTATGTTATGGTAAAGTTTGTTCAAAATCAATTCCAGAAGCGGTGAACACGTGTGACGAATACAAATAGCTGTTAAATGAAATGACGGAGAGGCTGTATAGCAGTAACTTTAAATAATTATTGCACAATATCTTGAGATCAAAAAGCAATCTTTCTAAAATTCCTCTAATAATTTTGTGTATTTTTAATAACCGTTCTACGTATTAACTAGTCCTAAGGTTAGGGTATCACTATAAATATAAAAAATAATTTACATAATTTAGCTAATTAAATCCATATGTGGTATGTGAGAAAAACGGAATATCTAAAATATTTTTCAATTAATAATTTATTAGCAGAATGACTTTCGAAACATATGGCTAAGTGAAATGAATAAAAATAATATGTAGGCATTTATTCCATTCCATTCTATTTTGAAAATTTAATTTGTAATTTTACCAGGGCCGTTCTAAGAAATTGCAACTAGTTTACAAGAAAATTGAACTAAATGTTTGATTAGCCACATTGCCTTTTTCTGACTGGCAATAACCCTAATATTTAGTAACTTAACCATCTTCGTCGACAGAACAATCTTATTGTACTTGAATTACTGATTATACAAGAGCTCAGTGCTTTCATAGCTGCTTGACTATCCGATATTATGATAATCCTTTGCCTCCTATATCTTCTGAGGATATAATAAATAAAAATCATCACCGCGACCAGGATTAGAACCCTACGTCTACAATTCTCCATTTCACGCAGTCAGGCTCTAAACCACGTATTGTTAGTAGAATGTATACCACTAATTTTTATTAACATCTACTAAGATAACAAAATCTAAACTCTCTTCGGCATACATTAAGTTAATTGTTTTTTTCATCTTATTATCAGTTTTTAACCCTCGCTTATCAACCTTAAGTTGGATCATTTGGATTTGTATGTCTTATTGTTTTTGGGATGAAAAATCCAAGTTAACGGTATTCATGGGTTAATTTTATTGTTCGAGAAAATTAATTAAAAGTATAAATATTTTCACTATACCAATTATTTTTATATACCAGTGTCTATTGTATGTGAAACTATCTCGAAAAGATTCAAATAATTCCCAAATATGTTTTATTTAAACTATACATACGATAAATACTTTTATTTTGTGTTAACCTACAAAATGTGAAAACGTTACGCTACTGATTTGAAGTCGAATGTCAATTTTACAATACGGCGCTGGTTTTGACACCAAGGTCGCGCATACGACTCCAACTTCAAGTGGCTTCTTCTCACGTGAAACGGTGTCTACCGGTCTATATACATAACTGAAATACTGGAAAACATTTGTGTATAAAGCCCTAACAAAACGGTATAAGATAAAAATAAAAACATATTCAGATGTACGTTTAATTTCTATTTAATTATATTTTTCGGTTACATTATTAAGATCCTAATTGTGTTTGAATTTCTGCAAACGTCTTGCCTTTAGTTTCTGGAATAATAATTATGATAAAAAATACCGCTGAAGCTGAAATAATAGTAAACATGTAGAAGGTCACATCGGCTCCCAGACCATCAGCGAAAGTAAAATAAAATTTTGTTACCAAAAACGCCAAAAACCAATTAAAAGTAGCAGCTGCTGAACTACATCTGGATTTTATTTCGGGAGAGAACATTTCCGATGAAGCTAACCATGGAATAGGTCCAAATCCTAGTGAAAAAGCTATAATGAATAGATTTAAGGATATTATGGGGATAAAGCCAATAGAAGAAACGTCATCCATCAACTTGCGATCTTTTAAAGTGAAAAATAATCCAAGAAGACCTGTAGATAGTGCCATTAAAGCAGCGGATACTATAAGGAGTATCTTTCTACCAAACTTATCGACAGTCCAAGCAGCAGCCAACGTCGCAATAACTTGAATTACTTGAAGAATAATTGTACAATACGAATCTTTTAGCGAAGATCCAGCTGAACGAAATATTTCTTGAGAATAAAACATGACAGCATTTATTCCACTCAACTGCTGGTAGAACATCAAAGTGAAGCATATAAATGTTGCTTTTTTGGCAGCTTTAGTTTTCATCGATTCTTTGAAACCGGCCATCTTTCCTTCATTTTCAATATCTGCCGCTAACGCCTTCATTTCTCCGCTGTGATCGAAATCCTTGCCTCGTATACGATTGAAAGTTTTTTCTGCTCTATCCGTACGTCCTTTTTGCAGATCGTATCTTGGAGTTTCAGGTTGAAATACGAACAAAGCACCAAATATTAATGGTACCACTAAGCATGCTATGTTAAACACTTTCATGGGAAAAATATATCCTAGAATCCCACAATATAAAATTCCTATGGTAATGAATAACTGGAAGAATGTGCCTAAGGTTCCTCTAATCTCAGTTTCGGCTATCTCACTGGTGTACATAGGTGCCATTACAGAAAACCCTCCTCCTGCCAGACCAATTAAGAATCTTGCAATATATATCATTATAATGTGCGATCCAAATAATATCAATAACCAACCAATTGTAAAAGGTATTATTGTTAATAAAACTGTTGGTTTTCTTCCGAGTAGATCTGCTAAATGTCCAATTGGAAAACATGCGAACATAGCTCCGAGGGTCATTAAGGATCCAGTCCATCCTAATGCAGAATCATCCATTTCAATGCCGTTAAGTTCTCCTTTTTTAAGTTGATTCGTCAAATTTGAGGTCCATCCTATAGCTGTGCCTGTACCCCAAGCACCAATACATACACAAACAGCTGCAATATATTGGGGTAGTTTTTTTGCTTCTGACATTGTTTTTATAAAAAAAATATTTCTCTTTTTAGAAAATAAAATAATATTGACAATGACGTTAATTAATGTTTTAGGTATACCTCGCAGGCCATGGTAATGGTGAAGACCATAGATCTAAACAGAATAAATAGTCCTTTTAAGTAAATTTGTTTTATTCATTTTTTTTTTGATAGTATTTTATGGAATATTCTTTTGAGCACGATTTTTATTGAAAAATATATCAACGTTAAATAGCCTACGATCTTAAAAACTACAGACCGTTGTTTCATTGGGGTTTCTTAAAGTTGCTTCCCTGGTTTTTGACAGTTAACCTCAAAATTGAATTTGAAATTCTCTTCGTTATCCCTGTTATTTGGATTCTTATCTATTTTTGTTGCTCTTTTGAAAGTCCTGGCTTGTTACTTACAATAACATTTACAAACATAGCACAAGCACGAAGAAATTCGTGAAGTAAATCAATATAACCACAAAAACAGAACTGTCAGCTGAAGTTCGCTTTGATGCATTTCTGGCAAATACTGCCAACACAATTCCAGGTTAGGTGATGTCACTCTTCTGTCTGCAGAGTATGGAGGGTGAGTTAGGCCACATGTGACCCTTTGTACATCCTCCCGAGGAGTTGTCTTCCTAGCGTCCATCCTGTCCTTGACATCACCTTTATATCGGCAGGTGTAAGCCAAGACTTACCGAACACACACTCTCTTATTGACGATAGCTCTGGGCACTCGCATAAGACGTCTGACAGATTCATCTTCCTGTTCACACATCCTGCATAGAGGTGTGTCCACTAGCCCCATTGTATGGAGGTGTTTCCTTAATTGACAATGGCCAGTCAAAAATCCTACCGTTAAACGTAGATTTTTCTTGGTCATCGCCAAATATTTTTTCGACTCCAGCTTCCCAGGGTCGCCCAGGGTGATCCTGACAAGACTGCATCCCTTGATTTCATCCCATCTCTTTAGAGATTGAGAATGGGTGCAACGTTTAGCTAATTCCGCAATTGTCGAATTCGTCATGCCTTTGCTCCTGTCGTGCCCCTTAACCAACCTCAGGATAATATAGTTATCTACCGAGGCGTTAGCTAAATCTCGATTGCACTCTAATACTAGCCTTGTTGTAACACGTTGTCTGTTCAAGGCTAGTAGAGCTTGTCAGTACAGATTATTATATTTTCGCCAGTTATTCCTTTTCTGGTTAGTTCCTTTGTGGCAATTGAGATACCAGCCAGTTCTGTTTGAACCACGCTGGTGTTTTTTTTTTTCCTCACTTAATCCTTAGGCTTAGTGATATGGAGTAAATTCCACATCCTGAGCCCTCTTTGGTTTTTGAGCCGTCTGTATATATGCGTATTGCATTTGCAGCATCTGACTCTGTGTTCTGTTTTATTTGTATTTTGTAGGATTTATTAAACACAAACCTAGGTTTAATTTTATCACTGGCTGCCTGCAGCAGAGGTAACGCAATAACCGCTTCCCGCCACAGCCGCAGTCTTAAATGACCCATTCCTACTTCGGGGTTTACACCAGCCATGCGCAATCGTAACATGGCCATTAACGTAACCTCTTTAATGTACAAGTCCAGAGGGGTCAGACCAGTAATGAATTCCATTGCCATGGTTGGTGTTGTTCTCATGGCTCCTGTAATGTCACTCTTTTAAAGGTAAAATAAGTTTTCAAATTACTATATTTAGTATTTTTATTAAGCTCTGTGACCTTTATATTCAAAACAAAGCAGCACTAGTTGAAAAATTATCAGTAAGTTTTCAATTTCAACGATATGGTATCCATTGTCATGGTATTTAGTACTGCCTCCCTTACGAGTTGATTTGATATTCATCGGTTGTTTCATCTACAGATTAATTGATAATGAGTTTTTTGGAAAACGGAAAATGTATAATAAGTTTTTCACTGACGACAGATGGGTAAATCAAATATAATTCATTGACGGTTGACAAAGAATAGTGAACCGGTTTCTAGGTATGTGATTGGTTCATAAAAACCCTGTTCGAAACCCTCGTTTTCAAAATTAGTTAATACAATTCTAGATTCGATACCCCTTAAGTTAACTAAATAAATTTTTAGAAAAATGTACAGAAAACAATAAATATACATAAGGAAGAAGAAAAATTATTCCAAGATTACTATAATATTGTTGAAAGAGAGTGATAATAGGTAGACATCTATTGCCTGGCCTACTCCTATAAACACAAAACAAGTCTTAGCTTATCGGTAAACAGGAAATAGAATTTACTTGGAAATCCTAATTGGGATTTGTATGAATGTCAAAACATTAAGAAAACTCGTCTAACGGCTTCTGTACCATACCAAAATTCTCGTCATGATAGGAGTACGCCACTGGATTATTACAATCTTTATGTAATAAAATATGGATGTCGGAAAAAGATTTAGTAAGATATTAAGAAAAATCCTGGAGATAGTCAATTTTTATTTTAACCCAGCTGTTTTATGACACAAAAAATTGTCACCCCTCTTATCCCCTACATTTGATAGCTACCCCTTCAGATTTTTTAAATAGCAATGGAGATCGTGCGTTACTTCGTTGTAAAGGGTTTGAAAAGCAGAACTTGAAAATATATCACACTTTCCTTTAATCTCAATTATGTAATTTTTATTCTTGAACGCTTATACCGATTTATTTCTTTCCGAATAATAATTAATAACTTGTCCAGTCCCTTTAATTTTAAAGTTGTTGTACAAACATGGTTCAGTAGCAGCTCTACTAAACTTATATTTGCAAGTGTTGATAGAACTTATTTCGAACTGATGCATGCGTATGACGTAAATTGGTCAAAATATGTTTGTCAAATGAAGATGTCACCCAACTGATTTGGCATTTTCGGGGATTGTTCGTGTTTTAAACAATTATTATAGCGTCATTGTGTGCCTAATAAAAAGGTTTATATAACATATTTAATAACAGCACTTCTTCTGGAGATAAAGCATGATTCCTACAATACACAATCATTGGATAAGTTGATGATTTACGTATTAGTTAAGTTAATATGTTACCTATTAGTTTAACAAGAAATTTCCTCTGATATACAAACTGTCACGAAGCGAATGGTTTCTTTAGAAAGACGAAATCTTTGAATAAACTCATGATCCTTCCAACATTCAAAGTGATCTATACGCTCTCTATACACCCGAGGTCTTCTCGGGTATTGTACGATTTCATTAAGTTCCAAAAAATCATCATCATCGGTTAAAATATCCATATTTAACTTCGGTAAACTTTTAATTTAAGAATAAATTAAGTATAGGTTATGTTTGGATACAACTTATTTACATTTAAGACACGGAACATAATAACAATTTATGTTCCGTGGTTAAGCTTACATTAAACCTGCTCTCTTGAAGGCTTTACTAAGCTTAAGGTTTAAATCAAGCTCAACCGTAAGCTGACGCTGAACCTGAGCCTTGAGCCTTCACTAAGCTACATTTGTACAACTGGGCCTAAGTATCGCACGACCTGTCTAGCTATTTAAAAAATCTGATGGGGTAGCTGTCAAATGTAGGGGGTATCTGTATCTGTAGAGTAGGGAGGGTGAGTGTAGGCTCACAGCACTTAGGCCACATATGACCCATTGTACATCCTCCCGAGGAGTTGTCCTCCTAGGTCATCGTCCATCCTGTCCTTCTTAGGAAGGTGAACAGGTCACCAGGAGACATCTCCTTTATATCGGCAGGTGTAGGCCAAGACTCACCGAACACACACTCTCTTATCGACGATAACTCCGGACACTCGCATAGGACATGCCTGACAGTCTCATCTTCCTGTTCACACATCCTGCATAGAGATGTGTCCACTAGCCCCATAGTATGGAGGTGTTTCCTTAGTTGACAGTGGCCAGTCAGGAATCCCACTGTTATACGTAGGTTTCTTCTGGTCATCGCCAAGTATTTTTTCGGCGCCATCTTCCCAGGGTCGCCCAGGGTGATCCTGGCAAAACTGCATCCTTTGATTGCCTCCCATCTCTCAAGGGATTGAGCATGGGTGTAACGTTTGGCTAGTTCCGCAATTGTCGAATTCGTCAGGCCGTAGGTGTCACTGGGTCCAAGAATTTTCAGTCCAGCGGCTTCCCTGGCTAGAGAATCAGCAATGCGATTTCCTTTACTCCTGTCGTGCCCTTTAACCCACCTCAGGATAATATTGTTATCTGCCGAGGCGTTAGCTAAATCTTGGTGGCACTCTAGTACTAGTCTTGATATAACACGTTGTCTGTTCAAGGCTAATAGGGCTTGTCTACTATCAGTGCAGATTATTATGTTTTTGTCAGAAATTCCTTTTCTGATTAGTTCTTTTGTGGCAATTGAGATACCAGCCAGTTCTGTTTGAACTACGCTGGTATTGTTTCCCATTCCCCACTTGATCCTTAGGCTTAGTGCTCTCGAGTAAACTCCACATCCTGAGCCTTCATTCATTTTTGAACCATCTGTATAAATGCGTATTGCATCTGCAGCATCTGGCTCTGTGTTGTGTTTTATTTGTATTTTGTAGGGTTTATTAAACAAAAATCTGGGTTTAATTGCATCATTGGCTGCCTGCAGCAGAGGTAGCGCAGTAAGCGCTTCCTGCCATAGGCTTAACCGCAAATTGCCCACTCCTACTTCGGGGTTTACACCAGCCTTGCGCAATCGTACCATGGCCATCAACGCAACCTCCTTGACATACAGGTCCAGAGGGGTCAGACCAGTAATAAGCTCCATTGCTGCGGTTGGTGTTGTTCTCATGGCTCCTGTTATGTTTAAACAGGCCATTCGCTGTATTTGATATAGTTTTTGAATGGCCGTTGCTTGTAGAACCTTCGGTCCCCATGCAATTGCTCCATACGTTAACATAGGTCTTATTATTGCAGTGTAGATCCAGGAGACCACTCGGGGTGACAGCCCCCATGTGCGTCCCACTGTTCTCCGACACTGTTCATAAGCCACATATGCTCTTTTTGCTCTGCTGTGTAGATGAGAGTTCCATGTTAGTTTCCTGTCGAGGGTAATACCAAGGTATTTCACCTCTTCCGAAAAGTTTAGTTTGCTTTTGAAGATTTCGGGAGATTTTAAACCCGATAAACTCCTTTTCCTGGTAAAAAGGACCATCTCAGTCTTCCTGGGATTGATCGAAAGTGAGTGTTCCTTACACCATGTTTCAATTAATTTGAGCCCATCCTGCGCTCTATCGCACAGTGTGTTCACAAATTTGCCTGTCTGCAAAATAACTATGTCATCTGCGTATGCAATTGTGTAGATTCCATTGTTGTTGAGGTGATTAATCAGGGTGTCCAGGACTATGTTCCACAGAAGGGGTGATAAGACCCCTCCTTGCGGACATCCCCTCATGACCAGTCCTCTTACTGTGATGTCTTCTACATTGATACTTATTGCTCTACTAGAGAGCATCTTGAGTATCCATTCTCCTACTACCAGAGGTACATTCCTGGAGTTGAGTTGCTGGGTAATTGTTGGAAAGGTTGTTTTATCAAACGCTCCCTCTATGTCTATGAATATACCCAGGGTGGATTCTTTGTTGTCCAATGATCTTTCGATTCTGCCAACCACTTGGTGAAGGGCCGAATCAGTGGACCTTCCCGGAGTATATGCATGCTGATTTGGATGAAGTGGGTGGTGAACTAGCACTTCATCTCTTATGTACCGCTCGCATAACCTCTCCATTGTTTTTAAAAAGAACGATGTGAGACTAATTGGTCGGAATGCTTTTGGTAAGGTGTAATCCATCCTACCTGGTTTTGGTATGAATACCACTCGTACTTCTCTCCACTTACGGGGAATATATCTCAGAGCCAAAGAGGCTCTGAAAATTCCAACCAGGTGCGGCATAAGAATATCCATCCCCCATTGAAGTAGGGCTGGTCTTATTCCGTCAGGTCCTGGTGACTTGAAGGGGGAAAAGCCCGATATGGCCCACCTTATCTTGTCCTCGTCAATTACTGAACTAGCAAATTGCCAGTCGTATTGTGAGGGTGTTGTTGGTACTTCCATCCAGTTTGACGTTCCAGGAAAGACAGAACCTGGGAAGTGAGTTTCCATAAGAATCTCAGCGCTCTCTTGAAGGTTGGCTGCCTTGTCGCCATTTTCCCTTGTAAGGATGCCGATACTCTTATGTTGGTCGTTTGAGAGCGCCTTCTGTAGCCTAGAAACCTGTGGGAAGTCTTCGACTGCCTCACAATAGGCTCTCCAGGCCTCTCTTTGCTTTTGTCTGCAGACTTTTTTGAACTCCTTGAGGTTGGCTTTGTATATTCCCCAGTCCTCTTCGAGTGTTGTTCGTTTTGCCTTGTTAAAGGTCGTTCTCGCTGTCTTTCTGAGGTGTTCCAGTTCAGGGCACCACCAGCTATTGGTCGTGCCACGTGTCTGAACCATCCTCATCGGATGTAGGGGGTAAAAGGGGTGACAATTTTTTGTGCGTCATAAAACAACTCGATTAAAAATAAAGTTCGAGGATTTTTCAAATATAAACCGTATGACGAAGCCTTTTAATCTTTAGGAAAATAATAAGTAAATATTTCGTGTTTTTTCAGTATTTCTGTCATGGAAACCACCACTACCGCGTAAAAATTTGTATAATTAACTGCGAACAAGCCAATTATTGTAGAGTACATCAACATTTTTCATAAGCATAACCTTTACGTATTCCGAGCGTGTATCGTATTGAAAGCTTGATGATTAAAACAATGCAAGTAATGTTTTAAGTGATTCACGACTTGAAGTTACATCAAATGTATTAAACTCTACAACTGGTTAATTAATCTGTTATGTATTAACAATAAAATTCAATTACAGTTATGATCATCAGTCATCGCACTTTTGTTGTCAGTGTTTTATAAAATAGTTTTATTTGAATAATATGGTAAAGAAATCCTTGGAAGCACATTTCGCCAGATAGTAATTCTTTTTTCTTTTTGGTAAAATCGTGTTGAATTTTTGTAATTAACTATTGATATTTATTTAAATACCAAATATAATGAGTGTTATAGTAAAATATATGAATTTATATCAGTTTAATCTCAATAAATTCACGATTTTCTGAATTTTTATAAATGACATTTTTTTTTCGTGGTTCAACAGAGATCGTATCAACTATACTATCTAATAAATAGGAGGCTATTGTTTAAACAACAAAATAAAGTAGTAAAAGACATTTTTTGTAACGGTATAAATATCGTATACGTATAGGTATACCCGGAAAAATTTTAATTTATTCAAACTACTGAAACAAGTTAAAGTAGCCGTATTCTATATTACACAATCACGAATATGCTTCAGGTTTATTCGTTTGGAGTTACAACAGCTATCTCAGTGCAATCATCAGGCATATTATTACACTTGCAAATAAATAAGAAACGCCGCCAAAAACTGTGAATTATTCAGTTGAAAAAGTGACCCATTAATATGAGTAACTTTAATATTTTCAATACTTTCAATATTTTCATGCCTAATTATGGAATGTACAAAGTTAGTGAACCTATATGCAGAAAATGTGAACTCTATCATGAAACACCTACTCGCACACTCTGCTTCTGTGAAAACGTACAAGGACTTAGGCAGGAGCAGGATGGTGAGGAAATAATACAACCCGGTCCTTGTAAGTGCCGTGGTCTCCTAGCGAAATCCGTCATTTCGTGAAAATCCGAGGTAGCACATGAACCGTCGTCAAATCGTGTAAAACTGCACCAATTCACTATCTGCCGCGGCATTTCATGAAACGCCGGGCATGTTGTGTACCGAACCTTCAAACAGAATCTGTCGTGTTGTAGACGTTGGGGGTTCATGAAATTCTTCTGGAATAACGTAAATCAAAGGATCGTCTTTTTCTTTAACCCTTTTTATCACATTCTTCTTTCCATTAACAGTAACAACATCCTACGTTTGTAGTAAATAGTATTCTCTTTTGGTCTTCTTAGTTTTTGTTTGTTTCGCCCGCGAGATTTCCACAGCAAACTAAAAATTATTGGTTCTAACCTCAAAAACGATACAAGCAAATTTTGCAAGACGTCACTTACGTCGTTTAGCTGATTTATTGCATACGGCCTTTTATTTGGTTTGGCTGTATAATACTTGAGGTAGTGCTGCTTGAATATTATTTTCTCACTGTTTTCTTCCGACATTTCCGCAATCAACATCAGCGGACAACAATGAAGTTTAGTTACACGATCTGACGTGTTTGTAACGCATTTCATGAACCCCCAACGTCTACAACACGGCAGATTCTTTTTGAATGATCGGTACACAACATGCCCGGCGTTTCATGAAATGCCGTGGCAGATAGTGAATTGGTGCAGTTTTACAAGATATGCCTCGGATTTTCACGAAATAACGGATTTCGCTATGCGACCACGACATACCTATATAATAATAGGTTTGTTCCAACAAGCTTAAGAATCAGTTCGGAATTTTACTGAGTTTGCGTAGATTGAAATATATTACAACAACTCGTTAAGATGAATCTTGTGTCAACGACTACAACCAAGAAGAATCCCACCATGCGTTTTTTCTTTACCATACAAAGCATCTGAATGCACCCCATAGGTAGGGATGGTTCCTACATCTCGGAACTGCTTAAAAAACCGCGAACTACGTAGCAGCTTGAAAAAGCGTTCGTAATACAAAGCTGTTTAAAAAATAATAAGACAAATCAACGCAAAGAATTGTTTATTGATATGATTGTTTATTGAGTAATATGAAAGTGGGTAAACATATTAGCGTTATATTATTATAATTAAACTACATTATTTTTAAATTTGAAAAACATATTTTCTTGTAAATTTATTCTTAACCTCATCTTCACTATTTCCACAAAGCAAACAAAGTTTTCATGACATCTCAACTCCTATGCATTTCAAACTGGTCAGAATTCTAATAAAGTCAAATAACAAAAAAAAATAAACCAAATATGGCAACACAGAGAATGTCAAATAACACACGCAATTCACGGCATGAGAATGGCTAGACCAGGCAATGACATTACAGTGCTGCTACCGTCACCTGCCTCTAGCTAGTTGGCTTTAGAACAAAGATGTATTTATGCAGTTCCAATGTATCAGACAAAGAATTCTTCTCATGTTCTCGCTGAACTAATTTTCTTATGAACTCGTGCGTCTCAGGGTTGTCTCTGATATTAATACCCTTTTCTTCAAGCTGGCGTTTATTCACTGACACAGGAAGGGTGGGACATCTTTTCTTTCTGGAGCTTTGGTAATTGATGTGTGTTACAAATAGTCCTCAATGTCTACAAATATTGCCATGGCTATCTGTTTGTCCTCTAAGGATTTTGTTAATAGCTGTTGAGATCATCCAGTTACTGGCAAAAATTGTCGTGGAAAAATATAAAAACCCTTCTCCCATCTACAAAAAATTGTATTGTTTCTTTAACATTATTTCAACCCAATTAATAAAATACTTGAGCTTAACCACACAATATCTTGTTAACTCTATAATATCTCGCTCAATTTATAAAAAATTGTTGTTTCTCAACAATTAACGATTTGAATTTAAAAAAAAAATGTAACTATACTTTTTCCCATATGCCTGTGAATTATATTTATGAATGAATTCCCGCAAAGTAACCTTAGTTACATGTTCATTCAATATATTTACCATATCATTAAGAGACATGATAATGTATTTATTATACATGCATTAGACATGATTAACGTGCACTTTAAAATAAAATGTTTAGCATAACCAATAGAAAAGTGTGTTAAACAGTATTCAAATACATCATAAGAAGCGATGTTTAAGTAATAACATAGTATTTATTTATATTGAAAAATAAATACTATGTTGGGGATGTCACACAATGAAATCGTCAGACATGCCATAGAAATAATATATTAGTATAGAGTTCGTGTGCCCCAAGATTCAGTTTTAGGTCCAATTCTATTTTGTTATTCATTAACGATATCAATCACAGACTTTGAATAAATGTTTAATTAACTTTATTTGCCGATGATTCTAGTACAACTTGGGTCAGTTCAGGCAAAGATCTCATTACTATTAAATTCTGGTCTGACTCGAATGGGCTTTGACAATGAGAAAACAATTTTTTTACATAGGAACCTACAAATTCAAATATTCATTTTATCTCATATTTAGTATAAATATCACTTTTAATTATTTTGATATTATTTTTACTATTTAAATGTTGATCGCTTCATCTATGAGCTTTTTATACAGTTCGATGAGAATAAGAAGTATTTTTCTCTTTCTCTCTCTAGTGCAGTGGTTTCCAACCTTTTTGTACTTGCGCCCCCCTTCCTTAAAAAAAAATTGTTGCGCCCTCTTAATTTTTCTAACAATCTAATTTCATAAAACCTCAACAGATATTATAATTTATTTAATGGGCTACAAAATAATATACAATATTATGTAAAAATATACACAAAAAAATAATTATTTATTATAAGAAATAATAATTTTAAATGTAATAAAAACAAATCTTACTACAATACAAAAAAATGGAAAAATGATATTTTGGAAGCAGCACCAACTAAATAGTTTTAGTCAATAAAACAAAATCTCAATCAGAGCAACATCTAAGAGCACAATGTCTCGTAAATAACAGAAATGAACTAAACCCATCCTGGGACGTTATCAGTCCATGTGGACTAACAATTAAAGTAAATTTTTCTTATAACAATCGGAAGCTACATTGCACAATGAGAATAAATTGTTCGCATGTGGGTAGGTCAAAACTAGAAATGATTTATGGCTTTTTTTATCTTCTCGGCTTTTTAATCCTCAAAGAGACCTTGCCGCATACTGTTATTTTATTGTGAAACAGTGCAAACTATTTTACTCACAACATATAAGTTATCTATTCCAGTTTCAGGGTATAACCGAGGACGAATAAACTCATTCTGCATTTATTTTAGTTAATTGGGTAAATTTTGAGTTTGTTTATTTCGCAGTTTCAGGCTGGAGTGTTGGTACACACTGTATGTAAGAGCTTCTAAACCGTACAAATATAGGGTTGTTCTTTGTAAATTATTCCATGTCTTTAGAACGGAATAAAACAATAATACTCCAACTGTAGATACACAGCACTGTGATCTTAAAATAAAAAAGTAAAATTGAATAAAACAAAAAAGACTATACCGCAGAAGGTTCGAAGTAGTTAAAGAGTAACATCAACATAAGATGACTCTTTGTGGTATCGTTCTGCGAAATGGTACCCAATCGGTTTTAACAGCTTCTGAAAATGGTATTGGATTTATTTCTGCTATTAGTGTCGCTCATCACGAACCATAACAGAGACGCACTAGTAGCCAATTAATAAAAATGTGAGAACCTTGAAGACATTCCCTCAGGTTGTTTACTGAGACTGAAACCGTTTCTTATAATCGTGATTATTTAGATATTAAAAAATCTTGAATGGGTGTTGATGGACGAGTATTTTGCAATAAAAAGTATAAAGACGTCAACATAGACACAACTTTTATATACAAGGTTTGCACAGTATAATCTAATTTATAAAAAAAAATTTAATATATTCTATACTAGGTACCTACTCTCAAAAACTGTTGATACTCAAGGAATTTTGAAAAGAGATCCTTAAAGAGGAGGAAATTTACAATAAAAAAGTTCTGTCTTCCGGAACTCTATCTCTGTTATTTATAATTTAATTTTGGGTATGCGTGCGTCAGAGGTCACATTAAATAATATTTTTAAGGTATTTACTGTTAATTTTAAAATTTGAAAAATTTGTGGTATATTCCGAACACTTTAAAGTATTCATTGCGGTTCCAATTCTTTCAATTTTTTCTTATTTTCTTTGGGAATCAAACCACAATAATGTTTTTTTTATTTTTTATTTCGACGTTTCGGTAGCGTTCCAGCTACCGTTGTCAAGATTAACTATAAATAGTTACGCTATACGGAACGCTACCGAAACGTCGAAATAAAAAATTTTAAAAAAACATTATTGTGGTTTGATTCCCAAAGAAAATAAGAAAAAATAATAAGTAATGCCACAAGGAACTTATAGAAGATACAATTCTTTCAAGTTAACAATAAATGACTAATTTGCCATTTTTTGCTAACTTATATTACTTATTATATAAACAAAATATTGAAATATTTTAAACTTCTATGACTTGATCTTGTAAAGTATTTATTGTATCGATATTGAATGGATATAGAGTTGGGCGGATATAATTTGGGCGCTAAAGAATTAATGCACTTTTTACAACATGTAAACTAGGCGCCAAGACCGAAGGGTCATTTTAATCCTATGTGTATTTTGGGCGCTAACCGACTGAAGTACGTGGTTTATGAAATACAGTTATTTATTAAATCACCGACATTTATGATAAGATATTTTTGTAAAGTAAATTATAATAATTTTCAATAATAACCCAACCAAACCTTTGTATTTTATTAAGATAAGAGTTATTTTACGACTCGACCTACCTGCACTTCTAAGCGGCGAAAATACATGTCGGATTATCTACCCTTCTTGGTCAGATCTATAAAATTCAATTTGTAAAGATTACTTCCTTCCTATTAATTTTGATCAATCGCTATCAAGAATTGGTATGTCAAATATAAATTTTAAGTGGAAAAATTACCTAACAACTGTCAACTTAGCTGTCTGTTTTCTGGAAAAAAAAAATCGAAAAAAGTTCATGCAAGTTTGACAAGTTGCCTTGTAAAAACAAACTTGATGGTTTCTATATTGTATTAAAATAAAATGTTTATTTAGCTCAGGAAATAATCTTACCAAATATCCCTCGTGCATTTAATTTTTCCAGTGGAAAAATTGGAACACTCGTTTATAAGTAATCGGTTTTAACAAATAGCATTCGCGTAAGTGGAGAAATCCACGTCTTCGACTCGGATTTTTAAAACAACTCTCGTTCATGCTATTTGTTAAAGCAAATTACTAAGAAACTCGTTTTTCCGGAAAAACTAAATGCACTAGGTATATTACCACCGAAAATACGTCATTTGTGATTAAAAAGAAGTGTCAATTTGAAAGATGAATAATTTTTTTGAAAGCAAATGTTTTTGAAAGCAAATTTTTTAAGATAGTTATCAGGGAATAAAATGGAATGTGGGTAGTGATGGTGATCAACTATTATGAAGATTGAGGGATCGAGAGATTTTTGACAAAAAAAACTAGAAAAATTTAAGAAGCCCATAAAAATTTTTGGAATACTGATTTGGAAATTAAAATTGAATTGAAAGCAATTTTGAACTTTTTTGAAGAATATGTAAAATAATATTATCACAAAAGATGGATTTGAAAATGAAATATGGAAAATTAGAAGATTGGTTTTATACCTGACTACAGGAAAGTAGCATTTCAATATAATTTCGGGAGGAATTTAAAGAGTTAAAATAATAGTAGCTGTTTAGAAAACAGTAGAAATTTTTTTTTGAAGATCGAAGAAATTTTAAAACATTATAATAATAGAAATTTAACATTTTTATATAAGAAATCCAATAATGGGCATTTAAAAAAAATCAATTCCTTAAAATATATAGATATAATAGATATTTATTCATGATTTAGAAATTTGTAATGTTTAATAAATAAGGATACACGAGGATATATTGAAAAATTCTTAGCCTACTATAGAACCAAACAAAATTTCAATGTCATTATATTTTATAACTCAACATATTCTCCTCTTAATTGGATACATTTATTACAGCGAACCTGCAACGTCTCTAGACCTTTCAAAAAAAATGTCGAATAGTAATCTCCAGTTATTGTTCTACCCTTATTCAAAAAATCAATCATGATTACTCCATGGCAATCCCAAAAAACTGAAGCAAGAACTTTTCCAGCAGATTTTTGGACACGAAACTTCTTAGGTCTTGGAGAACAGAGTGTCGCCATTTCATCGATTGTTGCTTTGTTTCTGGATCGTAGAAATGTACCCAAGTCTCATCCATAGTAACAATTTGGTTTAAGAAGTCTACATCGTTTTCAAATCCAGCACAGATCGAACGCGATGCTTCTACCCTTGCACGCTTTTGGTCAACAATCAAACATTTGTGGATCCATTTTGCAGCAATTTTTTTCATGTCCAAATTGGCGTGAACTATATGATGAACGCGTTCGTATGAAATATTCAGTGCTTCAGATATCCGTTTTAGCCCAATTCGACGTTCTGATAAAATCATGTCATGAACTGCCTCGATATTTTCGGGGAAGGACACAGAAACTGGCCTTCCCAATCGGTCATCATCTTCAATGGAAAATTTACCTCTTTTGAAGCTTGCAGTCCAATGTTTCACGGTCGCATACGAAGGACATTGATCACCAAGGGTATTAAGCATATCTTCGTAATTCTGCTTACCTCTTAACCCTTTTAAATACAAGTACTTGATGATGGCTCGATACTCCAATTTTTCGATTTTCATAATTTCGGTGGACATCTTTTTTCTTTTAATTTATTGCGTAACTCTGGTTTACTTTTTTGATACACTGACACTTCTAATAAGTTATTGTTCGTTGCTATGGTAACGCAATATTTTGTTGGAACTGGTCTAGGCTAACTAAATATCTTTTCTTATTTTCTTTGGGAATCAAACCACAATAATGTTTTTTTATTTTTTATTTCGACGTTTCGAAAGAAAATAAGAAAAAATAATAAGTAATGCCACAAGGAACTTATAGAAGATATTTAACTAAATATCATTACATCCTCGTATGAGACAAAATTTGATTTAAAAGGAATTTAGTTTTGAACCCAGCCCTGAAATAGGAATTTTTTTTAATAAATTAGCAATTAAAATTAAATAATCATTAACAAAAAGAGCAAATATAGAAAACAATACAGTATATGGTACTGGATCCACGACGCGTAACGCTTACACAGACGATTATTTAAATATTTTTTTAGTTTACAATAAAGAAGGAAGTTCAAGAACATTTTGTTAATTAACAGTTGCCTAGCTTGTTGAAAAATCAACTTTAAGATTTTCTCCCAACGGCAATGAATTCTTTGAAGTATTCAAAATACAACATCTCTTTCAAATTTTTAAATTAGCAATTAATATCTTAAAAAAATAATTCACTGCTACCTGTTTGCTTTTGACAATGCGTAAGCATACCCAAAATGACCTATTTTCGGCGTTTAATGAAAATTATAAATAACTTAATTTCGGGAATCAGAACATTTTTCAAAATTCCTCAAATATCCCCAGTATTTGAGTTATTTACAAAAAACTAAATGCTATCTTAATTTGTTAAGAGCAAATGCAATTTTTATGTGCTAATATTTATCTACTTTCGATACATTTGTCTAGACGTCATTCCGAATAAAATCAGCATCGCTCATATTTTTAGGAGTTTTATCAAGAATTGACACATTTTTGAACCTGTTGATTAGACTACTGTTGTATAAATCAAACAAGAATTACCACAACAAAATATCTAGGCTGTTTCGTATTACTCCGTATGTTCACTAATACTTGTTACTACCATTAAGAGATATCTTGTTCCTGATGTATTAAAGTAGAAAGCTGTTTTTTTTCTTTTATTTGTGTTTCTATGTGAACCTAAAGTCTACATACTTCTTTATTAAGTAACTTTATGAACATTTACATAAGGATATGAAAAAGTTAGGTTAGAAAGTGTTTTCTTTTTCAAAGGTTCAAAGTAGGTTTTCTTTCTTTCCATACATTCAGTCAAAGAAAATTTGTTACATTCTTTTTGATATCACCCTCTAACATAATATTCAAAAATTATTTTCTAGTTTATAGTTCGAGTTCAAAATGTAAATAAGTTTAAATCCAAATATAAATATTTTACAGTTATAATGTCAAATTTTATAATTATAGATTATGCTGCAAAAAAAACTGCATACATTTAAATTCGAAAAAAGATACGTTGAATTAGGGTCAAAGCTCAAAATACAAATGTTTTAAATTAAATTTAGCTATAAATATCGACTTGAATTAATTTAAAAAACTTTTAAACTGAATATTTTAGGAGAAAATTAATAATACTTAAATGTTTGCAACTTTCACTACAGATACGTCATACCACTAAAGATGAAGTTAGCCACTTTCTGATTTAGATGTGTTATGAATCAACGTCCAGTTACAAAAAGGCCATTCGAATTTGAAGTTTAAAGAACTGTCAAAGTCTATAATATATAAGTGTCTTGGTTTTGTTTACAGTTTATTCGAGCTTGACGTTTAAACAATATAAAAACATTGTGTCAACATTTTTTATGTTGAGTTTAGTAAGTTTTTCTCCACAGTTATTTAAGTTTAATTCTATACTAAAAATTGTACTTTTGTTCATTTCAATGTATGTATTAATTTGCTAGTAGGTAATTCGTTTGTATATTATCTTCAGTTTTTGGGTAATATAGGGACTTGTCCCTCTGCCCTTGTTTATATGTAATAATAATAATATTGACCTCCTACTACTACTAGCTACTACTTTTCTAAGTCAAAGAGGTTTTTTTTTTTCATTTACCTGAATCTCATTTTGTTGGTTGTCGTTTTTAGCATTGTTCAGACAAATTAAATTTTGATGTGAGACCCAGCACATTAGGCACCATCATAAATCAATTTCTTGTAAACATTTTCACACAACTAAATATAATGTAAATATTATACCATTTGCTCACTTTCACTTTACGTGGAAAGCATTTCACTTTAAATATTATTTAATTGCCGTAATTAAAACAATAAAGTCTAACCTTAATTTGAATAATACTTACGGAACTCGATAATGTATTCATTTGTTGCCGTTGGATCATTCATACTTCACGTTTTATCAATTTATAATACTCGAGAAATAGAATCACGTAGGAATTACTTATATATTTTTCAAAAATTCTGCAGGCACGCAATATGGAAGTTTTTATCTAGAAAGCTGACCTGTGTGAATCAAATGTCAATTATTCATTAGAAATATTTCGAATCAATTCTTCAAAATGTAGTTTGAAAACAGTGGCGTAGCTATCATAGGGCCAGGTGTTGCAGTGCACCAGGGCCCCCTCAGCTTTGAAAAAAAAAATAAGAGTCAAAAATGCCATTCTAATTAATTATATTTTAAAACTTACCCTAATGTCTACGAACAAATAAATATTATATTAATATCAATTCACCGACGCCACTTAACCACTTACACCATCAAATAGGTATTACCCTTTCCTATACCTATCACAATTCACTAAACTGGATTGTTTGGAAGTCTTGAATGAACCTGCACCTACGTGTATACAGCGATGCTACTGTTTCATACAATTCCTGTTATTTCTGCGGCAGCAGAAAAATCTTTCAGTAAACTGAAGATTATAAAAAATTATTTAAGAAACAGCATTCGACAAGATCGCCTTCGACATTTATCATTAATTGCAACAGAAAATGAGGCATATTCGCAAAAATTAAAGCGCGCAAGAGATTGTGAATTGGACGGGGAATTCTGTTAAAAATCGTTTTTTCCCTTAATTAATCTCATCTGTATAATAGATATTCTATATTGTCATGTGCGTCGTTCTTTATTTATTCCCTTTTTCTTCTATTAAACACATGGATATTCTAATAGAGACGACGTATGGATTTAGCCTACTAGGGATAAGTTCAACTCACTATTTCCTATTCTTATTTCTATCAATAATTTTGAAGGCCAATATAAGTTCAAACTACGCGGAAAGAGGGGAGGAGGGCCCGATTCTTTCCCTATGCACCAGAGCCCTTGTCCCCCTAGCTACGCCACTGTTTGAAAACTACACAAATTCCTCAGTAGAGTAAAACACACTTTGGGCAAAATTTGGTTATAGTCTATCTCGGAAAGGTATAGGATAATAAAATGGGGAATTCCGTCCAGTTCGGCACAATTTCGGTGTCGGCCATAGGCGTAGGTCTTGAAATAGTATTGTTTGTAATATTAAAATTTCAAGTAATTGCGTAAGAGAATTAGGAAAAGTATGTTTTCTGGCCTGAAGTGTCAATATCGAAATATTGTGTAGGAATTACTTAGGTAGTAGATTATACAGTTACGTTTTGGATCAATCAGATCTTCGTTTTTATTTTGATACAATGAGCAGTGTAAGAGATTTTAATCATGAATTACTCTATCTAGGAAAAAATATTATATGAATACGCATTAATCAAGCTAAATGAACAATCCATTTAATTTACGGATGTTATTAATTATATTACAGTAGGTAATAGTGATATATAAAACGTAAGAGAAACCATCTCTCTGTATTAACAATACTTCATTATGCTCGTATTGAAGATGGGAATACAGCGTATTATAGATATATACGTGCAGTGATATAATTATTTCCTTACGAATATAATACAAGTAGATGTGTCTATTTATACTTTCATTTGAAAAAAATTATGTTATTTACATGATTGTTTGAAAATATGGATATGGATGAATGAATCAAAGAAAAAACCAGAAGTAACTTTCTAAATACGATTTTTCCGGTACTAGCTATGAAGTTGACAATTATTGTGTCTTCTATCCAACTGAGAACTTGAATTTCTCTATTAGTGGTTAATATTTTTTTTATTGTCAACCTAGTAGCCTAGTCAAAGTACTCATAAAACCTCACAAAAAATACAAAAAACTTGAAAATTTAAAATTGGGTATTTAAAAGGGTTGTGTTTAACGTGAGAAAAACTTTAAGATGTTAGGCATGCGATATTCCGGAAAATCGTCGAGTGAAAATTTTTGTTTTTGTTTTTTTGTATTTAATTCGTGGTTACGCGCGAACGGCCCGTGAGCCAAATTTATTAACCGCTCGTCTTAAAAGTTAATAATTTTTGGGCTTATAACATTCTGAATAAATAAATAAACTCATGTAAAATGTAAAGAAAGATGTTAACTTTTAGAAAGAAATACTTTCAAATTTGAAAAAGTGGATTTTTTGACTGTAATATCAGTTTATTATAATTCCTATTGAATTCATACTTATCCCAGCGAAAATTCCTTTTAGGTTCAGCATTGCAAATGAGCATAAAACATTATCATTATAAAAGCAAAGCCATCAATATTTAGAATTTTAAACGAATGCTTCTTAAAAATCTGTTTTTTTGCATGCTTAATTTTACTTGTTTTTTTAGACTTCATTCAATTATATATTTTTTCGAAATTAATATAATTCAATGAAACTTTATTACTAAACACTTTGAAGCATCTACTTTCGAAACTACTATACAGTTTTTGTATAAAATTCAATTTTTTTAAATAATAGACAATTATTTAAAATAAATACTTAAATCAGAGGTCTGCAAACCTTCTATAACTTTTTATACCGTTTATAATATTATCTAAAAATTTGTGAACTTTATAATGAACCTATTTGGAAGTGATCGCGATACAAAAGAACACACCTATGGCTCAGGTAAGAAAGAGAAAGGAGCTCAAATAAAGGTGAAAAAGCAGGTGAGAGAGCGTGGAAAATCGATGATAATACATTGAAAAATTAAAAAATTAAAAAAAAATTCCAATGTTTTTGTAGATAACCCATTTTATAAAACATTTCATATGTACGGGTCAGTCAGACGACGGGGTAAACGCCTAGGGAGATCTCGAAAAAAAATCAAATACTTGTTATTCCATATGAAGTTTATAACCCTACCAACTATACGGCGCATGCTTTAACCAATATAATATTGGAATACATCGCTGTATTTAACGAGATGGGAATTTAATATGCGGAAGTGAAGCAGAGTTGACTACAAAGAAGCAATTTGCAACACCACCGCTAAAATCCTACAAAGTAAATAATATAAAGAGCTAAATTCTGTACAGTTCGACTAAAATAAATTGCAAATTTCAGCTAGCTCACAAGGTTCATTTAAAATTTTATGATTATTAATCTTAGATAATTGGAAGATCATAGTCCTACCGATTTGTTAATTATCGTCTAATCTCTGTACAACTGTCACCGTCTGACTTTATGTCGAACAAAGAGAAGACTTATGTCTTTTAAATCACTTTCCACAGCAGCGGAAAAATTAAAGGAAACCGTTTATTGACATTTGTCTGGATGCAAATTTAAACCAATTAGGAGAGAATTGTTTGGCTATAATAGCCCAAATTTACCCAGTATTCAAACCAAATTATAAGTGATAAATCAACGATTGCTTTTATAATGTTAACATGCTAGTAGTAATAAACAATATAATTAATTGTTTTTAGAACACGCGTTGCATAAAATATTGCAGTCGTAATTTACAGTGTTATTGGCATTCAAGCCAGTTCATATATTCGCTTGAAGCGTTAAATTTTGATTAGAGTCAACTTAAGTCGTGTCATTGCAAAAATTTATAATATAGCCATCGGCAAATGAATAATTATCAACAATTTCCATTCAAATGTTGAAAAAAAATGTTTAGTACGGGTATGTAGATCGTTCTTTAACTTGTTTTATACGTTAGATATAATCTTCAAATAAAAGTAGAGTTATTGGAACTTTTCTAGTAGTAACAGAGCATATACGCATGCGCATTTGATATATTAAATGAGGGAAACAGTAAGTTTGCTGCAACTAGCGACAGAGCCGTTCTAGATATTGTTAAAAACAAATAATGTTAACAATCTCACTTGAATTCAATATGGATACGAAATAGTTCAAAATCTGACACTGACAATACCAACGCCACTGGATAATCAATGTCAGTCAATTGACAAAGTGAGAGGGAAGAAGACACGCACGCGCTTGCCAATAGGAAGTCAGCTGGTCGCTAAGCAACGAAAGCCTTTCGATAAATTTCATCAATTGAGTTAGTTCGGAGGGCGTGACAATTATGGTTTTCGCATAACGCCGCCAGAGCTTAAAGAAGCCCATACCAAATTTGGAAAAGTGTTCATCTTTTAATATTCATTAATTGAAAAAATAATGTTAATAGACAAAATCCAAAGGAACAAGCACATTAAAGAATTAACGTTTAATCATATTGTTAATAATAAGAAGTCCATTTTCTAATTATTATCACTACATACTTAGCACTTTATCTTTTTCATAGTTAAACGTGGCAATATCGAATGTTTTCGACTGTATTCCTTTCTCGGCTTCAGATAAACTTGCCAAACTATACATAGAATAATCTACCTTTTTCTTGTTTTTACTTTTTTTCGCTGATAGTTCTTTCTGTGTCAAATTTAAAAAAAGGATTTAGCAGATAAATAGGTATGTTTTCCTATACCGACACAGGCGTATACTTAACCATAACCTACAAAATTTACTTAGTGGAATTAACTCAGTGAAAATGATAAATTGTGATTCCCTTTGGCATTGCGTAAAAACAAGAATTGAAAATCATTGAAATTTATTACTAATTATAAACAATACGTTTTATATATGTAAACATTAATTATATCATGGTACAAATACTCAGTTCAAGTGCCTGGGCTGCTGAGCACCACCCTATCGAATGAATGAATATATCATGGTCAAGTCTACACGTAAAATAATAATATGTGATGTCGGTAAGGTTAAGCAACTCTCACGTAATATTTATACGTACTTGACTAAGACATTCATAGTTGGGAACGAGACGAAATGGTTTAATTCATTATTAATTATTCATTTTAATTACAATTCAAGTAAAAGTAATACATAACCAGTAATGTTAGGATGTAAATATAATTTTGTTAGTGTTAATAAAACAATATCCCAGTAACACTCTAGTTTTACTTCAAGTTGTAAGTGCTCCCATAGGACCAGGAGGTTCACATGCTTCAGAGGACTTCCCATCATAAGAAAATATTGAAACATAATGTGCAAAGTATTAATGATCGCGTATGTATTGGTTCAGTTCTTATATGCAACTACTTCAAAAAGCTCTTGATTTCGGTGTTCAAAGTTGAAGGTCGGACAACAATTAATCAGTAAAGGGTATATGAACTAAGAAGAGAGGGAATCATTAAAAAAAACCACCTCTTCACTTCTTAGAAATCAGACAACCTGGTATGATGAAAAAGTACAACTTTTCAAAGAAATTCGTTACGGAATTAAGCAACAAGAAGGAATGGGATCCAAATACCATTACCAGACTTGGAAAGAATGCCATTCAACGTTACACAGACAGACGGCTAAAAAGCAATAGAAGGAACACTCTGAAAGCTTGGGAACAACAATCTTTGAAGCGGAAATTCACGCAATAAGAAAGTGTGCTCAGTTCAATATTGACAAAGGATATAGAAGGCAAAGGATTATCATAATGTCTGATAGTCAAGCAGCCATTAAAGCGCTGAGATCTTGTGTAATCAGTTCCAAAATGGTGTGGGAATGCCTAGGCAAACTTAATGAACTAGGCGAGAACAATATAGTCAACTTACTGTGGATTCCAGGACACACTGGAATAGAAGGAAACGAAATAGCAGATGAACTAGCGAAGAGGGGGACTGAAATACCCTTTTGGGGGCTGGAAACCTTTTGCGGAATCAGCTCCAATGTAATATTGGAATAAATAGGTAAAGCCGAAGAAAAGAGAAGATCTGACAATTGGAAAGATCTAGTAGGGCTTAGGCAATCTAAGATTCTTCTGGGTGACTACAACCTGTTGAGATCAAATGAATGCATAAGTCAAAGCAAAACTGCACTAAGAGTTTTAACAGGAATCCTAACGGGACATTGTCGACTGAATGGACACCTTAAAAAGCTCAAAATAGTGGAGGAGGAAGATTGAAGATTTTGTGGAATGGAAGAAGAAACCTTCTTCCACATATGTGCGAACTGCACAGCAATTCAGAATCCTATGGCACAGTACCTGGGAGACTACTGGATAGAAGAGGGACAGTTACCTAAGTTGAGGCCTGCAGATATCCTATAATTCCTCCGGGAAATAGGACTAAAGGAGCTACACTAGTCTCTGAGACTCTCCTCAGAAACTAAGTAGAAGTAAGGGGGCACAATAGATCTTTTAGGTCTCAGTGAATGTTACCCCAAAATACATACATACATATGGTTGAAAGAGGTGAGAAAATTAGTCTGCATTACCAGAGTGTTCTTTTTTTTCTGAATTAAGTTGCAGTGAGAATTTAAGTTGGCGGTAACAGTTCGTTTTCGTGAAGTTATATGAAAAATATAGTTTTCAGATGAAAAAATGTACAATTTAAAGCCATAAAAACAACCAAAATAATAAACATACGGACTTTAGTGTTATTCGAACCAGCACACCTACAACTGTTATGTAATTTTATGTAGAAAATGCATTAACAAACAAGGACAGCAGAATATATCTTTTTCTACGTCATATCTTTTTTCTCTCTAGCCGTAGCATAACGAAATGTTTTCTTAAAATGTTACTCTTAAATCTGATTTATCTTCAAAAAGAATCTATTCTCGACATAATAATATCATCAGGCTGGAATGAAACAAGATGATAACAGCTAACGATGCAAATATTTTAAAAAAAATTGATTTATGAGAACTAGCTGAGTAAAGATATGTCGTCTAGACAGTCATCTTTATAAATTACATTTATACAAATGAACTAACATACTTCCTTAAAAACAATTATAGATTAATATCAGTTGTAGGCTGAAAATAATCAAGAATTTTGCATTAATTATATAGATAAATCAATGTTCGGCTCATTCAACCTATAATTGCATTATTTTAACGAATCGGCTCGAAGCTATAATATATGAAAATCTGTTGATAATTTTCCCATACGAATTAAATATAGCTTGTGGTATGAAGATAAAGATTTCAATCTGAAATTACAAATATCTATATAACTTAGAATCATTAAAAAAAATATAAAGAAGGGCTAACCTAGTGTTATGTTTTTAAGTACCTATCATTCTTAAGGCAGTAGAGAATTAATCATTTTAACCATTTTCAAGTAAAACATAGATAAAAACCTAAAATATATCTTTAGGTAGTCAAACAATACAACATAAAATATAAGAGCTATAAGATTTGAAAGAAAGAAAAAATTTGAGGTCCATGTTTTACTTGAAAATGGCTTCATGCCGAAACGTAAGTCTTCGACATAGTTTTAATTGCTTAGGTATTTTGAAAGCTATATCTGACTGTTTATAATAAAAATAATCGTTAAATCAATATAAAACAACCAAATTACAAATCTAAAATCTTTCCAAATAATTGTTTATCCTCAAGGCGACTGTCATTAGCGCTAACTTGTCAGTTGGTGGACATGGCCTGTATAAACAAAAAATAAAATGAATGTTTATAAAAGCATATTGAGACCAATCCTTACATTTGGATGTGAATCAAACAAGGGGGAAAAAGTCAAATTAAGGCCGTAGAAATGAAGTATCTCAGAAGAGTCATGGATGCCATAAAATGAGAAACACAAAAATAAGAGAATACCTAAAAATAGAGCCAATTTTGGAATTTACTGAAAATCGACAGGTTAGCTGACGGAAACATCTCCGAATAATGAATAAATATGGCTTCAAGGAAATGAGTGGCACAAAAATATCTAGAATGGTGAGTTACCTCACCAGGACAGAGACAGGCGAAGCAGTTCATTAAAGGACATTCACCAACTTTTACGGCAGACCTAATAAGCAAAGATAGGAAAACTGTCAAAGCCGTAGAAGGTACATTAACAGAGGAATGTGAGCTTAACAGACAAGCAATTATAATGGGGTTGACAGACGAAGCCATGTACAGATTCTGTCACCTAGAAGAGGGAACTGGAGAACCCATCCTATGCCAGAGCGACTGCCTGAAAATTGTGCGGTTTCTTGTACTAGGGATGAGAAGTCACCGGCAAGAAATTACATGAAAGATAAAGTCTCGAGGTTGATTGGCGAAAAATCGATTTAGGGATGATCCTCGAACTAACACACCAACATTTTCATTATCACCTCGTTGCAGCTGCTACCGTTTTTGTACAGTCCCGATAACGATACTACATATAATTAGTTGGAACGCGAAATAAATACAGCACTTGCGCAAACGATACCTAGAACGGTTCTATCGCCAGTTGTAGTGTTTGCTTTATTTTAAATTATTATTCTATCCTTATTTAATTTAACCACAAAATTAACTATTAGTCCAGTAAATAAAGACCGAGAAACCCCCCAACCTGTTCATCTCATTATTGTCGGACTTTTTTTTGCAACTTGTAGGTATTTACGGGTAGATTACTCTCTGAAAATATGTCCTTAGCGAAATTTGCGGAAGGGGCTGAAAAATGACCAATAATCCCAAAAATTGAGTTTTCCGCCGATATCTCCGGAAATATGACACTTAGAGAAGTGGGGTTTTGCTAGGAATGGAGAGCAGTTTATTATCTACAAAAATGATCCCCATCATTTATGTCAAAAGTTTAACCGGTTTCGAGATAAACAGGCCCAAGCGTACCTTGGAATTCGAGCTCCTGTGCGGCGTCTCCGGGAGCACGCTCCGTGAATGTAGGCATGGGAGGGCGGGCAAATTGGCCCATAACTTGAGTAAAAATGAATCTTTTTTCATGATTCAAAGTGCATATGAAAGGAGGGACCTGTACTTATAACATCGTGTAACTTTTACGTTTTTTTTATTTTCCAGGAATATTGAAAAAACTGGCCAAACTTTATTTTTCCTGAATATTTGACCTCCCTTATCAATCCGTTCATATTTTTTAAATTAAGCGTAGTTTTACCGAAACCTTTTGGATAATGGGAATTTGATAGGAGGTGAATGTATTCCGAAAGAATGAATAAAAAATGTTTGTGTATTTTTATAAACAACATGTTTTTCTTGGGACTTTTTTTTGATTTCCGGAGTTTTCTGAAAATTCTCGGGTCTACCGCAAATTGATAAACAATGATTGGCAATATCGGTCTTTAATGCACACCATTGGTAAGCTGAAAATGTCCTCTTTTCGATGGTTTTTAAAATTTTTGGCTAAGTTTTTTAGTTTTCCGGAAAATTTTTGCAAGAAATATTGATCCAGGGACAAAAATGATGGGGACCATTTTTGCAGGTAATGAACTGTACTTTATTTCTAGCAAAACCCCACTTCTCTAAGTAGCATATTTCGGGAGATATCGGCCAAAAACTGAATTTTCGGGATCATGGGCCATTTTCCAGCCCCTTCCGCAAATCCCGCGGAGGACATATTTTCAGAGAGTAATCTACACATGAATACCTACAAGTTGCAAAAAAAAAAGTCCGACAATAATGAGATGAACAGGTTGGTGCCTTTATTTACTGGACTATATCCTTCATAAAACTTCCCTGGGCATCGCCTTATAGAGAATGACCATCAATTTCATTTCAACATCAGTTGCTTCTATTTCAACAATTTGCATCCTAAATTTGCAATTATTGTAATTCGTGCATTGAAACGTGTAAGTGATCTATTTATATCAGTCAGTTTACGGTTTCCATAATCTATTTTCAACACCCACTTACATTTTCTACTGGTAAAAAACGGGATGTCGATAAAGTATACTCTTTCTAAAGCGAATTTGAAGACAGAGATTTTTAATCCCACAGGAGGCAAACACTGCGCAGAAATTGTGGCGCTACTGGCGAGTGAAACTAATGTTGTAAATAATTTTAACGACACAGTGACCCGCATAAATAAATTCTGTGGTCGGCGCTTAAAAGGTCATAAGTCGTTTTTTTACGAAAATAGAATTTTTATTCATAAGTACTCACAAGACTGTATCTTTTGAATATGTAAAATGGTATAAAGGTACGGTCTATCTGTAGCGATTAATCGAAGAAAACAAACTTTACGACTAAATGCAGCGATAAATCGTTCAGGCATGGTCTCAATTGCAACGATTAGTGGAAACGATTCATTCCAGTGTGAGTCAGTATTATTATTAGTTGTGTTCTGCAATGTAGTGTTGTTTGTAATTTGAAAATCATATTGAACAATATAGTGTTGGCTGCAATAGCGTTAATAGAGGAGGAAGAGAAAGAAGAAGAGGTTTTATTGTCAACCATCTGTAAACCACGATGCCAAACGAATAAAATTTTTCTTAATAGGATAAGCGAGGGATGTTTCAATACACTGATTCTTCAGTATATTGTCGTATATATCCGAGGGCGATTAGCAAAACGTGCGCGTTTAAGTTGCCTCCGAAGCAACTCGACTGTGAGACGCGGCGTTTTGCTACGACTTGTAGCGACTGGTCACAGAAAATAGACCGCTTACTCACATACGCATATCAGCAACCAGCGCTTCTGATCGCTACGTCTAATCGTGTCGATTAATCGCTGCAGATAGATCGTACCTTAAGTCTATAATAAGGCACGAAAAAACTTAAGTACATTTACATTGTTAGTGTGCGAAAGTTCCAGGTGCCATTTTCCAAACTTAATCAATATCAACTTAATACATTTTAAGCGCCGACCACAGAATTAGTAGTTGGGTGACTTAAGTTTTTCTTTAATTTTCGCAGCCATGTGAAGTAAAGACACCACTTATATAGTGGGCTTAGCAATTTTAGAAAATATATCTGACAACCTTGCTGATCGATGTAAAACATAATTTGGCGCGCCTTGGCAGTAAAATCTGATGGCAAAAGGCGTATCGGTCTGATGCCAGCACGCCTAGTGATGAGCGATATTTCACGAACTATTACTTTTTCACTGTTACAAACTATATTGATACTGCCAAAATAAAAGATATCAAAGTATGGGCTCGAATTAAATGTTCAATATCGGTGCACAAGCATTGCTTTATGAAACACAATTTACCGATTCAATATAGGTACTATTTTTAATAATAATAATTAATAATTATAATATTAAATATAATAATTATTATTATTTCCCCGACTTCAAGATCCTTCTGCCGAGGGTTTTCTGACCTGCTTATTTTCTACCACTATCGCATCGCACTTCTTCGAGGACCAAAGAACGTACAGGAAAAAGTTATTCCCGTGTATTTTACCGGTTTTTTCATGGGAATTTTTCGTTCAATCATTTATACCGAGGGTTTTCCGAGCTGCTAACTTTTAGCCACTGTTACACCGCTCTTAGGACGAAACAAAATTTCACGCGTGTATAGTTGTGAGTAAAATTAATTTGCACCATTTCACAACATTTCAGACAGATTTTTCATTACTTGCCGATAACTGTAATAATGGATATTTTTAAAACTTTTGTCAATTTATGTCTCCTTTCAGCAGCTCCATTATTCTCTTGTTTCAGTTGCCTGTACATATTTTTTGCGTAGATCGCAACTAGAACATACCAAAATTCTTTTTGTCTATTGCTTCAAATCCCTACTCTCTACTTTCAGAAATTTCAAAACATTGGGTAAAAAATTTTACTAATAAAATATTCCTGATTTATTCATACAACAATCAATCAACTTATTATATTTATTGCGAAATGGCAACATCTGTAGAATCAAGCCAAATCAATAAATAAACTTTGACATTGTTTATGTTGGCATGGAATAATACGTATGTTTACTCTTCTAGTTTATTCATTGTCCAGAGCCTATAACAATAACTTCCTCTTCGAATGGTCGCCAAAAAGCAATAATTTTGATTATTACCAAAAAAATAGTTTTAATCTATAAAACAAAATCTCAATCACAGCAACATCTAAGAACACAATGTCTCGTAAATAACAGAAATGAACCCTGGGATGTTCATAGTCAATGTGAATTAGCAATTCAAGTCCAATTGGAAGCTACATTGCACCAAATAAGAATCAATGTTTCGCTTGTGGGTAGGTAGGTTTTATGTAGCCAGCTCTTGGACTAGTGTTATCTGGTCGCTTTAAAAAAAAGATGTTTCACAGTTGCTAAAAAATGTAAATCGTGTTATGTTCGATGTCGATGAATTTGTTGTTGTGAAAGTAACTGTAATTGTAAAGAGTGAGGAAACATTATTTATTACACGAACGCATCAAATTTTCCAATTATCTAAACAGTTGTTTATCATTTGGAAGATTTGCAATATTGAAGTTTATTTATTCGATTTAATATCTAACGTTAGTAATGAAAAAATATGCATACTTACATATCAATATTTGATCAATTTATGAGCGTGCTATATATGAATCTTATTATATTGAAAAGTTGTATTCTATGTACGATGAAAACTAATGTCGTTACGAGTAAAGTTTGTCCAAAATCAATTGCAGAAGTTACTTTTTTACTTTTCTTTTAATAAGGTATATGCATCGTTGATTTTGCTTTTGCTTTATTCGCTAACTACTAACGGTCGGGGTCAGTGATTTATAATTTTCACACGTTTAATTATGCACCAATTCGTTTTCTGAGCATTAAGTCGATATGGAGATTTCAAATTACAATCGGAACCTTTTTATATCACCCTTAAGAATTTTACTTCTACCAAATAATACACCAAAAAACAAGAAGCAAAGCCCGACGCTTTCTCTTTGATGGTTTGGTCACAGAGTACACCATCTAACAAGAGACGAAAGCTTTGTCGGTTCCTTTGAAGTCGGACTCGATAATGAGCGGAAATACGTCGAGGCATTGAAATATAAACTACCTGATTCACTGAGAAAAGTAATGCGAGTGTTGATTCGAAGTAAAACCATACCTACACTAAGAAAAATAGTATAGTGTTGATGAGCATCCCTCCCAGTTAGGACTATAGAATATTTTTTTAACTACTAACATGAAAACACCTTATTATTCATCTCATATGTGAAAATGAGAAGTAGCTCATTTTTAACCTACGTAAATAATCATTATTCACCTAGGTTAATAATGAAATTCTTTGTTTTTTTAAAGAAATTACCTAGAAACTTATTCACTTTATGAAATGAATATCAAAAATTAACTCTAGAAAATGTCCTTGGACAATAGGTATATAGAAATGATCAAAATATATGAAAATCGTTTAAAATAATGTAGGAATGATGTTTATTGAATTCCGTCAGTTAGATGGTGTACTCTGTCGGAAGTGACGACTTGACATTGACAGACAAATTTGCGATCACGAAAAGCGTTGTGCGAAAACCATAATTTTCACGCCCTCCGAACTAACTCAATTGGTGAAATTTATCGAAAGGCATTCGTTGCTTAGCGACCAGCTCACTTCCTATTGGCAAGCGCGTGCGTGTGCTCTTCCCTCTCACTTTGTCAATTGACTGTAATTGATTATCCAGTGGCGTTGGTATTATCAGTGTCAGATTTTGAACTATTTCGTATCCATATTGAATTCAAGTACGATTCTTAACATTATTTGTTTTTAACCAATACCGTGTTTTGAAAAATACCTTACCTTCAAAGCAAAGGTCAGTTTCTATATATAATTATTATTTTTAATACTTTTATAAAAACAGGTACCGTACGCCATTGGTACGTTTTTGACAGATATCCGCCGTGTTTCCTCGCCCCTTGCCGATGCCGCGTAGAAACTTACCAAACTATATCTGTATTTTGTCCAATGTTATAGAATTGCACCGTTTTTATATAAACTGTTTAAATAAGCATACTGGTGGTTTTCTAGGGGTCAAACCATTTGCTGTCACATAATTTATTAGGTGTAAGCATCCGGTGTTTACGTCCGACCAGACAGACTTGTCTAAGACTTTCGTAAATGTACGGGAGGTAAATTTCAACTGTTCGGTAATTCAAGCTGTAACGACACATGTTTTAACGTTTTCCACTGCAACTCAAAATTGCAAATTCAAAAATATGATTCCGGCAATATAATTATTTAAAAAAACGGTAAATCTGCATCAAATACTAATTTATTTGGTTGATCATAATTTTTATTTGATTATTCGCAATATTTCGGCTTCCTCGACATTGCCATATTTGTCATCAAACATAATTATTTTCAATACTTCCTAACTAGATGCTGTGTACGTGTCTAAAATACGTTCTTGTGGTATTTACCAAGACCCACGCTGCATGCGTGTTTGCCTATAGCCAATAATCCGGCCTTAAGCACGTTTCCAATTATACTATAAGTTAACTGAATAAACACATTGCAAGCGTTCGCTGGCTGGTTATTTTTTTTAACTGTTTTCTAGCAGCACGGCGCTACTGCTACAGTTATTTCTTATTCGCAAATTTACAACACATCATGCACATCATTGCCTTTTATGATAACCACAATAACAGTTTGGTGATGACACACCTTAGGTTTATAATAAATGTATAGCATAATCAATGTGCAGTAAAACTACTGTTTGGCACTGTGGATTACTATTATTTAAGGAAAGTATGTGAATTACGGATGCATTCGACTTGATACTATTAGGAAGTGTTTCATTTTAGCCGAAAGATCTTATATTTAACTATATTGTTCGACTTCTTTAAAAAATTATAACCTAGAGGAAAGAATTATGAATTAACAACTGCAAGGGGGCTAAATTTACGTTTTTTTAAATATCTTGCAAAGTAATAGTTTTTGTGCAAGGAAATGAGACCCGAGGAAAAAATTTTGAGAAAACCTAGGACATAGGAAGAATTCAGTTCCAACTGGATGGGAACACCATACATGTCCCCATAAGACGATAAAGTTCTTGGGGGTTATCCTAGATAAGTATATGGAGGCTGTGTTGAAGGAGGCCGAACGCGGAACTTCCGTACCGCATGAGATCAGCCAAATATTGGGGTCTAGGCATGCTTAAGAAAAGGTACTAATCGTCCCCATACAGTCGATCCTGTTGGAACGGAAAAGGATATTATGACCGGGGCGGTGGTTCTGACTATGTCGCGAAAGCAGAGGAAAGGGGGCCAGGAATAATGGCAAGAATAATGAACATTGGAAGCAAATAAGTCCAAATGAACACGGACGTTCAAACTTTTATCGTATTTTCTGGTTTTGTATCGTTTAAATGATATAGAATTCATGACTATCACACAAAATAATTCAAATAGGTTATCAAAATAAATTTTTAATTTGCATAAAAAGCAAGAAAATCTTTTGTGGACACATCAATTACAAAAATTATGAAAAAGAATGAGAAAAGGATGAGGCTGAGGGAGACGGATAGTTAAGTAAAGCCAACACGTTCCGATGTTATGTTAGCAAAGAACAGTGCCGAGCGTGTTGGACGAATACCGTGTAGTTTGGTGCTTCTTAACCTCCCCAAAAAATGCTTAAACCTCCCCAAAAAATACGACAACCTAGATTTTTTTGGCGGACAACCTAGTTTTAGAACCTAAATTTACAGCCTAGATTTTCAACCTAGAATTTTTGTTTGGGTTAGGATTTAATACCTAATATGGGGAAGATCGAACGCGGATGGATTCCTGCAGGGAAGAATCCATACTACCGGGGAAAGGTAGAACAAATAGGTACCCGGTGCCTAAGAGCAGGTTTCACTCATCATCCGGTTTCAGTCGCGTGAGCTTGTTTACGTTTTATCAATTTCTTAAAGCATTCACATATTACGATAACACAAAAAATTATGGAAAAATAGAATACTCTCCAGTTCGGCACCTAAATATTCGTGGACATAGCTATTATGAATATTTCCAATAACCCAATCGGAATTTTAATACGTAAGAACAGAGAGGGAATCGTTAACGCTGATATAAAAATTTCAGCAAGAATTGATTATAAGGAAAACATACACTCATCCGTTTACGGTTCATTAAGCTGTAGTATTTATTGGTCGAAGCAAGGCACCGATTTAATTTATTCCTAGTATCAGTGCGAAAATCTAGCAAGTTCCATTCAAGTCGCAGCCCGTTGGTGCATATAAAATATAAAATCGCTGTTACAATTTTTAGATGTTCGATGTGATATTAACACATACAATTATTTGTACGGGAAGCATTTATTTCAATATATTACTCGGTTGGTAGGTAGGTACGTGTAAATATAATGCCTAGTTTCTTAAGAATATCGTACAAAAGTTTAACTTGTACCGTTAAGGTATACCTACGGGAAAATCTTTGGAAATGTGTCAATTAAATATCGAATCCTCATATGCGACATTTACTGAGATCTAAAGGATCTATTGTGCCCTTCTTTTCCTCGATGAAAATATAGATTGCGAAAAAATTCAATAGATCATACGATTTACAAAAGTATGACAAGGATATATAAACCATACTACTTGAAAGAGAGAGAAAAGTATATTATTTGATGTGTGCAATTCACAATTAGATCAGTCCTCTCTTCCAAAACAGGTGGGAGTGTGTTCATTGTCCTTCTTACTTTTATCGTTGTGTTGCCAAATGTACTTATATATAAAAGTTATTCTCAATTTTTGCTATTGTTGTTTTAAAATTTTTAACGTCATTTTATGCGGCAACAATGTTAAATATCATTAGTCATTAACTTTGAAATGCAGGGCAGGCCCAAATTCAGACAAAATGTTATGCTATTGGACTGGCCTATAAATAGACCACACATGCGCACCCCCAGATAGGTATAGTTGACGTAAAAGGTATAGTGCGAACTTAAAGCTGCCGGCTTTTTGTTTGACTCTAAGACTCCGTCATAGCTCAGTCAATATTATAAATATTTAAAATGCTTACTTAGTTGACGATAAGTTCATTTAACGTTATAATTTCAACTAGTAATCGTTAATAGTTATTTAATAAACTAGTTTGTTAATGAAGGTGATTAATAAACAAAACTGTTTAAAGCTCGAACTAGCGATAGCGAGTGAGTGCCTTTAATAGTTTGACTGAACTATAACTATTTTTGAAGGATGGTTGCAGGTGTTCTCTTTAGTCGGTGATCTGACATCAAGACAGTGTGGAAATTGTAAGTAAGTATACATTATATTTATTAGCAATTATCTATTTGGACGAAACTCGGTATGATACACATGATACAGAAAGGATGGACTGATGGGTCAAAATACAAATACAATATAGAATTATGTTTGGTAAGTAGACGAAAATAATATAAATACCTTTCAGAGTTTAGCTCCGCAACATAACTTAAAGGGGATATACGATTAGATAGCTGGCACTATACCGTTTACGTCAACTATACTTGGGTGTAGGTGTAGCCAGTCAATAAAGGTGATCGTTACTAAATTGGTTGTTTTAATGATTAGAATTACCTACTATACAAATAATAAACACAACATGGCGCTGCGAATCGCCAAAAATCAAGACAATACAATAAGTACGTACCATACAACAATAATTTAATGTAAAAATTTACAAAATCCGTAGTTTTGCCGAAGTTAGCGATTGTAAACATTAGTTTTTTCGTAAATTGCAAAAACAAAATGGCTACACCTACTCCCAAGTACCTCCATCTGGGCGCATGTGGGGTCTATTTATAGGCCAGTCCAATATCATAACATAAAATTCGTCAAGTTGAAGTCAGCGAAAGGTCGAGCTCTTGTACAGGGCGATGAATTGTCTTCCACGGATTCTCCTGCACTTTTTCACAGAAATTCCCTCGGATAATCTTGCGTTTCTTTGACGAACTGGTGCCGAATTTGGAGGACAAACGTTTGCACATACGTTCCGCAGGAAATTAATTATCGCTCCGGTAGCGCTTCGTTGGGTTATTTGGCATCACCGATTGAATAATGAACAACATACTTATAAGACGAAAAAATAGAACATTGTACTTGTTAAAGTTTATTTCAAGTATTTTTGGCAAACTTGAATTTCTAATCAAACTGATCACAACACTCGTTCACAATTGTTGTATTATCAGCTTTATTCCGAATCGTTCGATTTAAAGCAGTTGATTTTTCAAATGATACCATAAAAGGTTATGCATCTAAGTTTTATGATAATCCCAACGGAAAGATTATTCTTCAGCGATACGGTAACTTCGAGTTAAGTGACACAACTTTAGTTGTATTCTCGAATAAAACTTTTCAATTTATTCTTTTCTGCAATCATAAATATTAAAGCCATTCGATACGAAGAGTACGGTACTTGAAATTAAGTTTTTATTAAAGATGGAATTGATGTATTTCATTATGTATAGTTGTGAATAAAATTAGTTTGCACTGTTTCACAATAAAATAACAGTATGCGGCAAGGTCTCTTTGAGGATTAAAAAGCCGAAAAGATAAAAAAGCCATGAATCATTTCGAGTCTTGACCTACCCACAAGCGAAGCTTTGATTCTCATTGGTGCAATGCAGCTTCCGATTAGTCTATATAAAATGTACTTGAATGGTTGGTCCACATTGACTTTGAAGATCCCAGAGTGGGATTAGCTCATTTCGTTGTTTACGAGACATTGTGTTCTTACTTATTAAAAAATCTAAAGGTTATGTTTACACGTCAAAAGCAAGATACAAATATGGATTTCTCTTTCCAGATATTTAACATCTCTCATGATCCTTCAACTGAAGTACTTTGTGATTGTAATGTTCCTTTTATTGTATTAATATACTTATATAGTAAAAGTCACGAATCTTTCTCGTTACGTCATAACTCATAAGCATCCGAATCAAATCAACAAAACAGTTTTCACCAGCGGCGCATCATTGCTAGAGAGTTCGGCATGTATTTCTGGTGATCTAATTATAAGAGGAAATAAATAAAAACAAAATTTAACATATCACTTACTTCTTGAATGGCACTTAACGGCAGAAGTGGTTCGCCATTAGCCAACCTTTTTGGAAATATTCATGTAATTTTCTCACGTTTACTTTCGTCCAAACGTTTACCAGGCATTTTGTCGAAAACTATCACAATAAATGTAAATAAACTTTACCTGAGCCGCTTTCGGGTGTAGTGCATCACGCTCCGGGAGCACTATGCACCGGTGTTTTGAATAGTACTCTTGATTTTCGTGCACCCGAACGCTCCAGCACCGCCAGCTTTTGAAATGTCAAATATCACGGCATGTTTTTAGTTAGAGTTTTATCCCCAAAAACTTTTATAAACATTAACAAATATAGTTTCGTAAAAATTGAAAGAATTCTTGATACTGAATTGGAAAAGACACTTAACCTTCATAACAACAACCGTTTATAACCTACAAAAACAAAATTTTGACGTTTAAGCTTGAAACTCCTTCAAAACGGTAGGTGTATCAGGGGAAAGGGACGAGGTAGCCTAGAGTGGTCCGAGAGCGCCATACTTTAAGAACCCGAACGTGCAAGAGTAGAACCGAAGTGCTACGGAGTAGCTCCGGAGTGCTCTACATGATGCACCCGAAAGCGGCTCTGTTTAAAGTAATGACAATGACGACGAAGTTTAATGTTGGCATAATGATTTCCGCATAAAGTGACGTTTCGATTTTTAAGTACAATCGTTGTCACAACACAAGGCAGATTGACAAACCGATAAAGACGTAATGGCGTAGCTTAATTCAGGCACAAAAGACATATGTAGATTAGATTAGAAATGGAGTGGCTCTTTGCCCTATCCCACTGCGGCCTTTGCAGATCTATTGTGGTCCTCCCTATCCTTAGAGCTCGATATCTAGCTTTATTCTTTTTGTTAGACCTATTAGCCTGGATACCGCCTCCCTTGCGTAGCTCTCTGCCCTCGGTTTTTCTTCTCCGAATAGGTGAAACCACACCCTTACTAGGCCTTCGCACTCACAAAGTATGTGCTCCGTGGTTTCGTCTTATTCCTGGCAAAACCTACATAGGCTGTCATCTGCTAGGCCAATTGTGTGCATATGCTTCCTCAGCCTACAATGTCAGCATTCCCACCATCATCCTCGTCGTTTCTCGACTTTGACATAGTAAGTCGCGTGACAGTTTGGCCGAAGGGCTTTTAAGGAATAGTTTAGCGTGCCTTTGTCAAGGGGTTTTATGCCACCAGCACAGCGCCTGATTGTTTATCCATTGGTGGATGCTCTCCTTACAGCCAGTTTCACAATCGGTGGTAAACTCTTAGGGTTAAATGACCTTAACCGAGACACTAACCAGTAGAACTTGTTTCACAATCATCATTTAACCAATGGTCAGATAACTTTTATTGCGTTGGTATGAAAACCATCGATAGTATGGTGTTCTATGTCAAATTAAAGGAAAAAGAAAACCTTTGGAGGTTACGTTTTTATACTGAAACTACCATCGTGCAATCTGTAATCAAGGAAAATTTAAATGAAAAAATTGTTTGTTTAACTCTTGATAAATTGATAAAATTCACCTTACAGTTGGATGGGAAATGGCCTCTTTCATTTTTGTCCTCCTGGAGGACAAACGAAATCTGCAGAAAAATGGTGATTGTCGAAGTCTTCGAAATAATTACGTCCTGGACGAATAATTTTTGGCCGTCTGGCTTCATCGTCGCTGCTATAGACTTTAACATCTTAATCGTTCATATTTCTAATTGTTTGTTTTTAAAAATAACAATATATAGTCTTGAAATTTGAAAGTTGATACAGTTGACAACCATAAATTAGGTTAGATTTCCTGGGTTAGCACAATTACCCGTACTTTGGGTTCCAGTTAAATATTTTAATAGTTAACCTACACTTATACCCTCAACCACATATTGTGAAACCCAATTTTTTTCGTAACCATGAGGTAACCTAATATTGTGAAACTGGTTGTTAGTGAGGTTTTTTGCTATTCCACAGGAAGGTTCTGGCCCTATCATGACCTCAGTCGCTCCCTGCTTGCCTAATTCATGGGCCTTTTCATTGCCCTTGACATATGTATATTTCCATTTGTTTCAATTGGACATACGCGGTCAGACATATTCACATAAAATTAGAGTGTCTTTGATACATTCAGGGAAGTATGACGTAACGAGAAAGATTCGTGATTTCTACTGTACATATTATTCTCACAGTTTTATTGATTTTCATTCATTCGTATTCTAATAAGGTTTTGCGGCCCATTTTGTCTACGGTTACCATGCTTGTGGTCCAACAGCGAGTCCGGGGTATTGAACTAAAAGACGTCTCAATAACTGTATTAAATAAATGGAAAAATAATTGATCGCATCCAGTTGCGGATTTAGGCTTCCTGCCGCCCTAGGCCCGGTTTGATACGCCACCCTCTTACAGCAAGTTTCACAATCGGTGGTAAGCTCTTAGGGTTAAGTAACCTTAACCGAGACACTAACCAATAGAACTGGTTTCACAATCATCATTTAACTAATGGTAACATAACTTATGAAATTGTATTAACTTTTGCTGCGTTGGTATGAAAACCATCGATAGTATGGTGTTCTATGTCAAATGAAAGGAAAAAAGAAGACCTTTGGAGGTTATGTTTTACAGTTTTTACACTGAACCACTACCAACGTGCAAAAAGAGCATGATTTCTGAAATCAAGGAGAATTTCAATGAAGAAAATAATATTTTTTCAACTCTTGTTAAATTGATAAAACTTACCTGACTGTAGGATGGAAAATAACCTCAATTTCTTCCAACAGAATTTCTACTGTTCTTTTGGACAAACGAAATCTGCAGAAAAAATCGTGATTAACGAATTCTTCGAAATAATCACGTCTTGGACCAATAATTTTTAGCCGTCAGGCTTCATCGTCGCCACTATAGGCCTTGGCATCGTAATCGTTCATATCATGGAGACTATATAAGGAGAACTAACTCATACGGAGAAATTGACAAAACCTGACCTCAAAATCGACTATCTAAGCAGTTTGTATTTTCACCGCTACGCTGCGCATTGCAACACGGGCACCATCCAAATAAGTAACCTTAGTTTTTATTAGTGACAGTAGCCAAATTGTAAACATTAGTTATGACAATAATAAAAACTAAAAGTAGGAGCTAGAAAGATTAAAATTATTGTTAAAAATTAAAAAAAGACAAAGTGTGTGCGTTGTTAAAAATTATTGCAATAGTGGTTGATAGTGCATCTGATTTAAAACGATGAGACGTGAATTGAAGTTAAGAAAGCCAGAGTGTTTTCAGTTACCCAAGGTGATTGAAAATATTCAAAGATAAATAAAGTACTAAAGAATATTTATTATGTTAGGATTCAAATTATATACATTACTCGTGAGAAGTCTAGAAAAAGCACAATGGCACACAAAATACTTTACTTTTGCTGATATATACAATTAAAATTCAAGAGAACTGGAAGAAAAAAGGTGAACAATGATATGATAGTTGATATAAGGAATAAACTGTGAAAGTAATTTGGAAAAACTACTAATAGGTATACTTTGTATACAGAAAAATATAAATTGAATTCAGTGATAGAAATAGGAAATCAAATTATTAATTTTGTAGTAAAAATATACAACAAATTGAAAAAAATATTGGTACACTCTACCTCTACAGGGGTTACTAAAACCATTCGACATTGAAAGTGATTTTTAACACTTCTTTCTTACCAATCTTCAGCTAAGTACCTAATTTCAGTCTGTGGCACTTGTGGGATAACATCTACAGATAAAACGCAGTGAATTTAAAATAGTGTAGTGAAGGTTATAGAATGTCAACAGATGTAATTTTCAAAGAAACTGGTCTTCAGATGACAAAAATATTGGAAATTGTAGTTTTAGAATATCCTTGAGTAGGTGTATCTGAATAGTGAGTGGTCCAAAGAACCAATTAAAGTGGCCAATACCTCCCCAGAAGAATTTTTATACAAAATGATCAAATAATAACTTGAAATCTGGCAATAAGGGAAGACAAAACACTTCATATACATGTAGCTCTGAACAGCCCAGTGAACATAATATGTATAAAGTCATTCAACAGTCTGTCATGGTACTAACAATCTGTTGCAAATATAAAAATAAAATTGTATGTTGAAATTGGTCAGAGTATGAATATATCTATATTCTGTGTACTTTGCACTGTGTTTGTGTTATTAGGAAACTGTGAATAGTAATTTTTTGTACGTTTTTGTATTAGAATAAAGTAATAATTTTCTTGCATGATACCTATGTACTATTTACATATAATATGTACTTTACCTATATGGAAAACCTTTGCATGAACTAATATAATTAGTAAGTTGTACCTGTTGACAGTGATGATTAAACATAATATATTGTACCTATTTTTTATTGTAATTAAACAGATTGAAGATTGTGCATGGATAAATTTGAAGCATTGGGATTCATCCTACACCTTTAAATCCATTTCACTATTCTGCTGTAAGTTATTGTAGCTCATTCACTGTTATTTTGAGATTGTTATGACTGATCACATACATCTACATACTGCAATATGTATATTTGCAAATTTGAATGTGTTCGTGTGAAATCAAATCTGGAGGACTTCATGTTGAGGTATACATTTTTGGAGAAAAACTGTAATTTACTTTCACTTGCAGTTTTTTATAACTAAGGTAGCTTTCAGGCTTAATAGCAAGTATTCTGGACACATCATTTAATATAATTTATAGAAAATACCACAGTGTTTAACACCATCAAAGGCTCTAGTAATTCCTAGAAAAAAAGTAGCACATATTTGCTTGGTAGCCTAGATGTTTGTATATACAATTTTGGGTTCGATAGTGGCATGTATAATGGACCATTTTCCTCAAAACCAATCTCATATGAAGATATCTATGTATTTATCGATATTTTGGAATATTTTTTTGTTTTAAAAATTATTTGCCAGTACAGACAGAATTCAATCATAATGCTATAAAGCCTTGAGTAGAGAATATTAAATATCCTAATTATCTCATTTCAACTTCAACAGTAAACTGATAACCCATAGTAAGCTAGAAACATATGGCAGACCATAGGGTAGGTAGGTTTAAAGTTAGACAATATAGGTACTGATTGTACACTTTATATTTAGGTGAAAGTTACAAAATGTGTAGTAAATTACAAGTCTCCTGCAATTCTGTATATTCATCATTTTCATAATTTCTTCTTGTAAAGGCTTTGCCAGTTCAGGAGCAATTGGCTTTCATTCATTTTATAGAAAATAACCTAAAATATTAGATATTACTTATTAACAAATTTGTAATTAATCGATCCTGTTATTAGAGCATTGATTATACTGTCTATTTATCTATACATACCTTCTATTGTTTCATCAAACTGTATTTTTTTTACTTGCAAGATATAATTCTTCAAATCTAAGTGATTCGAAGGCATTTAAATTGATTTTCATATTCCATATTTTACTGTGTAGAAAACCAAATTCTGAAAAACTTAAACACATTATTCATATATAATGAACAAATTAGTTCTAGAATATACTTACTTGCACTAAAGGGTGTCTTTTTCACATTTTTCGTTCAAATACTTTTTATACTAATTATGACTGTGCCAAACCTTCAAGTCCTCTAAAATTCCATGCGAAGATAAATGTTATTGGCAAGATGTATCATATTTTACTACCAAACGACCACAATTTAAGATATTTTCCAAGACGAGGACGAAAACGGATTTCTTAGTCAAAAAATGTTTCATCCCTAACCTCACTTACCTAACATACTGTCAAATGAGCTAGCAACCAATAAAAAACCATGAACTGAAAGTGTGTGCAAGACTCATGATTGGCTGTTATTGTTCTGCAGTCAGATGTTTCTGGTACTCGTTTAAGACTGGCGCCCTCTACCATTACCAAAAAATGAATTACATGGAGTTCGATCTCCTTATATAGTCTCCATGGTTCATATTTCGAATTGTAATTAAAAATAACAATATATAGTCTTAAAATTTGACAGTTAGATGCAGTTGACAACCATAAATTAGGTTAGATTTCCTTGGTTAGCACATTTACCGTACTTTGGGTTGCAGTTAAATATTTTAATAATTAACCTACACTTATACCCTTGACCACATATTGTGAAACCCAAATTTACTTCTTAACCATGAGGTAACCTAATATTGTGAAACTGGATGTTAGTAAAGCTTGTTACTAACAGTATGAAAATGATATAAAATTGCACTCCAAACAATTACTAGTATTGATGTTTCTGAACGCTGTAATTTTCGCTGCAATCCTGTAGCTTCAGATCGCGTAGTCGGTTTCTCCTTTCTGCTCTCGGCCATGAATTCCAGTGCATAAATGATTCCAGACTACTACTTTTCTAATGCGTAACATGCATCAAGCCGAGCAGGCCAACGAGTTTGAGAAAGAATCGTAACTCTCAAATTTGTACGCTGCACCGAGAACGCCTAACGACGTGAGAAGAAATTAGTACTAGCAAAGTAGAAAATAGTCGACTGCTTTTATTACAGATTGAACTGAAAGTGATTTTACTAAATTTAAATAATGGGCATTGAATTATGAATAATTTATTCTATAGAAATTTGTTTTATAAAAACCAATTTTTAAAATGCCGCCCCTCATATTATGCCGCCCTAGGCCCGGGCCTCACTGGCCTAGGCATAAATCCATCACAGATCGCATCTCTCTTAACACGAAAATATGATTTCTTTTAAAATTTACAACCAGCTCCGTCTGGCTTCTGTGAATTACGTATATCTTACAAAAATTTACAATATTTATAGTTATTGCCTTATTGAAAATCTTTAATCGACCGTTAGATGGGATGTTTATGCGTTGTCTACATCGAAGGCCTTGATGACCTTTGAATTGTTAAAGAACAAAATGGCTTTCTAACGTCGGAACAGAAAACTAATGGAAAACAGTTGCTCATCAATATGTCCGCCGTGTCTTGTTTAATAGATTGCAACTACCGAGACCGACGATGTTCCGTAGATTGTGGAATTTGTCAAATTCATTACAAATTCCCATACTTTACAAGGGCATTTTGATATGTTTTACTCAAATATTTTGATTAACTGATCTGGTTTCGCTGCAGGGACTAACAGTACACAGTCTGGAGGGATTTTGACTTCGGAATAAATTTGTAGAAGTATTTTTTACCGTTGTTACATTTAATTAAAAAACTGTTTCCCCGAGGGAAGGTCTGCTTTGGAAATGTAACTGTAACAATAGAATTATGACAAGTTTCGTATCGTTAAATTAATTCAATAACGTTGCCGGAAACCAGAGGAGAAACGGAAAATTATAATATTCAAGATCCTAGCAATAAGTTTATTTCTTTTCCAATTTTCCCAATAAGGATCTGAATTTCATTTATTTACAAGTTATTAATTGTGTGGAAATGGCCATATCTACTCGTGGGATTGTCACACTCGTTTAACGCCTCTGCAATTTTCCCACTGGCATGTAATAGGACACTTATCAGACTAGAGATGTAATAATTATACTATTTCCGTCGACCATGCGCTTTTGAGCGATTTTTTATTAATACAATTAAAAATATTTGTAAATAAGCCCTTAAAACTGACTTCTAATATAGAATTCTTCTAGTATTGGTTTACCTATTGTATTTATTATATTATTCTACAAAACTATAGTCATTAATAGTGTTAAAACATCTAAAAAAGAATTTAAGAAAATCGAAAACATTTGAACCGGTGACTTCTGTGTAATTTCAATGTCACCATTTATTTTTGACAGTCCTTACATATGAATCAAATGAATATTCATGGAGACTATATAAGGAGAACTAACTCATACGGAAAAATTGACAAAACCTGTCCTCAAAATCGTCTATCTAAAGTATATTTTCCGCGTTGCGATAAATCGCAGCGAGAGAAAGTACAATTAGCATATCGATAGTTTGTTGCTGCGACTCATTCAGGTATAGGGAAAACGTTACATGTTGCCAACTTCGTTAAAAAATTGGCAGTTCTGGTTTCATAACCTCACAGTGTGAAAAAAATTAGCGGGTGAAAATAAAGCAAATAGGAGTAGTTTCTCTAGAATCAAGTCTTGAAGTTAACAAAATGGATGAGGAACACATTGTAGTAACAGTAATTAGTATTATGACCTGTACTGCTCTACGAGAAGAAAACGTAGAAGAAATCCTGTGACAGCAATGTCAGAGCGTAGCAACCAATATAAATTTTGGGTTGGGGTGACAAAATCCACCAGAAAAGTTACCAAGTCGCAGCGACTTCTCGCTCGAAAATAGGGCAAGTTCTAATTCATGCGACCGTTGCGCCCAACAAAAAAAACGCTTAAGCAGTTTGTTTTTCACCGCGGCGTCGCGCATTGCAAATACGATATCATCCAAATAAGTAACCTTAGTTTTTACAAATGACAGTAGTCAAATTGTAAACAATACCTGACATTACTTAGTGTTAGTGAATGATAAAAACTAAAGGTACGAACCAAAATTGTTAAAAATTAAAAATGGGCAAGGTGTGTATTGTTTAAAATTGCATATTTCTGTCATGGAATTTGTTATTTGTTCAATTTATTTTATAATCGGCTTTAGAATACACTTACTTGCACAAAGGGTGTCTTTTTTATTCTCCAATTTTTTTTATTTTAAACACTCACTATACTCATTATTACTCTGCAGTGTCCTTAAATGTCTTTAAATTCCATACAGAAGAGAAGATACGACAATAGATTTTCGTATTTTTCATCACTTAAAAGCAAAAAACACATTCAGCGTCACAGAACCACCACCAAACGGTCACAGTTTTCGATATTTTTAAGACGGGGACAAAAACGGATTTCTTACTCATAAAATTTTGCATTTCTGTAACCTCACTTACCTAACATAATGAGTTTGCAACCAATATAATACCATGAACTGAAAGTGTATGCAAGGCTCTTGATTGGCTGTTATTGTTCTGCAGCCAGATGTTCTTGGTATGGTATTGACACTGGCGCCCTCTACCATTACCAAAAATTGAAATACATGGAGTTCGATCTCCCTATATAGTCTCCATGTAAATATTATTCGTTTTTGAATATTGAGAAAAAAGAATACAGATTGTACAGTCGCCGGAAAAGTTTTGTAACTAAAACGAGTATTAATAGGGCGATTAACAATCTCAAGAATTAAAATTTCTCGATTGTTAATTGCACTTATTAATACACTTGTTGGTAAATATATATTATCGTTCTGTTCCGCGCCAACTTGCTTTTAAGAAAACCTCGTTTGTACTTTAATATTTTAATCCCTGAACCTTCTATTGAAACCATAGTAACGCCTATGATGCGAATAAAAATATCTGTAAGTAATATTTCTTAATTATAGGGAATTAAAAAACTTTTTATATTTAACATACTGCTACTAAACCTAGCCGGTTTATATTAGTTAAAAATCGTAAACTTGTATTATGTTTGCATTAATTAACGATCAAAAAGAATTGCTAGAATATTATTTACTTAATTCAACATTATTTCAAGATTATAATCTAATTATCTAAATTTATCTGTTATTAGAAGTAATAACATTATGTTAGTTAAAACTGTTAACTCCGTGGAGCACATTTTATTATGATTATAAATTTTGTCTACATTTACATTAACCGTTCAATCGGCCTCGAATAGTAAATAATATAACAAGATTTAATAAAAGTACCTCAGTAATATGTATACAATGTCGCAGCCAACTATCCTAATTAGCTGTTCAATCAACAGCGCCGTTCAATTATCGGCCTGAATGATATTTTAGTCATTTGATCAAACAGCTAGGCAAATGACTTTGATCGATGACGTTTCATTACTTGCCTAGCCTATTCGTTTCAATTTAGTTCCAATTGCGTCGAAACTCTCCAAACTGTCAATATGGCGCCGGCAAACACAAATTTGATGAGATTATAACTGTAGCTTTCTTTACTGACGTTGCCAAGCGTAGTCCTAAACTGAATCAGGATAATTGGTTCAATTATCGAGAAGGGCAAAAAAATTATTCAAGGAGCTATATATAGAAGGGGAAGGAAAAATAACCATTCCAATCACCCATCCCCTTCTGTATAGCTTCTTCAATCATTTTCCTTGCCCTTCTCGATAAATTATCCAATGGTCCTGATTCAGATTAAGAATAGAATCAAGGATTCATCTTTTTTCTTCTGTCTGTCATTAGCATTCGCCAACCAGTTTATTAAATGTTGTAACAAAAGCTACGGCTGAATATCACTTAGGCCGCTAGTTGAACAGCGCTGTTTAGCAAAGAGGCTAGGCTACTAGTTACTAGTTAGCTACGACATATACATACGGAGTTTAGATTTCCATGTTTGGGGTTCCGTTCCCAAAGGGTAAAAAATGGACCCTATTACTAAGACTCTGCTGTCGGTCCGTCTGTCACCAGGCTGTATCTCATGAACCGTGATAGTTAGACAGTTTAAATTTTCACAGCTGATGTATTTCTGGAGCCGCTATAACAACAAATACTAAAAACAGAATAAAATAAATATGTAAGGGGGATCCCAAGCAACAAACGTGATTTTTTTGCTCGATATTGATAAAGGCAACAGGTAGACGCTTGTAATATTCACAGAATATTGAGTTGTATTATTCACTTTCAAAATAAATAATTAAATTAAAATAAAATTAATATTTAAGGGGGGCTTCCTACAACAAAAGTGATTTTTTTGTCGTTTTAATAGATAATAGTACGGAATCCTTCGTGCGCGAGTCCGATTCGCACTTGGCCGGTTTTTTTTAAACTTGACGATCAGAAAATGTATTTTTTCTGTTGCGGTCAGTGTAGTTACAATAACAATATTTATAAAAACGATGGCAATAAAGTAAAAAATAATTGTACATTTTTGTTTTATTAAAAGAAGGAAATTTGAATTATCAGTCTTTGACTGACAGGTTAACCAAATAATCTACAATTGCAATAAACACACGTTATAATTGTGAGCAAGTTTGTGCCCATAACCAAATTTTGGGATTAAATATTGATATATTCAAAATTTGGATACTTGTTTCTGAATTTTTATTTCTTTTAATTAACAAATATGGAAAAAAAATACCAACACGGAATAGAAACGACTAATTAAATAAACATATAACGGATGGCCAAAAATCCTTCATTTAAAAATTATGTTAAGTGCAACAACCGCTACTGCTGACCGATTTTATCGGAGTTTTCATAATAAATATTGTTTCAAGAAAAAATATAAAACTTTTTAACGATGCACTACGTAAGCATCTATAAAATTTAAATATCGAATTCAAAATCCTCCTAGAAATACGATCTTTCTGAATGAACTATACCTTGTTTTTAAACTAAGAGGAGTGATTTGAATTTAAGTTGGCATTTCTGCTGCCTAGTGATTGGTCAGATTGCCACCAGTTTCACACAGCTCTTTTGATACCAATGACACTGACATTTGTCAGTTTTGTGTTTATTTATATGAAAATAGTCATTAGTTCAATCTTTACTACCACGTTTGTTGTTTATTGTTTATTTTTAACAAAGTATTAGATTTTACCCAAAGTATTTGCTATTTTTATTATTTATTCCCTTTCATGAAAAAAATCCATGCTTCTTTTTTCTTGTTAATAATATAAGTTTCACATCAAGTTTTACATACATTGCAGTACTATATTATGGTATTTTTCGATAACAAAACTTCTGTTCACTTTTAGTTTTGCTAAACCAAAGCCTCAAACGTTAAAAAAAAATTTAATCATACAATTGCATTTCTATATTCTCATTAATCCTCAAATTCTTAAAACATTTTACATAAACTAATTATTATAACCTTACATCTTTTCTCAATAATGTGATATTTGGTTACTACTTTCGCAATGACCTGTGGCCAATCATCATTCGATATTTAGACATGCCTTGATGCCTCTTTGGCCACGACAACAGCGAGCAGTACAATACATATTTCATGCAATTTTCATTTAGTTCAAAAAGTCTGAACACGACCCTTTCAGAACACACTCCCAATCTAGTAACTTTTAGTGGTGTGGTTGAGGTTTCCTAAAATGCTCCTCCTAGTTTAAAAACAAGGTATAGAGGACCCGACAGACGTTGTCCTGTCCTAACCTTATTTTGTCAATAACAAATTATGAAAATTTGGACTATTTTCGTAGGGCAAGTCTACATTACATCATCTGACAGTCGCCCTGAGATATACAAGAATTTTCTGTACAACACGTGGTTCTTAATAGTTATTCGATTTTGATTTAGAGCTTTTTTGACGCTGTTTTAATTACTTATTTAATAGTTATTTTATGCTTAGGCCGCGAAATACCATTTTAACGTACCGAAAGAACAGTTATCGCCGAGGCCGCTTGCGGCCGAGGCAAGATAATCTTGAGGTCGTTAAAAAGTTTCGCGGCCATGGCATACACACTATTTTTCGTGCAATCGTTAAAATTATTAAACTAGATAATTGTGAATAAATATATTGTTGCTCTAAAATCAACAGCATTTCAATTTATTTAACAATGTCACCGTTAGCTACGGAAATGATATGTTTAAATATATACAAAATATTTTGACAGTTTCTGCTTCAACTGTACATGCCTCTGGTAATAGCATGAAACTTTTTTTAATTAGTAGGGTGTACAGTTTTTCCAAATCCTGCCAAGTATGACAATAATATGTGTAATAATTTTAAGTTTTTTAAATAAAAACTCCTGTAACTCAGGAAGGAGACATATTTTATCTAGGTTCTTTTGGTCAAATCTTCATATTTTGAACATTTGAACACCCTGTATAATTATAACGTTGTTAAATTAATAGGAAACCTGAAAACACAAACCACTTACCGTGAATGTCATCTACACAAATACGCAGATCTTCTCTGAAGGCGGGTAGATGAGGATGGCATCGGCAAGTGCACATATCTTGATTGGATATTGCGGTAGCAGTACCACTGCTTATGCCTACGCAAGTCTCCGGTATGCATTTTGTATTGGAATCTGAAAAAAAAACGTGGAGGTAATAAACATTAATGCTACAAACAATATTCATTTGAAACTGGTGAATAAATATCGAATTCAAAGGTATATAGTATAAATAATAAAAACATTGCAGCACAAAGGTATGTGAAAAGAAAAATTATTTGCATAACTTTTGTACCTATGTTAAGGCCCGTCCCCACTCAGTAAAATGTTAGGAAAACTTGTTGCTGCAACAAGTAACATTTTTGATTATTATTCCGGTCCAAACTGTCTAACGAAAAGGATGTTCTTCTCGCGGCTACAGCTTGCGAAATTTTAGCACACACCGGGGAAAAAATAAACAAAAAAGATGATTTTGGATACGCGCTACCCTGCGTTCACGAAAAAAAATTAGAGTGGTAGAGGTAGATAAAGAAATCGGTAAGCAAAAGCAGAACCGGTTTCAGACAAATTTTTCATTATTGCAGGATCTCGACGCACTATCTATTTGTGTACTCTCTTTTTCCGATATTATTGATGTATTTGATCTTCTTACTAAAAGACACAGTACCGTACTGTCTCATTGATTTTACGTATGAAATAGTTCAAAATTGACCTCAATATAATCCACCAAAATTTAACTATATTCATTTAAAAGTTACAGGGGTTAATACCCATGATTCATTTACACCTGGTAGACATATAATTTAACACTATCGTAACACCCTGTATATGTTTGTTTATATTTTCACATACCAAAGCATTGCAATAAACTAGTTTGATGTAATAATACGTCTTTACGAGAATCGCCCACTTGGCTTTCATACGAAGACTACTTAACTTCTAAGTGGTTGTCAGCGCACTCATTCATATTTTTTTGTTTGTTTTAATTGCTACGATTATTAGTCGCTTTAATTATGTTCCTATCACATATTTTCTTTTTAGTAATCTACGTGAATGTCACATTTACCGCTTTCGGTCGCTTTAAAGTCGTTTGATGATTTTACTGCATTCAAATACTGTTTGCTTTCCTTTTTACTTTATTCTTGTGCATTAATTTAGTCATTTACTATTAGTAACATATAAGTAATTTTCAAATATTTTCTTGACAAATATCTTACAAATAAATCCTTAATATAATAGAATAAAGTTATGGATGTGGAGGCTTGGAAACAGGGATTTAAGGATAATGTAGGAATCTAATAGCGTAGTCAAAGTACACAAAATATCCGTAAAATGCCGAAAAAATCTTGAAAATTCAAAATTGAGTATTTAAAAGGGTTGTGATTAACATGAGAAAAACTTTACAATGCTAGGCATGCGATTTTCCGGAAAATCGTCGAGTGAAAATTTTTGTTATTTCGCTCTAATTGTTTAAATAATGAAAATACAGAAAAATCTTCAAATCATAAATTGTAGCTAATACATTTATTTACAAAATTTGTCTGAACATTTTTTTGTATCTGCATTAGTTTTCAAAATATATACGAAATTTCCATAGTAGGTTTTTTGAACATCATCAATTTTCATGTTTTTAATTTTATGATAGTAAATAAACAATGACATTTAGAAAAAAATTTTTCATATGAAATGTGTTCTAAAATAGGGTATCTACAAATACATTGAAAAAAATAATTTTTTTTTAAATTTTTTAATGTATTATCATCGATTTTCCACGCTCTCACCTGCTTTTTCACCTTTATTTGTGCTCCCTTCTCTTTCTTACCTGAGCCATAGGTGTGTTCTTTTGTATCGCGATCACTTCTTAATAGGTTCATTATAAAGTTCTGAAATTTTTAGATAATATCAAAAACGGTATAAAAAGTTATAGAAGGTTTGCTCACAGACCTCTGATTTAAGTATTTATTTTAAATAATTGTCTATTATTTAAAAAATTTGATATTTATAGAAATAGTTGTTTCGAAAGTAGATGCTTCAAAGTGTTTAGTAGTAAAGTTTCATTGAATTACATTAATTCTTAAAGATATAATTGAATGAAGTCTAAAAAAACAAGTAAAATTGAACATGCAAAAAAAACAGATTTTTAAGAAGCATTCGTTTAAAATTCTAAAGATTGATGGCGCTGCTTTTATAATAATAATAAGTATTGATTAAGTAGGAATTATAATAAATTGATATTAGTCAGAAAATCTACTTTTTCAAATTTGAAAGTATTTCTATCTAAAAGTTGAGATCTTTCTTTACATTTTACATGAGTTTATTTATTTTTTCAGAATGTTATAAGCCCAAAATTATTAACTTTTATGCCTAGTAAAACAAATAACTATTTTTTCTCGACTTTTACAAAAAATTACATTTTATGTACTAATTTCCGGATGAAAAATCGTCTATTTTTGACGTCAGGTACTTTTTATCCGCAAACACTTTACTTTTCGTCCGCTGTGGTTACTATGATAATAATTCAGGTATTAGTAATGTTTTGTAAAGATCGACGAAAAAATGTAACATGCACCTCGGCGAATAACTGTCTATTATCTCGCCTGTTGCTACTCTCGGCTATTAAATTGCAGACTCGACAGTTTTTCGTCCTTGGTACATAAATAACTATTTTATCTCTATCACCTACCACAACTGTGAGCTTCTATAAACGACATAAAAATACAAAATTGTTCACGTACATGTGATGAAACTAAATTTTTATGTCATGATATAACGTTATTATAGTGTGCAAAACATTCAAGAAATATTAACACCTCAGCTGCTATAGCTGCAACCAGTTTTATATCAAACAGAAATACGAGGGAGAAAGCAGAAGTAGAGATAATAGTAATAATTTCAGTTATTTTTTCCATTTTATTCACTCATCAACTCTGATTTAAAGTTTGGAATTGTTTTGTATATTGGGTAACCAAGATAACGATTATGAAACTACAATAGGAAATCACGGAGAAGAAACACGATATAATTCTGCTAACTTCAAAATCTAATAATCAGTAATACCTTATACCTACATAAATATATTCACAAATGCACCAGAGTACAAAAAAAACAGAGTAGAAAAATCAGTTATCGCCTATATATTAGTACAAAAAGAAGAAATAAAACATATAGGATATAAAAGTAAAGAGAGGAGTTGAACTCTTCAGCGATCACTACCTATTGTAGGCAAACATAAATCAGGAAAAATAATAACAAAGAAAGTCATATTATATCAATTAAAACATATAAATTGAGACACAGCTATTAAATACCAACAAATAATCGAAGGAATGTTGAAAAAAACACAAAAATATTTATCAGCTTAATACAGAAAAAGGATGGAAGATACTCAAAGATATAATAATCACTTCATCAACTGGGGTATCTGGAACCTACAAGATTAACAAATAAGAGAACAAACAGCATGGTGGAGTAATAGTATAAAAGAATAATTTAAAGAGAAGAAAAGGCATGGACGGCGTGTTCGTTTATGGACTCTTTCTTTAGTGCTCAGAAATCGAAGAGCAGTGCAGGAAGTTCCTCCTTTCATAGGTGGTACAGCTACTGCTTGGGAGGCATTTCGTTTAATGCCTACTGAATTGTTAGTGCTTGATAGAAGATAAGATAAATATGGGGCTTATGTGCTTCTAGGAGCCTTTCCACTACAACCTTTGCGGATCTATTGTATATGCCCTCCTGTTATTCTACAGTTCCTTGTCTAGGCCCGTCCTTATTACTAGACTTCTCAGGTCCTCCATATACTAGGAGGGTTTTTCCTCCCCCATCATTGAAAACCTCAGCCTAGTCAGGCCTTCGTAGTATCACAGTATGTGTACTGAGGTTTTTCATCTTCTTGTCAAAACCTGCATGGTTGTGTCTGCCAATCCGATGTGTTTGTTAAGTCTACAATGCCCTGTCAGGAGCCCAACCAGGCTTCTTTTATTATAATTTCATTTTATCACTCGTATAGACGCAAACCAAACTGTTTTTCAAACGGTACGCATATGACTAAATCATATTTTATACAAATGTTATTTCTTATTGACTATTTACACTTTATTGAGGAAATGGATGGTAACACGCGTTCCTTTACCATTATGTACAAGAATTTGTAAGAAACAATGATAGCATCGGGTATCTAACATGTCAAGATTCTTCTTTCAAAACATGTTACGTTTACTGTTTGTTGATCATGAGCGTACTGCCATAAAACGCGGACATGGTATAATACAAATTAACAAGAACTTCAAACGAGGTAGTTTGTTAAACCAGTGGATAGTTATTACATTACAAGAGCGAGTTAAATATTTGTTTAGCCAATTGTCAGGTTAAACTAGAAAAATGTGCTAACAATGAAAAAGCGATAAAGAACGTTTAATAAACTTTGTCAAGTTCCACATTTAAGCAAAAGTGGTGCAATCGGGCGTCAAGGTCATAAATTTGACAGCCACTGACGGTTTAAAACCGAAATAATAAAACAGGTACGTTTTGTATTTATATTTACAGAATAATCAAATACAGCCTTTTCTCCCGACTATAAACACAACCAAACTTATATGGAATCACCTAATATTTTGTATTATGTATGGAATATATGAAAATTATTTATTTAGAAATAACATTCATTCTTTAACAATATTTTAATCAAAAAATTTTCACATACGAATTAAGGAATTAAATATAATTATTGACAAAACAAACATGATGATTTTTTTTTAGTTTCTGAAAATTAATAAGATTTAAATTAACTAGGAAAAACAAAAAAAAATTGAAAATTATTATTTTTAATAATCCGCATTGCCACCTCTAGCCCTTACGTAGGTTATCTTCAATTCGCTGGAATGCTTCTGATTAAACATTTTCTTGTGGATGTTTTCCCATTCTCTTAACGCTGCTTGAATGAAATGTGCGATATTTCCTGGATTGTCAGGACTAACTCTAATCCTTCTTTTAAGCTGGTCCCACAAGTTTTCAATTGGATTTAAGTCCGGTGAACATGCAGGCCAGTCTAAAATTGTGATACCTTCCGTTTCAAGAAATTTCCGAGCCACTCTGCTAGTATGAGGAGGTGCATTATCTTGCATACAGATAAAATTATCCCCTACTGCACCTCGCCAAAGTCTAACTACCGGATCTAACACCAAATCAACATGCCTCCGACCGGTTAAAGTTTGTTGGAGAGGTAGCAAGAGTTTTTGCTCCCCTCATAATATCTCTCCAAAACATTACAGTTCCTCCTTTATATTTTGGGATAGATCTGGCTGCCTGGAGTCTAGTTTGTCTTTCTGAAGCTCTGAGAACCCGAATTCAACGATCATCTGATCTAAGGCTAATTCTGGTCTCATCTGAAAAGAGATCGTTTTTCCAATTTTCAATTGTCCAATTTAGCCGGTCCGTTTTGTTTTGCCTGGAAAACTCTGGAACCCATAACTGTCTCCTGCTGTACAACCCTCGAAACCTTTTTTGTATAGTTTCAACTGAAACATTTACACCTGTAGCTTCTAGAAGTTTTATTATGATGCTTAATGCAGCGCCATAAAATTGTTTTTGACAGTCTCGGGAGTCAGGTGCGGTTTGCTTTTTGACCACTTTTGAATGTTGCCAGATTTAATAATAAATTTATTCCTGGGAACTACATTTTTATTATATAAGCTCTTCATAAAAAAAATACTGTTGTGGTTATAAGATGATTATAAAATACTTATATATTTATTGTGTAATGTTTTACTTCTGCGTGAAGCAACAATCTTTTTACTTTTCTTAAGAATCTCTAATGCAATTATTTATACAGCTTCCTTTACAACTAACTTTTAACGTCGCTATTATAAGTAATACAATAGCTATGCAACTGTATTATAATCTGTATAACACTGTTTTAAAACTATTTTGTAGTACGTTATGCAACTGTTATACATTTTATATACTTACCTTACTTTTATATTACTTACCTTATAATCCCTTTATTTTATGATAAAATTGTCGTATTGAGACGCATTAAAAAATAATTTTATTCTTTCAAGCGTAGCTATACGATAATTAAGACATAATTTCGTTCTTTTAGGGATCTATTTTGCTAGTTGGGATGAGAGCAACCATTTTTCCCCTCTGCACATCTGTTAGTTCAACATTATCTTCTTTGGACCGAAATAAAATTACAGGAGTAACGTGATTTTACTACTGAACACAAAATTTAAAACATAATTAATGCGCAGTTGTTTTATTTGTTGTTATCATGTTTATTTACAGCAAAAAACCTTATCTTCGACTAGCATACCAAGTTTTTCCCTACAAAATATTTTAGTTACAAATACTGAGTGATTCCATATAAGTATGGAAACTTTTCGACAATATTGTAGCTCACTAACTATCTTAATTAATTGTTTATATTTAACAAAAAGAAGTGTTACTCAAAAACAACACTATTACAATCCGGATATAATAATTTCTTCATTAACTCTCACATCGAAAATTATTGCAAGCACGTGTCAATAAATGTCGTCAGGCCAGTTTTTCCCAGTACTTAACTGGCTTGTTTAGCCGATGTTGGTGGGTAATAATGTCACTATCATATAACTAATTAACTCACAACACCAGAATATTATGCAGATCGCTAATAACTTGTAACTAACAAGTAAATGAAAAAACAGAAATGTGATTTAATTTACATTTTCAGCAGATGCGGAAAAATTATATTTATTCAATAAATATCATCCGCTAAATCAATAAATGATTTCTATAAACAGCTAACAAGAATGGTTTCCTGGCCAAACTTCGCATTTCCTTCATTTTCAGATTCAGTTAACTCAATTGCCACTTTTTAATACTGCATCCTTCACATATCTATTTTACCTATTTCGTATTCAACAGCATCCTGTCCAGCATGGTATTGCTAATCAAACTTTAATAGCTTTGACAGTTACTCGTTACTCCTGCATTACAGGTATGCATTTAGTCTTTCTTTATCAATACAAAAAAAGCTTTATTCTAGTCAGCGTTTCTCAATAGCTTAAGATAGTTTATTTTTCTTCTGCTAAGTTCTAGCAATGATCTTTTTCTTCTTAATAAGTGCGCCGTAAATTTTGACAATGGTCTCTTTATCTAATTGGTTAACCAACTAGGATTGGGATTAGGTTTATATTTTTAAGTTTCGAGTGTACAAGTTTATTTTGGCTTTCGACAATTAGCTCTTTCCCATGAAATTTATTAGCGTTTAACTCCAAGAACTGACCAATAATATAAAAAGCTAGAAGTAGTATAGTTAAATAAATTCGAAAAACGAAATAATTTCTCAAAAGATTCCTTTAAAAGCACGTGAATATTATTTCTAACAGCGTACCGATATGAATGCTCCTTAGAATAGGAAATAATAATTAGATGAATACCAATATCTGCTTGTGTTAGTAATTTAATAAATCTACCTTAGATATGCGATCAGATGTAGGTAACTGTTAAATTGAGTCTAAGTAGGCAGCAAATCGATCAATAAAATCGGACAAGGGATCGGTCGAAAAAGAAACAAAAACAAAAGGAATTCCGCGGAATATACGAATAGGGGCATCTATGAAGCATTGCAAAGTATTAATTGTATGAAATAATATTTAATATTATGATGGATATTTCATGGTAGATTTTCTAGAGGTTGTTAGAAACATTTGTTACTATTACCTCAACAACGTTTTTAAAAAAAGTTACTACAGGGTATGTCCACTAAATGACAAGTTGACACTAATGACAGTCGCCCAGGAAAAACAATTATTTGGATAGATTCTAGATTTGTAATTTGATTGTTTCGAATTGATTTAATGATAAAGCTTATTACAGTTTCCTGTAATATTGTCGTATTTATCAACAGACGTCGAAGAATAATTATTTATATTCACACTTCATACATTTTTGAAAAATAATATTTTTCAAAAACAGTGACCGTTCAAATTGAATTGAATTACACTTCAAAGTCAAACGGGGTTGGTATATCTACAAGATATTTTAAAACCAACCATTCAGGTTTGATATTAGAAGGGAAAACACAACTTGTAGACCGGTTTCGGCGAAGAATTAAGAAATGATATGAAAAAAGTAGAAAACAAAATGGAACAAGGACAAATCAAGACAGAAAACAGATTACAAGAAATGGAGGCGACATTAGAAAAGAAATTTGAAGAGGGACAGAAAAAGTTGGAGAGGAATATAAAACTACAAATCATGAATAACTGTGAGCAAATTAGAGAAGAGCTAGTAAAAGAATAAGAGAAAGTCAAGATTGAGGTAATAGAAGAGATGGGTAAAGAGGTAGTTCAAAGACACAAAGAGATACAGAAACAGATAAAAGAAATAACGAAGAAATTAGCAAGTCAAATGATTATTGGAAGGAAAGTATTAATAATATACAGAAGAAAATAATAAAACAAAATTCAAAATATCATTAACAAAAAGACAAATCAATAAAACACATACCACATAAATCTCGTATCCATAATATGAATGTATACCAATTTCTTGTTAAATTGGAAGGGACCGTGTAATCGATAGATACTAAACATAATGACGGCAGAACATTAACAGCCAATCAAAAGCCTTGAATATACTCTTAGTTCAAGATGTTTTATTGGTTAGCTAGCTCATTTGTCATTCCGCGGTTTGCGTGTGAAGTAAGTGAGGATAAGAAATCCGTTTTGGTCTTTGTCTTTAAAATAGTTCTCGTTTGGTGGTAAAATACATAGATTACTAAAAGATTTCTCACATACAATGTATACAATTTTAAACTTATTATAACAAATTTTATTTCCTTCTTTCTTTATTTTTGGTTATCTAAAACTTAAGTATCAAAGTAGCTCCACGACATATCAGTTGGTTGTCAGACAGATTTGTAGAACAATATCAATATATTTCTTCAAATAATAAAAACTTTACAAATAACATATGGCGCAGTTAGTAAACTGTTTCTGAATTGAATTGAATATCAGACGACGAAAAAAAGCAATTAACAGAGGAGTTGTGTGAGTTAAGAGCAACAGATACAGGTGCACAGAGAGATCAATTAAATAGTCATCTCAGTTGGTTAAAACCTATGCTATCCTATCTCTTTCTCTCCTCCACACTTAACAATATTACAAAACCATGGCATTTTAGATACCTTTAAGAGCTAATTGATATTTAAAGTCTAACTATTATCCGTTGTTTACCAGTTAAAACTAAATAGAATGTGTGACCTCCAGCAGAATATGGCCGACCTGTCAATAACGACCACTAGCGACAAGGCGATGAAAAAGTAAAACGCTCATTTGGATGATTTTCAGGGCAGTTTTTATAAATTCAGTTCGTTTTCCTTATCTAGTCTCCATGACCTTCCTAATCAAAATTAACTATGTGCCTCATTAGTAATTTAATTACACTTATGCCCGATGTAAAAATAACATAAATATTACTTCTTTGTTGTGATCAGTATTCACATCAAAAAGTATTTAACCGTTTCTGAATTGTTACAATTTCCTAATAAATTAACATTCAATTGTGCTTTCTCATCTATACAATTCCATTGTTTTTGCGATGTGAATGTCATATAGAAATGTTTTGGGTTGTTTTACTGGACAACATATGAGCCCGGCAAGTTTATGACTATTTTTCTTAGCTGCTATTTCTTACAATTATATTCTATATTTTGTAGTTTGTTAGCACAATCACACAAATTCTATTGAATTGTGACAAACTCGCTTGTTTAAATTTATTGAAAGAATTAGTAAAGTATAGTTTGTCTCAAAGTATATCATCTCAGCTTTTGCCGGAAATCATAAAATTAATGGACCAAATGCAAAAAATCATATGGCCAATAGCTGCTGTAGAAGAGATCGCCAGTGGCGGACTATTTAAAATTATTTTAAAAAGGATCAAATTCACAAATATCTATCTTTTAGAATTTTTATCATACATATTTAATATGTGAAGACCGTTTCTCTGAACTTTCTTCTTTTTTACTATTAAGTTAAATAAACTATAACCAGGTAAAAAAAAACAATATCCAACTTTATTGGTATGGTTTAATATTAGTCTAAATATAATTCTGTTTCACTGTCAGACTTATCATTAAGAATTACAATTACAATTAGTCGAGGCAATGAAGCACTAAAAAGGCCAAAGATAGGAAATCTTTTAGGATAGGACGTATCGGAATGCGTGCGGTTTTTTGCATTCTCTTGCAAAAAATTTGTATATGATTTGTACCTATTACAAACCGGAAGTTGCATTGCTGCAGCAAAAAATGCATCTTTTGAGAGGCCTTTAATAACTTCGTAAATAAGAGTCAGGAACCCGGGGGTTTTCGAGGTCGCTGATCACGATTATGATGTTCAAATTGACCCCCCGAACACCTGGAGCTCAGGAATGCTCAGGAGTGTTTCCAGCTTTGAATGGGGATAGTATTAACTACATTTTTAATCAATTCTGCAACACTGGGACCCAAAGTAGAGGCTAATAGTTATATTGGTGTCATCTTCTTCTATAGCTTCCTTTTTAGATTGTCCAAAATAGGAACAATCTGGCTTTCATAGAGGGAATATATTTTTCTTCTTATTATATCCTGTTGGCCATTGTCCAGACGATGAGATTGAACATCACTACGTTTTTTCCTTCCACTTAATTTTTCACTGTTAATAATATACCAGAGGATATTGGTGTCTTTGTAAATAAGCAGGTTTCTTTTAAAGCTTCTTGTTTAATGAACCATCTACTTACAAAACAACCATACACATTTTTCACAATTTGCTTTGCATCTAACTGTTTTTGACGCAACATTGCGAAAAAAAATTAATGATAACTTATAATACTTGTATAGAAAGCTCTTTGAAAACGCACGCTAAAACGGAATATTTAGTACTGCCAAATGAATTCAATGCAGCCATCATACAACCGATACAAACTTTATGACCCGCCCTTGCCTTGTCAGACGACTGTTCTTGGTTTTCATTTCAGGTAAAATTAATTTAAGAAGGTCGTAAATGGTCGTATTTAGATATTTTCCGGCAAAATCTAACACGATATACTTTGAGACATACTATAACTCTGATGTGGGTTTCCGAGTATAAAGGAATTATCGGAAATGAGATTGCTGATGATCTGGTACAATAGGAAGGAGTTTTTATCGGACTTGAACCATTTTGTAGTACCCGAAGAAGTCCGAAAACGGGAAAAGGAACTTATTGCAGCCAAGAAAAATACTCTACGCCAAGGACCGGCAAAAAAGTGATTACAAGCTTCCGCTCACTACGTAAAATTTTTCTACCTGTCATGTAAGTAAAAATATCTCCACTGTTGTGCCTTGTGACCATTAGTGTTGCAGTCGGAGAAGCTTCTATGGGATAAAGGGTAATAACAAACGCTAACAGAACCACTGGAAGCCATGGCTCTTTCACGACATTTGATTTTGCTTCCATCTAGCACCTTCCAAGGCCATTCAGCCATCGAATATCTTCACCTGAAACTAAAACAAACAAAAATTAGCTCCAAAAAATTATTATTTACGGTTTTTTGTTACATGTTTGCTCTTGAAACCCTATTAATTTCTACACTTTATTTGAAGTATGCTTTTTTTAAAATTTGTTCAATAAATTACATAGATATTTTCACATTACAAACATCTGTTATATGCCAATCTCCCTTTTTTTGACATTAACACGTATTTAAAATTGCATTAGTTAAAAGACATAATAACAAAACGAGAATCTCACTTCTTAGTGAATAGACAACCTAGAGAAAATGTGAGCATCCTTCCATGAATCTTTTCATATTAGTCTGCTCCGTTTAGACGAATTACTGTAGCTTATCGTAAAGTCAATTGTAAATTTATGGTTAAATACCCGTGGTGGATATGGGTTTGACAATTTCTTTCGTTTACTAATATTTTCTAGGCACTTAACCATAGGCGTGCCTACAGGGAAGCAGGGTGGGTCATGGTTACATGGTTACTAAATCTTTTAATTAGAAAGGGGGCAATGACGTTTTTTATTTCACCGATGAGCCTGCAATGGACTTTTACGTTATAGAAAAGGCAGCGTTATTGTTTAATTATCATTTTTAATAGGCATACTCAAATGAATCAATAGCCCCCCTAATAAAAAAAGTCTGCGCACGCCTATGCACTTAACATTATCTATTTTATTTTATAAACGAAATTCAACAATAAAGAACCTCTGAGGTAATAGTTTTTTGGCGAAAACATGTCGACACAAATTTACTCGTAAAAAACCTAAACATATATTCATACAAGAAACTTTTGAGGTAATAGAGAGAATAGAGAAAATAATGATAGTACTTCATCTAAAATTTTTTTCTTGCTCCCTTCGTCAACGAATTATAGACACCGTACATTGACAATCAATAGTAGGTTCACTCGCCGTCGGCACTTTCATGTAAAAACATGCCGAAAAACGGTCGTTGAAAGACACGTGCATCGTGTATACAGGGGTCGCGCGACTTACTACCTTCATAGTTTGATTTATAGATGGTGTGTTTGGTATGGGTGCTGATAAAAATGTACATTGTTTCAAAAAACGATGTTGTTCTGCTATGTACGGTATTTAAGTATTTAATTGGGAACATCAAATTATAAGAAAGAAATTTCAACTGAAAATCATGCGTTAATTTCTTCTTCTATCTTACTGTCAAAGATTACCGACTCAACTCACGAAATAACAATTATTATCATTTTTATTTAATTTCAAACCGTTACTATAGAAATGAATTAAAAATTGATGAGTTATTAACGGGTAATTTTTTACAACTTAGATATTATGAACATATCGTGATTTCTACTTAGACCAGGATTAAGACGTTTCAATATAGAAGTCATAATTGCTTGTACACACAATCTTGATAAATTTTAACTAATGAACAAATAATATACACAGTTCAGTGACTTTCTGCTTCTCAATAAACATCATCAACTTAAACACATATTTGCTTGTAAATTTAAAGTACATAATAGCTTACTGGTAAAAATTCAACCAAGGCATCTCTGTACGCTTACAAATACTACTGAATCGAAGAAATGACCAGAATACAGTGAAAATCACGAATGTTTCTCGTTACGTCAATACTCATAAACATCCGATTCAAATCAATAAGACAGTTTTCACCAGCGGCGCATCATTGTTAGAGGTTTCGAAATAAATAAAAACCAAATTTAACATATCATGGTCAGACTACAATTTGAAAGTCTACAAACAAATTGTTACAAAACTTACCTCTTGAATGGCATTTAAGGGAAAAAGTGGTCCGCCATTTAGCCAATTCCTTTTGGAAATATTCATGTAATTTTCTAATACACTCACGTTTACTTTCGTTCAAACGTTTAGCAGGCATTTTGTCTAAAAATATCACAATAAATTTAAATGAAGTTTATTTCATACTGTACCCTAAAACATATCTTTCCGTACTTGATTTCAATCCGGAAAATAGACTTTTACGGGATAGTAGCACGTAATGAAATATTACGTGCTACTATCCCGTAATGAAATTTTACAGGCTTTTACATATTAACGGGACGACGATTTGTTGGGTATCAGATGCCCAGTGGCTTCATGAGATTTGCGCAAAATGTCCTCAGGAGTGAATTGAGCCATTTCGTGAAAATCGGATAATGACAATCGCTGACAGTATCACATTATTTAAAAACAATATTATGTTTCTATGGGTACCACCTACAGACCAGCTATCTTGGCATTGAACGCAAATTTCAAAAATAGCGAGCTCCGATAAATATGTTAATATTTTATTTTTTCACTGTTCTTTTGTGTTTTTTAGCAGTATGAAATAAAATGTTGTACGTCACACGTCCGGTAAACTTTTACAGTATTCGTTTCGAAATTCTCATCTCACTCGTACTGTAAAAGTGTACTTACCGGACTAGTAACGTAATAGCTATTTATGTAACCAGTTATGAAATGCATCATTTTGTTTAACGAGTGAAATTTTTGCGGGACGAGCAAGCTCCGCGTAGCGGGGCGAGCGAGGTCCCGTAAAATGACACGAGTTACACAAAAAAGCATTTCATAACGTGTTTCATACAAGATTTTATCTAATTATGACAAAAAGAAAATTTAATTTACCTATCAATAAAGAATTTCATACGTTTCATACAAGATTTTATCTAATTTTGACAAAAAGAAAATTTAATTTATTTTATGTGTTTTTTAACAATTTTTAATTAATTTTTCTGATTTGAAAACAGCACTTTTTGATTCCTACAAGTTATGCAACCAATATTACACAAGACAATACTTTTATTTTATACATTAATTTCAGACTTTTCTTTATTATTTTACCATTAATATTAAATTAAAATCGAAAATATTGTGACATAAATATTTATAATGCATAAAATAAAAAGTAAATTGCTCTAGTTGTTCTTATTGTTAGTAGTTCTATTCAGTTCTTGTTGTTATTTTTCTATAATATGACATTAAACTTTCTTCGTTTCTCTCTTGTTTTTATTAACTGGTGATAAAATTAATTTTTCATCACCAGTTACATAGTATTTTTCATTATGTAACTGGTTACGAAAAATGTGACGTTTGCTAACGAAAGTCAGTTTTGAAAAATGTCAAAATTAGATAAATATCTATTCCTTATTTAAAGTAATGACAATGACGACAAACTTCAATGGTGACAGAATGATTTCCGCATAAATTGACGTTTCACTTTTCAAGTACAATCGTTGTCACAACACAAGACTGAGTGACAAACCGATAAAGACGTAATGACGTAGCTTAATTCAGGTACAAAAGACATGTATATACCTTCCCATTTGTTTTAATTGGACATAAGCAGTCAGTGATATCCACATAAAATTAGAGTGTCTTTGATACATTCAGGGATGTATATGACGTAACGAGAAACATTCCTGACTTTTACTGTACTGTAAAATTTCAAGTTATTTAAATTGTACCTTGACATTTGTACAGGGACTAGAGGATAATTAACGAACCGGTAGGACTATGATATTTCAATGATATAATAATAATATTAAATAAAAGTAAATTTATCTATAACAATAAACAGAGCGAATAATCAACAAAAGCCCTTCCCATTGATTGTTTACTGTTTAAAGTATTTATATAACAAAAGCAATATACAATGATGAGAAATGATTTTAATCACGTAGAATTTTTCTGTGAGAAATGTATGTGAAATAGTTTTGTTTCAAGCAGTGAAGGTGATACAAGTACAAACAATAGAATTATTTAAAAAAAAATTAAACACGAAGCCGCGTATGTAGCTAATCAGCATTTAAATCCCTAATGATAGTGAAAGTTTCGGGTTAAATCGTAAATTCCGCAAGATGGAAATAAACGTTGAAAGTTGCAATTTAGCTAATAAGTCGTAAAGTAGAAAACTTCTATTTATCCACACGTTGAACAAACAATACTGGAGCACTTGTTAGAATAGCAGCTAGTGCGTATTGAACAGTGGTGTACAACTTGATTTTTGTTTTGTTTTTTTGTCCACATACTACATAAGAGTACTCAGTTATAAATCGTTTATACAGGATAGTGTCCTTCGGAAAGTCCGCTTTTAAAACTAGGAATCTTTAATTTGTCCTGTTAGAGTGCGAACTATAGATATAGTGAAGCAAAGCAGTAACGGATTTAGCAGTAATGTTTTTATTAGTAGCCTGCAACATAAAAAATTGTTGTTTTTGTTCATTCTTCGAGAAATCAAACAACAATATTTTTTATTTTTTAATTCAACTTTTCGGTAGCGCTCCAGAACAATTGAGTTTTGTTAAATTTCGGTCACTATCTGACACTAATGAAACGATTCGACAACTAGACAATCAATAATATTTTCAAATTTAAGAGTACAAAATATCATTCTTGGTAACATTGAATTGAGAATATAAAAAATACTGTGGTTTGATATCCCAAAAAATTTACAAAAAAAATAAAAAACATGCAGAAGATATAAAAAATTGTACTGTATTGATTTTTTATAGGCTAGTTAGTTAAAGTAAGTTCCCAGAGAGTTCACAAGAAAAACATTTATTCCGAAAAATATGTATAGAATATAATTAAATTCAATAAAAAATATCGATAATCACGAGACGTTTATTTATTTGAAAGTTAATTTAAATAATTTGTTCAAGTTAGTTTTATAGGAAAGCGAATGATCAGCATTGCAGTTTTGTAAAATTACTTACTTGTTAAGTGCGAGTAAATTGATTAGGTAATATTTTCTAGTCGACGTAGTGATCCGTTTTCATAATAATTATCGGAAAATTGTGTTTACATAATCAAGACATTACATTTAACTAGAGCTTTTTAATTGACGGCCTACTACCGATGACCTGTTGATTACGAAAAATAAATTACATGCACAATATTTAATTCTTAATAATATTATATAGAAAAGATCGAATATATTTTTTCTACTATCACTATCGAAAGTCGTCTTTTGTGCCTGGAAAAGCAACTGCAAAGTTGATGTTTTCCGCGAGCTGTCGTAATTTGACATTATTGGCGCTCTTAAGCAGAAAGTAACTTTGAAGCATGCCTAATTTTCCGCGAGCTGTCATAATTTGACATTATTGGCGCTCTTAAGCAGAAAGTAACTTTGAAGCACGCCTAATTTTCCGCGAGCTGTCAAAATTTGACATTATTGGCGCTCTTAAGCAGAAAGTAGCTTTGAATCACGCCTAATTTTCCGCGAGCTGTCATAATTTGACATTATTGGAGCTCTTAAGCAGAAAGTAACTTTGGCGCACGCCTAATTTTATTTATGGATAAAAGAGAGCTAGTAGTTAATTTTTGTGTAATAGTAGAAAAAATCTTGTGTGTATTTAGAGCAGAAAGTCTTTTGGTAGTTTCGACAGATTGCTAACGCGTCACGCGGCAACTTTCTGTCTCGACTACCAAAGTACTACTTTCTGCTCTTGATACACAAATAGCTATAGTTCGTAACTTATAAATACCAACGTGATCAAAGTGCCAAAAAAGAGACGTTCGCTTGTATTATGTCATTATTTTGCTGCTGTCAATCAGTATGTTTTACAGCCTTAATCCTAATAAATATTGAAATTTATAGGTCGCATGTTATCAAAAAATATGAATATATGCTTAAAGAAAGGTTTCGTAATTGATTTCATATGTAATACAACTCGTGGGTTACTTAATTATTAAACTCAAACTAACATTAGTCGTACTAAAGACTTTATATGTTGGCAAAAATGCGCGCTGTTGCCGCCATTAAAATGGTTTATCTGGTACAGTTGACGACATTTTTAAGGTTATATTGTGACAGTTTAATATTGATCATTCAATTTTTCGATTCTTTCATATCCTTGTTATAAAAAACTGCGAAAAACTGAGTAAATTTTCACAAGCAGTGGTGAGTTGTCAAAGTTAACGTATAAATGAAATTTGGCAACTGAAGTATAAGTACATTTTGGAAAAGTCTCTGGCCTAAAATAGTTTGAGAATCCCTGATTTAAACCATATAATGAGTATTGAAAGAGATAAAAAGACATGACATCTGTTGTGGAAAAATTAATATTAAGCTAAGCAAGTTAAAAACGGTAATTTCGAGTGAAAATTATTACGTTAAAAATATCTCATTAGATGTGTACATTGTTCAGTTCATATATTCTTTCAAATAAGATACGTTATTTCTTATCACAGGTGTTAAAAGTCAAAAGGGTTAGTGACCGCAAATCTATAATCTAAAGAAGAAGCTATATAAAAACCGGATCGAATGACATATGGCAACCGAAGGTGTCCTTCTTGTTTATTTTTTTCATTTTATTCTATATGGTGTAATCGGTTAACAGTATAATTAGTAACATTGCCGTAACTAAACCGCAAAGAAGAGTAATTCTTTCGACATAACATTATCATTTTTGAATATCCAAATATATCGATAAAATCAACGAAAATGGGATATTAAGATTTTTTAATCAGTGAAAAATACGATTTTTTAATGATTTCCTTATTTTCATTTTCATGTTTTAATAAATATCCCTCATCGAACGGTATATTTTAGCACTAAAATTCTGAGCATATATACAGGGTGTGGCAGATAAACCGATCAATTTCATGGAAGTTCTACATAACCGTTTTTTTCAATGACACATTCTGTATATTTTTTGATTTTAGTAATTTTCGTAAATTTGAATAATTATTTCAATAACAAGTGATAAATAAAATTGATTTATTAAAAATAACTGTAATTTGGAGTAAGAAACATAATAATTCAACATATTCAAATTTGGACCATTATAAATTAGATAAGCATAAGAAATTCAATTGAATATTAAATATTTGTTTAATAAATAAGGAAAATTTAGACAGAATTTGATTTAAAAATAATTTAGTATTGAACCCAACTCTGAGATAAGAATTTTTTTTGAATAAATTAACCATTAAAATTAAATAAATCATAAATTAATATATAATTACATAAAAAATAATCAAACAAAATTTAAATATCATAAACAAATAGAGCAGTTATAAAAATCAATATAATCTATCAGGAATATATCTGGAAAAAACATATTTGTAATGAAATTGGCCTCGAGAAAAACCTGTAAATTATTTACATACTTGTAGGTCCACCATTAGAGGGGGTAATTGAATACTAACAATTATAAAAGTAGACTTTGCTTAATTAAAGGAAAGGCAAGATTTCAAGTAAAATTTATTTTGTATTTCTCGTTTAACAAAATTTACTTTGTCATTTAGAACTAAGTAGAGATAGGAGAGAGTGGAAACCTTGTAATGAAAAACGCCTCTAAATCCGGTTTTGCTCAATCGATCATTGCAAACTTGGGCTTGTTGAGAACAGTTCTTCTGCACCAATGGATTACAAGAGTTAACCAAATAATCAATGGACTGGAGAATCGTGAAAACCGCATATCGATGACCATAATTTCTATAACATCATAAGCATTCTTATTTTATCAACAACGTCAACAGTTTATTATCAAAACTTGAGAGTAACTGAAATTATTATTATTATTGTATAACATCCAAGTGGAAGAATCAGCAGATATCGCTTGTCTGTCGCTACTGCCAGAAAGATCAAGGAAGAGGGATGATGCCACGTATAAATTTCTTCAAGAAATGATGCCAAACAAAAATTGCTACTGCAGTTTCAGAAACCGTGCTTTTGGCGTACTTTCACCAAGCTTATGGCGTGAATATTCCAAGCTGAAGTCCATTCTTTTCATACAGGAACACATAGATATTTCCCAGTATCCAAAACTTCGAGAATTTTAAAAAAGAAGAAATGACGGATGTAAACCAAAAAAATCGAATATGTTTGCCAGCGAAAATGTAATAAATTCCTGTTTGAAGCCACAATGATATTTATTTAAATTTGAAGGTTGTGATGACGACGGATCGTATACCTCACCCTGTATAACGCCATCTACTATAGAATCGTCGAAAGTTGTTTTACAAGAATAAGTAATTCGTAAAAACTCATAATTCCGTTAGACCGTTTCTTTATAAAGCTTAAAATATGGCAGATTTTATCTCATGGAAAGTGCTCAACTCTTACAGTTATCAATGACAAACGATACGCCAAAAATTATCAACTATGAACGTTTCGACCACTTTACCAACATTAATTTCTGATTTCTTTATTGATCTGTGGTGTCGTTGAATACAAAAACCACTTCGCACAATGCTTTTATTAAAGAGGGCAAGTTCATTTAGGTTTATTGATTATTTATCAATAATCAACGGATATGCTGGAAAATAAATGACACTTCAACAAATAACGGTGATATCAACTTAATACCGATCATTAAAAGTACATTATAATTTTTAATAATTCCTATTATGCACTGAAATTTAATAATGTGTATTGATCACGAACTACCGAACTCTTACGGAAAAATTGACAAAACCTATCCTAAAAATCGTCTAAGTAGTTTGTTTTTTCACTTCACTGCAAATCCAACAGATCATTCCAGAATGTTTGGGGCCATGACGGTTAAAAAAATGAGGACTAACTCCATGGATTAAAAAGTGAACCACTCACCTTAGTAAATAAGGAGACAAAATTAAATATATAATTTAAAAAAAATCAAAAACCAAAAAACCTTACTATTTGCATTTAAAAAATATAAAAGTAGTAAAATATGGATGAAGCTCTCGAAGCGGCGATCTTAGCTGGAGCTAATGAAAATGATATTGGAGTGGAGCAAAACCAAAATAGAAGATCGCTAAGTCTCTATTATTGAATTCGATTTGGTAAATATGCAGAAATCCGATGCGATTTGTTCTATTTTGTCAACTGCGCAGGACAATTATGTGCCGTATTTACAATAACACTCAACGGTACGTAGTAACCGTAAATTACGCGAAGCGCTATTAGCGCTATTAGCGTTAGAGACGTAAAAAATTGAATCGCGCATTTAATAAACGTCAAAATTCCGCAAACGTAATTACCACAGACCATTTTTTAACAAGCAATAGAGAATTATGGCACTTTCTAAAATGCTGACCGTCACTATTAATGATCGGTCTAATTTATATACTGGCGTCAGTATTTTCATCGTGTAAAGTGAGATACGGCACCTATAATTTTGTGGTGGGTGGTGGTTATTTTTATTTTATTATTTTACCTATAACCTCACTTTTCTGTGGTTTGTGCTTCCTTCTTTGTTTATGTCTATCAAGTTGTCAATTTTACTTTTGGAATCTCTTGGTAATCTTCACGGAGGTGCAAATGATGAGGATATAGAGTTTGTAATATTAGAAAACGTCCTAATTGACACTAATGAAATATACAATTTTGTTTTACGCATGTCTCAAAAATAGTGACGCCAATTGTGTCCGCCACTATCCAGTCACAATTAAGGATAGTCCGTATTTAGTTACTGACCGCCCTTATTTTTATCTACAACTACGCATGCGCACTTGTCAACAATGCCAAAATAAGGACGCATTTATTAGTGACTGTCACTATTTGAACCTGCCATAATTCTTTATTATCTCTCTAATATTAGCATAGTTACGTTACTTTATGTGCACACTGTATATTAGATAGGCATATTTCAAAAATATAAAAATTACAAGGTATTTTATAAATAAATATCATCCATTATGCAAAAATTTAATTCAAAAGTTGTCGTGTCTCCTTTTTTATAATAATTATATAAAATAAGGACACAAATAATTTTATTCAACAAAAATGTATGTTCTAAAAATTATGAGTCCAAGTATAAACGAATGCAACAGATATATATGTCTTAGACCAATGCCTTTAAAACAGTTAACAAAAACAGCAGGTAAATATGAAATTAAATAACCTTACAATTACACAGGTGTTGGAAATATTTATTAGCCACGTACAATGTCCATACATCAGAATATGCCTTTAGCAACGGCACAAGATGGACTTTACAAAGGCAGAATGGCTCCAGTTACGCTCTTGATAATAACACAGTATTTAAAATGATATGTTGTACCTTATGGGAATTGATAGATGAAAGAAAATTATCGGAAAAGAACAGAAAGAAGCGTTAGAGGATAAAATAACGGTGGTAGAGACAGATGCTATTCTTATATTAATTTAATTGATTCAATAACTTTAATGCACTACCACTTATCGAGATCAATTATTGGATATTTAATAATTTTGACAAGTGGATACATAAATAAGGACGACATTTTGATGTCACTTTTGTTCCATTTAAACAGATGGCATATTTTATAACTATAGGTAATTTTGTACGTTCTACATCAAAGTTTATAACCCGTTAGAAAATATATTTTCCATAAAATAGCAACGAAAAATTCTTTACGAGTTTCGAGAAAAGCTAACAAAAAAAATTGAAATTATAGAGGAACTTGTGAAATGGATAACGGAAAATAAAGAAACAACCCAACAGAGGCAGCTTTTTAAACATTTACAAAAATTTGTATAGTCGGGTAAAGCTTGCTTTCTTTTATGTGATCATATTATAAACATAGGTCGCGTTTAAGTTGATCAGGTAGCGATTTTTAGAGTAATCCATTCTTTCTTAACACTTCGGAATGTGCTTATCTTGATATATTGATTGATTGATTGGATCAGCACACCAGTCAAAGGATTGATGTCCTCGGCACCTCAGCCTTAAGGCCTTTTGTGCTCTTGGTTCTGCCGTTTATGTGAAGAGACCAGTAGCCCTTATCAGGCTCAGCAGACTTTTCACTAGGTTCTTCTTGGAGAAATCCTCCCTTGGATATTCTAGTCCTAGGAGTATATATCTCCAGTGAGATAATGCTTCACAATCAAGGATAATGTGAGAGGCTGTTTCCTCCTCTTCCATGCACAACCGACAGTTAGGTTCCTCCCTATATATGCCGAGTGTATGCATGTGCTTCCTTAGAGTACAGTGACCGGTGAGTAAACCCGTCACTATCCTTATTTGGGCCCTGCTAAGGTTTAGTATTTCATTGGTCAGCTTCTCCGAGGGTTTTTTGACCAAGAGTTTGCTGTGTTCCTGTTTTGGCACGTGTCTCCAGTACGACTGGTGTTTAGTTTGAGTCTACCGAGATATACAACCACGTGCAGCAGTTTTGGTTATCCCAAATACTGGTTCAGGATCAGTGAATGCTGTCTCAGTCCCCAGCTTTGCTAGGATGTCTGCCTTTTCATTTCCTACAATGCCCTTATGCCCTGTGACCCACTTAAGAGTAACTCTATTATGGTTAGCCAGGGTTTTAAGTTTCTGTAGACAATCCCAGACCAGTCTAGATCTGATCTGAGGACATGCTAAAGCTTTTAATGCTGCCTGGCTATCGGAGAGAATTAGGATCTTTTGACCCCTGCACCCCCTTTCAATATTCAGTTGCAAACACATATCGATAGCGTAGATTTCTGCCTGGAATACAGAAGCAAGATTCCCCAACGGTGCGTGGAAGTTGCACCTGGGTCTAGCACCATGGATTCCAGCACCTGTTCCAATGTCAGTCTTTGATCCGTCAGTGTACCACATCAACGTTCTTTCCTGACTGCATGCTTCCAACCCATCCCAGTTTAGCTGGATTTGGTATGGTTGGGTGTCGTTACATCTTGCCAACATGTTGTCACTTCTCATTCTAAGGAGTGAGTTTGTGATAATTTCTGTGATTCTGGAATGACAATGGGTGTTGGTTCTTTCATGCCAGTTCCCATTGCATTCCAGTCTGTATGCAGCCATCCTCGCTTCCGCCTTAACATGCAGAGCAAGAGGCGGAAGATTGAGAATTGCTTCCATTGCCGCAGTCGGGCTGCTTCTCATGGAACCCGTTATGCACAGACAGGCAAGCCTCTGAAGTTTCGACAGCTCCAATTCAGCTTTCTTCTGATCTGTTTTTGGCCACCAAACTAAGGCCCCATAGGTGACCACGGGTCTCACCACAGTTGTGTACAGCCAGTGTACAATCCGTGGATTTAGTCCCCATGTGTTCCCTATCGCCCGTTTGGCAGCCATTAGGGCCATTTTCCCTTTATTAGTTTTATCATGAAGGTGTGAGTTCCAGGTTAGTTTTGCATCCAGAATTAAACCCAGATATCTTGATATAACACCATAAACTAAATTTATTTGATATATAACTTTAATTATTTATTTATCTTTGATTTCAATTTAGTTTAGTAGTTTCTAGTGGTGTTCACTCATTTTCAAAATACAAATGTCTAAAATATCTTTATAACAAAAATATGTTGTGGTTTATTTACGATAAAAAGACGACGTTGCAAAACAATAATTATTTGTGATGCTGGAACAGTCAATGTGACAGTTCTCCTTTTTTATTCGCCTGTACCTCGTAAGGCATAAATTTAAGGTATTTATTTACAAATAAAAGATATTCTCAGATTCATCCAAAATAAGTAAATATTTATGTGAAACGTGTGGATAAAATACAAAAAACAGTAATCAATAATGCTATATCTCGATTGCCATTTGATTATTTATTATTTTTCATTGATAATCGAATGACAAACTATAGAACCATCTTCAAAAACACTGGAATAAATAAATCACATCAATCATCTTGAGGAAATTGAAATGTAAATAGAATTCAATTTATAGAATAATATCACAAGTTTTAATAATCTAACCTATCATTAAAAACATTCCACTGAATAAATTTGAATATAATATACTATAATTGTATTGATAATAGTTAAAGTAAATAGTATTACAATAGTCTCTTACAGTAGTAAGCAAGCCCCATTGTGGCATTTTCATCAAAAATAACTTATCAAGGATATAACCATCTCTCGGCATTTACTGTTCCACTTATTGGGCAACTCCACTTTAATAATAAAAAATATATGAAAACTAAATCGAATTGATAATTATTATTATCATTTAAAACAAATATGAGTAGATTCCACGAAGTAAGGGTTGAAACAGTAAATTCAACAAAACTACAATCATTATTAATGTTAAAAAAAAATTAAGAATAACGAAAACAGTGACATTCCAACCGGTGAACTCTGTGACATTTCAACCGGTGACCTCTGTGACATTTCAATGTCATGATTTTTGACAGTACTTACCTATGAATCAAATAAATATTGAAAAAAAGGATTCAACTTGTACAGTCGACGTAAAAGTTTTGTAACTAACACGAGTAGTAAAAGGGCGATTAACAATCTCAACCATTAAAATATCTGGATTCTTAACAGCCCTTATTAATACTCTTGTTCGTTAAATAACTATACGGGGTGGCGCATTAGAAACAGTCTACCTCAAATATTGTTGGCGGTGGAGGTTTTTGCGGCAAACCCCGATATGCGTCGATTTTGTTTTCGAGCGGGAACAGCTTTTGATAGTTAACTTATTTGTACGGTCATCACCACCACCCCTTCGAGAGTCTTTAATGGCATGGGGGGTCGAGTGGCACATAATTTGAAAGGTATTTCGATTCTCTTTAAAGACATGCTAACATTTTTGTGTTAAGTGTTAAAATTACGTTCAAACATCGGCATAACAAATTGACCATTGCGGGGGCACTCTCTGGAAAAATTGCGATTCTGACGACACAGAAGTGTGGCAGACCTCCTCATGAGCCCCCGACATACAAGACATTTGCTATTATTGCGAGATTTATAGTTATAGTTATATTTATAGTTATAGATTTATAGTGGAGGCAAAATGTTATGCTCAGGACGCAACTTCAAGACGTCACCACCGCCAAACCAGAGGGCCTGCACAGTTTTAACCCATCACGATCTCTTAGTTACCATTAAGACTACAACAAATCAAAAAAAAAAAAAAAAACGTACGAGAACCAGGATTACCTATAAAATGGTGCAGGGTCCTTTGTGTGTTATGACATGTGGTGTAAGTCAGACTTTGTAGAACAATGTCAATGTAATATACATTTTATTTAAATAATAAAAACTCTCTCTGAATTGAATTAAATAATAATTAAAATGTCATACCACGAAAAAAGCAATCAACACAAGAGTTATGTGATTCAAGAGGAACAGATTCAGGTACACAGAAAGATCAATTAAATAATCACCTCGCTTGGTTAAAACAGCCGGAAATCGAAAAAAAGATATCTTATCTCTTGGTCCCAGTATTCCACACTTAACACTACAAAATTATGTCATTTTACGTAAGAACTTATTACTAATTAGAGTCATCTGTTGATTACCAGTAAACGATGAAAACTATATAAATATAATATGACATGAGGATCCATAGCAATATGGCCGACCTGTCAGTGATGTAATTCAGGAATGGTCTATTTCTGTTGAAAATATCTATGAATGCTCGAGTGATACAAGAATTTACCGTTCTGATAATAAAATGGTATCTTGTATAGTTTTCATTATGTATTATACCACACTTACGACGCCAATTCGTATTTAATAAGATTGAGGAAGTTTGTTGAAAAGTAGTTTATAAAATTCATTCCATCGGATAAATTTCGAATATTTGATGGTATCAACTATTTCATAGCCAAAGTATTGAGTAATAAATATTGAGTACCTACATAAAGCTTTGTTTCTACTTCCGTCACTAAAGGTTTGTTCTCACAAGCATAACAGACAGTCCTTGACAATCCGGATTCGGCGCAAAGCCTCGAAAGCGTTCATACAGATTTCCTATGATTGGAAATCCGCGGTAATGTGTTCATACACAAGTTTTACAAGTAATACGTCCGGATCATGCGCAGTGTTCTGTTGACATCAAATAACTTTTGACATTTGTCATATTTGTGTTGTGATTGTTTGTTGGAGTTTATTTTCTCGGCTTTCAGAACTCGTAAACAAAATTTGTAGTTAATTGAGGTTATATTCCCTTATATTTTCTTCAGAGTGGCACTGTGACGTCATCTATTACTATTACGTTACCTGTTACCATTCGTAGCGAAGTTTACAACACTTTATTTTCACACTCAAAATTTTATTAATGTAAGTGTAGCCGTTCAAAACATACGAGGGGGGGAGGGGACTTTTGAATAGCTCTGTAGAACAAACCTTCAAACCGCATCTAAAACACGGGTTTGACATTCGCAAAAATATCTTTTGTTTCTTAAACGTCACATCAAGTGTATCTTCTGTAAATTATATTTAATAATCCGTGATAATTTTGTAGTTCTGTGTCATTTGATTTTTCAATGACACGTCAGTCATTGACTGTCATGTTGTGCATATAATTAAAATATAACATAATAATTAAGAACCTGCGGAAGTAGAAAAAGTGTAGTAAGCACCTAGTGTCAAAAACATCTTTAGTCACTCGTTTCATAAGGCACTCGTTACTAAAGTAACGTTTTTGACATTTGGTACTTAATATACTATTTTATCTGGAAGGCGGTCTTTAAACATTAAAACTACAAAATGTATACACCATAAGACATTTTTTCGAATATTAATTATGAAAGTTGTAATTTATTCTACTTTCATCATATTCCGAACGATGACATTTCATAAATATAGTGAATTGTACCTATAGAAAACATGGAAATCATAATTAATTGAAAAACGATTTTGACGTTTTTTATAAATTAGTTTTTAATGTAAATTTGGTTAAAATTAGGTATTTTTATCATAAATTTGTCTAAGCCATTATCACAGATGTTGCGAATACCGATATAGAACCGTTAACAAATGTTAAAGAACAGCTTTTTATTAAAAAGTTTATGAATAATATGTCCATATTTATGCGGGTTCGTCTATAAGCATTCCACAATCTGTTACGATTTTCACGCTGGTCTCTTTTACTGAATAGTGGCCGTTATTAACAGCAGTAATAATTAATCAAAGAAAATACCTTATTTCTGTTTGCAAATACTTGCACACATCTATACAGGGTGCGGCAGATAAACGGTCAATTAGAAATATATATCAAGATACCAGATATAACCGGAAGTAGCAAATAGATGGCAATATTTGCATTAAATAGCTCACTCTTCAAAACCCCTTCATTCCAATTTTCATGAATCAGATACTTTTAGTTCTCGCGATATTTCTAGTTAACCGTTTATCTGCCGCACCCTATACAACCAGAACGCAGGTAGAACCAGTAACAAAATTGTCGTTTAAAGGAAATTTGTATATTATTAACAGCATTGAAAATTGCTCATTATATCATATGCTTTTGTCAAATATTTATTTAGATTGGAAATTAAATGTAAAATTACAATTGTATGTTCCTGAAAGATTTAACGGCAAATGTTGATTAAAATTTTGTTTGAAAGCAACGTCACTGGAAACTTTGACTTGCTTGTAAATTTGCGCAACATTATCATTAAATTCTATTTCTGAATTTTCGCTTTCCTGAATAGATATCGATTTTGTGGGCATGATTTCTTGCTTGTCGATTTGATCATTAAATTCTTCTTCTGAATGTTTGCTTTCATGAATAGATATAGATTTTGTGGACATGATTTTATTAGCAACTTCTATTTTACGAGTAACTGAATCTGGTATATATCCTTCCGCTACCAATGACGACTTCCACCCCCCGTGCTTTTTCATATCTAAAATGTCCACACCTGGGGCATTTGCTTGTAATGTAGAGGACGAAATTTAGCTATGTCGTACGGAATTTTTGAAATTGTATGCTTTCCAACCTCCTGATTTACACATCTGCCTCGCTCATAACGATGAAAAAGCTTTCATCTTGCGCCTTTTTGGTCGGAGTTGCCTATAACGATTAACAAATGTTACCCAATCTTCTGTTACTACAAATCTTCTTTGCACATTATTTTTTGTAGTAAGAATCTGCACTAAAATAACACAATTTTTATACTCCACGTCCATCACTTTTAAATTATATAACTCGTCAGTTCGGCATGCCCCAGCTACTCCAAAAATCGCTACCACTTTTTTCATTAAACATATTTCATCAGGAGCTTCTAACAAAAACTTTGATATATCACCCTTTGTTAATACCTGAGATTTTCGAGGTTGATATCCATCATTTTTCCTTTTTATGAATGCCTTCAAGCGGCCAAATTTCGAAATTCCTGGTTCTAATTTAATGAAATAGTCAATTTCAACATTGAGTACTCTGACCATAATGTAGCAGGGGATAATGTCTTTGATTTTTCCAAGAAAAATACCAATAATACATCTTCAATTATTGTGGACACATCTTTCGTTGTACACCATTTTTGATGAAATTTTCCGGTAACAAACTTCTGCACGCAATAATTGCTGCTTCTTCAATGGAATTCATTTTTAACTAGATTCTAGCCAAATATTAAACTTAAAAGATGTAGACTTCATGAAAGAATAATATTTTGACAACTGTCAAAATATTAGTTTTTATTGACACGAATGTTACCAAAGTAACGTTAACCCACGCCTTCTACCCATTTTATTGCAGTCTACAGAGAGTTTTTTGCAACTTTAAATTGTGTGTTGTAATAATAAAATCGGGGGAAGAATGAAAAGTTTAATACATTACACGCTGCAAAAGCCCTTTTAGGTGCTCGTATTCAAATAGCCTCGCACCTAAAAGTAAGCTTTCGCAGCTTGTAATGTAAATAACTATTTCCGCCTACCTCTATCCAAAGTATACATTTCCTATGTAGGATGCAGAATGAAAATAACGTGCATATAAGTTACACCGTACCTACTTCTTCTTTTTGTTAATTTCATAAATAAATAGTATTCATTCATTTGATTGGGCCAGGCACTGAACTGAATCTTTGTACCATTTCCAATGTTATCTACTTCCATTCCAGAAGCTTTATGTATTCTATGTAGGACAATAGTTTGACTACAACCCCCTTCATGTGCCGGCACCCATATTAAAGACATTTTGTTGTCTCTTGCCAGCCTATTGAGGGATTCTTTACAGTTTTTTTACCAGACTAGACCTAGTTGTTAAATTACTGATTATCTCATAGTATTATTAGTATATTAAAGCTACGAGTATTTGCACATGGTGAATGACCGGCTTTAGCATGATTTACATACTTTGGTTTTTATCTCAACTTTTCCATTAATTAACAAAAATATCTGTGAGTATAATTAGTTGTATGTTATAATTTATGTTTATGTTAACTCCTTTGTTGAAATATTATACCGAACCCTTATAAAAAGATTTATCTTATACACAATAAAACTATCTATCTAGTTACGAAACCAAAATAAGGAACACAAATTTAGGGAAAAATCAAATACAGGGTGATCAAATTATAGTCCTTAGTCCGATACCTCCATTGTCTAGGATAAAAAATTTCATATAAAAGTTATATACAAAGTGAAGCTTCATCTCGAAATTATTTTCTAATATACAGGGTGATCCATTACAGCATATCAAGGTTATGGTTTTTTAAATGGATAAGATAAGATAAATATGGAGCTTACGTACTTCTAGGAGCCTCTCCACTACGACCTTCGCAGATCTATTGTGTGTACCCTGCTATTATTCTAAAGTTACATATACTGGGAGGGTTGTGGTTTTTCCTCCCCTATCATTGAAAACCTCAGCCTAGTCGGGCTTTCGCCGTAGCACAGCATGTGTAATGAGGTTTCCTAATCTTCTTGGCAAAACCTGCATATGGTTATGTCAGCCAATCCGATGTTATTCATATGTTTGTTAAGTCTATAATGCCCTGTCAGGAGCCCAACCAGGATCCTGATTGTTTTCCTATTCTGGCTCAGTAGATACTCCCTGAATTTTGGCGAGGATTTCTTGATGAACTCCTTGGCCTTCCTCATTCTTGGCGCCTTGTTCCACCATTCTCGAGACAGCTTTTTTGTCCAAGTACTGTTATTTGTTTTCTGTAGTGCTTTCGCTATGCCACAGAGAAGTTCTGTACCAATGGGAGTACAACGTGCCCCTTCTCGGGCTAGTGAGTGCCTCAAACTTTTGCCTTAATAGCTCTCCTGCGTAGTGTTGTATTGCTGCAACTTCTGCCTGGAATATCGTCACATGTTCGGCTCAGTAAGACCTTTATCTTTTGCTTCGCTATATATAATTCTGCTCCTACACCTTCCTCGGTTTTTGAGCCATCTGTGTAGCAGTGATACATTGTTATTATTTTTGGAATGAGAAAAAAGTAAGCGTCTTTGTAATACGTTGTTCGACCCAAAAAATTCAAGAAGACCTCAAAAACATTTTACATTTGCTCTAAAACTCTAGAATAGACATGATGACTGATTTTGAAAAACTTCTCCACGATGTTTTCACATAAATACTTTATCTACATTATAATATATTATTTCTCTGAGAAAAAAAGTTTTTAAAGCAGAAATTTACCTTTTAAAAATGCATTTTAAATGCTGCGCCAAAACGCAAGAATAGTAATGGCGTCTATCTGTGACTTCATCAATTCGTAAATACCATTTATAGGTGATCTGTGTCATTCTTAGAACATAAAACAGACTGTTTTATGTCAATGGTAAAATCGTCAAACTTCAGACACTTGACAGCTTGTTAGAAGTTTATTTTAATACATAATTTGAATCATACAAACAAAGGAAATTCAAAACAGAACAGATGTTCGGACCATAGATAGTTCGTACTTATCTATGGTTCGGACGAAAGACAAAATATCAAGGTCAAATTTGCGAAAATACGACGTCACTCTCTTCTGATTGGCGTTTGAGCTAAGATGGCGGATTATTAAATTTTGTGCTTATATTTTTACTAAAATATTGGTTATGTAAAATAAAAATGGGTAATTTTTTTAGAATCTCTGCATCATATATAAGGTTTGTTCCAACACATCAAGAGACCGTTCTTGGGACGGTGACGCGCATGTGAATTAGCAAAAATGCGTTCCAACCATGAAAGAACCGTTTAGCGAACGATTATTTGTTTTGTTCCAACTCGATTTGGTATCGTTATGGAACCGGTTCAAGAACGATTATTTCGATACTTGATCGAAAGCAGGTATCAAGGGAACTGACTTGCGCAGTACATATAACCATATCTAGTTAGGTTAGTTGCCTTGATTTGTTGTTTTTGTATTTGTTGAATTTTTGTGTGTATATTTGTCTGTGCTATCTGTTATAAATAAACAGTTTTTTACTTAACAACATGTACCATATAAACATAAAAGTATGGTTATGATTGATACGTTCCAGATTTATGATTCAAATCAGTAACTAAACCGTTCCAGCCATGATTTATTTTAGAATGGTTATTAGAACGGTAAACACTTGGCGACTGCGTAACAAATCCCTAAGAACGATATCGATAATGATTCAGGAACAATTACAAATTGTGTGTTAGAACAAACCTATAATTATATTAAATAAATATTTTAGTGATTCTTAGTGACTGTCATCATGCCTATTTCATAACTTTCCCTTTATCCTTTCCAAATAATCCCTTGGTGCGAGAGAGGAAATACATTTAATTTTATGTTAGTCGTGTTGATATTCTTAATCTTCAAAAAAACCTGCACTATTAAAACAGTTACAAGGTTGTTCTATTACAAGGTCAAATTTTATGAATGCATCAAAAATTTACCGTACTACGTAAGTTGTTTAGCCATTAAATTCAATAGTTTTTACATAGTTGTAAAAAAAAGTCAACACCAATAATATCTATATAATAAACCCGTGCCTACCCTGATACATAAATAACTTTATTGCTGTCGTGAACCGGGACTTTTTGTCCGACCTCAGAATATTATGAATATAACTGCACCGCACTGATTCCGACCGGTGCGATGTGAACTCATATCGTGGAACTAATTATTATACAGATTTAATTAATTTCAGTACACGTAATTATCTCGCTAATGTTTAATGGTAGATGTGTTATTTAAAGAATTAATGTACTACATACAATTTTTTTCTTTATGATAAATAATTTTGGGTTATTTTCAATGAATTTGATACCCTTTTTGAAGGTAAGTAATGTTGCATCGTATCCATTCACCTTTCCATGTATTGAAAGTTATTTTTTCTCCTTTATATTGCAAACAACGCAGTTTGACGCTGTTTTGAAGGACGTAAGTAACAATTACCAAAAAGGTATCGATTGCCCTTGACGACGGGTTGTGAGTCAACTTACCACCCTTGTATGCCATATAAAACGTGTATCTTATTTATTTATAATAATATTATTACAACTACGAATATTATTTACAAAATGTTGACAAATGTTCTCATTTTTTCTGAATTTGCATGAAATTTTCTGACTCCATAATTTCTCCATCTCTGCTGTTATCACAACATGTGGGAAAAATAACATTCGCTTTATTCTTCTGCCGCCTAATAGTACTCAACTCACACAGCCACTGGATGTCAGTGTTTTTCGATCAATAAAGGCAGCGTGGAGGAGGATTCAACAAGAGTGGAAAAAACATAACAAGGGAACCATCAGAAAAGATGTTTTTCCCCGCCTTTTAAAGCGAGCACTAATCAAAGTTTCAACCACTAATGAACAAAATATCAAGTCAGGATTTGAAGCGACTGGTATATGGCCATTAGATAGGTACAAAATCTTAAATAGGTTGCTTAAAACAGACCAACAGAATTTGCAACACTATTTCCAATAGTCCAAAAGCTAGCTACATAAAACAGTATCGATAAGGTACACGACAGTTGAGTTAATAAATGGTTCTAAAAACATTAACCCATCGCGTTTCCATAGGCTGGAAATGTAAATGGCGGCCAGTTTTTCGCGTCGGAAGAACCGATAAGGTACACGCGTGAAATTTTTTTCAGGCATTGTTAAGACCTTGACTAAGAGCGGTGTAACAGTGGCAGAAAAGTAGCAGGTCGGAAAACCCTCGGCAGAAATGATTCAAAGTCGTTGAAAATTCCCATGAAAAAACCATCCTCGGCAGAAGGAACTAAAAGTCATGGAAAACCGCCGATGCCAAAACAATAGACGAACTCCGAGCCGCCCAGGTATTTATTTAATAGTACCTAACTGTTTAAAAATATATAATCGCATAAAATGTAAAAAACATCATTCCTTTGATAAAAAACGAAAAATATACACCATATAAGTTACTGGTCGTTATCGTTATAAGTGTCACTTGTACTTGATTCACTATCATTTGTGTTAGAACTATCTAAATAAATAAAAAGGATTTATTCACACTTTCAATAACATGGGGTACGTTCACTTATTTTCACGGAACTTTCACAAATACCACCCTTCCTTCTCAAAGTCGGTTTTTACAAAACTAAAACCATAATTAAAACTAATATAAGTATAGTTCTTTTCCTAATATGGAATATTTTGTTGTTGGCGAAAAATAAATTATTACCTGACAATTTAATTCATGTATAAAAAATCGCATATGCCACAGTGCAATTGTCACTTTGACAGCGGCAAAAATTAGCTTTAACTTTTACAGCGACAAATACACTAGTGGTTTTTTCACTTATTCATTTGTTCATCAATTATCGCGGTGTTGGTTACCAGAATAAATAGTTTGGCATGTTTGTCAACAACTTATTGAATTTTCAAGAACTAACAATGAGTCGATTCGGTGTGTCTACGAACGCCGAAATTAGTCAAATTGTTAATACCTGTGTGCCTACTAATACAGTTGCAACGCAATCATCAATCTGGCGACAATTTTCTACGTTTTGCGATGCAAAAAGATACACATTTGAGCCAGATACTTCCATCGAGAAATTGAATGTAATATTGCAAGATTGGGCATTTAATATGCGAAAAAGTAACGGAGAAGACTACAAAGAAGCGGTAGTTAAAACAATTTGGAACACCACCGCTAAAATGCTACAAAGTAAATATTATAACGAATTTAATATTGTATTCAACCCTTTCACCGATGTTCAGTTTAATTCACCACGAGCTGCACGTAATGCTAAACGTAAAGTCCTACAAGCACAACCCGAAAAGAGAAAATGTAGTGCATCAGCTCTTAATAAATCTGAAGTATTTGCAATGGCCTGATTATATAACGAAAATGAACCGGAAGGACTTCAAAAGAAGTTATATCACATTTTGGCGTTTGAACTAGCTTGGCGCGGAGGAGAAGCAGCTTACTGCAAAACCACTTATTTCGTATCTGAAATTGAAAATAATGGAAAAGAAACTGGACGTATCGAGTATAATCCTCTATTTTCGAAAACGGGACAAGGCGGCAACAATAAATTATGTGACAGCAAATGGATCACGCCTAATATTTTCGACGAAGATATTTGCCCAATACTTTTATTCAAAAAGTTAATAGAAAAACGAAACACTTTTATAACTTCGGACAGAGTATTTCTTACACCAAATCCCTTTTGGAAAAAGAAAAATTCTAAAGGTTGGTACAAGAATTTGCCGATTGGAATTAATGAAATTTCCAAATGGACTAAACCATGGAGACTAGATATAAGGAGCCCAAACTCTGTATATAAAAAGTGTCCGTCGAAATTAGGAAAATTGTGGTGGCGCTGGGGAGGCTAGAGATTAAAATCATGTTTGACGTGTTAAATTTTAGGTTATGTAAATGGAGGGTTTGTTTATTTTCATTCGGTTACCTTTTATGCTTGGTTTTAGCAAATTTCAAGGAAAAAATAAGCATTTCCCGTAGCTGGTGCTATGTTTGGTTAAAGGTAAGTTTCTTCAATATCATTATATAGGCAATTGTGTTGCAAAATTGTAATGAAAACAATAAACCTAACCCGAGAGTCCTACATCAACTACTTACTGTTGCTCGAAAATAAGACAGGGGCTGGGGTGTGTAATTTATTTTATTTTTAACTTTACTTCTAGTTGGACAACTTTTCACGACACACGTTTTTCACATTGTAAATTTTTATAAAAACTTCTATAAAAATAAACACTATTTTCATTTTTTGTTAGGTTAACTTGTCCAGCAAACTTCACTCTGTAATTTTAATCGCTAGCTACTCTTGCGCCATCTACTATTTGTACCTTACCGCTGGACACTTTTTCGAGATTTTTCCTATACAAGTTTGTGCTCCTTATATCTAGTCTCCATGGACTAAACGCTCAGCACAACGCATTGGTTTAGATGTCAAACGTGTCAAAATTACAAATCACTCAAATCGAGCGGCAGCAGTTAGCGAATTAAGTAAAAGCGGAATTGAAGAACAAGCTCTAATAAAAATAGCAGGACACAGCAATTCATCATCAATAAAACCATACTTACAAGTTGACAAAGAGTATTATTCAAGCATTATTCAATCAATTCGTTTGGAAAATGAAAAAACTTCAACATCTACTTCAGAAACTATTAGCTGTGGCACCCGCAGCGATATCACTGTTCCTAGTATGAATTTCAATAACTGCGTTTTTAATAATTGTACATTAAAATAAAAATGTGTTTATTTTTAATGTTTCATAAATAAAGTTTGCATTGATATGTTTCCAAATTTCTCATTCATTAAATTGTCCTGCCGAATTACACTCGAGGTTTGTATTGATATTGGGTAAATTTGTGTTGTTCAAATTCTAAACTGTTTCCTTTAGCAATTTGACTCGAATAACTGTCAACCTAAAAACACTCCACCTTCGGTGTCGTGTTTTTAATAGTTGACAGTATTTCTCATTAAACAACCCAAATTTACCCGATAAAATACAAACCACTTGTGCAATTATAAGTGAAAACTCTATAAGACTTTTGGGTACTTTTTCTTTTCCATCAGGTATAGTGCGGCCCTGCACGGTAAATCCGAAAAGTTTTATGGTTTTATTGCATCTCAAGCCTTAGTCAAGTCAAGTCAGTTTCTTAGATCCTGATAAGCAATATACCTATTATAGGTCATAAAGACGAAAACGTACATTAATATTTCTCAAAATACGTAACCAGGTTTTTGTTTTTCTACCTTCGAATTTCTGTGTTTATTCATAACATCTATTCGAAGTGATCCACTACAAGTGGCACTTGAAAGTATTTATTTTTTAGTAATACCTAAGGTTACTATTAAATTATTTTAAAATATTTCCTCAATTTTGAGTACAACTCTGTAATATCCGATAAATACCTGTTAGTTAGGGGATTATAGCATTCCACTACTCTTTGTTGAAATAAACTACAGTACTTTCCCAAACCGTGAAAATAATTTTCCATTTTTTTTTTATAAATTAATTTTTATCTTTGGTAGTTTCAAATGTATTTTTCCACTAGATATTTTAGGCTCCGAAAATTATTATTCTAATAAAAATTGTATAATTATTACAAACGATACAAATCCAAAATTAATAATTGGAGAAAGCTTCAGAAATTTTGGTTAGATCAAACATAAATTGTGGCTTATGGAAAGTGGCTGTTTCAAATCAAGTATTGCTACGTTCAGCCATGCAAGAAACCCCCGAAATAACTTATAAATCAGACATCTGTTGTTAATTGATTAAAACAACATGAATATCATCTGTAGCGTCTGCGGTCACATCACGAATTAACAGTAAACTTTGAAAGAAAGATTGAGTTTTACCACAAATAAATATAGTAGCTTTTATCACAGTTTGAACTAAAAAGCAAAATAATATCTTTAATTTATGTCCCGAACAGAAATGAAAAAAAATTTATCTGTATATACGTATGTATTTATACAGTGTGAAGCAGCCGAATGGAATACATTCGATAACGAATAAATGAGGGCGTCGATTTGTATTTTTAAACGCGCATTTAAAAAAAATTATATAGGGTGTGTCATGTGACAGTGGCCAATACCAACTTTCTTATTTTAAATGTAGGTGTAGGTCATATATATTATTTATTTTTTGGATTCTTCAGAAAATTCTAGACATAATTCATGTACAATGTCCTAAACCTATCTACAACTGTTTCGGAAAAGTGTTTTTTCAGATGTCATCTAACGTTAATCAACATCTCTGGCGTGACTGATGTAATCGCAAGCGTGATTCGTCTTTTTAAGTAGTCAAAATTGAGGAGTTTAGTTTTGTATACAATACTTTTGATATATCCACACAAAAAGTAGTCTAGTGGTGGCGTCAGATCAGGAGATCGTGTTGGCCATTCTATCGATCCGCGTCTCCCTATCCACCGATTTGGAAAAATTTGGTTCGGGTACTGCCGGACTTTGATTTGGTAATGGGGCGCTGCTCCATCTTGCTGAAACCATATTGTATTGGCAGGAACTTGTAGGTTTGCTGGATCAGGATATAAGTTTGTCAAAGTTGGCACATTATTTTGGAGCAGTGCTAAATATTTATCTCCATTCAAGTTGCAATGAATGAAACAGGGATCTACGATATGATTTCCAGCAATTCCTGTCCAAACATGAACTTTTTCACGATATTGCGTATGTTCTTCTCTCATTCAGTGAGGATTCTCATTAGACCAATAGCGGCGATTTTGAGGATAAACATGACCGTGAAGTGTAAATGTGCTCTCATCAGAAAACAAAATATCTTTTAATTGGATCACATTGTTATCTAACATTGTCATCATTTGTTCACAAAAATACGTTCTTCTATCGAAATCGTCTTCCATGAGCTCCTGATTTGGCATCATTTTATAGGGATGCATTTTACTTTTCTAATATTCGAAAAATTGATGTGTAGATAACGTTGAAAAGTGGGGATTTTCGACCAGAATTATGTGGGTTTTGAGTGTTATGTAGCGAATTTGAAAAATAAAATAATATTTTTTTTAATGTTAATTTTTGTAATAAATCTGAAAACATTTAATATTTCCAAAACAGTCGACGATAAGTATTGGTCACTGTCACATGACACACTTATATACAGTCAAACCTGGGTAAGTGAGAACTGGATAAGTGAGAAAACTCTATAAGTGAGTGTAATAGCCAGGACCCGTCATTTTAAGCTCCCAAAACCTCTATTAGCGAGAAACAGAAACCTGTGTAAGAGAGAGTCGTTTTTCCCTCATAGACCTCCGTAAGTGAGACTGCTACTTATCTATACCTCTATAAGCGACAGTTGAGCTTTATTTATTTATATTATTGTACACAACAAATGACAAAACAAATTACAAATTTAACATCTGCTATTTTATATATATTATATATATATTTTATATACATATCTTTTTTTTGAAAAAAATGCGCATTTAAAAATACAAATCGACGTGTCCACGCGATTTTCCCAACACAGGGTGTTATCGAATTTATTCCATTTGGCAGTTCCACACTGTATGTGGTTGAAAAAATAATCTTATAAATATAATTTACAAAAAACAATCTAAAACAATATTCAAAACACTGCATATATCAAATGACTGTGACAAATGTTATTTTGGTGAAACATCTAGACTAGACCATTTAACATCAGAATAAATGAACAAATTAAATTAATATAAAGCTAGAGAGTCCTCTAAGGATGCGTTGAAACTAAGCGGGTGAAACTATGCTTAACCAATAATCAGTGGTTAAACCTTTTACCGTTGTAACACGGAATGTCGATCAAGGGTCACGTAACCAATAGATCTCAGTTGGCATTAGTGGGTTAATCAAAAAATGTCAATCTAGCTTTCGTTATTTATATATAGGGTGGTCCTTAAGTAATTGTACATTTAAATAAAATCTTCACTTTAAAATGTTGTGATTTGAACCAACTAGCTTCAATAAAATGTTGATATTAAGTGTGATAAACATGAAATTTTAGTTTTTGTTTTTTTTACAATAACTTTAATGCTTTTTGACATGTATGCACAAAAATTTGACGGTAGGGATATCAAAAATCATAATCATCGTACGTAAAAAGTCAGAAATTCGAAAAAAAATTTCTATAAAAACTGTGGTTTAAATTACTAAAACTAGTTTTCTTTAAAAATGTATGGTAAAATTCTTTAAGGCTTAGCAAACGTTCCGAAAAATGACTCCCAAAATACCAAGAAATACTTCATAGATATAAGTCAATATACAAAGTATTCAAAATAACAGAATTTCGAGTAATTGGGTTTGATACAAATTTTTTATAATATTCCTAAAACGTATGCAATGTCAAAAAATACCGAAAATGCATGTAACTTGGCTACGCCACATTATATTCTAAAAATATTGCGTCAGATTGAATTTTTACCGAGGATTTTTAAACGCAAAATGTTCCAAATATTGTCAATATTTTTTAAAAATTTCCCATTTCATTAGATATACACAAATATGATATTTGTTAGGGTTTATTATAGATGATATTCTTCCATATTGGTTGTACTTATTTCATATAGGTAACTAATTTTGTTTATTTAAGATATTCATTTACTTTGTTTAGATTAAAAAAATTTTAAACATCAATTAAATTTCATATCAGACAATTGTTAAATATCACTTATATTCATTTTAATAATTTTAGATCACAACTTTGTATTTATTACCATGACATTTCAAATGTACTTTATTTAAGATAAAACTATAGATCTTTGTACTGAGTGTGCAATTTTCTATTTTATAGCCTGAAGATGGTATAGTAATACCGAAACTAGTAGCAAGTTGAGTGTTCCTACAGAAACAAATATATATTTTGTGGTTTGACTTTGAGTTTCATAGAACCTTTTTTTTGGATTTTAACCACTAGATACTGAATGAATTAAAAATGTTTTTTTAAATGATAAAATTCATGAAAACTGCTATTTTGAGCAAGAAAATTAATGAAAAATGTTATTTTAAACATCAAAATTGATGAAAAATACTATTTTTAAATGTAAAATTCATAAATACTGCTATTTTAAGCCAAAAAATTAACTGCTATTTTAAACAACAAAATTAATTAAAAATGCTATTTTAAAATGTAAAAATCATGAAAAATGCTATTTAAACAAGGAAACTAAAGACAAATGCGAATTTTAATGAAAGATTCATAAAAACTGCTATTTTAAATAACAAAATTGATTAAAAATGTTATTTTAAAATGTAAAATTCATGAAAAATGCTATCTAAACCAGAAAATCGATGAAAAATACTCATTAAATTATAAAATTCAAAAAACCGCTGTTTTAAACCAGAAAATTGATGAAAAATCTCATTTAAATAATAAAATTCATTAAAACTGCTGTTTTCAACCACAAAATCGATGAAAAATGCTCATTTGATTGATAAAATTCAAAAAAACTTCTATTTTAAACAAGAAAATCAATGAAAAATGCTCATTTAAATGATAAAATTCATTAAAACTACTGTTTTCAACAAGAAAATCAATGAAAAATGCTCATTTAAATGATAAAATTCATAAAAACTGCTATTTTAAACAGCAAAATAGATGAAAAATGCTCATTTCTCATTTAAATAATAAAATTCCTAAAAACTACTTTTTTAAACAACAAAATCGATGGAAAATGCTCATTTAAATGATAAAATTCATAAAAACTTCTAATTTAAACAACCAAATTGATGAAAAATGCCATTTTTAAATGTAAAATTCATAAAAATAATAATAAATTAAATAAAAAACTTACTTCCGACTGTTTTATATTCTAAAATATATCACTCATGAAAAATCACATTATAAGTCGATGTTAAGATCACTAAAACTCACACGATACACGTAAACAATTCCGAATAAGTTAAAAAAAACTCTGAACAAAAAATGACATAAATAGATATATCGAAATTAGTTACGCAGTGCGGAATAGAAATCTCTTGACTTTTCAGGTTTCACAGAATATTATCACTTGACAGTGATCGCGAACGCACATGTTGAAGGCTGTACTCTAATGTCTTGTTGCTTCGCGACGTGTTCTGTTGAAAAGTAAACGAAGAACTGCACACTAGAGTTGCGGTTCACCTGTCAGACCTGAATTAACTAACACTTTATTTGATTAGAAGGGGTTAATTATTTTATAAACTGTTTTTTTAAATAAATTAGAATGAAGACGATGCAAATTAAATATTATTTAAATCATATAAATAATTGATACGAGTATAGAAAGATAATTGAAAATTTAAAATGTTAACTTTGTCGATGTCGACCATTGGCTTGAATATTAATAATTTGTTATAATGCAAACACACAATGCAATAACGGCAACCAATAATATTTTTAAAAAAGCCTTATGAATTCTAATATAGAATTGGAAGATTTCCAGCCTCCGTGGCGCTTTAAAGAAAGAATATCAGCTCCAGCATCTACCAAATGTGTTGCAGATGATCTTCGGAAACAATGTCCTGTATTTTCTGTCGGATTTGGCAACTGTAAATAACTTGCAACAATTTGCGGAATTTTTACAAATTGATTTATTCCAATGACTGTCTTCCATCCTTTTCCCTTGTTGAATTTAGAAAAAAATCTAGGATTTTCAAAATCATTAGGCCTAAATGATACGTACTTTCTATAAACATTTAAATAGGTTTCGTTAATGATAAATGATCTAGGCTTATTTGTTTTTGTTTCTGGTATTTTTACCAGTATTTTTGAACCGAAATTTTCTATATCCTGAGAACTTTCATTCGGACAAGCTCATCTTGTCGACAGGCTCCTGCTATTCCAAATATTAGAGCTACCTAAAAAGTAAACAAAAATTGTATATTTCGTATTTTATGTATTTTAAGTAATACTATTTTATCTACACTGTGGGCCGAAATGAAGGAGTACATTTTTTAGTTAAAAATATTTTTTTTGTTTTTTGGGCGATTTATTTTCTTTTTGCAGGGCTAATAACCTAACATGACCTCAACATTACTGTAAGGTCGTTGCAAATGAAAACTGTCTTAGCTAAAATTGTACTAATATGTTTTTTCGGTAGATAAACTATCCAGAACACTTCAGTAAAAAGGAAATTTTCCGAAATTACCGGATTCGCGAAATACCATTTTTTTATTAAATAATATTTTAACAAATAACACATTTATGAAAACAGTTTAGTAACCTAAAACTTGGAGTAAAATATTATGAATATGGCCACCATTATTGTTTACCACTTCTTGAAGTCGTCTACGCCATAAATTGATAGCTCCATTTATTGCACCCTGTCCAAAATTGTTCCAAACAAACTGCATTCTTTCTTTGAGCTGCTCTATTGTTTCAAATTGTTGCCCGTCATACAAATTTTGTTCGAAAATTCCCCAAATAGAATAATCAACCGGATTTAATTCTGGGCTGTTAGGTGGCCACATTTCTGGTTCAATATAATCCGGGCAATTTTCACTCAAGAACATCCTTGTAGTGGAAGTGTGCGAGGAAACACCATCCCGTTCGAAAGTGTAATCGTAACCAACATCTTCAATTTCTGGCAATAGGTGCTGCAAGATTTGTTCTTGATACGTTTCTGAATTGAGTTTTACCCCAGCATCAACAAAAATCAGACGAGATTTTCTCAACATGGATACTGCAACAGAGACCATTACACCTTTTAAGAAATGACTTTTTTCAATCAAAAGATGCTCTAAAAGAATTTCTTTCTTAAATTGTACGTCAGAATATACTCCTATTATTTTGAGTATTTTTAGGTGGCCGTAAATAAAACATTTTTTCATCTGAAAACCATATTTTTCTAATGTCTTCGCGAGAGCGGAATCTTCGTAGTAGCAAATTACATTTTTCCAATCGTTTTTCTCTTATACTAGTTTTAGATTACAGCCTTTTTAAAGAAATTGTTGGCAATTTAATTGCTGGCCTTTTTGAATTATAATTGCGCATGCGTTCCAGCCATTTTCACTGCAACTTTCAGGTTTGAAAAATATAGAAATATTCCTAATTTTCAAGGTTATTCACGCGCAACTTTACATATTTTTAGTGATTTAAGATTTGGACAACATAATTATTGTGTTGGTAGGTAATTCGGTATAATAGCCGACTATAAAAAATAGAAGAAGAATGTTTCGAAAGAAAGTATCAGTTTTCTTTATTCGATGCTCAATTTATTCTAACAACTTATCGAATGTAGGCTCATTCATTCTCAAGTAGTTTTTAAAGGCTTTCAAGTCGTTACAATCTTTGAATTCGTTTGTAATTCCTAAGTTTCCCATTGTTTTATTTAACCATGGTTTGTTCCAACAAGATCTATTCCTCCTGTTTTTAATCCGCCTTTTTATATAAGTGGCAAGAACAGCAGTAGTAGTGATTGCCAGAAGTAAAACTTTTGTTTTTTCTGTATTCATTTTCAAAGTGAATTTTCTAATGTGATAATAATAATGTCAAATGTCAAAAAAATCTTGGAAAGATGCAACAAATAAGCTGAAATGTAAGAAGACTGGATTTTAATTTTGCATGCAATTTATATTGCCTGCAATAAAGTTGCTGCAAAAAGGCTGTAATGTAAGACTAGTTTTACATTGGCCGTAAGTCTTTGACATTAAACTTTTTTAAATATTTTAAGATGGCAGTCTTCTTTAATGATTCTTCGAACTGACGTACGGGAAATCCTAGTTACTTTTGCGATTTTCCTTGTTCCAACAGATTGGCCAGGTTGCAAATTTCCTAAAACAACCCTTACTGCTGCTTCGTCCGAGTCTCGGACCGGGCATTTCACCGTACCGAGACTAAAGTGGGGCATTGGGGTAAATATATCACTACACACTGTTCCTGTAGTACTCGAACGCAGTGATCCGAGAGCATCTGGGTTGTACTACACTATGACGTCCGAACGGGAAATTGACATAGACATTATCTTCCCTTAGCTGGGAAAATAGTGTCTGAAATGTACCAACAATATACCGTTGTGCAACTATTGGATGAACCCAAACAGTTCTCAATTTTTTTGTTTTGCGACGATGTCTTAATAAAGAAATAATAATCATTTTCTTACGTCTGTCCATGAACACTGAATACTGCACTGATACTGAAAATGATGTGGTGAGGTCTCCGGATCGAGAGAAATCGGATAAACAGGTATGCGGTGTGTAAAATTCATACGAAAAACACTCGGACCGTTAAAGACCCGGGCCGGGTGTTTTTCTTATAGTATGTAACGACACTTACTCTACCAATATTAGTACAATTTTAGCTGAGACAGTTTTCATTTGCAACGAGCTCAAATGCACTGTTATATAATTTTTTTCACCTACGACACCCCTGTAATCAGTCAATAACACACAGTCGGCATCAATGTAATGACGTCTATTACGCACGGTAAAAAAAACGCACAGCTGTAAAGTAAATCGCACGGCTTCCCTAGCAACATCTTAGCAACTGTCAATAGACGTCGCCATTTTATTCAAAAATATGGCATGAGCCGTCAAAACATCAAACTTAAGTAGGCCGCAATAGCGATTTGCGAACGAACTGTCAAAAAACTTTTTTATTATCCTTATAACTGGTTTGTGTATTTGTGTAAAGTTTTGTTCAATTAAAAAATATAGCAGGTGCAAGTAATAGAGATGAAAGTTTACCAAGCACCTCTAATGTAAATGTTGTTTCTTATGCTTCAACAAGCAAAGGAAGCGATTTACCATTTGTCTTCAATAACTGCAATGTTACTATAAACAATTATTATAATAATTAATAGTAATATGGAATTGAATGTTATACAATAAAATTATTAAAAAATGTTGATGTTGTTCAAGTATTATTAATAATAAGAGTATAAATACAAGTACAAGTAGGTCGTAGGTAAAGTATAGTACGTAACTCGTGTTGTAAAGCATTTTACGCACTCACGGAATTACGCACTCGCCGCTACGCGGCATCGTGCGTAAAATGCTTCTTACCACACACGTTACGTAATATACTATTATAAGTGCTTTCAAATTTACAGTCATGTTGAGGACATGTTAGGTTATTCGCCCTGCAAAAAGAAATTAAATCGCCCAAAAAACAAAAAAAATTTGGATTTTTTCGGTTTGTATCCTGTAGCTTGACGTTTTAAAAATGCTCTCAGTTTTTGGTACTGGGCAATATTAATATTATTTTTAACAGACAAAGTTGAACGAAGGATGGAATAATGTGCCCACAACGTCGAAGATTTCATTGTTTTAGACAATTCAGCAACATACGCCATCAGTACATTCTCAGAAAAGGATGCAAAAATCCATAAAGCGTTGGTACGCAAATTCATACTTCTCTCTGGATTTCGCCGGAAGTAAATTAAGTGAAGCCGCGTTCGCGGCTTCTACTAGTTCAGGAGGCGTGCAAGGTAACAAATAATCACTATCAGTGTTCATGTTTACTAATTCTTTTTTAATTCCTTATAAAATACAACGAATCAAACAAAACCGGCTTGAAAGTTATTTTACTTTTGTCATAACAAAGTAATTTCCATGGTTACCACTTCTATATTTCAATATGAACATAGAGAAACCTTTTTTCTTATTTTTTTTGGGGGGAATCAAACCACAATAAAAAAAAAATTATTATTGTGGTTTGATTCCCAAAAAAAACATATAAAAAGAATAAGTAATGCCACAAGGAACTTACCCTATTTAAATTACTTGATTACATCTTGAATTAAATATTTTTTAATTAATTTTTTAAATGTAAATCAACGTTCGAAGAAAAAATAGTATGTATAATTCGTGGGAAAAGCATATTCCCAAACTCCTGTGTTACCAGAATCGTCGCTACGCTCCTCGTCTGGTAATTTATCACAGTCGTTTGGGAATATTATGCTTTTACCACTAATTATACAATATACTATTGTGATATTATAATATGAAAATATGTTAGTGATAACGATAACAATAAAATATTTCAATGACCACTAAACCGGTGGTGTACATAAAATTTAATAGTATTATTAATAATTCCATTGTTGAGAATTCGAGTTTTCAAATAACAAATTTGAATCTAGGATTCAAAACCTTTTTACTGATATTCTGTTTCACGCCGAACGTAAAAGCGTTTAGCGTAGTCAAAGTACACAAAATATCCTTAAAATGCCGCAAAAAACACAAAAATATTGAAAATTCAATATTGAGTATTTAAAAGGGTTGTGATTAACATGAGAAAAACTTTACGATGCTAGGCATGCGATTTTCCGGAAAATCGTCGAGTGAAAATTTTTGTTTTTTCACTCTAATTGTTCAAATAATGAAAACACAGAAAGATGTTCAAATCAAAAATTGTAGCTAATAGATTTATCTACAAAATTTGTCTGAACATTTTTTTTGTATCTGCATTAGTTTTTAAAATATATACGAAATTTCCATAGTAGTATTTTTGAACATCATCAATTTTCATGTTTTTAATTTTACGATAGTAAATAAACAATGACATTTAGAAAAAATTTCTTCATATGAAATGTGTTCTAAAATGGGGTATCTACAAATACATTGAAAAAAATAAATTTTTTTTAAATTTTTTAATGTATTATCATCGATTTTCCACGTTCTCTCACCTGCTTTTTCACCTTTATTTGTGCTCCCTTCTCTTTCTTACGTGAGCCGTAGGTGTGTTCTTTTGTATCGCGATCACTTCTAAATAGGTTCATTATAAAGTTCACAAATTTTTAGATAATATTATAAACGGTATAAAAAGTTATAGAAGGTTTGCTGACAGACCTCTGATTTAAGTATTTATTTTAAATAATTGTCTATTATTTAAAAAATTTGATATTTATAGAAAAACTGTATAGTAGTTTCGAAAGTAGATACTTCAAAGTGTTTAGTAGTAAAGTTTCATTGAATTATATTAATTTCGAAAAAAGATATAATTGAATGAAGTCTAAAAAAACAAGTAAAATTAAGCATGCAAAAAAAACAGATTTTTAAGAAGCATTCGTTTAAAATTCTAAATATTGATGGCTTTGCTTTTATAATAATAATGTTTTATGCTCATTTGCAATGCTAAATCCAAAAGGAATTTTCGCTGGGATAAGTATTAATTAAATAGGAATTATAATAAACTGATATTACAGTCAGAAAATCTACTTTTTCAAATTTGAAAGTATTTCTATCTAAAAGTTGAGATCTTTCTTTACATTTTACATGAGTTTATTTATTTTTTCAGAATGTTATAAGCCCAAAATTATTAACTTTTAAGTCGAGCGGTTAATAAATTTGGCTCACGGGCTGTTCGCGCGTAACCACGAATTGAATACCACTGAAATTAATTTTATCTCGTAAACGTTTTAATTTACAGAAAAACTTTTCAGACAAAATTTGTAGACAAATGCATCAGCTACAAATTTTGATTTGGAAGTTTTTCTGTATATTTAATATTTAAACAATTAGAGCGAAAAAACAAAAACAAAAATTTTCACTCGATGGTTTTCCGGAAAATCGCATGCCTAACATCGTAAAATTTTTCTCATGTTAAACACAACAAGTTTTTTGAATTTTTTGTGAGGTTTGATGTTTACTTTGACTAGGCGAATTACCCAACTTTTGTTCGAAGTTGGGAGTACACTGTATAAAGTTAAATTGTTAAATATATTTAAACAATACACCGATTTCAACTTTCAATCACGAGAAGAAGGTTGCGCATGGGTAGTCTATATATATACACACACACCAATTATGTGAGTGTATTTTATATATGTAAACGGTAATAGCAAAGAATACACGCATTCTTTGGTAATAGTCAGAAAAACATTATTCCGTAATCCACTATCTTTAAAATTCTTAGACGGAATCATATTATAAAAAAAGTCGATAATTTATTCAACAAAATAATTGAAATATATGGATATAGATTGACAACGTTAAATGTGAAATTTCAAGGATAGCTTTTCTATATCAATGTATACAATGAAATTGTGCAATAAGTATTGATCAGTTATTGTTTTCAAGCGGTAGCTACCAAATTTGATGTGTGTGATTTGCGGTGTTTAATAATATTAAAACGGCAATTAAATCGTACAGTGTAATTAAGTAATTGAAGTAAGTTTTTATAATAATTTATTGCATGTCGAAAGATAATTAATATTCTGTAAACTATTAAGTGAAGTAGTTTTGATATTTTAGTAGTTGAAGTAAAATAATTTGAAATAATTTTTTAAAAAGCGGCATATAGTTGCTCGTATAAAAAAATGTACAAAAATTCTTAACGTCATCCAATTCGAAATACTATTAATTGGTTAAATATTTGTTTCAATTCACCGAACTGATTAGAGGACTCTTTAGTTGACATGGATTAACAATACGAAAAATTAACATAGCCTAAAATAAATCCATATAATGGAAATCTTATAGTGAAGAAAGTGAGGTTATAAAACAATCTACAACAAAGTAGTTCGGTTGTAGCCACTGCGGCGTTACGATCTTAATTTGAATCCCCACTGTGATTCCCATTGCGTAGTTTCGAGAAATTTTTGTTTGTTTTTGCTCAATTTGACACGAGATATAATTAATTGATTCCATTTTATATGTGCACTGTATTTATTTAATTCATTTGCAAATATAAATTAATCTATATCACGACAAAATTATCATGCCAATTAAGAATAATGTAACAAAAGTATATATAGGGTGTCATAGTTGAAACTGACGTTATTTTAAACGCGAAAATAAGTTAGAAGATTAATTTCAAATAGAATAATTTTTTGTGGATAATATTAAGAAATTATTCTCGGCAGATAAAAATATTATCCTGAGGTGGATTAAAGGGCACGACAGGAGTAAAGGAAATCGCATTGCCAATTCTTCACCCAGGGAAGCGGCTGGACTAAAAATTTTAGGACCCAGTGACACCTACGGCCTAACGACTTCGACAATTGCGGAACTAGCCAAACGTTACACCCATGCTCAATCCCTTAAGAGATGGGATGGAATCAAAGGATGCAACTTGCTAGGATCATCCTGGACGACCCTGGGAAGCTGGCGTCGAAGAAATATTTGGCGATGATCAGGAAAAACCTACGTTTAACAGTAGGATTCTTGACTGGCCACTGTCAATTAAGGAAACCACTCCATACCATGGAGCTAGTGGACACACCTCTTTGCAGGTTGTGTGAAAAAGAAGATGAAACTGTCAGGCATGTCCTATGCGAGTGTCCGGAGTTATCGTCAATAAGAGAGAGTGTGTTCGGTGAGTCTTGGCCTACACCTGCCGATATAAAGGAGGAGATGTCTCCTAGTGACCTGTCCACCTTCCTGGGAAGGACAGGATGGACGATGACCTAGGTGGACAACTCCTTGGGAGGATGTACAATGGGTCACATGTGGCCTAAGTGCTGTGAGCCTACACTCACCCTCCCTACTCTACAGATACAGATACAGATTAAGAAATTATGCAGTTATACTGGACGAGAGAAAAAAATTCCCTAAAAATTTTCGACTGACAAGATATTAAAGAGTGTAGTGTTTTGTTCTTGTCCATTTTTCTAATTATACTTTTATAATCGCATAATTTTCAGTTGAAAATAGGTATTTTTTTTCTCTCGCTCTGTACAACTAATCAGTTTCAACTGGGTATTGTAAATATTAATTGTTACACTGAGTATATCAAAAATCTTTTATCTTTATTTGAAAACAAAAACACTAGAGATTTCATTGACGTATATAAATTATTTCATTTAACATTTTATAGATTTGTCAAGTAGCGATATTCCATATTGTATGTCAACAATGGTGTTCTTAAACAAACTGTTGACTATCTTAGTATGCGTAGCATTGACCGAAAGTTATATTGAAGAACCAGGTGCCAGATATCCAGCAACGAAAGGGGAAATATGGCCGAGACCTAGGTATCAAGTTAAAAATGATAAATTTTTCATCATCCAACCAAAATTATTCAAAATAGAGGTGAGTCTTCAAATTTTTATAGATAAAAAGTACGTATCTCATTGAATTCATGTTATCACAAAGAATTGTATTTGTCCTTTACCTACAACGTTATTAATAAGTAATTCACATACCCAGCTGGAAAGAGATTTTTCTGTTGTAACTCGATTTAGAGACTTCTGAAGGATCGGTCGACTCCATCTTTGTACTGCACTAGGTATGTCAGAAGCATGTCAGACTATAAGAAATTTTAGGGTGCCACTACCTTTTAGACATCGACGAACAAAACGGATCAAAAAACAAAGCCTGTAATTTGAGGTACTTAAATTCCTCCTGGAGGATGGACTTGGACAAAAGGTGGCTTCCGGAAAAGATTCGATACTAAAGTTGTCCTGCAGATTGTCTTACAATGTAAGTGTTATGGAGGTGTTTTCTAGGAGATGTGATTTCCACAGCAATTAATTAAAATAAGACAAAAAGGAGATAACTCAATAGGTAGAGGTATTGCCTTCAAAACGAAAGTAGCTTTGCTCGTTGCCAAAATGAAGGCAGATGACAATTGTCTAATGCGTCAGGGTTGGAAGTGGCTAATGAGATGTCAGGCGGAAATTAAAAAAGGATTTGCTATATTATAGACCTTCCCAAAACCTTTATCAAAATTAGTATTTTTGCTTCAGGTAGATCCTATTTGTATGTAATCCTCAGAGAAATGAACAATTTTTAATATTTGTTATAATCGTATGTTATAGGTAGTAATTAAACCGTGTGTCGATTAGACCTTAAATTGTATACATAATAATATCTACTGAAAGTTAATAAATATAGGTAATGTAAAATATCGACAATAATAGTGTGCACAGTTAGCCTATGTCTGTGTGACGTGGAGGTGATTGTTTGTTTCTTTGGGGCAGGTTAAATCACATTATCGGATATATATAGTTAATTTATTACATTACGATGATTGTTTCTAATGCCTAGACATTAAAAATCATTTTTACTGTCTATGCAGTAAGAGTGTTACTTTTATTATCGATAAATGTCACTAAAACTGACGTTTAATATTCACTATTTTTAGTGATTATTTAAGGATTAGAATCTTCTGAAAGAATTGAGTGCTTAAATCCTACTAATACCAGTTAAAACCTCTTTTCTCCCATCTCAAAACCTGGTACTGTTCTAGTGTTGACTTGATATCAGCAGCTTTAATGACTTTCTGCAATCTCTATACTTTTCTCTATTTTCATGGCATCTACTTATTTTCTTTATCGCATAGTCTTGTATAGTTTTTCAATTATCTTATCATTTCAAGTACCTACTTGAAACAATACTCTTTTTATCTACAAAACAGAAATGGGAAAATCACGTTTTACTGGGTGTACAACTTAAAAAATGTATATTGAAAGTAGCACAGATAAATTGTTGAGATCTATTTTCACATACCCAAAAGCAGACTGGATATTTGATAAAAAATGAACTTTGAATTATTACATGCCAATACTTTTAGCTTTATATATAGATATAATGCTACACACAGGCCTTTTTGGGCCCATAGCTTTGTGATAATTTCCTTCCATTGTTTTCTAACTCGTGCTTTCACGTTCCAGGCCAGTCCTGTTTTAGGTCTTCAATGGCTTCATTATTCCACCTTTTTTGGTCTTCCTCGTTTCCGCGTTCCTTCTATGTCTATGTCAATCATTTTTTTGGCATTCTGGTGTCTGGCATCCGCTGTATATGACCTAGCCATCTAAGTCTTTTTGCTCTTATTACGCTGCTCATTTCTTGTTCTCCAATTAAACCTCTTATTTCTTGGTTTGTTCTTCTTTTCCAAACCCCTTTTTCTTTTTTCCCTCCTAATATCCTTCTGAGTATTTTCCTTTCCCATATGTTTACTTTATTTTCCTCTTCTTTACTCAATATCCAAGTTTCACTACCATATAGTGCCGTTGGTCTAATAACTGTTTTGAATATATGTAACTTGATCTTTCTAACTACCTTCTTTTAAGTTATTATTTTATTTAGGGCTCTTGTCTGTTTACTTTTGTAACACTGTTCTCTCCTCAAGAGACAGATCCCGGCTAGAGACTCTCTCAAGGGTGGATCGACTCCATGTTAGTGTTACACTAGGTATGCCAGAGGGTTGACAGACTATAAAAGCTTAGGGCGCCACTACCTTTTTAGACATCGACGAAAAAAGATAATTTAAATTTAAGAAAAGAAACTAAGGTGAGAAAGGTAGAAACACCTTGTAGGATTTAATAAAAGTTAAAAATGAAAAAGTTACAAACTTACATGAACCCGGACACGATCCCCTACAGCTCTTACAGCCGGGTAGATAAGAAATTAAAAAAAGAAATTTAAAATATTAACTTTATTCTGCCTTGTGGAAAAAACAAAAAGGAAAGAGTGAGAAACCTGTACTTTATGAAGGTACTTAGCTTAGTTGAAGCTGATGGAGAGGTCTTGTCGAAACAGAAGAAACGAAAGATGTCCTGAAGTTGAAGTAGAGATGTCTTGAAGTTGAAGTATAGATGTCTTGAAGATGAAGAATAGCTGTCTTGAAGTTGAAGTATAGAGGTTTTGAAATGGAAACTAGATGCCTAGGGGTATCCTAGTGGTAATGGAATGTAACGGTATCTTGTAATATAACGGTATCCTGGCAGGGGTAACCTGGCAGCTGTGCTTACCACAGCAATTGAAGGTAAAACTTAATTAAATTTAAGAGACGATAAAAAGATACGTCCTTGCTACTCAAGGGTCGGTAACGGAAAGGGATGAAACCACCCCATGGAATCGAGCGTTGACATCATATGTCAATTGTCTTAACGGTCAACGAGAGTAGGAGAAATTTAGATCACAGAACTATATTGGAAGTGGTTACTATGACGGCGAGCGGTAAAATCGAAATTATTTCGTAAAATCGAAACAGGTCGAAAGACATGTTACACTTTCTTTTGTTAGTCTTGTTTCTACGTTCATCCCCGCATCGCCATCCTCCTTAATAACCGTACCTAGATAGATATAGCTTAGGACGAATTCCATTGGTATCTGTCCGTTCAGCTATATACTACAAAATTTCTCTTTGTTTCTCTTCTTTGTGGGGTTGTCATTTTCAAGAGCTTTAGCTCTCCAAATAAAGATTGGAAGGGAATATGTAGAGCGACGAGAAGAGTTGATGATAACCCCAATATTATATTCCAACAGAATTTCACAAACACGTTAATAAAATCTTTGTTCTCTTAGATCTTAGATTTTTTGATTTTTCATTGTACTCATTGCTTTATGTGTGTATTGTATTTATTTAGAAAATCCTTGGAATCATCCCAAGGCAACCTCTAAACAGAATTCAAACAATGGAAAACTTGGGGCAAAGAAAGTGAGGTTATAAAACAATGTAGAACAAACTAGTTCCGTTTTCTATGACTAGGTAGAGTTGCGATTAAATTAAATTACCCTATAGGACATGTCCACCAACTAAAAGTTGAAACTAATGACAGTCGTCCTGAGGATAAAAAATTATTTGGATACATTTTAGATACGTAATTTCATTGTTTTTTATTGATTTAAGATCCTTTTTGTTATAAACAGTTAGATTTAGCTTTTAAAACACCTAAGCAAATAAAACAATGTCGAAGAAAGCACCAAATCAAAATTAAATTAACTCAAACATGTGTTGTGCTTGTTTATCATCAGATTCATCAGGGCGTGACGTAAGGTGTACTCGCCCTATACATTTAAGTCCAAGAGGACACATTTTTTAGCTATCAACGATTAGTATATTACATAATACACGTTTTTCTACACCCATGTCCGTAAACGTCAAAAATCGCACTGTAGACATTCCTTGTAAGTGACATTTAACAATAACATACACATGCGTTTAGGTAAGAAAACTTAAATTTCTTTGTTGAATCAAATTGCAATCAAATTTTTATTTACGTACTAATTTATTTTATTTTATTTACATACTTTCAATCAATTGAAAAACATAAAAGCTCTTAGCATTCGTGAAATACATTTTAGATTAAAAGAGTGATGCTCCTAAATGTCGGCAACACGAGTTGTAATCCCATTACGCACTCGTGAAATTTACTTTAATGGGTTACTTACAACTCTTGTTACGTAATACACTATTTCAGTTTTCAAAACTAAAAATTCTCATTATTTGACTTACATTTTAGGTAATATCAACAAATTCGTGCTCGATACTTGAAAATGCTGTAGTTAATTACGAGCTTCTGATTTCTGAAGGATTGGTTGCAGCACAAAAAAATTTAAATCCAAGTCAACGTCGTTTACAAAAGAGACCATGGTTAGATGATGATAATTACTTGGGAAAATTGGATACTTTCAACGTTAGACTTGATGGTCATTGCGAGGATTCTGAATATCCCACTGATAATATGCAAGAAGCGTGTAAGTATTGGCGTAGCTTGCAACTGAGAACACAAAGAAAGATGATTTCTGCAAGCGTGGTAGAAGCTGATTGTTGAACATAAAGAAAGCTGAAAGTCGGCTAGTTTCATTCATTATATTTCAAAATGTCGACTACCTCAAGTGACGAAATTTGTTTAGTGGAAAATGTTTCTTTAAAAATGAAAAGAAAAGCTGGTGTTCATCATATAAATCGTAGTAGAAAAGAGTATGGAGAGTATTATCATCTATTTCTGCAGTTAGAAACCCATCCTAATAGATTTAAGTATGTAAGAATGAAATTACAGACGTTTGAGTATATTCTGAAAAAAATTGAGCACCGCCTAATAAAACCAACTGGCACCAACATCCGTAATATTTCGATTTGCGTGTGCTTTTCGTCTTTTGTCCCATAATGCAGGGCGTTCAAAAACACATGCAATTAGGAGTTCTGCATCAACCATTTTTGTCCAAGAGGTACGTAAACGCCGCAAAGTATGTAAACAGACTTAATGAAGCGCTGGAAAATAATGTTTTCCAAATTCCGATAAAAATATCGGACCGTATTACTAGCGCCAAAGAATACACCAAATTGCTAGCGCTGACAAGCTCGGACCTGCTTCTTTTGTGCGCGGTTGCATGTATCAACATAAATTACCATCTTTCTTTGTGTTCTGGCCTTACATTCAAGCCGAGATCAACTAGCAGCACACGATATCATTCCACGCCATCTCAATTCTAACGACATGAGTTCACGTGGGTTAGAAAATTGTCAGTACATATAGAATTTTTAGTTTAGTTAAACAACAAGAGAAAAATATTATGGGTCCACAAAATCAACAGAAATCGTAAAAAATGTGGTACTTCTTATGTTTTAATTGCAAAAACTGAACTCTATTGTGTAGAATTCACATTATACAAGAAATTATACAGTTGCACCTTTTCTATTAACAGATCTTGTTGCAATATCACGATCTAGTATGCATGCAGCACATTTTTAATTAATAATTTACGTGGCATGACGTGGCGTGGAGTATCGTGGTGTGGCATGGAGTATCATAGTGTGGCATGAAGTATCATAGTGTGGGTGGCTTGGCGTGGCATGGCATGTCGAAACAAAATCATTGTCGTTGCTTTTGTTATTGGTAAGGCGCGTTTGTATTTTGTTTTTTTTGTTTTTCGTTTTTCCTGTGTATAAATATTTAATTTCCAGCCAAATATACGTTTATTAAACACACTTATAACGTTGACAGTTAATAGTGACATTTGTGGTAAAAGAACGTGTGTTTAACTTTGACTACAATTTCGGAGAAGGAGCCTAATACAAAACTGAAGATCACTTTTCACATTTTCGCTAATATGATTTGTCGATAAAAACGTGAAAAGTTCTAATTTTGGGTGTATGACATTTCGCTCTGGGTTTAAATCATGTGGTAATAATTCACTAATTTCTTAATTTTAGATACACTTAACGTCTCAGAAAATGAAAATTTATTAAATTCTAGTTCAATTTGGGGTGTTCTTAGAGGACTAGAATCATTGTCGCAAATGGTGTATATAGGAGATGGCGGATTGTCGGTGAGTTAAGCATAATACGTAGTATATTTTTAAAAGCTGTGAGTTATTAGGGATGGAATCTAGTAGAAATTTGGGAGGCCAGAAATTTCACAACGTAAACTAAAGTAATATAAAAGGATATATAGGAATGAGTTTTATGTAGGCACAACTTAACCAAAAGTTGGTCCAAAATCCACAACTACTTGTTATAAATGGGTTTAATTGTTCTTCTTCACTACAATTTTGAGACACATTTGAAAAATGTTTTGTTCTTCAACTCAAAATCGCAAAGTTGCCGAAAATATTTACTATTACAATTTTTTGCAATATAACTATGAAGATTTATACCTGGTGATGACATTTTACGGTTCACTTACTTTTATTTCCTTTATTAGAACTAAAACCGTGAATAAATTTAAAACTGAACTTACCCTAAATCCTCGCCACACCATTAGTCAATACCAATTCTTATTGTTGAAACTTTGAAAAACTGTATATTTTCATTTTTAATTGAAAGTTAATATACTAAGATATTTAATAATATTTAGTCTGTTGGAGTGTAATGTAATTATATCAGAGCTGGTTTTGATGTTTTATCATTCTGCCATTCATTGTTTGGGTTCGAATAAAAATGATCTAATTCCTCTATGAAAAGATCTGATTGTGCTTCTCCTTTCAAACTCCATTATGGAGATATTTGCCTTAAATAGCATAATAACTTTTCCCCAAGACCTGATCCAACAGAAAAGGCAAATATAGACCAAATAAATATATTTTCTATTGTAGAACTGAAGTTAACAGAGAGCACACAACATTATATAAAAAAATATAAGTAATATTGTAGCTAGAGCTGCTCCTAGTAGATGGATGCTTGTCCTCTATGGTTGGAAGATGACCCCAGCCAGTAGAAAATATAATCAATCGGTCAAAAAATCTAAAACCGACGGAAAATATTCCCCACCGGTTTACAGGATGTTTTCTACCGGCTGCACCCTGCTAGAAGTTGGTCTTTACTAGCAAAGTGCAGAAATACAAATATACAATCAGGAACAAATAAATTCAAAATCTACAATTATAAAAAATCTTATGTCAATTATTAACAAAATATTAACATTTACCTACATTTATTACAATATTTTTAACAAAAATATCAAACACAAATTATACAAAATAAATATATTTTAAAAATTACAAACACTCCAATATCACCACTACTTCACCAACCCCTACCACACTCAAGCTTGAGCATGCAAATATTAAACCCATGCAGTTATTAATAAAATAAACATGCAAAGAATACTTTACCAAATACTATAGGCTTATAATGAATCAGAATAGAAATTTTGATTTATTAATGGTACTGGAAAAAAATCTGTAGCTCCAAATTGGAAAAGTCAAGTATTAACATTTGTAACCTAAAAAATCCTTTCCTGAAAGAAATTCTGGAACAAAAAATTAAATTAATGAAAAAAAGATTATCTGAAATTTAGTATCATTTCTAAGATGGGCGTATCAGCAAGTTTAAATATATCGATATATTCCAAATAAATTCTGAAGAGCATATCCATCGCTGGTGAAATTTCTGGAAGAGAAAATCAGACAAAATTAAAAAAATTCGACAAAAATCCGATGGAATCTATGAAGTCTGTAAGAGAGTGTTAGTATGCTGAAAAGAAAGCGCTGAAAAAAATCAAATTAAATTATATTGATAAGAAAAAAAATATCTAAAATTTTTATTATTTCTGAGATAGGCCTATCAGCAAGTTTGAATATATCGATATATTCCAAATAAATTCTGAAGAGCATATCCATCGCTGGTGAAATTTCTAGAACAGAAAATCAAACAAAATTAAAAAATTCAACAAAAATTCGATGGAATCTTGAAGCCTGTAAGAGAGTGTTAGTGTGCTGAAAAGGAAGCGCTGAAAAAAATTGTTAGTAGTTAGTCAGAATTTACCAAGTAGCCATTTTGCATGTAACAACTTTGGCTGCTTCTACGATATTTTGATAGCCCATACTGGGCAACAATTTCCCCAACTTGTTAACCCATACCCATTCAACAAACGGAAAACACTTAAGCGCACCCGCCCCATCTGGATGACCGCCCGCTTTGCAAACGAGTCTGACCGACAACCTAGTGAACGAGCACTTTCCCACAGTGTGGTACTGCGTGCATCCGTGAAGGAAAAAGTCAATCGTAAGCAACCAAGTGGTTACATGTGGCGTCCTTGACAAGTAAAATAAAAAGCTTACTAATGTCTGTTGGAGAAAGAACCAACTTGTGAAAGAAAGGGAGAAAAATACTTATGAAAATAAGAAACGACATAGCTTACCTATGTCCTTTGAGAAAATAAGCAATTCAGAAGAGAAAAGGAGGACAATATTTAGAAAAATGAGGAACGACATAGCTTACCTATGAGAAAATAAGCAATTCGAAAGAGAAAGGGAGGACAATATTTAGAAAAATGAGGAACGACATAGCTTACCTATGTCTTTTGAAAAATAACTCACTTTTAAAAGAAAGGGAGGAGAATACTTAGGAGAATAAGGAACGACATAGCTTACCTATGTCTTTTGAAAAATAACGAACTTTTAAAAGAAAGGGAGGACAATATCTAAAAAAATGAGTAACAACATAACTTACCTATGTGTTTTGACTCAGTTTTGAGAAAATAATCAATCCCTAAGAGAAATGGAGGAGAATATTTAGAAAAATGAGGAACGACATAGCTTACCTATGTCTTTTGAGAAAATAACCAACTTGTGAAAGAAAGGGGGACAATATTTAGAAAAATGAGGAATGACATCACTTACTTAGGTACTTATGTCTTTTGAAAAGTTAAGCAATTAAGGCTGAAGATTACCTTGTGTAGATGGAAGTTTGTCCCCCCATGGCTGGAAGATGACCCCAGCCAGTAGAAAATATGATCAATCGGTTAAAAAATATACAACCGACGGAAAATATTCCCCACCGGCTTACAGGATGTTTTCTACCGGCCGCACCCTGCTAGAAGTTGGTCTTTACTAGCAAAGTGCAGAAATACAAATATACAATCAGGAACAAATAAATTCAAAATCTACAATTATAAAAAATCTTATGTCAATTATTAACAAAATATTAACATTTACCTACATTTATTACAATATTTTTAACAAAAATATCAAACACAAATTATACAAAATAAATATATTTTAAAAATTACAAACACTCCAATATCACCACTACTTCACCAACCCCTACCACACTCAAGCTTGAGCATGCAAATATTAAACCCATGCAGTTATTAATAAAATAAACATGCAAAGAATACTTTACCAAATACTATAGGCTTATAATGAATCAGAATAGAAATTTTGATTTATTAATAGTACTGGAAAAAAATCTGTAGCTCCAAATTGGAAAAGTCAAGTATTAACATTTGTAACCTAAAAAATCCTTTCCTGAAAGAAATTCTGGAACAAAAAATTAAATTAATGAAAAAAAGATTATCTGAAAATTAGTATCATTTTTAAGATGGGCGTATCAGCAAGTTTAAATATATCGATATATTCCAAATAAATTCTAAAGAGCATATCCATCGCTGGTGAAATTTCTGGAAGAGAAAATCAGACAAAATTAAAAAATTCGACAAAAATCCGATGGAATCTATGAAGTCTGTAAGAGAGTGTTAGTATGCTGAAAAGAAAGCGCTGAAAAAAATTGTTAGTAGTTAGTCAGAATTTACCAAGTAGCCATTTTGCATGTAACAACTTTGGCTGCTTCTACGATATTTTGATAGCCCATACTGGGCAACAATTTCCCCAACTTGTTAACCCATACCCATTCAACAAACGGAAAACACTTAAGCGCACCCGCCCCATCTGGATGACCGCCCGCTTTGCAAACGAGTCTGACCGACAACCTAGTGAACGAGCACTTTCCCACAGTGTGGTACTGCGTGCATCCGTGAAGGAAAAAGTCAATCGTAAGCAACCAAGTGGTTACATGTGGCGTCCTTGGCAAGTAAAATAAAAAGCTTACTAATGTCTGTTGGAAAAAGAACCAACTTGTGAAAGAAAGGGAGAAAAATACTTATGAAAATAAGAAACGACATAGTTTACCTATGTCTTTTGAGAAAATAAGCAATTCAGAAGAGAAAAGGAGGACAATATTTAGAAAAATGAGGAACGACATAGCTTACCTATGAGAAAATAAGCAATTCGAAAGAGAAAGGGAGGACAATATTTAGAAAAATGAGGAACGACATAGCTTACCTATGTCTTTTGAAAAATAACTCACTTTTAAAAGAAAGGGAGGAGAATACTTAGGAAAATAAGGAACGACATAGCTAACCTATGTCTTTTGAAAAATAACCAACTTTTAAAGGAAATGGAGAATACTTAGGAAAATAAGGAAGGACATAGCTTACCTATGTCTATTGAAAAATAACGAACTTTTAAAAGAAAGGGAGGACAATATCTAAAAAAATGAGTAACAACATAGCTTACCTATGTGTTTTGACTCAGTTTTGAGAAAATAATCAATCCCTAAGAGAAATGGAGGAGAATATTTAGAAAAATGAGGAACGACATAGCTTACCTATGTCTTTTGAGAAAATAACCAACTTGTGAAAGAAAGGGGGACAATATTTAGAAAAATGAGGAATGACATCACTTACTTAGGTACTTATGTCTTTTGAAAAGTTAAGCAATTAAGGCTGAAGATTACCTTGTGTAGATGGAAGTTTGTCCCCCCATGGCTGGAAGATGACCCCAGCCAGTAGAAAATATGATCAATCGGTTAAAAAATATACAACCGACGGAAAATATTCCCCACCGGCTTACAGGATGTTTTCTACCGGCCGCACCCTGCTAGAAGTTGGTCTTTACTAGCAAAGTGCAGAAATACAAATATACAATCAGGAACAAATAAATTCAAAATCTACAATTATAAAAAATCTTATGTCAATTATTAACAAAATATTAACATTTACCTACATTTATTACAATATTTTTAACAAAAATATCAAACACAAATTATACAAAATAAATATATTTCTAAAAATTACAAACACTCCAATATCACCACTATTTCACCAACCCCTACCACACTCAAGCTTGAGCATGCAAATATTAAACCCATGCAGTTATTAATAAAATAAACATGCAAAGAATACTTTACCAAATACTATAGGCTTATAATGAATCAGAATAGAAATTTTGATTTATTAATAGTACTGGAAAAAAATCTGTAGCTCCAAATTGGAAAAGTCAAGTATTAACATTTGTAACCTAAAAAATCCTTTCCTGAAAGAAATTCTGGAACAAAAAATTAAATTAATGAAAAAAAGATTATCTGAAAATTAGTATCATTTTTAAGATTGGCGTATCAGCAAGTTTAAATATATCGATATATTCCAAATAAATTCTAAAGAGCATATCCATCGCTGGTGAAATTTCTGGAAGAGAAAATCAGACAAAATTAAAAAATTCGACAAAAATCCGATGGAATCTATGAAGTCTGTAAGAGAGTGTTAGTATGCTGAAAAGAAAGCGCTGAAAAAAATCAAATTAAATTATATTGATAAGAAAAAAAATATCTAAAATTTTTATTATTTCTGAGATAGGCCTATCAGCAAGTTTGAATATATCGATATATTCCAAATAAATTCTGAAGAGCATATCCATCGCTGGTGAAATTTCTAGAACAGAAAATCAAACAAAATTAAAAAATTCAACAAAAATTCGATGGAATCTTGAAGCCTGTAAGAGAGTGTTAGTGTGCTGAAAAGGAAGCGCTGAAAAAAATTGTTAGTAGTTAGTCAGAATTTACCAAGTAGCCATTTTTCATGTAACAACTTTGGCTGCTTCTACGATATTTTGATAGCCCATACTGGGCAACAATTTCCCCAACTTGTTAACCCATACCCATTCAACAAACGGAAAACACTTAAGCGCACCCGCCCCATCTGGATGACCGCCCGCTTTGCAAACGAGTCTGACCGACAACCTAGTGAACGAGCACTTTCCCACAGTGTGGTACTGCGTGCATCCGTGAAGGAAAAAGTCAATCGTAAGCAACCAAGTGGTTACATGTGGCGTCCTTGACAAGTAAAATAAAAAGCTTACTAATGTCTGTTGGAAAAAGAACCAACTTGTGAAAGAAAGTGAGGACAATATTTAGAAAAATGAGGAATGGCATAGCTTACCTATGTCTTTTGAAAAATAACCAACTTGTGGGAAAAAGGGAGGAAAATACTTAGGAAAATGAGAAACGACATAGCTTACCTATGACTTTTGAGAAAATAACCAATTCGTAAGAGAAAGGAAGGACAATATTTAGAAAAATGGGGAACGACACAGCTTACCTATGTCTTTTGAGAAAATAAGCAATTCAGAAGAGAAAAGGAGGACAATATTTAGAAAAATGAGGAACGACATAGCTTACCTATGAGAAAATAAGCAATTCGAAAGAGAAAGGGAGGACAATATTTAGAAAAATGAGGAACGACATAGCTTACCTATGTCTTTTGAAAAATAACTCACTTTTAAAAGAAAGGGAGGAGAATACTTAGGAAAATAAGGAACGACATAGCTTACCTATGTCTTTTGAAAAATAACCAACTTTTAAAGGAAATGGAGAATACTTAGGAAAATAAGGAAGGACATAGCTTACCTATGTCTATTGAAAAATAACGAACTTTTAAAAGAAAGGGAGGACAATATCTAAAAAAATGAGTAACAACATAGCTTACCTATGTGTTTTGACTCAGTTTTGAGAAAATAATCAATCCCTAAGAGAAATGGAGGAGAATATTTAGAAAAATGAGGAACGACATCGCTTACCTATGTCTTTTGAGAAAATAACCAACTTGTGAAAGAAAGGGGGACAATATTTAGAAAAATGAGGAATGACATCACTTACTTAGGTACTTATGTCTTTTGAAAAGTTAAGCAATTAAGGCTGAAGATTACCTTGTGTAGATGGAAGTTTGTCCCCCCATGGCTGGAAGATGACCCCAGCCAGTAGAAAATATGATCAATCGGTTAAAAAATATACAACCGACGGAAAATATTCCCCACCGGCTTACAGGATGTTTTCTACCGGCCGCACCCTGCTAGAAGTTGGTCTTTACTAGCAAAGTGCAGAAATACAAATATACAATCAGGGACAAATAAATTCAAAATCTACAATTATAAAAAATCTTATGTCAATTATTAACAAAATATTAACATTTACCTACATTTATTACAATATTTTTAACAAAAATATCAAACACAAATTATACAAAATAAATATATTTTAAAAATTACAAACACTCCAATATCACCACTACTTCACCAACCCCTACCACACTCAAGCTTGAGCATGCAAATATTAAACCCATGCAGTTATTAATAAAATAAACATGCAAAGAATACTTTACCAAATACTATAGGCTTATAATGAATCAGAATAGAAATTTTGATTTATTAATAGTACTGGAAAAAAATCTGTAGCTCCAAATTGGAAAAGTCAAGTATTAACATTTGTAACCTAAAAAATCCTTTCCTGAAAGAAATTCTGGAACAAAAAATTAAATTAATGAAAAAAAGATTATCTGAAAATTAGTATCATTTTTAAGATTGGCGTATCAGCAAGTTTAAATATATCGATATATTCCAAATAAATTCTAAAGAGCATATCCATCGCTGGTGAAATTTCTGGAAGAGAAAATCAGACAAAATTAAAAAATTCGACAAAAATCCGATGGAATCTATGAAGTCTGTAAGAGAGTGTTAGTATGCTGAAAAGAAAGCGCTGAAAAAAATCAAATTGAATTATATTGATAAGAAAAAAAATATCTAAAATTTTTATTATTTCTGAGATAGGCCTATCAGCAAGTTTGAATATATCGATATATTCCAAATGAATTCTGAAGAGCATAGCCATCGCTGGTGAAATTTCTAGAACAGAAAATCAAACAAAATTAAAAAATTCAACAAAAATTCGATGGAATCTTGAAGCCTGTAAGAGAGTGTTAGTGTGCTGAAAAGGAAGCGCTGAAAAAAATTGTTAGTAGTTAGTCAGAAAATGCCACCTAGCCATTTTGCATGTAACCACTTTGGCTGCTACGATATTTTGACAGCCCATACTGGGCAACTCTTTCCCCAACTTGTTAACCCATACCCATTCAACAAACGGAAAACACTCAAGCGCACTCGCCCCATCTGGATGACCGCCCGCTTTGCAAACGAGTCTGACCGACAACCTAGTGAACGAGCACTTTCCCACAGTGTGGTACTGCGTGCATCCGTGAAGGAAAAAGTCAATCGTAAGCAACCAAGTGGTTACATGTGGCGTCCTTGACAAGTAAAATAAAAAGCTTACTAATGTCTGTTGGAAAAAGAACCAACTTGTGAAAGAAAGTGAGGACAATATTTAGAAAAATGAGGAATGGCATAGCTTACCTATGTCTTTTGAAAAATAACCAACTTGTGGGAAAAAGGGAGGAAAATACTTAGGAAAATGAGAAACGACATAGGTTACCTATGACTTTTGAGAAAATAACCAATTCGTAAGAGAAAGGAAGGACAATATTTAGAAAAATGGGGAACGACACAGCTTACCTATGTCTTTTGAGAAAATAAGCAATTCGTAATAGAAAGGGAGGACAATATTTAGAAAAATGAGGAACGACATAGCTTACCTATGTCTTTTGAAAAATAACCAACTTGTGGGAAAAAGGGAGGAAAATACTTAGGAAAATGAGGAACGACATAGCTTACCTATGTCTTTTGAGAAAATAAGCAATTCGTAAGAGAAAGGGAGGACAATATTTAGAAAAATGAAGAACGACATAGCTTACCTATGTCTTTTGAAAAATAAGCAACTTGTGAAAGAAAGGGAGAAAAATGAGGAACGAGATCTCTTACTTAGGTATGTCTTTTGAAAAGTTAGCAATTAAGGCTGAGAGTTATCTTTCGTAGATGAAAGTTCGTCCCCCCTTGGCTGGAAGATGACCCCAGCCAGTAGAAAATATAATCAATCGGTCAAAAAGTCTACAACCGACGGAAAATATTCCCCACTGGCTCATAGGATGTTTTCTATCGGCTTCACCCTACCAGAAGTTTGTCTTTACTGGCAAAGTGTAGGAATGAAAATGTACCTACAAACATAAACAAGTGAATTCAAAGTCAGAAATTATAAAAACGCTTTATCAAATATCAACAAAATATTTACATTTAATTAAGTAGGACCTACTTTTTCAATAATATTTCCACCAAAAGGTATACTAACCTATGTCTATTTTGGAAAAAGGCATATGAAGAAGTGATAATAATTGGGAAAATATGGAAAACCATATATAGCTTACTTGTGTCTTTTGAAAATTAAGTGCATAAACACTTTTAAATTCTAATACATAATTTGTAACAATATTCCAAGTTCATATACTTAATATGTTAACAATCAGCAGTTGGCAATTATTTACATGCAGTATATAACTTACTCTATCAAAGAGATTACAAAATTAAGTATACTCATATTAGTTTGTTGATACATTATAAATCGGTTAAACTCATTGTATGAAACTTATTTGTCAAAGATCCAAACTATTTTAAATACAGTATGTATATTTATTTATTGCTAGTACTTAGAGTGGTAGTGAGAAATAAAGAGAGGATAATATTTTGGGAAAATATAGCAAACAATGAACATAGCTATCCTATGTATTTGGATAAAAATATTTGAGAAATAAATTAATTCAGAATGGATTTTATAAAATAAGTAACCGACTGTACAATAACTAAAAAGATTCGAAAAGTATATAACTCACTGTATCAAAGACTATTCTAAACTATTTCAAAATCAAATAAGAAAGTACCTACTCAGTTTGTTGATGAATTTTATATCAGTTAATCTTTTTGTATAAATATTATTTGTAAAAGATCCAAAATATTTTAAATACAGTGTGTACATTTATTTATTGCTAGTACTTATAGCAGTAGTGAGAAATAAAGAGAGGATAATATTTTGGGAAAATGTAGCAAACAACGAACATAGCTATCCTGTGTCTTTGGAAAAAAATATTTGGGAAATAAATAAATACAGAATAAATTTTATAAAATAAGTAATAAGTAACCAACTGTAAAATAACTAAAAATATTCGAAAAGTATATATCTCTATTGATGAATGTTCCAAACTATTTCAAAATCCAATAAAGTACTCAATTTGTTGTAAGTTATGAATCGGTTAAAATCTTTTTGTGAAAATTATTTGTAAAACATCCAAAATATTATAAAAACCATTTTTCATACAAAAATTTTAACCGATTCCTAATTTATCAACAAATTGAGTACTTTATTGGATTTTGAAATAGTTTAAAACATTCACCAATAGAGACTTTTCAAATATTTTTAGCTATTGTACAGTCGGTTACTTATTTTATAAAATTTAATTTGTATTTATTTATTTCCCAAATATTTTTATCCAAAGACATACATAGGAAGCAACATCTACTTGGAAGTGTAATTTTCTAATTTGTAAGGCGTTTTAATAGTCATACTATTATTTTTACTTCTATTGGTAAAATATAGAAAAAAACATAGTTTACCTATGCCTTTTGAAAAAAAATGTATGGAAAATTAATAAATACAGTATTTATTTAGTGCTAGTAACTACTAAATAATAAAATACAGACTTACCTTATATATAAAATGATAATCCTTGGAAATCGTGACCAAAAATTCGAACTACACTTAGGTACACTATCGAAAATTTCGAAGACACACACAGTTTCACTACCGAAAATAATTTCGAACAAAGGTACACTCCCGAAAATTCGAAAACACACTTATATTCCCGTAAATTACGAATATACACTCCCGAGACGCGACACGACCGTCCAATTTAAAAATTAATTCGCTACTGAAAGCAAGATATTCATCATCATTAGTCACGTCATTCGACATAAACAAGTGTTAGTCATCGATGTGAATTCAATATACACTGGCCGCCCTATTTAAGAATATAAATATAAATTATTTTAAAAAACGTTTTTCTATTATTTTTGATATTTTCAGTATACAGGGTAAGTAGAAAAGTTCTAAAAAAAATTCATGAATAAAATTTTTTAGGATATTCTAATTATTAACAAGAAAATAGTTATTGTTATTCTATTTTCAGTATCATTTTGGCGAGCAGTGTATATATCGACACAATTAATATATATTAGAAGGGATATTTTACCTTTATATGTTTCTGTGATTCACGGAAAGAAGAAGAGACTAAGGAATATCTGTTAACTTCTTCTTTTTCTTTAACGGGGGATAATTTACCTGGCTTATACAGGAGAAATATTTCATTGTAGTACTGATTTATGCGTTCGAGAGGATATTTTTCTTTAATTTGTTTCCAAGATTCCCAAAATGAAGAAGAACTAAGGTATTTTGTATAATTTATTTTTGTCCACATGCCAACACACAAACTTTAACTCCAGCCGATCGGGGGTCTTGTCAGTATATCTATTTTATTTTGAAATTTAAACCTGGCTTCTCGTTTCCTTCGGGTTGAAATAATTTTTTTTAATATTGAGGGTAGCATTTCTACCCTTTCGACGGCACCGAAACGATCTTCCTTTTGTACATAGTGTTCTTGTCAGTATATCTATTTTATGTTTAAACTTCAACCTGGCTTCTCGTTTCCTCCGGGTTGAATTCACTTTTTCAAATATTAAGGGTAGTAATTCTACCACTTCGACGGCACCCAAGCAATTTTCCATTTGTACAGAGTGTTCTTGTTAGTATATATATTTTATGTTTAAATTTCAACCTGGCTTCTCGTTTCCTTCAGGTTAAAATAATTTTTTTTTATATTGAGGGTAGCATTTCTACCCTTTCGACGGTACCGAAAGCGATCTTCCTTTTGTACATAGTGTTCTTGTCAGTATATCTATTTTATGTTTAAATTTCAACCTGGCTTCTCGTTTCCTCCGGGTTGAATTCACCTTTTCAAATATTAAGGGTAGTAATTCTACCACTTCGACGGCACCGAAGCGATCTTCCATTTGTACAGAGTGTTCTTGTTAGTATATCTATTTTATGTTTAAACTTCAACCTGGCTTCTCCTTTCCTCCGGATTGAATTCACTTTTTCAAATATTAAGGGTAGTAATTCTACCACTTCGACGGCACCCAAGCGATTTTCCTTTTGTTTGTGGTATCCTTATCAGTATGTTCAATTTTTTTATAAATTTCTAAATTTTTCAACCTGTCTTCCCGTTTCCTTCGGTTTGAAATCGTTTTTTTAAATATTGAGGGTAGCATTTCTGCCTCTTCGACGGCATCAAAGTGATCTTCCTTTTGTACATAGTGTCATATAATCTGACTTTCTGTTATCTTTGAGTGAATACACTATGTTTAATTTTGAACTATAGTATATATTTGTTTTTTCCATTTTAAATTAATTTATATTCTACCGTAAAAGAAATATAGTCAAAGAAGCGGTTAAGAAAGTGAAAAGGGACTCCTGGAAAGAATTTGGAAGGGAGATGTCAGAGATACATGCATCAGATAATAGAAAATTTTGGACAACAATAAAAAGACTACGAGGAAGTAAAGGAAAACAAGAGCCATAAAAAATAAAAATAACGAATTGGAAACGGAAATAAATCAAATACTAAAGACTTGGAAAGAACACTATGAAGAAAAAATTTGGGAGGTATTGGAAGAATTAGAAGTACCGAAAGTTCTAATTAATATAATTAAAAGCACATACGAGACTGTAAAAGTAAGAGTGCAGATAGGAGGTCAAAGAGCAGAAGGTATTTTAATGAAAAAATGTATAAAACAAGGTGATAGCTTAAACCCACTGTTGTTTGTCATTATTATGGACAAAATTGCAAAGGAAATAAAAAGACAAGGAGGTAATCTGGACATGATAACAGGGTACAGAAACATGGTGCCGGTCAGATTAAGTAATCTACTATATGCAGACGATATTGTACTCAGCAAAATCAAAAAATAAAATGAAGAAACTAATTAACTTATGGGCAAGAGAAATATAAAACATGAAAATTACAATAAATACAGAAAAAACCAAAGTAATGATAGTAAACGGAAAACAGCGAGAGGGGAGTAATGACAATGTATTGAAATGTAATCACAAAACATTAGAAAGAGTAACAACATATAACTACCTTGGAAGTATCATAACAGAAGATGGGAAAATCGATGCAGAACTTAATAACAGAGCAAATAAATCAACAAGATTATATTATTCCTTAAATCGAACATTATTAATCCATAAACATAAAGCTGGAAATCTATAACAAATTTACAGTACCAACTATAACTTATATGCTAGTGAGAACTGGGTAGGTACTGCAGAAAAAGCAGGAAACAAAAATAAATGCAATGGAAATGAAACATTTAAGGAAAATAGCAGGTAAAACGAAATGGGACAAGGTATAAGGAACGAAGAAATCAGAAGCATAACAAATCAAGATCCAATAATATTAAAGATTAAAAAGAAACAATTAAACTGGTTTGGCCACCTAGTGAGAATGAAACAAGATAGAATTGCGAGAAAAGTTTTGGAAATGGGAATATAAAAAAAAGACAAAGAGGAAGACCCAGGAGAAATGGATAGACCAGATTGAAGAAATTGGAAAGAACAAAGGAAAAACTTTAGGAGAGATGAAGGCATTAGCCAGAAACAGAAAAGAATGGAAAAAATGGGTTCAGGAAGAACTCCAATCCGACGCCTGAAAAGGCTTAAGGATAAGAGAAAGAAAGAAATTATATTCTCAATATTTTTTAATGATGATGATGATGATGATGATGATGATGGCTTGTTGTGTGCTAATTTTTTAAAAAAATATCTACCTACGTCTATGACCGTTCGTGTGTCTTCGGGAATTGGCTGCTAGCTTTTGGCTACCAAGTTCCAGTCCCTGGCTTGTGTGTTTTGGCATGTGATAAAAGTCAGTCACCTCGCTTGGTTAAAACAGCCTTAAATCGAAAAAAAGATACTTTATCTCTTCCTCCCTGCATTCCACACTTAACAACACTACATACTACAAAACGATGGCACTTTAGATAATTTGAAAAACATATAGTCTAACTATCATCCGTTGTTCACCAGTAAACAAAGAAAATTGAATAGAATGTGACATGAGTCCTCCATCAATATGGCCTAAGTCTAATAAGACAGTTACGTGGTACTTACTAGGGGTTTGTTGAGTTTTATTATTGTGCCATATTCTTGAAACATCCTGTATTTCGAGCTGAAGACTTTTGTCTGGAATAAATGAATTTATTTAATTTCAGCTTAGAATTAACAAAACATTTGTCGAGGATCATCCCAGATATTCTTATCGTGGACTTCTTTTGGATACTTCCAGACATTTTATACCACTCGACAAAATTTTGCTTACTCTGAAAGCAATGGCGTATAATAAGCTCAATGTCTTCCACTGGCACATTGTCGACGATCAGAGTTTTCCTTATGTTAGCAGGAAATTTCCAGAATTAAGGTAGGTAATTTAAATAATTTTAAAACTTACACTGGACTAAATAAATCTCGTGAACGAAAACTGAGGTTAAAAAAAATTTCTGTATAACACGTGGTTCATAATAGTTATTCGATTTTGATTTAGTGAGTTGTTTCAATTGCTTAGGTACTTTGGAAGCTATATTATGACTGTTTATAATAAAAAGAATCAAATCAATACAAAACAACCAAATTACAAATCTAAAATCTATACAAATAATTGTTTATCCTCAGGGCGACTGTCATTAGTGTCAACTTGTCAGTTGGTGGACAGTCGCCCTGATGAATCTGATGATAAACAAGCGTTCTTTGCACAACACGTGATTCTTAATACTTTTAGTCATTTTAAAAGCTATATCTAAATGTTTATAATAAAAAGGACCTTTAAATAAATACAAAACCAACCAAATTACACAAGTCTAAAATATATCCAAATATAATTGTTTGTCCTCAGGGCGACTGTCATTAGTGTCAACTTGTCCATTTAGGTAAATGATTATCGCAAAATTCAAATGTGAGCTTAAATTTTGAATAAAATTCTTCTTCTTTATATAATAACTGTGACATATGTTTTGGTGCATTCCTGGGAACGCTCCCATCACAGATAGTCAAGAATACAGGTCCTGAGGAATTTTGTTAAACAGACCAACTCACTTAACAAACGAATAAAACACAAAAATCCCAAGAAGCTGATGGTCTTTCAATCAACCATTATTTTTCTTTATTATATGTCCTATTATTGTTTTAGTTTACAAGGAGCTTATGCAGAATCAAAATCATATTCTTATTCGGACGTTCAGGAGGTAATACAAACTGCAAGACTGTTAGGTATTAGAGTTATTCCAGAATTCGATACGCCAGGTAATTAAAACTATATTTAGCATAAAAAAAGATTATGGAATTTCAAAATTTATTTTTCTCCACACACAAGGACACACGCGTTCTTGGGGTGTATCTCACCCAGAACTCCTAACTTCTTGCGAAGGCGATTTACAAGGAAAATATGGTCCTATTAATCCTGTTAGAAATGAAACGTACGATTTTATGAATGAATTATTTGCGGAAATTCACGAAACTTTTCCCGATAACTATATTCATCTCGGTGGAGACGAAGTAGGATTTGAATGCTGGTAAGTACACAACAATTATATAGATGTATTATTTTATTTATAAAAAATAATGCATACTTATATTTTGTACTAAATATAATTTATTATTTTCTAAAAGAATAATCTATCATACATAACCTTTGATTTATGACGCCATCGCCCTTGTTGAGCTAATTCCAAAAATATATCAGATTGTTATTAGTTTTTTTAATTTGACTTTAAAAACTGTCATATATATCCAACTACAATTCCGTATTGTTAATATAATTTATTATATCATATTTAACACACTGTCTTCAACTGTTATTGAGAGAATTTGAAATTTTATAATTATTGGTGTTGGCGCTAGAATGCGGACTTAATAAGAGGTATGCACATTACATGTCTGTTTCAACGGCAATCAGAAACAGTCAGAAACGAGTCCACCACTGCAATCAGTGATAGAAATTACGCGAAAGTAAACTCGTTGTTTGGTATGACTAGTTATTCTCTGATCGTTTCTGACAGTTTCTGATTGCTGTTGGAACAGATTGTGAACGTATCTATTACTTAAGGTGCATGTCATCCATGTCAATAGAAATAGAAAATGTAAGGTTATGAATGTTATGATTTTGTTTTCACAAATTTTAAGTGTGGACATAATTAAAATGCCTTTGAGAAACGCAGAAACTGCTGCAGTTGCAAATTTAAATCTTTTGTTATTATTACAACTGCAAAATGACAAAATAGAAACAAGTGAATAGGAAGCTTTGGTGTAGAAAATGGTTATTGCGTCGAAGGGAACGTGGTATTTCGAATTTAATTTGTCCCCAACCTATAAGAGAATGTAGTCAACAGCAAATAATGCACAATGCGCATGATTAATCGCAAAAATCGGATGAAAAATCGAACCGAAATAGATACGGTTATATTTTACAATAGTTTGTCAAACAATGCAAACTCAGACGGACCAAATCAAATTGAAAATCGAACAGTGTAAACGAATACAAAGTACGGTTACATTCGATTGGTTAAAATTAAATGAAAAATCCTATGGAATACCTTTAATGTCTCATCCATGACAATAACATTTCTCGCTGAACTAAATTTGTACCTATTGTATCTGTACTTTACCAATTTATAAACAAAAATTACTACTTATCTTCTTACAAGTGTTTTAATTAATTTGTTTTTTCGTCGACCTTTACAAAAAATTACATTTTACGTACTTATTTCCGGATGAAAAATCGTCAAGTATTTTTCGTCAGCTGTGGTCACTACGGCACGGTGCGAAAAGAGCTGTGACAATAACTGTCATTTGCTTTTGTCAAATTAATTATTCACGAAATCCGCTAGATTCTACGTGTGAATGAATAAGACCATGGTGTGTAAATATTAGTGTTCATAATAATCAAGAAACTTATCTTTTGCGGACAAAAAATGTCTGCGGACCAAAAATAGTCGATTTTTCACTAAGAAAATATGTAATTTTTTGTAGAAAAAATTTAATATGCACCTCGGCGAATAACTGTCTATATTGTCTAGCCTGCTTAAGGTCGATTCAAACACATCAGTCCCGTCACGTCACAGTTCCGGCGCCGACCCGAACAATCTGTTGCCGAACAGTTTCCATGCAGTCAGGCTAAACTGTTCGGCAACGGATAAGTGTGAACGCCGCTGGATATTTCTATTAAAGAATATTTTTTATGACGGATTGTTCGGTTCGGCGCCGGAATTGTGACGTGACGGGACTGATGCGTTTGAATCGACCTTTACTAGTCTCGGCTACGCCTCGATAAATTTGCAGATTCGACTATAAAATGAACAGATTTTCGTCCTTGATACATAAATAACTATTTTGTTTACAGGGAAAGTAGTTCGGAGATTAAAACTTATATGAAAAAATATGAAATTGAAGGAAACTTTACAGCTTTGGAGAGTATATACATACAAAGAATTATTAATTTGGTGGATGAGCTAAATTATGAATCTATAGTATGGGAAGAAGTATTTACGAACGGTGTTTCATTACCTAATGAAACTATCATTCATGTGTGGAAAGATTTCTGGACCATGGTACTTAATGATGTAAGTTTTAATGCGGAAGGATGTAAAGAGGAGGTAATATACAGAGCGCTGACTAACTTTGAAGAAGATTCCTGAAGTTTTGGTTTGAACAACTTATTTAACAAAAAATTAAGTCGCGATATATTAGAGAGATATCGGTAAAATGAATAGCACCTATGAACGTAATTAACGTCCTGCGGTATTGGTTTTACGTTAAGCACTATTTCAATTTTATTGTAACGCAGTTATCGGAAGCGACCTTTTACCTGCGCTATGCGTATGCGCTATCACAGTGCTTCATTCTGATTGTGTCTCTTGTAAGTTTTTAATTGAATTTGCTTGTTTGCCTGCCATATATCTTGTATTTTATGTATTATTATTATTCCAATATACGGAACAAGGGATCTTTTGAAGTTCTTATTAAAAATTTTTTTCCTGTTACAATCTGTATGTTGGATTGGATTGTTTCCCATTTTTCAGGGTCTTCTAAAGGGTTTAAATTAATAAACTCTTTGAGGGGAGCCATGTCGTCCTCTGGTCCAAACCTTAATCTCTTCTTTAACATAGATGATCTTTAAGTTCAGCATAGAAAAATTCTGCGCATGACCGGCATGTCAATTATTAAGCGCCTGTCGTTATGCTCCATAAATTACGCTAGGCGGTAACGTTATTTTAAGAATCGACTCGCGCATAGGTTAAATGTCAAAATAACATATGCGGTATAATACGGCCTGACGCTATTTGGGTTACCGATATCTCTCTATATTAACTACTTTTTTTGTATCTCCTCTTATTTTCAAAATACCCTGCAAAACCATCCAATTTGGGACAGCCGGTACGTACATAGTGAAACAGAGTAGATATATATATAGCTCGTACAGTATAAAAACCGTTTTCCATGACGTTTGTCATAAACAGGACTATGTTGCCAAGTACTTGAAATAGTGTGAGTATCTAGTAAATGTCAAATGAAGTTTATCAAATATTCTTCTTTTTTTTTGGTTGTAGGTTAGTTTTACTAGAGCGCTGTAGACATAGGTATTCTCGTCCGCCATTTTGGTTCCTTGTTGTACGTTGACGTTGTTGTTGTGTTGGTCAAGTATTTGGCATGAGATTCAATATTTCTACTCAGACACGTGGCCAGCATCCTTTCGTTGCACTTTCTCAATTTTCTGATGATAGTAGTCTGAAGGAAAGTTGGTAAAATAAAATGTTCTGATCAATACCAAAAATGTTTCAACACAATATGTCAGCTCGACACATGTCAAAACAATAAAATTCAGGAACCAAAATGGCGGATGAGAATACTCTTAGTTTTACCCATGGAGACTAGCTGCATGTGTGACACAAAACTGTTTTTTGCCTTCCGAATAAACCAAAAATTAGGAAAATATAAAAAACTTTGACATACACTGACGTTTAATTAAAAAATTCACGTGAAACGTCAAAGTAATCAAGTGACAGAGGGTGAAAAACTTCAAGTTAAGAATTTTTTTTTACTATCACTATCGAAAGTTGTCTTTTGTGCCATGGAGACTATATAAGGAGAACTAACTCATACAGAGAAATTGACAAAACCTGACCTTAAAATCGACTATCTAAGCAGTTTGTTTTTTCACCGCTACGCTGCGCATTGCAACACGAGCACCATCCAAATAAGTAACCTTAGTTTTTATAAATGACAGTAATCAAATTGTAAACATACTTATGACAATAATAAAAACTAAAAGTAGGAGCTAGAAACTATTAAAATTATTGTTAAAAATTGACAGGGTGTGCGTTGTTGAAAATTATTGCAATAGTGGTTGATAGTGCATCTGATTTAAAACGATAAGACGTGAATTGAAGTTAAGAAAGCCAGAGTGTTTTCAGTTACCCAAGATGATTGAAAATATTCAAAGATAAATAAAGTAGGAAAGAATATTTATTATGTTAGGATTCAAATTATATACATTACTCGTGAGAAATCTAGAAAAAGCACAATGGCACACAAAATACTCACTTTTGCTGATGGTACCATTCTGGTATATACCTACAAGTGAAATTCAAGAGAACTGGAAAAAAAAAGGTGAACAATGATATGATAGTTGATATAAGGAATAAGCTGTGACAGTAATTTGAAAAAACTACTAATAGGTATGCCCTTTATACAGAAAAATATAAATTAAATTCAGTGAGTATTTATATAGAAATAGGAAATCAAATTATTAATGTTGGAGCAAACATATACAACAAATGGAAAAAATATTGGTACACTTTACCTCTATAGGGGTTACTAAAACCATTCGACATTGAAAGTGATCTTTAACACTTCTTTCTTACCAATCTTCAGCTAAGTACCTAATTTCAGTCTGTGGCACTTGTGGGATAACATCTACAGATAAAACTCAGAGGATTTAAAATAGTGTAGTGAAGGTTTTGTGCAAGTTCAGTCATAGAATGTCAACAAATGTAATTTTCAAAGAAACTAGTCTTCGGATTACAAAAATATTGGAAATTGTAGTTTCAGTATATCCTCGAGTATAGGTATATCTGAATAGTGAGTGGTCCAAAGAACCAATTAAAGTGGCCCATACCTCCCCAGAAGAATTTTTATACAAAGTGATTAAATAATAACTTGAAATCTGGCAATAAGGGATGGTGAATAATGTAGGTACATTCTCAAACCAGGAGACAAAACACTTCATATACATGTAGCTCTGAACAGCCCAGTGAACATAATATGTTTAAAGTAATTCAACAGTCTGCCACAGTACTAACAATCTGTTGCAAATATAAAAATAAAATTGTATGTTGAAATTGGTCAGAGTATGAGTATATCTATATTCTGTGTACTTTGCACTGTGTTTGTGTTATTAGGAAACTGTGAATTGTAATTTTTGTATTAGATTAAAGTAATAATTTTCTTGTATGATATGTGTACTATTTACAGATACCTATGTACTTTACCTATATGGAAAACCTTTGCATGAACTAATATCATTAGTAAGTTGTTCCTGTTAATAGTGTTGATTAAACATAATATATTGTACCTATTTTTTATTGTAATTAAACAGATTGAAGATTGTGCATAGATGAATTTGAAGCAATGGGATTCATCCTACACCTTTAAAACCATTTCACTATTCTGTTGTAAGTTATTGTAGCTCATTCACTGTTATTTTGAGATTATTATGGCTGATTAAATACATCTACATACTGCAATATGTATATTTGCAAATTTGAATGTGTTCGTGTGAAATCAAATCTGGAGGACTTCATGTTGGGGTATACATTTTTGGAGAAAAACTGTAATTCACTTTTACTTGCAGTTTTTTATAACTAAGGTAGCTTTCAGGATAAATAGCAAGTATTCTGGATACATCATTTAATATAGTTTATAGAAAATACCAGTGTTTCACACCATCAAAGGCTCTAGTAATTCCTAGAAAAAAAGCAGCACATGTTTTCTTGGTAGTCTAGATGTTTGTATATACAATTTTGGGTTCGATAGTGGGATATATAATTGACCATTTTCCTTAAAACCAATCTCATATGAAGATATCTATGTATTTTTCGATATTTTGTAATATTTTTTTTTGTTTTAAAAATTATTTGCCAGTACAGACAGAATTCAATCATAATGCTATAAAGCCTTGAGTAGAGAATATTAAACAACCTAATTATCTCATTTCAACTTCAATAGTAAACTGATAACTCATAGTAAGCTAGAAACATATAGCAGACCATAGGGTAGGTAGGTATAAAGTTAGAGACAATATAGGTACTGATTGTACACTTTTATATTTAGGTGAAAGTTACAAAATGTGTAGTAAATTACAAGTCTCCTGCAATTCTGTATATTTATCATTTTCATAATTTCTTCTTGTAAAGGCTTTGCCAGTTCAGGAGCAATCGGCTTTCATTCATTTTATAGAAAATAACCTAAAATATTAGATATTACTTATTAACAAATTTGTAATTAATCGATCCTGTTATTAGAGCATTGACTATACTGTCTATTTATCTATACATACCTTTTATTGTTTCATCAAACTGTATTTTTTTACTTGCAAGATATAATTCTTCAAATCTAAATTATTCATAGGCATTTAAATTGATATTCATATTCCATATTTTACTGTATAGAAAACCAAATTCTGAAAAACTTAAACACATTATTCATATATAATGAACAAATTAGTTCTAGAATATACTTACTTGCACTAAAGGGTGTCTTTTTCACATTTTTCGTTCAAATACTTGTTATACTAATTATGACTGTGCCGAACCTTCAAGTCCTCTAAAACTCCAAGCGAAGAGAAATGTTTTTGGCAAGATGTATCATATTTTACTACCAAACGATCACAATTTAAGATATTTTCCAAGACGAGGACGAAAACGGATTTCTTATTTTCATCCCTAACCTCACTTACCTAACATACTGTCAAATGAGCTAGTAACCAATAAAAAACCATGAACTGAAAGTGTATGCAAGACTCATGATTGGCTGTTATTGTTCTGCAGTCAGATGTTTCTGGTACTCGTTTAAGACTGGCGCCCTCTACCATTACCAAAAATTGAATTACATGGAGTTCGATCTCCTTATATAGTCTCCATGTTTTGTGCCTTGAAAAGCAACTGCAAGTGGATGTTTTCCGCGAACTGTCATAATTTGACATTATTGGCGCTCTTATCAGAAAGTAACTTTGAAGCACGCCTAATTTTCCGCGAGCTGTCATAATTTGACATTATTGGCGCTCTTAAGCAGAAAGTAGCTTTAGCGCACGCCTAATTTTATTTATAGATAAAAGAGAGAGCCAGAAGTTAATTTTGGTGTGATATAGTAGAAAAAATCTTGTATGAGTATTTAGAGCAGAAAATCTTTTGGTAGTTTCGACAGATTGCAACTTTCTGCATGTCTCGACTACCATCTTTCTGCTCTTGATACACAAATAGCTATTTCTTTTCCATTTCCTTTCTTATTTTATCTGTTATTCATCATAATCAACAAAGTAGTTGCGAAAAGTACCGAACATTTTTAAGGAGTACCTACCTAATAGCGAAAAGAAGCTAATACCTTAAATACTAAAAGAGTAGGTACCAGTCCTGACCGTCTTTTTCTGTAAAAAAATATTTTTATAATTAAGATGTGTCCAATTTCAGTCGGTTTGAATCTGTTTAAATAATAGATATACTGAATATACGATACTGATATTGCAGGTGACAACTTCGGGCAGAAAAGCAATTCTCTCATCTTGTTGGTATTTGGATCATCTTGACACCGGTGGTAATTGGGAAGGATTCTATTCCTGCGAGCCCACGTCGTTTACAAACGATCCCATAAAGCAATCACTTGTTATAGGAGGTAGGTAATATAATATACATCTTACAAATCCGGTGAACAAAAATCGATAGTACATTTGGGGTAAATTCAGAATTTCCAGACAAAACTTAAATTTACTTCAACTTTTTGTTATTAGGTGAAGCTTGCATGTGGTCTGAAGTTGTCAATGAATACAATGTTATTTCAAGAGTTTGGCCAAGAGCTTCAGCCGTAGCAGAAGTACTTTGGTCTCCAATACATGATGAGGAAATAGACTTTAATATCGTTAGAAGGAGGATAGAAGAGCAAACTTGTAGATTAAATAAAAGAGGTATCGCTGCTCAGCCACCAACCGGTCCCGGATTTTGTTTGTAGTTATTTATTGTTTTATAATTAAATACATATTAAGCAATAAACATTATTTAAGAATCATCAGCAAGTTACTGTATGCAGCTCTGAGATGTTGTTGTTAGTCCAAAGAATATTATACGAGGCAAATTTTGTTACCAACTTCCAATTTTCTGTGGCTATAGACTATGTCAGAGGCCATTATTCTCCCACACACACACACTAGCCAAATTGTAGGTTGCCTACATTCCCTTTAGTACGACCCTGTGTTTACTGGGTCGATAGTTTGGAGACCCCTGGTTTATAGGATGCTTTTGTGAATTTTGTTCCATTTTAACATTTTGTTATATTTTCAACTTATTAGTTTATAAAAAAATACGAAACGGTAAAAACGTTTATTTACAGTTGAAATATTCATTAAACTATTTACACTTGGTTTTTAAGTAGATGCTATGTACCTATCAGTTTTATACATTTCATAGGCAAACTCTTCTCTATGGTTTGGATCAAATTCCAAACCAACATAATCTATTTCCAATGAAAAATCACCTCCATAACGTTCCCCTGCAGTAATTCCAAAGCTAGCAACTCTATCCAATGGCACAGATACTTGTCTATCTTGTATCCGTCCTTTTGAACCAAAAAAAAATTTTGAGAATGGTATCTAAAAAATAGAAGTTTGGAAAAACATAAAAAGTTACTGGGAGACAAAAATAACTGCTTACTCTTGCGACTTGCCAATATGGTCCACCTCTTGTAAACAGTACATAATGGTACATATCATTCCATGTTAAATCATAATATCCTTTGCAATGGATATTTAATAAATAGGATCTTCCATCACCTCTCACTTTCAATACCAGCATATTATAAGCTGACCAGTCTATATGAGCATCTCGTTTAAAAGATTTCTAAAAGAAATCTGACTACAGAACTATAAAAATGCCTGCATCTTTTATAAAAAATTAATAATTTAGTAATAAAAATGATAAAAACTGAAAATGATGTGTAACTTTGTTATAGCATTAGTACTTTTATTGTTTTGAGTACTAACAGAACAATTTAAATTATTACCCTAATTCTGTGAGTCCTCATATTGCAATAACCAGCACGTTTAACTCTACCATCTTTGGGTACTCTCATAGACAAATTTCCAGCAAATAATCCTTTCCCTTGGTGAGTAAGTGACAATGAGGCTGAACTAAATCCTTCACCGTTATCACTGTCACATGTTACATTCCACTTTTTCAGGGAATCTTCTTGTCCAAATCTCCACTGAACATCAACCTCACCTAAAATAGTTTTTTACTTGCAAACAAAACTCAATGAAAACTACAAAAAAATGTACAGTACATTTACATAAATTCCAAACAAAACACATTCATATAAAATGGAATAACCATAAAGTATACCAGATTAACATTTTAAATTTATTCAGACAGTTACTTAAGCAAATATTAAAAGTAATATAACGTTTCCTATGACTTTTGAGAGAAGGGATGTGGAATATTGTAAATTAATCAGACAATGACTCTAGTATCAATACTATTTTGTTATACACATAAATCATACTAGCACTTCTGAGTGATATAGTAATGAAAAGTTATTATTAATACCTGGTCTAAATATAAGAATGGGATCATTATCAAATCTTTCTTTAACTTCTTCAGTCCACAGTTTAATTTCACCTTTCAGCTCTTTCAATCCTTCTCTCAAGCGATCTTTAATTGGAGGTAATTTATTTTCCTCTCTATAACCTCCTTTATCATCTCTTTCCCAAAAAGTTGTCAAAATAGGAGAAGTGTGAAATCTTTTAACAGAACAATTTCTACATACAGAGTCACTAATATTTTTAAATATAGAAAGCATTGCACTATTTATTTGATATTTAAGGTTATTATCTTGTTCTTCTCATAATTAATGTATGTGGTATCAGTTTGTAAAATCCAAATGACACATTCTGGACTATGTTAAAATACCTCCAAATGTATTATTATATTACCGAAATATTTAGATTTCTGAACGAGAAAACAAAAAATATATTTTTTTAATTTTTCTGTTGCTAAAAAAAGTAGGTTATTTACCTTTTACCTACGATTGTTCTTCTTCTTTCTCCTGTATTGGGTAATATCCCAGGGGATAATTTGCCCAGAAAACTACGATGGTTCAGTACCGAGTAGCCTATTATGTTTCACTTGGGAATCTCGTAATACAATGGATTAATTTAAAATATATGTTTCCGCGGATTGTTTACTTCAAACTCAACATATTTTAAATGCTGTATAGTTATTAATTTGCAAATATAATTAATAAAAGATGATAAAAGTGAAGGGTGAGCTAAATGTAAAGGACCATTATTCTTCTATTTTGAAAACTATTAAATAAATTAGAAGAAGAATGTAATTCACAAATTTATTTGGTTGTTTTGTTTTTAACCCGAAAATATAATTTGGTACTTTAAGTTCAATTAAATAAAATTAATATTAACACTTATTTATAAATGTAGTTATACGAAAGTAATGAAATTTGTAACTTATTAAAAATGTTATCAAAACCATCAATTTTGACAACTTTAATTCCTAAGTGGAATTATTGTTGTAGAAGACCCTATGTGTTGACTAATTTTGACTCAAATCTACAACAATCTGTATATTTTGGGACGTATAATCTTAAACGTCTTGCATTTTATAACCAAAAAAGGTTAAGTACTACTTCAAATAAAAGTGAAGAATCTGTTAAAATAAACAATGTTAAAGTTGTGTCAAAAGGTTTCCAATCAATTATTGAAGATAAAAAAGAAAAGTTGAAGGACACTGAAAAAAGGTTGAAAGAAAGAGGTAACATTCTACTCAAAGATATTAAAGAAACCAAGAATAAAGTGAGAGAAAAAGTTGAAGAAATCATAGAGGTAAGTTGATGCATATATTTTCAGACAAATAGTTCACATTAACTGTAGCATTTCTGCTTTAATAAACATAAAATTGTATAGAATCATTAACAAAACATTCTACCTACAACAGTAATTGCAATCAGTGATAGGAATTTCGTGAAAGTAAACTTGTTGTTTGCTTTGACCAGTTATTCTCCGATAGTTTTTGACAGTTTCTGAGTGTGGTTGGAACAGACCTATAATTGTTTATATTTTTCAGAGGGAAAATGTATATACTATACCCAATTTTTTATGTGTAACCAGAATGGCTCTGTCTCCATATTTAGGATATTTGATAATCCAGTCACAATTTGAGGGTGCTCTTTGGGTAGTGGGAATTGCTGCTACAACTGATTTGGTAAATATTTGTATACTTGTAGAATACAGTAAAAATCTAAGTATGGATTTGCTTAAGGCATTAAATATCTGGTTAGGAAATTAGTTTTTAGCACAAATTTTGTATTAGTCAAGGGCACAAACATTGAAAATATTGTATCACAACACATCTCTAAAATCATGAGTATTTGAAAACAATAGTTGAGCTTTTACTACAATTCACATGGACAGTAATGTACAGGCTTGTAAATTATAGTTACATTTACCAATTTAACATGTAGCTTATAACTTGGTAAAAACATAATTTGCAAATTTGTTCATTTATTCATCTCAAGTATTTGCTTCTCTAACTAGGACATCATTTTCAGCTAGATGGATGGATCGCAAGAACATGGAAAGGTCAATCATCAAAAATGGGTAGTTTTTTAGATCCAATGGCTGATAAAATTTTAATTGGTACTTTATTTCTCTCACTCACTTATGTAGATTTAATCCCATTGTTTTTAACTGGACTAATAATAGCAAGAGATATTATTTTGGTAGCATCAGGTTTTATAATAAGATATCTTTCATTACCCCCACCAGTAAGTATGTTTTCCAACTTCAATATTAAAAAAGAGTCAGGTATTGAATGCCTTTTGCATTAGGTATTAAATCTAGTTTTTTTTTATTTCAGAAAACTATTAGTCGATATTTTGACGTTACTCACGCAACAGCTCAATTAGCCCCAACTTTTATAAGTAAAGTAAATACTGCTGTACAGTTATTATTAGTAGGATCAACATTAGCTGCACCTGTTTTCCATTACGTTGGACATCCAGCTTTAGAAGCTCTATGGTAAGGTTTTAAATACATTGGTCATTAAAAAAAAATTCAAGTTATGATTTGTGCAATTAATCAGCTAAACTTTTAAGGTATATTACTGGAACAACAACAGTAGCATCTGGCTTAAGTTATATTTTATCAAGAAATACATTTAAGGTGCTAAGGAAGTCAGGTGTTTCTAAAAGATAAACGTAAGTTTAAATCTATAAAAGTTGTTTTATATAAAATATATTTTCTTGTACATTATTAAAATACTTTGTTTCAATAAAACTCACACTGCTATTGGCTACCAAGTCTACTCTGCAGCAACATTTTTAAATCTATTGTGGTCTTCAGTATCTAGATCTCCATCCCAAATCTCTTTATTTGGCCGATCAGCATCAATACTGATCCGTTCATGTAGTTTCTAGCTAGTGGCTTCTCTTCACCTAGTTAACACAGGCAGTTCCGAACCATCTTTGAGCACTATAGGCTCAGCGCCTTCATTTACTATCTAAAGGTGGAGTTTGATTACACCAAACTAGCTTTTGAACAGATTGTTACAGGTCCTTGTCTGCAATTATAAAATTAGTGGGGGAAAAAGAATGTCTTCAGTTTTTAGGGAACTTTGAAAGATTTTATTAGCGTGTATTCTTCAACTACATAATAAACGAATATGAATAAAAGTGTCTGTATGTGACTAATCTCATATTCAGTTGATCCTCTGGCCTGGACTGATATTTTCAATTTTTCGGCAGCAAATGCCCACAGCATACCAAATTGTGTTTTTCATGCTGTTTGTGATCCATCACTATACCATCTAATGGATGTTTTTTGAGAACGTAAATGTTTGACTGTCACCAATTGTGTGGGGCACTCAATTTTGGTTTGTGTGAATAAAAAAAAAATAAGTTACACAGTTTTTATTGGATTTTTGAAATATAAAAATTATACATCTAAAAACGAACAAAAAAACATTAAAAATACTGGTAATATATAAACAACGAATTAGTAAAAAGTAATGTAAAAAAAAACAAAAATACGCCTTAATTAAAATTGTACATTGTACAGTAAACGCCCTGAGTAAATGCCAATCTCTTAAGATCGACCATGCTACATTATTTTCACTTATAGAATTAAGAAAATTCGTGAATATTACAATTTATGTCACTTTTATCAGGGAGAGAGAGTGAGATAGGTTACCCCACATGAACCCGATTTCTGCGACACCCACAGAAACCAACTGTGAATCTAAACCAACCAGGGAATCAGTCAAACAAACACATAACATTTTATCAACATCGGTCCAGCCGTACAGAAAAATGATATACCATATCAAAAATAAAATAAAAAGAAGAAATCGACAATCAAGAAAAGTAATATCTTATATGCATCAAAAGGAAACGACTAAGATATGATAAAAATGAAATTAAGAGTGATAAAAATGCCACAAGTGAAAAATTAAATAAATAGGAAAAGGCGTTAAAAAATATGCCAAATCAAAAAATGATAGAAAGATAATTGGAAGGACAAAGAGTATTGGAGGGAACTTAATAATTAATGGACCAGACAATGTTTTTAATATCCAATCAAAATGTTGGTAGATTTAAAATAAAAGTAAAAATAACGTCAATCATAATCTATCAAGAGAAAGGTTATTTTATAATAACATAATAAAACAAAATTAGTACGAACATATTAATAATAATCAAACAAAATAACAATATACATCTTTAGTTGTCACTCTCAGAGTCCGATGCTAATTTCCGTTTTGATCCTTTGGGCTTTTTCTTCGTTATCCCTTCCGAAGTTTCTCCTCCAAAGTCATACCTAGCCTTTAATCTTTCCCTTATTAGTAGACCCTTAATAAGTTTCTTCCAATTTGTGTACACCCGTTTATCTATCTTTTCATTTTCTCTTTTTTCGATTTCTTGTTGTTCCTAAAAATTATACAATTTGATCAATGTTTGAACCATTTATACATTCAAGTGAAATGATTTTCGAAAATTGAATAGATGAGGCTTTTACTTGATGAAGATTCATACTTAACTATATATATAACTATATATATAAAACAATAAAATTTTTTGTTTAAACCTTCATTACAATTGAACTATGTTCAAATACAACGAAATATTTCGTTTGAGAAAGCTACTGTGTAGCGAAACGCGTCACAAGTTGTATTTGAACATAGTTCAATTGTAATGAAGGTTTAAACAAAAAATTTTATTGTTTTATTTCATAGTTAAGAAATTATTTTCGATTGCACGTTCAATAACGATTTTACAACGTAATTAACAAAGCTTTAATTTTGAGTTTTGTTAATATTCTGTATACAATGTAAAACTACCTGCGGAACCAGTTTAGAAAGTTATTTTACACCTAATATTATCTTATTTCTATGAAAGTGGTTAGATAGATAGATTTTATGAGGTGGCTTTTGGCCTACTCCACTGCGACCTTTTCAGATCTATTGTGGTCCTCTAAACTCTAGATTACATTCTCCAGCCTGACTCTTTTTAAAAAGTCTATTAGCGTGGAGTCTGAACCTTTTATAAAGCTCTCTGCCAATGGCTTTTCTTCGCCTAACGCAAAAAACCGCACATTTGCCAGGCTATCGCACTGTCATAGAATGTGTTCCGCCTTTTCTTCTTCTAGGTGACAAAACCTGCACATATCTTCGTTTGTCAATCCCATCAGCTTTAAATGCCTATTGAGCTTACAATGCCCCGTTAACAGACCCACTACAGCTTTGACAGTTTTCCTATCTTTGGCCATCAGATCTGCAGTAAATTTTGGCGAGTATTCTAATATGAACTGTTTCGCTTGTCTCTGTCCTGGTGAGTTCCTCCACCATCTGTGGACGACCCATTTCTTGCTATGGTTTTGAAAGCGGTTACTTCGAATATAAATATCAAATTTACAAATATATTAAATTTTAAGGACAATATAATGATGAAAAATTAAATTCGAGTAAACACACTGAAATTTCTTGACTTATTGGCATACTTTTTAAAATGAAATATGGTTTCTTACTGATTACTGATGAGATACAGTTTACGATTTGTGCTATCAATGCCAAAGGCAACAGTCGATTAACAATCATTTCCGGAAACTGACTATGGGGTGTTGTTTCGACTAATTTTTTTAAAAAAATACTGATTTGCGGTTGAGATAAAGGCCAAAAGTGGAAAAACTGCCGAAACAAGTTTTTTTTGCGTTTTCAACGCACCTAATGCATCTTAGGAGCTGAAAATTTAGGAGAAGACGTTCCAAACAAGACCTCAGAGTCAGTTTTCAAAAATGGATAGACCTTTGTAGACTTTAAATATCAACAGTTAAAAAAAAAACTTACCACGTCCCACGCTGCGATTACAACGTCGGCAAATTCTTCACACACTACAAATCCATCGTACACAGGATGACTCCAGCCTCCATGGAAGTCGAATCCTACTATAGCGGATGCACAATCGATGTTCATCTTTTTACATACTTTATTTAATCCTGGCACTGTAAAGTATAATTAATGAATTATCATAAATATTTAAAAAAATAAACTAAAATATTAAATTTTCTTTCAATAAGCCTTGTTAAAAACAAAACTGTGGCCAATAAAAAATGATTATAAAAAAAAAATAAAGCCTGAAATAACTTATCGAGAATTCCGAAGTAGTTTTGAAACAATATTTATTTTCACATAATTATTAAATTTTACATAGGCTTTAATTAAATTATGTTAACTGTATGAGAAACAAAAAGTATCTGACGAGATTGTTAACAACAAACTGTAATAAGTGTTCATAGATAAGGAAATATAATTTGCTGTCATTGCAATCGGCACTTTTCTTAGAATACACCATTGAAGGCGTGAGGTAATTAATAGTTTATCACTTGAAAGGTACTGTACAATGTCACATTTTTATGGCAATACAATGCCTTCTAGATTTGATTGAAGTTGACCAAGAGCTAGTCAGAAAATTGACAAACTTTCACAAAGGCACCCCCAAACAAAGTTTACTGAACAAGATAGAGAAGGAACTCTCAATCAGGCTATTAAAACTGGGTAAAAGACATTGGAAGACAGTTACCCACCTGGTGACTGGACACTGCACAAAATGGACAAAGTAAGTGAATCTATGGGTATAAAATGTGAACTCTATAATGAAACATGTACTCACATACTCTGCTTATGTGAGTACTTACAAGGACTAAGACACAAGCACTTCGGAGAGGAAATATGCCTCCAGTCAGACTATTGGCATATACAGGGTGTCCCACGACGAGTTAAAACTATCTGTATATGGCAAAATACTTATAGTAAAATTATGAAAATTTCTACGTTTGGGTTTTCGGATACGATCTTTTTAACTAAAATATTTTCAAAGATGGCCGACTTCCGGTTCTACCGGAAGTCGACTGTAACTTTGTTATTTTAAATGGAACACCCTGTATATTAATACATTTTTAAAATCTACGTAAAATTTTAGTATACTGTTGTCTGAGAACTTTTTTCGAAAAATGTATATTTTTTGAGTTATTAATTTTTTTGTAAAAAATTTGACGGATACAGACCCTTATAAATTATTTTTTTACGATGATACCCTTAAAGATACTAAAATGGTTTCTGTTCGGTTGCTTTAGGCAAGGTCAGACGTATTTGAATCTATGTTGAAAAATTTTTCATCTTATACAGAGTGTGTATAAAAAGTGTTTAAAGTTTAACTTCATAAATATCAAATTCCTTTATTTTTTTAAATAGAACCACCCGGTTTTTTCTATTTTAATGCATTCAGGGGTAAAAAATAAGGCAAATTCATGTATACTTTTCTATACCTAAACCTTACCGTTATCCAGATATTAAATGTTTTCTGTAAATTTTTAGAGATGCAGGTATGGTCTAAATTTAATTTTGACCTGTTGATACAAGCACTAAGAAATAAAAAAGATTATGTAAATTTGCTTTTAATACATGGTAAATATGGCAAAGTTGTTACAAGAACATGTGCTTTATTGAAAATAACATATTTTGGAAATACTGGGTGATTACCGTAAATAATTTCTGTAGCTGCATGGATTATTGCTATCAGTTCCTCCTCCGTTTCTAACCATAACTAGTTTGGTAGTCATTAAAAAAAATACAAGAAAAATATTTTTTTATTTCATTATTAAAAACTGATCTTGCAGACTTCATGAAAACATTAAATATCTTGAAAACTATACATATTTTGATATGTAAAGGTTATGCGTTTTTCACGTGAAAACCATTGAGGAATACAAATTTGAATAAAAATTGCTTCAAATGCCAGTGGCGTAAAAAATGGGAGGGGAAAGGTGACAGTTATCTAATAAATGTACACCACTGGACCAAGAATTGAAAATTGTTTTTCCATCAAAATATGCCCTTTTACATTTTAAAACAACCTGCCAAATGTCAAATCAATTTATCCATCCATTTTAAAGTTATCAAATAAAAACATTTAATTTTTCATAACTTCAACACCCCGTATCTCGAAAAGTAAATGAGCTGGACCCCTCATTCCTTATATCATTTTGTTCAGTTTTATGCGAGGTATCTACCGAAAGGTAGAAGGGAATTTGATTATATATATATATCTACATGCAAACGTTGTAAGTGTCATTTGAAAACACCCTGTATATAATATTTCTTAGAAACCCATTGATTAAAATATTTAAAAATCAATACTTACATTTTAGATGAACTGTTTTTTTAGGTAACATACACGTTTTGAACAATTCTACGTTACCAAAGGCATTTCTAGGCACAATTCCATTTTTGGCAGTAGGTGGATCGTAATCTGTAGTCTGCCATTCACCAAATACCTCCAGCAACTGATCCGTTATAAGTGTATTTGATAACTATATCCATTTAAAATAAAAAATATCCTAATTAGAGATATGATAGTGATACAAATGAATTTATTTTTTTGTATAGTTGAAAAAAATAATAGAAATTTGATTGATTTGTACTACACATTATAATAATACTTACCCTATCATATTTTGGTCTAGCCTTTACCACTTTGTATGGAGTTTCTCCAGGTTTAACAACTTTTGCTTCCTTCAACCAAATTTCTCTCGACCTACAAACATAAACACAGTTTCTCGGATAAACCGGTTCGCTTCTAACATAACCCAGTGGTACTATATCGGGTGGATAAATTTCTTCGAATTTGAGTAAATGGCGACGAAGCGCATATAGTGGATGATTTTTGTACCTAAAAATTATAATTGTAGCTTATTATTAACAACATATTGAGTGAATGCAAATCAATAGATAAGCATTCGGTGAAGATTTAGATATATGTATTAATTAACTTAAATACTCACTCAGATATTACTTTTGGTAATGGTTGGTCTAGTTGTTGTCTATTTAAATCATTATCTTCTTCTTTACTTCTTGCAGTAGTTTTTTCCAGAAATGGTTGTATTGATTCTTTCCACCATTTTTCATTTATTCTTAATTTACGGGTAACAGTATTATAATTTTTACAATACCTCATACTGACATCTTTGATAGTGTGATCATTGTTCCAAGCTACTACATAACATACTGGGTGAGCAGCTCTCATCTGAAAGCAAATTATATCTTGAAATCACAATTTCTAGTGAAACATTAATTTAAAACAAGTCTCTGGAGTTTCCATCAAAAGGCGGAAGATAACTCAATAAAATTTGATAAATAAAGTAATGAAAACATACTCACATACAACTCATTGATACAATGTACTTGTCCACGAATAACATCTGCAGTTATCCATTTTTCTTCACTTTCCAAGAACACTTCAATCCAAACGTTAATTCCCTTTTTCTTCTTTTTCGCAGCTTCATCGCCACTGTCGGACAAAATAGGTTGTCCTGGAGCTGACCTTTTTACACTGACTCTTTTTTTCACTTTTGGTTTAGGTATAAAGTACTCAATGTCACTATCACTGTCATGATGTTTCTTTTTTATTGGTTCTGGCATATAATCACTGTCAGAGTCACTTTCAACATCAACAGCTTGAGCTTTTTTCTTTTTTACCAATCTACTATGATCAATGTGTTTTTGTTCAGCAATCCTACCTTTTATCAAACCTATTATGTCATTTTTTATATCAAACTGCTTTGCAAATGAGGATGTGGATGCAGTTTGCCTTAATCTGGAAAAATTTGGTTTATTGCTTGGTAATTTTTTGGTTGGACTGCTAGAAAACTCACTTTCCGAATCATCATTTTTATAGGACGATTTTAATCGTTTTGGATGTGCTTTAATTGGACAAACTTTTTCGGTCATTTTGCTAAGTTTTTTCAAGTTGGGTTTTTCAGATTTTGATATTTTTTTTTGTTTCTCATCAGTAGCCCCATCTAACTGGGGAATTTCTTTCAATTTATTGTTACTTCTAGTACAAGGTAATTTTACTTTTATTACCGAACTTGTAGATTTAGATCGAGTTGTTCTAACATCTTCACCTTTTTTGTCACAAGTTGCACTTTTTGACCTCAGTTTTTTATCCTCTCCTACAGTTAAGTTATCTTTACCTTTAGTAGTTTTGTTTTGAGCATTTTTTTCAGATGATTTATTATTTACCTTTCTTGTAGCTAGTTTTTCACCTGGTTCAGCACATTTTCTTTTAATACTTACAGAATTATCTTTTGGAATAGCTACAGCTCTAGATTTTGATTTTTTATTAGCTTCTTTCTTTAAATTCTTTTGTTCTTCATCTGCTTTCTTACTAGCATTTCTTGTTTTAGTTTCAGATCCTTTATTTTTTTCGTTTCCTGCATTTTTAGGGAGTTTTTGACAGGTTTCTTCAACGTTGAGTTTTCCAATATTACTATCTACCTTTTTGGATTCGACCTTTTCTTTATTCTTTCGAGTTACACCCGATTTGAGACGAACATTTTCTTTTTCCTTTTCATTTTTTTGTAAACTTGTACTTGTAGAACTTTTTGATTTATTTGTCAATTTTTCAGGCTGAGATTTATTTGACTGTCCCGATTTACTAGTACTTCCTTTCTGATTAACTTCTTTTGTAGATAAAGAATGCAAATCACTGGTTGGAGGACGTAAAGGTTCCACTTGAAATGATAAAACCATTCTACATTGAACTCCCAGCGATCTTAAAATCGCAACAAAAATGAATACAAGCATTTTTTTATCATACACTTCTTTTTTCTTAATTTGCAATTTCAACGCGTTTATCAAAGTTAATTGTTGAGGTGGAACCTTTTCAGTTAATCTGATAGTTTTTTTGTACCACTGAACAATCTGTTCCAAATAACTCAAATCAATTCTATCAGCAGGATAACACTTATCAGATGGCAATAATGACAAAGCTGACCCTAGAATTTCAGAGTCGTTTATTACAGAATTAACAAAATTGCCATGTGCTATCCAACATAATAGATGAACTTTATGAACATAAATTTGATTTTCTTTACGAATCCTGTTAAGTCGTCTTTTCATAGCAGCCAAAAGATCAACTCCTTTTTTCTTTTTACAATGATCAGGCATTTCACCTATTCGTATCTCAATATCTTTTTTGGGCACTAAAGGCTTTTCTTCTTGATCTTTAATTTTTACTTCCTCCCAATCTTCATCATCTGAAGTTTGAAAATCACTGGAATGTAAATCTTCAGCACATATATTTTCAAGGGTCAACTGTTTGGATTCTCCGGCAGCAAGGATATTTGAAACATCAGAGGTTTTTTCTTGAACCTTTTTTTTAGCATTATATATTTCTACTTGTAATTTTGCTTCTTCAATTGTTTTAGTAAATTCTTCCAATTGTTGAAAATTTAACTTAGGAGATTCAGTAATTTCTTCAATTTTATCACTATTCTGTTGTTTTTCAAAGTCAAGTGTTTGTGGTTTGGGTGCATCTGCTTCTGATTCAGAATCTGATAAATTAGATACTGTTACACTATCAAATATATTTTTCTCAACCTGACTCAAATCTTTAACATCATCTTTTTTAAGATTAAAAAATGATGATGAGAAATCCAATTTATTTATGGGTTGTAGGTAATTCTCAATATCACTTTCACTGGATGATGAATTATTATCGTTTGTTTTGATGTTCTTTTCTAGTGTTTTATTGGAATTTTTTTCTTGGACTGACAACTTTGTCTTTTTAATTGGAACATCCTCTTCACTTCCACTACTACTGCTTTCTATAACTGGTGCTTTTTTGAGAGATCTTCTAGGACGAGGCATTTTTGAGTCTACATAGAAAAAAAAATTACTTAAACCATTTATATATTTTTTTTCATAAAATATTTACAAAATATGTATATTTACAAATGATATAGTAATATCAATGTTCTTGATAATAGTTTAGTTCAATTTAGCTGGGGCTGCAAATTATCTAAAAAGCAAATAATTTAAAAGCTACCAACTGCCTTAGAATGTCCACCACAGTTCAAGTATGTATAGTAGATGTGGAACTGGAAACTGACTGATGAATTATAAAACAACTCAAACTTTATAGTTATTACTTTGCTACGTTTTACATTTTATTTCAAATGTTTGGATATCAAAGATTCAAAAAGAAATGGTCTTTTCATTAATTTTCATGTTTATTTGGGATTTTTTAAAGCTATATTCACATATTAATGATCATAAAATAAACAATCTCTTACTATTTTATAGAACTGAATGCAAAAATTGATTGTGAGTTTTATCGTTGGTTGCATAAGCAGCCCTTAACAATTCAACCGCTTTAAGAAATACTTTCTTTTCCGACCTTGAAGTTAAATATGCAAAAAATATACAGATCCTGTATATTTTAATTTAAAGGTATAGGCACTACATAGTGGAAAAAATTTGCTTACAGTTTTCTTATCCAGTTTGAAAAAAAAATTAGCTTTGTTTTGAATTCAAAGAATTGCAGCTCATTTCAAAAATTTAACCTTTATTTTTTTCTTCTTTTTTGCTGGTCGCATGTAGACTTGTCTAGTGATACAGTTTGAGAAGTTCCTTCGCCATCAACATTGTTACTAAAAGAATTTGCGGTTGTATTCATTGACGGTTTGAGACATTTTTGCGTGAATGACCCATTTAAATTTCCAATTTGTGCGTAATTTATGTCATGTCCAAGTCCATGTTATATAAGATAAGCAGGCACTATATATTCGGTCTTTGCTAAATAATATATACAGTTACAGCCTATCTAACATTTTTATGTCAGAGTTGTCAGCATATTATCTCTGGTTGTGCATAGAATAATACGTGGTTGTCACTTGTCACTGTTGTCAGTCTGTGATTGAGTCTATTTATTAGTTAATCTGTGGTACTCTTCAGTACTCTTCTGCACTTCTGCTATGATTTTAGAATAACCAAACTATTCTTATTCCATCTTTTTATTCACCAAATTAAATAAAATTATGTCAACATCACCTAATGCAGGTATTTTTTCATTTTTATTCTTAGCACATGACAACACATTATTTCTTAGATTTGAAAGAAGAAAAACCAAAAGAGCGCAAAGACTCTGCAAGTACAAGTAGTAGCACCGACGAGGAAACAGAAAATATGGAATATTTGCGCAGATATTTGGCCGATAAATTAAGCCTTTCGGATACTAAAGAAAAAATAAAGGTAAATTCACAAGAAAAATGCATTTGTGCATATCCTATTTTCATATCTAGAAATATTGGAATGGATCATTACAAATAACTAATGGAGACAATTTAACATCTAAAGTAGTTAATTGTATCAATTATTTTTCTGTTAAAATTATTGGTTTTACAATTAACAATAGGGTGTTATTTTTAAGTGCTCAAGGAATAATTTATTTGTATCCATTTATATTGATTGAAATTACAAGTAGTTTGTTATTTTACAAAAACAATGTTATATTTTAGGTATTGGATAACTTGACACTTGATGGAATCGTTGACTACATTAAAGCAAATAATTGTAAAAATATTATTACTATGGCAGGAGCAGGAATATCTACCTGTGAGTTTATTTAATCCATCTGTTCAAATGTTTCAATCTGACAATTTAAATATTATGCAACATCTAATAGTGCCCTCCAGTGGTCATTTGTAAAACCTTTGCTCCACAAATACTGTTTGCGAAGTAATTTTTTGCAGTATACTTTATTCACAATAAATGTTGTTTAATTTTGGCAAAATGTAAGATTTGATAACTACAAAAACTTGTTTGTTTAACATGGAAGAAATGAAACTGGGGTTTCAAACATTGGGCACACACAACTTACCAAGTGTAGATGCTGAAATGCTGTACGATTTTGTAGCCCTCACCACTCAGTTTTTTTATAGGAATATTTGATGATACATTTTGATCACAATGCCTAATTTAAAGTAAACCAGTAATCAACTAATTCATATGCTCTTTGAAGAAAAATATAATTTACCTAGTTATGTTTGTTCCATGACACTGACAAAATGCATTACCAGGACAAATGTAGTAAGATTATGGGTGATTACCTTGATTAAAAATATTCTATTTATGTTGTCGATCATTTTAGACATGTACTGATATATTTCAGATCAGAATCTGATCTTTATTATGTATGATTTTCTATTTTAATAATTTGTTAATGTTTTAGCTGCAGGAATTCCAGATTTTCGTTCACCAGGTACAGGTTTATATCATAACCTTAAGAAATATAATTTACCCCATCCTCAAGCAATTTTTGAATTGGATTTTTTTTCAAAAAATCCAAAACCATTTTTTGAATTAGCTAAAGAATTATATCCAGGCACATTTAAACCAACAGTATGTCATTATTTTATAAAATTATTGGAAGAAAAAGGAATACTTTTAAGGCACTATACTCAAAATATTGATACTCTAGAAAGAGTTGCTGGATTAACTGAAGACAAATTGATTGAGGCTCATGGCACTTTTCACATTGGCCATTGCTTAGAATGTAAGAAAGAATACAGTCAAGATTGGATGAAAGGTAATGTTTTAATTTGAAATTAATTATGATTTATAATAGTATATCTATAGACCATAAAAGTTTATTTGGAAAAAATGATCTGTTAGAATCAACCAGAATACTGTGCTTTGACAGGTAATTGTAATTGGGAAACACCTGACTTTGACAGGTTGGCCATATTGTTTCAGAAGGACAACCAATCAGTTGGAGTTGAAGCTTGTGTGTTTTGGCACATGCTGTAAGTCAGTTGGTTGTCAGACAGACTTTGTAGAACAATGTAAATATAATATATAGTAGTATACTTTATTTAAATAATAAAAACTTAACAAAAAACACATGGCGCAGTCAGTAAATTGTCTCCGAATTAAATTAAATAATAATTAAAACGTCAGACGACGAAAAAAGCAATCGACAGAGGAGTTATGTGATTCAATGAGAAACAGATTCAGGTGCACAGGGAGATCAATTAAATAGTCACCTCACTTACCTTATCTCTTGCGTTCCACACTCAACAATACTACAAAAATTTGCTTGCAGTAAAATAATGTTGAACTACCTCTTGACCATTATCTATAAGGTTTGACCAAGTAAATTATAAGATAGTTCAATGTTAGGGAACACCAAAATTTATTTATTTTATTTATAATACAAAATCCAAAAGTTTGGTTTTTTAGAAATAATTTTCAAGGATGAAGTTCCTACATGTGAAAAATGTAACAGTCTTGTAAAACCAGATATTATATTCTTTGGTGAGACATTACCACATAAATTCCACTCAGCTTTAATGAATGACTTTTTGAAGTGCGATTTGTTAATAATAATAGGAACTTCATTAGAAGTACAACCGTTTGCTTCACTAGTAGATAGGTAAGTTTGAATTTTCCATTATTCATCAAATAACTTCTACATAAAATCTGGATTTAGTGTAAATGTTTTAAACTTTCAGAGTTAAAGATGATGTACCAAGACTTCTAATAAATAGGAATAAAGTTGGTCATAAATCTGGTATCATGGCGCTACTTGGTATGGGTGGTGGTTTGGATTTCGATTCTAAAGATAATACGAGAGATGTTTGTTGGTTAGGAGACTGCGATGAAGGTTGCTTAAAGTTAGCAGAAGTTTTAGGATGGGCAGTAAGTTGATCATTAATTATATTTGTTGATTCTATTTCTTTGGGCATTTTATATCCGTTAGGCTCTTTGGTAATTGTATCCATGGAAGCATCTTACAGGAGTAAATATTTTCTCAATGACTTTTCCTTTCCATTTATTACATTGTAATAACCACTTCATCATTTATTTTGTTGTACCACACAGAAGCAAGAACTTTTAATATTTCCAGAAGAAATACGTTGTTGCTAGAGTAACTGGTTTTCATTTGACAACCAGACACTAGGAAAACTATTGAAGAAACTTAAACTGTTTAAAAGAGTTTAGGGGTTCAAATAATTAAGTTCACGTTCACTTACTCAAAATTGACACTCGCAGCTAGTGGTGTCACATAGGAATTATAAACAGGGATTGGCACTTAATAATGGAGGTGTCTCTTCTTTGTGAGTGTGGTATTCTGTGGTTGTACAGTATAATTTACGAACATATTCAATTTAATTAAATATACTTCATTTTTCTTTTTTAGGATGAATTAAAAGAAAAGGTTAAGAAAGAACATGACATAATTGATGCAAAAACAAAAACTGCAACTAATAAAACTATTACTCCACCCACTAAATTGTAAATAAATAAATTATTATATTGCAAAAAATATTATTGTCAAGTAAAAGCGTTATAATTTTAAACGATTTTAATAAATATGTTATCAAATCATTAATAACTCCTTCCAAACAAAGTATAATATTTCGGTTTGTTTTTACAGTCCGGATGGATGCATTTGTCGCTGGTTTTGATCGCTGTTGGTTGTTCCAATGGTATACAAAGAGATTTTGCGCCCATTGATGGTGCACCAGGTTCGGCGTTCTCACCGACATCCCTGAAAAATCGATATTTCAAAATGTACATTTTCATGAATATTAATTTAACTGCAAGATATTCGAATTAAGATAGGAGTTACCGCAATATATCTACTTGATTGGGGATTTAATCACTACTTTATCCGTTGGCGAAAAATGGAACTAGTTTGTTGTATATTATCTTATAACCTCACTTTTGCCAATCGGTTTTCATTGTTAGATGGCAGTTAAAAGTTTCTTAACTCTTTGTTAACATCCTTTATGACCTAGGAATGGAACTGAGGAACAATGGACTAATACTCTTTGAAAATAATGGTAAAAGGTGATAATTGTTCTATGGACAATCTAGTTAAGAGATTTGTTAGAAGACCAACGAATATTTAGTTCGACTTTGAAACATTCTTACCGTGTACTGTCTGCTTTGATTTTATCTTCGCAACTAATTTCGCCACAGAAAGGAGCCAATATTATATCCTTTTTATCCAGAGCAGGACCAAACTTCGACCAATCGGTGATAATAACTTTGTGACTGTCTAAATCCTTACAGGCTCTGAAAAAAAAACAGAGTTTGTAAAAATATGACAATTACGTCAATACACACAGTGAATTGAAATGTGACACTTACTTTTTAAATAAGTTGTTTTGAATATCATCTAAAATATTTTGTACTTTGCTTATAGCATCGTTTCGGCTGATTGTTACTTTTTCTCCCGTATCTCTTCTTACAGCTACTAATTGATTCTTCTCTATATCTTTTGGTCCCAATTCTATCCTTACTGGAACGCCCTGAATACAAAAACTTTGGTTATAATTTCTTGAAAAGCTTCTCAATTTTATAAGATTTAAACTTACCTTCAATTCCCAGTGGTTGAATTTCCAACCGGGAGAATAATTATCTCTATAATCCCCTTTAACTCGTACACCTGCAGCTTTCAAGTCGGACTCTAGGGCATCACAAGAATCTTGTAATTTCTTACGAGATTCTTCAGAAAGATTTACAGTAATTCCGCATGGAACTATTACCGCTTGTGTACAAGCAACTTTTGGTGGTAAAATCAAACCTTGATTGTCACCGTGAATCATTACCATAACACCTATAGAGAAAAATTATTGTGTACAGTGTAACCGTAAAATATGGAATACATTCATTAATTTTTCAATAAAAAAGTAGAAAATGATTTCTAATAAAATAATAGAAAGTAAACCAGTAATGGAGGACTTTATTTTAAATGTTTGTACTGTAACTCTTCTTGATTGAAATTCTGTGGTCGGCGCTTGATATTGTTTATTTTTGGAAAATGGCGCCTGAAACTTTCGGGACACTAAAAATGTAAATCTTGTTTTTTCGTGCCTTATTTTTAATATCTTAGGGCACATGTAGACTTATACCATTTTACCTGCTCAAAATATATAGTCTTGTGAGTAAAAAATCTATTTTCGTTAAAAAACGACTTATGACCTTTTAAGCGCCGACCACAGAATTGATAAAGGAAATCTTGTATAGTTACATCATCAAACCATGGGATAGAAGTATAAGGATTAAGGGGTGTCTCTTTTAGACATCAGATCAATAAGGTTAGATTAGATGGTGGGTAGATCTGGCGTCAGCCTTCTGTCACTGAAATCTGATTATTTATTGTGACGCTCTGATTTAATTACAGTACTTCGTCTAGCTTTAATCTCCTAACTCGGCTCCATAGCCTAGACAAAGGCTTTTCGAGGTAGCTTGTAGCCCTTGGTTTTTCCTTGCCAAGTTCTAGAAAACGCAGTCTTGCGGGACCTTCACTGTGGCACAACACATGTTCTGCCGATTCCTCTTCCTCTTGACAGAACCTGCAAAGGTCTGTTTCTGCGAATTTTATAACACTCATATAACTGTTGAGTCTGCAGTGTCCTGTCAGTAAACCTACTAAGATTCTAACAGCCTTTCGGCTTTTTAGCAGCAGGTCCTGTTACTTTGGCCGATGGTCGTTTGATGAGCTCTTTAGCCTGTCTCTGTTCAGGGGTTGTTCTTCACCATTCCAGAAACTTAGTTTGTTTCCATTTTTCAATAGCTACCTTTTTGTATGTGTTAGCTACACCGCAGAAGGGTTCGGGGCCAATGCAGGGAGCATTTACACCTTCTCGAGCTAGTTCGTCAGCTTTTTCATTGCCCTTGTGTCCTTTGTGCCCTGATACCCAGGCCAGAAATAATCTGTGATGTCTTGCTAGCTCAGATAGGGCGAACACGCTGTCCCATACCAGTCGTGAATTGACCTGGCAGCCATTAGTGCAGCCTGGCTGTCTGAGAAAATAACAATTGTTTTGTTATTCACTCCCTGCATTGCTATTTCTCTTGCACAGTGTCCAATGGCAGTTACTTCCGCCCGGAACACTGTTTCATAGATTCCTAAGCTTATGTGGATTTTAGTCCTTGGCTCCAACTCCATTAGGGGTTTTTGAGCCGTCTGTATACCAAATGGATTGTGCCTCTATGAGTGGACTGGTCTCCCAGTCCTCTGTTTCTGGTAATTTGATAATAAGATTACCTTAAGGTTGGAATAGTAAGTAAATAACCCTTGAAATCTCTTCGAGGTACAAGAAGAAGAAATTTTACCGGTAAACTAAAGACATATCAGCAAGTACTGGTTTTAGAACTTAAGAAGATAAAAATTAATTGTTTATGGAACTGGAAAACGTGAAGGGACCTATCGGGCGGTTATGTTGTTATGCAAACGATTTGTCGTCCAGGTTTAAAGAACTTACCTATCGTTCTTGTTGTAATACCCCAAGAATTTTGATAAACATATGCTTTCTCTTGAGTTTCCGGATGTTCATAGATAATATCGAACATTTTGGAAAAATTCTGTCCTAGGTGATGCGACGTCGCACCTTGAATTGCTCTTCCGCTAGCAGATACATAAGCTTCTATTGTCAAAGTGTAGTCGCCTCCTGCGAATTTTTCTTTTTCGGTTTTCCTTCCTTTGATTACTGGGATTGCTAATAAATCGGTATATATTCTCGCATATAGATCTTAAAAATAAAAAGAAAATGTTGAAAAACGAATATATTTCTTAGAGATAACGAATATTCGGCTTGGCCATCGTGTGGTAATCCGAAACTACGGCCGCCGAATATTCAGTCGACAATAGTATATCTAAATTTGAATTTTATTTAGTGGACGGCCTTTTGTAGAGCATTTGATCGGCAAATTTCAATTAAGATGAAAACATACTTTGCCTGAATTTGGGTTAAAAATATAAATATATAATATAATGCAAAAAGACGGACGTGGTAAAGTGGAAAAAATAATTTAACATTCAAAGCCCTTCTTCTGAACTAAAATTTTTATTTCTTCATCAAGAATCTTTCTTCTAAATTAATTATTTTTCGCCATTCATTTAGAATTAATAATCACCAACACAAAAAATTAGGTTATATACCAGCTAGATTATCACAAGTTATGCAAATTTTCAAATGGAATACATCACGGAACTACAGAACACATATAAACGCGCAGTCGCATATCTTACCTAAAATTTGTTTCACTTCAGTATCAGCTTCTACTTTCTCAGCAAAAGCAGTGTGACCTTCTTGCCACAAAAATTCTCTGGTTCTTAAGAAGGGCTGTGGATGTTTAAATTCCCACCTCTGGAAGAAAAAAAAAACTATTAGTACCTGTAAGAACGGGATCAATAGGATGTTCAACTAAAAATAGGTTATTGTTAATGATTAGCAGATTGTTATTTCTAAGGGAACAAATTACGTCGCACTGTATTATATCAAATTTAATACTGTTGTTTTGTTTTTATCCTCATTTAAAAAATTTCTTAAAATCCGCCTTTTAGATTTTGACGTCACTAGTATAAATTGAAGTTAGTCACATATTTTGACATGGAACAAAATAATCATAAGAAAGGGTAGTCACTCAATTTGAACAAGAAAATTATAAAGCTTATTACAGTTTCCTGTAATATTGTCGTATTTAATAAAGCGTTTTTTTTTTCGAATTTTGGTTTGCGATTGGAGGTGAAGAGGTCGCTACTGTCACAATCTTTACATTTCCGTTACTGGAAGACATGTATTGATTGTGATTGAAGTGTTTTCTTCGGTCCGGGATTAGAGATTCTCGGGCGGATAGCACATACCTTGTACTGATGAGGCGCAAATACGTCGAAACCGGTCTACAAGTTGTGTTGTCCCTTCTAACTGCAAACCAGAATGGTTGGTTTTTAAAATAACATGTAGATGTACCAACCCCGTTTGACTTTGAAGTGTAATTCAATATCCGGCGGTGCATATAGCACGGGAAGTAGTTGTTGTTTCTTAGTTGAACGGTCACTGTTTTTGAAAAATATCATTTTTCAAAACTTATGAAGTGTATTCTTCGACAGAAAAGAATAAGTTTAGGTTAGAGTGACAGTAAGTTGTTTGCATTGGCATGTGCTTTCATCTTGGTTTAAATTTTTGATTGGTTCGAGTTTAAATATAACTAATGCAGGTAAAACGAAATGGGGACAAAGTAAGGAACAAATAAATCAGAAGCATAACTAATCAAGAACCAATAATATCAAAGATTAAAAAGAAACATTTAAACTGGTTTGGCCACCTAGTAAGAATGAAGCAAGATAGAATTGCGAGAAAAGTTATGATATCAAGAAAAATACCCAGGAGGAAATGGACAGACCAGTGGCGTAGCTAGGGGGACAAGGTGCAACATAGGTGCACTTAAGACTTCCAAACAATCCAATCATCAACTACAGTATTTACCGCAATATAACGAAATAACCGAAGTATACTCACTTTGACCACTTTCTCATAAAAACTTTTATTGTCTTGAGGGTGTTCGGATTATAATCCAGTAGTTACATTCAGTGTCAGGTGTGAATTTTGTTTTAAAGAAATATTTATAATATCTATTTCTTGGTTGAGTGAGTTTAGTGAATTGTTATAGGTATAGGAAAGGTTATTTTATTCAATTTCTTTTTCAAAGCTATGGTTAGAGGGCCCCCTGAGCTCCGGGGCCCTGGTGCACTGTACCCCCTGGTCCTATGATAGCTACGCCACTGGGACAGACCAGATTGAAGAAATTGGAAAGAGCAAAGGAAAAACATTGGGAGAGATAAAAGCATTGAAAAAAATGGAAAAAATTGATACGGGAAGAACTCCAATCCGACGCCTGAGAAGGCATAAGGATAAGAGAAAGAAAGATAAATAAAATGCTCCAAATTTAAATTGTACAAGGTAAACAATAGATAGATGTCAACATTTTTGTCCTAAATAAGCTCAAACATCCCAGTAAAGGAGAAAGAAGAAGAAACTGAAACATGGAACAAAAGGAAGACTATCGACAACTTCAGATTTAAACTAGTGACGCATCTACGTTATAAGTTACATAATATCAGTAAATTTTCGTTTTAATTTGTTTCTGTTAATGTAAAGACTAAGTTTTTGAGTATCGCCTTAACCAGTTATTAATATCACCTAATAAAACGTAGGGTAAAAATTTGAAGTTGAACACCTTAATATCTAAATAGCTACTACTAAACAATAAACTTACCACTACATTGTTCCATTGATTGAGTTTAATAGGAAGATCTCGATATGATTGAATCCATTTAGCATACGCTGGATACATGACCGTTTCTGAGGTTGGCCTAACTGCAATAGGTTCCGCCATTTCAGAATCACCTGATTTAGTAACCCATGCAACCTAAAATATTAATATGAATGACAATGGTGAGTGTGGTATTACAAAGTGATCGATTTAAAATATGTATTTACCAAACAAAACGTATATTTCACTGGAAGTATCGAATAATAATAATTTAATATTTTATCATGCAATTAAATACTAACGAAAATGTCGAAAATAATAAAAACAAATAATGGTTCCTTACTTCTGGAGCAAAATCAGCTATGTGTGTTTTTTCCTTTTCGAGCGCCGCTTTGGATACAAATATAGGGAAATAACAGTTTTCTACTCCTAATTTTTTAATTTCACTATCGAACCAATCCTTAATTGCTTCCCATATGGCAAACGACCACGGTCTAAAAATATAGCAGCCAGAAACGTCATAATATTCTATTAATTCTCCTTTGGTAATAACTTGAGAATACCAATCTGAGAGGTTATTTTCTTTTTTAGCTTCCAATCCTAGTCGAGTTTGTTTCTTAGTACCGCTATCGTCTGCCTAAAAAAGAATTTCAGTAATATCGATCAGTCATTAAAAAAAGTATTTTAACAACTACCTCAGCAACGTTAACAGGTTTTTTCGCTTGTTCAGCTGGTTTTTGTTTAGCCGATTTCTGTTTAACTTCAGAGGCCGGTTTACTTTCCTTACTTTTTGGAGTTCTTCCTGGAACAGGAAATTCCTCGCCTGTAACATTTTTATATTCGGTCTTCAGATCCAACAGAACTTTTACAGCCTCATCTACTTCACCCTTTAACAAAAAAAAGCAGTTTCAAAACAATGCTGAAACTTGTGTCAAGACGGAAGTGTAAAATGTCTGACATAAAATAGCATATACTGTACTTCAAGTTAACGTTGAAGACAGCTTGTCAACTAACGCGACTTCTTTCAGGCGAGTAGGAACTTGCAGAATCATTACATTAATCGCATAGATACGTAGAAATGCATTACCGGAGAGTGAAATATTTATGTCAGACATATTTTCTTGTTTAAATTACAAAAATAACTGACATAAGTATACAACAAATGTCAGATGTAAATGTGTCATGTGCCACTTGTCACATTCATGAAAAGAATAGAGTTAAACGGCTTTGAACGTAGATCTTAAAAGTTTTGCCACGAGAATCACGTATTACAGGCTCACACTAGAACTATAATGCTTCTCAATGACAACCGAGATTTAAAACAGCCAGACAATCAAGACATACAATTAGTACCTATCAATTGATACTGTGGCGTTATAAAGCTTAAAAAAATACTAAAATTACCTTATTAGCTTTTTTAGTTTTTAAATCTCTAACCAAATTGCCTTGCTCGGTGATTTTGGCAGTTAACGCTTCTTTTGGATTATCTCCTCCACCAGACTGACTATTTGTTACTGGTTCAGGCTTCATATCCGGTTTCCAAACTTTACCAGTTAAGTTTTTAAAGTTTTCTTTTAGTTGGAGGAGTTGTTTCACTGCTGTATCAATTTGTGATTTCTCAGCTTTATCTAAAAAAATGTAAGCGTAAGTTTTTAATAAACAGTAAATATAAGTAGAAAATAGATTTAGGCATACCCCTCTATATTGCAGCATCTCAATTTAAAGAGATTTATCTGGTTTAATTAAAGCTTTAGAATTTGGAGATAAATAGATGAAGAAAACTAAGTAAACTAAGTAAATTATAAGAATGTAAAAACTTTATTAAAAACATACCAGATTTTAGTTTCCTTACGATGTCTCCCTGAGAAGAAATATCTAGAAGCAGTTTATTTTCGTCTACCGATGTATTATTTGTAGCAGGTGCAGTTGCTACTGTGCCTGGTTTCCAGTCTTTACCAGTTAAAGACTTATAATCGGTTTTTAGCGATAATAAAGTTTTAACTTCGTTATCAACAGTAGCTTTATCAGCTTTTTTGGTTTTTAAATCACGAACTTTATCACCTTGTGCAGCAATTTGTTGAAGAAGAGAATTTTCATCCAAGGATTTATTTTCTTGTTTAATTTGAACGGCAGGTGTTGCTTTACCAGGGGTCCAGTCTGTTCCAGTTGCAGCTTTATATTCGGATTTTAACGATAATAAGATTTTTACTTCGGCATCAATTGTTGCTTTATCCGCTTTTTGAGATTTCACTTTTCGAACCTACAATCAATTACAATTTATAGACAAAAATAATAACAAAAAAAAGATATGTACCTTATCACCTTGAGCTGCAATTTTAGAATCAAGATCACTCGAAGTGGAGTTTGTAGAGGTAGTATCTGCAGGTGGAACACATCCAGGTTTCCAATCGGTATTACTGATAGTTTTGTAATCTGCTTTCAGTGATAGTAACACTTTTACTGCACTGTCAATATCAGCTTTGGAAGCTTTTTGTTCTTTTAAATTTCGAACTATATCCCCTTGTTTTATTATCTCGTCATTTACATCAGATGCGGATTTTACATTGGACTAAAAATAAAATACAAAAACTATAACAATGTCATGAATTGCCAATCGCAGACAATTAAAAAAAAAACATCAAACATTTTGACCAATTTTTTGGAACAGCCTTACCAAAAAATCCTCTTTATGCAAAGTAGTGTCAAAATACTTTTTGGAATTGGTCTAGCGATTTAGGAGGAGTTCAGTGTGAAACTGATTGCAGCGCCACGCAACTGTCATTTTCTACTCGCTGAATGGAATGTCAGAGTAGCTTTTGTTTATTTCAGACTTCTATAAATGGCATATGTAAATATTAGCCAAACGGCTTATTTTATCGAATTCCAACAAGAGTACCTTTTCGATGTGCAATCCCTGCAAAATTTTTGGATCACTAACCATTGCGAGTAGTCCGTTCCTGGCTTCAAGGTACTACTGTAAATCTGTTTACCTTTCCAAAATAAACATACACGTACATTATAGCTTTGCCGTAAATTTTATAAAGATCAAATAACTAGTACAAAAAATAAAAATAAACACCAAATTCAAAATTAAAACTTCGGAGGTCTATAACTCGAAAACGAGGGCCTGCATGGCAAAAGTTTGTATGAAGTACTAACATTACTTAGGCTCAGATTATACGCTCCTGACTTTTCCCCATTAGTCCGTGGACACCCGTACAATATGTATACCAATTTTCAAAAACATCCTGTAGGTAGTTTCCAATATACAATAGATAGTGTAAGCTCGTTATGACACTTCCTGTATAATTATGAAAATTAGACTCATCTTTTCTATTACTTGTTATTTTGTTAATTTTATTACTCGTATTCTAATCTTATAAACAATTATTATTTAATTTTCATAATAAAATTAGTGAATATTTTTAATACGGACACTTACCGCATTGAAAAATAATTAAAATTATTCTATAAAACTGAAAACACTGAAGTACATACACTGTTTACAAATACAACATATGGAATATACTTTCACTCGACCACGTGGAAACTCAAAGCAACAAACACATAATCAAATATCACAGAAAGTGCATAAAATTGACCAAGTAAATTAACTGTGACCTACATGCAAAATAAATTCTCTTTACCGTGAACGAATTACATACTTTTAAGAAAAGAAATAAAAATTCTTTTGTGTGTATCAACTCAGACGTAAGTCTAACGGAAGTATTCAAGCACATTCGCCACACAATAAAAAACCGGATTTGATTGAGTCGAATTGCACCTTACCGCGAGACGATAATTAACACGATGTTGCCACGATTCTTAAATTTCGTTAGAAAGAAGGATTTATTTCAATCTTTAGTTTATAAATAGTAATATAACGGGAAATATTTGAACGAAAAATATTGCAAGGGTAGAAGTTCAATATTAATAGATAAACATGAAAGGGTGGGTTCAGGAAATAATAAACTGGTAAATCAAGAAGCTACTATTATGGACTAATCCTGGATTAATACAGTAACTACCGAAAGGCCTTACTACGAGTTCAAAAACTTCGGAAAAGTAACAAGATTTGTTTTAGTTAATACAATAAACTAAGACGGACTTATTGAAGGTGATAAGATAAATAAAAAAGGTACTGAAGACTACCCTGAACATATGGACCGAGATCTTTTTGAGAAATGGTTTAAATACACTGAAATGCTTTCTTTAAAAAAATAAATGGATTGTAATTTTAATATACTTTGAATTCTTTAAAACTCAGTTTTCTCAAACAATATTGGGTGAAACGTTAAATTCAGAATTCAGGAGTGTCTGTAAAGACATATTTGTCCAATATTTTCCTCATTTTTAAAATAAAATAGTAATAACTTACCTTATTGTTACTAGGAGTTGGTGCTGCCTTTGATTCAATTTTTTCATTTGCTTTTCCAGGCAATGTTTTTTTAGCATGACCATCTGGAATATTAAACAATACAACCGGTTGTTCTTTGTATGTATGTAAATTAGCCGGTTGGTATGCCACGTCTACTCTAAAGAATCCACGTCTTTGTAACTGAATTATATCACCCACTTTCAGTTTCTTCAACTCAGGATCACCAAGCATCTCGATTTCTTTCTGAAAATAACATAAAAATGAAGAGAAAACCCAAAAAAATGAGATATTGCTACCATTAAAATAGGGTTTTAATAAATTTATTATTTTTTATATTAAAATGCACTTACTCTAGTTTCATGACCAATATATTGTTTGAAATCTTCATCTTTTCCCAACACTGGCTTATTAATGATGTGATCGAAATAAACACACCAGGTTGGCGTAATTGTAGCTTTATCAACTTCAGCCAACCATGTGAGCTTTACGGTTTTCTTAAAGTCTGTATTCTCAAGATTTGGCTGTGCTTCGACATTCGTTATTTTTCCAGCTTGTCTAAAATTATTAATTTAAATATCCAATAGAGAGGCATCAAAAAAATACAACAGACAAAAATGGTAACGTAACTCTCACCTATTTATTTTATTAATAAGCAAATTTCCCCAATTAATAAAAGTAGCATTTTCTCCCTCTTTTAAATTCTCTGCATCTGCTCTATCAACTAATAGTTTTGATCCAGTCCATACTTCTTTATTGCCAACATCTGAATTTTTAGGATGTTTAGGTACAGTTAAGCATTCTTCTTTAGCGCCTTTCACAAAAACTGGGACAGGATCTTCGATTTCTACTGCAGTGTAAAGTGGAGCCACTGGATCAATTACCTGTAAGATACACGTTTCATAGTTTTTTTTACATACGTCAACTACATCAATACCAAAACAAAAATAGCTTCCCTTCATTATATTAAAAAAAAATCTAAAAAAATCCATTACCTTTTTGTTAAAAGACCAAATTTTATCCCATTCCATAAATACTACTGATCTACTTGATCCCTGGGCTATTATAAATTCTTTTAATCCTTGTACAGTCATACCTCTCCTCAAAACACCTCGTACAGTTGGCATTCGAGGGTCATCCCTGAAACAGATTGCTATTAACATTACAGAATTTAATTTTATATAATTTAGTTTTTATTTTGTCAACTTTTATATTATATTATTGCTTTGCACTTAAATACAAGTATTTACTTACCATCCATCAACAAGACCTTCATTAACAAACCAAGTTAATTTTCTTTTGCTGAGAACTGTATTTGTCATCGATAATCTACTGTACTCCCAAATATGTGGCTTTCGTAAGCCCAATTTTTCGATGAACCAATAAAACTGAAAATCTCTATCATGATATTCCATAGTACGTAACACATGAGTTACACCTTCTATGGAATCTACAATCGGGCAAGCAAAGTCGTAAGTTGGATAAACTCTGGAAACATAATAAAGATATTTTTACTAATTCCTTACATTAAAACATTGTTTACCTAAATTTGTCACCTGTTCTTGGGTGTACCTCATTTTTGCATCTGTAAATTGTTGGATCTCTTAGACAACCATTAGGTGAGTCCATAAACATTTTGGCTCTTATGCAACACTTCTGCCCTTTTTCAGTTCCTTTTTTCATTTCTTCCCACATTTCAAAATTCTTATTTACATCTAAAAGTTAGTTTTTTTTATATAGAATTGAATAGTTGTGCTAAACAGTAAACATTTGACCAAATTATTCTTTATGAGAAAACCATTTTCAAACAGACTAAAGGATTGCAAGAAGTGAAACAATAATATAGCAACAAGTACCCCAAGAAAAAACTTGAATCAATAACTTACTTTAAAACATTTTAAAAAGCATTATGTATAAAATATTTACCATTATTTCGATTTACAGACTCAACTTTTTGTTCTCTTTGTGTCTTCATAAGTTCGGGTTCAGTATCATCGGCATATGCATTTCCCTCTTTCAACATTTTTTCACATAATTCCAACATAAGCTCAAAATAATCTGAAGTAAATGTGAATATATCTGGTTTGATTTGCAACAATTCTAGATCCTCCAAGATAACTTTCTCAAATTGTACATTTTCTTTTGCTGGGTTGGTGTCATCAAATCGCATTATTAGTTTGCCTTTAAATGCTTCTTGATAGTATTGATTAAGGAGAGCAGCTTTTGCATGACCGATATGTAAATATCTAAAAAATAATTGTTAATCGCAAGTAAGAATACAGTAATTTCAGTTTGCTTATTTTATTTGAAAGACACATCTTTCAATTCACCTACACAGATTCAACTCAAATTTTAAACATAGAAGTTAGCACTATTTAATTTTATTTATACTTGTACTTTTTGTTTAAAAATATGCTTACCCTGATGCTTCTGGTGGAAACCTAACAACAACTTTTCCCATTTCTGCAAATGGCAGCTCGATAAATTTTCCCTCTTGATTTCTGTTGCCAATTGTACTTTTTTCATTTTTAACATGCTTTTCTGATTGACTTAAAACAGCTGCCACGTCTTGAGGTAGACTATTCAGGATATTTTGAATTGATTCTTGAGCCAGCAAAAACTCATACCAGCGCTGAATGTTCACAGGTGCACATTTGGATTTTAGTAAATCTTTCCATTGTTTACTACCTAGAAATAAAAATGCCGGTTTCTAATATTTTTAAAATGAGATTAATTGCACTTTAAAGCAGTTAAATCATAGGTACTTCATTATCTATAATCAGAAATGATGTAACATCTGTTAAATTTACAGGTTCAAATTTACCAAAATATATTTTCAATAATAATAAGCTTTTAATTGTATATATAAGTAAAGATTTAAATCATAGATAACCAAATTTAAATGACTTTCACATTAATTATATTTAAATTATTAAAAAGTGATGTAATTATAAATATTTACTAACCATATAAGGTTCCAAACACTATAAAGTCAGCGATGGTCAGTTTTTTAGCTACCAAATATGTAACAGGTCCTAAAACTTTATTGAGCGTATTTAAAGCAGACGAAAATTCGTTTTTGGACGAAAGAGGACCTAGAGAGAATGTTAACCAATTATCAATTTCTGTTGCATCAATAGGGGATGTGCCAGAAATTTCAGGACAATGTAATTTTGCAATAGCTCGTGCAACATCATTACTATTTTTGCAGTTTATATTATCAACAACTGTATCAGTCTCCCATGATAATTCCAGGGAAATATTTTTTAGTTTCTTTACATATTCAGCAACAAATAATCCACCTACAAAAAAATTAATCAAATTATTTAATTTAACATTTGTAATAATGCTTACTAATAGGAGGATTGGTTTTATTCAACGTTAGTTTCATTATAGGAAATGATGAAATAATACAATAAAAGTGCTATCCTCGGCTTCCACGTTCTAAAAGGTTGTGTTCTTCTTCTTTTTCAATACTGTCAAGACCTTTAAATATTGTGTATGTGAACATAAATGATGAGCGCAAACAATTAATTAAAATATTACATACATGTATGGATATAAATAGATTATATGATAATTATTTTCGTTTCAACAGTATTTTTAAACATTTATCAAATATTCAACAGCAACTTCGTCCAAATATTTATTATCAAAGTCGTTACATACAGGGTAAAATCCGTAAAATAAAGAAAATTATAAAAATAATACGATTGAGAGCTTACTTTAATACACACAATAATTTATTTAAAATATAAATACCATCAGTATTTACAATAAATTTCACGTTACTTTTCTTAAAATACAAATTAGATCTATTTTATCAAAAAATAATTATTGTCTTGAATAATTCGAATACTGTGTCCATTTTCTTAAGTAATATAAAACTATATTAAATTCCCTCAACCATTTATCAAACTCTACATAATTGTCAGCTGAAAGAAAGTATTTTCGTTGCCTTTTTTTACCACAGTCACTAACATTCATCAGAAGTACCAGGGTAGTTGAATTAATACAAATATCTTTATCAGCTCTTTTGATCTCGTTAGAAACACAGTTCTTTAAATTTATCTCTCCTAATGGCGGACATGTATCTTGCTCATTCGGAAGAAACCAATATTTGAGTACATAGCCATTTAATGAGCACCATCGCCGGCTCCAAACTGGATAACCTTTATATTCGACGCCCAAAGTCAGGAAACCAGCTTGTTTAACGTGAATTTTAAAATTTGTTTTCACATTAGCAGTGAACGAGTTAATTATGGACGCTTCCAATGGGATTTTCGACAAACGGTATATTGCTTGATGTGACTGAGAAGGTTTTATCAATGAGGTACCCCATAAAGAGAAATACGATTCTGTTGAAGATGGCACTCTTCTTAATTCTTCTCGCGATCTATGTCTGAAATTCTAGAAAAATTAAATTAAAAAAGAAAACACATTGTCAAACAAATATTTCAAGATAAGGGAATTCTTATATATATTTTTATTTGGTATAACTGATACTGACAGCTGTCTTTCGCCTCACAACTCAAAATACACAATCGCGATATTTAAGTTGCCTAACCATTAGGAGACTTGACTATTTCGTTTCAAATTATTCTCAAGACATTTTATTTGTTTATGGATACTCCACATATATTTATATATCGTTTACATTATTTTAATAATATGAAAATAATCAATTTGATTTCACAGATTAAAAATGTAAGTAGCACGCCCACCCCATTATTATTGTTGCTAAAGTGAAGAATTTGGGTAATTCCCAACCAATAACATGTATAGCAATATTTAACTTACTTTATTTTTCTTGCTCTTAAGGGATAGAGCATAGATGCTGAGGTTTATTTGAAAGTCAGAAGGTATATTTTCAAAAATAAACTCGTCTGGAAAAGATATTGTATTTTCAGTTTGTGTAGTAGTCTTCGTTGCGTACACTGCAGCTCCTTGATGCACTAAACAGACATAGTACCAAGTGCTATTTGCTTTGTTTTTAAATGCACCAGAATCGTATAGAGTGACATTGTGAATTTTAACTGTACAAGATGTTAATTGTGTATCTACTTCTTCATAATCTAGCTTCTTCAGTTCATCTTCGATTGCTTCTTTTCTTATACCTAAAGATAATTTATAATTTATAGAGTTCAATACAAATAGTTTCATAGATATGTATAGAGAGTAAGTGAACCATCGAAATACTTTTACTTGCCAGCTATTAACAAAATTTTTTCAGCTTCGATCAAAGTTTCTCCTCCAAATAACTCGGGTCGAGTTCTACATACCCTTGCAGCTTTTGAACTTTGTTGGATAATTTCATTTTGTAAAGCAATTTTCTTCACCAAATTATTTTTCTTGTTATTGTTTAACAACAAATCATCCAGACTTTCATAAAGATGGATGCTACTGCTTGTACTTGATTGTTGTTCAATTTGCTTATTGGAATTTCTAAATCGACCCACTCTGCGGTAACTATTGCAATTTCTTCTTGATCTTGCATAATCTGCTTCTGATATAAGCAAAGAAATATTACTGCTACCAATACTATACTCTGTTTCACCAATAGATATATCAAGCTCTTCTGATTGTATGGCTGAATCACTTATTCCACTCTGGAACATTAAATCAATTATTATAATTATTACGTAAATAACACCGATTCTGAATAGCGCGCTACATCTTCATTTTACCATAAAATAAATTCGAGATAAATTTCCTTAGGGATTACCATGGTAACCATAGGCGTACGCAGACTTTTTAGGGGGGCCATTGATAACACTTTAAACTCGTCTATTACATTGTCATAATTCATATTCACCGTTTTCTCTTCTTCAATGAATAAAAAAAGAAGTGAATCGAGTCTCTGTTGTGACATGGTACTCCTCAGTTTTGATTTAACTTGAACCATTTTTGAGAAATAACGTTCACAAGAGCAACTAGTAACTGGTATGACAGCAAACATTTTTAAAAGAGTGAAAAAGCTAGTGTATATTTTGTAGTTGTTGAGGAAAGAATCCAAGCAATCCAATCATCAAGATTAACACCTTTAGGAATAGAATTTTCAAATTTTATTACTCAGTTTGGCAAGCAATTCTTTTTTTTTTATTTTAAATTTATTTTCAATTAAAGTGAACGTTAAAATTTAAAAATTATAAAATGTTTTTAATAGATTGATATTTTGAGGAGGGCCATGGACCACCCTACCCCCCCTGTAGGCACGCCAATGAATTAGTAACCATTTTTTTGTAAATAAGGCAGCAGTTTGGTTTTGAATTTTATTTTGTGTGTTTGGTTGCCTACACTAAGTATATGACGCTTTAAATGTCTGTTTGGTGGCCTATACTAGACTAAAATTTTTGTATTAACAGAAATTCTTGCATTCATGAGAGACATTAAAAAGAAATTTTAAGCCAAAAACTATAGTCGACGGAATAAAACGTATAAATACCTGTTGAGCATGTTCAATTGGTGCCTCGTTTACGGTAGTAACCTTCGGGTATTTATCTGATTCAACCATGTGGTCCAAACTTTTCGATAACCTTATTTCTGACTGAAAAGTACTGTTGAAATATTTAGGCATTGCAGAATTGCTACTAGGATGAAATATATCACTACTGGATATTTCGTTTTTCTTTAAATAAATTGTATCCAGTGATACCCCTGAATTAAACGGATATTTAATATCTTCATAAGAAGCAAAACCTTTTTTGAATACAGAAGTCTCATTGTTGGAATTATTTGAGATACCTGTGTCTAGACTTATGCTTCGGTGTTCTCTTTTCTCCATTCTTTGTTTTATGATTGATAAAGCTTGTTTATATTTTTCCATAATCAACTCATGTATCACATTCACAATTTTATTGTCTTCGGTTGATGTATTATATTTTTGTTGGATTTGATCAAAAATTTTCTTCCATATGATAGATTGATGATGGGATTCGTTAAGATCAAATTCATTATACAGTTCGGTGACACTTTCTATTGTTTCTTGACTTTTAGTCTCGTGTACATCAAAATACCCAGTTTCATCCTCAAAATTCGAATCATGGTTTATTGATAAGCAAACTTTGCTAGCCATTTTTCTGATGGTTGCTTCATAATTTTTATTATTTGCTTCAAAGTCTTGTTCCGCATTTGGATTTTCTAATTTCTCGTTGGGGAATGATTCATTAAGATCTGATTCACTAAAATCTGATATATCCAATTTAATTTTTATCTGAACTCGTTTTTCGGTATTATTCCTAATATCTGGATTTGATTTTGTCTGTGATTTATTCAAAGAATGTATTACACTATCTGTTGAGTCGTTAAATGATGCCCTGTTGCTGATGTTAGAGGTGCGAACAGATTGAACTGGAAAAAAGTGAATTGATATCAACAGCAAGCTAGAATCCTTGTATGTATGTGTGTATGTATAATGGGGTGACATTCACCAAGACCTAAAAGATCTAGGTACAATCTATACCAATGTTATAAAATTGAATGTGTCTGTTGTATAAAATTTAGTTAGTGTGTAGGTCTAGGTATTACATTAAAATTAAGTGGGTTATACACGAGATCCATATTATTAGAATTAGAGTTTGTGTAGATATATTGTGTAGGTCGGGAGCAAATATGTAAAATCTCAAATCCCCATAATATTATATTTATTGATCTATAGATATTTGATTCAAATGTAAATTAGAAAATAAAAACCAGTAAATGAATAAATAATTAATAAACCCTAAAATAATGTTTTTAATTGATGATAATTTACCTTTTTTGCTCTTCTTATTGAATACTATCTCCAATAATAGATTGATGGGTTTACGATTAAAAGATTTTTCCTGAAAATAATAAATTTGTATAAGTATATAAAAGTACATTAATATAACTCGAATACCTTTATACAGTATATGGGAAATAAAATATAACTTATAGTGTTTAAATTTCAAAACTAAACGTCCATATGACAAAAAACACATAAAATTAATAACTTTATTCCTCCTTACGCATTAATTACTTAGTTCGTGGCCTTTTAACCTTCTTGAAAACGTAATATCCTTTCTAGGCATGATTTTCCCTCTATCTTCTATCACTAAGATCTTTAGATCCATTTATGACTTTGTCCCCTGCACCAGTTCTTAGGATAACCAAATAGTGACTGCCTTTTATGAGCAAGCCTCTCATATATATACAGTATGTTTTACTTTCTCTTCCTCACCGAATAATCAGTGTGTAAGGTTTAAGTACATTTAAGTCAATATTGGTAATATTTAAATTAGATATATTAACACAATTAAATTTTAGATAGGTACATTTTAAGAACAAATTCACCTCAAACAAATGTTTTTTTTTAATATGAAGGAGTTAAAAGAGATTCAATTTTCAACACTTATTCTCTAAGGTAAAGTTTGGTTTAGCAAAAGATTCAGAGGTAGGGAAATGGTTTAAACTTTAGACCTCCAATAACTTCAGGCTCCTTTTCGGTAAAACCATTTTTATATTTTAACTTGTGACCTGTGTGAAAATAACCCTTTGGAAGGTGCAGCAAATACATAAATTATTTACAACTATTAGCAGTTCAATAAAAACTTACCTTTTCCATTATTATCACAATAAAACCTACACCAAAAACAACTATATTTCTCTTCACAATTACCTAAATAGGTTTTTGAACCTTATGATTGCTTATATAAAGTTTTAATAATTTTTTTTTAAGAATTTCCATATATTCCAGCAAATTTAAAAAGATTTACAATCTTTTGAAAACAGGCAATAGTTATTATAATTAAATTATCTTAAAACAAAAAAGTAAACAATAACTTTTTGTTAAAACAGGTTTTTATTTCCAGTATTTGAACATTTTAGGACAATAATTTGTAATACGTACAAATGTACCAGGGAGAATTGGTATTTTTGTTTAAAAAAAATCATATAAACAATATAAAGCCAGTACCTAAAAGAATGGCAATAATCTTTAACTTACAGACATTTATGTCATACATAATTGATATTTCTCCTGTAAAAAAATCTATATCTACAATTTTTGTAATTTATCAAAGTACTACTTTGTTTTTATATAAACCAATTTACAAAATTATTTGTTAAAACATTTTTACTGCCTTTATCTTATATTTAAGTAGCATTAAGTTCTTTGAACTTGGATGTGAAATTTGCATGAAGGCATATTTTGTACTTCAGCAGTAACCAGACACATAATATTTAAATTAGCTAAACATCCTCTAATAACACCACATGTGAAGGCTACATATCTAGGAGCAGCATCCAAATACTGTTTACCACTGGAAAGCCTAGTTAAAAACCTAAAACTATTATCTTGCAATACATAAATTCCTTGATGATTAGTTCGAAGATTATCTATTTGTTTTTTATATATTGCACTCCAAAAATCTGTACATACGAATTTCATCGTATCCAGTTCATCTTTAAATCTGGGCATTTCCTTGGTCAGTCTGTAACAAATGAAGTAAACTAGCAAGAAAAAAGAATTTAAGTTTTTGCCAAATTTATACAATTCCACATTGTATCTATACATTAATGGTAATTGTATAGAACACAACCTTATTGTATTTTGAGTCAATTTCTGCAGAAACTGTTTAAAATGTCTGTAAAATGTGTTTTCTGCAAGTTACAGGTTGTGTTCTGTATAATGACCATATAGACGTTAAGAAACGATAATATGTATTACCTCTCAATGATTCGATATCCTGTCGAAAATCCAATGTATTCAAGAACAGACAAATCTTCATCCTACAATTAATGTTAAAACAACTATCCATATATAATTCGTTAATACTGACCTTTCCTTCACTCTGTTTACTATTATTTTCTAACACATAATTAATAATTTCGTTATGAAGGAAATCGAATAAATTTTCTTCAGCCATATTTTCAAAATTAATATTTACACCCTTTATTATATTTACCCATAGATGTATTTACTATTTAGTATTTACCTGTCACTGTCACTGTCAATGTTATTTTATTTGTGGTTTCAAATCTGTTCACTGGAACTACTGTCCATAGATAACTGTCTACTGCAAGTGGTTATTAATTATGTGGCTGTTTTAGCTGGGGCTGGAATCACAGACCAACAATTCAAACCACAACTTCTGCAGGATTGAAATCACCTTGTATTTACTATACTGACATACCGTACTATAATATACTCGTTAGAAAATTTGAGAAGTTTTTAATTTAGGGTTTGAGAAGTTATTCTATAATGAAATTAAGAACGTTTGGGTTTGCTGAACGCGTCTTAGATAAATTCAAACAGCTGATTCTGAATACATGGCGACCTCTAGTGTTGAAATTAAAGGTATCAATTTGTGTCACTAGAAAAGTGGACCTCCGTTTGCGGTTCAAATAAAATGAGTTCGGGAGATAGTGCCGGGATAGTAGTGTCTAAAAGTTGTGTAATATGCGGAAAAACGGAAAATTTATTACGCTGCTCTCGTTGTAAAGTAATTTGTTATTGTTGTAAGGATCATCAATTACAAGATTGGAAGAAACATAAGCCATTCTGCAAGAAACCAAATATTCCTGATTCCGCCGTAGAAAACAAATACGGACACTTCGTAAATAAACCTGAATTTGGAGTTACATTGCCTTCAGAAGGAAGTTCTGAAAATGAGATTTTGAGTTCATTGGGTGAAGAGTTAGCTCCTAATAATAATTATCGAGAACTCTCTACGGAGAAATCATTGAATTTTGTAAATATAACCATGCCTGTTAGTGGATCGAGTGTTGTAAAAACTAAACAAAAAACTCTTAAAGATTTCCCTGCCATCACCTTAGATCAACCTAAAAACCTAGATGACGATCGTTTTATTGAAGAGATGTGTTACAATGTAATACAAGACATGACTGACTATGGACTTTGTGTTATAGGTACTTTTTTTGTTTGTAAAAAATACAATACAAATGTTTTCATTTGTTACAAACTAGTTTTAAATTTATTACATTATATACCTTTTCTTTACAGTAGGTAAATATCAAAATATCTAACACATACTCCTGAATTTGAACTGCATATTATCAAACACTGCAAATATTGACAAATAGAATTGAATCTAAACTTTTTTTAATTAGCACAATTGCTTACTAAGTATTTCATTTATATTTTTGTTAAAAACAAATAGTTATGACATAAAATTATTATTATAAATGTAAGGTCATTTCTTCTTTTTGAAAAACCAAAGTATTTTTGATTGGTACCATTTATACATTTGATATGGAATTGTAAATTTAACTAAAATAGTCAAAAATTCACACATAAAAGTACCTATTATTTCTCAAAATAGAATGATACACATAAATTCTCAATATTTAAATATTTATTAACAGCTCCTGTATGACACCACCTGCCTTGCTCTACACTGACAAGTCAATAAACTCATCTATATTGTTAAAGGGAAGCTAAGATAGATTTGCAGATATTGTTTACTGATTTTAGACACTTAATTCTGTACTTGAATAGCAACTTATCAATGAAATTTAAAAAATAGAAATACCAACAAAACAAATCTGATTAGCTTTACTGATCTTGGCAAATTGATTTTTAAAATTACATAGTCTTCCTTACAATAAATATCATATTTCTTCACAGATAATTTTCTTGGTTCAGAAAGAGGTAAAAATGTTTTAACAGAAGTGCTGACAATGGAAAATCAAGGTGTCTTCAAAGACGGACAATTAGTGTCTAAAGGTCCCACAGAAGACAGAATTGATAGAACAATAAGAAGTGATCAGATATGTTGGGTGCATGGCAAAGAACCAAATTGCCCTAATATTGGCTACCTCATTAGCAAAGTGGACACTCTAATTACAAGGGCAAATAAAATGGAAAATAATGGAAAATTAGGAAGATATAATATCAACGGAAGGACAAAAGTAAGTTTTTTTTATAAATTAATTTTGGATATTTAATTTAATTTATGGATTTCAATACAAATCTTAGAAATGTAATTATGACTATTACTGTTTAAAACCTGTTAATTAGTTAATCTGTAAGCTAATGACTTTGTTAATTTAAACATTAATGAGATTTGTCCACCATGATTGTCATAAAAAATGTGTGAGACATAGTCCTTAAATAGTATATTTTAATAAACATTCTACTAATATGTCTAATTAAATAACAGTCAAAGTTTGTGGTAGAGAGTAAGTATAAAGTGCAATTTTTATCTGTAAAAACAAGCGAACTGTTAATTTTTGGTAGGGATATATATGGAAAACCCAAATTTTGTAATATCTTTTATTGGTACAAACCATTACATAAATGATTATCTAATCATGATTCTCAATAAATTATTTTTACAATGTCATGTCATTTTCGGTAATAAGTACAAAACTCTTTCAGAAATTTGCTACTAGAATTTTGTAGAGTTTTCAGATTTTGTGAATCAACAGACTCTCTTCAAATAAATATTATAAACCAATGATTTCCCAAAAAATTCCTAGCTGTTTTCACTTATCCCATACTTAATATTTCAGTTATGCAAAAATTACATATTCAACTGCAAACTTTATATTTTTAACTGATTAATTTAATTTCACTTTATAAATATTTTTAACAAATTTCAGTGATTCGTTTCTGTGTATCAGTCAGTAGCAGTTTGGCCTTGAGTTTTGAGTTTTAATCTTGTATAATGTTTATTTTAAAATTGTATAATGTTTCATATATCTCTGATCTTGACATTGTACAGGTAAAGTGTTTATTTGTACTAAATTTATAAAGAGTAACGGAATACAGGAAAAAATCTGTTATAAGTAGACAGAATTACAGATGAATTAATGACATCAAATTTTGTGGTAATAAGGGAATGTTGAATGAATTGCTTTGGTGTACCTGAACAAAAAATTTGAATTTGTTTATGTGAACAGCATATAATTTTTTAAATAAAAGTTAGTTGATATCAAGCAGTGATAAATCATTTACTTAAATATACCGTTTTTATTTATCTAAATCATATAATAAGTATTGAATAAAAAACTGTAATGATTATCACATTAAAATTACAATTCAAGTAGTTTTATGTAACATTCTTTATAGCCAAGAGGGAGTCTGATATTTACTTTGTAATCTTTGGTCTGAAATATGCAATATACTTTTTATTTACATTTTTATCTGTTCAGATGTGACAAAAAAATGGTGTGAGTGTAGTCATAAATATCATTCAAGTTCGGGTGTTAGCTACAGGCTCTTATCTACACAATGGAACCTCGGGCAGGTAGTTTTACTGCAGCTAATAAATTAAAATAATTTATTGTGAATAGAACTTTACAAAGGAAGTGTTAAATATCACTTACAAGAACACTATTGACTTGGCCTAGTTGAATAATCAACAGTTGGCTTGAATTTGTGAGTGGATGATAATCCTTTTAAATTGAGCTATAGTAGGACCTTATAAAAATAATAAGGTATTATACTAAAGTTGTTAAAATAATAATTAGTAAAATAAGTCCCATGGCTCCCTTTTGTTTGCGGCCTAGTAGTAAATCCGGAACTACCTGTTGTTTCTGAAATACAAACTGGCAAAAGTAGCAGATGAAATAAGACAAGTCTACGTGACGTCATCTGACAGTCGCCCTGATGAATTTGATGACAAACAAACGTTGTTCTTTGCGCAACACATGGTTCTTGATAGTTTTTTTGATCGTGTTTGAGTTTTGGTGTTTCTTCGTCATTGTTTTCATTGCTTAGGTATTTTAAGAGCCTTATCTGACTGTTTATTATTAAAAGGATCATTAAATCAATACAAAACTACCAAATTACAAATCTAAAATCTATCCTCATGTCATTAGTGTCAAGTTGTCAGTCGGTGGAGATACCCTATAAAAGCCGCAACCTCGTAAACGATTTTGTGCCGCAAAATGATATTGGCGGAGAGATGTGGCCACTCGCATTTTAACTAGGAATTGAGTAGTCTTATACTGGTGGTACTAAAGTTAAGAACAGCGAACGAAATTCCTAGCTCTGGGGGCGAATTCTTGGGCCAGGGAACAGCGCTCCCCGAGAGAAAAATGGTTCTATTAAAACTTGATGTCTTATTCTCGACAAAAGGATCAGCTGCCTCTCTGGAATTTTAAGAGAACTATGTTCTCTCACTTTCTGTTTTGGTCATTTCGTTTGTTTGGAAGATTTTGTTTTTAAGTTACTTGGTTATAAATTTAATAAAATATTGAATAAAAGGCTTATGAAATGGAAGATATAGAAGAATGTTTAGTATTGTTTTGATGTCTGCCTATGTCTGTTAGATATGCATACAAATAATAATAAATGTGCTGGATTCTAGTAATAAAACTAGTTTTAATTCTTTTATGTATTTTGTCAGTTTTTTGTTTAAATTATTTTTAAAGTGAAATATGAAGATTTAGGATAATAATATATTATGTTGTCATAACTGCTGACCAATGAAATTTTCATCCATGAAACCCTCGATGAAACCTCACCTGACTTCATAAATTGAGCTTAATTAATATCTAAAGATTATAATCTTACCTTACGTCATTGCATCCAGGGTTTTTTTTTGAACCACCAGGTACACTGTTTAAAATTTGGAAAAGTTCTTCCCAATGTTGCTGGTAAATTTCTGGGAACATTTTTGTTTCCATATACAAGGGTATTTTTTGGATATATTCCACCATTATACGCTTTTGTTTCTCCATCCTAAAGGAGTATAGAAGGTAAATTTTTTATCACAATTAATTGAGGATAAAGGACAAGAGTATTCAAAAATGCACAGGGTATTTTGAATGTATTTTTGACGATAGTTAATCTCAATTTCAAGCACAAAGCTCTAGTGCTAACGTGGGGATCAAACTGTTCCTACAGTCTCTTTTGTTTCCCCCCTTAAAGAAAGAAAATATATCTTTATTTTTAATGATTTTATTTATATTTTTTTGCCCCACCTTTTAGGTATTTTATTGCTTCTGACCATTTCTAATGGTCTTATTGCTTCCAAACATTCTTCTGGGCACAATAGATCTTTTAGGTCTCAGTTTATGCCACATACATTTTTCTGTCGCTAATAACTGACCCTCTATATTATTTAGCAGACCCTTTTTGGTTATTTCTCTGTTTTTCTGTTTATGTAAGTAAATATTATTCGTCGATTAGAATATGTGCTAATTAACATTTATTTTATTTAAGTTAGACTCATTAAAATTTCTATAAAAAGTGGTTAATGCAAAATAAATAAATTGTTCATGTTGCATTAATATCGTAATTATGTGGTAAAAAAAAAAATCTTTGCGGTTAGTTACATGACACACACACACATACACATTCTACGTTAATTATGTGATTTAATACATACATGAAATTACGAATAAGTTTTGTTGTGGTCATATGTATTTGTCATACATTTTAATGAGAAACTAGAAAAATTTATAAAACTGAAATAAGCAAAAACTATACTTCACTTGTGTATGTTTCGATAATTTTTACAGTTTTAAGAATAGGACCAAGATTCTTTTCAAACTACTCAAAAACAAGGTTATGTAACAAACATTCACCTCCACATACTACTACACAATATACACTGTGTCCGTAAAGTATGGAACATATTCATTTTTAGCTGAACAGGCCATTTTAAGAAATAATCCTGAAACACGTGAATTACTTTCCAATTGGTACAGGATAGACAAAAATACAATAGTTTTGTGTGTGCTCATAAAGTAACGCGTAACATTCTTTATTAGTTAAATTAATAATATTATCAAAAATTCTTATTGTCTAGCGGACAGAATATGATGAAATACGTGACTCTATAAATGTTCGAACTGCAGCCCTTGCTGTATTTGACAGTAACCCAAACGGTGTACAAATTCTTGTTGAACCTTGTTTATTGTGTCTTGAGAAATATTGTTTATTGCTGTCCGAATTCTCTCTTTTAATTCTTGAATATTTGCTGGTTTCGTTTAATACACAACATTCTTCAGATGGCCACACATAAAATAATCCAAAGGATTGAAATCTGGTGACCTCGCTGGCCATTCAATAGGTCCACGTCTACCAATCCACCTATTTCATCTAGGTACCTTCTAACATCTACAGCATAATGTTGAAACCATAAACTTTGATTAAAACCTCCAGGATTACTTTATGAGCACACACAAAACTATTGTATTTTTGTCCACTCTGTACCCATTGGAATCAACATGTGATACATTTTTGGAATCAGCTCAGCTATAGTAATCCGAAAATTGAGACAAAATGGGGGTGTTTCATTTAAAAAAAATGACGGTGACGTAATTCACCCTGTATATTAGATTATTATTTTAAAATACGGTAAATTAAAATAAAAAATCGACGTATGTATGGACACAGTGTAGGTATTAATAATAGATACATTTTAGCAACGGTTTTTCCCAGTTTAAAATTTTATTAAACGTTCCAAAAAATGTGATAACTAGACTGTAAACATATTCATTCCAGAATAGTTGCACGTGTAGCCTCAGTTAATCAAATACTTTATGTATTAATTTTTATTAAATTTTGTTATAGATATCCGTCATCGTTTTCAGCCTGTTACTAAGTCAAGTTCATTATTAAAATGTTTAAATTGTTTACTACAAATCCGTTTTTCTTATTGCCATCACAAGCGTTCAAAGTGACGTGGGTAAATTTGGTTAAATTATGTGTGTACCTATCAGCAGTGATGGATTTAAGCCTAGGCCCTTGAGGCCACTGCCTATCAGTTTTAATTTTAACTTTTTGACCAACTTTGTTTTATTTTCTGAAAAAATGAAGATTGTTAACCACAAGAATATTCTTGAGTATTATACCATATGTTCTACATGGCGAACATCTATTGCAAGAAATACATGAAACCGTTTGTATCCCACAGCATAAACTACTAATTTTAAGTAGCCCCGCATAAATAGGTTCTGTGAAGATCATTAATAGCCGAGTTAGAAAAAAAATAAGGTTTCTAGTTTTCTTAAATAATAATAATTATATATGGCTCTTTTGCTTTAGCTGTAGGTAGGTTAGGAAAATTTAAAATATGGTTCGTACAATTTTGAAAATAAAATCCGGCCGATTCAACGAGCAAAAAAATCGATGTCTTTGATTTTTCTGAAACTTTGAGACCATATTCCATTTGCGATTTCATGAGACATGTGTTTTTTCTTTTTTCCAAAAAACGTTTTTGGAGCCCTGTAGCAGTATAGCGCCATGTCAAAGGATACATCGTAAAACCGTTATTTCGAAAACTAAAAATTACCTTTTGCTTAAAATGGTCGCCATTTCGACCCAAATAAACGTAATGGAACCTTTTTTTTCCAAAATGTGCATAATTTAATCAGCTTTATCATGGTTTTTCCGGATTTCCAATAACTTGGAAACTTTTTCCAGAAAATCGGAAAAACTAAAAAAAGTGCTTTGTTTTCAAAATGCGATTTCTCAAAAACGCCCAGTTTGATTAAGGCGAATTTTCGATATGTTATTTTCGAATATATAAGCTATCTTTTGGGCCAAACCGCAATATGCCAACTTTTTTCTTTCCAGAAATACAACCTTCCAAACACAAAATGTTATTTTTTCTCGTAGTTTTTGACTTCTAGCGCTTTTCAGGTTGATTCTATGATAGATCAAATAGCACTATCGTATTCTGTGTGGAAAAAAAGTATCATATGTTCAGCAGTAGTACTGAGTCCAACTAAATAACTTTTTCCAACATGTGATACATGTTTCCGATGTATTTTTTTTTAGTAGAATATGATGGCGCTATTGAACGTGAAAAAAGTGAAAAAATGACATTTTATGTTTGCAACGTGTATCTCTGGAAAGGAAAAAGTTGGCATGTTCCGGTTTGGCCCAAAATATAGCTTATATATTCGAGAATAACGTATCGAAAATTCGCCTTAATCAAAGTGGGCGTTTTTGAGTAATCACATTTTGAAAAAAAAACACTTCTTAGTTTTTCTTAGATTTTCCTGAAAAATTTTCCAAGAAAAAAGCGTGTTAAAGCTGATTAAATTATGCACATTTTAAAAAAAAACGGTTCCTATACGATTATTTGGGCCGAAATGGAGACCATTTTAAGCAAAACGTAGTTTTTAGTTTTCGAAATAACGGCTTTACGATGTATACTTTAAGATTACGCTACAGGGCTCGAAAAACGTTTTTTGGAAAAAAGAAAAAACACGTGTCTCATGAAACAGCAAATGGACTATGGTCTCAAAATTTCGGAAAAATCAAAGACATCAATTTTTTTTGCTCGTTGAATCGGCCATCCACAAGTTGTATTTTAGAAAATAGGTAACCGAGTTTTGTGAAAAAAAAACAATGAAATGTCTGTTTACCTATACATTAAACTTCACATATTTTCATGGAATTAACAATAAAAAAAACAACCAAAATACACAGTATAATAAAAATCAATCATTAAAACGATACATTATCCAAATAAACAAAACTCGACATACTGGACTAACATCGAAAAAACACAGGCGTCGAGCCAACGTTCGTTCAGGTTTTGGCCAACGGCTTAAATTCCATTCAAATATGAAAATATTGTATAGCATGCTAACAGTCACGTACGCACAACTGCGGTATACTATCTCTGTATCTCTCACTCTCTCTAATTTAAATGGGTATTGTTGTTTCCGCACTTTTATACCGGAGAATCGATTTTTTATATTTTGTTAAAATGATTATATTTATCATTATTTATAACACCTTTAAAGTAAATATTTACCCAATGAATTGACAGATAATAGGATGCGAAAATTAATAAACAACGCAAAAATGTTAAAGGAACACCACTTGATAATTTTTCAATAAATAAATAGTAGGTATACTCCTTTCCAAGATATTTCGTTTTAACTTAACACCAACACGATTAATTCAACCTCAACAGGTAGTCGTTAATAAGATATAGTATCTTATCATACTCGTTTCCTCGAAAAGATAATGCCTGTCTGTAGAGTAGGGAGGGTGAGTTAGGCCTACAGCACTTAGGGCACATGTGACCCATTGTACATCCTTCCGAAGGAGTTGTCTTCCTAGGTCATCGTCTATCCTGTCCTTTCCAGGACTGTGGACAGGTCACTAGGAGACATCTCCTTTATATCGGCAGGTGTAGGCCATGACTCACCGAACATACACTCTCTTATTGACGATAACTCCGGGCACTCGCATAAGAGATGTCTGACAGATTCATCTTCCTGTTCACACATCCTGCATAGAGGTGTGTCCACTAGCCCCATTGTATAGAGGTGTTTCCTTAATTGACAGTGGCCAGTCAGAAATCCTACCGTTAAACGTAGGCTTTTCCTGGTCATCGCCAAATATTTTTTCGACTCCAGCTTCCCAGGGTGATGCTGGAAAGACTGCATCCCTTGATTTCATTCCATCTCTTTGGAGATTGAGAATGGGTGTAACGTTTAGCTAGTTCCGCAATTGTCGAATTCGTCAGGCCGTAGGTCGCCGGGTCCAAGAATTCTTAGTCCAGCCGCTTCCCTGGCTAAAGAATCAGCAATACGGTTACCTTTGCTCCTGTCGTGCACCTTAACCCACCTCAGGATAATATTGTTATTTACCGAGCTAAATCTCGATGGCACTCTAATACTAGCCCTGATGTAACCATAGAGATACTACAGATAGAGGCAACAAGCCATAGGTCGCTGTGTAAGTGGATATGTCCGTGAGATAGAAAAAGACAGACGTTCAGAGGTTTTTCCGTCTTCGTCTGTGTATATAGCATGCGCGCTATTAGAGAGAGATAGCCTTAACCTCCGACTTCCTATCTCTCTTGCGTGCTGACGGGTTCCGAGCTGGCTAGTTGCCTCTATCTGTAGTATTTCTATGGATGTAACACGTCTGTTCAAGGCTAGTAGAGCTTGTCTGCTATCAGTGCAGATTATTATGTTTTTGCCAGAAATTCCTTTTCTGGTTAGTTCCTTTATGGCAATTGAAATTCCAGTCAGTTCTGTTTGAACCACACTTTTTTTCCCATTCCCCACATAATCGTTAGGCTTAGTGATCTGGAGTAAATTCCACATCCTAATCTTTGCTTTTTGAGCCGTCCGTATATATGCGTATTGCATATGCAGCATCTGACTCTGTGTTGTGTTTATAATGCCTAATAGTATGATTATTTCACAACTGAAATGTTTGGCTGGTAAAATAATGAAGGACTTCCATGTATACCTGACGAGTGAGTAACATAACCTCTCAAACAAAGAAATGTTTTCAAACATTTCAATTTTGCTTTTACTCACTTATAGGTAACGCACTGATAATGGCCTAATAGCCGAAAGCGCTTTGCAATTCTTAATAAAGAAAATTTTACACGAAGTACAACTTTATTCCTTATTGAGTAGTACGTGTACACAGCTTAACCCAAATCACCAAAATAATATTTAGTTCTATCATCTAAATTTTACCGACTACGGATCTGTTACTATAGGCATTTATAAACGTTTATTACTAAATTCGAGTCAACGAATTATTGTGAAATATACTTTACTCGGTTACGAAAAATCATCCGCAAGAGGAACGTGTTTACATCGTCTGGGTTGACAAGAAATTCATAATAATGGATTGGTAATTTTATAAACATCCACTATTGAACACCAAAGAAACTCAATTATATTTTAATACATTTTTCTATTTAAAATGCAAATAATTGTTTGATTTTGATTTATAATCACCAATGATGCTTACCCGTGTAAATCGATCACGTTATTTTTGGTTATTACGGTTAATTTGTAATGTTATAGACCTTGAGTTATAAATATACGTGCTTCCAAACATGAATGAGATAATAGTAAATCTAGATCGTAGTCAATTTGATTGCCAATGTCTGTTTACATACATTAATTTGAAAATAATATAAATTTAATAGCTTCAGCACGTTACGTTCAGGTTGCAATTTATCATACTGAATAAGGTTTTTTAATAATATTGTAAGAATACTGGGACAAGTCTAATGTACCGGCAGCCCATGTCGCCAGTGATGGATTTAGGCCTAGGGCGGCATAATTTGAGGGGCGGCATTTTCATCAAATACTTTATGGATTAATTTTTATTAAATTTTGTTATAGATATCCGTCATCGTTTTAATCTTCAGCCTGTTACTAAGTCAAGTTCATTATTAAAATGTTTATTTAAATTGTTTACTACAAATCCGTTTTTCTTATTGCCTTCACAAGCGTTCACCGTTACAAGAGTATCATTTACTTAATAACAAACAACAACTACTTCTCTGGCTATATGCCACGACAGACATTGAATTAGTTAAGTTAAACGGGTTGGTATATCCGCAAGCAGCAGGAGGCTTATTCAATTTTACAATTTGTAGAAGTTCTGGTTTGACTGATTTTTGAGGAAAATTAATATTTTTGTCTGTTAGCCATTCAATGATCTCTTGTTTTCTCCATTATGTGTTTGGCCGTGCTTTGCAACAATATTTTTAGTAGTACTACGTGGTATTTACTACGAATTCTACTCATAACTAGATATGTAAAAAAATGTATTACTATTGACATTACTATTCTGGGAACACATCTCATCGAATTAATTTGTACATATTTGATATTTTTATTATCTTTGCGAGGAATCAGATTATAATATAACAAGACTTATTTGTTTTGGTGGCGCTGGTTTTTATCTAAGTAAACACACTATTTTGATATATTTTTTATTAAATTTATTTGTGGAAGTATACTCCATCCCAAGATAAATCGTTTTAACTTAACACCATATAATTGATTCAAAAGAAAAACCTACAGCAGGTAGTCGTTAAAGTGATAATAATAGCCACAGTATCGTAAAGAAAAAAGAATGACTAATAGTTAGTAGTAAGATTATTTTACAACTGAAATATTTGGCTGGTAAAATCATATTTAGTTATTGTACAATGAGGGATTTATAAACTTAGTCACCTAAATATTGTGAAATATACTTTACATTTTATTTATCTTATGCTTTATTTGTTAATTAATGTCCATAGTAAGTACTTTCACCTAAACTCATCTTAGTAATATAATACCAACGGTTTCAATTAGCTATTTGTTTGAGCTAAAAGCGTTAGTTTTACATTTTACATCTCACCGCTAGACGGCAAAGTATCTGAAATGTTCCATACAATAGTATTTTCCTGATACTATTTAAATTAAAATTATTCTGGTACGTATTTGCTTGTTTAAAAAGTCGACAGTTTTATGGATCTTGCTGTCAGCGCCGGATTAATGATATTTTGCGCCCTGGGCAAATCATTTTTTTTTCGCCCCTTCCATCTATCTCCCTTCCTCGTATTTCAGACATCACATTCGACATACGTAAAAGGTATATGTATTTACACAAGAATAAATAGTCATAATAACGTTTTATTTATTATTGAAAATAAAAATTTGAAGCCAGTAAAAGCCACCAAGCGGCCCAGTGCGAGATTTTTCCGACGCGGCTTCAGACAAAAGCACAAAAAAAGACAAAGGACGTCGCATTCTGCACTTCTTGGTATATAAACATGAAACATCATTTCTCTATTCAGATTTAAGACTTTTACCACTTTGACGAGTATGATTTTAATAATCATTAATTTTTTTGGCCCCCTATTTGAATTTTGCCCCTGGGCAGTTGCCCATTGTGCCCTGTGGTTAATCAGGCGCTGCTTGCTGATGAAACTTTACATTTCATTCCCCCAGCTCCAACGTAGCCAAATTGTAGTGACAAAAATACCACAATAAAAATTGTTGATATCAACCAATTTTTGCTATAAGTTTGTAACTTATAAATATCAACCCACGTGACTTCTGTCATAACTGGACTATGTTGCCAAGCTCTTGAAATAGTATGAGAATCTAGTAAATGTCAAATGAAGTTATCTATATTCTTCTTTTTATTTGGCTATAGGTTAGGTTTAGTTTTTCATAGTTACTCTATATAAATAAACTTGAACTTATTTCAGTATAAAACTTTTATTTATATGTTAAAAGTACAGCACTAAGTAAGAAATTATTATTTTAAGACCTATTGAATTATTTCTGGGCCTAAAAAGATATGTATGAAATAGTTGGAAAATTCAAGATTCATTTTAATAAAAACAAATTCATTCTACATTAAATAATTGTTCTTCCTCCAATTGCAGCAGTAACATTTCTAAAGTGGCATGGATTATCTGTAAATAAATTGTGCAAATACATACATACAATACAGTTGATTGAGTATAATATTAAACTTATACTTACTTGCTTCATACATGCTGTAAATAGTCAGGAATAGACGAATAACAAATACATCAACTATTGCAGAGTTATTAAGTTTCATTTATACGTTATCTTTGACAACTCATCACTGCTTGTGAAAATTTACTCACAGTTTTTGGCAGTTTTTTATAACGAGCAGATAAAATAATCGAAAAATTTAATGATCAATATTAAATTGTCACAACATAACCCTAAAAATGTCAAGACGTCAACTGAATCAGATAAACCATTTTAATCGCGGCAATAGCGCGCATTTTTACCAACATATAAAGTTTTTAGTACGACTGATGTTAGTTTGAGTTTAATAATTAAGTAACCCACGAGTTGTATTACATATGAAATCAATTACGAAACCTTTCTTTAAGCATATATTCATATTTTTTGATAACATGCGACCTATAAATTTCAATATTTATTAGGATTAAGGCTGTAAAACATACTGATTGACGGCAGCAAAAGAATGACATAATACAAGCGAACGTCTCTTTTTTGGCACTTTGATCACGTGGGTTGAAACTATATAGTTGCACATTTTTGTTAAAAATTGATAAAAAGGTGAAAAAAAAACAATGTGTCACCGGTGTATGTAAAATTTGACAAAAATTTAAATATTTTTTTTTATTTATTTAAATAAATTTTACGGGTGGGATAAAATTATACTCACTACTATGGCTAATTACTATTGATTTAGTTATAGAAACACACACTGTATTTAACTTAATTTATATACACACTTTACTTAATGTCTACGAACTTATTTACACTCGGTTGATTAGGTTAGGTTCTATGTGACTGGGGCCTTTTCGCCACCTCCACTGCGACCCCCGTTTGGTCTATTGTGGCTCACCTCTAGGGATTTCAATTCACCCCACAAGCCTGTGCTTCTGATGAATCCATGGTAGTATTTTCTGACACTGTTCCACTCCTCGATACCCCGGCACCCAGGTCAAAATGACCTTGCCTAGTATTTCAAGGGATTGTAGACAGTTATGTACCAACTTAGATTTTATCCTGTTCGAGCACAGTGCTTTAAGATCAGCCTGGCTATCTGACAGGATGTGTATGTTCTTTTTTACAACAGGTTGATTCATCAGCTCTCTTGCAGCCAGTTCAATGGCGTACCTACCCACGTATGATAGTTCTAATTTATTTTCACCACTCAAATGTAACACTATTTATCTTAAATAATTATCTCTCTGATTACTACAAAATCTCTGCGAACTGGGTTTTTCTAGTTCCCTCCGTTGTTGACCTCTCGAATTAATAGGGGCCGGTTCCCATTTCATCACCTTCCAGAAGCTTCGGCTTCCAAAAACAAAACAAGTTGGTAACGTCGTAACAGTATAAATAAATATTTATTTTATTTTCAGGCAATGGTCGCTTGTTACCCCGGCTTAGGATCTCATTATGTTAAACACGTAGACAATCCTAATAGAGATGGTAGATGTATAACAGCAATTTACTATCTTAATTTAAATTGGGTTGTACAAAGAAATGGTGGATTGTTAAGGATATTTCCCGAAGGATGGAGGGAAGATAAGGTACAGTAATGTTCCCCTGAATCGATTGGTGAAGACTAGAACGTTCCATCTTTCCAATTAGTCGAGTTATGAATATTTTTGGTTATATAAAGTGGAATTTAGAAAATTCCATTACATTATTTGAAGGCGAATGAATGATTTTATTAAAAAACAGATTGTGCCAGTCGATTTTTCGTCGCAAAAAACCCCCGGTTACCAATTTATAGCCAATTTCATGTCGCAAAAATTTTTTTTTGTTGGAAATTTTGAAGCAAGGGGTAGGTATGGAAATATTTCGCGAATTAATTTGCTCTCTGTTATCTCCCTTAATGCTTGGAAATATGAACTCAAAATTCACATCTACATGTAAAATGTTCCCCTGAATCGATTGGTGAAGACTAGAACGTTCTATCTCTCCGATTAGTCGAGTTATGGATACATAAAGTTTCAGAAATTGGATTTTCGAATATTTTCACGATTTAATTTGCTCTCTGCTATTTCCCTTAGTGGTTGGAAATTTAAACTCAAGATTCATATCTATATGTAAAATGTTCCCCTGAATCGATTGGTGAAGACTAGAACGTTCCATCTTTCCAATTAGTCGAGTTATGAGTATTTTTGGTTTAATAAAGTGGATTTTCGAAAATTCCATTACGTTATTTGAAGGCGAATGAATGTTTTTATTAAAAAACAGATTGTGCCAGTCGATTTTTCGTCGCAAAAAACCCCCGGTTACCAATTTATAGCCAATTTCATGTCGCAAAATTATTTTTTTTTGTTGGAAATTTTGAAGCAAGGGGTAGGTATGGAAATATTTCGCGAATTAAATTGCTCTCTGTTATCTCCCTTAATGCTTGGAAATATGAACTCAAAATTCACATCTACATGTAAAATGTTCCCCTGAATCGATTGGTGAAGACTAGAACGTTCTATCTCTCCGATTAGTCGAGTTATGGATACATAAAGTTTCAGAAATTGGATTTTCGAATATTTTCACGATTTAATTTGCTCTCTGCTATCTCCCTTAATGCTTGGAAATATGAACTCAAAATTCACATCTACATGTAAAATGTTGCCCTGAATCGATTGGTGAAGACTAGAACGTTCTATCTCTCCGATTAGTCGAGTTATGGATACATAAAGTTTCAGAAATTGGATTTTCGAATATTTTCACGATTTAATTTGCTCTCTGCTATCTCCCTTAGTGGTTGGAAATTTAAACTCAAGATTCATATCTATATGTAAAATGTTCCCCTGAATCGATTGGTGAAGACTAGAACGTTCCATCTTTCCAATTAGTCGAGTTATGAGTATTTTTGGTTTAATAAAGTGGATTTTCGAAAATTCCATTACGTTATTTGAAGGCGAATGAATGTTTTTATTAAAAAACAGATTGTGCCAGTCGATTTTTCGTCGCAAAAAACCCCCGGTTACCAATTTATAGCCAATTTCATGTCGCAAAATTATTTTTTTTTGTTGGAAATTTTGAAGCAAGGGGTAGGTATGGAAATATTTCGCGAATTAAATTGCTCTCTGTTATCTCCCTTAATGCTTGGAAATATGAACTCAAAATTCACATCTACATGTAAAATGTTGCCCTGAATCGATTGGTGAAGACTAGAACTTTCTATCTCTCCGATTAGTCGAGTTATGGATACATAAAGTTTCAGAAATTGGATTTTCGAATATTTTCACGATTTAATTTGCTCTCTGCTATCTCCCTTAGTGGTTGGAAATTTAAACTCAAGATTCATATCTATATGTAAAATGTTCCCCTGAATCGATTGGTGGAGACTAGAACGTTCCATCTTCCCAATTAGTCGAGTTATGAGTATTTTTGGTTTAATAAAGTGGATTTTCGAAAATTCCATTAGGTTATTTGAAGGCGAATGAATGTTTTTATTAAAAAACAAATTGTGCCAGTCGATTTTTCGTCGCAAAAAACCCCCGGTTACCAATTTATAGCCAATTTCATGTCGCAAAATTTTTTTTTGTTGGAAATTTTGAAGCAAGGGGTAGGTATGGAAATATTTCGCGAATTAAATTGCTCTCTGTTATCTCCCTTAATGCTTGGAAATATGAACTCAAAATTCACATTTACATGTAAAATGTTGCCCTGAATCGATTGGTGAAGACTAGAACGTTCTATCTCTCCGATTAGTCGAGTTATGGATACATAAAGTTTCAGAAATTGGATTTTCGAATATTTTCACGATTTAATTTGCTCTCTGCTATTTCCCTTAGTGGTTGGAAATTTAAACTCAAGATTCATATCTATATGTAAAATGTTCCCCTGAATCGATCGGTAATGTTCAATTTTTTACAGTAATGTTATTCTTAACACATTGATTATAGTTTGTCTCAAAATATATCGTCTTCACTTTTGTCGGAAATCATAAAATTAATGGGCCAATTGCAATAAATCATATGGCCAATAGTTGCTGTAGAAGAGATCGCCAGTGGCGGACTATTTAAAATTATTTTAAATAGGATCAAATTCACAAATATCTATCTTTTTGTATTTTTATCATAAGTACATCCTTTGTTTTTTATTTAGTAATACGTGAAGACCATTTCTCTAAACTTTTTTTCTTTTTCCTCCTAAATGAGGGATTATTGAATACTATTAAGTTAAATAAACTATAACCAGGTAAAAAAAAACAACATCCAACTTTATTGGTATAAATCTAATTATGTTTCACTGTCAGACTTATCATTAAGATTAATTACAATAGGCCCTATATTATTTTGAATATGAATCTATGAATCTTCAATTTTTATAACGTGCTGTACAGAATTTTTCCAGCTTTGAATGGGTATATTATTATTAACTACATTTTTAATTAATTCTATAACCCTGGGACCCAATGTAGGAGTAACATTTTCTGCTCTTAACTTTGATTTTACTTGATGCCACAAATGCTATATGGAATTGAATATACACAGTATGTCCCTGTTCCTCACTACGTTTTTTTCTTCCACTTAATTTTTCACTGTTAATAATACCCTTTATAGAGGATATTGGTGTCTTTGTAAATAAGCAGGTTTCTTTTAAAGCTTCTTGATATTTAATGAATCCTCTACTTACAAAACAATCATACATATTTTTCACAATTTGCTTTGCATCTAATGACAAGTGTTTTCGACGCAACATTCCGAAAAAAATTAATGATAACTTATAATATTCGTATAGAAAGCTCTTTGAAAACGCACGCTAAAACGGAGTATTTAATACTTCCAAACGAATTCAATGCAGCCATCATACACCCGACACAAACCTGATGGCCCGCCCTTGCCTTGTCAGTCGACTGTTCTTAGGTTTCATTTCAGGTAAAATTCTTTTAAGAAGGTTGTAAATGGTCGTATTTAGATGATGATGGGAAAAGCCAAGACGATATATTTTGAGACAAACTTTACCATGCCAAATTCACAGATTGGGTCATAAAGTTAGTTGATCCCGATTAACTTACTGATGAATCAGGTCCTAATCAGCATCTCATCTATTTATTCACAGTCCTTGGTCCTAGTACTACCGCTTGTAATAATAATTTTATGATATATTTTTTGAAGGTAGCAGACATAGAACCACTTTTCGATAGACTGTTATTTTTCTGGTCAGACAGAAGGAATCCACATGAAGTGCAGCCAGCGTATAATACCCGCTATGCCATTACGTTATGGTATTTTGACGCAGAAGAAAGAGAAGAAGCTCTTAGGAGATATGAAAGTGAAAGTAAAAATAAATTACATCATTTTTTTATTCGACTTTTACAATTTTTGTTGTTGCAGGAAAATCAGTGATGTCAAAATGACGAGACCCTTTCGTTAACTTTAATAACGAAAAATTAAGTTTATACAGAAGATAGTTTGCAATTACGTCCCATTGTACATATTGTGAATTTTTTATAAATATTGTTACTTGATAAGATGAAAGTGTGATATTTAAAATAATTGAAACCTTAGTCAATGCTGCTATGTGGGTGGAGCATTATTTTTAAATGTAACAGTTACAACAGGTGCTAAGCTAGTGTAGCTCATCGTAAACTGAACCTAAGATTTGCAGTACTGTTTGTATTAAATATTTTAAAAAAATAATTTGGTACAAATTAATACAATAATTCAAAATACCATTGGTTTATTAGAAAAAAGTATAAATCACTTTATTTTAATATTAAACAAGTATTTATAATCTCTTTAATTTAATTACTAAATACATAACCTAAAAGAAACGTGAACTTTTATAGATAATCCATCAAAAAAATGTCGCGTCAGTATGCAGCTAAAATCAGAATCGGAACAAACCAGAGAGGCTCGTCTGCAGAAAGTGCGTCTGTATCAGAGGTTGAGAACTAGTATCGATAGCGCTATCGATACTTATCGATGTTTATGACTATCGAACACAATCGATAGTTTTGAAAAGTTATCGATAGTGGTATATGCGCGGACACACACATCGAAACATGTTTAGATATGAACAAAGGAGGGAAAAAGAAGACGAAGTATCTGCTTTCGTGTTATATCTCTGACTTTGTCGTTTTGTGGCATATTTTGTGTTTTAACATTTTAACCGTCACCTGTCTGTCCTGTCACATTACTTGTTTTCAATGAAGTGAACTTTTACTGTTACTTTTCCAGTGTTTACGTTCCACTCACTTTTAGAGTTTTAGTAGTTAGTTTTTGTATATGACCCCTTTTTTGAATAAAAATGTTTCATTATTTTAAATTTTTTAAGTTAGCCTAACATTACATATAACCTGTAGGTACTCAATTATTTAAAATTACCAGTTTTGCAGACTATCGATGATTTAGAAAAAACTATCGATAGTTCTCGACCTCTGGTCTGTATGCAGTTGAAATCCGAGCCTCTGAATCAGAACAAGCCAGAGAAGCGCAAATGCAGCAAAGAAACGCAGAATTTAGAAGATTAAGTAGTGCCGGAATAACGGGCTTTAAGCAGGCAATTAACACGTTTTGTGATAAGATGTTAACGGTGCTATTGTAGATACTAAAACAGCACCATATTTGCCTAACGAATTAAAGCAAATAAATTGATTGGTTGTATGCAACCGTTGCAAGACCCATTTGACTTCAAAGCGTGTTTTTTAGTTTTTTGAAAACTATAATTTATGTTTGAAGATATTTTAGACATTTGTATCTTTGAAAAGAAGAAGAAATACCAGTAAGACCTATTAAACTTAATTGCAATCAAAAATAAATAAATATTGATTGAAGTCATAATATACCGATACCTAATGTTGTTATATCAAGATTAGCAGGTTCAGCAGATTTGAGAAACGAAGGATTACTCTAAAAATAGCTACCTGGAGCCCAATTCTTGACATCACTCGCTATCGAGCGAATTCGCAGCATAACGAGCAGTAGTTAGGGAAGACTTTACTACTATGCAATTCTTGAGGTGATTCGTTAAATGGCGTCCTGAGAAATTTGGCAATACCGTAAATAAAACGTTCGCTCATCTTTGACGCTGTCAAATTATTCCAATACGGTTATGTTTATATATATCCATTTAAAAATGGTTTATGAAATGGATCCAAATACTTCGCGGTCGCGGAGGAGAAGCAAAGAAAAATGATGGTGGAATATTTGCAAGGGAAGGATGAAATGATTAGTGGAAAATTCACAAATAACTTTACCTTCAAAGATTCCGCTTCATTCATTGTCGTGAAGGGATTCGAAGGATTACTCGGAACCCGGAAATTTCAAACTTCTATTTCCGCCAGCTCTAAATTTTCGCTAAACATTGAATTCACAAGCTCATCCGTACTCGATTTCTCAAACAGAATTACAATTTTAATTTTTTTCAGCAAAAATAATATCAACCTATACGCGTGCTCTCACTTATCTATCACTTTCAGTATAAATATAAAGATTATGTGGTTATCACGTACAATAATCTACTTGCTGCATAACGAACACTATCAAGCGAATGCGCAAAGCAGAGAGCGCTCAAGAATAGTATTTTAACGAATTCGTTAGGAAGCGAATAACTTTGAGTGTTGCGAATGGTCAAGAATTGGGGTCCTGATCAACTTCGTTGGGTGAACGCGACCAATATCTGTGCGAATGTGTTGAATCAGGAGGAATTATAATTTTTTTGTCTAAAGATGGAAGTAGAAAATAGACCCAGCCTTATTACATTCGGTGAACTGTTGATGAAATTATGGAACATGCCGGAAATTAACGAAATAAATATTTGAATTGAAGAATTGTATCATTTGCTTATTATTGAATATTATTAATTATAATAAAATTACAAGGCACAATCTTCTACAGTATTTGTATATGGTAAGTAAGATAAAAATTGAAATCCGTTTTCACAAAAAGGACCCTAAAAATAATAAAAATAATGTATTAAAGAGTTCACAATACTTGAAAAGACAAAACATTCAAATTTGTTACTTCTTTGTACAGTTGTGTTAAAAAAAAGGTGCAAGTCATAGATGGAAGCTCTAGTTTGCAACAATTTCAGTGGTGGCAATCCTAGTCCCTGAGAGGGACTTCTGATAGGATGCACAATGGACCTAATAAGGCCTAGATGCTGTAGGGTTGCCCTACCATTCCAACTTATAAGATCAGAAGACACCATATTAGTATTATCTCGTTAATAAATACCCCTGAAAGAAAATATCAATAAAATACTTACTGGATTTATTACATGGCAGTCTTTATTGTTTCCATCATAAGCTTCGCATTTGTCCCCAATTACCACTACATCAGGTAATGGGTATAATCTCAAACAGTAATCATAATCCCATTGAACTGTCAATGAATTTAATGACAAAGGACTCAAATGTCCCTGACTAATTACTGTACGTCTAACCTAAAAACAAGGTATTTAAAAGGGCAAGTCTACATTGCGCCATCTGGCAGTCGCCTTAAGATAAACAAGCGCTTTCTGCACAGCACTTAATACTTTTTTGATTTTGATTTAGTACTTTTTTTGAAGTTGTTTTAATTGCTTAGTAATTTTAAAAGATTTATATGACTGTTTATAGTAAAAAGGATCATTAAATAAATACATAACAAGCAAATTACAATTCTAAAATATATCTAAACAATTGTTTATCCTCAGGGCGACTGTCATTAGTGTCAACTTGTCAGTTGGTGGATATGCCCTATACACAGGTAATTTTCAAGGACGGGTTTTAATAAGATGGTCATCTTTGAGCATTAAAAAGTAGAGCAAATGATCACAGGGTTATCCAGTCAATGCATAAACATCTATCAAAAAGTTTATTTAAAATTGACTCGTAACCAAACAGTTTAACACTATAATGTGTCATCTAATTGATTAAAATATAATATAAACTTACACAATCAGGAATTTCCTCTTTGGGTGGTTTATGCAAAGTACCTTGTAAAAGTTTGGGCATAAGATCGGCTCTAAATAATGTTATCTCTCTTGTGCAGTATTGTATTCTACAAGGGTTTGTTGCAAAAATTGCTTTGGGTAAAATTTTTGTCATATCATCAGTGACGTAGCTTGGAAGAGCAAATCTAAAATAAAAAATGAATAAACTTACTTTGTCCCACTGAGATTAAATTATTTGTTTTATTTACCTTGGTGCTATATGTGTCAAACAAGGATCCGCTAAACCAGGAACAAAAACAAACTGACTATTATTCGAGACTCCAGGAAAATTTGAAATAAGATCTGCCAATCTTTTAAATAGCTTTTTTAGTACATCCATCATATCACTGCCATGGGAATTGGACATGAAATTTCCCATAAATATAAATGCTATGGGAGGGTAATCTTGAAAACCATTAAACAAACTTTCTAGTTTTTCAAAAATCTACAAAATATAATGTTACCAACTCAATGATTCATTCCTTATTGTAAGTTTGGCTTGTACATAGAGAGTCAACAATTTTAAAACATATTTAATGCTATATATTTAAATTACTGGAGGACAAAGCAAAGTAATATGGCCTGGTAATTAATGAAAAGAAAACTAAGTACATGGTTATGAGAGATAAAAATACGAAATGCGATGGTTGCATTTGGGAAAGTGGAACAACTAGAATACTTAGGAGTAATATTGACAGCAGAAGAAGAAGAAGGAAGTGAAAAAAAAAGAAATAGAGAAAATAATATCCAAAGGTACTAAGGCAGCAGGAATATTTTCAAATATTAAAAGCAAAAAATGTATCCAGAGGGGCTAAGATCAGAATATATCAAACAATATCCATCAGTAAGATATGCCTGTGAAACATGTGTTAGGAATAAAAAGGAAGAGGACAGACTAGAAATATGGCAAAGAGGAAACAGTAATGAATTGCTCTCTATACAAAAAACCAATGATAACAAACATAAGAACACAGTCGGCCAGAGGGTTGGGTCATATTAGCAGAATGTCAGAAGGGTTAAGAGAGTTTTAATGGGTGGAAAAGATAGAAAAAGGAGAAGGGGCAGACCTAGAAAAAAATGGCTGGATGCACGCATTACACACTAGTGACTAAAAATGGAGGTTAATAAAATCGCAACTTTTGAGAGTACTGTTAAAAAGACTTGATGCTGGACTGTTTTGTATAACGATGTTACACATCCATGTAGCCAAAGTTTCCATGTATGTTATGCATAAATAAAGTCTCAAAATATTTTAAAATACATTTATCTTAAATGAATAAACACTACAATGTCAAATATTCTAATTCTAATAGTACTACACTACTGATAACACTAATACTAACGATTTTAAATCATCACTTAAATCATTACGTTTTCATTTTGTACTTCCAATTTAATACTCGATTTTAAATTACAGTAACAAATCAATTTAAGACCATTGGTATATTTTAAAAAATACTCAATATGAGATACTTGAAATCTGAATTTTATATCATGATATATATAATTTTTGGTGATGTAAAGCCCTCACTTCCGAAGGTATTAATATTTTATATTCAACTGGCCAATACACTATAGGCGATTTTTTCCACATATACTACAGAATACCTAGTATAGGTGCTTTTTGACTTGAGAAACTGTACCAGGTGATCTATTCTCAAACAGTAACATTTTTTGTCTCATGTGAGATTGTATTTTTTGTCATACAATCTTGCATGAAACAAAAAATGTCACTGTTTGAGAATTAACCCCCTGAACTATGTCCAGAAGTATTGGACCAAAGCATACACAGATCTAGAGTCGAGTGCATGTTGCAATTAATAATTTATTTCTGTGGTTGTAAACTGTACATAACCACAAAAAGATTTTGATCTTGTGTTTATTCCAGTTTATTCATTTATTGTTTATGCTGTGGAATGACAGATTATATGGCATATATGCATAGTACAGTCAAGGTACCCACACCAAAGTATGCCTAGTACATGCAAAAAAAAATCTTATGTATTTACAATAAACTAGTCCATTCTGGATTGAGAAGATATTTCTGTTGTGTGTGGCCCAAAATAGTGGCCTGTGTTACTTTATCATCAACATTGATTGACACTAAATGTTCATTAAAAGATTCCCAACTTGATGAATCAAGTTCATAGTTTAATTTACCAATCATCACATTAATTTTTCCAGATTTTTTAACACAAATCTTCCCTATCATTCCTTCAGGTAAATCTCTGAGAGTGAAATCATCAGTTCTTGATTCATTCTTAAAATTAAATGAGTCTGGTAGTTGCCAAATATGCAGGGATGGGTGAATATTATCACATTTCAAAAAATCAAGATTAATTGGAGGAGTACAAGATTTAACTGGTTTAAATAAAGCTTCATTCCATGTTATTGCACAAATTGAAGATTTTTGTTCTAAATCACTATCTGAATCTTCAAGACACTGTTTTATATCCTTTATAATATGTTCTTCCTGTTTTTTATCAACTTCAACTTTTTGTGAAAAAGTGGGTACTATCTTGTCTGGTATATCATGTCGAACTTTTACTGAAGGATAGTCGGATACAATTCCTTCTGAAAATACACCTGAAGTCTGCACACATTTTGGTTTTACTTTATTTTTCCTCTTCTGTTGTTTGATTTTCAGGTTGCTCGTTTCTCTTGATTTATTTTCTGTATTGTTTTTATTTCTAACTACATTTAGATTTGGTTTGTAGATTTTTTTTTGCAATTTACTTCCACCCAAACTAAGGTCGCGGGGTAATTTTATCGATTTTAAACGAAGTGCGGACGGTTCTTTAATAAAATCTTTTACTGATAACTTTTTAAACTTTGCTTTATCCATGTTGTTTAATAACAAACTCAGAATTGTTTGTTTTGATTTTGGAGAAAATGATTTAATTAGGTGACATGATGTCACATGTAAAATGTGGCTACCGGTCCGTTTATACGGTAAAATATAAAATATGGTTGTCTAAAACGTACACATTTCCCAATTACTTAGAAAACGTTATAAATATCTAAATGATTAAGTAATCATAAGTCTAGTTGTACAGTTGCAAAATTAGAGTAAAGAAAAAGATTAAAAGAAATAATTGTCTAATAGTTGACACTAATGACAATCGCCCTGGGGAAAAATAATAATTTGGTTAGATTTGAAAGAAACACTCTTCAATTTGGTTTGGAAGATTATTTGTGTGATTACTTTTCATCCATTTGAGTAAAGTTGAAAAACAGCCAAAACATTCTCACGTTTTGAAACATGATCTAAATAGCTATTCAAAAATATAGGTATGTTCTGTGCAGTTTTTGTTTATCCTCAGGGTGACTGTCAGAAAACTTATTGACTGAATGATTGGTTAAATAATCACCATTCAATGTTGCTCCATTTATTAGGCAATATATAGTTCGGTAGGAGGATATTGGTTCAAATAAGTTTATTAAATTACAACTTATAAAAAATAATATAACTTACTTGAGGGTGATCTAACCATACATCTGAAAAGAAAAGCATAAATTTATGCTTATTTTGGGCCATATATTCTTTCAATCGAGAAGAATCTCTTAATGGCACATTTGAAGGACCTCCAAAATAATTTATATTCCCAAAGGTTGGTCTAAAAATAATATGTCCTATTGATTATACAAAGCACCGAAGCTTTATAATAAAATTTACCTTGAACTTTTGTAATCTTCACCTGGTGGTAATACAATGGAAGAAACATGAAGAACATGATCTTCATAATATCCATTGACTAAAACTAGACAATTTTCATTAAAAAACCCAGTATGAAATCTGAAAAATGTATATCAATAAATGAGAATACCTAACATTGTATTATAGTTTAAACTATTACTTGGCATGCACTAAGTTGAGTTCTACAATTCCAGTAGGATCCTCCAAGCTCCATTTTCCTTCCAGCATTTGAAATAATGCACCCAAAATTAATGTTCTATCTAAAGTAATACTTGAAACTGTTAAAAGATAATCAACAGTTTGTAATTTTAAATCTTTGTCTCCCTTTTGTTGAAAATTCCTTTTTGTTCTTTGGAGAACTGTTGTATACCTCTCCAAAAACAGTTTTGCTTTAACATCTGCATCTGGTAATATTAGTGATTTTTTCTTTTCAATATAATATTGTTTACGATCTGGGTTGTAAGCAAGTTTCGGAAAATCAAATGCATTGATTACAGTAAATATAGATTCACTGTTATCATATCCATGATGGAGACAAACTTGTATGGCTCTTTCTATATTTTCAATTTCAATACTTTTTTCTAGAAGACATTGGGTTTCTAAACTGTTGCATAAATTGGTTATAATTGTATCAAATGTTATATTATTGGTCAGATCCACTCGTTCGTCTTTGAACTTTTCTACTATTAGGTTACAGAACTCTCTAAAAAAGATAAATTATGTACCTAGTAATATAACAATAATTATTATTTCAACAACCTACCGTCGAACATTAAACCCACTTAGTTTGAAAGCATTTTGCATCTTTTTCTTAATTTTTTCTTCCACTGCCATTCTTAAGTTCTTATGTTTATCAAGTTTTACAATATGATATTCTATTTACAAATTAATAACAGGGACAAGTTTGCTAAAATAAAAAATAACCTTTTCTTAGTTCCCGCCAAAATTTCGGTGAATAAATTTTTCTTTTTTAGAAATTTTGGTCTTGTATCATGTTTTTTTAATACAACGGCTCCCAGCTAAATGGCATTCAATCGTAAAGATTTGGCATCACTGCATTTACCATAGACAATATATATATTATTTCTCTATGGCATTTACTACGTAGACATCATAGAGAAATCTATGGTAGACATAATTATTTTAAATGACATTGACGTTCATATTATAGGTTAGAAATTTAATTATTTATGTGTAATAATTTTTTTCACAAGTGTATGAACATTTTAGTGATACATTAAACTCAATATGTGGTCATTTTTTTCTCGTGACCCGTCTAAAGAATTCAATTTTGAAATTGGAGAGCTGGTGCCAAGTTTAGAAGACAAAAGTGTATGGAATCTACATAAAGGAAAAAGGAAGGTAAGTTTGTTGGCTAAACTTTTATAAATAAACAAATAATGTCTTAGGTCCTGTATCATTCAATTTCAATGTAACTAATATTGAAGTTAAGGGATACTACTGAAACTAGGTATTTTATAAAATTATGATAGAGATATATAATCTCTAAGCAATTTTATACATTTAAACCATGCAAAAAGATTTGATGGTTCACATTTTTGTATTTTTTGTCAATATATATTACTTGATTTTTTCTGTACATAATTTTAATTTCAGGGAACAAACGAAGAAGTTTCAGTATTTGTTTTTGATTTAAAAAGTAACCCAGAGTCACAATTAGAAGTAGTTAAAGCTGCTGTTAAGAGATTGAAAACTTTGAGGCATCCTAGTGTATTAACTTATTTAGATAGTTTGGAATCAGAAAAAGTTTTATATTTAGCAACTGAACATGTAGATCCATTAAGAGAACACCTTGAAAAATTACCTTTAGATGTACCACAGAGGGATCTATATATAGCATGGGGTCTTTTTCAGATAACTGTAAGTTGAAAAATTTCAATGTAGATAATATTATTGTTTTTGAAGAATTTGTTGAATATACACAAGCTCATTCAATTATTTGCCACATTTATTGCTTGATATTTATGTCAGACAGTGTTAGTTGTGTTAGTTGTTAGTTGACATGTCTACTTTTGTAGAAGTATCAAGCAATTTATATAATTATATAGTTAGTAAAAGCATTCAATGTTATGTGAAACATTTGATACTTCTGAAATGATGCAAGTATCAGATACCTTTAGTTGTTGGATAATCAAAGTACCTATATATATTTTTAGAGGGCATTGTCATTTTTAAATAATGATGGTAACTTGAGACACAACAATGTTAATGTATGGTCTGTATTTGTTAACTCATCGGGAGAATGGAAGCTGGGAGGTGTTGAATATGTGTCAAGTACACAAGAAACTAATTTACAATTTAAATTAATATCTAGTCTTGATGTTTATAGTCCACCTGAAAAAAACGATCCTGCAAAACAGAGAAATATGACAAAATGGTAATTTACTAATATTTTGGGTTATGTTTCTAGTGGATTTGTATAATATTTATTTTTCAGTTCTAGTGATATGTGGGGTTTGGGTTGTCTAATATGGGAAGTGTTTAATGGACCTCTGTATCAGCAATCATCATTGCGAAATCCTGATAAAGTAAGTTTCTTTGTTAAATTGTGTATAAACTTTTATACATTGACTTCTTTCTTTAAAAATTCTGGAAAAAAACAGTTTGCAGTTATATAAGTATACAAAATTCAACATTAGTATATTTAATGTAAAACATTGGCCAAGTTTAGTGAAAAAGAATATAAACATATATTTTAGATACCTAAGCAACTGGGACCCCTATATTTTGAACTCTTAAACACAAACCCCTCTTCAAGGCCTAATCCTGCTGATGTTATTACGAGGTGTAGAAAACTAGGAGGTTATTTTAAAAATGACCTTGTCGATACACTACTCTTTCTTGAGGAAATACAAATCAAAGATAAAAATGAGAAAAATCGATTTTTTTCTAACTTAACGCCTCATTTAGATAACTTTCCAGACAATGTCTGCAAGCATAAAATTTTACCACAGCTTATAACAGCCTTTGAATATGGGGATGCAGGATCTGCCGTATTAGCACCTATGTTTAAGGTAAGAATTCATAAAATCCAAGTCAAGCAATTGCAGTTATGTACTTTATTACATTTATATTGTTTGCAGCTTGGTAGATTGCTAGATGAAGCAGAATATCAAAAGAAAATTGTGCCATGTGTAGTAAAATTATTTGGAAGCAATGATAGAGCTACTAGATCTAGACTTTTACAACAATTAGAACATTTTATTGGACATTTACAAGCCAGTACAGTCAATGATCAAATATTTCCTCAAGTTGCTCACGGATTTATGGACACAAATCCAACAATTAGAGAACAGACTGTTAAAGTAAGTAAACAAATTTGTTTATAAAACATGGTGGTATAAAAACAATATCTGTTGCCACAATTTCAAAGTTAATTTATTTTTATTATTTACAGTCTGTGATACACCTAGCACCTAAGTTAAGTTACAATAATCTAAATGTAGAAGTGTTAAGGCACTTTGCTAGATTGCAAGCTAAAGATGATCAAGGTGGTATAAGAACAAATACCACAGTTTGTCTAGGTAAAATAGCTCAACATCTTCATCCGCAAATAAGACAAAAAGTGTTGATTTCCGCATTTATTAGAGCGATGAGAGATCCTTTTCCACCAGCAAGAAATGCAGGTAAGATACATAACAATGATCCCTTTTTAATTGTTGAGCTGAAAATTCAAACAACAAAATTACAACTGCAACCAAAAATAAATCTAAATTGAACAGCTGCTATGTGAAAAGTAGACTACCCACGATACCTGCCGCAGATGTCAATTTTTCATTAATTAATGTGAACTAAACAATGACATATTAATATGTCATTGGAACTAAATTTGCCATTTTGGTGCTGATGCAAATTTAAATCACTTATGTTAGAGTTGGTATATTAATTGTTGTTATTGTATTAGTTTCTTATTTTGTGGCATCGGCCAATCTTGTTGGTACCAGTATGTTGACGTCGGATTTTAAGTTATCAACAAACTTTTCAGTTAATATATTTTTAGGTGTTCTGGCATTAGCAGCCACTCAACAGTATTATTTGCTATCAGAAGTATCATCTCGCATATTACCAGCGCTTTGTCAATTAACAATGGATCCCGAAAAAGTGGTACGAGATTCCGTTTTCCGAACTATTAAAGGTTTTCTTGGCAAATTAGAAAAAGTATCAGAAGATCCCAGCTTACGAGAGAGTATGGGTAAGCATAACATGAACATTTACATATTTATAATTATCTATTCCACTTTTGTATCTTTATTGTAAAGATTTGCTTTTAATTTAATAGAAGCAGATGTGAATACAGCAACGCCAAGCTTAAGTAATGCAGCTGCAACGTGGGCTGGTTGGGCAGTAACTGCGGTTACTGCTAAATTCTATAGAAGTCAATCTGACACAGTTAAATCTATGAATCCCATGGGCAATAAGATGCTTAGTAAACCAGGATCACTGGGTGAGAGCTCCATATTTTTTCAAGAGAAATATTCTTCAAATTGACTAACTTCTTTGACTTTATTAACAGTAAACATAATTGTTTGTCTTGATTTTTTAGAACAACCTTCCAGTAGTAGTATATCCACGACAACATCAAGCGTTACTTCTATGACGTCTTTGGAGCATGAAGATGGTAGCAGAGGGAATGATTCTGTATCAGATTATGATTATAATCATTGGGACGATAATGAAAATTGGGGAGATATGGAGGTAAAATTTATGGCTCTATAAAACCATATAAACTTGAAATGGGTTTGTTTAATTTGTTATAGACTGGTGGTCAAATGGCAAGTAGCAGCGGAAGTGGATGTGCAGGAAGTAGTGACCCTATCAGTCCACCATCTGGATCCGGTCCAGCTACTAAAATGACTGATGGTTGGGAAAATGAAGAATGGGGAAGTTTAGATGAGGAACCGGTAAGTACGTTTGGTTATTTAATAATAATATTGTCGGGAATCTACTAGATAAATTTAATTTTAAAATTCATGTTAGTGTTGCTCATAAACTTTCTGAAACCACAAAAATTTGTCCTAACACTATTCCAATAGCTAAACATTTATTTATTTGAAAAAAATCCCAATTATTAGCTACCTCATATTTTGTAGAAATTTAATAAATAATCAAAATTTAAATGTTTAGTACTGTAATGTTGGTTAGATAACTCATACATATCTGGTATAGTTATGTTCAAAATATTCCGTTCGCTTTTGACTGCAATTAATCCCCATTTGCTTTGACAAAAAACTGTTGATGATTATTTTATTTAATTTGAACACTTTTTAATCCTACCCTGTAACCATTTATTGTTTTTAATGATCATCGGGCCTAAACAATGATGCTCAAGTGGATATGTTATTTTTGACATTAGAAGTCAACAATATACTTTGAACTAAACTATACATTAGCACACCAAAATAAATAATATCATTTTCTGTTTCATAGCACACTATGCATCTTGATTTATGTACGTATGTTGAAAATGTTGATTAATCTATATTGGTGGAATCTGCATGAATAGAAAAAATATTGAAAATTTATCTAAAACTGTCCGTTTACAATTTTTAACTATACGAGGAGGAATGTACATTGTTGACAAACCTTTTAAATTAGATTGGATGCAAAGAACATAAAATGATTTTAAAAAAATACAACTGAATAGACCATTCTAGATTCACGTCACTGATAGGTCGGCCATACTGCTCTGGGTCCTCAAGTTAGATTCTATTAGAGTTTAATTTACAATTAGTTCTTAAAATTATCTAAAATGCCATCGTATTGCAGTATAGTTAAGTGTTCAGTGACTATTTAATTGATCTTTCTGTGCACCTGAATCTGTTACTCTTGACTTATTTGTAAAGTTTTTAATTATTTAAATAAAATATATATTACCTTGACATTGTTCTACAAAGTCTGACTGACAACTAACTGACTTACTGCACATGACAAAACACACAAACTTCAATTGCAACTGAACAATATGTCCGACCTGTCAAAGTCAGGTGTTCTGGAATGGTCTATAGGGCAAAATGACCTTAGCTAGTAATAATTGCAACTCTATAAATAACAAATAACCATTAAATTGTTGTATAAAAGATTTAATTTTTGCCTTTTTAGCCTAATCAAAGTAGACATAAAACCTCACAAAAAATACAAAAAACTTGAAAATTTAAAATTGGGTATTTAAAAGGGTTGTGTGTGAGAAAAACTTTACGATGTTAGGCATGCGATTTTCCGGAAAATCGTCGAGTGAAAATTTTTGTTTTTGTTTTCTCGCTCCAATTGTTTAAATAATAAATATACAGAAAAACTTCCAAATCAAAATTTGTAGCTGATGCATTTATCTACAAATTTTGCCTGAAAAGTTTTTCTGTAAATTAAAAATTTTACGAGATAAAATTAATTTCAGTGGTATTCAATTCGTGGTTACGCGCGAACGGCCCGTGAGCCAAATTTATTAACCGCTCGACTTAAAAGTTAATAATTTTGGGCTTATAACATTCTGAAAAAATAAATAAACTCATGTAAAATGTAAAGAAAGATCTCAACCTTTAGATAGAAATACTTACAAATTTGAAAAAGTAGATTTTTTGACTATAATATCAGTTTATTATAATTCCTATTTAATTAATATCCTAGCGAAAATTCCTTTTAGATTCAGCATTGCAAATGAGCATAAAATATTATTATTATAAAAGCAAAGCCATCAATATTTCGAATTTTAAACGAATGCTTTTTAAAAATCTGTTTTTTTGCATACTTGATTTTACTTGTTTTTTTTTTAGACTTCATTCAATTATATCTTTTTTCGAAATTAATATAATTCAATGAAACTTTACTACTAAACACTTTGAAGCATCTACTTTCGAAACTACTATACAGTTTTTCTATAAATATCAAATTTTTTAAATAACAGACAATTATTTAAAATAAATACTTAAATCAGAGGTCTGTCAGCAAACCTTCTATAACTTTTTATACCGTTTATGATATTATCTAAAAATTTGTGAACTTTATAATGAACCTATTTAGAAGTGATCGCGATACAAAAGAATACACCTATGGCTCAGGTAAGAAAGAAAAGGGAGCACAAATAAAGGTGAAAAAGCAGGTGAGAGAGCGTGGAAAATCGATGATGATACATTAATTTTTTTTCAGTGTATTTGTAGATACCCCATTTTAGAACACATTTCATATGAAAATTTTTTTTCTAAATGTCATTGTTTATTTACTATCATGAAATTGAAAACATAAAAATTGATGGAAATTTCGTATATATTTTAAAAACTAATGCAGATACAAAAAAAAAGTTCAGACAAATTTTGTTTAAACAATTAGAGTGAAAAAACAAAAACAAAAATTTTCACTCGGCGATTTTCCGGAAAATCGCATGCCTAGCATCGTAAAGTTTTTCTCATGTTAATCACAATCCTTTTAAATACTCAATTTTGAATTTTCAAGTTTTTTGTGTTTTTTGCGGCATTTTACGGATAATTTGTGTACTTTGACTATGCTATTTAGTTAACTGTGATTGTTGGTTCTATTTTTTTCTAAAAGTTATTTATTTTACAATTTTGAGTAATAGGTAGAGTTAGTATGCCCATGAACATATATAATGAAGTACCTACCTTACCTTACCTCAATCACTATACATGATCCATTTGATTTTGATTGTTTTCTTTGTGTTACTTAATAATCCAAAGTCCAAATTAAATTAAAATGGCTATACTTGTGAATGCAAGTGGGATTAAAGATTGGTTGGACCCTTCTCCTATTCTCGTACACTTAAAACTAAAATCTTGCCACCATAATTGAAAATTGGTTGTAGTTATAGTACATACTGTATCTATTCATGCGAGGTTCCACTATAAATAAACCATTTGTAATTTGTCTGCTCATTAACTAATCATCTCAAAGCAATCTCGAATAATGATTAGTTATTAAAGAAGTTTTAATCTATAGGAGCAAGAAGCCGAAGCTACATCACCTTTAGAGACATGGAGTCCTGGTGATAAAGCCCCTATTTTGCCTGATCATAAAACAAATAATTCATTTTCTCAAGGTCATATTAATCATAGACATTCACAACCTTCTCATAATTGGGACGATAACGAATTCGAGCCATTGGAAGAAAATCCTGGTTCGCATACGTCTAAATTGGAAGAAGCGCGAAAAAAAAGAGAAGAAAAAAAATTAATGAGACAAAAGGAACTTGAAGCTCGAAGGGCAAGTAGACCTGTTACAGGACCTATGAAGTTGGGAGCTAAAAAAATATAATTAATGCAATATGTAAATTACAAATTATTATACAAAAGTATCACCTTTAAATTGAACTAACTGCCTAACATATTTTCCTTTTTGTAGTTTCTTATTTTCCTGAAATATTAGGCCAAGCAATAGGTAAATATTTTTGACAAAAATCCTGATAATGCATCAATAAAATACATTACTAAGTATCATTTTTATATGTTTTGGACACGCAAATGTTGTTCAGTAATTTGTTATAAACATATAAACCTTTTTTTAGTTTTTTTCATATAGCGTGAAACATACTGAAGCAATCTCAATGGTATGTGTAGATAATTAAAATACGAACAAAATGAGAGGTCGAGCGGGTCAATCGGATAATCAGAAACAGAGAAAATCAGGAAAAACCGGAAAATTAGTAATTTTTTTGAAAATTCATATCTTCGTCATTTTTCAATTGCAAGAGCTGAAACTTGGTACAAAAGAAGTTCTTCGTACGCCCTTTATTTGCTCGAAAAGCTGACGCCAAGCAACGGTTACTTTTATCGCAATTGCAATTTTAATTTTTTCATACGATAATTGTATTTTTGTTGTTTAGACTTTTTGAAATAAAACTGTTGCATGTATTAAACTGTATAAAGAATACACGTTATTTTATTTAACTAAAGCTAACAAAATTAACTTATTGACATTGATTTTTGGATTGATTTTTCGGTGCTTAATGTTGAAGGCCGGCAGTCAGTCGCCGGCGAAGGGTCGGGGGGTTGGAAAAGGTTAGAAGCTTTGACGGCGTTGCCAGAGTTCCTTTTTTGTCACTGAATTCGAATTTAAGTTGGCGGTAACATCGTGTCTGGATGCGTTATCGATTGTCCGATTTTAAATTTTAAAACGGTTTTGAAAAGTGTTAATGTAGAGCAACAAAACGTATATTCTCGATTTGTAATAAAATAATGCAAATTTGTCCAAAAACACCACCGAAAATGACCAGTTACGCCGAGTGCTAGAAATTACAATTCCAATTGCGATAAAAGTAACCGTCACTTGCCGTCTGCTCTTCGCGCATATAAAGGGCGTACGACTAACTTCTTTTGTACCAAGTTTCAGCTCTTGCAATTGAAAAATGACGAAAATATGAATTTTCCAAAAAATTACTAATTTTCCAGATTTTCTCGGTTCCTGATTATCCGATTGACTCGCTCGACCCCTCATTTTGTTCGTATTTTAATTATCTACAATTTATCTATACATACCATTGATATTGCTTCTGGACTCTTTACGTAATATGAAAAAAACTAAAAAAATAAGGTTTGTTTCGTTTTAAATATTTATAACAAATTACTGAACAACATTTGCGTGTCCAAAACATATCAAAATGATACTACGTAATGTCTTTTATATGATGGCATCATCGGTTTGTCAAAAATTACTATACTCGCATGCTCCATTGCTTGGCCTATATAGAAAATATTCAACTGAAGCAAATCTGGTTTATCGATGCAAGTGATACTTTAAAAAGATGCATGTAATATACATTTGACGTTAACTAATGTCTTATTTTATTTTTATAAATTTTTCAAGTGTATAGTTACCAAATTAGGGAAGATTGTGAATGTCTATATGAACGTGTCTTATGACGAACCAAATCATTTTTCGAAAATATTTATATATTAAAAAAAGTCTGTTCTCGATGGCATTGTATAGTAAGTTGGTGAATAAACAAAACGAATATGTTTGTACAGTGGAATATCTCTGTTTATTATTATAGACGCTTATAGTAGAAGGGGAATCAGTTGAGGGGCTTACTAATAGAACCTTTAGTTCTGTTGGCAGCCACCGTCGCTGACTGACAAAGCAATAGTGCGTTATAGGTACACTCTTTTCGCTTGTTGGCTCGCAGATCCCATGGTCAGATCGAAACCTCTCCGTCTTACACATTGGCCTGCTCTTCTATAAGCATCTATCTTCGCTGCTGGGTCCTAAAAGATCTACTGCTCCATTTCTTGTACTTAGTTCATGAGGAATGACTCGGAGGCTAGTATGTAGTTCTTTTAGACCTTTATCCTGAAGGAATTTTAGGATATCCGCTGGTCTCAGTTTATAGGCAAGTTTCCAACGTTTATCCAGTAGTCTCCCATGTGTTATGCCCTAGGTTCTGCAATGGAGGCTAGATAAGGAGATCGAACTCATACGGAACAATTGACAAAACCTTTCCTCAAAATGGTCTATCTAAACAGTTTGTTTTTTCTTCGCGGCGTAGCCACTACAAATCCAATAGACCATCCCAGAATGATGTGACTGACAGGTCGGCCGTACTGTTCTGAATATTGTTGTTGAATCGTTTCACTATTTAGTTATAAGTTTGTTTTGCTCTGTTATTCCTAAAGGACTCGTGATTTTATCAATCGGTTTGTTTTCATATTTTTGCCTCCAATAAACAAGTTTGAGTGATGAAAATAAAAAATTATGTGATAAATTAACTCCAATGTTAAAATGTTATTGTCACTTTGACATCGATAAAAAAGGTGCATCCTTTTTTATCGGATAAAAACTTCTCTTCCTCAATATCTAGTAAGCGGACGTCACTTTTACACAATGACAATGAGTCGCAAGTTTGGTTACTTATAATATCACAGCAATTAAGTGTTGGCAAAACTGCAAAAACTGTCAATTAGTATGTCAGATTTTTGAATTTTAAATATATAGTGCTTTTATTTTGAATCGGTGTGGTAATTATTTAACTTTGTTGTATTAATAAAGATAATTATTGTTGTTCATCCATATATTCTGTCGTTAATTTATCTTGCCAAAAAACCCTCGAGCTTTTCTTTTATCAGATAAATTTCTCTTTAACTCAAAGTTTTGCCAATCACTAATTTTATCTAGAGAGAGCTCTTGTGTTTTTACTGTTGATAAAATTTGAAGAACTAGTTGTAATTGGGAAGATTATTTTTTTCAACAATTTAAAAGGATTTTGTATTAAATGTTCAATATTCTCTTGGGTGATGGCACTGAATCGGTTTATGTTCATTTTTCAATAAACTTCGAAGCACTTTTAGTTGTCAATAATGACAAATTCAAAGTAAAATTTTGACGTTTCAATGTAAACAAGCTATTATCGATGAGGAAGCAGTTTTATCAGTATAATACCGAATGATTGGCTAGAATAATGTATTACTATTGGTTGAAACCACCAAAATGTCAGATTTTGACAAGTGAAAGAAATAATCAAAATAATTTAGATTTTTCATATATATTTTTTCATTAAAGTGGAATTATTTATAAACAGTTAGTTTCTTTTGAAAAAGTAATAAGCAATTTGGTTATTTTGTATTGATTTAATGATACTTTTCATTATATAGCTTTTAAAATACATAAGCAATTAAAACAACGTAGATAAAAGCACTAAATGAAAATCACGTGTTGTGCAGAAAACGCTTGTTTATCTCAGGGCGACTGTCAGATAACGTAACGTAGACTTGCAAATTTAAATGTTCTGGTGCTAAATAACCTCACAAAATTTTACATTTCTGTTTTCTAACCTCACTTACGTCATATACTGTCAAACGAGCGAGCAACCATGAACTCAAAGTATGTGCCCATGGTATGTGCAAGGCTTATGATTGTCAGTTATTGTTGGGCAGTCAGACGATTTTGGTATTGGATTTAAACTGGCCTACCATGACCAGAAATTGGAATACATGGAGATCGATCTCCTTATATAAAGCGATTTTTAGCGAATTACTGGTTATAATTCAGCGGTTATTTGCGGTAACTGCGATTATTCAGTCGCTACAATGAAGCAGCTACGATATTGGTTCTAAATGTCATCACCCAACTGATCTTTTATATTTCAAGCAATTGATATACGTATTTTTACCAGCTCCATTATTACATCCACACATAAAAAAGCAAAAACTTGATAAAATCAAATCAAATTAACAATCGACAACGATATTACTCAAATCAACATAACCTCACAACAGTTTCAAACCAGTGTGGGGGTTAGAACCATAGAGATACTACTGTAGTATCTCTATGGTCAGAACTTAGAACCACTGCCATCAGTTACCCACCTCTTGAGCAGGGTAACTGAAGTTATTACCGTGGTTACGGCCGTTTGCACCAATTAATATTTAAGTAGACTTAAAGTTAAGTGGCCCTTTAGGAAAGTTTTGCTTTGCACCATGAACAAGTTGTCATTTAAAGCTCCACTTAGCTAAGCTTAGAAAATCGCTCGCTTAAACTCCACTTATCCTCAAAGTGGAGATTTCTAACCTAACATTTTTGTGTTTTGATTGATATATGTCAATTATTTTTCTTTTTTTGATTTTCTTCCTCAAACTTCCTCAAAGATTCAGCACTCCTGAAGCACAAGTTTGCAGCTACCAGATTAAATTCAGCTTCAATTTTTCGCCAAATTTCATTTTTATCGGAAACTGACAAACCATCAGTTTTCTTATTCTCAATAATATCTTTGTACTTTGCAGCTAAAGATATTAGCAACTCTTTCTCTTGTACTATATAATTTGCCGATCTGATTTTCTTATTTTTAACTGTGTCCATTATCAGTAATTTTCTTATTAAGAAAACAAGAATAAAATCTTTTGATTTTCAAAAATTGACGTTTAACAGTTTCTAATACATTTATTTCAAACCATAAAAACGAAAAGTCACCAGAAACCAAAGAGAAATCAATAAAACTCAACTTAAAAAGCGATGTTGACAAATGTATTAAACACTTAGCTAAGAAGCCGAGGAAAAACATTGGTGCAACTGAACTTTCACTAAGCGACCCTTAAATTTTAAGCTCGCCTTAGTTATTCTTAGCTTATGCTTTAATTGGTGCAAACGGCCATTAGTGTTTTGACATTTCAGTAGTTATCGTTTGGAGCAAAAAATTGAATGGTTTCAACTTTTTATAACCAGGAACTCGTTAAAAATCTGCTAATAATGTCTAAATAGAATCTGCATTCATCTTGCTCCACTGTTTGAACTTTTATAAGGTGCGAGTTCACAAAACAAGTACCTATCACATAGACAAATTAATAATGTCACTTGACAATAAATCGCAACCTTTCTACCATAATAACGAAATTAAGTATTATCAACCAGCGATTGGTAAAATGTAGAAATAGGGATGGGAAATGTCACTTTGTGAAAAAAAATTTGTACAGAAAATTGTTCTTTGAATAGTGGTCGTAGAAAAACATTTTGGAATAAACTGTGAATATTTTTAGTATCCTAATTTAATTTTACAATATAATAAATCTGGATTACCATCCTCTGCTGGGTGTTTTATTTATTCGCCAACTTTCCGTATTCGATTTTTGTATGTAAATTGTCTAAGTATCAAAAAAACATTTTGGCCTGGTATAAACGTAGCTAATATATAAATACAAATATTTATAACTATTTTAGATTAATATTCTTACGTAATTTTTCTTAATGTTCTAAGCTTAGGCAAATCGTAAATGGATTTTTATTGTCTAGCTTATTAAGCAACTAATTTTTAACAAATCGAAATTATATATTGATATTTTTGTATATAGTTATATTTTGTTGATTAGTTAATCTATTTGTATTGAAAGTCTATTCCATAAAAATTTTATTACAATTTTATATTGATTAATTTTTTTCCTAATATTACCTACAATGATTTGAAATCACGGAAAATAAATGAAAAGCCGAAAGAAATGTATCTTTTAAAAAAAAATGGTTCATGCATTTTTTATAATTTATAAAAAAACGAACAAAACGGAGTTTCAAATCAGTACCAGAAAATAGTTGTTTTTAAAGGACATGCCAAATTTTCACGGCAACTAATAAATGTTAAAACCGTAGTAACTATGCAAATGAAATACTGTAAGCAAACAAAAATCATAACTACTCTCCGGGCCATTCGCGAATTGTTTACATTGGTTGGTTATTAATAGTCATTTAACCAACAAGAGTGTTAATGAGGGCCAACAATCGAGATAATTTAACGCGCGAGCAAAGCGAGCGCGCTAATGTTCGAGATTGTTAACTGCCCTTTTAATACTTTTCCGTCGACTGTACAAGTTGTATTCGTTTTTCTCAATATTTAAAAACTAAAAATATTTATATGACATTGAAATGTCACAGAGATGGTCGCTGGTTCAAATGTCACTGTTTTCGTTTTTCTTAAATACTTTTTTGTATGTCTTAACACTAATAATTATTATAATTTTGAGAATAATAAAATAAAACGATAGATACCTAAGTCAAAGACTAGAAGTATTCCATACTAAAACGTTATTAAAGGTGTTATTGTATGTTTGGTTGCCTACACCACAGGTAACTGTCAATATAATGTATAAGATGTGCGTTGGGTTGCCTGAACAAAATCGTTGATTAATGTAGGCAAGTCAAGCATTAATAGGGGTCATTAATGTATGATTTTGTCTGATTTTGAGAACGTCAATAGCATATGTTAATACACGGTCGACGGAAATAGTCATTTGTATTCTATAAGGGATGAAAGTAACATTTAGTAGTCGAGAACGATAAAGGTCAAGTGAAAGTAGGGATATTTAGGTATGGAAAGTCATAATACGATATTCCCATTTCTAGGGCGCCTCGTCATAACTGAACAAATTGTATTCTTTTTTCTCAATATTTAAAAAATAAGAAAATTTATTTGTTTCATAGGTAGATTACTGTCAAAAATAAATCAAAACATTGAAATGTCACAGAGGTCACCAGTTCAAACGTCACTGTTTTCGTTTTTCTCAAATTATTTTTTGGATGTCTCAACACTAATAATTATCATAATTTTGAATAATTATGTAGTGAAAACAATAAGTAAGGCATTTTTTTTTAATATTAATGTATGTTTGGTTGCTGTTATTGCATTATAATAAATTATTAATATTAAAGTCAATGGTCGACTTCGACAAAGTTAACATTTTAAATTTTCAATCATCTTTCTATACTCGTATCAATTATTAATATGATATAAATAACATTGAATTTGCATCGTCTTCATTCTAATTTATTTAAAAAAACAGTTTATAAAATAATTAACCCCTTCTAATCAAATAAAGTGTTAGTTAATTCAGGTCTGACAGGTGAACCGCAACTCTAGTGTGCAGTTCTTCGTTTACTTTTCAACAGAACACGTCGCGAAGCAACAAGACATTAGAGTACAGCTAGCCTTCAACATGTGCGTTCGCGATCACTGTCAAGTGATATATTCGGTGAAACCTGAAAAGTCAAGAGATTTCTATTCCGCACTGCGTAACTAATTTCGATATATCTATTTATGTCATTTTTTGTTCAGTTTTTTTTTTAACTTATTCGGAATTATTATTTACGTGTACCTATCGTGTGAGTTTAAGTGATCTTAACATCGACTTATAATGTGATTTTTCCTGAGTGATATATTTTAGAATATAATTCTGTCGGAAGTAAGTTTTTTATTTAATTTATTATTGTTTTTATGAATTTTATCATTTAAATCAGCATTTTTCATTAATTTTCTGGATAGAAATAGCGGTTTTTATGAATTTTACATTTTAAAATAGCATTTTTCATCAATTTTGTTGTTTAAATTAGCGGTTTTTATGAATTTTATCATTTAAAACAGCATTTTTCATTAATTTTACAAATAGAAATTGCATTTTTCATAAATTTTGTTATTTAAAAAAGCAGTTTTCATGAACTCTGTCATTTAAAAAAGCTTTCTTCATCAATTTTGTTATTTAAAATAGCAGTTTTCATCAATTTTATCATTTAAATGAGTATTTTTCATTAATTTTCTGTTTCTAAATAACGGTTTTTATGAATTTTACATTATAAAATAGCATTTTCTATTCATTTTGTTGTTTAAAACAGTAGTTTTTATGAATTTTACTATTTAAATGAGCATTTTTCATTAATTTTACATTTTAAAATAGCATTTTTAATCAATTTTATTGTTTAAAATAGCAGTTTTTATTAATCTTATTATTCAAATGAGCATTTTCCATGAATTTTCTGGTTTAAAATAGCAGTTTTTATGAATTTTACAATTAGAAATAGCATTTTTCATAAATTTTCTTATTTAAATAAGCAGTTTTCATGAATTCTATCATTTAAAAAAGCTTTCTTCATCAATTTTATTATTTAAAATAGCAGTTTTCATTATTTTTATCATTTAAATGAGCATTTTTCATTAATTTTCTGCTTTAAAATAGCAGTTTTTATTAATTTTATATTTCAAAATAGCAGTTTTCATGAATTTTATCATTTTAAAAATCATTTTTCATCAATTTTATGGTCTTTATGAATTTTACATCTTAAAATACTTAGCATTTTTTATTTAATTTGTTTTTTAAATTAGCAGTTTTTATTAATTTTACATTTAAAAATAGCATTTTTCATCAATTTTGTTATTTAAAATAGCAGTTTTCATTGATTTCGTCATTTAAATGAGCATTTTTCATTAATTTTCTGGTTTAAAATAGCAGTTTTTATGAATTTTATATTTTAAAATAGCATTTTTCATAAATTATGCTATTTAAAATAGTAGTTTTCATGAATTTTATCATTTAAAAAAGCATTTTTCATCAATTTTGTGATTTTTATGAATTTTACATTTTAAAATAGCATTTTTTATATATTGTGTTTTTTAAAATAGCGAATATGAATATGAATTTTTTAATCATTTAATGAGCATTTTTCATGGATTTTCTGGTTTAAAATGAACACGTTGTATATTGACGTATATCTATGAAATATTTGTTGAATTTATTAGTATTTCAGGAGTTATTTTTAGAAAGTTTTACTAACCATTAATAAATTAAACCACAGTTTTTATATTTTTTAAAACAATGTCGAAGAAAGCGCCACTCAAACACGATCAAGATAACTATAAGAACCATGTGTTGTGCAAAAAACGCTTGTTTATCATCAGATTAATTTTACCAGAGTGTAACGTCACGTGTACTTGTCCTATGAAACATAGCTAACATAGTGTTTAGGGCTAATCCATGATCAAAGCTGAGTGTTGTACGAAACGTAGAGTTATTTTGGTTAACCCATGAATTAATTATACAATTTTCTGAACCACCAAAAATGTTGGCTTGACTAAAGTTCATTGAATATGACATATAACCTAAAATTTTCTTATTTACAATGAAATTATTTTGATGAGTTAACGGATGATGAGGATTATCTAGAAATTATAAGAGAAGTAGAAGGTTTATTTACTTATTTCTATATAACTTTTGTACCTTATTCAGATTTTATACTTGGTTTTAGGTTTAAGGAAGAACGGTCGTATTTTTCGAGTAAGAATAAATCATTTTGAAAAATGGACGGAAAATTCAGGTTAGTACCAATAATTTCGATAAATTGCATAAATGTTACCAACATACAAATATTATTTACTTAATTATACAGTTTCCTGTAAAAATTTTCTATATGGGCCACTATACCTTGTTTTTAAACTAAGAGGAGCGATTTGAATTTAAGTTGGCATTTCTGCTGCCTAGTGATTGGTCAGATTGCCACCAGTTTCACACAGCTCTTTTGATACCACTGACATTTGTCAGTTATGTGTTCCTTTCGGAACACACTCCCAATCTAGTTACTTTTAGTGGTGTGGTTGAGGTTTCCTAAAATGCTCCTCCTAGTTTAAAAACAAGGTATAGTTTGGAGGGATGTTCATTAGTTGTAAGGGTTGTATTATATCCTCTCCAAAGTACTTCCATTCCGTCTGAGTCCATGTAACTCATGTAAGTTCTCGTAGAAGCAGAGTATGTGTTTCATCATAGAGTTCACATTTCCTGCACTTAGGTTCTGATCCGTCATTTGGGTATAATTAAATAAAAAGTTCGATATTAAATACTTGTTACAGATTTTATTATAAAGCCCTTATATGAACAAATGTAAGTACTATACAACACCTAGAAAAATAGGGTGAAAAATAAATACATTAAATTAATACTGAAATATTATTGAAACTATACATTTTCTAAAAATTAATAAATTTTCAAATATACACTGCGTCTGAATATTACATTATAATATGAATGGAAAAGTAAATTATTCAAATATAAAACATCGAAAAAAAAAGCAAACTTTTTTTTAGCACCATTTAGTAACAAAAAATTAATTCAAATAATTTGAATAATATTAAGCTTACTCGCTAGTTATAAAAATGTTTACAGGATATTAAATGCGAATTCTTAAAACTGTTAAACTTGATAGAATCAATCGGATTTTAAGGATAGACAATATTTACATAGTTTTTGCGACTGCCGTCTGTCGCTCTATTTTTTTAAATTCCATTGGTATAAGTACAAAGGTATTAGATTAATGTATACATATAATCATCTTAAGATTCGTATTATGTATTTTGATATTCTCCCCAGTTATAACATCTACCTATGGGAGCCAACGTTTTAAACCAGGGTAGAAGCCTTTAAAAATAATAAAAAGTGAAAAAAATAATAGTAGGATGAAACCCATTGGAAAAGGAGGAGAATATTATAAAAATGAAAGGAAAAACAATTTACGGGAGATCTGAGGTCGGGAAGGGGAAGGGGGTGAGTTTTTAAGGGTGAAAAACGGTTTATCTCGATTTCCGGCAAAACTTCAAGTCCTATGGAAAAAAGTCAAAAGACAGAGTTGTAGATAATAAAAAGATTTACAACTTTTGTAATTACACTTTTTCACATAACCTTAAAATTTATGTGGAAAATTCAAAAAAACCAAGTTTTTGGTTTTTTATTTTTATTCTCTACAAAAAAAAATTTTTTTACACGAAATTTAGTGAAAACTTACTTTTTTATGTCCCGAATATACTGTAATTTATTTGATTTGAAATATTTATTTTTTCACCTTTATTTTGACTTAATATCGAAAAAGCACCCCAATTTTCAATCGAAAATTCACCCGTCAAAATATCAGCTTTTTTCAAAAAGTTGGTGCGCTTTCTGTTCGTTGAAATCTCTACTTTCGGACGGTGTGAAAAAAAATATATTACTATAGTAAATCTTCTCAGAAAATGGAAAAATATATTGTAATGAATAACGTAATCAGAATAAAGTATCTAAATTCAATAGTACGATTTACATTTATTTCTATATATTATGAGATTTCCTATTATTACATAAAGGTAATTAGAATTTAATAAATCAAATTTTTAATTGAAAAAATTGCTGCAGTCACATTTTTTAGGTGAAATTGTATAAAAATGGCATTACAAAAAATTTTCGAATTCGAGTTTTTTGCATTTTCTGAAAGATTTACTATAGTAATATATTTTCTTTACACCATCAGAAAGTAGAGATTTCAACGAACCCAACTTTTTGAAAAATGCTGATATTTTGACGGGTGACTTTTCGATTGAAAATTACGGTGCTTTTTCGATATTAAGTCAAAATAAAGTGAAAAAATAAATATTTCAAAACAAATAAATTACAGTATATTCGGGACATAAGAAGGTAAATTTTCAACAAATTTCGTGAATTTTTTTTATATAAAAAAAATAAAAAACCAAAAACTTGGTTTTTTGAATTTTCCACATAAATTTTGAGGTTATGTGAAAAAAGTGTAATTGCAAAAGTTGTAGATCTTTTTATTACCTACAACTTTGCCGTTCGACTTTTTTCCATAGAACTAGAAGTTTTTCCGGAAATCGAGATAAACCGTTTTTCACCCTTAAAAACTCACCCCCTCACCCCCCGACCTCAGATCGCCCGTAAATTATTTTTCCTTTAATTTTTATAATATTCTCCTTTTCCAATGGGTTTCATCCTACTATTATTTTTTTTGGTCTATTTGTCCAATGTGTGTATTGACAAAATAGTGTTAGACCTAATATTGCTTCTGAGGACTGTGTTCGCGACACACATCAAAGGCTTGGTTTGTTTTGCTGACACAATCGTTCGTTTGTTCTATCCCCAGTCTATTTTAAAGGTTTAGTCATGGGATAATGAAAAAGTGCTAGAATCCTTGGAGCTGTATCAAGCCGATCGAATATTATGAAGCCCAAACACGACAATCGCATCTACAGCAATTTTTACATCAAACATAATATGCAGACGTTGCTTCTGACGGAAACAAACTGAAATTGCGCCAATCCTCTGGAAATGCCACAAGGTTGGCTCCCACTTGTGGAACCGGCCTAAAGTTATTAGTGTACGGTAACGGCACTGACATGTGTGAATCGACCTTTAGACTATTTCAATTTCGTCATTTTTCAGGGATATTTGTTTTTGGATCCCATAAATTGATTGACTCACTTACCAAATCAAACAACCCCAATTCTGAATTTTAATGTTATTATTAACAACTGAAACAGTGTAAGTTTAATCTTAAAATATTAAAGTAGTCTCGTTAAAAAAAAATAATACGTAGAAAAATAAAAATATTAAAAAATATATGACGTTAGAGAATGATTATTAAGGTTGAGATTTCAAACCTACATTATCGTCATTTAAATTTCTATTGGTCTAAAAGGACGATTTTTCCAATTATTGTAGGAATGTTAGCTAGTACATTGTACATGGTAGCTCAATTTAAATGCAAGCAAATTATTTTCTTCGTGTTATTTGTAGAGGGCTTTCTGGTGGAGATTCTGCGGAGGTTTCGCGTTTTACCGACTTCTTAGATGTTTTTAAATTTGACGAAATTCTCTTCATTGGTCTAGGAGATATGCTAGATTCGATAATTTGATTTTCAGTATTCTGGAACCATCCAGCTCGTGTTGAATCATTTGCTGACGCTATATGATACAAAAAAATAATAGTGAACACAACTCTATAGTAACAAGCTGTAATGGAAATATGTCAAGCTAAGAGTTTTGCAATTTTCTACCACTGGGGAAATATTTATAAAGATCTTGTCTGACTGGCTGGATTTTATGTTGGAGCACCTGATTTCATGTCAATAATGTTGCGACATATCTTATCCAATGACGATATTGATTGATAGATATTATTGAAGTAAAATCAAGCGCTCCAACACAAATTTCAGCCAATCGGAGATGATCTTTACAAATATCGTTATTTCGATTCAATTACCTGTTTTGAAAAGCTCAGTTTACATATATACAACGTGAACCTAAACATGAAAAATTATCTTGAAATTTCCCCTCCCTAGTGATAGAAAATTTCAAAATTTTTGGGTTGGCAATTTGGACCGAAGTCCCCCATTATTCTAAGTTTTTATTTACAGCTAGATCAAATAAATATGTTGTTAGTTTTAACGTCACAAACCTCTGTATTTTTGTTGGGTATTCTTTGACATGTGTCCGTGCGAATCCAAGAGCGCAGCTGCTAGCATCGATGAATTTGGTGTTCCGTCTGTACTACTTGACGACAAGCTACTTGGGTAAAGTGAACTTGGCGTTTGGACGGGACTATATACTTTTGATATGAATTCTTCGTATGTTGTACTTTTTTTGTGTTTTGTCACTACCGTTTCTAGAGATCTAGCTCGTTCTTCATAACTAAAATTAATCGACAAAAATATAATACATACGAATTATGTAAGAAAAAAAATTAGTACTATTATACAAGGTGAATCACGACCAACGGGATGGAGGTTTATAGCGAAACGGTAAAAGTTTCAAAATGTCCGTCAATTTAGTAATTTGTACATTCATATAGGCAACATTTTAAAATGATTTTGAAATATACAGGATGTTCCAATAAAGTGTGGCGTATCAAAGTTATATTTTTTCTTATGGGACACCCTATATTTCATTGCATTTTCTGATTGCCACTAAAAAAAAACTCCTTCATAATGGTTCCTTATACCTAAATACAGAGGGTTCCGAGTAATGCATACTTCTTATAAATGTGAACATTTAAAAAAAAATTAATAACTCATTGATATAACAAATTCTAGCAAACTTTCTCTTACATTTAAATAGTTGGACATTCGTTGAATGTATTCCACGATTGAGTACTAAACATCTCTTTACAGGGTGTTCAGAATTTTCAGTTTCATTATACGCTGTATTTTAATAATTCACCATGTTCAAAAAAAATGTCCTATTTAGAATGGTATTAGGGTGTCCTATACCTAGGTATTATACTTTTCGTACAATTTACAATTTTCTTAAATTGTATGGTAAATCGATTTCAAAACATCTGCAATTCTCTCTGAATTTCAAACTAATGTTCATCTTGGCATAGTTGTTGTAAAAAAAAACAGTGAAGCTACTAATAAATATGCAAACGTCATTTATCGAATTTTCAATAATAAAATCAAGGTCAAAATTTAGCAGTTCTTCCTCAAGCTCCCCATTTGATACCAATAACTTTTGTTCAGCAAATGTTTCTTTGAGATCAGTTAGGACACTATTTAAGTAATTCTATCAATGCGTGATATGAAATTTCTAATAGAAAATTTATTTTAATTAATTAATTTTAGCAACATCGCCGTTAATTTCAATACAAGTGTTCTTTTTAATTATAGATGTTAGTGCGCATAATACCACAAAATTCCTATAAAAATTCCAATAATACCAAACAAAACACGAAATATTTCCAAATAATACCAAGTTTTTTGAAAAAATACCAAAATATTTCCAAAAATACCATACTAGAGTACACCAAAATACCTAACCCCTTGAGTCTATGCGTCCAAATATCTTGAAGCAGTTTTACAAAATCAGTCGTGTCTATAATATTTTCTAACTCTTTCAAATTAATTGCCTCGGAACAATGAACTAATGAAATATCAAAAAATAAAAACAAAGTTATGAAAAAAAAAACTTACTACTGTTGGTAGTGTTGGTATGTAATTCTCTTAGCTCTACTTGCACATATGGCAGTCGTTCTTACTAGACCAGCTAATACGGATGTTTCCACGATAGCCTCGTTAAATAATACTCCAAAATGTGGAACCTGGAAAAAATGACAAATAGAACCAGTACTGCGAAAATAATGTCCAAATAGTGGCATAGAGTCCTCGGCACCTCAGATTTTATGCTTTTTGTGCTCTTGGTTGTGCCGTTTATGTGAAGAGACGAGTAGCCCTTATCAGGCTCAACAGTATTTTCACTAGGTCCTACTTGGAGAAATCCTCCCTTGGATGTTCTAGTCCTAGGAGTCAATATCTCCAATGAGATAATACTCCAAAATCAAAGATAATGTGAGAGGCTGTCTCCTCCTCTTCCATGCACAACCGACAGATAGGTTCCTCCCTATATATGCCGATTGTATGCATGTGCTGTGCTTCCTTAGGGTACAGTGACCGGTGAGTAAACCCGTCACTATCCTTATCTGGCTCCTTCTAACGTTTAGTATTACGTTAGTCAGAGACTTCGAGGGTTTTTTGACCAGGAGTTTGCTGTGTTCCTGTTTTGGCACGTGTCTCCAGTACGACTGATCTTTAGTTTGAGTCCACCGAGATATACAACCACTTGCAGCAGTTCTAGATATGCCAAATACTGGTTCAGGACCAGTAAATGCTGTTGAAAAAACATGGATTGCTCAAGTCTTCATAACTCATTATTTTTTAAACTGCTCCGTAGCACCCTACAATATGATATGTAAAATATGTTTAGTTGGATGGATAAGCTCGTGGTTTTGAACAGATTAGAATACACCAAGTTCCTTTGCCCCCCCCCCCCGAGATTTATAATAGTTACAAAAAAGTAATAAGCCAAATGGTAATTAATTATGATTTAAAGTAAGTGACAATCAAACTGTAACTACAATTACATCTCAAGAAGCAATTTTTGCGACCCCCAGCACATCACATTTGTCAGAAAATCGAGATAACAATTTTGATCCTGAGCTCGAAATGCCCGAAAACGATATTTTTTGCAAAATTTCAAGAATCCTCAACTAATTTATTGAGCAAACTTGAAAATATTTGGAAATCAGAAAAAACTTTTAATTTTCCAGGCACGTCTTTCGGAAAAATTTGAGACATTTTCATTTAGCCCCCCCCCCGAAATTTAATCCTGGGTGCGCCCTTGTTTGCGCTTGCGTCTGATTTACAGTTCCTGTCAAATACATAAACTCTTGTGACAGTTTCCAAACCTTTTGCATGTAACGTTGGACCTGGACCTGGAAAGTTTGCCCAGTTCTAGCTTTGAGGGTTAATATCGCTTTGAAATTTTATAATAAAATTTAATATGTAAACAAAATACTTACGTCCGACTTTAAATTAATTGTCACTCTATTAAAATTTCCTTGTAAGGGGTAAATGGTTATTAAAATATCACAGAACTCAGTGGGAATGATGTCACGTCTATAATCTCTATTATGTTCACACCATACAATATGAACTTCGTCATTACCCAAATGTCTTGTCTAAAAAAAAAACGTACAGTAGATAAAAAAATTTATTTAATTTAAACGTGAAACTAGTTACCTTATTCAGTACAGCTTCAGGGGTATCTCCTGGCATTCTAGTAGCAACATGGAAAATGGCTTCAAGAAAGCTTGTAGCAATATAAGGAGCAGTCAATCCAGTTGTTCCTTGTCGTTGTAGCCCTCCTAAAAACCCTGTATGATTTTCTAGCTCCACTTCCCAAGCTAATGCCGCCAAAAATTGTTCATATGCAACACTACCACTTTGATTAGATAATACTGAATTTTTATCTTCTTGGCCTGGAGCTACGTATATGATAGCAAACTACAAATAGAAAAAAAAATAGACACTTAAAACTAACTGTAAAAGTATACGTAAAGCATGGAATTATGAATACTTTAAATGTCAAATTTTATGTACGTTTTGACAGCTTGCTGGTTAACTCAACGCTATCCGTGTTTTTTAAAACTGTGGCCGAGTTATAGTTGACAAATGACAAACACTTCTTGAGATTTGCGTTTGGGGAATCTAAGGGAATGGTCCGTAAGGGTAGCTGTCAATGTATCGGTTCTGCGCATGCTCAATTCGAAACAGTTGGAATTTTAACTTAGCTAATATTAGGTAGCACGCATGAGTTGATGTTTAAACAATTTAAAAAATATATTTTGGAATATTTAAAACTACTTTCTTACCTTATGCGTCTCACGACAGCTCTGATTATCAAGATTCCTCAACTCCCTCAACAATCTGTCAGTCTTATTAAGTAAATGCAACTGTTGCCGTCTTTCCCAACCCGCCAATCCCAACTGAGAGAAAAATAATCGGCAATGTTGAAAAGCATTTTGATCTGAAACAGTTCTAATACCTAAAAAAAAAGAAAGTTGGCTGCATTCCGTTTTAAAATTAAATATATTAATTACCTTGTTGGTAAGCACCGCTACCGAAAGAGGGATAATTCGCCTCCGATCGACTACTCGGTCTTTCTACTGGTTGTCCCAACATCGAATCAACTTGTTGCGAATATCTACTCTCCTCCAATTCCATATTTCTTTGGCTAATAACCGAAGCGATGGCTTCGTTTTCCAGATCGGTTGACATTGGAGGTGGGGCAGGTTCGTTTAACTTTCGATTGACATTTTCAAGACATTCCGGACTTGTATAGCCCAAATATTGAAGCAGCTATTAAAAATATATTGACAAATAAGGTTTTGTGAGTCGATCTGTATAAGTAGCTAGTAATGTAATAAAATAAGTTTTGGGAAAAGTTGACATTTGTCAGAGTAATATTCAATAATTAATTGTTTTATTTTCATATATTGAATTAATAGAGTTTGTTTAACCATCCTTTGCCGTTACGTCATAATCGGTGACGTATGCTATAGGGCATGTCCACCAACTGACAGTTGACAATACCCCTGAGGAAAAACAATTATTTGGTTACATTTTAGATTTGTTATTTCGTTGTTTTGTATTGATTTAATCATCCTTTTTTTTTATAAACAGTCATATATAGCTTTTAAAATACCTAACCAATTAAAATAACGTCGAAAAAAGCACAAAATCAAAAAACTATTAAGAGCCACGTGTTGAGAGCAAAGAACGCTTGTTTATCATCAGATGTTGTATGTTCCATGTCAGATTCCTCAGAGCATGACGTCACGTGGACTTGCCCTATTTTACGTTTGTCTTATATTAGTTAAATGTTATATTTCATTTAACCTCAAAATTAAAATCAATGACATATGTTAAGAATTGTTTTCAATGATGCATATTAAGGTGTGTTTGTATGAATAACTTAGTAATGCCAAGAATTGTATTTTGCTTTCTGCGTTGCGTACTTTTTTACATAATTTAGTTTTGTTTTAACTTGAAATCTCCGTTTTTTTTCACTGAACTCCCAATAAAAACAGGAAAAAGGAACGAACAAACGGATAAGAAAGGTACATTGAAATAGCATATGTAATGAAATAATATGCAAAGTCTAAGCTTCATCACTGACAAAATCATCTTCATCATCATTGTGGAAGTCCGATTCATTCATATCTATGATAACAGGACTGTATTTAACGGTAAAAGCGGCATTCCAGCATCTCTTTCTCTTGAAAAGTAATTAATCAACTTCAAAACTAAACTTTGCTCTTTCTAATTATACCGGGAAGGCATTTTGACAATGAAAAATTAATTGAAAAAGGCGAAAATACTGAACAAATCAAAATATGACAACTGTCAAAAGTAGCAAATAAAATTTACGTCGACATTAGTTAAGAAATACGTTAATGACGTCATAATTCCGTCTCATCTATTTCATGAATGAGAGATAAAGCTGGACAATGTAAGACGTAACGGCAAAGGATGGTTAAACAAACTCTACTTACGTCATCTAGTTGATCTAAATCCGGCGCAGCGTTAGAAACATCCGGTAATATGTTAGGAGGTCTATGCCTTATAGCTCTTTGTGGCAAATTTTGTAATGGTGAGGCTGTCATTAAACTTTCCATTTGAATTATATTTTCTGAATTTTCCGGATGAGGTTTCAATAAATCTATATCTACTGATTTTTTTTTAACATTTTCTGGATTTTTGTACAAAATAGAAGCGTCCCAACTAGATTTTCCAGAAAGATCTCTTAAAATGACCCGAACTTGTTTATCGGCGGTTGACAGGCCAGCTGTTACTCCTCCTCCTGGTAGTTCCAAGGTAGGCAGTTCTACCAAACTCGCTATTATATTTTTAGACAAAATAAATAACTGAAATATAATTGATTTATTATAAATAAATATTCACTGGTTAAAAATAATAAATTTTACCTGAATATTTGATGCTGAAAAAATACTAGTTGAAAGGTCATCAGAACTGAGATTGGGAACATCATCATGTTCTGCTACAAGCGAACTAAGCCTAGTAGCGCCAACGGCCATTGGAAAATGACCTAGATGAGTGACTAGATGTGTAAGTATTGTTCGTGCACACAGTTTTATAGCGTCCTGACATTGATTATCTTTTGATGACGAATAATTTTCGGAAATTTCCAAATCGTCTGACAGAATATTAGGATCAAAATCGTCATTCATGCTAGGCTGTGTTAATCCTCCAGGATGTTCCAAGGATGCTTTTCCAAGCATTATTTTATTCAATACCTTAAAACGAGACCAATATTATATAAGCTTTTGATACCTTATTCATGCAGTAAGTGTTAATAATAATATTATTAGTATGGCAAGTGCAAGACTTCTGTCTAATATTCTGCCAACTTTTTCAAGGAGTAAGGTGACCATTGTTATCTTTTTTACTTACCAGGTATGTATGTATAAACATGACATTTCTAGACTGAAAGAACTATTCTAGTTATCATTTTCGTAACGATACTAATTAGACGGAAAAGAAGAAAAAGTGGCTGGGTATTAGTATTTTGCTTCATTTTTGCAGCGCCCTGTATATTAACATTTTAACTCGTATTTAAAGATTACTTCATTATAATTATTTCACAAGATAGTAGCAACAGAACTATGTTTTCAAAAACGGTAGACTTCTTTAAGAGATCAATAATTATCTTGTACGATGGGGTAGGTTAGGTTAGGTTTATGGTGAGTGGGTCTATAAGGCCCTAGACTGCGACTCGCAAGAGTCTATTGTGGCTCACACCTATTCAGATTTCACCAAACAAATTCAGGTTCGCAAAGCCGATATTTGGTGAATGATATTTCAGGTCCGAGGGCGAGAGAGAATCCCTGCCAAACATCAGATACCTGATTCGAGCCGCGGTGGGGCAGGCACAAATTATATGCTCTGCTGTTTCATCATCTTCCAGACAAAGACGGCAGGTCATATGTGATGATTGGTCTAACGATCATCACATATATCCAATAGATTACTTTGGGTACGGATGGGATATCTTATAAGTGAAAATTTATTAAATATTAGTCATTCTTGATAAAAAGTATTGCTTGTTCTGAAACCCCATGAAATAAAATTCAAGTTTTTCAAAACCCGTCTCATTTTGTAGCCAGTTTTATGAAAACCGTATGAATTTTCAAATTGTCATCGTAAACGTCACTCACTAGATTAATACATTATTTTCGAAGTTAGTGCAAAAATTCATACGGTTTTCATAAAACTGGTTATAAAATGAGAGGGGTTTTGAAAAACACGAGTTTTATTTCATTTTATGGGGTTTCAGAAGAAGCAAAACTTTTTATCAAGAATGACATTTTTCACTTTAACTAATATTCAAACATTTTCCATCTATAGGATATCCCATCCGTGGACACGCTGTATGATCAAAAACGAGATTTGAAAAACTGCTCAAACTATTTTGTTGGGGCGCAATGATAACTTTAAATCGGAACTGCATCATATCGAAATTTCAAGTAATTTTACCTAAGCCCCCTGTGAGTCCTTTTGCTTTTTATTAATCTTTTGAGTATGGCCCATGATATTTTAAATTTTTCAACGCAATAACAATACTCCCTAAAATAGGCCATTTGAAATTGCCACCCTGTATACAAAAGAAAATTCTAACCACACCCGTTTATAAAAATATATTTATAATAAATAAAAATATAAAGGAAGCCGTTTCACCATGACCCATATTGTTTGTTCCATTCAAAATATTTTACACAATCGCTGTCTTTAACACAAGGCATAACCTTTTCCAATGCCTTTTCTACATCCTTCACAGTAGCTGTTCTTAAATTCATCTGAGTTTTATTACTACCTCTTGCATTGATTTCACCAATTTTGTCTCGAATAATTCCTATCATCACTTCTTTACACAAACTTTTAATATCCGATCCCGAAAAATCACATGTAAGTTTCGCCAAGTGCTGCATATCTTTTTTATCTATTTCATTGGGTGCACATAAATATTTCTTCAAGAGACCTTCTCTTGATTTTTCATCCGGTAAAGGTACTAAAATTCTCTTTTCAAAACGTCTTAATAGAGCCGGGTCAAGATTCCAAGGAGAATTGGTACTACCCAACACAAAAATATTCGACGCAGAATTGTGTATACCATCTATTTGTGTTAGAAGTTCGCTTTTAAATCTTCTAGAAGCTTCGTGATGCGATAATTGATTTGCTAAGGCATCAACTTCGTCTATGAATATAGTTGTAGGTGCATATTTTCTAGCCATTTGGAATAATAGTTTAATCATTTTTTCGGATTCTCCTCTCCATTTACTAATAAAAGTACTGCTGGTAACATTAATAAAAGTGCTACCTTCAGAAGCTAAAGCTTTAGCTAACAAAGTCTTACCAGTGCCGGGTGGGCCAAACAATAACACTCCATTCCATGATGGTATGTCCTTAAATAAATCTGGGTAGATTAGAGGGTATACTACAGCTTCCTTAAGTTTTTCTTTGACATTAATAAGTCCTATGCAATCATCCCAGGTCGTCTCTATATTTGATGAAATAAATTCTTTTTTTATTTGGTCCGCCATGTCTTTCATATCTGTAGAAATTACATCAAAATCAAATGGATCGTACTCATTTTCTTTAAGTTGTGTTTCATCCCGTTTGGTTTGTTCATTATTTAAAGATTTAATTTCGAATTGAAAGTCACAAGTTTCTGTTTTATGATCTTTTTCTTCACTTGTAGAAATCTGTTTTTTCACAGCGCTATTTTTTCGTTTCGTTTTATTTGTATTAGTTAAAGATTCTTCTATTTTCTTAACAATTTTTGGATATTTTTGAAATTTCGTATAATAATAACTTTGGTATTCTTGTAGAATAATATCCAAATCAACGTTTTCACATACTTCAAAATCTAAATTGAGTTGAGCTTCTTTTTCTAGAGCTTCAGCACTATCGAATAATTTTTGCTCTATTAAGTAACTGCGGATTAAGTATAAAACATTTCTCTTCCTCTCTCGTGTGTCCGTTTTGGCCTTATCGTATACAGTCGGTAAAGATTTTAAAGTTTTCCTGGCAAATAGAATTTCTGTTGTAGTCATTTTGAATAATTGTAATGTCACTGTTTGTTGTGTGTAGGTTTCCAAGTAAACAATACACTTGTTGCTAAGCAATATAATCAATATGAAAAACTTTACTCTAATATTTTTTTCTTATTTTTTTGGGTATCAAACCACAATAATGTTTTTTTATTTTTTGTTTCGACGTTTCGGTAGCGTTCCAGCTACCGTTGTCAAGATTAACTAGTATAGAAATAATTTTTTGGTCCCTATCTGACACAACAAAAAAATTTGACAACTAGACAATCAATAATATTTTGAAGTTTAAGACTACAAAACTTTGTTGTCAAATTTTATTAAGGTCCATTCATAGTAGATCACATCTCTGGTAAAATGTGAAATAAAATATTTTATTTTATGACATTCTAACGATATGTAGTCTACTAGAAATGGAATGCAGTGAAGTGCACGTTCCAGGAACGGTTTTTATTTGGATAGCGCTTTTTTTCGCTTATTTTTGAAATTTTGTTAAAAACGCGTTTGTTGTTACTTTTTTGTGTATGATTATTTTTGTTTTCAAACTATGTATCACTCAGTTTGGTGATTTTGTGTATTGAAGTGTGTATCGATTAACAACCATTCCAAAGATAAATCAAAAGAAAACCTGGATAAAAACTTATGATACTATCCTGATAACGCAGGTAATTGATTATTGGAAATTTCTCTTTCTAACATTGGTAACCAAATCTGACTACATTCGGCTGAAATACTAGCTACACATTTATCTGAATTTAGTTGTATTAAAGCACTTTCTTTGATTTTTCGTCTTTTATTATTTGGCTCTTTCAATATTATTTTTGTCGAATCCCATTGAATTTTATGCCCCTCTTCCCAAGCATGTTTGCAAATACCTGACTTAAAGAACTCCCTATCTTTGATTTACTTTTTATGTTCATTTATTCGGACTTTCAATGGTCTAGATGTTTCACCTAAATAGAATTTGTCGCATTCACATGATATCTGATATATGCATTTTTTTGAATATTGTTCTTCATTTTTTGGTTTCGTTTTTGTTAGTATAGATCTCAACGTATTGTTAGATTTGAAGCTAGTTCGAATATTGAATTGATTACCAATTTTCTTAATTCTTTCTGATAAACCCTTAGCATACGGTATTGTCAAGTTTTCAAAAATTATGTTAGCTGAATTATTAATATTATTGTTATTGTTATGGGGTATTAACAATGAGCCCTTCTCTATATTCTTAATTTCTTTATTTACAAATTCTGCCGGGTAATTATTGGCATTTAAAACATTTTTCAGCAAAGTTTTCTCCATGTATGGAAATAAGTTTTAGAAATAAGATGGAGTTAGTGTTCCATTCGTACTAAACGTCACCAGATAGAGCTACTGCTGGAGTTGAAAACAGTTTCATTGAACAACCTGACAATAAATACCATATAATGTGTATTATAATAAGACTTACCGTAAAAACTTGAAGTAAAAGGCATTTTCCTCTCATTTCACCATATTCCGAAACTTCTAATAACCTTTGAGGACCCAATTTCATACACCATTCTCCCAAACAGAACAATAAGGCAGTTCCTAAAGCTTTGTCACTTTCCCCAGCCGTTGATCCCAATGGGGTGTGTAGAAATAATGCAGAACACAAAGTAGTAATTACTGCGTTGCTCAATCTGGGATATTGAGACCATAATAATGGAGCGTGATCACATAATAAGAACAATATGTTACTTGCTAACTGGGCTATTACTTTATTATTAAACTGCAATAAAAAGTAATATTCAAAAGAGTTGCTTTTTTAAATATGTTTATGATTTTATTAGTAAATGAATAAATATTTTTAGTGCTGAGAGAGTTGAGGTGTACATAAATTACAATTAAGAGTGTAAATTAAAAAGTAAAGTGACTATAGATAAACAAATAAAAAATGTGTGTAAGAATTATAACAATAGCCAACAAGTTACCTTTAAAGCCAAAAGAACGACATTAAGAGCGTCTGAAAATTTTGGATGGAATGTTTGGTTTTTTAATTCTCTATATACAAAAACTCCAAGTGCCGACAAGGCTATACATCGAGCTTTACCTTTAGGTTCTCTTCTACCGGCCCTCAACAAAATACTGACTATGTGCTCCTAAAACAGATTATACAAAATATCTCATTCTCCGGTAATTTTTTTGTTATATATAATTAAATTTCCAAACAATGTTTTTCTTTTTTAAAATGTAGAAGTTATTTAGACAAAAATTTTCATTTTCATTACAACGTAGAGTATATTTCTACTTACCTTTAGATCCGGACACGCAATAATGTGCATCTCAGAATCTGGCTGAAGCACAGATATGGAATTAAAATGTTCAGTCTGACTAAGTAGATTCGCCAAGACAGACATCGCTTCTGTTCTTGGCGAAGATTCTAATTTCTCCGTGTTGTTTAATATTACGTTACAAGCGTGAATAAAATCCAATATTAACAGAGAAGCTCCAGGTAACTGTAGAGAGAAAAATCTAGGCCCTAAATACTTCAGGCATGTGCTTATCACTAATTTTGAGCTACCCGTTAAAGCTAAAATAGAATAATAAATAGATAGGTTTTAAGCAGTATAGTTATTATCATGGAGACTATTTAAAGAGATTGGACTCCATGTATTTCCAATTTCTGGTCAGTTTAAAATCCAATACCAAAAACATCTGACTGCAGAACAATAAGCCTTGCATACACTTTCAGTTCATGGGGTTTTATTGGTTGCTAGCAGTATGTGAGGTTAGGAAATAGAAATGATATGATAGAAAACCACAAGTAAAAGTGAATTACAGTTTTTTGACAAACATTTATACCTCAACAAGGACTCTCCACAGTCCCATTTGCTCTACAAAATTTCTGTGCTGTTAGTACAGAACTACCAATCACTGTTGCAGTAATTTTTAACAATTTTAATATTTCTAGGTCTTAAGGTCATTTTAGATTAGACAATTTCTTGTGCAATATTTAGTTCAAGTTTTGGAACAATTCAAATTGTTTAGTCTAAAATTAAAAATTGTATTAAAGATTGTCTACCCTGTCAAATTATAAAAAAAAATAGAACAGGTTCTATTTTCTTAACAATTTGATTGTATTGTTTGTGTTTCATGATGAAAATGTCATTAATCTGGATAATTTGTGGTTATGTATTAAAATGGTTGAAAAATATTCTTATGATTCTGAGAAGGATCTAAACTAATGATTGTAACTGAATTATTTCCATCTTTTAGAAAATAGACATTTATTACTTTTTATATTTATCGACATATATGTTATTTTATGATTAATATCAACAAGTCTAATAAAATGTCACAACAATTCTCCCCTCCTTATTACAAACTATTTTACACTATAAAGAGACAATCAGCGGTCACTGGGGTACCTGAGCTTTCTATTCCCATAATCATAGGTTTGTAGCTTTCTGGTAGACCTGCCAACAAATTACCTATCCATTCGTCGCTCACTTTTAGACCAATGTTTGATAGCTTGTGTTAACGTAATCTTCTACCGAATCACTGTTCTCTAGCGAAGTTGTGGATAAGATACGCAAAAGTCCGACACGTCTGGTTTAACCACTGTCCTGGAAAGCACTAGCCAGGTTTTCCCATGCTTCCTTTGCAGTTTTGGCAGACTGAACATGAACGTAGTTCAACAGATCAACCAAAAGAATATCTTTGGATCGTACCTTTATGTCTTTCTTTGCATCTACAGCAGTAGGTACCTGTTACCGAATCCCATAACTCTTGATGCTCCAGGTATGTTTGAACTGCGAACTTTCATTCAAAAGACGAAAGTTTAGACAAAAAACTGTGTGACATTTTTAGTATCCAATAATGACACTTGCACACACTAAATTAACTTCTATCAACTAACTCATTGGGTCAAAGCTAATCAAATTAATTTCAACAATGTCAGGTTATGTTTATTTTATCATCAGATCAAATCACTGCGCAGAATCTTGAACTAAATATTGTTAAATAAATTGGAATAGTCTAAAATAGCTTAAAACAGTTGGCCAATATTTCACACAAGAAATCTATTCCAAAACTTGAACTAAATATTGCACAAGAAATTGTCTAATGTAAAATGAATTTTACTTTGATTTGAGTAATGTTTACTATTTCACTACTGCCATCTATAAAAACACCTAACTCTGACAGGTCGGCCAAATTGTGCTGGGTCCCCCGATCAGTTGGAGTTGAAGTTTATGTGTTTTGTCATGTGGTGTAAGTCAGTTGGTGTAGAATAATGTCAATGTAATATTAAGTATATTTTATTTCAATAATAAAAACTTTGCAAATAACACATGGCGCAGTCAGTAAACTGTCTCTGAATTGAATTAACGAAAGTCGAGAGAAACAGATTCAGATGCACACAGAGAGAACTAAATAGTCACCTCGCTTCGTTAAAACATCCGGAAATCGAAAAAAAGATTTCTTATCTCTTGCTCCCCATATTCCACACTTAACAATACTACAAAACGAAGTCATTTTAGATAATTTTAAGAACTTATTACTAATTAAATATCATCTGTAGTTTACCAGTAAACAATGAAAACTAAATAGAATATGACATGAGGACCCAGAACAATATGGCCGACCTGTCATTGACGTCATTCTGGAATAGTATATTGGATTTACAGTGGCGACGCCTCTACGAAAAAACTACTTAGATAGACGATTTTGAGGACAAGTTTTATCAATTTTTCCGTATGAGTTCGATCTCCTAATCTAGTCTCCACGGTTATTATTACTTTAAAAAATACTACATTATGTACTAATTACAGTTCCAATAACTGTATGAATAGAAGTACCCAAAGAAACCGCTAATCTGATTGATCACATTTCAATAAATATATGTACAGAGTGTTATCTTTTAATAGGAATACGTTTTGAAGTTATTTACCTCAATCTTCCTTATGAAGCATTTTTTAGAGAAGTAAACTTTGTGGCACTCACCTGTGTGTAGAAAGTTATACATTTGTGGCAAATATGTCCGATGTTTGCTATCACAGTTAACAGTTATAGTACAAATAAGTCTTAAGGCATTCAATTTTCCAGCTTCATAATTACTAGGTAGTACCAATGCTCCAAAACACCAAGGAAGAATTAGCGTCAAAGGCGGAATTAATTCTGGGGGAGATGGAGTACTCAAATTGTCGCACGAAACACCTTGGTTTTGACTAATCCTTATTAATGTATCTGTTAATTTAACTAAATATTCAAATACTTGAGCATGTAGTTTTGGATCGGATATTTGATTAACGTCGCCCAGAGCCCCTGAAAAGGTACAACAAAAATCATGGACAACAGACATAAGAAGTGGATTATCTGATACTTTTTTTTATTTCTGTTGTATATTACTTACCCAGCATTCTTTTCCAAAGAATAACGGCAACATCTGGCAACCAACCTCTTACAGATCCTCCACAAATGACACCTCTATTTTCTCCGGAAAACTCGAGAGTTTGATGGTCAGCAGATAACATGTCTAGCTGAATAGGGGAGTCTTTAATAGAATTACTTTCCATGCCACTGGACGGAGCTGGACTAGGAGAACGGGTGCGGTCTGTGGATTCAGTATCTTGTATTGCGAGGTTTTCCAACGATTTTGAACGTTTCCTTATAATCTAAATTAAAAATGGAAAAAATAAAATGAATAGGAATCAATTCTACCCTAATCTGATATGGTAAAAGTATTTAATAGTATATTACATAAAAAGAGTTGTAAGTAACCCATTACGCAGTGGCGAGTGCGTAATGGGATTACAGCTCGTGTAACGTACTATACTTTTTCTACGCCCAACTATTTTCTTCCGAGTGCTCATAATTTCATCAATTTCACTATTAACAGACATATTCGTAGGTTAAGTTGATAAAATGTACGGATACCATAATTTTTTACAAAAATTGACAGCATAAATGCGGTGACATTTATTTTAATATCAAGAAAAAGCGAATTATTTTTTTTTGAAATTGTATAATAGGGTGGGTCAAAAAAATCAACTATTTATTTTTTTACAACTAACACGGAAAAATGGGTTGCTAGACACCTTAAAAAAATTCTCAACAAATATTAGCTCTTAATTTTAACAGGATCGCAGTTTTTTATTTTTTTTTCAGTCCAATAGAAAAAAATTCATACCTCATCATTAATTGATTGTACAGAAAAAATTTTTTTAAAAATTCTTTAGGAAATTGAATGCTCTACAAAAAAAGTATCTTATATTTTTTCCGTAAACCATACCATTTGAATGATATTGAAGATTGAAGTTTGATTATTTTAAATCAAATGTCATTTTTGTTTATGAATTTTTGTAACTCGACAAGAAATGGCTATTATAAAGTGCGCAATAAAAATTTTTGTAGGAAATTAACTGCTCTATAAAAATGGTATCTTGTGTTTTGGCGATTAAATTAATCGTTCAAAAGATATTCATCATCAAACTTTCATGTATACCGATTTTAAGAGTTTTTGATTAAATAATCGAAAAATTTCATTTTAATTTATGAATTTCATACAAATTTCATTTTTTGTCTTTAATAAAAGTATTATTGGAGTTTTATTTTCTAAATTTTTATTCAATAATTCTAAACATTTCTTTAGAAATCACGATCATGTTGTTTTTTTTTTATAACGTCTTTAAACATTTTTCCACTACAGCTGGATATTGTCCTTGGGAAAATTTCTCCTGTAGAGAATTTTTGTTTTGTATTTTATTTCTTCTGTTTCCCTTGTGAACTAGCGCCACCTACATTTTTCATCGAAAGCATCGAAAAAACTACCCTACTTGCAACAAAAAATTGTTTGAAAATTAATAACTCAGTTGAAAATTGATTAAAAAACTTTTTTATAACAAATTGGACATTTTTTTTCTCAAACTGAAACAAATCATAATATATTTATAATGAAAACTTTGTACAATCAATTAATGATGAGGTATGAATTATTTTCTAATGAATTGAGAAAAAAATTAAAAACTGCGATGCGGAGGATCTTCCTATTGAAATTAAGAGCTCATATTTGGCGAGAATCTTTTTAAGGTGTCTAGCAACCCATTTATCTGTATTATTGTTAAAAAATAAATAGTTGATTTTTTTGACCCACCCTATTGTATAATGTGTTGCCGACATTTCACTCTTTTAATCTAAAATGTATTTCACTAGTGCTACGAGCTTTTATGTTTTTCAATTGATTAAAAGTATTTAAATAAACCAAGTAGAGTAGTATGTAAATAAAAATTTTATTGCAATTCGATTCAACAAAGAAATTTAAATTTTCTTATCTAAACGCACGTGTATGTTATGTTATTGTTAAATGTAACTTACAAGGAATGTTGTCAGTGCGATTTTTGACGTTTACCGACATAGAAAAAATAATATTTAGGAATATAAACAAATATCTTACATTTCTTTTCTTGATTTGAGTTAATCGACGCTTGGAAGTCAAATCATTATCACTGTGACTCCTAGTTAAAGTCGATTTTGTCCTTTTCGACACTAACTGACCGTCCGGTAACGTGGAATCTTGTCTAATCACTGGTGGATGCACAATTTCACCGATACTACAAGGTGTACTATGTTCTTGCCGAATAGTAGTTCTTCTGCTTCTTTTTGACCTGTTTTCATTTAATCTATCCAAAGGTAAATTAGTAAGATCAAGATTGTAAACGTGTCGAGCGAGGACTCTAGTCAGTGTTTCCATAGTTTTCTAAAAATAAATATAAAGTCAAAGAACATGTTAACTTTGACCCACTAGAGATTCTTTACTTACCGCCCATTCTTTGATTAATTCCTCCCAAACCGTTAACGTTGTAATAACGTGTAAAAAGCGATCCCACAGCTCTCTACTGATAACCACATTCAGGTTTGCTTTGATCCACGTAACAATCAACGTTTGAAAAATGGCAGGAGCCAATTTACCTCCTAGTGTGGATGCCCTTTTTTTCGGAGGAATTTCTCCAAGCACTAAAGAAGTTATTTGAAGTAATACAAGTAACAGTTGTTCCCTGAAATGTTTCAAAATAAAATCGTTTCATTGTTTATTAAGAAATTCTTTAGTTTTAAATTACCATGTGTTGCTATCCATTCTGGTATTCATTACCATATATCGATAGATGTTTAAAACTCTTTTACAAGCATCAGTTTGTTCTTCTAACATTCTTGGGACGTGAGAATTTATTTCAACCAAAAAAACATGTGCTGCGTGAGTCATAAAAAGTTGATAAATATTCTACGGCAAACAAAATTAGTAAAACAAACTGTTAAATTTTAACATTATAATCAACTTTATTACATAAATAGTATTTTACCTGTGTTCCAGCTCTCACTAACAAATTCTCCTTATGAATTGCTCCTAAATACGAATCATTTCTTAGCCTAGCAGGTCTACCACCATCAGAAGGGGAATATTCCTCGCCTATATTTCTTGGTACATCATCCGGTAATTCTAAAGCATATGGAGGGAGCTCTACCACGTTTCCTTGTATCAGATCTTTGTACAATCCTATAATTTTTCTTATTGCTACAACGTGTGTGAAGTTAAGAAGAAATGCTTGACGGTACAATTCATGAATAAAATTTATGTTTTCCCTGGTACCGTATAACACTTCGCGGACTATTTGAGGAGCTAATTCTTCATCTGATGTGGTTCTATTTGTTTGAATTGACAAAGCTGAAACAATTCAAATAAGATCAATTCACAAAGCTGAAAATTGCCTAATTATAATAACTACACTTGAAATTTAGCCCATTATAAAATAATAATTTCATTAAATTGATTTAGCTGGTGTAGAATTGCTGGAACTTAACGAAAACAGTATAAAAGAGAATTACTTACTTGAATCTAAACTTGGATGAGACGAATCGTGTTGTGAATCATCTTCATGAGATCCTTGTGTGTTTTGTATTGAAGAGGCTCCTATTGAATGAGCATCTTTATTATCATGTGACTTCTTTGTTTGATGAACGTAGTTTATAATCCAAAGAATAAGACTAACACGACAGTGAACAAATTCGTTTTCGCTTTCAGGTCTTCGTAGCATAGGCATATCTAGAATACATTAATAATGGATAAATGATTTAATTTTATTTAAATAAACTGTTTACCTAAATTTGGCTTGTACAGAGATGTATCCTTACTAAAATTGGGAAAGATCTTGGGAATATAATATAATTTAAATTTTTCTAATAAAAAACTGAAACATCGATGATGATGCGAGTTCTTGTCCTGCCATTCTAATTTCACAACCTAAAAATATACATTAACATTAGAATATTGAATCAAAACATGTATTTGAAGTTACCGTATGGACGATATATTCCAATAAAGCTTCCAAGTAAAATTTACTTATGTGATCTGGAGGTTTTTCTCCGCTGGAAGGGGGTAAAATCGGTAACAGTTCTGATGCGGTTACAGGATGTTGTACATTAGTATCATGGAAAACGCTTCCGCTGTATTGGGACTGGAAGACATTTTGGTTTCCGAATCCTGGTACAAGGGCTGAGAACATGTTGTGGACATATTCTGGGGCGTTTTCGTTTAAAGCTTGATACCACAACAAGAAGAATCTAAAAAAATGAGGTTTGCTACTGTATTATTTTCAAATAAATTTTAAAAGTAAATCAAATAATAAGAATACTACAAGGAGAGTGCTTCTGATGCAGCTATCACAACTATACCTTTCACATTTTTTCCAACAAACATTTGTTCATATTTAAACATTATTAATAAATAAAACTAAGTATATTTACCTGATTCCTTGCCGTCTCAATTTTATTGAGTTCCCAGGATGTAAAAGTTTTGCCAAAAGCCTGCTGAGTGAATGCAACTGCCATCTTCTATGTATAAGTTCTGGTATGAGGCACAACACTTGTTCAAGAATCCAAAGGGTACATTCCAGTTCTTCTTTGTGAGCTTTATGTACTACGAAGTCAATGTTCATGTTAAAAATTTATTCCACTTCAAATGGTTTCATATTAACTTACCCAGATGAAAAGACAGCTCTGCCACCACAGAAACAGATACATTAGCAATTAATATGAAATATATATACAATATGAAGAGTAAGGTGCAGATGAAATGTTAATATGCATGTGTTCTTGGCATTTATCATCAAATATCTATGAAATATGTTTTTATTCATGTGAAGCTACAATTTTTAATCTCTTGAATAATTTGATTTGCAACAAGTTGGAAAATTCTCAATACAGCAATAACTATAGAAGCTTAAACCTCCTGGGTGTAAATGGAAATGTGAGATTTGATATTAATTGTCAGAAACACATAATATACTTATATATCATATACAGTAAGGAATATACAATTTCAATTATGGATCAAAATTATTTATATCATGAAGTATAAAAATTGTTTTGTAATATTCACCAGTAAAAATTGGATTTAGAAACAATAATGTAGGCAAAATTTGCTAAAAAACAATAGTTTTATTTCAACATTTATTATTTACAAAATTATTTCACAATAATTATTATAAAAAAATGAATTATTGATATTAACAATAAATGTTCTTCTAAATAGATAAGAGAAATAGTCTTGCTAGAAAATTATGTTTTGGTGCTAAGTTCTTCTGAAAATTCATCTTGATATATTAAGTTGTCAGGTAATGTTCTTGCGATAGGTTTAAAGATGATACATTTAGACTTTTCATTATTTTTCAGATAAACAACCAAAAATAAATCAAATTATTTACTAATACTTCTCAGTAAATTTAACAGAAAATATGGTCTTCTAATAATATTCAGAATATAAAAAGTATGAACTTACCTTTTCCTTATGGGGTTTGCAAAAATTCTACCACAACCTAGGAAAAAGTTCAGAGAAGGCAGAATCTATAGAAATACTTGAATAAAACATTGATAATGGATGGGTTAAGCAGAATGAAACTAGAAAATGATGAAAGCCTCAATTTAGCACAGGTGTTTAGATCCACTACACACTCTACTTTTTTTTATTAACACTGTCTGAGTAAAATAATAATATTTACAACTTTAAGTTTCATGTTAAAAAGCTTCATTCTATTTTATGACTGATAAACTAAGAGTAGTTTTAACAACTTATATATTATATAGCTGTCAATAAACCACATTTCTTGGTTCATTATTATAAATGGGATATGATAATCATACATTATTTAAACAAATGAACCTATATTCTCCTATTAGCTATTTTACCCTTTGAAAAACAGTTATTATTTTAACCAATCATGTAAATATGACAAAACTATTTATTAAGTAATAAGCAGCCTAATAGGTACGTTTCAAATGTAGGCCACATTTACCACATTGATAAATAAATATTGACCACTCCCATAACAAATTATGTATTAACAAGCAAAAAAATATATTAATTGCAATCTTCTAATTTACCTCGTTGTCGCAGATTTATTTCAGTTTGAACGAAGCTCTCGTAAAGTATATTATAGATGTGACTGAAATTGGCTTCAAAGAACCCTTTAGCTTCGGCGGTATCTACATTTTCTAAAAATGAGAATTACGAAAATATTTATTGTTTAATGCTAAAAATAAGAAGTTACCTAAAATAATCTTTAAATGTTTTACTCGAGTTGCGACGTCTTTTTTTGGGTCTTGTAGTTTAGTAGTCGATTTTTTAATATCAACAAGATTTCGTTTTGTAAACATTTCAAATGTTGATAACATTACATCATGGTATATAACTTGTTTGTTGATAAGCAGAATGATTCAGCTTTTGTCATATAAACGTAACTTAAGTAAATGTTATTTGCTTTTCTTTCACATTTTTTAACAATTTTTTTAAGTTGACGTAAACATTTAAAACGTCAAGTCGATTGTCAACAAGCAGCAAGTTGTCATTGTCGTGTCAGTTGTCATATTATGACAGTCATTAGGCGATTTTTAACCATAGAGAATCTCTATGTTTTTAACTCCGTTTCACATGAGAAGAAGACACGTGCAGTTTGCCAACTGACTTGCGCAGAAACCAAAATCGGTCTTGTTTATCTATGTCCCCGAACCATGTTTCATGCCAACCGCAATTTTATTACTGACATTTGAGGTTGTGTTTGAAGCAATTTACATTTTACTTAGTTTATTTGTGTGTTTTATTTAGCCTAAAACCATGCCACCTAAAAAACTTGTTAATGTTAAAGGAAAAATTATCCACAATCAAGGCCGACCGATTCTATTTCTAATTTTCTGTTAACCTACAAAATGTGAAAACGTTACGCTACTGATTTGAAGTCGAATGTAAATTCTACAACATGGCGCTGTTTTTGACAACAAGTTCGCGAGGAGCGTCTAAATGTAGTACTCTTTACCAACGTTGCCAAGTGTAGTCCTAAACTGAAAGGGCGCCATCGAGTATCTCCGGTGGCGCTCGGCTTTCATGCGAAGCGCGCACGGTTCTAAAGCTTTTAACCTTCTATACGATATCATAAATGTGTGCAGAGATTAGCCCAGCGTAAGTGTGCTGGGCTCCTAACACAGAGGTACCAGGTTCGAGTCGTGTCCGAGTCAAGATATTTTTATTTTCTTATTGTTTTTTTCAAAAATTGACTAAAAATACGAAGAATTTTTCGATTCGGATTAGGGTAGGGGGTAAGGTAGGGTGGTTTTGGTTAGGTTATTATTGAAAATTATTATAATAATCTGTCAATTACACAATTCAATTTTTCGATTCGGATTAGGGTAGGGGGTAAGGTAGGGTGGTTTTGGTTAGGTTATTATTGAAAATTATTATAATAATCTGTCAATTACACAATTCAATTTTTCGATTAGGGAAAATGTATCTATGCATTCGTGAGTTTTCCTTTTTGTATGATAATTCTGTATTGTAAACTCGAACAATTTTCAGTACGTTTTGCTAAACATAATTTTAAAAATGACAAATATTGATTTCTTAACACATTGCTTTTTAATCAACTGTGATAAATATCATTATTAAAATATTTTTACTTTCCAAAACACAAACGTTTTAGTTTAGGACTACACTTGGCAACGTTGGTAAAGAGTACTACATTTAGACGATCCTAAGTTCGCGTATACGACTGCAACTTCACGTGGCTTCTTCTTATGCGAAACCACAGAGTATATATGTACTCTGTGACGAAACTGTCTACCACATATGTATATTACGGTACATCTAGTATGGGTGCTAGTGATTTAAAAAAAAATTGACCTAAATCTCCCTGTGAATTTACGAGAATTTTCACTATTATGTGGAATGACAGATTATATGTAATACGCGTAGTATAAAATATGCCTGGTACATTCAAGAAAAAATCGCATTACAGATTACACTCTTTTTTTCCAGAGCTAGAAATTTCTATAGGTAATAGTGTATTTTTAAAAATATTTGTCTCATGCCATTACACAATTTCAAAACTACCACAACTCTCAAAATAATAGTTGCTGTAGTTATTTGTATGTGTTTTGAGTGTTTACTTTTCGGCAAAGTCGCGAAGATTTAATTCAATTAGAAGGATGAACAAGGACGAATATTATGCATAAAGTTGTAAGCAATGCTGCCGATGCTGATAATTTCAAATGAGAGAAAATATTCATGACTCATGAGTATATTATACCTACATACAGTTATACAAAACATTTTCTTTCAGGTATTTAGGAATAATTAAAAAAAATATCGCTACAATACGTTTGGGAAAGAAAAATACGGAAAATAAAGATGGTGCGATGTCCATTAATTCTTAAAATGTAAAAAATTCGGTCTCCTGTTACGGATAATTGTACAGAATAAGCCCAAATATTAGAAAATGAAACAAATTGTATATTTTTTAATCACTTTCAATTTAATGTTGTACATATTTTTTCACATAGACATAAGTTACTATAAAAACAGTTTCTATTAATCCTTTTCGTAAATTATTCTTGTATATTCTTTTAAGCTGTGTTCATCTTGTGTTCGTAGTCTCATTTTGTATACCAACTGTCCTTGGTCATTTATACGATAGGATCGACAATAACCAACAACTGGTTTAGGGACGACGTCAGAGTTTGCCATTGATAAAGTGCACAGTTCAATACAATGGTGAGTTATTTTTCCAACCTCAACAGCTGCCATTCCGTAGTTATGAGCTGCTACAAGTGTCAAGTTCTTCCTCCCAGGATGACACATAAAATGACCGACTTCAAATTTTAAAGGAAAAAAATTCTTTGGGTGCCATGAAGTTGCTTCGTACTTTACTAGCGGGTGGCCGAATGTGCTAAACGTTAATATTTCACTGTAGGTATCGATTGCACCAGCTTTGAAAAGTGCGCAATGTTCACTTAATGGCAAATTCAACTTACGTTTCAGTTTTACGTTTACGGATCTCCAAGTTCCTAATAACCAACAAAGCGGTTTCACCAGCTCATGCGTTTTTCCGGGTTGCATTTTTACGAAAATTTTATTTAAAAAAAGTGCAAAATCTCTTACAAATATTTCACATAAGTACTTGAAGGTTTTTATTTAAAATGCTACGTCAACATAACATTGGCATTCCCAAATAAATTTTTGCCAACTAATTTTTATCTGTCAACAACGAAATATTAGCAACGTCAACGTATAAAGGCTCGTTTTCAGAAACGCGAAATTCGCAATTTTTTAGCGAAAACCTAACCATTAAAATTGAAAAGACATTTAAGTTAGGTGTTATAACAAAATTATAATCATAAAACCAAAAGAAAATGGTGTTCCGTGGTCATATTTAGCGATATTCGCAAAAAAGTTGAAATTAATTGAACTTTCAATTTTGTTTCGCTAAAAAATTGCGAATTTCGCGTCTCTGAAAACGAGCCTTTACAAGGCACCAATTAAAATGGCGGACGGGAATACCTCTAGTTTTAGCTTCTTGAGGCGCCCATTCAGGTAGCAGTGTCATGTTAGGACACCTGTCAAAAACAGTTATATTGGTGCTGATACCGCAAAAGTGTTTCGGTCACCAAAAGAGTGTGATCCCTTTTTCCTACTGCTAAACGCCATTACTGTCGTTTTATTAGGATTAATATACTGTCCCTCCGATCATACCCATGTTTTTGAAGTTGCTAGGTACTTGGAGATAAAACTGACCACAAATAATTGACAGCCGTCCTTATTACGATTTATAAGCAAAATGTAGTTTACAATGAAAAAGTGTTTGATAGTTTGAATAAATTAATAGAATACATTTTCAAAATAAATATTATCCAAAACACGTACACGTATTTAGTTTGTATTTCTATTTACTGAAATATTTATACACTGTAGTTATGCAAGTACAAATTTAGATTAAATATTAAGTACGTTGACACAAAGGATCTCTCTCATAAATTACTCGTAGATGGTTAAATAAGGTTTGTTCATCTTCGGTGTGTAACATCATTTTATAAACTAACTGGCCTCTTTCGTTTAGAGAAAAAGCTCTTCGGAATTGAATCATCTTTTTGGGTGCCAAATCGGCATGGCCAATAATATGACTTTCAAGTTTAAGGCTACAATCATGAACGGTTCCAACTTCGACTGTGGCATACCCAACGCTGTGAGCAGCAACAAAAATGACATTCTTTCCATGTTCATCTATATACATGTAACCGTTTTGAATGTGTATTGGTAGAAGAGTTTTGGGATGCCAGCTTAATGCATCTATTTTCAGTAGTGGCTGTCCCAACGACTTGATAGACAGGTTTTCTTTAAAAGGACGCGAATGAACATTTTTACTAGGATATTCACTTTTGGCACTCACTGATTTCCACGATCCCACCAACCAACATAGTGGTTTTAAGATTTGGTGCATCTTAACAGGAACCATATTCTGCGCCTGCATTTTGACTTTAATTTAGTTAACTATGAACAAAAATTTAAAATAGGAGAAAAAAATATGTTCTGCAACTTGAAATTGACATAATTTGACACAAACTTTGTTTTAAGTTAGCTTCAAAGAATTCCCAAATATGTTTTATTTGAACTGTACATATGACAAATACATTTTCAATATTCCAATTTTGTGTTAACCTATAGAATCTGAAAACGTTACGCTACTGATTTGAAGTCGAATGTCAATATTTTGCGATTTAAATGGCTCTTTGATATCTCCCTTAATACTTAATGCGACTCAAAATCAATATCTATATGTAGAATGTTCCCCTGAATCCAATGCAGGAGACTAGAATGTTATATATCTCTCGAATTAGCGGAGTTATGAGTACATGAAGTTTCAGAAAGTGGATTTTCGAGTTTTTTCAAAACTTTCTCATTCTCCCTTAATGCTTGGAAATATAGACTCAAAATCAATATCTATATGTAAAATGTGTAAAATATTCTGACTACTTTCAGTACTACCTTCGAGTTATGCTCATGAAAATCTTTCTCCTATTTACCAATTCTTTAACAAATGCTCTCCTGAAATTTCATCCCAAAATTCATTGTTTTGTGGTATTTACAAGACTTTTTATGTTGAAAATGTGTTTTTTCGAAAATTTCATGACATTATTTGAATGAGAAAGAATTATTTTATTGGAAAACTGACTATGGCATTTAATTTTCCGTATCACGGTTACCAATTTTAAGCCACTTTCATGACGCAAATTTTTTTTTTGTATGAAATTTTGAAGCATGGAAATATTTTGCGATTTAAATTGCTCTTTGATATCTCCCTTAATGCTTGGAAATATCGACTCAAAATCGATATCTATATGTAAAATGTTCCCCTGAATCCAATGCAAGAGACTAGAATGTTCTATCTCTCGAATTAGCGGAGTTATGAGCGCATGAAGTTTCAGAAAGTGGATTTTCGAGTTTTTTCAAAACTTTCTCATTCTCCCTTAATGCTTGGAAATATCAACTCAAAATCAATATCTATATGTAAAATATTTCACTGAATCCAATGCAATAGACTAGAATGTTCTATCTCTCGAATTAGCGGAGTTATGAGTACTTGAAGTTCCAGAAAGTGGAGTTTTTTCAAAACTTTCTAATAATCCCTTAATGCTTGGAAATATCGACTCAAAATCGATATCTATATGTAAAATGTTCCCCTGAATCCAATGCAGGAGAATGTTCTATCTCTCCAATTAGTCGAGTTATGAGTGCTTGAAGTTTCAGAAAGTGTATTTTCATATACCAGTATCTATTGTATGTGAAAATATCTCTAAAAGCTTCAAAGAATAATTCTGTACTGTACATATGACAAATACATTTTTAATATTTAAATTTTGTGTTAACCTATAGCATGTAAAAACGTTACGCTACTGATTTGAAGTCGAATGTCAATTTTACAATATGGCGATGGGTTTGACTTTGACAACAAGTTCGCGCATACGACTGCTACTTCAGGTGGATTCTTCTTACGTGAAACGGAGTCTAATATGTATTGACAGTGACAAACCATATGTAATACATTTCTTAGATCATAATGTAAAGTAATCAAAATTTTCAGAGTATATGTAAAACTGCATATTATATTAAACTTAATTCGTAAATATGCAAACATCAAAATTGCTAGATCCACTATTGACATTGGTGAATAAGAAACACAAGATTTATCTAAATAGATATGAGTCTCAGTCAAAATGTAATAATCTACATGAAGCCCTTGCTCCGATTTCGTGGTTAGAAGGTACTTGGAGATCTATCAAAGGTGTAATGGATCATCCGAAAATAAAAGTACCGTTTTTGTTCGATGAGATTGTATCCTTTACAGCTATGGGGCATCATCCTCTTTTTTATTACACATCAGTAGCTACGAATCCTCAAGATAATAATTCACGGTTACATTTGGAAGTAGGTCATCTGATGATTAATGAGTGTAAAGATGTAGGATTATTGGCCGTTCATAGATTTGGATGCACTACCATAGAGCAAGGAACACTAAAACATGATAATGCTATTGAATTGTATTCTTGCAATATCGGGTCGTCTAAATTTATTAAAAAGCCATTGTACGGAACGTACAGGCATTATGCATTAAATAGACACGGACAATTAACTTATAAACTGGCGTTGGCTAGTTATCCTGGAAAACTAATTGATCATATTTGGTGTACTTATGAAAAACAGTGTGATTGTACATAACTAACAAATAATTTTGGCAAATTATTTTTTGTATTAGCAAAAATTAAACATATAAATAAAGTGGTTAAAATAAAATTGGAATAATAATTCATAATTTAAATGCAAGATGTTTCAATAAGATCCTTTCACTTTAACTGTAAATGTCACACATCGCCCATGTCTGTAAACGTCAAAAATCGCACCGACAACATTCCTTGTAAGTGACATTTACCAATAACATGCACGTAATAAAAATCTCATAACATACATGTGCGTTTAGATAAAAAAACTTAAATTTCTTTGTTGAATCAAATTGCAATCAAATTTTGATTTACGTGTACTACTTTATTTGGTTTATTTACATACTTTTAAAAGCTCTTAGCATTAGTGAAATACATTTCAGATTAAAAGAGTGATGCTCCTAAATGTCTGCAACACATTTTACAATTTCAAAAAAAAATAATTCGGTATTTCTTGATATGGGAATAAACGTCATCTCATTTATGCTGTAAATTTTTGTAACAAATTATAGTATCCGAATATTTTCTCAACTTTACCTACGAATATGTCAGTTAGTAGTGAAAAAGATGAAATTATGAGCACTCAGAAGAAAATAGATAGGCGTAGAAAAAGTATAGTACGTTACACGAGTTGTAATCTCATTACGCACTCGCCACTGCGCGGCTTCGTGAGTAATGGGTTACTTACAACTCTTGTTACCTAATATATTATATAGTGTATTTTCTTACTTATAGTGGAGTAACTAACCGGATTATTTAACGGTAGCCATAAACAAACAATGAAATAATATTTATGTTTTCGTAGTCGATCTTGAATGAGTGGACTATAATATCCAAAATAAAATCATGCACACGTAACAAAGTTGACGATTGCTGTTTGACTTGTCATAAGTAAATAATGTAAAGGGTAAATCAAAATCCTGCTCGTTAGTTAAATTAAAAAGCAAAGAATATTTGGTACGAATGTTTATTACCAATTAATCTTATTTTGCTTGTATTCAATATTAAGTCTAATAGACGTACAGTGGATTTTATTATACATCTATCTAGTTTGTTTAAAGAACACGTGTCCTTTGCTCTGGATTACTTTTTCCTTTGGTTGGCAGCCGGCATAAGTGTAATATTTATTATTTGTCTTGAATTGTGTTTATTTTTAATGCCTTTTATATACACCCCCAAAATAAATATCAGCCTACGCCACTGATCAACAAAAAATAAAGTCTATGGTTTTTTATTGTGATTTGACATTTGACAATTAGGTATTTATCTGAGGAGCGTCTAAATGTAGCTCTGCACAAACGTTGCCAAGTGTAGTCCTAAACTGAAAGGGCGCCATCGAGTATCTCCGGTGGCGCTCGGCTTTCATGCGACGGTTCTAAAGCTTTTAACCTTCTATACGATATCATTAATGTGTGCAGAGATTAGCCCAGCGTAAGTGTGCTGGGCTCCTAACACAGAGGTACCAGGTTCGAGTCGTGTCCGAGTCAAGATATTTTTATTTTTATTTTCTTATTGTTTTTTTCAAAAATTGACTAAAAATACGAAGAATTTTTCGATTCGGATTAGGGTAGGGGGTAAGGTAGGGTGGTTTTGGTTAGGTTATTATTGAAAATTATTATAATAATCTGTCAATTACACAATTCAATTTTTCGATTCGGATTAGGGTAGGGGGTAAGGTAGGGTGGTTTTGGTTAGGTTATTATTGAAAATTATTATAATAATCTGTCAATTACACAATTCAATTTTTCTATGTATGTATCTATGCATTCGTGAGTTTTCCTTTTTGTATGATAATTCTGTATTGTAAACTCGAACAATTTTCAGTACGTTTTGCTAAACATAATTTTAAAAATGACAAATATTGATTTCTTAACACATTGCTTTTTAATCAACTGTGATAAATATCATTATTAAAATATTTTTACTTTCCAAAACACAAACGTTTTAGTTTAGGACTACACTTGGCAACGTTGGTGCAGAGCTACATTTAGACGATCCTATTTATCTGAGGAGCGTCTAAATGTAGTACTCTTTACCAACGTTGCCAAGTGTAGTCCTAAACTGAAAGGGCGCCATCGAGTATCTCCGGTGGCGCTCGGCTTTCATGCGACGGTTCTAAAGCTTTTAACCTTCTATACGATATCATTAATGTGTGCAGAGATTAGCCCAGCGTAAGTGTGCTGGGCTCCTAACACAGAGGTACCAGGTTCGAGTCGTGTCCGAGTCAAGATATTTTTATTTTTATTTTCTTATTGTTTTTTTCAAAAATTGACTAAAAATACGAAGAATTTTTCGATTCGGATTAGGGTAGGGGGTAAGGTAGGGTGGTTTTGGTTAGGTTATTATTGAAAATTATTATAATAATCTGTCAATTACACAATTCAATTTTTCGATTCGGATTAGGGTAGGGGGTAAGGTAGGGTGGTTTTGGTTAGGTTATTATTGAAAATTATTATAATAATCTGTCAATTACACAATTCAATTTTTCGATTCGGATTAGGGTAGGGGGTAAGGTAGGGTGGTTTTGGTTAGGTTATTATTGAAAATTATTATAATAATCTGTCAATTACACAATTCAATTTTTCGATTAGGGAAAATGTATCTATGCATTCGTGAATTTTCCTTTTTGTATGATAATTCTGTATTGTAAACTCGAACAATTTTCAGTACGTTTTGCTAAACATAATTTTAAAAATGACAAATATTGATTTCTTAACACATTGCTTTTTAATCAACTGTGATAAATATCATTATTAAAATATTTTTACTTTCCAAAACACAAACGTTTTAGTTTAGGACTACACTTGGCAACGTTGGTAAAGAGTACTACATTTAGACGCTCCTATTAAACTGTCAGGAAATGTCAGTCAACGTGACAGATGACAGGATCACATCTCCATCATCCCAAGGAACCAAATTTGACATTTCTAATAAATTACTTGGTAATTAGTTGGTTTTCTCTGGTAATTAGTATTTTATGGTGATTGTGTAATTTATTTATACCTTATTATATCATACCTAATCAAGAGAAGGTGTGTGATTGTTTGTGGTAACGTGTATACAGTGTTTTGATTACTTGCATAATATTGGCAAGTGGCAACTTTGTTGTTTGTCTAATAGTGTTATACCTACCCCCGATAAGGATTAGCACAATTTAAAATAAATATCCAATTTTAAAAACGTTTTCATAAAGTATTACTACCTACTTAAAAGATTCTGGAAAGTTTAAGTGGAAGAATTGATAATGGCCAACATAAATTTAGAAAAAATCAACAATGTGATTATTGACACTGGAAATATATTGTGCATTAATGATATTACGAAAAAACCCAATCAGAATACATCAGAAGAGGTAAGTTTTCGAAAACGTGAGTTTTTTTATGTATAATATGCTAACATGAATTATTTTTTTAGTTTATTATCAAAATGATGGAATATGCTTAGATATATAAATGTTCTGGTCAATATTGAAATTTAAATTGTAATTTTTTCAGCTTGTGGATGCAATCAATATTACACTGAAGGAATTCCAAGGAAATGGTCATCAAAGATCCCAGTCAGATCAACCAGTTGTGGTTAGTAGGAAAAATAGCAATCTCAAAATAAGTGAACACGAACTTTCAGATTTAAAAATAGGATTTAAAGTTTTTTTAAATTCTGATACTCAGGCACTACTGTCTGAAGCTATTGTAAAAGGTAATTAAATTTTTAAAATTAACAATTCATATGAATAAGTTTAAAAATGCCATGTTTTCATGCTCCTGCTCACCGATTATTTGCTTCAAAACATGTCTCTTATCGTTTCATTATGCCTTAGTAAATTAATTTCCCTGTAGTTTCTCATAATATTATAAGTATTACATTTTATTTCTAATAAGTACTTTGCAATAATAATACAGTAACAGCTTATCTCTTTCTAATACTGATATAATATATTGATAAATTATGGTGTGTAATTAAGATTATATATTTTAAACAATTAACATGATACAGCATATTGCTTAATTTTGTATCAATTCAATGTTATATAAAATTGACACTTTAATCCAGATTGCAACTTTTCAATGCCATGACAATCAGCCAATGTTCCACTTATTATTTCCTACAGTTGATAAGGTACTTACTGATTGTGAAATAAATCTCAGTGATAAAGTTTTAGGTCAGCTTAAATCACTGATAAACCTACCTTACAAAAAAAGAATTCAATAATAGCAAATGTAAATGTGGCTAAGTATGTATTTACCTAACTTTTGTTTTTGGTTCTAGCTTTGTCCCTTTTAAAAGTAGATGCTATAAACGATGCAATTGTTACCTTCAAACAAAAATCATCAGAGGATAAAAAAGACAATCTACAAAAAATACAAGTGGCATGGAAAGCTTTGGAAGATTTAGTAGAAAAAGGACATATAAAACAAATCGGAATTGCTGATGTAGAAGAGAGTACATTCAGAGCTCTTCATGAATGGGCTAAAGTTAAACCCAGTATTATACAAATAAATCTAGCCACTTGTTGTGTAGTACCACCGACTCTACAAACATTTTGTAAAGAAAATGATATTAAATTATTGACACATAGTGATGCCGCTGGTAAGTTTATGAATATTTTGCTAAAATTCAGTAGTAATACAATATCTGTAACAGTACAAAAAAAATAAAATATACAATTAAAAGTATTGCCAACAAACAAATGAACCCCTTTTAACATGTTTTAAAACGCTTGGTATAAAAATCTTTACAAATAATTTTACTGTAAGCTGATGATAGGACATTTTTCTAGTAAGAATTAATTGTTATTTATGCTGATACTACAAAACCTTTGCCACATTTACATATTTTACATTGATAGTTTAATTATTATATAGGTACTATATTACATCAACTTTGTCAGATGTTAACAAGCCAGTTTCATTTTGTGTAAGGCATCTTGGGTATCAATGTATTTGATGAAAAACAGTTTTTATTTTTATTGGTACATACAGTACATAGATATTGTTTGTTACTATCAGACTTTTATAACAGACGAATGCAGAAATCAGAATAATTTTTGTTTTTACTAAATTTTCTTTCAGATATGTTACCTGCACAGTCTATAGAAAACATATTTGGCAAACCTTTATTGCTACAATGGGCCTTAAGATTTTTAATACATGTAAAATGTAGAGGTGTACTTACAACGAAAGGATATTTATTAAATTTAATTAAACAATAGTATTTTCAAAGTATATATTTGTTAAATGTTTTTATTGTGATAATTGTTGAATTTTATTAATCTAAACTTGAATTTTTGAATTCATAAAAAAATTTCACTATCACCTAAAGGTTTTGATCAGTAATCCATATGTAAATGTTTAAATTCAGTCTTTACTATCTGTCGTGTAACTACTCCTGTAATTCACTTACCTGGCAGGAGATTCAATAGTGAGATTGTGAAGACAATTTCTTATGGATACAAAGAGGGTAGAATTGGGTAAGGACTAGATGGTATACTCAATTTCTAACCAAAACCAATGCATAAATGTATTGAAACGTACTTATATAAAAATTCTTATATTTATATTTTAGATAGAGGAAGTTATATAAATTTATTAACAGGTATCAAAAATTTGTTTCGTGGGTGCATTTAAAAATATATTCTATAATTCCACACCAACAAATACTTACTTGAAAATATTTTTATTAATAAAGTTGTTAAATGTAAGATTGTGTTTTTATTAAAATTTTTATTTTTGCTCAGCTACTGGCTTTATCGCCAGCTTCACCTCAGCCAGTTGTATTATTTGGGAGTAAGCTAGGCTGCTTGACCGTTTATATTCCTCTACTGCAGGACAGTTCTATGTTGTACTGTTTATGGTATAAAATGAATTGACACAATTGAAAAACACTAGTTTATTTTAATTATTAAATAAAAACTTACATATTATATAAATAAAACTAATTATAATCATCAAGTATCAACATCAATGGGAATTTCTTTAGGAGTAGGATAATATTTATTTGATGCTATATGGACTTTAAAATATTCTGGACCAAATTCCTCGTACATTTGTTTAGTTAACAAATATTTTGAGTAATCACCTCTCTTAGCAAATTCCTTGGCACCATGCCAAGCAGTCAAACTACAATTTTCCACGATATTAACATTAACTTTGGACTTGAAGGGTCGTATAGAAATCAGATCGGTTAAAAGACGTTCTTTTAAACCTTTTAGAGAGGCTAAACCACCTGTAACAATAACATTAGCTGCTAATTTCAATTGATCTTCCCCGTTAAATAAAGATAATACATAACCGATAATTTCAGAGATGCCAGCTTCTCCCGAACCCGACATGTACGGTTTAAATAGGAGTTCCGGCGCTCTAAATCGTTCAATGCCAACGTGAAGTTGATGCATTTCTCCTACATTTACACCTTCTTCAAATTGGGATGGTTCATGTGTTCTTATTATGTCTTCTAGTTCCAGGAGCTTTTCGTTTTCTGCCTCACTGTCAGAATCCCCGCCTTAAAAGTTATCAGAATAAATAAAAAAATGACAACAACAGATTTTTCATTTACCGTCTTTACTAATAGTTTTATAAATGTCCCAATCTTCATCTCTTAATCCGAAATCATCGTTTCCTTTCTCTTTTCTGGCCAATTGAGATATAATTCTCATTCTCTCTTGGCCTGCTGCTGTTCGTCTTTTAAAAATATCCTGCTTACGTTGTTTACGTGTTAGTTTTTTGGCAACAATATCTTGTCTCTAAAAAAATAAACTACAATTAATTTTTGTCTTAGATACTATTTATTAATACTAGGAATTAAAAACTTGCCATTTTTTTGACGTTATCCAAGAAGGAATGCAATGCACTATCATTTTCAAATACCATTTTTGAATTTTTGGCTTGTTTGACAGGTGGCTCTTCAACTTCATCAACATTATTCGAAGCTAGTATTTTTTGTTTAGTTTTCTCTATTCTTGCATTTAGGTTTGCAACGGCTTTTTGCAAATCCTGTATACTTTTTAATTCATATTCTGACAGCATATGCTCTACTTCTTCTTTTTCAGCACCAAAATCTATGATTTCTTGAACTTCCAGAAACTGTTTTAATTTTTCTTGATCTTCAGCGAGTCGCTCTTCTCGTTTTCTTGCGTTTATTTCTGTTAATCGTCTGGCCAATTCTCGTTTTCGTTCTTTCTGCTGTTCTACTAAAAATTTAAAAAGTTTTTAGAGGAAGTTGTTGACTCCAACATTTTAAGCTGATTGTCACAGTTCTGGACAATATATAACAGTTCATCATACTTAGTGGGATAAACCATTCTTTAAATGCACTTATATGTAAAATAAAACTTACATGTTAAGGCATTCGTGCTAATAATACTGTATGGAAGTTGAATTCTTTTAATATTTTCTTCATAATAATCAGTATTTGTCCATTTGTCTAATTCTTCCTTATAGTCGGGTGTAACAGCGCAAATAGAATGAAATAATTCTTCTGCCCTGCTTAAAGTAATGGCTGTTGCATGAGCAGGATACTTCAATTGTAATATTCTATGTAAAAATGTCACTACATTCCATCCGCCTATGTTTAATCGCCTTGTGTTATCAAAAACTGTTTTATTGTTAATAATAGGAATTACATGACATGTTTGGTATCCCAAATTTACTATCAAGGCATTTTCCAGAGGATTAGCTTGAGAATAATGGTAGGAGAAAAGTGAATCTACACCATATGATACACCAGGAATTTCATAGCATTCAAATAATAACTCTGACATTACTGAAAAATTAAAACACGTTATTACTTTTTTAGATTAAATATAATTTCTGATCACTTATTTTGGAGCATTATGTACTATTGAGAATTAATTTATACTTTCATAGAATTTAGACAAAAATTTCCATGGGTTGACCTACAGTCTCAATTTGTCAACTTTGAAAGAAAATATCTGTATTTATATTCAACTCAGTATTTTTATCAATACTATTAAGCAACATACACAAAAGTCCAATGGGAATTTGTAATAATGAACGTTATACATCATATTACTTACATTGACGTGAGCTGTTTGGATTTAATAATGCTTCTGTTAAAATTAGAGGGTGATTAACAGCGTTTTCTGTATCAATACCGAGATGTGTGAATGTGTAATCAAATAAATGTTCTTGAGCTTCAAAATGAGTTACAACATTTCGATCGAATTGAGTTTTTAACTGAAACCTTACAGCTTCAATATTAATTATATCATTTCCAATTTGTAGTGGAGGGGTTTGAGAGCTTTCAATAGTATCCTTTTTTAGTCTCTCTTTACGTGGTTTCGCAATTAAATTTTTAAATTGTAGCAAAGGTGCTTCGTTAACTGACCATCCCGCCCTACAAAAGTATGATCCTAAAAATTGAACATTAAAATATTTTTATCGTTACAGGAAATGGATTATTTACCATTATCGATTACAATTGGTACAGCATTTTCTCTTATTGCAGCAGGATAATTGTGAATTATATCAGGTACGCATTTTAAATCTTTGAATTCCATTAATTCCATTTTGTTTGAATATGTTTATATTTATCGAAATATTTTTGTGGTTATGTTATCACCACAGATCATATATTATCTAGATACCATAGAGAAATAATATATATTTTTATTTTGTCTATGCTAGATACTATATAAAAAAAAGTTTATCACAAAACCACGGAATATAGTATTGTTCCGTGACAAAACATACTCCCTTTGTTTTGTGTATGTTATGCTGTTATGTACAATATAAAATCACAGAAATAATTAATTGTAACGCCTCGAAAGAGTAGTATAGAGTTCTATGCAAAACGAAGTGTACTCCACTCCGGCGCTGCGTCATGCTATACTCGAACAATATTTGTATTGTATTGATTGAACTGGATTGAACCACAGAGTACACTGTGATTGAACTCTCTACTATCGGGGTATTATATGATTTAAATGCATGAATGACCACAGAGTACACCAATGGTGTACTCTATGGTCTGGCTGCATACCTATTAGAGAGGCAACTTTCTAATAGATGGCAGCCTCGTACAATAAATGTATTGATTGATTTTTCTACCTGTCGTAGTATTCTATGGTTTACAAATGTATGTTTGGTTGCATACCTATTAGAGAGGTAAATTTATAGTAGGTGGCAGCATCGACCAATATTTATATTGAATTACCTCTCTTATGTAGTATTCTGTGATTTACAATTTCCGGAAACTGTCATGTCATATTACATATTTGAAAAAATGGCGTGATGTCTTCAGACAGAAAATAGTCGCTTATGTTTTACTATTTATGTGCACACGTATTTAATTTAGAGATTTTCTCCGTGAATTAATCTTTTATTAACACTAATAATATTATCGTTCGGGAATCACACTTGATCCAGAGGCGGTAGAAAAACAGATACGTATGTTGAAATAGACGATTTTATTATGTTGATACTTTTTTATGAATCCATAAAAACTAGAATATGTTATATTACTATACAATTTACAATTATTACCATCAAAAATCCTTTAATATAAATCATAGACTACTGCAGACACAAGATCATAGAATAAGGTGTAACAAACACAAGATGGAAATATTTTTGTGGTTATGTTGTCTCTGGGTTGAAACCACAGAAATAAATATTAATTGCAACGTTAACCCGCGCATCGAGTAGCTACAGTAGCGTGAACGTGTTATCTATGGACTTCACAGTTTTTCTCCAAGGTTTTTACATAAGCTAAGCAGACTAGAATGTTGACAGTAACAGAAAGTGGAATGGGCCTTGGCCATCGTAGCGAAGAAGGCCGTCTACACCCTTTAGTTGTAAAAAACTGCGGTTTTGGCGCTGAAGTTTCAAATTATGGTATTAGTTTTTCACTCTTGTCTGCCGACCGTGTAGGTGGTTTGGACTTCGGGCGCCATCGAGTATCTCCGGTGGCGCTCGGCTTTCATGCGAAGCGCGCATGGTTCTAAAGCTTTTAACCTTCTATACGATATCATTAATGTATGCAGAGATTAGCCCAGCGTAAGCGTGCTGGTCTCTCAACACAGAGGTACCAGGTTCGAGTCGTGTCCGAGTCAAGATATTTTTATTTTTATTTTCTTATTGTTTTTTTCAAAAATTGACTAAAAATACGAAGAATTTTTCGATTCGGATTAGGGTAGGGGGTAAGGTAGGGTGGTTTTAATTGGGTTATTATTGAAAATTATTATAATAATCTGTCAATTACACAATTCAATTTTTCGATTCGGATTAGGGTAGGGGGTAAGGTAGGGTGGTTTTGGTTGGGTTATTATTGAAAATTATTATAATAATCTGTCAATTACACAATTCAATTTTTCGATTCGGATTAGGGTAGGGGGTAAGGTAGGGTGGTTTAGTTAAAAAAGTGTATGGAAAGCGAGGAGATGTTCTTTTCATAGAGAGCAACACGGGGTGTTTGAACCGTGCGCGCTTCGCATGAAAGCCGAGCGCCACCGGAGATACTCGATGGCGCCCGAAGTCCAAACCACCTACACGGGCAGCAGACGCGAGTTTAGTTTTCTATCTTCCCTTCTTTTCACCTGTCATTTTATCTGTGGTTTAGGCTTAGATTTCCCGCTTAAACATGACATTGTCATTCAACAAATAAAGCATTTCATTCTCAATAAATTGAAAAAATAATGGATATAGGCATAGCAGTCGAAGTTTGAATTAATAAATATATGCAGAATTCACATATTGACTACTGGGTATTCTATTTCAGGACATAAATATATGTACAGATGATAATTTGGTGAGTACCTACCTTCCTATCATATTATTTTAACCACAAATTAGAAATCCGATACTACTATGGCTAATGCTTGCTTCTACTGAACTGAACGGTAAACACCACTGGTATCTATTATAAGGTTGATAACAAATATGTGTTTAAAATGTAGTTTCAACATAAAAAATATATCTTAATTCTATCTGCTGTCAAAAATAAAAATGACAGTTGACTCTGATGAGGATGACAAAATTGACAAACGTAATTTTTTGTGGTTGGCGCTGGCGTAGAACCGGAAAGTGATAAGTGCAGCGAGACGTGTTGTATTGTTATCTAAAGATTAAGATATCCATACCAATTCTATGTCTAACAATAAAAACATGGATATACCTGGATTTATATATGCTGGTTTAGTTACTGCAGGCGGAGTTTTTGGATATTATAAAGCCGGTAAGTATTGTAGTTTACATAACATTTACACAAAAAACTACTGTGCCATGGTCAAATAACTGGTTATGTAGATGTGAAGTACTATGTACTTTGCTTAAAAACAAACAATATTCATATGCTTCAAAATTAGACAAAAAATAGAAGTTATCAATAGTTTTCCTTTTTAAAACTTCAGACTATTTATAAAACTTCATTAATATTTATATATTTTTATAACATGTACTATTATAATTGTATTTTGTTTTTTTAGGTTCTGTTCCTTCTTTAGCAGCAGGTCTTCTTTTTGGAGGAGCTTTAGCATATGGAGCTTTTGAAACAAGTCAAGATCCTTCCAACTATACTGTTCAGTTGGCAACCAGCTCAATTCTAGCTGGAGTAATGGGTTACAGGTTTTATAATTCAGGCAAAATTATGCCAGCAGGTGCTGTGTGTTTATTATCTGCAGCCATGATTCTTAGAATAGCTGGGAGGGCTAGTGGGCTTACAGGTCCACGCAAAGCCTAAATGTATGTACTGCTTGGTACAAATTGTTCTGAATATTGATCCATTCTATTCATATAAAACGTGGGTTGCAATTTGAAGTATATTATTAAAAATAATGAAGATTTACTATTGTGTGGCTGTTAACAATAGCAAATATTTAAAATGCATGTTATAGTATATCCAACATGAACAGTAGTACTAATATAGTTATAATAAGTTGCCAAATAGAGTTGTTTGTTCCAAAAAATAATGCTTGTTTTAAATACTTATCCTGTTTTTGTTTTAATGTTGCTGTTGTTAAATCCAGTTTATCCAATATCTGTATAATTTGATTTGTTATACCAATTATTTTTTTAAATTTTAATTATAACCAAGACTATGTGTCTATTTTTAAAATAGATGTTTGTAATATTGCTCCGTAAATGATTAATAATACTGTCTTCTCAAATGTTTTTTGCTTCCTAAAATGTTGCCATGCTTCCAAACATCTATGAATTATGTGAATTTTTAATTAAACTTTACAATATATTGTATTACCTGACATTTGTTATAATTTATCCTTCCATCCACTTGTAAGCTCCAAGTATATAAAGTATAGATTTTCTTATAGCTATTTAATTTAACTAAGCTACATTCAGGCCCGGTTTATCAATAGCCAATATTATCCATCAGTTAAGTATCTGTCGGATAAAAGTAATTAGCAAATAAAGTTCCAGTTTGTTTGGAAGCGGTTTATCAACTCGTTTTTATTCTCTAGTTTGTTATATCAATTGATATTTTTGTTAGGTTATTGGTGAATGTTTATCCAAAGGTTTATGTGTTTTTATTTTTCTTTCTTGAACAGTTTTTGGTTGTTGATAAATATGAATTTTCTGAATGATTATATTCTGGATAGCGACGAGGACGAGGATATTGTGCAAGTTCCTGAGTACGAAAGAAGGCCTTATACAGTTAGGGAAAGAGTGGACAACTTCGAAAAGTGGGATGACCAGGATTTTCACGCAAGATTTAGGATGACAAAAGAGACTGTTCTGTCAATACTAGAACCTCATGCAGAAAATTTTAGAAATAGAAAAGGATTCTTAGGCATTAACTGACGGATAAATTGCTATTGATAAACCGGGCCTCAGTCTTCCTAAACATTAAGTTATCAACATAATAACAGGATGAAATGAAATAATTTAATTTGTTAATTGGAACCTATGCTCAACCTAAACTTGTGATGCGTTCCACTAAGACAGTAGCTTTATCAAACAGCTATTGTACTGACACTTTTTGCATCAAGTGATGCATCCATTTGAATTTATAGTTTCAATATTTAGTATAGTAAAATAAGGATCCTAAAAAAAATTACTGAAACTTGTAATAAATCATTGATAATTACACACAGAGTATTACACCTATACTTTTTAATATGACTTTATGGTGGGTTGCCTATACAAAAATCATTTATTAATAGAAAATCATCCATTAATAGAATTAATGAATGACATTTATAGACTGCATAAGATGAGATATTGCCTGGTGAAACTAGTCAGGGACACCCTATATGTCTATAAAACTGGACAGAAATTGCAGTGTTTTAGTTTTTTACTTTATATGGTAAACATTAACTATGTTAAATGTTTGAAAATTGTGTATCTGCTAGAAATAACTTAGAGCTTAGATTGAGTGACAGTATCAGTGATAAAATTAAGGGACTTTAGATGCAGTAGTTCTTAAACTACATATTCAAATTACATAGAATTTGTGAATATGCCTATATTATGCCCACTTGGTTGGGGAACTAGCAACTAGATTTATACACAACGAAATTACAGGGGGCCGAAAATGTCCTTTATGGATTCGAGAAAAGGATGTTATGACGATGCCTCTATTTCTAATTGTTCGACTTGGTCCCCAAACACTGGTTGTTGTAGTCTTGGAAGAATGAAAGTCAATTTTTTATAATTTACATATTTTATTCAGAAGTAACTACTTACAAGAGGTCATTTTTAAAAAACCATCTCGAAATTTAATAAAAATTAGTTTCTACATAATTAAAAAAATATATAGTTTAGGACAGAAAACTTTTGAATAATGTTCACTTACTTTGTACTTGATTGGCAAGAAAAAAATTTGAATTCTCCAAAACTGGACTGGTTATTGATGATGCTAAACTATAATTTCTTTAAAATGCATTGTTTTTATTTTGAAATGGTTTTTTCACAGTTTTTTCAGTTTATAAATGTTTCTATAACACTGTTGTGGTACATTGAAAATGTGTATAGTCAAAAAAACTTCATAGAAACGTCCGAAGAAAATTGTCATATCGCTGAATATACATAAACACTTTAATGGTAACAAATGTCTTTAAAACTAATACATTCAAGGTATCCTTAGTTATATGAGTTAAAAATCAATTTTGTTTTCATGGTAATATTATCAAATCTTATGATTCAGTCATATGTTGGCTTTTACTTTAAATAAAAAAATGTTTACAGTATAATAAAGAAATGTAGATATACCTTAAGTTGAAATATACCTATGTGAATTTATATTAAAACTTTTTTATATCATCATTTTTAAATGTTCAAAATATCGACCAAAGAAAATATAGTAGCAGTGCTCTTCCTTGACAATCACATAAGTCTACTTTACACACAAATTGTATACCTACTCTATTTTTTCACTGTATTTAGTTACATAGGTTACAGAAATAAACCCTATTTTTATACAGAGCAGAATTCAAGTGTTTGAATCTAGGAATTAATATTTTAATTAATTTTACATGACATTTATTACTTTATTTTTAGTTTATGCATATTCAACTTGACTGGGAAATTCGACATTCTATTCACATAAATTTCAAGCTCTGGACAAAGGTAGTATCTAATGACATACACTTTGTAATAATTTGTTTGAAGCAGTCTTTAGTAGGTACTAAATGTTTGTATGGTATTTTTTTATTCAGTTTAAAAATTAATATACATGAAGGTAATATCTTACTGTTGGCTTCTATAAACAGTCATAGTAGAGTATTCGTTAAGCAGTTACATATTGGTTGATAAATATTATGGCAGTGATGTTTGAACACTTCTATGAGTATGAAATGACAAAGCAGTTCAAGATTTTTAAATGAAGTCAAGTCAATGTTTTTTAAAATAAAAATTTACCGCGTGAAGGAAAAAAAACCTCGCAAAATTACTTAAAATTATAATTTAATTATTTTTATTCATTCTGTATTATTTTAAAGACAGTATTAGATTTGTAATACAGGCTGTCACACTTCAAGTTAGATGGCCAAACTCTTCTACAATCAACATCATGTTTTGGTTGTGTATAGTAGAGTTGGGCAGGCCCTAATTAATTCTAGCTTTTTTGCGAGAGCTTAGTACACAAGTTTTTTCAGTCTTCTTGCATTTGTTTAGCAATAATTTTTATTTGAATTTACTGTTTGAATCCTTGCTTTGTAGAATCTACTCGTATTGCTCCTGTAAATGAAACTAACTGATGTTTCTAATATTAATTCCACTATTTAGGTAATGAAAAAATTATGAAAATTCTAAGATACTTATTGATAATTATTTCGATCTTGACATATTATCGTCACAATGACAGAAGTTACATTTGATGGGGATATCCTGGATATATTTTTTCCCATTTAAGATCAATATAACTGAAATGATATAGAAATTCAAGGAAAGCTGTATCTGCTGATTTGTTACTTAAGAAGACAATTTGATAGGGGAGAGCTCCCTACCTAGATTTCACATTGTGGGTCTCTTAAGTGTCTTCCAATTCCTAATTCTTTAAGTAATCAAGTTCTTGTTTCTTATCACAAATATTTAATACTTAGTTCTGTGTTAATGAAAAATTAAACATCAGGTGTAGGCATCATATCAAATGTAACTCCTATCATTCTGACGATGATGTGTCAATATCGAAATAATTATTAATAAGTATCTTGGAATTTTCATAATTTTTTTAAAGAAGCCAACAAAATGGTGTGCAAAACTGGCAGTGTTATATTTATGTCTTTTTTATTTTTATTGTATCAAGATGGCTACAATAAAATGTACCGTACAAATTGCGTCAAGCTTATATAAATAATTCGGTTATATACAGGGTGCGGCGGAAAAATCGACGATTAGAAAGATCTCAAGAACTGAAGATGTCTGAAATAAGGAAATCGGTATGATGGGACTATTTAATTTTGTTTATAACTTTTTTTTTAATATATATTTTTCCATTTCAGGAATAATTACGTTACTTTGAACAATTAACATAAAATTAAATCTTTTTATGTAATTTGGGTTTACCGTTCACAATGTGAAATTATTATTTATATTGTACAGAGTGCTGACAAAATTGTATAAAATCATCAAAAAAATTTGCGTAGGTAACTCATTTTTTTTAAACGGCAACGACATAGTCTACAATGTAGACTCTACATAGTAAAGATGATGCTTATTCGTCAGGAAAAAATACATTCATTTAATAGAAAATGAAAAGTCTGAGTGAACCATAACCTAAAATTATTAAAATTTAACAGTCTGTTAACTTTTATCATGTCGAAATTGGCTAGTTATCTTTGACAGTTCGATCAAACCTATTTTTGAATGGTTAATAGGGAATGTCCACTGACTGACAAGTTGACACTAATGACAGTAGTCCTGAGGACAAACAATCATTTTCGATTTGTAATTTGGTTGTTTTGTATTGATTTAATGATCCTTTTTATTATAAACAGTCAGATAGAAGTAGTCTACAGAGTCTTATAAACCATATACCAATTTTCATTTTCTAGACAGTTTTAGTTCCCTAGATGTTTCTAATCTGCGTTTTATCTGCCGTACCCTGAATATATGTATTTGTTTAATTTCTTGCAAATAAATCGTTACATCTTCACTTTCTTTAAAATTAAAGCAAATTGCAACCGTAAAAATCATATATTTTTTGAAAAATAATTGGTTGTTATTGAGGTTTGTTGTGGGCTCATCTATATTTTGAATTTTTTTTTGTATTTCCGAACATTCACGCACATCGTCCGTATTCTCACGTTCCTGTAACTTTCGAAAATTTTTTTAATTGTCATCTGTACGTATGAAAAAACTTAAAAACTATTAATCACAAGCACTGATATTGTCTCTTCAACTAATCGTCGAAGCAGTGGCAGTTTGAAGAAATATTCTCCATAAAATAGCTTCAACTGAAAAAATAAAATTAATATTTAGTAATTTTATTATAATATATTAAATATAAGTTATGGGGTTTAGTTTATACGGTTTCAGGTGAACAACCAACTGAAATCGTATAAACTATTAGTCTAGTTCGCAAGTTGAAAAACGTGTTAATTCATGTAATAGTTTTTACAAGTATTAACACGTTTTTAAACTTGTGAACAAGACTATATAATAAAATCTTATGTGTAAGTATGTAATGTGAAGTTGTTGATGTTTACAATCACGATTTATTAATTAAATTTTTATTGACTACTGATCAAAAATTCAACAAATTATTCCTTCAAGTCTGGCTAGTTTTGCAAAAATATATTTATTTAAAATTTTCAATGCTATAAACAAATTGTTTTTCTGGCAACAGATTGTGGTAATTTCCCTTCCTGTATCCTGCACTCATTTCTTTACCATCAATTTTTTCTTTCTGCTCGTGGCTAGTTTCTAAAATCTTTATCAAAACAGTTTCATTCAAAATCAAAACCCAACTTCCTATTTTTGATTAAACGAAATCTAAATGATAACTTTCTGTAAACTTTTTAAAATTATTTACTTTACAAGAAATATTCAATAATATTCTTCATCGATTATTGTAATTTTTCGCTACAAAGCTTACAAAAATGAGGTTTATGTTATATTTAAGATCTGTCTCTTTTTTAGGAAGGTTAGAATTGGCCTAGGTGTTGGGAATTTCATTCAAATTTCAGTTCGAGAAGATGATACGTGTCGTACTACTGCTGAGTTTAATATTCTTTAAGAATAATGGAGATAAAATATCACCAATTCGGGGACATTAAAATCCATCTAAGGGTTTTGGAGCTGGTCCAAAAGTGCATGGTAAAAGTTTCAGACTCAGAGGGGAAAAAGCTCGTTTGGTACACAAACGGCCTCAAGAAATATACAGAAATGGCAAAGGAATAGTATGACCAATTTTTGGTTCCCTTAATATCTTGGTAACGGTCAAACCATATCTTAAGCAGAAGTGTTTGTACTTTTGGACCTACAACACATTGGATTTGCAAAAAATATTCAACTTGTAGAAGGTAACAAGTTTCGAGTAGGTGTCAGACCTAATTGGACACAAGAGAATAAAACAATAAGTAGGCGTCCTTACTGAAGAAACAGTGATAGTCCTATTTGTAGAAAGGACGTTTCTGGTGAAAGAAAATGCCTTATTGTAGTAGATTCTCCTCAGATTCTTGGTGCTGGTTCTGCTACACTTTTCCCTTACAATTTCTTTCTCAATGAAACAATGAACTCACATGAATATACTGAATAATAATATTTGAAGGAACAATTTGTTGGATTTTTTTTTTCAAAATATTCCCACTAGTTACCGTGATTTATTCAGTATAGATTGTAATGTGAAGTAAGTACAAGGGAAGTATTTTCGATGAAACCTTGAAGATAACTCTCGCAGATCAGTGACGAAAAATAATTTGTTAATAATTATTATATACATGTCTTGTTATTCATAGATAATATAAGTAGAAAGGAAAAATAAATAGAAATAATGCAATGAAACAATTATGTTTACAAAATGTATTAGTCCATTCCAAAATTATTTACATATATATTTTTCTAAATCTTTGAATTTCACTTACTCTTATGTATGCTTAACAACACTTACACATAGGCTCTGGCTCAGATTGTCTTGGGACTCTGTAGATTAGATTTATAATTAGAGCCTTTGATTTAATTTTGGGAAACATTGGATGCGTTCAGACGGGCTCAACGGTTAAGTTGCTCCAGCGGTTGCGTTCAGATGGGATGCTCCTTTCAACTGTTGAGCATCAGACGCAACGGCAATTATTTGCGCTTTGTTTACTCAGCGCTGTCAAGGATGACAGAAACTTTATTTTGTCATCTTTGGCGCTGTCAAAGTGTTGGGTTGAGCTACGTTGCGTTTTTTTGTTTGGTTATGTTCCACCACTAATTTGCAGTGTTCAGACTGAGCTCAGCCACTGACGCCAGAATACTCAACATGTTTTGTACTTAGGTCCAACCGTTGAGCACGATTAAACGCGGTCATTGACTCGATGAGTTTAGACACTATATGCTTCATGAAATCTCGCTTAATACCACGTTTACTTCTGTGGAAATGAGCATGAATGTAATTGTTAGCACGATTATGTAAACATGCCACCCGCTATGCCGAAACTCAAATTTTCGGTATGCCTTGCAGCAGGACGAACGCGAGTGTTTGCATTTTGCTCTCTCACTCCTATAGTTTGATACACTAAGGAGGCAGAACGTTGTAGCTGTAAGAACTTCTACGTACTCTATTCTCCATCAATAAATTACTTCAAAATTGGTCAGATCTTATAAAAAAGATCTGACCAGTGCAGTATACCCAAGTAACGGAATCTACTGTCGTATTGAATCTACCAGCACTACACAATTTTATACAAGCAGAGAAGATATCTGTAACGCACAGACTACTTCAAAGTCAATACAAAAGCCAAACGCACAGTGTTGACTGTCGAAGGCTTATCAAGGAGCTAAAAGCGGATGACTTAAAGGGGCAATCCAAACGGACACAAGATATAGCTTCAATATTGCTTTCCAAATATCTATACCAAGTAGGAAGACTGGAAGATATGTATATTGGGGTGACATTGAGGTAACGAACAGTTCCAAGGTTTATACTCTCTGATAGTCAGGCAGCACTAAAATCTTTAGCATGTCCCCAGATCAGATCTAGACTGGTCTGGGACTGTACAAAAACTATTAACCCTGGCTAACCATAATAGAGTTACTCTTAAGTGGGTCCCGGGGCACAAGGGCATTGTAGGAAATGAAAAGGCAGAGATTCTAGCAAAGCTAGGGCCTGAGACTGCATTCACTGGTCCTGAACCAGTATTTGGGATATCTAAAAGTGCTGCACGTGGTTGTACATCTCGGTGGACTCAAATTAAACATCAGTGGTACTGTAGAAATGTGCCAAAACAGGAACACAGCAAACTCCTGGACAAAAAACCCTCGGAGACGCTGACTAACGAAATACTAAACCTTAGCAGGGGCAAGATAAGAATATTGACGGGTTTACTCACCGGTATAAAGGTATAAAGGCCAAAATATCCTTATACTCTCTGATAGTCAGGCAGCACTAAAATCTTTAGCATGTCCTCATATCAGATCTAGACGTCTGGGACTGTCTACAAAAACTATTAACCCTGGCTAACCATAATAGAGTTACTCTTAAGTGGGCCCCGAGGCACAAGGGCATTGTAGGAAATGAAAAGGCAGACATCCTAGCAAAGCTAATGAAATACTAAACCTTAACAGGGGCCAGATAAGGATAGTGACCCTAAGGAAGCACATGCATACAATCGGCATATATAGGGAGGAACCTATCTGTCGGTTGTGCATGGAAGAGGAGGAAACAGCCTCTCACATTATCTGCGATTGTGAAGTATTATCTCATTGGAGATATAGACTCCTAGGACTAGAACATCCAAGGGAGGATTTCTCCAGGAAAGACTTAGGGAAAAGACTGTTGAGCCTGACAAGGGCCACTGGTCTCTTCACATAAACGGCACAATCAAGAGCACAAAAACCTAAAGGCTGAGGTGCCGAGGACTCTAAGCCTTTGACTGGTGGTGCTGAACCAATCAATCAATCAAGGCAGAGGCCGTAATTGTAGGACTGAAAAATATAGCTATTCCTATAAGCCTATCTAAAGACAGCCAAGTTGCACTGAGGGCACTCGATTCCCTAGAAGAGCTAGTATAGGATGCGTGCATGCCTTGAACGCGTTCGGGACCGGTAGTCTGAGTAACGGAAAACGAGGATCATAAGGGCCACGAAAAGGTGGATGAAATAGCCAGAAATGACTCTTCAATCAGAAAGTAGGGTTATGAAACAATGTACAACAAAGTAGTCTAGTTTGAATCCCTATTAGCGATTAAAGCAAATGCCATTTTAAAAAAATTAGATTAATTCGTTGTATTTGATCCGTCATATATTTTGTAAACTTAATATTTTCATTGCAGTAGACGATTTGATACAATTTTTAGACTTTTTTTTTTATGACAGGAGATGTTTAAGAACGAACTTTTTGTTAAAGAAATTTTAAAGGATGCCAATAAGAAAGATAAGAATGATTTTCGATTCGATGTTTTTGTCATCTTACCCTATTATATAATTCAATAAACATTACTTCTTACAGACTGCCTATTGCTATCGCTAAAGTAACTAACGTCGTTATAAGACCTCTTCAGGTAATTATTTAAATTCTCATTGTAGCTAACGCTCTCGTATGGATTTTGAGTGGATTTTCCAAAGTCGGCAAAATCATAAGGATTTTTAGTCGTCTGCTTCCTCAGCAGATAGTAGTTACCTATATAGCGATTTGTAGTTCCTATGGTTGTTTCTGGCGATTCTATCGTACTTTTCGTATATTGTTCGATATAAGGAGGTTTTGAAGTAGAAAATTGAGAATAATTGAAAGGAAATTTAGTAGTCGTACTATATACGTTAGGGGCATCCGAAGAATAAACGTTTTGGAAGTTATTAAAAACGTAGGGACTTTGGTATTGAGTTTGAGGGGTTGTAGAATACACGTTTTGATATTGCTTGTTATAATCTATGGGAATTGATTCTGTGTTATGAGTTTCGTACTGTTTTCGGATATTTGTTTGTGGTTTTTGTGCTGGGAGAATGTGTGTTTTGTCACTGTAAACTTCTTGATTTGCTTCTTGGGTCTCTTGGTACCTATATTTATTAGTAAAATAAAATAAACTGTTGAAATAAAATTCAAATATGTATCACTAGGTTGTCGCTAAAATACAAAATGGGCAACGCAGCGTTGGATAGATGCATTTTTGCAAATAAATTTAATTCGTTTATAAATGCAATCATGTGTCTCACGAAATTTAAACAATGCATAGTTTTCACAAATTGAACTATTCACCTTTGTATTGTTTAATCGTTAATAACATTCTCACGAGGTTCGTATCGGAAAGTTGCTGATTTAACTAGTCAAGTTTAAGTTCGAATGAGCCCATTTGGAGATAATCGGCTGCCTAGAGCAAAACTAGAATAATTCCCATGTATAATATGGGCAAATTATCCCCTGGTATATTACCCAATAAAGCAAAAAAGAAGCACCCAGCCTAACCTCACTTATTACACCATGTCAGTGACAAGTGTCGGTTAAGCAGCGACAGGTGTCAGTTACGTCTTATGACATTTTATTTATGTCGTTTATGTCATCTCAAAGTTTTGTACGAATACGAAAGCAAGATACTTCTAAATAAAGTGATGTATGCGACCTTTGACCTTGAATACACAGTCACATGAAAAATTGATCTTATTCTTCCAAAGCTGAACCCTAAAATTATTGGACTATTAGGACATTATTTTGAGAATCCAAAATTTTCAAATTTCGTACAAGAATTCATTTGTCAATAAGTAAACCTCGTATTGATTGAAAATTATCTCTAAAATCCAAACTCATTTGTATTTATACTTCTCAACATAGTGATACATATGATATAAAAAAAGGCAATAACGTTATAGTTGTAATCTAATATGTTTCAGTGCTCAAGAATGAAGATATTCTCTATTTTCATTCATTATTTTTTGATCACTAATAGAAAATTTTCTCATTTTTTTTAATATGATAAAAAGTAATTCCAAAAGTTTTAACGTTTTCGAGGTTCTAGCATTTGTTTTATTGACAATCATGTTCCAAATGACCTTCCTACAGGGCGTCACACACTTAGGCGGCACCGGCGTATTCTGGGAATGACCTCTGACATAATGCCTCCAACAGTAAACTACGACCTGCCTTATACCGTCCTAATTCCAAATAGAGATGAATGGGTCCTCCGTAAGGATGAACTATTGAGAGCAGACAGCTGTTGGTATACAGACGGTTCAAAAACACCCTCAGGCTCTGGTGCAGGTGTATACGGGCGCAGACCTAGGACAGAAATCTCAACCTCTCTAGGATCCTATGCAACCGTATTTCAGGCGGAAATTTACGCCATTGTTTCATGTGTGGAGAGATTGGAGCAGGCCAATCTCATACATAGAACAATAAAAATTTTCTCGGACAGCCAAGCGGCTTTGAAAGCACTTAGCTCTAACCGTGTAACGTCGAAATTGGTATTAGACTGCCAAAAAAGACTCTCCTCAATAGGAGAACTCAATAAAGTATTGCTGGTCTGGATCCCTGGCCATTCTGGCATGGAAGGAAACGAGAAGGCAGACTCTCTTGCAAGGGAGGGTGCCGCACGTGTTTCTATCGGACCAGAACCTACAATTGGCATCGCAATAAGTTTTGCCAAACAAACACTGAATACCTGGACGGCAAGAAGAGCATTAGACTTCTGGCATAATTTACCAGGATTGGTTCATTCAAAGGCTTTCATACATCCTTCGAAGAATGTCTCCAAACAAATGTTAGACTATAGCAGGCATGACCTACGCTGTCTAACATGCCACTGTCATCTGAATCATCATATGCTAAAACTTGGACTGTCGGAAGATCCGACCTGCCGTCTTTGTCTGGAAGATGATGAAACAGCAGAGCATATAATTTGTGCCTGCCCCGCCGCGGCTCGAATCAGGTATCTGATGTTTGGCAGGGATGCTCTCTCGCCCTCGGACCTGAAAAATCATTCACCAAATAAGCTAATCGGTTTTATTAAGAAGCTGAATTTGTTTGGTGAAATCTGAATAGGTGTGAGCCACAATAGACTCTTGCGAGTCGCAGTGGAGGGCCTTATAGACCCACTCACCATAAACCTAACCTAACCTAACCTAGCGGCACCGAGTCCGATCTGAGTGTTGATCATGACTTTTTTCTCATAACAATCGACGACCCTCGGATCGGACACGGTGTGGTTCCAAAACAAACCATGGCACTGGGCTGATATAAAAGGACCTAGAAAGAGAATGTCTTTAGCCTTGACCGATATACGACTGTGTTCCAAGCAGAGACGAATGCCGCTATAGCCAGTATTGATGAAAACATCAGAAAAAATTGGAATGTTTACTGGACAGCCAGGCTCTGCTTAAGGCTATCAGTAATCCAACAACTAAGTCTAGACTAGTGAAAACCTGCAAAGAATCCCTTAGCGGACTGGCAAGGGACAACAAAGTGTAATATGTGTGCCGGCATATGAGGGGATTGCAGGTAATGACATGGCTGACCAGCTTCTAAAGGAGTCTTCGTAGGTCATGAACCGTTTTGTGCAATCACAAAAGATTGCATAAGAGGGGAAATCGGAAACTGGCTAGATAGGGAACACCAACTGAAAAGGAGGTCGACACAAGGGCACCCCCATACAACGAATTTACTGAACAAGGTAGACAAGGAACTTTCAATCAGGCTATTGAAACAACTGAGTAAGAGACATTTGAAGACAGTTACCGACCTGGTGACTGGACACTGCACCCTGAGGAAACATCTGCACAAAATGGACAAAGTTAGTGAACCTATGTGCAGGAAATGTGAACTTACATGGGCTCAGACGGAAACACTTTGGAGAGGAAATAATACAACCATCACAACTACTGAAAATCCCTCCAGTTAAACTAGTGGCCTACATAGAAGACGCAAAGATTCTGGAATGGAAGTAGATAACATGGGAAATGGTACAAATATTCAGTTCAAGTGCCTGGGCTGTTCAGCACAACCCAATCGATTGAATGTACCCCGCAGTGGTTGCGCATTTATTTATTAGACATCAATAGTCGCACCGGACCTGACATTTAGCCAGCACTGAATGCATTAAGAAGTCAAAAAGTGATGTCCTCACTGGTATGGACAATTATAATAGACTTTCAGTGTTGAAGTTAACCATTACTGGATAAATTAATAACTATTGCTCATTAAGTATTTCTTGAGCACAATTTTTTACAATTATAAAAGACAAAACATTTAAATCACAACATAATCGTTTTTATACATGAAATCGTGCAGAAAAGTGAATAATAAACAAAAAAACTTACAACGGTCTTGAATTACTTCTCACATAAGAAGGTGTATTTTGAGAATAATCTGGAATAATATTTTCGTGCTCTGCAACACATTTTCCGTTAAGACAATACTGAAAGAAAACTTCTTATTAATAGTATTCGAAAATAATTGAGTTGTTTGATGAGGAACTGTTGTTTAGTAACAAGACGAGTTTTCTAGTGTTAATTAATAATATAATGTAACCTTACCTGTCCATCCCCGCAAGGTGATCCCTCTGCTGCAGGTCTATAGGCTACACAGTAGCCACTGCCTGCATCGAAACAGAAGAGTTGAGCACACACTCTGTCATCTTTCTAGAAATTCATAATAAAAATTGCAACAGAATAAATAATATGGCGTGAATAAAAAAATGACATTCTATATTTTATAGAAAAATAATGGAAACTTACGAAACATGCGCTTGTCCCTCTATCCCTTCTACATTGTGCATCCAATGTTAATAGTTTTCCTGGTAACACTCTCGGTAAGCTCTCATCTTCATGTGGAGCGTTGTATAAACATGTAGCTGTATCTCCGCTGAAACAAAAGATTTATGTAGTAAAGTGAAGTAAATTGTCCACAACGTCAAATAAATTCAAAAAACTGTCAAATTATTCCTGGCTGATCCCTTTAATTTACCCAGTAGAATCATGAGAGTCATCCCATTTACCCATTCTTGATAGAATCACGCCTCATTTCTCTCGGTTGTTCTACTCCTCGGTTTTCAATAATTGGGTCAATGGTCGGTGACCAGATTTATATAAAATATTAATCGCATAGTGCTATAGACGTCATGATGATATTGAAATGAATGTCTTAATGCTGACAAAAAATAAGATGAGAACAATTATTTTTTAACGAAATAAAAAGAGCATATTAAATAAGTAATATTAAAAATCGACTTGAAGTAAAATACTTACTTAAGAAAATGATGGAATGATGCTACAGTACACGAAGACCATCTGAATCCCCTTTCAGTATGACGGAGATCAGACATTATAAAGCCATCCGTCCACTGGCATTTTTCTGCTCCTGGACCGCCGAGATAGGATGGTGGTGGACTCCCATCGTGAACAGCACCCAGTCTATAAAATATACATCATGTACCTAGAAATCTTACAACGAATTGTTTTGTGGTAAATTGGTATTTAAAAGACTAGGAATAGTTTTAAGACTGACAAAAAACCTGGGACATGCCACAAGATGGTATGATGAAAAGTAATGAAATTCGTTACGGAATTGAACCACAAGAAGGAACGGGATCCAAATACCATTACCAGACTTGGAAATAATGCCATTCAATGGTACACAGACGGATCAAAAGCAATAGAAGGAACTGGGATAGGAGTGTACGGGCCAGGAACCAAACACTCTTAAAGCTTGTGAAAAACCACAAGTATCTTTCAAGCGGAAATTAACGCCATAAGAAAGTGTGCTCAGTTCAATTTTGACAAAGGATATGGAAGGCAAAAGATTATCATCGTGCCGGATAGTCAAACAGTCATTAAAGCACTGAGCTTTTGTGAAATCAGTTCCAAAATGGTGCGGGAATGCCTAGGCATAATCAATGAACTAGGCGAGAACAATACAGTAATCTTACTGTGAACTCCAGGATACACTAGAATAGAAGGAAATGAAATAGCAGATGGACTAGCAAAGAGGGGAACTGAAAGACCCTTTTGGGAGCCGGAGCCCTTTTGCGGTATCAGCCCCAATGTAATATTGGAAGAAATAGGCAAAGTCGAAGGAAAGAGAAGATCTGACCATTGGAAAGATCTAGTAGGGCTTAGACAATCAAAGATTCTGATGGGTGGTTATAACCCGTTGAGATCAAATGAATGCATAAGTCAAAGTAAAACTGCACTAAGAGTTTTAACAGGGATCCTAACGGGACCTTAAAAGCTCAAAATAGTGGAGGAAGAAGAATGTAAATTCTGTGGCATGGAAGAAAAAACCTCCATCCACATACCAGAATCCTAGGGCACAGCACCTAGGATATTATTGGACAGAAGAGAGACATTTACCTAAGTAACTTTACTGGACAGTACAGGCTAAACTATCATGTGTGAAGCATAAGGCCGAGTGTCTTCTCTGTCCAGAAGAAGATGAATTGGTTGAACACATTGTGTGCTACAGCCAAGGTAATTAATGTTAGTTTGGCAAAACTTAATGAGTGATGTTGAACAATGATTCAAGATATAATTTTTCTTAAAATAAAAAATAACGAAACTTACAAATGACCAACTTCATGGGCTGCTACAATTATTCCACTAAATCCACCAGTGTCTTCGATAATGGCAACGGAATTGACTTTTTCCAATCGCTTATTCACCACACATGCTCCGCCGACGTATGCGAATCCTGGTAAACAATCGAAGGGATGAAATATTTATTCTACATGGCATTTTGTCAAACCTCCACCGAGCTTCTGAAAAGCTTCTCCACCTGATGGTGCCATTATAATACATAAAAGAATGACTTGGCAAAAAATTTCGAATGATGGTTAGTTAAAGCTATCCATATTTAGTTCACAAATTTAATTTATATTGTTGATAAATTTGTTTGAAAATTAATTAACATGTTTGGAATTCAATGTGAATTTGAACAGTTTGTGGACTAAATATTATAAAAGGCATATTTTGCTAGATTGTTAGGCGTGATAAATTTTGTACAAGAATTGTTTATGGGGAATTGGTCCAGTTTATATTCATTGGTAGATGCTAGAGAGAAACTGTCTTGCTTTAGAAATTACTAAAGTTTTCTTCCCATATAATATGAGTAGCACTTGTTAAGGACCAATATATAAATAAGGCTTACGTCGCGTTTTCCTTCTGTGCGATTAGGTAGCAGTTTTACGTTGGGTTAACGGTAAGTTATTAGCTCTGTTGAATTAAGCAAGATATACTTTTGCGCTAAAAACTCGATCCTTATGGTAAACAATATTAAAAAACCTCAAGAAACTTTATTTCTATGTGAACTGCGTCTGTGTGGAATAGGAAATAATCATGCAATTAAGAAATACATTCATACTGTTAGATAAGATAAGGCTATGTAGTTTGAAATGGTGGTAAATATAGTAAGCTGTTTTATCAACAAGTTTCGTGACCATGTGCATCCGTGATTTATATAATGTAGTGGAAGATGAAAAACAAGATTATTGTTATGAGATTCATGTACAATATCATCAACAAATTATTATTTTCCAGCGCAGATACAAAAAAGTGAAGGAATTATGTCGTTCAAAAGTGCGCTTAAGTGTAAAACTTTTGGATCCGAGGAAACTTTAGATGAAATAAGAAAGTCTGGTTGGTATAGATTGTTGGAAAAGGACTACTTTGTTAACTCACGTACGTTGATAACAACGTCTTGACGTTAGATGGCCGGGTTTCAAACATCTAGCCTGATATAACCTGTAAGCATTTTCCAAAGCATTCCAAACCTAACCACTAATCGGTTGATAGTAGAACTTTAGTTTTGTATATCCGCTTGGCATTTGGTAACAATTGCTGATTTCTCAAGTTTGACGTTTTATTTGTATTTATAGGAACGAAAAGTCATTGACGAGCTATTAGATTTTCGTAAATTTCCTCAATGCTTCAAGCACTTCTATCCCAAGTACTACTTACGCTGCAGCGGTGCAACAAACGAAATAATTAAGTGCTTCTTAAAGCTAAGCACAGCTTACGAAAAGCGTGCTTAAATTCTTAGTCAACAAAGGATTCTATCAAGGTTGCTGTAGAAGAAGTTTGTAAAAGAATACATAAATTTTCTTGAACACCAGAAAATTATCTATTTCTCTTAGTCATCGCATCACGCGTGAAACTTTGATGTCAACGAACTTAATTTTCAAATTCAAGACAACTGGCTATTTAATGACATGTATAGATTCTGTCACTAACCAAGATAATGTCAACTATCCCTCAATATGTTGGCAAGAGACAACAAAGTGACTCTAATATGGGTGCCGGCACATGAGGGAGTTGTAGGTAATAAAATGGCGGACCAGTTAGCTAAAGAAGGTTTTAAATGAGGCTTCATAGGTCAGGAACCGTTTTCTGGAATCGCAAAAGATTGCATAAGAGGGAAAATCGGGAACTGGCTAGATAAGGAACACCAATTCAAATGGAGGTTGACACAAGGGCACCTACATACCAAGACTTACTGAACAATGTAGACAAAGAATCTCTCAACCAGGCTATTGAAACTAGGTAAGAGACATTTGAAGACAGTTACCGACCTGGTGACTGGACACTGCACCTTGAGGAAACTTCTGCACAAAATAGGCAAAGTTAGTGGATCTGTGTACAGAAAATGTAAACTCTAACACCTACTCACTTACTCTGCTTTTGTGAGAACTTTTAAGGACTTTGGAAGCACTTTGGAGAGGAAATAATACAACGTACTAAATTACAGTTTCCTGTAATAATTGTCATATTGAAGTAAAGCGTGTTATCAATAGATGTCAAACTAGTGGCCTATATAGAAGACACGAAATTTCTGGAATTGATGTAGATAACATGGGAAATGGTACAAAGATTTAGTTCAAGTGCCTGAGCAAACGAATGAATGAATAAGATGGAAAAGGTGTTCAGGAAGAAAAATAAAAATAAAACTATAGATATAGATATTAATTAAAATTTTCATAGCAACAGCTAAGATGGAGAGGAGATTATACCTTTTATTTTCGAATAAAGTTTTACGTTACAGCTAGTCCGTACCTGCTACCTATAATAATTTATTGAGCGACATATTGTACACTGAATATCATCAACAATATTTAACTAATGAATCGAATTAAAATGGATTTCCATAAAAAGATAGACTTACATAAGAGCGATAGTCTTGCAGGTGTTAAGTTAAAATACATAACAGGTTTATGATTTTTATTAAATTTATTTAAATAAAATAGATACGATAATGAGGAATTGGCTTATGAACTACGAAAAAAAGGCCAATCATTTTATTTTCGGCAAATAGTAGGTATAGTATATGTTCATGCTAGCGGATTGGAATGTACAAAATGGTGCTAATATTCAGTGAATGACTTTTTAAAATCTACAGTGTTTTAGAAAGAAAAATCAAGAGGGGTTTAGTGTACGGAAACAACGTGCTTGAATTTTGGATTTATTTTTATTGTACCTGCCGTTCCGCGATTGCAAACATCACTTGGGTATGACTTTCTGCACATGTCTAGTCTGGAAAAAAACGCGTTCAAGTTGAATGAACATTCATAATGTGGCCCGACTTCGAAAATTGTTTTAAAGTGTTTTAATGTATATTTTCCTACCTTGTGCAACTTTTAAATTTACAGTCTCATTAATAGTTGACACACATTTTTAACTAGAGTTACTGCTTTGTCCAAAAATTAATTAAAATTCCACAATAAAGTTTCTTAAAAGATTAACGCTGAAAGAATAAAAATGTTCACAGAACTGACTATATTTAAAAATGCTTTTTGCACAATCAGTCCCAAATTTATAACGTTTGATATAATCTCGTTTCTTACAAATATCATTTAACTTTTTGCAAGAAAAGTGACACAACTCAAAAATATTAATTTGCGGTGTATGACAGTAAAAAATGCATATGATGTACCATCACGTTCAAAAAAAGTTTCACATTTCTATATATCAGATATCCTGGGATATGCTATAAGACGATATGATAATAAAGTAAAACTTTTCAAAGAAATTCGATACGGAATTAAGTAAGAATAAATGGGATTCCAATTCCATAACCAGACTTGGAAAAAATGTAATTTAGTGGTACACTGACGGCTCGAAAGCAATAGAAAGACTGGTATAGGAGTGTACGGGCCACGAACCAAACACTCCGAAAGTTTGGGAAAAACCCCAAGTATCTTTCAAGCGGAAATTAACACCACAGGAAAGCGTGCCCAGATCAATATTGATAAAAGATATAGAAGGCAAAGGATTATCATCATGTCAGATAATCAAGCAGCCTGTTTTAACAGGGTGCACCTTGAAAAACTCAAAATAGTAGAGGGCACAATAAATCTCCTAGGTCTTAGTGCATGTCATCCCAATATACATAAAAAAGTATAGGCTCAGGAATAAATTCGGGACTAGACACATTTTAATACGATAATTGATTAGTTCGATACAACTCCCTTTATATCAAAAAGCAGATTACTCAAAATTTTCCGCCAAGCTATTTTAATATTCCCTGTAAAACGAGATGTTTTGCTTATATTATGGGACTGAACTTTATATATTTCGAATTACACACTCCAGATTTGTAATGTATGCGTTTCTTTTACTGTTGCACAAAGCAGGAATTTTTGTATGCTATTTCAGCATACGAGTTTTACCAAGAGATACTTGATCAAAATCGAGACCGTTTTTAAACTAAATGTACATTGAACGTAAATTTACACCCTCGTACAAATATTGCTTATCATTTCGTTACAATCATGCTTATCAGGTCTTCTGTGAATATTGGGGAATGTTCTCTAATAAACTCAGATCGATAATTTTTACTTAAAACCGCTTTTTGGTCTGTTTGGGAAAATAAATAAATATCTCGATTTATAATTAAATATCTCTTGGTGATTATCTGCTTCTTGTTAGGAATACATATTAGTTTTCATTTCCACCATCCGTTTGGCACCACCCTTTCACTTTGGCTTTTGTTGATTCGGGTTAGTAGTCCCAGCTGTTCATATGTACACGCTGATGAAAAAATAATAGTAAATAATAAAATTGGCGCAAAAATTACCCGCTGTTCCTTTGGTGCATCGTCCACCTTTTCTACGGCGACACATGTCGTATCTAAATAAAAAATGTGTTAATAATGTAGGTGTATGTGCGATTCGATCCCATAAACTTGCCTAAACACTTTTTCAAAAATAAAATATTTTCTATTAACTTCTAAAATTTCAGTGTTACCTACGTGAGAGTGTCGATTATTGAAAAGTTTATCTCGGAAAAAATAGAAAAATATCATTCAAAACAGTTTAATCTTAATTTGCTCAAATGTCAAGTAGAAATTGTGAATTTCCAGTTAAAGCAATAAATTTCTGATTAAATCCGTTACTTTCTTGTTAAAACTGTCAATTTTCAGTTAGATCTGTCAATATCTAGTCAAAATTGTAGATTTACTGTTGAAACTGTAAATTTCTCGTTAAAAACTGTACATTTTCAGTTAAAATTTAAGTCAAACTGTGAATTTCTATTAAAAACTGGACGTTTTACAGTTATAACTGACAATTTCCAGACAAAATTGTAGATTTCTAGTAAAATTTGTGAATTTCCAGTCTAAATTGTAGATTTCTGAAAAGAACTTTCAATTTCCAGTCAAAATTGTTAAATCTGTGAATTTCTAGTCAAAATTGAGGATTTCTAGTTAAAACTGTGAATTTCTTGTTGAAAATGTAAGTTTCCAGTTGAATATGTGAATTTCCTGTCCAAATTGTAGATTTCTAGTTAAATCTGTGAATTTCCTGTCAAAATTGTAGACGTCTAAGTAGAACTTTCAATTTCCAGTAAAATTTGTAGATTTCTAGTTATATCTGTGAATTTCTAGTCAAAATTGAGGATTTCTAGTTAAAACTGTGAATTTCTTGTTGAAAATATAAGCTTCCAGTTAAATCTACCGATTTCCTGTCAAAATTTTAGATTTCCCCAGTTGAAACTGTAAATTTCTAATTGAAACTAAGTTTCCAGTTAAATCTGTGAATTTCCAGAAAAAATTGTAGATTTCCCCACTTGAAACTGTAAATTTCCAGTTAAAATTATAGGTTTCCAGTTAAATATTTGAATTTCCAGTCAAAATTGTAGATTTCCAGTTGAAACTGTAAATTTAGGAAATCGAAAAATACATATCAAAAATGTTCCTAAGCCATAACTTTTGCTAGATTGTGAGTAAAAATATTTCTGCGGTTACCAAAATATTGTAGGACCCAACATAATATGCAAAAAAGCTTAAATAATCTTTTTTATTGATAGAACCAAATATTTTGAGTTTTCGGCATTTCCAAACCAAAAATTTCGATTTCAATAACCTCTTTTCATGAAATTATCTATCCCTTGTTTCCTCTGACAACATAGAAAAGGCATTTTCCCAAATATGTTATTTGTTAGATACGTACTTTGTTATGGCCACAGCTACGTCATATACAGGAAGTCTTCTCTCTCTAAATAAATATTTTCCCATGTCTGTAAGAGCTGCTGCTGAATCTATGGCATCTCTACCAACCCTGTTTCGTTCTAAATAGGGAGTTGCATCTCTACCCTAAAATAAAATAAACAATAACTATAAATAAAGAAGTAACTGAAGAAATTATTTCATTTTGAATCAGCGTTGTTTTCCATACAAGATATCTAACCTCGTAGTTACCAATAGATCGACCAGAGCTGTACAAAGAGCTACACAAACAAACCGACCTCATAATAGGAGGCTACCCAAGTATAGCTTACTTAAAACACATGCGGACACTGTAGACTTAACAAAAACATGAGAGGTTTTGCCAAGAATATGGAGAAACCTAAGCACAAAACTCTCAAATGTATAATGGAGGAACTGAGGTCAGGTCTATGGAGTCAAGTAATAGGAACTGGTTTAGACTAAGTATGTTATCTGTGGTTTAGACAAGGAACGTAACATGAGGGCACACGCAATAGATCTAAGACCTATCTTAACGTAACGTTTGAAAAAAAACCTATAATGAGATGTTTTGTGTATTAAGATTTATAGCAATTATAAATTCTATTAACACTTTATATACCTTCTTAACAATTATTATATTTGAAAAAACATGATAAATGATATAAACTATAATAGTTATTTATATATTAGTTTATAATAATTAATTCTGTTTCAGATTTAAATAATGGCTTGTAACGAGGCAGTTTTAAAATTTTTGGAAGATCACAATCGACCGTTTTCCGCGAATGACATCCAAAGTGGAGCGAAGGGGGAATTTGGAAAATCCGCTGTTCAAAAAGCATTAGATTTTTTGGTTCAGAAACAAAAAGTTATTGAGAAAACGTACGGAAAGCAAAAGGTATATTTTTAAATTTGAAATTATATATTCATAATATTTGATATAATAAGGTAATGCACGGTGAAAGCCTTAAAGGCCGGCATTCCCTTGTTTTTTTGCCTCACTTTTCATAATTAAAATTATTTTTCAAGGTATACTGCGTGGTTCAAAACACTGGAGAATCATCTTCCGACTTACGGGAACGTCTTTTGGAAATTGATAGAAATATAAACGAAAAAACATCACAGCTTGAAGAACTTCTTAAGCAATATAAAATCAAATCCAAATTAATATCAGACGTAAAAGGGAAAGTTAGTCTTAGCTCGGCGCTTTATCAAAAAGCAAATCTCGATAAAGAAACCGAGGATATTAAAAATAAGTTGAAGGAATACAATGGTATTGAGTTTATTTGTCCTAAGAAAAAACAAGAAGTTTCAAAAGAATACGATAAGCATTTGAAAGAATTGAAGAATCGAAGACGAATTGGTTTGGATATGCTCAATGCAATTTTGGAAAATTATCCGAAAACGAAGAAACAGTTGTATGAAGATATTGGTATTGAAACTGATGAAGATGCGGGATTTTCACTGGAGAAATTTAAATAAAGCTTTAACATGTTCATGGTTGGTTGATTTGAAATGTTATTTTCATATATTTTGTACGTTTATGTTATAAAAAAATAAAAAAAAAACTTGTTGCTGGAAAGGAAATAACCATCCTACTAATTTGAAAGAAGAAGAGCTCTAAGAACATGAAAAAAGTATTTTTTTCTTGTTCCGTCACTAAAACCGCATCTAAAATACGGGTTTGACATTCGCAAAATGTCACTTGAAACACTAAAGTAAACTCGATTATTGGCCGAATCAAATTTCTACCTATATAAAGTTTAATTCCATTATATATGCGTTATCAATGAATGATTTTGTATATATTAATATGGATGAAAAATGCAAGATTGAAATTTATTGATTGATTGATTGGGGCTCTTCTTTTTTTTTATCATTCAACTTACCCTGCTAATAATTATTCCAGCTATTGATATCCTGATTTTTGGCCCCTTTAATAATTTGTATCTCAAATCTACTCCATTCCAGAATGAAACAAAATATCTTTTGATCTGTAAATTGTCTCCGCCGTGAAGTCTGTACCCGTCGTAGTCTACGATTACCAAAATTTCAGGGTATATTGTGTATGGAGCTTCTCTTTTCTTTCTACTTTTGTTCGTGCTTCGCTTGTATCTCTTCGATAGATGATCGGGTTCCATTAAAGCTGAAAACATAAAAGACAAAATCAGACTTTAAAGTAGTAGTAAGTTATGAATCGGTAATTAAAAAAAAAAAAATTAAGAATATAAACGCAACTAAAATACATTTCCTATTAAAGAAGACTGAAATAAGGATAAATCATTACTGAGATGGCCTAGTCATTATCAAAAGCGGAATCAAAACTCCGTAATTTGAAGTGGAACTATAAGACGTCACAGTAATGTGGAGAGAAACATCAAAATGCATATATTTGTGAGCTTGGAATGGAAGTGGATATTGCAAAGGCAGTAATTACTACTCTACCACCGATTAAACTACTTGAAAATCCCTTTAAGCAAAGATAGACAAGGAAAATCATATAATCCTTTGGAGAAAAGGAAACTTGGACATTTACGGACAGATAACTACCTCAAAGAATGCCTGGGACAAGATTTAACAGAGGGACTGGACGAAGTGGGTGGACATAATACTGAGCTTTGTTCAGAGCTAACCCACAATGGGCCTCAGGCCTCCGAGTGAACGGATGCAAATGTCTCGTGACCTATTAACCTAAACATAATCGAAGCTATCCATCTTACCGTAATCGCTCATTGTGTCTTCTTCACCTTGTTTCTTTCTATAAACTATGTGATGATGAATATGTTTGTTTCTTCTTATTGGTAAGCCTGTGTCAATAGCTACTTCAGAACTAAGTTCGCCGTCTTGGTCCAGAAACATTTCGTCATCATTTATTAAATCGTCTGTATCATTTTGGTTATGGAAGTGGTTTTTAGACTTCGTTCGGATGACTGAACCTCTTAATCGAGCCGGTAGAGGGCGAATTACTAGATGGGAACCAATGCTTCCCTCCTGTAATAGAAAATTAGATTAGTCACTTCCCGACATATTTACAATTTAGATTTCAAGAGTAAAAGAAATAAACATTTAGTAATAAGTATTAATAATAAAATAAATCTTAAAACGATAAAAACGTTTTATGGATAATAAATTCCTTTCCAAGAAACTTGTTTCGATTAATAACGTGGCGTTTTAACATTTTCCTATTCAGGTATGTCATAGGCTGTAAATATTTGTTAAACAACTCGTTAAAATTTTACAAGTACTAATAACTTTTGACCTCATGCATTAACCTCGTTTCTTACGAGCTTAAATGGATTGGTATATTCTTGGAATTTGAATGTGTTATATCGGGATTTAGGCTTACTTTTTTTGAAAAAAAATTGATAGCCGGCTAAGACCTGGAAAATTAAGTTTTGGTTATATCTAAAAAAAAAGCTTCTAGGCACGAGAAAGTGAAATGGGGTGGTATTTTGGGGGTTAAAAACAGTTCTATAAGATTTGCGTCAAGAAGATAGTTCTCCCAGGGAAATATAATCAAAATATCTATAGTTTTTGTGGAAGACTTTTTCTGCATAACCTCAAATTTTTGAAATAATGGCAGGTAACCGATTTAATTCTGAGGTTGTACAATTTTAGTAAAACGGTTAGTCCCATCCTAATATAATTTGTAAATCATTTAGTATAGCATACCTTTAAGTAATTACCTTCCCTAATATGGAAGCAATGAAATATCATTATATAACACAGTTTATTCAGTAATGGTAAATTAGTGCATGTCTGCGTATATAGTGAAACAACATATAAAACATATCAACCTGATAAAGTTAATAAACTAGAATTCTAAAACAAATCTTGGGTATTATGTAAAAATGTTCAATACATACTCATATTGCACCGACAAACCCAGCAAAGCAACTTGAATAGGGAATGTCCACCATCTGACAATTTGACAGTAATGACAGTCGCCCTGAGGATAAACCATTATTTGGATCGATTTTAGATTTGTATTTTGGTTGTTTTGTATTGACTTAATGGTCCTTTTTATTATAAAGTTTAAAGTATCTAAGCAATTAAAACAACGTCCAAAAAAGTACTTAATCAAAACTCAAACACGATCAAAATAGCTATTTCTATATTATTATCACAGTGTACAGTAGTGTCCTCGAGATAGGAACACATACTTCTTTCAAAGAAGGGTGTAGCTTAAGTGGGTCTCGGTGCAAAAGGGTATTGTAAGCAATGAAACGGCGGACACCCTAGCGAAGCTTGGTTCTGAAACTGCGTTCACTGACCCGAACCTTTCTGTAGGTTGTGCTCGGAAGAGGAGGAAACAACCTAATATATTTTCTTGGGATGTGAAGCACTTTCTGATTGGAGATATCGTAGGACTCTAGAACAGCCAAGGGAGGATTATCCCCTAGTGAAAAGGCTGTTGACTTTGATAAGAGCTACTGGTCTTTTCACATAAACGATACAATCAAAAGCACAAAAAGTTTAAAGGCTGAAGTGCTGGGTACTCGAAGCCTATGACTGGGGGGTGCCGAACCAATCAATCAAGGGTTCATTATGCCAGTACATATCAAGAAGTTTTGCCAAAGTAAACGCCTGATTGATCCCATACTACAACATATCACCTGCGTTCTCTAACAGACCTACTTATACGTCATCGTCGCCTTATTCATCATACAATAAGACCTTCGGCGGCGTTCCGTCTCTGTCTAAAAGATGATGAAGCAGTAGAGCGAATATCATTTATTTTTCTGCTTCGTATCGAACCTGGATTTAAAACAAAATTATGGATCCGTCTAAGCCACAACGAGAAAAGAAAAAGCGGGAGAGAAAATAAAAAAAACGTTAAGCTGGCCTGGATATCAGGATCGAGGGCGACGAAAAAGCTGATGAAAGAGGGTCAGAGGACAAACAGCCTGAACCACGACATCTATACACCATACAATAAGCCAATAGGCTGCACTGTTACCCGAGACTTTGTGAGAAGGCATAAGGAATTGAAAAAAAAACACAACAGATCCTCACTCTTTGTAGCAAAAAAAAATAGTTTCTATGCTGTATTGTGTCGAGACATGTACATGAATCATTTAGTTATTTGTTTATAATTTTTCCAATTTACGTTCCATTAACTTTAGTATTATGTAACGAATAATATAAGATTAAAACAAGTAACATTTCGAATAGAATTACTTATCGGTTAACATGAAAGGTGAAAGTTTATACAAGTTTGCACATGTAATAATTAATACTTTTTTTTTTGTAATTGCTGAATAAATAATGTGTACAATGATATTGGAAATTTTTATATATTTAATATCTGTAATTAATACGTTCATTTTGAACATTCTCTCTTACCTCTCTATTTTACTTATGCAATACAAAATTTTTATTTACCAAACTCAAAATTTTATTAAGTATATTTAATTTGATGCCATTTATCATTTAAAGTTTCACTTAGTCGCTGTATATATTTATAAAAGTTACAAAAAAAAATACGTTTTTCTAGGAATTGGCAAAAACGTACTGAATTATGTTTCAGGCTCTGCTTAAAGCTATCAGCAACCCAACAACTAGGTCTAGACTGGTAAAAAACTGTAAAGAATCCCTCAACAGGCTGGCAAGAGGCAACAAAGTATCTCTAATATGGGTGCCGGCTCATGAGGGGATTGCAGGTAACGAAATGGCTGACCAGCTTCTAAAGGAGACTTCATAGGCCCGGAACCGTTTTGTGGAATCACAAAAGATTGCTTAAGAGGGGAAATCGGGAACTGGATAGATAGGGAACACCAACTCAAATACAAAAACACAAGGACACCTCCATACAAAGAGTTTACTGAACAAGGTAGACAAGGAACTCTCAACCAGGCAATTGAAACTGGGTAAGAAACATTTGAAGACAGTTACCGACCTGGTGACTGGACACTGCACCCTGAGGAAACATCTGCACAAGTTAGTGAACCTATGTGCAGGAAATGTGAACTCTATGATGAAACACATACTCAGCTTCTGCGAGAACTTACATGGACTCAGACGGTAGCACTTTGGAGAGGAAATAATAATACAACGATTACAATTACTGAAAATCCCTCCAGTCAAACTAGTGGCCTATATAGAAGACACAAAGCTTCTGGAATGGAAGTAGATAATATGGGAAATGGTACAAAGATTTAGTTCAAGTGCCTGGGCTGCTGAGCACAACCCAATCTAATGAATGAATGAATGTTCCGATTCATTACATTGGAAATATCTTCTCTACTTGTTCCATAATAGATATTTCGTACAAAATAAACTGACAGTTTACTTCTCTGAAGAAAATAATCTGATTAACAAAACAGGCTAAGCCATAGTAAAACTGTACTAAGAGTTTTGACAGGTGTCCCCTGAATGGGGACTTCAAAGAGCTCAAACTACTGGAGCAAGAAGAATGTACGTTCTGTGGATCTCCATTAACATTCTTGCGGATTGCATGACAATACAGAATTCTAGGGATCTTAGGGCACAACATCTAGGATATTACTGGATAGAAGAGAGATACTTACCTAAACTGACGGAAGCCTGCAAATATCCTAAAATTCCTTCGGGAAATAGATCTAAAAGAACTATACTGGTCTAAGGAACTAAGTAGAAGAGATGGGGCACTATATACATACAAATGACAAAATTTTATTACTTTTTTGATATCTTCATCACATTCATTCATCCATTTTATCATACTTCTGATGACTAACAGGAAATAGTTGCGTTCTGTCATGAAGTTCTGTAAACCGCTGAAAATTAGAAAATTACGAATTTCTAAGAAAGTGTAAATAATTTAAAAATTACCATTATTTATAGATACGCAAATGAATTTATGGGAAACATAAAATTATTTGTCAAAATGTGTGAATTATTACGAAGATTGTGTTTTTGTTTAGTTTGTGGGGGTAAATTCATTTCTATGAAATTCAATGTGTGTAGTAATTTTGTTTATGTGTAGGTAGTATTTGTTTTCGGTTCGAACAAAGGGTTAAGCTATAATTTTTGGTATTTAGTATCTCACCAAACATAATACGGTATATTGAAACGCAAGAAATGGGCTTAAAGCGTCGAATGGTTGTCGTTTATGTCAGGAAACATTCCTGCACTCACTGACAGGTTTGGACCCTCTCTCTCTTTCTGAAGAGACCTCCATCTGGGCAAACCTCGAGTAGAATAAATCCCCTTGTTGAAGCCACAACAGATCCTGCACTTTATAGAAGAAATAATGATTATGGGGTGTGATTTAAACTGAGCTTAGAAAGGGGCACTATAGACCTAATTTGGTCGCAGTGATTCAACATCCCACTCAATTCATTCATTCCTCGACTGCAAATGGAGAAAACTGGCCTTATTTTGATAGTTGGCATTTAAAAATAACGTGTAAGATGTATGAAGTGCAGATCTTTAAGTCTGGTTATATTCGGATTTAAGATTTAAGAGAACACCAATCTAAAAAAGGTTATTTGAACACACGTTATTTTGATGAATTTGATTGACAGTAACAATAAAGTTTGGTTATTTAGGCTCACATAGGGCATGTACACCAACTGACAAGTTGACATTAATGACAATCGCCCTGAGGATAAACAATTATTTGGGTAGACTTTAGATCTGTAATTTGGTTGTTTTGCATTGATTTAATGATCATTTTTATTGTAAAAAGTCAGATATAGCTTTTAAAATACCTAAACAATTGAAATAATGTCGAAAAAAGCACCAAATCAAAATTAAATGATCTCAATCACAACGAAGATAGCTATTAAGAACCACTTGTTGTACAAATAACGCTTGTTTATCATCAGATTCGTCAGGGCGACTGTCAGATGACATAACGCGGACTTGCCCTATAGACCGTGATTTAGGTTTGCAGTTCTCAGTTGTAACAAAATTATTACTTGATAAACTAATGACTAAAGAAGATATTTACTGTTCACGCTGTCCACAACTTGGTAGTGGTGTATGCGTTTTTGCTGTGCTGTTTATTTTTAGCATTTGGGACACCTTTAACGTCACCTCTTACATGGTAGATGTTAAATCTTTAATGAGCATACATTTTTCGGTTTCCTCTTCCACTTTATTATGCTTTCTCGAACTTATAACGTAAAAAACTAAACTAATGAATATTTATAGTTTCTCAAAAATATTATCGTAGCCATGTAAACTTTGGTAGTTATTTACAGGTTATGTACTCACGGTAAATATTTAAGAATTATCCACTGTTATTATAAACTTTCGTTTTTATTTACTTTATTCTTTAAATATGAACTCGTATTAATTATACTCGTTAAGTGTTATTCAAACCATACCGTTTAGTTTTCCAAAAAATTTTTGTGACGATTGTGGTTTACTGTTTCATTTACTAATGGGTTTTTTACATTTGCGGCTTTAAAAACAATACATATTGATTCTAATACTTTAATTTTTAAGACCATAAATTTGATTTCTTCAAAGTATTTATCATTACACTGTCGAATCTGTGATGAATGTGATTTAAAAAACAGACATGTTTATCTTACTCTTGCAAATGAAACTAACTGTTTTTAATTAATTCCACTGTTTAATGAAAAAATGTATGTAGATTCCAAGAAACTTATTGATAAGTATTTCGATATTGACATTCATTGCATTTTTAAGAGTAATATGAGTAGATTCCACAAAATAAGGGCACAAAAATCAAAAACATCTTTGATTCAAAGAATATGACTTTTTAAGCTTAGGCAATTTTAGGCATTTTGGAGCAATCCACCGGGCAGTTCCTTCTGTTGCCTTTGAGTCGTCTGTATATGACTAAATTCCCAAGTCTGGTATTGTTATTGTAGTCTGAATTGAATATCTTTAAAATCCCATCCCATCGTGATTTCTGAAGGCCTTGGAGGGGCGGGGGGGGTTGGTTTGTAAAACTTTACAACTCCATTTGTAGTGGCGTGAAGTTAACCACGTCCTTAGGCAAACCACACATGAATTCGTCTACCGTCAAGTTCACATTTTGCGGGGAAGCACTCTTGTGAACATCCTCTGGATGTGCAGATGACGTCTATGCTATTCTAGCGGTAAGCAGCGCCGACATCCATTCGGATTTTGTGCTGTCTACACCTTTTCTATTCAATGTTTTTTTGACAGTCTCATGTGGAGTATTGTCAAAAACTCCTTATATGTCTAAGAACGCAGTTACCACAGTTTCTTGGTTGTATAATATCCTCTGTCAGCAGTCTCTATAGGATTTCCGTTCTAATATAATTTTCAATAGCACTCCATTGTTTTAAACACACGATGTTAGGCTACTGACGTGTTAAACTTAATAAAAATATGATGTTTTCTCAATGTTGATAGTCAGTGGTGGACAAAGTCATAATGGGGAATCAATTATTTTTAATGTTTTTATTCTCACATATCGATTTGAAAATTCAACTGGATGATTTAAATAGTTCGCCATTTATGCTGTGACGTACATAGCCTAAAAGCGAAGTTAGCTACATAAGGGTTGACATAGGACCACAATTCTGTCGTCTTCTATTTTAAAATTAGGATGAAGTATATTTATACGGGGTTCATGGGTCTATTAAGATCTCCCGGTGTATGAAACTAAAAAAAGTTGGCCTACTCTATGCGGACCAGGCAAATTCGCAGGGTATAATATTGATAGTTGATCAAAAAAGCACGACTCTGGCATGACTAGGGCGCGACGGTAATATAGATATTAGCCTTAAAACAGATGGACCGAGGTCATTGCTCCTTCCTCTTCTATAGTAACTATAATGTTATAATGAAAAAAGTATTGAAAAAACTGATTGTAAAATTCAGACACTAAAATCTAGCTAAATTATATACCATACAACCCACACGACAACCAAATCATGTTTTGCGAAACGGAAGATAGATCCTATCGATTTTAATTCAATAATCGAAAGTCATTTTTTAATTTGCCGAATAATCATGAGCGTCGTGTGCTGCCTCCACCCACCCATTATCACGATTTTTCCGGTACTTATATCTACATATCTTTCGTGGTTTACACCTTAGTAATCTAATAAACTATTGACGGATATTAATAAAGTGTTTGACGTAAGTATAACAAACAGGAGGTTAGTTGATGGAGATATTTATGGTTTTTTATTGTATGATTTTTTTTCCGTAGACCTATACAAAAAATTACATTTTACATGCTAATTTCCGAATGAATTTGAAAGCAAGTATTTTTCGTCCGCAAACTCTTCTTTTCGTCCGCTAAAACGTTAACGGATCCAAATTTCCGAAATTTATTGCATTTTTGAAAAAACAAGGCGTTGGGTACAAAGCGTAGAGTATTTAGTCGAGACAAAATGAATAGATTTCTTCAATTTTTTGTAAAGGTCGACGAAAAAATGTAATATGCACGTCGGCAAAAAACTGTCTAGTGTCTCGCTGCAGGTTCTACTATAGTAGACTTTTTTTCCCCATTACGAGAAACCTCGCTGCAAGAAATTAGTATATCAGGTTTGAGAGATGCGTTGTGAAGGCAATGAAGATAGGATCCGAGTATTAGGCTATTGCAATAAGAACACTGATAAAAAAACTCAATCGTACCAGGTAATAAAACCCACGGCTTCCTGAAAGCTATCCCAGTGATCCAGCGTTATTATTCTACTAAAAAGGTATAACATGGGCTATAACTGCAGGGGGCTACAGTAATATGCCAATATTTATAGTCCATCCATATTCTACTAACGTTATAAATGAACCGGCTATAATGAAAGCCGGCTACTAGGAGACGACTAGAAAATATATTGGCAACACCACTTTTCCGTGTTACAGAAGAAGAATTATAACCTATAATCCAGCATTTTTGAATTAAAAGTTCCTGGAATGGACAATAAAAAGAAAAAAACACGTTGCTCCGAAAAACAATTGGACCAATTGACTTCATGCTAAGTCATCCAGAATTTGGGAGAGGACAATTCCAAGGTGTACAAGGAAAGAAAGAACTGAATGATATGTGGCAAAGTTTATCCAAGGAATTGAATGAAATAGGACCTCAAAAGGCAACAGAACAGTGGAAACGAGTATGTTTGTAATCATTCTCTTGTACTTTCACACTATTTCATAAATAGTTATTGTAGATTATATGATATAGATGATGATATGAATAGTCGAATAAACTCGAATTTGTTAAATTAAATGGATTAGAATTGTCTCTTGGACGTCTCCTTTCTACATTAAAATTTCGTCGGCGTATTCTTTCAATTTGACGTAAATGTAGAAGTACACCTAGCCCTTGTAAAGCCATAGCAATTCAATACAAAAGCTTTTAGCCACTACTCTCGTAGGTTATGAAGCGGTCTACAATTCTACCCCCACTTATAGTAGCAAAAACGACTACAAAATTTAAGAGAATACCGAATTTGCAAAACGGGCTAGAAGAAAACTGCCGATATAGTCCAATCTTACGGTTTATAGCCACCGAGTTTATTAATATTCGGTGTTATAGCCTAGCTACATAATTAGTAGAATAATCCAGCTGCTCCATTTTAAGCCAGAAAGTACTTCCAATTCTCTTGCTTCCGTTGATTTTACTCTGGACTATGTGGGTATCTGTGTATTTTTTATGGAACCAATAATTTGACATGCCTTTTGTATTATTTTCAAAGCTTCGGTGTACGTTGTTTTGTCTAGCCACTTTGAGCGATCGGAGCACATCGTAATCCTGTGTATCCATATGAACCTTCTTGAGTGTCGAAGATTCCTGCGCAAATAGGAGTGTGATCCACTATACTACCGTTGACTCCTTGCCTTTATGTCCATTTTTATAATGCGCTTTAAAAATACTTTACGACTTGACTTTAAACCAGTCCAGTGAGTTTCATAAAACCACTTTAGTGGTTAAAGTCACTTTTACTATAAAGTGAGGTTCTACGTCACTTTAGAACTACTTTAACCTATAAAATTTTTATGTTTTGTCATCCATGTGTTTTGGAATAACATAAATATTGAAATATTAAAAAAAAAGTCAATGGACACGACAGATTCAGATATTTCAACTGTATTATGTGATATTTAGGATGTAAAACATTTATACAGGGTGTTTTCAAATGACACTTACAACGTTTGCATTCTCTCATAAAAGTGAACAAAATGATATAAGGAATGAGGGGTCCAGCTCATTTGCTTTTCGAGATACGGGGTGTTGAAGTTATGAAAAATTAAATGTTTTCATTTGATAACTTTAAAATGGATGGATAAATTGATTTGACATTTGGCAGGTTGTTTTAAAATGTAAAAGGGCATATTTTGATGGAAAAACAATTTTCAATTCTTGATCCAGTGGTGTGCATTTAGAAAAATATGTCACCTTTCTCCTCCCATTTTTTACGCCACTGGCATTTGAAGCCATTTTTATTCAAATTTGTATTCCTCAATGGTTTTCACGTGAAAAACGCATAACCTTCACATATCGAAAGATGTATAGTTTTCAAGATATTTAATGTTTTCAGGAAGTCTGCAAGATCACTTTTTAATAAAGAAATAAAAAAATATTTTTCTTGTATTTTTTTTAATGACTACCAAACTAGTTATGGTTAGAATATGTAACAAAAACTATTCTGTAAAACAGCAATGCATCTAAAACATTGAGAAAAGATTGTTGAAAATACTTTTCCGAACTTGTGATTTTATTAACATATGAATTGATGACAATAAAAAATAAGATAGGTAGTTACCAATTTAAACAATATACATAATTTTTCACTAAGCAGCCAACAAATCACAAGAGATGTTCAAAATTTTGTCCATTTACATTTACAAACTCAACTCTTTGAAGAAAATCTGTTGGTTTCAGGGCCTGAACTTGGGTAATCACCCAGTCTTTCGAAAATATGTGATTTTCAATGAGAAAACGTTGTTATGTTTATGTTTAGATGTAAATGGACAAAATTTTGAACATTTCTTGTGATTTGTTGGCTGCTTAGTGAAAAATTATGTATATTGTTTAAATTTGTAACTACCTATCTTATTTTTTATTGTCATCAATTCTTATGTTAATAAAATCACAAGTTTGGAAAAGTATTTTCAACAATCATTCATTGAGAAAAATGTTTTAGATGCATTGCTGTTTCACAGAATAGTTTTTGTTACATATTCCAACCATAACTAGATTGGTAGTCATTAAAAAAAATACAAGAAAAATATTTTTTGATTTCACTATTAAAAAGTGATTTTGCAGACTTCATGAAAACATTAAATACCTTGAAAACTATACATCTTTTGATATGTAAAGGTTATGCGTTTTTCACGTGAAAACCATTGAGGAATACAAATTTGAATAAAAATTGCTTCAAATGTCAGTGGCGTAAAAAATGGGAGGGGAAAGGTGACATATTTTTCTAAATGTACACCACTGGATCAAGAATTGAAAATTGTTTTTCCATCAAAATATGCCCTTTTACATTTTAAAACAACCTGCCAAATGTCAAATCAATTTATCCATCCATTTTAAAGTTATCAAATGAAAACATTTAATTTTTCATAACTTCAACACCCCGTATCTCGAAAAGTAAATGAGCTGGACCCCTCATTCCTTATATCATTTTGTTCAGTTTTATGAGAGGTATCTACATGCAAACGTGGTAAGTGTCATTTGAAAACACTCTGTATAGTTTTGTTTCAGCGTTTTTAGGAACTTTCGGTACACTCGTTGCATAGGATTGCATTTTAATCGTTGCTTATATTTTTAATTTGGTAAACAATATAGACGTTTTCACTTCTTACCTGTAATTTTCTTACAATAAATGACAGAACTTTTAACGTGAAGATAGCAAGTTGTTAAAATTTAGATAATCAGGTTTGCCATCATGCATCACAAAAAGTAAAAACCTAACTTTACTTAAAGTAACCAAACAAGGTGATTATGAAAAAGGATGACTATTGAGTTCTCAAAGTAACTTCAATAGGAATGAAAATGAAGTAATAAGAAGGAAAACAAATGTACTTCGAATATTAATTCTATTTAAAGTCCTTATTCCACGTATATTATCGTTATAATTGTAAAAACTATAATATTAGTTGTTTTAAAGGTCATGTAACAAATTGGAAATAATAGGTATGTGTAGTAAATGGTAATCCTTGAAATCAAGTGGTGAAACTAGGTGAAACCGCAACGTTTAGAATCAAGACCCTACTTTGACTACACGAGTACAATGCTTTTTATTTGCCGTCCTTTGTCCAAGAACATTAAAAGACAATAAACGTCTAAAAGTATTTCATCATTCTTTGTTTACAAAACAAGATATTTACCTTAAAGTATTCTTAAAACAATATATAAATTGTGTGGGAAGTGTATTTTTTTCAATCTAAATGTGCTACAATAGTTATTTGTATGCTTAGGCCGCGAAATACCTTTTTAATGTACCGAAAGAACAGTTATGGCCGAGGCCGCTTGCGGCAGAGGCAAGATAATCTTGAGGTCGTTAAAAAGTTTCGCGGCCATGGCATATACACTATTTTTCGTGCAATCGTTAAAATTATTAAACTAGATAATTGTAAATAAATATATTATTGTTCTAAAATCAACAGCAGTTCAATTTATTTAACAATATCACCGTGTGCTATGGAAATGATATGTTTCAATATTATACAAAATATTTTGACAGTTCTTGCTTCAACTTCTGGAGTAAATATAAGTAATAATACAAACTGTACAATTAATGTTAATATTCATTCTAAATAATATACATAAGTACTTATGTATTTGTTGGTATTCAATAAAAAATAATCCTTGTCTTCGTAGTATTTTAGAAATGTCAAATTTGGAAGTGACGTTTGGTTTCGCAGCCGTTGCTATGGGTAACGGCCGCGAAATTAAATTTCGCGGACTGGGTTGAGAACGCGAAATACTGACTTCGCGTGCGATTGCACGAAAAAAATCTTAACGGACGGATGCTGTTAACATTAACTTTTCAGTTGTCATCTGAATCACAGATAATGATCTGAATATCGTTAAATCAAAATAACAGTGTGGGATTACGAAAAAATTTTTAACGAAGCAGTTTGAAACTTTGGCGTAACTAAAAATGACAGTTAATTTTGACATTTGTTATTTGACTGGCGCCAACTGTGTTATATCCAACCTCGTATATATTTCGTTGGATTTAATCATAGAGCTAGCGTTTAATTATGTGACTCCAACAAAAGTTAATGATTTAAGGGTTTAACGGTTCAAGTTTGATTTAAAAATTTGTGAAATTATAAAAACTTACCACTACTAAGCCATCTCCTTCCGATCTCAACAATATGGCCGCCTGATTTTCCTCATCTTGATAAAGTTCACCGATATCTTCATTGGTCTGTAACAAAACACATTTATTGTTAACATAACCCAACTTAAATTACATAAAACAGTTGTTTCAATTTAGAGTTATATAAATCTGATAGATATAATGGTATACACTAAAAGTTAATGCTGTCATTATAAATAAAACTCTTATAGAATACGGAAGTTCCAATCGTAGATTGGCAGTTTTTTATACTTGAGTTTACGCTGTTACAAAAAAACATGTACCGAGTTTTATTACACGAGTTGAAGTCTTGGCTTAATGAAAAAACTGGAATAAATTCGATTCTATGAACATTTTCGACAAATAGAAACAAAAAATTATTAATATAAGTAAAACAAAAACAGAAATGACAAAATATAACATTAATTTGCAAGTAGGATACAAATGTCAGAGCTAATTATGTAATAGATCAATCTTTTTAATAGTTTCACTTGTACGTATGTTTGTTTGTTTATAATCGACTCCTTTGGACTCGATTTTTACCCACTTTAAACGAACGGATTAGGTAATTCGTCAAATACCGATGACAATAATTCATTATAGCAATAAAATATAGGGTGATACATCGAAAGCCTACGGAAAATAAGCGTATTCTACTTGACTTAATTGACTTAATACATTGAAATGATATGAATATTTACAAAAAAAATGGAGTGGTACTTATATGTAATAAAAAAAAGTGGGTAATTGTAAAATTACTCTTATTATGGAAAATATTATAACTGTTTAGTGTTTAGTTATCCTTGAGAAAGTCATATCAATTATGCTCGAGTTATCTTATACTTTTTTTTATATATTTTTGCTATGCCTTTTTAATGAATGCACAATCAACACGTGAATGGAAATCTAATGTTCAGGTATCATTTACAGTTATCCAGTTTTATTTAATTATTACATAATGAATTATAACAAATATTATATAAACTGTTGAAAAAAAGAGCATACAGTTATTGTGTATACAAAACGAGATTGTTTTGAAAGTTCCGTTAAGGACTGTTATTAATTAAAACTAAGTAATGCTTATAAAAATACTATTTTCTTGAAAAAACAAATATTTTAAGTTGGTAAATATGTATGTTTTTCCACGACTATATAGTAATGCACAAATTATTTTTTCTACTATCACTATCGAAAGTCGTCTTTTGTGCTTTGATTAGCAACTGCAAAGTTGATGTTGAGGTTCGATTCCCGATGGAACCTTTTTTTTAAAACATAGTCGTGGAGAAAGTATAGTCTTTTACTTGTGTAGAATGGCTATTATTCACGCGGATGATTCCAGAACTCACTCACACATCATTGTACACTCTTTGAAGAATATACTATCATTTGGGAACATTCACTGATGCCTTAAAGAAAATACTGTTCCTTGAGGGATTCCATACTTCACAAGAAGTTTGGTGGATTGAGAATTATTTACTTTTACTTATTGTTTTACTCGCCTGCGGCTCGCGACATAAACGCACCTTCGTAGATAATAGCCATTATTATATGCTTGTTGAATAATATACTATTATTCAAGTAGTATAATCAAGTTAAACTAAACAGTAATGAAGTTAGTCATTAGTTAAATATAAATATGTACGAAAATTATATTAAATCCCAGTGAAACTAATAGATGAAGTTTAAAAATAATAGTTTAATACTATTATGAAATTAGTTTCACAGTTTACTACTTATATAACCATTATTCACCTTTTTTCTTCCAGTTCTCTTGAATTGTACTTGTATATATACCAGAATGGTGTCATCAGCAAAAGTAAAGTATTTTATTTACAACCATATATGTAATGCTGTCATTACTAACGTCATTGAAGGTTGGGAAGTGTCACATTACATTTCTCTACTTCCCGCCTTCATTTCATCTATTCTATATAAATAGTTTTTATATTTAAAAAAATAACATATTTTTTGACAAATTTTATAATACCTATTTAATGGCAAACAATAAAAAATAACAATGAACTAAAATACAACAAACTACTTATTGATATTAATCTGACATTTATTGACTTTTTCTGACATTTACTCACATTGGTGACAATCGTATACCTACCCCGTAGTCACGGTAACAATATATCTTCTTGATTATTCTGAGAAAACCGCGTTCTTGGTAATTTTTGTTAAATGTAATATTTTAGGAATGTTCAGAACGAAACAGAGATTTATTAATTTTTATCGAAATATGATGGTTGTAAATAAAATAGTATACAAACCTCGGTAGGAAGATTCATTCCTGTCTCGAGATCATAGCTAACTAACTGATCTCACGACAGGAATGAATCACTTCCCACCTCGGTGTGTAATATACTATTGTGTGCAATTTTACTTTTTCTAGACTTCTCACGAGTAATGTATATAATTTGAATCCTATCATAATAAATATTATTTCCTACTTTATTTATCTTTGAATATTTTAAATCACCTTTGGTAACTGCAAACACTATGGTTTTCTTAAATTCAATTCATGTCTTCGTTTTAAATCAGATACACTACCAACCGCTATTGTATTGCAATAATTTCTAACAACGCACAATCTGTCCCTTTTTAATTTTTAACAATTTTAATATTTCTAGTTCCTACTTTGAGTTATTATTATTAGGTCATAGGTAATGTTTACAATTTGACTACTGTCATTTATAAAAACTACGGTTACTTATTTTGGTTTGTATCATATTTGCAATGCGCCACGCTGCGATGAAAAAACAAACTGCTTGGTTTTGTCAATTTTTCCGTATGAGTTAGTTCTGTTTATATAGTCTCCATGATTTAATACTAAAAAAGCTCTTTTGTGTTATGATTAGACAATACAGTTCTAGTTTTAATGATATAAATTGAACAAACGTTCTTTAAAGTCATAATTCGTGATTCATTCACCGAGCTTAACAACTAACCTAGGTCATCTTCGTGTTCGTTTCTAAGTACGTCGTCGGTAACTGTATTTCACCAACGCGCTCGCCATTCTCCGTCATTTACAATAAAAAATTGCAAATTAGTACCGACTTCGGGGGATCGCGAGTGAAAGTTATGAAATCAGAGTACGCCTTTGCTAGAGTACTTTATATCATGACCGTTGCGAAAGGGAGTAGAATACCTACAATGTCCGGATGTAAACAATTCACATTTTTATGTACTGAATATATATAGAAATTTTGTTTTTACAGAACGGATATTTAAAGTATAGGGGAGCGATTTAATGAGAGATGTAAAAAGGTAGCTGAGCAGTCCTGTAGATATAAAGAAGCAAAAAAATATTAAAAAAGCATTTTGCAAGTACGTATATGCTACTATAATTCGTACAGTATAAAAACCGTTTTCCATGACGTCTTTTATAACTGGACTATGTTGCCAAACACTTGAAATAGTACTGATACTGTAACTATCTAGTAAATGTGAAATGAAGGTCATAAAATATCCTTCTTTTTATTTGGTCATAAGTGAGTTTTAGCATTCTCTAATAATAGGGCACACGCATATTTCATATTTTGCTTAGATATTAATTTATAATAGTAAAGTTGATATCAAAAATAACTAATAATAGGAAATAAACCAGTTTCCATTGGAAATTACTTCCAAATTTTAAAATAGAATTCAAATTTTATAACAGTTTCCGACCACCACCCGAGGATTTCCGAACGCTACGGATGATACGTGTGATGTCATACCATGTGATTACTTTTGTCAATATGGCCGGTATTGCATTAGGTTCTGTGTAGTTTTGTGTTTATATTGTATTTTAATTAACTATTAATTGTTTCATCGACTTTGTTTGTTTGAGACCATTACGTGTTTGTGTGTGCTTATTTTATTTCTAAAAGTCAACGTAAAGTGGAAAGTGGACATAAATATTCGATATTTCCGAGGATATTTTAAAACTTTTAGAAGAAAATATTTTATTTACTAGTTCAGTGTCCAGTGACGATTTTTTCATATTATGTGAGTAAAGATATGGCTAGCGAAGGTTTTGTAAAAGCACAAACTGATAACTTGCCCAAAGTAGACTCATTTATGCTGCTTGAATTTATGAAGTCAAACAGCTGCTTTAATGCAGAGGAAATAAAAGGAGTTAAAGCATTATCGTAAGTACGATTTAAACTATGTTTTTTTTCGGCTTTATCCATTTTTAAAGCTTTCAGAAACAAATTAGGTCACAAGAACTCAGAGCGTGATACACGAATAAGAACGTAAACAAATGACGAATTTATGACGTAAAGCGCGTTTTGGCGGACTTTCAAATTTTATGATTTTTAAAGTCGTTTTAAAAGTAAAGTTTATATTTTTTTGAAAAAATAGGCATGCAAGGTGTTAGGAGACCTGATAAAGCGTCAATTCCCACCAATAGCAAAATTTATGCTTGTACCCTATTGTTTTAGTTATTGTTTACAAACAAACTTTAAACGTTGATGACGTTTCATGGCTTGTGGAATATTATTCACAGTTTCTACATTCAACTTAAGTGCTGCTACTACACGCTAAAAAAATATGTATACAATAGATACTAAAACATAATTGCTATGGTTTATTTATGATAAAAAGATGACGTTGCAAGACAAAATTAAGAAATTAATAAAACTAGAAATGTCAATCTGGAGTCTTCTTTTTTATTGATCTGTGCCTTGTAATAATGCATGAATCAAAAGGTTTTTAATTACAAATAAAAGGCTTGTATTATAGTCACAGATTCATTTAATATTAGTGAAAATATATGTGAAAAGTGTGGATAACATACAAGAAACAGTAACCAATCATTCTATATGAAAATATATCAATCATATACTTAACCTAACATTAATAGCTTTCTATAGCATAACTTAATGTCTCTTACAGCATTAAGCGGGAAAAGCGAGCCCTCTCTTTGGCATTTTCGTACTAAGACTGTCGAATGTCAAACTAAACTGAAGAATTTTATCAATTGATCTGACCAAGGCCGTACCTAGGGGGGGTCAGAGGAGTTGAACCCCCCCCCCGAAATTTTCCATAGATAAGTATTTTCAAACACAAGTTTTCCTGAATTAAAAAGAATGATATTTTCTCGATATCTTGTTATCTGTAAGTAAAGTATTTAATAATTTAATTAATGGGTAGGTTAAATTGTGTCATTTTAAACTTAAATTTTGAAAGACCCCCCCGTCATATTGGTAACAAGTTGGCTGACAATCGAAAAAAATCAGTAAACAATTGCAAAACAGAAACAATCTCTTTCAAGTGAATGAATGAAGCATGAAAAAATTGAATTTGAATTATTTAACATATTTATTGTTGATTTAAAACGATAATATTCTTCCAACTATTTTTAACCAAAAGGAAGTAATTTGTCGATATAAAATTAAGAGGTCAAAGTCATAAACAAAACGCATTTAAATCGAGAAAAAGTGTGTACCTCAATGCGTAAACAACATTTATCAATTCAATAATATATTGTAGAATTTATATTGTCAAGGACAGATATCCGATAAGGGTTGAAAGAGTGATGTAATTATTAGTTTGAATTTTTCGACAATTATTCGTAAATCAAAATTTTCGCTAACATAAACAATCTATTTGCAATCTACCTCTACTCCAGCCAGATAGGGAACACCAACTCAAATGGAGGTCGACACAAGGGCACCTCCGTACAAAGAGTTTACGGAACAAGGTAGACAAGGAACTCTTAACCAGACTATTGAAACTGAGTAAGAGACATTTGAAGGCAGTTACCGACCTGGTGATTGGTCACTGCACCATGAGAAAACATCTGCACAAAATAGGCAAAGTTGGTGAATCTATGTGCAGGAAATGTGAACTCTATGATGAAACACATACTCTGCTTCTGCGAGAACTTACATGGACTCAGACGGAAGCACTTTGGAGAGGAAATAATACAACCATTACCTACAACTACTGAAAATCCCTCCAGTCAAACTAGTGGCGTACATAGAAGACACAAAGCTTCTGGAATAGAAGTAGATAACATGGGAAATGTTACAAAGATTCATTTCAAGTGCCTGAGCTGATGAGCACAACCCAATCGAATGAATGAATATCCCTACTCTAAATCCCTCAAGTTTTCCTCTGTCGTATCCACTGATTCGGCTTTTTTATGTCCTGAATAGCCAGAGCTCAGTTTGGAAGTTCATCGTGCTCGAATTCCATAACTTTATCCGTTTCAAAGATAATCTTGGTGTGTGAGACTTTCCTGCAACGCTGTATACAATACACATATGATGTTTTTGGTAAATATAACTTATAAATTTAGTATGAAATAAGAATTTACTTATGATTAAATTAAAACAATTTCATACAAGTACATAAAAGCTTTTTTGTGTTATAAGACCCTGTATGACTAGTTCCTCCTGAAGATGACCTAGTCATTTCAAGTGAAGACCATGACAATAGTTCAAGTACAACCACTTTATTTCCGACTTACGGAATACGCCCACACAATCGGTTTATTAATCAAATCCGATTATAGATTTAAAAAAAAATGGGTAGAAACATCAATTTCAAGATGCTCTTGGAGGTTATTTTACAGATGTAGCTAGCTAATAATACTGTACATTCATACATACTATTTCCGATTTTATCATTGTTTAATTAGAATGTAGAATACAATACAAATTATATAATTATATACAGTATTCTTTATCGTTACCAACTTTTTTTTTAGAAATATAAACTTATAACCTCTTCTGAACATTACAGGGAAATCGGGAACTGGCTAGATAGGGAGCACCAACTCAAATGGAGGTCGACACAAGGGCACCTCCATACGAAGAGTTTACTGAACAAGGTAGACAAGGAACTCTCAACCAGGCTATTGAAACTGAGTAAGAGACATTTGAAGACAGTTACCGACCTGGTGACTGGACACTGCACTCTGAAGAAACATCTGCATAAAATGGGCAAAGTTAGTGAACCTATGTGCAGGAAATGATGGAACACCTACTCACATACTCTGCTTCTGCGAGAACTTACATGGACTTAGACGGAAGCACTTTGGAGAGGAAATAATACAACTAGTACAACTACTGAAAATCCCTCCAGTCAAACTAGTGGCCTACATAGAAGACACAAAGCTTCTGAAATGGAAGTAGAGAATGAATTAATGAATGAAGGTATAAAGCTGCGTCCTCACCGAGTCGACTTGTTGTGTACGTTGCAATCGACAGTGTCGATCGACTTGTCGAATTGTTTTCATGAACAAGACAAAGTCATAGCTTTTATTGAGGTATACAAATTAAAATCAAATCTATGGGATTCCAAAACTAATAATTATAAAAACAGAAACATGAGGCACGATGCCCTTATGGAAATTGCTAATGAATCTTTGTCAGACATGTTGATTAGTCTGATCGACATCATTTCTGCCAACTCTGGTGTAGACGGATGCAGTTTTGTCGACTCGGTGACGACGCAGCTTAATGAATACATATTTATATAAGTAAACACAAAACTTCAGGTTTCTCGTAACTTCAAAAAAAGGGCTGGATTTTAAAATAAGTAACATGGCCACTAATGAAAATAAGAACATTACAATATATTATGTTCTAATAATCGTGAAAAAATGAATAATTTATTAATTGTTTCCATATTCCCTGCAACATTTTCGGAACTAGTTTCTATTGCCGGAAAAAATTATCTATCATGCGACATTTTTTGCGTATATTATATAATATAATCAATTATTATGTAATCATTACGTGCTTCGTGTTTGCGCTTGAAGAGATTGTGAGAGGAGAGGTGGATTATAAAAAAAACTCCATGAAATTCTGATGTAGCCCCACGAAGTAAAATTTGGTCATTAGTTCAATACGTACGTACGTATGTAATAAATAACCTTTTGTAGATGTAAATAAGTAGGACTTTGATAGTAAGAAGATGGTTTGCAGCAGATGATATATTGAGTAAGAATGTAAAAATAACTATTATATTCTTATATGTCAAATGTGATAAATTGGTCTTTGTTTATTGTATGCGAAAATGCGACTACCTATTATTGCGCTTGTAATAATAATTACACCTATTATCCTTTTTAAATTCAACAATGGAGAGAAAAAATATTATAATAACATTTATTTACGAACCTTTGAATAAATGGTGTCATTTGTCCTAATTTTGTATGATTATATTCTGTATAACTAAAAGCTAGGTGTTAAAATGTAAAATTCCAATTACAAGACCCATACAACGGTCGACTTCCAGTGGCTTGCGCTGTTTTGTTAATAAGAGCAATTTTTGGAAATTCACATTTTTCGCAATGTTCCCTCTACTTTCTTTATGTACTTTAATGTGTAGAAAATTTAATATAATTTAATTTAATATAATATTTAAACAAAAAAATAATAAAATGTAGCAATTTATTACATTTACTTTGCTTTATACGTCCTTATACGTGTTGTCATTCATCCGTATGGGTTGTGCTTTACAGCCCAGGCTCTTGAACTAAATCTCTACCATTTCCCATAATTTTCACTTCCATTCCAGAAGCTTCGTATCTTCTATATAGGCCACTAGTTTGAGTGTAGTAGTTATTGTTGTAATGGTTGTATTATTTCCTCCTGGTTGAGAGTTCCTTGTCTACCTTGTTCAGAAACTTTTTCGAGGTTTCCTTGTATCCCCCATTTGAATTGTTGTTCTTTAGACAGTTCTAGATCTCCTCTCTGATGTAATCCTTTGTTATTTCACAGAACGGTCCCCAACCTATGAATTCTCCTTTGAAGCCTTCTTTAGCCAACAGGTCAGACAATTCATCATATACAATCCTCTCATCTTCCAGCATCCCATACTCGAGACACTGTGCCGTCTCTTGCAATTTCTTGTCTACCTTCTTCAGTAAAATTGTTCGAGGTTTCCTTGTGTCCCCCATTGGAATTGGTGTTCCTTAGCCAGTTCCAGATTGCCTCTCTGATGCAATCCTTTGTTATTTCACAGAACGGTTCCGAACCCATGAATTCTCCTTTGAAGCCTTCTTTAGCCAACTGGTCAGACAATTACTCATATACAATCCCCTCATATTCCAGCATCCCATACTCGAAACACTGTGCCATATCTGGCCAGCAATTAAGGGATAACCTACAGTTTTTTTACCAGTCTACACTTAGTTGTTGTATTGCTGATAATATCAAGGATTACAGTAAAGACACTTCTTTCCTCGTGCGTCAGATTATCGTTCCATAGGTGATTGTCTTATCACAGTTGTGTAACGCCTGTGAATTACCTGCTATTTCCCAGGTTTTTCTGCATTATTTATCGATATACGTGTTTGTGTTGGTAAAATATAATTGAAATACGAAATATATAAAAAGATGTCCACCTACTATATATGGTGCTGGAAAGGGTTGCAGAAACTACGAGATACAGACTAAGTAGAGAGAGAATCATTAAAAGAAAACACCTCCTTAATTCTTAGAAATAAAAACGTCTGGGACATGCCACAAGATGGAGTCGGAATTGAGTAACAAGAAGGAATGGAATATGAGCATACTTGGAAAGAATGCTATTCAATGGTTTACAGACGGCTCAAAAGTAATAGGAGGAACTGGGATAGGAGTGTACGGGCCAGGAATACTCTGAAAGCTTGGGAAAAACCCCAAGTATCTTTCAAGCGGAAATTCACGCCATAAGAAAGTGTGCCCAGTTCAATATTGACAAAGGATATAGAAGGCAAAGGATTATCATAATGTCTGATAGTCAAGCAGCCATTAAAGCGCTGAGTTCTTATGTATTCAGTTCCAAAATGGTGTGGGAATGCCTAGGTATACTAAAAAAACTAAGCGAGAACAATATAGTAACCTTACTGTGGAGTTCAGGACACACTGGAATGGAAGGAAATGAAATAGCAGATGGACTAGCAAAGAGGGTGACTTTTGGGCGCCGGAACCCTTTTGCGGTATCAGCCCAAATATAATATTGTAAGAAATAGGCAAAGCCAAAGAAAAGAGAAGATCTGACCATTGGAAAGACCTAGTAGAGCTTAGACAATCAAAGATTCTGATGGGTGGCTACAACCAGAATGCATAAGTCAAAGTTAAACTGCACTAAGAGTTTTAACAGGGATTCTAACGGGACATTGCCGCCTGAACGGGCACCTGAAAAAGCTCAAAATAGTGGAGGAAGAAGAATGTAAATTCTGTGGCGTGGAAGAAGAAACCTCCATCCACATCCACAATTCAGAATTCTAGGGCACTGTACCTAGGAGATTATTGGATAGAAGAGCGACATTTACCTAAGCTGAAGCCTGCAGATATCCTAAAATTCCCCAGGGAAATAGGACTAAAGGATCTACTACTGTCTGAGACGTTCCTCAGGAACTAAGTAGAAGTAAGGGAGCACAATAGATCTTTAAGGTATCGTCACCCCATCATACATACATACATACATGCAACGTGCCCCAAACCAGATAACCACTTGACTTGGTGTTCGAAGGAAGGGCAGTTACACTAACAGAAGGAAATTGCAAATTGCTCCGAGCATGAATGGGATAACCCTCTCTATCTCAGAGTAAGTTAAGTACCTAGGAGTGTACATGTACGGAGGCTTACTCTGGAAAATGCTTTCAGGCTAACTTTAGCACATACATACAAGATGACCTCCTAATTTACATTGTATTATTTCAGCTTCTAAGTAGGAAAGTGGGAAAGTAAGTACTAAATTAATCAATAAATAAAATAAAAATATTTATTTGTAATTTGTGTATAATACACGTCAATTCCGTATGATTTGAATGGTTTTGTTTCTAAAAAGGGTGATTTATATGATAAACTCGACCAACCTTAACGCTGGACAATAACTAACGTTAGTTAACTCGATCGATTATAGTTTTGAAAAAAGTGACTGGACTGCCACTTTCTTCCGGTGTATTACCTATTAAGTGGACCATTAGTTCTAAGATAATTGCTTAAATGTAAAGCATTTACGTATACCGTAATCCATAATATTGAATATTGTTTTTTGTTCAAAGCAGTAATTAAAGTGCATTATTATAAAACGTAGGTTTAAATAGTAATTGTGTCGTAGGCATAATGGAAATTTAGGCTTTTCATAAACTTCCTATTCATTTTGCAAAACGCGATCATAAAATGCATATTTCGTTATGCCGACACCAAATAAAGCCATATACTGGCTGTATTGGGATATTGAAAAATAAAAAATGAAATCTAGCATAAAATGGTTAAGAAATCAGAATAATATTTAATTGAAATTACATTCTATGTCGAATGTCACAAAATTTGAAAATGTATATCGTATATTATGTAAAAAGCATCACCCTATTTTAACGATTTGTTTATCAACAATTCGATACCGAATTCAATGTTAAGTGCCCAATTAATCATACATATTAATTCTTACACAATTGCTTTGCCTCCATGCAGGATGTTATGTAAAAAGTACAAGTATACTACCATCCATTTTAATTTCTTAGACAAACATGTAAATTGGCCCTCACAGTTTTTAGTTTGTATTTGACCTTGTGCTAGTATTCTTGTCCAAATAGTTTTCGAATTGCCGAGCTAATCTTAAAAATAAATAGGTAGCTCGAAATAGTTGTGTAATGCCGGCAAGAAAAAAATCTTAAATTGACTGAGTATCGTTTGATGTTTATATTTCGACGAAGAGAAAATTTATAGTGCAATAGAATTGGGCGAATGAAAATTCATAATTTTTTATGTAACCTAATATTAAAAGGTCCACATGACGTCTCGCCCTGATGATAAACAAGCGTTTTCGACACACCACGTGGTTCTTAATAGTTATTCGATTTTGATTTAGTGCTTTTATTGGTATTGTTTTAATTGTTAGGTATTTTAAAAGCTATATCTCACTGTTTATAATAAAAAGTATTATTGAATTAATACAAAAAAATTGCAAATCTAAAATCTATTCAAATAATAGTTTATCCTCAGTGCGACTGTCACTAGTGTCAACTTGCAAATTGGTGGACATGCTGCATTAGCAATAAACTTATTATTATTTTGTGTTCTGGGACGCACTTAAATGTAAAGGCCGTTTGACATTATGTAGTTTTCGATATTGTTTTCAATGTTGACAACTGTTTAGTGTCATACAAGCATGTAGTTTTCGACATCGAATACTGTACCTACAGAAATAGGTACCATTCCCCATCATATTTCTGTACAGTTTCTGCGCAATAGGTCAAATATCGTGTCGATGTCAGATACAGATACGTGTTTATGTTTAGTCTAACCTAGATAATAACTTTCCTTGTTTAGTTGAAATAATTTTATTCGGTTTCCTGTTATTATGGACTTTTTGTTTGAAAATGGAAACGAAATCAATTAAAAAGATTAACAATAAATGCTCAATGGGAAATAACAATATTACAATGAAATCAGGATGAAATGAAGTCGTTATGTTAATGTACAAGGACTTTTGGCAGCTCTATACCACCAATCAGAGGCGTTGTTTTTGAAAATGTCAATATTGAGAACTACATAAGTGTCTTACACAATTTAGTGGGCGTAAAGTTTCCTGTACAGACAACTGTACATTTTTTGTCGACATTGACAACTGTACAGAAAACGATATCGAAAACTACATAATGTCATACGGCCTTAACCCTATTGTGATTTGCCGAATTTTTGCTGGTCATCCCAGATCAGTCTAGATTTGTTTTGTAGGGGCGTTAAGGATCTCAGTGCTGCCTGAGTGTTGGAAAATATAAGGATCTTACATTTGCACACACGTGTTGATTTCCATCTGTAATACAGATAGGATCTTCCTCAAAGAGGATTCCAGGACACACTGGAATAGAAGGAAATAAAATAGCAGATGGACTAGCAAATTATGGGACTGAAAGACCCTTTTGCGGAATCAGCCCCCATGTAATATTGGAAGAAATAGGTAAAGCCGAAGAAAAGAGAAGATCTGACCATTGGAAAGATCTAGTAGGGCTTAAACAATCAAAGAATCTGATGGGTGACTACAACCCGTTGAGATCAAATGAATGCATAAGTCAAAGTAAAACTGCACTAAGAGTTTTAACAGGGATCCTAACGGGACATTGCCGCCTGAACGGGCACCTGAAAAAGCTCAAAATAGTGGAGAAAGAAGAGTGTAGATTCTGTGGTATGGAAGAAGAAACCATCCACATACTTGAGAATTGCACAGCAATTCAGAATCCTAGGCCACAGCACCTAGGCGATTATTGGATAGATGAGGGACATTTACCTAAGTTGAAACCTGCTGATATTCTAAAATTCCTCAGGGAAATAGGACTAAAGGAGCTGCTAGGAACTAAGTAGAAGTAAGGGGGCACAATTGATCTTTTAGGTCTCAGTGAATGTCACCCTTCTATTCAGTGTTTTGTTCCGTGGTGAGTTTCATTTATCCATATACTTTCTTTTATTTCGCAGTATCTTATCCTTGGAAAACCATTTCTTCTTCAATCATAGTAATTACTATTTAAAAATGTATATTTTTATTTTTATTATCCCTTACGTAACCTTAGCATAATCTTCATTTCAGTTTATTTCTTTGAACTCTTCCTCTTATGCAATGCATATATCTCTAAATTTTATACTATAAAAACAATTAAATTTGCAAATGCTCATGCTAATCGTCTGTAAGTACTTACCAATCGTGTATATAAAATGTTTAATAATTAATGAGTATCTTCATAAGATGAAAAATAATATTACGTGATTTTTTATTATACAATTTAATTTCAATCATTTTCACGGCAATGGTTCTTTCAACATTAAATACAATGTTTTACTGGAATAAAAAATGTATCTAATTAGCTAAATGAGTAAGTAATGTTAATAGTTATAAATTATTTCTTAAATCTACTCGAGTGGATATTTATATCTTTAATTACCCAAGATATTTATGGGATAGGTTTGTATCGTGAGTGATATGAAGGTTTTTATAGTAATTTTTAAGAAAAGTTAATAATAAGTCGTCGATTTAAACATTTATTACAAATTGATAGTTTTTGTTGATTCAACAATATATTGAGTAATTCTTCAAATTACTTTTCACCTCCATAGACACTTAAGTCTAATTGTGTAGGCCCGATAACTCAAAAAAGTAATAATTGGTTACAGGGACGGATTAAAAAGGGTCCAAACTGAATAAAATAAACATATTTAAAAACAAAACGTTATGAAAGTTATACAATATGGGATTATATACGTTTATAATATTTTTATTTCACTGTGACTGAAAAAAGGGATTTCTCTTTTGATGCCAAGGGCAATTAAAAAATGTATATATACTATTTACTACGTTCAAATGCGGACTTCAGTAAGACAAAAGTATTGAAGGAAGCCTCTAGTTTTACGAAGACACCCTTATTCATGCAGATGTTTCCTAAACCATTAAAAATATCATTAATTACCATCAAATCCCTCAATAATTGCTTATGCCAAGGCATTTTGCCAAATTATTTGATCTGTTTGATAAAGCTACTGCGAAGCGCGTCACAAGTTTAAGTTGAATATAGGTTCAAATATAGTGAAGATTTAAACAAATTAAATCCTTACATGTAAATTTCCTCTCCTTCCTCTTCATTTCTTCCACGTCTACCTATGTACCATCTTTTCATTGTTTTCTTGGTCCTCAACAACTCAGGGCTTGCAGCTGAATGTTGTGAACGCCTTGCTGACCTAGCAAGGCGGAACACAGTGTGGTTAGAATGGATTCCGGCCCACTCTGGTTTTAAAGGCAATGAAGGGGCGGCTACTCCTTTTAACGGCCCGAGCCCGACCTTGGGCATCACAAAACAAACATTCCGTAAGGAGACGAGGAACTGGTTGAGAAACCCAGGAGGGCTCTACAGGGTCTCAGGCAGTCCAAGCTCCTATTGAGGGGAAGGACATACTAGAGCTGCTCTAGAACTACCCAAGGAGTAGGTTGAAAAATATAGCAGGACTCCTAACAGGGCACTGCTGTCTGATGAGCACCTCTGTAACCTAGGTTTAGAGGAAAGCCCCCTATGCAGGGGTTGCGGCATCGCTGACGAAACGTCGGACCATGTTCTCCTCGTATGTCCACATTGGGCTGTGCTACGCAGGCGAATCTTCGGAGTCCCTGTTATTGCCTCTGGGGACATAAGCAGGCATCCACTGAAAAGGATTGAGTCCTTCATCGAGGGACTCGGTTTCATGGATGCGTAAGTAGCAGGAATGGCACAATGGGCCCGCCAGTGGCCTCAATGCCGGAACCTTGGCTTGAGTTTGACTCGGCCAAGGTTTGCCTAACTAAATTAGTAGTAGTAGTGGTTTTAGGCGATAGTGGAACATAAAATTCATTTTTTTTAGTGAATAAAATGAAACTTTCATCGAATTAATGTATTCCTGAGGAATCTAAGCTATACTTCCCCTTTGAATATCGACACCAATTATTGAAATAAGAGAATGGGCAAATATGTTGTCACCTCTTAATAAGTACGCAACAAATGTGGTTATTTGGCAGAAGCCTTTTTGAGGCAAGAGATCTTCTAAAGAATAGTACCTTCTGCACTACTAGTACTTTCGTTAGGCTTCTTGTAATTCCAAAGGTTTTTCCAGTCTCTATAATGATTTGATTAACAATAATCACTGTTTTAAAAAGCTATTGTTAATGTTAATAATAAATGAAATTACCGGAAAACTAAATTAGATAATTAATTTTAACAAATAATATTATGTCAAAAGCAATGAAACGAAGCGTATTCACGACATATGAGGTAAATTCTTGAAGCGGTACTCAACTACTTCCTGCAATCACTCGGCAACATTCACCGGAAGTTTGAATTTTGTAAGTTGTTGTGGTTTAATTAATATTTGAAATACGTTTCTTCTGATAAACCCTCACAAATGAACATATAAAAACCCCAATGATAATGATTTTCATTGAATCCCTAAATACAGAATTATACAATTTATTAGTGAAGTTCAGACAACACACATAATTTGGTAAGTTCCGAAAATTGGCCTGTCAGTTAATTGGCATTGTATCCATATTTTAGGATTTCTCGAAACTACTACAACATCAAATCTACACATTAAAAAAAAGTATAACAACGGATAATTAATTTTGAAAGAAACTTACCTCCGGTATTTCAACATACTCCACTCCGTGTTGAGCAGTAGCATTAGGTTCGATAGTCCACAATTTTAATTTTCCTTTTTTGAATAGTCCTCGTGTAGGTACAAGACTCAGATTGAAGGGTTTACCAAAAGCTTTGAGTTTTAAATTCGTTGCACCATTATCAATTACTGTCTTTATTTTAGTTTTGTTTGTCGTAGGGTCTAATTCGTCATCTTCTATAACGTTTTCTTTGTCGTTTGGAATACCACCTTTAGTGTGTTGAACTGGAACTACTTCGTATTCTGGAACTAAGAGAAAATATGCGTTAATTAAGATAAATGTTGGTTCATTAACCATGCATCGACCGCTCAAAATTTGAATCCTACGTATAGTTGTGGGTAAAATTAATTTTCACTTTTTCACAATAAAATAAAGGTATGCGGCAAGGTCTCTTTGAGGATTAAAAAGCCGAAAAGATAAAAAAGCCATAAATTAGTTTTAGTCTTGACCTACCCACAAGCGAACAATTGATTCTCATTGGTGCAATGAAGCTTCCGATTGGTCTATGAAAAATATACTTTAATTGTTAGTCCATATGGACTGTTAACGTCCCAGGGTAGGTTTAGCTCATTTCTGTTGCTTACGAGATATTAGAGAGTTTTTGGAACCATTAACTTTAGCGTTTATTATTCACGTTATCGTTATTTGCTGCAAGTGCAGTAAGTGAAACGATACAGTTCAGTGAGATCTTTATAAATAGTTTTTGAGATACTTAAAAAATAATGGTCAAATACGTCAAATCTTTGGTGTTTGTTGGTAGCAACCTTACTTTTTAGACGTTCAATGGGTTGCTATATAGTGAGTTGGATTTTTTATTGTAATTAATTGTAATCGTGGTAGTGATGGAGGAAGCCCTGAATATTGTATTAAATCGTAATGAAGATGGCCACAACCATGACATGATTCGTGGAGTTGTTCTCCAAAATATATTAGAAAATCTTTCTGATTTTGAAGAAGTTGAGGGATTTGATCTCGACATTTATGATGATAGAGTAGACTGCTTTATTTTTCAATATATGAATACTGCTTTACTGCTAAAATATTTCTGGGTTTTGAAATTTCTGAAAGTGGAGAGTAGGGATTTGAGACAATAGACAGAAAGAAATTTGGTATGTTCTAGTCGCTATCTACACAAAAAATGATACAAAATATTTACAGGCAAGTGAAACAAGAAAATAATGGGTCAAAGCATGGAGCTGCTGAATTATAATTGACAAAAGTTTAAAAAAAATCCATTATTACAGTTATCGGTAAAACTGCTATTCATGGGGATCCTGCAATAATGAAAAATTTGTCTGAAACCGGTTCTGCTTACAGATTTCTTTATCTTACCGACAAATTGTGAAACAGTGCAAACTAATTTACTCACAACTATACCTTTATTTAAAATACTGTAGAAAAAAAAAGCAGCAAAAAAGGGTCACTTAAGAAATAAATGCTATGAATAAGCCTGTAGAATGTAGTTTTTAACTTTTTTTAAATTATTTTTATTATTTTAACTCATTATAGTTTAAAATTATTAAGGACAAACTGTAGCTTCGATTGAATGAATATTTGTATTAGTGGAATGAATCAAAGTTTAAAAAGAAGTGTCTAAATTGAATTTCTAATTTTAAGTGCATCAGGTCAACCAGCAACTATTTTTAGCGACGAATGAGTGAAAGTGTATTTGGATTTTTTGACAATTTCATCGTTTTTTTCAATTTTCATCTCCATATCTTAAAGAAACCGAATTTTTTTTAGATATTCTCTTAAAAATTACTGAAGAAAAACAAAAAATACAAAGATATTCCCTTTATATGTGATGGAAAATAGGATTTAAGATATTTTAATTTAATTTGCTTTAAAATGAATCACTGTATATACTCTCAACTCATTGCTATGTAGAGTTTGTTTCCCAACTACAATATTTATAATTTTTATTGCTTGTTTGCTGCATGTTAGACAATTTCATAAATTAATAATTAACATTTTAATTACACAAGTTCCATTAAACACACATGCCTATTTAATTTTTCTTACCGTTTAAATTCTAAATTAAATATACGAGGAACTTTTGATAAATGAATCTGTCAAATGCGAATTGGTTTAACGAACAACCTGACCTAGTACCACATTTCTGAACGTTGAAATAGTGTAATTTTTCAAGCGCATTGAAGCTAAGCTCTGAATGTGATAATGCACAAAATAAATGATGTTTATAATCATGCTTCGTCGTAAACTGTTCCAAGAAAAGATACAACTGGAAATAACTGAGTGAAACTATTAAAATAGTGTGTAGATAAATCATAACAGTTGACAGAAATTAATAAATAACGCTCGTGTTAAGAACTACTGTCAACATGAATTAAGTTGGTAAAGGTAATTAATTTATGCAGTGCCATATTATTCAATAGGCTAACTAGGCTATAGCCTAGGGCGCCGTGAAAGAAATAGGAGCAAACTGACGACTCACAATTTGTGCAAATCATATTTGCTGTACTTTTTTTCTCGTGGAGATCGAAGAATTGGAGTAGGTATATTATCTACGTGAATATGTGTTGTATGATTATTTCAGTCGGCCGGGTTTGAATAGGTTGAAAAGAACCGCTTTACATACACATATATTTTAATTATCAATGCGCGGTATTGCCGTATACTTGCGAGTAAAATTAGTTTGCACTGTTTCACAATAAAATAACAGTATGCGGCAAGGTCTCTTTGAGGATAAAATTGCCGAAAAGATAAAAAGCCATAAATCATTTCTAGTCTAGTCTAGGCTAGTCCATTGTTCTATGAAAAATGTACTTGATCAGCCAGACAAAATAAAGACAAAATATGTGTTCTCTCGGAAATCTCTATTCCCTCAATCAAGAATACAGCCCCTAGTGTTTCGGTTTCAATTGAAACAGTATGTTGAAGTACACGAGGTTAACTACGTTCGCGACGACTTTTGAGAAGATTTCCATTAACAAAATTCATCTGTATGCTTCATAGGAGGAGTACATTTTGATATGGAGCCACGAGTCATATTGACTAGTACAAAAGACGCTTGTAGAAATCAGACTTTAACACAGACTAGTTAACGCCATTAAATTAATTTATTCGACAAACCAGTATAACACAGAAATTCATCTGAAATTAACCAGATATTGGAATAATTTCGACTAGTGGAAAGTAAAAATTAGTAGACAAAATAAAGTAATAATATTTAAATGCAATGTTTAGTAAATAAATATTAAGATAAACAGTCGAACACGTGAGCTTAATAATTTCTCAGGTCGCCTTTCATAAGAGTATCGATAATTATGTTTTAAAAGAACATTTTTTGTCAATTACTCAATTAATTTTTGTATCAAAATGTCACTAACAACAAATGTTTGTATTTGTACAGAAAGACGCTGATTACAAAAAACAATGTTTCTCGTAGATATTATTCATATTTAAATTAATTTAAGTACAACCATGTTGGGAGACATACCTAGCGGGGAAGTAGATCATTACATCCCAGGCTTTGTTAGAGCTAAAAGCCGTGGATGGAATTGGATGGAATGATCCTTCCCGCGTGGTATGTATACTATTTTATTCACAATCGCTTAGTAACAAGCTTTTAAAAACATTAATTTTAAGAAAATTTGTTATCACAATTTACTATTTTTTTCGACAAAGAACTTCATGAATATGTTGCTAGGCAATATTACTAATTTATTGGTTTTGACAATTATGTCATAAAATATTCTTTCTGTCATGAAAATTTAATTTTTTTGCTCAAACAAGTACATAATTGTCTTATTTTGAATTAACCTGTACTCCTCCGGTAGTTCAAGAAGCTGCGGTTAGGGAATAATTCCGTAGAAAAGCAAAGAAAGGTATTAACTTTTTTTTTAAAACCAGCTTAACACAATATTGTCATACTTCAGAAAAGTGACACATGCTTCTAGCCGGAAAAGTACTTTCATACTGTACCCTAAAACATACCTTTACGTACTTGATTTCAGTCCGGAAAATAGACTTTTACTGAAATATTACGTGCTACTATCCCGTAATGAGATTTTACAGGTTTTTACATATTAACGGGGCGACGATTTGTTGCGCAAAATGTCCTCAGGAATGAATTGATCTTGAGCCATTTCGTGAAAATCGGGTAATGATAATCGCTGACAGTATTTAAAAACAATATTATGTTTCTATGGGTACCAACTACAGGCCAGCTATCTTGGCATTGAATGCACATTTCAAAAATAGCGAACGCCGATAAATATATTAATATTTTATTTTTTCACTGTTCTTTTGTGTTTTTTAGCAGTAGAAAATAAAATGTTGTACGTCACACGTCCGGTAAACTTTTACAATACTCGTTTCGAAATTCCGGACTCGACTAACGCCTCGCCCGTAAACATCTAACTCGCACTGTAAAAGTGTACTTACCGGACTAGTAGACACTTATCAAATATCTCTCGTATATGTATATTATGTTGTATTGGTGATTAGTATGTAGCATCAGTAGAAAGCCTTGTTATAAAATACATCATTGTTATTATGTAATGCGATTCACTTAATACCGGCGGCGGTATACCTTGACATTGACATTTGCATCTAACTGCTATATTAACATTATTGACCACATCTACAACTTTTACCTACTCTTCTTCAAACGTAGAGCCTTAGGGTGACATACTTATGCAATATAGTTTTATTATCATAATATGTGTAGGTATATAAATAAATACATGTGTGCTTTTGTGTGTGTTTAATCTTTGAATTTTAATTAATTGGTATAATAATTATAATGATGCAGTCCACAGATGTTTGGCTTGTTGAAATTTGAACTTAAAAAAATGCAAATTGAAGTTTGATTAGTGTTACATTACGTATTTGATATGTGCGTGATATATTTGCAATAATTATCTGGGAACTTTTGATTGAGAAACATTTTTAAATTGGTTATGTTTGAGCAGTGTAATTTAAAACGTGTTTTTGTACGAGGACAGTTTGATAAGTCAGTTATTTTTTGTAACTTTAGCTGCAACACAGCTTCCGTCAAATGCCATTTTTTAATACACTACTGTCAAATTCTGAGCAGGCTACTTAATTTAGTTTGTGTTTGACAGCTATTGAAAGCAGACAGTCTCGTGAATATATTAACTAAAATGAAAAAAAATCAAATTTCGTGTGCTGATAAGTATTATATAAGCGTGACATAGATCAATCAGGGTATAGGCACTCTGAAAGCGTGACGGTACTGCCACCTAGAGAGCCGGATCACTACTAAAATTGCGGATTTAATGAGAACTGTAACGCCGTTAGTAGCATAGAGTGGGCAACCTATAGTCGGAAACATCCACGCAATAAAAAGAGATGGCGAATGAAATTGGTGATGCTGTCTCTCTCTAACATCGCGTGATGCACATGCTCGAAAACTGTAACACTACTAACCTTTTAAGAATGTATGCGCTATTGGAAAGAGAGCAATACCAAACTGGTTGTCCATCTCTTTTTAAAAGGTGGTCGAATACGTTTACACGGGCCCCTATGGAATGCCTCCTCTATGGTGTATTATCTCGATGGTTAGTAGTCAATTCTAGTCTACAGATACTTCCTTGCTAACCTAACCTAACAACCACGAGTTCAAACACGAATTTTACGACGGTTAGTTTTATTTGTGGGTTAGTTCATTAGTTATTCCTTTATACAGTTTTAAACTTACTAGCCAGGAAGAACAACATTTACTTCGGCTGGAAAGAAGTGGAGAAAACTCTTTGGATGTAACAAGGTGAAAACTTTGAGAATATACCCTCGTATTTTTGGTCGGGACTGCTTTAAAAAAGTGGAAAAATGCGAAGGCAAACTATTGAAAAGGTTTTCTTTATGTTTTTTAGATTACAATCCAAAGGAGGATTCAGATTTTTTGTTCCCCACTCTGGTGCCCTCACAGGTAACTGAGGCACTAAAGAGATGAGTATTCTCATCCGCCATTTTGGTTCCTGAATTTTATTGTTTTGACATGTGTCGAGTTGACATATTGTGTTGAAAAATTTTTGATATTGAACAGAACATTTTATTTTACCAACTTTCCTTCAGACTATTATCACCAGAAAATTGAGAAAGTGCAACGAATGGATGCTGGCCACCTCTCTGAGTAGAAATATCGAATCTCATGCCAAATATTTGACCAATACCACAACAACGTCAACGTACATCAAGGAATCAAAATGGCGGACGAGAATACCTACAGGTAACAACTCCTGAGAAAATTAAAGGTATTTATTGTAAACATTTTACTTCTTCAAAGTATCTGCATATGATGGAAATATTAGAAATGCCCTCCACATCAAACTATTCGTCAGTTGGAAAGGTGCAAACACCAACCAAAACTTAAAATTAATTCGCCACTGGAAGCGCCACAGGTCAGATGGCCATCTATAAGTAGGTTATCTATGGGATCAACCACAACATACTAATGAACAATCAAGGCGAACGTGCACCAAATGAAACTAAGATGGAACTGTCGGCCAACAAGACATGGGATGCTGGGACGGTGTCATCAACATCGATTACCATGAGCAGGAGTCTGTACGTTGACACAACTCTTACGATATTCGTGTGTCCTGATCTAGTGTTTAGGCTGCTCATCGAGTTTTCCTGTTTTGCCTCTTCATGAGTTACGAGGTGTAAGGTAGGTAGTTCTAATGTTACTTCCATTGCTGCTACTATAGAATATTTTTGTACCTTGCCTAGTTTTATCATCTAGCCACTACAGTGTGGTCTCCATTTTCCTTATTACTTTTTCCAAATGTAGGTTGGTCATTTTATTAAAACTCATATTCATTCAAGATAATTTATTACGTCTGAAATACCTTGGTAGCAGCATGAACGTACCTGGACCATTTTCTTGATCACTTTAATGATGAACAAGGAAAATGATTCCAAAAAACAACGTTTATTTTTATTTTTAGGTATAAAAACTGATAGCTTTATGTGCCTAAGTAGAAAAAATTAATTTCCCACTTTTGTGACGTTTGGAAAAAATATACTAAGCTTTAAAATTGGTAAAGGGGTTTCTTTAGAATCTTCAGATTATACAATCAATTCCGGTTGCACTTACATGAACGTTTCGATGATTATAACACTTCTATCGATATTTATTAAAGTTGAAACGTAGATGTGAATGTGAAAAATTAAAATGTCAGTTTATGTAATCGATTTTTTCGCATTAAGGGTATTATGAGCTGCAGCTAAAAGAATTCTGTTTTACGTAATGGGATAATGCTGCAATCTATCAAATTTGTGATTTTATCTACTACGTTATAATACTTTCAACTTGCAATAATGTTTAATATAATGGATAATCATAATAATATTCTTCTGTTCATGTTCGACTAATAAGCAAGAAGTTTTAGCAGATCTCGAAACAGAAATAACACTGATAGATAAGGTAATTAATAAATAAAAAGTTAGCAAATGTAGTTAAGTCTAATATACACTGTGGCTCGAAATAAAAGAGTACATTTTTCAATTCATTTTTACAGGAATATGAACCCAACATTATTCTCAATGAGGAACCAAAATTAGATAACGAATTTAAGCTGGCTGCAAAATGAAACCTGTTTAGCCTAATCTGTACTCTTATTCTGGTAGGTGAACTACCAGAATATTCTAATAATATAAGACCAGTCCTGTGAATAATATATTGCTTGTTTAATATTGTCAACTTATTGAGGATATGTCGGGTTATTATACCTGTAAAAAGAAAATCACTTTTGCTAATTTTTTTATGAGAGACTTTTTCAAAAACTTTCCAGATGAAATTATGAATCTAATGACACTTTAGTATTGACTTTTTGAAAAGGAGAAGTGGACAAAACAACACAATGTAAACTAACAACTTGAACAGTTGCACTTGCTACGCATCATATTCGTTCACAAAACAACTTTGATATTCTGTAAAATCTATTCGATCCTAAGTACTGGTACTCTACACACTATAGAATTTTACTCGACTCTATTCACACGTCTTTTGTCGACAATTTCTTAATAAAAATTTCAATATATTTCTTCTATATATATCTTTGGTCAAAATTGAACTGACAACATTTATCCATAATTTCCAGCCAGTAGTTTTGTTACTTTCATCATCCAAAGTTATGGTAATAACAGTTGATTGTTTTTGAGAGAATGATAAAAATTAGTGCCTTTCTAGTGTACTATCCTGACTATGTGAGTATCGTGAGCGTAACCGGAACTTGAGCGTCTAGTGTGAATTGGGCTTAGTCCCTTCGTCGCCAACAACTAGGTCTAGACTGGTAAAAAAACTGTAAAGAATCCCTCAACAGGCTGGCAAGAGACAACAAAGTGTCTCTAATATGGGTGCGGGCACATGAGGGGATTGCAGGTAATGAAATGGCTGACCAGTTAGCTAAAGAAGGCTCTAAAGGAGACTTAATAGGTCCGGAACCGTTTTGTGGAATCACAAAAGATTGCATAAGAGGGCAAATCGGGAACTGGCTAGATAGGGAACACCAACTCAAACGGAGGTAGACACAAAGGCACCTCCATACAAAGAGTTTACTGAACAAGGTAGACAAGGAACTCTCAACCAAGCTATTGAAACTGGGTAAGAAACATTTAAAGACAGTAACCGACCTGGTGACTGGGCACTGCACCCTGAGGAAACATCCGAACAAAATGGGCAAGGTTAGTGAACCTATGTGCAGGAAATGTGAACTCATTATGAAACACCTACTCACATGCTTTGCTTCTGCGAGAACTTACATGGCCTCGAACGGAAGCACTGAAGCTCTGAAAATCCCTCCAGTCAAACTAGTGGCCTACATAGAAGACACAAAGCTTCTGGAATGGAAGTAGATAACATGGGAAATGGTACAAATATTCAGTTCAAGTGCCTGGGCTGTTGAGCAAAAAACAATCGAATGAATGAATACCTTCGTCGGCTTAAACCATCCAACCAGTTTCTCTAACACTATTCCACATTTCACAACGTCAAATTATGCTTGACAAACGTCGTCACGTCGTCACTATAGAATAATATATCCTAAGGCTACGCACACAATTTGTAGGGATATTATTGTTCTTGTCGGTTTGATGTTTTGAGTTCTTTTTAACAACTATTTCCAACGGTTTTTTGTATTTTTAAAGCAGTAAATTAATTTTTTTTGTCATATAAATCCATTTTGCTTTATTGGTCAGCGGTTAGAATATTGGAACTGGCACACATAAATAAAGAAGAAAGAGCCAGAAAAAATTTAACAGGTTTGATATAAAAATTTCTGTTCACTTTAGTCAATTGAACAATATGTTGGAAGATGCTTATATAATTTTGAATCACGTAATCTAAATTTGCATCTAAACTGCTAGTGAACATAATAAATAATGCAATTTAAATCACCTATTTATAAATATTATCTTAAATATGTTCACTTTCATATTTTGCCCGCCTGCGTTTTTTTTCACAGCAGTAGAACAAAAATGGATTCATTGTCCTCCCACATAATATACGTTATGTAAGAATTAATAATTTTCAATGTGTTAATGACACAACTAATTTGTTGAATATAAAAGGGTGTCCACACATGTCTTTTTTTTCCAACCATTGTACATATATATAAACACGACTTTCTCAATCTAAGAGCAAATTAATTGCTAAATGTGTGTATAGATTTAATTACCACGAGTATGAAAATGATATGTCAGGGATTGAATAAAATATAATACTTCTTAAAGTTAAGCTATGTTTTACAACAAATAATAGTTATTTATGTACCAAGGACGAAAAACTGTCTACTATAGTCGAGTCTGCAAATTAAATGTCGAGACTAGCAAGCAGACGAAACAATAGAAAGTTATTGGGTGCATATTAAATTTGTTCGTGGATCTTTATTCCGAATTAAAAATCAATTATTTTTGACAAAAGATAAGTTTAATATATCACTGTCCACATGCACGTATCCAGGGGGGAAGTCCAGGGGGTCAGGACCCCCCCGAAATGTTTTCAAATACATACTAGAAAAACAATGATTCCATAATTTTTATGTAGGTACAGCAGTAAAGTAAAAATGTATAGACATATTGAACGGCATACAGTTTTGAAATTATTATTTTTAAAATGTTTAAAAATAAAAATCAATTGCTTAAATATTGGCAACACAGAGGAACTTACCGTCGATAAACTTATAATGAATCTACAAGATCGTTTTGAAACAAACTCAACCAAACTAACAGCTTATTTCCAGGCTTTGACTCAAATGAAAATGCGAGTCAGCTAGAGCAGCTTTCTATGTATATTGAAGATAATTACTCGCTGTCTGCTCTTCAGGGTGAATACTACTTATGGTGCAATCAAGTTGGTGAAGATTTAGACAGAAATACCGAAACCCTAAAGGTTTTGGAGCACTGTTACAAAAATTTTTCCCCTGCTCTATCATCATTTACTGGTCATTCTTTCTACTTTACCTGTTGCTACTGCAAGTGTTGAGAGATCTTTCTCTACTCTTAAAAGGGTAAAAACCTTTCTAAGAAATAAAATATCACACGAAAGGCTAAGTTCTCTGGTTGTGCTCTCAATACACTGGGACATTGATGTTTTTCCTGATAAAATACTTGACATTATGGTTAATAAAAAAAGCGAATATTGTCTTTGTAACCATTATTCTTACTACTTACTTATACTTTTTATAATTATGAGATTGTTTGTAACTATAGGTAATAATAATAACTCAATGTTTAACAGAAGATTAAAAATGTTTCTAACAAAACCTGTATTTTAACGTGTTGTTTTGTACCTTGACAATTTTCTACTTTTCATCTAAGGCCTTTGACCTTGACCTCTTCAAAAATTTCTTTTTCTCGTTGGACCCCCCGAAACCAAATCCTGGATACGTGCCTAACTGTCCATTCATGATTATTATGAATACTAATATTCACAAGTAAAATCTAGTGGTCTTCGTAAATAACTAATTTGACAACAGCACGGTCGTAGATACAGGAGCGTCTAAATATAGCTCGAGAAGGGCAAGGAAAATGATTGAGGAAGCTGTACAGAAGTGGACACTGAAACGTTAACTTTGCGTTCAACCTTTCAGCTAATAAATGTATCGATTAATTTCTTCAGAATTTTGATTTTTGGTGGAATAGACTGTATATATTTACTAAAAATTTTTCAATCGAAAAATTCATAAATTTTTTCACATATACCTATAATTCTTGGTGGAATTAACTATTGGTTCAAAAATCCAAATTCTTGAGAAAATTTTGAAGTTTCCTTAATTAAGAGCGGAGAAGCTACCGGCAGGTCTTCTCTTATCGTCTGTCGTGTGGAACTGTGCAGTAATCCAAAAACTATATATTTTTTGAAATTGAAAACTAAAATTTGCCGACGTATTATCTAATAGGAATCTGGGTTACTGGTATATTATTACATTATATCGGTTCTTCTGTATTTTAAATTTTGATATTGAAAAATTTACCAATTTTAAAGAAGTACCTAGTTAGTACAAAATCCATTTTGGATGCCACATGGATTTACCTTCATATTCCGTTAGCAAAATTTTCCCTATAAATATATAATTTTTTCTATAAAAATCAGATATTTGTCCAGGATGAATCCTTAAGTTATTGTATTAAATTGTATTTATTGAGCTGGACAGATATCCATGTGATCTTCTAGTTTTTTTATTTTTTCTTATATTTATATATCTTTATAGCACAGTTTCCTGGATTACAGTTTCCTAGAGTACAGTTTCCTGGATTACAGTTTCCTGGAGTACAGTTTCCTGGAGAATTGTTCCTGTGATTAGCACAGTTTACAAGAGGACTGTTCCTGTACATATTTCCTAGGATCATAGCAGCGCAGTGGAGCACCAGTCTCTTTCAAAAGAGTGTGCTAATTCTATCCGTTAAGTGTGCTTCTTTAAAGATAGTAAACACAATTTGTTTTGTATAAGTCAGAAGGTAGAAAAACCAGTTTCAGTCGTTCAACGCATCAAGACCAGAATAATAGAAGAAAAAAAGAGGTTGTGTCACTCTAAAGATCATTTTTTTTCAATTGTTACAAAATTTTGATGATCATTTTGTATAATATTAGTCGTTACTAACCCTTCTAGTTATAGTTATTTTTTGTGTACACAGTCAATCTTTCAAATTTTTATGTCAATATATTTACCTATAATAATTTTTTTTAAGTGAAAGTTTTATTTATTAAACCACCTCCTACAGTTTTTTCTTAATTTTGAGCAAGCATAATTAATTTCGAGTAGATTGCAACATACTTAGAAGGTAGCTGTTTAAATTTGACTTTATTTCTAGTTTTATTTTAGGAAAAAAAACTAGTGGCGTCCTAAATACTTTCTCTCTAGTTTTCCTTAAATTTTGTCTTTCTTAACATATAGCTGATAACAAAGACCTTAGATCTGGCTTTGGTATCCACCAAATTTAAAGACAGTTAGGCAAGAACCTACATTATATTTTCCATCATTTTTCATTGACAATCAGCTATATTTATTAATTGACGCCCATCGTTTTCATGGATTGCCATTACTTTCCAATATGGCTCCTAAGTATTTTAAGCTTTCTGGGCTGGCACTCTGTAATTTGTATTTTAAGGAAAGAGATAAAGAATAAGCAAACGAAAAGAATCGCGATACTTGGTTAGTGTGTATAAGCGAATCTCTTTTCTTATTTTATTGGGTTTTGTTAAAAATCTTGCCATTATAATGATTTATTGTAAATGAAATCAAAACCATTGCAAGAATGATAGTTTTTTTCAGGTAGGTATAATATTATTTCACAAACACAACCTTTGACACAACCAACCCTACAAAATTGAAATTAATAACTACATTACCTCTTTTCTTTTTTCATCGAACAGAGATGAAAAATCTTACACATTGAGTAGAATAAGACAGAACGATGTCTCTTAAATAGTTGTCGCTATCATTCGTTTCGCTATCGCTTCTTCGATCATGTTCAGCTAGGCCCCGAAACATCTGAACTCAGTTACAGAGTACGAAATAGCAAAGAGAAGAGAATCTTTATCGCTGTTTTGTTACAGAGTGCCAATCCTGTTGCCTTTATTGTTCTATTCTATTTTTTAACCTCTTTCCGGGGGGCTCAAACGTAGTCAAGTGTATATTTCGTTCGTGGACACTTCAAAGTAAGTTATATAAGAAATTCAAAACCTCCACTCAAAATTATGATTTAATGAACTTTTCCCTTAGACGATACTTTTCTTTGTAATATAAACAATCTTTGTGAAGACCTCTTCACTGAAAGATTTGCTTCGTGGTTTTAATTGAAAATCATGCTTTTTTGATAGTTAAAATAAAATATAAATAGTTCAGTAGATTAACATTTATTAATGATAAAGACCGCATTAGATTAATCCGAAAAAAAAACTGCTTTAGACTCGTGTAAATAAAGTTAATTATACTTCTGATCATGATTGCAATACAGCAAGTGTTGGCACAACCATTCTAATTGTTGTTCTACATAATTATCAATTATATATTCACAGTATGGTAGGTATTATATTGCATAACGCAACAGGCAATGGAAAATCTTTCTTAACCGTTTCAGGTATTTATAATATAATGTTATTGCTATTGTTTTACCAGCTAACTAGAAGTTCGAGTGTTAAAAACTTCAGAAGGTTAACTAGAAGTTGATTTGTTTCAATTTACTCGCTAGTTGTACTTAAATAGATCAAGTACAATTTGAGTTTTACTATACAGCATGAGTCTCTTTAGATTTTAGAATGAGACGATTGGGGATGTAAATATTTTATTGGTAATATTGTTAGGTTAGGTTTGTGAAGAGTGGGTCTTTTAGTCCTTCCGCTGCAACTCGCAAGATTCTATTATTGCTCGAACTTAATCATATTTCACCAAACATCAGATACCTAGTTCGACTCGCGTCGGGGCAAGCTCAAAGTATATGCTCTGCTAATTCATCATCTTCCAGACAAAAACAGCATGTTGAATCTTTCGACATTCCATGTATGATTCAGACTTGCTGAATCTGCCTCCACTACAAATGTTTACATGTATATCGGAGGCTCTAGTCATCTAGTGGTTTACTGTTGAAAGCATTATGTCAGAGATCATTCCCAGAATACTGTAACTTTCAGTATCCAACAGGAGTCTGCTATGCTCCGTATAGGCTTATTTTGTGTATTTGAAAGTATTCGCAATTTCATCTGCTCATCTAGCCTCATCTCTTTACAGAAACATGGAAAGGAGGTAGGTTTAGGGGATTTCCTTGGCGGCTGACGGTGTGATGATAATGTTATCAGTTTTTAACTGACAAGCCTGTCTCTGTATACCTCTGATGTGGGAGTGTCGCAAGACCCTCAACAGACTAGGTAGTCATATTAGAGTGACCCTAGCCTGCGTGCCAGGTCACCAAGGAATAAAAGGCAATGAAAGGGCCGTGGAATTAGCCAAGCAGGGAGCGACTGAGGTCATGATAGTGCCAGAACCTTCCTGTAGAATTGCCAAAAACCTCACTAAAGAGAGCATTCACCAATTGATAGGCGAAAGCCTAGTATGGGTGCGGTTTCATCTATTCGGAGAAGAAAAACCGAGGGTAGAGAGCTACGCAAGGTATCGAGCTCTAAAAATAGGGAGGACCACAATAGATCTGCAAAGGTCGCAGAGCGATAGGACAAAGAGCCACTCCATTTCTAATCTAATCTCTGTATACCAGAGAGTTTTGTTTGGGAAGTTCACTGTAAACCTTTTGACCACAAAGCATATATTCAATAGATTTGTTTGGGTCCTAAGCCACAAGATTAGCCACACATCCTACGACATGTCCATAAGGATAGTCTAGCCTTGTAGGAAACTTTTTACAAATTCTACCTTATTTGAGAGCTGCTTTTTGTAACATACACATCTTTTGTTCTGTATCCGTTGAAATAATCTTGTAGGATTTCTAAAGATGTCTTTTAGTTTATCTGCATGCCACGTCTACTCCTTTTCAAAAATATCGGCCTACTTCAGAGAGAGACAGCATACACTGGGAGGATCTTTATCTGTCTCTGGTTGTAATAATTGCGTCTACATATTTTCTCGATCGTAAACGTTGTATGATATCTGCGATCGCTTTAAATCTAGACTATATTTGAAACAATTAATTTTCTGATTGAAATCACGGTTTTACCTTAATATGACAGTTAACCTTCAGCCAGCTTGGATTTTCCACAAGAATCCCCTTAAGACTGAAGAAATAACATTTAGAATGATGAATTGCTAGGTTATTGTACTGAAACCAATCCGATCTAGTTTCGTTAAAATTTACCAAGGTTCGCACCTTGACCATCACCCCAATTCCAAATTTAGTGCGAAGACCAGTTTGCCCAAGACTAGCTTTATATTTTAATATGTTACACTCTAATATATTACAAAATTGCTTAATACTCTTAATTTGGAAATGCTGGTAACATTTTGTGCATTCAACTTACCAAGGTCATGGTGGTCGACGTGAAATGTATGTTTAATTTCTTCCAAACTCATCTGTTTGTGAATCTGCAACAAAATTAACAATTAGTTTTGTGAATATTTTTATAATAAATTCATCCATTTGCTGTAGATTAAAAATTATGCAATGCTAATTTATTTAATAAATATACGTTTTCGACGGGACACTCGGTATAGCAGGTATTATTCAATAAAAAAAATGTATCCTAGGTCACACACAAGAAATGGAAATTAAGAGAAATATGAATATTGAAATAAGGACATTAAAATAGGTAAGCGATAAAGAGAAACACTACAGGAAAAATTAAATCAGACAGAATGAAGATATCAGAAAAAGATTAATTTAAAATGAAAAGAAGGAAAAAAAATAAAGGATTGTACAGGCCAGGAACCAAACACTTGGGAAAAACCATTTCAAGAGGAAATTCACGCCATAGAAAAGTGTCCCAGTTCAATACTGATAAAAGATATAGAAGGCAAAGAATTATCATCATTGTCAGATAGTCAAGCAGCGATTAAAGCGCTGCGTAATCAGGTCGAAATTGGTATGGGAATGGCTAGAGAAGCTCAATGAACCCCTTAGCGTAGATACCAGGACAGACTGGAATAGAATGAAACAAAATAGAAGATAAACTAGCAAAGAGAGTGCCTATTAGATTCAATGTACTATTGGACGGAATCTGACCATTAGAGAGATCTAGTTAATAGAGCTTGTTTAGACAACCAACTACAGCCTGTTGAGTTCAAATAAATACCTCGGAGTAAAACTGTACTAAGTGCCTTAACAGGGATCCTAACGAGACATTTTAGCTAGGATAGGCACCCGAAAAAGCTGACTGCGGACTGCTTAGCAATACGCAATCCTATTGCTCTACTCCTAGGAGACTACTGGATAGAAGAGGGACACCTAAACTAAAGCCAAGACGTCAACTGAATCAGATAAACCATTTTAATCGCGGTAACAGCGAGCATTTTTGCCAACATATAAAGTTTTTAGTACGACTGATGTTAGTTTGAGTTTAATAATCAAGTAACACACGAGTTGTATTACATATGAAATCAATTACGAAACCTTTCTTTAAGCATATATTCATATTTTTTGATAACATGCGACCTATAAATTTCAATATTTATTAGGATTAAGGCTGTAAAACATACTGATTGACAGCAGCAAAAGAATGACATAATACAAGCGAACGTCTCTTTTTTGGTACTTTGATCAAGTGGGTTGATATTTATAAGTTACGAACTATAAATACCCACATTCAATTTATATCCTTTTCCACTGATAGCTCTGTTTTTCAAATTTGATTTAAAATTATTAATTAATCTTTAAAATTGACATTAACTATACTCACACAGGACGTGTGTTTTTACACATCAAATTTCATAGACCAGACTTTGTTTGAGTTTAAGAATTAAATGATTTTTTGAATTTTTTTTTAAATTTATCTTGCAAATAAAAGAAATTATGTAAATAGATGCGCAGTACTTATAAACAAATGGAGAAATTGCTTACTTTGACAAGTCGACCATCATCATATGGAGAATAGTGTTACTGGACAAGGAAACGTTCTAGTTTTTCCGCTAATATAGTTCGTTGAATTATTAATTTTTCAAGGAAGAACAATAACAAAAACCATTCACTTGTGCTAATAAAAATAAATAATTAAGATCATTTCCTAAACATTTTCAATAAACTCAAAGCGCACAAAAATATTAAACCCATTTTATGATCATTAAAAGTATGTACCATATTGTACGGAACGGAAGGAAATCAAACAATACATAATTACTAGCATTTGCCAACTTAATAATTATTTTTACAAGACTCGACCAACTTTCCAATTATAAAAAAAAGAAATTTAATAGTATAATACTTGAAAACAGTTTATACACACATAGATTTATCACGCTAGGATTCACTGTAGCATCTTTTTGAATTGTCGGTCAAGCGATTCTTCCTTCCTGATGAGACAACTAAGGAAGTTGTAATGATATTTTGCTTCTCATCCTTACCAAACCTCAAAAGAGTCCGCCTTATTTTCTGTAGTTGTACTACATAGACCTGACAGTTCAAATGTAGTATTTAAAATAACGTTGAGATCCTAACAATGAACATATTCTCTGATTCCAGCTTAAATAATGTCCAAGTTTATTTATAGATAAACAGGAAATAAAATGAAGAATAATTAACAAAAATATTTCAGGTGCAATTTGCTGGATAAATTGTTGAGGAGGCTGAACCTCCTTCGAGGAGCCGCCACTGATATTGAACCATATGAAACATAGATTATGTTTCGACTCCTAACTGATTTCAAACTTCTCACTTATCAGATTCAGACTATTTTAGTCACTGATAACTATTGACACAAACTAAAAATGCGAGCCGCAACTGAAACACGCGGGTGGCGAAGTATAAATGAATTGTGATCGCCGTTTCAAGCAGGTCATATCCTGTCTAAAGGAACTTTTCTCGCGGTATACTCTAACTAAAGTCAGTGTGATGACCATAAAATAAAGCAATGTTGTCAGATATATTTTCTAAAATTGTTAGGCTCGCTACAAAAATGTTCCTCTTACTTCAGTAAACTGTTAGTTCGTAATGTTATGAGAAAGCTAGTTTGGAAATATTTTTAAAAAAATACATAATGTAAATTTATTAGTAAACATTAAAATAAGTCGCTTGAAATTACTGAAAAAAGAAAAATTAATTAAAACCACTTTTTATATGTTACTATATTTAAGAAAATTTTGAAGAGTTGGCAACTATTTGCACGTGCAGTCAAGACTTCGAAACAACCAATCATCAACTGCAGTATTCATTGCAATATAACGAAATGACCGAAGCATACTCCGTTTGACGTTTTTGGCAGAAAAAATTCTACGGTCTTGCCTTACGGCTCGTGCCACAAACTTCTGCGCTCGTGGGAAAAGTGACGCTTTGCGCACTAGTTGTACAAACTACTATTTTTCTACTATCACTATCGAAAGTCGTCTTTTGTGCCTTGAAAAGCAACTGCAAAGTTGATGTTTTTCGCGAGCTGTCATAATTTGACATTATTGGCGCTCTTAAGCAGAAAGTAACTTTGGCGCACGCCTAATTTTATTTATAGATAAAAGAGAGCTAGTAGTTAATTTTGGTGTGATAGTAGAAAAAATCTTGTGTGTATTTAGAGCAGAAAGTATTTTGGTAGTTTCGACAGATTGCCTTTCTGTCTCGACTACCAAAGTACTACTTTCTTTCTCTTGATACACAAATAGCTATTTTGTCCGATTTTAATTACTTTTGTGTCAATTAGGATGATTTTAGGAACCCTATTTTCATGAAATATTACAACTTCAAGCTAAACTAATAACAATTTTTGTATTTTCTATTTTGTGTCTGTAAAAATGTCAAAACAATATCTAATTATTTACATAACGTATTTTTTTTATAGTAATTATCTGAAAAACCATTGTTTAAAATATATTTCAAAGAAATTTCTTGCACGTAACAATAGATACAAATATTACTTCATATTTTTTTTTCTGAATATGTGGTCGTTAATGAATAAGAATATTATCAAGAATATATAACATTCTTGAGAAAACTGGTTTTAAGTGGTCGTTTGATTCGCTATTAACTTGTTTTAGTTTAATTAATAGTGAGAATTATTTATTAGCGTCTCAGTATTAGATATGGGATCATTTCATTCCAAAACTAAGAGGATCACTGAAAAAAACGGTTGATAATCGCTTTGTTTCAACAAGCTTGAGATTTAGTTCGGAGTTGGACGGAGTTTTCTTAGTTTCCTGCTCTTTAAGATATTTTATTAAATAATTTTTGAGATATTTGCAAAAAATAGTAATTTACGTTACAAGACCGGAAAGTAGTGTTTTTCAGGTCGAGACAAGCTTGGAGAGACCTGAAAAACACTAATTTCCGGTTGCGTGACGTACAATATTTTTTTTAAGACAGACACTTTGATATACGATAAACGATTCACACACACACTTCTCGAAAGTGGAAAAATCCTCGTCTTCGACTCGGAAACCACTCTCGCTCATGCTATTTGTTAAAACAAATTACTAAGAAACTCGTTTTTCCGAATTTTTCCGGAAAAATTAAATGCACTAGGGATATTACCCCCGAAAAAATTGTCCAGAATGTGTATATTTTCTGGTCGGTCTTAAAAAATAGCTATTTGTGTATCAAGAACAAAAAGTAGTACTTTAGTAGTCGAGACAGAAAGTTGCGGCAATCTGTCGAAATTACCAAAATACCTTCTGTTCTAAATACACACAAGATTGTTTCTACTATCACACCAAGATGAACTACTAGAGCGCCAATAATGTCAAATTATGACAGCTCGCGGAAAACATCAACTTTGCAGTTGCTTTTCAAGGCACAAAGGACGACTTTCGATAGTGATAGTGGAAAAGTATATTTTTTCTGGTTCTGTAGCAGAATAGCGCTGGACAAAACAGCGCTGGACATAAATAGCGCTGGTCATAAACAGCGCAGGACAAAAACAGCGCAGGACAAAATAGCACTGGACAAAAACAGCGCAGGACAAAAACTGCGCTCCATAAAATAGCGCCGGTTGAAATATCCTTATAAAATCAACTATTACTGTAGGATGTGATTGAAAAATCAAGTTTCACCGCTAAGCATCAACCTTCCTTTACAACAAACAATATCAGAATATAAGGAACGGAAAACCAGTAAGAGCAACAATCAATATTTTTCATCATACTTCAGCACATATCGCTTCCCGACCAACTGACACAGATCAACGTGTAAACAACTACTTGTCAGTGTCATATCTATTTAAAGTCTAAAAAAATTCAATTTCATGTTGCTTGTCATTTCGGTAATTATATCCTTCGTGGAATAATGTATCACCTCCTTTCTGAGACTAGCCAAATTGCATTTTTTTAGACTTCAAATAAATATGACACTGACAAGTAGTTGTTTACACTTTGATCTGTGTCAGCTGGTCGGGAAGCGATGTTGAATTGACGAATTGAATTAGGAAAACTATTGTTATGACTGTAATTTATGAAAAATATGTTATTCCTAACTATGCTAATTCGGTACTATAGTCTATTTTTATGTATGAGATAGCAGTAAAATAAAGAAGCATAATTATCTTTTGGCGGCGCTATTTTATGGAGCGCTGTTTTTGTTCTGCGCTGTTTTTGTCCAGCGCTATTTTGTCCAGCGCTATTTATGTCCAGCGCTATTTTGTCCAGCGCTATTTATGTCCAGCGCTTTTTTTGACCGGCGCTATTCTGCTACAGAGCCATTTTTTCTTACTCAATTGCTTAATGGCAGCGCCCTAAATCATAATTTTCAGTGGTGTGGGTTAGGTTTGGATTGGAATGGCACTTGTAAACCAGACTATTATGGGTGTGAATATTTTAAATTGCTTTATTATTTATTTAAATGTATCTAACACGTATACACGTATCAAGTGCGTACTCCGGCCTTAATAAATAAAAATAAAAAGAAACAAGCCTTGTTTGATCAATAGACCTTACGTAATATATGTAACAATATTTGTAGCATTCATTAAATGTTTACCTTCGCCCATATTAATTTCCGGTATTGAACTATTTACCTTTTTATTTTTAGATTCTTAAGGCGCTTAGCATAGCTAATTTTCTGCACGATGAAGTACTGCTTTTGAGAGAGAAAAAAATAACTCGGGTAACTTTCACTATACGCTTTATTTCATTCAAATATTCCTAGGTAGGTGCTTACAAATATGAAAGAAAGCCGGAATAGGTATTTTAATAGATAATAGTTGTAGAAATTCCTATAATTGAAAAAATTATAATAATTATTCGATATTTTATCACAAAAAACTTTCAATATAAGATGAAATTAATAAGGATTTTTAAATATCAGAAGCAGAAAAAATTTCGCAGGAAGATTAAATTTTTGTTATTAAAAATATTTTGTTTGCGATTAATTCTTCATTTTCGTAAGCATATAAATAAATAGCACGCATGCAAAAACAGCATTTAAAAATTGATTACAAAAACCTTCACTACCATTACGTGCAATTCGTCTGTTACGTTTCGTTGGCAATATAACATTCAAGTGGACATTTCGTATAATTGGCAACTTTATGTAAGCATTTGAAAACAATTTAAATTCATCTCAAACAGATAGATCAAATTATTTAAAAAACAAATTAATCAATCAAATGATTATATAAGGACGTAATTGGTATTGTGTAAAATAGCATAATTTGTAATTAGATAGGAGTAATTAATAGAGGTTTTCGAATTAACAATTAAAGTACAAACTTGTCAAAACGGTGTTTCGGAATTCGGTCCGGGTACCTAGCAAAAGGGCTACCTGCTCACAGGGACCTTGTCCAAATCCGAAAGGGTGATTTCGTAATTCGGTCCGCTGTCGAAGCAGGTAGATTTCATGTGGGTATTAAAAGATTATTTTTAGCAATTGTTCTTCTGAAGTGCAGAGTGTAAGACGTGTTTATTTGTGTCCGTTATTGTGATTTTGTTTGTTTGTTTGACATGGAAAATATTAATTTCACCTCTATGACGAGTGAAAAGTGTAAGCGTTTATTAATAATAGATGGGTTTAAATTTTGTTTTCAAAAATCATTATCTCAAAAATACGAAGGTGGTTTGGTAGGGGTAGGTTTGGTTGGGTTATTATTGAAAATAATTATAATTTATTCTTCAAAAATTGACTAGAAATACGAAGGTGGTTTGGTAAGGGTAGGTTTGGTTGGGTTATTATTTCACGTACTGTTTTTATTTTTGACGATACGCATTTAGCGTAAATTTTTAAACATGCCAGTACAACAACAATAAGTGTGTACTGTTGGTCCTAAGCCCAAAAAAATGTGAAGGAAAATAAAAGTCAAATTAAACAAATAGTAGGTACATGGGACCCAATTCCGAAATCGCATTTTCGCTGGTGTGACCACACTTCGAATTTAATCCGTACAGGTAGTCCCTTCCGCAGGTAGCGGGACCGAATTCCGGTGCGTCCAGCTGCAGTAGAGATTATTTAACTTTGAATGGATGCTACTGTTGACCACAATGAATATAAGAGTTTTCTTTTAATTTATTTCCCACAGCTTTAAATGTATCGTTTCTTGTGGTATATTGATTATTTGGTTTGCTTTTTGAATATTTTTATTTTCTACGTTCTAATTTTTAGCAGTCGTAATTTTATTTGTATATTACTCGTCTACATTAGGGTCTGCTCAGACGAACTACTTGGTGACGCTGGTGTGGTACTGAACTCAATGTTAAAATGAGGGTGATGAGTGGCGCCTCCGAGACGGTCGTCTGGTCAAGAGTATTTATGTATGTATATTGGGGTGATATTCACTGAGACCTAGAACATTACTTTCTACTTAATTCCTGAGGAAAGTCTCAGATACTAGTAGATCCTTTAGACCTATTTCCTGGAGAAATTTTAGGTAAGTGTCCCTCTTCTATCCAGTAGTCACCTAGGTGATCTGCCCTTTTTTTTGGTAGATGGTTGAATTGCATTTACGCACGTGTATTGGAACCAAGTGCCCGAGGCCATTTGCGACCACTACACAGTGTGGGACTCGCCTCTCGGCCCTACCCACTAAACATTCCACCTCCTTGCCAGACAGCGCCCCTGGTACCACTATTACTAGCTTTCGTCAGGTACACTGTTGGTGGCCTAATTTCTCCTGCCCTTTTCTATTGTTCTAACAATGTCAGTAATACGCCTTGAAATCTTGTCATAGTTTGCCTTGCTCTCCACCAGTTTATCTATAACATTCTCTTTTGTCAGAATGTCCCCAATTTCTATTTCCAAGTGTACTCTCTGTTGGTGAAATAATCTACTACATGTCTTGCATTGTCATCCCTGTTACATTCGCTGCAATCATTTCTGTCTCTTTTCCTTATTCTGTGTAAATATGACTTGAAGGACCCGTGTCCTGTTAAAAAGGTGATGTGTCTTGGGATCATGACTCCACTATTTGAGCTTTATCAGGTACCCATTCAGTCTTATTTAGTGCAGTTTTATTCTGACTTAGGCATTAACTACTTCATACTAGTTCACCAGTGTATTCCAGTGTGTCCAGGAATCAACAGTAAGAAAATATTATTCTCGCCTAGTTCATTGAGTTCGCCTAGGCATTCCCATACCATTTTGGAACTGATTACACAAAAGCTCAAGGCTTTAATGGCTGCTTGACTATCCAATATGATGATCTACTTATATCCTTTATCAATATTGAGCTGGACACGCTTTTCTATGGCATAAATTTCCACTTGACAGATACTTAGGGTTTTCCCAAGCTTTCAAATTGTTTGGTTCCTATCCCATTTCCATCTATTGTTTTTGAGCCGACTGTATGTACCATTGAATATCATTATTTACAAGTCTGGTATTGGTATTTGGATTACATTCCTTCTTGCTGGAGTATTTATTACGACTGCAGTTGGTATGCATTCAAAATTACCAAATAGGGCAACTTTTTATGTTAAAATTTTCTCTTAATCCAAATTACATTCTAATTCATTATAGTGTTTAGAGTGCTTCTTTAATGGAACTAAATATATACTTAGCTAAATAGAGTAAGGATTTTTCCGACGACCACTTACTGCTAAAGTTGCAAACATCAACAACAAAATTTTCGGGTCTAAAACGAAATTTTCTGGGCCTTTTTGGGCACGATTCAAAGTCGAGACAGAAATATTTTTTGATTCCAAAGATTTCTAGATGTTCCAAATATCTGAACTGGACTACTATCTAATGTTGCTATTGAAAAAATAATTTTTAAGTTTGCTGCATGGACGAAACCTGTCAAATCTTGTTTTTGACATTTGAAGTTAACTTTTTTTCTCGAACGCGCATCATTGTTGAAAAGTTTACCGTATCGAATTTCTTTGAAAAATTATATTTGCAGAGTAAAACTAGTACACAATTATTTTATATATTGACTCGGCAAGTCTGCGTATGGTGATCTTGTTAAATAAATGCATTAGTAACAATCGATTTTCTTTATAAGTGTGTCACTACTGTAGAACACAATCTTGTTACGCTTTGTTTATATTTATTATTATATGTGACTACATAATATTAGTGTGGGTCGGTTATATAAGACTTTATCAGAAAACAACAGCATTAGACCATGTAAATTAGATGTACTTTGTGTAATAATACGTATGCAGGCTTTTAAAACATACCTCAACAAACATTACTTGAATTCAACTGTTGATCGTAGAAAATTTCGATAAACGAAAAGATATTTCAGTATCCCCTTTAATCCTTGCAATGCGGCTTTGTGCTTTATTATACTATGACGAAGTGTTTATTATACTTTCAAATAATAACGTGTCGGTGTGCAGATAATTGATAGGTAATTCGTTTTTACAACCAGCGGTATTTATTGTGATTATTTTTTTAAATGAGGCACAGAATAAGACTATACTAAGGTCAACATTTATTTATAGTCAGTTATTTGAATAAATATTCGTATAGGTTCAATCTGCACCAAATATTATATATTAGCTTTTAAAGTTTCACCAAACCTGTAAATTAATTATTAGGACTGCAACTGAACTATGTAAATTGCAATATGATAAGAGAATTATAATATTTTTTGTCACATATAGTGAGTTTTATAAGAAGTAGGATTTCCTTACACATTTAGTTTTTGGCACTTGGTTCCTTTTAGATTTATAAAGAAAAGTCACTTGATTTTGTTTAAAGAAATTATATTTCACAAAATTTACAGTCAAAAGTAAAAAAACCAGTTTAATCTTCAGACATTAACATCTAAATCAATATTTTCTCCAAAACCGTCCACATTATCTTCAAAATTGGCGGAGTCCAGATTCTGATAAAACACATCTTCTAGAATAAGAGGCAAGAGGCTTTTGATATCAGCAAGCTTTTGCTACGATACCATTTACCATTAACCATTTCCAACTACAGGATTTCTCGGCTGTCGCTTGGTCCTTCCACTAACAGAAGACTCTCATTGTACTCTGGCGCTTTTACTGTAGATTCCAGGACACACATACTTGCGAATTTCACCGCATTTCAGAATCCTAGGGCACAGCCCCTAGGAGATTATTTGATAGAAGAGGGACATAGGACTAAAGGAGCTACTAGTCCTCAGGAACTAAGTAGAAGTAAGGGGGCACAAAATAGATCTTTTAGGTCTCAGCGAATGTCACCCCATACATACATACGCTGGCGCTTGGATCTTTTTAGCATAACTCATTTATCATATTAGATATCGTTTAGTGCTATTACTGCGAAAATGGATAATGTGTCGCTTGGTTCCTTTTGGAATAACGCTATCCAAATTAAATTCTTATTTTGTGTATTTCGGTTTCAAGAATGTCAATCGCTATAAAATTTGTCAAAAATGTAGTAGTTGGATGAATCAGATATTTTATAAAGGACCTTCAACCAATGCTATTTAGGATGAAGTGGTAATAATTCCGATATTAAGGCCTGAGCTTGACTTTACAATGTGTGATTCAAATGTTGTATAAAAACAACTGATATCTGGACAAAAAATGGTCGCGTTCATCTCAACGTAGCGCTACCGGAGCGATAATCAATTTCCTGCTGAACGCGTGTTTTGTCAACTGATTGATATGAGTGCTGTGGTAGCAGTCGCCATTTTTCCCATAAGAATTGAAATACGCTACGCTACCGATCAGTGATACATTAACTGTCATTTATGACAAATATCATGTGAATAAACATATAAAATGACGAAGCATATTTTTGTTTGAAGATATTTTAGATCTTTGTATCTTAAAAATGAATAAACACCACTGGGAACTGTTAAACTAAATTGAAATAGCAGATGAATGAATAATTATTGCAGTCATATGTCAAATAAAATTTGATTATCGTGTTATATCATTAAGATTAGAACGTTCAGCAAAATTAAAAAATGACGGATTACTCTGAAAATCGCTTCCTGATCAACTTTGTTGGGATGAACGCGACCATTAGTATCAGTTTTGAATATTTGTACATAAATAATGATGTGGTTGATGTTTTTTAGGCCTACTATTGTTTTTTGTTCAATTTCAAAAACCTACAAGGTCGTATCATTAGTTAAGTACAATTTAGTTTAGAAAATTAATACTGATGTCTTATAAGACATTTTGTATTAAAGTGATACATTGGTATTATTTTTGGATACGTCATTGGACCTGGGTTGCCATTTCAAAAAATTTAAGATGGCGGCCGTACGCTAATCGGAAGGGAAGTTCTTAAAATCCACCGATAGACTCTATCGATAGATGTTTGTGATATGTCAGATAAATGTCAGGTAGAATGTAGTTGATCTATCGGTAGACGATTATAAGAACGTGATTTGTGATTAGTATTGACGCGATGGACGCATAGACGCAAATAAACTTTAAAGGCACATCCCCAATCAATTTTAGTGGCGAAGTGATACTTCGGCACGCGTGCTAGGATAATGATGTTTAATCGAAAGTATCCTCAATACAATTTCGTGCTGACATGCACGCCGATGTAGAAGTGCAAGCTTGCAAAATGTAAGCTTTTTTGGTGCGTGCCGAATTGTGTCATGCGCATTTTATCATGGAAAAAATAATTTAGGTACATACGTTATTTTCTTATTGCGTTATTATATTTAGGAACGCTGGGATGATTCTATCGACAATCTATCGGTAAATTTAAGAACGGCTTTGGTAGACACCGTATTTACCGATAGATGTATCGGTAAATTTAAGAACTTGTCTATAATATGCAGAATAAAGTATCATTCATCGTCCTAGAATTTAATTACTTTTACTTCATCCGTTTCAAAGATAGTCCCTTGGTGCGAGACTTGCTGTTTGCTGTATAAGCAAGACTATCTATCGATTTACAAGATAAACCCAATCTATGTGCCACACCCTTCACCTCACTAATAGTTAATCTATCCTTAACAGAAACTGAATGTTAAAATTTAAACAAACGTTTTTGTAAAAGTTATGATCAATGATGAAGGATAAGATATTTTGTAAAAGTACGAATCAAGTGGAGGTTGAAATATATCAAATTACTTGGTAGTATCGAACTACAAAATGAAGATCTATTCAACGATTAAATACACACTTTTTGTTCTTTTACCCAATCAAGGTTGATCACATTAAAGCACCGGGGGCCGTTAACTGACTTTAATTGCTTTGGGCACGGGTCAGAGGCCAAAGAAAAAAAAACAAAAATGTGTATAATCCAAAATAATATTTCTTTTGGATATTGCAATTTATTTCGAACTGACCTTACTTTTGAACACTCGCAAGTCAAATAATTTTGAGGTTATAATCCATTACAATTATTAATGTTTCAATTTTAATTGATAGTATGTAATGGATACAAAATAACTGATAATTGAGTTATTTCTGGGCGATTAAAGAGATTAACCTCTATATTATACCAAATCGGAACCTTGAAGCTTAAATATACATTTTTAAGTATCAATCTTGCGTGTGGTCTATTATTCGAGATGGAACTGTTAGTGTTGACATGTGGGAGGATAGATGGCAATCAACTAGATTTGCATGACTGAAATCAATTCCAGCTTAAGGTATACATTTAATCACAATGTTTATTACATTGTATCAATAAAATTCGTATATAATGGATGGTTTAACAAAAGAATATTTACATTTTACCAAGATCGCGCGTCAAAAATTGATAGCTGATGAAAATTTGGAATAATTAAGATAAATTCGAAACGGAATTTACGATTCAATCTTTAAACCAATACCGAAATCGATCAACTGTCGACTAATGTTAGAGGACTGTTGTCATAGGTATTTTGGTGCCTTGTACGTTGACGTTGTTGTTGTTTTGGTCAAGTATTCGTTGCACTTTCTCAATTTTCTGGTGTTAATAGTCTGAAGGAAAGATGGTAAAATTAAATGTTCTGTTCATTATCAAACATTTTCATTGCAATCATTTTTATTACTATTGCCAATGTAGTTTCCCTCAATCAGGAGGCTGATGTATGTAACTATGTTTAAGCTGATACAATCTACGGCTACGTACAGGTCCCGGAGGAACCAAAAGGCCCCGATATGAGGATCAATATATATCAAGCATTTTGTGAAATCACTAGCATAACTCAAAATATTTGTGGTTCATTTCATTTTACACCTAGTCCCCTGCACTAAACACGATAGGTACTTGTGGTGGAGTATTTACGAAGCACAAATTTACTGTTTTAGCCTGAACATTATTTTATTATAGCCGCCTACAAATACTAACAAGCTATAAACAATAAATAAATATTTTTATGTATACAAAACACATGACAAGACAACGACATTTGACCGTCCTCATCTGTCATTGAAGTTCCTTACAGCGCTATCCATCAAAACGGTGGAACAGCTGAACTAATGTACAGAAGTGTTCGTTGCAGAATCTTCCGTGCAACAAATCTAAAAAAATACAATGAATTGAAATTTCATACTTCCAGAATCGAATTCTCTAGGCTTTCTTTTGGGGAGAAGGTCTTGGCGTTCAAATTGGTGACCACAAATTGTCAAAACTGTCAAAATCACACCATCACTTAATGGCTTATATCTTTTTTATAACAATCTTAAACTTGACCAAAATACCTCATCCCCAAGACAAAGGTCCAAGTTATATTATGTTCAAATTTCATCTGTTAATTTTACTGCATTCTTTGGATTTGTTGCATACAAAATGATTTAAATTTTGCTTGCAAGTCAGGGGTGCCAACTGTTTTGAGCTGTCTAAATTGTAAAGCCCCTCTGGAATATCAAAAAATTTTCAACACTGGACGCGCTCAGCCACGCTAGCGCAAAGTTAGCGCTAGCAGCGGCGCTCTGTGAAAGCGCTAGAAGATGGCTGAACGTCTATGCTTTGATGCTCTGCTCTGTGACAAATATTCGATCCATAATCGTTGGTATATTTCCACGCAATATTTTTCCATCAATATTAAATTCTACAGTTGTATACGGTTCAGTATTCTCCACCATCATTAAACCTTATTAAACACTAATAAAAACTAAATAACAGAAAGTTTATCTTAAAGGTTAGAATTTAGAATTGTTGAATTGTTTTTGTTGACATCATAGGTTGACATAACGAATCGCTGACCAGCTTAGCGGAAAATAAATTCGCTGGAAAAATGGCGACCGCTAGAGCTAGCACTGTCATTTAGCGGTCAAATTCGCCCACTGCTTACTCAGCGCTTGTCTAGCACTAGCGTGGCTGAACGCTCCCAATATGTCAACTCGACACATCACAAAACAATAAAATTCAGGCACCAAAATGGCGGATGAGAATACTTATCTCTTTAGTACCTCACTAATGTGAAAATAAATAATTAACTATTAATATCTTCTGTAGGTTAGGTTAGGTGGCGACAATTGGGGTTTTATTTGGAAATTGTACCACCAATTCATCAGTTTTAATAAGAAAAACTACTTCAATAAAAAATAAAATGTCATTGCTGGTTTATTGAAAAAAAAACACAGTTTGACATATTATGAAATATACTACTTATCAAATGATTAATTACCTAATTAAAACATTACCTAGTAAATTATTATTTAGATCCTCCCACTTAAATTAATTACCAGTCACACTCCATCCAGTATTTCTGAATGAAGAATAAAAAAAATCATTTTTAATATTCTTTCAAGGTCGACCGCAGTTTTAAACAAACGACACTTTTATACCAATGGGACATAATTATAATTGATTAACCTGAAATAAAAAAAAAAAGAAAAGATTTTCGGGAGATAATAACAATTTGTTTATTAGGTATGTAGTCATTTTTTAAAATATTGTTATCTCAAAATCAGAAATCGTGGAAGGTCCGTTTTATCGTCATACGTTTTCTGTATTCAAAGATAACCAAGGACGGCTGGTCCAATAAAAATAATTACCATAGGTAAGGTGTGCTTAGTGTTTTATGTAAATTATTAACTGTGCTATTGAAAAGTTAGTTCGGAGGCTTACAAGGATGGTCTGCAAAAATATCAATGTGGTTTGCTGTTCGCCTTGCAGTAGGCTCGATATTCTTCTTCTTGAGAAACCGTTCTCTTTCGAAGGTTGTCGGTCATAATGACCATGGATGCTTTATTTGTCACGGATATAAAGAGCTGACTTTAAGGGAATTCTCTTAAATTGCACCATGAGCAAACCACTAGATTCAATGTCAAAGCAACTACGAGCCCGGTTCCATTAATAAATCCATTAATTATGTCTTTTCTGTTCACTTCTATTATCACTTTTAAAGACTACTACGTTTTTCTATTTATATCGAACCGAATCAATTGTAATTGCTTAATTAAAACAATTTAAACGTTTCTAAATCTGCAGTAACATCTGTCCAAACTTTTCTCACGTCAAATATTATAAAAGATTACCGAAAATGATCCCAGGAAAGTAGGTAACGAAGAATAGTTTCAAAATAATAATTTCTCTGTTCAGGAGAGTTATTATAACAAGAGTTTTAAGAAAAGTCCACTGCCATAATATTCCAACAATCATAGAAACCCTACAAGTGTTGGATACTTGGCCACTCAAATCACAAAAACCATGGAAAGGCAGATTCAGTAACCCGAGAAAGAGCACGATGTGTTCCTATAGGTACGGAACATTTTTTAGGTAGAACGAAAGCGCTTAAAAAATTTCAATAATTGGATAAAAAAGTATGACGAAACAAAGTACCAGGAATGAGACAGATTAAAGAGTTCACCAAAGAACTATCGCCAAATTTCACGGGATTGGTACCTACTGAGCCAGAATAGGCGAACAGCCAGATCCATGGTTGAACTCCTCACAAGGTACTGTAGGTTTTGCCAAGTAGACGAGGAAATCTTAGCACCCATCATACTGTCCTACTTTGTAAGTCTGACTAGGCTAAGACTTTCGACGATAGGATAGGAAAAACTACTATATATGGATGACCTGATGGAGACTGGGATAAGGATGGGCCTAGACAGTGAATTCCAACAAAAATGAGGTCATTCTCAATAGATCTGTCATAGAGAAGAGGCCTCTAGAAAAGCACTCAAGCCTCATATCAATCTTAATCCATTAAAGTTTCGAATTTTGTATTCCATGTATTGTAATTTACAGATTGTTACAGTAATAACCTTTGTTCATAATTATTCTACCGCTAAATAATATTATATTACATTTTATTAGTTGTATAAGCGACCTTACTATTTTTTAACAATTCAACTTGATGAAATCATTTCTCGAACCTTCAATATCTACAAGATAAGTATAATGTTCAATAAATGCGGTTCACTGAACAAAATAGTCTCTGCTATCGGAAATTCATTAAAATACTCAAATCGATTATTGATATTTTTTATTAAAGGACACATTTTAATTATTATGTGAACTTGGGCGAGCTAAATTGAAAGTTTGTTAGATGAAAATGATAAAGTGTGTTTTTTTAAATCTAATTAGAAGCTAGATCAAATCATTAGTTGTTATACAATGAATGAATATGGGTGGACCATTGATACGCTCACTATTCTCACGCATAATGGTTTTTGAGGTATCAACCTTCTAAAAACCTAAAGATGTTTTTAACAGGCAAAAGCAGTTTACAAAATAAGTCCCAAGGGTTGCTGAACAGATGCTAATATTCGGAAATGGCATTAATGCTTTTCTTGGTAAAGCTCGGTACAATTTTCATAGCACTACTTTCAGTGGTTAACTCTCCGTTTCGCATAAAAAGAAACCACCTGAAGTTTTCCAACTGTCTTGCGCAGAAATCAAAATCGGTTATGTTTATCTATATACTATACTCCGATAGCCAAGCAGCACTAAAGGCGATAAGCTCATATTGGACAATGTCAAATCTGGTGTGGGAGTGTCGCAAGGCCCTCAACAAACTAAGTAGTCATAATAGAGTGCCAGGTCACCAAGGAATAAAAGGCAATGAAAAGGCCGATGAATTAGCCAAGCAGGGAGCGACTGAGATCATGATAGGGCCAGAACCTTCCTGTGGAATTGCAAAAAACCTTACTAAAGAGAGCATCCACCAATGGATAAACAACCAGACGTTGCTCTGGTGGCATAGAACCCCAGGACAAAGGCACGCTAAATTATTCCTTAAAAGTCCTTCGGCCAAACTATCACGCGACCTACTATGTCAAAGTCGAGGAACGACGAGGATGATGGTGGGAATGCTGAGGCTGAGGAAGCATATGCAGCCAATTGGCCTAGCAGATGACAGCCTATTTAGGTTTTGCCAAGAAGAAGACGAAACCGCGGAGCACACACTATGTGAGTGCGAATACCTAGTAAGGGTGCGGTTTCACTTATTCGGAGAAGAAAAACCGAGGGCAAAGAGCTACGAAAGGGAGGCGGTATCTAGGCTAATAGGTCTAACAAAAATAATAAAGCTGGATATCAAGCTCTAAAAATAGGGAGGACCACAATAGATCTGCAAAGGTCTCAGTGGGACCATTTCTAATCTAATCAAATCTAGAACTGCGAGAGCTCCACAGCTCGTAGATCAGGCTTTTCAAAATTTTGAAGTGAGTACCAGAAAAATTGACCAACAAGACTGTTTGGAACGTTCGAAAATTGATTGTAACCATATCATGTGCGTGCTCAAAATTTATGGATTTTATTTATTTGAAATTTTCTCAAATTTCAATCAAAATTTTTTTATAATTTTACCTAGATACGACTACAATGTTATTAGGAGAGAAAAAATGGAAAAGGACGGTGGAGCAGAAATATATAACAAACGAACAATCAGAAGACTAAGAAGGCCTAAATGTATTGAAAAGCTCGTAGTATTGATCTATTGTTAGCTCTTGTATCTTTTTAAACAATTTATGCGTACAAAATTGCTTGAGGCTAAGGAAATTAAAATTTTCAACATGTCATTGGATGAATAGTGTTAAATATAATTAAGCGATTTATAATTACCATAATTTGACTAAACTGCGGGTGTTTCTTAAATTTTTTATGCTAAGTATGGAATTGCCAAAACCGTCGAATAAAATATACTTGGTATAAATATTTATATATTTTCTTAAACCTGTTAAGTGACTGCTATTTATAAAAATATTTTTAACTTAAATGAACAATTCACGCGGCGGGTGTGACACTAATTGAAGTGAAAAAAAAACATTTATTTATTTTAATTTAAAAAAATTATCTTCAAATATACATTAAACAGTAAGAAAGCGTCCTGTGTTCGTGGTAGAGTGAAGAATTTATATTGAAAACTGTAAAATATTTTAAATCAACCTCCTTTACATCTTGTAATACAGGGAGAGGCAAAACTAGGTATTTATAGACTGGAAAACACAATGAGCAACCTAAACGTTAGATCAGGGTATATGGACATCGGAAGAGTTGTGTCCAAGGACGTGCTAAGCATGAGGACCTATCAAACAACCAAACAATACTCCTTTAACATTTGAGTCGAGTTGTCAGTTATAAACAAGTAAGTATCGTTAGAAATGATTATACAGATGTGTTTATAGTAGTTAATGGTACTGGGGTGGTAGTAAATCACACCTCTGTATTCCTGTCGGAAGCATACGAATTCCGTCCAGCTGACTTGAGTACTACAGTAAAAGTCACGAATGTTTAACTATCATGGTTATACTACATTTTGAAATTCTAGAAATAAATTGTTACAAAACTTACCTCTTGAATGGCATTTAACGGCAAAAGTAGTCCGCCATTAGCCATTTCGTTTTGAAAATATTCATGTAATTTTCTAATACACTCACATTTACTTTCCAATCGTTTACCAGGCATTTTGTCGAAAAATGACATATGTATCTTTTAATTTGTTTTAATTGGACATACGCGGTCAGTGATATCCACATAAAATTAGAGTGTCTTTGATACATTCAGGGAAGTATAACGTAACGAGAAACATTCGTGAATTTTACTGAAGACACATAGCAGGTCAGAGGACATAATGCCTAAACTGGGAAAATTATTGGTATACCAAAAACAGTATTATAAGGATCTGTGAAGAAATGAATCAAGGACCAACATAAAAATTACTGGGAAAATATTCCAAGACAAATACCGACAGGTGAATTCACCAATGAAGACTAAAGCCAAATAGATACATTTAGATCAAAAACCGCCCTGAAAACCTTACATCACATATAAATGATAACAACCCCAACTTAAGACTATCATTTAAAAATACAGTGTGACTAGAGTTCCGCTGGCGGAGTTAGGTACACGCATATTTCATATTTTGCTTAGATATTAATTTATAATAGTAAAGTTCATATAAAAAATAACTATTAATAGGAAATAAACCAGTTTCCTTTGGAAATTACTTCCAAATTTTAAAATAAAATTCAAATTTTATTGCAGTTTCCGACCACCACCCGAGGATTTCCGAACGCTACTGATGATACGTGTGATGTCATACCATGTGATTACTTTTGTCAATATGGCCGGAATTGCATTAGTTTCTGTGTAGTTTTGTGTTTATATTGTATTTTAATTAACTATTAATTGCTTCATCAACGTAAAAATATCATTTATATGTTTGTTTCAGACCATTACGTGTTTGTGTGTGCTTTTTTTTATTACTAAAAGTCAACGTAAAGTTGAAAGTGGACATAAATATTCGATATTTCCGAGGATATTTTAAAACTTTTAGAAGAAAATATTTTATTTACTAGTTCAGTGTTCAGTGACGCATAGCTTGCAACCACAATGCCCTTCTCTTAAGTGTATTTTTGCTTGCGCCACCAGGTAAAGTAACAAATATTTTGTCTGGAGTTTTAATAGTCGTTGATTTACACTCTGGAACAATGCAATACTTGTAATACAAAGTTTTTTTTTCGGCTTTATCCATTTTTAAAGCTTTTCGAAACAAATTAGGTCACAAGAACTCAGAGCGTGATACACGAATAAGAACGTAAACAAATGACGTCACTCCATGGGGCAGCCATCTTTATGACGTAAAGCGCGTTTTGGCGGACTTTTTCCAAAATTCATACCGATCCTGTATTTCAAATCAGCACCAGTGTTTTCCTAACCAGTTTCTTTTTGCATATTTATAAAGGTATGATACATGGTTAACAGCAATTTTATACATACAAAATGCTTTTACAATAAAGGCCAATTCACAAACATGATGTTCATTACGCCGACAGTAGCATTATTTGGAAATTGGAATAAGTTTATGGATGGAGTTTATGATTTAGGACATGACGAAGAGAACGTCAAGTTATGAATCGGCCTTAAGAAACCAAATATACAATACGCAATTAGTTCAAATAATAAAGATACAATCGTCAACTATTCTAATTAATACTCCACGACCTTAACAAATATTTATAAATAAATTGTAAACATTTCTCCCTCTAGCAAAACCTTTAACAACATCATTCTGTGATTAAAAATGACCTATAATGACAGGAGTTTTATTGAGACAAGTGTTAATGATATCACTGGTGACGTTATCTGAGCAAGAGTAACAAACAATTGCATTTACTATATTTACTACCTTTATTGTTTTTATATAATTTTCATTGCCATAAAATTCAACTTTTATTATTGAAGGTAAATGAATTACTTAATACTTATTGATAACCTTTCACTGCGGAAGCGAATATAAATATTACAAAATGATTTTCCAGATGTGGACATTTCATTTAATAACACACAGTTTTAACGAACAATAACTTATGAGAAGTGTCAGCGTGAAGTTTGACGTCAAAAAAGTAAACCAGAGCTACGCAATAAATTAAAAGAAAAAATATGTCCACCGAAATTGTGAAAATCGAAAAATTGGAGTATCGAGCCATCATCAAGTACCTGTATTTAAAAGGGTTAAGAGGTAAGCAGATTTACGACAATATGCTTAATACCCTTGGTGATCAATGTCCTTCATATGCGACCGTGAAAAATTGGACTGCAAGCTTCAAAAGAGGTAAATTTTCCATTGAAGATGATGACCGATCGGGAAGGCCAGTTTCTGTGTCAGTCCCCGAAAATATCGATGCAGCTCATGACATGATTTTATCAGACCGTCGAATTGGGCTAAAATGGATATCTGAAGCACGGAATATTTCATACGAACGCGTTCATCATATAGTTCACGTCAATTTGGACATGAGAAAAATTGCTGCAATATGGATCCCCAAATGTTTGAATGTTGACCAAAAGCGTGCAAGGGTAGAGCATCACGTTCGATCTGTGCTCGATTTGAAATCGATGTAGCCTTCTTAAACCGAATTGTTACTATGGATGGGACTTGGGTACATTTCTACGATCCAGAAACAAAGCAACAATCGATGGAATGGCGACACTCTGGTTCTCTAAGACCTAAGAAGTTTCGTGTCCAAAAATCTGCTACAATAGTTCTTGCTTCAGTTTTTTGGGATTGCCATGGAGTAATCATGATTGATTTTTTGGATAAGGGTAGAACAATAACTGGAGATTACTATTCGACATTACTTACCACTCTACGGGAAAAAATTAAAGAGAAAAGACGCGGAAAGCTATCCAAAGGTGCACTCAATTGTTGCCATGCAAAAAATTCGTGATTTAGGGTTTGAATTACTAGAACACCCCCCTTATTCACCAGATTTGGCTCCGTCCGACTATCATCTTTTTCCTCAACTGAAAAAAAGTTTAAAAGGTCGTAAATTTTCTTCCAACGAGGAGTTAATAAAAGCTGTGGAGGTCTGGTTTGCAGAGCAAGAAGAAACATTTTTTTTAAAGGTCTAGAGACGTTGCAGGTTCGCTGTAATGAATGTATCCAATTAAGAGGAGAATATGTTGGGTAATAAAATATTTTGACATTGAAATTTTGTTTGGTTCTATAGTGGGCTAAGAATTTTTCAATATATCCTCGTATAAGAGAAGTTGGTTATTAAGATTACTGATTATTCTTCATAAAATTTGTCGTTAATATTCTGATGTTTAACGTCATTCCAATCTTACTCACTCAATATTTTTTTTGAGCTGGAATACCACAGTTTGCTCTGGTTTCTGTGAGTGGTCTGTTCGGAACCGTGCACAGAGATTGATTGTGCCCTAATCCAAGTTGGATTATTCCTTTAAGTTCAGTCTTCATCCTCAGATCGCACAATCGCAAATTGTGGAAACATTTTGATGCTTGAGCAGTTTACAAGTTCTAACAATTTAAATATCTACTTGATATAGGAAGGTTGGTATTTGACGCATTTACCGGTGAAATGTTTGGTTTTGTTGCACAATTTACTAGGTATTTCGTATGCAGAAACATTTCAAAAAATCGGATACAATTCAACACAAACAAAAGCTATTGTGTTTCTTTCCAATACAAGTATTTACTTATGTATTTTTTCCATCCATTTACACACTTCAGTGGGTATTAATAATAGAAACTTTTAAAAAAATGCTCGATATTTACGAACTTACATGCCGTTACATTCGAATGAGTTTTGTTCAAACTGGAATGAATTTAATTTTTTTAGTTTTATAAATGATTATTTGGTGATTGTTAACTTTTTATCTGAATTTAAATAAATTTTAGTTAAAAAAAAACTAAAAAACACGCTTTATAGGTAGTAAATCATCGAAATGAAAAGTAAAAAAAAATTCCGAATTAATCTGAGCGTTTAAAGTGGGTGAGAATCGAGTTTAAAGGTTGCGTTATAAATGGAACACCCTATATATATATATATATATCGGTCCTTGTCAATGAGTCCTTGAATTTTTACTGCGCGTATGCTTGTAACAAGATGATACTGGGTATATCCTTATGTGCAGGTTTTTACAAGTTCAAAATGTATCGCGACCACAAAGCGAATGCCTACCTCCTACAACTTACATAATTTTTTTACTTCATAGACACTTTTATAAATAATCATTGTATGTTGAGATCCATTATCGTGGACCCCCATTTTCATTTCATGGACACCCAAATTTTTTTTTCGCTGACTTAGACCCCTTACAGGTTGTCATAGACCACTGGGGGTCGATATAGACCACTTTCGGAATCTCTGCAAAGCATCAATGAATCAAGGATTGGTAAGAATAAAGTAATACAAAAAATTGCAGAATATCTTAAGTTCCCAAATGCCAAACATATTAAAGAGCATAGTGTTAGAAGAACTTAAGCAACTCTATTAGTAAACAATGTTTTGCAAAAAAAGGGATGATTTCAGATCAAATTATAGGAATTTATATATATTCTGACCATGATTAGCCATTAATACTGAATATCTTCTGTAAGTTCCTTGTGGCATTACTTATTCTTTTTTCTCTTATTTTTTTGGGAATCAAACCACAATAATGTTTTTTATTTTTATTTCGGGCCAGGCTTGCCCCCTCAGCTGTGTTCTCTGCTTGCTAGTTTTCTCTCAAACAGGTCTCTCCATGTAGTGGTCGATGGAGTTTCATCTGACACTCTACTCATAAATGCTGGTGTTCCGCAAGGATCTATTCTAGCACCAACACTATTTCTACTTCACATCAACGACCTGTTGAAAGCAACTTCATGTCCAGTACACAGCTTTGCCGATGATAGTACCCTCCATACCGCTTTCTCTTCCAGGGCTCCTATATCAGCCCGTGAAACCAGAAATGAACGAGGAAGAAATGTTAACAATATAAATATGGACTTAGCGACAATTCTCGAATGGGGATCTAATAACTTGGTAGAATTCAATGCAAACAAAACACAAGCATGTCTTTTCTCTAGAAAAGCCGATCTCACTGTGCCTAACATAATTTTGTCAGAAGTAACCATACCATTGAAGTCATCCATATCGATGCTTGGTATTACTATCAGCAATAACCTCTCCTGGGAAAATCACGTTAGGTCCATTGCCAAAAGTGCTTCCCAAAAACTTGGTTTCTTGTTTCGTGCCAAGAGCTATTTCACTTCCAGTCAGCTGCTTATGATCTATAAGGCACAGATCCGACCTGTCCTGGAATACTGTTCCCATATTTGGAGTGCGGCACCTAAACATATCCTGAAACTATTGGATTCTGTCCAAAAAAGGGCAATTCGTCTCGTCGGTGATGCCTCGCTTACAAAATCGCTCACTTCTCTGGAACACCGTAGAAAAGTTGGCGATTTGTCTCTATTTTATAGATATTTTCATGGGCGATGCTCTTCTGAAATATCAACAATCCTTCCTCCTTTGGCAGTCTCCTCGAGATTAACCCGTCAAGTTCATTCTTCACACCCCTTCGTGGTCACTTTGGAGACCTGCAGAACATCACTTTCCAAAGACTCGTTCATCCAACGAACAGCTAGGCTTTGGAACTCATTGCCTAGGGAGGTGTTCCCCGAGGCATACAACCTCCAGAAATTTAAGAAGAACACCAACTCCTACCTCCTTTCCCTTGGTTCCCACGATGTTGAACATTACAGGATATTCCTTTTCGTGGGAACCAGAACATAAAAAAAAAAGATAGATTCTTCCTATCAGGTCTTTTCTATTGTCAAGATATTTAAAAATTAAGGTATTACGGTAATCAGTGACGTGGGCTGAGAATGAAACAAATATTTTGATCGTTTTGAATAAATATAAAATGTACACATTTTAAATCGGAACGATTAATTCTTAAACTCTTATTGAATTTGGCCAATTGATTGATATATTGCTCCGCCAGGTTTATGAATAAACTATAGTATTGAAACACACTATAGAACTATTTAAAACCGGAAATCCAAATCACAGAAATTCCATTCCACTTCAATACATTTTTCCAGCTAATGCTACCTTCTATGGCAAGTAATTCGAGACTATTATGCATATTACTATCAAACGGTTTTGTTGAATACGAGAACATTTCCCGTTATTCATAAATTTAATAAAAATAACCTTCCGAAATCAGTTTAAATAACAACATAAAAACCACGTTACAATGATTATATTCAGAAAAAGTAGCTGTCCTTTCCACGCCTTTATGTATCTACCTATTCAAAGTGGTTTGTTTCGTACGACATTAAAAAAAATGTAGATCATGTCATATTATTATTGCGGTTTGTAGACAACTATTAGTATGTCTTAGAAAAACGCTAAAAGAAACGAAAAATTTAATAGCATTCTACCGCACACGGAATGCGATCGACCGTGGTCATTTTTTGGTTTGCTTTGTACAGCTTTGCGGCAAAAATTATATAAACATATTTTTGTTTGATTTGAACATTAACAAAAATTGAGGATAAACTTATATAAGAATTACGCAGGATTAAATTAAAATTTCGACATATTGTTTATCAAAATACTCACAATTGGAGTGGTAAAACCAATGTGAATCAATAGTTATTTAGCTTTTCCGGAATGAGTTGCTTGAAAAGAAATTTCAGCAAAGTAATTGTTATTTCATAATGTTCAGTTTGAAGTACAGTTTACGCAATACACGAAGTTGAAAGATAAACTAAAAAACTTCAGACTATAGCGCCGAGTGTTGATTATCTAACATTTTTAATATCTAAAGTAAGTCCTCTTTTTTAAGCAATCGTCAGGTTTTTTATATTGTCGAAAATTCATATCTATCTAATTATTAATTGTTCGTTAAAAAATATCTTTTGTAGGAAATTGAAGATCTATTGAATTTTTTCGTAAACCTCACCGTTTAAAAGATATCGAAGGTTGAAGTTAGATTATTTTAAGACAAATTTCTGTTTTTCTTATGAATTTTTTAACTTGGTAACAACATTTTTTTATGAAATGCGTAATTCATAGTTGCGTGGGAAATTAACTGCTCTACAAAAATAATCTCTTATGATTTGTAGATTATATTAAGCGTTTGAAAGATATTCATCGTGAAACTACAATGCACGCCAATTTTAACAGTTTTGTGGTCGGTAACAATCTTCAAATGTCTCTTGCCCACTTTCAATAGCCAGCTTGAGAGTTCGTTGTCTACCTTGTTCAGTAGGTGATCTTTTGTCAATCTCCATTTGAATTGGTGTAGCTAGTTCCAGATTTCTTTTCTCATGCAATCCTTTGTGATTCCACAGAAATGTTCCAGAGTCTTCCAATTCATTACCTGCAATCCCCTCTTCCATACTAAAGACACTCTGTTGCCAGCCTATTAAGATATTCAGTTTTTAATCAATCTAGACTGTCCATTCACCGGTCCATATGATCACTTCAAACCTTCGGAATTCTACATTTGATATGTGAGCAGTTTTCGAGATATATCGATTATTATAATTTTGTTAATTTGAAAAGTTTACTGTACAAAGATATTGGCTAGATGGAATTTAGAAAAGATAATATCTAAATTAATATAAACCAATGATTTGGCTGTAGCTATTAACTGTCAACATTTCATTATAAACCTGTTTAACTTTTCGATTGTTGAAATTGTTAAAAAAAATCTTGTACGTAATTAATTGTGTACAATGAAATGTTCAAATTCTCGATAGAAAGATAGTCTCCCGGAAGAGTAGAATTATTTAATGATGCATTAAGGACATTTTTCAAACAACACTTGTGTATGTATTTTTTTTTGTTGACACAAGTTGTTGTGAATTATTCATGGGCATGTAATCATCATTATTCATTGCTATATAAAGACGGCCAAAATATATTGTTAAGTGACTAAAGTGTTATTTATTTTATTTTGTTACCTATAACCTTTCAAATTGTTTCCTCGATTGAGTATAATCCTACATGTTTCATGTCAGATAAGATATTCACTTTATCAATATATCTACGATATATACGTTAGGAGATGTCTATATTCATCTATGATCATTAACAGCTGATTGTACTGACAGATTCTATTTTATGATGAAGTACATTTCCTGTTTTGTACTGATCTTGCGCACTGACTACTGTAAACAGTCACAAAGAACGTTTAATTTGCACTTTCTGAACCTGCACAGTTAGTGGATTTAAAAAACCTTAATTGACTGACAGTTGACAATACCCCTGAGGAAAAACAATTATTTCGTTAGATTTTAGATTTGTAATTTGGTTGTTTTGTATTGATTTGATGATCCTTTTTATTATAAACAGTCATATATAGCTGTTGAAATACCTATAAGCAATTAAAACAATGTCTAAAAAGCACTAAATCAAAATAAAATATCTATTCAGAATCACGTGTTGAGCAAAAAGCGCTTGTTAATCATCAGATTCACGGAACATGTAGTATATTCCGTGTCATATTCCTCAGGGCATGACGTCACTTGCTCTATTTCAACACATAAAAGGAAAGGTTAGTCGTAACACATTAGTCCACAGTTGCCAGTTGTGTTCGAGCTAAAATATAACCTATAAACTTTTCAGCTACTTCTTCTAACCAAGGTTTTTTCTTGAATAATATCCATTACTGTGTGCATGTCTCGGCAACCTTGCAATACCATCATATTTAAACTCATCGTTTTCTTTAGGGTGGCACTTTGGCACGAAAAATATCTTACAATATCTAAATGCGAGTGGCACACAAAACCCTAGATAAAATAAATATCTACAAAGTTTGGTTAGATTTGCATTCCTACACAAATGGCAACGTTGGCCTAAGATAAAGTCATCTTTCTAACCTAAAATTAGGTTGTTTGAGGAATGAATATTCTATTAATTATTATTGTATTTTGTTGGGAAAATGAAAATATCTTTACCTGAATGGATGTGCATGTGCAGATGAGACAGGATGTAAGTAGAATGATCAAACGCTGTGTCATTTTGTCCTGCAACAAAAAAAAATAAAACCAATATTGAAAATTCAAATGCATGCCATTGAAGTCTATTAAATGATAATACGGGCGTACATGAACTGCGGACCAAAAACCATAAATGATTTTTAAAATTTGTCATGTGTTTTTAATGACCCATGAATTGCGGACCAAGTCGAAAGGGCCACCTGAAATCAGGAGCGTTTAAATGTAGCTCTTACCAACGTTGCCAAGTGTAGTCCTAAACTAAAACGTTTGTGTTTTGGAAAGTAAAAATATTTTAATAATGATATTTATCACGAATGCATAGATACATTTTCCCTAATCGAAAAATTGAATTGTGTAATTGACAGATTATTATAATAATTTTCAATAATAACCTAACTAAAACCACCCTACCTAACCCCCTACCCTTATCCGAATCGAAAAATTGAATTGTGTAATTGACAGATTATTATAATAATTTTCAATAATAACCTAACTAAAACCACCCTACCTTACCCCCTACCCTAATCCGAATCGAAAAATTCTTCGTATTTTTAGTCAATTTTTGAAAAAAACAATAAGAAAATAAAAATAAAAATGTATTTCTTTAAAAACTATAATTTTCTTATTCAAAATAAAAAAATATTGAAATGATAATGGTTTACTATTCCCTAATTTTTACACCTTACCTTTACCCTAGTTGTATAAACTTAAGCTTAGTCCGCAATTCATGGTTTTTAAAAGAGGGGTCTTCTTGGTTTGGTCCGCAGTTCGAGTACGGAATTATTGGAATCAGGTAATCGGTCCGCAATTCGAGGCCGCCGGATAATACATTATATTTTATCTGTTGTCGTTGTAATACATTTTTTAACAAACAATTAGAGAAACAATACCATATTTTAAATTCATTTTAGAAACCTGTTTATATTTTTTTTATGAGCATTAAGAAACTGAACTTTTTTTGTTTTTGCTCTCTTGACGTGCACATATAAAATTAATGAAACAAAAAGATACAAATTTTACGTTAAATCTTGAATTATTTCGAACATTCTATCCGAATATAGTTTTAAAATTTGTATTTGTAAACCTATTATTAAAATTAAAACTGTCTCTAGATTGCAGCTTCCAGTCCATAACAAAACATAAATATGGTCAAAAGAATTACCGACGAAGGAAATATGTTTGTACGGAAAGCAAAAATCCCTAGTAATTGCAGAATCACAATAATAAGAAGTGATAACATGAAGGAATACAATTAACGACAACCAACCATACCATATTCAGCTAAACTGGGATGGGTTGGAAGCATGCAGTCAGGAAGGAACGTTGGTGTGGTACAAAGACTGATCTAAAACTGACATAGGAACAGGAACTGGAATGAAGATACTGTTAGCTTAATAAAAGTTACTGGCCTCTTCACATTAACCGTACAATCAAGAGCACTGAGGTGTCGAGGTCTCGAAGCCTCTGACTGGTGGTGCCAAACCAATCAATCAATTAACTGATCTCTCTAGAACACACGTACTAGTAAGTTCGTCGTTAACTCCTACACATCTTGCTCACGCAACGTAAACGCGCTACTTGAACAGAAAAATCAAACGTCGCACATGCAAGTACCACGCATCTGACAGGCAGAAGTTGTAATAAACTTTTTGCCTTTATTTGGCTATTAGTATTTTTCCGGTAGGCTGAACTAATTTCCTTTTTCTAGTTCGAGTTGTTCACGTGTGTTTGTTTGTTTATTTCGTTCGAATTTGAAATATGAATATACTTTATGCTTCGAGAATCCTTAAAACCCGACAGAGGATACTAGAAATCACTTGAACAATAATTAAAACAATTATTCATAAATGAAGTTTTCAATTTCATTGTTTGCATAATTAAAACATTTTGCCATAAATTAATAAGGTATTAGTTTGTGATGATTATCTATCATCAATCCGATTCTATCTACCATCTTTTCAAATTAATGAGTATCATTAAAAACGTGATTGTATAATTAATTACATACCCAAACAATGGTTATTTTTTTTTATTTACAAATCTATGACATTGGTAACGTTTTACACACGTTTTTATAGTCGAGTGGTGCAGTTGTTGTTTAATTATTTTTCTCGTCATTTAATACAAACAATTACTCTGCTTACTCTTAGGGAACATTCCGTTGTAAATCAAACTCGAAGCTGTACTGTATCAATTACAATTAAAGAGACTTTTATTTTAGTAAGTTTAGTCTGTTTTTTAACTGCAGCACGTGGTTGTACATCTCGGTGGATTCAAACAAAACATCAAACCTCAGCAGGAGCCAGATAAGGAAAGTCACAAGATTACTTACTGTATCCTAAAGCCTAAAGGCCCCCATACACGTAACTGTATACTTGAACGGTGTACATGCACAAGTGTATTGTACAAGTATGCTTGATTCCTGCGTAGGCGCCACACGTACAAGAGTATACTTGCACTAAAGATGACGCGCTTGCCGCAGTTGCTCATAGCACCAAAATAAACAGTACTCTACTCCCTGCAGCTGTCAAATTGCTACCATTTCACGCTTGTACAAGTCTTCTCCCCCCACACACTCAATTCACTTGCGCAAGTCCGACATGTTCAAGTAAAAAGTATAGAATATCAACAAGTCTGATGTCGCTTGTACAGTTGCCACACTTGTGCAAGTATTTAAACATACACGTTTCAGTTTATTTGTACAATACAGATACGTCTATGGGGGCCTTAAGGAATCACATGAATACAACTGGCATATATAGGAAGGAGCCTATCTGTCGGTTGATTAAACTTGATGGGAACGAGGTTGAAATGAGACAAGAAGTCAAGTATCTAGGTTTGACTCTAGACAGTAAACTCCTGTGGAACAAACTCGAGAAGGAGATTACATACAAAGCAAAAATGGCTCTAATGGTGTGCAGGAATCTGGCAGGGAGAAACTGGGGTTGTTACTTGTAACCCAAAAATCCTGAGCTGGATGTACACTGCCATAGTGAGACCAATTATCACTTATGGAGATATTGCGTGGAGTAGTAGAACTAGACTCTTGACGACGAGAGAAGACCTCTCCAAGATTCAAAGACTAGCCTGTATATGCATAACAGGAGCAATGAGTACATGCCCAACGGCAGAGATATGGAAGTGATTCTCAACCTCACACCATTACATATGGTGGTGGAGAGTGTTGCAGAAAAAACAAGATACAGACTAAGTAGAGAGGGAATCATTAAAAAGAAAACCACCTTTTCACTTCTTAGAAATCAGACAATCTGGGACATGCCACAAGATGGTATGATGAAAAAGTATAACTTTTTAAGGAAATTCGTTACGGAATTAAGCAACAAGAAGGAATGGGATCCAAATACCAGACTTGGAAAGAATGCCATTCAATGGTACACATACGGCTCAAAAGCAATAGAAGAAACTGGGATAGGAGTGTACGGGCCAGGAACCAAACACTCTAAATGCTTGGGAAAAACCCCAAGTATCTTTCAAGCGGAAATTCACGCAATAAGAAGGTGTGCCGAGTTCTATATTGACAAAGTATAAAGAAGGCAAAGGATTATCATAATGTCTGATAGTCAAGCAGCCATTAGAGCGCTGAGTTCTTGTGTAATCAGTTCCAAAATGGTGTGGGAATGCCTAGGCAAACTTAATGAAGGCGAGAACAATATAATCACCTTACTGTGGATTCCAGGACACACTGGAATAGAAGGAAACGAAATAGCAGATGAACTAGCGAAGAGGGGGACTGAAATGACCTTTTGCGGAATCGGCTCCAATGTAATATTGGAAGAAATAGGTAAAGCCGAAGAAAAGAGAAGATCTGACCATTGGAAAGATCTAGCAGGGCTTAGGCAATCTAAGATTCTTCTGGGTGACTACAACCTGTTGAGATCAAATGAATGTATAAGTCAAAGTTAAACTGCACTAATAGTTTGGACAGGAATCCTAACGGGACATTGTCGCCTGAATGGGCACCCTAAAAAGCTCAAAATAGTGGAGGAAGAAGATTGTAGATTTTGTGGAATGGAAGAAGAATCCTCCATCCACATACTTGCGAACTGCACAGCAATTCAGAATCCTAGGGCACAGCACCTGGGAGACTACTGGATAGAAGAGGGACAGTTACTTAAGTTGAAGCCTGCAGATATCCTAAAATTCCTCCGGAAAATAGGACTGAAGGAGCTACTAGTCTCTGAGACTCTCGTCAGAAACTAAGTAGAAGTAAGGGGGCACAATAGATCTTTTAGATCTCAGTGAATGGTACCCAAAAAAAACATACATACATACATCTGTCGGTTGACCATGGAAGATGAGAAAACACATTATCTTTGTAAGTGCAGCACTGTCTGATTGGAGATATATCTAGACTGCTAGGACTAGAGCACCCAAGGGAAGATTTCTCCAAGAAGGATCTAGTGAAAAGACTGTTGAGCTTTATAAGGGTTTCTTCGCATAAACGGTTCAACCAAGAAAAAACCTAAAAGATGAGGTGCCGAGGACTGTTAGCCCCTGGTACCGAACTAATCATCTAATCAAGTTGACTTTATGTTTCTTCCATATTCTGTGAGCTTTTAAAGTTTTAACTTTAATGGTATATATTCTACGCTAAGGATTTCAAATGTTTATTTAGTTTTTTCAAAATGTAGGGGACAAAGTAACACATATCAGCTAGCCCGAGAAGGGACACGATGTGCTCTTACTGGCACAGAAGCGAAAGGGCTGCAAAAAACAAATAGCAGCATATGGATAAAAAATCTGTCTCGAGAGTGGAGGAATAAGGTGCCAATAATGAGGAAGGCCAAAGATTTCATCAAAGAACCCTCACTGAACAGAATAGGAGACCAATCTGGATCCTGGTTTGTAGACTTAACAAACACATGAATAACATCGGATTGGGAGACTCAACCATATGCAGGTTTTGACAAAAAGATGAGTACATAAGCCCCATATTCATCTTATCGAATCTTTACAAATTTCAGATTTGCGCCCTAAGTACATGATAAACACCAAAGAATCTATGAATAAAAAGAAAAACGAACGGATCTGCGAATTACTTTACAACAAATAAAAAAACGCTAGGAATAATTTCACGTTTATTTAAGTGACTTGCAAATTAATTTCGATTATCTATTAAATTCATTCGTCTGGGCTAAGATTTTTCTATTTTCAATTAACCTTGAACGCCGCCGCGTTGGTCGCAATAAAAACCGAGCGAAATCTGTAAAAATATAATTCTCTGCGCTTTGTTTTTTTTTTATTAAAAACTTATTGACACTTCTATTGTTCACTTGAGTGACTGACCAAAATATTACTATAGGTGTTCATATTTTTTAGTACATTAACTGTTAGGCTGTAGAAACAATTATTTTATAACGAATTAAGCTTGCTTCAATAGGCATTTTTAGTATTTTTTTTAATGCTTTAAACTGTAGTATTTTATAAAAAAAGTCCCCGTATTTTTTTTGGTACTGGATGTCTATCCTAAAAAAATACAAAAAGTGCGGAAAGTAAGCACGAGCTTTGTGTCGTCAAAGAGCCTACGACCTTGAAAACGGCAGAAATCAAGTAGTCTGACACAGATTGACATTTCCATTAGTAAAACTTATTTTCAAACAACGTTTGTAATTATTGTGTTTGCGTGATTTCCAGTTTCCATCAACAGAAGATTTTCAAATTCCACTGGTAATAATGTTAAAGGTAAAAACATTCGTCGATCCATGTTTTTCTGCAATGAACGTAAATTAAACAATTATATTTCCATGTCAAAATCAAATTTTCAGTGTCGATCTACAAATCGGTAGGGAGCGCCCTAATCGTTCAAGTTGATTCCTCCATAGGCGTTTTCTCCGTCGCGTCATATGATTGACATGTACACCGTCTGCTATATTTATGGTTTTCGCTCCTCACCTATTCCATAGATTATGAACGCACTTCTAATGTCATCGGTCATTTTTGGTTGACGGGTTTATCCATGGAAACTATATACTCCATGGGTTTGTCGTTTGTTTACTTTTTAATCCATTGAAAACTCACCTAACCCAACTTTATTGTGTTATTTCTATTTGGTTTCTTCACTTTGTTCCAGATTGGTCAAAATAAAATACAGGAAATATAATTCTTAGCTTTTTTTTGTAAAGACTTTTACGTAATCACTGAACAATAATAAAAGAAAGGGAAATGCATTCGTTCACGAGACTTATAATAATAATTGTATCGTGCAGATCTAGAATAAATTACATTGTTCGGTATAAAATACCGCGAAAATAAGAATATAACTATAACTGTGCTTGCTTTTGAGAAAGAATAAATTGATCTACCTATTTATGAAAGTGACAATGTAGCAATTGACGTTAGAATTCATCGAGCTTTGTTGTTACCTAATAATTTAGACGGTTTATTCTTTCAGGACGGGGCTAAGTATAATTCGTAATTAATCCGCTTAATTAACTGTTTCTAATTAATTACACTATTGAATGAAAAAATTATTAAAATTCTAAGCTAGAAAGCATATAAGTAAAAAAATTTTAAATATGAAAACAAAAATATCATCATTAAATAACGTGTAGTTACAATGCTAAAAACTAATAAGGGAGTGTGAGTGCACACACCCTTGTACTATTTTCCAACGTCAATTTAAAAAAATATATTTCCGATGTAATATTTGATGCCGTATTCTGACAAACTCAAACGCAAAGTCACACCGGTAGACCCAGTTCGTAGGTTCGGAGCCTCGATTGGGAATCCCTTTGAATTTGACAAAGATAAGTATCTCGGACCAGACAGGAAAGAAGGGTCTACTAGTATGAGATATCAGACTTAATACAAGCTAAGAGCTTTATGAAAAAACCTTCAATACTCAAAGCAAAAGCCTTCCTATAAACATTCACAAGGAAAAGATCTGTAATGGGGATACTACCTGGACACTTCAGAGTAAAACTATGAATATGGTAGAGAAGGGTTGTTTCAACAACTTGGAAGAATATGAATCCGCGGAACACATAAGCTTTATTCGGGTTCAAGCAATAACTGTTCGGAGTTTGCGCAGTCGAAATTGGCTTGTTCGGGTTTTAACAGGAGGGTTCTGACACCCGCACTTTGGCGTTCGGGTTTATTTTAGAGCAATTCTTGGACGGTTCGAAAACCGTCTAAGCCAATCCCAAGTCTCGGGCTAGGACGATTTACGGATTACTTTTTAAGCATGCTCAAATCATTTGCAAAGGAGGAGGGTGGGAGCTATTAGAAAATTCGCAGAGGAAAGAGGTTAGAGGAAGAGGTTTGTTTATTGTGTGTTGATACAGGATACATAGCAATAGCGATGATGATAAGTTATCTTCAATTGTCAATTTAGTTAGGTTAGTTCAGTTCTATAGACCATGCGGGTTTTTTCAAACTGTGTTCAATTTTAAACGGTCCGAAAATAGTTCTTAGGACTGAATGAAGTACGCAACTAGTTCTGCGCAATTCCAGCTTGGTTTACGGACTGTCCAGAAACAAAAACCCGAATAAAGCTATACAGTGTTGCTGTTGATCAAGTCAGAATACCCTAGTAGCTATGTTTGTCTGCCATAAGGATGTAGATTTACTCACCCTAGATCTCTTGTACCATTTTCGAACACTTTATAACATTATTCAAATTGTTTTGTATCTATATAATTTAATTGTAATATTGGTCCTTAAGCCTGTTCTGTTGAAGATAAACCAACCTATATTTTTAAAATTCTAGTATGGAGAAAATGACTATTACAATAATTCTAATGGATTTCCGATTATGTAAAAAGTCAGTTACAAAACCGTTAGTCGTTAAAAATAAACGATTTGTTTTCATAACACGAACTATGACAAAATTAAACTAAGCCATCCTTCAACCTCCATTGTCAAGGGTGTCAGGGTCAACATAAACAATATGTGTTGTCACTGCAGTATTTCCAAATAGCCGTAAGGTGACAAATTACGAGAGATTGAAAGGAAAGCAGAGAAAAGGTAACAAAAAATAGTGGACACACATAATGGTATTTAGTGGAGTGCAATAATTGAATTGGTAGTTAACGGAAATAAACTGTTTCATGCCTGTTAGGCGTAATTGGTGTATAAAATAACTGACTGAAACAAAGTAAATGTTCCCAAGATATATTAATAGGTATTTGTTAAAAATTACACCATTAAATATTTCATAATTTTAATTTTGCTCTCAACAGACTGGGAATTTATGTACCTACATTTTGTTATTATTATTTTCATTCACACGATGTTAACTATTTTCCTGAAGTTCTTGCTTTTTTTTCATTAAAATTAAGCTAAATAACAGTTTTTTTAATACTAAACATTGGGAAAGATTCTTTAATTTTTATTTCAAATTATATTGTTGGAATTGTAATTTTATTCATACCACATAGTAAACTTAATGTATTTTTTCCCAGTCAATTTTACACCTAAGCCATTTCATCATAATCATATTTTTATATACAGATTGCGAAAAGTCTTTTCGCGCCATACAATTTACACAAGAACGACAAGGAAAATATGAGCAAAACTACTTGAAAGAGAGAGAAGAATAATTGTGCGCTCAGCGATGGGCGTGTGTTCTGTTCCAGCTACCAAAAACAGTTGGGGGTGTGTTCAGTGCCCCCTATTTTAACCGCTGTTGCCAGAAGCGCAGATTAATTTGTACAAACGATATTTTTGTCTCGTTATCGATAACTTTTTTTCGAGCTCATGCACTATTAGGTAAAACTAAACACTTTCATCCGGCAACAGGGAGAATTCACAAACTTTTACACGCCCATCGCTGAGCGCATAATTATTCTTCTCTCTCTTTCAAGTAGTTTTGCTCATATTTTCCTTGTCGTACTAGTGTAAATCACATGGCGCGAATAGACTTTTCGCAATCTGTATACAGCTTTGCTGAAAAGTCGCGCACCAGGAGATTATCTTTGAAACGGATAAAGGGAAAGTTATGAGATTGTATAGGACGATGAATGAGACTTTATTCTGTATATTTTAAAACAAATGTCAAACGTTTTTGACGTCAGCGACCAAAAAACAATAGTAGGCATTAAAAACGTCAACCACATCATTATTTATGTACAAATTGTCGAAACTGATAATAATTTCGAAGTTTAAAAGTAAATTACGATAGAACATTTATCAGAAATACATAGAATCGAATTCTTAATGTTATAGTTTATATCAACAAGTACAAACTCCTTCAAAATATCCTCCAGATCTCAAATAGTATATGGCAAATGACGAAAGCTGATGCCATTCCTTCCAACACACACACATAATTTAATAGTCTACGTATACAACCTATTCTGCATAAAAATAAGTTTTACCCTATAAAGTTCAAAATCTCCAAGAATTGGCTGAGGATTATTTTGAAAGACATTACAATTTTGTGAAACAGTTACAGAGAAAATTAGTATTTAGTGATGAAGCCACATTGTGTTTAAACAGCTGGTACTGGTCACATTGTAATCCGCACTTGTTCGAGGTTTGTACACAATGTACGCAGCGTTCACTTAAAGTTAACGTGAGGGAGGGTTTGGTGATTTGGTCATTTGATCTGTGTTTTTTTATTGAAGGTCCTAAATATCTTGATTCACTCAAAATGAAATTATACCTGAAATAAATCGATGATTTCCTAATATAAACGTATACTTTCAACAAGATGGCGTACCTCCACATTATCAAAGAGTCGTTAGGCAATACATATTTAAATAAAATTTTCTCTCAGAGATGGATTGATCGAAGAGATGCAATGGATGATTCCAGTAATCATTTCCTAGGCCTTTCTGGGTACGATTCAAAGTCGAGACAGAAATAATTTTTGATTTCAAAGGTTTCTAGATGTTCCCGAATATCTGAACCGGGTTATTAATGTTGTTACTGAAAAAAACTAAAATATCCTAGGGGACTTGAATATTTACGTGTTTGCTGCTCGGACGAAATCTGTCAATTCAATATCACATGTCTTGTTCTTGACATTTGAAAACAATGAGATAACAATTAACCACAAAATATACTAGATTAGATCATGAATTACTCTTAATTACTCACTCAGATTAGATGCACGTTCCAGAAAAAACGAAAGCGAAGTTAAGTAATTTCAAGTGTCAAAAACAAGACATGTGACATTTAATTGACAGGTTTCGTATATGCAGCAAACGTAAAAATTCAAGTCCCATAAGTTATTTTTTTTTAATAACAACATTAATAGCCCGGTTCACGGTTCAGATATTCGGGAACATCTAGAAACCTTTGAAATTAAAAATTATTTCTTTCTCGACTTTGAATGGTACCCAAAAAGTCCTAGAAAACTTCAGTCGTTTTAGACGCGAAAATTTTGTAGTGGCATTACTGAATGGACTACTGGTATTATCCATTGAGTGTCCAGCAAGATTTCCCGACTTGACTGGAGCTGGATTTCTTCTGAAACATTTACAGATTCTGAGCGTAGAAGACATTTAGTAGTAAATACTTCTGCGTTTTAAGTCTATTAATTGCGCATACGACAAAGAAGAAGTTAATCACTGAAGGAGTGAATCCGCAAACTTTTAAAAAAGGAGCGGCTTGTGAAAAAAAATGCAGACGTAAATAACATCGTAATTGTTTTGGATTTTCTTGTAAAATTAATGTCGTAATAAATAATCTAACTACATTACTATAAGTAGGATTAAACTTAAATAATATGAAGATAAAACGAATTAAGTGTCAACAAAAACAAAGAAATTACATTAAAATAATTATTAATGGAAAATCGTTGTTGGAAGATGAGTCGACGAGTTTACCTTACAAACAAAATTATAATATACTATTTATTATTATTTAATTTCTCTTTATTTATAAAAATAACCAAACAAAAACAAAGTTGCAAATGTATGAGTAGAACGCGAGTAGATGTTTTGTTTGCTGTCGGAATCTTTTTCTTTGATTGATATTGTTCGAATGACACATTTATTTAAACACAAATAAAATGTTAAAGGTTAGTACGAAGAAAAAACCGATAAAGTTGTTCATGTTTTAGCTAAAGGATAAAAGTAGGTTCCTAATGTAGAATAATATTTAAAAATTAGACATAAACTAAAGATATTAAGTTGCCCCATAAACAAAAATCACATTGATTGAAATCGAGAGATATTTCAGGCCAGCTGATTGGCCTTCCTTGTCAGATCTATCGATTTCCATACGTTTTGTCAAGATATTGACGAATTACTCGACTTAAATGAGCAGCACAACCAATGTATATGAACCAAAAATTTTGACGTGTCCTTAGAGGAACGTCGTCCATTAAATCGGGTACATTTTGCAAAAACTTTAGGTAATCCTGTGCTGCTAACAATAAACCCAACGGGGGTCACAGCGGAGGGGGCGAGAAGGCCCCACTCACATAGAACCTAACCTAACCTAAGTATATGACTTATTGTTTAACTTCCTAGACACATTCCTTAACCGTTTATAATTTTAGTACCGACTAAAATATATATCTTAATAAACTCTGAGCACAAAGCGATTTAGCTTAATAGCGTTTAATATCTGTAACATTGCGTAACAGTTTTCTAATTCTTAATGGCTTTTATCTCATAAACCTTCAGGCAGATCTAAAAGTGTACGTTATAAAAATTACAGTACAAAGAATAGTCTCGTATTTTATTTTCAGTGAAAGTTGTAGGTCATTTATTACAAAATACTATAAGCGACTTGAACTACCGAAACATAATTTATAACGTAAAAATCAGTCAGAATCGTTAGTATCTTGGGTACTGATGGTGGAGATTTATAGTTCACTCAAAATGTTAGTGTGGCTATTAAAAAAAGTGGGTAGTTCTAAGCGGGGCGTAGTAAATTAACACAAGCACGTTCCTTACGTCATATTAATCATTAAATATGTAAATTAATATGTGTATAGGTATCGATGACGGTTGTGGTGAAAATAAGTAGTTTATTTCCGGTATAGAGATACCTTTGTTTAATGATGTAAAATATTCTTAATATTGTTCATATTCATTATTGTGAAAATTGTGGTAATTTTTGTAAACTCAAAGCTGGGGGCACTATACAATGCCATCCGTGAGCATAGTATAGAAAGACCGGCAAAATAGAGAACAGTACTGGCACTTCATTAATATATGTTTATCAAAATAACAATACAATACAATAATTAACTAACCATGAACGAAAAAACTTGTTCATTTTGCCTGGCAAACTACTTATATATTAATCTGACATTTATTGACTTTATCTGACATTTATTCATATTGGTGACAAGTGTATACCCCGTAGTCACGGTAACAATATATCTTCTTGATTATTCTGAAAAAACCGCGTTCTTAGTAATTTGTCGTTAAATGTAATATTTTAGGAATGTTCAGAACGAAACAGATTTATTAATTTTGATCGAAATATGATGGTTGTAAATAAAATAGTATACAAACCTTGGTAGGAATATTCATTCCTATCTCGAGATCATAGCTAACTAAGTGATCTCACTACAGGAATGAATCACTTCCCACCTCGGTGTGTAATATACTATTATTCTTAAATATAAAATATGTATTTTTTTTCATTACCCTAAGTAAATATTCTTTACACGGCATAATTTTGGTTTTAAAAATAAAATAATGAATATTTACTTAAGACTTATATAAAAATTCGAATGTGTTCATTTCTTAAAATAGGAATTTTTAAATTTATACTAAAAAATATAGTTTAAAAAAACTTATCGTATATCAAGCGCTCCACGCATTTCCCTCAATTAAACTAGTATTGTTTATGTACTATTGTCATAATTTAATTGTTAAAATTATTTTTAACTTTTTAGTCCAACATTCTTTAAAAGCGTGTTTTTTTAGTTTTTTTAAACTATATTTATTTTTAACTTTTTAGTTCGATTTATTGTCTATTAATTTTTTCTTCAAGTTCTCGTTGATAGTATTATTAATTTCCAACAGAGGGTGCATGAACGTAAAATTCTTCTTCAACAACGCAATAAAATTTGAGGTGTGAAATTATAAAACTTAATGTTGATGCAGATAGTATATCGAATTTCTAACAGAGGGCGGAGAGTTGTAAAATTAGCTCCGACTTGAAGAGAAAATTAACAGTCTTGACGTGTGCATAGGTACTAAAAAAAATTTAGGTACTTATGATACATAATCTAAAGATATAGAAAAGGCAAAAACATTTTTGAAAAAAAAATGCAGATACGCCACTGCATACTCAAGATATTTAGTTTTTAAATCTTAAATCAAAAGAAAGCAATTATACCCGATAAGAACTACTTCGATAAATTTACTAATAGGTAATAATGAGAATCAAGTTAAAAATATATTGACGGCAAAAAAACTAGAAGCAAATCCACAGCAAACTATTAAAATATGTTTCGACTGAAGGTGACTGAAAGATAACGATAAATTGAGTTAATAAATTGATACGCTAATTAGTGAATGTCGACATCGAATTCGTTCGGTGCCAGAAGCCGCGGAGAGTTACATACAGACATACAAACAGACAAACATACAAGTGAAGCTAATAAAAAGCGTGTAAAAAATAGCTCTTGAGCTGACTCCTCGAACACATTTCAACAAAAATATGCTTATTATCTTCAATATTATTTATTTGGTCAGGCCAAAAATCATTATACGCTCTTTTCGGAGTAAAATCTTCCAATTCTTAACAACTTTATCTGGGATTAGATACAACATCGCGACTACGTAAAACCTTAAATATAAATTAATAATTGTTTGGTCAAGAATCTAAACTGTTTAGTATATTGTATTTATAAAATATTGATTTAAAATGTAAAGTGGTTTTCAAAAAAAAATATATTTATAAAAAATTAATAATTTTTCTTTTTTATCATTCACAATATTTATGTAATAATAGACTTTACTCTTAAATATGTATTTTTTTTCATTATCGTAAGTAAATATTCTTTACACGGCATGATTTTGGTTTTAAAAATAAAATAATGAATATTTACTTAAGACTTATATAAAAATTCGAATGTGTTCATTTCTTGAAATAGGAATTGTCAAATTTCGACTAAAAAAATAGCTCTTGAGCTGACTCCTCGAACACATTTCAACAAAAATATGCTTATTATTATTTATTTGGTCAGGCCAAAGATCATTATACGCTCTTTTCGTAGTAAAATCTTCCAATTCTTAACAACTTTATCTGGGATTAGTTACAACATCGCGACTACGCAAAACCTTATAAAATGAATAATTGTTTCGTCAAGAATCTAAACTATTTAGTATGTTATGTAATTTATTCATTTACTAATAAATTCAATTCGGGTGAAGTTCGTCCTAAATCAATTACAGAAGTTGAAGGAATTGTTCGTCTCACTTGTCATCTTATAATTTTGATGTGTTTAAGCTTTGGTCCTATCGCTATCTTTTTTGGTCCAAATAATCCTCCCCCAGCCTGTCCCGCTAGTTATAAATCATCCTATATTCAACAATACCACCCTTTCTGTATGAATTATTGTAAAATTTTGTGTAAAAAAAGATAATCATTCATTATTCACATTAAGTGATTTTGGTGCTCCTGCAGGACCGTTACGCCCAGAGAAATCGCCCTGGGACCAGCCTTAAAAATAGTTTAGCTATGTTTGATGTAAAAACTTTTAATTTTTATTCGCTACAAGTTTCACGATTATATGTGATACTTTTTTAAATTTCTTGATGTTTTCAAATTTTTCGAAAGTCTATGCATCCTCGCTTTTATGCTGCTTCAAACTGTGGCCAATAAGAAATCAATTTAGATGCCCGTATAGCAGTAATGTTGGGCGTTCCACTTTGCCATGTGGATTCCCTGGTCCGGTGGGAGCACTCGCAGCTTGTAGGAAAACTACGTGGGTCACTGAGATGTTGATTTATTTAGGTCATAACTATATACACTTATTATTACAAGTTATATCATAACTATAATATTTTATCATTAAAACTGAATAAAGTATAATAATATAATATAATCAGAACCTTAATGTACCCTAAGGTGTTTTTAGTTATGTACAAATTTAGCCCATTCCCGTTTATTTCCAGCCTTTAACTTCGCCTCCCGCCAGTTTAGTCCCCGTTCTTTCAGGATTTCCGCTACTGCATCATCCCAGGTTTTTCGTGGTCTCCTCCTTGGTTGCCTTCCACATGTTTTTGTTTGCCATATTATATTTGCGTGTTGCTTATTTTTCATGCGTACTAAGTGGCCAAACCACCTTAACTGATTCCTTTCTATGCTTCTTTCTAGGGGTTCTACTTCCAGCTGTTCGCTTATAAAATCGTTTCGAATTTTGTCCCTTCTTGTGGTTTCCAATACTGCTCTTAGATACTTCATTTGTAATTTTCTTTTTGTCTCTCTCGTAAGAACCCAGCTTTCACTCCCATAAGTTAAAATAGGTTTAAAAACGGTTTTATAGACTGTCATTTTTGTTCTCTTTGACACTTCTTTTTTGCGAATGAAAATATTACTCATGGCATAATATAGATTCAGGGCACTTTCAATGCGTCCATTAATCTCAGCGTTATTTTTCCCTTTATGAATTTTCACTTCCAAATATTTGAATGTATCCACTTGCTGTACTTGTTCTTCGTTTATCTGTATTTCGAGATTTTTGTTTTCTTGCCCGATTACTATTACTTTCGTTTTCTCTGCATTTATTGTTAGATTTCTACTTTGAAGAGCACTTTAACAGACGTCTAGATTTTTTTGAAGATCTTTTTCGTTTCTAGCATATACCACTAAATCGTCAGCAAAGGCGCATTCAGAGAACTGTATAAGTTCCATATTTCTATAACCCACAGTGAATTTCTTTACTTGAACTTTTACCTCTTTTATTATATCGTCCATCATCACATTGAACAGAGTACGACTTAAGACTCCCCCTGCCATAAACCCTCTTGTGTAGTAAACTCTTCAGATTGTAGGTTTCCGGTTCTTACATAATTTCTCGTATTTTTGTATATACCTTTTATATCCTCGATTAAACTCTGGTTTACTCCTCTCTTCTTTAGAGTAGCCCATATTTGTAGTCTGGGGACACTGTCAAACGCTTTCTTTATATCCAAAAAAGCAACATATATATTGTTTCTAGCATTTTTTCAATTAACTGTCTCACTGTAAAGATGTGATCCTGAACACCTCTGCCCTTACGAAAAGCACTCTGTGATTCTTCTAGTTGGTTTTTTTTACTCCTAGGACAAGAATATCCAAGGGAGGATTTTTCCAAGAAGAACCTAGTGAAAAGTCTGCTGAGTCTGATAAGGGCTACCTGGTCTCTTCACATAAACGGCACAACCAAGAGCACAAAAAGCTCGGCTGAGGTGCCGAGGACATCAAGCCTTTGACTGGTGTGCTGATCCAATCAATCAATCAATTGTGTTTTTTAGTCTTCTTTCAAGAATCCTTTCATAAACTTTTAACACTGTACTTAATATCGTAATGCCTCTATAGTTTGAACAGTCTCTATTATCTCCTTTCTTATATAGAGGTAATAATATTCCCAATTCCCATTTCTTCGGTATTCTTCTTTCAGTATAGATTTTATTCAGTAAAAGATTTACTTTTTCTATTCTTAAATATACTAATACTGGAATAAATTATATAGCGTCTACATTGACTCTTCTAGTAGAATGCCAAGTATTAATTATTATTGTATTCATTGAATTGATCGAAAACTAGAAGGTTTCCAATAAATTCAAAACCCACGACCATCTATTCTGGTATCTATATTATTCTTTATAACAGTTCAATGTACTGATGTGTAAAATTTAAGAATTTGACTTACAGTTACTAAATTCTGTCTTCGTTTGCGGCTAATATTGTTGATATTTATCTTTCTAAAGAAACTAAAGATCGCAAAGATGAACTTTATGGATGTCAATAGCCTTTGCTAAAATTCCATTCACTTCTGCTGTCGTTTTTTTGACCATTAGTATTGTTACCGAACAGCGAACATTTAAGTGATCAATCTTAAACACTTTTGTGCGGTAACAGACAATTACAGTTACACGATAATTTAAAATAAAAATTTATTTGGATTGTTTAATTGTAACTACCGAAAAATTTAGATGTTCCACCATAATTCATTCGGGACCGGTGAGTTGCATCCCATTTGAGCAGGCTAAACTTTTTACCTCTGACTTGCATCCGTCCAACCGCTGAGTTGCATCCCGTCAACAAATTTAATATTGTGTCTAAAACTGGTAGATAATTAAATAAAAGCGGGCATTGTTGTCATATTTATTCTGATATCGTAATATAGCGTAGGAAAATATGATGACATTTTTCAAATCTCATACAGATATATTATGTTCCAATTTTTATAAAAATGTTTACGATTCAAATAATATATCGGCAAGATGTAAAATTTGACCAGCCTTTGTCCATGATGGGCGATTATTAATGAACAGACCTTTTTGGATTACGGGTGCATTTCGACGGTTGCCTTTTTTCGTACAGGTAAAATTTTACTTTTTGGGATGCAACTCGCCGGTCGCCCATTAATTTGAATAACTAACCTATTGAATGGTGGACTGCCGAATGTGCAATAGAAATAGATAAAAGAAATAAATTGAGAATTAAAGCAATACAAACTGGGAAAACAGAAGACAAAAAGACATATAATGAACAAAGACTAAAAGCAAAGAAAGTATGCAGACAAAGGAAAAGAGAGGAAAGGGAACAGAAAACTAAAGAAATTGAAAATTACTATCAAAAGAAAGAGATACGAAACTTCTACAGAGAAGTAAAAAAAGAGAAACGAACACCAAACCAGACAGTTTATGTGAAAGATGCGGAAGGGAATTTGATAGGTGAGGATAGTGAAATAAGAGCGAGGTGGAAAAAATATTTTGAACAGACGCTAAACACAGATGGAGTAGAAAATATACAAGAAGTAGATTACGGGTGCATAAACACAGAAGTTCCAGAACCAACCAGACAGGAAATTGAGGAAATAATAGTCCAACTCAAAAACAACAAATGCCCTGGTATAAACAGAATTACAGCAGAAAATATTAAATATGCCGGTGAAGAACTGAAACAACAAATTTACGAATTGATATTGGAAATATGGAGGAAAGAAAAGATGCCCGAAAATTGGAACCGTTCTCTGATAATACCTATTCTTAAAAAAGGAGATGCAACTGAATGTAACAATTACAGGGGGATATCCTTATTAGATGTCGTATATAAGGTCCTAGCTATTGTGATTAAGAAAAGATTAGAACCGATGTCAGAAAAAGTAATAGGAGAATATCAAGCTGGCTTCAGAAAAGGGAGAGGAACGACAGATCAGATATTTACAATGAAGGAAATTTTAACATCATGCTATGAGTACAAAATACCAGTACTAGTACTTTTCCTTGATTTCAAGCAGGCATATGATTCTGTCTCCAGAAGTAATCTGTTGAAGGCTTTGAATGAGTTCGAGACCCCAAGAAAATTGGTGAATCTTGTAAAGATGACTTTCATCAAAACAACTAGTAGTGTACAGATCAGAGGTGAAGGCTCAGAAAGTTTTGAAATAGGAACAGGTCTGAAGCAAGGTGACCCCTTGTCAACATTACTATTCAACCTTGCATTAGAAAAAATTATAAGAGACAGCAGATTGAATAGAGAGGGACACATTTACTATAAAAGCCATCAAGTTATTTGTTATGCGGACGATATGGCCATAGTTTCAAGAACAGAGAAGGATTTGGGTGAAATAACACAGAATTTGATAGAAGCGGCCGCTAAAATGGGACTTACGATAAACGAACAGAAAAGTAAGCTGATGAGACTCGGAAACCAGGCAACAAATAACAAATTTAGAGTAGAAACCCAAAAAGCAATTATCGAATTTGAATATGTGGAAGAGTTTATATATCTAGGAACCCTGTTAAATAGTGATTGTAGTGAAGAAAAGGAAATTAATCATAGAATCATGAAAGCTAACAAAAGTGCAGGAGCAATAAATCACCTAGTCCGGTCAAAGCATCTGTCAAGGAAATCAAAACTAAGATTGTACAATACTATATTGAAGCCTACGATATTGTATAGTTGTGAGACGTGGGTTTTAAACAAAAAACAAAAAGAAAGTGTAATTAGATGGGAAAGGAAAGTGTTAAGAAGAATTCTGGGAGGAAAAAAAGTAGAAGGGGTGTATATGAGAAGGACTAACGAAGAATTATATATAACATTTATCGTGAACCCAAAATAGATTCAACTATTACATCAAGAAGACTTCAGTGGTTAGGGCACATAGAAAGGATGGAAGGAGGAAGAATAGTGAAACAAATAGCATGGAGAGTTCCGGAAGGCAAGAAGAAAAGAGGCAGACCAAGGAAAAGATGGAGGGAGGTGGTACTAGATGACCTGGAAGAAAAGAATGTGAATCGATGGAGAGAAAAGGCCAAAGATAGAAAAATATGGAAAGGAATTACAAAGCTATGGGCCTAAAAGGCCTGTTAAAAGCTATATTATATATATATAACCTATTGAACACATGTTGAATTAAGTTAAAAATATCATATTTGTTTATAAATTGTAATGTAATAATGAAGTTTTGATACTTATGAAAATACAGTAATTAAATACAGGGTGTCCCACTATAAAGTAACACATTTTGACGGCTTATTACTCGAGAATGGAAAAAGATATCGACGAGCAGTTTTCGCTAAACTTCTTATATTTCCTTCAAATTTTTATCGACATAGTTGCCAAATATATATTTTTTCCCGAAAGCACCGAAAAAAAATGACCATTTTTGAAACGAAATTATCGGTTTATTTTAAATACAACACCCTATATTTTTTAATACCATCTGAAATTCCCTTTCTCCCCCTTTCCAAAAATGTATACATTATTGGCATATAATCAAGTTTTTATGGAAATATTTAATTTTTTATAAAACCATGTCAATAACTTCCAAACGTAAATTATCACATTTTAACAACTTGCAAGTCTCAAAAGTCGTCTAAAAGTTTCGTAAGAAAGTTACTTTTGTTAATTAATAAAAGTGACCAGGATAAGATTCAGAGCCATTTTTGACAGAAATCCGCCTATACACGAAAATCGATATTAACTTCATGTTAATTTACAATTTACAGAATCGGGAAAACTAGAAAGAAAGAAAACATTTTTATTCACATATAAGAACAAGGAACCAAACATAACTTCATAAAACACATCAAAACAAAAAAAAGTTATATTTAATAAATAAGTTGTTGTATGTGACCTCCATCTGCATCTCTACATAATCCTAATCTCATCCAAAAATTACTGAACGCATTTTGCAGCATTTCTGGTGTTATGGTATTAAAAACATTTACTATGTTATTTCTTAACTCCTGAAGGTTTTTAGGGTTTGGATTACAGTAACTTTCTTACGAAAATTTTAGACCACTTTTGAGACTTGTCTCATTTTCGAGTTATAACGTTTCCAAGCTGTTAAAATGTGATAATTATTTACGTTTGGAAGTTATTGACATGGTTTCATAAAAAATTAAATCTTTCCCTAAAAACTTGAGTATTTGCCGATAATGTATACATTTTTGGAAAGAGGAAGAAAGGGACTTTCAGATGGTATTAAAAAATATAGGGTGTTGTATTTAAAATAAACCGATAATTTCGTTTCAAAAATGGTCATTTTTTTACGGCGTTTTCGGGAAAAAATATACATTTGGCAACTATGTCAATAAAAATTTGAAGGAAATATAAGAAGTTTAGCGAAAACTGCTCGTCGATATCTTTTTCCATTCTCGAGTAATAAGCCGTCAAAATGTGTTACTTTATAATGGGACACCCTGTATTTTGAAATTGACATTTAAAAGGGTGGCTGTATCTTCCAAACTAAAATGCAAAGAGGTAAAAAGGTTTAAGAATATATCATTCCAGAACATCTGACTTTGACAGGTCGGCAATATTGTGCTGGGTTGCTGATAGCTTTAAGCAGAGCCTGGCTGTCAGTAAATATTTTTATTTTTTGTCCGGTGTATCCTCTTCTGATGTTTTCATCAATACAGGCTATAGCGACAATCGTCTTTGTTAACTAATGTGACCTTTAAAAAAAGTTGGGGGGTCAAAAAGGTACTGACCCCCTCTGAAAATACATAATCAATTAAAATTAACAAACGCTACTACTTCCAGTTTATGGGTTATTGTATAATACTATCTCATTTAAATTTTCATAAATCTACTTTACACCGTTTTAGAGCAACATTAAAAAAATACCCGCCAGCAGAATAACTACTCAGTATATACTGGAGACATCAGCTGTTGCGGTATTGGCCTCAAAGATCCGGTGAATTATATGGAGACACGAGTTTATTTGACTGATTTTGCGAAAAATCGATAGTACTCACCTATTTGGAAGATTATCCGTCGAAAAATTTGCGGGTTATACACAATTTACAGAGAAAAATCCAAAAAAAGATTTTTTTTCGCCACTTGAACCGTCAATTTTGGACTAGATATTTTATACAAACAATAGTTTAAATGTATCACACTGTACAGAAAAGTGATCAACAATAATAATATGTATTCTCGCTATAAAATTATAATAACATTTCAATTAGTTTCCTCATAATATTATTTAAATTACCACTTTTAAAAATATATATTTGAGAGGCTGCAAATGACAGCTCTAGCGTAAGCAGTAGTGTGAAAAGGTTATCTATGGTGTGAAACGCCCGTAAAGACCCAAAAAAAATTAAATGGTATAAACCATTTTATTTTTTATCACGACCTAAAAATTTATAATCTCACTTACATTGAAAGATGAAAAAGAAATTTTAGAGAATATATACTTAGGTTTATGGTTTTGGTTACGCATTAAGTATATTTTCCACGTTGCGACAAATCGCAGCGACTTGTTGCTGGGACAAATCGCTGCGAGAAAAAGTACAATCAGCACGTTACGTGCTGCCAACTTCGTTAAAAAATTGGCAGTTCTGGTTTCATAACCTCACAGTGTGAAAAAAATTAGCGGGTGAAAATAAAGCAAATACGAGTAGTTTCTCTAGAATCAAGTCTTGAAGTTAACAGAATGGTTGAGGAAAACATTGAGTACATTGTTTTAGTAGCAGTAATCAGTATTATGGCCTGTGCTGCTCTACGAGAAGAAAACGTAGAGGAAATCCTGTGACAGCAATGTCAGAGCGTAGCAACCAATATAAATTTTGGGTTGGTGCGACAAAATCCACCAGAAAAGTTACCAAGTCGCAGCGACTTCTAGCTCGAAAATAAAGCAAGTTCTAATTCATGCGACCAACGCGCCCACCAAAAAAAAAAATTTGCATGCAACTTTTTCGAGTTGCAGCGTCAACTCGCACCGCGGAAAATGGACTTTACGTTTCACGGAAAGATATCTGTCAGTTCTGTCATTAAAATTATTTAAAAACAAATTGGTTGCCTTTTAAATATGTATTTATAAAAGTGGTAATATAAATGATGGTATGAAGAATATAGATATATGGAAATGGTACAAATGTCAGAAGGGGCATACGCTGATGATATAGTCATAGTGGCCGAAAAAGAGATAGACAAAATAATATGGATATTTGGAATGATGCCATGGAGCAATATGGGATGAAATTAAATAAAAATAAAACGAAAGTCATGGCAGTAGGAAACGAGCATAAAAACATACAGATAAGTATAGACAATGTTATAATTGAACAAGTAACAAGCTTCAAATATCTAGGAGTAGAACTACAAGAGAACGGGAGAAATGAAAAAGAGATAAACGATAGAGTGCAAAAAACACTAAAATTGTATTATGCAATGAACCAGGCGTTTATAAACAAAAAAGAGATATCCATGAAGACAAAAATAAATGTATTTAAAACTATCTACAGACCAATTCTGACTTTTGGTTGTGAATCATGGACATTGACAGGCAGACAAAGGAGCAAGATACAAGCAGTAGAGATGAAATATCTAAGAAGAGTTAAAGGGGTCAAAAGAATAGATAAAGTAAGAAATACAAAAATAAGGAAGGATTTAGAAATCAAATCGACCCTAGACTATATCCAATCAAGAAAATTGGGATGGTGGGGACACCTACAAAGAATGCCAAATTTCAGACAAGTTAAGCGAGTATGGGAGGCAAGAAAAACGAATAAGAGAAAACGTGGAAGACCGAGAGAAACATGGGACCGCAGTGTAAGAAAAATACTTCAAGAAAAGGGAAAATCATGGAATGAGGCAAGAATATTAGCAAGAATTAAGAAGGAATGGGCAAAATTTGTTCACGAAGATATTACCACCTAGTGGTCAAATATAAGAAAAAATATATTGTTAAATAATGAAATCTTTTACCCTACACCATTGTAAAATGGTAATTGGGTTATTGATAATATATATATATATATATATATGAAGAATATAACTGAATTTTTTTCATAGTTCGCGAGAATACATATTCTTGATCACTTTCTTGTACAGTGCGATACATTTAAGCTATTTTTTTGCATAAAATATCGGGCCAAAAAGTGATAGTTGAAATGTTGAAAAAAAATCTTTTTCAGATTTTTCTCTGTAAATTGTGTGTAACCCGCAAATTTTTCGACGGATAATCTTCAAAATGGGCGAGTACTATCGATTTTTCGCAAAATTAGTGTCTCCGCATAGTTCACCGCTCCCAACTTGTTTTTTAATAACAACGGATATTCAAAAATTTTTCTTTTTCCTTATTAATTATTTTCATAGTTTTAATTTATTACAGGTAATGCAAATATTGAGTAATGGTAGAGAGTATTTGTAATATAATAAGTATACTTAAAGGATATACCGCTTATTGTGTTTAAAAGTAAGATTGGTTGAAATGATTGTTAAGCCACTAGGAAAATAAGCAATTATTTGATGCTGACGTTTAGTGAATAGTTTTGAAATTAATTGTTTTCTTGAGAAATAAATATTTTATCACCGTTCAGTCATAAAATTGAGTTTCTGTACCTTACGATTGTTGTTTTGATAATATTTTTATCTTCTAATTATCTCGAATAGAATGGTAATGGTATAACAATAGAGGCGGTTTATTCACTTTCATTGTTGGGAAACTTCATATCTATTCTTCAATAACGCTGTTCAAATGCAAAAGAAAAAGATGTCGTAATCAGAGCTGTCAGAAAAATATCTTAGTAGCTTTAGAGTAACTTAGTTACTTTGAAGTATCTAAGCCACTGTATAATAGTTCCTTTATTTTTCGGCAAAGAGTAACTAAAGTCCGTTCGTTCTCAAGAAAAACAGCACGAAAATAAAATCACGTGAATGTTGAATGACCTAACCAACTGGATAAGGTTGAATGGTGCGTATTCTGTTCCCCTACTGCTAAAGCCGGGCTCAGACGACTCGTGTATTTGGCGAATAATCGTTACTTGTGTATACTTGGCATGTCGTGTGAGTGGGTTACTTGTACCTGCTTGTACAATTAATTGTCACTCGTTGGTTTTCCATTTCGGGTCGGTAAAAATGGTCCGAGTCAAAGGGATCACGAGACATGCGAGACTCTCGAAAACGAGAGTCTCGTGCGAATCACTAGCTCTAATATTTTTTATTGAATAGCTAAAGACCTATATATAAATCATGTTATTTCGATTATGTTTACAATTACTAATGTACAATCGTTAATATTGGCTTTTGATTAGCTGGTTGCGATTTTATAATATTTAGACATTCAAAATATAAACTTGCACAAAAGATTAACTCAACGTTCTAATAGACCTAATTAAGATTAGCAAGAATTAACACTTTCAAATATTGTATTTCAGCTACACAAAAATATTTCTTTCATTCGTAATATTTTCCGATTTGCATCGTTAAGATTTGTAATTGCATTGATTAGCGCCAATATAACGATTGGTAGATGGTTAGTTAATAAAATAGAAATTCAAATTTTGTAATTAATTGCTTAAACATTTGTTTAGAACAGAAAGTATACTTGATTTTGTAAGACACATAAGGAAAAACATATATTTCATATATCTACTGGATAATATAACACATGGGCTGAAAAGTCCCGGGTCTAGCACATAGATATGGCGCTAGTTTTAGTGCAATCGCCTGTTTTTCAGTTAGTACTAACTTTAACAAGACAAAATTTCATGATATTCTATTCATTAGTTTGTGAGTTAATGTGCAAAGAGTGACGCTACTTTTAATATCTTCAAAACAATTTCGTGGGAAAAAATACCGTTCAAGCGAAGCACTGGCTTGAAAAGTGTTATGGGGACTCCGCTCCATCAGAAACAACAATAAAATTATGGATTGCTGACTTCAAACGTGGTCGTACAGACACCGATGATGCGGAACGCAGTGGGCGTCCAAATGAGGCGGTAACACCAGAAAACATAAAAAAATCCACAAAATCGTTTTGAATGATCGAAAAGTGTTGTTGCGTGAGTTAGCTGACATCGTAAAGATATCGAAAGTACGTGTTAGCTTTATATTGCATGAACAATTGACTATGAGAAAGATCTGTTCAAAGTGGGTGTCGCGTTTACTCACTATTGACCAAAAACAAGAACGTGTTGATGCTTCTGAGCACTGTTTGACCATGTTTAAACGTAACAAGCCGGAATTTTTGCGTCGATATGTGACAATGAATGAAACATTGATCCATCACTTCACTCCGGAATCAAAACGATCGTCTTCTGAGTGGACAGCCTCGTCCAAAGCATTAGAAAGCACAACAATCAGCTGGAAAGGTTATGGCCTCGGTATTTTGGGATGTACATGGTGTAATATTCAGCGACTATCTTGAAGGGGGAAATACCATTAATAGTGAATATTATATAGGGTTATTGGATCGTTTGAAGGCCGAAATTGCAAAGAAACGTCCGCATATAGCGAAGAAAAAAATTTGGTTTCATCAAAACTACGCACCATGTCACAAGTCAATCAAAACAATGGCAAAACTACATGAATTGAACTTCGAATTGCTCCCACATCCACCGTATTCACCAGATTTGGCTTCCAGCGATTACTGTTCGCAGACCTAAAAAAATGCCCACCGATAAGAAATTTCGCTCGAATGAAGAGGTTATCGCTGACACTTGTTGAAGTACACCCAATAATACAGAAATACTCTATGAAAAGACTTTTATGGTTGTAGAAAATGTATAATTATGACAACTATTAAAAATTATATATGACAAGTAGATTAATTCTCTATTATCAACAAGTACCTAACAACTAGTAAACTTTAAGTAAAAACCCGAAAATGATAATATTTCAACAACACTGAGGTCTATTTTGAGGCAAAAGATAAATCGTTCTACAAAAGTGGTATTGAAACGTTAGAGTGGCGCTGGAATGATTGCGTTGTTCTTGATGGAAAGTACGTTGACGAATAAAACTAATTTTTAACAAAAAAAAGTGTTTTCTTTGTTATGCCCAGGACTTTTCAGCCCACGTTTTATACATCGCTTTCAAGTAAAGTACTTTAGTATTAAAACGATTTAGAACAACCTCAGTTTAGAACTGGAGCAACAAAGTAACGTAAAGGGTAGTCATATTTCAACTAAATGCAGTAGATTACAATCAGCAGTAACAATGTTTTGATCTTGAACTCCATACCAACGAGAAATTGTTGAATGCTTTATTGCTGAAAACAGAAACCAACTCGCAAGGCATTCTATTTGAGACAACTGTATTTAAAAAAATTGCACTTAACCCTACATACATTTAAGTGATCCTAAATAATATATTACTTCATTCATTACACAAAAGGAACAAAAAAAATAAGAAGATATATATTTTTTTAATCTCCTTTTTGGTAAACACTGCAGCTTTCTTAGGTCTATGTCCAACATTTTTTCTCTTTAGATAGGCAATCAAAGTATGAAATGTGGAAATATCGATAGCATCTTTAAAAAAAATAGTGCTTTTCAACATAGAACATTCTACCCAAAGACTACCAGGCGATTTTAAAGTCTCATTTCGCCGAACAAAATATGCCAACAACACTTTTTCATTAATACTGGCACCATTTTCTCCTCACACCAATTCTTAAACATTTTGTAGACTTTATTTGAAATTTATTTCAATACGATCGCGCAAAATATGGTATAAGCATCTCGAACGTTAAGGGTTTTATCGGTCTCCAGCAAAATAGGAGGCTTCGCTACGCTCAGCTACATTGCTTTCGACCGGTAAACAACCCTTAAGCGGGATTTATAGATTGACGGACTGTAAACGTATACCACACGTAGACGTACTGGATACGTAACGAACGGTATGTAAAAATCGTTGCAGTTATAAATAAACGGAACGGAAATTTTGCGCATGGGCGGGGGTAACGTACTCGCGACATTCAAATTAACCTAGAAATTATACAAATCATCTACAGCATGTGTCCTATGTTGTTTTGAGCTTTACATTTTTTGTATTATAATATAAATATTTATATAGTTTGATAGTCCATTGAAATGTTACATTTTTTAGGCCTTACCTTGCGTTTTTTAGAGGACGCAATTTTATTTTTTTGATGTGTAGGGGGGGTCAGTGTAAAGCTAAAACCAAGTTTGTGGGGTCGCCACCCTTGTCCCACGGCCGCCATCTTGAAAATAGGGGTTGAAATGGTATTTACGATATATCTCTTAAACTATTTATTTTATAAAAAAAAATTATTGACATTTTTTGTTGCAAATTAAATTCTCTACAACTTTGCTCCAGTAACTTTTTGTCGTAGAACTATAAATAAAAAAGTTATAAGCGAAAATCTTCGGAAATTTGAGAAACAAATTTATATTTTTCGATGTAATATTTTTTTTATCATTTTACGAAAAAATGATGTCTGACCATTTTTGTACATCGTTTTTTGAGGAACAACTTTTATTCGCATCATTTTTTCATTAAGTCAATAGCTAAGGTTTTACAGCGCTCCGAAGTGAGTACTATTTTTCAGTACTCTTAACTATACCTATATTATACGTGTGTACCTATAACATGTCATCAGTTATTGTTTGTTTTTTTTTCTTTTTTTTTACTTTATTATTATAACTTTTTTAATTACAAATTTTGCAATATTATTAATAATTAATTATTGACTCTTTTCCCCACTACCCACGAGGTAGAGTCTGGAGGCGCGTTTTTTTTTACGTGGTATCTCCAATAGGCATAATCCACGGTGATTTTCTAAATTAGAACTACTCCGTCCTCAGTCGTTTCGATGGACCAGGCTGCGGCTCAGCATCTGATCGGCTTTCTGAATTAAAACCATCAAAAGGACGAACAGCAGAACAATTATATAGTGCGTCAGGTTTTATGTACGGAGATGTCATTGCGAATAACTTGCTGTTTCTTCATGCTTTTTCCGGATGTGACACAACTTCAGCTCCTTACAATATCGGTAAAATGAAATTTGTGAAAACCCTGGAGAAACATTTAGAGTTTGCAAGTGGAGCGGCTTTGTTTCTCAACAAGAGAGTTGACCCTGCTTTGCTCTCTGTAATTGGTGAACGTTTTTTATCTCTTTATATGGTGGTAATAAAGATGATAATTCTCTTGACAGCCTAAGATACAAACAATTCGCCAAGGCAGTGACAAAAAGTACATTTAACTTATCCTCACTTCCTCCAACACAAGACACAGCTCGCTTTCATACTTTCCGAGTCTACCATCAGGTCCAGTCGTGGCTTGGTAATTATAATGATCCTGAAGTCTGGGGCTGGAAAAATGTGGAAAATTATTGATGCCAGTGCAGAACTCTAAACCTCCAGCACTCCCTGAGCTTCTAAAATTGATCTTTTGCAAATGCAAAGGAAACTGTGGAGCGATGTGTGGATGCCGAAAAACAGGAATGAAATGTTCTGCAGTGTGCTTCCATTGTTCTGGAGAGACTTGCAGCAACGTAATGGAACTCTCAGAATTAATAAATGAAAATGACTTTGATGATGAACCGCCAACATTAACACCCCTTCCTTCTCCAGTTCTCCCACTGGTATTTAATTCAGAAAGCCGATCAGATGCTGAGCCGCAGCCTGGTCCATCGAAACGACTGAGGACGGAGTAGTTCTAATTTAGAAAATCACCGTGAATTATGCCTATTGGGGATACCACGTAAAAAAAACGCGCCTCTAGACTCTACCTCGTGGGTGGTGGGGAAAAGAGTCAATAATTAATTATTAATAATATTGCAAAATTTGTAATTAAAAAAGTTATAATAATAAAGTAAAAAAAAAACAAACAATAACTGATGACATGTTATAGGTACACACGTATCATATAGGTATAGTTAAAAGTACTGAAAAATAGTACTCACTTCGGAGCGCTGTAAAACCTTAGCTATTGACTTAATGAAAAAATGATGCGAATAAAAGTTGTTCCTCAAAAAACGATGTACAAAAATGGTCAGACATCATTTTTTCGTAAAATGATAAAAAAAAAAGTTACATTGAAAAATATAAATTTGTTTCTCAAATTTCCGAAGATTTTCGCTTATAACTTTTTTATTTATAGTTCTACGACAAAAAGTTACTGGAGCAAAGTTGTAGAGAATTTAATTTGCAACAAAAAATGTTAACAAATTTTTTTTATAAAATAAATAGTTTAAGAGATATATCGTAAATACCATTTCAACCACTATTTTCAAGATGGCGGCCGTGGGACAAGGGTGGCGACCCCACAAACTTGGTTTTAGCTTTACACTGACCCCCCCTACACATCAAAAAAATAAAATTGCGTCCTCTAAAAAACGCAACCCAAAATGTAACTTTTCAATGGACTATGAATCACAATGGAATACGAAATACATGAAGATATGCTTCTTGGAGCCGTGGGACTACTATTGTGTGCAGTAGCATTGGAAAAGTGTCGACAAGCACAAACTCGAAAAACGACGCTAAACTAAACAGTAAACAAAGGATATCTATGCCAAACTATGAAACATTCAAAAACACAACATTAAATGACAGCTGATAGCCACGCTGACATCACACAAAATTATTTTGTTTGATTGGCCGGACGTAAGAACGCACTGTAAAAAGATAAAAGTTGGCCAACTCTTCCGTTCCAGTCCGTTCCCCCTTACGTTACGTCATGCACTTATGTTGCTTTATAAAGAAGGTAAGTAAATTCTATAGTTGATCTTTTCACACTGCGTCTACGTTTACAGTCCGTCAAACTATAAATCCCGCTTTACTTAATACTTAATATACTATAAAAATTCAGTTTAGGTACAGCTTGAAGCGGAGTGGTCTGAAACTTTGGCGTTAACTGAACCTGACAGTTAATTTTGATATTTGATGACAGGCACCAACTATGCTGTTATATGTCCTCCAGGAAATAGGACTAAAGGAGCTACTAGTTCCTGAGACTTTCCTCAGGAACTAAGTAGAAGTAAGGGGGCACAATAGATATTTTAGGTCTCAGTGAATGTCACCCCAATACACATACATACATGTTGTGATATGCAACACCAAAAAAAACCCCTAGTAACGGAATGACCATTACACAAATAATTTTTTTTTATAATGTTGCATTAATTTCTTTATACTGTATTTATTTAATTCAAAAAAAGTATAAATCGTGATGGCCCTGTATAAGTTAATTATTGCCTCGAGGTAATATTGATTTAGCACACTATCGCGAATTTGTTTCATTTCAACACAAAAACGACCACAAATTCAAGCCTTAATAAATGTTGATTCGATCAGTCGTGTCTATGCTAAATTTTCCCAATTGAAAATCACGTAATTTATATAATCGACGATTTTTGGTTAGTTATAATACGCCAGCGTCATCGTGTTATTTCATCTGAAAAATTAACAAGTCTAATTAAATTCTATTGATATTGTTATGCCTAAGTAATCAACTAAGGCATTTTTTTCCGTTTCATTTGACTATACTGTTTTAACAGTGGATAATCATTATAATTGTTTTGCATAAAGCCCGCTTTACAGTTCGCAATTATTCTTGCAACATGCAGGAATCTTAATAGAAAGCACGCGCAGTAGAGGATAAATTGGCAAGTCTCTCTTGTCCCAAATCCATTTGGTTCGATTTGTATTGCAGGTTGCATGCAATTTTGAGGGAAAAGTTGGTAATTTCTTTGTTATAGTCAAATGCAGTCTTGTCATGCGGTCATACGATTCAACAAAGACAGTAATATAATATAATAATAATAAATATAATAATAATTTATTTATTTACCAGAAATTTTAAATATACAGTATACAATATAATACAACAATGATGAATAAATAAAAGAAGACCCACATAAGTGAAACTTGTGCGTGGTAACAATAGGTATACAATGCATGTAGACGTATCGTGGACTGCATGAAGAATCGTACGGGCCAGGAACCAAACACTCTGAAAGCTTGGGAAAACCCCAAGTATCTTTCAAGCGGAAATTCACGTCATAAGAAAGTGTGCTCAGTTCAATATTGACAAAGGATATATGTAGAAGGCAAAAGATTATTATAATGTCGGATAGTCAAACAACCATTAAAGCCATGAGCTCTTGTGTAATCAGTTTCAAAATGGTGTGGGAATACCTAGACATACTCAATAAATTAGGCGAGAACAATATAAGTAACCTTACTGTGGATTCCAGGACACACTGGAATAGGGGGAAATTAAATAGCAGATGTACTAGCAAAGAGGGGGACAGAAAGACCCTTTTGGGGACCGGAACCCTTTTGCGGTATCAGCACCAATGTTATATTGGAAGAAGTAGGCAAAGCCGAAGAATAGAGACCATTGGAAAGATCCTGTACGGCTTAGACAATCAAAGATTCTGATGGGTGACTACAACCCGTTGAGATCAAATGAATGCATAAGTTAAAGTAAATCTGCACTAAGAGTTTTGAACAGGGCATTGCTGCCTGAACAGTAACTTGAAAAAGCTCAAAATAGCGGAGGAAGAAAAATGTAGATTCTGTGGCATGAAAGAAGAAGAAACATGCGAATAGCACAGCAATTCAGAATCCTAGGACACCGCACCTAGGAGATTATTGGATAGAAGGGGGACATTTACCTAAGCTGAAGCCTGCAGATATCCTAAAATTCCCCAGGGAAATAGGACTAAAGAAGCTACTACTGTCTGAGACGTTGGTTGGTTGGTAAACAGAAGAAACAAGCCGAATTAGTGGGCCCCAACACCGCGCTTATTGTATTGTCCTGTCTGTCTGCTAGTCCGTGAGAAGATTTGTGACCTTGATGAGATCTAGAAGTCTCTTCACAGTATATCTTTTGGCGAGGTTGGTTACAGGGTCATCCGGCCCTATCTGTCTATACCTCCACCAACGTAGCTCACATTCGAAAATTATATGGGTGGATGTTTCGTCCTCCTCACCACATAATCTACATATAGGTTCTTCTTGGAAGATCCCCATTGTCTGAAGGTGCTTTCTCAGGCCGCATTGTCCGGTCATAAGGCCGGTTACTAGCCTATTTAACTTTAGGAGTCTGAGACGTTCCTCAGGAACTAAGTAGAAGTAAGGGGGCATAATAGATCTTTTAGGTCTCATTGAATGGCACCCCCTCATACATACATACATCGTGGACTGCGTAGCTAGGCACTTTATGTCATTTCTACATGTCAGAAGAATACTTAACGCATCGCAATATTGTATGCAGGTATATAAATCATTTTCGACATCCATTGTTTGTCCATTTTGTCATTGAACAAAAATTTGAAGAAACAAACATAATCTTGAACTCTGCTTTGATTTTAAAACGTTTATAATGTTATTGGTTCTATTAAATATATTTCAACTATTAAATTATGCAACTAATTCATTTCCTTTTCTTTGTATTGTGTAAGTTGCAAAATGGGGCGTGATTTATGTCAAGTTTAAATAATATAAATACAATAAATATCAACATCAAGGTTTCGGAGCTAGTCCTCTTATGATTTATATCATATAAATTAATATTTCATTATTGTCTTCATTATTATATGGAATTTTATTATTCTCCTAAAATTCACAACCATTTCTATAATAGGTGGCGTAATATTTTGTTTTTAATATTTTTTTATTTGTTTTAAAAGTGACGGTGACCTATTTTATGAAAAATCGAGATTGCATAATGTAGTGGGTTTGTTGAAAAGAAGTCATATTTTCTCGAAAAATATTTCCTTATGTATCAATAGTTCAGTGATAAAAATATTTTAGAAAATTCCTTATATCTATATATATTACAATAGCAAATGATCAAAGAATAAGAATAACAACGATACAAAAATGTGGTTAGAAAACAACGTGGCAGAAACTAGTTTACATTAGCGCCACCAGAGTGCGTATTGCTTCTCTTGAAATGCCAATATTTTTCAAAAACGTTTTAGAATGTAATGCTACAAAATAGGGTTTCTACCCTTATCCATCATCGACATATTTTAGAGGTTTCTAATCTAATCATTAAAGGGCATTTCTAATAACAAAACTCAATTTTTATAGTTCAGAAGAAAAATAGGGAGAAGGACAACGGACCTATTAAAGTATGTATGTACCAATTTCTTTGGACGGTCTGTAGCCTGAACGGATTGACGGATTTTAACATATTTTGTATGATGTGTCATTAGATTCGTCTTAATTCTGGAAGAGACATAGAGAATAGAATTTGAATCAGGTGCCAGAAAAAAAGATAGTAGAAGAAGAAAACTAAATTATTTAAGAAACTAAGGTATTCCAGGCGGCCTTTCCGATGCCTGAAGAAGACGATGAAGCCTTCTCCGTGCAATACTGTGTGTTTTGCTTCTAAATAAAAAATACTATTGTAAGTGGTTTTAGTTTATTCGTATATATCTTTTGTAAACTGTCATAAAAGGAACTCATAACATAAAATCACTTTTTATCTTCAAACGCTTTGTTTTTGTTTACAAATTTCACACCTCTTATCCATTTTGTAAAATGCTTTTTTTTTGGCTACGAAATAATTTTACACTGTTCACGAATTCGGAAACTACAAAGTCAAACTATGCAATCACCGGACATATTACAAATTAAACTAGAAACAACCTTGGTTACGAAATAAACGACCTATTTTGGACAATTCGCAAAATTTCTTCCGCAATGTCTTCATTTGTTATGGGTATTATTTCGATAAACATTACTTACAGAGAATGAGCAATAAAAAATGACAAAGAAGAAGTGTCAACTGATTTTGATATCTTTTTAAACGGCTCTATAAAAAAATCAAAACAAAATCCGATTGCCATAGCTCAACCGTTTTTTTATCTCTTACCCTTTTCGAGATCCCAATGATACGCCTCGGATTTGAGACACACTGTACATGCCCATATATTCTAGCAAAACATTTTCTAAAAAGGATCTTCTTATTTCCTCACTTCTTCGTCATGAAATAAATTGATCGTAAGCGCAAACCTCAGTTGGGGCCATATAGGGAAAGGGATTACTCTCCGGTCACTATAACCTAAGGAAGCACATACATACAATTGGCATATAATTATTGAATGAATGTGAAGCACTGTTTCATTGGATTTATGAACTCCTAGAACTAGAGTACCCAAGGGAAGAATACTCCAAGAAGGACCTAGTGAAAAGACGGTTGAGTGCTTCTTGTCTCTTCAGATGAACGATAGAGCACAAAAGGCATGAATGCTGAGATGCCGAGGTCTCGAAGCCTTTGAATGGTGGTGTCGAACATATTTGAACCTTTTTTTAGACTTTTACGACAAAATATTTAGCGTTGTTAATGTTAGAACTACTTCCAAATGTATTTTTATGGCTAATTTTAAATCTTTTTCAGTTTTTCTTCCATTACATAATAATTATGAATACATCATTTATTTTGTGTAATAAATTCTGATCATACTTTATTTTTAGTATTTTCATAATTCAGATTTTAATCATTTTAATTGATATTATAAAACTTTTATTTTTTTTGCAATAAAAATTAATAATTTTTTTCTCTGTATTTCAACTATGAATTATATAGGCAACATTAATTTTAATTTTTTTAAATACTTACAATTTGGAACGCATATCACTTATGTAGATTTTTTATACAACGAAATTTATTACTTACCTATCGTTTAGATTGCTTTGAATTTAATATCAGGAAATTATGGAAACCTTTGACAAGATGGGGCTATGTGTTTCACCTTCAACTCATCCCTTGCGCTTCATCAAAATTTAAATTAAAATATCATATTGTGTTCTGATGATTTTGGTCAAGACGTTAGAACAAATTATTACATGATAATCGGTTTTTAATACGAGCAAAATTATTCCTGTGTTAGGAGAAATAGATACAAATTTATTAGATTTAATTTAATATTTCAAGTTCCTTTAATTTATTATTGTGATAAAGCTCAGTAAGAATGTTATTATAGAAAAGTTATATAGAAAATAGATTATTATTATTTAACTGCAATAAAATTATACAGGGCGTTGAATTTGTTACGATTTTGACGGAAAATTGGTTATAACTTTTAATAGGGAAGTGAAGAATTTTAGGTTCAAAGTAAAATATAGGGTGTTTCATTTAAAAAGAAACATAACCCTGATCTGGCACCGAGTTATGAAACACCCTGTATTTCGAAAAATGTAGCTTGAAGCTGTCTACAATTATTAGTTGAATAGATAAGGCTTTTACTTGATGAAGATCCATACTGAACGATGAAATAAAACAATATAATTTGTTCAAATTTTCATTAAATTTTTTTTTCGCGCTAACACAGTAGCTTTCTTAAACGAGTGGAGGTATAATGAAGAATTTTTAATTTATACAGTGCGTTAATACGGAATTTTACGGATATTGACCACATATTATAATCTATTTACATGGAAATAAAAAGCAAAAAATTGTCTAAATATGGGATTAACTAAAGTATTGAACAAGTTTACCTGGAAATTCATTCACAACAATCTCACCGGAACCTTTCTAGGTAAAAAGGTTTAATAAGGGAGAATTTTTGATATCTATTTGGTCGTTAAGAAGATTATCTGAATATTTGTTTTTATTTATCTCAAGAGCTTCTAAAAGATTTAATTTGAGGTATTTAGGTTCTATATGCAAAATTTCAAAATTTTAATCGAAAGTGTGTTGGTTTGCTAATAAATGATTTGAGTGGTTGGAATCTAATTTTTGGCTGTTTGTGTTCTGAAATTTTAGTTTTAAAATTCCTAAAAGTTCTACCTATATAAATTTTATCACAGTTGTCATTACCACATTTTAATTTATAAGCTCCTGATTTGTTTAATTTTGAAAATTTAGATTTGTTGTTTTTAATGAATTTTGATAAATTGTAATCGGTTTTAAAGCAAATATTCAAGTCTAAAGTTTCTAAAAATGATTTGATATTTAAGGTTGGTATTCCAAAGATGACGATGAAGTTAGCCGCGACATTCTAGCCGCGTTTGGACAAAAATCTTTGATAAAAAAGTTTTCCGCAGCCTGGCGGGGTCAGGCATGATTTTTTTTCTATAATATAGGTCTTTAGCTATTCAATAAAAAATATTAGAGCATGATAGAGGTGGCAGGAAAAAGTTTGAGGCGAAGCACGTCAAGCTGCACGATTTTTTTTTCGAACTTTTTCTTGCCACCTCTAATCATGCTCTAATATTTTTTATTGAATAGCTAAAGACCTATATTATAGAAAAAAATCATGCCTGACCCCGCCAGGCTGCGGAAAACTTTTTTTATCAAAGATTTTTTTCCAAACGCGGCTAGAATGTCGCGGCTAACTTCGTCGTCATATTCCAAAGTATGTTAAGCTTTTTTGTTTTTATCAGAAGGAAATACTTGTTCTAAAGTATGTTTCAGTATCTTTTTATTTATGATATTGTCTATTAAATTTGGATCGTAATTATTATTAACTGCTATTTGTTTTATGATATTTAGTTCTTTGTTGAAATTGTAATGAAGATTTGAACAAATTATATTGTTTTATTTCATCGTTTAACAATTATTAGTATTAACTTTTTTTAGTATCTTCCATGATAACAGACACACTAATAAATCATATTGAATAAACTATTTAAAAGTGATAAGAAAAGCTGTAATAAATAAACGATGAATAATACTAAGGACTATTTTTTTATCTTTCATTATCTCTAAACTTAATACGTTAGCCGATCAAGCGTATAAATAAGGAACTCCGTTATAATTATTTAATATTATATGCGATCTAATTAATAAATATGATTATCTCATACAGATTAAAAAAATATCTAATAGATAATCAAATAAAAACAACAATCTGTAAATACGGTAAAACAATATTCAAGTTTCCCTTTCACTAACAAGTTTTACTTTCGAATTGATTCTATAAACGTATATTTTATAAGATTGCAAAATAATTTGAACATATTAAAATAATCGAAGAGAAAAAAAAGATCAATGGAATAATTTTTAATTACCTGAAGTTCAGCTCGAGTCTCCAGTGAATAAGTCAATACGATAAAAATATATCACAGTTCACTAGCACCCAAAAAAAAATTCGGCTATAATAAACACACTCGTTTCTACGACACAAACATTTTTAGAGAAAAAAATTTTATTAAGAAATATTCACTTGTGATTATCGTTCGAACGAAAACCGTATACTTATTAGGTAACAGTCAAAAGTAACATTTAGAAAGTTAAAAGAATAGATTCGCGAACTGTCTATCCGGTGGTCATGTCACTTTATCAGAAATGAATGAAAATTTGACGGTAGTGCCTCGAAGTACCACCTATGCCAACTTTGGTATTTATTTTAACATTGCAATATTGTGCGCGCGCAAATTTTAGTTAGTAGTCTTATAGAGAGGGAAAGTATCGGTGAAAGGAAGTAAAGGACGTATTATTGCTGGTTGCTCGCTTACCGCGAAGAATTGTTTTGGTGCTATACTTAATTCGCGCACCGCTGGCTGGTGTTGGTTTAATGAAATGAAAAGTAACGATGTAGAGACAAACGTGATGGGAGTAACGACATTTCTTACGGACATCATAATGAATCACAGACATATTTTTCTGACAAAACATGCTTAAAATCTGTTTTTGGAAAATTATTAAATCCGTTGAATAATCTTATTTAGGTGATTACCGTGTTACCATTTCATTTCTGTCATCATATTTAAACTTAACAAACCTCAATCACACCACTAAAAGTTACTAGACTGAGAGTGCGTTCCGAAAAAGTGGTGTTCAGACTTTTTGAACTAATTGACAATATGTATTATATTGTTCGCAATTGTTGTGTCCAATGAGGTATCAAGGCATGTCTAGAATTTCAATCATTATTGACCAGGGGCCACGGCGAAAGTGACAACCAAATTCACAACAAAATGTAAAGTTATACTAGGTAATTTATGTCAAGTTTGATGATAAATAAGTGTGTAGAAAATACAACTGTATGTTTAATTTTTTGTATTTTCTACATATTTATATTCGAGCACAAACTAAAAGTCAACAAAATATTTTACTTGGAAACTTACATTATTAACAAGAAAAAACAAGCGTGGATTTTGTTTATTAAACTGAATAAATAATAAAAATAGCACTTAGCTTGGTTGGAATAAAATACTTAGTTACAAATAAAATAACAAACGCAAAAAAGGTGAATGAATATTTTCATCTAAACACAAAACTGACAAATGTCGTTGTCAGTTGTATAAAAAGAGCTGTGTGAAACGGGCGGCAATCTGACAAATGCCAACTTAAATTCAAATCGCTCCTTAGTTTAAAAACAAGGTATAGGTAGTTATGTCAGGGGCTGTATTCTTGACTGAGGGAATAGAGTTTTCCGAGAGAACACATATTTTGTCTTTATTTTGCTTGGCTACTCTGTCACTGCAGTGACAAAGACAAAATATTTGTTCTCTCGGGAATCTTCCCTCCCTAAGTCAAGAATACAGCCCAAGATGTCAATGGGAAAGTAATCAGAAAAATAAAGAGATACAACTAGAGCTACTACCAGTGATGTGAGTCGGTCATTTGACCGCGTCATTTTGGTGGTCATGACGTCGGTCACAGTCATGTCACACACACAGGTCATTTTGCGCACATAACCTTATCTTAAAATATACACGTGCTGCCGTTTTGTTGTGAGTTCAGGTTTTCTTGTGCGTTGTGCGACGTGAACGTACTTGAATGTAAGTAAATATTACAATCTTTAGTTAAAACTGCAGTGTGCCGTGTCATGTATAGGGTGCTTATCACTAATTATCCCTTAATTTACAATAGTTAAGTTTAAGGCTTTAAAAGGAGCTTAATTACCTCATTCACCTCACGTCACCTTCAAACTGTAAAAAGTGAGGAAGGTATGTATTCGTATAAAAAATTTTTTTGGCGAAAACCGGATCTATATTAGATTATCTTTCTAACATCTCTAAAACATTTATTATTTTGACATTTCAAGATGATTCACGTATCTGCATTTCACGTCTTTCTGCATTTAGGTATATTTCAAAAAATTGAAAAATTAATGAATTGTCAAAGATTATGAAAATTACCAAAATGACGGTCACATGACGGTCACATGACGGTCATATGACGGTCATTTGTCACAATGTTTGAAATGACTGTCATTTTACATCACTGGCTACTACAAGAATCTAATGCATGGTCTGATAGAAAATAAACATAGACGATTAAACGAATATTAACAAAAACAAATAAAGCTGACATCTGACATAACTACAAACAGAATACTAGAAATAAAATGGTGACTTGCCAAAAGTTCCTACAATTATTAGCAGCCGATGCTTTGAGTATTCAGCAAAAACGTCATTTTAAATTTTAAGATTTACGCTTCAGGGGTTTATTCATTGTTTCAATAAGGCATTATAAATTTTCGCAATGATAAAATAAACCTGCAAAAATCTTATGTTTTGAATGATAGAAATTAACTGTCATTCTTGTCATGAAAACCAGTGAACTCGTTTATTGAATCTTGAGTGTCTTATAATAACGGAACGAAAAATAAGTCCACCTCTGTGTTATTATTGTTAAGCACATAATGCGTGCGATATTTGAAACATACATCAGGAAGGGGAAGGGAAATAGTAATTCCATTCACCCTTCTCCTTCATGAAAAACTTAGTGTACAGATATTTTTTAAATGTGCCTTTATACCATAGGATTTTTCATCTGATTTTAACAAATCGAATGTAACCGTACTTTGTATTCGTTTACACTGTTAGATTTTCAATTTGATTTGGTCCGTCTGATTTTGCATTTGACAAATCATTCGAATTCTGCAAAATGGAACCGTATCTATTTCGATTCGATTTTTCATCTGATTTTTGCGATTAATCATGCGCATTGTGCATTATTTGCTGTTGACTACATTCTCTTATAGGATGCGGGCAAAAAAAGAAGATTAAAAATTTTGGTTAGTGGTTTTTGTTGACATTGTGACGTACATTATTATCATAGATAGAGGAAGTTGCAACTGCAGCAGTTTTTCTGTTTCTCAAAGGAATTTTAATTATGTCCACACTTAAAACAAACAACTTACAATTTGTGAAAACAAAAGCATAACCTTACATTTTATATTTATATTGACATGGATGACAGTTGTCATTTTCCAAAGCCGCTTTCGGGTGCATCATGTAGAGCACTCCGGAGCTACTCCGTAGCACTTCGGTTCTACTCTTGCACGTTCGGGTTCTTAAAGTATGGCGCTCTCGGACCACTCTAGGCTACCTCGTCCCTTTCCCCTGATACACCTACCGTTTTAAAGGAGTTTCAAGCTTAAACGTCAAAATTTTGTTTTTGTAGGCTATAAACGGTTGTTGTTATGAAGGTTAAGTGTCTTTTCCAATTCAGTATCAAGAATTCTTTCCATTTTTACGAAACTATATTTGTTAATGTTTATAAAAGTTTTTGGGGATAAAACTCTAACTAAAAACATGCCGTGATATTTGACATTTCAAAAGCTGGCGGTGCTGGAGCGTTCGGGTGCACGAAAATCAAGAGTACTATTCAAAACACCGGTGCATAGTGCTCCCGGAGCGTGATGCACTACACCCGAGAGCGGCTCATGTCGAGTCGAAAATCAGACAAATGTAAACGGTAATATTTAGAAAGGTCCAAGTTCGACTCTGATGTAAAATCAGATGTTTTATCAAATGTAAAATCAAATGAAAAATCCTATGGTCTACAGGCACCTTTGAATGGGAAGAGTGCATGAAAAAATTATTTTCCCTTCCCCTTTGTGAGAAATATTCAATTATTTATTACCCAGAATACGTTTATCTATTGTAGAGATAAAATACAAAATCTAAAATCCAGAATTGTATCAATTTATAAATTAAAAAACATTTGTTATAACCATTTTAAGAAACCTCAATCACACCACTAAAAGTTACTAGTGCGTTCCGTGTTCCGACTAATTGACAATTGTTCACATTTGTCGTGTCCAATGAGGGATCAAGGAATGTCTAGAATTGGAATCATTATTGGCCACAGGCCATGGCGAAAGTGGTAAGCAAATGTACTCACGTTAGTCTTCCAGAATTATACTCATCTATCAATTAAAATATTCAAATGAACTAAAAACGTGCCCATTTTAATGATATCATAAGGAAAATAATCGAATTTTTCAATATAACTTGGGAGAAAATAAGTGATGGTAGGAAAAATTATTTTTTTTTGGATTTTTCTGTGGAAATTCTGAAAATCCCGCAAATTCATCGACGGATAATCTACAAAATGGTGAGTACTATAGATTTTTTGCAAAATCAGTGAAAAAACTCGTGGTTCCGTAGGTATAGATCACCAGAACACTTTTAACAATATTTGAAGAAAAATCAATTTGAAAGTATTCACATAAGAGTAAAATATTTAAGGAAAATATAAAATAAACTTACCGTTTAAATTAACAATTTCCTAAAAATATACTATACTGAAGCTTAATTTTTAATAGTTATCGTCGCTTGACACTTGACACAATTTCAAACGTCAGTTTTTATAAGAAAAATAAAAGCTATACCTTGTTTTTAAACTAGGAGGAGCATTTTAGGAAACCTCAACCACACCACTAAAAGTTACTAGATTGGGAGTGTGTTCCGAAAGGGTTGTGTTAAGACATTTTGAACTAAATGAAAATTAAGCGAAATATGTATTGTACTTCTTGCTGTTGTCGTTGCCAATGAGGGAACAAGTCATGTCTAAATATCGAATGATGATTGGCCACAGGTCATTGCGAAAATAGTAACCAAATGTCGCATTATTGTGAAAAGATGTATGGTTATAATAAGTAGTTTATGTAAAATGTTTCAAGAATTTGGGAATTAATGAGAATATAGAAATGCAATTGTATCATATGATTAAATTTTTTTTTAACATTTGAGGCTTTCGTGTAGCAAAAATAAAAGTGAACAGAAGAATATAGTACTGCAATGTATGTAAAACTTGATGTGAAACTTATATTATTAACAAGAAAAAAGAAGCATGGATTTTTTTCATGAAAGGAAATAAATAATAAAAATAGCAAATACCTTGGGTAAAATATAATACTTTGTTAAAAATAAACAATAAACAACAAACGTGGTATTCTAGTGATGATTGAACTAATGATTATTTTCATATAAATAAACACAAAACTGACAAATGTCAGTGTCATTGGTATCAAAAGAGCTGTGTGAAACTGGTGGCAATCTGACTAATCACTAGGCAGCAGAAATGCCAACTTAAATTCAAATCGCTCCTCTTAGTTTAAAAACAAGGTATAGATTTGTGTATCAGCTACATTTTTTATTTTAATTTGACAGCTCTGACAAGTTGTGACACAAAACATTACTAAATTAGATAGAGTAGGCAAGTCGATAGACGAAAACGTTTTAGAATCGAAAGAAAATCGAATATGATACTATATTTCGTTCTTCGCGCGATGCGCATGCACTAACAAGAAAACTTTTGGCCCTAACTCTTTTATGTGCCTGTAAGTAATAACTATTCTAATAATAAAACTTTTTCAAAAAAGAAAGGAAGCCAAAGACTACAGGTTTTGCCAAGGAACTGGTTCAGTACCGCAGTTAAGGTTTGAAGTCCTCAGCATCTTAGTCCTTTGACTTCTTATCAGCCTTAACAAAAACCTTCTTGGAAAAATCCCTCCTAGTACGCTCTGATCACAAGAGTTTATATTTCCAATAGATTCTCCTCTGTATATTTTAATGGTGCAGCAATTGTGAAAAAATATGGAAGTCATTATGATTGCCGGCACTATAATCGACAAGATATCACTTTATATTTTATTTTGTAAATATTCAAGCATCCAAACGAGTAATTTTAGTCTTATAACAGGTAAATATACCCATAATTTTCTTGTGGCTGTCGCCATATCCGCGATTGCGTAATTGCCATTTCATTGATGTAATAACTATGGCTTTACTTACCGACGCCCTACTTTATATACTAAATTCATGTCAATGAAACCAAAATATGTTTCATGGTTTTAAACAGTAATGAAAAATAATTGGCGAAAAATAAGACTTGTATTTAATACCTACTCTTTTGTAATACAAACAAATACGTAATGTGGTTAGAGAAAATAAATTTCAGATTAATTTTCTCTCCTATCGGAAAATCGTTATGTTGGTAATTAGTTATTTATACTATAAGGGATGTACGTAACATTCACTACGGTAGGTATTTATTGATTGGTTCAGCACCACCAGTCAAAGGCTTAGAGTCTTCGGCACCTCAGCCTTTAGTCTTTTTGTGCTCTTGGTTGTGCCGTTTATGTGAAGAGACCAGTAGTCCTTATCAGACTCAACAGTTTTTTCACTAGGTCCTTCTTGGAGAAGTCCTCCTTTGGATGCTATAATCTTAGGAGTCTATATCTCCAATGAGATAATGCTTTACAATCGAAGATAATGTGAGAGGCTGTTTCTCCTCTTCCATGCATAACCGACAGATAGGTTCCTGCCTATATATGCCAATTGTAAGCATGTGCTTTCTTAGGGTACAGTGACCGGTCAGTAAACCCGTCGCTATCCTTATCTGGCACCTGCTCAGGTTTAGTATTTCATTAGTCAGAGTCTCCGAGGGTTTTTTGACCAGGAGTTTGCTGTGTTCCTGTTTTGGCACGTGTCTCCAGTACGACTGATGTTTAGTTTGAGCCCACCGAAATATAAAATTGGTTTTAGATATCCCAAATACTGGTTCAGGACTAGTCTCAACTATTAACGCGTTCGCTTTGCTCGCGTTAAAATATGAGCGTAGGTAAATTGCGCACAGTGGTCAAGAAGTTTCCCAAATTTGGGAAGGGTTCGTCAGGTAGTTGCAGCCAGGGGATTAATAGGTCGATTCTGTGTTTTTCGTAATAGCTTACGAATCTGTAGCTAACGAAAGTTCTGTAAATGGGATTTTACAGAATCTGTAACTTTGCGATTCTGTGATGTTGTCTGTAACTCACTGAATTACAGATAGACATTTGAACTACTGTACGTCAAATTTCGATATTTCTAACCTATAACTTTAACCAAATAACCAGAGACAACCTCAAACTGTACAAAAATATTCCATTTCCAACGACAGCAGTCAATACACACGTAAATATTTACCAAATCTGTAACTATTTTAAAGATTCCTGTAAGATACAGTTGTACGCAGAATAGCAATTCCCCTGTAAAGTTACAGATTATCTTACAGACGTGCACAGAATAGACCCATAAGTCTCTGTATAAGTAAATTGTGCACTGCGGTCAAATTGTATCCTTAGTCCGGTATACCTCAAAACTTTTTCTTTCTGATATAATCAAGGAATAAAAGTTGATGAAAAGAACACTTCTTGTAAACTGATATTTCATTATATACAAACAGACTATCATTATCATTCTATTAAATACTTACATTATACAGAAACAAAATTTTATTCTCAAAAATATAATAAACTCAAATTATTTGGGCAAATTGTGGTAACATATTGATTTTACATAAGTGCTTAAGTCTATCAATTTATTTTTATAAAAACTTCTTGTTGGTCCAAGAACTCGACTTTCTTTTGAGTTCTTGTACGCAATACTTTATTTTTACAAGTATTTGCACTTTTTATTTTTATATAGGACATTGTTTGAAATGTAATTAATAATTGTATAAAATTAAAAATAGTTGGATGGGAAGTGTAGAAACTTGCATTAAAATGCGAATGAAACGATTCGAAAGCGTTTGTAGAGCGAGAAACGCTTGGGGACATTTTTGCCCATAACTTTTAAGGAAATCTTGAATTTTCATCTATATACGTATTAATTAAATAATCAGCAAATTTCGTGATAGACCTTCGGGTTTTTCAGTCATCATTTCAAAGCCAAACATGCCACTTACTTGCTCTGGTTTCAAATAAGGTAAACCAAACAAATGTTTCAGCAATTTTCCTACTTCCGATTTTTGATTACGATATTGTACGGACAACCCTAATTGGAGAATTTTCCGGTACCAGGCATCCTTCTATTTCAGATACAGGGAAAACCGTATACAGCGCTGAATGTATTCTATCTTCAAAATCTACAACTATTTTCTTTGGATTTAACGTTCATTCAAATTTTGAACATTCCATCTGAATTGTTGAAAAGTAGAAGTGGCTTTAGATGGAAGTAATGCAAAAACCGCTGGTACATACTGTCCATTTTTAAATCCATGTAGAGTGAACAATCGGTAAAAAAACTTTGGGCAATATTGAAATGTGCCGTCTACGTAAATTACTTCTACAGAACACAAAGAATTTAAATTTGTGAAGCATGAAAATATTACAATGTTATTTTCTTGATCGTTTGTTATTAAAAAACTTTCTTCTGGTATCGTTTTAATAGACATCGAGTCTAATCCTTCTTGAACGTCCTGCACGCTTTTCGGCAACGGAGGCAAATATGCTCGACGCGCATTGTATAAGTTCTTCCGTATGTATCCTATGTCCACTAATGTAAGTTCTTGAAGAACTTCGGGGTTTTCTGAACAATATAAGAATATATTAACCTCAATTATGCCTAAGCACATTGACATTTCTTACCTTTTATCTCCTTATGTATCACTTTCAATGGTGTAAATGATATTTCTTCTTCAGCTTTCCTTTTTAGGCTGTTACTGATTTTTTCACGACACAGTTTGGCGGAATCTATATCATGATTATGGATGAGATATCGTGATATCCTTCTCATTAATGGTACCTACAGAATTTGGCTTTGCAATTTTTATTTGTGCAACGCCAATGAGTTTTGCCAGAAACAAGGATTCTTCCTTTGCGAAATTTAGCTCCTTCTATTATTATTAGCGTTTCGTTCTTTTCACTCAGCATTTGTTCCATTTTAGAAATCGGACGAACTTTCTAACACGAATGCAAAAACTAAACTGATCTATGTACCTACGCCTCAAATTGTTATCGTAAAGTCATTAGGGGATTTTAAAATTCGTGGAATCGGTAGAAAGTTGTATGCCATTTACCTAGACCTTCTTTAGGGTCACTTGTGCGCAATTTACCTATGAAAAAGAAACATTTTGGGTATACCTGGCTACAAACTGACCGCTGTGCGCAATTTACCAACCCCGTAAAATATCTCGATTGTTAATAGCCCTTATTAATACTCTTGTTCGTTAAATAACTATTAATGACTATGCATTAAATATATCATCATATGTATAATAAATTAACTATATATATCCGATAATTTTATTTAAGCAGGCCCATGGAATCAATTACTTCACGTCACACATAGGTACATAGTTAAACAAATAACTATTTTTCATATTTAAGTTTCATTAATATGAATGCAACTCCTCAACAGTGCCTCATATATTATATTATGTTACATCAAAATTTTGAAACCTGCTATTTTAATAAGATGCTTACTGAAAAACATTTCTACTAAACTAGTTATGTTAGTCCAGTCAGAAAGCTATTACTACTATTCTCCAGACAAGACAAGACAAGACTTCTTTTATTCCTGACTTATTGAAGTTTTTGTTAAGAAATCGTCGACAAAAGACGTATGAATAGAATTCTACCGATCGTTTTCTACAGTATTATTACTACTATTGTTCCAGTCGACAGTCGAGAGTAGTCGAAAGTCTCACTCTGTGCACCATCTGCATACTGGCGACAAGTCTTCTTTTATTTCTGACTTAATACTATGAAATATATTGAAGTTTTTGTTAAGAATTCTTCGACAAAAGACGTGGGAATAGAATCGATAGTAGAATTCTATAGTGTACAGAGTCCCAGTACTGGACAGATAGAGAATTAAAGGAGCTGTCATATGTACTCGGCAAGAAACTACATGTATAGTTCGTTCTAGAGCAGAACACTTTCAAAATTTTGCTGGTTCAGTTGGACCTTCTACAGCTACACTTCTTTTAACTGAGTAATGTTTATTCTTGGCATTCGTATTGGCGAAGAATCAAACAAGCTAGTGCAAGATGGCAAGCACACGCACCACAAGTCGTTTTCGTCCCTTTGCACGTCTTGACATGATGTACTGAATATGGAATGGACAAGTTTTTACAAGTAACAGTCACTGAACTTCTTAAAATATCTGCCTACATTGATAAATGAAGTCTAGCCAACATTTTAGTTCTTCACTATCGAAACCACATTCGTGAACCCCCATTTTTTGTCACGCCAACGTAGACAGCAATAAATAGAGCAAAATTATAGAAAGAACAAAAGTTTCATTTTACTCGAAATTCTGTACAAGACGACTGGAGTATAAAGATTGTAAATATCATAAATCATATCGTTTACTCGCCGTTTTCATGAAACTTTTAATATTCAACCAAACAAAAAAATTCAAATTTTAGCATAAATCGAACTAACTTTATGTGGACAACCCAAACCGAATATATAAATAAATTTAATATTTAGGTTCACGGTCAATCGAATGGAAAATAAATTATAATTTAACGTACCTATATAATGTACGATGGTTTCATGGAGCGAAAATATATCGGCAGGATTGACAAGATTATAGGAATTATTGGAAATTATATAGCAAAACATTTTGTGGTATCCCAAAAATCCGCTTGGTGCAGTCTATTGGAAATACATATACTCGCAGAAAGGTTATTACAACCTTCTCCTCACTAGGCTAAATTGTCGGAGCTTCAAAAATCTGATCTCAGAGTAATAACAGGTAATTACCAGACTTAGTACACAGGTGGCTCAAAAGGAATAGGAACCAAACACTCATAAAAGCTCATAAAACCTCAAGTACCTTTCAAGCGAAAATTCACCATGTAATACAGTATTCTCAGTTTATGTCAGATAGTCAAGTAGCCATTAAAGTTCTTGTGTAATCAGTTCCAAAATGGTATGTGAGTACCTAGGCAAACTCAACAATATCGTCACCTTACTGTGGATTCCAGGACAGAAGGAAATGAACTAGCAAAGAGGGAACTGAAACATCTCTTTGGGGGCCGGAGCCTATTTGCGAGACTCACTTATCTAAACTAGGGCAGACATCCTCAAATTTCTCCGGGAAATAGACCGAAAGGAGCTGATAGTAAAGGGCATTTTCACTAAACATTCCTCACTCAGATACCATCTCTGTAAGATACACCTAGTGGAGCATGCAGATTCTGCAATGATGCCAATGGATAAAATCATTGGAACAGGTTTACTCAGAGCTTGATCAGGTTACAGAAGCCTAGAACTCATGGATTCATCACACAACACACCAGATACCAAGAAAGTATCAAGAGGATTTATTTGGTGCACGTTCACGTCTGCTGGCCAACAAGGTGATGGTTATAGTTTACTGGGATGTCCAGCAAAAGTTATTCAGTGCATTTAGACAGATTCGATGCAGATTTGAAGCAGAAACGACCGAATTTGGAAAAGAAAAAGGTGTAGTTGTATAAAGACAATGCAGAAATGCAAAAATTGGACTACGGACTGCTACCCCAAGAAAAACTTTTGTTTTATAATCTTAACGTAAAAGTATAAACTTTGTCTCAAAATATGAAAATATGTGACGCAATGATATTATCGATTACTATTTGTAAAATAGTATTCTATTTTTTTTAGACTTCTCTTAAAATGTTATCCTTGAACTTTCTAATCTGGAAACTTCCGATAATTCTGTGAATAATTATTCCAGCCAGTTTGTCTTTCGACTACAGTCGTCAAAAAAAACCAGTAAAATTTAAATAAACCAGTACGGACTTATTTTTTTATTAAATCCATTTGTTATTTTTTTAACTATATAATAGTATATTATACACCAAGGTGACCAAGGTGGTGAAGACTATTATTATTGACAGAGCGGAATGAGGTACGAGGCTTTTAAATATCTTCACCACCGTGATGTACATATGTTACGGTTAAAGTATTTACTTGGCTAGTATATAAACTAGTTGGATAGTATACAAACTATCCAACTGCCTGGTTATTTTGATGAAAAATCATATTTTCACTAAAATAGCTACGAGTAATGGCTGGTTTGTATACTATCCAGCTAGTTTATAAACTATACAAAATTTATCGCTAAAACTCAAACCACAAGGAAATTACACAAATTAGCTTGCATTTTTGGCTAGTTTGTAAACTATCCACATTAGTTGAATAAAGTGTGAACCTGATATTGGTAGTAATACATAATAACCAACGAGTTGGTAAACCAACCAACGCGAGTTGGTTATTATGTAAACCAACCAATTCTCTTTGGGTAATTTAGTGGGGTTATGTTTCGTCAAGTGTTGTGTGTTGTGACGGTGTACAGTTGTGTCTCGTGAAGTTTGTTTAAGAATAGGTATCGGGTTATTAAAAATGAATCAACAGCAACAATTTGAAAACCTATTATTAGACGTTTACGACCAAAAGTCGAAAAATTCAAAATCAATGAATGATAGCGATTATAGTGAACTTTTGCAACGTATCAAGAGAATACGCGAAACTGGACCTGACAGTAGTAACAAGAGTGATTATCATGTGATAAATACTTATGATTTACAAAGAATCGAATCATCTTATGTAATTCTACATAGAAGATCTGGAAAGATTATTTTACGTTTGAGTGAATGTTATGATGCAATTAAAGCTGCCCATCAGGGAACTGGGCATGGAGGGCGTCAAGCAACAACAAAATTATTAAACGAAAAGTATCACAGGAAATGGTAAAATTGTTCATTGAAAGTTGTGAAAATTGTCAGCTTAAACGGAACAAAACTAAAAAGGGAATTGTTGTTAAACCGATTGTTTCAAATCAATTAAACTCTTGATGCCAAATCGATCTCATCAAACAAACTAGACCAGATGGTGACTACAAATTTATTTTTGTCTACCCAGACCACCTAACCAAATACGTCAGTTTCATCTAAATTCATAGTAAGCGCTCTAGACATCAGCGTCGCAACCAACAGTAACTGCAATTTTGGACGCTTTTTTTAAGTTTTCCAAAATTTTTTTTAATTCCTAGTTTATACAAACTAAAAGTATAGAACACCTGTTTGCAATGAATTTTTTTGTTAAAGATGTTTACCACAAATCCAAAAATATTAGCAAATACATCCTTAGTATATTCACTCAAAAAATAAACCGAAAGATAATCATGGCAACGAAGATCTTTTGACAATTCTAAGTATTCTTCAGAAACCTGATATAAAAAAAATAGACAATATTATTATGAAAACCAATGTTGAATCCCTCGTCTAATACCTATACTACGCTCATGCTACTATAACCTCACCTGTGAAATGACAGATTATCATTCTTATTCCAAGTATTTTCACACAATATACATTTTCTCACCATCATAAATGTCTTAAAAGCACCTTAATAGACAAATATCAATCAGAAACCAAATAAAAACACAATTATAATTAAAATCTTATTGACAAACTTCACCAAAATGACAGAAGTAGTTCGAGGTTGCCAAGCTGAAAATTTATAAACTATTTTACTTATGGCATTAATAGAACATAAAAAATTGTAACCGAAAAACAAAAAGGTGAGCTGGACCGAAGGTTGGTCAACCCTATTTTAAATGCTTTCCACTTTTTTCTTACGTTTTAATCAGAAAATGCTGCTAAAATCTAAAATATATTTATCAATTACGATTTTTGTTATACGAAATTTGGCATCATGTAAGAAGAGTCTCGTCTTAAATATTTTGGGGACAACCAAAATGTAAACAAGGCTTGTCTATCTTTAATCCGTCATTGCACTTCATAGCCAAACTAGAGAGGTGATTGCTAATGTTTATAGGTATGTAATAATATTAATTACTTAATCAATAGATAATTTCAAGCAGCAAACATGTTAAAGACAATCTCCTGGGTATACAAAATTATGTTGCACAAGTTTTTATTAAAATACTATCCCTGGATTCTCAAAACATTTGAATTTGTCCATTATTGACCTCGGTTAAAAATAGAAAAAATTATTAACCACTAATAGAGAAATTCAACTTCTCAGTTGACTAGAAGACGCAATAATTGTCAACTTAACAGCTAGTAGTGGAAAAAAAATTAGCGTGCGAAACAGATGGTATTTAAATGCCAAAATATATGCTCAAAAAAATGTGGTTGGGTTTTTCTATTCAAGATGGAGTCAAAATTATTTGTTTTGTATTGTCATTCAGTGAGTTTGACTAACCAGTACATTATAGTTTATTCATAAATGCGGCAGGGTAATAAATCTTCGTGACTGTTGCAAAACCAATACTGGATGAACCATCTAAGTAATATTAAAATATTATCGTGAACATTAATTATTATGTTTCGATTTCTTTATCTCGCAGGTAACTCACTCCATCTCAGAACGAGTTTAGGGTATTTTACATTAAAAATTTAGTTATTACGGTAGTCAGTGACGTGTGGGCTTAAGGTGCGTCCTCGCCGAGTTGATCGACAAAATAAATCGATCGACATCTCGAATTGTTTTCCATCGACTGTCGGTAAACATGAAAGAGCAGTCGATCGACTTTAGTGTGTGGACGTGTTTTCGACGTTCGACAAATTGAGTACTCAGTGACTTCTTGACGTTGACGTCGACATCGTAGTCGTGTATTTTCGTTGAAAATGGAATCAGAACAAGACAAAGTCATAACTTTTATTGAGGTATACAGATTAAAATCCAATCTATGGGATTCCAAAACTAATAACTGCAAAAACAGGAACATGAGGAACAAGCAGCGATGATATCTTCGTCAGACATGTTGATTAGACTGATCGACAACATTTGTGTCAGCTCTGGTGTGGACGGATGCAGTTTTGTCGACTTGTTGATCGACCTTGTCGATCGACTGTTGACTTGGTGAGGACGCACCTTAAGAATGAAATAAATGTTTTGACCGCTTTAAACAAATATGAATTGTATACAAGTAGAAACGGTGGTTTACCATCACGTGACCAAATCTACAATTTATGCAACACATATTTTCCACATACTATCTTCTTCTATCAATATAAATCAAACATAATAACGTATGATCGATTGTCTTCGTCACAAGACCAACTACATACAAGACATACGTAATAGTTTCTTTAAATTTGCCGTAGTAATCGTGAAAAGAGACAACGATATAATTGACGTAACGTGTATAACGTACTAAAAGTTGAGTTTGACACTACCGCGTTTGAGGTTATGCGAGTTTAGTTTATTGTCTTGTTTTTGGGGAATTTTTAGATTGAAAGTGTATTTATTGTTAAAATCAGTTCTTGTAAGAACTAATTTGACTTTTTATTCCATTTGACATTGATAAGTACGAATATAATACATTATCAACTTGTTTTTTTGACATTTTATAACACCTAAAATGCCGTGTGACGGGAATATTATAATGCTTATTATACTACTCATTAATTTTGAACTTTTGTAACTTATTCACCCAGTATATATCGATAGTTTTAATAAATATGTCGATGTTAACCATATAAATAAAATAAATACAATTAAAAAAGTTAAATTTCTTGTTTAATTATCAATTCGTAAAAGGCCGACCTGTGGAATATTAGTCATAACGATTATTTCTATTGAGTTGACAGAAGTTTTGATTTGATTCATATGAATATTGTTGCTGACGTAACAGTCACGTGATGGTAAAGCTCCACCGTTTCTACTGTAATTATATTGTTTCTCTTTTGACTTATTTTATGAAAACAACCCGTGGAATATGCCAAATTTATATTTTAATATTTTCAGAGATAGATTATCAAAAAGTAATGAGCAACAAACGACAGATCCAGAAAATTCAGATGTGATTGAGAGTAAAATCTTGTCTTTGATTTGAATTGACTTATGATAAACAAAAAAAGCAGCAGCTGATTGTAACGGTTTCGCCATATTGATGCGTGGGTGTTATTTAGGTGATATACAGGGTGTACCATTGAAAACTTCGTTCCCGGCTTTTTTTGAACTCGAATATATTTAAATTGTGGCTACACGTTTGTTTTGTTTTCGAGAGGGAGACATTTTAGCACTAATTTAGGATTTACCCTCCTTAAGGGGGCATTAAGCTTTAAAGTCTTAAATGATACTTTATGGTTCAGCATAGGAATACTGTCAAAGTCGTAATATATATGCTAACGAGGTACTATAAGCATCAGAAACACGCAATTGACAGACGAAGCCATGATTATGTCATCCATAGGAAGAAACCAAAAATTACACAAATTGGATAAAGAAGTTTCCACTTCAATAAATCGCAATTTAAACAATGCACCTTATACACAAATTGAACTTTTCATCTTTCTGTTGTATATGTATAGTTTTAGTTCAAGTGATGCCATTTGGATTATTTTCGATTGCCTATATTTTCACTGTAGAAACTGGTCAAATTATTCCCTGGTATATTACTCGATAAAAAAAAAATTAGAACATAAACTTACCTCACTTACTACAGCATGATGGGGACAGGTAAGTTATCTGAGGTAACGTGATAATGGTGATAGGAGTACTTATTCCAGAGATATTTGGATATTTATTTCAATGATATCAAATTTTCTATTTAAGAAATTATTATCAAATATACCCATTTTTAAATAACTGTTAAATTTTGACGAAAACAAACAACAAAACTTAAGCAACAAACAAATTGCTAAACGATTTGTATAGTTATGTAAGTTTATCTACGCCTGTTTTCTGGTTAATAACACTGCAATATTTTCATAAAAACAACTGTTTACTAAACCATCTTCTTTGTTTATGAAGACAAATCATAATTAGGCAACAGAAATTAATACACAGAACAGAAATGAATTACGTTCAAGGCAAAATTTGTTTCGTAAAAAAATATTGTCAATTTTGGAGTAGGAAGTTATTCAACTTGAATATAATTATCTTATTTTTTATCTGCGACCAGTATGGCCAATTTTAATGCAAGAGATGGTAAAGTCTAACTAAAGTCAGTGTGATGAACCATATTTTTAATCCCCTTGAAGGAAAAAGCCGCCCAATGGCGTGCATATAAATTTTTAATAAATTCAAATATTGTGAAATAATGTTAATCTACTATATCAATTTGAATGAAAAAAATCAGCCTGCATACAAAATTCATAAAATCTGTAATACAATAATAACACGTTTTCCTCTAGAACATGGAGTATCTAAAGAACAGCTTTTTGTATCGTCAACCCAACTATACTTGACAACATCATGCGTATCAAACCAAGTTTCGTCTAAATAAATTATACCTAGTTCTATTTGAATCACGATACCCTTTTATTTTGCGCAAATACTCCTGTCTTAGTTCAACGATACGCCGAGATTCCATTATCACCATTCGATTATCTAACTTCTTATATTTGAATCCACAATTCAATAAAACATTGATAAGTATATTCAGGAATATCCCGCAATTTATCACGAATCAGTTCTAAACTTGGTACTATTACTTTATAAATCGTTGTAAACCCGATTAACGTTAATTCGTGAATTCTCGCGATAACCGCATTATCAGAAATTTCAGAATTTTCTTTTTTCAAACACGCGTACATATTTAAAACAACGCGTTGACACTGAACATGTAAATCTTTGTTCTTAAATGCGGCCCTTTCATCGGTATCATTTATTGCTAAGTCATTTGCATTTTTTTGTGGCGCCAAATTATTAGATTCCCGCGTATCATCTTGGACTGTAGTTTCTCCAAAATGCTATTCTAATTAATTACAAATAAATTATAATCATAAAACTCACCCTAACGTCTACGAACAAATAAATATTATATTGATATCAATTCACTCAACTCCACGAACAAATAATAAATATTATATTGATATCAATTCACTCAACTCCACGAACAAATAATAAATATTATATTGATATCAATTCACTAAACTCACTCGACCAAGAAATAGATACTAGATATTTACTACTATTATTTTAAATATTTCTGTAAAACAAAATTCACACACGCCCCTCAATCGACACACAATACTAATATCTCTCTAATATCGCAGGCCACCCTCGGAGTTTATTTTTTTTTAAGTTATAGTTAGTCCACCTTAGTAAGTGACCCGTTACTCCATTCTGATATAAACAATAATGTACTTGATGTTTGTATAACGCTGAACACTTGCAATGCGTTGCCAGATATACAAAATTTTCTTAAATATAGTAGGCATACAAAAAGTTGTTTTAATTAATTTCTCTTTTTACAGCAATTTCGAGCGACTTTTTTTAATGCTTACTAATAAATTGATATTATGTTTTTTTTGAATATTTTCAAACTAGCTTTCTGAGAACATCACGAGCTAACAGTTTACTGAAGTAATGGGAAACATTTGTATAGTGAGCCCAAAAATTTTAGAAAATATATCTGACAACATTGCTTTATTTTATGGTCATCACACTGACTTTAGTTAGACTTTACCACCTTAAAGTGATGCCTAAAATCTCACATAATATCCAGAATGTATTTTCCTACAAAGAATTTAAAAAAAAATCTCTATCAACACCCACTTAATTAACTAATTTTATTATATATAGACTGAGTTGAATTACTTCAATAACGAAAATATATTTTGAAACCTGATTCCTAGCTCTTCTCGTTTCCTTTTATGGAAAATAATAAAAAGAATAATGAAAAATTATCCACTGTCCTTACTTTTTAAACTGTTAGGATAGTCGTATCATTAATCAGTTCTAGCATAAAATAGGAATGGGATTGGCCCTAATAAATATCCTTGTGGCACCCCTGCCTGGACTTACTTATATGCTCCCACTTATTCTGAAGAATCTTTCAGTTGGTGTAGGAGTCAAGAAGCTGCTGCTTAAGATGATTGCTCATTTTGTATTAAATTTCCTCTTGCCAATAATGAAATTGGACAATAAGATGAAACTTATAGTAAAGGAATCATAATCACTTCTGCAATTATCCATATGCTGGCCACAGAAACAGAACACAGGGTCAGATGCTGCAAATGCAATACACATATATATACAGATGGCTCAAAAATGAAAGAAGGGAGTTTACTCCAGAGCACTAAGCCTAAGGATTGAGTGGGGAATGGGAAACAATACCAGCGTGATTCAAACAGAACTGGCTGGTATCTCAATTGCCACAAAAGAACTAACCAGAAAAGGAATTTCTAGCAGAAACATAACAATCTGCACTGATAGCAGACAAGCCCTATTAGCCTTGAACAGACAACGTGTTATATCGGGGCTAGTACTAGAATGCCACCAAGATTTAGCTAACGCCTCGGCAGATAACAATATTATCCTGAGGTGGGTTAAAGGGCACGACAGGAATAAAGGAAATCGCATTGCCGATTCTTTAGCCAGGGAAGCGGCTGGACTAAAAATTTTAGGGCCCAGTGACACCTACGGCCTAACGACTTCGACAATTGCGGAACTAGCCAAACGTTACACCCATGCTCAATCCCTTAAGTGATGGGATGGAATCAAAGGATGCAGTTTTGCCAGGATCACCCTGGGCGACCCTGGGAAGCTGGCGCTGAAGAAATATTTGGCGATGACCAGGAAAAACCTACGTTTAACAGTAGGATTCTTGACTGGCCACTGTCAACTAAGGAAACACCTCCATACTATGGGGCTAGTGGATACACCTCTATGCAGGATGTGTGAAACTGTCAGGCATATCCTATGCGAGTGTCCGGAGTTATCGTCAATAAGAGAGTGTGTGTTCGGTGAGTCTTGGCCTACACCTGCCGATATAAAGGAGATGTCTCCTAGTGACCTGTCCACCTTCCTGGGAAGGACGTACGGGATGTACGATGATCTAGGAGGACAACTCCTCGGGAGGATGTACAATGGGTCACATGTGGAATAAGTGCTGTGAGCCTACTCACCTTCCCTACTCTACAGATACAGATGTTGGCCACATGATTCAATTTAAATGCAGTATTTCTCAAATACAAGGTTTCTAGTAGCTTTTCTGCTTTCTTCGAGTTTATATTTTCTTTTATTTCCAAAAAACAGTTCTTCTGATGTAACAGGTTTCATACCTACTCTCCTTTGTTATAGGTAATTTGGTTGAAGAGTGTTTTCTAAATAATCAGCAAATTTGATTGATTTTTAAATATTAAAAAAGCTTAAGGTGTAGGTGAGTCCAAAGACTACAAAAATTACAATCTAATGTATTTATTAAAAAAAACAACATTCAAAATCGAATAAACCTCTATTATAATTTAACTACCTATTGGATTTTCGGTAATATTTATATGTATACATATTTATTTAATTAAAATGTTCTTTACCGAGTAGATGTTAAAAGTATTCAAATGGATTTTTTTGTAAACCATTTGTCATTCTCATTTTTTAACCATTTGTCCAAACAGGAATATAAAATATTATGTAAAGTAATTTATCAAGTTTCATTAAGTTCAATTTTTTCACAAAATACTTTCTGTTAAATATACAGAGCGAGTTTAGTAAGATCGAGTTGAGTTCAACGATAACATTAATTTTATTACTATGAGTATATTTTTAATCACAATTATGTATGCACTGAGTTTAGATTTATTATTACACAATTGGGAAAACTGCGCTTGACTCCAGTGAGTTTGTACTTCCTTTGAGATATAAAGAATCCTATTTACTTGTATATATCTTAACTCAAAAATATCAACATCCTCGATTTTGTTATCAAAAGTGATTAATGACTGAAGCACTCAAAATTTTCTTACTCTTTGGAAAGTGTACTCGTACTGCATGTCGTTTTTACTACTAGATTTTCTTCGATACCTCCAGTGTCTCATAGTATAATGTCTTTTGTTTTTTCTTGATTGATTTACAGACCTAGAATTTCTGCTTGTTCTGCAATATTTTTTGAAATTTTCATGAGTTCTTTCTTTGATCTTACCTGAACCGTCAAATAATCTATAAGCTAAATATTCTGAAAATTGAAAAAGCGAAACCACCGGGACTCTAACCCGGGACCCCTTAGTTGGAATACCTTACGCTGAGCCCTGCGCTACATCGGTTCCTAATCATCAATGTTCTGTTCGGTATTATAAGCTACCATTCAACCGCGACTGCGTCTTAAATTCGGCCATCCTGCTCCGCTCCTCGAGGTACCTAGAGTGCTGGACCTGACGTTTGTCCGTACACCTATCTCACCTACTCGTTCGTGAGCCTGATGCCTTGCCGCCTGCCTACGCCTATCTCACTCTCCTGGTGGACAATTCGTAGATCTAATCCCACTTCTGATATAGAAGCTAAATATTCTGAAAATTGAAAAAGCGAAACCACCGCACCGGGACTCGAACCCGGGACCCCTTAGTTACAATCCCTTACGCTAAGCCCTACGCTACAGCGGTTCCTAATCATCAATGTTCTGTTCGGTATTGTAAGCTACCATTCAGCAGCCACTGATATTCGTTATTACAGATTGTACCAACTGTTCTTACCTTGGATGTTTTGATAATGTCTTCTAGCGCTATGTTGAATAAAAGAGTTGATATTATTGTAATGTTCCCATATTACTACGCCTATGTAAGTTAACGAGATCTTGGAATGATCTCGACTATCTTAATCAAACTTAAGTGGTAATCAGTAGACAAAATAAACTAATAATATTTAAATGCAATGTTTAGTAAATAAATATTAAGATAAACAGTCGAACACGTGTGCTTAATAATTTCTCAGGTCTCCTTTCATAGGAATATCGATAATTATGTTTTAAAGCTCAATTTATTTTTGTTACAGTAAGTATCAAAATCTCTAGTTCTGTTCACGTTATTTTAAGTACAAGTGTAGAGTTTAGTATTGTGAAACCTCTATAATATTAAGTTTATAAACAGGGTACACAAATCAAGGGCTCTCTTTCCTCCCGGCACACTACATTATTAATTTGTCTGGTATTCCTAGCCATTTCATAGCTTCAAAAGGTTTGTCTCTTATAACATATGCCTGCTTCAAATAAAAATAGCATATAATTCGGTCTTGTACAGGCTGGCAAATTAATTTTGGCAAGAGCTCACTTTGCTGGCAGAATTCGTAAGCTTCACAACCTTTAAAACTTTGCATGCGGAATGTACGTCGCCTGCTCTTCCCGGTAACTGCGTTTACAATGTTGTCAAGTTGTATGGCTTTCTCGCGCATCGTCAACTGCCTATGCGAAAAAATTATGGTTAGGTTAAAATTTCCTCAGCGTGCCCCTTTCCGTCCCTGAAAAGTGGAAATAGGAACTGCCTAAGCATTTTTTGTATAATCAAAATGTTGGGTCCACCATATATCACGTTATGAGATGCAATATATCAAGTTTCAAAATTTTCATCCTTTCTCAGCATATTAAAATGTAGTCTTGTCGTCTGATACTTTTAGCGGAACGAGTTTTTCGAATTTTGATAATTAATTAGTCATTTTAAGAGCAGGATTTACTGCCTGAGTTTCCTTGAATTTGAAATGGTATAAAAATAGCAATTGTTAATCGGTTCGTTTCAACCGAATATTATATACCAGATTTGTCTTTTTTTTTTATGAAAGGCGGTCATAAAAAAGACCGGTACGAATTTATGATAGCTGATATAAAATATACTTCTTATCTTATACAATTTTTTTATAATATGTCAAAGAAGCAGTCAATATAGAAATTTAATAGATAATAAAATCAAAAAAAATAACTAATGTTGTAAATCATTTTAACGACATAGTGAACCGCATAAATAACTAACCAATTTAATTGGTGCCAATGCAAAATACTGTAATTGGGTCATTTTAGTTTTAGCAGCCATGTTCTCTAGTATAGTACTGATCGATTGATTGATTCGGCACGACCAGTCAGTGGCTTCGAGACCTCAGCCTTTAGGCTTTTTGTGTTCTTGGTTGTACCGTTTACGTGAAGAGACCAGTAGCACTTATCATGAATAACAGTCTTTTCACTAAGTCCTTCTGGGAGAAATCCTCTCTTGGGTACTCTAGTCATAGGAGTCTTCCTAAATCTCCAGTGAGACAATGCTTCACATTCAAAAATAATGGGTGAGGCTGTTTCCTACTCTTCCATGCACAACCGACAGATAGGTTCCTCCCTATGTATGTCAATTGTATGCATATACTTTCTTAGGGTACAGTGGCTGGTGAGTAATCACTTCCCTTATCTGGCCCCTGCTGAGTGTTTTTTTACCATGCGTTTGCTGTGTTTCTGCATTGGCACAATTCACTGAGATGGTACAAACATTTGATATTCTATTTCTTGTTATTCTATATTCTATAGTTTCTTGTAGTATTTTCCTGATGTTTCCTGGGATATAGTTTCTGGATATACAAGTTTCTGGGAATACAAGTTTCCGGGAGCTCAGTTTTCTGGTGCACAGTTTCCCGAAGCATAATTTTCTACCTACCTACCGTTTCCTAGAATCATAGCAGCACAGCGGAGCACCAGTCTCTTTCAGAAGAGGGTGTGCTTCTTTAAAAATAGTAAACACAATTTTCGTTCAACGCATTAAGACCAGAAGAAAATAAAGAGGTTGTATCACTATAAAAATCATGTTTTCCAATTGTAACAAAACTGATGACCATTTTGTATATTATACTATTAGGCGTTACTAAACCATTTTTAATTTTAAATATTTTTTTTGTACACGTTCATGGTTCAATATTTATATCAATATAGTTATCCATATTAATAAAATATATCTGTCAATCTTTCGTTATCTAAACTTAAACCTACACCTAGATTAGATCAGATTTGATGAGGTGACTAATGGGTCTATTCCACTGCGACCTTTTCAGATCTATTGTGGTCCTCTGAATTTACATTAGATTCTACAGCCGGACTCTTTTTAAATAGCCAATCTGCCTCGAGATTGAACCTTTCTTGTCGGTGGTTTGTTTTCACCTAGTACTGGCAGTCGCAATGACATAATAACTCCTCTTCAGTTTCCTCCCCTAGGTGTCATATTCTGCACATAGCTTTATCTGTCAAACCCATCAGTTTTGCGAGTCTATTAAGCTTACAGTGTCATTTCAACATACCTACTACGACTTTGTCAGTTTTCCTATTTTTGCTTATAACATCTTCCGTAAAAGTTGGTTAATATCCTCTAATGAACTGTTTCGCCTGTTTCTGTCCTTGTGAGATTACCCATCATTCTAGAGATTTCTGTACCACCCACTTCCTTGTTGCCATATTATTGTCGACTATGCTGAAGGGTTCTGATCAATGAACCCAGGAACCCTTTCAAAGGTCTATAAGTGCGTTTAAGGCACCTGTGGAATCTCATACACCTAATAAAATTAATAAGTATCTCAAAAATTGGTATTAATAACTCTATAATTAATGCACATCATTTTAGTATTGCTGTATTTGATCAAACATTGAAAATATATGTTGTTAAATATTTTTTCTATAATTATACTATTTATACTAAAAAATCCTTGAGTTTATTAATGGGAAATTACTTGAAATTTCCAAAAATAATCCAATAAACTTTCGCAAACTTGAGATGAGTAATAATATAAAGATCTGCGATCGATATTTGATTATATAAGATAAATAGATTATAAGATTGACTGGTTAATTTAGATTTGAACTCTATGAATATTGATAAACTTGAATATATTATAGTAGAATGGATCCAATTAGGATGCCGATTAAATTTTCAAAATATATACAGACTTCTTGCTGAGATTGATTTTTAATAAACTTATTTTACCAAGTCAATATTTATCAATTAAAGAGAATAAAACAAATAAATCAATCATAAAAAATATGTTTTCTTGTAAATCATCAAAAAAAATCTTAAATCTTGTAAACAACTTCACTAACAATAACGATCAATTTCTTATACAACCTTTTCTAGGGTATATCAATTACAAAATCACCTTGACATGACCCGATAAATATATATTGATGAATTGAATTGCATTAAATCAATTAAAATTATTATTAATTATTAAATTAGTCATGGAAGTTATTATTTTTTTTAAATGAAGGTGAATCGAAACACTTCAATTGAGGTTTTTGATTTATTTTTGTTAGAATCAACGAGATATGTTTTTAAAGATAAAGATCAAACATACATTGTTTTCATGGCTTAAAACTATTCAGTGGTACAGGTTCATATATTATCAAAGGTTAATTATTAATCAATAATTTTATACAAATATTAGTAACGTAATAATCAAAAAACTAAAAAGTAGACGTTTCCAGCGATCAGCCTCAATTTGACACTATTAAAGCCACTCAAGCATCATAGAGCCGATAATCTCAAAGCAATAAGTGGTAACAGGGTGGGATTGAAAAGGGTTCAAGCTAAGTGTATTAAATAATATTTATAATTAAAACCAACATTTTTATTTATTAACAATTAGATTTATTGAAATTGTACCACATTAAAAACTACATTATTTTGTGTTATCATCAATCATCATTACCACTATGCAAATAAATGTTACATTCATGTTAATTTAACATCACATTGTCATAATATTCTTCCCTTTTTTCCTCTTGTTTTCATCACATGCACATCTTTACAACCGCTTATGTCCAGCTTAGGGCTGTTTACGTTACTGTGAGGATACTAGAGCTTCCTCAAAAGAAAGTCTTTATAATGAACTAAAATCAACATTTCGGTTACATTCAGAAATACCTTTTAACATCTAGTACATATTGATGCAATGTCTATAAAATAACATCTTACCAATGAACTAAATGCAACATTTCAAAAATGATATAGATGTTGTATGGACATTACTTGAACCTCTGAATAATATACCTCAAACATTCTAGATGACATCCTATACCTATAAGTGTGGAAAGTGATATATTACACATCTTAACAAAAACTGAATTTGTGTGCAGCTGTTGTACGGAATTTTCAGTAATGTTCGGATGTCTTTTGGTCAAAATGACATCTTCACATCTGTTCTTAAAATTTGTAATAAAATTAGCACTGTTATGGGAGATATTGTTGTTAATAATTCACTGTTTAGCAGAAATATCTGTCTCTAATTGTTCACAAGAATTTTTAGTACTAATATTAAAATTTTCTAAACCTGCAAAACTATATATCTTCATCTAAATTCGTTATAAAGAGTTCAACATTAATAATCATACACATATAAGAATTTTTCATCTGAATAACAGTTTCATACAGTTTTTCCATATTTCTACATTAATATGACACACTACTATCAGGGGCAGTCCATAAATCACGTAGCCAATTTTGGGGGGGAGGGGGTTTGATCTAAGACTACGCTGGGTCGTCCATAAATCACGTAGCCAATTTGGGGGGAGTGATCTAAGACTACGTTGGGTCAAATTGGGGGGGGTCATAACCTGTGGTACGTACTTTAATCAAGTTTTTCAAATATTAACTTACATGATTGGCTTGTTTCACCATTTGTACTGAACGATATCTTCGAGCAATAAAGATGATATACTGAAAGTCTACAATAATCTTTTTAAATGTAATACAAATTTGATTTTGAAGTGCTACGTAGTTTCTTAGGGGGGGGAGGGGTTGACCGAAAGGTACGGTAAGCTACATGGGGAAAGGGGTGGGTAAAAATTGGCAAAAATGAAGCTACATGACTTATGGACAGCCCCTTACGAACTCTCCTATAGATGATCTTAAAGTTTAAAGAGTCTTAATTCTTCTAACATTATATTTAATCAAGCTTATCACACACAAAAGCCTCTAATACTTTTAAAAGATCCTATTTATAAATATTCAACTCATTCAGACAGATCCGATTCCTGCCGGATAAGTGTAGCCCAAGCTTAACCAAGCTGTTTGTTAGATACCTGTGTACGGTTGTTTAGACTGAAATATTCAGTAGATTTATATACACTTTATTTACATTAATTTTAATTAAGACTTATATGGGATAATTATATTTTATTAAGCTTTTAAATATTACATTAATATTTAGACGTATAGTTTTCTGTCGACCATTATATATATTATCTTTATTTTTATTACCTAAAGAACCACTTGACTCCACCTATGACTTAAGCATTTATTTTTTTCACTGAGTCCAGTCTTTAATCCATTATTTACCATTACTTTAATTATGTTTGTACAATAAGTGTTGTTTAAATCTAAGGTTATTTTCAAGAGACTTTGTTCGTATGTATTGACTGAGAATCACTTGATAACATTATAAAGAACAAAACAATAATATCTGGAGTCAAACATAACGGATTTAGATTACCTATTACTTGTTACTATTATTATATATATATATATAGGCCAAACATTCCGTGTCGGAATAGGGCCTGCTTCATGTCAACTTGAAGCTCTTAGATTCTATGTTTGCGGTGAATCACTCCGCATTGATTAGCATACTGGATATAAAATGTATTGTTCCGTTAAAATAAGTTAAGTCTCTTCGCGCTATTTATTGTTTTGTTCCACAGCACTCTGTCCTTAATAGTCTTCCTCTGGTCAATGAGATTTAGTCTTCTCACATCTTCGTATACCTGCTCTAGCCATCTGAGTTTTGGTCTTCCTCTTGGACGGTCTATTGTAGGGACCCAGCTTGTAATTTTATTTAATACGTTTTCTGGGTCTCTTCTTTGGATTGTCACTATTATTAATCTAATATTCACGACTTGAAATAGGACAAAGAAAAGCTGAGTTCCAAACCTCTTCAGTCAGGCTAATCTATTATCCCCCAAGACACCGCTATGTATGGCTTTGTTTGGTTCCTTTTCCCACTTACTTTATAGTTTTTGGAGCAGTATAACTATCTGATATTACGACAAACTTTTCTTCTGACCTTTTAGGTCGCAAATATCTAGTGCACACATTTTTTGCTCGGAATAACATGATCAAGGAACTGACAAAACCTAAAAATACCTAGGCTTTGCTAGCCCTGTATCTATATTGGAGACATCTGGGTAACAAGAACTTTTCTCATACTTCTCTAGTAGTTATTTTAGCTTTTCATATGGAAAAGCAGGTCAAGGTCTCTTTTTATAACTCTGAACTCCTACGATTTAAGATATTTTTTTCTGGTTTAATCTGACGTAACTATGTAGTGTAGGCTACGGATCAGTAGTGTGGTGGACAAAGACACTGCAAGTATCTACTATAATGCTGTTAAGTAGCGTACAAAGGTCTGCTGGCATCTTTATTAAGGAGACCATAAAAACCCCGCCCACAATTGAAATGGAGGTCCTGCTGACTAAGCTCTCTCAAATGTTTTCCACTTCTTGAGCACAGTGATAATATCTCCCCGCCACAGTCTGCAGTAGGTGATCTGTACCTGTAATGATTCTTAGCCATCACCCACTAACGTTCAGTTCTTCGGTTCGTTTGATACCTATAAAGGACTTACTGTGTACCTGTTCTGAACTGCTCCTCCACTGTAGTCAATGTTTTTGTATTTGTCCTTGGAACTCTTTCTTGCTACTCCCAAGGACTGGTTCTGGTCTAGCATTGTTGTTGAAACTTTTGTTGTGAGCTCATCAGCCTGTTACAGCGGCAAGGGCAGCCTGGCTGTCAGTTAATATGTTCTTTCTTATTATCGTTAGAAACCAGTAGCGTCACTAAGTAATATTATAATTGTTCATTACAAAAAGTCAATCGTTATTAGATATGACAAAGGTTTAAAGTAACTTTTCGCCTTAAAATTGAATCACAAAATGGTCCACTTGAGATTAGTTAGGAAACAATCAGTATGCAGACGATATAGCAGAATAATGTTAATTTTATTTTTTTAACCTATGTCAAAAATAATACAGTCAAACCTCAATATAACGAACCGCAATATAACGAATTCCTTGACAACGAATTTTTTCAAATCCCCTACAACTATCCATAAGAATCAATGTAAATTTCACCTCTACATAACGAATAATCCGTACTCATAACCTCAATATAACGAATTTGTAATACACCTGGTAAAAATAAATCACCCTCGATACAATGAATTTTTCGTAGCTAGAACCTCGATCTAGCGAACTTCACCTCTATGTAACGAAATTTCCACGACTGCACCTCATTATAACGAACGTAAACAAACGTACAGTACAAAAAAATAATCGTGTCTCGACAGGTTCACGACCGAGGGCGTTTGTGAACCTCGATGTAGTGAATTTTCAGCTAACCTAACCTCAATATAACGAACCTCATTGTAACGAAATACTCGATATAACGAATTTTCGGTTTGGTCCCTTGAGATTTGTTATATCGAGGTTTGACTGTACTATTATAACGCCTTACAAATTTGAATTTGAAAATTACTTTTCAAAGAGCAGACCGTTCACTAAGAAGCAAGAAATACTTCTCTGACTGTATGCCACGAAGGATATTGAGTAATTACACTTCCAAGTTAAACGGGGTTTGTATATCTACATGATATAACCAACTAAAATGACTATTATTTACAGGAAACTGTAACTAAGTAAATTTTTAACCTACATATTATGTACCGACATATTTGTTGAGATTCGAATAAGTTGTTGAACTTTTTTGACAATTTGAATATATCTGTAGGCAACATTATTATTATTATTATTATTATCATACGCCAGCAGCCTGAAACATTAATGTTCATTTATGAGTTTGAATCCTCATCAATATTCTTGTAAATCCTGTCCGTGAGAAAAATATCGCGTCAGAAGAAGCAAATATTGTTTATATTCAAATTTTAATGTTCTCAAATAGACAGAGTCAGACTTGAAGTAACGAGTAGTATTCGGAAGGTCACATACGAACTTAAAAACTTGTTATTAAAACATAAAATAAACTTAATGAAATCCAAGGGGCTCTGATCACCTTTAGACGTGTATTTAATACACAATAATTCTAGGATATATTATTTAATAAATTGAAAGAAACATCAAGTATCAAAATATATAATGCGCGAATCTTATCATGCAATACCTGTTTCCTCAGGAGATAGAAAATTGAAGGTCTCTACGGTATTGTCCCTCTGTTTATGTGTATTTTTTTTATATGTTTCCGTCCTTTTTGGGATGTTTTTGTAAGTTGACTAATTTTTACAGAATGCGTTGTTTTTTCTGTCATTTATTTGATTATTTCTGTACTGTGTGAATGTCCCTTGTAACCAGGGCCGTGCCAGGTGTTTTTGCCGCCGTTTGCAAACGATAAATGGCCGCCCCCTATTACCCCTCACAAAATAAAAGACAGTGGTAGAGGTTCAAAGAAAAATACGTTTAAACTTATTAGTTTTAATAAAAAATATAAAATTATTACATTTTACCAACACCAATAAAATAACGGATAATATGTAACTGGTACACTGATGGCTTTAAAACAGACTCTGTAGTAGGAGCCGGGATATATGGGGTACAAGACAAGATCACGATCTCTCTAAGCCTAGGGAAACATGCCACTGTCTTTCAGGCAGAGGTACTGGCGGAGCAATGCTGTGCAGAAGAGTTGATGAGACGGGAGGTGGATAACCAAAGAATCGTCATCTACTCCGACAGCCAAGAAGCACTAAAGGCGATAAGCTCATATCGAACAACGTCAAATCTGGTGTGGGAGTGTCGCAAGTCCCTCAATAGACTAGGTAGTCATAATAGAGTGACCTTAGCCTGTGTGCCAGGTCACCAAGGAATAAAAGGCAATTAAAAGGCCGATGAATTAGCCAAGCAGGGAGCGACTGAGGTCATGATACAGCCAGAACCTTCCTGTGGAATTGCAAATAACTTCACTAAGGAGAGCATCCACCAATGGATAAACAATCAGGCGCTGTGCTGGTGACATAAAACCCCAGGACAAAGGCACGCTTAATTATTCCTTAAAAGCACTTCGGCCAAACTGCCACGCGACCTACTATGTCAAAGAAACGACGAGGATGATGGTGGGAATGCTGACCGGACATTGTAGGCTGAGGAAGCATATGCACACAATTGGCCTAGCAGATGACCTATGTAGGTTTTGCCAGGAAGTTGACGAAACCGCGGAGCACATACTTTGTGAGTGCGAAGGCCTAGTAAGGGTGCGGTTTCACCTATTCGGAGAAGAAAAACCGAAGGCAGAGAGCTACGCAAGGGAGGCGGTATCCAGGCTAATAGGTCTAACAAAAAGAATAAAGCTAGATATCGAGCTCTAAGGATGGGGAGGACCACAATAGATCTGCAAAGGTCGCAGTGGGATAGGACAAAGAGCCACTCCATTTCTAATCTAATCTAATCTAATATATATTTACTTTAAACTCTAAAACATTATGCATAAAACGTATTTATAGAAAAGGCAATTGCCTTGCTTTAATTGTTGCAAGATTCTTAATAATTTGGACTGTATTTAGTTGTTCATTAACTCGGATTCAATCGAAATTATTGTCAAATTATTAAGTCTCTCCTGGTTCATCGAGGATCTTAAGTGATTTTTAATCAGTTTTAGCTTTGAAAATGATCTTTCTCCGCTTGCAACTGATATTGGAAGGGTTAATAGGAAACACAAATTTATTTTTTGCTAAGTAATTGTATTGTAATTGTATGCTGTGCACCCATTGCACACGTGGTTGGTGCGGCCCTGCTTGTAAAGATGGGTGAGCTTATATGGAAAAAAATGAAGCTGGAAAGAGGAATTTGATAGATTTAGCATCAGATTTAATTCCACGTTGACTACAGGCTTTGCTCCTTCACTCTATACTAAATTTAGAAACCCCGTACAAATACGGTATGGATGAGCATAATCTAAATATAAATACGAAGACATATTGAAAAATTCTTAGCCTACTATAGAACCAAACCTCCTCTTAATTGGATACATTTATTACAGCGAACCTGCAACGTCTCTAGACCTTTAAAAAAAATGTTTCTTCTTGCTCTGCAAACCAGACCTCCACAGCTTTTATTAACTCCTCGTTGGAAGAAAATTTACGACCTTTTAAACTTTTTTTAAGTTGAGGAAAGAGATGATAGTCGGGCGGAGAATAAGGAGGGTGTTCTAGTAATTCAAACCCTAAATCACCAATAATTTTTTCCCGTAGAGTGGTCAGTAATGTCGAATAGTAATCTCCAGTTATTTTTCTACCCTTATCCAAAAAATCAATCATAATTACTCCATGGTAATCCCAAAAAACTGAAGCAAGAACTTTTCCAGCAGATTTTTGGACATGAAACTTCTTAGGTCTTGGGGAAACAGAGTGTCACAACTCCATCGATTGTTGCTTTGCTTCTGGATCGTATAAATGTACCCAAGTCTCATGCATAGTAACAATTTGGTTTAAGAAGTCTACATCGTTTTCAAATCCAGTACAGATCGAACGCGATGCTTCTACCCTTGCACGCTTTTGGTCAACATTCAAACATTTGGGGATCCATTTTGCAGCAATTTTTCTCATGTCCAAATTGAAGTGAACTACATGATGAACGCGATCGTATGAAATATTCAGTGCTTCAGATATCCGTTTTAGCCCAATTCGACGTTCTGATAAAATCATGTCATGAACTGCATCGACATTTTCGGGGACTGACACAGAAACTGGCCTTCCCGATCGGTCATCATCTTCAATGGAAAATTTACCTCTTTTGAAGCTTGCAGTCCAATTTTTCACAGTCGCATACGAAGGACATTGATCACCAAGGGTATTAATAAACTCTCCCCAAGCTAAGCTGTAAGACACCGTGGCGAGAGCTGGATGGCACTAGGGTTATAGCTGTCTCATACGGTTCCTTTGGGGCACCAGGTCGCACCCCATCGTACTTAGACCTTACTCCAGTATGCGGGGCTCTGCTGGGGTTGACTAATTTTCCCTAGCTACTCGTGGGACTATTATGGTAAAAAATAAAAATAAACATAAAGTCAAAGACCAAAGCCAAAGAGAACCCAAGGCTGATAGGCCAGGGACCTCGGAGGCTAGCAAAGAAGAGGTTCCTAAAGCTGTAGGGCAGGGAACTTCTGGAGAGAATCCTCAAGCTGAAAGGCAAGGAAACTCAAAAGAAACTTCCCAAGCTGAAAGGCAAGGAACTTCTAAATCTGTCAGGGTCACAACGTTGGAAGACGTGGAACTTATGACAGATGAAGAAATACAGGCTGCAAAGCTATCTGGTATATCCAAAGCCAAAGTCAGCAAGCTGGTAAAACAAGGCCAAGATTACATCAAGGCCAAAAGGGCCGTAATCAAGGCCAATTTTACAAGAGCCGCTGAAAAGGCAGAGGACGTACCGTCAAAGCCGAAAAAGGCAATGGCAACAACAAAGCCAACCACGACCAATAAGTCAAAAAGACCAAGGTCAGATGCGAGCACGCCTCCCGAAAGCCAACGCAAAGGGAAAAGGCCAAAAACCGACGGTGTGACTTTCAGTGAAGCTGCCGCTGCAGTAAAAGTTGCGGCAGCACCTACAGGATTCCCGCAGGTTAGGATGGATCCGGACAAGCTTAAGGCAGTCCAAAAAACCATCCTGGCCGCCTATGATGCAATTCCGGAAGGAGGACCCCAGGTTCGCTTCCTGAAGAGCACGCATAGACCGGGCTTCCTGGAACTAATCTGTGCGGATGACACAAGTGCGAAGTGGGCAAAGGAGATTATTCCAACTCTAAAGCCTTGGGAGGGTGCATCTCTCATTGCAATGGAGGGGGAGGAAATACCCAAGCCCTGCGCATGCGTCGTCTTCGTACCAGACGAGGACGGGGAACGACTTGAGTCCAAAAGGATCCTTAGTAGACTGAGGATAGGTAACCATGGGCTCAAGACGCAACTATGGACTGTCTGGGGAAGCAAACCAACAGACAAGGGAGTTTTATGGACCTTCTCAATGGATCATGAATCCAGAGAAGAGCTCCAAAAGCTTCAAATGACACCCTTCTTTGGGATAGGAAAGTTAACATTCCGACTCAAGGAAGGGAAAGCAAAGGTATTGGAGAAGAAGCCGGAAGCAACTAGCTCCAATGTAGAGGAACCTTCTTCAGATATGGAGGTTCAGGAAGAGGAACAACCTTCCACAAGTGGAACCAACCCGCTCACAAGGACACCTGTCCCAGAGCGTACGGTACCCACTGAGGAAGGGAAGTCCACGGATCCGGCCATCTCTTCACAATGAAGAGAGAAATAAGGATTCTGCAGGCCAATCTACAACACGCAAAAGCTGCCTCGGCAACGCTGTGTAGAAGAATGGAACAAGAAGGCATTGACATGGCCCTCCTGCAGGAACCCTGGAGGATAGGCGAGAAGATTGCTGGCTTATCAACCAAACAAGGTAAAGTTTTATGCACTCCTAACGCTATAAGGCCAAGAGCGTGCATAATTCACAGTAATAGAGTAGATTGTACACTGATACCGGTGCTCTGCACCAATGATGTTGTTACAGGTATTCTAACAATTGCCACGGAAGAGGGAGAGAAAAGGCTAGTGGTATGCTCAGCCTACTTCCCGGGTGATGAAGCTCAAAGTCCACCAAGCATTATAAGCGACGTAGTTGCATATTGCTTGGGAAAAGGATTACAGCTTATAATTGGATGCGATGCTAACGGACACCATACCATATGGGGTAGCAGTAACATCAACATAAGAGGTGAGTCTATTTTAAATTTCATCTTATCTGAGGGTTTAATAATATCTAATATAGGAAATAAACCTACGTTTGTCACTAAAGCGCGTAGAGAAGTTTTAGATTTAACACTCTGCACAGGCAAAATAAGTGAAAGCATAACAAATTGGCATGTGTCTGATGAACCGTCTTGCTCGGATCACAGACATATACGATTTGATCTTAATGTATTTCCTTCAGAACTCAAATACCGAAACCCCAGAGATACCAACTGGGTAGGATACAGAGAGTCCCTCGGTAGGAATTTAGAAGGAGGTATAGAACTGGTTAAGGGCGTAAAGGCCATAAACTCGGCAGCGGAAAAGGTAAGCGAAGCCATAATGGCGGCCTACCAAGAAAACTGTCCGGAAAAAACAAGAAAGAGTACGGGTAACAGTACAGTCTGGTGGAACAATGGATTAAAGAAGCTGAGATCGGAAGTTCGAAGCCTATTTAACAAAGCCAAAAGTACCCAAGACTGGGATACCTACAGGTATAAGCTCACGCTATACAATAAAGAAATACGAAAAGCCAAAAGGAATTCATGGAAAAAGTTTTGCGAGGAAATTAGAGATGTCCCGGCGTGCTCTCGAATCCATAAAGTCCTGGCAAAGGATGGATCAACCATAAAAGAAGTAGGTTTCATTAAGAAAGCTAATGGCACTTACACAGAAACCAAAGAGGAGAGTCTTGAGGAACTAATAAATGTCCACTTTCCGGCCTCAACTATTCTGAACGACTCTGTTAGGCAAAGCAATCAAGACCATAGGCCAAGTAGGCCACGGCCAATAGATTGGGAAATAGCCACAGAAGTCACAAGACCGAACAGAATTAGATGGGCAATAAATAAATTCCTGCCATATAAGTCCCCAGGGACCGATGGTATATATCCCATACTCTTGCAGATGGGTATGGAAATACTGATACCGCATTTAAGTAAGATCCTCAAAGCCAGCCTGGCATGGGGGGTAATACCGGAAATATGGCAAAAAGTTAAAGTCATATATCTACCTAAAGTAGGTAAAATATCAGACCTAACACCAAAGTCTTATAGACCAATAAGCTTGTCCTCCTTTCTACTGAAAACGCTAGAAAGGCTGTTGGACAGGTACATAAGAGACGAAGTGCTAAAAGACAACCCTCTAAGTAATCGTCAATACGCATACCAACCTGGAAAATCTACGGACTCAGCGTTGGATGATCTGAATAGGCTTATTTCAAAGTCAATGGAAGACAAAGAAATAGCAATGGCCGCGTTTCTAGACATCGAGGGAGCATTCAATAATGTTACTACCAACTCACTGATAAACGCAATGAGTAGACGGGGCACACCTGCTGTGATATGCAGATGGATAAAGGCCGCCCTGGAGAACAGGATAGTAATATCCACTCTGGGTCAAGCTACCATCAAAGCAAAAGCAGGTGGAGGATGCCCACAGGGAGGAGTTCTCTCACCACTACTTTGGGCAACCTTAGTAGACGATCTCCTCAATGATTTGTCCAAGGAAGATTTTTATTGCCTAGGATACGCCGATGACATAGTAATTGTGGTAAAAGGTAAGTTTGCTGGAGTAATATCTGAAAGAATGCAGATAGCTCTAAATATGGTAGACAACTGGTGTAAACAAGAGAGACTGACGGTCAACGCTCAGAAAACACAAATTGTCAACTTTACAAAAAGAACAGCACTGCAAGGCCTAAAACCACCAGTGCTAGGAGAAACAGAGATTCCATTTGCCAAAGAAACAAAATACCTAGGGATATTTTTTGATCATAGGCTCACTTGGAATACTCACATAGTGAAAACCACACAGAAAGCTATCATGTCTTTAGGCAGATGTAGAAGACTGTGCGGTAAGAACTGGGGACTCAACCCAAAAATGACCCTGTGGTTATACACAAAGGTTGTCCGACCAATGATAACTTATGGGTCCGTGGGGTGGTGGACAAAGACGCAGCAAGTAGGAGCAATAAGGCTGTTGAATAACACACAAAGGCTGGCCTGCCTGTGTGTTACAGGGGCCATAAAAACTACTCCTACAGCTGCAATGGAAGTCTTAATGAATCTGCCACCTCTACACATATTCATACAAGGTGAAGCGAGATCTGTAATGCACAGATTAATACATAGCCAGCAACATATAAGCCAAACGCATGGTGCTGACAACTGGAAGCTAATCAAGGAGCTAAAGGCGGACGGCGTTATGGGACAGCCCATCGATGCAATAGCTACGAGATATAGCTTCGAAAATAAGTTCAGAGTAACTATACCAAACAGGGAAGACTGGAAAAAAAAAGGTGTACCCATACATGCAGATGTTTTTTGGTATACAGACGGGTCAAAGACGTTAGACGGCGTAGGAGCCGGTATAGTAGGGCTAAAGCAAGGGATAGCCTTCCCAGTAAGCCTATCAAGGAACGTCACAATTTTCCAGGCGGAAATTACGGCGATTCACCACTGTGTGGAAGAAATTAAAAGGCAAAAGAGAACATATCGTTCAATTGCCATCTTCACAGACAGCCAAGCAGCGCTAAAGGCACTCAACTCCGTAGAGGTCAATTCTAAGCTAGTATGGGATTGTGTGCGGGCCCTAAACACACTGGGTGAGCGTAGCAATGTTACGGTAGCCTGGGTACCGGGGCACGAGGGGCATAAGGGCAACGAAAAAGCAGATGAAATGGCCAAACAAGGCTCATCAATGCCGTTCGTTGGTCCGGAACCCTTCTGCGGCGTTGCAAAAGCCATAACAAGGAAACAAACAAAGAAGTGGGTCTCCCACAAATCTCTGAAATGGTGGAGGAACTCACCAGGACAGAGGCAAGCGAAACAGTTCATATTAGAACACTCGCCAAAATTTACAGCAGATCTGATGGCCAAAGACAGGAAAACTGTTAAAGCTGTAGTGGGTCTGTTAACGGGGCACTGTAAGCTCAATAGGCATTTAAAGCTGATGGGATTGACAAACGAAGATACGTGCAGGTTTTGTCACCTAGAAGAAGAAACAGCGGAACACATTCTATGTCAGTGCGATAGCCTGGCAAATGTGCGGTTTTTTGCATTAGGCGAAGAAAAGCCAGTGGCAGAGAGCTATATGGAAGGTTCAGTCTCCACGCTAATAGACTTTTTAAAAAGAGTCAGGCTGGAGAATGTAATCTAGAGTTTGAGAGGACCACAATAGATCTGAAAAGGTCGCAGTGGAATAGGCCGAAAGCCACCTCATAAAATCTAATCTAAGGGTATTAAGCATATCTTCGTAAATCTGCTTACCTATTAACCCTTTTAAATACAGGTACTTGATGATGGCTCGATACTCCAATTTTTCGATTTTCACAACTTCGGTGGACATCTTTTTTCTTTTAATTTATTGCGTAACTCTGGTTTACTTTTTTCACGTCAAACTTTACACTGACACTTCTAATGAGTTATTGTTCGTTGCTATGGTAACGCAATATTTTTTTTATGCATGGAACTGGTATAGGCTAACTAGATATCAATACATCCTCGTATGTCCATCCTGGTCATGCAAAAATAATATGATTTTAGTAACTAATAAGCATCACAATAGCATTGAAATTTTTAAATTTTATTGTTTGACTTTTTATCAACGTTATAAAAATAAACATTATACAGTAGATGTTGATTTTTTATTTATTTAAATTCAATAAAACGAAATTTTTAATCAGATTATACAATGTAATTTGAGATATAATCTGGTTCTTGCAAATCTCTTTACGTAATATATGATTAAAGTTGATTATGAGCATACACTTCCTTACCTGTTATTTCAGCAGTAGACCATTATGCTTGTCGATTATTATTATAATTTATTAAATTTTTCTCAATAATATCCAAACCATAATTTAGTTACTGTTATATAAAATTTGTGGTAAGTCCGTATAACATTACCGCTAAATTTAAACAAAAAATTCGTCACTGATTTCGATAACTTATTTGAAGTTCAATCTATGATTATTAAAAGCACTGTTTATATATCCAGTAATTATCTTGGCAGTTTCATAACTTAAATTGTTTAAAGTAGAAATTATCAAAACAATTGACTTTTGGTTTCATTACTGAATATATTGGACAATCAAATAACAAATGGTGGAGGGTTTCGTATTCATTCGTATTACAAACCGTGCATAGTTCTTCCGGGTTGATATTATAGCTATTACCGTTAAAACAGAAAAAAATGTTAGAGATACTACTAACTACTAATGTAGCCAAGACAAACTCAAGCCAAGGTTCCGGTACTGATGCCACTGGCATGGCGGGCCTATTGTGCCATTCCTGCTACTTATGTATCCATGAAGCCGAGTCCCTCGATGAAGGACTCAATCCTCTTCAGTGAATGCCTGCTTATGTCTCCAGAGGCCATAACAGGGACTCAGAAGATTCGCCTGCGTAGCACAGCCCAATGTGGACATACGAGGAGACCCTTACCCAATGGAGTAAACCCTGGAGTAAATTCCAGCCCCGCCCCATCGCTGGAGCATGAACCATCTGTGTACCAGACTATTCCATGAGGCTGTGAATTTCCCTCCCTTTCCCAGAATTCTCTATTTCGGATCTTCACCCTATAGGGGGTTACGAATCGAGATACTCAGTTATATCAAAAAATATATAATCCATATAATATGTAGTCGAGTTGAGTCCCGGCATGCGGACCTACCTGAGCTTACACAGTCTGGACATAAATAATGTTATCAAATCTTTTAAGTGAAAATCGGGTCTGGAAAACTATACGTTGACTTTCCAAAGATCGATAGTACTCACCTATTTTTAATATTATGAGTCGAAATATCCAAAAAATAAACCAAATTTTGACCCATCAGTTGACAACAACTTGTGGTGGGAATCCTATTTCACTGATATAAAGTCCGTGGACATCTTCATGGGCTGGGCTGCTCCAGTCATTAGTATCTCGAAATATCCCGTTAAAGTTAGCCTCTGTACATGTACACTCTTAGGTACTTAACATATTCTGAGAAAGAGAGGGTTATCCCATTCCTGTTCGGAGCTATTTTCAATTTCCTTCCGTTAGTGTACCTGCTCTTCCTTCGAACACCAAGTGGTTGTCAGGTTTGAGGCACGTTGCATGTATGTATGTATGATGGGGTGACATTCACTGAGACTTAAAATATATATTGTGCCCCCTTACTTCTACTTAGTTCCTGAGGAACGTCTCAGAGACTAGTAGCTCCTTTAGTCCTATTTCCCGGAGGAATTTTAGGATATCTGCAGGCTTCAACTTAGGTGAATGTCCCTTGTCTATCCAATAGTCTCCCAGGTATTGTGCCTTAAGATTCTGAATTGCTGTGTAATTCGCAAGTATGTGGAGGTTTCTTCTTCCTCCTCTATTGTGAGCTTTTTCAGGTGCCCATTCAGGCGGCAATGTCCCGTTAGGATCCCTGTTAAAACTCTTAGTGCAGTTTTACTTTGACTTATGCATTCATTTGATCTCAACGGGCTGTAGTCACCCATCAGAAAATTTGAATGTATAAGCCCTACTAGATATTTCCAATGGTCAGATTTTCTCTTTTCTTCGGCTTTTTCCTATTTCTTCCAATATTACATTAGGACTGATACCGCAAAGGTGTTCTGGCCTCCAAAAGGGTCTTTCAGTCCCCCTCTTTGCTAGTCCTGGAATCCACAGTATTGTGTGTATAATGTATTGAGTATGCCTAGGGATTCCCACACAATTTTTGAACTGATTTCACAAGAGCTCAGTGTTTTAATGGCTGCATGACTATCCGACTTTATGATTAGCTTTTGAGGCACGTTGCATGCGATCGGCAATAATACCATCGTGATTGCATCTAACCATTAACGTTAGCATAGCTCATAGTACTAAATCCTTTTTTTTTAGATTTGCTAAGAAGTCGTCACCCACTACTGATCATAGTAGAGGTGATAAAACTCCTCTTTTAAGGCACCCTTTCACTGTGTTTATATTAGTTGATTGATCTCCTTTTTCTGTTGCGGCAGCGCTGATTTATTCATTTGAGGTTCTATCACATGAACCCTCTATATCTATCAATACACACAGCTCCACTTCCTTTGAGGTACTTCTTAAATTTGATAATAGGGTACAGAAACATGGTGCCGGTCATATTAAGTAATCTACTATATGCAGACGATATTGTACTCAAAGCAAAATCAAATAATAAAATGAAGAAACTAATTAACAATTTGTCTAAGCGATAAATTTACTACTTGACGCCTAACACTATTTTATTCCATAATGTTTGTATTCCGTTACGGTTAACGATGATTATTACATTATTGCTACACGCCGAAATATTATGAATACTCCTAGTAATAGACAACAAGATAAATAATTATCGTTGCCTAGAATATTAATAAAAATATATTTTAATACTAATTATGATGACAACAAAGTATAAATTGCGGTCCTGCCCACGTTAAAAAAAAAACGTCAGGTGTTTCAAGATTAAATTTTGTATAAATCACAGGTGTTTAGTTTACACCGCAAAGACAGTTTATTTTAAAAATAGTGGAATTTTTTTATTAATGGATAAAAAAGATTGGTTCATTTAGCACGGATAAATACGATATTTGTATGCGTTTGCTCAGTGGCGGAAACAGAACAAACTCAAAAGGGGGATCCAGACTTTGAAATAAAGTATACTCACTGCATTTAAATTTGGAGATAACAATTCCAGTTCTTAGGGATTTGTTACCTGATGACTTATTATATAGAAATCTGACTGATATTAAAAAAACTAAAGGGCGGACAAAATAAGAAAAAATTCAAATTTAAAAATCAGCTAACTTTTAACTGTTGTAATCTGTCATTTTAAAAAACTAAGATATGCTGATGATGATGTAGTTATAGTTGCTAGTTGTATTTATACTCCCGGATCTTTATATTGTGAACTTAACGTGTAGAAGCTGTGCCTTCTGGAAACTTGTCTTAACCAGAAACTGTTTGTTACAGGCCAGAAACTGTTTGTCACAGGCCAGAAGCTGTATGTCACAGGGACTTTCTTACTCAAGAACGTTCTTAAACACGCTGGATCTCAATGGAACTTCCTTACTCAGAAATTGTCTTACTCAGGAAATGTGTGTCGTAGTAACTGTGTATCCAAGGAACTGTCTTAGCCCAGGAACTATGCTAAAATAACAATTTGTTGTTATACAAAAGAAAAAAATCACAAAATGACGGTCTGTCCAGGATACAAACATATAATTTTACAATTATTTTTACATTAACATCCATGTTTATATTAAAGAAATTTTCAAGCAAATGAGAGAAATATATATAGAAAATGTGAGTTCATAGAATTTAAATGAAAAAGGTGAAGCCATGTGGCATCCAAAAAGTATAGTAGCCATTTCGTGTATTATTTTAAGCAATTCATTATTATTTTTAATCTTAAAACATCTACATAGATACTAAATTAAAACAAAACTGGGGGAAGGAAGGGTCGACGAAGTGTGACAAGGGAATGGGAAGGGTCCTAAACTTCGTGACGTCACGTCTCAAAATCTATTAGTGTTAAGTAAAATACGAAGTCAAGATGATTAAGATTGATCTTTAATTAATATAATTAATCGTTTTTTGTTTTGTTAAGTTCTTGAGATGTTTGATTTTATGTTAATTTTATTCAAAAGTCATTTAAATTGAAATAAAACAAATTTCGGAACTGCTGTTTTAATTCAATAATTATTTCTAGATGTAAAATTGTAAAATATGTAACGTCACAATGGGGAGGGGGTCTCAAAAAAGAGACCAGTTATGACTAGGACGGGGGGGTCAAAAATCATGAAATTCGCGTGACGTAATTTATGGATATAATTTTGGAGATCGAAAAAGCCAGTCTCTCTTGAATAACATTTAGTGGAATTAACTGAAATATTTTTGTCAGAAAATCAAAGTAATTCGTAACACCCACTTGATATTATCGAAAATCATACAACCAAATAAATTACCTTCTCAATTTTACTTAAGCCGTGAAGCTTAGTTATTGCAACAATTGCAACAAAAGAATTTTTTTTTAAATATATGAGGTTTTTAAACTAAACCGACTTACAAATGATTCATTCTATAACTTTTATAACAAGTTTAATTCATTCATTTATTTTCCAAGGCGAATCAGTTTCACTTTTTTTTCAATTTTTTTAATTAAAAATCTTTTTGAAATATACAGGACCGACTCAATACAGTATAGTCTGATCAAAAAATTTTTCATTAATTCATTATTAGTTAATCTTGACAACGGTAGCTGGAACGCTACCGAAACGTTGAAATAAAAAATAAAAAAAACATATTGTGGTTTGATTCCCAAGAAAATAAGAAAAAATAATAAGTAATGCCACAAGGAACTTATAGAAGATAAATAAAGATGAAATAATAATATATTAAGTACCAAGCGTCGTTACTTTAGTCACGAGTTTTCTGAGTGACTAAAGATGTTTGTGACACTAGGTGCTTACTATACTTTTTCTACGTCCGCAAGATATTTTATATTTTAATTATATTCACAACATGACAGACAATGACTGACGTGACATTGAAAAATCAAATGACACAGAACTACAAAATTACCACGGAATAATGGCCGCATTCAGAAGAAAAACCCGATTAGTTATCGATAAGTCATTGGTCACGTGATGATGAGCAATTCTTCTGAATGCACTTTTTTACAGTAGTTGATTTATTTACATTGACAATAATGACATGGACATGATATTTGTGTGCACCATCGGTTCAAAATGAACAACAATATTTTGGGTTTTTTTGTGGACGATTTAATAGATCTTAATGTAGTGGAACAGGCTGCAATTAATTTAGCTATACCACTACCTTTACTAGCTATAGAGGAAAGGGAAACACATGCTAGAAATAAATACTATTATGAACGAGTAGTCCCACAATACACAGGTATTCCTATTATTCTGTATAACATATGTCTTTATACTCATAACATATTTCCACCTCTTCCATATCACCTCTTCCATATCGGTCAAAATCCCACCAAGAAAATAAAAAAACTACACAAATATATTCAAAATTCAAACGAATTCTACCATCAACTCTCAAAATGGCACTATTGACAGTATTGACAATTAAAGAATCACTAATCGTAATCGTAAATCGCTAATTTAAAACGATCGAAAAAATGGCGTCCGATTAGCAATATATCTTTACAACTCATCACTTTTATTGCGCATTCAGCAGACGAATTCTCAGCGATTAGTAATCGATAGTGTCTGCTGAATGCGGCCATTAAATATAAATTACAGAAGATACACTTGATGTGACGTTTAAGAAACAAAAGATAAACAAAATGTGACTTTTCCACGAATTAGGATCCATGGACTTCTAATAGTATATGTTTCCCATATATCCAAAATGACCCCTCTTTTTGTCTACACATGGCCGCCATGTTGTGATAATTTTAAGTTGGTATCAATAAGCTACGGTTCATATGAGCTTTCCTTAACTTCAGGATTGAACGATAGTTGGTTGCGCGAAATAATTGACAGCATAATAGAATTGCTTAACCAATTAGAAGTTAGCTGGATTAACTTTTACGAAACCAAATGTTTTTCGTTCTGTCAATTTCTTTTTTATTTGTCCCGTTGTTAAACTGTGATTTGTGATAGTGTCAGGAGTGGCATCAGATCACATTTCGCAATTTTTGCATTGTATTTGATTGAGTTAAGCGCAAGTTTGATGTTTGTGTGTTAAATTTTTGATTATATTTTATGTTGGTGTTTTCACTTATTAATAGTGGTAAATTAAATTTTGTTAGTAGTATTATTTTAGTAACGTAGTTAATAGTATAGTGTTATTTGTAAGATCTAGAACTCTAAGAGATAGGTACAAACTGTGCTAAAATGCCTTCCTGTTTTGTACGAGGTTGCTCAAACGCTACTTACGTTTCTCGTTTGAAAGAGGGTGTAACATTTCATAAGTAAGTTACTTATATGATTTTTTTGTATATAAGTTAATTTACATTTACAAAAAATAATTAGATGTTATGGTTCGATTAGACTACATAGTTTAACAAAAAATATCAATTTTAGTGTAAAAGGAAAGAATATTCGTGAAATCTTCAACAAATTAGTTATTCAGAAAAATCAATAAACCTTAAAACACCTCATTTAACTGTTGTTTTGTTTTTTTCCTGGTTAATTAAATTTGAATAAGAATTTTATTGTTATTTTCAAAAATAACGAAACATTATTCTTGCAAAAAAATCATGTTTTTTGAAAATCCTCGTACACGATTTAAAAAAATTTGTTACTTGTATGTATATATTTTTGGGGTAACATTCACTGAGACCTAAAAGATCTATTGTGCCCCCAACTTCTACTTATAGTTTCTGAGGAGAGTCTCAGAGACTAGTAGCTCCTTTAGTCCTATTTCCCGGAGGAATTTTAGGATATCTGCAGGCCTCAACTTAGGTAACTGTCCCTCTTCTATCCAGTAGTCTCCCAGGTACTGTGGATGGAGGTTTCTTCTTCCATTCTACAAAATCTACAATCTTCTTCCTCCACTATTTTGAGCTTTTTAAGGTGCCTATTCAGGCGACATTGTCCCGTCAGGATTCCTGTTAAAACTCTTAGTGCAGTTTTGCTTTGACTTATGCATTCATTTGATCTCAACAGGTTGTAGTCACCCAGAAGAATCTTTGATTGCCTAAGCCCTACTAGATCTTTCCAATTGTCAGATCTTCTCTTTTCTTCGGCTTTACCTATTTCTTCCAATATTACATTGGAGCTGATTCCGCAAAAGGGTTCCTGCCCCCAAAAGGGTACTTGGTTTTATTTCAGGTTTTGGGCTATGCATAACTTTAAATAAATAAAAACTTTTCTGAAAATTTATAAAAAAGTTTTTCACAATATGCAATAACTAGTGTAAATAATAAAGTATACTTAAAATCTCACTTTTTTCACCTTTTCATATTTTCCTATGTTATCAAGTCTATCACGACGGCTAAGGAAAACATTTTTGCTTTATTTCTTAAACCGGTCCTGTACGAATCACGTGATTCAGGCTGACCAAATTAAAATTAGCACAATATTGCGGTACCCTTAAGGGAGTCAAAAAGAGTATCTGATTAGAAGTCCACGATACAATATCATATCCAAAAGATTTATAGACTTGATGATTATGATGCTGCAAAGGTATAGCAAAGTAAAAAAATAAATATATTATAGAAAAATTTATTTTACAAGTACCTACTGTTATGTAAACTTAAAAAATATACACAGTTCATTTTATTATTAACTTAAACTAACATAATATGTCATACAAAATTTTATAAAATACTCAATATAAATTAAATAGCGGTTTTTCTGTTTTGTACATAGACATATTTAAGCAACTAATATTTCCAAAACCACATTATTGTTAAAGTATTGAATATATTTGTAATTATTTCCATCTCACGGCTTAATAAATTTACATAGATAGGTATATTGCGAAAAGGATTAGATAAATTAAAAATAAATAATTCAAGTCATGTCTTTTTTGTATAATATAAGTGTTATTGGGTGGTAATATTTTTAACTAGATAGAACGTTAGCTAAAAAAAATCATACACTAGCAAAGAAGTCATAAAAAAATCCAAAGAATACAGATGAAAAATGAAACAGGTCAAAAAATACTTGAATCTGATTGTTTCGGAAATAAGGATTAAAATGAGAAAGAGTGAGAAGAAGAGTAAAAGACAGGAAAATAAAGAGAGGAAGATACAGAGAAGAAGTATGTGAAAAATAAAAAAAATAGGTAGAAAAAGAGAATAGAACATATTAAGAAATAGAAACAGAAATGAAACTGTGACTATAAGAATAAAGTTACGATGAGAGAAAAGATATAGGTAATTGATGGAGGAAGAAAGGTAGAAAGAGAAAGAGCAAAATGAAGAGAAGGGAGAAAAAAAATGTAGGGAAGAAGAAACAGAGAAAGATCAAAAGAAAGGGAAGAAAAGAGATAAAGAGGTAGAAAGAGATATGGAAATGAAACTGTGACGATAAGTTACAAGCAGAATAAGTCATGCGGAATGTTTGATACTGAATGCTATTGGAATAAAAATTAAATGGATAAAGCTATATATCAGTATTGAATATAACTAAAATATTATTGATGGAGAAAGGAAGGAAGAGAGAGAAAGAGCAAAGTGAAGAGAGAGGGAGAAAGAAAATGGAGAGAAGAAGAAAAGTAGAAAGATCAAAAGAAAGGGAAAATCATGAGAAGAGAAAGATAAAGAGATGGAAAGAGAAATGGAAATGAAACTGTGACGATAAGATAAAAGCAGAATAAGTCATGGATTGTTTGAAACTGGATGCTAAAAAAATAAAAATTGGCAGAAGCCATCAGTATTTAATATGGTAAGATATAATTGATAAAGAAAGAAATATTGATAGTGGAAGAGAAAAGTAAAGATAGAGGAAGAAAGGAAATAGAGAGACATAGATAAAGAGGAAGAGCAAAAGAAAGGGGTAAATATTGAGAAGAAAATGGGAAGAACAGAGATAGAAAAAGGAATGGGAACTGTGACTATAAGAATAAAGTGACGATAAGATAAAAATAGAAGTCATGGAATGTTCGAAACTGTATGCTACAGAAATAAAAATGAATGGATGAAGCCATCAGTATTCAATATAGGTGAGATATAATTGATACAGAAAAACAAAGAAGGAAAGAGAAAGAGTTAGAAGAGGAAAAAGAGAAAGTAAAATAAAAGAGAAAAGAAAAATATTGAGTACAAAAATAACGGGATGATAAGGGAAAAGCAGAATAAGTCATAAAGTGTTTGAAATTGAATGAAAACTAGATATATGAATCCATCAATATCTTACGGGGGTAATATATAATTGACAAAGAGTGAAAGAGATTATTAAAGAGAAAGAGGTAGATAAAAAGAGAGAGAGGGAAAGAGCAATATATAGAAAAAGTGAGATAGGAGAGAAAGATAGTGAGCGAGTAAAAAAGAGAGGAACAGAAATGGAAATGAAACTGTGGGAATTATAATCTTGATGTTATGTAAAACGACATGCTATATTAATACTGCGCTATTAAAAACAAAAAGAAAATATATCATTTAATTATTTGGTACGGAAAATAATCCGAGGTTATGAAAGTAGAAGTGAATAAAAAAACACAAAATAAAAGGACAAATAAATAAATAGAAACATCAGAGGAAGAATATTTAAATAGATTTAAACTCTTGTACTGACTGATTCTAGAAGAGCAAACAAAAGAAATTGTTAATTACGAGATGTTTAGAAGCGAAAGGGAGGAAAAAGAGGAGGTAATAATCAAAATAGCAGAAAAAAGATGGGTAGGAGAAATAAAACACAAAATAAAATATAAAAAATATTGGAAAAAATAGGTAAAACAAAAAAATAGCTCAAGGTGGTTAAGAAGTAAGGTGAGAAAAGCGAGAAGTGAAAAAACCAAAGTAGGATATGATATAGTTAAATAGCCCAAAAAAGAAGAAAATCGTATGGGAGCTTAATCACGAAGTACAAAATAAAAAAGAAAGGAAAAAGTGGATCGTAAAACAACAGCATTCGGACAAATATTAAAAGAAAAATATCTAATAGGTCTTGGACTCTTACACGATGTGACTCCATGGAGACTAAGAGAAGAAATTGTTCAATCAAAGATTTATGGAAAACAAAATAGTAAGCTCAGAAAGGGATATGAAAGGTAAAGAGAAAAATGTTACGAGAGATGAAGCACAAAGTATAAAAAAGAAAAGATTGGGAGAAAAAGTACGTAAACTCAAAAGTATCGTCAGACGTGACACACATTTTCAGTTACAAGTTACAAAGCTTCAGAATATAGGAAAGCCAACCACAGTTTTCCCAAATAATGAAACTAGATGATGATTGCAAATGGTTTTTAAAAAGTCGACGATATTAAGGACATTGAACTCTCTATACTTTAAGAAAAATGTGAACTTCTGAATCAATATTTGTCTGTCTAGCATCAGTTTTCAAATGTGACATTAATAAAAAATATTGTGTTACTTAGATAAGAAATAGAGGAGCAGGGGAAGTGAAGGTTAATATGGGGAAGCAAAACTAAAACGAACTTGAAGACTTGAAGAAAGAATTCGATAATGTTAAACGAAATAAAGTAAGTAAAAGAAGTTAAGTAAGGCTAGAGTTAAGTATAAAGAAAAAAAGTTTATCTACAGCCTGTGTAATAGTCAAAAGAGGATAATAAGAGTGGAGGAACTCAAGGGATAGATGAAAATAAAAAATGTGACAGGTTAAAGGGATATTGAGAAAATAATTCAGAATAATAGACACTGTTTGTGGTTTTCGAAAAGTAGGAAGCGTTTATCATCCAACATCAAGAATTTAAATATTATCAGAAATAGATTATTGGATCAAATATGTACTTGCGAACAAACTATTAAGAAAAAATGAAAATATAACTTGATGGTGTAAATGATTAGTGTTAGTTTTTTCAACATAGAGCTCCACATCCAGGTGTGTATCAAGTTAAATAACTTGATTATCAAGGATACGCGCAAAAATAATTTTCCTTACATTTAATTCCACTGGAATGTCTGTAATAATTATAAGTTCAATAAAATTAAATAATTATTCGTAGATGAACTAATATTCATCATATTGTTGGGTCACATGAGGCAGAGGCCTTCTTTGTTGAAGGGAAATGTTAATTTCTTCAGGAGATCTGTAGACTTGTGGTCTTATAGTTGTAGGTGACACATATTGTGTACGTGGCTGTCCAGTTACACGAATCTAAAACAACATTTTTATTACTACAATGAAAGATTTTAAATCTTGCTCATAATTAGCCAAATTATGATGCAAGAAACGTTTCAAGTCAACTAAAATGTCGAAATAAGAAGTACACAATTTTAAACGATATAAATTTCCTTTCTTCAGAACTAATGTGATATTTGTTACGCCACAGTTGCTTTGAATCGAGTTTGAAATTGAATTCCAACACTTTTGTTGAAAACTTCATATACTCGATTCCTAATGAACACTGGAACAGACTTTATTGAGGTTATGATTCTATTTTTTTTACTGTGCACAACTAAATTATATATCGAGTGTATAGTTTGGCAAGTTTATCTGAAGCCGTGAAAGGAATGCAGTCGAAAACATTCGATATTGCCACGTTTAACTATGAAAAAGATAAAGTGCTAAGTATGTAGTGATAATTATTAGAAAATGGACTATTTATTATTAACAATATGATTAAACGTTAATTCTTTAATGTGCTTGTTTCCTTGGATTTTGTCTATTAACATTATTTTTCCAATGTATGAATATTAAAGGATGAACACTTTTCAAAATTTGTTATGGGCTTCTTCGAGCTATGGCAGCGTTGTGCGAAAACTATAATTTTCACGCCCTCCGAACTAACTCAATTGGTGAAATTTATCGAAAGGCCATCGTTGCTTAGCCACCAGCTGACTTCCTATTGGCAAGCGCGTGCGTGTATTCTTCCCTCTCATTTTGTCGATTATCCAGTGGCGTTGGTATTGTCAGTGTCAGATTTTGAACCATTTCGTGTCCATATTGAATTCAAGTACGATTCTTAACATTAGTTGTTTTTAACAAATACCGTGTTTTGAAAAATACCTTCCCTTTAAAGCAAAGCAAAAATCAGTTTCTATATAAAATTATTATATAATAATAATTATTATTTGTAATACTTTTAGAAAATAGGTACCGTCCGCCATTGGTACGTTTATGACAGATATCCGCCATGTTTCCTCGCGCCTTACCGTTGCCGCGTAGCTTCAGATAAACGTTCCAAACTATAGACCATTCCAGAATGACGTTAATGACAGGTCGACAAAATTGTGCTGGAGGGCATACTTTCTATTTAGTTTCCATTATTTGCAGATAAACAACAGATAATAGTTAAACCTAAATTAACAATCTGTTCTTAGTTCTATTGTGTGTGTTCTTCTTTCAACCAGCGAGTATTATTCATTGACCAGTAGCAACATTGGACAATACCCAGCAACGTGGCAAACAAAATATTTTTTTCTGCAATCGAGTTTTAAATATCTAGAGCAATTTTCCACTCAATTTTAAATAAGATATTGTGAATTATCTTAAAAATTGTTCAGATTTAATATCCTATTAGTTTATTAATATTTACCGAGTGTTGATGATGTACTGGAGTGTCATCGTCTTCTTCATATTTAGATCTGTATTGTTCAGGATAATATCTGTCTGAATACCTCAAAGTTATATTTGGTTTTTGTTGATATTCCTCCAAATTAACTGGTTTGTACAAGAAGTCGTTAACAAAGTGGTAATCAGATGACTTATCACAAATATTGTCTCCGCTGGGTGGCATGCAAATTAAATGTACCTAATAAATAAAAAATATTAATTCTTAATTTGGAAAAATATACATTGTATTACCATAGAAGATATTCTTAGAAAATCTCTTTTGTACACTACAATAATAAAATGTAGATTGCTGTGTTTGGCAATTTATGTCATTGAAATATTTCAAAGAGTTTATTTTCTAAAACCTTGTAATTTCAATATTTCTATACTATTTTTTTATCTTTACCTACACGGTCTCCCAAATGGGATTCCTGCCTTGCATGTACCATTTAAAAGCTTTTACCCCTTACCTGTATTTTTTTAACATATCTTTGCGTTTTGCCTATTAGACAGTTGTGTCGATTGTTGGACATACTTATCACCTCTCGTTTAAGGATAAAATAATTAATAATTTGGCGCCCAAACTATACTAAATATTGACAAAATCTGTCTTTGTCCAACGAGTATTACAAAAAGCAACCTAATTAAGGTACAAATCTAGCTTTGGACTTCAACGAGCAGGTTAAATCCCAGCAAACAAACTCAAAATTAATATCAATAGCTCATCTGATCCATTTAAATGATGTTGGTACTCCAATTTATAAAAAATAATTATCTGGCCTGGGTATATTGAGAAGTTACCAAACTTTAACAAGATTCTTCAACTCTGTTCTTCACTTTAATCAGATACGATGGTGTTGCTAAGTAAATTGCGTGTACGACACTTACCTGGTGGAAGGTAAATCCTTCAGGACAAATCCAGGAATGTTTCGAATTTTCTTGGCAGTAGTGGAAAACTTCACATCCCAAATCTTCATCCGCATAATACCCGGTATGTCTTCCGCTGCAAGCGAATTTTGATTGTGGTAAAAGTAAAGATAGTCTGTCGGGTTCTTCCTCTTCTTCTTTTTCTTCTTCTAATTTATTGATAGCCTACAATAAAATATGTTTTTAGCTTTGCTAGTTTTATCATAACAAAAAAGTTTTGACAATCAATCAAATTTTGTGTCATATAGTACAATTTCACCCAATCATATAAACTGAGAAAGAAAGAATGGACCGAATTTAGAAGCAACGGAGAAGACAAAGTGGAACCTTTCGTGCAAACTTTTACAAGAAAAGTACTATACTAACTATAATATTATTATTAACCCATTTGACAAGATAGTATTTGAACCCGGGATGCCCGAGAAGCAATCAGGAAGAAACTACAAACAGATACTCCAGTTCAGTTTCGTTAAATTTATCTGAAGTTAACAAAATAATATTGCTATGGGTCAAAAATACTCCAGATCTCGTAAATTTTACCATATTGCTGCTGTAGAATGAGCGTGGCGAGGAGTACAGGCAGTTGCTGGTCTGGTGGATTTTTTCATTTCGCGAAAAATTACGATGACTCTCCAACAAATCGCATTGAATACAATCTGGTGTTCAGTAAAACGTGCCAAGGTGGTTCTAGAAGCAAATGGTTGGTTTCCAATAGTAAAAGACAAAACTGCCCAACGTCTTTTTCATAAACTGATATCAAAACGAGGCGACAATATTACCTTACCACGACTGTTCTTAAAACCAAATCGACACTGGAGAAATGAAACTGACAAATGGTACGGTAATGTACATGTTGGCAATACAATGTATGGATGGATTAGATCTGGTGCTGAAGCAACTGGCTTGAATGTAAAGGACGAAAAGATAACAAATCACTGGAATAGATCAACTGCTGTTAGCGAATTGGTAATAAGTGGTGTAGAAAAACAACAATTGCTGGAAATTACTGGTCATAGCCAAAATTCTACAAAACCATGCTAAATCTCGATCAAGTACACCATAACAAAATCATAAATATTCTGCTTGATAATAGATCTTCTATAGTAGAGAACAGCAACAAATCTAATGTTACGTTAAATTTTAATAATTGCACCTACACTAGCTGTAATTTTAATAAATAAATGTTTCGTTGTGGTGAGTTATACATTTTTCTTTCCAAAAATTTTCCTCCGAATATCCCTCTGACATTGACAAATACCTCATAATTTTATGTCAAATTTCTCAAGCTCGTTGCATGTCCTAAGGTTATTACTACTGAAAATTAAATTTTTAAAAAATGACAAATAACATTTTCTAAGAGTCTACAATTTCTTGTAAATTTATTGAAATCGAAAATTATATCATATAAGATATAAAGCAGTACAAGTGGAAGTATTTCAAACATAAGTTTTGTATCTTAAGACGCCGAAAGCTGGTGAAAAACTGCCAACACGTCTTAAAATTATATCCATATATTCTAATAAAATCTGATGATTTTTCACTGATTTAAGAAAAATGCATTGTTTTTCGTTTCTTGTTTTGTATCATTTTCTTTTAAAGGAAATGAAAGTGTCTTGATAACATTTGTTCGGCTCCCCTATTCTCACACTGTTGCTTCCAATAACTTTTACAGTCTTTATCATAAAAGAACGACTGCTGAATTTATTTCATTCGTTCACCGGATATTAATAAGAAACAACTTTGATACATTTCTAGCATCAGTTTAGCCAACGCAGTCTAAATATTGAAGAAATAGGCAAAGCCGAAGAAAAGAGGGTGATGGTTGGCTACAATCCGTTAATCAAATGAATGCATAAGTCAAAGTAAAACTGCACTAATAGTCGAGACAATGAAGCACTAAAAAGGCCTAAGATAGGAAATCTTTTAGGATAGGACGTATCGGAATGCTGTTTTTTGCATTCGCTTGCAAAAATTATTTATATCATTCGTACCTACTTTGTACCTATTACAAACCGAAAGTTGCATTGCTGCAGCCAAAAATGCATCTTTTGAGAGGCATTTTGGCAAATTTAATAACTTCGTAAATAAGAGTCAGAATTGGCTCAAGCCGGGTACCCAGGGGTTTTCGAGGTCGCTGATCACGATTATGATGTTCAAATTGACCCCCCGAACACCTGGAGCTCAGGAACGCCGACGCACGTCATCTCCGGGGACTATCCCGAACTTTATGCGAGAGAGGAGAGAAACTGAGCACCCGGGGGTTTTTTGGGTCGCTCAGTTCGAATATACCATCGGCGAACACCACACGGACACCTGGTGGGCCCCAAACTGGACGCGGACGTCATCTTCGAGAATTTTTCTGGAAATATCGACAATAACGAACCGAAAATCGTTATGGGGGCTTTTTGTGTGCGCTGAATCCGAATTTTATGTTGAAAACGACCACCCGAACACTTGGTGCACCCTAACCTGGCTCTGAACGTCATCCCCGAGGATTTTCCAGACACAATTGAAAAAGACCAACCAAAAATCTTTACTGGTGGTTTTTCGGGTAGCTGAATTCAAATATGGCACCGACGAACACCCCACAGACATTTGGTGCGCCCTACCCTGGCTCTGAACGTCTTCCCCGGAGATTATTGGATAAAAGAGGAACATTTACCTAAGTTGAAGCCTGCAGATATCCTAAAATTCCTGAGGGAAACAGGACTAAAGGAGCTACTAGTCTCTTAGACTTTCCTCAGGAACTAAGTAGAAGTAAGGGGGCACAATAGATCTTTTTAGTGAATGTCACCCCATCATACATACATACAAATATTGAAATATTTCGAAGGACATTATCCCCCGATGATTGTAGACCCTCTAGCAGATAGAAATTCTACAAATTATAGCTTATTCATAAAAATATGAACAACAGCTCTTTATTTCAAGTTTTTTAAGTTAATAAAAAATAAAATATCAATAATGTCATGCCTATAACAAGCAGTAACCAGCTATCTTTTATCAAGACAATGGATTCACATTTTTTTTAGTAATTGGGTGCATGTTTATGATTTCTCTCTTCATTAATTTTTATTTCGTGAAACAATTCAATTTTCTTAACATTAGTAGTAGTTATTTTTAGAGTTATGAATTTAAACTTTGCAAAAATAATATTGCATGGTACTTATATAACGAAAATAATGATGAACTTGAACTTTTCAGATTTGTCACGACTTTCTATCATCCTAAGCCAAGGCTTCCCTAACCTGATTGTGGGTGGTTTAGGAATTTAAGAATTTGCAGAAATTTGTTTGCGCAATAAGTCAAAGATATGATGGACAAAAACGATAATTATCATACCTACATTTTACAATACGTTTACGTAACATTTTTTATGACAGACTTAAAACATCCTTAACAGTATACTTTCTTGAAAATTAGGCTTACCTAGGGGACAAAAAAGGGGCTATCAAAAGCACATACGAGAGCGTAAGGGATAAAATACAAATAGCAGGAATGAAATTAGAAGAGATTTTAATGAAGAAAGGGATAAAACATGATGATTATGGATCAAACAACGAAGCGAATAAAAACAAAACTAATCAGTTGAATACGATAATTGCCTACACAAAATTGAAACCAGTAAAAATGAATTCATTACTAAATGCAGATAATGTGGTATTGATAGTAAATACCAGAAATAAGATGCAGAAGCTGGACCGAAGAAATAGAAAACTTGAATATGGATGTGAATACTAATAAAACTAAAATCATGATCATACATTGTAAACAATTACTAATGAAATAAAATGCAAAGACGAGATACTGGAAAGAGTAACAACGTATGAATATCTGGGAACTATATTAACAAAAGATAGAAGGAGAAATAACAAATAGGGAGAATAAATCAGCGCGACTGTACTACACACTAAATAAGACAATACTGAGACATAGAGATATTGATTTTGAAGAGAAAATGAAGATCCACAAGACATGCGCAAGTGAAAATTGGATACTGAGAAAGAAGGATGATGCCAAGAATGACACAATTGAGATAAATCACCTAAGAAGAATAGCAGGGAAAACAAAGTGGGATAAATGTAGAAATGAAGAGATAAGACAAATAACAAAACAAGAACCAATAATAAGAATAATAAAGAGAAAACAATTAAATTGGTATGGACTTATTTTCAGAAAGAAAACAGACAGAATTACAAGAAAGGTGATAGAAGCGGAAAGTACTATTCAAAGAAGAAGGGGTAGACGGAGAAGAAAGTGGATAAACCGAATAAAGGGGATAAGAAAGGAAAAACTCTAGATGAAATGAAAACATCAGCAAGACAGAAAAGAGTGGACGCTAAAAAGGTAAAAGTAGAAGAGAAGAAGAAGAAAGTAACGGAATCTACGATCAAGAAATTATTGAAATTAATTATGTAATTCGGACTTGGTAAGAGGTATTTAAAAAGTTACTAAAAACCCATTGGCAACTTTACATGGAACATTACGACAGGTTGTCAAACTATTTTCACTTTATTGAGGATATTACTACTGATAATAGAATTGTTAAAGACAAGTATAGGTAATATTGACTTATTATTAACACATTTAAGAAATTCATACCTGAAGCTCTTCGCCACGTCGAAGATATTGTTTTTGTGGTATTCTTTTTTCAGCAATCGTAGTTGGATATCCTTTACTAGCAGCAGATTTAACTGGAATGGGATAATTTAAATTCGGTTGTAGTGTAGATCTAAAAGGTTGAAGCGTAGCTTTTATCGGAATGGGATAATTTTGATTAGCGTATGTAGGTACTCGATCTTGACTAGGTTCAGCTTCACTATAAAAAAAAATATAAACATTGAATCTACCTACTCAAACTACAATCCTGGTAAAGAACGTTATACAATATTTCGTTGACTTGGCATCTGGCCTTGAGGATTTTATAAATCCCTCATTGTACAGTAAACAGTAACAGATCCGTAGTCGGTAATATCACTTGTCACATTTTTGTTTAAAAAGGCGACCTTACATTATGCTATTTAGGTGCAATGCAAGTTGCATGCTATAACAAAATAAACAGAGCGCATGTGCATGTGCAATTTTAGCTATTTTTTTAGTAATAATTCTGCTACTAACCCTAAAAATATTGGAGCAGAAACTCAGTCTTGCAGCGCGGTAGATCGGTATAACCTCAAATCGTGTTTATATTGAAAAACAAAATGGGGAAAAAGTAAGTTATCTTGTTTTATCTGATATAAAATAGTTGTAATAATTAATTTTTATTTTAGCAAACATGTTTGGAGTACAGATATGGCCACACACTTAATTTTATTATATTAAAGCAAGCCCTGTCTTCACGACGTGAGATCAAAAGATTATCACAATAGAAACGCAAGAAATAAGGCACATGAAGTATGTGCTAGTCTCTCAGAAATGTACCCAAACTCCGATTTATCTGAAAGTATTGTTAAATACCAGAAAATTGTGAGAAAATTTAGTTTTATAATTATTTAACATCTAAAAATATTTTTAAGTTTGCCACACTGAATTATTGCATATACAAAATAAAACAAACTATCTCGAAAATAGCTTAGTGTAAAACAAAGCCATACATTGCTTGAAAATAGCGTGGCTTTAAAGTTGCACCTAAATAGCATAATGTAAGGTCGCCTTAACACTTGAGTTTAATGTGGGTTAAATATGCAATACTATGGGGAAAACCGTAATACTGTGTGGCCCATATTTTTGGCGATAGTATCACAAACATAATTATTGTACTATTTTTCTTATTTATTTAAACAGTTTTCTTTACGGTGGGATAAAATTATAAAAACACTATGGCTAATTACTACTGATTTATTGAAGAAACACTTACACACTATAATAAACTTAATTCATACACATACTACTTAATGTCTACTAATTTATCTACACTCGGTATAATTATTGTACTAATTTATCTTTAACACTTAAATATTGCACTATTTACATTCACTATTTGATTCACTGTAGTTCACCAATGCACTGTTTACTGAAAAACTCGTCCAACTCACTCAAAAACTCGTGTCTAGAACCTTCTTGAATTTTGCCGCCTCTTCGTATGCGGAGCTTCTAGAATAACATGGAATAAACCATCGTATTCGCCAAAATTCATAGTTCAAGACAGGACCGGCTTCTGAATTACTGAGTTCGTAACATTATTTTTATTATTTAATGCTGTTAAAACTTGTAAGAGATCAGGTAGTACGATTCTTCACAATTTAGGTCCTGTCTTAACAAATACTCTTGAGTTTCTCGTTTACTGCTGTTGTTATTTGGTACTTTATCCAATTTTAAGTTCCATTGTCCAACACAAGTATACTTTTTTTCCGGTATATTCGACAATAAATAATTTTGAAAACAATCTTAGAAGAGTTCTGGTGTTGTATCTTAGAGATAATCTAAGCTTGAATCTTTAATATCATTTGCTGACAACAAGTGTTTGGAAGGAACAGGTTTCTGATCCAACAAATACTTTCAACTTAAAAAATAAAAAATCGGGAATATATCTTCCGAAGCAGAAATAAATAATATAATAATTAAATAAATTAGAAAATTAGTCTCAAATATTATTTTACCATCCAAATATTTCAGTTGTAACATAATCATATTACTAGGAATTATCTTTTCGCTTTTCGAAGAAACGAGTTCGATACTGTGCTATTGTTATCGGATTGACGACTACCTGCTGTGGGTTTTGGTCTTAAATCAATCATGTTGGCATAAGTCAAAACGAAATATAACTAGTACTTTAATATCCAACCACTGCATCAGAATTCTTTTGGGTGTTACGATGAATAGGTGAAGAATATAAAAGAAGAACATAAATGGAACTATATGAAGAGATAAAAAAAAATTAAGGAGCAAAGATTAAAATGGTTGAGACACATATGGAGAGCAGATAAGAGAGCAATAATATACTCAATGGTAGAGTGGAAGCCTTGTAGTAAGAGAAGAAGGGGAAGACCCAGGATAAACTGGTTGCAGGAGGTAGTAGGTGATCTCAAGACAATGGAAATTAAACACTGGGAAGAGAAAACTCAGGACAGGAAGAAATGGCTACAAATAGTAGAAAAAATATGAAAAAGTAAATATGGTCCGATCCACCATGACAAAAGGATCTAGAAAGCTCGTAAGAGCGGCGCTACTCCTACGGGAGTGTTAAGCCACTATATATATAAATATAATAAGGGCATTGAAGGTTTTAAGTTTCAAAGAACATTTAATATGAGAGACAGATAAGCTTTATTGTCAGAGAAAAATTATACAATTTTATGAACAAAGCAACATAGTTAATAATATATAAAATATAAAAATCACAAAAATTAAAAAATATATAATTTAAAAAAATAAAAATAAAGTAAAATAAAAAAATATGGTACCTGTCGGTATCTTCCTCGTCATACAACTCAGTCTCTCTACTAGATTCTGTAGGTCGGAAAGTTTTGAATGTTGATCCAAAACCTCTATTTTGAAGATTTCTTATCTGATCTGCCGTTAATTGTGTGTAACCAGGAAGTTGCGTAACTGGTTCTGGCAAGCATTTTACTATAGCTATTAAGCAGCACAGTGACAAATATGTCTTCATTCTGAAAGAAAACTGAAATTTAGACCTTTCAATGAAAGTATGAGATTAAATGTAATTTAATTAGGTTATAAGCAGGATTCATACAAAAAATATTTGCTTATTGAATTACTATACGTAGGTAATTAAAAAGCGTCAAAGCCAGCCCAAATAAAAAAATGTGTCTGTCTGTTTGTGTGTGATCTGTTTCAATACCATAAATATAAAAACTACTATGATTTTCACCAATTGACGGAGTCATTCTTAACGTAGGTTTAGATGTACAAAAAACTGTATATTCCTACGAAAATTTACAATTTACAATAATGTAGCCCAAGGTATAAAAATTTTTACTATAAAAGTCATTAGTTGGCGAAAATGTTAATGAGGAGACAAAGGATTGCGTAAGAGGGGAAATCTGGAACTGGCTAGATAAACCACCACCATACAAAAATTTTACGGAACAAAGTAGACAAGGAACTCTCAACCAGGTTGTTGAAAGGGTGAGAGACATTTGAAGACAGTTTCCGGCCTGGTGACTGGACACTGAACCCTGAGGAAACATCTGCACAAAATAGGCAAAGTTAGTGAACTTATGTGCAGGAAATGTGAACACCCACTCACATACTCTGCTTCTGTGAGAACTTACAAGGACTCGGACGGAAGCTTTTTGGAGAGGAAATAATATAACCATTACTACTCAAAATCCCTCCAGTCAAACAAGTGGCCGATATAGAAGACACGAATGGATGTAGATAATATAGGAAATGGTACAAAAGTTTAGTTCAAGTGCCTGGGCCGTTCAGCACAACCCAAACGAATTAATGTTAATTTTACATAAAATAATATAGTATATAATAGTCTTGGTGCCTGTGGAACTATAATGTCTCAAGTATAATAGAATGAGTCTAAAATGGAATATAAAAAAAAGACAGACACAAACGTGGAATAAAAACCAGGAATTTTTTGTAAAATCATAATACAAAGTATTCATTAATGGAGCTAATTTTATTTTTCCAATTAGTCATATCCAATTACGGCCTCTATAGGGGCGGACCTACAAGTCTTTGAATAATGCCCAGGTTTTTATCCAGGCCACTTTTATAATAAATACTTTCGTTCCGAAGAAGCACTTTAAACGGGTCCTGAAATATCGCACAGAGCCAGTGCTACCGCTGATTAATACATCAACAACAGCCTAGTGTGACCCCTGCTTTATCATCCACAGAAGCCTACTGTGATCCCCGCTTTAGAGGCTACGAAATCAATTAGCAGTAAGAAGAAGATAAGGAATTTAACCAGCTGCTTGTTTACTGTACTTTAATAAGAGTAGTTTAGGGTTGTAAAAGAAGCATCCGTAAAAATCTGGTACATTTATTCCAATACTTTCGTACATACTTTTATTTTGCTCCGGTAACAGTGCCGAGAGCCAGAAGACTCCCGGTATATGTGAATTCCTCTTTAAATCTTTGCCGGATGTTTCGTTTGGAAAAAAATAATAGTGGGTAGCTTATTTTCAGAAATCGCACAGCGAGTCTGATATTATTTTTACTTAAATCTCAAAATCTTCTCCATATTTTTACATGTTATCGTTGAATGAAAAATTTTCACTCGACGATCTTATTCACTTTATAATTGACCAGTTATATCTAGTGTTGTATAACCTCCTTATGCTCAGCCTGCGGACACGAGATCTGTTTTTAAAAGGATATTAACGTGGAAATTTCAATTTGTATTCTCGTAGGTATTTGGTACAGTTGTATAACTGGTAGGTACTGAATTAAGTTACGTACAAGGTGTGTCCAATATTAATTTACCAGTCCAGTTTAAAATTATTCGCTTTTGCTTTTGGTCGGCTTTATATAAACTAGAAAATTAAATATTTCTTCTTATATAACGGTGGCAAGTGAGTGCAGGGACAAACTTTCTTAAAACCGATGTTAATCTTGAACACAACGTCAACCAAAATAAATTAAACGTACCTAAACATATATTTGTAAAAAGAAATTGGAAAATCTATATTTAAAAGAGTTTTTTAATAATTAAACAAATCATTTAAGTATTATATATAATGAAAGTAGATTAATGTTTGATTACTTGAATGGATTCAGAGAAAGTCATTTTGAGATGGATCTGATAGATAGATTAATATAAAAGATGTACTAAAAAAATGTCTAGTTGTAAAAAATGTAGCACAAAGTAGAGCGTGGGGTAAATACAAAAAAAAACTATATCCTATTTAAGTTTACAACATAAAAAAAATTAAATCAAAGCTGTTTTCTAAATCAAAACAATATGGCGATGCAATATATATTTGGATTTTTCGAATATTCTCCTGAAATTTCTTGATACAATTTGAAGATAAAAGAATGATTTTATAAAAGAAACTGACTTTGCCACTTGATTTCTCGTCCCAAAAAACTCCGTATTACAAAAATTTAACGTCTAAAATGTTTTTCCTTGGAGAGGTTTTAAAATATTACGCGATTTAAATTGCTCTAACTTCCTTAATACTTGGATATATCGACTCAAAATTCATACGTAAAATTTTCCTCTCGATCGATTGGTGGTCATTACAAAGTTCCAACTATTCAATAATTTAATATACAGCGTATTTCAATGAAAACTATCTACCCCACATAGTTCTGGAGGCGCCACTTTTATATAATATAAAATTTGGAAAAATCATATAATCATAAATCATATGTAGTCGTTTTAAATTGAACCCCCTTCCCCCCTTTAGTCACCACTCCCAATTTTTTAAATGGAACACCCCATACATTATTGCATATGAGTAAAAAGACGTCCCCATTCATATGATTTTCGACGTGTTTTTTAATTTTTTCATAAAAGTGACGCCTTCGGAATTATTTATGATAATAAGGTTTTCCGTTTTTCTTTAATAAGATGATAAAACCCAGCCTTCAATTTACTTCTGCTCTCGATCGAATCAGATATAATCGCGATTCAAGAATGCCCCAGGCAGTCTTGTGCTCGAGTAACAGGTGATCCAATTATTTCACTTTTTACCCAGAATTATAACGTGAACGCAGACACAGGGCTTTGTTTATAAAACTTTCTCTTTTAAATTTACTACATATGATGTAAGTAACTTGAATTTCGAGAAAATAATTTATATTGAACGTTTATTCCATTTTTCACATCATAATATTGGCTATTTCTGGAAAATTATATAAGTTATTATGAAAATAAATATTATTAAGTATTATTATACTATTAGTATTTATCAAAAATATCACAATTCCTAACAGGACATGGATCTTTCGGCAGCTTTACGCATAGAATAAAAAAGACCCCAGACGACCTGTGCCGGATATGCAAGGAAAGGGACGACCCAGAGCACGTATTATACAAGTGCACCCGGTGGGAAAGCCAACGGGAAAAGATGATTCGGAAAACAGGTGATATACCAACAATTGGGGATATCATCCCAAAAATGCTGGAAAACAAAATATACTGGGAACAGATGATGGGTTTGATTACCAACATTATGAAGGATAAGGAAGCAAAGGATAGTGCCAATGAACAGACCATACTGAATAATTAAAAGAAGCAGGAGGAGACCTGACGCACGGGACAACTGTTTCTTTCCGGTGTTTCCTTCTTCCACATGGATGAGGAGGGTGGTTTAGTGCGGTGCGGTGAACTCACAGCATTTGCACTGCCCGCTATGAGGAAGGCATTAGCTTCCACCCCACCTATGGGGCAAAAAAACTCCAGTACATTTCAGACAGAGGTGCATACAATTTTGCAATGCATGTGGGGAAATGAGAAAACAGCAAGAGAACTGTCTATACCAATCATGTCAAGACAGTCAGGTGGCACTCAAGCCCAGAAAGTTACGTCTAGAGGCTACCTAAGGGAATGCATCGGAGAACTGAAGACGTTAGCCATACGAAATAACCTCACCAGGGAATCGAGGGCACTGAAAGAGCTGACAAACTTAAAAAAATAGGATTAGAGAACACACCGTGATCCAAGCCAGATTTTTGGATCGGAGAGCCTCACAAAAATTACAATGTATTCATCTCAAGACAAGTACATAAAAAAACCTTCATACATTTACCATGACTTACAGCCGAACTGCTCACTCTTTACAGTAATATCCTTAGACCACTTTTTCTTCATTTTCGTACTATGTTGTGTTAATTATAAATTGGAGCTGCCTATGAAGAGAATAATTATGATATCATCTACATAAATATTATAAATAGATTGTTTTTTAAATGGTCTGATTAACGATAAATATATATTAATTAAGTGCCAAAACACTAAAAATGTTTTCTTCAATCTAAGCACGGCAAAAAAAAACACATCTGAAAGCAAAATATTGTTTATAGTGAAATGTACTTTTTTACCCACAATCTTTTTATTTAAAATTCTACTAAGTAACGAAAAACAAAACGATTGGATGTATACTTAAAAGCAATTTACATCATGACAGTTGCATTTGCAACACCAAGTATTAATAATATTATGCGCTGTAATTTATAGAACAAGCTACTTTCTTTATCATTTTTATTACTTTTAGCAATATGTTGGTCAGTTTCTACAAACTGTTCAATAGTTTAACTAATGTTACGCTCCTTTCCTTCAACGGTACAATGAATCCATTTTATATTAAAAACATTCAACAATGTAGAAAAAAAATGTAATAAATGGCTATATAATATAGCAGTCGATGTTTGCAAAATAGACATCTACCTGAAATCGGAATAAAAAACAAACCTTTGTTTATTGAATTAACTGTAAAACCGACGGTAGGTAGGTGTATTTTAAAACAATAACAATAGGAATGATTTAAGTCAATTAAGTGAAGATCGACTCTTAACTGAAATTACATAACAATACGTTAATAATAGAAGTATTTTTATGAATATCTCAATTTGTTTTGGGATGTAATACATCCGGGATTTGAGATTAAGCTGCTTTTTACTTGAATTGGACGAAGTGTGTTTGTAGTTAATTGACACTGGCATCTTTGACAGGAAAATCTATTCCTGGAACTCATTAAGTCACTGTGTGTCACTTTGGTGTGATCTATTCCAGCGACCTGTCAAATAAAATTTAATATGGCGTCCTACGGCAAACAAAAATATGGTTTTGGTCTTTTGGTATACGCAAGTGTGTTTATTTTGGAGAAAGTTGATTTTATTTCTCTGGTACTATTGTCTCGTGTCTTATCAAATTCCCTTCTACCTTTCGGTGTAGGGAGATTTCTCAAAATTTCAAGATTCATCAACAAAAGTTTTACATTCTTTTCTATTTTTGGCTCATTGTTTTGCTTCTATATTTGTTTTCCCTCTTTCCTTTGATATTTTGGCTATGTTGTTGTTATCCCAGAATTCTTTGGGTCTACCTCTGACTCTTTTAACAATCACCTTTGCTCCATTCGCTGTAGACGTCCCCATCAGTTCAGTTGTCTTTCTTCTATATAATCTAGCATGTATTTTATTTCTAGCTCCTCTCTTATGTCCACATTCTTTATTCTGTCTCGTTTTGTTATTCCTTTCTCAGATCTCAGGTATTTCATTTCTATAGCTTGTATTCTACCCTTCATTTTTTGGTCCAGTACCCACGTTTCGCTGCCATAAGTAAGGATCGGTCTAAAAACTGTTTGGAATACTGTGATTTTTTGAGATATCCTTCTTAATAATGAATCCAGGTTTCAGCATGTGGTAAGTTTTTATGGCTTTTTCAGCCGCTTTCAAAAGTTCTCTAGCATCTTTGATTTTAAATGTACTAATATGTCTAGCAATAAATCCTTTTACTTGAGCCCATATTAATTCTATGGGATTTAATTCTCAATGATGAGGTGGCAAACGTAAAATCGGCTCTTAATACTGTAATAATTACTTACTAACGATATGATACTTGCCCAAATTTTGCACTATTAACTAAACCCGACAAATGAAACCATTCAAGGTATTTACCGAAAAATGTAACGCCAATGGTTTATTGCCGTTTTATGGGTGTCGATACTTTCTCGTGCTCCTATGCAATAGGAAATTGAGTATACCTACATAAAACATTAATTTTTCGTTAGTTTAGTTTTATTACTATATCTCTTTGTATTTAAATAAGCTAGAGAGGGTTTTACTGTCAAAAAAATCGCTATAATTTTATGAACAAAACGGTCTAAAAACTTGGGTAATAAAATGAGAACATAAAATGATGTATTTACTTAATTACAGTTTCCTGTAAATAATTGTCATTTTAATAAAGCGTGTTGTGGAAATCCTGAGAGATCGGGGACTAAACTGGCAAGAGGCGAAGTTAAAGGCTGGAAATAAACGGGAATGGGCTAAATTTGTACATATATAAAAACACCTTAACACCTTAGGGTACATTAAGGTTCTGATTATATATATACTATAATCTGGTCTTAAGATATTGCCGATGGAAGTTCTTTTTTTGCCCACCCGGTACTTATAGACAAATTGAAGCAGAATCCACCGTAAAATTAAATGTTAAAGTTATGCAAAAATAAATTAATAATAATATATAATTTATTCGAATTCTGTTTATAAAAACACGATTCAAGGTAAATTTTTCTGATTTCTCGATATTAATCCGTGATTTGCTACTCAAATTGACATTATACACTAAAGATTACTTAACATTTTCTTTGGAAATTATCTATCGGAGATAATCTAATATATTTTTTTATATAGGTATTGATATAACTGAAACTGTTGGTTAATATGGCATGATAATGACACAACTATTTATGGTATTTAACCTTTTGAATTGTATATTTTCACTGCTCTCTCTTTGTCATTTTGAAATCTTTAAAATCCTTAATATTAAATTAGATTTCATCTTGACCGAATAAAATAATTACATAGAATGCCCTAATTAACCGTTAAATCAACCAAGAAATGTTTATGTTACATTTTTGCAGTGAAATGTATACCATTAACCTAAATGATTCACGTTCTGCACCGTTTGATAAATTACTTTCAGGCTTAGTAATTCACAATATTAATTTAATGTTGACAACTGTTAAAATAATTGTTTAAATATGAAATATTTGCCAAGTTTGTGACCTCTCCATATCCATGAAGACTATATAGGGAGATCGAACTCCATGTATTTCAATTTTTGGTCATTGTAGAGGTCGCCAGTGTCAATACCATACCAAAAACATCTGACTGCAGAACAATAACTCCCAATCATGAGCCTTGCATATACTTTCAGTTCATGGTATTTTACTGGCTGCTAGCTTATTTGATGTTAGTTAAGTGAGGTTAGGGAACAGAAAACGAATATCTATTGTCGTGTCTTCTCTTCTATATGAAATTTTTTAAGACATTTAAAGGCACAGCACAGTTATGAGGAGTATGATAAGTGTTTAAAAAAAAAATTTGGAGAATTAAAAAGACACCCTGTGTGCAAGTGAGTATATTCTAAAATAATTTCAATAAATAACAAATTCCATGACAGAAATATGCAATATACACCTTGACCATTTTAAATTTTTAACGTTTTTGGTTCATACTTTTAGTTTTTATCGTTCACTAACACTAAGTAATGTCAGGTATTGTTTACAATTTGACTACTGTTATTTATAAAAACTAAGGTTACTTATTTTGGATGGTATCGTATTTGCAACGCGCGACGCGGCGGTGAAAAAACAAACTACTTAGATAGACGATTTTGAAGACAGGTTTTCTCAATTTTTCCGTACAAGTTAGTTCTCCTTATATAGTCTCCATCGATCTTGATGTTTGACAGTTGACTTTTGTTCTGTGACGTTTGACAGATGACGTTTAACAATTGACGTTTGAAATATTCACATTAAAAAATATAAAAGAAGATTGTTTGATTTCCCAACCTAATTAATTAAAAGAATTATGAATACACGGAACATGCAGAAGTTATTCACGATTCATTATAAAAGATAACTACTATTTTCTCCTACCTTACCGGAAGCCCAATCTTATGAACACCAAAACTAGGACGGAAAGTATTCTTTGGCAGACCAAGGGCAGAATAGTAAGTTACATAACGAGAGTTGTATAAGAAGCTTATTACATGCGAGTGAAAAAGTTGCGTGCGAGCCGCGTAGCGGCAAGCGCATTAATTTTACAAGCAGGTAATAAGCTTACAACTAAAGTTGTGTACTATATTTTTCTTACGATTATTTTTATTTATGAAAATAAAAAGCCTAACAAGTCACTTTTACTTATTTAAATATTTATTTATAATAATATTTATTTTTAATAATTAATTGTAAAATTTTGTCAGAGTATCAGAGTTACAATAGAACAAAACTGTTCCAATTCAATTTTGAGAAATAGGTTTTGTATTCCCATTAACGTCTCACTTTTATTACTTATTCCATTATTTGTCACAAAATTTTATTTTTATGTGCATAAATACCTACTCGTTTAATCAACATAATTCCAGTAATTTTTAAACAATTATACCCGGCAGTAATATTATAATTTTAACAGACGGTTCAATCTAACTTTTTTTTCAAGGAAACCTGTTGTTTAACTAATTAATTTACACTTAATTGCATGTTACGAAGGAAAGTTTAAACTTTTTTCATATCATGATATCTAAAGATGTCAGACAAAAAACTTTCACTAATACTATACCCAATAATAGATAATTTGAAATACTCAATTACTTTTAAATTCACACAATCTGTTATCGATTTAATTAACGAATAATATATTAAGACATTTTTGAATAATAAGACATGTTTGTATAAAAATATTTTTCCGATTTTTTTCTATTACTGTTGCTTTAGGGGACGAATTCGTATTCGTTCATCAAAGGCACTCTTACTGAAAGATGCCTTAAGTAGCTTTAATTATAAATGGTAACATAATATGCTGCAAGAAGAAAATCCACACCGCCATTGCCCACGTCACAGGAAGAACTTTTGCAAGTATTAGTGAACTTAAATTTAAAAACAAATAGAGGTGAAAACTTATTTTCTACGATAAAATCTAGGTAGCGTGGGGCAGTTCGTAGTCGCCCCTTTTCTTAAAAAGTTGGGCATTGTAGGATTGAAAAGGGTTTTCCCACATTCATCAACATCACATTTTTCACATCCCTTATCCTTATCTGACCGAAACATTATCATAAAAAAGAAAAAAAATGTACCAATTTGCATGGCAACATTGAAAACTAACCTTAAAACAAACAAAGGAAGCCGCAAAGTAGCTTCAGTCCTACTTGGATATAAAGGATAATTAAATGACCATAAAACAAGCGATTTAAAGCAGATCATTGAAACCACATTTTAAAAACAACTGAATTGTAAAATTTACTCCATTAAATGTAGGGGGGCCCAGACTAAATGTTCACACCAAATCCCTAAATATCTGGGAGCGTTTTTGGGTTATGGAGTTCAAAATCAATTCTTAATTATTTTCTAACGAGTAGCTTAATTTTATTCACATCAATTATATATCAAACATCTTTCTAGAAGCTACTTCAACTTATTCTTTGCATTTTTAAACTTTTATACAAAACTTTTCAACTTTTAAAATACATTCTTCAAATCTAAGTAAAATAAAAATTTCTACCCGAAATCAATGAATGTGTGCTCACCTGGTATATACCACCAAATTATCACTAAGCAGGCTACACACCTGATGTCTAGATGATCACTGACTTGGATTATCTTAATAAGAAATGTTGCGTGAAAGTAAAAGCAGAGGGAGAGTAAAATCTTAAAAACTTTCGCGCATATAACAGTATTGTTTGAGTTACTTTATAGCAGATTATTAATTTGTTGATGGACACACAACATTGAAAACTTGCATAGTCTGGGTGGTGCATAATCAAAAATAGTTTTTTCAGACCATTGCGTGTCTTTTTATAGCAGCCATTTATATTTTCAATTCATTGTATTGAAAAAAAAAGGATTAGACAGCCATGGTAACTGCCAACAGTAAAAACAAATAAATGAAAAATTTATAGTAGGCACATGATGTAGACATTATTACAAATAAATTAAACCCCTTTAAATATTAAATCTCAATGATACGCGGTGACCAACCCATAAGTTCTGTCTTTACTAAAAATAGTACAACGCGGCTAAGGAAGTTTTTATTTCAATAAATCGCAATTTATACAGTGTTATTTTCACTTACACTGTGATAATTGATTAAAAATTAATTCCTGAAAAAGCCACTACCCTAATAACACGAATACGTCCCCGTAACGTTTGCCTACAACTTACTCTACGTACCAAAAACGTTTTTGTCCGTTTTAAACGTTATTTGAACGTTTTAAGAACGTTTTGTGTCATAAAAAAGAACGTTGAAAGGGCGTTCAAAAGGACCTCCCAGGAATGTTTTTTAGCGTTTAATAGACGTGTTAGGAACGTCATGTTTAACACCTCTTTAAAACGTTGCCAGTAGGATGTTTGGAAACGTTTAAGGTACATTGCAAAGTACTATTTCTCACTTATGCACTCAAGCCAATCTTATAATGAAAAACTGTCTTATATTTAACTAAAATAAAGTTTGCTTCTTGTTTCAGTTTTCGTCAAACGTTGCATACACGTTTAATAAAATATGTCCTATAACGTAATTCATATAACGTTTGAGAAACGTTTTTTTAGGTCTGGAACGTTCAGACCTAAAAATATCTGAACGTTCAGTGTTAGTAGGGTAATGCATTTGTGGCTGAAAAAGTTGACGGTAACTTTTGCCACTGTCAAAGTAATAATTGCAGTGTGGTATATGGAATTTTTTATAGGTACATAAATAAAATTATCGATGTAAGAACATAATCCCTGAATTAATTTTCACTGATAATATCACAAGAGCTTAAATTATTTCCGGAAATTTTCTTGAGGGCACGAATATTTTGAAAATTATTCTTAATTTTCTTAAAATATTCGTGCCCGAAAGAAAATTTCCGGAATTAATATTAGTTAGCGTGGTATTCGGTAAGAAAATTTTATACCAGTTAATTTTAGCCAATCAGATGCCTGCATTTTGACATGTTGCTATGACAATAACCTTCAGAAATTTCCCTGCGTAGAGGGAAATTAATAATTGGAAATTTCCCTCTTGCTTGACAGCTGTCATAAACACATAATATTATCATTTATTTTTTATGCCTTATTATTTTTTATTCTTTTAATACTTTCCCTTGTTTCTAGTAGTATAAAATTAGGAAAAGTATAAAGACTAATATTTATATTATATTATTATTTAAACCTTGTTTTACTAGAGCGTAGGGAAATTACAATATTTGACATCAAATCCGAGGTTAATAAATGAAGAATGGATAATAATATGTCACCTAAGTATGTCACCAATTTAATTTCTATTTTAAAAAAGTTTTGGTATAAAATTTTCTTACCGAAACTCCCTAGAGCATGAATTAATATTCCGGAAATTTTCCTCAGTTGCGAATTTTTTAAGAAAACTCGCACTTCGAGAAAATTTCTGGAAATAATTCGTGCTCTAGGAAGATTATAACTGAAAATTTCACTCCTTAATTTGGAAAACAATTATTAATCCAACCTGACATTTTAAATTAATTTCACTGCTTGTCAAGTTAGACAGGGTGTTGTTGCTTTTGACATATATTATGTTGATTTGCCATTTTTGTTTAACCGGTTCTGTCACAAAGCTTAATAATTACTAGTTTAAAACGTCTGTAACTTGAGTTTAATAAGTATATTATATCGAAATGTCGCGATTTGGTAAAGAAAATCAAGTAATTAGACAAGAAATTTTGCATTATTCACAGGTACCTATATCTACATTATTTAATGGTTGTAGATCATGTTTATTATATCTACATTACATACATTATATTATATCTACATTATTTAATGGTTGTAGATCATGTTTATTATTTCAACTGTCAAAATTAGAAAAATGAAAAGTTTGCCGTATTAAAAATACTATATAATATAATAAATACAACATTTTACACAAGTCCTATCTATATTATGAGATACTTCGTTTTATTTTTCGGTTTGGGTGTCTTTCAATTCGGATATAAGTACCACTAGTTTCTTGGAATTTCCCCGTACGGTTACGGGATGGTCAAACCCTCGATGGTAGTGGTGGTGGTAAATTTCCTATTTAGTTACCCTGCAAAGACTAGCAAAATGTAAAAGATATTGGCAATAACAGTAATGCGTAGGTAGTCGTTGTTTACATGTTTCGGAATAAATATTGTATTTGGCACAAAAGCGTAACGTGAGATTGTGAAATGGTTTGATTGTACAATACACAAAATCATTTATAGAACTTTTTAAGTTTGAAGTGAAACAAGAACTTAACGTGAGGAAATCAGAAGTGAGTAGCAATTTATGTTTTTATTATTTATTTTCACATATATTATGATGTCCGAACGATTTTATGAGTTTTTTGTGGAATAATGTTAACAAATATAAGAGAAAATTTTTAAAAAATATTTTTTTCAATTTTAAATGGAAAATAATTTCCAATAGGCAAGGAAATAATCCTTTAAATGCAAATTGTGAGTTGTTGAAGTGTTTTTTCCATATTTTGAGAAAATGGTAATAGACCGGTAGCACATGACACATGTACGCTTTGTTATTTCCAATGGAAGCCATATTCACCATCGAGTTTCACGTGAAAAACAAGTAGAATAAGGTTATTACCCAAAGCCCAAACTGAATAATAGACGCTACAGTGGACATATTGAAATTCTTAACTTATGTATACCGAAGAGAGTTTAGATTTTGTTATATTAATAGAGGTGTTAAAGTTATAATTAAGAACAATTAACTTATGGATATACCTGTATGAGTATTAAAAAAAACATCTTCTTACTTCTTAGAAATCAAAAAACCTGGGACATTATGATGAAAAGGTATAACTTTTCGAATAAATTTGATACGGAATTGAACAACAAGAAGAAATGGGATCCAAATACAATTACCAGATTGGAAAGAATGCCATTCAATGGTACAGAGACGGCTCAAAAGCAATAGAAGGAACTGGGGATAGGAGTGTACGGGCCAGGGACCAAATACTCTGAAAGCTTGGGAAAAACCTCAAGTATCTTTCAAGCGGAAATTCACGCCATGAGAGAGTGTGCCCAGTTCAATTTTGACAAAGGATAATAGAAGTCAAAAGATTATCATAATGTCTGATAGACAAGCCAGCCATTTAAGCACTGAGCTCTTGTCTAATCAGTTCCAAAATGGTGTGGCAATGCCTAGGCATACTCAACGGACTAGGCCAGAACAATATAGTAACCTTACTGTGAATTCCAGGACACACTGGAATAGAAGGAAATGAAATAACAGATAGACTAGCAAAGAAAGGGACTGAAAGACCCTTTTGGGGGCCGGAACCGTTTGCAGTATCAGCCTCATTGTAATATTGGAAGAAATAGGCAAAGCCGAAGAAAAGAAAAGATCTGTCCATTGGAAAGATCTAGTAGGGCTTAGACAATAAAATATTCTGATGGGTGACTACAACCCGTTGAGATCAAAATATGAATAAGTCAAAGTAAAACTACACTAAGAGTTTTAACAGGGATCCTAACGGGACATTACCGTCTGAAAAAGCTCAAAATAGTGGAGGAAGAAGAATGTAGATTATGAGGCATGAACCTATGAAAACTGAATGTAACCACCATAAATATTACCTGATTGACCTATAGATTTTAAAAGTAGTTTATATAATACCTTGAACTCAGTTATCATGCACAAAAATCTTCGTCAGCAATCTTTTCGATAAACAATAGGAGAATTAGGATGCAAACTCCATCTCGTACCAAATAAAACTTGCCGGTGTTGACGATACTGTCAAAAAATATTTTTCATTAACAACTGCCCCAGAGCGGGCTAATAAATTCGTATAAACATATTGCGGTTATTTTTTGATATTGTAATTAACGTCGCATTCATACGAATATAATCACAAATCAAACATCTGATATTTAACATAACATAAGTGGACCTGTCCGGTTTTCTAGTAGTTAACTTTCATTTGATTTTATGAGTACATAAGAATATATGTCAGAGAACCAGATTATTAAATTTTCCAACTAGGGCGCAGTTGAGGTGTAAAAGGAATTTTAAAAATATTATAACAACTAGCTCACTGATAGACGTTCTATATATGTAAATAATCACATGTGTATGTTGCAATCATTTTGATATTAACAAATTGGATCGGATCAGGTTTTGAAATCATTCCATTGTATGCAAAACCAGTGAGACCGAATTGATTACGAGAAAGTTAAAAATTAGCGAGGATGGTTAAAAAAAAATAATATCTAGTAAGTAATGTTATAGATGAAAAAACTTCAGTATTCCAAAAAATAAAATTACAATTCGGAAATGTTTTATAGCCCTAGCTGAACCTTGTTGATTTTTTTTACATTTTATATACCAAATCCCGCACTAATCTTATGGAAAACCGATTTCTGTTTCGCTGAAATTTCTATAAATGATGTAGCCCATGCCGTCCTGAACAACTCTGAATGCCGGCGTTTGGATTCTACAAAAGGTTAAAGTTTGATATTTTGACTATTTTTCAAAAAATCCGGAATTTCATTTTCTAGAATCAAAACTGACGGGTATACAGAGGGTTAAACTTTGTTTTTGGTGATTTTTATCGAAATTCTTTCGAGAAAATATTCGTTTTCCTGCAGATTTTTTACAGTAATTTAATAAGTTTGCAGAGGCGGAATTACAATGTCGCGGAACCCGCAGTGTGGAGGGATTAACAAGTTAAAGAGTCCGCATAAAATATACATTTTTTGCAATTCTAAAAAGTATTTATACATTTTTGCCAATAGCGTAAATAGATAGAACCTAATATCAAAATTTTCAAGCGAGTCACCGATTATATTTCTGCAAATATAATTGTTTTTTAATGGTGATGCCTAAATGTTGTTTTGAGGGGGAGCCGAAAATCTGAGCTTCCAACAATATCCTGACCAAGATCATCAAAAAATCTCACATCAATTACATTCTAGTTATTTATTATTAATATTATTAACATCTATATAGTTCATATAATAGCCTTTTTGGTGTGCGTCATTGATTGTTTATGTCCTTTTAACACTTTACGTTGGAAGAAATAGAAAAAAACGGAGGTCTGTGATTAATCCTAATCAAAATATCACAATAATGAATCGTTTAAACGTATTACAAACGTTAACCCTAATATTTGACTTAAAAAAATTTGATTGGTTGATGTTTAGATTACGCGCAAGCACGACCTATTAATCGGGCGAGATTACATCGTTCAATTTACGATGCAGACGTACCTTTCGTAGCGGCAATGTCCCACTGACAGTTCTCGTCAGGTCTGTACTTTGTTGTTTACGGTCAATTGTTATTTATGAAAAGTGAATATTAATCTTATTGTTATCATTTTATTTATTTAGATAATACAAAAATATACCTAGATATACGGAATAAGAATTTTTCTCAAGTATTTTCAGTTAGAAAAAGAAGCTTGTAAACCATTGATACCTTCAACTTCAGCGCATTAAGTTAGTATTTTTTATATAACAATGAGTGAAATTAATATAAAATAAGTTAATCCTATGTATTTCTTTGGGATTGCTTGAATATTTCATTTTTATCTATTATGTTTAAAGTTATGAACATCAAATACATGGGGTCAGTAAAAACATCAATGAGACTGGGACCGATGGGTTGCATCCCATTTGAGCAGGTCAAATTTTTGACCGCTGAATTGCATCCGTCCAACCGCTGAATTGCGTCCCATTAACAAATTTAATATGGTGTCTAAAACTGGTAGATAATTAAATAAAAGCGGGCCTTGTTGTCAGGTTTATTCTGATATCATGATTATTGATACTAAATTTTATTTTCGAAACTGTGACTACTTAAATACAGTTTTATAACAATATAGTGAATAATGTATTAATTTAATTTAAACAATTCCATTTTTCGATTGGGATTGGGTAAGAGAATATCTTACGTTTATTTCAAATAAAATATAGCGTAAGAAAATATGATGACAATTTTCAAATCTCATACAGATATATGTTCCAATTTTGATAAAAATATTTACGATTCAAATAATATATCGGCAACATTCCTGTAAAATTTGACCAGCCTTTGACTATGATAGGTTAATTTTGGATTACGGATGCAATTCGACGGTTGCCTTTTTTTCGTTCAGGTAAAATTTTACTTTTTGGGATCCAACTCACCGGTCGCCAATGAGACAGTGGCCTCATTTAAACAAATAAAACAATAAAATTCTCTAACAATAAGAATTATAAGTGAAGAATAACTTTTTCCATAAAACTTAAGAATAAAATAGGGTCTTATACGGTGCAGACTTAATTGAACACGCTGTATAATTCTTTTGCAGGACTATATTTACTAATGTAAAATTATTTTAATATGTAATTTGAATATACAATCTGTTTTATTTTGCAGTGTTTAGATATCCCAAGTATTATTAATTTCATATGCTTTTCGAATTTGGCTGAATACGATCCTGATGATTTTATTTATCAAATTAAACGTTAGCTATATATCAAAATAAGAAATAAAATATCGACATACCCAAACCCGGATATACGTCACAAACGATGACGCACACCGGCGGGTGTAATTTAGGCGCTAACCATCCTTCTTTACCTGTCTGACCAAGAAGGGTAGATAATCCGACATGTATTTTCGCCGCTAAGAAGTGCAGGTAGGTCGAGTCATGAAATAACTCTTATCTTAATAAAATACGAAGGTGGTTTGGTAGGGGTAGATTTGGTTGGGTTATTATTGAAAATTATTATAATTTATTCTTCAAAAATTGACTAAAAATACGAAGGTGGATTGGTAGGGGTAGGTTTGGTTGGGTTATTATTGAAAATTATTATAATTTACTTTACAAAAATATATCTTATTAAAATGTCGGTGATTTAATAAATAACTATATATTTCATAAATCACGTACTTCAGTCGGTTAGCGCCCAAAATACACATAGGATTAAAATGACCCTTCGGTCTTGGCGCCTAGTTTACATGTTGTAAAAAGTGCATTAATCCTTTAGCGCCCAAATTACATCCTCCCACGCACACCAAGATGGCTATTATATGAACTCTATTAATAAGCATATCATTTTTTGTTTTATCATATTTTACTTCGTTTCCATTAATAACAAGCATCAGCTTGTAGTTGTCATAGGTTTCAGAACGCATAGTGCTTGTCGAAGTTTTTGATAAATCTGTAGAAACAGTAGGGAACGACTAGTACCAGGAGTATATTGGAACTTTCTTGCGATATCAAGCTTATAAGATATAAAATCCTCGATATAACTTTCTGCTATAGCGAAGCTTGTCCACCCATCATGTTGTTTAATCGTTGTAAGGTCAGCACTTTCATCAGCCAGTAAAGTTGTTGAAGTGCGTCTCATGCAATGGCCGCTGTAAGCTTATGCGTTTGCCAGATTCAAAAATGAAGCAGCTCGAAGGAACTTTCGATAGAGTTTTGATTCCAACAGGTTGTGAATTACATTTTTGATTACTGTATCCTACAAACAGTCTGTCGTTGGATAACCTATTCGGACGTAAGGACTTATATTTTCTATACGTCTCCACAGTATTGATAGAGAATCCTTCTTCCATGGTAGTGAATTTTCATAAAATTACGGTCTTGGTAGCTGTTATCGAAATAAGCGTCTTCTACATCACTGATTTTCAAATTCGTCAATTCACAACAACAACATAGTTATCATTGATAGCAGTGAAACGTTATTTTCTGGGTGATTTTCTTTGAAAACGTAGATAAATCTCAATTTTTGGGGGAATAATCCTATAAATAGACAAGAGCAATTGATTTTTCGAGAAATCTGTATAATGAGAAAACAGAATTTGTAGTTATTATGAAAATTGCCTCCTAAGAATATTGAAGCAAGTGGATTAGTTACAAAATTTAATATCTGTACACAATGTTTCATACCTGTAAAATCTGTATACCTGAAAATTAGATAAATATAATCTTTTTTTTTTGGAATTGTAGGTAAAATTTCTTACCATATTTATATTAAATCATAAATTTGATTAAACTACTCAGAAATTACTAAATTGAAAATTATAGGAATCATATTTTATTCACCTACCTAATACCACTGTCTAAAATAGTGATTTTTCTACTATCACTATCGATAGTCGTCTTTTGAGCCTTGAAAAGCAACTGCAAAGTTGATGTTTTCCGCGGGCTGTCATAATTTGACATTATTGACGCTCTTAAGCAGAAAGTAACTTTGGCGCACGCCTAATTTTATTTATAGATAAATAGTGCTAGTAGTTAATTTTGGTGTGATAATAGAAAAAATCTTGTGTGTATTTAGAGCAGAAAGTCTTTGGGTAGTTTCGACTACCAAAGTACTACTTTCTGCTCTTTATACACAAATAGCTATTTCCTAACTGGTGCGGAAAGTGATACTTTGCCGCACGCGACTGCAGTTGACACGAACGACGCGGAGCGGAGTTCGGGCAAGCGGTCAAGGGCGGGAAAATGCTTTACGCATGCGTTAGGAACATTATTTTTTCTACGACCGTATATACAAGTATACCAACCCATTTTCAAAATTTATTTTATTTCAACATACATAATATACAAAACTTTAACTAAAAACTACTAATTATTATAAATATTAATATTAAAAACACAATTTGTTGCATTCTGTAAATTACTTAAAATTGCCGGTCCAGTGGAGTTATAGTAAAAAACTATCTAATAATGTCAACATTTGCATAATTTTACTTTCCCGCACTAGTGTGGGAACGTGACACTTTCAAAACTAAAATGGTGCGGGAAAATGGGTTAAAACGCAAAATAGCTATTTACCTAGCAAGTGCGGAAAATGAATTTTTCCGCACGAGTCTGCCGTTCACCGAACGACGAGTTGCAGAGTTCGGTGAAGCAGCCGAATGTTTTTCCGCAAGTGTTAGGTACAATAGTTTTTCTACGAGCGTGAGGAAAGTCAACAGAACTAATCAAAAGTTGAGATATTTTTATCTGATTATAACAGGTCCGTTTTCACATTTTCTGCTGCCAGAAGAATCTCATCGGGAACTCCCTCGCTTGTATTTTCATCGATTCCCTCGAGACAAATATTCATTTTTAATGAGGACTCACTTATTCATGAGCAAAATATTTTAGAAATACATTGACAGTTTTCTGACAATAAACAAACAAAAATGAAAGTAAATAGCTGGTTAGTTACACATGGTAACTAAAGCATTTCGCAACCACCATAATATACCGGCTTATTATTAATTTGATATATTGAGGTGGAAAATTATTTCCACACGGTGCGGGAAAATTAATTTTCCGCCCGCTCGTAGAAAAAATGAATTTTCTTATTTTGGACAATGCTAATACATACAATGATAATGAGTTAAAGAATTAACCAACATTTTTCAAGCTGGTTGAACATAAATCTCTTGAATGGCATTTACTAATATGAAATTTTTTCCTTGGTACGTATATTACATTACGAGCTTGGATAAATATTGTAGCACAATTGATGTACACAATTTTTCCTACAATGTTCAATATTTTTTCTACAACCAATTGGTTTTGGATCACAATTTCTATTTTATCTCAAGCCAATATTGAAATACATTTTTTGATTCAACTTAGTTAATAATCTTTCCACACATATCAATTACAAGCAAAATTTTACCCTCGAAAAATACCTTTTACAAACCATATTCACCTTTTTTTTGTAAAAGCAGGTATAGAATGGTATTTCATCAAAAATAAAGTACGAATTCCAGTCCGATCATATCCTAATTTTTGTATTGTTATAGTTTCAACATATTTTTTCGGCTTATTATACAGTTTTTCAAAATTTCCTAAATAATGGTGGCATGAACATTATTCCAATACAATCAATGCAAAATTTTGACCTAATTATCTTAATATTTACCCACCATCACTTCTACCCACCCCCATAATAATAAAACTCGATCACCCCATGTACCAAACATTAAAAGGACTAACAATAGTTTGTTACACTATACGTATATTTTCTGTCCTAGGTTCCTAATAGCAGGGTCGGTTTTAAATTTGATCTATTTGAAAATTTAGATTCATATATTTTGGTAGAAATATATTTTTAAAAAAAGATTTGATTATGCAGAACAAAGGAAAAAGTTGGCACACGTTTCTTCAATTGATATTTGACAAACTTCACCTAGATGCCGGAGATAATAGTTAATACTATTATAACGTCTTACAAAGTTTTTGAAAACACTGTTCACTAAGAAGCAACAACTACCTCTCTGGCTATATGCCACGATAGACATTTACGATATAACTAACCATTCTGGTTTGTAATTAGGAGGAAGAATGTCACTTATAGGTCGGTTTCGGCGTATATACATATACATGTGAAACATGAGTGTTAACAGGACAAAAAAAGTAAGAATGAGAAACATAGATCGAAGACCTAGGAATACAAACCTTAGACTTTATAAAAGAAAGACAACCGCAATGGTGGAGTCATTTCTAACCCATGTTACAGAGTATGAGAAGCAAACCTTGGAAAAATAAAAAAAGGGGCAGACCGAGAAAAACTTGGAATAAAGTAAGAGCCGAATAAAAGTGGAAAAAGCTGGAAAGAATCAAAGTCAAAAATAGCTGTCAAAAATGATACCAGCGTTTGCGCAAAAAATAAAACAGGAAATAGCATCGATTACATTTTGAAGGACACGCCTTGTCCTTGTACGTGGCCTTGTACCGGTCCTGTGCCACCCAAGACAATTGGCAAACTATTCTTTCAAGGTCTATTAAAGAGTGTGTGGGGAGGGGAGGGGAACCGTTCTGCGCAGGCATATACAACCCTTAGTTGACTTAGGCTAGGGTAGAATAGATCTACGTGAGGGGTGGTTTGCAGAATGTGTAGTGGTGCTACATAGAAATGTTGTGAAAGTCTTCAATACGGAACTCCAGAGTTATGTGAACATTTAATGTGGTAGGTAAGTTTTTATTGAGAATTAATTAATACTTATGAAGTCAAAGCTATAATTTTCGAGATATTTGATTTAAAAAATGCCGGTTAACTTTACATTCAATCAATTTAACCTAAACATTATGCTGTTGATATTTATCTTGGTATTATTAGATATAACAATTAAACCTAAATTATTATGTAATGAAGAGACATCTACAAACTTTCATGAAATATAAGATATCATTTGTGACAATTAGATTTTGTTTATGGTAGTTCAAAAAGGAACTGCAGTTACATCTAGATATGTTATTAAAACTATTGATATTATAAAAATATACTTGAGTAATAGACAGAAATGTTTGTATTCAATTTAATTTTATTCTGTGGTTGCTAATTCCCTCTAGATTCTCAAATTACTACGAATTAGTCTTCTATTTTATTAGTTACGTTTACATCAACGATACTTAATTGTATATAATTTTATTGTGATAGCTTGGAACGTGATAATAATGTTTGTTGTGGGAGATTTTTTTACGGTACAATTTGGACATAGCTGTCATAGTATTTAATATTTACCTATATGTTGTTTGTATGCTTGGTATCATAAAATATACATCTAGTTGTAATATCTTCAACAGAAGCATCTATCTACGTCTTTACGACGTTTTTATTTACTGAAATCGTTGCTATATTAGATAATATTTCAATTGTCACATCTTATTTGCAGTAAAAATAAAAATTAATTGCTACAGATATAGGTATATGCAGCAAAGGTCAATAAAAAAAAGGATAAATGAGAGGTAATACAACCTATTTTTAAGTGCTATAAATTTTTGAACATCTGCAACATTTTGAAAACTTTCCATAATATAATACTCTTCGTAGGTAAAGAATTGCTGTCTTAAACCGGATGCTACCCACGTGGGTAAACTAGGGTTTTAGTGTTGCTGTCGTAAAATTCTCAAGTTTGGTATTCTTTGAATAACTTGAAACATTCTATTAACTCCTTTGGCGATGTTTATAATAAATTTTCACGTAGAGGTTTCCTGGCTTTTATAGAGGAGTATAGATTAAATAGAACTGAAAGAGAGTGAGAGAGACATTTTAGTCCTGCTCAAGTAAATGAAAATGGTCCTGATCTGGGGAAATTCATTTTTCGCGACTTAAAACGCATGCGTGGTTTAGGAGGTGGCCTTGGCATTCAGATCAATTTCCCAAAAATGCTCTGCCCATGGTTGTTACGTGCTCTTATTTTTATCGATTTCTCTTATTTCGTCAACGCACATCGGCCAAGGGTAGAAATTCGAGTAGTGCGTAATAGAGAAGGAAAGGTGTAGCTAATTGAAACGAGGGAGTGAGAAAGGGAAGAAGCACATAACTGTTTTTCGAATGTTTGAAATACCCCATCGCTAAAGCACCGCTGATAATGAATACCTAGGACTAGAAACCAGAAATGCCGCTTAATAATAGTGCAGTTAAAGTTGTATCTAGGACAGGTTTTTACGGTTTTTTATCCACAAAAAATTGTATGGGTCTCAAACTTGATATAATCGTAGGTCAGTGATTTCTATCATGTTTTTATTACCTTCACCTGTGTGTATGTAACGGAATCTTTAGACGTAACTTTCATTGAGTTCAAAACCGATGACAATACATTAGTTTAATTCGCTTAGGCCCATTTGCACCATCTATCCCTAAAACTGATACTTAGTAAAGTATCACTTAACTATAAGGGTCACCTATATTTATGTTCTTTTGCACCATTCAGATTTTGATCTGGTTTAACTGAGTAACACTTAAAATAAAGAAGATGTGGCATCTTTGGAATTTTATTTTATTGTATTGGCACTGGCCATGTTTTTTTTATTAGTGTCGCATGTAGAATTTGTCAATCTAAATTGAAAGGTTAGTTTATAGTTTCCCGTATTTTTTTTTCATTTTAAATTATAAGTAGATTCTCTGAATTGTAATACGATTATAAATGGCAACAACGAAACCTGCTTTCAAAAAAATAGACACATCAATGTGTAGTGGTTAGATTCTCCCAACTTACCGATCATATGGATATTCTAATTATTGGTCTTCAATCAATATTAATGAATTTACGTAGGACGGAATCTTTTATAAAACGACAGATCGTCAAAATCATGGAAATGATCAGGACGTGTACGAATTTGACGAGGTCCATATGCAATTATTTCTAGGACTTCAATATCGTCATCAACGGCGTCAAAGTCATGTATTAATCGTAATAATTCCATACTGGCACACCTACACAGACTCCGCTTTATTACCTCTTTCTTTAACTCAGCTTTTCGCTTGCGTTATCCAAAAATGTTAGGTTAAGTGTCACTTAAATACCTTTTGGGGCAGGTCTAACTACCGCTTAAGTTAAGGGAAACTTACTGGTAGATAAGTGACACTTATCGTTTGGTGCAAAGAGTTAAGTTTCCCTTTAGCGATTTAAGTGTCACGTAAGTTTTAACTGAAGGTGGTGTAAATGGCCCTTATTCCAATATCCTGACCAAAATGATGAATCAGGATTAACAATTAAGACTTGTACCAGGGAGTTCGGGGCTCAAGTATGAATTCTCCTAAATTTAAATTCGCTAAAAACACGCTTTTAGATAAGATCGAACTTGAAAGTAAATAGAGTGGTTTTAATTTTAGGAGGTTTCATATGACCGTCTTTCTTTAATGTTAATTAGCTCTTCCTATTATAACCAAGAAAACTTTTTAATTGAACAGTAATAAAACAAAATTATAATGTTATAATAAAAATGAATTATCCTCATTACTACGTTTTCATGCAGAATTAAATTCGAATTGAATACACTTTACGTATTAAAAACCTCATGAAATCGAATTGAGTTTCAGGGTCGATACTGGTTTTTTTTTGGGATCGTATCGAGATCGAAAAATCAAAATACGACATGAAAACCGAGATCGTATTGAAACATGCGCATTCTGTGACATTCGCTGTCAAATGTATGCCAGCTGTAAGAAATATAACCTTAAAACCACTCAAAATATAAAAGTTTACTCTAGCTTTCTTGTAACATTTTGTGGAAATAAAGTTTTTTGATATTTTGTTATGGAAAGTTCTTTTAATATGTCGTGCTCGTTATCTACTAGAAATGTGTGGAAAGATGCGGAAGTGAAGTGCTTGCTGGAAATATATATAGACGTTTATGCACTATGCACTGTACCAAAGTGGTTAGCAATAACCCTGTACTCAGCAGATGATGCTAAAGTATACAATGCTATAGCACATTCTTTCTCCACAGTTAAAGGTTCTTCAACGATGTTCAATTCTGAACATAAATACTTTTTCATAAATTCAACTCAAATTAAATGATGTTTTAGATAAATGCAAATTACTGATGAAATCTTCTTCAGTAAAACGTAAGTTGACAATTCTATCCCACCACTCCTTTCTTTGCACCAACAACGTTTCTTTCTGTATGATCTAATAATCCGTCCATTATTTTTCATAAAATTCACAAGACTCAAATTTATTTGATGCAAGAATCTTACCATATAATTTTGTCGCTTCATGTATGCATCCTTCTCTTCATAAAAATAGACACCAATGAAGCAATTAAACCAAAAGTTACAGTTAAAAGGACAACTTTTTTTGACTTTTTGATTATTGATCATTATGACTACTAAAAAAATCCCAGAGATCAATTATAAACACGACGGCATTTGACACTATTGACAGATAAAATGTCAAACCTCGATTTGAAGTGTAAGTGAATCGTTATTGAATCCCTATCATGAAAACAGAGATCGATATTGGATTCAAAATAAATTCAAAACTCCATGAAAACGTAGTAAATATTTCAACATATTTTCAACTTCCTTTTAGGACACTCCGTACATTGCTACAGCTAAGATCTGTTTATTTTTATATTTTTTTAATCAAACAGACCAATGTTTTATTTGATTACCTTGAATATCAACCATAAATTTTGAGCTGATAAATCCTGAAACTTACTGAATTCAAAACCAAGCGACCGACGATGTAAACAAAAACATACGTCCGCCCATGTGAAAGATGCCGTTATTATAAAACGATAATTTTTTACCAATAGCACGACATCTTACACGTTGGCGAACGTATGTCATGAGGTAGTGTTTGCTTAGATCACCGGTAGCTTGGGTTTGAACTAAGTATAGTTACTTATCCAACTAGAAACCATTTATTGACGTCCTTAGTATCTATGGCCAGTAAAATAGTTCTATTGTTCACCATTCACCAAGCTCTGCAATCCAACGAAACTTCTTTGTTGTCTCAAAGGTGAAGTTCATCTTTATGCTTCTTTACTAAATCAGTCATTCCTATCAAACTGTCAAAGGCTTGTGTGACATCTGAAAAGAGAAGCTCTAACATCTGAATCAAAGTAAAGTGTAAGGAAAAAGTCAAGATTTCCTTACTTTAAGGAAACGCTATTTCCTTACAGTTGTTAGTGTTCTACTTAATTGATTGAAAACACATTGTTTATGAGGAATTAATTTATATTTTGGTCTTCGAATCAGGTATGCTACATCGTGTAGACTAACTGGTGGACTAACTGATCCGTTCTACAGGCCCTAGAAATACCGAATAATGAAGCCACCTAAAAAATAAATAAATGTGTAACCTAAATATAGAAATTAAAACCTTGTAAATTACCTTAATCATTAAATCTTCATTATCTGGAGCTTCCTGGATAAATTTTTCAATTTCTTTCTTCGTTAAAATCTTGAATTTATTTGCTCTATAACCTTGAGCTTGCCGTTTAATTGCAAGGGTAGACTTCAACATTGAATAATTGGCCCACCATGTTGAAGATTTTATCTTTAAACAAAGGCCTAGGAAGTATACAACATTACAACATTTTCTGATAGAGAAGTCGTGTTTTTACTCTTGCAATAGTTCAGAACACGTTTATATGCATATTCGTACTTTTCTCTTGATTTCTTTGGCAATAGTTCTAATGAAACATTACTCACTGCCTCAACCAGCTTTGGAGGAGACCCAAAAATGGAAAATTCATCATCTCTTATCATTTTACTTTCGAGAACACCAGCAATTAAATTTATATGTATGCGTCAAGTTTGACAATTCAACCTTAATACGTTTTCATTGTAACCCAAGTCATTTTATTACGAATTTCAAAGCCCCATTTTTTTGTGAATAAAATTATTCGCGATTTTTTCAAAATTAATTAATATCTGCCGAATTTTAAACGATTTGCGAAAAAATAGTAGGTTTACCTCGTAGGAAAAGCCACATCTGTGCTGCTAAATCGTCCACTGAGGCTTTTCCTACTCGGTAAACAATGTACTTCAGCAGAATTCCGTAATTGTCACATCGGAAACTATTTCCGCGCGAAAGAAAAGCTTCCTATTCAATAGTAAAATATCTCGGTCGCCTACTCATTCCTAATCGATATTATATTATGTAGTAGCTTTTTCTCTCGCCCTTCTTTATTCGACCTTATCGATGTGATAGTTTGACTTGCCTATAATTTGAGGGTCGGTTTCTATGCGTAATATATCCCGTTAAAATTTCGTCGTTTTTATTCTAGCGACAATCCTGACCTACGAAAACAACATTTAATAAACCCTGGCAACTACAATAATGTTGCAGCACCGATCTTCCAGCGGCGTATCACTCAAAGTCAAATCTTTTTAGTTTAATTTAGGCATCTATAAATAGAGGATCTAAAATTCAGATGATTCTAGGCGAGTTTTATAAAAAAAGTTTTTGAAATAATGAATGGGATGGATGACGTCAAACTTGTACTTTGTTTAGTCATTTACACATCTCTTCTTCCCTTACGACGGTCTAAATGCATTTTGAAAAATTCTCTTTGCAGGTTTTTTTGGGAAATGAAAACATACGGTAGCGAAAATAGAGGGGTAGTAAAATATTTATACGATAGGGTCAAAATCATTTGTTCTAATGATAATGAATTCCTAAAAGAGAACTTTACTAAAGTCAATTTTAAATAGCAATAGTTACCCGACAGAATTTATAAACAAAGAAATTAGGAATATAAAGAATGGCTCATTGTTAATACCTATAACAAATAATAATAATTCAATACCGTATGTTAAGGGTTTATCAGAAAGAACAAAGAAAATTGGTAATCATGTCAATATTCGAACTAGCTTAAGATCTAACAATACATTGAGATCTATACTAACAAAAAATAAAGAACAATCTTCAAAAAACTGTATATATCAGATATCCTGTGATTGAGACAAATTTTATTTAGAGGAAACAATTAAATGCTTGGGAAGAGTGGCATCATGTTCAATGGGATTCGGCAAACATAATATTTAAAGAGTCCAATAGTAGAAGACGAAAAATCAAAGAAAATTCTTTGAAAACTAAACGCAGATAAATGTGTAGCTAGTATTTCAGCCGATTGTAATCAAATTTTGTTTGAAGTTTAAGACTGCACAAACCGTTGAATTAAAAAATACAAAAAAGATTCTGGTTTCATTTCCCAAAATAATCAGCAAAAAGAATAATAAATACACCACAAGAAACATACAGAAGATATAAAAACTCTCCTGTCGTGAGCTTCTTCGTGATAGGTGATATTTTTTCACAGCTTCTTCAATCTGCCTTTTTTATGCTCCTTGTGGAACAAAACAAACACTTCGCAAATGGATTCTGTGGTTCTGAAATGTTTTATTAAAAGTTGATTTTGATGATATAGGTACATAAAACTTAACAAACACCATGAAATTAGACAATACAATTTTCTCAATTACACACCAATCATCAGAGAATTTACAATTATACGTTATTACATCAATTAACTCTTATAATAACACACCGAAAAATTCAATAGAACAACAAAAATACTCAACAACATTTAGGTAAAAACTCTTTCACTGAAAGAACACAAGAGTATAAATATACCCAACAGAAATTGTGAAATTAGACAATATTTTATTCAATAACACACAATAACAATCAATTTTTCAGAAAAATACACAAGGATACTCAATTGCACTTAAAATCACTCAAATATACAACAAAACAACAGAAATCTGTAATTATAAATACAATATTTTATTCAAAACTCACAAAAGCACACAGAGTTCTCAATTTTAGACGTAAACACTTACTATAGTCTTCTTCATTCATATTATCAAATAAATGAATCTAATTTATTTTTTTCGCAAAATTAAATAGTTCTTTTGCATATTTTCTTCTTTCAAAGTACCTAATCTACCGTTCTCATGATTTTTATTGTTAGTGAATTCCAACTTGTGCAAGTAAATATTTTTAGTAAAACAAACAGCTGCATTTAAAAATATACTTGTCTTAAAAGCATCGTATAATTATAAGCTCTGCTAAATTTTATTAAGATAAGTTCTGTTACTCTTTGTTTACCTTTTCCTAACAATTTAATCTTGTTCAATATCTCGAAACGAAAATTTCTCTCACATAAATTTGATTAGTCAAGATGAATCTTGAATGAACGAATACCTAATAGCTGATTCTCAAGTAATTAAAGAAATCTCGATATATTGTTACAGACTTACATAATAATTTCTTAATGACATAACTAACGATAGAAGATAGGGAAAATATTTTACTTGTTGTCTAACATTTTAATTTGAATCGTTAATATCAATACTAATATTTTCAAAAATTTATATTAGATTTTTATTACCTACGATCAAAAACGAATTTGGAGAAAATAGTAAAATCAAAGATATAGAAAGACTTCATTTATATAAAAGATTGGAAAGTTTAAATAAAGAAGAAGAAAGTCAATATTACATTGAAAACTATCAGAACAGACCATGTGGTGAACAGATTATATTAGATATTAGACAAATCGCAGATCTGTGAAGAAGAATATTATCGCCTATATTTTCGTTCATTTACGTCTCTAACCGCAAAAACCTGAAGATAATAACGTGATGTTGACATCAATACTTTAATCTCAATATAGGTAATGACTATATTATTTCTATTTATAATATTCTTTCTTACTACTACTGGCTTCATACTTCTGTTGATATACCTACTTCTATTGGAGGCCGTCGACTTTTATTCAAATTATTCAATATTTTACCGTTTTTTGAACATCTTTAATATTCAGCTTTGTACGGAAAAAAACATCTTACTTTTACCCAACCCCAAAACACCCACTCACGTCTGTCGGAAACCCGCCAATGATCTTTTAACGCAGATAAAGATAACACACACCATGCACATGGAACCAAAAGATTATATGAATGCCGGTTTGGCCTTGGAATAAGGGTCTTTCTTAGAAATGAGATCTTTTTTAAAGTAGTTTAGTTAATAAGACCCAAATCGGTATTTCTGTTTCCGTAGAACGGAAGATGAATCTCGAGTAGAAACAAGTTGGAATGATATTTATTTTTCTAAATTTATTTAGTTTGATTGATTATGTATTCTACTTTGTTGTCTAGTAGCTATCAAAATAATAAATAGGTAAGTAGGTCAGAAAGTCGAATGTAGTTAAGTAACATTCAGCATTTTTATTTTAGGGGTTGGAAAAGTCTTATCAAATTAAGTTGTTCCCAAAAATTATAGGGAACTTCTAATTTAACACCATAAAATTATATTTGTAATTACACGGTGTTATATAATAATAATACCAAATCATCTATAAAGTTATTAAATTCACATTATATAAGTTTTGACTAAAATCAGTGAATACAGAGTCAGACTCTAGCTTTGCTAGGTTGACTGCCTTTTCATTGCCTACAATACCTTTGTGCCTCGAAACACACTTAACAGTTACTCTATTATGGTTTGCCAGGGTTAAGATTTTTTGTAGGCAGTTACAGGCCAGTCCAGATCTAACCTAGGGACATGCTGAACATTTCAGTGCTCCCTGAGTTTCCCCAACGAATCCTGGGCATTGCACCAAGGGTCAGGCACCGTAGACTCCAGCTCCTGTTCCTACATGTCAGTCTTAGATCCGTCTGTATAGTTACCATACCAATGTTCCTTCCTGACTGCATGCTTCCAACCCATCTCAGTTCCCATTGCATTTCAGCCGGTATCTGACTTACCAGGGTGAAATAAGTGTATTTTTTTTAATTAAGCATCTTAATTGTTATTTTGAATGTAGAACACATATTCTGAATTTTTTTATTAGATTTTATTCGAAATGTTACTCTTCCCCTTCTTCCAGTGGTGACGTCTCCAAAAGTTTATATTTTATATTTCTTTGAAACTAGTTTCAATATCTTCTTTTGACACAGAACCGAGCTAAGTTAGGGCTAAAATTTCATACATCTGCAGAGCATAGTTCAATAAATACATTTTATTGAAACCCCAAAAGTATATTATGTTTACAACATTACAAGTCATGAAATCAATTTACTAATTCGGCCTTGAAACGCACAATGCAAAACCTGCAGCTTTTCTACCTGCCTCTACAGCATATTCTTTCAAAAAAAGGAAAGAATATTTATGGTTTAAGATCCCAAAAGTAGAATGTTATTATATTTCAAGTAAGACCAGAAATGAAATGATACAGGGTGTCTCAGGAACTATATAGTTGGTAGGTACTTCATATACAATTTTTTTCTCACGCCCTAGAATTGGGAATTGATAATGGTTCTTCAATTATAATTAAGTATTAAATGGCTTATTGTTTATATAAATTTGAAAATATACATATCTACAAAGAAGATTGTAATAAAGGAATTTTATCTCCAGTAATTATTAAAGCAATATTCTAGTTTGACCTTGAAGTATACAATGCAAAACCTGTAATTTTTCTACCTGCACCTAAAGTAGATTCTTTCACATAAATAAAGAGGATTTAGGGCTGCTTTTAAATCCCCCAAAAAATAGAAGGTTACCGCCTTCCAAATTATACAAGAAATATTAGTACAGTTCTCTTATCTATCATATAAAACTACAACAGCCCATATCATTACACATTTGGTCTCACTATGTAGTTTTAATAATAATTCTAAAACCCTGAGTTTTATAAGTAACAAGAGAAAATGTTTTAGATTGGTTACTTCAAAATTGCGTTGAAAAGCGGCTTTTCCAGTAAAAATATTCATTTTCGGCAATTTAAAATTTCTCTAGGTGCAAAATATGCCTTATAGTTTATTCAAAGTAGCTGTGCTTTGATTTTTTTCATTTCACACTAACTTTAGATGATATATTATATTAGTATTGTATACCATCTTCCTGCCCCAGAATTTCTTTAAATAGGAATATACTTACTTCCAAATTTGTTCTCATTCATTTTTATCATAAAAACGACCAGCTCTTTGGCTGGTGAAGATTTGTTTTGAATAAGTGTATGAATAATAATCATAATTGATATTTTAAATTCAATAAATTGTTGATAAAATTTGCGGTTGACGTGTAAAGTATGAAAAATTATTTCTGCTTATAGTGGAATAGATCTGACAACATTGAAGATTTAAGTAATCGCACACGGCATATCGTGCCCATGTGCGATTTAGAAAACCAAAATAAAAACTTCGAAGTGTAATGTAAAAAGTACTCGAACTCGTGAAACTATTATTATTTATTTTAAGTGTTTGTTATGTCATTTAGTGTAAAATTATTAGTCTGTGATATTTACCAGTGTATTTAAAAATAACTAAAGATTAGTGACTTTCAATTAAATGAAATCCTAACCATAGTAGGTACCTTCTGTTTGTAGTTCATTTTCTCGGAATTTACTTATAAGGTATTATTATTTTTCTAGAAGATATTCTTACTCACAATAAACTGATAATAGCAAATATGTTTAATACCCAAAACGTTATTATACATCTTATAGGTTTGTGTTCAATTTAGATATAAGAATAGGGCCTCAGAAGCGATGCTTTTTGAAAGGATTCGACAAACAAACAAGACCATGTCTCTATGGTCGTCATCTCCTTGCTGGCGCCAGTTACTCTGTCAACAAAAATCAGCTTGTTTCTTAACAAATTGTCAAAAATCAGATGATACAGAACGTTTCAGTAGTAGTAAAAAGTTTTATCTTACTTTAGTGATCTACTTACCAAAGCGATTCTATCATGTATATGTTTATTAAATTTATTGTATATTATTTTATATATTTAATTAAAAAAAGTATTGTACCTATTGGTTATTTGAAATTGTTGTACATTTCATTTTTAGCAGAGCGCAAGTTATCTCTATTCACCGATTTTATATACGCAATAATTTGTAATAATCGGAAATGTCAATAATGACGGCTTTGAGTAATACCATTTAAATTTGAATTACTTTGTAACTGTTATACATCAAAATTCACGTATATATATAACACAAGGCAGTACGCTGTAAGCGATAATTAATTAATGTTAATTTAAAATTTCTATTTCAGTTTTTCATTCTACAACAACTGCCATAGATCCATCCAAACTACAAAATGTCTTGCCTTACAACATCAAGTTTCTCTACCTCAGCATCATCAAGTCTACCTCTTAATATTGGTGCTAGCGCTCCTCCAAACTCTTCCATCGATAATTTTATAACGGACATTATTTCGGTGAGTACAAAGTTTAAAAAATAACGATAATAATTTAAAACTATCTTGTTGGATACTCAGAACTTATGTATATCTTTTGATTTGTTTTGCTTAGGCTGTGACAATAGAAGATCGTACGTTATGCAGAAATTGTGAAGAAGGTGCTTCTGCATATTCCAAATGCATGGATTGCAGTGAATTATTATGTGATACTTGCGTCCGAGCCCATCAAAGAGTTCGTCTTACCAAAGACCATCGAATATCAAAATTTGCTACATCCTCAGTAGCTCTACCTCATTCTACAGGCGGCGGTTCTTTGGGATCGTCTTCACAGGTACACCTTAAATATACCTCCTCAAAACCTAGGGCACTGGACCTAGGAGATTATTGTATAGAAGAGGGACATTTACCTAAGTTAAAGCCTAAAATTCCTCAGTGAAATAAAACTAAAGGAGCTACTAGTCTCTGAGACGTTCCTCAGGAACTAAGTAGAAGTAAGGGGCACAATAGAACTTTTAGTTCTCAGTGAATGTCACCCTATCATACATACTTCCTCAAATTAAATTATATTACAAAATTTGTATGTTTCAGATAAGCACAAGCCCTTGCAACAACCCCATCGGAAATTTATGTGATAATCATAGAGAACCTCATAGATTATTTTGTCAAACGTGTATCATTCCTGCTTGTACAGAATGTCTTGTAGAAGAACATTGTGGGCATCAGTTAACATATATCGAAGACGCGATTGAAACGGCCAAGACGACGAATCAAAAACTGAATGCCGAGGCTCGTCAAGCTATTGGAGCCATTAGAGAAGCGATGGATAACGTACAACGTATGTCTGAAAGCGTCGAATTAAGATCCATCCAAGCCGCTACCGAGGTTAGAAACATCATGAAAAGGTAACCAAAGATTTTCACTTTGTTTTCTTCTATAAATTCAGTTATTTGTTAGTTACCGTACGAATATAAATATTTTTAAATTACAGATATGTATCGGCATTAGAAGAAAGAGAAATCGAACTCTTAAAACGCATAGACCAAACGCGGCAAATAAAAGGCAAACTTCTCATGACACAAGTTGAAAATCTACGAGTGGCCTTATCAAGACTGACGTGTATATCTGATTTACTAAACGAATCGGTTGACACTAGCAATACTTTCGATTTAATAGTAGCCAATGAAAAAGCAACGAATGAGTTGAAACAAATACGAGCTTTGCGACCCGAATTAACACCTTGCGAAGATGATGGTATAATATTCCTACCGCCCGACAATACCTTTTTGCGTGCAATATCCTCACTCGGTAGTCTCGGAATAAATTCCGCCTTAATGTCTTCCAGGATAGTGAGAGCTGCTGTTTCTAAAGAACCACAAGTTTTCGTAAAACTTCCGCGCGAAGTAAAAGATGAACCATTGAGAAATCGTCCTATCTACGGTGCTAACCACATTGGAGCTAAAAATACCAGTCCCCTACCGTCCCTAACGTTCGGTACAGAAGGAGAGGCCGATGGTCAATTATGTAGACCGTGGGGAGTATGTTGTGATCATTTGGGACACATAATCGTAGCTGATCGCAGCAACAACCGAATACAAATTTTTAGCCCTGGGGGTATATTTCTGTATAAATTTGGAAGTCAAGGAACAGGTCCTGGTGAATTTGATAGACCTGCAGGTGTTACTGTTAACCCACAAGGCCATATTGTCGTTGCTGATAAAGATAATCATCGTGTACAAATATTTAAAATGGATGGAACTTTTTTGTTAACGTTCGGCGAGAAAGGAACTCGAAATGGACAGTTCAACTACCCTTGGGATGTTGCTTGTAATGCCCTTGGACAAATTATTGTATCGGATACTAGGAATCACCGAATCCAGTTGTTCACTAATGACGGAACTTTCTTAAACAAATACGGCTTTGAAGGATCTTCTACTATGTGGAAACATTTCGATTCTCCAAGAGGTGTTTGCTTCACATCCAAGGGTAGTATAATCGTGACGGATTTTAACAACCATAGGTTGGTAGTGGTGGATCAACATTTTCTGCAAGCACAATTTTTGGGTCAGGAGGGATCTAGTTTTAAACAATTTTTGAGGCCCCAAGGAGTTGTGTGTGACGATGACGGAAATATTGTGGTAGCAGACTCGAGAAATAATAGAATACAAGTATTTGAAAGTAATGGAAACTTCTTGTGGAAAATTGGACATCCTGGTAAAGGTCCAGGAGAATTGGATAGACCCAGTGGTATCTGTTTAAATCCCGAAGGTCGTATTGTGGTTGTGGATTTCGGTAATAATCGGGTACAAGTCTTTTAGTTCAATTTTATTTCTTTTGGCTTGGCCAGAATTTGTTTTTCTTTTGTAGGTATTTAGTAATAGGTAGATAACTGCGAGAGCGTTTATTTCATGTTTTTATTCTTTTTTACTTATTGACGTTTTTATGTTTTTTTATGGTATGTTTCACTATTAAGAATACACATTATTTGTAACTAAGAAATTATATTGTGCATTCTCATGTGTGACATGTGTGAACCAAACGAAAATTGGTTCGAGTGACTACCTCATTTTTAAATATACGGGTCAAGTTAACCACGCCGATAAATATTTACATATATTTTAGATTGTGTCTACTGCGCGCACTATTTTATCACATAGCTCAGAAATCGGCTTGTAAACGTATATAATACTTAGAAAGTAATGGATGTACAGTGTTTTATTGAAAATAAAAAGCGCACGTACCACAGCTATTTATGTTACTGTTTTGATTAATATTAAGTTGTGATGACGCTAAAGAAATATGTTGGTGCAAGACTGCAGGCTGTCGAAAGTAGAACTGCAGAATAATTTTAATGAAAAATCGATGCATTTAAAAAGTTCCTATAATGAAAATTTCAATATAAGGATAGTAATAATTATGTAGATTTAGGATGATAGGGCATTACTTTTTTATTAAAAGGTATACTTTATTGATTAGTTGATTTTTTTTCGATCAATCTTTTATGCACAGAAATTTTCTGTTTGATTTCCGTTGAAGAACGTAAAAGTAAAAAAAGTTTCCAAGTAATTTTTCTGTAATTATCAAAATACCAATAAGCATGATGACAGTCACAAATAATCGTATAGGTATGTTACAGGCCAAACCGTTTTTTAGAACAAACTAGTTCGTCCTAAGTGAGTTCGGATTAACTAGTTTTGCCGAATTTTAATATTTAATATTTCAGACCAAAATATCCTAGGAAAAACTGATTTCGTAGTGATTGATGGAATTAAAGAACAGCTATACCTCTCTCTTGTCTGGCAGTTATATAATATTTCAGACCAATCTGGTTCTTATGTTTGCGAGAGAAGGAGATAAAAAAAATAATTACCTACTGAAAATTTCATTTATTACTGAAGTAAAGAATTAGAATAGCATTATAGTCAAAGAAGGTAAAATCAAATAAAATTATATTGGAATCTGTTTATTCGTTTATTTTTCACAATTTTTTAAATTTGTAACTCTTACAAAAGAGTACCTAAAATTGGCAAATTCACAGAGAAAATAATATTACATACACCATCAAACTAGACATAAATAATTAAAACGAGAAGAAACATTTGTCGATGCGTACATGAAGCTCACGAAAAATAAACTGCTATAAATTCACATGTGCAATCTTATAAAAAATAACTGCCATACAAGAGCGAGGTACAGACATGAGATCATTAATTGCATCAAGCACTACGAAATCAGTTTTTCCTAGGACAAACTAGTTCGCACTAAAAAACAGTTTGGCCTGCAACATATTTATTAGAAAGATTCTAAAGCATGAAATTCACTCATTATAGAGTTCATGATTATCATACAAAATAATTCAAATTAGTAACCAAAATGAAAAACGGTTTTAACTGCATCGATCTACCTATAGTTTTTTAAATATCTTATTGATTTTCAAGCGGATTATCGTTTCATTAAAAAAAACATATAAATACAACGTTTTTAAAACATTCAGAAACAAAGTGAATTTTATAACCAGATTTTTATATTATATTAAATTGGGAGATCAGCTGATAACAGACGTTCTAATCTGAACTCTCTAGGTTCTAGGTAGCTTCTTACCATCTTCAATATGGTTGACCTGTCCTGGCTTCTATTAGTGCTTTTTAATGCAGCACAGATAATAAATTTCTGAAGCTGCTTTAAACCTTTTCTCCAAATCAACCAATTTCTATATACCTGAATGTCGTTAGGCTGTGTTTCCAAGTTTTCTTAGAAGGAAATAAAAATACTGTTGTCGTTAAACTGTGACAAGATAAATGCTTACGAATTTAGTTGATTATTTTTCCGACCCAAATATTCTCTGGTAGTTGCTATATATAAAAATAAAACATGATCCAGTCAAATTAACCACACGTCAAACTGACAGGTTGAATTCAATTGTGAAAATTGGAGATTTTGCATGAAAATGAGTCGATTTGGAGTTTGTTCTCTGTCCACCATCGATAAAAAAGTCGAAGGAAATGTTCCCATTAATACGGAGAAGGCAAAAAAACAATTCTATTGGCCGACATTTGGGACGGAAAAATAATCCTCCGAATACCACACGAGCTTCAAAATTATCTGGCATTTCCCTCAAGGTTCCCTGCAAACAAATAAAGTCGTCAAGTTTTTCAGGAAAAATCACTCGCGCTTCGCGCTCGTTATTTTTTAACCTGAAAAACTTGACTCCTTCATTAGTTTGCAACGAACCTATCGGGAAATACCCGATAATTTTGAAGCTCTTGTGGTATTATATATGAATATTTCTAAATAATATCTGTAGATTCCTAATTTTATATAAATTAGATATGAAAAGATTTCAATCGCAATTGTAGGAACTTTCTCTGATTGTTTTTGGGTTAAACTAAATGGGTGATCACGAACTACGGAGAACCGACGGGTTGAGAGCAGGTAGCGCACGAATTGCGGACAGGCCATATCTAATCCGCTTAACCGCCGCAACCCCAACAGTGGTTTTTTGAAATGGTACAACGTACTGGTATAATTTTTGGATAAATCTTTCAAAATCGAATTCAGCGATACCACACTTGTTGGGCAGTGTAATTGCTCGCAGCGGTCAGGGTTCTCAAACAGCTGTCCTAATCCCATCATGCAATTATTGCGCGCACGTCTTTCACACGTTCGTGGACAAAGCGGCATAAACCGTCCTAATATAAAAATCGCTGCGCTGTAAATACTTGTTAATAACTCACGTGTGTACCCTCCAGAAAAGTATCAGATGGTAAAATAAAGTTCTATTACATATGTTAAACATAGCACTTTGGAATCCGTGAAAAAAACCAATGAAACACAAACCTTCTTCCAGTTTTGTGAAGACGTCTTGAATTAATACCTTGGAATATCTAATGGCATAAAATTAGTACAATCTGGTTCAGTACGTGGAGGAAGAGCGTGTCGAACTGATCACCTATCTCAGCAGGAGATGAGAGACGAACCCATCCGAGGCTAGACTTTTTAGATACAATTTCCAAAGCTAAAACCATCATATGAAACACTGTGCTGCGCAGAAAAAACAAGTCAAAGCACTTATGCAAAACCTGCCGTAATATACCTGCTCTATGCGCAGTTCCATGTTTTCTTTTGTTCTCTTCTTCTTGTACCAACTGAAAACATTTTTCCTGATCTGGGACCGTATTTGTAGCTTGTTTTTTTCTACGAAAAATCCGAAAGTATTAGCAGTTCACATGTATTTTTATATTGTAACGGGCTTTTGGCAGTTCTCATTTTTCGTTGGTGTTCGCGAATGTGTTAAAAAGGTATGCTGTGATTGCGCGCAAAGTTATGATAAAAAAACTAAACATTGTTTAATTCTGATTTATATTTATTGTATTATATAATGTACATATATTTAATTTGAACATATATACCATTTAGTATTTACAAAATCTATTCTGGATATTTTTTATTTTACCTATCAAATTTGTAATATGTTTTAATTTTCTTTCATAATTAATACTTTTAATATGACTTGTGAATGTAAGCTATTCAATAGCGCATAAGTTCCTACTTGAACATTTTTTAATTCATTTAAAAATACAAAAATATTAGGATGCAGAGAATCAAATCTTTCATTAAAATGGCTATGAAAAGATTCATAGGCGTCGGTGGTCCGTTCTCGGCTTGGGCTACATGAAGCCCACATCTCTGGACGAAATCTCGCATATTCAGAAATGTGCTTGTCAATTCTTCCAATTTTCCTCAGCCAAGCTTGGCTGTTGTGGAATATGCAGCCAGTTATCTTTAGTTTAGCTGAGGCCAAACGTTTCGGCTTGCTTTGTGAATAGCTTCTTCGAAATTATTAAATAATTAATTGCCTTTAATACTTCCGCTGCGCGCAATCACAATGCAATTACTTGTCATGATTGGGGTTACCTGGAAAGTCTAGGCGATGTCCGATTTCGATTATTGAAGGATAAAATCAAACCTGTATAATAGGGTGAAAGATATCGGCATTAACAATAAGATATTTGGAAGACTAATATCTATTCCTATTTGAATGAATAAGGTTCTAAATCTATTTTTATTTTTTAATTTTAGTAAATTTTAAAAGTATTTCAAGAAAAGTTGCCTTGTACTATTCTAATTATTAAGTAAGGAATTGTTATTATTGTTAATTTTCAAGTGTGGGTATAAAAATTATCTTTATTATTCTTTATATTAAGAAACAATATCCAATATCGGTATAATTATCATCTTCGTGTTTCTAAAATGCAATTTATGGGTTTCTTGAAAGACATTATACTTTTGTGACAAACATCTCGTTTTGTTATATATAGGACCGATTTCGAATTGTCTTTAGTTTAAATCTCCTTAATAATTGCAAGATATAGTATTAAGTGAATGAATCACTGCTACATTATATATCTAAGTGATGGAACATACTGGTAATAAGATTAGGAGAACAGTAATTATTAGCTTAATAAGATATAAATATATCATAAATTGAAAGTGGTATGCACTATCAATAAAATAAATAAAGTATAACTTATTCAATGGTGCATTCATTCAAGCAAAAATTAAAACTAAGAACATAAAACCATTAGATGTAATGTTGATGTTCGTGCAAGAAACTAGGATATCAAGATTTAAATTAATTTCTTAGTTGAAAGTTGGTTTTATGTTCTTAGTTTTAGTTTTAATGTTTGCTTACATGAATCCACCTACCTTAATTGTGGGTTCATGAAAAATGTATCCTTCCACAATATTGTTGGTGTGCTAGAAATTATTTTGTTGTTTTCAATAATCATGATTTTTACTTGGGATTGGAACAGTAATAACTTTTCAATTCATTTGATAAAAATAACAATTTGTATTAACTAAGATTGTGGTCAAGGTGGAGAATAAGTCTACTAACATTTTCTGATTTTTCATATTTATACAGAGTGGTTAAAAAAAACTAAACAGAGAACCAATCATGTTAAAATTAAAATATTCAAAAAATAAAATTCCTTACTGATTAATTAGATAAGAAATAATATAATATGGTAATGATGATAAGTGTCATGAAAAATAATTAACCAGTGAAAAAAATAATGACATTTGCTATTATATTTAAAAAAAATACTATAGATGATAAAAACGGTGTCACTATGACTTAAAATGTTTACAGTAGAGATCTAAGATAATTTGTATACTTGTCCGTATAAAATAGCAATTTTAATTCAAGTTTCTATTGTTTTGACTTGAATTTCTATACATTTGAAACCCAAAAAAATAACAAATTTTAACGCGAAGAAGATTTAAGAAAACCTGTAATGTTCATCAGGTTTTAGATAGGTAGTTTTATTTTGTTTGATGGAAACTGGAGGTGATTTTTTTGCTTTGCGAATTGTTATATAACCTTATTGCTGATTTTTTTGGCAGTAAACCTTGAAAAAATGCCTCACATTTCACAATATTTGAAGTGGATTTTTCGTGCTTGTCAAATGAAGAATTATTTAAATTTATCTTTAACCTCATCCAATTCAAATGTGTCTAAGCATCTTGGCGAAGTCGTCCGTATTTTTTAACAAGACAAAAACTAATGCTCAAGGCCGTTCTCAACCTTGAGTATTGTTTTAATAAATACAGATATTAGTACAGTGGACCACTATGGCCATATAGGGAGCAATTGATCCAATATGAATAATGTAGTATAGTCGAGCCGCTCTTAGTTTACCACTTTACTAAATACTAAATGACCTGTCAAGTAATTCAAATTTCAATTTAAGAATTTGTCAAAACAAATTGCTCTTTAGGGTAATATTGTTAGTTGTGAGAAGCGCTTTTTGAGTAGCCTAATTTAAGCTGCAATCTGTTTCATACCAAATTCCTCTGAGGACTCAACATTCATCTTTGTATTTTTTTGATATTATTTTCCTAATCGTTACATTCTTACAAATTTATAATGACCATTCTAGGCACTGTTCAGACTTGCCAGACGATGAAATTTTGACATCTGTCAAAGCTTATCTCAAATATCTGTTATGCTTGGTATGGAATTATCCATACTTATTTCCATGTTAGTTTTTCGATAGCTAACAATTGTTCATTTTATTATATCTGCTATTGAAACTAATTTATTTTTGTGGAATTTGGTATCCTGCTTTAAGGTCGATATTCAATATTCGATCCCTTATAGGACCCCCATTTAATATTCTATAATAATTTTAGGATATGTTTGGTTTTAATAATATTTTTTATTAATTTTTGTACACTATATTCGGTACTTGAATTTGTGTAATGAAATGATTATTGGATGTAGATTTCTTTGGTTTCAAATGTAATATTAAACTATAGAAACTTGTAATTAAAACATTGCTCAATGGAATTTGTTACTAATATAATTAAAATAACTACTTTGCACGAAATTGTAATGTAAAAAGTATGTCTTAGAAAATAATGGCAGTTAAAATTCAGTCTAAAAGTGTTTATATATAAATATAATACTTTTATTGTTTTATATTGTAAATTTATATTTAGTTGAAGAGTAATTTTATTAATAGAGGAGCTATTTAAATAGTTTTTAGTGGCAATTAAATAACCTGACTTTCTGTGAAACTTGGCATTATCACAAATATTAATTGTTTTTGTTGTCTAATTGTTGATCAAATTTATCAATATCAAATCACGAACCACAAAAGTTCATAAATTGTATTTAATGTTTTTTCTAACTACATATTTTTCTTTTAATCTTTATACAAAACCTTCTTTGATACCTTATATTAATGTTCTGTACAGCGGTGCTTTTTCTCTGCTTTTTGCTTTGTTCTATCCTATATAGATAGTTCTGTAAGAAGCTTTTTGTGTGCTTATTTTGATACATAATATGTCTAGAAGTTTATATTTAAAATACCTATACAGACGAAAAATGGTAGTTATAGTGTTACTCATTTTTATAAATTATATTTTAGTTCCTCTATTAACTGTCCTTGACTAATTCATTTTAATTTAACATGTAATAGTTACCAGTTCGCAATATTTAATGGCAATGAATGATTTGTAAGAGACTGAATGAACTATTTAAGACTGATAAATCTAAAGACTTTTAGTAAATTAGTATAATATATTTTTTTATACCTGTGGAGTGTGGATGCTGTGTTTTTGGCATTTAATGTCGATATTTACTATATCTTATATATGACATATTTTCAGGTGTAAAATAACCATCAGTGTTAAATGATCATGTTAAAAATCTGTCTACTGAATAATACCTTTTTGTTTGTCAAAAATTCAGTTAAACAATTCATCTTTTTATTTCGAATACTTTGTATTGTGATATGTTATACAAACAGATTTTTAATTAAATACGTATAAGAACTATCTCTACATATTATCCTTACCTTTGTTATACCTATCAAATGACCGTATGGCTAAAGAGAGCCAATTTTCAACAATGTTGAAAAATTCTTAGCCTACTATAGAACCAAACAAAATATCAATGTCAAAATATTTTATTACTCAACATATTCTCCTCTTAATTGGATACATTGATTACAGCGAACCTGCAACGTCTCTAGACCTATCAAAAAAATGTTTCTTCTTGCTCTGCAAACCAGACCTCCACAGCTTTTATTACCTCCTCGTTGGAAGAAAATTTACGACCTTTTAAACTTTTTTTTAGTTGAGGAAAGAGATGATAGTCGAACGGAGCCAAATCTGGTGAATAAGGGGGTGTTCTAGTAATTCAAACCCTAAATCACGAATAAAACATGAGATTTGTGTGCAGGGGCGTTGTCCTGCAAAAACAAAACACCTTTTGATAGCTTTCCGCGTCTTTTCTCTTTATTTTTTTCCCGTAGAGTGGTCAGTAATGTCGAATAGTAATCTCCAGTTATTGTTCTACCCTTATCCAAAAAATCAATCATGATTACTCTATGGCAATCCCAAAAAACTGAAGCAAGAACTTTTCCAGCAGATTTTTGGACACGAAACTTTTTAGGTCTTTGAGAACCAGAGTGTCGCCATTCCATCGATTGTTGCTTTGTTTCTGGATTGTAGAAATGTATCCAAGTCTCTTTTGGTCAACATTCAAACATTTGGGGATCCATTTTGCAGCAATGTCCAAATTGACGTGAACTATGTGATGAACGCGATCGTATGAAATATTCAGTGCTTCAGATATCCGTTTTAGCCCAATTCGACGATCTGATAAAATCATGTCATGAACTGCATCGATATTTTCGGGGACTGACACAGAAACTGGCCTTCCCGATCGGTCATCACCTTCAATGGAAAATTTACCTCTTTTGAAGCTTGCAGTCAAATTTTTCACGGTCGCTTACGAAGGACTTTGATCACCAAGGGTATTAAGCATATCTTCGTAAATCTGCTTACCTCTTGACCCTTTTAAATACAGGTACTTGATGATGGCTTCGATTTTCACAATTTCGGTGGATATTTTTTTTCTTTTAATTTATTGCGTAACTCTGGTTTACTTTTTTGACGTCAAACTTCACACTGACACTTCTAATAAGTTATTGTTCGTTGCTATGCTAATTAGATATCAATACATCCTCGTATAGTAGAGAAAATCATGTTCATACATAAATTCATTGAAATTGAATAAATTTGGTGAACCCATCTACAACCGCAATGTATAGTGGGTTGGTTGCCTTATTATTAGAGACATTTATGAAAAATTTAAAATGTGTAGTTTTCGTGTGAAATTTAGTGGTTAAGGTAAGTTATGTAATAAGTATTTTATTACCCCGTTTGATTAATAATTTAAATTACGTAACAGGCTGAGACAATTTGGGTAACGGAATTAGTACTTGGGACACCTTTTGACGCAAAAACAGCTTCCAAACGTCAGACTCTGGTCATGCTTTCAATGCAGATTATTCCAATGTCTTGTTTGAGATGGTGGTGCCATACTCTAAGGGTTTTTACGAGTTGTTTAGTTGTGACCTCAGTTTTCCACCATAGATGGACAGAATCAGTGGCGGCGATAAGGATTCACTACATTGTTATGCCTATCAAATGACTTTATGGCTGAAGACAGCCAATGTTCAAGAATGTTGGCGCAAGCAACTACGCCAGGTTGACCACCAAAAGGTTGAGTGTAGCGAACTTAACAAAAAAAATTGCTTAAAACATATTTTTTATTTACTTGTAACAACATAAGGAAACAAATGTAATAAAAGTCAAAACTACTATCAAAAATAACAATATCCAAACCAAATGACAACAGAGAGATCGCCCTAGTACAGTTAGGTGGTGGTGAAAATAATCGTCCAAATATGCATTCAATACTAAACAGCTTTAGTAGCTTTATAGAATATTATTTAAAATTACTATATTAATAGAATGTGGGGCGCCTTACAATTTTTTGGTTTATGAGTTGATGCTATAATGACAGACCCTGTCAAACTTTAGAAACGTTCGTGCGAAGGAGCGGCATACAGTCATAAGCAGACGATATTTACAAAAGATGAATGGCTGTATCGGTAAAATTACAATCGCAGTTTGCTAAACAAAAGACTATATATTATTTATAATTATGTGAAAAAGTCTAAATCGAACTATAACTATCTCAACACCAAACATGTGATCAGTTGCCAGGCAACCGGACGTTTTCGTTTATGGCGGCATGTACTGCGGAATTTTAACATAGTTTTCTTTATTAACTGAAAATTAAATGTCAAAATTGTGTAGTAAAGAAGTTTACGCCTCTGTTATCTTTTGTACTACTGTATAATAATTTCCTTTTTGTTTATTAACATTATTTATTCTTCGCAATCGCTTTCGCTAGCTAATACACATTTCTGATAACCTGTATCATAATAATATCCATCATCGCAGGTGTGTAATACTGCAACATATGTTTTAAATATGAATAGAAAAGATTTCTGTACGCATTCGTAGTATTGGTTGCAAGCTGGCGCAGCGTAGAGTCCTGTAGTGGTACAAGTAGGAGCTGATGTAGGTCTCGCCACTGAAATATATAAAATATAAAGTAGTAATGAATCATGAAATGATTGTCTGTATCCGATGACGTGAAAATAATATAAACGGGGACAACTCACGTTAGATTTATAGTATTGTAAAAGTTTAAATATAAAGAAAGATAAAATAGTAAAAGATATATAATACGTAATAATTATCCTCACCCTTCTTTCTGGTTGTTGATGTAACTGTTGAACTACTTGTACTGGACTCTGAAATATAGAAACATTATAATGAACATTTAATAGAAACCTGAGATTTTCTAATTCAGGAAACAGTATAAATATTCCAGTATGTTTAAAAAAAAGATCAAAATTCCTGCAGAGTAACACCAATGATGGTTTTTCCTTTAGCACTTTTTCAAATCACAGCGGCCAGAAATACCTATGATGCAGAGCTTTGAGGCTTCAGGGAGATATCCTGACCTACCCACCAAACCTTTCACCTCTTCGCTATTCGAATTTCTTCTGGAAAGGCTTGGTCAAAATTCTAGTGCCTACTTCTGTTTCTAGAAGGAGTGTTAGAATATTCGCAGGCTTCCAGCAATCATCTAGGCGTTATGGCTTTGGATTCTGAATTGTTATTGGTATGTGAATGGAGGTTTCTTCTTCTATTCCTCAGAATCTATAGTTTTCTTGCTCCACTAATTTAAGCATTTTAGTTTTAAAGTCTTTTTTGAATTTGGATTTCAATGTTGGCAATATTTATTAATAGGTTCGTTGTTCGGAGGTAAGAACAACCTAAGAAATTCCTTTAAAATATTCTTATAGGAAGATAAAACTTAATTAATATTATTTTTTAATAAAACTAATGTAAATCACGTGTTTTTTATTGTTTCGTTAAACTGATATTATTATGTTGGTTATGGTTATAATCATAAAGTATTTACAGCACCATAATTCCGACATATTGCACAACTTTTTACTACGCTTAATCGTTTACTACACTTAATCCCTGGATGTTCTTAAAAACACTTAATCATTCACTTGATTTGGCAAACAAGGTTCACTTTTTTCATAGCTTCTTGCAAACTTAAATTGAGCTATGTTTTTAACGAAAATATTAATCGATTAGTAATTTCTTGTTTTGGAATTCTTAAAAATCTACATTCTTCCTTCTCTTCTTCTTCTTCACAAGGCTTTTATGAGGTATTCATTCAGGACAGAACGAAACTCTTGTTGCAGTTTTACTCTGTCCTGTGTGTCTTCGATTTTCTTAGTCCTACTTAGATCTGCAGACTGTTAAAGCCGCATTCTTTGCTGGTTTATCCGCTATTTCATTCCCTAGGCCATCTCATGCCATTTTAAATCTGATAACTCAAGAACTCACAGCTTTAATGGCTGCTTGAATATTCGACATTATGATAATCCTTTGCCTACTTAAAAGAGTATGGAATTTGAAAAAATATGTTAAAAACTGCTTACTACGAATATTTAAAATTTGTGGTAATATAACGTAATATTTAATATAGAAAAATGATGTTTATAAACAGTTGATAGTTTGACTGTAAGCATCATTGTATACAGTTTTTTTTTCAAGGTTTATGCAAAAAGGACAAGAATAGAAAGATGTTTATAAAGCTACCTCTAAAGAAGCATAGTGATGTGAATTAATGAATTAATTTATTTAAAAAATTACCCGTTGTGTCTTCGGTTGCGGTTTCTTCAGTCGTAGTTGTTGACTCTGCACTTGTAGTTGATTCAGTCGCTGTGGTTTCCTCTGTTGTAGTTGTTTCTTCTGTAGTAGTCGACGACGTTGTACTTGATGTGGTTACTGTTTCTGATACGCACCTAATGAATTAAAACAATTGCCGTATTCCATAATGTTTCTAAATCATTAATTGGGGTTTTAAATAATGCTTTAGAATTTAATTTATACAGATTGCGTAAATTACATCGGAACCGGCCGGATTACACAAGTACGACAGAAAAACAGCTGAAAGAGAGAGAAAGAATAATTATGCGCGGTCATTAAGGCGTGTACTTTGTTTCACCTTAGTGGTGTATACTTATTTCCCGAGACTGGCCGAATGCTCATCGCTCCCCTATTTTAACCGCTGCTGCCAGAAGCGCAGATTAATTTGTACAAATGATATTTTTGTCTGGTTATCGTTGACTTTTTTTCGAAGTCATGCACAATAGGTAAAACAAAACACTTTCATCCGGCAACATTGTCTTTTACAGAGAGAATTCACATTTAAACTGCTATTCCTAGGTCTTTTCGCTACAAACGTTGATCACGTTGGAAGCGCATGCCATTGTATTTGAAAATAAAACATTTACAATATACCTTCATTAACATACTTAACCAGCGAAAAAGTACAAATTGTAAGATGGTATTTTGGAGGTCATTCGGCTAATGCAATCGTTAATTTGTTTATTGTGGCATTTGAAAATCGCCCAATTCCTTCAAAGTCAACAATTGTGAAAATAATTAGTAATTTCGAGAAATATGGATGTGTTTCATACTGTAGAAAATGCCAAGCTTCGGAAGATCCAATCGAACGCCCAATAAACGATGAAAGGCAGACTAGAGAATTGAATGTTTGTTTAGCAGTTGAAACAGGATAACCATCTTCTTCAAGACAAATTGCTGAAGAGGTCAACATGGATAAGATGTTGATCTCAACAGAATTTGGTTCCAACAAGATGGTTGTCCAGTCCATAATTCAAGGATAGTAATAAATTTTTCCCCGAAAAAATCATTAGTACTAATGGTACAATTAAATGGCCTCCAAGATCATCTGAACTAGCTCCAAATGATTTTTTCTTTGGGGATTTTTAAAAAGTAGCATTTACCAACATGCATTTGAAAGAGCTAATAATTTAAATGAATTGAGGGTGAAAATACAGCACGTTTGTGCCAGCATTACGCCAAATAAGATGAGATGAGATCAAATCTTTATCACAGATTTGGTTATTGTCTGGCACAGGAAGGTGGTTTATTTGAGCACTTAATTCATTAAAATTATGTTTACCTTTAGAATGGATTTTTATTTTTTCAGGAAGTTTATATCTTATGTTTAGAATAGGTGTAGGTACCTACCTACTTGTTTTATTTTTTCAATTTAATTTATTAATGGAAGGGATTTTTAGTTTATTAATTATGGTTCTCTCAAGAAATGCTGTTTTATTTTCAAGTTACAATGGCTAAAATAATATCCTATTGTAGTTAGAAATTGTCAACTTGGTCTGAAATGATCATGTTGACAAAAATGAATTTTAAGATGTACAGTACAGGTTACGTAATAACGATTGTATTTTTTTATTTCTTTAGCACCCTCACTCCTTCCATGTTGGGAGCATACTGAATACCACCAACTAGTGAATTCTCTCTGTAAAGGACCATTCGGCCAGTCTCGGGAAATAAGTATACACCCCTAAGATGAAACAAAGTGATGACCGCGCACAATTATTCTTTCTCTCTCTTTCATATATCCTTGTCGTACTTGTGTAATCCGAGGCCAGGGTTCCGATGTAATTTACGCGCAATCTGTATGTAGACTAAACTTAGAAGTTCAAGTTTCCTTTAGCAGATATCACTTTTTTCTCCGCGTCTCGTGTGTTACCTGAAATAAAACCCAAGAACAGTCGACTGACAAGGTGAGGGCGGGCCATCAGGTTTGTATCGGATGTATGTTGGCTGCATTGAATCCATTTGGCAATATTAAATATTCCGTTTTAGCGTGCGTTATCAAATGTTGCGTCGAAAACAGTTGTCATTAGATGCAAAGAAAATTGTGAAAAATGTGTATGATTGTTTTGTAAGTAGAGAATTCATTAAACAAGAAGCTTTAAAAGAAACCTACTTATTTACAAAGACCCTAATATCATTTATAAAGGATATTATTAACAGTGAAAAATAAAGTGGAAGAAAAAAACGTGATGATTTTCAATCTCATCGTCTGGACAATGGCCAACAGGATATAATAAGAAGAAAAATTTATTCCCTCTGTGAAAGCCAGATTGTACCTACTTTGGACAATCTAAAAAGGAAGCTAGAAGAAGATGACACCAATATAAATATTAGCTGGGCCATCCTCCTTAGAGTTATTGGTAAAATGGAATTGACATATCGTAAAATTTACAAAAAACAAGTGGTAATGGAATCGCAAAGATTGCGCACTAGATATCTGTGAATTTGATCCTTTTAACAATAATTTTAAATAGTCCGCCACTGGCGATCTCTTCTACAGCAGCTATTGGCCCATTAATTTTATGATTGCGGGCAAATGCCAAGACGATATACTTTGAGACAAACTGTAACATTCATGCTTTTTACCAAAACTCTCAAAATAATATATACCTAGATGAATATAACAGAAAGAAACTAACATTTATAGAACCACTTCTTTTTTGAATTTAATTATGACATTGTTCCATGATTTATTAAGTCTTTTTGTTCTTTTTTCGCGGCAAAACTTTATTGTATTTTTTTTAATACTACAAACTTACGGGGTTTTAGACGAGTCGTCACAATAATATCCATCGGGACAGTTTATAATCGTGGAGAGAAGTGTTAAACTGCCAGCGTTAACACAAGTAACGAAGGATTTGTTGTTACTTAAACATTGCACATCACTTTCTTTACATTGTAGATCTTCGTCATCGTCAGTTATTATATCAAAATATCCATTGCAGATCCCCACAAGTAACAAAACCTGAAAAATATCCATATTTTAAGCAAAATTGTGAAAGGTAAAATATAAATCTTTTGTTTGTAATGATTTTAAAAAACAACTTTTAGAAAAAATGTATAAATCAAATTGATAGTATTCCTCAGGAAATCGCCACATATTTGAAACTCCCCAATCCAGATAAATACTTCGGCAACTCTTTTAGCAGATGGTGGTGAAGACATTTAAAAGACACGGTGAATGGAAGTCATCAATTGTGACAAAGTTATTTGGACAACTCCATGTTAAATAAAAATATAATAATAATTTTAACGTCTATCGAGGACAAAAAAAATAATATTTCAAAAATCAGCACAACCAATAAATCCTGTGAAATCAGACTGAAACAACATTTCAATACTAATATATAGTTGTACAAAAATTTGGACACTCTATTATAATAAATAATAAATAAATCGTAGCATTTTTTAAATATTCTGTAAACTTAAAATATATTTAAATAAAAAAATATTTACTGGTAGGAGCAGACTTACACTTAAACACAATTTTATCGAGAACATTTTGTTTAAGTAGTTTAATTTTTCACCGATTGATACTAAGTGGCTCTAAAATACATAATTAAGGATTTTGTGTTGCAAAATATTTATAACAACCTACTATCTTATGACAAACAAATAGACGTCTAGTATTCCGAGTTTGCAAATCATATAAAATAATATTGTTAGTGATAATATAGGATTTAATCCGTAGCAATAATAATGTTATAAATTCTGGCTAGGATGGATTGCATATACATAACATATTTTTCAGAAAATAATCCGTTTTTTATAGTAAAAATACTGTTCTGCAGATACTGCTTAAGTTAATAGCTTTGTGGATAGAGCTGAGTATGTCGCTGTTGTCACGACTTTAATATTTCTGTTACTTGGGGATATGTATTGATTGTTATTTCAGTGTCATCTTCAGTCCGGGATTATGCTCTCAGAGTTCCCGGACAGAGAACATCTACCTGGTACTGATAAGTGAAAAGTTTGAAGTTGAATCTATATAATTTTGGGCGAAATTCAGATTTTATTTGTCACATGTATGTATGTCCTGTCACAATTTAAATCATTATATTGTCATTTTGTTTTGTTGTATTGATGACAATGCTATATTGTTATCCTTATTTATTATTCTTAGTAAATCTATCAACATTGTAGTAGATTAACATACAGTTCCCAGAAATTGTAGTAAATCTTTGATATTTATGCTCAAAGATAATAATATAAACAAATAGTTGTTAATCCGAGTAATTAATTATACTGTTCAACAAATAAGTGATGAATGGTTAATATTTATGTATAACCTTCGCCGCCTTTTTCGTGGTTTGTATAGTTAGTAGAATTAGTTTGCACTGTTTCACAATAAACTAACAATACGTGGCAAGATCTCTTTGAGGATTAAAAAGCCGAAAAGATAAAAAGCCATAAATCATATCTAGTCTTGACCTACCCACAAGCGAACAATTTATTCTCATTGGTGCAATGTAGCTTCCGATTGGTCTATGAAAAATATACTTGAATTGTTAGTCCACATGGACTGTTAACGTCCCAGTGTGGGTTTAGTTCATTTCTGTTATTTACGAGATATTGTGTGTTCTTAAATGTTGCTGTGATTGAGATTTTGTTTTATTGACTAAAACTATTTTGTTGGTAATCATTAAAATTATGGCTTTTTGGCAACCATTCGAAGAGGAAGATATTGTTATAGGCTCCGAACAATGAATATACTAGAAGAGTAAACAGACGTAATATTCTATATGCCAACATAAACAATGTCAAAGTTTATTTATTTATTTTGCTTGATTCCATGTCGCAAATAATATAATAAGTTGTTTGATTGTTGTATGTATAAAACATTAATATTTTGTTGTTAAAATTTTTTAAGGGTTTTGAAATTTCTGAAAGTTAAGAGTAGGGATTTGAGACAATAGATAGAAAGAAATTTGGTATGTTGTAGTCGCTATCTACGCAAAAAATGATACAAAATATGTACAGGCAACTGAAACAAGAAAAAAAGGGTCAAAGCATGGGAGCTGCTGAAAAAATACATAATTGACAAAAGTTTCGAAAAATCCATTATTACAATTATCGTTAAAACAACTACTATTCATCGGAAAAAGAGAGTACAGAAATCGCTAGTGCGTCGGGATCCTGCAATAATGCAAAATTTGTCTGAAACCAGTTCTGCTTACAGATTTCTTTACCTCGCTGACAAATTGTGAAACGGTGCAAATTAATTTTACTCACAACTATATTTTAACAATTAATAAAACGGACCCAAACTGCTTTCTCAAATATATTCTTAATTATTTTTGTTAATTTATAAACAAAGAAATTAGGTGTATAGAGAATGGCTCATTGTTAATACCCAATATAATAACAACAATATTAATAAACTATCCTTGATTAATCAGTTAGAGTAGGTTCCTATTTTTGAAATAAATCACCTATAGAGAAATCGATATAATAGTGTTTACGTTCAATAAACTATTCGAAAGCAATAATCGTGTATGTAAATATACATAAAAAAATAAATATTTACTTTACGGTATTTTTAGCGTATTACATATGTTGCATGCAAAGCATCGTGTTAATATAATATTCAGAACCGTATCCAGATTATGGAGACACCATAATTATTCTTCTTTTAAGATAGACAGAAAGAAGCATATTAAAGTCTAACTAAACTCAGTGTGATGACCATAAAATAAAGCAATGTTGTCAGATATATTTTCTAAAATTGTTGGGCTCACTATACAAATGATTTCCATTACTTCAGTAAACTGTTAGCTCGTGATGTTCTCAGAAAGCTAGTTTGGAAATATTTTAAAAAAATACATAATATAAATTTATTAGTAAGCATTATAAAAAGTCGCTCGAAATTGCTGTAAAAAGAGAAATTAACTAAAACAACTTTTTGTATGCCTACTATATTTAAGAAAATTTCGTATATCTGGCAACGCTCTGGCAACTCATTGCAGGTGTTCAGCGTTATACAATCATCAAGTACATTATTGTTTATATTATAACGGAGTAACGGATCGCTCACAGGCGGGCCGCTGTATCTAGAAAATATGCGCTCCGCAGGTGGCCTGCGATATTAGAGAGATATTAGTATTGTGTGTCGATTCAGGGGCGTGTGTGAATTTTGTTTTAAAGGAATATTTAAAATAATAGTAGTAAATATCTAGTAGTGATATCAATATAATATTTATTTGTTCGTGGACTTGAGTGAATTGATATCAATATAATATTTATTATTTTTTCGTGGAGTTGAGTGAATTGATATCAATATAATATTTATTTGTTCGTAGACGTTAGGGTGAGTTTTAAGATTATAATTTATTTGTAATTAATTAGAATGGCATTTTGGAGACCATTTGAAACGACAGTCCAAGATGTAGCGCGGGAATCTAATAATTTGGTGCCACAAACAAATGCAAATGACTTAGCAATAAATGATAATGATGATAGGGCCGAATTTGAAAACAAAGATTTACATGTTCAGTGTCAACGCGTTGTTTTAAATATGTACGCGTGTTTGAAAAAAGAAAATTCTGTAATTTCTGATAATGCGGTTATCGCGAGAATTCACGAATTGACGAAAATCGGGCTTACAACGATTTATAAAGTAATTAAACTAGGCACTGTACACTGTACATACATGTACCCGACCCAATCCTTTTTTCCTGGTAAGAATAGCTCATACCTCCCCGTGGTTCTTGCTATGCAGACAATCTTTTCAGATTGTCTGGCTAAATGAGCATTTGATGCAGATTAATTTTAATCCACTATATTAATTTGAATTACATTTGAAAAACATTATTTCAGAATACTCGAATTTATAAAAAAATTTTATGCACGCCATTGGGCGGCTTTTTCCTTCAAGGGGATTAAAAATATGGGTCTTCACACTGACTTTAGTTAAACTTTAACACTTTAGCTGCCCATGCCATGTAGATAGGCACAAGATACTTAACGCTTTTAAGCGGCATGGGCATCTAATGTGTTGAAATATTCAGTGTGGCTAGAGCTCCGCCGGCGGGATTATGAACTTAGAATTCCGCCTTAGGGCGGAAGCGCGGAAGGTTATAGGTATGTTCGTAGAGCTATCACAAACGGTTGGAAACTGGACGACTCATGCGCAGATCCTCTCTGTGAACGATTTTTATGAAAACTGCGCGTGAGTCGTCCTGTTTCCAACCGTCTGTGACTGCTCTACGAACAAATCTAATATGACATATCTAGAAATCCGCCGAAAATGTCATGTTATTCACCAATGATATATTCTTCCGCCGCCCAACGGCGGACAACTCATGTTTCATGATTAAATTCTTTTCAATGTAGGATTACAGTTGGTTAAGTATTATTTTATTTTAAGGGGGAGGGTGAATGCAGTGATTATATTTCCTTTACCCTTCTTTAAGTACACAATGTAAGGATCTCGTCATATATAAATGTGTTTATAATTCCATTTATTTTCTGGGGTTTGTAAGTCCGACAGCAAATGGAAAACTCAGGACTCGGACGAAATTCTTGAACAAATAAACTTAAGTCCGCCGTTAGAAGGAATTTAGGTATCAAATGCCAGCTGACCGCCGCTGGCCCAACTAGCATTGTTGTTTTATAATTTTTGGCTTATATATAACAATTTTATTTTAATGTATGATTTGCTTTCAAGAATGCAACTAATTATATAAAGTTCCATAAGAGCAAGTTTCACTTTTTGTTAACAAAATTGTTTTATAAATTTATCACAAAAACAATTTGGCAACAAAATTATATAATATTTATAAAGCAATTTTATTCGTATTATGTAAAAGATTCATAAGACATTCATTGTTTATAAAATTCAGTTGTTTTATAAAACTTTTTTAAGAGAGTTTGGTAGCATTTATAAATCAGGTATAAATACATTATAAAACTATTGTTATAAACACTTTCAGCAATTGTAGTTACAGACACAGCTCTGGACGGTGGCAAAGTAGGTATGTAATGTAATGTGCCGCCGCGCTTACACCAGTTATAACAATTTCGGCAGATTTCTTTATATTTGGTATAAACTTCCGCCTCAAGGCGGAATTCTAAATTTAAATTCATAGTTCCGCCGGCGGACCTCTAGTGACACTGCAAAATATTTACCTTTATCGTCCATGTATAGTTTGTCAAACATGGCCGTACGATTAAATTTTTGAAAGGGGCTCATTTATTTTGGGTTTTCACTTTTTTTAATTAGCCAGTGCTACACGTACAATACACTTATACCATTTTACACAATAAATGACGAATGCAGCTCTGTATATTTGTAATGGTTTTTACGCATTACTCACATAAACTTTAATGTCTTAAAATGTATTGGATGCAACTATCTGTAGGCTTCTAACCGACACACATCGAAATACTAAAAATTTGATTTATGTTTGTTCGGATAGATTAAAAATGTTATCGTCGTTTTATCGATCTACCTATATTTACGATTAAAATTAAATGATACTATTTGCTTTCGTTTTGGAAATAACGCAGACTCGACGCAACCGTATTTGTGTGGTTTTAGTTTAGTTGAAGTGTTTAACGTCACATGAATTTTTTGTAGCGTGTCTTCGTCTTGGTGTAATCTTTGAAGGTATGTACTAGAATTTATATTAAAAAAACCCTTATGGAAGTTTTTCACCATCCGTCATTCAAGTTAGGTTGATACTACGATTCAAAGAAACTTTGAAGTTGAAAAAAAATACGTAAAAGTACGTGGTTACGTCATACCTTCCAAACATTCGTGTGGAAATTAAATTTTCAGGCGTCTCCTCCCTAAAGAGCTTAATTATAGATATTGATTAACAAAAGATCAAAAGAAGGTCATTTATAATAACCAAAATTGAAGCGTTTAATCTTCGCTAACGCAGTTTTAATGTAATGAGTATCAGAAATTAAGCAACAGGAAATTTTATAAAAATTCTTCACTTCTCCAATTTTATATTTAAAGATAAAATACAATCACTATATTATTCTCGACATTATAGGTACAATAGATTACTCAAAATAAAGAAATGCTTCGCTTAAATTCAAATTAACTATTTCTACTTATTTAAAAGTAATTTTTATGTTCTTTGATGTCCGTTTGGTTCGTTTATTTACTGCCAATGAGGTGTGTATGTTTGGTTGCCGATACTAAAATCCTTTACATTTACTGATTTCCGTATTGTAAAAATAATTATGATAAACATAATGAAAGTAATTTCAAATACGGCATGATATCTGGAAACTACTATTAAAAAATTATTATTAGATGACGACTTCGGAAACGGCAATGATAAGATAATCAATTCTAACTGTGGTCATATCCTTGCGGTCGCTATTCCTGTTCTTTAAATAATATATTAATACATTTCAGGGTCGTAGTTTGAGAAAAAATTCAATTTTTCAATCCATTTTCTATAAAAAAACTGATAATAAAACACAGAGTACAGAATTCATACATACAGTGTGTGTCAAAAGTCGTTTCTCTTGTGAATAAAAAAATAAATCAATTTTCCAATTGGAACAATATGCTTTCTTCAGTTAAAACATACCTAATTATATTTCTTCTATGAAGTGTGACGATTTCTTGGGGTTTCAAAGAAGGAATTTCGCCTCGACTAAGTGTTTGCCCCAGGCCTCCAAAACTCCGGGGGAGGGCCTGATAAAAGTGGGCCACTTATGTTTTAATTTGTGTATCCACAAACCTACATTGAAACCAACAATAAATGATACATTTTTTGCAGTTTATTTTGAAAAAATGTCGGACCTAACAGGACGTCTTCCTAAACCGCAAATGCGTGGACTTCTTCACAACCTTATTAAAAAGAACTTAATTTTAACTGGAATATCAGTGGTGATATCAGGATGTTATATGAGATTCGTTTATGGAGATGGAAACAAGAGAGCTTATGCTAAGTTCTATCTGTAAGTTCATTATTTTCTGTAACTACAAAAGAAATGGACATAGATGGATATATTCTGGTAGTGAAGAAAAACATTTTACGTGCTTCTACTTCTTGAAGAAATAAATGAAATATTTATTTTTGTTTCAGCAATTACGATGCCGAAAAAGAATTTCAAATCATGAGGAAAAAGGGACTTTTCGATTCCTGTGATCCAAATGATGATGAGTAGCTAATGCACATATTCAATTTATTAGTTGTTAGAAATAAGTAAAAGAATAAATTTAATTTAGATATTAAAAATTATTTTAATCTTTTCATAAATTTAAGCTGTAAACTAGTAACAATAAAGGCAAGTTGATGTGAAAAAAAGAAAAAGAAGACGTTGCCAAGATTTACACAAAGTCTTTAAACCGTATATTTTTGGAGAAATTGTGAAAATATTAGTTTGAAGTCGTTTGTTGAAGTCTATTAGAATTATATTTAATATTAAAAATATATATACATAACAACATAAAGATATAACTTCTTCACAATAACTGAGTTGCATTATGAAACTTCTTCTACTTCTATCACTAACCGGTTTTAAGAAACGTACACTTGGCAACCTAAAGTCTTTTGAGTTGACATTGGATAATTTTTAACCCTAACTTCAGGTCTTTAAGCTTTAAAGAAAAAGAAAGTAAAGGTGGAAAAAAAGTAAGTTAATAACCATTCTATGATATTTTTAATGAATATTTTATCGTATATTCATATAGTATATCAAGAGTGTTGTAACATTTATATTCTAAAATTCAAATTTTTCATGCTACCTAACCTCTTTGTACCAACCCGTTATGTAATATTTTAAATCATTTTCAGATAAAATGGCTGGTGGTGAAGTAAGCAAAATTGGTAAACCCCAACTTAGAGGGCTTCTAGCTGGACAGATTAAGAAAAATATTATTTTTGCTGCTGCTGTCGCCACCGTAGCGGCCATTGCCCAAAAAATATTTGTCAACGATAACAGAAAACGGGCATATGCTGAATTCTACAAGTAATTGATATTAATTATTTGAAAACTAACAGACACTAATAATCATAGACAACACTAATCATTTGTGGGTTCTAAAAATTTTATATTCATCCTGACAAAAACAATGAATTCAGTGTTGGAACATATTAGCTGGACTGATCTATAGTGAATACATTTTTGAATGTCTAAAACCCATTTGATATTTGAATGTTTGTTTGCTTTTAATCATCCACATTGAAATTGTCTTGTGGAATGGTTATCAACACTAAATTTACATTGTCAGGGTATTATTATTTTGAAGAAACTACATCATTAGCTTGATTTAATGTTGCTGTTTAGTGTTTCAATTTGAATAAATGTAGTAATATTTTTCTATCTCTTCCAGAACCTATGATATTGAAAAGTCTTTCAATGAAATTAGAAACAAAGGATTGTTTGATGGTTGCGAGCCAGATGCATAAGAAGTATTAGGATGATAGGCAGTAATAGATTTTTTTAATTTAATTCTATGTAGAAATAAAAATATGTCATTATAATTTAAAATTTGAAGATAAAGCAATGTAATGCCCCTCATCCCAAGCATGTTTGCAAATACCTGACTTATGCTGCAATTCTGTGTACGCAAATAGTAAAATCGTTAAACCTTAAAACCTGTAAGTATATATCTGTTCCAATATTACGAGTCATATAGATCGTTACGATCGCTAAGATTTTTACACAGAATTGCAGCATTAATATCTTTAATGTACTTTTTTTTATTCATTTATTTGGATTTTCAATGGTCTAGGCTCTAGATGTTTCACCTTCGTCACATTCACAGGATATCTATTATTATGCAGTTTTTGAATATTGTTCTTCATTTTTTGGTATAGTTTTTATTAGAGTAGATCTCAACGTATTGTCAAATATTCAATTGATTACCAATTTACTTAATTACAAATATGCCAAAACCGGTCTACAAATGATATTGTTCCTTCTAATTACAAACCAGAATGGTTGGTTATGTCTTCCAGATATACCAACCCCATTTAACTTGACTAATTCAATGTCAGTCGTGGCATATAGCCAGGGAAGTAGTTGTACCTTCTTAGTGAATGGTCTGCTCTTTGAAAAGTAATTTTTTCAAGTTTGTAAGGCATTATAAATTATAATAGTATTTAATTGATTACCAATTTTCTTAATTCTTTCCGATAAATCCTGATGTTTAATTAGAGATTATTCACTTTTATAACTATATGATAGCTAACAACTAGAGATATTTTGGAATAATTCAGGAATTTAGCAAAGTTTGAATCTTTGCCTGGAGAATGTACAAAATGGAGAGATTTTGGCCTTGATTTGCATGAGTTATGTTTAATACGATCTATATTGTTAAAGGGTCTATTTCATTTAAGTAGGAATACCTATTCAGTCCATAACTTTCTTGACAACAAGATAAATTGAAGATGTAACTGCTAAGGAGGGAAACAATTTTACAATAAAATGTTTTAATTCTTATGGGTAACTGAAAAAAGAAATTTGTTTCAAATGTATGGTTGTGTATATTTACAAATTAATTATCAAACAACAAAAATGCAATTTGTACCTATTACTGGAGATGGGAGTGCCTGATATGAGGAAAAGATTCCGAATAGTAATAAAGATTCATCACAGAGGAAACCGTTTGGTCTTAAACCAAGACACTTTTAGTATCTACTAATTTCGTCAGTTCTTTTGAGTAGCACCTCAAGATTTTATAGTCTTAATTAATATCGGTATCATGATGTGATCCTTCTGTGAAACTCATCTGCATCTGATGTGATCTGATGTTCGTTTTAAGTAGGTATAATAATATATAGGTAGGTATGTATTACAGGAATTTAATTGAATATAACCAAAATTGATGGAAAGTATTCTTTACCGTTTTATTAGTGTCACGAACTTTTCGCAACACAAAATACACGATACCAATGAACTTTTCTCGGTGTTACTATCGTCATCTGTCACTTATAAATTTTTCCACCTGCTTTATTTACTCTGTGGTTATGTGTACTTTGATAATAAAGTTGAAGCTTTTTAGGAATAAATGCCACGGTATCTTTAAAAAGGGATAAAAATATTTAAATTATGAGTATACCTATATGTTTTTTTATTACGGTTGGGAGACCAACAAATATTTTATGATATAAAATATACTTATATCACAGCTAATTCAGCTCCTATGACATAGGTGGCAGCGACAGCATTTAACATTTATAATCCCTCACCGTGATATAATAGAAAATTTCCAACAAAAATAGTAGACAATAGTGATGAAATTAAGTTTAAAAAAATTATTTGTCGTGGGTTATGTAGTTTGTCATATCTTTTTAGAAATTGATTTTTACTGCCATCTATTGACAACGTGACAATTAAAGTTTGAATGAAAGTAGGATTGCCAACATTATATTTGAAAACTAAAGTGTACTTTTCCTTCTTCTTAAATGCATGTTATGAAAAATTGTCCGTTAATGAAAATACCAATATATTGATGAATTTACTATAATCCATTTTAACAGCAACTTTCCAGAATCTAAATAATCAGTTGTTGAAGTTGGTCATTTTATGTCAATTTTTAATGTCAAAAATGTATTTCCGTGATGGTTCGATTTCGTGTTAGTTTTCTGCGCATACAGTTTACGCATGACGAATGGCGTCAAGTTGTTATTGTTGAAAGCGTTTAATTATTTGTAATAAGATTATGAGTGCTTATACAATCTTTTTACGTAAAATTGTACAATATAGTGACCACCTAGTTTAGTTATAGAAGTGTTAATCAAGACTTTTTCATTGGATTCTTCATTTGAGTGTCAAAAGTATGTCACATAAAATGGGGTATATAATGTTTCTTGCCCGTAAGCAAATCAATTTCCGTCATAAATATTCCCACTTGTGTATGAGAGGACGATTGCAAATTCTGCAGGATGAATCTACATAACGTTATTTCTTTTATTTTAAAAACTTCAATGTGTAAATCCATTTGTGAACCGTGAAATTTCGATTGGAACACATGGAATAACACTCCCCCGTCAAAGGAACAAGATGGCTGCGATCATATCCATCTTCTTATTTTGCGATATTGGTGCTTCATAATTGACCGAAACTAGTAAATAATTGTGTATCCAGACCATTCATGTGGATTTTATAGTTGTTTGCATAAAATAATTCCTTATAAACCATCATTGTGTAAGCAAAATATATGTAATATGTCCATTCATGACAATTTTATAAACAGTAACTCCAGAAATCAACTATTTTATTTAAGTGGATTATTCGCTATTTGTACAAGTTTTCAAGTAAAATTTATATTATTCAAGTGCATTTAAGAAAACTAGATTTCTGGACCTGAATACTTTTATCAAATTGTTGATGGAAAATGCATATATTAATTTACACTACACATTTTAATCAATTAGATATTTATTCATTGGCATTCTAAAACAGTTTAGAGTAAAACAAACATTTTGACAGATTTATACAGGAATTTAGATTTTTTTAATGATATAGTGTAGTCATCGTTAAAATTCATATTTTAAACTTAAATTTTTTAAATACTTAGGTACACAAATTTTTCAGTAAGTACTAAATTCTTGTTTTTATATCAACATTGAATTTTAATATTCACTTGACTTATAATAATTACAGATCAAGAAAACCACTATTTTTGTAATCTCTAAGATGTATCTCCGAAAGTAGAACAAAATACGCTAGTTGTAACATTGTATTGGTATAAATAATCTCATTTTTGAAATATTGTTGAGACAAGAAGAAAAAGTTGAATACTGCTTTTGTTTTATCGCTAATAAGGATTGAAAACAATTTCACATGGCAAATCACCTCATGTGTATTGCACTAATTGAGCACTGACAAACAACTTATTGATGATGGGTGGTGTCTATCATTATGATACAAGCATTTTCCAGCTCTGGAAAAATCATTCAATTTTTGATACAACTTATGTAAATCTAGATTGGGTCTCTAATTATTGATGTGTCTGAATAAATAATTGTTTACTGAATAAATAATTGTTTACTGAATATAGTCTACTTATAGTCATTATATTCATTGCAGATACTCTGGTACCATTGGTGGAATATTTATGAATTGCTAGAAAATTTTGCATGTTATAAAAGTAGTAGCCAATAATTAAGGTTGTTTCAAGATTAGGAATGTTTTCCTCACATATTAAAACTACTACATCTAGTGCTTATATTCTGACAGGATATTTATACATTTTGTTTTGAATCCATTTTTGTATCTTGCATATTCATATTTTATGTATATGTAATGTAAAAACATCCAACAGATTTTATATGATATTTTTTTTGTGACAGGTGCCTAAAATGTGCTTTGGATGGCTCTTATTCAGTATGTGAATATAAATGGGAACAGTTCGGCTCATTATGCCGGTATTAAATGGCAGCAAATAGTGACGGCCACATTGAACTATCTACTATTTTAACCTGTGAAGGGGACCTGTCCGATCCCAGGTTCCCTACACAGTTGAATATACTGGTGGACAGTTTAAATAACATTTTGGGTGAATCAGTGAAAGTACACAAACTGGAGCCCTGGAACTCAGTGCGTGTAACGCTGTCCATTCCTCGGGAAGCAGCGTTACGCCTTAGACAACTAGCTAATGAGGGTTCTCAACATCTCAGGGCCCTTGGTATACTTAGTGTTCAAGTTGAAGGGGATCAAGTGATATCATTGCGGCTAGCTACAGGAGGACATTCAGAGCCCCAAGAAATATTTTTGAGGACATCTCAAGGTAAGTTGAGATTGTATTTGTACAATAAATGTTTTGTGTATTGAGATTTTATTGATTTTTTTTCCTCTAGCCTGTGTGACAAAGTCTCCAATAATATTTCAGTCAAACTGGCTCATTGTATTTTAGCTCGTGCTTTTTGGGAGCACCCAGTCTAGCATAGTTCTGAGTTGCCTTGTGGTTAGTCAAATAGTGTCTTTTACAATCAAGTCTATCTCATGTATCCAGAATATGTTTAACTGTCTGTTTTTTTACCACATAATCTGCATGTATGGTCTCCATTGTATAAGTTTACTGGTGCAGTTATAATTCTCAGCTAATTCATGCATAGTATGAGCAGTTCCACTGTACATTTCAAGCATGGCTCTTTTTCCAATTCAAAATAAAAAATTGAACATGAACATTTTTTAAACAAGAGGGTTTTTTATTGTAGAACTACATACAAATACAGTATACATTCACATTATAAAATACAGTAATAAAAATACAATTTTATAAAAATAGTAAAACAAAACAAAAAAAATGTACATCTGTAACATAAACACTACTAGTATGTAGTACAAAATGATAACAATTACATCCTTTACATTCAAATGTTTAGTTGAGTCAAGTGGTTCTCAAATTGATTAATGAAATTACTCATTGCTCTAGGCAGGAATGAGTGGAAAGCATAATTGTATTGACAGAATGGCACATTAAGTGTTCTCACCTGCCTAGTTGAGATGTAAGTTAAGTAGTGAGGAGACCAAACAGATGAGCAATAATCAAAATGAGACCTAACTAACGAAAAGTAAAGAACTTTTGTAGAATTCTAAATGTTTACCCTGTAATTTTCATGTTGATCCTTGATTCAGTTCTTTACAGATGGTTTTTGGTATCTCAAGAACCTTTTCTGCTTTAGACTGTGATTTTTCATTGTTCTTAATTCCCTGGTGACCTGGTACTCATACAGCTTGAAGTTATTCCTTTTAGCTAACATATTCAGGTGGATCTGGATTTTTTCGATATGTTGCGAGAGATGAAAACATAGAATTAGGAGTAAATTATTTTAATATTGTAAATAGTAATTTTGTAGTTATATTGTTCACTGATTAATTTTTTGTAATAATTGTTAGTTTTTTATGTTGACTTGTTTTACATTTTGCCTTTATTTTTATAAAATATTGGGTAAACAATAAATAATATTGAATTGATGATTCTCAAAAACCAAATATAAACTTGACATTCTATACAAATGTTGTTTAATTATTAACTTTTTCTGAAAATTGTTTTACCAACTGTTCAGTTTTGCTCTTTTCAGAAGGCAGTAGTAGCTCAAGTCACCATGAATCCGAACTCGGAAATTTTCTACAGACCAATTCTACATCATCTCCTGCTAGTAGCAACAACAATGTACAAGTGCAATTCAAATCACCAAATGTGGTGTGTCCCCCGGACTCAGTGGTACCTAAGGTCGGTGCTAATACAGTACCTCCTAACAATGTCTCTGGCAGTAATAAGGCATTTGTTGGTCCTTTTCCTTTTGCTAGTATGAACCAGGTAAGGATTTGTTGATTATATATTTGTAAAAAAACTGTTCTAATTTGTTCTTTTTACTTTAACAAAATTATTAATTAGTCTAGTTCAATGTAATTTAATGTTTAGGAATCAAAATTTGAACTTCCATGGTGAAAACATAATATCGTTTTTCCTTGTATAATGTATATAAATCCTGGTTTATTTGGAAATTTGATTAATGTGTATTAATCAGGGATTGATTTCCTTAATTTATTTAAAAAATCATCAACATTGGAACAAAAATAAAAAAGTTATATAATAATATAATATTTATTATACAATAATTATTGATAACTTATACATTATGTATCGTTACAGGCAATCCATAGCAATCGAGAGACTCCGTTTAACTCATTACCCCCTCCTTATCCCGCGAAACACCCTCCCGTAACAATATCAAGCCCTCTTCTCGTTAATCTTTTACAAAACGACGGAGTAAAGGAGACCTCTGTATCCGCGACATGCGTTCAAAAACCAGCGCCTGTCAGGACAATGGTTTCATCGTCTGATGTTTCAACCACGACAGCAAATTCGGGGCCATCAAATTTCCCAGTTAAATCTACTAACAGCACCATTTCTCCTTCACCTTCTAATTCTATGATGACGAATACTACTCAGGCCAATGTGCTAGTTAATAGTTCAATATCACCAAGCGCCTTATCAACAAATACTTCCATTAGGCAGAATAGCACCATAATGACAAGTACAACTGGTATGGTAAATAAGACTCCGCCACCACCTCCGCAATACCACAGGACACTGTCGTCATCAATGGTATGTTTTTTATTTTTATTTGAGATAACTACTTTTAATATTTTGGGAAAGTGATTTTAAAGCATTTAAATAATAAACAATGTTACATTAATAATTTTAATACATGAAAAATAAGATACCAATAATTCATATTTTTGTAAGATTCTAGTGACTTTGAACTTGAACTATGATTATGTTTTTTCTTAATTTGGTCGCATTCTGTGGTTTATAAAAAAAATAACTTTCTTGTGCTTTTAACTCAGTTATGCATAATGGTGTATAGTACACACAATTTTCTTAGTCCCCACTACTCCTACTTGTTTTCCGAAATTATTTTTGGATCTTTTCATTCAAGTTTAACACTTTTAGTAGTCTACATTTGATCCATAAGCTATTTTAAGTATGCTCTAGTTATAGGACAGTTGAATTAGATTTGATGTGTTGGCTAATTGGCCTATTCCACCTCATCCTTCTCAGATCTATCATAGTCCTTTGAATCAGTATTAAATTCTTCATCCTAACTGTTTTTATTTATCCAGTCAGCCTCAAGACAACCTTTCATTTATTTTTTAGCCAGTGGCTTCTCATCACCTAGTACAAGAAACCACACTTTAGCCAGGCAGTTGAACTGACATAGGTTGTGTTCTGTAGTTTCTTCTAAATCTGCACATAGCTTCAACTGTCAACCCCATTATCTTACCTGTTTCCATACCTTCACTTATTAGGTATGCATTAGTTTTGGCAATTTTGTCCAGGTGAGATTTGTGATGTCCTTAGATAGGTTTATTTGGCTCATTGCTCCTACACAGGGCTCCTACATCTGCCTTTGAGCCTCCTTTTTACCAGGCTGCCTCAGCTTGTAACAGTACATCTTTCTTCTTGTAAAATTTCTCCCGATTCGAAGATATGAGCTTCAAAACTCATAAAAAACTAGTAGAAGAACATTTTATTTAAGTCGGACGACATTCTAGATAAAAAACAACTACATTCAGTATGTGATTTCACAAAATCACAGCAATTTTAATGATTAATTATCAATCAAGTGATGTGAAATAAGTTGCCAAGTAAAATGATTAATATTTTTCGAATTTCTCATATTTGTTGCAAAACTTTTCTAGTTTATTTACCTTCTACATCATCATAATCCAAGGATTTATAAAAAGTATCCTGTAAAACTATTTTTAAATCAATCAAGATTAATGTTTATCATGGCTATAACGTGAAGTGTAGCTTAGAGATAAAACACATTAGTCATAATTTTGTCAAATTGTAATAATTGAGCTTCGTGCTACCAGGGTTTCACTATAACCTATTATTATAACTACTTTGCTTCTACATAAAGTGTAGTAAATAAAGTGCAAAGTGTAATAATAATATTTATTCATTTGATCATAAAAAATTATATTGAATTTGTCGTTATAAATACATATAACTACCTAATACATTAAAACAAATTACAAGCTAAAGTTCATAGTTAAAAGCTCAGCACAACACATTAAAATGTTCCTTAAAAGATAAGTACAATGCTACATTAAAATATTCCTCAATGGAATAATAGCAATGTTGAATAAAATAATTTTTCAATTTTTCTTTAAACAAAGAAATGCTATTAATACTCTTAATTCCAATGGGCAGCTTATTATACAGTTTTACAGATCTCTCTAAAAAAAAACGCTGGTCTCTGACCTTGTAATTTTTGTAAGGTTGTACAATTGTACATATCTATGTTCCTCGTAAACAGATTGCCATTGCTTCTGACAAATATTGCCAGTTTATACATGTGTGACATTAAAATAAAGGGTCTACATGAATCTAAACACCTGATTATCCTTTTCTGAGATGTGAATGCCCTTTTCCGCTACAGGTGAGCCTCCCCAAAATATCAAACCATTAAAATAGATTGAGCATGCACGTAGTAATATGTTTTTACAACATTCTGATCTTCTGAACAGCATAGCAAGCTTGATTCAACTTTTTGACAAGCCCAGAAATATGCAGTTCAAAACACGTACCCTCATCAAGCATAAACTCTAGAAATTTAGTTTCTCGTTGAATAGGGAATGGCTTACCATCAACTCTGATATAAACATCGTAGTCAGGTTTAATTCTATTATGAATCTGAATTGCAGCTGTTTTTTGTTTATTTAATATACGACCATTCTCATTGCTTCACGTAAGCAAGTTGTCAATTACTACAGAAGACCTCTGGAGACACAGGTAAATCTGATACAGGGCGATAGTTCCTGAAAATATGCTTTAAAAGTTTTTTATGAACAGGAGGCCTAGCAACATTGCCTATGAAACTTATTATATTTAGTATTTAGAACCAAACGTAAACTATAAATTGTTCACAAAATTTCTCCCAGTTGTTAATACAGTATCGATTTGGATGCTGGTCTTTTTAAACAGTGTTACAGTTCCAAGAAAATGTTTCATTATTTTATCGAAGACTACTGGTTCAGAGGATATGAATTAAAACTAAAAACAAACGTCGTGACTTGATGAAGACAGAACTTCCTGGCTAATAAATCTGGAATAATCTCAATGTTGATATTATTTATGCTTATTCTACCAGCATATTAAAAAATAAAAATAGAGTAGACTGCCTTATATCACAATATATTTTAAATTTTATCTTCATCTTTATAAGATTTATTGCTCTTTAGTTGTCTTTTTTAATATTATCTCCTTCATTTTAGGTTTATAGTTTATTAATAATAATTCAAAGTTGTTACTTTTCCATGAATATTTTTCATTTCCTAAAGATTTAACTTCAAAATTTACAAATATAAACGTTCCTGATTATACTATAAAATTTATATCTGATTAATAATTTCTATTTTGTCATAAATTACATTATATTATTAACTAATCAGAATTCAATTTTAATTCAAATGAAATTTCCGCTGCTATGTTTATATTTTCATCAGTTTTATTCCACTCTTCCTTGAAATAATTGCTTTCTTTGACAATTCACAATTTTTTGTATACTGCAATTCATTTACGTTTTTTCTATTCAGATTCTCATCCTGTTGTTTAATAACCTCGATCAAAAAATAATTTGAGCTTTTCAACTATTGTACCTACTACTAATTTAGTCAGGCGAACCTTGGCCAAGAAAAACTCAAGCCAAGGTTCCATTGTGCCATTCCTGCTACTTATGCATCCATAAAGCCGAGTCCCTCGATGAAGGACTCCGCCTGCATAGCCCAATGTGGACATACAAGGAGAACATGGTCCGACGTTTCATCAGCCATGTCGCAACCCCTACATAGGGGACTTTCCTCTAAACCTAGGTTACCGAGGTGTTTCCTGTTAGGAGTCCTGCTATCTTTTTTTTAACCTACTCCTTGGTAGTTCTAGAGCAACTCTAGCATGTCCATCAGTCCATTCCCTCAATAGGAGCTTGGACTGCTTACGGATTGTTTGTTTCGTGAAGCCCAAGGTCGGGCCCGGGCCGTTAAAAGGAGTAGCCGCCCCTTCATTGCCTTCAAAACCAGAGTGGGCCGGAATCCATTCTAGCCACACTGTGTTTCGCCTTGCTAGGTCAGCAAGGCGTTCACGACATTCATCAGCAATCCCTGAGTTGATGGTATCAGGGTGTTTTATTAAGAGAGGTAAGGGACTGTATCTCAGAATATATTTATTTTACATCTTTGAAATAAATATATTGAGAGGCGGTTTCCACCTATTTTTGCAAAATTTCAGTCTCTATTGAAATAATCTGTAAGAGTTGTGTTTCGATACGGCTCGGCACACCGAAAACATCGACGGAGAAAATCTCTGTTCTCTCCACAAAAAGTTCCATAGGACGGTGAAGGAGAAGAAAAGGCTTGTTGACATAACTTGCGTATATACTAATTAATCAACAGCCTATGTACAATATGTTAACTTTAAAAACACCTATGATTAACTTAAATTATAAATAGGACATAAAAAATAAAAGAGACTAAGTTCAATAAAGAGAATGAATGCGCGTTGTTTGGCGAGAGTTGAATGTAATACAAAGTAAGCTCGAGAAGATCCAAACTGAGAGAGAGTAGTAGAGTGAATGCATGAATTTTTGTTATTTTACATTGTTCTCAAAACAGATCTCTTGAAAACCACATGTTTGTTTTTACCACCCAAGGGCTGTGTCCCTTTTATACTTCCTAGAACTTTGAATCAGGTCTTTACAGATCCTTGTACTATAGTTTTCGGTATACCGAGAATCTGTCCTGATTCAGGCTGTGTATCCTCTGACCCTCTTTTTGCAAGTTCGTCAGCTTTTTCATTGCCCTCGATACCCTGGTGACCTGGTATCCAGGTCAGCTTGACATTATTGCGTTTCGCTAACGTCTGCAGTTCTACGATGCAATCCCATACTAATCTAGAGGTCACTTTCTTGCTTGAGATTGCCTTAAGTGTCGCCTGACTATCTGACATGATATGGATCTGCTTGCCTTTGGCAGATCTCCTGTTCTTTTCCAAAGTGGTCTTGCTTCGGTTATATTAAATTTATATTTTGGTCAATTTTGGTATATTGAAATCAACCTTCACAAGTCCTATAACTATTTTATATCCAGATTGTATCTCGAAGCAATATTCATAAGCACAAAAATATTGTATGATAATTTGATCATTTGTGTTAATATGTTTTAATAGTTTTATAATGATCCAGAGTAAATTTGTGTTATATTATATACAGGCTTACCTCCCATATTCATGTTCAGATGATTGTGAAGAATAGGCATACAATCAATCATGTGTTTTTGTTACTTTGGGGTACCTTAAAAACCTGTGTATGCCTATGTATTTCAAGTCCATGGTCAGTAAAAAAGTGACCCAATCTGTATAAGTGTTATTGTATGATTTGATAATGATTTTTTTATAATTTTATATAATTAAAAATAATTTCTATATTTTTTATTTCTTCGTAAAATAATTGTATGATCTTCTTCATTATTTATGATTACGTGTTGAGTTAATTAAAGATTTGGGTGTATTCTTCGACACAAAATTGCCTTTTATTGAACACATCAATATAACCACTAGTAGGGGTTATCAAATGCTAGGATTTTTAATGCGAAATTCCAAAGATTTATCAGTGAAGGCTGTGACAATTCTTTATAATAGTTTAGTTTGTTCTCTTCTTCAATATGCATCTGTAATATGGTCCCTATATTATAAAGTTCATATAACTTCTTTGGAAAAAGTTCAACATAAATTTCTAAGGTATGTAGCTTACAAAATGCATATCCCAGTTGGTCATTATAGGTATGATGATATCATGGACAGTATTAACATTATGTCTTTGGAAAATAAAAGAGCTTTCACGGAACTTACTGTACTGTTCAAGTTGATCTCGGGCACCATCTCGTGTCCAGAACTTCTTTCATTGTTTTCCTTTAAAATTCCCAGTAGAGCCACTCGTAGTTACAACCTTTTGGAAGTTCCCTTTCACAGTACCAGTTATGGTTACCATTGCTCGGTTTCACGGCTTGCACAGTCAGTAAATTCATATTGTGATTTGGGGCATAACTTTACTGGAGTTTCATTGCATAATTTCAAGAGTAACTTAAGAGTTTTAATGAGCTAATGTTATTATTTTGGCGTTTATTATGTAAATTACTACATTTCATGTCATTTTATCGTATTTTATGATAGTAATAGTGTATTTCTGAAGTTTTTTGCTTAAAATTGTATAGTTTTATACTTTTATTTATAAAAGGATTCTGCAAGGGAGTGATCCCGTTTATTAATAAATAAATAATAATGGTACCAACTTTTTTATGTTGCAAGTAAATTTGAATGGTAAATTTTGTTTCAGATCAAACAGGGTCCCATGGTTGGGCATCAGCATGCGAATACCATATCCTCATCATTACCAAATAGTTCTCAAGCCCAAAACACTTCAGCGTCTCATGGAACACAATCAGCAACTGTGCCTCTACAACAAAATAACATGTATCAACAACTCACTGTTCCATCTCAACAGCTTAAAACTTCAGCTCCTAACAGTATCGTTAATTCATTAGCCCAACCAAATATTGTATCTACAGTAAAACATCCATTAACTCACAAACCGGTTACCTCACCAAATTTTGCAAAATCGACTTCCTTACCTACGAAAACTATTAATCAAAGAAGTACTCTTCCCAATATGATGAATCAGTCTGTTAACAATACTCATCCGAAATTGACCAAACCGTCTATTTATTTACCTCAACAAATAAAAAGCAATTTTTCTCAAAATGTAACAAATTCACAACCCCAACCACTAGCTACTACTCCAATAGCTAATGCATTAGACATGCCAAGTTCCAGTCACACGTTTAACAATATCGGTTTAAGAAATATGCCTTCACCTCCACCGTATTCCATAGCTATCTCGAGACCGTGGGATTCTCTTGGAAATAACAGTAACTCCTTACTCGATTTAACGCCAACGCTAACGGATTTAAAAGCTGATGATTTAGATGAACTGCTTCCGACTCTCGAACGGGAACTGACGCATAGCCCTCTACCTGATTTACCGGAGGACTTTCTCGCCGTACATTCGAATATTATATCTACGACCGATGACTTACAATTAAACGATAACCGGAAATTTCTCATCAATCCTCTGACGGGAGAATTGGAACCTCAGTCAAGTGGAGAAAGTGATACCGAAGAGTTGAAAGACGTTTTTACGGGGCTGCCGTCGCCGGCAAACCTGTCTGACGAAGATACTTGTTCGACCACTCGACCCGATACGACTACCGATCAGAGTGATAGTGAGACGCGTTCCAGTGATACTACGGCAAAACCTGTAAGGTTAAAAAACTTAAAACCGAGGGAGCGAGGCAGGGATTCGCCTGCTTTGAAACCCGAGAAAATAAAATTAAGGTAAATTGAACGATAACATGATTTAGTTCTAGTAATTAAAACATTTTTGATCTTTTTGTAGGTTAAAGTTGGAGAAATCAGAACCGATCAATCAGGCGTATAAGGTGGATGTCAGTTTTATTAATCAACAACCTAAAAAAGCTTCTTCGTCGTTGATAACAGCAGCTGAAGAACTTCGAGTACCGCCGCTTCATATATCGCTGAAAGGGAGGAATTCAGCCGTCATAAAAAATAAAAATAAATTAAATCCCGATGGTACTCCATTAAAATTGAAAGTAAGTTTGTTTTTTTAATTTACAGCAATATTGTTACATAAACTTTACTTTGCAAACTTCTTCATCAAACCTGAAAAGTCAGGCATCGGTTAAATTTTTGGGGGTCCACTTGGATCCAGGGTTGACTTGGAACATTCATATTAATCATCTAAGCTCCAAGCTGTCCAAAATAACTTTCCTAATAAGAAGCCTTTCCAAAAATGGATCCAGGAACATCCTATGAAATTTTAAACTGGGGTCATTCCCCCAATACCGCTCAAATCTTTAAATTTCAGAGACGTTGTGTCAGAATTATCGCAGGGTTAAAATATCGAGATTGTTGTAGAAATAGTTTTGCACAACTGAAACTCTTTACACTTCCATGTACTTTTATATTTCACTGTCTAACCTACATAAAACTGAACCTAGTAAACTTCAGATCACATAGTGATATTCACTCATATTCAACTAGAAATAGATAATTTATAGGTCGATTCTGTGTTTTTCGTAATAGCTTACGAATCTGTAGCTAACGAAAGATCTGTAAATGGGATTTTACAGAATCTGTAACTGCGATTCTGTGATGTTGTCTGTAACTCACTGAATTACAGATAGACATTTGAACTACTGTACGTCAAATTTCGATACTTCTAACCTATAACTTTAACCAAATAACCAGAGACAACCTCAAACAGTACAAAAATATTCCATTTCCAACGACAGCAGTCAATACACATGTAAATATTTACCAAATCTGTAACTATTTTAAAGATTCCTGTAAGATACAGTTGTACGCAGAATAGCAATTCCCCTGTAAAGTTACAGATTATCTTACAGACGTGCACAGAATAGACCCATTAGTCAGGTAATATGTACACTGCGGAACGACCCTTATTCCACTTTAATGATTTTGTGCTAATATTATTATTTTTTATATTAATTGTAACATTTTTTCTCTCTTTTGTTATATCTGACCTGTAAAAGCACTTTAGTGTAATACTTTGCCAATAAATAAACTAAACATGTTATAGAATTGTAAGTTATTGTTACCAAAATTGAAATGTTATAAAACAATCCTAAACCAGTTCAATTTTTCAATAATCTTGCAAACTTTGTTACTCGAGTATTATTTTCCTGATAGTGGCTTAGTCGTTCCATTTTCCCTAAAACATTTTCATTCAAACCTCCATATTTTGCACTGTCCCCGAAAGCTTAACTTATTACGTTTTCCATCAAACCTTCATTCATTCATTCGATTAGGTTGTGCACCAACTTACAGCCCAGGCACTTGAAATGCATCTTTGTACCATTTCCCATGTTATCTACTTCCAATCCAGAAGCTTCTTCTATATAGGCTACCAGTTTGACTGGAGGAATTTTCAGTAGTTGTAATGGTTGTATTATTTCCTCTCCAAAGTGCTTCCGTCTGAGTCCATGAAAGTTCTCTCAAAGAGTTCAAATTTCCTGCACATAGGTCCACTAACTTTTCCCATTTTGTGCAGATGTTTCCTCAGGATGCAATGTCCAGTCACCAGGTCGGTAACTGTCTTCAAATCTCTCTTTCTCAGTTTCAATAGCCTGGTTGAGAGTTCCTTGTCTACCTTGTTCAATAAACTCTTTTCAGTGCCCTTATGTCGACCTCTATTTGAGTTGGTGTTCCCTATCTAGCCCTCAAACCTTCTTGTGATATCTTTATTTATGAAATTAGTCGTTGTAAAGTGGGTTACTTCACAGTAAACTCTCTTTTCAGGTTAGAAAAAATCAAGATCACATAAAAATAAAGAAAGGTGAAGGAAATAGCGTTATGAATTCTACCGAGGATGTTGGAAATATCAATTCTTTGATGATGGATGTACCTTCTTCGATGATAACTGCTGAAATTAAAGCGAGACTTGCCACGATAGAACAGAAGAAAATAAAGAAACTAAAAGCTAATCATGAACACAAGGTACACATTAGAAATATTGTGTGATATAAGTTGAGAAAAATTATAGTTAACGATATTTTTAATGTTTTTTGTTTCCTCAGGATATAACTGCTAGTCTGACCCAAGATAGTGATCTGAAGTCAAAATTTGTGATACACAACCATTACAAAGAAAAACAAAAGGAGCGGCGCGGTAGCGACTCGGATTTAGTGAAAACTAAGAAATTTCTTGACGGCAACGCCATACCCGACGACAAGAAGCGAAGGTTAAGCCAATCCGAGCAACCAGAAGAAGACCAACCCATCTTAGGCTCCACGAACGTTGGAACGATCGCGGGCTTGCCACAAAAAGTGAGAAAAGACAAAGTGAAAATCAAAGATGTGTTCAAGCGAGATGCTATAAAAAATAACAAGATTTTCAATAAAAATTTCGGGGATAAGTTACAGACGAAGTCGGTTACTTTACCTACTGCAGGAGAAATGAATATGGAAGCGAAATTCAAACAAGGATTGCTTGAAGGAGCGGGGGAAAGGGGTATTCCTAGGCCGCCGCATCGGACTGAAATCGTCAATCATCTAAGTACAGAACCCAATAGGATAGAATCGCCTGAGGTAAGTTTTATGTCTTCATTTTAGCATTATCAAGTGTATTCTTAAGGTGGGGTCACACAAAAACACAGCGTTGGACGTTATTCTTCCACAATACTCGGTAGGATTACGTCTGTCCCGGCCTTTAACCTATTTTTATTTCGGTATCTGCTCGCTTCTGGCGTGCTACATCATACATTACATGTGTAGGATCCGACAGTCAAATAGAAATTTTAACTAGGTACGTTGAAAGTTTTGCAATGAACGAAGATAGTTCTAAAAACCGCATTATTACGTTATAACTCTCTAGGCATCGCGACTAGTTTACGAAATCTTTTCGCGCGTGCCAAAAAAACTCGTTTTTATATTCTTGTTGTCATTTTAATTATAGGTAGTCAAAACGATACCCGATACTACGACTATAAAAGAGAAATCGCCTGAACCGGATAAATGCAATACACCCAATAGAAAATCCGTTGAATTGCCGGATAAACCGGTCGTGACCGGCGTCGTCGGAGGTAATCGGTCTCCGAATTCTGGTGGTAATCAAGGCGAGGATAGCGGTATCGAAAGTATGGATGCTCTCAGCGAAAAATCTCCCAATCAAGCGAGCCAAAGTCCGCATGCCGACATTTTACCTCCGAAGTCACAAGTGCCTAACATGCTGGACATTGAGGCGCAGCTCGCCAAGATGGAGGGATTGAATGGAGATAGCGATAGGTTAGGAGACGGTGAGTTTTTTTATTATTATTTGTAAATCATTGTTTTGGTACATTTTATACTGGATAAAAATTTTCGCTGTAAGTGATTAATTTAAGGGATTATTTGGTTTCATCCAAACGTAGCGTTACAGGAACGATAATCAATTTCCTGCACGCGTGCTCTGTCAACTGGTTGAAGTGAGCGCTGTGGTAGCAGTCGCCATTTTTCCATACGCAACGGATCAATGATGCATTTACCGTCATTTTTAACGTTAATAAAACACAATAGAAACGTTGGAGCTTTACCATCACGTGACTGTACGTCAGCAACAATATTCTGTCTGTCTCTCTGTCAACTCAATGAAAATAATCGTTATGACTAATATTCCAAAGAACGGCCTTTTATAAATTGGTAAAACAAGAAATTCAACTTTCTTAAGTGTATTTATTTTATATATATATGGTTAACACCGACATATTTATTAAAACTATCGATATACTGGGTGAATAAGTTACAGAGACTAAAATTAATAAGTAGTAAAATAAGCATTGTAATAATTCCGTCTCATGGCATTTTAGGCGTTATGAAATGTCAAACGTTGATATTGTAGGTATTATATTCGTACTTACCAATGTCAAATGGAATAAAAAGTCAAATTAGTTCTTACAAGAACTGATTTTAAAAATAAATACACTTTCAATCCAAAAATTCGCTAAAAACAAGACAATAAACTAAACTCGCATAACCTCAAAAATGCGGTAGTGTCAAACTCAACTTTAAGTATGATTAGTTATACACGTTACGTCAATCATATCGTTGTCTCTTTTTACGATCACTACGGCAAATTTAAAGAAACTATTACGTATGTCTTGTAAAGAAGAGAATCGATCGCACGTTATTATGTTTGATTTATATCGATAGAAGATAGTATGTAGAAAATATATGTTGCATAAATCGTAGATTGGATGATGTGATGATAAAGCTCCACCGTTTCTACTGTATTTTTGTTTGAACATATTTTATACATTTGTATCTTGAAAATGAATGAACACCACTAGTAAATATTGAACTAAATTGAAATCGAATATGAATAAATAATTATTATTCAACCAGTAACAAACGGTTTATTTTACAGATGGTGGAACTGAAACGGGACCTGTTGATGATGTTAACGAAAACAAATGCCATCAAGATCAAGCAGCAAAAAAATGTTGCGAACTCACCTGCGCCTTGCAAGATAGTCTCAAACAGGGAACGGTGTCGCTTGCCGCTGATCTGGATTCACCGCCACCGTCGACTAATAAACAACAAGTTGATGGTAACCTTGTACCTCTCAAGGTAAATGATTTAGTATGAAAAATTGATAATAATTATTATTATAATTGAAATTCCAGGTTAAAAAAGAGGAAGATGACTTGGAGCCACTCCCAGTACGAGTAACGCCCGCCTTGTACACGTACTCAAATCCCGAAAAATCTCGTGCGGGATCAGAAAGTCCGACACTTTCAGACGAAGACAGTAACTCCTGTTCGACAACCAGTACAGTGCCAGGTAACGGAAAACAAAGTAAAAGCCTCTTGGAACAGCTACTTATTGAAATACCCAACGATCACCAAACACCTAGTTCACCGAGCCCCGCCACAAGATCTTCGGTGCGAACGAGGGCGCTCTCTAAACTCAACAGTCCCGAATTAAATTCGCCTGTTTCTAAGAATGCCACATCGCGGACGGTATCGAGTACCAAAAGGAAAAGGAACGAATCGGATAGTTCGAATCATAGTTTGGAAGATATCAAAAAGAAGTCCCGGAAAACAGTTAGCGGGACTAATAATACTAATGCGGGTCAAATGAATGATGCAGCGGTGAGTTTTATTTTATTTTTTTACTTTACATCAAAATTATCGTTACTAACTTCCATAATATCCCCACCGAAAGAATATTTACGTGTACAATGTCCAGTTTTAGAATCGAAATTGCAAAATAATTGAAGGATTTTTAATTCTTAATAAAGATCTTATTATAGTTGACGTTAAACATATTGTGCAGCTATCTAATCGTATACCCCCTTTAAGTTATGTTGCGGAGCTAAACTCTGAAAGGTATTAATATTATTTTCTTCTACTTACCAAACATAATTCTATATTGTAATTGTATTTTGACCCATCAGTCCACTTAACCGTATCGTGTGAATCATACCGAGTTTCGTCCAAATAGATAATTGGCCGGTTTTCTTCTCTATACTTAGTTTGTATACCGCATACCCACTATTCTTCTGCTTTCCATGACTGTTTGACGTTTATTAATCGTTTTGAATTTGAATCCCAATTGTTAAATCCAGTTTTCAATGGTTTTCTTACAGAAATTTACATTACTGCCGGCATTTGTCTATTTATTTCTTATTATTTCAATCATAGGTAATATATTACTTTTGTAACAGTGATATATGGTGGTTTTTAATAATTTTATCAAAGACACGTCTAAAGGTTTGACCAATCCCTTATCACATCACTTCTGGTGTTCATAAGGCCCATTCTTGTCTATTTTACGTATAGTTGACAGGGGATCTTCTATTAAATCAGATACTATTTGCATTAATCCTGTTTTTTCATCGAAACCAAACTTTTCTCGTAGATTCTTATACACATTGAAACATATTTTCTCTGCTTCCAAATTTAAATGTCGTCGAATCCTGTTTTCATTACTTTCACTATTACTAAAATCATCACCATTATTTAAATTTTCGTCATTGTTACACACAATATTTTGGACCGAACTCGATATTTCCCAAGGACGCCACATGGTCAATATATAATTTTTAACTAAAAATATAATTGCTAATAAATATCTGTATATTTACTTACAATTTCCACACAAAAACACACACACTTACTTGATGTCAGGCCACCGACTAAAGAGAACACCTGCAACCCTCTCTCAAAAATAGTTATAGTTCAGTCAAACTATTAAAGGCACTCACTCGCTATCGCTCGTTCGTGCGTTTATGAATCGCCTTCATTAACAAACTAGTTTATTAAATAACTGTTAACGATTATAGTTGAAATTTTAACATTAAATGAATTTATCATCAACTAAGTAAGCATTTTAAATAGTTATAATATTGACCGAGCTATGACGGTATACTCTTAGTCTTAGAGTCAAACAAAAAGCCGACAACTTTAAGTTCGCACTATATCTTTTACGTCAACTATACATATAGTAGAAATCATATCAATATGACAGTAGAATTGAATGTTATTACTAATATCTCAAATGTCCGTCTTTTATTAACAGAGGAGTTCAGTTTAATGTCAACAAAATGATAGTAGTCAAAACATGTTTTTTGCAGGTTTTTTATCTTTGCTATCATCTACATGGCTTTAAAAACAATAAATACACCCCGAAGCGTAAAACTTAAAATTTAGAATGACGTTTTGGCTGAATATTCAACGCAAGTCACCATTTCATTTCTGTCATTTTGTCACTAGTTATGTCAGATGTCATTCTTATTTCATTTTGTTGATATTCGTTTAATCAGCTATGTTTTTTTTCATTATACTTTTGTAATAATTGTAGTTAGTTGTGTCTCTTTATTCCTCTAATTGTTTTTTCCACTGACATATGACATAACTAGTGACATAATGACAGAAGTGAAATGGTGACTTTCCAAATGTTCCTAGAATTAATGGCCACCGATGCATTGGTAATTCTGCTAAAACTGTATTGCATGTATAATAACGGGTTTTAGTAAAATAATTCCTTGTTTAAGGGGATAGCAGGGTCGTACTACGGAAAATAGGAAGTTTAAAAAATGTCATTTTTCAGTAGTTTAGCAAACGACTGTCAAGATGAAATATGCTCTGGCAGCTTACTTTCGATGTATACTAACGTGTTTTAGTAAAATAATTCCTTGTTTAAGGGGATATCAGGGTCGTACTACGGAAAATGGAAGTTTAAAAAATGTCATTTTTCCTTAATTTAGCAAACGACTGTCAAGATGAAATATGCTCAGGCAGCTTACTTTCGATGTATACTAACGTGTTTTAGTAAAATAATTCCTTGTTTAAGGGGATATCAGGGTCGTACTGCGGAAAATGGAAATTTAAAAAACGTCATTTTTCAGTAGTTTAGCAAACGACTGTCAAGATGAAATACATTTACGCTTCAGGGGTGTTTTAATTGTTTTAATAAAGCAATAAAAATGTTCGCAGTGATAAAAAAACTTGCAAAAATCTTCTATTTTGAATTGTAGACATTAACTGTAATTCTTGTAATGAAAACCACTTTTTGTTGGTCACACTGAACTCCTCTGTTGAGACTTGTCACTTGTTCAAGTTGTATTTACCATTAGATCAAATTTGACTGATTGGTTCTGTCAACACAGTCTAAAATTTTCGTGTTATGTGAGTGCTAACCTCAATCTCATGATTTACCCGTTTGGATTAAAGTAACTGTAAAATACTAACATAATTAGAAATAGTGAAGTGTTCATGTATATTTTGAAACATTTGAACGTAGTATATTGTATTTTGTTGGTTTGAAAAATTCTTCATTAAAAAGCTGCTGTAGTAATTTTAGTGTGAGATAAAATTTGGGGAATGTTTGTTTCAACTAACAATACATTTTCGTTGTAGACGAAATCTGTGCGTCAGAACGACACCGCAAAAGTAAACAATGTAAAGAAGATACCAAAAGTACAAGAGGAGAGTTCGGATAGCGATGAGCCTTTGACGGAAAAAATGCGAAAATCCTCATTAACTGTAAATACTCAAGTGGCTAATATGAATTTAATGGCGAAAAATTCAAAAATCGCGAAATTAGGGCCGGGGAGTGTTGCTAATAATACTACGACGACGACGGGATCGACGAAAGCAAGCGCCATGATAGTTGGTACTAGGAGGTCGGTGAGGAGCAATATGCCTGCGCAAAATACGAGAAGCAAAGGCGATAACGTTAAAGTACCGTCCGAAACGGATGCTTTAAGGAGAAAAACCAGAAGTGCTGGTGAGTAAAATATATATTTTTAATATTCAAATACAAACGTTCAAACAAATTCAAATTGATATGTGGATTTCTTTCATTATAATATTAACTGTTTATTCATAGTTGTTAATAACAACGTACTAATTTACTATCATTCTTCTTTCGGTAATAATTTATTATTCCAACACCCATGCTCTCTCTGTACGAGTCATAATCATAATAATTATAATGTCGTACACCTGTCAAGATAACAATACGCTGTGGTGGGGAGAGAGAGTGGGGGAACCTATTGTTTGACCATATATCCGTTAGTGTCACGCCACCTGCGTCAGTGTGTAAAGTTGTGTCGTTGTGAGTGCCTCGGTTCGCCTGTGAGATTTTTTTTAGTAAAACAACTTTTTACATTTCGGCGAAAACGTAATGGCAGATTGTCGAGAACAACGCGCGGCTGTGAAATTTTGATTCCTGTTGGGGAAATCGGCCGCGAAAGCTATTGTAATGCTTAAGACTGCTCATGGGGATGCTGCCTTAAGTAAAACCAGAGTTTACGATTGGTTTTCACGTTTTAAAAATGGAGAAATGTCTATTGAAGACCAACCTCGTTCAGGACGCCCCTCAACGTCAAGAACTGACGAAAACGTCGACAAAATCAATGCCCTCGGTCGTGAAGACCGTCGCCGAACCATTGATCAACTCTGTGAGATGTCGGGAATGTCATGGAGTTTTTATTTTATCCGAAGATTTGCACATGAGAAGGGTTGCAGCCAAATTCATCCCGCGCCTTCTCACAGAAGAGGAAAGGGAGCGTCGACTTCAGGCATGTTTTGAGCTTCAAAATCAGCTCGAAGAGGACCCTGATTTTTTTTCCAAGGTGATTACTAGTGATGAATCGTGGTGCTATGGATACGACCCCGAAACAAAGCAGCAATCAAGTCAGTGGAAGACAGCTGGCTCTCCTCGTCCCAAAAAAGCTCGCCAAGTGAAGTCAAACATCAAGACAATGCTCATTTGTTTCTTCGATTGCAGAGGTGTTGTGCACGCGGAGTTCGTTCCCCCGGGTTAAACTGTCAACCAGAAGTTGTACTTGGAGGTTTTGAAAATATTGAGGGAGAGTATTCGGAAGAAAAGGGCAGATCTTTGGCGCACAGGCGACTGGTTCTTCCATCATGACAACATTCCGACCCACATCGCCCTTTCCGTGAAGCAATTTTTGACCAAAAACTCCATGACACCGATTGTCCACCCCCCATACTCACCGGATCTAGCCCCCTGTGACTTCTTAAAGTCACTATCACCATAAGAAGTTGTATAAAAACCACAGCTGAAATTCCAACAAAGCACTCTCAAAATACCAATCTGAAAGTGAAAAGTTTGGAGACGAAGATGGTGGCAGAAGATAGATGTGTTTTCATCCAATCTATTTCTTAACGAGTCGTAGATTAGGCGAGCACCACTAAAAGTTGTTTAATTGTTACTGAACCTATACAACAATTCTTGACGACAATAGAATAAAACATTCACTAGGGATCATTCTTTGACTCTACTTCTGTTCTCTTAAGACTATAAGTACATACGTATTTTGGAGCATCAAGAAGTGAGCATAAAGCACCATTCACATCTACCAGCACGTAACGTGGCAGACACGGCACAGACACAAGTTTTCACACTATACAGACAACTCACTTACAGACGCCGACAGACAAATTAGAGATTATGCAAACGTTCCTACTACAAGCATGTTTGAAAACTTTTCAATTGAAGAATTAGCTGTGGTAGCAATTTTACTTGAAGAAGAAGACGAAGGAAAGAAATTGGATTGTGTGGAAGTAGAGCAAAAAAGGAAAAGGTTTGGTGTAGATCCAATGAATTTAAAAAGAATTTCTATTAGTTTTTCGTTATTCATCCCTGATTCGATATGAAATGAATTCCTGACGCCACAGACACGCACCAGTAAAGACAAACTAATTCATACTAAGCGTGCCAGAGCTACAGACATGCACAGACAAAATATTATTTACGACAATTCTGGCAGTTGCTGGTACGTGTCTGTACGTACACGTTCCGCTCAATGTCTGTAGATGTGAATAGTCATATATATTCTAAATGTAACAATATTTTTTGGGTTTTTGCTGGTATGTGCTGGACACACCACGTGCTGGTAGATGTGATTGGTGCTTAAAACAGGGAACAAAGGCCGCGACTAGCAATATTGTAACTGAAATGGTTTTTATTTTACGAGTTATCAAAGTGAGGGTAGAGGAAATCTTTGAAAATTTCAAACTCAATAACTTCTGCTTTAGACCAGCTCTGCTAAGACCGACACATTTGCTTAATGTTGGACGAGTCATTAGATTTTTTTCGCCCGTGGAAGGATTTTTCTTATTTCTAATCAAGCACTCTCAAAATACCAATATTATCAAAGTTTGGAGACGAAGATAGAGGCAGAAGATAGACGTGTTTTCATCTAATATATTTCTTAACCAGTCGTAGATTAGGCGAGCACCACTAAAAGTTGTTTGCTTGTTACTGAACCTAGGCAACAATTCTTGACAATAGGATAGAACGTTTCCAAGGGATCATTCCTCGACTCTACTTTACTACTTTCTCTTAAGACTATAAGTACGTATTTTGGAGCATCAAGAAGGGAGCATAAAACAGGGAACAAAGCCACGGCTAGCAATAGTGTAACTGAAATGGTTTTTATTTTACAAGTTGTCAAAGTGAGGGTAGAGGAAATTTTAATGTTGGAAGAGTCATTAGATTTTTTTTTGCCCAAAGAACTAATTTTCTCATTTCTAAATCACATAACTTCTGTCTCATGTAGCTCTTTGTTGAAAGGATTATTGCTATAAGCTTCATTAATCCCACGAAAATAAATATGCATTATTTCTTTTTATTTGTTATAGTTTCTGATGTTGAAAATAAGCGTAAAAAAGAGGTGAAGTGACAGTATGGGAGCGGCTGCTGGGAAGGCAGCCACCTAAATCTCCAACAACAGCATCAGCAACAAGAAGCTAACGTATACCAATACCCACTGTACCGCCCTTATTTGTGCGATCTGTCATCATCGTCGTCGTCTTCGGTGACGTCATCTTCTTCAGAGAGCCAAGATGAGGACGACAATTACAGTAGCGAGGAGGAGTCTGATGAGTGAAATTTTTTTCCTTACCTCTAAAGCTGTACAGATTGTGATATGCAAACTTAGTTAGATCTGTAAGGACGTTTACGTCGAATATTTTCGATTCGGGGTCAGACATCTGTAGGGAATATGTTAAATCTTTCGTATAATCATAATTTTTAATTGTGGGGATTATATATTTATTATGAGTCAAAGTAAATTTTTTGTTTTTGAAAAGGTTTTTAATTATGAATTGAATTTGTTGGAAATTTGAGAGATAACAGTAGAACGTCATCATATTATATTGTTTTTCATGTATATGCGATATATGACACTTCCATAGTATTTTAATTTGTTTCCATTGCATATCGGCCGTCATATATTTATCTTAATATTCCTCATAATATATCTGTACTACCACAATTCACTTTCCTCAATTTCTAGTCCTTAAACCATTTCTTCCAAGTTTATATTTATATTGCGATTTCTTAACTATGTGGTGTTCTTAATTTCTATGGCTTTGATTGATTATTTTCGGCTCATTCCAATTGTATGCATGTGCTTATTTGTGATATAGTAACCAGTCAGCAATTGACCCCCACTTTGGTTGAATATTTTGTTGAACAACAATTTTTATACAGGAGTTTACTGCGTTCCTGTTCCGGTACACACAAACATACCCATTTTGACAGTTGATACTACGTTGCGACATGGAATGTAAGCTTTTCGATTGGTAATTGTTTGACGTACATTTTATATAACATTGATATATCCTTGTCAACTGCCAGTTATGCATTCAACTATTAGTTGATAAACTGTAACCCAACTATTACTTCTATAAAACCAATCTTTATTGTTCCATTATTTATACTGTTACTCTCCACTTTGGTTTAATATTTTGTTGGACTACAGTTTTTTAAACAGCAGTTTACTGCGTTCCTGTTCCAGTACACACAAACACACCCATTTTGACAGTTGATACTACATTGCGACATGGAATGTAAGCTTTTCGATTGGTAATTGTTTGACGTACAGTTTATATAACATTGACATGTCCTTGTCAACTGCCAGTTATGCATTCAACTATTAGTTGATAAACTGTACCTCAACTAGTACTTTTATAAAACCGGTCCTTATTGTTTCATTATATATAATATTACTTCGACTTAAACTTTTACAACACAACACTATAAATACACGTCATACTTCTATATCACAAAACTCACTAATACTTCAAAAATTAACTCACTAACGTCATCTTTTCCTTCATTTTATTCTGTGCCAGACAGTTCTCGACTTTTTGATGACAGTAATAAGTTATTCCAGATGTTTGTCTTTATGGACCTTTTCATATCCTCAGTGTAGCTCCAACGTAACAATACTTTCATCTTCTAATAATTTCTTATACCTATCAATAAAAGCTTCATGTTTCATCTACTAGTATTCTTGACTAGATCTTTATCATTTCAGCTTGTAAAGCGTTCTACTGAAAACTCTCTAGGGCGTAAAACTCCTTCAAGATACCGAATTTACGTATTTTTCTTTAAATTTGACAAAGATGTCTGTCGCTGATACGGGAATCCAGTGTTCAACATAATATTATGCTCCTTACGGATCTTGCTAAAACAACTAAATAGAATTGTACATAGATAGCAAATTTATTGTATATATATTATATACAAAATGCATAGTTCTTACACAAGCAGAGATGTACATTGTAAATGTGTTATTTTCCATACAAGCTACGGCATAAAAATAATATATATTATTATATTATACAAACTATTTTACTTTTGTTTACTGCGATTTTACGTAGGGCGACATGAAATATATTATGTGCGCGTGCGCTAACGGTACGTTCGAGGTAACCGACATTGGACGTTTCGGCCGAATTAAAACGTTGTGGGTTTCATCTATTCAATATTCAGTATCTCCTTCAACATGCTCTTTATTAGTTGTCATTTTCTTGAATCTTTCTTGTCGTGTGAGGAACATTTAGAAGATTCGTGGTGCAGGATCCGATGAAAAGTGACATTGGTAGAACTTTAGTGTTGATCCTGTCTCCTAGATTAATTAAGGATAATACTATCGATATCCAAAGACAAAACAAGCATTATATTTAACATGGAGCAATACCTTTACCTTTAGCAAGAAATTGCGGCAAGTTCCTCCAAGGTCAGTATATTGCAAAAGATTAATCTTGCATGCTATTTGACACCATGCAATTCTCTTGTCATTGCAACATGGCTGCCAACCCAACAAAGAGTAGAAAGAAAAAAGTATATATTAACCTCAAAAAATAATTATACAAACTTAATATATAAAGTTATTTTATTATTATTTAAAATGAAGTAGCCAAAGTGAGAAAAAAACTGTGTACATCACTGTCGATTATTAAATCACAAAACGTTAGTCACCACAATCAGCTGGTAGGTATCATTTGATTGGAAACAGTTAGTTGGTTGGTAACACAAAAGAAACTAGATTTATCCCTAGAATTTCACCTTGTAGGTAATGAAAATGGCAACAAACCGATAAAATTGCAGAAATTGATACCAAGATTTGTTTTATTCCATGCTACTCACAAATATTTTCATTGGAAACTGAAATTCTCTTATATTCTTTATTTGTCGATCTAGATTCCCACTCCGAAAGAATTTCAATGGGGGGACTAAAAACAACAGTCACTTAGCATTTTAAAAATGACTACTTCGGCATTACGATCGCTGAAATTTCCAATATTTGTGTTTACCTGGGACATACTGTATAGGTGTACAGTTGTTGATTGACATATTGTTTATTGTTTAGCTTAGTTGTACTTTTATGTAATTTGTTTTATTTATATACCACGGAGCCTTGTAAAATTTAGACAAGTTTGTGAGAATATACGGAGTCGTCACATAAAATGAATTTCTTCAGGTACAAATGCTTTAGTCAGATCGAAGTTTTTTTGAAAAACACATCAAATAATTTATTAGGGAATTAGAAATATGGGATAAAAATTATTTTGTGTGGAAAACGAAAAGGATGGGATGCAATTAAAAATTATTTCAAATAATTGGTTCCTTCAATGTTTGAACTTCCTTCACATGGTAGCCAACATTTTCGGCAATCTTTGGTTTCTTGTTCATTGTGGCATCGACACTTTGGGGAAGGATTGGCGCAATTTTAGTTTTTTCCGACAGAGCTACCGTCAACGTGCCTGATGAAGAACACCCTTGCAAAAAGACTGGAGACTGAACAGCAGTTGTGGCAAATCCCTTTGATGTGTGTTGCAAAAACTGACAGTTGATGGAAACACTCCAACAATGGCAAAATTGGGTCCAACGTTATTTTGTTAATGAACATTGGACAAACGTTGGCCATGTATGGAGCCCGTTGGCCAATATGTATGCCGAAACATTTGTATGCAAATATTGCAGGGAAATACTGGCACTGTTAATTACAGACAACCAAGCGAATACCGGCAAACTTCGCCAAGCTATGTCAAACAAGACAAACGGACTCGCCACATTCATGTTGGCCAACGTTCGACGAACTTCGTCAAATGTGTATTCCCGGCATTTTAAAAATATTGTAAACAATTGAAAAAATCATGGTATTTGGTGAAATTTGTTTCTTTGAAAATACCACAGACTTGTCTAAATGAAATGTTTCTTGTTTCTTTACGTAAAATACAATTGACTTGTAATGTTCTTAATTGTAGATTTGTGGAAAGGTTGATGATTATAAACTATACATTGTTAAATAGAAATACCTTAATATTTATTTAAAGATTTTTTTATTTGATTTTATTTCTTTAATGATATGGCGTTGCTTTGTTTTTGTGTTACGATTCCAGTGAAGCGTAAATGTTTTTTTTTCAATAAATAGCCTGTGTTACTATATTCCTGATTTCTTCAAATCGTCGCTACAGTTGAAAACGTTTTCCCATATCGAAGTATTTTTAAAAAATAGGCCAGGTATGCAGTGTGCATCAGTTTTGATACCTTTCACTAATTTCATTTTATTCCCCTTAACACATTACAAAACGTCAACGAGATATCTATATAGTGAGAGGAAAATGTACCCAAATAAGAGGAAGCAACCTCGTTTACGGATGACTTTAAAACGTCCAAGGGCGTTAAAGGAGATCAGGATGACACAAGGGATAAGTTTCCCAGCAATCCTTTGGAATGGTGGACAAACTCGCCAGGACCGAGACAAACCGAAACAGTTCTATGGGAACTTCAAGCTGATGGGATTGGCAGATGCAACCATGTGTTGATTCTATCAACACGGTGAAAAGCCAGGCAAAGAAATAGATAGGTTTGTTCCAACTGGCATTTAGGAACCGTTCTGGAATCGTATCGATTACTGTATAGTGGCAAACTTGGATTAGGGATGTACACATCAACTTTATCATCCCTTTCAGAAGATAGTTCACTTACGCGAATGATACCTATTACCAGTAGGAAGGAACCTTATGAAACACATTCTCAAAGCTCTGTGGAAAGTAATGTAGATAAAGAGGAAAAGACCAGTAGCCCCTTCATGACGTCTAATATTGGAAACTATATTACCAGCGTCATAGACCAACAAAAATAATTGTCAATAAGGCTGATAAAAATAACACAAGATTATTATTATTTTTGCCATGTGGATGGATTTGTTGACAAGTTTGTGCAGTTTTTACAAAAGTTGTTTTTAATTTGGTCGAAATACAGGTAGGTATACTTCATATTTTGTACGTATTGATCAGAGTAAGGTGTAATATGATATGTAAGTAAAGTTCTGGAAAATGGAAGAGATACAGATACTTGTTTGACAAGTGAATTTCTGTTTCTTATTTTATATACAGAAGGTGAAAACTCAAAAATTTCAGACGATTGTTGAATGTTTACATAAATCTACTTAAAAGTGAGACAACTCAATATAATTTTTTTCATAATATAAAATATATTGCACAAACTATAATAATATAAAATATATTGTATGATTTAACAGAAAACATATCTTTGGATTTCATCCATCTTTAAAATAAACGGATAACAATTGAGGCATTTCTTACAAAAACGACCAAAGTCTTAAAATTCTGATTTCGAGGTATAAATTGACACTTATAAATCAGGGGCCACCTGTTTAAAATAATGATTAAAATAACTACTGAAGACTATATACAGCAATCATACTGAGGTGCCTAGGAAACAATACATCTGCGAAACCGGAATCAGCTTGGTACCGAACTAACATTAAAGCCCCTGTATCAAGGTGATATTCAAATCAAACCCCAGAAGCTAGGTTTTCTACGAAATCTTGCTAAATGCCTGAAAGTTCCCGAGAATGTCCACTATTATCACAATCTGCAATCAAACCTCAGCCCAGCACCAGTACTAGTACTGGACCTGAAGTTGAAATAGACAACGAAGACAATAGCAGTGGCGCAGAAGATTAAACATTTAAACAATGATGATTATTTTTTTTGTAGTTATTACAACTTTACATTGTTTAAAAATAAAAATTTCTTTAACCTTTTGCATATTATTGAAATCCTCAGTTTCATAGAAATTCCCGTAAAAACAACCATTGTCCATAGAAATAAGGAAAAACTACGTTGTTATTTGAAATATTACCAAAATTTTGATTAATTTTTTTTGGCCGACATTCACTAATTATAAAAAATAAATATGTCTTACATAAGAAAAAATCAAATTAAGAAAAACGTTGGGTGACAAAGTTTTTTCCACTTTCCCAAAAAAGTCAAAACTGGACTATGGTGGTTTTTGTAAAAAACGCCTCAATTATTATTAAAAAAAAGGCGAACTGATTTAAAATAAACAATGTCAACATTTAGATTAAAATTTGCTTTAAATGGAGACATTGTTCCATCCTTTCAAGTTCAAGAGGGCAATATACCAATAGTTAGTATATAAGAGGAGACGCTGTTGTACATTAGCATGCATTAATAATAGGTTTACTATGCGGAGCTTATTCCAGCACCAATATGGCCACGTGGCCATTTAAAAAGTAATATTTATTAGTTTTATACAGCCCAACAATAATTAAAATTAAGAATTTAACTATTTTTGTGTATCATAAAGATAGTATCTTAATGTTGGGATAACCTGAGGAAACAACCACTTAAAATCTTAAAACAAAACATATAGAGTCGCCTATGAAATGATACTTCCGGAGAATTCTTCTTTTCTACTCCAAAACTTTACAGCAATGTCTTACTGGGTTCCTTTAGATACACACATGTTGAAAAATATCACAAAATAAGCAAAAATTAGTGACGAAATCGTAAATAATGCGACATACTAATCTACAGGATAACCACAATGACATCCGATATCACTTTTGATCATGGGATGTCGCCTCCTTCATATACTACTTCAATGGTATGATACATTCTGCACATTTGCACAGAATTGTCGAGAAATAACTAAAATATTGTGCAAATACATCAAAGAGTGTTTAACTTTAACTCCCATAGTTAGATGGTATCAAACCCAATTAATTTTTTTGCATGTTCGCTATCTACTATATACTACTTTTATAGTCTTAATCTAATAAGTAGGGACAATCCAGAGCACCATTGCCAGCTATTACTCCTCCTTCGTTAGACGTAGGCTGTTTGCTTCTGATTAAATGACCAGCTTGTTTATTCACAATGATCTTTCCAGGTTCACTAAAAATAAGTGTATTTTATATGAATGGGATCAATATTTGAACAGTGAGTTAAAAGAAAAATGTTAAGAAATAAAATATAATTTCGGAACATAACATAGAAGAAAACAGAAAAATCTGATTGTTCAACTTGTTAAAAAATATCGAATGTTTTTAAGCACATAGCCTTGTTCATCTGCACACTCGAAATATTATTTTGGTAAACAAGGGTTTGAAATAGTTTAACAAAAGAGGTTTTTTAACATACATACATCTTTACAAGTTGCACATACTTACCTTATTAGTATTCCATAAATTCCAAGTTCTGAAACGATATCAACTAAAGGTGGTGGATTTTGTCCTCCAGCAGAAATCATGTAACCAGTAGACAGAGGTGGGAAAATTCGTTCCATTAATATAAATCCAGTTCGGTCTTTGCTATCTTTCAATTCAAGCATCATTTCTTTGACTTCGTTATCATAATAATTGTTACCACCACCTTCTCTTTGAGGTTTCAAGACGAACCTATAAAATTAAAAAGCCACTTCATTTGTAATGTGTGAAATTTATGAGTAAATACCTTTCGGGATTACTTAAAGCCATTTGTACAGCTGTCTCTCCATTTTCATCAAATTCAAGACCATGTATATTTACAAAAACTTCCCTTACTGCTTCTATTTTCTTAGAATCAGTTAAAAATAGTTCCAAAACTCCTGGTTTTGTTAATAGTTGTTGAACTTTTTTTTGACCTACTAAATGAAACTTAATATCTGGACATTTGATTGCTGTGGATCTAAGATTCAACATTAATAATATTACATGCCAAGTCTGTTTGTAAGAAATTAAAACTCACCGTTCCATCATTAATCTAGCGTCCCATTCGATTTCAGTGGGATAATGATCAGGTACATATCCTTCTCTAAAGTATATCACAGAAATAATGGTATCGTCTCTAAAAAAAAATAACAAACCAAAAATTAAATTCAAAATCATTATCGAGATGTGTTGAACTTTCAATGCATTGTGAGGTTAAAATGCTTGCTTGTATTTATAAATATCTCTAGGCAGAGCATTTTGACACTTCTAGTGTGTGAATATAAAAAAATAGTCAATTAACAAGTTATTTTATACTTACATCACTAGTTCATTTTTGTTATTAAGTTGTCCGTATTTGTATATATCACTAAAAGTCTTTCTAACAACTTTTGTTCTTGGACTTAGTCGCTTTATTTCAAATTCAACTAAGCGTTGGTCACTGATGTTATAAGTAACATCTAAAGTTAAGAATAATATAGCTGCATTTTGATCATCATACAATTGCCATGCTTGTATAAAGCCTTGAGCTAAATTACTTAACTCATTGTTTTCTGGTAACTAAAAAATATGATTTTACAGTTACCACTTAGAAAAAATTGTTTATTTGTCATACATTCTTTTTCTGAATATTTTAAACATCCTCTGTTTGCAATAACAGGAGGCTCAACTAAATTTTAGGTTAATGGGTACCAAGAGGTAAGAATATTCAAAATTTAATTACTTCAATTCAAAATCACTAAATATAATGAATGAAAATAATCAATGGTATCCTGAATTAAATATTTATATGTATTTGGTTACTTTTACTAACATTTTTAATACGATCATAGTATCCTAATTCCTGTAAAATATACCTAAAACATAAATAGCACAATTTTTAATATGGTGTTCTTTTGAGATAATAGAAATATATTTCCTACCTATTATACTGCATCATTAGAGTAGATAAACTTCCAAAGCTTGCAGCAATTGTATTAAATTCAACTTGCTTTAAATTATTATTTGATGAACTTTGCATTAAATAATCTGAACGAAGATGTAACATACTTATTTTCTGGAAGAAAAAAAAAATGAGATTTTTGATGATTTTCAAACAGACCTTGATATATGAGATTGATTCATAAAAATAAAAGTATGTATACCATTTTGCTGTGTATTAGTAAGACTGTTTCTATTTTCATATGTATATATGTCAAAATATTAAATAGTATTCAAAATCTATAAACAAATACACCTATATGCCTTACTTGATTGCATCCTTCCGTTTCAACAATATCATATATTTTATATAGCTTTGCAGTAAACTGATCAGCTTCAATGACATCTTTGAAGCAGCTCTTCAAAAATTCCTTATTATGAGCTATATTATGAAGCAATTCATTCATTGTAGTTTGTAGCTCCACAACTTTATTAAATTCTTTTCGAGGGACGGCTGAAGGAAATAAAAGAAAAGGAGATATTTGAACCACATCTTCACTAAAATTTGTTTTAGACCTCATAGAAATTCCATGCATTATTGCCCAATCTTTAGCCTTTGACACAATTACTTTGAGTTCCTTTTCTGTAATGGGTAAGGGAACAGAAACGGGCATTCTAACATCGTTTACAGACATCTTGGGTTAAAAATTTTCTGAAACAAAGCCCCTGGATATATTATGTTTTTAATATGAAAGGAGAAAAAGTAATTGCCAAGTGTGATCTTGCAAATTTATTATCTAAAATTATCTTACCTGATAATCTAGATTAAATAAAATTATGTAAAATATTCAAATTTAAAATATAATTCAATACATCAATAAAGTGTTTAATGAGATAATTATTAATTTAATCCTAATTCTATATAAAAAAATTAATGCAAATTCTACTTTTTGAAAAATTTAACAAAATACGAAAAATAAAAAGGGGTTACGTTCGTCTTCTTTTTTTGTGGGTGACAACCATAGACAACCAACTTAGTGACAACCGGCCCTCTATCCTTGAGATTTTAGCACTGTATGTATTGATAATAGACACCCTTCCACCGCTGTTGTTGTATTTATTGTCACCTGAATAAAATTAAATATAATATTTTAGACGAAGATGTTATAGTAAAATAGATCAATTCAAGGTTAAAAAAATTCGAAACAATCAAGGATTGAGTAGTTTCCTGGGCAAATTATCCCCTGAGATATTACCCAATAACGGAGAAAGAAGACGAAGATTATGAGTAATGTTGGTTGCCTATAGCGTAGATTCAATTAGTGTTTTAAATTCAGTTTTTGGGAAGGATCCTGGCTTTTCGATAGAGCACGAAAACTATGTTATACATGACTTTGGATAATCTCCCATAAGATCATGTCAATTGGAATATATATTTGAAAACCGGAAAACTGTAACTCGTACTTTTACGTAGAGTTTTTTTCATAGGTGCAGAGACGATAGCTGCATAGGTAAACAAAGAAATAATTATTATTTCTCTATGGATAGCTGTATCTGCGCCCGCTTAAATATTAGCGCAGATTAAAATAATAGCTAGAATAACTCTTTCTTTAAAAACCAACGGGTACAAAATGTTTGTATATATAATAATGATGCAGTTCTTCGAACTGGGGTTTTATGAAAAATGTGCAGATATATTCTTCGAATGGTTTTACATAAACAATTAATTTACTGTTCTATATCATATCTACAATTTCCATTTTGAAATCCATGCGTTTATTTATAGATATTTTTAATATCGAATTTTCTAGCAGACTGCGTTAAAAATATAATATACTTATGCAATTTGTGACGCTTAACATTCCAACTTGCAGTAATATGTAGTCGATTAAAAGGATTACATGCCATATTTGATTCGGGGAAATCTCGTAGAACGATTATTTTGGCAACATAATTCTGAACGTCATTGAATTCTTGGAAATAATTTAAACCTTCCAGTTTGTTTATAAGTTGCGTTACATGTCGTGCTTTTCTAATCTACTTGGCAATATTTTTGTCTCTTATTTATAAGGTTTTAATAATTTCTTAAAATTTAAACATATTAGACCAGTAGCCCATGACGTATTTTATTATCTGGCCGCATGTTTCAGTAGATTCTGCATGTAAATTTGTTTTCTGGATTTGTCAACTATCACAGTATTCGAAGTTGGTTAGATGTTAGATGGATAGCTCTTACAAAGGTGTTAAGGTTGAGAATGTTTTCCATTGCCTCTGGGGCAGTGGTGTAAATTGCCTGTCTATGTAGTCTGGTGAGGTGAACAGGAGCCAGGTTTTACTGGCACTTGCTCCACCCAAAATTACGGAGCCATAGGATCAAATAATATACCCGATCACCATCACATAGACAGCCTGTGAATCTGTCGGTGTCTTATGCCCTATTTCCTTAAAAAAAAGTATTTTGTTAGTCCATAGGTACTGCTAGACTGATTTTTTTCAGAGGGATATATAGGTCTAAAGGAGCTACTAGACTCTGAGACGTTCCTCAATAACTAAGTAGAAATAAGGGGGCACAATATATGTTTTAGGTCTCAGTGAATGTTACCCCAATAAACATACATAGACTGCTTTTGCGGATTACTTTTTCCAAATTGGAGGATAGTACTGTATCGATTAATGGCATAGAAGCTATAGACGCGGCAGTAGAAAAAGTAATCAAAGCTATTTCGACGGTCTACCAAGAAAACTGCCCGGAGAAAACATAGCTCCCATTACAGATGGCATTATGTTGCATGTTTCAGGTAAAAATTGGCTATATAGTAACGGATACAGTAATTACCACGCCATATTGTTAAACATAAAAGTTATAATTTTGCTTGAAAATTGTTATTTTCTTTAGTTAATAAGGGGTAAGGATGCACTAACAGGAATCATTGAAAATAATAAATCAACCATCACTTCTACCTTCAATAATGGCTCAGACTTTTCAACGAAATCAATCATACAAGACTCAATCATTAATGACTTAAGCATTGTAAGTTGAAGCGTCACTACACTCACTATAGTGAGCTAACATTTACAATCAGATTCTGAAACCGGTGTGGCTTTATGGTATCCATCGTTGGGGCTGTGCTAGCGATTCCAATATCAAGTACATCCAAACATTCCAGAACAAAGTATTACGAAACATAGTGAATGCCCCCGGGTATGTTTGTAACTTGGATGTTCACAGATATCTTCAAATACCAACCGTCAAGGAAGAGATTAAAAGGATAGCCGGCAAGCATGAAGCCAGGCTCCATCAACATGTGAATGCAGAAGCTCTTCAGCTGCTGGACGACCAACATCATGTCCGAAGATTGAAAAGAACCAAGCCAATCGATCTTGTGTAGTGTGTTTTGTGTAAAGCAGAGTAAAGTGTATACTATAGATTAGAAAAATCTGGAAGACATCATTGGATTGACTCTAGATGATAAGAACCTAGTTTTAAGAATATATAGATGAAAAAATTAATGGTTAGTCTTCTAAGACTAGTTAATTACAGGGTGATACTCAAGGGGTATCTTTTAATAATAAAAAAAACTGCAGTGCAAGCTTTTTGATGAATTTGTATCTTTCTATGTGATCCCTTATTGATATTTCAAAAAAAATTCATGATTTATTGAGTACATTTGATGATTTTCTAAATAATTCAGCTGTAGAATAATTATTCATGTTATTATGATTGTAAAGACGAGTATCCATATGAGATTATGCCTCGTAACGTAACATCGAACATGAAACGGGCTCGTTGACAGATGACATGCGCTCGAAAACTATACAACTATAACAACGCTGCGAATTTTTTCACCCATAATTTAACCCTATTTTTCTTGTACTTGGTTGTACTTTGATTTGCAAACAAGTGTAAAACACCGCTTTGGCCTGCTGTTATTAAAAGTAATACTAATTTTCTAAAACAAATACGTAACCCAATATAGGTATTTTTTCCGAATACCCATCTGCTCCAGTTTCAGTAGTTTTTTGTTTTCATTTTATCCCTCCTAAGATATGCTAAAAGGTTTTCCATTTTATTTTTGCATCGGTCCACTGGTTTTCCTATTTCGTTGGTAACCTCTATCCATGCATCTTCCTTCTTAAGTTCTCGATCTCGATCTCGAGGATTCCCAATTATAGTTTTTGCATGGTTCATTCATTCATTCATTCGATTGGGTTGTCCTCAACAGCCCAGGCATTTGAACGGAATCTTGGTACCATTATTTACTACCAATTCAGAAGCTTCGTGTCTTCTATATAGGCCACCAGTTTAACTGGAAGGATTTTCAGTAGTTACTGTATGTATGATTTCCTCTCCAAAGTGCTTCCGTCTGAGTCCATGTAAGTTCTCGCAGAAGCAGAGTATGTGAGTAGGTGTTTCATCATGAAGATCACGCTTCCTGCACAAAGGTTCACTAACTTTGCCCATTTTGTGCAGATGTTTCTCCAGGGTGCAGTGTCCAGTCACGAAGTCGGTAACTGTCTTCAAATGTCTCTTACTCAGTTTCAATAGCCTGGTTGAGAGTTCCTTGTCTACCTTGTTCAGTAAACTCTTTGTATGGAGGTGCCCTTGTGTCGACCTCCATTTGAGTTGGTGTTCCCTATCTAGCCAGTTCCCGATTTCCCCTCTTATGCAATCTTTTGTGATTCCACAAAACGGCTCCCGCATGGCGAGTTTGGTATAATTTCTTTATTTACAACCATATATGTAATGCTGTCATTACTAACGTCATTGAAGGTTGGGAAGTGTCACATTACACACCTCTACTTCCCGCCCTCATTTCATCTATTCTAGATAAATAGTTTTTATATTTAAAAAAATAACATATTTTTTTACAAATTTTATAATACCTATTTAATGGCAAACAATAAAAAACAACAATGAACTAAAATACAACAAACTACTTGTTAAGCACTATAATTTGTTTAAACAAAAGGAGCTGTTTTAATTGACACTAGAATAGTAGTTGAGGCACTTTATTGTTGACGTTTTATACAATAGCTGTGGGGCAGCTTCTGCAATATTGCCACAGCTATTTGCACTAATTAATTTCAATTGATTTCAATTATCTTTTTTACGTCTATTGGTTGGCTAACTTGCTGTCAACCATTTTCTTAAATATATTCACAAGTGTCATATCTTTATGCACTGCTTCTTCTTTTTCATAGCTCCAAAGGAGCGTTCTGCTGGTGCTATAAACTAAACGTTTTATTGTCACCAACACTACTTATTGATATTAAACTGACATTTATTGACTTTATCTGACATTTACTCATATTGGTGACAATTGTATACCCAGTAGTCACGGTAACAATATATCTTCTTGATTATTCTGAGAAAACCGCGTTCTTGGTAATTTGTCGTTAAATGTAATATTTTAGGAATGTTCAGAACGAAATAGAGATTTATTAATTTTGATCGAAATATGATGGTTAATTGTAAATAAAATAGTATACAAACCTCGGTAGGAAGATTCATTCCCTTCTCGAGATCATAGCTAACCTCGACGCTTTGCGTCTCGGTTAACTAACTGATCTCACGACAGGAATGAATCACTTCCCACCTCGGTGTGTAATATACAATTACACCAATCCACAATCAATCAGTGACTTATTATTAACCCTTGTTTTTAAACAGACTTTTCACGACGACGATTTAAGGGCAACAACTCAAGTCACACACACACTACTCTATACAGACAATACAAAAATAAAATAAATATGGAATGCAACGCGATACAAAAGTAAACACGTCCCAACTAGTTTCCTCGCGTAACGTAACGTTCCTTTTTAGAAACCGACAAATGGTGGTTCGGCTTGTAACGTGTCAAATTGGTTAAGGATATCATGCAACAGAATTCCGTCTCCACTAGTCGTAACGTAACATGTTCGCTGTTACGTTACGGTCTATTTGTTGCATATGGATACCTTAAGGTTACGGTGTTACGTTCAACCCGGTACATATTTTGACGAAACCAGAGGCGTAGCTTAGGGGTCCGCTCGTATTCATCTACTTTTCCACCTGCACTCTTTTGCTCCACCTCAGAAGAATGTGTCATTGTTTCTTTAGTAAAATGAACAATAAACAATGAAATGAGTAACGTAAAGATTCCGACAATACGGTTAAAAAGTATTGACTGCTTTTTTACCAGAAAATATTGTGTGTCACTATCGTACATACAATTGAATTGTATACGTTTCAGTTTGAGCTATCACTTCTTTGAAAAAAAATAATAATAAAGTATACATGTAAGTAGTAGGAGGAGCGAGTGCTAATTACTTTGTTAATTTTATTGTTCGTGGAAATTTTGTTTACGATAAACTAGCTGGAATAAGTGAATGAAAACAGTCTTTGTTCTGTTCGCTTTGATATTTAGATTGTATTTAAACCGAAACGGTACCATTCCGGAGTCACGTAAGATCTGAAACAGTCTAGAGAAAGTGCGAAGGAAATATTGTTTTCCAATAATACTGATTATGTGCCAAATGTTGGTAGAAATTGGTAGAATGTGAAATGCAAAATTGGTAGATCTACCACCTTAGTTTAGAAGATTTTTCAAGATTAAAAATGCAAGAACTGTTCTTAAAATGTTTATTTCTGGAACTTATACATATTTTTATTAAAAATTTTTAAATGTTCTGCGCTAGGCTGCTCGTTGTTTGCTATGAATCTTTTAGTACGCAACAGTCCCTCTAGAGTCTCCGTGCAAATTCTATTTCTCTGGAAGGTTTTCATATTATTAATTGCAGAAAACAATCACTCAACGTTGGCGCTGCTATGTGGAAGTGCGAGTAATTTTCTCACGAATTCGCATAGCAGGGGAAACATTGATGGAGATTGGTTTCTGGACATAGTCCTAAAAATATAACTATAACGTTTCGTGGCGGAGTTCCTAACCTAGAACTATCATGTGCTGCTCTCAGAATCCATTATATAAATGCTCGCAACACAGAACAAACAACAATCAGCCCCGTTAATAGGTGATATGTCATACTAATTTAAAAAAAAGGTAGTTTTAAGGTCTAGGGTGGTAGATATGTAGACTGACGTGAAGATTGGTAGATCTACCAAAAAGTTGGTAGATATGGCAACACTGACTGGGAGTATCCTATTTCGAGTAAGAATAAATAACTATATGTCAGAGAAATTCATCGTAACTGAAGGCGTAAGACAAGGAGATCCACTGTCAACCATTCTCTTTAGTCTTGTATTGAAAAACATAATTCAGAAGCAGATATAAATAGTTCCAGACTTATGTATCATAATGTCTGGCATTGGAAGGCTACCGAAAGTATTGATATTGTATAGCTCAATAGGACGAGGCCGAAGAAGAGGTAGACCCAGAACAAGGTGGAAAACGGAGGTTGAAGAGGATCTTCAGCATTAAATGAATTTCGCCGGGCTTCGCTTCTTGTCAGCTGGTGTATCCTTTGGTTTCAAACAGTACGTCAAAGAATACACGAGATTACATAGTACTACTCCACAATCAGTGGTGATAAAGGTACACTTTAAAATTGGCTTACGAAAAACATTAGTTACTTAGTAGTTTTTGTAGTAGTATTGATCCTATTTATTTTATGACTAACTACATAAATTAACGTAATTAACACACTTATTGGGTAGGTAATACCCTATTTGTATACAATGGTATCGGTCTTAAAGTATTTCAAAAGATTGTATAGATGTTAAAATTAAACGTTCTATGAATACTTTAGCATATTTGACACCTTTCTATACCGTATTTCTACGAATCTCTCACACTAGGTAAAACCTCAGAAATATTCCTTTTGTAACCGTTTTATTTTCTTCTTCGAAATCACTCATCCTTATTACGTTCATACCAAAAAAATATGTAATAGCTTCTGTTTTTCATTTCATGTAAATGTGATACAAAATTACCGCAAATATTTCAATGTTTATATTCACTGAATCGTCTTAGAAACACTTAAACATTCTGAATAAAATCGAGCGAATTTAAATACTTAGTGCTTCTGAGAAGTAATGTGTCTAAATATCTTCTGCATGTTCCTTGCCCAATAAACAATTTTCGTGTCTTATAGTAACTGATATTTTTATAGAGTATTCATAAAGGTTACACAATTATATAAGGAAATGCTTTGTAGTTTTATTGCAACACTTATAGTAAATTAGGTTTATTAGGGTGTTAAGCCATCACTGTAAGTTCTAGATTTATAATGAAATGTTGTAACTATTTATATGACTGTGTTATAAAACTTGAAGTAATCGTTATCTCAATTTATATAACAAATTTATATAAGGTTACCAACAACTCTATAGGAAAAGTTTATAAGAGTAACCAAGTCAGTAATAAAACTAAATATCATTACATCCTCTTCCTAGATGAAGTTTTATAAAGGTACGGGAAATATTTCCGTTACTTTTAGTTATAGACTTATGGGTTTTATAACGTTACTAAATAAAGGTGTTCGCAACTCTTATAAATTGCTGCATTTAAGTGTTGTAAAGGGTTTATAAGAGTTACAGAAATATTACTATGCTTAGCTTATATAAATTGCAGTTTTATAAAATAGTGATGGTAACTTTACGGTTACTATTATATAAACGAAAATGTTTATTGGGTGTGAATCATTTTGGTTTATGCCACTGTTTGGAACCCCTTTTTTAAGTTGCTCATAACTTAAAGAAGTCCTAAGTTTTGTAGCTTAAGCATTACTTAGTAAAGAACTACTTAGCGCATTGGGTACATGGCAACACTGACACAATCTAGTAACTCATTAGTGACTTTTCAGATTTGGCTTTGTATCGAGTGACAGCGTTCACCCACGTCAAATGTGAACGGTTAACCAATAAATACAGAGAAAACAACAAACTTCAGACATCAGCAAGATATTTATGAGATAAAACAACCCCATTTGACTTTGAAGTGTAATTCAATAGCCGTCGGGTCCTATAGCCCGGGAAGTAGTTGCTGCTTCTTAGTTGAACGGTCACTGTTTTTGAAAAATATTTTTCAAAACTTATAAATCGTGAGAATAATTACAATTATTCTGCGATATTCTATAGAAATTTATACTATAAGAGATGTAAGTAACATTTACTAGTCGAGAACGATCGAAATGAAGTTCGAGATTAGTAAATATACCTACATTCTGTGAAGTATATACGATTTTTTCTCCTCCCCGCAGAGCAGAGCTTTGACCGGTTTCTATAGCGTCATAAGCATTGTTATTTTATCAACAACGTCAAGCTGACAAATTATTATCAAAAATTAAGAGAAACTGAAATTGTACAACAGCCAAATGGATATAGAAGAATCAGCAAATATCGCTTGTCTGTCGCTGCTGCCAGAAACGTATCAATACTTCAAGAAATGGTGCCAAATGAAGACTGCTACTGCAGTTTCAGAAACTGTGCTTTTGGCGTTGACTTACAACCTCCAAGAAGTCATTTACACATTTGTGTTAAGTCATCATCAAAAATATAAATAAGAAACAGCTACATCTTTTATTATTGAGAACAATATTTATTTGTTTTACTAGGCATAAAAGCACAAGATTTAATGCCGCGGCTGGTGTTTCATAGCCGAGCGTAGCGAGGCTATGAAACCAGCCAAGGCATTAAATCTGCTTTTCTGCCGTGTGAAACATATAATTTTTTCTTCAAATTTGTTCCAATTCCACGCAAAATCGACTTTTTCATATTCAAATTGCGTTTCATTATCAATATCCAGCATCATTTTGAGTCTTCTTAATGTCATTGTCAATTTTAATAACCAGTTTGATTTAAATTATTACTTGGAAGGTTGCCTAGCAACGAACTTTTTCTGCCTAGGCAGTAAAAGTGGACTCTTTCTGCCTAGGCATTAAAAGTACAACTTCTAAGCCTGCCAAGTGTCATTAAAAGGCCGCTTTTAATGTCATTTGGAGAAAAATTGTATTTTATCGATCATTTCCTCTATTTGATTAAATATGTATAAAAAAAAGGAAACCATTACAACTGTTTATATTTCCTAGAATCGTATTTCTGTATTTCCTTGATTATTTTAATCTATAAAAACGATACCATTATTAGATATACCACGGTGTTTAGTTTCTGGAAAAATATTTTGATTATGGATTTTTTTTTTCATTTTATTATTAATAATTAACTATAATGATATTCTCTACAACGTTTTCACAGAAATCGTCAATAAAATGTCCTTGTTTTTTTTTCAGTATCCTAATAACGAATTCAAACTAAACAAGTTTTTTTATAAAAAGTCATAGTTTATTGTTTACATGATATTTATTATTCCAATAGTTATTGTATAAGTTATAATATTTATATACACTGTGTCCGTAAAGTATAAGGAACAAATTCATTTTTAGCTAAACAGACCATTTTAAGAAATAATCCTGAAACACTTCGATTTTTGATTTCAATTTACCGTATTTTGAAATAATAATCTAATATACAGGGTGAATTCATTTTTTTTAAATGGAACACCCCCATTTTGTCTCAATTTTCGTATTACTCTAGCTGAGCTAATTCCAAAAATGTATCACATGTTGATTCCAATTGGTACATGGTGGACAAAAATACAATAGTTTTGTGTGTGCTCATAAAGTAATCCTGGAGGTTTTGATGAAAGTTTATGGTTTCAACAGGATGGTACACATCCACATTATGCTGTAGATGTTAGAAGGTACCTAGATGAAATTTTTCCGAACAGGTGGATTGGTAGACGTGGACCTATGGCCAGCGAGGTCACCAGATTTTAATCCTTTGGATTATTTTATGTGGGGCCATCTGAAGAATGTTGTGTATCAAACGAAACCAGCAAATATTCAAGAATTAAAGGAGAGAATTCGGACAGCAATAAACAATATTTCTCAAGACACAATAAACAAGGTTCAACAAGAACACCGTTTGGGTTACTGTCAAATACAGCAAGGGCTGCAGTTCGAACATTTATAAAGTCATGTATTTCATCATAATTCTGTCCGCTAGACAATAAGTATTTTTGATAATATTGTTAATTTAACTAATAAAGAATGTTACGCGTTACTTTATGAGCACACACAAAACTATTGTATTTTTGTCCATCCTGTACCAATTAGAAACAACATTTTTGGAATCAGCTCTGCTAGAGTAATCCGAAAATTGAGACAAAATGGAGGTGTTCCATTTAAAAAAAATGACGGTGACGTCATTACTCGAAAGTAATTCACCCTGTATATTAGAATATTATTTTAAAATACGGTAAATTAAAATCAAAAATCGACATGAAAAAATGAATTTGTTCCATACTTTACGGAAACAGTGAATAGTGCTTTATTCAAGCAAGAAAATTTAATTTTAAGTGGATAAAAGCCAACTATCTACAATCAAAGTCATTTAGAATCAGATTTCATCAAAAAGTCATTTCACTCTGACAACAGCTGTAGCGTAAAAAAATATTGACGTTAATATTACTATTAATAATAAATAAATAAATTTTATTGATTTAAGATTACTAAAATGTTATTGATTTAAGATTATACGCTTCATACGTGTTGATATTGCTCCAATTATAATGTGATTGTGGATAAAAGAACAAAAACAGTATATTTCCCAATATTTCGTTGACTAAAAGTTTATAAATCTCTCATTGTTTAGTAAACAGTAACAGATCCGTAGTCGGTACACCTCACAGCACACTATTTATTAATTTCCTTTGCCACCAAAACAACGGGGATTCTAAACCAAACTGTTGAGTGAAAAATTGTGCTAGTTTACAATCCCCTTCGATTATCTACTATTGTGCATCTTATTTAGGTCTACAGAAAAGTCCGTAATGGCATATTGTGTCTTTATCTTAGGGATAACATACTATATCAATTTCAATACTTTAAAACATTGGTGTTAACTTAAAACGAAATATCTTGGGATGGAGTATACAATCGACGGAAAAGTTTTGCAACTAGCATGTAACACATGGGAGAAAAGTCCCGGGCCTAACAACGTTTTTTTAGTTCAAAATTAGTTTTATTTATGAACGTAATTTCTATCAAGAACAATGCAATCATTCCAGCGCCGCTCTAACCTTTCAAAACCACTTTTGTAGAACGATTTATCTTTTGCCTCAAAACAGGCCTCAGTGTCAGCGATAACCTCTTCATTCGAGCGAAATTTCTTACCGGCGATCATTTTTTCTTAGGTCTGCGAACAGCCAGTAGTCGCTGGGAGTCAAATGTGGCGAATACGGTGGATGTGGGAGCAATTCGAAGTTCAATTCATGTAGCTTTGCCATTGTTTTGATTGTCTTGTGACACGGTGCGTTGTCTTGATGAGACAAATTTTTTTTTTCATTGCCATATGCGGACGTTTTTTTTGCAATTTCGGCCTTCAAACGCTCCAATAACGCTATATAATATTCACTGTTGATGGTATTTCCCTTTTCAAGATGGTCGATGAACATTACACCACGTACTTCCCAAAATACCGAGGCCATAACCTTTCCAGCTGATTGTCGAGGTTCTCCAGTTGCTGTCCACCCAGATGACGATCGTTTTGATTCCGGAGTGAAGTGATGGATCCATGTTTCATCCATTGTCACATATCGACGCAAAAATTCCGGTTTGTTACGTTTAAACATGGCCGAACACTGCTCAGAAGCATCAGCAAATTCTTGTTTTTGGTCAACAGTGAGCAAACACAGCCCCCACTTTGAACACAGCTTTCTCTTAGTCAACTGTTCATGCAGTATAAGGCCAACACGTTCTTTTGATACCTTTACGATGTCAGCTAACTCACGCAACTTCACTTTTCGATCATTCAAAACAATTTTGTGGATTTTTTTGATGCTTTCTGGTGTTACCGCCTCATTTGGACTTCCACTGCGTAGATTGACTTCTTTTGTAACACGTCTAGAACAATTAATCCAGAGCTGTCATTAATTGTTTTTTTCAATTAAATAAATGTATACAGTAGCTCTTCATTGATTATGTTAAAATATACAATATCTGAGAAACAATCTTTTTTCGCATTACAAATACTAATAAATTACGTTTTTTTTACTACTACTACTACAGGAGATCGAGACTAAGCACACGTTCTACCAACTGAGTCATACAACATAATTCAAGTTACGAAAATGACACAAACACAAACCACGGAGAAATATATCTTCGTATGTTTGAAATGAACATATTTATACGGTTTGCTATGTGGATAATAATAATAAATTTTAGTTTCCACGATTAAAAACAATCTGGAATTACACTTAAGTCGTTTAAAATGACCTCGCTTATTTATAATATTCGAGAAAAAACTGGATTCTTTTGGAATAAAATAGATTGGGCAGGCGGGTTTTTCGAGTGAAATATTTTTTGTTTCATCATGCCCCAAGTCTATGCATCAGGTGGCGTCAGATCAGGTGAGTGAGAAGGATATTCGAAGTCTGTTCCTCGAGAACTGCTGTATGCCATTTCACTAATGTTGAGTTTTCTTGTAGTTTTTTTTTCTTTTCAAAGGAGCCGTCCCTTCGCCGGCACCACCTCAGCCTCTTAGGCTTATTGTGGATTCTCCTAATGTTCTGACTACAGCCTATTCAGCCAATCCGTTCCCTCTATTAGCTCATACAGGTTATTTACTGGTTGGTTGTAGAAGTCTTCTGGAATCATTTGGGGTCTTCCATATAGTTTTTGCCTCCTGTGGTCCAGCGTCTCACAGTTGCATAATACGTGCAGAGCTGTTTCGGTGTCCTTTTTGCATCTTCTGCATGTAAGGTCTCCGTTATACAGCCCTATTTCGTTCAGGTGCTCCTTTGTGGGAAAGTGTCCCGTAAGAAGGCCCGTTATGGTGCGTAGTTTGTTCCTGCTCATTGAGAGCAGTTCTTTCGCTACTTTTTCTGATGGTTCTTTTATAAATTTCTTCCCATGTGTTTGCCTGGGCGTATTCTTCCAGTGTTTTTTGTGTTGGTATTTTACCCACTCTTTTAACCATGACCTTGTGGAGCATCTGGGGATGCCACAGATGGTTCGGGTCCGTTCATCAGTGTTGACGATCCTGCTCTTGCAAGTTCGTCAGCTTTTTCATTGCCAGCGATTCCTTTGTGACCTGCAGTGACTTCCAGTGTTACACTGTTCCGAGTCGCCAGTCTTCTAAGTTCTTCGTCGCGTTCCCATACCAACCGAGATGTTACCTTAGAGCTCTGAAGTGCTTTAAGGGCAGCTTGACTGTCACTGTAGATCCTGATCTACCTGTTGTTGTAGGCTCTCATGTTATTTGCCCTTGCACATGCAAGTATTGCATAAACTTCTGCTTGAAATACCGAGGCATATTTACCAAGCGAGACGATTCCTTCATATTTGCTCGACTTGCTGTATATACCCGCTCCGGTGCCGAGTTCATTCCTTGATCCGTCTGTATACCAGATCAGTTCATTCGCTCTGCTGAGTGGTGGTGTGTCCTCTTCCTCAAGCTCCTTTCGATCTTTGATGACAATCTCGAAGTTCTTGCGAAAGATATATCTGGCGGTCATGTGGTCTGTTGGCATTTTAAAAATGTCGTCATCCACGTTTTTTATTTCTGTGTGTCCTCTTCCATGTGCCACGTCATGGTCTGATGCTTTTTCCAGTCGGGTTAGAGCTGCCCTAGCTTCACACATTATGACACAATGTAGCGGGGGAAGGTCTAGCATTATTTCCAGCGCCGCTGTAGGAGTAGTCCTCATTGCCCCTGTAATGCCTATGCTTGCAAGTCTTTGGACCTTGCTTAATTTGAGCATCGCAGAGGTTTGTCTAATATTTGGCCACCAGACCAGATACCAGAGTAGTTAGTACAGACTGTTTTTTTACGACCTGAAGAACCTTCATGTTGACACAATTCACTTAAAGTGCGACGAAATTTTTCAACAGCAGCCACTTTTACTGGGGGCTACTTTATTAAATTTTTGTTCATATTTTATTGATACCTGCTGTAAACTTGGACCATTATTACGACCATTTCCGGATGAGCGGAATTAATGCGAATTGATTCAATTGTGACAGATACATATTCTATAAGCAACTCCACATTTCGGTAGTGTTTGTTTTGGAGGATACCGTACTATCATTATTTTTTGCATCTTCTCAAGTTATTGGTACGGGCCCCTGGGATAGCATAGTACCAAATAATGTAGTGCTATCGTTTAAAATATTCTGTAGTGTTTTTTTTGTTCAATAAATATGTTTAAGTTATTCTGGAATGATATACGAGGATATATAGAACAATTCTTAGCCTAATATAGAACCAAACAAAATTTCAATGTCAAAATATTTTATTACACAACATATTCTCCTCTTAATTGGATACATTTATTACAGCAAACCTGCAACGTCTCTAGACCTTTCAAAAAAAAATGTTTCTTCTTGCTCTGCAAACCAGACCTCCACAGCTTTTATTACCTCCTCGTTGGAAGAAAATTTACGACCTTTTAAACTTTTTTTCAGTTGAGAAAAGAGATGATTGTTGGACGGAGCCAAATCTGGTGAATAAAGGGGGTGTTCTAGTCATTCAAACCCTAAATCACGAATAAAACATGAGATTTGTGTGCAGGGGCGTTGTCCTGCATCGATATTTTCGGGGACTGACACAGAAACTGGCCTTCCCGATCGGTAATCATCTTCAATGGAAAATTTACTTCTTTTGAATCTTGCAGTCCAATTTTTCACGGTCGCATACGAAGGACATTGATCACCAAGGGTATTAAGCATATATATCTTCGTAAATCTGCTTACCTTTTAACCCTTTTAAATACAGGTACTTGATGATGGATCAATACTCCAATTTTTCGATTTTCACAATTTCGGTGGACATCTTTTTTCTTATAATTTATTGCGTAACTCTGGTTTACTTTTTTGACGTCAAACTTCACACTGACACTTCTAATAAGTTATTGTTCGTTGCTATGGTAACGCAATATTTTGTTTATGCATGGAACTGCTCTAGGCTAAGAACTGCTCTAGGCTAACTAGATATCAATACATCCTCGTAATTGAATGACTATGTTTGAGTACTGGGATTTTCAAGACAGTTCATTCTGGCGAGTTGAAGTTTCGTAATTTGTGGTTGAAAAAAAAATGTTACGAATTAACCTTGTATAGTAGCTAAGAGGAAAATGATTCATCCTATATATCTTCGGGTATTGAATAAATTATGCAATAGATGCGGTTTTACTGTAAAAATAAATGCATAAACTTTTTCTTATCCTGCACGCCTACCAAAACAATTACACAAGAATTAATGGTACTTCCCATTATTTATGTTTATTTTTTGTTTTTAACAATTACAATCAGTTTTAGCTTCACCCATTCGTGTGGTATCTACTCCTGATGGATTCTACGAAATGATTACTTGATTGTTTTGAAGAATTGAAGTAATCGCTAGTTCAATTACATTAGCTAATGCAATTTTTCGGAAAAAAATTATGTAAGACGATATTTCTGGAAAGTTCCATCATTCAATTTATTTTAACGTCTTAGTGGAACGGAAAATTGGTCATTTTCGTGAAAACAACAATTTATAAACACGTACACCACACGTACATCCCAAAATACCGACGCCATAACCTTTCCAGCTGATTGACGAGTTTCTCCAGTTGCTGACCACCCAGCCAGATGACGATCGTTTTGATTCCGGAGTGAAGTGGATCCATGCTTCATTCCGGTTTGTTACGCTTTAACATGGTCAAGGGCAGCTCAGAAGCATTAACACGTTCTTGTTTTCGGTCAACAGTGAGCAAACGCGGCACCCACTTTGAACAGAGCTTTCTCATAGTCAATTCCTCATGCAATGACTCACGAACTAATCAATAGAATATCATAAAACTTTGACAGCTGTCTTTTTAAGGTTAGTACTAACTGAAAAACAGGAGATTACAATAGAACTAGCGCCATCTAAATGTCAGGACCGGGATTTTTCAGCCCATGTGTTAAGTAGGTTATTATCTGTAATACATTGGCACTTTTAGTCATTGGGGAACTCATTAATAATTTAATCTAATTCGTAATACGAAACCCTCTAATAATTAAAAATAAAGACGCCCCTGATGTGTTTTCAGAAATCACCAAGCCTATGTATTCTTTTGCTGTTTATCGTGGAACCTTTAATGAAGGTTATCGCCCTTCTAGGAGAGAGGGCGTGTATTAGATCAGCTTCTTGGTAGTCATAAAACCAACTGAATTGAGAGGGAACGTTTTTCATTTTCGAGAACCGTGACTTACGAGAAACTCACGATTATTCTGTGATTTTTTTTGTTGTTTTTAAATAGATTAACGGTCAACGTAATTTCTCATCAAATTGCATACCTACATCAAGATATCGTGACGGTTTATTTTTATAGTGGATATTTTATAATCAATTTCGTTATATACAATGTAAGATAATTTATTCTGAGAATGTAGGTATTATTATTTACCTTTTTTTATTTAAATATTGACTTTAGTTTGCTTAGGCTAAAACCACACAGTTAATCAAAACACAATAAAGAAAATAAATAGGCATATACTAATTCAAACATAAACAAATTTCTGCACAAAGTTAATGAATTTGAAGTAGATCCTAAAAGCTTTTTGTTTCTTTCTCACACCACCTGCAATAGTGACTAAAAACGTCTGCACCCGTTCATGGATATAAGCTAAATATTCTGAAAATTGAAAAAGCGAAACCATCGGGACTCGAAACCGGGACCCCTTAGTTACAAGCCCTTACGCTAAGCCCTATGCTACAACGGTTCCTAATCATTAATGTTCTGTTCGGTATTATAAAAGCTACCTCCATCCTGCTCCGCTCCTCGTCCTCGAGGTACCTAGAGTGCTGGACCTGACGTTTGTGCGTACACCTATCTTACCTACTCGTTCGTGAGCCTGATGCCTTGCCTGTCTACGCCTATCTCACTCTCTTGGCGAGCCTGACGCCTGCACGCCCATTCCAGTCACCCTCTCTCACTATCTCATCATATTATGGCCTCATGTGGACAATTCGTAGATCTAATCCCACTTCTGATATAGAAGCTAAATATTCTGAAAATTGAAAAAGCGAAACCACCGGGACTCGAAACCGGGACCCCTTAGTTACAAGCCCTTACGCTAAGCCCTGTGCTACAACGGTTCCTAATCATTAATGTTCTGTTCGGTATTATAAAAGCTACCTCCATCCTGCTCCGCTCCTCGTCCTCGAGGTACCTAGAGTGCTGGACCTGACGTTTGTGCGTACACCTATCTTACCTACTCGTTCGTGAGCCTGATGCCTTGCCTGCCTACGCCTATCTCACTCTCTTGGCGAGCCTGACGCCTGCACGCCCATTCCAGTCACCCTCTCTCACTATCTCATCACATTATGGCCTCATGTGGACAATTAGTAGATCTATTCCCACTTCTGATATAGAAGCTAAATATTCTGATTATTGAAAAAGCGAAATCACCGGGACCCCTTACGCTAAGCCCTGTGCTACAGCGGTTCCTAATCATTAATGTTCTGTTCGGTATTATAAGCTACCATTCAACCGCGACTGCGTCTTACATGGACTTGATAGAACAGCACTTCTGCTTCAGGTCATGGCTCCGCGTGGATCCCAATTACTGTGGCCATGATCTTGGCGGACAGATCCACCTTGGCCTTCTTTGGTGCACATTCTTTCGAAGAAACAAACTATATAAATTATTTCTTGATCTCTAATTAGCTGTGATGGCTTCATGTTTCGCCCATGATGAAAAATGGCTCAAGAACTCGTTCTCACTTTTGCTGAACATCGCCAAACATGTGCCGCATATTAGCAGCTGCAGCTCTTATCGAACGGAAAGCATTTTCATATCCAAACATTTATATGCGCGCTACGTTGAGGATACGTTTCAGTCACCTCACCAACTTTGATTCTCTGACCGTCCAATAACTTTCCATAGTTTTTATCGACTAGCTCAACCGACTGACGATTTCTTTTAGCTTGACGTTGTTGATAAAATCACAATGCTTATGACGCTATAGAAACCGGTCAAAACTGTCCATAATTTCATGCGAATTAAATTAATAAAAATCAAAGAGTAAATTCTCCAGGAAGGAGAAAAAATCTTGTATACTTCACGGGATGTAAGTATATTTACTAGTCTCGAAGCTTATTGCCAGCCCTTGCTATCACTCGAGCGCAAAACCGTTCTCAACTAGTAAATTACATCCCTTAGTATAAATAACTATTAAACCCCTTACATAGTTTTTGAAACTCTTTCATACTATTCTAAATGATTGATGCAAGATATTTTTCGTCGTCTCGAAGGGTTTAGCAGCTCGAATAGACGGTATGCAAAACACAAGTGCTTTATCGACTTCTTTATCTTTCCCATTAGATATAAACTATATTATTATTACTATTATTACATGATAAGGACAGTGGATCAAATTATATGATCATTAAGTCATTATCAAGTAGAAAGTCCACATTAGAGATAATGACCTAATTACATATATAGAAGCAATCAGACAGAAAGGACGATTCTATTTTGCGACTTCATTGGGTCATATTTACATCATTGTATCTTTTGTATCTCTGTTATAAATATTATTATAATATTTCATTAAAGGTAATTGTAATAAGTGTTAAGTAAAGTTTTAAAAAACCTCTTTCCAAACCGGAAAGATAAAATTATCAAGTCTTATTTTGCCCATAATAATTTACAGTGTATAAATTAAACAATAACTGACACTTAGCCTAAAAAACTACATATCGAAAATGTAGAAGTCTATTTTATTTTTGAAACTATTAACATTTTCTGAATCAATTATTTGCTGAGGAAGACCATTCCAAATATCGAAAAATTCTGTTACTCATAAACTTTTGTCTATAACGAGTTCTAAAAGAATCTTTCTTCAACTTTAAGGATTGCCCACGGAGTCGTCTGAATGAGGGTAGAAAAATGCTTGAAGGTCGCTGAAGTTGAATTTCAAAATTCGAAAGGAAATAATAAGGTCACCTCGGAGACGTCTTTCTTCGAATGTTGTAAGATTTGCCATGGTTAATCTCTCTTCGTACGTAGGTTTAACACGGCCAAAAGACAATCTGGTTGCGCGTCTTTGCACTTTTTCCAGCATTTCACGATCTCGGGCCAAATCTGGATACCACGAAGGCCCGGTGTATTCAAGTGTGGGTCGGACATAGCACTTGTAAAGTTTGCAATATGTTTCGAAAGAAGTTTTTTGTATTAGGAACAGTTTAGAGTTCGAACGTTTACAAATATGAGATATATGATCACTCTTCGTAAGTTTCGAGTTTACTAATAAACCAAGGTCGGTTTGTGAAGTTGATGTTAAAATAGGATTATTTAGACTATTGTCTTTATAATACATACGGAGAATTTTATAAAACAAGAACCTGTACCACCAATATCTTATTAAGCTCCAGTCCTGAACCGAGGATACACAAGAGGACAGCAAAAAGAACCTAAAACATATAAGCTTTTTTACGTCCTTCGACATAATGAAAACCCTTGTTGTATTAACCATGTTTATTCACAATGTATCTAAAGCTACCTCATTCATGCATTCAATTGAATTTATTGTTGACAAAATTTCCGTGAATGATGAAATGAACAATGTAGATAATTGGTTATCTCTTTTTTTCGGTCTTCCTACTACTGTACTATAATTAATTTTTTCAAAGAACCGATAGTTTACCCAGAAATATAGGATGGCATTCAATTGCATTGTAAGCAACATGTTTTCTGTTAACAAAGAGTTCGTATTGTTTGAAACTATTGCCCGAATCTCATGTTAATTATTTCATTGTTTATTGTTCATTATATGTCCAGAAACAATGACTGATTGCTAATCACCATCTGAAATAACACGTACATTTAGTAGATGCTTTTAATGTTCTTTATATTCTCTTTGATGTCGATGGTTGCGTCTGGTTCAGTTCTTTGTATTGTATCTAACATACGGGGTTGGGATAAAGTATGGAACCAAGTAAATATCTTTTAAATGAAAAGAACAATATTTATGAAAATTTGCAGGTAAGTGCAATGGAACAAAATACATCTGATGTACATTTTTTGTTAATAATATACCGTAAATGCCATCAACTTCTTTAATTTAAACGGGACACCCTATATATTTTCACAGATTTTGAAAGAGCTTGTTATTTTGAATTCATACATACTGAGTTTAGTGTAAAAAAATTGTAAAAACGAGGAATAACTCACTGTTAGTTGTACAATAGGTGTACATTTCATTATTTTAGAATAATGAGAAACGAAATTACTTCAAATGTTCAAAATGCTCGCCGTTTACTTTCTGACAAAATACGATCCTATTAACAAATTATTGAGTCACTCTTTCCAAGACTTCTCCACGTAATAGTTCACATTCATCAATAATTCTTTGTCTCAATTCCTGTAAGATTGTTGGTCATCTAATGTAAACACGTGATTTTAGATAACCCCAAAGAAAAAAATCTAACGGGCTAAGATCCGGAGAACGAGCAGGCCACTCTATGAATCCTCTACGTCCATTCCATCGATTTGGAAAATTCGCATCCAGAAAATCCCTAACCCGTCTATCATAGTGGAGAGGTGCTCCATCTTGTTGAAACCAAACATTTTGTGGTAATTGCCCATTCTGTTGAAGTGCAGGAATAATTTCGTTATTTTAGTAGATCCAAATACTTGTCACCATTCAAGTTTCCGTCGATAAAAAATGGGCCTATACGCCTATTTTCGACAATTCCTATCCAAACATTTAACTTCTGTGGATGCTGGGTATGTGCTTCATGAATCCAATGAGGATTCTCATTTGACCAATACCTTGAGTTATGGCGATTAACTGACATTTAAACAAAAAGTTGGCTCATCGGAAAAAACTATGTTAGAAGCAAAATTGTCGTCGACATTACAGATGTACATTAGCCGTTCGCAAAATTCCAGCCGTCGGTCAAAATCATCGTCTGACAATTCTTGAACCAACTGTACCTTATACGGATGATACTTTTCACTTTTTAATATCTTTCCTACAGAACGTCGACTGATACCATGGTTTAGTGCCAAATTTGTGGTGGAAGTTTGAGGTGATTCTTCTAAATCGATTGCAATATTTTGTTCAACAGTTTCGTTCGTTGCAGTCCGCGGTCTTCCAGGTTTTAGCAAATTTTTTACCATCCCAGTTGGATTAAAATGTTTTAGTTACTGTTGAGCGTGATAAAGGATTTCTCTCCGGATGCAAATTATTAAAAATATGACACACTTCTTCATGAGTTCTAACACGAACACCATAACCGATCATCATTAATATTTCAATACGCTCTTTTTCACTTAATTAAACCATTCTAAATTGTAAAATTTATTTCCGTCAATTAGAATTTGACACTTGGAGAATAAAAGACGTACTAAACAGTACTCGTTTATTTATTACTATGCATACAAACAACATCAATTAGTTTATCTAAATAGTTTTTTGCTCTAATGAGGTTGATTAAAGTGCTATATTCCTCGTTTTTTTCAAATTTTTTTACACTAAACTTAGTATGTATGAATTCAAAATAATAAGCTCTTTCAAAATCTGTAAAAATATATAGGACGTCCCATTTAAATTAAAGAAGTTGATGGCATTTCCAGTTAAACCGGAAGTATATTATTAACAAAAAAATGTACATCAGATGCATTTTGTTCCATTGCACTTACCTGCAAATTTTCATAAATATCGTTCTTTTCGTTTAAAAGATATTTACTTGGTTCCATACTTTATCCCAACCCTGTATAAAATATACTATAGGATTTTAAAATAAAACAAGGATTACAATGGAAAGGAAATTAGAAGAAACATAACACAATTGTGGCAGATAATTAGGAGATGACTTACGAGTAATAGTTAAAAGAATAAATTGCAGATAATCCGTCGAGATTAATGATGATATTATGACGTTTACCTGCATTTATACGATGCGGATATTAAGTAATACCCCTCGAACGGGCGACTACGAACTGCCCCAAGATACCTAGATTTTATCGGGTTTTAAAGCCAATTGAAAACGGCTACTTGCTATTTCAAAATCTGAAATTATTCGCTTCGATTTGAAATTCCAATTCAAATCTGTACATATTGTTATTAATGTATCAAAATGTATTTGTTAACAAACAAAACACTATAATATAGTGGACACAAAGCTTCTGGAATGGAAGTAGATAACATGGGAAATGTTACAAAGATTCAGTTTAAGTGCCTGGAGCCGTATCTTTGAACGTTCGACCAAATGCTCCCACGTATTTCATGTGATGGGAGTGGATTTGTTATGTTCGAAATCTCGAATGTTCGACTTGCAAACGAATGAATTTATCAGTTCTATATGGGAGTAAGCGAGTAGAGTCTTGCGCAGAACGCCAAAAAAACAAATAAACATCAAACATAACCTGTGGATATAGCGAGATATAAAATCATAGAAATCATTATACTTAATAAGTTTTTCGATAAATAATAGTACTGAACAAAAATGAACGCAGATGAAGCTTTTATGCATCAAATAATTGATGATTTGCAAGATGCTAAGGAAATGGCGGAAGATACGACATATGACAAGGAGGTTTTCTGGTTCGCGGAAATTTTTCCGATAGTGGGCGCTGCAGTATATGTCAAAGCTGTCATTGGAATGGGGAAAACAATAAACAAATCCATTTCTGTTTTTCTGTCCATTTGATTAAATTTCGAATTTTGGGCGATAAAGGTGTTTTGTGAGAGATGGTGCTCGTTAAAATTGGTTTGGTGGACATTTTAAAATACATTGGAGACAGAAATCGGCCGATGGTAGAAGGCGAACAGGTTTTCAAAGCATAAATAACACTGTGAAATATTATTGGTGAAATATTAGTGGTGCACTTGAACTCCGGCTGATGACCGTGGGGTGTCGAAAGCAACTTCAATTCCATTTTGTACTGTATATAATTAAGCATTAAGGGATATACCCAGCGGAACTATCAAAATTTAGCTATTGCTACTTTTCCAGTGGGTTTTGTTGTTGGGAGACTTCAAATAACAAACTTTTCCGTAGTAATTACACAAGATTGAATCATCATTATTAATTTGTTTCGTAGACAAAATAGTAGTTTCCAAAATTACTTATCAGGTATTTTAAAATATTTACCTAGCGAGTCATCAAGTAAAAATAACATTGATCGCCAGGTTAGTGATAGACAAACTTAAAAATAACGATGTGACGAAATCAATTACACTTGAAATGAATGATAGCTAGTTAATCATACGACTTCCATTTATCTTTTCATTCAACATTTTTTCTGCATAATATCGCTTCATTCCACAAACCTATATTTATTTATAGTATTATTATGTTTTGGCCAGTCGAAAGGCAGACTGTTTCCCGCTATTAATTGCGCTTGAAATTGACGTACGCTTTGACGTATTCTCCAAATGTTTGCCAAGAACTATTTTTTAAACTTGAGTGATATTAAACGCCGACGTTACGTTTCCGCCAAATATGTGGGCTTTTTCAAAACACAATTTTTTATAATTAGATAGTTTGATTCTATTTTTAAATTACATTGTAAATAAAAGATAATAAATGGTGGACTCTAACATACTCGTTCGAGCACTTTTTGTGTAAAACACGGGGAGAAAATTTCAATTGATTCAGACATTCCATTTGAAGTAAGAGAGTCTGCAAATGCTGCAGTGGATAGTTTAATGTCTAAAAAAAATCAAGAAATAGATACGCCCAAAAATTTGAAAAATATAAAACGAAAAGGTACTATGTACTTGCTTATTTTGAAAATTTAAAAACATTAAAGGCGTCGACTTTGTGGACTACATATTCAATGTTGAGATCTGAACTCACCGTGCGCAAAAATGTAGACATCAAGAAGTAGAATGTTTTTGGCTTGGCTGAAGAGACGGTCAGCAGGATACCATGCAAAAAAATCGGAGTGTTTGACGAAGGAGAATGTAGAAGGATTTATAAAAGGGGCTGAAGATGAAATATTTGTATTTGTAAAAGTACAACTTAATTTACGATGTTTATAATTTATTATTAAATAAATCTGTTCCTTAGGTCGCAATAGGGATTGCGGGAGCCTGCAGGAAGGCTGAACTGATGTTCCTCCGAGAAGGAGACGTATTTGATGAAGGAACCTTTTTTAAAATTACAATTCCAGAAAGCAAAACACACGTTATTCGCGAATTTGTAGTCACTGCTGGAAATTCTTGTTGACCTCCGCAAAAAGTATAGAAATATTAGACCTCCTGCTGTAGAGCACGACAGATTTTTTGTTCGATAAAATTACCGGCCTACCCTGGGTCTACCTAATGTTAAAGGATACACAGGACATTGTTTCAGACGCTGGTCAGCGTCTTTCCTGGGAGACTCAGGAGCGGACATTCTGAAAATAAAGCAGCACGGAGGATGGAAATCCAACAGTGTATCCGAAGGCTATATTGAGAGTTCATTAGAAAATAAGAGAAGAATTTCAGAAAACATTCTGCGTTGGATCGATTGTGGTACGATCTAGCGGCACTTGTCGAAAGTAGGTAAAAGATAGAAAAGTAGGTAACCAGAAACTTTAATTAGTTTGCAACCATCTACATTTCACTCATTTAATAATTAAATTACTTACGGACATCCCTTTGTAAATATTAATCTAATAATAATCTAATTTTAGACGTGCAATAATAAATACCAAAAATCGAAGTAATGTTATTTTAAATCTTGTATTAACAATTAATTAACCTTCAAGAATTCTTTTACCATAACAAATTTTACCGATAAAATGAACAACAAACAAATTATTTCTGCTGTATTCTTAGAATAATTGAAAAAAATTTCTAATAATCGAAACGGAATTTGTTGTTTTCACTTCATTTTTCTTTATTTTCTACTTATTTTTGTTTCCATTGAAATATTTACCACTAAATGGTTCCATAAACAATTTATTTTATTCACAATCGGTCAGTAATCCAGACAATTATGCCTACTTTTAAAACGGTAGGAAGCTGACTGACTCAAGGCAATATCATGTTAAGCTGATTTAAAAAAAATTAATTAATACAAACAACTGGAATTTATTAACAGGCTTTTATTAGCTTCACCTGTATGTACGTTTGTGTGTATTTTTGTAACCGTTGCTGAAAATGGGTCAATATAATTCTATAGGTCTGTTGGTCCAATTTCGGAACATGTTAAAAATAACAATCACGGGTTCATTATTAAGGCATTATTTCAAAAATTCCGTTGGATCATCTACAGATTGCGAAAGGGCTTTTCGAACCGTACGATTTACACAAGCACGACAAGGAAAATATGAGAAAAACAGCTTGAAAGAGAGAGAAAGAACAACTGTGCGTGGCCAGCAAGGGCGTGTATTTAGTTCCAGAGGCCGGCCGAATGTCCACTGCCCCTTCCATTTCAACCGCTGTTACCAGAAGCGCAGACTAATTTGTAAAAATGATATTTTTGTCTCGTCATCGTTGACTCCTTTTCGAGCTCATGCACTATTAGGCAAAACCAAACACCTCCATCCGGCAACAGTGTCATTTTCAAATACAATGGCATGCGCTTCCAACGTGATCAACGTTTGTAGCGAAAAGACCTAGGAATAGCAATTTAAATGTGAATTCTCCCTGTAAAGGACACTGTTGCCGGATGGAGGTGTTTGGTTTTGCCTAATAGTGCATGAGCTCGAAAAGGAGTCAACGATGACGAGACAAAGTTGAAATGGGGGGGCAGTGAATCGTAGGATTAGGAACTAGGAGTTTTTGGCCTAACTGACATATTACAGTTTGAACTATATTTTGACCCACTTTAAACAAACAGAGTTAGTGTAAAAATGTAGTACAAAGCACGCCACCCTTTTACCACAATGACATTAATTTTCTTGTCAATTATTTTCTTATTAAATAAAAAATTATTTTTCACTTTTTAGTTCGATTAGCTATAAAGCTTGTATTTAGTTTTTTCTAAACTACAATTTCTTTTTTGTAAAGGTCGACGAAAAAAAATATTAAATTATGAGAACAAATTTTTTTTAAATTAATGTTTTTAAAAGCTTGTAATTAAGCGATTGTGAATAAAATAGTATATGTAAATGAAATTTTCACAAAACAGATAAGATCTGTGATGTGGGATGTGATGGTGATGAATTTTACTGTAAAATTTGCGGCAACACCTGGCTTTCTTGGTAACGAATCTTTTATATACCTATATCGTGATTGATTTAGTCGAATCTGCGAATATACCGTTACGAGAATTATTCAGTTTATTTTTAGTCATTACTTCAATTAGACGTTCCCTAGAATAAACAATAAATAATAGTCGTTGAATAAATAAATTTCCAGTCGGTTACTTTCATAATATTACAACATTTTTATATATTTCTTCTTTAATTATTATTTTATGACACCATATTTAACTATTTGATTCTATTTCCTGTTAACTACTTAACTTTATTGAGTGTTAGTCCTATTTTTTCAATTTGGTCAGTTAAGAATTATTTGTTTTGTTGAGGAACTCTGGCAATTTCTAGATATTCTATAGAAATTCTGGTATTTAATTTTGTCATGCATGTTTGGATCAGAGGCGGCTCGTGAACTTTTTAAGAGAGGAGGCTGGACATAAAACGTTTTTGTAAAAATATACTCTATGCTGCCAATTAATTTAACCGTTGCGCAGCGACCGTACCAGTTATACTTCAGTTTCTCTTGCCCAAAAATTTTTGTGTTCGTTTTTTATTTTTTTTTGGATCTGTGATTTTTTAATTGTGGAATTTTTCATATTTTGGTTTTTTAATTAATTTTATTAATTTTTTTATATATTAACGGAATCCTACGGTCTTTAGTTTGCGAAAAATGATCAATAATATTATCAAAAAATGTATCATTTTGTTTTAAGCGTTTTACTAAATCTTTTTCGATAGATATTAAACTAACATTGTATACCTAAACGATTTTGGCCATTGTATTTAGCAGATAAGTTTTAATTCGTTTGAGAGTAGAAAATGATCTCTCCATCGATGCCGACGTGACAGGAATGGTGACTGTCAAATAACGCATAATTCATTGTGCAGTGCTATTTTATCAAAAAATGTATACTTTAGAACTAAGTTATCTAAAAGTGTATTGGGAAATTGTTTTGAAAAACATTCGAATAAGCTTTTATTCGTCAAGTCGAAAACGCACGCAACACGATGTGCCTTCGTGTATCATCGCGACCGCTAGAGGCAAGCCTCCTGAGAGTGTTGTCATTTCCGCTATTTTTTACGGTATTAGCAATTGGACTGGTCGAAAAAACGGCAACTCTGTTGAGCAGCACGTGTTTCGGTATTGAGATGTTTGTAGAATATAGCCTCAGGGCACTGTTGTCAGATTCAAAAATAACTAGTGAAAACGAGGAATTAACTGTAAAATTTAAATATTATTAGATGAACAGGAAATAAAATGAAGAGTAATCAACAAAATATTTCTGGTGCTATTTGCTGGATAAATTGTTGAGGAGGCTGAGCCTCCTTCGAGTAGCCGCCACTGGTTTGGATGTTTTGCTTTAATAAAATAAATAAAATATCCTCCGGAAGGGAGTAACTGCTTTTGGTAAAAAATATATAATATAAAACACACTTAGATTGTATCATATAGGTACAAATAATAATAAGAGAGGTTTTAAAACATATGGAAAGAGCTGGAGCAAAGTTTGTACGCAACCTGTAGCGCACGGCGCTTCACAGCAAGTAACTGAACTAACAAACCCCGCCTCCCACGACGTTACTTGTCATTATTTTAATTTGAGGTTAGTTGTTGCTATTTTTAAATTTATTTATTTTTATTTGATCGACTCTTTGGCCTCTCTGTAAAGTACTTACTTATTTTTATCATTGGTACTAAGATCACAGGATTTTTGATGATTTATTATAGGTAAGTTAAAAAAGTGGATTTCTTATTTTATACGTTTGAGGTTAGGTTTTCATTTCATATTTATTTATTTATTGTTTGTGTACAAAAAGAATGTATTCGATTTACAGTCACGGTAAATATTAATTTTAGAAAATTAAAATTTAATTTTTGATATAAAAATGTTTTTTTTGTACAAAACGTTGCGGCCCCTTTTTCTAGCGGAACTAGGCCGCGACTAGTGAAATCCGGCACTGACCAGGAGCATCTGTATGTTCTCATTTCCATGATTTGTTGTAATAAAATTATATTATATTCAGCTGGAATTTTTCAAATATTTCTTTGTCTAATCAAACGCCGAAACAATAATTTAATTAAAAAATCGGTTAACAAATTCCAAGAGAAAATAAAAATTAATTTAAATCCGACATGAATTTTACTATCCGTTTAATGATTTTGTTGAAATTGTAAAATAAATTGTTTCTTTTAAAACTTATAAGAATAAGTGTACATAAATTAGACAGTATTTACAAAGAAAACAACAAACGTTTTTGCAATGTAAGTTTATGACAAGTTACGAGAAATAGTACATTCTTCAACGAGTGTAGAATGATGGCTATTATTCACGCGGATGAATCATCATTCAGATTTATTATTTTTTAGTATTTTTCGGAAGCAAACTAAGCGTAGGGCACTTTTATACCCGTCGCAACTTTTAAAGAAAGGTCCGATACAAATAATTTAAAGAGGAATTTACTTGTACAGAGACAGAGAGCCACTCCATTTCTAATCTAATCTACTTGTACATACTCAACCTAATTATTAGTTTTTTTTTTAACATTTTATGCCTTAGATTTTATAAACGTCACTAAATTACTCATTTCTTCATTCCCCTTACCTATTTTATTTTTTCCTATATCTTCCAGTTGGTTTTTCTTTTGTAATTCTGACATTTAATAGTTTTTTTAATGTATATCGTAATTTATAAAATTCCACGATAATCACTGTTACTACGCACATGTGAAGCGTTAAATATTTAAAAGTATCATAAAACCAGACCCATTTGTAATAAAATCTGGTGATATTAACAACTTCCTAGAAGTTTTATAAGCGAGGTATTTTGCTAGCAAAAAATTAAAGATTTGGGTTATGTATTTTCTTGAAAACTGAGAATATTCACTATAGTTAATTACTCTCTCCATAACCACCTCCTTGCTTCTTAGAAATTAGAAAACCTAGGACATCCCAGAAGATGGTATGATGAAAAAGTACAATTTTTCAAAGAAACTCGATACTGAAGGAATAGGATCCAAATACCATTAGCAAACTAAGGAAATAATTGTATACTGGCGGCTCATTCATTCCTTCGATTAGGTTGTGCTCAACAGCCCAGGCACTGGAACTGAATCTTTGTACCATTTCCCATGTTATCTAGTTCCATTCCAGAATCTTTGTGTCTTCTATGTAGGCCACTAGTTTGACTGGAGGAATTTTCAGTAGTTGTAATGGTTGTATTATTTCCTCTCCAAAGTGCTTCCGCCTGAGTCCATGTAAGTTCTCGCAAAAGCAGAGTATGTGAGAAGGTGTTTCATGAACCAGATGATTTCTCCAGAATTACCTAGTGAATATGTTCTCCGGTGTCAAAACTCATGTGAAATATGGGTTCATCTAGTATTGTATCAGTTGTATCAGTGTGTCCTTCTCGAACATTGTTCAATGACCATAAAGTTCCAAAGAAGGGCTTGTCTTTGGATTGCAGTTAATATATTCACTGCAGAGGACAATTCTATCATCATCCACCAGACTATTGAACCATAGTTGATCGTTGGTCTTATGACAGTTGTGTAAAGCCAGTGAACCACCTCAGGTCGTATTCCCCAGGTTTTGCCCATAACTCTTGTTCAGTTTGGAATCAAGGTACACTCCCAGATATTTAACTTCTTTGGATATTTCTAGTTCTTCTCCGAACTTCAGTATTCTACCCAGCGGGATAACTCTTCTATTCGTGAAAGCAACTAGTTTGGTTTTTTTTGGATTAACTGAAAGGTTTAGGTTAAGGCACCATTCCTCCACAATTTGTAGTGCTTCTTGTAGGACATTTACTGACGACTCAAGAGCAATAAAAGGATCTGGGATAGGAGTGTACAAGTCAGCTTACACTTACCTAAACTAAACCCTTCAGATATCCTAAAATGCCTCCAGGAAATAAGTCTCAGAGGCCTGAGGAACTAATTATAAGTAAGCCCAAAAGATGTCTCAATGAATATCACCTCAATATACATACCATTATAACTTTTTCAACATCAAAGCAACCTTTTAATATAATCTTGAACTTGAATGAATATATAGAGTGGTTGATAACTATTGGGACATAAAGTTTGTTCCAATAGGCTGGAGAATTAGTTCGGAATTAGACGAAGCTTGCGTAGATTGAGAGTAACGTTCCAACAAGTCAAGAATTAGTTCTGAAATAATAATATGTAATTCGTTCCAACAAATAAACGAACTGAACTAGAACGAGTTCAAGAATAACAGTGAATGTAATTCCTTGTCTTGATTAAGTAGGGGACGGGACAGCTAAGTACGTGCGAAGAAATGTCCCAAACGATTACAGCTGGAATATAGAACCAGCCCCGATCCTGGACATAAAAACGTCAAATTTTATAACAACAGTGTTACCAATACGCTAAATATATAAAACAGTATACAATTACGACAGACGTTTATCAGACTTTAAATACAAATTTTGTTAGTTGGCCCAAGGGATAATTTTATCTACCACATGTCTCTTTTTAACAATTTTGCCGTTGGTCCCTCGTGGTTCCGCCTATGTTATTAGGTGGTTTCATACAATGTACGTTGTATGTAGTTATCGTGTTTTTGTGTAACATTCGTGAGGGTAATGACTTCCTTTGAAAGTTTGCGTGAACATTGAACATGCACACTGTATAATATAACGTCCGCTAAAATGTTATTTAAGTTACTAGGTCATTTCGCGATAACTCGTCAACTTCATTTACATATTCTCAGAATACGTTCGATTCTTTCAAGTTTTAATTGTTGTAATAAATTTGTGAAAGTCCACCTGCACACTGCACTGCACTCCCGTTCCCGAATAATTCTATTTATATATTTTGGTTTGCGTGGAATGCGGTTGTGATGTTAATCAGTTTGTTGAAAGAGCTTCTGTATTTAATATGGTTATGGAATGGATGATTCCAGTAGACCATTTCAGTATTGCCACTACAAAATTTTCAGGTCTAAAAGGACTGACATTTTCTAGGCTAGAAAGAATTTTTGATTTCAAAGGTTTCTATAGATGTTCCCGAACCAGCCGGTTAGGTTAGTTATTTTATAAATCATTTGGCTTTGTCGTAATAAAACTGTTTTATTTATCGTCTTACAAAGCTTTTATACAGCTTGTATATAACTTTTACAAAATAATTTTTAACGCAGAATCTAAAGTAACAATATAATCTTTATAAAGCACTTAAAACACTTTTTGATAATGTTTTTAAAGCGGTCTTATAAAACTGTTAAACAATATATTAAGCAAAAACCAAGTTTTATCTTTATAAGGTGAATTGTATAGACAATTATACGATATGATTATAAAAACGTTTAGCTACAAATACAAAAATGTCGCAATCAAACTCCTTAAGTGATAAAATACTCCTTAATTCGGCATAAGAAAACACTTATAAAATAGATTAGTTTCATAAGGCCATTATTTTGCAATATTGGGTGTCGTTTCTTTTTCTCGTCTTTACATTGTTTTCAAATGTCAAAAAAAAGACATGTGACATTGAATTGACAGATTTCGTCGATGCAGCAAACACGTAAATATTCAAGTCCCCTAGGTTATTTTAGTTTTTTCAGTAACAACATACTTATTTCAGTCTCGACTTTGAATCGTACACAGAAAGGCCTAGAAAATGTCAGTAATTTTAGACCTGAAAATGTTGTAGTGGCAATACTGAATGGACTAGTGGAATCATCCATTCAGCAATTAATTCAGCTCTTATAATTTAAACAGATCCCAATGACGTATTACATTATTTTATTACGGTGAAAAATAAATATAGCATTTATTTGGTGTACCTACCTTGAACAGTACGGTATTTTGTACCGGTAAGAATAAAAAGGCGGAAGTAAAGGTGACAGATGGCCAGGAAATCCCGGAAAATACATAACGCCACGATTTTTGAAGTTATTCACCGTCTGTCACTTGATTACTTTGACGTTTCACGTGAATTTTTTATGTGTATGACAAAGTTTTTTGTTATATTTTCCTTTTTCTTGGTTTATTCGGCAGGCGAAAAACAGTTGTGTGTCACACTACGCTCGCTAGTGCATGTAATAGTTTGGGATGCTAAAGCTGATTTTCTGCCCTTGTGACACAACATACTATTTCAGTATACAAAACCCTATCTTAACATGCCAATTTAGGACACCGAAATAGTAATTTTGTGTGGAAATAGTTATTTTCTCCTCCCTATATTGCAAACAACGCAGTTTGACAGTTTTGAAGGACGTAAGTAGCAATTACCAAAAAGGTATCGGCTGCTCTTGACGACAGGCTGTAAGTCAACTTACTACCAATAAATGTTGTCCGATTCTTAGACCTACCCGATATGCACACAAAATTTCACGAAAATCGGTCGAGCCGTTTCGGAGGAGTTCAACTTCTAACACCGTGACACGAGAATTTTATACATATATTAGATTAATGGTACAATTAATAGTACATTATTTAACAAATTTGGATAAATAACGCAATTTTTATGAAATGTTCTGTCTCCAAAATTTCTTTATCTCTAACCAAGTTACTCTTGACGTACTGCAGGAGACTTCTGGCTTCGTATTGTATAAAATTTTATTTGCAACTTCCTTTTAATTGTTGATGATATCCGCTACATAACTTTCAGCAATAGTTACATGTACCTGCTTATATTGGTCTCATTTTTCTAAGACAATGTCAATAAAAAGCTAAAAACCCTGTATATCCAGCGATGAATTAAATAAATTAAGCTGTTAACGATGCTTAAAGCTTCATATGGTCGACGAAAAAAAATGTAATATAAAGTTACAGGAAGTTATTTTCATTCAGTGCCTTTTCAATGAATTAATAACCCATTCAAAAACTTTCTATTTACCTCGAGGTTGTTAAACTTTTAAGCCTTAATCGAGCATATTCTCGGTAAATTTTTTATTATAATGACTTAATAATGTCAATAAAAAGTCAAGCCGTCATAAAAAAAACGATGTCTCTAACGACACTTTCTTGCTACTACATCAAAATAGAATTCTTAGTACATTTCGTTTTCCACAATGTAATTACAGTTTTTAGGAATCGGAGTTAAATTTAACTCTCCCTTCCGAAATATTTCGTGACGTAGATTTCACACCGACGGGTAGACAAAAGCATCAGTCATCCCCTATTGACCAGGTTTTCTTGGAATTTCGGAATATACACTACAACCGTTGTTCCAGTATTGTATTAGGTTTTTCTGGATACCAAAACAAATATAAATGCTCTCTATATTCTTGTTTAGTCTGTCAAAATGATTTTTCGTAAAATATCTTCATACTTTACTTTATACAGAGAAAATAAAAATAAAATGGCGCAGTCGATATAGCAATAAATCAATTACAAAAGTGTTCGTCGACGTTATCAACTGTAATCTACGATCTTTACTCGTTGATATACTTCTAACAACTGATGAATTCAGTCGCTGTCCATTGGCCACATTTTAAGACTGTTTGAGAAGCTGCACTTAAAATGGACAAATTGTACAGTGTAGATATTGCAAGAGAAATAGGTGAAAATTAGGTTAATGAATGGTAGATTTCTGCTATATATCAAAATATTTAGAAGAGTCAGTGTCCTTAAAACTAAAGACTGTCGCAATGGAGCTGATAGCATGGATCGGGGGTTCGGACAATAAAATAGTTGTAAACCATAGGCGCGACGGACCTACCAGCCCCATAACCTACAAAGGTACAACTCGATTTTCTGTTGGTATTTAAATCTAAGTACCTGAAGTTTGAAGTAGTTAGTATTCGGCAACTAGAAGGTAACGTCTATTCGTCTAATTAAGATGGCTTCAAGTTCAAGTTTTTCTCCAATTCCTATTCAACGAGTTAGCAAAAGTGCATATAGTCTTTGCGGGGAAAAATATTAATCCTGAACGTTCATAATGCACTTGTGCACCAAAACCCCACAAGTTCTGTTCGCGACATAATTACGAACTGTGCGAATATGATAGGGGTAGGAGAACCTCGGTGAACTTATTCCTCACCCGAGAAAGAAACCATTATAAATTGACGACGATGTTAAAAACAGTATTCGTAGAATAGTGCATGGTATGTATTTCGCAAAAGAAATACCAACATTGGACAAGATTGTGCAAAAGCCGCCCAGAATGACGAAAACCTGCCACAACTATCAAGAACTAGAGTTGCTGGAAACGAGAATACTTAAGGTCAATCCGAAAATATAGCAGCAAATGTACAGCGGACAGATCGAGACGTGAACGGTCAGAAGTACCGCCCACCAAATTCGCACGAAATTCGATCGTCGCTAGCATTATCACCCGACTCGTATAAACAGTTTGCCTTTCTGTTTTCCGAATACTTTCTCTGTCTAGCACTGACTCTGACTTCACGCAGCTCGAAGTTCTCCCACCGTTCACGTCTCGATCTGTCCGTTGTAAGAATATTTTCTATTTGGATGAAACCTGGCTAAATGAAGGACACCGGATCGAAAGTCTGGCAGAGAAAAAAATTCCCGACAAGCTCTGGAAATAAAACTGTTCTTAAAAAATTGGAATACAGTCCAAAATTACCTTGGGCAAAATAATGAAGTAGATTATAAAATTATTTTAGCACTTGTCGGATCCATCCATTTTTATATAAGAATATAATTCATTTTGTTTGCTGAAATTGTTGGTTGAAATTTGAAATTAGAAGGAACAACATTGACCGACTGAAAGCACGCACAATATATAATCCAGATTTACACAATAACTTCATTCTTTTCAGAAACATAAAAAAAACAATAAAAGTATTTACAACACATCATTACTAGCCAGTAATAAAGTGATTTACGTCAGGTCAATAGTTTAATTGTATATTTTCCGCGAATTTCAGCAATTGTAGTTTCTCAATTTTTTTTACGTTATTTTGAATGATGTTTCGAAATAATTTTCGAGAAATATCGATTGATAGGTTTGTTGCGAAGTCTACATTATATTATTTATCAATTGGTATTTTCCTTTTCGGAATGCAAACGTGATAAAACCAAAAATAACATAAATTGAACATACCAAAAAACAAATTTTATCAATATTTTGAAAACATTTAATGTACGATTTAAATTCCTAAATATAGTATTCTCAGAATGCCTTGATGAGCTCATTATGCCATATATGTCTACTATACACGTTATCAGAAATATTAAAACCATTATTTCATTTAATTAAGTTAAAATTAACTAACAACAATCTTTTTTTTGGTTACAGGTTTATTCAGTTTTATCATGTTTGTATAATATACAGTTTTTTGGGGATATTGTATCTTCATCTATGTTTTTCTGTTAAGATTCTGTTCAACAAAATTTTGTTATTGATTAAATTCCACACTTACAGTGAAATTGTATAAATAATATATAAATAACTAATATCATATCAAGGTATTTCATTATCTCTACTTATCATAATCATTTTTTCATTTGAAACTACGTCGAAGATTAAACGAGGTTAACTTACGTTCACGACGACTTTTGAGAAGAGTTCCATTAATACAAATTCATATACATGTGCATTTGGCACTGTTCTTTCGATCGCCTCATCGCAATCTCATCGACCATGTTTGGAACCAGCTACAAAGAAAGTTGAATTCTCATGATCTACCCCCACATACACTTCAAGACATCTTTTATCCCAACTGTTTCAAAAAGTACATAGAGTAAATACAGATTGTGCCATACGATTAACACAATTAAGACAAGGAAAATATGAACAAAACTACTTGAAAGAGAGAGAAGAATAATTGTGTGTTCATCGATGGGCGTGTGCTCAGTTCCAGCTACCAAAAACAGTTGAGAGTGTGTTCAGTGCCCCCCTATTTTAACCGCTGTTGCCAGAAGCCCAGATTAATTTGTACAAATGATATTTTTGTCTCGTTATCGTTAACTTTTTTTCGAGCTCATGCACTATTAGGTAAAACTAAACACTTTCATCCGGCAACAGTGTCCTTTACAGAGATAATTCACATTTAAACTTTTACACGCACATCGCTGAGCGCATAATTGTTCTTCTCTCTTTTTCAAGTAGTTTTGCTCATATTTTCCTTGTCGTACTTGTGTAAATCGTATGGCGTGAATAGACTTTTCGCAATCTGTAGAGAGCAAAAATCCCGTCATGTGCCGGCACCCATATTAGGATGCGTTCACAAAGAAAGCTGGTTACAAGCGCTTGCTCCAAGCGCTTGAAAATTTTGTTGTGTGTACACAACAAACGCTTGCATTTGAAGCTTAGTGTTTTCTCAGCTCTCGTTGAGACAATGTCTTCCTCAAGTGATGAAGAGTTATTTTTGCTTGAAAATGTCGAATTAAAAATCCGTAGAAGGAAAGTCGGTTTTCATGCAATTAACCATGGAAGAGGTAGGTTTGGGGAATACCTCCATCTATTTCCTAAATTGAAATTGGACAAAGTGAGGTTTTTTTCTTATATGAGAATGGAGTTAACCACGTTTAGTTACATCCTCAAGAAAATCGAAAGCGTTTTAGTCAAGTTTTGGGGAAATTGGCATAAGCAACCTATCCATATTGAAGAACGACTAGTTATTTGTTTAAGGTAGTGTCTTTGATTTTTGTAATAAATACTTATCATAACATTTATTTATAGAATATATGTTACAACTAGTTATACAATATAACACATCTAATAGTATACAGGGTGTTTCAATTCTTTTTGTTATTTTAAATTTAGCAACCGGGTAAGTCCTGAGAAGTCTTCATTTCCATGATCTTGAGATCCTTCATATTCATCTATGGATACGCTCTGGTTTGAAGTACCAACAGGTGAAAATGAAGTACTGTTTGTTGGTGTAGACCCAACACTATAAGACATGGGATACGCAAATTGATGGACTACATCCTGAATTTTTGCACGAAATGGAAAGATGTGTTCTGGACGAATATTTCTTACATGAGGCAGGAGCATGTAGTTTGAGGCGTTTGTCCCAAATAGCCCATTTTCTAAAGACTTGAGATATCAGTTCATAGACATCCATACTGCACAGTTGTTTGTCACTGACTGGTTCGGTCAACAAGAGCCGGAAAACAAGTACAAAACGTTTTTGTGTGCTTGTCAGAACTTGTAGCAAGCGCTTGCTAGCCGGGACAGGCTTTGTCTGTGAACGCACACGCTTGATACAATGTAGACTTTTCTCACGCCGGTTGGAGCTTGCAAGCGCTTGCCAACACGCGCTGGACTTGGGCAATTTGCATTTTAGAACGACGATATAAACAATCCCAAATTCTTCTTGAAAAGTGTTTTGGTGAAAATGCATGTCCCCATCCCTTCTTTCTTATCTAGCAGGACAATTTTTGACTTCCCATTTCATATCCAACTGATTACGATTATTTTTCTTGTTAATTAACCATCCACAGTACACGTCTACTACCATAAATAAACCTTGGACACTCCATAGATAATTTCATAATATACAGTTCAAGAATGTGAGATAAGTCCGCCCCTGATTATATCTCATTCACACCTTGCTCTGACCCGACCATTCTGAGTCTACTCTCCCTCGTATGGTTCCCTTATTGATTTATTCTATATCAAGAAGTGACTATTTATAGACCCAGACAAACTTCCCAAAACTGGATAATTGGACTCTGTAGCTAGAAACGTTTTGTGAATGATTAATGTTGAATTCATTTTGCATAGATCACAAAGTTATTTTTTTACATAAAATCCACGAAACATTTTAATTAAAATAATTGAAAATTATAGAAGAATAATTGTAGTAATTTGAATGCATATGTGTATTTTTGAAGCAGAATTAATTAATTACTATGTAAGACATAAAAGGAAATAAAAGTTGTTTGAAATTCCAAATCAAAACATGATAATAAAACATGATTTTATAGTAGCAGGAGGAGGAAAAGGATTTGGTTACATTTTTACGGTTTGTAAAAAACGTTTGACAATATTTCGTTGACTCGTCATCTGACCTTAAGGATTAATAATAAACGTTTACAAATCCCTCATCATATACAGTAACAGATCCGTAATCGTTAAAATTTAGATACTAAAACATGAATTAAATTTATTCTTTAAAAAAAATCTCTAAATGTTTTAAAAACAAATTTAACTTCTACTCATTAATTGAAATTAAACAAGTAAAATTCTTAAAACATACAGGGTGGCCCACCGATAACATATATGTTATCAAAAAAGTTTCAAATAAATAAAAAGATGTAGTTTAATAATGGCCACATTTTAAAAACCTTTTGTACTATACAGGGTATCTGCAAAACAGTGGAATGTATCATAAATACATTTTTTAAATTATAACTGACGAAATTGAAATAGAATCGCTTTTTTATACAATCTAGACGTCTCCGCAGTTCTGCTATTTTTGTTGCGGTTATAAAAGGTTTATAGTAATTTTTGCCTATAATATGAAAAAAATTGTATCTTTCATGTTTTAATTGGAATAAATTATATAAATTATGTCAGAAAAAAAAACTTCCAAACATTTTACCAAGTTTCAATTCTTATACATCCGTCTATATGGAAATTCCGAGAATCTGAAACGTACAAAAACCTTTTGATATGACAAATAAAGCAAAGGAAAGTAAAAAAGAAACATGTGAATAACGTTTTGAAAATATACGGTCCAACGGCGAAATTCTTAGAAATTGGTTTACCTAGTGTTCTCATCCACACCAGGTGTTTGTCGAAGGTATTAGTACGGGTGTTAACGATTTAAGTAGAAAGCATAATATTTAGACAGAGAGTGTGAAATTAAATCAAAATATTTTTGCAACACGTATCTTTTTAGACGTCAAGATAATAGTATCATAACGCCTTACAAATTTGAAAATTCACTAGAAAGTAACATCTACTTCTCATGCTATATGCCCCGACAGACAATGAATTTCACTTCCAAGTTAAACGGGGTTGGTATATATGCAATATATAACCAACTATCTGGTTTGCAATTTTCAAATTTCTAAGGCGTTAAAATAGTATCATACTATAATATTTACTTCTATTGACAACACGCTTTACTTAAATATGACAATTGTTACAGGAAACTGTAAGTATTTAAATTTGGAATTTTGTCTCAATTTTATAAAAATATTCGATTTTCAATATTTACTACGTATTTCATAATTAAAATTTCACTTTTATATCCGAAATTTTATAATAAGTTTGTTCCGATGTCGTCATCAGGATCATAATTGTTGTAGGATTCGATGGATGAAATGGTAGAATTTGAAAAACTCATTAAACGAGGCTGTGTGAATTACTTAGAAGTATTAGACAAGTGATTATATCGATTATTTGATATCGACGGCTTTTGGTTAAGCATATTCGAGCAAACATCCAGCCAGTGTAAAACACTCAGTAGCGTGCAAGCTATAGTCGTATTAGAAAGTTCTATATAATGTTTTCTCCTACCATGCATGATTAATAAAATTACGTTCAAGAAGCTAAGAAAAATAGATAGTATTTTTAACCACGACTAAAGGCAATCCCTAATAACAATTCATGATGGAGGTAAATTGGGATTTATTAAGAACAGCCTATTATTTAAATCAGGAAGTCTGATGATTATCACGACGAGATGAATTTTCAAAATTACAGGATATTACATGCAATTACATTTTAGCTTTTTTCCCGAGCCCGTCTGACAAGTCTCCGATACACTGCAGCCTAATGGCTTATTGTATTTTTGCTCGTGCTTTCTCATAGCACCCAGTCCAGAACCTTTGTCCCCTGCACCAGTTTGTACAAGTTCTTAGCTGGGTGTTTGCTATATAGCTCAGCGTTTCCTTGCGGTTGGCCAAGTAATAACTCTTTTGCGCATGTAAACAGTATATGTTTCACTGTCTCCGTTTCCCTACCGCATAATCTGCGTGTAAGGTGTCCGTTGTATAGTTTTAATATGTACAGGTGTTCCTTTACTGGTGCATGACCAGTTATGAAACCTGTTATGATTCTCAGCTGATTTCTGCACAGTATTGGCAGCTCCGCTGTAAGTTTCAGGCTTGGTTCTTTAATAAAAACGTTTTCCCATGCATTTGCCTTGGGACGTTTACCCAGAAATGTTTATGTTGTTCTCTGATCGAGGTCTTTACAGATCAGCTTTATCATTGACCTCGATACCCTGGTGGACATTATTCCGGTTGGCTAACGTCTTCAGTTCTTCGATGTAAACCCATACTAGTCTAGAGGTCACTTTCTTGCTTGAGATTGCCTTAAGTGCCACCTGACTGATTGGATTGGATATACCTCTGCCTGAAATACAGAGGAGTAGTTTTCAAGTATAGCTATCACCTGGTTTTTTGTTTAGAAACAAGGTATAAACAATAGCACTGAAATTTCGCTCACGTTTCTAGTACAGAGTTTTATTGTTTTCAGTGGCAAAAATATTAGATCAAGTGTATACAATTCTGTATTATTTTCCTTGAAAAACAACAAAGTTTGTTTTTTTCTCTCATGTTATCTAGCCCGAGGTTATTAATTTAAATAGACGGCGTATCTAATCTGAATGATATTTAATTGCACCCTTTGAAGCATGGCAGTAACGAGAACTTTTATAAATTATGTCGTAATAATGGAGTGTGTGTGTATTCAACTATTATTCTAAGAAACTCTAATTACCATTTTATCAGGATTATCAATTGGCAATTAGTAGATCCTTACGTTGCAATCGCAACCGTTGCTGATATTATTGTTCTAACTTTCCTTCTATTTAATTACACTTCGCAGAATTTTAATCGAATGGAAATGGTTAGATACATTGCAAATAATTTATTTTTTTGGTATTCCGAAGAAGCCATTAAAATTACTACACTTTTACTAATCAACTTTAAGTTGTAGTAAAAATTTTATCTATTAATAAACAAAATCCAATTTTTTATTTCAAATCTTTAAGCATTTGTACTTTTTAATGTCCCGAAGAAAATTGAATCTCCAAGTGCGCTATCTTTGCGATTCCATTGCCACTTGTTTTTTGTAAATTTTACGATATGTGAATTCCATTTTACCTATGGAAGGTGGCCCGGCTAATATTTATATTGGTGTCATCTTCTTCTAGCTTCCTTTTTATATTGTCCAAAGTAGGAACAATCTGGCTTTCATAGAGGGAATATATTTTTCTTCTTATTAAATACTGTTGGCCATTGTCCAGACGATGAGATTGAAAATCACCACGTTTTTTTCTTCCACTTAATTTTTCACTGTGAATAATATACTTTATAAAGGATATTGGTGTCTTTGTAAATAAGCAGGTTTCTTTTAAAGCTTATTGTTTAATGAATCCTCTACGTACAAAACAATCATACACATTTTTCACAATTTGCTATGCATTTAATGACAAGTGTTTCCGACGCAAAATTGCGAAAAAAATTAATGATAACTCGTATAGAAAGCTCTTTGAAAAAGCACGCTAAAACGGAATATTTAATACTGCCAAATGAATTCAACGCAGCCGATACAAACCTGTTGGCCCACCCTTGCCTTGTCACTCGACTGTTGTTGGGTTTCATTTCAGGTAAATGGTCGTATTTAGAAGATTTCCGGCAAAAGGTAAGACGATATACTTTGAGACAAACTAATATTAACCAATTAATAATTTTGAGTTGGTATGCACTATCTATTCTATGGAGGTTAAGCCAGTTTAATCATAAATATAGAAGAAAATAAGAAAAAATAACAAGTAATGCCACAAGGAACTTATAGAAGATATAAATATAGAAGGTTTAACGATTTTCTTTAACACTTTGGTAACTTATGTCAATCTCTCATGAAAGGTTGATGATATTTGATGAGGAGACAGTCAAGAAAAAGTTGTTCATTCTAAGTATTTAAATTATTGCACGTTTTATTAATGAAATACATGTAATTTGGAATTCAAATAACAAAGTCTGTAACTGTAAACGAGAGTACTCAAAACGCAAACAACGTCAAACATTGTCACCAACGAACGTTTTTCACTCAAAAAAAGTCCCTACATTTTTCGACGTTGTCAAACTTCTTTCAGGTTTAACTAAACTTCGTTGCTACCAAATGCAATATTAAGGGCGTTTAACTATTTAAACCAGTTTAGTTAAACGGGTTTAATACCATAAACGGCACATTCGGCCATTAATACTTATCCTTGTACACTGTATCCGTAAAGTATGGAACAAATTCATTTTTAGCTAAACAGACCATTTTAAGAAATAATCCTGAAACACTTCGATTTTTGATTTTAATTTACCGTATTTTAAAATAACAATCTAATATACAGGGTGAATTACTTTCGAGTAATGACGTCACCGTCATTTTTTTTAAATGGAACACCCCCATTTTGTCTCAATTTTCGGATTACTCTAGCTGAACTGATTCCAAAAATGTATCACATGTTGATTCCAATTGGTACAGGGTGGAAAAATATATAATAGTTTTGTGGGTGCTCATAAAGTAACGCGTAACATTCTTTATTAGTTAAATTAACAATATTATCAAAAATACTTATTGTCTAGCGGCAATTGGTTTACACCCTGTAGTTTGTTACATTTTTAGATTAATAAAAATGAGCTATTTCCAAACATGTTTAGTACCTGTGGTCTAGCAGACAGAATATGAAAGAAATTATTTCTTATCAATTTAAAAAAAACATAGTCGTCTAGTTTTTCTGATGAGGCCACTTTCACGTTAAATGGCGAGGTTAACCGTCAGAATTGTAGATATTGGGCAAAAGAAAACCCCACTGGATGCGTGAGCATCATACACATTACACAAGTAAATGTATGGGCTGGAATTGTAAGAAATCGAATCATCGGACCCTACTTTATCGAAGGTAATTTAAACGGGGCAACGTACCTTGAGTTTTTAAGGGGGTATCTCGTACCTACTTTACGTAATTTGTTTTCCAGCAGACGTAATCCTGGAGGTTTTGATGAAAGTTTATAGTTTCAACAGGATGGTGAACCTTCATATTATGCTGTAGATGTTAGAAGGTACCTAGATGACATTTTTCCGAACAGGTGGATTGGTAGACGTGGACCTATTGAATGGCCAGCGAGGTCACCAGATTTCAATCCTTTGAATTATTTTATGTGGGGCCATCTGAAGAATGTTGTGTATCAAACGAAACCAGCAAATATTCCAGAATTAAAAGAGAGAATTCGGAAAGCAATAAACAATATTTCTAAAAACACAATAAACAAGGTTCAACAAGAATTTGTACACCGTTTGGGTTAGGTACTGTCAAATACAGCAAGGGCTGCAGTTCGAACATTTATAAAATCATGTATTTCGTCATATTCTGTCCGCTAGACAATAAGTATTTTTGATAATATTGTTAATTTAACTAATAAAGAATGTTACGCGTTACTTTATGAGCACACACAAAACTATTATATATTCTTCCACCCTGTACCAATTGGAATCAACATGTGATACATTTTTGGAATCAACTCAGCTAGAGTAATCCGAAAATTAAGACAAAATGGGGGTGTTCCATTTAAAAAAAATTACGGTGACGTCATCACTCGAAAATAATTCACCCTGTATATCAGAATATTATTTTAAAATACGGTAAATTAAAATCAAAAATCACCGTGTTTCAGGATTATTTCTTAAAATTGCTTGTTTAGCTAAAAATGAATTTATTCCATACTTTACGGACACAGTGTATAGTATAGAGTAAATTTTCCTACCATACAATTACTTCTATATAAATATCTAGATCTAGATATTGCAGAAATAAATGAAGCAATAATCGGTTGCGAAAAACCAATTTACGTCTAGAAGCATTTAATGGAACTTTTAGATTTTTAATCATATTTAATAATTTAAGGATATTTAAATGTTTGTTAAATTGATAACGTTCCATAAACAGCATTTTATATTTAATTTCAACAATAGTATATTATGTATTATGTACAAACCATTGTTTCTATGCTGATAATTTTAATTGCGTTAGAATATGACAGAAATACACTCCATTCCAAGATATATCGTTTTAACTTTACACCAACATGATTGATTTAAGCAGGTAGTCGTTAATCAGATAATAATAGCACAGTAAGTAATATCGTTTCTTCGGAAAGGTAATGCCTAAAGGCCAAGCCACACCAAACATCCATCCATCCTTCGGGTATTCAAAAAAGATCGCTCGCCAGCTTGGCAGATAGCGCAACCCCGACCGACATCCGTCCGTCCGCTGGACGTTTAAAACGTCCAATGGATGGATGTTTTAGGTTCGCCGGGGACCGATTTTTCCTTCGCATCCGCATGGACGTTTCTCCTGCACATGAGCTCTGAGCCCGGTCACACGCGCTCCACTCGGTATCAGACAAAACTACCCTAGTCCACATGGTTTCTCTGAAAACATATTCGTTCATCATCGTCACTACAGCTGCAGTCATCAAGTCACGGGATACTTTTTGACAAATCACTTTCACACCAAGGCACATTAAACGACATTATTCATGCACTGACTGCACTGCTACTGACACAAGTGAACAAAATATTCGTTGATGAAGAGATTCATGAAAACATCCGTCCACTGGATGGATGCTTTCGGTGTGAATCGGAGCGCTCCGTGGACGTCCATCCATCGGACGGATGGATGCCGGTGTGGCCCGGCCTTAACAGTATAAATGGGTCGACTCCAGAAAATACTTGCCAAAGATCCTTGCAATCCTATAGGCACGTGGTTGTATGTACATCTCCTCGATGGATACTATAGGTATACAGAGTATCCAGCTTTTTATTGGCATTGTAATATTGTATTGGTAAAATGTAAACAGTAAGAGATAGGGACTAGTTGTGATAAAACAAATTTACCAATTTACCTATCTATAACTGCCATACAGAGACGTTTTGTGATCTCCAGAATCAGTAATTGAAGCACTTTCCAAAATTGCTTTACCCAGCTCTGGCCGACCGTAAGGAAACGCTGAGCTATATAGAAAACACCCAGCTAAGAACTTGTACAAACTGGTGCAAGGGACAGAGGAGTTGGACTGAGTGCTATGAGAAAGCACGAGCAAAAATACAATAAGCCATTAGGCTGCAGTGTATCGGAAACTTGTCAGACGGGCTCGGAAAAAAAATTTATAGTTGACGTTCCGATATTTATATTCGGTTATTGGCCACAATTTGCTTTGGAATCTACTTGGATCCACCTACCAAGCAATGTATTGTATTATTGTAACGTTAATTACTAGTTACATCTATAATTTAAGAATGTTTTACAATTTTAAAATGGTAATATTTATGGAAATTAAGATTAATTACCTATACTAGTTTTTACATTGTTTCAAAATACTTTCAAAATAAACCAGTACTTCTCAAACTCGCGCTACGTTAAACAAAATATGTAAATATCTATAGTTTATTCATAAATGCCGCAAGGTAATAAATCTTCGTGACCCTTTCAAAACCAATACAGGATGAATTCAAGTAATATTAAAACATTATCGTGAACATTATTTTTTTCTATTTCGGTGTCGGGTAAGTAGCTTCACTTCGTATCGGGACGAGTTTAGGGTCTTTTCTATTGTCAAGAGATTGAAAATTAAGTTATTATGGTAGTGAGTGACGTGGGTTGGGAATGAAATAAATGTTTAGAACTTTTTGAAAGTAATTGAGTGTTTCTCTTTCTCTGAAAATATGTCCTCCGCGGGATTTGCGGAAGGGGTTGGAAAATGGCCCATGATCCCGAAAGTTCAGTTTTTGGCCGATATCTCCCGAAATATGCTACTTAGAGAAGTGGGGTTTTGCTAGAAATGAAGTACAGTTCATTACCTACAAAAATGGTCCCCATGATTTTTGTCCCTGGATCAATATTTCTTGCAAAAATTTCCCGGAAAACTAAAAAACTTAGCCAAAAATTTTAAAAACCATCGAAAAGAGGACATTTTCAGCTTTCCAATGGTGTGCATTAAAGACCGATATTGCCAATCATTGTTTATCAATTTGCGGTAGACCCGAGAATTTTCAGAAAACTCCGGAAATCAAAAAAAACGTCCCAATAAAAACATGTTGTTTATAAAGATACACAAAAATTATTTATTCATTCTTTCGGAATACATTCACCACCTATCAAAGTCCCATTATCCAAAAGGTTTCGGTAAAACTACGCTTAATTTAAAAAATATGAACGGATTGATAAGGGCGGTCAAATATTCAGGAAAAATAAAGTTTGGCCAGTTTTTTCAATATTCCTGGAAAATAAAAAAAAACGAAAAAGTTACACGATGTTATAGGTACAGGTCCCTCCTTTCATATGCACTTTGAATCATGAAAAAAGATTCATTTTTACTCAAGTTATGGGCCAATTTGCCCGCCCCCCCATTCCTACATTCACGGAGCGTGCTCCCGGGGACGCCGCGCAGCAGCTCGAAATCCAAGGTACGCTTGGGCCCGTTTGTCTCGAAAACGGTTAAACTTTTGACAAAAATGATAAGGATCATTTTTGTAGATAATAAACTGTTCTCCATTCCTAGCAAAACCCCACTTCTCTAAGTGTCATATTTCCGGAGACATCGGTGGAAAACTCAATTTTTGGGATTATTGGCCATTTTTCAGCCCCTTCTGCAAATTTCGCGGAGGACATATTTTCAGAGAGTAATCTACCCGTGAATACCTACAAACTGCAAAAAAAGTCCGACAATAATGAGATAAACAGGTTGGGGGGTTTCTCGGTATTTATTTACTGGACTAAAATCAAATACGGTTATTCTTATGCAACCCACATACAGAGACCTATCATTTAATTTCTCACTGTAATGTTTTAGTGGAATTTATTATAGTTGAAATTTTATTGTACTAAAATGGTTTGATCTCAATTTAATTGAATTTTATTGGAATTATATTTCGAAGAATGTAACAGTGCCAATAACACTGAGTGTCTAATAAAAGTTTTAAGAAACATTTTATTAACGACCGTTGAAAATTGTAGTATTTCATTTCTTTTAGAACATAAAACGTTTTTGTTAAGAGGAGATAATTTTCAGATTTTTATTCTGATCGGTTTTACCATGATGCCTAAAGGCGGGTACTCACTAAAAATAATTCGCAAACATCGTTTGCAAACATTTGCAAATGTTTGTAAATGCTTTTAAACATTTACCAAATTGTTGTCCTCACTGATAAACATTTGTACAAACAATATTGTTTGAATCAATTTGTCGCAAAGTTTGTGAAGGTTCCATTTTTTAAATGTTGAAGGTTATTATTATTATATAAGGTATTACATATTGATACCTACCTTTACCTGTTCCTAAACTATTTTTTTCCTTTGCTCTTTCCCTTCTAAATGAAGTTGTCAAGGAGTTTAATTTGGTTTTTATTATATCGTTAGTTGTATTAAAGTATAAAGCTATTCCATTCAAAGCATCTTGTTTTTTTTTGTTTTCAAATGATAGAAGCTATGTTGTGGATCCCGTAATTCAGGCTTTAACTTGTATAATTGTATAAGTTCTAAACATCGTTCATGATCCCACTCCATTGTTCAGTTTCAATTAATAACAAGAAATAAAAATTTTGTTTTATTATTTGCGTCACCTGTTGACAAACCGTCCACATCGAACTATTTCGCAAATTCAAAACAAACACAGCATCACGACAAATCCTTTGATCTTTCCGACTTTACATAGAAACGATACAAACACACGCAAATGTTTGCAAGCATTTGCGGCCGTAGTACATACCAAACAAACACCGTGTTTAAAATCGTTTGTGAAGGTTTATAAACATTTTGCTTGTCTAGTGAGTACCCGCCTTAATGTACCATCGAAAATAACCTTCCTGTACAAGTTACACCAAGTATTGAAAAGTGTGTGAATAAGTTTAATCAAAAATATATCCAAACATATAATGATAATTTTGATAGAATATTTTCAGTCAAAACGCCAGTACTAAATAAAAATTATTGTTCGTTACCACAAAAACCGGAAGCCACAATTTGGGGAGATAACTACGAAATCATAATCGCGTACGAAGAAAAACGACCGGATATAATTTTGGTTTTTTGGTATTAGAACCACTTAAGTCAGGCTCCGCCTCGGCAATCAGTTTGCTGGCTCGACTATAATATAGACAGTTTTTCGTCTAGAAAATATACTTACACCCCGTTAAGAAAGAAGTGAGGGATATAAACCCAAAAAATCTAATTAGCCTAGTCAAAGTAGATACACATAAAACCTCACAAAAAAAACAAAAATATTTAAAATTCAAAATTGGGTATTTAAAAGAGTTGTGTTTAACATGAGAAAAACTTTACGATGCTAGACATGCGATTTTCCGGAAAATCGTCGAGTGAAAATGTTTGTTCTTGTTTTTTCGCTCTAATTGTTTAAATAATAAATATACAGAAAAACTTCCAAATCAAAATTTGTAGCTGATGCATTTATCTACAAATTTTGTCTGAAAAGTTTTCCTGTAAATTAAAAAGTTTACGAGATAAAATTAATTTCAGTGGTAGTCAATTCGTGGTTACTCGCGAATGGCCCGTGAGCCAAATTTATTAACCGCTCGACTTAAAAGTTAGTAATTTTGGGCTTATAACATTCTGAAAAAATAAATAAACTCATGTCAAATGTAAAGAAAGATCTCAACTTTTAGAAAGAGATACTTTCAAATTTGAAAAAGTAGAATTTCTGACTGTAATACAGGTTATTATAATTCCTATTTAATTAATACTTATCCCAGAGAAAATTCCTTTTTAAACGAATGCTTCTTAAAAATCTGTTTTTTTGCATGCTTAATTTTACTTGTTTTTTTTTAGACTTCATTCAATTATATCTTTTTTCGAAATTAATATAATTCAATGAAACTTTACCACTAAATACTTTGAAGCATCTATTTTTGAAACTACTATACAGTTTTTCTATAAATATCAAATGTTTTAAATAATAGACAATTATTTACAATAAATACTTAAATCAGAGGTCTTTCGGTCTTTCAGCAAATCTTCTATAACTTTTTATACCGTTTATGATATTATCTAAAAATTTGAGAACTTTATAATGAACCTATTCAGAAGTGATTGCGATACAAAAGAACACACCTATGGCTCAGGTAAGAAACAGAAGGGAGCACAAATAAAGGTGAAAAAGTAGGTGAGAGAGCGTGGAAAATCGATGATAATACATAAAAATTTTAAAAAATAATTTTTTTTTCAATGTCTTTGTAGATATCCCATTTTAGAACACATTTTATATGAAAATTTTTGTTTATTTACTATCGTAAAATTAAAAACATGAAAATTGATGATGTTCAAAAATACTACTATGGAAATTTCGTATATATTTTAAAAACTAATTTAGATACAAAAAAATGATTAGACAAATTTTGTAAACAAATGTATTAGCTACAATTTTTGATTTGAACATTTTTCTGTGTTTTCATTATTTAAACAATTAGAGTGAAAAAACAAAAACAAAAATTTTCACTCGACGATTTTCCGGAAAATCGCATGCCTAGCATCGTAAAGTTTTTCTCATGTTAATCACAACCTTTTTAAATACTCAATTTTGAATTTTCAAGTTTTTTGTGTTTTTTGCGGCATTTTACGGATATTTTGTGTACTTTGACTACGCTAAATGTGTTTGACAGGGAAGATTGTAAATTCTTGTTTGAACTCACCGATGATATTTATTTAATGATGAAGGAAGTTTGTAATGATAATGGGAATTGCTGGAGCGTGGCGTTCTAGTGAACTCTGAGCAATGAAAATGGACAATGTTCAATTAAGGCATGAAGTCATAATTGTTACTATTCCTGATTACAAAAATGGAGTGGCACGTAAATTTACAGTGACTAAAAGTGACGATGAGAAAGTTTGTTATTTTAAAATAGTTCGAAATTGCATGGTTATAAGATCGACGAATTTTAATCCTCTCTTCTTGGTGCGATATCAAACTGGAAAGTGCTTAAACTAGCTTCTCGTGAAAAACTCGATTTCGACAATTGTAAAATTGGTAAATTTCTGATTGGCAGTGGCAGTGCCGTAGCTATTATAGGGCCAGGTGGTGCAGTGCACCAGTGCCCCGGAGCTCAGTGGGCCCTCTAACCTCAGCTTTGAAAAAAAAAAATATTATTTAATACATATTCGGGAATGATACGACGCATTGTCCATAACAATTTTGCGGAAAAAATTGCTCCATTTAAGTGTTGTAAAGGATTTATAAGAGTCACAGAAATATTACTATGCTTTTCTTATATAAATTAAGTTTTATAAAATAATGATGGTAACTTTACGGTTACTATTATATAAACGAAAATGTTTATTGGGTTAAGTAAATATCTGCATTCTTATTTCGTATAGACTTGTATTGTTCTAACAGATATTATTAAATATATTATTAAACAGTAATAAATACTATTAATACCTTCATTTACGTCTTCTGAATAATTAAAGAATGTTAGATACTCAATATACTTTGATTATTTACCGTACTAATTCACCAAGCGCATATTACCCTCTTTATCATCCGAATACTTTCTCATTTTAACTTCGCGCCTCTCGTAAGCTTTTCTACATTCACTCCTGTATTTGCCAAACTGTACATATATACATACTTGTTAGATTGTTAGATACCGAGAGGCCTTTTAGAAATCTTAAATATATTTTTATTTATATTAAAAATTCAGAAAATAAAACATCGTTGACCTTCTGTATAATAGTTAATTTAAAATCAATCGCGAGGTTTAATTTGAGAAAAATAGTGAGTACACTAAAACATACATATTCGAAAATGTACACAAAAAACACTTTACTGGCATAGAACAACAGCAAATTACATAGCGTGACAAACAAATGCGGTAGATAATAATAATCTAAAATTACTACCCGCATTTATAGAATACTAGGAACTCGTAAATAAACTTATATTCTATCTAAATAAGCAGTATATTGATTAGGATTACCGAGAACTAATCAAAATGATATAACGACATCAGACATTAGCGCTCTCACGTTATGTTTATATATCTAACTATGTACCAAGTAATCTTCATAATTTTATTTAGTACCGTTTCATACTGTCTCTAGTTATAGTCATAGGTGTAACGAAATGGGGGTTATTGGGGACGTAACCCCCCCATTGATTGGAAGAAATTTAAAAAAATAAATAACTGAAAACACCCAAGCAAGATTCGAAATTCCCTCTCTTACCAGCGATCTTTCCTACTTTTGCGAGTGGAATCGTCTTTTCGCCACCTGTAAGTCACGTGACCCGTCTGGTATTAGCTTTATTTGGGTTCATGCTTTGTCCGGAGTTTGCTCAGTCAAAATTGGCTTGTTCGGGTTTTAACAGGACGGTTCTGACACCCGCAGTTTGGCGTTCGGGTTTATTTTAAAGCAATTCTAGGACGGTTCCAAGTCCCGAGCTAGGACGATTTTCGGATTACTTTTAACGCATGCCCAAATCATTTGCAAAGGAGGAGGGTGGGAGCTATTTTGAAAATTCGCAGAGGAAAGAGGTTAGAGGAAGAGGTTTGTTTATTGTGTGTTGATACAGGATACATAACAACAGAGATGATGATAAGTTATCTTCAATTGTCAATTTAGTTAGGTTAGTTCAGTTCTATAGACCATGCGGGATGTTCGGGTTTTTTCAAACTGTGTTCAATTTTAAACGGTCCGAAAATAGTTCTTAGGACTGAATAAAGTACGCAACTAGTTCTGCGCAATTCCAGATTGGTTTACGGACTGTCCAGAAACAAAAACCCGAATAAAGCTTCTGAAGTATGTTATTGCGACTCCCACTCCAGAGTTAGTCAGTCAGTTTTGCTCGATACACTTGTGTTGCCTTGTTCCAGCCTTTTTGAATGACTCAGTTCCGCAATAAGAACGCCAAGAAGAACTGGAAGACAAACACAGAGGTGCAATATTGAAACCGACACTCCTGAATCATATTTTAGGATTTTCATATTTTTTCCAACTCTGGATCACTTTTTAAGTGAATTAAATCGTCGGCTTCTAAAACATGAAGAAATACTGGGAAGTTTTGGGTGTCTAATATCTACCAGCAATGCTAATGCCACCAAAACACAGGAAGAAAGTTTAAAGAAACTTCTAAATTTCTATCAGGAAGATATACAAATTGGTGATGCTGCTGCCATTGGAGAACTTCATATGTGGTACAAGAGGGTAAAAGATTTGAAAATCAGTTCAAGAAAGGCAATTAATTACCACACTGTCTGTCACAAGGATGTTTTCCCCACTATTAACACCCTTCTGAAAATTCTTACCACTCTTCCAGTGTCCACAAGCACTAGTGAAAGGTCCTTTTCGTCTCTACGAAGTCTGAAAACTTACTTAAGAAGCACAAGGATGTTTTCTCCATTATTAACACCCATCTGAAAATTCATACCACTCTTCCAGTGTCCACAAGCACTAGTGAAAAGTCCTTTTCGTCTCTACGAAGACTGAAAACTTACTTAAGAAGCACAAGGATGTTTTCCCCACTATTAACACCCTTCTGAAAATTCTTACCACTCTTCCAGTGTCCACAAGCACTAGTTAAAGGTCCTTTTCGTCTCTACGAAGACTGAAAACTTACTTAAGAAGCACAACTGACCAGCAAAGGTTAAACGGGCTTGCTATGCTAGTGAAGTATTGGACGAATTAGCAAAAACACCTCGCAGACTTGAATTTAGATTGTCTTGAGTGATTGTATATGAACTTCTGTAGAGTAGGGAACGATCTCAATTTTATACTAATATATTTTATATTTCAGAATATTTTCCATCTTGTTTGATAATGCAATTTCCTTTTATTTTTATGATGAGTGCTTAGCGTTAATTTATTGTTTATTAAAGTGTAGTAAGTTATTGTAATCAATAAATAGTATTTAATCTGAAGCAACATGATTATAGTAAAATATAATATGTATTATGAGAAATCTTTTTTTGAATGGAGTAATATGTTGACTGGTGGGGGTAAGCACCCCCCATGGGTCAACTTTAGTTACGCCACTGGTTATAGTTACAGTTAATAAGAATAATCAATCTGTCACGTTTTTATTACATAATAACTGTAATTTGAATGATTAATGGGATTGAAGATTATCTTATATCTACCAAAAAAATGGGAGCATGCTATTTTTAAATATAAAAATATCGACGTATCTCACCTTTTCCAATGGGAGAAAACCTGACCATTGGGGTGCGTTCAGAAGCTTTGTCTGGTAAAGAAAAAACGCATGGTATTCTTCTTGGTTGTATAGTTGTGAGTAAAATTAGTTTGCACTGTTTCACAATTTTTCGGCGAGATAAGAAATATGTAAGCAAAAGCAGAACTCCTTCTGTTTAGACCATCAGAAAATAAAATTTCATTTTCTGGTTGAATACACAATTTGAAATCCATGAAGTTGACAGTTTGAAATACGAAATTTCACTGCATGAACAGTAAAAAGTTAATGCGCTTGCGTCTGGTTAGAATGAATTGATGATGGCCTTGCGTTGCATGTTTTATTAGTTTGTCTATGCTTAAACTTTTATGTATCCAGTTAATAATGGTTCTCTAGCTACACACAAAATTTGAAACTCATCAAATGTCAATTAAAAGCTACAAACTGGATGTTCCGATTTTAAGTCGGTCACACTGTATATTCGAATTGAATGTTCGAGACAGTTCAATGTATATTCTAAATCTATCAGTTAGGGGATTATTGCATTCTATACAGTATTCGTCAACTAGCTTGATGTCCCAGAAATTACCAACTAAGAGAGACAGAGTAATAGTGCCCTGCCTACTCGTCTGCTATTGATGGTGAAATTTTGACAAACGCCAATTGCATCGAACCTTATCAGGTGTTAAGATTTTCAGTAGCGTAGCGTCACACAGTTATTGTTTCTGCTTTGTACAATAAAGTGTTTGTAAGAATGTCAGCCGTTAATGAAGAAAATCGTAAATGTACTGAAGGACAAACTCTTCGTAAAGATAAAAACTGTTTATACCTATTCTTAGAAATATACCTAGCTTAAATAATTTCCCATTATCTTGTGTTTCTTTTATTCTCATTACTACCTGGAAGAAATTATTTAGTTTCTAACAAATTTTAATTATAGTCCCTCCGTAAATATAAGATCCTAGCTTTATAATCTTCAGTTAGATAAATTAGTATATTAAAGTATAAGTGGATATTAAGGTCTTTAAAACACGCGCGATTTTTCGAGCACGACGGCGAAGCCGGAGTGCTCGAAATAGAGCAAGTGTTTTAGAGACCAGTTATCCACGAATACTTTACGCTATTTTTTTTTATTGGTGCTCTTTGAAATTATAAATATATACTGGTATCTATTACTACTACAACAACAAGAAATGGAAATAAGAACTCATAATGTAAAATGGTTGAATTCGTGATGCTTGCGTTGTCATGGAAATGAGAAAAACATAAACTAATTTGCATTTTGTCTTTAAGACTTATTGTTGTCACCGAAGTGCAAAAAAATGAATTCTAGTATCGATTTTTTAAGTAGTAAAGCAGAATCGCGGTTAATACCGCAAAAAATCTTCTGATGCGTATAAAAAAAAATTGAAATTGTTAAATATTGTTCGAATCGTGGTTTTGACGTTACAAAGTACTCCTGTCAGATCAATAATAAAAAAATTGTCATTTAGACTTCGTTTCTCGAGTTGTTGATGTTGCCATGGTAACTTTAAAAAACGCGCGTTTTTGAAAGTTCGATTTAAACACGATGAGGCGTGCTTTAAATAGGTAAAATGGTTCACTAATAAAAAAAAACATGTTATTGTAATGGGTACCTTATTGTTAAAATATTATTTATGTACTCAGAATTCAGGTATAAAGCAGATCCGTTTCTATTAAAATCAATATACCAATAATTATAACAATGAATTAAATATTATTTATTAAGTTAGGATCATATATTTCCGGACGGACTTTACTTTATTAATTGTACAAGTTGTGTTAATTTGTAACAGAAAGCGTATCCTCAGAACTTGCACGGCACTGTCTACAGTTATCGGATGGGCGGCGTCAATAGCTCCCTAGAAAGCATTTAGGACATCAAGCTAGTTAGCGAATACTGTAGTAACTTTTTGTTTCATACATTTTTTATCTAAATAATAGAGAAAGGAAAAAAATACTTCTCTCACTCTATTTCCTAGAGTGTAGTAAATGTTATTTGATTTAGAAACTGTGCATCTTTATTTCAGAAAATTAAAATAGATATAACTTATTACATTCCTACCCTCTTCAAAGATGTATAAATAAAAAATCGAGTTGGTCCTTTTAAAATTACACCTATCAATTTATTTTATTAAAAATAGATACCCACGGAGAAATAAACATATTCACGAGCTATAATGTTCAAGGAATAACCAATTTTGTGTGTGGCGAAACCAAAATAGACATACAAAGAGCTGATATCAATTTAATCACCAAAAAATGACTACTATGACTACTACTATGTGACTACGTTTCAGCCACCCGAAAATGGGTTGGAACAAAATAAATAATGTTTTTTTTTTTAATTACGCAAAAACCGTTGGAGTTACAAAAAAAAGTTACAAATAAAAAATGTAGAGCTTTAAATTTTACACCGAAACTTTAAAATATCATAACTCGTATTAAAAATTTTTACGAATTTTACTTTTATTTAGAGTTGTAGAGTCCGACCACAATAACTTTGGGACACCACCTGATTCAACGTAGGGCCTCGAATGAGATGCCGATCTCTGACTGGCTGCGGCTTCGAGCTTTATTTTACGTAGCTTCTTCGTTTTCATTTCATTGTTGACAGCAGACCAGACAGTACTTTGCTTTCGGTCTTCTTGTGCAATTTTGTTGTTGCAAATAGTGAATTTTTCATGTCTTGGAACTTTTTGTGTCATGTCTCCCAAGAGAGTGAAACAAGGAAAAGCTTTGCATAGTCTAACAAAGGAAATTATTGATCGGGTTGCTGCATTTATGCCCACTTATGTATTGAGTCAGTTGAGGGAAAAATATCATCCTGAATTGAACCTAACAATAAATTTAGTTTGAAAATTACAGTTTCATATGCAATTCAGTAACGCCACTGGCTGATACGACACACCCGCGACCACGTGGTACCCCAAAGTTATTGTGGTCAGTCTCTACTTCCTCTGTGACTTTCAGTTGTGATCTGAAATATTCAAGAAACACTGATGAAAACCACTAATTTACTACCAAACAATTTAGAGTTGGAGGAAAACTTTTGCTTTGGATGTTGGGATTTGGGTGTAATTGAGAAAGTATCTGGGAATTCCCTGACGGGGACAGATGCAAAATTCTAGATTATCCAGTATATATTTTTATTTGCCTCACATTAGCCGAGTTACTAACGAGTTACTGGTTATAAAAATTTAAAACCGTTAAATTTTTTGCCCCAAATGGTAACTACCGAAATGTCAAATCACTGACCAAGGTAATAACTTCAGTTACCCTGTTCAAGAGGTGGGTAACTGGAAGTGGTAAGCTCTAATCCTCACACTGTTTTGGAACTGTTATGAGGTTAATTATGTTGATTTGAGTACAGTCTTCGTAAATTGTGAATTTCCATTTGATTTTATCAAGTTTCCGGTTTTTTATGTGTGGATGTAAAGTTCTTCCAAAGTTAATGTAATGACCCATATTTTTAATCCGTGTGAAGGAAAAAGCCTCCCAATGGCGTGCATATAAATTTTTTATATATTTGAATATTGTGAAATAATGTTAATCTACTATATCAATTTGAATGAAAAAAATTAACCTGCATACAAAATTCATAAAATTTGTAATACAATAATAACGCGTTTTCCTCTAGAACACGGAGTATATAAAGAACAGTTTTTTGTATCGTCAACCCAACCATACTTGACAACATCATGCGTATCAAACCAAGTTTCGTCTAAATAAATTATATTTGAATGACGGTACCCTTTTATTTTGCGCAAATACTCCTGTCTAAGTTCAGCGATACGCCGAGATTCCATTACTACCATTCAATTATCTAACTTCTTATATGTAAATGGTAAATCCACAATTCAATAATCCTGCGCATCATCTTGGACTGTCGTTTCAAATGGTCTCCAAAATGCCATTCTAATTAATTATATTATAAAACTTACCCTAACGTCTACGAATAAATAAATATTATATTAATATCAATTCACTGACGCCATTTAACCACTACACCATCAAATAGGTATTATGTTAATGATACTTTTCTACACTAAACCACCTACACTTTCCTATAAATACCAATAACAATTCACTAAACTCACTCAACCAAGAAATAGATATTATATTAAATATTTCTTTAAAACAAAATTCACACCCGACACTGAATGTAACTACTGGATTATAAGCCGAACCACAACACAACCCCCCCGAACACTCTTAAGACCGTAGAATTTTTTCTGAGAAAGTAGTCAAAGGGAGTATACTTCGGTTATTTCGTTATATTACGATAATTTAACTTATAACGTTAATTTAAATAATGGTCTACCAATTTAAGGATATTTGTGGTTTTTATTTTTTCTTTAAACCCCCCATTAAGTAAAATATTTAATGGTTTGTTATAATTACAAAAATTGCATTTCTACGATTTCCTATGATACAATAACATATAATTAAATGTAAACAGCCCATTCACATAAAAACTATAATTTTATATTTGCAAAAAATATCTATCGAATGATTTGTTAGACATATACTTACAGGATGTTTCCAATGTATCGAATATTAAATATTGTTGTGAGCGATTCGTCTTTCAATAACGTTTTTGATAGTTTTCATATTGTATACTTCGTTCCAAGATATTTCCTTTTGACCTATGCCAACATGATTGATTTAAAACCAAAACTCACAGCAGGTAGTCGTTTATCTGATAACAGTAGCAATAGTTTCTTCGGAAAGATAATGCCTATAGTCTATTTCGGAAAGGTATAGGGTAATAAAATGGGGAATTCCGTCCAGTTCGGCTCAATTTCGGTGTCGGCCATAGGCGTAGGTCTTGAAATAGTATTGTTTGTAATATTAAAATTTCAAGTAATTATTAAGTGTCAATATCGAAATATTGTGTAGGGATTACTTAGGTAGTAAATTATACAGTTACGTTTTGCGTTTAACAGGTACCGTTTAACCTTCTATTAGTGCCTCTGCTTAATTCCAACCCTATTTCAGATTTTTAAAAGAAGGTTTGCTAACCTTTCAGTCGTGCCATACGAGGACATGGATTCGGATGTTTTTGAAGACTATTTTGGTGAAATAATAAAATATCTTCCGGCTGATTAAGTAGTAGTTATGGATAACGCAAGTTATCATTCTCGACGCATAGAGAAGACTCCAACTTCATCTTGGAGAAAAGAAATTATTAACTGGTTAACCACCAAAAGTATTAAATTTGAAGATAATTTGATAAAAAAAGAACTATTAGCTATAGCAAATTTACTCAAACATCGTTTTATGAAATACGCCGTGGAAGATATAGCAGAAAAACATAGTGTAACTGTGCTGCGCACACCGCCATATCATTGCGAACTAAATCCTATACAACTTATGTGGGCGCAAGTGAGAGGATTTGTGGCAAGACACAACACGACATTCAAAACAAAAGACGGTAAGCTACTGTTTCATCTTGCCATTAAGGAGGTGACACCAGAGAACTGGCGAAAAGTAGTCCAGCATGTCATTAAAGAAGAGGAGAAAACGTGGGATCTTGACTACTTGATCGATCGGACCGTCGACCAGTTAATTATAACGTCAAGAGGAGATGACAGTTCCTCAGATGACGAAGAATACTATGATTTTTTATAATTTAATTTCTGTATAATGTATTTTTTGTATAATGTTCAATAAAAAATAAGTGTACCTAATACTATGTACATAATGCCTAATTTTTATTCTGTTAATATAAAATGTTTTTAAAAGTATCGTACCGACACGCCTTTGGCACACTATTTTCAGTGTTTGCGAATGGATAACAATAGGCTAAACCCATATATTGACCCCAACCCGGGTGGTACTACCTGCACTTGATAAAAAGAAAGAATTTTACAATGAAATCAATGCCAAACTATGAAAGTGGCTTAAATATTCGTTGGGTCACTCTGTACTCCCTTTGCATATCTTATGAGGTTTTATTACCCTATATCTTTCTGAAATAAACTAAAATAGTGTGATTATTTTCAGAGTTTTAGTTTGTAATAAACATTTGTTATTTGTTAAACAATGACATGTATTTGAAGAATCGTACAAAAAACCTGATCTCTTAAAAGTTTTAGCAGCGTTTAATATCGAAAAAGAATGTGTTTGTGATACTATCGCTAAAAATACCGCGCAGTATTACGGCTTGTCCCATATTATTGCATATTTAACCCCATAGAACACATGTGGCATTAGCTAAAATCCAGAGTTAGGTATGAAAACGTTTCACCCACATTAAACTCATGTGTTATATAGTTAATTAGAAATGTGACAAAAAATATTCCTATTGATAGCTAGAAAAACTCGATTCAGTATATTATTAAGGTTGAAAGTACCTATCGAAATGGTATAATAAGCACCCTTAATTATTAACTTAAATGAAGATGATAGTGACAGTAAACTAAATATGGGATGTGTTGTGATTATACTCCGTTTAACTTAGAAGTGTAATTCAATGCCTGTCGGGGCAGATAGCTCGAGAAGTAGTTGTTGCTACTTAGTTTTTCGAAAACTTTGTAAGGCGTTATAACAGTTGACGTCTATTTTTCAATGTAAATGGATGTAATTGCATATTTGAACGTAGTTTTTATTTCTGATAAACTTTTTCCAATAAGATTATTCGATATTGTTAAATTTAAATGTACTTTACTCTTGAGTAAAATTCATATATTTTGACAAACCTCGTATAATATTGAAAAAAATTGATATCTGATTATTGTATTTTAGATTTTAGAACATGCAGAGCTTTTTATGAAGAATAAGTTTTTTTCCTAAAACTAATAATAAAAAAGTTTCACATATGGTTCCAACTTACTGAGACATATTGTATAAGTAGTTAGTTGTAAATAATATAGAATTAGTTGTAGCTTGTAAGTAGGTAATGTATTGACGTAAATAATATACGTATCTATATATTTTTTCTCTATTTCCTGATAGTTTTTTTGTTTTATTTAAAGTAATAGTTCATGTACTTATCTCTTTTTCGATTTTATTTTATATTTTATATTTTTAAAAAAATGTAACTTGGATAACTTAAATTTGTTTTTAAAAAACTTTATAACTTGTATAATTCTGATAGTATGTTAACGGTTTTTATTCTTCGATTCCTTGAAAATATTATTGATGTTAAATTTGAGTAATAACGGAAACAAATGCCTATTGTGAAGGCTTTCCAAAAGATAGTTTATTAGACCGTCTTGGAAAATTGGAATCTTGCTAGGTGTCAAGGGTATCGAATGGACTGCCTAAGTCAAAAGTCAGAAGAAGCGAGGTGCGGTCATAAAAACCTTTCCGAACAAACCGAAAGCGCTTGTAAATTCCCATGAGATTTTTAATTTGAAATTTTCTGTTGATTTAGCTATAAGATCACTAAGCGTAAGGATTAAGTGGGGAATGGGAAAAAACACCAGCGTGGTTCAAACAGAACTGGCTGGTATCACAATTGCCACAAAGGAACTAACCAGAAAAAGAATTTCTGGCAAAAACATAAGAATCTGCACTGATAGCAGACAAACTCTACTAGCCTTGAGCAGACAACGTGTTACAGCAGGGCTAGTATTAGAGTGCCATCGACATTTAGCTAACAACTCGGTAGATAACAATATTATCCTGAGGTGCGTTAAGGGGCACGACTGGAGCAAAGGTAACCGCATTGCTGATTCTTTAGCCAGGGAAGCGGCTGGACTTAGAATTCTTGGTCACGGCGACACCTACGGCCTGACGCATTCGACAATTGCGGAACTAGCTAAACGTTACATCCATCTTGAATCTCTAAAGAGATGGGATGAAATCAAGGGATGTGGTCTTGCCAGGATCACCTTGGGAAGCTGGAGTCGAAAAAATATTTGGCGATGACCAGGAAAAACTTACGTTCAACGATAGAATTTTTGACTGGCCACTGTAAATTAAAGGAACACCTCCATACAATGGGGCCAGAGGACACACCAGGAAGATGAATCTGTCAGGCATGTCTTATGCGAGTGTGCCCGGAGTTATCGTCAATAAGAGAGTGTGTGTTCGGTGACTCATGGCCTACACCTGCCGATATATAAGAGATGTCTCCTAGTGACCTGTCCACCTTCCTGGAAAGGACAGCATAAGCGATGATCTAGGAAGACAACTCCTCGGGAGGATGTCCAAAGGGTCACATGCAGCCTAAGTGCTGTGGGCCTAACTCTCCCTCCCTACTCTACAGATGCAGAGCTATAAGAGTGATCGGTATTAGAAATAAGTAAAAAGTGATAAGTTAAAGACGTTTTTACAAGAAAATCTGAAAGGTTAGGTTTGGAAATCATTTTTAAACCAGTGTGAACATAATTGGGGTTATGTTGTCGTTTTTGTTAATGTTTAATTTATTTGATTATTTTTATACATTTCATTGTAGATATGGCTTCAAAGAATGTATTGAAACTTTTTAACATTAATGAATTCCAAGATAATAATAATTTTCTGAAAATAATAAATGGTGGGTTCAATAACCTGTATCTAGTGAAAAGTACGGAATAAATAAGAACAGTAACTGTACCTTTCCTATCTTGCTTATTAAAAGATAATACTTAAGTACCTACTTACCTTGTTAAACATATCCACCTCTTTATTTCAGCTGCATTTGAAGGAAAAACAAAATAAATTATTTGCAAATCCTTTTTTCACTCTAATGATCACAACCAGGTACAAACACATGACCATTTTGAAACTTTCACTGTAAATCTGGAAATAGAAAATAAGGATTCCCATTATTTGTCAATAAAAATTACAAAACTTTAAACACAAAAAGACATCATACGCCCACATAACCTCAACTATGTTTACATTGTTTTAAAAACTCTTTGCAAACCTTACCTTGCAGATTTTGTTTGTAAAAAAGTATTTACTTATTTCTAGCAATGATCACTTTTATTTATATTTATAACTACTTATATTAAAGGCAAATTAAAAATCTCTTATAATGTTTTACAAGCATTATAGATTTGTTTGGAAATGTTCATAGGAGGAGACATAGAAATAGATATTAGGTTTGTTCGTAGAGTAATCACAAACGGTTGGAAACTAGATGACTCACGCGCAGTGAATAAAAACCGTTCACTTAGAGGCTCTGCTCAGGAGTCCAGCTGTTTGTGATAGCTCTACGAACAAACCTAATAAGACAGCTGTTAAACGTGTAGCGTTTTGTGGCATAAAGTTACCTTTAGCGCCTACCTTAGCTAGAAGTATGAACTATCAGACTCGGGCTTTTTCTTCTTTCAGGATACGCGTAATATTGTACACTATTTCCAATTAAATAATTTTGCATTTTAATATTTGTTTTTTCGACTTTTAAGTCAAGTCTTAAAAGACTAAATAATAATATTATTGTGCTAAATCATTCAGCTGCAAATAATACAATGTTCAAAATATTAACTAAAGCATGTTTTCACATAACATAAGTAATACTTAAAACTACATCCCAAATCATATTAGTATTAGTACCTACATATTATTTCGGGTCATGAACTTTTTGGAAATCTTCATTGTTGCCTGCATAAAAATATTTCCATTATTTTATCAAAACCTAACCTCAAACGTATAAAACAAAAATCTTCTTTTTCAAGTAGCGGGTGGAGGGGTTGTTGGTTGAGTTAGTTGCCGTTACAGGTTGCGCAGTGGCGGATTTACCAGCAGGCTGAGTAGGCTAGAGCCTAGTGCGGCATATTTTATGTCCCACAAGATAAGAATAAACCATTTTTTGTACGTAAACAATTGAATAAGTAGGGAATCGTGGGGCATGGATGACTTCATAAATAGGTTTTTGCTCCTCCTATGCTGCCATTCCATCATTAGAAATGCAGATGTATTAATTACGACAATAACTTTGGTAAATCGGAATCTGGATTATTGAAAGATCTTCGTTCCTGCTGAATGAATCAGAATTTGCAAAATGTTTATCCTAACTTGTATATAGCAGTTCGCATAGCTCTATATAATAGAGCTTTCTTGGCTGGAAAAGAGTGAGACATTGTCTAAGATCTACCTTAAGCCAAGAAAACCAAAACGCATTAGATTTGTTGTAAAAAAATGTACAAAATGGTATTGTGAAACTTTTATACCTGCTCTGTGATGGAATGTCTCATCCACATTATCAGCTTGGTTCTTGCTAGATAATGAAATGAACCCAACCTGTTTCTTTTGCATTTTGAACTATTAAATTGTTGGGATTTGAAAATAACCTAGAAACTGACACATTGATCCCCTAGTTCACCATCGTACTAATTGCTGGAAAAAAGTGTTGTAATAAGGACGGTAGTACACAAACCATGAATTTCATTGACAAAAAAATGTTATTAATATGATTGTCAACTAGGTTATCGAATTGTAGAGATCGGTAGGGGCGGCAACATTTGAATTCCATATGCTCTAAAACCTGTCTTATTATTTCTCTATAATAGGCAGTCCACAAAAAATATTTTTATTGAAACATCAATCTTTTATTAAAGTGTACTTGTATCACGACTTAATGAAGATTAAGTGGATCCCTGTTTTTATCTCAGTACCACAGATATTGGAAAGTGGGAAATACTATTTTTACATTTAATAAACGCGCGTATTTCCCGCTGTTTGATAGAAAAATCTGCAGATATCTTCAATAAAATCCCATTTCTTATGGAATTTCAAGAAATTCGTTTATTTTTTTGTTTAATACATTATAGGGTGCTCCACTGAATTACCAAGAATCAAAGGAGAAAATTTATAAAAAAATTATGAATAGACTGTTAAATAATTGTAAAAATTAAAATCAAAAACATAACCTTCAATGAAAAATACACCAAGACAGAGCAGAGAATTTTCTAAGCTGAGCTTTATTAAATAATGAGGATGAGAAAATAGTATATTATTCAACAAGCATATAATGATGGCTATTATTCACGAATGGTGCATTTATGTCGCGAGCCGCAGGCGAGTGACATAAACACCTGAGTGAATAATAGCCATTATTTGCGAGTAGAATACTATATTTTGTCCACGACTATTAATTACTTACTTGTTATTACATTTTTTTTCGATTTTTCTGGCAGTAAATTTAAGGAGACTATTTTCTGTCTGATTCACTTTCCATATTAAAATTTCTGGTAATATAAATTAAACAACAGTATAGTTATTGAAATTAGCAATAAATATACAATAAAACGTCACTTTTGCTTTTAACATATATCATACACACTAGATAAAAAACTGCATATAAAACGATCTACTCGTATATATTCAACAGCTTTATAAACCATCATATATATCTTCGTAGCCTGATGGTTTACGGCTCTGACTTGGTTAAATGAGGAATTTTAGACATAGGATCGAATCCCCGCCGCGGTGAAAATTTTTAAATAATATATTGTGTCATTTGTATATTAACAATCTTCAATATAATTATGTGTCATGTGACCTTTTCATTATCCACACCCATTATCCACACCCATTATCCACACCTATTATTCACTGGTGTATAATGTACGTCATTATACTTGAAGAAACACACGTAAAATGTAAAAATTATCAAATAGTCGTGGACAAAAATATTTACGTGGTTTATACTGGTTATAGGTACTAAACGTTAGATAGGTACCTATAGAAAAGTACCACTTAAGGGAGCTATCGCCCTTTAAAGATGACGCTGTTAAGTCAGTTAAGTCAGAAGGAACTGGGATAGGACTGTACGAGCCAGGAACCAAACTCTGAAATCTTGGGAAAAAACCCAAGTATCTTTCAAGCGTAAATTCACACCATAAGAAAGTGTGCCCAGTTCAATATTGACAAAGGATATACAAGGCAAAAGATTATCATATGTCGGTTAGTCAAGCAGCCATTAAAGCACTGAGCTTTTGTGTAATCAGTTCTAAAATGGTGTGAAAATGCCTAGGCATACTCAATGAACTAGACAAGAACAATATAGTAACCTTACTGGGGATTCCAGGACACACTGGAATAGAATGAAATGAAATAGCAGATGGACTAGCAAAGAGGGGGACTGAAAGATCCTTATGGGGGCCGGAGCCCTTTTGCGCTATCAGCCCCAATGTGATATTGGAAGAAATAGGTAAAGCCGAAGAAAATAGAAGATCTGATCATTGGAAATATCTAGTGGGGTTTAGACAATCAAAGATTCTGATGGGTGACTACAACCTGTTGAGATCAAATGAATGCATAAGTCAAAGTAAAACTGCAATAAGAGTTTTAACAGGAATCCTAACGGGACATTGTCGCCTGAATGGGCACCTTAAAAAGCTCAAAATAGTGAAGGATGAAGAATGTAGATTCTGTGGAATGGAAAAAGAAACCTCCATCCACATACTTGCAAATTGCACCGCAATTCAGAATCCTAGGACAGGACAGGAGATTATTGGATAGAAGAGGGTCATTTACCTAAGTTGAAGCCTGCAGATATCCTTAAACTCCTGAGGGAAATAGGACTAAAGGAGCTACTAGTCTCTGAGACTAAGTGGAAGTAGGGGGAAACAATAGATCTTGACGATCTTGTAGGTCTTGGTGAATGTCACCCCATCACACAAACAAATCATTTTTTTTTTAAATATTGTAACTTAAAAGTCCCAGGATAGAGCACTCCACCTCAGGGAGTGGAATTCGGCACCAATTAAACTATTTTATTCGCTATCACTGGGATTAGTACAATTAATATTAAATTGGACGCCACCAGCTTTTTAATCGAACGAATGCAATAAAAAAACAGAAACAAAAGGTGGAAAGCTGGAAACACCTCGTAAAAATTAAACTTAAGTTACTTAAAAAAATTCACAAAATGAACCTACTTATTCCCGAACACGTGTATCAAATTTAATAAATATTGAATAATCAATACAAAAATTGAAGATGTTAAATATTTATTGGATTATCCAAAAATTTGTATAAATTAAATACTCAAAAAAACCAAACGAAGAGGATACCAAGTGTAATATAACACGCCAACTTCAAATCTTACACACGCTAAAGATAAGACTTATCTTAAAGGGCTGGGATGTTGGGCAGCTCTGGCGACGATGGTGACGATGGTGACGATGGCTGCGATGGCTTAGCAGGCGGTGTACCTCGGGAACAGGAAACTGGAACAGGAACTTGACTAAACGTTACTTGCCTAAATTTGTCTAAAACTTGCCGGCTGCAGAGCAGCCAGACGATAAAAATTTGTTAACCAACAATAAATTGAGAAAATATTTTTTGAATGTTGCCTTAGTGGCAGTAGAGGAAAAAAAAGAGTTCAAATCGAAACTTGAAATTTCGAATATCTAAAGACAAAAATAGAAGGGGAATTTGATAAAAATTAATGTTTTATTTTGGAGTGACTAATGCGAAATTTGGGAGGAAGTGACTAAAATTAACTAAAAAAAATAGTTTTTAAAACGAAAAACGTAACAGGCTAAACAGCATGTTACAATTATATCAAAAAAATCGCTACAAACTTCAAACTTGGTACATAGTATAACCTGCTGTCCTAAGTTGTTTGCTACAAACCCGCGGTTTTTATTGCCATCACAAGCGTCAACGTAGAAGGGAAAGCGGGAAAATTTGGTTATTTTTTTTATTTTTTGACAAATTTTACATTGAATTCAAAAATTAAAAGGTATTTTCCAAAAAAATGCACCGTGTTCTTAAAAATATTGAAAATTGGAATGTTTTTTGGATTTTAAAAATATTTTACATTATTATAGTTGAAAAACGAATTCCACACTTTTTAATTAAAAGGTTGACCTCTTAAACATTTTCAAATAAGAATTGTTTCTCAGTATATGATTATGGTCTTCAAGAAAGACATAAACCTCTTTTTAAAAGAACGGTTCCCGGTATCGCTATTTTTTTTTTGCTTTAGGTACTAGTACCTACCCACGAGAGGAGATTTTCACTTTCTCTAAAAACTACTTTTAGAATGTGTGTGGTGTCAATAATACAATACAAAGTCGAAGAAAATCAGTGAAATTATAGGCTGGTAAGTGCCTATTATGTGATATTACCAAGTATCGAAGAGAAACTGAGTTCGCGCGAATGAAAGTTCAGTTACATTCGAAATGTTTACCATATTAAGGTTCTGTTAAATCAGTGGTTAACAAAATGTTGATATAATGTATAGATATTATATGGATATAGAGTTCTATGAAATTTTATTTAGTGTATAGATCTATAAAATTCAATGGAGTGTGCAACAAAAAATTAACCTCATGTTTTTTCTTTATTAACAGTTAGAATTAATCATACCCAACCTCAATGTTATACCGTAATTTGAGCTACATTTTAAAATATATTAATTTAAAAATTCAAATTTGTATCCATTTAAATAGCCCGCTATTGCGTTAGTGGTGTCACCTATGTGGTATGAAGTTATTAACAAGCCATTAAACACAAACGTGTGAAGAAAAGACATGCGAATAAAAGTCAGTATTCTACAACTGTTAAATTCACTGGGAATTTGTATACAAAAAGAAAATACGTCATTTGTGATTAAAAAGAAGTGTCAATTCTAAAGATGAATAATTTTTTTGAAAGCAAATTTTTTAAGAAAGTTAAGGCTGGTTTAGCCAACGAATAGACTTTTTTTAGTACGAAATGGATCATTTTTAAATCTTAATATGTATATGTAACCATTCACCCAACGTACAGTGAATAGTACATTATTTAGTGCACAAAGTTCGTAACTTTCAACTTTATGCATTAAGAATTATGTTAATAACGCATGTGCGCATGCGAGGCCATTTTTCTTCCACTTTTCCATGATTAAGATCAGCATAGCCTAAAAATTTTCAAGTTTAATGATAATTTTTAAGGTGAACCTCGTTATCGTTACAAAAAATTTAACTTTTTATATTTAAAAATAAATATTAAAATAAGGTTTTATCCACTCAAGTTTAGTGTCAACAGCCAACTGACAGTTTTTAATGCATACAAATTGCGCATTGTAAAAACACCATTTTTCTGATCTGCACTAGGCATTATAAATTACGCATTACACATTAGGCACACAATTATGAATTACACACTATCAGTTGGCTAAACCAGAATTTATCAGAGTAGAAAACTGAATGTATGGGTGGTGATGAATTATTATTAAGATTGAAGGGATTGAGAGACTTTTGTCAGGAAGAAAAAGCTAAAAAAATTTAAAAGCCCATAAAAATTTTTGGAAATTAAAATTGGATTGTAAGTAATTTAGAACTTTTTTGATGAATATGTAAAATAATATTATCACAAATATGGAAAATTAGAAGAATCTCAAGGATTGGTTTTATACCTGACTACAGGAAAGTAGCATTTCGTTATAATTTCGGGAGGAATTTAAAGAATTAAAATAATAGTATTTGGAAAACAGTAGAAATTTTTTTTCTTGAAGATCGAAAAAATTTTAAAACATTATAATAATAGAAATTTAACATTTTTATATAAGAAATCGAATAATGGACATTTAAAAAAATCAATTCTTTAAAATAGAATACAGCTATTTATTCATGATTTAAAAATGTATAATATATATTTAAAAAGAATTTAGTTTTGAACCCAACCCAGAAATAGGAATTTTTTTTAATAAATTTGCAATTAATATTAAATAATCTTTAAAAAATATAAAAATCAATACAATAACTTAACATCTTGTCATTTTTAAGTCTCTGGATTTTTGTAACATTTAAATTTACTTTTTTTCCATAAAAAATTGTCCAATTAAGTCGGAACCATATGGGACACTTTTTAATTCTTTTCTGTATAAAAAGTTCTGCATGGTCTAATACTCAGAGACTGGCGTGTCAGTGCATCACTGGAGCACAAAGAAGTACTCCGACAGCAACCATGGAAACAATTCTAAACCTCCCACCAATTGACCTAATAGTCAAAGCAGAGGCTAGAATTGGGGCATATCGTCTCCAGTTAAACAATAACTGGAATCCTCACCCTAATGGACATGCGACAATTATCAATATAATCACAAATCCAATACTAACTATGGGTACTGATTATATGACGCCAACCACATCACTAGAAAAACCATTTAACATCGAAATAGATTGGAAAGGAGAATTCAAGGAAACACCCAAACAAGAAATAGTTTGGTTCCAAAACGGACACTGGTACTGGCGACGGAATATACGATAAATCCCCCAGATGTGACATTAATCATTCACTGGGAGTAAATACCACTGTATTCCAAGCAGAAATCTACGCAATTGACTCATGTCTGAGAGAAAACATAAGGAAGGGATACAGCGGTAAAAACATTCTTATCTGCTCAGACAGTCAAGCGTCAATCAAAGCACTTAATAGTAGTACAATAAAATCCAAACTTGTCTGGGAGTGCTTAAAAAACCTCAAAAAACTCAGTGCCACAAATAAGGTAAACCTGAAATGGGTGCCAGGTCACAAGGGTATTGAAGGGAATGAAAAAGCAGACGCCCTAGCACGAGAAGGATCGGCAACCGGTGTAACAAAGGCTTCGGTAAGATCCACATTAAACCAGTGGGTGCACAAACAACACCTCAAATACTGGCAAAGAATTCCGAAGCTCAAACACAGTAAACTGATGGTTATAAACAACCCATACCAAAACTTACTGAAGAAATCCTAAAGTTAAATAGGAGAGATATCAGGCTGGTAACCGGCCTTATAACCGGACACTGAGGCATGAGAAAGCACCTTCACACAATGGGGATCTTCCAAGAAGAACCTATATGTAGATTATGTGGTGAGGAGGACGAAACAGCCACCCATATAATTTTCGAATGTGAGGCTCTACGTTGGTGGAGGTATAGACAGATAGGGCCGGATGACCCTATATCCAACCTCACCAAAAGAGATACTGTGAAGAGACTTCTAGATCTCATCAAGGTCACAAATCTTCTCACGGACTAGCAGACAGACAGGACTATACTATAAGCCAACGGCTGCAGTGTTGGGGCCCACTAACCCGGCCTGTTTCGTTTGTTTACCAACCAACCATGGTCTAGTACTTGAAATAAAATCATCAGATATCAAATCCCTTGAGCCGTTTACAAGGTTTGTCTAAAAATATTAATCTTACTCAAAAGTAAAGTACCTTTATTTTTCAAAATATTGACAAATGGAAAAATTTGATTATAATTGAATACCATTATCAGATATCAAATATGAAGAAATAAAGGCAGATCCAATGGATCAGATTGCCCCACAATATAGCTTCAAAAATAGTCATTCCAGAGAGAAAGGACTGGGAGGCAGTGCCTCATATAACAGCGAATCTCAACTGGTACACTGATGGCTCTAAAATAGACTCTGGAGTAGGAGCCGGAATATATGGGTTGCAGGCGCGAGCCGGCATTTTTAATTTTTTAACTTGTAACTATTACAATATAACATCTATTGTTTGTAACGTTAATAAAATGCCGAAGTTCTTAATTAATTAATTTTTTTTAAACGAACTTTTCACAAGTGAACTTAAAATTTAAATTTTACATTTGCAAAATAAATCGGTATGATTTTATGTATCCATTAACTATTCAATTGCATAACTTAATAATGAACCGAAAGGTTATCATGTCTTTCAATAAAATAGCTGATTACAAAATGTATTACTTCACTTTACTAATTACTTCAAGCTTTTTTCTTTCTGCTAATTCAACAATATTCTTATTTACACGTCAAGTTTTAGAAAAAATAATTATTACCACAGCATTGTGTGAACTTGTTTTATAGAAAAAAATGTTATCAATCGAACTGGCGTAAGACCAGTTTGTCAAACAAATAAAATATTACTTTTATCAACATTTTTATTCAAAATAAGACTTCTGAACAGTTGACTACCACCAAATTATTTCAGCAGTCACAACTGGTACACTTTTAACTAATATTGAAACAGAATTTGAAACTGAAAGGTGTCAAACTTACATTGTTAATTTTTGAAGCATTCAGTGTTATTAATTATAATTGGGATGATGACTGTTGACAAATGAAAACATAATAAAAGCCTTTAAAGTAAAACGTTGTCAGCTCTGCACATATTATGCAACTGTGAGACGCTGGACCACAGGAGGCAAAAACTATATGGAAGACCCCAAATGACTCCAGAAGGCTTCTACAACCAACCAGTAAAGAACCTGTTTGAGCTAATACAGGGAACGGATTGGCTGAATAGGCTGTAGTCTGAACATTAGGAGAGGCTGAGGTGGTGCCGGCGAAGGGACGGCTCTTTTAACGTTATCAACGAATGCATCCTCGACCTGGCCTAAAGCCAGTTTGTCACTCAAATAAAATTACTTTCATCAACACATTTTATTCAAAATAAAACTTGTAAACAGCTGATTACCACCAAACCTTTTCAACAGTCCCAACTGGTACATTCAACTGAATCTTTGTACCATTTCCCATTCCAAAAGCTTTGTGTCTTCTATGTAGGCCACTACTTTGACTGGATCATATCGTTAATTTTTGAAACGTTCAAGAGCCTTCAGCTCTATTAATTATAATTGGGATTTTGACTGTTAACAAATGAAAACAAAATTGCAACCTAAAGTGACAAAAAATTAAAATATATACTGACACCCAGGCTTTGCCTAAACCTATCAGTAATGTAACAACTAGGATCAGATCTACTGGATTTGAAGTGGCGACGCCGCATTGAAAAAACAAACTGCTTAGGTAGACGATTTTGATGACAGTTTGTGTCAATTTTTCCGTGTGAGTTCGATCTCCTTATCTAGTCTCCATGGTGGCTAAATTAGGTAGTAATGCACGCATGGATTCTAGATATAAGGACCACAAACTCTGTATATAAAAAGTGTCCGTCGAAATTAGGAAGATTGAGGTGGCGCTGGGGAGGCTAGCGATTAAAATCATGTTTGACGTGTTAAATTTTAGGTTATGTAAATGGAGGGTTTGTTTATTTTCATTCGGTTACCTTTTATGCTTGGTTTTAGCAAATTTCAAGGAAAAAATAAGTATTTCCCGTAGCTGGTGCTATGTTTGGTTAAAGGTAAGTTTCTTCAATATCATTATATAGGCAATTGTGTCGCAAAATAGTAATGAAAACAATAAACCTAACCCGAGAGTCCTACATCAACCACTTACTGTTGCTCGAAAATAAGACAGGGGCTGGGGTGTGTAATTTTTTTTTATTTTTAACTTTACTTCTAGTTGGACAACTTTTCACGACACACGTTTTTCACATTGTAAATTTTTATAAAAACTTCTATAAAATAAACACTTTTTTCATTTTTTGTTAGGTTAACTGGTTCAGCAAACTTCACTCTGTAATTTTAATCGCTAGCTACTCTCGCGCCATCTACTATTTGTACCTTACCGCTGGACACTTTTTCGAGATTTTTCCTATACAAGTTTGTGCTCCTTATATCTAGTCTCCATGAATGCACGGTTTAAACAACAAAAATATACATGGTCAAGAGGAATACCATAAAATAAACTCGGTACACCAATTAATTCAATACCTAATACGTCTACAATATAGTCTAGTTTACGTGCTCTACGTGTTCTACGTCGCAAAATATTGTATATACACCTGACGAATTGTCTATCGGTTTTGTTTATGTTGTACTGCTGTGGATTATTGGAATTTTTTATTCCATTTTCGAACTTTTGAATGTCAATTCGACTCTATTTTTAATATCGTTTCATTGAGTGTACGGAATATTTATTCTTGGAAACTTTAAATTGGAATCGAGAAGCGCACGTAAATTGTGTCGACGAAGCTATATTAAGAATCTGTCGATTGTTTTTCCTCAAAATACTATTTCTGACTAATAAGCAGATCGCGTGTGTCCCATCTGAAAATACCTAAATTGGAGGTATGGGGTAATCCATTTAAACGCGATTATTTCAAAATAGGTTACGTCTACGTTGAAATTTATATTAATATAGTAAAAATAGACAGCGTGAAAATGATAACCAAATAGTTATTTAAAGAATTTATTCTTGGATTTTTATCAATTTAATTCTCAATCAATTTAACTCTGTCCCAATGGAGTTGATAGCACGGATCGGGGTTTCGGACCATAAAATAGTTGTAAACCATAGGCTAAAAGTACCTGTATAGAATAAAATTTGAAGTAGTTAGTATTCGGCAACTAACAAGTAACGTCTATTCGTCTAATTAAGATGGCTTCAAGTTCAAGTTTTTCTCCAATTCCTATTCAACGAGTTAGCAAAACTGCATATTCTTTGCGGGTAAAAAGATTAGCACCAAAACCCCACAAGTTCTGTTCGCGACATAATTACGAACTGTGTCAATATGATCGGGGTAGGAATAGATTTTTTCGTGAGAGAAAACGCCGGAACCTCGGTGAACCTATTCCTCACCCGGGGAAGAAACGATGTTAAAAACAGTATTCGTAGAATAGTTGATTCGAAGGACCACCCTTTGCAGGGACGATTATTAAACTGAATTGAATATTTAACACAACAAACATTCACTTTATTAAACATAAAACTTGTTACATAATAATTTATTCTAAAATTAAATTGGTCTATTAACCGACCACATCGTAGTGAGTACTATAGTATGTATTTCGCAAAAGAAATACCAACATTGGACAAGATTGTGCAAGCCGCCCAGAATGACGAAAACCTGCCACAACTAACAAGAACTAGAGTATGGAGAATTCTTCATGGAATGAACTTTCAGTGGGAAAAACAGAACAGTACAGAAAATCTTTTCTTATTAGGCCGGATATTGTTTGCTGGAGACGAGAATATTTAAGGCAATCCGAAAATATCCCAACGAATACAAAAATCTTAAGTAACCCAGGGGGCTTATTTTCGTTTCAATCGAATCCTCGCTTCTTCATGCGATATCAAAATGGAAAGTGCTTAAACCAGTCTCTCGGGAAAAATTCGATTTCTTCAATTCCAAGTAAAATTGCTCAATTTCTGAACTTTTAGAGAATATGTGACTATTGGAAAGATCTAGTACGGCATAGACCATGAAACATACTTCAGAGTAACTACAAATTGTTGAGAACAAATTATTGCTTGTCGGAGGAAAACTGCAATAAGAGTTTTAACATATAATATGACTGTCGCCTATGACAGCAAACATTTTTAAAAGCGTGAAAAAGCTAGTGTATGTTTTGTAGCCATCCAATCATCAAGATCAACACCTTTAGGAATAGAATTATCAAATTTTATTACACTCAGTTCGGCAAGCAATTCTTCTTTTTTTATTTTAAATTTATTTTCAATTAAAGTGAACGTTGAAATTTAAAAATTATAAAATGTTTTTAATAGATTGATATACCCTGCTCCCCTGTGGCACGCCTATGGATTCTATGAAATGAAAGAAGAAACCTCCGTCAGTGGAAAGAACAATCAGAAAAATAAAGGGATACAACTAACTAGGACTAGGTACTACAAAAGTCTAATGGAAAAGAAATTTAATTGATTAAACGAATATCAATAAAAACAAATAAAAATTACATCTGACATAACTAGTGACACAATGACAGAAATGAAATGGTGCAAAAGAATGATTGGCAACCGATGCGGTGAGAATTCAGCAAAAACGTCATTTTAAATTTTAAGATTTAAGCTTGGGAGGTGTATTCATTGTTTTAATAAAGCCATGTAGATGTTCCCAATTCCTGTTAAAGTCAAGTGTTCTGCAATGGTCTATTGAATTCTGCTGAAGACACTATTAAATTCGAATCAAAATTATTACTTTTTCCAGTTACCTACTGACGAATGTAAAAGTTAGAAGGAAATAGTTTTATGAGAAGTATTCCAATTGAGTCATTTTTATCAAAAGCTTTGTGGCTTTTATATTTCCATGCCGAATAATTTTGATGAGTCGTTTTTCCTTTGAATTTACTTGGATATAATGACTCAAAAGCTTCCTTGGAAGAATATCAATAATTTAGTTGAATTTCTAGATATTTACTATTTTAGTTACGATGTCTACTGGAACTATTAATTTATTTTTGTTGAAACACGATACATTAAAAGTAATATTTCTTTAATTTCTTATTTTCAGAAATGATAGAACTGTTTACCCATTCTTAAACACATAAATTGATATGTTAACAAACATTTTTGTCAACATAGATTGAATTTGGGGTAATAAAATTATAATTAGGGGAGACCGGGGCTAGTTGTCACAGGGGTAAGTTGTCACAATGCCGATTTCTACCTTATTTGCAAAGTTAACACGCTGCGCCATCTACATGAGAATGGCTTTGTTCATCCCCAATACCACACAAAATATTTCAGAGATCGGCTGGTAATTATTTCTCTTATTTGTATGAATGTGTTTTGACGCTTCTCGTGTAAAATTTTTAATCTTGAATCATCTCGTGCTGTGGGTGAATTTGTGAAATTAAGGTAAGAAAAATATATTTTAAAGGGTACTGTTAATCTTGTAGACTACATATGTAGGCATATTTTGATATATTTATTCATTTCAATATTTTTGATTTGACATTGAATTACGAAAGGTTATGTGGGGATAGTTGTCACAAATTGAATGGGGCAAGTTGTCACTGTGACATCTTGCCCCGCAGATTTAAATCGTTTGAAATGATTACTACTAGATAATCATGATTCCCACCTTTCTATAGCTGCATTAAATTACGCTAAAGAAAGTGGGGTCGTAATGCTCTCATTTCCGCCTCACTGTAGTCACAAATTGCAACCACTCGATCGTAGTGTATTTGGTCCGTTAAAAAAATTTATAAATTCTGCTTGCACAGCATGGATGAAGTCCAATCCCGGAAAAACTATTACCATCTATGATATACCTGGTATTGTGGCAACGTCTCTGCCTATGGCACTAACTCCAAGCAATATAATGTCGGGATTTAGGATCACTGGTATATACCCCGTTAACAGGGATATATTCCCCGATCAAGACTTCCTCCCAAGCTACGTTACCGATCGAGAAAACCCAAATGAAACTGAAGTGGGCACACTTGACACCCTAGGAGGGAACAATGAACTAATAATAGGTACAGAAAACAAAGATCATGGGCTAGATGAAGTAGAAAAAGTAGAGACAACCAGTGAGAACATTCAAAAGACACCAAATAATCAATTAGCCAACATAAAAGAAAATCAAGATCCGAATGAAAACCTTGCAGGTAAGAATCCATTAACAGCCTTTCAAGTCAAACTTTTCTTAAAATTCATCCTCCCTGCTTTGAACTTGAACAAACCAAGAGTTAAAGGATTTTAAACATTTCTACTTTTAGGTCCCTCTGGAGTCCAAAAAGTACGAGAGTCAGAAACGACACCACCCGGAGAGTTTAAAGCAATGCTGTCTCCAGAAATGGTTCGTCCCTTCCCAAAGGCTGCGAACAGGACCAATCGGATTCAACGCAAAAAACGCAAATCAGCAATACTAACAGATACTCCAGTCAAGGATGAACTTGAGCAGGAAAAAAAGTCTAGGCAAAACAAAAAAATAATAAAAAAAGGAAAAAGCGTTAAAAGGAATCTGTCTTCTACCCAAAAAAAAAGTAAGGCAAGAAAAGAGGAAGGAATTTCATCGGACGAGGAAAACTGTATATGTCTTGTTTGTGGAGAACTTTATAGTGCTTCCATTGAAAGTTGGATCCAATGTACAGCATGCAAACAATGGGCACATACGGACTGCACCGATGGAAATCCATTTTATGTGTGCCACAATTGTGACTCCGACGACGATTTGTAGTTCTTTCTAAGTTACTAAGTTTGTAAGTTCTTTAAATAAAAAAGTTTTATATACCATTTACTTAATTTTGTATACTGTGCCAATTTGCCCCAGGTACTGTGACAACATGCCCCATCTAGGGGCATGTTGTCAAGCAAATCCCCAAGAGGGTTAAATCATCTTACCATTTTAACCACTGGTATCTAAAATTTAAAAAAAATATGAATGGGTAGCTTACATACGAACTCATTATTTGGAGAAAGTTTGGTTCAAAAAAAATAAAAAGTGTCCGAGTTACAGAGCCTGAAGCAAGAACTGTGACAACTAGCCCCGGTCTCCCCTATCTAAAGTAAATTTCGTTGTGCATTGTTCTACTGTTTTGGTATATAGTTAGAAACAAAATAGACAAAATCTATCCTTAATTTGACACCAAATCTTTCCTAATAACGTTTATTAATAGAATATAATCCTAACTTCCAAAATTTGTAAATATATAATTATTATTAATATCGCACATTGTCCAGTAACGACAAAACAAACAATCAAATATTATTATATCAGCCAAATATTTCATTTGTAAAATAATCATACTATTAAACATTATCTTTGCTTTTCGAAGAAACGAGTACGATACTGTGCTATTGTTATAAGATTAACAACTACCTGCTTGGTCTTGAATCAATCGTGTTGGCATAAGTCAAAACTAAATATCTTGGAACGAAGTATACCTAATCTCCGTATCGTAAACAATCCACCAATAAACTCGAACTATAAAATAATGCTAAACAAATGGAATTATTACATTTCCTGAGTATTGTTTTAAGCTGGTATTCACAGTTTTAGCAAAAAGGCATTACCAACAAAAATAACTACATACCTACATAATAATGATCGAAATATTCCATATTGATATGGATAAAGAACGTTAAAACTTCCGCCTTTTAATTATCAATTCAATTCAGTTGAATTTATTTGGGAAATATGCAAAACAACAATAATATTAGACATAATGAGTACCTACAGTATAGTTTCTAAAACTCGGTAAAATCAGAGATAGGTAGGTACCACTTAATTTTAAAAAAATAGTTGTATTATTGCTTAATGATAATATGGATATAGCAGTATGTCATATAGACTTAGAAAAATTCCAATAATTACAAAGTAACATCTAAAACTGCTGAAACTACATTTTCAGACATACGTTAGGTATAATACCTATTAAGTACCCATTTTTTTGTTCTTACCAACAAATAGGATGTTCGCGGATACAATTCAGAACCAGTTCAGGTACTATTCGCATGCGCATTCCAAAAAGTGTCGTTTGCGGTTAAATCATAATTCTGATTCGGAATTGGATCCACGAACATACCTAAATAATTAGTGGTTTGTGGGTCCCGTCAAACCCTTTTTCCATGTGTGTCCGTAAAGAATTGAATAAATTCGATATTTCCTAAACGAAAAGCCTTTTTAAAAAAAAATCTTAAACATGTCGAGTTTAAATAGTGAATGCTATACAAACCTATTTATGTCAAGGAATAAAATTCAATAAAACTACCTACTTTTTTCATTCTGCAATGAAAATTAGTAACTTGACTACGTCATTATTCCCTCAAAATCGATTTACCATTCTAATTTTACGCAGCCGTCCGACATTTTTAGAATCACTGCAAGTATGTATGAGTTGGTAGTGGGTCTAACTTGGGGCTATATATATACATATGCCTTCCGAGAAGATAGGATTCCGGGTACTACTCGACAGCAACAGAGTTGTGCCCCCTCCAGCCGGCCTTCTTAACGTGAAACGAAAACACGTTCTATCGTTCTCAGAAAGTTTACAACTCCCCCATCCTTATCTAATGCACAAGTAAGCCGCGACTCCCCTTCTCTCTCTAAGCGTCATCCAGACAATCTAGCTTGCTCCGACGGATTTCATTCGTTACACGACCGTTCAAGTCAAATGTTCGACGATCAATAAATTAAAGATATAACCTCAAAATTTTGTTATTAATGAAAAAACAGTCTACATAAAGTCATGTGCACTTGGATTAGTATTCGGACTAGTGCGTACAACTTTTAAGTGTTTAGTGATATTTTAAATTCTACTTTTAATTGGATTAAGTGCTCTTATAGATACAAAAATGTGGTGCATCCTCTGCAATTCTAGTAGTTACTGCCTACTCAAACTAATATAGGTAAGAATAATATTTTATCAATGAATAGTTAATTACGCTTGTCCCATTTAACTTTAACGTAAACTACTGAATGATAATTTATTTTTTAAATTACTTCATTCTTCGGATTAAATTCATTAATAAAACTAACTTTTATCCTCTATTACCACATCAGCTGACCTAATTTTTATTGCATTCATTATTTATCTAATTGGAGTCTTCCTGTCATTTTTATTGTGACCTTTCAAAAATAGAATGACCTTATTGTGTAGGTTACTTTTAACTGGATTAAGTAGATCTATTATACATCGCGTTACACAAAGAATATGTTGTAAGCAGATTCTTTGGTGAAAGTGAGGATATCTGAAAATGTCTTTAATGTATTATTTTGACATTGTATCCACGTGTTTCCCACGGTTGTACCATTATTGTTTTGGATATTTATACGTTATCCCTTTTTTCCCATATATATGAAATATTTGCTTAATTGTTTTTTTTTATTATAAGCGTTATTTTATTAAATACCTACTATTAACCTAGGTTAGTTTTGCAAATTTTTTGAATTGCCTTGAAAATCGTATTTAATAGATTTCGAGGAAGATCGTTAACTATATATGAAGTATGTAAACTAGCGGTAATTGTTCTGCCATTAAAAAATAATTTTAGGGTTACACTGTTTTTAAATCAAACATTATTAATTAGATACCTAATCATTATTGAATAATGATATTATTAAAAGGAGTAAATTTTTTTATTAAATACATTCAAAATGTCAGTTGTAGTGCAATAAGAAAAATAGATTAGGTACTATATTTTATCTTTTTAAAATCTAGTACCTAGGTATAATAACACTGTCACATCGTATTCAGAGGTAATGATTTAAAATAGAGCTTGTAGATTGATAAATCACTGAATTTGCTATAAAAGTACCTATATTGTAACATAGTTTTATATTTCTTAATATCCAGTTCTTATTATATCCATCTAGCCAGTCCTTCTAGGAATGCTAAAATTAGAAAACTTAACATTAGGGATTTATGAGAAACCTTTGGATATAAATTTTAAGTACTAATACCCTTTTATTATTTATTCATAGAAATAGGGAGGTAATTTTACCGGGTTTTAAAAACTGTATTAATATTCACAAAGTACCTAAACTATGTGCAGGTGTTTTATTTTTATTTATAACTAACCATAAAACCAATTGTTGACTTATTATGGCTACATTTTTTAATTAATGGATACATAAAAATCACAATGTTAAGATAGTTTGACTACGGATCTCTTATTGCACCTATTTGTACGGTAAATTGAGTATAACGACAAAACAACATGCATGAATACAGTTTCAGTTATTTCTCTTTAAACTTAAATGTAAACGACCCTGAAATCAAGCAGTCTTGAGATTTTTAAATGGAATCATTATCTCAGATTTCTCGGTACCAACATTGAAATTTATTATTATCTCTTTCGACATGGAACACACAGTTGCCGGATTTTTAATTATATTACTTCGCAAAATAATGTATTCATAGATTAATGCGAGATGACTTTAACTAATGTCCATATAAAATTAATAAAAGAATAAGAGAACGTATAAATGTAATAAGATCCACACATTACAATGTTATATTGGATATATTTTAGGATTAAATCAATTTCTAACGTTCTGAATTTCATTAATTTGAATTTATTAGTAACAAATATGGCAACGCCGATTTATATTATGTTTCGAGGTTCATTTGATACTTTCTATAAGTGATAGAGACGAATATAAATATCCTATCATGGATTTTATATATAATTAACGTGAGTTGTATTTGTAATTTGCATATTATATATTTTTACGTAAATTTCGTCATCGATTTCCAAGAAAATACATTATATTGATGCGCATGCTTATAAAAGCACATGAAGTATAAATTAATAAATCTACAATGTAACACTTTATAGAATAAAAAATGCTTGCTAATCTAATATTTATAATAATCTAGGTACAAGTAAAAACATAGTATTTAGTAAAAACAGGGCAGGGTTTGCCCTTAGTGGCACTGGAGCACCGTAAACATACCTCCTTATTCATCAAATCCTGCTGTTCAGAATGCTTTTTATTTGTTACTTACATCTTTCCTTAAGCCTTACATTTTGTCGCCCTGGGTGCTAAGCCCCTAGTGTAAATCCACCGCTGCTGTGGTACCAATCAGGGGCGGATTTTGTCTTTGATAGGAATCGTATCGTTTGTAGAATTTAGTATTAGTATAGACTAAAAAATGAAATAGTGAGCGGGAATGTACACATATAGGCATTTAATATTGGAAGAAATGAGGATTTTTTTGTGGTTTCAGGGGATGGGAGTGGTGGGAATTATGGTAGGTGCCTGAGAATTGTGTACTTAACCAACATTCTCTTATTGCTACGAGAAAAACTCTAAAAACAACTCATAGAAGATCAGGTGGGTCTGGGGTTCTGTTTTTTCAATTTCCTTTTCCGCTATTTGTTTTATTGTGAGTACCTACATGGTCTTGTAAGTTTCTTCTGTCCATATAAAAATCCTGTTAGTATTAAAGATCAATTAATGGTTATTGTTTCATTTCAAGCAACAGTTTGGAGAATTGCAGCATAGTACAAATATACCACAAAGCTCTTTGTTAAAATAGAAAGTAGAACTAAACCGTGTAGGTCCCTACAGTTTTTTTTGTAATGGTGAATAGACTAGGTACAGGAAAATCAAAAGTAACGGTCGTTACCGGTCGGAATAATAATGATAGTCACGGAAAGTAGGCATACAAACGGAACAAAAGTTACGTGTCCATTGTCAAATGTTGAAAATAATTTATTTTTAGAAAGTTGTACTTCCGGCAGAAACAATGTCATTGAACTAATAGACGTAATTGTTTTAAATTAATATTGTTTAAGCAAAAGACGATATAATATTATTAAAACGTATTTTTGTTTAATGAGAAACAGGATTTGAAATAAACTTTCATAAAAATGACTTTGTTACCAACAATAATTACACTGGAAAGCATATCAAAACAGCAGTTTCTAGCTTTACTGAAATTTTAGAAAAAAATAACTCAACTTTAGTCACCACCTTTTAGGGGTGATATCTCGGAAAGGGGTGGGCTGAGGAAATTTTGTTATAGAAAAGATCCATCTTAATTTCATACGAGCAATCACCTCCTGAATCTTGTCGCATGAATTTAGAAACACCCTGTATGCCGTGCTACGGGCGTCTTAATTAAATGGCGTTTATACCGTCTAAGGCGCTCGTCTAGTCGACAACTGCGTTTTATAAAAATAACCTGCATGTTTGTCTAGATTTTCCGCCAACAAAATAATCCAAATTAAAATGAGAACATGTGGCGACAAACACTTAGCGATTTTCCAATAAATTTTAATGACTAGAAATATTTTATGTCTACGAACTTATATTTTTAGCTTAAATCCTATCTAAAATAAATATTGTTTTTCTTCGAGTGAAACGATTCAGGGAAAATCTATTTTGAGAATGGAACCGGAGCGGTATTTTATAAGACTCGAGGCGAATTTTTCTAGACCAAAATGAAAAACAATAACAAGTCTAGGAAAACGTTTATAAGTACTCGAGACAATTTGAAATTTTTAAAAAATACATAGCACTACAATTTTAATCGAATTATGTTTAATTTTTTTTCCATAAATTTCAATCTTATTTAGTACTTTCAATTTTTTCAATATTTCCTTCAAACCTATGTTTTTCCTATAATAATGAAGATAACGGGATGAATCGAAAAACAAATTATTCAGGAAAGATGTGGATTGAAAATGTCCTACATATAAACACAATTCAGTTGTAAATTACATTTTTCCATAGCATGTTCAGAAGTTTAGCGTTTCAAAAAATTCGGATTTAATTCAAAAAGTCAGACTTTTTGACTTTTTAAAAAAAGTCATGACTTATACCAACCCTGATTTTAACGAAATTATCAATTTCCTAAGATCTCTTTGACCTCAATGAATTTATTAAACGTTTCCTTTGAAAGTTTTAACGATAATTAGATGCGGGAAATTTACTGTAACGAATTTCCAAACATCTAACACAATTGATTAAAACCACATCAGTACACAATAACAATTATATGCATTAATTATTTAAAAATTCTCTGAAAAGTTACGAAATCACTTCTACATGCGTATTAAGTAAGTTATTTGATCGTTTAGAAGTTTAATTTTAATTTAGCTTTAATAGCGGTTGTACTTAGAACTCCTACCGCAGAGATACTGAGAAAACTAGGAAAAAATTGCGACGTTCTTTCGTCTGTTTTTACACGGATGTATTTAAAAATTGAAAGATTCATATTCAGAGGTCAAATTATATGAATTTTTTTATAAATATTCTTGAGCGGCAATAAAGTTTTTGGTTTAATTTGGTCTGGTACAGCTTTAAATTGGCGTTTGATACACTTTGGTGGTTTAAAGAGATCCGCAAAGTGACTATTCTTTACTTATTTTATTTGATATACGTTAGTAGCGTACATTTTCAGAAGGATTCAAAACGTCGATTTTTGGAAACAAATAATAATTATGAACGATTTTTTATGGACTTTTGGTTGCCACACTGTAAAGAGTATCCCTTGAAACCCCTAAAGGTGAATTTTGAGTAATGTAACTTCACAGGTGTCTGAGATGTACATCGTCAAAATTTTTAATTTTTTTTATTTTTGAGGGTCCCTAATTGATGTTTTACGAAGTCCAAATTTTGGTGATCAGTGAAAGATAATTAGTTATTGGGTTTGTGATGTTTAACAAAATACATTGCTGTACAGTTTGGCAAATACAGGAGTGTATGTCGAGAAACGTACGAGAAGCGCGAAGTTAAAATGAGAAAGTATTCAGATGATAAAGAGGGTAATATGCGCTTGGTGAACTAGTACGGTAAATAATCAAAATATATTAAGTAACATTCTTTGATTATTCAGGAGACGTAAATGAAGATATTAATAGTATTTATTACTGTGTAATACATGCAATACATGTCTATACGAAATAAGAATGCAGATATTTACTTAAAGAAGATATTATATTATATTTGCCAAAATTTCTCGACTCTGTCCTGTCAAAACTTTTCTTTTCACTTTTGATTTGAATTCCATTTTATATGCTTCAGGGACCCTACTACCATCATTTAGTAACGCGCATTGACAGGCGTGGCTATTTCACATTCATTCCTGTATTTGCCAAAGTGCTACGTGTATTTGGCGAATAGGCCAATATTTATCATTTGCACGAATGTTTGCTTGATCTCCCACACGGTGCCGTACTATAGCAAAGGTACAAGTAGTTTACTTCGCCGAACTACGGCGTCCTTTACTTCGTGCTAGTTTCCGACCAGCGCCGGCAAAATGACGAAGGACGAATATTTGCCAAAGTTAACTTCCCGCACGCTACGCGAATAAGTCCGAATACCAAATGTATGCCAAATACACGTAGTGTCTGGGGCCGGCTTAACTGGGTGTTGCGAGTGAGTCGCACTGTATATACAGTGGTGGATTTAACTCCTGCGGGGCCCGGGACTAAGTCAATCGGGGGCCCAGTTAAGGGCGGAGAAAAACCTCTAATAAGAAAAAGTAATACAAACACTTCAGCAACGAGCTTTATTAACAAGAGAAAATATGTTATTTTAATGAACACTTAATGCAACAATTAAATAAATTAAAGTTTTTTATTTTTTCTTAACCAAAACATTTTTTCTGTATCGCGGGGCCTGGTGCTTAAGCCCCGGATAGCCCCTACGTTAATCCGCCTCTTTTATATAGTATGATAGGTTATTCTTTTGAAAAATAATAAAATAAAATCAAAAATCGATCTATTTCAGGATCTAGGAAATTACGATGTAGTTAGCCGCGACATTCTAGCCGCGTTTGGAAAAAAATCTTTGATAAAAAAATTTTCCGCAGCCTGGCGGGGTCGGGCATGATTTTTTTACTATAATATAGGTCTTTAGCTATTAAATAAAAAATATTAGAGCTATATTATAGAAAAAAATCATGCCCGACCCCGCCAGGCTGCGGAAAACTTTTTTATCAAAGATTTTTTCCAAACGCGGCTATAATGTCGCGGCTAACTTCATCGTCATTCTATGAACGCACTGTATTTTGTAACCAAATTTTATGTAACAATTGTTTATACATACACAAAACTCGATATCACATTTAACATCCCGATTTTATATTTATATATAGGCGGTAACGTCATTTATTATGGTTGTGAACATCAAAAAGATTCAGTTTACATAATTTATTATCTTCGCTGTGCTACTGTTTGGTAAACAAGAAATTTAAAAGATTCCAGGACAAGATTAACAATAAAATTATTGTAATGAACAAAATTTACATCAACAATTTTTCCTTCTATAGTGGAATTCACATTCAGTTGGCAGTATACGTATTTCGGTTAACAGCGTTGCCTATCCAACTGGAGTTGTAAGTTCTGCTACTTTATTAAAAGAAGCAGAACCGTCTTTGGTTTTGATTTAAGTATATATTTAGGGTAATTTGTTTTAACGGCGTTTGTTTGGAAATTTACCGTTTTTCTGCACTCCATTTCTATTGGGTTCAGTTCGCAGTGATAAGGCGGAAGTCTTAAGATGTGATCTCTGTAATTGTAATCTTCAAAATAAAATATCCTTTTCATATAGCTACTCCAGAATTTGACATGAATTTGTTTGAGATTATTTAGCTTTTTACAATGTTGTTAGTTTCTCCTTCTTACTTTCTTCTCTACACCGAAATATCGTTCAAACGTTTCTATACTGTATTTCCTTTTCCGTAGGTGCAAAGTGTCTCATTATTTATTCAAAAGTACTCTAAATATAGGGTGAGTCTTTCTTTTTTTCTGTGGAATAAAACGATAGAACAGGATAGTTTTACCAAAATGAAATCGACTCGTCCTGTATCGCCTCAAATGCAATAGGGTCATAAATTTCACAACAATGGATGGGGATTCATTAATAAAATAAGACGGTGGCCAGTGTCGTGCAGTCAGTTTAAGGGTTTTGCCGAGTAGGGATGGGTCTTACAGTTTTGTTATTCTTTTAAATAATTTTGTATTAGGATAAATGTATATATCTGGATTTTTTCTATTAGATAAAAGTATGATTGGTAGGTATTTAATAAATTACAAAAAATAATCCCAAAGATTTAAAAGTTAGATAAAAAGCCAATGATAAAGATAATAATTATTTTTAAAAAAGTCACAAACAAATATTCTTTATTTTGCTTTATTAAAAAGATGCAACATACAAAAATGTGAAAAATTAAGAAGTGCAATAATTAAAATTGTGATGATAAAAAACACATTTTGATTTACATAATTATAAAATAGCCTCCCCCCCCCAAAAGTTTAACGTCGGTTAAATATCCATCAAAATAGTTGGTTAAAAGCAGGAAATAAAACTATAGATAGATTTTCCGTAACGGATTATAGCAGGTATTTTGGCCCAATTGAATGGTTGAATGGTTTCCGTAAAATCGACTAATGATATGATACTTGCCAAAATTTTACTCTATTAAATAAACCCGACAAATGAAACCATTCAGTTCTTTACCGAAAAATGTAACGCCAATGGTTTATTGCCGTTTTATGAGTGTCGACCCTTTCCTGTGCTCCTATGCAATAGGAAATCGAGTATAATTTAAATTAATTTTTAAAGAAACATACCATCAGTCACTAACTAATGTTTTCGTGAATCCCTGAATTCACTACAAAATCACTTAATAATAATAATAATAATTTAAAACATTCGATAATAAAATCAATTCAAACATTACACCCAATGTTTATATCTGTTTTATATTTACAGTTATTACCAGCACACATAGAAATTTACATCGACTTGAGGTTCTAAGTGAACTCACGGAAGTATGTATAGCAGCTGGTTATTTTAATTTTTCCTTGAATTCTATGCATGAGAAATCACGTTAAGTAGAAGGTATTTAATATCCAAATAAATACTAAACACTGACAAGAAACTAATAAGTAGAAAGTATTAATTATGTACTGGTAATATAGTGAACTTGTGTGAGCTAAAATTTATCACAGATATGCTTAACTGCATTCAGAAAAGGTAGAGTCAATAAATATGAAGAAAAATCTTGCTTTTCCCCTCTTCATACAATTATTACTTATGCAAAAAAAGTTTTTACTTAATTATGAGTAGAAACTTTAAAATTCTAGGATTATATATATAGTAATTAAAGAATTATCGAAATAATTGACTAGAAATTCCAGAAGATATAGTACGGCCACTTTTTGATTATCACCTTATCGATATAAACTTCCAATCCGAGAGTGGCAAACATTTTGAAGTGTCCTAGTATATATTCAGGTTGTTACAATTTCTGCGAATTAAAAAAAAGATTTCTCTAGTACCCAGCTGGTCGGGGGCCTCGAAGACAGATGATGGTGTGGGTACTGGGTTCGGGCACCCAAGGCAGAGGTCTAATGTGCTTTCCGCGAATATCTCGCAATCAGACTTCTCGGAACCAAATGGAGAGAACTATTCATTTTATATCTGTCTTCATCTTTCATAGGAAGTCTGTTAGTACAGTCAATTTTTGTAATAAAATTTTAGAATATTTCTAATTTTTCATTCTTAATTATTTTTTTTTCTGACATATTTTGTGACGTCTTTTAGCTTAATGTTATGTGTGTATGTCCAATTCTTAAAGGGTTTACTACTAACTTGTCTTCTTTTATTTGGCAGTGGGAGTTTGGTTCCAATTTCAGGCATTATTTGTTTCAGTGGCTTTCCAGATGAATTGCCATTTTTGGTAAATGTATATTTTGATTTATTTTGCGAGATAGTCATGAATTCTACAACGTTTAAATATCATCTAAACCCGAATATACGATATACAAAAGATTGACGTCACGCGTTTATAATCAATGTTTTCGCTAAGATGGTGGATTGTCGTATAATGGGGATCGTCTACATACATTCCGATATTTAAATTTCTTCCAAACCGTACATTTGAGCGATTTCAAACAAGAGTATTACTTAATTTTTACGGATTGTTAACCACTAGACACAATCTGCCCCTGGATTTCTTTGTGATGTAGATTCCTTTATACCGTCAAACACAGTGCATTGAATTCGTAATCAATTACCAAAATTTGTTTCAATGTATAGTTTAGAAATTATTTATAAACATCAGTTTTTTTTTCTACATTTTAGAGGCCTGTAACTCCGAAACGAAGTATCGTATTACAAAAATTTATTCGAAGTTCTAACATTATTTCCACCTTATCTAGGTACCTGCTCCCGAATTTTTGAGACCCTGTAAATTTCACTCAAATTGTCTTAACAAACATCTTCACTACATACTTTAAAAATTTAATGACCAAGTAACGTTCAATTTTCTCGTACTATTAGATATGGGTGCACCGGTTGTCGACATACACGCACACCTGCAGCGAGGTCCTATCCTTTTTCTTTCTTAGCAAACCAAGGCAACAGCCCCAGCGCATAATACCGGGAAATTCGAATTTCGAAAAGCAGGTATATAAGAAAAATGTCTTTCGAGAAGGACAGCAACCTCTAATAGTCATTGGCGTAATAATTTGCTTTATAGTTTGTTATATATTGCAATAAATTTTTAAGCAAAGTATTACCAGATAAAAATAGTCATAATTTGTATAGATATTGTAAAAGGACGTGATCTATGAAATTTGATAAGTGTAAAAAGTACATCATTTGTGAGTACCTATGGATAATATTAATTAAATTTGAAAGATTTAATAATTTGAAAGCAATTTTGAAAAACAGGAGAAAAGGATATAAATTGAATGTGGGAATGGTTACGCTAGTTTTGATTGGATTTTTTTTGGGAGACATTTCTAGAATTGGAAATTTAAACTGGATAAAAAAAATAATTTATAACTTAGCGATGAATATTTAATATAATTACAAATAATGTTTAAATATGGAAAAATAGAAGTAAAAGTTTGAAGGATTCGTTTTATACCAGTAATATTGAAATTATAATATTTTGTGAGGAATTCCGAAGAATTCAAATCATAAAATTTGGAGAACAATAAAAAAATTTTGAAGATCGAAGAAGGTTTAGACCATTACAAAATAAAAATTTTAATATTTTATATAAATGAGAAATCTAATAATTAAAACATAAAATAATTTCTTAAAAAAATATATTATATAATATATACTAATTCATTAATAAATTAGAAATTTGTAATGTTTAATAAATAAGGAATAAACAGGGGCGGAACACGGTAAGAGATGGAGCGAGAGAAGCGACAGCTCTGGTCAAAAATAAACAAGGAAAGAACGAGAGAGATACTAGAATATAAAAAGGACTCAATTCAGAAGATCACGGGAGTGGTCACTGGACGGGCAATACCGATGTCCGTCCCGCGGTCAGAAAATTGAGGGTTTAGGAAAAGGGTTTTTAATCCCTGACCGATGTCCGTCCCGCGGTCAGGTGGATACACAGGTAGAATGGGCAGGGTAGAATATTATTCCTAGAATAATTAGTATGATTCGTGTATTATCGACACCCTTCCACAGACCCTACCCTACCCTACTACATATTATATCTTATATGTATATATAATATATAATATCTGCAATATAAATTATCATACGGATCCACGGGACGGACTTCGGACAAACGTCTTGACCCTTTTAACCGCGGGACGGACCTCGGACGTACCTGCGTTTTACCCTGACCGCCGGACGGACATCGGAAACACCGCACTGGACACTGCACAGTAGGTGCAAGTCTCCGGAAAATCAAGGTAAAACTGGATAAATGCGAGGAAGAGACGGTGGAACATTTCATGTGTATATGCCCTGCCCTGGCAGGTAAGCGCCAGAGGTATTTGAGGAGTACACGACTTGAGAGTCTAGGAGAGGCAGTAGAGGACATCGGAAATTTGAAGAATTTTATAAGAGGATGGACATGCCTAAGTCAAGGAATTAAAGGAAAGATATAAAGGACAAAGGATAGGTAAAACCAGGATGGCTCCACACCATGAGTCACCTGGTCGCCCATAGAACCTAACCTAACCTAAGGAAACTTGAAACAGATTTCTATTTAAAATTAATTTAATACTGAACCCCAACCCAAAATAAAAAATTAATATATAATAAAACAAAATTTAAAATATTACAAACAAAGAGAGTAGTTGCAAAAATCGATATACATTATAAACATTTTACGGAAAAGTAAATCATGTTTGTATTATTTGTTTAACAAAAAAAAAACGCCAACTATAATAAACTCTAAACGTTCTACATACACTTTTATAGGTTTTCAAGGAACTAAATTTTCTTGGAAAATAATCATCAAATATTTGTAATAATTCTACAACACGAGTGAATATACTAGGTAAACAACACCTTATCAGATATATATTATATTCCTTTAATTGAAACAATGGATAATCAATAAATAAAAAATTGATGTTGACATTTGTGAAATTCGGGGAACGGTATGACGTGGATATCTAAACCTTCGGCTACCCATTACAAAAAATTACTATTTGATAATTTAGATTTTGGACCTGATTAAGTAAAGATAAAGTTCTATAAATTGTAATTTATCAGTCTAAGTTGTGTACGTAAAGAAAATCCCAGCAGTTTCTAATTAATTTTAAAAGACATCTTACTGAAGATTTATACAGGTGAAGTTTTAATTCCAAAATATTTATTCTTAAAGAACGTTTCACAACATTTCGTTGACTCTGCATCTGGCCTTAAGGATTTAATAATAAAAGTTTATACATCCCTCATTGTACAATAAACAGTATAGTTGTTCTAATGTTAATGTAATGACCCATATTTTTAATCCCATTGATGAGAAATGCATATTCGAATATCGTGAAATAATGTTTTTCATTGAATTTAATATAGTAGATTAAAATTAACCTGCATACAAAACTCCTGAAAATTTTAATATAATATAAATAAACTCACTCAACCTACAAATAGATATTATATTAATAATATTTCTCTACAACACAATTGCACACGCCACTGGATGAAATTAATGCTAAGTAACCCCAACTCGTTTAGGTCGTTGAATTTTTTTATGAAACAGTGGACCGCGTTAATAACTGACCGGTTACTTCGTTATATTATGCCAATTACTGGAGTTGGACTATCCACATACGTTGCCAGCTATTCAAAATTTTCTCAAAAATATTAGCATACATAAAGTGGTTTCAATTAATTTTTCTCTTTCCAGCAATTTCAAGCGGCTTATTTTAATGCTTACTAATAAATTCGTATTAGGTATTTTTTTTAATATTTCCAAACTAGCTTTCTAACGAACTAACAGTTTACTGAAGTAAGGGGAACATTTGTATAGTGATCCTGACAATTTTAGAACATAAATCTGACTACTTTGCTTTATTTTATTGTCGTTACATTCACATTAGAAACACTATAACAGATTCGTAGTCGTTAAAATTTGGATACTAAAACAAAAACTAAATTCATTTTAAAAAGAAATAATTATTTGTTGAAACAAATATATAGTATAGTATAGTCTTCATTTAAATTAATAATTAAGGGTGCTACAGTGACATTAGCATTTTGATAAGTATAGTTGTGAGTAGAATTATACCTTCAACCTTAATAATATCCTGAATCGAATTTTTCCAGCTATCAATAGAAATAAGCAGTAATACTGTGCGGTCCATATTTTTAGCGATAGTATCATAAACGTCTTCCTTTTCGATGTTAAACGCTGCTATAACCTGTCAGTGTCACTTCGCCACTTTATGGCTATATGAGGCATAAAGCTGACTACAAGTTTTTTTGTATCTTACATGATAATATAGACCTATGTTTTATCACACTAATTATCCTGTATTTAGATGTGTAAAGCAAATTTACTAATATTGTTTTATTTTTTTTTCAGTATTGACGTATTGGGCATGGCATTAGCGTGCAATGTTAGGCTGTAGCGCGGTATGTCCAAACTGCAAGCACGAATTCCAGTGCTGTCCTCCGAATCAACAATGTTGCAGTACGAGGAGGTCCTTGCACGTGCTAAGCGGCGGTGGTCTGGTTACTACGTTAGCACCGACTCAAAGTCCATGTCCTTCCCCTCAAGTCTCGCCCAGCGTGCCTCTATCCTTCATTCTACCACCGTTCGCCACACCCTTGCAATGTGCCCCCGCGCCTATAGAAAACAATTCCGAAACGGAACTTCAAAGACTATCGGACACCGTACGGGCTCTGCGCCTATCCGGTTGGTATTATGAAGGTATAACCTATCAACAAAGCCACGAACTATTGAAAGGAACCAGTGTAGGAAAGTTTTTAGTGCGTAACTCTTCGGACCCTAAATTTCTGTTTTCTCTTAGTGTACAAACTGAACGTGGTCCTACTTCCGTGCGCCTATTCTATACCAACGGATATTTCAGATTAGACGCCCAACTTCACCTCCAATCAGCGATGCCGATGTTTCCTAGCGTCATCGACTTGATCCAGCATTACGTACAACAAAGTAAGTTGTGTCGTAATAACGCGCAAGTTTGGGTCGATCAACAAGGCAAGTGGTACTCTTCGATATTATTAGAGAAACCCGTAAGGAAAAAATCCAATCCGCCGAGTCTTAAACATCTAGCTCGATTGGCGACGCACAAGGCATTGCAAGACGCAGCGAAACCTCGTTTGGCGATGCTGCCTCGTCCACATACTCAGTTAGAACTACCCAATTCGTTGATAGGCTATTTGTCCGAGTATCCTTTCTACCTATAAGATTGGGCCCAAGACTGGACCGGTCGGTACCTTTACATACCGACATCAGGGAACACCAATAAAAGTATTCTAAAATAGCACCGATTCCGGTGCGTTTAGTTAGGTAGGATAACAAATTGTTTATTGAATTAAATTCTGTTTGTTAGTCGTTAATATAAAATTATATATATGCACACGGGGAAATTATTCATTGTTCAATATATTTATATAGTACCGAGATGTAACTACTTTTGTCACATACAAATTTAATTTTTCAAACGTATCGTTTGTTTTGTTCTTTTTGCGTCATTCTGTTCTGCTCTGATTTTCAACCTGAGCGGGTGATAAGGGTGAGCAGGATATCCTAAAAATAAATAATAATTCAATGAAGGCGCATCATAAAGTTTGAAGTTTTTTTTCGGGCCGAGATGGGAAAACTCATATTCGAATCCATGACCCAGACACCAACCAAACCCACCTCAAAACTCGCCGTTACTCACGCCTCGGAATCACTACCCTAGCATACATCCAGACGGGCGGCGGTCCCTCGCACACACTCTCTTCTATCACTCCTATCTCTCATGTCATATAAATTCCTTCTCTCCCCCTTATCATTCTCTCCACTACGTCACTTACCTCCATCCATTCCTCCTCTCCCCTCAACATTATCTCCACCATGTTCTCACAATACACCGCCTCCCATATTTATTCAGCACCTCCTCGTTGTTCCTGTATCTAAACACATGCCCCACATCATCCTCCACTTCACACCTCTCGCACACTCCAGTCTCTCTTTTTCCAATCTTGTGGAGGTACCCTATTCTCGACCCATGCCCAGTGAGCACCTGTGTCAAGAAGTAGTTCACCTCCCCGAATTTCCGGTCCATCCAATCTCTCCTACTCTATTGTTCTTACTTTTGGCAGTCCCAAAAATGATCCAACGAATTCTAGGTACTCTTCTACTGTTCAGAAACCGCGCATGCCTACAACCTACTCAAAAACGGCTTAGAAACGAGACCCGAATGTTTCATCCCTAATTTGAGTTTGTTAATTATACAGTTCTAGCACTTTACTCGATATGATGCCAGAACGGTTTATACATGCCAGTTGGAACAAATCCTGTAGCCAGCATAGAGAAAATTAACTCCCTAAGTATATCTTTCAATTTATTTGCCTAACTACGAAAAAGCGCAAAGTTTGATTAGTAAACTAATAAAAGAACAAGCAACTCAAGGCTCTGACACAAAGTTCCAATTCAAAGCTTTCTTCCAACAAGTCAAGAATTAGTTCTGAAATAATTCGTATCGGAACTATTAAGCGCAAACGTAGAAACGTCCTAAACGCCAAACTAGTCCCGAACTAGGGATTGCTAATGCTTGCGCATGAAAAAATCTTAACCAATACTGGAACTGTAGACACTTTGTTGGAACAAATTTAATAGCAAATCATTATATCGAGATTGTGCCGTACGCCACAGGTACGTTTTTTTACATCATTTATTCACCATTGGTTGACTGACGTCAGTCTTCGCTGCAACGACATGTTAGAGTCATCAGTGACACATAAAAAACGCAGTTGCTGCTGTTTACATCATTCATCATTATATCTGACAACTGACAATCGATACCATTAAAAATTTTTTGAATTTCTAACGCTGTTAATAGTGCAGTCAATACATAATTATCACATTCTAAATTTATTTCTATTTATTCGTCCATGTCTTTGATAATGCGCTATAACCGCTTCAAATCTTTACTTTTTTGAGGTTAAGCTATCATTTTGTAAGCCACCAAATTTATCCACCACCTCGAAACAGCGGTGGAATGGAAAATGATCATTTCTTCAATCTAAAATCCACCAATGAATATAAAAACGCATTTGGTGGATTCTGGTGAATAAAAAAAACATGCCTTACTATTCGATACATGATAAACTTCAATTGGAGTGTGGATATTTCCTTCTCTCTCTCTCGCTTGCCTTCAAAGTTCTATAACTGATTGTTTTATGAAGATATCTATTAAATTTGTATGTGATTCAATTCAGTACCACTAATGAGATGCTTCCAATCATGAAAAGCACCAGTTTAACATTAATTTAAGATATTTTAATTATTTTTAAATAAGTAAAAAATATTTTTTAACGTTGATAGATTTCCCTTGTCTCAAAACTGCTGGTTGGTTAATGTAATGAACAGAAATTTTGAAAATGTACTGATATGATGAGTGGTATATATAATTAAAACGATTGTAGTTCACCGTTTTTTTATGTATAAACATTAATATCTAATCGGATTAGAAAATGTTTAAAACATGAATTTTAATATTTATTTATCTCTTTAATAATCTAAAATATTTAAAAAGCAGTTCTTTAAAAAATATACGTTTGTTTTTAATCAGTACCGCAAATTTAAAGAAAATCTAATAGTGTGGTAATTATTTATCAAAATCAAATTATAGTACAGGAGCTAGTTGGTTAAAAAAAAACTTGTTGTTTCTAAATGCAATTCTTTTTATTAAATCCTGCTATATTTATTTGAATATTTTTACTACTTGTTATGCATACCTAAAATACAAATACCACTGTTAGTTTAACGAATATTTAAAAAAATTATTGTAAAATTTTTGATAACTAAAGAATATCTTTGGTCTAAAATATTTAAAAGTTTACCAGTTAAACGTATATTGTTTATTAGTACATTTATAAAAATTCTAGATGATTCAATAACAATGATTGGTAAAAAATATGTTTTCTTCTTTACAATCCACAGCTTACTTATCTTTTTTTATTATTTAAAAACAATACTGTAACAAGATCATTCTTATCTCTCTATATTTTTTAAAAAGCTGATTAAGCTAAGTATGGTACATATTTTAATAAATCGATTATTATTGAGAAATTACTAATACCGATTAATATTAATGGTTTAATAATATTGTGCATTTTCTTTCATTGGTTATGAGTTATTGGAACTTTTATAAGGTCATGCGAACACAAAGGTTAATATTTTTCGACACTGGTTTTAGCATTTTAATCTTCGAATTTAACAAGTTGAATTTTCGAAGACAAAACTTTTTAAGGAAAAATCGAAAAATATTTTAGCAATTTTTGATTTCTGAGCGTCAATACATAAAGAAAATGATGATGTTATGAAAAAGATATTGGTTTTACACATACTTAATGATGAGGAGAACTTGGGCAAGAGTACACTCTACTTATAATAAAAATAAACAAGTGAAATGTCATGTAAAGTAAATCTTTTATATTCGAGTCTTCCGAGTGCCTAGTTCGACTCAATAAAACCTACGAGAAGTACTTACTGCGCACGCGTTATTGTCAAATGCTGCATTTACGAGGAGCGTCCAAATTTAGCTCTCTTCACCAACGTTGACAAGCGCAGTCCCAAGGTTAATTTATAGAGAAGGGCAAGGAAAATTATTAAAGAAGCTATAAAGATGGGGAAGGGTGAATGGAATGTTATTCACCCTTCCCCTTCTGTATAGCTTCTTGATTCATTTTCCTTCCCTTCTCGACTAATTAACCTTAGACAACGTCGGTGAAGAGAGTGTCTGTTATTGCAGTTACTTATTTCATTATTTGCTTAACTAACCTCACTGATAAGTCTGTAAGACCTTTAATATATGTTTCCAATAACTCTCTATTATATGCTGTTATTTATATCACTTGGTGCTGTTACATTTAAGAATCCTGTAATTCAATGTTTAAAATTGAAAAAGTCAGTCCTGTATAATATACAAATGTGGTTTTCGATGTAAGTAACGTAAGTTCCTGTTAAATCTAAGATTAAATTAGCACTTTATTTAAAAAAAATGATGGGTATTCTTGCATGCTTTTAGAAAAGTGTCAAATATTTATATAACAAGTTAACTTTTTCTATAATATCCCAGTAGGTATTAATTTGAGATTACCCATTTTATTTTCACCTAAATCACACGAGTAACATATTATATACCATGCAATATATTTCTCGAAATATTTATACATACCTATATTTTACGAATCTCAAATAATGAATGTTGCATGTTTCTGCCTATGTAAAATATTTTTCAAATTTGCAGATCATTTAGTTATAAAACGAGCCATACCTTGGGAAATATCATTTTTAATAAATTATTACAGAATCATCCTACGAATTTGAATTACCTTCTCGCGCTTTTACTAGATTCCATTCGATTGTTACATAAATTAAATGTTGTATAGTTTAACATCGGATTTCAAATCTAGTCTAAACGAAAAAAAAATTTAATGATCTGGTAATTTGACGAATGTAGTGAAAAGATTAACAAACAGAATTTCTTAAAAGAATAAAAATGTATAATCATGAATGTATTTATACAATGTAAACATTGGTGTGAATGCAATCAGAATGTTTGTTTTTAGTCTAAATGTATTTATTTCCTTAGAACAATTATATTATTTATTATTAAGAAAATTATGAATAGTTTCATTTTTTAACCCACTTTTCCTCAATATCTTAACCGGCTTAAAATTTTTATAAATATTATATAAGAAGTGAGATGCTGTGTCACACAAAATCTTAGGGGCCAAAGCTATAACTGTCTCTTGGGCTTCTTTCATTCCAAATAAAGAAACCTCCGTATTGCGGTGGATAGTATTGTAGTGCGATCTAGCGGCGCGTGTCGAAAGTAATGCTGAGGTAAAAAAAACTAGTAAGAGAAATACCATACATATGCGTCTTTGGTCTGGTGGACAAAGACAATACAAAATAATGCAATGACGAGACTAGGTAAGGTGCAAAGACTTGCTTGTCTCAGTATTGCAGGGTGCATGAGAAGCACGCCAACGGCAGTACTAGAGGCATTATTTGGCCTTCCTTTATTGCACATCGTGATAATGGGAGAAGCAAGAATGGGGTTATTTAGGCTGCAAAATAACTTGAGCAGCAAAGGACACACATCCATTGAGGAAATCGTAAGTGAAGCCATTTTAGATATGAAAACAGACTTTATGGCCACTAAACTTCTCCCCAGCCCTAAATATGAGATAACCACAGAAAGGACTGGCAAGACCCAAGCAGGCTAAAGTTTCCCCGAGGAGAGACCTGGTATGCAGACGGGTCGAAGACTGGGGAAGGGAGAGGAGCAGGGGTGTATAGTGAGATGAGGAATACAAGGGGTTCCTTCTCACTAGAGTACATGCCTCTGTATTTCAGGCGGAGATTTATGCCATCCTAGAATGTGTCAGAATTAACAAACATAGGACTGACACACACTCATAGGATAAACATATTAACTGACAGCCAGGCAGCTCTAAATAGCCGCAAGGTAACATCCAGACTGGTAGAAGAATGCCAGAAAGAATTGAATGCACTGGCAGACCACAGTAGAGTACGACTAGTGTGGGTGCCGGGACACAATGATATTTCTAGAAATGAACAAGCTGATATGAACTCGCGAGAAGAGGTTCAGCAACGACATATGTTGGACCAGAACCAGTTCTTGGGACCACAAAGAAGGTAGTCCGAGAACAAATACTAAAATGGGTACAACTCCAACATAGACTACAGTGGAGAAACACTTCAAAGCAGGTACACAGTAAGACCTTCAAAGGTGATATATGTGTAAAACGGGGTGAAGAACTACTGATTGCTAGAAGGAACAAGCTAAGAATTGTTTCAGCTTGTCTAACGGGTCATACCCCGGTAAAGGATCATCTGCATAAAATGGGGCTATATAACGGGGATCTCAGCTGCAGAGTTTGTGGCATGGAGACCGAGACCGTAACCCACATTTTATCCGACTGTGAGGCATTGGACTGAAGGACAGACAATCTTCGGAAATGCCTACGTGCCGCCTGTAGCATATGGCCTATTGACCAATATCATCTACTCGAGGGTACGGGAATGGCTGGGTAGTGGGAGTGGAGTACAATAAGCCAACCAGCCGCTCCCGGTACTAGAACGGCTCCCAAAAAAATACGATATGAAAAATTTACTCAACACAGTTGGTGGACTCATTAAGAGAGTAGGGATGGGAAAAAGTAACTACAATATATATGGAATCTTCTCAGTGGAATGCACCTCATAATATCCAATCTAATCGCCCTCACTTTACGACCAACACGTACTAGATTTTCAGTATATTCTTCAACGAGTGTAGAATGATGGCTATTATTCACGCGGATGAAGTTTCCAAAACGAGCAAGAATAGCCATTCTATACTTTATCCACGACTATGTATAAAAAAAAGTGTCGATTAGGAATCGAACCTCGATCGCCTGCGTACGGGTCAAGTATCTCTACCTCTGAGCTATCGACCACATATATTTATTGAAATGTAAAGAACGTAAATATAGGTAACTCATATTTTTAATAGAAACATTTACATTTTTTAATGAAATTATCATTAGGAATAATAATAGAGATAACATAAAAATACGCAATTAAACATATTAAATGCAGTATTCTGTATGTTTTATGTAACTGACTGTCCTCAGACGACTTATGTGCCTAATTGGCGGCAACCAGCATTGCTACACATGTTTCTGGAAAAGTAGACTATTCAAAAATTTATAAATACAGTCAAATTCACGAATGTTTCTCGTTACGTCATAACTCATGTCTCATAAGCATCCGAATCAAATCAATACGACAGAAAGGCAAAATTTTTGATATTGAACTGAACATTTTATTTTCCTTCAGTCTATTAACACCAGAAAATTGAGAAAGTGCAACGAATGGATGTTGGCCACGTCTCTGAGTAAAAATACCGAACACAACAACAACGTCAACGTACAACAAGGCACTAAAATGGCGGACGAGAATACCTATAGGGAGGAAGTTCTTAAAATCCACCGATAGACTCTATTGATAGATGTCTGTGATATGTCAGACGATTATAAGAACGTTTAAAGAATGGTCGCGTTCATCTCAACGTAGCGCTACTGGAGCGATAATCTATTTCCTGCTGAACGCGTATTTTGTTAACTGATTGATGTGAGTGCTGTGGTAGCAGTCGTCATTTTTCCCATCAGAATTGAAATACGCTACGCTACCGATCAGTGATGCATTAACTGTCATTTATGACAAATATCATGTGAATAAACATATAAAATGACGAAGCATATTTTTGTTTGAAGATATTTTAGACCTTTTTATCTTGAAAATGAATGAACACCACTGGAAACTAATAAACTAAATTGAAATCGCAGATGAATGAATAATTATTGCAGTCATATGTCAAATAAAATTAGGTTATGGTGTTATATCAAGATTAGAACGTTCAGCAGAATTAAGAAATGATGGATTACTCTGAAAATCGCTACCTGATCAACTTTGTTGGGATGAACGCTATAAATGTGCATTTCCCTTCCAAATCTACCAGATTCATCGAGTCTCAAGCCCGGTAGAACTATCGGAAAATTTAAGAACGGTGGGATCATTCTATCGACAATCTATCGGTGAATTTAAGAACGGCTTTGGTAAACACCGTATTTACCGATAGATGTATCGGTAAATTTAATTTGTCTACTGCGCTCTAACGACAGTTTTCACCAGCGCCGCATCATTGTTAGAGGGTTCGGCATGTATTTCTGGTGATCTAATTATAAGAGGAAATAAACAAAAACCAAATTTAACATATCGTAGTTAGACTACAATTTGAAATTCTACAAATAAATTGTTACAAAACTTACCTTTTGACCGGCAAAAGTGGTCCGCCATTAGCCAATTCCTTTTGGAAATATTCATGTAATTTTCTAATATACTCACGTTTACTTTCGTCCAAACATTTACCGGACATTTTGTCGAAAAATATCACAATAAATGTAAATGAACTTTACCTATTCAAAGTAATCAATGACGACGAACTTCAATGGTGACAGAACGATTTCCGCATAAAGTGACGTATCGCTTTTTAAGTACAATCGTTGTCACAACACAAGACAGAATGACAAACCGATAAAGACGTAATGGCGTAGCTTAATTCAGGTACAAAAGACATGTGTAACTTTCCAGTTGATTTAATTGGACATACGCGGTCAGCGATATCCACATAAAATTAGACTGTCTTTGATACATTCAGGGAAGTATGACGTAACGCGAAATATTCGTGACTTCTACTGTAGAATTACATAACATCCCGTTATAACGCTGCGATTGATCTAAATAGCAACTGTAAATTTCCTCAATGAAGATAATGCAAAGAATTCACATAACCCCATCATATCTAATAGGAAATAAATTCTATAAAATTAGTTCTTAAAAATTTAATGAGATTGTAAACGAAACATGTCGACGCCGATGATCAATATGGTAATCAATTTCCGGCAAAAGATATATAATATATAATAAATTAATGCACTTGATGTTTCGAATGAATGATCTAGTTGATAACAATCTGTCATTCCCCCTTGTAAATAATTTAATTCAGTTATTTAGCAGTAAATTAAGTACCTAACATTTCTAGAAACGGTTTAAGTTATAAGGATCCTACTCGGAATAGATAAATGTATCATCGGTAATTTGTGATAACAATATTACAATAGTTTGTATTGGTTAGCGATACTACTACTGATAGGATTTCGTTGTAATAGCTTTGACGCGAGATTCTTGGATTTATGAATTTAAATTCCATTGTAAGGTTTCATAATAGTATTCTCTAGTTTCACAGCAATTTTCTGGTCTTTATTCACTATACAGATACATGCAATGAGAAACGGAACATAGTGAATGTATTCTCCGATCTAAATAGTCCACCAACAAAAAATTTCTATAAATTTACTTCAATAAATATCAAGTATTTAGCTGGACAGGTGGATTACTGTACTACTGTAAGAATCCCCGCCTCTTCTCCTGCCAATATTTGTTAGTTTTGAGCGATTTAGTATTCAAGTGTCTTTTGATTTCTTTTGGCCATAGCGGCTTCCAAAATAAAAATGAATTCGTAAATAAAACAAAAAAAGATTCTTTAAATTAAAACAAATTGAAAATAAATTCCGAAAAACCACTTAAAATGCTAATTAATGAATTAAAGGTTCAAATAGTTCTCCTTGTTGAGCCAAACAAAAACCGAATCTATTGAACAAAGCTGCTGATTCGGTGTAATGTTTGCACAATGCTGGACAATTTTCGCCCTTAATTCTATCAAATTTTGAGCCCGTTCAAAATTGTGCCGATAATTTCATTTTTTAAAAAACCCCTTAAAAAGAAATCATTCGGGGACAATTTTCTCCTGAAGGTTGTACATTCTGATTTCTCTACGAATTTATTTTATTTTGAATAGTTATGGGCTTGAACAGTACTTGAATATCGACTGCTGTTTACTGACGCTAATTAAGGACCGCCCACAGTTGAGACTACCGAGTGGTGGGAATTGTATGATATGTTGTAGGTGTCCAAATGAACGATTGTAATAATCGTGTTTTTAATCTGTTGACGCTTGATATTGGTCGACTAGTTCAAAATCAGTTCTGATACAATCCCTATCTTCCGTTTCTCTTTACATGTATCTGTACCTATATCTAAATATATTTGGGCTGTTTTTTTTTCAACTTTCGATCGCTGACGTGAGACAAGAAGAGTGGCGTGCATAATATAGGAGACTGCGCATAACTACTTCTACAGGCTTTGTCACAGGCTGTTCACCGCCACTTTCTATTGAATTTTGAATTGCTGCCACTTAAATACAGCTACTATTCATTCTACCGCCAAATGTGAGTTATCGGTTACATTACAACCATTACTTGCGACACAAAAGAGACATGCTGACTTCTGTAATGGTTCTGATCCATGACAATCCAAGTTTTCAGTGTTGGTTGAACATCCTAGGGGCAACTCTGATCCTGCTATCTCAGCATGAAATCGGAAAGCTCTAGACATTGTGTGCAGATGCTGTGACAAGGAACAACTATCTGCCAATCCTATTAAAACTGAGATCGTACATTTCACGAAAAGAAAACTGAATCTTCGAGAACCTGTGCTGTACAGTCACAGTATTCCATTTGTGCCTGATAAAATGCTCAACTGAAACTACAAAATGGTGAGACCCATACAGATCTACTGCGGATCAAAATATGGCTCCGTAATCTTCTAGAGCAAGTGCCAGCATTATCTGGTACAGCCGACCAAATACTGAACTTGTTGAAAGACTTGGACAGCATGCAACGCTTTCTAGCGGAAGTTTTCACCATTATGGTGGATTATGGTTATAGTAGACCAACTTCCCAGGAAAGGTTAGTCCCAGTTCATGAGCCAGGAGTCCCGCATAGAAATTCCTTTAAATCTGGCAAAATGAACTATCTCGGTCTAGATAGACCGCAAAGCAAAGGTTTACTGGAATGTGAAACCAAGCTTAAGACAAGTCAAGGTCTTTATAAAAGGCCTAGAAGATTAATCGGATCAAGACATTATGCGTACTTTGTGGCTGTTGAACGAGTCAGGCTGAAGAGCCTATAGGTGATGCGTTTGTGTGCCTTGAAGATGTAGAGTCCATGCAGGTTATCAACTTCTTTGGAAATATTGAATTCGAAAGGTTGCTCTAATTTGGATTGAGATACATTAGACAGTATTGCCGAAGAGCACGGTTTTGAAATCACTCACAGAAACCAAACACATATTTTTGTTACACCCAGAGCAAGTATATGAATTATTGACTAATAAATATTTCACAGTGTACAGACATGGATTTTTCTTAGAACCAATACGTTAATTTAAATTTATTTTACTGCGTAGAGAAAAAAATTATCAACATATTAAAAAATATACCATTATTCAGAGAATTAGATAAAAAATATAGTTGGATTTTAGTTATTCAGTGATAAAAAAAGATCCGAATTAATTCCTCGAAAAGGTACAATGAAATTTTTGTAATAATTGTTAAGCGTATATCATTTCAAGCGTTAATCTTGTCCAAATAATAAAAAAAAATAATAGTAAGGATTTTCCCCTTATCATTTTTATGAGCGAAAATTCAAGGTCATTCATTAGGCGCCACGTGAATTCCAATAATTACTTTGATAAATACGAGGCATGTTCGAATGATAACTAATCCCTTTTGCACACATATTTTTTCTAATTAGTGCTCAAGTAAGTCATCTGATAAAAACAGGTCCGGTTCTACCACCTTGGTCGCCTAACAAACCTATACCTATTCACAAACGACATGCCGTTTCAGCTGTGAAGCTCGATACACAGATGCGGACGACCGTTTTGACTCGGCAAACACTTTGACGCGGATCACTTTCTTCTTTGTCGAAGACACTGACTTTCTTTGTTAAGATGGTAGACTGCGACTTTTAATAGACCAGAGTAGAAGCCTTTAAAAATAATAAAAAGTAAAAAAAAAGTTATAGTAGGGTGAATATTATAAAAATGAAAGGAAAAATAATTTACGGCCGATCTGTGGTCGGGGAGGTGAAGGGTGTGAGTTTTTAAGGGTAAAAAACGTTTTATCTCGATTTCCGGCAAAACTACAGGTCATATGGAAAAAAGACAAATGCAGAGTTGTAGGACATGAAAAGATCTACAACTTTTGTAGTCACACTTTTTTCACATAATCTCAAAATGTATACGGGAAATTCAAAAAACCAAGGTTTTGGTTCTTTATCTTTATCTTCTACAAAAAAAAATTTTTTCACGATATTTGGTGAAAACTTAACCTTTTTATGTCCCAAATACACTGTAATTTATTTTTTCACCTTATTTTGACTTAATATCGAAAAAGCACCCTAATTTTCAATCGAAAATTCACTCGTCAAAATATCAGCTTTTTTCAAAAAGTTGGGTTCGTTGAAATCTCTACTTTCCGACGGTGTAACGAAAATATATTACTACAGTAAGTCTTCCCAAAAAATGCAAAAAATATTGTAATGAATAACGTAATCAGAATAAAGTATCTAAATTCAATAGTACGATTTACATTTTTTATTTTTATATTTTATGAGATTTTCTATGACAAATGTAATTAAAATTTAATAAATCAAATTTTTTATTGAAAAAAATTGCAGCAGTCACATTTTATAGATGAAATTGTATAAAAATGGCATTAAAAAAATGTTCGAATTCGAGTTTTTTTTCATTTTATAAGAAGATTTACTATAGTAATATATTTTCTTTTACACCATCGGAAAGTAAAGATTTCAACGAACAGAAAGCACACCAACTTTTTAAAAAAAGCTGATATTTTGACGGGTGAATTTTCGATTAAAAATTAGGGTGCTTTTTCGATATTAAGTCAAAATAAGGAAAAAAATAAATATTTCAAATCAAATAAATTACAGTGTATTTGGGACATAAAAAGGTAAGCTTTCACCAAATTTCGTGAAAAAAATAATTTTTTTGTAAAAGATAAAAATAAAAAACCAAAAACTTGGTTTTTTAAATTTTCCACATAAATTTTGAGGTTATGTGAAAAAAGTGTGAATGCAAAAGTTGCAGATCTTTTTATTACCTACAACTCTGCCATTTGACTTTTTTCCATAGGACTTGTACTTAAGCTGGAAATCGAGATAAACCGTTTTTTACCCTTAAAAACTCACCCCCTACCCCTTCCCGTCCTCAGATCGCCCGTAAATTATTTTTCTTTCCATTTTCATAATATTCTTTTCCTTTTCCAATGGGTTTCATCCTACTATTATTTTTTTTGTTTCAAAAATTATCGACCCTGGTCTACAAGTGAAGCGAATTCACGTTTCTACTTTGAAATTCTGCTAATCTGTTTATCGGTCTTCAAGTTCCTTGCTTTTTTCGGATTTTTATTTAACACAGAAATAATAATTATACGAGATTTTGCAGTTTAATTTCAACTTTTAACATTCAAATATTTGTTCTAGAATTAGGAGAGATTTAAACGTTGCTCTTTTGCCCATCTTCTTATGACGCTCGCAATTTGATCTGCTTGGTTTGACGTAGAACTTCGAAGAAGTTGCAAAATATCCGCCAACATATCCACTGGGAACTTCTGTGCTATTACGCCCTATTGAGAATAAAATATAAATTAGCTACAACCGATTTCGGTCCGCTTTATTGATTTTTTATAAAAACAAATCTGAACCAATTTTTAAACTGCCGCCCTAGGCCCGGGCTTCCTAGACCTAAATCCATCACTGTCTGGAAGAAGACTTTTTTGCCCAATTCAGAATGATCTGTAAAACATTGTATCGCTTATTTCAACTGCTGATTGCTTTGGTGTGGTTTTATCAGCAGTTTATGAAAATTCAACCTAGCCACTTAATATCCCATACTGCATTATCTGCCCCGAAAAAGCATCATCTACAAATCAATTTTAACACTCGGCAAAAACTCCCCAAAAAAAGTAAAAACGTTTGCTTACCAGTCCTTAACAATTTACAATTCTCCCTATTCGCCCAAAATGACAGATTCTTGTCACTTATAATAAAATCAACAGATTCTATTATTACTAGACAAAAAATAGAAAAAAACAGGCAAAACTTGAGGAATTTTAGAACATTGGTTTGGTTATTTACGAATAAAAAGCAAGACAAAAACTACTTACTTCAGAAGAATAGAAAGCTTTTCACTATAACCGTACTGCAGATTTGACAGACAAAAGTGGGGTAACAAAGCGAGCCGAAATCGCCTTAAATACGAGTTTACAAAGGACTAAAAGTATTTTTTAAAACCGTGAAAGAAAAAGCTAATACTGCTACGTTATACTGAATAATTATCATTATTTTGCTTACTTGAAAGACTCCAACAATAGCGCCTCGTTTACCTTCCCAAAACTCAGGATTTGGTTCGATTTTGTCGAGAACGTCAAACGCTTTTGCTGCATACCAAAATTCACCCATTCTATAGCAATCGTTAGCTATCACTAACAACAGATTAAAAGCTTCGGGTCCGTTTTCCATTTTACTGTAGAGTTCCCAAGCTTGTTGAGGTTTGTGGTTCATAACGTAACAGCGGGCCAAATTTGAAATATAGACATATTCGTTTTTTATTCGAACATCATTAATTAACAGAAATATCTCTTCGGCTTCTTTGAATTGGTTGCAGGCCGCTTTGGCTTGACCAAAGTTAAAATTAAACGTATCATCTGGAAAACAAAAATTACTTGAATTAAATATGTACGGGTGTATTTTAAAAAAAAATGGTATAAGTAGAAGACAAACGTTAACGTCACTATATTTATATTTTTATTACATAACAGACCACACTTGATGAGGAACCAGAGAAAAATTCCAAATTACCAAGAATTTGATCAAGATTTGTGATTTTAAAAATTCATACGCTTACAAATAATTATTATTTACTGAAAAGTAGTCTATAATTTTCTGTTGAGTGAGCTACTTTAACGTTTGAAGGTAGACTGGAATGCGAACTGCAAACTCACTCATGAATCAACAGGTGCACATGTACGTAAACATACTGATGACAACAAACGCTTCAAATTATAGAGAGTATGGAAGCCCGGACTGTCCACTGTTCATCAAAGTCAAACTTTATGAAATCAAGTGTTATAAATATGCAATTTTAATAAATGGCAAAAACCGACAAAGATATACTTTAGTGGTAAACAACAAAAACAAATATTTGGTTGTGTGGTTTGTGGTGATTTAAACTTTTAATTCAAGTTCTTGTAATAAAGACATATTTTTGTTTGTTCAGATTTTTGTCATATTAAAAGATCACAAAAATACAGTCAGTTCATTAAATAACTAATTAGCACATGAAATTAAATTTTGGTTGGGTGGATAATTGAGGTCAATTTTATGGACATACATAATTATTGTAGTTTAGGCGCAAGTGATCTTATAAAAGTAGGTAAGAAAATGCCTACATTTAATCTCCACGGTCGTTTTTTAGTTTTTTATTTTTACAGAATGCAATGAACGTATAGTTTAGTTCAAAAAGATTAGATTAAATTTACGTCTTAGATGATTGATTTCCTCCCAGACTGACAATCACTTTTAAAAATAACTTATGACGATTTCGAACGTACTTTGATATAAAAATGTTAGTTATTCTTGATAAATAGCTAGTACACCTGAAATTTGAAAAAACAGATATTCATTTACCTGAATGCAAATAACTTTTTATGGATGTTAAATATATCAAAACATCTTCAAATTGATTTGCCAGAAAGAAAGCAGCTGCCATACATTGCCTTCCATGAATCGTATCGCATTCGCTTGTCGAACTACCAACTAAATGAAAACATTCTTCAGCAACTTTTATGTGTTCCAACTGAAATATTTAAAGAAATTATACAACATGGAGAAATCATCTTACAAATTAGAGCTCCATTATTATTTTTACATTTTATAACATTAAAAATTTGTTACCGAATTTAACTCTTGTCCAAGTGTCGCATTGACGACCCCTTTTAAAATATACTCTTGAGGAACGGCAGGTTGTAAATCTTTTATTAAATCAAACGCTTCTTTTGTGTCGTGGTTTTTTAGATAATGTATGACTAAGTTTAATCTTGCTTCCGGTACTACATCTACCAATGAAGGAAAAACCTTAAAAAACACATAAATTACATTTGGCTGATGGTAGATATATTTTTCTTACTTGCATGGCACCTTCTCCATCTTGAAAAACTACCATATTGTGTTTCAATAAGTCATACCCAAAGCCTACACTATTACTTTGTTCAATTATATTTTTCAACTCATTTGCCGCTGCTTTTCCATTGTAGAGACGAAATGTATTGCAAGCCTAAAAAATGATTTTGTTATCAAACTGAAATACCCAACAATATCATATTTTTTTCATCACACAAAAGATGTTCAAGTTAATCTTGAACTAATGTCAAAACGTGTCTTTTTGTTTTGATTCCTAGCAGTTACCAAACATTGCTGTAAATATTAAATTACAATGATCATTGAAACAATATATTTGAGTTTATCATATAAAAACTATAATAGGCTACGACAGTTGTGCTTAGTGTTATTTGTGATTTACACAATCCTTTATCTTTTTGAATATCATTTTACGAAAACTTTTAAACATTTAAAAAAACTAGTCACCTTTAAATTGGTAGCAATGACAGAATCTGGGTACCTGTTCAGATAGATACCAAGTACTTCTTGAGATACATCATAATAGTCCAGTTTGTAATAACATAGTGCAACATATATATTCAAGGCAATGTTATCTCTGAAAATAAACAATTACTTATGTGCTGAAACAATTTAATTATAATCAAGAGCAATTATGGACATTTTATTAATTGTGTAGCTTTGTGGTTTGTATCCAATATCAAAAGTTATCCTTTATTGTTTTTTTATTACTTATATTGTTTCATATCTTTGTAAAGGAAAAAAAACATAGTTACCTATTTTGAAGAAGTAATCGTTTGTAAATATCAATAGCTTCTTGATAATGAGCTCTCAAGTAATGTATAGCAGCTAAACTTAATTGATCTTCAAGGACATCTTGCAATTGTTGATGATTTTCCATTAGATTAGCTTCATCCCTCAACTTATGAGAAAGATGAAAATTGAGTCTGGTTCTCAAACCATTTTGTGGAACTTTTTGTAACAGTTCTTTAGATTCTCCATACATACCTAATAAAACGTATTATCTATTTTATATAATTTTATGTACCTATCACCAGTAACTCTAATATCAGTTAAACTTTATAATAAGTTTCTGCTCATGTATATTTTAGTGACATAGTGAGAACTTACCCAGATAAAAAAGGCAACAAGCTGTATTAACCAAAGAATTTTCTACTTCTGGATTAGACTTTAGTAGATTCTGATAAATGGTTAGTGCCTTTTTGTAATCTCCTCTGTGAAATGCACAAAACCCTAGCCATTGTTCAACAATGGATCTTCTATTTTCAGGGCAATGTATAAACTAAACACAAAGTAAGACATTATTTTGTTTATTTTACTTTCTCAGATATACCAAATTTATCTATAAATTCTACTTTACCTCTAAAAGTGTTACTGCACCAGCATAATCTCGTTTTTTCAAGTAATCTTCAAACTGTGAGGAGTCTTTTGAATTACTTTTACCAACTTCCTTGCTTGAATCATTATTTGGCTGTAGCGCTGGTTTAGATCTACTTAAAATCTGAAAAGAGAAATAGGAAATATACGACTAAATTACTATTAAATTCAATATTAACCATGATTTGCTTCGTATAAATGCGTCAAGTGTACTTGGAAGATGGGTAATGTTATGACCATTGGTTGCCATGGTGTTTTATACAGATATGAACAGGGCAGCTCAACTATTGCTATTATATTTATATTGTTGGTGTTTCTTTGCACTTTTCTGGTTAAAGTTAAATACATATTCTGTATTAATAACATGTACTTTTACTTTTTTCAAATTTTTAGCAAATTATTAGCTGGAATGCTAAATGTCAAAAACGTCAAAAATGACGTACTAAAATCATAGACAACTGAATACGTTAGATTGTGCACTCATATCAAAAGGGTAAGTCACCTATCAAAATGTCGTACGTATGGATAGTGCTGTATTTCTGGCTATACAAGAGACATCAATAAATTTAATTTTCAGCTGCGATCGTTGACCTATGCTCAATGGCTGTTTGTTTGATATTCCGTGGCGACATCATTGAAATGACAGTGGGCGATAACCGTCGATCACTAAACATGAGCTGGCTGTCAAACAGCAAGAGGCCAACAAATATATTGAGGTTATATTATTTGAAATTTAAGCCAAAAAAGTATGATTATTTTGATTATTTGATTATTCGGGAAATAAGAGATTTTAAAATGTTGGATAATGTTAAACATATTATTTTAATTCTATCCGGGAAAGGTGGAGTAGGAAAATCAACAGTTAGTACACAATTAAGCCTGACATTGAAAGAAAATGGTTTTAAAGTGAGTTCACTTAATAACCTACAACAATTCATAAAAACAATTTGATTTATATTTTTCAGGTTGGCTTGTTAGATATAGATTTATGTGGACCAAGTGTACCTTATTTATTACAATTGGAAGGAAAAGATGTACATCAAGCAGAGGGAGGGTAAATATGCAGCTTTTAATGTTCTCATACATTCAGATGAGACTTTTTACAATATCCACAAATCACTTTAATTATTTACTGTTTTAGATGGGTGCCAGTATATTCTGATGAAGAGCAGAATTTAGCTGTTATGTCAATTGGCTTTCTTTTAAATGACAGAAATAGTTCTGTAGTTTGGAGAGGCCCAAAGAAAACTGCCATGGTTAAACAGTTTTTAACAGATGTTTGTTGGGGAAATCTTGATTATTTAATTATTGATACACCTCCTGGTAATTCCTTTTATAATCCATAACATCTAGGGATAGCTTTTAACTGGTCAATTAAATTTTATGAGAGCTAAAATGAATACAAAATAATTACCACCATCAGGCTATAAAAGAAAATAGTGATAGATACTTTATCAGAAAAACTTTTCCCTCAACCATTAACAAGTGCTGTGTCTTGATTAGACAACAATCTCTTTTATGTCTAAACTCTCCCTTATTTTTTATAGGTACGTCAGACGAACATATAACAGTAATGGAAAATTTAAAAGGTGTTAGATGCGATGGTGCTATAGTAGTAACTACTCCACAACAAGTATCTATTGAAGATGTTAGAAAAGAAATCACCTTTTGTAGGAAAACTGGGATTCCAATATTAGGTTTAATTGAAAATATGAGTGGGTAAGTATCAACAGAGATTGTGATTTAAAAGAAACATCTAAAATTGTAAAAAACTTTAATATCTTTGGTGTTATTATGTGTAGTAACTTTAACTTGGCATTTCTTTTGGTTATATCTTCATCATTATTGATCTATCTGTCTTCCTATTATTTTTAACTGAATCTCGGAATTTTCATTGGAATAGGTATAATCACTTAGTCATGTAGTAATTACAAAGCAGTAAGGGGTACTACCACCTGAATAGATATATTTGCAAGATGTTCTGCTTTTCTAAATTTATTGCATTATTCATAACAAGGAACCATAATTTTCTTTGTTATTTTTGGGGAAATTAAACCACAACCATTTCTTTCAGATTTGTCTGTCCCCATTGTTCAGATTGTACCAACATCTTCAGCAAAGGAGGTGGGGAGTCTCTAGCAGAAATAACGAAAATTCCATTATTGGGCACTTTACCAATAGATCCAAAAGTTGGACAGCTACTTGGAAAATCCTGTGTCAGAGAATATCCAGACTCACCATTGTCTAAAGAGTTCAGTAATATCATAAGTAAGATTACGAATAAATAGTTTATTAAGAAAAACTTTTTTTTTTACAAGAATTTTACACTATTAAACTAGTTTGTGAAATAAAATTCTTAGTTTATTATTTGAACAACGTAAGGAATAAACTAGTGTTTATTTAACAAAAAAATCTACTCAAGGTTACAGTTAAGGAAACTTGGTTAAACAAAACTATAAGTTTATTAAAAATGTTTCATTGATAAAATAAAAGCAGATAAACTATTTGTATATGTAAATAATGAATTTGGAAACAAAATATAGTATCAATCAAGTTCTGATGGGACACTGTCGCCTGAAAAAGCTCAAAATAGTGGAGGAAGAATGAAGATTCTGTGGTATGGCAAAAGATACCTCCATCCACATACTACAGAATTTCATAGCAATTCAGTATCCTAGGACACTCCTGGATAGAAGAGGGACACTTATATATACTAAAGCCTGCAGATATCCTAAAATTTCTTCGGGAAATAGATCTAAAAGAGCTATGTACTTTTATACTAGTCACATATATTTTCTTCAGGAACTAAGTACAAGAAAGGGATGCAATAGATTTTTTAGATCTCAATAATTATCACCCCAATATACATACATCAATCAAGGATTTATATTCGAGCCAATTATGATTTTATTTAAACCATTTAAAATGTTTAAATTGGAAGATTTGATAATAACTAATTACATCACGAAACTGTATTATTCATATAAAAACGTTTTTAAGAGGATTATTTGATAAATTCTCTTTATATTATTGTCATATGATGTTTTAGATAACAAGAATAATAGAAAATGGTATAAATTTTTATTGATGCGAGTGTCGATAGCAATTAATTTTTCTTACATAATCGATATTTTTTTAAGTTATCATAAATAACAATTCTGATCATGTAAAGATAAAGATATTCTGATGAAAAAATAAAGATCATGCCATTTCATGAAATTTAACCGATTAATATAAAAGTTAGAATCCAAATTTCATTCAAATAAAATACAATCTGGTTTCTACAGTTCTATGACGTTTGTGTCCAACGTTCTGGTTTTTTAAATTTCTCCTTGATCCATAGATTTTATCAAATTAGGTACTGAATGGATCATCCAAATCCAGTGATAAATACGTTTATTACAAAAGACAAACCATACAAATCATTAACTGAAGCTGAAGAATCTAAAATTCAAATTATTATTGTAACAAAAATATTAGTTATAAATTCTACCACTGTATACACAGCGTTTTAACAATGGACATTGAATTTATGGAAAAATTACATTTTTTACATCTAATATATGTACAAGTTATTATCACTTAAACAAGCACTAAAAGACAAAAGTTTCAAAATAAATCCAGCTTTCATCTAAACTGGTGCAATAAATAATAAAAAAATATCCTAAAATTCCAACTCTCAGGTGTTGTTAGCAGGGACGTGCGGTGCTATGAAGCAGGGGGGCGATTGCATCATTAGAAAAGGGCTGTGCATTTGAAGAGCGAACTAAAAATTAATAAAAAACTATTTACGGGGCTCATTTGGGCATACAAAACTGAGAAATGTATCATTAGTTTCCATTGAATCTACATTAGCTGTCAATTTAGATTATACATCATTAATCGACGATTTTGCCAAAGTTAGAAGTGTAAAACTATAAAATTATTTATATACTCGCCTATTGGTAATCTTTTTTAAATAGATTTAGAATTTAGACTATTACTTCATTATTATTTATATCTTGAAAAATAACGATAATATGCGGATTTTTATGTTTTTTATTTCATTTTTAAAATATTCAAAATAAGGGGCGGCCAGCATCACCCTGAAAAATATCACCGCACGACCCTGGTTGTTAGTATTTAAATGGTATAATTTGATGAGCGTTTTTCAGAAATATTACTCAAATGTCACCATTTCTTACTTTCGTGATAATCTATATTCCAGACAATTATTATAACTTGCGTTCAAATTTCAATAAAATTCATGAATATTATAGACATTTTAATCGTTCCACAAAAATATATTAAAAAAAAACAGTTTTGATTCAAGTTGTATCAAGGTCCCAGATTATGGATAAAAACATTTAATTCAAATCTTATCTCCATAGCAGCACCCTGTATATTAACGTTTCTGATAAAAGAGCAGCGAGGTACTTATCTGTATTAAAAAATTGCAACCGTAGCAGATGTAATTCGATGTCGTAATTAGAAAAATATCATTTTTCAAACTGTCAATACCACTGCAATACTTCAGATTTTGAAGATCTACTTTTTATTCTTTTATACGTTAGAATGGAATTCAATTTCCCAAAAATTTTGATCTTTAAATATTAATTTTGCAAGTAAAATCACTAAATATTTTCCTGAAAATTGAAAAAAATTAAATCTTGTTCAATTTTTATAGTTTTTATTTGTATTTTATTATAAAGGTAAAATAAATTAAGGAACAGTAATCAAGTTTTACATTTTTTTTTATTAACCCATAGTATTAGCCTAATAATATAATAGTCTTATTCTGCACATGTAATAAATTACGATTAAGATAGTAATACTTTGGCCTATAGTGCATATTTTATGGTCACATAATTACCATACTAATACACGGCAGTTCGCGGCCCCAAAAAAAATGGGCATAGAAAACAGAAAAATAGAATATAAATGCAAGCAAAAACAAATTAGAAGCACTTTCTGTGGACGATGGATGGTCCAGATTCGTCATATTCTTGTTTGGAGATCCACATCTGTTGGAAGGTGGAAAGTGATGCCAAGATGGAACCACCAATCCATACGGAGTATTTTCTTTCTGGGGGTGCGATGATCTTAATTTTCATTGTACTTGGAGCCAAGGCAGTGATTTCTTTTTGCATTCTATCGGCAATACCAGGGTACATGGTGGTACCTCCAGAGAGTACGGTATTGGCATACAAGTCCTTACGGATATCTACGTCACACTTCATGATGGAATTGTAAGTTGTTTCATGAATACCACAGGCTTCCATACCCAAGAAGGATGGTTGGAACAGAGCTTCTGGGCAACGGAATCTTTCATTACCAATGGTGATTACTTGACCGTCGGGAAGTTCGTAACTCTTTTCTAGGGAACTGGAGCTGGCTGCGGTGGCCATTTCTTGTTCAAAGTCTAAAGCTACATAGCAAAGTTTTTCTTTGATGTCACGTACGATTTCTCTTTCGGCGGTTGTGGTGAATGAATATCCACGTTCAGTCAAGATTTTCATGAGGTAATCAGTCAAGTCTCTACCAGCCAAATCCAAACGGAGAATAGCGTGAGGAAGAGCATAACCCTCATAGATTGGGACAGTGTGGGAAACACCATCTCCAGAATCCAATACAATACCGGTGGTACGACCAGAAGCATACAATGAAAGCACAGCTTGGATAGCAACATACATGGCTGGGGTATTGAAGGTTTCAAACATGATTTGTGTCATCTTTTCTCTGTTGGCTTTTGGGTTAAGAGGAGCTTCTGTCAAAAGGACGGGGTGTTCTTCGGGAGCAACTCGAAGTTCATTGTAGAAAGTGTGATGCCAGATTTTCTCCATGTCATCCCAGTTTGTGACGATTCCGTGCTCGATGGGGTATTTTAAAGTGAGGATACCTCTTTTGCTTTGGGCTTCATCTCCTACATAAGAATCTTTTTGTCCCATGCCTACCATGACTCCCTGATGTCTGGGACGTCCAACAATTGAAGGGAATACAGCACGGGGTGCGTCATCCCCGGCAAAACCGGCTTTGCACATACCGGATCCATTGTCTACAACTAAAGCGGCAACTTCTTCTTCACACATGATGATTGGTTAGTACTGAAAAGAAAAAGCAAAAATTAATAAGTGTGAAACGGGTATCCAACTTTTTACAACAGTTATACCATCATTTGTAATATCAAGAAATTAAACTCTAAATTCTTTAGATAAATGGCCAATAAAAAATGGGTGTTGTCCATGAACACAAACAACTATAGTTTATATAACTTGAGCGTGAAAAAAAATCAAAGGAACGCTCATCGACCGGAAAAACCACCGATAAGCAGATAAGGTTAGATACACTATAATATAAGTGTAATTTTTAAAATTTTTTATCCAAGTTGAAAGACATGAATGAATCTACTATATTAACTGGAATAATCCGTTACCAAAAACCGGTATTTCCACAATGTTCAAGTCGTACTGTTACATATTAATCAGTTCCAGAATGAAAATTATTTTCAATTCAAGCTTCAAAAGTTAACGGCCCCACCCGTTTTTTTAAATTCATTGATGTTTAAATGAAGTAGTAACAAAAAAAAATTAATAGCACATTGATCACCAATATTAAAAATTAGCACAATTATTAACAAATTGACTTCTTAAATTAAATATATCCACAAGTCACTAATAACTTAATCCAAAAGGCAGAAAACACGTTGCACGACCACACCTAACATAAAATCGAAACTTGTATGTAACTTCACAAATTTTTAAATAAATATCAAACACTTACTTTGGTTTCTAGTGAAAAATTATAAATTACTTAAAGAGCCCAACAAACGTAATTGTTGTAGCACTAAAATATCACAAGACTGGAATGTCTGAAACTTCCAAGCTTTCAACCATATATATGATTATTTACCCCTCCCTGTTAAAAATCGGTTGAGAGCGCAGTATCTGCGCTATGTTGAACCAATAGCGAGCAACATTACCATATAAGGCTTTGTATTGCATCGATTTTTCCCTTCCCCACCAGCATCTTCAATATATGACACACTTCTACATGTAATTTTAAATAAGAATCGATGACGTTTCATAGAAATCAGAAAAGGATAAGAATACCGGCAAGAGCTATTAATTAAATAAATCCGAATTTAACTGTATTTGGAAAAAAATTTATATGCAATATGAATTCAGTTCATTCTCTCAAAACAGATCATAAACATCAATCTTAGTATGCACGTGACGGGAGAAACATAGGTTATAAATACACTCGGCATTTAAATTTAAACTCAACTAGTTATTTTTATTACAACCACTTGCTTCGGAATACAAAAATAGTTTCGGTATTTAAAATTAACTAAAAACGCGAACAGGTGCTACGCCTTTTAGGTACAAAATGTTCATAAAAAAATATATAATTCTTTTTGTCATTCTATTATTAATGGTTTAATAAACTCTTACTGAAATAATTCATACTAAAATTGATTAATAAAACTTACCGTTTGCAAAAGACACGTCACAAAACAACAGTGAGCACGTAAGGAATGGAATGAAATGAAGAGTTGCCGGTTTGCGATTTCTAGGAAGTGACACTTTGTTCTAACTAATGGGTAAAGCGGGAAGAAAATTCAAATTTTATTTTTATTCAGCTTGATTTCTTTCACTTATGGTTAGTGTCAAATGTAACATTGACATATAGTAATCATTTTTTAGACCCTAGAAAATTTGCATTTGTTTAAAAACATCAGAAGAAAATATTATTTCGTTGTTGGCCTCCCCTTCCAGTAGTACACATGGACTCGTCCGCCCCACCAGCTTCTTTCGCTTCATTCACGAACGTTACCATATATGGGCATAAAGCTGATATAGAGTTCTTATTGGTCACATTAACGGCTGTTTTGCCCTAACCTAACTTGAAGGTTCGAAAGCAAGACACGGTGCGCGGTGTGGATTGTCGTGACGTGACCCACCACCGTCAACAATCTTGATACCGGCCGGTGGTCGTTGATATTGGAAAAGTCCTGTTTTTATTCATTCAAAACACATTCCTAATCCAAAACAATTTTTTAGTAGTATGAATTAGATATTTTAACGATTCATTCAAACAAAATTTAAATTGCATGTGTATGCCTATAAATATTTTATATGGATTTACTAGATGGTTTCTTTTCAAATTTATTTGCTGGCCTCGTTCGTCGACCTTGAAAACTTATGTCATGTTACCATACCTTTAGATGCTGTCTAGAAGATACAGTATTCATGGAATGCCACAGTTTACTTGAATGGTACATTTTATTTGTTATTGAAAGTAACTGAGTCAGAGTATCTATACCTACATACAAAGGTATTATGAATCATTCGACATGGACATTTATTATTTTAAGTTTATTAGTCCTACTTATTCGACGATAAAAATTAAAGATTATTTTTTCTTTCTAATAATGTTTTTAACTGTACATACCTACCTATATTTAGCCTCTATTAAATATAACAGATGTTGAATGCAAGGTAGGTATAGGTAAAATACCTACTTACATACAATATGAATAAAAATGTTAATTACTTAACAAACAAAAACTGGAAAGTGGAAATATTTAGTAGGTACCTACAAGAAATGTGATAGATTAAGTGAAAATAATGTAGGTTGGAATGAATTTTTGTCTTTGTTTCGGAATTATAAAGGTCTCTAAAGTTTCGAAATAAAAACTTGTAACCATCTAATTTCTCAATTACACAGTCTCTCAGTAAAGTATGGAATAAATTTGATATTTCCTAGACGAGAAACTTTTTTTAAAACATTTTTAATTTCAATGTTCTACATTTTACATCGATATTTCATAATACAGGGTGATACATGTTGATATGATAGCATCATCGACAATTTTATACATTTTTCTATTTTCTAAACTTTCTTTGAGAGTTTTGTAGATAAAACTACTGAATATTTGGCAAAACGCTTATGTATGTCGAATAATTGGATAAGTGGATACCTACTAAAAATTGACAAATACCTACAAACATTTTCAATTTAAATTTGGTAGAGTTTGAAATGTTTAGGTAGGCACCTATTTAGAAATACAAAAAATTCAACTTGCCATTTTCACAAACGCTATTGATAATAGTTATAAAATTTCGACGTTATTAACGGTTTTTCATATCCATATCAGATATTTCTGGAGGTTAATCTTGTTGACGTTAACCTTATAGTACAAGGTCAACGCCGTAAAAAAATAAAATAATTCCTTACATATGTTTTGTAAATACTTCAAATTAACCAAAGTCGTACCGATGACAAGAAAAAACGCTGTCTGAATAATAAATCTATACAGGGTCGTCCAAATGTCCAGTCTCGTTCTAGGATACCTACCTATACTACCTATAATAGAACCCTTTTAAGTTTCCTAGGTTTTAGGTACCTATAGTACAAAAAGAATATTAGTAGGTAAAAACAATTCCTAACTTTCTAAATAATATCGTAGGAAAAGTTTTCTCAGCAAATGAATAATAATTGACATCATTAAGATTTAAATGCATTACCATGTATGGGTATACATTAACTTTTGTTTGGTCGTTGTGATAAAAGGAATGCATTATCGCTGTATGATTCACATTTATTTAGATATTATAATGTTATTATTTAAGTTCAAAATTTTTGAGGAAACTTTTTAAATTTTATCAAAAAACATAGGTACCAGTGGCGGAGCTAGGGTCATCTGCTCCAGGGGACATGAAACAAAGTCTGCGCTTCTTCTCGGACCGACATGCCAATGAAACAAATACTGGCTCACGGCGTTGAATGTTAAAAAAATTTAAAGTGTGGGCTGACTTTAAATTTGTAGATAACAATGTCAGTTCTCAAGGCTTTGTTATCTGATGGAAATTTAGATAGAGAAATTATGTTTTAATAAGAGGCAAACAAAATAAAGGGCGCCACTAATTTGATTTCCTAAAAAAATTAGAAAAAAATCAGCTAACTTTTAACTGTTGTTATCTGCCTATAAAAAAATAGATACAAAGGCACACTGAAGTTAAGGTAAGTATAGTTTCTATTTTAAATAAAATTTCCCATATAAAAAATATATCTAATAAAACAAGAAATTTGGATATATGAGATTTATAATTTTAGAAAATGGATTAGTACCTACTAAAGAATTAGTTTACAAAATTGAAGCTTGTAACATGAAAAAAAAAACAATGTATAAATTACCTTCCTTTCATGGCCTCGTCTCCAGAATTATTCTTCATCCAGGCTCACCAGGAACTTTGAATATTACAAAACTTGATTAGTTCAGGAACTATGTAATCTGAAGATTGAACCAAGTACTTTGTTTCATTCAGAAACTTGTTTTATTTGGCAACTAAGGGCTCTCTCTTGCATTGGTTTCACTAAGGAATTCGTGTCGCTAGGACTTTTGTGGCCCTCCCGGAACTGTGTCCAAGGGATATTGATTTGCTCGGGAATTTGATTGACCCGGGAGCTTGATTGACTCTGAGCCCCCAAGAAAATTTTGAATTTTGTCACTTGTTTATAAGTAGAATGGTCAATGGGGGCGCCAAAATAATGCTTTCCAACTGGTTTGTAATGAAGATGTGTGAAGTTCAAAAATTTAATCGAGCAAACGTATTTGGGATACATTAGTATTAGTTTACATGAAAATAGAATTATTTTGGCGCCCCCTAACGTGACGCCCGGGGAAATGTGTCCCCCCTGCCCCTCCCTAGCTATACGCTTCTGATAGGTACCTATTTCGAATTCTTTCTTGTTTTGTTAATTGTTGTTTATCAACTTGAAGTGGATAATAGTCTACACTGTAAAAATTTTAACAGACGCAATTTGTTAAAAATCGTGTACCTACCTATCTGTCCTTGACAATTGAGAAATGTACAGTTTTAATAGGGGGTCAATTTTACCCTCAATATTCAATTTGACCCAGACAGCTTATTTATGTTCATTGTACCTAAGCCTAAAGACTTAAAACAGACATGCCAAAGATGTCTATAAGATGTCCATTTCATGACGTCTTCAGAATGTCTTTCAAATGCCAGGCAGGATGTTTCAAACAGAAAATTATAAAAAATAGATAATAAGAAAAAAATATGTCTAAAATCCTTGGTGATCTTAATGATTTGCGTTTCTCAAACCAATAACAATAAAAGCTGAAATGTAAAGAATTTTCATACATATGTATTTGACATAGGACGTCTAATAATTTTCTTGATCAAAACAATAAGCAGGAAGACAGTACACAGAGTCCTTCAGGAACAACTTCTCCGCCCTTTTCATGTTCACTGCGTACAAGCTTCTCTGCCAATGGTTTTTGGATCACAAAGAACCTGATTTTTCATGAATATTGTTTTCGGATGAGGCATGTTTTACGCACGATGGTTATTTTATTATCATTATCAGCCATATTTTGCCCCTCGAAGACATAACAATTTTCTGTAAACATGTGGGCTGGTATTTAGTTACTGCGCAGTATAATAAGTACAAACAGTTTTTTTGCCCTACAGCACAAACGGCTCATTAAACAAAAATGCATGTTTTGATGTCCTCTATAACCCCTTAAAAATTGTCGGTATCTTTTCGGGTCACCCCGTATTTTTAAAATTCGTAATGTTATTTTTCATATTTTTTTTTACAAAGAATATATATGTTGACATTTTAACAACCAATACATACATTACACTGAAGTGCTGAGGTGTGGGCAAATGTCTTAAAATGGCCAGACTGCGACATCGGTAAGTCGTCTTTCCAAAGATGTTACCTTTTGTAACATCGCGATGTCTTTAAGACGTCTTTAAGATGCCTTTCTGGCGAAAACAGACATTCCTATGACGTCCTGTATGTCAAAATACGACATCTTATAGACGTCTTTACGATTTCTTTGATCAGAGATCAGCCCAGACACTTGAACTGAATCATTTCCCATGTTTTATACTTATCCCGAAATTTTATTTCTTAGCATTGACCTTTGATCTATTGATAATAATAAAATTATTTACAATGGAGTTTAATATTTAAAAAATAACTATGACTCATTATAATATATATTTATAAAATAGTTATTTCAATGATCTTTGTAGTTTTAAAAACAAGTGACGGCATTTATAAATCCTGTTCTTTCGTCGATAAGCACATGTATTTTCGGAAGATGACATGGTAACTCGATAAGATAACCATATCATTGTTATTCCTTCCGTTTCTTGTTATTTTTAAACATCACTTTTATTATTTATGGCACTACTTTGTATGTTTTTTAATAAGGTATTGGTTTTTGTATTCACTTGTCTGCCATATGAGAAATATGTAGATGTATTTTGTTTATTGTTGTATATGTGACGTAAATTAAATCTAGAAGAAAAGAGAATGTAACTAAAATGAATTGTCGATGATAATTTGATACATATGTCTAATTATGTTGTACTTGCAGTATTTTCAATAGTAAGATTCACAGTCGGAATCACTGCAGCTGCTTTCATCATTTTGATTGTAATTTTAATTGGATTTTATTCGGGTTTCAGGAGCCCACGATTCCTATATTAAATGTTTGCATATTCTTATAGTTTTTGCCCAAATTTCAAGCGTAGCAATGTTCAGTGTTTGTTGCCAGGATAAACAAGACAATATAATTATTTTGATCTTGTTGGGTACCATTTGGTTTTGATTTAGTACTTTTTTCGACGTTGTTTTAATTGCTTTGAGCTTCCTCGCTTTCATAATTAGTGTGCCAACTTGCTAGGTAGGTATATTGTCTCAGCCAAAACAAAACCTTTATATTTTATACTGTTGCCAAGACATGATTTTTTGGCTACTTTTTGACTTCTCTACTTAAATATGATATTATTAGGTGATTATCTACTACCTGCAAATGAATGTTCCTTTCTTTTTTGAGCCAAAACATCAACCCGTCTTTCTCATTGTTGCAAAAATGAAAATTTTTGATAGGATATTTCATCCTGTTCATTATTATAACCACAACCAACTGCTGAACAAGATCTAGGTATTTTTAAAACAATATACAACAATCAAATTACACATCTAAAATATAAACAAATAATTATTTTTCCTCAAGACGACTCTCATTGGTGTCAACATGTCAGTAGGTGGACATGTCCTATGTGGTTATCGTAATGTTTTTTTAGTTACGTAATGGATTAATAATTTCTGAAGAGTCCACTGATATCCGATTCTTCGATTTATTTGTAAAACGTCCTTTAAAGATTAAAAAAAAATAAAATTTGGCCTAGAAATTCCCTAGGTCGAGATATGAACACGAGTATCAACTTTTTATGGAATGGCGAGATCCGTGAAAAAATTTCCGTGCGCTGTTTTCAAAATGTCTTTGTAAAAACGGATGAAAACAGGATGTTTTCAGATAAGTATAATAAATAAGAAGTTATGATAAATTCTGTATTGTTATAGTAATTTAGAGCATTTCCGTACACTTTTTTTAATGAGAGTTTCATCTTTGCTCCTTCTCTTTAGACTTTTTCCAGTTTTTATCTTGAATTGGTTGTAAATAATAAAATAATTTTATAAAAATTTCATTTTATTTTAGAAACGTACGAATTCAATTTCAGGATACCCTATTCTTTTTATCTACATCAGACCGAAATGCAATTAACGTTAAAACCAATAAACTTTTCCTAATTTGTACTTGTACATAGATAAGATATCGACTTTAGGGATAGTCGAGGGATCCTGCCCTACCCTAAGTCCAGCATAAGTAGTTAAGGAATGATGATTCACATTTCCATCCAAATTGTATGAGTCAAACCCTCAAACTACTTACAATACGAATTCAAGCCGATGATTCATCAGTATTTTGATAGTATATTTATGAATTTGTTACATAAATTCTCAGTTTTATTTACACGCATAATATTAAATAATACACTGTCGTATATTATTTCTCAATCTCTATTAGGTATTCCAATATAAAATTGAAAGGCGTATCCCTCATGTTGAATGCATTTATTTATAACGGAAATGTTTAATCATTATTTATTTAAATATTGTTGGTACTTAACATTTTCAGACAATCAAACAATATATTTTATTGACAAAATAAGAGATAAAAGATAATTAATTCTGTAGCAAAATAAATTTTACATCTGTAACTTTTCTCTTTAAAACTGATGATGTTATAGGTATACGTTATAAAAACGTTAAAGATAGGCATCCAAGCTAAAGTTTATTTCACGAATTTACGCTTGTTTCGGATTATCGGCAAAAACTCGACGAGCAGTGTTTAGCTAGTTCAATTCAGTAAGAAGGACGAAAGTAAATTGCCCTAGTACCACTTCTAGACACAAATGTAAAACAATTTTATTTTTCCCATTATTGTATTCGTATCAATAAGAGATCTGATTATCAAATATTAGGAGAATTTACTATCGAACCTTTCAGTACAGTTTACCATTTTATTCGATCGACAGTGTCGACTCGGTGAGGACGCAGCTTTATATACTTCAGGGGATGTACTTTATTGCCAGCCCTCGCTATCGCTTGAGCGCAAAATCGTTCTCGACTAGTAAATGTTACTTACATCTCATATAGTATAAATAACTATTCTATGTACATTACAACGAATTGGAAAATAAAATCTTTAACTGGAATCTTACAAAGAAAGTTTTATTTCCTTAGATATTATATTGATGAATCATAGCTTGTTCTATAGTAAATATTATAATAAAACTAGTTTATGTAATGGCCACCAACACAATTTTCTTTGAAATTGAAGTGTGAACAGTTCTACTTATAGTTTTTTTGACTTTTGATTAATAACATAGCTTTTATAAATAGAAGGTAAAGTAATATCAGTAGTGGAGAATTTCATAATGTCCATTTATACAGTGTGGAAACCACTTATGGAATAAAATTATTTGTCATTATTTTAGAAAATTATAAAAAATGCCGAGACACGTCAACTTTTGAATTGAGTTGTGCGTTATGTAAACATAAATTTAAATGTACAGGGTGATTCACGCAAGTATGCCACAGTCGGTGTTTTTTTTTTAATGTTACACCCTGTATATTTGCATTTTTTTGAAATCCCCTTAATGAACCGATTTCAACAAACTAAATAATGTATGGTCAATTATGAATTATACAGGGTGAAATTTTAAAATTAATAATTTATTACGCTAAATATTGGTACTTCTTTAAATTAGCTAAATATGGATTTATCAAAAATCTAAACTAACTAATTATTAGACGTATTTGTATATTAAACAAAACCTGCTACGCCCATGAACTTTATCATAAATACCAAAAAATTGCCAAAAACGCCAATAATTAGACAAAATCGGTAAATAATGTGGATTGTTTTCTATTCTGTCAGTTGTTGATGTGTTGACAGTTTATACTGAAAAAGTAAAATCTTTGTCAAACACTCTTTCCTTCTCGACATAACAATGAAATATTTAACTGAGACTCACCGAATTGAGATTTTAATGATGATCGGGTACGGGGATAACTGCAGAAGTCAAGTTGAAGTGGCAAACTTATTTAATCACAGATATCCCGAATTGCCTAATATTTCACAAAGTACTGTGTCTAAAACTCATGCACAATTCAGAAAACTTGGACATGTCAAACCATTGAAAAGAAAACCACACTTCGTTGAAGATGATGTGAAAGTGGATATTTTGTTAAGTGTCGAAGAGAATCCAACTTCAAGTACACGTCAAATTGCCCGTGAAAATAATGTTAGTCAAACAACTGTTCTAAGATGTCTTCATAAAGAAAAACTTCATCCCTACAAATTAACTTTTGTGCAGGAGTTAACAAAAGACGATCCAGATCGTAGAATGGATTTCTGCGAAAGATTGATGAATAAGCTGAACAGAAATGAGATAGAGCTCTTGGTACCATTCTTTTTTCTGACGAATCAACATTCACATTGAATGGAGAGGTAAACCGACAGAACTGTAGATATTGGTCAGCAGAGAATCCTAATTGGATGCGTGAGACACATACTCAGTACCCTCAAAAGGTGAACGTTTGGGCCGGTATCATAGGCGACCATATTATTGGTCCTATATTTATAGATAGAAATTTGACAGCTGAAAAATATTTAAATATGCTTAGAAATGAAGTTATTCCTGCTTACCGAATGAAAATGTTTGGTTCCAGCAAGACGGGGCAACATCCCATTATGCTTTAATGGTAAGAACTTATTTAGATGAAATCTTCCCCAATAAATGGATTGGACGAAGAGGTACTATTGAATGGCCAGATAGATCGCCGTTAGATTTTTTTCTGTGGGGTTATCTCAAGAACAAAGTATATGCAACACAACCAACTATCATTGTAGACCTCAAAGACAGGATAACTACAGAAATACGGAATATTTCGCCTCAAACTTTAAACAAAGTTAAGGAGGAGTTCTATAGGAGACTGTGCTATTGCCAACAACTAGGTGGAGAACATTTTGAGCATTTATTTTAATGTATTAAAATCAAATACATCAGGTATTTTATGTATGTGTTTAATAACTGTAAAAATAAAAATTTCACCCTGTATAATTCATAATTGACCATACATTATTTAGTTTGTTGAAATCGGTTCATTAAGGGGATTTCAAAAATATGCAAATATACAGAGTGTTTCATTAAAAAAAACAACACCGACTATGGCATATACTTGCGTGAATCACCTTGTACATTTAAATTTATGTTTACATAACGCACAACTCAATTCAAAAGTTGACGTGTCTCGGCATTTTTTATAATTTTCTAAAATAATGACATATAGAATTTTATTCCATAAGTGGTTTCCACACTGTATAAACATCATTATTATAATATATTGATAGTTTCAACCCTTATTATTATAGATAGTCATTTTATTGAACAAATAATGTATAGAACTATGAGCTTAATCTGGACGTTTCTGCTAGCATGGCAGAATAATCTCCAGGTATGAGTAGGGAAAACATCTGCCGATTTCTTTCAGTTTCAAGATTAAATATTTCCCTACTAAACTGATCGCAAACCTTAGAAAGAAAAAAAAGAAATTAAAATTTCCAATCAACACAAAATGTGAATTATTTTTATTCATATTTACATTTACAATTGTAAAAATGTATCCATATTTTCAAATTAACTGAAGACATCCTGTATATCTAGTAAAATTAATAAATCAGGGGAAACTAGGAAGGTAAAAATAGAAAGGATTAATATTTAGAATATTGAATTCATTTCTTTGTGTAGATATCTAAATAATTCAATCTCCAAATGAAAGTGTCTAAACCATGTCTAAAATATATTTACATATTTTCGAAACCAAGCTTGTCTTACTATTATTATACTTCAAGGTTATTCATCTAAATAAATGTATATCTAACACATTTTCCCAAACAATGAATGAGTACGTATACTTTAAGTTTATTTTAAAAAATAAGAAAAATTAAGGATGATTAAATCAATACAAAACAACCTTATTTTGACAAGTCGGCCATAAGGGCTTTTCGGAAACCGTAATCCTGGATCAGATAGATCACCTATCAGCTGATTGCGGATCCTAAACCATGAACGAGATCTGAGTTTCCGAACGACGCGAGCTGTTTTTGTGGAAACGTCAAACTTAAAACTTCACCTACAAACCTTTTATTATCAAAAGTTTCGTGGATAGATTTTTTATAGTTTTTCTGTGTTTATAGACCTTTATCAGAGACCCTTTATACAGTTGTAAAAACGATTTTAATAATTATTTATTAGCGAATTACAAACATAGACAGGTTTTTTATACAATACGTCCAAACTATTATTTTTGAGGAGGATGAGGAAGACGAGGAGGAATATTTATTAATATATGCATTGAATGCTTCAAAAAGGCCATTCATTATTCGTTGGTAATGATCCTGACTAAGAGTAACGAAGAGCTATAACTTGTTTTTCACTCATCGTTCACGCTAAATCACTGACAAAAAACAACCAACCAACACTAAATTCGGCTAGGTCCCTCGATCAGCTGGAGTTGACGTTTGTGTTTGACATAATGGTATGTCAGTTGGTTTTGAAGAAGAGGAGGAGAGATTCAAGACCAACATATCGAGGTGCACAGAAAGATCAATTAAATAGTCACCGCGCTTGGTTAATACCTTAGAGTAATACTACAAAAATAGAGTCTGCAAGTCATTCATAAAAGTATCCGAAAAGACGGCTAACATTCTATCGCCATACATATGTTTTCATCAATGAATTTCAAGGAGTGGGAAGAAACTGTCGGACTAGTCGGACAGTGCCACTGGCCAATAGAACTATTTACTTAAAGGTGAAAAGAGAGGTTAGGAAAATTCCGACTGATTTTTTTGCAAATTTGGCACTGGCGAACCATGATTTTCACAAAAAAATATTGTTTTTAATTATATCTGTACGCACACACACAAATATCAGTTGAAAAGACGAAAACTAGAGCTTCAATAAACTAGGAACGTTGAAACTTCGTAGTAAAATCAGGTAAAATTGATAGTAAAATGGTTTTCTTGGTGCTGCCATATTTCTGACAGACAAAATTATTAACACGCATGTGTTTCGTTTAAACCTCAAAAGTTTCAAACAAAAACATATTTTTATTACATAAACTACTTAGGATTATTATTTTAAAGTCGTTTTTATGTACGTAATTTCTTAAAAGTACATTTTTATTTTGTTCCTTTCTATCGTGTCCTATAATTCAGTTGTCGCAATTCAAAGGAAAAGTAAGACATCCGGCAAAGGGTCGGCAAGTTACAGAATGTGATGAAATGGGTTCACTTTTAAATGTAAACAAATGTATCTTTTTAATGTATTCATCTGAGGTTAAAACAGCCGGATATAAAAAAAAAGATATCTTATCTGTTGTTCCTCGCATTTCACACTAAATAACATTACAAAACGATGGCATTTTACATAATTTCAAGAACTTTTTACTAATTAAAGTCTAACTGTTATACGTTGTTTACTGGTAAACAATGAAAACTAATTAGAATGTGACATGAGGCTCACAGCAATATGGGCGGTCAGAGACGTCATTCTGGAATGGTCTGTTTATGTAATATACATAACCTCTCTTTTCTCTTAAGTGTAGTATTAGAAATTTAAGAAAGGTTTGACCTAAACATACTATTACTACTACTACTTAGTCAGGCGAACCTTGGCCAATACAAACTCAAGCCAAGGTTCCAGCACTGAGTCCACTGGCGGGCCCAATGTGCCATTCCTGCCACTTATACATCCATGAGGCCGAGCCCCTCGATGAAGGGTTGCCTGCTTATGTCCCCAGAGGCCATAACAGGGACTCCGAAGATTCGCCTGCTTAGCACAGCCCAATGTGGACATACGAGGAGAACATGGTCCGACGTTTCGTCAGCCATGCCGCAACCCCTGCATAGGAGACTTTCCTCTAAAACTAGGTTACAGAGGTGTTTCCTCAGACTGCAGTGCCCTGTTAGGAGTCCTGCTATCTTCTTTAGCCTACTCCTTGGTAGTTCTAGAGCAGCTCTAGCATGTCCATCAGTCCATCCCCTCAATAGGAGCTTGGACTGTCTGAGACCTGGCAGTGAGCAAGGTGCTGGTTTCTCAACCAGTTCCTCGTCTCCTAAACATTCAAACATTGTTAAAGTTGAATGAAAGCTTTTAAAAACAACTAGCAGAACGCCGTCACTATAAAAACTACTAAATTCCGCGAATTTTTGTTGAATGTTCATCGTTCATAAAAGTTGAAATAATAAAGCGAACAAGCAAATAACATTTACACTCTGTTAAAGAAATGGCGGTGTTACAAGAACCAAACTAATGTGCCAACATTATTAATTAATATTTTAATTGTAATATTCATCCATTCAGTTCATATGTACTACTTTTTCTTATAATTTTCAACTAAATTTAACCGTTCACAATGTAGGTACCTTCGAGAAAAGGAAATCAGCGAAAGACAACGAAAACTTTATAGCGTGAAATTGTTCGAAATCCAATAATTAAAATAAGTAATATCCTGTAATTTAGGAAGTCTGATAATCTGAAAGTTTTCCCATGCAAAGTAATATAGAAAAATGAAAGTATATTTTCTGGATCCAGTTGTAAATTATAATAACTGTTGTATCACAAGTCATATTCTAATATGTACTGGGCTATTAACACTCATCAACTTCAATGTTATTCTAATGTTCGAAGAACTATAAATAGCCTTTCTTTCTTTCTTTTTCTTATCCTTGTGCCTTCTCAGGCATCGGACTGGAGCTCTTCCTGTGCCCATTTTTTCCATTCTTTTCTGTCCCTGGCCAATACCTTCATCTCTCTTAATGTTTTTCCTTTGTTCTTTCCAATTTCTTCAATCTGGTCTATCCTTTTCTTCCTGGGTATTCCTCTTTAAATAAATAAATATTTAAAGTTCCAGCATTTGATGCAAATAATTCCACCTAAAAAAAACTTTTCAAAAAAAACTTTAACACCTCGTGTGTTAATGATTTGTCAAGCAAGAACGTTTTAATAGTATATTGGTTTTAAAGAAGTTATTGAACTTGATTTGTTTAAAATTTAGGGTGAAAAGAAGCCAGAAGTAGTGGGTTTGAATTTTGTACACGACAAAATAATTTCCAGTCACGTGCTGCGAGCCATTTTTAGACTCCAGACAGGATGTTATTGGTGGGTATTATCATTTAATTATCCTTCTCTTCTTGTGATAAAACATTCAAGATACAAGTTGACTTTACAAACGCCATGTCAATGAACGACATTATAATATAAATCGACTCACTTCATTTTTATGTTTTTTTGAGATTTATTTATTACCAACATTAAGAGGTAGGAAAATTACAACTTATTATTTGATACGAATAAAGAGAAAAAAATCTTAGTCATTTCCATTAGCATATAAAATGGCCTAGAAGTTTGTTTTGTTGAAAGTTGTGACTCTACCAGTCTTCCAGTTTAGTTTCCTCTAAATTCGCAATTATATCATTAATAATACACTTCTTCTACCCTTCATGTGTATTTAATTACGTAATATTTATTACTTGCTACGTTTATGGAATATTTAGGTGGTCAGTGACTCGCTGTTGGAAGTCTCGCGTAAGATTTGTGTATGGACAGCTATATTTAGCCTTTCATTAATCCGTTAAAAATAACGAACTTCAAGATTCCTAGCCGGCTTACTGCACACATTGTGTGTAGCGGTTAGTGAAACTGGTTTGGAAGAATTTAAAACACAAACACATTATTATATTTATTAAAACATGATTATTAATTGTTATCAAGTAATTGTGAACATTATTAGTGTAATATTTTTAATAGAGTAAATACCTATTAAGCAAAGTATAAGACTGAATTTTATGAATATTGTGTTTGTAGGTTTTTCATTATATTGAATGTGTATACAGGGTGTAAACAGAGAGTAAACTGAAATATTGTTATGGCGATTCATTCAATTTTATGACAAAAAGTTTCATTGTTATTAACGGGAGACAGGGTTTTATTTATTGTAATGGAAGTAATAGCATTGAGTTAAACATAGGTATCGTTATTAACTGAACAAAAACGAAAGCAGAGCTGGTGTAAGATTCAAAAAGGATTCTAAATTTACAGTTTCAATCCCTCGGTTATACATAAACTAAACTTCTCAAGACTGCTCCCATTCCAAACAGACTACTTCACTTTTCAGAACTCCCCTCTATACCCCTTCATCCTGACCTCCTGCATGTGTTAAACAAACTCGGTTCACAAGCAAAGTGATTTGTTAATAGATCTAGACTAATAAATAAAGTAAAGTGACGTATTTGTTAATGGGTCTTGTCTAATAAATATTAAATGCTTATAATTCGCTAGAAATATAAAATATAACATTCTACAATCCTGAAAACTGGTCTGTTCTCAGACCCTAAATACAAATTACTCAAAAAAAATTCTTAATTAAATTAACTTAAATCAAAACATCTTATACGGTGCGGTGGAATAAGTGTTACCCCCCCCTATTAACTACTCTATTTTTATATCTTAAGAAAAAAGCTCAAACAGGTCAATTTTTATATTAAACGTAGTATGTTATGACATAAAAGTTTCGAACCTGACATAATCCCTCTTCATGGAGGTGTCATCCCTTCGATTTTTTTAAATGAGAAAGTGCATCATGCGACACCTCATTTGAGACCTATTGGAACACTGATTTCAAAAATGTATAACACTTTGGTTCAAAAATTAACGGAGTCTGAGTTATTCGAGAGTTTTAATCTTACTTTGCAAGAATTCAATGAATTCTGTTGGCCTGACGGTAGGTTTTTTCATTGTATCTAAATAAATCTTTCCTAAATTGTAAATGTTGGTAACTGAGTTTAATCATTTAATGTAATAAATTACAAGTAACAACTAAGGGTGTACTGAAAACTAAATAAATTTTAAATTTTAACAGTAACTGCAACTAAATAATTTTTTAACGTTCGAAACTTTTATGTCATAACACACTACGTTTAATATAAAAATTGACCTGTTTGAGCTTTTTTCTTAAGATATAAAAATAAAGTAGTTAATAGGGGGGGGTAACACTTATTCCACCGCACCGTACAATAGCGTATAATGAATATGATAGGCTATATAAAATTTAACATGTGCAGCAACAACATTAGAATTTCTTGTTGGTTTTTGCGTTGGAATTTAGGTTTGATACAGTAGATGTCAAACCAGTAGCGTCACTAAGGAAAAATTACGGTCCCTTAAGTATCAATTTTTCTTTAAACATACTATTTGATCACTATGTATATTATAACATGTAATAGATGTGTGGTTGTTGACGGCTCAAAAACCAAAGAAGGCTCAGGATGTGGAATTTACTCCAGATCACTAAGCCTAAGGATTAAGTGGGGAATGGGAAAAAACACCAGCGTGGTTCAAACAGAGCTGGCTGGTATTTCAATTGCCACAAAGGAACTAACCAGAAAAGGAATTTCTGGCAAAAACATAATAATCTGCATTGATAGCAGACAAGCTCTACTAGCCTTGAACAGACAACGTGCTCGTATTAGAGTGCCATCGAGATTTAGCTTATAATGCTTCGGTAGATAACAATATTATACTGAGGTGGGTTAAGGGCACACCAAGAGCAAAGGTAACCACCGCATTGCTGATTCTTTAGCCAGGGAAGCAGCTGGACTAAAAATTCTTAGATCCGGCGACACCTATACGGCCTGACGAATTCGACAATTGCGGAACTAGCTAAACGTTACACCCATGTTCAATATCTAAAGAGATGGGATGCAATCAAGGGATGCAGTCTTGCCAGGATCACCCTGGGCGACCCTGGGAGCTGGTGTCGAAAAAATATTTGGCGATGACCTAGGATTTCTGACTGGCCACTGTTAGTTAAGAAAACACCTCCATGTATGTATGTATGTATGTATTTTGGGGTACCATTCACCTAAAATCTATTGTGCCCCCTTACTTTTTCTTAGTTTCTAAGGAGAGTCTCAGACACTAGTAGCTCCTTTAGTCCTATTTCCCGGAGCAATTTTAGGATATCTGCAGGCTTCAACTTAGGTAACTGTCCCTCTTCTATCCAGTAGTCTCCCAGGTGCTGTGCCCTAGGATTCGGAATTGCTGTGCAGTTCGCAAGTATGTGGATGGAGGTTTCTTCTTCCTAACTCACTCACCTAACTCACCCTCCCTACTCTACAGATACAGAAGCTGTTTGATTGAGTAGGGGTTTGAGACAATAGACAGAAGGAACTTTGGTATGTTCTAGTCACTATCTAGGCAAAAAATGATACAAAATATGTATACAGGCAACTGAAACAAGAAAATAATGGGTCAAAGCATGGAACTGCTGAAATAATATCTACGTAATTGACAAATATTTCAAAAAAATCCATTATTACAGTTTCATTTCATTTCAGATAAAATTATCTTAAGAAGGTCGTAAATGGTCATATTTAGATGATTATCGGCCAAAGCTAAGACGATATACTTTGAGACAAACTATACACTGTAGATTATTTTTCTTAAAAAAACAGTTTGTTCTTCCTAATTATTTTTTGATAGTGCGCCCATGGAATTTAGCTCCTTGATAGTTTTATTACCTGCACCGTTTGTGAACAGGTATTTTTAATCGAGAAACATGGATTTTACTACACAAATTGCAGTTTATAAAAATTGTACAAAAATATAAAAAAATATTTTATATCCGTTTTTCAGTTGATAGCTCTATAAAAGCTCAGAGATAAAATTCACAAAAGGGAAGTGTAGTTCTTTGTTAAACATGAAATTCTAATTATCCTTGAATGCTTCATTTACTAGTTTTTTAAATCACACAATTTTACGAGAAACTTGCGAAAAATTCTAGTTACTATTGCATAATATAAAATTAGTATTTACTATACGCAAGCTTTGTATATAATAATATTTGAAGTAAATAGCGTTTTTAGCATTGTTTCAAATTGTAGATATAATTAAGAAATATATATTTATAATATGCGGAAAGTGGAAAGTTGGTTTACCACTACCTTTTTCCGTAGTTTGTTATATTTAACAATATTTAAATAAACGCGGTTATTAAGATTGTCGAATATAGATTAAAATCAGGTCTGTTCCAGCTGGCATTTATGTACCGTTCTGGAATCGTAACGTTTTTTTTGTACAGTCCCTAGAATTAGTTGGAATACGAAAAAACTACTGCACATGCGCGAACGATACCTAGAACGGTTCTATTGCCAATTGGAACGAACCTATCGCGAAGAAATTCGATTCAAGGTCATTTCAAAAGAAATTTAGCTGAGTTCGGAAACAACTCTAGAACTTTAAAACGTTTGTTTGCGAACACTTTATGCATGAGGACGTTGGAGTCATAACATATAGTGGCCTTTAATGAAAAAAAATGGATTTTTAGATACCTCAGACTAACTTATATCAAATATTCAGGACCTTTTCTAAAAACTCTTATTTAAGGATCTATCGAGTCATAACATATAGTGGCCTTTAATGAAAAAAAATGGATTTTTAGATACCTCAGACTAACTTATATCAAATATTCAGGACCTTATCTAAAAACTCTTATTTAAGGATCTATTTTCTTGGACTCATCTCTAAATTATTCTGAATACAGCTCTGCTAATTTCTCCCACATACAGGTAGGTCCTGACTGAATATTTGGCAACTTTCATTCTACATCTTTATCTTTGCTTTGGACATGTTCCATCTAATCTATCGGAGGGCATGTCTACCAACTGACAAGTTGACACTAATGACAGTCGCCCTGAGGATAACAATAATTTGAATAGATTTCAGGTTTGTGGTTTGGTTGCTTTGTATTGATTTAATGATCCTTTTTGAATATTAGCAGTCATATATAGCTTTTAAAATACCTAAGCAATTAAAACAATGCTGAAGAAGAAAGCACCAAATCAAAATAAACTAAACTCAAACAGGATCAAAATAAAAATGTTTATTTATCACCATATTCATCAGGGCGACTGTCACATGACGTATCGTGGACTTGCCCTTTCAGGGCATGGTTTGTTGAAATGTATTGCCACTGTATAGTAAATATATGGTGGTCAAATAATACAGTAATATTTTGAGGTGGATGATACGCTTTAGGGTTAGATTGAGAGACATCTCGACGAAATAATTGGAAATAAAAAACGGTGAAAACAAAAAGTAACAAAGACATAAAAAGCAGTGGAAAATTGAATATTTCTAACGCTTGAGTTTTAGTCTGTATACTTAGAAACTTGGGTGATAAAACATAGATTTTCAATGACAAAACCCTTAAAATGGTCGACTATGCTCTGACGTGCTTTATTTTGTCTTAAATCTCATTATGAGTGCATCTACTATGAAAACAGGTAGGTATAGTGAGTGAATTATGATATTAGAAGACGATCACAGTCAGTGCCGGACTGGCCAGGTGAGATAGTGAGAAAAATCTCACGGGGCCCACCCCCAATTTGGGAAAACAGACATGGAAACAATAATTTAAAATTAATTAAGAAAAAAGGTCAAATTTTGAAATTGATTGAAATTGATATTGATTGTGACACAATTCTATCAAACGAGGAGAAAAAAGGAGACGAGCTATCAGATGTAGACATAGAAAGCGAATTTCCAAAATTAAGAACACGCAAAAAGAAAAAGATGTCTGGAGAACTAGCTAATGACTTTGTTCAACCTGATCAGTACAAGAAATTTGAAACTGGAGTATACAAAACGATAATCAATCAAACTGTTACTAGTCTTCAAGAAAGGTTTGGCGCAAACGAACAAATTTATAATGATTTTTCATTTCTTGACCCAAGAAATTTCGCTAAGGTGCCTGGACTTCTTCACAATAAGGAAAAATTGCTGAATATATCAAATAAAATCAACATGGATCCAGATGACCTTTATACTGAACTTAGGACATTTTCAGAAATTTTTCAAAGTATAGAAAAAATTAAAACAAAGAATTATATCCAAAGCAACAATAATAATTCTGAGTGTAACGGGTGCGTTCACTGTTGCTTTCAGTTGATTAGACAGTTTAATATGCACATTTCAACGTATACAAACCTGTATATTTATTGAATTTAGTAAAGCGTTGTCTGCAGGTTTTGTTTTGTTTAAGTTTGTAACATTCACTCGTATTTTTGTTTTGTCAAATAAGGCAGTTATATAGTTGTCATTTTTACATTAAAAAGATAGTTCCAGTACCAGTTTTTCATTTTTCATATAATCATAATAATTCAAAAATATTGCATATAAATATATAATTATCTTATCTTGTACCCAAGTTGCTTGTGAGCGCGTTTTCTCAAAAATTAAAAATTGTCAAAACGCGTTTACGGTCTAGTTTGTCTGAAAATTTATTAGAAAGTTTTATTCTTATGAGTGTAGAAACGGAAACGCTGCGTTCTATAGACCCAGAAAAAATTATTTTGCGTCTGGCTGCAGAAAGCTCACTGTATAAAAAAAAGTTAATTGGTTAAAGTAAAGTAATTATTATATATTTGCGGCTCTTCACCCCTATTTTTATTTACTTTGTTCCTTTTTGATGCCAAAAGTTTATTTATTAGGTCTTCAGTTCCTCGTTTTAGAGTTTTAGAGTTTATTTTTGTATTTGTTGTATTTATTTTTATAATTAGTTTATTTTGTATTTCTGTGTTTATTTCATTTTTTACTCTAAGACAAGTGTAGAGCTGATCTTGCACCTTAATCATTAATAGTCCGAAAACCAATAATTTGTTGAAATTTGTTGACAAGTGATTAGAACTGTTTAAATACACTGTATTACTTACTATAACCTCATACCATGGCAATGGAGAAGTCAGCTAATTTCAACATATGGGCCTTTAGGTTGGCGAAAATCGGTAAACATTTTATTGGAATATCTTAGAGAATTTAAAAGATATTGTACTTTATCACACTAATGAATCACCCTGTATAGATGAAACTTAATTTTCATCACACGATGGTTATGTAAGTGCCTGAACATTTTTATTAAATTATTAGTCGTATTTTATTACTACTACTCTACTACATCAAAAAAATATTCTTCTATCGATATTTATTTTGTAATATATTCATTTGTGATCTCATCAATGAATCACAGACACAAGTGAATTATTTTATTTATCTATTACCTATCGATTGATTTTTATTATAGTTCGGAACAATATAGATCCAAACAATGCATGTGAATTCGACATAATTATTTAATATATAACTCCCACATTACGAAAACGGTAGGATCACAAAAAAAACGCCAAATATTCACTCACGTAGGTCGAATTTTATAGGAAATTCAACAAACACGCATAAAGAATGTTGTATACAGAGGCGTATCAGGATAATCCGTTTTGGAAAATAATGTGATATGGATGAAGTACAGATGTATGTACTTGATTTTAATTTATTCAATATTTTTAGTTGTATGTAAGATACCCCAGTCAAAGCTCCTCTCGGGTCGTGGTTCAAAATTATATTTTAATAATATTGAATTATATTGTTACATTTGTTTGAGAAATTACATTTTACATGGTCTTTATGTGAAAAAAATATCTATTTTTTTTTAATATGACGAATTAGTAGGTATTACTTTAAAATTGTTATTATTATTATATTTTATATGTTATGTATCACAAAATTTTTTTAAATGTCCAAAATATTATTACATTTTTTTCAATGTAGAATTCCGGATTTAAATAGCTTTAAAATTGTTCCTAATTTTAATAAATTGAAAGTTACTTCCCTATATAACTTTCCCACGCTACAATTCTAACTCTTCTTACCATGAAGCTCCTTGTCAATCGTTTTTATTTTTCCTCTCATTCTGTTGACGACTATTTATAAATCCAACTGTGATTCTAACATTTTCATAGATAAACAAACCCGATTTTGATTTCTGCGCAAGACAGTTGGCAAACTTCACGTGGCTTCTTCTTATGTGACGCGGAGTCTAGACGTGCTAGCGCGACTCCATGATAGGGTCAGAAAGTCATGTTTTTAAAGTATTGAGAAGTTAGTTATGCAAACATATCTGAAGCAGTGAAAGGAATGCGGCCGAAAACATTCGATATTGCCACGTTTAACTATAAAAGAGCGGCCCGCTGCTATGCAACCACCTGACTTGCTATTGGCAAGCGCTTGCGTGTGTTCTCCCTTCTCACTTCGACTATTTACTGATATTGACAATCATATTTGTTTCCTCACCCCTTACCGACACAGCGTAGCTTCAGATAGGTTTACCAAACTTTGCTAAGTTCGGCTTTGCCACTGAGAGTGTTTGAGAGCATGGAGGGAACAGAGTATGGAATGGTGTCACGTGATCGAAGAGTAATCCATATCTACGTCACTTATCCGAACGATTTTTCAGTTCAATAGTTAATTTTGAGCAATGGAATAACCTCCACAATCGTTGATAATTCTTCAATTCGCACGAGCACCAACATGTGCGCATGCTTGCTCTACGCGCACCTCCTCGAGAGGAGGAGTGAGTTAACTCTATTTACGCGACTCTGTACAGAGTCGAACGATTTAGAGTATACACTTTCTACTCTAATGTCCATACCCGAACGAATTTGGAGTGAAAAGCGTCAAAAGAGCCAAAGCCTGTAATTTTTCGAACTGCTGGTTCAAATCGTTGATCTTTCTATTCTCAAACAATAACATTTTTTGTCGCATGCGAGATTGTATTTTTTTTGTATAATTCTTGATTGATAAAAGTACAATCTTGCTTGCTACAAAATATTATGTCACTGTTTGAGAAAAAACCGCCAGGCCACCGAGTCGTTCGTACGGACATAACCTCATTTATTCTAGCTTATTCATCAAGTGCTTACAGTCTATCTTTTACTAATGAAGATTCATTTTAATTCAATTAGTCATGATTGTTTACCAGACTTAAATAAGTTATGAACAGTTTTCAAATATTAACAAATTACTATTTCAACTTGTAAATATTTTTTCAATAATGATTATTATCAATTCATAGATATATTTCTTGATATATTGATGCAGTGGAATAAACAAATATTATTAGTTTTAGTAATCGGTAATAGAGTGAGAATTTTAAGATAAATTTATGTCAGGATATGGTATTGTGAAAGATAAAAATATAAAATCCCCATTTTATTTACCAAAAGTGGAAATTCCTAAAAATGAATAATTTGGAGATACTGAACTTTTAAATGAGTAATTCATACCGAGTATTCTTTGAATATATACCTCATTTTTTTCTTCAATATTTAAATGTGAAATAATAATTTTGGTATTTATTTAATTTATCCGTCAAAATTAGTTTAAACCCAAACAAAATTAATATGGCTATGTAGCCAATGTCAATGCCTTTCAAACGAGATATCACTTGCCATAAGGTCCTATTTAAAATTATTGGCCAGAGTGGCACTGTGACGTCATCTAATACTATTACGTCACCTGTTGCCATTCGTAGAGAAGTTTACAACACTTCATTTCCACCCTCCAAATTTATTAATGTAAGTGTTGCCGTTCAAAAGATACGAGGGGGGGAGGGGACTTTTGAATAGCACTGTATACATACACTAGCACTACAGACCGTGTAGGTCCATAGCTGATGTTTCAACTCCAGTGGTAGGCTCTTGAAGTTCTATACGAAACTCTTCTGCGACAATCCTCTAAGATCAACTGCCACGGACTATTTGAGTGCCCACTACTTGGATTCGTTCGAAAATTTCTTGCACTATTTCCAATTTGCATGTTAACAACTTAACCTTTCCATGACTTGGTTGACGACTTGCCTCCATCTCACCTTGTCCTTTGTCTCACCTTTCCAATTTCTGATATTAAGTCTTCGTAGATATATATCAATACTTTCGGTAGCCCTAGCCATTTTAGTCTTTGAGATCTTGTTGTTCCAATAATACAAGGATCTTTATATAATTCAATGAGCTCTTTGTTCGTCCTTCTTATCCGAATTCCGCTTTGCAATTTTCCTCCAAAAATTTTCCTCAGTACTTTTCTTTCCCATACTTGTAGCATTTCTTGTTATTTTTGGTTTAATGTCCAATTGCTTTGTTTTAACAGTGTGGTATATAGTCACAGTCCTGCGATCTTGAAAAATAATTTAATTAATTTTAATGATTAGAATTAAGGATGATTCTTTAATTGGTGTTTTTTTATTAATACAAACAGTCATTTAATTACCACATTTTGTTTTAATACTCTGCAGTTCAATAAATTTTTAATTATTTCAGTATAAATACGGGCATTAAATTAACTAAAAACACTAGATTAATGTAATAAAGTATTTTTTCGTCGTCCTATTTATAAAATTTTACTTATTAATTTCCGAATGAAAAATCGACTATTTTGAAAGCAATGGCATGCGCTTCCAACGTGATCAACATTTGTAGCGAAAAGACCAAGGAATAGCAATTTAAATGTGAATTCTCCCTGTAAAGGACACTGTTGCCGGATGGAAGTGTTTGGTTTTGCCTAATAGTGCATGAGCTCGAAAAGGAGTCAACGATGACGAGACAAACATATCATATTTGTACAAATTAGTCTGCGCTTCTGGCAACAGCGGTTGAAATGGGGGGGCAGTGGACATTCGGCCGGCCTCTGGAACTATATACACCCCCTCGCTGGCCACGCACAATTGTTCTTTCTCTCTCTTTCAAGCTGTTTTTCTCATATTTTCCTTGTCGTGCTTGTGTAAATCGTACGGTTCGAAAAGCCCTTTCGCAATCTGTATGTCCGAAACTTGTTGCATTTTTGAAAAAAGAAAGCGTTTGATATAAAGCGAAAAAATCTAGAATACCTACTTGGAATGACATTTGCGATAAAATCACTCGCCTCACGGCTCGTGACATTCGCGAAATTGCCAAGCAACCAACTTTCATACCTTTTTGATACTATATTTAAAAAGTCCACACATGTGATTTTTAACCAATCAGAACGTGTATTTCTGACAGATCACCATCGCAACGGATAAATTTAAGTGGAATTTTTTTCCTCGTGGGTACCCAACAGCGAATTATACTGGAAATTTTTTTGACATTTATAATGACAGAATATTTTTTTTGACAATCTAATTTTTATTTGTTCACATGATAATTTGGATTCATTTCAACTACAAGCTTAGATTTTTTCTAAATTCTTTGTACCATTATGATTAATGTTTATATTAAGCCGGTCCCAGACACTACGTGTAGTTGGCGAATAGGCGAATATTTCTTATTTCACGAATGATTGCTTGATCTCCCACACGGTGCCGTAGTACACGTAGTTTACTATGCCGCACTACGGCGTCCTTTGCTTCGTGCTAGTTTCCGACCAGCGCCAGGAAAATGATGAAGGACGAATATTTGCCAAAGTTAACTTCCCACACGCTACGCGAATAAGTCTGAATACCAAATGTTTGCAAAATACACGTAGTGCCTGGGCCCGGCTTTAAAAACGCAATTATTATATACGGCAGGTTGATTGGAAGTTGATTGTTCTTGATTTAGAGATTCTTGGATTGTCTTTGCAGAAGTTGAAGCAGACCTCATTGCGTCATTGCATGGTTTTATGGAGTGACTGCTACCATGCCATGTTATTTTAATTAATTGCTGTTCTCCAATTCCCGTTTTGGCTAAAGTTGAAACAGCAGTGGCCCTCGCAGAATGATTTGTTATCTTGATCTTGTTGACATCGATTCCAATCACTGATGCCGCCGATTTGAACCAGGAAGATATTGCATTTTGTCTAACCAGGCTGTTCTTGTACCAGCCTTTGGAATTGGGGTGCTGCCAGTTTGGATTTGGAGTTAAAAATAAACGATTCGTTTTGATGAGTTGGTCTCGCTTGCTTATTAGTTTTTTGAACAGTCTTACTGGGCATAATTCTTCATTGACTGTATTCGGTACTAGCCACTTATTACTGTCGGCCATTCTTTTTGAACCGCCTTGCGTAGTTCACATCATTGAAAAGTTGGTTTATAACGATTTATTCATAAACTTCCTGTATATTCATAAAAATGAGTGTCGTTCTTTAAATTCGTTAACAAGCGACTTTCACCACTTGACCATTTGCAGCGCACTCTAATTCTGAGATCTCACCGAGTCACAAGTGTACGTTTTTAGTAAAAATCGTATTAAGATTGGATTTTCTATTTATAGAATGTCGATTTCTTGTATAACCAAACAAGTAAACCATATATTACCCGGTTAAGGTAAAAAAAATCGCCATTACGGTGTTGGCAACAAAAGAATCTGACCAAATACGTACAACTGTGGCGTACACATCCAGAACATCGAGGGCAATCAACAAACATTAAATGTGTGTGTGTGTGTGTTATGAAAGTGCTTAGAACGACAGGTGGACGAATCTATACATAATGCTCTTTCTTGTATAATTATTTAATAATAAAAAAATTTAAGAAATATTGTAAATTAACTTTACAAAGTTGTTATTTCATGAAACTTAACTTTCTGCGTAGGGCGGTACCTAATCAATCAAAAATTGAATTGGCTCGCTTAATTTAAAAATTTGAAGGTTACAAAGCCAGTTTTCAGGGCTTCGTTATCTGTGTAATTTAGATATGGAGTTCAAATTGAAAATTAGCTATCGTTAACTATTATCATCTGTCTTCGGATTTAAAAAGATATTAGGGTAGCCTGAAGTTGAGGTACCTAATTTTAGTTAATGTGTGATGAATAAAACAAAAACTAAATGAAAAAATATGTTTAATGAGAGTTAATAGGTACAAAGAGGCAAAAATGCTTTAGAATAGACGTTTAATTCCAGTGGCGTTCCATATTTTGTTAAATGTAGCCCTCAAAAAAAGTTAGAGGATCAAAAGAGTGCTGACCCCTTTTGAAACTACTACTTCCAGTTTATTGGGTTATCGTATACTAGTGCCTCACAAACATTTTCATAAATTTACGTTATACCGTTTTAGAGCAGCGTAAAAAAAATAAATTTAAATTTTCAAATAAATCACCTTGTAACTTGTTTTGTATGCCCTTTTGTATATAGGAAAGCACGAGGAGTAGCGAACAAAAGCAACGTAAGGAAACGTAACTTATAAATCCAGCTTTTGTATGTATGTTGGAGAAAGTAATTCTTCAAATTGCATTACAAGAAAAAATTTTATTTTACTCCCAAAAAAAGAAACATTTGTATTGGTACTATAATCATAATCCAACTAATATTGAATCATGTAATATCGGTGGACTACAAACACACCGCACAACTAGCTTAATATGTCATTTTGATGTATGAAGATGAGCAACCTTAGCTGTGCTTGTGAAACAATTTGAATTTTGTGTCATAACACAATTGTGCTGGCACACTGTGTTGATACAGCAAATAGTGTCAGTGTTACTGTATCAACACACGAAAAACTACAGTGTTACCCATGACTATAATAACCTTGTTTTTAAACTAGGAAGAGCATTTATAGGAAACCTCCAAAAGTTACTAGATCGTGTTTAGACTAATGTTTAACTAATTGACATTTACGTGAAATACCTATGTATTGCACTGCCCGCAGTTGTCGTGGCCAATTAAGGATCAAGTCATGTATATCACTGGCCACAGGCCATGGCGAAAGTGGTAACCAAATGTCACATTATTGTGGAAAAATATATGGGTATAATAAGTAATTTTTTCTACTCCTGTTTTATAATATACTTATTAAAAGACTAAAATCTGTATCATAATGATATTCATTATGATACAAATTTTCATTATGATACAGAATTTTAAGCCAATAGGAATGCGACATTCGCACAATATTCAATATAGCCATGGATACCTGGTTGACATTGACATTGGAATAAACAAATTTGGAAACTTGGGCAAGCAAATTGCCACCTTTTTAGGGCTTCCCAATCCCAATTTATATACGGGACACTGCTTTCGTAGAACATCTGCAACCGTATTGGTAGATGGCGGCAGTGATATTACCACCTTAAAAAGACACGGTGGTTGGAAATCCACTACGGTTGCAGAGGGTTATATTGAAGAAAATATCCAAAATAAAATAAATGTATCGAATAAAATTTTTAATTCAATTGAAAGTAGGAATGAAACAAACTTTAACATGCCCTCCAGTTCAATAACCATCCGAACAAGATCAGCCCCCCCAAATAAATTTTACAAATTGTACAATAAATAATTTATGCACAAAGAAGATTAAAGAATTAATATTATTATGTTCAAAAGTTTTAAATTTATTTGTTGTACAATTTGTAAAATGTATTTGTTGAAGTTCCTTTCATTGTTCTTGTTTTTTATAATAATTGATAATTATTAATTAAATAATTCTTATTAATCGGAGTAGAAAAAATATTGTATGCAACTTTCATGTAATGGCCATTAATACACTCGCATATTATATACGAAACTCGCCTGCGGCTCGTTTCGTATCCTACAACATGCTCGTGTCTTAATGGCTATCATTACATGATCGTTGCATAAAATACTATTATGTGAGGATAAATATGTATGTAGAAAATTGAATTGTAAAAATTGTGAAAAATATTTTTATATAAACACAAAACTGAGAAATGTCGTTGCCAGTTGTATTAAATACACAACTGACCAATCACTAGGCAACAGAACTACCAACTTAAATTCAAATCGCTCCTCTTGGTTCAAAACAAAGTACTTATAGTAACCAAAAAAATTAAATTTAAAAATTTCACATATTTTCTCCCATTCCAAATCTCCGCCACTGGTATTAGTAAATGCATCAGAGCTTCTTGGTCAATAACAACACCTTATATTACTGAATGCCACGTTCAATTTGGAGTAACTGACACTGCCATCAGTGAAAGAGAGTAGTGGTAATCAGTTAAAATGCATCGCCAAATATGGAAACAGTTTTTGGTATGGCCATGACCCTGATAAGAGAACTTTATAGTCCAATGATTCACATTCACACGCATTTTTAGTTATTTCAAGTTCAATTTTATTTACAGGGTTTTGGGTTCCACTCTATTGGGTTCGTAAATTTTTGATTAGCTCGAATTTATTTAATTAAATCGTCGGGAGCGGTAATTTTATGAAAGAGGAATTGGGTTGATTTATTCAACTATTTTTTTTCGTTGGTAAAGTATGTTCATACCTTGAGTAAAGTGATGAAAACGGTGACCATACCAATATACCATATAATGTAAGACATTTTTTTTCTCACCCTTTTATTTTTAAAATATTTCTTGTTTTAATAATAATAAATGAAATTATGGACATTCTCTAATATTTCAGAAATGCAAATCTCAACAAAACAACCAATTACCTGAAACAGATAAACAAAGTATCATAGGTATTTCACGACGATGATAAGTAACTTCGAGTCAACGAGAGGGTAAAGGGAATTTTAAGATATATTCGAGTTTGAGTTCCCACTATCTAAAGTGTTCGTTTGTGCCAGATATAAATACATTTAAATTTTGATGAATGGGCCTTTTCAGTAGATACAACCAACAAGAAGCAATCTCTTCGATATTTTGGTAACGAAAATGTATGACCTTGAGAAACCGACGTTGACAGGTAACTTAGTAAATACACTGAGGGCCAACTGCACCGTTTCTTCTTCTAAGTAATACTTTCGTAAGTGAAACTTTATTCCTTAAGTAATACTCAGTGTAATTCAACTGCACCGCGTCTTATTTAGCTAAGTCGACTAAACACAGGATGTGGACAGGCGGACAGGGATTTTGGTTCTGGTAAAAATTGAAATGTGACAGATATGACACTAATTAATCATGAAAATGACAATACAAAATATAATCAATATTGAAGTGTGTATAATATATAATCTTTGGTTTGCGACACCCAGTGATTAAAATGGATAAAACTACAAAGGCAGTGCGTGCCCGCTGCGGCCCTAATTTCAATAACGACGAAAGTTTATATTTGATGCATTGTGTAGCAAAATATAAAAAAATCGTCGAGTGTAAGAAAACAGATGGGATAACGTGGGCAGAAAGAATTATATTCCTGGGAACACCAAATTCAATCAATTCCATTTCGTAAAGGTCATCAAAAAGCTCTATATCCATTATTAATTCCATTCTGCTTGATTTTATAAACTAACCTCTCTACTCTATATTTTGACAGTTTGGTCTGCCGAGACATAACCTCACTTTCACATAAGTGGGACTTAAGTAGAACCTAGACTTCGACTTACGTTAAGAACGACTTACGACGCGGTGCAGTCACACATATTTCCTAAGTGTTACTTAAATCCTTAAGTAGAACCGGTGCAGTTGGCCCTGAGAAAATGATCAAATTTAAAAAAAGATAGGCAGCTTCGCTGGGTATTCCTTAAATCTCAAAACAAATATGTTTATTTGAAAGCCTACTGATATTTTTTACCTTGTAAAGTTTTGTTTCGAATATAAATATCACAAAGTTTAATAAAAAAGTTAAGCAAATATTAGGGTAATTTGATCACTCGTTTGACCTTGGGGCAAGTGTCGTCATGACGTCTGGAATTATGGTGGCAGTATTTGTCAGAGTGGCTGGCCAATTGCTATTACGGCCGAGGACAAAACATCCAACGAAAAAGAACATTGACTGACAATTTTGTTTTTGTGGTTGTGTCATAGGGTTGTGTATTTATTGCATTGTGTTAGTTAATTTGATTTACTTTTTGAATACTGTTGTACTTTTGAGTTGTTTGTGTATATTATTGGAGGAAATGGAGCCAGGATTTTCAAAGGGTAGTGCATAAAATCTGCCAAAAGTTGGATTTAGCATGGTGGACGAGTTTTACGTGGAAAATTTAGATTATTTAGCAGCAGCATTTAACAACACGGTTAGTAATAGATAATAATAATTTTCCTTCAATTCATTTTTTAATATTCACAACAGCAAATGTTCCTGGTTTTGGTCAACTTCCTTCGCTTTTTCGAACCATGATTTTCGTCTGTTTTCGTCTCATGGAACGTAAACGAGTATTTTGCTTGGGCAAACAATGCACTCTTCGAACATTTTTGAAACACGAATACGAAACCAAAACGAATAATCCAAACAACAGCAATAAAAAAATATCATTTTCGAGGTTAGATGAGATGTCAAAAGTCAAAAACCAGGGAAGCATACCTTATGGCGAATTCGACTGGGGGAGCACGATCCGAGTGCACGGCCTACCCTTGTTCTATTCACATTTTCTCAGTGCCATGTAAAAGCTGCTCCAACTCGGATCCAGTGGAGTAATTGATTCGACTGGTATTGTTTCTCTAGAACTGTCCACTAGCAGCACTGTTCTAAAATTTTGCACTCTCTCACCAGGACCGTATTAAATTGGTGCATGTCCGAGACAAACATAAATATTTTCAAAACCAGTGCAGAACTTTGTCAGTCGAACAGTCAGTACCAAGAGAGAATGCTTTCAGTACCGCCAATCGAATTCGCCATTACAAAATCCTACATAGAGTAGGCAACCTATAGTCGGACGCGTCCACGCAATAAAAAGGGATGGCGAATGAAATGGCTCTAACATCGCGTGATGCAGATGCGCGAAGACTGTAACACTACTAACCCTTTAACAGCCAGTTTCACAATATTAGGTTACCTCATGGTTAAGAAGTAACCATCGGTTACGACTTAATATGGGTTTCACAATGTGTGGTCAAGGATATAAGTGCAAGTTAACTATTAAAATATTCAACTGCAACCCAAAGTACGGGTAACTGTGCTAACCAAGGAAATCTAACCCAATTTATGGTTGTCAACTGCATCAATTGTCAAATTTTAAGACTATATATTGTTATTTTTAATTACAAACAATGGACTGCCTAAGTCTGACGTCACTTTTCCAAACAAACCGAGTGCGACTGTGCGAGTGTGAATTGCCACGTGAGATTTTTAGTTTTTCGCAAGTTTTCTGTTTGGTGTTGATATTATTGATATATTATCTCTGCTGTTGATTTAGTTTTAAATGAGAGTGATCGGTATTACAGACAAGTAAAAAGTGATGAATTAAAGACGTTTTTATAAGAAAATACCTATATAAATAACTATAAAGCAAACGGTAAATTTAAAATCTCTTATGTTTTTTGGACACATGAGCACACGTGGTTTGTGTTGGGCACGCGCATTATATTTGTTTGGAAAAGTTTATAGGAGGAGCCTTCTGCTGTGACGTCAGAGCTTAGGCAGTCCATTAGAAATATGAACAATTACGATGTTAAAGTCTATGGCAGTGATGATGAAGCCAGACAGACGGCCAAGAATGATTCGTCCAAGAAGTGGTTATTTCGAAGAATTCTACAGTCACGATTTTTTCTGCAGACTTCGTTTGTCTAGGAGGACAGAAAGTCTGTTGAAAGAAATTGAGGAGGCTATTTCCCATCCAACAGTAAGGTAACTTTTATCAAGTTGTCAAGAGTTAAAAAAAATATTTTATCCATTGAAATTCTCATTGATTACAGAGATGATGCTCTTTCTGCACGTTGGTAGTTTCAGCATAAAAAGTGTAAAACATAACCTCCAAAGGTCTTCTTTTTCCTTTCATTTGACATAGAATGCCATACTATCGATGGTTTTCATACCAACGCAACAAAAGTTTATACAATCTCATAAGTTATCTGACCATTAGTTAAATGGTGATTGTGAAACAAGTTAATGTCTCGGTTAAGGTCATTTAATCCTAAGAGTTCACCACCGATTGTGAAACTGGCTGTTAGAATGCATGCACTATTAGAAAGAGGAAGCAATAATAAACTGGTTGTCCATCTCTTTCTAATGGATGGACGAATACGCTTACACTAGCCCCTATGGCATGCCCACTCTATGTGTATTATCTCTATGGAAATAACGGTCTGTCATTTTCAAGGTCGTAGGCTATTTGACGTCACAAAGGAGGGAAGAGTGACATCCGCACTTTTGATAATTTTTTTTGGGATAGAAATCCAGCACCAAAAACCACTTCAATTTAAAACAATCAAAAAAATTACTGGAAAGGCCCTAGGAGTTGAATATAGGTGATTCTATCTCACAGAGTAATTCAGTTTTGCATGTTATTTGATTTTAAGTTATATTACCATATTTGCTAATCATTTTAATGATTACTGTTTAAAGTTCTTTAATATTCAACGTTATTGAGGACATTAATTTGTTGTTGCATTTCCTGTTCACCCAATCCTGCTGTACTGTGGAGAGTTGACTTTACAGTTCAACTCATAATCCTATACTGTACTGTGATTTTTGCCCCAACTTGCGCCTTTCCTAACAACGCTAAATATTTACAATTAGGTATTTATTTTATTTGATCAACCAAAGTTAGTACTGATATGCATAATCACAAGAGGCACCTTGTACATTATTAATAATTTCATTGATTTTGGGGATTTTAAGAATACTGATCGTTATTTAAATATAATAATTATTATTTATGGCAAATTGAATACCCAGACTGTTTTTATATCAACTTCCAGGTACGTCATCTCAGTTTTTAAATCTACTCGGATCATGTCCATCTTGACAGTTCAATTAAATACAGTGTCTTGTAAATAGTAATTTTTAACATTCAGATTTGTTTTATTATCAATATACACAAAACCAGTCATTAAAAGATAAATTCTAATTGAATATATTAATTTTTGCAAATCATTCATTCTCCTCAAGTTTTCCCCACTACAATGATAATATTTTTTCCTAACATTTTTCAAACTTGCACGGTAGAAAAAAAATAACTAACATCATTTGGGTCATGGGTGTACCAACACAAATCTATTAAGGAATTGGCCGAGGATCGACCTCGTAAATAAATAATTTCATTTAATGAAATCTGTATTACTGTATACATATAATATGTAGGTAGGTACTATTGATAGGTAGATTCTAATTTAAACATTTTGGAAAATTTGATTAGACTACCAATTTTATTGTTGAATGAGCGTACTGTTTTACACATCAAATACGAGTAATTGTAGGTATGTTGGAAATTTCATACACTCACCGGCACGAAAACCGGAGCAGTTGAATATTTTTAAACAAACTTCAAATTTTAATGCTTTGTGATGTTTTATTATTATAATATCTTACACACAAACAAAACAACATGTTTTACGTATTTTCTGACAAATTGGTGTTGAGGAAAAATTACCATAAATTATTCGAAACTGAAGCAACTTTCTAGCAAAAACTGGGGTGCCACATTCCTAATAACGGGTGTTACTCCCACGTGCTCGAATTACTGATGCCTGTATCCTCCTTGGCATGTCTAAAATCATGTGGCCAATGTCCACTTGTGGAATAAGTTCCCATTCCTATAAAAGAGCATGTCGCAACTGATTTAAAGTTAAAGGAGCAGGAACACGACTTCGGATCCTTCTCCGAAGCATGTTCTATGTGGTTAACATCCGGACTTACCGCTGGCCAATCCATAACAGGAATATTTACCTCGTTAAAGTACTGTCTCGCGGTGTGATGTCGGGCATTATCATGCATTAGAAGATAATTAATTTCCAATAAAACCAACAACAAAATCCTGGAGAACATCGACAATGTACCTGGCAGCAGTTAAGGATCCTCCCGGAAGGATGTACAATTCTGTGTGTGTCTTCAGAGAAATTCCGACCCACACCCTAATTGAGCCTCCTTGGTATCCTGTCCTCGAACTGAAGGTATATTCTGCAAAACGCTCGTGTGGCCTTCGTCATACTCTCTTACCACCATCTGGACTCATCGGTGAACAAAACGCACTTCAGTGCTGATGATTTCTGGCAAATTCAAGACGCGCAACACGTGAGACGTTCTGGGCCTGTTGCAGATCTACGACTGGTAAGATTGGCTTCTCCGAGTCGTCGTCTAAAAACAGGCTGTAATGTGAAAGTCCAGGCTTGTTCAGTTAGCCAAGGTGCAGAACAGCGTTTGTAAAGCATAAAATCAGTACAAAATCATGCTTGCACATGAACCGTACATTTGTGAACAAACTCCGTTTTTCTAGAAAATACTCGACAGATGTACGAGGATGTATTGATATCTAGTTAGCCTAGACCAGTTCCATGCATAAACAAAATATTGCGTTACGATAGATACGAACAGTAACTTATTAGAAGTGTCAGTGTGAAGTTTGACGTCAAAAAAGTAAACCAGTACAAGTACCTGTATTTAAAAGGGTTAAGAGGTAAGCAGATATGCTTAATACCCTTGGTGATCAATGTCCTCCGTATGCGACCGTGAAAATTGGACTGCAAGCTTCAAAAGAGGTAGATTTTTAATTGAAGATGATGACCGATCGGGAAGGCCAATTTCTGTGTCGGTATCTGAAAATATCGATGCAGTTCAAGACATGATTTAATCAGACCGTCGAATTGGGCTAAAACGGATATCTGAAGCACTGAATATTTCATACGAACGCGTTCATCATATAGTTCACGTCAATTTAGACATGAGAAAAATTGCTGCAAAATGGATCCCCAAATGTTTGAATGTTGACCAAAAGCGTGCAAGGGTAGAAGCATCGCGTTCGATCTGTGCTCGATTTGAAAACGATGTAGACTTCTTAAACCGAATTGTTACTATGGATGAGACTTGGGTACATTTCTACGATCCAGAAACAAAGCAACAATCGATGGAATGGCGACACCCTGGTTCTCCAAAACCTAAGAAGTTTCGTGTCCAAAAATCTGCTGGAAAAGTTCTTGCTTCAGTTTTTTTAGATTGCCATGGAGTAATCATGATTGATTTTTTGGATAAGGGTAGAACAATAGCTGGAGATTACTATTCGACATTACTGACCACTACACGGGAAAAAATTAAAGGGAAAAGACGCGGAAAGCTATCCAAAGGCGTTTTGTTTTTGCAGGACAACGCCCCCGCACACAAATCTCATGTTGCCATGCAAAAAATTCATGATTTAGGGTTTGAATTACTAGAACACCCCCCTTATTCACCAGATTTGGCTCCGTCCGACTATCATCTTTTTACTCAACTGAAAAAAAAGTTTAAAAGGTCGTAAATTTTCTTCCAACGAGTAGGTAATAAAAGCTGTGAAGGTCTGGTTTGCAGAGCAAAAAGAAACATTTTTTTTTAAAGGTTTAGAAACGTTGCAGGTTCGCTGTAATAAATGTATCCAATTAAGAGGAGAATATGTTGAGTAATGAAATATTTTGACAATGGAATTTTGTTTGTTCCATAGTAGGCTAAGAATTTTTCAATATATCCTCGAATATCAGATTTTCGTATCTACAGATATAATTATATTATTATTTATCTCGAGTAATAGAATTAAAAATTATTTTACCCAACCGAGCCGTGCGATCAGTGGGGGATTTAACTCCTGCGGGACCCGGGTCTAAGTCGAGCGGGGGCCCACTTCAGGGAGGAGAAAAATCTGAAATAACATTTTTTCTGTATCACGGGAACCGGGGCTTAAGTCCCGGCTAGCCCCTACGTTAATCCGCCACTGCGTGCGATAGTTTTTCATCTTTCTTTTAAGGCAGTATTTGTATGATTTCCGTTCGCGCATCTGTAGATTTATTTAACGAATCTGTTTCCACACCGACATTAATTTCAGTAATAAAAATATGTAAATTATTCCGAATAACGTAGTTACTTATTTATTCTACAAAATTCATAATGTAATATATATGTGAAAATCAATTAGTGCTGCTATTTAAGACGTTGAACACATAATTTGATAATTTATTTCGAGACCTTAATTGGTTCCGTTAATTACGGAAGCAACTGTAATAAAAAGAACGCGAAAATAGTCATAAATCTCAGGATTACTCGTTACGGTCATCAGTATTGAACGTAATATAGATGAAGATTTTGAAAAAAATTAATTGGTCAAGTAAATATCTAGATTACTTGTTTTTTTTTCAACCATACGAAAAAGAAACTCAGTCAGTGAATGACTTTCGGGAGTTTCCAGTAACTGGAAATATTGCTGTTGCTATCAAAAAAATCGATTCAGATGCTATAGGGCAAGTCCACGTGTCTTGAGAAATCTGACACGGAATATACAACATGTTCCGTGAATCTTATAATAAACAAACGTGCTTTGCTCAACACGTGGTTTTTTACAGTTATTCGATTAGGTATTTTAAAAGCTATTTTAGGATATCTGCAGGTTTCAACTCGGGTAAATGTCCCTCTTCTATTCAATAATCTCCTAGGATTCTGAATTGCAGTGCAATTCGCAAGTATGTAGATGGAGGTTTCTTCTTCCATTCCACAGAATCTACTAGATCTTAACAATGGTCAGATCTTCTCTTTTCTTCGGCTTTGCCTATTTCTTCCAATATTACATTGGGGCTGATACCGCAAAAGGGTTCGGGCCCCCAGAAGGGTCTTTCAGTCCCCCTCTCTGCTACTCCATCTGCTATTTCATTTCCTTCTATTCCAGTGTGCAGGGCCGTGAATAGGGGGGTACGGCCGGTACAAAATACCGGGGCCCGGCAACTACGGCGCCCCGTCATGAGGGAAGTATTTCCGTCTCGTCTCTGTTTAAAAATCGCCGGCTTCATGCTTGATGTAACGGCGAATGACCATGCCGAGGTGGTGAGAGGCGAGGCGCACATGTTGTACTGTGTGATACAGTGTGATCTAAGAACAAGGATAGTGTTGTTCGGACTTTGGAGCACAGAGAAGTAACTACGCAACTGACAATAAGTATCTATATTTTGATCAAATCAGACAATTTAAAAGAGAGACCATTCATTCTGTCATTCTGTAGAGTAGGGAGGGTGAGTGTAGGCTCACAGCACTTAGGCCACATGTGACCCATTGTACATCCTCCCGAGGAGTTGTCTTCCTAGGTCATTGTCCATCCTGTCCTTCTCAGGAAGGTGGACAGGTCACTAGGAGACATCTCGTTTATATCGGCAGGTGTAGGCCAAGACTCACCGAACACACACTCTCTTATTGACGATAACTCCGGACACTCGCATAAGACATGCCTGACAGTTTCATCTTCCTGTTCACACATCCTGCATAGAGGTGTGTCCACTAGCCCCATAGTATGGAGGTGTTTCCCTAGTTGACAGTGACCAGTCAGAAATCCTACTGTTAAACGTAGGTTTCTCCTGGTCATCGCCAAATATTTTTTCGGCTCCAGCTTCCCAGGGTCGCCCAGGGTGATCCTGGCAAGACTGCATCCTTTGATTCCATCCCATCTCTTAAGGGATTGAGTATGGGTGTAGCGTTTGGCTAGTTCCGCAATTGTCGAAGTCGTTAGGCCGTAGGTGTCACTGGGTCCTAGAATTTTTAGTCCAGCGGCTTCCCTGGCTAAAGAATCAGCAATGCGATTTCCTTTACTCCTGTCGTGCCCTTTAACCCACCTCAGGATAATATTGTTATCTGCCGAGGCGTCAGCTAAATCTTGGTGGCACTCTAGTACTAGCCTCGATATAACACGTTGTCTGTTTAAGGCTAATAGGGCTTGTCTACTATCAGTGCAGATTATTATGTTTTTGCCAGAAATTCCTCTTCTGGTTAGTTCTTTTGTGGCAATTGAGATACCAGCCAGCTCTGTTTGAACTACGCTGGTATTGTTTCCCATTCCCCACTTCATCTTTAGGCTTAGTGCTCTTGAGTAAACTCCACATCCTGAGCCTTCTTTCATTTTTGAACCATCTGTATATATGCGTATTGCATTTGCAGCACCTGGCTCTGTGTTCTGTTTTATTTGAATTTTGTAGGGTTTGTTAAACAAAAACCTGGGTTCAATTGCATTATTGGTTGCCTGCAGCAGAGGTAGCGCAGTGAGCGCTTCCTGCCACAGGCTCAACCTCAATTGGCCCACTCCTACTTCGGGGTTAGAGAAACCAAAGATTGTTTCATAGTTTTTAGAATATAGTTTTTTTGTTATACTGTGGTGAGGCAGAAAAAACTATTAGTGATTGTAAATTTAAGTTCATGTTTTACTTTATTCGTTCCTACTATTTTTAGTGTTTTTGTAACTTTTTGCGCTTGCTGTATTTTATGTTTGAAATATGTACCTATTATTTTTCATGTATTGTGCAATATAATCCTAGATTGCTTTGTGTATAAAACTAGGTATATAGTTTGGTGATTGAGGGGCCCGTCGGGAGGGCAGTACTGGGGCCCGCCTGCGCTCGGCACGACCCTGCCAGTGTGTCCTGGAATCCACAGCTAGGTTACTATATTGTTCTCGCCTAGTTCATTGAGTTTGCCTAGGCATTCCCACACCATTTTGGAACTGATTACACAAAAGCTCAGTGCTTTAAATGGCTTCTTGACTATCCTACATTATGATAATCTTTTACCTTCTATATCCTCCATCAATATTAAACTGGGCAAACTTTCTTACGTCGTGAATTTACGCTTGAAAGATACTTGGGGTTCTTCCCAAGCTTTCAGAGTGTTTGGTTCCTGGCCCGTACACTCCTATCACAGTTCGTTCTATTGTTTTTGACCCGTCTGTGTACCATTGAATGTCATTCTTTCCAAGTCTGGTAATGGTATTTGGATCCCATTCCTTCTTGTTGCTTAATTCCGTAACGAATTTCATTGAAAAGTTATGCCTTTTCATCATAATACCATCTTGTGGCATGTCCCAGGTTTTTTTATTTCTAAGAAGTAAGGCGAGGTGGTTTTTTTTAAACAAAGTGTATGGTAAGGATTGTGAGATTTTCATCTCTAATATGTTCTATTTAAAAAATATATTTATCAAATACGTATTATTATTATTAATCATAATGGTTTTTATACCGTATTGTTTTTTCTTAAAATCCTATATTATGAAGTATGCGATCATTTTTTTTTAATTCTACAAAATTTATTATCAAAACAGGTTAAATCATATTATGTGGATGATGTCACTATATACCTTTCAAAATACCCAAATTGATAACAATTAGGTTACTTATCCTTATGTATTTTAAACAACGGGTTTTTTGTTCATTGATTTTAAGAAATAAAATAAACTTCAATACTTTCATGGACATATACACGGGTATATTTCATTCCAAGATATTTCGTTTTGACTTATGCCAACATGATTGATTTAAGACGAAAACCCACAGTAGGTAGTCGTTAATCCGATAACAATAGCACAGTATCGTACTCGTTTTGAAAAACAAAAAGATTTAATGCCTAATGGTATGATTATTTTACAAATATTTTGATATATTTGAGAAATCTACTTTAGCTTCGGAATCACATTGCAAGTCAATTGTTTGTTTTTGAATGTGATCAGGAAGTATATCAACGTTGATTTGAAAGTGGTCTCTTGTTATAGTTGACGTAAAAGGTATAGTGCGAACTTAAAGTTACCGGCTTTTTGTTTGACTCTAAGACTAAGAGTATACTGTCATAACCCAGTCAATATTATAATTATTTAAAAAGCTTACTCAGTTGACAATAAATTCATTTAATGTTATAATTTCAACTAATAATCGTTAATAGTTATTTAATAAACTAGTTTGTTAATGAAGGCGATTAATAAACGAAACTGTTTAAAGCACGAACGAGCGTTAGCGAGTAAGTGCCTTTAATAGTTTGACTGAACTATAACTATTTTTGAGTGAGGGTTGCAGGTGTTCTCTTTAGTCGGTGGTGTGAGATCTAGAAAGTGTGTGTGTTTTTGGTGTTTTTGTGTGGAAATTGTAAGTAAGTATACATATATTTATTAGCAATTATCTATTGGACGAAACTCGGTATGATACACACGATACGGTTAAGAAAGGATGGACTGCTGGGTCAAAATACAAATACAAAATAGAATTATTTTTGGTAAGTAGACGAAAATAACATAAATACTTGAAGGGGATATACGATTAGATAGCTGGCAATATATTTTTTACGTCAACTATAACTTCAATGATTATGTGTATGTGCCCAGCATCAATTTCAATTTTTTGTTGTGAATATACATGAAAAAACAAATTTTTCAAAAATTACAAACTCCCCTGGAAACTATGTTAAAAAATCGCTTGATCATGCACAGGATTATACACACATTGTATAATAGTTATAATTTTAAAAGATTAATTAAATGGATGACGTCAATTGACTCCATATAAGTTTATTTTATTTTACTTAATTATTATATTATATGTATTTAATTGTTACAATACAAATTAATCAAACACTTATCTTATCAAAGTCCGCGACTTTTAGTTAGTTACACACGGTTTGAATATTTTATATGATATCGTTACAAAATACACTTAAAGATATGTTTATTACGAGATAATAAAGTGACGAACACCAAGGTGGCTTTTCTAATTGTTTAAGAACATTATTTATTGAAAAGATACATTTTATACGTTTGAATTTTAACATACTATATTTAATGTATGAATTTTGTCTTATAAATAGTTTTATATAGGAGAAAACCCAGTCCAGTCCTGTTCACAATTACTCAATCACTCGTATATACTCCGTTTCACATAAGAAGAAGCCATATGAAGATTGCCAACTGCCATACGCAGAAATCAAAATCGGTCTTGTTTATCTATGTCACCTCGTATCAACCGTTTCATGCTATTGGCGTTACAAACGAACATCGCCAATGAAAGTATAAATATTTTAACGATACCATCAAGTATTTTCATATACCAGTGTCTATTGTATGTGACAATATCTCGAAAAGCTTCAAAGAATTCCCAAATATGTTTTATTTAAAGTATACATATGATAAATACATTTTTAATATTCTAATTTTGTGTTAACCTACAAAATGTGAAAACGTTACGCTACTGATTTGAAGTCGAATGTCAATTTTACAATATGGCGCTGCAACTTCAGGCGGGTTCTTCTTACGTCGGAATCTACCATATTCTTATAATATCTTATCATATTATCCCTTATTACCTCAAATTGAATTTAATTTCCAAACCCCCTATGCTTTGTCAACGATGACCTTCAAAGTATTTTAACTGCCAGATTGGAGGCATCATCTTAGATTACAAGTTCAAATCCCACTGTTTCTGAGTCAGTTTTATGGCTACTGCATGCTGAGTTGCCTATACCAAAGTCGTGAATAACAGTCCAAAAATGCACAGAAAATTATTGTGAATAAATTGTTCAACTATCAGATTTTTGTTAATGATTAGCAGATAGTTAATTCTAAGTTAACAAATTACGTCGCACCGTGTTTTATCAAATTTGTTAGGGTTGTTTCGTTTTTATTCCCATTTAAAAAAAATTATTTTAATTATTTCTTAAAATCCGTTTTTTGAGATATTAAGGTAACAGGAGCGTCTAAATGTAGTACTCTTTACCAACGTTGCCAAGTGTAGTCCTAAACTAAAACGTTTGTGTTTTGGAAAGTAAAAATATTTTAATAATGATATTTATCACAGTTGATTAAAAAGCAATGTGTTAAGAAATCAATATTTGTCATTTTTAAAATTATGTTTAGCAAAACGTACTGAAAATTGTTCGAGTTTACAATACAGAATTATCATACAAAAAGGAAAACTCACGAATGCATAGATACATTTTCCCTAATCGAAAAATTGAATTGTGTAATTGACAGATTATTATAATAATTTTCAATAATAACCTAACCAAAACCACCCTACCTTACCCCCTACCCTAATCCGAATCGAAAAATTGAATTGTGTAATTGACAGATTATTATTATAATTTTCAATAATAACCTAACCAAAACCACCCTACCTTACCCCCTACCCTAATCCGAATCGAAAAATTCTTCGTATTTTTAGTCAATTTTTGAAAAAAACAATAAGAAAATAAAAATATCTTGACTCGGACACGACTCGAACCTGGTACCTCTGTGTTAGGAGCCCAGCACACATACGCTGGGCTAATCTCTGCACACATTAATGATATCGTATAGAAGGTTAAAAGCTTTAGAACCGTGCGCGCTTCGCATGAAAGCCGAGCGCCACCGGAGATACTCGATGGCGCCCTTTCAGTTTAGGACTACACTTGGCAACGTTGGTAAAGAGTACTACATTTAGACGCTCCTGTGGCTTCTTCCTTATTGAAACGGACTCTAGAGTCCGTTTCAATAGAGAATGACCCATTTGCGTGATAGGTGGCGCCAACCGCAGAAATCCAAAATCGTCGTTGCCGTGACTTCCGTTTAATTACTAAGCTACTTTAAAGGAATAATTCAATCTCGTCAACTTTGTGAAAAATTCAATATGCTATATTTAGTTATAAATTTCTTTCTTTCAAGTTCAACCTCACCTCTTTCACACACTATTTTAATGTGGATGCGGGTTTAATATAACAGTAGCTGCATTTCCAAATATTCAAACAATTTATTCAAATTATTTCAAAATTTTACTCTCTTATATCTTATATCCAATGACATTAAAATTGTTACGCCTATGGTTTAAAGCTCCAACGTCAAATTTCCAACATGGCTTCAACTATGACGTCACTTCCGCGCGATTACTGTGACGTAGTGGGCTCATTCTCCAATGAAACGGACTCTAGATGGCAGCATCGAACAATATTTGTAAAGATTGACCTCTCTATCTTGCAGTATTCTGTGATAAACCTTCTTCCTTTTTTGGGCTATGTCCTGAGGGATAATTTACCCAATGTGATTGACATTTTGGGAAATTGTCATTATGAGAGATCTATGATCTCAGTGAAAAAGAACGCACGTCTGTTACATAAATTTCATTTGAAATGGCATGGTGTCTTCATGGAGATAAAAGCCGCATTGAATGACCTCTCTATCTTATCACATTCTGTGATTTACATTTCCGGAAATTGTCGTGTCGTGTCAGTTGGTTATCTATGGTGTCGGGGTCATATTACATGCACAGCACACCCTCTAGCAGGCTAACTCCTATACTAATTCTCGGAACCAATATATTAGTACTGACCACAGCCGCCGCACGTTGCGAGCGATAGTGTATATGGAGCACAGAACACGGAACTAGAAATCTGTGACATAGCGGGAAATTTGAATAATTAATTGAGCGGGAAATATGAAATAACTGAAGGCGGGATATTTAAATGATAAATATTTGATGGATAGCCCCGAATTATTTCAAGTTGTACATATTTTTTCACACTCATATGACTGCAAAAAATGAAATATATACAACTTGAAATAAACAAAATACGGGACAATCGACAATCTGTCTATTTTTCAAAAAACGAAATAAGATGAATATACAGTGAGGTCCATAAGTATAATTTCATTTTCTAGGTAAAATATAGTTTAATGAGTTAAATCCTAAAATACATTATTTCTTAATTCTAAAATGCATTTTTAAAGCATATATTTATAGGTTACCCATACGTAAGACATCTTATGGACATCACTGTATACATTACAAATTTCAATATTTTTGGAAACTTGGCTTTTAAAGAAAACTTCGACGTTGTTCATCAACTTTATATTAAATAAATATATATAGGCAAATTTACATAAAAAATATATAAATAAATAAGATAAAAAATAATCCAAAGCCATTAAAAAATAAAAAATATATAAATAAACAAGAAATGTAAAAAATAAAATTTACTTTTTCCTCTTAATTCTATTTAGAGAGGATTTATGGGCTTGGGTCAATGTAGGAGGCATTCTTGCACATCATATTTAAATACTTTTCATATTTGGATTCTTTGCCTGCTGCTATTTTATTAACTTGTTTGCACCAAAAATAGATGGTGCATCTAATTATCAGCCCGCAGGCTTTTTCTCCAAATGTTTTGTTTTTCACACAATTGAAAATATTGAAGTTTATGTAAATAGTACAAGTATGTCATAGTCTGGCACACCAAAAAACTGAAACATTTACCAGGTCTTTGTAAAGTACTATTATCATACTGACGAGCATCAATAAATTGATTCTCATCAGTATTATTGTCTTTAGTTAAGTTCTTTATGCATACATTACATTTTAATTGTTTTTTTAAATTTTTTTATAAAATATCCACTGATATATTTTAAATATTTTCCAATACTTAACTTTACCTAATGTTTACTGTAAGCAGATTGTATTTTATATTTCTTAGAATGTTTAAGTCTTGGATTCCAAGATTTTAATTTAAGTTTCCAAAAAAAATATATTTTTAATCTTGTCTATTTGTACAAGCATTTTAAATTGATAGGATTAAGGCATTAGTGAATTTTCAGAATTTAATAGTTATAAGCTTTTCATAACAGCCATTAATTGTTTGCATATATTAGTATATTTCCAGGAAGGTCTTAATAACCCATTTTATTTTACCTGTTCCTTAACAGGCCTGCCAGTTTGAAGAAAATATAATTTACTTTTAATTGAATTACCTTTGACAATAGCTTGTATCATCTTCCACTTGCTTTGAATAAAGAAAGAGCCAAAATTTTGTCATCCAAAGAAAAAGGCCTTCCTCTTGGTTTATATTTTTGGTTTCTGATTTGTGATAATATGAAATTATAGGTATCATCACTTACATTTTTCATCATAGCTGAAAAATGTTTTGAAGCAATACATTTTCCTCAAGTTTTATATTTTCTGTTAGACTTCCTAATTTTCTGAACAACTTGGCAGTCTTCTTGCTCCAAGCCACAACCTTTTTATATGCATGTCTTTCATTAGGAGTTACCTAATTGTTTTTGATGAGTGACATTGAACTTTTTTAGTATATATCATTTTTAAAAAACTGAAACATAAAAATATAAATAACGTAATAGAATTAGTGTCTTTCTACTTTCAGCCACTTAGTACCAACTTAATTTTTTCAAGTAAAGTAAAGAAGAACAAGAAATTACTAGTAACTAGCTGAATGCAATGAAACTTTTATGCAAATACAGGTTTTGAAAAATTAACTTCTCGTCAAATTTTTTTCTAAATCTATAGATGTAGATGGAGCTTCTGCATGGTTTCTGAAGACACCATTGTGGATGCTGGTAGAATAACTGAAGTGTCTGAAATCAAATCATTTTATCAACTTACAAAGTAACTTGAATTTGTATCTTCTTACCAGATAAAAGTAAAGTTGGATATGCACCTGGTTTCAACTCTTTCTGAAATCCTGAGTTATGAAACTGCTGGTCAAAATGCTGATGGCACACTCTATAATTGTCATAAAGCTGTTTTGGAGTTTTCTCCTTTAAAACAGGATTGTTTATATTCTCCATCCAAATATTGAAAAAGTCCGGATCCTTGGTGAAACGATGCCTCTTACTTGTATTATCGGTACAACTAGGAACACGTTCTTTTACGAGATGCCATGTTTATATTATACTAAAAAAAAGTAAAATATTAAAGCATGATATTGTATGCTACACTATACTATATAATTACAAAGTAATTGTTTACATTTAAATATTAACACACAATATAGAATACTCACACTGCTCTAATATTCTCTTTATAGTAGGTACAGCAAACAATTAAAATGAAAAGTTCATATAAAATAAAATCTGAACTAAATCAATAAATTCACTAAAAATACTAAACTAGAGGAAACTTTCACAAATTTTAATGGTAATTAATCAACGAAAAAAGCAAAGGCGAAAGAAAATTCAAAATGAAAACGTTTACAGAATGAAATGAGAAATCATGGAGCTCCATGTGAGAAAGTTTGTGATGACAGTTCACGTTCCCTCCGATTGGGCGATAGTGCAACGTCACGCTACAGATGCGCCCTCAAGCGGGTGTGGTCGATACTATAACTTGGATACAAATTGCCTATAAGAGTTAAACTGCTAGGGGGTGTGCTGTGATTACATGCTTAAAAAAATAGTGTGAATTCTCCACACCACACAGAAAAAAGTCTTATCTTTTAGTTTTTTTGTGCACCTGTATTTATTTTAAAAAATGTCTGAATTAAACTTTTCGTAACACTATTAATATTATTGTTCGGGATTACACTTAATCCAAAGGCAGTAGAAAAACAGATAGGTATGTTGAAATAGACGTGAATATAGTTGATATTTTTTATTCATCTAAAAAAACTACAATATGTAATATTACTGTACCAGTTCACACCGTTTAATCATCATTCATTGTGTGAAAATTGTCCATCTTAATATTATGATAGGTAGATAGGCATTGAGGAAGAAATAAGAGCTTCTAAACTATATTAACGAGTAAAATTATAAGCTTTTAGAAAAGCCAATAGGTTATTTCTCCTTCCAACACGATTTCTTTGTAGTAATTGTAAATATTTTAGATATATGATTGTCTACAAGTTTTCGTCGATACAGTTGCTTCAATAAACAGAGTACCATTTTCATTGGACCCATAGGGTATTGTAGAACAACAGATGTGCAATGAGCAATAATAGGAACTCCGCCAGTCTTAACTATTTTCTGATTAATTCCTAATACTCCTTGGTAAGTCTTATTTGTAAATTCAAAGAATAACATACTGCTGCTTGTTGAAATCATTTTAAAATTTGTTTGTTTTTCTGGAAAATAAAACAACACATTTTTCGCAAAGTTGATTATTGTGATATGGTAATTTTAAAACATCAATGAAGTAACTGCATGTTTTAAAAAGTGCAGTACTGTAGGTACCTACCTATATGCAATTATTATGAATATTCTTACATTACCTTAACCTAACTTGAGGAGCAGGCACGTATCTAAGAGGGTGGGGTCCGGATCCCCCCGATATTTTCCTATACTAGAAAATTCAAGAAATTGTGTCCAAAAAGACTTCGTTTGTGCGAAACTATCGTTTTATTGATTGTAATGATAGTGTGTTAGTCTTCGTAGAGATTTTAAAACCTATTGTGCCTGCTCTGCAAGAGACTTCTCAAGAAGCACATGACATTTCTTTGAAAGCTATATGTTTCTAGATGCTCTAGAGAAAAGCGAATTCATTGTGCCTCTGTTAGTTTGTGAAAAGCTTGTTAGAATTACATTACCTTTGTCTAAATACCTTCAAAGTCCATCACTTGATTTACTGTCTGCTCTAAAACAAGCCAAATGTGTGATTACTTCCTTACAATAATTAAGGAACACTGCCGAACCTTTATTTAATAAAATATTTGATTAGTTTATCAGGATCTACTTGAGAACGTGCTAACAATTCCTGGCTTAGCTGATAAACAGAAGCATCATATAAACCCAACAACTAATTCTGTCGAAGATTATTATAGGATTAGCATTTTCCTGCAATGTGTTGATCAACTTATAATGAATCTACAAGATCATTTTGAAACAAACTCAATCAAACTAATAGCTTTTCAAGGCTTATTGCCAGGCTGTCTGCTCTTCAGGGTGAATACTATTTAGGGTGCAATCAAGTGTCTAAAGATTTAGACAGAAATACGTACTGAAAACTTGAAGGTGTTGGAGCACTGTAACAAATTTTTTTTTCTCCGCTCTTCATCATTTACTGGTTATTCTTTCTACTTTACTACAGCCATTGTTTAGAGATCTTTTTCCACTCTAAAGGGTAAAAACCTTTCAAAGAAATAAAATTTCACACGAAAGGCTAAGTTCCCTGGCTGTGTATTCAATACACTGGGAGATCGATGTTTCTCCTGATAAAATACTTGACATTATGGCTAATGAAAAAAAGCGATGATTGTTTTGGTAACTATTATTCTTCACTACCTACTTATAATTTTTATAATTATGAGGTTATTTGTAACTATAATAATAATAACTCAATTTTTAACAGAAGATTAAAAATGTTTCTAACAAAACCTATATTTTAACATGTTGTTTTGTACCTTGACAATTTTCTACTTTTTATCAGACATCTTCAAAAATTTTCGCCTGCTGTGCAATTTTTTTTATTCTCATTGGATACATGCCTGTTAAGGAGCATAATATATTAGAGTAAAACTTTTTTGCTTGAATTTTTGCCAAATATGTTTCTATTAGATCTAAAATGGAACTTTTGTGTTTTATTTTTGGTTATTTCACTCAACGGTTATGATATATAGAATTATTTCTCTTCAAGTCAAGGATGGTATTCTCTTGACTTGCTTCCTCGATGAGTACTTCTATTATCACAATATTTTCAACTTGACATGTCAAAATTACACAAAAATGGAAAATAACATACTTTTACATCAATTAGAAATTAGAAGCTTCTGATGTTAATTTGCATTTTTCTGTAAATTGTAGACACTAATAAGGTAGGTACATAGAGTTCGGAAATGTGCATAATTGACAGTTGCCATTAGAAATTGTTTTCCCAAAAAATTAACAAAGAAAAATGAATACAACACAAGGAACATACAGAAGATACGAATAGAGTTTGTTTGATTAAAAACACATCTCATATTAGAATATAATTTTGTAGTTTAACTTTGTTTTTTGAATGACTCGGTGAATGGAGCTTTTGGTAACATTATTAATATTATCGATTCGGAATTAAACTTGATCCAAAGGCGGTATGTTGAAATAGACGTTAATATATTAATTTGTAGTAGTGTTGTATTTCTCCGTATATAAATCAATAAGTAGTCATAAAAAACAATATGTCATACAAAAAATGGAGCACCGTGTATTTACTGTCAACTTCCAAGTTCAACCACACCTCTTACACACATTATTTTAATGTGGATGCTGGTTTAATATAACAAAGTAGCTGCTTGTCCAAATGTTCCAACATTTTATTCAAATTAATTCAAAAGTTTACTCTCATATCCCTAATATTTAGTAACATTAAAATTGTTACGCCTATGATTTAAAGGTCCAACGTCAAATTTCCAACATGGCTTCAACTTTGACGTCACTTCCGCGTAGGTGGTCTGTTTAATGAAACGCTCTAGATGGCAGCATCGAACAATATTTGTAAAGATTGACCTCTCTATCTTGTAGTATTCTGTGGTTTATTCGGGAAATTGTCATAAGACATTTATATCTATGGTCTCAATGAAAAAGAACGTATCTCTCTGTTATTACATATTTGAAATGACATGGCGTCTTCACGAGTTCCGGATTTACACTTGATTCAAAGGCGGTATGCTGAAATAGACGTTAATATATAAATTTGATAACTTTTGATTCTTCTATAAAAACTACAATATACCTATATAATATTACTAAAGCAGTCAATAATCATTCACACCCTTCAATCATTTCGTGAAAATTGTTCATCGATGTAATGATAGATAGTATTGAAGGAAGAAATAAGGTAAAATTATTAGCTGTAAAAAAGCCAATAGGCTATTTCTCCTTTGAACATGATTTCTTTGTTTTAATTGTAAATATTTTTTTCTATTTTAGATATATGATTGTCTACTAGTTGTCGGTACAGTTGTTTCAATAACTAGAGTACCTCATTTTTATTGGACCAGTAGGGTATTGTAGAGTAGATGGAGTTTAAATGCAGATGAACAATAAGCAATTGAAGCTCCTCCAGGCTTAACTATTATCTCATTCAATCATAGTCCTTGGTAAGTTTTATTTATAAATTCAAGGAGCTCAGATGAACATACTGCTGCTAGTCGAAATCAATTTAAAATTTGTTTGTTTTGCTGGAAAAGAAAACAGCACGTTTTTCTAAGTTTATTATTGCATGTTTTAATAATGTTAGACTGTAAATATTCACAATTATGCATACTCTAAATGAAACGGATGGACCTTTGTCAGTTGAATTTTTCCCAAATCTACACTCACATTAATTTCTTTTTGACGTTCCATTCCAGAACTATACAAAAATGGAAAATAACATAATTAGTTACAACTATTAGAAGTTGGAATCATTTTTCAGTAAATTGTTTGTATGAAAAAGTACAGGTGGTTTGGAAAAGGGCAACATTCACGGTGACCATTAGTAATTGGAAATTGCTGATTGTGTTCATTTTTTAATCCTGTGTATATACTAGTGGCTTCTTTTTATGGAAAATGTTCAAAAACTTGGTTTTATCAAACTGGAGATATAGTTTTGCATTTAAATATGTAACATCAGTTTGTTGTTACTGGATTTTACTCATCATGTTATTTTTTTAGGATCCCAGATGATATCATTGGGAATAATCCATTTGATTGAAGAATTGGAGAAGTGACTTGAAGAATTGTATTTTATTGATTTTATATTGGTTTGCAATATTTATTGTTGTTATTGCAATTCAAAAAGAGTAAAATGAATCTATAATCATAAAATGATAGTGTATATATTAAATCAATTGTATTGTATATAATGAAAAAAAATATGTCTTTATCGATATGTTCATGAATTGTTTAATTTTCTTAAATACTTGCTTTTGCTTATTTAATAATTGTTAATAATAGGAAAATGTCTATATATCGTTCACAGTTATATCGATAAAGATATATTTTTAAATGCACAGTCCTAGAGTGATAGTGAGTGTTGGTTTTTCTCTGCCTTCTTCTTTTCCAACTTGACGTGTCACTTTTAAAATTACACAAAAATGAGAAATAACATAATTAGAAATTGGAAGCTTCTAATTATTATTAATTTGCATTTTTCCGTAAATTGTATGTACATGAGTGTACATAGAGTTTGGGAAAGGGCATAGTTGATGGTGACCATTAGAAATTGGAAATTGCAGATTATATATTTTCTCCTAACTATGTATAATACCGTATTTACATCAACATCGCCAATGTTACTTACAGGCTTATGTGGATGTGTGTAAGACCAAATTTTAACGCATCAGAAACTGGAAGCAGCTGCACAGTTATTTTCGGCACCCATTTCTTTAGAGTTGTTTTCACAAGATCCTGATTCCCTTGGCGTTGTAAGTAATAGTTTTGGTTTTTATAAGCAAATAGTTCATATCAATTCATACAATTTATAGGAATTTTTGTTACAAACTATTTGGAAAAATTCAATTCAAGCATCTTATGCGGATCTGTTGCTGTTTAAACAGGGGTCGCTTTTAGAACTGCGATTTTTTTTCGTGAACTGAACCTATCCTACTTATCCGAAAGGGGATGTATTTGGTCATTTGGGAAAGTTTAATAAAAGGCTACAGCGTTGAAAATTTTGTATATTTCAACTTATTTACATCCAAATACACAGGCCTATGGCTTCAATGGTACACACAGTGGCCAAATAACAGTGAGGATGGGAAAACTATCTCACTGGTACGGCTTTTTTAAATCTCACACTCGCTCCAGCTTCGAGGATAAGCGTGAAAACCCTGTAAGCAATTTCCACGCCATCCCGATAGGAGAAGCTTGTTGGTATAACCAATTCCAAAGAGCGCACTTCAGATTTTTTATGGATAAGTGGGATAAGGAGTTTTGGAACTGACATTGACATCCTCTGAAGAAAAAAGGATACATTTTAACTTAGTTTTTTTGGAAAATTGCATTAAGAACGTTTTTCAGTGTGTCGCAATGCGTTGTCGTAAAGAAAGTGTCGCTTTCATGTTCACAAAGGATACGGACGTTCCTGTCTTAAACTTTCTTATCAACGAAATTCTAAAAAGACCCTGTGTGAATCTGGATACGCTTCAAAGTGTTATTAGATAAACGAGATTTTGTGAAGACAGCTAGCTCCAAAGAAATGGGTGCCGTTTTAACAAAAATCACCGAGCAGCTTCAAATTACTAATGGTCGTCACCCAATCATATCGTTAAAATTTGATCTTACACACAAATGAAAACTTCCACAAGCACCCATAGGTAACATTGGCGATATCGATGTAAGTACGGTATTATACACAGAGGAAAAAAAACATAATCGGCAATTTCCTATTTCTAATGATCACCGTCAACTATTGCCTTTCCTGAATTCAATACGTATGTATTATGAATAAAAGTTTAATTTCTGCTATGCGTTTGTTGTTCCAAACTTACCTTATCCTTTTTACCATATACCGCAAGTTTACTAAGAAGTTCGAGGGAATTCCGACAGGGGGCGCTAGTTGATATGGCGCCAGCTGTTCATTATGAATTTATCGACAGCTGGCGCCACCTATTGGACAACCTTTGAACTTATATTAGTTCAAGAGTATTCCGCTAGATGTCACTAGCTGTTTAGGCTAGGTTTCATTAGTTCGAGGAAATTCCGCCAGGGGGCGCTAATCGGTTCACTAAGAATTTCACTAGTTCGAGCGAATTTCGCAAGGGGACGCTGATTAGTTTGAAGGTTTCCCGCTAGATGGCGCTAGCTGTTCATTATGAATTTGTCGACAGCTGGCGCCACCTATTGGACAACCTTTGAACTTATATTAGTTCAAGAGTATTCCGCTAGATGTCACTAGCTGTTTAGGTTAGGTTTCATTCGTTCGAGGGAATTCCGCCAGGGGGCGCTAATCGGTTCACTAAGAATTTCACTAGTTCGAGCGAATTTCGCAAGGGGACGCTGATTAGTTTGAAGGTTTCCCGCTAGATGGCGCTAGCTGTTCATTATTAATTTGTAGACAGCTGGCGCCATCTATTGGATAACCTTTGAACTTATGTTAGTTCAAGAGTATTCCGCTAGATGTCACTAGCTGTTTGGGTTAGGTTTCATCAGTTCGAGGGAATTCCGCCAGGGGGCGCTAATCGGTTCGCTAAGAATTTCACTAGTTCGAGCGAATTTCGCAAGGGGGCGCTGATTAGTTTGAAGGTTTCCCGCTAGATGGCGCTAGCTGTTCATTATGAATTTGTCGACAGCTGGCGCCACCTATTGGACAACCTTTGAACTTATATTAGTTCAAGAGTATTCCGCTAGATGTCACTAGCTGTTTGGGTTAGGTTTCATCAGTTCGAGGGAATTCCGCCAGGGGGCGCTAATCGGTTCGCTAAGAATTTCACTAGTTCGAGCGAATTTCGCAAGGGGGCGCTGATTAGTTTGAAGGTTTCCCGCTAGATGGCGCTAGCTGTTCATTATGAATTTGTCGACAGCTGGCGCCATCTATTGGATAACCTTTGAACTTATATTAGTTCAAGAGTATTCCGCTAGATGTCACTAGCGGTTTGGGTTAGGTTTCATTAGTTCGAGCAAATTCAGCCAGGGGGCGCTAATCGGTTCGCTAAGAATTTCACTAGTTCGAGCGAATTTCGCAAGGGGGCGCTGATTAGTTTGAAGGTTTCCCGCTAGCTGTTCATTATGAATTTGTCGACAGCTGGCGCCATCTATTGGATAACCTTTGAACTTATATTAGTTCAAGAGTATTCCGCTAGATGTCAATAGCTATTTAACAATTTCGCAATGAACAGCTCTCGCCATCTAGCGGGAAACCTTCATAGTAATCAGTTACCCCTACCGGAATTCCCTCAAACTAGATAAGATCTCATTTCACCTTCCCAATATTTTTACCTCGGATGAGAATAAAAAATAATACATTTTGATAAAAAATATATATTACATTAACATCAACAGATCCGCGTAAGACGCTCGAGTTGAATTTTTCCAAATAATTCTTTGTTACGAATACAGTAAATTCCAAAAATTTTGTGAATTGATACGAACTATGTGAACGATAGATAGATTTTTTCCTATTATTAAAAGTACAACAATTATTAAATTGGCAAAAGCTACTATTTGAGGAAATTAAACAATTCATGAACATTTGGATATAGACATATTTTTTTTCATTATATACAATACAATTGATGAACTATCATTAATATAGCCCAATCCTAATATATACACCATCATTTTATGATTATGGTTTCATTTTGCTCTTTTTGAACTGCAGAAACTACAATAAATATTGCAAAACAATATAAAATTAATAAAATACAATTATTATATCAAGTTATCTTCGTCTTCACAATTTCTTCAATCAAATGGATTATTCCTAACGATATCATCTGGGATACTAAAAAAATAACACAATGAGTAAACCCCAATAACAATTAACTGATGTTACATATTTAAATGCACCAAAACCGTCAGTGAGCACTTCTCATCAGCAAAACTATATCTCCCGTTTGATAAAACGATCATTCTAAACAATTTTCATAAAAAGAAGCTAATAGTATATACACAGAATTAAACAATGAAGATAATCAGCAATTTCCAATCATTACTTACAGTCAAACTTTATTAAATGTAATAATAAACTTAAAAAAATGTTTTTCTTTTCCTTATAAACGAACAAATATTAAAATGATTCTAAGTAGCAGCAGTATGTTCATTTGAACTCCTTGAATTTATAAATAAGACTTACCAAGGACTATGACTGAGTCAGATAATAGTTAAGCCTGGAGGAGCTTCAATTGCTTATTGTACAACTGCATATAAACTCCATCTACTCTACACAATACCCAATGAAAATGGTACTCCAGCTTTCGAATCAACTGTATCGACGACAACTTGCATACAATCATATATCTAAAATAGAAAAAAATATTTACAAATAAAACCAAGAAATCAAGTTCTAGGGAGAAAGAGCCAATTGGCTTTTTTACAGCTAATAATTGTACCTTATCTATTTCTTCAATAGCATCTATCATAACATCATGATGAACAATTTTCACAAAATGATTGAGGGGTTAGGTAATAGTGATATTATTTATTGTGGTTTTTATATAACAATTAAAAGCTATCAAATTAATATATTATAACTTCTATTTCAACATACCGCCTTTGGATCAAGTGTAATTTCGGAACGAGAATATTAATAATGTTACCAAAAGTTATAAAATTATTTGATATATATTTATATGATGTTCATATGCACAAAAATAGTAAAAGATAATGGGCTTTTACCTTCGTGAAGACGCCATGCCGTTTCAAATCAAACAATGTAATGACAAAGCAGTGCGTTCTTTTTCGCTAAGACCATAGATCTCTCATAATGAAAATGTTCCGTAATGTAAATCACAGAATACTACAATAAAATAGAGAGGTCAATCAATACAATTTTGTTCGATGCTGCCACCTAGAGTCCGTTTCATTAAAGAATAGACCGTTACGTCACAGCTACATACACGGAAGTGACGTCAAAGTTGAAGGAAATTTGACGTTGGACCTTTACATCATAGGCGTAACAATTAATGTATATCAGGGATATGTGAGTGAAATTTTGAATTAATTTGAATAAAATGTTTGAAGATTTGGACAAGCAGCTACTTTGTTAAATTAAACCAGCATCCACATTATTAAAAAAGTGTGTGTAAGAGGTGTGGTTGAACTTGGAAGAGAGAAATCTATAACTAAATATAATATATGGAATTTCCAAGAAATGTAAATCACACTACGATAAGATAGAGGTCAATCAGTACAAAACTGTTCGATGCGTAATAGAGTGTCTAAACGAAATTATACTAGGTTATACAGTGATTGATTTTATTTTATAATTATGGAAAGATTCCACGGGTTGAACTATTAATTTCTGATTAACAGTTAAATTCACAATATTTCAAGACACAAATAAAATTCAAGCATTGTAGGAAGAAGATAGAACAAAAAGACCTTCTATTTTAGATTTAGCCAAGATAGATTATATAGATAAAGTTAAAGTACAAAATTATATTCTAAGACGAGAACTAGAACTCATAAATAAAAAACTTACTGAGCTCACCAAATCAATTAGTAAATTTATCTCACGTTGTTTGTACCAGTATTATACTGTTAGAAGAAAAAACATAATTGAGATTTCCAATTTCAAATGGCCACTGTCAATTATGCACATTTCTGAACTCTATGTACCTTATTGTGGTGCATACAATTTACAGAAAAAAGAAAATGAACATAATCAGAAGCTTCCAATTTCTAATAGTTGTTAATAAGTAGTCTTCACATCTTCAATCAAATGGATCAATTCTAACGATATCATCTGGTCCAGTAACAACAAACTGATGTTACATAGTATTTAAATACACCAAAACAATCAGTAAGCATTTCTCATTGGCAAAACTATGTCTCCCATTTGATAAAACCATAATTTTAAACAATTTTCCATAAATAAAAGCCAATAGTATATACCTACACAGAATTAAACAATGAACAAAATCAGCAAGTTCCAATTACTAATAGTCACATTTTCCATTTTTGTGTAGTCTTGGAACGAAATGCCAAGAAGAAATTATTGAGCGAGTAGATTTGGGATAAATTTGACTGACAAAGGTCCATCGGTTTCATGGTAATATTTATAATATGCATAATTGTGTATACTTACAGTCAAACATTATTAAAACGTGCATTTGAAAAATGTGCTGTTTTCTTTTCCAGAAAAACACAAATTTTAAAATGATTTCAACTAGCAGCAGTATGTTTTTTTTGAATTAACAAATAAGACTTACCAAGGTCTACCAAGAATGAATCAGAAAATAGTTAAGACTGGAGGAGCTTGTTGTACATCTGTTGTTCTACAATATTCTACAGGTCTAATAAAAATGGTACTCTGGTTATTGAAGCAACTGTATCAACGAAAACTTGTAGACAATTACATATCTAAAATAGAATAAAATATTTACAATTACTACAAAGAAATCATGTTGGATGGAGAAATATCCCAGCGGTTTTTCTAAAATCTTATAATTTCCATTGTAAATATACTTTAGCAGATATTATTTTTTCCTTAATACTATCTATCATAATATTAAGATGAACAATTTTAACATGATGATTAAATGGTGTGAACTGGTATAGTAAATATTATATTTTGTAGTTTTTATAGATGAATAAAAATGTATGAAATATATTAACATCTATTTCAACATACCTATCTGTTTTTCTACCGCCTCTGGATCAAGTGTAATCCCGAACAATAATATTAATAGTGTTACTGAAAGTTTAATTCACAAAGACATTTTTTAAAATAAATACGAGTGCACAAAAATAGTAAAAGATGGGAATGAAACTATTAATTTGTTATAACAGTTAAATTCACAATATGTCAAGAAACTAAGGTCCATTGTTATTTCTATATCTGGGTAATGTTAGAATATCAATAATAATTATGTATACTTACACTCGAATCTTATTAACACATAGTTCCCCCATTGCATTGTCCTAATATTTCTATATTACAACAAAATGAACTTAGATTGACATGCTGTTCCTTCACTTTCCTAAAAAATACACAAATTTTAAAATGGTTGTTACTGAGTATTGTATTCATCTGAAATATTTGAACCTATAAATAAAAACTTACTGAGCTCACCGAATCAATTATTGAGTTTCTCTCATCAGCAAAACAATTCCTGTTTGATAAAACCAAAATTTCAAAGGTTTTACAACTAGTATTGACAATGTTTGTACGGTTATTAAACAGAGTTAGAAAAAAAAACAATCAGTAATTTCCAATTTTCACCATCCATTTAGAGAAAAATGTAAATCAAAATAGTCAGAAGCTCGTCAACTAATTACTTATGTTATTTCATTTTTTTGTGTAATTTAAAAACACGTAAAGTAGAAATTATTGCATATGTAGAAGTATACATGTAATAGAAGTGAAACTTCTTCAAAAAAGCCTTGTGAGCAAAAAGACCTTGATTAATAACTGTATAGTATAACAAAAAATGAGACAAAGACCTATTTTATATTTAATTGAAACAGATGTGAGAAATATTCAAGCGACAAAGTTGTATTCTAATATGAGATGAAATTTTTCAATAAACAACCTATATTCTCTCAAGTTAGGATGCGGTAATATTAGAATATACCTAATAATTGCATATACTTACAAACATTTTTAAAATGCACAGTTCCTCCATTGTTCTTTTGAAATTTTCAAATACCAATAATAAACTTTGAAAAATGTCTTGTTTTCTGATCCCAAAAAACTAACAAATATTAAAATTATTTCAACTAGAACTACTTGAATCTATCAAGTAAATTAGTGCTAAATCAGATAATAGTTAAGTCTGGAGGAGCTTCAATTGCTTATTGTACAACTGCATATAAACTCTATCTACTCTAAAACTCCTTTCTTGTCCAATAAAAGTTACTGACGCAACTGTATCGACGACAACTTGCAGACAATATCTACAATACAAAAAAATTCACAAATTACTACAAAGAAAACGTGTTAGAAAAACAAAATAGCCAATTGGCTTTTGTAAAAGCTTATAATTTTAATAGTATAGTTTAGCAGACCTTATTTGAACAATTTGCTAAGAATGATTACACGATATGAATGATTTATAACTGGTAGATATAGTACCTAATATATTCTAGTTTTTATGAATCATAAAAAACTATTGACATAATAACGTCTATCGTATCTGTGTTTCTACCGTCTCTTGATCGAATGTAATTCCCGAACGATATTAATACTGTTACCAAAAGTTCAATTCACGAAGAAATTCTATAAAATAAATACGTGTGCACATAAATAGTAAAAGATAAGCCACTTTTTTCTGTGTGAAGAAATCACGCCATTTTTTCAAATATTCAATATGACATGACAGTTTCCGGAAATGTAAATCACAGAATACTACGATAAGAGAGGCAATTCAATACAAATATTGTTCGATGCTGCCATCTACTAGGAAGTTACCTCTCTAATTTGTAAACCATAGAATACTACGACAGGTAGAAATATTGTTCGATGCTGCCAGAAAGTTGACTCTATTAGGTATGCAAATGAACAGGCAATAATGCAATGTTTGGTTGCATACCTCCTTGTTGCTCATAGTCATAATATAGTGTCCAAATGAAATTATACTACTTAAGTTATATAATGATTGATTTTATTTTAGAATTATGGAAAGATTCCACATATTAAGGGTTGGAATTATTAATTTGTTATAACAGTTAAATTAACTATATATCAAGACACAAATAGGAAGGTAGAAGAAAAAGAACTATTTCAGATTTAGCAGATAGATTTTGGAAAATTCAACTGACAAAGTTAAACTACACAATTATATTATAATATGAGATGTATTAGAATATCAATAACAAATTATGTATACTTACAGTCGAATCTTATTCGAACACACAGTTCCTCCATTGCATTGTCCTAATAATTTCATATTCCAACAAAATAAACTTAGTTTGTAATGCTGTTGTTGTTTTTCTTTCACATTTCCAAAAAACACAAATTTTATCATTACTATTACTAAGTGTTGTGCTCATTTGAAATAGGTACTTGAACTTAAAAAATAAAACTTTCTGAGCTCACAAAATCAATTAGTGCAATATGCAATAATAAACTTTGAAAAATGTGTTGTTTCCTTTTCCTGAAAAACGAAAAAATATTAAAATGATTTCAGCTATAAGCAATATTTTCATTTGAACTACTTGAATTTATAAATAAAACTTACCAAGCACTGAGACAGAATCAGATAATAGTCAAGGCTGGAAGAGCTACAATCTGCACATTGCATAGGTATAAACTCCATCTACTATACAATACCCTACTGGTCCAATAAAAATGGTACCTACTCTAGTTATAGAAGCAACTGTATCAACAACAACTTGCAAACAATCTAAAATATAAAAAAATATTTACAATAAAAACAAAGAAATCTTGTTCTAAGAAGAAACAGCCAATTGGCTTTTTTACAGCTAATAATTTTACCTTATTTCTTCCTTCAATCATAACATCATTATGAACAATTTTCACAAAATGATTTAGAGTATGAATGATTATTAATTGCTTTACTAATATCATATACTGCTTTAGTATTATCATATATTGTAGTTTTTATAGAAGAATAAAAAGCTATCAAATTATAATATATTAACGACTGTTTCAACGTACCGCCATTGAATCAAGTGTAATTCCGGAACGATAATATTAATAATGTTACCAAAAGTTTCATTCACGGAGAAATTCCGTAAAATAAATATACATGCACATAAATAAAAGATACTTTTATCTCCGTGAAGACGCCATGCCATTTCAAATCAAAAACGTAATCACAGAGAGGTGCGTTCTTTTTCACTGATACCATAGATCTCTCATCCGAAATGTAAACCACAGAATACTACAAGATAGAAAGGTCAATCTTTACAGAAATTGTTCGAAGCTGCCATCTAGTGTCCGTTTAAAAAAAGAATGGGCAACTTACGACACAGCTATATGCGCGGAAATGACGTCATAGTTGAAGCCATGTTGGAAATTTGACGTTGGATCTTTAAATCATAGGCGTAACAATTTTAATGTTATTGGATATCAGGGATATGAGAGTAAAATTTTGAGTCAAATTAATATATTAACGTGTCTATTTCAACATACCTTTGGATCAAGTGTAATTCCAGAACGATAATGTTACCAAAAGTTTCAATCACGGAGAAATTATTCAATAAATACATAATATATGCACAAAAACAGTAAAATATAATATGCGCCCTTGTTCTCCGTGAAGTCGCCACGCCATTTCATTTTCAAATCAAATATTGTTGTGTTCTTTTTACAGAATTTTCTCAAACAAATCAGCTACTCTGTTCACTTAAATGCTTTTGCTTCTTCTTTTCACAGATTGTCCAAATGAAATGTAATATAATGATTTATTTCATTTTAGAATTATGGAAAGATTCCACGTAGAAGGTGTTGAAACTATCAATTCGTTATAACAGTTAAACAATATTTCAAGACTCATATAAAATTCAATCATTGGAGGAAGAAGACAGAACAAAAAGACCTTCTATTTCAGATTTAGCCAAGATAGATTTTGGGAAAAATCCACTAACAAAGTTAAAGTAGGAAATAATATTCTAATAAGAGGTATTTTTCTCTATTCGCTTAGGTCTATTGTTATTTCTACTTTGAGGTAATGTTAGAATATCAATAATTATGTATACTTACAGTAGAATCTTATTCAAACACACTCCATTGCATTTGTCCTAATATATTCATATTACAACAAAATAAACTTAGATTGATATAATATGTATTGTTGTTTTTCCTTCACTTTCCTGAAAAACACACAAATTTTAAGATGGCTATTATTAAGTGTTGCGGTCATCTGAAGTAGGTAGGTATACTGAACTTATAAATAAAAACTACTGAGCTCACCGAATCTATTAGTGAGTTTCTCTCATTAGCAAAACAATTTTATACTATCTAATAAAATCAAAATTTCATATTTTTTACATATAAGGCGATTTTTTCTTGGTATACCACATAAACTACGGTATGCCTAGTATGGGTTCTTGTGGTTTTCGTCTTGCGAAACCGTACCTACCAGAAGTATGGTTTTAAACCGTAGATAACCACAAAAAGATTTCGATCTTCTGTTTATTCCTGTGGTCTAAGGTTTATTCGTTTATTATTTAAGCTGAAAGTAGAGAATAATTTAAAAAATGAACCTAAATCTCCTTGTGAAAGGACAAGAAAATTCACCATTCTACGGAATGACAGCTTATATGTCATACGCATAGTACAGTCGAGGTACCCTATAACTATCACAAACCGCATGGTTTGTGATAACGATTCCAAAGTATCCCTGGTATTGTTGTGAGTAGAATTAATTTGCACCGTTTCACAATTTGTCGGCGAGATTAAGAAATCTATAAATACATATACATGCAAGAAAAAAATGGTCTCATTATACCACTTTAAATCCATGCAATATGGTAATTAATACACTAGCTCTTTTGAACTGCTACTATCATATCATATTACACTTAAGAACTTAATAATATGCCTCATAGACAGTGTAGTCAAGGAGGCATTTTATATTTAAAATATTGATAATATGCAACTCTTAATACAGCAAAGAGTATTACATATTATCTATAAAGAACAAACATTATGAATTGACGTTCTAATTCTGTATTCTATTGGTGGTTTTACGAGAATAAAATCCTATTTAATTAATACCTACCTATATCCAGTTGATAATGCAAAATGCAACAGATGTTATCCATAAAGATATCCAAACTATTTACACATTTATTAATTTTTGTACTATCAATGAAAAAATCAGTCTTCTGTGAAACTGCAAACCATTATTAGTTTTAAATGACTATATATTAATTATTTAAGCTATAATACAAAAAAAATTGTCCTCGAAAGTGCAGTAGCATTAGTTATTTCAAATGTTAATTTCGTTAATATTAAAGGTACTTCTATTTAAAACTGTCATTAGTAATCCTACATCTTATTCAGATGTGGGAGCGTCACTGGAAAGAGTTTTAAATTTTATGAATGAAAATATACATGAGTTTGGATTTGATGCTTTTTTTGGTTTAACGCTTGCTCAAAGTAAGTACACCTGTAATAAACATTGAAGATAACCAACTAGTGTGTTTTTTATTAATCTAAATTACCTATCTATTAATAAATATGATCGGGAATATCAAAGATTCAAAATTAAAAAGACGGATAGGTAATTTTATTAATTGTTTAACTTGAACAAGAACTTTGAAATAGTTGGATTTTTATAACCCACTTTTCTGCCTCTTCCTTTCAATGATTTTGATTGTATATCCGAACGTTTGTGGAAATGTATTGAGGGTGGGACCCGACGACCCCCTATATGACCTTTATTATCAGACATTCTCTGTACGGCAGTGTGTTCCATACCGTAATTACTTCACTTAAAATTACCACTTTCATTTTTAGCACAACTAATCAAAATATTAAATCTACATATTAGTCATTATGTTCTTCAAGATGTGGAATATTTGATCAATCATTGCCAGAGTATACTGAATAACGCTCGACCATTATTACCAAAAGATCCACCGTTTATGAAAATATGTAAGATTGCTTGTTTTATTTGTAAAATTTTTTATTGAAGGCAGGTATAATAGGAATGTGTTATGATTTTTTTCAGTTGCTAATAAACTGCTAAATTCCCAAAAATGGTCTAATACTTTAACAAATAACATTACTTTTGGAAAACTAGCTAAATTGGGAATATATGAAAAGTGGTCCCCAGAAGACATTTTGAATAATAAACGAGCAATTTACAAAGGAGTGGAAACTAACATTTGCTTGCGAGAACTTCTGGAACTATCTTCGAATCATACTTGTTACGTTAGCAGCATATGTATGGAAATGATGTTAGATACTTCTCGAATTGATACTGGGTATTTATTAACACATAGGTACATACGAACCAACTATTTATTTGCAATATTTATCATTTCTAAAAGATTCATAAACAAGTAAAGTTTAATATTGGCTTGTTGTTCCTGTACCTGATTTAATTTGGTTTGTGATTAAAATCTGTTAAATTGGTTGCCTACCCTACTAGGTATCTTTTTCAATCCTTACCGATTTTATGGAAAATTAAATGAAATTCTTGTAATTGAAATGACAACTGTTAATGAATTTAGAACAAAATAACGTAAAATATTAATATAGAAAGTAGTGATTGTTTCACCTGCTTTTTTTGTTTTCTTTTAGATTATTGTATATGCAAATTAAAAGATTACAAGGATGTCTCATCCCAGGAGATTTGATCAAAACAGAAGCCTATACGAAGTTATTCTGTTCGTATATTTTAAAGGAAGCCAATACGAACGAATATTTAAATTTCCCCTATCATGATATATTTTTAGAACAAGGTAAACATTTTTGATTCAATATATACAAAAAATAAACAAAGTTCTTCTTTAAATACGGGAAAAATAGCCAATAGACCACCTGACTACAATTAATGAGACTTACTTTTATTCGCGTTTGCACCAAATAATACACAACACAAGAAGTAAAGTAGCTAAAGCTCGGTAAAAATCGTTTGATGTTAAAGGGGCAAAAATAAGTAACCTTGAAGGTGACAGCTAACTCTGTCATACACTGAGAATCATAAATGCTAACAGCTTTAGTCGAATCACACTGAAAAAAATTTTTTTAGTATAGTTGCGTTTTATCAAATGTATTAAATAGGTATTTTTCCATCAGTAGCTATTTGTGCATTTTTTTACAAGCAAACTTGAATCTAATTTGGGTCTTGAAGACCATAAGGAAGAGGCGTACATGTGATCGTTTGACATTATTGTCTGTTGCATGGTGTATTCTTTGGTTTGCACACTTACAAGCTACAGACACCGTACATAGATAATTCATTGTCTATGTACAATTCATTGTCTATGTATTGTGCCACAGTCCTCTATATTAAGCCCCATCTTAACCTAACAATTGTTGTGTTCTTTTTACGGTATTCTGTTCAACTCTGTTGAGATAATTTTCAACCTGAGCGGGTGACCAAAGTGAGCAGGAAATCCTAAAAAGAATGCAGAAAAATAATAAGTGGAGGAAAGAGGAGAGTGTATTATACAATGGTGATGAAATTATTGGTGTTTCCATATAAGTGCTCACACATTTTGAAACCGCTTCAAAATAAATCAAGTTCTGTTTGTTTTCCTTATGGTTTGAGGCATAGAGAAATGTTATATTTTGTCTATGGTTTGAGGTTATGATCAACTGAACAGAGCAAGTAATCAGAAACGAGCCCCCTCTAGAGGTAGTGCAGTTAGGGGCAAGGGGGGAAGCGATAGTTCAGCTCTGTTCAAAATGAGCGCTTAAAAAGAATACGCAAAATCATTCAAGTGAACAGAGCAACTGAATTGCTCGAGCAAATTCTGTAAAAAGAACACACCAAATGGCTCGCTTCTATTTCTTTCAGGTGGTTAATAAATAAACCTAAGTTGTTTAAGTGATTATATCTGAGACAATGTAAATTAATATTAATTTATGACGTTTCATACATTTTGTATAATAAAGAAAAAAAAGTATTTAGGATATTTCTCCGCCTATACGTATAAGCAATAACAACAAAAAACCTAAAAATAAGCTGAATTATAATATAGAGAAAATTGAAAGAAATATAATAATCGCTGTCAAAAATAAAATTTTACGATATAATTATGATATATTGTTTTAAAAAAATACAATTTCAGTCGTACTTTGTGGAATAGAGGGCTACGGTGAGTTTTTTAAACGGAAATGGTTAGATGCAATTCTAAAATGGCAAAATTCACATGGTTGTTATGAAAGCGTTCCTAAGCACATATTCCGAAAAAAAAGAACCAGTCACATCATAGATTACGGATGCTCAGATCATTCAACTGGATTAGGCACAGCTGCTTTAGCGTTATTTTTAAATATACTATTATAATGACCAGTCTGTAACAAACTTTTTAAAAACTTCATTAAAATATATAATAATCTGTGATAATAATTATTTCATTCTCAAAATTTTTGATCTGTAACGTGGAATTTGAGCAAATGGTCCTTCCCAGACGTTTGAGAATATTGGGACATTTCATTGGCATATGCAGATCAAAGGAAAAAGTTGGCAAGGGAGACGAACCTGCCTTAGTTTTGGACAAACTTTACCAAGCTAAACTTCAACTTCAAATTTTGACCCCACGTTTTATTAGGTAATATTAATAAGCGACAAATGGAGTATTCAAAAATAAAATTGTTTTAAATTTGGTATTTAGATAAAGAAGAAAAAATGAAAACAAAAATTTACTGAAGTTATGCAACTTATAATACATATACGTAACTAGTTTAAATATGTGAAGTTGTCCATAGTCTTCCTTAGCTGTTCCATGTTTCAGCTTCTTATTCTTTTTCCTTTATTGAGATGTCTGAGCTCATTCAGGAGAAAAATGTTGATATCTGACATATACCACTCTGTTCAATTTAAATTTGAAGCATTTTATTTATAAAAGGTATAAATGTTAATCTCGAACTAATAAAAAATTTAAACCAAGATGAAACCACATACGAATGTAAACACGTCACTGTCACTCTAACCCAAGCTTCTTCTTTTCTTTTTCGATTTGGCTGACTCCTCTCTCTTATGATCATTTTGTTCTGTCAAAATATGTGACTTATACTAGTTACCTTAAGAGGGGCCTCCTCACAGGTACACAAACCTCAAAACATAAACAAAACTGGTCACTTATCTAGTTATTTTTAAGTTCAAAATATTTACGATAGATGTCGCTACTAGTATTAAATCGGCTTTTATTTAATATGCATCTCTTGACGATTCAAACAAACGCCTCTCCGGGTCAGCTGTTTCAATGTTTTGGTTTCAAAGGTTTCAAACACAATTTCTGCCAGCAGTATAGTCTGGGGCCAGCTGGTATTTTTATTAATTTTCAATCTCAATAAGTAAATTATGATTTTATTTATTTACCAGCTAGTATGTTCATTTTACCTAGGTAGGTATTCTCTTTTCTTCTTTAATTGTTTCTGTACTTATAGGTTAATTTTGAAATTAAAATAGTACTTATATCAATCATTATCGTCGGTTCTCTATATTTTGAAGTTTTATACCTATCCGAGATTTATAATTGCCATTTATTGAGAAGTAATGATAAAATGCAAAGCAAACCAATCCGACAATCTAACATCTAACAAAATTCTATTGGGATTATCTGAATGCAAAAAGCTAATCTTGTCTAAACTATCAGGTGATATATATGTATTTTCTTCCGCGACTATATAATAATGCACAAATACTTATATTTTTACAAAATAACTTCTATTTAATACTCTTCCTAAGAATCTACTTTTACTGTGATATAATATATATAAAAATTGTAATTTTTGCTCAAGAGTGTCAATAGGTACCTACCTTTATTTTGGACAATTTCAAAATTTATTATAAAAAACAACCTATTTAGAATTAAAAAGAACATCCAAATATTCAATATTGTTTTACATCAAAAACTTTTCATTCTTTATTTTACAGAGAAAACATAATAAATGATAAGACAAGAAAACAATTGAAGGAGATATTTCAACTCTACCAAAGCGATTCTATCGAGAAGCGCTATTGCCATTTCTAGAGTAGGTAGACGAAATTAATTCTTTAGTCATCCTTTGGTTTACAATATTTTTTTAATATCAACAACTAATAACACTATTTACTAAGTGATCCTTTAATAATTATTTTATTGTTTTAAATGCTTATATAATCAATTAATTCGCAAGGTACCTAGGTAATTTCGATTATATATTGTAAACACAAAGTTACAAGACATTTGTGCTTCCAAAATTTTCAAAATGTAAATTTTATTCAACAATAAAATTATTCTAACCTATGGCAAGCTAAAAACTAGATAACCATCCTCATCTCTTTTTATCGTCATAATCAGAGGATTATATATAAATTATTAAATAAATTGTAAGGATTTCTAGGGACAATTTTTACATTTGACATCGATGCTTTAGAATCCAATGAAATCTAGTGATAAACACATTACTGCATTTACAATCAATGTTGCCATGTTATACGAAAATCCTCAAACTGCACGGGGAAAAAACAAACAAAAAATTTTTTTAACAGGAAAACTGTAAAACTATGCACGTCATAGTCATAGATTATTAGGTTTATTTAGGTACTTGCAATATCTATATACCTAGTGACCATTTTACTTGTATGTTAGGTATTTTATGTTTTCAAAATTCGATATTCCACTACGTAGGTATGGTGTATTTGTGTATTAGCCATAAGGCAAATTGTGATTAATTTTTGTGTTTATAAAATAGAAATACGTGCTTATATTTTATTATTGTATGATTGCAGCAGATTGTAGGTTTTTCATGATTATTTTCTCGATATCTACAATAACTAGGTAAGTAAATTAAACATTCTTTTTCTAGTTGTGGCAACTATGTAAATTCTTAACATTTTCGTTTTTTGAGCGAAAAACGAACAAGGGTAGGGGTACTAGATAAGAACATTGGGGGCGGACTAGTTCAATTTATCATTTGCGATTGCTATTGTTTCAAGCTTTTTTCGCTATACCTAGTTTTCTATTGTCTATTTATATATTATTACTTTTATTTTATTGTGTTATCTTTATTGGTGATAAGGACACCCTCCCTTCAGTGAAAGAGACACTTTCTTTAATTTTTTTACACCCCCCCTTAGTGAAAGAGACTTTTTTTCAGTTTTTTTGACGATTTATTTGGTGAAAGAGACACCTTTTTTAGTTTTTTTTTGTATTATACTTAGGTATATTATGGCGCGAGAAAAGTGTAGGAACCATAAACAAAACAAGAAGGCAAAATCAAAGAAGAAGTAACTAAAAAATATTTTGCTTTACAGGTCCTTCAGATTTCGATAAAATTATTTGTGAACACATTTGGCTTTTTATATAGTTGTCGTTATCACAAATTCAATAGAATGCCATGGTATAATGTGAAATATAAATTGATTTCATTTTCAACAAAAAATAAGTTGATGCAATATTCTCAAGAAAATATTGCTAATATAAAAATAATCGTACAAACTAAATTTTTTGACACCCGGCCTGCAAAAAAGCTATAAATTTCCATGAGTGAAGTGCCCTTAGGGTGGGGGTAAATGTTTTTAAATATGTATGAGATGGAGGTTTCATTAGCTCTGAGTCTATTATCTAGTTGAAGTAGCGATGCAGCAATTAGTAAAAGAGATGTACCTAGGAGACTCTTTTATGATACAAAATTTTGATGTCTTGGAGGTCTTAGGCAAGCTGTTTATAATGAGAGAATAAAATAAATGTTTTTCATTATTTAGGCAAAGAGAAAAGACAAAACCACTAGATGAAGAATTTTTACAACAGGAGACGGAAGTAGAGGAATTTCAAGAGGGGGACATTGGACTACAGGATGCCACAGAAGAGGATGCTGTAGAAGAGGACTTTCCATCTAATTAAATAGAAGCCTGATGTAACTGCCTAGCCCACACAGATCCAAATAATAAGTAAAAAAACCTATTTACCAGAAACATCTAATTTTTTTATTCCACTTATAGTTCTGATTATGTAACTAAGACGAAACTTGATGTAACTGTATTTGAAATAAGAAATGTTTTTTTGTTCAGTATTACAACTATATGGATCAAGACTTCAATGTTGCTGGGTGTCAGCTCCCTTTGTGAGTATACAATATTAAAAAACGGATAGTTTATATTTTTTTCTGTCTGAGGATTAAGAAAATGGAAGATGCAGTTCAGTTGCCATGTATAAATAAAAACAAAGACAATTTATTCAGTACTTGTGTATTATCTTTGTAATATGGCTTCCAAGATAAAATGGATTATTCATATATTTTTTCTGAATTGGGTTAGAAAAATAATTTGTTAGTAAAAATATTAAGTATTTATTTATAGAGTATTTGAATAATATTTTTTCAGTCTTTATAACTACTTGGCTCAAGACTTCAATATGTCAATAGAGGTCACCACCCCTTTGTGAGTATAGAATTGTAAAAAATCGATATTTTTGTTAACTTTTTATTTTCTTTTTGTTCTGAGAAATGGAAGAGAAAAATAGAAGATGAACTTCAGTTACCATGTATTTTAATAAATATGAAGACAAATACATTAAATTTGTAATAATAATTTGGTTTATATTTTTATAGAATATTTTTTATTTGTTTCTTTTCAATAAAAGCATGAACTTATTTTTGCTGTGAGTTTTTTTAATAATCAATAAGGGTCAATGAAAAAGCAGACATGTCTGTTTATTGCTATAATACACATTTTTATAGTTTACCCAATTAGCATTTCTTTGCTATAATTCATTTGAATGATGATTGAGAGGGGTCAGTGGAAAATCAGACATACTGTATTATAATAAATATAAAAAGTACCTACTTACTTTGTACTTCAAATTTGTAATAGTACAAGTAGATTGCCTAAATGATTTGTTTTCGTATTCAACAAAATGAAACATTTTTGCTATAAGTAATTTCGTATAATGCCTATAATTTACTTGAATAATTAAGAAGAGTCAATGGAAAAACAGGCATATCCGTTCTAACAAACTGGAGGAAAACTGCAAAAAGTATTTTATAATAACATTTGGATACATAACCTGGAAAAATTGAAGATCAAACATAATATAACATTTTTATTCCTGTGTTTCGAAAATAATGGATTACAATAGAATACGAAATGTCTATTTTGGTCAATTAGTAGAATGCAATTGTTTTTATTACTATTATCAATGTAGTTTTCCTCAATAACTCAGGATGCTGATGTATATAACTACGTTTATGCTGATGCAATCTACAAGGGTACAGGACCCGGAGGAACCAAAAGACCCCGATATGAGGATCAATAAATATCAGGCACTTCGTGGAATCACTAGCAATAACTAAAAACATTTGTGGTTTATTTCAAACCTAGTCCCCTGCACTAAACACTATAGGTACTTGTGGTGAAGCACATGCGAAATGAAAATAAACAGCATTTACGGGGCACAAATTTAATTTTCCAGCATGAAAATTATTTTATTATAACCGCCTACAAATACTAACAAACTATAAACAATAAATAATTTGAAGTATTTTTATTTACACAAAACACATGACAAGACAACGACATTTGACCTTATCTGTTATTTGACCTTCGTCATCTGTCATTGAAGTTCCATCCATATCCATCAAGACGGTGGAACAGCTGAGCTAATACTAATGTACTTGCAGAATCTTCCGTGCAACAAATCTCAAAAAATACAATGAATTGAGATTTCATAATTTCAGAATCGAATTCTCTAGGCAATCTTTTCGGGATAAGGTCTTGGCGTTCAAATTAGTGACCACAAATTGTCAAAATCACACCATCACTTGATGGCTTATATCTTTTTTATAACAATCTAAAACTTGACCAAAATACCTCATCCCCAAGACAAAGGTCCAAGTAATATTATGTTCAAGTTTCAACTCTTAATTTTACTGCATTCTTTAGATTTGTTGCATACAAATTGACCAAAATTTTGCTGCAAGTCAGGAGTGCCAACTGTTTTTGAGATGTCTAAATCACAACACATTATAACAATCTAAAACTTGACCAAAATACCTCATCCCCAAGACAAAGGTCCAAGTAATATTATGTTCAAGTTTCAACTCTTAATTTTACTGCATTCTTTAGATTTGTTGCATACAAATTGACCAAAATTTTGCTGCAAGTCAGGAGTGCCAACTGTTTTTGAGATGTCTAAATCACAACACATTATAACAATCTAAAACTTGACCAAAATACCTCATCCCCAAGACAAAGGTCCAAGTAATATTATGTTCAAGTTTCAACTCTTAATTTTACTGCATTCTTTAGATTTGTTGCATACAAAATGACCAAAATTTTGCTGCAAGTCAGGAGTGCCAACTGTTTTTGAGATGTCTAAATCACAACACATTATAACAATCTAAAACTTGACCAAAATACCTCATCCCCAAGACAAAGGTCCAAGTAATATTATGTTCAAGTTTCAACTCTTAATTTTACTGCATTCTTTAGATTTGTTGCATACAAATTGACCAAAATTTTGCTGCAAGTCAGGAGTGCCAACTGTTTTTGAGATGTCTAAATCACAACACATTATAACAATCTAAAACTTGACCAAAATACCTCATCCCCAAGACAAAGGTCCAAGTAATATTATGTTCAAGTTTCAACTCTTAATTTTACTGCATTCTTTAGATTTGTTGCATACAAAATGACCAAAATTTTGCTGCAAGTCAGGAGTGCCAACTGTTTTTGAGATGTCTAAATCACAACACATTATAACAATCTAAAACTTGACCAAAATACCTCATCCCCAAGACAAAGGTCCAAGTAATATTATGTTCAAGTTTCAACTCTTAATTTTACTGCATTCTTTAGATTTGTTGCATACAAATTGACCAAAATTTTGCTGCAAGTCAGGAGTGCCAACTGTTTTTGAGATGTCTAAATCACAACACATTATAACAATCTAAAACTTGACCAAAATACCTCATCCCCAAGACAAAGGTCCAAGTAATATTATGTTCAAGTTTCAACTCTTAATTTTACTGCATTCTTTAGATTTGTTGCATACAAAATGACCTAAATTTTGCTGCAAGTCAGGAGTGCCAACTGTTTTTGAGATGTCTAAATCACAACACATTATAACAATCTAAAACTTGACCAAAATACCTCATCCCCAAGACAAAGGTCCAAGTAATATTATGTTCAAATTTCAACTCTTAATTTTACTGCATTCTTTAGATTTGTTGCATACAAAATGACCTAAATTTTGCTGCAAGTCAGGAGTGCCAACTGTTTTGAGCTGTCTAAATCACAACACATTATAACAATCTAAAACTTGACCAAAATACCTCATCCCCAAGACAAAGGTCCAAGTAATATTATGTTCAAGTTTCAACTCTTAATTTTGCTGCATTCTTTAGATTTGTTGCATACAAAATGACCTAAATTTTGCTGCAAGTCAGGAGTGCCAACTGTTTTTGAGATGTCTAAATCACAACACATTATAACAATCTAAAACTTGACCAAAATACCTCATCCCCAAGACAAAGGTCCAAGTAATATTATGTTCAAGTTTCAACTCTTAATTTTACTGCATTCTTTAGATTTGTTGCATACAAAATGACCTAAATTTTTCTGCAAGTCAGGGGTGCCAACTGTTTTGAACTGTGTTGTGGACTAAATATTGCTGATACATTATAAATAATCCCACAAACAATTTTTTGACTTTGACCCTCAGTGTGCAAAAAAAAAACTGAATTTCCATAAGTAAAGTGCCCTTAGGGCGGAAGTAGATATTTTTAAATATGTATGAGATGGAGGGTTCACGTGCTCTGAGTTTATTATCTAAGAGTTGAAGTAGTGATGCAGCAATTGGTAAAACGATATAGTTATACCTAAGAGGTCTCTTTGATGGTACAAAATTTTGATTTCTTGGGTTTCAGGTGCTGAAGAAAATGAAATACATTTTTTTCATTATCTAACACCTATTTAAAAGAAACATCTAATTCTTTTATTCCATTTACAGTTCTAATTACAAAACTAAAATGAAGTCTGATGTAACTGCCCACACAGATCCGAATTATTTCCATATAGAAGGGTTCGCTTAAACTATTCAGTAAGTAGAAAAATTACAACACCTACCTAGAAGAAACATCTAATTGTTTTATTCCATTTACAGTTCGGATTATGTATCTAAAATGAAGTCTGATGTAACTGCCCACACAGATCCAAATAATTTTCATATAGAAGTGTTCGCTCAAACTGATCAGTAAGTAGAAAAATGACATATTTAGAATTGTGAAAAATTGATATTTTTGTAAACTTTTTCTTTTCTTTTTGTTCTCAGGAGAAATTTAAGAGAAAAATGGAAGATGAACTTCAGTTACCATGTAATCATAAATATGAAGACAATTATATTAAATTTGTAATAATAATAATTTCATTTATATTTTTATAGAATATTTTTGATTTGTTTCTTTTCAATAAAAACATAAACCCACTTTTGCTGTGGTTTTTTCTAATAATTAATAAGGGTCAATGAAAAAGCAGACATGTCTGTTTATTGCTATAATAAAATTTTTTATAGTTTACCTAATTAGCATTTCTTTGCTATAATTCATTTGAATTATTGAGAGGGGTCAGTGGAAAATCAGACAATCTGTTTTATAATAAATATAAAAACTACCTACTCACTTAGTACTTCAAATTTGTAATACTACTAGCAGATTGCCTAAATGATTTGTTTCCGTATTCAATAAAATGAAACATTTTTGCTATAATTTACTTGAATAATTAAGAAGAGCCAATGGAAAAACAGGCATGTCCGATTATTACAAACTGGAGGAAAACTGCAAAACATATTTTATAATAACATTTGGATACCTACATAACCTGGAAAAATTAAAGATCAAACATATATATATATATATAACATTTATATTCCTGTGTTTCGAAAATAATAGTGTACAATAGAATAAGAAATGTCTATTTTGGTCAATTAGTAGAATGCAATCATTTTTATTACTATTACCAATGTAGTTTCACTCAATAACTCAGGAGGCTGATGTATATAACTATGTTTATGCTGATGCAATCTATGGCTACGTACAGGTCCCCGGAGGAACCAAATTTACTTTTCTAGCATGAAAATTATTTTATTATAACCGCCTACAAATACTAACAAGCTATAAACAGTAAATAAATATTTTTATTTTTATGTATACAATACAAAACACATGACATGACAACATGTTATCTGTGATGACAACGACATTTTTCCGTCGTCATCTGTCATTGAATTTCCTTACAGTGCCATCCATCAAAACGGTGGAACAGCTGAACTAATGTACAGAAGCGTTCGTTTACAGAAACTTCCGTGCAACAAATCTCAAAAAATACAATGATTTTAGATTTCATATTTCCAGAATCGAATTCTCTAGGCTTTCTTTTGGGGATAAGGTTTTGGCGTTCAAATTGGTGACCACAAATTGTCAAAACTGTCAAAATCACACCATCACTTAATGGCTTATATCTTTTTTATAACAATCCTAAACTTGACCAAAATACCTTATCCCCAAGACAAAGGCCCAAGTTATATTATGTTTGAATCTCAACTCTTAATTTTACTGCATTCTTTAGATTTGTTGCATACAAAATGACCTAAATTTTTCTGCAAGTCAGGGATGCCAACTGTTTTGAGCTGTCTAAATTGTGAGGCCCCTCTTAAGGAGCAGTCGATGCGCGACCTTGATGTCAAAACCAGCGCCATATTTAAAAATTGATATTTTAATGTAAATCAGTAGCGTAACGTTTTCACATTTTGTAGGTTAACACAAAATTAGAATATTGAAAATGTATTCATGATAATATTTCAAATAAAACATGTTTGGGAATTCTTTGAAGCTTTTCAAGACACTGGTATATGAAAATACTTGGTATCGTTAGAATATTTATACTTTCAATTGACTATGGAATTGGTCAAAAATTAAGACTGAATCACGTTCCTATACTATTGAAAAGGGTAAAAAAAAACACAAAATAGATATAAATGATTGTTTCAAACACAACCTCAAATGTCAACAATTTAATTGCTGTCGGCATGAAACATCGCTTGTAACGCCAATGGCATGGAACGATCGCTCGACAGAGTTTGACTTATCGCAGGTCGGTAAGCTAACTTCAGGTGGCTTCTTCCTTATTGAAACGGACTCTACTAGAAAGTTACCTCACTAATATGTATGCAACCAAACATGCATTGATGCATACCTCCTTGTTACTTATAGTTGTAATACAGAGTGTCCAAATGAAACTATATTAGGTTATAGAATGATTGATTTTATTTTAGAATTATGGAAAGATCCCACGTAGTAAGGGTTGAAACTATTAATTTGTTATAGCAGTTAAATTCACAATATGTTAAGACACAAATAAAATTCTATCATTGGAGGAAGAAGAAAAAACAAAAATAACTTCTATTTTAGATTTAGCCAAGATAGATTTTGGAAAAAGTCATCTGACAACTACAAAATTATATTCTAGTGTGAGATGTAGCTTTCATTAAACAAACTCTATTCGTATTTTCTGTATGTTCCTTTTGTGGTGAATTCAAACTCTATTCACTTAGGTCCATAGTCTACTTCTGGGTAATGATAGAATATCAATAATAATAATAATAATAATTATGTATATACTTACAGTCAAATCTTATTGAAACACACAGTTCCTCCATTGCATTGTCCCATTTTCATATTCCAACAAAATAAACTTAGATTGATATGCTGTTATTGTTTTTTCTTCACTTTCCTGAAAAACAGAGATTTTAAAATAATTATTACTAAGTGTTGCGTTCAACTGAAATATTTGAACTTATAAATAAAAAACTTACTGATTAACCAAATCAATTAGTAAAGTTTCTCTCACGATGTTTGTACCAGTATTATTATACTCAAAAAAAAAACATAATTGGAGATTTCCAATTTCAAATGGCAAGTGTCAATTATTCACATTTCAAACTTTATGTATCTGATTGTGGTGCATACAAATTACAGAAAAATGGAAAATAACATAATCAGAAGCTTCCAATTTCTAATAGTTACTTACAGTATTGCATTTTTTAAAACATGCAGTAACTTTCATTGATGTTTTAAAATTATCATATCAAAATAATAAGCTTTGAAAAATGTGTTTTCTTTTCCAGAAAAACAAACAAGTTTTAAAATGATTTCAACTATAGCAGCAGTATGTTATTCTTTGAATTTACAAATAAGACTTACCAAGGACTACTAGGAATTAATCAGAAAATAGTTAAGACTGGCGGAGTTCGCCTGTATTATTGATTATTGTACATATCACGTTGTTCTACAATACCTTACGGGTCCAATAAAAATGATACTCTGGTTATTGAAGCAACACTGTATCGACGAAAACATGTAGGCAATCATAATATATCTAAAATAGAATATTGCGGCTTTTCAAAAAGCTTATAATTTTAATCGTAAATATAGTTTAGCAGACCTTATTTCTTCCTTAATGCCAATATTAAAATGAACAATTTTAACATTATTATTAAACGGTGTGAACTGGTGTAGTAATATCATATATTGTAGTTTTTATAGATGAATAAAAAGGTATCAAATATATTAAGATCTATTTCAACATACCTATCTATTTTTCTACCGCCTTCTGGATAAAGTGTGATTTCGAACGATAATATTATTAGTGTTACCAAAAGTTTAATTCACGGAGAAATTCTTTAAAATAAATACGTGTGCACATAAGAAGATATAAGCGAGTTTTTTCTCCACGGAGACGTCACACCATTTTTTTCAAATATGTAATATGACATGACAATTTCCGGAAATGTAAATCACAGAATACAGCGATAAGAAAGAAGTCATTCGATGCTGTCATCTTACCTTTCTAATAGGTATGCAACCAAACATGCTTTAATGCCTGTTCAGATGATCACAATAAATGATATCTTCCCTGAGGGACTGTACAAATGGTAGAAGTCCATAAAGTTCCTCACGACTTACCCTGTATAATCTGTTACCGAAAGTTTTTCTTTTAGGACTTGGACTAAACACAAGATCGAAAACTTTTTGTGGTTATGTACGGTTTTAAACCACAGAAATAATTATTAATTGCAAAGCTTAGACAAATTGAATACACTGAATACAGATGAACACAAAAAGAAAGGAGAAGGAGAATGGAAGTAGACAACATGGGAAATGGTACAAAGATTCGGTTCAAGTTCCTGGGCTGTTGAGCACATCCCAATCGAATGAATGAGCTGTACAACCAATTTTTTTTTAAATTATTTATATAAGCTAAATATTCTGAAAATTGTAAAAGCGAAACCACCGGGACTCGAACCCGGGACCCCTCAGTTACAAGCCCTTACGCTAAGCCCTGCGCTACGGCGGTCCATATCTACTATGCAAAAGGCGATTTTTTCTTGGTACACCACATACAATATACACCTATACGGGCTATATTTCTGTGGTTTTAAATCGTACTTAACCACAGAAAAGATTTCGATCTTGTGATTATTCCAGTAGTCTACGATTTATTCGTTTATTGTTTATGCTGAGAGAAGAGGATAATCCAAAAAATGGATGATGGTACATGCAAGGACAAATCGCCTGAAGTGTGTATGCTTTGGTACTTCTGGTACGGTTTCGCAAGTCGAAAACGTCAAGTACCCACAAATCGTTTAAGTACTCATACTAGTTATAACGAATCTATAGTATATGTGGTGTATAGTATATGTGGTATACCAAGAAGAAATTGTCTATGGATGGTGTCTAAAATTGAATAAATTTGGAGAGCACGCAGAAATAAATTATATAATAGAACTCCATGGTTCCTAAGTGATGCTTATCTACTTTTACTGATCTTTCTATGGGAGGACTTTGAGCTACTATAATAAGATTTATAGTTACAAGTGTATTATTTTGCAAATAATTTTCAATGCTCCTTTTGAAATCAAAGTTCAGTTGGGTGTAGGGCAGGAATTACCCCGGTGTAAAATCTGAACAGATTCATTCCAATGAGGTTGTTTCCGTTTCCCTCTGGCATTGACTTTTCTACGGGAAAGTGACGTCACGTCCTGCTTCCCGTCCTTTGTATCTTTTCCTCTTCAAGAACTGGATTAAGGACGCAAAGTTACTGTTCATTATTTGAGTGAATATATCAGTAAGAACTATTACAGTTAACAAAAAAATTAATATGTCTTACAGTACCAGAAGAAGTGCAGGATTCTGTAAGTAATGTTCTTATAATGTTATTTTCATAAAACTGAATCGGTGACGTTGTGACGTTTGCTTTGTAAAATGTCCTAGCTATTGATTATTGTAATCCTTTGTAATGTAATGAGCTTATTTTTTTTAGCTCAGCAGCAAACACCTATGAAAAATGTAGGAAATATTGGGCAACGTAGACCAGTGGTAACAAACAATTTTGTACAAGGGGGACAGGTAAATATATTTTTTTGATATGGAAAAATAACTAATTTAAATCTTTTCAATGGCGTCTTATGAAATATAACCAATTGATGAGTAGAAAATCAATATTAAAGGATATCATAAAAGCTTCGTCATTTTGCTATTTAATTGCATAAATGCGCCATTTTGCTAATAGAAGTATACCTCCTATTATGTGATGCTACAGTGAGAAATTTGACATTCGATAAATCGAGTACATTACAGAATAGTTCTTTTTTTATTTTTATTATTACGTAACCTGACTGCATTACTTTGGAATTTATTAAATATTAGTTGTGTGATGTGTCACATAATTTTGATAAAGGTTATGAGTAGGTTTTTTCCTGAAACTAGTTACAAACATGTTATTAATATCTGATATGCATGCGTGGCCAAAACAATGTACTGTCTAAGCTCCAATCCAATTTCTATGAGAACTATTCTAAAAAGTAATCATGGAGAATTTAAGAATATTTGAACTAAATGCAGTCCTCTTAAGAATATATAATTAGAAGAATTATTGAAAATACAAACCCATGTATGAACTTTTCATTTAGAGACGGAAAAATTAACTCGATTCGGGAACAAAGTTATTCTTCTTGGATTTATTTCTGTAAGCAGACTTACAAGGAGATCAATGGCCTTACTGGAATCAGATTATGTTTAGCTTGTGAAATGTGTGCAGCCAGTTTTAATCATGAAAAATATTGGAATATTTTGTAATCTTTTTTAAAATTATGATCCTCCGATATTGTTGCAGCTTAGAATCTGCAATATTATAAACACTTTGTTTATATTTTCATTTTGTGATACACAAGGGTAATTATGCTTCCTGCTGTATGGCTCATGTATCTTATTCATCAATAAATAATTATATTTTACATAAACTTACAGTTTTTGGTTAACTTCGATTTTAAATTTCATCTTTTTGGATTAGAATAAAGTAATATCTATTACTTTAAATTTAGTTCAGTTTAATGTACAACATACCAATTATGTATCACCAGAAAATATGAAGATAGTGAAAAAACTCATTGACATCCATTAAACATAAAAAAAATACAGGATCTCCAATAGAAAATTTGGTGGTTTTAAACAGAATCGTAGATCTTATAATATTATATTATTTTATACACTACTTGTAAGTAGTTCTTTATCTTTTGATATGCTTCTTTGATTGTTTTCTCGAATTTCTCATGCTGAATATTAACTACTACTTGTACATTAATCAACACTATTTAATATTTGTTGTAAAATTTAACAAAAATATTGTTATCTAGCTTATATTAATACAATAGTTGATTGTTAACCAATCAGAAGACATTGATTTATAAAAGTAAGTTTGAAATCATTGAATTATAAATGGGATACCCTGTATAAAAAGTTTACTGGTTGTGCTAAGTAGCGCTAAGGTATTAACTTTATTTTTTTTATGGATGGATAGGTACTCTGGTATTGAACGCTATGCAGAGCCCTGGTAGTAGCACTCATATAGGCACTCGATTTTTTTTAGTGTTTACTAAACACAGATTATGAGGAACATTGAGGCAGTTCTCTGAAATTAGTACATATTATTATTGCAGTAGCACTGTTTAAACAAAGTTTTGTTATAAAAATTACAATTTTCAAATATATCATTAAATATTTTTAAGTGTAATTTTGATGCACAATATCTTGGTTTAAATATATTGTTCTGCGGTTATTGGTATGTACAAATAAACTTTATTGGCAATTCCAATGTTATATTCTCATAAACTTTGTTAAGGAAACAGTTAATAGCGTATATCTTGACTATTATTTTTGTGTTTTCTTTAATTTGTTCTTAGAAGTTTTTTATGCTTTTATATTTTATTTGTATAAAAAACTGCTGAGGAATGCTTGCTAAATACAGTTATTGTTGTGAATTGAAGTTACGAAAAAAATCCGCTACAAAACTAAAATCTGGAGAATTTTGAAATGTCTTGCTTTATTAATATTTCTATTAGTAATAAATTCAGGTTTATTACTGATACAGTTATTAATAGTGCTGGGAATTTCTTAATTTTCCAGCGAATGAAAAATGTATCTTTTTTTACAACTGACTGATATTTATCCTAATGACCAAAGAGTCAAGATATAGAAAAATGTGTTGATATCTCTAACCATATGATGTTATAGTAAGGCTCATAATGTAAAACGTTGGTTTTAAAAATTCTTGGGCATTTTGGCAATTGGTCATTTGAATTATGCAACATAAAATTTTAACTTGAAGATTCAAAACATAAATAAAAAAATTTGTGTGGTGATTGTATTACTAAAAATGAACCAAAATATCCCAAACGATACCTAGTTTTGTATTGTGGGTCTTTACTATAAGCATCTGGGCTAGAAGATGCATCTATATTGGTGCTTCGCACCTTTCAATGGTTTAAATTAAACCTGCTCAAATAGCTGACATCACAAGCGAAGCAAGCTGCTACAACTCCAGCCAGACAACAAAACCAACAAGCTGCTGCCGGCACCCCATACAGAAATGTTTCCGCTCAGCAGGTGAGCTCTTTAGAAACATATATGTCCACTAACTTGATATCAAAAATCTGGAAACGAGTAGATGACGTCAGAATAATAAAATTTTAGTAATACCAACCAATTTTTGATATTATGTTCCTGGACATTCTATATTTTTATATTGTAATAATTTTGTGATAAGGCTTAGGTTAGGTATACATGTAGATTTTTTTTGTTTGACAAAAAAAATCTTCATCAAAATTATATTTTTTAGATTCACATTAGTTTGATATAAAAATAACATCTCGTTTCATCACACTTATTTATTAAGTATGTTAAATTGGATCGAATGTACTTGATTGTTGATTACGTTTTGCTTCTTAATTTTAGTCTCAAAATCAATCAGCCACTGTGGCAAAACCACCACAGCAGACTCAGCAGCAGCAAGCTCAGCAAAAGGCTCAGCAACAGGCTCAGCAACAGGCTCAGCAGCAAGCTCAGCAACAGGCTCAGCAGCAGGCTCAGCAACAGGCTCAGCAGCAACTGGTTCAGCTGCAACTTAAAAAGGAGAAGGATGCACAAGAATTGCAATTGAAACAGGAGCAAGAGCAGAAGCAGGTACAAGAGCAGCAAGAGGCACAGCAGCAGCAACAGGCTCAACAGCAGCAGGCTCAGCAGCAGCAACAGGTACAACAAGCCGCTGATGGAACTAATGGGACACCTATGGAAGTAGGAGAACCAAAAAAGAAGCCCTTCTGGGTGAGAACTGGTAAGTTACCATACCATATTAAAAGCTGTACTTCTCAATTATTTACAATTTCACTATTATTTTTAGTTTAATATTGTTGTTAAATGGGAATTTATTATTTTGTAACAAAGCTCTGTTGTATTTTCTTGCATTTAAGGATCTGAAACCACAACTTTTTTAGTATATGAAATATTGAAATGATGACAAATCACTGCGCAAATCTGATAAAATCCGAATTTTTTGTATTATTAATTTGTTGAATTTTATATGATAAGTAATCTTCTGACCAAGTATTTCATTTTTTTTTTCTTTACTAATTCTTTGTACTGATTTGTTATCAGGTTCTCGTGTTCTAGGTGGAAAAATAACAAGAAGAGAAAGAGTACGAAGGCGCAATGTAAGATTGAGTAAAATACTGCAACCCAAGAATGCTGTTATGATCTTGAACGAATTGGTCAAAAATACCTCTTACGTCATTGAGGAATTACCTGTGAAATCTGATGGAAACCAGTTCAAAGCTACTGTCATATATGAAGGAATCGAACATGTTGGTCAGGGTAAGTTATGAAACTTTTTATCGTGATATAATCAAACTCAATAGACCATTCTAGAATGACGTCACTGACAGGTCAGTCATAGTTCATAGTGTTCTGGGTCCTCATGTGATTGTATTTAGTTTTCATCATTTACTGGTCAACAATGGATGATAGTTAGATTTTAATTAGTAGAAAGTTCTTAAAATTGTCTACAATGTCATTGTATTGTAAAGTGCAATGTAGAGAGAAAGAGAAAAGATATCTTTTTTTAGATTTCCGACTGTTTCAACCAACTGAAGTAGCTATTTAATTAATCTCTCTGGGCACCTGAATCTGTTGCTCTTGAATCACATGATATCTTTGTTCGTCATCTGACATTTTGATTATTATTTAATTTAATTCAGAGACTGTGTCATTGGTAAAGTTTTTATTATTTAAGTAAAATATTTATTACACTGACATTATACAAAGTCTGTTTGACTTTAACTAATGTTGACTAAACCAATTGGCTTACAAATATTTCACGTTTATGTTAATATAAAAGTTGACACCTCCTGTAAGAAAATGTTGATGATGTGCCACATGGAGTCAGCAAGGTAATTTTGTTCAGTAAATTTCCCTAGCGTTACACCTGTGGCAGATGATGAATTTAGATAAAAGTACTTGATAATAACCGTTCTGGTTATTTTTTGTACACATTTGTCTAAACGAAGCTTCACAGAGAGTTGATTTTATTATATCGATTGTTAAAATCGTAGTGAAGAAGCTTACAACATTAATAATAAAAGTTTTAATAATCATGATGCATTATATGAATTGTATTTGACACTGTTTTTTAATTTTAGGACGTAACAAAATTAACGCAAAGAATGCAGCAGCTGAAGCAGCTTTAAAACATTATGTGAAAACAAATAAATTGACTGAAGTTAAGAAAGATGAAGAAGGAAACGAAAAAATGGATGTATCCGAAGATGATGCTACACAGTCCCCATTGCCGTGGCAGCATGTTGCTTCGTTTGCTTTATATAAACTTTTCTGTTCATGGGGAGAAGATCCAAATCTGGTCAAGGTATGCGAATCAGGACAGGTATGTATTTTTTTTCTTTTTCTTTTTACACATAAGTACAAAATAATGTCAAGATGTCTAAAAGCCTCACAAAACACTATTAACCTTCTCAGAGTGGGAAATATTTTTATAAAGTTTGCTTCAGTACAGCTAATATGAACTGGTTCCCACAGTAAAAGAAATAAATAATTTCTATAATTTATAACTTGAAAGTATTTCGATTTATTTACACAGAACCATATATAATTGTACAGGGACGATTGTGATCATGACTAGCTGCTTTTTTTGTCTCACTCGAGTCCCCTATCGTCTAATTGCCTTATTACCAATCTTATTGATAGACCGATGAATAACCATCTACCTTTTTATAGAAAATCTTGAAATTTCAACAATTTGGTTTCCTACCTAATAAACGTATTAATGACACAATCCGTGGTATTCCTTTAAAATGGTTTAATTCTTACCTTCAGTGTAGGCACATTTACAAACTTTTTATCAGGCGTTGTAACTGTTGTGTTCATGCAGTATGATATTAACATTATTCCAGCTTGAAAAATTTTGGAGAAAAACTAACTAAAATTAACCAAAAAAATGTTAACACAATTTTTTTATAATATTGAAACGTCAAGCTTGAATAAATTGTAAACAAAACCAAAATACTCATATATATTATAGACTTTGACAGTTCTTCAAACTTCAAATTCGAATGGCCGTTTTGTAACTGAATATTGATTCATAAAACATCTAAATCAGAAAGTGGCTAACTTCATATTTGGTGAGGCGACGTATCTGTAGTGAAAGTTGCAAACATTTAGGAATTTTTAATAAACATACTTTAATAATATACCAAAAACCGGATATCGGTTTAACACCCCATTTTTTTTTGGTATTCATTAACGAAGTCACAGACTTACGAATTAATGGTAAATTAACTTTAATTGCTGTTGACACTAGTGTAACTTGGTATGGGACTTTTAATACTTTGGAATTTTACCCGTCGACGCTTTCTACAGTACAACTACTACTATTATTCCAGTCGAAAGTCTCACTCTGTATACTGTCGAAAAGTCTTCTTTTATTCTTGACTTATTACTATGAAATATATTGAAGTTTTTACGAAGAAATCGTTGACAAAAAACGTGTGAATAGAGTCGATAGTAGAAAATTCTATAGTGTGCAGAGTCCCAGTACTGGAGTAGTTCAGATATACCAACTTTACATTCTACCATAGGCAAAGATCTCATTACTATTAAGTTCTGGTCTGACTCGAACGAGAAGTAATTATACATTTATTTTTGTCGCTTCTGGTTTGTACATATATTATAATGTGATTGAGTATATTATATTGTATTGACTCTGTACCTATTAGGTTTTTTGACTAAATAAAGCATTTATATTTGTTCTTCTGGAGAATTAAGTCCTGGTCTGACTCGAACCAGTAGTAATTGTACATTATTTTTTTCCGCTTTTACTTATATTTGCTCTTCAGGAGATATCATTTTAATAACGTAGAACAATAATAATTCAAAACACTGACATCAGCTGTCACAATACAATTGCTCTTTAGTGTTGCTAAGGGAGATAAACTTTTTCTTGTGCGGTCGCGTTCCGTTGAAATAATTTCTGGAGCACATACCACCTTTTCAATATTGTTACTCGACTGTTGATATCTAGATAAAGTCCTGAACAAAATTAACGCTCGACCACACGAAACAAGTTTTTTTTTTGGTGAATTTCTATCACTTGCCATGATTGAAGCGTTAATTTTTTGTTCAGAATTGTAGTTTTTATTACTAACAATAAAATATTTAATCATAATTGGATTATTCATTAAAATTGGTGGTCTAGAAGAAATTTTATCACAATTGTGGTTTTTAGAATCCATCTCAAAATGTTGTAAACGCTGATAGACCGCATGAAAATAAACCTGCTAAAAAAATGCCCGAGAATCCAGAAACTATTAACCCACTGATGCTTATCAATCAAATGCTTCCTCACGCGCAGTTTGAAGAAATTGGTAAAAGTGGAAACCCACCTGATGTCGTTTTCTCCTTCAGATGCAACGTTGACGGTCAATCATTCGTCGGGATAGGTAAGAAGTATAACTTTTTGGCAATGATCAATTGGAATATAAAAGTGATAAAAACAAAGTTTTTATTGGTTTCTACTTGATAAAAGCTCGTTTAAAACATGTTTTGTCTATGCCACATGGAGTCAGCAAGTTAATTTTGCCCAGTAAATTTTCCTAGCGTTACACCTGTGGCAGATAATGAATTTGGATAAAAGTACTTGATAATAACCGTTCTGGTTATTTTTTGTACACATTTGTCTAAACGAAGCTTCACAGAGAGTTGATTTTGTTATATCGATTGATAAAATCGTAGTGAAGAAGCTTACATTATTAATAATAATAACTTGAGGGAAAAGAAAGTTGAAAACAAAACAATTGTCACCTAGCGCCCGTTAAAACCACTAGAATGAAACGATGATATAGTGTTTTATTAGGCATTGAATTCCCTTTCAAATGATTCTAAGTTTGTCAAAATCCATAAAGCGGAAAAAAAGTTTTATTGAATCAACTTTCTCACTCACCCCTACCAATTATTTTACAAGATTTCCAGCAAATATTTTTTCCAAAGCTGTACGATAAGATACAGCGGGTATAGTTGACGTTAAACATATAGTGCCAGCTATCTAATCGTATATCCCCTTTAAGTTATGTTGCGGAGCTAAACTCAGTTTTCTTCTCTATATTTAGTTACTTGTTGCAAGTATGTATACCGCATATCCACTATTCTTGTGCTTTCCATGACTGTTTGACGTTTATTAATCGTTTTGAATGTGAATCCCAGTTTTCAAATCCAGTTTTTAATGGTTTTCTTACAGCAATTTACATTACGGCCGGCATTTGTCAATTTATTTCTTATTATTTCAATCGTAGGTAACTTATTATTTTTGTAACAGTGATATATGGTGGTTTTTAATAATTTTATCAAAGACACATCTAAAGGTTTGACCAATCCCTTATCACATCGCTTCTTGGGTTCATAAGGCCCATTCTTGGTTATTTTACGTATAGTTGACAGAAGAACTTCTGTTAAATCAGATACTGCTTGCATTAATTCTGTTTTTTCAACGAAACCAAACTTTTCTCGTAGATTCTTATACACATTGAAACATATTTTCTGTGCTTCCAAATTTAAATGTCGTCGAATCCTGTTTTCATTACTTTCACTATTTACTAAAATCATCACCATTATTTAAATTTTCGTCATTGTTACACACAATATTTTGGACCGAACTCGATATTTCCCAAGGACGCCACATTGTCAATATATAATTTTTAAATAAAAATATAATTGCTAATAAATATATGTAAACTTACTTACAATTTCCACACAAAAACACACACACTTTCTTGATGTCAGACCACCGACTAAAGAGAACACCTGCAACGCTCACTCAAAAATAGTTCGTGCTTTAAACTGTTTCGTTTATTAAGAAACTCGTTTATTAAATAACTATTAACGATTATAAGTTGAAATTATAACAGTAAATGAATGTATCATCAACAAAGTTACATTTTAAATTATAACTCTTAGTCTAAAGGTGCGTATTCACCAAAAGAGCGAGCGAGCATTCTGCATCAATAATTTTCTGGTGAGTATAGTTGAGAGTAGAATTAATTTTCACCGTTTCACAATTTGTCGGCGAAATAAAGAAATCTAAAGGTAGAAGCGGAACCTGTGAAATTTACAGTCCACATGGACTAACCCTTCTTGTAAATTTTGCATAGACCAATCGGAAGCTACATTGCACCAATGAGAATCAATTGTTCGCTTGTGGGTCGAAGTGATTTATGGCTTGTTGATCTTTTCGGCTTTTTAATTCTCAGAGGGACCTTTGCCGCATACTGTTATCATAACGTGAAACAGTGCAAACTAATTCTACTCTCAACTATACGGGCTAGCGAGCGAGCGAACGTTTGCTTGGTCGCGTTCGAAAAAGGAAGGCGGTACATCAAAGAAAATACTTGTTCGTGCTCGTTCAGTGTGGACGGGATTTTAATCTTCAAAAGCGCTCGCACAAAGTAGATGGATCAACTCCGAACTCGAACATATTCGCTCGTGCTCGCTTTTTTGGTGAAAACGCACCTTTAAGAGTCGAACAAAAAGCCGACAACTTTAAGTTTGCACTATATGTTTTACGTCAAATATACCTCTCTTAATCAAACACCCAGTACAGTATATTTTATACTTGCTAACTCAATATTTGTTTGCAGGTCCTAATAAGAAGGCAGCAAAGAGAATGGCTGCGTTCGGAGCTTGTCACAAAGTATTGTCGATCTCTTATCCAGCCGATATTTACGTACCGAGTTATTAATTTGCAATTAATTATGTTCTCTTATAGTTTGAACATTATTCTATTACTGTAATTATTATTAGATGTCCAACGTACGCATGTGTTTAAGGACTAATATTTTGATTATTTATGAATGATTCTGATGGATGCACGTGTGGGTGTAGTATATATAGATATGTATTGAATTTATTTAATGACGTGCATTATTTAGTTAGATTTTAAGTTTTTACCTGAAACGTTTGTATGATTTACAAAATAATTTGATTAAATGGACATTAACAAGTATCTATTTTTGTTTTATTATACATGAATCCTAACAAAATTGGAGTTCGGATTGATACATTTTTTCTACTACTTCACTTATTTCTACTTCTTTGGCGACTCCAAGAAGAGCTAGGTTGAGGATTTTGTCCGATAATCTGAAAATTGAAAATACTGCAACAAATTCGTGTAAAATGTCAAATAGCAGAGTGCACCGTTTTTTTTTATTGACACACTCTGTATAAGCTGAGTCTTAAAAAAATGTATTTACTCACTGATCCATCAATATCCATGGAGTTATCTTCGTAGTTCTTCTGTACATGGGATTACTTTTACAATGCTTGTGAAAATCAATTTTGTACTGGATTATACTGAGTGCATAGTTTTTCGGAAGCATCTGTAAATATTTGGAAGATTTTGAGCACCTAAAATATATTCAAATTATATTTAGCAACTATTTACTTCAGTGTACATACTGCTGTCGGCAGAAATCTGTCATGTTTGATATTTGCATAAAAAAAATGGGCGAAACGCGTTTGAAGCACGCTTGCGTGTCAAAAATGACGGTAAAGTCATAGATAAAGCTTGGATTATAGGCAAAATGCCTTTTTGTTTTGCCTATTCTAGATGATTTTTGTATATTTTGCCTTTTTTCGTAAATTCCGCCTTTTTGTGCCTTTTTCAAATTTTATTCTACCCTATTGATGATGTTATTCATATTCGCGGTGTTTCGGAATTCGGTCCGGGTACCTAGCAAAAGGGCTACCTGCTCACAGGGACCTTGTCCAAATCCGAAAGGGTGATTTCGTAATTCGGTCCGCTGTCGAAGCAGGTAGATTTCAAAAATACGAAGGTGGTTTGGTAGGGGTAGGTTTGGTTGGGTTATTATTGAAAATTATAATTCATTCTACAAAAAAATTGACTAAAAATACGAAGGTGGTTTGGTAGGGGTAAGTTTGGTTGGGTTGGGTTAATATTTCACGTACTGTTTTTATTTTTGACGATACGCATTTAGCGTAAATTTTTAAACATGCCAGTACAACAACAATAAGTGTGTACTGTTGGTCCTAAGCCCAAAAAAATGTGAAGGAAAATAAAAGTCAAATTAAACAAATAGTAGGTACATGGGACCCAATTCCGAAATCGCATTTTCGCTGGTGTGACCACACTTCAAATTTAATCCGTTACAGGTAGTCCCTTCCGCAGGTAGCGGGACCGAATTCCGGTGCGTCCCATATTCGGTACTTCATTTTATTACTAAACCTTTCTGTAATAAAATTTTGGGGTAGTAATAAAATATTAATGGCCTTCTGGGAAAATTTACCTACCTATTTGCGGATTAAGAAGAGACTTAACAAATGGGAAATCCCTAATGTTTTGACCTTTATATCAGTTGTACAGACGGTTACTGAATCAGAGTTTAGTTTTGTTGGGTATACCGAAAAGTAAAGAACACACATTTTGAAAAGATTTAGATGTTTTGTGAGCTTATTTAGAAAGATGACTTCTAAGTTCAATGCCGGAACTATCTCTAGAAGGAGATGGAGCATTTTGTAAACCGTGTGACAAATCGGAAGTTTCATTTTTTCTTTCTCTCAGTCACCGCATAATTACATACGAGTAGTATTAAAATTCTAATTAATTATTCTAGTTTTTTAAAATTCTCAGATTTCAAGTACAAAAAAGTACTTCATTGACGAGCATTGTGGAACTCCACTTCACAAACGGAATTTGGAAAAATTAAATTCCTCTTAGTCCAAACATCTCTGCGGGATAGTGTAAAGGCCAAGCCACACCAAACATCCATCCATCCTTCGGCATGTTCAAAAAAGATCGCTCGCCAGCTTGGCAAATAGCGCAACGCAGACCAACATCCGTCCGTCCATGGATGGATGTTTTGGAATCACCAGGGGAGCGATTTTTCCTTCGCATCCGCATGGACGTTTCTCTTGCACAGGAGCTCTGGGCTTGGTCACACGCGCTCCACTCGGTATCCGACAAAACTACCTTAGTCCACATGGTTTCATCGTCGTCATCATCGTCACTAGAGCTGCAGTCATCAAGCCATGGGATACTTTTTGACAAATCACTTTCACACCAAGGCACATTAAACATTATTGATGCACATTGCTTTGTGGGCATTTAATTCAGGGCATGTCCACGTGACGTGATATGACAGTCGTCCTGATGATAAACAAGCATTCTTTCTTGATCCTGTTTGAGTTCATTTAATATTTTTTCCGTCGACCGTGTATTAACATATGCTATTAACGTTCTCAAAATCATATACATTAATGACCCCTATTAATGCATGATTTTCATTAATCAACGCACATCTTATACATTTATTTATATTGACAGTTACCTGTGGTGTAGGCAACCAAACATACAATAACATCTTTAAAAAATGATTCCTAGCATAGAATACTTCTAGTTTTTGACTTACCTATCGTTTTTATTTTATTATTCTACAAAATTATAATAATTATTAGTGTTAAGACATCCAAAAAAGAATTCAAGAAGAACGAAAACAGTGAAATTTGAACCGGCGACTTTCTCTGTGACATTTCAATGTCATTATTTACTTTTGACAGTACTTACCTATGAAACAAATAAATATTTTTAGTTTTTAAATATTGAGAAAAACGAATACAACTTGTACAGTCGACGGAAAAGCTTTGTAACTAACACGAGTATTAAAAGGGCAATTAACAATCGAGATAATTTAACACGCGAGCAGAGCGAGTGCGTTAATGTTCGATATTATTAATACACTTGTTGGTCAAATAACTATAAAAGCTATATTTGACTGTTTATAGTAAAAAGGATAATTAAATCAATACAAAACAACCAAATTACAAATCGAAAATCTAATAATTGTTTATACTCAGGGCGACTGTCATTAGTATCGAAATATCAGTTGATGAATTGCAGCCTCTTCCAGATCTGTTAACAACGCCAAATTGACAAGTTCATATGTCATTTCAAGACAAATATAACCTCAAATTTGTTCAATACTGTCAAATTTTACTCATTCGAGAATACAGTTTTATCAATTCATGCGAAAGTGAGCCCAAGTGGTAACATTTCCTGTATGCATTCATATAAATGTTAAATTTCGTATGATTAAGCAATGTGTGTGCCAATTAAGAATTGTTATACTACAGTCGAGAGGTTGAAAACCAAAATTATATTTAAAAAAAACTGGAGAGTTGCGCTCTACTAAACTGAATTCGTCTCTGTGTGATATGTCACCTGTTCGTTGAACACCGCGTTAATAACAGACGGAAGATATGTTCTCTATATTATCTATGGATATGTTGTCGGCACCGCTTTGCATCACTATATATATTTCTCGAACTATAATACAGTTTCCGCATACAGTAAAAGGATCAAAATGAGATGTTGATGTATATACATCTAACCAATTATTATAATTGGACAACACTGAACTGACCTCGATTATGCTAAGTGGCAAAGAAAAAAGAGGAACACTGATTATAAAATGGCTTGACAATATCGACATATAGACCAGGAAAAAACTGGTCAACCATCTCTAAATTATTTTAAAGTCGTACAATAAATAACAGACATTCTCTAATCCAATTTCCAATCTTCAAATTAGGGTCCTGGTAGATAATTAAATTAATGTTTTTATAGGTCCACTCCATAAAAAAAAAATGATGTAATAATATCTATAAACAACTGGAAAGCTGCATAATCACAACTCACAGTAAACACGTCCTAATTCTTTTAGTATGAGTCAATATTCGCATGACCAAAGTTGTAAACAATACAAATGATTTTACTCTACGTATAGAGATGGGAACATTATTTAAGTTATGAATCTTATACATAATACCGGGTGTCCCAGAAGTTTCTGACCCATTTTAACTGTAAAAATCTCGGAACTCAGAAACGATAGGGAGGTGCGGTTTTCGAGGAACAATTTCTTCTTGTATTTATTTTTTCAGTATAAATGTTTAATTAGTGAGATTTTTACAGTTAAAATGGGTCAGAAACTTCTGGGACACCCGGTATTGTACAAATTATTATTTTTGTCAAATACAATAGAATATCGTCTAGTTATTTTATCTTTACCTTTTCATGCTAAGCGACGTACACGGCTTTTGGTCGTTCTCTTTGTTTTCCTTGTCTGAATCAGTTTGGTTTCCAGAATTAGGAGATTTTAATTTAATATTTTTTTCATTTTGATCATCTTTGGTATCCTCATAATCGGTTTCGATAGAGTTGTCATCTTGAATACAAATTAGTTTTGCATTTTTTACACCCGTTACAGTAACTGTTGGTCTAAAACAAAATTAAAAGCAATAATAAATTTAATTTTATAAAATGATCAATTATATCCTTTTTCTTAGCACTGAGGCTATATAGAATAGGACAATCTTCGATCATTAAACACACTTATTTATCACTGAGCACTGTTTACTGTATCTTTACTTTACTATCCCTTTACAAAAAAGAGTTAGTGTAATGGTAGTGTAAACTGTGTTCAGTGTCAAATATCGAAGGTTCCAGAATTCCCAACACCTATTTATCATGACATTCAATGATAGTAATCTTTATTCAAACTATCTATACATTTCACAGTACCTCGTAATGATAATAACACTATTTTTCTTTTGACCCTGATACACATGGGAAAATAAACAGTCTATTCAACGGCATCTGAATAGTTAATTAATATTTCTAATTGGTGGTCCGCGTTTTTACCATCAAGTCTAATCACGTGCTACACCTTTTCGTAATAAACATTTCTAGTTGAAAGAATTAAAAATGCAATACAGCATCAGTGTTAAGTAAGTAAGTTACCATAGATGTGTTTGTTATTAACATCATTATCGCAAAGGAACTATTTTTAAATCATGACATGATATACATTTAAGGAACAATGAGTTACAATAATAAATGAGAACCACTATTATCTAAACAATCCACTTGTAAAACAGTGCTATTCGTGGAAATATATTGTTGGTTCTGTTTTTTTCGGATACCCAGGTAGATCTAATTGGTATTATATATTATTTGTGAGGAGATAAACGATTGTACGACAATGGTAAGTAAGATATTATTTTAGAACTATTTTTTATTGCGTTTGATGCAGGATTAATGTATAGAATTATTAATTATTATAATTAAATAGGAGAAGAAAGAAGATTATAATAGTATTATTTGTTATTGACAGTAGCGTAGTTTACCATAAATACACCAAAATTTGTATTTTAAAGTCCTGTAGAAGTTCTAAGATAATTTTTAATTAATTTTAATTTGTAAAAGAAAGAATTTCTGCTGCTTTAAAATACGATGTTGAGTCTGAAATTCTACAGTCTTCTGACATCTCATCAAAATACGTTTCGATGTTTTTCTTCTTTTATCTTTAAAAACAGTTGTTGTACTCCACTCTTTGAGTAGATCTCTGGATTTAATGTTGTTGTTAATAAACAATACTGAATAGTTATGGTGTGATAGAGGAATGGAAACTAATATTCTGTCAAAACAAGACTCTTCTTATCGAATTGTGGAGGAATGGTGCCTTAAAGAGGATCTTTCAGTTAATCCACAAAAAAAACTAGCTGCTTTCACGAATAGAAGAGTTATCCTGCTGGGTAGAATACTGATGTTTGGAGAAGAACTAGAAATATCCAAAGAAGTTAAATATCTGGGAGAGACTCTTGATTCCAAACTGAATTGGAAGACACATCTGGAAAAAATTACTTCTAGGGCGACTAGGCTTTTCTGGCAATGCAGAAGAGTTATGGGCAAAACCTGCAGGGGAATACGACCTGAGGTGGTTCACTGGCTTTACAAAACTGTGATAAGGCCAACGATAAACTATGGAACAATAGTCTGGTAGAGGAGGACAGAAGTGTCCTCTGCAGTGAATATATTAACTGCAATCCAAAGACTAGCCCTTCCTGGTATTACCGGGGCAATGAACAGCACGGGAACGGCATCAATGGAAGTCCTTACTGGACTTCCTCCTTTGGACTTTTTGTAAGGGCGGAGGCAATGATGCAATTCCTAGGCTGAAATCGGGAGACTTATGGTCACCTTACAATGTTCGAGAAGAACACACTGATACAACTGGGACAATACTAGTTGAACCCATATTTCATATGAGGGGATTGCAAGTAAAGAAATGGCTAACCAGTTAGCTAAAGAAGGCTTTAAAGGAGACTTCATAGGCCCGGAAACGTTTTGTGGAATCACAAAAGGTTGCATAAGAGGGGAAATAGGGAACTGGCTAGATAGGAAACACCAACTCATTTTGAAGGTCGACACAAGGGCACCTCCATACAAAGAGTTTACTGAACAAGGTAGACAAGGAACTCTCAACCAGGCTATTGAAACTGAGTAAGACACATTTGAAGGCAGTTACCGACCTGGTAACTGGACACTGCACCTTGAGGAAACATCTGCACAAAATGGGCAAAATTAGTGAATGTATGTGCAGGAAATGTGAACTCTATGATGAAACACCTACTCACATACTCCGCTTCTGCGAGAACTTACATGGACTCAGACGGAAGCACTTTGGAGAGGAGATAATACCACCATTAGAGTTACTCAAAATTTCCCCAATCAAACTAGTGGCCTATATAGAAGACACAAAGCTTCTGGAATGGAAGTAGATAACATGGGAAATGGTACAAAGATTCAGCTCAATTGCCTGGGCTGTTGGGCACAACCCAATCCTTGATTAAATGATCCGGAGACTTTTCACTGAAAACTCTCAGGAAAAATTAACTGATGAGTAGGTAGCAAACAAAATAAAATTATGAAATCATGTAGAATCGTACTACATATAATATTATTTACACTATTTAAGTGGGATAATATAATTAACCTTGACTTTAAATAACATTATTTAACAATATCCGGATATTCACATTTTATAACATCCTTTAACATTTTAAATCGCAAATATTTTGTTCGATTTTTTTAATGAAATTTTCCACAAGGTATGAATTGAAATAATTATAAATTTAAAGGATTTTTGTTTAACGGAAATAAACTTCAAATTTCATTCTATAGATTGAGATAATAGAGAATTATGGCACTTTCTAAAATACTGACCGTCACTATTAATGATCGGTCTAATTTATATACTGGCGTCAGTATTTTCATCGTGTAAAGTGAGATACGGCACCTATAATTTTGTGGTGGTTATTTTTATTTTATTATTTTACCTATAACCTCACTTTTCTGTGGTTTGTGCTTCGTTCTTTGTTTATGTCTATCAAGTTGTCAATTTTACTTTTGGAATCTCTTGGTGATCTTCACGGATTCGAATAATGGAAGAAATATTACAAGCTGCCATTCTAGGAGGTGCAAATGACGAGGATATAGAGTTTGTAATATTAGAAAATGTCCTAATTGACACTAATGAAATATACAATTTTGTTTTACGCATGTCTCAAAAATATAGTGACGCCAATTTTGTCCGCCACTATCCAGTCACAATTAAGGATAGTCCGTATGTAATTACTGATTGCTCTTATTTTTATCTACAAGTACGCCAAAATAAGGACGCATTTATTAGTGACTGTCACTATTTGAACCTGCCATAATTCTCTAATTAAGACTAAGTTTTATTTAGTCTATTTATTAAGACGTTAGCTCCAGTGCCGTTCATATTTCATGAATGGTGGGCTATTTTTTATCAACAAACTTTCGGACTGCACCCGATTTATTAATTGTTCTAAATTATTCTGAATAAATATTCTACCGTACACGTTATCATCTTTAAAAAGAACTGTTATTTTTTTTTTCTACGACTGCTATGGAAAATAGTTCTTCCATAATTTACGAAACTACAAAGTGTCACTTTCCCTAAGCCGTGGGAAATTTTTTTTCCCACGGTACGATAGAGAATCAACACAATTCTCGATCCTCCTCCTGTCATAAAACGTCAAACGTTAAAAAGTACAGAGTACCCAAATGGTAGTGTTTTAAAAGTAGAGAGAAGGTGTTTCTATAAGCTTAAAAAAATTTCAACAATAAATTATAATAATAATTAGTTTATAAGTACCTACTTACTTTTCATTGTATTCGTACCTATATTAAAAATATACCACTTTAAAATAGTTAAATTATTCATTAATTTGCAGTCGTAGACAAAGTATAGTGTGTAACACGCGGGAAAAGCATTTTTCTCATTCGTGAGAAAAATTAAGCTTTTCCCACTAGTTGCACAATATACTATTGGATAGAGAAAAAAAATAAGCTTATTTGTGATACTTTACTCGACCTAGATTGCCATTTAAAAAAATTCAAGATGTGGCCGGAAACTAATAAACTCAAAAACATTTGACATTTGCTCTAAAATAGGCAGAATAACGTCCCATTCATGGTCCTAGAATTTCATAACTTTCCCTTTATTCTTTTTAAAGATAATCTATTGGTGAATTCAAAAAAAGCTGGAAAGGAAACAATAAAAATTGATATTTCTGTCCTACGCAGTATGTATGTATGTATGTATAATGGGGTAACATTCATTGAGACCTAAAAGTTCTATTGTGCCCCCTTACTTCTACTTAGTTCTCGAGGAACGTCTCAAATTCTGAATTGCTGTGCAATTCGCAAGTATGTGGATGTAAAGTATATTAATATATACCTATATTCTTGACAAAATAGAGAATTTCATGAAGGAAGATGAGGAGTGAATGAAATAATGAACTATTTAACCTATTCCCTTTAATTATTTAAATCACCCAATAGGTTTATTCAATCATTTTAACATCTGTCCGTTTCAACTAGGACGCTCCGTACTACAAATTGACTAATATTTGAATTTTACAAATTCAAATTTAAGCTTTATTTTAGTTTGTTTTTTCTAAATTTCTTAGCAATAAACATAAATATTTTTGTTTTCAGGGAGCTTCATGCTGTAAAGGAGAAGATAAAGTAAGTTGTTTTCTCTTTGATTGCTGTTAAATGACAGCATTTTATTTTTAAAATAAAACGATAATTTTGGCACTGTTCCTTAATGCATGAATCTAGTGAATTGTCTCCGCAAATTTATTTAATAAACTCCACGAAATCGCTATTGTATTTTTAGGTTCTACATTTTAATTTGACGTATATAAAATAAAACATGAAACTACGGAATAAAACTATCACCAGAAATGTTACAGCTTGAAGAACAAAATGTCTCTGGAGAGATATTAGACTGGTCAAGGCAACAAATATGCCGGAGGAATACACAGTATTTTAAAATGATACCAAGTCACGAGAGCAATTATGAAAATAGAATAAAATGTATTGATTGGTTGTACCGATTATGTGAAGAAAAGATCGAAAACACACAATGCGACAGTATTTCATCTAATAATTCTCAATTTCACCTAATTACGGTACAAAATTGTCAAAACAGCTTGAAATAACTCAAAAGCCTTCAATTCCACTGAAGAGCACAGAAGATAACTCAATAGTGTACAAAAACCACTCGAATCTACTTAAAAACGGAGGTTAGAGAGCAATTTCCTTATCTCAACAGTCTTTCAGACGATACTTCTTGAAGAAATCCTCTTTTGGGTGCCCTAGTCCCAGGGATTGATATCTCCAATGAGTTAGTACTCCCCATTCGAAGTTTGAGGAATGTGTGAGGCAAGCTCTTCCTCTTCCATGCACATCAGACATCCTTCCTATATATGCTTCCTTTGTGAACCGTGACAGGTGGAAAAAACAGGAGGATTGGAGTGGAAAACAAACTGTACAATGGGTTGACAATATTTGATGGAATCTGCTCAAAAAGGTTGCATTGCCTTGGCCATCTGGAACGTATTGAGCAGACAAGGAACCTCAAAGAGGTAGCGTGGGGAATAGCAGGGAAAGAAAAGTAGAGGAAAGCCAATTAAAAGTGAGAAGAACTGATGCAGCCAGAGACCAGAACAAGTGGAAAATACTTACAAGGCAATGGGCATCCTATAAATAAAAATATAGACAAATCTCAAGCTTCGAAAATGTTATTAAGTTCGTTTCAGAAATGTATAGGGTGGACCGGATTTAGTTTATGTCTATAGAGATCTCGTAAACCACGTTCCGGAGATATTCCACAAAATCCGAAAATGTGCCGTTGTTATTATAAAAGTTATCTCATAACTTTTTATCCATTTAGGGCCAGTTCTGTTGTACAAAATAAAGCTTATCCTTAAACCTAGTTTATGACATGTTTGACGTTAGTATTTAAGCGGTTGATTTTGGCTGCTTAAAGCGAGTTTAGGGTTACTTAAACTCAAAAAATATACGTTTTTTACACTGGCGAGCAAAAAATTGAGGTCACTTCAGAAATTGCGAATAATTTTAGCGTCAATATTGATAAGGACATCATAGTATTAGTAGGCGTTAAAGCAATTTTTTCCGAGACTTGGCAGCTGTCATTCGATTTATTAGAGTACGACTTTTATTCATTCACATTTCCCTTGCCTGTTTTCCAGTTTACTGTTGATTCTTTGTGTAAAACCTAACGATTGCAAAGTGTAGTGATTTAACAGGCTCATAATGCATTTAGATCCGATTGTTGCGGCAAGAATTGTTGCGCTGTTACAAGATGGTCGGGGGCAGCGTGAAACTACAAGAATTGTTGGTGCTGGTCTTTGTGGTGTGCAAAGGGTGTACCACTCAACGAGATGACCGTTTTTTGGTGTCCACAAGTTTGCGGAATAGGACAGCTACTGCGGTTTTACTGCGAAATCAGTTGGAAGAAGTGACACATGTCAACGTTAGAATGGACCGTTAGAAGAAGACTTCATGCCGCTGGACTGTCATGCAGAAGAATGGCTACAGGTCCCCCGTTGCAACGCCAGCATCGGACTGCAAGATTGACATTTGCCAGAGATCACGTTCATTGGAATGATGATGACTGGAGCTAGGTATTGTTCTCAGATGAGTCGCGTTTTTGCCTCACGAGTGTGGAGAAGACCTGGGGAAAGATACGCTGAAGTTTGCATTGACGAGCGTCTTCCATTTGGCGGTGGGTCAGTTATGGCTCGGGCGGGAATCACTGCACAAGCTCGTACAGAGTTGGTCTTCATAGATAATGGCTCCCTAACCTCTCACAGGTACATTACAGAGGTGCTAGAAGACCATGTTATGCTTTTCATGGTGACTATGGGGGAGCGTGGCATTTTTATGCAAGATAATGCGAGACCACATACAGCCAGAATTGTCAGGGAGTATCTGGATAAGGTAGAAATTAGGTGGTTTGACTGGCCAGACCGCAACCCAGACATGAATCCAATAGAACATGTCTGGGACGAGTTGGGACGACTGATCCGCAGACACACACCAGCACCAAGAAACTGCCCAGGAGCTGAGAAGATTGCTGTTGCAGGAATGGGATAACATCGACCAGAATGTGATCCGCAACTTAATTCAAAGTATTCCGCGCCGACTTCAAGCAGTCATCAATGCAAGAGGAGGGAATACACGTTATTAGTGTCAAGTTTATTTATTTAGTTCGTTTCATATTTTCCCGAACAACAAAATGTTGAATTTCGCCCAAAATGTTAATTTGTTGCTTTTTCAGAATAAATCATGAAATCCAAGAAAAAAAAGCATTTTTCTTTAGTATAGAGTATGAAATTCAGCTTACAAAAGCACATGCAATGATGTACAGTTTGCGAATACGATCTGAAAACGTAAAATTTCAAAGAACATGAAAATTTTAAGGTGACCTCAATTTTTTGCTCGCCAGTGTATATATTTAGTGGAATTGATATTTTATTAGGTGGAAGAGGACTCCCTCAAAATTATAGAGAAAGGCCTAACCATTTCGAGATTTTGGAATGATAATGATATTCTAAGACAATTTAGATTTACAAAACATGTATTTATTGAGGTTTACCAATACTAAATCCAGTCCACCCTTTATACGTACTGTAAAATGAATGAATTTTTAAATGTTTCCCTTTTATTTCAGTTTTCATCACAAAAATGATAAATACCGCCAATATTTTTCTTTACCGTCTGAAAGCAACATCATAATAAATAATTTTCAATCACCAAAATTAACGGTTTTGCCAAAAATATTTTCACTTTGGTACCGCGCGCAACCCATTTTATAGGTGTACCATAATTTCGGAACCGTTATAAATAGAAATAGATAAAAAGGCTTCTGCAATAAACTATAATCTTATTGATCGTATTAGTACGGCGGATATATGGACCAATATCACATTTTTGTCGAGAGGGTTGAATCCTTGTGCATTAGTAAACGAAATATTATCACCGGGGTAATACTAGTAGATGTTGCATACTTTAAGGGACAGAAACTTTCAAATGAATCACACCAAACATCCATCCATCCTTCGGATGTTCAAAATGGATGTTTTGGAATCGCCGGGGAGCGATTTTTCCTTCGCATCCGCATAGACGTTTCTCCTGCACATGAGCTATGGGCCCGGTCACGCGCTCCACTCGGTATCAGACAAAACTACCCTAGTCCACATGGTTTCTCTGAAAACATATTCGTGTAGGATACTCTTCTCGCATTGTTTTCACAAGTATACCAGTTTTGTACCAAGTTTATTTTGTTTATTTCATTTACGTTTAGTTTAGGTTTAGGTAAACTAAACGACATTATTTATGCACTGATTGCACTGCTACTGACACAACTGAACAAAATATTCGTTGATGAAGAGATTCATGAAAACATCCGTCCACTGGATGGATGCTTTCGGTGTGAATCGGAGCGCTCCGTGGACGTCCGAGGTCGGACGTCCATCCATCATACGGATGGATGCCGGTGTGGCCCGGCCTTAAGAGCGGGTTTCATGGAAATGTATATGAGTAGTGGGGTGATATTGACTAAAAGATTTATTGTGCCCCTTACTTCTACTTAGTTCCTGAAAGTGTTAGAGACTAGTAGCTTCTTTAAACCTGTTTCCCGGAGGAATTTTAGGATGTCTACAGGATTTAGTTTGGGTAAGTGTCCCTCTTCTATTCTAGATGTTGTACACTAGGATTATGAATTGTTGTGCACTACATTAGTATGTCGATGGAGGTTTCTTCTTCCATACCACAGAATATTATTCTTTACATTCTTCTTCCTCCATTATTTTGTGTCTATTCAGGCGATACTATCCATTTAGGACACCTTTTGAAACTCTTAGTGCAGTTTGAATCTGACTATACTGAAGTATTTTTGATTATCTAAGGCCTACTAGATCATTCCAATGGACAGATCTCCTTTTTTTTGACTTTGCCTATTTCTTCCAATATTACTTTAGAGCTGATACAGCAAAATTGTTCCGGCCTCCAAAAAGGGTGTTTCAGTCCCCCTCTTTGCTAGTTCATCTGTTATTTCATTTTCTTCAATTTCAGTTTTTCCGGGAGTCCACAGTAAGGTATATTGTTCTGGCCTAGTTCATTGAGTTTGCCTAGGCATTCTCATACAATTTTGGAACTGATTAAACAATCTCTCTCTAATGGCTGCTTGACTACCCAACATTATGATAATCCTTTGCCTTCAATATATATTATCAATATTGAACTGGGCACACGTTCTTATAGCGTGAATTTCCGCTTTAAAGATACTTGGAGTTTCTCCCAAGCTTTCGGAGTGTTTGGTTCCAGGTTTGTACACACATATCCCAGTTCGTTCTATTGCTTTTAAGCATTGATTGTCATTCTTTCCTAGTTTGGTAATGGTATTTGGATTCCATTCCTTCTTGTTGCTCAATTTGTCGAAATACCGACAAGCAGCTCGTCACACTGACATATCTGACAGTGGAATTTGATGTATATATACTCACCATAAAGCATGTACATTTGCAGAATTTGTGAGCTTTCCTTGAAAGCTTTAAAAAAGAACTATTGTAGATTTTTCCTTCCCATTTTCGAGAAATTCCAGCTGAATAATTTACGAATTTCGGACTTTGGAATTAGGTAACTCCGGTACTTCTAGTGCTGCCGCTGTTTCAAGGATGTTGTTCGAAAACACATGGTTTTTCACTGAAAAATTTTGTATTGTACAGAATTTACAACCTCTTGTGATGCGTGACAAAAGTTACGATCCCTTGTTTGTATATTAAAAGTAACTTCGGCGTCAACCAATTTGACCCATCGTGAAAAATATTCTCAGAAGTTTGAGGATTTAATTCGCCACAGTCGAAAATGGATTGATTAGCTCTCATAAAAAATTCAGAGAGAAAGTGTCCAAACAATTCTTATATTGATGGCCCGTAAAACCATCCGGGTTTCATATCCCTTCGTTGTCCAAAATCGTGGGAACATTGTTAGTATCAATATTTTTATGGGTTATGCGATCTTTCTTTCAAGAAAACATCAAGTTAAAAGATCAGTTTTGAATGCTACGTGAAGTACATCGGTTCAGCTCCAACGTTGAGTTCTAGCTCAAGTTGTATCTCGGTATCTCGATTAACGAACGAATACAATAGTATATCAAGTAGCAAATTTCCGCAACTAAAGAAACGTTTAAATATATGCTAAATAAATTTTGTTATAGTTCTGTGTACGTGTGTAAATATACAAATAGTGCCCGACTTCGATTTTTATTTACCAAACACACTACTGAGTGGAAAAAATAGTTCGCTACTATCAGCCTTCGTGCACTTGCGTAATTCAGATGTGTAAAATCATCGAAAGTTTCATTCCTATACGCAAAATTAGTTTGTTTCACTAACTGCCGTACTATAATTTACTTTAAATTAGTTTCCAACGCTTATGTTATTGTTTAAGATATGACGAATTTAAGGTATTTACAAATAGAAATACGTGTTCAGTTTCTCCGTAAACCAAAAAATTAAAATATTCCAAACACAATTATTACATTTATTTATTGATAAACAGAATTATTTAGATAGAAATGGAAACCAATTAAGAAATAGACCTCAAAACATCAAATACCTAATGTTAATTTATATTTTATGATGTAAACCATAAAATACAATTTTTGCAAATAATAACATTTAGTTTTAGTGCCCGTTTCTATCCATTAAATAGTTTATTTGTTTCTGGGCAGAGAAGTAATAGATTTACTGCAGTGGTTAGCATGAAACTTGCCAAGGTAGTAAATCTGATTCTCTGCCGTGTTAAACATACATATAATTTGTTCTCTGATTGTTTGTACAGTGTATTTAGAAAAATCAAATTAAAACGAAAACTTTTAGATTTTTAATATTTTTTCTAATCGTATGTTATAGGTAATAATTAATGTTGGGATTCTGAGAATTTACCTATAAGCTACAGAATCTGTAAGATATAGGATCTGTAACTTGAACCTTTACAGATTTGTAAAATTGACTATTCTGGAACCAAATCTGTAAGAGTCATAGTTACAGATCTTTAGCGTATAGGTTTCAACTTCTCTTCTGTTTATAATGTCAAAATTCTAACCTCAAAACCATTAAAAATATTTAAAAGCTGTGCGTGTACTTGTGAAATGACTCTACTCTTAGATGTCTGGCTAATTGCTATCCAAGCATTACAGCCAACAGCGTTCTGAAATGAGCCCGTGGCCAGAAAGTTTAGAGTAGCAAAAACCTAAAAAAATTATTTAAATACATTGTAAATAGACTGTGAATTAATTATTATTGCTTTCACTACAAAGGGAATCATAAAAAATATGTACAAACCGATTCTCATCCTCTTCCAACAGAATACAGGTGAAAATATTGAATTGTCCGTTCATATTAATGACAATGATGTTCATTTAAAAACTTAAAAATCACAAAACAACTAAAAACTCTACAACTTTTTGACTAATAATACACGAAAAATGATAATAATAATAATACAACGCTTTGTGCCACACCCTGTACTGCTTACAGTGACAGATGTCTAGCCCGTAAATATTTACGAATCTGTAAGGAATTTGTAAGTAACAGGTAAGGTTAGAATCGCATTTCCTGTAACTCTTACAGATTTCGGCTTATAGATCTTACAGATGTTCTCAGAATTCCACCTTAAATCGTATTTTTTAATTATTATTGTCGATTAGATCTTAAATTGTATACGAAAGGTAATAAATATAATGTTAAATATCGACAAAAATAGTGTGCACAGTGAAGTTAGCCTATGCAGGTGTGTCGTGGAAGTGATTGTTTGATTCCATGGGACTGCTTAAATCACATTATCGGATATTTATATAGTTAATTTATTATACATATTACGATGATTTTTTTAACGCCTACAGTACACAATCCAACAACTTTATATCCTGTACCAGTTTGTACAAGTTCTCAACTTGGTGCTTGAAATATACTTTTGCGTTGTCTTTGGCATATCTAGTCAATAAGTCTAGAGTTTCATCAATACTGGGTTTGTTCAATGATGTATTATAGAAATACCAGCCTTCGCACATTATTACCTATACTATGTTTTGGTCGCAACAAAAATCAGGGCGAGTACACTACACAGTTGCGTATCATTTCGAAAGGGTTCATTTAAACTATTTTATGAAAATTGTTTTTATAGACTAAATGATGTACGTTATTAATTTTTCGTTTGAATGAGTGGAAATTATATCAAAGATCGTAGCTCAAGGACAAGTGATTTTTTTGAAAGGATTTTGAAGTTAAAACAAGTTTTGCACTACAGATTATAAACATGTTAATATAATATTGAAAGGTGTTTTATTTTATTTATACGAAACTGGGGAATAAATAAAAGTGTATTAAAATGATAGACAATAAAATTGAATAATTAAAACAATAATCATAATATTAATATTTATTCTTCTTGAGAATTATTTACAAACATATAACAAGAATTGCAAGGTAAAATAACTAGCACACAAAATTGTATAAGTAGAAAAAAAGAGAAATTTTACCAATTGATCTGACAACGTCTTGAAGTTTTGACAACCCGTAGACTCTAAATTGCCCTATTTATTAAGTAGAAATTATATTTACGATTATTACATTTATATTTATTCAAAGTAACTAAAAATTTCGTCATCGTCTTTTTATCGTTAATAGACCCTACTTTCCTTTTATCAGTTAAGAGTTTATCATTGTAATACGGCACTTTTTAAATTTTGTCACTAATTTTGACAAAAATTCTAATTTTGTAATAAAATTATGCATACTTGTGAATCGATTGGTATTCGAGATATTAGCTCTCAAAGTCAAGAGATACGCATTTATTTTTAATTGTACTGTACTGCGAATGTGAATTGTGTTGGAGATATTTGCACTTAAACGTGTGTATCCTAATTTGTTTACAACTTTTTGTTTAATTTTTACGACAAACTGGAATAAAGTGGTGTATTCGCCCAATTGGTACTTGGTACATGATTACTCAGATATATTACAGTAGCTGAGGAGGTTAAAATCCCGCAGGGATATCTCCAACCACTAGTGCTGCTTTTTTGTTATAAATAGAACAATTATATCCTATATATAACTTCTACTTAGTTCCTGAGGAACGTCTCACTGTCTCAGAGCTCCTTTAGTCCTATTTCCCTGAGGAATTTAAGGATATCTGCAGGCTTCAACTTAGGTAAAGGTCCCTCTTCTATCCAATAATCCCCTAGGATTCTGAATTGCGGTGAACCCCCAAAAGGGATTTTCAGTCCCCCTCTTTGATAGTCCAACTGCTTTTCATTTCCTTCTATTCCAGCGTGTGCTGGAATTCACAGTAAGGTTACTATATTGTTCTCGCCAGGATTATAGTACACAAACTGGGTAGTGATGAGCAAAATTTGTTTTGTTCTTGGTCCTGCGATTCTGCAAGACTAAGACAAAGATAATACATACACTAGCAAGACCAAGACCAAGACCGAATGAACAAGAACAAGACTAAAACCAAGGACGAGATTGCAAGACCAAGACCAAGACCAAAGTACAAGACTAAACTAAAAATTATATTAGTTATATGAGAATATTTGTCCTAACTTCAATATACGTTATACCTATCAAAAGAATCGAAAATACACCAAAACGACGTAAGTAGTTCAGTAACAAACCATTTGAGCAAGACCAAGGCTGAGTACGCGCAAGATCAAGTCCGAGACGATACCAAGACTGTCTTAGTATTGGTCTCGGTTCTTTTTTTTTTCTTTTTTTAAGGAGCCGTCCCGATTCTCCTAATGTTCTCACTACAGCCTATTCAGCCAATCCGTTCCCTGCATTAGCTCATACAGGCAATATGTGCAGAGCTGCTTCGGTGTCCTTTTTGCATCTTCTGCATGTAAGGTCTCCGTTATACAGCCCTATCTTGTTCAGGTGCTCCTTTGTGGGAAAGTGTCCCGTAAGAAGCCCCGTTATGGTGCGTAGTTTGTTCCTGCTCATTGAGAGCAGTTCTTTCGCTACTTTTTCTGATGGTTCTTTTATAAATTTCTTCCCATGTGTTTGCCTGGGCGTCTTCCTCCAGTGTTTTTTGAGTTGTTCTTTTACCCACCCTTTTAACCATGACCTAGTGGAGCATCTGGGGATGCCCACAGATGGTTCGGGTCCGTTCATCAGTGTTGACGATCCTGCTCTTTGAATTTCGTCAGCTTTTTAATTGCCAGCGATTCCTTTGTGACCTGGGACCCACTCCAGTGTTACTCTGTTTCGAGTCGACAGTCTTCTAAGTTCTTCGTCGCATTCCCATACCAGCCGAGATGTTACCTTAGAGCTCTGAAGTGCTTTAAGGGCAGCTTGACTGTCACTGTAGATCCTGATCTGCCTGTTGTTGTAAGCTCTCATGTTATTTGCCCTTGCACATGTAAGTATTGCATAAACCTCTGCTTGAAATACCGAGGCATATTTACCAAGCGAGACGATTCCTTCATATTTGCTCAACTTGCGGTTCTTACTTTGCTCATCACTAATACTGAGTGACAAAATAATTATCACCAACTTTATTTCATTATTTGCGAACGAGAGATCTTCGTGCGCCAATTTTTTTTAGTTGGTGACCGTAAACATTTCTATTAAGTTTCCTATCTGGTGGTCACTTGCCATTTGCTAACACGTCAAGGTATATTTTCTAAAACTAATTAGCGCCCACCTTCACCTCTTCCTTAAATTAATTAATCAAATATATGCAACACATGCAATTTTAATTTTGTGCACGTATTTTCAACAATAACAGCAATGCTTATAAAGCACGATACTTTATTTTTGTTTTTCAATTTAATGCCTTAGATATTTACGATGTAATCTATTGATAAAAGGATAGGGAAATGATGATGAGATCATTTAGTACATATTTATTGATTTCAACATCATATTTGTAACCATTTGTTAAGTACTAGTGGTTTGTGCAACTGGTGCAACATTTGTTTAATTACACTTGCCCACTTTATTGCTATCGCGGTAATATGGTAAGTGGAATGTTTTTAAAAAATTTTTAAACAATCTTATACAGTGCTATTCAAAATTCCCCTCCCCCCCTAGTATCTTTTGAACGGCTACACTTACATTAATAAAATTTGGAGGGTGAAAATAAAGTGTTGTAAGCTTCTCTACGAATGGTAACAGGTGACGTAATAGTAATAGATGACGTTACAGCGCCACTCTGGTCAATAATTTTAAATAGGACCTTATGGCAAGTGATATCTCGTTTGAAAGGCATTGACATTGGCTACATAGCCATATTAATTTTGTTTGGGTTTAAACTAATTTTGACGGATAAATTAAATAAATAACAAAATTATTATTTCACATTTAAATATTGAAGATTTTTCAGTCCGCCTCTGGTTAGTTGTCAAAAAAATTGACGTTTTTAATTTAATAGTATTTGTTGCTTTGCAAAGTTTTTCTAAATAGCTTAAATATTTAATTTTATTATTGTTTAAAGAGACGTTTAAGAGTTTACATAGGCAAAATGGTACGTACTCAAGCCGACAAAGTAGCAGCTATCTTAATAATTGGTGAATCTGGAAAGAATATCCATGAAGCGGAACGTTTATTTAATGAGAGATACCCAGATCGCCCTATCTCAAGAACTTATTTGAGGGAGCTTCTTCACAAGTTTGAAGCAACAGGTAGTGTTCAAGATGCCAAACGATTTGGTCGACCAACTTTTAGTGATAATAAAAAAATTGATATAGTTGCTGAAATGGTAGTAAACCCTACTTCCTCTTCAACTAAAGTTGCGTCTATCTGTGAAGTAAGTAAAAGTACAGTACAGAGAGTGTTGGCTAAAAATAAATTTCATCCATACAAGTTAAAAATGGTGCACCACCTTTCGGATGACGACCCCGACAGAAGACTCGAATTCTGTCCTCACACCTTTCGTGAACAACATACCCAATTTCCAGAAAAAGTCAATGTTTGGGCAGGTATTTTGGGAAACCACATAGTTGGTCCTGTTTTCCTAAATTCAAATTTAAGCGGTGAAGTGTATCTGGAGATGTTACAAAATGCAATTGAGCCGTTAATTCTTGAAATTCTGGAAGAAGATGGTGCTCCTGCACATTATTATGGTACAGTAAGACGTTACCTGGATGAAGAATATCGAGGTAGATGAAGAATATCGAGGTAGATGGATCGGCCGGCGAGGTCCTATAGAATGGCCACCTCGGTCACCAGATCTGGCACCATTAGATTTTTTTCTATGGGGGTACTTGAAATAAAAGGGTTATACTACGGCACCAGATAGCATTGGCGTTTTGAAAGAAAGAATTATTGAAGAATGCAATGCAATTTCAGCTGACACATTCGAACGAGTACGACAAGAGTTTACTAATAGGATGTATTACTGTCAGGAAGTAGACGGAGCACATTTCGAACACTTGCTATAAGAATCCATTGTTGATATTTGATTCATTAAATTTAAAAAAATAATTTCAATAATTTTGGTATTTATTTAATTTATCCGTCAAAATTAGTTTAAAGCCAAACAAAACTAATATGGCTATGTAGCCAATGTCAATGCCTTTCAAACGAGATATCACTTGCCATAAGGTCCTATTTAAAATTATTGACCAGAGTGGCACTGTGACGTCATCTATTATTATTACGTCACCTGTTACCATTCGTAGAGAAGTTTACAACACTTTATTTTCACACTCCAAATTTTATTAATGTAAGTGTAGCCGTTCAAAAGATGCGAGGGGGGGAGGGGACTGTATACATTTTTGGAGCTGGACGAAGAGCTAAAATCTTATATTTTTCCCAGTGTATACGGGAAAAGTACCGTAAATCAGAGGAATTTATTGTTCAACGAAATTTCCAAAAAAAAGTTACTTGTACGAGGGTTTTATTTTATATTTTGCATAGGTATAAAGCTAGAAAAAAAACAGTAGATGACTTTTAAACGCTGTTATTTTTCAAAGAGAAATGCATTTTTGTATTCTTTGGAACCATTAACAAATTCGACGGCTCTACTCCAAAACGTCCTGTTGTGTATGTGTAAACAGAATCGACTTTGTTGACATATATTTTGACAGTTGACAGGAACCATTTAAAAGACAAACCTAGTACTTAAAAATAGTTAAAAATCTTGAAAATGGTGAATTGTAGCGTGTTTATCAAAAATAATACTTAGAAATTTAGTGCAGGGTCTCAGGTTAGAGTCTTTAGTTCGAAATAAAGAGTGTTTGTAGAATATGATACAATAGAAGTTCAAGAACCATTGGTACAAAAAAAAATTAACAAACATTGAAGATGTCTTGTATAATTTTAATGAATTCTCGTCGCTAGAAGTCTATTTTTGGTAGAAAATAAATAAATATAATATAAATTAGAATTAAAAATAGATTAAAATGTTGCTTTTTCTTTTTATCGTGGAAGAAAAAAATAGTATTCTGTATAACAAGGGCAGAAAATGAGCTTTAGCAGCCTGAGACTATTAGACCTGGTAGTTAAGGGATGCTAAACCGTTTCCTGCATGTGTGACACACAACTGTTTTTCGCCTACCGAATAAACCAAAAAATAGGAAAATATAATAAAAAAAACTTTGACATTCACTGACATTTAATTAAAAAATTCAAGTTGAACGTCAAAATTACAAGTGACAGACGGTGAAAAACTTCAAAAATCGTGGCGTTAAGAGTTTTCCGCCCTTGGGTTGTGAAACAATACTTTCCACCCTATTTTCGGTGTTGGTTTTCCGATGAGGTAGTTGAAAAAAAAATGTTGATAATTAATTTTAGGTAAAGTTTGCGCAATTTTCGTAATCGTCATAGTTTGCGTGAATATTGTTCGTGACTTTATATTTATAGACCTTTCTTAGGATTTAAAAATACAGTGGCGGTGCGACAAAATTTCAAACAGCCTAAAAACTGTTACTTTGAACATACACTTCACCGCAAGATGTATTTTACGCTTAACTTCTGAACTTCCTGTGAAAAATGTACGGCATACTCAAGCCCAATCTTTGCTGAACAATTTGTTTTTTGATTAATCCCGATATCTGAATTATTAAAAGAAAAACACAGGTTTTAAGGGAAATAATGCTATAATGCTTTATTAACAACAAAAATTAATATGGGCATCAGCTGAATTAAGATTTTTCTTATAAAAATCGAGTATTGTCACCACGAACAGTTCATAGATGCAATTAAAGCAGCAACCGCGTCTTGGGGTAACTGCTGCCACTCGTTCGTCAATGCCTGTGGTATGAAACCAGAGTTGGAATCCTTCTGTAGTTCTGTCTAACTCAATAGGTTTGAGATTCGGAAGATGTAAAACTACGGTACCATGAACATCTGCCAATATTCTAGATCAAATTGGAGCAGAGGCCGCTCCTGAAGAAACCGATTTTCCCTTGCCGTTATTTTTCTTTAAATCGGTGTTTCTGCTTTCATAATGCAGATATTGGGATGAAACAAAAAATAAGCTGTTCAGAAAATTTTGGGTTTGAAATTAAATTATATTAAAATCTAAGAAGCTACCATTATAATATTTTTTGTTTTCTATTCTGATCGTAATTATGTGACAATCCTGAGGAAAATAATTTTTAAAATATTGTTTTGCATCTGAATATATTGTTTATATCGTATCCCATTTGAACACCGTTGGTTGCGCTTATAGAAAACTTGTGCGTCTATAAATACTACTGGAGTTTTAACAAAAAACAAATTTTCCACCATTCTCTTTCTTTTATTGCTATCTCCTTTCATTGTGCTGATCTCGAATCGATAAAATTTTGAGTTTTAGATTCAGTTTGAACATTCTGTGCGAAGAGTGCGGCGCGCAATTCGAAGTGTAAAAAAAAATAACGAAATGGTATGTCAAATACTTTTATGCATTTTTAGTTAATTTTTTTTAATTTCCGTTGGAAACTGCAACTGGTCAAAACTGACCAGCCATCAATTTTGCTTTAAGGAGCTTAAAAACTAATGACTAGTTTAATAAATAATTAAGAAAAATACATAGCAGAATTCCGACTTTAAAGTGAAAACTTGTTGTTTTTCTGCATATACAATTTTCAGGATTAAATTTTTTAAAAACTCAACATTTACAAATTTCTCTTTTTTCTAGAAAACGATATTTAAAATAACCCAAAATAAAAAATTTCCTGCAGCATTTGACCACCTCTTACTACTATAACATTTTTAAAAATTGGAAAAATAAAATATTTCTAATTGAACTTTGAAATCTTCTTGACTATTTAGAATGTTTCTTTTGTCGATATATTGAAAATTACACTTTCATTTGACAATATTGAGTTTTTTTATGTAATTTTTCGAAAAAACTTTTCATCCTTAAACTGAAGTACGGAATCTTCTAATTTTTTAACAAATAATTAATAGTTAATACAAAAATCAAAACGACAAAAGTTAATTAACATTTTTTATGTTTTTAAAGAGCTTTAGTAAGCTAGAAATAATAACAAATTATTACAAAATAAGTTACAGCTGAACTACATTACTTTTTCTACAAGCACTTTTCCAGTTAATCGATAAACTTTTGCAGATATTTATTAATGGTTTTTTATGAAATATCATTTGTTTGTCTTATCTTGTTTTTCAATTCTTTCCAAAAGAAAAAGAATATAATATGAGGTGTGGTGACCTTGTGGGTAACACGAAGCACTCTAAGACATTTTAACCAAACTATTCCAAATAAGTGGATTGACTGAGTCGTTAGGTGATCCTAAAGTTCAACCAATGAAGCTTGGTTGCCACTCAAGAACTCAACAAATATTCATGGAACCATTGATGAGATAGTTTGGTAACACGAATCACTCTAAGACATATTAACCAAACTATTCCAAATAAGTGGATTGACTGAGTCGTTAGGTGATCCTAAAGTTCAACCAATGAAGCTTGGTTGCCACTCAAGAACTCAACAAATATTCATGGAACCATTGATGAGATTCTTTGGTAACACGAAGCACTCTAAGACATATTAACCAAACTATTCCAAATAAGTGGATTGACTGAGTCGTTAGGTGATCCCAAAGTTCAACCGATGAAGCTTGGTTGCCACTCAAGAACTCAACAAATATTCATGGAACCATTGATGAGATTCTTTGGTAACACGAAGCACTCTAAGACATATTAACCAAACTATTCCAAATAAGTGGATTGACTGAGTCGTTAGGTGATCCTAAAGTTCCACCAATGAAGCTTGGTTGCCACTCAAGAACTCAACAAATATTCATGGAACCATTGATGAGATTCTTTGGTAACACGAAGCACTCTAAGACATATTAACCAAACTATTCCAAATAAGTGGATTGACTGAGTCGTTAGGTGATCCTAAAGTTCCACCAATGAAGCTTGGTTGCCACTCAAGAACTCAACAAATATTCATGGAACCATTGATGAGATTCTTTGGTAACACGAATCACTCTAAGACATATTAACCGAACTATTCCAAATAAGTGGATTGACTGAGTCGTTAGGTGATCCTAAAGTTCAACCAATGAAGCTTGGTTGCCATTCAAGAACTCAACAAATATTCATGGAACCATTGATGAGATTCTTTGGTAACACAAAGCACTTTAAGACATATTAACCAAACTATTCCAAATAAGTGAATTGACTGAGTCGATAGGTGATCCTAAAGTTCAACCAATGAAGCTTGGTTGCCACTCAAGAACTCAACAAATATTCATGGAACCATTGATGAGATTCTTTGGTAACACGAAGCACTCAAATACATCTTAACCCAATTGTTTCAAACAAGTAGACTGAGTGACCCCTAAATTCAACAGACTTCACATCATTGGATTTATTGTTGTGTAAACGTTTTCTTGTTACGAACATAATTTCACTTATTTTTAGAAAGAGAAAGAAAAATTAATTAAAACCACTTCATGTATGCTACTATTTTAAAGAAAATTTTGAATAGCTGGTAACGTAGCAGCAGGTGAATTGGAAATCGAATAGTCCAACTCCAGTAATTGGCATAATATAACGAAGTAACTGGTCAGTTATTAACGCGGTTCACTGTTTCATAAAAAATTTTAACGACCTGAAGAAGTTGGGGTTACTTAGCATTAATTTCATCCAGGGGCGTGTGCGAATTGTGTCTATCTATATATAGGGTAATTTTAATCTTCTATATTAAATTCAATGAAAAACATTATTTCGCGATATTCGAATTTGTAAAAAAAAATTTATATGCACGCCATAGGGCGGCATTTCTCATCAATGGGATTAAAAATATGGGTTATTACATTAACATTAGAATAACTATAAGTCACTTGATTCATTAAATAACTCGAGATCTTTATTAAATATTTCAAAACAATGTAATATTTTCACACGTTCCATAATATCCTTATCAAATATTTGAAGGTGTACCTGTAGTTAGATATAAATTAGTTTAAAGTGTTTTGGGTGATAAATTTTAAATGTGAGTCATGTGTGATGTGTACAATGAGTATTACCTACTTGCAAGATTAACGCCAAGGCCGTATCTAATTTCTTAACCCGAAAGATCAAATTGTTGACAAATACAATTTATTCCCTTGTACCAAATCGAGAGAATTTATTGAGATAAAATTTTATAAATATACCAAAAATATTAATATCAAATCGGTTGGTAGATGTTTATATTTTTAAGTGACAATAGTACAGACAGAGCTTCTGAGCCCCTACCTCAAGGTGGGACTTGGATAGATTTACTAGGACTTGGAACGATGAACTGTTTTTTTTCCGGATGATCTGGCATCTCATTATCCTGAATCGGAACAGAGATATTCCAAAAACAAGAAAACGATAACCGTCAGTTCAGTGTTTATTGAAAAAATTTCACTATTTAAAAAAATTTTATGGATACATTTTAAAATAAAAAATATTTCCGTTAAATCATTAAGAGCAGGTAATTTTTCTGGTTCGTGTTGATGGTATTCAAGTTATTTTCTTGTTTTTTTTTGAGATCAATTTGAATATTTCACAACAGCTGTGGCTGTTTCGGATTTTGTTGCATTTACTCGAAATCGATGAGTGTTCAAAATTTGGCACAGTTTCAGTTTATATGATGGGATATTCGTTACACAAATTACGTGGGATTATGAGAGAATCGTGTGCAACGAAACTTTTAAATAAATCTGGAAAATTAGTAAGTAAATTCGAATTTAATCATCTCCTTTTACAGAAACTTAAATATAAATATTTGTAGTTTGCTGAAACCCTACCGAAACGTGGAAATTTTGATTTCCCAAAAATAATATAAATATATAAAATTTCAACACCCACAATTCTCAAATATAAAAAAATATATGTTATATTCAATGCTGTGTATTTTATCTGTAGTAAACTGATATGTTTACTACGTTTGCTTACAAATAATAATAAGGTGGGATTTTAGATAATAGTGCCGTCAATTTAGCCAGAAATATAATGGTCAAATAACAAGACAGATACTTATTGCAGAGACCATGGGTACACCAGTAGATATAAAGAAGAAGTCCCCATCAATTCCAAGTTTGCTAAATAAGTTTTTCGTGGTCAAAATTTTTGGATTTTTGAGTTTTCTCGTGAACAGTACACATTATTAAAAAACTAGTTAAACCAAAATCTACAAATTGGTCCGAATACTTTTTTATCTAAAAATCACCATTTCAGAGATATCGCAATTCTAAAAGTCCAACGAGTTATATTCCATACAATATGTATATATTTCCATACCACTTGGCGCGTCTTTTTTATCACGAATCACGAACGGTTTGGATAGAGTTTTATGGGATAATATTCTATTTATTGCATATTAATGAATGATATTGATATTGAGAGGCGATATTGATATAGTGGCTATTGATTTTAATAGTATTATCGATTTCTATTGATACCTTAATCTGATTGACCTTACTACTGTTTCATTTGAGTTTCTTTTCCCATACCAAGCTGATTGTCGACGAAACAAACAAATGTTAACTTTCCCTGCTTTTTTGTGATAATAATTCGAGGACCATATTTCAATTTCAAGTTGGTTTTGTTGTCTGAGGATGTATTGCACAAATATTTTTTTTATTTATCTAGCTTAAATTAACAATCATCACTATTTTCGATAAATTTAAATATTTCCTCCATCGCAGCATTCGTTAATTCATCTTGAGGGCGATCAACCTCAACTAATGGGCCTCAACAACGATTTGTAGCAATATTTAGCCTCAGCACGTATATGTAGTTGTGAGTAAAATTAGTTTGCCCTGTTTCACAATAAAATAACAGTATGCGGCAAGGTCTCTTTGAGTATTAGAAAGCCGAAAAAATAGAAAGCCATAAATCATTTCTAGTCTTGACCTACCAACAAGCGAACAATTGATTGTCATAGGTGCAATGTAGCTTCCGATTGGTCTGTGAAAAATTCACTTGAATTCTTAGTCCACATAGACTGTTAACGTCCCAGGGTTGGTTTAGTTCATTTCTGTTATTTACGAGACATTAGAGAGTTTTCGAAGCCGCTTAAAAACACTCCGATTAACGCTATTTGACAACTTTGACATAAGGTATGTCACTTAGCGTATACCGCTCCCGGTATCTTACGGACGGTAGACATAGCGGTTGCATTAACGAAAAGGCCACGGAGAGACGAAAAATCTAACCTCAATTCAATGAGTGATGTCTGTATTCTGTATGTAGTCCTGTCTGTGGTATCTGTTTTTTTCACTAAAATTTCAACATCAAAACGAAAATAATTTCTACGGACAGACGAGCCAAATTAAAAGTTCCATACATGTTGACTCTGTTAACTCTGGGGTTTTCGTTTAGAGCTTCTAGTAAAAGCACATCATCTATGTCACTATCTGAATCGGCATCAAACGCAACAATTTCCTCACTTAACATTTTTTTAATTTTGAAACGCCTTTTACGAGCAGCAACAAATCAAATAATATTGTAACAAACAAAAACTTGTGTTACCGTTACCGTTGGGACGCAGGAGGTTCGAAAACTATATATTTATCTGTCAAAATAGTCGTGAGGTTAGATTTATATTAACCGCTACCGGCTCTATTGTGTTCTAAGATGTTGCTGTAATTGAGATTTTGTTTTATTGACTATAATAATCAAAATTATGGCTTTTTGGCGACCATTCGAAGTGGAAGATATTGTTATATAGGCTCCGAACAATGAATATACTAGAACAATGTCAAAATGTATTTATTTATTCTGCTTGATTCCATGTGGTAGTGAATATTATAAGTTGATGAATTTTTTACCAAAGGTTTTGAAATTTCTGAAAGTGGAGAATAGGAATTTGAGATAATAGACAGAAAGAAATTTGGTATGTTCTAGTCGCGATCTACGGAAAAAATGATACCAAATGTGTAGGTACTGGCAACTGAAACTAGAAAATAATGGATCTGCAGAATGAATACATAATTGACAAAATTTTCAAAAAAATCCATTATTATTGTTATCGGTAAAACAACTGCTATTCATCGGGAAAAAAGAGTACAGAAAACGCTAGTGCGTTGGGATCCTGCAATAAGGAAAAATTTGTTTGAAACCGGTTCTGCTTCTGCTTACAGATTTCTTTATCTCGCCGACAAATTGTGAAACGGTGCAAATTGATTTTACTCACAACTATTATACGTCCATGGGACTGAGTATCTTTTGAGTGTATATTCTCAGACTTGTATGGTTTATATAACCATTTTTATAAGCATTTTTACTTATACTAAACATGAAGATGTTAAAAATTATGTCTAGGTACTTACTCTTTCTTATTTCGTGATGATTTAAGTGGAATCGATTCTGCATTTTTGACTATTTTCAGCTCGAGATTTCCATTTTCCCATTTTTGATCTGCCTGTAGTTCACTTAATGTTTTCTTCAATACCTCATAATCACAGCCGTTTTTTATTTTTTCTAGAATATTAGCTATCTTCGCGTCATTGGATCTATCAGATAAAAAATATTAAATTTTATCACTTATAATTGCACAAGTGGTTTGTATTTTATCGGGTAAATTTGGGTTGTTTAAAGAGAAACACGACACCGAAGGTGGAGTGTTTTTAGGTTGACAGTTATTCGAGTCAAATTGCTAAAGGAAACAGTTTAGAATTTGAACAACACAAAATTTACCCAATATCAATACAAACCTCGAGTGTAATTCGGCAGGACAATTTAATGAATGAGAAATTTGGAAACATATCAATGCAAATTTTTTTTATGAAACATTAAAAATAAACACATTTTTATTTTAATGTACAATTATTAAAAATTGAAATTCATAGTAGGAACAGTGATATCGCTGCGGGTGTCACAGCTAATCGTTTCTGTAGTAGATGTTGAAGTTTTTTCATTTTCCAAACGAACTGATTGAATAATGCTTGAATGATACTCTTTGTCAACTTGTAAGTTTATTGATGATTAATTGCTGTGTCCTGTTATTTTTATTAGAGCTTGTTCTTCAAGTCCGCTTTTACTTAATTCGCTAACTGCTGCCGCTCGATTTGAGTGATTTGTAATTTTGACACGTTTGACATCTAAACCAATGCGTTTAGTCCATTTGGAAATTTCATTAATTCCAATCGGCAAATTCTTGTACCAACCTTTAGAATTTTTTTTTTCCAAAAGGGATTTGGTGTAAGAAATACTCTGTCCGAAGTTATAAAAGTGTTTCGTTTTTCCATTAACTTTTTGAATAAACGTATTGGGCAAATATCTTCGTCGAAAATATTAGGCGTGATCCATTTGCTGTCACATAATTTATTGTTGCCGCCTGGTCTCGTTTTCGAAAATAAAGGATTATACTCGATACGTCCAGTTTCTTTTCCATTATTTTCAATTTCATCAATTTTTAATAACTTTAGGAAATACCCATCTCGGCCAAAAAACTTCCAGGAAGAAATCCACGACAAATTTCAACTCCAATAACCCCAAGCCCCCAACCACCAATGCTTGTGAATCATTTCATTCGCATTTTAATAGTTCGATATAGGTATCAAACACATCCATCCATATTTATTTTTGTTAATGAACTTCTCAATGTTCAATCCGAAGTATTCAGATTGCGAAAAGTCTATTCGCGCCATGCGATTTACACAAGTACGACAAGGAAAATATGAGCAAAACTACTTGAAAGAGAGAGAAGAATAATTGTGCGCTCGGCGATGGGCGTGTGTTCAGTTCCAGCTACCTAAAACAGTTGGGGGTTTGTTCAGTGCGCCCCCCTATTTTAACCGCTGTTGCCAGAAGCGCAGATTAATTTGTACAAATGATATTTTTGTCTCGTTATCGTTAACTTTTTTTCGAGCTCATGCACTATAGGGTAAAACTAAACACTTTCATCCGGCAACAGTGTCCTTTACAGAGAGAATTCACATTTAAACTTTTACACGCCCATCGCTGAGCGCACAACTATTTTTCTCTCTCTTTCGAGTAGTTTTGCTCATACTTTCCTTGTCGTACTTGTGTATATCGTATGGCGCGAATAGATTTTTCGCAATCTGTATATATAAAATGCAGTACACCACATGTATTTAAAAATTTTGCCACAAAGAAAAAACAAATTTTTGTTGCTAAAAAAATTGAAGAGTATAAAAATAAAAATATTTCAAAGTTGTCTTATGTTAAAATATTATCATATTATTATTCATGTATATAACTTAATGTAAATATGTATAAATTGTTGTAATACAGTTAGCTATTAGATTTATATGTAGTCATTAATCAAATCTAATCAATCTGATTGAAGTGTATTATTGTAATAAAGGTGTGCCGACTTGGGCGATTTTTATTCAGTATACCTGCCTGATTGGCCTAGATGGGAATCGCCCATTACAACATCCTTTTTAGAAACTAACTTAACCCTATTTATTGTTGGAATAATTTCTACTCTAAACAACAGCGCTTGTGTGGTAAACTAATTTATAAAATTTCTTTACCCTTTTTTGAAAATATTTAAGACATTCTGTATATTAAAGTAAACGATAAAATAAATCACTGTTTTATGTCACACAAGATAAATTACGCAAATTAACTCACCTCTGTAAATTTTCATCGCAACTATCTTTTTTTCTCTCCTTCATTTGCAGTACCAGCTGGAGCAATTTCACTACAATTTCCTCATGATTCACCAGCTGAAAATAGAATTGAATCAATAATATGCAGGAGCGGATTCATAAAATTTTAAGAAATAGATAAGCAAATGTATAAGTGACAATGAAATTCGATCGATATGTTTTCGATTGGGCACTCAATATTTCTTATCGAAAAAATTTGGTGTCCAGACTAAAAAGGGTATTCCTTAACCGTATAAACATGGTTATCTACGAATATGAAAAGAAATCGATCCAAAATTTTGAAGAACAAAATAATTTGGAATTTGGAATTACTAATGCATCAAAACTTTATCATTCATTATCAAGATCATTTATAGGAAAAAAGGAAATCAGTACCAAAACCAAAATTACAGTTTATAAAACAGTTTTCCGGCAAATCCTTACTTATGGAAGTGAAAGCTGGATACTGTCACAGAAATCTAAAAGTCGAATCCAAGCAATGGACATGAAATATTTGCGGAGGATGTGAGAAAGGAACTGGAAGTAGAACCAATACTCAAATTATTAGATTACCAAAAGCTTAAGTGGTTCGAACATTTAATAAGAATGAGCAACAGACCAGTCAGGATGTATGGGAAACACGAATTACTACAAAAAGGAAGAGAAGAATTTCCTCTACGAACAAAAAATTTAGATATAAATACATACCCTTACACCTTCGGGTATAAAAAGGGTTTTTGATTATATATATGTCGTGGTCGCATAGCATTTCGTGAAAACCCGAGGCAGCACATGAACCGTCGGCATATCGTGTAAAACAGCACCAATTCATTATCTGCCGCGGCATTTCATGAAACGCCGGGCATGTTGTGTACCGAACCGTCAAACATAATCTGTCGTGCTGTAGACGTTGGGGGTTCATGAAATGCGTTACAGAGGCGTCAGATAGTGTAACTAAAGTTTATTGTTGTCCGCTGATGTTGATTGCGGAAATGGCGGAAGAAAACAGTGAGAAAGTGATATTCGAGCAGCACTACCTCAAGTATTATACAGCCAAACCAAACATGCAGTCGTAGTCGCTGAAGAAATTTTAAAGATATTTTTGAATTTTGGTGCACCTTCTATACTGCAAAGTGATAATGGGCGCGAATTCTCAAATAGAGTTGTGGATGAATAGAAAATCTTATGGATTTGTGCATAGTCCATTGGAAGCCTCGACATCCACAAAATCAGGGGAGCATCGAGCGCTCTAATCAAGATGTGGAACACATGTTGAGGACGTGGATGGCGTACAACAAATGTACAAAATGGTCAATCATATGCTATTTTGTTCAGTGGCAGAAAAATAGCTTATTTCATAGAGACCTGGGCCGATCTCCGTATAAAGCAGTTTTTGGTAACGAGCCCAAATGTAGCTTGGCTTCCACAAATCTCCCACCTCACGTTATTGGAACAATTACCACGGAAGAGGGGCTCGAGAAGCTAGAAGCTGGAAGAAATTGAGAAATTAGAAGAAGCTCAAATAAAAATTGAAGTTGATTCGGCACAAGAGGATAAAAATCAAGAACCAACCGCTACTGAAGCTGGCGATGAATCAGCATTTACAGTACCGGAAGAATGTTTAACAGAAAATTAAGATGCTATGGACACCGACATCCAAAGTGAATAGTGGCAATGCAAATATTGAAGGCTCGACAATTGGATTGGACTCTCTTGTCTTGTATGTGAAAAAGATGTTATAGAAATATCTATAGAGGTTTCCACTTTCACCTAGAGAAAAGGCGATACACTATCTGATGTGTCTGTAACGCATTTCATGAACACACAACGTCTACAACACGGCAGATTCTGTTTGAAGGTTACAAGGTATACAACATGCCCGGCGTTTCATGAAATGCCGCGGCAGATAGTGAATTGGTGCAGTTTTACACGATATGCCGATGGTTCATGTGCTGCCTCGGATTTACACGAAATTACGGATTTCGCTATGCGACCACGACATATATATTTATGAGTTTATAAAACTCGTGGTAGTTGCAATTATCTTCAATTTTCAACGAATAAAAAAGCGTCAGTTGAAATATTGTTGTTTTTTCTTGGAAGCTGTATTTGTTTATAAGTTCGTTAGTCTCTTCACAATTGCTGAAATGCTCTTTTTTCTACCTTTGTTTTGCAACGTAAAATTAATTAAATTGTTTTTACACTGAAAAAAAGAAACTCTTGGAAGAAAAGATTATACCTTTGGCACAAAGAATTGGCGCTTTTGAATAGGTCCAAGAGCGAGTTTTCTTCAGCCAAAGGATTAATTGTCTTTTCATAAGTTTTTAAAATTCCTTCACGGAAAAACTTAATCTATTTGTTCAAAGTCCTTACAGTCTTAGCTTCAAACTAGTATGTAAGATATTTCTTGATACAAAACTTAAATATTTTGTTTCAAGGAATCCACTTCTTGGGACAATGCCGTAGAACTATAACAAAAAACAACTCTCTTGACATAAGAACCTTAGAACTTGCTTTGAAAGGAAATCTTTCTTATTACAAGAGCAAATACATTAGATATAGACATATACATTGAGAGGATTTCCACCAGGTACTTGGGAGAATTGAAATGTCTCTTGAATGAATGCCGTGATATTTATAATTTTCGTAGCCCTTGAAGCAAAACAAACTATACTTGGTTGAAGGGAAAAATATTCAAGAGAATCAAGACATTTCTTCAAGAGAACCATCTTACTTTAGCTAAGAACTTTTTTCTATAGGCAAGAGATATTCTCTTATGCTGAAATAATTTCTCTTGTCGCTAATAATTTCTTGTCAAGAGAGTTGACTACTTTGGTTCAAGACACCCATTTTTATCAGTGTAGTAATATTGCGTGCGTGTTTTGTGGTGAATACATCCCCTATACCTGACCTGACTACTATACAATAATTAAGTTTCGTGGGCTCAGTTTCCTTGGTATGTGTCTAGCGAATTAGTTCACGGTTTTTGCCTAACAACGAAACGTCAAAATAGTGTCATTTAAATTTGAAAAAAACTTCCTAAATTTCAAGAGTAACCGCTGAGAGAAATTAACGCCGATATGGTATGTGATTGGTTTTTTTTTTTAAATTCATTTTCATAAATATATTATTGATATTAGTTTTTTATTTTTTTCTATAGCTAATGTTAAAATGTTGTTATAGCAACTCTTTTGGGTAGATTAAGTATCACTTTAAAGGGTAGATAAAATGTTTTAACTTTTTTTATTCAATTCAATTTACAAATTCAAACACATTAATTCGAAGGATTAACAACAAGTGTAACTTTACCATTATCATTATTAGAAACATCTATTTTTGGAACACCACAACTTGTACTCGTTTGCTTAGACACTTGAACCGAGGTACTGGTTTGATTTTCAGGTCCACCAAGTATACACTTGGATATAGCAATCTTTTTGCATTCTGACTGTTCAATGTAAGACTCTGCAACAGTCGACGATTTCCTTCCACTTAAGCGTTCAACTTTTATGAATGAATGAATGTCTTTATTTACAAACGTGTACAACACATTTGCCCCAAGAATGCGAAGATTAGCTAGAAGCTACTCTTTAACTCTTAACCTTCAAGGGTTACAATATATGAACAAAAAAAAAATAAAAATATATTATTTCATTTAATATTATAAATTAAATGTAAAATACATAAAAATAGTTCAATGTAAATTAGTTTGTCGAAATCAAGAATTGTTTTTCAAGCAGCATATTTTTAACCCTGTGCTTAAAGGTATAAAACGAAGTCGCCGTTATATAGGATCGGTAGAAATTATATAATGTAAAGGAACGTTCAAATATGACGGAAGACTAGATCAGCACCAGAGTTTGCCAACATGGTAACTGAAAAACAACGGAAACAACGGTACATTTGGTAGCTTCAAAAAATCCGCAATCTTCTTGGGTATCTTATATATAGTTTTAATCCCCACCGATTGAGTAGTGCACTCTTGCTGTCGGTAATTCACAAAAAACTTACTGTGAGGTACTGAGGTACGTTTTTGGGGCGCAAGCCAATGTACTTTCTTACAATTTCCAATAAACTGCCTCCATTTTTCTTGTCAGTAATACAGTACTACCTATCCTGCTTGGTTTTAGTATCATCTGACTCCAGGATTTTAGACTTTTTAGCTTTGTATTCTCCACTCAGGTTTTTCAGTAAGGTGGTTAACTTGCTGAATTTAGAAATGTCACAATTTTAAGTCACCAACAACGTACGCTTCAGCATCGTTTCGCTTTCTTTGACTTTTCAGAAAAATACGCCTTAAACACTTTTGTCCACGACCACTTAATAATAAGTCAATATTTTACCTCGTCTTCGACTCGGGATAATTTTCAAAATATTCATGAGCTCTAAAAAATTTCCGGAAACAATTTGACCTCGTGTGGTATTCGGTAAGAAAGTTCCTAACCAAATGTGTTTATTTCGAACAACATCAATTTTCGTCTTCATCAAGTACTTGCAAAACATAGAAGGTTTTGTCGACTTGATTATTTAGTTACCATGGCAACTCAGTGAAACTCTAAGCTAGAAATTATTTCTGTTTTGAATTTGTCAAAAACAGCACGACGTAGAAAAATGTCTCGCTTCGGTAAAGAAAGTAAAGAAAATATTCGCCAGAATTTTAAGCAGTTGACACCCGCGAATACTAGGAAATCGAAGGCAAGTGTATGGAAGCAGTTTATAAACTTTTGCGCAGAAAAAGCGTATGATTTCGACAGAGCGGATATTCATGTGGAAAAACTGGCGCTTATTCTTGAAGACTATGCCTTCAACATGCGAAGAAAGAACTCCGAAGACTACAAGGAGAGTGTTATCAAAGTTCTATGGAACTCTACAGCAGTTGCAGGAATAATTTTTTTTGAAAGGCACAATCGAAAATTTGATCCATTCTCTGACATAAAATTTGTCAACGCAAGAGCTGCAAAAAATGCTAAGCGGCGGAAGCTACAAATAGATCCAACCAAGAGAAAGGCAAGTTCATCCGCACTATCACCAGACGAATTGAGAAAGATTATTGAGCTTTGGGACGAAAACACTACGGAAGGATTGCAAAGAAAGTTCTTTCACATTGCTGCTTATGAATTGGCCTGGAGAGGAAATGAAGGAGCGGCAGCAACAATAGAATATTTTGTGGAGGAAATTGACAATCAAGGGGAACCAACCGGAAGCATTGAGTATAACCCGGTTTTCTCCAAGACCACCCAAGGCGGTTCAAAAAGATTGACCGACAGTAAGTGGCTAGTACCGAATACAGTCAATGAAGAATTATGCCCAGTAAGACTGTTCAAAAAACTAATAAGCAAGCGAGGCCAACTCATCAAAACGAATCGTTTATTTTTAACTCCAAATCCATACTGGCAGCACCCCAATTCCAAAGGCTGGTACAAGAACAACCTGGTTGGACAAAATACAATATCTTCCTGGTTCAAATCGGCGGCATCAGTGATTAGAATCGATGTTAACAAGATCAAGATAACAAATCATTCTGCGAGGGAAACTGCTGTTTCAACTTTAGCCAAAACGGGAATTGGAGAACAGCAATTAATTAAAATAACAGGGCGTGGTAGCAGTCACTCCATAAAACCATATCTGCAAATTGACTCTGGCCATCATCAGGAAATAATTGACACAATGAGGTCTGCTTCAACTTCTACAAAGACAATCCAAGAATCTCTAAATCAAGAACAAGCAACTTCCAATCAACCTGTCATAGTATATAATAATTGCGTTTTTAATATAAACATTAATCATAATGGTCCAAAGAATTTAGAAAACATCTAAGCTCGTAGATGAAACGAATCAAAAATTAGATTGTCAAAAAAATATTCTGTCATTATATCCACGAGGAAAAAATTTCCAAAAAATTCATCCGTTGCGATGGTGATCTGTCAGAAATACACGTTCTGATTGGTTAAAAATCACTTGTGTGGAATTTTCTTTGAAATTTTATTTTTTACCTGAATTTGAAGTCTGGCTATAGAAAAAAATGGTGTATTGCACACGATGATAAAATCACATTATCTTCTCGAGCATAATTAGCGTCTCGACGCTAAAAACCACTCTTATAGATAAAGTGCAATTTTATCGTCTTGTACAATAAATAACTATTAATAATTATTATTGAATGCTTTTAAAGTGATATTTGAAACTGATAATTAAAAATTAGTTTAATAATAGTCTAACTTTTAAGTGGTTATCTATACTTGCATAAATATGTTATGTACAGGGTGTTGCTATACAACAGTATGTTCGGTAATTGATATAGTAACTAGGGTTTTTGGTTTTTCGACCTTCTTTATTTCTAGAGGCACGAACTTTTTCCACCACTCGATGTTATTTTCAAATGTTTGCAACTTTACAAATTAGACTGATAAATTTTGACCATATTTATGTTTTGTGACCGGCTACAACTGCAATTTACATTTTTTGTCTTCTTGATTGCTGCACACAATACAAAGCAAAGTACACAAATATATTCATATAATGTTTGAGGCAGCTCAAAATTATTCTGTAAATTCAAGTTTTAATGTCAATTAATATTAATTTACAACGTGCCCAAAAGCATAAAAAGACACTAGAAAAACCTGGTCTAATTAATTTGTTAATATAATTTTGTTTTTTGTTACTTTTTGAATGTATCAAAATATTTATGAATGTTTTGTTTGTTACAGAGTTCCGCAAGCACTGAACCAAAGACTTGCAACAAATGCAAAGAACAAATCAAAGGAGGAGTGAGTTTATTTAAATTATTTACCAACATTACATACTAATTCAGAGTTTTTTTTTCGTATTAATTACAATAGTTGCTGAAAAAATTTGGATCAAATCGATATATTTTAAGAGGAAATTTTTAAGTAAATTTATTAGAAATATTTATGTACACTGTATAGTGGCGTACTTTTACAGCTAAACGCTTTGAATAATATGTTAGGCAATACTGCATGATGTAAGTGTAATAATAAATAACGAGCCTTATCCAGTGTTTGATAATAATTCCGGAATTTTTTAAATATTCCGATTTTATTCCCAGAATTTCCTTCTGAACAGTAAGAGCTTTTGCATTTTCAAGTTATGTTATTTCTAATATCGACATGGTGTTGACGGGTTTGTTTGTAAACAATCAGCCCTATTATGCTGTAACTTCATTGACTTGATTTCAAGTTGAAATCTTGACGGAAAAATGACATTTGGCTTACATTTTAATAAAAATAAGCGACTGGTATGCTGTTAAAAAGTTTACAATCCATCTTGATTCAAAACTTGAAATGAAGTTGAACGCAAGTGGGGTAATTATACCCCATTCCCATTTGGGGTCGACTAGTCATTAGTCGAGACACTTTAGAATTAACGTGAGATTACCAATAAAACACACAATATCTATTTTCACCAGTTTATTTTCCACACACACATCGGGTATAGCTTCACAATGATGGTAGAACATTTACGGTCTAGCAATTTCTCATAGTGATCCAATAATAATAATAAGTAGGGTAGCGAATAGTACAAAATCCACAGGATACAAAAAAAGGGAGCAAAGTACTTAAACAACATTACGGAATCATCTACATTAAAATGGCCTAAGCAATTAAAGTAAAGAATGACCGGCGTTTTAGGGTGCATTTCATATTTATATGACAAGTGACGTAAGGGGGTACCGAAGAGAGAGAATTGGCCCTCATTGGCCGTTCGCGAAATTTCCAGTGTACTGGTTTTGGACACCTGCATCGGTCACCGTCTTTTTTGCTGAAACGACACGATGTATGAGGTATGTTTTTTAAGTAAGTACCGTTTTGGAATTAAAAAAAGACGTGCAAAGATATCAAAATAATTTTATTTTTACATGAAAGCCTGTACCTTAATCTACTTTTCTACATAATTTCCGTGAATATTGAGGCACTTGTCATAACGTGGCACCAGTTTTTTAATACCCTCCTCATAAAATTCTGCCGCCTGACTTGTTAACCACTGTATCACAAATGTTTTGACTTCGTTATCGTCTTGAAGACGCTGGCCGCCCAGGTGTTTTTTCAACTGCAGGAACAAATGGTAGTCGCTGGGCGTCAGATCTGGGCTGTATAGAGGATGATCTAGAGTTTCCCATTGAAAAGATTTGATAAGATCTTTGGTCCGATTAGCCACATGTGGACGGGCATTGTCATGCAGCAAAACGATACCCTTACTCAACTTGCCACATCTTTTGTTCTGGATTACACGACGCAGATTGTTCAATGTCTCACAATAAGACGCTGCATTGATTGTCTCATTACGAGGCAGAAACTCCACTAGCAATACTCCTTTTTTGTCCCAAAAACTGTGCACATGATTTTCCGGGCAGAAATTGTTTGCTTAAACTTCACTTTTTTGGGTGATAATGAATGTCGCCATTCAGTGGATTATTGTTTCGATTCTGGTGTGACGTAGGCCACCCATATTTCGTCACCAGTAACAATTTGGTCTAAAAAATCTTCACCTTCATTGTGGTACCGCTCAAGGAAAATCAATGCACTGCCTAAACGTTGGGTTTTGTGCAAATACGTCAACATTTTTGGAACCCAACGTGAACACAATTTCCGGTAATTTAAGTTCTCGGTCACAACGCGATACAAAACACTACGAGAATATTGAGGAAAGCAGTCGCACAATGATGAAATTGTAAAGCATCTGTTTTCTCTCACGTTTTTGTCCACTTTCTGCACCAAATCTTCATTAACGACCGAAGGACGCCCACTCCGTTCTTCATCATGCACATTTGTGCGGCCATCTTTAAATGCTCTCACCCATTTCCTTACCATTCCATCACTCATAATGTTTTGTCCGTAAACTTCACAGATCTCACGATGAATATCGATCGGTTTCACGCCTTTAGCACTAAGAAATCGTACTTCACAATCGGCGGGACTCACGATTATCGGAGGCATCTTAAACACTCAGTAAACAACGTATACAATGAATAATCAGACTGTAATGGCGTCAGTGCATAGACAAGAGATGTAGGTAACCAGCGCGCATGCGCGGAACGCCGACCGTAGCGCTGCGGCAGCGGAATCGCAAAACAGTACTTACTTAAAAAACATGCCTCGTATGTTTTGAGCGACACGGGCTGAAATTATATTTTTGAGAACGGGTTAAGCGGATTTACATTGGAAAACGGACACACCAGTGGCGGCGTGGCTTTAGCATATAGAATTTATTATTATTTTTTGAGTTTCTCAGTTCAAATTGTATTCTGCAATTTGAACAGAAGTCAAGTAACTTTGAGAACTTCAATAATTACTATGCTCTATACGAAAAATTTATATAAAATTGCAAGCTAAGGTTGAAAAACGTCAAGATTTTAACGCAACTAAGAACCCTGGGTCCTTAAGCTTGAGATGAATGTCAACAATTTTGTTGGAAAAAATTTTCGCTTTTAGGTGTGATTTCCACTCAATAATACCTGTAAAATACATGTGTTTTTAATGTTAATTAGTTTATTGAACATGAACTTAAAATTTGCTACCTACCTTTCTCCATTTTTCTTGGTACCCCCAATACAAGTTAGGATCCCAAGCCTCCCTTTTCATATCAGGGGTGCCTTTGCCCCACCTAATAACATCTGATTTTTTAATTAAACTAATTAATTCTTTGTATTGGCCAGCTGTAGCTTTTTTGGATATTGACATGAACCATTGGTCTAAATTTTTTTACGAAAAATTTGATAGTTGCAACTGCTGTTCCCCGACCTAATAATTTCGAAATAATTGTATTGCTTGATACTAATTGTTTTTGCAAAAACTAACATTTTTATAGGTACTAACAGCTTTAGGAAAGACATGGCATCCCGACCATTTTTGCTGCAATGAATGTGAAAATCCAATTACCGAATTAAAGTTCCATACTAAAGATGATATGCCTTATTGTACGCCTTGCCATACTAAGCTTTTTGCGCCCATATGCCACGCCTGTGACGAACCTATTTTGGATGTAAGTTACTTGTTGATTTTTACAAAAAAAAAAAATCTAAATATGTGAAAGACATATTCATATTAAACAAACAGTTTTTGGATGTTTTTTCGAAACTCCAGCAAAATCAACCAACTTTTTCCCAGAGTATTTAGTATTTACAAAAAACTGGAATAATTCGAAACATTTCGACTATGGAAAAACATTCAGCAGACTGGGCTAAGCCACTTTTGCCACAAAAATTGAAAAAAATATTTGTCAAGGCCGCAAGGAACATCTCAGAGACTAGAAACTCCTTTAGTCCTATTTCTCTGAGGAATTTTAGGATATTGTGTCCTGAAATCCACAGTAAGGTTACTATATTGTTTTCACCTAGAGTTCATTGAGTATGCCTAGGAATTCCCACACTATTTTGGAACTGCTTTTGCAGTGCTTTAATGGCTGCTTGACTATCAGACATTATGATAATCTTTTGCCTTCTATATCCTTTGTCAAAATTGAACTGGGCACACTTTCTTATTGCGTGAATTTCCGCTTGAAAGATACTTGAGATTTTTCCCAAGCATTCAGAGTGTTTGGTTCCTGGCCCGTACAATCCTATTCCAGTTTCTTCTATTGCTTTTGAGCCGTCTGTTTACCAAAACAAATACTTAAGGCCATGCTTCGGAGGTAAAATCTAGTACAGCGCATGGTATTCCCAATGTGACAATGTATTTATTTGTGTTTTATCTCTTTAGAAATGCGTACAAGCCATGGGAGTCAACTGGCACGAAGATCATTTCTTATGCGACGATTGTAAAATCAAGCTTATTGGGCAACAGTTTATGGATGTAGGTGGAGTTCCCCGTTGTCAGAAATGCTACGTTGCCAAACACGCAGACAGATGTAAGGGTTGCGGTAAACCCATTCCAGACAAGGCAATTGTCGCTTTGGACGCAAAATGGCATCAAATGTGCTTCAGATGTTCAGTAAGTATACTTTTTTTTATTTTTGTTTTCGTTTCATTTCCAGGAAGTAAATACTATAAAAGTTTTAGTTTGTTCAAGAAAAACTGAATTTAAATGTTTAGTTGACAGTGGTATTGACAATAAAAATTACCGTTTAAAAGTCCTACGGTGTTTTTAAATGGTTTTTGGCATAATAATAATAATAGTTAGATATCATTTTCATGACAAAATATGGTGGTCGTGCCAAAAATATGATTTTACCATAACTAATTTGAAAGTTTTGCCAAGTTATTTTCAACACAGCCCACTTCTTAATGTTTTATATTTAGTTGATGACCTCTTTATGTAAATAGAAGATTTGCCACTCATTACTAAGGATTTTTAATAGTTCGTATTCATTTTCTTCTAAAATAAAACTTGATTTGCTTGGTGTTATTGAACCAGTTCAATTTCTAAAGAGTTATATCTACCTCATGAGAAATCATCTTTTAGTTTTTTACACATTGAACTTCAGAGGATGTGATAAGAGTAATCAACAAATAATTTGGAAAAATGTACTTAACTACATTTGGCAACTCCGTAAAAAAGGTTGGGCCGAGCGCGAAATTTAATTATGGATGGAATGTGAATTAGAATATCCGAGAATGTGTGAGTGGTACAAAGTTACTGTAGTCACACTCATATCTGTTTTGCTTTTACAATTGAGTCGAAGCACACATTAGCAGTGCTGGTTTCTCAATCAGTTCCTCGTCTCTTTACGGATTGTTTGTTTTGTGAGGCCCACGGTCGGGCCCGGGCCGTTAAAGCGAGTAGCCGCCCCTTCGTTGCCTTCAAAACCAGAGTGGGCCGGAATCTATTCTAGCCACACTGTATTCCGCCTTTCTAGGTCAGCAAGGCGCTCACGACATTCAGCAGCAAGCCCTGAGTTGATGGTATATCCACTCAGTGCCTTAATTGCCGCCTGACTGTCGGTGTATATGGTTATGCGTCGATCCGTATAACCTGTGTCTAGGTTTATCTGCGCACATTCCAAGATAGCGTATACCTCAGCCTTATATGCAGACACAATCTTACCCAATGGAACACATACTTGTGTTCTTGGGTTCCTGGAGTAAATTCCAGCCCCTGCTCCATCGCTGGAGCATGAACCATCTGTGCACCAGACGATCCCATGAGGCTGTAAATTTCTCTCCCCTTCCCAGAATTCTCTATTCTGGATCTTCACCCTATAGGGGGTTACGAATAAGTACCTGCGCAGGCAGACATCAGCCGCTCGAGCCAGGACAGGGATATCTCCCAGAAGCCTGAGCTTATTGACGTGCCTGCACCCTTCCTCGTTTCGCACATATCCCAAACTTTTCAAGCGTAGGAGTGCCATCCCAGCCTCAGCCTCAATCACATGGTGAAGAGGCCGAAGTCCAAGAATCACTTTCAACGCAGCAGTTGGTGTAGTTTTCATGCCCCCAGTTGCCACCAAACCGACCACCCTTTGAAGGCGTGCCAGTTGCGACCTAGCCGTGGCCAGGGTTACCCTTGGCCACCAGACCAGAGCCGCGTATGTGAGCATCGGCAGCATGATCACTTTATAGAACCACAAGATCGTCTTGGGGGCTAGTCCCCATTTCGGACCAATGGCTTTCCTACAGGCCCAGTACGTATTAGTCACCTTGCCCAGGCGACTATTAAGGTGAGCCTTTCATGTCAGCATCTTATCCAGGATCACTCCCAGATATTTCACTTGTTCAACCACTGGAAGTGGCACTCCATCAAGGTGCAGACCATCAGGTCTTATACCTCTCTTTTTGGTGAAACCTCAGCCTTGGCAGGATTAACTGCAAGTCTGAACTCCTTATATAGTCTTCATGGGCTAGAGGTTGACAACTAGTACCTTAAATTTGTGGGATTTCCTTTCTAATTTTTATATTTTGTTTCAGAAATGCTCGAAACCCATAATGAAAGATCAATCATTCCAACTAGAAGCAGGCAAACCTCACTGTGTCAAGTGTTAATCAGCTTTAAATGGGGATCGTGGTATAATATCATTAGTTAGATTAATCCTATAACATGATCCTTTATTTCCATCTAAACACACCCGCAAAACTTATAAATTTAACACAAAAGAATTTTATTATAAATGTTTTATTATGTATTGTTTTTATTTTATAAAATTTGACATGCTTTTTATGATGTTAAAATAAAGAAAAAATTCGTTACGAATTATTTTGTTTTTTTTAATACATTTAAAATAAAAACTAACTATACTCAACGTCTTGATCTGAACTTTGGGCATCATCAGATTTCTTATAAATTGATAATGAAGATTTATAAATTTTATAGTGCAAATTTTTTGGCACTCGTCATTTAATGCTGCTAGATTCCTTAAAGATCAATATGATCCAAAAGTATCAGGCTGTTATAAAGTTTACAAAACTTGATAGTATGAAATGCAAATAAAAAATGAAAACCAATGAAAAATGGCAGATAAACGTAAGGCACATACTCTTTTCCGTTCAATATTTGGTTCTTCTTATTTACTTCTTTATGAGCCAATAAGTTTACTGCATTTGACACGTCAGATGACAGATATCCAAATAAAAAATACATTTCTCAATAAGGTGTAGTACATATTAAAAAAGTAGTAGCATCGCCACCTCTGATAAATATAATTAAAGTTATTAATTTAAAAACGTCTTTCAGCACAAAGAGCATAATCAATTACCTCTGTTTTTGTTTCATCTTTCTTATGATCATCTCTGTCATCATTTTGTTCCATTTGTACCATGGTAGAAATGTTATCATCATTAATGGGATGAGGAGTGGAATTCCTCTTCATTTCTGAATTAGACTTTTTAGATAAAAGCTTACAATTACTAGGTCCAGTTGGAACCGCTATTTCAGTCTTTATATGCTGCAGTGGAGGTCGATGTTTGAATTGGGCCGTTTTATAACGAGATTTAATGCTCAACCTAAAATAATTAATTTTTGTCATTAACATATTTATATTTTTAATATCTAATGTAGTATAGAGTTGCGTTAGTACATAGTACATGTAGATTCATAGAGGTTAAAGAGGAGAACGATCCTCTTATATAGATATGACAACCTCCCTAGTTTTTCCTGGGCAAATTATACCCTGGGATATTACCCAATAAAAAAGAAGAAGAAGAAGAAGAACCTCCATAGTTAATATTCTAACCACTAGCTGCGCTGGCATCAGTAGATAACAAGTTAGTTGATCATTTTAATTGAGTGCAAAATGTCCGCCTTTTATTGGGATCACTTAGCACTCACAGCGCCTCATCAGATTTCTGTAACCCATTTTTCTCATTTCTCTAGTATTCATGACTAGATTTTAAAAACTGACGTTTCCGACTAGATAGAGAGAGCGCTAGTGTACTATTTGTACCAAAGGACTAGCGACAATACCAGTCACTGACTCTGTTCAGAACGGAATAGGCATAATGACAGTCACTAAGAATTACTGAAATAATCATTTGAAATAACTGTATAGATTACGAAGATTCTAAAACAATCACTTATTTTTTCATTACAACCGTGATTATATCTATTTTAATAAAAATATAAATACAAAATATGACAATCCGCCATCTTAGCTAAAACACCGATTACAAACGTGTGACGTCAACCTTTCGCATATAGTTCGAAGTTTTATCGTATTTTCTGGTTTAACATCGTTTAAATGATATTTACTCCTTATAGAATTCATGAAATCACACGAAATAATTCAAATTGGTAATAAAAACAAATTTTTAATTTGCATACTTAGGTCATCATATAAAAGACATTACGTAGAATTATTTTGATATGTTTTGACCAACTTCGCATCATTTTATTACAAATCGAGAAAGTACGTTGGTCGCGTCAACGTGGCGCTACCGGAACGATAATAAATTTCCTGCTGAACGCGTGTTTTGTTAACTGATTGATGTGAGCGTTGTGGTAGATCTTTTAAGTCTACTACGCCATTTAATTACATGAAATGGCTGAGATACAAACGTTTGACTACTCCAAATATTCCCCACTCACAGCTCTATGCGCATCATATGAAAACCACACACGCCCCATGCCTTCCACATCTTGCATCCCTACGCTAGACACGCTGTCCAAGCGGGAGCCCGCGCCGTAAATTTTGCGCTCGCTGATAGAAAGACGTATTGCACTCGCAATTGAAAAGGTTTGTTTGTTCAATGCTGAAGGTTTAAGCATTATACGCTTTATGTGAAACAGGAGTAGTTTGCAAACTTGTCGTAGACTGTTCCAACAAATGCTGGAGATATTTTGATGATTATTATTGCGATTTGCAGATTGTCAGAAACTAAAATTATACGAGCATTTTTCAAAATATTATGTCGTTGCGTCTTTCTTTGCTTTACTTTTTGTATGCTTGTTGGAAACATATCAAGCAAGCGGCCGAACAAAAACGTAGAACTTCAAATCAGAAGTGCAACATTTATCGAAATAACTTACTTTTTCTTTCCTAAGGCTTCGGCTGCTTTTTTCCACAAAGAATCTTTCTTGGGAACGACCGAGGTTGAATACATATACAGCCGATCTTCTAAAATATTTTTGGGTTTTTTAAGAGATTTTGTAGGTTTATGTTCCGTTCGAAAATGGGGAGCACTCAACTGCAAAGAAGTTACTACTTCGGAATAATTCGTAAATTGATCTTCCACTTTTTGAAGTGTCACTTCGGCGTTATGTTTGTAACTCTAAAAGAAAGCGTTGCTTTAAACCATACCTATTCTTATTTTGTACATTTATTTACAACAAATTCTTACTTGTATAAAGTCGTCATATCCATTTTCATCTCCGGGAGGAATCAACCTATAGTGGATGTCACAAAGATCCATTAAATGTTTTAGTAACAATTTCAACTTGTCGAAAGAACAAGACCCTATAGACGTCGGAAGGTGATTTTGATAAGCTACAAGTCCGTTATGTATAACGTGATAAGCCGATAACATTTTTTGATTGCTGCTGTTATGTGGTTGTTTAAATCTACTTAAATCATCAATCTGAAAATATAATTTTAAACATTATCTAGTTTTAAATTGAAATAGGTAAATGCAAAGAATTGGCCAGACACCCACCTGGTCGTGTGGTGTAACTTTGCACCAGGCTTATGAATGCAGGTTTGAAGAATTCTGAATAAGAATGATAAACTTGTTTGAAATTAAAATTGAGGTATTTATGCATTAGCCTCTTTGTCCTCTTTAACCTTGTTCAAGAAATCATACTAAGAGAAAGTGGTATGAAAACCTAACCTAACCGATATTATTATAAATTGTAATGGAAATAATAGCTACAGAATAGAAAAAGTGGAACAAATCGAATACTTGGGAGTCACTATCACAAATAAAGGAGACGGATAAAGAGAAATAGAAAAAAGGTTAACAAGTGGCAGTAAAGCAGCAGGAATGATATCAAAGATGTTAAACTCAAAATACATATCACGAACAGCTAAAATAAGAATGTATCAAACAATAATAAGACCGTCAGTTATCTACGCTTGTGAAACCTGAACAATGAACAAAAAAGAGCAGAATAAACTGGAGATATGGGAACGTAAAATGCTCAGAAAGATTTATGGTAGAATTAAAGAAGAGGGAATGTACAGAAGAAGAACAAACAGAGAAATATCAGAATGACAGAAGATAGATGGGTAAAACGAGTGGTAAAAGGTGGAGAAGGTGGTAAAAAGAGAAGAGCAAGACCACAGAAAAAATGGTTGAAGGAGGTTAGGAGTAATAAGAGACTGGCAAAACGAGGAGAGGAACAGAGAAAAATGGAATAAGAGAGTGAAAGATCTCGAAGCCGAGGGCCTGAGAGGCCTGTAGTGCTGATATACTATAAATATATATACGTATTAGCCATGGCTCTGTAGCAGAATAGCGCTGGTCAAAATCGCGCTGGTCAACAAAAGCGCTGGACAAAATAGCGCTGGTCAAAATAGAGCTGGACAAAAACAGCGCAGGACAAAATAGCGCTGGATAAAAACAGCGCTCCATAAAATATCGCCGCCAAAAGATAATTATGCTTCTTTATTTTACTACTATCTTATACATAAAAATAAACTATAGTACCGAATTAGCATAATTAGGAATAACATATTTTTCATAAATTACAGTCATAACAATAGTTTTCCTAATTCAATTCGTCAATTCAACATCGCTTCCCGACCAGCTGACAGTGATCAAAGTGTTGGTAACTGTCTATAACAATATCAGAATATAAGGAATGGAAAACAAGTAAGAACAACAATCAATATTTTTCATCATTCTTCAACACATATCGCTTCCTGACCAACTGACACTGATCAAAGTGTAAACAACTACTTGTCAGTGTCATATTTATTTAAAGTCTAAAAAAATGCAATTTGGCAAGTCTCAGAAAGGAGGTGATACATTATTCCATGAAGGATATAATTACCGAAATGACAAGCAACGTGAAATTGCATTTTTTTAGACTTTAAATAGATATGACACTGACAAGTAGTTGTTTACACTTTGATCTGTGTCAGTTGGTCGGGAAGCGATATGTGTTGAAGTAAGATGAAAAATATTGATTGTTGTCCTTACTTGTTTCCAGTTCCTTATATTCTGATATTGTTTGTTATGAACGAAGGTTGATGCTTAGCGGTGAAACTTGATTTTTCAATCACATCCTACTGTAGTAGTTGATTTTCTAAGGATATTTCAGCCGGCGCTATTTTATGGAGCGCTGTTTTTGTCCTGCGCTGTTTTTGTCCAGCGCTATTTTGTCCTGCGCTGTTTTTGTTCAGCGCTATTTTGACCAGCGCTATGTATGACCAGTGCTGTTTTGTCCAGCGCTATTCTGCTATAGAGCCATTAGCCATATGTACTCTTACCTGTCTAATTATTGGATAGAGATAATTTCTAGAAAATCTGTTTGAAAACTCCTTAACCCGAAGCTTTCTTCTTGATACATCTTCATCTCCATCTGGAGGCTCTATTCCTATATCGAGAAGATTTCTGAAATAATATTTTCGTATAAGTACTGTGTAAAATATAGTACCTACATCTACAAGATTTAACCAACCATTCTGGTTTGGAATTAGAAGAGACAACAAAACTTGTAGACCGGTTTCGGAGTATTTGTGCCTCATCAGTACAAAAAATGATGTTCTCCGTCCGAGAGCTCTAAGAGCCTAATCCCATACTGAATAAGAAACTAAAATCACAATTAATACATGTCTTCCAGTAACGGACATGTTAACGTTCATCTTCACCTCAAACCAAAATTCGAAAATTTGACGTTTGACTAAGAAGTGCAATTCATTGTCCGTCGGGACCTATAGCCCGGGGAGTAGTTGTTTCGTCTTAGTTGAACGGGTACTGTTTTTAAAAATATTAGAAGCGTCAGAATAAGAAAATTATTCTTCGATATCTATTGGTAAGACGCTTTACTAAATACGACTATTTTACAGGAAACTGTAATAATACAGTATTTTCCTTCAAGATTTGTTTTTAATATAACTATTGGCTGAACGAATAGTAAGTAATTAATTAGAATGGCATTTTAGAGACCATTTGAATCGACCCCTACTAACACTGAACGTTCCGTAGAAGTATCTTCATCAGGTATTTTTAGGTCTGAACGTTCCAGACTAAAAAACGTTTCTCAAACGTTATACGAATTAGTTTTAGGACATATTTTATTAAACGTGTATGCAACGTTTGACGAAAACTAAAACAAGAAGCAAACTTTATTTTGTTAAATAAAGTTTTAAATATAAGTGAGTTTTTCATTATATCTGTTTCTAATAACAAATTAAATAAAAAAATCGGGATATAATAATAAACTACCGCATCTTTTCGTCCCTTCTCGAACATCTGTCAAATTTATCTATATCAATATCTATTTTATTCCCGTATATTGATTCTTGCATATAAAACATCAGTGTTTGCAATGATATGTACAGTTATTATCTTTTTCTACTTCTATACTATAAATTGTTAATTAAATACCAATTTTCAGTTTCATAATAATACCCATTATAATACTGGTTTTCATTATAAAACTGAAATATGGACCAATCGAGGGACAAATATAAATCTAGATTTTTAAATAACCAAGTACTTAGGCAGACCCAATATTTTTTGTAGATTTTTTGACAGTTTCAATCTTTTGTGTTAGTCAAAAAGGTTCCACTTTTTAAAAGAAATATCGAGCGTCGAAGAGTTTTCATACACTCCACCTGAAATCGCAATTTATGGATTGGAGGGTAGCAAGAGAAGTATCATGGTGTTAAAAATAACGTTCCTAATACGTCTATTAAACGTTAAAAAACGTTTCCGGAACGTCCTTTTGAACGCCCTTTTTTCTGACACAAAACGTTCTTAAAACGTTCAAATATCGTTTAAAAACGGGTACGTAGAGTAAGTTATAAGCAAAAATTCAAAAAACGTTACGGGGACTTATTCGTGTTATTAGGGATAGTTCCAATGTAATAATTAAAAATATTTCTCTTCACATTGACTTTAAAAAGAGTATAACACGAAAACCAAAATTTACTAAACGCTAAAGAGACTAAATATCTACTTACCTAATTTCAGTTAATACTTGTAAACTCTTTTCGACGAAAGTTTTGAACTTCTTTTCGAAAACGCTTTCGGGTATAATTTTAGGTTGTGTATGCGGAGCTATTTTCGACGCGACTTTATCTTCCTGTCGATCGACTTTGAACTTCGGTGTGGGTGCGCTAGTTTTTCTTTTACATACATACGGCCCTCTTATCTCCGAATTTCCTCTCATGTTATTTTTGTCATATTCGACATTTCGATCGAAAATATTCGAATAACTATTGACGGGAGTAACATCGTAGGAATCGCCAATGTTAATATCGAAAAGTTGCTCTTCACTTGGATACGTTTTGGTAAGTTTTTCGTGAAGTTTTCTTCTGGCGTTTTTTATTCGTTCCTAAAATGCCGTTTGGATTATTGTCAACAAAGTTTTTTGCATTTGTAGACAATTAAATTGACAGAAATAGGTATGCAGAGTATCCTTGCGTTCCGAATGAAGGTCCCTTTAAAATTTAGGCCGTAAGGTTGGCTACAGTTGGTCAAAATTGCATATGGCCATATAAACAAAGTTACTGACAGTTACAAAACTGATGAAATAGTACTTAGTGAGCAGTTTCCTAATTTAATTTTTTTTTATAAAAAAAGATACTGGATCCACATAATGAAATGATTAATGTAGTACTGGAAGAGTTTGTGTCAACTTAGAGTAGCTCTACTTGGTCGCCATATACAATTTAGACCTACTTTAACCAACCTAACGGCCTAAATTTTAAAGGGACCTTCATTCGGAACGCAACCTATGAACGACAAAACTTATCATTGTTAGTGTAGTACGATGTTTCTAAAAATTTAGTCTGTCATAATTTTGACAACTATGTAAAATTTCAACAGTACTATTCAATTTAAGTAGATGATTTGATTCAATTAAGTATTACCTAAAAGCAACTAATATGATCACTACATCTTGTTCCTATATATCTTTGTGTTTTGCCGATATAAACTTAACTTGCTATACTTTTCTTTTTTTCAGACCGAATTGGCCATGTCCATGACCCAGACAGTATTGGTCTCATCCAAAGGGATGCCTACCACCCAAATCTACCTCAAAATTCGCCGTTATTCCCGCCTTCGAGACGGGCGATTCTCCCTCACCACACTCCGTCATCTTCTCCCTTCTATCGCTCCTACCTCTCATGTCATATCAATTCCTTCTCTCCCCCTAATTATTCCCTCCACTATGTCACTTACCTCCATCCATTCCTCCTCTCCCCTCTATATTATCTCCACCATGTTCTCACAATACACCGCCTCCCCTATTTATTCAGCTCCTCCTCGTTCTTCCAGCATCTAAACACATGCCCCACATCATCCTCCACTTCACACCTCTCGCACACTCCAGTCTCTCTTTTTCCAATCTTGTGGAGGTACCCTACTCTCGACCCATGCCCAGTGAGCACCTCTGTCAAGATTAATTACTCCTCCCTGTGGGCATCCTCTGGTTGTGCAGATGGAGACAATGTCTTTGATCGTTCTCGTCTCTGCTACTCTGGTGGTGAGCAGTTCCGACATCCATTTGGATGTTGTGCTGTCTACACCTCTTCTATTTAATGCTCTCTTGACAGCCTCATGTGGAGTGTTGTCAAAAGCTCCTTCTATGTCCAAAAATGCACATACTACAGTTTTTTGGTTGTCTAAGGCACCTCGGATATCCTCCGTCAGTTGTACCAGTGCAGTCTTTGTAGATCTGCCTGCCCGGTAAGCGTGCTGATACGGGTGAAGAGGTAGTCTCTCTAGGATTTCCGTTCTGTGCCATAGGTGTGTTCTTTTGTATCGCGATCACCTCTAAATAGGTTCATTATAAAGTTCACCTCCCCGATTTTCCGTCGATCCAATCTCTCCTACTTACAATCGCTCCTTTTAGCGCGCCCTCATACTTCTCCCATCTTCTCTCCATTCATTCCTGCATTTCCTCTATAGCCGCATCCCTCCAGCGTTTGTTCCTGGCTCTAGCCTCTAGGTCCAATGGGACGCAATTTGAGTTGAGGATTTGATTCTTACTTATCTGGATCTGAAAGCTACTAAAAATATCACTATATCTCGTTCTATATATATTTGTGTTTCGCCGGTATAAACTTAACTTGCTATACATACTGGACTTACGTAAACCACCCTGTATACTATAAGTTTTGATCTTTGTAGACATCTGCTTACCTTATTCACTTCCAGATTCTCTAAATCGATATTAATGGTTGAACGATTTTGTCTTGGTGAAGTTGTAACTGATGTATCAGATCCCGAACAATTTCTAGGGTGTGATCCGAATTTACTTTTTATTCCTAGTAGTCCAGGCTCACTCTTTTTTGGGTGCACCGTAAATGGCATATACATTTGTTTATGTAATACATTTTCTGTTCGATTCGAATAATGGAAATTTTCTAGCAGAGTCTCCTAAAATACAAAAACACGAAGTTCATTTTAATCTCTATACATTTATTTTAGCTATAGCAGTTTTGGATAGGAACAAATCACTTTTTTTAAAGAATTCGTTAATTTATACTTTCATTGTTTTTTACAAATATTCATGAAAATCCAGGAACGTAGTTCGAAACAACGACGCAGAATTGTATAGCAAACACCAAGAAAAAACTTCCGTCCAGAAGACCCCAGGATGGAAAGTGAAAGGCTGAAATAACTAAAATCACAAACATCTACTCAAAGTTAATCTAACTTTCATTCAATCAGTGAACCTTCAAGTCAAACTAATCAGAATTGCATGGACTATATTATTTTGTTAACAGTCGTTTCACATTTTTTTTCAAGTTTTAAAATGCTCTGGTTTAGCCCAGTAGCTTAGGCTTAGGCCCGTGATGCATAAGAAAGAAAGAAAAAGGGCGCCATATTGTCTCGGGCCTAGGGTGCCCTCGAACGTAAATCCGCTACTGGTTTAGCCTTTCTCTATCTTATTGGACTAATTGAAGCCCACGTTCTTAATACTGCCTTATTCAGAACTATGTTAATAACCAGTTCTGGCTCGAGCTGCTGATGTCTGCCTGAGCAGATACTCATTCGTAACCCCCTATAGGGTGAAGATCCGGAATAGAGAATTCTGGGAAAGGGAGGGAAATTTAGAGCCTCATGGGATCGTCTGGTACACATGCTCCAACGATGGGGCGGGGGCTGGAATTTACTCCAGGAACCCAAGAACACAAGTCAGTGTTCTACTGGGTAAGGGTGTTTCTGCATATCAGGCTGAGGTATACGCTATCTTGGAATGTGCGCAGATAAACCTAGACAGAGGTTATACGGATCGACGCATAACCATATACACCGATAGTCAGGTGACAATTAAGGCACTGAGTGGATATACCATCTCTCCTTCATACTTAATCAATTCCATGCTTATTTCGTCTTTGCCCGGTGCTTTCCCATTCTTACTCCTTTTAATAACTTCTATTACTTCATTTTTTGTTGGTTCCTGTGTTACATTTTCTTCTTTTTCCTCTTCGCCTTCTTCCTCTGCTGTATTATCTGAGATTACCTCAGTTAGCGGTTCCTGGAAGTACCCTTTCCAAATTTGCTTATACTGAGCTTCTTCTTGTATCATCTCGCCGTTTTTATTCCTATACCTTTAATTTTACCTTTATATGTCTTATTTTGTTCATTTATTTTTTTATTCCAGGCTTTGGTAGTTTTGTTAGTTTTTTCATTTTCCATTTCTCTTATTCTGTCATCCATCCATTCTCTTTTAGCTTTTCTTATCAATTTGTTGCAATTTTTCCTTATCCTCTCATATTCTTTTTCATCTGCTGAATTGTTTGTACTTATCCATTTGATTCTAGCATTTCCTTTTGCTTTTACAATTTCTCAACACTTTTCATCATTACATTGCTTGTTTATTCCGTTTTCTCTCTTCCCAATTGATTTTCAGCTGAGCTCAGTAAAAATTTTCTGATATTATACCATTCTAATTTCACACTCTCCGTTTCTTCACATTCCATTAACATATTTTCCACGTGCTTCTCGTATTCGCTTCTTATGTTTTTATTGCTGAGGTTTCATTTAATTCGGTTTGTTTTTGTGACGTTTATAATTTTTGTATTTTGTTTGATTGTGGCCGCTACCATGTAATGATCCGCCCGCCAGTGGCATCAGAGCCGGAACCTTGGCTTGAGTTTGTCTTGGCTAAGGTTCGCCTGACTAAATTGGTAGTAGTAGTAGTATGTTAATAATACTTCAAGTAGAAGTGTTAATAATTAATGAGACCACTGGGAACAACCGTCGTAGAGCCCATACAGCCTGCAGTGAGTCATTTTAGACTCCTAGGGTGAGTATCACAGCTTGCAGGCATTATTACCAATGAGCACGAGCACTCCAGTCCCTATATTTTTCCCGGATAATAGTATGTTAAATAACTTTTGGCGCTTACTTCAGAATTTTCTAGTCTGATACTGTGGCGACACCATTTTCACGCATTTCGACTATCGACGGATACAGGAGTCTATCCTCCATAATATCTTTGTTTAAATTTTTCAGGAAAACTTTTTCCTTTTTGACAATAGAACTATTTTAAAAAACATTAAAGCAATTTCTTGCATTTGAATCTCTGAATGTTAAATTTACATTGAATCTTCCTGTATATAGAAATGAGTCTTTTAACATTCTGTAATTCAAAACTGCTGGGACAGTTTTCAATAAACAACAAAGATTATTAAAAATAAAGAGAATAATGTCAAGTTCAATATTAATAACTTCTTAATTGTATATGAATATTATAAAGGAACATTTGAATACACACTTATACTTACCTCAGAATCATAAAATTTATTCATCTCGAACGAAATCGGTCTCGTTGAAGATATATTAGAATAAAATGTGTAAAATTGACACAAAAAAATCATTGACGTAAAAGCTACGAATGACACTGATAGTTACACACCTTTCAAAAATGATGATCATTAGCAACGCTTCTTGTGTGCTTGAAGCATTTTGCAGAGCTGGATTGAGCCAGTTACAATTTTAAATTGATTTAATATCTATAATTTAATTGGAAAGATTGCAGACGAAAATTTCTTTTTTGACTAATTAGAGCCTGCTGAGTTGAAAACATATTCTGTCGGGCTCATCAAACAAAAAAGTAAAGAATTAATGAAAATTTTATTTTTACCGTAGCTCGCGGTCAGTTACACGTGTATGTTTTTCACTCCATTTTTTTGTAGTGCAGTCCTTGATCATATTAATTTAGACATGATTATTAATTTAGAGAAACCTTGTAGATATTGTTGAAAAACTGCAGGATTGTGGGGTCGTGACCTGTCAACTGTACAAAGAGATAAGATCGTTAGGTTGTCTACAAAATTAGGTTGAGCTTAGTTTGTTTACGTCTGATTATATATTTGCATCTTTGAACTCAGCAATCTCTAATTAGTATAAAGTTTCGTCAAACTCTGAGAATAAGACGTGTCAAATGACACACATTAGGTATTCCAGGTTACGTGATCTAATATGGCCGCCCAGGGCAAACAATTTGGATAGCTGGTAAGTGTTGTATTGTCTATTCAATGGTAAACAGTGTTCTAGAAATTTTTGTCGTTCGTTTCAAAGGTGTTGATAGCACAGAGCGCCTATAATAAACGGAAAACGGAGGTCGGGTGTCTCAAAAAACATTATCTCTTATTTACGTTTAACAATGTATCTAGACTAAGAAGAAAGAAATTGTGACCAGGCCACCCGGTAATCGGTCAAATAACAATAGGTAATAAAATGCAAATGAATCATACGCAGTGAACCTAACGGTCCATAGTCGTAGAACAGGGTTATTTATGATTTTTGCATAACGTTTATTATAATTAATATTATGATGAAAATACAAAGTAATTGTGTACTAAGATTCATATACACACATATTCTTATAAAAAATAAAAAAATTATAACAAACTATTGCAGGTGAACATTACTTTAAAAAAATCTGAAGAATCGTCTTGTCCTAACTTAATAATTAACGCTTCGATCTCTGTACTTTCGTCGATTAAGTCGTCAAGATCCCACATTTTCTTCTCCTCAGTTATAACATGTTTTATGCCGCTTTTTTAACCATTGTATCACCGAAATTTAATGCTTTACACTGCAACCACTCAATTATCGCCGCTTTTTTCCATGAACTTGTGTGGAGAAAAACTTGAACTTGAAGCCATCTTAATTAGACGAATAGACGTTACTTGCTAGTTGCCGAATACTAACTACTTCAAATTTTATTCTATACAGGTACTTACATTTAAATATTAACAGGAAACTGGGTTGTACCTGTATAGGTTACGGGGCAGGTAGCTCCGTCGCGCCTATGGTTTACAACTATTTTGTGGTCCGAACCCCCGATCCGTGCTATCAACTCCATTGGGACAGACTATAGTGTGTTTCTTTGAAAACCTTCATTCAATTTCAATCGCATTTGAGAAAAGGATGAACTCCTAGATACGGATATTAATAGTTTTTTGGTAATTTCAGTTTTTGTACCAAAGAGCAGATAGAGGCTTTCAAAAGTTTACATGTCTTCATATATTTTGATTTTGGCTTTGTGCTGAAAGTAGGATCTACTTTAGTCAATGTAGTATTTGTTTTAGTTGGAAAGGTTCATTATTCTGCAATCATTTTATTGTTTATGTTTTTACATAACTTCGTTCATAAGATAATGACAATTTTTCTTGACAATAAAGCATAATCATCTGTCTAAAATTTAGTCCAAAATCCACATATGCAATACAAAAGTTTTATAAAACTAACCGTTTTATTTTTATCAAGACAGAAGACCCAAAAAGCGAAATAAAATCACCTTTCTCCAAAATATTCACTTTTGTGTATACCACAAGGAACATACAGATTTTAGATTAGACAATTTTTCGTGCAATATTTAGCTCAAGTTTTGGAACAACTGTTTTAAGCTATTTTAGACTATTCCAATTTATTGAACAATATTTAGTTCAAGATTCTGCGCAGTGATTTGATCTGATGATAAAATAAACATAACCTGACATAACCTTTTCAAAAATTTCTTTACGCAGAAATAAACGTGCATATATTAAAAGCGAGTATGCATGGTACACCTATTCAAGACAAACTCCAAAACACTATGTTTTGGGTATCGCGCGACATCACTAGTTTGTGGTGAATCTCCTGAAGTGTTGTATTTACATCGGAAGATGCGAATCCGTTTGGATACAATTTTTCCTTATCGACCCAAAGCCTCACATATTTCATACAAACCAGTACGTTCATTTCTAGTGGGGGAGAGGATCCAGGCTAGAGTTTTCATAAATAATAAACACATATGGCAGCTCGGAAACGTTCAAAAGAAACTTGGGAAACTCCATTATCTGGTCCTTTTAGACTCAGGAAGAACATTAAAAAGACATGATAACCAAATCAACGCTGGTCCGGAAAAAGACAGTAACGTTTGGACCCACTCAGTCATTCAATGTTCAAATGCTTCCAGCAGTACCTCAAAGTAATCCAGATTTATTGAATGAACGTCATTTAGGTGAATCAACACCTGATGCGTCATTATTACGACCTCAAAGAGAAAAACGTCCACCTGTTTGGTCCAAAGACTACGTAATGGCATAAAATAAGAATTCAAGAACAGTATATAGGAATGTTTCTATGTTTTAAAAGTTGTCTCTTTATATAGTAAAATGGTTTGTAATAAGGAGGGGAGAATTGTTGTGACCTTTTATTAGACTTGTTGATATTAATCATAAAATAAGATATGTCATAGAGAACTCTAAATAAATATAAAAAGTAATAAATGTCTATTTTCTAAAAGATTGAAATAATTCAGTTCCAAGCATTAGTTTAGATCCTTCTCAGAATCATAAAAATATTCTTCTACCATTTTAAGACATAACCACAAATTATCCAGATTAATGACATTTTCCTAGAACTTTTTCATCATGAAACACAAACAATACACTCAAATTGTTAAGAAAATAGAACCTGTTCTATTTTTTTTACAATTTGACAGGGTAGACAATCTTTAATACAATTTTTAATTTTGGATTAAACAATTTGAATTGCTACAAAACTTGAACTAAATATTGCACAAGAAATGATCTTAAGTCTCCATGATATTTTTCATGGAGACTAGATATAAGGAGCACAAACTTGTATAGGAAAAATCTCGAAAAAGTGTCCAGCGGTAAGGTACAAATAGTAGATGGCGCGAGAGTAGCTAGCGATTAAAATTACAGAGTGAAGTTTGCTGAACAAGTTAACCTAACAAAAAATGAAAATAGTGTTTATTTTTATAGAAGTTTTTATAAAAATTTACAATGTGAAAAACGTCTGTCGTGAAAAGTTGTCCAACTAGAAGTAAAGTTAAAAATAAAAAAAATTACACACCCCAGCCACTGTCTTATTTTCGAGCAAGAGTAAGTGGTTGATGTAGGACTCTCGGGCTAGGTTTATTGTTTTCATTACTATTTTGCAACACAATTGCCTATATAATGATATTGAAGAAACTTACCTTTAACCAAACATAGCACCAGCTACGGGAAATACTTATTTTTTCCTTGAAATTTGCTAAAACCAAGCAGAAAAGGTAACCGAGTGGAAATAAACAAACCCTCCATTTACATAACCTAAAATTTAACACTTCACACATGATTTTAATCGCTAGCCTCCCCAGCGCCACCACAATTTTCCTAATTTCGACGGACACTTTTTATATACAGTGTTTGTGCTCCTTATATCTAGTCTCCATGATATTTTTGTTTGCCCTGGGACGCCATATTGAATTTTATTTGACAGGTCACTCGATCATTTCCTTGACACTCAATTGCAAAAGGGGGGTAAGTAAGTCTAAATTTAGTCTACAGCAAAACAAAGTTTATGTTGATTTAAAATAAAAGTAAAATCACACAAGCCCTTGCAAACACAACGTAGTACAACCAAAAAAATACCATCCCCAACAGTTAACAAAAAAATTACAAACCTCATTTTTTATTTTATCTTCGATAAAATAGTTATTATCCACAAACTCCCGGTAACTAATCATCTTTTCGATATAGTGTGTATAATAAATCCCCTTCCACTCGATAGCAACCCCTATGTTTGAAGTGTAAATCAACACACCTGCTGTCCGTCTCTAGGCAACCATATGTATCAATTTAAATTGCCTCAACATCAAAACCAAACCACCTTCACTCACCAAGTGGAATGAAGATAGAAGAAGTTACTTTTAAGAAACATATTTTTAAAAAATATAACAAATATTGACAATAATGTAGTATGTATTACTTCATTCATGGCACCGCACAATATGATATTTTTATTGAATTTTACTCTGTAGATATCGTTTTATAAACGAATTTGACTATTTTTAACATTTTAGACAATTTTTTGTGGAAGATGAAACATATGGGATACGCTAGAAGACATTTAATGTTAATCGAGCCAAAAAAAGTTCCTCTAAATAGTATTATACTGCCACCTCTATCTCCATCTTTTCCTGACGACCACTTACAGCAGGGTGGAAAACTAATGGTAAGTCACGATTATAATCAAATATTCACTTATAGCAGCAGAATGATTACCGGTAATTTTTTTCAAGGGCACGAATGTTTTTGATAGGAAATTATTACCTATATAATATATAGTGTTTTTTAGTTTTTTTAAACTATAATTTATTGTCCATTTAATCGTCTTCATATCTATTACGGCTTAGAATATACAGTAAGGTTACCATATGATAAAGTATCTCAAATTTCGGCCTTTCTATAGGCTCCTTATGGGGCTCTTTAGGAAGTTGAGACACTTCCATAAAATTGGACAGACTTGTATTTCTTATATCAAATCCTTTTTGGAAGAAAAAAATCCTAAGGGTTGATGTAAGAAAGTGCCAATCGGATTTAATAAAATTCTCAAATGGAATAAGTAAAATTACATGCTATGAATATACAGCCGTACATATTTTGATGGATATGTATATGCAGTCATGGACGTACGATATGCTATGTATACGGGGTTGGGATAAAGTATGGAACCAAGTAAATATCTTTTAAACGAAAAGAACGATATTTATGAAAATTTTCAGGTAAGTGCAATGGAACAAAATGCATCTGATGTACATTTTTTTGTTAATAATATACTTCCGGTTTAACCGGAAATGCCATCAACTTCTTTAATTTGAATGGGACACCCTATATATTCTTACAGATTTTGAAAGAGCTTGCTATTTTGAATTCATACATACTGAGTTTAGTGTAAAAAAATTTGTAAAAACGAGGAATATAGCACTTTAATCAACCTCCTTTGAGTTTTTTGCATTAGAGCAAAAAACTATTTAAATAAACTAATTGATGTTGTTTGTATGTATAGTAATAAATAAACGAGTACTTTTGTTCTTCAAGTGTCAAATTCTAATTGACGGAAATAAATTTTACTATTTAGAATGGTTCAATTAAGTGGAAAAGAGCGTATTGAAATTTTAATGATGATCGGTGATGGTGATCGTGTTAGAACTCATGAAGAAGTGTGTCATATTTTTAATAATTTGCATCCGGAGAGAAATTCTAAATCACGATCAACAGTAACTAAAACATTACAACGTTTTAATACAACTGGGATGGTAAAAAATTTGCTAAAACTTGGAAGACCGCGGACTGCAACGAACGAAACTGTTAAACAAAATATTGCAATCGATTTAGAAGAATCACCTCAAACTAAACCATGGTATCAGTCGACTTTCTGTAGGAAAGATATTAAAAAGTGAAAAGTATCATCCGTACAAGGTACAGTTGGTTCAAGAATTGTCAGACGATTATTTTGACCGACGGCTGGAATTTTGCGAACGGCTAATGGACTTCTGAAATGTCGACGACAATTTTGCTTTTAACATAGCTTTTTCCGATGAGGCAACTTTTTGTTTAAATGGAACAGTTAATCGCCATAACTCAAGGAATTGGTCAAATGAGAATCCTCATTGGATTCATGAAGCACACCCAGCATCCACAGAATTAAGTTAAATGTTTGGATGGGAATTGTCGAAAATAGGCTTATAGGCCCATTTTTTATCGACGGAAACTTGAATGGTGACAAGTATTTGGATCTACTATATAACGAAATTATTCCTGCACTTCAACAGAATGGGCAATTACCACAAAATGTTTGGTTTCAACAAGATGGAGCACCTCCCCACTATGATAGACGGGTTAGGGAATTTCCAAATCGATGGATTGGACGTAGAGGATTCATAGAGTGGCCTGCTCGTTCTCCGGATCTTAGCCCGTTAGATTATTTCTTTGGGATTATCTAAAAGCACGTGTTTACGTTAGACGCCAACAAACTTACAGGAATTGAGACAAAGAATTATTGATGAATGTGAACTAATACATGGAGAAGTCTTGGAAAGAGTGACTCAAGAATTTGTTGTTAGGATGGCATATTGTCAGCAAGTAAACGGCGAGCATTTTGAACATTTGAAGTAATTTTGTTTCTCATTATTCTAAAATAATGGAATGTACATCTATTGTACAACTAACAGTGAGTTATTCCTCGTTTTTACAAATTTTTTTACACTATACTCAGTATGTATGATTTCAAAATAACAAGCTCTTTCAAAATCTGTAAAAATATATAGGGTGTCCCATTTAAATTAAAGAAGTTGATGGCATTTCCGGTTAAACCGGAAGTATATTATTAACAAAAAAATGTACATCAGATGCATTTTGTTCCATTGCACTTATCTGCAAATTTTCATAAATATCGTTTAAAAGATATTTACTTGGTTCCATACTTTATCCCAACCCTGTATATTTTATGTATGTATATGCACTTGACACATACAATCTACTTATGTATATGCTAGGTATATTCATATATAATACTATAAGTATTTCAAAATAATCAGTGCATAATTAAAAGAGTGTCAGTTTGACAGTTCAAATAATCCGACCGTGAAGCGGTCTAGACATCCAAAATTTATCCGGTAAAATACAAACCTCATCTGAAATTATCACATCTAAAATTATCTAAAATAAATTATTTATTATAATTTCGTTATATTGGATTTATATATTTTTTTACATAAATAAGACTGATTGTATATTACGAGTATTCCCGGTATACAATAAATATATCAAAAAAACCGGTGAGTAAGAAAACCCTTCTCCTTTTGTTGTGGAAACCCTTCATACATAGGGTTATTTCATTATTCGTATTTGGTATCTTCAAATCAGTCCGATTTGAGCATGTCAGAATAAAAGCAATCAATACAGCAGCGTTTTCCTCTATAAAGAAAGTCACCGGAAAAATTCTATTCGAATATCTTGATTGATAAACCAAGAAAGCCGAATGATTAGTCACATTTTAAATAATCAGTGAGTGTTTATTGATTTCCAAGGAATAATTTTGAAAAATCAACCGGAAGAGTTTTTAATATATTCGCCGGTGTAGGTATAAAGTATTTTGCATCATTCGTAATAATAGTAATGTGTCAGTAGACGGTGAAAAAATTATTTTTGTCCAAGTGATTCAAGAAATAGTGTTTTGTTGAGTGGCACCTTGTCGATTGTAGCTAGGAAAATAGGCTAATAAATCGGATAAATTGATGAGATGGCTTCTAAAGTTATGGTGAAAATACCTGTCGCGCCTTTCGGCAAGGTAAGTAAGTGGCTAGGTCAGGTTTATAGAGACAAACAGTTTTTATTTAAATAATTTAATAATACATGTAGAGGTGAGGTATTTTCTTGTACACAGTGTCCCAAATTGAGTGTTTTTACAAGGTAAATTCAATATAAAAGTTTATTAAAAAAAGATATTATGATTTTAAATTGAATCCTCAATAAATTGGTTTGTCAAATTCAAAATGGTTTCTAAATTAATTGAGATTCTTTTGTTTCATTCAAGACTAGCTTTTTGGTAAAAATAATCTTTTTTTTAATTATTTTTGGTAATCAAACCACAATCTTTTTCACATTTTTTTTTAATTCATCTACCGTTATAAGAAAGATTAAGTTTTCTAAATTGTGGTTCCTATCTGGGTCTTTCAATAATATGAGTTTATGAGCCTGAAAGTGAAAGACGAAACATCAAAGAAAGTGCTTTAATACAACTAGATACGGATAAATGTATAGGTATATAGTATTTCAGCAGAATGTTTTCAAATTTGGTTACCAATGTTCCAACAATCAATTAAAAGCGTTATCAGGATATTATCATAAGTTTTTATCCAGGTTTTCTTATGATTTATCATTGGAATTGTTGTTAATCAATACACACTTCAATGCACAAAATCAGAAAATTGTTTTATACATATTTTAAAACAAAAATGATCATATCATGAAAAAGCAACAGAAATGATATTTAGAAGAATGATTTAAAATATCATCCCAGTAAACACAGGATATCCTGTGGATATCCATATAATGTCCACGATTGGTCCATATGGACATCCAATTTACCACTAGTACAATGGATATTCGTTTGAGGACATTCACTGGATCTTCAGTTCTCGCTCACCACTGGACGTGAAGATTTATTTGAATGATGAACGTCCATTGGACATCCGTTGTTCATCCATGGTTTATTTATCATGTCCAATGAATGTCCGTATTTCTACAAGGTATATCCATTCTTAGTAGAAAACGGACATCCAAGGGATGTCCAATTTTGTGGCAAATGGATATCCAATGGATGTCCATAGAATATCCTTCTGGACTTGAACGGATATCCACAGGAAGTCCAATGTTGATATCCATTGCTTTAACAAATTCTTGAGCTACTTTTTGCATCACTTCTCCACATATTACATTCATCAAAATCTGCAAGGAAGTTGACCATTTAATATAAACACGTGATTTAAGGTAGCTCCAATGAAAAAAATTTGGAGGATTAAAGTTTGGAGATCGAGCAGACCATTCTTTGAATCATGTACCTACACAAAATCCATCGATTTGTATCAAATATCAATTCGACTTCTTTCAGTTAAATGTGTTATTTTTTATTGTACAAATACAATTAACTTGACAGTCTGTTAACAATTACCTACTAGATGGACCTTATTTCTAATAGTGCAAAACGTTGGTTGCTTATCTCCATAGTAAGAGCCCTAAGCTAATGTGAAAACAAAGCCGCTTGATTGGTACTATAATATCTCGTTTTTACAAATTGTTTACCCCAAACCCAGTACGTATTCGAATAGAATAGATCTATTGAAATCTTCAAAAACATATAGGGTGTTCCGTTTACTAAACAAAATTTGATATTATACATGCCTGCTCAGTTTCATAAACATCCTCCTTTTCATTTTAAAGATATTTACTTTTCCATGTCACACCAAAATTAACATTTTTTTGAAACTCAAAACAATGAAATATTTGGTACAAAAACAAAACAAACATCTGTCGACCAACGTAAACAATCGATATAAGCGGTGTTGCTGAAAAATATCGAAACCTTCAAAGATTTACATAAACATTCACTGACTGACTATCTATTTGGGCCACCAAATTAATTTAGAAATAGCAAAACTAAAATTTTATATCTTATCATGGAATATCTGAAAAGTATTTTGTATTAATGAATTGTATTACATTTTTTTTAAGGTGAACAAAAAGTCTGGTAGCGTAAATAGTGATATAGTCGTATCTCGAAACACTGATGTCCCAATTCGACCAGCAGATGGTTCCAGAGGACCGGAACAGACCAGAATAGCTCAACTGGAGCAAAACATTCGGTTTTTGCAGGAACAACATCAACTAATGCTAACGGGACTGCACAACGAGATTGAAAATTTGAAAACTAGAAATAGAGGTATGTTAAAATTAATTTTGTTTTATATTTATTACCGTATAACTGATTCTATTATCTAATTTTAATTTTCCAACTGGTGAAAGAATAAGTGTAACCTGTCAACTGTCATGACTACGCTAATAAATAGTGGGTTTAAACACAAACTCAAAACTGTATAAAAAAATATTAGCATTGCATTTATAAAGTATAGTATAGTATAGCATCATTTTGATATTATACACCGTAGAGTAGTATTTAAGGCCTTCTGTACTGTATTATACTTTACTTTCTACATTTTCTACATACTCGTAAATAAAAAAAAAACTAAAAAAATTCCATACATGGTGACATGTTTCATGTTTATAAGTAAGATATTATAAGGGAGCCAATTAAATGCCTCCCCCGGGGCGCCTAGATGTTTAAGACCGTCCCTGTTATTAAGATCAAAGTTATTGTGTTCCTTCTTAAGTTATTTGTACTATGAATGAAATTATTATAATAATCTTATGACTTTGAATGATGTAATACAATGCAAGTTTAATTATGTTCTAGAACTGCAATTTCAACTGGTTTTTGTTAAAGGAGCAGGCACACCTAGTTCTCCTTCTTCTCCTGAAGATGATCCGAAACATAAGGTAAAAATAGTCATTACAAAGAGATATAAATATAATAAGAAAGATAGAAGTTATGAGTAATAGCATTTTGTACAACTAGTGCGGAAAATAGGTGTTTGCGTTTTTTGGTTTATATCCCTCCCTTTTTCGGTTTAAAAACGCCATCCGCTGTTTGCTGATACTTCTAGCAGCTGATCTACAACAGCTGGAAACTAGCCTAGTGTGACACCCGCTTAAAGCGTCTAAACAACTCCTTGGTAAAGTTTATCCAAAATCAATTGTAAAAACTTTAACATGTGTTTCTCTCCCTTACCGCCTTTTTCCTTTGATCTGCAAATGCCTAAATTCGGCAAGAGAAACGTGTTTCAACTTCTGCAATTGATTGACGTTTATAGTTTTCCGTTGTCGGGTTTTTGTGAATTAACTCACTGAATTTAATTTTACAATAAAAAAAAAATAAAGTGATAAAATGAGTTGTTATAATTTTCTTCTGCGGTCTATGTGTGGAATGTCTATGCCGAAATGAAAGTCCTCGCGATGGTTTCTATTGCTCCGACGGAAAATTACGGAGTTTCCACGCGCTCTCTAAAGTAGAGCCAATAATAACAGTAATTCTTTTCAGGTATACACGAGTCCAAAACCGTTTAATATAACTCCTCTCCAAGTAGAAATTTTGGAGAAGGAATTAGCAGAGCTGAAATTACAAACTCAAGAAATCGAAAGCAGAAATGCTTATTTATCTGCAATTGTCGATGAACAAAAGAAGTAAGCGTAACGGAATTTGTCCATATACTCAATTTTATCCACAGCTATCTAGATAATTGTAATTCCCTTTTAGAAAATTGGAAAGATACGAACGCGATCGCGAAAAAGAACGCGAACGAGCTGTCCAACCAGATCCAGAACTGCTACGCAAACTAGACGATGCAGAAGCGATTATTCGAAGATTACGCAGAGAAAATTCGGACTTAAGAAGGGAAACCGCTGAGCATTGTACTCAGCGCGAAGTTTCGTATTCCCATCAAAGGAATGGAGAAAATGGTTACGGATCCCCAAGAAACGGACACGGGCAGCATTCTGGAAGAGGCAATGGAGGACGACAACGAGGAAACGGTGGACATTACAGAGGAAATTGGTTTCCTCCTTTACACTCTCAGAGCTACTGGCAAGGTATGATTTTAAGTTGTTCTTTTTAATATCTTCTGTATGTTCCTTGTGGTGGATTGATTATTTTTTTTGTTAATTTTTTTGGAAATTAGACCACAATCTTTTTTATATTTATAGTTCACCGATAGTTCAAGTTTTTATAAAATTCTGGTCCCTAACGAAAAAATTCGACAGCTATGAGTACATTTATTCCAGTAAAAGAAATGTTACAGTTGTCACAATAGCGACATCTTCACCTCCAGCCACAAACCAAAATTCCAAAATTTGGGCTTGAAACAATAAAATATTATTAGTTTCCTGTAAAATTGTAATGTGTGTTGCCAAATAGATATCGAAAAATAAATGTATGATTTTAAAGCTTTACAAAGTGTTGAAAAATATGTTTCAAAAGCAGTTTCCATTCAACTATAAAGAAACAACTACTTTCTGGGCTATAGGCCCCGCCGAAGCCGGCCTGCAAGTTATGTTGTCCCTTCTAATTGCAAACTAGAATGGTTGGTTAAACCTTGTAGATCATACCGACCCCGTTTGACTTATGCCCGTACCTATAGTCCCTACTCAATCTCCGACTTGAGACGTGCTTCGCCAAGTCAGACTTCGTCTCAAGTTTAGCTGCTGTACTATAGTCTCGACTTCGTGAATTCTCGGGTAAGTTGAGATCCGGCTTGGGTGTTTTGGTAACTTTTGTGTTACTACCAAAAATCTAGTGATTTTAATAAATTCACGTTGCCAGCATTTTAATGACTGACCTTGTTTCGTTTCACAGCACACATAAACAGTTTGGCTTGTTGATAATTTGGTAGTAATACATACAAGGAATTAATCGTCTTTTACATACTCCAAAAACTCTTGCGATGTACAATACGAAAAATAACGTCTCTAACAATATTTTTTGAGAATCTATACCGAATTATAAAATCTTCCTCACTATAGAATTCCATAGGATTTGCCGCATCTCGAATATACCGTTTTGGTAAGCGAATATCTGGCGTTTCCTCAACAATGTCTATAAACACTAAAATCTCTTCAATATCCATCCTATCCCTTTAAGAATATAAAAGTTTTATAAACCTAACCCCCTTTTATATGTTTATATTGTTTATAAAAGATGACAGTTGAGACAGATTTCTTAAACGAATGCTGTCAATAAAAACCGAAGACATGCAAGTCGTGCTCAAGGTTGGTCTTTACCAGACTTGGGCCTGTCTCAAGTCACGCAAGCGCAGTAATCTTACGTTCTGCCCGAGATTCGTTTATAGTATACAGACCCTGTCTCAAGTTGTACTCAAGCTCGAGACCAATCTCAAGTCCTGACTATAGGTACGGGCATAAGAACTGTAATTCAATGACTTTCGGTGCCTATAGCCCGGGAAGTAGTTGTTTCTTCGTAGTTGAACGGTTACTGTTTTTGAAAAATATTTTTTCTACAACTGCCATGAAAAGTGACGTATTTCTTATACCTTACTTAATTTCAAAACCAAGACATATACTGATTTACAATAAATAATATGGATACTGACAGTAGTGAAGATTTTAATGGTGGATGGCAATCCAGTACCGTAGCAGAAGGATACGTTGAGGAGTCTATTAACAATAAAATAAACGTTGCTAATAAAATCGTCAACTGTATTAAAAAACCAGAATATGCACCGTATATGAATCAACCCCCCAACTTCTACTATTAATATAATGGAGAATTTAATTAAAAGAAATGACGTTCGGGGTTTGACCATACAAAATTGTACAAATTTCATACTTTAAATTTGTGCAGTTGTAGAAAAAGTATATTGTGCAACATGTGGGGAAATTACCTTTCTCACTTTTTGTACAATAAGTATACTATTTCAAAGCGTTAGAATAATATATTTATTCTTCGATAAATATTTTATTGTGTGACATTCTAACAATATTATAGTCTACTAGGAATGGGATCCAGTTTTATTGGGATGGCGCTTTTTTTGCTTATTTCGGAAATGTTAAAAAACGTGATCTGAATATTTTTGTTTTTTTTTCAGGTGGGCGTACACAGGATAGATCGCTATCTGGAGAAAATAGCGGAGGTCTCCCTAACCTTCAAGGAAACGAAGGTCATTACCAAAGCAGAAGAGGATCCAATAACAACCATTACAATAACGGGGAAAATCGGAAATACAGGGGCGGGCAAAAGCATGGCAAACAAACGTAATTAGGGTAATATTATTAGAATCCTAATAGATGCTTTTAAAGGCTGTCATATTTTTAAATAATATAAATGTTGACTAGATACACCTTTCCCAGATGGTAAAAACTAGAGGAAAGGTTAATACCTATATAGGGAAAAAGAGAATGAGACGTGACGATATCTGTGAGAGGTTCATAGGAAGATTCAGTGATATTAAGAGTTTATCGATATATAGCTTGAAAATGTTTGTGTCTACAGTTACTTAACCAACTAGTGTATTAACAATCGAGATACTTCAAAGCGCTCGCTTTGCTCGCGCGTTAATGATTGAGGTTGGTAATGGCTCTTTTAATACCCGTGTTGAATACAAAACTTTTCCGTCGACTGTATCCTTTTTCCTCAATCTTTGAAAACTAAGAATATTTATTTGTCATAGCTATAGGTTCCCAAATATAGTAGAACTTGAATTTTAGGTTTTGAACTGTTATTGTTAAGCTTCTTGGTGCAATAGAATACGCATGTGGATACTATTGTGGAGGTCAGTGGTTCAATTCTCAATGTATTCGCTTTTTTATATTGGATGATTATCATAGTAATATAACAAAAACTTTGTTCAAAAACTAGAAGTATTTATTAGAGAAGTCAGCATTACATAGAATAGTTATTCATTAGGTATTTTTAATTTTTCTGTATGTTTGGTTGCCTATACAAAAATCGTTTATTAAAAGAAAATCGTTCAATAGTAGCAGGGGTCATTAATTAATGATTTTGTGTACATTGATGATGGACATATTAGCCATTTTTCTTTGAACTTAACCACACAAACCGGGTTAACTATGAGTTAACCAGTCAATATTCCTCGACTTGTATTCCAAACCATGACGTAACAGTGAACCTACCACACAAACCAGCTCACTGAGATAGTTTGACAGACTAGTTATTCTATCTTATTGTAGGTTAGGGGTTTGTTTATTTCTGAGTTTCCATAAACCGTTACGTCATAAAAGTATACCGTGACGTTATGGTATTGTTAACTCGGTTTGCGTGGTTAATTTCAAAGAAAAATGTCTATTATTTAAGTTCGTTTATCGCGTAGTTGTTTTCACTTTCTTTGTACTTAATTCCAAACAACTTTCTTGCATAACATTTTGATCTGTCTCTTGAAATAATCTGCTGGGGGCGCTTTCAGTTTAGATTTTTCACAAAAACATATATAAATATTTTTTTTACGCTCCCTAGCGGCAAAGTCACGAATTTAAGATTAATTTCCAGCAATTTCCTACAGCTGTTTTCACCAGTTTTTTTCTCCAGGCTGTATGATGACTAGTTTCTGAGATACAGCTCACTTCATCGCTTATTTGATCACTCGGTACCTACCCAGTTTTTTTGGAAATATGATTTTGATTTCACAACATTTTTCAAGCTGTATATGTAGTATATCGAGTTTTTCAACTGAAAGAAGTTACACGATTGGTGCTTTTTTCCACCTGGGATCTAGCATTTAAACTTATTGAATTTATTTTTCGATTTCAGATTCAAAATGTTCGTACCTATTTATTATGTCAAGAATTGAATTAAAATTCATTGTTTTTTGTCAGAAAGGTGCCAATTTAATGAACTTTCTTTCTTAATTTATATAGTGTGGCTTTCCATGGAAAAAATATGTCTTATCATAGCTTTTATTACATTTCTATCATATATAATGGGCGAGTCATGAAAAATTGTAGGTACCTCGTATTGAGGCTTCTATATGGAATATTAAGTGACCATTAAAAGCATTGGCCACGACAACAGCGAGCAGTACAATACATATTTCACGTAATTTTCATTTAGTTCAAAAAGTATGAACACGACCCTTTCGAAACACACTCCCAATCTAGTAACTTTTAGAGGTGTGGTTGAGGTTTCCTAAAATGCTCCTCCTAGTTTAAAAACAAGGTATAGAACTACTACAAAAGCAAATAAAACTGACATCTGACATAACCAGTGACAGAATGATAGAAATGAAATGTTGCCAAATTTTCTAGAGTTGTTGGCAACCGAAGCGTTGAGAATTCTACAAAAACATCATTTTAAATTTTAAGATTTACGCTGCGGTTTTAATAAAGCAATATGGATGTTCGTATTGATAAAAGATAATGTTTTCAATGGTAGACATTATAACTGCCATTATTGTCATAAAAACCAGTTTTTGTTGGTCACACTGACCTTAAACTGAACTTAATATAAGTTGTTTCCTTTATCCTGGCGATCATTATACTCAATACCTACATAAAATATGTTACAAAGTGTATTTTTACTTTTTACAAAAAATAATATCTCTAAATTGTATAAAATGATTCCCAAATTTTTTTGTTTAACATTCGTGAAAACTGTAAAATTTTCAACAAACTGTGTGAATGCTAGGCTAACAGCCGGTTTTGAAGAGACATATTTTTTCCTCAAGCAAACGCCACATTACATGTACAGAGTGTCCCAGAAGCTTGTCTTCACTTGTGTGACATAAAATTGTCCATTATAAGTTAATTTTATGGAAATATCACAAGAGAAAGGTTTTTCTTTAAAATCCTTCAAGAACATTTTTTAATTTCTAACTTTAGGAGCCTATAGTTCGTTAACGAAAAGTGTGAGGCACACATTTTATATGGAGCACCTACTACCATTAATGACAGCTCCTCTAGCATCTCACGTGTTAAGAGCTCCAGGGACACTTTGTTTTGAAAATCAAAATACAAAAATATTGAAATAAGTTATACCGAAGCAAGTCTGTATTATTTATTAAGATGTCTTTTATTACATTTTTAAAGTTATTTGTTATATTTATTTAGATGCGTACTCTTGTGATATAACAAAATCTGATAAATATATATAATATGTTGTTTCTTGTAACTTCTGATACTCAAAGTAAATGCAACATGCCAATTATCTCTATCGATTCGATTTTATACTGAAATTGTTTTCGATTATCTTCCAAATAAAGCGGTTTTAATATAATTGAATTGGAATAGAGATAATTGACATGATTACTTGGAAGTTTACTCTGAATGTGATCAAAATCATGAGCGTAGGCAGAAAATGTAGAGGAACTATACATGTTTCAGAAAAAATTTATTAAATTTAAACTCTACCTGGGTACGCCTATGATTGTTCTTAATTAACGCATGAAAGCTTGTATCTATATATATAATATATTCATCTAATGTAAGTACACAGACTTGATACAAACTATTAAAATCAAAAGAATACAAAAATTGTTAGTCAAATTCACGAATGTTTCTCGTTACGTCATACTTCCCTAAATGTATCAAAGACACTCTAATTTTATGTGGATATCACTGACCGAATATGTCCAATTAAAACAAAGGGAAAGGTACATAATATGTCCTTTGTGTCTGAATTAAGCTACGCCATTACGTCTTTATCGGTTTGTCACTCTGTCTTAAAAAGTGAAACGTCACTTTACGCGGAGAATAATTCTGTCACCATTGAAATACGCGCATTTAGTACGCGTCATAAATTGTCATATTTCAAGTTTTTGGATGCAAACAATCAATTTTGTCCATTCTATTTACAAGTGTTTTAGAGATATATTTGCTGTATTATTGTATTAATAATATATAACGATTAAAAATAAGGTATGAATATGATATAATATATTTATTATTACTTAGCTAATTTAACACAATTATAAAAGTTTGTTTGCATCCAAAAACTTGACATACGGCAGTCGTGACGTTTTCACTAAATTCGCGTATTCGTCGTAATTGTCATTATTTTAAATAGGTAAAGTTCATATACATTTATTGTGATATTTTTCGACAAAATGGCTGGTAAATGTTTGGACGAAAGTAAACGTGAGTGTATAAGAAAATTACATGAATATTTCAAAAGCAATACGGGTATTATTGAATTGATTCGAGTGTTTATGAGTTATGACGTAACGAGAAACATTCGTGACTTTTACTGTATTTATTATGTGCTGATATAAACGAAAAATTTGGTCGATGATGGATAAAAATTAAATATAATTTGAATTGCAGTAGAAATGTAAAGGTTTTCCAAATTATTGCGGAGTTTGTACCACAGGCCTGGATGAAAAATGGCTAGTTCACGAGCTTATTTTAAAGTTTGATAATTGCGGCATTTAATGAAAATAATAAAAGTAATATACGGGTATTTTTGCTTTTGAAACAATAGTTGAAACGCGAACGTTAGATTTATGTCAAAAAGTAAAAAAAAAATCCCACTAAAAGCCAATTTTCCGTTCCAATTAAAGGATAATAATTCTAGGTCAAAATTATTTTTCAAGTAAGTAGTACCCAGAGAACATTAAAGCTGTGTGTATACGAAGTGAAGCTAAAGTCATGAAAAGACGACTGTTTTTGGCTTTGGAATTTGGTGAAATCTTTAGAACGGCACTGGAACTTAGTGCAGCTGAAATTTGATTTCCTATTTCGGAAAAACAAGCAAATATCAATTATTTTCTGTCCGTTAAACTTTTTAGAAAATATTTCTGTGAACTAAGATAATTTGATCTATTTTTGAATAATTGAAATAAAATGGAAAGTACCAAATACAACAACATAATAATGAATAACAAACGACTAATTTTTAATCTCTGGAAAAACACTTCAACTTAAATAGTAAAGCGGGCCAAAAATTTTTGACGCGAAACTTGGAATTTTTGGCAAGAAACCTAAAACTTTATTAATTAATATTAAAAACAGAAAAATCTACTACTTTTTTGACATAAACAATTTTTTTATAATTCTAGATTCAAACAATGTACTCGTATCTTTAAAATTATTAAAGGTAGAATTATGCGGTCTTGACGGTTGTAGGTATTTGTTATTTAATAGAGATTATGAAAAACTGAAAATAACATGGTGTACTATTTAAAAAAATATGTTGATAAGTTATTTTGGAGCAACGGTGCACCCTGTATACTTCTAATAGACTTATTAAGCAGATGGTCTGGATTATTTGAAAAAACTTTGATTCAACATTTTTGCTAAAACATTTACGATTGCTGTCGTCAAAATTGTCGACATTCTGAAAAATGTGCTAATAAATTAAAAAACGACTACTGAGTGTCCTGGAAAATGGATTTCCTGTAATCCGTTTTGAAAACAGACTCCATTTTGTTTTTAATGTTCCAAATGTCACCCACATATATACAATTATTATATAAATGTGCTAGAAATAACAAATGTCACCTCTTCTGGCAGAGAATCTTCAGGTATAACCTTTTGTCTGTATATTATGTACTTATTGAGGCATGTGTCCACCGATGTAGCAAGAAATTAATCCGAAAGGTTAACCAGCGACTACCGAACTTTATCTAATAAATTCCACTACTCAATAAATAAATTATGTAAATTATATTGTTCATTGTGTCCAATTTCGAAATTTCTACCTACGAGCATAGAGATTAAAACAACCTGATAATAGTATATTATTAAACGAGCAATTGATGATAGCCATTATTCACGCAGGGAGACGTTTGCCGTAGGCGAGGGGCGCAAGTCATCCGAGAGAATAATGGCCATAAATTGCGAGTTGAATACTATACCTTCTCCACGACCCTTGATTTATTTATTAAATATAAAAGTTAAGTAAATAATGCGAGTGTTGAACAGAATGTAATAATTTGGTATTTAGTATTATTGACAATTCTAACGTCAAAATTAATAAATTTCTGGAGTACGTCAAATAATGTGACATATAGAAATGAGCGATACTGTATAAAGTATCGATACAACGTACCGTTATAAATATATTGTTTTAAAACTATAAATACTAGAAAATATCGTTATGGAAAGTATCAATACTAAAAATTTCGTTATTTTATCGCTACGATATATTTCAGAAACAAATTTCCTTAACAAAAATACGCAGATTTAATAGTTTATTTTACTTATTATTAAGTGGTCGTGGACAAATACCATTGCGCAAAACATCTACGTATTGACACCAAACTTTAATTAGCGCCTCACACAGAACTAGAGCATTTGTGATAAGAAACAAGAACTAGATTTCCTTGAAAAATTAGAAATTAGAAGACACTTAAGGGACCCACAATATGAGAAGACGTCAATGAACAGAATATGTCTAAGAAGCTCTCCACTATTAACACTTATTAAATGGGAAAAAAGATATCCAGGATATCCCAATGGGCTTATAATACCTAAGCTTTGATATTTGTAATATATCTTCTTCTTTCTATTCATATTTAAGTCAATAAGAAGATAGATCTAGCCAAAATATTAAACATCAGGTAGGCATCACATCAAATTCTGACGATGATATAATAAATATCTAAATAATTATCAATTTCTTTTCATAATTTACATAATGTATTCATTAAATGGTGAAATTAATTAGAAACAGTAAGATTGATTTACAACTCTAGTTTATAATACTCGTACGATTGAACAGTATTAAAATTTAAATTTTGTGTGATAATTTGTTTATTATTTAAATGAACATGTTTTTAAAATGGTGGTACTGAATAAAAGTAACAATTCTATCATAGTACGTGTTAGTTATTGTTATATAAAACTGTAGCTAATTGCCTACGAAACATCATAAAGGCATATCCTGTGTTATAAATATAAAAAAACCTTTGTATTGTACTGAAATATACAAAGATAGTCAACCTAAATACATGTTTCTTAAACACTCAGTAATTAGTTACGTAGCTAAATGGTGCACTCCAAATTTTTGTGGTAGTATCTAACGGAGGTCCTTAGTTTTTGTTGATAAATGAATAAAAAATAATATCTTTGTATTATCTTTATTTGTTTTTATTTTTTACAGATGAATAATGTAAAACTATTAATTGCTACAAATATATCTAATTGGTATCACAACTGCTTCATTATTTCTCCCAGGTATTCCTTTAAAGAAATTTAATCGCAAAAATTCTTTGTTATGCGACCCGGTGCGATCCGCTTAGTGGACACTTACCTTTATACTGTATAGATAGGTTAATTATTGGTCTATTACTTCAAAAATTACGATGCAATTTTTATAGAAAGATTCAGTCGCGCATCTACAGAAGGTTTAGCAGTTTATGGAAATTTAACATAAAGAAGGTAGCAAAGGAGAAGGCTTGTAGACTAAATGTAATGTTGTCGAATAAGCTTTCATAATAAAAATCAATAAATCCACAATTGTTCTATAAATTACAGATCAAACCTCACTAAAACATTGTTTCCAAATATTGTTTGAATAATTGTAATGTGGATAAAATATGGCCGCCTGGTTACTCTCGCCATCTGCTGTGTTATTCTATATTCATATATCATCCTAATTGAAGGTTTCTCTAATATGGTTTTTCGAATATACGATATTCTGTCGTGAGATGTCTCAGATAACTGCTGTCACAAGAAAAAAATAACCAAAACAGCAGTGACAGACACAAGTTGGTGTATTTAACTAATGTATTTACTTTAAAATGTGATAGCTTTTGATACGTTTACCAGATTTATAGAAAGTTGTGTTAGCCAGTTATAATTTTCCTGTTAAACGGTACAGTGTAACTAATACAAATAAGTTTGAAATTGTATGTAACTGTGGGGGTAAACACAAAGCAAGAAAATACCCACATATCTAACCTATTTGTCACGAAGTATTTGGGTGACGTATATTTGTGACGTGTTTCTCTGTCTGTAGAATTACTAGAATTTTATATACATGACATAGGTTTGTAGTAACAGCTTTTATTAAAAAGGTAGGTGATATTTTTTAATTGATTGCAATAATAATTATGACTGTGTTTATTTCCAGGTGTATGTGTACAAAACAATTTTGACATAGTCTAGTACCAGTCTAGTACGGTGATAAGAAAATTTCGGTAAACGCGTAATCGTCTGTGATCATCAGGTGATTCTTGGCGCATGCTTATTTGTAATTTGAACAGACCCGCCAACATGGATAACCGGCTTGAATCTCATTCCATTTTAAACTGTCACGAATTTAGGTTAGTTAGTGCTTACCGGTTAACATGCCGTCGGAAAAATTAGAGAAAGTTGTTATGAAACCTTTCAAAATGGATCCAGCTCAAAATAATTCTCAACAAGAATTAGTCAGGGATAATCCCGAAAATGAGAGGGGAATGCGAGATGTTACTTTTCGCGAGTGGGTTGTTGTTGCAATATTGTGTTTTGTCAATTTGATAAACTATATGGATAGATTTACTATAGCAGGTGAGTTTTATAATATTTCACTTTGTCCAGATTGTAGCTTCGATTTTTCTGTCAACGATCCGCAAAAGTACCTATTTACTTCTATAATATTGCTAACATTCAAATATAATATAAACTTGAATGAAAATAACTCAATTTTTTGAATTCGTTGTTTATTTTTTAGACACATATAGGTATAGGTATGAAATTTTCTAACAAATATTAAATATATCAATATAATATAAATATTTAACTCAGTTAGAGGGATCATGTGTAACTGCGCCAGAAAGTTTATTTATTCGATTTTCTTGCCAAATAAATAGACTGAAATGTTGGATATATGTCGAGACTAATTATTAGTTCAGATCAACAAATTAATATTATCAATTTACGAACTAGTAAAAACTGTCTAACAATAAATAACAAATTAGTAATAAAAAAAATTTAATAAAAAACTATCATGAACATTTATACAGTTTTAAAATTTATAATTGTAACTGGAAATCTAGAATTATTATAATTATTATACTAGGTACCTATATTGAATTTTTATAGTGTATGAATATCTGTTTATTATTTTTATTTTTAAAACAACGTTGTACGTAGATTAGAACATTATTATTGAATTACCTCCAGTTACTTCCCATAGAAGTGAAAGTCTTATATTAATAATAATTATCTACCATACATTACAACACAGTTACCTAAGTGTATAAACTGAATAACTATAGTCTATGAAATAAGTGGTTACTTAGCTAAGTAGTACTTACTTATTTCTTATTATTATTTAACTAAATATTCTACTTGAAATATGTTAAAAATTGCAAAAATTTTGATGGAAAAAAGTTTACTATAAACTTGTTTAAATAAGTTTACAATTTAAATGAGGATTTTGATTTTTTTTCAGTTACCAATTCTTCAAAAATTAGTGTGTAAGCTCAAACTTTTGGCTGTCTAAACCTGGAACCTGACTTATACCACAAGTGTAATTTTCTAGTAAAACCTACTACACATAAAACTACAAGAGAAGAATTTAATATTTCTATAATCAAGATTTCTACTACAAAAAATAACAAAAATTACTACTTTTATTTCTATAATGTGTAGTAAGTTTTACTAAGAAATGACATTTGTGCTATCCAGCTGAGCTTCAGGTTTAGACATCTCCAACTTTTACATGTAAGGAGCTTTTGTTCTGTAATTTATTAGATATGAACCTTATTTTGGACCTTGAAATAATTTATTCTTGACGTTTTTCTAGATATTTTAAATAAATATTGTTTCAGGTTTTCAATGTTACTGTTATAAAGATCAAATACATTCTTTTTTATATTTTAAATAACATCTGTAATTCTTTTTTTTATTCCTGAGGCTGTGAACTCACTTCAAAAAAGTTTACATACAAAGAGATACAATTCTAGAAGGACATAAGTAATCAATTTTTAATTTGAAGATTTATGTGATGTATTTTTCATTATTTAGGTATCATTATATAACAAAAGTTTTTGATATTTCTTTCTCCCTAAACTTTAAACGAACTCTGTCAACTTACTTCAGATACTTTAACTTGCTCTATATAAATGATGATGACTTAATTAAATTTTTAATTTTCAAACCATTAAATAATACAACTGCCCCTCGCCAAAACATACCAATAAAAAATGTCATTTTTTTTTATTTACATTATCTGCTTCTACCTTAGGATCAAGTTATTTCAATAATAGTCCGTAAAACAGTATCGATAAGGTACACGACAGTTGAGTTAATAAATGATTGTAAAAACATTAACTTATCGCGAAATGACTATTCTGCCAGTTTCCATAGGCCAGGTATGTAAATGGCGGCCAGTTTTTCACGTCGGAAAAACTTGCCTGAAAAACCGATAAGGTACACGCGTGAAATTTTTTTCAGACATTGTTAAGACCTTGACTGGGAGCGGTGTAACAGTGGCAGAAAGTTAGCAGGTCGGAAAACCCTCGGCAGAAATGGTTCAAAGTCGTGGAAAATTCCCATGAAAAAACCGATAAGGTACACGTGAAAAACTTTTTTCCGTACATTCTTTGTGCCTCAAGGAAGAGCGGTGCGATAGTGGCAGAAAAGTAGCAGGTCGAAAAACCCTCGGCAGAAGGAACTAAAAGTCAGCGGGCGCGCGGCACGAAAACCGAGCAGATGATATAAAATACGACGCGCCGATAAAATTTTGGCTCATTCATCAAGTTTTCATCGTATCGTGATGATTTTTTTTTAAATATGAGGTAGCGCACGAAAATATTTCGAATGGTATGAGCGAAAATAGCTGGGAAATGTAAACATCGCGAGGAACTAGGATTAATTTTGAGTTTTCAATTTTTCCGATTTCTTCTAATTTCTGCGGAGGGTTTTCCGGCCTGAAAAACGTCTGCCATTATCACAGTGTTCTAAGTTGAGGGCTAAGCAATGCCTGGAAAAAAGTTCTGTAAGTGTACCTTATTAAATTTCCCGTTGACGCTACAGGCTGTTTTCCATGACTTTTAGTTCCTTCTGCCGAGGATTTTCCGACCTGCTACTTTTCTGCCACTATCGCACCGCTCTTCCTTGAGGCACAAAGAACGTACGGAAAAAAGTTTTTCATGTGTACCTTATCGGTTTTTTCATGGGAATTTTCAACGACTTTGAATAATTTCTGCCGAGGGTTTTCCGACCTGCTAACTTTCTGCCACTGTTACACCGCTTCATGCGTGTACCTTATCGGTTTTTCAGGCATGTTTTTCCGACGTGGAAAACTGGCCGCCATTTACATAACCGGCCTATCGAAACTGGCAGAATAGCCATTTCGCGATGAGTTAATGTTTTTACAATCATTTTTGAACTCATCTGTCGTGTACCTTATCGATACTGTAACTATTTTACTAAAATAATAAAGAACATTTCACAATATTTCCTTGACTCCGCATCTGGAATTAATGATTTAGTAATAGAAGTTTATAAATCCCTCATTGTACAGAAAAAAGTTACAAATCCATAGCCGGTAAAACTAAAACATGAATTAAGTTTTTCAAAAACAAATTTAACTTTCATTTATTAATTTGGAATTGAAGAAATGAAACTGTTGAAACATACTGGGTGACCCACCTTGATTTATCACATCTAATTGGCAGATGTTATCAATAAATGTTTAAAAAAAAATATCTAGTTTAATAATGGCCACATTTTAAAAATTTTTGTACTATTCCGGGTATCTGCAAAACAATCATAATAATCATACCATTAGGCATTACGTGCTACTGTTTTCGGATTAACGATGACCTGTGGGATTTGATCTTAAATACATCATGTTGGCAAAAGTCAAAACGAAATATCTTTGAACGAAGTATAGATAAATATTGAAACGATTGTTAAAACAGTCTAAGCATCGCTTAGACGACAGACAGCTGCTGAGAATAATAACGACTGGGACACTTTCAAAAATAATCATAAAATGTCTGGTCTCTAGCGAGTAGAAGAAGACACATGACATAAATCTAATAAGGAGGAAACTACGTATGGCTAGGAATACTTTCTGCTTATTATTAGGACACCCCGCAGTCACCAAAATGAATGCAACAACCAACTTCGGAGTAAATTAGAATCTGTCAAGTTGATACGGCGCATAGGTAGATCACGTCCCTCGGTCGAGTTATAAGATAATAAAAAAGTTCTATTGTTCGAATTGATCTTAATACTTTTATTTAAAGTAAACTGCAGGATTTTTCATGTTTTTTTTTGGAGTCAGTCAGAATGAGAATCAACTTTTAAAAGGGAATATAAGGAAACAATTATTTTGTTCCTATAGAGTACAAATCACACAAACGCGAATACTGGACTATGATTTTAGTCTACTTTACTGTCTTCTTCACACTACCGAACGATACACAGCAAATTGAACCAGCAAAAAAGTCGACCATAGGCGTGAAAAACCGATGTAACATTTCACTTGACCAATACCAGACCCTTTAACGATTGTGATGAAGAAATAATGGAAAAGTTGTATAGAGACGTTTCAGATTTTTTTTAATACCGGCAAATTAGTTTTTTTAATTTTCTTTCTAAGTAGATTCGGGTCAACCTTAAATGGTCATCTTTTTTTGAACATAAGAATTATTAAAATACAGGGTGTTTCGTTTAAAATAAGCCCAATATTACACATTGATTGATCTAATAATGAAACATGAAATTTCTGAACACCCTGTAAAGAGATGTTTAGTACTCAATCGTGGAATACATTCTCCGAACGTCCAACTATTTAGATGTAAGAGAAAATTTGCTAGAATTTTTTATAACAATGAGTTATTAATTTTTTTCGAAATGTTCACATTTTAAAAAAAGTCAGCATAACTCGGAACCCTCTGTATTTAGGTATAGGGAACCATTATGAAGGAGTATTTTATTTTTTAGGGGCAATCAGAAAATGCAATAAAATATAGGGTTATTTTTTCTTATTTTCTTGGGAATTAAACCACAATAATGTTTTTTTATTTTTTTATTTCAACGTTTCGGTGCACTTCACTGGATTCCATTTCTAGTGGACTACATATCGTTAGAATGTCATGAAATAAAATATTTTATTTCTCATTTTACCAGAGGTGTGATCTACTATGAATGGACCTTAATAAAATTTGACAACAAAGTTTTGTAGTCTTAAACTTCAAAATATTATTGATTGTCTAGTTGTCAAATTTTTTTCGTTGTGTCAGATAGGGACCAAAAAATTTTTCATTAATTCATTATTAGTTAATCTTGACAACGGTAGCTGGAACGCTACCGAAACGTTGAAATAAAAAAAAAAAAAAAAAAATAAAAAAACATTATTGTGGTTTAATTCCCAAGAAAATAAGAAAAAATAACAAGTAATGCCACAAGGAACTTATAGAAGATAAAAAAATATAGGGTGTCCCATAAGAAAAAATTTAACTTTGATACGCCACAGTTTATTGGAATATCCTGTATATTTTAAAATGTAGCCTATGTGAATGTACAAACGACTAATGTGGCAAACATTTTCGCTATAAATCTCCATCCCGTTGGTCGTGATTCACCCTGTATAATTCTCAGGAAACAGGATGTGAACATTACTATTGAATTTAATTTGAAACTTTCTTTTCCAACAATTTAAAATACTATATACTTACTTTTTATTTTAGCAATTCGATTAGTTATATTTTTATCTGATCATATACATAAATTTTGTCAACGATTATGACAATTTGCTGATAACAATCAGTATGTGGATTTTAAATTGAATTTAAAGGAAAAGGAAATTATTTATCTGATAACAAACTACCAAGCTATCGAAATTAGTTATTTAATGTATAAGTGTTTTAGATAATTTTTTATCCACGCAAGAAAGTTTAAACCCGAGATCGAAGCTCGAGGTTTTAATGTTCTTTTTAGCAACCATTATAGTCATTTAAAATTAGATTTCATTAAAAAATGATTTGACAGCAGCTGTAACATAAAAAAAACTGTAATTTAGTCCAGTAAATAATGGCACCAACCTGTTCATCTCATTATTGTCGGACTTTTTGTTTGCAACTTGTAGGTATTCATGTGTAGATTACTCTCTGAAAATATGTCCTCCGCGGGATTTGCGGAAGGGGCTGGAAAATGGCCCATGATCCCGAAAATTCAGTTTTTGGCCGATATCTCCCGAAATATGCTACTTAGAGAAGTGGGGTTTTGTTAGTAATGAAGTACAGTTCATTACCTACAAAAATGGCCCCTATCATTTTTGTCCCTGGATCAATATTTCTTGCAAAAAAAGGCTTGCAAAAATCTTCCGGAAAACTAAAAATTTTAAAAACCATCAAAAAGAGGACATTTTCAGCTTTCCAATGGTGTGCATTAAAGACCGATATTGCCAATCATTGTTTATCAATTTGCGGTAGACCCGAGAATTTTCAGAAAACTCCGGAAATAAAAAAAAACGTCGCTTAATTTAAAAAATATGAACGGATTGATAAGGGCGGTCAAATATTTAGGAAAAATAAAGTTTGGCCAGTTTCTTCAATATTCCTGGAAAATAAAAAAAACGAAAAAGTTACACGATGTTATAGGTACAGGTCCCTCCTTTCATATGCACAGTGAATCATGAAAAAAGATTCATTTTTATTCAAGTTATGGGCCAATTTGCCCGCCCTCCCATGCCTACATTCACGGAGCGTGCTCCCGGAGACGCCGCGCAGCAGCTCGAAATCCAAGGTACGCTTGGGCCCGTTTATCTCGAAAACGGTTAAAGTTTTGACAAAAATGATAGGGATAATTTTTGTAGATAATAAACTGCTCTCCATTCCTAGCAAAACCCCACTTCTCTAAGTGTCATATTTCCGGAGATATCGGCGGAAAACTCAATTTTTGGGATTATTGGCCATTTTTCAGCCCCTTACGCAAATTTCGCGGAGGACATATTTTCATCTAGCCGTGAATACCTACAAGTTGCAAAAAAAAGTCCGACAATAATGAGATGAACAGGTTGGGGGGTTTCTCGGTCTTTATTTACTGGACTAAATTGCAAGAGATCTTCAAATGAGCTATTCACATTTGTTAACACATTTCTGTACAAGTTCATAAATTCATTTCAAATTATTTCCTTCATATCTTCTTTAGTTGTAGGAGGTGTTTTATACACCTTATTTCTCATTCACCTAATATTACTCAATTATAGATCAGACTAAATTATTTTGTTGTTTTTTTTTGTAAAATTATTTTTGGTTAAATATTTCCACTGCCAAACTAATAAAATTTCACATAATATTTGTTTCAAATAATGTTTGGCCGAAAGTATTCATCAATAACAAATTAAGGCGTTTAGGTATAGGGAATGCTTAAGAAATAAAAAAGTGCCATACAATACCATTTCATTACGATACTAAGATACAGGGTGTTCCATTTAAGAAAACCCAGTAAATGATCATTCCGACCTAAGATCAACCCTGTATATAAAAAACGAATATCGCGCTATGTTAATAATTTTGGACAATAGTAAACTATATCAAAAAAAAATTTGAACGTAAATAGATTTCTTGTTATCAAATCTATTCAATAGTACAGGGTGTTGATTTTACTAGGAAATTTATAAAAAAGTGCTTATATCTTTTTAATTATCTCGTATAACATTGCAATACCTCACATCACAGAAACAAGAAATTCGAGGGGAATAAAAAAATGTGGAAATATACAGGGTGTTCCATTTAAAAAAAGATAAGCTAGGTTCAGCCTGCCAATATGGGTGGCCCTGTATATTTGAAAATATTTTCAAAATATGGTCCTATGAATGGCTTAACTTTTATCTAAATAAAGTTTTTTCATATCTCTCACGACAAGTGAGATATTCGACTTCCTCGCACTAATGCCGCACCCTGTATATTAATAATGGTTATACGTTAGCTAGAAGTAAAAAATAGTAAGCTGTAATTTTGGTTGTACAGGCTCCTTATACGTTTGGTTAGATTCTTTTTTACGTCAAAAAAGCATATTCATCTTTCTTTGTGGTTAAGTACAGTGAAAATGCAATAAAAAACGTTTTCAACTTGTTTAATTTCTTTTTCAACCAATTTTTCACCGTAGAATAAGTGAAATATAACACAAATCTAATTATACATATTCATTGGTACAAACACTATGTAGCACTTAGACAGTATTGTGTTGACTGATAACATTTAATTCAATATTTTCCAGATAACAATAGCTGTTAAAAAAAGAGAACCCATTAAGTATATCATCGTCACAACAGATCTGTTCTCATGCACTTAATTTGTATGACCATTATTAACACTTATATTTATAAACATATCCGACAAACCCGATAAAAAGGATATTAAAAATTGGTCAATGACACTATTAAAAAAGAGATGAACAAGTGATTTCTATTTGTAGATCTCGCATATATGAGTAGATAAGGTGGATGTAGTAACGAGAGGTTAATATTGTGTCTCGTGCCAAGTTTAAAACAACCAAAACCGATTATACGTTGCGTAATAGGATGACAAATAATTATATTAGAATTGAAAGGACAAATGAACACGATTTAAACATTATTTGTACATTTACGAATTAAAATTGAATACTTTTTGGGAAGTAATTATCATCGAGGACGTTAATAAATCAGAGAAAAAAATGTTTGGATGTGATGTAACCATAAAAGCTAATACGTACTATACAGAGTGTTTCAGAAATGTTTTAGAATTATCTACTATTCAGAATTGAATAAAACTTTGTACGAGGGTTGTCTTTAAGTTGCAGGGTCGAAGGTTCTAGTTCCCAGGACATACAGTCAACTCCTTCAAAAACTCTATTTTGATTCTACCAACAAGTAATGATATATTTTGTAAATATAGAATTTGGGTTTATGGTTAGATGTGGGGATGTCGTTTAACTCAATGTCTGTCGTGGCATATAGCCAGAGAAGTAGTAGTTGCTTCTTAGTGAACGGTCTGCTTTATAAAAGTATTTTGCAAAAACTTTGCAAGGCATAAATAGACTTTAGTATTTTTTGGTATTTCCTCCTCTAGCCCTAATTATTGCTTGCATACGGCGTGGCATCCCATTAATGAGCTCACGAACTGCATTCTGAGGAATATTCTCCCATTCTTCTTGAAGAGCTACACGAAGCTCATTTAGTCTGGTTGGTGCTATAGCACGACTTCTAACACGTCTGCCTAACATGTCCCACACATGTTCTATAGGATTTGCGTCCGGAGAACATGCTGGCCAGTTCATTTTTTCATTGCCAACTTCTGTCAAGTATTCACTGACGCATCTCGCTAAATGAGGTCTAGCGTTGTCCTGCATCAGGATAAAGTTATCGCCAATAAATGGAGCGAATGGAACCACCTGATATGCCAAAACTTCCTCAATATACCGTTGTGCAGTCAGTGAGCCCCATTGATAAACACTAATTTCGTAGAGGCTTCACTTGATATGCCTGCCCATACCATTACGGAACCTCCGTTATGACAGCCTAGTGCTAAAAGCACATTCTTGGAATCGTTCCCCATTTCGTCTCCATACTCGTTTTCGTCCGTCTGGTGAATGTAGCGAGAACCTGGACTAATCGGTAAAGAGTATATTACTCTATTGCATAAGATTCCTATGCTATGTTCACGAGCAAAGTGCAATCTCGCTACCCGGTGACGTGGAAGTAACTTAGGCCCAGTTGCTGGCCTAAAAGCTTTTAACCCAACCTCATGTAATCTTCGGCAAACTGTCCATTTACTTACATTTTTATCACGAACCTCCAGAAGTCGATTTCTTGTCTGTACTGAAGTCAAATGACAATCCCTTAGAGAATTTAGTACAATAAATCTGTCATCTCGAGCGGTAGTTACCCGTATTCTACCACTACCAGGCCTTCTTGTGTTTCTTCCAGTATCCCCAAAACGTTATACCACCCTTTGAATGGTAGAACGGCTAACATTGAGTAATCGAGACACATATCTTTGGCTTCGACCATCTTCCACAAGAGCTACTGCTTTAGCACAATCTTCAGCACTTAAAACCATAATTAAGACTTTAAAATTGTCAACGTTGACATTAACAAAAAATTGCCTAGCAACCGCCCAACAATTGAAAACACATAAGCTCCTTTCGAATTGCATGAATGAAATATGGAACTTTTGAATTTGAATTTTCCAAAATGTTCTTTTTTTATGTAAAACGAAAAAATACACATGTATTCCAACTTTTTCTATTTAGAAGGAAGTCCTTTGTTGATAAAGAATACAAAATATAATTTAAAAACCAAAATAATAACCAAATTAAGCCGATTTTGAAAAAATAATAGGTGGCCCGTTTTTTCTGCACCTGAGTGTATGATTCTAATTGAATATTAAAGGACGATTGTGTTGATTTTTTATCTCGTCTTCATTCATATTAGTTGCTGCTGATTCGGTAGATGTTATTTTATTTTCCCAAGTCGATAAAACAGGATTAAATTGATTCGAACAAGAATTCCTTATTTGGAAATTCTGTCTCCTGCAATCGTGCATTGGGCATTTTGAATTGAAAATGTATAAAATAATTCCGTGTGATTTTTTTGTTTTATTACCTCGAATCGGACGTTTTGCATTTCTAAAGCCTTGTCCACACTGGCAGATTTGTATCCGGATACATTGTATACAGACTGCATCTTTTTGTATGTGGCGATGTTTGGAGACAATCGGCATATAAAATTTGTGTTTCTGGAGACAAAAATTTAATGTTGTCTGTTTCCCAACTAAATGCAAGTGTGGACTTGTCGAGAGGCATGAAACGATGAACAACCACCTGCTGTTTAGTCTGCAATCAGCCTTTGACCGATTTAGTTGTCCAGTGCTTTCTTGTTATTTTGTAGTGCAGTTATTCAGTGAAAATAACATCGTGGACACCTTCTTCAAGAAATCTGCGGGTTCACCAGCGGCTCCTCCTTGGTAAGGTACTCACATGGTATAACATTAAAAAACACAGCACTAGCTAAAGTCACATCTTCTTCTGTCAACATCTCAGTGACGACTGACTTCGTGGAAAGTGCGGACGCCAAACCAGTAACAGACATGTATGTGACAGTCTGCAAACATTGTCTGGGAGTGTGGACTAGGCTTAAGGATTTCCCATAAAAGCATTCCGTATACGAGTAACTTTCTTGGAAAGGAATAACTGAATGTAGTTTGCACTGCTCGAGTTTTATTTGTTACCATACAATTATTTAAATAATTTATTATATGCCGTCGTTATTTATGGCTTTTTTGTTTGAAGTAGTAGTTATATACGGGTAGGTTTCATCACCGTTAAAATTACTCGTGTGTTATGTTATTGCAAGAAGTCAGACAGATACGATTATTTAGTAGTGTAAGGATAATTTTGAAAATTATATGTTGAGTTGAATTATTGTTTTGAACACCTTTGAATGTTTTTTCTTTTATGTAAGCATTTGTTCGCCCTTTTTTTGCAATACGTTTGCAGTTTTAATCAACAATTTAGATTGTACGCCTTTTTAATTGTATTGAAAATGAGAATACGTACGATAATAACAAGTATGGTTTCCAGTAAGATCAATTACAGTCAAATAACGCCTCTGCAATAAGGTCGGTCTAGTAGCATGTCTCCAAAGTTGTAGTTGCAGTTGGTCCCTAGCATGCTCGATGAAATAGGTTGTGCCAAAACGTGTTCGACCTCTATTGACAATGCCGCCGAGCTACAGCCTGTATTGATGAAAACATCAGAAGAGAATATACTGGGCAAAAAATAAAAATATTCATGACAGCCAGGCTCTGCTTAAAGCTATCAGTAATCCAACAACTAGGTCTAGACTGGTAAAAAACTGTAGAGAATCCCTGGATGGCAAGAGACAACAAAGTGTGTCAAATATGGGTGCCGGCATGAGGGGATTGCAGGTGATGAAATGGCTGACCAGTTAGCTAAAGAAGGTTCTAAAAGAGACTTCGTAGGTCCGGAACCGTTTTGTGGAATCACAAATCGGGGACTGGCTAGATAGGGAACACCAACTCAAATGGAGGTCGACACAAGGGCACCTCCGTACAAAGAGTTTACTCAACAAGGTAGACAAGAAACTCTCAACCAGGATGTTGGAACTGAGTAAGAGACATTTGAAGACAGTTATGTGAACTCTATGATGAAACACCTACTCACATACTCTGCTTCTGCGAAAACTTACATGAACTCAGACGGAAGCATTTTGGAAAGAAAATAATACAACCACTACAACTACTGAAAATCCCTCCAGTCAAACTAGTGGCCTACATAGAAGACACAAAGCTTCTGGAATGGACGAAGATAACATGGGAAATGGTACAAACAGTTCAGTTCCTGCGCCTGGACCGAACGAGACTAATAAACAAGGGGATTCCAATAACGTTCAATTATGTACTAATTACGTACAAAATTTTATGTTTTTCTGTAAATTTAATATTAACAAATTAAAGCGGCAACAGCGTTTGGGGTCAATACATCTCTGACTGCGAATGTTGGGAATTCGGCAGGAACAGCAACTGTACCATCTCTGGACGGATGAACTAGTTTGCGATTTCTGAGCACTACAGGAAGAATCTCTCTCTATTGCCGAGAGCTTATTATTGATTACCCCAGATCATAAATTATATTGATATTGTTTATTTGATTTTATTATATTTGATTATTTTATGTTATATATTTTAAGTTTAATTATTTATTTGATTTGATATTTAAAAAAAAACTCTATCTCAGGGCGTTTGGATTCATTACTAACTATTTTAAATTAAAATTCTGCTTTAACTATCCTTAATTATTTTACATTCCATAATACATTACACTTTTTAGATTTTTTTATATTCTATTTAAAATTTTTAAAGAATTGATTTTATTTTTTTCAGTTTATTATTAGATTTCTTAATAAATATAAAACACTAAATTTTTAAATTTGTTTTAATAGTCTAAACTTTCTACGTTCTTCAAAATTTCAATTCTTCTCCAAAAAGGTTAAGATTTTAGTTCTTTAAATTTCTCAGAAAATATATATTTGAAATATTACTTCCCGTTATGTATTTAGGTATAAATCAATCCTTCAAATTCTATAACTTCTAGTTTTCCATATTCCATATTGAATACATCATTTATGATTGTATTATATTAATTATTCATCGCCAATTTTTACATGATTTCAATTCAAATTTCCAATACCATATTTTCCAAATTTTTACGGGTTATTATTTTTTACTATATTTTTTCTTCTTGTCAATAATCTCTCAAAAAAATATTCAATCTCCCTAATAATAATTACCATCACTATCCACATTCAATTTTTATCTTTTCCCTTGATAGCTATTTTTAAATTGATTAATTTATCTTTCAAATCACAATCACAAATGATGTATTTTTTTTACAAATTATAATTCCATAGATCTATACTAATTTTTTTTAAATTTCTTGTACGTATACAATATCTACACAAAATATACAAATTGCTGAATTTTCAAATTTTTTTGTCGATTAAATCAATAATTTTCAATACCTTTATAGCCTAATCAAAGTACACATAAAACCTCACAAAAAATACAAAAAACTTGAAAATTCAAAATTGGGTATTTAAAAGGGTTTAACATGAGAAAAACTTTACGATGTGATTTTCCGGAAAATCGTCGAGTGAAAATTTTTGTTTTTGTTTTTTCGCTCTAATTGTTTAAAACATAAATATACAGAAAAACTTCCAAATCAAAATTTGTAGCTGATGCATTTATCTACAAATTTTGTCTAAAAAGTTTTTCTGTGAATTAAAAAGTTTACGAGATAAAATTAATTTCAGTGGTATTCAATTCGTGGTTACGCGCGAACGGCCCGTGAGCCAAATTTATTAACCGCTCGACTTAAATGTTAATAATTTTGGGCTTATAACATTCTGAAAAGATAAATAAACTCATGTAAAATGTAAAGAAAGATCTCAAACTGTAATATCAGTTTATTATAATTTCTATTTAATTAATAATTATCCCAGCGAAAATTCCTTTTGGATTTAGCATTGCAAATGAGCATAAAACATTATTATTATAAAAGCAAAGCCATCAATATTTAGAATTCTAAACGAATGCTTCTTAAAAATCTGTTTTTTGCATGATTAATTTTACTTCATTCAATCATATCTTTTTTCGAAATTAATATAATTCAATGAAACTTTACTACTAAACACTTTGAAGCATCTACTTTCGAAACTACTATACAGTTTTTCTATAAATATCAAATTTTTTAAATAATAGACAATTATTTAAAATAAATATTTAAATCAGAGGTCTGTCAGCAAACCTTCTATACCTTTTTATACCGTTTATAATATTATCTAAAAATTTGTGAACTTTATAATGAACCTATTAAGAAGTGATCGCGATACAAAAGAACACATCTTGGTAAGAAAGAGAAGGGAGCACAAATAAAGGTGAAAAAGCAGTTGGGAGAGCGTGGAAAATCGATGATAATACATTAATAAAAAAATATATTTTTTTTCAATGTATTTGTAGATACCCCATTTTAGAACACATTTCATTTGAAATTTTTTTTTCTAAATGTCATTGTTTATTTACTATCATAAAATTAAAAACATGAAAATTGATAACGTTCAAAAATACTACTATGGAAATTTCGTATATATTTTAAAAAACTAATGCAGATACAAAAAAAATGTTCAGACAAATTTTGTAGATAAATGTATTAGCTACAATTTTTGATTGGAACATTTTTCTGTGTTTTCATTATTTAAACAATTAAAGCGAAAAAACAAAAACAAAAATTTTCACTCGACGATTTTCCGGAAAATCGTATGCCTAGCATTGTACAGTTTTTCTCATGTTAATCACAACCCTTTTAAATACTCAGTTTTGAATTTTCAAGTTTTTTGTGTTTTTTGCGGCATTTTACGGATATTCTGTGTACCTAAATATTTTATTGAAAATAAAACATTCACAGATATATTGACGTGAAAAAAATTACTTGAAATAAATTGCCAACAAACGTTTCATTTAATTAATTATATTAACGTACGTTGTATCTCGATAGCCAGATAGTATGACGTATTATATCGTATGATTCTAATCATAGTGATAAAAAAACCAGGCAGTGTACGTAATACTTTCGTTATCATATAAAATAATAAAGAGATATTGTTTACAGTCGTTATTGGGTAACATCTTGGAACAAATATTTAGAATACGTTGAGAAATTTTTATTTGATAAGTAGCTTGTGTACTAATTATACTTGTAAATTTTTTTAATACGAGTATTAAAATGGGTATAGTTTGTTCGTAAACAAATAAATGTTGCTCAAATTCCACGATATGTGACATGTCGATCTTCTTTGATCAGCTTATAGTTGTGAGTAAAATTAATTTGCACTGTTTCACAATTTGTCGGCGAGATACAGAAACTTGTAAGCAGAACCGGTTTCACTCAGATTTTTCATAATTGCAGGATCCCGACGCACTAGCGATTTTTGTACTCTGTTTTTCCGATGAATAGCAATAGTTTTACAAAGAAATTTGTAAGCAGAACCGGTTTCAGACAGATTTTTCATAATTGCAGGATCCCGACGCACTAGCGATTTCTGTACTCTCTTTTTCCGATGAACAGCAATCGTTTTACCGATAACTGTGATAATGGATCTTTTTGAAACTTTTGTCAATTACGTATTCCTTCTGCAGCTCCATGATTTGGCCCATTATTTTCTTGATTCAGTTGCCTGTACATATTTTGTATCATATTTTTCGTAGAACGCGACTAGAACATACCAAATTTCTTTGTGTATATTGTCTCAAATCCCTACTCTCCACATTCAGAAATTTCAAAACCTTTGGTAAAAAATTTGAATAACAAAATATTCATGTTTTATACATGCAACAATCAAACAATTTATTATATTCACTGCGACATGGAACCAAGCCGAATAAAATAAACTTTGACATTGTTTATATTGGCAAACGTCTGTTTATTCTTCTAGTATATTCATTGCCTATAACAATATCTTCCTCTTCGAATGGTCGCCAAAAAGACATAATTTTGATTATTTTACCAACAAAATAGTTTTAGTCAATAAAACACAATCTCAATCACAGCAACATCTAAGAACACAATGGCTCGTAAATAACAGAAATGAGCTAAGCCGCCCCTGGGACGTTAAGACTCCATGTGGACTAACAGTTCGTTACATTTTTCATAGACGAATAGGCAGCTATATTGCACCAATGAGAATCAATTCTTCGCTTGAGGGTAGGTCATGACTTTTTATCTTTTCGGCTTTTTAATCCTCAAAGAGACATTGCCGCATAATGTTATTTTATTGTGAAACAGTGCAAACTAATTGTACTCACAACTACAACTGGTTAATCCAAGTCTCACGTACAATTTCTACCTTCAAAATTCAGTGATTTCATTGTGACAGTTTCCTTCTACATATAATTGGCATATCCATAGGAATTTCTTTTCTGAAACAAAATTCATGCAAATATTTTATACCTACTCTCATGAATGAACCAACCTCATTAAACCGATGACAATACAATATAGGGTGTTATTAAATCTTCAACTTATTGTATAAAAAAAATCATGCGGTTTAATTGAAAGGATATACTAAAGCAAGTGCACTAACTGGCTCCGTGGCTAAGTTGTATGTATGTTTGTAACCGATTCCTTTGGACTCGATTTTAACCCACTTTAAACTCACAGATTTAATTCAAACTTTGTACACTTGTCAAGGACCGATGACAATACAATATAATAATAAATTATAGGGTGTTCCATTTATGAAGCATCCTTTAAACTCGATTTTTATTCACTTTAAACGCTCAGATTAATTCGAAATTTTGTACAATCGTCAAGGAGCGATGAAAATACAATATAGTGGTAGAATATAGGTTGTTTCATTTGAATAAAAAAACATAATTTTGAAAAAAACTTTAAAAACACACCTTATAGTAAATCAAAGTAAAAAGTAATTCTTGATTTAAGAATAAAATGAATAGAATAGAATTATGGTAATAGTGCTTTGTGCTACATTTATAAACTAACTCTGCATTTCGGAATAGATTTAGTTTAAGAAATTATAACAATTGATAACTATCAATTTTAACTTCAAGAGTTCATCCATATCTCCAATGTGGTTAGATACCAAAAAAGATTCAATGAAACTCAAAGTCAAACCACAATATATATAATTTGTTCCTGTAGGAACACTCAACTTGCTACTAGTTTCGGTATTACAATACCATCTTCAGGCTATAAAATAGAAAATGGCATATTCAGTACAAAAAAGTAACAACAAACGCGTTTTTATTAACAATGTTTCCAAAATAAGCGAAAAAAAGCGCTATCCCTTGAAAAACCGTTCCTGGAACGTGCACTTCACTGGATTCCATTTTTAGCGGACTACATATCGTTAGAATGTCATAAAATAGAATATTTTATTTCACATTTTACCAGAGGTGTGATCTACTATGAATGGACCTTAATAAAATTTGACAACAAAGTTTTGTAGTCTTAAACTTCAAAATATTATTGATTGTCTAGTTGTCAAATTTTTTTTTTTTTTCGTTGTGTCAGATAGGGACAAAAAAAAATTATATTTCTATACTAGTTAATCTTGACAACGGTAGCTGGAACGCTACCGAAACGTCGAAATAAAAAATAAAAAACATTATTGTGGTTTGATTCCCAAAAAAAATAAGAAAAAAGATCTATAGTTTATCTAAAATTAAATGCATTTGAAATGTAATAAATACAAAGTTTTCATCTAAAATTTTTAAATTGAAAATAAGAATAATTGATATTTTACAGCTGTTTGATTGATTTTAAAAAAATGCTAATGAAATACAATATATGAATAACTTAAATAAACAAATTTAGTTACCTATATGAAATAAGTTAAGCTTTTTACGTAACACGTTACAGGGACTACCAACAATTCTATAAATATTTTTGTCATCGGCAGAATCATACGATTGTTTATTATTAGCGGTTTAATGGAAGTGCTTTACTACGTTTCTATATTTATTGTCTCAGTAAAATGATGGGTCGGAACTAATACTACGTGAAACATCCAAGTTTATACTTTTCATGCCAACTATTTGGAATAGTTTATGTATTGCGCCTGAAAACATAACTGTATTTGACTGAAAAAAAAACAAGTAAATGGAATGGAAAGGGAATATCGTTTTTAGTCTTTCGGGAAACTTTTATAAATCCCTCATAGTACAGCAAACAGTAACAGATCCGTAGTGGGTAAAATGTAGATATAATGTATGTATGATCGGTTTATTCGGGCTTTGCCTATTTCTTCCAATATTACATTGGGGCTGATACCGCAAAAGGGTTCCGGCCCCCAAAAGGATATTTCAGTCCCCCTCTTTGCCAGTCCATCTGCTATTTCATTTCCTTCTATTCCAGTGTGTCCTGGAATCCACAGTAAGGTTACTATATTGTTCTCGCCTAGTTCATTGAGTATATGCCTAGGTTTTCCCACATTATTTTGGAACTGATTATACAAGAGCTCAGTGCTTTAATGGCTGCTTGGCTATTCGACATTATGATAATATTTTGCCTTCTATATCCTTTGTCAATATTGAACTGGGCACACTTTCTTATTGCGTGAATTTCCGCTTGAAAGATACTTGGGGTTTTTCCCAAGCTTGCTCGTGGCCCGTACACTCCTATCCCAGTTCCTTTTAGTGCTTTTTATGGCAGCCATACACGTTAGGGTTTGCATGATGGTTTTAACCTTAGATGCATAAACGACTTGCAAACCCTAGCGTGTATGTGACAAAATCGTACAGTTATCCTCGCATGTACATGCAACATGACGAATATCAAAATTGATATTTTATGCCGATTGGTTAAGCTTGTGCGCTGGCAAACCTGAGCGTGTGTGGCAGTCGCGCATGCTTACATGTCCAAACTTGTAAAGTTCTCAGTTAGAAATTGTCTGCGAGGGTAGATAATTCACATCGAACGTTAAAATGGCGAGTCGCAATCGAAATTCTATATTTGAAAAGTTTATTGAGAAATATAAAGGCGAGTCAAATGTAAACATTATCACGATAGAAATAAAAGAGTGGGAGCATACGGAAATTTTTTATCAAAGCTTATGGAATTGGAGGTTTCTGCTAGGGAAGACGAGGTTATAAGAAAAATTAACACGTTTCGCAGCAACGTTAGACGAGAGAAAAAAAATGCGATGAATCTGTAAAGTCGGAGGCATCATCTGATGACATTTATAAACCAAGCCAATTGAAGCTATCCTTTCGTTGTCCATTGTCGGTCACCTCGTGGCTAGTTGTTGCTTGGTGAAACTGTGTAGGCAAACGCTAGTGTGTATGGGGGTCTACGGTTAACACTATCCATGCAAACCTTAGCGTGTATGTGCTCAGTGGAACTTGGTGATGCCTTTGGTTATGCATGTAAAGTTATAACCATCATGCCAACTCTAACGTGTATTGCTGCCTTTTGCCGTATGTGTACCATTGAATGGCATTCTTTCCAAGTCTGATAATGGTATTTGGATCACTTTTCTTGTTGTTTAATTCCGTCTGTCCGACTGTCTAGTGTCAAACCTAGATACTTGACTTTTTGTCTCCATTCAACTTCGCTCCCATTAATGGTTTTGAGGTTCAGTTTTTTTTTGGTGGGTTTGAAAATTTAGATACTAAAACATAAATTAAATCTATTTTGTAAAAAAACTTTTCAAAAATAAATTTAACTCATATTTATTGATTGGAATTGAACAAATTAAAGCACCATTCACATCTACCAGCACGTGGCGTGTCCAGCACGTACCAGCAAAGACCCAAAACATATTGTTACATGTAGAATATATATGAGTATTCACATCTACAGACATTGAGCGGAACGTGTACGTACAGACACGTACCAGCAACGGCCAGTATTGTCGTAAAGAATATTTTGTCTGTGCTGTTGCGTGTCTGTGCATGTCTGTCCGTGTCTGTAGCTCTGGCACGCTTAGTATGCATTAGTTTGTCTTTGCTGGTGCGTGTCTGTGGCGTCAGAAATTGTTTTCATATCGAATCAGGGATGAATAACGAAAAACTAATAGAATTGGTGCGAGGTTTTTCCTTCCTATATGATTGAAGTGATCGCAGATACAGCGGCACTCAAAGAAAAGATGACGTTTTCTTTTTAAATTCATTGGATGTACACCAAACCTTTTTTTCCTTTTTTGCTCTACTTCCACACAATCCAATTACTTTCCTTCGTCTTCTTCTTCAAGTAAAATTGCTACCACAGCTAATTCTTCAACTGAAAAGTTTTCAAACATGCTTGTAGCAGGAACGTTTGCATAATCTCTAATTTGTCTGTCGGCGTCTGTAAGTGAGTTGTCTGTATAGAGTGAAAACTTGTGTCTGTGCCGTGTCTGCCACGTTACGTGCTGGACACGCCACGTGCTGGTAGGTGTGAATGGTGCTTAAACTGTTGAAACCGTATACGCTTTGATTTATTACATCTAATTGGCAGATGTTATATAAAAATGTTACAAATAGAAAATATGGTGTTTAATAATTGGCACATTTTCAAAATATTTTGCCCTATACAGGGTATCTGCAAAACAGTGGAAGGTGTCGAAGTTAGATTTTTTAAATAATATCTGATACGGAATTGAAATAAAATCGAGAATTATTGATGTGCCTAATACGAATGTAAGGTCAGCTGCTTATCAACTTCTACTAGCTTTTAATTTGCAATATTTAGGCGCAATTTCCGGTATTACCATTTTAACTTTTACATTTAATTTTCCAAAATTTTTCGTTTACGCCAAAACGCATGTATAAATCTTACAATAACAAACCATGAACTAAATAATTTGTTATTTATTTCAAAATGTACCTTATAATATACAGATAAACCGGAGAATTGATGAATCCACAAAGGTCATGCAATAGCACAAGTTTAGAAATTTAATTGTTTTGATTACTTTTAATGCGATGCTTTTGTCATATCTGCAACTCTAGCAAAGATAACCATTTATAAATACCACCAGATACATATAAAATATTGATGATTTTGTTTTCAAGGAAATAAAATTTATCACAAAGTTTATTAATCCAAATCGAATGATTAAAATTTTGTTTACTGAGGAAAAAAACAGTTTGATTTACGTCTTTGCTGCAACTAAATCTTCAAACTATAGAGTTGTCCCTTGCAAATTGTAGCTTTGGTCTATAAATCTAAATCGTTAATCTATAGCGTTAGCAAAATCTGATCTCTAAACTGTTGCGTCGTCAAACCAGAACCATCAAACTGTAATTTTAGCCCAACAAATCAACCAAGCTATAACGTTGGTCCAACTAAATCGTCAAACTCTAGCTTTGATCCAACTTGGTCACCAACCTGTAGCGTCGGTCCAAATGTAGTACCAAATTGTAGGGGTGACCCAGGTGGACCACTAAACTGTAGTTTTGGCCCAACTTGATCAATAAACAATATCTTTGGCTTAACTCGGTCTTTAATCGGTAGCGTTGGCCCAACTGGACTGCAAAACTGTAGTGTTGGCCTTATTCGACCCTTTCTGTATCTGTAGAGTAGGGGGGGGTGAGTTAGGCCCACAGCACTTAGACCACATGTGACCCAGTTGTCTTCCTAGGTTATCGTCCTTTCCAGGAAGGTGCACTAGGAGACATTTCTTTTATATTGGTAGGTGTAGGCCAAGACTCACCGAACACACACAGGGACCGACTGAGGTCATAATAGGGCCAGAACCTTACTGTGGTATTGCAAAAAACCTCACTAATGAGAGCATCCACCAATGGATAAACAACCAAGAGTTGCGCTGGTGGCATAAAACCTCAGTACAAAGGCACGCTAAACTATTCCTTAAAAGTCCTTCGGCCAAACTAATTCGCGACCTACTATGTCGAGAAACGACGAGGATGTTGGTGGGAATGCTGACCGGACATTGTAGGCTGAGAATTGTCCTAGCAGATGACAGGTTTTGCCAGGAAGAAGACGAAACCGAGGAGCACATACTCTGTGAATGCGAAGGCCTAGTAAGGGTGCAGTTTCACCTATTCGGAGAAGAAAAACCAATGGCAAATAGAGAGCTACGCAAGGGAGGCGGTATCCAGGCTAATAGGTCTAACAAAAAGAGTAAAGCTAGATATCGAGCTCTAAAAATAGGGAGGACCACAAACTGCAAAGGTCGCAGTCGGATAGGAGCAACTCCATTTCTAATCTAAGAGGGATGGGTCGTGTGACTGCTTATACAGTGCTATTCAAAAGTCCCTTCCCCCCTCGAATCTTTTGAACGGCTACACTTACATTAATAAAATTTGGAGGCTGAAAATAAAGGGTTGTAAACTTCTCTACGAATGGTAACAGGTGACGTAATAGTAATAGATGACGTCACAGTGCCAATCTGGCCAATAATTTTAAATAGGACCTTATGGCAAGTGATATCTCGTTTGAAAGGCATTGACATTGGCTACATAGCCATATTAATTTTGTTTGGGTTTAAACTAATTTTGACGGATAAATTAAATAAATACCAAAATTATTATTTTACATTTAAATATTGAAGATTTTTCAGTCCGCCTCTGGTTAGTTGTCAAAAAAATTGACGTTTTTAATTTAATAGTATTTGTTGCTTTGCAAAGTTTTTCTAAATAGCTTAAATATTTAATTTTATTATTGTTTAACGAGACGTTTAAGAGTTTACATAGGCAAAATGGTACGTACTCAAGCCGACAAAGTAGCAGCTATCTTAATAATTGGTGAATCTGGAAAGAATCTCCATGAAGCTTAACGTTTATTTAATGAGAGATACCCAGATCGCCCTATCTCGAGAACTTATTTGAGGGAGCTTCTTTACAAGTTTGAAGCAACAGGTAGTGTTCAAGATGCCAAACGATCTGGTCGACCAACATTTAGTGATGATAAAAAAATTGATATAGTGGCTGAAATGGTAGTAAACCCTACTTCCTCTTCAACTAAAGTTGCGTCTATCTGTAAAGTAAGTAAAAGTACAGTACAGAGAGTGTTGGCTAAAAATAAATTTCATCCATACAAGTTAAAAATGGTGCACACCTTTCGGATGACGACCCCGACAGAAGACTCGAATTCTGTGAATGTATGACAAATAAAATTAGTCAAAACCCACATTACACAAAAACAATTTGTTTTAGTGACGAAAGTACTTATTGCCTCAATGGAAATGTGAATACACAAAATGTAAGGTATTGGAGTGACGCAAATCCTCACACCTTTCGTGAACAACATACCCAATTTCCAGAAAAAGTCAATGTTTGGGCAGGTATTTTGGGAAACCACATAGTTGGTCCTGTTTTCCTAAATTCAAATTTAAGCTTTTAAGTGTTTCTGGAGATGCTACAAAATGCAATTGAGCCGTTAATTCTTGAAAATTCTGGAAGATAATCCAGATGAATTCGGCCATCTGGAAATAACATTTCAACAAGATGGTGCTCCTGCACATTATTATGGTGCAGTAAGACGTTACCTGGATGAAGAATATCGAGGTAGATGGATCGGCCGGCAAGGTCCTATAGAATGGCCATCTCGGTCACCAGATCTGACACCATTAGATATTTTTCTATGGGGTTACTTGAAATCCAAGGTTTATACTACGGCTCCAGATATCATTGGCGTTTTGAAAGAAAGAATTATTGAAGAATGCAATGCAATTTCTGCTGACACATTCGAACGAGTACGACAAGAGTTTACTAATAGGATGTATTACTGTCAGGAAGTAGACGGAGCACATTTCGAACACTTGCTATAAGAATACATTGTTGATATTTGATTAATTAAATTTAAAAAAATAATTTCAATAATTTTGGTATTTATTCAATTTATCCGTCAAAATTAGTTTAAACCCGAACAAAATTAATATGGCTATGTAGCCAATGTCAATACCTTTCAAACGAGATATCTCTTGCCATAAGGTCCTATTTAAAATTATTGGCCAGAGTGGCACTGTGACGTCATCTATAACTATTACTTAACCTGTTGCCATTCGTAGAGAAGTTTACAACACTTTATTTTCACCCTCCAAATTTTATTAATGTAAGTGTAGCCGTTCAAAAGATACGAGGGGGGGAGGGGACTTTTGAATAGCACTGTATTGAAGATCTTTTTATTGTGAATTTAACACAGTTACTATTTGGTCCAACTTTCCTGGAAGATTTTTTAAATTTCATATCTATATTCCTGGTGGTGTATTATAAATGTCCCGTGAGTTTATCTGAACAATAGGAGTCATTTATTAACCCCACTATATTTCACGCTCTTTATTTACTTTCATCCCTTCTAAAGAACATATTGAATGCATTCTACCAGTAATAAAAATCATCCCGCAGCATCTGTCTCATAATATAATGTGGTTATCTTGATGGTACGGTGTGACTTTTAAAAATAAAGTTTATTCAGTTGGTAATAATGGACGACAACATTCTACTTTAAATAATGTTTATTACATTTGAAGTGAAGTGCTTTTTGAACCAATTACAGCTAAATAGATTATGAAATCAAACAGAAATAGAAGTAGAAAATTGAGTTCTAAGATAGATTTAATAACAGAATGTTTGGAAATTAAATTTTCTTGTACTACCCTGAACATTACCGAGCGTAAAATAGTTTAGAGGGGTTTAACGTGGCACCCTGATGAGATATTTTTAATATGTGCAAGTGACGTATCAAATATACAAAAGCTTTAGCTCACTTTATCCTGCCAACAGCAAACTAATTACTGTTTTTTTTTCTGCTTATATAAGCAGATGCTTTGGAACATGCTCATAAATCCGGTTTTGTCCGAGCTTTATTTTGTCAGGACACCTGTGAGTGTGCCTTTTTTATGATTAATGATGGAATATTTTGTGATATTTTAACCAGGAAAATGGGTCTACCCTCAAGTATAGAATTTAAAGTTTAGTAGAATATTCTGTTTATAGAAAAACGACAGTAAAAAGTTTCAACATACAATAGAGAAACATGACAAGTCAAAATTGGAGTCACGTTACACTATGTATTGGAAGATACGAGGGATGTCTTTTATATCTTGCATATACAGATTGCGAAAGGGCTTTTCGAACCAAACGATTTACACAAGCACTGTTGCCGAATGGAGGTGTTTGGTTTTGCCTAAATGTGCATGAACTCGAAAAGGAGTCAACGATGACGAGACAAAAATCTCATTTTTTGTACAAATTAGTCTGCGCTTCTGGCAACAGCGGTTGAAATGGGGGGGGGGGGGGCAGTGGAGATTCGGCCGGCCTCTGGAACTAAATACACGCCCTCGCTGGCCACGCACAGTTGTTCTTTTTCTCTCTTTCAAGCTGTTTTTCTCATATTTTCCTTGTCGTGCTTGTGTAAATCGTTTGGTTCGAAAAGCCCTTTCGCAATCTGTAGATCTAGAAAATCAGTAGTTTATATATAGTATAGTTTGTCTGCAAGTGCATCGTCTTCGCTTTTGCCGGCAATCATAAAATTAATGGGCCAATTGTAATACGTCACATGGCCAATGGCTTCTGTAGAAGAGATGGGTGATCATGAACTGCGGACAACCGATGGGTTGAGAGCAGGTAGCGCACGAATTGCGGACAGGCCATATCTAATCCGCTTAACCGCCGCAACCCTTCTTCTCAGAAATGTAAAGTAATGTTGAGTGAAAGGGGAAAAAAACTATTAGTTATTGATGGCTATAAATTTCGATTCCATAGAAATATGGAGAATAATATTCAACGATGGGCGTGTACTTCAAAGTCTTGTAAATCTATTTTAAAAATTAATGACAAAAATGGAATTATTAAGAAATTAATTGATCATAACCATAATGTCGATGAAAAAACGCTGAATCTGCAAAAAGTCAGTCTAAAACGTAAGGCAGTAGATGATATTTCATGTAAGCCTTTTAAACTACCCCCTACACCCCTACCTGGGGGGTTGGAGAATGGTCCAACAATTAGACGTTTTCTGGTCCCTTCTGACACTACGAAAAAATCGACAATTAGATAATCAATAATATTTTGAAATGGAATACTGCAAAAAATTTTATTGTCATGGTATTACTTTCTGTCATTTCGGACTCCATTCTTCCCTTCTTTTTTTATATCAATAACTACACAAAGAAACAGTCAGTAAGAAACACTGCCGTGCAATTGAAAAACCTAGTAACTCGAAAAAGGTAATTTTTGGAAAAATAGAGTTAATTTTAATTTTTTTTATTTTTCCTGTAATTTTTTTAATTTAAGAGATAAACATATAAAACTTGGCATTCTTTAATAGAAACGTTGTTTCTATAAAACTATTATAATAGCTTTGAAATGTTTTTAACAGAAATAAAGTTATGCAAGTTGTTGTAGTTACTGGTTTTATAAAATATCAATACTTGGCAAAATAAAATCCTAGTAAGTGAAGTTACCAGAAAATCAGTGCTAAATATGTTGCTCAAAAACCTATTAAATCTAGCTATGGTAAATGGTTTCTTACAAATACTAACCAAAAACCTAGTAAGTCTAATTATAAAATATTTTAAAAATTTTTTTTCCAAAAACCTAGTAATCAAACAGAAACATTTAGTTATTTTAAATTACCGAGTATTATTCATCCGTAAGACCGTAAGTTCATAAAGTTAGCGTTTTAAGTAAAAAAATCCACTATCTAGTAAATAAAAAAAAGCACCACCCGAATTTTTAAATGTTTATTGATATTGTTATATTGATTCTAAATATTGAATTTAACAAAACACAAAATACTAAAACAAACTTTAACAAAAACAAAGTTGAACTTCTTTGGTTTTTTGTATAGTCTCAAAAAAATATATTAAACCTAAAAATACCTAAAATAATAAAAAAAATATTTTGTTCTAGAACTGGACCGTTGTTTTCCCCAAATCCTCGAGATCGTTTGAACTTGATAAACTTTTCCAAAATAGTTGTTTTTTTAATTGAAAGTAGAGTTACTAGGTTTTTAAATTGTTTTCTATAGAATAACATGTTAGTAAAGCCACTTAAAAAATATTCTTTAAAAAAGAACAACAAATTAATTTATATAAGACAAGTTACTAGGTTTTTGTTTTGTTTGTTTTTTAATTTGGGAGATAGTAACTCCACTTATATTTTTTTTATTTGCATTAAGATTAATAGCGTATTATATAACTCTGTTTACTATATTTTTAAGTTGAAGAGTGTAGAAACAATAATTAAAATTGATAACCATGTTAGTAACTCAACTTGTTCATTTATTTTAGCTTATGAAACTCCAGTTACTAAAAAACGCATTGCTTGTTTCTAGGTAATAAAAAGTCAAAATATAATTTTAAAAATAGCTACCAGGTAGGTTTTTTTGCCCTAATTTCAAATATGCAAACAAAGCAAAAACCTAGTAACTCGACTTACTAGGCTTTTGGAATGCACGGCAGAACAGTGAAAACAATGTTTTCAAAACTATTTCCAAAAAAAAAAAATCGAAATTCGACAGTTTAAAACAAAAATGTTACTCGCTATCGAACAAGATTCGTTTGAACAGTAATTATACTGGTCCGCAAATGTGATGGAACAGCGAACTGATAGTAATCGATTGTTCTGAACCAGTAATTAACGATTTTTTTCAACTACACATGTGTATTAGTAACGTTACTGTAAATTACTGGTGCTTGGAACGAACCTGTAATGTATATTTTGTTTTTCTTAGTATAAACGGGCATTTGAAATGTTTAGTATGATACAGTCACAGGCACGTATCTAGGGGGTCTGGAAAACCCTCCTTCCCCCCCCCCCCGAAATGTTTTAAAACACGAGAGATCTTTTTCTACTCTTAAAAGGGTAAAAACCTTTCTAAGAAATAAAATATCACACGAAAGGCTAAGTTCCCTGGTTGTGCTCTAAATACACTGGGACATCTATGTTTTTCCTGATAAAATACTTAGACATTATGGCTGATAAAAAAAGCGAATATTATCTTTGTAACTATTATTCTTACTACCTACTTATACTTTTTATAATTATGAGATTGTTTGTAACTATAGGTAATAATAATAACTCAATTTTTAACAGAAGATTAAAAATGTTTATAACAAAACCTGTATTTTAATGCGTTGTTTTGTACCTTGACAATTTTCTACTTTTAATCTAAGGCCTTTGACCTTGATCTCTTCAAAAATTTTCGTCTGCGGCGCCATTTCTTTTTCTCGTTGGACCCCCCCCCTACGAAACCAAATCCTGGATACGTACCTGTGCAGTCAATAAAATAACGTTACATCACATAACAATTACTTTTTATCTAGGTGTTCAATACGTTTACCGGGATGATGAAATTACAGTCCTTAAGTACTGCACGGTCAAATGAAAGGTGGGTTTTAGAATATACGATGCTAATTAAATCAACAGGTGTATTAATTGGCAAATTAATATTGTGTAGAAACTATAAAATCTCTCTTGAATATCTTGAAATGTTAATAATAACCTATGTTTTAAGTTCAAAGTCAAGGTTAAACCGTTTCCTTAATAACGCCGCTGAATATATTGAGATATGGAATCGGTGAAAAGGCATAGCGTGTGTTTTTTCAGAAAACCATAGGCGTAACAGCAGAAGGAAGAACTTCACTTCTAATAGATAGTAATTGGAAATATCGACTCAAAATTCATATCTATATGTAAAATGTTCCTCTGAATCCAATGGAGGAGACTAGAACGTACTATCTCTCCAATTAGTCGAGTTATGAATACATGAAATTTCAGAAAATGGATTTTCGAGTTTTTTCAAAACTTTCTCATTCTCCCTTAATGCTTGGAAATATCGACTCAAAATTAATACCTATTTGTAAAATGCTCCACTGAATCCAATGGAGGAGACTAGAACGTTCTATCTCTTCAATTAGTCGAGTTATGAATACATGAAATTTCAGAAAATGGATATTCGAGTTTTTTCAAAACTTTCTCATTCTCCCTTAATGCTTGGAAATATCGACTCAAAATTAATACCTATTTGTAAAATGCTCCACTGAATCCAATGGAGGAGACTAGAACGTTCTATCTCTTCAATTAGTCGAGTTATGAATACATGAAATTTCAGAAAATGGATATTCGAGTTTTTTCAAAACTTTCTCATTCTCCCTTAATGCTTGGAAATATCAACTCAAAATTAATACCTATTTGTAAAATGCTCCACTGAATCCAATGGAGGAGACTAGAACGTTCTATCTCTTCAATTAGTCGAGTTATGAATACATGAAATTTCAGAAAATGGATATTCGAGTTTTTTCAAAACTTTCTCATTCTCCCTTAATGCTTGGAAATATCGACTCAAAATTCATACCTATATGTAAAATGTTCCCCTGAATCCAATGGAGGATACTAGAACGTTCTATCTCTCCAATTAGTTGAGTTATGAATACATGAAATTTCAGAAAATGGATTTTCGAGTTTTTTCAAAACTTTCTCATTCTCCCTTAATGCTTGGAAATATCGACTCAAAATTCATACCTATATGTAAAATGCTTCACTGAATCCAACGGAGGAGACTAGAACGTTCTATCTCTCCAATTAGTCGAGTTAGGAATACATGAAGTTTCAGAAAGTGGATTTTTGAATATTTTCACTACTTTATCATTTATTATTCACAAGACGGAAACGCTCTCCTGGAATATCAGTTCAGTATTCATAGTTTTGTGGTATTTACAAGACAATTTTTTTTTGAAAATGCGTTTTTTTGAAAATTTCTTTATTGAATGCGAAAGAATGATTTTATAAAAAAACTGACTGTGGCATTTGTTTTCCCGTATCAAAAAACCCCCAGTTGCGAATTTTCAGCCAATTCCATGTCGCAAAATTTTTTTTTTTCAAATAAAATACATGGTAAGTCAAAACTCAAGTACATTATTTTCTCAGTAATTTTAAGTAGATTTTATATCATTGTCGAAAACATTACAAATTAAATATATATTTTGTTAAAGTTTTTTATGTACGTGTATGAAAGCTGATGCGTTTAATAAAAGTATACTCGCCGTCTTGAACTTGTGACCTTACTGGATGCTAGAAACTGAAAAACGATCCTTTCTCTCTGAAGTATCAATTTGTAGCCAGTAGTAGTTTTATGCAGTCATTAATCGGGAGTTCAAAAGCCTTTATGACTTTATATTACATTACTGGTTACAGATATAACCGTAATGAAATGCACGAAATTGTCAAAAATGCAAATAGTTAATAACTAATCATAAAATTGTTTTATTACTTGCCTCTGGCATTTGGTGTATCTAAAAACAAACTCGAGTGCAGTTGGGTACAGTGACTAGACAATAAAACGAATTATTGATGCCCAGTTGTATGTGTAGGACTTTTATGACATTTTCCATTAATAATTTCATGTTAAATACAGAAATAGTCACGTTCCTTTTTTTCTTTAAAAATACGTTATATTGTCTAAAGTATCTTCATGATAAAGCAGACTCTACGCCCCAGAATGCTACAAAAAATCAGATTGCTCCAAAATATATGAGGAAATCGCAAAAAACTCTAAAAACCACTATTTTCTAACTTATCCTTGATTGTCGAATAAAATCCCTCATTTTGCAAAGGTTACTGTAGCACAATTTCTAGAAATACATTAAATCGTGGATGTTTCCCTGCGCATCTTCACAGACTTAATATAGTTGCTTCACCGTATTTTTCATGCAATAATAATAAAACTGCTGATCTAAATAATCTTTTTTGTGAATGCAGTGTGTTCGTTCTACTGTACAATAGTGGTTTGTACAACTAGTGCGCAAATCGTCACTTTTCCCTCGAGCGCAGGAGTTTGTGGCACGAGCCGTGTGGCGAGTGCCGCAAATCGAGCGAGTGGGAAAAGTGATTTGCGTACAAGTTGTACACAAGATATTATCATAAACGATATAAAAAGTTATAGAAGGTTTGCTGAAAGACCTCTGATTTAAGTATTTATTGTAAATAATCGTCTATTATTTTCAAAAATTTGATATTTATAGAAAAACTGTATAGTAATTTCGAAAGTAGATGCTTCAAAGTGTTTAGTGGCAAAGTTTCATTGAATTATATTAATTTCGAAAAAAGATATATTTGAATGAAGTCTAAAAAAACAAGTAAAATTAAGCATGCAAAAAAACAGATTTTTAAGAAGCATTCGTTTAAAATTCTAAATATTGATGGCTTTGCTTTTATAATAATGATGTTTTATGCTCATTTGCAAAGCTAAATCCAAAACGAATTTTCGCTGGGATAAGTATTAATTGAATAGGAAATATAATAAACTGATATTACAGTCAGAAAATCTACTTTTTCAAATTTGAAAGTATTTCTTTCTAAAAGTTGAGATCTTTCTTAACATTTTATTTATTTTTTCAGAATGTTTTAAGCCCAAAATCATTAACATTTAAGTCGACCGATTAATAAATTTGGCTCACGGGCAGTTCGCTCGTAACCACGAATTGAATACCACTGAAATTAATTTTATCTCGTAAACTTTTTAATTTACAGAAAAACTTTTCAGACACAATTTGTAGATAAATGCATCAGCTACATTTTGCTACAATTTTGATTTGGAAGTTTTTCTGTGTATTTATTATTTAAACAATTAGAGCGAAAAAACAAAAACAAAAATTTTTATCATGTTAAACACAACCCTTTTAAATACCCAATTTTGTATTTTAATGTTTTTTGTATTTTTTGTGAGGTTTTATGCGTACTTTGACTAGGCTAAACTCACAAGCGAACAATTTATTCTCATTGGTGCAATGTAGCTTCCGATTGGTCTATGAAAAATGTACTCGAATTGTTAGTCCACATGGAGTGTTAACGTCCCAGGGTGAGTTTAGTTCATTTCTGATATTTACGAGATATTATGTTCTTAGATGTTGCTGTGATTGAGATTTTGTTTTATTGACTAAAACTATTTTTTTGGTAATAATTAAAATTATGGCTTTTTGGCGACCATTCGAAGAGGAAGATACAAACAATGAATATACTAGAAGAGTAACCAAACAGACGTATTATTCTATCTGCGCACCCTGGGACGTTAACAGTCCATGTGGACTGACAATTCAAGTAACTTTTTCATAGACCATTCGGAAGCTACATTGAATCAATGAGAATAAATTGTTCTCTTGTGGGTAGGTCAAGACTAGAAATGATTTATGGCGTTTTTATCTTTTCGGCTTTTTAATCCTTGCCGCATACTGTTATTTTATTCTGAAACAGTGCAAACTAATTTTACTCACAACTATACCTCCGTCCATCTTTTGATAATAAATGGGAAATTCCATACCTAAAATTAAAATCTAATCAGCCATATATACCTGAAATTGCCCATGGTTCAACCGACTTCTTTATCTCTCCTTAATCCTCTCTCTACGCCCATCCGGCCTTACCCGGCTCAGTATGTCAATAATCCGTATTGGCTTGGTAATTTAAAAGTGGAGATCGAAAAACAAATAACATAAATCGTTCCTCTGATGTTCTCTTCTTCAAACTTTTATGATCGCAAATAACGATAAATTTGAATACTTTTAAATATAAATTTCTCAATAAATTCATCCGCATTTTTATATTAATTTTCTTCAGATATAAGAAAACTTCGTCATCCCATATGGAATAAGGTAAAAATGCACTTTAGAGGAATAGGTGCTTGGCTATAAATACATACGTGGTAGAAACACCGTCACGCATTCAATATATACTGTATCGGACTTAGCTCACTCTGCACATTTATTTAATTACTCGAAAAAAAAATTATGCTTTACATTTCTGGTCAAAGAAGTGAGAAACAATCAATTTTACATAACAACGGTGCATAATAAAAAATATTAGGTGGAGATAGACGGAACTAAAATATAATTTTTCATTAATTTTTGGATTTAAAAAAATGTTTGGCAACATTGGTATCATCAGTTTTACGATCGGCCGAGGTTACATACCGTATTTTGGGACATCTTTTAATTGAATATTTTGGATGGATATAACAAATGGAAAGTTCATTGGTGAAATAATATAATTTTGTAAGAATTATACCTACCGGTTTAAAGATAAACTCTGTGTGTTCGTGTGTGCGTTCTGGACGATTTCAGTGTTTGGAATAGTCTTGGAAATAAGGTGATTTTACTCACAAAGCTATTCAATTTTACCTACTTGCTTTTATATATTTCCATTTTATGTTCTGAGTATTTTATTAGTTTAAATTAATAAAGATAGAAATCACAATAACGCTAATAATATGATTGGCGGAGTGCTTGAGCCGTACAGTTGATTCACGAATCCTGTATCACTGAAGTGGAGCGCTTGAGCCACGAGATACGTCCTTTTCCTTTGTTATTACCTGTATCACTAAAGTGGAGTGTTTGAGCCACGTGATACGCTACCGTTCCTTTGTCATTGTTTTAAATCCTTTATGAGGGAGTGTTTTGACAAGCTTAGCACATTTTAGCACTTGTGGGTGACAGACACAGTGCATTTTTATTTTAATTAAATTGCATTAACAATATTAAATTATTATATCTTTCAATTCAACACAAACTCAGTTCTTACAGCCGATTTAATGATTAAATACAAACTAAAGGGAATTTGAATGGTCAGGTTGATATTTTATTTTCAGGTATGTCACGGTCACACGTCAAACATCTCAGGCACAACAATTATAATAATTTTATACTGGTTTATTTTAAATAAACTAATCATAGTAAGTACGAACACATATTATTGTAGAATTGATTTATATTGGTAAATCCTGTCCAATACCGATGTCCGTCCCGCGGTCAGAAAATTGAGGGTTTAGGAAAAGGGTTTTTAATCCCCGACCGATGTCCGTCCCGCGGTCAGGTGGATACACAGGTAGAATGGGCAGGGTAGAATATTATTCCTAGAATAATTAGTATGATTCGTGTATTATCGACACCCTTCCACAGACCCTTACCTATAAATAGAGGAATATTTTAAATAATAGCTAGTAGTGCTTCTCGTTGTTTCGCGTGTGATACCGTTCGACTTTTGGCTTAAAAACGCACCACTTTAATTGGTTTAATTGGCCATTGCTTCTGCCAGTCCTAAGCCTGGAAAAAGTGTGAAGGGAAAAATATGAAATAAAATGTAATGGTTTTAGCATTACAAATAAAGTATCTACTACATATTATATCTTATATGTATATATAATATATAATATCTGCAATATAAATTATCATACGGATCCACGGGACGGACTTCGGACAAACGTCTTGACCCTTTTAACCGCGGGACGGACCTCGGACGTACCTGCGTTTTACCCGCCGGACGGACATCGGAAACACCGTTTAAATCGCCCATGAAATTAAAGATATCTGTGACGCCTTTGCTTTGTTTAATATTTTCTTAGTATAAAAATAATTAAGCTTTTAAAGTAAAAATTAGGCTCACAATTTAACTTAAAATACCATTACCTTTACCATAGTAAAATCACAATTTATTGTGACGGACTATCAAAAATGCCCGAGCACGTAATTTCAGGCGTGGTATTTATTGTATTGAAGCACGATTATTTAATAAAATACAGCTTTTTTAACGTTTAAATCGTGACAAAACATACGAACACCTTGTAAAGTCCTTAAATCTACACCCATTAAAGATTAAGAAAAGGGTCGGTCATTGTTACGGCACAGGTAAAATTATTCACAACATTTTCAACAGCAGACTTCTCTCGATTGCGATTCTATAGTTTACTCACAATTGCGGCAGATTAATAACCCTTGCAAAACCAATACAGGATGAACCATCCCAGTAATTTTAAAATATTATCATGAATATTAGTTTTTCTTTTTCTGTATCGAGCAGGTAGCTTCCCCTAGTAGTATAATGACATACAACATACGCACACCTTATAAAGTCCTTAAATCTACACCCATTAGGTAATGGTTAAGAAAAGGGTTAGTCATTACTACGGCACAGGTAAAATTCTTCACATTTTCAACAGCAGGCTTCTCTCGATCTCGATTCTATAATTTACTCATTGATGCGGCGCAAAAGTAATATTAAAATATTATCATGAACATTAGTTTTTTTCTGTGTCTTCACCTAGTAGTATCAGGACGAGTTTCGAGCCTTTTCTGTAGTCAAGAGATTAAAAATTAAGTTATTATGGTGGTGAGTGACGTGGGCCGAGAGTGAATTAAATGCTTTGAACGTTTTGAATAAATCTGAATTGTACAGTGTGTAAATAATTGATTGTTCTTTTGGCTTATTTTATGCAAATAATGTAATATGCCTAATTTTTATTTAAATATTGAATATAAAAGGTTTAACTTATATTAAGCTAAATATTCTGAACATTGAAAAAGCGAAACCATCGGGGCTCCTCAAAAGCCCTTTCGTAACCCTCTGTTCGGTATTGTAAGTTACCATTAACCGCGACTGCGTACACATCATTAAACTCATATTAAACTTACAAAGCGTTCTTAGTCCCGACCTGTTATTTTACCTAAGTTTAAGTCTGGCAACGTAAACCAAGAACACTTCACGGTTTCTACTTTTTAGTAGGTAATCGAGAAAGTGACTCGGCGACGACTGATGTGTGGTTGGGAAAGATTTTTTTATATATTTTTGGAAAATAATCTTTTAGAACTGTCATCGTTTATATAGCGTATGATTGACACACGTGTATTTTGGTAGTATCGTTAATAGATAACTTTTTAGATTCATTTAGTAAAATAGTAAACACGTGTTTTGTAGTATTTTTTGTTTTTTTCACGATAAATTAACAAAAAGAAAAAAATAATACACCACAAGGAACATACAGGAGATTTTTTTTGTTTGATTGTATACAGTGGTTGGCAAATATATCTGTGTCTTAGAATTGACATGTATGTATGAAAACAGATGTTGAATAATAAGTAACACACAGTGGAATTGGCTTTTTAAATAAAGTATACACTGTCCGTCCACCAAAAATGTGACACATTTTCAAAATTGGAAATCTCTTGGTTTTGATTTTTGTGGAGACGTTTTTCACCAGAAATTTGCAGCATCAATTATTATCAATTGGTGTCAAAATGTAGCAGCATGTTTTCTGAACGTCTTGGTTTTTTTTTATTCACGTTAATATCTCTGAAAATGGTTAAAAAGAAAGAAAAACTTCAATATTTAGATATTTCTAATAATGATCTAGGAGAATATTAGTGTCTCTGTTGCGTAACTGGTGAAAGTGATTTGGCATCTCTTCAAGTTAATTAAAGCAGCTTTTTCAAACGTGAAGATAGTCATTACAACTGACAAGTGGATGGCGGCGTGTCTCGTTCTTCTCGACAGGCTGGACTATTTTGTTGAAATATTAAGCGGGTCTGCTTTTGGAGAGATATTTTGTATAAATGCTTTGGTATCGGGAAATAGGGGGCCGAAAACAGGAAGGTATCAAAAAACTAGTGTCGAGAATAGCTTGAGATGACGATATTTATAGATTATTACTTTTTGGGGTTCATTCATACGTTTGGGTTGTGCTCAACAGCCCAGGCACTTGAACTGAATCTTTGTATCATCCTTCTGTATATGGATTTTACAAAAAAAAATTGTACCCACGTATTCAGTACACCCTCTCGATCTCTAAACACAACTCCGTTTTTGGCGCACGCTTTTAGTTACTTTGCTACTGGCGTTTAAAGTGTGTAAATTTTCAAATTACGCGGCAATTTTTCCCATATATGTACACTTCTCCCGACGCACCACAATCCATTGAACAAAAGGATTTGACGGTGTTGCCAAGTTAGTTGGTCTTGAAAAGTTTTTAACATTTTTTTTTGGTTAGGTTATGGTTGGGGTAGGTTTAGTTAGGTTTTTTTATTTGGAAATATATTATATTGGACCTTTTAAGACCAATTAAGTCCCTTTTATTGCACAAATACCGTTTTTTTAATATCTCAATTTTCCACAATTTCTCTAGATGCCCTTATTATTATTATTAATTGGTTCTTGAAAAGTTTTTTAAGGTTTTTGGTTAGGTTATGGTTGGGGTAGGTTTGATTTGTTTTGGTTTTTTGCTTTACGTTTTTTGTCTTTTTGATAAGAAAAATATTTTTCATAATTTTTTGGATAAAAAAAAAGTTTGGCAACATTGTTTTTCTTAATATTGTTGTATACAATTACCAAAAATTTTGTTATGTTTGAATATGAATAAATATTTTTATTGTACTGAAGAAGACTCGTTATAAATAAATATTATTAAAATATATAAATCCCTCAAACACCAAACTAAGTAAAATTAAAATATATACCAATTATTAAGTAGGTACAACGCAAATAATTTGTTCAAAAATATTTACCCATACTTTTCTTTTTTTAAAGCATTTTACTTATTGGTACACGGGTATTTTAATTTTGTTTACAAAAACACTTCTAAAAAGCCGGTCCCAGACACTACGTGTATTTGGCGAATAGGCCAATATTTGTCATTTGCACGAATGTTTGCTTGATCTCCCACACGGTGCCGTAGTGCAAAGATTTGACTTTGAAAACATTTGGCGAATATTCGCGTCCTTTACTTCGTGCTAGTTTCCGACCAGCGCCGGGAAAATGACGAACGACGAATATTTGCCAAAGTTAACTTCCCACACGCTACGCGAATAAGTCCGAATACCGAATGTTTGCCAAATACACGTAGTGTCTGGGACCGGCTTTTAACAGATGTTCGCCTATACTGACCCTTTTATTGATCATAATTTCATGTATTCAGATAAAAAAGGATTAGGCGGTCATGGGAAATGCCGACAAAAGTGAAAACACAAATAAATGATCCCCTTTTTAACAATTTTATCTCACGCCCATGTGGAATAAAAATTGTAATCAATTAATCTCCTTTGAAAAAAATTTCATCGTACGCCCATGATATATTACAAATCAATTGATCCTTTATACATTTTTCTCCTACGTCTACGCCAGAAGGAAATTTTCACACAAAAATTAGACTAAATTTTATCATAAGCCCTTGGTAGATAAAGATTTTTGCCAATTAATGATTCCCTTATAAAAATTTAATTATACGCGCACATAGTAAATAATAATTTTACCAATAAATTAACCCCCTTTGATAATTTTATAGTACGCCTATGGTAGATGACATTTTTTGCATATTAAGTAATTGAAAATTTTATCGCTTGTCCATGATATAGAAATTATTACAAATCATAGTATTATGGAATTTTTTTCTAATTATGAATCCCGTTCAAAAATATTTCAGTACTCCCATTATATAGAACTCAATTGATCCCTTTTGAAAATTTAATTTTGTACCTATGGTAGAGGGAAATTTTTGCTAATAATTGAGTAATGGTACAAAATGTTAAAAATTCCCACTTTTCAAAGCGTCAAACGTTGGTTGATTGGGAATACCAGCGAGATATTAATAATTTTATTAATTGATAAAATAATAGCCTCGAGATTATCAGTTTTGAATCCAATTTCATCTAATCTATTCATGAAACGAGTTGCCAAGGTAAACAAGAACCGAATTTGTTGATTTGTTTTTGTTGACAACTAACGTCAATAAAACACGAATTATTCTTTTTCTTTTCTTCGTTTTTCGTCTGTCGAAAATACCAAAAGAGTATTTTTTAATTTTTTTTTAACAAATATAGCCAATTTTGTAACAAAAGTCTTAACTTAACTACAATTTTCTTATTAATGTAATTTCTAGTCCAGGTTTATACCCTCAGAGCTTCTTAACGGATAATATCTACCTTGTACTGTTGAGGCGCAACCAGTCTACAAGTGATATTGTCCCTTCCAATTACAAACCAGAATGGTTGGTTATATCTTGCTGATATACCATCCTAACTGTCATTCATTGTCTTTCGGGGCATATAGCCCGAGAAGTAGTTGTTGCTTCTTAATGAACAGTCTCTACTCTTTGAAAAGTATTTTTACAAAAACTTTGTAAGGCTTTATAACAGTAGTAAACTTTTACATTTGACATTTTAAAGTCGATCTCCTTGTATGTCAATTAAAATAAAAAATCTGGAGGTGTACACAAACTTTATGGTGTTTTTATGTTTATATCATTCTATAATCGCATGTCTTGGTGCAAGAGTAATCTCACTATTCTTTTTTTTTCTTTTTCAGGTTAGTCATCCATATCTTCCGCTTATACAAACGATTATGGTAAGTCCGCACAAAACGTACATATACTTTATATTCGTATTATATGGTTATGGTGCGGCTCATTACCATATTACTTATATGTTTTATACGTCACATCTCACGTGTTTTCTCGTATTTGCTGGGTATACTCGTGGACCATAATTTAAAGTTTTTAATTTAATACTTCGAGAGTGGATTTTATATTTTGGCATGAATAATTCCACTAAAAGGGTGTCTCAACACTCTCGAAACGTTAAAAATGGACAGTAAAAGGGTCAAAGACCGGTGGACTTTAGAAGGGCATTGACATTACGTCTCTGTTGTCATTTTTTCACGTACACAATACATCGCTTTAAACTATGATTATTATTAACTTTTAGTCCTTGTCAGGGACCTACTAAATTAAACGTTGCTTTGATGGAGCTCCTTAGTAGGTTAATAATAAAAAGCTGGTAATCGATGACATCAACAAATTGTTTAAATAAGAATAACGTGGAAGTATATACTCAAAAATAGCTTGTGAATAATAGGAAGACAATGATATGGAAAAAATTCCATTTTTCGATTCGTCAACTTTGAAAATTCAAGTTGTATACAGCTTTAACCAAAGGGTCAAGATAACTAAAATTAGGTGCAATTCTGTAAGCAAATGTTAAATTTTAACACATGGTTAATTCTATATGCATAATAAGCTTGAAAATATTCATGGAAAACTCTTAATTATGTATAGATTAAAACATTTCTAACAGCGGAAACTTCGTCAAATATAACGGTGTATACTCTAACTATTGTCAGTGTGATGACCATAAAATAAAGCAATGTTGTCAGATATATTTTCTAAAATTGTTAGGCTCGCTACACAAATGTTCCTCTTACTTCAGTAAACTGTTAGTTCGTGATGTTATAAGAAAGCTAGTTTGGAAATATTTTTAAAAAAATACATAATGTAAATTTATTAGTGAACATTAAAATAAGTCGCTTGAAATTACTGAAAAAAGAAAAATTAATTAAAACCACTTTTTATATGTTACTATATTTAAGAACATTTTGAAGAGATGGCAACGTAGTTGCACGTGCAGTCAAGACTTCGAAACAACCAGTCATCAACTGCAGTATTCATCGTAATATAACGAAATAATCGAAGTAAACTCCGTTGGACGATTTTCGCAGACAAAATTCTACGGTCTTGAGGGTGTTCGGAGGGGTTGTGTTGTGGTTCGGCTTATAATCCATTAGTATCATTCAGTGTCGGGTGTGAATTTTGTTTTAAAGACATATTTAATATAATATCTATTTCTTGGTTGAGTGAGTTTAGTGAATTGTTATAGGTATTTATAGGAAAGTGTAGGTGATCTAGTGTAGAAAGGTATCATTAATATAATACCTTTTTGATGGTGTAGTGGTTAGGTCGCGTCAGTGAATTGATATTAATATAATATTCATTTGTTCGTAGACGTTGGGGTGAGTTTTATAATATAATTAATTAGAATGGCATTTTGGAGACCATTTGAAACAACAGTCCAAGATGATGCGCGGGATTATCGAATTGTGGATTTGAATATAAGAAGTTGGATAATCGAATGGTAATAATGGAATCTCGGCGTATCGCTGAACTTAGGAGTATGTACGCAAAATAAAAGGGTACCGTGATTCAAATAGAACTATAATTTATTTAGACGAAACTTGGTTTGATACGCATGATGTTGTCAAGTGTTTATTCATTTATTTGTTATTCAAACATTCCTTACGGCTTTATTATATGAATAAATATATAAAATAAAATACATTTTAACTTAATATGTAAGAAAACCCACCTTTAAAATATGGTTGGGTTGACGATACAAAAAACTGTTCTCTAGATACTACGTGTTCTAGAGGAAAACGCGTTATTATTGTATGCAGGTTAATTTTTTCATTCAAATTGATATAGTAGATTAACATTATTTCACAATATTTTCCTTCATAGGGATTAAAAATATGGGTCATCACATTAACTTTGGAAGAACTATACCGTTAATTTTAAACCACTTCTTATAGAATTGACCCTAATGACAGTTAATTTTGACATTTGATATTCGTCGACAGGCGCCAACTATGTTGGACAAACCTCCTATAATTTTCATAGAAACGATAATAGTTTTTTAATACCATTTAAAGTTGAATAATTTTAAAATACTTTTTAATAGTGTTGAGTATCATAATTATTCAACTTCAGCTTGATAAGTTCGTTGTATTGAAAATATATATTTTTTATTTTCTTGTACCTGGTGGAATACTTAGGAATACCCGAATTATCTATTTAAAATGCATTATTCGGTTGAGATAAAGAGAAGAGTCAGATGCGACCGCATTAAAATTCAACAGGCGCATGATGATGCATATCCACACCTAAATCCTTCATTAAGGGCTTTGTTAAAAGCCATTAAAATAGAGGCATCATTTTTAGACGTTGTAACTGAATTATACATATTTAATCCGGAGGTAGATACAGGGGAAATCAAAGAAACTACGCTCACCGGCAAAAAACTCGACCTCATAAAATGTTGCTAAAGTTCAAATACGTGTATCTTCAAAACAAATCAAGATATCAAGGTGAAATAAAAACTGAAAGATGGCGAAAAGGATGGTCTTTGTTATAAACTGAGCGTAAACTCCATAAGTTTCCCGTACTGTTCCACAGGGTGTTGAGAAATTGGACTACAAATACATGCTTTTTTTTCACCCGGTTTAAATAACCTATCAACATTTTTGGAAATTTTTCTCTAGTTTGTTTTAATACCTAAGAATCTATCTAAAATTTTGTATAGAAACAATTCAAATTTGCCGGTAAGAATATCTTCATTTTTGTTTTTATTACTCTATGGAATCCATGTTGACTCAAATTCAATCTGCTATATCAAAATTGTTTACCTTGCCCGAAGTTATGCAACAGCAATATTTTATTAAAGCATATCGTCACTAATTATAAAACCACCTAACTTCGCGTTTTACCTAAATCAGTATTTTAGCTCCAAAATAATCCTGGATGGCTGTAGAACGTGTAACGATAACCTCGTATCTCCAATATTTCTAGGTATAAGAGACAAATATTGTTTTCATACTCCCCTATTTTGGAGTAACGAGGTCTTACAATTAGGGTGATTATATTTGGTCCAAACAATCCGCTCTCAGCTATGTCCCAATAGTTATAAATCACCCTGTGTAGTTAATTGCGAATTCAACACAAATCTTTCTCCGTTTGCCGATATCATATCAGGTTGACGTGACCAAGCTATAAAATGCAAAAACGGAACGATTCAAGACATGCACAGCACTTAAAAAACGGTGAATTTATGAGTGATGGACAACCTCTCAGTCTGACTTCTGAAGAGTTGTAATGTTATCGGCAAAGTGTGAATTACAGTACATGTGGTTTTAAATAAATTTTATCTAAAGGTGTAATACGCTGATAACTGCAAAATGAACATACACAAAATGTGAAAGGTAAAATTCCAACTTTACACAACTTTATTTTTACGATAAAAAGCAATTTACCGTTTGGACCCTTACTTTTTGGAATCTGCTCATATTACTCTTACAAATGATACTATTTCTAATTAATTCCATTATTTAATGAAAAGAAAATGGAAATTCCAAGAATAGAATAGACTTATCGTTAGAAAGTCTATTGTCAGTGTAATGACCATAAAAAAAAGCAATGTTGTCAGATATATTTTCTAAAATTGTTAGGCTCGCTACACAAGTGTTCCCCTTACTTCAGTAAACTGTTAGTTCGTGATGTTATAAGAAAGCTAGTTTGGAAATATTTAAAAACAATATATAATATAAATTTATCAGTAAACATTAAAATAAGTCGCTTGAAATTGCTGAAAAAAGAAAAATTAATTAAAACCACTTTATGTATGTTACTATATTTAAGAAAATTTTGAAGAGTTGGCAACGTAGATGCAGGTGCACTCAAGACTTCCGAACAATCCAATCATCAACTACAATATTTATAGTAATATAACGAAATAACCGAAGTATACTCCCTTTGACTACTTTCTCAGAAAAAATTCTACGGTCTTGAGGGGGGTTGTGTTGTGTTGTGTTGTGGTTCGGCTTATAATCCAGTAGTTACATTCAGTGTCGGGTGTGAATTTTGTTTTAAAGAAATATTTAATATAATATATATTTCTTGGTTGAGTGAGTTTAGTGAATTGTTATAAGGTATTTATAGGAAAGTGTAGGTGATCTAGTGTAAAAAAGTATCAATAATATAATACCTATTTGATGGTGTAGTGGTTAAGTGGCGTCAGTGAATTAATATTAATATAGTAGTTATTTGTTCGTAGACGTTAGGGTAAGTTTTATAGTATAATTAATTAGAATGGCATTTTGGAGACCATTTGGAACGACAGTCCAAGATGATGCGCGGGATTATTGAATTGTGGATTTAAATATAAGAAGTTAGATAATCGAATGGTAATAATGGAGTCTCGGCGTATCGCTGAACTTAGACAGGAGTATTTGCGCAAAACAAAACAAGTTACTTGACAAGGTGTTGTTTTATTTGCAAATTACTGTTAACATGCTAAATAATTTGTCAAGTTACCTATTAATAAAAATGAAGTACCTGCATTAAATGAAATATTTTGAAATTAATAAAATCTGATAACGATGACGACCAGTAACTTTCTTCTTATATAGTCTGTATTTTTCGTTATTTATCAAAGGATTTATTCTATGTGCCTGTGTTATTTATTTACATTTTTATGCGAATATATTTATCACTCGATAAAAATCATATATTTTCAAACAGATACTATTGTAAAATATTTCGTCAATGTTGAGTACAATTCTGCAATATCCGATAAAGTTATTGCATCCCAATACTCTATGACTCTATGTACTTGTTGGAATAAACTTTACTTGGTAAATAAACACTTGCATTCCAATATAGTTTTAAATAAGAATATCCATCAATGTTCGCAAGCCTTTTCATTTCAAACACAAGGTTTATTTGAGAATGGCAAATATCTTATACACATAGCTGGAAACGTTAGATCTTACAGGCAAAGAAAATATACACCATATGGAATAATTTCTTTAAAGTGTTCGGATGCGGTACCTATGTTTTATCAATTATTAACAAACAAACTAACTTGACCCTTAACCGAACAGGTGTGGTTTCCGCGCATTTACAGTCAGGTGCACTGTACCATTCCACCTTTTATGAGTGATATAGCGGAAAGAGGTGGGGTGAGGAAGTTTTGTTATAGGAAAGACCCATCTTTATTTCATACGAGCAATCACCTGAATTTTGTCGCATGAATTTAGAAACACCCTGTATATCTCTCCTTGTTCATTTTGAAAATGTAGTCGTGTAGTATAAGTTCAATAAATACATAGGCCAATCGATAGGGGTCACAACTACAAGTAATTAGCAATACGGCTGATTTTTTTTTATAAGTACCTTAAAGTATGTAGATTGATATAAAAAAAATTTACCAGTCTATCGATTTCCCAAATTAAAAAAAAAAATCAAAAAACTTTTTTTTTCGAAAATCTTTAATATTTCGCGCTGGGAGGAAGGTAGAGAAAAATAAAATACACCACCGTGTAGGGGAAGTGTTTTGCAATAAAAAAGGTCTCTTGCATTTTTTTCGACCGAGCAATGGTTTGTCCGGAAAAAATTCGGTAAACTAAATATGTATTCCGCATCCGCACGGCAGAAAACCTAATTTCTGAAGCGCGGCGGAGTACATTATAAACTATTGTACAGTTATAATGTAATATATAAATAATTGTAATAGGGCGTTTTGAAGAGGGAAGTAATTCACATACATTTTTGGATTCAATGATTTTTTGTATTATAAGCGAAAATAGCAATTTTTATAGATTCGGGTAGGAAACTTCTTTATTTTTTCAAAATAAAATTTGATACTCCTGTAATATAAAGATGAATATTCAACTAATAGAATGTATATAGTGAAAAGGTATAAAAGTATCCAGGTATAAAGCATTTTGTAAATGAAAATAGGTATAATAATGCACAAGATGCAGATGATTAATTTATATTTTTAAAATATAATTTTTTGCATACCTTTCTCCAATAAAAATATGTAATAATTAATTTATTACCTTTTATTCATTATTTACAACCTTGACTCTTACCAAAAATAAAAAAAAATTCTGATTAAAAAATATTAATTTTTTTTTCGCGATTCGGAAAGTAGGTCTTTCGCAGTGCAGCAGAGTCGCGTGGATGCGGAACACATACTTAGTTTACCGAATTTTTTCCGGACAAACCATTGCTCGGACGAAAAGAACGCAACAGACCTTTTTTATTGAAAAACACTTCCCCTACACGGTAATGTTTTTTATTTTTCTCTACCTTTTTCCTAGCGCGAAATATTAAAGAATTTCGAAAAAAAAAGTTTTTTGATTTCTTTTTTAAATTTGGGAAATCGATAGACTGGTGAACTTTTTTTATATTAATCTACATACTTTAAGGTACTTATAAAAAAATCAGCCGTATTGCTAATTACTTGTAGTTTTGGTCTAAAATTTCCCCTACCGACTGGCCTAACAATAAATATAAAAAATAAAAGACAACATCTAAAAATATCAACATTATCATGAAAACCTTCCCAACATCCATTCATTCAACGTGTACTATTGTAATATCTCAAAAACGGAATTATCGTGGTAATGTGGAAAAGTTTATTTTCTTTCATTTTCCATTATCCATAATTTATTAGACGGTGGTCATTAATTAATCTCGTTGACAGATACAACGATGTATTCTATTCATAATTAGTTATTTAAGTCGATTGTTTTGTTAATTAATTATCTATATGTGAAGCTAGATGCTAATATATCCATTTTATTATTATTACCATCTCGTTAGTAATTCATAATTTTAATGTAAATCGGCTTTCTCTTGAGTACTAAAAAAATCGTAAAAAAAATAAATGAATATATTAACACTATTCATTCTCGTAGACTATTCAAATTGGGTAAGAGAAAGAGTAAAAAAATGAAAAAATATTTTAATATACCACGATTTTAAAACAAACTAAAAAGTAAAAAATACTTTTTTATCCTACACTATGAGAAAGTTGAATTTTACCAGCCGACGAACGTCATCTCCGGGGACTATCCCGAACTTTATGCGAGAGACGAGAGAAACTGGGCACCCGGGGGTTTTTTGTGTCGCTGAATTCGAACACCTGGTGGGCCCCAACCTGGACGCGGACGTCATCTTCGAGAATTTTTCTGGAAATATCGACAATAACGTACCGAAAATCGTTATGGGGGCTTTTTGTGTGAGCCGAATCCGAATTTTATGTTGAAAACGACCACCCGAACACCTGGTGCACCCTAACCTGGCCCTGAACGTCATCCCCGAGGGCTTTCCAGACACAATTGAAAAGTTTTCAAAATACTCAATGTTGTTTTAAATGCTCCACCACAAGCTATTATGCAGTATTTTTTTGCAGATAACAGCAGTTGAAAGTTAGCTGATTTTAGATGTGATCTTTTTTCAAATTTTGTTTTAGTAAATAAAATTAGTGGCGCCATTTAAATTTTTTTCTTTTTTCAAAATAATATCTTGATCTAATTTCAATCAGATAACAAAGCCCTCAGAACTGGCCAAATTTAAAGTCAGTTTGGCCCTATTGATTTTTTAATTTGTGTGTTTCAAACCCAACTACTTTTTAGGGACTTATTTCAGATTAAAATGGAAAAAAAAACAAAGCATAGCTTTTAATGGTGACAAATTTTTTAAACAATGCAACTCATATATTTTTTTGCTGTCTTATAATAATTAGTTTTATCAATAATCTGTATTGATTAACAATAACAATTTTAAAAGTTATTAAGAAAGAATAATTTCAAATCGTAAATTAAGTTGTATCTCGAAAGCGAGCAGTTTTTCTGGCTAAAAAATTGAAAACGTATTTCCTGATTACCAGCAAGAGGGAAATGGCGCGAGGCAATTTGAAGTTAGGGTAGCTTATTGAATTTCAGTAGAAAATTGAATTTTCTCAATTTTCTCGCTGGTTTTGATAACCTCCAAATCGAATTTTAGGATACGGTCATTTCATTCGTTTTTACGGATAAAAATCGAAGTAACTGAAAAAAATTACATATTTTTTATCAAGTAACGAAAATAATTGATATTAAGTTGACACTATTTGGATTTATGAAGTGGAACTGAATTGAATTGATAAGTAGACCAGAATTAAGAGTCAACTTTTAAAAAAAAGAGAGAAGAAACATGACGTGGAAAAAAGGAGTACATTTTTTAATTGACAATATTTTTTTTGTTTTTTGGGCAATTCATTTTCTTTTTGCAGGGCTAATAGCCTAACATGTCCTCAACATGACTGTAAATTTGAAAGCAAAAGCAATGTACAGGGTCGGACTTATAAAAAAAATTATATAACAGTGCATTTGAGCTCGTTGCAAATGAAAACTGTCTTAGCTAAAATTGTACTAATATGCTTTTTCGGTAGATAAACTATCCAGAACACTTCAGTAAAAAGGAAATTTTCCGAAATTACCGCATTCGCGAAATACCATTTTTTTATTAAATAATGGTGGCCACATTCATAATATTTTACTTTAAGTTTTAAACTTACTAAACTGTTTTCATAAATGTGTTATTTGTTAAAATGTTATTTAATAAAAAAATGGTATTTCGCGAATCCGGTAACTTCGGAAAGTTTCCTTTTTACTGAAGTGTTCTGGATAGTTTATCTACCGAAAAAGCGTATTAGTACAATTTTAGCTAAGACTTTTTTTTATAAGTCCGACCCTGTACATTATTTTTGCTTTAAAATTTACAGTTATGTTGAGGACATGTTAGATTATTATCCCTGCAAAAAGAAAATAAATCGCCCAAAAAACAAAAAAAATATTTTCAATTAAAAAATGTACTCCTTTATTTCGGCCCACAGTGTATAAATGCTTTTGGCCTTTTCTGAGGCGGCAATTCGATGATCGATAAGTGAAAGAGAAATGTTTTTTTTAAAAGGTCACTTTATTTCCAAGGGAGTACCATGGAATTTTTGAAAAGGGTTCATTTAATTGCAAAAATTTTCATCTACCACAAGCGTATAATTACATTTTTATAGAGGATATATTTATTTGTGGAAATTTCTATGGAGATAGTGTATTTCCCATTGGCACAGCAATAAAGTTTTTGAAATGGGGTTCATTAATTTCCTTTTTTTTTCCAAACTTTGCTATCTTTACTTAGAATTAAAGAATCGATTTAGACAAAGTATATCGTTAAGATTGCGATTTTAATGTCTACCGTTATCAGTTTTATTTTTGACTTCTTTGTTAGGATTGTTATTGAGGTAAATTGTTTTAAACTACTCACGCATTTTTACGAAAATCAATTAATTCCTACCTTGGTCACGAACTAAATATTCCAAGAATTTGGATTTTAAGTTTTGGGAATTGTGTCTCCTGTTATTGATCGACTTATATATTTGTGCAAGATATATATTGAAGAAATTGGCTTAGGGCCAAATTCTTTTGCCCCATATAACCATAACCCCTTTCATAAATCAGAAATATAGACTTTTCAGTTTCAATTTGAGATGTTAAAAAAATGAGGAGGTACAAAAACGGAAATTATTTAGGATACAAGGGTTAGAAGTCACAAAAAAATATTTGAAGATTGTGGTGATTAACGGTCCTCTTCTTCCAATCAATCGATTTCCATATGTAGTGGCACTATATTACGAACTAAATGACAAAAATGAGCAGGTCTCGAAACCGTGTTAGTCGTGCAGAATTAATCAATCGTCCATAAACTTTGCCGTGTCATCAGAGGAACGTCGTCAATTAAATCAGGTAAATTATTTTGCAAAACGTTAAATAGACGGGTCCAATAGTCCAGTAATTAAAGACCGAGAAACCCCCCAACCTGTTCATCTCATTATTGTCGGACTTTTTTTTTGCAACTTGTAGGTATTCACGGGTAGATTACTCTCTGAAAATATGTCCTCCGCGAAATTTGCGGGAGGGGTTGAAAAATGGCCAATAATCCCAAAAATTGAGTTTTCCGCCGATATCTCCGGAAATATGACACTTGAGAAGTGGGGTTTTGCTAGGAATGGAAAGCAGTTTATTATCTACAAAAATGATCCTTATCATTTTTTTCAAAAGTTTAACCGTTTTCGAGATAAACGGGCCCAAGCGTACCTTGGATTTCGAGCTGCCGCGCGGCGTCTCCGGGAGCACGCTCCGTGAATGTAGGCATGGGAGTGCGGACAAATTGGCTCATAACTTGAGTAGAATGATTCTTTTTTCATGATTCAAAGTGCATATGAAAGGAGAGACCTGTACCTATAACATCGTGTAACTTTTTCGTTTTTTTTATTTTCCAGGAATATTGAAAATACTGGCCAAACTTTATTTTTCCTGAATATTTGACCGCCCTTATCAATCCGTTCATATTTTTTAAATTAAGCGTAGTTTTACCGAAACGTTTTGGATAATGGGACTTTGGTAGGTGGTGAATGTATTCCGAAAGAATGAATAAATAATTTTTGTGTATGTTTATAAACAACATGTTTTTCTTGGGACGTTTTTTTTTATTTCTGGAGTTTTCTGAAAATTCTCGGGTCTACCGCATATTGATAAACAATGATTGGCAATATCGGTCTTTAATGCACACCATTGGAAAGCTGAAAATGTCCTCTTTTCGATGGTTTTTAAAATTTTTGGCTAATTTTTTTAGTTTTCCGGAAAATTTTTGCAAGCCTTTTTTTGCAAGAAATATTGATCCAGGGACAAAAATGATGGGAACCATTTTTGTAGGTAATGAACTGTACTTCATTTCTAGCAAAACCCCACTTCTCTAAGTAGCATATTTCGGGAGATATCGGCCATATTATAAATCTTAGCTGGTGAGCTGGTGCTTCGTCTTTTTTATGGCCTGTGGATTTTTACCAATGTAGGATTCATTATGTGCATTATGTACATTGAAAATTCCGTTTCCATCAAACGTAGGTTAATCGCAAAATAACATTTTTAAGAAAAAAATGGAATTTTGGTTCTTTTTCCAGTAATCAGTTTGGAAAAACTACTCGAGCATGAAAATTACCATCTTGCACCGCAATTTCTTCATGAATAAAATATTCCATATGGAGAACTTAGAAATTGCAGGAAACATGCCTACCAGTACTTTTGGGTACCACTGAGCCGGTTTCTAGATCTTTCCGATGGTCAGATCTTCTCTTGGTTCAGCTTTGCTTATTTCTTCCAATATTACATTGGAGCTGATACCGCAAAAGGGTTCCGACCCCAATAGGGTGTTTCAGTGTCCTTCTTTGCTAGTCCATCTGCTATTTCATTTTCTTCTTTTCCAGTGTGCCCTGGAATCCACAGTCAGGTGACTATATTGTTCTCGCCTAGTTCATTGAGTTTGCCTAGGCATTCCCACACCATTTTGGAACTGATTACCCAAGAGTTCAGTGCTTTAATGACTGCTTGACTATCAGACATTATGATAATCCTTTGCCTTCTATATCCTTTGTCAATATTGAACTGGGCACACTTTCTTATAGCGTGAATTTTCGCTTGAAAGAGGGGTTTTTCCAAAGCTTTCAGGGTGCTTGATTCCTGGCCCGTACACTCCTATCCCAGTTCCTTCTATTGCTTTTGAGCCATCTGTCTGCGTACCATTGAATGGCATTCTTTCCAAGTCTGGTAATGGTTTTTGGAACCCATTCCCTCTTGTTGCTTAATTCCGTAACGAATTTCACGCTTCTCCCTTTTGGATAATATATCGTTACTGTCAATTAACAGAGACTGTGTCTTATTATTATTATACTTAAATTATTGTTCTAATTCAGAAAAGTGAATTGATCTCGACAAAAAAATCAAATCTTTGGTTCACTTATCTGACCCCTTGACTATATCAACAATTTTAAATTGCTTCTTTCACGAACAACTGTTTGCAAACTCGAACGGACCAGGGGAGCAAAATTGGCATGTGTACTTGACGTAAAAACGATAAACTGTATCTAGCACGAAGAACACGTCCTCTAAAATTTCCCTTTCGCCACCCGAGGTTTTTGTGTGTCATCACCCTCTTCAGTTTCCCATATTGAAAAAAATAAAATAAACCGGTGTCTGTTGGGTGCGGTATATCAGTTAGGGGTTTGTAAATCTGGTCGTTATATCGAAGTTAAAAATATTTGAATGTTGTGACAGAACAATAATGACTTTTTAGGCGGATACCGTTTACGAACTATGTTTGAAAAAATCTTTTATTTCATCGTATTTATGTGGAAAATAATGAAATAATTTTGAAATCAGGCTGATTAATGAAGTTCTATTCACATAAATGATTTTTAGTATGAAAACAGTTGTCAAAAAAGTATTAAGCAAACATATATTTTAATTGAAACATCCTGTATATTTACTCACAATATAGAGATCGACTCTGAAAGGAGAGCCGCAGACACCTCTTCGTTCTTCGTACGCCTGGCTAAATTATTTCTCGTTTTACAATACGGTAATTATAGTAGACGGAAGATTTTGTCTGTAAATCTTGATGTTACTAAACCGAGTACTAAGAATTTTTATTTGTAACTAATTTTAATTGCCTCCTTTATTTCTTATTTCTCTATAAACTTTTTTTACCCTTTTTCGATACTTTACACAGCCCATCTCTATATGTCACATTTGACGTACTCCTGAAATTGATTAATTTTGACGTTAGAATTGTCAACAATACCAAATTATTACTTTCCATTCTAAACTCGCCTTATTTAATAAAGAAATAAAGAGTCGTGGACAAAGTATAGTATTCTACTCGCAATTTATGGCCATTATTCACTCGGGTGACTTGCGTCACCTTGCGTAATGGCTATCATAAATTGCTCGTTTAATAATATACTATTATTTCATAGAAGTTTTTGACTTATCATAAGTTTGAATGATTAAACATAAATATATTTTTTTGTAGGATGCTAGTCAAAGGTAGCAAATAATTCTTAATTATGTTGACCTTCATCATCTGTTCTATTTGATTCAAAAATAAACGATAATAATGAACAAATTACATATAGTTGTTATACAATGTGAAAGAAAAATGTTTGTCTTTATTCTTTAGAATTATAAAAAGATACAGGGTGATTCATGTAACACTAGGACAGTCTCTACGTTGATTGTCTTTTAAGTGTGGCATATAACAACATAGTTGGCGCCTGTGAACAAATATTAAGAATGCCTTGCCTAATTGATTTCTGTTTTCGGCAATGAAACTTTTCAAGGCTGTACTATATACTATATACAGGGTGTCCCAGGAATGAGAGGCCAAAACTTGGTAACGAGTAAGTGGTGTTAAAATAACGACAGTACTTCATATAACTTTTTCTTCTACGGACCACCTTTATTGAGTTATAGGGCAATAAAGTTAGAAATTAAAAATACATTTTTAATCATAACTCCAAAACTATAATTTCGAACTTGATAAAAATTTGGTGGATTGTCAAGTACATCAATTAATTTATTTTGTCCATATACCAGTAAGTATACTAATCTTGCAGAAAGTCAGGATCTGACTTGGCTCACTGGATAAAAGATCAGAACTTTAGAAGTGACAAGGCAACAAATTTCAAAATACTTTCAGTTTATTCTCCAACTATTTTTCGGAAAAAAGGTACCCTTTGTCCAAATCGATAACATCAGTGGTTTCCGAGAAATATGGAATTTCGTAAGACACTGCAGAGCACATTCAGATTCTATCATTATTTAGGAAATGGCTTATAACCAAGTACGCTGCCGTCAATTATTTGGCATATGCATTAGGTAACTATCCTTTAGTTTTGAAAATGTAGTTTTATCAAGCAGGAAGCTGAAAGGAAAAACCGGAAAACTTTTTTGTTGACCCTGTACAAATAATGTACCCTTATACATTTCTCAACTGAAACTCCCTAAAAAGTAATTACTAAACCTATATCCGGCAGTAGGAACAGCAACGATTATGCTCTACCGCATTTTCAACTGGTTTGTGTTATCTCTTCGTCCTGAAGCTCTCTAGGGAAATATCAGATGGCGCTATCACAATTATTAAATCGTAAATTGTGTTTATTGGTTGTTTTGATGCCGGTCTCAAGGGTACGAAGTCGAGCCTAGAGGGAAACTTGACAAAACACAACAATAAAAGTGATATCTGATGCTGTTGAAAACGATAAATTCGAGAGTATCCTACAAAAATGCACATAAAACATTATACACTAAATATTCGAAAAGGACATGCGACATATTTGAAAGGTATGTAAAGGTCTGGTAAATCTCTATTCAATAATTTTGTTTTACCTTTGATATCAGCCTTCCATTCTCGATCTTGAATAATTATCACTGGTATTGACAATTATAAAAAAAGGTTTATACTTTACCAGAGAGGACCGAAATTATGTTTCTTTACGGAAATGTGACGAAAGTGCTAGAAAAACAGCTACTGAAAGACACCTAGACAAACATGTCATAAGTTTGTGTTAATGTTAGTCAAAAAATGTTTGGAAACAGGTTCTGTCTTGAATAAAAACTGTGAAGTAAAAACAAGTCATTTGAAATTTTGTTATGGATCCAACAACCTCCATAAGAAAAGTAGCAGCCTCAACACATATTTCCGTAGGTTTTATACATCAACCGTATAAGATACACCTATTGAAGGAACTAAATGAATTTGATCCCGATCGTAGAATTATTGAATTTAGTTAAATGATGACAAATAAGCTTAATTCCTCTACCTTCTTTATAAATGGATTAGTCAATTGGCAGAACTGTTGCTGTTGGGATCAAACAAGTCCACATATTTTTCGTGAAGATAATTCCCAAACACCTCCAAAAATAAATTTTTGGGCTGGAATTTTAGGAAATGCTGTTATTGGTCCAGTATTCATTCAAAATATTTGGAACTTTTAGATGACTTCCGTGTGAGAGATTGGTCGAACAAAAATTACCCAGGCAATTGGATTGGTCGAAGAGGTGCTATAGAATAGCCACCTAGATCTCCAGTATTAACGCTACCCGATTTTTGTGTAGGGACAAACACAACTAATATCTCTTAATAATTTATGACAGTGCATTATTATTATTATTATTATGTAACACATGGGCTGAAAAGTCCTAGTCCTGACACATAGATGGTGCTAGTTTTATTGCAATCGCCCGTTTTTCAGTTAGTGCTAACCTTAAAAAGACAGCTGTCAACATTTCATGATATTCTATTCATTAGTTTGTGAGTTACTGTGCTAAAAGTGACGCTACTTTTAATATCTTCAAAACAATGGATCAAAAACAATTTCGTGTATTAATTTTACACTGCTTCTTGATGGGAAAAATGCCGTTCTACCGAAACAAAGGCTTGAAAAGTGTTATGAGGACTCCGCTCCATCAGAAACAACAATAAAACGATGGTTTGCTGACTTCAAACGTGGTTGTAGAGACACCGATGATGCGGAACGCAGTGAACGTTCAAATGAGGCGGTAACACCAGAAAACATCCGAAATTGCAAAGAAACGTCCGCACATAGCAAAGAAAAACATTTTATTTCATCAAAACAACGCACCGTGTTACAAGTCAATCAAAACAATGACAAAACTACTTCGTACTGCTCCCACATCCACCGTATTCGCCAGATTTGGCTCCCAGCGACTACTGGCTGTTTGCAGACCTAAAAAAATGCTCGTTAGTAAGAAATTTCGCTCTGATGAAGAGGTTATCGCTGACACTGATGCCAAAAATTACGTTAATGAACAAAAAAATCTTTGTTAGGCCAGGAACTGTTGATCCCATGTGTTTTATAGTATGGTTTCCTTTAATATCAATTACAGCCAAACAACGCCTCTGTATACTTTCAAAAAAATTCGATACGGAATTAACCAACAAGAAGCCAATCAATGGTACACAGACGGCTCAAAAGCAATAGAAGGATCTGGGATAGGAGTGTTCGGACCATGAACCAATAATTTAATTTTTTTCTTGAAAATTGATACATTTCAACGAAAGAAAAAGCAAACAAAACATTGAAAACAATTTTTATCGACTCGTAAAAAGCCATCCCTGCTATCGATTAAACTATTGTTTGGACCGACCTATCAAATTCTTCCTACAACAGCTATAAAAGTCAAAAAACATCAACATACCATCAATCACATCCAGATATTTGTTAAGATAAAACGTTGAAAGTGATGTAGACTAGAAAGGCAATCTTTCATTGATAATCTTCTTGGATGAAACAAGAAAACTTGATGACACACATCAATGGTGCGAGTTTAAATAGGTTATGTTATTTATAAACACTTAAATATGCAAGCAATAGATATAATAAGGTCTTCAAATCAAGAAGGAAACTCATGTCAGTCATTGATTATAATTATTTTTGTTTCTTTGATGTTAATAATGCTGTATGTGTGGTATATATTATTATGCCATAGGAAGTTGTTACGTTTTATGCTTTTTACGTAAATTGTAATATCCTAGACCACCCAAATGCAATATTGCGAAAGTAAATATGTGATAATATATGGTCAAGATGTAATTGGTAATAATTTTGTTGCGAAGTCAAATCAAAACTAAAGAAAGTACCATAACAAGAACTTTGCTACCCTTTCTTTTTAAACGTAATAAATATCTTAAATTAGCAACAGTTGGATACCGCATCTGTCAAGGCCGTACCCAGGAGGGGGGTCAGAGGGGTTGAAACCCCCCCGAAATTTCTCATAAATAAGTATTTTCTAATACAAGTGGAGGAGGAGGAGTTGAAACCCCCCAAAATTTTCCATAAATATTTTCAAACACAATTTTTCCTGAATTAAAGAGAATGATATTAACAGCATGCTCATACTTGTATTGTCTATCTTTTCATTTTCACAGCTTAAACCTTTAACCCCCACCCCCCCCCCGCCTGTTGACGGAAGAATAGAGAGCAATTAGAGTCAAATAGTCAAATTGCTGTCAAAAAACTGCAAAAAATATATAGGGTATTGTCAGTGATGATGAATGCTGGAGGACAGTTATCCGTTATCGAAGCGTTTCCTAAAAGATGGTGGCGAAATTTGTCTCAAAAGCGAACAATTCCTTTGCAAGATTAAAGAAATGTTACTTCTGATTGCTGAGTTTCGAAAAACCAAACCTCAACGACGATTAAATTTATACTCTACCAAGACAATGCAAGTTCCCACAAATCTTTAAAAACAATTGAGTTTTTAAAGTAAGGAATCATCTAATTTGTTTGGCCATACTCAATACAGTCCCGACCTATAAGTCCTCACGTTTCTCATTCTTTTTTTCTTCACCTGTATTTTTCAGTTCATCAATTCCATTTTCAACAGACTAATAAAACCCTTATAGCCCAATCATAAAACGATTCACTTCAACTCATTAATTCCTTTCATAATATCCAACAACTCAATTATCGCATCAAGATTTTTCTGTCACTCGAATTCTAGAGATTACTACCCATTATAGGAACCGTCATAATAATGTAAAGAGTTTTTCAAAAGGTGACTTGTCTGCTACATGGTACTGGGGTTGACAGGGCCATTAAGCACCTTAATGGGATTCAGTACATTTTAGAACCTCCCATATAGGTATACTCGTATGGTAATAAATACGAATGAAGGCAGACAATGGTTGAAATTTCAATGTTGTTGAGAATTTCAGGTTGTAAACTTGTTAAGTACAAGTCCATTCGTTTTCGGACAGATGTACAACTAGCAGAAGATTTGAAATATGTTACAGGGCTGGCTTATTTTATGGATTCTTTGAACATTACTTTTTATAGATGTACGATAATAATTAATAAGGAAAACTCTACCTACAGTATTTTTTTTCCTTCAAATTGTAATCCGGAGTTTTGAACTTCTTTTATATAAAATGCTACTTAAGAAACCTTATAAACTTCAAATTTAATTTCTTTTATCTCTCATTTTAAAATCCCGTGACATGACCGCTAGTTACATCTTCTAATAAAGTTTGATTGCCTGCGGTGAGAAGACCATCAAAGTAACGCAGCAGAGGGGTCCTTTTTAAAATGAAAATATTAAATTATGGTGGCACGTGTACTACTATGATATTGGGGTCAGAGATCTTTTTGTTGATGACACTACGCTTGTAAATGAAATTTCACGAATATAAAGTATCATTGCGTAGTATACAGTGTGTATCTACAGTATAGTTTACCGCATTTTAGAGGATTGAAGAATTTTGATATTTAAAAGCTACTTCTATCCAACTGCAATTGTTATTTTGACATTTTTTTCTTCAAGAAGGGAAAAGAAAATATTATTTTGAACTCATTTCTGTACACGTACAGTTGCGGCCAAAAAAATGGGACAGTTGTTGCCTAGTGTGAATCTGACTTTACCGTTTCAGGGAAAAATGGGATAGTTTTGTCGTATATTTAAATGATGATAATGGTAAATATTGTTTTTCATTATTAAATAACGAAGGCTGCTAAATAATCTTTAATTTTCAATAAAAAACAACAATTAATATTTAGTAATCTCGCCATTATGCTCTATGACTTCTCTTAATCTACTGGTCATCGATCTACAGATTGCGTAAATTACATCGGAACCGTCCGGATTACACAAGTACGACAGAAAAACAGCTGAAAGAGAGAGAAAGAATAATTATGCGCGGTCATTAAGGCGTGTACTTTGTTTCACCTTAGGGGTGTATACTTATTTCCCGAGTTTGGCCGAATGCTCATTGCCCCCCTATTTTAACCGCTGTTGCCAGAAGCGTAGATTAATTTGTACAAATGATATTTTTGTCTCGTTATCGTTGACTTTTTTTCGAGGGTGAAAATACAGCACGTTTGTGCCAGCATTACGCCAAATAATCTTGGAGATATGAGATCAAATCTTTATCACAGATTTGGTTATTGTCTGGCACAGGAAGGTGGTTCATTTGAGCACTTAATTCATTAAAATTATGTTTACCTTTGGAATGGATTTTTATTTTTTCAGGAAGTTTATGTTTTATGTTTAGAATAGGTGTAGGTAGGTACCTACTTATTTTATTTTTTCAATTTAATTTATTAATGGAAGGGATTTTTAGTTTATTAATTATGGTTCTCTCAAGAAATGCTGTTTTATTTTCAAGTTACAATGGCTAAAATAATATCCTATTGTAGTTAGAAATTGTCAACTTGGTCTGAAATGATCATGTTGACAAAAATTAATTTTAAGATGTACAGGTTACGTAATAACGATTGTATTTTTTTTATTTCTTTAACACCCTCACTCCTTCCATGTTGGGAGCATACTGAATACCACCGTTATACCACCAACTAGTGAATTCTCTCTGTAAAGGACCATTCGGCCAGTCTCGGGAAATAAGTATACACCCCTAAGATGAAACAAAGTGATGACCGCGCACAATTATTCTTTCTCTCTCTTTCATATATCCTTGTCGTACTTGTGTAATCCGAGGCCAGGGTTCCGATGTAATTTACGCAATCTGTATATAATGTGGAACAATATTCTTCAGTTATTTTCTCCCAAGCATTATTTATAACTTCCAACAAACCTTCAACGTTTCTTGGTCTTACATTTGCCTTTCGAATTTATCTTACTAACATTGCCCAAACATTTTCTACTGGATTCAAGTCTGGGATTTTACTACACCAGTTAAGAACATTAATATTACGTGCCCGAAACCATTCGGTCACTACACCAGAGTCATGCACTGAACAGTTATCTTGTTGGAAGATAAAATCATTGTTAGGGAAAAGAATCTCAACAAAACGAAGCGTAACATTTTCTAAAATTCTGATATATGCTTCACTATTAAATCTTTCGCCAATATGCCATAGAACTCCAGGTCCCTGCGTAGATATCCATGTCCACATATTAACAGAAAATCGACCACTTCTATTTGTGAAATTGACATAATTCTCGTCAAACCGTGTATTCGGAGGGCGATAGACACGAATATTGCCGCTATTTGACGATTGGAAAACCTTTTTATCCGTAAAAATAACACGATTCCAAAATTGTTCGTCATAGGCAATATGCTCTAAAGCAAACCCCATTCTTGCTTCTTTGTGACTATTGTTTAATAATAGTTTCTGAAAATTTGTTGCTGGAACAGCTTCAACTACTGTTTCAAATGGATTTGCTCTTAAATGGTTAATCAAAGCAGCATCCTGTTCAGCAGTTGACTTTCTCGGGCGTCCTGAGCCTGGAGTTCTATTAATTCTTCCATCATTTCGCCATCTTCTTAAAATACCTGAAACTGAGTTCTTGCTTACATTGTAAAATGCCGCAGTTTGCCTCACTGACCACCCATCGTCTATTTTTGCGAATATTCCACCTTTCGTCACTGAATTTATATGCGGCATTATTACTTTCGAATTTGGAATTGTTTGACAGATGTCAAATATTCAATGTTGCAATATATGACAAATTCAAGCAGCTAGAATTACTGTACTATCAGCAAAATATTCTGAGCATTGAAAATGCGAAACCATCGGGACCCTTCGGTTAGAAAGCCCTCTCTGCGCTACGGATCCCGACTGCGTTTTACATTCGTCCATCCTGTTCCGCTCCTCGTCCTCGAGGTACCTTTGCTCGCTCTCCTGACGAGCTTGACACCTGCACGCCCATTCCGATCACTCCCTCTCACTATCATATCACATTATTGCCTTACGTGGAGATTTTGTAGATCGAATCCCACTTCTGATATACGCAAAGGCAAAATATTCTGATCATTGAAAAAGCGAAACCATCCCGACTTGAACCCGGGACCAATCGGTTGGAAAGCCCTAACGTAACCCTCTGCGCTACTAACGATGCATATTCATCAATGTTCTGTTCGGTATTATCAGCTACCGTTAACCGCGACTGCGTCATAAAGTACTGTGTGACACATCTATACTCTCAGAGACTAGTAGGTCCTTTAGTACTATTTCCCTGAGGAATTTTAGGATATCTGCAGGCTTCAACTTCTATCTAATAATCTCCTAGGTGCTGTACCCTAGGATTCTGAATTGAGATTAAATTCGCAAGTATGTGGATGCCACAGAATCTACATTCTTCTTCCTCCACTATTTTGAGCTTTCTCAGGTGCCCGTTTGCCACAGCCATACGAGCAAACTTCGTACGTGTTCGAAAAACTTAAACGTAAATAACATCTAGATTATAATATATTTTGGGGGTTATCCATTTCAAACACACTTCTCTTCTCCGATTATAATGAAAAAAACTTACTTGTAGTGGAAATAGTATATTACACTCCAAGGGCCGAAAGTTGAATTTTCGGCCCTGCGCGTCATGATGCTCCGAAGCGAATTTCGGCCCTGCTGCGTCATTTCGCAGGGCCGAAATTCGCTTCGGAGCATCATGACGCGCAGGGCCGAAAATTCAACTTTCGGCCCGTGGAGTGTATACTATTTTTCTTCATAGCCGGTCGGAAGCGAGTGCCGCTGGTCGTAGTTACGAGTATAAATACGCATGAGAAACTCTTTCCTCCCGCTGTTATAGAGGAAACGCGTGTACTTTTCACAGGGAGTAAATGTTGAACTTTCGTCCCTGCTATGAGGGACGAAAGTGCGTACTTTCGACCGAGGTATGAAGAAAAAAAATTTGATTATAATTTAAACGTTGAAAATATTCGTTTTTATTGAAAGTTTTTCAACCAAACGGACTTTCGAATTTATTTTATAATAGTTTAAGTAATTTTCCTGTCCAAAGTTCTCTGCAAATACACAGTTAATCAATTTAAAATAATTCCCACATATCGTACGCTGATCGCAATTAATTTAAATTGATCGTGACGTAGAGTATGAAATGCATCGATATATCAATTATTGGCACCTAAATTGATAAAAGAAAACAACTTCGTTACACAATTGTAGTTCAAGGCGACCAGCTTTTTAAAATTAAAAACAGCAAATGTCCGTTTTATTTTTTTTTTATTTTTTATTTTTTTAGTTGTTGTCTAGACAAAAACCATTTTTCTTCGAACTTGACCACACAAACCGGATTAACTATAAGTTTACCAGTCAATATTCCTCGACTTGTATTCCAAACGATGACGTAACAGTTAACCAACCACACAAACCAGCTCACTGAGATAGTTTGACAGAGTAGTTATCTTATTGGAGGTTAGGTGTTTGTTTATTTCAGGGTTTCCACAAACCGCTACGTCATAAAAGTTAACCGTGACATCACGGTTAAGTTAACCCGGTTTGTGTGGTTATGTTCAAAGAAAAATGGTTAATGTAATAACATATTCGACTGGTAGCACTAATGCGCATTTAGTTCGAGTTTTCCGGGGTTGTTATGTTCGACTGACTTGCACTGATACAATGCCAAAAAAACGTCCATTCGACTGGTCAAGCACAACACTGGTGTAGAGCAAAATTTGTATTCGACTGGCAATAGTGCTGGTTTTAAATTCGCATTTATTTGCCCTGTACTTTTTGACGGTGCTACTCAGTGCTAGTTTAGATTGAGGTTAGATTTTATGTTAAAATCTCGGATTATTAAAAATGGATGAGTTATTAGCAATTGATTTCCTATTATCAAGCAGCAGTGATAGTAGTGAGGTCGAAAGCGAGGACGATATTTTTAAGTTTGTAAAATCGAAGGACGACAAAAGAGATATACAAAAAATTCCAAACTATCTAGAAATTATAAACAAATATTTAGATATTGAGGTATGACAGAACCTCAGAATGATTCGAATTATTTACGTACCGAGCGTTCTTGGATTGGTTCGAACTAAGTTCGAACTATTTGAATACCTACTGAAATCCGGGCAGAGCTAAAGATGCATTTGCACCGTGCAAGAGCGGTTCAGTCGAATATACCATAAGAGTACATTTTCTCCCAGCTGATTATTTACTGTCAATATAATATTGAAAACTAATGATGACTAATGTTTTTTGAATGTTCTTTGTGGTATATCAATATTTGAATGATTCAATAGAAACTGCCTCATCAAATTTAAAATAAATCGCAAGTCCTATTAAAATTTCAATGCAAATAAAAAACAAATACATATTCAAATAAACTGGTCTTGGTTTTTCTCCAGTGCTCTCGTTGGTTTTTCAAGTACCATGCATATTGTATTATAAATAAAGTAATGTCCCTCTTATGATTCAAAATAGAATTTTACAGGGTGTTTTGATAGTCTTTTTCATATCTTTTAAGTACCCGCATATGGTTCGATATAAGAGTTCATCTACCTACAGTTTAAAATATTTCAATAATTTATTCGTTTTACTTTTGGTTATGTTATTTATGTAAGGATCTTTTAAGAGTTTGTAGTCGCATATTTCGCCAATATGGCAAAACTACTAAAATATTTCCTTTTCCTGAAAGAAAAAATAACATATTTTTTTCTGGCATATGTACCAGAATGAACTTTTTACGCGGAAAGTATAGAAACTTCGGCATGCCTGGTATAATAAGACCGGTAGAGAAAACACTTATTCACACTTACGCTTGATTAAAATCATGAATTATGGGGCCTGCCTGAATATATTCATTCTCGCCACTTCAGTATATAATAGAGAAATATGGCCTAAAAGGAAAGGACAACGACTAAGTGGGCTTTGTTTTAGGACGATGATTCATCACATTGATTATACAGGATGGATAAAATTGTATTGAATAAATTCATCAATTAGTCCAAGCAGTAGTTGTATCTTCTTAAAAAACTATCAAAATTGTTTTTGAAATACCTTTCAAACAAGAGATGTGGTCTTAGTACAATTTTTATCGCGATAGTCTATTTCGGAAAGGTATATAGTAATAAAATGGGGAATTCCGTCCAGTTCGGCTCAATTTCGGTGTCGGCCATAGGCGTAGGTCTTGAAATAGTATTGTTTGTAATATTAAAATTTCAAGTAATTGCGTTAGAGAATTAGGAAAAGTATGTTTTCTGCCCAATAGCGTCAATATCGAAATTTTGTGTATGGATTACTTAGGTAGTTACAGTTACAGTTACGTTTTGCGTTTAACAGGTACCGTTTAACCTTCTATTAGTGCCTCTGCCTAATTCCAACCCTATTTCAGATTCGGCTTAACCATGCGCCGCAAGGTGCCCTACCCAAAATTTTTAGACCTTTACAAGTATATTTGTTTAGTTTAACGCATCAGTATTTGCTGTTAAGCCGTAAATAGCGTTCACAGTATTACATTTACACCAACGAAAAGATGTTCCAATAATTCTCCTCCTGCTCCTCAGTGAATGAAAAACTTATTATTTTAAATGTACACTATTTCATAAAATACGATTACCCGAAATTTACTGTACAAGAAACTGTCGACCGATGTTCCCGAATGACTGGAGTTGGAAAGTTCACCGTTTTTAAATTATTGCGAGGGAGAAAGATAGCAGGCCAAGTGGGGCCTTCCAAGAAAAGTCCAGGCAGACCAGTAAAAGTCCTTGATGAAAACACCAAAAGTGTAATTCGAAGAAAAGTTCACTCTTTTTATTTTAAAAAAGAAATACCCACCCTAGATAAGATTTTAATGGAGCTTGGCCAGGATGACAGTATTCCGTTGATAACTAAAAAACTTTTATGGACCACTTTGAGAAATATGGATTTTGCCAGGGAAAAGCATAACCGTAAAGCACTTTTACTGGAAAGCGATGAAATTGTTTGCTGGCGACGAAAGTACTTAAGAAGTTTAAAGCAGTACAGAACAGAACAGAGCAGAAGAAAATCTTTTATCCTGATGAGGCGAGGATTAATGAAGGTTATACAGTACCAAAAATGTGGCGAGACAAAAATATAACCAGTGCTCGCCAAGCTTTCATGGAAGGCCTTTCAACGGGTATTAAGGTGCCTTCAGGTAAAGGGAAAATACTAATAATCGTCCATATTAGAAGCGAAGAGGGATTTTTAAAAAAAGGTTTGCTAACCTTTCAGTCGTGCCATACGGGAGATTGCCACGAGAACATGGATTCGGATGTTTTAGAAGACTATTTTGGTGAAATGATAAAATATGTTCCGGCTGATTCAGTAGTAGTTATGGATAACGCAAGTTATCATTCTCGAAGCTTAGAGAAGACTCCAACTTCATCTTGGAGAAAACAAGAAATTATTGATTGGTTAACCACCAAAAGTATTGAATTTGAAGATAATTTGATAAAATTTACACAAACATCGTTTTATGAAATACGCCGTGGAAGATATAGTAGAAAAACATAGTGTAACTGTGCTGCGCACACCGTCATATCAATGCGAACTAAATCCTATAGAACTTATATGGGCGCAAGTGAAAGGATTTGTGGCAAGACACAACACGACATTCAAAATGAAAGACGTTAAGCTACTGTTTCATCAAGCCATTAAATAGGTGACACCAGAGAACTGGCGAAAAGCAGTCCAGCATGTCATTAAAGAAGAGGAGAAAATGTGGGATCTTGACTACTTGATCGATTGGACCGTCGACCCGTTAATTATAACGTCAAGAGGAGATGACAGTTCCTCAGTTGACGAAGAATATTAAGATTTTTTATAATTTAATTTTTGTATAATCTATTTTTTGTATAATGTTTAATAAAAAATAAGTGTACCTAAAACCTACAATATACATAATGCCTAATTTTTATTATTTTAAAATAAAATTCTTTCCTTTTTACGAGTATCCTTCCAGCACGCCTTTAGCACACTATTTTCAGTGTTTGTGAATGGATAACAATAGGCTAAACCCATATATTGACCCCAACCCGGATGGTACTACCTGCACTTGATAAAAAGAAAGAATTTTACAATGAAATCAATGCCAAACTATGAAAGTGGCTTAAATATTCGTTGGGTCACTCTGTGCTCCCTTTGCATACCTAATTAGGCTTTAGTACACTATATATATTATAACAACTTCAACTAAAAATTAATAAATTATTTGGTTTGTTACAGGAGTTTTGGACAAAGTGAAATTATATTATGGAATCAAGAACGATTCAGGAGGACTACTCCAGACTGCTTTTATACTTAGTTATATGTTATTCGCGCCCATATTCGGATATCTCGGAGACAGATACAACCGAAGATACATCATGGCGTTTGGAGTATTTATGTGGAGCATCACCACCCTATGTGGATCATTTATGACGGTGAGTTGATTTTTAAAAGTATACGGACTACAAAAAAGGGAAAAATTTTAAACTTAGACTCTAATTATTCAATTTTTTTTTTACAGAATTTCAATTGGTTTATTTGTTTTCGAGCTCTAGTCGGAATAGGAGAAGCAAGTTATTCAACCATTGCACCGACAATCATTAGTGATTATTTCGTGGGAGACATCCGGTCCAAGATGTTGGCAATATTCTATTTTGCCATTCCCGTAGGAAGGTGAAACAAATTTAATCAATAATATAAAAATACATCTGATTATTTTGCTTATTAAACTTATCCAATAATAATTATATCATTGGCGCAGTTTTTATTTAATGAAATCTCAAATGCCGCTACGGTTTTTAAAGTTCCTGTGCGGTCTGTAATTAAACATGAAAAAAATTGTGGATAGGTACTACCTCGCACCACTATATTTTCCATTGTTTCTGATATCAAAGAGTGATCTGCAGTGTCAGAAGCCTTCGTTAGGTCAATAAATACTCCTACGGATGGTTTTCCATTATCTATTGCTGCATATACAGGGTGTTTTCAAATGACACTTACAACGTTCGCATGTAGATACCTCTCATAAAACTGAACAAAATAATATAAGGAATGAGGGGTCCAGCTCATTTACTTTTGGAGATACGGGGTGTTGAAGTTATGAAAAATTGAATGTTTTTATTTGATAACTTTAAAATGGATGGATAAATTGATTTGACATTTGGCAGGTTGTTTTAAAATGTAAAAGGGCATATTTTGATGGAAAAACAATTTTCAATTCTTGATCCAATGGTGTACATTTAGAAAACTATGTCACCCTTTCCCTCCCATTTTTTACGCCAATGGCATTTGAAGCAAATTTTATTCAAATTTGTATTCCTAAATGGTTTTCACGTGAAAAACGCATAACCTTTACATATCAAAAGATGTATAGTTTTCAAGATATTTAATGTTTTCATGAAATCTGCAAGATCACTTTTTAATAATGAAATAAAAAAATATTTTTCTTGTATTTTTTTTTAATTACTACCAAACTAGTTATGGTTAGAATATGTAACAAAACCTATTCTGTGAAACAGCAATGCATCTAAAACATTGAGAAAAGATTGTTGAAAATACTTTTCCAAACTTGTGATTTTATTAACATAAGAATTGATGACAATACAAAATAAGATAGGTAGTTACAAATTTAAACAATATACATAATTTTTCACTAAGCAGCCAACAAATCACAAGAGATGTTCAAAATGTTGTCCATTTACATTTAAAAATAAACATAACAACGTTTTCTGATTGAAAATAACATATTTTGGAAATACTGGGTGATTACCGTAAATAATTTCTGTAGCTGCATGGATTCTTGCTATCAGTTCCTCCTCCGTTTCTAACCATAACTAGTTTGGTCGTCATTAAAAAAAATACAAGAAAAATATTTTTTTTGTTTAATTATTAAAAAGTGATCTTGCAGACTTCAAGAAAACATTAAATATCTTGAAAACTATACATCTTTTGATATGTAAAGGTTATGCGTTTTTCACGTGAAAACCATTGAGGAATACAAATTTGAATAAAATTTGCTTCAAATGCCAGTGGCGTAAAAAATGGGAGTGGAAAGGTGACATATTTTTCTAAATGTACACCACTGGATCAAGAATTGAAAATTGTTTTCCATCAAAATATGCCCTTTTACATTTTAAAACAACCTGCAAATGTCAAATCAATTTATCCATCCATTTTAAAGTTATCAAATAAAAACATTTAATTTTTCATAACTTCAACACCCCGTATCTCGAAAAGTAAATAAGCTGGACCCCTCATTCCTTATATCATTTTGTTCAGTTTTATGAGAGGTATCTACATGCGAACGTTGTAAGTGTCATTTGAAAACACCCTGTATATTGTTCGTTAAGTCTAAATTAGCATCTTGTGTTGAAATTTTGTGTCTAAAGCCGACTTGTTGGTTGTATGTATGATGGGGTGACATTCACTGGGACCTAAAAGTTCTATTATGTCCCCTTACTTCTACTTAGTTCCTGAGGAGACTAGTAGCTCCTTTAGTCCTTTTTCAGGTGCCCGTTCAGGCGACAATGTCCCGTTAGGATCCCTGTTAAAACTCTTAGTGCAGTTTCTCTTTGACTTATGCATTCATTTGATCTCAACGGGTTGTAGTCACCCATCAGAATCTTTGATTGTCTAAGCCCTACTAGATCTTTCCAATGGTCATATCTTCTCTTTTCTTTGGCTTTGCCTATTTCTTCCAATATTACATTGGGGTTGATACTGAGAAAGGTTTCCGGCCCCCAAAAGGGTCTTCCAGTCCCCCTCTTTGCTAGTCTATCTGCTATTTAATTCCCTTCTATTCCAGTGTGTCCTGGAATCCACAGTAAGGTTACTATATTGTTCTGGCCTAGTTGATTGAGTATGCCTAGGCATTCCCACACCATTTTGGAACTGATTACACAAGAGCTCAGTGCTTTAATGGCTGCTTGACTATTCGACATTATGTTAATATTTTGCCTTCTATTCCCTTTGTCAATATTGAACTGGGCACACCTTCTTATGGCGTGAATTTCAACTTGAAAGATAGTTGGGGTTTTTCCCAAGCTTTCAGAGTGTTTGGTTCCTGACCCGTATACTCCTATCCCAGTTCCTTCTATTGCTTTTGAGCCGTCTGTGTACCATTATACCTCTTCATCATACCATCTTGAATGCATGTCCCAGGTTTTTTTATTTCTAAGAAGTAAGGATGTGGTTTTTTTATGATTCCCTCTCTACTTAGTCTTAGTTGTTGTTTAGATAAGATGTTATGTGACTTATGTTTGTCAATAAATTGAATTAATCTTATTTTTTTAAGCAACTCAGTAACTTTTTGCAATTACTGTTATTGGCATACAATTGTTCTCAGTTCTGTTCCCATAAGCGTTACAATAGAGTTTGTGCTGATGGAATTTTCCTACATTGAAAAATGCCCTTATTTTTGTTGTATATTCACCAACAATTTAAATAATGTGATTCTTTGAAGTTCCAAAATTTAACTTCCAGCAGTAAATTTTACGATTACATACTGTCAACAGAAATTTATGTTTGAAAGCCAGAAATGCATTTAAATGTTTGTTTTGAAAATGCAGTTGAATGCAATTAAAAATACCCATAAAGTAACGTATCGAATAGCAACCACGATAGTTAATCATTTCTACTTGCAGTACTAGAAAATATTAGTTTTGTTTCACAATATAATATTTGATGTATCAAAAAGCTATACATTTTTTCACATTCATACTTTAGTCACTATAATTACCGAGGACTCCATTACCCTTTACAGACATTTCAGGCCTGGACAGATGTTTCAGTACATTGAAAAATAATAATTATAATTCAATTTCACTGCTTTTGGGAGATGGAAAAACTCACCTTTCGAAAAGCATATGAAAATATATTTAAAAAAAAATAATATTTGCAATTTAAAAAAAAAATGCCGAATACAATAGAAACGAGATTAGAAATGTTACAGTTGGCATTTATTTTTTCCCATGCTTTAATCCCTTCCTATAGAGATGATTTTCCCATTTTCAAATTCCAACCTGTACATCGCCAGATATATGACTTTCTACTTGGATAAAACAAAGGAAATATTATATTTAACTATTCAAATAGAAAACGAAATACATTTCCAGTCGGTAATTCACTGAAAGATAAATTATTGCCTCCTGCAAAGAGGATCTACACACCCAAATAAACATGAACTTATTTGAGCATATACCGTGTATCTTACAGTTTGATCTTTCATAAGAATCATTATATGTATCTTTTTATTTATTACTACAGCAAAGCATGTGTAACTTATCTTAAATATTTGAATCATAATATATATAATATTGTGTTCAACTTCAAATTCTGACCCCATCCTTTTTTAAGTAATATAAATAAAAATAGTTTATCCAAAAATAAAATAATTTTACATTTTCTCTTCCGATTAACAAAGAAAAATTTACTGAAATTATGCAACTTATAATGCAGCTACGACAATAGTGTAACTGTGAATTTGTCTTCGTTTGTTGATCTTTGTTTCGGCTTGTTCATGACAAATAATAATATCGCACCTTTGGAGAAACAATGACACAAATGCAAAGTCTTTAATTGTTCAGCAAACGCATTTACATTTTTTTTTATTACTTTTTAAACGAATCTAACTGTTTCTAATTAATTTCACATTCATTACTGCCCCGAAAATTGTTTTTGTTGCTGAATAATTTTAATATAAGTAAGATATACAGTAAAACCTCTATTTTTGGACACCTCTATATAGCGGACACCTCTATGTAACGGACAAAAACACATGTCCGGAATGCTGCAATGCCCATTTGTGTATAAACGACCCTCTCAATAGCGGACCCTCTATATTACGGACGCGGACATACAAATTAGTTACCAAAAGATATTATTTCTTTAAAAATTACCTCCATGTACGGACACCTTTCCAAATTTCAACGAAATTTAAGAATTTGTAATCTACCTACGTGTACGGATACCTTTATATATTTTTGCAAAAGGTCAGGTATAAAAATGTTTCCGGTTGACTGGTTTCTTGTTTCAAGCTTAAGATAGGGTGGGTTTGGTTTATGGGTTTTCCCATGATAGGTAAGATGTTTATGAAAATATGTACTTGTTACTGGATATTATTTACAAATTTTATTGCTTCTCAAATAATTTGGTCAGTCTATTTACACTATTTAGTTGAAGTTTAGTTATTGTTAACACAACATGCCAAACGAAAAAAGAAAACGTTTATCTTTAAAGGATAAGGTAGAAATTATCCATACGAGTGATAAATATAAATTAAGTGTTAGGAAACTAGCCGAAAAATATGGTGTTGGAAAAACACAGATTAGCGAAATTCTAAAAAACAAAAATGAATTTTTAAAGTCTTTTGTTGATGGTTCTAGTAATGACGAAGTTAAACGGAAATTCCCTAAAACTGAGGGACTTGCTGTGGATCAGATTGTTTTTGAGTGGTTTTCCAAAGTACGAAATAAGAAGATTCCTTTGTCTGGGTCATTAATTAAAGAAAAGGCACTAGAAGTTGCAAAAGAATTAAAGTGTGACATTTTCAAAGCATCAAATGGATGGTTGGAAAAATTTTGCAAGAGACACAATATCACGTTTAAGTCTGTTTGTGGCGAGTCTGCACACATCAATTTACAAGAGGTTGAAAACTGGAAAATCAAATTAAATAAAATCTTGGAAGACTATTCTGCAGAAGATGTTTACAATATTGACGAAACGGGATTATTTTATAGAGCATTACCTACAAAAACATTTGCTCTAAAAACTGACAACTGTGCTGGAGGAAAAGCTGCTAAAGACCGATTAACAATTTTGTTTGACAAAAAAATGGAAAAACAAAAGAGAAATATACTATTGTTTTTAGATAATGCAACTTCCCATCCTAACAATATAGTCCTTAAAAATATTAAACTGATTTTTTTACCGCCGAATACTACATGTGCCAGCCAGCCTCTAGATCAGGGAATTATACAAAATTTCAAAATTATATATCGAAGATTTTTAGTCAAAAGATTACTTATGCTTATGGAATCCGAGCCATCTCTAGAGAAAATAGAAAAAAGCATAACAGTTGCAAATGCTTTAATATGGATAGTGGCAGCTTGGGGAAAAGTTACGGCAAAAACAATAGTAAACTGTTTTTCAAAGGCTGGATTTAAAAAAGCTGGAGACCCAACTGATGATGGCCAAGAAGAATTTGAAAATAATTTTACCGACCTATCCACTTTAATACCAACTGAAATGGGTTTGGATTTCAACGGATATTCTTCTATAGATGAAGAACTAACCACTGAAGATTCCGATTTTTCAATTTCTAAATGTGTTGAGGACTTCCTGGCGAACAGTGATGAACAGTCTGATATTGAAGAAATTAGTGACGAACAACAAGCTCCTAAAATTTCCAGCCTTAGTGAAGCATGTGATAATTTAAGGGATCTAGAAAAATTCTTTTTTGTAAGTAACAATGTGAGCGCTTACACAAAAATATCAGAAATTTTGATAAATTGTGAACACGACTTTTTCGAAAACAAACTAAGAATATGAAGCAGACTACAATATTAGATATTTTTAAAAGATAATTCACATCATACATATGTACATAATTGTATTTTATAATTTTTTCAAATAAAATAAATTTTATAAGTGGCAGTTTTTCATTCTTATCTATGTGTGAAAATGCTTATTACTAAAAATTTGTACAGAAAGGATTAATAAAACTTCCTATCGTTTTTATTAATTTTACATTTTTGTATTTACTGTAAAAAATATTTTTATTTTTCAATTTTTCAAAAATCAAAGACTTTAAAGGTTTATATTACTAAACCGATTTAAGGAATTTTGGATAACTTTAATTTGCAAGACATTAATCGAACTTCCTTTATATTAAAATTGTTAAACCTCTTAATAACGGACACCTCCCAATAACGGACAAAAAAAAATTCCCCCTAGCTGTCTGCTATTCAGAGGTTTTACTGTACAAATAAAAAAAGTAACTCATAATTTCAAATATATATACATTTATAATTATTAAACCTGTTGTCTTTTTCCATAAACCAAAACTAAATGCAAACAACTCACTGTCAATCTATCCCAAACTTTTTGTGCCTAACTTCAATTTATACTAGTGACCTAATAAACTAAAAGACGGATCTTTATGATGTAATTAATTTCTTCAGAGTTACATCAACAAAAATCTATTTTTAGTTGAACACCCTATTGTTGATTCCTCTTAAACAACATTTTTTTTAAATTCTGCTAACATACAAATTGAATCAAAGCTTGCAGTGTTGATTGTTATTTTTTTCAGCAATAATCATACCATTTTATCTTCTGATAAAAATACGTAGTGCTTTGTAACTAACATTAGAAACTGTCAGCAACAATAGGCAAAAAGCAAAATATAATAACAACAAAATAGCTATTTATCTAACCAGTGCATCATTTTGTGTAACGAGTGAAATTTTTGCGGGGCGAGCGAGGACCCGTAAAATGACACGAGTTACACAAAAAAGCATTTCATAACGTGTTTCATACAAGACTTTATCTAATTTTGACAAAAAGAAAATTTAATTTACCTATCAATAAAGCATTTCATACGTTTCATACAAGATTTTATCTAATTTTGGCAAAAAGAAAATTTAATTTATTTTATGTGAGTCCTTTTGACAAAAAGAAAATTCAATTTATTTTATGTGTTTTTTAACTTTAAACTTTTTAAAACAGCACTTTTTGATTCCTACAAGTTATGCAACCAATATTACACAAGACAATACTTTTATTTTATACATTAATTTCAGACTTTTCTTTATTATTTTACCATTAATATTAAATTAAAATCGAAAATAGCTAAAAATGCATAAAATAAAAAGTAAATTGTTCTTATTGTTAGTAGTTCTCTTCAGTTCTAGTTGTTATTTTTCTATAATATGACATTAAACTTTCTTCTTTTCTCTCTTGTTTTTATTAACTGGTGATAAAAGTAATTTTTCATCACCAGTTACATAATATTTTTCATTATGTAACTGGTTACGAAAAATGTGACGTTTGCTAACGGAAGTCAATTTTGAAAAATATCACTTTATATGTCAAAATTAGATAAAGTTTCTTATTATTAGACGAATGTAAATATGATTTATTACAAGTGTACCTTTCCATGTAAAATGTGTCAAAAACTGATAATTAAGGTAGTGCCCAGTCTTGAGTCTTGTTTATATAACGGATGTCATTAGTTATCGTGTTTTAATGTTTATACATTTATTTTAGCGGTATGGGATATATTATAGGCGCCAAAACAGCCGATCTACTTGGCCAATGGCAGTGGGCTCTACGTGTAACGCCAGCCTTAGGAGTAGCAGCTGTAATACTTATTTTATTCATACTGAGCGATCCAGAAAGAGGTCAAAGCGAATGTAGCACGCATATGGAACCTACTCCTTGGATAGAAGATCTCAAGGATATCGTTCGCAAGTAAGAAATTTTATTTCTCTTTATATCATAGTGTGTACTATAATTTCTCTACGACTGTCTTTAATAAAAACACGTTCCTTGACTGTCTCTTGTTGGTGGGTAATGGTAAACATTCTATAATTCTATAATTATTTGTGAAAATTTCCATTTACCCTGGGCGTACCATAAAATGTTTGAAAGGTTTTAATTTGCAGTATACATTTACCACGGGCGTATGAAAAAATTTCTATAAAAAGTAGATTTATTTGTGAACATTTTTATATCACGAGCGTAGGTATAATTTTTAAAAGAGGTAAATTTTTTATTTGTAAACTTTCCTATATCATTGGCACACGTTGATTTTTTAAAAGGGGTACATTTATCCGTGTTTTCCCTTCTGTCGACAGACTACCTTTTTGTTTTTTTAACGATTTCATTATTTTTGTGTGTTTCAGTCGAAGCTTCATGTACTCAACTGCTGGATTCACTTGTGTAGCCTTTGTAGCAGGTGCGTTATCCTGGTGGGGTCCATTGTTTATTGAAAAAGGCTTGAAACTTCAGTCTGACGTTGACGTAGATTCTCAAAAGTAAGTAGTTGTATCAAAATAATGCCATAAAAAATTGTTTTTATTTATCACTGTTAAAAAATATTATTCTCTTAAAAGCACAGCAACAAATTAACTATTTAAAAAAATCGAGTCTGAATATTATAAATTGTTTTCAAAAAAAAAAGATCCGTTTAAAAAAAAGCGAGTTGCGTTCACCAACACCCAGTCTACTATAAAAATATTTTATAATTCCACATGCGCTGCCTGTGGGGGGAAGGTGGAGCGCGTAAAAGGGGATAATCTAAGAATTATACATTATCTTTTAGTATCTCCCTTTACGTTGGGTTCATTACCTACACACATTTCACAAGCTTTTTTGTATAAACAGTTAATAGACATTTAACATCTAGCATATAAAAAAAACCTTTTCCGCATCCCTATCCTATTTTTTTAAAGAGTTACCGATGCCAACAAAATAAATACACTACAAAGAAAAAACAACATATAAAAATTAACTGATAAAATTAGGTCAGTTCAACCCTGTCTGGTTTTATTTATTTATTTCTTTTCACCGCTGATATCCTTACTTCGTGGAATCTGTTGGTATTAAAATATCCGCATTTGACTGGTCTTTTATTTTCCATAAGATGGAAGCATAACATAATACAGTGTGGGAAATTGTGACCTCTGAATTAGTTCAACTTGAATCTGTAAAAGTGTTCTTCGACATCTTCAGGATAAACTCTAAGATTTTCACATTTTTTAAACTCCATTGCTTACAATACAAAGTGACATCTTTTTTCAATTATACCTACTATTCTAATACATATATATGTTACTAATTTCTATCGTTTACTTTTCTAGCGTTCCATTCAAATTTGGTGTCATCTCAATGTTAGCAGGTCTATTGGGTGTACCTTTCGGCAGTTACGTTGCACAAAAGTTGCGCCACCGATATAGAAGGATCGACGCCAATATCTGTGCATTTGGTTTGCTGGTATCCGCTCCTTTGGTGTTCCTGGTCTGCCTTACCGCCAAGTACAACATAACTTTGTGTTTCACACTCGTCTTCTTCGCCGAGTTTTTCTTCAATCTCACCTGGTCTATCATCGCCGACATACTCTTGGTAAGAACGGAAGTTACGATATGTACCGGTTGTAGATATCAATCTAAAACATAATAAGTTTAAAAATATTCTTACAGTATTTCCAAAGGTAAGCAAATTTTGACAAATGGTTCGCGAATAGAGGCGCGCGATAAACGAGCCTGGTTAGTCATACTTATAAGTGGTTGGCAAGTCTACTATATGCAGCGCAAAGTACGCGTTTCGTGTCGGTATTTTGAGACGTCAACTGTCGTTTCTCCTTCATCGTCTTACGAGACAGGTCGACTTCCTCGCTCACCGTGTATTATACAAAAAATAGTTAATGGGAAACTCGTCCATGAGGATCAGTAGGCTCACGTCATGCTTGTTCATCAAAAAGTACGACTCTGGCTCGACACCGAAGTGACGGACGTGCTTGTTGTCATATCTATATGTACCACAACTATAGTTATTGCTAAGTAGTTGGATATATCTTTGCAATAATCTATTTATGTTTATTATTAATCTTCGATCATTGGATATACAGATTAGATGAATTATAGCTCAATCTTGACCATACAATTTGTGTGAAAGAATTTTGTTGATTGCCAACACCTTTTAGATCCTTCGTACTGTCATTTTAATCATATACTTCAAATTTCTAAAACCTGCTTTAATATTGTTTCAGTAAAGGTACGTCGATCTTCGGAATAATCACAGCAATATCCGGTCTCCTTGGCGTGATATTAGGACTGTATTTAACCCAAATTCTGAAAACGAGAGTCCCAGCCATAGATCCAATCGTATGCGCTATTGGTTTACTAGTATCAGCACCGCTTATGGTTGTTATCATGTTTGAAATTCCATATTACCCTACTTTGTGTTTTATCTTACTATTTGTAGCAGAGATTGGTATGAACATTAATTGGGCGATAGTTACCGATGTAGCTTTGGTAAGAACCATAGATTTTATTCGCATTCCTATATTGGACAACAACTGCACTTTCATCATTGGTATTAGTTCTAAATTTAAAGTAAAATATCAATTTAACTATTTTTAATTAAAAATTAGCAACTTTCTCTAATCTTCGTCATCTTGACTGTACTTTCGTTGGGGATGAAATGGTGACAGAAGTTTTTATGGTCCTGGAGTAGCTCTGACTGACTTTAGTGCACGTTACACATGATCTACGGCTTGCCGTTCCTGAGCTGACAGGTTTGCCTTCTCCTTTTCTCTTAACACTACCTAGCGAAGTGGCGCATCGATTTCTTTTAGGTTATGAGCAATGGAATAGAGGAGTTCAGTCTAAGGACAGTGTGGCCAACAAAAAGTGGTTTTTCTGACAATAATGACAGTTAATGTCAAACATAACATTTTTGCAAGATTTTTATCTTCGCGAACATCTATACTGCTTTATTAGAACATTTAATATACCCCCAAAGCGTAAATCTTAAGATTTAAAATGACGTTTTAGCTGAATACTCAACGCATCGTTGGCCAGTAATTCTAGGAACTTTTGGCTAGTCACCTCTGTCACTAGTTATGTCAGATGTCAGTAGAAAAAGAGATACAACTAACTAGAACTACTACAAAAGTCTAATTGAAAATAAGCATGACCGATTAAACGAATATCAACCAAAACAAATAAAACTGATATCTGACATAACTAGTGACAGAATAACAGAAACGGGATGGTGACATGTCAAAAGTTTCTAGAATTATTGGCCATCAATGCGTTGTTTTAATAAAGCAATGGTAAAAATCCTGCAAAAATCTTATGTTCGAAATGGTAGACATTAACTGTCATTCTTGTCAGAAAAACTACTTTTTGTTGGCCACACTGACCTTAGACAGAACTCCTCTATTGACGTGAAACGTCAAAATAATGACATGAAACGTCAAAATCATGACATGACACATTCCCTATGTCTTGTTCACGTTCCATTCTAGTGCTGTACTCAAGTTTTAAGACCTAACGAGCACCTAAAAGTAAAGCACTAATTCTATACATAGGGTGGGGATAATATATACTGATACGATATTAAGCAGGTTTTAATGTTGATGTATATAAATTTGGTTAAGTGGTTAAATTTAAAGTTATATCAAATATGTTAAATCGTGATTACTGAAAATGTATAATTAATATATATATTTTTTAGTATGTTGTGCTGCCAACGAGAAGATCCACAGCAGAAGGTTTCCAACTTTTATTTTCCCATGCCTTTGGCGACGCTGGTAGTCCATATTTAATAGGAGTGGTAAGTTAAACTGTATTTATTATATAAAACTTTTGTCTGTTGAACGCATCTATATTTTTAATTTAAGCATGTCAATTTCTAATGATACAAAATCTCCATTCTCTTTTCTTGAATAATATTAGTTGCTAGATAAGTAAATGAGATGAGCTGGTTATATTCCGATATTTACCGCATTCCAGCACTTCACTACCAAAATACTCCAGTAGGCAGAAGGTTATGTGAATTTTGAAATAAATATTGCCAAATTACCACCAAAATACGTAGTACCTGACATAATTTAATAGAATTTTTATTTTCAGCTATCTGAATTATTCAAAACGTACCTCCAATACCGATCCAGTTCAAATTCAACCACAAAGGACGATGAAATTGAGTTCACATCCTTACAGTACGCACTATTCTCAACGTGCTTCGTTGAAATTCTAGGCGGGCTATTTTTCATAGTCACAGCATTTTATATTGTTCAAGATAAAAAGAAAGCAGACGATGCAGTGCACGGTAAGTTTTTTTTTCTGGATAAATTATTTTTTCTGACACTGTATATTTTTGCTTATTTTGTTGTTTTAATCGCTTGCTTATATTCCTGTTTATATAAACTTTAATTGAGCAGTCCAAAATGATACTTCTTGAAGTTTTACGTATACTTATTGTCAAACTAGCTTGAAACATCATAGGTTTCTCTTCGTTCTCAACAATTGTCTGGAAGTTTTTGTATCCATTTAATTTTTTAAATAAATTTTTAATTCTTAGTGGACATTACTACACGTTTTTCCGATGGCGATCTCTTTAGGCAGCACTAAAGGCACTAGGGTGATTACTAGATTAATTCTCAGGTAATTTGGGATTGTATTCTTTCCCTAAATACACTCGGAAACTCGGTAGCCTGGGTATAGTTATTCTAATGTTAATGTAATGACCCATATTTTGAATCCCATTGATGAGAAATGCTACCCTATGGCGTGCATATAAAACTCATAAAATTTGTTACTAATATAACTAAACTCATTCAACCAACAAATAGATATTATATTAATAATATTTCTCTACAACACAATTCGCACACGCCCCTGGATGAAATTAATGCTAAGTAACCCCAACTTCTTTAGGTCGTTGAAATTTTTTATGAAACAGTGGACCGCGTTAATAACTGACCAGTTACTTCGTTATATTATGCCAATTCTGGAGTCGGACTATTCGATTTCCAATCCACCTGCTGCTACGTTGCCAGCTATTTAAAATTTTCTTAAAAATAGTAGCGTACATAAAGTGGTTTTAATTAATAAGGGGAACATTTGTATAGTGAACCTGACAATTTTAGAAAATAAATCTGAATACATTGCTTTATTTTATTGTCGTTACATTCACATTAGAAACACTATACCAAAGCACGACTGACGAAAAGGCGAATTAAATGGCCAGATAAGTCTGATCAATGTCAGAACCCTCCTGCGGCATCGCATAATTGACAATAATGATAACCACAAGGAGTTGGTGGCATAGAAACCTCTGAAGTTGTGGGAAATTATCCATGACAGAGCCAGCTCCTTGAAAGATAACGTTAACGGCAGACCTAGTGAGCAAATATAATAAAACTGTCAAAGTCGTAGAATGTCTATGAACGAGCCACTGTAAGCTTTTTTTTTTAAAAAAAAGAGCCGTTCCTTCGCCGGCACCACCTCAGCCTCCTGGGCTTATTGTGAATCCTCCTAGTGTTCCGACTATAGCCTATTCAGCCAATCCGTTCCCTTTATTAGCTCATACAGGTTCTTTATTGGTTGGTTGTAGAAGTCTTCTGGAGTAATTTGAGGTCTTCCATAAAGTTTCTGCCTCCTGTGGTCCAGCGTCTCACAGTTGAATAATACGTGCAGAGCTGTTTTGGTGTCTTTTTTGCATCTTCTGCATGTAAGGTCTCCGTTATACAGCCCTATTTTATTCAGGTGCTCCTTTGTGGGAAAGTGTCCCATAAGAAGCCCCGTTATGGTGCGTAGTTTGTTCCTGCTCATTGAGAGCGCTCTTTCGCTACTTTTTCTGATGGTTCCATTATGAATTTCTTCCCATGTGTTTGCCTTGGCGAATTCTTCCAGTGTTTTTTGTGTTGTTCTTTTACCCACCTTTTTAACCATGACCTAGTGGAGCAACTGGGAATGTCCACAGATGGTTCGGGTCCGTTCATCAGGGTTGACGATCCTGCTCTTGCCAGTTCGTCAGCTTTTTCATTGCCAGCGATTCCTTTGTGACCTGGGACCCACTCTAGTGTTACACTGTTCCGAGTCGCCAGTCTTCTAAGTTCTTCCCCGCATTCCACATACCTGCCGAGATGTGACCTTAGAGCTCTGAAGTGCTTTAAGGGCAGCTTGCCTGATCTGCCTGTTGTTGTAGGCTCTCATGTTATTTGCCCTTGCACATGCAAGTATTGCATAGACCTCTGCTTGAAATACCGAGGCATATTTACCAAGCGAGACGATTCCTTCATATTTGCTCGACTTGCTGTATATACCCGCTCCGGTGCCGAGCTCATTCCTTGATCCGTCTGTATACCAGATCAGTTCATTCGCTCTGCTGAGTGGTGGTGCGTCCTCTTCCTCACCCTCCTTTCGATCTTTGATGACAATCTCGAAGTTCTTGCGAAAGAACTTAAGCTTAATATGCACGCAAAAAAATAATGTCGTAGACATGTGCAGATTTTATCACCTAAAGGAGGAAACTACAGAACACATCTTTTACCAGTGCAACAGCTTGCCAAATGCGGATTTCTTGTAATAGGCAAAGAAAAGCTACCGACGGGATACTACACAGAATCAGTCGAGCTATAGAAGGTTATTAACGCTCGAAGGAAGACAATAATATTGGAAAATACCAATACTCTCCCCATTAAATCTATCTATCTATCTATGCCCGGCCGGAATGTTTTATATATTGGGTAGAATATTCATAGGCTTCAGTTTAGGCAAGTCTTCTTCTCCTAGGTGCCTTGGTCTGGAATTTTTAGCTTTGTACAGCATCTACCTTCTTCTTGCTCCACTAGTTTGAGCTTTTGAGGTGATCATTCAAGCTGTCGAAACTCTTAGAATAGTTTTACTGTGACTTAAGCATTCTTGCACTTTGTTCGTGTTTTTTCTGCTTGTGTTCACCTTTTTGTTCTTAAATTGATTTTCCAGAATCTTTGGGGCACTTAACGCTTCTAAGACTATTGTATTAATTTTCCCTTTGCTTTTTAGAACAAGAAATAAATGGTAAAATGTACGCTATAGCTGCTACGGTCATTAAAGAAGCTAACAAGAGTCTAAAAAAGTCATATTCCAAAAATAAAGAATAGATTTTAAGCCCCACTGAAATTTTATGTCTAAAAAGTATCTGGTATTAAATATATTGATTCAAAAAAGTTCTTTCGATGGAAATTAGGAGATACAAAGAAAACAGATTTAAAAAATAAATTAATTCCAGCATATAACTTTTATTGTTTCTTATGTGTAAATATTTCCGATATTTCTAAATCAGGATCCTTATTATTTGGTTTAAAAAACGACAAACAAAATTTTCATTTCATTCATTTTTATTCAGGATGCCTTCCTAAACAATCAGACCAGCAAGAGCAGTTACAAGTGGAATCTAATTAAAGCCTAGAAATCCATCCTGTACGTGTGTGGTAGATATTAGTTTTTTTGGGTTATTCGGTGGTGGTATAGATTTATTATAACCATTCTGTGAATGTTTATTGTCTGTTTAGTCCGAGGGAATAAGGTTGAAAAGTTTACCTAGAATATTATGTCCCTAATCGAAAATATATCGTCCCCGAATCATTTTCCTAAATTTTCGAATAAATTCCGTAGGCGCTTCCGACGCAGCGTTCAAGAAGAGCGTAGATAACTCGAAGTTAGATATGATACTATGCTACTATGATAGATATGATACTATGCTACTATGATACTTTTGCTCGCACAAAAAAATGTAACATCAAAATTGTACAGTCTATTTCACGAATTTACGCCTGTTTCTGATTAGTCATAAAAGCTTCGAATGAAATGGTAAACTGTACTGAAAGGTTCGATAGTAAATTCTCCTAATATTTGATGCGTTAGAAACCCGAAATTTTATTTTTTTTAATCCTGTTGTGGCCGTATAAGTTTCTCAAAAAGCTAAATATCAGTAGATTTTAAACCCCGATTTATTCCCCAAAATATACCAAATTTTATAGAGAAACTTACCACTTTTGCGAACGGCAGCTGTTCGTCGGTAGAGCAGGTGAGTAAGTTAGGATATCCTCAAAATTATTATATAGGATTGTAACCTTAAGAAAAAACCAAATTTAATGGACGCCACCTTTTCTTGGTTTAAAGTCGTAGAAAAGGAGACGACTTACTAGCAGAGTTACTTGAAGTTCACAGTTTGGTAATCAAGACTTACACAGCTCAATAATACTCAGGAATCGTTAGATAGCTTGTATTACAATAGTAAATGTATAAGTTAGTAAATATGAATATAAAAAAATTTTAAGTAAGATACACAATGTAAAAAAATGGGACAATTACAATAAGAACATTTAGGTTTTTTACTCTGATGGTGGTTATAACCCTTCTGCCGACTGAGGGCCTAATACTAGGGTACAAAATTAAGCCTTGCCTATAGTGAAGCCATAGACAAGGGATGTGAAATCTAGGTAGTCCAAATTAAGACTCCAAAATAAGTTTCTGAAGTACAGAGATTTTTTACACTCCACAGTATTTGTGAATAACAGGCCTCAAACCAAATATCTAAATTCAATGTGAAATCTCCCGATGGAGCATTGACATGTGTTAAACAAGCAACCACACTAAGAAATAAATTAGCTCACCGAGCTAGTTAACATATATATATTTTAAATGAAACGTGGAGGTCTCCCGACAATTTCAATAAAATGGCAAATAACCAGCTAAGGAAAACTATGACTACAACAAAATTTACCAATTACATAAAAAATTCAAAAAAATATAAGTAACACCCAACACGGGCTTACCGAATGTACATTGTCAATATATTCAGCTGAACAAATTGTTACAAATTGTGTACATACCAAATATTGATGTGTTGTTGATTATTTTACATAGTTTTTATGTCCAACAAACTAAGAGGCCCGGAAAGGTACTGCTCTACTGGTTGTGTTTTTTTTATCTGTCAAAAAAACTTGCTGACACTGGAACTGTGATCCCGGCTTGTTAAAGCGGGATGGTTATCACGTAGGACTGGATGAATCTTTAACACCAAGAATGCTTCTCATATAATCATAGTAATTTCGGATACCAGAAATTTACAGTGGTTTTAGCTACCACAAAAAGTTGTTAGCCAATATCGGCCCAATGAATTTACTTATGCTAGGGTCTTCAGCCTACCCAGTTTTCCCTATAATTGAAAACAAACACTCGAGTTAGTTCAGACTGGCTTAAATCGAACAAGATTTCTTAAAAGTCTTAGAATTTTCTTACCTATAATTAGGGATCCTACTGTTATCACCGTCAAGAGTAAAATGGCCGTTTCTGTCTTTCTGACAATGCTACCGACAGCGACTACAGCAAAACTCTCACACAAGAGTTTGTAAGACGATTTCTTTATCAAATTTTTGACGGTTTCACCTCTGGTAAGTAGGTGGCGCGGCTAGTACTACTTAAATATTTTAATTAATTTGGAATACTACTCGATATGAGAGTTCCAACGAAATCAGTAAAATATTAATGCTACACTGTTTTTCCCTTTTTTTCTTTTTTTATTAATTTTTGGTAATCAGATCTCTTATTTATACGAATACAATAATGGGAAAAATTAAATTGTTTTTTATTTGTGTCTGGTACTAGGACAATTTACTTTCGTCCTTCTTACTGAATTGTACAAGCTAAACACTGCTCGTCGAGTTTTTGCCGATAATACGAAACAGGCGTAAATTCGTGAAATAAACTTTAGGAAATCTTATGCCGTAGGTATAAGTAAATTGAAAAAAAGTTTTTTTCATCCCTCAGTTTTTCAAAAGCAAATTGAAATTTTGTTTATTTAAGCGGCTAGTATGATGAAAGTAACAAAATCAACATGACAATATAGGGAAATATAAAGAAAATGTTTCCAAAAAGACTGGCGTTTTCAAATTTTGAAAATTCAAAATGGCCGCCGAGCACACTGATTTCATGTAAAACTTTTTCAATCGCTTTTCATTTCAAGAACATTAACAATTTTAAGATGCGGTTTGTTGCAATCAGAAAATTAAAAGCGGCAGTTTGATAATTAAAATTTCATTTACATATTTTTTTTATTAAAAAAATATGTAAGAAAATAGAATTGTGAAAATTTAGCTTATATGGTTTGTTAAACCGCATCTCAAAATTATTAACGTTCAAAAAATAAACAGCGATTGAAAAAAAATTATATAAAGTGACAATTTTGAATTTTTAAAAATTTGAAAACGCCAGCCTTTTTGGAAACATTTTCTCTATATTTCCTTATATTATTTTCTCGATTTTGTCGGTTTAATTATACTTGCCGATTAAATAAACAAAATTTCAAATTGTTCAACAATTTTTGAAAAATTAAAGTTTGGAAAAAAAATTTTTTAATCTACTTTTATCACATTATAGGGCATAAGAAATATCATACAATTTTGATATGCACGATTTTTATGTGAGAGCAAAACTATCAGAGTAAAAGACTCCAATTTCCAGTATTCTACGCTGTTCTTGCAAGCTGCGTCGTAAGCTCTAGCGGATTTTATTCGAGAGTGATTTGGAGGTCAATAAGGACATTTATCGGAAATATCATGTTTGTGTCCTCACTTCCCTGGACTATTTTAAATTAATAACAAATAATATTCATCGCACAACAAAACTCTTTACTTGTTGTAAAGTCTACTAGTTTCAGTTTTGGGAAAATGTATTCTAAGGTGATGTTTGGAACATGATAACATAGTTTAGTTCTGATTTACTAATTTTATGTTTCTCATAGTGCAAATTGAACATTTCCTTTTTCACTGAAAGAGGGGCTCATTATACATATAAGGGGGATTTTTTGTACCATCTCTTTGGATATCAGAAAACCTGGGACATTCAATAGGATCCCAACAGGATTACCAGACTTGTAAATAATGCAATTAAATGATATACTGAGGGTTCCTATAGGAAAGTTCAATATTGATGAAAAATTATTTTTAGTTAAGCAGCCATTAAAACACGCGTTTCTTGTGTACTGCTCTAAAATTATTGACTAGGAAACCCTTTTGGGGACCGGAACTCTTACCAATATAATAGGTTTGTTCCAACTGGCATTTAGGAACCGTTCTAGAATCATATCGATTACTGTATAGTGCTCAGGCTCGAATTAGGGATGGACACATCAACTTTGCGAAATAAATACAGAACTTGCTCGAAGGATACCTAGAACGGTTCTATCGCCAGTTGGAACGAATCTAATATTGGAAGCAATAGATAAAAAGAAGAATATAAAACCATAGGAAAGATCTAGTAGGACTAAGACAATCAAATATACTCTGTCTGAATATATTATATGGATTGGAAGAAGAAATCGCTTCGTGGTAGATATTAATATTGCTGACGATTTACCAACTACGTTTACGGGAAAAATTGTGAGCTACCCTCAAAAATGCCTGATGGTATAATGAATTCAAAATGTTTCTGATATAAACGATTCATTTAATTATCATCCTCCCAAATTAACAATAAAAATTAGTAACTTTCCTGTGTATATTGACGATTTCAATTGTTGTTTTCATGGACACTATATAAGATCGGACTCCATGTTTTCCAATTTTTGATCATGACATAACTGACTGCAGAACAATAACAGCCAAGCATGGGATGTATTCTTGACTTAGGGGGTAGAATTTTCCGAGAGAACCCGTATTTTGTCTTTATTTTGCTTGGCTACTCTGTCACTGCAATGACAAAGAAAAAATATCTGCTCTCTCGGGAATCTTCTCTCCCTCAGTCAAGAATACGGCCCCATAAGTGTTGCAGAACATTTAAATTTGCAAACATACATATTGCAGTACGTAGAATGCTCATAATTATTTCAAAATAACATTGAATGATCTACAACAACTGTGTGAAATGGTTGAACAGGTGTAGGATCTGTTTAATAACAATAAAAAATGCAATTTATTTTTAATCAATAGGCACAACTTACTAAAGACATTATAGTTCATGCACACTATTAATTTAAAAAGTATTTTGTGTGTAATTGTGCTTTTTCTAGACTTCTCTACAATTCACTGAAAACACTCTGGCTTTCTTAAATTCAATTCATGTTTTCGTTTTAAATATTTAGCTACACTACCAACTACTATTGCAATAATTTTTAACAACGCACACCCTGTCCATTTTTAATCTTTCTAGTTCTTACCTTGAATTTTAATTATTCACTATCATAAGTAATGTTTATAATTTGACTGCTGTCATTTATGAAAACTATCGTTACTGTTTTTTGGATGGTATAGACCATTACAGAACATCTGACATTGACAGGTCGGCCATATTGTGCTGGGTCCAGTAGGACTTGAAGTTTGTGTGTTTTGAGTAAGTCAGTTGGTAGATTTTAAGGGTTTTGTCAATTTTTCCGTATGAGTTCGATTTTCTTATCTAGCCTCCATGATTCCTTTGATTAAAATAATATATCACGGAAAGTTATTAAAAAATAGAAATTTATTTTATGCTGCAAATACGGAATGTATTGTTTATTTTGATTTTTTTTTCAGCCGCTAATTCCCGGCAGCTTCTGGTCAACAATCAAGTCAATGATCTTAATATATCTTGATCATTCGTGTATTAAGCGTTAAGAGGATATAATTTAAATTTAATCCACTTCCTCATCAAAGAAGACTGCAACTAAACACCGAAACTAACCGAAATCTTAATGTAGTGTCGCAAAAAAGCGAAAATAGATGTAAACGAAGGCGTAGCGAGGGTTTTCTCCGTCCGGGAACGACCGAAAATTCACCCCCTTATTAATTTAATAAATATTTTAATCAACGGGCCTAATGTATATCGTACAAGTTAATGAACTGCCACAAGAATATAAGAAGTGTTATTGTTTTGTTTGATTGAATAATTGAATACTGGCTATCGCCTATTGGTTCGTTCGCGTTCTGGAAAACTCGGTGCCACCGCACCGGTCGACAGGACGTTAGGCACTAGTCACTAGCTCTGCTATGCTACTCAATAGGTGTAACTATTTACACCACATTAGTCTTAATAAGGAAAAAAATAACTAAAAGTGGTATATTAACAATGCAGTTTGTTGTAGAGTTGGTGAAAGTTACAAATTTTGAAAGACCACTTCAAATTTTGTAATGCTCGCAAATCTTCAAAAACGAAAAAAAAACACTATCAAATGTTCAATTGATATTTGGAAACGGTAAGTACTGAAAATTATTTATAAATAAGACTCGAGGCTGTCAGTTTTTGACACATTTTACATGAAAAAAAGTGTCAAAAACGAATGCCCAGTCTTAATAAATACCGACACAAATGTGGGTATTTTCCCTAAACTTCCAACCCGTATTAAACCACTTGAAATAAAAATAATTTTAATACTTAGAGATTTTTATGCACACCTATTTTTTCGCTAAAGTGAACTGGCATTATTTTATTATTATATGGTAAGTTTCGCAATCAGAACGAAGTGATAATTGTGTGCTTTTTACTGTTTTAATCAGTTTAAAGTTTGACAATCACCATAATTCGCGTGCAATGTTATTTTACAAATAAGTTCAATGTAGGAAAGTGTAAACAATGTGAACATTTATAATAAAAGTGTCGCCATCTACTTCGAGCCTCCTAATTTTCATGCCTAACTATTTCTATGCTATAAACCTGTCAAAATGAATACGAAGTCGGAAACATTACTCGACGAAATACCAAAAAACAAGATTCAGCTTGCGAAAAAGTTAAGATGGTCGCGTTCATCCCAACAAAGTTAATCAGGTAGCGATTTTTTGAATAATCAATCGTAGTGGTGTTCATTCATTTCAAGATACAAAAGTCCAAAATATCTTCTAATAAAAATATGATCGGAAGCGTAGCATATTTCAAAAAATAGCGACTGCTACCACAACGCCCACATCAATCAGTTGACAAAACAGGAAATTGATTATCGACACCTTTTGACATTTTCATAAGAAATACATTGTTGCTGGGGTAGGCGATTTTGATTTGACATTAATGACAGTATCGACACCTATCTATCACGCAACGTGTGGAAAGTGGCGTGGGTTGTCTACTCTTCACAAAGCAGCCATAAACAATAAAATGACAGTATTGGCACCTAATAAAGCAGATATCGGTTTATTACTCTGTGGTATTAGTGTTCTGACAGAACTAGATCATGAATTTCTTCAGAAATACTTCAACTAACAATTTGTCTGTAACAATAGAGTTTTGTTCCAACAAGCTTGAGAATCAGTTCGGAATTTTACTGAGTTTGCGTAGATTCTCGAGCTTGTTGGAACAAACCTTGGTTATTAAGTTGGGAATTCTGGAACCGTGGGCGATACATGACACTGAACACTGTTTACACTACTCCAACACTTTGCACTATCTTACGCGCGTTTCGATAACCAAGTTATATTTCAGTAACACAGTCATGATCTTCGTTCTCATTGCGAGAAAATTTTCTATTCACAAAAATAATCCTATGTTCATATTGTAGCTAATAATGACTTAAAGGTGGAATGAAATTAACGTCGACTGTAATTTTTGCTCACTGTTGTATTATGCAAACGTATCCTGAGAATCGAAGCAATATTCGAAAAAAAAAATGATTAAATAAATAGTTTTATCGGTCGTGCTTATTTCATCACTTACCCAAACCACTAGGCCTTCCATTATTACGTGTTATACATGACTTTTAAAACGTAAATATGTGTGTGAATTTTATTAACTGTTAAGCTTCAGATGTATCTATTTCGCGTGTGTTCTCCGTGTATTGTGTGAATATTGTGAAAATTTGTGTGTATAGAGTTTAGTTGATATTGACAATGTGAATAATTTGTATACAAAGAAATGATTACGTCATTGTATTATACAGCAATATTTATAAACTCGCTAAAAAATATCTCTGGTTTCAGGAATATTTTGGGTACGGGACTAGCTGTTAAATAACAGTTGATATAACCAATAACTAGTGGTTTTCAATCAAAACTAGCTTCGATATACAGTGTGTCTAAAAACAAACGGAGAAAATGTTTATCTTAGGTTAGTTTATAAAGGTATGGAAACAATTGTATATGTTCACTCGGATGCCTAAGGCCTGTTATGATACCCTGAGCTAGCTTTGAATCAGACACGTTCAGTATACTACGAATCTCGTTATCTTATAAATCTCTTGGCGATTTACTTCTTTAAGTTCTATGAAAACTTGACCCAAAATTTTGAAACAGATTTCTTTTAGTGTCGGACAGTGTTCAACAGTTTCTTCTTCTCCACTTTCTTTGCACCGATTGACAGTCTCCATTTCTCCCTACTGTATAATATTCCAGTTATTCAGTTTGCTAAGGGTTTCTTGTTCTCCATTATACATCAGAGTTTCGGCCATATATCATCGACCACATTTTCAAATGACTTAATTGGTGGACTTCCGTTCTTTGCTTTGCGAGTACATCCGCTTTAGGCTTTATCGTTTCCCTCCACTTTACTGTTACTTGGGACATACTCTAGTTCCATTTTGCATTTAAGGAACTTTGTTAATACTTCACGTTAGTTTCTCATCGCCTTTAGTCGAGTCAAATCCATTTTCTGAGTATACGGTAGGTTTAATCTTTATTTATTTTGCTGCTTTTTCTATTTCAAAAGTTTCGCTTGGAAGTTCTATATATTTAATCTTCCTCGCTTCTAAGCCAATATTCTCTTGTTTGGGAGCTAGTAATCGTCTTCTTCCCAAAATTTCTCCTGGCGATCAAATTATTTATTTGCTTATATAAAGAGATCTTGTCAAGCGTACATTTTTCTCTTTTGAAATAGCTTCCAATTTTTTTCTCAAAAAATCACATTTTTTATTTTTCCTGTATTCCAGCCAACGTTTTGAAAATTTTGTACTCGATTTCGGATCTACAAGTAATGCAAAGATTTTTGTGACACACTGTATACATGTTTTGTAGTAACTTAAGCAATTTAAACCGACTTTTTCTAATAGTAAGAATGGCTCAAAATATTCTCTTTTACCTCGTACGCTGTGAAGTGTTTCCATCGCTTTTATATGTATCCAGTTCACCTCTGGCTAAAAACAACTATTTGTCGAATTTTGCTATTTTCGAATTACTATAACTACAAAAAATTTCCTTTCGAAGAGACAACTACTTCTCCAGCTCAATTCTGTAGTCTTCATTAAACCTTTTCAATTAGAGTGTATTGTTTAACTTTTTAATATACGCTCGTACCACTGCTGCTGCTTTTCAGCTGTTCTCAATGCCTTTGGGTCTATATACAGGGTGTTCAAAAAATTATAATATTAAAATGTGTTCGTTTGCAGCAGGTTATCTCAGGAAATGTTGGAGATTAAACTTTCCGACTTAATAAAAAGACAATTTTGATGATAGTTGTTTAGTTTTCGTTTGACCTCCCCGTATATGATCGAGTAGATTATGGCCAAGGTGAAATGATGAAAATTTTTCGGTAGTACAAAGTTTTGGTCAATTATCTAAATTTTAAATCGTAAAAAAATATTGTGTAGTTAGATGTAATGAATGTTATAATGTATATCAAAATCATTTGCGTATATTATCTTAATTAATTTAGCATATTTTTGTACATATAATTTATTTTTTATTGTTAATAAAACACCAAATTATACAAACAATTCATATTATTTGTATCTGTTGTAAGATTTGGATGTTATTTTTTATTTGAATTTTTATTTATACTAGCAATTTTATATTTATAAATTTACATAGTTTAAAAATCAAATTGTTCCCATTAAATCAATTTTCATTATCAAATAATTATGGAAATAATAATTTGTTAAATCCATTTTGATTTACTTATCTTTAGCCCTACTATTCTTGTTTATTTGGCATATTATATAATAATATATATTAATTCTGTATAAATTAAGTTATATAACAGTATTTAATAAGGTTGTTTAAAAGACTGGAAACAAGTTAACCTAAAAATCTAGCTGCCGGATTTTTAAGCAACCTGAATAAATGTCATAGAAATTGTACTAATAAATGAAAACATGACGTTACATGTATCGACCAGTTTTTAGTTTTGAAGTAGAATGAAAAATTAAACCTAGCCCAGGCAACTTAAAGTGTTGAAAAAAGTAAAATCACTCACGTATTATTTTGTATATTACTTCTGACAGTTCCTAGCTTTTTTGGTATTAGTTAATGGAACGCTGACATAGGTCATGTTTATATTATTCTTTGATGTCAATTTGTTTTAAGATTTTCCAGTTTAGGCACGTAGGTCATTTATTCACCATTGGTTGACTGACGTCAGTCTCCGTTGCAACAATATGTTGAGTATATTTTCCACGTTGCGACAAATCGCAGCGAGAAAAAGTACAGTCAGCACATCGATAGTTTGTTGCTGCGACTCATCCAGGCATAGGGGAAAAGTTACGTGTTGCCAACTTCGTTAAAAAATTGGCAGTTCCGGTTTCATAACCTCACAGTGTGAAAAAAATCAAGCAAATAGAAGTAGTTTCTCTAGAATCAAGTCTTGAAGTTAACAGAATGGATGAGGAAAACATTGAGGGCATTGTTTTAGTAACAGTAATTAGTATTATGGCCTGTGCTGCTCTACGAGAAGAAAACGTAGAAGAAATCCTGTGACAGCAATGTTAGAGCGTAGCAGCCAATATAAATTTTGGGTTGGTGCGACAAAATCCTCCAGAAAAGTTACCAAGTCACAGCGACTTCTCGCTCGAAAATGGAGCGACGCGCCCAACGAAAAAAAACGCCAATTTGCATGCAACTTTTTCGAGTTGCAGCGTCAACTCGCACCGTGGAAAATGGTCATCAGTGGCACATAAAAAAACGCAGTTGTTGTTTACATCATTCATCATTATATCTGACAACTGACAATCGATATCACTAGAAAATTTTTGAATTTCTAACGCTGTGAATAGTGCAGTCACTACTTAATCATCACATTCTAAATTGATTTCTATTTATTCGTCCGTCTTCAATAATTCGCTTCAAATCTTTACTTTTTTGAGGTTAAGCTATCATTTTGTAAGCCACCAAATGTATCCACCACCTTGAAACAGCGTTGGAATGGTTAGCAATTTTGGTTGATGCAACAGTAATAAATTAACGCGTCATTTCTTCCATCTAAAATCCACCAATGGATATAAAAACGCAGTTGGTGGATAAAAAACATGCCTTTTATTGTACTTTAAACTCGAAAACTTTGGTAACATTTTTCGAAAGTTAGCGGTTAAGGATATATGAAATTTTTTGACATAATACTAAGAAATTAAAACTATCAGGTAACTTGATGCTGTTCGAAACAATTAAATGACACTGTTTTTAGGGACATTATTATAGATTAACAGAAATTTTACGTTAGTGATTTTGCTTCTTTAGTAATGATTTTATTTTCTTACCATATAAAAACATCACTCATTATTTATCTTGATTGTATTGTGGTTTTGTCCTGTTGGAAAATGATTTAGATTCAACCTACTACCGCTCATGTTTTCACATTTTAAAAAATTACTTCACATTTCAGATGCTTTTGTGTATACGTTAAGTCTTAGTTGTTTGACTAGAAAAATATATTCTGGAGTGGAATCATAATAATTTGTTTAGTAAGTATTATAACATCAGTGGTTACTTTATATCTTTTACGTCTGTTACTTTTCTTCCTAATTTAAACTATACTAAATTCAAACCCAAACTGCCTAACGCTGTGAACATACACCAGCGCACGACATACAGATTGCGAAAAGTCTATTCGAGCCATACGATTTACACAAGTACGACAAGGAAAATATGAGCAAAACTACTTGAAATAGAGAGAAGAATATATTGTGCGCTCAGCGTTGAATGGCGAGTCTTCCTCATTACGACCTATTAAATTTTGGAAAAAAGTAATGACCAACAGAAATAACTGACTTCATAAATATCTTTTCACAAATTATGTTCAGAGACAATCACATTAAACGATGCTTTACCAATATTTTACTTACGGATATGTTTGAAAGTGGATTTAGGATATTTTTGATCCAGTTATGCTACTCTGACATCTATTTTTCTACTTAAACAATGTTATAATATTCTATTTTTACAGCCACACTGAGTCTTACCAAATAATGTGATCGGTGTGAATAGTTTTCAGTAACAAAAATAAATATATATTTAATTTTGAAATAGCCGATTAAAAAAATTAATTGTCATCACATATTAATGAATATTTCTGTGGATCTCTTTTCTATACCTCAACAACTTGGCGATAGGGAAATCCTAGTGCAGCATTTTGATTCTATTTTTTATAATGAGCATATTCGGTTGATAGCGTTTGAGTTGATAACTTTATAGATTATTTGAAAAATGTTTGGACCTATTGATGCTCATTTTCTTTTATAATCAAGTGAATTATAAGGTTATCATTTTCTAATTATTATATTTGGGAGATTTATACATTAAAGTTGGTTTATCACGGAGTAGAAACGGTGTGAAAATTATAATTTATTAGTTGGGTAATCAAGACTGAAAACATAAAACATGTAGTATTTGTATATTTATTCTTCCTATTCTAGAAGCCTATAGATTGTTTTTTTTGTTTTTTTAAAACAGATTTATATATAAAATAAATGTAAAATAGGAAACATGTTGTTTTATTCCCGAAAAACCTTATCAGCTGCCGTGCAGCCTAATAGTCTTGGACTGCTAAAACTCATTTTATGCCCTTGTATCACAATATACTCTAGCAGGACCTGCGACTGGAAATTATAGAGCATATTTTAAAATTCGAACATTTCACTTCATTCATACAGGGTATTTCAAAAAATGGTGTCCTCGTTTTGAAGATATTTAGTTTAACTTTGAAAAATAAGTGGGGTTTGATAAGCAAACAATTTTTGTGTTCAAAATACAGAGGAATTAATAGTTAGCGATGATTCCTATACGCCTAGAAGACCGTACATCAAACGTATGGGCATAGCGCATGAAATTCTTACTGTATGACAGTTGAAACGAGGCTTAGAGACAAAGAAGATCTGTGGCTCCTCTGGTACCTACGTCGTTGAAATAAAATAAAAACTTAATATTCTGGGTACATCCTTATATCCAGAGACATCGTATTGCGGCGAGGAAGTTATTTGAAAAGACATTCTATAGAATTACATCTTTTCTGGTAATATTCTACAAACACTGAACACTGTTGTACGTCTGCGATTTACAGCTCCGACGAATATCCACCGTTGATGCCTCGTCCACAGTTCTTTATAAAAACACTTCTGATACGCGCCTATAACGATACGTTTCGTGTATAGAATGGTTAAATGCTAGGACACATAACCACACTGTGCCGTGTCGGTCGAGTGTTGTGGAAGAGAAGCACAATGCTTAAGTGCTCGATCGTGATACGATGATGACTGGATGTTATTACATAACAGTGTGATGATCAACACACGGATCCGGTACGGTCCGGTTACGTGTGTTCCGGTCTTTACAGATCGTAGCCTTTGACGTTAGCTTAATCTATGTTCTAACTGTACTCAATAGAGCAAAGGATTTCGATTGTATGGAACATGACATTTTATCAGTGGTATTCCTTTAAAATAGTTTGAATTAAAGGTTCTGAAAATCTACCAATAAGTAGTGCTATACTCAATTCTTTTTTGGATATTCATTGCCACCGACTTTCGAATCAATAGTGTCTGATAAGTAAGTATGGTGTCTGACTCGAATGGGCTTTGTTTTAATCCTGAGAAACTATAGTTTTATCTCACAGGGAAACTTTGCAACCTCTTGAACAGATAGTACACTTTTGCAAAAAATGATAATCTACCTCTGTTTTCCCATTAAATCTGCTTCTAAACATATTATTATTTATTTATCTGTAATAATAACTTCTCTCTGTTTGAATAGCACTTTCGTTATGGTCTGCCTTTCTGGGGCTCTTTTTTTTAACTCCGATAGATTTTCAAATAGGAAAAAAAATATATGGTACAAGCAGTGTATATCTAGTATCACACTCTAAAATTTCCCACCTCAATCAACAAAATATCGCTTTACGCTCTTAGTAGACAAATAACTATTTAATGTCGCTTACTAATTCGTAAACGACTGTTTCACCGAAAACCACCCACGTATATTTCGTTGAACTTTAATTTGCTGGTTATTTCCGAGAACGAAGGGATCAAATATCCAAGCTCTTCGCATTGTTACGCGTTTGATGATGATGCAGTTCTTGAGAGATTCTGCGATAATTCCAAGTTTATACTTGAGATTTATTCTTGGAATATTGATGCCAAAATCTGGCCTCATTTACTTATCTGGGATAATAAATCATTTTTAATATTTTAACTTTACCTAAAATTACCTTATCATCGATGACACAGCAAAAAACTGGTTTGTAAATTTTGAATACGATGTAAGACATTTTCCAGAGGTGTGGCAACCTTCCCCTTTTTGGAAAACTTTATTAATTATTTAATATTTTTTCGAGAAATATTATCTTAGCAAACATTTCAATTATTTTATTTCAGCTTTTTATTTCAAATATTATCATTTCATTTATTCCAAAGTAATATAGCCTCTAAAGTATGAAGGGATTACTAACCGGTCACTGTACCTTAAGGAACCACATGCATACAACTGGCATATATAGGGAGGAACCTATCTGTCGGTTGTGCAAGGAAGAGGAGGAAACATTATCGGTCTCATTGGAGATATAAACTCCTAGGACTAGAGCATCCAATGTAGGATTTCTCCAAGAAGGACCTCTCTCCGCATAAAGGGTACAACCAAGAACACAAAAAAGGTTAAGGCTGAGGTGCCGAGGCTTTCCGACCTCACACTGGCTGTGCTAAACTAATTAACTAATCAATCAATAGAGGGAGAAAATATGTATATAATAGAATTACTTTTGTTAGTATTGAAAAAATAACCTATTTATATCATTTTTAACAAAAATTCGTGATAAAAGAAAAATACTCAGTGGTCCAGCAGTACGTTTGCTTTAGTACATTTTATTTAATGTTACATTCTAATGATGTTTATTTTTTCAATTTTCATGATTATAAATGCAAACAATTTTATATTTTCATATATTCATGTAATCTATTACAATGTGAAATTAATTCAGCCCAAAGAAAATAAACACCATCATTTGACAACGCCGCTAAAACTACCACCTGATCACACAACCATCATAATTTATGAACCTAACCTAGACATAAGATTTTCTATCCTAACAGTGTCAATAATTATGCTTAAAAATATTTCTAAAAATAGGTGAAATCTAAGTATTTTCTTCCAGTGTTTTTTGTGAAACATACTTACATTTAGTTTAAGATAATCTTTACAGTTTAAGTTAAAATATTAATCGTAAAATAGCATTAAATAGTGTTGGAAAAGTACCATTTATTTTTGAACTAAATTTTAAAGTAAATACTGAATTATCCAGCAAAATATGTTTGTTCTAATCTGCTTTATTTGAGGTAAGCTATCAAACAAATTTAAATGAATAAAATTCCGAGGGTTTCGAAGTCTACCAGAACCCAGAATATAATTCTATTAGAAACTGAGTTTCCAAAAAAAAAAAAACCAATATATTTCCCCTTGTAATATTATGACTGCATCAGAATCCGTTGTTGCCTATGCTATTTTTATCAAACATAACAAAGATAGAAGCTATTCAAAGATGCTGTTATGTCTGCTCTGCTGGCACTACAAAACCCTCTCTTCTTCACATTTATGTCAATCACTTAATAGAAAAAATCCTAGAGAAAGCTGGACAGCTTTTGATAGTTGACAGTTTTTGTTGTGTGAAGTTGGTGATTAATTATATCACAACATTGTTATGAACATAATTATTGACATCGATAACAAATTATTATTTAAAATGAAGTATAATTATTGGTCTGCCTACGCTTGGGCTTAGTTGGTGACGTTCTAGGGTCGACAATATTCAACGGCTTTGGTAATATTCAAATAAAGGGTGACTTCGATGATAAAAAATAATTAGGACGTGCGAAAAAGTATCTTCCATTCTATATAATTCCACAATTGTTTGTCAGACATACTTTGTAGAACAATGTCAATGTGATATATTTTATTCAAATAATAAAAACTACATATAACACATGGCGCAGTCTCTGAATTGAGTTAAATACTAATTAAAATCTTGGACGACGAAAAAAGCAATCAACAGAGTTATGTGATAGGTACCAACGGAACGGAAGCGACTTCATTATAATATAATATTCTTACACCTTGGTTTGGTTTCAGTAGGAATTTCTAGCGACCTCTAATTTTTTCTAGTAGTAAATATGTTACTCAGTTATAATGTAGCTTTCTAATGTCAAAATAATTTTTGAAATCGGTCCTCTTTATAATATTAGTAAGAAGAAGAAGAGAAGAAGTATGCAGTATAGATTAGTATCTATAGATTTAAATTACTTTAACGTTTGGATAATTCAATCGTGTGGCATAAACGAACTTTGTGATGTTAGAAATACCCGTAGAAAAGCCCCTGTCTCTAACAAATGTTCACAACAGTTAATAGGAAAACTTTATGAGTTTTGCAAAAGCAATGGAGTGACAATGTATAGAAAAGTGACTTGGTAAGTGTCGAGTTTAATTATCTTCTATTCACAGTTTATTGTCGCCTTTATTAGTTTTAATGTGGTAATATTTTCTATATTAATTATTGTCTTCAATTTTACTTTATCTCCACAAACCGAATGATCACAGAATAATTAAAGTCCATCATTTTAAATGGGTGTAAAGAGGGAATGTAGAAAACTAGTTTCCTATATACATTAATAGTTATTTATTATACAAGGGAAAAAAGTATTAGATTTTAGTTCGAGGACAAAAAACAGATAGCTAAAATCTAATATTTTTCCCGTATATAATACACCATTCTGTACTGTGACGGGAAAAATGACTTATTTAGGTTGCTCTAAACTAAATGGCGTGAAAATGGCGTGGATTTGAAGTTTATGTTTGTCACGATGACAAAACGTCACAGAAAAAAATTAATTTATTCTTAAATTTAACTGTAAATAATACGTTTACATTTTATTCAGTCAACTGTGATTTGCAGTTTGGATTTTTGTTTTGAATAATGCCTAGACGTATTCTTTGTTCGAATGGTGCTTTTGGTATGATTGAGACGAGTCGTCTTCAGAGAGAAGTTGCAGACGTTTTCCAATCAGTGAAAGTATCATTTCGCACCACCCCCATAGAAGATCGTTACCTAGCTGACTGTGCTTACCCGTAGAGAACTTCTGAGTACTTGCCGGATCATACAACAGGTCCACGACGACTTTTGAGAATAGTTCTATCAACACCAATTCATATAATATGCAAGATCTATTGAATGCATGTCTGCGCTGTTCACAGATGAGTCGAGGTATGGAAGGTTTTCTGATAGTCGGCGTGTTGGTGTATGGACTCCTCTTCTAGTGCCTAGAAGAGTAGTAAAGAAAGTTCATCCGTTCAGTGGTGGGTAAAGCTGCTGTTTGTGGAGGCATTTGTTTTATTGGACGTACAAAATTGTTAGTGCTTAATGGGAACGTGACTGTGGAGAAGTTTGTTTCATGTTGCTAATGGACCTATTTTGAAAGAGTAATCGAAGACGCTTTGGACTTCAATGGTATCTTGCATTTGACACTGTTCCTCGATCGTTCGACCTCAACCCCATCGATGCTTGGGACCAGCTACAAATAGTTTTGAATTCCCATGAACCACCCCCACAGATACTCCAAGGACTTAATAAACTTTTACCATTTGGAGACAAATCGATCGAAAACTAATAGGAAATTTCAAATTTTTTTCATAATTATGACTACTGGTGGGCGACGAGGCAAAATAATGCAATTTTCAGCAGAATCACGACCTAGGGCTGATTTTCAGTTATAATATCACAAGAACTTCGATTATTTTTCACTCGTAAGTCGACGTAATCCTTAAAAAACCACTAGAGCTATGCCCTCGGGATTTTTCGCAGATTACTTACGTGTCGTTCTCGTGTTGCATTCACCATAAATGTCGACTTCGTTCTTGAAAAATTGTCCTAGGCATAAGGTTACCACGCCTCGCGAGCTCGATGGCAAATATTTGGTAAAATTTTGTTTCTATGCCATCCCGTTAGTTTTCATTATAGTTTTCGACAACCTTGCTGATCACGTCGGTTGTCAGAGCTGCAGAACTGGATTAAATTTTCTCTGGAAGCGCTTCGTTTGGCTCTACGTGTGTTTCTGGCATCCTCAAAAACTATGTCTTTGAATGGGTCTATTTTCAGATTAAAATCTTGAAAATACTTTTTCTGCAGAATCTTCACGGAAATATTCCAAACCGTTTTCACAACTCCCCACTTATAATAGGTGCCATTAGCTTGCTTCATATTGAAAGCCCAGTCTAAAGAATACCTGCCAAGTGTTCGTTCGAAGTCTACTCAAGAAATTCCTATTTTCGCTCTTTGAAATGGATGTATCGTCGATGGATACTTTGGTAGATTATAGGTGTGGAAGGGCCTCTGAATAGGTGGTGTTGCGGGTCACTTGGAGGATCATCTCAAGAGGAATGAAACAACTACTTCTAGCACTGGGATATGTTTGATTTATTTACTATTACTTACTAAACTAATACTATGCATAAGTACCTAGCCGCTAGCCTAGCATACTTATACGTAATGGTTAATAATTACTAGTAGGTGACTATCCAACTATATAGAATAGTCTTCTTCAAGTATTCTGCATCGATTTTTCTTTTGATCAATACTGAATGTTTATTTATATAACCGGTCAAGTTCGAGCAAAACAGATAAACATATAATTGTTTTTGTCTTGCACCACGCTTAAACTTGACAATAACCTTCTTTATTTATATTTATATAATAATGAAATGTTCGAACGTTTTGTTGAAATAAGATCAAGGGAATTTAATTCTTATTTTAAATATTTATTATTATATTATATTGGGCCAAAGGGCATCACATCTTCACAGAATGCCGAAAATTGCATCCAAACACATTTCTGCGTTTTCAGCGTGTTCAGAGGCGTTAAAGATCCAATTGTTTCGCTTATTTCTAAACTTGAAACTATTCCGAAACGATTCATTACAATTTTAAGACGTTCTCTGACTTTTTGAGAAACTTCAAAAGGTGGTTACTATAGCAACACCCATTGCTGGACCCACCGAAACCGACCCTAATTAAACCATGTCGTCAAGCGTATAATCGTTTATCTACGCGCCGTAACTATGATCAAATTATGTTTTCTGTTGGTTGATTTTATCACGAATTATACTCAATAGTTCAATCGTTTAACGAAAACATATTATTGTAATTTTTGTTCACACTTTCCTATTAGCTTTTATGAAAACAGTGCCAAATTGTCAAAGTATTTTTTGAGCTAGACCTTAGTTGATAATTGGTTAATTTAATTGTGTTTATAGATTGAGTTAAAGAAGTTTTAATTGAACTCATCGAATTGAACAAGCGTCTATGTTCAATGAACCAAAACGTAGAGCACTCATAATTTGGTTAACATTTTATCTCGCCTAAGAAGCATTCGCAAAAAATGTTCTCTAATCAACTTATTTTATTGGTGGAAATTTGTTCAAAAGAATGCATTTTGGGAAAATTTAAAGCCATTTCTTATGAAACCAAAATCCTATTGAAAAGATATTAAATTTTTACTTTACGAAGACGTGATAAGGTAAAAAAGATTTTTCCAAAGTCTGGAAATAAGCAGCATTTCACTGTCTCGAAATCTCGTTATATAATAACTTCAAGGACGTTACCTTCTTTCAACAGCCACAAATGTTTTTATTTAACCGCCTTTCTTAGGATACTTTACGAGCTATAAAGTTCGAAAGTTTGTAGCCAGAGCTAAGCTTATTTCGTACCTATAATTTATTGACTGTCAATGTATTTTTATAGGTATTAGGCAATAGTATACACGATATGTCAATAAAAGTGTTTTTTTTAAAGTTGGGTGCGTGAATTTCTTATATCAATACTGCTTCCTAGAAGGGTGACTCCCTCATGATTCTACTGGGTAAATTGAAGGGATCAGCCAGGGAACCGGGAATAATTTGACAGTTTTGAGAATTCATTTGACGTTATGGACCATTAACTTCACTTTTTTTCATTCTTTGCTCTTCAATTCATATATTCAATGGAATAATAATAAATAACAATCTTCAAAAATCTCTGTTGTGAGAAGAAATGACACTGGGCTGTTATTTTTTATTATAATATAACAATAATTCTATTTGTAAGTTATTCAAAATTTCAAATTAAAAACTGATCAAAATTCACATGACATTGTATAAAAACATTCGGTTCAAGAAATTGGGCATCGCTGTGGTTTTGTTCCTGCTTCATGCTCCCTCCTTTATGTTCCAGGATACGTAATTATGATCTTAAGAGAACATCAGTTGAGCGGAATTGAGAAATTATCCTCTGGGAACGTTCAAATCTTTTGCCGTCAAAAATTGATGCCCAGAGCGGTTCAGTTACAGTTATTTTTATAACTAGTGCGGAAAGCGATACTTCTTCGTACGCCACTGCGGCTGTCAGAACGATACGAGACGGAGTGCGGAAAAGACACTTTTCGCATCTTCTTCTGTTAGGAATAATATTTATATTAGACATAGAAAGGTAACTTTAGCGCACGTGCGGTGTAGTAGTGAGTTAAAGTAGAAGTAGAAGGAAAAGTAGACCTTTCTGGACCTGTATCTTTGAGCGTTCGACTATTCGCGAGAACGTCGAATGGATTCTGTTGGTACGAATGCATTCACAAGAATCAAACGGTACTCGAAAATTCAAATAGCGATATCTTCCAAATACAGTGGCGAACAACTTTGTAGATCTTATGTGTAATTTTTTAGGTGAAGTGTAGTGTAGAGTAGTGTAAAAAGTACGTGACAAGAAGAAGATTACAATGTAATTTGTGCTTATTTCCATTTTTTGACGTTCTGCGCAAGACTCTACTCGCTTACTCCCATGTGGGACTGATAAATTCATTCGTTTGCAAGTCGAACATTCGAGATTTCGAAGATACTGCTCGAACATAACAAATCCACTCTCATTTCATGAAATACGTGGGAGCATTTGGTCGAACGTTCAAAGATACGGCTCCTGAACTAAAATGTGGAGCTCATGAATATTAAGAAATTCTCGAAGAACTCTTCGAAATGATTTTTACGAAACTGACATTTGGTTTACATAAAAATGTTATTTGTGTAGTATAAATTTAAAATGAAACCTATTTATTAATTACGATACAATAAACATGAGAAAACAACATTTTTGGTAGTTTCTGTGTTTACCTCGACTAGATTTTCGAGTTGAATTACACCCTTGTCATCGCAAAATTGTTTGCTGTCTTCGCATATAAGTATGTTTCTCTCATTGCGGTTTTCAAACGCAACCCATTTTCTGCAAAATGAGATGAAATTTCTGATATTATACCAGTTTAAATAAATATCGTCATGTAATAATTCACCAACAAAATGGTTAAGGCATCGACTTGAAATTGAGCCAAATTAAAAAATAGAAGGTTGATTATTAACTATTATGTCGTTTATTACGGTTTAGCCAACGTCAGAATTCATTTATTTGTTGGTGCGATAAAGTCAAATATATTATAAATCCCTAATGATATTCCAGAACACCGTGCCAGTTCAAAGGTACAATTTTTTAAATGGTACAAACTAGTGATGTAAAATGCCCGGACATTTATAAGTCAGGGCAAATGCCCAAGGTTAGGATAGACCGTTCACCAGGAACAAAATCTACTTCTCGGGCAATATGCCCCGCCAGACAATGAATTACACTTCCAAGATAAACGGGGTTGGTATATATGAAAATATAGAACCAACCAATATTATTTTGCTACTATCCAGCCACTTCACAGAAATAGACCGACGTTAAATAAACCAAATAAAAAAAAATTAGCTCAAATGATTATTACAAACAAAATATGCAGAGTGAAACCTTTTTTTCATAAATGCCCAGTTTTTGGGAGCTTAAAACTGCTTTGGGCAAATGCCCATTTATAAATGTCCTGCCAAACTGGGCATTTGCCCGGCACACATCACTAGTACAACCTGTATCTCACTTGAAATTTGAATTCTGCTTGAGTTTTCTATTGCAATGATATTATGAGGTTATATATTATAACACATGGGCTGAAAAGTCCCGGGCTTACCAAAGAAAACACGTTTTTTTTGTTCGAAATTTTCTCATCAACGTAATTTCCATCAAGAACAACGCAATCATTCCAGCGCCGCTTTAACATTTCAATACCACTTTTGTAGAACGATTTATCCTTTGCCTCAAACTAGGCCTCAGCGTCAGCGATAACCTCTTCATTCGAGCGAAATTTCTTACCGGCAAGCATTTTTTTTAGGACTGCGAACAGCCAGTAGTCGCTGGGAGCCAAATCTGGTGAATACGGTGGATGTGGGAGCAATTCGAAGTTCAATTTATGTAGTTTTGCCATTGTTTTGATTGACTTGTGACACGGTGCGTTGTTTTGATGATACAAAATTTTTTCCCGCCCATATGCGGACATTTCTTTGCAATTTCGAGCTTCAAACGCTCCAATAGTATTCACTGTTGATGGTAATTCCTGTTTAAAGATAGTTGATGAATATTACACCACGTACATTCAAAAATACCGAGGCCATAACCTTTCCAGATGATTGTTGTGGTTTCGGGCGCTTTGGATGAGATTCTCCAGTTGCTGTCCACTCAGATAACAATCGTTTTGATTCCGGAGTGAAGTGATGGATCAATGTTTCATCCATTGTCACATATCGACGCAAAAATTCCGGTTTTTTATGTTTAAACATGGTCAAACAGTGCTCAGAAGCATCAACACGTTCTTGTTTTTGGTCAATAGTGAGTAAACGCGGCACCCACTTTGAACAGATCTTTCTCATAGTCAATTGTTCATGCAATATAAAGCTAACACGTTCTTTTGATATCTTTACGATGTCAGCTAACTCGCGCAAACACGAAATTGTTTTTGATCCATAGTTTTGAGAATATTAAAAGTAGCGTCATTCTTAGCACAATAAATCACGAACTAATGAATAGAATATCATGAAATTTTGACAGCTGTCTTTTTGAGGTTAGTACTAACTGAAAAACAGGCGGTTGCGATAAAACTAGCGCCATCTATGTGTTAGACCCGGGACTTTTCAGCCCATATAATATTTAAAAAGTTCTAACTTGTTCATGAACATCGTTGTGAGTTCATAAGTAATAGACGTAGGTACTGTTGTAATGAATAAGTACTACAGACAGTTTTTATAAATAATCAGTTTCTTCTTTGACTGCAAACGATGAAAATTTGCAAACTATAGTCGGATATAATGTTTAAGACAGTTCAAAATTACTTAAGGTCGATACAAACACATCAGTTCCGTAACGTCACAGTTCCGGCGCCGAACCGAACAATCCGTCATAAATATTGTTTAATAGAAATATCCGGCGGCGTTCACATTTATCCGTTGCCAAAGTTTCCAAGCAGTCAGGCTTCGACCCGTTTCACGTCCGGCCGATTTTTGAATCTCTGCGAGTATATTTTTTAGTTTTGCCGGAAACATGTCGGGCGGTACAAATGAAGAAAATAATGATGAAATTTGACATCATCATGAAGCATTTTTTTATACAGTGTCGCGTATTCTCCTTCGGTATCTCTTTTCTTCCATGCATCACGGATCCATTTCCGTCGTTTTGCTTGGCTTGTTTCCGCTTCTTTCTCTTCGTCCAAACATGTAGCAATTATTGCTAATTCTTCATCGGAAAAACTTGCCATCTTTTCGGGTGTGTGCGAACAAACCGAACGAATCAGTCAAAAAAATTCTGTGACGGAACGGTACCGGACCTTTAATGTTAATTAGACCCGTTTCACGTCCGGCCAATTTTTGAATCTTTGCGAGTATATTTTTTGGTTTTACCGGAAACATGTCGGGCGGTACAAATGAAGAAAATAATGGTGAAATTTGACATCATCATGAAGCATTTCTTTTATACAGTGTCGCGTATTCTCCTTCGGTATCTCTTTTCTTCCATGCATCACGGATCCATTTCCGTCGTTTTGCTTGGCTTGTTTCCGCTTCTTTCTCTTCGTCCAAACATGTAGCAATTATTGCTAATTCTTCATCGGAAAAACTTGCCATCTTTTCGGGTGTGTGCGAACAAACCGAACGAATCAGTCAAAAAAATTCTATGACGGAACGGTACCGGACCTTTAATGTTAATTAATACTTATTTAAGACCTGCCAAATCTAGTAACTTTTTGTATCATACTCATACAATAAAACTTCTTTGTACTTTATGAATAAAAAAAAATCACCTTGATCTTTTACACCAAAGCCATGTAATAAAAATTTATATACGTTGGACACTGTATAATTTTTTTTTCACTGAAATGGATTAATTCAACAGTTGTGTTGTTTGGCATGTCCTAGCTTCACAGCATCGCATGTAGAAAGCGTTAACGAATAAACTTTCATTTTTTTCAAAATAAACATTGACGGCCTCCAGGAGTGGGCAATAAGTGCAACAAGAAAAAAAAAACGACAACGAAATATGAAAACAAACTCTATGAATCGTGAAAATAATGTTCGAATGGCGTTTGCGTAGGAACAGCCCCTTTAAAAGCCGCTCTCCACTATTTCATCCTTTACAGTTTAACGCTACCTTCACATTATCGTCTCGACTAAAGCCTAAAATAAAATAGCGCGCCAAAAACTTTTAAACCTGTTGATTCTGGTGTCATGTTTTGAATATTACGCGGGTATCTACGATGATGGGGTTGATATTTTACATGTTGCTGCTCGTTTCGACTGAAGGAATTCCCGTTGGCAGACCGCCATTGTTGGATGAGTACCCCGATTACCAGCTAGGCGTCAGATACGATGAATATCCGGTGAGTATAAATGATTTATTGAACCACTTTTGACACTTATTGGACAAGAACGAAAAGTTATTTTTCATTTTAATTTGACGACACGCATTGGCTTTCTTCTCAACGACCAGTAAGTGATGGCGATCCTTCAATGATAATATTATTTGATATTTTCAATAGAGTAAACTGTTAATAGGGAAAAAACATCTTTGTTATTTGGTGATTGAAAAAATTAGGTTAGTTTTTCTAATTTCTGAAAGGTTATCCAAAAAAAAACATGCCATCCGAACAGGAGAGATGCTGGATTTAATTAGATTTGTGAGAAACTCTTGTGTGAAATATTCAACGACCGAGGATTACATTCATATACGCAGGCAAGTCTACAGGGTTTGCTAGAAAGTTTCCTTTCTCTTCCAAAGTTTAAATATGTCCTTTTAATGAAGAAATATCCGATTACTGAGATTTTTAATGATGAATAAGAACGTTTATCTTCAACTGTCATGTAACGGGTACGATTTGACACTATTTTCAGTGTCATAATGACCGCACTAGTGCGATAATAATAATCAAGAAATATATTAATACCAGAATTAAATATTGGAAGCTGCATTTTTAATATCCGAAGGGATATTGTCTTCGCTTGAACTCATTTTTATAGATTTTTGTTCATTAAACTTTGACAATTTAATGACATAACTAATTTATTTTAATTCCACAGCTTTGTTTGTCTTTGTCACAAAATATGATCTACAGTACCTCATGTTTGCAGCCAATATTGTTAACAATACGTTGGATTGAAATATTTTTTTAAAATAAAATTCTATGATATACTGTTGATAATACTAATAAACAGTTGTAGATAAAATTTTGTACGTAACACGTGGGAAGGGAATTATTAACGCACTTATGTGCAAACTTCACATGCGTGCGTTAATAATGTCCCTATCCCTCTAATTACGTTAATAACTATTATAGTTCTCGAAGATAAAAACCTTGATGGAAATACAGAAGAAGTGAAAATAATGGCGGTAACAATATTATATAATTATTAATGAAACAAGAATAATTGAAAGTTTGAATTCAAGAGTTATCTCTGATGAGGAGGCAGATTGAGGCCACGAAATCGTACTGAACTTCATCCTTCCTATCCTACCTTTTTCTATCTCTTTATCATGACTCCAAAACAGGAGTCAAAGTGTCGAGAAAATTATTTTTCTGAACGCAGTTCATCCAGAAAACCTAGTAGTCATGTAAATATTGTTCTCGCCTAGTTCATTGAGTTTGCCTAGGCATTCCCATACCATTTTGGAACTGATTACACCATTGGTACCCTAATAATGCAGCTTTACCATCTCGTAATTTCTGAGCTCTCCAAAATTGCAAGGGTACATTTCACAATATCTAGTTGTATCTGGTCGAAAGAATAATAATAAAACTTTATGAATCCCCTATTGTACAGTAAACAGTAACAGATCTGTAGTCTGTAAAATTTAGATACTTGAATTAAATATTATTTTACCAGCCAAATATTTCAGTTGTAAAATAATCATACTATTAGACATTATCTTTTCGAAGAAACGAGTACGATACTGTACTATTGTTTGGATTCGTTTTTGGTTTCCTAATTTTTTGGATCTAGGACTCATTTTTACAATTTTTTTATACAACAAGTCTTTATCACCAGAAATTACAATGTAATTAATATTGACAGTTGACACAAACCTATTTTAAATTTTCTAAGAGTTCCTAAATATCACAAAAACCTGAAAATTAAAAATTCAATTTTTCCTCCTTTACCCTTTGACAGAAATCGACCAGATACGTTGTGCATCGTATTCTAAAGCACCCCCTGTAGAAGTAAAAAGCCATAGGCGATATAATATAATTATTGCTATGTGATATAATCGTTTCTATTACCTTCAATTATAATAAAGATCTCGCTCGCACTAATCTTATGAGAAATAGCTACTGAACCAAAAGTGACCACAGGATGCTGAATATTATTTTAATCGTCTTTATATTGCACGACTAAAAAAAATAAGCATTAATATAGTGCCCAGAGAAAAGTTTTTGCAATAATTCCTAACGGCCAATATATTCTATCGAAAATAACAGATTTTATACTATTATAACGCCTCAAATTTTTCAAAAAACAATAACCGTCCACATAAGAAGAAACAACTACTTTTTGGGCTATTTGCCCTGACAGACATTGAATTGAAGTTAAATAGATAAACAAAATAAACCAAACATTTTGGTTTGCAATCAGAAGTGACATGACTTGTAAACCGGTTTCGGCGTATTTGAACCTCATCAATCCAAGGTAGATATTCTATTATATATATATGTTTCGATATGTGATTTCAGTGTCATCTTCAGTCCATGATTATGCTCTCAGAGCTCTTGGACGGAGAATATCTACCTTGTACAGCCCAAATCGGTCTCTAATTGCAAACCAAAATGGTTGGTTATATACTGATCATATACCAGCCTCGTTTAACTTCAATTCAATGTCTATCGAAGTATATAGCCCGAGAAGTAGTTGTGTCATTGTGTTTTGAAAAATATTTTTTAAAAACGTTGTAAATCTATTATCTTTGATCTATATTGGTAACACGCTTTACTAAATACAATTTTGCAGGAAACTATAATTAAATATACCATCCATTATCTTACTTTTGTATACGTGATATTTATTGGCAGACTATAGGAGCAATTCTCTAGGCAAATGTTAACGCATGGTTAAAATTTAGACAATCTGCTTACTTCATTTTACTACTCCGTATGCCTGATAAGCATTAAAATATTAACGTATAGTTGACGTAAAAGATATAGTGCAGCTATCTAATCGTATATCCCCTTTAAGTTATGTTTGATTGGGCTATGACGGTATACTCTTAGTCTTAGAATCAAACAAAAAGTCGGCAACTTTAAGTTCGCACTATATCTTTTAGGTCAACTATACAACTCTTAATAGGACACCATACCTGTTAAAAATTAAATCCTGTTTTAGACTATGTATAGATTAAAACATTTTTAATCGCGGAAACTACGTTAACTATAACGGCGTGCTCAAAATATTAGTCCTTCCAAATTATCTCTGACAGGACTATTTCTAGCATTTCTAAAGCTTTTAAACAATGGTTATTTTATTATATTTTTTTTCTTGACTGCAAAGTTTTCAAATAAATTATCCCCTGTAGTGATATCATTGTCATCTTCATGCAGGGACTTTTGACGTCGCAGATGCTTCGGCAACTAAACTGATAAAGTATTTGTATGGCGCTTTAGAAATATTAATTACCCCCTTTAATTAAAATACATAAATCCTCCGTGGGCATGACAATTTGTTTAACTGACGTTGTCAAAAGATAAAATTTAAAAGTGTATTAAAAAGAAGAATAGATGTCTGATTTTTGTTTGATTTTAAATAATTTGGTATCTAAACATCTGGTTGTTACATTTTTTGAAACAGAACTCGAAGAAGTGACCAAATCAGTTAACACCAGATGGAAAAGTGATTACAAGATGAGTTAAATATTGCTAATGAGATCGTTTTTTGAAAAATCGTCTCATTGCAAAGAAAATGCGTCGTTCTATTTCATCTCCGATCCATGAACTACTAATGAGCAGAGTCTGCCTTGGTTTTCCAGTCTTGGTCTTGCAATTTTGCAAGACCAAGATCATACATACAATAGCAAAACCAAGACCGAGACCGAATGAACAAGAACAAAACCAAAACCAAGACCGAGTATGCAAGACCAAGACAAAAATGCAATTAGACCTTTAATTTTAAATAGGATTTATGAGAATTATTGTCTTAATATAATATGTCGTTGATCATTTATAATTTATACCTATCAAAAGACTGGAAAATTAGTAAGTAACAAACTATTTGAGCAAGACCAACAAAAATTGCAAAAGACCGTTAGAGCCACGAGAAATTTCGACAACGTCCATTTCAAATAATTGGCACAAGTAGACATGCAAAAATATTTAATAGCTGTTCATTACTCTTCGAAGTGAATAGAGGTGTAGTTAACGTAAAATATATAGTGCTAACTATCTAATCGTATATCCCCTTTAAGTTATGTTGTAGATCTAAACTCTGAAAGGTATTTATATTATTTTCGTCTACTTACCAAACATAATTCTATATTGTATTTGTATTTAGACCCATCAGTCCATCCTTTATTAACCGTATCGTGTGTATCATACCGAGTTACGTCCAAATAGATAATTGCTAATAAATGTATGTATACTTACTTACAATTTCCACACAAAAACACACACACTTTCTTGATGTCACACCACCGACTAAAGAGAACACCTGCAAACCTCTCTCAAAAATAGTTATAGCTCAGTCAAACTATTAAAGGCACTCACTCGCTATCGCTCGTTCGTCCTTTACGCAGTTTTGTTTATTAATCGCTTTCATTAACAAACCAGTTTATTAAATAATTATTAACGATTATTAGTTGAAATTAAAACATTAAATGAATTTATCGTCAACTAAGTAAGCATTTTAAATAATTATAATATTAACTGGGCTATGACGGTAGTCTTAGAGTCAAACAAAAAGCTGGCACTATACCTTTTACGTTAACTATAGCTTCTTTGCGCTTATTAGGAATGAGTAATATTATTTTACAGCTGAAGAAAATGAATATGGTTCCAAAGCCACTTGTAGCAGCCCATACTATCCCAAAAGTGATAAAATAGCTACAAAAACAATGTTGAAAAAAATATCAGATGAAAAATATCAAGGAGAGAACATACAACAGAACAGACAACATCAAAATAAACTGTACGACCGATCGAGACATCCACTGCCAACATTACAAGTGGATCAGTATTCTTAATCATAGGAAATGTTCTGATTGGTTCTGAAACGTCTTCCGGATTGTTCATGTATGGAAACAATCAATGGAAAAATTTTTGGAAGAAATCGAATTGATCTTCGTGTATCAGTAAATTAACAAGCAAGCGGGAGAGATTTGGAACTAGGTACCAAGTTATGAAAATGGAGAATCTTGATAGCCTGTGCAGTGTCCAGCCCAAACTTAGATACTCGTAAGCGTAGAGTACCAGAAAGGCTCAAATATTTTGTTCAGCCTTAAGGGGGGAGATGTTATATATGTGATATTTATATATTTAGCGGTCAGTAAATCGTTTACTATAAGACTATTCAGATGCTCGAAGGTGGTTAGTTAAACATTTCAACCCACTCGCACCAAGACAGACGTTTTTACACCTGCAGGAGATAAACTTTGGTGGAATGAGAGGTTTAAAGGTGACAGAAGACAAGCCGTAGCTGGGAACGGAGTAAAATACTAGATTGGCTTACCAGTACTAGGAATTCTAGAGCGATTTTAGAAAAATGTAATTTTTATTGACAGACTTTTATTCGCAATCGTATTTTTAAACTTCACACTTTATATCCGTTTCAGTGAGTTAACAACTGCAGAGCGGATGTCTGTCGTAGTTTATCTCATCGATTAATCTAGAAAAATTATTGGAAATGTTGTCTTACTTCATTCAAAGTGATGTTACTTACTTGTACAGAAATAGATGAACAATTATTGAATGTTGAAGGAGATTTATATATTTAGGTGTGGTAAATTGTTTGTTTATCAACAAGAAAGTTGGTAAAGATCCGTGGATAATATTAATTTTTCCGAGATTATCTGTGGTGTGATGATATTATTTTAAATATTTTTTGTAAAATCGCATGATTCCGTATAATTCACCGGGCCCAAACTCATTTATTTTAACTTAAGTTTCGCTTAACGATATCTCTAACAACTCACCACACACGTGAATTGAGATCAATCTAATTTTCTAATATTCTGTCACTGGTACGGTTAATGACTAATAGATAATTTGCTGCAAGCTTCAAAACATTTATGGAAGCGTAAAGGTTTCCATCAAATTCCATGATACTAGGATGAAATTAGATATTATCATGTTATTGAAAAATTGGATAAATTAGAATTTGGTGTAATTTAAAATGCTTGTCAATATTAAGGATCTACTTGTCCACTCAGTTATTATTAAAAGTAACTATTTATAAAAGAAATAACCTCGAATTTTAAAATTTAAATGTACTTTAACATTGCTGATAGAAGGAAGCAAAATATGTATTATTGTTAGTTTTCTGTAGTCCCTTCAGTTCTAATACACATATATAAACTATTGTATAAATCCGTACCTTCTCTGTGCTTTACTAGATTAGATTAGAAATGGAGTGGCTCTTTGTCCTACCCCACTGCTACCTTTGCAGATCTATTGTGGTCCCCCCTATCCTTAGAGCTCGATATCTAGCTTTATTCTTTTTGCTAAACCTATTAGCCTGGATACCGCCTCCCTTGCTCTCTGCCCTCGGTTTTCCTTCTCCGAATAAGTGAAACCGCACCGTTACTAGGCCGCACTCACAGAGTATGTGCTCCGCGGTTTCGTCTTCTTCCTGGCAAAACCTCAGCATTGCCACCATCATCCTCGTCGTTTCTCGACTTTGACATAGTAGGTCGCGTGACAGTTTGGCCGAAGGGCTTTTAAGGAATAGTTTAGCGTGCCTTTGTCCTGGGGTTTTATGCCACCAGCGCAACGCCTGGTTGTTTATCCATTGGTGGATGCTCTCCTTAGTACCCAGGTTAGGGTCACTCTATTATGACTACCTAGTCTGTTGAGGGATTTGCGACACTCCCACACCAGATTTAACTTTGTCCGATATGAGCTTATCGCCTTTAGTGCTGATTGGCTGTCGGAGTAGATGACGATTCTTTGGTTATCCACCTCTCGTCTCATCAACTCTTTATCCACCTCTCGTCTCATCAACTCTTCTCTCTCTGCTTTATACTAACCCCAAGAGCTCCTTCCTCTTGAGTCTTCTCATTGGATAGATAGCCTCATCAATGTTCGCATAGTCTTCCTTCGTGACAGTTAGCAAACTTGATAACCGTCCCGATCAGGGTCAATATTCCGGCAGTACAGTGTTTCTCTGGTACAACTCCAAAGATGAATGCCGTCAGTCCAAGCTGGTTTTACTATCACTGGCAAATGGAAATTTCAGAGCGAATTTGTCTCTTCAAATCAGGTAATTGAATCCAATTATTCATTTTTGTAAAGTTTCAGTACGATTGGCTATGTTGGAGCTCCTGATTTTACATCTTTTTTGGCTCTACACAGGCAGTGGCAGATTTAGGCTTCTTGCCGCCCTAGGGCCAGTATGATGTGCAGCCCTTTTAGTGGAATCTTCTTACTAGCTTACTAAACAATTACTAGAATTGCTGTTTCTAAACGCTGTAATTTTCGCTGCAATCCTGTAGCTGCAGATCTCGTTGTCGGTTTCTCATTTCTGCTCTCGGCAATTAATTCCAGTGCATAAATTATTCCAGACTACTACTTTTCTAATGCGTAACATGCATCGTATCGAGCAGACCAACGAGTTTGAGAAAAAAATCGTAACTCTCAAATTTTTACGCAGCACCGAGAACTCCCAACGATGTGAGAAGAAATTAGTACTTGCAAAGTAGAAAATAGAGTCGACTGTTTCTGTTACAGATTCAACTGCACGTGATTTTACTAAATTTTGGGTATTGGATTATAAATAATTTATTCAAGATTGGACGAAACATTTTTTCTTCACGTTTAATTTGGTGTATTTTGATCATTCTTCGTCTCAATATCTTCATCTACGTTCCTAAATCATGTTTCAGCTTGATTCCACTTCTAGAAAGCTACTAAATCATCAGCAATCTAAATTAAAACTTTCAAATATGCTTTTAATTAATATTTCCATGTTCATTTCTCTACTCCCACTTGTTTTCTGTAAATTGTATAATGATACTTCACAAAAATACTCTGCCACTCACCGTTGGCGTTGTTTTAAACAACCCATTCTGTAAGTAACCCACTGAAATTGATTATTTTGATTATTCATTGATTGTTAATTGTTAAAAGTGCTATTCTCTATTAAAACGCCCATTGAGCTTCCAGACAGTACGTTCTTTGAGGTATTGTAATAGAAATACTAAATACTGTTCAGTTTTTACCAGCACTTTACTTAATAGACAACAAGTATTCTTTTCATAGAACAGGAACGGATTTAATTATTATATCGTGAGAGAATATGGGGAATTTTGAGTAGTTCTAATAGTTCTAGCATATTATTAATTTGTCACGGACAAGCTGAAGCACAGAACAACAATCGCGGAGAAAATATGAAATAATATATAAAGTAACATTTAATTATGTATGTATGATGAGGTGACATACACTGAGACCTAAAAGATCTATTGTGTCCCCTTACTTCTACTTAGTTCCTGAGGAACTTCTCAAAGACTAGTAGCTCCTTTAGTCCTATTTCACTGAGGAATTTTAGGATATCTGCAGGCTTCGACTTAGGTAAATGTCCCTCTTCTATCCAATCATGTCCTAGGTGCTGTGCCCTAGGATTCCGAATTGCAGTGCAATACGCAAGTTTCTTCTTTCATGACACAGAATCTACATTCTTCTTCCTCCACTATTTTGAACTTTTCCAGCTGCCCGTTCAGGCGGCGCAATGTCCCGTTAGGATCCCTGTTTATACACAGTGCAGTTTTACTTTGACTTATGCATTCATTTGATCTCAACGGGTTGTAGCCACCCATCAGAAAATTTGATTGTCTAAGCCCTACTAGATCTTTCCATTGATCAGATATCCTCTTTTCTTCGGCTTTGCCTATTTTTTCCAATATTACATTAGGGCCGATACCGCAAAAGGGTTTCGGTCCCCCTCTTTGCTAGTCCATCTGCTATTTCATTTCCTTCTATTCCAGTCTCTCGTGGAATCCACAGTAAGGTTACTAGATTGTTCTCGCCTATAAAATGAGGGGTAGACTGGCCGGCAACAGGTAGATGGCAAGGGAGAGAACGTATGCAAAGTGGCAAGAGAGGTGGGATAAGCTGGAGCACAAAGCGCAGTGGACAAAGACCATGATAAAAGACGTCAAAAGCTGGGCAGAATGTAAACACAAGAATACGTCTTACTTCATCACGCTGATTCTTACGGGACATGGGTCGTTCGGCTCCTTCACGCATAAAATTCCAAAAACGCCAGATGACATCTGTGTAAAGTGCGGGGTAAGGGATGATCCGGGCCATGACCTTTATGAATGCGCTAGATGGAACATGAAGAGAAACAACCTAGAAGCAAGTATCGGCGTAATACCTCCAGTGACAGAAATTACCGGTTACATGTTAGAGAGCCAAACAACATGGAAAGCAGTGGCCGCATACATGGTTACGGTCATGGAAAAGAAGGAAAAAGAAGACAGGAATAGGCAAAGGTAAATAAGTGAGTAGATACACAAAACGGGAGGTGCGCTTAATATCCTACCAGCGTGCACCACTCCCATGTAATAGAGGAGGGTGGTTTAGTGCGGTGAAAGTCCCACACGGACCACAGCATTGCACTGCCCGCTGTGAGGAAGGCATTAGCATCCACCCAACCTCTTGGGTGAAAAAGAAAAAAAAGATTGTTCTCGCCTAGTTCACTGAGTATGTCTAGGCATTCCCACACCATTTTGGAACTGATCACACAAGAACCCAGTGCTTTAATGGCTGCTTGACTATCCGATATTATGATAATCCTTTGCCTTCTATATCCTTTGTCAATATTGAACTGGGCACACTTTCTTATTGCGTGAATTTCCGCTTGAAAGATATTTGGTGTTTTTCCCAAGGTTTCAAATATTTCGTCTCTGGACCTGTGGTTTTGAAAGTTAGTTTTTATCACAATTAAAATATGCAAGAGATCTGCTCTTTAAGAAGCTTAAGAAATGTTCCACCTTTTGTCTATTTGTTAAACAAAATTAATACCTTTCCATTATGAACGTTTTTGAAAATTAGACGGAACGTTCTAATCTCTTACTTAAAACGGATTTCGTATCTTGAAAAGCAGTTTATTAAATATAACAGGTAAAACAAAGCGGGGGATATTTTCTACTTAAAAATTTACATTATTTTGTAAGGTACGTACAAAAGTATAAAAAAAATCGGAGGCGTGAAAAACAAATACCCCGTCAATCACGATTCTTACAAAAGAAATCTTTTCACCTTAACAAACAGTGCGTGCTGTGGTAGTGACACAAATACGTCTATTGTTTTATTCCGAAGTAATTTAAAATCCAAAACCTCTTAGACGCCGCTCTTATTATTTTCATTCAAGATAGAAAGAATAAAAAAGTCTGTTAAGTAGTTTTTAAAAAATGCACTTCTACAAAATATTTTAATTCATAGTATTAGGGTGTTGTTTTAAATTCCTCTCCATAAAAATCGTTGTAGAATTTCAAGATTTTCCTGACGAAAACCTTTAAAGGATTTACATTTTTCCCACGTTCTAAGATTGTGAAGTTTTCCAGCGATTTATCTGCTCTTTTGAATCCTTCTGAATTGAGAGTTTATTTTCAACAATTTATGAACACTGATAGTTATTTTCAATTTTTTTTCCTTTGTTATTTAAAGGTGCGTCCTCACCAAGTCGACAGTCGATCGACATGGTCGATCAACAAGTCGACAAAACTGCATCCGTCCACACCAGAGTTGACAGAAATGTTGTCGATCAGTCTAATCAACATGTCTGACGAAGATGTCATAGTTGCTTGTGCCTCATGTTCCTGTTTTTGTAGTTTTTAGCTTTGGAATCCCATAGATTTGACTTCAATTTCTATGCCTCAATAAAAGCTATGACTTTGTCTTGTTCTGATTCCATTTTCTAAGAAAATACACGACTACGATGTCAACGTAAACGTCAAGACTTCTCTGAGTACTCAATTTGTCGAATGTCGAACGTCGAAAACACGTCCACACACTAAAGCCGATCGACTGCTCATTCATGTTTACCGACAGTCGATGGAAAACAATTCGACATGTCGATCGATTTATTTTATCGATCAACAGTGTCGACTCGGTAAGGACGCACCTTCACGTTCACGTTCTGCGACTGAGGATAATTAATCTCCGATGCCGTGAGCACACTACCCCTAACCGGAAATTTTGCCAAACCCACTAGTGTTCCTACCAGTGCTCATTGGTATAATGCCTGAGAACTGTTATATTCTACTCCCCCTACTAGTCTAAAGTACACCCCCGTAGTCTAAAATGTTCCGCTGTAAGCTGTACGGGCTTTACGGTTCCCAGTGGTCACCCATCCAAGTACTAACCGCGTTCGACACTGCTTCACTGTAATTATCGCATGAAGTTGTCAACGTGTATAATTGTAAAAATATAAATTAATAATCATATTCTTGAATTAATTAGTACTTTTAATTATTATCTCAAATGTGTACAAACATGGGTGGATACAATAAATTATTAAATTGACGATAATGCTTTAATTACTGATGTGGAAGATAAAAAGCAATTGTATAATTATTAAACGTTGTTTCTTGTAATCTTTTCCAAAGTATCGAACATAATTTTCTGGTTGAAGTGTAGCGTTGAACTCAGTTTGAACCCTCTTTAAATTATCAAATAAAGCGTCTAGTTCATCTGTTAGAAATATTGTCAATATAAATTAAAATTCTTGATAATGTAAATTATTACAAGTAATTTTTGACCTCTCTTCGTTTTGGACAATTATTTCTTTTCCTTTTTCTTCCAACTGCACCTCAAGCTGACAGACATTTTGCTGTTCTCATTCTAACACTTCTTACTGGATGAAATTAGCTCCCTCTAAATGTTAGTAGCTATCTGGTTGTTACCAGCTTGCAAGAGCTTGGTACCTAGCGAGTTTAATGCTGTTTTCTTACACAGCTACCGATTGTTCTGTGAACTGAGGTATTCAAAAATCAGCTGATCTATTTCTTCAAAGTTGATTAATCTTCCAATTTCTCTCATTATGGAGCTATGTTTTTTTAGGGCTATTAGCTGAATTATATAATATATTATCTTTGAGAAACCTCATACCTGTAGCCTTGGTTGAAAGATCCTTATACAATCCTACAGTCAGGCAGCACTTAAATCCTTAGCTTTGCAATAAAATATCAGACATCCAGCTTCTGTTCCTGTCAGTTCTAGATTCGTCTGCATGCTTCCAGCACATCCCAGTTTAATGGTATGGTTGGTTATTGTGGCCAATATGTTATCACTTCTCATTTCAAGAATCGAGTTTGTGATCTGTGATTCTGGAATGCATATGAGTGTTGGTTTCTTCGTGCCAATTATTCCCATTGCATGCCAACCTCTATGCAACCATTCTAGCTTCCGCCTTAACAGGCAAAAAGGAGGTAGAATATTAAGAGTGGCTTCCATTGCCGCAGTCGGGCTGCTTCTCATCGTACTCGTTATGCACTGACAGGCAAGATTTGATAGCTCCAGTTCAGCTTTCCTTTGATCTGTTTTTGGCCACCAAACTAAGGTGACATAGGTGACCACACTAGAACTATTTTCTCTTCATTGGTTTTGTCATGTAGGTGTAAATTTCTGGTTAGTTTTGCATCCAGAATTATACCCTGACACTTGACGTCCTGGCTTAGACACGTTGAAGAGACTTGGCAGTTTTAGTCTCTCAAGCTTCCTGTTTCTAGTGAAGGAAATGAGCGCAGTTTTAGAGGCATTGATAAGAAGAGGTTGTCCATGGAAGAGGAAGAGCTGCATATATTAGATTCGAATGCAAAGCACTGATTCACCGGAGATATAAACCGCTTTTGGGACTAGAGTCCAAAAGGGAAGAACTTCTAGGAGCTTGATAAGGACAAGTAGTCGCTTCCCATAAATAGTACAACCAAAAATACAAAAAGCCTGAAGGATGAGTGGTAGAGGACTAAGTATACTGTAGAAATCAATTAATCTATTACCTAATTATATATATCTCACGTGAATGACTGTCTGACATCGAAATAATATGCAATTGCCCTACTAGAAAGACCGTTTACAATATTAGATATAAAAAAAGGGATGACGGGATGAAAACTCTAAGATACCGTGGAAAATGAGGATGTAAGTAAGTAGAGTAGAGATAATCGATATACTTTTCTGCAGAAGTTATGGACAGTCACCAAAAACTGCAGATGTAGATACCCTGTACATTTTTCCAAATAAAATTTTCTTTAAATATTCCACATACTGTTTTTTTTTGGTAAATTTTAGTATTGTTCGTTTTACGACTAACTTTTAACCCGTAAAACGAGATGGTAATTCTAAAACATGTTTTAACCGCGATTTTAATAGTATAGCTTTAAATGAAATAAAGCAGCACATATTTTATTTCCTTTCAAAGGTAACTGGGCCTTTAATATATGAAACAAAGTTTAGCAAAAGGTCATAATATTTTCGTTCTTCTCCACTTTCATTTGTGTCTACCCCGCAAACCACTTTTATTTTCATATATGTCTAAGCGCAAGCTGTTACTTGTAAAGTACATAATCAAACCGTTTAAGTTAAAGTTGTACATTAGGCAATCTGCGACTTTGTCAAATAAAATTGTATTTCTTCCAACAGGTACATTAGGTACCGTACCATTTGTCAGTTTTATTTCTCCCGAGTCGATTTGGTGATGTAATATTGTCGCCTATGGTGGAAATGCTGACCGGATATTGTAGGCTAAGGAAGCATTTGCACACAATTGGCATAGAAGATGACAGCCCATGTAGTTTTTGCCAGAAAGGATGAAACCGCGGAACACTTAGGTACTCTGTGAGTGCGAAGGCCTAGTAAGGGTGCAGTTTCACCTATTCGGAGAAGAAAAACCAATTGCAAACAGAGAGCTACGCAAGGAAGGCGGTATCCAGGCTAATAGGTCTAACAAAAATAGTAAAGCTAGATATCGAGCTCTAAAAATAGGGAGGACCACAATAGATCTACAAAGGTCGCAGTGGGATAGGACAAAGAGCCAGTCCGTTTCTAATATAATCTACTTTTCGCCTAGTTTTGATATCAGTTTATGAAAAAGACGTAAAGGGCAGCTTTGACTTTCACTATTGGAAATCTACCATTTGCTACTGAGCACCGGATTATATTCAATACGATTTGCTGGAGAATCATCGATATTTTTCTCGATTTTAAAAAAATCCACCAGGCAAGCAACTGCCTCTCCTCCTCGCCACTCTGATTCTACAGCAGCAATATGGTAAAATTTAGCATAATACATTCAGGAGTATTTTCATCGCAAAGCAATATTATTTTGTTAACTTTTGACTTCAACGAAACTGAACTGGACCTACGTTTACATGGATCTGCTTGTAGTTTCTTCCTGATTTCATCGCGGACTTCTCGGGCTGGTTTAAATACATTGTTAAACTGGTAAATCATAATATTATAGTCATTATAGTCCTTCTCTTGTAAAACGAAACGTTCAACATTGTCTTCACCGTTGCTTCTTTAAATTCGGTCCCGTCTTTCATTCTCATATTGACCGCACAATCTTTTAGTATCAACGCCAATTCGTTCGCAGAAAAAATCCATAAATATTCCCCAAATATATTTGTCACTGTAGGCTGTATTTCTGGAAATTTTTTCCTTGATTAGCGCATTTATACTTTGAACATTCGCATTGCCAAAACCTGATATTTTGAAATTTATTTTTTATACAACGCATGTATACATAAAACACAATAAAAAAATCGATTAAAAATTATTGAACACTGTTTAACATTGAATAGACAACCCAAAACTGATCAGCTGTCCAAATTGTTTGCCCTGGACTTCTATATCAAGACACGTGATCTGGATTTACTAATTTACATTTTCCAGACATGGGAATCTTTGTCAAATTAGTTTATATTTAATTTCGTCGGGAGAAGGCAGATTATTAAAATTGTGGGATAAAAGATAAATAAAACTATGCATTGTAATCTTTTAAAATTATGTTTATTATTTTATACGAATACTAATCCTTATACGAAGCAACAACTTCAAGTCAGTATTGTAGTGACGTTACATTACAAAAAACACGGATAATTGTATGCATCGTAGGAGGCTAATGCAATTGTTGTTTGGTCTCAGCGTGAACATGTTATCGGCCTTCGGCTTTTAACTCCGAACTTAGTAACTAAACAAAAGTGGATGGAGATGCATTAACTGGCTCGCATTTAGCTCTTTGGGGTCGGTAAATGGGGATACATACATTGGAATTTTGACTAATGTACGGTGGCACAGTGTGGAATTTTGAAAAAAAAAAGTAAAAACTCGGCTTCAAAAAGGTTTGAGATACCGCGATTTTCTAATTTCGAATTCTATGGGTTTTTTTAAGAGGCTGTAAGTCATGAAAAATATTTTTTTTATAAATATAAGTAAATTACTTTGCGAATCAATATTTTTCGATCATAGGAACATTTTACAGCTCAGGAAAAACTACTTATTTTACTGAAAAAATCTTACTTTTTGGACCAATTTACCAACTCATTAAGTTACTCTTTGAAATGGTATTTTGTGTAGTTTCTCACTCATATTTCCCATTTCTTCAATCAAGATTACTTTACACATTAAAAAAAAATTATTATTGAACTGATAGATATAACTTCAGTTTATTCACTAGATTCCTCATCAGTACAACTTTACTCATTTTCACTATAATTTACTTTATTTATTTTTATATCAATAAGATATTAATTTTTTTTTAAATTTGAGGTAATTGTTCATAAAAATATGTCAAAGTTACAATTGAAGTGACGAAGATAAAAAATATCATGATGAATTTATTTTATACGTATATAATAGTTGACGTAAGAGATATAGTTCCAGCTATCTAATCGTATATCCCCTTTTAAGTTATGTTGCGGAGCTAAACTCTGAACGGTATTTATATTATTTTCGTCTACTTACCAAACATAATTCTATATTGTATTTGTATTTTGACCCATCAGACCTTCCTTTCTTAACCGTATCGTGTGTATCATACCCAGTTTCGTCCAAATAGATAATTGCTAATAAATATATGTATACTTACAATTTCCACACAAAAACACACACACTTTCTTGATGTCAGACCACCGACTGAAGAAAACACCTGCAACCATCTCTCAAAAATAGCTATACTTTAGTGAAACTATTAAAGGCACTCACTCGCTATTGCTCGTTCGTGCTTTAAACAGTTTCGTTTATTAATCGCCTTTATTAACAAACTAGTTTATTAAATAACTATTAACGATTTTTAGTTGAAATTATAATATTAAATGAATTTATCGACTACTAAGTAAGCATTTTAAATAATTATAATATTGACTGGGCTATGACTGTATACTCTTAGTCTTAGAGTCAAACAAAAAGCCGGCAACTTTAAGTTCGCACTATACCTTTTACGTCAACTATAACATGAAAAGAGTAACTTAATGAATTAGTAAGTTGGTCCAAAAAATAAGATTTTTTCTGTAAAATAAAGAAATTTTCCAGGTTTGTTTTCTTCTTATACTTCATATAAGGAACTATAGAATGTTCCTATAATGGAAAAATATAAATAATTTACAGGTATTTATAAAAACATCTTTTTCCATGACTTGCAGCCTCTTGAAAAACCCCATAGAATTCAAAATTTGAAAATCGCGGCATCTCAAATGATAGCTTATCGAGTGAGCTACAATTTAAAAAAAAACATTTTCCTTAACCTTTTTGAAGCCGAGTTTTTACTTTTTTTTTCAATATTCACACCTACAATAGTAACACAATAAATATTTTTGTTGTTATTTGTCATTTTAGTAAAGCGTGTTATCAATAGATGTCGAAGATAATAGTATTACAAATTTGAAAATTACTTTCCAAAGTCCAGAACTATGCTCCCAGAGCTTCTGGACGGATGTTATCTACCTTGTACTGATGATTCGCAAATACGCCGAAACCTCTCTACAAGTGATATTCTTAGTAATAATATAACAAGAGAGTGAGAATAAATTGAAAATAATTTGACAGATTTTTTGAAAACTTGCCAGGCAATAGTGACGAGAGCCCGCAGAGATCGAGTGGCTATTTCCAAATGGCAACAAGTTTGAACAAAATCTGTCAAATTATTTTGTAATTTATGGAACTCGCGAGTTATATTTTACTGGATTATTTTTTGATTCACAAATTTTTACAATAAAAAAGATCAATAAAACTATCATGAAATTATTGAAAAATAATATAATTTCTTTCTTTGGTGAAGGTCTTAAATTGTCTCCATATAGACTGATTGCTTATTAGAGTATTTTTCGAAGTGGTCTCTAAAATCTTTTTTTGTTATTTCTGCATCAGAAAAGGTTCTAAACCGATAATTTTCACCCATTTTATATATCGCGTTGACACAATTAGGTAATTATTTTGACAACTATCTGACACTTGCTAGGCAAATAAAAGCCACAGTGATTATTCCCACTATAATAATGACATAATTGGTTGAGACTTACCCTTGTGACAAATAAAGAAACATTTCATTGGTTTTAAGAAACGTCAAAAAATAATTCTTTCTAATTACAAACCAGAATGGTTGGTTTTATCCTACAGAAATACCAGCCCCGTTTAACCTGTGTAATTCAATACCCTTCGTGGCATATAGCCAGGGGAGTAGTTGTTGCTTATTGGTGAACGGTCTGCTCTTTGAAAAGTAAGTAGTATAATAGTTTACTATTATCTTTGACATATATTTTTGTTTTCAATATTTTAACAAATGGTGTTTAGAAATATTTGATTCGCACACTATACGATTTATAAAATGATACAAAAAAATATGTAAAAATGTATTGAGAAATATGAATTTTTTATGACCCAAGTGATAGTTACTTCTTCCAACATCGTTTTATGGAAAAGGAGAGATGCGTGTAATTTTTGATTTAAATTCCAAAGATATTAAAATTCATCAGAAAATCCCAGAGGCATGAGCCATTGGTTTCAAATTCGAAAGGGCATACCATTAGTGTACCTAGTATTAGTTGAAATAATTCTTTTGAAGTAAACTAGTTATGAAATTTGAATAAATCCATCAAGTTCTGCATGTAAAGTGGAATTTATAAATGTATTTTATTGATTTAGAAGCTTTCGAAACTTCGCGTCTCATCCGTTATATTAATAGTTATAAATTGAACTAAAACAAAATATTCTTCAAACTCTACGAAAGAACGCAAGTAATTTTTTAAATCGGAGAAAACTTTGATATATTCAGATTAATCATAATAATATAACAATTAAAGTTTAGTTTATTTTTAAATTTCTCTTCCAAAACCGGTTGGCTTGACTACTTGTAAATAACTAAATATTTGTAATCGGTCTAATCTGATCGAAAGGAAAAGTCGGCAAGTGCGATGAACACGTGTTTAAGCCTCTACAAATGATTTTGGACAAACTTTAATCACTTGTGATGTCTTTTGGCATTAAATAAAAACAGGAATTAAATTCATTGAAACTAATTACAAATCAAAATAATACGTTTATTTTATTTAAAACATTAGTTGAATCGCTAATTGTAGAAAGGGGCCATGTCAGAAAAACTGTTATAACTAAATAAAATATACACAACAATCTGAAACGAATATATAATATTATCTGGGATATCTATAAAGCATAAATACAATTTAGGTTATGTCCATGGCGGCCATTCTTGAATTGTTTCGTTTTTTCAATTAACAAAATTTTGCTTCAGGTAACAGGTATAAATAAAAACAATTAAAACTTTCTTCCAACCCTGAATATTACGAACGACTGTATAAAACAGAATATAAGTATTGAAATTCTGAAATTAACATTTTTTATATTATTTTATATTGTACATAAATCCGACGCCTGAAAAGGCATAAGGATAAGAGAAAGAAAGAAAGATATTCTACTAGGCCACTCATATATATCGTTCCAAAAGGGATTTAACATTTCTTCTGGAATAAAAGGCTTCAGTTTCTTCAGGTCCTCCATCTTCGCGATTTTTATTTTGGTATTATTTCGGGGACGGCATTTGGAGGCGTTGAGAATCGCTATGCTTCCTCAGGGAGAAGTGAGAAACGACAAAGGTACTAATGAATTCTGAAGTCACAATAATGCCAGAACTTTGATTGCAACACTCAAAATAATGATACGAAGATATCAAAAATTTCTTCCTGTCTTTAATTCAATTGAAGTGGTATTTTTGACGTAATAGGTGGCAAACCATTGCTGTTAATTGTATATCATTGAACTATTCACGATCATTACCCTGAATTTTCCATCAATATTAGAAGAATTTACCACCACATTAATATTATTAAATCTATTAATATTATTAATTTTAATGCCAATTAAAAGTATCTACGAAACATTAACTTCTCTTCAAATAGTCATGTTATCAATCTTACAATCTTACAATCAAAAATCTTACAATCTTACAATCTTACAATCTTACAATCTTACAATCTTACAATCTTACAATCTTACAATCTTACAATCTTACAATCTTACAATCTTACAATCTTACAATCTTACAATCTTACAATCTTACAATCTTACAATCTTACAATCTTACAATCTTACAATCTTACAATCTTACAATCTTACAATCTGACAATCTTACAATCTTACAATCAAAAATCTTACAATTCAAATATGTTTCAGCTGATTGTTCCAAAGAAACGAACAGCTATGTTAGTAAATAGACTGATGGTAGCGTTGAAAGAGGCTTTGGAAAAAGAAGATAGACAAGACACGATGAGAAAGAGTAATAACTTAGGACAATTTTCATCATCATCTAGTTTAAATTATCCAACGGTCGAAGAAGACATCCGATCGGTATGTAGAAACTCAATAATAATATTTTTATTAATGATATTGTTTATTTTTTAATAAACACTAAACTTGTCTTCTAGTAATAAGTCACAGCTGAATAATTCGTCCCATATTCAGTACCTTTCTTGAGTTAATCAAGGGCACCTTTCAATAATAATACAGTTAATTTAAATATCTTCTGTATGTTCCTTGTGGTATATTACTTATTCTTTTCGTTTTTTTTCCCGAGCCCGTTTGACAAGTCTCCGATAACACTGCAGCCTAATGGCTTATTGTATTTTTGCTCGTGCTTTCTCATAGCACCCAGTCCAGCACCTTTGTCCCCTGTACCAGTTCTTAGCTGGGTGTTTGCTATATAGCTCGGCGTTTTCTTGCGGTTGGCCAAGTAATAACTGTCTTTTGCGATCAAGAGTCTCGCATGTAAACAGTATATGTTTCACTGTTTCCGTTTCCCTACCGCATAATCTGCATGTAAGGTCTCCGTTGTATAGTTTTAATTTGTACAGGTGTTCCTTTATGACCAGTCATGAAACCTGTTATGATTCTCAGCTGATTTCTGCACAGTATTAGCAGTTCCGCTGTACGTTTCAGGCATGGTTCTTTTATAAAGGTTTGCCTTGGGACGTTTACCCAGAAAATTTTATGTTGTTCTCTGATCCAGGTCTTTACAGATCCTCGTACTATAGTTTTCGGTATACCGAGAATCTGTTCTGGTTCAGGCTGCGTAAGTGCGTATCCTTTGACCCTCCTTTTGCAAGTTCGTCAGCTTTTTCATTGCCATCGATACCTTTGTACCCTGGTTTTCGTTATAAGAATTAAATTTTTGAAATTTTATTTCCTTAATATTTGCAAAAAAAATCAACAACTATGTGATCAACAAAGTTTAAAACTGCAAAAGATGGTTGTCACATTGTTAGGGTCTATTCACAGTGTTGAATTTCTTCTTAAACAAAAATCCGATAAATATTTTGTGCTAAAACTTCCAGGACATGCGTTAAGAAATAATTTTCTTTAAATTTTTTTTAGATGGAAAGACGAGGACAGGGGAACATGGGTACACAAAAAGCGAGAAGTTATTGGAGATGTTATTTCAACGCTGTCACATGTTTTTAACGTTTTAGTGTTATCTACAAGTTTCCAGCTATTTTCAACAGTGTATCGACTTTAATATTTCAATATTAAGAAATTTAATATCAAAAAATTATTATTCAATTAAAATGTATCACTGTCTAAAGAAAAATAAAACTGTGAAAGGTGTTATTTCATAAAATTAAGTTTGACAAACATGGAATAACGCATGAAATTTAAATTGTAAAATTTCCCTCATTTATTATCCATAATCAAAATTGTAAAATGTCTCACGGTAGGTGCCATTTTATATATAATAAAAATTATATTATGTCTGACGTTGGGCGCCATTTATAATCCACAATATAAAATATAAAATTCCCCTACTTATTAATTATAGTTTTAAAAAATTCCCAAATTATTGATATATACAATTGAAGAGACCTTCCTACATTCACATTATTTATATTTTTAAATTATAAACTATATGTAACAATATGTGTACTTATTTGTTCACGAATTTTTTCCCTAAAACGTGATTATATAGCTTGCTAGTTCCTTTTCTAAAATAAGAGAATACTTTTTTAAAAATGAATATTTCTCAACAATGACTGGAGTTGACTTATTGTAGTAATAAACGACAATTATTTTGGATATCCTTAAATATAAATTTACCCTATTTGTATTTTACAAAAATTTCTAGTCACTAGGAGAAAGGAACCCTGGTCACATGAATGCTTAACATGTGCCATAAGAGACAATGCGTTAGATAGAAACAAATATGATACAAGTATACAAACAGGAAAACTTCACAAAGTATTAAAGCGGTCTTGACTGCTTGACTCTCACCCACAGATAACCTATTCCATCCCGTGAGGTCTGTGGCGAGTAGGTAGCTTCTATCGTACACCCGTCTGTCATTTATGCGCTCCTAGTTGAACAAACTGCTACAATCTAAAATTCTATATAATTTTATTCTTCCGAACATATTATTTTCAATCTCGTGCTAGATTTACCTAGTGCTCATGAAATATTCCTTACGTAAATCAATAGAATTCAGTTCTCATGCAATTGCATTTAAAAAATTATTCAGGCGTATGGAAAATAGAGACTAAAGTTTTAGTTTGCAGTATGTCACTAGAAATCCTGAAAGAGTGCCAGTGTTCAAATAAGATTTATAATAATTATTCGGTGCAATTTTAATTTTGTAGAATACAAGTATGTATTTTGTAACTGTCTAGCTACTGTTCTTAATCAATTTATAATTATTGTACAATAAAAAGTAAAAATACTTGTGTTTTCTTGTATACCACATACTTTTTAGAACTATGGCTTGTATTAATCCCGAAATTTCAGGACACAGGGAGTAGGTAAGTTGAATATATTCAGACCGATAATCAAAACCTATAATATTTGGACAAAGTGTTTCTAACTGGAACGTGTCATACTGTCAAAAGAGGAGCCAAAAACAGATACAAGACTTATCATAAGTAGCGATGTAAGACATGCAGTACCTACTAAGACCTCCGGTTAATTTTGATATGTAGTTCTTGTTGTCATGGTCTGGAACTCAAGTAGGTACTCTTTCAAAGTGAAATAGAAAGTCATGTACTAACTATTTTGAAAGGAGAAATAAGGAGAATGAGGAGTAGGATGAAGGAAAGGGGGAAATGGGGAGAAGGAAAAAAGGAAACATAGGAGTAGAAAGAAAAGGACAGTAATGACAAAAAAGAGAATAAAGATAAGAAGAAGAAGAACCAGAAGAAGCAAGATACGAAGAAAATGAATGAAAAGAAGGACTGAAAGGAAAATAATGGGAAGGAAAAGGAAGAAGGGAAAGATTAGAATGAAGGGAAATAAGTGAAATAATGTAAAAAAGAGAAAGATGGGAAAGAAGGGATACAATGTGGAAATTTACCACTTGTTCTAGAGTTTGTTTAACCGTCTTTTGCCGTTACGTCATACATTGTCCAGCTTTATCTTTCATTCATGAAATGGATGAGACGGAATTATGACGTTATTAACGTATATCTTAGCTAATGTCGACGTAAATTTTATTTGTTACTTTTGACAGTTAAGTTGTCATATTTTGATTTGTTCAGTATTTTTGGTCATTTTCGCCTTTTTCAATTAATTTTTCATTGGAATGCCGCTTTTACCGTTAAATGCAGTCTACATCGTAAGTATCTACCTATATTCGTTGCTTTTTCCCGTTTTTATTGGGAGTTTTTTTCAAAAAGAAATTTATTTATTGCCTGTTTTCTCCCATACATGTCTTTTTTGCATTTCTCAGAAATACTTACGAAATTGTTTCTTACAATGACACAGACAAAAATTACTATACAAAAATTCGAGCATATACATATATTCTATCTAATTTTACATAACCTTTGGGTTCACCCCAAAAATATAATCGTATAATACATTTTTAATATATATTATAGGTCCGTAATTGATTACAATTTTGAGGTTAAGTGTAAAATAACATTCAACTAATATAAGACACACGTAAAACAGCAGAATACGTCACCGATTATGACGTAACGGCAAAGGATGGTTAAACACACTCTAGTATAAAGCCTCTGCATTACCAAGTTCAGCATACACAATATGCAGTATTAACCAATAACAAAACTAAACTGATCACATAAAAATTCTTCAAAGTAGTGACGTGCAAAAAATCATGACTTCATTATGTACAGGTAGCAATGATACAGTGATCACAATATTCGGCTTAGCATCAGTAACTTAATACCAACTCAATGCACATAAATAACTCTGGAGAAAAAATGGCAGGACGAACGACTACGAGAGATCTAGTAGCTTTCTGGAAATAGACTGATTTTCCTAATCTCCGAATACAATTTTAACTTGGAAGTTAATACATTTTCCTTCGCCCACTGTTGATTTAGTGGATCTGACATTTTAGTAATCGCCAGTGACATTTATGATATTTTTTCCACGCCGTTACTGACCCTGTCACTTTTTATTGTAAAAAATATTGGGAAACGTATTTTTATATCGCATAGGTATTCGGGAAAAGTCCATTTTTATATACTTTCGAATCTGAATAAAACGGTAGTGGCAGAATCGTAAATTATGCGTGTATATGTTGTTTTATTCGTAAATATATTCATATACAATATTCTGCAACAAATTTTGATTCGCTTCGATAAAAAATTATTGTTTGTACATTTGTTAGTTTCAAAAAGCCAAATTAAAATTCATGGATGAAGTTTCAGAACCTTTTGAAACTATCCTCATTATTATTATTATAGAAATAGGTCTGAAGGACCTTCTAGTCTCTGAGACTTTCCTCAGGAACTAAGTAGAAGTAAGGGGGACCATTCCAGAACACCTGACTTTGACATGTGAGCCATATTAGGCTCCCCAAACCACGTGATCCAATATGGCGTCCTGGGAAAAACAAGCTGAAGGTATGCATTAAGTTTGTGGAAGTTTTTGTGTTTATTTTAAGTTTATTTAAAATATTTCGTGTTCGTTACACTTTATTTTATTATCAAATACTTTTCAAGGTGCGGAGTGAATATTTAAAGACCTTAATGCAGGAAAATCGAGATGATGGGTGAACGGTATGTTTAAAAATATTCAGTTACTATTTGTTTACATTTCTCATCTTTATTTATTCAACAGATATCTTCTAAAATTGAAGCTTATAAATAACGTTGACCCTTTTACAATAAATGTGCATGATAGAAACTCTTCGATTCAAGCAGCTCTGCCAGTCACATTCATGGATATAGCTGCATATTTAGTTTTGATCCACAGTTTTTACAGCAAAGAGCAAATGAAATGAAATGAATGAAAAATAATGAAATATCACCTATAGTTTAATGGCCACACGATACAACTAATAACCGTGAAAAATTCTTCTCAAGAATGGAGCTTGTTTGAAGGCTTACCTGCAATAAAATGCCTGCTGCAGACTTTCTGGTTCTTCAGTTTAGACTCCGTGAGATCGTCTCGCTTAATTGCTGCTAACCAGAGTGCTCTTCGTTCTCTGAATAATTCATTTTTTAACCAACAACTACACAATCAACTACAAGACACGTATGTGGCATTTTCAATTCAAAAAAACACTTATAAAGTCAATAAAATAAAAAATACGTATAGTTTAGTCACAAAACAATCACAAAATGCTTTTTAAATCCTACACTCTCAAACGAGATATTCTAATAACTTTGTTTGCCCCACGGTCGCCACATTGAATACATTTTGACAGGTCGTTGGAATGATTAATTGGGCTGGGTACCCCGATCAGCTGGAGTTGAAGTTTGTGTGTTTTGACATGTGGAGTGAGTCAGTTGGTTGTCAGACAGACTTTGTAGAACAATGTCAATGTATAATACGATCATCATCCTGTAGCTACAATGATAATGCATGTGCCGATCTCAATAACATTTATTTTTTTGGATGCAGCAAATACACTGAAAAATTAAACAGTTTAGTACAATCACTCTGTGAACAAAACTTCTTCCTACCTTTAAAAAATATCACTAATATTCTAAGCAGAGATAGCCGGTCCACTTTTAATATACTCTTAAATTTCATCAAAGATCTAAAAATTAGTAATTAAGTATGAGATTACAACAAAATTCTGCGGCTAATGGATCAGCTTCCGAGCCATTTTCTTTCCACACACACACACACATAATATATATTTTATTTAAATAATAAAAGCTATACAAATAGCACATGGTGCAGTCAGTAATCTGTTTTCCTTATTATTGTTAAACGGCTTCTTTTGAACAGTATTTAAAAAAGTAATACAGAGTAGATACGTAGATTAGGCTTACTGGGGATAGCACTGAAGCTCGACCTATGTAGTTCTGTGGATCATTGTTTTCCTTCACCGTTGACGTACGACGTAACTGTACAAATTTGAATCTCTTTAAGTTTAGTCAAGAACGTTTATGCTGTAAAGTTGTAGTCTGAGAGCCACGAAAAAGTTTATTTTATTTTAGATAGTCTTTTTATATGCTTGTCTTTGCCCCAGTTAGATAGAGACAGATTTTTTTAGGACCTCCGACTCAAATTTATTTGGCAATTTGTTTTCTAATATTCACTACTTGCTGATTAACATAGATTTTAACAATATGAACAAGACATGTTTGAAAAAACTATTAAAAAAATGTTTCTACTAATACAGAAATGATTGTAGTTATGACATTTCTTTGCTTTACCTTCATAAAATTTATTTAAATGCAATTTTGTAAGTCTAACTTTGATAACAAGCACTGTTTCTACGAGTATATAGAACCAACAATAATTCACAAAATTAATACAGCATCACCTTTCAGAGAATGAATTCATCGTAGAAAACCCTCCGGTTACAATATTTGTCGTAAGTAACGAGCAAATTACCCTAAGCAGGTGTTTACTTACATCTTAATTATGACAAAAAAGATTCTATTCTTACTGAATAACTCGAGTGGAACTAGATGATGTTCCAAAGCAATGTTGATATTAAATTATAGATTAAAAATACTTCAGTTGTGGTAATTCTTACAAATACTCTCATAAATAAAACTAATTAATTCCATTATTCTAGTTATGTGTTAAATGTTAATGATCGTTTGGTGTCAAGTAGATGTTTTGCATAATGGGATTTATATGGCTGTTTTCATCTGTACGCTCGTAAGTGTTCATTGTGCCTAATTTTAAAATTTACATTCTGGACATCAAAAGATAGTTACTATTTGGCCTAGCCATCATGTAGACATCACATGAATTGTAACTTATGTCATTCTGACGAGATGTCAATCTCGAAATAATTATCAATAAATAATTAAATAGTGGAATTAAGTAATTCTGGGTGCGTGCAAAAGGGATATAAGTCGACTTATCTCAAAAGTGTTTTTGTTAAATTTTTAAATAGTTCATGTAAAAAGGGTATAAGTAGCCAAAAATCAAGGCTCTATAACACCGTGAACGGACAATATTAACAAAAAAGCTAATGATATAAATACACTTCAGAATTCTTTCAAATATGCTACAAAAGATTAAGTGTACTTATACCCTCAGATTAATACATTAAAAAGATTTGTTTACATTTAAAAGTGAACCCAACATTACAATACATCACATTCTAAGGTAACTTGCCGACCCTTTGCCAGATGTCTTACTTTTCCTTTGAATTGCGACTTTAAAATAATTATCCTAGTAGTTTATGTAATAAAAATATGTTTTTGTTTGAAACTTTTGAGGTTTAAACGAAACAAATGCGTGTTAATTATTTTGTCTGTCTGAAATATGGCAACACTGAGAAAAGGGCGGAAACCATTTTACTATCAATTTTACCAGATTTTACTACGAAGTTTCAACTTTTCTAGTTTATTGAAGCTCTTGTTTTCGTGTTTTCAACTGATATTTGTGTGTGTGCGTACAGATATAATTAAAAACAATACTTTTTTGTAAAAATCATGGTTCGTCAGTGCCAAATTTGCAAAAAAAACAGTAGGAATTTTCCTAACCTCTCTTTTCACCTGTAAGTGAATAGTTTGCCAGTTTCTGCATTAAGCAATGGATGAAAATTCAAGAGCATACAAAATGCTTGGACAATGTGGTGCTGTATTAAGTAAGTATTAAAGTTTGTCATGTCATTTTGCAGTGATTGAAAGAATATTTTTTAGAATATTTTATGATCGATTAATAAAAACTATCATTTGCAACTTTTTTACGTTAACTACACAGTTTTCCTTCTTTCTGTGTCAAGGTACTACTCGTGGAATAAATAATGGAAGCTCACTTATCACTGATGTAGCACAGGAACCTTGCATGGGCAGAGATGTCTAGACGCCGCCGATAGGTAATTTTTGCTTTAAGCTTTATTTGCTGTGGTTAACTTGAAGAGTTTATGTCAGAAAATGGAAGCCCAGCACTTTACAAACTCATCCGTCTTTTGCAAGAGCTGCAGATTGGGTACAAAAACTGCCCATTTTTAGTGACGATGGACTGATCTGCTGCACAACACACCTCTAGCTCTAAAGAAAACCGTGCTCCAATCATTCACAATGATTTTGAAATTCCGGACACCAGCCATTAATTTGATCTAGAAAAAGTCTTCTAATGATATCGTGAAGTAGAAAAAAGTGTCTCCTGAAAAGTGAGGGTTTCTGACGTACCCACAGAATTAGAAACAGTAAATTCAATTCTTACAATGGTTCCACTGAATTATTAGAACATAATAAATCACGCATAATATGCTTTAATTACTAATTTTGATATTTTTGATCGTCTTGTAATTTGGATTAAGTAAAACTTTTGATTATTATCATAATGTGCGATAATTTAATTTTCCAATTCAACCACTAAGTGTAGACTGGTGAATAAATGTAAAAAATCCCTTGATAGGCTAGTAATAGACAATAGTGTTTCTAATAAAGGAACTATAGCAAAAGAGAGCTCCAAAGAAGAATTCATAGGTCAGGAACCGTTCTTTGGGATCACAAAGAAGAGACTGGCTAAGCAAAGAACACTAATTTGAAAGGATGTTTGACACAAGGTCACCTTCATACAAACAATTTACTGAATAGGGTAGACAAGGAACTCTAAAACATGTTGAAACTGCTTTGGAGATATTGGGGTAATCATCAAGATTGACTAGAGATTACCGCAAGAGAAAAATGCGTTTAGTTAATCCAATGTCTACAAAACCTCTTACTTTGTCAATTGTGAGAATAATTTCCGTATGTACTTTTTGTTTTCACAACCAACTAACTTTTCTATTGGCGTAAATGAGTTTCCTGATATGATAAGGAAACCCGGAGATAAACTTTCTCTTCAAAACTTCTCTGAACCAATAACCTCTTATGCCTGTACAACATACCGACAAAATGCATATATTGACAAATAAAACGATTAAATGAATTCAAGGATTTGGATGTAGTTTTGATCGCTGCTTTCAATAAAACATCCGGTAGTTATCAATAAAAAAAACATATCTTAATAATCTTTTATTACTTTTCACAGTATCAAAAAAACCATTTCTATGAACACACTTATTTATCTGTAATAAAATCAATAAATAAGAGCTTAACAAAATGTGCTCTAATGCCAATTTGATGAACTTTTGTAGTTATCACTGCTGCCAAAAAAGATAGATGCAAGGTAATTAAGGAATTTTATGAGTAATTCCTAGTATATGATATGAAAATGGTTTTTAGATAATAGAGAGTTATTGAAACGTCTTTTGGGATTTCCTTTATGCGCATTTCATAAGTTTGTCTTAAATGTTTTTATGTAAATAAAGGATATCCTATATTTAAATTAAATACAGGAAAGGAAAATTTTAGTTAAAGCTTTTTAATTTTGACAAGTTTGACATACTTTTGTCAATATGTGACAGAAAATAATTGTTTTGTCGAGCGAAATATTTTAAATTGCACAATTTTTCATCAAAACCGTTAAAAAACCGTCTTCGCTTCACCTATGAGGATGATATTATTATGCTAAGAGAAGTGGTCTCCCAGAATCCATTTGAAAATGTCAATGGGATGGGATGATATCAAACACAGTATGTTTGTGCTCACTAAAAAGATTTTACAGTCAAAGGTATTTGCCAACACAAAATAAACATCTTTATCTCTTCATCATTCGCTCCCGCTAAAATTGCTATTTCTAATTGTTCTTCCATAATATAAATTAATATTACAATAGATAATAGATCCACATAAATAAGCAGCATAAAACATAAATGTCATAATAAAATGAAGTTTTTCTCCAAATGACATTAAAAGCGGCCTTTTAATGACACTTGGCAGGCTTAGAAGTTGTACTTTTACTGCCTAGGCAGAAAAAGTTCGTTGCTAGGCAACCTTCCAAGTAATAATTTATATCAAACTGGTTATTAAAATTGACAATGACATTAAGAAAACTCAAAATGATGCTGGATATTGATAATGAAACGCAATTTGAATATGAAAAAGTCGATTTTGCGTGGAATTGGAACAAATTTGAAGAAAAAATTATATGTTTCACACGTCAGAAAAGCAGATTTAATGCCTAGTAAAACAAATAACTTTTTGTCTTGTATTTGTTACTTTCAATAACTCTATCAAAAGTCACATTAAAGGAACCTTTAATAGAAGCAGCCTTTAGTACAGATCTTCAATAACTCTCTAATAATTGGAAAAATTTATTTTTTTCAGTACACTTTATAATTGTGAATTAATCAAAAAAAAATCAGGAGGTGTTTGTCAGTATAAAATTATGATGGGTCTTTCATTCGACAAAATTTCAGATATAACAGCCGGTATTCTTTTAACATTCTTGTTACATTATAAGATAGTGGAATTGAGGAATATTGACGCTTATAGAAGAGCAGACCAATGAGTAAGACCGAGAGATTTCGTACTGATAATGGGATAGCGCTCAGACAAAAAAGAAGTTTTGTAGTCGGGAGAGTTAAAAGAAAAAGCACATGGCTGAAAAATAGAGGCGAAACAGGTGGGAACAAAGCGAAGAAGCTAACACTATCCGATAACCGTTGATGAATACGTGGAAATAGAGGATGATGAGGCATCAATGGATGCGTATATTTTGAGCATAAAACCATCTAGCTTTCATTTAATAAGAAGATTGTAGTGAAACTAGCACCTTGTCAGGAGAAATAATAGATGGGATCAATTAATAAAAACGCATAGTCTTATATCTACTTATTATATAAGGTTCATTAAATGCAATATATTGAGGTATCTGTCTAGGGAAACGTCTCTATGGCGATATTAATAGGACCCTAATTGCCAATTACTGTATTTATGAGCACCTTTAGTATAACTTTGAAGTGGGTCATGTTATCGTTTATATTTGCTTGTTTGAATTTCAATCTATATATTTTAAATCGTCCTAACGGATCTATCAACGCGCAGTCCAGAAAGCTAAAATTTTTAACTTAAGTCTATGCAATGAATTTCAGGTTTTTTTTAGAAATTGCATAATGGAAGGAAGCGGACTTTATGTAAAAGTGTTCCAGATGCGTCTCTCTGGTATATGGCGATAGTATAATATCATTTTTCTACTTACGTCACTAAAACCGCATCTAAAACACGGGTTTGACAATCGCAAAACTTCACACTAGTGTTTAAAGTGCGAAAAGTCACATCTCGTTTATCTTTTGTTTCTTAAACGTCACATCAAGTGTATCCTCTGTGAATTATATTTAATATTCCATGGTAATTTTGTAGTTCTGTGTCATTTGACATGTCAGTCATTGTCTGTCATCCTGTGAATATAATTAAAATATAACATATATTATAATTAAGATCCTGCGGGCGTAGAAGAAGTATAGAAAGCACCAAGTGTCAAAAACATATGTAGTTAATCGTTTCATAAGTAACGTTTTTGACACGTAGTACTTATATAATATTTTTTACGTTATAATATCTAAATAAAAATAATTTTTTTTTATGAAGATTTGGAATAAATATAATTTGTGTCCACGACCACTCAATAACAAGTCAATATTTTACCTCCTAACAAAAGGTATATGCGTAGCCATTTTATCTACTAGAGGGAATTATGGTTCATAATTGACTAGCGTGAATTATGAAATCATAATTCACGGTTCTGCATTTAAATAACATGCCATGACAACTCAACACTCACAACATTTCGGTACAAAGATAACTAGAGATGGGGGTACAATATGAAATTAACTATTAAATCTGCGTATTTTGTTTAGGAAACTTGTTTCTGAAATATATCGTATCGATAAAATATCGAAATTTTTAGTATTGATTCTTTTCATAAAAGCATTTTTTAATATTGATATTTTTAAAACAATATATTTATAACGGTACGGTGTATCGATACTTTACACAGTATCGCCCATCTCTATATCTCACATTTGAGGTACTCCTGAAATTTATTAATTTTGACGTTAGAATTGTCAATAATACCAAATTATTACTTTCCGTTCTACACTCGCCTTATTTAATAAAGAAATCAAGGGTCGTGGACAAAGTATAGTATTCTACTCGCAATTTATGGCCATTATTCACTCGGGTGACTTGCGCCCCTCGCCTACGGCGGTCTATCATAAATTGCTCGTTTAATAATATACTATTATTTCTTAGAATGACAATAATTATGGGCTTTATTTGAAGAGGTGACATATTACAGCCAAATAAACAACTGAATTAATACAGTTATAACGAAGAATATCGATAAAATCAATGGGAATATCATATTTTTGTTTGCGGTGCTCTCTAAGCCATAAGTAACTTTTCATTTATGACTGATGGTATAGTTTTCTTAATTTATTTATTTCTTCTTCACTTTGTCTATATTCGACTAAGAGTCATAAAATAATCATAAAACATAGGCTTTTACTAGTGATTCGCACGAGACCAACGAGACGAGATTTTCACAAAGTCTTGTCTCGTCTTGACGATGCAATGATAAGTCTCGTCTCGCAGCCTCCAGTCTCGTCTCGTTTCTCGTACGAAAGTCTCGTAAAAGTATCGAAATCTCATCATTCATAATCTTATTGTTTCAGTGCAATAAGGAATACTTAAATAGTTGCTATAATACAAGAGTCGGAAGAGAAAGTTACAATTGTTGAAAAATAGCATGTATTTGAATGCGAGACGAAGACCGACTGCCGATAACGCCTTCAGAGGCTTTTAAAAGCAAGTCTTGGTGTTATGCTTATAAATTTTTATCAAAATAAATTGATGTTCATTCAGAAAAATTCACCTGCGAGACGCGATACCTCATGCACGAGACTCGAGACGAGACCAACAAAAGTCTCGTCTCGTCTGGTCCGAGTATCGACTCGAGTCTCGTTTCGAAAACGAGACGAGACCATGCGAGACTCTCGAAAACGAGAGTCTTGTGCGAATCACTAGGCTTCACAATTCTCACCAAATTGTTAAAGGGAAATTAAATAATAATACACGGCAGATTTGCATTTATAATGACAGAGTATAATGTAGATCACCACACTGTACAAAATACAATTTGTTGTTACCCATTCTGAATATTAATATCTACTATCTCCAATACAAGTCTAATGAAAATATTTCAAATTTTTATATTGATTCTATTAATTGAGAAGGTCTGTAGAAAAATATTGTACTCGTATGCAACCAACATATGTATAAAAGTATCTATTTTCCATTGGAATTGCAACCGTCTGACGGCTCGTGCCGTCAATTTCTCCTAGCATTTTATGCACTTGTTGCTTAAATTACTATAATACGTTAAATTTGTTATTCAACTTTCACTTAGAATGTGTTTAATTAGCAATCGATCATCTTAATTAGAATATTTAAGCTGTTTTTGTTGGGCAAATAATCAAGTTCATCCAATTCAAATAAGATAAACAAAATTAAAATCAATACAACACAAATGTAAGATTTCCCAACAAGATTACACTGAAATACTAAAAATCAATGAATTGACTCACGTCTACATAAGTAACGATACGTAGGTAATATGCTTTGTTTATTCATATCATACTGATGGTAAACGAATTTTTATACTGTTTGTTCAACAATAAATAAGAATATATTTATTCGACTAGGGTGTGAAGTAGTACTTTTTACGATAAAAAACGATGGCGTCATTCTTAGTTACTTTCCTGCTTATAAGATTAAATATAAATTCGCCAAACGTAAATACAATTTATATTTAACGGATAGGGCAATTTACAGTCTATAGGTTGGCAAAGCTTCAAGACGTTGTCAGATCAATTGGTAACATTCTTCAGTTTAGTTTGACACTTATCAACATTCGATTTTTCGGTGCTTTTGAATAAATTGTTTCTTTAGACCATACATTTGATAAAACATCTGATTTTACATCAGAGTCGAACTTGGACCTTTCTAAATATTACCGTTTACATTTGTCTAATTTTCGATTCGACTTGGAAAATGACAACTGTCATCCATGTCAATAGAAATAGAAAATGTAAGGTTATGATTTTGTTTTCACAAATTGTAAGTAGTTTGTTTTAAGTGTGGACATAATTAAAATGCCTTTGAGAAACAGAAAAACTGCTGCAGTTGCAACTTCCTCTATCTATGATAATAATGTACGTCATAATGTCAACAAAAACCACTAACCAAAATTTTAAATCTTCTTTTTTTGCCCGCATCCTATAAGAGAATGTAGTCAACAGCAAATAATGCACAATGCGCATGATCAATCGCGAAAATCAGATGAAAAATCGAACCGAAATAGATACGGTTCTATTTTGCAGAATTCGAATGATTTGTCAAATGCAAAATCAGACAAACCAAATCAAATTGAAAAACGAACAGTGTATGGTCTGAAGCAGGGGTCGCCAAATAGCGGACCGCTGACCCATTTTGTGCGGAGCCGCAAGAACACAGAAATTTACACTAAAGACTGCTTCCGATATACAGAAAGATTGACGACAGCTGTACGTAATTTAATAATAATGTATCCCCCACATTATCTTTGTTGACGTCAATTCGAAAACGGCCGGGCGAAGTAACGAGCGAGCGAGAAAGAGTTTGCGGATTGCGGCAAGTGTCGCGAGGGCGGGTGTAATTCATCACGTGATCGCTCTGCCGGCCGCCGGGAGGTCAATGCTGCTGTCATTGCTTTCTTAACGGATACTTTTAAACATATCAATGACCTGAACCTTAAACTTCAAGGCAACGGAAAGCTGGTATGCGAGCTCATGTCAGATGTCAAAAGTTTTTCTCGAAAACTTGATATATTTATTAAGCATCTTGGAAATGAATGCTTGTAATAAAATAATCAGCAGTGACAACGAGATTGACGTCGGCCAATTCAAGACGTTCATTACGGATCTTAAATCGGAATTTCAAAAAAGGTTCGCAGATTTTAAGAAAATTGAGAATGTTGTAGACATTCTCAGCAGGATTTACTCTCTGCATCCTGATGGTGAATGGAGCAATGAAGCTGCAATTGTTTTCGGAAGTGATAAAGCTACTCTGCAGATGGAAATGATCGATTTCCAAGAAAACACAGTTTTAAAACACAAACAATCGGAAGTTTCCAGTGAAGAGTTCTGGATAAAATTTGTGTGTGGTAATAAATATCCAGAATTACAAAAATTAGCTTTGAAACTTCTCACTTTGTTTGGATCGACATATATTTAAAAAATACCTTTGTTATTTCCTTAATTACATTTGTTTAATAAATATTTTTTCTTATAAATAAAATGTGCGGACCACGATGGTCATTTCACTTCTTAAAACGGACCCCGAGCGAAACTAATTGGAGACCACTGGTCTAAAGGCACCTTTAAGGATTAAAAAAGATAGTTAGGTTAGGTTAGGTTAGGTTTATGGTGAGTGGGTCTATAAGGCCCTCCACTGCGACTCGCAAGAGTCTATTGTGGCTCACACCTATTCAAATTTCACCAAACAAATTCAGCTTCTTAACAAAGCCGATTAGCTTATTTGGTGAATGATTTTTCAGGTCCGAGGGCGAGAGAGCATCCCTGCCAAACATCAGATACCTGATTCGAGCCGCGGCGGGGCAGGCACAAATTATATGCTCTGCTGTTTCATCATCTTCCAGACAAAGACGACAGGTCGGATCTTCCGACAGTCCAAGTTTTAGCATATGATGATTCAGATGACAGTGGCCTGTTAAAAGGCCTGTTAGACAGCGTAGGTCATGCCTGCTATAGTCTAACATTTGTTTGGAGACATTCTTCGAAGGATGTATGAAAGCCTTTGAATGAACCAATCCTGGTAAATTATGCCAGAAGTCTAATGCTCTTCTTGCCGTCCAGGTATTCAGTGTTTGTTTGGCAAAACTTATTGCGATGCCAATTGTAGGTTCTGGTCCGATAGAAACACGTGCGGCACCCTCCCTTGCAAGAGAGTCTGCCTTCTCGTTTCCTTCCATGCCAGAATGGCCAGGGATCCAGACCAGCAATACTTTATTGAGTTCTCCTATTGAGGAGAGTCTTTTTTGGCAGTCTAGTACCAATTTCGACGTTACACGGTTAGAGCTAAGTGCTTTCAAAGCCGCTTGGCTGTCCGAGAAAATTTTTATTGTTCTATGTATGAGATTGGCCTGCTCCAATCTCTCCACACATGAAACAATGGCGTAAATTTCCGCCTGAAATACGGTTGCATAGGATCCTAGAGCGGTTGAGATTTCTGTCCTAGGTCTGCGCCCGTATACACCTGCACCAGAGCCTGAGGGTGTTTTTGAACCGTCTGTATACCAACAGCTGTCTGCTCTCAAAAGATAGTTAGTTTCACACCTAATTTTTCAGACGAATCTGCAGTGAGTAGTTTTTATTGTTAGGTTAGGACTATAATACGAGCCTTTTATTTGTAAATAACATATTCCAATAAAAAAGAAGACTGCCAGATTGACATTTCTAATTTTCTTAAAGTAAAGAAAAAACAACAGTTTGGCAACGTCTCAGAATTTTGTTTTGCAACGTCATCGTCTCTTTATAATAAATTAACTATAGTTGTATGAAAAACAACAAAAGTACAGCTCGCTAAATAGTTTAGATTATTTTCCATTAAAGAAAAGAGGAAGCAAATGGCTCCCAAACCTGCAAGAAATTATAGAATTATGTTCAAGATTCAGAGAGAAGTAATTTACTGAAGATTTTCCTTTTATCTAAATATCCACAATTAGTTTATTGTTTCTAACTTTATGCCTACCTTTCTTGTGACCTATTTTACTTATCTACCCACTACAATCAGTTATAAGTTTATTGTTAGAGTTCAAATGAAGTACTTCTCGGTTTTCCAATAGACTTTACAGCTTCACAATTAAATTCTGTCCGTGTCTGTCCTTGCAAACAATTTTAAAACAAAAAAATTATTACAGAAGGAAATCAGAAAATACATATCTTGATTTCTACCAGTTCGATTTTAGGGAGAAGTAAACTATAGTTTATTTCAAAAAGTACATAGAGTTGCATTCCAATTCTCTATGTACTTTTTGAAACAAACTATACAATACATCCACTATCGAGCCTAACACTGAACATATAAACCTCTAAGCTACAGGGAGAGGATAGTGCTGCTATTTTTTAGACATTATTAAAGCCTTTGATAGTGTTAACAATTCACAAAAGCTTATTTCCTAATACGGCAAACACAGCGCTGGTCTTGGATCAAAAAAGTGACAGTTACAGGTAACTTGATGATGTATAAAGCTTTCAAGAAATCTAAATTAATTAAACATGTAATAAATAAAGAGAAAATAAATTAGCGTGTACGTCGCACGTAAATGCTGCTGTATAATCCCTCTGCTGTCAAATGATTACAGAAGTGGAAGCTTATGTATGTCTATATACAGGGTGGCGCACCGAAAACGAAACAGATGCATTTACTGGCAGATGATTCCTTTTTAAAAAAATCCCTCGGACCCGTCGATTTTGTTTTCGAGGGGGACACAAAATTGGCATAAAATCACAGTAACATTTGCAGCCCCCTAAGCGGGGGTGGCACCATCCCTAAAATCTTAAATGGAAAGGGGGGTCGAATGATCCATCATTTAAAAGGTCTTTCAACTCCCTTTAAATGATGTAAAATTCATGTACTTCAATTCAGTAGTTTTGGAGATTTATTGATTTAAAGTTTAAATACATCATCGTAAGAGGAGATCAATACATAGCAGCAAAGTTGTTAAAAAATAAAGAATGAACTGACCTGTCAGCCGAGTAAATGTTGAAAATGACCACCATTACTTTCCATGCAATAATAAAGATTTTGCTGAAAACGTTGCCGGACATTTTGCAATATTTGAGGAGTAATTTGATGGCACTCATTCACAATTCTTTGTCGCAAATCTTCTAAGGATGTTGGCTGAGTAGCATAGATTTTGCTTTTTAAGTAACCCCACAAAAAGAAATCCAAAGGTGATAAATCTGGCGATCTTGGGGGCCATTCAACGGCACCTCTTCTACCAATCCATTGACCTGGAAAGGTCTGATCTAAATAATGCCGAACTCTTAATGCGTAATGTGGTGGGGCACCATCCTGTTGGAACATCAACATATTTTCTCAACGTATCGACCATCATTCTGATTTTCAATTATATCTGTTAGCGCAGGATCTATGGCATTTTGCAGTAATTCCAAATACATTTCACCAGTCAAATTTCCAGGTAAGAAAAAAGGACCAACCAAATGATCGCCAAAAATGCCAGCCCAAACATTTAATTTTTGTGGCTGCTGTGTGTGTACCTCATGGTAAATTCTGGGATTAGAGTCCGACCAATATCGACAATTATGACGATTTACTTCGCCATTTAAAAAAAAGGAACATTCGTCGGAAAAGCAAATGTTAAATAAACATTGTTCATCGTTTGTAATTCGTTCACTCATAACTTCACAAAATTGTAATCGCTTATCAAAATCGTCTTCATTAAGTTCTTGTACAAGGTGAATTTTATACGGATGAAAATTATGTGCCTTTAGAATCCGTTGGATAGTACGTCGACTAACACCACACGAAGTTTGCAATTTGCGGGTACTTAATGTAGGATCTACAATAACTTGCCCTAAAACCCCCACTTCTGTTGCTTCGTTCCTTATAGGATTTTCAATATTACGTTTTTTATTGGCGACTGATCCAGTTTCCCGAAATTTAGCTACAAGTTCTATAACATATTTTCGGTGCACATTATTGTTCTCATGTCGCTCATTAAAAATTTGTGCTGTTCTATTAGCGCACTGATTATTTCCGAAAAATATTTCAATAATTTCAACCCTTTCTGCCGTGGAATATACCATGGTTAATTTATGTAAAAGCAATAAATGATATTTTAACAACAAAGATTGGTCAAATCAATCGCAAACTAATGTACTATTTCCTATTTAAAATAAGTACGTGGCATTCTCTACTTATCTTTCTTCAAGAAACAACTTTTTTTGTCACAAAGGACACTTCAATTGCTATTTTTATTATTAATAAACCATGGGCGTAGTAAATAAAAGCATTTACTTATCAAGAAAATGCTTTTACTCAAATTTCTTCTGAAAGAAGTACAAACTAATTTGATGTACCTATTAAAGTCTACTTTAAACTTTAAATCAATAAAACTCCAAAACTACTGAATTGAAGTACATGAATTTTACATCATTTAAAGGGAGTTGAAAGACCTTTTAAATGATGGATCATTCGACCCCCCTTTCCATTTAAGATTTTAGGGATGGTGCCACCCCCGCTTAGGGGGCTGCAAATGTTACTGTGATTTTATGCCAATTTTGTGTCCCCCTCGAAAACAAAATCGACGGGTCCGAGGGATTTTTTTAAAAAGGAATCATCTGCCAGTAAATGCATCTGTTTCGTTTTCGGTGCGCCACCCTGTATTTCGTATCGTCAAGGCAAAATCTTAGTTGACAGTTAAGGATGTTGGTTCATATAGATACACCGAGAAAACCTAAAAAGAAGCAAGTAGCGTTGGTAGTACACTAAGAAAAAAGATTTGTTAATTTTAGTGTTGCAGAGGAGGACAAATAATAGCGTATGCAGACTAAAAACAGAACGGTAATGAAAGAAATGTTGGAGGAAATAATAAGGGAAGGAAAGAAATTTGGACTTGAGATAAATACACATAAAACAAAATTATTAAGACTCAAAAAGAATTGTGAACAAAAAGACGGGAAAACTGGAAGATATGAATTTGAAGAAGTAGATAGATTTGAATATCTGGGAATAACAATAAGTAGTGATGGAGGCAGAGAGACTGAGATAAGGGAAAGAATCGTTGCAACAAACAAAGCATTTCTGGCAAACAAAAAATTATTAAAACATAAAATAATTAGCAAGCGCACAAAAATAAGAATATATAATACAATAATCAGGCCGGTGATGATGTATGGGGCAGAAACATTAACTATGAATAAAAAACAACAAGAGGATAAGAAAATACTAAGAACAATATTAGGACCAAAAAATAGGTGAAGAATATAAAAGAAGAACAAACATGGAACTATATTAAGAGATAATTAAGACATAATAAAAAAAATTAAGGAACAAAGATTAAAATGGTTGGGACACATATAGAGAGCAGGTAAGAGATCAATAATATACTCAATGCTAGAGTGGAAGCCTTGTAGTAAGAGAAGAAGGGGAAGACCCAGGATAAATTGGTTGCAGGAGGTAGTAGGTGATCTCAAGACAATAGGAATTAAAAACTGGGAAGAGAAAACTCAGGACAGCAAGCAATGGCTACAAATAGTGGAAAAAATATAAAAAAGTAAATATGGTCTGATCCACTATTACAAAAGGATCTAGAAAGCTTGTAAGAGCAGCGCTACTCCTACGGGAGTGTTAAGCCACTATATATATAGTGTTGCTGAAAATTAGTCTTAAAAACAATTTAAAGCTTTCCATTTTTTAAATGTTTATACTCGAAGTAAACAGCTAAAAGTATATTTTATTTGAAATTATATAATTTATAATGTTTTCTCTAAATTTTATAATAGAGTTGACACCATCATGAATATGGCTCCAATTTTGTTTTAAATGTTAACTGGAAGTTAAACAATGGGATACTTCTTCTTCTAATTTCAAAATTTCAACAGTTTTCTTCCAAATCTTATCTACAAAATCAGAATCTTTTGCTTTGTCATAAGTTGGTATTACAGCACATTCTTCGAAATGTCGTCCTGTATATTTTTCAATTCCTTGCTCAAGGGCAGTATGCAGGGTAGTTTGGGCTCCTTGTTCAGGCGTCTACGGAACATCGAAAATAATCATTATTTAAATTATTATTTTTAAATGGACAGGTTTTTAATTTAAATAGTCAACTGAAAAAAGAACAGTCTGATATATTAGTTTTGTTGGTAACCAATTATTGTGACTACGTCTTTGGTCCCAGTGCTAAGAGTGTTAAACATCGAAGATCACAAAAACTGCAAAACTCTTGTATATGTATATTGGGGAACATTCACTAAGACCTAAAAGATCTACTGCGCTCCCTTATCTCTACTTAGTTCCTGAGGAACGTCTCAGAGACTAGCAGCTCCTTTAGTCCAAGCACGTATCCAGGATTTGGTTTCGGGGGGAGGGGGGTCCAACGAGAAAAAAAAATGGCGCCACAGGCGAAAATTTTTGAAGAGGTCAAGGTCAAAGGTAAAGCATTTCGGGGGGATACGTGCCTGCTTTAGTCCTATTTCCCGGAGAAATTTTAGGATATCTGGTAAATAGTAAATGTCCCTCTTCTATCCAATAATCTCCTAGGCGTTGTGCCCTTGAATTCTGAATTGCTGAAACTCTTGTCTAAGACTTATCTATGGAATTCGAAAATTTGGTAAAATATCACACACCTTAAAAGTAGCAAACTGGTTGAATACAGTAAATCGCAGAAAGGTCCATGCCCTATGCCTATTTCATAAAATTATAGCAGCACAGACCCCTCCATATACATCCTTAAACTTTAACTTTGTAGCCTTATAACGTAGGACTTAGTGTGTATCGTCTATTTGAATAGTATGCTCCTTTTTTTCCTTTGTGAAGGCTTCTGAGGAACAACAGTTTAACTGATCTGTAGTCGTTTTCTGTAAAGTATAGACATCGTGTGTCAAATCAATTGAATTAATCAATTAATTATTGAATTGTCATTCATACATATTCTCTTTAGAATTATAATAAAAGCAACTATCTTTACGTTACATGGTGTCAGAATAAAAGAAAATACGTTAGAAAGTTGTAAAATGGCTACGAACGATGCAGTATCTGGAATAAAACCACCAGCTAACCTACAAATTGATTCGGAAAAATCAACGTGCTGGAAAAAGTGGTTACAACAGTTTGAGTGGTATGCAATCGCTGTTCAACTTGATAAAAAGCCAGCCGAAGTCCAGGCTGCAACATTTATGGCAGTGATAGGCTCAGAAGCGATCGAAATATACAACAGTTTCAACCTTAGCGACGCAGACAAAAATAACTTGCATATCATTAAAAACAAGTTTAAGGAGTACTTCACACCAAAAACAAATATATCGTTTGAAAGATATATATTTTTCAAAATTGTACAAAACGAAGATGAACAATTCAACGAATTTTTAACCAGAATAAAAACTCAGGCAAGCAAATGCGAATTTGACTATTTACTCGACGAAATGCTAAAAGACAAGATAGTATTTGGAATCCAATCGAATCAAGTAAGAGAGAAATTGTTAACAGAAGATAAACTAGACTTGAACAAAGCCATAACAATCTGTAAAACTAGTGAACAAGCTTCCAAACAACTAGACGAGTTCGAAGGTAAAAACAAAGCAGATAAAGTATTAGCGGTAAGAAATAAAGGTGTCAAAAATAAACAAAATGAATATTTTAACTGCAAAAGATGTGGTACAAACCATAAATGCAGAGAATGTCCAGCATTTAACAAGTCGTGTACTAAGTGCAATAGAAATGGTCATTTTGCGAATATGTGCCGCAGTAATAAGAAACATCCCAGGCAGAAAAATAGAGTGAATGCAGTAGAAGAAAACTCAAATAGTTCTGAAGATGAGGTATACATTTCAACTATAAATTCCGGAGAAAAGAAAGACTGGACAGAGAAAATACAAGTTGGTAACGTGAAATTTACTGCCAAACTAGATACAGGAGCACAATGCAACGTGTTACCGAGACACATAATGAACAAAACGAAGGCAAGTCTGAAACCAAGCCGAACAAAAAATTTGATAAGTTACACTGAAGATAAAATGTCAGTTCTAGGCGAAGCAGAGCTACTTTGTAAAATAAAAAATGAAGTGAACAACATTATATTCAAGGTAGTTGAAGAAAGGGTTACACCAATCCTAGGACTTGATACATGTGAAAAGTTAGAGCTTATCGCAAGGGTGAAAACACTGAAGGAAAATAGATGTGAAGATGATATCTTTGAAGGCTTAGGCTGTTATAAAAATTATGAGTATGATATTGACCTAATTGAGAACCCAAAACTAGAAATTAAACAGTCAAGAAGAATTCCATATGCCATAAGAGATGAGGTGAAGCAAGAACTTGACAGAATGGTGAAATTAGATGTCATAAAACCAGAAACAGAACCTACCCCGGCTGTAAGTCCTATGGTAATTGTAAGACAAAAAGGCAAAATAAGAATATGTATAGACCCATTAGATGTAAACAAAAACATACTCAGAAGGCATTTTCCACTTACTACTATAGAGGAAATTTCAGCTGATATAAAAGGTTCTAAATTCTTCGCACTATTAGATTGCACAAAAGGATTCTGGCAAATTAAACTTTCAGAAAGAACACACGATGTAGTGTTTCTATACTTTTTGTAATACTCAGATATTTTTTTTTGGCAATTCAAAAAGGAAAGTCAAATTCTACAGTCATCTACTGAAACATAACCACAATATCACCAACATCAAATGAAAGACAACAATGAGAGTCATTTTTATAAGATATCAACCATAGATTTCAGAAGATGTTGATAATATCGCCGATGATAATAATTTCCACAAACTCTGCAATTCCTGTTTTTAATAATCGATATTAAAAGTATTCTGAAAAAAATTAACATATACTTGCCTTAAAATAGAGATACGAGAAAAAGTTTATAATCAGCTTTGTAACTCCAGTATATACATCAAAAATATTCGTAGCTATCACTCCTGGATGCAGTGAATAAACTGTAACTCTAGAATTATTTAGTAACTTAGCTAGCTTCATCGTGAACAAAATATTTCCCAATTTACTATTAGCATAGTTAACCAAATCGCTTTTTGGTTTGTTTAAGTTTTCTTGTGTTAAATCAGACTTAGTGGCTAGATAAGATGATACATTCACGATTCTACTTGGACCGCTCTTTTTCAACAAATCTAAAACCAAAATAACGATTGAACGATCTCGGATCACATGCACCACTGGCGACGTTGATGTCATAAAATGCGAGTTTAAAGATACTATGGGTAACTATTGTTTAGTTCCTTCACCACAAATGAAGTACAGTGAACAGGTCAAGACGTGAACGGTCAGAAGTACCGCCCACGAAATGCGCACGAAATTCGATCGTTGCTAGACCTCATGAGTCAATCTTTTATGTCGTTTCAGGCGTTGTAAGTAGTTGTAAACAGCTAGAGACTGGTCCACCCACTTCCTGCCTGGAGTACAACAAATGCTGCTTGGGAATATATGAAGGGTGACAGAGCAAAAATTCTGATCTATCACCAGTAGGAAATAAAATCTACAACTGGTACCTTAAGGCTCAGTAAGAAATAAGAAATCATTCGATATGTTGACAATAGACTGTGAGAAGATAAAAGTATTTTAACCATAAAACATAAATTATTACCTTACCAATTAACAGGATAGTGAGTAAAAAAGGTCCAAAGTAGTTCATTTGCATTAATTTTTGTAATCCATCATCTGTATAGCTGTGTTTACGTGAACCACTCCCAGCGTTATTTACTAAAATATGTACCTTCTTTTCGGTATCGTTTATATCTTTTGCAAAGTTCCTGACAGACTTTAAAGAGTCTAAGCTTAGCTCTTTAATAATCACGTTGGTGTTCTCTGTTAGTGAAATTATTTTTCTTTGTGCTTGTTCAGCTTTTATCAAATCTCTACATGCTAAGATAACTCTAGCCCCTCGTTTAGCGAATTCCAATGCTGTTTCATACCCAATTCCTAAAATGTAAGGTATTTACGAAAAAGTTGTATATAGGGGATATAATTTTAATAAATGAAAGTACACTACGCGGAGCTGTATGTATGTATGATGGGGGGACATTCACTGAGACCTAAAAGATATATTGTGTACTTCTACTTAATTCCAGAGGAATTTTAGGATATCTGCAGGATCGCCATGTTTTAAATGGGTGTCCACATTGGTTGTGTGGACGTCCCTTGGTCCTGGGTGCCCATTTATGTTTAATCAAACTCTCTGGTTCACTGGGAAACTGTACTTATATTTATTGATTACTATACATAACTTAAAGATTATAATACTATTAAAATTAACTCAATATCACCTAAATAATAATGAGAATGAATTAATAATGCAAAAAGAATCAAATAAGAATTGAATCCCAACCAATATAATACCACATATATATTTTACTTCAAGTTCAAACTGATGTAATATTATTGTTATTTATTGTCGTGTAACCTCAATAAACCATGTACTGCTTATTCAGCGTTGAACTTGACTTTATCACGTTTTTGATAATTTGTATAATTTCGAATGGATTTATTTCTTATGTTCATACCTAAAGGACATTACACTTCAACTTAGGTCAATAATTTGGATGAAGGTTTCTTCTTCCATGCCACAGAATCTACATTCTTCTTCCTCCACTATTTTGAGGTTTTTCAGGTGCCCGTTCAGGCGACAATGTCCCGTTAGGATCCCTGTTAAAACTCTTAGTGCTAAGCTGACTGATTTATTTGAGAAATCGCTTAAAAGGAAAACAATAAAACTAAAGAAGATCGTAACTGCAGCTGAATTGTTGACTTCTTTATTTATTTTTAAAATGATTCAGTTATCAATAGAGGTTCGTTGTCTTTGGTCTTAATTAGGTGTAGAATAAAACAAAATATTCAAAAAAGAAGGCATGGTGGGCAAGGTGGGGCCGGGGTAACCCTAGCTTTTAGGAAAAGAAAAAAATATTTATTAATAAAAAATGCGCATCACGTATTTGTATAATTATTGGTTAAGTAAAAGAAGTTCCAAGATTGGCTGAAAAGCAGAAACATAGATTTAATGTCCAAAGCTTGTCACCCAAAGACTACTTCAGGGTTTCATGCTACAACCCCTACATGGACTCCATAATAACGTCTATAATGAAACGGAACAGAAAAGTTTGTAAAACTTTGATAGAATAGATAATTTAGAGCCAGAAGCAAGGTTATGGTATGATGTTTGGGCAGATAAGGATTGCTCGGAGAAAACAAGACTACATGATATATTGGAAGAAACAACTTTTTACCCAGCTGTGAAAAAAGTTATCATTTTCTATCTCACTATACCCCCCACAACTTGTACTTCTTTCAGTACCCTACATAGTGTGAAAACTTGGCTGAGGAGCACCACTGACCAGGAACGTCTTTCAAGCTTGTGCCTGCTAAGTGTCCACAGAAAAAGAGCAAAGAGACCTGACTTTGAGGACAACGTTATAGATTTGTTCGGCAGGAAGAAAAGAAACTTAGGTTTTGCTTTTTCTGATAAATTCTGAACACTAGTTCCATCAATTTCGCTTAAGCTATAAATTGTCATCGGTTTTTTTTATTTCTTAGAAGTGGTTCCAATAAAAATTAATTAGAGTATGTGCTTTTTATTGACCTTAAATGCTGTGGCCTAGTATTTAAATGTAGGGAAGTTTATCCAACATAGTTCAAACTAGAGTTTGTTAGGTGCGTAAAGCTACGTATTGTCTTCCAAAGTATACAAAATGTAATATGCAATATCATTACGTCTAGCCCCCCCCCCTGAAGATTTTCATATGGGCGCCCTTGAAAGAAGGATCTTCGATGGCGTCTTGGTTGCCATTTTTGTCCACCCCTTACCAATTTGGATTATTTATTTATGCGTTACTTTTTGATGGTCAAAAGTCGGAGTATACAATTTAAATAAGTAGCGACTTAAATATTTGAATTACCTGTATTGGCTCCTGTCACTATAACAGTTTTTCCAATAAGGCATACTTTGCTTTTACACCACCGAACTCTTGTAGTTACATAAACTTTAATTATCAACAAAATTATTGCAACAGTAAATATAATCGTCCATCCTAGGAACATGTTTAATTATCGATCTCAAATATGAAATTTGGATTGAGTCCGATAATTATGAAATATTCTAAAATTTATTATATCAATAAGATAAGAGATAGCAGAATATTATAGATTTTTTATCTCTTCCTATTTTAAATATTACTAACAAGATTGACACATAACCATTAGTATAAAGTTGATCAATTCAATATTAAAAAAATCATCACGTATACATGGTATCCAGGAACTTAATGTCAAAAGGGGGCAGGTGGATAAGGGGAAAATAATTATACTTAGAAGTTGAGATACATTTTTGTGATAAGAGCCTTCGTTTCGGAGTTTAGGAATAAAAACTTATGTTTATACATAATTGATACACTATACATTGGAACACTATAAAATTTTGTTGATTGATTGTTTATTCCATGTACCTACTGTGTTTAACGCTATAATGGAATCTAGATCACGCACAGAAATCCCAGTACCCAGTGGTTAACAATCCGTAATGTTTACAGGGACATTCTGTACAATTACTAAGTAAGGGAACTGAATGTATCAATCGATTTACTAATAAAAACGCTGTCCTGTTTGAAGTCGATAAAATGTACGGTTTCGCACCATTTTATCGATAATCCTAGTTCTCGTACGATTTTCGAATTTTTTTGGTATGTTGTAGTCTTAATGGTAACTAAGAGATCGTAATGGGTTAAAACTGTGCTGGCCCTCCGGTTTGGCGGTGGTGGCGTCTTGAAGTTGCGTCCTGAGCATAACATTTTGCCTCCTAGCACTATAAATCTCGCAATAATAGCAAATGTCTTGTATGTCAGGGGCTCATGGGGAGGTCTGCCACACTTCTGTGCCATCAGAATCGCAATTTCTCCAGAGGGTGCCTCCGCAATGGTCAATTTGTTATGCCGATGTTTTAACAGCAAGCGGAAGCAATGAAACCGAACAAAATCATCAACAATCACGTTAGGTAGGTTAGTTGGATCTATCTAACTCCCAAATTCCTAACGAGTGGGTCCCAAAAGACTTTTTAACATATTCTTGATCCCACGCACCCATCTCTCGAAGTAGATACTTCATGAAAAATCCGGTAGTTCGGATAGATACTGGGATAGATATTTGTCAAAAGAGCCATCACCCGTGACAGACGTCAGTCGGAACAAGCTCGACACTCGCATTCACGATATAAAGTATATTTGTGGCTCTGAGTGTGCACCAGAGCGCTACCTGAAATGGAAAATTGCTTCGTTTGCAATACAAACCGCTTTGTCGGTAGGCTAGTTTTTGATGAGAATATATGGTTGTGGACATTCGTATACGAAGGGGAGAGCTGGCGAAACAACACAGACATAGATTCGAGAAAAAATAAAAATACACAGCGTCAGGACATAGAAGACAACAAGAAAATGTCTGGCAATTTCCGACACGGGTGATGGCTCTTTTGACAAATATCTATCCCAGTATCTATCCGAACTACCGGATTTTTCATGAAGTATCTACTACTAGAGATGGGTGCGTGAAATCAAGAAAATAATAAAAAGTCTTTTGGGACCTACCCGTGAGGAATTTGGGAGTTAGATGGATCCAACTAACCTACCCAACGTGCTTGTTGATGATTTTGTTCGGTTTCATTGGTTCCGCTTGCTGTTAAAACATCGACCTAACAAATTGACCATTGCGGAGGCACCCTCTGGAGAAATTGCGATTCTGATGGCACAGAAGTGTGGCAGACCTCCTCATGAGTCCCCTACATACAAGATATTTGCTATTATTGCGAGATTTATAGTGCTAGGAGGCAAAATGTTATGCTCAGGGTGCAACTTCAAGACGCCACCACCGCCAAACCGGAGAGCCTGCACAGTTTTAACCCATCGCAATCTCTTAGTTATCATTAAGACTACAACATATAAAAAAAAATCGAAAATCGTACGAAAACCAGGATGACCTATAAAATGGTGCAGGGTTCTTTGAATTTTTAGATCAAAGTCATATTCTATACACACATTTTTGAGATAACTGTTAATTGTTACTAATTATTGAAAATCCTTTCATTGTAGTACCTATTAAAAAAACAGAATTTTATAGTTTTAGTTTACATTTTAACGACACTTCAACCTGATAGTCGTTCAAATAATAACCAAAACTTCTGATTTTCAACACACTATTTTCAGTTGGATTACACTGCGATGCACTATTTATAAAAGGGTGAAGAATCGAACTAGCGAAATTGTTCGGAAACAAATCGCGCCTAATTTCCTTGTTGGCAAATTGTGAATAAAACTTTTGTTTCCTGCACCAGACAAAACTAAAACCGAATGGCGAATTAGCTGTTGGCAGTTAATACGCGTATGTGCACATTGATCGTGTCGTTTGACATATGACATGACAGTTTACTCTGTTTGAATGCTTATGTTGACATTCATGACTTATATTTGATATAAATTAATGATTAGTTGTGTAAATCGTGAGATTACTTCTCATAGAAAAGGAAATCTGAATTATTATTATTTATATTCCTTAACAATTTTTGGTTACAAATCTTTGGATACAAATCTCAACTCATTCAATGAGATATTCTCGAAACACCTTCAAAAATATATGTCGAAATGTGATTCATACGGCCATTCGCACCGATTATCCTTAAATGTCATACTTTACTAAGTGACACTTATGATTTAGGTGCAACTTCGTTCGCGCCGTACCACCCTTAACTGAGTGGGAGATACCATTTGACAACGCCGTAATTTTTTAAATATTCTTTTGAAAAAGAAGATCTTGTCAGAACTTGTCAAGAATTAACGTCACTCGTATCTATGGTAAGTCTATGGCCAGTCGTTTGATATTAGTTGCTAGTGAATGAATAGGTATAATCTTTATAAAGCTGGGGTAAAATATAATTTCACTTACAAATCATAAGGATATTCTAATTCTGCTTCAATTTCTCCAAGAAAATTGTGAGCAGTTTCTTTCGTCATTTTAAATCTGAGAAAAAACGTGCTATGTTCTATTCAATTATATCAATGATTTCTAAATCGTCATCATCTTCTAACATTTCCATTTCGACAAGAAAAATTATGGGTGGGACGACCCAATAGTAATGGTTGCCAGCCATAACCTTAACAGGGCAATTCTGATTTGCAAAGTTTCTACTGAGGAAGGTGTTATTAATACTAACTTTTATGCAAGTGAATTTGCTTAATAGCTAATTTGCAGAATAGCCCCATAAAACTCTGGAATACTAACAGTTTTTTCAAACTAAAGGTTTGGGTAGCACATTGCTAAATGGCTGTAAAATACTTACAAATATCTATTACACCAGCTTCAATACAGTAATAAATAACGTCCACCGTCATTTTAGCCACGTCCTAATTAAACCATCAATCTACGACCAACGTGTTACTTAATGTATACATGTATTTCGTTTGTATATGCATGGGAAAAGATTCACCGAACCAACTGTAATACATGTGTGATGGTTAGATATATGGAATGAAAATGCGATTTTTATCTTATCACTATTTAATATTAACTAGACGAAAAACATTGAGCTACTTCTTTCTCCAATTTTAAAATCTCCACAGTTTTGTTCCAGATCTTATCTGCAAATTCCGGATTTTTGGCTTTTTCATAAGTTGACACTAAAGCGCATTCTTCAAAATGTCCACCTGAATATTTTTCAATCCCCTGTTCGAGAGCAGTATGCAGAGTGGTTTGAGCTCCTTCTTCTGATGTCTACGAAAACAAATAGGTATGTATGTATTCCTTGTAAATAAATGTCATTTTAGTAAAGGGTATCATCGATAGTTGTCAAAGATAATAGTTTAATACTATGCAGGTTTGGCAAATATTTATCTTCCTTATGCAGAATCTCATATAGGAGCAACAGAGAGCACTTATACATAAAATTCTATATGTCAAGAAGAGATCAAAATACTTCCGCTTCCATGAAACACCCACCACTCTAGTCTCGATACAGTCTCCGGAGAGGGGAATGCGACATTGTCTCTCTGTTGCTCTATAGCTTTCTCTCCTTCGCTCACAGAATGGCAATAGGAAACATAATTATTTGCGAATCTGTATATTATTATGTATGTGAAACAAGTCCGAACAGTTTGATACCTCTTGTTGCAGGGTTGGATATATATTATTTGTTAAGAAAATCAAATAGCAAATGAAATAGCGGAGAAAGTGGCTGAAATAGCTTTTAGATGGCCGGAACTCTTCAGCGATATCAGCACATGTAATATTGGAACCAATAGACAACGCCGAAAAAAGAGATGTAGTTGGTTGATATGGTGACAAATATGACACAAGGGAATACAATGGTGAAACTATGCAAAGGTGCAAAGACTTGTCTGTCTCAGTATTGCAGAGTGCGTGAGAAGAAACAAGCAACAGCAGCACTAGAAATCTTCTCCCGGCATGAGGATGCTTCTGAAAATGGGATAAAAATCCTTTTCTTATAATTGTAATAACTCACCTTGAAATAGAGAAACATCGCACAATTTAGAATATACTTTTGATATCCTGTCAGCCGTCTAAAGATATTCGTCGCAATTGTTCCTGGATGCAGTGAATAAACTGTTACGTTCGAGGTCTTCAGTAGCTCTGCCAGCTTCAGGGTAAAAAGAATATTTCCTAATTTACTGTTTCGATAAATTGCCAAAGCTGTGTTAAGCTTATTCAATTTATCGACTGTCAAATTAGACTTTTTGGCTAAATAAGAAGAAACATTTATAATTCTGCTGGGACCACTTTTCTTCAATAAATCTAAAATATTATACAACATAATTGATATTGCGTGCGATGAAGAACAAAAGAATGATAATAGAAAAACGACAGTGATCATACCAATAACAAAAAAGGATACAATTAAAAAATTGGTGTTAAACGTCAAAGTGTTCAAGTGATGGATGATATAATTGAACAGTCTTTTATACGATAACGCACTAAACCTAAATATAGTAGAAAATATTGTGGATAATCTTGCTAGACCATCACCTCTTTAGATAATAGAACCCAGGCCCATACAAGTGCAAAATGAGGAAGCTTCCAGGACTCGCCTACGGCTCGCCCTTGTAACGTAAATTACTATTCTGTCACGAAATTTTAATTTTTTTGCTCAAACAAGTATATAATGTCTTGTTTTGAATTAACCTGAACTCCTCCAGAAGTCAAAGAAGCTGCGGTTGAGGGAATAATTCCGTAGAAAAGCAAAGAAAGGTATAAATTTTTTTTAAACCAGCTTAACACAATATTGTCATACTTCAGAAAAGTGACACATGGTTGTAGCCGGAAAAGTACTTTTCCGGCTATAGCGTGGAAGTGAAAGTAATGAGACACTTCCCTACCGTTTTAAAGATAAGAAATGTCTATATTACTGACGGATTGTGAATAAATGTCTTTACATTGTCATAGTTTACCATACAGAAAGTTAGTATCGAAGAAGGTCTAAAGCTTCAGGTACTATTAAAATCGCATATAAGAAATATTTGGGAAGACTACAAAATGCAGATGTAAACGCAAATGAAATAACGATAATTAGCATTATACGAGCGAAATTTAACTACATGTGTAAATACGTCTGTCCATGATTATTTGTTAATCCACAATGAAACTTGAAACGTAACTTTGTAGTCTCAAATTTGCTTTGTGTAAAATGGAAAATTAGGCACAAAAGAGAGATTTGTATTTTAAAATGAAAAGGTGTAAAATTACTAGGTGTAAGGTTAAATCCTCTATGAGTTCTAAAATTTACATTTAGCTTTCATTCAAATTAACTCTTGGTGTGTGAGAATAAGAAGTCTCTTAGTGCTAAACCCGAGTGGTGGATTTTTGGAGAGAAAGCTGCTTTATTAGCGGTGATTGTTAGTAGAGGGTTAATTCCATCGCCGCGTCACCTCCCAACCAGCATCGATACGTACACAAAACGTTTGAAGTACGTTACCAACTGACAAAAGCTATGTCCAGAATACATACTTCACTGTACGAAGTACGTACACAGTACATTTTTGGAATGTACATTTTCCACAATGCAGTATGTCCAAATTACGTACAGGAACTACATACAATAGACATAAACATATACAGCTAATTAATAGTATGTATGTACATAAAACGTTTGTATTTTGTCTTGTTTGTATCAACCAGAAATTCTGTACAGTTGTCACAAACTATGTTCGTCCAGTGTACTTACACAATTACTAATTTTTCAGTTTTTAATTTACTACTACCAGTTATTTTAAAGTGTACATGAATATAATGTTTCAGAGATCTATTTTATATTTGTGTAATTATTAGACTGTAATATTACTTTAACATAGACTGACAAAAACTGGTGAAAATTCGAACAAATTTGACCGAACAATCAAGCCTAGCCTTAAAATCAATTGATTATTCCAAAAAAATATACACTATCTCGAAATACTATATTAAAAAAAGTAGGTTTAAATCTCATTTCAAATATTTTTAAATAGGTACCTATTAAAAGTATCGTCAGCAAAAATGGCCCAAAATAGTTTATTTGCATCAATATTTCCAATCCGTCTTGAGTGTATTTAGATCTTAGAATCCCGGAACCTGCATTATTAACCAATATATTCAATTTATCTTCATTATCGTTTATATCTTTAGCAAAATTCTTCACAGATTGTAAAGAGCTCAAGTCAAGCTCTTTTACAATCACGTTGTTGTTTTCTGTTAATGAAATTATGCTATTTTTAGCTTGTTCAGCTTTCATTAAGTCTCTGCATGCTAAGATAACTCTGGCACCTCGCTTAGCAAATTCCAACGCTGTTTCGTAACCAATTCCTGAAATAAAAGATACTTAATTCGTCCTTATACATAAAATACGTTTGAAGTATTGTGAGTAACATTTCCAGTTCTTCAAGAAGGGGAAAGGAAAATAATAATATAATTCAACCTTCAAAAACTTAGTGAACTGATATTTTTTAAGAATGGGAAGGGAAAATGAAAAAATTACTTAGAATATACAATTTAAAATCGTATTCACATAAATATTTTTATAAAAATCGGATTTGATTTAAAAAATGTCTTCATATTTTTTTTAACTACCCTACCCTAAATGAATGAAAGCTGATTTCTAAACTAGAAATAATTATTATGACCAATTTGGTAAAACAAGGATCTACCCTACCTAATATTGCATTAAAATATTATCAAGGGCTACTAGTAGTTAATCTCTTGATTTCATATTCTAGGCACAACTGAATCATAGGATTAGGAACTACAGTATTCGCCAACTAACTTGATGTCCTAAATGCTTTCTAGGGAGCTATTGACGCCGCCCATCCGATAACTGTAAACAGTGCCGTGCAAGTTTTGAGGATACGCTTTCTGTTACAAATTAACACAACTTAATAAATAATATTTAATTCTTTGTTATAATTATTGGTACATTGATTTTAATAGAAACGGATCTGCTTTATACCTGAATTCTGAGTACATAAATAATATTTTAACAATAAGGCACCCATTATAATAACATGTTATATATGTAATTGAAGATTATAAAGTTAGGATCTCATATTTCCGGACAGACTATAATTAAAATTTGTTAGAAACTAAATAATTTCTTCCAGGTAGTAATGTGAATAAAAGAAACACAAGATAATGAGAAATTATTTAAGCTAGGTATACTTCTATGAATAGGTAGAAACAGTTTTTATATTTACGAAGAATCTGACTCACTGCCGCTACTGGAATCACTTTCATCTAGAGTAATCACAAGAGGGTTGACGCCATAAAACATATCTGTTGCTGGCTTACCTGTTGCCTGGAACGTTTTAATTTTCACGTGTATTAAGGTATCTTCATCACTTTTTAATGTCTTAAAATAATTAAACACTCTATATATCACTTGACGAGTTTGTCCTCCAGTACATTTACGATTTTCTTCATTAACGGCTGACATTTTTACAAACACTTTATTGTACAAAGCAGAAACAATAACTGTGTGACGCTACGCTACTGAAAATCTTAACACCTGATAATGTTCGATGCAATTGGCGTTTGTCAAAATTTTACCACCAATAGCAGCCGAGTAGGCAGGGCACTATTACTATGTCTCTCTTTGTTTGTAATTTTTGGGACATCAAGTTAGTTGGTGAATACTGTATCTGAGTTTTTGGCCTAACTAAAGTTACGAATTGTAGTTAACCCTAAATAAATATTGGAAATTAAATTTCTATTATAGGAATTTTTCATAATTTCAATTATCCAATTTCCAGTATATTTTTCATACATTTAAATCGGCTATTTCTATTATGTTATTCATAATGGAAATACGTGTATTTAAATATTAAAAAATAATGGAAATTCAAGAATTAAAATTAAGAAAAACATAATGGAAATTCAATAAATAAAATTTTGAAAAACATAATAGTTATTTAAGAAATAAAATTATGAAATTTTTGAATTTCCATTATGTTTTTTATAATTTTAAATCTTGAATTTTCATTATGTATTTCGCAATTTTAAATCGACAATTTCTATTATTCTTTTTATAATGGAAATATGTGTATTAAAATTATGAAACACATAATTTTAATTGATTAAAAAAATAATTACCTATGGAATTGAATTTAAAAAAAAATATATTTATTTTTTCGCTTTTTAAGCGATGTTATTGAATACTAAAACGGCACGCCATAGATTTCAAATTTGTTTATGCATTTGCTAGTGGAATGTTTTACTTCCTTTAAACAAAACTTATGCTCCTTATCAATTAAAAAGTTATAAATATAGATACCTGAATTGGCTCCAGTTACGATCACAGTTTTTCCAGATAAACATTTTTTACTCTGGCACCTTTTTGCTTTCACCACATTATATATTTTAAATAATATTAGAAGTCCCACCAGACTTAAAAACATAATACTACCGACGCCCATATCCACACTTCTTAAATTAAATTTATTCAAAATAAAGCGAGTCCAAGCGAATCTTGTCCATAAATTTTCGACGGTTCGGATTCGATAAATCGTTTGTTGTAACCTTAAAAAAACCAGTTAACTTGAATGATAACCTCAATTAATTTGTGTTAATACTAAGTTCAAGGCACTCACTTCAGTTATTTTGGTACTTTACAGATTTATTAAATTTAACTTTTCATTTTTCACAATTACTAATGTTGTAATTCTATGTAACCATATTGTCAAATAATTATATATGACAGCCTAAAAAGTCTGACAAACTAAAAACGAAATGACTCACCCACGTTATAGAAATCCACAGACCAGAACTGTCGATTTCGCGTTAATAATGTGCCCGGCCGGAATCCGGCAGTGAATGGACCCCTTAAGCATATTTTGAAATATTTTTTTCAACCTTTTAAAGTACTTAAATAATCAAAACGGTAAACAGTATTGTCTTCATTGAAATTTTATGGAAACTGATTATCATAATAAAATGTTTATTGTTTAAAGTAGAGAATAATAGCTGATTAACATTTTAGGTAGGCATAATTTCTTAACAAAAAAATGTAGAAATACGAATTTTGAGAATTATATCACAAGTAATCCTTCTTTGTAGTCTCTCAAATGTCTGTACATAGCTATAAATACTCACCACAGTCACAGTATGGAACAATTTAATCCTCTGCAATAATTCTATTCACAAAAGTATTATTTATTTTATCGTTTACCAGCGGCACTAAACAATGCATAATATTGAAGATAATTAGTAAAATAAATTACAGTGAAGGTTTCTAACAAACCCAACTAATTTAAAGTGTTTCAAGTACAATTAGAGGTTTATACTTTTATCAATAACAAATAATTATGTTAAATATACAGGGTTAATGTTAACGAAATTTTGTAACTTAAAAGTTTCATTTATACACGAACACGACGAGCTTAAACTATCTATATGCTGGAAACTACCCAGATGAAATTTATAAAAACTGGTATATATACCTAGGGGTTACTAGTAAAGGCGAATTCATAACAATATTTTGAAGGTCATGTAGCAGCAGCAGCCTTGTTATTTTAAATAGAACATCCTGTATATTATTCACTTTCCCACAGTTTCAGTATCCCCTGCTTTAGACAATCTGTGGATCCTAATTTGTATTGGTTATAACAGGTTTTCCTGAATGCCACTTCGTAACAATTCTTATTCTAAATATGAAAAAAATTTAGCTAACAATAGAACAGGAATTTCTCAACGAAAGTTACGAAGAACTTTAAAGGACTTTCACATCGTAACATAAAGATATCCAAACAGTAGAGAAACTTCTTTGATCTGCCTAAAAATCCGAAGTTTTTCGGGATTAGATCTCAAAAGGGTTGTAGTTGCTCATCAGAATATTTGATTGTCTAAGCCATACTAGATCTTTCCAATGGTCAGATCTTTTTTCTTATATTACATTGGGGCTGTTACCGCAAAAGGGTTCCGGCCCCCAAAAGGGTCTTCCAGTCCCCCTCTTTACTAGTCCATGGCGTGAATTCCCGCTTGAAAGATACTTGGGGTTTTTCCCAAGCTTTCAGAGTGTTTGGTTCCTGGCCCGTACACTCCTATCTACTTTGTCTGTATCTTGTTCTTTCTGCAACACTTTTCACCACCATCACCAGATTTATAAATAATGTCATTCAATGGTATATACAGATGGCTCTGAAGCAATAGAAGGCACAAGGAGTATTTGGACCAGGACTAATCAGTGCACCAAGTTCAATATTATTAATAAATTGTAACACAGTTCTCTCCTCAAGAGACAGATCCCGGCTAGAGACTCTCTCAAGGGTGGATCGACTCCATGTTAATGTCACACTAGGTATGCCAGAGGGTTGACAGACTATAAGAACTTAGGGCGCCGCTACCTTTTTAGACATCGACGAAAAAATAGTTCAAATTTAAGAAATGAAACCTAGGGTGAAAAAGGTAGAAACGCCTTGTAGAATTTAATTAAAGTTAAAAATAAAAAAAAGTCACAAACTTACGTGAACCCGGACACGATCCCCTACAGCTCTTACAGCCGGGTAGATAAGAAAAAAAAAAAGAAATTTAAAATATTAACTTTATTCTGCCATCAAGGATAATGAAATCAGGAAGAATGAGACCTGCACTTTATATGTAAGTACTTAGCTTATTCGAGAAGATGAAGAGGTCTGGTAGAAACAGAGGCTAGCGATGCCTTGTTATTAAGCGAAAGATGTCTTGAAGTTGATGTCAGAGATGTCTTGAAATTCGGAACTAGAGCTGTCTTAAAGCTGAGGTTAGAGATGTCTTGAAAATCGGAACTAGAGATGTCTTGAAGCTGAGGTTAGAGATGTCTTGAAAATCGGAACTAGAGATGTCTTGAAGCTGAGGTTAGAGATGTCTTGAAAATCAGAACTAGAGATGCCTAGGTGTATTCTAGTGGTTAGATAACAGTATTCTAGCAGGGTATCTTGGCAGCGGTAACCTGGCAGCTGTGCTTACCACAGCAATTTGGTAAAACTTAAAGTAAAATTGTAGAGACGATAAGGTATGTCTTTACTGTAAGACTGTCGGTAACGGAAAGGAAGGGCGATGGTTTTCAAAATGGAATCGTCCGTTGACATCATATGTCAATTGTCTTAACGGTCAACGAGAGTAGGAGAAATTTAGATCACAGAACTATGTATATTGGGAGTGGTTACTATGACGGCGAGCGGTAATTAAGGAACTTATTTGGTAAAATCGAAACAGGTCGATAGGCATGTTACAAAATATAGCAGGCAAAATAATATAATCATGACGAATAATCAACCAGCAATTAAAATACTGAGTTCTTGTGTAACCGGTTATAAAATGGAGTGAGAATGTTTAAAAAAACTCAATGAAATGAAATAGTAGCTAAACTAGCAGATAGAGTCCAATAATGCTTTTCTGGCAGCATATTCTCTTGCTGTTTGTATATCTTTTTACTGTGATTGAATACGTAAAAAAATGGTCATTTCTTCCAATGTTACAAGAGAGCCAACCAGCATTCTTATTTTGGTAGAAGAAGTTAAAAAATTTATAAGAATCAGACGTTATTTCTCTATTACATTTCCACAACTTCTGAGTGTATAATCGATTTTATGTTCACTTTATAGAGTATTGTTTGTTATATTTCATTATCGAGATATTTAATATTGTGTTGTTCGATAAAATCAAATCAAGCGACGAATTTATTGCGTAATGGGCAATCACAACTGAGAAAATTATATTGAAGTAATTCGATCTTTTTTGATTTCTACGTTATTTGTACGTCCGTAAATGATTTGATTACATGACTTGGATTAACAGTTCAATATGAAATTTATATAATACAATCTCCATACTATAGTCATTTATGTACCATAGGACGAAAAACTGTCTATTATTGTCGCGCCTGCAAATTGATTACAGAGGCGCAGCGTTAAAAAAAAATGCGACCGTCGCGTCGGGGAGCTGAAAACTACCGTATTCTTTCCTGTGAATGTTGTGGAGTGCTAGAGTTGGTTTTGTTTCTATAAATGTCATTATGACATATGTATAATATATGTATTATATTTAAACGTCTTGATACGTACTGTATCGATGTTTTTGGTAGAGTCCGACCACAATAACTTTGGGACACCACGTGATTCAAAGTAGGGCCGTCTCGAAGTCGATGCCGATCTCTGACTGGCTGCGGCTTTGAGCCAGCGGTGGAGCAACGGGCCCTTTATTTTATGTAGCTTCTTCGTTTTTATTTCAGTGTTGACAGCAGACCAGACAGTTATGCCTTTCGGCCTTCTTGTGCGATGTTGTTGTTGCGAATAGTAAATTTTTCATGTCTTGGAACTTTTTGTGTCATGTCTCTCAGAGAGTGAAACAAGGAAAAGCTTTGCATAGTCAAACAAAGGAAATTATAGATCGAGTTGCTGCATTTATGTCCACTTATGTATTGGATGAATTGAACCCTATTGAAAAAATATGGGCATCAGGCAAAAATTGGGTAGCAGCTCATGATACTACATTTGTTTTAAAGGATGTTGAAGCATTATTCCGAAAAAGATTCGACGAGTTGCCACTTAGTGAATGGACGAATATTTATCGACACGTCAAAGAATATGAAAACTTAGAAATGGAACGAGAAAACATCCTCGATTAAAATTTGGATCATTTATGTTTCAACGTTAATACTGGCTCTTCTGATTAAAGTTTCTCAGATCTTGATAGCGACAGTAGTACACCTGCACAACCATTACAATCAGCTGATGACTCAGATTAATAATAAGATTATATTTATGATAAGTTTAAGTTGACATGATAAATACATTTGTGAAAGTGTTTGGGTTTGGAATATATTAACTTTAGAGTGGGTAGATTGTTTTCTTCCTTGCTAATTGTTTAATGAATTTAAAAAAGGACCAGCTTTAATTCCGTCGCCTACTTGCATAAAGCGAGTGATACTATTACGTAATTTTCTAAAGTTATCCAAAACCATAAAGTTTGATATAATATTTGAAATAAATTCCTAACAATAAATTTAGTACGTAAATTATATTTTCATATGCAAGTCAGTAACGCCACTGGCTGATACGCCACAACCGCGACTACCTGGTGTCCCAAAGTTATTGTGGTCGGATTCTACATTGTATTCAGGACGATTTATCCGTGGTACAACTTCAGATACCGTTGAATTCGGCTAAACATGGTTATAGAGATGTTTTTAATGTTAATTTTAATTCCAATTTACCTTCATTTTTTGTCCAATTAACTCCAACTAGGTAGCTGAAAATAAGTAAGGTTTCAAGTTGCCGGATGTTTGGAAACTTTTGGGTATCGACTATCAAATTTGGCTACCCATGGAACCAAAATATTAAATTATACTTTCATTTTCTCTAGAAATGGAAAAGAACAAACTTTCTCTTAAGAATCCCAATTCATTTTTAATCCTGTATGGTACATACTTCCATTGTAGTCATCTTTTACTTTAAACTTTTGAATCCTGAAATACTATCATCTTAGTGCAAACAAAATGAGTTAAATAAGATGTTTCTATAGTTCATTTAAAAACCAGGAGGAGTAATTTGAAAAGCCTTACTCACACCACTAAAAGTTACCAGATTAGTTACTAAAACCCACAATTTTTATCAAGGCAACATTCTATCTTTCATACAAAACTTTTTATGTGGCAGAACATTTCAGGTTAGAGTCAATGGGACAATTTCTTCTATCCAAAAACAAGAAAGAGGAACACCCCAAGGATCAATTATTAGTCTAACTTTATTTCTCCTGGCGATGAACGATATAACTATGGATATATAAAAACCGATACAGATCCGAATGTATGCGGTGACGTGATCATCACATTATCTGCATGTGCAACAATATTACAAAAGCAACTCATAACGATGGAAAAATGGTCAAGAGCGACAGGTTTTCATTTCTTGCCCACCAAGTTACGGAGCATAATATTCTCAAAGCAACCAATTAACCACAAACCTCATATGGAAATCTACAATACTACTCTCAAGTACAACAATGAGAAAAAATACCTGGGACTTATATTCGACGAGAAACTAAACTGGAAAGCCAATATAACACAATTAATTAAAGACTGTCAAAGGAGACTCAATTTATTGAAATGTTTATCAAACAAACACTGGGGAGCCAAAAGCAGAATACTTTTAAACATCTATCGAACACTGGTGAGATCCAAAATTGATTACGGCTGTATTGCTTATACTTCCGCAAACATTTAGACGTATTACACAATACAGCACTACGCATTATCCTATGAGCCTAGAGAACCACACCAGTAGACAGCCTATACTGTGAAGCCGGAGAAGCCCCACTAGAACTCAGAAGACAAATCATAAGTCTCTCATATGCCTCAAAAATAACAGCTAATCCTCATATTTTAACTTACCATCACACATTTGATAAAAATGTAAATCCAGTCTCACCTAATATTCAATTAGAACCATTTTTCGTAAGAATCCAGCATTATCAAATCAGTCTCAATATATCCAGCATTTCTTCTCTAAAAATCGAAGCTCATAACTGTAAACCACCCTGGCAAATTAAGCCACCACATATAAACACTCATCTTTCATGTTTTTTCAAACAAGGCATAAGTACACAAACCTTCATACAACATTTTATCGAGACCATCCAAAAATATCCCAATTATTATACCGAAATATACACGGACGCATCCAAACAAAATGACGGAGTAGGCGCAGCTATTGTAACACCTACAAACAATGTACAATGTAAACTTCCGGAATTTGCAACAATTCTAACAGGAGAACTTTATGCAATACTAGAAGCAGTAAAGTACATAACAACATCGAACTACGAACAGACGGTTATAATCACAGACTCTTTAAACTCCTTGAAATTATTGGGAAGCACCTAACTTTCTCGTACCGATGATCAATCAAGATCTTCATCATCTTAAATCGATAGGCAAAATCATACATTTCCTGTGGGTTCCTGCACACATAGGCATAAAAGGCACAAATTAATACCACACCAATTATTAAGCCCCTATACACCGACTTAAAACTATTTATTAGCAATAAAGCTAAACAAAAATAGAATGACACATGGAGGAGCTCACACACAAAACTTAGAGAAATCAAACCCTACATAACACCGTGGCTTACTTTTACCGACATCAAATCATCATCACAAGGTTACGTCTAGGTCATACTCGAGCTACTTATGAATACTTACTTACCCGAGCACCAACACCAGAATGTGTTATTTGTGCAGTAAAACATTTTTTAGTTGAGTGTCCGCTATACCATATCAACAGACTTGCTTTACTTTAAACAACAACAGCAATGTGAAGAATCATATTAAATATCTGTAAATGTAAAATTTACACCATGAAACGTAAAAATGTACTTTAATCAAAACACATGTCTATGTATCCATAATGTTAAACATATATTATTTCATGTAACAGGCACCATAATATATAGCTACAGACCGCTAATAACCCTTGAGGTTGATGCGGATTCGTAATAAAAAAAATAAAAAATCCTGCTGGCGAACTATTTTTACAACAAAATCGACTGTTAATGAATCTAGGCAAAAAGAGATTATCTGGACCTTTTAAGATAATTCATTATGTTTCAGTGGGAGACTAACCATAGCCAGAAATTTTAATATTATGTGTCAAAACAGGAACAAGTTTCAATTTTGATTATACCACATTCCGACATTCGCTTTTACATAATAATTGATATTAATAATGATCCAACATCCTACTGTGTCTCTAATTTCTAGGTTATCTGAGTAAACTCATAAGACTTCATTAAAATCGGGTCAAAGTCTTGCGGAGGACAATAAACGATTGGAGCTTATAGAGGGACAAAATGCTGCAGAATCTGTTTAATTTGAATAATAATCAATTGTTAAATATTAGTGTTATTGTGAGATTTCTAGCGGTAAAATATACAACAGTTGTGTATGAACATGCTACTAACTTTTTATTATTGACTGTTCAGACAGCTGTCAGAACAGTACAAATAATTGATAATATATATATACAACACCAGCAGTCTCACCTCTTCTACGATACGTACATTATAATACAGGGGTCGGCATAAGTCAGGCAACAAATTTGCATTAAATAAGTCAGGCATCAAATTTGCATTAACGGAAAAAATGCAGCGTCAAAATGAATTTATTCAAAGAAATCGGAGGTATAGTTACTCTAATGTTAAAGTAATGACCCATATTTTTAATCCCATTGATAAGAAATGCCGACCTATGGCGTGCATATACATTTTTTTTACAAATTCGAATGTTTTTATTGAATTTAATAGAGTAGATTAAAATTAACCTGCATACAAAACTCATAAAATTTGTAATATAATATAACTAAACTCACTCAACCAACAAATAGATCTTATATTAATAATATTTCTCTACAACACAATTCGAACACGCCACTGGATGAATTTAATGCTAAGTAACCCCAACTTCTTAAGGTCGTTGAAATTTTTTATGAAACAGTGCACCGCGTTAATAACTGACCAGTTACTTCGTTATATTATGCCAATTACTGGAGTTGGACTATTCGATTTCCAATCCACCTGCTGCTACGTTGCCAGCTATTCAAAATTGTCTTAAAAATAGTAGCATACATAAAGTGGTTTTAATAAATTTTTCTTATTCCAGCAATATCAAGCGGTTTATTTTAATGCTTACTAATAAATTCATATTAGGTATTTCTTTTTAATATTCCCAAACTAGCTTTCTAAGAACATCACGAACTAACGGTTTACTGAAGTAAGGGGAACATTTGTCTAGTGATCCTGACAATTTTAGAAAATAAATCTGACTACATTGCTTTATTTTATTGTCGTTACATTCACATTAGAAACACTATACGGGGATAACAGGGAGTAAAGTAGAATAAGCCAATAGGCTGCAGTGCTTTAGGAAAGAGAACGGTTCCCAAAAAAAGGAAAAAAAATTAACATGGCTAACTAATCTAGGATTAATAATCTTAAGCGATGTTAAGTGGAAGTTTAACCTTAAACCTGGTTTAAAAGTAAATTGTGTGTTATTACGCCAGTATCTGGCCAGAAGTTTGTATATTTTCAATTTAAAATACTTATTATAATTTAGATCCAGTGGGAACGAATTGATAACATACCTAAGCTGTTCAAACGAGTAGTTTGTCATTACTTAAGGATTCCACTGCTGAGTTTTCGAAACTTCATTGGAATTGTCGCGGCTGATTTCGCAAATTAAATTGAATGATCCGATCACTTCGAATTTGTCATCTCAAGGGAAAAAAACTAAAGGTTTCATAAGGTATTGCGGAATACTCAACAAAAAAAAATTTTTTTGACCTTTCTGCAAACGCGCAGTAGGAACGTGGAAATAAATTTAAAGTTTTAGATTATCCTTCGACAATGGTCGAACATCGATATTTTCAATCACGGAATTTACTGCATTGTTTGAAATTCCCACCTGAACCACAAAATTGATAGATGCTGTGTTTACTAAGCCTTATACGTTTGATATATTATTTTTTGTAAATGTTTATTTAACCTTTTCAATTTAAAATTTAATAAATCTTTGATTTCAAAGATGATAAAATAAGTGCTTGGGAAATATTGTAGGCATACCTCATAATCTACGATGTTTGTGAGTGTTGGATTGAATAATAAAATATACAAGTATACCTAAAATGTAAACAAAACTAACTCTTGCTGTGAATAACATTTGCACTCATGAAACCTGGACTCATGCTTTTGAGGGCAAAACAAACAGAAATCTAATACGAAATATAATTTAAACTATAATTAATCCATGTACGAACTTTGAGTAATTAATGTCGGTAAGTGAGAAGTTATATAACGTTTCATCTAAACATTGTCTTAAAATAATGAGTTTAGCATTGCTTTTATATGCAAAACGAATGTTTAGAAACTGGCATAAATGTTGTTCATATTTTCTATTTTTATATTGTAAGTCATACATGTGGATATATTTTATTCTATTTATATAGATTTGTACATTTTTGACAAATAAAAAAAAAATTATTTATAAAATGTAGTAAAAGCTATTCTAATCAATGATTTTAGTTTATTTATTCCAATCCGATGTTCCCAATTAAATAGTGGAACCATTTCATCTTTATACAATGCTAGAACGTACATAGCAAAACATGGGCGTACGCAGGAATCGAAGCAATGGGAGGGGCAGGCAGTGGTGGTTTCAGCGACCATCCAAGGCCCCCTCCGCCTTGGAAAATTTCAATTATTATTACATTTTTCGCTACTTATTTTGAGGAGGAATATCTCCCCATGAGCCTACGGGGCTGGCCCCCAGTCGCGAGGCTATTCTCTTTACTAAATAAATTAAATATAAATGAATCCAAATTTTTTTAATTTTCCATTTTTATATTTTAAACAATACAAAAAAATCTATTAATACAAATTGCTATGAAAGAAGAAGTCGACGGGGGCTTACAGCAATTATATCAGCCTGCTTTCGCCCATTGTAGATCTAGTCCACGTTTGAACCCACCGGAGAGTACTGAATGACCTCTCTACGGTGGCTGTGGTACAAGGTAGTGCTAGTAAAATAGCCAATGCAGTGTACACAGCAGTGAAAAAATCCTTGGCTTCTCTTAAAATGTCAGCTACGTTTGATTTTTCTTTTTTTGCCAAACATTTAACCATACTTTAACTTTAGTGGACTTTATTTTCTAAGTATTTTCAAGGTTTTTTTTCAAATTAAAAATATTAAATTATTGTTAACACCATAAGGCAAATATTTAACGGAGTATGTGAGTGAAACCAATTATAATCAAAAATTCCACAATATTGTATTATATTTATTTTGGTCCTTTACCGGTTTCACGAACATTAGTACGCATCATCAGAAGGATGACGGTGAAACAATTGAATTGATTAAATGTTTAACGGTTTTTTAAAAGCAGGGGGGCAGCAGTCCCCCCTGCGTACGTCCATGTTGCAAAACAACATCGTTTTATGAAATAGTTTTCTAACAACGTACATTTTTATCAGCACCCGTATTAATCGTGAAATAGCATTACATAGTGTTGAAAAAGTACCATTTTTTTAACTGAATTCGTGGTTTTTTAAAGTAATTAGGTACTGAACAATCCAGCGAAATTTTTGGTTCTAATCTGCTTTATTTAAGGTAAGTTATCAAACAAAGAACATCTCACACTTCTTATGGATTAACAATATATATTCCATAAAAGTGATATCATCATTTTCTAGCAAGTACAGGGTGATTCAACGAACGGTTACCTGATATGATATTTGACATGGTTATTGCAAGACTTGAAGAAAATCTCATCATATACTACCTGCCTCAGTTTCATTAAAAAGGTTGGCAGTAATTGGAAAGTTCAACAAATCGATAGTGATATGAGGCTACGGAAATCATCATCATTAAAGTTTTCTCCAATTTCGTATGAACTGCTCGAATTTTTATGTCAAAACAGTGGTTTCGCTTTGACAACAAATACATTAATATGTTTTGATCGTTCAGTACGTTGTAAAATGTTTTGATTATAATATATTTAAAAAAATTCTGTTTCAGTTAAAAAATATAAACTTGTAATTCGTTAGTTAGTAAAATAAGTAAAGCAAAATATTGATCTGGTATTACACTTTATACCTAAAATAATGCTAGAGTCCATAAGACTCAGAGACGAATGTAGCGTGCTGCAAAGCAGAGCTATAGCAGCGATAGAGAGGGCAGCGATACTACTACAGGAGAAGAATAAAACGGCATAACCAGCCGTTATTTTTACCGACAGTCAGGCTGCTCTGAATGTGATGATGTCCACAACGGGATCAAGATCGGTAATGAGCTGTCGCGAACATAGAGATACTACAGATAGAGGCAACAAGCCAGCTCGAAACCCGTCAGCATGTAAGAGAGAAATAGAAAGTCGGAGGTTTATGCTGTCTTTCTCTAATAGCGCGCATGCTATATATACACAGACAAAGGCAGAAAAACTTCTGATCGTCTATATTTTTCTCTCTCACCGGAGTTCGGTGGGACATTCCCACTTACACGGCGGCCTATGGCTTATTGCCTCTATCTATAGTATATCTATGGTCGCGAAGCCCTGTCCTAGATACGCAACAGAAGAGTGTGTCCATGCTGGGTCCCTGCGCACAGTGGTGTGGAACGGAACTAAAAAGCAGATAGCCTCGCAAAGGAAGGAGCGAAGAAGTACAGGGCAGAATCGTTAGATAGACCAAGACCACCGATTCAACTACTGAAGGACACCATAGAATTATAACAGGGGCAGAACACGGGAAAAGATGGAGCGAGAGAAGAGGTTGCTTCACTTCGCGACAGCTCTGGCCAAAAATAAACAAGGAAAGAATAAGAGAGATCCTAGAACATAGAAAGGACTCAATTCAGAAGATCACGGGAGTAATCGGAAAAATCAAGGTAAAACTGGATGGTCTGTGCAATGAATGCGAGGAAGAGGAGGAGACGGTGGAACATCTCATGTGTCTATGCCCTGCCCTGGCAGGTAAGAGCCAGATGTATTTGGGGAATAGACGACTTGAGAATCTAGTAGAGGCAGCAGAGATGGACATCAGACATTTGAAGAATTTTATAGGAGGATGGAAATGCCCAAGACAAGGAATTAAAGGAAAGATATAAAGGACTAAGTATAGGTAAAAAAAGGATGCCTCAACACCATGAGCCAAAGGGTATCACTATGGGACTAGAATCCCTTCACCAATCGGTGAAAATGCTGTAAATGATCAGAGACGAGAACTTTCAGCGGTATTTAGGGAAAGATTTCGTTTGGTAAATTAATAATAGTCATTTATGATTAAATTTACATTTTTTGTTCTCTATTACTGCCAGCTTTTTTGTTTTATTTGCAGTAAGTTTTGCAGATACCCTGTGTAGTACAGAGTATTTTTAAAATGTGGCTATTATTAAACTATATATTTTTTGTCTTCTGTATGCTCCTTGTGGTGTATTATTATTCTTTTTATTTATTTTTATTACATTTTTTGGTAATTTACCATTTACAGTAGCTCACTAATGTTTCTCGTTGCGTAATTCTTCCCTGAATATATCAAAGACACTCTAATTTTATAGACTCCAAGAATTTAATCCTTCAAAGTAAAAAATTTGACAACCACTGACATCTTTTTTGAGCAGCGAAATTATGAGCAGCCAATAACGAACAAGAGAGTTCGTAAATCCAGCTTTAGAGTCGAAATATTCTAATTATATTGAACTTTTCTGAAAATGTATAAGTAATTATTTACGCAATATATTTTTTTGTTTAAAATAAAAGCATTCTTCCTGTATCAAATGCAACAATAAATCTATATTTTCCTTATTACTCCTCTTAAAATCTATAATAGTGACAAGTGATAACATTCTAAGAGAAAACCGCAAAATTATTTTTTACCTCCACCCGCATAAATTACTTTGATAAATGTCTTTTCTACCATTGGTGAACGTCATCGTCGCGTCACATTTATCTTATATTTGATTGGCCGCCTCCCTCTACATATAAAGCTCACTAACGCATGGAGATTCTTCTCATAGTACATCCAGAGTGCTTTGCCGACTGGAATAGCCTGGAAAATTAAAGGTAAGATTTTCTTCATCAATTTTTTTTAAGCTGCGTGCTTGACAATATGTTGGTGAATTTGCGTTTCAGAAGTGGGATCTTAAGTGTTTTCAGAAATTTCATATTTTAATAGAAATTTATTGAATTTTTGTCAGTGTATTTTTGATTTCCAATGCTTGTTAAAAGTATCCACTTGTTGCATGAAGTTGGTGAAAAGTATGGAAGTATTTGTAGTATGCTATTATTCTTTATACTAAAATTAACTGAAATTAATAACCTCCGATTATGGCAAATTGATTTTGAAATTTAGTAATATTAAGATGAAACAAAGAGGGTGAAATTTATTTTTTTTACTTACAAATAAAAGTGCATTCAGATTTCTTATTTTATTTGAAAACGTTCAAACTTGAAACGTTGTTTAAGCAAATATTACAATTTTTTTTTATATGAATTTATTGAAGTAAAACTATCAAAAAACAAAATGTCGAAGACTATTACGTTCCGGCTACTTTTTATATAAATTGTTATTGCTGACAATGTCCAATAAAACCACAGTATCATATGACGAAGAAAATGTTAAATTCTTCACTGTTTTTTCTCTGTAAAAAGAAAGTATTTTCAATCCGATCCCACTTCTGATTCCACAATTGTACGAGATCAACTACTGGCTTAAATTAATCTGTAGAATTTTGAAAAATGTTTTATTCCTTTGTAAAATCGTGAAGAGTTTTTATTGTTTTGGTAAAAAGATCAGGATTATTTGATCTTGGATTTTGGTTGCACAAAATAAGGTCTTCTTTAGCTTAGTTCCCATGCATATAGGGTTAGTCAAAAAGGCTGATGCATATATTTTATAGAAAACAGTTTTTCTATTCTCCCTTTTTCTCTATTTAATTGTTTCCTTTTAGGTGTCGGTTTCTGGTATTCAAGGGAACGAGAAATATTATTAATATCAAAAATTTATTCGGTGTGATTTTTCTAGAATTTTAAATAGGGTAATGCTTGAAATATTATATGTGCAAATTAATTTTTGAATGATTTTGGAATTAGATGTATGGCTGATGGAATGGAACTTTTGTCTAATTAGGTAACTTTATAAATTAAAATTTACTAAATTGAGCAATACAACTCCTACTACATTCTGGGATACCAGGCGAAAAAAATTAATGAAAAGGAAATATAAGAACGCTTTTTATCAATGACATTTAACGCGAATTAAATAAAAATTAATAACATCTAGGAAATAGATTCGCATAGAAAAAATAAATAACCTCTAATGATTGAAAAGTGGACATCCTCTTGATTAAGGATCAATAAACAGAAGTTAAAACACGTGTTCAGTGCTCTTGCCTAATTTTCCCTATGATCGAGGAATCAACGTTGGTGTAGTACACAAACGGATCTAGGAACAGGAGCTAGAGTCCACGGTGCTAGACCCAGGTGTAATTTCCACGAATCGTTGGAGTAGCTTGCATCCGTATTCCAGGCGGAAATCTACGCTATCGACACGTGTTTGTGAGTGAGCATCGAAAGGGAGTAAAGAAACCAAAAGATCCTCATACTCTTAGATAGTCAGGCAGCACTTATTTCTTAAGCATGTCCTCAGATCAGATCTAGACTGGCCGTAATAGAGTAGCTCTTAAGTGGGTCCGGTGGTAAAGTCTAACTAAAGTCAGTGTGATGATCATAAAATGAAGTAATGTTTTCAGATATAATTTCTAAAATTGTTGGGCTCACTATACAAATGTTTCCCATTACTTCAGTAAACTGAAATTGAAACAACTTTTTGTATGCCTACTATATTTAATGAAATTTTGTATATCTGGCAACGCATTGCAGGTGTTTAGCGTTATACAATCATCAAGTACATTATTGTTTATATTATAATGGAGTAACGGGTCACTTACTACGGCGGACTAACTATAACTAAAAAAAATTAAACTCCGAGGGTGGCCTGCGATATTAGAGAGATATTAGTATTGTGTGTCGATTCAGGGGCGTGTGTGAATTTTGTTTTAAAGAAATATTTAAAATAATAGTAGTAAATATATAGTATCTTTTAGGATAACTTGGATAAGTATCCCTCTTCTACCCAGAATTCTTCTATGTGTTGTGTCCTAGGATCCTGAAAGGATCCCCAAAACGTGTTCTTCAGCACCTCTCTTTCTCCTATTTAATTTACTTCTATTCCAGTGTGTCCTGGAATCCTTAGTAGGGTGACAATGTCCTGATTTCTAGTTTTAAATTAAGAAATATTTTAATCATTGTTAATTTAATTTGGAACATAATCTGTTGTTTAATGTGGATATAAATTTCCATAAAGCTAGTAAAACTAAAACTTCCCCATTTTGACGTTCTCTTTGTGGATTACTACTATACACAAGTAATACACAAGTATTATACTATAATCTTTTCCCAAGAAATTCAACCATCTAAACTTATATGAAGACTTTTATTTTCCTTCGTCATAGTATTACCTTGACGTAGATAAACTGATAAACAATTCTAATATTATGTGGGGGAGACTCTTTAATCTTTGGATTAAAACCATATTTCATTTTCCAAGTTTAATAGAAAGTTACACATTGACGAGCTTTATTGGAACTCTTAAGTATTTTCATTCTTTCCAAGATTTCCTAATAAATTTCTTATCTGTATTCTTTCCGGAAAAATTTTATGTATAAGACGACGAAGTTGTTTTTTATTTGAGCTTAATCAATGTGTCAATTGGGATGTCTTATGGTTAGGACGAGATTTATGGCTCTTGAATTGTTAGGCCAGAAAATATATGGAAACATCAACTTTATCAACCCTTCTAGAAGGTAGTTTGTACCGTCCCAAGAACGGTTCTATAATCCGCTGGAGCACGGCTCTATCGCCAGTTGGAACGAACCTTTTAGGTTTGTGATATAATAAGTGTCAAATTAAATCTCACATTTTTTAAAAGTCAATTTAAACTGTTTTTTTCCTCGGATTTTACAAAAAAAGTTACATACTTATTTATTAGTCTTCAAAATACTTAAAAATTTAGTTTTTGTACGAAAAAATTCATATTTATTGTTAAAAAGTATTACGGGATAACTTTCTGGTTAACAAATGGTTGGAGTGGAGAAAAAATGTATTAAAACTCAATATGTTTCTTCCAGTTGAAAGATTGTTGAAGGTCGTTCTCCATACGTTTCCAGTACACTCCATTCCTAGATATTTCGTTTTAACTTCACACCAACATGTGTAAAACCCACAGCAGGTACTCGTTTCAACGAAAAGCGAAAAGATAATGTCTAATAGTATGATTATTTTACAACTGAAATGTTTGGCTGGTAAAATAATATTTTATAGTATTGGAATGCAACAATTCCTTAACTAACAGGTGTTTATGGGATATTACAGAGTTGTACTAAAAATTGACGAAATATTTTAGAATAATTTATAAAAATTTCTATAAACTACAATGATGTACATATTTCGATTTAGATTTGTTAGTTACTGGAATAATAGCTTTCTTATATGACGCGGGAAATATAGTGAGGTTCTCAATGTTTTTGTTATTTAATACTTTCATATTCCATTACAGGAAACTATTTATATATATCTATGCCAAAATATTTTCTAGAGTTTACTAGTAGAACAGTACAACAAAAACCATAGCTTGGACTTATTCAAAAGACGTAGGAAGGGATTTGGATTAATAATAAAAAGGATATCAATATCCTCCCCCTTCCTTGTTCACACCATTATACATTTATCTAATTTTGACATATAAAGTGACATTTTCCAAAACTGACTTCCGTTAGCAAACGTCACATTTTTCGTAACCAGTTACATAATGAAAAATATTATGTAACTGGTGATGAAAAATTAATTTTATCCCCAGTTAATAAAAACAAGAGAGAAAAGAAGAAAGTTTAACGTCATATTATAGAAAAATAACAGCAACTAGAACTGAAGAGAACTACTAACAATAAGAACAACTAGAACAATTTACTTTTTATTTTATGCATTATTAGCTATTTTCGATTTTAATTTAATATTAATGGTAAAATAATAAAGAAAAGTCTGAAATTAATGTATAAAATAAAAGTATTGTCTTGTGTAATATTGGTTGCATAACTTGTAGGAATCAAAAAGTGCTGTTTTCAAATCAGAAAAATTAATTAGAAATTTTTAAAAAACACATAAAATAAATTAAATTTTCTTTTTGTCAAAATTAGATAAGATCTTGTATGAAACGTATGAAATGCTTCATTGATAGGTAAATAAAATTTTCTTTTTGTCAAAATTAGATAAAATCTTGTATGAAACACGTTATGAAATGCTTTTTTGTGTAACTCGTGTCATTTTACGGGACCTCGCTCGCCACGCAAAAATTTCACTTGTTACACAAAATGATGCATTTCATAACTGGTTACATAAATAGCTATTTACTTATTTGCTGGTTATTATTTCACTATAAAGTCAAAATTTCAGAGTTTTCCAAAAACTGATAGTGGTGGTGTGGTGCCATTTTTTTTATTGTGAATCGATAACGATTGGATTAGAATTCTATCCCCCGAAAACATCGTTGCCTGTTGCATTATTTTGTATATAGTTCGCTGGAATAAGGTTTACCCCCCTCTTAACTTCCACCAACTATTAGAGCCTCTAAATTTAAATTAGGATTTTAATTTTTTGCAAAATACTTTTAGTGGTATTTAGGATAACCTGTCACTAGATATTAGAAGGAAAATGCGGTTTTTACAGGATAAAGTACATATTTCCTCAACGATGGATTGACAGGAGTGATTTTGAATGAGCTCCAAAACCTCCCGAGTATAGCCCGCTTGATTTTTAGGTTTGGAACAAATGAAATCTTTAGTTTATGCAGATGAAATCAATTCACGAAACGAACTCTCGAGGAATATATTTCCTTTGAAGCTTGTTATCATTAGAGGGGGTTACGTGGAACATTTAGTTTGAGTCTTTTTTAAATTCCATATACCAGTGTCTATTGTATGTAAAAATATCTCGAAATGTTTAAAATAATTTCCAAATATGTTTTATTTAAATTATACATATGATAAATACATTTTTAATATTCTAATTTTGTGTTAACCTACAAAATGTGAAAACTTAACGCTACTGATTTGAAGTCAAATGTCAATTTTCCAATATGGCGCTGGTTTTGACAAGTTTGAGCATACGACTGCAACTTCAAGTGGCTTCTTCTCATGTAAAACGGAGTATAACGTTTATTAATTCGTTTCCATGGTAACTCGACCAACTGACATGCAAGGCTTATATGATAATGATATATTACACATTTTTATAGAACTGGGGCGTAATTTTTTTCATTACATGCTAGTCATTACGTGTCAGCAGCTGTTAATGATATATTTACTTAGCATCCAAATAATACGTTTCATACAATTTACTAGTAAGAGAGTAGAAAAACTATATTTCAAGTCCAAAGCCACTAAATCTCTTATATTACAGCAGTAAAATCGTTTATTAAATATTATCTTGTAATAAACATTACAGATATTGTTATCATAAAATATCCCTGGTATTAACATCGAATCGGGAAACAAAATTGAAAATTACTGGGTATTAACTTTTCGGCCTAAAAAGTTTTAAATGAAATGTAATTTATTCACTTAACGCTTTCACTTCATTTTGAAGGATGTACGTTCAGAGAATATCATCAGTTAAAGTTGCCAAATAAATTCGGTTTAAAAAAATAACTGAGCTTACGAATGAAAGATGTTACGAAATTAGGTCATACAATTGTATTAAACCCTTTATTATACAATTTTTTACATCCCTATTAAAAATATCGCTTATATTGGATGAATTACCTTGAGTAACTTTCTTTTCGTTGAAAGCTCAGTATTCACTTCTGATTTTAAGGAAAATATTAATACTTAAATTAAGACAAAAAACCACCTAAACTTCTTTTCATTCTCTGTTATTTACTTATAAAATGGTTGATCAAAAAGTTATTAGATTTGGGCAATCAGTATCCTTTTAGATTTCTCTAAATTTCTGCCTGTGGCACTACTGAAAATTATGTTTACATTCGTACAGTCTATTACACCCAAACATCGTGGAAATTTAGCAATTTTGTAAAAGCCTTGTCGTACAGTATTTCTTTCTTCCTCTGTTCCAGGCATTTTAATTACCTGTGGTCTCAGTTTAGCAATATTAATTCATTACCTACCTTCGATATCGTCCAACTAGCTGTAGACTCATCTATCCCTATATTGTCTGCAACAAGTTTTACAAACGAACTCGTGGAAAATCGGAGAGTAGCAAAAACCATTTCAGATGGCGACAACGGCTTATTTCCATTTGCTGTATTTGAAATTTCAGGGCAAATCTCATTTATTACCAATTGTACCTACCAGATCTTTTAAAAATCGATACCTTTGTTTAAATTCTTGTTCGTCAAATATTTCAAAACTATTCATTCGTTCTCTGAAAGTTTGTGGTTTTTTCTAGATAACCTATAAGGTAGTATATTAAGTATAAAGGATTATTTGATATATTTCTCAGCCATTACCTCATCTAACAATTCCAAAAAAGCTTCATTATCAGTCAAATCGCCTGCAAAAACAATAAATATAGCCATATTTACTTTACAACAAAATTAATATTACTTGACCTGACATTAACTGATCACTTTTGACAGATTAAATTGACTTGCTGGTCACCTTACCAGATAACTCTGCATTGAACAAGCGAATTTAAAGTTGACCGTTCACAGTTCAGCCGATGACCTCTCGGCTACCTATTATTGTACAAGCGGCCCTAAGTAGCATACTTTTGTTACATTTTGATACAATTTTATAAAATAATCCCATCAACAATAAAATACGTTTCAAACCAACTAACTCCTTGATTAAGATTAAGTAGCGAGCACCTTATAGTCGTTAACAATTTGATCACCGACTATAAAGTAAAATTGAAAAAGATTATACGGGGTTGGGATAAAGTATATAACCAAGTATATATCTTTTAAACGAAAAGAACGATATTTATGAAAATTTTCAGGTAAGTGCAGTGGAACAAAATACATCTGATGTACATTTTTTTGTTAATAATATACTTCCGGTTTAAGCGGAAATGCCGTCAACTTCTTTAATTTAAGTGGGACACCCTATATATTTTTACAGATTTTGAAAGAGCTTGTTATTTTGAATTCATACATACTGAGTTTAGTGTAAAAAAATTTGTAAAATCGAGAAATATAGCACTTTAATCAACCTCCTTTGAGTTTTTTGCATTAGAACAAAAAACTATTTAGATAAACTAATTGATGTTGTTTGTATGCATAGTAATAAATAAACGAGTACTGTTTAGTACGTCTTTTGTTCTCCAAGTGTCAAATTATAATTGAAGGAAATAAATTTTACAATTTAGAATGGTTCAATTAAGTGGAAAAGAGCGTATTGAAATTTTAATGATGATCGGTTATGATGATCGTGTTAAAACTCATGAAGAAGTGTGTCATATTTTTAATAATTTGCATCCTGAGAGAAATTCTATATCACGCTCAACAGTAACTAAAACGTTACAACGTTTTAATACAACTGGGATGGTAAAAAATTTGCTAAAACCTGGAAGACCGTGGACTACAACGAACGAAATAGTTAAACAAAATATTGCAATCGATTTAGAAGAATCACCTCAAACTTCCACCACAAATTTGGCATAAACCATGGTATCAGTCGACGTTCTGTAGGAAATATATTAAAAAGTGAAAAGTATCATCCGTATAAGGTACAGTTGGTTCAAGAATTGTCAGAAGATGATTCTGACCGACGGCTGGAATTTTGCGAACGGCTGGCTAATGGACATCTGTAATGTCGACGACAATTTTGCTTCTAACATAGTTTTTTCCGATGAGGCATAACTCAAGGTATTGGTCGAATGAGAATCCTCATTGGATTCATGAAGCACATACCCAGCATCCACAGAAGTTAAATGTTTGGATGGGAATTGTAGCAAATAGGGTTATAGGCCCATTTTTTATCGACGGAAACTTGAATGGTGACAAGTATTTGGATCTACTAAATAACGAAATTATTCCTGCACTTCAACAGAATGGGCAATTACCACAAAATGTTTGGTTTCAACAAGATGGAGCACCTCCCCACTATGATAGACGGGTTAGGGATTTTCTGGATGCGAATTTTCCAAATCGATGGATTGGACGTGGAGGATTCATAGAGTGGCCTGCTCGTTCTCCGGATCTTAGTCCGTTAGATTTTTTTCTTTGGGGTTATCTAAAATCACGTGTTTACGTTAGACGACCAACAAACTTGCAGGAATTGAGACAAAGAATTATTGATGAATGTGAACTAATACGTGAAGAAGTCTTGGAAAGAGTGACTTAAGAATTTGTTAAATAGGATGGCATATTGTCAGCAAGTAAACGGCGAGCATTTTGAAAATATGAAGTAATTTTTTTTCTCATTATTCTAAAATAATGAAATGTACACCTCTTGTACAACTAACAGTTTTTACAAATTTTTTTACACTAAACTCAGTATGTATGAATTCAAAATAACAAGCTCTTTCAAAATCTGTAAAATATATAGGGTGTCCCATTTAAATTAAAGAATCTGATGACGTTTCCGGTTAAACCGGAAGTATATTATTAACAAAAAAATGTACATCAGATGAATTTTGTTCCATTGCACTTACCTGCAAATTTTCATAAATATCGTTCTTTTCGTTTAAAAGATGTTTACTTGGTTCCATACTTTATCCCAACCCCGTATATACTAGAACCTATTTTACTTTACGTTGGGCATTAAATTTTGATAAAAGTCCAAATCTACTAACCTAAAAACTTTCTTACTAAATACTAATACGAAATTTAGATCTAAACACAATATAGTTAATTGTGTTACTGTGGAATGTACATATTGGATAAGATAAGCATTTAAGAAAATTGTGTGTTTTAGAAAATTACAAGACTTACCTTGGAACGGTGTTGAATAAGAAAGCAGTTAATTTTATTTTTGTGAACTACGAATGAACTTCTGAAAGGTACTTTCACGAAAAACAAGAATTAGAATTTGTTTGTTGCAATTTCACAAAATTAGTGGAGTTTTTACAGATAATTTTAATTTATGGTCCGCAACCGTTTCGTTTCGGAAGTTCCGTTTTGTATAATCATAAAGGATTATATATTATAAGAGGGGAAATCGGTTACTTGCTAGTAGTAGTAGTACAAGGAGTTTACTGAACAAGGTAGACAAGCAACCCTCTACCAGGCTGTTGAAACTGTTGATTGAACGCTCTGGGAAGTATCTGCTCACAATTGGCAAAGTTAGTGGACCTAAGTGCAGAACATGTGAACTTTACGATGAAACACCAACTCACTTACTCTGTTTCAGTTAGAGCTTGCAGAGACTGAGACGGAAGCACTTTAGAGAAGAAAAGATTCAACCATTATAACTACAACTGCTTTCGAAAATTATAAAAAATTACTAAGTATGTACGTTTTCTATTTTAATTATATCTTCACATCTCATTAATTCATTCGATTGGGCTTGAGCTGAATCTTTGTACCATTTCCCATGTTATCTACTTCCAATCCAGAAGCTTTGTGTCTTCTATTTAGGCCACCAGTTTGACTGGAGGGATTTTAAATAGTTGTAATGGTTTTATTATTTCCTCTCCAAAGTGCTTCCGTCTGAGTCTCTTAAGGTCTCGCAGAAGCACATAGGTTCACTAACTTTGCCCATTTTGTGTGTTTCCTCATGGTGCAGAGTCCAGTCACCAGGCTGGTAACTCTCTTACTCAGTTTCAATAGCCTGGTTGAGAGTTCCTTGTCTACCTTGTTCAGTAAACTCTTTGTATGGAGGTGCCCTTGTGTCGACCTCCATTTGAGGCACCCATATTAGAGACACTTTGTTGTCTTTTGCCAGCCTCTTGAGGTATTCTCTACAGTCTAGACCTAGTTGTTGGATTACTGATAGCTTTAGCCTGGGCTGTCTTCATATCCCATTTTTGCTAATTAAAAATTTCATCCTCATTCCTTCTGTTTTTACAATTAAAATGTTCAATAATTTTTAACAGTATAAAATCACCGTTTTAAAAAAGTTTCTGTAACGTTTAACATTTCATCCCGGTTACAGTTGCTAGAATTGCGTGAATTAAAATGCGAAATAATAAAAATAATTTTAGACACTCTGCTAAACAAATTAACGCTGCAAAAAAACGCCGCATTCTCCGGGATTTATTACATAATTTTTATACACGGGAAAAACAGAATTTATATTTGTCTGAAAAGTTAGATGTGACCTTTTCAAAATTGCGAGATATTTAAAAAAAAGGTATTGAATGAATATGTGAATGGTTCATTTAATTTTTACATATTCAAGGGGTGAAATTACTTAAAAGCAGATTTTAATTCAGAGTAATGTCAGTAGGGAACAAGAAGGTGGCCTTATAACTCTATAAATAACGTACAGAGATCAAACAAATTTTACAATGTCAGCAAAAATATTTATGTTGACATAAAGTGGTTAAATAGAAGCAAGTATTAATTTAATTTTCTACAACAAACTAATTTAAATTTCTGATTTGACTGTCACAAATATGAGATCATATAATAATAATTACTAGAAGAAACAGAAACGACTTAAATTTGTATGATTCCGTTACAAAGTCATGGACAAAATTATAGAATATTTCTACAGGTTGGCAGTTGACGATGCGCGAGAAAGCCATACAACTTGACAACCTTTGTAAACGCAGTTGCCGGCATAGATTACCAATTAACAAAATAGATGGCCCACTCTCCTGAATAATATTAAACAGTCATTTTAGTTATTCAGCCTGTCGCTAAAGCGCTGCTGCTAGAAGTAGCGGGCGTTTTAAAATATATTTAAATTATTATTTTTCTTTTTTATTTTCGATTGTCAAATTGAAAAATGTACATAAATTATTGTTAATTTTCAGTCGACCTATCCCACCTGAAGTGGGACAACAATTTTCAGTGGAAAAAAACGTTAAATCAAACAAATTAATATACATACCTACCTTGGGGTCTTTAGGAAGGAGATGCATTTTAATATATTTACTTGTATTCTTACAATAAGTGGGAACATTAAAATACTGAACCATAATGTCATTGTTTAATAAACAGAATCACTAAAAAGAACCGAAGGAGAACAATGGATGGCGATGCCGGATCTTCAAAATGAGCAATGAGATGGAGGTTATATAAATGGCGGGCTTATTGAAATCTGACAGATCCTCGCTCACGTAGCGCTATCAGCGACAGGTGGAATAACTAAGTAAACGAAGACAAAATTTATAGTGGGAGTGAACATAGCATGGTTACCGAGAAGAATAGGCGACGTACATTCCGCATGCAAAGTTTTAAAGGTTGTGAGGCTTACGAATTCTACCAGCGAATTGAGCTCTTGCAATCCGCATACGTCTTTGCTACGGCGCCATTGGAAAGATCTAGTAGGGTTTAGACAATCAAAGATTCTGATGGGTGACTACAACCCGTTGAGACAAAATGAATGCATAAGTCAATCGCTATAAGAGTCAGCTTAGCACTAAGAGTTTTAACAGGGATCCTAACGGGACATTGCCACCTCAACGGGCACCTGAAAAAGCTCAAAATAGTGGATGAAGAAGAATGTAGAGTCTGTGGCTTGGAAAAACAAACCTCCACCCACATACTTGCGAATTGCACAGCAATTCAGAATCCTAGGGCACAGCACCTAGGAGATTATTAGATAGAAGAGGAACATTTACCAAAGTTGAAGCCTGCAGATATCCTAAAATTCCGCAGGGAAATAGGACTAAAGGAGCTAATAGTCGCTGAGACGTTCCTTAGGAACTAAGTAGAAGTAAAATGGCACAATTAATAGATCTTTTAGGTCTCAGTGAATGTCACCCCATCAGACATACATACAAACAATACTTTCCGCCCTATTTTTGGTGTTGATATGATAGGTTTTCCGGTAAGGTTATTCTAGCTACATATCATTCTTTATTTTTGTTAATTATATAAAGCACACTTTCATATGAAGCGAAGAAAACGCATTATTATATTTGTCCGTGTAATTATGATAATCAAGTCGCGAAAAAGCAGCCCTTGCGAAAAAAGAAAGCAGCACAGGACAAGAAAATTCCCCAGAGATAATTTGGGGTTTAAAGTATATATTTGGATAAATTGTACAGAATTAGTAAACGGTTTGGAGCTCCCAATGCTACTTCATACATTTTTTGTATAAATAAAAAGAAGTATTCAAAATTCCAAAACTTGAAGGAATAACAAATCAGTCGACTCACCCGAATAACACGAGACAATTTCATATTAGCGAAGAAGCGACGGCGACGTTGAACCATGTGTAAAGAAAATTCATTATCATTTTTATAACCGATTTATTCTAACAATATTATTTTAACTAGTGTAATAAAAAGTATGTATGTTGATAGAATTTGCTCGTTAAGCTCCAAATTCTAGTTATATCACTGGGCGGAATTCGTTATTTAAATTATGATATTTTATAATACTCGTTGGATGAAAAGAGGTTTGTTAATATGGAGCGATAGTTTGGGCTACAGCTTCCTTTTGATTAAGAACGAGAGATAGAAAGAAAAAAGGTTTCACAAAAAGTAGTTCAATTCTCGAGAGGCGTTACGTGAAAATAAGCAGTGCTGTAGAGCTGATTTTAAGAATACGTTTTAATAGTAACGTAAGTAGGAAGCGGAGAAAAGGAGCTTTCGATGCGACACCAATAACAACCCTATTTTGAGATTCCATGTAGGTCTCGATAATGGAAGGATTTCCACAGGAAATAATCGTATCACCTTTGCTGTGGGACCTCGTTATAGACTAATTCCTGGAGGTATTGAACAGAAAGGGGCCAGATGATCTGACAATAGTTGTGATGGGGAAACACCCTAACGTTATATCGGAGCCAATACGACAAACTCTGGAAACATTGGAGAAATGGTGTGGGAAGCAATTGTATCTAAACCAGGATGTCGCTGGGTGTACACAACTTTGGTCAGACCTATGGTTACCTATGGAGCCTTAGTTTGGTGGCAAAAAACAGATCAACGTCTACGTCAGCTTAGAACAAAAACTTTTATTTGGATGGTATGATAATATTCATTGGGATTTGAATCGTAGATGACTCGAATAAAAAAGTTTTTTACACAATGCCGTTAGGGCAGTTACAAGTCAGGATTTCAGTAAATTATCGTGAATAATGGATGTATCTATTTTATGGAAGTTTTCAGGCATTCTTTTGACATACTCTGGAACTACTCCTGCTTCTTGTCCAATTCCAATCTACAAAAAATAAAATACAATCTACTAAATACATCCAAAAACATTGTAGTATGTCAATTTTGAATCTTACAAAGGTCTATACCTCTAAGGTGAAGAGGAAGAGCTGAAGTGAGATACAGTTGTTCGTAAGAATGTAGGCTTTATTAGCCTTGAGTTATCAAAAATTGTCGAATCTTCTGCAGACCCAGCCCATCTATCTGGCACCTCATCCTCCTAGTAAGTTAACGTATACATTTTCGCGTTAACCTCTACCCATACAACGCATCCGTAGGTCAAAGTAGAAGTTATGTCAAGGTCACAGATAACTGCAACCTATAAAAGCGGCCCTTATGTCAAGGTCATAAATAACTGCAAACTATAAAAGCGGCCCCTAAACGGGTGTTTTAACGAAGTTGTATAAACAGAACAGGTTAGTCAATTGTAAACTAATAGGGATTAATATTGGGATTCAAGTTAACCTGCATTAATTACAGACAGTCCCACTGTAGTGGCAAATTGCAAGGAAACAACATATCTGTAAAGTAATTTTGATGATTACAATGAAATTGGCAGAAACAATTTCACAGGTCGTGTGTTCCAATTTGACGCCGATATTATCGATGCTGAGAAAGGTAAATTGCTTGTTTGATAATATTGTACGTTCTGATGAACAAAAAATGTCACTATAAATATATTGATGTTGGAATTCTGTAACTAGAACTTCACTCACACTATAACCATCGAGATATTCATAGCGTCCATTTGATAATCTGTTTTTCCATCTCTATAATCGATATTAACATCGTTTGTTAAAATGTTTTTGTATGAATTGTCAAAGAGAATGACGTTTGTTATGTCAGGTATTAACTTTGCTCGTTAGTGAGATTAACTGTCATTAGTGTCAAAACATTATTCCAAACAATGTGCATCTCATCCATTTGTTTTATGTTTACCTCTAAAGGTGAAAACAAATCTCAGTTCTAGTGTGAGAAACAATCAATTTTATATAGAATAGCATGGCTTAATTGTGTTATATGCAGAGAAAATGTTCAATATTACAGTAACCAGGGGAAATTTGAAACATATCACTTATTAATTAGCTATTAAATATTATTGAAAACAAATTCGATAATATTAATGATTGACAATCAGCTACTCTTGACTGAGCATCAGTAAAGCCACAACCTTTTGCGAATTTTTCTTATTCAGGCTGCAAAACACGGCACTGGTTTGTACTACTGCCGCTACTGCTATTTACTTTCAAACATGAATTTCCGCATACATGAACACAAAAACAGCTAAAGTTTGTCCTAAATCAATTGCAGAAGCGACGAACTATTTTCCTTTGAGCTGTTTATGATGACATAAGCATAATCGGAGGAAAAAGTGGGTCTACGTATTCATCGCTCCAGCAATTGAATTGGATAAACTGTACAAGTCGTACTACTGCCACGATTATGTAGCTTGACGAAGAATAGCATCTAGCTGTAATTCAGTGTCTTGAAAGTTCTCCAAGCATTTCCGTTAGCATTTTTATCTTTGTAAGATATTCTTCTCGTTTCCCAAACAACAGGAAAAGTACGAACATAATAATCTATCAATTGTGCATAAAACTGGAGACCCGTCATTTGTGCCATTTCAATGGATATCAAAGCGCCGATGCTTTAACGTGCTACAAAACCGAACGCCTTAACGCCAGATAATAAAAACTTATAATTCTATCTATCTGACGATGAAGATCAAGTTAGTCTTGGCATTGGTGGCGCACTGATTCATTTATTAATAGATATTATCAAGAATTCCTTTTTAATATCTACATAGGTGCTATAGTTCCTATCAGCTGTGGCTACTTCTTTCCACGAATCAAACCTTTTCTCTTTTTTAAAGTAATATTTGTCCCACGGATTTTTGAACAACTTGTAAATTTAGCATTGGTTCCACGTACCCACTCCATATTTAACTATTTCGTCGTTAATCTTATTGTTTGCTAGATTTCAAGATAGCCTTCCATAAACAAATTTCTCCAGACGCACCAGTTCCTTTGATGGCTCAAAATACTGACAATAAGTTTGTAGTTAACATAGGTTAGGTTAGGTTCTATGTGAGTGGGGCCTAACCTCCACTGCGACCCCCATTGGGTCTACTGTGGCTCACCCCTAGGGATTACATTTCACCCCACAAGTCTGTGCTTTTGACGAAGTCAATGGTTGTATTTGGAGATACTTTTTTGAAATCGTTCGGCTCTAAGGTACTAAAACCGATTATGTTATACCTCACCCTGCCCAAAGCTGGGCATGAGCATAATATGTGCTCCGCAGTTTCGTCCTCCAAATTACAGAACCGACAATCCGAGGTCTGAACCAGACTCATCTTCTTTAGGTGGTAATTTAGTCGACAATGTTCTGTAAGAAGTCCCGACAGAAAGCGTAGGTTTGTTCTACTCTATTCGAGGATCTGCTTATTTTTTGTACTCGAAGGGTTGTATAAGAACGCCTTCGAGTGAGAGTGCCCCGGTATGTCTGCCCAGTACGTGAAGGTTTTCCTCTTCGCCCAAGTAGCTATGGCTGATCTAGCAGTGCTTTCCGCAATGCCAAAAAATGGTTCAGGTCCGATAAATCTGATCCCTTTTTTTGCCAGAGTGTCGGTCTTCTCGTTGCCCTCCACTCCTCTTGTCAACATAAAAGCCTTAAGATAAAAAGGTTCATGTTTAATTTCTAATAAAAATGGTATTACTGTGGTGTAAATTGCTAAATTTCCATTTTTCATTATAGATGCAATAATCTACTTTGCTATTTTAAATCCTGCTTATGAAACGAGAAATGAAATGCAAAAACGATTATCAATGAGTCAAACAAAGAATACAACTCCAATCGTTACTGAAGAATGTAATTAAAAGGGAAAAATTACGTCACTTTTTAATTGTCTCTTTTGATTTATACAATTCTTTGAAAACGTTTACGCGCCTGTAGAGTTTTCAATTAAAAATTTAGAAAATATATATGGCAAACTTAGTGTTTTTACTTCTCCAGGATTGGTAGTAACTGATATTTTTCGCCGGAAAGACTTTTGAATCTTTGTATGTACACAACTTTCGCTGTTGGGATCAAACAGTTTCATTTTAACAATCACGTCAAGGACGAATTCACGGTTCCATTAAAACAATAAATAATTATGTTTGCTGGTAGATTTATATTCAATCCAACTGCCCTATATTTATATTTATACATAAAATGGAACAGCATGTATAAAATCGAACGCAAAACACTAAAATAAAGAGATTAGGTCGCCGTTCCAGACATTTTATTAACGTTGTTTCGATATTTATTTTCTGTAGATATACCTAATACCCACAATAACTTTAACACACGTTTTCTAACTGTATGGTGCAAGAATAAATTGATATATACAGTAAAAGTCACGAATGTTTCACGTTACGTTATACTTCCCTGCATGTATCAAAGACACTCTAACTTTATGTGGATATCTAGTATTTTAGGACAAAACTAGAAATTAAGAATTCCCAAATGTTTGCAACTTTCACTACAGATACGTTACAAACTCAAAAAAATGAAGTTAGCCATTTTAACTTTTAAAAGTTCGTGTGAAGGACGTCAGGCATGTTCATGTGTCATTTGTCAGTTAATGACAGAATGAGAAACGGAATTATTGCGATTTTAAGCAACATATGTGTTTTTTGGTTGATTTAAAGCGTGTTTTTGAGTTTTGTTTTACGAGTTCTGAAAGCCGAGAAAATAAACTCCAACAAACAATCACAACACAAATATGACAAATATCAAAAGTTATTTGATGTTAAAAAAACACTGCGCATGATCAGGACATATTACTTGTAAAAGATCCACAAACTGTTTTGACAGTTTGCAGACTATCCACGAAGCGTGTGTGAACACAGTACCGCGGATTTCCAATCAATCAGAAATCTTTGTAGGAACGCTTTCGAGGATGTGCGCCGAATCCGGATTGTCAAGGACTGCCTGAGATGCTTGTGAGAACAAAACCTTTATCTCTGAGTCAGTCATTCAGGACAAAGCACTTTATATGTATATATTTAAATGCTCTTTATTCCAAGAAAGAAATTTAAAATTCAAGTCAGTTACCAACGATCAGAAGAACTCGTTGTTAACTTGTTGTTGACAATGACAAGTTAAACAACATATTTTTGCTAAGATATTTCTATTTAAATCCTACTTGGTGCATAGCGACATAAAATTAGCCGTAACTATTCAATCGTTAATGTTATCGAGAACTTTTTCCTTTAAAATTGTTTATAAAGATAATTGTTCTACTCATAACTGAAAAAAATTAGATTTAAAAAAAATTGCCGTATCAACCATTGAACTTAGCTTAACTCTTGATAAGATCGACATAATTGATATAAAAACTGACATGAAATGCTGTTTTTGTCAGCGAATGCTTATGTCGAATATACTTTTATGTGTTGACAGTTTTACTATAATATTTTCCTTATTGCTTGAGGAGAGGAAGACTCCCTTTATGACATGAAACTAGTGTTTCAATAATATCAAGTCATAAAAGTAAATATGAAAATATTTCAATTACTTAGAAGTTAAATATATACCCACACCTGCATTGCAATAATAAAAGTACATAAAAAACCTTCAGGAAAAGAATGTTTTTATGAGTGGAAGCTGGGAAAGTATACGGACTACACGATTTTATAGATTTTGGTGTGCAAGGGTTTTGTGATGAAGCCGATGGTGGCATTTACATTGTTGATAGATCTTTCCTTTTTAGGGAATAATAATGAACTTTGTTCTTGCAAATGGATCACCTAGTATATTTTTTGCCCTTTGGAATCATTAAGAAACACTGATTATTTTTCATGTAATGTTCCCCTTACCTAAATGCCATATTTTCGGAGATATAGCTACATTTACATTATCTGAGAGTTAGATTTTACTCCTGGATTAACTGCTTCTAATTTGCACGGTAGCCAAAGCAAATTGGGTTAGGTAATCCCAGATAAAAACGACAACATTATGCGGTAACTGCGCTTTTTCTGGGGAATTTTTGTTCAATTGGTTGTAGTCTTGTAGTTGGCAATCTGACAGTTAAAAAATTCAATACTTTTCGTAATTTTCGGTTATAGGTTATTGTTTTCTTTCTTGATAATTATTTTTACCATTTCTTCCATATTATTTAGGTACCATATTACGTTACGTGATTTTTTCGCAATGGATAATAATGAAGAAAAAGAAAATTTAGTTTAATTAGTTGATACTTTTAAAACGATCATAGAAAACAAAAAAACGGATAGTACAACTAACGGAAAGAAAGAAAAAGCATGGAAAAATATCACTATTCATTTAATGCTCAAAGCAGTACAATACTTATAGATCCACTGAAAATATACAAACTATAAAAACGAACCAAACCAAAGTAACCGAAAACACAAACATAGCTATTTATGCCATCAGTTACGAAATGCCTAATTTCATTTCGTAACGTATTGCATACAAGATTTTTTCTTTTGAAGAAAGTAATAAAAAAATAAAATTTAATATAATTGATAAAAATTTGGAAAACATAAATTTAGTTTGTTGCTGTTACTTCATTGTTAGTTGTCAGTTTGACATTTTGTAAAAAAGTCTAGACGGAAGGTTTTTAGCGAGATTGATATATTTTTAGTTTTATTTTTAAAAAATGAATGATTCAAGTTCTGAAGAGCTACCAAGCGATATTGAAGAGGCAGCAGGTAATGCTCTATTATCAGTAATTCACAAAAAGTCAAAGGAAGTTTATGATTTGGCATACGAAAAATTTGTTACGTGGTGTGATGAGAAGAAAATTAAACATGTTAATGAGAATGTTTTACTTGCATAGTTTGAGGGTAAGAAAGATCTAAAAGTTTCCACATTATGGACACTTTACTCAATGTTAAGGTCTGAACTAAATCTGAAAATGAATATTGATATTAAAAAATATACAAATTTGGTAGCATATATTAAAAGGCAAGCGGACGGGTACAGTGCTAAAAAGTCAAAAGTTTATATTAATGAAGATTTTGCCAAATTTTTAGTGGAAGCTGATGACAAAGAATACTTAATGGCTAAGGTTTCAATGATAATTGGAATGGCAGGAGCATGCAGAAAAGCAGAATTAACATTTCTTCCAGTTGAAAATGTTATAGACGAAGGAAGCCATTTTCGTGTTGATATCCCACCTTCAAAAACAAAAGTTATACGGCAGTTTGCAATTACCACTGGAGACATTGATAATACGAATCTTGTTGAAATATTAAGAAAATATATTAAGTTGCGTCCCCAGGTTCTTAAACACAACAGATTTTTTGTAAAACATGCGAATGGAAAATGTACCAGAAATCCTGTGGGAATCAACACATTTAGCAGTCTGCCAAAAGTTATTGCACAATTTCTTGGTCTTTTGAGAGTTAATTGAGCCGTTCCATACTTAAAACTCACTCTGTATATTATTCTTTGTACGTTCCTTGTAGTATATTTTTTACGTCAACATGGGTATAAAATCTTAAAAATTGAAGCGTCAATTGTTGTGAAAGCATTTTCCACTTTTTGAAATGGAATGAATTGATAAAATAATTCAATTTACACTTCAGTTTACGAAAGTATAACCTTTTCCAACTGCAATTGATAGCCAATTTTTACTGTAAATATGAAAAAAAAAGAAATAGGTAAATACTGGAAAACTGAACGCTGTTTTAAATGGAAATCGAATAGGAAGTTTTTAAACGTTGAAGGGGAAATTGTTTCACGGACACAATTTAGATAACCTTGTTTTCGATAAAAGGAAATTTTTTCAAAGGATTGAAACTAATTTTTGTAGCAGCTTTATTGTTTATCTTTGGTAGATTGAAAATCGTTGTAGAGCACTAAAGTAGGCTCGTTCTCAATAAAAACCGCACGAAAATAAAATCACGTGAGTGTTGAATGACCTATACCTTGTTTTTAAACTGAGAGGAGCGATTTGAAGTTGGCATTTCTGCTTCCTACTGATTGGTCGAATTGCCTAACCTAACCTAACCCGTTTTACACTGCTTTTTTATACATCTGACAACTACATTTGTCAGTTTTGTGTTTATTTATATCAAAATATTCATTAGTTCAATCTTTTGTATATTTGTTGTTTCTTGTTTCATTTTCAACAACCATGTTAAGTGTTATTTTTATTTTTTATTTATAAAGTACATAGTCCACGCTCCTCTTTTCCTGTTGATTATATAAGTTACGAAGTAAAATCTTATTTTGACAGCAGGTGTTACACTCCCTACAAAACAATATTATGGTATCTTTCAATATCAAAACTTCTGTTCACTTTTAGTTTTTGATATAATTAGGCGTCCAATGTAAAAAAAGATACTTCAACATATAATTCTAATTTTTACATACTTATTTATACTCAAATTATTAACAAATCATTAGGTCATAAAATACATTTGTCACAATAATGTGAATGATGTAATTTTTTGAGAGTTTGTACTTCAGAATGACCATGCGCTCTACTTTACTTTTTCTGAGGATTCAACTAGTGGATGCGGTTCACAGTAATGATTCAAAAATAACCGTCCAAGTGCGAGTCGGACTCGCGCACGTCTTAGTAAAATTATCTATAAAAACATACATACATACATACAAGTGAAACTAATATAACTTATTTAGCTCATTGATTTCACTTTTGTGATTTATATTCAAAGATTCGCTTAGTATAATACAAATTAAGAAAGAAAAATGAGGGTGCAGAGAGATTCGAACTCGCGACCTCCTGTTTACTAGGCAGGCGCTTTAACAAACTAGGCTCCAGCTACCTGTTACCGTTATTAATTTCGAGGAAAAAAATTACGTTTGATAAATATTCATTTTATTCTATTTTCATTATTTGTTGTTATAGCGGTAACATAAATATACATTATCTATGAAAATTTCAACTGTCTAACTATAACGGTTCATTAGATTATAGACCATTCGTGTGCGAGTCCGACTCGCACTTGGCCGGTTATGTTTATCATTCAAGTAATTAATTAAACCAAAAAAGCAAATCAAGTGAAGAATATTATCAATGGTTGAAGAAAAGAAAATAATGTTATTAAGATAGTTATAATTTCTGAGCCGCTTTATATTATTTTGAAACGTTTGTATCAAATTAATTCTTCCAACCGTTACTACGTGGAATCCCGAAAAAATATTTAAAATGAATAAATAGCTGACTGAATAAATATATCCTTGTAATGAATATCGTTATATATACAAGAACAGTAATCACTCTACAATAGAATATTTTGAACAATGCATTCATTCATACGGATTCATCCCTATATCCAACAAGCAACAATCGTTTAAACAGTTTGAGGTATACTTCAATAGCTATAACGCTTTTGTTGACATGTATATAACGTAACAATATGCTACTAAAACCTTCTTCTGATACCCGACCTTTAGATGGGTTATTTGCCATTGTTGTAATCTCATTAATATGCTTCGGTAGCGAAGATTCGTAAGACGATCAATATTATCACTTAGCGTGGGTCTATTTCTTTATGTTAAACTTTTAAGGGCTACAATTTGCAAAATTTCTTTACAAATTAACGATAAATATACACCACACATCTCATTTGATCAAACAAACAGTTATTGCACTTTAGAATCATATACAGTACTATTCAAAAGTCCCCTCCCCCCCTCGTATCTTTTGAACGGCTACACTTACATTAATAAAATTTAGAGCGTGAAAATAAAGTGTTGTAAACTTCTCTACGAATGGTAACAGGTGACGTAATAGTAATAGATGACGTCACAGTGCCACTCTGGCCAATAATTTTAAATAGGGCCTTATGGCAAGTGATTATCTCGTTTGAAAGGCATTGACATTGGCTACATAGCCATATTAATTTTGTTTGGGTTTAAACCGCATGTTAAATAGTGGTAAATAGATAGATTTGAGCTTTTGCCAAAAATGGAGAAATGTTTAAAACAAACAAGAGATAATCCGTTCAATTTTTCAAATATTCTGGATTAATTTCAAATGTGCATTTTTCCTTGGACTTACTTATTGAACTTTTGGGTAGGGTGTTCCTGTTTTCCACACCAATTCAAAAATATTCGACAAATTTTTGTGGTTTTGGGACGAAAATATTCACAATGTTTTGTGTCATACGCCAATATTTTTCCAAATGCATAGACTCATTGAAATAATAACTGTAGACGTACCCTACCACAGTCAGTTTTAATTAAACACGCTAATTCATGTTTTAATTTGTTCTGAAGCCGAAGTAATCAAACAGCAAATTATACAAAATAAATATTTGGAGCCAAAAATGTTAGTCTGCTCAGTATATATTTTTACATCTTAAGTAGCTACTTATAAAAGTTCATGAATATTTTAGTAGATGGATGAAAATTGGTAGAGTTTTGCTGTTAAAGCTAAACATTTCATGGTTTTTCAGGAAGGGTTTCCTGAAAAATTCTGGCGTGAAACTAATTGAGATTTTTTTTTGGTGAATTTTATTTCGAAAATCATAAAAATTGCAAAAACTGGTTGAAGAAAGACAACCGTAAAAAGCAGAATTTGGATGATTAGAATACAAGTAGAGCAATCAAGTAGTGCTGGAAGAACCTGAGCATATGAAGGCAAACTAATTTCGATTTAACATTTACTATAATTTGTTTTGCACACATTTTACCAAGGATGTGATATAATGTGAATGGACCTTAAAAATTTTGACAACAAATTTTTTCCAGTATTAAACCCCAAAATATACCGTCTATTTGTCGCCTAACCAATCCCTCTTCCTCACCCACTCCCGAATAACTCCGCCATTTTATGAAAGAATTAATAGAACATGCCAAAAATACAGCATCACTTATCCACCAATTTACAACTGTTCAAATGGGGCCTCGCCACCCTGGACTCTCCAAACCGTGAAATGTAATACGCAGCTCACTGAATTTAATAAGCATGTACATCCCACCAAACTAATCCTAAATAGCTTTAAACACATCCTTGCGAAGTACCAAAACTATGAAATTGTTTACACAGATGGATCAAAACTTGAACACTGGACACTGGATACAAACTACCTGATAGCTACAGTGTATACTCAGCGGAACTATACGCTGTTTATAAGGCGACACAGTACTGCATCGATCATATTTCAAAACACTTCCTCATAATCACTTACTCACTAAGCACTATCGAAAGAATCAAACAAATGTATCCAACTAATTACTGAGTGATGCGAATTAAAGAGCAAATACACCACATTTTTAGTTCAAATAAAATGTAGAAATACTTTGGGTCCCCCCACATATTGGAATCGATGTGAATGAACGTGCCGATGTAGTCGCCATACAGACATCCACTAATAACACCTTACCACTCGCAGAATCTTCAATTCTCAGTTCAGATTTGAAAAAAATCTTCAGAAGGAAAATCGGCGACCACTAGAAAGATCTTTGGACACATTCTTCAACGAAACTGAGAGAAATCAAGAAATCCACTTTACCATGGACTAACCTGCCGAGAACTAGAAGAACAGAGACGATACTCACACGCCTTAGAATAGGTCACACACGACTCACCCCCCAACATTTACTGTTCAAAGACAATCCGCCCATATGTGACATATGTAATGTGCAAATAAATGTATCAAACTTTTTAGTTCAGAGCTCTAAATTTAAAATGCAGCGTGAACAAAACAGTTAAAGAACATACTGAATGAAAATTGCAACATGAAAAATGTATTGGGGTTCCTCGACCAAACTAATCTCTGTTCTAGAATCTAAGCTACCTACCACATAACTGTATGTATTTTATTGTACACTAAAACCATAGAAATTGTATTGTCCCACTGCTAATAACCCTTAGTGGTTGATGCCGTTTGATATTAAAATAGAAAAAATTGTTCTTGATAACGGTAGCTGGATCGCTATCGAAACGTCGAATTAAAAATATAAAAAAGAGTGTGGTTTGATTTCCCAAAAAAATTAACAAAAACAATATTAGCCTTATGAAGGCTATTTTTTGTTAAAAATAATTATTGTAATATAATTTTATTTTTTGTTATATTTTTTAATATATTTATCTTGTTGTTACAGATCTCTACAAATAAAAATGCAAGCAATTGACCAACTCCTTTTGAGATGTCTTCTCATCATACTAGCTGCATCCCTAATGGTCACCAGCGCTAGACATCTTGGAGATGACAATTTGGAAGAAAATAGTCAGGCATGTTTCAAAAAATTTCAAATATAACTAAAAAAAAAAAAGTATTCTCCGATTTTCTCAGATTTACTGGAAATAAAGTTGATAGTTCTGCAAAGAGATCTATCAAATACCTCTCTACGTAAAATATTCCCATAATTATTAAATAGAACCAGGATTTGATTGAACCAGGATTTGATTCCATCAAGTCAAAAGATATAATTGGTAAAATGAGACTAGTCACCTGCTTTTATATGATTATACTGCAAATAGTTACAAAACGTATGTCATTATTTCGGTTTTAAACTGTAAGTGGTTGTCAAATTTATGACTTTGAAGGATTTGAGTAAGCTGCTAACTGCGTGGAATAGATTCACAGTTAGTCCCGGTAGGTGGAGCAGCAATTGGGCTTTCACTGAACTTCTCCTGATCGGTTTTGTTGACATTTTTCAGAGGAGTTTTTTTGCTACGGTCATTTCAAAAAAAGGTTCAAATTTACACAAAAAATTGGAACAGGAAAACGTCTGACGGGTCCTCTAGTCTTTATATATTTATAGCATCAATTTTACTGAAACGGAATAAGTCCATAGAGATACTACAGATAGAGGCAACAGGCCAGCTCGGAACCCGTCAGCGTGTAAGAGAGAAATAGAAAGTCGGAGGTTTGGCTGTCTTTTTCTAATAGCGCCCATGCTATATACACAGACAATATATTATATATGCAGATGAATACCAAACTTGTTTGGGACTAGCTGAAGACGCGCTGCAAGAGCTGGGCAGTCATAATAGATTATCCTTAGCCTGGGTACTAAGCCACTCAGATCACAAAGGCAATGAAGAGCCAGACTCACTAGCCCGGGAAGTACTTGTATAAAAAAGCAGTGTCAAGACAGGCAAAAGACCCCTCGCCAAAACTCAGGGAGTACCTACTGAGGAGATCAATCAGGATCCGGTTGGGCTCCTGACAGGACATTGTAGATTTAATAAACACATGAATATTAATAAGCAAAGTTTGCGTCCTGGGCACCTCAGCCTTTAGGCGTGCCGTTTATGTGAAGGGACCAGTAGCCCTTATGAGGCTCAACAGTTTATTCACTAGGTCCTTCTTGGAGAAATCCTCCCTTGGATGTTCTAGTCCTAGAAGTCTATATCTCCAATGAGATAATGCTTCCCAATCGAAGATAATGTGAGAGGCTGTTTCCTTCTCTCCCATGCACAACCGACAGATAAGTTCCTTCCTATATATGCCGATTGTATGCGTTGCTTCCTTAGGGTACAGTGACCGGTGAGTAAACCCGACACTATCACTATCCTTATCTGGCACCTGCTAAGGTTGTCAGCGTCTCCAAGGGTTCTTTGACCAGGAGTTTGCTGTGTTCCTGTTTTGGCACGTGACTCCAGTACGACTGGTGTTTGGTTTGAGTCCACCGAGATATAGAACCACGTGCAGCAGTTTTAGATATCCCAAATACTGGTTCAGGATGAGTGAATGCCTTTTCATTTCCTACAATGCCCTTGTGTCCCGGCATCCACTTAAGAGTTATTGTGGTAGGCCAGAGTTATTAGTTGGTGTAGACAGTCCCAGACCAGTCTAGATCTGATCTGAGGACATGCTAAAGATTTTAGTGCTGCCTGACTATCGGTGAGAATAAGGATCTTTTGGCATCTATACCCCGTTTCGATGTTCAGTTGCAAACACATGTCGATAGCGTAGATTTCTGCCTGAAACACACAAGCAAGATTCCCCAACAATGCGTGGACGTTGCACCTGGGTCTAGCACCATGAACTCCAGTACCTGTTCCAATGTCAGTCTTAGATTCGTCTGTGTACCAAACCAACGTTCCTTCCTGACTGCATGCTTCCAACCCATCCCAGTTTAGCTGGATATGGTATGGTTGGCTGTGGTTTTCGATGATTAAAGATGAAAATTCACTGCCCTCCCAATAAATGGTTGACCTGTGGTTTGGCACTTGAATTCTAGTAATATGGATCTACTAGGACCGTAGTTGTGAAACTGTTAGAAACACATAAGCCTCATAATTATCTCATCTCCATGTCTCTATTCTAGAGCAACTAGACATAAAACAAACGCGAACATTCCCCAAAGCAGAGTTATACTGTTTTTTTTTTAAATGAAATAATTCAGATTTTTCATTAAAAATATGAACTTATTTTGTCTCGATATTTAATTCAACGTCGGCGCCAGTTTAATTTAGTTAGTTATTAGAAAAGTCAGCGAATCGTTTGAAATGGAAAAAAAATCCGATATTAATGCTAATCCGTTTGATTTTTTCCATTATTCGTTACAGAACAAATGTTACATTTTGATAGTTACCTCTGGAGATTAAAAGCTTCACAAATACGATGAATATTTTTCCTTTCAGACATTTAAATATAAACAGCTTTTCGTTTGAAAAAAAGAAAAGAAAACCTCCTGTTAGATTATAATGAAAAGGACGACAATTTGTAACCAAAAAAAAAAGAATGTTACGTATCAGTTTGAAGTAATGTAATGTAGAATATATTCCAGAGCTGAGAACAGGTTACATAGTTCAAATAAGTAAAAGAGGTTCAACATTGTAACGTACAGTGACGAGTGTCTGTCAGTCACACACGGGTGATAAGAAAAACACTTTCCACCGTACCTCAAGACATAACGTCTAATCGTTGAAGTAAGATGAAGTAAAATTGGACGAAAAATGAACGGAGAGTAAGCACTGCAGTATGAACGAAGGGTATGGGCTGGAGATATTCAATTTCAATGGAACTTAAAATGATAATTCACCCACCAGCAAGTGGCGTCTTTCGGTTAAACAGTTGTAATGTTGGGTTTTGAAGGTGCGGATAGGCCTCTTAATTGGTGGTGTTGCTGGTCACTCGGAGGGTAACTACTTCTGACACTGGGGTCAGTTCTATTAATTAAATTACTGTACTTCTATACATTACACTACATAAGATTACTAACTATATATATATATATAAGTACCTAGCCGTATAGCATAGGTACTTATAATTAAGGATTACTGATTGACTGCTCTCCCTGATGCGTTGTCGCTTGTATATTTATACGACGAGTCAAGTTCACCATAAGTAAATATTAAATAATACATGTTTATGTTTATTTCACGCTCTGAACTTGACTTCGTACCTGTCGTCCTTCTTACTCATATTTATGTAATATTTCAACATTCTAATGATTTATTGAAATTAGTTTCAAGGAAATTTATTTCTTATTTAAATATTATTGTTATCTTATTATATTAGGCCAAAAGGCATCACACAGTTACATCTACTAGTGATCTTTTAGAGGCTAATGCTGGTCGGAATACATCTTCAATATAGCCAAAATCGAATGATAGTTTTATACTATTAACGCGTTACAAAGTTTTGAAAATAGTTTTAAAAACGTGACCGTTCACTTAGAAGAAACAACTACTTCTCGTGCTATATACCCCGACAGACATTAAATTATTATTCTCAGTCAAATGGGGTCTGTATGATCTGCAAGATTTAACCAACCATTCTGGTTTGCAATTATAAGGGACAATATCATTTGTAGTCTGTAGACCGGTTTTGCGCCTCATCAGTAGAAGGTAGATATACTCCGTCTGAGAGCTCTGCTCCCTCAATCCCGGACCGAAGACGGACAGTCAATACATATCCTTCGGTAAAGGAAATGTTAAAGCTGTGATAACAGCGACATCCTTACCTCCAAAATTCTAATTGACACAAACGTCTGTTTGTACTATCAATAGATTATTACAGTTTCCTGTAAAATTGTCGTATTTAGTAAAGCGATATTGAATAATAGTTTTATACTTTTAATGCCAAAGGTTTGATTGAATATTTTTGTTGCAGTTTGCTGATTTGGAGCCCAATCAGCTCGGATCTGGTTTAAAGCCTTGGCAGATGGAACTTCTCGCTCAAAAATTGGCTATGGCAGAATTAAACAACAATCAAGTAGGTTTTCAGAGAGATTTGAGAAGTGATGTCAAACGTCGTTTTAAAGCCTGCTACTTCAACCCTGTTAGCTGTTTCAGAAAATAAATTTCTTAGTTTAAATTTATATATAACGAATATTTAAAATGTAGAAGGAATTTGGGTACTAAATCTTGATAAAAGTTAGACTAGATGCATTAAAATGTATGTGAGTGTTTTAATATTATGAAAGAATTAGATGTTATTCCATTCATACTTTGATCTTCATATTCATTCACGTTCAGCTAGAATGGTTTTTAGATATTTATTCTCCAAAATACTTTTAATTTCTCATTTCACTTCACATTTTACTGACTTTGTGATTCCACAAAACGGTTCCGAACCTACGAAGTCTCCTTTAGAGGCTTCTTCAGCTATCTGGACCGCAAATTCATTATCTCTCATGTCCCAGCTCCCAACTAGAGAAATTGTGTTGTCTTTTGCCAGCCTATTAAAGGATTATTCATAGTTTTACACGAGTCAGATAGCTTTGAGCAGAGCCTGTTCAAATCTATAAGTATAGTGTGCACATCGGTTTCTTTAACTAACTTTTCTCATTTTATATTTTATTCAAATGTGCAGCTTCTTTAAACATATTTTTCCCTTCCATATTTTCTGCTTTTACCTAGTTCAATTAGGATTTTTCTGTCCTCTTCCAGCTTCTCCAAACAATGAATGATTTTTCTATCTTTCTGAAACTTTCTTTGAATTCTGCTTTATTTGTTTCTTCCCTTTTTGTCCAAAAAATCATGTTTCACTTGTACTTTATATTTATAAAAGCTCGATACATAACAAAAGAAATTATTTTGAACTTATGTAAATATCAAAATAATAATTTATAATAACTAAAAAGAGTATCGAAATTCCTTCACATAATTCCAATTAAAAAAACGAAAGCATGTAATATTATTATAGTGTTCAACATTTAAATATTTTTGAGCCTCTAGACATGTTATTGCCAAATTGCATGCATATACTCATGTATTGGTAACGTAGTGTTTGTGTTGTCAGTCCTGGTAGTTAGTACCTTTCCTATTCAAAATATACAAATTTAAGAAGATTTCGTCTGTCAATGTTTTTACAACAACACTCCTTCAATTATATACTAACACAGCGTCAAAAATTGGGAATACTTTAACTGTATTTGGGCTAACCACACATTTGTCCTAGTCGTATGCCTCTAGTGAAGTTTATTCATAAATGCCACAGAATTATAAATCTTGACCCTTGGAAAACTAATACAGGATGTAGTATTAAAATGTTATCGTGAACATACTAATTTTTTTCTAGTTTTGTGTCGGGCAGGTAGCTTCACTCCATATCAGGACGAGTTTAGGGACTTTTTATTGTCTCTTCTCTTCTCTTCTCTTCTCTTCTCTTCTCTTCTCTTCTCTTCTCTTCTCTTCTCTTCTCTTCTCTTCTCTTCTCTTCTCTTCTCTTCTCTTCTCTTCTCTTCTCTTCTCTTCTCTTCTCTTCTCTTCTCTTCTTCTCTCTTCTCTTCTCTTCTCTTCTCTTCTCTTCTCTTCTCTTCTCTTCTCTTCTCTTCTCTTCTCTTCTCTTCTCTTCTCTTCTCTTCTCTTCTCTTCTCTTCTCTTCTCTTCTCTTCTCTTCTCTTCTCTTCTCTTCTCTTCTCTTCTCTTCTCTTCTCTTCTCTTCTCTTCTCTTTTTCTTCTCTTCTCTTCTCTTCTCTTCTCTTCTCTCTCTTCTCTTCTCTTCTCTTCTCTTCTCTTCTCTCTCTTCTCTTCTCTTCTCTTCTCTTCTCTTCTCTTCTCTTCTCTTCTCTTCTCTTCTCTTCTCTTCTCTTCTCTTCTCCTTCTACCTTTTCAGATATCTGTCGAGGATTCCGGCTCCTCTTGTACCCAATAAATCCACTCTTTCCTGACTTGCTATTCTTTTCATTTCATCTAGATTATCCTCCGTCTATACTTCCTACTGTGGATAGTACTTCCCGCTTTCATCACCTTTCTTTCAATACTGTCTATTTTCATTCTGAAAATATGTCCATACCAATTTAATGGTATTCTCTTTATATTACTTATTATCGGTTTTTGTTTTGATTTTTCTACATTTGCCCCACTTTGTTTCCCCTGCTATTCTTCTTATATACTTCATCTCAATTGTGCTCTTCTTGGCTTCATCATTTTTTCTCAATGTCCAATTTTCTTTTCGCATGTTATTATTGGTATCGTTTATTGTATTGATGATCTTCATTTTCACTTCCAAATCCATAGCTCTATGGCCCAGTATTGTCTTATTTAGTGTGTAGTACAGTCTCGTTGATTTATTCTCCTTATTTGTTATTTCCGCTTCTATCTTCAGTCATCAAGGATGTTATTTTTTAATTTGATTTGGTTTATCTTCATTTTGATCATATCGGATCATCCCATTCTATTTTACGATCGAAATGAAGATCGTATTTGACATCGAACAACTCGATAAAATCGTGTCGTGAAATAGCAGCTTTCAATACAATATTTTGCTCCTCTTCAAATTCAACAATTTCCACTGTAATCTCTTACACACAAACAATACCCAAAAGACACAGCCTTACAATTATTATTACTTACAAAAGCTAAATTCATTTTCAACCACCTTTATTTGCTATTTTTATGAACAAAGAAGATGCCTGTTACACTGAATTAATCCCGGAAGTTTGAATTGAATTCTTGGATAAAGAAAACTTCAGAATGGTGCGCACAATCTGGTGTTCTTGGATTTGGACAGCAATTTTGACACGAGTCTTTCAGAGTCAAGTTAGTCGAAAATGTTGTTTGACGTTGTCGATAGAATTCATTTGACATTTGGCAGATTGAAAGAACTCTTTTGACATTTTTGAACTTTCGATTTATAGATTTTTCTAAAATAATGTAATTCAAGATACTAGTTGGGAAATGTGAAGTTCGTCTTCAATTTATGGAAAAAAATAAAGATTTTGCAAATGGCAGGTTCATTTGTGCCACAGGAAGGGATAAACATAAAAAATTATGGGCTGAACTAGTCCTAAAACTACATTCATTGGGATTTGGAGAAATAGTAATCATTTTATTGATCTACGCTCTGACAAAAGGGGCCCTCAGACTATCTATGAGAGTTCGTGTTGATCTAGAAGATATAGTAATAATACTTTTGAGACGACTACTCTGAACTTATTTATTCAATCTATAAAGCCTTATGACTCGCAAGTTGGGCATTTTAAAGGGTTCACTATTTCTATATTTTTATCGTCTACAAAGAAGTGTATTTGGGCTTGCTCTGCCATTGAAAGACCCCGCTCAGAATAGGCAACATTGTACCAAGAAAAATAGTTTATTGCATATAAAGTGACTTTTCTCGATGTTATTTTTGTAAATATGTGCAAAAATTGGCAGACACATATAAAACTAAATAGACTACGCAGGTTAGAATATGTCACTGCAGAAAATACGAAATGTCAATTTTACAACCAGTTTCACAATCGGTTGTAAACTTTTAGGATTATATAAGACCTTAACCGAGGCACTAACCCATAGAACTTGTTTCACAATTATCATCTAACTATAACCTTATTTAAAAACCAGGAGGAGTAATTTGAATTTAAGTTGGCAATTCTGTAGACCTCTGATTGGTCAGATTCCGCCCAGTTTCATACAACACTTCGTAGCATTGACATCAGCTGATAATTTATTAATTTCCATTTTTGGCAACTCTGACAGATGAATATGCTTATTTTTGCCATTGCATCCGCTGTTGTTATTTCATTATTTTTACTTAGTTTCCACTCTATTTCGTTAAAACTGTTCCTTTAAAACCTTCAGTAAGCAATTGTATTGAATATCTGCAATTATGGATCCCTTCTACTTCGAGTACAGCTCTTCGCTTATTAGGCCGGCAAAACAATGTATAGCATAGGTTGTTTAGGACTCTTAGAAAAACTATGTACAATAAATGTGTGTAAACAAATATAATATATTGGATGAAAAACCAAAAATATTCATGTTAAATCCAAAATGTCTCAAACAGTTGGTGGCGTGGCTGATTTCTTCGTCCATCAAGGCATATTTAATTATTTGGAACACGACTACTGACTACTTTCTCGGAACACACCCTTTACTAGCTAATCTGGTAACATTTAGTGGTGTGTGTGAAGGGTTTTAAATTGTATTAACTTTTGTTGCGTTGGTATGAAAACCATCGATAATATGGTGTTCTATGTCAAATGAGAGGAAACCTTTGGAGGTTATGTTTTACAGTTTTTATAGTGAAACTACGTGCAGAAAGAGCATAGTTTCTGTAATCAAGAATTTCAATAAAAAATTATTTTGTTAAATTGATAAAAGTTACCTTACTGTTGGATGAGAAATAGCCTCCTCAATTTCTTCCAACAGACTTTCTGTCCTCCTGGACAAACGAAATCTGCAGAAACAACCTTGATTGTGGAATTCTTCGAAATAAACACGTCTTGACGAATAATTTTTGGCCATCTGGCTTTATCGTCGCTGCTATAGACATTAACATCATAATCTTTCATATTTCTAGCTGTTTGTAATTAAAAATAACAACATATAGTTTTAAAATTTGACAGTTGATGCAATTGACAACCATAAATTGGGTTAGATTTTCTTGGTTAGCAGAGTTACCCGTACTTTGGGTTGCAGTTAAATATTTTAATAGTTAACCTACACTTATACCCTTGACCACATTTTGTGAAACCCAAATTTTGTCGTAACCGACGGCTACTTCCTAACCGTGTAATATTGTGAAACTGGCTGTTAGTCGGTCGTTGCGATCGTATGGTAAAATAGAATCCAAGTGCATTATTGAATCTACGCACGATACCATAGTTACCAACAAACACCATCAAAATTTTTATTCTCGATAATAATTAACATAATTTAAAAGGTAGTCAACCAATTTTTATTTTTATTTTGGTTTTATTTATTTTTTCAGTTAAGATATCCAGAATACGTCGAGGATTCTGAGCCACGATTAAATTTGGCTGACATTCTTTATTCCAGCTCAAGGTTTCAAAGGAATCTCAGAAGCAGTAATAAAAATGACGATAATCGCAAACGTGGCAGTAAATGCTTTTTCAATGCAGTCAGTTGTTTCGGAAAGAAGTAATTCGCTAACATTATTCTTTACTATATTTAATTTTAAAAGTAAGTACATGATCTTTACTGTAATGTAATAAATAATAAATAAATATTTTGAATTGTTAATTGTTTTATTAATGATCCCACTATATTCGCAATCATAGTGTTGCATTTTGTTGTATAAAACTACTGCCTGTTAAACAACTGGAAGCGTGGCTATCTTCAACAAGTCGTGCAAAATGGCATCGTCGTATTATTCTTAATTCAGCACATTTTTGACACTCCTGTAAACTCGTTTTGGATGAAGCAAGAAGCCCGAATGACCAAGACGACATAACATCACTATACATACAATGTGGTCCATACGTATGGAATAAATTCAATTTTAGTGTTACTATATTGTACGCTGAATTATAAGCACCCCCTCGAAAATTTTAAATAAGAAAAAGGGTCGTGTGGCACCTTGTTGGAAAGGGATTTTGGTCCTCTGTTCAGCAATAGAAAGTTTTTTTTAAATTTGGTGCAATCATAACTGAGAAAATTCATTTTTAAGATGTGAAATTTTGATAATGTCTGTCACAAAACTTACATAGAATGAAGATAATAATAGTTGCTTTTTTTCTATCCTCCAGCTTAGCATAGCTAACTACAGAATTCTTAGCTGAGCTGAGTTGAGTAGCTCGAACGCACTTTTCAAACGCTGCACAGTCGACAATATCGGCGCAAGCGCATTTGCATACGAACAAAGATGAAAAGGTAAACAAATTAATAAATCAAAAATTTATTGAACTAGAACTTTCAATTTCGAAGGTGAATTAATATTAAAATTACCAATAAAATCAGGAAAATAGTAGCAGATTAAAATAAAAATTCAAAACGGATTCTATTAAAAGAGCGCCCAATATGTTTTTACAAGGTTAGAATATTTATCAGATGTCAAAAATGAGTGAAATAAATTTTGCTAAGTTCAAAATCCGGCATTTTTGGCGGAGGCCAGGGGGGAGGTCAGTTGATATTAGCAAATCTAACTTCATTGGCAAAACGAACGCTAACTTAGCTAAGTTTAACTTAGGTTAGCTTAGATTGGTGGTAGAAAAAAAGCAACTATTGTCACATAATATTTAGAATGTACTTATTCAATGTACTTTACAATGAAATTAAATGTTCAAAATGACCACCATTCACTTCTTGACAATAACCTAGGCGATTTTGGAATTCTTTTCTTTTGGCAAAACTTTATCGCACGCCTATGATAGAAGACCATTTCAACAACTACTTGGACACTTTTTAAATGGTTGAAAGGTCAATTTCTTCAAATATTTAATAAACGAAATTCTTATTAGCTGGATAAATGGGTACGAATCGTTCCAATGTATCTTATTTGCAATTTAAAATTGCAACTTTGAATGATCGTATTTCGTTATGATAATTTTACGAACAGCAAGTTTGTTAATACAAAGTTTTTTCTTAAACCCAAGTTAACCAATGAATATAAATGAAGGTTGATTTTTTTTATTTTCCTCTTAAACTTTTATACAAAACAAAGAGTTATTGACTTATGATTTTAATAAAAATTATGAATTTGCAGTTGGGGGCATACTATTTGGAAATAAATCTAGGCTCAAGCTGCACCCGCTTTGTGTTTCATACAGCTGATTGTTCTATTATCCTTCTTAATTTATGGAAAGTTATATTAGTTGAAATAGAAATTTCAATATATTTCCAGTACAGCTAAGCACTGAGCTGTATTATTATTTTGGCGAATTTCTGGCCACAACTTCAACAAATCTTTTCAACTACTTTTTAACCAATAAGATGCCTTAATTTTGACTAGTTATTCAGGCAACTAAAAAAATTTCCGGAAATTTTTTCGATGTGACAAGATATTTAAGTAGAAATTTTTTGACAGTTGAAAAGGAAAATAATAATAATGCAACATTTCTTGTCTAATTACTTAATTTTCTTAACCAAATCGCGACATTTCGCTATACCCTTATTAAACTCAATATACAGACGTTTTAAACTAGTAATTATTAATATCTTCTGTAAGTTCCTTGTGGCATTACTTATTATTTTTTCTCTTATTTTTTTGGGAATCAAACCACAATAATGTTTTTTATTTTTTTATTTCGACGTTTCGGTAGCGTTCCAGCTACCGTTGTCAAGATTAACTAGTAAATAATTAATTTTTGGTCCCTATATGACACAACGAAAAAATTTGACAACTAGACAATCAATAATATTTTGAAGTTTAAGACTAAAACACTTTGTTGTCAAATTTTATTGAGGTCCATTCATAGTAGTACCTCTGGTAAAATGTGAAATAAAATATTTTTTCTACTCCTGTTTTATAATATACTTATTAAAAGACTAAAATCTGTATCATAATGATATTCATTATGATACAAATTTTCATTATGATACAGATTTTTAAGCCAATAGGAATGCGACATTCGCACAATATTTAATATAGCCATGGATACCTGGTTGACATTTCTGAAATTAATTATATTAGGTCTGTTCCCTGCAATAAAAGTGTAACACTGAGCTATACGATTTTATTTATTTTAATTATGTTTTAATGCTTCTTGCAGTATACAAATGCAATATACATAGATAGTCCCAAATTTAGCAATTTTACACGCATTTTTTCACAGATAGACCTGAATTTTCCAAAATTATATAGCTCAGTGCTACACTTTTATTGCAGGCGAACAGACCTATTAAGTGACACTTAATTTGACAGCTGTCAAATAATTTTGATTTTCAAAAGTAACTATATTTAAAATTAATCAAACTAAATAATTAAATTGTGTTAAAATAATGAGTGATAACGAAGAATTATAACAGAAATTAGAGAAAGAGTCGAAAATGCAGTTGACAAACATATTACCAGAAAAATCCAAGGAAACTTATGAAAAATTATACAAACAATAATTCTTATTAATCGGAGTAGAAAAAATATTGTATGCAACTTTCATGTAATGGCCATTAATACACTCGCATATTATATACGAAACTCGCCTGCGGCTCGTTTCGTATCCTACAACATGCTCGTGTCTTAATGGCTATCATTACATGATCGTTGCATAAAATACTATTATTTTATGACATTCTAACGTTCCAGGAACGGTTTTTATTGGGGTAGCGCTTTTTTCGCTTATTTTGTTAATAAAAACGCGTTTGTTGTTACTTTTTTGTGTATGATTATTTTTGTTTTCAAAATATGTATAAGCGTTGAAAAAGGAATAGTAAAATCTTTATACGATAGGGCCAGAATCAATTGTTCTAATGATAATCAATTCACAAAGGAGAAAACTTTGCTGAAAAATGTTTTAAATGCCAATAATTACCCGGCAGAATTTGTAAATAAAGAAATTAAGAATATAGAGAAGGGCACATTGTTAATACCCCATAATAATAAGAATAATATTAATAATTCAGTTAACATAATTTTTAAAAACTTGACAATACCGTATGTTAAGGGTTTATCAGAAAGAATTAAGAAAATTGGTATCAATTCAATATTCGAACTAGCTTCAAATCTAACAATACTTTAAGATCTATACTAACAAAACCGAAACCAAAAGATCAAAACCAAAAGATCAAAAAACTGCATATATCCGATATCTTGTGAATTCGACAAATTCTATTTGGGTGAAACATCTAGACCATTGAAAGTCCGAATAAATGAACATAAAAAGTATATCAAAGATAGGGAGTTCTTTAAGTCAGGTATTTGCAAACATGCTTGGGAAGAGGGGCATAAAATTCAATGGGATTCGACAAAAATAATATTGAAAGAGCCCAATAATAAAAGACGAAAAATCAAAGAAAGTGCTTTAATACAACTAAATGCAGATAAATGTGTAGCTAGTATTTCAGCCGAATGTAGTCAAATTTTGTAACCAATGTTAGAAAGAGAAATTTCCAATAATCAATTACCTGCGTTATCAGGATAGCATCATAAGTTTTTATCCAGGTTTTCTTATGATTTATCTTTGGAATAGTTGTTAATCGATACACACTTCAATACACAAAATCACCAAACTGAGTTATGCATATTTTGAAAACAAAAATAATAATACACAAAAAAGTAACAACAAACGCGTTTTTATTAACAAAATTTCCAAAATAAGCGAAAAAAAGCGCTATCCCAATAAAAACTTAAACAAAAATGACAAATCCACATATATCATTATTTCCGGAAATTTTCAGCAGCCAACGAACGCTTTCACTATGAATAAGGCTTATATACAGTTTTGTGTTTCATACGCGCAATTAGTACACGTCATCACTTGTCATATGTCAAGTTTTGGGGTGCAAACAATCAATTTTGGCTGATCTATTTACAAGTGTTTTAGGAATATAATAACTGTGTTGTATTAATAATATATAACGATTAAAAAGGTACGGACATGATATAATTATTATTACTTAACTAATTTAACATAATTATAAAAGTTTGCATCCAAAAACTTGACATAATGGTCGCGTTCATCCCAACAAAGTTGATCATGTAGCGATTTTCATAGTAATCCATCATTTCTTAATTCTGCTGAACGTTCTAATCTTGATATAATACCATAACCTAATTTTATTTGACATATGACTGCAATAATTATTCATTCATCTGAGATTTCAATTTAGTTTAATAGTTCCCAGTGGTGTTCATTCATTTTCAAGATACAAAGGTCTAAAATATCTTCATATCTTTTATACATATGTTTATTAACATAATGAAAATGGCGACTGCTACCACAGCGCTCACATCAATCAGTTGACAAAACACGCGTTCAGCTGGAAATTGATAATCGCTCCGGTAGCGCTACGTTGAGATGAACGCGATCAATAGCAGTCGTGTCGTTTTCACTAAATGCGCTTATTGTAACATTCATGATACTTTTTTGACATCACTTCTTTATTTTGGAAAAATAATTCTATTGTTGATTCTTCTGTATTCAATGTCAATTTAAAACCATAATCTGTATATGGTGAATTAACAAATCCTTTTTTTTTTATCCTGCGTTGGAAGATAAAAAGAAATGCAAAACCATTTCATTCGTCTCACCTTCCAGGCACAAAACGATTTATCCGCGTTTCCTTAAATGTTACGTTGGCTTTCCCAGATCAGCGGACATATAGGATTTACCGCAGGGAGATAAACTCGAATAAGATCCTATCAAAAATATATTTTTCTTATACTTCACCGTTGGGTATACCCGAAAGGTTAAAAGAGGGTTAAAAGCAAGTTGGCATTTTTAAATCAACGAAATATATACAGCGTCCATTTTAAAACTTACAATGGACTATATAACTTGTGAACGAAGTGAGATTTCAAAGCCCGTTTCTGGAGCAGAAATGGGGTACAAAAATGATATCACAGATATGCTCCACCCACCTATCCTACAAAAAGGTCTGTGGTAACCCACTACTTGTGGGATGACGAAGAACTCAGTACCTTTAGACAGGGACAGATATGGTACACCGATGGGTCTAAAACTGTAAATGGCACTGGGGCGGGAGTATACTCCAAAAAAACCAGGTGACAGCAAATAGCTACGCACTGGGAAACTACACCTCTGTATATCAGGCAGAGGTATATGCAATCTTGCAATGCGCGAGAGGAAACAAAAGGAGAGCTGCCGAAGGCAAGCAGATCCATATCATGTCAGATAGTTAGGCGGCACTTAAGGCAATCTCAAGCCAGAAAGTGACCTCTTGACTAGTATGGGATTGCATCGAAGAACTGAAGACGTTAGCCAAACGGAATAACGTCAAGCTGACGGGCAATGAAAAAGATGATGAACTTGCAAAAAGAGGGCCAGATGATACGCAGCCTGATCCAGGACATTCTCGGTATACCGAAAACTATAGTACGAGGATCTGTAAAGACCTGGATCAAAGAACAACATAAACATTTTTGGGTAAACGTCCCAAGACAAATGCATGGGAAAACCTTTATGAAAGAACCATGCCTGAAATGTACTGCCAACACTGTGCAGAAATCAGCTGAAAATCATAACAGGTTTCATGACTGGTAATTCACCAGTAAAGGAACACTTGTACAAATTAAAACTATACAACGGAGACCATACATGCAGATTATACGGTAGGGAAACGGAGACAGTGAAACAAATACTGTTTACATGCGAGACTCTTGATCGCAAAAGACAGTTTGTTACTTGGCCAACCGGAAGGAAACTCTGAGCTATATAGCAAACACCCAGCTAAGAACTTGTACAAACTGGTACAGGGGACAAAGGTGCTGTACTGGGTGCTATGAGAAAGCACGAGCAAAAATACAATAAGCCATTAAGGACAAAACGGGAATTGCTGCAAAACAAGACAAAATAGTCCAAGAACAAGACAAAATAGTTTTGGTCTTGGTCCTGCTCAATTCGCCTGGTCTTGGTCTTGATCTTTCGTACAAAGACTTGGTCTTGTTCTTTTTACGTGTTACTAATTTTTTTTGACCTTTAAAGATCATCATGTTATAAATTATTAATAAATTTACCAAGACCAATTTTACTCATCATTATTTAATACTGCTCAATACCAAGGTAAGACGTCGGATGTTACACATGATAATATGCGACTACTGTAAGATATGCTCGATTTTTTTTAATCGCAAACTTTGCTACTCGCTGATTACGTAGTTTTCTATAAGTAGAAGAGTTTTTGAAATCATCTAATCAGTTTTTGAATTAATTACAAATAAACAATAAAATAATTCCTGTTTATAAGTTATAATGTTGAATACACCCTGTATGTAAACTAGACTATTTATCAACCTGTAAAATGATGTTTTAAACAACTAAAATAATAAATATTTCAGTTCTATATATTATTTCACCAAAGTATCGTTAAAACCTTCAAATATAATATCTATTAATCATTATCGGTACAAAAAAACTGTTTATGTCCACATTTTAAAGCAAAAAACATCCAAATACCATCGACGCACTGAGTATTAACACAACTTGTTAGTGTTTGATGTTCTTTGCTGTGGATTTTCTAGAAATTAGATTTTAATATTCAACAGTTCAGTTCGGAAGTTGTTGATTATCGTGAGTGATTAGGTACTTTAGAAAATGTGTGAAAAGTGATAGTTTTGATTTAAATAACTGTTTTTATGATTTTAAAGTGTGGAAGAGTGTGTTAGGTATGTACAAATTTCATTTTTATCCATTTATTTAACAATTTTCACAAAATAAATCAGTTGTTTGAATTTAAATTGTGAAGCTTGGTCTACTTTTTTTGGTCTATGATTTTTCTATTATTTAGACATGCATATTTAAGTGTTAGAAGTTTTTCCCGAGAATTCTTTGGAAATTGAATGTCTTAAAACCGAATTTGAACGAGTTTAATTGTGAGGTTGGTAGGATGGGTGTTGAGTAATAATAGTGGAAATTTTTCTAAATATCTTCAAGAATTTTACGTCTGCATTGGCCAATGTTTGAAGCTAATTGATTTTGTTATACTAATCTGAGTCTCAGGACTCGTCAGAACCAAAAACTTTAGGTATGATAGAAGGACTAAAAATAATAATAGTACGTCATGTGAAGTTTTTTCTTTACGCCCTTCATTCACGAGTTATAGTGGTCTAAAGTTGGGAATTGAAAAAGTTTTTTATTTATAATTATTAAAAATGGCTTATTGGATATTAGTAAAACTTTAATAGTTCATAAACATCAAAATTGAACACTTTTTCTACACTACATTTGTGAACTCAGGTACGGACTAAGTTTAATGGTCGACACGGCATTTTTTGTTGATTATATTTTTTTAAATTGTCTAAGTTTTTATTGTCATTAACTCTTTTGTTAATAAAATCACTAGTTTGTAAAATTATTCACAACATATTCTAACCAATAATAGTTTGGTGGTTATTAAGAAAAATTGAAGAAAAATATTTTTTTATTTCATTATTAAAAAGAGATTTTGCATACTTCATAAAAACATCGTATATATTGAATACTACAAATGTTTTGAAACGTGAATATTATGCTTTTTTCACGTGAAAACCATTAAGGAATACAAAATAAAATAAAAATAGCTTGAAATGCCAGTGGCGTAAAAATGGGAGGAGAAAGGTGACATATTCTTCCAAATGTACACCACTGGAATTTGAATTAAAACATGTTTTTCCATAAAAATATGCACTTTTACATTTAAAAACAACCTGAAGAATTTCAAATCAATATATTCATCCATTTTAAAGTTAACAAATTAAAACATTTAATTTTTTATTACGAAAAGTAAATATTCTGGACCCAAACGTTGTAAGTGTCATTTGAAAACACCCTGTATAATACAATAGGTTTGTTCCCACAGAAAAAAATTAATTTCGATATCTTTCTTACAGATTTCTACGCACTCCTAAAGGTAAGTGTATTTTTTATGAATCTGCTATTTTTCTTATTCTACAAATGTTTCTACAATTAAATTTTCATTCTATGATATTCTCAGCTTACTATAATATCGTACACATTACTAATTATTGGAAATATTCTGAGCTGAAAATTTGTACAAATTACCAATTATTATGAATCTAGAGGTTCTCCATTAACGAGCTATAGGACTCTAAAGTTGGGAATTGAAATTTTTTTTTTAATGGAAATTAGTAAAATTTAAATTGTTCAATGGTTGACGCGGTAATTTTTTGATAAATATGACTTTTTTCAACTATAAATGCAATCATTAACTTTTTTAAACATTTTTAAAGAAATAGTATGAGTATATTGTATACCTAGGCGGTAAAGTGGCATTTTTCAGGTCGAAAGAAGATATGCCGAGCCTGGCCACTTCTTGAGGCATGAAAAAGCACTTTACTGTCGTGGTTTACACATAGTTTTTTATCCTACTCAATAATTGTTTCATTATTTCATCTGATTCATAGCTCCATAGCTGACAAGATAATATCAAACAAAATATCAAAATACAACTTATTATTGAATTTGCAGACATTGACAACTGCTCGCAATTTTATTTTTATACTGACGTTTACTGGTGTTGTTTATTTTAAGCGATTCTTTTTTTGTTTCTTCTGAATATGATGTGCTTGAAATCGATTATGCTATTTTAAGTGGGATATCAATCAAATTAGCAATTTTTATTTAATTTGTCAATTGGGGCGTCAGCTAGCTTGAAATGTGAAATTTATTTTCTCGGCTAGCCATAGAAAGGGTTACTTTCTCGCCTCCGTAAAGCTGGTAAAATTCAACTTTCTCATAGTGTAGGATAAAAAAATAATAGAAGTATGTATCAGTGTTAAAAAGGGAACAATTTTTTTTTAATATTTCTTATTTAAAGTGATCTATTTAATTAATATAAAGTTAACATAAACTGCCGAGGGTCGCGAAGTTTACCGGTACCTCAAGATGTTCTAGAAGCTACTGAAACGATTTGAAGATTACACCTAAGTTGGGAATTCTGGATTCGTTGATGATACTTGATACAGAACATTGTTTACACTACCACTACACCAACACTATCACTTTGCACTATTTTACGCGCATTCCGATTACCTTCAGCCTCTGAAGAAGATATCTTGGTTATCGATAAGCGCGTAAGATAGTGTAAGGTGTTAGTATTGGTGTAGTTGTAGTGTAAACTGTGTTCAGTATTGAATATTTCAAGTCCCTACCTAGAGATGAAAAGCACTTGTCCTTGGAGGAGGAAAGTGTTTACTACCTAAAGGTGAACCTGGAAAATTAGTTTATAAGAAATACTTATTTTAAATTACACAAATTTTAAAATAAACTGAGTAGAAACGGGATTGAAAACCTCAACCCTTTTCTTTCTAAACCTTTACGTACTGGAAAACGTATAGGTTAACAGATCATTAAAAGACCGACATTATATTTGTGTTAGATTTCGAAAGACTTGTTGTTGAGCAATTACAAAGCAAAGCGTCCGAACCTTAGATGTTTAGATCACGTGGGACGGTCAAAGGTAATGAAATGATAACATGAAACATTAGGAATACCTTCTGTTGATCTCTTATTAAATGGAGTTAATTATTAACCGACAAGATTAGCTACTGTTAGATAATTAATTCATGGATTCGCGTATCCTAGGTATTGGATAATTTATATTGTTTATAATGAGAATTTTGGGATAATTTTTATATTATATAAGTGAAAAAGTGTCTAAAAGGAAAGTAGAAGTCAAAATAATAGTATAAAACTATAAAAACTAATTAGAAAATTACTTTTCAAAGGATATACCGTTCACTAGGAAGCAACATCTACTTCTCGGGCTATATGCCCCGCAGACAATGAATGTAAGGCGTTTTAATAGTTTAATACTATTACTTTGACTTCTATAGATAACTCGCTTTACTTGAATATGACAATTGTTACAGGAAACTGTAATCAACTAAAAGGAAAGTGTGGGTTTTTTACGATCCAACCCTTTTATCTCCTTAATTTTCTGTTTGTACCCTTACTTTGTGGAATCTTCTCATATTACGATTACAAATGAAACTGTTTCTAATTAACTTCACTTATAACTCCAATTGTAAAGATCAGCTGATATAGGTTTCCTAGGTTTCCTATATCATTGCTCCGTTATACATATCTTAAAAGGGAAAAAAGATATCCAGGATATCCCCATATGGCTAATAATACCTAAGCTTTAGTAGTTGTAATCTCATATCTCTTTTTTCTATTCATATATCTTAAGGTGAAATTCATAGTCGACACTTGAGGGTCACTCATACTCAAACTTAACTTAGTTTGAGTTTAGCTCGAGGCTAGTTTTCATATCCACAGTCATTACTCAAGTAATACTTCAATTTGAGTGAATAAAGTTTGGCATCAATGTTATTTTTAGGAACTTTTGGTTTCGTTTGGTTAAAAATTGTGATTTACGAACGTTTTTTAACGTTTATCTGACATATGTTGCATTGCATTCATATTCGAATTCGTGTTGTGGTCAGTTCGTGAATTAGCCCTCTGTAATTATTTTATTTTCAGTTCTTTACTGTTTATATAATATGTTTCTTATTTGCTGCGTAAGTTTATTTTTCAAGCTAGTTATTTAATGGATAATTTTAGATTCGTATTTTCAATATTGTTTTTTACTATACCAATGTGATTACTAACTTAGGTAAACGATAAACGTAAGCATTATCATCATCTATATAGTCTACAAAATCCATAAAATCATCCATCATACTAATTTCCTTGAGAAATTTGATACTATAACCTCTGACAAATAACAAAAATAACAAAATTTCGATATCGTAAAATGAAAGTGTACCTAAGGTACGAACGTGGTTTTTAGGTTATAAATGTTCACTCAAGGGAGCTGGAACCTGTACTCATATTTCACTCAAGTTAAACTCAATCTCACTTTTCGCCTGTCAAGTGTCTCTGCATACAATCAGGATGATTGAAGTATGAGTGACCCTCAAGTGTCGACTAAGAATTTCACCCTAAATCACAATTTGATCTAGCCAAATTATTTAACATCAAATGTAACTTCTGTCATTCTGACGTTGATATGTTAATATTAAAATAATCATCAACAATTTTCTCAGAATTTTCATGAATTTTTTCGTTAAATATTGGAATTAATTAGAAACAGCTTCTTTTGTAATAGTAATACTTTTATCTCTGGCATAAACTTTTGCCAGAATTCAATTAATACAATTTTCACCCCAGCCTATCCCTACCAAAACCTCTGCTTGAGGTTTTTTTTCTCGTAAAAGCCGTTTTACCCTTACCATGTCCTGTTAACAATTTTTTTTCGCCTCAAAATATGTCTAGTTTTGGTAAACTCCCAGTACAAACCATTGAAAGTTCACATGGTAAAGTATTATATTTAGGTCCAGCTGGATCTGAAACTTGTTTTAATAACATTTTTCCACACCTTATATGTGTATAAACTGATCTACCAAATGAGTATGATGAAAAAAACACAAACATACAATTAAAATATTTTTAATTTCTGTTTTTAATACATATTATACACCTTGTATATAGATGATAATTCTATTTTTTTTTTATTTTTAGACATCACTTCACTATAATAGGTTTTTCTCAAACCTTTTTTTCATTACATAAAATTAAAATACAACATGAAATTGAAATCTAAAATGTCTTAAAGTTAATCTGAAGGGAGCTACCAAAAATTAAACGCGTATAAATGCGAAAAGGCGTCAAAATAGTATATTATTAAACAAGCAATTTATAATAGCCATTATTCTCGCAGGGTGACGTTTGCGTCCCGAGCCGTAGGCGAGGGGCGTAAGCCACCCGAGAGAATAATGGTCATAAATTGCGAGTTGAATACTATACTTTGTCCACGACCCTTGATTTCTTTATTAAATAAAAGGCGAGTGTAGAACGGAAAGTAATAATTTGGTATTTGGTATTATTAACAATTTTAACGTCAAAATTAATAAAGTTTTGGAGTACGTTAAATAGTGACATATAGAGATGGGCGAAACTGTGTAAAGTATCGATACACCGTACCGTTATAAATATATTGTTTTGAAATTATCAATATAGATAATATCGTTATGAAGAGTATCAATACTAAAAATTTTGATATTTTATCGATACGATATATTTCAGAAACAAATTTCCTAAACAAAAATACGCAGATTTAATAGTTTATTTCATATTGTACTAAGCCGGAATGTTGTGTTGTCATAGCAACATATGCTATTTGAATGCAAAAGTGTGAATTATGAACCATAATTCACTCTATAGTAGATACGTCGGTACCATATAGCTTTTGTTAGGAGATAAAATATTGACTTATTATTAAGTGGTCGTGGACAAAAGAATATTGTGTTAACTGTCAAAAGTACAATTAAATAAAATTAAATAAATAAATAATATATATGGTTTGGTATTTTGAAATTAACTATTCGAAAGTACGAAATGTGAATATTAGTATTTTTATTGTTAACTTGAAAAAATTATTGTAAGCAAAGAATTAAAATTGTATGAGGTGATCTTGTTGAGTATTTATAGAGCTTCACGAAGCGAAACATTTTTACGTTTATTTAAAATTTGTTTTCTTAGTTTACAATAAAGATGGGGGTTCAAGAACATTTTGTTAATTAACAATGGCCTAGCTTGTTGAAAAATTAACTTTAAGATTTTTTTCCAACGGCAACGATTTCTTTGTTCAGAATATACCATAATTTTAACAAATTTTCAAATGAATACTTTAGAAAATTATTAAATGTGATCTATTTGATTGATAATAAGTCAAACAATTCGCCGATCGTTTAAAACAAAATTTCTATTATATAAAAATCTACTTTTCAGCACCGTAATGAAATTATCCAATGAGAAAGACCTATTATTACGTAAAATTGTAGAAAATGTATTTTCAAATATATCCAAAATAATTGGAAGATATTTAATAAATCCAACAATAAAGCTAGACTGAAGTAACGGATATAAGGTGCAATTCTGTAAGCAAATGTTAAATTTTAACGTATGGTTAAAAATTAGACAATCTCTAACTTCATTTTACTATTCTGTACGCATAATGGTCTTTAAAATATGAACGGAAAACTCTTAATTGGACACCAAATCTGTTAAAAAATTCAAATCCTAATCTTGACTATGTATAGATTAAAACATTTCTAATAGCGTAAACTTCGTCAAATATAACGGCTTGCCGTTAATTTTTAACCACTTTTAGAATTGACCCTATATTCAATTTCTACGTAATTATTCGTTACTTTAGAACCAGACTGTATAATTAATTGACTTAGTTTCGATAGTTTAAAGATAATATAATTATTGTTATAATCAACAAGCTGAAAATGATGAGACACTACTAAAAGTATGTGTGACAGTTCGACAGTTGGTTAGTTCAAGAACATATTGTTAATTAACAATATCCTAGAAATTGTTGAAAATTAAGTTAAGAATGTTTTTCCACGGTTGGTAATCAACTCTTTGAAGTATTCGGAATGAACCATAATTTTTTCAAATTTTTTAATTAACAGTTGATACCAAAAAAAGATTTAATGTGATTTGCTTGCTTTTTACCCAAAATAACTCACTCTATTTTCAGTGTTGAATTAAAATTTTAGATACAGGAGATGGAGTTCCGGGAGCAGGGACTTTTTTTACACGAAATATCCTTTTCTTTGATAATATATTTTTTAAACCTCTCAAATGTTAGGTAATACTTTTCCAGATATTGACAAAAATTGTTATTTTCGTATTAAGTGCGTAAAATTAGTGTTTTTTTAATGGCACATGAGAGTGTTAAACATTTTCTCGAATGTGCCATGAAAATACGAATTTTGTACACGAATTGCAAACAATATTTTTTGTACAACTGTGAATGTGAATTTACATCGTCTGAAATATATTAAAAATAATTATACTCTAACTATTGTCAGTGTGATGACCATAAATTAAAGCAATGTTGTCAGATATATTTTCTAAAATTGCTAGGCTCGCTACACAAATGTTCCTCTTACTTCAGTAAACTGTTAGTTCGTGATGTTATAAAAAAGCTAGTTTGGAAATATTTTTAAAAAAATACGTGATGTAAATTTATTAATAAACATTAAAATAAGTCGCTTGAAATTACTGATAAAAGAAAAATTAATTAAAACCACTTTTTATATGTTACTATATTTAATAAAATTTTGAAGAGATGGCAACGTAGTTGCGCGTGCAGTCAAGACTTCGAAGCAACCAGTCATCAACTGATGTATTCATCGTAATATAACGAAATAACCGAAGTAAACTCCGTTGGAGGATTTTCGCAGAAAAAATTCTATGGTCTTGAGGGTGTTCGGGGGGGTTGTGTTGTGGTTCGGCTTATAATCCATTAGTATAGTAATATCTATTTCTTGGTTGAGTGAGTTTAGTGAATTGTTATAGGTATTTATAGGAAAGTGTAGGTGATCTAGTGTAAAAAGGTATCATTAATATAATACCTTTTTAATGGTGTAGTGGTTAGGTCGCGTCAGTTAATTGATATTAATATAATATTCATTTGCTCGTAGACGTTGGGGTGAGTTTTATAATATAATTAATTAGAATGGTATTTTGGAGACCATTTGAAACAACAGTCCAAGATGATGCTTTTATGAATTTTGTATGCAGGTTAATTTTTTTCATTCAAATTGATATAGTAGATTAACATTATTTCACAATATTCGAATTTAAAAAAAATTTATATGCACGCCATTGGGCGGCTTTTTCCTTCAAAGGGATTAAAAATATGGTTCATCACATTAACTTTGGAAGAACTATACTTCCAATACATTATGACGTGGTTTTTTGTCCCGATAAGTTATCGCTTTCAAACGACTGTTGTCTTGAAAAAAATAATTCCAAAATATTCATAAATAATACTTCTCTTTTCCATACACATGTTATCCTTAATGGTATCATTACTTCCAATACAATTTCACAGCTTCAAGTGGTTTTTTTACTATCAATTATTATTCCAATTAATAAAATTGTTTTAGGATGAATAATCAATTAGAAAAATTAATATTTCATGTTTATTTTGTGAATTATTTTGGCAGAGAAAAAAAGTAAACATTTACACATCAATACAGATGCAGAAATGTCAAGTTTTTAGACAGTTGTACAAAAATAGTATATTATTCAACGAGCGTGTAATGATGGCTATTACTCATGAGAATGAAGTTTGCGACGTGAGCCCCAGGCGAACGTCGTAGTCATTCGAATTAGTAATAGCCATTACACGAAAGTAGAATACTATACTTTTTCTATGACTGAGTCTTCACCATTTCACAATTTCATTTTGAAAGCTAATGAAAACTCATTTATTGGTTACAATATTTATGGTGAAATTTATGACGATGAAGTTAGCCTAGCCGCGACATTCTAGCCGCGTTTGGAAAAAAAAATCTTTGATAAAATAGTTTTTAGAAAAAAAATCGTGCAACTTGACGTGTTTCGCCTCAAACTTCTTCCTGCCATCTCTAATCATGCTCTAATATTTTTTATTGAATAGCTAAAGACCTATATTAGATTTAGAAAAAAATCATGCCCGACCCCGCCAGGCTGCGGAAAACTTTTTTATCAAAGATTTTTTTCCAAACGCGGCTAGAATGTCGCGGCTAACTTCATCGTCATTGAAATTTGTGCAGCTGGAAATATTTGAAGACGGAGTAGAGGAAGAGGAATCCAATTCCAGATTCAAGTTATTTTTTGAAGTAGTGGAGGTATTAGTTGTGATGTTTTCAAACCTCGGTTTTGAAGAGTCCACAATTTTTGTTTTTCAAGGAATCGTCAATGTGTATAACCTCCTGCGACAACTAAAATGGTGGTAGATGATCTTCGAAGTGTATGTCCTGTATATAATTCTGGGTTCGGTTGTTTCAGAAAAAGTGCTAACTGCTTTCCCATTGATTTATTGAATCCAATTTTTTGACTAGTACATTTACCATTCTGGAGGTTAAAGAAGAATGAATTGGTTGAAACATTATTCGGTCGGAGCTCTATATACTTTTTACAAAGCGAATAGAAACATTTTCCTATAACGAATTTACATGTTTTCCTTTTCGCCAATCCATGATTAGCTGGTAAACCAATTCATATCTTTTTTTTAAGATTTTTCAGGCAAAAGACTGATTGTACTTAAACTGAAAGCTTGTAGAACTTTTGGTGGAGTGCAGTTTTCGCTTTCTGAATCCATTTTAACAAAAAGTCAGCTCTAAATCACCTCAGGTATATTGTCAAAATATGACATTTCATGGCGAGTCCATATTCCATTCCAATTTTGTACAGCTGGTGTTGTTTTGTAGGTAATGAATCTACTTTGACGCTAATTGGCCATAGCCGTTGTGTAATGGGTCTTTACACAACGAGTTGTGGCTTGCTTTTGTGTAATGCATCCAGTTACTCAACAAAAATGTTACATAAAAGGGGTCCATTTTTCAACAGTCATAGAAAAAAAAGTTTTTCATCTTAATTTGTTGATAACTTATGAAATTTTTTATGTGCGAATGTTTTCGTAGAGTCAAATAGGGACCAGCATTTTGAAAAACTTAATTATTCTTGATAGCGGTAGCTGGACCGCTACCAAAACGTTTAATTAAAAAAAATATATAAAAAATATTATGGTTTAATTTTCCAAAAAATGAACAAAAAGAATAAACGCTCTCGATACATTTTTCTAGACATAATTCCGAATGTATTCATACCTACATATTTTTAGGAGCAGTATATCTACTTTTCACTATTTTCAACTTGTTGATAACTATTTATGTGCTTTTCTACAAAAAAATCATTCGTATTGAGCTCGTGATTTATTTACAACTTAAATATAACAATATAAATTCGCTAATAACATTGCATCGTTTTCACTACAATTAATAAATATTATTATCTAACAAATTGAGACCAATTTTTTAAGAGGAAGATTTTTCTATAAATATGTACAATAATAAATTTATTCCATTTGGCTTTTCCACACTGAATATTAAGTATAGTTGTGGTTTTACCAGAGGCTTAGAAGAAAAATGCTTCACACTACCATCTCGTAACTTATATTCTTAATGTCCTCTTGGTTTGAATCTGTTTCCCAGCTTGCTATTCAGCTAATAAAGTAATAAAGTAGTAAACTCTCTAGAAAAAAATATATTGCTTTAACTTTAAATAAAAAAAGTTAAGTACGTGCCTCAAAAATTAACATATGTATATTTTTACATGTTTCCCCTTATAAAATTCACAATCATTAATCAAAATCACGTTTAATATTCACGATGCTCCTCCTGAATCTGACGTATTTCCAGCGATATTGCTCGGCTCAGGTGATCCAGAATTATGACAATGACTGCAGTGTAAACAAACACTGCATGAACCCAATTTTTTCGCTAAAATTGAACGAAGTTTTAAAGCAGGACCCAATTTCATATTCATTGTATTCGTTAGATGATCTTCGGTTAGAAGCGGTAGGCCACTGCCATCTATACGCTCATCTCGAAATGTCTGTAAGGAAAGAAAAGCGGACGTTAAAAATGGAATCTATAAATATATGAGAAGGAAATAGTAGATTGTCAGAGTTATGTTTAGCCGGTTTGTGTAGATGGCGGTAGGTATATGTTTTTAAATTTATTTTGGGTATTCCATTTGTAGTTTTTAAAAAGTTAATTAAGTTAGTTAGTAGCTTTGAATATGGAAAAAGGTTAAATAATAGTTCTATAAAATTCTACTGTATCACAAATGTTTCTTGATTGTACAATTTTTAGAAAATTATTAATAAATTTTATATTATCTAGGCATATCAAGTTATATATTCCTTATATAAGAAACCTAGACAGTTATTGCAATTATTAAAATTGCCAATAAAACATTTTAATCGACAATATAATTTCAAATAAATATCATATTTAACAATTTTATGTAAAAACTCCCATAAATCTTAATAGGTGAAACTTAGTCATTTCAAGGGTATGGTTTATGTTTAATAACCCTATGATCTTTATTTAAAAATTACTTTCATATAATCTTTATGAACTTGACTTTTTGGAATGTTTGTATACAATTATTTCATTTGTTATATAAGTTGTTAATTATTTTAATGCTACCTGTATACGATTAGTGGTGAAATAAAGTGTTTTGTCATAAATACTCGAATAGATAGTATGAATTAATAATAATAATAATAACCAGTTATGTGAGTTTGTGGTTGTGAGTAAAAGTGTATTGTTTATAATATGTGGGTACGGATTATACGAGTGTTGATCAAAGTGGGTGCCAAAAATGTTTCACGGTTACTAAGACCTTATTCTTTTTTTTATTATGCTTTCATTTTATTATTGTGAAGAGTACTTAAACTTTGTGTTTTTGTAGGTTCACCAAAATTTTGTTTTATTACTGAATGCAAAACTACCAGTTAGTAGTAAAATTAGAACTTTACTATAGTTGTAGTAGCTCATAATTTGTGTTCGTTTTGTTCCAATACCTGGTAAACATAAGCTTAGAATAAAAAAAAAATTAAAATTCATTACGAATTTTTCACAAAACGATCAGAAAAAAATACTAGTCACATCTGATGAACTTTTTAAAACCAATTCCAATTTTTTCTAGAGGTACACTGTACCTCAGATTAATACATTAAAAAGATACATTCGTTTACATTTAAAAGTGAACCCAACATTACATCACATTCTAAGGTAACTTGCCGACCCTTTGCCAGATGTCTTACTTTTCCTTTCAATTGCGAAAACTGAATTATAGGACACGATAGAAACGTACAAACTAAAAATGTAAGAAATTACATAAAGTACTTCATGTAATAAAAATATTGTTTTTGTTTTTAAACTTTTGAGGTTTAAACGAAACAAATGCGTGTTAATAATTTTGTCTGTCTGAAATATGGCCGAGAAAAGAGCGGAAAACATTTTACTATCAATTTTACCTAATTTTACTACGAAGTTTCAACATTCCTTGTTTATTGAAGCTCTTGTTTTCGTCTTTCCAACTGATATTTGTGTGTGAGCGTACGGATATAATTAAAAACAATATTTTTTTGTGAAAATCATGGTTCGTCAGTGCCAAATTTGCAAAAAAACAGTCGGAATTTTCCTAACCTCTCTTTTCACCTCTAAGTAAATAGTTCTATTGACCAGTGGCACCGTCCGACTAGTTCGACAGTTTCTCCCCACTCCTTGAAAGTCATTCATGGAAACACATGTATGGCGATAGAATGTTAGCCGTCTTTCCGGATAGTTTTATGAATGATTTGCGGACTCTATTTGTAGTATTACTCTAAACAATGTACACCAAAACCAAAAATATAATTTTTTTTTGGTGTTTGGCATTTTGTTTCTTATACTAAGATGTTCACTTGCTCCAATTTTAAAGAAAAACGAAACAATAATTAACAAATAGTCGTCATTTTGTTCATAAGTAAAACTTTAAACCGCTCTCATGTAAAATTTGCTATATCGTGCTTAGTACAGTTTACGTCTGGGGCACAAATAACATGTCTGGGGTACATACAGATTGCGTAAATTACATCCGAACCGTCCGGGTTACACAAGTACGACAGAAAAACAGCTGAAAGAGAGAGAAAGAATAATTATGCGCGGTCATTAAGGCGTGTACTTTGCTTCTCCTTAGGGGTGTATACTCATTTCCCGAGACTGGCCTAATTTTCATTGCCCCCCTATTTTAACCACTGTTGCCAGAAGCGCAGATTAATTTGTACAAAGGATATTTTTGTCTCGTTATCGTTGACTTTTTTCCGAGGGTGAAAATACAGCACGTTTGTGCCAGCATTACGCCAAATAATCTTAGAGATATAAGATCAAATCTTTATCACAGATTTGGTTATTGTCTGGCTTAGGAAGGTGGTTTATTTGAGCACTTAATTAATTAAAATTATGTTTACCTTTAGAATGGATTTTTATTTTTATTTTTTCCGGAAGTTTATAATTTATGTTTAGAATAGGTGTAGGTACCTACCTACTTATTTTATTTTTTCAATTTAATTTATTAATGGAAGGGATTTTTAGTTTATTAATTATGGTTCTCTCAAGAAATGCTGTTTTATTTTCAAGTTACAATGGCTAAAATAATATCCTATGTTGGGAGCATACTGAATACCACCAACTAGTGAATTCTCTCTGTAAAGGACCATTCGGCCAGTCTCGGGAAATAAGTATACACCACTAAGATGAAACAAAGTGATGACCGCGCACAATTATTCTTTCTCTCTCTTTCATATATCCTTCTCGTACTTGTGTAATCCGAGGCCAGGGTTCCGATGTAATTTACGCAATCTGTATATCTCATTTCCAACAGTATTGATTGGTTCGGCACCTCGAGTCAAAAGCTTGGAGACCTCGGCACCTCCGTGTCTTTATTTTAAAAAGCTCTCGTTTGACATTTTGTTGAAAAATCATTCCATACTTTTCTAACAGTTTCATTCAAAATTTCAAACTATAATTTTCCGTATTTGATATAATAAATTCAAATAAAATTCGTACAATGTGTTTCAAAACGATATTGAAACTATTTTCGCAATATTAATATGATTAATGATTAACAAAGTAAACGATCGGATCGTGGCGCAAGCCAAGCATTATACCATCAACAATCATGATCTTCAAAAGCCATCACTTTGCCAATTTATTAAAAGATTCGCGTGCTAAACTCAATGCTCAAACCACGCGAACTCATTCTATTCTTCTTTTTATCATTAGTCTGTTTAACTTCTTTGTCTACTCGAGTTAGATTACTCCACTTTTTAACACCAGCGTCGAATAATTTTTTTATTTAAGGGATGCGATAAAAGAACAAACAATATTAACCAAATTAATTGAAGAATGACATGACAAATCGAAAGTTCTCTATTGACGAGACGTTATTAATAAAGTTCTGCTTGAAGATGTTATCGATTTTTATGTCTTTTCTGATTTCGTCAAATAGAAATATTCCAATTTATCCAAAATTACAATTACACTAAATTTGGTAATTTAGAAGGTACATACTTCTACATGTCTTATTTTTGTCTATATTTTATTTTATTCTTGTAGAAGATAACAGAACCGAAATTGGATGTATTAAATATAAATTGAGTAATTTTATGAGCCAAAATGTTCATTTTTAATGAGATTACCAAGGTTTATAACTAATTTGTTATAAAGGACGATGTTATTGAGACATTAATTTGCATCTAAATCGATATTTTTATCAAATAAATAGATAAAGAACTATCTGGTTAACAACTCCCAAGACCATTATTGAATTTTTAAATAAAAGATTAAGATAAATATTTTATTGTATATAAAACAGTAAAAAAACTAGTGAATTCAAAATAGTAGTTTGTTTAACAGGTGGTGAACACGAGAACGATTTGGACAATCTACCAGAGCTACAAGCTATGTTTTTCCTACGTAACCTATAAAAGCAGTTGTTATTATTGAAAGAATTTGATAAAAGCTTCTTAAGTAAAATAAGAATTTTAACCTGACACAAATTTCAATCCTAAGAGTAATATGCCAGTGATAAAACGTACAGCAGCAAACGAATGAACAAACGAACAGCGTGATTTCTCACTATGATGACGTGCAAGTACATTTATATTAATTAAAATATAGACTCTCATGTAAAAATAAAATTGTTATAAGAAGTTCTATAGTTTTTTTCATATTTTGAAAATTATTTCTAGTGCCATTTTTCATCAGCTATCCTAAGATATAAAAAGTTCCGGTGAATTAAATTTTGAGTCAAGATTCTAGTTTTGTTTATCTATGTTGGTGTAACTTGAAATACTGGCGAATTATTGATGTCTATACACTGTGTCCGTAAAGTATGGAACACATTCATTGTTAGCTAAGCAGACCAGTTTAAGAAATAATCCTGAAACACGTCGATTTTTGATTTTAATTTACCGTATTTTAAAATAATAATCTAATATACAGGGTGAATTACTTTCGAGTAATGACGTCATCGTCATTTTTTTCAAATGGAACACCCCATTTTGTCTCAATTTTCGGATCACTCTAGCCGAGCTGATTTCAAAAATGTATCGCATGTTGATTCCAATTGGTACAGGGTGGACAAAAATACAATAGTTTTGTGTGTGTGCTCATAAAGTAATCCTGGAGGTTTTGATGAAAGTTTATGGTTTCAACAGAATGGTGCACCTCCAAATTATGCTGTAGATGTTAGAAGGTACCTAGACGAAATTTTTCCGAACAGGTGGATTGGTAGACGTGGACCTATTGAATGGCCAGCGAGGTCACCAGATTTCAATCCTTTGGATTATTTTATGTGGGGCCATCTGAAGAATGTTGTGTATCAAACGAAACCAGCAAATATTCAAGAAAGAAGAGACAGCAATAAACAATATTTCTCAAGACACAATAAACAAGGTTCAACAAGAATTTGTACACCGTTTGGATTACTGTCAAATACATCAAGGGCTGCAGTTCGAACATTTATAAAGTCATGTATTTCATCATATTCTGTCCGCTAGACAATAAGTATTTTTGATAATATTGTTAAATTTACTAATAAAGAATGTTACGCGTTACTTTATGAGCACACACAAAACTATTGTTTTTTTGTCCATCCTGTACCAATTGGAATCAACATGTGATACATTTTTGGAATCAGCTCAGCTAGAGTAATCCGAAAATTGAGACAAAATGGGCGTGTTCTATTTAAAAAAAAATGACGGTGACGTCATTACTCGAAAGTAATTCACCCTGTATATTAGAATATTATTTTAAAATACGGTAAATTGAAATCAAAAATTGACGTGTTTCAGGATTATTTCTTAAAATGGCCTGCTTAGCTAAAAATGAATTTGTTCCATACTTTACGGACACAGTGTATATATTTTTCTTGCGTGCTGTCAAGTTGTTATTTTTGTTTAGTTTTAAACTAAGACGATCAGGGACCATTACCTACAGCAAAATATATTAGTGGTTACTAGCTGGTTAACAAAAGGTGATGTTTAGTTAAACATTTTTGTCAAACATCAGACAGATTAGATAAGTCTAAAAATCGATATAGGCATGTATAATGCGTCTTTTTGTAGCCTGATTTCAATTTTTCTTTTAAATTTAAATCTGTTACTATTTTCTTCAATGTCATTTGGCAGTTCACGATATATACATTATAAAGTAGGTACTATACAAATATAAAGTACTAGGTATAATTATCTATCACTATGTATAAAGTACAAACATGATTATTTGTTACGAACTCCTGAGCTCCTGGTAACACAAAAAAATGTATAAATAATTTGACTGTTTATGAATGCAAAATATGATTTCAAAAATTGAATCTGTCGTTAATATTTTTTGAAAATAAATTCAGTTCAGTTACCTTTACATCGGCGCTCATGTATCTAAAGGTGGATGTTTAATGGGCAATTGTTTCAATGCCGCGAGCTCTTAATGACGTTCTAATTAGTCTACCGAGGCACGTGATTTTACATTTAGTTTTATCTTTTATGGAAATGAAAGCTTACAGAGTATAGTGTGTGGTTTTTTTTTAAGATAATTGGTATTTTATATGTAGGTTGAAAGAACTTTATGTAAAATGTAAAACACCTGTTAAGAAACCAGATAAAATTTTATTGAGTAATTAGATGTTGTTGTTCGATGATTAATTATTTTGTTAATATTTTTTCGTTTTCACGCGGCTTCCTCGTTCTGCCAATCAAAAAGTGAATGGTAAAAATTAAAATAAAAAAAGGAAATGTCTGTAAGTATCTGAAAAATTGATGAGTGGATTGAAGAACAAATGCTAATCCAAAAAAAACTAAAAGAAAACAATAAAATTCGACAAGTAAGTGACAGATAAGAACCAAAATTAATAAGGGTAAGTGGAATTATTTGGCTTTATTTCCCAAGAAAATAATAATGAATATACCAAAGGAATGTACAGAAGAGTTACATTTAATTTATAATTATTACAAGGATTTTCTTTTATTTTTTGCATATAGAACTAGAAAAAAACAGTAGATAACTTTTAGGGTGAGGCCGTAGTTTTGTGAGTCGCGAGTCGGAGAAATTCTGCTGCCTTCGGCTTCATACAAAAAGACAGTGTTGGTGCCACACGACGACGCAAAATTAGTTGTCTGGCGACTCAATGCGCGTAAACTTGACCGATTTTCGGTCGGGGTTAGGGTGAGGCAAGGAAGGAGAGCGGTGAAGAGTGGGGAAGTAACATATCGGCCTCTGACTATTGAGTTGGTTTACCCAGCTTCTTTTTCTGTCCTCAATACACAATATTTTTATTGGATCCATCGCACTAGACAACACGAACACGAATACCACGTACCAACGCTCAATAGTAACTGGCAGCTCAACAGAAATTCAGTTGAACATAAAATAAGTTATCCTAAATAGTTACTTGTATGCCTAGGCCGCGAAATACCTTTTTAACGTACCGAAAGAACAGTTATCGCCGAGGCCGCTTGCGGCCGAGGCAAGATAATCTTGAGGTCGTTAAAAAGTTTCGCGGCCATGGCATACACACTATTTTTCGTACAATCGTTAAAATTATTAAACTAGATAATTGTAAATAAATATATTATTGCTCTAAAATCAACAGCAGTTCAATTTATTTAATAATGTGTGCTATGGAAATGGTATGTTTCAATATATACAAAGTATTTTGACAGTTCTTGCTTCAACTTCTGGAGTAAATATATAAGTAATAATACAAACTGTAGAATTAATGTTAATATTCATCCTAAATAATATAAGTACTTATTTATTTGTTGGTATTCAATAAAAAATAATCCTTGTCTTTGTGGTATTTTAGAAATGTCAAATTTAGAAGTGATATTCAAAGTTGGAAGTGACGTTTGGTTTCGCAGCCGTTGCTATGGGTAACGGCGCGAAATTAAATTTCGCGGACTGTGCTGGGGACGCGAAATACTGACTTCGCGTGCGATTGCACGAAAACAATATTTTTTGCATCCTTTAGAACCAATTCTGGTAGCATTTATTCTACTCGCTTTGATTTTTGAAGATCACCACAGAAAATACTAAATACATTTTCTTGCGTTGAACCAGCTTAAAGTTTTTATTAACCAAATATGACAATTAATTTTGACATTTGATATTTGTTGACAGGCGCTGTTATATGCAACACTTGAAAGACAACGCTCGTAATAAAAATTGTAAGATGAACTGAATAATAAAAAAATTAACAAAATATTTAATTACAATACCATTTTTAATTGAAAATCGAAAATTTATTGCATTCTTTTCCCTTGTGCGTATGTGTGTGATCTAATATACATATTAAGTAACATTTTCTAATTGAACGTTGGAATACATCAATCAATACGAGCAAAACATTTGAAATCTCCAGCTCTTAATGTCTGAAGGAAAGATTAATTGATGTGAAATTATATATAACCCATTAATATTGGCAGTTAATAAACATGTTTTCATTTTAAGCTGATCTCTCTAAGGCGAAATAAAACTATTGACAACATGATAAACACATTTACGAACCAGTTAAAACCAATTCAGTTAATTGGATCGAATTGTACGGGGGTAAGCGATTTAGTTCACCATCTATTCATATTCGAATAACCTTGATATTTCTTCAAGTTAATAAACTGCCAGCAAAAAGATAGGTAACTCCACAAATATTGGATTGGATTTATGTTGAAAATTATTAACTGTTTCATTCATCAACGTTTTGTCTGTAATATATTGAATGTTCACTAAATTATTTCAGTGAAGACACCAATGGCCCGTATCAGGCTCAACAGTATTTTCACTAGGTCCTTCTTGGAGAAATCCTCCCTTAGATGTTCTAGTCCTAGGAGTCTATATCTCCAATGAAATAATGCTTCACAAACGAAGAAAATGTGAGAGGCTGTTTCCACCTTTTTCATGTACAAACGACAGATAGGTTCTTCCCTATATGTACAGATTGCGAAAGGGCTTTTCGAACCGTACGATTTACACAAGCACGACAAGGAAAATATGAGAAAAACAGCTTGAAAGAGAGAGAGAAAGAACAACTGTGCGTGACCAGCGAGGGCGTGTATTTAGTTCCAGTGGCCGGTCGATTGTCCACTGCCCCCCCATTTCAACCGCTGTTGCCAGAAGCGCAGACTAACTTATACAAATGATAGTTTTGTCTCGTTATCGTTGACTCCTTTTCGAGCTCATGCACTATTAGGCAAAACCAAACACCTCCATCCGGCAACAGTGTCCTTTACAGACAGAATTCACATTTAAATTGCTATTTCTAGGTCTTTTCGCTACAATTTTGATCACGTTGGAAGCGCATGCCATTGTATTTGAAAATGACACTGATGCCGGATGGAGGTGTTTGGTTTTGCCTAATAGTGCATGAGCTCAAAAAGGAGAAAATTCGGACAGCAATAAACAATATTTCTCAAGACACAATAAACAAGGATCAACAAGAATTTGTACACCGTTTGGGTTACTGTCAAATACAGCAAGGGCTGCAGTTCGAACATTTATAAAGTCATGTATTTCATTATATTCTGTCCGCTAGACAATAAGTATTTTTGATAATATTGTTAAATTAACTAATAAAGAATGTTACGCGTTACTTTATGAGCACACACAAAACTATTGTATTTTTGTCCATCCTGTACCAATTGGAATCAACATGTGATACATTTTTGGAATCAGCTCAGCTAGAGTAATCCGAAAATTGAGACAAAACGGGGGTGTTCTATTTAAAAAAATTACGGTGACGTCATTACCCGAAAGTAATTCACCCTGTATATTAGAATATGATTTTAAAATAGGGTAAATTAAAATCAAAAATCGACGTGTTTCAGGATTATTTCTTAAAATGGCCTGTTTAGCTAAAAATGAATTTGTTCCATACTTGACGGACACAGTGTATAGTAGATTACTTAATCTGACCGGCACCATGTTTGTGTACCCTATTATCATCTCCAGATTTCCTCCATGTCTTTTTATTTCCTTCACTATTTTGTCCATAATAATGACAAACAGTGGGCTTAAGCTATCACCTTGTTTTATTCATTTTTTCATTAAAAATTATATTAGTTAATTAATTATATTAATTATCTCCATATTTAAAAACTTCGTTAATTTTTGTGAAACATTTTATCTTTTTAAAATGCTGAATCCATATTTTCCATATCTCACTTTATGTTTTATTATTTCACCTTCTTATTTCATTTATATATATTTTATTTTTGGCATTTATTTTTATGCTTTTATTGACGGTTTCTTCTTCTATTTTATTGATAAAATTATCAATTTCTGTCTTCTTAGCTACTTTCAATACTTTTTCATATTTTAACTATGAAAGATTCTTCTTTCCAATCCTACTTACGTACTAAGGAGAACATATTTTTTTCATTTGGTCCACACTCCCTTTTAATTACAATCTCATCCTCGCAAAATAATTATTGGAAGCTGAAGATTCCTATCATATTTAATTAATTACCAGCTGTATAAAATGAATGAAAAAGCTTTCTGTGTATACCCCGTCGGGTTGTATAAAAGTCAAGTAGTGCTATAGCCTAGTACAATATTTTTGTTATTCTCACACCTATCTTTCATAATTTATGTCGTTATTTAAATTAGTTCTGAACTCGGTATGTAAATCACTCTAGAATGTATAACGTATACCATTAAAGAATAAAAACTATTGATTTATCTTACTGAGTTAGACCAGGTTATTCACAATAAAAAAATTGATGACGACATAATATATACAAGCTAGTATGAATTAGATGCTCTCTTTTATAGTATACCGGGCTGTTTGGTAATAGAATATTAAGCAACGATCATGTAAAGATAGTTATACACAAGCATTAACCGCCGAAGGCTAGTTTCGTATGGTTAATGCGAGTGTATTAATAACCATTGCATGATAGTTGCATACAGTATTTTTTCTACGAACCAGAAATTTTATTTGAATTCAACAACATTGCTTTTATTAAATTTCTTAATACTTTTTTATACAAACAATAAGAAATAAAATATGAAATAAGCCCTTCAACTTAATTTTTATTCTTACAAAATTACTATAATAACTATGAACTTAATTTAACTATTAACAATAAACATAGGTAAGAGAATTCATATGTAACATTAAACAAGATAAATTATAAATTACATTTTACTCAATTTTGTTTAAATACAAATTTTGAATAGTACAATTACTGAAAAGTACTTGAGGTGTACTATCTTTTGTCACAAACGAATTTGTACTCGTAGATGAAGAGGGCAAATTAATATGAATTTAATTATTTGTATTATCAATTGAATGGATAATTTGATTTGAAATATTAATCTTACTCTGTACTGAATTGTCTATACGGGGTTGGGATAAAGTATGGAACCAAGTAAATATCTTTTAAACGAAAAGAACGATATTTATGAAAATTTGCAGGTGAGTGTGTTAATAACATACTTCTGGTTCAACCGGAAATGCCATCAACTTCTTTAATTTAAATGGGACACCCTATATATTTTTATAGATTCTGAAAGAGCTTGTTATTTTGAATTCATACATACTGAGTTTGGTGTAAAAAAATTCGTAAAAACGAGGAATAGCTCACTGTTACTTGTACAATAGGTGTACATTTCATTATTTTAGAATAATAAAAACCAAAATTACTTCAAATGTTCAAAATGCTCGTCGTTTACTTGCTGACAATATGCCATCCTATTAACAAATTCTTGAGTCACTCTTTCCAAGACTTCTCCACGTATTAGTTTTCATTCATCAATAATTCTTTGTCTCAATTCCTGTAAGTTTGTTGGTCGTCTAACGTAAACACGTGATTTTAGATAGCCCAAAGAAATAAATCTAACGGGCTGAGATCCGGAAAACAAGCAGGCTACTCTATGAATCCTCTACGTCCAATCCATCGATTTGGAAAATTCGCAACCAGAAAATCCCTAACCCGTCTATCATAGTCGGGAGGTGCTCCATCTAGTTGGAACCAAACATTTTGTGGTAATTGAAGGTGGTTGAAGTGCAGGAATAATTTCGTTATTTAGTAGATCCAAATACTTGCCACCATTCAAGTTTCCGTCGATAAAAAATGGGCCTATAAGCCTATTTTCGACAATTCCCATCCAAACATTTAACTTCTGTGGATGCTGGGTATGTGCTTCATGAATCCAATGAGGATTCTCATTTGTCCAATACCTTGAGTCATGGCGATTAACTGTTCCATTTAAACAAAAAGTTGCCTCATCGGAAAAAACTATGTTAGAAGCAAAATTGTCGTAGACATTACAGAATTCCATTATCCATTCGCAAAATTCCAGCCGTCGGTCAAAATCATCGTCTGACAATTCTTGAACCAACTGTACCTTATATGGATGATACTTTTCACTTTTTAATATCTTTCCTACAGAACGTCGACTGATACCATGGTTTAGAGCAAAATTTGTGGTGGAAGTTTGAAGTGATTCTTCTAAATCGATTGCAATATTTTGTTTAACAGTTTCGTTCGTTGCAGTCCGCGGTCTTCCAGGTTTAAGCAAATTTTTTACCATCCCAGTTGTATTAAAACGTTGTAATGTTTTAGTTACTGTTGAGCGTGATATAGGATTTCTCTCCGGTGTTATAATGAGTATCATTATGAAACTGAAAATTGGCAATTCATTAACAACTTATAGTATAGGAGTAGAAAAAATATTAATAATGTTAATAACAGTGACATTAGTTCTTTGAAAAGTTAACATTTGTGTGTTGTGTTTGTGGGTTTTTGGGGTGGAAATACAATAGAAGATGTGTATGTACCCAGTTTCTTCAATTCTTTTCCATGAGGTAATTTTAGGATATCCGTAGATCTATATTAACAAAAACTAGACTAAACAAAGACCAACTGATGGTTGCAACGTTCTAACTGTTGAATTTTAGGAGTTACACGTCGTGTTTTGTTCCAGAATTCTTCAGAATATAGTATTGCCAAATTTTTCCCAGTAGACTGGTCTTTAGTAGTAGCCTCCTGAAATTTCAGTTTAATTTTCATAGTTTTGTGTTATTCACTAGAAGTTTAGGCCAATAGCGTGTTTTATCGGAAATTCCATGACAGTGTTTGAAGGTAAACAAAAAACTGTATGCGCCAGTAGATTTATTGTCCCAAAATATTTCATGATTTCTATCAATTTCCTTAATGATCAAAAATATCGATACTTGTATATGTAAAATTTTTCCCCGAATCAAATGGTGGTCATTAGATCGTTGTAACTCTTGAATTAGTCAAGTTATAACCATTTTCACTTTTTTTTTCAATTACTATCCATAATACGGAAACCCTTCAAGTTTTTCTTTTGTAATTTTTTGCCCGAGAAGTCTAGTCTTGCAAGAATACTCTCTTGAAATTTCAGTTCAAAATTTATAGTTTCGTGGTATTTACCAGACTTTTTAGCTTGAAAATGTATTTTTAAAATATTTTTTAATGTCACAACTGTTATTTAGGTGGAACATCTAGACTAGACCAATAAAAATTAGAATAAATGACACAAAAAATATAATAAAGATATGAAACTCGATCTCCCAGTTTCTAACTACTCAAAAAACTTAATTGAGTCAAACCATAACAATATTTCGTAATCGTAACTCACTAGCGAGTAATTAATTTTAATTCACGAACCCTATAACAAGTTGGATCCAGATATTAAAAAACAAATACCATTTTTTTCCATTTTATGAGTATCTAAATCACGCTGTAAACGTGTAAATTAAAATTTATTACTATTCTCTCCTCCTGTCTGATGTACGGTAGTAGTAGATCAGGACGTTAAACTTCTTTTGAACAAGTTTACTTTAATTAATGACGTTCATAAATACTATATATATATACACCGGTTGTTCTATAAAAATATTATTCTAGGCAGCAGGTTTTAAAATGGCTGCGTCTACATAATATTTTATTTAAGGAATTTAATAAAATCGCGAATGTTTTGATTGTGAGTACGCTTCCGGAAATAGATTATTATTTTCCATAAAATTAAAGTGTTCTGCTACTGTAGCCACTAAGAAGTACATCGGTTAATTGAATGTAGTGGTAAGGCTGAGCACCTTTTACTAACTGTTAGACAGTGTTGGCTTCATTGGAATAACGTGAAGTAGTTCTTGTAGATTTAATTTGAGAGTAAAGAAGTTGTCTCCACGTGCACAACCAGGGCATTCCTCCCACTGTTCACAGGGAGGAGTGGAGCCTGACGGTTGTCGAACTCCTTTGTGATTTGACTGACCTCAGAATATCTTGCCAAGATTATGCCGATGACATTAACTTAACAGCCAGAGGAAAATTCGTGAATACCCTTTGTGACTTCGTACAAGAGGGTCAGAACTATACAAATGTGTAGGCAAGTGGGACTTAACATCGACCCCACCAAAACCATCTCAATAGCCTTCACTAAGAAGAGAAAACTCAACCTCGAAACCATTAAACTTAATGAGAGTAAGAATGAATGTAGACAATAATATCTAGGTTTGACTCTAGACAGTAAACTCCTGTGGAACAAACACGAAAAGGAGATTATATACAAAGCAAACATAGCTCTATTGGTGTGCAGCAACCTGGCAGGGAGAAATTGGGGTTGTAGCTAAAAAATCTTGGATGTACTCTGCCATAGTAGATAAGCAAAGCGGGTTCTGGACCAGCATGGACGTTCGTCAAAAGGGGGCTATGAAAATTAGCTAAGAAATAGTGTGCTGTGAGGTGTAAGTAGTACGTTGTAAAGAGGAACGACACTGCGATGGTTGTATGACGCACATGAATCATGTTCGAAATACAAAAAAGACATTAATACTGGTCGGGTGGGATAAACGGAGATGGTTGTGTGACGTTCGGTGTAATTTTAGAAAAAAAAACGACTTGGGGGAATCATACACCGCACAGGACACTATTTATTGGCAAATTTTCATAGCCCCCCTTTTGACGAACGTCCATGCTGGCCCAGAACCCGCTCCAAAGCGCTCGAAAGCACAACAATCAGCTGGAAAGGTTATGGCCTCGGTATTTTAGGATGTACATGGTGTAGTATTCGATTATCTTGAAAAGGGAAATACCATCAACAGTGAATAGCGTTATTGGAGCATTTGAAGGCCAAAATTGCAAAGAAACTTGAGCAAATGGCAAAGAAAAAAAATTTGTTTCATCAAGACAACGTACCGTGTCACAAGTCAACTTCTACTTGCTCCCACATCCACCGTATTCGCCAGATCTGAACAAAAAAAACGTGTTTTCTTTGTTAGGCCTCTTACTTTCCAGCCTATGAGTTATATTAACAATCTGTGGCTGCGGCTAAAACTTTGAATTTAGTTTCAGTTTAAATTAAAAAAAAAGGTGACTTGTCCTAAACCAAACTATACAAAAACTAGTTGACATTTCTCAGTCTGGTCTTTAATCGTGGTATTATGTAATGAAATAAAATAATATAATTAAAAATAGCGGTGAATGTTAGTGCTAGGAATTTATTTTCAGCTAACATAAAATAATTGGTTTTTATTACGAATTATATTAACCTGCTTCCTTTTAAAATAGATCCACCAGAGGCAGCATAATTAGGGGTTACGTATTTTTCGATTTTCCATTTGACAGCTACGTTGAACGTACCTAATAATAATGGAATTAACGGAAGATGATGTATTTGGAGCGAAATTAAAATTTGCATAAGCTGAAGATCACGATGGCTTGCGTCGTATTCTATTTGTTCCAGGAATAAGTATACTTGTTGAAAGGTTAGTTGTCTAGAAAAATGTCTTTAATGATATGTTGTCAAAGATTTAAATTTTTCATCTGAATTTTTTTATTCAATATTCTTCTCACAACACATTCTTCGATTATTTAATAGTACTAAAAATTAACAACAAAATTCACTAAAAATTTCTAAATTTTTGGCAATAGATGCAGATACAAACCATAATAGGCAACAGACCTTTTCTTACTTGATCTACTTCAATATAATATACAACTACCAGTTTGTATCACATCTCTGACAGGTACCTACAGGAAATAAGAATATTTTTGATTTTAATAGTAAAATTTGTCAAGACAACTAATATTGATATATCCATATCAGATAGTATGTGGAGAATAGCGAGAGCTGATGCCATCACACACACACACATATTATGTCCCAAATACACTGTAATTTATTTGATTTGAAATATTTATTTTTTTACCTTATTTTGACTTAATATCGAAAAAACACCCTAGTTTTCAATCGAACATGCACCCGTCAAAATATCAGCTTTTTTCAAAAAGTTGGTGTGCTTTTTGTTCGTTGAAATCTTTCTGATGGTGTGAAAATATATTACTGTAGTAAATCTTCTCAGAAAATGCAAAAAATATTGTAATGCATAACGTAATTAGAATAAAGTATCTAAATTCAATAGTACGATTTATATTTATTTTTATATATTATGAGATTTTTTATGACATAAATGTAATAAGAATTTAATAAATCAAATTTTTAATTGAAAAAAATTGCAGCAGTAAAATTTTTTACATCAAATTGTATAAAAATTGCATTGAAAAAATTTTTGAATTCGAGTTTTTTTGGATTTTTTGCATTTTCTGAGAAGATTTACTATAGTAATATATTTTTTTTACACCATCGAAAAGTAGAGATTTCAACGAACAGAAAGCACACCAACTTTTTGAAAAAAGCTGATATTTTGAAGGGTAAATTTTCGATTGAAAACTAGGGGATATTAAGTCAAAATAAGGTAAAAAAATAAATATTTAAAATCAAATAAATTACAGTATATTTGGGACATAAAAAGGTAAGTTTTCAGTTTTCACCAAATTTCGTGAAAAACGGATTTTATTGTAAAAAATAAAAATAAAAAACCAAAAACTTGGTTTTTTAAATTTTCCACATAAACTTTGAGGTTACGTGAAAAAAGTGTAGATACAAAAGTTGTAGATCTTTTTATTACCTAAAACTCTGCCATTCGATTTTTTTCCATAGGACTTGTAGTTTTGCCGGTAACCGTTTTTACCGTTAAAAACTCACCCCCTTCCCCTTCCCGACCTCAGATCGCCCGTATATTATTTTTCCTGTCAATTTCATAATATTCTTCTCCTTTTCCAATGGGTTTTATCCTACTATTATTTGCTTTTGTTTCAAAAATTATCGACTCTGGTCTATACTGTGATAAAAATGTCAATGCATTTCTCTACACATAAATACTTGTTATAATTGACCGATTAAGTAGATGACCCTCTAGACTGCCTTTCAGCAAACTGTTAATTTTATCTAAAAGCAATTTGTAATCTGTTGTTTATAACCCGCCTTATTCCGTACCTGCATATTAGAGGGCCGCTGGGGTTTGAGAGGGGCAGTAGCTATAGCCAGGCACGCGCCCGGAGGCTCCGGTAATAACAGGCCCAACACTGTGCCGCTGATGCGCCCCGTTTGCCTTAGGCTACTGCCGCGCCAATGTTTCTTACAACGCCCAGAACTCGCGTGCGTCTGCACGAAAGACTTCTTTCATTTTACAGGCCTTCTTGATGGTGGAGTAGCTACTAAGTATACTGAGAAACAAGCCGCTATTGTTTTTCATTCATGTTTTATTACTATTAACAGGAAACGTGTTTTTGTTAGTTTGATTTCTTAATGGCATGAGTAATTGAGAATTCGGGCAAAAAATACGTTGATGTGAAGAAAACTATTCTAATTAGTATTGTTTTTATCATTAAGTAGTAACTATTCATGAATCGTGTTAGGAGGTGTTCACCCTGGCGGTAGAAAATTGGGAGATACTCTACATGCAGTCGGAAAGGAACGTTGGTGTGGTACACAGACGGATCTAAGACTGACATGGAAACAGGAGCTGGAGTCCGTGGTGCTAAGCCCAGGTGCAATATCCACGCATCGACATGTGTTTGCAATTGAATATCGAAATGGCTAAAAGATCCTTATACTCTCTGATAGTCAGGAAGCACTAAAATCTTTAGCACGTCCCCAGATCTGGACTGTCTACAAAAACTATTAACCCTGGCTAACCCTAATAGTTACTCTTAAGTGGGTCCCGGGATACAAGTGCTTTGTAGGAAATGAAAAGGCAGACCTCGTAGCAAAGCTAAGGTCTGAGACAGCATTCACTGGTCCTGAACTAGTATTTGGGATATCTAAAACTGCTGCACGTGGTTGTACATCTCAGTGGACTCAATCGTTGTCAAAACTTGATACTGAGCATATTTTAATTGATTGTCTCAGACCCTTCCTTTGCAAAGAAACCTTGAACCTCGAAACTCACATAAGCTTTTTCTTATCGTGGTTAAGAGTTTTTGCAGGCAGCCCCAGATCAGTCTAAAACTGACATTTACATTTTTCACTGTCTACCAAAGCTGGACTCGCATGAAACGTTGGTTTATCATCAAAAATCTACTCATTTGAATCACCCAAAAAGCCTTTATTTGCTCCCAAAAATGCATTTAACTGTTAGTGCGTCCAGAATTAAAGTTTTGATGAGAAAAAAGTTCCTCTTTGGATGAAGCCGAACATGCAAAGATGCCTTGGACGAACTGCAGATAAACTTGACATTTCGAATATTCGGATTGAGTGTTTCTTTCGTCAGAAAGTTATAAAAAGATTTCAATTTGCAAAGGAATAGGGTTAAATAGGAGGAAGTTTGATATTTTTTAACAAATCAAAATAACTACCAAGGCAAAAGCAGTAAGTGCCAAATTGGATTCACAGCAATTCGTCAATCCAGTCACTTTTTGTATCGAAACCACCGAAAGTTTAACCGACCTTCTTTGTGGATTTAAAAAGGGAGTTTTTTGTTTGGATGGTATAATCAATCTTATTTACTCTAAAATTTCATTTTTCTTAGTGTATGGTATAGTACCTACCTACACAGCATTGGCCTATACGCCAACGGAGGTCGCATACTTCAATAATTGCTCCAGAGCGGATGAACAATTACCATTTTCTTATATATATATAGACAACATTTTTTTACATCATTCGTTTTTTAACGCATTAAGATGCTCTTTGCAATTTTACGCCTTAAAGTTTTTGATTCTTGTTGATTTTGGAAAATTTGCTGGTATTATATGGTAACATCCAACAAAACCTATTATAACGTTTACCTAAATACCCAGAAGAAAGAAAAGAGGCAGAGATGAATCTACTGAGTGAAAAATGGATAACAAAATGATTCAGTTGTAGGAAAGCCCCACGAATAGTATATTACAATACTAGTACGGTAGGTACGAGATGTTTAACAAAACGAGCCGAAGGCGAGTTTGGTATATCACGCAATTGCTGTAAAGACACCTACCGTAAGTGTATTGTACGATATTTTATCTACAAGCATGTTTTCGAACACCAATATTTAAAAATCTAAAAGAGCATTGTTTTAATTTATCCCGTAGATGCCTCGTAAGTCGTTATCAGCAATGCATTAAAATCAGGCTGCTAGGGAAATAAATTATAGAAATTCAATACTTGGCTTTTATTTGACAGATCTGAAACTTGACAACGGATTAAACGATAATTATTATTTCTACTATCACTATCGAAATTCGTCTTTTGTGTCTTGAAAAGCAACTGCAAAGTTGATGTTTTCCGCGAGCTGTCATAAATTGACATTATTGGCGCTCTTAAGCAGAAAGTAACTTTCAAGCTCGCCTAATTTTCCGCGAGATGTCATAATTTGACATTATTGGCGCTCTTAAGCAGAAAGTAACTTTGGCGCACGCCTAATTTTATTTATAGATAAAAGAGTTAATTTTGATGTGATATTAGAAAAAATCTTGTGTGTATTTAGAGCAGATAGTCTTTTGGTAGTTTCGACAGATTTCGACTTTCTGTCTTTACTACCAAAGTACTACTTTCTGCTCTTGATACACCAATATCAATTTTCTACTAGCGTGCGGAAAAGTCCACTTTTCCGCCCTCATTTTAGTGTTAAAAGAGTCACTTTTCTGCACTAGTCAGTGTGGAAAAGTAGGTCTGTTAAGTTTTTGGGGAGTATACTGACATTTGAATATTTAAAGTATATATTTCTATGGGTGTAGTTTACAAAATGACTGAAAAACTAAGAAATGTATTAGAATTCGTTTTTAATAAAAAGAAACGTTTCAATGATATTTTAATGGCATAACCATGGACATAAGCCTTATCAAATGAATGTCAAGTAATAATAAACATCTGACATTTTTTACTTGTCACTTTGAATCACCGTAGCAACAAAGAAAAAATAAACTTGTCGGTCAAAACATTGCTTTGTCAACACCAATTTTACCGTCGCAGGTTTTTCTGGAAGATAATTTTTCATGGATTCTTCAGACGAAGATTTGCCAGAGTCAGTTTTGGAATAGGTATGGAATAGGATAGGTATGAAAAGGAATATATTTTTTCTACGATCACTATCGAAAGTCGTCTTTTGTGCCTTGAAAAGCAACTGCAAATTTGATGTTTTCCGCGAGCTGTCATAATTTGACATTATTGGCGCTCTTAAGTAGAAAGTAACTTTGGCGCACGCCTAATTTTATTTATAGATAAAAGAGAGCTAGTAGTTAATTTTGGTCGATCATAGAAAATAGTATATTACACTCCAAGGGCCGAAAGTTGAATTTTCGGCCCTGCCCGTCATGATGCGCCGAGGCGAAGCCGAGGGCATCATGACGCGCAGGACCGAGATTTCAACTTTCAGCCCGTGGAGTGTATACTATTTTTCTTCATAGCCGGTCGGAAGCGAGTGCCGCTGGTCGTAGTTACGAGTATAAATACGCATGAGAAACTCTTTCCTCCCGCTGTTATAGAGGAAACGCGTGTACTTTTCACAGGGAGTAAATGTTGAACTTTCGTCCCTGCTATGAGGGACGAAAGTGCGTACCGAGGTATGAAGAAAAATCTTTTGTGAATTTAGAGCAGAAAGTCTTTTGGTAGTTGCGACAGATTTCTGTCTCGACTACCAAAGTACTACTTTCTGCTCTGGATACACAAATAGCTATTGTTTGAAAGCTGGTGCCAGAATAAGGGAATAAGAAGTTTTAAAGAAAACTTTTTTTTGGCTTATTTCGCTGAAATTTCCAAAACATGCAAGCCAAACACTCTTTGGTCCAGGTACTCAATGTTAAAAAGTGTAATTAAACTGAAAAAAGAATACTACAAATGCACGTTCAATACTAATAATAATTAATTTGTTGATATGTATTTAATTATAAATGTTTCTTTATGTTAACTTTTGGGTTTTTTCCGCACACTAGTAGAAAAAATAGTGTACCTAACACGAGCGGAAAAGTATCACTTTCCGCACTTGTTAGGTAAATTATTATTTGTAAGAATGTCGTAATAGATATTTACGATATAAGTGTCGTAAAGATTCATATTACGAAATGAGGTGAGAAATTTGTCAAATGAGGCCGTTAGGCCGAGTTTGATAACCCATTGAAAATCGTAATATGAATTTACGATACGAATATAGTACATTATTTTACCTACTACCAATAATGTTAATTATTTACTCAAAATTAGTCAAAATTCCTGAAATGATTGATATTAGAATCATGTAACAAGTAAGCGTTGCGCTCATTGTTGATTTATTTTGCGAACTGTCAATTTTGACGCGTTTACTTCAGTTTGGTTTAATAATTGTATCGACATGAATTCCGACTATGAAAGTGTGGATTCTGATATAGAACTTGCTGCAAATAACGCAATACAAACCCTAGTACCCGCTAAATCCCGCAATAGATACGAAAAAGAAAGAAAGTTGTTTTTATAGTATGTAATTACTTACAGCACTAGTGCGGTAAAGTGATACTAATTTTATGACAGTGGTTTTACGGTAAATACTAGTATTTGCTAGTCTTAATTAAAAGTAATTAAGAAAATTGTTTTTTTTTAAATAAATCCAACAGTTTGACACCCAAAACACAAATTTTGAAAATTCTCACGGAAAAATAGGGAAGGGTTCGAAAAAAATGTAACTACATCCCACCAAGGGTAGAAGGGGGGGTCAAATATGTAAAATATTAAGAAACAAAATAATTTAATGGTATAAAGACGGCTCAGAAGCAATAAAACCATACCATAATAATAAATTGTGACACTAAATATTGAGAATTTGTGGCAAGGGTAATTTTTCAATATTCCGTTGCATATTAAATTAAACCAAACCCTAACGATGTTTAAATAAAAAAAAGAGAAATTGTCTACGAACGGCATCATTAAATAAAAAACAACAATAGCTAAATCGTTGAACAATGCTCCGTGTATATTGAATGGGCGTGTGGAAAAATGTGTTCAACAAACAATTATTGTTATATTTATTGTAATGTTTTAAAGCGACAAGTTCGATTCATATTAAACACACACATACATGTCGACATAGCACGTTGGTATTTCAAATAGAATTTCATGCATTATGTGGTTCTTATACAATGACAAACATACAGGGTCATACAATCGATTTATTTACATGGCAATAATTCAACAATAATTATTAATAAAATATGTAAGAAATATTATACCGATCATATAGATGATTAAATTTGATTCATTGAGGTGAAAGGATTAGAAAGAGCTACGATAATTATAGTGCTATTAGTTTGCACTGTTTCACAATAAAATAACTGTATGCGGCGAGGATTTAAAAACCGGAATGATAAAAATCCATAAATCATTTCTAGTCTTGACCTACCCACAAGCGAACAATTGATTTTCATTGGTGCAATGTAGCTTCCGATTGGTCTATCCAAAATTTACTTGAATTGTCAGTCCACATTGACTGTTAACGTCCCAGGGTGGGTTTAGTTCATTTCTTTTACCCACAACTATACTCGGTATATACAGGATCTCTCAGGAGTTCGTACTGAAAATTTGGGAGATGATAGAAATGCTGACAATAATGATAGTACTTCATATGAAACTTCTTCCTTAGGGAACGTCGATTAATTACATGAGGCATTTTTGAGGATTTTTTGACCACCCCTCTACTTTTGGTGGGATATAGTAACATCTTTTTCGAACTCCTTCCCTAATCACACGTGAGAATTTTCAAAATTTGTGTTTAGAGTGACAAACCGTTGGATTTATTAAAAAAAAACCGCTTATATTAAATGTTCATGAAATATAAACAATAATTAACTGAGAAATCACAAGCGATTTCCAAAAAATCTCTTGAGTTGAAGCTCGGATTTTAGTCAAGAAAGTTTAAATTTCATCTGCTTTTCTGGCAACATATTAATGATTTATCTCCATCGCAATTCTTTTAACCACAATATATTTGTACTATTGTTAAGTTTAGCAAACTCGTAATTACTGCTCTGTTAAGTTTATTGAATATGACTCAAGCACTGATCTGAATTATTTTTATTGTTTAAACACTTAGTTAAATATTAACTCAACGCTGTCAATTGCTAATATGACCTTCTGTTCATTCTACCTTCTACAGTTATTCACATTTCAAATATCACAAAATTATTCAATAACACTATTTTTTTTATTTTTTTTCATTTAACATATACTGCGTCAACCACTAGGGTTATTGGCAATTTAGAATTTACAAAGGTAAGGGTAACAGTAAAATTATAAATTGAACATGTTTATGGTTTTCAAAAAACTCAAGGAATCATGACATTCTAAAATGACGTGTTTGATGGACATGTTCTCATTACATTGGGCACATTAAGGAAGGGCTTCTTTACTTATTAGAAATTTGTGCGTTAGGGCTGTGTCTCCAATCCTTAAACGGGTAGCTTTAATTTGTTCCGCTCTTGAAATCGGTAGTGAAGGGGTTTCTCTCACATTGGCCACTATTTCATGCATTTTGTTATGGACCTCGAGGTTCCATTTATGTTCCATTTGTGTTTTGTGGAGTTGTTGTAGGTCAAAACCGGTATCTTCAAGCTTTTTGTGGAGTGGGAGATATTTTTTATTTGCGTAGATGGTTGGTGGGTTCAAAAAGAGGGAATTGTATGCTGGATTATATTTATTTGCTAATATTCTGGAGGCGTAAGAGAGAAGAAGGTACTCACGTCTTAGGTTTAATGGCATAGCTTTTGAAATTACTTGCAAACTGGAACATGGGCTTGTTCGGTAGGCACCAGTTGCTACTCTCAGGGCATGATTTTGAAGTCTTTCAAGGTTTTGTATTTGGGTTTTAATGCATGGATCGTAAATTATTGCTCCGTAATCCAATTTACTTCTAATTAGGGAATTGTATATTCTTAAAAGTGTTATTGTATCAGACCCCCATTTATGGCTAGATATATATTTTATTAAGTTAAGTCCAGGTTGTGAATTAAGGCGAATCCTGCGAATATGTTTGTGCCAATTTAGTTGTGGGTCGAAGTTGAGTCCTAGGAATCTTGAGGATTGACTGTATTTTATATCATTGTTATTTATTTTAAGAGAAAGGGATCTAGTAACTTTTTTGGTATCGAAAATCATATAATTTGTCTTATCTTTTGAGAATGTAAGACCTGTTCTGGAAGACCATATTTCTAATTTATGTAATGCTGTTTGTAAAATGGTTGTAGCGAGATTTAAGTTTTCCTATGTGTTGTGTTCAGGAACGCAGAATTTACATTCTTCCTTCTCCAGTCGTTTGAGAGGCCATCCGTTTTTCAGAATTATTCAGTGAAAAAGGGAAAAATCTACGATGGATCATTTTGTTCTATAACATTGTAACATTCGACCAGAATGGATCGTCCATCATTTGGACCCAAATTACCGTCGCGTCGGTGGTACCTCAACTACTTTTGTTTTGTTTTTACAAGAAATTAAAATTAACAAATATAGAATCACCCTGCACATATTGACTTGTAGAACCGAGACAGTGCATTGAAAATAAAGTTTCATGCATTATGTGTGGCAAACAATGACAACCATATCAAGGTGTGGACTCGAGGGCAAAATGTCACCTAATGTATTTTTCATTTGACCTTTCTCTGTGACCTAGCAAGGGCGTACGGGCGTGTCTCGGAATATCTCCGTACGTGTGCGTCAGTTATGGTTATGGTAAAGTGCAAGCTATTTAGTTGTACAGTTATAGATTTTTATTTTTACCAAGGTCGATTTTACAATGAACACAAGTCGAAGTAAATCTATTTGGTTTTAAACGAGTAAATTATGTATATTATTGTGTTTTGGATTATGAGCCATAATGATTGATTGATTAATGGTTCGGCACCAACAATTAGAGGCTTCGAGCACCTCAGCCTTAGGCTTTTTGTGCTTGTATCGTTTATATGAAGAGACCTTAGAGTAATACTACAAATAGAGTCCGTAAGTCATTCACAAAACTATTCGAAAAGGCGGCTAACATTCTATCGCCATACATATGTTTTCATCAATGACTTTCAAGGAGTGGGGAGAAACTGTCGAACTAGTATATAGAACTATTCACTTAGATGTGAAAAGATAGGTTATGAAAATTCCGACGCTTTTTTTTTCAAATTTGGCACTGATGTACCATGATTTTCACAAAAAAATATTGTTTTTAATTATATCTGTACGCACACAAGAGCTTCAATAAACTAGGAACGTTGAAACTTCGTAGTGAAATCAGGTAAAATTGATAGTAAAATGATTTCCGCCCTTTTCTCGGTGTTGCCATATTTCAGACAGACACAATAATTATTAACACACATTTGGTTCGTTTAAACCTCAAAAGTTTCAAACAAAAACATATTTTCATTACATAAACTACTTAGGATAATTATTTCAAAGGCGTTTTTATGTAATTTCTTAGAAGTACATTTTTTTGTACGTTTCTATCGTGTTTTATAATTCAGTTGTCGCAATTCAAAGGAAAAGTAAGACATCTGGCAAAGGGTCGGCAAGTTACCTTAGAATGTGATGTAATGTTGGGTTCACTTTTAAATGTAAACAAATGTATCTGTTTAATGTATTAATCTGAGAACTCAACTCTTATCAGGACCAACAATCTTTTCACCAGGTCCTTCTTGGAGAAACCCTCCCTTAGTGGTTGGAAATTTAAACTCAAGATTCATATCTATATGTAAAATGTTCCCCTGAATCGATTGGTGAAGACTAGAACGTTCCATCTTTCCAATTAGTCGAGTTATGAGTATTTTTGGTTTAATAAAGTGGATTTTCGAAAATTCCATTATGTTATTTGAAGGCGAATGAATGATTTTATTGAAAAACAGATTGTGCCAGTCGATTTTTCGTCGTAAAAAACCCCCGGTTACCAATTTATAGCCAATTTCATGTCACAAAAATTTTTTTTTGTTGGAAATTTTGGAGCAAGGGGTAGGTATGGAAATATTTCGCGAATTAAACTGCTCTCTGTTATCTCCCTTAATGCTTGGAAATATGAACTCAAAATTCACATCTACATGTAAAATGTTCCCCTGAATCGATTGGTGAAGACTAGAACGTTCTATCTCTCCGATTAGTCGAGTTATGGATACATAAAGTTTCAGAAATTGGATTTTCGAATATTTTCACGATTTAATTTGCTCTCTGCTATCTCCCTTAGTGGTTGGAAATTTAAACTCAAGATTCATATCTATATGTAAAATGTTCCCCTGAATCGATTGGTGAAGACTAGAACGTTCCATCTTTCCAATTAGTTGAGTTATGAGTATTTTTGGTTTAATAAAGTGGATTTTCGAAAATTCCATTACGTTATTTGAAGGCGAATGAATGATTTTATTAAAAAACAGATTGTGCCAGTCGATTTTTCGTCGTAAAAAACCCGCGGTTACCAATTTATAGCCAATTTCATGTCGCAAAAATTTTTTTTTGTTGGAAATTTTGAAGCAAGGGGTAGGTATGGAAATATTTCGCGAATTAAATTGCTCTCTGTTATCTCCCTTAATGCTTGGAAATATGAACTCAAAATTCACATCTACATGTAAAATGTTCCCCTGAATTGATTGGTGAAGACTAGAACGTTCTATCTCTCCGATTAGTCGAGTTATGGATACATGAAGTTTCAGAAATTGGATTTTCGAATATTTTCACGATTTAATTTGCTCTCTGCTATCTCTTTTAGTGGTTGGAAATTTAAACTCAAGATTCATATCTATATGTAAAATGTTCCCCTGAATCGATTGGGGAAGACTAGAACGTTTCATCTTTCCAATTAGTCGAGTTATGAGTATTTTTGGTTTTATAAAGTGGAATTTCGAAAATTCCATTACATTATTTGAAGGCGAATGAATGATTTTATTAAAAAACAGATTGTGCCAGTCGATTTTTCGTCGTAAAAAACCCCCGGTTACCAATTTATAGCCAATTTCATGTCGCAGAAATTTTTTTTTTGTTGGAAATTTTGAAGCAAGGGGTAGGTATGGAAATATTTCGCGAATTAAACTGCTCTCTGTTATCTCCCTTAATGCTTGGAAATATGAACTCAAAATTCACATCTACATGTAAAATGTTCCCCTGAATCGATTGGTGAAGACTAGAACGTTCTATCTCTCCGATTAGTCGAGTTATGGATACATAAAGTTTCAGAAATTGGATTTTCGAATATTTTCACGATTTAATTTGCTCTCTGCTATCTCTTTTAGTGGTTGGAAATTTAAACTCAAGATTCATATCTATATGTAAAATGTTCCCCTGAATCGATTGGGGAAGACTAGAACGTTTCATCTTTCCAATTAGTCGAGTTATGAGTATTTTTGGTTTAATAAAGTGGATTTTCGAAAATTCCATTAAGTTATTTGAAGGCGAATGAATGATTTTATTAAAAAACAGATTGTGCCAGTCGATTTTTCGTCGTGAAAAACCCGCGGTTACCAATTTATAGCCAATTTCATGTCGCAAAAATTTTTTTTTGTTGGAAATTTTGAAGCAAGGGGTAGGTATGGAAATATTTCGCGAATTAAATTGCTTTCTGTTATCTCCCTTAATGCTTGAAAATATGAACTCAAAATTCACATCTACATGTAAAATGTTCCCCTGAATCGATTGGTGAAGACTAGAACGTTCTATCTCTCCGATTAGTCGAGTTATGGATACATAAAGTTTCAGAAATTGGATTTTCGAATATTTTCACGATTTAATTTGCTCTCTGCTATCTCCCTTAATGCTTGGAAATATGAAATCCAAATTCACATATCTACATGTAAAATGTTCCCCTGAATCGATTGGTGAAGACTAGAACGATCCATCTTTCCAATTAGTCGAGTTATGGACACATAAAGTTTCAGAAATTGGATTTTCGAATATTTTCACGATTTAATTTGCTCTCTGCTATCTCCCTTAGTAGTTGGAAATTTAAACTCAAGATTCATATCTATATGTAAAATGTTCCCCTAAATCGATTGGTGAAGACTAGAACGTTCCATCTTTCCAATTAGTCGAGTTATGAGTATTTTTGGTTTAATAAAGTGGATTTTCGAAAATTCCATTACGTTATTTGAAGGCGAATGAATGATTTTATTAAAAAAACAGATTGTGCCAGTCGATTTTTCGTCGCAAAAAACCCCCGGTTACCAATTTATAGCCAATTTCATGTCGCAAAATTTTTTTTTTGTTGGAAATTTTGAAGCAAGGGGTAGGTATGGAAATATTTCGCGAATTAAATTGCTCTCTGTTATCTCCCTTAAAGCTTGGAAATATGAACTCAAAATTCACATCTACATGTAAAATGTTCCCCTGAATCGATTGGTGAAGACTAGAACGTTCCATCTTTCCAATTAGTCGAGTTATGAGTATTTTGGTTTAATAAAGTGGATTTTCGAAAATTCCATTACGTTATTTGAAGGCGAATGAATGATTTTATTGAAAAACAGATTGTGCCAGTCGATTTTTCGTCGTAAAAAACCTCCGGTTACCAATTTATAGCCAATTTCATGTCGCAAAAATTTTTTTTTGTTGGAAATTTTGAAGCAATATTTCGCGAATTAAACTGCTCTCTGTTATCTCCCTTAATGCTTGGAAAAATGAAATCAAAATTCACATCTACATGTAAAATGTTCCCCTGAATCGATTGGTGGAGACTAGAACGTTCTATCTCTCCGATTAGTCGAGTTATGGATACATAAAGTTTCAGAAATTGGATTTTCGAATATTTTCACGATTTAATTTGCTCTCTGCTATCTCCCTTAATACTTGGAAATATAAACTCAAAATTCACATCTACATATGAACTGTTCCCCTGAATCGATTGGTGAAGACTAGAACGTTCTATCTCTCCGATTAGTCGAGTTATGGATACATAAAGTTTCACAAATTGGATTTTCGAATATTTTCACGATTTAATTTGCTCTCTGCTATCTCCCTTAGTGGTTGGAAATTTGAACTCAAGATTCATTTTTATATGTAAAATGTTCCCCTGAATCGATTGGTGAAGACTAGAACGTTCCATCTTTCCAATTAGTCGAGTTATGAGTATTTTTGGTTATATAAAGTGGATTTTCGAAAATTCCATTACGTTATTTGAAGGCGAATGAATGATTTTATTAAAAAACAGATTGTGCCAGTCGATTTTTCGTCGTAAAAAACCCCCGGTTACCAATTTATAGCCAATTTCATGTCGCAAAAATTTTTTTTTGTTGGAAATTTTGAAGCAAGGGGTAGGTATGGAAATATTTCGCGAATCAAATTGCTCTCTGTTATCTCCCTTAATGCTCGAAAATATGAACTCAAAATCCACATCTACATGTAAAGTGTTCCCCTGAATCGATTGGTGAAGACTAGAACGTTCCATCTTTCCAATTAGTCGAGTTATGGACACATAAAGTTTCAGAAATTGGATTTTCGAATATTTTCACGATTTAATTTGCTCTCTGCTATCTCCCTTAGTAGTTGGAAATTTAAACTCAAGATTCATATCTATATGTAAAATGTTCCCCTAAATCGATTGGTGAAGACTAGAACGTTCCATCTTTCCAATTAGTCGAGTTATGAGTATTTTTGGTTTAATAAAGTGGATTTTCGAAAATTCCATTACGTTATTTGAAGGCGAATGAATGATTTTATTAAAAAAACAGATTGTGCCAGTCGATTTTTCGTCGCAAAAAACCCCCGGTTACCAATTTATAGCCAATTTCATGTCGCAAAATTTTTTTTTTGTTGGAAATTTTGAAGCAAGGGGTAGGTATGGAAATATTTCGCGAATTAAATTGCTCTCTGTTATCTCCCTTAAAGCTTGGAAATATGAACTCAAAATTCACATCTACATGTAAAATGTTCCCCTGAATCGATTGGTGAAGACTAGAACGTTCTATCTCTCCGATTAGTCGAGTTATGGATACATAAAGTTTCAGAAATTGGATTTTCGAATATTTTCACGATTTAATTTGCTCTCTGCTATCTCCCTTAGTGGTTGGAAATTTGAACTTAAGATTCATTTCTATATGTAAAATGTTCCCCTGAATCGATTGGTGAAGACTAGAACGTTCTATCTTTCCAATTAGTCGAGTTATGAGTATTTTTGGTTATATAAAGTGGAATTTCGAAAATTCCATTACATTATTTGAAGGCGAATTAATGATTTTATTAAAAAACAGATTGTGCCAGTCGATTTTTCGTCGTAAAAAACCCCCGGTTACCAATTTATAGCCAATTTCATGGCGCAAAAATTTTTTTTTGTTGGAAATTTTGAAGCAAGGGGTAGGTATGGAAATATTTCGCGAATTAAATTGCTCTCTGTTATCTCCCTTAATGCTTGGAAATATGAACTCAAAATTCACATCTACATGTAAAATGTTCCCCTGAATCGATTGGTGAAGACTAGAACGTTCTATCTCTCCGATTAGTCGAGTTATGGATACATAAAGTTTCAGAAATTGGATTTTCGAATATTTTCACGATTTAATTTGCTCTCTGCTATCTCCCTTAGTGGTTGGAAATTTGAACTCAAGATTCATTTCAATATGTAAAATGTTCCCCTGAATCGATTGGTGAAGACTAGAACGTTCCATCTTTCCAATTAGTCGAGTTATGAGTATTTTTGGTTTTATAAAGTGGAATTTCGAAAATCCATTACATTATTTGAAGGCGAATGAATGATTTTATTAAAAAACAGATTGTGCCAGTCGATTTTTCGTCGTAAAAAACCCCCGGTTACCAATTTATAGCCAATTTCATGTCGCAAAAATTTTTTTTTGTTGGAAATTTTGAAGCAAGGGGTAGGTATGGAAATATTTCGCGAATTAAACTGCTCTCTGTTATCTCCCTTAATGCTTGGAAATATGAACTCAAAATTCACATCTACATGTAAAATGTTCCCCTGAATCGATTGGTGAAGACTAGAACGTTCTATCTCTCCGATTAGTCGAGTTATGTATACATAAAGTTTCAGAAATTGGATTTTCGAATATTTTCACGATTTAATTTGCTCTCTGCTATCTCTTTTAGTGGTTGGAAATTTAAACTCAAGATTCATATCTATATGTAAAATGTTCCCCTGAATCGATTGGGGAAGACTAGAACGTTTCATCTTCCCAATTAGTCGAGTTATGAGTATTTTTGGTTTAATAAAGTGGATTTTCGAAAATTCCATTAAGTTATTTGAAGGCGAATGAATGATTTTATTAAAAAACAGATTGTGCCAGTCGATTTTTCGTCGTGAAAAACCCGCGGTTACCAATTTATAGCCAATTTCATGTCGCAAAAATTTTTTTTTGTTGGAAATTTTGAAGCAAGGGGTAGGTATGGAAATATTTCGCGAATTAAATTGCTTTCTGTTATCTCCCTTAATGCTTGAAAATATGAACTCAAAATTCACATCTACATGTAAAATGTTCCCCTGAATCGATTGGTGAAGACTAGAACGTTCTATCTCTCCGATTAGTCGAGTTATGGATACATAAAGTTTCAGAAATTGGATTTTCGAATATTTTCACGATTTAATTTGCTCTCTGCTATCTCCCTTAATGCTTGGAAATATGAACTCCAAATTCACATATCTACATGTAAAATGTTCCCCTAAATCGATTGGTGAAGACTAGAACGTTCCATCTTTCCAATTAGTCGAGTTATGAGTATTTTTGGTTTAATAAAGTGGATTTTCGAAAATTCCATTACGTTATTTGAAGGCGAATGAATGATTTTATTAAAAAAACAGATTGTGCCAGTCGATTTTTCGTCGCAAAAAACCCCCGGTTACCAATTTATAGCCAATTTCATGTCGCAAAATTTTTTTTTTGTTGGAAATTTTGAAGCAAGGGGTAGGTATGGAAATATTTCGCGAATTAAATTGCTCTCTGTTATCTCCCTTAAAGCTTGGAAATATGAACTCAAAATTCACATCTACATGTAAAATGTTCCCCTGAATCGATTGGTGAAGACTAGAACGTTCTATCTCTCCGATTAGTCGAGTTATGGATACATAAAGTTTCAGAAATTGGATTTTCGAATATTTTCACGATTTAATTTGCTCTCTGCTATCTCCCTTAATGCTTGGAAATATGAACTCAAAATCCACATCTACATGTAAAATGTTCCCCTGAATCGATTGGTGAAGACTAGAACCTTCTATCTCTCCGATTAGTCGAGTTATGGATACATAAAGTTTCAGAAATTGGATTTTCGAATATTTTCACGATTTAATTTGCTCTCTGCTATCTCCCTTAGTGGTTGGAAATTTAAACTCAAGATTCATATCTATATGTAAAATGTTCCCCTGAATCGATTGGTGAAGACTAGAACGTTCCATCTTTCCAATTAGTCGAGTTATGAGTATTTTGGTTTAATAAAGTGGATTTTCGAAAATTCCATTACGTTATTTGAAGGCGAATGAATGATTTTATTAAAAAAAAGATTGTGCCAGTCGATTTTTCGTCGTAAAAAACCTCCGGTTACCAATTTATAGCCAATTTCATGTCGCAAAAATTTTTTGTTGTTGGAAATTTTGAAGCAATATTTCGCGAATTAAACTGCTCTCTGTTATCTCCCTTAATGCTTGGAAAAATGAAATCAAAATTCACATCTACATGTAAAATGTTCCCCTGAATCGATTGTTGAAGACTAGAACGTTCTATCTCTCCGATTAGTCGAGTTATGGATACATAAAGTTTCAGAAATTGGATTTTCGAATATTTTCACGATTTAATTTGCTCTCTGCTATCTCCCTTAATACTTGGAAATATGAACTCAAAATTCACATCTACATGTAAAATGTTCCCCTAAATCGATTGGTGAAGACTAGAACGTTCCATCTTTCCAATTAGTCGAGTTATGAGTATTTTTGGTTATATAAAGTGGAATTTCGAAAATTCCATTACATTATTTGAAGGCGAATTAATGATTTTATTGAAAAACAGATTGTGCCAGTCGATTTTTCGTCGTAAAAAACCCCCGGTTACCAATTTATAGCCAATTTCATGTCGCAAAAATTTTTTTTTGTTGGAAATTTTGAAGCAAGGGGTAGGTATGGAAATATTACGCGAATTAAATTGCTCTCTGTTATCTCCCTTAATGCTTGGAAATATGAACTTAAAATTCACATCTACATGTAAAATGTTCCCCTGAATCGATTGGTGAAGACTAGAACGTTCTATCTCTCCGATTAGTCGAGTTATGGATACATAAAGTTTCAGAAATTTGATTTTCGAATATTTTCACGATTTAATTTGCTCTCTGCTATCTCCCTTAGTGGTTGGAAATTTGAACTCAAGATTCATTTCTATATGTAAAATGTTCCCCTGAATCGATTGGTGAAGACTAGAACGTTCCATATTTCCAATTAGTCGAGTTATGAGTATTTTTGGTTATATAAAGTGGAATTTCGAAAATTCCATTACATTATTTGAAGGCGAATGAATGATTTTATTAAAAAACAGATTGTGCCAGTCGATTTTTCGTCGTAAAAAACCCCCGGTTACCAATTTATAGCCAATTTCATGTCGCAAAAATTTTTTTTTGTTGGAAATTTTGAAGCAAGGGGTAGGTATGGAAATATTTCGCGAATCAAATTGCTCTCTGTTATCTCCCTTAATGCTTGAAAATATGAACTCAAAATTCACATCTACATGTAAAGTGTTCCCCTGAATCGATTGGTGAAGACTAGAACGTTCTATCTCTCCGATTAGTCGAGTTATGGATACATAAAGTTTCAGAAATTGGATTTTCGAATATTTTCACGATTTAATTTGCTCTCTGCTATCTCCCTTAGTGGTTGGAAATTTAAACTTAAGATTCATATCTATATGTAAAAGGTTCCCCTGAATCGATTGGTGAAGACTAGAACGTTCCATCTTTCCAATTAGTCGAGTTATGAGTATTTTTGGTTTAATAAAGTGGATTTTCGAAAATTCCATTACGTTATTTGAAGGCGAATGAACGATTTTATTAAAAAACAGATTGTGCCAGTCGATTTTTCGTCGTAGAAAACCCCCGGTTACCAATTTATAGCCAATTTCATGTCGCAAAAATTTTTTTTCGTTGGAAATTTTGAAGTAAGGGGTAGGTATGGAAATATTTCGCGAATTAAACTGCTCTCTGTTATCTCCCTCAATGCTTGGAAATATGAACTCAAAATTCACATCTACATGTAAAATGTTCCCCTGAATCGATTGAAGAAGACTAGAACGTTCTATCTCTCCGATTAGTCGAGTTATGGATACATAAAGTTTCAGAAATTGGATTTTCGAATATTTTCACGATTTAATTTGCTCTCTGCTATCTCCCTTAATACTTGGAAATATAAACTCAAAATTCACATCTACATATGAAATGTTCCCCTGAATCGATTGGTGAAGACTAGAACGTTCTATCTCTCCGATTAGTCGAGTTATGGATACATAAAGTTTCACAAATTGGATTTTCGAATATTTTCACGATTTAATTTGCTCTCTGCTATCTCCCTTATTGGTTGGAAATTTGAACTCAAGATTCATTTTTATATGTAAAATGTTCCCCTGAATCGATTGGTGAAGACTAGAACGTTCCATCTTTCCAATTAGTCGAGTTATGAGTATTTTTGGTTATATAAAGTGGAATTTCGAAAATTCCATTACAATATTTGAAGGCGAATTAATGATTTTATTAAAAAACAGATTGTGCCAGTCGATTTTTCGTCGTAAAAAACCCCCGGTTACCAATTTATAGCAAATTTCATGTTGCAAAAATTTTTTTTGTTGGAAATTTTGAAGCAAGGGGTAGGTATGGAAATATTTCGCGAATTAAATTGCTCTGTGTTATCTCCCTTAATGCTTGGAAATATGAACTCAAAATTCAAATCTACATGTAAAATGTTCCCCTGAATCGATTGGTGAAGACTAGAACGTTCTATCTCTCCGATTAGTCGAGTTATGGATACATAAAGTTTCAGAAATTGGATTTTCGAATATTTCCACGATTTAATTTGCTCTCTGCTATCTCCCTTAGTGGTTGGAGATTTGAACTCAAGATTCATATCTATATGTAAAATGTTCCCCTGAATCGATTGGTGAAGACTAGAACGTTCCATCTTTCCAATTAGTCGAGTTATGAGTATTTTTGGTTTTATAAAGTGGAATTTCGAAAATCCATTACATTATTTGAAGGCGAATGAATGATTTTATTAAAAAACAGATTGTGCCAGTCGATTTTTCGTCGTAAAAAACCCCCGGTTACCAATTTATAGCCAATTTCATGTCGCAAAAATTTTTTTTTGTTGGAAATTTTGAAGCAAGGGGTAGGTATGGAAATATTTCGCGAATTAAACTGCTCTCTGTTATCTCCCTTAATGCTTGGAAATATGAACTCAAAATTCACATCTACATGTAAAATGTTCCCCTGAATCGATTGGTGAAGACTAGAACGTTCTATCTCTCCGATTAGTCGAGTTATGGATACATAGAGTTTCAGAAATTGGATTTTCGAATATTTTCACGATTTAATTTGCTCTCTGCTATCTCTTTTAGTGGTTGGAAATTTAAACTCAAGATTCATATCTATATGTAAAATGTTCCCCTGAATCGATTGGGGAAGACTAGAACGTTTCATCTTCCCAATTAGTCGAGTTATGAGTATTTTTGGTTTAATAAAGTGGATTTTCGAAAATTCCATTAAGTTATTTGAAGGCGAATGAATGATTTTATTAAAAAACAGATTGTGCCAGTCGATTTTTCGTCGTGAAAAACCCGCGGTTACCAATTTATAGCCAATTTCATGTCGCAAAAATTTTTTTTTGTTGGAAATTTTGAAGCAAGGGGTAGGTATGGAAATATTTCGCGAATTAAATTGCTTTCTGTTATCTCCCTTAATGCTTGAAAATATGAACTCAAAATTCACATCTACATGTAAAATGTTCCCCTGAATCGATTGGTGAAGACTAGAACGTTCTATCTCTCCGATTAGTCGAGTTATGGATACATAAAGTTTCAGAAATTGGATTTTCGAATATTTTCACGATTTAATTTGCTCTCTGCTATCTCCCTTAGTGGTTGGAAATTTGAACTCAAGATTCATTTCTATATGTAAAATGTTCCCCTGAATCGATTGGTGAAGACTAGAACGTTCCATATTTCCAATTAGTCGAGTTATGAGTATTTTTGGTTATATAAAGTGGAATTTCGAAAATTCCATTACATTATTTGAAGGCGAATGAATGATTTTATTAAAAAACAGATTGTGCCAGTCGATTTTTCGTCGTAAAAAACCCCCGGTTACCAATTTATAGCCAATTTCATGTCGCAAAAATTTTTTTTTGTTGGAAATTTTGAAGCAAGGGGTAGGTATGGAAATATTTCGCGAATCAAATTGCTCTCTGTTATCTCCCTTAATGCTTGAAAATATGAACTCAAAATTCACATCTACATGTAAAGTGTTCCCCTGAATCGATTGGTGAAGACTAGAACGTTCTATCTCTCCGATTAGTCGAGTTATGGATACATAAAGTTTCAGAAATTGGATTTTCGAATATTTTCACGATTTAATTTGCTCTCTGCTATCTCCCTTAGTGGTTGGAAATTTAAACTTAAGATTCATATCTATATGTAAAAGGTTCCCCTGAATCGATTGGTGAAGACTAGAACGTTCCATCTTTCCAATTAGTCGAGTTATGAGTATTTTTGGTTTAATAAAGTGGATTTTCGAAAATTCCATTACGTTATTTGAAGGCGAATGAACGATTTTATTAAAAAACAGATTGTGCCAGTCGATTTTTCGTCGTAGAAAACCCCCGGTTACCAATTTATAGCCAATTTCATGTCGCAAAAATTTTTTTTCGTTGGAAATTTTGAAGTAAGGGGTAGGTATGGAAATATTTCGCGAATCAAACTGCTCTCTGTTATCTCCCTCAATGCTTGGAAATATGAACTCAAAATTCACATCTACATGTAAAATGTTCCCCTGAATCGATTGAAGAAGACTAGAACGTTCTATCTCTCCGATTAGTCGAGTTATGGATACATAAAGTTTCAGAAATTGGATTTTCGAATATTTTCACGATTTAATTTGCTCTCTGCTATCTCCCTTAATACTTGGAAATATAAACTCAAAATTCACATCTACATATGAAATGTTCCCCTGAATCGATTGGTGAAGACTAGAACGTTCTATCTCTCCGATTAGTCGAGTTATGGATACATAAAGTTTCACAAATTGGATTTTCGAATATTTTCACGATTTAATTTGCTCTCTGCTATCTCCCTTAGTGGTTGGAAATTTGAACTCAAGATTCATTTTTATATGTAAAATGTTCCCCTGAATCGATTGGTGAAGACTAGAACGTTCCATCTTTCCAATTAGTCGAGTTATGAGTATTTTTGGTTATATAAAGTGGAATTTCGAAAATTCCATTACAATATTTGAAGGCGAATTAATGATTTTATTAAAAAACAGATTGTGCCAGTCGATTTTTCGTCGTAAAAAACCCCCGGTTACCAATTTATAGCAAATTTCATGTTGCAAAAATTTTTTTTGTTGGAAATTTTGAAGCAAGGGGTAGGTATGGAAATATTTCGCGAATTAAATTGCTCTGTGTTATCTCCCTTAATGCTTGGAAATATGAACTCAAAATTCAAATCTACATGTAAAATGTTCCCCTGAATCGATTGGTGAAGACTAGAACGTTCTATCTCTCCGATTAGTCGAGTTATGGATACATAAAGTTTCAGAAATTGGATTTTCGAATATTTCCACGATTTAATTTGCTCTCTGCTATCTCCCTTAGTGGTTGGAGATTTGAACTCAAGATTCATATCTATATGTAAAATGTTCCCCTGAATCGATTGGTGAAGACTAGAACGTTCCATCTTTCCAATTAGTCGAGTTATGAGTATTTTTGGTTTTATAAAGTGGAATTTCGAAAATCCATTACATTATTTGAAGGCGAATGAATGATTTTATTAAAAAACAGATTGTGCCAGTCGATTTTTCGTCGTAAAAAACCCCCGGTTACCAATTTATAGCCAATTTCATGTCGCAAAAATTTTTTTTTGTTGGAAATTTTGAAGCAAGGGGTAGGTATGGAAATATTTCGCGAATTAAACTGCTATCTGTTATCTCCCTTAATGCTTGGAAATATGAACTCAAAATTCACATCTACATGTAAAATGTTCCCCTGAATCGATTGGTGAAGACTAGAACGTTCTATCTCTCCGATTAGTCGAGTTATGGATACATAAAGTTTCAGAAATTGGATTTTCGAATATTTTCACGATTTAATTTGCTCTCTGCTATCTCTTTTAGTGGTTGGAAATTTAAACTCAAGATTCATATCTATATGTAAAATGTTCCCCTGAATCGATTGGGGAAGACTAGAACGTTTCATCTTCCCAATTAGTCGAGTTATGAGTATTTTTGGTTTAATAAAGTGGATTTTCGAAAATTCCATTAAGTTATTTGAAGGCGAATGAATGATTTTATTAAAAAACAGATTGTGCCAGTCGATTTTTCGTCGTGAAAAACCCGCGGTTACCAATTTATAGCCAATTTCATGTCGCAAAAATTTTTTTTTGTTGGAAATTTTGAAGCAAGGGGTAGGTATGGAAATATTTCGCGAATTAAATTGCTTTCTGTTATCTCCCTTAATGCTTGAAAATATGAACTCAAAATTCACATCTACATGTAAAATGTTCCCCTGAATCGATTGGTGAAGACTAGAACGTTCTATCTCTCCGATTAGTCGAGTTATGGATACATAAAGTTTCAGAAATTGGATTTTCGAATATTTTCACGATTTAATTTGCTCTCTGCTATCTCCCTTAATGCTTGGAAATATGAACTCCAAATTCACATATCTACATGTAAAATGTTCCCCTAAATCGATTGGTGAAGACTAGAACGTTCCATCTTTCCAATTAGTCGAGTTATGAGTATTTTTGGTTTAATAAAGTGGATTTTCGAAAATTCCATTACGTTATTTGAAGGCGAATGAATGATTTTATTAAAAAAACAGATTGTGCCAGTCGATTTTTCGTCGCAAAAAACCCCCGGTTACCAATTTATAGCCAATTTCATGTCGCAAAATTTTTTTTTTGTTGGAAATTTTGAAGCAAGGGGTAGGTATGGAAATATTTCGCGAATTAAATTGCTCTCTGTTATCTCCCTTAAAGCTTGGAAATATGAACTCAAAATTCACATCTACATGTAAAATGTTCCCCTGAATCGATTGGTGAAGACTAGAACGTTCTATCTCTCCGATTAGTCGAGTTATGGATACATAAAGTTTCAGAAATTGGATTTTCGAATATTTTCACGATTTAATTTGCTCTCTGCTATCTCCCTTAATGCTCGGAAATATGAACTCAAAATCCACATCTACATGTAAAATGTTCCCCTGAATCGATTGGTGAAGACTAGAACCTTCTATCTCTCCGATTAGTCGAGTTATGGATACATAAAGTTTCAGAAATTGGATTTTCGAATATTTTCACGATTTAATTTGCTCTCTGCTATCTCCCTTAGTGGTTGGAAATTTAAACTCAAGATTCATATCTATATGTAAAATGTTCCCCTGAATCGATTGGTGAAGACTAGAACGTTCCATCTTTCCAATTAGTCGAGTTATGAGTATTTTGGTTTAATAAAGTGGATTTTCGAAAATTCCATTACGTTATTTGAAGGCGAATGAATGATTTTATTAAAAAAAAGATTGTGCCAGTCGATTTTTCGTCGTAAAAAACCTCCGGTTACCAATTTATAGCCAATTTCATGTCGCAAAAATTTTTTGTTGTTGGAAATTTTGAAGCAATATTTCGCGAATTAAACTGCTCTCTGTTATCTCCCTTAATGCTTGGAAAAATGAAATCAAAATTCACATCTACATGTAAAATGTTCCCCTGAATCGATTGTTGAAGACTAGAACGTTCTATCTCTCCGATTAGTCGAGTTATGGATACATAAAGTTTCAGAAATTGGATTTTCGAATATTTTCACGATTTAATTTGCTCTCTGCTATCTCCCTTAGTGGTTGGAAATTTGAACTCAAGATTCATTTCTATATGTAAAATGTTCCCCTGAATCGATTGGTGAAGACTAGAACGTTCCATATTTCCAATTAGTCGAGTTATGAGTATTTTTGGTTATATAAAGTGGAATTTCGAAAATTCCATTACATTATTTGAAGGCGAATGAATGATTTTATTAAAAAACAGATTGTGCCAGTCGATTTTTCGTCGTAAAAAACCCCCGGTTACCAATTTATAGCCAATTTCATGTCGCAAAAATTTTTTTTTGTTGGAAATTTTGAAGCAAGGGGTAGGTATGGAAATATTTCGCGAATCAAATTGCTCTCTGTTATCTCCCTTAATGCTTGAAAATATGAACTCAAAATTCACATCTACATGTAAAGTGTTCCCCTGAATCGATTGGTGAAGACTAGAACGTTCTATCTCTCCGATTAGTCGAGTTATGGATACATAAAGTTTCAGAAATTGGATTTTCGAATATTTTCACGATTTAATTTGCTCTCTGCTATCTCCCTTAGTGGTTGGAAATTTAAACTTAAGATTCATATCTATATGTAAAAGGTTCCCCTGAATCGATTGGTGAAGACTAGAACGTTCCATCTTTCCAATTAGTCGAGTTATGAGTATTTTTGGTTTAATAAAGTGGATTTTCGAAAATTCCATTACGTTATTTGAAGGCGAATGAACGATTTTATTAAAAAACAGATTGTGCCAGTCGATTTTTCGTCGTAGAAAACCCCCGGTTACCAATTTATAGCCAATTTCATGTCGCAAAAATTTTTTTTCGTTGGAAATTTTGAAGTAAGGGGTAGGTATGGAAATATTTCGCGAATTAAACTGCTCTCTGTTATCTCCCTCAATGCTTGGAAATATGAACTCAAAATTCACATCTACATGTAAAATGTTCCCCTGAATCGATTGAAGAAGACTAGAACGTTCTATCTCTCCGATTAGTCGAGTTATGGATACATAAAGTTTCAGAAATTGGATTTTCGAATATTTTCACGATTTAATTTGCTCTCTGCTATCTCCCTTAATACTTGGAAATATAAACTCAAAATTCACATCTACATATGAAATGTTCCCCTGAATCGATTGGTGAAGACTAGAACGTTCTATCTCTCCGATTAGTCGAGTTATGGATACATAAAGTTTCACAAATTGGATTTTCGAATATTTTCACGATTTAATTTGCTCTCTGCTATCTCCCTTAGTGGTTGGAAATTTGAACTCAAGATTCATTTTTATATGTAAAATGTTCCCCTGAATCGATTGGTGAAGACTAGAACGTTCCATCTTTCCAATTAGTCGAGTTATGAGTATTTTTGGTTATATAAAGTGGAATTTCGAAAATTCCATTACAATATTTGAAGGCGAATTAATGATTTTATTAAAAAACAGATTGTGCCAGTCGATTTTTCGTCGTAAAAAACCCCCGGTTACCAATTTATAGCAAATTTCATGTTGCAAAAATTTTTTTTGTTGGAAATTTTGAAGCAAGGGGTAGGTATGGAAATATTTCGCGAATTAAATTGCTCTGTGTTATCTCCCTTAATGCTTGGAAATATGAACTCAAAATTCAAATCTACATGTAAAATGTTCCCCTGAATCGATTGGTGAAGACTAGAACGTTCTATCTCTCCGATTAGTCGAGTTATGGATACATAAAGTTTCAGAAATTGGATTTTCGAATATTTCCACGATTTAATTTGCTCTCTGCTATCTCCCTTAGTGGTTGGAGATTTGAACTCAAGATTCATATCTATATGTAAAATGTTCCCCTGAATCGATTGGTGAAGACTAGAACGTTCCATCTTTCCAATTAGTCGAGTTATGAGTATTTTTGGTTTTATAAAGTGGAATTTCGAAAATCCATTACATTATTTGAAGGCGAATGAATGATTTTATTAAAAAACAGATTGTGCCAGTCGATTTTTCGTCGTAAAAAACCCCCGGTTACCAATTTATAGCCAATTTCATGTCGCAAAAATTTTTTTTTGTTGGAAATTTTGAAGCAAGGGGTAGGTATGGAAATATTTCGCGAATTAAACTGCTATCTGTTATCTCCCTTAATGCTTGGAAATATGAACTCAAAATTCACATCTACATGTAAAATGTTCCCCTGAATCGATTGGTGAAGACTAGAACGTTCTATCTCTCCGATTAGTCGAGTTATGGATACATAAAGTTTCAGAAATTGGATTTTCGAATATTTTCACGATTTAATTTGCTCTCTGCTATCTCTTTTAGTGGTTGGAAATTTAAACTCAAGATTCATATCTATATGTAAAATGTTCCCCTGAATCGATTGGGGAAGACTAGAACGTTTCATCTTCCCAATTAGTCGAGTTATGAGTATTTTTGGTTTAATAAAGTGGATTTTCGAAAATTCCATTAAGTTATTTGAAGGCGAATGAATGATTTTATTAAAAAACAGATTGTGCCAGTCGATTTTTCGTCGTGAAAAACCCGCGGTTACCAATTTATAGCCAATTTCATGTCGCAAAAATTTTTTTTTGTTGGAAATTTTGAAGCAAGGGGTAGGTATGGAAATATTTCGCGAATTAAATTGCTTTCTGTTATCTCCCTTAATGCTTGAAAATATGAACTCAAAATTCACATCTACATGTAAAATGTTCCCCTGAATCGATTGGTGAAGACTAGAACGTTCTATCTCTCCGATTAGTCGAGTTATGGATACATAAAGTTTCAGAAATTGGATTTTCGAATATTTTCACGATTTAATTTGCTCTCTGCTATCTCCCTTAATGCTTGGAAATATGAACTCCAAATTCACATATCTACATGTAAAATGTTCCCCTAAATCGATTGGTGAAGACTAGAACGTTCCATCTTTCCAATTAGTCGAGTTATGAGTATTTTTGGTTTAATAAAGTGGATTTTCGAAAATTCCATTACGTTATTTGAAGGCGAATGAATGATTTTATTAAAAAAACAGATTGTGCCAGTCGATTTTTCGTCGCAAAAAACCCCCGGTTACCAATTTATAGCCAATTTCATGTCGCAAAATTTTTTTTTTGTTGGAAATTTTGAAGCAAGGGGTAGGTATGGAAATATTTCGCGAATTAAATTGCTCTCTGTTATCTCCCTTAAAGCTTGGAAATATGAACTCAAAATTCACATCTACATGTAAAATGTTCCCCTGAATCGATTGGTGAAGACTAGAACGTTCTATCTCTCCGATTAGTCGAGTTATGGATACATAAAGTTTCAGAAATTGGATTTTCGAATATTTTCACGATTTAATTTGCTCTCTGCTATCTCCCTTAATGCTCGGAAATATGAACTCAAAATCCACATCTACATGTAAAATGTTCCCCTGAATCGATTGGTGAAGACTAGAACCTTCTATCTCTCCGATTAGTCGAGTTATGGATACATAAAGTTTCAGAAATTGGATTTTCGAATATTTTCACGATTTAATTTGCTCTCTGCTATCTCCCTTAGTGGTTGGAAATTTAAACTCAAGATTCATATCTATATGTAAAATGTTCCCCTGAATCGATTGGTGAAGACTAGAACGTTCCATCTTTCCAATTAGTCGAGTTATGAGTATTTTGGTTTAATAAAGTGGATTTTCGAAAATTCCATTACGTTATTTGAAGGCGAATGAATGATTTTATTAAAAAAAAGATTGTGCCAGTCGATTTTTCGTCGTAAAAAACCTCCGGTTACCAATTTATAGCCAATTTCATGTCGCAAAAATTTTTTGTTGTTGGAAATTTTGAAGCAATATTTCGCGAATTAAACTGCTCTCTGTTATCTCCCTTAATGCTTGGAAAAATGAAATCAAAATTCACATCTACATGTAAAATGTTCCCCTGAATCGATTGTTGAAGACTAGAACGTTCTATCTCTCCGATTAGTCGAGTTATGGATACATAAAGTTTCAGAAATTGGATTTTCGAATATTTTCACGATTTAATTTGCTCTCTGCTATCTCCCTTAATACTTGGAAATATGAACTCAAAATTCACATCTACATGTAAAATGTTCCCCTAAATCGATTGGTGAAGACTAGAACGTTCCATCTTTCCAATTAGTCGAGTTATGAGTATTTTTGGTTATATAAAGTGGAATTTCGAAAATTCCATTACATTATTTGAAGGCGAATTAATGATTTTATTGAAAAACAGATTGTGCCAGTCGATTTTTCGTCGTAAAAAACCCCCGGTTACCAATTTATAGCCAATTTCATGTCGCAAAAATTTTTTTTTGTTGGAAATTTTGAAGCAAGGGGTAGGTATGGAAATATTTCGCGAATTAAATTGCTCTCTGTTATCTCCCTTAATGCTTGGAAATATGAACTTAAAATTCACATCTACATGTAAAATGTTCCCCTGAATCGATTGGTGAAGACTAGAACGTTCTATCTCTCCGATTAGTCGAGTTATGGATACATAAAGTTTCAGAAATTTGATTTTCGAATATTTTCACGATTTAATTTGCTCTCTGCTATCTCCCTTAGTGGTTGGAAATTTGAACTCAAGATTCATTTCTATATGTAAAATGTTCCCCTGACTCGATTGGTGAAGACTAGAACGTTCCATATTTCCAATTAGTCGAGTTATGAGTATTTTTGGTTATATAAAGTGGAATTTCGAAAATTCCATTACATTATTTGAAGGCGAATGAATGATTTTATTAAAAAACAGATTGTGCCAGTCGATTTTTCGTCGTAAAAAACCCCCGGTTACCAATTTATAGCCAATTTCATGTCGCAAAAATTTTTTTTTGTTGGAAATTTTGAAGCAAGGGGTAGGTATGGAAATATTTCGCGAATCAAATTGCTCTCTGTTATCTCCCTTAATGCTTGAAAATATGAACTCAAAATTCACATCTACATGTAAAGTGTTCCCCTGAATCGATTGGTGAAGACTAGAACGTTCTATCTCTCCGATTAGTCGAGTTATGGATACATAAAGTTTCAGAAATTGGATTTTCGAATATTTTCACGATTTAATTTGCTCTCTGCTATCTCCCTTAGTGGTTGGAAATTTAAACTTAAGATTCATATATATATGTAAAAGGTTCCCCTGAATCGATTGGTGAAGACTAGAACGTTCCATCTTTCCAATTAGTCGAGTTATGAGTATTTTTGGTTATATAAAGTGGATTTTCGAAAATTCCATTACGTTATTTGAAGGCGAATGAATGATTTTTTCAAAAAACAGATTGTGCCAGTCAATTTTTCGTCGTAAAAAACCCCCGGTTACCAATTTATAGTCAATTTCATGTCGCAAAAATTTTTTTTTGTTGGAAATTTTGAAGCAAGGGGTAGGTATGGAAATATTTCGCGAATTAAATTGCTCTCTGTTATCTCCCTTAATGCTTGAAAATATAAACTCAAAATTCACATCTACATGTAAAGTGTTCCCCTGAATCGATTGGTGAAGACTAGAACGTTCTATCTCTCCGATTAGTCGAGTTATGGATACATAAAGTTTCAGAAATTGGATTTTCGAATATTTTCACGATTTAAATTGCTCTCTGCTATCTCCCTTAGTGGTTGGAAATTTGAACTCAAGATTCATATTTATATGTAAAATGTTCCCCTGAATCGATTGGTGAAGACTAGAACGTTCCATCTTTCCAATTAGTCAAGTTATGAGTATTTTGGTTTAATAAAGTGGATTTTCGAAAATTCCATTACGTTATTTGAAGGCGAATGAACGATTTTATTAAAAAACAGATTGTGCCAGTCGATTTTTCGTCGTAGAAAACCCCCGGTTACCAATTTATAGCCAATTTCATGTCGCAAAAATTTTTTTTCGTTGGAAATTTTGAAGTAAGGGGTAGGTATGGAAATATTTCGCGAATTAAACTGCTCTCTGTTATCTCCCTCAATGCTTGGAAATATGAACTCAAAATTCACATCTACATGTAAAATGTTCCCCTGAATCGATTGAAGAAGACTAGAACGTTCTATCTCTCCGATTAGTCGAGTTATGGATACATAAAGTTTCAGAAATTGGATTTTCGAATATTTTCACGATTTAATTTGCTCTCTGCTATCTCCCTTAATACTTGGAAATATGAACTCAAAATTCACATCTACATATGAAATGTTCCCCTGAATCGATTGGTGAAGACTAGAACGTTCTATCTCTCCGATTAGTCGAGTTATGGATACATAAAGTTTCACAAATTGGATTTTCGAATATTTTCACGATTTAATTTGCTCTCTGCTATCTCCCTTAGTGGTTGGAAATTTGAACTCAAGATTCATTTTCATATGTAAAATGTTCCCCTGAATCGATTGGTGAAGACTAGAACGTTCCATCTTTCCAATTAGTCGAGTTATGAGTATTTTTGGTTATATAAAGTGGAATTTCGAAAATTCCATTACAATATTTGAAGGCGAATTAATGATTTTATTAAAAAACAGATTGTGCCAGTCGATTTTTCGTCGTAAAAAACCCCCGGTTACCAATTTATAGCAAATTTCATGTTGCAAAAATTTTTTTTGTTGGAAATTTTGAAGCAAGGGGTAGGTATGGAAATATTTCGAGAATTAAATTGCTCTGTGTTATCTCCCTTAATGCTTGGAAATATGAACTCAAAATTCAAATCTACATGTAAAATGTTCCCCTGAATCGATTGGTGAAGACTAGAACGTTCTATCTCTCCGATTAGTCGAGTTATGGATACATAAAGTGTCAGAAATTGGATTTTCGAATATTTCCACGATTTAATTTGCTCTCTGCTATCTCCCTTAGTGGTTGGAGATTTGAACTCAAGATTCATATCTATATGTAAAATGTTCCCCTGAATCGATTGGTGAAGACTAGAACGTTCCATCTTTCCAATTAGTTGAGTTATGAGTATTTTGGTTTAATAAAGTGGATTTTCGAAAATTCCATTACGTTATTTGAAGGCGAATGAATGATTTTATTAAAAAACAGATTGTGCCAGTCGATTTTTCGTCGTAAAAAACCCCCGGTTACCAATTTATAGCCAATTTCATGTCGCAAAAATTTTTTTTTGTTGGAAATTTTGAAGCAAGGGGTAGGTATGGAAATATTTCGCGAATCAAATTGCTCTCTGTTATCTCCCTTAATGCTCGAAAATATGAACTCAAAATTCACATCTACATGTAAAGTGTTCCCCTGAATCGATTGGTGAAGACTAGAACGTTCTATCTCTCCGATTAGTCGAGTTATGGATACATAAAGTTTCAGAAATTGGATTTTCGAATATTTTCACGATTTAATTCGCTCTCTGCTATCTCCCTTAGTGGTTGGAAATTTAAACTTAAGATTCATATCTATATGTAAAAGGTTCCCCTGAATCGATTGGTGAAGACTAAAACGTTCCATCTTTCCAATTAGTCGAGTTATGAGTATTTTTGGTTATATAAAGTGGATTTTCGAAAATTCCATTACGTTATTTGAAGGCGAATGAATGATTTTTTCAAAAAACAGATTGTGCCAGTCGATTTTTCGTCGTAAAAAACCCCCGGTTACCAATTTATAGTCAATTTCATGTCGCAAAAATTTTTTTTTGTTGGAAATTTTGAAGCAAGGGGTAGGTATGGAAATATTTCGCGAATTAAATTGCTCTCTGTTATCTCCCTTAATGCTTGAAAATATGAACTCAAAATTCACATCTACATGTAAAGTGTTCCCCTGAATCGATTGGTGAAGACTAGAACGTTCTATCTCTCCGATTAGTCGAGTTATGGATACATAAAGTTTCAGAAATTGGATTTTCGAATATTTTCACGATTTAAATTGCTCTCTGCTATCTCCCTTAGTGGTTGGAAATTTAAACTCAAGATTCATATTTATATGTAAAATGTTCCCCTGAATCGATTGGTGAAGACTAGAACGTTCCATCTTTCCAATTAGTCAAGTTATGAGTATTTTGGTTTAATAAAGTGGATTTTCGAAAATTCCATTACGTTATTTGAAGGCGAATGAACGATTTTATTAAAAAACAGATTGTGCCAGTCGATTTTTCGTCGTAGAAAACCCCCGGTTACCAATTTATAGCCAATTTCATGTCGCAAAAATTTTTTTTCGTTGGAAATTTTGAAGCAAGGGGTAGGTATGGAAATATTTCGCGAATTAAACTGCTCTCTGTTATCTCCCTCAATGCTTGGAAATATGAACTCAAAATTCACATCTACATGTAAAATGTTCCCCTGAATCGATTGAAGAAGACTAGAACGTTCTATCTCTCCGATTAGTCGAGTTATGGATACATAAAGTTTCAGAAATTGGATTTTCGAATATTTTCACGATTTAATTTGCTCTCTGCTATCTCCCTTAATACTTGGAAATATGAACTCAAAATTCACATCTACATATGAAATGTTCCCCTGAATCGATTGGTGAAGACTAGAACGTTCTATCTCTCCGATTAGTCGAGTTATGGATACATAAAGTTTCACAAATTGGATTTTCGAATATTTTCACGATTTAATTTGCTCTCTGCTATCTCCCTTAGTGGTTGGAAATTTGAACTCAAGATTCATTTTTATATGTAAAATGTTCCCCTGAATCGATTGGTGAAGACTAGAACGTTCCATCTTTCCAATTAGTCGAGTTATGAGTATTTTTGGTTATATAAAGTGGAATTTCGAAAATTCCATTACAATATTTGAAGGCGAATTAATGATTTTATTAAAAAACAGATTGTGCCAGTCGATTTTTCGTCGTAAAAAACCCCCGGTTACCAATTTATAGCAAATTTCATGTTGCAAAAATTTTTTTTGTTGGAAATTTTGAAGCAAGGGGTAGGTATGGAAATATTTCGCGAATTAAATTGCTCTGTGTTATCTCCCTTAATGCTTGGAAATATGAACTCAAAATTCAAATCTACATGTAAAATGTTCCCCTGAATCGATTGGTGAAGACAAGAACGTTCTATCTCTCCGATTAGTCGAGTTATGGATACATAAAGTTTCAGAAATTGGATTTTCGAATATTTTCACGATTTAATTTGCTCTCTGCTATCTCCCTTAGTGGTTGGAAATTTGAACTCAAGATTCATTTCTATATGTAAAATGTTCCCCTGAATCGATTGGTGAAGACTAGAACGTTCCATCTTTCCAATTAGTCGAGTTATGAGTATTTTTGGTTATATAAAGTGGAATTTCGAAAATTCCATTACATTATTTGAGGGCGAATGAATGATTTTATTAAAAAGCAGATTGTGCCAGTCGATTTTTCGTCGTAAAAAACCCGCGGTTACCAATTTATAGCCAATTTCATGTCGCAAAAATTTTTTTTTGTTGGAAATTTTGAAGCAAGGGGTAGGTATGGAAATATTTCGCGAATTAAATTGCTCTCTGTTATCTCCCTTAAAGCTTGGAAATATGAACTGAAAATTCACATCTACATGTAAAATGTTCCCCTGAATCGATTGGTGAAGACTAGAACGTTCTATCTCTCCGATTAGTCGAGTTATGGATACATAACTTTTCAGAAATTGGATTTTCGAATATTTCCACGATTTAATTTGCTCTCTGCTATCTCCCTTAGTGGTTGGAGATTTAAACTCAAGATTTATATCTATATGTTAAATGTTCCCCTGAATCGATTGGTGAAGACTAGAACGTTCCATCTTTCCAATTAGTCGAGTTATGAGTATTTTGGTTTAATAAAGTGGATTTTCGAAAATTCCATTACGTTATTTGGAGGCGAATGAATGATTTTATTAAAAAACAGATTGTGCCAGTCGATTTTTCGTCGTAAAAAACCCCCGGTTACCAATTTATAGCCAATTTCATGTCGCAAAAATTTTTTTTTGTTGGAAATTTTGAAGCAAGGGGTAGGTATGGAAATATTTCGCGAATTAAATTGCTCTCTGTTATCTCCCTTAATGCTTGAAAATATGAACTCAAAATTCACATCTACATGTAAAGTGTTCCCCTGAATCGATTGGTGAAGACTAGAACGTTCTATCTCTCCGATTAGTCGAGTTATGGATACATAAAGTTTCAGAAATTGGATTTTCGAATATTTTCACGATTTAATTTGCTCTCTGCTATCTCCCTTAGTGGTTGGAAATTTAAACTTGAGATTCATATCCATATGTAAAAGGTTCCCCTGAATCGATTGGTGAAGACTAGAACGTTCCATCTTTCCAATTAGTCGAGTTATGAGTATTTTTGGTTATATAAAGTGGATTTTCGAAAATTCCATTACGTTATTTGAAGGCGAATGAATGATTTTTTCAAAAAACAGATTGTGCCAGTCGATTTTTCGTCGTAAAAAAACCCCCGGTTACCAATTTATAGCCAATTTCATGTCGCAAAAATTTTTTTTTGTTGGAAATTTTGAAGCAAGGGGTAGGTATGGAAATATTTCGCGAATTAAATTGCTCTCTGTTATCTCCCTTAAAGCTTGGAAATATGAACTGAAAATTCACATCTACAAGTAAAATGTTCCCCTGAATCGATTGGTGAAGACTAGAACGTTCTATCTCTCCGATTAGTCGAGTTATGGATACATAAAGTTTCAGAAATTGGATTTTCGAATATTTTCACGATTTAATTTGCTCTCTGCTATCTCCCTTAGTGGTTGGAGATTTAAACTCAAGATTTATATCTATATGTTAAATGTTCCCCTGAATCGATTGGTGAAGACTAGATCGTTCCATCTTTTCAATTAGTCGAGTTATGAGTATTTTGGTTTAATAAAGTGGATTTTCGAAAATTCCATTACGTTATTTGAAGGCGAATGAATGATTTTTTCAAAAAACAGATTGTGCCAGTCGATTTTTCGTCGTAAAAAAACCCCCGGTTACCAATTTATAGCCAATTTCATGTCGCAAAAATTTTTTTTTGTTGGAAATTTTGAAGCAAGGGGTAGGTATGGAAATATTTCGCGAATTAAACTGCTCTCTGTTATCTCCCTCAATGCTTGGAAATATGAACTCAAAATTCACATCTACATGTAAAATGTTCCCCTGAATCGATTGAAGAAGACTAGAACATTCTATCTCTCCGATTAGTCGAGTTATGGATACATAAAGTTTCAGAAATTGGATTTTCGAATATTTTCACGATTTAATTTGCTCTCTGCTATCTCCCTTAGTGGTTGGAAGTTCAAACTTAAGATTCATATCTATATGTAAAAGGTTCCCCTGAATCGATTGGTGAAGACTAGAACGTTCCATCTTTCCAATTAGTCGAGTTATGAGTATTTTTGGTTATATAAAGTGGATTTTCGAAAATTCCATTACGTTATTTGAAGGCGAATGAATGATTTTTTCAAAAAACAGATTGTGCCAGTCGATTTTTCGTCGTAAAAAACCCCCGGTTACCAATTTATAGCCAATTTCATGTCGCAAAAATTTTTTTTTGTTGGAAATTTTGAAGCAAGGGGTAGGTATGGAAATATTTCGCGAATTAAATTGCTCTCTGTTATCTCCCTTAAAGCTTGGAAATATGAACTGAAAATTCACATCTACATGTAAAATGTTCCCCTGAATCGATTGGTGAAGACTAGAACGTTCTATCTCTCCGATTAGTCGAGTTATGGATACATAAAGTTTCAGAAATTGGATTTTCGAATATTTTCACGATTTAATTTGCTCTCTGCTATCTCCCTTAGTGGTTGGAAATTTGAACTCAAGATTCATATCTATATGTAAAATGTTCCCCTTAATCGATTGGTGAAGACTAGAACGTTCCATCTTTCCAATAAGTCGAGTTATGAGTATTTTTGGTTTAATAAAGTGGATTTTCGAAAATTCCATTACGTTATTTGAAGGCGAATGAATGATTTTATTAAAAAACAGATTGTGCCAGTCAATTTTTCGTCGTAAAAAACCCCCGGTTAACAATTTATAGTCAATTTCATGTCGCAAAAATTTTTTTTTGTTGGAAATTTTGAAGCAAGGGGTAGGTATGGAAATATTTCGCGAATTAAATTGCTCTCTGTTATCTCCCTTAAAGCTTGGAAATATGAACTGAAAATTCACATCTACATGTAAAATGTTCCCCTGAATCGATTGGTGAAGACTAGAACGTTCTATCTCTCCGATTAGTCGAGTTATGGATACATAAAGTTTCAGAAATTGGATTTTCGAATATTTTCACGATTTAATTTGCTCTCTGCTATCTCCCTTAGTGGTTGGAAATTTAAACTCAAGATTCATATCTATATGTAAAATGTTGCCCTTAATCGATTGGTGAAGACTAGAACGTTCCATCTTTCCAATAAGTCGAGTTATGAGTATTTTTGGTTTAATAAAGTGGATTTTCGAAAATTCCATTACGTTATTTGAAGGCGAATGAATGATTTTATTAAAAAACAGATTGTGCCAGTCGAATTTTCGTCGTAAAAAACCCCCGGTTACCAATTTATAGCCAATTTCATGTCGCAAAAATTTTTTTTTGTTGGAAATTTTGAAGCAAGGGGTAGGTATGGAAATATTTCGCGAATTAAACTGCTATCTGTTATCTCCCTTAATGCCTAGAAATATGAACTCAAAATTCACATCTACATGTAAAATGTTCCCCTAAATCGATTGGTGAAGACTAGAACGTTCTATCTCTCCGATTAGTCGAGTTATGGATACATAAAGTTTCAGAAATTGGATTTTCGAATATTTTCACGATTTAATTTGCTCTCTGCTATCTCCCTTAGTGGTTGGAAATTTGAACTCAAGATTTATTTCTATATGTAAAATGTTCCCCTGAATCGATTGGTGAAGACTAGAACGTTCCATCTTCCCAATTAGTCGAGTTATGAGTATTTTGGTTTAATAAAGTGGATTTTCGAGAATTCCATTACGTTATTTGAAGGCGAATGAATGATTTTATTAAAAAACAGATTGTGCCAGTCGATTTTTCGTCGTAAAAAACCCCCGGTTACCAATTTATAGCCAATTTCATGTCGCAAAAATTTTTTTTTGTTGGAAATTTTGAAGCAAGGGGTAGGTATGGAAATATTTCGCGAATTAAATTGCTCTCTGTTATCTCCCTTAATGCTTGGAAATATGAACTGAAAATTCACATCTACATGTAAAATGTTCCCCTGAATCGATTGGTGAAGACTAGAACGTTCTATCTCTCCGATTAGTTGAGTTATGGATACATAAAGTTTCAGAAATTGGATTTTCGAATATTTTCACGATTTAATTTGCTCTCTGCTATCTCCCTTAGTGGTTGGAGATTCAAACTCAAGATTTATATCTATATGTTAAATGTTCCCCTGAATCGATTGGTGAAGACTAGAACGTTCCATCTTTCCAATTAGTCGAGTTATGAGTATTTTGGTTTAATAAAGTGGATTTTCGAAAATTCCATTACGTTATTTGAAGGCGAATGAATGATTTTATTAAAAAACAGATTGTGCCAGTCGATTTTTCGTCGTAAAAAACCCCCGGTTACTAATTTATAGCCACTTTCATGTCGCAAAAATTTTTTTTTGTTGGAAATTTTGAAGCAAGGGGTAGGTATGGAAATATTTCGCGAATTAAATTGCTCTCTGTTATCTCCCTTAATGCTTGAAAATATGAACTCAAAATTCACATCTACATGTAAAGTGTTCCCCTGAATCGATTGGTGAAGACTAGAACGTTCTATCTCTCCGATTAGTCGAGTTATGGATACATAAAGTTTCAGAAATTGGATTTTCGAATATTTTCACGATTTAATTTGCTCTCTGCTATCTCCCTTAGTGGTTGGAAGTTCAAACTTAAGATTCATATCTATATGTAAAAGGTTCCCCTGAATCGATTGGTGAAGACTAGAACGTTCCATCTTTCCAATTAGTCGAGTTATGAGTATTTTTGGTTATATAAAGTGGATTTTCGAAAATTCCATTACGTTATTTGAAGGCGAATGAATGATTTTTTCAAAAAACAGATTGTGCCAGTCGATTTTTCGTCGTAAAAAACCCCCGGTTACCAATTTATAGCCAATTTCATGTCGCAAAAATTTTTTTTTGTTGGAAATTTTGAAGCAAGGGGTAGGTATGGAAATATTTCGCGAATTAAATTGCTCTCTGTTATCTCCCTTAAAGCTTGGAAATATGAACTGAAAATTCACATCTACATGTAAAATGTTCCCCTGAATCGATTGGTGAAGACTAGAACGTTCTATCTCTCCGATTAGTCGAGTTATGGATACATAAAGTTTCAGAAATTGGATTTTCGAATATTTTCACGATTTAATTTGCTCTCTGCTATCTCCCTTAGTGGTTGGAAATTTGAACTCAAGATTCATATCTATATGTAAAATGTTCCCCTTAATCGATTGGTGAAGACTAGAACGTTCCATCTTTCCAATAAGTCGAGTTATGAGTATTTTTGGTTTAATAAAGTGGATTTTCGAAAATTCCATTACGTTATTTGAAGGCGAATGAATGATTTTATTAAAAAACAGATTGTGCCAGTCAATTTTTCGTCGTAAAAAACCCCCGGTTAACAATTTATAGTCAATTTCATGTCGCAAAAATTTTTTTTTGTTGGAAATTTTGAAGCAAGGGGTAGGTATGGAAATATTTCGCGAATTAAATTGCTCTCTGTTATCTCCCTTAAAGCTTGGAAATATGAACTGAAAATTCACATCTACATGTAAAATGTTCCCCTGAATCGATTGGTGAAGACTAGAACGTTCTATCTCTCCGATTAGTCGAGTTATGGATACATAAAGTTTCAGAAATTGGATTTTCGAATATTTTCACGATTTAATTTGCTCTCTGCTATCTCCCTTAGTGGTTGGAAATTTAAACTCAAGATTCATATCTATATGTAAAATGTTGCCCTTAATCGATTGGTGAAGACTAGAACGTTCCATCTTTCCAATAAGTCGAGTTATGAGTATTTTTGGTTTAATAAAGTGGATTTTCGAAAATTCCATTACGTTATTTGAAGGCGAATGAATGATTTTATTAAAAAACAGATTGTGCCAGTCGAATTTTCGTCGTAAAAAACCCCCGGTTACCAATTTATAGCCAATTTCATGTCGCAAAAATTTTTTTTTGTTGGAAATTTTGAAGCAAGGGGTAGGTATGGAAATATTTCGCGAATTAAACTGCTATCTGTTATCTCCCTTAATGCCTATAAATATGAACTCAAAATTCACATCTACATGTAAAATGTTCCCCTAAATCGATTGGTGAAGACTAGAACGTTCTATCTCTCCGATTAGTCGAGTTATGGATACATAAAGTTTCAGAAATTGGATTTTCGAATATTTTCACGATTTAATTTGCTCTCTGCTATCTCCCTTAGTGGTTGGAAATTTGAACTCAAGATTTATTTCTATATGTAAAATGTTCCCCTGAATCGATTGGTGAAGACTAGAACGTTCCATCTTCCCAATTAGTCGAGTTATGAGTATTTTTGGTTATATAAAGTGGATTTTCGAAAATTCCATTACGTTATTTGAAGGCGAACGAATGATTTTTTCAAAAAACAGATTGTGCCAGTCGATTTTTCGTCGTGAAAAACCCACGGTTACCAATTTATAGCCAATTTCATGTCGCAAAAATTTTTTTTTGTTGGAAATTTTGAAGCAAGGGGTAGGTATGGAAATATTTCGCGAATTAAATTGCTCTCTTTTATCTCCCTTAATGCTTGAAAATATGAACTCAAAATTCACATCTACATGTAAAGTGTTCCCCTGAATCGATTGGTGAAGACTAGAACGTTCTATCTCTCCGATTAGTCGAGTTATGGATACATAAAGTTTCAGAAATTGGATTTTCGAATATTTTCACGATTTAATTTGCTCTCTGCTATCTCCCTTAGTGGTTGGAAATTTAAACTTAAGATTTATATCTATATGTAAAAGGTTCCCCTGAATCGATTGGTGAAGACTAGAACGTTCCATCTTTCCAATTAGTCGAGTTATGAGTATTTTTGGTTATATAAAGTGGATTTTCGAAAATTCCATTACGTTATTTGAAGGCGAACGAATGATTTTTTCAAAAAACAGATTGTGCCAGTCGATTTTTCGTCGTAAAAAACCCCCGGTTACCAATTTATAGCCAATTTCATGTCGCAAAAATTTTTTTTTGTTGGAAATTTTGAAGCAAGGGGTAGGTATGGAAATATTTCGCGAATTAAATTGCTCTCTGTTATCTCCCTTAAAGCTTGGAAATATGAACTGAAAATTCACATCTACATGTAAAATGTTCCCCTGAATCGATTGGTGAAGACTAGAACGTTCTATCTCTCCGATTAGTTGAGTTATGGATACATAAAGTTTCAGAAATTGGATTTTCGAATATTTTCACGATTTAATTTGCTCTCTGCTATCTCCCTTAGTGGTTAGAGATTTGAACTCAAGATTCATATGTATATGTAAAATGTTCCCCTGAATCGAATGGTGAAGACTAGAACGTTCCATCTTTCCAATTAGTCGAGTTATGAGTATTTTGGTTTAATAAAGTGGATTTTCGAAAATTCCATTACGTTATTTGAAGGCGAATGAATGATTTTATTAAAAAACAGATTGTGCCAGTCGATTTTTCGTCGTAAAAAACCCCCGGTTACCAATTTATAGCCAATTTCATGTCGCAAAAATTTTTTTTTGTTGGAAATTTTGAAGCAAGGTATGGAAATATTTCGCGAATTAAATTGCTCTCTGTTATCTCCCTTAATGCTCGAAAATATGAACTCAAAATTCACATCTACATGTAAAGTGTTCCCCTGAATCGGTTGGTGAAGACTAGAACGTTCTATCTCTCCGATTAGTCGAGTTATGGATACATAAATTTTCAGAAATTGGATTTTCGAATATTTTCACGATTTAATTTGCTCTCTGCTATCTCCCTTAGTGGTTGGAAATTTGAACTCAAGATTCATGTCCATATGTAAAATGTTCCCCTAAATCGATTGGTGAAGACTAGAACGTTCCATCTTCCCAATTAGTCGAGTTATGAGTATTTTTGGTTTAATAAAGTGGATTTTCGAAAATTCCATTACGTTATTTGAAGGCGAATGAATGATTTTATTAAAAAACAGATTGTGCCAGTCAATTTTTCGTCGTAAAAAACCCCTGGTTAACAATTTATAGCCAATTTCATGTCGCAAAAATTTTTTTTTGTTGGAAATTTTGAAGCAAGGGGTAGGTATGGAAATATTTCGCGAATTAAATTGCTCTCTGTTATCTCCCTTAATACTTGGAAATATGAACTTAAAATTCACATCTACATGTAAAATGTTCCCCTGAATCGATTGGTGAAGACTAGAACGTTCTATCTCTCCGATTAGTCGAGTTATGGATACATAAAGTTTCAGAAATTGGATTTTCGAATATTTTCACGATTTAATTTGCTCTCTGCTATCTCCCTTAGTGGTTGGAAATTCAAACTCAAGATTCATATCTATATGTGAAATGTTCCCCTGAATCGATTGGTGAAGACTAGAACGTTCCATCTTCCCAATTAGTCGAGTTATGAGTATTTTTGGTTATTAAAGTGGAATTTCGAAAATTCCATTACGTTAGTTGAAGGCGAATGAATGATTTTATTAAAAAACAGATTGTGCCAGTCGAATTTTCGTAGTAAAAAACCCCCGGTTACCAATTTATAGCCAATTTCATGTCGAATCGATTGGTGAAGACTAGAACGTTCTATCTCTCCGATTAGTCGAGTTATGGATACATAAAGTTTCAGAAATTGGATTTTCGAATATTTTCACGATTTAATTTGCTCTCTGCGATCTCCCTTAGTGGTTGGAGATTTAAACTCAAGATTCATATCTATATGTAAAATGTTCCCCTGAATCGATTGGTGAAGACTAGAACGTTCCATCTTTCCAATTAGTCGAGTTATGAGTATTTTGGTTTAATAAAGTGGATTTTCGAAAATTCCATTACGTTATTTGAAGGCGAATGAATGATTTTATTAAAAAACAGATTGTGCCAGTCGATTTTTCGTCGTAAAAAACCTCCGGTTACCAATTTATAGCCAATTTCATGTCGCAAAAATTTTTTTTTGTTGGAAATTTTGAAGCAAGGGGTAGGTATGGAAATATTTCGCGAATTAAATTGCTCTCTGTTATCTCACTTAATGCTTGAAAATATGAACTCAAAATTCACATCTACATGTAAAGTGTTCCCCTGAATCGATTGGTGAAGACTAGAACGTTCTATCTCTCCGATTAGTCGAGTTATGGATACATAAATTTTCAGAAATTGGATTTTCGAATATTTTCACGATTTAATTTGCTCTCTGCTATCTCCCTTAGTGGTTGGAAATTTGAACTCAAGATTCATGTCCATATGTAAAATGTTCCCCTAAATCGATTGGTGAAGACTAGAACGTTCCATCTTTCCAATTAGTTGAGTTATGAGTATTCTTGGTTTAATAAAGTGGATTTTCGAAAATTCCATTACGTTATTTGAAGGCGAATGAATGATTTTATTAAAAAACAGATTGTGCCAGTCGAATTTTCGTCGTAAAAAACCCCCGGATACCAATTTATAGCCAATTTCATGTCGCAAAAATTTTTTTTTGTTGGAAATTTTGAAGCAAGGGGTAGGTATAGAAATATTTCGCGAATTAAATTGCTCTCTGTTATCTCCCTTAATACTTGGAAATATGAACTCAAAATTCACATCTACATGTAAAATGTTCCCCTGAATCGATTGGTGAAGACTAGAACGTTCTATCTCTCCGTTTAGTCGAGTTATGGATACATAAAGTTTCAGAAATTGGATTTTCGAATATTTTCACGATTTAATTTGCTCTCTGCTATCTCCCTTAGTGGTTGGAAATTTAAACTCAAGATTCATATCTATATGTAAAATGTTCCCCTAAATCGATTGGTGAAGACTAGAACGTTCCATCTTCCCAATTAGTCGAGTTATGATTATTTTTGGTTTAATAAAGTGGATTTTCGAAAATTCCATTACGTTATTTGAAGGCGAATGAATGATTTTATTGAAAAACAGATTGTGCCAGTCGATTTTTCGTCGTAAAAAACCCCCGGTTACCAATTTATAGCCAATTTCATGTCGCAAAAATTTTTTTTTGTTGGAAATTTTGAAGCAAGGTATGGAAATATTTCGCGAATTAAATTGCTGTCTGTTATCTCCCTTAATGCTCGAAAATATGAACTCAAAATTCACATCTACATGTAAAGTGTTCCCCTGAATCGGTTGGTGAAGACTAGAACGTTCTATCTCTCCGATTAGTCGAGTTATGGATACATAAATTTTCAGAAATTGGATTTTCGAATATTTTCACGATTTAATTTGCTCTCTGCTATCTCCCTTAGTGGTTGGAAATTTGAACTCAAGATTCATGTCCATATGTAAAATGTTCCCCTAAATCGATTGGTGAAGACTAGAACGTTCCATCTTCCCAATTAGTCGAGTTATGAGTATTTTTGGTTTAATAAAGTGGATTTTCGAAAATTCCATTACGTTATTTGAAGGCGAATGAATGATTTTATTAAAAAACAGATTGTGCCAGTCAATTTTTCGTCGTAAAAAACCCCTGGTTAACAATTTATAGCCAATTTCATGTCGCAAAAATTTTTTTTTGTTGGAAATTTTGAAGCAAGGGGTAGGTATGGAAATATTTCGCGAATTAAATTGCTCTCTGTTATCTCCCTTAATACTTGGAAATATGAACTTAAAATTCACATCTACATGTAAAATGTTCCCCTGAATCGATTGGTGAAGACTAGAACGTTCTATCTCTCCGATTAGTCGAGTTATGGATACATAAAGTTTCAGAAATTGGATTTTCGAATATTTTCACGATTTAATTTGCTCTCTGCTATCTCCCTTAGTGGTTGGAAATTCAAACTCAATATTAATATCTATATGTGAAATGTTCCCCTGAATCGATTGGTGAAGACTAGAACGTTCCATCTTCCCAATTAGTCGAGTTATGAGTATTTTTGGTTATTAAAGTGGAATTTCGAAAATTCCATTACGTTATTTGAAGGCGAATGAATGATTTTATTAAAAAACAGATTGTGCCAGTCGAATTTTCGTAGTAAAAAACCCCCGGTTACCAATTTATAGCCAATTTCATGTCGAATCGATTGGTGAAGACTAGAACGTTCTATCTCTCCGATTAGTCGAGTTATGGATACATAAAGTTTCAGAAATTGGATTTTCGAATATTTTCACGATTTAATTTGCTCTCTGCGATCTCCCTTAGTGGTTGGAGATTTAAACTCAAGATTCATATCTATATGTAAAATGTTCCCCTGAATCGATTGGTGAAGACTAGAACGTTCCATCTCTCCAATTAGTCGAGTTATGAGTATTTTGGTTTAATAAAGTGGATTTTCGAAAATTCCATTACGTTATTTGAAGGCGAATGAATGATTTTATTAAAAAACAGATTGTGCCAGTCGATTTTTCGTCGTAAAAAACCTCCGGTTACCAATTTATAGCCAATTTCATGTCGCAAAAATTTTTTTTTGTTGGAAATTTTGAAGCAAGGGGTAGGTATGGAAATATTTCGCGAATTAAATTGCTCTCTGTTATCTCACTTAATGCTTGAAAATATGAACTCAAAATTCACATCTGCATGTAAAGTGTTCCCCTGAATCGATTGGTGAAGACTAGAACGTTCTATCTTTCCGATTAGTCGAGTTATGGATACATAAAGTTTCAGAAATTGGATTTTCGAATATTTTCACGATTTAATTTGCTCTCTGCTATCTCCCTTAGTGGTTGGAAATTTAAACTCAAGATTCATATCTATATGTAAAATGTTCCCCTAAATCGATTGGTGAAGACTAGAACGTTCCATCTTCCCAATTAGTCGAGTTATGAGTATTTTTGGTTTAATAAAGTGGATTTTCGAAAATTCCATTACGTTATTTGAAGGCGAATGAATGATTTTATTGAAAAACAGATTGTGCCAGTCGATTTTTCGTCGTAAAAAACCCCCGGTTACCAATTTATAGCCAATTTCATGTCGCAAAAATTTTTTTTGTTGGAAATTTTGAAGCAAGGGGTAGGTATGGAAATATTTCGCGAATTAAACTGCTCTCTGTTATCTCCCTCAATGCCTAGAAATATGAACTTAAAATTCACATCTACATGTAAAATGTTCCCCTGAATCGATTGGTGAAGACTAGAACGTTCTATCTCTCCGATTAGTCGAGTTATGGATACATAAAGTTTCAGAAATTGGATTTTCGAATATTTTCACGATTTAATTTGCTCTCTGCTATCTCCCTTAGTGGTTGGAAATTTAAACTCAAGATTCATATCTGTATGTAAAATGTTCCCCTAAATCGATTGGTGAAGACTAGAACGTTCCATCTTTCCAGTAAGTCGAGTTATGAGTATTTTTGGTTTAATAAAGTGGATTTTCGAAAATTCCATTACGTTATTTGAAGGCGAATGAATGATTTTATTGAAAAACAGATTGTGCCAGTCGATTTTTCGTCGTAAAAAACCCCCCGTTACCAATTTATAGCCAATTTCATGTCGCAAAAATTTTTTTTTGTTGGAAATTTTGAAGCAAGGGGTAGGTATGGAAATATTTCGCGAATTAAATTGCTCTCTGTTATCTCCCTTAATACTTGGAAATATGAACTTAAAATTCACATCCACATGTAAAATGTTTCCCTGAATCGATTGGTGAAGACTAGAACGTTCTATCTCTCCGATTAGTCGAGTTATGGATACATAAAGTTTCAGAAATTGGATTTTCGAATATTTTCACGATTTAATTTGCTCTCTGCTATCTCCCTTAGTGGTTGGAAATTTAAACTCAAGATTCATATCTATATGTAAAATGTTCCCCTGAATCGATTGGTGAAGACTAGAACGTTCCATCTTTCCAATTAGTCGAGTTATGAGTATTTTTGGTTTAATAAAGTAGATTTTCGAAAATTCCATTACGTTATTTGAAGGCGAATGAATGATTTTATTAAAAAACAGATTGTGCCAGTTGATTTTTCGTCGTAAAAAACCCCCGGTTACCAATTTATAGCCAATTTCATGTCGCAAAAATTTTTTTTGTTGGAATTTTTGAAGCAAGGGGTAGGTATGGAAATATTTCGCGAATTAAACTGCTCTCCGTTATCTCCCTCAATGCCTAGAAATATGAACTTAAAATTCACATCTACATGTAAAATGTTCCCCTGAATCGATTGGTGGAGACTAGAACGTTCTATCTCTCCGATTAATCGAGTTATGGATACATAAAGTTTCAGAAATTGGATTTTCGAATATTTTCACGATTTAATTTGCTCTCTGCTATCTCCCTTAGTGGTTGGAAATTTAAACTCAAGATTCATATCTATATGTAAAATGTTCCCCTAAATCGATTGGTGAAGACTAGAACGTTCCATCTTTCCAATAAGTCGAGTTATGAGTATTTTTGGTTTAATAAAGTGGATTTTCGAAAATTCCATTACGTTATTTGAAGGCGAATGAATGATTTTATTAAAAAACAGATTGTGCCAGTCGATTTTTCGTCGTAAAAAACCCCCCGTTACCAATTTATAGCCAATTTCATGTCGCAAAAATTTTTTTTTGTTGGAAATTTTGAAGCAAGGGGTAGGTATGGAAATATTTCGCGAATTAAATTGCTCTCTGTTATCTCCCTTAATACTTGGAAATATGAACTCAAAATTCACATCCACATGTAAAATGTTTCCCTGAATCGATTGGTGAAGACTAGAACGTTCTATCTCTCCGATTAGTCGAGTTATGGATACATAAATTTCAGAAATTGGATTTTCGAATATTTTCACGATTTAATTTGCTCTCTGCTATCTCCCTTAGTGGTTGGAAATTTGAACTCAAGATTCATGTCTATATGTAAAATGTTCCCCTGAATCGATTGGTGAAGACTAGAACGTTCCATCTTCCCAATAAGTCGAGTTATGAGTATTTTTGGTTTAATAAAGTGGATTTTCGAAAATTCCATTACGTTATTTGAAGGCGAATGAATGATTTTATTTAAAAAACAGATTGTGCCAGTCGATTTTTCGTCGCAAAAAACCCCCGGTTACCAATTTATAGCCAATTTCATGTCGCAAATTTTTTTTTTGTTGGAAATTTTGAAGCAAGGGGTAGGTATGGAAATATTTCGCGAATTAAATTGCTCTCTGTTATCTCCCTTAATGCTTGGAAATATGGAATCAAAATTCACATCTACATGTAAAATGTTCCCCTGAATCGATTGGTGAAGACTAAAACGTTCTATCTCTCCGATTAGTCGAGTTATGGATACATAAAATTTCAGAAATTGGATTTTCGAATATTTTCACGATTTAATTTGCTCTCTGCTATCTCCCTTAGTGGTTGGAAATTCAAACTCAAGATTCATATCTATATGTAAAATGTTCCTTTGAATCGATTGGTGAAGACTAGAGTGTTCCTTTTTTCCAATTAGTCGAGTTATGAGTATTTTTGGTTATATAAAGTGGAATTTCGAAAATTCCATTACATTATTTGAAGGCGAATGAATGATTTTATTAAAAAACAGATTGTGCCAGTCGATTTTTCGTCGCAAAAAAACTTGGTTACCAATTTATAGCCAATTTCATGTCGCAAAAATTTTTTTTTTGTTGGAAATTTTGAAGCAAGGGGTAGGTATGGAAATATTTCGCGAATTAAATTGCTCTCTGTTATCTCCCTTAATGCTTGGAAATATGAACTCAAAATTCACATCTACATGTAAAATGTTCCCCTGAATCGATTGGTGGAGATTAGAACGTTCTATCTCTCCGATTAGTCGAGTTATGGATACATAAAGTTTCAGAAATTGGATTTTCGAATATTTTCACGATTTAATTTGCTCTCTGCTATCTCCCTTAGTGGTTGGAAATTCAAACTCAAGATTCATATCTATATGTAAAATGTTCCTTTGAATCGATTGGTGAAGACTAGATTGTTCCTTTTTTCCAATTAGTCGAGTTATGAGTATTTTTGGTTATATAAAGTGGAATTTCGAAAATTCCATTACATTATTTGAAGGCGAATGAATGATTTTATTAAAAAACAGATTGTGCCAGTCGATTTTTTGTCGCAAAAAAACTTGGTTACCAATTTATAGCCAATTTCATGTCGCAAAAATTTTTTTTTTGTTGGAAATTTTGAAGCAAGGGGTAGGTATGGAAATATTTCGCGAATTAAATTGCTCTCTGTTATCTCCCTTAATGCTTGGAAATATGAACTCAAAATTCACATTTACATGTAAAATGTTCCCCTGAATCGATTGGTGAAGACTAGAACGTTCTATCTCTCCGATTAGTCGAGTTATGGATACATAAAGTTTCAGAAATTGGATTTTCGAATATTTTCACGATTTAATTTGCTCTCTGCTATCTCCCTTAATGCTTGGAAATATGAACTCAAAATTCACATCTACATGTAAAATATTCCCCCGAATCGATTGGTGAAGACTAGAACGTTCCATCTTTCCAATTAGTTGAGTTATGAGTATTTTTGGTTATATAAAGTGGAATTTCGAAAATTCCATTACATTATTTGAAGGCGAATGGATGATTTTATTAAAAAACAGATTGTGCCAGTCAATTTTTCGTCGCAAAAAACCCCCGGTTACCAATTTATAGCCAATTTCATGTCGCAAAAATTTTTTTTTGTAGGTATGGAAATATTTCGCGAATTAAATTGCTCTCTGTTATCTCCCTTAATGCTTGAAAATATGAACTCAAAATTCATATCTACATGTAAAATGTTGCCCTGAATCGATTGGTGGAGATTAGAACGTTCTATCTCTCCGATTAGTCGAGTTATGGATACATAAAGTTTCAGAAATTGGATTTTCGAATATTTTCACGATTTAATTTGCTCTCTGCTATCTCCCTTAGTGGTTGGAAATTCAAACTCAAGATTCATATCTATATGTAAAATGTTCCCCTGAATCGATTGGTGAAGACTAGAACGTTCCATCTCTCCAATTAGTCGAGTTATGAGTATTTTTGGTTTAATAAAGTGGATTTTCGAAAATTCCATTACGTTATTTGAAGGCGAATGAATGATTTTATTAAAAAACAGATTGTGCCAGTCGATTTTTCGTCGTAAAAAACCCCCGGTTACCAATTTATAGCCAATTTCATGTCGCAAAAATTTTTTTTTGTTGGAAATTTTGGAGCAAGGGGTAGGTATGGAAATATTTCGCGAATTAAATTGCTCTCTGTTATCTCCCTTAATGCTTGGAAATATGAACTCAAAATTCACATCTACATGTAAAATGTTTCCCTGAATCGATTGGTGAAGACTAGAACGTTCTATCGCTCCGATTAGTCGAGTTATGGATACATAAAGTTTCAGAAATTGGATTTTCGAATATTTTCACGATTTAATTTGCTCTCTGCTATCTCCCTTAATGCTTGGAAATATGAACTCAAAATCTCATCTACATGTAAAATGTTCCCCTGAATCGATTGGTGAAGACTAGAACGTTCTATCTCTTCGATTAGTCGAGTTATGGATACATAAAATTTCAGAAATTGGATTTTCGAATATTTTCACGATTTAATTTGCTCTCTGCTATCTCCCTTAATGCTTGGAAATATGAACAACTCAAAATTCACATCTACATGTAAAATGTTCTCCTGAATCGATTGGTGAAGACTAGAACGTTCTATCTCTCCGATTAGTCGAGTTATGGATACATAAAGTTTCAGAAATTGGATTTTCGAATATTTTCACGATTTAATTTGCTCTCTGCTATCTCCCAGGTCCTAGGAGTATATATCTTCAATGAGATTCGAATATAATGTATGAGGTTGCTTTCTACTCTTCCATGCACAACCAACAGATAGGTTGCCCCCTATATATGCTGAGGTTTAATATTTTGTTAGTCAGGGACTTGAGGGTTTTTTTGACCAGGAGTTTGCAATGTTCCTGCTTTGGAACGTGGCCCCAGTATATCTGATGTTTAGTTCGAATTCTAAGAGATGTAATAGCACGTGCAATAGTTTTTGATATTCCAATTACAGGTTCAGGACCAGTGAATGCAGTTTTAGACCCTATCTTTGCTAGGTTGTCTGCCGTTTCCTTGCCTACGATACTCTTGTGCCTGGAAGAGTTACTCTATTACGGTTTGCCAGGGTAAAGAGTTTCTGTAGGCAGTCCCAGACTAGTCCACATTTGATCTGGTGACTTGCTAAAGATTTCAGCTCTGTCTGACTATCTGAGATCATAAGAATCTTTTGGCCTCCATGTCCCCTTTCGATATTCATTTGCAAACACTTGTCGATAGAGTAGATCCCCACCTGCACATGTATGCAATATGATCCATATTGATTAAAATCAAAATTTAATTTCATTGAAGCCAGACATTTTATTAACTTTAACAAGCAATAAGCTTTCCACTCGATTTTCACTAAAAATTATCACTTTGTTATCATAAAATTGAAACTTTATTCAAAAAACGCAATGGAGTATTTTTTTCCGTAGGCTGCACTAGGTTACTTTTGCCATTCGCGGACTTCTTTCACGATGCGGCATTATGGGTAGCACAAAATGATTGAAGGAGTACAAGCCCTTTCTTTTGCGAGACCATCATCCCCGACAATTCCTTTATAACCAGGCATTCTTACAAACTTGCTTGGAGGGGCGGAGAGACGACAAAATCTGCATTCACAAACCGCTACAAAAATATTCCATTTGAACACAATTTCTATATAGAACTAGAAAGGAGCAAATACTGCGGACTTAAATAATTTAAAAGCAAGGAAAATAACACACCATATCTTAGAAGCTTCAGCTGTAATAGTAAATAGTAGAGGTGTTTTTTCTCTTTAGGAATTTGACTTAAAAACGCTCAGTAGACTCGGAAATTATTTCTCATTAAACAGCTCGGATTTAATCGGAAAAAACAAAACTTCTCATGCAATTACAAGTGCAAATTTATGAAAAAAAAAACGAACTAAAACTGTACCGGTAATCCGGAGCTTCTTATTAAATAAATTCTTTTTGTACTCTGCATACTTAGATATTATATACCCTGAAGCCAAACTAATTAAGAGCAAGCCACCGTATAGAATCTAGTAGCCCGTAATATCAACAGTAATTATCTCGGTATGCCTTGACAAGGTTATAGAGAACGCAAAAGAATCGATCTCTCATAATAATTATGTGGTGTTCTAAATGTTCCGCAGTATGACATTTAAAATGGAGTCCAACGATACAAGAGTGCATGGCAAAGGTTGTTCAGACAACCGGACGCTATTTATTTTATATGTATATGGCTGCCGATAGCAAAGCGGCAACTTTTTTATGAACTATCTATCCGCTGACAATGATGACGAGGTGTTTTCATTGGCGTAGGTATCCAAACGTTTAACTGTATTGTTTATATTTATTTATTAGTGACGTTAAACTTTCGTCTTGGTTTTTATAGGGAAACACTTTGGCGAAACGATATTTAATTCACAACAAGGAAAGTTGGAACAATTATCAAATGGTATGTAAAAAGATTTGTGACAACAAAAGCAACGAAACTGGAAAGGCCCGTACACTGATCTCACGAAAATCAACGACACAGTCTACGTCTACTACGTCTAGTATCAAGGTGATCCATATCGAGGGATAAGCACCTTAATGCGGGCCCGATCCACCCTGTTGGCTCTAACCAAACTCCAACAGTCAGATTGTTCGAGACGAATGACTTGGAAAGAGAGAGCAATGTTACGTCGGACTTGTACTGAGGATATATATTGGTCCATAAAGACAAAGAAGAAGACATACATCTAAAATCAGGCGAAACTGTTCATTAGAGGACATTCGCCATCTATTACGGCATATCTAATAAGGAAAGATAGGAAAACTGTCAAAGCCGTAGTATTAATGTTAACAGGGTTGACAGAGGAAGCCATGTGCAGATTCTGTCACGTAAAAGAGAAAACTGCAGAGTACATCCTATGCCATTGCCACTTCCTGGCAAATGTGCAGTTTCTTATACTAGGCGACGAGAAGCCACCGGCAAGAAATTACATGAAAGATTCAGTTTCTAGGCTGATTAGCAACTTTAGAAGAGTCGAGCTGGAGGATGTAATCTAAATTCAGAGGGCCACAAGATATCTGAATAGTTCGTAGTAATATTGGCCGATTATCCACCTCATCAAACCTTATCTATCCTACCACTGGAAAATTTAATAATTATAACTTATACCCATGTATCGATTAACTGGAGTTATTTATTTAATAACAATGTTAGTTTGAATCGACTTTAAATTTGTTAAACAACTTCAACTTTCTATATTTTGTTCTGGAGACGCTTGTGAATACCGTAGAGTAAAAAGGTCGTTCACTACGTTTTATATTATAGAGTTAGTAACGATAAGATGGTAGTTTGTTGGTTACCAATAAACGGCGGCGATATAAATCTCAGTTGGCAGTTGTTAATTTTCAATTATAGTTATGCCGCTGTGGCGCTATCAACAAGAAATGAACATAAACTTTGTAGATATTGACTTTTTTCATATTTGAGAATTACTGCTATTGTTGTAATGGATGTTTTGAAGAAAGCGTAATTTTAAAAAGAGGTGTAATTTGTTTATTTTTAAGTTATATAGAGATAATCGGTAAGCTGAGAGTGAATTTCTTTATTTTTGTTAATCCAAGTGACAAAAATTCAGATGATTATGCTCAGATGACCTTGGGGGCCATGAGTGTTGAGATCTACGTCCTATGCAACGGTCTGGAAAACGGTTATTTAATTATGATGACTGCAAAATGTGGGGGAGCACCATCATGAATGAACGATATACCTACGTCTTCTAATTTGGACTGGTACATCTTCCGAAATAACTGGAAGCTCGGTTTATAGATAATGAAGATATATACGCTACAACTGTGGTTTAAGGATTTACATAAGTTATTATTATTATGAAAATTAATAATGCCATGTCTTGAGATGTTGGCTTTAATTGTAATCAAAGCAGCGATAGCCAAATTGGGATTATATGTTATTTTTGTGGAAATCCATTGGCAATAATGCTATGATCATTATGTAGCAAATGTTGAACATATTGGATATGATGTGGATACAATAAATTTACTTTTAGAACATTCTAAACTGTGTTGTTACTGGCGAATGAATTCACAAAACTGTCAAATTATTCCGTGTTTTCTTGCTGATCCCTTCAATTTACCCAGTAGAAGCATGACGTTAGATAGAATGACGTTCAAGAGTACCATTAAAGGAGGCCGCACACTATCGCGGAACGAAATGGAACGGAACGGAAATTTCGGAAGCATAGAATTAAGTCAGTAACTGCACACTACCGCGGAATGGATTGGAACGGAATTTATTGGATTACTCTCAGAACGAATTTGTCCACGATCTCGCAGCCCCCCCCCCACTACCCACCTGCCCGTAGCCACTAATCAGTACAACACAACGTGTTCATTCCTGTGACCATATCACGCCCTTTTGTGTTTGCTTCCCTTTTGATTAATTAAAAATGAATTAAGATCTATTAATCATTAAAATTCGTGCTTATCCACATCTTTATCTGTTGTCTGATAAAAATTATCACAATCAACAAATGAAAGAAAATGCCTGGGAAGAAATGTTTGCTCATCTTCTAAGAGATCTGGGAATAGATGATGAAATTCACCAAATTCTTGTCTTTTGAGGTTTATTTTATGGATCCATTTGCGCTTTTTCTTGTTCTCTCTAGCAATTTCTTCAACAACCACTCACAGCGCCACAAATTCTTCGTCTAAACCGTCCATTGCGAAAGACCAATACACACTAAAACTTGATTGGGAAAGCAGGTCTCTTACTCATATACAAATATTTTTTTTCGTTCCATTCCGGAGATTCAAAATTTCCATTTCTTTTCGTTCCGTTCCATACCGTTCCTGCTTTATCCTTTCCCGATAGAACCACGTCTCCTAGCTCTCAGTTGTTCTACTCCCCGATTTTCAAGAATTGGGTCCCTGTTGGAGTTGAAGCTTGTGTGTTTTGGCATGTGACGTAAGTCAGTTGGTTCTCAAACAGACTTTGTAGAACATTGTCATATAATTTATTTAAATAATATAAACTTTACAAATAACACATGGCGCAGTCAGTAAACTGTCTCTGTACTGAATTAAATAATAATTGAAATGTCAGACGACGAAAAAAGCAATTAATAGAGGAATTATGTGATTCAAGAGATTCAGGTGCACAGAGAGATCAATTAAATATTCACCTCGCTTGGTTAAAACAGCCACACAACATACTACAAAACGATGGCATTTTAGATAAGCTTATTACTAATTAAAGTCTAGCTATCATCCGTTGTTTACCAGTAAACAATGAAAACTAAATAGAATATAACATGAGCCTTCCAGAACAATATGGCTGACCTGCCAGTGACGTCATTTTGTAATGGTCTATAATATCCTTTCACTTTTCAAAAGTTTCAGTTTCTTGTAAACGAATAGGTATGCAATTTTGTAAATGTGTCAGAACATGGTAAGCGGAATTTGGATTTTGACTATCTATATTTTCGTCACGTTCCCTGTTTTTTTATTTTTGTGGTATTGAACAATATAGGGCCGTCACGCCATGATGAATCTGATGATAAACAAGCGATCATTGCACAACACGTGGTTCTTAACAGCTATTTTGATCGTGTTTGAGTAAATTTAATTTTGATTTGGTGCTTTCTTCGACATTGTTTCAATTGCTTAGGTATTTTAAAAGCTATATGATTGTTTATAATGAACAGTATCATTAAATTAATACAAGTCTAAAATGATTGTTTTTCCTCAGGACTACTGTCATTAGTGTTAACTAGTCAGGTGGTGGACATGCCTAGTTACTTAACCACAAAATTATCTTCAAGCGTTATACAGTTAACAGAAGTAAACATGAGCCCCGGAAAATGTGCGAACTAAAAGAAAGGTCATCGCAACGAGCCAATCCGGAGCTAATGTTAACGATTGTACATTAGTAATTGTTAATATACCTAATCGAAATAATATGACCGAGTGATTTTATCAATATACATCAATTTTAGTGTCTGTATCAGTGTTGTCAATGCGAGGATAATAATTATCCGATTTTTACATGAAATTTGAAAATATAGACATTTAGGGCAGATGGTAGTTTCATTTTTGGTCCAATATAAATTGTTTTATTAAATATTTAGCAAGTTTGACTTTGTTTACATATCTCTTGATACTCTTGACAGTTAACACTTATGGTATCGATATTTGGTTATCGATTCAAAATTTCGATTGTTACTACAAAAATACAACTACAGCGACATAAACACGTCCACCATGTTTGCTTCTGCCGACTGTATGTAAAAACATTTTAATACTCGATTATGAATTTTTTCTCAATTTTTCTAACAGTTATTCAGCCAATAAATCAATTTAATTCAGATTAAACTCAACCATGAAACATTACGGCAAAGCTGTTGGGGTACCTATGCGTAATTAATTGAAATTGTTTAACGATCGAAGGAAAATTACTTTGTGTTTACTTTGCAGTTAAAACGTCTTGACAGTTGAAAAATTGGCAAACTCAAATAGGAAGTAAATACTAATTACTAATTTCGTAATTTATGGCATATTTTATTGTCCTAAACTAAGCAAATAGTGTTCTTTCAACCATTTATTTGCCGATAACATCTCTAAAAACAAGTCGGGATAGTAATTGTTGTAATAATCATAAAATAAAATTTAAATTGCTTAAAGGATGCTGGATGTGGTGAATATACACACAGTCGTACATAATCAGTGACTGTAATCTAAACGGACATTTTTTTCGTGAGACTTGATAAACATGGCAATATTGTGTTGTTCAACATTAACTATAATAAATAAACGTTTAAGATAAAAGAGAAAGTTAATTAGGAATATTATTATTGAATAGAAAGGACAAAAGAAAAATATGCTAAAGTGATATGATCGATATTAAATTAAGCGATTTTTTTGATGTAAAAGTACATTTACGCACCCTGTTTATTTTCAAATTTCACTGTACACTTTGGCGAATACAGGAATGAATGTGAAATAGCCACGCTCGTCAATGCGTCTTGAATAAGAGCAACAGTTTCTGCGCGTAAAGACATTTTCTTGAAATTAACACTAATTGACATAAGCAAGTAATAAACCATATAACATAAATAAACACTTAACTTAACCTTAAATGTCATCGTGAAAATGACTGAAAATGTATAGCCTACTGGGACCGCAGAAGTAGTTGCAAGATGATAACTTTTACATTATTGAGATTTTCGTACAATACCTAAATTATGTTCAATTTGGAAAGACATTTCTTGATAAAAAATCTTCAGTGAGTGTATATTATATTATTATTATTCTTACTCATTACATTATACCTATTATACTCATCTCTCATACTCATACACATTTACTTTTATACTATCATGTCTTATTTTGTAGTGTTTGTTATATTGCTGTACATGACTTATTTTGTTAGTGTTTGTTATATTGCTGAAGATTTCTGTACCTTATTTTATATTGCATAAACCTCATATAGAATTAAATTGCTTATCACGCACAAGCTGTATCTACATCAGCTTCTGTGATTCTCTCTGTTTATTCATAAAATATTGGTACACATTGTAAATTTTTCCATTATTACTGAATAAACATTATTATTATTATTATATTATTATTGTTATAGAATGAAGTAGGTATTTAATATATCAGGCTATGCGCTCATAAAAAAACGACACTATTTTAGGTGTTTTCTGCTACAAGCCAGGTAAAAATATCGTTTGAGTACTGCTGAAATTTCCGACGAACACGCCTTATCGCTGTAACTTTCTAATCCGAAAGCGGTAAACTATAAGAGCCCGACTATATCAGAAATTGGTTCTAGCTGGAAAAGAACATCTGCTGAATAACTACAGGTAAACTTATTTTTGTAAAAATTCAACAGGAATTTTCTCCTTCTAATTTCAGTATATCTAATTGAAAATGTAATGATTTCTAAGTTGCACTGGAATATATTCTAAAGCTGCTCCAATTTATGATTTACTGTGAAATTAAAGCCAATTTCAGTAATAGTAGATATCTACGTGTTTTACTTTCCATCACTAAAATGTACCTAACATAAAAGTCGAGCAAATGTCGGAATGTCTACAAAGGAAGGAAAATAATACACTTCTGTATTGAAACTGTCACGTTTGCTACAATAAATTAGATTTTTGTAGTTAACTTTCGAGGCATAAAAATGTTATCGCGTTTAAAATATTTCAGAGAATAAAAAATATAAATAATTGATCACTGTTGAATTGAGATTAAGAAAAATTAATGTCAGTATTACATTTTTCACTATTTTTTGTATAATAATAAATTGATTTTATTTGATATTTTGTAGTGGGAATAAAGGAACATACCGAAACGAGTTGTTCTATGCTATAAATCTTGAGCATTAAAATTAACAACTTTATCGAATACAATCTTTAAGAAGTAGTACGTAGAGTGGTCAATTCTTAAAAGACAAGACAGGTTATTTAGCCGTTGGTACTGAAAGAAGCGACCGGCGATCTGTGATCTGGTTCAGAGCAGAGCAAGTGACCTCGCAGACTTAAAAGGGGCGCGGTCTCTCGCGGGTCACATGCCGAGCCCTGGATATCGTATTTTATGCCCCCCTTTGGTCCCTCTTTGTTACGCAACTCATGAACGTCGCCAATTAGATTATTTCTCAAGCAAATATCAAAGTTTATGTATAAAAAAATGATGCATACTGAATAATCAAATGATCAAAATACATTTTATTTAAATTTATTAGGAGCAATCAGAGATTGTACGTAATATTTATTGAGTCGGAATTGTCGACTTTTTTTTATTTAAATTTAACTTTTCTCAGCAACTATGGCTATTGATACATGAGCAATTTTACAATTATTATTACATAATGGATAATGAGAAATGTCTCCGTTTTTATTACTGATGTCTTGGAGTATTAGAATTAGTGGAAAAAGTAAAAGGTATTATTGAATGAATAGGATCTTGGGGTTAACAATAATTGCTCCATTGGCTGTATGGCTCCATCCCTATTTGTACAAGCCAAGCTATGTCCTATTTGCTTTGAATTATGAACAACTGACGGCTTTGTTGACCGAAATCTTTCGAAAAAGGACAAAATCGTCGTACTTTTCAAAATATCAATTAAATGCTTTATATATTTTGGGCCGTCTTCTTATTTCATTCATAAGAGTTACTCGAGTCCCAAAAACACCATTTTGGGGGCCGGAAGCCTTTCTCAGAATCAACACCAATGTAATATTGGAAGAAATAGGCAAAGCCGAAAAAAAGAGATCTGTCCTTTGGAAAGATCAAGTAGGGCTTAGACAATCAAAGATTCTGATGGGTGGCTACAACCCGTTGAGATCCAACGAATGCATATGTCAAAGTAAAACTGCACTAAGAATTTGAACAGGGATCCTAACGGGACATTGTCACCTGAATGGGCATTTGAAAAAGATCAAAATAGTGAAGGAAGAAGAATGTAGATTCTGTGGCATGGAAGAAGAAAACTCTATCCACATTCTTGCGAATTGCATAGCAATTCAGAATCCTAGGACACAAGACCTAGGAGACTAGTGGATAGAAGAGGGACATTTAGTTGAAGCCTGCAGATGTCCTAAAATTCTTCATTCGAGATAATTTAGTTTAAATTGTGACAAGTCAATTTGCTTTGTTGCATGTTGTTTGCGGCTAGGTACCGTTATAAGGTATATTTTACCGTCATCAAGGCCAGAATTCGACACTTTGAGTTGACTTAGCATTGTTTTGACTATTATGAAACCTAATTATGACTAAAAGGATGCTTTGAAGTCTCCTTTAAGTTGTTTATGAAACCGTCCCTTAGACTTATTGAAGTCCAGAATACCTTTATCCCAAGGAGACGTGGCGGAGGTTGAAATTGGTAATGGTACAGGTGAAATATTGAAAAAGGATTTACATATATAATAAATTATTCACTATTTAACATAGAATGAAATGTTTTTTAATAAAGTTACTATTTTATCAGAACCATTTTAAAACGCCGTCTATGGTAAGGTCTTTTTGCCGCTCCCTTATATGCGTGTGTGAGTGCGTCTATATATACAATCTAGATCTAGATTCGATTTGCTTGTTAAGGATATATATTTTCCTCATTGCTATTCATTCTATTGTTTCTGTCGAAGTAGAGAAAATATAAACGTCGTTAAGGACTCTATTAATTATATTTATCTTTTTATTATAAAACGTGGTAATTTACTGACAAATTATTATTACTGACACAATAATTAAATGTAACGTATGTCTCTACTAAGTTATGGAACTAATTACTTCTAAAAATTTTCATCCACAAACATTATCAGCGCAAATTAAATAAAGGTTCGCAACTGCATTGAATTTTTGATACCGCTTGCCTTAAATGATCTTCTCTTGCAGCTTGCATCCTCTGTCGTATACAATCAAGTCGGCGAAAAAGCAGCAGTTCAAAGTTCCAGTTCGTCTAATTTCAATTTTACCTCTCACACTTCCAAGGCACTTCAAACTAAGCATCTTTGGAATAATCCATCCAAATACTCTCTTAGAAGGAGCTTCTGAGCCTTCTGAACTTCAACGAAATCCTAAGAGGACAAATCAAGTATCTAAGAACCAATTCAAACTGCACTGCTCACCTCAAAATTCCGAGGAATAAACGTCAGGAAAAACTTCAATCTACAATCGGAAATGCCACCGGCGAATCTCGAAGTCAATTGTGCTGGGAACTCCTAATCTCCCAAATCAGTCATCACTGATTCCGAAACGCAATTCTAAAAGATACTTTCAAAATCGATCCTAAATTTCCGACAGGGTAAACTCCTCCCTCAAAACCCGTAAAAACAGCACTCAATACTCTACAAAAACTACCAATGCCCTTTGACTTCCCTAGTGATGTCCAAAAAATTCGATTGGTTATCATAATGAGTGCAATCCTATCCGTCTCTAGGACGATTATCGAGAGGCTTCGGCATCTTAAACTATTAAGACCAATTCTCACCTAAGCAGCACTGAGCGAAGCGGCGTGACGCTTCAAAATGACGCTTACAATTGTTTGCGTGTAAATTAAATGCTACAGGTCTGACTTAAAGCAGAGCGGCGCGAAGCATGGCTTGGCATTTCAACTCGAACTGGAGCGTTGACTCGCGGCACGAATAGTTAAAAACGCGCGTAACTGCCAGTCTACGGCCCAGTGGGGATCACCAACGCGTCAAAAGTGTGTGTGGAATTCGCTTTTCTTCTAGCCTTGCTCGAAATATGTTGTCGATTCTTTTTTCTCTTCATGTTCGTTACATACTGCAGCGACAAACATGAAACCGTCCGACAATGAGGATGTTGAATCATCAAACAATTGTATTGTTATACACCAACACTCAAACGCATTTATTTCGTTTCTGCTGCTTCCAAATGCCGCTTGGGTGGGAATAGCCATTATGAAATGACGCTACGCCTCGCGCCGTGCCGCTTAGGTGAGAATCCGTCTTTATACTCACAATTGCTCTGCCCAGGGACAGTTTCACGTCAGCTCCGTAAAATTGCTCAATAAACCTTCACCTTCCACCTGAAAACGCGCCGAAACAGCGGAGTGCAAAAGAAAAACTTCACCGAGAACTCTTTGGTTTGTGAATAATTAGAAACAATAATCAATTTCCTAGAATAAAATAGCACTCATCTCTAACAAACACCCAGTATATATTGATCGGTAACAACTAAAGCTAATCAAATGAAAATAATTCAAAAAAAGGTAAAAGAAATGAAAGAGTGCCGGTCGAGCTCTATAGTAGGTATAGCGTCATAGTTTCCATCGGTACTGCTACCATTCAGTTTTATCTAGTGACCGGAACGAACTGTGGTTGAAATTCAATTGTTTAACCGTTCGGTCTAGTAGTCCATGAACGATGTTCGACGATAAAATGATCTTTGCCTTCAATTTTTATCTATCCACTTTCGTTCCGTTTTATTAACTCTATATCTTATTGAGTGGTCTTTTGTATTAGTTGATCAAGTACAATATAAATGTTGCAATGGAAAAAAGGAATAACGGATTTAAAGAAAGTTGCAGTAATGTTGTTGTTGAGATTTTGTTGCAGATGACATAATTTTCTTATAAAATAAAAATATGAAACTGGAAAATTTACAGCAATGGATGTTTTTTTAAAATAATTGTCTATAAACAAGAGCACAACACACAATACAGGGTTTCCAGAAACTGTCAAACTTAAATTACAGAAACTAGAGTTGCTTTTATAAGGTTTTTTCCCAAAAAAAATATGTCGGTACATATTCCAAGCTAAACGTGTAGATGCCGTCCATAACTTATCACTTGTCATAACATAAGTATACACAAACAATCCAGAGGGCGTTGGTCAATCCAATAAACAAAGTATCATCGTTCCGCCAACCTTCGTAGCTGTCTAGATGCTATCACAGTCGATTCGGTCGGTGTTATAGTATTTTGCTAGTGTTCTGAGAGCACTGTGAAAATGCAAAACAGCGGGAACTAATAGAATTGACGATGAAGAGATGCGGGCGCCCCGAGAGGAGACCTATTGAACTTTTCAATATAAAAACCAAACTCTGCATAGGGAAAGGTGAGTTATTTTCATTTGTGACTATGACACTTTTGTACACTGGTGTGTTTGTAGATATTGTTTTTCAATTTATACAATAGATCCGGTTATAGTCTAACAAATGAATAAGTAAAAGAAACACTGGTGAATCTGTCGCAGGTTACTTATTTTGCTGCAAAGCACTTATTAAAGACTCAATCCTCAGTATCCAATAAATAAATTTCTAAGTATACTTAAACGTCCATTGTCTTTTTTGTTTTGTTTTAAGATGATCCGTTTTCCGAGTTTTTTGGAAGAATTTGAGTCATAACTGTTATCCATTTTGGTTATGTGGCTATGAGGCCTATCTGTGGGACATTTGTATGATTAACAGAACATTTTATTTTACCAACTTTTCTTCAGACTATTAACACCAGAAAATTAAGAAAGTGCAACGAATGGATGCTGGCCACGTCTCTAAGTAAAAATACCGAATCTCATGCCAAATACTTGACCAACACAACAACAATGTCAATGTACAACAAGGCACCAAAATCTACCCAGTGCCTGAGCAAACTTGTCGAAACTAGTGCTTCCTATTTCCACAAGGAATTTCAGAATATCCGCAAGCTTCATTATCTTCTATGCAGTAGTTCTACGCACTTTCTATATCATCTGTATAATATTAGTCATTGATTATTTCAGAATTTAATGACAGCAAATCGGTATTCTTTGCATGATCTTCAGTGTATTCTGGACACTTCTTCCTCTTCCAAAATTTCAGGTTTACCTACATACGCTGACGGTCATGTGAATAGCTCAAAATCTACGCGATAATTTTCGATCTGAAATTCCCAATAGATTTCTTGCATTTGCCAGCAATCTATCTGACTGGGACTGTGAAACTTTGAACCTCCTACTTTTGGGACGATTTATACAAAGTACACCTTCCTCACATTCCTTTATAGTTTTATAAATAGTTGAAACTGTGATATTTGTAGACAATCAGCTTCAAGACAGAAGCTTTCAAGCAGTTTCTTGCAGATAAATTCACTTCGCTTAGTACAGGAAATCGCACATTCGCTAGGCAGTCCCACTGGCATATGATGTGCTCTGCAGTTTCCTCTTTTAGGTGACACAATCTGCACATGGCTTTGTATGTCAACCACTTTAGGTTCGCGTGCCTGTTAAGCTTACAGTGCCCTGTTAACCCTGTTTTCCTATTTTTGCTTATTAGGTCTGCCGTAAATGTTCTGTCCTGGGGAAATTAACAACCATTCTAGAGATTTCTTTGTGCTGATATTTATTGATAAGTCTTGTGTGGCTGTTTCATCCGCCAGTTCGTTGGCCTTATGATCCTCGGCCCTTGTACCCAGGATACCATGACCTTGCAATGGTCTTAAGGCACCTATGCAATCCAATTCAAGCTTAAAGTTGACCTCTAGGGAATCGAGTGTCTTCAGTGCTGGCTGGCTGTCTGTGAAGATGGCACTACTACTAATTTAGTCAGGCGAACCTTGGCCAAAACAAACTCAAGTCAAGGTTCTGGCGGGCCCATTGTGCCATTATGCATCCACGAAGCCGAGTCCCTCCATGAAGGACTCAATCCTCTTCAGTGGATGCCTGCTTATGTCCCCAGAGGCTATAACAGGAACTCCGAAGATTCGCCTGCGTAGCACAGACCAATGTGGACATACCATAACCCCTATAGGGGGTTACGAATGAGTACCTGCGCAGGCACACATCAGCCACTCGAGCCAGGACAGGACAACTCAACGGTATGTTTTTTCCAGCTTTTTAATTTGTTTAACGCAGTGGTGAATCGCCATGACTTCCGCTTGTAAAGTTATGACGTCCTTTGATAGGATTATTGGATCTTTTGTTTTTGGTCTACAATTCCGGCTTCTGGATCTACCTCTGCCTTGGAACCGTGCGTATGATTGTATTTCAGTGGTAAAAGAAAGATTCAAATAAGGTTCAATTTTTCTCCGATAAATAGTCTTGAACATATTCACATATTTATTCCAATAAACAATATATATTATTAAAAACAACATTTTATAATCCCAGAAGTGAATTTTCTTGCCACATTATTCACATGTAATTGGCATCAACGATTCAACTGATTTTTAAGACTTTATTACCTTTCAACCTAGTTACAAACGACTGGCCAGTATTTATAAGAGGAAAGTCTAGTCGAATGAAATGAATGAGCCCGGCACGAGTCAAAAAGGTTAGAAAAAGGATTATCAATCACGTGTGGCGAAAGGAGTTGATTCAAATGGAAATATTAAGAGAAAAAAAAATCGAGAGTCCGGTTCTCTTTCGTGCCGCGTCTAGGAAATGAGTTCCTTCGATTTGTTGAACGTGAATTTAATGGATTTAGAAATGTTTGTCGGTCGTTCTAGACAAGATTTTATCTGAATTTATGTGCCTCGTTATTGAAAACAAGGTTGGAATCCAATACATTGGTAAAATATTATTATTAGAACACGAACATATCGAATCGATGATATGGTTAGATAGATATCGTTATAGGCACGCTTTCGCCAAATTAATCACGTGTTATAAAAAGTAAATAGTAAAGAAGGTCGAGAAATAGGAAGAATGTACTAATTAACATTCTCTCGACTCATTCACTTCGTCGATCAGTATCTAATGGAAGAAAGTACGCTAAAGCCATACGAGATGGTTTTGTAATAAATTCAAATACACCATACACCGATAGATTTAACCTAAGGAACGAAATAAACTGAAAGAAACGTTACTTCTAATATTCCCTTTCGAATTTGTTACTTTTTTCATTTTTTTATCTTAAAAATTCAGAAATTCTCGCAGGAAAACGGTGCTCCTAATAATCCCGCCTTCCTCTCCCTATCTGCACACTTTCTTTAGTACTTACTCTAAAGTAAGTACAATGACGGTATACTATAGCTGCCGCCATCTATTGAAAACATGTCGAACTATTGACTTTTATCATTATTTTATCTGAAAAATTCAGAAATTCTCGCAGGAAAACGGTGCTCCTAATAATTGTGAATTCGATCTTATACAGTCGACAGAAGCAAACAAGAGCCCTGGGTGGGCGTGTCCATGTCACTGTAGTTGCATTTTTGTAGTAACAATCGATGTTTTGAATGGAAAACCAATTATTGATACCATACGTGCCAACTGTCAAAAGATTTGTCAACAACGTCCAACCTGTTCACATATCTTTTGGAGTAGAACCGTCGAATCCAGCAGTTTGTTAACTTTTTATTTAATTCATATTTATCGTCACTGTATATTGACAAAATCACCCGATCATATTATTTCGATTATGTTTACAACAACTAATGTAAAATCCTGATTTGCTGGTTGCGACGACTTTTCTTTTAGGTCGCATATTTTCCGGAGCTCTTGTTTGCTTTTGTTGACAGTATTAAGTCACATTTCCTTAAATAATCATATTTTTTGTTGTTTATGATGAATATATTTTGTTATAAGTTTAGACAAGAAGTTGCCTTCTGGGATTCTGTAGTACCATACACTATTATGGAGGTTTTTTCTCCTATTCTACAGAATCTATTTTGAGTGACAGTGACCTATTAAGTCGAAAAGTTTTCCTCGGGCTTATGCATTCTCTTCAATAGTCCTAATTTCTCGTTTTACCTATTTCCTTCAATATAATATTGGCGCTAGAGGATTCCGGTCCCCAAAAAGGTATTTGAGCTGCTCACTTTGCAAGCTCATCTAGTTTTTCCTTTTCTTCTATCTCAGTTCGTTCTGCAAACCACAGTTGGATGTGGATATTGCGGTAAAATTGCGAAAAGAGGGACACAGGCTGAATTGGGAAAGATTCTTGGTATGCAAAAAGAAACCTTCATAAAACTCAATGACCTTTATTAGTCTTTGAAGTATTATTGACATTCTCTTCATTATAAGCATCAGTATCCAATTTAGTCGCTTAAAAAAAAGTGTCTTAGAGATCTACTTGCGTGAATATGAGATTAAAAGTTTGATTAATTCAGGTCAACACCGGCTAATTTATGTTACCTTTACAGTTGGTAACAGGTGTCTGTTGTATTTATTATACGTATGTGTGTGTGTGTGTGGAGATCTCCTCGGCGCAAATGTGAAGGTCATAAAATAAATCAGTTTTGAGTGATGAAATACTACGACAGTGAAACTGTTACAAGTTATAGTACGGTTCATCTGTAAATCAAATACAATTTCATACGTACACCATAAATCAAGAGTTGGAAATTATCGGTTAGGTTTAATGGCCGTTGCAGCATACTTGAAATTATTAATGGGAAACGTTTCCTCTTTATTAGATCGTATCCACCTACTTTAAACGGAATCGGAACGGTAAGAATGACGTTTATGAGTAACAAAAACTGAATCGCCAGAAAAAATCTTTTTATAGATGCTTAGAAAATATCTGAAAAGTTATCAAAATCCAAATAGGAGTAATTTTAATTGATATTTACGGTTCAAGCAAAGCAATGGCTTGAAAAGTGTTATGGGGACTCGGCTCCATCAGAAAAAACAATAAAACGATGGTTTGCTGACTTCAAACGTGGTCGTAGATGTTGCGAAACGCAGTGGACGTCAAAATTAGACGGTAACATCAGAAAATCTCAAAAAAATCCACAAAATCGTTTTGAATTATCGAAAAATGTAATTGCATGAGTTAGCTGACATCGTAAAGATATCAAAAGAATGTGTTAGCTTTATATTGCATGAACAATTGACTATGAGAAAGCTCTGTTCAAAGTGGGTGCCGCGTTTGCTCGCTGTTGACCAAAAACAAGAACGTGTTGATGCTTCTGAGCAGTGTTTGACCATGTTTAAACGTAACAAACCGGAATTTTCTCGTCGTTATGTGACAATGGATGAAACATGGATCCATCACTTTACTCCGGAATCCAAACGATCATCATCTGAGTGGACAGCAACTGTAGAACCTCGTCCAAAGCGCCCGAAAGCACAACAATCAGCTGGAAAGGTTATGGCCTCGGTATTTTAGGATGTACGTGGTGTGATATTCATCGTCTTTCTTGACAAGAATAATATACAGCGTTATTGGAGCGTTTGAAGATCGAAATTGCAAAGAAACGTCCGCATATGGCAAAGAAAAAAATTTTGTTTCATCAAGACAACGCACCGTGTCACAAGTCAATCAAAACAATGGCAAAACTACATGAATTGAACTTCGAATTGCTCCCACATCCACCGTATTCGCTAGATTTGGCTCTCAAAGACTACTGGCTGATCGCGTTGTTCTTAATGGAAATAACGTTGATAAATAAAACTAATTTTGAACAAAAAAAACCGTGTTTACTTTGTTAGGCGCGGGACTTTTCAGCTCATGTGTTATGAACATACCTTAACCTTAAAGCGAGTATAATTTGGTTTTTGACAAACATCTGTATAGCTTAAATCGTTATATCCGCTAAAATACTAAGCAGATTTTACAGATATTGCTGTGAACATCAAAACACTGTAAAATATAAAGTCACAACATCATTGAGAAATCGCACCATTCTTCATAAATGACCATTTTAATTGTTTCTTTTATTGAATACTCTTGGAAACTAATTATTGAACTAATTAATGAAATTGTTTTCCTTATTTCAACGCTTTCTAGGCGTTCGACATATTGTAAAATTAACGTATTAACAGTAGTTAATTGTCTTCATTATGTCAAGTAAATTTAAATTAAGAGTAAGTATGGACTTTTTTAATGTAGAAAGCCGTATACTACGCGGAAATTTGTACGGTCAGTTAACAATTTTATTGTTTTAAATAAAAATACTATTTATCGAAAGGGTTGACATTAAAATACATAATGTTCGAGGTTAATTTGTTGAGAAATATTAGGTTTGTTCGTAGAAAGGAATTTCCAAACGATTGGAAATTTCTCAAACTCCTATATTCCGTTTGTGCTTCGTTGGCAATTTTTGTTCTACGAACGTGTGGAAAATTTTGACAGTAGAAGCATGACATTTTATCATTAATATCTACTCCTATTCATCTGATTGAATAACTTTAAATTGAATTTATGGTCGACGACATTCTAGGTATGTTTGTACTTTTCTAACCTAAACTATATTTTAGAAGGAAATGGTTTGCTATTTCGTTTTTTTTTCACAATGAAAAAAAATTATTCAAAATTAAACAATAAGATGAATTCAGATTTTGAATTATCCGATAAAGAATTAAATGTATATCGAAGTGTCTGTCTTAAAAAATATATTGTAGGTCTCCAAGCTTCCAGGACTCGCCTACGGCTCGCCCTGGAATCTGCTTGTCTCCACCTGAAAAACACTACTTTCCGGTCTTGTAACGTAAATTACTATTGCCGGTCCCTCACGTCCATTTTCCGGTCTTGATCGGCAATACGTTATTTTCTGGACGAAAAATTGTCCAGAATGCTTTTTTGTTTAACTCTCATGCATCTGACGGTTTCTGATAGTTTCTGACTTTTCTGCGAACAAACCTATTTTGTCGGTGTTGTTTCTGATAACTGTTTTGTTTCAATCATATTAAGCTGAGAATTTTGATCCCCTTTCATGAGTTAAACTGCTATTAACCTTCATTACTGGTCTTCTGAAGATTCGGTTGATAACTAACTAGTAGGAAACTCGTGTGGACGGAGGTTTCTTCTTCCATACTACAGAACCTACATTCCTCCTTCTTCACTATTTTGAGCTTTTCTAGGTGGCCGTTCAGGGGACAATTTCCCCTGTTTAAACTCTTAGTGCAGCTTTACTCCGGCTTAGGCATTCATTTGCTAGTCACCCAGAATAACCAAGTGAGATGACTACTTAATTGGTTTCATTGTGCACCTGAATATGTTGCTCTAGACTTTCTTTGGAGTCACATAACTCCTCTGTTAATAGCTTTTATCCAAGGTTGATATTTTAATGTATTATTTAATTCCATTCAGATACAGTTTACTGACTACGCCATGTATAATTTGTAAAGCTTTTATCATTTAAATAAAATATATCTAACATTGACATTGTTCTACAAAGTCTGTTTGGCAATTGACTTATAGCACATGCCAAAACACATAAGGTTTAACTCCAGCATTGATTCCAATTCGGTTGCCTTCTTAAAAAATAAGGACGACATGTCAAAGACATGTGTACTGGTATATTCTTATTTAAGTCAGTTAATTTGATTGTTTAAGAACATTTTATTTGAATAGAATCACCTTGTAATATCGTACCCATTGGTAACAATTCCATCCAACAGAATCTAATTTTAATTTTAAAATCGATACACTTATTTATTATCAAAACGTCATCGTAGTCATTTGAAAAACCAGCTCGGTGGCCTAATGTATTCCAAAGAATGCCTTTTATATAAACGTATCGAGGTGATTTGATCTGCTTTGCTCTCCTCGATTGACCGAACAACTTTCATCTCTTTCAAGAATAGTCAGGTAGCTTTTCCACCGACAATTCTTATCGTATTTTAAGGTTGAAGGAAAGCTAAAAAGCTTAGTACGGATTTGCTTCGAGCTACCGTACCATCAGCAATGCATGTTAATCCTTGACTTCTTGCGAGCACTTCAATTATGACCGCAATCCTACACGTTATATGGTAATTAGAGCGTATTTACTAAATAGTTTGACCATAACTGTAATTATTTCAATACACAGGAAAATAACCTTTTTCATATTAACGATTACTTTTTGAGATTAATTAAGGATATCGAATTACCTTTAGTAATGTGTTTTGATAATGCAAGATACTAATTAATCAGATTTAGTTATGACCTTTATCCCCTTTGTTAATTAATTTAGCAAATTAAACCACAATATGTTTGATATTTTTCAATTCAACGTTTCGGTAGCGTTATCAAGAACAATTAAGTTTTTTTTTTTATTCTGGTCACTATCTGGACACTACGGAAGAATTCGACTAGTCCCTCTGCCCTTGTTTATATAAAGTGATAATGATAATGATAATAATGATAATGATAATGATAATGATAATGATAATGATAATGATAATGATAATGATAATGATAATGATAATGATAATGATAATGATAATGATAATGATAATGATAATGATAATGATAATGATAAAGATAAAGATAACGATAACGATAACGATAACGATAATGATAATGATAATGATAATGATAATGATAATGATAATGATAATGATAATGATAATGATAATGATAATGATAATGATAATGATAATGATAATGATAATGATAATGATAATGATAATGATAATGACTAGGTAATCAATAATATTTTGAAGTTTAAGAATGCAAAAAATTTGTTGTCAATTTTTTAAGGCCAATTCACAATAGATCACATCTCTGATAAAATATGAAAGAAAATATTGGTTGCATTCATTCCAACAAAGTTGATCTGGTGCGATCTTTACAGTGATCCATCATTTTCAAATTTTTCTGAACGTGCTTAATAGTGCTTATCTTTATGTAACATCTTAACCTAATTTTGTTTGATGTATGACTTCAATAATGATTCATTCATTCTCGATTTCAATTCAGTTCCTACTGATGTTCATTCATTTTTTAAGATACAAATGTATGAAATATCTTCAAACCAAAATACGTTATGTCATTTTATATGTTTATTAACGTAATGTTTGGCATAAATGACAGTTAATACATCATTGATCGGTAGCGTATTTCAATTTTTATAAAGAGCTAGACATTTCTGATCGCTCAGGTAGCACTACGTTGGGATGAACGCGACCATTGTTTGTTTCACATTCCAACAACACTATTATAGCGGATAGCGCTTTTTTGCTTATTCCGCAAATGTTGTTAATAAAACGCGTTAGGTGTTATTTTTTTTGTGATATGATTTATTTTTGTTTTGAAATGTGTCTAAATCAGTTTTGTGATTTTGTGTATTGATTAACAATAATTCCAATGATAACGCAGGTAAATGATTTCTCTTTCTTACATTGGGGATCAAATTTGACTACAATCGGCTAAAACACTAGCTACGAAACCCGCATTTAGTTGAATTAAAGCACTTTCTTTGATTTTTCGTCTTTTATTATTGGATTGTTTCAATATTATGTGAGCAGAATCTCATTAAATACGATGCCCCTCTTCCCAAGCATGTTTGCAAATATCTTAAAGAGCTCCCTATATCTTTGATATACTTTTTGTGTTCATTTATTCGGATTTTCAATGGTCTAGATGTTTCGCCTATATAAAATTTGTCGCATTCATAAGATATCTGTGTTTTGAAGATTGTTCTTAATTTTTTTTTGTTTAGATTTGTTCGTATACATCTCAACTTATAGTTAGATTTAAAGCTAGTTCGAATATTGAATAACCAATTTTCTCAATTCTTCTTGATAAACCATTATCATAATAGTATTGTAAAATTTAAAAAAATTATATTAGTTGAATTATTATTATAATTGTGTATAAACAATGAGCCACTCTCCATATTCCTAATTTCTTTGTTTATAAATTCTGTCCGGTGATTATTGTTATCCAATAGCGACTTTGCTAAAGTTTTCTTCTTCATCAATTCATTATCGTATACGGATCTTACTATCCCTCTTTTTACGCTTATAGAATGATTGTTATGCTACCGAAACGTTGAATTAAAAAATATAAAAAAGATTTTGGTTTAATTTAACAAAAAGAATATTGAATGACCTGAATATGTTTATTAATTTTAGAATTAATACCATTAGTTTCTCTTGATGTGTGTGACAGTTACTACCAGTAAAATTATTTGATTATCGTTTAACATTTTTAAAATAAGGATCCCTATGAAAGAAAAAGATACTAGATTTAGACACGTTATATTAATATTTATTGACATTAAAATTTAAATGGTCAGAATACTTGAGCAGCAATAAAAAAAGACAAAATATATTCAAAAAAATTGTCTCTAGATTGCAGTTGCAAGCCGGTCACAAAACATAAATGGTCAAAAGAATTACCGACAAAGGAACTATATTAATACGGAAAGCTAAAGCTTTACCAAAAACTGTATGGAGAACAAAAAAGATGAAGAATCTTAATAATGCCTATTTCAATTAAGAGAACTCTTTCAGAGAATACAGGATGTCCAGAAACTCTCCTGCCAAACGGAAACTACAGTTACTAGAGGTGATTTTAAGTCGATTTAGCTCATACCTTAATCCGAAAAGGCTTCCTAAGGGAGCTACAGCCGTTTGAAGAAGACGTCCTCATATGAGTTCTCTTCAAATTATTCAAAAATACCGTTACTTAAAATATTCAAACTTGGTATAATCAATAAACCAGTCGTTTGCTTAATAAAAATAACTGTTGGTCCCCCCGACTGACACGCTTGTGATGGATCTGAAAAAAATTTATTTACAGCGAACGACTGGTTTGTAACTGTTTATTGATTATACCAAGTTTGAATATTTTAAGTAACGGTATTTTTGAATAATTTGAAGAAAACTCATATGAGGACGTTTTCTTCAAAGGGCTGTAGCTACCTTAGGAAGCATTTTCGGATTGAGGTAATTTGAGCTAAATCGACTTAAAATTACCTATAGTAACTGTAGTTTCCGTTTGGCAGGAGAGTTTCTGGACACCCGGTATGGGACAGGTTAGTAGGTACATTTTTATGACAAAAATCATTGGTTCGTTTATCGCAAAGGACAAGGAATGATTGAAGAAGCTATACAGAAGGGGAAGGAACAATAACCATTCCATTCACCCTTCCCCTTCCGTATATCTTCTTCAATTATTTTCCTTGCTCTTCTTGATAAATTAACCAATTCAGTTTAGGAACAGCATCAAGGTAAGTTTAATCTTTTTTCTTCTGTCTGTCACTAGGCTAGGCTACGATAGCCCATATCTTTTCAATTGACAACTGTTCATACAAACTATTCCGGATCGATCAGAAACAGACATGCGTGTTAACATTAGTTTGAAAACTGTCTATTATTTGTCAGAGATTTTCTGTGAGAACAAACCTTTTAACTGAACAAACCGTTTTTGACAAAGTAATTTTCTACTCTTTTATATACTTTCAGTTAACGTTCTGGTTCATAACATGCTAATACTAGATTACTAGATTTTTCTCGTAACCAAGACGAACAGAAGTCAACCACAACTATTTGATTTGTTTTTTTTTTTCATCTGTGCCGTTAGTAGGCTTAATTTTTAATTCATAAATATCTGCTACAGTTCACACGGATCTCGTTGACCACCTTTCCCACAGTTAATATAAAAACGGACGTTATAAACCATGAGATGAAATTACGCATCTCAGTTCCAAGCTCTGTGACTTGTAGTCTTAGAATCAGGAAGTCATAGTTGATCTGGTTAATAATGACCAATTATGAATATAATTATTTTCTCATGCAGCGAAACTCGATGGGTGTAAATAAGATGCAAAATTTTGCAAAGGCGGTTGGAATCTGGTTTTTCAGGTTTTTTTTTCTTCACGTCAAGCTTGTTCTTCTTTTAAGTAACTAAAGTAGAAAATTATACGAAAGGGTGAATATCGGAAAAATTATTCTTGTTTTTAATGTTGCTGTAGAGTCATTTTAGTATAAAGTTTATTGAATGGAGTAGCGTACAAAAAAATTAAAAACCAGTTTTGAACAACAGTACTTAGCATTACTGATATTGTTTAAATTGATAAATCAACACAAGATCTAAACTGTTTAACTGATTGTAGATTTTCTTCATCGGGACCATACTTGTAATCTCTTTTAATCCATGGAAGACTCACTGGAGACACGTGCCAAAACAGGAACACAGCAAAATCCTGGTCAAAAAATCCTCGGAGACGCTAACTAATGAAATACTAAACCTTAGCAGTGGCCAGATAAGGATAGTGACGGGTTTACTCTCCGGTTACTGTACCCCAAGGAAGCACATGCATACAATCGGCATACGAGGATGTATTGATATCTAGATATATCCTAGACCAGTTCCATGCATAAACAAAATATTGCGTTACCATAGCGTATCAAGCCATCATCAAGTACCTGTATTTAAAAGGGTTATGAGGTAAGCTGATTTACGAAGATATGCTTAATACCCTTGGTGATCAATGTCCTTCGTATGCGAACGTGAAAAATTGGACTACAAGCTTCAAAGAGGTACATTTTCCATTGAAGATGATGACCGATCGGGAAGGGTTTCTGTATCAGTCCCTGAAAATATCGATGCAGTTCATGACATGATTTTATCAGAACGTCGAATTGGGCTAAAACGGATATCTGAAGCACTAAATATTTTATACGAACGCGTTCATCATATAGTTCACGTCAATTTGGACATGAGAAAAATTGCTGCAAAATGGATCCCAAATGTTTGAATGTTGACAAAAACCTTGCAAGGGTAGAAGCATCGCGTTCGATCTGTGCTCGATTTGAAAATGATGTAGACTTCTTAAACCGAATTGTTACTATGGATGAGACTTGGGTACATTTCTACGATCCAGAAACAAAGTAACAATCGATAGAATGTCAACACTCTGGTTCTCCAAGACCTAAGAAGTTTCGTGTCCAAAAATCTGCTTCAGTTTTTTGGGATTGCCATGGAGTAATCATGATTGATTTTTTGGATGAGGGTAGAACAATAACTGGAGATTACTATTCGAGATTACTGACCACTCTATGGGAAAAAATTATAGAGAAAAGACGCGGAAAGCTATCCAAAGGTGTTTTGTTTTTGCAGGACAACGCCCACAAATCTCATGTTGCCATGCAAAAAATTCGTGATTTAGGGTTTGAATTACTAGAACACCCCCCTTATTCACCAGATTTGCACTGCTGGTTTCTCTTCCTTTTCATACTTCTAATATCTCCAAATATGTTTGTCTCCAACTACAAAAATGAGATATCATGAGAAAGGCAAACCAAGGCATTTATCGAAGGAAATTCGAAACTCAAAGCCTTGATAAGCATTGAGAAGGAAGAGATGTTGTAACTGAATCATTACTGGATACTGCTGGGTAAAATAGGGCATCGAGTGTTGTATCTAAATAGTTTCTTGTTAAGATTGGGCTAGAAGAAGAATTTTAACTCGAAGTAGTTCGTAATAGACAGTATTGTTGTAGTGTTCAACAGCCCAGGCACTTGATCTGAGTCTTTGTACTATTTCCCATGTCATCTACTTCCATTCTAGAAGCTTTGTGTCTTCTATGTAGGCCACTAGTTTGACTGGAGGGATTTTGAGTAGTTCTGGTTGCTCATATTATTTCCTCTCCAAAGTATTTCCGTCTGAGTTCTTACAGAAGCAAAGTATGCGAGTAAATAGGTTCACTAACTTTTCTCATTTTGCGCAAACCAAACCTTCTGCTACTTTGTCTTTGTCTCGAACCCTTTGTAATTCGCAACCTTTTTCCATTCGTGTTTCTATTTGTTAGTCATTATTTATATTGTTCATATGTTTTGCTTGTCAATATAACGCTTATTTAAAAACCTGCCACGAATATTGTTTTCAATTGTCCTTAATCTCCATTTGCAACCATTGTGTTAACTCACCTCCTAGCTATTGTACCGTTTTCATCAGATCTAATTTTTTTGTACGCATGTTTACAACCTAAAACGTTCATCAATATCTTCTTTCGAAGTTTCAATATCGTCTGCGGTACATCGAACTATACAAATTATTTTCCACATAATCGAATATTTTGTAATGTCATTGCATGAACGAAATACGTTCCGATATTCTTAAACCGACCAAAGCGATTAGATCCGATACAATAGCGGTCACGAGTGATCGGAATACTCCAATAATTCAAAGAGATCTTCATTGAAATAAAAGTCATTTATAGATGTTTCACGCTGGTACAATGGTACAGATGTGTTCTCGCGTAAACTCTTGTACGTGACACGGTGGTAAAAACGTAAGACCCGGAACGTGACCACCAGCCTTTTGAGAAGCGACTTCTTCAGCACTACACAATCACTACCAGCCAATACAGGATCGGATTATACTTCATTTCAAATACGTTTATTTACGGCTTCACCCACGTATAATTTTGAAACTACGAAAATAAGATATGCGCAGCTCTCCTGTTGGATTATTCTACTAATTATAAAGCCAAGCTTTAAGCCGTAAGATTGGACTATATCGGCAACGTGGCTAACTTCACAGTTTTCTTCTAGCCCGTTTTGCAAATTCGGTATTCTCTTAAATTTTGTAATCGTTTTTGCTACTATAAATGGGAATAGAATTGTAGACCGCTTTATAGGTTATAATTCTTCTTCTATTACACGGAAAAGTGGTGTTGCCAATATAATTTCTAGTCGTCTCCTAGTAGCCGGATTTCATTATAGCCGGTTCATTTCTAACGTTAGTAGAATATGGATGGACTATAAATATTGGCATATAACTGTAGCCCCCTGCAGTTATAGCCCATGTTATAGCTTTTTAGTAGAATAATAACGCTGGACCCATATTCTTGACTATTTGGAGAGGGAGCATTCCCGAGAACGTTTCCAGGAAAGGTTGTTCACTTTCAATCGTATTCTTGAACGCTTGATAGCATCAAAGATGACAATAAAGGGGCGACCTTAAGACTTAACCAATCGGATACATTTGATATACTTAATAGTAACCACAGTTTATACAAGTGGTACTTTAAAATCATCAACTCTAAAAATTATGATTATTCTCATTTTTAACACAGTTTGAACGCAACGCCACTATTTAATGAAGACATATTATGTATAAATAATCTGGAGGTAAATGTTCTCAAATGTACGAACTAAAATCGAATGAAGTCATTTTGAATTCAATTTGTTATGGTAGTTATAAACTGGTTTAGTTTTAACAGATAATATTATGCTAACTGATCTAATGAATGTATTTGCGTCTCAATAATATTCTGCAGCTTGGCAAGTCATAAAAATAGTGTTTTCTCTAACAGTATTGATAATATTTAAATTTAATATTAAAGCAATAGCAACTTTGAATCGTTATATTTAAAATAGGTACGGAAAAAGTAGTGGAACGGACACTATCAATATTAAATAGTACTATACCTTGTTTTTTAAACTAAGAGGAGTGATTTGAATTCAAGTTGGCATTTCTGCAGCCTAGTGATTGGTCAGACTACCGCACGTTTCACACAGCTCTTTTGATACAACTGACCACGACATTTTGTCAGTTTTGAGTTAATTAAAATAAAATATTCTTTGTATCAATCTTCACTACGACTTTTTTGTGTTTGTTGTTCTATTTTTACCAAAGTATTATATTCCAACCAAGTTAATTGCTATTTTTCTTATTTAATAAAGAAAATATACAGTCTATGCTTCTTTTTTCTTTTTGATAATGTACCTTTAAATGTCCAAGTAAAATCTTATTATTGTAAAAATTTTTACATACATAGTCCGGGGAAGTTAGCCCGAAAGTTGTCGTGAAATTGAAAAGATTTCCACCAGAGATTTGACTTTTTTAAACGAAAGTATATGTAGTATAGACTACTTTCCTCGATTTGTGACAAGATTTTCTCGAGCTTGCGAACAGCTTGGAGCACGTGAAATGCAACAGTTTTTCGTCCATAACTTTTTTAGAATTGATTGTACAAAAAAATTGTAGACATTAAAATTGTAGGGAATTTTATACCCTATAAGATGACGTACTGCAATATTCAAAAAAATTCTTTTTTCAACCCTCAATTTTTGAAAAATGGTTTTTAAGCGCTACCGCTATACTACATATAAGTATATTGTATAATATGGTTTTTAGAAAATTGAAACTTACTTGTATATATTCTGCACAAATGTCAATACCGGATATGAAATTACACACATCGTCAACGGACCAGTTGGAGATATCTTCATGTAATTTGGGACTTTCACTTTCCGACCTTTTGGGAACTGTTGGTAGAGAACCACCAGCACCTGTCGGACTGCTCGCTGAAGGAGTTTTTGTTCGAGGCCTTTTCGGAGGTGGCGCAGCGGCGGATAGATCAAGCGGGGAAGAAGAATCTGGACGTTTTACATTTTTCAATAAACCCTAAAAATATCCAAAATGAGAACTTTATCCCATAATAGTCTACGTTTTTCGTTTGGTAGTTCTTACCTGTAGCTCAGCTTCTTTGGCGGTTCTTACCATCGCAAGCAACGTTTGTGTCGTCGACATGTCAATTAAGGGCGGAAACATGGCGGCGCCAGTTACACTTGTGAAAGGGTTTATCACTGAAAAATCTGGTCTTTTATTGTTTACATCATTTTCTTTGTTCTGTGAATTGATAGGAAGGAGACTTGGAAATGCAGGCTTAAATCTAGGATCTATGGGCGGAGGAAAACCATTTCTAGCAGCGTTGAAATAACTGGAAAGAAATACATAATTTGTCACAAAAATTGCTGATTACAAAGATTAACAAATACGCTCATTTGTAATCCAATTTCTTAACACCCTGTGGAACAGTACATGAAATTTATAGAGTTTATTACAAAGACCACCCTTTTCGCCATTTTTCAGTTTGTATTTCACCTTGATATCTTGATTCCTTTTGAAGATACACGTATTCAAATAAAAGTCTGTAATTTTTTCCCTAAAACAACTTAATTTCCCGTACTGTTCCTCAGGTTGTTAAGAAAATTGGACTACAAATACATGTTTTTTTTCACCCTGTATTCATAAGCTATCAACATTTTTGGGAAACTTTCTAGAGTTTGTTTTAATATCAAAGAATATATCTACAATTTGGCCTAGAAACAATTTAAATCGATGGAATATTATGAAGTTCTTGGACAACGAACTAAAGCAAAATTTTAGATGGCCGAGTTTTTTGCCGGTGAGTGTATTCTTAATAGCATGAGATAACACAGTGTCTAATATGGGACACGAGGGCTGAAGAAGGCTCTAAGGATTACTTGATAGGTCTGGTACCGTTTTGCGGAGTTCCAAAGGATTGCAAGATAGGGAAATTCCGGAACTCACTAGACAAACAACGCCAATTCAAATGGAGGTTGACAGTAGGTCACCTTCATATTAAGAGTATACTGAACAAGGTAGACAAGGAACTGTCAACCAGGTTATTTAAACTGAGCTAGAGGCATTTGAAGACAGTTACCGACTTAATCACTGGACATTAAACATATGCAGAAAATGGGAGTAAACTTATGTCCAGAAAATACTCACTCATTTGGATTGGTATTATTATATTTCGCTGCTAAACTTCTCATGAAATCGCTGTAATTTCGTCCACTTAGTAAAGGATTTTCTTGTGCTGGAGGAGTGTCAGGATGTGATGCAGAACTGGGCGTCACAGATCTGGATCTGCTCGAAGTATCTGGGGTACCCGGACTCAGTCTTTCGTTCTTGAGGTGATTGTTATTGTGGAGGACAAAATCGGCAGACGCTGATAGTGGTGTTGAAATAGGACCGTTGTTGTTTATGGTTCGATCCATTCTTTTTCTACGAATCGGCTTCGTTGTTGAATGGAGTAAGGAATTTGGTTCAAAAGTGTCGGTTGGCGATGTTGTTTCTCCTGTAACAAAGAAAAAGTATTATTATTAGGCTGTAAGAATTAATTTTTCGTTTATGTAGTTTGAAGTTGAACTCTCTTTGATAACTAAACGTTACCGTATATACAGGGTTTATCAGAAATAGTTGCAGAATCTGCATATATATTAAATATACCATTAAAAATCAGAATAAATGACAATAATCATTGAGTTCAATTTCTCTTCCTTCTTTTTCATGAGTCTATCTTTGGACGCAGGCGATTAGTTGATTTTATTGGTTTTAACAAAAAAAAGTTCAGCTAAAAACCACAAATTGGATCAGCGAGCCAGAATATTCGTTCTCTACTAGGATCTCTTTTGTTAATTCTTTCCTGTAACGTTCTACTTCTTGTACTCCTTGATACCTATGAGGTATTTTGAACCATTCCCAGTTCAAAGCACTCTTAATAATAGAAATAGTAGTCAGTTATTAATATATTATAAATATTTGTATATTTCTATTTCAAATTTGTGTTTGCTTAAAACAATCGACATTTTCAAGCATTATAGTAAGGAACTGTCAAATTATATCTTCCTAATCGACATTTTCATGCTATTAGAGTTAGGTATCAAATTCTATCTCTTCTCCAGAGTAGAAAAAATAGCGTAACAACTTGTAACAATGGACACCTGGTAACAATGGACACCTGTAACGATTGATTAATGGTGATTGGCCAGCTCGCTCCTAGTTTTATCAGCTTGTGTGCACAACCACCAACAACCTTTTCTTTTCCTTACACTAGATTTCAACGTCTCGTGATGACAACGGAATTGACAGGAAAGTAGTTGAGATTTGCGAGGAAATCGAACAGTTGTGGTTATGTTGAAAATATTTTTATTGTTTGGTAGAAAATTGGTAATTGGTTACTTTTAATGTTTCAGAGGAGTCTTCTTGTTATTTAAAAAATGAGAGAAAAGAACGAGGTTATATATACAGGGTGATTCATATTTATTGGGAAATATACTATAAATATATAATCATTTACCCTAAGGTGTCGGGTTTGCATTTAATTTTCGTATATAAATTGTTTCCAGTCTTTCCTGTTTCTTGCCAATGTTCTCGCCTCTTCCCATGATTTACCTCTCTCTTTTAGTATATTACCCACTAATTTTGTCCTCATATGTCCTTTTAACTTGTTATCCATTCTCTGAATATGTCCCCACCAGCTGAGTTGTCTTTGTTCTATAAATTTTAAAACTAGCAGGACACCTACTTCATCTCTTTTTTTTGTGTTTCTAATTCTGTCCTTTGTTGTTGCTCCAAATGCTCTTCTCAGGTATTTCATTTCTACTGCCTGTATTCTACTTTTTTGTTTACTTGTAAGAGTCCAAGATTCGCACCCATAAGTTAGAACTGGTCTATATATTGTGTAATACACATTTACTTTTGTTTTGTTCATGGCATAGTTTAGCTTAATCGTTTTCTTTATTATTTCATTTATCTCTGCATCCTGTTTTCCTGTTTCGTCAAAAGTGATTCCTAAGTATTTGAATTCTTTTACTTGTTCTATTTGTACATTATCTATTTTAATTTCTGTGTTGATCTTCTGATTTCCTATTACAAGTATTTTTGTTTTATTTTTGTTGATTTTCATGCTTCCTTCTTCCATAACATCTTTCCAAATATTCAGGTTTTTTGTAATTGGTTTTCGCTTCCTGCCATTAGCACCACATCATCTGCAAAAACTTCTTCGGCTATCTCTACTCTTTCTAAATTTTTATACCCAACGAACATTTTCTTCACCTTCTGTTCGCTTTTTTTAATAATACTGCCCATATGTTTATTAAATAATGTTGGACTCAGTCCCCCTCCTTGTCTTAATTCAATTCAATTCAATTCAGAAGATCACGGGAGTGATCACTGGATACTGCACAGTAGGCGCAAGACTTCGGAAAATCAGGGTAAAACTGGATGATCTGTGCAATGAATGCGAGGAAGAGGAAGAGACGGTGGAACATCTCATGTGTCTATGCCCTACCCTGGCACTTAAGTTCCAGAGATATTTGGGGAATAAACGACTTAAGAGTCTAGTAGAGGAAGCAGAAATGGACATCGGAAATTTTAAGAACTTTATAGGAGGATGGAAATGCCTAAGAAAAGGACTAAGGATAGGTAAAAACACGATGGCTCAACACCATGAGACAAAGGGTATCACTATGGGACTAGGGCCTCTGTAAAACAAAATATTTTAATCTGCGGGTTCCCAAATTAGTAGATAAAAATCAATATGTTTAGATAAACTCCGAATTAGTATTCAAGACATAAAATTCTAATCTGAGCAATGTCATTTTAGCCCATTTTAATACCGGACAGTGTTGCATTAACATAGGAATTACAATTACCACATTTTAGGTAATGATAGTTGTTTGTCAAAAGTGCCGATTCCCAACTAGAAACTGGTTTCGTAGAACGAAAGTAAAAGTCAATAAAAAACCAGACAAAATTTATAAAAATAGTTACTTCATTTGCATATGAATGATTAAGTTCTCACTTGAAATAGTACCTAAACGGTTTATTTTTCCCACGGTCATCACAAACCTTTATTGTGGTTCAAAGTTCATAGTAAATTATCGAATACGTGAATTATTATGATTATTTAATTTTAAAAATAAGATCTTATCCATGGACGGATAAAAATATATTCAATTCTAATTATAAATAATGATATTTCTTATTCATACAAAAATTAATACTTTTTCTTGATAGTTAGAATGGAATGGGTAATTATTGTTTTAACGTTGGATGCCAGTTTCTTGTTAAAATTTATGGTTAACTGATAAAATTTGGTCGTAAATAAATAATAAAAATATGAATACTTTGTTGTACCGAAGACCAACAATGCATGGGAATAATGATTTCTTGGTTTGACAGCGAAGACAGCAAGGTACTGTAATAAGGTATCTCCTGATGCAAACGCGCTAAGATGTGCTGTACCCTCTTGGACATACCTATATAATTTCATTTATAGTTCTCTCTGTTGCTCCTATATTATATTCTACATAAGGAAGATAAATATTTGCCGAGCCTGTATGTGGGTTTGTATATACAGAGTGTCACAGGCTGTAACTCAGGAACTAACGAATAGGTTCATTTGAAAATTGGGTAATCTTTTTGGGACCTACAGTAATTTTATCCGAGGCATACAGGATATCGGTGACGTCATCATAAAAGCAGGGACGTCATGGCAATCAAAAAAAAATTCAATGGAAGGGGGGATCAAACTTAGCTCAAATGAAAAGGCTTTTCATTTCAATGGTGTATCACAGTGAGGGTACTCAAGTGAATAATTATACAAAATTTTCAATTTATTGTTTATTTGCAACAATAACCAGTGATCGTTTAAATGCCGCAATTATCATTACCGGATTCATTTTGGATAGGTCTATTTTTACTTTTTAACTAGTTTTTTTTAAAGCTGAAAACAGTTGGCGTTAAAATTCTACCTTAATCGCTACTATTAGTAAAATCTAATGTCACATTGATTGTGGTTACTTTCTAAATACTCATACCTACTACCGTTTTAAAACAATACAGGTCCCAAAAAAACTGCCCAATTTTCAAATAAACCTATTCGATAACTCCTGAGTTACATCCTGTAAAAAAAAATCTTGGGACACCCTGTATATTGATCAGCACACTTTCCTATGGCGTGAATCTCCGCTTGAAAGATACTTCGAGTTACCGTACTTGTATAGTCAGGGTGGTATAATATGTTTTCCACTCTCCTGTTTTTTTTCGCTTAGTTGAACAATCTGCTAGTTCTTAGTTCTAGTATGGAGTAAGCTCCTTACTCCACCAGTTGAATTTATCCCTGTAGGAATGGATGACCTCGAGGTACTAGTGATAAAAGCGAGTAGGGTAGTTCTATATTATCATTTTTTTTACATTAGATCCTCAATATAATTGCTATATTTCTCCCACTTCGTGCTTTGTTACTTAACTGAAGGTTTCTCCTTGTCAGTGATGTCTATAAAGATATACTTAAGATCCAAAATCAACTGGATACAAGATACAATAAGATTTTGCTGTACCGTTGCGCAACTAAGCAATAAACAAGCTTAGGAAAGACGGTACGTTATCCCCACACTAAATTTGATGAGGCAAAATATATAAAAATATTAGCCTTGCTTGGCTCTAGAACTGGTGGAACTGTCAAGTCCATATCATCAAAAATATTGATGTGTTAGTTCCAGAACCATCCCTAATTCGAGTTGGCGCATTATGCACTTGTAGTACAGTACTCCACACGATTCCAGAATGGTTTATACATGTCAGCTGGAACAAACCTAATACGAGCCTAGAATTTCGGTAGGGAGGTGTCTTTGTTCGCTGTTGTTCTATTGTAACATTCATTTGTTGACGCGAACCGAGTTCTACCGACTAATACAGTAATGGCGTACACATTATAGTTAAATTAGTACATGACATGATGCATGATGCGCAAGTGTGTACCCACAATAAGGCAAAGAGCAGCTCTGCTGACGTTACTGTTTTGATTTACTGTTGGGATTTATGTTGCACCAGCTGTTTGTTGAATGTTCAATTCACCTTTCAAAAATTACCCATAAATGTTTTACTAACAATTTAAATTATATATTTAAATGAAAAAGAAAGTTAATACGTAGTACCGTACGCCTATGTGCTTGGATGTTTCAGAAGGTCGAAGTAATTAACTAAAATTTATACAATAAGCCACGGACGCAACACCTGATTTAGTGAAAAAGACCTAATCAATTATACGGCAGGTACTGTCAGTAAAACACTACTATATTGAAATAACCAATTTATTATCGCTTTCTTATGAATTTGTATGCTCAAGTTGAAGAAGTTAATTACCGATTTTGACAAAAAACCACTATAATACCTAATAATCATTAAGATTTACAATTTTGAAATTAATTGATTTTAATTTGAAAATCAACACTAACGATTACATAATATTCGATATACCGTGACCGTAAAAAAATTTGTACATTTTCAAAAATGATTATCTCTAGAACCACTCAATTGATTTTGATGATTCCTTTCGTGAACTGTAGATAGACTCGTCAGTAGCTGCACTGTGGTTGACATTTTGATGTAAATTTAATTTGAGAATATACGGGGAGCATAAATGTTAAGATGTTTTTTACATGAATACCATACAGGACGTAGCAGCTATGGTAGGATGTGTCAGCTAGTGCCACAATTTAGCACCATAGTTTGCTTCCAAAAATAGTCGATTTTTCTTTCGGAAATTAGTAATTTTCTGAAAAGATCGACGAAAAAATATAATGTGCACCTCGGCGAATAACTGTCTATTGTCTCGCTAACTTGCCAGTCTCGGCTACGCCTCGACAATAATAGACAGTTTTTTGTCCTTGGTACATACATAACTATTTCACCTTGAAATAGAGTAATGAGATTATCGAAAAAACATTTTAAATTTTAAAATTGAATATACATGTAAGAATACTCAAAAAAATTCAATTAAATCTTCATTTTTATTCTTTAATTACAAAACTCGAAGGAACGGCAAACAACCGTTCAATCCGAAAAACAGAGAATAAGTGTCCTAAAACTAAAATCCCTTTCTTAATCTAAATTTCGCCATGTGTTTCCCATTGTTTCCCATGGTAACAAAATAACTAAAGTTTAGTCTAGCCTGTCATACCTCTTGACACATATCTTGAGTAATTGCGTCGTAAAATCCAAAATTTGTATACACTCCAGAAATCGTCTATTATCGATATTTTCGTTGATAATGGGCGCCATGGGTAACGAATAGGCTATATGGATAACACATGGGCCGGCTGTACGCTGACATACAAGATAGTTCAATTGAAACCCATTTTTGGTCCAGGAAAAATTTATTGACAAGTACAGTTACAAATAACTACCACTACAATTGAGGCACATATCCCACTGTTTCACCAACCGATGTATACCCTGCTTATAGAATTCTTGTGGCTGCTGCTGGAAGAATTCTTTCACAGCGTTTTGTACTTCTGCGTCCGACCGAAAACGGTTACCTTTTAACGCCTTTTTTAGTGGCCCAAAAATGTGAAAATCGCAAGGCGATAAATCGGGACTATAGGGTGGATGCTCTAATATCCTCCATTTCTTTCGTTGCAGATTTTCTGTCACTATGTTGGCAACATGAGGCCGAGCATTAACGTGAAGCAGAATAACACCACGTGAAAGCTTCCCTGGACGTTTTCTTCTTATTGCTTGATGGAGCTTGTTCAAAGTTTCATTATACAGGTTTGCGTTGATATGCACTCTAGGTTCTGTAAACTCTATCAGCAAGGGTCCTTCATGGTCGAAAAAAAAAGTTAACATCACCTTGCCTGCAGAAGGTTGAACTTTAAACTTCTTTGGTGGAGGAGAATTTGCGTGTTTCCATTGCATCGATGACAGCTTACTGGATGGTTCAAAATAATGACACCAAGATTCATCGCCAGCAACTATTGACGAGAGAAAGTCATTACCATTTTGACTGTATTCCGTGAGGTATTGCAAAGACAAGCCCATTCGCAAGCTTTTTTGGTCCTCAGACAAAAGACGTGGAACCCATTGCGCACAAACTTTGCTGTAACCTAGTTTGTGTACGATATCCTATACTCACACCAACATTTTCTGAAATTGCTCTGATTGAAATTCGACGATTTTCTCTAATCAGGCGTTCCACACATGCCACATTCCTGTCTGTTGATGCAGTAATCAATGCACCTGGTCGTGGCTTATCATTCGTCCTCTCTTCTCCATTCTTAAATTTTCGACACCATTCCTTCACAGTTGGATATGCAAAACATGCGTTTCCATACACTGCTTGCATTCGCGTATAAATTTGCAACGGTTGCACACCTTCAGCACACAAAAAGTGAATGACCGCAAGCTTATCACATATGGGCGGATTGTTAACAACAAACGCCATTTCAAAGTCACAATACTTAAAATCGCTGTCAAATATAAACGAAATAAACCGATCAGTGTGACGTTTGCTACACTACTAATGTTGGAAAACGTCAGTTGAATGATTACAATTGTTTCCAAGGCTAACCTGACTAAAGATGGGTTTCAGTTGAACAAGCCTAGTAAATTCCACAAAACTGTGAATGTTGAACTGAGATTTCAACAGAGTATTCTCAAAACTGCAATTACAATATTATATTTCAAACATTTTATAAATAGTCAAAGTAAACATATTTAAAACTACCAAAAACAAAATTTCAGAACAAAAAATAACGCTCCATAATTATGCCGCTGTTTTCCAATTGGCAAAGCCGATGCGATGAAGACGCAAAAGCAAATAAGCCAAAATTGTGCCAATTAAAATCGCTGGTCGGTCACCTTCAAAGGAAGCCAATGAGAACGGAGAATTGGAACATGCCAACCACTGGCCTCTCGCGGCTTCAGTAGTGATTCAGATTGTATGCCAAGTATCACGTGCTTTCAAATGCAGTTATTAATTTGACAAAAATATACACCGACATCGTCCTGCTCTGTTGAAATTCGGCGGCTAACCTAAATGAATGCCAACACATATTATGTAGTCGTTTTTACAGTCGCTGGCTTTGCCAATTTGGCATTGTCAACGGCTAATCGTGGCATAGTGTGAACGCGCCTTTACTCCTAGAGTTCAACAATAATAGATTTATTTAGATTGGTTTTGAGGAGGTTGCTGATCGGCGCATCCCACTGCGTCCTATTCAGATCTATTTGTTTATAAACATCAATTTGGCATACATTTTTTTTATTTTCATATTTTTTTTCACTATTCAATATTCTAATCAGTAATATCTCAATTACCTGCATATCTCTATAATTGTTTTAATCATGTATAATTATTGTTGCACATGTAGTAGTTAGTAATATTGTAGTAATTTGTAAAATCAATCATAATTAATAAAAATAGCATAACAAAACCATTAGGCAACAATTCACCTCTGGTAACTGTATTTTATTTGAATGCCTTCACCGAAACATCTTTCTATTAAAATATTTTGTGACCATCTTCCATACCACCCACAATTTATCCAAAACTACAAAGGTTAAGATTTTCTGTCTAAATATTTTTGTTATAAATACCTACCTTCTTAGAATTAAACAATTTCCGTTTACTAAGGTCAAGTTTTGAATGGTCATACCTATTATAATACAGTAACTCGTCTGCACTAAAGAAATATTTCCGGCTATTCGACTACAGATGCTTTCAGAGTCAATCATAATCTTCAAAATTTGCAATTTAGCATACGAGGATATATTGAAAAATTCTTAGCCTACTATAGAACCAAACAAAATTTCAATGTCAAAATATTTTATTACACAACATATTCTCCTCTTAATTGGATACATTTATTACAGCGAACCTGCAACGTCTCTAGACCGTTCAAAAAAATGTTTCTTCTTGCTCTGCAAACCAGACCTCCACAGCTTTTATTATCTCCTCGTTGGAAGAAAATTTACGACCTTTTAAACTTTTTTTCAGTTGAGGGAAGAGATGATAGTCGAACGGAGCCAAATCTGGTGAATATAGGGGGTGTTTTAGTAATTCAAACCCTAAATCACGAATTTTTTGCATGGCAACATGAGATTTGTGTGCAGGGGCGTTGTCCTTAGCCTAGACCAGTTCCATGCATAAACAAAATATTGCGTTACCATAGCAACGAATAATAACTCAGTGTGAAGTTTGACGTCAAAAAAGTAAACCAGAGCTACGCAATAAATTAATAGAAAAAAGATGTCCACCGAAATTGTGAAAATCGAAAAATTGGGGTATCGAGCTATCATCAAGGTATTTAAAAGGGTTAAGAGGTAAGCAGATTTCCGAAAATATACTTAATACCTTTGGTGATCAATGTCCTACGTATGCGACCGTGAAAAATTGGGCTGCAAGCTTCAAAAGAGGTACATTTTCCATTGAAGATGATGACCGATCGGAAAGGCCGCAGTTTCTGAGTCAATCCCCGAAAATATCGATGCAGTTCATGACATGATTTTATCAGACCGTCGAATTGGGCTAAAACCGATATCTGAAGCACTGAATATTTCATACGAACGCGTTCATCATATAGTTCACGTCAATTTGGACATGAGAAAAATTGCTGCAAAATGGATCCCAAATGTTTGAATGTTGACCAAAAGCGTGCGAAGCATCGCGTTCAATCTGTGCTCGATTTGAAAACGATGTAGACTTCTTAAACCGAATAGTTACTATGGATGAGACTTGGGTATGTATATTTCTACGATCCAGAAACAAAGCAACACTCGATGGAATGGCGACACTCTGGTTCTCCAAGACCTAAGAAGCTTCGTGTCCAAAAATCTGCTGGAAAAGTTATTTTTTTTTGGGATTGCCATGGAGTAATTATGATTGATTTTTGGGATAAGGGTAGGAGAATAACTGGAGAATACTATTCGACATTACTGACCACTCTACGGGAAAAAATTAAAGAGAAAAGACGCGGAAAGCTATCCAAAGGTGTTTTGTTTTTGCAGGACAACGCCCCTGCACACAAATCTCATGTTGTCATGCAAAAATTCGTGATTTAGGGTTTGAATTACTAGAACACCCCCCTTATTCACCAGATTTGGCTCCGCCCGACTATCATCTCTTACCTCAACTTACAGGTAATAAAAGCTGTGGAGGTCTGGTTTGCAGAGCTAGAGGAAAAAATTTTTTTGAAAGGTCTAGAGACGTTGCAGGTTCGCTGTAATAAATGTACCCAATTAAGAGGAGAATATGTTGGGTAATAAAATATTTTGACATTGAAATTTTGTTTGGTTCTATAGTAGGCTAAGAATTTTTCAATATATCCTCGTACAGAAAGAAACATATGGATCGACACATACTCATGTAATAATCTTCGCAGGTTTTGGTTTACAGGAAGAATGAACGATTCAAGTCCTGCACAACAGCATCATGAAACTGTTCTTGTATATGTTTTGTTATTTGTACAAACTATTATGCTGAACATGTTAATTCTAACAATATTATTATTTATTATTCAATTAATTACATTAATAATTATTTTTAATATCTTCACCCCACTTAAATCCTAACAGACATTTTAAAATGTAGTTATACTGACACGTCGTAAAATAAATAATATTGGTGTTACATTACTAGGAGTTAAATTTTGTATCTAAAATCAGTGATCAAATTTTGCACGTTTCAGACACGTGTTTCGCAATAGGCGATCATTTACAATGAATTGCTAATAACCGTCCGAACAAGTTAAACATTATATTAAATCTAAGTATTCGATTTCAGCACTTTCATTGAAATAAGCGAGTTACTATCACGCGAATTCTCATCGGTACTTACGATTATGGCTTATACTTTTATACGGGGTAAAATATAAATTTTCTCATCCTTAATATCAATTACATTATTGTGCGAATTTACATGAACACAGATATTTTTTTTATCTTAAACATGGTTTATTGAGAAAATAGATACAAATTACAAATATATTATATTTCAGTCTTATTTAATATATATATATATATAATCGGGACTAATATTTACCAAATAATTTGTGTCAGGGTATGTGTCTCTAAATGCTTATAAAGCTTTTCCAATTTTTCCGGTTTTTTGTCATTTTTTTTGCTTCCAGCCACGTTTTCCCTTTATTTTTAAATATTTCTGAAATAGTTTTATTCCATGTATGTCTTGGTCTTCCTTTTCTTTTCTTTTTAAATATTTTTGCTTTCCATACTCTTTTAGTCTGTCTTGTGTTTTCCATTCTTTATAAATGCCCCCACCATCCCAATTGTCTGTGTTCTATGAATTCTAGAATTGATTCTATTTTTAGATGACTTATATCTGTGTTCCTAATTCTGTCTTTTTTTGTAACGCCTCGGATTCTTCTTAAGTATTTCATTTCAACTGCCTAGTATTCTGCTCTTCTGAGCTTGGTTTAGCACCCACTTTTCACATCCATAAGTTAATATTGGTCTACATATTTCTTTAAATATTTTTATCTTGGTATTTTTCGATATTCCTTTATTGTTTATGCTTTGTTCATGGTATAGTGGAGTTTCATTGTTTTTTATATTCTTTTATTAATTCCTGCTTCTTGTGTTACGTGTTGGTCGATTGTTATTCCCAAGTATTGAAATGTCACTTGTTCTATAACTTGTCCGTCAATTTCTATATTTATTTCTTCTTGTCCTTCTCCTATAAACATAACTTTTGGTTTTATTCATAACCGTCCCGTTTTTTTTCAAAATACTATTCCATGTTTCTATATTGTATTTCAGATCTTCTTTAGTTTTCGCAAAAATAACTATATCGTCAGCAAATGCCCCTTCTGAAACTTCCACTTTGTTAACACCCATGTTTCCTATATTGAATTTTTTGTTATTCTCACATATCTTTATTATTTCGTCCATATAGGTGATGAATAAAGTTGGGCTTTAACTGATCTTATTTAATAAGGGATAATATGTCTTTCTTTGGCTTGTTTTGACATATTATCAATTAATTTTCCACAATTTTCTTTGATTGTCATCACACCTGGATGACAGCCTCAATCATCTTAGTTTTCAGTAACCTTTTCTTCATTGAATTATTTTACCATATTCTCCGTAACATGTCACGGTCCTGAATCGTGCTGAGAAATTGGCAAAAAAAATTCCTAGCTATGCAATTCAAGTCAAAAATAAAATGGAAACTTTGAGTACATTGTATGTTAGCATTATGTGAGTTGTTTAACGCGTCAAAACTTCACAAAACCAATCTGTAATGAATATTAAAGCATCATGAACGTGTTGCGATTGCCTAATGAGTCAGTATATTGGTGTATTTTCTGTAAAATTAAAAAAGAGATGAAGAAAATGGAGAATTAGATGAAGATAAGTAATGACCATGTAATGTCAGAAATACGGGGTGGAACCAAGTAAATATCTTTTAAACGAAAAGAGCGATATTTATGAAAATTTGCAGGTAAGTGCAATGGAACAAAATGCATCTGATGTACATTTTTTTGTTAATAATATACTTCCGGTTTAACCGGAAATGCCATCAACTTCTTTAATTTAAATGGGAGCTTGTTTTTTGAATTCATACATACTAAGTTTAGTGTAAAAATTTTTGTAAAAACGAGGAATAACTCATTGTTAGTTGTACAATAGGTGTACATTTCATTATCTCAGAATAATGAAAAACAAAATTACTTCAAATGTTCAAAATGCTCGCCGTTTACTTGCTGACAATATGCCATCCTAACAACAAATTCTTGAGTCACTCTTTTCGAAACTTCTCCACGTATTAGTTCACATTCATCAATAATTCTTTGTCTCAATTCATGTAAGTTTGTTGGTCGTCTAACGTAAATACGTGATTTTAGATAACCCCAAAGAAAAAAATCTAACGGGCTAAGATCCGGAGAACGAGCAGGCCACTCTATGAATCCTCTACGTCCAATCCATCGATTTGGAAAATTCGCATCCAGAAAATCCCTAACCCGTCTATCATAGTGGGGAGGTACTCCATCTTGTTGAAACCAAACATTTTGTGGTAATTGCCCATTCTGTTGAAGTACAGGAATAATTTCGTTATTTAGTAGATCCAAATACTTGTCACCATTCAAGTTTCCGTCGATAAAAAATGGGCCTATAAGCCTATTTTCGACATGTGCTTCATGAATCCAATGAGGATTCTCATTTGACCAATACCTTGAGTTATGGCGATTAACTGTTCCATTTAAACAAAAAGTTGCCTTATCGGGAAAAACTATGTTAGAAGCAAAATTGTCGTCATTACAGATGTCCATTAGCTGTTCGCAAAATTCCAGCCGTCGGCGTCGGTCAAAATCATCGTCTGACAATTCTTGAACAAACTGTACCTTATACGGATGATACTTTTCACTTTTTAATCTTTCCTACAGAACGTCGACTGATACCATGGTGCCAAATTTGTGGTGGAAGTTTGAACTGATTCTTCTAAATCGATTGCAACAGTTTTAGCAAATTTTTTACCATCCCAGTTGTATTAAAACGTTGTAATGTTTTAGTTACTGTTGAGCGTGATTTAGGATTTCTCTCCGGATCCTAATTATTAAAAATATAACACACTTCTTCATGAGTTCTAACACGATCACCATAACCGATCATCATTAAAATTTCAATACGCTCTTTTTCACTTAATTTAACCGTTCTAAATTGTAAAATTTATTTCCGTCAATTAGAATTTGACACTTGGAGAACGAAAGACGTACTAAACAGTACTCGTTTTTTATTACTATGCATACAAACAACATCAATTAGTTTATCTAAATAGTTTTTTGCTCTAATGCAAAAAACTCAAAGGAGGTTGATTAAAGTGCTTAATTCAAAATAACAAGCTCTTTCAAAATCTGTAAAAATATATAGGGCGTCCCATTTAAATTAAAGAAGTTGATGGCATGAAGTATATTATTAACAAAAAAATGTACATCAGATGAATTTTGTTCCATTGCACGTACCTGCAAATTTTTATAAATATCGTTCTTTTCGTTTAAAAGATATCTACTTGGTTCCATACTTTATCCCAACCCCGTATACTTATATACTTACATTACAATAGTAATTATCCAGATTTAAAAGTTATTCAATGACTGAGCTACTATATGGTAGTCCCGGTGTTATCGAAATGCCTCCCGTTTTTTCAGGTACCTATTTTCATAGATGAAATGCCTCCCGGGTACAATCGAAATGCCTCCGGGTCCTTAATCATTTATGGTAATATTTTGTGTGCTTAATCTTTGTATAATGACACAATGTTGCCAAATTATAATTTGAATAGGTAAATATATATCTATTTTTATTTTTCTAATTCTTATGCACTGTACATAAAATCTGTTAACAAAATATTTCAGAGTACGACATTTTTGTTTAGAAAATAAAATTGTTTACAATTAAAAACAAAGCCGAAGTACACTTAGTATTCCAATTGTTTATAGTTGTTTATAATAAATATCCTTTCTATAATGATGTGATTACTTAATCAGTGTACATTTTTGTTTAGAAAATAAAATTGTTTACCATTAAAAATAAAGCCGATGTACCTACACTAAGTATTCTAATTGTTTTGATCTAACACGATTCTAATCTCTAATCTATTCCATGAATAGGGTAGTTTGCACCTACTAAATCTGGTAATTAGTTGTTTATAATAAATATTCTTTCTATAATTATGTGATCACTTAATTTTTGTATAAATACTTCAAGTTTATTAGTTCTTGTCTCAGTTTTGTCGATTTAAAGCTTGTATCAGTTTGTCAATTTTAAGTTCAAATTGTGTTTAAGTGGATTAAGTTATAATATTCGAAATAATGGAATCAACGATGTGTTCGAGTCAAAAGGGCAAACCTTTAATATCAATTGATGGTTTCACATTCGGTTTTCAAAAAATGTTGGCCAAAGATACGGTAAAGCGATGGACATGTACTAAGAAAACCTGCAAAGCATTTGTGAAAACGCAGGGATGTGACAATTCGATAATTGAGTCGATATTAGATCACAATCACGAGAAGTTGTCTGCCGAAGTGTCCAATAGGAAAGCCGTAAGCAATTCGATAAAAAGAGCAGCCGTGGAAGATATCAACGAAAAACCAATGAAGCTCATATGTAAAGAACTTAAGAAGACGAATATAGAGACATTTACTACCAACGATATCTATAGGGTGAGACAGAATTTATATTACGCTAGAACAACTAATTCTTTAATTAAACTTCCTAAAAGTATATCTGAATTTCATATTGCTATCGATTCAACTTCGATTATTACAAATAGGAACGAAAATTTTATAATTAAAAATGACAAAGATAATCACATTGTTATATTATCCTGTTCTTCAAATCTTTCTTTTCTTTCGACTGTTTCCAATTGGTATGTCGACGGAACTTTTGAGTACTGTCCTCGCTTTTTCACCCAATTGTTCACTATACATGGCTTAAAAAATGGACATTATATTCCTCTCGTCTTCTGTTTACTTGAAGATAAAAAGTCATCTTCTTATTATCTCGTGTTTAAATATATCATAGAAGAATGTATTAAACTCAATTGCCCTGTATCCCCTAAAGTAATAACTTCAGACTTTGAAATTTCTATACATAATGGTATCCGTAAGGCATTCCCTGAAGCAGATCTTCGTGGATGTCGTTTTCATTTGGGTCAGGCTTGGTATAGAAAGCTTCAAGCACTGGGCTTAGCTCCAGAATACCAGAAAAAAGGTGCTGACTCAAGTGAAATTACCCATTTTCTGTCATATATTTTTGGCCTATCATTCTTAGATCCTGAAGAAGTTGGCGATTTTTTTGCAATAGATTTGTCCGAAATTAAACCAGTCGATGAAAGGGTCACTCAGTTTTGTGATTATCTTGTGGATAATTATATATCGGAAAATTCGAAATTTCCGCCACATCTCTGGGCTGAGCACTCTTCATCTTTAGAAAGAACCACAAACCCATGTGAAAGTTTCCATTCCAAGTATAACTCGTCTTTCTACTGCCCTCATCCAAATATAAATAATTTTATTGAGATTATTTTACAATTTCAAATAAATACCTATATTAAAATAAATTCTGTCTCGGTACCAAAAAGAATTGTTGAGGAAAGTACAGCAAAAATCAATTTTGTAAATGAAAAAATATTACAATTAAGAGAAGGTACAATAAATAAATTAGAATTTGTGAAACTAGTGTCATACAAATTTAGGAAAAATAATTTGTAAGTTTGTAAATTTCTTCTGATGATTTGTATATAAAATTGAATAGTTCAGTCTGCAGACTGAATTTTATTGTTTGAGTCGTAATTTTCTTAAAAATTGGTGTTTTTAAATTTTCTGCGATGATAATATTATGTAATTTTGTAAGTTTCTGCTGATGATTTGTTTTAATAAATGTATAAAATACTTATCATGTCTTTATGTTTTTGATCAAAATAATCAAAATATTAAAACCAAAAAATAATGGTTAATATTGAGTTATTAACGAAATTCTATAAAAGGACGAAAGTTTGGCAACGTCTCACCTTCGTACAAAGATTAGAAGCTGGTAATTTATTTAGAGCTTAGGAGGCAATTCGTATGTGACCCTTTTAGCGACAGGTAAGAAACCCTTTTTCGGGAGGCATTTCGTATCCGGCCGGTAGTCCTAGAGGCTCAGAGACCTCCCAGGCCTCCAATTTTTAATGTTTTCCAATTTCTTAAAATGTATAATAAATATATGCAAATAGCCTAAGAGTTGCCCAAAAATACCATGAAGAGCGCTATTGAAATGGTAAAAAGAAGAGTGACAATCATAATGAGCTGATATATTTTAAACTAAACATATAAATATGTCCATATTCAATAATGAAATCTAAATTACACAAACTCATATACTCGTACAAATATTTGGCAACAATATCATTAACTACAATTCTTTTTTCGTACCACGCCAATTCGTTCATCGATAATTTCGATGATGACTTCAATGTCAATGTATATGTATAGAAGTCGTATTTGTGATTCTAGTCAGAAACGATATCGACAATATCATTGCCCATGCCCATGTGAAGAATTGACGATGATGGGTCAAACAGACAAAGCTGGACGGACATTGAAAGAAAACAACTAACCAGTAACCAGCCTATTGTTCGACGTCAGACAGAAGCTTGTCACTTCCTTGGAAGTGGCAGACAAACTTGGTCTGGCTTTAACAGAGGCGTACACTTTTTTTGTTCACACATGCATATTTACTTGATAAAATGGATAGTGTTTATGATTTATACAAAAAAAAATGGTTTTTACTTAAGATCTAAATTAAAAAAGATTATCTTCAACGATTTCTCTCCACTGTAAAGTTGATGAACAGCTTTGGAGCGCAAGATTTTTTGGAAAGTACAAGATATAAAAAGCAACTCTGAAGATTTGCTGGAAAATGTAATTAAAATCAAACAAATAATTTAATAGGAAACTAAAAATAGACGCAGTTAACCTGGCAATTATTGGAATCGCCTCAAGATATTTATGGGAACTATTATATCATGTAAACTTTTAGTTTACCATTTCTTCTATCACAACAGCATACGGTTCAAAGACCACTACTAGTACAAATAGAAACTTTTCATAGCTCTACGAAAAATTAAAGATGAACCCAATTATAGAATTGCTTACGGACCATTCATTCCCACACTAAAGTGCAATGCAAATCCCACAAAGAAAAGGGTGTGAAGTATCAGCTTTATTAACTAGTTGCTTCCGCATACCTCAACATATGATAATAATATTGTCAGAGCACCGTTGAACGGACAATTCTGAATGATACAAATGATCCATTACATATCAGTTCAAAAATATGCGTCTTTGACAGGCTGAAACGCTAATTTTTTGTCTTTAACCAAGCGGTATGCGGTGGCGGCACTGCGATGTCGTCTCTGCAGCAAGCCGCTGCAATAGCTCAAGCGACATGACCATGAAGTTAGCCGTGACATTCTAGCCGCGTTTGTAAAAAAATATTTAATAAAAAAGTTTTCCGCAGCCTAGCGGGGTCGGGCATGATTTTTTTCTATAATATTTATAGGTCTTCAGCAATTCAATAAAAAATATTAGAGCATGATTAGAGGTGGCAGGAAAAAGTTTGAGACGAAACACGTCAAGTTGCACGATTTTTTTTTCGATCGCTTGAAAATGTTCCAAGCACTCTGTTACTTTGAAAGCTGTTCTTCCCATTTCCCAAAGTACAGGAAAAGTACTAGCATAATCTATCGTAGTTTGATGACGATGAAGGGAATGCAAATATCTATTTAATTGCTTTGAAGGTAATTTTAAGATCATTGAGGATATTTTCGATAGATTGTAGCCTTCTTGTATGTTGATAGTTCCGTGTATGCTTTGCTGTCAACCTCGGCTTAATGGAGATCCAATAGACGTGTTCGACGACGAACCTGAATACTGATTAACCATCGACCATGGCTGCTAAATATTCGGATGGAGTCGACACTACCTGCAGGAATTTGTAACCAGTCGATGTCTTCGTGTCAAAGTGTTTTTATTTAATAAAAATTCAACTATTGTATTCAGGTAGACTAAGCGAGAAGAGCCTTGGGGTCAAGAAGTCTTCAGTATTTATTTGAGTATCAAGTGATTGCGCCGATAACCATCGAATATTCCAAAGAACAAATTGTATAATAAGTTGAAGTTGTCACGAGCTCTTAGACACCAGAAAGTACTACTATTTAACAGTCCTCGTTTACTGTTTTGTAAGCATACAATTTTTAGCATTTCGTTATCTGATCTTACACAAACATATTAACATTTTTAGCGTCTTTTATGTTTGATTCTCGTTTAAAGGCAAATTTTCGAAACGCGTTCGTCTCTCAGCGTGAGCGCTGTCAAAAATGCTCGAAAAATACATTCAAAGACGTTTCATTTACGGTATTCGTACACGCCGTTGTTATACCTACATCATGATTTTTTATGATCTCGTTTGCAAATCTTTGTTACTGTTCGGCAAGTGTAATAAATTACAAGGCGCTACGTTGATAACGATACGTTTATGGGCTATATTTTATAATTTGGTACAATGTTAGGTATTTTTTAAGGTGCTCGTGATGAGAGCAGAACAGTGTAATTTTTTATTTCGACAAAAAAAAATGATCAATCGTGTCTTCGAAAATATGTAAATAATTTTTTTAACTTCACTTGCATTGAAAATGAGAGTTTCAATGCTAAATACCCGGTTCCGAAGCCTATTGTTTTATTAAAACAATAACCAAAATTGAGAGGAAGTTTCAACGCACGAGCCTTGTTAAAAATCTCCCCTAAAGTTGTAGAAAATCAGTACCCGAATCCAAAAAACTGGACGTTGTACTTGCTGAGGAGGATGACTTACTGGTACTTGAATTTCTTTAGGATTATCTGTTGCCACAACTCTATCACCTACTTCCAAATAGGAATCATTTTGTGGTTCCAGCAGTTGATGCACGAATTTATTCAAAAAATTAGGCATTTCTGACAGTACAATGTCGTAAGCAAATCCTGGAGAATACCACTAGATGTGCCCATCGAACACCTATACAGCGTGTCCACGGATGGGGTATCCTATAGGTGAAAAATGTTTAAATATTAGTTTTAGTGATGTACCAAGTAGCGTGTCAACTTTTATAAATAATTTTCAAATTGTCATTCTTTAATAAATATTTGACAACAATGTTAACTATTCAAGAATTATAATCACTATCAAAAATAACAGTACAGAATAATAATGTAAGAAACACTAGGTGGACAGAAGGTATCTGTTGAATATATCCTCTCCCAGCTTCAAAACATCTCTCAATTATCTTTCTAAATTCTTTGTTATTATTTCGCAGCATTTCCGGGGTAATTTCGTTAACGGCATCAATGGTAGCTCAATATTATGGTTTAAATTATTTGCGTAAACTTTTTGTTCTAAGTAGCCCTATACAAAAATCTAAAATAGTTCAATCGGGGGATCGGGGCGGAAAAAATATTGGTCCATAACGTCCCATCCATCGCCCAGAAAAATATTCATCCAGTCAGCCTCTAATTAGCAAAGTCGAATGTGGCGTTCTGCTTAAATATTTTCTGCAAGTGACTCTTGCAAAAATCAACTCTGGAGAAGGACAGAAACGTCTACAGCAGGTGTATATTAAATTAAATCCAAAGACACGCTTACCTTGGTATTACTGGGGCAAGGAACTGAGCAGTACGGGGACGGTATTAATAGAAGCCTTTATTGAACTTTCTCCTCTGGAACTTTTTGTGAGGGTGAAGGCGATTGTCAGACTGAGACTGATACACCTGGGACAATTCTAGATAAATCCGTATTCCAAATGAGTTTGAAAGTAGCATGAGACCAGAGAAAATCATCTGGTTCACTGATGGTTCTAAAACAAACAATGGCACTAGGGCTGATATAAACGAACCTAGGAAGAAAATGGCCTTCATCCTTTGTCGAAATATGTGTGTATCTCAAGCATGAACATTTGCCGCTGTAGTTACTATACCACTAAGTCTAGATGTTAAAAACTGTCTCTAGCATGAATGCCTGAACATGTGTGGATTGGAGGTAATTAATTATTGACGGACTAGTTGTAAATAAGGAACTCCCAACGAGGCTATTGAAGCTGAGTCAGAGACTCGGACAGAAGCACTTTGGAGAGAAAATAATACAGTGGACCGATCCAAAATCCGCCAGACAAACTAGTGGTTTAAATAATCACATAGAAATGAATATCTTGTTTAAACTGCACTCAAGGTTTCTGATTCTTTGCCCTTTTTTACCACAGTTAGTACGAAGGTGATCAAAATAATTGTTTTTTACATTACGGTGTAAAGTCAGAACTAACAAAAACTTCTATTTCTTTCGAAACGCGACTCAACAAACCATCCAAAAAAGCATTTACAATTAAACATCGTTATACCTAACAAAATATTTTTTAACGCCTCGGGTACCATCTGAAACCAATTCTCACAATAGATAACAGCCTGTATAGATAATGACGTAATATGTCCCTTTAAGGTAATTATCATCACCGTCGATGGTCATTACTGTAAATACCGAGAATCACGCCATGTCTCTGTTTTCTTCCATCTTCGACTACTTGAAGAATTCAAGAATGCTCAAAAGTACCTAGAAGAGTTGATGATCATTGGTAAATTACCTTCGAAGTCCATCTGTCTAGAAATTATCTTTAAGGCCAGGTGGTTAACGCGACTTGCTAAATTGATTTGCAATTGCAGCAAAACAATTGGTGATTTTATTATTATTGTAAAAACCATAGACAGTTCCAATCAACATTCTTCTACAGGCAATATGTAGAGAGAAGCTCTATTACTTTTAAATATTATTATTGTAATAAAATCTTATGGTTTTCTTGATTAATATTACATTTTTTGAGTTCACGTATATATATGTATAAATGTATGTATGACATTCACTGAGACCTAAAACATCTATTGTACCCTCTAACTTCTTCTTAGTTCCTGAAGAACGTCTCAGAGATTAGTAGCTCCTTAAGTCCTATTTCCCTGAGAAATTTTAGGATATCTGCAGGCTTTAACTTAGGTAAATGTCCCTCTTCTATCCAATAATCTCCTAGGTGTGCAATTCGCAAGTATGAGGATATAGGTTCCTTCTCCCATACCACAGAATCTACACTCTTCTTCCTCCACTATTTTCAGCTCTTTCAGGTGCCCGTTCAGGCGGCAATATCCCGTTAGGATCCCTGTTAAAACTCCTAGTGCAGTTTTACTTCGACTTATGCATTCATTTGATCTCAACGGGTTGTAGTCACCCATCAGAATATTTGATTGTCTAAGCCCTACTAGATCTTTCCAATGGTCAGATCTTCTCTTTTCTTCGGCTTTGTCTATTTCTTCCAATATTTCTTTGGGGCTGATACCACAAAAGGGTCCCCCTCTTTGCTATTTCATTTCCTTCTATGCCAGTGTGTCCTGGAATCTACAGTAAGGTTACTATATTGTTCTCGCGTAGTTCATTGCGTATGGCTAGGCATTCCTACACCATTTTGGAACTGATTACACAAGAGCTCAGTGCTTTAATGACGGCTTGACTCTGCGATGAGCCGAGTTGTCTCCGGAAAAGTGTCAAGTTGTTTCCCGTTATTGACAGGTATATTTTGAACTAGAATCAAATTCTGGCGGAGAACCAATTTGTATACTTCAATTAGTAAGAGCTCTTTCCCCTTTTCACTAAATACAAATATATTCATGTTGATTACTGGTGGCTCTTATAGCAATGATGATGAATGCTCTTCCCAGATATAAGAAGGGAACTTTGAATTTTCATCTATATAGTTTCGACCAAATAATCGCAAAATTGGGTCACTTAATCACTGCTTCAGTTATATTTTTTAAAGTTTAACGTTGATGAGGTTTTGAATTACATACCACTAAATTAAACTGGCGGCGCTTACTATAAAACTAAACATTAATACAATAAGTTAACTATGAAATAAAACAATAAAATTTTTTGTTTAAACCTTCATTACAATGTATGTATGAATCTTCATCAAGTAAAAGCCTCATCTATTCAATTTTTAAACTACAAACTATAAAAAACATTTAAACAAACTGATTAATTAAAAACCTACTGACTACAAAGACGAGAGCATCTGTGTAATATTCTGCATAATTTCTTTTTTCAAATATAATCAATTTAACGTTTTATGATTAATTCATGTGTTACTTCCAAAACGTCAAAATAGCGTCCACCTATATAAGGTGCTTTTATTTCGCACTAAATACCGTAACATGCTAAACGCTTTTAACGTATTGATTAAAGTACGCATGCTTATTCATTCATTCATTCGATTGGCCTTAAGAAATAATTTTATATCACCTACACATTATTGCAATTGTGTCGCTGTTTTTCCAAAGGTGCGATGTATGAATCCCTACGAGTTCGGTTTTAAAAAAATGTATACCACGCCAATGTCAATGTTTATCGTAAAACTCTCGGTATTTCAACCTTCAACTTTTTGTGTAAATAATAACCATTAGTGGTGACCCTTGAGTGACTGGACAAAGTTCGTAAAATCGAGAAATTTTAATGGTCTCCTCATCCAAACAACCCGTACCCATAATAAAGCTCTTTAGAATTCACGATACAGGTAGAAAAGTGATTCTTGGATTCATTTTGTGTGATCGGAAGGACCTGATGGACCTGTTAGGTTCAGTGGAGGAGAGAAAGTAAAGATATTGTCACTTTTAAAGTGTATATAAGGAGCTGGTGAATTATTTATTCATAAAACGATTACAGGAATTGCAGAGGAAAACGAAAATAGACGTGATTTTATAAATCGAAAAAAATGTTCTTTATTGTAATCATTCGTATTCTTTTCAGTGAATTATTCACATGATTAAAAAGTGAGCAAAACTCCGTTGATAAAAATATCGGTGGTAGGTACTTTTAACATTTTTTGAAGAAGAGATTGGTGAACATTTTTCGAATCAGTGTCTTCAATGGACCATTGCAGAATACCTGGTTTTGACAAGTTGAGTTGGCCATATTGGGATGGGTCCACCGATCAGCTGGAGTTGAGGTTTGTGTGTTTTGACATGTGGTGTAAGTCAGTTGGTTGTCAGACAGACTTTGTAAAATAATGTCATTGTGATTATTTCTTAAAATGGCCTGTTTAGCTGAAAATGAATTTGTTCCATACTTTACGGACACAATGTATACTAATTGAAATGTCAGGCAACGAAAAAAGCAATCAACAGAGGAGTTACTTGATTTAAGAGCAGCAGATTGAGGTGCACAGATCAATTAAATAGTCACCTCGCTTGGTTTAAACAGCCGGAAATCAAAAAAAGATATCTTATTTCTTGCTTTCCGCATTCCATACTTAACAGCACTACAAAACGATCGCATTTTAGATAATTTCAAGAACTTACTATTAATTATTAAAGTCTGACTGTCATTCGTTGTTTACCAGTAAATAATAAAAACTAAATAGAATATGACATGAGGGCTCTCAGCAATATGGCTGACCTGTCAGTTACGTCATTCTGGAAAGATCGACAGAGAAGTATTACTTACATAAAAAAGACTTTTGGTCGGATATTAATTGGGTCTAAATAGATTCAGCGCATGGTCTGAGAAAATCTAGAAATAGATACCAGATAAGGGGTAGCAGAAGAAATAGTATCGATATCAATGAATCTATAACAGTCAGAGGATTTTTGTGAGGCGACTCGCAAAGGGAGGAATTTGTAGAGTACTGAAGAAAAAGTTGAATTTGTTTGAATGTTCGTTGGTTAATATCGTTTGTCCTATTCTTAAACGGTGAAGGACTAATTAGTTGCTAGGATTGCTTCGTTTGGTGTTAAATATGGAATACATTTTCACCTTTTTCCATCGTTTATTCCAAATTTTTTAGAATGATTGCTGAAAAAAATTGAAGCAGAAGAAAAATAAATTGTATACATGCTTCTTTGGAAATCTGGTCGTTTTTCTCGTTGCCCAAAATTCCGGGAAGTGATGGTATCCAAATAATTTTTACTACTTATTTGAATTTTGTATGGTGTGCAAGTATTTTTTATTTGGGCCAACATCGGATGGTTAGTTCTTATCCTAGCACAATAAATTTTCTGAAGTAGTTTAGTTTATTTTTGTGTATTTATTGATTTAAAAAGTCATATCGATAAATTGTAAAAACTAGCCTGAGCCTGAGACTTCAACGCAGTTAAGATTACAGCATATTCGAAAATAAATCCTTAAATATGGCTCTCCGGATGTAATAAATGAAATTCCTTTGAGTAGTAAGTAATTCTGTAAGGCAGAATAAAAGTTTTCTTTTAATGTTTTGTGAGAATTTCTGTATTAAAATCTGCCCAAGGCAGGTTCATAAAAACCCTTTTTTATTGAATTCTGAACCGATAGGTGGTCAACCTTCAGGAAAGTTAACTTCAACCAAAGCTATTCGAGTTTTATTTGACTCTGTTAAAAATTACTATAAAGAGGTATTTAGGAAATTATTATTTAAATTGTATCTAAATTAGAATAAAGTTATCCTTGATTGAGAATTCTATTTTGATTTCCACGTAAACAACGAGACCTACAGGGAGAATAAAAAATACTGAAAGAAATTGTTTTAGTTCGTTTCAGCGTCTTTGATGCGTTATCACAGTCATATGAAGTAAGCTACAAATAGAGGGGAGCTGCACATTTCATGCCAACCAATTATTCTTATCTTTCCTAGTTGTACAATAATCTAACAAATTTAACACAAACTACCGATTTTCTACAGCTTATGTTTTTTATGGCATTTTCTTTACAAGTACTGCCACCTGAACAAGCATTCCAAATAGCTCAAGCTAGTGGAGAATGAACAAAGAGGACAAGAGATCTCTTTTTGTATACTCGCGTAAATACCTAGAGCACAACACCTTAGATAGACGGAATATTCCCTAAGGAATAAGACTGGAAGAAGTCTCTGAGAGTTTCCATAGCAAGGGATACAAAAGATCTATCAGATCTTATATAGATTTGATGAGGTGGCTAATTGGTTTATCCCACTGCGACCTTTTCAGATCTATTGTGGTCCTCTGAATCTACATAAGATCTTAGTGAATGGTTAATATGGGTGTTGGCCACTTGGTCGCCGCGGTCAGTTCCATAATGTCAACGACCACTTGGTCGCCAGTTTTAAAATCGGGTAGGCCTCTTGGTCGCCGTAGTTATCAATCATTAAAGGTATTTAATTTTGTTAGGTGTATATGTGTACTATTTAATTTCACATAAGTATTTAACTGAATATCGAGAATTACATCCACAAATTTGAATATATGGGAATGCGCTGAATAAAAATCAGAATTAAAATGTTTGTGGTTAGGTTAGGTTAGGTTAGAGAATAACTTTTCAAATAAAAAAATTAATCTTTTCGGTAAGAATGCAGACAACTAACTGATGAAAAATATTTTTATTTTGGTTGTCGACAGGTCACAAACCCATATTAGTATTAGAGTAATTAAATAAGCCCATAATTTCCTTGGAACCCTTAATCCAGCTTTGGCGACCAAGTGGTCTGTACGTTTCGAATAGTGAAAGGATTAAATTTGGGTAAAACTGACCGCGGCGACCAAAACGTATATTCCCCAATTTATGTTCAAGCGAATTAATGAACAACAGTTTTAAGAAACTGAAAAAAAAAGTAAATATATTTTAAATTTTTGTCGAGCTTACCTGAATAACACCATGCGGGCCAAATAACAGGACTTTCAGTGTCCATTTCTCAGAAATGTTACAATATCCGAATCAGTTAGTTGACAACACTGACATAATCTTCTTTGACACTTCACTGGCTTTACATAAACGAATTCGCATTAAATAAAATACAAGCGTAATTTTCTTTTCTTAAAAGTTAAAATCACAAAAGACGATTTAAATATTATTATCACTCGTCTGTAGTTTCTAGTTTTGTTTCTTTCAACTGTCACTAAGCAGTTTTGCTGATAGACTGCCTTTTCAACTGAAAAGTAAAATTTTGGTTTAATACGAGTTAACTAGGTGCACAAGTTGTGGCAAGTTTTTTGAATATCATATTGTTTAAAAAAAAAATTTTTAAATAGTACTTTTTTTGACATTCGATAATTGTTGACACTCACCGGCAAAAAAACTCAGCCACCTAAAATTTTGCTGAAGTTCGTTATCCAAGAACTTTCGTAATTTTTCTTCGATTTCAATTTTCTCTACGTCAAATTGTAGATAAATTCTTTGGTATTAACACAAACTCCAGAAAGTTTTCCAAAAATGTGATAGCTTATTTATACAGGGTGAAAACAAACCATGTATTTGTAGTCCAATTTCTTAACACCCTGTGGAATAGTTCGGTAGAGTTTACGCTTAGTTTATTACAAAGACCATCCTTCTCGCCATCTTCCAGTGTTTATTTCACCTTGATATCTTGATTTCTTTTGAAGATACACGTATTCAAATAAAAGCCTGGAATTGTTTCACTCTTGGGTAAAGTTGCGAACTTAATTGAACACACCGTATAAAAGGCATGGGAGGTGAAAGAAGGATATATAGCAGATTCAATTCAAATCAACTACCACTTTAAAGGTCCTATAAGATCTTTATTTCCATTTACCATTAAAGAGTATAATTGAAATGGCATCATACAAAAGCCAATAGACACACTTAAGTGTATTTTTTATATACTTAATGCACATTTTCTTCGCGAGATTTCTGAAATGACATTTTTCTTGAACATTTAGCGAGTATCTTGATATCAATTAATTCAATTGCCAGATAAGATCTTAATAGAAGCCAAGAGACTATAATTACCAGACATTTTATGTGATAAAAATCTTGGTATCTAATAAAAATTGAAGAATAAGAGAAATGCGATTAAATGGGGTTAAGTAGCGTGAAAGGAAGAAAAAATACAATCAATACGTATCTCCTTATATAAGATATAGTTTTACATTTTTAAAAGAGGGAGAGAGGTAAGGTAGTACTATATCGGTGCAAGAAAACAGGCAAGGGAGGAACACATCAACTTTATCACCTCTTCCAGAAGGTAACGAATCCAGAATGCACAATAATGATACGTCAGATGTTGCTTGAGAAGACTGGCTCCATGTTCAATGAAAATTAAAAGTGAATGAAGACAAATTAACGAACTACTTCAATACAACTTAATGCAGAGAAATGTGTAGCTAACATTTCAGCAGATTGTAATTAAATTTTTTCACGATTGTTGAAGAGAGAAAGTGCTAATAATAACGCATTTTATCATAATATATTCAAAAAAGCGCTACCCTTGAAAAAGTTTAATTTGTGAGCAGAATTTGAAATTATTTTGTCGTCATTGTAATTTATATTGAACTATTCGTGAATGAAAAGTTTGTAGATGATTGGGAATAGGGAAAAATTAACATAAAAAATTCCATTAAAGATCTGGAGAACGAAAAGTCGGAAGCTGCTTGAGAAGAGGTACACCATGTTCAATGGGATACTTCAATACAACTAAATACAGAGAAATGTGTAACTAACATATTTGCAGATTGTAGTTAAATTCGTTCACGATTGTTTAAGAGAGAAATTGTTAATAACTGCAAACGCATTTTATCATAATATATTCAAAAAAGCGCTACCCTTGAAAAAGTTTAATTTGTGAGCAGAATTTTAAATTATTTCGTTGTAATTGCTAACTTACATTGAATTATTTGTGGATAAAATGCAGGTTTGAAGATTTTACACCGCTTGACCCTACCCGAAGAAAAATAATAAGAGTAATGGAACTGAATACCTATTCTAAAGTTTCGCATGTATTTTGTTAGAGTGTAGAGAATTGGATTACGCAGGTAAAGGATGTTGGTGGAGTGTATCGTTATCATCAGGTAGTTATCTGACTCTTACTATCGATTTCTCCAGTTCCCACTTTTTGTCTTCGCAAGTTGTACACAAAGTGAACAACGAGAATGGTCAAATATCTTTGAAAACCTTTCAAAAATAATATTATTCTCCAAACAGATCTCTTCAAATGCTAATATTGAGATAAGTTTCAAAATTTTAAATAAGTTCTTCAAATTATGTGCTATTATTATATTTATTTGTGTAATTTCGTCCATTTTATTTATTTGTTTATCTGTATATTTTATATATTATTATTCTTATTTTATTGTATTTTAATGTGATGTAATGGTAAAAGATAACCTGTATAAAATGGGGCTGCAGATTTTGTGGGATGGAGACTGAGACTGTAACCCATATCTTGTTTGACTGTGAGGCATTGGACTAAAGGAGACAGATAATCTTTGGAGATGCAAATGTGGTGACTGAAGTATATGGCACGCTTCCAGGTGACCTATAGGAAGATACGGGAATGGCTGGGTGCTCCCAACAGGCTGCAGTGCTCCCGGCACAAGAACGGCTCCCAAAAGGATAAAAAAGAGCGTAGAAATGGTATCTTGATTTTTTTGCCATAATGGAAATTATGTTTTTTAAGCTTAAATTTTCCAGGTTCCTACTACTCCAGCTAGCTCTTTTATCTTCGGATTACTAGCTACTGGGAGGGCAATACCGTCCCACGGTCAGAAAATTGAGGGTTTAGGAAAAGGGTTTTTAATCCCCGACCGATGTCCGTCCCGCGGTCAGGTGGATACACAGGTAGAATGGGCAGGGTAGAATATTATTCCTAGAATGATTAGTATGATTCGTGTATTATCGACACCCTTCCACAGACCCTACTCTACCCTACTACATATTATATCTTATATGTATATATAATATATAATATCTGCAATATAAATTATCATACGGATCCACGGGACGGACTTCGGACAAACGTCTTGACCCTTTTAACCGCGGGACGGACCTCGGACGTACCTGCGTTTTACCCTGACCGCCGGACGGACATCGGAAACACCGCTACTAGGACATCCTATATACACGACCGAATAGCTGCAGTGAAATAATTTGAAATAATGAAGATCTCTTTCATAAAGTAGAAATTACGATCTAATTAGGTTGTCGAATCCCGATGATTTACGATACTATTTGATATCGTGATTAAAAAAAAATATTTCAGGTCATATGGGACATTAAAGTTAATATTCTATTCGTGACGAGTCGTAATATATGTTTAGATGAAAGATGACGTAAATGAAATAATGATTTTATATTTCGCAATAACTCAGTGAAATTAGATTTAGAACAAGTTGAAAATTATCAAAAAAAGAGATAATGCTCATAAAAATGTGCGATTTGTAATAATCTCTAGAAAAATGTAACGAGAACGTTTATTATTCCAAAAACTGTAAGCAAATAAAGATAAAAAAAAGGGTATTTCGTTTTTTGCGATTATCTTGTAAGACGCAGACGCGGTTGAATGGTAGCTTATAATACCGAACAGAACATTGATAGGTAGGAACCGCTGTAGCGCAGGGCTTAGCGTAAGGGCTTGTAACTAAGGGGTACCGGGTTCGAGTCCCGGTGGTTTCGCTTTTTCAATTTTCAGAATATTTAGCTTATATATCAGAAGTGGGATTAGATCTACGAAATGTTCACATGAGGCCATAATGTGATGTGAGAGAGGGTGACAGGAATTGGCGTGCAGGCGTCAGGCTCCCCAGGAGAGTGAGATAGGCGTAGGTAGGCGGGCAAGGCATCAGGCTCGCAATCAGGTCCGAGCTCACAGGAGCTCACGGGAATAGGTATATCGATTATTTATTATTTTAATTCAACGCTGTCAATGCTCAGTATTTGTAGGTATGCACGCGTCTCGTCAAAAGAAAACAGGTAACATTAAATAATTCTTTTAATAAAATATTATAGTGTAGTCCAAAAAATTAATTTTTTGACAAGCTAGACTCTCGAACCCCCTTCTTAATTGTAAACTAAGAAAAATGTTTAAATAATTCTGGTAAAATTCTTTCACTTCTTGGAGCCCTTCCTCTACACATACTCAACAAAATCACATGAAAGTTTAAAAATTTAACAGTCTCGTTTTATGTATATTTCAAACAACTATGTTTCCTGTGAGTACAACAAAAAACAATCATTAAAATAGCACTAGTCTGCAATAAAACAAAATTCAATTAAAAGGTGTGCTTCTTATAGTAAAGGTTTTTTCAAGGTGTAATTGGATGAACAAAGGATATAAGTTCAAATTCCTACTATTTCTTTTTTCTCAAGTCATTAAATTTGTTCTTTGTTGATTTATCGGAGAACGGGATTCTGTTATCTCATTTGGTTTGTAGTTAGAAGGGACATTATCAATCACATACAAGTTTCAAAGTATTTGCGCCATCATCAGTAGATTAGATTAAATTATGAATAGAGTGGCTCTTTTTCCTATCCCACTGCGACCTTTGCAGATCTATTGTAGACCTCCCTATTTTTAGAGCTCGATATCTAGCTTTATTCTTTTTGTCATCATCAGTGAAAGGTCGATGATTCTCGACCAGAATACGCAGTGCCGGACACTTTTGCAGTAGAATATTGGGTATTGTATATTAAAGGTACGTTTTCCTCCACATTGACCAGTCGCTAGTAGCCGCGAAAAAGTAGCGACGACTTATTCGCCAAGACACCTATTCATGTATTTCAACGGGAGTGTTTTCCTACGCGCTACTGAGTAGCTGCTACACAAATTAAGTCGCCAGACCTCTCTGGGAGCAGACAAGCGACTAATTCGTGACGATTTTTCAGGTAGGATAGTGTTTTAAAGGTTATGTTGTATTAATGGTTTGATCAAAAATGTATTTATTTTTTATTTTTTTTTATTTTTAGGCATAATGGAAGACAACCCAAATGTTTATTAACCAAAATAGAGTGAAATTCTTCATAATGCCTATTTTTAAACATTGGCAATATCTTTTCTCGCCTTCTTTCAGACTCTTGTGCTAGTTGAAGAAGCACATTTTCATTTTAAGTCTGATAATGTAGAAGCATTAAAATCACTCTTTGTTTAGAAATATTCATTTTATTATAGGTGTAGCAGAAAAATATAATAATACAATATTAATTAATATAAAAGCGACTGCTATAAAATGAAATTTGTTGACGAATATTTATCGGAGGAAAACATCTCTTTGCAAAATTCGTCGACGAATATAATCGTTGCTTCTTTGGTCGCAGTCGTTAGCGACCTGCGAATGTGGAGGAAAACGTACCTTAAGATATTTCGTGATCTAAAATATAAGACAGGGTTTACATTTATATACTTTCTAAAAGAAAATCTATCAGTGGAGAATGAAAAGTATATGTAGGTATCTATAGTTGCGAGTAAAACCAATTTGTACTGTTTCACAATAAAATAACAGTATGCGGCAAGGTCTCTTTGAGGATTAAAAAACCGAAAACATAAAAAAAGCCATAAATCATTTCGAGTCTTGACCTGTCCACAAACGAACCATTGATTCTCATTGGTTCAATGTAGCTTTCGATTAGTCTACGAAAAATTTACTTGAATTGTTAGTCCACATGGACTGTTAACGTTCCAGGGTGTTTGAGATTCTGTTTTATTGACTAAAACTACTTTGTTGGTAATAATTAAAATTATGGCTTTTTGGCGACCATTCGAAGAGGAAGATATTGTTATAGGCTCCGAACAATGAATATACTAGTAGAGTGAACAGACGTATTATTCGATGCCAACATAAACAATGTCAAAGTTCATTTATTTATCCTGCTGGATTCCATGAAACATGGATACTTTATTGTTAAAATGTTTTAACAAAAGTTTTGAAATTTCCGAAAGTGTAAAGTAGGGATTTGAGACAATAGACAGAAAGAAATTTGGTATATTCTAGTCGCTATCTACGCAAAAAATGATACAAAATATGTACAGGCAACTGGAACAAGAAAATAATGGGTCAAAGAATACATAATTGACAAAAGTTTCAAAAAAATCCATTATTACAGTTATCGGTAAAACTGATATTCATCGGAAAAAGAGAGTACAGAAATCGCTAGTGCGTCGGGATACTGCAATAATTAAAAATTTGTCAGAAACCGGTTCTGCTTCTGCTGCTTACAGATTTCTTTATATCGTCTACAAATTGTGAAACGGTGCATATTAATTTTACTCATGACTATACGTATAACAGTAGATATATTTAATATCTTTTTTATATTTTTTTCAATTTCTGAAGTGTCATTTTAATTATTTCTGTAAAATATTTCTTAAGTATTTATTGAATTTTTCCAGTCTTATGAAATTTTTAAATACTACGTGACTTTTGGACCTTGATAAGGGTATGGATAATCTAATCAAAACAAGAATGAAACTGTAAAGAAACCTACTTAATAATAATAATCATAATTTGCCAGAGGTACTGGCGATTTTATCAAAGAGGCATCAGTGGTAGAGCAGAAGAGAAACCTAGTTATAATAATAATTCACAAGAAAATCATGTATATAAAAGAAAACATCAATTTAAAATGATGTTATCAAAAAGATATCAATAGTAGAGTAGAAGAGAAACATTAATATGTTTTTGTAATAAGTACCTCCTTGATATTAAGCACTTATCAAAAAATAATCCTTTTTGATAAGTTCCAAAAAAATCATTGAACCGTTCCATTATGTGTGATTAATATAATTAAAGAAAATATTTAGACCACTGCAAAGATTGATTGTTTTAATTGGAGAAATCTGGTATCATATTTTTAATTAGTTAAATTTTTCATTTTATAATCTTAATTTCAATGTCCAAATTTTTTATTGTTTAATTATTGTTACGACTTTTTAAAATTGAATTTAAAAAGAAGCTATTTTAAAGACCGAAATAAGCCTGTAAAATTACCATTTTTGGATTTTCATAAAAATAGTTTATAGATTTTTCCAAAGTAATAAATTTCCATTGACGTAAACAATCTATTTATTGCGTATTATTTTTCGCACTTGCCATTTTAAAAATCTTAATAAACATTCCAAAAACTTGTCACAACTCAAGCCAAAAACAAACTTTATTTATTAAAAAAAATCTCACACCTCTTTTGATCGTCACAAAAAAATCCAGCGTGAAAAGCGCCAAACACTCCGTCACAAAACATTCAAACACTTTACTCCGATCGCTAATTCTATCAGCGCACGCACAAATCGCTCAAAACAGCGGCAATAGTGCCAATCCACGGACTACCGTGATTCAACTGAAGGAGAAGTTTAAGAGAAAAGTTACCCAGTTTGTTGTGGTTCTTGCAGAACCCAGTTCCGAACCGTATGATTAAAGCGCTACAAACAAATAATGGAATGATGTTCAAGTTCTCGCTAAGTCTACGATTCCAATGTTCCGTTGGTTCGTACGTTGGTTCTAGTGAAGTTATTTAAGAATTTAAGTGTGTGGTGCCGGCAGCCGGTCGTCGGTCGACTTTGTCTCTCTTACGAGTTCGGCAGGTGCAATAAAGGTAGTTGATAGTTCGAGTTGGGATGGCCTCTACGGGTCGGCCAGTAGGATGGACTTTAAAAGCACACCGCACAATCTAGTGAGCTCTGTTTGCTCCGGTTATGTACTGTCGATATGTCCTTGCCTAGCCGCTGCTGTCATTCATTTAATCGGAAGGTAATAAGCGATTCGTTACGCGCTGTAAAATTAGATGAAATACTTATATGAAGGAAAAATTAATAGAAGAATTTGCATAATGACGGAGGTATTTTATGTTTTACATTGAGCGAAGCGAAGTAAAGTCGTTAATAATCTAATTATATTTATTAAAAAAAATAAACAGCTTGACATTCTTCGATATTTTACGAAAAATCTACAGTTTCTTTCGTAAATATACTCATAACATCGGGATTAAAAGGGATTTTTGAATGACTGAGGTCATATTGGTTACTATTAATATACAGAGTGTCCAGAAACTCTAATGCAAATCGTAAACTAGAGATACAAGATGTTGTTGTCTGTCTACTTACAAACCTCAAACTTGGTACATTGTATAATCTGCAGTTATAAATGATTTGTTTAATGGCAAACCCGCGTTTTTATGGCCATCACTAGCGTTCAGCGTGGGAGGAGCAGCGGGCTGTTTAAATTTTTATGACAAATTTTCAAAAAAAAATTTAACGTTTAAAATTTCCATTGTGCACCGTTCGGGAATAATCAATTTCAATTTTTGACGAACTCTGTTTTCTGAAAAAACGAAGAAGATTTAAATGAAACTAACTATTATTATTTTTATTCCACTATTTAATAAATAGATTATGAAAATATATTAATAATTATTCTTTCCTACAGCTCAATATGTTTTTGTATTGGAACAATGGTCCCAGAAGCAAAAATTGCAAGGATTTAAATCGGGCGATATTCCAATATAATTGGCTGGTCCTCCTCGTCCAATTCCTCGATTTCCATACGTCTTGATACTCGACAAATATGAGAAGTACAACCATCGTGCATCAACCATAGTTTTTGCCCTATTATTAGGGGAACATTAAATCAGCTAAATTATGATTGATTGATTGGATCAGCACCACCAGTCAGAAGCTAAGAGTCCTCGGCACCTCTGCCTTGCGACTTTTTGTGCTTTTGGTTGTGAAGAGACCAGTAGCCCTTATCAGGCTTAACAGTTTCTTCACTAGGTCCTTCTGGGAGAAATCCTCCCTTGGATCTTCTAGTCGTAGGAGTCTATATCTCTAATGAGTTAATGCTTCACAATCGAAGATAGGCTGTTTCCTCCTCTTCCATGCACAACCGACAGATAGGTTTCTCCCTATATATGCCGATTGTATGCTTGTGCTTCCTTAGAATACAGTGACCGGTGAGTAAATCCTTATCTGGCACCTGCTAAGGTTTAGTCGGCGTCTCCGATGGTTTTTTGACCAAGAGTTTGCCGTGTTCCTGTTTTGGCACTCGTCTCCAGTACGAATGATGTTTAGTTTGAGCTAAATTATTTTGCAGAAAGTAATCCTGCTCACTTAACTCTACTGGTTCCAGTAGTTGATTCCTAGCCAGACATTTAAGCTAAATCTTTGCTGGTGCTTCGTTTCCTTGCAATGATCTCCAAGTGCGATCAAGGCACATATTCAATCCCATACTACCTCAGAATTGACCTCTATGGAATCAAGCGCCGTCAGTCCTTGGAGAGTCTTATTGGAATAGATCTCTCTTGAAAGTGAAACGGATAGAAATGTTCATAATTAACAATCCATAGGGAGGATTCGGCTACCTACCAGTTTCAGTATTTTCAGATACTACTCAGCCGGTTTCTCTTAGGCGTTGGTGAATAGCCGTAAATGCTGTTCGATTGGGATGTTGTCTGTCAGGAAACCGTTCTGCGTTTCGTCGTCCGTTGCACAAGCTTTAACACACCTAACCATAGATTGAATGGATATCAGTCTATTCTTCACTGTGGAGATCGTTTAATAATGAAATGTGCCCATGTATGTATATTACAATTTAATATTTCATATTTTCGAATTTTAAAAAATGTGGGCGATATTAAACGGCAATAATACAGGAAAGTTACATAACTTTTAGAACACAATTACCGAGACCTTTTATAAAACACAATGCCAACCAATAAAGTAGTATGATTTTGACACTACACTTGCCAATTTTATAGAATCAATTTTCCTGATAACAATAAAAGCCTCCATTTATAGTTAGCAGCACTCCCATATTGAGAAAACAAGTGAAAAATGAGGAAGACATTAAAATAAACCAACTTGGGATTTACTGAAAAGTGTTTTTGTAGTTGTGCAATTCTCTAATGGACACTAGGTGGTTTAATATAGGAACTTGTTTCTGTCGACGTTATTGTTCACTGAACCGCCAGTCCTTTTCACCATTGTTATGTTATCTCACTTGTTTGGTTATACAATATTTAAAATCCAATGAAAAATAATGCGTTGTCAATAAACAGATTTATTGTGTCTCATATTTTACTCAGTTCCTTCGGAAAGTATCAGAGATCAGTATTTACTTCAAACCTCTTTCTTGAAGGAATTTCAGGATATCAGATATAAGTTTAAATGTTGTAAATCTCTGCATTCTACAGAATCTAATCATTTTTCTCCTCTAGTTTGAGGTTTCTGGGGAGACAAATCAGACGGTAGTGATCTAACCTGGTTGTATGGTACACAAACGGCTCAAAAGCAATAGAAGGAACTGGGATATGAGTGTATAGGCCAGGAATCAAACACTCCCAAAAGCTTGGGAAAAAATTTAAGTATATTTCAAGCGGAAATTCAGGAATTTGCTCAATTTATTAAATGTCTGGGTGAAAGTTGTATACTAAACTATCAAATGCTAAAATTTACTTTGCGATTTGAAAAGTTCAAACATTTGAAATAAGTTCCATACAATTAAATCTTTATTGATTATAGAAAAATATAATACTTTACAACAAGCAACACTACAACTACTAGATAATGCGATAGCAATTCAGCTTGCTTATTTCCAGAGACCTCAACTTAAGAATATCAATTAAATAAATACAAAATATTAGCAACACTGAAATCTATATCATTTAGTTTTGGAACAAATTTAGCGCTTTGAAGGTAGATAGATGGTGTATGGTAACTAGATCTTTTGTACAAGTTTTTTGTGGATCGACATTATAACATTTTCCATTAAAACTGAATTTCATGACATAATGACTCTTAAAACTTAAAAGACGCACATATTTGAACGGCAAATTAAGACAAATATTTTTGGTGTTCGTTTATTGTTAGTCGACTGTGAAGATTAAGGAATGAGGATCTCTCCAATAAAGAGATAAATAAAATAAAATTAAAAGAACCAAATAATAATAGAAAATAAGCTCGATTTAGAAATAATTTGAATATTGAACCCAAGACCCTGAGATAAAATTATTTTGGAGTAAATTAACAATTAAAATTAAATAAAAAAAATAATATATAATAACAGCAAAATAATAAAACAAAATTTCAAATATAATGAACAGATAGAGCAGTTATAAACATCAATATAAAATGGCGCCCAACGTGGGCTTACATGTGTAACTTGCGGAAAAATAAGCGACCCATTTATTTTTTTTTTCACGTTTTAATAATATAGGATTCAAAGTTTCCCAAATATGTTTACAATCATATCCACCAAGTGTTGTTGCCGTTTGAATTTGTTTGTTAAAGCATATTTTTGGATAACGATTTTCAGGCATGTTTAAAATTTTAATTAACCAATTGAGGCACTGTTTAAAAATATTATAATATCTACATTTTCAACCTACCTGTTTCCAAACGGGAAAGTTATCCTGGATACTATTCTAAAGTAAAAAAAATTGGAACTGTTGAAGAATAACTGGATATCTTCTGTAGGTTCCTTGTGGTGTATTTATTATTCTTCTTTTACCCAAAAATAATTAACAAAAAGAAGAATATCTGGATATCTGACTCCCCATACTGGCAAAAATTAAAATAAGTTAAAACTCTATCAATCATAAAATATACGAACATGTCTAAATGCCACATTAACATTAATAAAAATATTGTTCAATCCATTTTAATATTCGAAAATTCTATAAATGGTCGACTACTATTGACTAATTACACTCGAAAACCACCCAGTAGTGAAAAATACATTTCTTGAGGCTATCTAACATAAGTATAGAAAATCATGAGCGTGCTACTTATATCTGAACGATGCTAGAAGTGATTTGAATATTATTTTTCAAAATTAATATTTAGTTAGTTATTTAAAGTAAGTCCATTTTCTGGGTGAATATTCTCTTGAACTTCTTGTCTAATATCCTGGGTATCCTTTAGCCCCTTTTATAAATCTTTCTACATTCTCCTTCGTCAAAATCTCCGAGTTTTTTTGCATGGTATCCTGCTGACCGTCTCTTCAGCAAAGCCAAAAACATTGTGTACTTCTTGATATCGACATTTTTGCGCACGGTGAGTATATTTTTCAAATCGCGCCATTTTTCAAATTTCTGGTAATCCAGGGCGTATCTACTTCTTGATTTTACAGGTATTAAACTACCCACTGCAGCAATTGCAGACTCTTTTACTTCAAATGGAATGTCCGATTCGCTATTTGAAAACATTTCCAGTAATTACTTCTTGCTTGCTTTGACTTATTTTGAAAAATCGTTGTTTGCTTTCATAGTAACAATACTTCAAGGCCTGCTTCCATAGTAACAATACTTCTAACACCATTATTTGATTCCACATTGATAGTTTCGTTGTGATTGAAGATTCTATTAAATATTATAAAAGCGCGGACTTAGATAAAACGTTGTACGTTGTACTCGCGTAATTTGCAAAACTCGCTGACGCTCGTTTTGGCAAATATTACACTTGTTGAACAATATTGCTCTTTTCATAACTAGTTACTTAAATAACTATTACGACGTTTATATTATTATGTCTCTGAAATACCATAAATATTTCGTATTTCGTTTCACTATAAAATACAAATAAAACACAAAATTATACATTTTTATACCAATTCAACTTTGTAGTTGCCCTAACTCATCTTTATAGATTTTGACCTTTCTTATACTACTGCAACTTAAAATCTTTAATGCTGACCGGTCAGGAGCAAAAAACTTTTCTGATTTTATAACCAAAGACATTTTTCAACATTCTTATACAGATGCTCATTAAGAGATGACCCTGCCGCCGAAGCCACTGCCTTTTTTTATTCTTTGGCATCAGGACTATATCCGGTCATCAGCTAAAAAAGGTCGATCTGTCGATACACATTAGAATTTTGGTGAAGGTAGTTTCACTATAACACAGTCTAAGGCTGCAACTGTATTGTTTAAGAAACAATGTAAGAGTAGAATGTGAACGTTTAAAGCTCCTTCATAAGAAATTGGAACTTATTATGGGCATCGACCATCGAAATGTTCTGGTTCAGATTCTTGATAATATAACAGGTTGGGCTGCCAATTAGGAGATGTCCCCGGGTTACGGAGTTTTTTATGAACACCCTCTTCTCTCTTCTTGTTTCTTGTAGATCTTCACGTTTGGTTGTTCTGCTAAAAGATAAGTACAATCGACAGCGGTGGCGGTGTACCGTCAAAAACTAGAAGACTTTTACCGAAAAACATAAATTTTCAAATACTAGTGATAGTGGTTAGTTTAATTATCCTTTAGGAAAACAGTTTCATAAAAAGAGCTGCTTGAGCTTTAGCTAATCAACTAATAATCCATTCGGCAGCAGTTGATCAACTAGCGGTGCACCAGCATTAGACAACCTGTACTACAACAAAGTATAGACTGGTAAAAAACTGTAAAGAATCCCTCAACAGGCTGGCAAGAGACAACAAAGTGTCGTCTAATATGGGTGCCGGTATTTGAGGGGATTGCAGGTAATGAAATGGCAGACCAGTGAGCTAAAGAAGGTTCTAAAAGTGCTCTCCCGATGCAAGCGACCGAGACCAGAGACCGCGACCAGCGACAGACACATGTGTCTCGTGACAAGCTAGAGACCAACGACAGGAAGGGCAGCTCTCCCGATGATAGCGTCGCGATAGAGTTCAGTCGATACGGTGCTACGCAGAGTCACAGACGTACATTTAAGAAATATATTAGAAGAGGAGGAGGATGATGATACTTACTTGTTTTGTTAAGTGTTCTCGCAATATCCTTCCAAATATTTTCTTTTATTAATACGTCTTTGTATGCTTCTAATCTTAGATCATAAAGCGGTGGATTTTCTCTCACCGAGACACATGTCTCTCATATCGGGAGAGGTTACATTTGAATACACTAAACTGGTGCCTTGAGCGACACATGTCTCTGTCGCTGGTCGCGGTCTCTGGTCTCGGTCGCATGCATCGGGAGAGCATTTTTAAGGAGGCTCCATAGGTCCGGAACCGTTTTTTGGAATATCAAAAGATAGTATAAAAGGGGAAATTGGGAACTGGCTATATAGGGACCTCCATACAAAGAGTTTACTGAACAGGGTAGACAAGGAACTGTCAACCAGGCTATTGAAACTGAGTAAGAGACATTTGAAGACAGTTTCCGGTCACTTCACCCTGAGGAAACATCTGCACAAAACGGGGAAAAGTTGGTGAACCTATGTGCAGGAAATGTGAAATCTATGATGAAACACCTACTCACATACTCAGCTTCTGCGAGAACTTACAAGGACTCAGACGGAAGCACTTTGGAGAGGAAATAATACAACCATTACAACTACTGAAAATCCCTCCAGTCAAACTAGAGGCCTACATAGAAGACACAAAGCTTCTTGGTTGGAAGTGGATAACATGGGAAATTTCTCTTCTCTAACTGTTTCTTAGAGTTTGCTTTTTTTCTATGCAACTCTCCATATTGTATTGTTTACTTTTATTTTTATAGTGTAAGTACCTCTTAAAATATTTAATATTTGAAAAATTCACAACTTTTTAACGTGTCTATAAAATACCTATAAATTATTGATCGGTAATTAACCACCGGTAAACGTGATTGGTTTCTCACATTATAAAAATTATGAACATTAAGTTAGGCTATTTGCAACTAAAAATAAACTCACATAAATTTCGACCATCACATCATCATGAGAACACCAGTATAAGGAACATTTTTTTATAGTTGGGTGGCCCTCGGAGATTTACCACTTAAAATAAAATGAAAATATTAAAAAATTGTACATATAGGGCTTTCACTCTATAAAATAAAACATTAGACCATTCCAACACACGTGACTTTGACAGGTCGGCCCTATTGCGCCGAAAACATTCTATATTGACATATTTAAAAAGAAAAAAGCCAAAGTGCTGAGTATCTAGTGGTAATTATTTGATAGACTTTTGATTATCAACAATATATTAATAACTATTATACGTTAGTGCTTTTATGTGTTTGGTTCATTGAATTTTGTCTATTCACATTTTTTTTTAAATACTCAATGCTAAAAGGTACACATTTTTCTAAAGATGTCTTGGGTTTCTTTCGATCCGGCAGCGCCGTACGAAAATCCTATTACCGCGTACTCCGAACGAGCTCAATTGGTAAAGACCGGCCCGTTGCTATGCAACCACCTGACTTGCCATTGGCAAGCGTGTGCGTGTGTTCTTCCTTCTCACTTCGACTCTTGACTGATATTGAGTATCGTCTTTGTTTCTTCACTCCTTACCGGCACCGCGTAGGTTCAGATAGGTTTGCCAAACTATAGTTCGAGTTTAATAGTGAGGAGCAGGATAAAGAGAGAGAGAGAGAGAGAAGCGAAAGAGCCGAACCAATGGAAAAACTTGAATAAACCAGAAGAAGTAGAGAAGAGATAGTAGGACAGAATCAAGAAAAAGAAGCTGTAGGTAGTGGTAGTACAATACAGAGTGAACAAAATAGAATCGTGGAAATGTTGTAACAATTATTAAGTCAAAGAGAAGAAATTAGGGGAGATATAAATCACATGAATGAAACTATTAACATAAAATTTGATAATCTTACAGGAGATATCAATCACATGAATGTCTCAAATAGTTTGCAGGGAAAAACTGGTTTTGCGGCCCAAAGATCCTGAAGTGGATGTACAGTCATAATGAAACTAATCATCACATAAATCCATTGGATATGACTAGTTCATAACACTTTAATGTACACACATACAGATACACCTAGCTATCCTGGATTTTTTTTTATCCTGTTGACTTTTTGTCCATTTCAATAATTGTCCATATGAAATCGTTAGATAGATAATAATCCACCATACTATACGACGAGTATATAACATCAATAAAATATGTCATCCGATTCTAGTTTTAAAAATTCAAATGTATTTTTCCGGCTGCTCTCAGATCTTCGTGGGAATGACTGAATTTGGGTCACAAGATTGAACTCCTTAAATTATCAATTAATAAAAATGTTTAGAAATGTTTCGATACAATCTTCAATCTATATGCATAATTAATTAGTTTTACTATTAAAATCGTTAGAACTTGTTTTTCGTTGTTCAAATGACTTGTAAAAATGGTTAAGTATTTGTATTTGACGTGTAACGTATTGCTATAAAATGTAGACTATGTAGTAGTACCTAACTATTTTATTTTAAAATAATATCTCATTCATCATGAACAGTTTTATAAAAATAGCTTTTACTATGGCCTGAATTTACGCTTGAAAAATACTTGGGGTTTCTCCCAAGCTTTCAGAGCGTTTGGTTCCTGGCCCGAGCACTCCTATCCCATTCCCTGCTATTGTTTTTGAGCCGTCTGTATTTTAATGACCCCCTCTCTACTTTCTGCAACAATTTCCATCATGATATGCAGTGACATAAAGTTGAGATTCAGGGGAATGGTTTGTGACAAAGACGTCTGACACATCGTTGTGTCAATTGTCATTGTATTGTCAGTAATCAGCTGAAGTATTATTTGTGAAGAATATTTACGTAGCATAACCTCATATATTTTAAGTTTTCATACAGTATTTCCGATAATATCAATAGGTATTTAGAAAAAAAAATTATTTGCGCATATTATTGCTCGAACGATTATTTAACATGAACTTGTATCAATTTAAATTGACAAGAGAATGTTTACTATCAGTTTAATTAAACAGCAATATCCTTGACTGATTAGAATCTAGCTTTAAATTAATTATTTGTTAGATTTTTTCAGGTGTCAAGTTACTAGGGACGTATTATATTAATATACAAAGTAATCGAACCACTTTTAATATACGTCAAGTTAAATTTGAAAGTTCCGTTCATTCAAAAGCAGTTCGGATAAGACGCAACCTCTTGCACCTGCTCTCGAATTACAAAATCATGACTTAAATGGTATCTTGACCCTTCGGATAATGTATTATGTTGTATTTCTTCAAAGATTTTTTAAATAAGTTTATAGAATATTTGCTTTTTGATCGTCATATAATCATGCAAGTTTCCAGGTTGGGAAAAATAAATTTCAATAACCCTAGGACTGACGATATTCATCAATATTAAGTAAATGGTATCTTGAACCAACAGATAATGTATTATGTTGTATTTCTTCAAAGATTTTGTAAATAAGTTTATAGAATATTTGCTTCTCGATCATGATATAATCATGCAAGTTTCCAGGATGGGAAAAATAAGTTTTAGTATCCCTAGGACTGCCGATATTCATCAATATTAAGTACAGTCATGTAAATTCTGGAAAATATCATAAATAATCGAATAATATTGAGGAAACACTGGAGGAAGTGCAGACCGTATTCTGTTAAAGAAGAAGTACACAAGACCAGGTATTCACAATAAAACAAATAACTGAAAATGCGCTTCTTACTGCATTTTTGAACCTTTAAAAAGCTTTCGACTATGTATGTATGATGGGGTCATTCACTGAGACCTAAAAGAACTATTGTATCCCCTTACTTCTACTTAGTTCCTGAGGAAAGTCTCGGAGACTAGTAGCTCCCTTAGTCCTATTTGTCTGAGGAATTTTAGGATATCTGCAGGCTTCAACTTAGGTAAATGTCCCTCTTCTATCCAATAATCTCCTAGGTCATGTGCCCTAGGATACTGAATTGCTGTGCAATTCGCAAGAATGAGGATGGAGGTTTCTTCTTCCATGACACAGAATCTACATTCTTCTTCCTCCACTATTTTGCCCGTTCAAGCGGCAATGTCCCGTTGGGATCCCTTTTAAAACTCTTAGAGCAGTTTTACTTTGACTTGTGCCTTTATTTGATCTCAACCCATCAGAATATTTGATTGTCTAAGTCTAAGTGTTCATAGTTATGTTAGATCTGTGTTCCGTACTCCGAGACAAAGAGACGCTGACAACATGAAGAAGAACCTAACGTAACAGATAAGAACACACACGAGTTTGTACAACACTCAATTAATAAAATAAATATCGAGAAAACAAAGCTTGATTAATAACCCGAGTTTATCGAGCAAACATATACATAACATTTTGGCGACGAGTACCATATTGTGGTTAAGAGGAACAGAACAAGGCGATAAGCAGTAAACATGTCAGGTGATAACATTTTCGCAAACATAGACACATTTAACATACATAATGGCATGGAAATTCTTCGTCTTGTTGTCAGCGTCCCTTCGTCTCGGAGTACGGAACACAGATCTAACATAATTATGAACACTACACCCTACTAAATCTTTTCATTGGTTAGATCTTCTCTTCTCTTCGGCATTGCATATTTCTTCGAATATTACATTGGCGCTGATATCGCAAAAGGGTTCCGGCCCCCCAAAAGGGTCTTTCAGTCCCCCTTTTGACTAAGTATCAAGACAAGAATTATAGAATGTACTCACAAGCAGAGGAATAAACGCTAAAATTATAAGAACAACGAAAATGCAATCATGAAAATTTATATGATGTCACAAACATTCACTACAATTACTTAAGTTGGGAATTCTGGAAGCGTTAGCGGAATTCAATATCAGGACACGAAGGGAAGCAGATATAAATAATGGTTTTTGAGATAATATATCGGCAATACTAACATTTGGCTATTGCCAGGTCCTAACAAAACAAGTAAATAACAAGGAACAGAAATGAAATATGTGAGAAAAGTAACAAAGACAGAAATACTAGAGAATATTAAGGAAACATCTAGAAGTACTGTCCAGATTGGTTAAATACATTTGCAAAAAATTAACGAAAAAAGATTTGGGAGAGAAAATATATATATAAAAGCAAAAAAAGGGGCAGACCAAAAAATTCTTTGGACAAATGAAAAGAGAAAATTTTGTCAAAAGAAATACCCATCATACTTTTCTACGGGCAATGACCTGAATTTATAACCACCCTGAATATTTCGTCCAATTAAATTATCTATACAAACAGTAATTTTAGACGTTTTGTTACCCGTACATTCCCACAATAAATAAATGTTTTTATGTTACATTGGATGCATGAAACACTTAACACATAATCGATTTAATTGACTTAATTTATTAAAGTGCTATCGATAATAACGAGTCGCTACTGAATAAACTTAAGCAACCCAACCTGAAATTATTGGTTGAAGAATAAGAAAAAAATATCTCTCGACCTTTGTACGTGAGTCAAGACAGAGATAGAGATTTTAATGAGAATGAGATGCTTCAATGACCTTACCTGTCAAGAGTGAGATGAACCGACCTCAGGTATGGAGCAGTAGGTGTGAGAGAGACGGTGCGAAATAAATGAACGAAGGCAGAGTGAAATGGATAACAGTAGCTTATTGGTTAACAGAACAGGTTCATGAGAATAAAATGAGAAAAACTAGCGCACGTAAGACAGAGGCTGATTTAGGTTGATTGTTAGTTTATACTCGAATATTTATTATAACTTTTCAAGTTTACTGTGTTGTTCATCTGATATTGTATATAATGAAGATAATAATACTGTTTTTAAATTATCACTTTTATTAGCATCTTGTTAATAATCATTAAAAGGTTATCTCCATGTGTGTTGTCATGGACCTGACAGATGACAGATAATAGCGTTGTATCCTATTCATCAGGCAAACAACTGTCCTAACCTAAGTCACTAACACTAAAGGTGTAACTACATATAACATCCACTGAATATAAGTTTAAATTTGAAAATTCTCTTGGAATCCCATTCCTTCTTGTTGCTTGATTAGGTAACTGTATGTGTTTAAGGTAATCTACAGAAGATGACTTCCAGGACGAGCCAAATTATATTATTCGGGTACCTAGCACTTCAAAGATAATGGAATCTATTAGTTCAGCAGAGCTGGAAATTTAGCATTTCTACCATTGTACATTGATTGATTGGTTCATCATCACCAGTCAGATACTTAGAGTCCTCGTCACCTCAGCCTTTAGGCTTTTTGTGCTCTTGGTTGTGCGATTTATGTGAAAAGACCAGTAGCCATCATCAGGCTCAACAGTCTTTTCACTAGGTCCTTCTTGGAGAAATCCTCCCTTGAGATAATGCTTCACAATCAAAGATAATGTGAGAGGCTGTTATATATCCTCCCCATATATGCCGATTATATGCCTCAGGGTACAGTGACCGGTGAGTAAACCCGTCACTATCCTTATCTGGCCCCTGCTAAGGTTTAGTATTTCATTAGTCAGCGTCTCCAAGGGTTTTTTGACCAGGAGTTTGCTCTGTTCCTGTTTTGGCACGTGTGTCCAATACGATTGATGTTTAGTTTCAGTCCACCGAGATATACAACCACTTGCAGCAGTTTTAGATATCCCAAATACTGGTTCAGGACCACTGATTGCAGTCTCAGACCCTAGCTATGCTAGGTTGTCTGCCTTTTCATTTCCTGCAATGCTGTTGTGCCCCGGGACCCACTTAGGAGTAACTCTATTATGGTTAGCCAGGGTTAATAGTTTTTGTAGACCCAGACCAGTCTAGATCTGATCTGAAGACATGCTAAGCATTTTAGTTCTGCCTGACTATCAGAGAGTATAAGGATATTTTGGCCTCTATACCCCCTTTCAATATTCAATTGCAAACACATGTCGATAGCGTATATTTCTGCCTGGAATACAGATGCAAGATTCCCCAACGATTCGTGTATATTGCACCTGGGTCTAGCACCATAGACTCCAGCTCCTGTTCCAATGTCAGTCTTACATCCGTCTGGGTACCATTGTACATACAAACTGTTGTTGAACAAGAGTTTTTGAAGAAGCAGAGTTACCATGACAACATAAGCTGACATATCGACACAAACGACTGTTTTATTAGCCGGTTAAAACATTTGAATAACGGGAAATCTGTCATAGTTATATTTCTCTATTTTAACCTTGAACATTTCTTTATCACATGAGCTTGATAAAGCCGTTAATGCTTTTAGGTATTAACAATTCGATTCAATTATTATTTAGGAAGAAATATGAATAACAACTCATATAACCATTTTTAAAGTCCACTACTGTAAAGTAGGTACTTATAAAAAGAAATACTGGAAACATAAACATCAGCAAAGTGACGACAAGACTCAACAGGAGGTATTTTTTAAAATCAATCAGATGTATACTCGAAACACTTTTAATATAAAGCATTAAAAGTATTTGTTGTAAGAGTTAAATTCTTGAATACATTTTTCCTTGTTGTTTTGAGAGGGGAAAGGGGTTGAAATTACTAACAAATCAACAATATTACATGGGCTGAAAAGTCCAGGGCCAGATACATAGATAGTGCTAATTTTATTGCAATCGCCTGTTTTTTATTTAGTACTAACCTTAAAAAGGCAGCTGTCAAAATTTCATGATATTCTATTCTATTAGTTCGTGAGTTATTGTGCTAAGAGTGACGCTACTTTCAATATTTTCAAAATATTGGATCAAAAACAATTTCGTGTTTTAATTTTTCACTGCTTCTTGATGGGAAAAAATACCGTTCAAGAGAAGCAATGGCTTGAAAAGTGTTATGGGGACTCCGTTCTATCAAAAACAACAATAAAACGATGGTTTGCTGACTTCAAACGTGGTCGTAGAGACACCGATGATGCGGTAACACCAGAAAACAAAAACAAAAATCCACAAAATCGTTTTGAATGATCGAAAAGTAAAGTTGCGTGAGTTAGCCGACGTGTTGCCTCCATATTGCATGAGCAATTGACTATGAGAAAGCTCTATTCAAAGTGTGTACTTCTGAGCAGTATTTGACCATCTTTAAACGTAACTATCCGGAATTTTCGCGTCGATACGTGACAATGGATGAAGAATGGATCTATCACTCCACTCCGGTATTAAAACGATCGTCATCTGAGTGGACAGCAACTGGAGAATCTCGTCCAAAGCGCCCGAAAGCACCACAATCAGCTGGAAAGGTTGTGGTCTCGGTATTTTGGGATGTACGTAGTGTAATATTCATCGACTATCTTGAAAAGGGAAATACCATCAACAATGAATATTATATAGCGTTATTGGAGCGTCTGAAGGCCGAAATTGCAAAGAAACGTCCGCATATGACAAAGAAAAAAATTATGTTTCATCAAAACAACGCACCGTGTCACAAGTCAATCAAAACAATGGCAAAACTATATGAATTGAACTTCGAATTGCTCTCACATCCACCGTGTTTGCCAGATTTGGCTACCAGCAGCTACTGGCTGTTCGCAGACCTAAAAAATGGTCGCTGGCAAGAAATGTCGCTCGAATGAAGAGGTTATCGCTGACACTGAGGCCGATTTGGAGGCAAAAGATAAATCGTTCTACAAAAGTTGTATTGAAATGTTGGAGCGGCGCTGGAATGATTGTGTTGTTCTTGATGGAAATTGCGTTGATGAATAAAACTAATTTTGAACAAAAAAAATGTGTTTTTTTGTTAGGCCCATGTGTTACTGTCGTTTTTCAACACCCTTAAGTCTATTGTATACCTTTCTGTCTTCCTAATATCTGTATATGTAACGATATATCATTAGAATTAAAACGGATCAGCCTGTGCAGTTCACACGCTAAAATTTTCCACTTCAACATTCCTTTCCATACTCAACTAACTCCGCGTAAGGTTCTTTTTATATCTGGCTGATTACCTTTTGTATATCCGCGGAAAATTGAATTATTACATAAAGGTATATTCCCTAAAACATGCTTTTCACTATTATTATTTTAATTTGTGTCAAGTCGAACACAGCATAAATAATGATATCTTCAAATAGTAGTAGGGGGAAAAAATTAATTCTAAAGCTTTGACTTTGATGCTTAAACATGTAGGACTCAATAAACTCAATGGCGCCGTTGAAAATGTACAATGTTATTCTTTTAAAACGTTCTTGTAAGACAGGTTTTTTGCATCGACACAAACTAGTTTGTGCAAGTGTTATAATTTAAGTATTACAAATGCCAAGCTGGAAGATTCTGTTCGTTTCAAGTTTGTTAATTTCATTTCAATATTCATATTAAAGTAGCAATTCCTTTTAATTATATTGATTTATAGATCTAGTACTGGAACCATCTGTTATAGAGAATATAACATAAAAGCTTTGTATATATTTTTAAATTTAAAAAACTTGCTGATGGCATATTAAGGTGTCAAAAGAAATTAGAAATGTATAAACAATGTATCATTAGCAAACCAGTGGATCAAGTTAGTGGTTCGTGTGAAAAATTATTTGGTGAATTTAATTATTTGTTAACGGGTTCTTTTTTTATTTATATGTTGAATTAATAATTTCACACGTCTGGAAGATTCAAATGCATACGCGAATATTGTCAAATGATATTGCTCTATACGGTATCATTTTTCTGTAAAACTGTTTGTCTTATTTCTCAGTTTATAGTTTTGTGTGATTTTACATGCGTTTTCTACAAAAAAAGCATTATAAACTGGTCTATTATCACTAAAAACAGAATTGCTTTCAAGTTAGGGATACATTTTCTGGTAAGATTGGTAGGTAATTACATGGAAACCAAAGTGGTTAAACCTTCCATAGCTCTTAGGATCCACTCTGCATGTTGTATAATTTTTTAATTTCTAATACCTTTCCACATTAAAATTTGCTTTTATACATAAAAATCTAACGGCTTCGTTCTTTCAGTTTCAGACTTGCTCGACCTTCCACTGTTACTATGTAGAGTCTATCGTAGCTTACCAAGGACGATACGTTTATTTGGTAAATTATTTATCAGAGACAATGTTAAATATCAGAAGCCTGATTTGGGACTAGGGCTAGACAGGCACAAAGTATAATATACTCTGTTGCTTTATCATCTTCCATACAAAGGTGGCACATCGTATCTTATGACAGCGTGAGTCGTAATATATGATGATTCAGACAAATATGACAATAGTGATAGTGACATTTACTGAGACCTAAAAGATCTATTGTGCCCCCTTCTGTATCTGTAGAGTAGAGAGGGTGAGCTAAGCCCACAGCAATTAGGCCACATGTGACCCATTGTACATCCTCCCGAGGAGTTGTCTTCCTAGGTACTGTCCTTTCCAGGAAGGTGGACAGGTTACTCCTCTCCTTTATATCGGCAGGTGTAGGCCAAGACTCACCGAACACACATTCTTTTATTGATGGTAACTCCGGGCACTCACATAAGACATGCCTGACAGATTCATCTTCCTGTTCACACATCCTGCATAGAGGTGTGTCCACTAGCCCCATTGTATGGAAGTGTTTCCTTAATTTACAGTGGCCAGTCAGAAATCCTACCGTTACACGTTGGTTTTTCCAAGTCATCGCCAAATATTTTTTCGACACCAGCTTCCCAGGGTTGCTCAGGGTGATCCTGGCAAGACATTCACTGAGACCTAAAAGATATATTGTGCCCCCTTACTTCTACTTAGTTCCTTTAGCTCCTTTAGCTCTATTTCCCTGAGGAATTTTAGGATATCCAATACACAACATAGGTCATGCCCGTTATAGTCTTAGACTTGTTTTGTAACATTCTTCGAAGAAACCTATTTTGGTAGATTTTGCTTAAATTCTTTTTGCAATCTGGAATCATGTTCTAAGAGGTAGAAGTGACGTGTCAAAGTCTTCATCTGCCATTGTGTTGGTCCATTGTTGTTTTGGTGATGGTGTTTGGATAGTTTATCCATAAATCCGGCATAGCAATAAATGTAATCTCGTCCTGATACAGATTGAAGCTACCTGCCCGACACAAAAATAGAAAAAAAAATTAATGTTCATGATATTTCAATATAACTTAGTTGGCTCATCCTTTATTGGTTTTGCAAGGGTCGCATTTAGCAATAAATTTTAGCATAGTGCACTTGGTCCTACTAAGTATTCAAATATGACCTGGAAAAACACATTTGGTTAGTCCCGATCACCTCTTCCTCAATAGTTGATATTCCGAAATAAAAGTAAAAATGTATTCAAATGAATTCATCTTTTTGTTTATGATTCCAACGTGTCAAAGTATTAATATGTTTCCAAAAACTACTTTAATTTATTCTGACCTCTTAAATAATAATTTAATATCGATACAAATAAATTTGTTTTTAAAAGCATCTGACGAAATGATAGCGGTTCATCTACAACATAAACTACATTCTGAAAAATATCAGCAGGCGATAACAAATTATTGTCAATTATAAAACGCCTTTTGGCTATAATCTAGTAAATATTACGGTTTCAGAAGCCAATCGTGAGAAATTTAGTATTATTTAGGGATTTGGCCTGACAATTTATCCAAATGTCGATCGACCAGGGGCGTATCTTTAAAAAAATATTGTATTCAATAGTAAGTGCCTCTCCATAAATCACTTAGCCAATTTGGGGTGGGGTGGGCTTGGTTTACGTTGGGGGGGGGACGTAGCTTATTTAAATTTTAACTCAATAAGTTTTTAAAATACCGCGGGCATATTAACTGAATTAAAGAAGATACGATGGAGCCTATTATAGAACGGTTTGAGGAAGATCTTGATTTGAATTTCGTAAATATTTCAGTACAGAGTGATGAGAATGCTGAGTCAAACTTGCCTGTAATTGATAACTTACATGTTGGCTTGTTTCACCATTTATACTGAACGATATCTTCGAGCAATAAAGATGATATTGAAAGTCTACAATTATTTTTTTAAGTGTAATATAATAAATTTGATTTTGCTACGTAGTTTCTTAGGAGGGGGGGGGCAGACCGAGAGGTACGGTAAGCTACATGGGGGAGGGGTGGGTAAAAATTGTCAAAAATAGAGCTATAGTTTGGCAAGTTTATCTGAAGCTACGCGGCATCGGCAAGGGGCGAGGAAACATGGCGGATATCTGTCACAAACGTACCAAATTGTGTTTGAAAATCAAATTAATTTCTGATGTAATGATCAATCAAAGAAAATTTGTCTCTAAATGTTGACGAATATTTGCATCCGAATTACTCAAAATTCAAATTGCTTCATTGAAAAAAGATATAAAATACTGTCTAAATATTATATATATTTCATATTCCAAATCCTGAATTTTCGCCATTAAGAAGAAAGAACATAGAAAACACCAATTGAAATGTATCAAAATTATCATGCAAACAAATAATAACTAGACTGTCAAAAAATGTCTGGTATAGCTATTGGATGCAGGAAATATGCTAAAATACCTCCTATTTCAACATTTGCACTCCCTTATCTTCACATCATTTATTGTCACTTATAATTGCACAAGTGGTTTGTATTTTATCGGGTAAATTTGGGTTGTTTAATGAGAGACTGTTTCCTAGCAATTTGACGAGAATAACTGTCAACTATTAAAAACACGACACCGAAGGTGGAGTGTTTTTAGGTTGACAGTTATTCGAGTCAAATTGCTAAAGGAAACAGTTTAGAATTTGAACAACACAAATTTACCCAATATCAATACAAACCTCGAGTGTAATTCGGTAGGACAATTTAATGAATGAGAAATTTGGAAACATATCAATGCAAACTTTATTTATGAAACATTAAAAATAAACACATTTTTATTTTAATGCACAATTATTAAAAACGCAGTTATTGAAATTCAGACTAGGAACAGTGATATCGCTGCGGGTGCCACAGCTAATCGTTTCTGTAGTAGATGTTGAAGTTTTTTCATTTTCCAAACGAATTGATTGAGTAATGCTTGAATGTCTGGTGTAGACGGATGCAGTTAAGTCGACTCGGCGAGGACGCAGCTTACAAGCAACAAGCTTGAGAAAGTTGTCATGACATTTTTGAGCATTTATCAATATTTTTTTTCATATTTTTTGTCCCTCGACTTCTCCGGCAAGAGCGCAAAGTTCGCCATATTTGCTGCTTCTAAAACATCATTCTGTAGTTTTTCCTGAATTTTAAAAAACTTTCTTGACACTTCTCTGACGTTAGGCAAAATGTGTTGGTTGTTCTAACAACAAACAAATTGATGACACAAAAAAAATTATCGTTACTTTATTTGAAAATTAAGCGGGATTTATAGTTTGACGTACTGTAAACGTAGACGCACTGTGAAAAGATCAACTAAAGAATTGACGTACCTTGTTTATAAAGGAACGTAAGTGCATGACGTAACGTAAGGGGAACGGACTGGAACGGAAGAGTTGGCCAACTTTTATCTTTTTACAGTGCGTTCTTACGTCCGGCCTATCAAAAGAAATAATTTTGTGTGATGTCAGCGTGGCTATCAGCTATCATTTAATGTTGTGTTTTTGAATGTATAATACAAAATTTAAAGCTCAAAACAACATAGGTCACAGGCTGTAGATGATTTGTATAATTTCTAGGTTAATTTGAATGTCGCGAGTACGTTACCTCTGCCCATGCGCAAAATTTCCGTTCCGTTTATTTATAACTGCAACAATTTTTACATACCGTTCGTTACGTATCCAGTGCGTCTACATGTGGTATACGTTTATAGTCCGTCAATCTATAAATCCCGCTTAACTTTTATCTTGTTATAACGCGTTCTTACGTCCGGCCAATCAAAGAAAATAATTTTGTGTGATGTCAGCGTGGCTATCAGCTGTCATTTAATGTTGTGTTTTTGAATGTTTCATAGATTGGCATAGATATCCTTTGTTTACTGTTTAGTTTAGAGTCGTTTTTCGAGTTTGCGCTTGTCGACACTTTTCCAATGCTACTGCACACTATAGTAGTCCCACGGCTCCAAGAAGCATATCTTCATGTATTTCGTAATCCATTGTGATTCAAACTATACAAATATTTAGATTATAATACCAAATTTAAAGCTCAAAACAACATAGGACACAGGCTGTAGATGATTTGTATAATTTCTAGGTTAATGTGAATGTCGCGAGTACATTACTTCTGCCCATGCGCAAAATTTCCGTTCCGTTTATTTATAACTGCAACAATTTTTACATACCGTTCGTTACGTATCCAGTGCGTCTACGTGTGGTATACGTTTACAGTCCGTCAATCTATAAATCCAGCTTTATTCTCCGGTGTCGTAAAACATTCGACTGTTTTTAAAAAGTATATGTACTGCCATTGGTAGAGATTCCTGTTATATTTGGACGCCTCCTTCATTAGAAAGTAGTTCATTGCTACTGATTTAAATAAATTAACAAAATAATAAAACCGATATTTTGGAGACAGATTAATCGTAATTCTAATTTAGTGTTTTTTAAAATGACATTTGAGATGTGGAATGAATAAAGAGTATTTGGATCGGTTATTAACATAAAAGTGGAGGGAGAGTTAATAGCTTTATTCGTTTTAATTAATGAGGTAATAAACTTAACAAAAATATGATTTTTCTCAATATTGATAGTTAGTGGTGGACAAAATCATGGTGGGGAATCAATTATTTTATTCTCACAAGGTATTCAAGTCGATTTGGTAAATTAAACTTTTGGTTGATTTAAATAGTTCGCCATATATACATTTACAGCTTACTGGGAGAGCCAGCAATCATCAACGCTCACCAAAAAATTTCAATTCACGGTTTTGACAGGTTGATAAGTCATCTTATTTGTGAGCTGGTTGAAGTTATAGCATTTTAGTCCATTGAAATGTTACAATTTAAGGACCTAATATTGCATTTTTTAGAGGACGCAATTTTATTTTTGGGACATGTGTTAATAGAGTCTTAACCACAAGTTTGTGGGGTTGCCGCCCTTGTCCCCCGGCCGCCATCTTGGAAAAAGGGGTGCAAACACACCTTACTCGCGATATCTCGGAAACTATGCGTCCTACATAAAATTCGTATTGACATAATTTGTAGCAAACCGCTTTGCCTACAAATATGTTCACATAACTTTTTGCACTAAATTTTAAATTAAAGAAGTTATAAGCAAAAAAGTGAGAAAATTTCTATAAAATTTTTTTTTATACATTTTACAAAAAAATTACCTTAGATCAATCTTGTAGATGATCTTTTGAGGAAAATGTTTCACTATATTTTTTTAATTTCATTCGTTTAACTTACCTACAACTTTACTTATTCACTGCTAACTCTTTTCCCCGCCTCCTATGAGGTAGAGTCTGTAGGCGCGTTTTTTTACGTGGACCAGTAGGTCTACTCCACAGACGTCTTGCCGATGCTGCATCTTGTGTTGGAGGCAGCGATGATGAACTAAATGAATTTTTAGACACTGTCTTGGCAAAACGTTTACCGCCGTATAAAGCTAAGAAAAAACGTTCGCCAACAAGAGTGAGCAAAGATGGATCGACTTTCTCACTCAGGAATAGCGCGGTACCACCAACTAATGCAGGATGTTTCTCCATAATTTCTATAAATTTTAGTTTCCCAATATTATAGGCTGCTGATGTTGTATCACATCCTGAGAAAGCATGAAGAAACAGCAAATTCTATGCTATAAGATCTCCATACACAAAACTGGAAGGGCTATATAACTGACCAGATGTGCGCCCTTTTGAAGGTTTTGAAAAGTAAATGTTAGGCTGTCTTCTACCTAATGCTGTGAACAATACAAGAATGTCAAAGTCCTCTGACAAAATAATCACAGAATCATGAGATTGGGATGCAGTGGGCGCAGCAGAGACGATGATTTAATCTGCATCTGATTCAGCTTGATCGACAGAAAAACCCACTCTTATCAAGCTTAATTTATGTACATTGATGCTTTTTCGTGCGACGCAGACGTTCCCACGACTTTGTTCCTTTTCGGAGTAACCATCAAATATTATAGTTGCAGATAGTCCATAATGTTTTTGCACATACCGGACATACCTCTCAAGGATGTTGTTTAATGACGAAGTTGTAGGTAGGAATTTAAAAAATTTTTAAGAATGTATTTACAAAAAAAGGGTCATAAAACTGAGTTAAACATTCCGTTTTGACCGGATTCTCATGAGCATTGACGAACTCGGTCAACTTTGGAGCGCTGTAACAGCGTTTTAAATGAATGAAATTAAAAAAAATATAGTGAAACATTTTCCTCATTAGACCATCTACAAGATTGGTCTGAGGTAATTTTTTTGTAAAATGTTTAAAAAAAAAGTTTTAGAGCAAAAAAGAAAATTTTTATAGAAATTTTCTCACTTTTTTGCTTATAACTTCTTTAACTTTGAATTTAAGGCAAAAAGTTATATAAACAAATTGGTAGGCAAAGCAGTTTGCTACAAATTATTTTAATACGAATTTTTTGTAGGACGCATAGCTTCCAAGATACCGCGAAAAAGGTGTTTGCACTTCTTTTTCCAAGATGGCCCGGGGAACAAGGGCGGCAACCCCACAAACTTGGGGTTAAGCTTCTATTGATCCCCCACACATGTCCCAAAAATAAAATTGCGTCCTCTAAAAAATGTAAAGCTTATGTAACATTTCAATGGCTAGGTGTTGTAGTTATTTTTTCCCTGGAATGTACCTTTAATGATCCATGCATGGAGTATATATTTTAGAAAATCGGTTCAGGTGAATGGAACTACCTCATAAGAAATAGGGATATTTTCCAATCACTGTATAATAAATTCAATTCTCTATTTCAAAAATGAATAAAATTGATCGATTTTGTGGCTTAATAACCCAAGGTGATACAAACGACAAAATAAAAGACATAAAAGCATTATTCCCATGTAGAATAAAACTATTTGAATTGTCGTGTATATTGTTTCGCTTGTTGCATCCAAGGGCAAGTGAGGTAGTTGATGTCGGCTATCGAAGTCCGGTACTCATCGTACACTGTATTTGCTCAAAATGCTTTTGTAACAGATTGTTAAACCATGCGTTAACACCAGCACGATTCTCATTTTTCTTTCTGCTCTCGTCTCTCTGATGATGATAAAAAGTTAATCGAAATGCTAACCTTTGACAAGACCTCGAACAGGGTCGGCGATATCAATTAGAGAGACCGTTATTTTTGGTTAAACATGCTCAAACACTCATCCATTTATCATCGCTGTGTTTAAATTTTCGTTATTTTTTTTTTCGCTTCGAAACAAAATCCTTTAAATTACATTTACTTAGTTTGATTTATTATGGTTGCACTCCACAAAGTGAAGGTTGAAACAATAATAATTGAGATTTGCGTTTAGTAGACCAAATCTAATTGTTATTTTGATTCGTTTTAACTGCAAACATACTGGAAATACAACATAGACCTTATAAGAAGACTGTTGAATATTATCTCTTGACATAAACAGTGCAGCAAAAAGATGTTACGCGTCATGGAGCCCTTCCTATACTCATACTTAACAAGACCTCGTCATAGAAGTTTAAAAAATTTCATTACTTTGTTCATAATAATTATTTCAAGTTAACAATAAATGAATGATTTGTCATTTTTTGCTACCCTACATTACTTAAACAAAGTATTGAAATTTTTGTTCTTCTTTTCTTGTTCCTTTTGCCCTTTCAGGCGTCTTATGTGGATTCCATGACCTGGACCCATTTCTTCCATGCCTTTCTGTCTCTTGCTAGGTTTTTCATTTCTGCTATGGTCTTTCCTCTTTCTAAACCTATCTCTTGTATTTCGTCTAACCATTTTCTGCTACGTTTTTTGATCGGATTTCTAGTCTCCATTATTTTCCTGGTCAATCTATTTGGTTCCATTCTTACCATATGACCATACCAGTAAATTTGTCTCTTTTTCATTTTACCAGTTACCGGTTCCTGTTTAGTTGTCTGTCTAATGACGTCATTTCTAATCCTATCCCGTTTAGTTTTCTTCACTGGATTCCATTTCTAGTGGACTACATATCGTTAGAATGTCATGAAATAAAATATTTTATTTCACATTTTACCAAAGGTGTGATGTACTATGAATGGACCTTAATAAAATTTGACAACAAAGTTTTGTAATCTTAAACTTCAAAATATTATTGATTGTCTAGTTGTCAAATTTTTTCGTTGTGTCAGATAGGGACCAAAAAATTATTTCTATACCTACTATAAATAGTTAATCTTGACAACGGTAGCTGGAACGCTACCGAAACGTCGAAATAAAAAATAAAAAACATTATTGTGGTTTGAAAATAAGAAAAAAGAATAAGTAATGCCACAAAGAACTTATAGAAGATATCTTCTTAGATGTTTCACTTCTATGGCGTTTATTTTAGTTTCGTCCTTTTTTCGCTTAGTCCAATTCTCACTTGCACATATTATTGTAGGAACTGTTATCATATTATGAATTTTCATTTTTACTTGTTATTTTTCAAACTTCTATAACATGATCCTGTTAGTATATGTATAGGAAGGGCTCCATAACGCGGAACATTTTTAAGACAATTATTTAAACATTTTGTTCAGTTAACAATAAACAAGGAATTTCAAAAATATTTTGTAAATTAACAATTAACTTGTTGAAAAATGAACTTTAAGAATTTTTTCCAACGTCAATGAATTCTTTGAAGTGTTCAGAATACACCATGATCTTTTCACATTCTTAAAGAACGTCAAACAAAAAAAAACAAATAATCATCAGATTCCAAAATCAACAAACCCAAAAAAACATACTTCAGACAACGGTAAATAACATCGTATAGATAATAAAAGCGTTTATAAGAGATAGTAACCAGTAGGCAAGTTATCGGCGAGTTTTATTTTCTAGGCAACACTTAAGTTTATTTTACACCTCCAAGATATGCCTCGCTATCTTGAACCTCATTAAAACAATCTCCTTTCGATTGCTCTAGCGTAGAAAATAGCGGCGAAAGAGCAACAGAGAACATAATATAGGCCAGTCACCAGATATGAGGAGTGCATATTATGTTTTATTTTTCAGGAATCAAAATTTTTATAAAAAGTAATAGTTTGAAAAATAACGTCAAAATTGATACAAAATATGGAGAGAACCATTTTGGTACAGAAGTAATAGCAGGCAACAAAACGTTGCATGGCAATTGGACTTCAAAAAACGTTTTAACAAAGGTGCACATTGAGGCACATACAACGTAAGACGCGAAGCAACTAAAACGGCACAGTGCAATAAATTCGTGAGCTATGCCAGTGCGCGCATAGTACCAAGCACAGTTGTGTTCAATTTTCACGTAGAATGAACTAGGCATGCACAGTATAGTCACTTGACTGTGGACTCCAGTACACACTGGAAAATAAGTAAATGAAATAGCTGAAACACCCCTTTTGGAGGTCAGAACACTTTTCCGGTATCGGCACAAATATAAAATTGGAAGAAATAGGAAGATCCGAAAAAAACAGATTCAGTAGTGCTTAGACTTCTGGGTGTCTACAGCCTGTTGAGAACAAACGAATGCCTAAGTCTAAACTGTACTAATAGTTTTAACCTTGATCCTAGTAGGACATTGTCGCCTGAATGGGTACCTGAAAAATCTCAAAATAGTGGAGGAAGAAGAATGTAAATTCTGTGGTTTGGAAGAAGAAACCTCCATCCACATATTTGCGGATTGTACAGCAAATCATAATCCTAGGGCACAATACCTAGGAGACTACTGGATAGAAGAGAGACACTAAAGCCTGCAGTCATCCTAAAATTTCTCCGGGAAATAGTTCTTAATGAGCCACTAGTCTCTGAGTCTTTCCTCAGAAACTAAGTAGAAGTAAGGGGACACAATAGATCTTTTAAGTCTCAGTGGAAGCCTCCTATATCAAAAAAAGTTACACTGTGTAATTATCTCTACGGATGCCTCTAAAACTTCCTTTGGTGTTGGTTGCTCAGTCACAACCAACCCCGAACTAATAGGTTCTTATCGGTTGCCCTCAACATGTAGTAATCACGTTGGTAAGCTGTATAGCAATCTTAAAGACTTTAAGCATATCTCCTCTCCAATCAATCACCTCGCCACTTCTATCAATTACCTTCCTTCTATTCATTCTCGTAATACCTTCTTCACTTATCATACCTGACATCTATCAAGTGCTGAAATAATTACTCGCATCTGGCTCATATGAATTACTTTGACAAACAAGCCTCTTTATCCATAACCAATATGAAATTGGATTGAAAAAATTAATTAAAGAATCCTAGCAAAAAATTTTTCTCAGTAGCAAAAATCTAAAACACTTGTCACTTATATGTCATGCGGAAAACAAATAGCGAAAGCTACAGACTATTCCAGAACATGTGACTTAGACTGCTCGGCAATATTTTGTTAGTTAGCGTTAAATTTTGGATAATTTTGCATACGCTTAGTTTCTTGATGTTATTACCATAAAATTGTAGCAAATATGTCTCGAATTACGTATTATTTATCTCAAAGTGATGATATCAAGTGATGGTACGATGTATAAATTCGGATTATAGACAATATAGACCCTTATATCCTTCGAGAAAATATCGAGAACAAATTCGCCAAGGTTCAAGTTGTGATTCACTGAGAGAACCCTGTTTTAGAGGGCCGCGTTGCTCAGAGATCATTCAAATAGTCACCTCGCTTCGTTAAAACAGACCGCAATAAAAAAAAATGCCTTATTTCTTTCTCCCCGCATTCCACACTTAACTACACTACAAAACGATGGTATTTTAGATACTAACTACTATCTAACTATGATCCCAAACGTCTAACAAATAAAATTTTTGACACATTATTAACAATTATTATAATAGCATTGAAACTATTAATAGAAATATAATTATTATCCAAAAATAAGCTTCTTGACTTTGTCTGAGTATTTCGGACTGTATTTTAGCCGGCCTAAACACGGTAGAGCGGTATAAAGACAGAATGACCAGAGGCCAGTTAGTATGGCTGGCGAACTCTCTACGATCGAGGCTGCTGTTCACTGGATGTGGCTGACGATGACGCGTGGCGTGACCGCGCTAGAAAATGCTCCGCTTCCGGTGACCTGGCTCCTGATTCTTCTTATTTTTATTCGAGATCAGCGTCGTACTTCAATCAATTCAACCGAATTCCACCGAATTAAGAAATAGATTTAATTAAAATATATACAGTTAAAATGCTCAATGGTTATCGACACGTGACCGATACTTATTCGTATAAATCAAATCAATATGTCACAATATAAATAAACATCATCGGTAACATCCCAAAGGAGGGTCTTTTACGAATTGGGAGTTGAAGGAAGTGAATATTATTTAATTAAAATATAAATTATAATCAACCGGTTTAAGTGAAATCCTACAAATTAAACATCTTAGTCTCGTTTTACATGAGGTGTACACCGCGTCCCACGTCGTACGCCGCGAGTATTGCGTAGAACATCGAGTTATATCCACGTGTGTCATGGGCTACCGGTCTATTATCGTTTTCCTTCAATAGCACTAATTAATAGTTTCGTATCCAAGGTATCCATTATAGGACAATACTTGAAATGAATGAGATAGGCACTTTTGACAACTGCACGACTACTACAAATGTACCCCACTCACAGCGCAATGCGTATTACGTAAAAAGCATACTTGCTACGATGCCTAGCGTACCTACCCACGGCGAGCGTGATCACACGACGTAAATTTTGCGCACACGTACAGCGCCCGCATATGAAAATATGTTCAATGCTTAAGCGTAGTACGTAGGGCGCATTGTACGTGTGAAATGGGACTGAGATTGTGGTTTAATTTATTTAATGTGCGAGGGAGTATTGACTTTCATTTTGTTAGACATGTCAATTTTGACGAAGGGAAAATGTATATTACTTTGTAGCCCACATCGTTATTTTGGCGTGTTCACTTGTAAGAATTTGTGTCTGTATTAGTGTACGACACTGTAGTTGCCGCAACCTGCCGGCCATCCTAACTGCGAACACTTTACTTCTTGCTCCCATTCCAATATCGCCGGCTGGTCAGATTCGGATTCTCTCGAAGCAAAGATTAAGCAGTCGCCTCGATATGACCAGGTAATTGCTACTTACTATACATGCATTTTCTACTATTTCCGTGATCTAAAATAACCATTAGCCCAAGAATATGTTCGATTAGTAAAAAATCGTTGCGTAACAGGCTACTATTTGTAGCATACGAGGTGCGTTAAATAAATTTAACATCGAACCAGCTTTAGTGGTTGTAGTACCAGCTCATATAAATAATTAAAATTTTGTGTAGGAAGCAAAAATACATATTTTTTCTTTAAATTAAACAGCTCTAGTTATCAGTGGTTTCTAATTTTTACTTTCGACCCGGGGAGAAAGATCGTATAGTTTGTCCCCAAAGTATATCGTGTATATCGGCAATCATCCCAGACACTACGTGTATTTGGCAAACATTTGGTATTCGGACTTATTCGCGTAGCGTGTGGGAAGTTAACTTTGGCAAATATTCGTCCTTCGTCATTTTCCCGGCGCTGGTCGGAAACTAGCACGAAGTAAAGGACGCCGTAGCGCGGCGAAGTAAACTACGTGTACTTTTGCTATACTACGGCACCATGTGGGAGATCAAGCAAACATTCGTGCAAATAATAAATATTGGCCTATTCGCCAAATACACGTAGTGTCTGGGACCGGCTTTAAAATAATTTTACCTGAAATGAAACCCAAGAGCAGTCGAGTGAAAAGGCAAGGGCGGGCCATCAGGTTTGTATCGGGTGTATGATGGCTGGCATTGAATTCATTTGGCAGTATTAAATATTCTGTTTTAGCGTGCGTTTTCAAAGAGTTTTCTATACGAGTATTATAAGTTGTCATTAATTTTTGTCGCAATGTTACGTCGAAAACACTTGTCATTATAGATACAAAGCAAACTGTGAAATGTGTGTATGATTGTTTTAAAAGTAGAGAGGATTCATTGGACAAGAAGCTTTAAAAGAAACCTGCTTATTTACAAAGACACCAATATACTCTATAAAGGATATTATTAAAATTGAAAAATTAAGTGGAAGAAAAAAGCGTAGTGATTTTCAATCTAATCGTCTGGACAATGGCCAACAGGATATAATAAAAAGAAAAATATATTCCCTCTATGAAAGATTGTTCCTACTTTGGAAATCTAAAAAGGAAGCTAGAAGAAGATGACACCAATACAAATATTAGCCGGGACACCCTCCATATAGAGTTATTGGTAAAATGGGATTCACATATGGTGAAACTAACAAAAAACAAGTGGTAATGGAATCGCAAAGATTGCGCACTTGGGGATTCAATTTTCTTCAGGACATTAAGAAGTACCGATCCGAAAACAGATCTATAATTTACCTGGACGAAACATGGTTTGATACACACGATACAGTATCCAAAGGATGGGTTGATTCCAGTAAAAACTGTAAGACTAAGACACCTTCAAACAAAGGAAAGCGCATAACTATTATTCACGCTGGATCAAATTGTCTGCTGATGTCTGCAAAGAATATTAAGGATTCAAGCTTGGATTATGATGAAGATACAACTGCAGAACTTTTTGAAAACTGGTTTCAAAATAATCTTATGAAAAATATTCCCGACCACAGCCGCCTACTACTCAAAGCACAAACTTATCAAGTAGAAAGACGATATACTTTGAGACAAACTATACTTTCAATGGACAGTTGATTTGACGCTTGGCAGTCAATTTAGCTGTAACTGGAGAAGTATACAAATAAATTATAATTCTATTGATTCGTCAATGGTTGGCACTTCTACACAACAAGCTCAGCAATTTAAGTGCTGCAGAAGTAAAAAGAACACTCATGTCTTCTGTGCTGAAATGTTAAGCAATAATTTTGCAGCTATCATGTGAGATCACCCTACTTGTGAACTGAATATAAAGTCGCTACCGTTAACCTTCATATTTATCACACATCTACATTCAATACAAATCGTATAGAAAACTAAGAGTAATATAAATTTAACCATTTAACCAATTATTCTTGAACACTAAAATTGTCTAGTTAAAAATCCTCGCAATCGCCTTCTGCGTCGTGGTCATGCTTCGTTTTCGTACGTCATGAATATCATCTACATCCGGCTCGAAGGACCAGATAAAAACGAATAATCTTAATTTTAAATATTGCCTCAACAAATATTATTTTCGTACAAGATGGTTATAAAAGATTCATGCTGAATGTTAATTGATCAACTAATTAAACTAAGTAGAACAATTGTTAAAGTCTGTCTACTGCTAAGAATTTTATAACAACAGATATAATGCTGAAGGTCACACTTGATTTCCCACCCGGTAGATGAAACAGTTTATTTTTATAACTAAAATTATCTCATTATCTCCCGCTGTTTTATTAATAGAAATTAAAGCTCGTAAAATTGTCATATTATATAAAAGGTGTTGTAGATTATTAGCGTGATGTGATGGAGCTTCTATTAAAACATGAAAACGTATTTTATTGAATAGTTTTCTTCTTTTACGCTCAACTAGCTGATTCGTGCACACTATTAACGACTGTATCCGATCAATAACTGTCATCTTATTTCGAGGACAGTTCCTTTTTATATTTCAATCCACTTGTTTTCACATGAAAAATTAATATTAAAGGAAAGCCACTTAAAGATACTATAACCTTGTCGGAAAAATATTTTTTGGGAATTACATCTTTAGACGTAACTTGTTATTATAGTATAAAAAAAATTAGAGAGTTTCCTAGTATTCCACAAATTTTTTAAAATATGCCATTTAGATTTTAACGTCATTATAGTAAAATCGCAATCGATGCGGATAATAAAACTGTCAAAACAGGTTATTTCAGGGGTGGGTACCTATTATTATTTTTAGGGTATAGAGACATTCGGATTATTGAAATATTTATTACCCATATTATTTTGGTGCATTCGGTAGTAATTTTGACGTAGTGCGCTTTCCCCCATATCACTGCCAATTAAATCCGATAGAACTGACATGGGCACAAGTGAAAAGTTTCATAGGTGGACATAATACGACATTGAAACTAAAAGATGTGCAAGCATTATTAGACAGGTCCCTATTACATGTTAGTAAAGAACAAAAAGCAATTCCTCATGTATTAAAAGAGGAAGAAAACATGTGGAATCTGGACAAAATCTTAGATGCAGACATTCACAATTTCAATAAATAATAACTCCTCAAGTGACGATTGTGATTCCGACAGTGATTTAGAGACATTTGCACTTACTAATCTAGACTTAGATGAAGGAAGAACTATTTTAAAACAATTTACAAGTAAAGTGGCATGTTCATATTAATTTGGTAAGCAAATTACAATTAGTACCTATTATAACATTGTATTATTTAGAATTCGAGCCATAATTTGACGGTCAACATTTTAAACCACACTTATTCAATAGGATATCCACGTATTTTCATAATTTAAAACTTAAGCAATACAACAAATATCAACAATATATACCTACGAACCCCTAATACTGTTCCTAAACGTACACCTATTATACCCCTAGAAAGTATTAAGATAAGACTCGGTCATTGTTTATCTTTCTACAATATCCGTCGGCGTCGGCACAAATAAATTTGTTTTCACAACATTCATTACAGCAGGTAGTGTAAAATTACATATTTTGTTTGGTCCACTTGTGCTGGGCAAGTCCCATCATACAATTTTGATATATTAGCCCGCACCGTTTGCGATTTTACTATAGTGACGTAACTAATCTAAAGACTTAATTTAGAATAATTTTATTTTTGAATATTCCATTTGTCACTTATTAATATTACCTAATAAAACATGTGGTAAAAATTTGAAGTTTATTCCAATTATCAATTTATAAGAAAGTGTTTCTATTTTACTTTTCAATAATTTAAAGTACAGTCATTTATAAATAACGAAAAAGATTTTTTCGTTTTAAATTCTAGTAGTATTATGTACAGAAACTTTATTTAAATAATATTGCCTGCTTTTGACGCCTATGTACACTAAAGTACTACACTTGGTATATAATATACACAGAACAGCTTAATTTGTTAAATAAACATAATGTAGAGGTTACTGACAGTTCATGGAAGTAACAGACAATTCTAAAACACACCATCTACCTTTTATCGACAATTGGTAATGATGGTAAATATTGTTAGAAGTCTTGACAAGGTAGATGAAAACATTCACAAACGACTGGTTGTGGAGCTAGAAACATTTTGATTAAGTAGTGTGAAGTAACTTGAAAACATATGCGTTCCACACGACTCTATCGCATTCAATAGAATTGTATTTTATTTGTTCGTTAGTGGTTATTAAATATTATTGTACTTGGATTTTAGAATACGGTTTTTTTTACTGTACGGAGTGTTTTGATATAAATTGCAAAATAAAAAGATATTCGTTACAAAGTAAGTTTATCTTTTTAAATAATAATAATCTTTTGTGATTTTACTAAACGAATCGGCTTTATAAGCACTTTGCTCTCACCGAGTATTACGTCGAAGTCGGTGTCAAACTGCCAACGAACTGCCAAAAAAGGAAGATTTGGCAGAGTCTCTCCAGTCTCGATCCCTGGTCATTTTGGTATGGATAGCAATAAAAAGGCGACTCCCTCTAAGTATTAAGTTGATGAAATACCTGGACTTACTTTTTTGACTTACTACTGACATTATTTACCAGAATTAGTTCATTCAAAGTAATTGCTCATTGGTCACAATGTTCACATCAATGATGGTACACAGATCCCTTAAAAAAAGAGGGATTAATAGCACCACATGCAAATGGATAGGATCCACGCTCGAGCATAGGAGAATAACAGCACATATGCATGATACAACCTACACCGTTAGGACAACTAACACTGATACAACTGGTACAATACTAGATGAACCCATATTTCACATGAGTTTTGATAGCATGACACCGGAGAATATATATTCACTGAGCGAGCGTACATCATCATCCCATCTAGGGAACAGGTGATGCACCCAGGTAATTCTGGAGAAATCATCTGGTTCACCGATGGTTCCGAGACAAACCCTGGCACTGGGGCTGATGTATAGAACCTAGAAAGAGAATGATCTTTAGCCTTGGACGATATAAGACTGGGTTTCAAGTGTATTGATGAAAACATTAGAAGAGGGTATACCGGAAAAAAACTGTAAAGAATCCCTCAACAGGCTGGCAAGAGACAACAAAGTGTCTTTAATATGGGTGCTGGCACATGAATGGACTGAAGGTAATGAAATGGCTGACCTGTTAGCTGAAGAAGGTTCTAAAGGCGACTTCATAGGTCCGGAACCGTTCTGTGGAATCACAAAATATTGCATAAGAGGAAAAATCGGGAACTGGCTAGATAAGGAACACCAACTCAAATGGAGGTCACCTCCATACAAAGAGTTTACTGAACAAGGTAGACAAGGAACTCTCAATCAGGCTATTGAAACTGAGTAAGAGACATTTGAAGACAGTTACCGACCCGGTAACTGGACACTGCACCCTGGGGAAACATCTGCACAAAAGGGGCAGTAGTGAACGTATGTGCAGGAAATGTGAACTCTATGATGAAACACCTACTCACATACTCTGCTTCTGCGAGAATTTACATGGACCCAGACGAAAACACTTTGGAGAGGAAATAATACAACCAATACAACTACTGAAAATCCCTCCAGTCAAACTAGTGGCCTACATATAAGACACAAAGCTTCTGGAATGGAAGTAGATAACATGGGAAATGGTACAAAGGATCAGTTGAAGTGCTTGGGCTGTTGAGCACAACCCAATCGAATGAATGAATGCACGAAGGTAGACAGGAAAAAACCACTGAAGCTTATAATATCCATAGAAATAAAAAATGCGATTGTTTCTCTGGAAACTTATAAATCTGTATACAATAGAGAGTTAATCCATAGTGAAGGAAATGGTTTAACAGTCCTTCCTGTTAGGTTTATCGTGAGTGGATCTATTAGGCCCTCCACTGTGACTCAAGTATCTATTGTGGATCACACGCACCTTGCCAAACATAAGATACTTGATTCGGGGCAGACACAAAGCATATTCTCTGCTGTTTCATCTTCTGGCAGTCCAAGCCTTAACATGTGATAATTCAGACTACAGAGGCCAGTTAGACATCTTAGGTTATGCCTATGAAAACATTAGAAGAGGGTATACCGGAAAAAAACTGTAAAGAATCCCTCAACAGGCTGGCAAGAGACAACAAAGTGTCTTTAATATGGGTGCTGGCACATGAATGGACTGAAGGTAATGAAATGGCTGACCTGTTAGCTGAAGAAGGTTCTAAAGGCGACTTCATAGGTCCGGAACCGTTCTGTGGAATCACAAAATATTGCATAAGAGGAAAAATCGGGAACTGGCTAGATAAGGAACACCAACTCAAATGGAGGTCACCTCCATACAAAGAGTTTACTGAACAAGGTAGACAAGGAACTCTCAATCAGGCTATTGAAACTGAGTAAGAGACATTTGAAGACAGTTACCGACCCGGTAACTGGACACTGCACCCTGGGGAAACATCTGCACAAAAGGGGCAGTAGTGAACGTATGTGCAGGAAATGTGAACTCTATGATGAAACACCTACTCACATACTCTGCTTCTGCGAGAATTTACATGGACCCAGACGAAAACACTTTGGAGAGGAAATAATACAACCAATACAACTACTGAAAATCCCTCCAGTCAAACTAGTGGCCTACATATAAGACACAAAGCTTCTGGAATGGAAGTAGATAACATGGGAAATGGTACAAAGGATCAGTTGAAGTGCTTGGGCTGTTGAGCACAACCCAATCGAATGAATGAATGCACGAAGGTAGACAGGAAAAAACCACTGAAGCTTATAATATCCATAGAAATAAAAAATGCGATTGTTTCTCTGGAAACTTATAAATCTGTATACAATAGAGAGTTAATCCATAGTGAAGGAAATGGTTTAACAGTCCTTCCTGTTAGGTTTATCGTGAGTGGATCTATTAGGCCCTCCACTGTGACTCAAGTATCTATTGTGGATCACACGCACCTTGCCAAACATAAGATACTTGATTCGGGGCAGACACAAAGCATATTCTCTGCTGTTTCATCTTCTGGCAGTCCAAGCCTTAACATGTGATAATTCAGACTACAGAGGCCAGTTAGACATCTTAGGTTATGTCTGCTATAAACGCTGGTCACACTAGCTGCTAAAAGTATTCGCCAAATTTAGTGATCTCACCAAGCTAACCGTTGAGAGACATTCAAAAAGCCTTCGAATGAATCGGTGAATCATGCCAGAAGTCTAAAACTCTTCTTACTCTCCAGGTTTTCAGTGTTTATTTGACAAAACTTGAGATGTCAATTGCATCTCTGGTCCTTTTTGTTTATCAAATAACTATTCCAGTAATCAAATTTAACACTAGGGGGTGGGAAGGTGAAAATAATGTTTTCATTATTTCCTTACAAATTAAATTTGCTCAAGCTCTTGTACTAATAACAAACACCTTTAAAAGATGCTATCATATTGGATTGAAGTTAATGGACTAAGAATGCATTAAAACAATCTAAAGACTAAATCGCTAACAACTATTACGTGCATTGTAGTTGCAAAACGAATGTAAACCGTGTGTCAATATCTAATTTAAACTGTTGCATGGACAAGACGATATTTTTTGCCATTTCAAACTTGCACGCAATTCAATTGTATCTAGAAGAAAGCACCGAATATGGAATGTAATTACAACAAATATAAAATAGTTACGGAGATGGTTTTCATTGAACGAGAATAAACTTTCGTGAACCTTTGATAGATTTTGATCATTTATTAAAAACAAAGAAAGGAAAGATCAAATTTGTTACAAAAATTCGATGATACAAATTATTCAAAATACTTTGAATTGCAAACTGGGTCAATAACGTCCTTAGGAGGTTTTGCTAATTTATATACTTTTCTAGTTCTTCAAATAAGCAGAATATCGACCATTCCAGAACCGTTGTTTAAGCGTAGAATAAACTGAATACTTGGAAAAAACCCTCAAGTATCTTTCAAGCGGAAATTCACGCTTTGGGAAAGTGTGTCTAGTTCAATATTGATTATAGTGTCACTGCTTAACCGACCCTGTCACTGTCATATTGTAATAAGTAAGGTTAGGTTGGATTCTTAGGGAATCCAAACCACGTGACTTTTCAACTGTCAAGATGGCGCCTGGTTGGCAAACAAAGCTTTTAAGGTAGCTATATACAGCAAGTTTTAATGGTGTTTATTTTGATTATTATCGAAGTAATCGTTAGTTGTTTCAAGGAGTTTCAAGTGTTAGATCTTCCCTCTTGATGGCTGCTAACCACATATCCCTCCTTTTCCTTGATAAATCGTTTATATGTTGGCAATGTACAAAATTTTTCAATGTGGGAATGCGAAAAAAACTAAGCAAATGGTCCCGATCTGCACGGCTTCCACAACCCACCACAATACACGTTACTGTCATTTTTTTTCAAAATTGAACTTAGGTCTCACTATTTTCTATAAATCTGAATAAAACCAAAGGTAATTATACCCAAATACTTCAAAAAAGCTTCAACAATTAACAAAACTAAACAAGTAAACAAACATATTAAACAATTGTTTGCCAACCAGGCGCCATATTGAATTTATTTGACAGGTCGTTGGATTGCCTAATTTTCCTTTATTCGATAACTGGTGAATTCAGCAGCTTTCCAGGCTAAAATTCTTCCAATGCCAGAATATTAGGTTAGGATTATACAATACAACGGTGCATTGTTTAAATCGATTTATTGAAGTAAAACTTCTTTAGCCGCTTTGTGTGATTTTTTGTATGGGCTGGTATCCGCGTATCTTGGGCATACGAAAATGGTTAATTTGTTTTCAAGTATTTCCATTTACTATTGGCGTACGATGACATTTTTGTAAATTTATTTGTAACATAAGTAGTATTCTTTCTACCGCTAAAAGATGCCACAACTGAGTCGAACTGAGCTTAGATTCTTCTAAGATCTAAGATAAATTCGGTATAATTTTCTGGCTAAAAAGAACATTCTGACTCAAATACATAACCTCATAAACTCGAGTGTTTACATTTTCTCATTGCTGAAATTACACTTATTTGTCAAACCTTTGATTCTTCTTAAAATGAATGAACAGATAGATTTCACAAATTCGCCAAACCACAAACCACGGCCAGATGTTTTCTGACATGACCATAGATTCTTATGAGATTAATTTAAAAACAAAACACCTTAACCTCAAAAAGCTCTTTCTCAGTTGAAAGCTTCATAAAATACAAGGTCAGCTGAAGTAAGTATCTCACTAAAATCTCAGTTCAAACTTAGTTGCTGAAGGTAAAAAGAATGGTCATTTTAAACTGAGCAACTAACTAACTAAGATTCTTACTTATTCTCAGTTAATTTGGGTAAAAAGAATACTACTATAGAGATACTGTAGTATCTCTATGATTTATAAAACTTTTACACCATGGGCGTACAATAAAATTTTTAAGTGGGTTGATCTATTTTTTTAAAAACTGTTTACCACGGGAGTACGAGGAAAATTTAAATGGGGTTAATTTATTTGTGTTTTCACTTTTGTCGGCAGTCCCTACGATTGCATGACTGCCGATTCCTTTTTTTAATAATAAATAACGCATTTTTTATAAAAACGTTTCCATATAGATGCTTGGAAATTTCATTTTTATTTATTTACATATCTTTTAAGTCACTTAATAAATTGATCTATCCACTTGAGCATGACAATAAGATCATAAAAAGCTTAAAATTCATTAGAATTAATTGAATACGAATCTTTCTTGTTTATTATCGTCGTTTTTATAATCTTACTCCACCTCTGTGTTAAGAGTGCTACTATAACCACAACTTATTTTATTAGACTTAATCAGAATTGTGGTCCATGTGAAACTACAACATTTTTATTGGTTTCTGTAAATATAAGCTGTCACCGTATCCCATAAAATTTCAAATGGATGTAAATGAAGGACAATTTGAATATTTTAAACAACATGATTTCCTCCAATATGGCATAATGGTTATGTTGTTGGTGAGATGCTCGATATTATTACTAAAAAGCTTTTAAGGTAAATACCGCTAACACCATTAAGTTATTAGATTAATTGGAAACAGGATGAAATTTATTCTCGATGTATTTGATTTCGTTTGGAAAATAAGACATTTACTTCGATGGTTTACATTGAAATGTTTTATACAGGTTGTTTCCAAATTCATGCGAAACTATTTAGAAGGTGATGGCACTTATAAATCCGGGCTCAGACGATCGTGTACTTGGCGAATAATCGTTACTTGTGTATACTTGGCATGTCGTGTGAGTGGGTTACTTGTAGTACCTGCTTGTACAATTAATTGTCACTCGTTGGTTTTCCATTTCGGGTCGGTAAAAATGGTCCGAGTCAAACGGAATACGATTATTCGTACACTTGCCAAGTACATACTTGTCTACACTTGTAGAGGTGCTCAAATGTGCCGGTTGGATGGCTAAACATAAGGAAACGGAAGCAACAACTAAATTCTCCGGACGACCGCTATCCATAATAGCAGCCACAACACTGTGCTCTATTCATTTGTACATAAAGTTTTTTTATTCATCCAAATGTTCGCACACGCGTACTTGTAAACTGTACACGTCGTGTGAGCGCCCTGTTTGCCATCGCAATTCGCAAAGCTCGCAAATAATTGTGTATTCGCGAACTACACGAGTCGTCTGAGTCCAGCTTTACATTATGGAGGGTAAACTCCATTTCACGTAAGAAGAGCACACGTGAAGTTACAGTCGTATGCGCAAACTTGTTTTCAAATCAGCGCAATTTTGTAAAATTGACATTAGACTACAAATCGGTAGTAAAAAACACAAAATAGGAACTTTATTTTTGAAAAATAGTGGTGACATCTTGGTGATATGGTTGACTTAAATAACTATACTGTATTACTATATTATTGCTTCGTACAGTGGCAAACATCATTAAAGTGCTGAAACTCGAATAGATACTTATATTTCAAAAAATATGAAATATGCTATCTAAATAAAACAATATGAAATATTAGTAAATTCAAATACACCCATTTCCACACCACACAAGATGTAGAGCTAGCAGAGGGCTTTATTATAGTGGTTTCCCCGAGGTCTAATAATTTCAAGTAATCATGAATTAAACAATCACAGATAAACTAGTTAAACGTCTTAAAATATTCAAAAATCAAAAATATTCGACAGTAAATGATTTCTTCAAACACAACTTCAAATGTCAATAATAAAATGGCTGTCGGCATGGAACATCGTGTGCAGCGCCAATAGCATGAAACGATCGTTAAGAGGTGACATAGATAAACAAGATCGATTTTGGTTTCTGCGCAAGACAGCTAGCAAACTTCACGTGGCTTCTTATATGGAACAAAATTTATATACTATAACAAAATCTCCTTAGTCCACCCCTTTCCGAAAAAAATTCTTATATCAGTTTTATTTTTCTAAATTAAATTCTACTGTACTAGTGATATGACCTTGCAGGTTTTTAAAATTGAATAAAAAACAATAATAGGCATTAAAAATGAAAACCACATCATTATTTATGTACAAATTGTCAAAACTGATTCCAAATTAGCACGAAGTTTAAAAGTAAATTAAGAATAAGGTCACATTTATCGGAAAAACAACGAATCAAAATCTTAATTTCAGTATAATTTTCAGTAAATGAATGGTTTTGAAGTCGTACTCACCATAATTGTTCGCTAAATTATCTGGAATTTGAGGTTTATCTGTAACAAACAAAGATCATGAATCAGTCGAATTGCTAAGATGTATTTTCATGAAGCTTTGGTTTAGCTTTAATTTATTAATTTCTTCATAAAAGGTAGTATTTTTTGATCTCGTTACAATTATTATAAGACACTTTTTCAAATTTTAATTTATTTTAAACAATAAATTTTGAAATCCATGATTAATTATAATAATTTATTGCTTTAGAAACATGACTTTACAGCAACGGTATATGTGTACAAATTAAACAATATACTATATACACTAACAAACAATTAAACAATAATAATAAATATATAAAAATATATATGTTGTCTATATCCTAAAAGACAATAAATACTAATTAAACATAAATGAAAGTAACTTTATAATATTCCACACATATTCACAAATTTGCCTGGCTTCAACTATTGTGAGATTTTGTAGAGATTAATTGCTCTAAACTCTGCAAACGAGAAATATTTTGCTTCATGACGACGTAAATTGGACAATCAAAAAGAAGATGCTGCAATGTTTCCTTTTCTTTCTGATCACATGTAGCTCCATTTAAGGTGAACTTAATTTCAATTGCATTCGCCGTACGAAGCTGGGCAAGTGTACAGGTGAACTGAATGGGCAATTTCACCAAGTAAATACAACCTAGGATTCCTGGAAACAGTACCTAAACAAACTATACAGATATAAATAGAAATACTTAAGAACTAAAGAGAAGTTAGATTCAACTCAAGTAATTTTTTTCTATTTCTAATTAATGTATGATAGCTGGAAGTTTTTCCACATTTCTATCCGATTTGTTTTAATAAAAAATTGTTTTGTTTGTACCTCCCAGTTAAACTTGAAACCAGTACTACAGGATGAACGAATTTGTTGTTTAAAGTAAAGAACGGGATATCTAGTATCATCCATATCCAGAATCTTGAGCAACCAATCGAGAGATAATTTGAATAAAATATATGGTAAAATGAACAAGACCAAGTCTTTGTACGCAAGTCCAAGACCAAGACCAATACTAAATAAGCAAGACCAAGACCGGACGGTTTGAGCAAGACCAAAACCAAGAACAAAACCAAGACCAAAACGAAGACAAAGACCAAAACCAAGACCAAAACCAAGAACAAAACCAAGACCAAAACGAAGACAAAGACCAAAACAAAGACCAAAACCAAGACCAAAACCAAGACCAAAACCAAAACCAAAACCAAAACCAAAACCAAAACCAAAACCAAAACCAAAACCAAAACCAAAACCAAAACCAAAACCAAAACCAAAACCAAAACCAAAACCAAAACCAAAACCAAAACCAAAACCAAAACCAAAACCAAAACCAAAACCAAAACCAAAACCAAAACCAAAACCAAAACCAAAACCAAGACCAAGACTATCCGAGTCTTGGTCATGGTCTTCCTTTATTATCATATTCTTTTTTAAAGTAATTAATATCACAATTAGCAGCTACATTTCCACGCCATGCTAATTCGAACGAACATAAATGAAAAAACTTTTTTTGTAACCCATCAGGATTATCTTCAGAATAGCTTTCTACCATTTCCATTAATTCTTCTTAGGTAAACGCGTTAGAACTTCTTTTTCTGGTTTCAGGTTCAGCCTGAAGCTTTTTACGTTTTGTATCCCTGGCCAATCTAGCAAATTTATAGGTAATATCTTTAAATGGATCCATTTTGATGTTAAATTCTAGAAAATATTTTTCCTGAACCATTTGAGCAGTCTTATTCCAAAGTATTTTCACACTAGCTTCAGTATAATCAGTTCCATCTCTTTTTTTCATGTTAAAACCATAATCTTCAAGAATTTTTGCTATATTTTGTTCAGAAGTATCCTTTTCTAACGTATAATTACGTGCGTCCAGAAACATTCTAAACTGTTCCCACGCAGACTTTTTTGTCTTCATTGTATTTCGCGGTATACTTTGCTTAATTGTACTCTCTATTTCATTTATTGAATTATTTCCAAATCTTGTATTATTGTTATATTAATAATACTTATTTAAATTTTTGAAACAGTTTTAATAATTTTTAGACAGTTAAATAAATAAATAAACAACTTAGTTTCCTTAGAAACCACTAACAAAGATTTTATATTGAATTTTATCACAGAGTGATAGAATTTTATATATTAAACATCAAAAAATTGCCGCGACAAGACAAAAAATTGCCAGTTCAAAACCTTCAAATTTTGTCAGTTATCAATTTACTCTAGTGAAATAGTCGTTATAAATTAATTATCATATTGCAATATTTGTTTTAATTTACGTTTGACGTGACAGAAAAAATGACACATTAGCAAACCAGGTGTTGCGTTCCATTTTTAAGAGGTGTTGTAGGTACTTTTAATGCAAGGATTGTGTATATATCGAAAAAAAATCGTGGACGATCATTAGGTCTGAATACTCAATCTAAATGCCTTTCTAATGATGTGCCGCACATGGTTTAATCCCTATTTAAAAATAAGGGATGGGAGGTGACAAATGACAGATGCCTGTATTGTAAAAATCTCCCCCTAGAAGAAAGATCGATGTGTTTCATAATATCCTTAAAATCAAAGGAATACTGCAAATTATCGGGGTGGACTGTTTTCTGAGGCCCACTCTGTATAATTCTATAAAATAAGGACACTTATAATTTTATTCCAAAGTGAATTCCACACTAAATAGTATTAGTATTGTAAAACGGTATCTGGTACTGAAATTAATTAATTGATTTTGTCAAAATCTCACCAGTACATAACAGGAAGTCCCAATCAGGTTCACATTTCACAGAAGTTAAGATATCCATGTTTAAATATATATGCACTTCACTATGTTTTTATAAAAATAAAACTTTTTGACACAAATCTTTATTCAAATTATTTTTTTTCTCTTAACTCTAATTTAAATAATATTTTTCCAAATAAAACATTAAAAATATTATCCACTATAACAAAACAGCCTTTATATTCTACGAAAACTTAAAATCAAAGTGACTTGTATGTACGAAAGCCGAGGCGTCTTGACTCGTTCAGAGGTTATAGGTCAGGGTCGGGTTTAGGACCTCTGACCTTCCCTCGTATACTTATATTATGCCGTGTTCTTAAACTCGAAATTTACTTTTTGTTGTAGTTAATGTTGCTCTGATACACAGATACATGTCGTTTCATCGCATCAGTGCTGTAGGGCGTACACCCTTTAAAGAGGATAAAATATACAGTGAGAAAAAACTAGATGAATTCATTATTTCCGTTATTGTACAGAGTGATTCTTAATGCATGGATTTTTTAAGTTTTTCACCATCTGTCACTGTGTACTTTGTACTGTGTACTTTGACGTTTTACTTAAATTCTTTTTAACTAAACGTCAGTGTATGTCAAATTTTTTTGGTATATTTTTCTATTTTTTGGTTTATTCGGTAAGCAGTTGCTGAAATTGAGACCAGTGTTCATTCCACTATAGAAGAAAATATTGAATTTGGATTCTCTGAACCCTACTTTGTTGAGCTCTCCTAAAATCTCCTATTTACCACATTTATATAAGCTTAGAGTTGATTGATTGATTCAGCACCACCAGTCAGAGGTTAGAGTCCTCGGCACCTCAGCCTTCAGGCTTTTTGTGCTCTTGGTTATGTTTTATGGAAAGAGACCAGTGGCCCTTATCAGGCTCAACAGTCTTTTCAATAGGTCCTTCTTGGAGAAATCCTCCTTTGGATGTTCTAGTCCTAGGAGTCTACATCTCCAATGAGATAATGCTTCACAATCGAAGATAATGTGAGAGGCTGTTTCCTCCTCTTCCATTTAGGTCCCTTCCTGTATTTGCCGATTATGTGCAAGTGCTTCCTTAGGGTACAGTGACCAGTGAGTGAACCCGTCACTATCCTTATCTTGCCCCTGCTAATGTTTCGTATTTTGGTAGTCAGCGTCTCCGAGGTTTTTTTGACCAGGAGTTTGCTGTGTTCCTGTTTTAGCACGTGTCTCCAGTACGACTGATGTTAAGTTTGAGTCCACCGAGATATACATCCACGAGCAGCAGTTTTAGATACCCCAAATACTGGATCAGGACCAGTGAATGCAGTCTCGGACCCTAGCTGTGCTAGGATGCCTGCATTTTCATTTCCTACAATGCCCTTATGCACCGGGACCCACTTAAGAGTAACTCTATTATTGTTAGCCAGGGTTAGAGTTAAGTTTGGCTTATTTAAACCTGAAAGATGCCAATTCTTGTATATATACACTGCCCAAGAACTAAATAATGATGAGATCATCACAATTATTTATTGTTTATCTTTGGGACTTCTTTTAAAATTGATTGTGGGAATATTCTTGTATTAGGCATATTATAATTCATCCTGATAGACACACGAGTACCAGGGTCAAAGATACTTTGGCATTCTTAGCGTGTCAGAAATACCTTTGCACTATAATATTTTATTTCGCTTGGTCCATTGGTTTTGAATATTTGGAACAAGAGGCGATGACACTATTTAGGATTGAGGCAATGTTTAAAAAAATTAGAAAGTCTGTGAAATTATAACTAAGGTAAAGTGGATCGTTTTTATACTGTTTTAATGAAAATAAATATTTTTCAGGCTTCTAAAAATTTGCTTTGCCACATAGTCTACAGAGGCTATCACTTGGTGTTTTTTTTATAATATATTATCGCTTTTGGATTTATCAAGCTCTCTCTCGTTGTACTTTTAAGCACCCTTGTGTTACACTTATATTTACATCAAAAGGCATGAATACTTCCACCAAAACTTTATTTTTTACATTTACATTTTTACAAGTATTACAGGCAGTGTCAGTCTGCTCATTGTCACGTACATGTTTTGTCTGTCAACTAATTTCTAATCAATCCAAACCTCGTGACTTTTTAGCTGTCAATATGGCCACGACGGTCAAACATTGGATTCAGTGCGGAGTTTTATACTTATCAAACGGTTTACTTTGTATTTTGTGGGGTTTTAATGTGTTTTGTAGTGTTTGAGAAGGACAATTTTGCAATTTTAAGATGGAGAGTGCTTATTTCAAATCTTTATTAGTGGAAAATCCAGATTTTGGCCAAAGGTATGCTGGATATCCCATAATTTGTTTTCTGTACTTAATGCTGAGGATTTCTTTCTTATTCTACAGGTATCAGCAGAAATTGAGGCTAATAGATGGCTGAGATCCATGCACTGTTGATATAATATTTGTTAAAAAGCCTACCAGTTATAAAGTCTCTACTGCAAACTTTCTGGTGTTTCAATAAAGATTCGGTCAGATTGTCCCTCTTTGTTGCTGCAATCCATGCAGCCCTGCAAAGTTTGGTCAAATCGTTTTTTTCCGTTAAAAACCTGTGTTTTGTCTCTGCGGGAACGCGATAAAACGAAACTTCATCTCGATTAGAACGGCTTCCACAACCAACTACAATACATATCGAAGACATTTCAGAAGACAAACACTACACTATTTAAAAACCACAATTTACAGCAAAAAAAACAGAAAGAAAATAAATGAAATGTAGGTTGAACAAACACTATACAGTTAACTTTGTTATTTATTTGACCGTCGCCGCCATATTGAATTTATTTTGAAAGGTCGTTGGATTGAATTTGGTTAACGAAAGCAGTAAGACGCACATTTTATATAAAGTACTATCATTCGATAATTAAACAGACTAGAAGTATAATCCGCTATACTGGCAATACACTTTGCTTACAGTCAACATCTTAATCGATTCTCTTATTCCAAAACATGGATAGAAATACACACAGCAAAAGGTCACTGATTCCAATAATAGTGCCCTGCTGTCTGAGAATTTTATATATTATCAATAACCCAAATACCATTTACCTTCTTATTTCTTGCTAATATTTTTGCCTCATTCCATGATTGTCCCTTTTCTTAAAAACTCTACTGTCCCATGTTTCTTTCGGTCTCCCGCGTTTTCTCTTATTCATATTCCTTGCCTCCCATACTTGCTTAACTTGTCTGGAATTTGACATTCTTTGTAGATGTCCCCACCATACCAGTTGTCTTGATTGAATATATTCAAGTGTCGATTTTATTTCCAGATCCTTTCTTATTTTTGTATTTCTAACTTTATCTATTCTTTTGACTCCTTTAACTCTTCTCAGATATTTCATTTCTTCTGCTTGCATTTTGCTCTTCTGTCTGCCTGCCAGTGTCCATGATTCACAACCAAACGTCAGAATTGGTCTATATACAGATTGCGAAAGGGCTTTTCGAACCAAACGATTTACACAAGCACGACAAGGAAAATATGAGAAACAGCTTGAAAGAGAGAGAAAGAACAACTGTGCGTGGCCAGCGAGGGCGTGTATTCAGTTCCAGAGGCCTGCCGAATGTCCACTGCCCCCTCCATTTCAACCGCTGTTGCCAGAAGCGCAGACTAGTTTGTACAAATGATATTTTTGTCTCGTCATCGTTGACTCCTTTTCGAGCTCATGCACTATTAGGCAAAACCAAACACCTCCATACAGCAACAGTGTCATTTTCAAATACAATGGCATGCGCTTCCAAGGTGATCAACGTTTGTAGCGAAAAGACCTAGGAATAGCAATTTAAATGTGAATTCTCTCTGTATTTTTCACTCAACGATAGTACACACCGATTCACCAGCTTGTGAATATTATAACCAATAAATAAAATATCCTCAATTGATCCGCATTAAAATCTCTCCACAATATCTACCGAAGTTAAATACACTATTTATTTAAAATCAAAACAAACATCTGTCAAGAAATGTAATTATTCAATATAAGCAGATTTACTGAAACCATCACATTGACATTCTGTTTATAAACATTCAATCATGTATTAATGAAATTTTCTATATTGTAAAATATTTTTTTGTTAATAATATAAAATAATTTGGTAAATAATTGTATTTAATTTGATTAAACGGTATGTGATGCCACTCTGTATAAACAAAACCGAAAAGAGAAGGTGGTTTAAGAAATATTCCTATATAATATACCACACAGCAGTCTATAAATGTGTTTTTGTTCCTTGAACCTAACCACCTCTGACCTGCTCTTCCATCTTTGACCAACAGGTCAGAAAGTTACAGGGGCGTAGATTAATACAACTACATAATTCAAACAAGCAAGGATTACGTAACGTAAATGAATAATGAAATACTTTAAATCACTGTGTCGATGTTGAAAACACTGAAAATAATATTCTGGGATTTACAAAAATAAAATTATAAAATAATTTACTGTTTGAACCCTTACTTTTTGAAATATAGGTACTCATATTACTTTTATAAATAACTGCAAAATTTATAAACATTTTAAGGTACTTATTCATAATTATTTCGATATTGACATATCATCAGAATTAGACCGCGTCAAAAAAAATTTTTTTTTTTTTTCGATTAAACGTATGTAAAAAGTTTCTTCAGTATAAAAAAAAAATTCTCCTAAATTTTGAGCTCAAAATCTCAAAAATTGAGCTGGCGCATAGGGGGGTCCCCTTTCCCGTTTAAAATACATAGGAAAATTTTTTTTTTTTGGTTTTAAAATATCTGCATGCATAAAATTGTTAAAAATTTTTGCTTCTCACTATCTTATAGGAAATTTAATTCTCTACAAATTGCTTTCCGGGTTTTTTTTTAAACTCAACCGAAACGAAGTTACAGGGCGCTGGATAAAAGGCAAAAAATCAATTAATGATTTAAGAATCGAAAACAATTTATTATATTAATTTACTAATAGATTAACTCAAAACACTTAATTATTCAACAAAATCTGTCAATTTAACATTATATGAATTTTAGTTCATTTAATTAATTTAAGTTATTATATGTACAATTTTTTGATTTATTGTTGACTAGTTTGACTCATGTAATTTTGTATATTGCACGTAGGGTACAATTTGCGATGATTCTGTACAACTTTCCATAAAAACTGTTTTTGTTCTTCATCTTTAGTACTAAACTGATTAAATTCTTCAACTAAAGCAACCGGCCCTTTCGATTCTTAAATCATTAATTGATTTTTTGCCTTTTATTCAGCGCCCTGTAACTTCGTTGCGGTTGAGTTTAAAAAAAAAACCCGGAAAGCAATTTGTAGAGAATTGAATTTCCTATAAGATAGTGAGAAGCAAAAATTCTTAACAATTTTATGCATGTAGATATTTTAAAACCAAAAAAAAAAAAAAATTTCCTATGTATTTTAAACGGAAAAGGGGACCCCCCTATGCGCCAGCTCAATTTTTAAGATATTGAGCTCAAAATTTAGGAGAATTTTTTTTTTATACTGAAGAAACTTTTTACATACGTTTAATCGAAAAAAAAAAACAAAAACTTCTTTTGACGCAGTCTAATCAGAATGACAGAAGTTATATTCGACGTGATGCTTACCTGATGTTTAATATTTTGGCTAGACCAAATAGTGACCTATCTTCTGATTGACTTAATATATGTGAAGAAAAAGAAGAAGATATGATACTACAAATATTAAAGATTAGATATTATTAGCCACATGAGGATATCGTGGATATCTTTTTTTCCCATTTAAGATCAGTATGACTGTGCAATGATATAGAAAACCAAGGAAAACTATATCCGCTTATCTTTACAATTATTGTTACTTAAGAAGACAGTTTAATAGTGGAAAGCTCTCTAGTTCCTGTTTCTTATCACAAATTTGTAGTACTTCTTGGTATGTGTTAAGTGTTAATCAACGTTTGGTGTCAAGTTTTGCGTAGTGGGATTTATCTGTTTGAATCTGTATGCTCGAAAATGTTCATTGTGTCTAGTTTCAAAATTTCGACTGGTTTGACCAATATAACCATCCACTTGGGTACCTGTAAACCAAGGAAAACTATATCTGCTTATCTTTACAATTATTGTTACTTAAGAAGACAGTTTAATAGTGGAAAGCTCTCTAGTTCCTGTTTCTTATCACAAATTTGTAGTACTTCTAGGTGTGTGTTAAGTGTTAATGAACGTTTGGTGTCAAGTTTTGCGTAGTGGGATTTATCTGTTTGAATCTGTATGCTCGAAAATGTTCATTGTGTCTAGTTTCAAAATTTCGACTGGTTTGACCAATATAACCATCCACTTGGGTACCTGTAATTGGGTTCCCATATTAAGCAGGGTCAGAAAAAATGAGTTAAGTATAGTTTGGCAAGTTTATCTGAAGCTGCGCGGCATCGGTAAGGGGCGAGGAAACATGGCGGATATCTGTCATAAACGTACCAATGGCGTACGGTAACTATTAATTATTATTATATAATAATTATATATAGAAACTGATTTTTGCTTTGCTTTAAAGGTAAGGTATTTGTCAAAACAGGTATTTGTTAAAAACAAATAATGTTAAGAATCCAATAAGAATTCAATATGGATACAAAATAGTTCAAAATCTGACACTGACAATACCAACGCCACTGGATAATCAATGTCAGTCAATTGACAAAGTGAGAGGGAAGAACACACGCAAGCGCTTGCCAATAGGAAGTCAGCAGGTCGCTAAGCAACGAAGGACTTTCGATAAATTTCACCAATTGAGTTAGTTCGGAGGGCGTGAAAATTATGGTTTTCGCACAACGCTGCCAGAGCTTGAAGAAGCCCATAACAAATTTGGAAAAGTGTTCATCTTTTAATATTCATAAATTGAAAAAATAATGTTAATAGACAAAATCCAAGAAAACAAGCACATTAAAGAATTAACGTTTGATCATATTGTTAATATTATCAATAATAAAAAGTCCATTTTGTAATTATTATCACTACATACTTAGCACTTAATCTTTTGCATAGTTAAATGTGGCAATATCGAATTTTTTCGACTGCATTCCTTTCACGGCTTCAGATAAACTTGCCAAACTATAACTGTATTGAAAATTGAATAAATTGCAAAAACTAATACTGACGTATAGCTAAATATTTTGCTAATGTAAAAGGTGGTGAAAATGTTTCCCATTCACTTCTTGGCAGTAGTGCAACTTATTTTTCGTTCCTATCCAACCATTTGCAATCCAGCTGCAAAATTGTCCATTAAAAATATTCGCAATAACACACTTCACTGTAATTTTTCTAGAAAATAATAGAGGCAAACTACAAATAATAAATTAGAAATTTTATGAGGAATTTCTTTTGTTCTTTAAGAGTGTTGTAATAATTTTCAATCGAATGTCGAGATATTTAAGTTCGATCCAGTCATTATGAGAAGATGTTCGCACGACTTTGATATTTAAGACCTAGCGCTAGGTAGCATGCAAAACAATGTATACCTTAAGACCTATTACCTCTGAACCTTTTCTATAAACCAGTCAACAAGAACCAAAACAGATTTCACAAGGTGTCTTTATTAATATATTCAATATGTAGAGTGGTTTAGTTCTGATTATATAATTCGTGATAAAATGCAATGGCACTGATTATAAGGAGGGAGTTGTGAAAACGATTTGGAATATTTCCACGAAGCTTCTGCAGAAAAAGCATTTTCAAGATTTTAATCGGAAAATAGACCAATGTAAAGACTAGTTTTGGAGGATGCCAGAAACGCACGTACTTCCTAAAGAAGAGAGGTTTCTGGTAGACTTCGCGACCTTTGGAATTTTATGTTAATTTTAAATTTGTTTGATGTTTCAAAAGTGCAGAAATAGTGGAAGAGCCAAATGAATGGTATGTTACTTTATTTTTTTTTAATACTTAGTACAAATTTTTTCTTTGGTCCATTTTGACATGCTGTTGATTCCAATAGGCATGTTTTTGTACCAAATTCCTTTTTTCCAATTTTGATGGACTGTCAAAAAAGCCTCCAAGTTGTGATTTCTGGATTGGTATTTCTTTTTTCCAATAATTTTACAAATAGACGAGTAGGACAAAGATCTTTGTTAGTGTTATTTCTCACACAAGTGAATTTTGTCAACGTGATTGCAAGTAACTTTTTTGTCAGTAGAAAAGATTCCAGTGCTATAGTAGTGAAACAGTCTAGTGAAATAGTCAATAAAATAATTTGCTGTAGGTATCAATCTAGTTATTCAGGAAATAATCTGTCCGTCTACCCCTCCTTCTATAAATTTAATCTTGGGATATAAAAGGTATATGAAATATATATGTGGAAGATATAATCAAATTATGTTATTTAATTCCAAAGAAAAAGGATCTCCGAGGGTTCAAAGAGAATCAGAAAAATATGTTGAAGAAAATGTACCAAATACATTAGATCTGAGAAAATTAATCTATTTTCAACCCCACGCATATAAAAAACATTAACAACCATAATATTCACTAGACATAAGTTATATGCCAAACCAAGGTTGGCTGGGTCAGCTAGTTACGGATAAAATCTTGTGAATAAAAAAGTTAATAATTTTTAACATAAATATAAAATCAGTTTATTAGGCGTAAACACTCTGAAAACTTGGGAATAACAGCAAGTATCTTTCAAGCGGAAATTCACGCCATAAGAAAGTGTGCTCAGTTCAATATTGACAAAGGATATAGAAGGCAAAGGATTGTCATAATGTCTGATAGTCAAGCAGCCATTAAAGCGCTGAGCTCTTGTGTATTCAGTTCCAAAATGGTGTGGGAATGCCTTGGCAAACTTAATAAACTAGGCGAGAACAATATAGTCACCTTACTGTGGATTCAAGGACACACTGGAATAGAAGGAAATGAAATAGCAGATGGACTAGCAAAAAGGGGGACTGAAAGACCCTTTTGGGGGCCGGAACACTTTTGCGTTATCTATCCCAATATAATATTGGAAGAGATAAGCAAAGCCGAAGATAAGAGAAGATCTTACCATTGGAAAGATCTAGTAGCGTTTAGACAATAAAAGATTCTGATGAGTGACTACAACCCGTTGAGATTAAATGAATGCATAAGTCAAAGTAAAACTGTGGGAAGAAGAAAAAGGAAGAAGAATGTAGATGCTGTGGCATGGAACAAGAAACCTTCATCCTCATACATGCGAATTGCAAAGCAATTCAGAATCCTAGGGCACAGAACCTAGGAGATTATTTGATAGAAGAGGTACATTTACCCAAGTTGAATCCTGCAGATATCCTAAAATTCCACAGGGAAATAGGACTAAAGGAGCTACTAGTCTCCGAGACGTTCCTCAGGAACTAAGTAGAAGTATGGAGGCGAAATAGATCTTTTAGGTCACAGTGAATGTCACCCTATCATACATACATTAGGCGTAATCAGTTTGCCATCACAAACGTACAGATTATTCCCTTCAAGCACCAGATTAACAATTTTACTGTGGCGTATGCAATTTTTCTTATAAAACTTGAATTGTCCATTAAGAAATGTTGATTATTTTTGTACAATATTCATCGTAACGCACTTCTTAAGTAATAACGGAAGCTACAACAATCTCATAAAAATGTAAATTATGTATAATATAACTTCAAGTGAGTAATTTTAGTTGTAACGAACGGACGCATACGCTCTCAATTAAGGGTAGTAATTACAAAAAAATAACAATTTCAATTGTAAATAGAGTCGCGTGCCGGAACCGTTTCGCCTGACCCGCACGAGTCCCTGTTGAATGGTCACAGGTCACTTGGATCTAGAAGGTGGAAAACATCCGAAGCGTTGCTAGTTATTTTTCGGTCAGAGATTACAGAGATTTGATTATATTATGATCATTATATATTTTCATAAACCGGATGTTATATACAGCTTGTTCGAATAACATAACGTAATGTAATCAAAATGCTTTATATTTAGAACAAAAACAAAATATTTAACGTTTAAATTACTGAATACCGAAAAGTATTAATTTACAATAGCAAAAGTATATTTTTGAGAGTTGAAATTGACAATAAATGTGGTTAATATAGGCTTAAACTGTAGTTTTCGAGATTTGAAAAAGTGAAAAGTCATATTCTTTGTCGTATATATGTCGTGGTCACATAGCGAAATCCGCCATTTCGTGAAAATCTGAGGGAGCACATGAACTGTCGACATATCGTGTAAAACTACACCAATTCACTATCTGCCGCGGCATTTCGTGAAACATTTTGTACCGAACATTCAAACAGAATCTGCCGTGTTGTAGACGTTGGGGGTTCAAGAAATGCGTTACAGACACGTCAGATAGTGTATCGCCTTTTCTCTAGGTGGAAGTGCAAACTTCTATAGATATTTAGTTTGTTTTTCATTCATTAACAAATAATACAAAACGATACAGCTTTCCTGCCAGATAGAAGTTTGCTCATGTTTACCTGAGTTGTCGGATTAAAGTTAGATGTTGCTAATCTAAGATCTGTTCTATTGAAACAGGATTTAATGACCCCATTAGTAGTACCAACTTGGTAAACTCCGTTTTTTATGTCAACTCTTTTCTTCCGCTATTTCCGCAATCAACTTCAGTTACACTTTCTGACGCGTCTGTAACGCATTTCATGAACCCCCAACGTCTACAACACGGCAGATTATGTTTGAAGGAGGTTCGGTACACAACATGCCCGACGTATCATGAAATGCCGTGGCAGATATTGAATTGGTGCAGTTATGCCGACGGTTCATATGCTGCCTCGGATTTTCACGAAATGACGAATTTCGCTATGTGACTACGACATATATATATGGTACTCCAATGGGAGCAACAATCTCGCCAATTATAGCATGTTACGTTATGGATAATTTGTTAGACTCAGTTATACAAATATTACCTTTCAATTTAAGCTTCATAAAAAAGTATGTTGACGATATTATTCTTGCTTTACCAGAAAATGAAGTAGATGAAGTTCTTTCCATATTTAACTGCTATGATCAACACATTCAGTTTACAGTAGAGAAGGAAGACGAAATAAAAGGTATACCTTTTTTAGATACCAGATTAATAAGAAATTCTAATAACACTTTATCAATTGATTGGTATAGGAGACCAATGAGTTCTGGAAGATTCATGAACTTTTCGTCCTATCATAAATATTCTACGGAAATTAATTTGATCAAGCAAATGAAAAATAGAATAACTAATATTTCAGATCCTGTATTTCATGAAAAAAACTTTAAAATCCTTCATCAATTATTTTTAGATAATGGATATCCAAACAAGTTGATAAAAAAACATATTTTATAACAACTCTCCAAATTTTGACATTATTTTTGAACATGCTGAAATTCCCTATTACTATATTTCTTTGCCATATATTAGAGAAATTACACTAAAATTAATTAGAACTTCCAAACCACTTACTAACATAAAAATTGCAAATAAGACATGTTTAACGATCAAATCAATATATACAAGAGTTAAAGATAAAACTGATATTCTTAATCTTTCAAATGTAGTATACTGTATCCCTTGTAGAAATTGCGAGATAAATATATTGGTCAAACTAGGCAAAAATAAAAAAATCGTATTTCTCTCCATAAAAGTGATTCCAGATTATATCCCGATAGATGTGCTTTGGCCAAACATATAATTGATAAAGACCATTTTATGGATTTTGATTCTGTCAGTATTTTAGATATACAATCTAATACCAAAAAAAGACTTTTTTTGGAAATGCCTCACATATCTCAAGAGCAAAATATCATCAATAAAAATAGTGATCATAAAAATTTGAGAGATATTTATTACTACCTTTTGTCTATTGATAAGAAACATGAAAATCGTCAAATTTCAAATTCGTCTATTTCAAACATTTGAGGTTAAAATAACATCAGGCAATTAAAAAAAAGAAGATTAATAACCTAACCAATCTCGATTAGTTATAATTTTATACTTGTTCTTATTCTATAAAAAACAAATGAATAGTTATCAAGCGTACGATTTTTTTGACATCATTTAGACATTTATATATTTTTTAAAAATTCAAATCAAAATTATTGTTAGATGTATTTACCATTTAAAACCACTTATTGTAATACAATCTCGAATGCTATCCTTGAAAATGGAAATAAAGATATTCCGAAAGCTTGGAAAATAGTGTATAGAGTACTCTTTTTACAATTTTTGCGCTTCCCCAATATTCCTGTCCTTGTATATTTAGATTTCAATTAAGCCAATATCAAATAACACATCTAGAAAGCTTCTAACTGTTAAAAATAAAAATGATTTCTTAATTCCTCTTTTTTAATTCTAATGTTAGTTTGTTGCAACTGTTACGAATTATAGTAATTACCTGTATTGTGTAGAACGGGTCAATTTATTTTTTACTTGAATTCCATCGTTCCGCAATTCTTAACCTCTTTTATCTCACAAACCATCCCATATTAGCTTCTGTTCGCTGAAGCAGTAAATAATACCGAAGAGACTGTAAAAGTTAATCTATAAAAATGTGCATAACCGCTACTTTATTGATTAAATTCCCTCAACAATTTATTAAGTTATTTTGCCTCTGTCGACGTTCGTTTTCCCTAACTATATAATTTACTTCCATTGTAACGGTCTTTATTACTGAGCGGAAACATTGGAAAACATTATACAGGGTGATTAGACTAGACTAACCATGAACAATATGGTTATTCCGATAATGATAATCAAATATTACTGCTACTACTACTACTTAGTCAGGCGAACCTTGGCCAAGACACACTCAAGCCAAGGCTCCGGCACTGAGGCCACTGGCGGGCCCATTGAGCCATTCCTGCCACTTATACATCCATGAAGCCGAGCCCCTCGATGAAGGACTCAATCCTGCTTATGTCCCCAGAGGCCATAACAGGGACTCCGAAGATTCGACTGTGTAGCACAGCCCAATGTGGACATAAGAAGAGAACATGGTCCGACGTTTCGTAAGCCATGCCGCAACCCCTGCATAGGGGGCTTTCCTCTAAACCTAGATTACAGAGGTGTTTCCTCAGACAGCAGTGCCCTGTTAGGAGTCCTGCTATCTTCTTTAACCTACTCCTTGGTAGTTCTAGAGCAGCTCTAGCATGTCCATCAGTCCATCCCCTCAATAGGAGCTTGGACTGCCTGAGACTCTGTAGAGCTATCCAGTGAGTAAGGTGCTGGTTTCTGAACCAGTTCCTCGTTTCCTTACGGATTGTTTGTTTTGTGAGGCCAAAGGTCGGGCTCAGGCCGTTAAAGGGAGTAGCCGCCCCTTCCACAGCCAGGGCGTCCGCTCCTTCGTTTCCTTCAAAACCAGAGTGGGCCGGAATCCAATCTAGCCACACTGTGTTCTGCCTTGCTGGGTCAGCAAGGCGCTCACGACATTCAGCAGCAAGCCCTGAGTTGATGGTATATCCACTCAGTGCCTTAATTGCCGTCTGACTGTCGGTGTATATGGTTATGCGTCGATCCGTATAACCTCTGTCTAGGTTTATCTGCGCACATTCCAAGATAGCGTATACCTCAGCCTGATATACAGACACACCCTTACCCAATGGAACACAGACTTATGTACTTGGGTTCCTGGAGTAAATTACAGCCCCCGCCCCATCGCTGGAGAATCAAATAATGAAAGCTGCTGAATATTGCAAAGGTAATATAAACCTATTTTCAACACTGCAAGGTGCTCGTCAAAAAAAAAGTTATCCTTCGAACCGGATGTGGAGCAAAATGTTGTTGTAATTTATTGGATTCAAGCAAACTGCTTATCTACAACTAAATCTTACACGGCCTTTATTGCTGTTTGAATCATTCAATTTTTGATAGGGAGGTGGAGGTGGATGGCGTTAACTACAAAATGTGAAAAAAATCATGGCTGTCATTTGTAATTGGTAGGAAATTTTTGAGTAGTCAGTAGTTTAAAAAAATGCATTCATTCATTCATTCGGTTGGGTTGTACTCATCAGCCCAAGCACTTGAACTGAATCTTTGTACCATTTCCCATGTTATCTACTTCCATTCCAGAAGCTTTGTGTCTTCTATGTAGGCCACTAGTTTGACTGGAAGGATTTTCAGTAGTTGTAATGGTTGTATAGTTTCCTCTCCAAAGTGCTTCCGTCTGAGTCCATGTAAGTTCTCGCAGAAGCAGAGTATGTGAGTAGGTGTTTCATCATGAAGATCACATTTCCTGCACAAAGGTTCACTAACTTTGCCCATTTTGCGCAGATGCTTCCACAGGGTGCAGTGTCCAGTCACCAGGTCGGTAACAGTCTTTAAATGTCTCTTACTCAGTTTCAATAGCCTGGGAGAGTTCCTTGTCTAAACTCATTGTATGGAGGTGCCCTTGTGTCGACCTCCATTTGAGTTGGTGTTCCCTATCTAGCCAGTTCCTGATTTTCCCTCTTATGCAATCCTTTGTGATTCCACACAATGGTTCCGGACCTATGAAGTTTCCTTTAGAGCTAACTGGTCAGCCATTTCATTACCTGCTATCCCCTCATGTGCCGGCACCTATATTAGAGACACTTTGTTGTCTCTTGCCAGCCTGTTGAGGGATTCTTTACAGTTTTTTACCAAAAATGCATAAACAAATATTTCACCCAAGGTCCACCGAATTTTTTGAGTCCCATAATTGTAAATGACGATGAAGTATTCCAGATTGCTTTGTTTCCAAAAAAATTAATGAATTTTCACTAAAATCTTTTTATGTGCCGTTCTTTACCAAAAAAAAGTATATCCCTTTGTACCTTAACATAATATGTCAATTCAAACACCTTAGGGGACATTAATAACTGTCCATTAAGTATATACCTACATCCTTCTTGGTTCTAAAAAAATGTATAATATCCTTTTTCTTTTTAAAATAAAATAATTAGAGTAACGATTCCAGTGAGAATTTGTAGGTAATTTTTTCTTTATTTTTAACGTATTTTTAAACCATCCTACAAAACGGTTGAATTCTATTTTTGATGATTCAAAAACGAATTGTTGATTTTCAGTATACTTTATGCGAAGCAACGTAATAGCCTAGTCAAAGTAGATACACAAAATATCCGTAAAATGCCGCAAAAACAAGAAAATTCTAAATTGAGTATTTAAAAGGGTTGTGATTAACATGAGAAAAGCTTTACGATGTTAGGCATGCGATTTTCCGGAAACTCGTGAAGTGAAAATTTTTGTTTTTGTTTTTTCACTCTAATTCTTTAAATAATGAAAACACAGAAAAATGTTTAAATCAAAAATTGTAGCTAATACATCTATCTGCAAAATTTGTCTGAACATTTTTTTTGTATCTGCATTAGTTTTTAAAACATACGAAATTTCCCTAGTAGTAGTTTCAATTTTCATGTTTTTAATTTTATAATAGTAAATAAACAATGACATTTAGAAAAAAAATTATCATATGAAATGTGTTCTAAAATGGGGTATCTACAAAAACATTGAAAAAAATACTTTTTTTTCAATTTTTTAATGTATTATCATCGATTTTCCACATAAAACTAAAAAGTCGTTTTTTTTACCAAATTCCTCAAATTAACATTAATAAATTGAAAAATTAAATTATATAACAGAGCGTACTTCAAAGAATATGGTTTAATCTTCAAACTTTATTTGAAACTTTTTTTTGTATCTGCAGTTTTCACAAAGATACATACGATTTTCCACATGAACCTTCATTTTTTTGAACCCACCTTATTTTCATTATTGTTGTAATAACTACCTCTATTTTTAATGTAATTTGTTAAATATTTTTGTTGTTAATATTTTATTATTATTATTGTTGTTGTTGTTGTTATTATGATTATTATTTTTTCTTAAGCCGCTCTCTCACCTGCTTTTTCACCTTTATTTTTTGTGCTCCCTTCTCTTTCTTACCTGAGCAATAGGTGTGTTCCTTTGTATCGCGATCACTTCTAAATAGGTTCATTATAAAATTCTGAAAGACCTGGGATTTAAGTATTTATTTAAAATAATTGTCTATTATTTAAAAACTTTGATATTTATAGAAAAACTGTATGGTAGTTTCGAAAGTAGATGCTTCAAAGTATTTAGTAGTAAAGTTTCATTGAATTATATTAATTTCGAAAAAAGATATAATTGAATGAAGTCTAAAAAACGAGTAAAATTAAGCATGCCAAAAAAAAAGATTTTTAAGAAGCATTCGTTTAAAATTCTAAATATTGATGGCTTTGCTTTTATAATAATAATGTTTTATGCTCATTTGCAGTGCTAAATCCAAAAGGAATTTTCCCTGGGATAAGTATTAATTAAATAGGAATTATAATAAACTGATATTACAGTCTTAAAATCTACTTTTTCAAATTTGAAATTTTCTATCTAAAAGTTGAGATCTTTCTTTAAATTTTACAGGAGTTTATTTATTTTTCAGAATTTCTTGTTTCAATTCACTAACTTCAATATTTATAAATTAAATTTGTACAAATTAAAAGAAATCATAAAAAACTAAACACGTACTAGTGAATTCAAATATTATGTTATGTTTGTAAACAACTTGATCTCACGTATTAACTTACCAAATTACCAGAAGAGGCGCCACTAGTCTTTACGCAGGTTTTCTATAGAACGAGATGGAACTCCAAGTACCTATTACAATTTCTGGTAATGGCAGAGGACGGCTGTTTAAATCGAAAACCAAAAACATCTGATTGCAGAATAATATTAGCCAATCATAAGCCTTGCATACACTTTGAATTCATTGAGATTTAGGTATTAGTTGCTAGCTCACTTGACAGTATGTGAGGTAAGTGAGGTTAGAAAATAGAAATGAAAAATTTTGTGAGTAAGAAATTCGTTTTTGTCCTCGAAAATTGTGATCGTTTGGTGGTAAAATATATGTCTTACCAAAAACATATCTCTTGGGCATGGAATATCAGAAGAGTTGAGGCTACAGCACGGTTATAATGTGTATAAATCATCAGAAAAAGTTGAGTATTTTGGGTTGAATACATAAAAATTGATTCTGGTTAAAGCACTCACATTTTAACACTAATATAAATTAGTTATAGGCACTAAGTTTGCCATGGAACAAAGTAAATAATCATAAGATAGTGTAGACACTAAAATTGATGAAAAAAAGGGTTAGAGTGAAACATAGAACAACAAACTAAGATTATCGACAACTTCACATTTACACTAGTGACGTATTTGCATTATAAGTTGCATAATTACAGTAAATTTGAACGCCCTATTGAAATAAAACGAACATTCTTGAACCACAACCTGAGAGGAGTTTTGGTTGGGTATAAAAAATTATTAAAAATAAAAATAATAAATATGTATTCAATGAAATAATAATAAATAAAAATATTCAGATATTTAAGAAATGATGTAAGATGAACAATGGGTTGTTATTTTTCATTATAACATAACAATTATTGTAACTGTGAATTATTAAAAATTTCAAATTAAAATCTGATGAACATTCATAAGACAGATCCAAATACGCGAATTGTGTCCATAAAAAAATTCAGTTTTCTGATTTGGCATCACTATGGCTTTGTTCCCTGTTTCATGTTCTCTCCTTGATGTTCCAGAATTCTTAAGAAAACACAGTAACGATATTTTTTAATTGTTATGGTAAATAAATATTGAGAACCCCGTTCGTAAGGACATCTGACATTTATTACAGACCGGCTACAGTTCCCTCTAACACCGTCACCGCTACGGTCGACTTTAAGTTAGCTATGACGTATGATGCATTGTAGTACCGATTTCATATTCTGGTACGAAATCGGCGTGACCGTCTACCAGGCATTACCAAAGAAAAGAAAGATACAAGCCGCTAAAGAAAAGTCAAGTAGGCTATTGTGAGGAGATAGATACCGCGCGCGGTGGTAGCCGCGGCGGTGGTACCACACGGAACCACCACCGCGCTAGCAAAAGGTACCGCCTACTTCTCTCTGCCGCCTTGATTTATTCGACGCAGATGCCCCGGATTGCGCTCGACTGCCCATTGTTCGGTGGCAGCCAGCTAGATCACCGTAAAAAAATTAGGAATTTATTAGCTGTGGAAATTAACTTTGTACACAGCGACATAAGTAAAGGGGGGGCTGCAAGGATTCAAGTAGATCATTAATCTCGGTAATCGGTGAGGCGTGGCTACTTGTTCTACTAACTATAAATATGTTTCTTATTCACACATGCATAACCTGCGACTTGGATTCTAAAAAAGCACAATCTTTCATCTGAGAGATTGTTATATAAAATATAAGCACTACTGAAGTAGGTACTATGTGTGTGTTTGAAATAATTTTATTTGCACTAACGTGCTCGGCAACGATGGTCTCTTGCACGAAGCAATTATCATTAGAAATTATTAAAACATTAATGTAGTGATGTGGTAAAGATGACAAACAATAAACTTCATGATATACAGCTAAATCGTTAGAGAATTTCAGTAATATCTGTCAGATTGAATATTATGTTTTTATTTCTTCCAAAAGCAATTATTAAATCAAACAAAACCGTTTAACTGTAACTTAAAAACGAATTTATAGTATAAAACTATCTAAGCTACCGTAATGATTATAAAGTGTTAGCGATCCGGGGCCAATCTTACTCAAATCAGATCTCTCTAAAAACTAAACTCTAGTTAATATCACGTAAATTTACTGTAAGGGTCTTTCTATTTGGAAGTATCAAATGAATCTGACATATCTTAATTTGGATTGGGTCCCCTAACTTCTTCATCTTCTTGAATTGTGTGTTGGTAACATTCAACCAGGATGGGTTTCATAGTTAGTGAGCACTGACAGCCCTGATAGGAAAATCTGTTGCTTGAGGTCATTGAATATTTATAGTGACTTACTTATAAAAATTATTCGTAGAAATGAGTCTTGTTGTCCAGAGAATCTAGTCAGGAAGTGTTAAGAAATAGCAGGATAGACAGGATAAGTAACTATTAGAATGTTTGAATGTAGTGGATGAACCCACTTTAAATTATAAGTAAATATAAACAAATTGAATAGCACACAAAGATTTCTGGCTAACAGTAAAGAATATAATTCAACAGTTGCCAATCACCCAATCTAAAGCCTAAAGGCTGAGGTGCAGAGGACTCTAAGCCTCTGACTGGTGGTGCTGAACCAATCAATCAATCAATCCACCCCACATACTTCTAAAGGCAACACTTTTATGAAAAAATGAAAAAACACGTCAAAAATCATATAAAGGGGGACGACTTTTTGCTTATATGTAGACGTTATAACTTTAACCCTCTTGCCTCTATGGTCAACTTTCCACATAGCAACCATAAACAATAAAATGATAGTATCGGGGTTGTTTCTAATAAAAACGAAGGTAAGTTATTTTGTGTTGGCAACATCGAGTGCTTCTGTGTGTTTGGTTGTGGAAAGTATAAATAAAGTTAATAATGCAGATAGAGTAGGTATGGTAAAATTGGTAAAACAGTCGGCGGCACTCAGTAGGCTATGCAACCACTATCAATAAACCGTGTGTATCGATTTATTTAAAAACTGTCTTGCTAATGGATATTTAACTTCTAATTGCAATTTTCTTCAAAAATTGGAATTGTTTATGTGATTGCTTCCGCTTTAAAACTTCCGACTACAGCTATGTGCGCATACGAAAGGAGAATGAATGATGTTAATAATTTGTTTTTCAACCGTATTTTTATTTGCTCGAGAAGAGTAGGCGCTGCAATAAGCCAAGGTAGGATTAATTTATTGTTCTTTCGGTAATTGATAAGTTCCATATTATATATATACGGGGTTGGGATAGAGTATGGAACCAAGTAAATATCTTTTAAACGAAAAGAACGATATTTATGAAAATTTGCAGGTAAGTGCAATGGAACAAATTGCATTTGATGTACATTTTTTTGTTAATAATATAGTTCCGGTTTAACTGGAAATGCCATCAACTATATACAGATTTTGAAAGAGCTTGTTATTTTGATTTCATACATACTGAGTTGGTGTAAAAACTTTTGTAAAAACGAGGAATAACTTACTGTTAGTTGTACAATAGGTGTACATTTCATTATTTTTGAATAATGAGAAACAAAATTATTTAAAATGTTCAAATGCTCGCCGTTTACTTGCTGACAATATGCCATCCTATTAACATATTTTTGAGTCACTCTTTCCAAGACTTCTCCACGTATTAGTTCACACTCATCAATAATTCTTTGTCTCAATTCCTGTAAGTTTGTTGGTCGTCTAGCGTAAACACGTGATTTTAGATAACCCCAAAGAAAAAAATCTAACGGGCTAAGATCCGGAGAACGAGCAGGCCACTCTATGAATCCTCTACGTCCAATCCATCGATTTGGGAAATTCGCATCCAGAAAATCCCTAAACCGCCTATCATAGTGCTCCATCTTGTTGAAACCAAACATTTTGTGGTAGTTGCCCATTCTGTTGAAGTGCAGGAATAATTTCGTTATTTAGTAGATCCATATACTTGTCAAGTTTCCGTCGATAAAAAATGGGCCTATAAGCCTATTTTCGGCAATTCCCATTCAAACATTTAACTTCTGTGGATGCTGGGTATGTGCTTTATTAATCCAATGAGGATTCTCATTTGACCAATACCTTGAGTTATGGCGATTAACTGTTCCATTTAAACAAAAAGTTGCCTCATCGGAAAAAACTATGCTAGAAGCAAAATAATTGTCGTCGACATTACAGATATCCATTAGCCGTTCGCAAAATTCCAGCCGTCACGTCGCGTCGGTCAAAATCATCGTCTGACAATTCTTGAACCAAATGTTCCTTATACGGATGATACTTTTCACTTTTTAATATCTTTCCTACAGAACGTCGACTGATACCATGGTGTAGTGCCAAATTTGTGGTGGAAGTTTGAGGTGATCCTTCTAAATCGATTGCAATATTTTGTTTAACAGTTTCGTTCGTTGCAGTCCGCGGTCTTCCAGGTTTTAGCAAATTTTTTACCATCCCAGTTGTATTAAAACGTTGTAATGTTTTAGTTACTGTTGAGTGTGATATAGGAGTTCTCTCCGGATGCAAATTATTAAAAATATGACACACTTCTTCATGAGTTCTAACACGATCACCATAACCGATCATCATTAAAATTTCAATACGCTCTTTTTCACTTAATTGAACCATTCTAAATTGTAAAATGTATTTCCGTCAATTAGAATTTGACACTTGGAGAACAAAATACGTACTAAACAGTACTCGTTTATTTATTACTATGCATACAAACAACATCAATTAGTTTATCTAAATAGTTTTTTGCTCTAATGCAAAAAACTCAAAGAAGGTTGATTAAAGTGCTATATTCCTCGTTTTTACAATTTTTTTTTACACTAAACTCAATATGTAAGAATTCAAAATAACAAGCTCTTTCAAAATCTATAAAAATATATAGGGTGTCCCATTTAAATTAAAGAAGTTGATGGCATTTCCGGTTAAACCGGAAGTATATTATTAACAAAAAAATGTACATCAGATGCATTTTGTTCCAATGCACTTACCTGCAAGATATTAACTTGGTTCCATACTTTATCCCAACCCCGTATAAGTCTTACGGACGGTTATGAATCGCTACTGTCAGTTGTTTATTCAAATCAGTAAAAATTACGTCTGATCATTTTTGACAAGGCAGATATACCGCAGATGTTTATTTTATTTTTTTCACAATGATCGCATTAGATTTCACTTATTTCGGGCGTGGTAAATGTTACAGTATTAATAGATCGCTTTTGTAACTTTTACTACATCTACATATTTTCGATTAAGATGTTAATCGAAAGTTGATATATAACCGCATTTTTACTTTCCCTATTGATAAACAAATTTTAAGTGGGTACTCATTGAGTACATGTTGACCCAAATAAAAATAACATACATCCTATACAGATTACAGAGTCCGTTATGATATTCGGTCGCCGTTTCTCATGAACAACTTTCCATTATTTCTTCTGTCTCCTTTTTCGAGGTTATTTTTCAGGAGCTGTCCTCACGCTTGGGACTGAATTCTTGACTGAGGGAGTAGAATATAGAGTAGACTAAAGTAAACGATAAATATGAATACAAAATAGATGTTCTCTCAGGATACTATATTCCCTCAGTCCAAAATTTGGCTCCACGAACTCTGCAGCCTGCTGACTCTACTCATTTATTTAGTAAACCCACTGAGTTACCCCAGTACCGCCGAGTTTATAATATGGTCCCATTAGATGGTTGCCATATGTTTCAGGAGGTACATTAGCCGTCGCTTGTTCCCTTGAGTCCAGTGCTTAACTGCAGCTGACATCCTCAAAAAATAAGGGAAAGGAGTGTAGGGATAGAAGCCACAATTTTGACAAGGGTCCTAACAGGACAAGCTAGCGTAAATGGTTTCTGGAGGAGAAGTAAGAATCTAGATTCCGGGGAAAGGAAGAAGAAACCTTCCACATACCATCGGAACGCATGACACTACAAATTTCTTGGACATAATACCTGGGAGACTTCTGGATAGAGGAGAAAGACTTGCCCAAACCGAAACCTACGGATATTCTAAAATTCCTTGAAGCAATAGGACCACAGCAGGTGCTGGTTTCAGAAACTTTCCTCTAGAACTCTCTAAGCTTCTAGGAAGGCATCTTTAGTAGGAATAAAAGCAAATTTAACAACAGTAGCGTCTGTATCTAAAACATAGATCTTCGAAATCTGGAATATTTCACAGATCTATGAGGAAGAGATATTTCTGTGAACAAACCTATAACTTTATGTACTATATTAAAATTAAAATGTGTTATTATATCAAACTAAATTCACATTACGTTTACTCAACGTTTTTAACTTAATCCTGCATCCGTTAAAATTAGCTGGAGCATTTTCAGGGATAGCCTCTTGTCGTCACCTCCTAAATTTTTATGAAATATGTATTATGGGCAAAATGATCCAGTATTTATTCTATAATATTGAAGGCTCTACACATTTCAAGGAAAAAACATTATAAGCATACCTATCTTAAATTTATTAATATTACACTTATTTAAGAATTTGTGAAAGTACTTATAACTTATATATTATACCAACAAAACACAATAAAATAATATGGAAACATAAATCTAGAGATAAAAAAGGCTAAAGGTTATGATTGCTACTAAAATTTATAACATTATAGGCAACAATTCACGGCAAAGTGTATAACACATTGCATGATTAGGTTACAGGATCATGTTGCTTCGTGCCATCTAGAGTATTCGCCAACTAACTTGATGTCCTAAATGCTTTCTAGGGAGCTATTGACGCCGCCCATCCGATAACTGTAAACAGTGCCGTGCAAGTTCTGAGGATACACTTTCTGTTACAAATTAACACAACTTGTACAATTAATAAAGTAAAGTCCGTCCGGAAGTATATGATCCTAACTTAATAAATAATATTTAATTATTTGTTATAATTATTGGTATATTGATTTTAATAGAAACGGATCTGCTTTATACCTGAATTCTGAGTAAATAAAATAAGCTGTACTAACTTGCTTGTGATGGCTTGCTAGCTAGCTGGCTTACCTGTTGCCTGGGATGTTTTAATTGTCACGTTTATTAAGGTATCTTCATCAGTTTTCAATGTCTTAAAATAATTAAACACTCTATACGTCACTTGACGAGTTTGTCCTTCAGTACATTTACGATTTTCTTCATTAACAGCTGACATTTTTACAAACACTTTATTGTACAAAGCAGAAACAATAACTGTGTGGCGCTACGCTACTGAAAATCTTAACACCTAATAAGATTCGATGTAATTGGCGTTTGTCAAAATTTTACCACCAATAGCAGCCGAATAGGCAGGGCACTATTACTCTGTCTCTCTTAGTTGGTAATTTCTGGGACATCAAGTTAGTTGGCGAATACAATATACGTTTGGAAGAAACTTGAAACATGGTTTGACATGGAATATACAATAACATCGCTGAAGTATCTATCACCAACCAAGGTTTTTCGCTTCCACTTTCCAGTTTTTGCGCTTGCGTTTGCCGCAGACTTTATCAAAGTCACATCACACTAAAGTATCTGCGACTCCAGTACTCCATACTGGTAAGAGCTGAAAACATTTTCACTTCCCTATTCTATTGAAAAACATACAAACGCTTTTCAAAAGCAATTTGAGGTTGTAAGATAAAAACTCTAATTATCCTCATTTGCTAACAACCCATGTTATAATTTGAAACAATTAATTATAACACAACGTTGCTAACAACCTTACAACACCGTCTAATTAGAAAACGGACTTAGCCGGATATAAAAAACAATTGACAGTCGCCTCATGAGATCGTGCGCACACGAGGAGTCATGGTCGGTAGTCATCTTTCTTCACTGGTTGCTTGTAATCAATCCCCTCTGTTTGTATTTAAAGGAAAAGGAAAAAAGTCATAGTGCACGGTTCCGGTATACCTTTCGGTTACCTTCCTTAACCGTGTCGGAGATTTCCGGTCAGCGGCGCAACAGCACCAAAATTATTCCGAAATCTGAAAGCTAAATAAAGGGGCAAACTTTTTAATTCCTTTTTGGTTTTGGCAATGTTTATATTCTAATCAGATGTATTTGATGAAGGTACTTTTTTAAAATTACAATTCCAGAAAGCGATTTTGTGGTCAGTGCTAGAAATATTCCTGGTGCCAATTTTGTTGACCTCCTCAAAAGGTATAGAAATATTAGACCTCCTGCTGTAAATCAAGCACGACAGATTTTTTGTGCGATATTATAGTGAAAAATGTGGCATACAACCATTGGAGAATTACCAGCAAAGATTGCTTAGTACCTGGGTCTACCTAATGTTAAAGGATACACAGGACATTGTTTCAGACGCTTCTCTCCTGGCAGACTCAGGAGCGGACATTCTGAAAATAAAGCAACACGGAGGAAGGAAATACAAAATTGTAGCCGAAGGCTTTGTTGAGGTTTCATTAGAAAATAAGAGAAGAATTTCGGAAAAAATTCTGGGCCAAGCCTCTGGCGCACATGTAGATATCACATCTTCAAATGAAATTAACATTAGACAAGAAGTTCACGAGAATATTCACCCAGAAAATGGACTTACTTTAAATAACTGTGTCTTTAATAATCTTGTTTTCAATGTTTATAAATCTTAAAATACTATTGAATTAAAATAATGAGTTAATCATCAGTTTAAATAATGAAATTTTTGTCAGTTTTTACAGTAATTGATAAATTATTCTTTGAAAGTTAAACAGTTAAGTAAAGTTTTTACATAACTACTTTTTATAACTGATATTATGAAAGCTATGAAAAATGTGACGTTTCCTGATGTCAAGGAGTGACTTCAAGTGTCACATTTGATAGCGAAATTAGATAAAATTATACTATAAATGGGGTGGTTTCGATTATTCACTTTTGGCTGCTGGTAGCAGTTCGTAGTGACTGAATTTCGTTCGTTTATTACCGGGCGTGACGCCTAGTCTTACCTTCCCCTTGTCCCTTGAGCACATACCGAAAAGTATGAGCTTCAAGCCACGGACATTAACTATTTGACGTTTGACCGGTTTGACGTTTATTTAAACAAAGGTTTAAGGTTAAGATTGTGCCGATTACGATAAACCTTACTAAAAATACCTAAATATGCAAAATTCTATTAAACACATTATAATTGAAAACTGTTCTTCTAACAACAGAGGAAATAAATAATCTAACTAAATTGACAAAATCTTTGATATTTGACACATGAACACATGGTTTTGAGGATCCTAAAAAATTTCTTCAATTTATTGCTCGAATGTAAAATGCTTTGGGGATTTCGGACTAGTTTCATTGTCTCTAGAATTGGTTGGAGAATACGTCATTAAATTTTCGTGAAAAAATATTAATTATTCGCCGAGAACCGCGAGTTGATTGTCGAAAATCGTTTTTTTCGCATTTTCGGTTAAAAAGTTAATTTTGACCATGTTCCCACAATTTTATAAAAAATTAAATGTCATATTCGTGTTCAGCACCCTCGAAAATATAAATATATACGGTTTTTAGCGACTAGAACGAGGTTGGTCGGTATGTGAAAAACAAGGGGGGTGTTCCTCTCCTCTATTATAATCAATGTTTTTATTATTCTCCATCTTTCTTACAACTACAACTAAAAATTAAGATTCAACATCCTGGTCGAAACTTTCACTTTCTGTTTTATACGATATTTTATCCTTTTTCAAACAATATATACCCACGGATGCGCTCGTGTTCGGGCATCAGTCGCGTGCCTCTGATAACCCATCAAACGTTACAGGTTCATGCCTCTTGAGCATCGTAATAGGTGAAGTGTAGACAATGTTTTAGTGATATACCTGTAGAATACAACTGAAGCCAATTTAAACAGAATATAAATACTCAACAACTGCTTTAAGAGAAAGGCATTACAGATTCTTCCAATTTGACAAGAGTGCCTGAATTTTCCGAAATGTTTTCAATGCACGTCATCTAACTATAGTAAATAAGTGAGAATGTACATCGTGTGCAAAAAACTCATTGCTGTTAATTTTGTTGTTAAAAATATGTATATGTAGATGGCGCTAGTTTTATTTGTTTTTCAGCTAGTACCAACCTTAAAAAGACAGCTGTTAAAATTTCATAATATTCTATTCATTAGTTCGTGAGTTATTGTGCTAAGAGTTCGTGTTTTCATTTTACACTGCTCTTGATGGGAAAAAATACCGTTCAAGTGAAGCAATGGCTTGAAAATTGTTATGGGGACTCCGTTCCATCAAAAACAACAATAAAATGATCGTTTGATGACTTCAAACTTCAAATCGATGATACGGAACGCAGTGGACGTCTAAATGAGGCGGTAACACAGAAAACATCTAAAAAATCCACAAAATTGTTTTGAATGATCGAAAAATGAAATTGCGTGAGTTAGCTGACATCATAAAGATATCAAAAGAACGTGTTGGCTTCATGTTGCAGGAGCAATTGTCTATGAGAAAACTCTGTTCAAAGTGTGTGCCGCGTTTGCTCACTGTTGACCAAAAACAAGAACATGTTGATGCTTCTGACCAGTGTTTGACCATGTTTAAACGTAGCAAACCGGAATTTTTGGGTCGATATGTGACAATGGATGTTACATGGATCCATCACTCCACTCCGGAATCAAAACGATCGTCATCTGAGTAGACAGCAACTGCAGAACCTCGTCCAAAGCGCCCGAAAGCACAACAATCAGCTGGAAAGGTTATGGTGTCGGTGTTATGGGATGTACGTGGTGTAATATTCATCGACTATCTTGAAAAGGGAAATACCAGCAACAGTGAATATTATATAGCGTTATTGGAGCGTTTGAAAGCCAAAATTGCAAAGAAACGTCTAATAAGGCAAAGAAAAAAAATTGTTTTATGAAGACAACGTACCGTATCACAAGTCGATCAAAGCAATGTCAAAACTACATGAATTGAACTTCGAATTGCTCCCACATCCACCGTATTCGCTAAATTTGGCTCCCAGAGACTACTGGCTGTTCGCAGACCTAAAAAAATGCTCGCCGGTAAGAAATTTCGCTCGAATGAACAGGCATATTTTGAGGCAAACGATAAATCGTTCTACAAACGTGGTATTGAAATGTTACAGCGGCGCTGGAATGTTCTTGATGGAAATTAAGTTGATGAATATAACTAATTTTGAACAAAAAAACGTGTTTTCTTTGTTAGGCCCGGGACTTCTCAGCCCATGTGTTACTGAAAAAAACATATAAAAAAAGTAAGGTTCTTCTGGCTCAGTTGGCAAACAAAGCAAGTATTCATTCCAATACGATGTGGAGTCACTATTCTATATGTTACAAACAACAATATGTGTCGATAGAAATGTTAACATTATCAAATTTGATTGATTTTCGAAAAGAAGTGCGAAAGGATATCGACCAAAAAGAAGATAACATTAAATTTTTTGGAAAGTAAAAAAAATGCAGATTACAATCCCATATATTATTCCAGAAATTCACGTCTGTATATTCGTCCATATTTAAGATAACGCCTTAGAACCATATTTTTTAGCAGCCCAGTATGTATTTTAATGAAAATATCTCCAATCAAAATATTCCAGTGGCTTATAATAAAGTTTTTTTATCCTTTTCATATATTTGATTTATAGTTTTTTTATTTTTGATGAAATCAACCAAATTTAACAATTTTTTTGATGTCATGTAGTTAAGAATCTACTACTAGTTCTTAAATAATAATTTCTCTTTAAATATCTTCATATACAATGCGATCTAGAAGGCGTATTGAGAGGTCACAATATCATAAGATTGGTCTTGAAGCATTAATCTTTACGGTATTCAGTGTTCTGAAAGCATTCATTACCAGAAATGATTCGGCAGATTGACTGCAGGTAGCTCGGCGGCAGAGGTCACGGTAACTTTTATTGGCTTTTTAATGGCCACTGGCGGCAATTGTTGGGGGGCAAACGGGTCTAAGCCACCTAATAAATATACAGACTCGGCAAATATTTATCTTCCGTATGTAGAATCTCATATAGGAGAAACAGTGTACAATCAAAGCTTAAGTACAGGCTTAGATAAGACACCCTTAAGTCTAAACTCAGCTTAATAAACGTTGACAGATGTACATGTCAGATTTTAGGAGAGCTCAACAAAGCTAAAGCTCTAAAGAGATGAGTATTCTCATCCGCCATTTTGGTGCCTGAATTTTATTGTTTTGTGATGTGTCGAATTGACATATTGCGTGGAAAATTTTTTGATATTGAACAATATTTCATTTTACCAACTTTCCTTCAGACTATTAACACCAGGAAATTGAGAAAGTTCAACGAATGGATGCTGGCCACGTCTCTGAGTAGAAATATCGAATCTCATGCCAAATACTTGACCAACACAACAACGTCAACGTACAACAAGGCACCAAAATGGCGGACGAGAATACCTACGTCTACAGCGCTCTAACAAAGCTAAACTCAGAGAAAAATTGTTAGGTTGGTAGTCTGTACTCGTGCGTATTACCTTACAATTGAGACAAACTGAGTGATCTGTGATTTAAGAAGATCAACAATTACATAACCTATTTTCAGTTATTATGGAGGAAGTCTGGAAGACACTAATTTTTTATAAACATTATCGTCACCCTTCATATTTCAAGACAGAGAAGATTTGATAAGATTTGGTAAATAGTACCAATCCATAACAAACGGTTTTTCCCACCATATTATATTTTTAGTATTCTGGAGGTTTAAGGACGAGAATTTAGTTACTGAAGAACATTCGTTAAAAGGAAATATAAATTAACAATATCTCGAACAATGGCCTTTCTCTATAATTTTGAGGGAGTCTTCGTCACCGCTCAAGTTTTCCATTTCCACCAAAAAAAATTCACTAAATAAGTATATAAAAAACGTATGCTTTTTGAGGTTGGGTAACCCTAAACTCGCTTTATGCCGCCAAAATCAACTGCTTAAATACAAACGTCAAACATGTCAAGTCAAATACTTCTCCTCCATGAAACACCCACCACTCAATTGGTCTCGATACACTCTCCGGAGAGGGGAATACTATATAGTATCTCTGTTGTTCTATAGCTTTGTCTCTTTCACTCACAGAATTATTTGCCGAATCTGTATAAAATAATACACGATAAAAATGCAATTATATATTTTCAATTATTTATTGAAAAAACGGAGAGGAAGAGCATTTTTACAAGTTTCACTGTGATTGCAGCAACAAATACAAACATACAAAAAATAAAGAAATTTAAAGAGATATATAATATAAATGGAATTGTTTAATTTTTAAAATTGTATATTAGTTCAATTTGAAATATATAGTTGGCTTCTGCTGCCATACTTAAGCCTCAATGTGTAGGCCTGATCATCTTTAAAAAGCAATAAATAATGACATCTATTTTCTACCTATTTTTATAATCATCTACATACAGAAATAGTTCTAAACATACAGAAATGATTCTGAAGATACAGAAGATGATAAATCATTAATGAATATCAGAAACCAAAGTGGGCTAAGGTTTGAGCCTTGTGGTATCCTAGACTCCGCTAAGAAATTAAGCTACAAAGTGAATCTGCTTTTTCAAATGAGAAATAAAAAAGGTGAATATGTAGTTAACAATTCTAATTTCGGCAAAATAATGTCGTGGTATTGGCAAAGTGGTTATATGTAAAAATAAATATTGAAGAATTGTCAGCGGTACAGGGCCTATTTTACCATAAGGCCCATAAGGCCCGGGCCTTGTGCCCGGTGGTCTGGGGGGCCCGTTAAAGGTTGTAAAATATTCATAATTTCAAATGTAAATTTACATAGCAGAGAAAAAAACAGCTACCTCTGATAAGGAATAAGGAAAATAGAATTAATATTTTATTTAATTCTTTAAGCTTTAGATTGATATAATTAATGCATTTTTTAAAATTATTTATATTAAAGATACCGGCATCGGCGATTCCCCAATCTAAAAATAACTAAATAAGTATTGCGGCACATACAGCAAAGGGCGGCTGCGGTGGTGTTTTCTTTTACGCGGCGTTTTTGTATATGATAACAAGAGAATTTTTGAATTTTATTGGAAAAGAGGGCCCGAATTTTTTCTTGTGCCTTAGGGCCCGACCAGATGAAAAATAGGCCCTGCAGCGGTATTGATATTATATACACCTATTTGTGTGAACACTACATTTACTTCAAGCCCCTCCAAAAAATTAATAGATACAGCATTGATTGGACTTTAACAGGCCATTTACGGACCTGCTGCGGCATTTCTTACAAATGCCTCTTTTTTATTGACTAATGACTGTTGCTTGGAAAATGTAGGCAGTAGATGAGATCTCTAACTTCAATTAAATATTAAATTATAGTATGAAACCGTAGAATATGTTTGGATGATTTGAGGAATTTTTGCAGTTAAATGTTACGAGTTACATAAAATATTTCCAAGTACTTTAACTCGATATGTAGAATGTAATTTTTCGAAAAACGTTTTACATAAAATGTAAATTGATTATTATAAATAATGACAGCATAAAAATAGTTGAACATAATTATATCGGTATGCAAAAATCAGCGATGGGAATTGGAAAAAATGAAATAATTAAGAGTCTTACTATTATTACTATTAGTATATATTCTGCATTTTATTTAAATGAATTACTGAAAATCATATTTAAACATTTATTAAAAATTACAGTGCTGTCGGTATTTATTTTGGGAATGCCTAATGTCGCTTTGGCTATGCTTTATGTTACTTTGGCTATGCCTTATGCCACTTTGCCCACAACTTTTATTGCGTGTTGTCACCAATGTGCAACATTTTTTTTGGGGTTTTTATGATGGTCGTTGGACCATCAATGCGTTGAACGTCAGTTTTTATTTAAATCTAACCGTTTTCCGTCAACCCCCTTCATCCCCTTCCCCTGACTTCTAATGAATACGTCTAGTTTTTGACTTACCTATCGTTTATTATATTATTCTACAAAACTATAAAAATTATTAGCATTTACAGAATTTAAGATGAACGAAAACAGCTCATGAATATTTTGAAAATTATCTATTTTTTAAAAATATTCATGAGCGAGAAAAAATTTCCGGATTTAATTTGACCTCGTGTGGTATAAGATAAGAACATTCAACACCAACTGTCTTTATTTCCAACAACATCAATTTTCGTCTTCATCAAGTACTTGCAAAACCTAGAAGGTTTTGTCGACTTGATTATTTAGTTACCATGGCTCAGTGAAACTCTAAGCTAGAAATTATTTCTGTTTTGAATTTGTCAAAAACAGCACGACGTAGAAAAATGTCTCGCTTCGGTCAAGAAAGTAACGAAAATATTCGCCAGAATATTAAGCAGTTGACATCCGCGAGTACTAGGAAATCGAAGGCAAGTGGATGGAAGCAGTTTATAAACTTTTGCGCAGAAAAAGCGTATGATTTCGACAGAGCGGATATACCTGTGGAAGAACTGGCGCTTATTCTAGAAGACTATGCCTTCAACATGCGAAAAAAAGCACTCCGAAGACTACAAGGAGAGTGTTATCAAAGTTCTATGGAACTCTACAGCTAAGCAGTTGCAGGAATATTTTTTCGAAAGGTATAATCGCAAATTTCATCCATTCTCTGACATAGAATTTGTTAACGGAAGAGCTGCAAAAAATACTAAGCGTCGGAAGCTACAAATAGATCCAACCAAGAGAAAGGCAAGTTCATCCGCACTATCAGCAGACGAATTGAGAAAGATTATTGAGCTTTGAGACGAAAACACTCCGGAAGGATTGCAAAGAAAGTTCTTTCACATTGCTGCTCATGAATTGGCCTGGAGAGGAAATGAAGGAGCGGCAGCAACAATAGAATATTTTGTGGAGGAAATTGACAATCAAGGGGAACCAACAGGACGCATTGAGTATAACCCGGTTTTCTCCAAGACCACCCAAGGCGGTTCAAAAAGAATGGTCGACATAAAGTGGCTAGTGCCGAATACAGTCAATGAAGAATTATGCCCAGTAAGCAACCAATAAGCAAGCGAGACCAACTCATCAAAACGAATCGTTTATTTTTAACTCCAAATCCAAACAGGCAGCAACCCAATTCAAAAGGCTGGTACAAGAACAGAACAGTTGGACAAAATACAATATCTTCCTGGTTCAAATCGGCGGCATCAGTGATTGGAATCGATGTCAACAAAATCAAGATAACAAATCATTCTGCGAGGGCCACTGCTGTTTCAACTTTAGCCAAAACGGGAATTGGAGAACAGCAATTAATTAAAATAACAGGGCATGGTAGCAGTCACTCCATAAAACCATATCTGCAAATTGACTCGGGCCATCATCAGGATATAATTGACGCAATGAGGTCTGCTTCAACTTCTGCAAAGACAATCCAATAATCTCTAAATCAAGAACAAGCAACTTCCAATCAACCTGCCATAGTATACAATAATTGCGTTTTTAAAATAAACATTAATCATAATGGTCGAGAGAATTTAGAAAACATCTAAGCTTGTAGTTGAAATGAATCAAAATTATCTTGTGAACAAATAAAAATTAGATTGTAAAAAAAAATATTCTCTCATAAACGTATATATTCCCAGTATAATTCGCTGTTGGGTACCCACGAGGAAAAAATTTCCACTAAAATTCATCCGTTGCGATGGTGATCTGTCAGAAATACACGTTCTGATTGGTTAAAAATCACATGTGTGGAATTTTCAATAAAATTACTATTGAGCACAAACTTCTCATATACAAAAGAAAAGGAATGTAGATTATATACTACCGACTTTATACCAATTAGTCAAGGGACACTCTGTAAAGCGATTTGTTGCTTAACAATCAATGAAATTATCGACTTCAGCACAAACGTTCCCCTCTCAAAGTTACTTCTACGCTTGTGATTGATAGGTGAGATCAAGTGGTGTTGAAAGTAATTGTAAATTAAACAGTACCTCCGTAGTACTCAACCTGCCTCATTGTTACACTACCAAAGAAGTAGCGTGTGTTGCAACGGCGTCCTCATATTTAATCTACGTTTTTTACTCTTCTCTTTTCTATTTTGAATGTAACGCTAGTTGTGAGCATTACATGAAAATGATGTTGCTACTCTCGACCGTGCTTTCAAAAATTTCAATAGAAAGAATGTTAATAATCTTAAAACGTCGAGGGTCAATGATTTATTTGAATTGTAACGTAACGAATTCAGTTATATAAAATTGTACATTCCAATACTATTTTTTTAACGTTTAGGAAGTGAAATTTGGGTTTTAATAACACATGGGTTTGAAAAGTCCCGGGCCTAGCAAAGAAAACACGTTTTGTTTGTGTTATTCATCAACGTAATTTCCATCAACAACAACGCAATCATTCCAGCGCCGCTAGAACATTTCAACACCACTTTTGTAGAACGATTTATATTTTGCCTCAAACTAGGCCTCAGTGTCAGCGATAATCTCTTCATTCGAGCGAAATTTCTTACCGACGAGCATTTTTTTTTAGGTCTGTGGCCAGCCAGTAGTTGCTGGAAGTCAAATCTGGCGAATAGGGTGGATGTGGGAACAATTCGAAGTTCAATTCATGTAGTTCTGTCATTGTTTTGATTGACTTGTAACACGGTGCGTTGTCTTGATGAGACAACATTTTCTTCTTTGCCATATGCGGACGTTTCTATGCAATTTCGGCCTTCAAACGCTCCAAAAACGCTATATAATATTCTCTATTGATCGTATTTCCCTTTTCAAGATAGTCGATAAATATTACACCACGTACATCCCAAAATACCGAGGCCATAACCTTTCCAGCTGATTGTTATGCTTTCGGGCGCTTTGGACGAGGTTTTCCAGTTGCAGTTTTCCGGAGTGAAGTGATGGATCCATGTTTCATCCATTGTCATATATCGACGAAAAAATTCCGGTTTGTTACCTTTAAACATGGTCAAACACTGCTCAGAAGCATCAACACGTTCTTGTTTTTGGTCAACAGTGAGCAAACGCAGCACCCACTTTGAACAGAGCTTCCTCAAGTCAATTTCTCATGCAATATAAAGCCAACACGTTCTTTTGATATCTTTACGACGTCTGCTAGCTCACGTAACTTCACTTTTCGATCATTCAAAACGATTTTGTGGATTTCTTTGATGTTTTCTGATGTTACCGCATCATCAGTGTCTCTACGACCACATTTGAAGTCAGCAAACCATCGTTTTATTCTTGTTTCTGATGGAGCGGAGTCCCCATAACACTTTTCAAGCCATTGCTTCTCTTGAACGGTATTTTTTCCCATCAAGAAGCAGTGAAAAATTAAAACACGAAATTGTTTTTGATCCAATATTTTGAAAATATTGAAAGTAGCGTCACTCTTAGCACAATAACTCACGAACTAATTAATAGAATATCATGAAATTTTGACAGCTGTCTTTTTAAGGTTAGTACTAACTGAAAAACAGGCAATTGCAATAAAACTGGCTCTAAGTGTCAGGCCCGGGACTTTTCAGCCCATGTGTTAGTTATTTAACCAACAAGGGTATTGATAAGGGCTATTAACAATCAAATATTTTAATGGTTGAAATTGTTAATTTAATACTCGTGTTAGTTTCAAAACTTTTCCGTCGACTGTACACCTTGAATCCTTTTTTTTCAATATTTAAAAACTAAAAATATTCATTTGATTCATAGGTAAGTACTGTCAAAAATAAATCATGACATTAGAATGTCACAGAGGTGACCGGTTGAAATGTCACTGTTTTCGTAAGTTAAAAACTAGAAGTATTTTATACTAGCAGTCAGTTTTATACATTTTTTTGTTAATATTATTGTATGTTTGGTTGCCTATACCACAATATGTTCTTAATAGAAAATCGGTCATAAATATAATGACCCAATTTGTGTACATTAATAAAGCTCAATAACGCAAAAATATTAAAATTGTAATAAAAGGAAGTAAACGTGTAACTGGAGAGATAAAAAGGATTAACTGGAACGTTTAAAAATAATTCCAATCAACCTCAACCTATCAATTAAAAATTCCACAGGATTATTAATTCATTTTCACTTCCTGCAACATTATTCCAACGGTATCATATGTAGCGGCCATTTAGATACATTTATATTGATTATCTCAATTTATGACCATCTTGATAGGAAAAAGTTAACGACTCGCGGACGTATCTACCGGAAATATCGTTGTAAAATGCAATCTTGAAATTTATTTGCAAATACTCAATTTAGTATCGTTAATCAAACGCATTATTTATACAACTTTCAATTTCACTTTCTTAATACCCGCAAGAAGTAAGTTATCTATCACTTTGTCAAATAAAAACGAATTTTTCTACTTCAATGATATAACGCCTCCTTGAAATCCCCTAAATAACGACTGCACAGCATTGTATGAACACTGCTGAGCCTTTAACCATCTCATAAGTAAACACAAACATTAAAGCAAAGTCATTAGTTACAATTATTTTTCGAAACTCTCACTTTTGTATAATCTCGTATAAAAAATAAAGTAGATACAATGTTGTTAATTTTTTTCAATATTTGTTTATTATTTGACATTCTGTATCTAAATTATCAGCTCGAAACTACTATTATTATGGGCTCTATGATTTTTTTAACTTGATGCGTGTAATTTTGGACCATAACAAAACCTCACTTTGAAATTTCAAAATCGGAACTAAAGCCGGGTTTACACCGGAGTTAATAACAAAAAGTTGATTAACTTTTGTTATTAACCGGCAGTTAATAAAAAAAGTTATTAACAAATTATTTTATACTTCAGTTTTTGTTAAAAACATCCCTCCGCCATCTTGTATCAACGCTTATGCACAGCCAGCAGTTGTAGATGAGACAATGGTACGAGATGATGACGTGGTTCTCGCTGCAGCTGCGTGCGTTGTTTTGGCTACCGATACTCAAAGGAGACGTAGGAGATACTGGGTGAAATCATCACTCAGAGCAAGGACTTCGTACAGTGGGAGTGATATGGTAAATGATCTGCAAGAAGACGATCGTGACCCTCTTTCAGGCGAGCTAAGGTGCGATGGAAGCATCAAGAATTTCCTCCGCGTGACCAGCTGTGATGTTGAGTGGTTGATCGGAATGGTGGGGCACAGAATTGGGAAACAGGACACCAACTTCAGAAAAGCCATTCCAGTGAAAGAAAGATTCTTTGAAATCAGCATTGGTTGGGTCCCACAACACTGGGCGCTCGCGATACAGATCTATCAAATTGATCACTTGTTCCTGATTCCAGTCACTTTCCATTATTTAAATAAACAAAACACTTCACTTCAACAATAATAAACAAATAACAAATCGCAGCACAACACAACCTCACTCTGTCTCCACGTGCTTTTCGTCTGCTACAGTTGGTACTGAGGGGCGACTGGCCCGCTCTCTGTAGCACGGGGAAGAGAGGGTCCTGTTATTAACAAAAGTTAACGCACTAAAAGAGACCATTAACTTTTGTTATTAACATTTGTTGAAAACATAACACATTTCCTTTGAACTTTACCGACTCTCGATGGATAACATAAATCTTGTGAATAACAAGGAATTTTCTGTTAAAAACACGAGTTATTAACGTTTGTTAAGAGAAATTTTTGGATAATTCTGTTAAGTTAATAACTTTTTGTTAAAAACACGTGTTATTAACTCCGGTGTAAACCCGGCTTAAGAGTCCTTTATTCAAAATAGTTTTGTTTGAACATTACATTCCGATACAGCAAAATTCTGATATATGCTAGATCCATTCATTTTCACTATTACTAAATAATCTTAAAATAAAGGATGAAATAAAACGATTTAATTTGCAATATTTGTTTTATTTATATCAAGAGCTTCTAAAAGATAAGTCGATAGTGTATTGGTTTGCTAATAATTGATTTGAATAGTTAGAATCTAGTTTTTTGTTCTCATGGGCGTTTGTGTTCTGAAATTCTAGTTTTCAAATTTCTAAAAGTTCTACCGACATAAATTTTTTCACAGTTGTCATTACCACATTTTAATTTATAAACTCCTGATTTGTTTAATCTTGAAGATTTAGATTTGTTAGTTTTAATTGTAATCAAATATAATTTGAACATTACATTTTAGTTCGAATGTAATGAAGTTTTAAACAAATTAAATTGTTGTATTTCATCGTTCAGTATCGATTTTCATCAAGTAAAAGCCTCATCTAATCAATCTTAAAATAATTGTTTTTTATGCAAGACAAACCAAGTATACATTTTCACGTTATGATTATTGTTGGTTTCTTTAAAGTATCACTCTCATGTCCAGTGTATTTCCGCTGAAATTTTCCCACAAAAGTCGGAAACAAAAAGTTAAACGCATATTGCACCAAATAATAAACCGTCATTTATACAAATTGTAAGAGCGAGACTGCTTGTTAAAAAGCATAAAAAACAGAATAATTCTTGGTGAATTATTGTACTTTTCAAATCACAGACTCGGGATAATGTAGTTATTAATAAGAAGAAGAACTAAGACAAAGACAATTGTAACATTGCGTTGTTATCATAAAATAAATAACAAATTTTATATTTCTGACTAATCCTAAGTCGAAGAGGCTTTAAAAAGCGATCGATATGTAGTGGGAGATTTACCTCGCTCTTGTCAGCATGATCTTAACATCCATAAAATAAAGGAAATAGTGTAATAGACGTCAAAGATAATACTATCTTAACGCCTTGAAAAGAGAAGATTTGGCCATTGGAAAGATCTAGTAGGGATTAGACAATCAAATATTCTGATGGGTGACTACAACCCGTTGTTATCAAATGAATGCATAAGTCAAAGTTAAACTGCACTAAGAGTTTTAACAGGGATCCTAACGGAACATTGCCGCCTGAATGGGCACCTGAAAAAGCTCAAATTAGTGAAGAAAGAATGTAGATTCTGTAGCATGGAAGAAGAAACCTCCATCCACATACTTGCGAATTGCAAAGCAACTCAGAATCCTAGGACACAACACCTAGCAGATTATTGGATAGAAGAGGGACGTTTACCCAAATTGAAGCCTGCAGATATCCTAAAATTCATCAGGGAAAAGGGACTAAAGGAGCTACTAGTCTCTGAGACGATCCTCGGGAACTGAGGGTGCACAATAGATCTTTTAGGTCTCAGTGAATGTCACCCCATCATACATACAACGCCTTACATAGTATTTGAAAATCACTTTTCAAAGAACAGAGACCGTTCACTAAGAAGGAACAACTACTTCTTGGACTATGTGTCCCGACACATTTAATTAGACTTCTAAGTTAAACGGGGTTGGGATATCTGCACAATATAACCAACCACTCCGGTTTTTAATTAGAAGGGACAACACAACTTGTAGACCGGCTTCGGTGTATTTGCGCCTCATAAGTACAAGGTAGATATCATCCGTCCAGAAGCTCTGAGAGCACAATCCTGGACATCATTACATTACCCTCAGTAAAGGAGATGCTAATAATGCGATAACAGCGACATCGCCACATTTAAAGGTTCGTTTTCACTAAAAGTCGCGCCATTTTTAAACATGCAAACTTCAAAGTCACATTGTCGCGGCAACAATTTGAACCCGTGGCATAAGTGTCGCGATATCAAAATCATATTGATATTTTGTGACAATTACATTAAGCAACATACCTCGTGAAAATAGCAGGACCGCATTGTTGTAACTACGTGTGAAAGTGAGGTTAAAAAAAATATTGGTTTACAAGGTAAACAATGGAAAAAGAAAATGTTGTTTTCGATATCGTCTACTTTCTCGGGGAATATGAGAAACTGCCTTGTTTGTGGAGCAAAATTAATCGTGAATTCAAAGACAGAATCGCAAAAAGCAAAGCGGAAGAACATCTTCGAACATATTGGAACTCGATACAGATATTGCAAAGAAGCTAGTGAGTCTCCTGTAGCCAATTAGCTTCAATTTAGCTGGTAATGCGTCTCGCATAACAGTACCTTTGTTTTGAATGCTGGTTTGAATCTTCCCAAGTAGAATATTAAACATATCCTGGTCTATGCGCATGAAATTAAAAAAGCTACTAGGATCTTCTACAGCAAGTTCTCGTACAAGGGTGTTACATGCGCTCAATTTATTTCTTTATTGGATCCATCGCCTTACCCAGATTTTTTTGTCCATTTTCTTCACTCATAATTAAACTTAACATTATATTGACAAAAATATCTTCTCGGTTTCATAGATATTTACTTAATTACAGTTTCCTGTAAAAATTGTGACGTTGTCCCTTTTAATTAGAAACTAGAATTGATAACACTCTATTAATATATGACAATTTTAACAGGAAACTGTAATTAAGTAAATAGAAAGGGTGAAACTTTGTTGCCGTTGCACTAGTTAGTACTGAAAGTCCGACTCCACATTGATAAAACGCATTGTAACAGCTTGAAAGAGAGAGAAAGAATTGTGCGTGGTCAGCGAGGGCGTGTATTTAGCTCCAGAGGCGATTGTATTTTTTTATTTCTTCAACACCCTCACACCCTCACTCCTTCCTTGTTGTGAACATACTGAATACCACCAACTAGTGAATTCTCTCTGTAAAGGACACTGTTGCCGGATGAAAGTGTTTAGTTTTACCTAATAGTGCATGAGCTCGAAAAAAAGTCAATGATAACGAGACAAAAATATCATTTGTACAACTTAATCTGCGCTTCTGGCATCAGCGGTTAAAATAGGGGGGCAATGAACATTCGGCCAGCCTTTGGAACTAAATACACTCCCTCACTGACCACGCACAATTAGTCTTTCTCTCTCTTTCAAGCTGTTTTTCTTATATTTTCCTTGTCGTACTTGTGTAAATCGTACGGTTCGAAAAGCCCTTTCGCAATCTGTATGTAGATTCCTTCTCAGTCAAAGTATTCTGAGTTTAGAGTATTCGTTTTCTCTACGTTTGGACAATTGCTCAAATTGGGTTACCCCTTCCAACATATTTACCATATTTAGCCACCACACCTAATTTTAAATATAAATAGATAGAATTGATAGAAATAAATGTAATAGTACCACTAGAAAGTTCAGATAAACTCGCCATATAATATATATACAAATCAAACTCTCTGCTCCACCCAGATGATGATCAAAGTATTATGAATTCATTAATTCGTTTTTGACATAGCTTAGCCGGTCATCATTTAATTGTTAATCGAAAGAGAGAATCGAGATTTATTTTTTCATTCACCCACGCTGCTGTTCTCTGTCTTCCACCCACTGTTGTATTATATGAACTCTGACCTCTGTTCCAACAAAAACCATTCTTATTTAGGCCCTCTGGGGTTAGCCGCGCCTAACCCCATCTGAGAAAACCATAAGCGTACATGCAAATTTTTACAGCAACTATAACAGTGTGTTTGTGAGCATTCCAGAGTTACGTACTAGGAAGCTTGCTCTATGATTTTTTTTCATTTCAGTAGAATATAAATTAGTTTTATCATGAAAACTAAATCGGTACGATGATTTGTATCAAATTAACTTTTATTTTATTCATTGGTAGTTATTAGCATCAAATAAATACACTGAAGTTAAAATGTTTTACCTACTACCAATAGGTAATATCAAACATTACGATACTGATATGAGTTTCGTGATGAGATACTTTACCGCACTAGTGCAATTACAGTTAACAGAAGCAAACATGAGCCCCGGAAAATATGCGAACTAAAATAAGGTCATCGCAACGAGCCAACCAGGAGCTAATGTTAACGAACGTACATTAGTAATTTGTTAACATAATCGAAATAATATGACCGAGTGATTTCATCCACATACATCATTTTATTCATTTTTAGTGTCTGTATCAGTGTTGTCAATGCGAGGAGGTAGTTTTATTTTTGGTCCAATATAAATGTTTTTATTAATATTTAGAGTTAAATTTTTAGCAAGTTTGACTTTGTTTACATATCTCTTAACAGTTGACACTTATGGTATCGATCTTTGGTTATCGATTTAAAATATCGATTGTTACTACAAAAATACAACTACAGCGACATGAACACGCCCACCAGGGCTCATGTTTGCTTCTGCGGACTGTAATTGGAATGAACGTGTCAAAGTTGACAGTTTGCAGAATGAGTGACAACCGAGACACATAAATCAACGAACCCATTTATTATGAATATAGACGTAACACTAATAAGAATATTATGAATTCAACAAAATTTTATGCATCAATTCATGAATAAAAAATTAAAGTCCATTTATTATAATAATTAAACACAATACCTGTACAATTAGTGATATTTATTCCAGATGACGTGGAGGCAATTGAAGAATTGTAGTTTTCAATTCCAATTGAATTTTTTGTAGAAACGATTTCTCCTCCCAATATTTTAGTAGCTATATTTTTTTTGTTTTATAAGGATGTTTCTACATATCCTTCAGCGACACTACTGGATTTCCATCCACCATGTCTCTTCAAAATGTGCATATCAACACCAGCATCAGCAAGTAGGGATGCTGATGATCTTCTAAAACAGTGACCTGTATATTGCGATGGATTTGGTAGCTCCGGAAACGTTGCTATTCCTTTTGGAATGCGCCCAAAAGTATTGATACCAATTGGTTGAGAAAAACATTTTCCATTTCTATATAAAATAAAAAACCGGTCATGGACTATTTTGAGGTCGAAGTCGAACATATTTTCGGACGTTATTCAAGCAGCGATGTTTCCTTTAGTAATAGCAAATTCTCTTTGAATTCTAGTTTTAGTATTCGGTATTTTGATCGTTATGAACGTTACTTCGTCAACTACATCACCAATTTTTAACTTCATCGATTCTTCTTTTCGGCAGGCCCCAAACGTACCCACGATTAAGGAAACCCATAAAAATAATATGCTACTGGAACCGTCACCATATTTATGTATAATCTTACCTTCATCATCAAGAATTGATCATCATTGGCTTCTTTCAAAAATCAGTGTATATTTTCTGGATTTTTTCGGCTTGTGACCTTCACTTTTCCGCTTCAAAAAAGCCAATAGCTGTGAATATTTACTTATGTCCACATTTTTCTTCACAGATATCATTGTTCTCAGCATACTTTAATGTGTCCATAATGATGATGCCTTTTCTTTTTCAGCTTTCCCAGCAAAATAAGCTAATAAAATTTTCTCCGATATATCACGGACTTTTTTTGAACTGCACCAGTCTTCGAATCGCTTATATTCTTTTTCGTATCTATTGCGGGATTTAGCGGGTACTAGGGTTTGTATTGCGTTATTTGCAGCAAGCTCTATATCAGAATCCACACTTTCATAGTCGGAACTCATGTCGATACAATTATACCAAACTGAACTGAACGCGTCAAAATTGACAGTTCGCAAAATAAATCAGCAATGAGCGCAACGCTTGCTTGTTACATGACAATTAACACTAGTAGGTAAAATAATGTACTATATTCGTATCGTAAATTCATATTACGGTATTCAATGGGTTATCAAACTCGGCCTGACGGCCTCGTTTGACAAATTTCCCATCTCATTTCGTAATATGAATCTTTATGACACTTATATCGTAAATATCTATTATCACAATAAGTTCAATCGATTCTCAACATACAGAGTGGGCCACTAAAAACAATCGTCAATATGAATCAAAAACAAGGAGATTATATCTTTAATTTGTAGTTTGTTATACTGTCTTGTTTGTATTGTTATGACCACCATACCTTGGTTTTTAAAAGGATGGTAATAACTTCGTGTTAAAATATTACCTGCTTTACATAAGACAGGTTTTTCTTCTAGCATTATTTGTAGAATAAGTGCCGAAATATTTATGAGTTTTAGATGAACATATATAGTAACCAAACTAGACACGAAATAGACGATGGAATTTGTTTGTTTCTAATTTAAATTCAAAATTGATTGTTATCACTTACGATATATTAGAGTACGGCTACAGATTTTTTAAGTTATTTATTTTTAATTTGGTTATCGTACACTGAATAATGCATTAAAATATTTAATTATAATTAATGCTGCAATACAAAAAGTTTTCAGATGTCGAAGAATAATTATTTATATTCACACTTTATGAATTTTTGAAAAATAATATTTTCCAAAAACAGTGACCGTTCAACTAAGGAGCAACAACTATTTCCCGTGCAATATGCACCGCCGGATATTGAATTACACCCCAAAGTCAAACGGGGTTGGTATATCTACGAGGTATTTTAAAATCAACCATTCTGGTTTGCGATTAGAAGGGACAACACAACTTGTAGACCGGTTTCGGCGTATTTGCGCCTCATCAGTACAAGGTATGTGCTGTAATAAGCTTTATTGTTTCAGGTCCACGTGACTTGTTGTCAAAAATTTCTCGGATTTTGGTTTGAGATTGGAAGTGAAGATGTCGCTACTGTCACAATCTTTACATTTCCGTTACTGGAAGAAATGTATTGATTGTGATTGAAGTGTACTCTTTAGTCCGGGATTAGAGATGTGCTGTCCGTCCAAGAACCGGTCTACAAGTTGTAGAAACCAGAACCAGAAACCAGAATGGTTGATTTTAAAATATCTTGTAGATATACCAACTCCGTTTGACTTTGGGGTGTAATTGAATATCCGGCGGTGCATATTGTACGGGAAGTAGTTGTTGCTCCTTAGTTGAACGGTCACTGTTTTTGAAAAATATTATTTTTCAAAAATTCATATACGACAATACGACAATATTATAGGAAACTGTAATAAGCTTTACAAAAAGTTTTATCAACGTTTTAAAGTCACCAACAAAAAAACTTATAATAAATAGAAATGTTAATGAAACTGCAACAATACTTTATTTGACATTTACTGGATTAGAGATAAATGGATATAGAGATAGAGATACAAAGATACCTATATGTAGAGATATGGAGATATAAAGATATAGAGATATAGAGGTATAGGATATAGAGATATAGGGATATAGAGATATAGAAATTTAGAGACATAGAAATATAGAGATATAGGGATAGAGATATAAAGATATAGAGATGTAGAGATATAGGGATATAGAGATAAAGTGATATAGAGATGTTGAGATATAGAGTTTGAGGGATATAGAGATACAACAAAATTAAGTATCGAACGGATGTGCACACACTAAATTTAAGATACAAAAGTATGCGTACCTAGACACACAACTCAAACGTTTAGACGGTCCTTTTCCTTCTGTATAGTCGATCAAATTAACAGCTTGTCCCAAGTTCTTCTATTAGTAGGCCAAAATAAATTTAAAAGTCAAATGTTTGAAATTATGGTGAACCAACAATGAAAAAAAACTATCATTAAATTATATTGACCAAGATTATTTTGTATGCTTTTTGTTTAGTTGTAAGTTGAAGTTTATCGTAACAATTTAATTTTTTGTAGAATATTAATACATTTTTGGGTTAGGTGGGCATATTGCTATGTCATGTAGCAATGTGCAAACTGAATCTCGCCCAATAACAGTTTACATTTCTCAAGCTGTAAAACTGTACCAAATAAAGACATTTATTATTATTATTATTATATAGATATAGGGATATAGGGATATAGGGATATAGCGATATAGAAATATAGAGATATAGAGATTTGAAGATTTAGAGATTTAGAGATTTAGAGATTTAAGGGAATCTTCAATTTCATTCTATATAATAATTTTCAATATAATACGTATTCAAGCGATCTACCTAAGCAGATTTTAATGTTGTCAATAGATTGTTTGAATAAATGAAAAAATTAATAAAAAAACCATTCTACCTTGTATCTTGTGATGCTTTAAATTTTCCGTTATAGAAAAAAGACCATTTCTTCGAGGGGAATCTTCAATTTCTTCATTATCATAATCACTATCAGTTTTTAAGATCTCAGTGCTATTAAATATCACTTCACTCACTTTAGACTTAAGTTTTTTTAATGGAATCGCGTTGTCCATCTGGAATAAAAACAAGTTATAAGTATATTAAAAAAAAATTGTATGTGTCAGCTCCGACGTACTACTGGAGTTTACTTTGAAGGCAAAAATCCTAGCCCTAATAATAATTATTATTATTACCAAGATTTTTTATATAAATTTGAAAATATTCTTCCTATAAAAAATTATTTTTATTGAAGGTTAATCATATACAAATGTCACAATAATAACAAATGAAAAAAAGGATATCACCGCGACCCGCACTCGAACCTTAATTTTCGCAGCCAGCCCCATTAACCAATTTGCTATAAAGATACGATATCAAACAAGCTGTTGTATATAGAACGTATGATGTCTGTCAAAAATTAAATGACGTTTAACGTAACACTTTTAGCTAACACTCGCTTGTACTCCTCATAGAATTTTTAGGTTCTTAGGAGGTAAACTCCAATAAATAAAAATTGCAGTTGAACTTGAAGAATACTACTAGTTATAGAAATGCACATATTTAGAAAAAACTACAATAAATTGCTTTGAAACGGACAAAAACGATTTGACACATGTCCAGTCACGTCAGATGTCACAATAGAGTTATCATATAGATGTAAAACAGTAATTCTTCAAAATCACATATACTTTATTTAATATAAATGTACTTGCACGTCATCGAAGTGAAGAAATCACGCTGTTCGTTTGAATCAGTTCATTCGTTTGCTGCTGTCAATCAGAACGTTTTGTCACTGTGAACTTTGTAAATATTGGAATTTGTAGGTTGTATGTTATTAAAAAATATAAATATATATCCAAAGAAACGTTTTGTATTTAATTCCATACCAAATGCATCTCGTTGGATAATTAAATATAAAATTCAGTCGTGCTAAAAATTTTATGTTGGCTAAAATGCTTCTGTTGCCGCGATAAAATCGGTTTATCACGCTTAATTTGACGTCTACTCTTGATTTAAGGTTATATTTTGAGAATTTCAATTTGTTGATTTAATTTTTCGATTCTTTTATTTGCGAGTTACTAAAAAACTGCAAAGAATTGTGAATAATATCTCAGAGGCTGTGATGAATTATTAAAGTTAAGGGTGCCTCCAAAAAAACGTATAAATAAAACTTAAGAATACTGCAATAGTTAATACATTTGCTATTCATTATACTATTTACAGCAGGCATGAAGCAAGTAAGTATGCGACTAATATAAATTTTATTATCCACTTTGTTATACCTATTCAACAATTTTTATTATACTCTGTTATATTGTTTATAATGCTTAGAAATTATATCTGAAAATGTATTTACAGATAATCATGTTACTTCAGCTCAAGGAAAAACAATTATTCAATCTAGAATGTATCTGAGTAGTTTAATAAAATATTATCCATACCCACATAAAAGTTATGTGAAAATGTTAGTTCGCAAAATTATTTTTTTATAGATGCTGGAAATGAGGATGGCATTTTCAATGGAGCAGAAAGTGTGTTATCAAAACTTATTGCTAGCTGAAATGAGTTTTGTTTCTTCTTTTTTCTCATTTTTTTGAAATTATTTTTGTTATACCTATACCTTGTTTTTAAACTAGGAGGAGCATTTTAGGAAACCTCAACCACACCACTAAAAGTTACTAGATTCGGAGTGTGTTCCGAAAGGGTCGTGTTCAGACTTTTTGAACTAAATGAAAATTACGTGAAATATGTATTGTACTGCTCGCTGTTGTCGTGGCCAATGAGGCATCAAGGCATGTCTAAATATCGAATGATGATTGGCCGCAGGTAATTGCGAAAGTAGTAACCAAATGTCACATTACTGTGAATAGATGTAAGGTTATAATAAGTGGTTTATGTAAAATGTTTTAAGAATTTGAGTATAAATGAGAATATAGAAATGCAATTGTATGATTAAATTTTTTTTTAACATTTAAGGCTTTGGTGTGGCAAAACTAAAAGTGAACAGAAGTTTTGTTATCGGAAAATACCATAATATAGTACTGCAATGTATGTAAAACTTGATGTGAAACTTATATTATTAACAAGAAAAAAGAAGCATGGATTTTTTTCATGAAAGGGAATAAATAATAAAAATAGTAAATACGACCTTGGGTAAAATATAATACTTTGTTAAAAATAAACAACAAACGTGGTAGTAATGATTGAACTAATGACTTTTTATATAAATAAACACAAAACTGACAAATGTCAGTGTCAGTGGTATCAAAAGAGCTGTGTGAAACTGGTGGTAATCTGACCAATCACTAGGCAGCAGAAATGCCAACTTAAATTCAAATCGCTCCTCTTAGTTTAAAAACAAGGTATAGCTTTAGCCAAATAAAAAGAAGAATATTACAATAGATAAGCTTCATTTGACGTTTACTAGATTCTCATACTATTTTAACTGTTTGACAACATAGTCCAGTTATGACAGCTTTGACGTGCAAGTACATTTATACTTAATAAAGAATATATGATTTGTACCCAATAAATTTAAAAAACGAACCTAAAAGGGAAAGAATGTAAACTTGCAATACCATATATTCAGAATATTTGCTCCCAGCGACATCTTAAAAACGATAGCGAAGGCTAACTTTACAATTGAAATTTCTTAAGCGAAATCTTTGGTTCATGTTCAGCTATCCCAAATACAGGATGATTCCTGAAATATATTTTTCTTATCTTTAACTTTGTTTCGTTAATAGTAAAATAAGCAGTGAAGGCGGCGTTAGGGCAATGGCCATGGAGGATAGATAAGGAGATCGAACGGAAAAATTGACAAAACCTGTCCTCCTAATTGGTTTTTTTTGTTTTTTCACCACTGCGTCGCTACTACAAATCCAATAGACCATTCCAGAACACATGAATTTGACAGGTCCGCTATATTTGTTCTGTAGGCCAACCGATCTGTTGGAGTTGAGCCAGACAGACTTTAAACAAAAAATATTAATGTAATATTTATTTTATTTGAATCATAAAAACTTTACAAATAACACATGGCGCAGTCACTAAACTGTTTCGGAATTGAATCAAATAATAATTAAAATCTCAGAAGACGGAAAAAGCGATCAACAGAAGGGTTATGTGATTCCAAAGAACGTCAAGAGAGCAACAGATTCAGGTGCACAGAGACACAGAGAGATCAATTAAATAGTCGGTTGAAACAGCCGGAAATAAAAAAAAAGATACCTTATCTCTTGCTCCCCACATTTCACACTTAACAATACTACAAATGATGGCATTTTAGAACATATTACCAATTTAAGTCTAACTATCATCCGTAAACTACTACCAGTAAACAATATGTCCGACCTGCCAGCGACGTCATCCTGGAATGGTGTGTACCATAATTATAACCTTGGTTTTTATGAATGACAGTAGTCAAATTGATCATTCCACATTACACAAAAACAATTGCCTCAATGGAAATGTGAATACACAAAATGTAAGGTATTGGAGTGACACAAATCCTCACACCTTTCGTGAACAACATACCCAATTTCCAGAAAAAGTCAATGATTGGGCAGGTATTTTGGGAAACCACATAGTTGGTCCTGTTTTCCTAAATTCAAATTTAAGCGGTGAAGTGTATCCGGAGATGTTACAAAATGCAATTGAGCCGTTAATTCTTGAAATTCTGGAAGATAATCCAGATGAATTCGGCCATCTGGAAATAACATTTCAACAAGATGGTGCTCCTGCACATTATTATGGTGCAGTAAGACGTTACCTGGATGAAGAATATCGAGGTAGATGGATCGGCTGTCGAGGTCCTATAGAATGGCCACCTCGGTCACCAGATCTGACACCGTTAGATTTTTTTCTATGGGGGTACTTGAAATCCAAAGTTTATACTACGGCACCAGATAGCATTGGCGTTTTGAAAGAAAGAATTATTGAAGAATGCAATGCAATTTCAGCTGACACATTCGAACGAGTACGACAAGAGTTTACTAATAGGATGTATTACTGTCAGGAAGTAGACGGAGCACATTTCGAACACTTGCTATATGAATCCATTGTTGATATTTGATTAATTAAATATAAAAAAATAATTTCAATAATTTTGGTATTTATTTAATTTATCCGTCAAAATTAGTTTAAACCCAAACAAAATTAATATGGCTATGTAGCCAATGTCAATGCCTTTCAAACGAGATATCACTTGCCATAAGGTCCTATTCAAAATTATTGGCTAGAGTGGCACTGTGACGTCATCTATTACTATTACGTCACCTGTTACCATTCGTAGAGAAGTTTACAACACTTTATTTTCACACTCCAAATTTTATTGATGTAAGTGTAGCCGTTCAAAAGATACGAGGGGGGCAGGGGACTTTTGAATAGCACTGTATAGTTTATCGCCTTATCATCGACCTGAAGTCCTAGTGCTTCCATTATGCCTATTTAAATCACTCAATGCGGCAACTCTGTATACTCCATTCCAGGACATTTCGTTTCAACTTCACACCAACATGATGGATTCAAGAGAAAAACCATCAGCAGGTTGTCGTTAATCCGATAACAATAGCACAGTATCGTATCGTACCATTTTCTTCGAAAATATGATGCCTATTAGTATGATTATTTTACAACTGAAATATTTGGCTGGTAAAATAATATTCAGTTTTATCATCTAAATTTCACCGACTACGAATCTTTTACTGTTTACTGTACAATGAGGGATTTACTGACAGCCAGGCTCTGCTTAAAGCTATCAGCAATCCAACAACTAGGTCTAGACTGGTAAAAAACTGTAAAGAATCCCTCAACAGGCTGACAAGAGACAACAAAGTGTCTCCAATATGGATGCCGGCACATGAGTGGATTTCAGGTAATGAAATGGCTGACCAGTTAGCTAAAGAAGACTTCATAGGTCCGGAACCGTTTTGTGGAATCACAATAAAAGTTTGCCTAAGAGGGGAATTCCGGAACTGGCTATATAGGCAACACTAATTCAAATGGAGGTCGACACAAGGGCACCTCCATATAAAGAGTTTACTGAACAAGGTAGACAAGGAACTCTCAACCAGGCTATTGAAACTCGGTAAGAGACATTTGAAGGCAGTTACCGACTTGGTGCACTGCACCCTGAAGAAACATCTGCACAAAATGGGCAAAGTTAGTGAACCTATGTGCAGGAAATGTGAACTCTATGATGAAACACAGAAGACACAAAGCTTCTAGAATGGAAGTAGATAACATGTGAAATGGTACAAAGATTCAGTTGAGTACAACCCAATCGTATGAATGAGGGATTTATAAACTTTTATTACCAAATCCGTAAGTCCATATGCCGAGTTAACGAAGTATATTATAAATCTAATTTTTTCCATTTATATAAAAACATTTTGGGTCACACTATATGTAGTCCTCATCGTCGGCATAACAAACCGAATAATTGTTGAAAAAAGTATAAACAGTCACAGAGGAGCTTTAGAATTGTTGACAAACTTTACCTTTTATTTTCATCCGTGTGTCTTAAAGCGTTAAATAAAGCGCGAATAGAGAATCTAACACTAGTAATATAAAAAATAATCTCCTATAACCATCACCAAAAATATAATCACAATCAATATACATAACGCCACGTTTTCCTCAATGGAGATTTAAATAGACTAAATTTTGGCCACGACTGAAAACCGAAACGGTTTCAGCCAGGCGGGAGTATCTTTTTCCGTGAGTACATAGGTTAAAGTTAAACGTAGAATATGACCTGCGTCGACCTCTCACTCTCAGTCTAATCTAAAAATGTTTCGTTTCGAAATAGCTGACACCTTTCACAGAAAATGAAACATATATTCTGACCACGGATATATATCATACTATAAATAGATTATTTAAATACAGGGCTGCGTTTTAAATCGTTTTGTACTCATTTCAAATGTGGTTTACCAGCGCGGAAAAAGGAACTTCCGTAAAAACGAACGATAAGTAGCATCCTTCAAATGTTAAGAGGACACACCTATCGTTATATTATTATAACGATAGGTGTGTCCTCTACTAATTATGATTTTAAAAATATTTTGTAGCAATTATTACATTTTTCGATCACCTTTGTTAAAATTACTACGACCACAAATTATTGAATCTGTCGTACCACCCATACAGATACATGTAGTGAGAAACGGAACAAAATATTTCTATAAATTTACTTCAATAAATATCAAGTATTTAGCTGGACAGCTGGATTCAGAACTACTGTAAGAAACCCCGCCTCTTCTCCTTCCAATATTTGTTATTTATGTGGTTATGTGCGATTTAGTAGTCACGTGTCTTTTGATTTCTTTTGGCCATAACGGCTTCCAAAATAAAAATAAATTCGTAAAATAAGATTCTGTAAATTAAAACAAATTGAAAATTTATTCTGAAAAACAACTTAAAATACTAAAACTACAAAATTAATGAATTAAATGTTCAAATAGTTCTTCTTGTTGAGCCAAACAAAAACCGAATCTATTGAACAAAGATAATCTTGTATCTCTGAGCTGATTCGGTTTAATGTTTGCACAATACTAGACAATTTTCGCCCTTAATTCTATCAAATTTTGAGCCCGTTCAAAATTGTGCCGATAAATTTCACTTTTTAAAAACCACATAAAAATAAATCATTCGGAAACAATCCGCTGATCTTGTGAGTGATTTTATTTTGAATAGTTATGGGCTTGAACAGTACTTGGATATCGACTGCTGTTTACTGACTGTCTGACACTAATTAAGGAACGCCCACAGTTGATACTACGGAGTGGTGGTAATTGTACGATATGTTGCAGACTTAGATTAGGTGACAAGGGGGTCGATTGGTCCACTTAGCCTTACCTTACCTATTATCCGTTCTGGAGCTAGGTCTGAACGTGATCAGGCTAAGTAGGTTTGTTCCATGTATTTAAAGCGTCATCGCAGAATCTGCATGTTCCACTGACCACTTTGCCTAACTTACAGAAATGGTATCTGAGTGAGCAGTGTCCAGTGTGAATTTCTGTAATCACTCTGAGACCAGATTTCTAAAGTTTTAAATAAATCTTACTTGAATACTTCGGAACGACTTTGGAAAGAATGCCATTTAATGGTACACAGACGGCTCAAAAGCAATAGAAGAAACCAAACACTCTGAAAGCTTGGGAAAAACCCCAAGTATCATTCAAGCGGAAATTCACTCCATAAGAAAGTGTGCGCAGTTCAATATTGACAAAGAATATAAAAGGCGAAAGATTATAATAATGTCGTATAGTCAAGCAGCCATTAAAGCACTGAGCCCTTGTGTAATCAGTTCCAAAATGGTGTGGGAATGTTTAGGCATACTCAATGAACTAGGCTAGAACAATACTGTAACCCTACTGTGGATTCCAGGACACAATGGAATAGAAGGAAGTGATGGACTAGCAAAGAGGGGGACTGAAAGACACTTTTAGGGGCCGGAAGAAAAGAGAAGATCTAACCATTGAAAAGATCTAGTAGGGCTTAGACAATCAAATATTCTGATGGGTGACTATTTTCCCGTTGAGATCAAATGAATGCATAAGTTAAAGTAAAACTGCACTAAGAGTTTTACCAGGGATCCTAAAGGAATATAGCCGCCTCAAAGGGCACCTGAAAATGCTCAAAGTAGAAACCTTCATCCACATATGCAAATTACACAGCAATTCAGAATCCTAGGACATATAACACCTATGAGATTATTGGATAGAAGAGGGACATTTACCAAAGCTGAAGCCTGCAGATATCCTAAAATTTCTCAGTGGGACTAAAGGAGCTACAGATAGGACCCAACAGATCTTTTAGATCTCAGTGAATGTCACCCCATCATACATACATACATCGACTATTCACACGATAAAAATATATTTCATAATAATAAGTCAGAAATAAAAGAAGACGTGTCGACAGTATACGGGGTGAGACTTTCGACTGCTGTCGACTGGAATATTAGTAGTAAAAGGTAACAAGCGACCGGAAGAATGCTATAGTGGGTTACGTTGATTAGTAGTGTATGGTAAGTTTTACTAGAAAATTACACTATAGCTACAAAGTCGAATTACAAGTTTAGAAAGCTTAAATTTCACTCTCGCTTAATTTCTATTTTTATAATTCAATCACAGACAAGTGATAAGTCATATAAAAATCAATAGATTGTACAATAACACTTGTAAAAAAAATTGTATTTACCTTTGCACCGTTTGTAAACACATAAACTAAAATTCAAACTCAAACGACTTTCACGGATTTCAGAACAAGAGCCAAAAATTTTCACGAACAAAACATACATTCATTTTCTAGAACGCACACACGTCTACAGGTAAGTTTTACAACAATATAATTGAGGTGAACCATAGGTTTATCAGGGGTCAATGCTTATCAGCTTTTTCACTGTTATCGCGAGCATAAAGGTTACACCATATGCATTACGACAAATATTTAAACAATTAATAATATCGCGTCTGCTGCCGGCAGGCAGGTGTGTTATGAAAACGATAAATAAACAATTTTTGTGCAAACGTTGGTACCCAGGGAGCCAAATTTATTGAAATTATGTGTTATAGCGTGCATAATGCTGGTAAACAAAAATTTCGATTGTTTATAAACAGGATTGAGTACAATTGAAATTTCATTCACGATGTTTCACACGTAAACGTAGTAAAAAACATTTTGCTATCCTGGAGTAATAAATATTTTCTTCAATCAGTATTTCTTTAATAACGGGGATAGTTTGATAAGTAAATGAATTTTTTGAATTCTCCAGGTAGTTACTTCGATTTACAGTCAACTGACAACTATTGTAAAATCGCAATCGGTGCGGGTAATAAATCAAAATTTTATGGGACTTGCTCAGCACAAGTGGACCAAACAAAATATGTAATTTTACACTAACTGCTGTAATGAATGTTGTGAAAACAAGACATTTATTTGTGCCGACGGATATTGTACCTAGAAAGATAACAATGACCGAATCTTATAAGGTATTTTAGCGGAGCACATCCCGAACGCATTCGCATGCGCACGCCGGATTTAAAATTCAGTGTTCGCGGATCACGTTCTGTGACCCGTGGACACGTTCGTAACGGGTTCGACAGATCCTCGGATTGAAGGAGGGATATCTCATTCAGAGCAAATTCTAACCTAAAATTTTGTTCTTTTGTGAGGTTCTCATTTGTGGTAAGAAGTAAAAGTATACAAACGTACTCTATTTTGATTACTGATTTTTTAGATCATGGATTATTTAAGTTGGAGTGACGAAGATCATATCAGAGACAAGATCATATATAATAAATATCCTTAGTTGTGCTAGGTGCGTTCGCGGAGTTTAAAAGTTCGAATATATCCGGAACTAATTCATATACGCGCTTGCGCTGTAGTATATGTTCAGTTTATATTCCGAATGCGTTCGGAATTGTCTCAGCGAAAATACCTAATTTTCTAGGGGTATAATAGGCGTAGGTTTAGGAACAGTATTAGAAGTTCGTAATCGTTGGTATATATTGTTAATATTGGTTGTATTGCTTAAGTTTCAAATTATGAAAATACGTAGATATCCTATTTAATAAGTGTGGTTTAAAATATTGACCGTTAAATTATGGCTCGAATTCTAAATAATACAATGTCATGCCACTATAGTAAATTGTTTTAAATAGTTCTTCCTTCATCTTAGTCTAGATTTTAGTAACTGCAAATGTCTCTAAATCACTGTCGGAACCACAATCGTCACTTGAGGAGTCATTATTTATTGAAATTGTTAATGGTGTCACTGTAATGTCTGCATCTAGGATTTTGTCCAGATTCCACAAATGTTTTCTTTCCCTTTATACATGATGACTTGCTTTTTGCCAATTTTACTAATAAGAACCTGTCTAAGAATGCTGGCACATCTTTTAGTTTGAATGTAGTATTATGTCGACCTATAAAACTTTTCACTTGTGCCCATATCAGTTCTATCGGATTTAATTGGCAGTGATATGGGGGAAGTCGCACTACGTCAATATCACGTATTTTTCCTAGTATATCGAGCAGGATGCTTATTTAATTTTACAATTTGTAGAAGTTCTGGTTTGACTGCTTTTTGAGGAAAATTAATATTTTTGTCTGTTAGCCATTCAATGATCTCTTGTTTTCTCCATGATGTGTTTGGTACCTTCTCAATGTGACTGAACCTTTTGGTGTTAGGTCAATCATCTGCTCAAAATATTCCTTAAAAACATCGGCGTTCATATCTTCATGGTAGTCTCCAGTTTTTTTAGATTGGAATGCTTTACAGGTGTAAACCCGGATCCGTACTGCAAATTTTCTGCCAATGTCACTATTAACCGAAACTAAAGGCCGATTTCTAAACTTGACGTTGCCGGTGCCGGTGCCGTTTGAGGTGACCGTTCTAAGTTAAAAACATTGCAATGCGTTAAACCGTTCATAATTTCCGTTTACTCTACCGGCCGCTGTTGGGTCTGCCGGTGGTACCGTTCAACATAAACCAAAGTTATCTTTTGCCGGCGGCCAGTCGTAGCAACGGCCGTAGCACATTTAAAGAGCCAATCAAAATGCGTTCAACCAATCACGTGATATTAAGGTCAAAAGTCAAAAAGAAGCGGTCATTTTCATTTGCACTAAAATTGATTTGTGTTGTTGTTGTGTTGTGTATTTTTAAATAGTGAATTAAGTGATTATGGAGTTTTCAAGCGCCCATTTAGAGAAAATCTTCAACATCCTCATCCTCCCCTTTGCTTATTACGTTTTTAACGGACGACGGCGGGTAACGGCAAGTTTATGAATATGAATTTTTGTGGCTACGACCGGCAGTCGGCAAACGTCAGCCCTACCGGCAAACGGAATACTCACCGTCAAGTTTATGAATCGGCCTTAATAATTAGTAGTAATAACCCAAGGACATTGATAATTGTAAAGCTTGGTTGCCTACAAGCAACAAGCTTGAGACAGTTTGTTGTCATAAAAGTTTTGAGCATTGTCTGAGGGTTATTCGGATAGAAATTTTTTTGAAAATTATATTATATTTCGAAATAATAAATATTTGAAACGAAACGAAATAAATCAATATGTGTCCATAGCAACATGAAAATAGCCCATGGTCTGTTATCAGTGTAATGTTAACATGATTGGGTGAAATTGTTCATATGATAAAAAATGAGGAAAATTGATTGGTTCTTGGAACTGTCAAAACATTTTCACAATAATTACTTTATAAAAGTTATCAAGCGAGCAAGTTCTTTATAAATTTACTAAATCAATAATTGCTGACAGTCAGACTGCAACTACCTTTGAAACAAAAATACACAAATTCCATACTCAGGTAGAAGAATTACCTCTGAAATTATACATACGACTGCAACTACAAGTGGTTTCTTCTTGCGTGAAACGGAGTCTAGTACATGAACTACGACTATAAATAAAACAAAAAAGCTGGAAGTAAATAGAGAAAAAATATATTTTTACATACGTCAATACATAACCTACTTACAACTTATGAACTAATTCTGTATTATCACCATGGTCATCATTTAGATTAACTAATAAGGATTCTACAGTGACATTAGCATTTAGATAGCTATCGATAAGAATATTACTTGTAACATTTTTAATTAACTGTAGGTATAACACTTGAGTTTAATGTGGGTAAAACGTTTTCAGTTCTAACTCTGGATTTTAGCTGATGTACATGTGTTCTATAGGGTTAAATATGCAATAATATGGGGGAATATAGACAATATAATAGAATATAATAAAAATTGTTGAATAGAATTGTTGACTGAGTCAAACGAACAGCGTGATTTTTTTCACTTCGATGACGTGCAAGTACATTTTTATTAATTAAACTATAGATAATATAATCTTTGTTTATTAATAAACGTCAAAACATTACATACAAGGGCTGGAAATTATTGAAAGGTATTCTTTTGCAAAATATATTTAAATAAAATGCCCCCTTGCCAAGCACGGCTTTAATTATATTCATTTTTATGCTCTAAAAAGAATTTTGTGAATCTAAATGTATTGAACACTTGGTATAAAGGTAAAATGACACGCTTGCGCTATCAGATCATAAATCAAATAAATCGCCTCTCCTTCCCTGCTCTACTTCCAACACAAACTCGAGCTTTTATCGATTTATCTTAGTTGCGACGTTCTCATTTTCAACAATTTTATAAAATAAACGTTGTTAAACAAAAATGAGATAATTTAAATTAACAATGGTATCAAATATTGAAAATAGTGATAGTCAAAGTGATTCTAATAATACGGAGCCAAATGAATACAATGTGGTTCTCACTATTATAAAAATTGTGATAGTTGCTGTATTTTTATTACCCTTAGCAGAATATTTAATAAGTACCAAAATTAGTGACAACGTGAATGAAATAAATCAAATAAAAAATGTGACAATAGAAACAACAGAAATTAGTTATGAAACTACGACTGAAATTTTAAATACTAAGAAATTTACGGGTAGTATTAAAACAGTTGATAAAGAAAGTTACAAATTGAAATTATTCAGAAAAATTTTAAAGAAATTAGTTGATAAATATGAACTTTGCACCCCGGATGATTTTTATGATTTGAACAAGCATAATATACTAACCAATCGTGAGGTGAAAAAAAAATTAATAAAAGAAAACACAGGAAAAAAGGGAGAGCCAGGTGAGAGTTTCTTTATAATCACTTTAGTACATTAGTTGTTCGTAACTTCAGCTAGAAGTTTACATTAAAATATAACAATAGTGAAAGCGGTATATACGCGCATTTAGTACGCGTCATAAATTGTCATATGTCAAGTTTTTGATGCAAACAATCAATTTTGGCTAGTCTTTATACAAGTGGTTTAGAAACATATTTGCTGTGTTAAAAAGGTAGGTAAAACATGATATATTTATTATTACTTAACTAAATTAACACAAATATAAAAGTTTGTTTGCATCCAAAAACTTGCGCGTATTTTTCATCACAAGTGTATTCAGGGGTGCGTTCAGATTCTTTGTCTGGGCACTTTCAGATTCTTCGTCGGGCCCGTTTTATGCGATCAAACGCTTACGTCTGGTAAATAGTCGGGTCGTTCAGATGCTAGCGGTAAATTTTGCCGATGGTCCAACCATTTTACCCAGCCACACATCGGTAGAAATTGGCCCGGAAGCGCTTTGCAATTTATAATGATAGGATTGAGAAGTTTGGGTTATGTTTACAAAATTACAATTAAAATAAAGATTAAAATTGATCTATATCTAGTTTTTAAACTAGGAGGAGCATTTTAGGAAACCTCAACCACACCACTCTAAAAGTTACTAGATTGGGAGTGTGTTTCGAAAGGGTCGTGTTCAGAATTTTTGAACTAAATGAAAATTACGCGAAATATATATTGTACTGCTCGCTGTTGTCGTGGCCAATGAGGGATCAAAGCATGTCTAAATATCGAATGATGATTGGCCACAGGTCATTGAGAAAGAAGTAACCAAATATCACATTATTGAGAAAAGATGTAAGATTATAATAATTAGTTTATGTAAAATGTTTTAAGAATTTGAGGATTAATGAGAATGTAGAAATGCAATTGTATGATTAAATTTTTTTTTAACATTTGAGGCTTTGGTATAGCAAAACTAAAAGTGAACTGAAGTTTTGTTATCGAAAATCAAAAATACCATAATATAGTAGTGCAATGTATGTAAAACTTGATGTGAAACTTATATTATTAACAAGAAAAAAGAAGCATGGATTTTTTCATGAAAGGGAATAAATAATAAAAATAGCAAATACCTTGGGTAAAATATAATTCTTTGTTTAAAATAAACAATAAACAACAAACGTGGTAGAGTCCGTTTCAATAAGGAAGAAGCCACCTGAAGTTGCAGTCGATGCGCGACCTTGATGTCAAAAATGTTTAAAAATTGATATTTTAATCTAAATCAATAGCGTAACGTTTTCACATTTTGTACGGTAACACAAAATTAGAAGTATTAGAACCATATAAATAACTGCTAAGTGCAGCAGACTATATGAATTATTAGTAGAATTCAATTATTTTTGAAGTAATGTATACTCTTCCATATATTTCACAACAGTCTGAATGCCAAGAGTAATATATTGGATTATTATACTTTCTTATTTGACTTACCGATGATTTTGTAAAGGAATTTGGATTCCATGTTCAGCTTCAGACTCCATAAAAGTTGCAACGTTTTTAAGAATCTGTCGGCCTTCACTGTGGATAACTTTTCTTTTAACACCAACCAGTTTTATAGGAGGCATGGTTTTAGATCAAATAAAACACACAGCACTCACAAATAAACTAGCGAACGTCTTAAAATATTCAAAAATGAAAAATATTCGACAGTAAATGACCTCAAATGTCAACAATTTAATTGCTGTCGGCATGAAAAATCGCTTGTAACGCCAATGGCATGGAACGATCGCTCGACAGATTTTGACTTATGCGCAGGTCGGTACGCCAACTTCAGGTGGCTTCTTCCTTATTGAAACGGACTCTAGTAATGATTGAACTGATGACTATTTTTAAATAAATAAACACAAAACTGACAAATGTCAATGCATGACATGTCAGTGGTACCAAAAGAGCTGTGTGAAACTGGTGGCAATCACTAGGCAGCAGAAATGCCAACTTAAATTCAAATCGCTCCTCTTAGTTTAAAAAGAAGGTATAGATAAGTGAGATTAATATTGATCAAGGTATCACAGTACTCACAAACTATCACAAAGGTTTATTTCTGTTAAAAGTGAGGTTACCGGCACAAGTTGAAATTTGACATCTAAAAATTTTACAGCAAGTCGTTCAGATGAATCTCGTGTTAACGACTACAACCAAGAATAATTCTACCATGCGTTTTTTCTTTACCAGACAAAGCATCTGAACGCACAACTAGTAAAGTTAGTTGTAGTCGTTGACACGAGATTCATCTGAACGACTTGCTGTAATATTTTTAAATGTCAAATTTCAACTTGTGTCGGTAACCACAATTTTAACAGAAATAAACCTGTTTGTGTACATTTCTACAAAAATAAGAGCTAACTGATATTTTTTTGTTTCAGTACCACCAATAGTAAATTACGCACTTGGTACTATATTGATAGTGTCATTGGCAGCAGCTGTGTTGGAATTATACAAAGCAAAACGTCAACCAGTTAAAAAAGACGGAAAAAATTCTTTAAGCCGAAAATGCTCTTTGGCTGATTTAACGGTGATGAAACATAACAGAAAAGAAATGCTTAGAAGGGATTCAATCTTAGAAGTATCAGCGGAGAACATCTACTCGAAACAACTGGGTAGGAAGGTGTCCAGACCACCTTTGCGTTTTGATTGAAAGGTAGAGCGCAATTTGGTGGTTTTTTGTTTTGTGTTCGTTTGATATGGTAAACATGTTTTCTTGCACTTAGGTACTCGCTTGAACTGTGATTTATTGTGTTTTCTGTGTATTTATATTGGTAGAAGCCGGTCCCTCTCCAAGCCAATCTGCTTGTCTCGACCTGAAAAACACTAGTTTCCGGGTGCGTGACGTACAATATTTATTTCAAGACAGACACTTCGATATACATTTAATTCTTTATCGGATAATTCAAAATCGGAATTCATATTATTGTTAAATTTGCGCACTCGCGAATTAAGTTTGACATGAACGACAAATTAAAAATCAACGAACTGTCATGACTCATTTTCAGCAGGAAAGAAATGTTTTTGGCAAGACATATCATCTTTTACCTCCAAATGATTACAATTTTCGATATTTTTTTAAGACGAGGACAAAAACTTATTTCTTACTCACAAAATGTTTCATTTCCGTTTCCTAACCTCGTTTTTTTAACGTTGTGTCAAATGAGCTAGCAACCAATAAAACACCATGAACTCAAGGTGTATGCAATGCTTATGCAATGTCATGACCAGACATTAAAATTCTGGGTCCGACTTTTCAAATTATCCATGGCCAGCTTACTCTACATGTTTTGTGCTTAGTTCCAACCGTTGAGCCTGGTTAGAACGAGCCCAATATCATTGAAAAATTTGTGTCTGTAAAAAATAATATGCTAGTTGAAATTATTTTTAATGTTGTTTATTTTTGATGTTGCTACTATTCCTCTGTTTTTTGTAATATAAGTATTTGAAGACTTGCTCTTTGTGACTGCAACTTTTGTAAAATGCTTTTTGTTTTATATTCTGACTGTGGTTTAACTGTAGTGCATATTCTGCAATGGATATTAGATTTTAAAAAATGCTGTGTAACAAATCCAAAAGATATTTCTCGTATTCAGACAGTCAAACTCTTCATTTTCACTTCCCCAACTAATTTTTCTGATGAATAGACAATAGAATTGTGAAAAATTGTCGAATATGCCCATTTTCGAATACGACAAATCCCGATATCAAATTACTTTTAACCTGAGGCTACGCAAATCCGGGGTAATATACTAAAGACAGTTCGTTCTCAAGAAAAACCGCACGATTCAATGACCTAGGCAAGTGGATAAGGTTGAACTACTAACATTTCAACGCGAGTCGTCCAATACGCAGCCGACTTAGAATAGATAATGCGTGGTCTTTGTTTACATGCGGTTTTTCTTGGGACCGACCAGACTATAGAATGCTATCATGTCTTGCTTCAAATAAGCAACACCAAATTAGAAAAGTACAGAAAGGTATCCTCGTCGCTGTCATTCCTGGACGAAAAACACGACAGCCCAAAAAGCAGGACATGTCCTGGGAAAACAGGACGGTTCGCAACCTTAGTCTAAAGTGATGTGAGTAAGCACCAAAAAGAACGACACACTCAATTGAAACGCGTGATTTGCCGAGGTGCTATTTTATCATTCGAGTAAAAAAGCTGACTTTTAGGTATTAATAGTTTTTAAAACAAAATTAAATCCATTCCAGAATATTCCATCTACTAATAATTACACGTTCAAAAACTCTCTTATTAAAAACGTTTTTTCATTATTTCCAGGACACAAACCTGCTCCCTTTCATCGCCAATATTCCTTTCCTGTTGGACCAAGTAGTCTTCCCATCATGGGAACAACCAATCAAAAGCTACCTACAAGTAGTCGTCGTCTATCGATTCAAACTACAACGAGATACGTTCAAGTTGTCGAAGGCCGACCAGCAGCAGTTTTGCAAGGACGAAGACACTCGATTATATCCGACGGCAGACATCCATTAATAGCAGTTGAAGGTGATAGAAACAGAGGATCAGGATTTCTTCCTGATATGACAGTAGATGATTCTCTTGATAGACGGTATCATGGTCACGGTAGACGTGTGCACAGGCACTAGATGAAGATAGATTTCTTGGATAACATAATATTTTGCAAAATATAAGTAATGGAGTTTATTATATTTTTAATAATTATATGGGATTTGTCTGAGTTAGGGTGCGTCCTTGTTTTTAAATTGAATATGTGTATATGTATAGACACACACAGAAACAGTAAAAATGTGTTCTACAACAAGCATTGTGGATAAACAATTTTGATCTGTCAATAATAAGGCTATTACACACGTCTAAACTGCGACTGTCGTCACCGGACGGCGCAGTACCGGGCAAGTGAGAGACAGCCTTGAAGTAGATTTTTTACCTCAAAAATTATACGCATTCTACCAAATAAGTCCCTAATATTGACAATCTAAATTAATGATATTTATAGATGTATTTTGATAAAATATCTTTTTGAGTCAACTCGCAATAGCCTCTTTTACCTCATGGAATTACCGATGAGATAGAAAGTAAGTTGTTGGGTTTTGACTTAAGCTACTAGAGCGCTGTAGACATAGGTATTCTCGTCCGCCATTTTGGTGCCTTGTTGTACGTTGACGTTGTTGTTGTGTTATTGGTCAAGTATTTGGCATGAGATTCGGTATTTCTACTCAGAGACGTGGCCAGCATCAATTCGTTGCACTTTCTCAATTTTCTGGTGTTAATAGTCTGAAGGAAAGTTGGTAAAATAAAATGTTGTTCAATATTAAAAATTTTAAACAATATGTCAACTCTACACATCACAAAACAATAAAATTCAGGCACCAAAATGGCGGATGAGAATACTCATCTCTTTAGTGCCTTCAGCTACCGTACAGCAGCACTGTGAACGAACGAAACCTGTCAGATTTTCATTAAATCATTTTAGTTCATATCGCATTGCCTTGCGCATACGACTGCAACTTCAGGTGCGTCTAAATAGCTCTTTTACCGAGCGTAAGTTAAATTATCGAGAAAAGGGCAAGGAAAATGATTGAATATGCTATACCATAAGGAGAAGGGTGAATAACCAACGGACTATCACTTATTGCGAAAGCGAATAAAAAAACGAACCTGAATGAGACAGCTGCGAATTAAAATCCATTGCTGATAAAATTATAAAATATCTAATGTCAGTTTGTCGAGCTAATCGTAGCCACTCTGACCGCAGTCTAAGATGACGAATAGATTTTGGAATCGATAAACAGATTTGTTAAGGGATGACATAAAAACGAATGGAGAGCTGAGATCATCATCTCCATAATTTTGTATAAGAGTATATAAGGACTTGTTAAATGGATTGGGACCAAAAACTTGCAAACAGAATACAAATTATACATACACTGTCTACGCGTTTGTCGTCGACCGCTTCCAAAACTCTGTTTACAAAAACACAGACGAAACTACGAAACCTTTTTGGTGGTTACGCTTGCCAACAGGATATTTCTTCGTAGACGAAAACAATCACCGAAGACAGAAAGTCTACAAAATGTTTCTTATTTTGAAAACTTAAGTTTTTGTTTTGCCGAAATCGACGCAGCTGCTGTTTGGTGTAAATCCACCTTTTAGGTAACTATTATAAAAGTATTAGGTACTGAAAATTCACGGAAGATGAGATATTTATACTCTATTTTATTTAAAAAAATGTTGTTAATTGTTTTTCGTTCAATTTTGTTTCAAGTGCATGAAAATAATCAATAGACTATAGTTATTTTCACTATTTTATTGATAATTTTGTTAATTTCACCTTATTAAATATTTAACTATAGACTGTAATTAGAATTATATCAGAAACCGACCTATTTTTCATGTCTTAAGAAATGTACATTTTCAAAATGCACTTAATTGTTGGACTACTTATGCATAATTATTGTAACTACTATTTATTCATATAATTGTGATAAAATAATGTTATAATTCACTTAAATACAATCATTTTTAAAACAAGTATGTGACATTAAATACAATTGCAGAGTAAGCCTCCATACTATGGTACAAAGATTCAGTGCAAAAGCCTGGGCTGTTGAGCACAATCCAATCGAATGAATGAAGACTCCATACTATCTTCAAATCAAGATGATGAAGTTATTTTGGTACTTGCAGACCTTCTGATGTGCAATGACACAACTCGTTGTTGAGCGCCTCATATGTGTCAATCAACCCTATTCTGCAACTCGAGATTGAATAGAAATGAGTTAAAAAGAAATGGAACACTATCAGTCGCATCGGAATCAGGCACGATGTATATTCTCTAAGACTGCGGTCAGAGTAGCTTCGATAACAGTCGGTCTTATAACAAAAGTATGTTTTATTTCGGTGGTGGTTACAGCATCACCGTGAAACACTGCTGTGTTAAAAGTGGGCACATCTGACAACTTACTCCATATTTTATGTGTAGGTATATTGAATCAATCTGGACGATACCCTCAACTTAAATTTCTACCGTCAAGATGTTTGGTCAAAATGGTTCTAGACATCACCAGTACCGTAAAAATTTGATTTCGATATCAGAATCTGTCAAGTTTAGAGCTGCAGTGCTCGCTAACGCGACGCTACGTCACACAAACACGACGCGTGTAGTACCGTTGACAAAAAGGTAACGATATATTGTTTTTACAAAGAGCTGGATTTATAAACTCTGTTGTTCGTTGCTCGCTGTATCTTTCACGTTGCTGACGATTCGCCATTCACAGTCGACTAATTTATATCGGTTTTTCGTTTGACATATGACTGTTTTCTTATCAATGCATCAATAAATTAAGATAGTAAGGATTATTCACGTTACACCGTGCCGAGACCGGGCGGGACACGGTCACACATATGAAGTATGCTTTTTTATAACCAATTTAGAGTCGACCGGGCAAAGTCCGTGGCATGGCCGACGCGCGGCCGGAGCACGGCGCCGAATTGTCGGTATGTATTTTTCTCCGGCCTCAACCCGGCTCGGCCACGCCACGTCGTAACAAGAATGGGCTCGCCGGGTGCCCGGATTTCGATGACGATTGTTGACGGAGCAGTGCCACGTAAAATGAATTGCATTTCAAAACACAAGTCGTACTATATCACGCAAGTGAAAAACGGCGAAAAATATACCTTCTTTTAAAAAATATATGGACGCTTGACAAAATTCGTTACCGACACGTACTCCGTACTCAAATATCAGTCCTGTGTAGCATGAATGGCTGATCCGGTCCGCGCACACTCACAACGATGCGGCACGGACACGGCTCGGCACGGTGTAACGTGAATAATCGTTAATTCGTTCTTCAACAGCAAATCTACTATTGAAATATGTGGAGTTTCACAAGATTGGCAGTTATCAGGCCACGTGGCCAGTTTTCATTGACAGAGCTGCGAATAACAAGATATAAAATTGGGAGAAACGACGGAAAAAGTGCAAACAACGAACAACGAGTTTATAAATCCAGCTTTTTAGTTGTCAAGTTTTTCTAGGCATTTCCACACCATTTAGGATGGGGATACTATATTTTGGGTAAAAGTAATAAATAAGCACAATTTTTTTTGTAAAAGTTTATTAAGGACCATAGAAAAAATAATTTAATAAATTTGATTCAACATAACCTGAGGTATAAACAACAATGGAATGCATTTTACACAATAAATGCAGTGATCGAGAACAAAGAAGTGAAATATCGAAATTTTCGCATGAAAAAATATTTCCAAGTTTTTTTGTACAAATCGAATTACACAAGTTAACAATTCCTCATATACAAAAAAATATAAATAAACATATAAAAAATATACAGTATAAAATGACTAGTATGTGTTACGAAAATGTGAAAAACGGAAACGGGTAAAGAATACGAGACAATAATGATTTACAAATACTGGGTATTCCAATAAAAAAACGGTAGACGCGATATGTCAATAATATGAACCGAATTTCGTCCACTACGCGCATGACATCATATTCGACAGTAGCAAGAATCTATTATAGTATTTATCGCGCAATGTTGTTCAACACAATATTGTATTAGAGTAGGTAGTGTTTAATAATAATTTTTTTTAGCATCCTGCTTCAAAACGAGAGCTATCCTATAAGCTTAATTGGAATGACTATTTTTATGATATATACGAGAGAACATTACGAATGCAAGACAAAATAACTAAGACAAAGGATTGGTGCACGTATCTAGGAGCGCAATTCATACAGTACGAGGTTAGCCAATGAGGCAATAGAGACAGAGGTGACGTGGTACTGTCGTGGTGACTAGCACCACCGCCAGGCCACACCACTCACGCCATCAGATGTTTATACGTGTGCCATACCATACGAAAATGTGACTTCTGTGTTTGTTTTTCGTTATTACTACAAAATGCGTGACGATTTCCAATTTTTGTGAAGTGAAATTCAGTTCAAAAGGTATATCATTTTTCCTTCATCTAACCACGGACGTACTCGTACTTAGTATCTTATTTGACTAAATTCACAAGCTCCAAGGATCCTTCGACGTCCGACTCCGAGAACATTTTCACTTCGCACCGAAAAATGTATGCATCCCTTCTGTGTGTATTGAGTCCCCATCTACACCACACACCTGTTCTATGCAAACTGTGCCTTAGAGCTACTCATCAGCATATATCAACACTTGCCTCTACAACAGGGCGGTCACAGAAAGTCGTGAGGTTTCAATCGGTATTAGTAGTTTTCTTATTCTGATGGAGCCATAACTTCAGTTTCTTGCACGCGTTTAATAATGGGAAAAGAAAATAATCATATGATTCACCCGTCCCCTTCTTGAAAAATGTCTATTAATGAACTAAACTCGTCATGACTTTCGGTGACAGTATTTCTGTTGAGGCAAACTATTTCACCAACGTCAAGTATTTAAGAATTTCATTATCGTATCGACCTTAAAGTGATTTGTTTACACATAATTCTCGAGTACATGATGTTACTGTTTTTTTTTTAGTATTCAGTATTGTCGACAGAAGCAAACAAGATACTACAGATAGAAGCAACAATCCGGCTCGGAACCCGTCAGCACGTAAGAGAGAATTAGGATGTCGGAGGTTTAGGCTTTCTCTAATAGCGTGCATGCTATATATACACTGACAAAGACGGAAAAACCTCTGATCGTCTGTTTTTTTCTATCTCACCGGAGTTCAGATGGACCTATCCACTTACACAGCGACCTATGGCTTGTTGCCTCTATCTGTAGTATCTCTGTGGCCCTGGGTCGCTGTAGGTGTCAACAAAATACCAAAAGGTTACCATAGGTGTCATCAAAATACCAAAAGGACACCGTTTTGTCCAAATAGAAGTATTCGACCCCAGTCAATACTAAAAATCCCCCAACAATTCTATAGCAGTTTGATATATCTTTTCTGCAAAGCACGCAAAAACTTATTCGATCCAAAAATGATCCGGTTAGCGAAATTGTCTGAAAATCGGATAATTATCCTCAAATTGACAACACTGTAATTGATGTATAAAATAATTCGGTCATATTATGTCGATTACGTTTACAATTACAATCGTTAACATTGGCTGATTGCGACGACCTTTCTTTTAGTTTGCATATTTTCCGGGGCTCTTGTTTGCTTCTGAGGTTATTTCATTATATTTACATCAATGTAGAGGTATTCAGGCCGAGAGTTCAGTATGGTCAGGCATAGGTACTGTATTTTAAACAGCACGAGGGTATGCCGTGTTTTTATTAATATATTTTTGTTTAGCGACAACTTCATCTTTTCCTACTGTGAATTTTTAAAAAAACATTACTTCAGAAGAAATCCGCGCTATCGACTCGTGTCTACAAATAATCTTCGAAAGGAGGTATAGATGCCTAAAAAATCCTTGCTGATAGGGACGGCAATGAAAATCTACAACGGTGCTCTCCATAAGATCCATACTGATCTGAATAGCAGTATAATATTACAATTGCCAAATATACGAAGGTCAGAAGTTTTTTCATCTTTCCATTGTGTATGGACCGCGCGCTTTTTTGTATGGAGCTGTCCATAAATCACGTAGCCAATTTGGGGGGGGAGGGGGTTCGATCTAAGGCTACGCTGGGTCACGTTGGGGGGTCATAAAATTAATAAGATATTCAAATACCGCGGGCATATTAACTTACATGATCGGCTTGTTTCACCATTTGTACTGAACGATATTTTCGAATGATATTGAAAGCCTACAATTATTATTTTAAATGTAATATAATAAATTTGATTTTGAAGTGCCACGTAGTTTCTTAGGGGGGGAGGGGGGTTGACCGAAAGGTACGGTAAGCAACATGGGAGGAGGGGGTGGTTAAAAATTGGCAGAAATGGAGCTACGTGATGTTAAAGATTTTGCCTTTACTTCTACCGGTAACAGTGTGCACACCATATTTTAACAAATCGTGTCCTAAAACCGATTTCTTGGAGACACGGATTGATTAAAGTGTCTGATATCAATGTTGATCGAACAATAGCTCACCCTTTACTTCGTTTGCTTGTTGAAATTTCGGAAAACCCAGTATTATACATTGAAATACATTTCCGAGGTAAAAAATTGATACAATGAATATCCTAGCAGAATGAATGTTTTTTTTTATTTATGTATTAAACGTCAACTTGCGTTGAGTAAATCTTTTGTCTTTAAAAATATCAACATTTTCTTTATTACACTCTGGTTGGATTTATTAAAATTCTAAACAGTATAGCATCACGCACCTGGGTTGTTAAACCTTAATTTTTCTTTGATAAAAAAATACAGAATTTATTTTTGTTATTTGTTAAGATCGACCATGTTTTAAATGATTCTCGAGACAATTGAATATAAACATATTTAAGAAATATTCAGTTACCCAGGTGTAAATTTCTATGTCGTAACAAATTTTTTCTAGATTTTTTTTTATTTTTTCTTTTAGTCTCAACTAATCTCATACCACTGAAACACCTTTTTCTCCTCCTAAATGTTCAACTTACGTATATAAAAGTAATATCATCTTTACTATTTTCGTACTTTTGCGTTTTTAAAATTTTATTATTTTTTTTATTATTATTTTTAAATATTTGTAAGTATTTAGTCTTCAGGCACCTTCCAATTAAGCAATTTACCTGTTTCGTACAATTCGGCTAAAGCATCTCCGATTTTTTTTTGTTCTTCTAATTGTTTATACTTTTTATACAGCTGGAGGGCTGCTCTAGCGTCTTCGACTGAATCGTGAGTTTCAGATTGAATTTTCATACCTTTAACCAAAAACAAATACAATTAATGACACCTTACAGTGCCTTACCTTACCACAGAATACCCCACTCACACAGAAGCGACACCTTTTGACGTTTCCATAAGAAATACATTGTGGCTAGGATATTTAATGTCAAAGTCAGACTGCAATCAAAGAATACACCAGCAAACAAGAAGCGAAGCTGCCTATTCTTTTTGGTATGCGCATTTCTAAAAGGAGCCATTTTTATACTTGTCATACTTCACTTTGTCGACCAATTATATCGCCGTAATTTAAAAATTTGCTCAAAACAGGAAGAATTTTAGAATATTGGCAAAAAATACAATTCGTTCCAACGACTTAGAAATAAAATTCGAAACAAAAACTACTTTAGATAAGGATAGAAAGCTACCAATTTCAGTAACCGTGCTGCAGATCTCGGTATGTGATTTGACAGGCCAAAAAGGGTACCAAAGTTAGATTGACGTCATCGTTTTTCTAAACGAAATCGATTGGTATATATTTGACAGACCAAAGTGGGGTACCAAAGCCTCATCCTTTGCCGTTACATCATAATGGGTGACGTATTCTGCTGTTTTACGTTTGTCTTATATTAGTTGAATGTTATTTTACACTTAACCTCAAAATTATAATCAAATGACATATGTTAAGAATTGTTTTCAATGATGCATGTTAAGGTGTGTTTGTATAAATAAATATTTACATAATTTAGTTTTGTTTTTACATGAAATCTCCGTTTTTTTTCAACTGATTCGTTTCAAATGTCTAGCTTGAGGATGTTTAACGCCCCTGAGATGATTTTTTACTGATTACCGAATCGTGATTAAATGGCGAATTATATAATGTATATTATATTTTTTGGGTGAACCCAAAGATTATTTAAAATTATATAGAATATCTATATGGTCATATTTTTAAAAATTGTATAGCAATTATTGTCTGTGTCATTATGAGCAACAATTTCGTAAGTATTCCTGAAAAATGCAAAAAACACGTGTATGGGAGAAAACAGGCAATAAATAAATTTATTTCTGAAAAAACCCAATAAAAACAGGAAATAGGAGCAAACAAACGGATAAGAAAGGTAAACTGAAATAGCATAAGTAATGAAATAATATGCAGAGTCTTCATCACTGACAAAATCATCTTCATCATTATGGTAGATGTCCGATTCATTCAGATCTATGATACCAGGACTGCATTTAACGCTAACAGCGGCATTCCAACACCTCTTTCTCTTGAAAAGTAATTAATCAACTTCAAAATTAAACTTTGCTCTTTCTCATTATCCCGGGAAGGTATTTTGACAATGAAAAATTAATTGAAAAAGGCGAAAATGACCAAAAGTACTGAACAAATCAAAATATGACAACTGAACTGTCAAAAGTGACAAATAAAGTTTACGTCGACATAAGTTAATGACGTCATAATTCCGACTCATCTATGTCATGAATGGGAGATAAAGCTGGACAATGTATGACGTAACGGCAAAGGATGGTTAAACAAACTCTACATTTTTGTTACCAAAACATCAAAGAGATTGCGTCGGGCTTCACTTTTTGTTAGTTGGTGTATTCTTTGCGGCAACAGACCATTCCAGAACACGTGACTCCGACAGGTCGGCCATTGTGCTGGATGCCTCCAAAACGATTAGTTGACGTTGAACACTGTGTTTTCGCATCAGTTTAGTTTCAAAAATAAATGTTCAGGTGTTATTTCCATAAAATTGTAATAACAATGTCTACTTATCTCCAAAAGGTGATATCAAGTGCCGATACGATGAAAAAGTTCGGATTATGGATAATACCGACCCTTATGGCCTATCAGCTAACTAACTAAAATGTCGAGAGCACACACACACACACACACCAAGTTTTAGGTTGCACAGAGAGATGATTTAAATAATCACCTCGCTTCGTTAAAACTGCCGGATACCTTATCTCTATCCACCCGAATTCCACAATTAACAGCACTACAAAACGATGACATTTTAGATACATTCAGAACTAATTGTCTTATAATTATCCCGCGCAATATAGCAGACCTGTCATTAACGTCATTCTGAAATGGTGTATTAGTTTGAATTTGACATTTATTAAAATAGGAGCACCTTATAAATTTCAATATTTACTAAGATGAAAGTGACAGAACATACCGACAGTTGATTGAAGCATCACAGGAACAACTGTGTCGACGTCATTTTAATTTTCTTTGAAGTTCGTTGGGATTTATGTTGTACAAGCTGTAGATAATTTCAAGTAATTAACATACTACATAACTCACCTAGAAAATGCCACGCTAGAAATCTTAAGGATACCATTCTGTGATGGGGCAAGTGGAATAATTGTACAGTGTCAACTATTTGTTCAGGAGGAACAACCAAATTAATAACTCTAGAATGAAAAACAATACAAATTAATTGATTCATGTGTCAGCTGTCAATGTTACCATAATTATATTCATAAGGTGTTGAAATATCTTTGTCTCTAGTTATACTTTTTAAAAAATTCCCATAATTACAATGTAAAGAAAAATAAATTACAAATAAATAAATTTAACGCATGAAAGAGCTTTTTGAAAAAATATCACTTGCCTAAAGTCATTCTTCAGTCCATGTCCAACAAAAATTACTCCTATATCGATCAAGTATCTCAATTTTTTGTAAGTAGATTTTAAAGTTGTTAAATGTTTAGAGCTGAAATTCGCATCCAAGTCGCCGGGTTTGATTCCGGAGAATTTCGTTAAATAATCAACGACTTGTTCTTGTGTCGAGATATAATCGTCTATAAAAGGGGTATATTCCAATTGACCACTCCTTAAAAACGTAAAACAATTATTAATTAAGTATGCCCAAGTATAATTTTCAAAAACTTTGAGCAGAAGACACTACAAATTCCGTATTCAATTGAAGGAAATTTTGCCTGATTAAATAAAATTAATAAAAATAAAAACATACAGTTATGGGAACGAATTAAAAACACCGATAAATGAACCCTTTTTGAAATGTTTAGCGTACGCCCATAATAAACGAAAATTTTTGTAAATAAATCAACCCCTTTCAAAAATTTCATCGTACACCCATGATATAGAGACAACAAAGTGTCTAATATGGGTGCGGCACTTGAGGGGATTGCAGGTAATGAAATTGCTTCGTAGGTCCGGAACCCCCAAAGATTGCATAAGAGGGGAAATCAGGAACTGGCTAGATGGGGAACACCAACTCAAATGGAGGACGACACAAGGACATTCCCATACAAAGAGTTCACTGAACAAGGTAGACAAGGATATTAAAAAATTCATCTTACATGAAAAAGAAATTTTCACAAATGAATCCCTAATGAAAATTTTCATCGTACGCCTATTATAGAAGGAATTTTTTACAAACAAAATAACCCCCTTTAAAAATTGTATCGTGTCCCCATGGTAGATGGATTTTTTTTCCCCAATAAATAAACCCTTATACAAATTTTATCGTAGATGGAAATATTTCGAGGGGCAATACGTTACTACGGTCGCGTTCATCCCAACGTAGCGCTACCATTTCCTGCTGAACGCGTGTTCTGTCATCTGATAACTGTCAACGCTGTGGTAGCAGTCGGTATTTTTCCCTAGCGATCAATAATGCATTAACTGCCATTTATGACAAATATGTTAATAAACATAAAAAATGACATAACATATTTTTGTCCACGACCACTTAATAATATGTCAATATTTTACTATACGAACCGTTAAAAAGGTAGCGGTTTACTAGCCGTGGAACTGTTTGTAAAACACGTTGACAGCCAATGTGTAAGTTTGTTGTCAATATGGGTGTCGTAAGTACAGTGTGTGCGGTTACAGCTAGTTTGTTGGAAAATTATTATGAAATTGAGTTTAACGTCTGAGAAAAAAGAAGATGGGGATCTCACCCTGTATTATAGCAAGTCGATTGTCTACGGGCCAGGTCCACACAATGTTTTGTAAGCACCGCAGTTACGAAGAAATTTTTTTTCAATACTACAGAATGTCTGTATCTGTATCAAACATTGTGAACTACGCCCTTCTCGCTCGCCCTTAGAACTGCTCCAAAAGCGCCCGAATAGACAAACAAGCTGTTCAACGACGCTCCCTTTTTACGCATCTGGTCGCGTGGAGACTTCCCACCGCTCTGTTGACGTGTCCAAACAAGGCCTTGAAAAAGCCCGTATAGACACTTCTTATTCCTTACTGTGTCCCCAGTCACTTGGCGTTTTCAAAACGTTTAAACTGCCGCGTTTAAACAGTCCGTATAGAATGGGCCTAAGCATCGCTAACTGATCAACTAAGGCCCGGTTCTATCACCTCTGGTTAAGAGTTCTAGTTATGGTTAACAAGATCTGCTGTTCTATGACCGCTTGCTTCGTTATAACCGTAGGTTAAAGTTCTTTGACCGAAGGATAAAGTAACAGGCACTTTGAGTACTTGTTAAGACTGTGACCACTGGTTAACCTAATTTTGGTGACATTTGACTTTACAATCTTGACAATTGTAAATAAATGTAACCACTAGTCAAAAGTAGCTGACACATGATGATAGAACACATTTTTTCCTAACCTTAAGGTAAACACCTGACCAGTGGTAGACAAACTCTCACTTTTGACCTGAGGTGATAGAACCAGACCTTAGTTGGAATGAACGCGACCTACGTAACATTAGAATATCAGTGACGTTTCACAAGTTTTCTTGCAAAATCAAAAATCTTTAATCTTTAAAACGTACCCTCTGATACAAGTAATCCTTGCGACTGACATTTGAGAGGGCTTAATGGTAGACATTTTTCCATCACTCCTTAATTCGGCTTCCTCTTGATTCAACGTAACGAATTCGGCGTCCATTGCAACCAAATCACCCGGACTTAAAATTTCGTTGTCTTGTAATGGACTGAAAGATATTCCTCTAGAACTACCCGTCACGGCGAGGGACGTATCTTCTGACAAAACTTCCTAAAATAATGACGGGGTACCTAAATAGTTTTTTTGTAAAATAAAATCTTTTAAATTAAATACTGGACACCAAACGTGATAAAGCTGTAGGTTAGAAACTGGTTGACTTGGGGCGGGTTTATCAATGCACGGTTAAATCTGTCAGCTACCTCTGCTATCCTAGCCGCCAGCCACAGTCTCAGTTACATTAGAAAGAGTTTATCAATGCACATGACAGACAGGTAGCCAACTGGAGACTAAGTGTAATTGAGCAGTTGGTAACCTTGTCCGTGATATCAAGGTGGGTGTAATGTTGTCATAATGTAAATTTCTCATTATAAATTGCATATTTTTGTTTTAAAACACTGAATCAAAAAATATACAAGTAATAATCTTTATTTTTGTACGTTACCGCAAACTTACCGTGACAACACCGTAGTAATGTCACTTGTCAGTGTTAAAATTGTGGTGGTACTGTTATTTTTATTTATAGATTGCATTTGGCCTGCCTTTATGTATGAATTGTTTGCTTTTGAAAGATTTTCACAAAACAAAAAAGGTTTCCCAATTTCACCGAGTCAGAGCGGCAATTGCTAATAAAAGTAGCCGTTTATTAATTAGACGCTACTTAACTACTATAAATTAGTCAAAATGGAAGCTTTTCGATTCTGCCCCAAATGATATTCAGAATCACGGAACATCACTTTCTCGTATTTAACTGTATGTTCTATGGTTAACATCTAGTTGATACTGGCAGATAAGATAGCTAGTTTGACTGTCAGCTAATGCAAGCTGACAGTTGATAAACACTTTGGCCAACAGCTAAAGTTTTATCCGAAGGCTACAATATTTAACCGAGCATGGATAAACCTGCCCTTACCCTTAGCAACTGTTGTTTGACTTCATGTGTATTCAATACGATATCATTAGCTGTATAAAAAAGAACACACGGTATTTTCCAATCGAGGCTAAACCAGGTAGCTTCATGAGATGAAACGGGACTGATACTGAAATCATTAAACAAATACCACGTCCTGTCGGATTCTTTGTTTTTTTTTATATATGAATCAGGTACTCTAATTAAAGCCACTAAGTTTCGTTTTTCAGGTGTAGTTTGGTCGTTTATATAGCAAACGACAGCAGTTAGTTCGTATTTTTTCGCATTTTCAGTTTCTTCGGATACGGAGTTTTCCTAAAATTGACAAGATTTTATAAACAAATCCGGCAAAATTAACAAGATTACCTCTTTTTCGCTTTCTTCAATTTTAGTAATTTCTAACTCGTCTTGTTTTAAAACTAACTGGACCTTGTGAGGCAACCAATTGTTGCTGCAATAAGGGTTCTTGGAGGGAGGAGCAGGTACTGCATTATCAAAACTATGTCTAAACCTAAAAATCATTTTATATTGAAGAAAACGTGTTTTTTTTTTCGAAAAATAATAAGTACTGACCGGCATCCAGGTCTTGAACAATGATCTCCATATCTACAAGGTTTTGTGGATCCCAAAACCGATGTAGGTGTAGCAGCTCTATTATTTACATCTAAATTGGACACTTTTGCTACAACTTTATCCATTTGCGTTTGCCAAAACTGTTTGTGTTGAGCATTATGTAAACCTGTATTAATGGATAAAATACTCGGAAGAGACTAAAACATAAATTCGTCCATGAGTTTTTTAGTTAAGAGCCAGATTGTAAACGAAACTTGTCTATGTATCCCAGGGTTTCGATTTTCCACTTCATGAGATATGCCTTATCAACAAATATTGTTACAAAACACTCAAATTTGAGTAAATTCTTAAGCTATCCGCAAAAAATCTTAATTGTCAAATAAAATCAATAATCAGCAAATAATAACATAATATATGACTCTAACGGTTTCACAAACTATATTGGAATCGTTAGCAGGATCGCTATTCTTGAAATTCCCTAAAATTTTTACTCCCCGGGAAAATGTTGACATTTCTATTCTCACAAAATTTCATTCGATTTCAAAAAGCAGTATGTGAGGGAAAAGGGAAACGGTGTTGTCTAAGTTCTCAAAAATGTACTACCAATCAAAACGTACATAATTTTGAGTATAAGTAAACTGTGCTGTTTTTGCCATGAATTTTAACCAAATACGAAGAAGATGTTTTCAACTTCAACCTAACCTTTTTTGCTTCGAGTTTTGTGTTTTCTGGATTCTTCTAGTATCAATGCTATCGATACACGGGCCATAAACAACATCACAGTGATTGAAATGAAAAAGTACCAAACTATCACAAAGTTGTGTTTTTAATTTAGAGTTGAGAACATGTCTGTGTCCATAAATGAGCTTCAAAGAAGTATAAGCATTTTTAAGTTTTAGGGTAATATGATATTTAAACTGTAGCTTAAAATCCATGAAAAGCCCAAGATTCTTACAATTATTTTCAAATTCGATGGTGTCATTAACAATTTGTATATGCAAGGTATTGAGCGCCTCACTTCTCTGATTGTCTGGCCCAAAAAGAACAGCGGCAGATTTTTTCGAATTGATGCTTATTAGTTAAATCAAGAACTTCATTCAAATCTGAATTGATAAGACCTTTGGCTTCAACAATATCACAACATCTAAATGAGTAGAACAGCTGTGTGTCGTCCGCGTAAAAATGATATTTGCAATGTGTCAAGCTCGAGCAGAAGTTACTAGTATAAATGGTATACATCAAAGGGCCTAGAATACTTCCCTGAGGAATTCCTTGTAGCAAATTCAGCGGAGGAATATCTGCATGCTGAATATTCGGAGGTAACCCGATAGGCGATACTGGTTATCCATTGGAGCCATATCTGTTGACTCCATTTAGAAATCCTGTGGAAGTCTCACCAGAAAGTAGATACAATTATTCTCATATTCGGGAAAGAAATTGTGTTGAAAGGTGCATAGGCTTCTTAAAAATGAGATTCCGTTGTTTGTTAAAGGAACGTGCTTGCAGATATCCTCCAGATTTTGTAGGAAAAATAGTAAGCGCTTGTGCAGTTATGCATAATATGACGTGTATTATCCACAATTTAGACATTGAATAAAACCTTCAAGCACCAGACAATGATATTAATCCTTATAATCTGCCTCCTAATATTAATTTACTTCGTCTTGGGAAAATAATCAGGAATAATATTGTAAATAGATATTTCACCAATTAAAATCACATATAATTATTATTCAATAAAATGATGTTTATTCAAAGCTTATTATTTTTCACCATTATAATGTAATAATAAATAACTCCAAATTTGAGCTCTCCTTACACCCACTCCTCTATTTGTAAATATTTTAAGTTAAAATGAAAAATCAGAATGTTGCTAACGGTTTTTACAAAATGTATGCAGTAGTAGAGTTATTAAATTTAAATGATTGTGAACAAAGCATCTAAGGGCCCGATAGAAGAGGGACATTTACCTAAGTTGAAGCCTGCAGATATCCTTTAATGCGCTTGTAAAATAATTTTATGGGATTGTGCTAACCCTACTTATACACAACATAGATAAGCTACTACACAACTTGGTACATCATTTGGTCCCGAAAAGGTTTGACAGTTCTACTCGGGAGCTATCGAATGCAAAGAACGATTAGAATCGCTTAAAACGTAGAGTCGGGACGTTACGTCCCGAGCTGGTAAATTAGAATCATCCCACTGCAATCTGGATGTTACCTTGCGGATATTTAGAGCTGCAAGGGCTGTCAGTTTTATTTTGGCTTCTTCTCTCAGTCATCACCTATAGAATAAAATTCCCCTAGGGAGTAATAATTTCCCTCATTTTTCAATAGACATTATTCAAGAATACGGCATTTTAAAATTTGAGGGGACAACACCCACCTGCGATCATTTCCCCTCTGAAATTCAAAAATATCGGCCCTGTAAAAGTATATGTCAAATTTGATTTTATGAAGGTGGTCGGTTAGTTCTGAATTTAGAATTTTTAGATGATACTGCTACCAATTAATAAACATATTTTCATCTAGATCTAGTGGGGCTAAGACAAATTACACTTACTTGTAAAACTCGAGACTGGGATGTTGGTGAAAACTTTGAGCAATTTTCACACCAAGCAGGAGTCGTTTGTTTAGGACAAAGAGATCTTTTTAAAATATCACAGAAACTCCATTCATCCTGTCCAGAAGAAAACGAGGGATATACTAAATTGCAGGCCAGTAAAAAGGACTCTTTCCTAAGCTACAAACAAAATTAAACACTTAATAAAAGGTTACTCTCGATTAATATTGTTTCCTATGAATTCATAAATGTTTGTGTAGTTTATCCAATCTTAATGTGGAAACAAAATTCAAAGGACTACTTGTCGGACAATTTGATTTTCATACTGAAGTATACTAGTGATTCTTTTTGTTAATTATATTGGGAAATTAATAAAAATAATAATGAATACACCACATAAGTGATCTAAGAATGTAGAAAAATTAATAAAAATAAAGAAAAACACACCTCGTTACTGCATTTAAGGCAACAATTTAACTGAAGCTGTTTGGTTCCAAATAATTGACTAATTTCCGAAATATCCTCCCTTTTTTCATCTTCCAGATTAGCATCAATATCATCTGAAATAAAAATGTCAGATATTCGATTGTAAACCACAAGGAAAAGTATCGTTGAAAATTCTTCACGAAACAAATCAATAACAAACCGAGTTCTATATAGTTTGGCAAGTTTATCTGAAGCTACTCGGCATCGGTAAGGGGCGAGGAAACATGGCGGATATCTGTCATAAACGTACCAATGGCGTACGGTACCTATTTTTATAAAAGTATTAAAAATAATAATTATTATTATATAATAATTATATATAGAAACTGATTTTTGCTTTGCTTTAAAGGTAAGGTATTTTTCAAAACACGGTATTTGTTAAAAACAAATAATGTTAAGAATCGTAATTGAATTTAATATGGATACGAAATAGTTCAAAATCTGACACTGACTGACCAACGCCACTGGATAATCAATGTCAGTTAATTGACAAAGTGAGAGGGAAGAACTGACGCACGCGCTTGCCAATAGGAAGTCAGCTGGTCGCTAAGCAACGAAGGCATTTCGATAAATTTCACCAATTGAGTTAATTCGGAGGGCGTGAAAATTACGGTTTTCGCACAATGCTGCCAGAGCTTGAAGAAGCCCATAACAAATTTGGAAAAGTGTTCAAACTTGACAAACTATACAAAGCAATTGCAACCAAACTAATGAATCAAAAATGAAATAAAGGTAGAGCACATAAAAAGTTCTTCTGTTTTTTTGGCAAATTTTTTATTTCTATTTATTTAAAGCACCTTTATCATGTTTCTGAATAGTATGAATATCTTTTTAGTTTGGGGTTTTCCAACATTTTATCATCGACCAAAAATACCAGTGTCAGCTGTCAATACATATATATATCATTCAGGCATTATTATCATTCAGCATTGCTTGTATTTCTTAAATATTACTCTTTATTATTCTTCTACCATTGTCTCACTTTGATAATACGTATGTATACATGTTGACAGCTGACATTAGTATTTTTTTTTCAACAGTAAAATGTAAAAAACCCTAAACTTAAAAGACGTCCATACAACACAACTGGTAGAAGTACACAAAATATATCAGAAAAACCAAAATTTGGACGAAATTCTTTATCCATCCTACCTTTATCAGTCATTTTTATTAACGCGTGTGTCATTATGTCACTGAAAATATTAATACCAATCAAAATAAATAGTTACCAACGGATGTTTTTTTCTCTTTAATTTTCTCAGTTGATATGCTGGGAAAATCAGTTTCTTTGTAGACGAAAGGTTTCCTAGAAACTTTTCGATCTTCGTTCTTCATCTTCGTTTCAATCAACTCTACGTGCATCTGATGTAATATGAACCTATTCCAACTCTAAAAAATATCTATAAAAATCATTTGAGACAATGAATTTGCTATACAACTAAAATTTTTCCAATTGATAGTGCTGCAGAATGCGTCAAAGTTGTCAGAGGAATGGGGGAAACGTTCAATAGCTACGTTCCGGTATTTGCATCGCAGAGGCGACGGATTTTTGGTCACGTGATCACAGGTTAATCTTCTGACAACTCGATAGAAATAATCGTTGTGACTACTATTCCAAAGGTTGGCGTTTTACGAATTTGTAATTAAACGAGAAATGTAACTTTTTTAATTGTATTTACGTGGTTAACATCGACATATTTATTAAAACTATCGATATACTGGGTGAATAAGTTAAAAAGTCCAAAATTAATATTAGCCATGCTGGCTTTTTGTAATATTCCCGTCTCACGGCATTTTAGGTGTTATGAAATGTCAAAAGTTAACAAGTTGATAATTATATTCGTACGTATCAATGTCAAATGGAATAAAAAGTAAAATTAGGTCTTACAAGAACTGATTTTAACAATAAATACACTTGATTGATCGGAAGCAAATAACAAACACAGCTAGGGACGTTTCGCCCATTTCAAATCCAATTTTTCTAATAAATCTAACACAATACTAACCTGAATCAATCCGGATAATTCCATTTTTTGTTTGGCGTCGGGATGAAGGTCACTCAAAATTAAACTAAGAGCTGATGCTTCAGGTACAGTTCGAAAGGCTCTGAGAAAGTTACCCGGTTGACACGGTTGATTCTGAGAAGAAGTGGAAAGCATGTGAAATAAAAAACCAAGTTCACACGAAAGGCAAAATTCCTTTTTACATGAATGACTTAACAACGCTGATCGTAAAGGTTCTATGTAATATAACACCTGAAAAAAAAATAGAAAATTCAATTTAATATACAGACATAAAATATTTAAAATAAAATAATGTTAAAGTTGTCTTTGTGGTTAAGTTAAGTGTCGCTAGCGTTTTACAGATTTCCCAAAAAGCATTTGTCCATACTACATGAAACTGTCCATTTTGGAGGGATTAGATTAGATTTGATGAGGTGGCTAATCACTGCGACCTTTTCAAATCTATTGTGGACCTCTGAATCCAGATTAAATACTCCAGTCCGACTATTCAAGTAGCCAATCAGCCTCGAGACTGTGTGATGCCTTTTGGCATTAAATAGAAAAACAGAATTAAATCCATTTGAAATTATTTACATTTCAAAATAATAAGTAAGTTTATTTAAAACAATTAAAAGTATCAAGGTAAGTTGAAAACGAAAACAGACCGGACGTGTCTCTTTAAGGCCAGGTAACTATCACATAATATTTTAATATTTACATTAGACGTGATCTAGGACAATATATATGTTGATGAAACAGACGAGACAACATTCATTATTATTCAAGTATGTAGTATATTTATGGTGTGTTGTATCTCACACCTAAACTCGGTTTAATTATAACTGATGTTTAGACTGTGACGTATTGATTTATTTATTATCATTAATTTCATCAGTCTAAACATCAGTTATAATTAAACCGAGTTTAGGTGTGAGATACAACGCGCCCTTATTCAAGTGTAATGACAAGTTTAGTTATTATGACTTGTCATATTTAGTGAAAATAGTTATGACACCAAGAAACTAATATCCCAGTGACCCACGTGATTTTTCTACTAATATTTGAGAGAGCTCCTAAAGGACCAGGGATTCCACTAGTCGCCGTGGAAGCCCACCAACACAACTGAATATTTCATGTAATTTCTCATCACCTAGTACAAGAAACCACTCATTATTTGCAGTTTCCTCTTCTAGGTGACAGAACCTGGACATGGATTCGTCAGTTAACTCCATTAGCTTTGTGTGACTGTTAAATTTACAGTGCCCTGTTAACATACCTACTACTCACAGTTTTACTATATTTGCTTATTAGGTCTGCTGTATAAGTTGAAGAGTGTCCTTTAATGAACTGTGTCATCTGTCTCTGTCCTGGTGAGATTACCCACCATTCTAGAGATTTCTGTTCCACCCATTTCCTTATTTATTGTCGACTTTGCGACGCCGCAGAAAGGTTCCGGTCCAATGAATGACAGTGATGAGTATTTCATCCGCCTATTCGCTGTCCTTACGACCCTCGTGCCCTGGTACTCAGGCTACCATGACATTGCAATGGTTTCCAAGTACGTTTAAGGTACCTATGCAATCTCATACTAGGTTAGAATTGACCTCTATGGAATCAAGTGCCTTCAGTGCAGCTTGGCTGTATGTCCTTTCCTTTCCTTTTAATTTCGCACTGGTGAATTCACTTCTTGGAAAGTTGTGATGTCCTTAGATAGGTTTATTGGAATAGCTATCTTTTGTTTTAGACTTTACTTCTCCAAAATGATTTGGATAATATAAAGATAGGGTGTAAACAAAATTTACTAAAATTAATGATCCTCTCGTGTACACATACCACAACAATAACAATCAGTTGGAATTAAAACGAAATTGTAAAGATCTGGTAGTTATATTTGATTGCAAGATGAAGTTTAATATCCATATTGAAGATATTGCATCACAATCGGCTAAAATGTTGGGTTTTATTCAATGAACAGTGTCTGAATTTCGTTGTAGTAACAATGCATTCAAACTTTCATACTTTGCATTGGTTAGGAAAATCCTAGACGATGGATCTACCATTTGGAGTCCAACTAGTACTGAGCATATAGAAAAAGTTCAAAAGACGTTCTTACAAATGTATGCTTTTAAATCGAACTTTAGATATGAGAATTATGATGACATTCTATGTTTAGTTTAACATTTGGAAATTGATCTGTTTTTTCTATAAAATTATTAACGGTTCTGTGCAGTGTCTTGAAATTCTTGAAATGATTGATATAAGTGTCAATGATAGGAGAACACATAACACGAAACTTTTTAAAACACCATATTATCATAGTAACTATGGTTTGAATGAACCTATTACAAGGATGTTGAGGTTTCCAAATGAATACAGTATACAATTGAAACTTTTCAATCAATTCAAGCAATTTAAAAAAGCTGCCAAGGATTTGCAATAGTCCTATGTTATATTATTTTATTTTTATTTGGTTTCATAATTATTATGAAATTATTCATTATGTTGTTTAGTTTGTAATTGTATTTATGTTTTACATGCTTTATCACAATTTTATACTCACTTGTTTATTTAAATTTTTTTCATAAAAATGGATATATTCGTAAATAAATCTAAATCTAAATGGAAGAAATAGGCATTGGTAAAAAGAAGAGAATATCTGCCCATTGGAAAGAACTAGTAGGAGTTGGACAACTAAAGATACTCCTAGTCTAAAGGAAATGCTAGTCTCCGAGACTTTCCAAGGAAACTAAGTAGAAGAAAGGAGTCAAAACCCCAAAAAAATCAATCAATTATTGTGTCTTAAATGACTGTCCCATGTATAATTAAAGAATTAAAGCAATGCAAATTGTTTTTTTTTCAAAATAAATCTTGTTTGTCAATTTACCTGAAGCATCCCATTGCAATACGAATTAGGTAATGTGGCCTCCAATCCAGAAAATCCAGTTTTATTGTAATGATCGAACTGAAAATCGTCGGTTCCCATTTTATTATACTTAACATCAACTTTCCTGTATCTCTTGGGAATGGCAATAAAATTACTGTTTTCTTCGTGGTGTTTGGGACTTCTATTGGTATGCGAGTTATTTTGGGAGTAACCATTTTGTCCGAAATCATAGAGAACCTAAAAAAATGTCTCGTTAATAACTTGAAATAGTAATAACCGATTCTATTTACCTACTTGATAAAAATGAGAAACTTTGCACGATAGTCAAAAGTAATAAGAAAAAATATAAATCCTACGAGTGAGTTTTATTAATCAACATAACGTTTATTTATTAGATTTATAACAATCTATAACAATCTAATGAACAGGGAAAATATCACACTAGTTTAAGGCATGTTCGAAAATTGTAAATATTACAAGAAAAATTAAATTCTAACAAAAATAAACTGGTTTTAACTTTTCAAGTCTCACTTGATTTCTCCTCGTTGTTTTCGGATTCGGGGCGTATCCTATCGGGCCTTGCAGTTTCATTGTTGAAAGGATTTCGGATTCAATTCCTACGGGTTTTCTGTAAGCAAATATTAAAAATAATTAAACTGGCTATCGCAACAAACAATTTTCCATATTTTCTCCATAATTAACTAGTTAAATATGTTACCTGTATACTCTTTGAGTAAGATGCAATGGCCAATCGGAAGCAAGTGGTATTTCAGGAGGTACGATCGGCATAGGAATTACCGACAGAGGTGTGTTATAATCATCGATGCCAAAACTTGAATAAACGTTTGGTGTATCTGGCATTTCACACGGCCTAGAATATGTGTTGATCACAGATACTGATGAACTAGAGCTTGAAAAAGCGTGTATGTGACCGGAATTGTCACCACAAGCCATTATCTGACTGCTTGATGATATGTCAAAAGTTAAACACATAGCACCTACAACCAAAATGTATATAAATGTTACAGTTACAGTGTTTTTAGTTTATAAAATCACAAACTATGTTAGATCATACAAAAATCTACAAAATCAAGATAAATCTCAGCCTGTAAGCATACTCCGTCAAATAGAGATGAAGCAACATTTTTTGCTTTTACTTGAATATGCATAAAGCGCATTTATCACGATTACCTGCTCCACATATGATTTTAGTGGCTACTAGGATGGTTCAGTAACCCCTAGACAAGTTAATTAACGTTTGCACAAATAAATAATTATCTAATCATCACTCATACAGTAAATCACACATACCCGCTTTAAACAAAATAAATTATTTATCAATCATTCCATAGACATAATTTTGAGTATAAAGTAGTTACCTGGGTTTTCCATTTGAAATAAACATAGTTTTGGTTCAGCCAATGCTATTGTATCAAGTAACTGTATTTGGCCTATCACAGAAACTACTGCCAATCTAGACGAAATAGAAGGGACAAATTTCAAAAAGAAAGGATCTATAACAGTTTGCATCGGAGATACGGCCCGCAACATTCTCAAATCATAAACCATCAAAAATCTGTCAACAGCCATTGCATTGTGCCTGAAATAATTGAAAATAACTGTGTGTATCCAATAAATGTTGTAACACAACTTTCTTAAATTATTTTAAAAATACATAAGTCCCAAGTTTAGTCTAATATGATCTAATTTTAATTAAATGTCATACTTATATTGAGAAAATTATAGGTTAGTGTGGTTTATATGTGTGTTTGTAAAACTACTAGTAAATAAAAAAATTAGAGATGGTTTCCTATTAATTATTACTTACCTATTACTAAAACCACATGTGACTAGGAGATTTCCTTGAACATCAAAATCACTTAAACTTCCTGTATGTGTATCAATGCTGTGTTCCACATTCAGACTATTCGGATCTCTCAAATCTATTCGGCCCAAAGAGTTTCCTGCACACACAAATCTACTATGAGGCCTTAACATAACACAACCTTCACCTACATCTGTCTGAAATTGGAATAAAAAAAAAGTATTGCCAATATTAGGGAAGCAGTAATATTTTAAAGCTGAAAAATAAATCTTTCATGCAAGAGAAGCAGTTTTTCATTTTAACTCTTTTTGTACAGTGCTATTCAAAAGTCCCCTCCCCCCCTCAATATATATTGCATTAAGTAAATTCTCCAGCAAAATCAAGAATTGAATGTTATTGTAAGACATATTACAGACTAGCTTACAAACAAAGTTAATACTTATCAAATAAAATCAATAAATAAAGTATAGATCAAAAATACAACACAATATTTGCTTCGCACTTTCACAAATTACATTCATACAAAGCAAATTATAGAAAATAATTTGTTTGGGGGTTTGTTTATTGGTTTTATTTGATAATTATAGAAATGTTCCTTATAGTAAGGGTTGAATATTTCAGTAGATAATTTGATATTGTTGACTCTCAAATGTAGGTTAGATTAAAAGTTTTTGTTGATATTTTTACTTTATACGTAAACATTTAATATTTTATAATCAATTTATATTGTTTTGATCAGCTGAAAACTGTTTAATTACTTGCAAAATTTTATTTCAATTATACAAAAACAATGTTGTAAAATAATATGCCTAGAAACTAAAATATAGTGTATAGTACTTAGTTGTTGAAATTAAAATTCCACTTTGCTGTTTTCAACATGTTCTTTTAATTCATTCAGTTTCATATATTGAAATTTCTAAAGGCAGACATCAAGATTTGTTACTTACCACTACAGTTTCTTTTCCAACACTTAAGTTGAAATCAATAAGTTTTTCATGGTGACTTCCTAACAAAAACCTATTTGATGACATCTGTAGAATACACTGCATTTCATTCATATTTTGAGATCTAAAAGAAAATACAAATCATGTATTAAAATAAATAGAATGAGTATTTAAACTAGGTATTTAGTACAAATTTATAAAAACATAGTCATTGTTCTTAGACATTTTATGGATATAATTTAAATATTATATATTTCCAAGTAACATAGTTTCAGTATAAGTATATTTTGTATTATACCAGAATTGTTACTTACGTGTGAGTATATACTGGTATTCCTCGTCTTATTTGATACCTCAATGTACTAGCTGTCAGAACTAAAATTCCATCATCTAAAGTTAATATTTGTCTCACTTCTTCTGTAGCATGTATTTGAAATGAAGTGTATTTTGAAAATCCTGGGGCAATATAAGATGTAACATGGCCCTAACAAAATATACAAGTGTTACAATTTAAATGATTTGGAACTCGAGTATAAAAATTAACTCGCACAATTAAAAGTATAATTATGTGATATCTAGATTTTATAGACGAATAATTTCAATCTACAAGCTATCTAGAACATTAATGGCTATTTCAGTAAGCAGCTACAAACCAGTTTCAAGTTCCTTCACTAATAGGTGGGTAAAAAATGTTATACATGATTCAACAAACCTGTTGTAAACTGTATTAACGAAAGCTAATAATTATAAGCAAATCTTACTCCTTGATTTCCCATCCATAGCAGTTCTTCCTGTTTATCAAACGTTAGGGCCGAGACACCAAATCTGTCACCTCCATCAGCCAATATGCAGTGGGTTTGTACATAGTCTTCTTCCACACCAACTAAACCTGGGTTTTCTGGTTGGCCCACTACGGCTAACTGAAATTTTCATTGAAAAAAGTTTTCAAAAAGTTCGATCTAACCGTATATGACAACAATCTTACCCCAGTATTATCAAAGTACATATTTTGGTTACTGTGTACTAAAACTAAATGTTATTGGCATATTTATTTTGAAAGTAAAGTAATTAGTACTAATTTCATTGAACACAACCAAAACATTAATTGAAAAAGCAACAGATGGAACAAATTATAAGTATTTTTTATTGTGGCTGAGAGGTTGACTTCGCTTCAACTGACAAATGACTGGCCGCATTTTTCGTTTTTGACATTAATTCGTCTTCTTTTTGCTTTAGACTTCCAAAACTATTACTCATACTCTCGACATCCCTATTAACACACAAGAATGTATGAACAAATTAGTTTGAAAAAGTTGTATTGTATTTATTGTTCAAAATATCCAAACTTATTACTTCACGATTTTGAATAAATTGTATATAGGAAAAATTGATGGCTTCCGAATTGGGAACAAATAGGTATTTTCCGCCGACGTTGCATTTTTTGTGAGCTATATTTATGTACATAAAATCATTTATTCATAAACCCTATTAATTAAACGATTTTGGTATAGACAACAAAACATTCATAAAATAATAAATAATTCATAAGTGACCCTCCATTTACGAATGACATTCCAGGCAACCAAACATACACTATAATGACATGTTTCTATTATTAAACGTATACAAATTGTAAAGTGTTTAAATGAACCTTTTTCACAGACAAGTTGTGTATTTTTAATTTATTTAGATGTTCGTTAGCTTGTGCACGACCAGTCATGAAACCTTCTATAATTATTCTTGCAGTGTGTGCATTTGTTTTGCGATGTTTACCAAGTAATTTCCATGTTGCTTTCTGATCCAGTTCTTTCTGATTCAGCACTAAGATTATTTTCATATCAAGAATCTGTCCTAGTTCAGGCTGTATATTATCTAACCCTCTTTTTGCAAGCTCCTTAGCTTTTTCATCGTCTCAATACCCAGGTCAGCTTGATAGTCCGTCCATACTACTTCAGATGTCACTTTCTGTTTAGAAATTACCGGTTACGGTGAAGAAAAAACAAAAAATATATTTACGTTTATTTATGTAAAGTTCGCATGAGTTACAAAAACAAAAGTCTTTCAACTCATCAATAAATATAATCCATTAACATGGGTGTAGCCATAAAGCTATGTTACCTAAAACTGAAATCAATACAAAATATTTTTATTACTATGAATATGATTTTAAAATTAGAGTCGGCATCTACTACCAACCTTAGCACATCAAAGAAATAAACGGATTGAAGTTTCAATTTTTAAAGTGCTGCACAATAACAGTATTTAGAATGTTCTTTAAGAGGCGTGTAAATGAAAATTGATAGTAGATACCGATGACACGACAATTATGACAAACGTCTAAAATCTACTGGCAGTATGGATGAGAGAACGATGTAATAAACTTCTTACATACTACAGTTGGTTTTCATAATTAAAATTAAAACCGTTCCATAGATTTCTTACAGTATGTTTTTTTTACACTAAAAACTAAATATTTTGATAAATTGCATATTATTGGTTTATATTTCAAAATTCAAAGACTAGATATACATCAGAATTTAATTTTACAACAAGCACAATATAAATAACTAGTAATGTCAGTAAGTGGAGTTATGCAGATTATTCAATTCAAACAGAAAACGTTTGGAGTTGAAGTAAGAAAAAATATTGTTAACAACATACTTTTTCTTTATTTTGACCCTTGTAAAAATGAGTACTTTTTATAACGGTGTCGGCTGTTGCATAGCAATATATTATGCGATTAACAACTGTTCCACTATATTGATATGAACATAATTTGATACTGACAGGTTTGGAATATTACCTACTTATTTAGGATAACGGATACTTAGTAGTCGTGCTTGGTTTTAAAATGTAATTGAAAATTCTGGTTCTAACCTAACCTAACCACGAATTTTTGACAGATTTTTGCCAAAAATCAATAGTATTCACCTATTTTGATGATTATCCCTCGAAAAAGTTGCGGTACATTCAGAATTTCCAGAGAAAAATCCAAAATAAGATCATATTTCAACAATAACAACATGCCTAGAAAAGACTATGCTAGAGGTGGGCACATTTTTAGTTCCGTTATTTAAAATATTTTAATTTATAGATTGACTAGCTTTTTCCAGCAATTTCGTTCGCGTAGAAGTAGAAAATGGTTCTAATAATAGGATTTTTAGTTAGTTTTTTTACGTTATTATTAATGTCAGTATTGCATTGTACCATTATAAGTTTTGAAGTGAGTTCAACGTTTTTTGATATAATCGGATTGAGTTTCAAACGAGTCAACATAAAATGTAGTTTAAATCAAAAGCATTAAGGAGTATTGATATCAATTTCGAATACTTTGGAATAAAAGCCAAACTGTATGTTTTGAGAAAAATGTCGTTCAGTTCAGTTCTTGATATTCTTAGTTTAGGAAGCTGAAAAATCCCATCTCTAGTTACAGTTTTACAACTATTTGACATTTGACAAGCAAACAATATTATTTGATTTCTTTGAAAAATCTTTGTTTGCATTTTCCACTGGAAATTCTGAATTCACCGCAAATTTTTTGACGGATAATCTTCAAAATAGGCGAATACCTACTATCAATTTTTTGCAAAACTAAAAAAGCTCGTGGTATATTTCACAGGACCCGAAAATTCTGAATTTGAATCTTGAAAAATGTATGCAGTTTTGAAAAGGAAAAATTTAATAAAATGTCATAAACCTTGGTCATTAGTGGTTAAATATTGGCATAGTGGTTATGATAATGTTACTTAAAACAATCAAATGATCCTTTTTTATGACCAAGATTTAAATAATAGCAGTATTGTTTTGGTTCCATTTGAACACAACACCAACATTCTGGTCTGTATTGCAAAGCTTCCTTCGGTTCAGTAGAAAAATAGAAATGTTTGCCTCTTTCATCTATTTCAAAATATATTTTTAGTCCATCTCCTATTATGCACATTTTCATTTTTGTACAACTAAATATGACTTGTCGAGTTGAGCTAGGTATTTATTAATATGCAATTTTTTTTTACTAAAAGAATATATCACAAACAAACTATCACAAAATTAAAATAGTATATATAGTAATTGTTACGAATAGTAGACGGGTCATTCGACAAAATATGATAGATTTAGGAAGTTTTTCTAACTGTTTATCTACGCATCAGTCTGCATCCACTTAAAAGATTTATAATTATAACATTTTTATCTTAGTCTAGGAGCTAGGCATGTCTCATGTGCACTTTTGTGTCCCCTAAGTTTTGTTGCGGCATGCGGGACCTTGTTAAACACCTATAGGAGTGTAAAAAAAAGTTGGTCACATGATCCAAATCCTGGTCGTTTGGTCGCCATATTGGAAACTCACGAACGAACGAACGACGTCATTATAGACCCCTTAGTTTCGTAACCACTGGTTGCCTCTACAGAATACCAATTGAAGACAAATGGCAAACTAACCACTGACCTTGTTCTAAACCACTTGCTCAGTAGCAACTTAGCGATACAGAATAGGGCCGATATAGTAGCACTTCGGTTTTATGCCTGCGTTGTGCATTTGATAAACTTTGCTATTTTAAGAAGTTTTCTTTGTATTTATAGGTTAACCATTTACTTTTAACGCAGGCGAACGCTAACTGCCACTCGATACAAAGCCAAACCTGAAAAGTTACTAGTTTAAATTCAAAACGGTGCAAACGGGCATTAGACCTATATCCCGGAGGAGTTTTAGGATATCCGCAAGCTTTAACTTATAACTTGAGACAGATGCAGACTGAATTTTAATATACCTGTATAAAAAACACAGTTAGTGTAGTTTCCCAAGTCATACTTTTGAAATGCCCAGGAATAAAAGTTCTATAAGTTCCAGTAATTACACACATTAACCATTTTATGTATTGGAAAAATATCCATTAGGTACTAAATAGAATTTATTGTAATATCGATATAGGTTGTAAGTATTGACAAATAGATTAAGATGTCCGTTAAATAATTCACATATTATACGATTTAGGTCATCACGAAAAGTGCAATACTCAACACTGTTTTTAAAAGAAAACAACAAAAAAATTATATTCCATTACAAAATTCTAAGGGAATTTAATTCTGTAGCCACTATCTACCCGATTCTTTATGTACCTAGCGTTGTAGTTTTCAATTTTATGAATACAAGTATGACACCTCAAATGTAAATAAGCAGTTACGCTTCTGTTTTCAATCCAATTTGTCCTTGGTACTAGTCTATTAAGATTATTTCCTACAATATATCCCAGTAGAACCTTCTTCTAGACATAAGAGAGGAGCTAGAAATAAAGTCCGTGTTAGATTATATAGAAGAAAGACAACTGAACTGGTGGGGACATCTACAGCGAATGGAGGATACTAGACTAGTTAAAAATGTATGGGAAGCAAAGGTGATTGTTAAAAGAGACAGAGGTAGACCCAAAGAATCCTGGGATAACAACGTAGCCAAAATATTAAAGGAAAGAGGAAAAACAATTATTGAAGCAAAATAATTAGCAAAAAATAGGAAAGAATGGAAAATTTTTGTTGATAAATCTTTAAATTTTGAGAAATCTCCCTACACCGAAAGGTAGAAGGGAATTTGATTATATATATATATATATATAGAACCTTCTTTGGTACCTACCTATAAACGTTATATTTCGATTATGCTACTAGTTCTTCAAACTCAAGTTATCTGTTATCACCCTGTTGCCAAGACATTCGCGACGAGTATTTTGAACACCTACTTCATTGACATGCATAGTTCTATTTAGTGTATTGTAGAGAATTTCGGTAACCACTTGTTGCAATAAACTGGACATTTTTGAAAAGAGAATAAAGAGACCTTTCAAACGATATATCACAAGCCTATACTTCCCATTTAAAAAAATTGGGGGTTGTACTTTTCATTCGAAGGGGGTTTGAAGGTAGGGATCAAGGGATCGCATTTTTACGTTGAAGAATGTCAATTTATAATTCAAATTTGACGTGTTTCCAGATTGTTTATTAATGTGTACAGTAACCAAAATAATCAATTTATTCCGTTTTGCTTTTACACACTGTATAAAAAAAACTACTATAACATAGAATGACTAGATGTTGAACTGTTTTATGTGAGAGTAAGAACGTTTTTTAATATAGTTTTCCTACAAAAACAGTCAAAATTACACACAAATACAGTACAATGGGGGAAATAGCTGCGTCTAGTAGTAGTCAGTGTTGAAAGTGTACCTTTCAACACTTTTCAAAGAGGATCTATATCTATCCAAGATGCTCGACATTGTAGGAACAATTTTGTTATAGTAAACGTATTTACTATTATTTTACAGTACCTACAGTTTTACTTGAATGGATTTTTGGCTTTGGTTTTTTTGACACCAGTACTTTTATCACTTTTTTCTTCAATAATTCATATTGCAGCAATAACATGGTCAATACTTCTCGTCGCCCATATACAGATTGCGAAAAACTTTAATATGTCATACGATTCACACAAATACGACAAGGATCATATGAAAAGCACTACTTGAAAGAGACAGACAAGAATTGTTCTGTGTGTGAAACTCAGAATTAGATCAGTCCCTTCTACCAAAACACTACGGTTAACAGCAAAAAGGGCAATGACCACACGCCCACCTGTTTTGGTAGAGGGTACTGATGTAATTTCACACATACAATTATTCTTGTATCTCTCTTTCAACTAGTGTTGTTTATATTATCCTTGTTCGTACTTGTGGAAATCGTATGACCTGAATACGTACCTAATTATATTTGCATAAAAAAAAGGTACATTCAGTTTTAATTTTTTTGTTGTTTTCTTTTTGAAAGCGTTCCTGACCCAAATGACTAGTACAAGTTATTGAAGAAAGCAAAATCTACTTTGAAAAAACACAAATTGAATGGTCCGGAGAACGAAATTACGAGTTTTTTAGCGATTTTGCAAAAAATCCATAGTACTTACCTACTTTGAAGATTATCAGTCGAATAATTTGTGGTAAATTTAGCATTTCTAAGAAAAAAATAAAAAGATTTTTTTTCAACATTCCATCCATCACTTTTTGGCCCGATATTTTATACAAAAAACAGTTCCAATGTGTCGCATCATATCGGAAATTATTCAAAGAAATATTTTCTCTTAATTTATAACCAAAAATTCGATTATTTTCCTTAAATCATTAAAATTAGGTACCGCCTTTCTAAGTACTTATTTACAAGGTTATATCTTTGTACATTTAAATAACAAATATCTAATCAGTAGAAGAATAAGCTAGAGGTGGGCATATTTTTAATTCCGCTATTTTAAATATTTCAATTTATAGATTGATATAATTCTGACATTAAAAAAACGTGATGTGTGTTATAATTTTTTTGATATTTTTCACAAAGTTAAAGAGAAAATAATTTTTTCATTCACCCTTTCTATTCTTAAAAAATCTATACACTATGTTTTTCATGAAGGGTAAGGGTGAAAGGAATGATATTTTCTCTTCCCCTTTTTCAAGAACATTAGTATTGAAAATTTGAAGCAGCACAACAGCAAACATATTAACTACTTACTTCTTTTGTGGGCTGTATACAGGCTACTGAAACCTTTTTTTCTGAGCTGTAGTCAGTATAATAAAAGGAGTCAAACTGTTAATAGTTTTTTTATAATATTAACTTTGTAACAGTTCAGTTCTTGAAACTTTTGGAAGCTGACAAATCCCATATTTACTTATAGTTTTACAACTATTTGACATTTGACAAGCGAATATTATTATTTGATGTCATTTATTAATAAAAAAATATATACCTTATAAAATATTATACTTAAATCAATATTAGAGAAAAAATGAAGTAATTTTTTCTTTTAAAAAAAAAAGAAAATATGATTTTGAATAATTTCCTGTATAGTGTAACACATTTAAACTGTGTTTTATTGGAAATATCGGACGTAATAGTTGCCATTGATATGTTGAAAAAAAAACCTTTTTTGGATTTTTCTCTGACTTTATCGCGAATTTTTGACCTTCAAAATAGGTGAGTATTATCGATTTTTTGCTAAATCACTTAAAAATTTGTGGCTCCGGACCCCAAAGTGTAATATACTGCACCTTCATATGTATTTATAGTAAATTTCACGTCACCAAAATAAAATCTACGGTGAAACAAGATTATTTTACTTTAAAAACAATGTTCGTAACATATATATAACTGCTGTTATTGATGTTTATTAATCAAACTAAACAAATGTCTTTGATTAAAATATGAAGTCACCGATTTGCAAGAAAACGAACTGAATACAAACTAGGTACAATAAGTGATTATCTCGTACGTTTTCAACAATTGCGCAAACGTGAAATTTGAATAAAATCAGCTTACAAACATTGGTACTACCAACGGTCCCTAAAGTACATGGGATACCTACTAACTTTCAGCCAATCAGATACTCGACTAAAATGCGCGGAAATACGAGTCAGCCCAATTCAAACTACTCTGTGGGTTTGTTATTGAAACTTCACTATAAAATCAATAATAATGCTTTCTGAAAAATTCTGGAGGCTTCAAAGTGCTTTAAGCCAAGTCGAGACACCGCAGTTTTCGCCTTTACAGCGTTTCAAAAAGCCAGCACCAAAATAGAAACTTTCTAATATTATTTCTGAATAAATAGACTTGAATGATAATCTTGGCATTAATCTTCAATTAGCCTGTACTACTTAAAAACTATTCCGTAGACAAGCGTCAAATCTGAAAGACGTTTTTCCTATTAGAAGCTGGGTTAATTTGTTCGAAAATAAGATCTAAATTAGAAGACAATGTAATTGACAAATTGATGTTTTTGCGACATTACTTATGAAAATAAACGGAGTGGGTTTATTATATCAATCACCCTGTTATAATTATACTTACGTTTATTATTATAAATGTTTTTTGTTGTTTTGCTACAAGTGTATAAACCAGTTTTATTTTGTTTTTGCTTTTTTGATTAAATTTATCAAAATAAAAAAGAATTTTTATCCCGATTTTTGAACCATCGCATCTTAACGATTATTAACAGGATGTTTTCCCCAGTTTCTTTGGCCTTCTTTGAATTGCTTTTGCAAATAGCAACACTACCTATATATTTTTCCTCCAGGTAAAATGGAAAATACAAGTAGACAGAAAAATATAAGCTTCACCATTGACCCACAATTCAAAAAGACCCTATATATTACATTACTCTTAATTTAAAGTTATAACGGTTAACTTACGTTACTGAAGATCTAATAACTTGAAACACAATACACACTATTAATTTTCTTTCTTTTATAAATAAAATTACACGAAACTTTGATGGAAAACTACCACGAGCGCAAAAAATAAGACAAAAACAACACTGAACACAGCGTTGCCACAGCTACTCCGTTCGGAGTAGATCTACTCCCATTGCATGTGTTTTACTCCGCTACTCCAAATTATCAAAATCTACTCCGTTTTGTGAGTTTGTCTATCCCGCTCTAATTTTTCTCTGGTTCAGGTAGCAAAACATTTGTCTTCTGGTATGTTCATTCTATAGTGAAATATCATAGAATATTAGGACATGATGTGTTTTATGGTATGACAAGGCTTCTTATTCTAGTTCAATCATTAGCTGAAAAATGACAATGACATCTGTCAAAACGTACCAATAGGAAGTCTACAATAACAAGGCGCGGGGTTTGAAAGAAACTCTCAAAAAGAAAGCGGCTATTGTTATTACTTGCCTTGCATTGATCTTTGAGCTAGTTTATGTACTTATGTACATCCTATTTATAACATTATAGAGTTCCATTTATTTTTCTTCCTAAGTTTTGTTGAGATCATAGAATATTGAAGATATGCTTTATTTGGTTTTGATTTTACCTCTATCAATATTTCGAAATTTTGTAGAAAAATATATGAAATATATAACTACTTGACTTCAAAAACCTCTCGGTTTTTTGTTTTACTGCCAAATTTAAGCCAGCTGTCTGTCAGTTACCTGTTAAGTGTCAAATCTACGAAAAAAAAATGTACTCTTCTTCTCTTTTTGGCTGCTATAATTCTACTCCCCTCGAGTCTAATTCTACTCCGATTTTTTTCTCAAATCTACTACGATCTTTTTGTCAGCTGTGGCAACGCTGACTGAACATGGTAAACTGATAAACGCAGACACGATAACGCCATAGATATCTTAAATAAGAGTAAAGGCAACTAAATGTACAAATCTCAAACCGTGTTCTAAGCCCTCTTTTGATCTGGTGATGGAACTACATAGCTGTAGCTGTAAACCCCATATAGCAAAGACTAAAAGATAGTAACTGTATAACTTGATATGTTAAAGGCCTATCATCAGATGACCTTCATTAGTTTATAGGCAACCTACGTACTTTAGGAACGTTGGGTTCTACCGGTGTTTTTGCTGATTTTTAGACAATGTGTTTAAATACGATTAGTTACATTTCAGATAATATTTTTAGATCATGCTTTTCAGGTTACATGCCAGGATTAACTTCGCAACTGAATTGAAAAAAAAATATTCAACATAAATATCAGAATTATCAAAATTCAATTGCGAAATTTATACCTTAAAGCCCACATACAAAAAGTTACTATTATAATCAATACTTGTTTCTAACATCAATAATAGAAAATACACAATAACAAGTTAATTATATTAAAAAAAAAATAGTCTCATCATAAAACTGATAAGAAAATTAAACTAAATAAAAAACTCAAGTCAACATGAAATTCATGATATATATATACATCTTTACCATACTATTAAACGTTTTAAATGGTTGCACATTATATGTATGCGGATTACACTTTTTAATCGTATGGTAAAAACGAAAGTTTTTTAGTTGATATCAGAGCACACGTTTACTTTCGTATTGTTATGAAAAAGGTTTTCATCTTCAAACATCATTTTTTCATAACTAATAACACTGAAAGGGATGCCGTCAAAAATACATTTATCGAAATTTTCTTTACATAACCTCATTTTTATTAAAACTTTTTTCTTACACAGTAACTTTCTCATATACGGAATGTCCATCAAGTGATAAGTAGACACTAATGACAGTCGCACTGAGGATAAACAATTATTTGGATATATTTTAGATTTGTAATTTGGTTATTTTGTATTGATTTAGTGATCCCTTTTTTTATATAGCTTTTAAAATACGTCAGCAATTGAAACCACGTCCAAAAAAGCACTAAATCAAAATCAAATCACTATTATCTCAGGGCGACTGTCAGATGAGGTAACGTGGACTTTCCCTATATTTTAACCAGCCGGTATTCATAATGCTGCAAAAAATAAAACTTGACCATGGATGAAAAATTTAATGTTAGGATAAAAATTTTGGGCCGGAGAACTCATAATAGATCATGTATCAACAACAGTCGAAACTACAGCAATGAAAAGCGGAGATGAAGCAGTTAAAAATATTAGAAACAAAAATTATGAAGAAAATTTAATTTAAGAAATTAAATGGGGGATAGTATGAAAGATTAACAAGTTTGGAAATTGAAGAAATACTAGAAACGGAGAACATAGGAATAGTAATAAAAGCATCCAGAATAAGTTGACTTAGATATCAAATGGATTAAAGAGTGTAATATAAAGAAAATAACAGAGTGGACTCCAGTTATAAACAGGCCAAAAGCTAGATGGACCAAATAGAAAAGGACTGGAAATTAAAAACTGGAGGAAAAAGATCCAGGGTGAAGAAAAATTGTGGAAATAGAAAAGACACATGACAAACTTTAAATGCAAGCAGGGAATCAATGTAGATTATTGGCTCTCCACAAACACAAAAGAGTATAAGAGGCAAATATTGACGGCTACTTTTCCGGAAGAAATGTATAACTTTCCATATATATCAACAGCAAAGGAAATAGTGCATGGCAAAGACAGGAGATGACCAGATGGATTAACTACTGTTATTTTACAGAAATCATGATATAATAAATAGAATTCTCAGAGATAATTTTTAGATTGTTTACTACTAATCAAAAAGCATTAATAAAATTGTTATATAAAGAGAAAATTATAAAACTAGCACATCCTGTATGAGTGTTATATTCTCATTACTTATCATATTTGATAGGTCGCAATAATACTAATATTAGTTTAATCATATCATAAAACCGTGCAACAAAAATATAATATGATAAGTAACATTATATGACAGCTGCAACGAAGCTCCGATATCGAACTTTTAGACACAAATATACAGTCGAGAGATTTGGTGAGATCATATCCACAAAAATAATAACCCTAAAGGTGTTGGTCGAGTTATATCATTGAACCTTTTAACTCGAAAACCAATGATACATTCAGTAAAAATAAATATGATGTGACAATATACACTGTCAGTTCTTTAATTTTTTTTTTGACGGACGTACGGCATTAAACGATTTGCCGTCGCCAGAAAGTCTAATTTGACTCGTGCTTTAGCACTTATAGAACAACCTGTGGATTTTTAACAGGAAGAAATTCGGCAATGTTTAGTTTTTTGTTAAAATTTCATAGTGATATTCAATTAACGTTATTTGGTATTTAAGATACAGAATGTTAAACAGGGAGGACTATTTTAGGATAAAGAATATTCGAAATGGATTGACGCAAATGTTCAACAAACTAATACTCAAGACAAGAATACACCAACTAACAAGAAGCAAAGCCCGACGCAATATCTTTGAACTATATGACCTTGAGAGACTGACGATATAATTGGTCGACAAAGTGAAGTATCCTATAAAAATGGCGTCTTTCACACATGCGCAAGCAAAAGTTAAGCAGCTTCGCTTCCTGTTTGCTGGTGTATTCTGTGGCAAGACGTTTATAACACATTTTACATGAAAGTGTCAAAAACGAATGTTCAAGGCCGTGCTCACCTCCGAGTATTGTTTATACTAAAAGAGGATTTGTTTTAACCAAAAACCTTTTTGCCAAACTTCTTTCTTTTTCCGTCTTTCAAATCCTTTCGGAAAACAGATTGTTCCATTACAGATCCGTACATTTTTTTTTAATACATTTTTATCTCAGATTCTTTACCACAGATACAGTTTCCATTGCTAACACAGAATGCTTTGTAAAGAGCTTCAAGTTTAAGATAATGACGATTGCACATTGTTCCCTAAAGTGGATAGGAGGTGAAGAGAAAAGTGGGTTACAGGAAAATTCACACGATTTTCAACGTTTGATAATAAAAATAAAAACAAATACGAAAAGACAATCGACATATTATTGACTTTTAAATGCATTATTCTGTTATATGTTTGATAAGTTGATCCTTTAATTTAAAGAATGAAGAAAAGTATGAAGTATTATTTATTTAATAATTAGGTAAAGTAACTCTGTAATTTTCAATTTTTATAATTTATCCAATTAAAAGTTGTGCGTAATATATTAATAATGGTTTAGGCATTAACCAACAGATGGAACAGGTTTTGTTGATTCAAGGGTGGAACATGGTATTAATAACTGTTTAAAACAATAAAAGTGGAAAACGCAAAAATGCCATTTTTACTGTACAGTTGAAGTCAATAAATTAGCTGCGAATCGATTACTTCCTTTAAATGTAAATACCCGCATGTTACTCCATCTATTATATTATTTTGTAACGAAGCTTCCAAATCTTCTATTAGGCAGATCTTGTTCAACGGTTGCCTATATATGTCTTTAAATATTGTACTTCATTCTACTTTCCTTCATTTTTTAGTAATATTGTTGCTGAAATGAACACTGTATATTTTAATTAATAAATGATTGTTGAATACGAATTATCCTGTTACCTAATACAGTGCCCTACTAGTAAGCAAACAACGGTCAATAATTTTCACAACATCCAATGCTTATGCTTCGCACCACTTTTTCTAATAACGATAAAAATTAGGTCACACAATTTCTTGGTTTCGATTCCAATATTTAAACTATTCGTATATTAGAATTCACATAATTAGGTCCAGTCCAAAAAACAGAAATTATTATTCAATTTAAGTCTATAAGACATTGTCTGTATGTCCCTAAAAGTTTTAAGGAGCATTTTTAATAAGTCACTTTTGAGAGTTGTCAGTATTGTCAGTCCCATCCGTTTTCTTTGATCATATGAGCTAGTTCAATTATGAATTTGCCTTCTTTGTACTTTTGGCTGGATTCGAAGGCATGTTCCTGAAATAAACATAAGATACTATTAGAAGAATGATTTAAACAGTACATACGAGATATAGGCCAAGCAACGGAACATGCGAGTATAGTAATTTTTGACAAAAAAAGGTATTACGTATTACGTAGTATCATTTTGATATGTTTTGGACACGCAAATGTTGTTCACTAATTTGTTATAAACATTTTATACGAAAAAAATCTCCTTTTTTTTAGTTTTTTTCATATAGCGTAAAACGTACTGAAGCAATATCAATGGTATGCATAGATAAATTGTAGATAATTAAAATACGAACAAAATCAGGGGTCGAGCGAGTCAATCGGATAATTAGGAACCGAGAAAATCGGGGAAAGCCGGAAAATTAGTCATTTTTTTGAAAATTCATATCTTCGTCATTTTTCAATTGCAAGAACTCGGTACAAATGAAGTTCTTCGTAGGCCCTTTATATGCTCAAAGAGCAGACGTCAAGTGACGGTTACTTTTATCACAATTGAAATTTTAATTTTTTCATACGATAATTTTCAACGTGTCTGGATGGGTGGTCGATTGTTCTACTAGGATTTTCGTCAAAAATATTCACCTATTGCTTGGCCTAATAATTCACTTTGTGTAATGCTTTAGAAAAATACCAGGATAAACATTATGTGTTGCAAGGGTAAAATATGCAGTGTAATCTCATTGCATTGCGTGTAGCTTTCGTGTAGTGATCAAATGGGTGTAATTTGCGTGTAATTCGCATAAAGCGGCTCGAGTCCGAATCATGAAAAGCCATGTTCACGTTCTATGGATTCATGAATCCGTGCACTATTCTGACATCGACTATGACCGAGCTGAATACTAGACAAGACAAGAAGAAGAGTTCTGTGTTAAAGAAAGTGATTGGAAGACGTCAAGAAACGAGAAGAAGAAGAAGAAGATGGGTTGTGGTTATGGGTGGTTATCACTGATTTTTATTTATGGATTGATTTTTGTACTTGCTTGTTTTGTTTGTTATTTGTTTATTATTTCTCATTCGGATGTTAAGTTTCATCAAATAAATATGAACCATCTCGTCAATTTTGCAATTGACAACCGTGTATTCATTCATATCATGATAGCTGTCTAACTTAAGGTTATATCGATGGGCAGCACAAACAAGGAAGAAGAAGAAGAAATCAGTTGCGCGTAAAAACGTGTAATTTGAAAATTGGAGTCGTGTAATTATAAAATTTGGTGTTGGCAACACTGAAAATATGTCACTCTAGTGACGTGACATTTCCATTAAAGAGGTGTTCCATTAAAAACAAATTAGATTATTTTAAAAACGGTAAATTAAAATCAAAAATCGACCAGTGTCGGCATTTTCTTAAAATTCAATAAAAACTACCAAATATCGGTAAATGGATAGTGGAAAACTAATTTATAAATTATGTAGGGGTTGATAAAATTTTGAACTTACGTATTTCCAACCTAAGGTGGTCTTACAGCATTCACAATAAATATCGGCGACTGCATGAAGTCCGGTGAGAAGGACTCGTTCTTCTGCCGGACCGCACCCTACATTGACACTAGAAAAACAAAAAATCATAAGCATTATTCAAGAAAACGAATTTGTTTATATTTTTCATACGTAGACTTATTTTCTCTCTATTCAATTCACCAAAACATTTTTCAAATATTAATCAATAAAATAGCAGAGATATTTACTTTCGTATATAGCAACAGAAAATTCTAGCGAATATTTCATTAGATTTGTTCGAACTGACATTTATGTAGTGTATAGTGCGCAAACTCGAATTTGGCATGGACACATCAACTTTATCACCCCTTCCAGAATGTACAAGAGCGATACTAGATTTGTTCCAGCACGTGATGAAACTAATTCGGAATTGTACTGCGTTTGCGCCGTGGCAATTTAGTGTTCCAGCGCATATTTTTTGAGAACTAGTAGTTACACTGAACTACTAATTCGACGTTCCAGTAATTTATCAGTATACAATAGAACCGTTCTAGTACAGTTTGATCAGATCTGGCTCTTGAGCAGGTATTTCAAATTCTCTTATTTTACCCAAGTTTCAGTTTTGTTTTGAGGTTAATTTATAATAAATTAAAATCAGTACAATTACAACATATTTTGATATCAACGCATACTTTTATAAATATTCTATTATTATAGTACAGGGTTGGGATAAAGTACAAATTTGTTTACTCTAAACTCAGTATGTATGAATTCAAAATAACAAGCTCTTTCAAAATCTGTAAAAATATATAGGGTGTCCCATTTAAATTAAAGAAGTTGATGGCATTTCCGGTTAATCCGGAAGTATATTATTAACAAAAAAATGTACATCAGATGCATTTTGTTCCATTGCACTTACCTGCAAATTTTCATAAATATCGTTCTTTTCGTTTAAAAGATATTTACTTGGTTCCATACTTTATCCCAACCCCGTATGTTAATTTAAGGGAAAAGAGTAATTTGTTTTCAACTTTTGTAAATTTACTTATCAAGCTCAAGCTCTAGTGAAATGTCATCTAACTATGATGAGTATCTATCGAATCGAATGATTTATTATTATATAAATGAATTAAGGAGTAAAAAATGAAAGTTACGTCGAAGAAATTGTTCCACAATACTCCGATGAAGTATTCAAAGAACACCAACATTCAGTAACCATGAAAATTCCGTTCCAGCACCAACAAATTCCAAATTAGTTCGACTCATTATTTGAATTGCCATCCGCAAAAATTCAGACTGTCGTACACGGAATTACATTCACCGCTCTTGAACTAGTTCTCGTATAGTTCTTTTATTTGTTGGAATGATTTACGGATTAGTCCAAAACTAATTCTCGACCTGTTCGAACGTTACTTTCAATCTACGGAAACTCCTTCCAATTTCGAACTAATTCTCAAACTTGTTGGAAGAAACCTATAGGCTCTTTCTCCTTTCATGAGGATTACAAAGTATCGGAGATTTATATTATATATTTTGTTAAATCAACTTATCAAAAGAAAATGTCGGCTAGGAAGACGAACACGTGTTCGTAACTTGATTATTATTTTTATTCACCAATCTATATAAAATATTTTATTTTAATCTTTGATATGGTGAATGAAATAGTCTGTGGAATACAATTCTTACAGTCAAGATTGTACAATATTTTTATTCGCTTTATAGGCTTCCTAACACCATTCATGATGAGCACACTCAAAGTGTTCATAAAGCCAAGAGCCGGTCCAGACACTATACGTGCGAATACCACTCATAAAAATGTTCAACAATTTTTGACTGCTCTTTGTATAAATTCAAAATAATGTGGATTTAAAACTGACAATTCAATACGGTTACAGTGTTGTCAGCTGAGAATATTCATACATCCTAATGTCAATTTTCTGTAGTACGATCATAAATACATAAATTCTTTGAAATGATACAAAAATAGTTATTTTAAAACGACACCATCTGTATATTTAAAAAATATACTTACACGGAATTAAATAGATAAGCTCGACCTTGACTACCTTGGAACGACTGAAAGAAAAATAGGTTTAAAATTAATAGACAATACAAATTGTTCTATAATATAGGTTAAGTTTTAAAAAATTGTACAGCTTGTGTGAGTTGTGCTCATACTTAATAAAACATTTGAATTGATCTTAATTTTATTTAAAATTACCCCCCTCCTTCCTATATGTATATAAAGCTTACAATTAGTTTCTAACAGATAATGCTATTGTATGGGCAAAGCTGTTCTTTCTGACATATTCGACTAAACCATAAATTCTCGATGTATGACGCCATATATTAGACACTTCAAAAGTACTAGTCAGCTTTGTACTCATATATCAACGTCATCTGACAATATCAGCAGCACCAGTAGGATCCAATCACGAACTTAGGATATCAAATATATAAACAAATAAAATAATGGAATCAAAATTATCAACATTTATGTACAAAAATAACATTATCAAACAACAACACATATGGAAATGGACATTAATAATGCAATCTGAATTATTGTGATAATTCCAGAGAATCTTAGGAAGGTATAGTTCGTTATTACCCCTGTTGGTCGTCGCCTAGCAGCGGTTGAATTCCCAACATTCGCAGTCGGAGACGTAAATGACCCAAGCGCAGTTGCCGATTTATTTTTATAGTATAAAATTTACAGAAAAATATAAAATCGAACATACAATTTTGTATGTAACTAGTGAATAATTAAACTTTATAGCAATCGCCTCGTTTATTAGTTTCGCTCGCCCATTAACATATCGAAGTGCAGTACAGAAAGTGCATACGCTCAGTTTCTGTTTGGTAAAGCATTTGTTTTAATTATATAGAAGTGCTAGAGATTGATGGCAACATAACTGCGCATATTAACAGTGTTATAAGTTTGTTTCATGCTGTAAATCGCATTTGACACTGCCCTCTCTATCTCTATATTTTTTCCAATTATAGAGCGTCTGCTGCCAAGGCAATTGGTTGTACGTCGAAGGTAAGGGGGGAAAACTTATATTCACAGTAGTCTCGAAATTAGTTTCCAATGAAATTACATTCATTTTAAAATTACCTATTCTTTTATCTGCTACATTTTACATTCGTGATTTATGTAATGGCATAACAGCATAGAAGGTCAATACTGAATCGAATCTTGTATAATATATCATTCATATTGCATTACTATACTTTGACACGAAGTGAGGTAAAGCGACCTAGTTTGTGTGTTGTTAAGGAAGTAACTCAATATTATGCAATGTAAGTGGATTAGCGATAGGATCACAAAGGCAAACAGCTGATGCATGAACACACACAATATATGGTTTTTAATCTCGTGCATTTATTAATTTCCTGATATACAGATACAGGCAATGAGAAACGGAGCACAGCAGCTTATTGTATTCTCCGATCTAAATAGTCCACCAATAAAAAATTTCTATAAATTTACTTCAATGAATATCAAGTATTTAGCTGGACAGCTGGATTCTGAACCACTGTAAGAAACCCAGCCTCTTCTCCTTCCAATATTTGTTAGTTATTTGGTTATGTGCGATCGTTGAGTGAGAATTTTCACTGATTTCTCTACGAATTTATTTTACTATGGGATTCAACGGTACTCGGATATCGACTGCTGTTTACTGACTGTCTGACGCTAATTAAGGACCGCCCACAGTTGAGACTAAAGCGTGGTGGGAATTGTACGATATGTTTTAAGTGTCCAAATGAACGATTGTAATAATCGTGTATTTAATCCGTTGAAGCTTGATATTGGTAGGCTAGTTCTCAAAAACAGTTCTGATACAATGCTTAAAATCCCCATTTCCCCGTTTCTCATTGCATGTATCTGTATAATAGTATATTTTTCATAAATATCTAAGTGAAATACTAGTTTACATATTTTTAATATACCTAATATCCCTTTCCGCCAAACAACAACCTATTCCGGCACATTTTCAATATAGCCACATAAATGGTTGGCCTATTCTAGATTTTTTCCAACAGATCCCAAAGTATTTAGGACAGCTGTGCCCAAATTACTACAGCAAATACTAATTTTCATTTGGATTGCAAACTCGTGCATAAACGTTTTTAATATTTCTCCTTGAACTCTTACGGAATCAGTCACGTTTTGGTAAAAAGCATTTTGTTTAGTTAATTTGAAGAATAATAGATTGGAATACTTATATCATCGTGTCGGTATAAAAAAAAACATATGCTACACAACCGATTTGATGAAATGAATAAATTGAAGGCCGTTAAAGACAAACAATTATGCGGTCACGATAACAAGTATCCAATATTTTATTGAAAAAAGATAAAGCTGCAAATACAAACCACATTTCTATCAAAATCATTTATAAAAGATTGTAATAGTGTTGTGAAATAGATATTCTGTTTGATTTATGCCTTTCCACTTAAGCATGCAATGATTTTCGAAATAAAATAAATTGATTTTCCAGAAATTTTATATTTTATTAAGTTGATTCACATAAATTAAATCGCTTTATTGAATTTACTTTTGATGTTGATTTAAAACGTTTATCTTGCACAGTCACATTGTGTACGTCGTTTTAAAAATAATATGTATCCGTCCCTGTAGCGCAGCGGATAGCGCGTTGGACTTCTAATCCAAAGGTCGTGGGTTCGATCCCCACCAGGGATGTAAACGGTGAAATTTTTTTTTATTTTTAAATAAAATTTTCTTAAATAGAAATCTCAATTCTCTTATATTTATTGAAATATTTATAATGTATTTCTTATAATTTAAGAGCTACGAACGTTTTATGTTAATTTTTGTTATTTTATACAATTTGCATCAGAGAAATATTAAGACTTTTTAGGATCACAAAGAGATTTAAAAGTAATTTCATTCTGCTGAAATGACTGCTACTTCTTATGCAAATGTCAGTTTTATGTCAAATGGAGGAAACTCACCTTAGATATAAGCTCGTCGTGATTGGCTAAATGAGCTCGACAATGTATGCACGAATACGTGCGATGACACTGCGGTGGTAAATAGGCCTGAAACGTTTTGACCATTGTAACTTGCCTGCTGCTGCTTGCTGAGCTGCTGGTGCTGCTGCTGGCTGCGACGGCAGGCCATGCGGATTTGTCACACCTGAAACAATAAAAAACCTTATTACATTCTATTTGAAAATTACTGATAGAAATTTTATAGAACTACTCAAAAATTGCTTGCTAAAATCGTAAAACAGTGCCGGAGAAGAAATATCTATCAATAATTTAAAAATATGATTGTTTTATTGAAATGTACAATTAGTTAAATTCCGAGTTTGAAGTATAAATCGTTTGAAATTCTCAAATTCAACTGTAAATTCTTTTAAATTTCAAGTTTGAACTCTAAATTCTGGTAAATTCCGAGTTAAGATTTCATGTGTGAACTGTAAAATTTTCTGAAATTTCAAGTGTAAACTGTAAATTTTCTCAAACTTTGTAAATTTTGTTAAATTCCGAGTTTGAAATGTAAATTTTGGTAAATTCCTAGTTTAAATAATTGTAAACTCTGGTAAATTCCGAGTTTGAACTGTAAATTTTCTCAGGCACCAGGTTTGAACTGTGAATTTCGTTAAATTTCGAGTTTGAACTGAAAATTTTCACAAATTTCATGTTTGAACTAGAAGTTTTGTTAAATTCCGAGTTTAAAATGTAAATTTTGGTAAATTCCTAGTTTAAAACCTGTAAACGCTGGCAAATTCCGAGTTTGAACTGTAAATTTTCTCAGACACCAAATTTGAACTGTAAATTTTGTTAATTTTCGAGTTTAAACTGAAAATTTTCACAAATTTCATGTTTGAGCTGTAAATGTTGTTGAATTCCATGTTTAAGATGTAAATTTTGTTAATTCCGAGTTTGAACTGTAAATTTTCTGAAATTTCAAGTTTGAACTCTGAGTTATCTCCAATTTGAGCTATACAAGTTTTTAAATTCCAAGTTTGAGCTGAAAATGTTCTTAAATCTCGAGTTTGTGCTGAAAATTTTCACGTTTCATGTTTGAGCTGGAAATGTTCTTGAATGCTATGTTTGAACTGGAAATTTTGTTAAATTCCGAGTTTAAAATGTAGATTTTGGTAAATTCCTAATTTAAACAATGTAAACGCTGGCGAATTCCGAGTTTGAACTGTACATTTTCTCAGGCACCAAGTTTGAAGTATAAATTTTGAGTTTGAACGGAAAATTTTTACAAATTTCATGTTTGAGCTGTAAATGTTCTTGAATCCCATGTTTGAGCTGTAAATTTTGTTAAATTCCGAGTTTGAACTGTAAATTTTCTGAAATTTCAAGTTTGAACTATGAGTTATCTCAAATTTGAGCTATACAAGTTTTTAAATCCCAAGTTTGAGCTGAAAATGTTCTTAAATTACAAGTTTGAACTGTAAATTTTCTCAAATTTCAAGTTTGAACTCTAAATTCTCTCAAATTTTAGCTATAAAAGTTTTTAAATTCCAAGCTTGAGCTGAGTATGTACTTGAATTCCAAGTTTGAACTGTAAATTTTGTTAAATTCCGAGTGAGTTTGAGCTGTAAATTTTCCTAAATTTCAAATTTGAACTGCGAATTTTGTTAGATTCCATATTTGAACTTAATTTGGTTAAATTTCCAGTTGTTTCCAGTTGATTTCCAGTTAAATTCAAAATGTGAACTGTGAATTTGGTTAAACTACCTGTTAAATTGCAAATTAAGTTTAATTCAGAGTTTGAATTGGAAATTGTTAATTCGAGCTATAAGTTTTCTTAAATTCCATAATTGATCTGTAAATTTGGTTAAATTCACAATCAAAACTGTACATTTTAATGAATTTTCACAAAGAATTCACAATTTAAGCCGATAATTTAACAGAATTGACTCTTTAAACTGGAAACAAAATTCACATATTAACCGAGAAAACTGAGAAATTTGTCGGTCTAAACTGAAAGTCATAAAAATGAAATGGTGCATGTCCTACCTACACTTTTGTATTATTAAACACCAATGTTTTACAGGAAAAAATGAAATTATTAATAAAATAAACCACCTACCCTTTGCACACATTACCACATGACGCTAGCACCAAAACGACCTGCAATAGTTCTGTGTTAATAAACATACTAAAGTTGTCAAAATGAAAACGTCAAAATCATTCAAAAGCAAAACAAGCAAAGATTGCCTACTAATGAAGTGATTTATTGTGGTGTGTTTATGTGGATCTATACATAGATATTCCCAGATTGTGTTTAAGGTATTCTACTTTTTCTGTATATTTAATACTTTAAATATTAAGCGGCAACAGCGCTTGGGTCATACACATCTCCGACAGCGAATGTTGGGAATTAGCGCGTTGCTAGGAGAAGAACGATGTGTTGCTGTTTGAAAATTTTCGTTGTACTTTAGCATTACCGAACTAGTACGTATTTATGGACTTTATACAGTGTAATTCATAAAGCAATTATGGTATATAGTCACATATTTATTTATTTCTCACCCATCTCTACGCGATGACCCTAAATTAAAACCCTGTTCAATAGGTTCAATAGTGGAAATTAAATCCCTACACAACAACGAAGTAATTATTTATTTAATTAAATTTAACTAAAGCAAACATGGTTTAAAAAAAATATTTTGCTCGATGCTATCAAGTATCCATGTAAAACAATTAAATTAGAAAATATTTTTGTTTTGTTACAGTTATCTAGTTTTTCTGTGAATTTTAAAATATTAGTAAACAATTTCGAATTTTTAAAAAGATGTAAATTATTGCGAAATTTCAATAGACGTCTTCTAAAGTTATTTCTTTCGACTGACTTTTTCATTAATATTTTTCTATATGTTTCAGTTCTTTTCTTTTAACTATATTGTTATTTACAGGTTTCCTGAAGTATTTCAATAGACTGTTGAGTGATGCGTTTAGTTTCCTGTTTAACCCAATGTCATTCCATCTGAATAACCTTACGGCTTGACTACGTTCGTATACAATTATGAATTATCATATACTTCTAAGCAAACTGACCTACCAGACCTTTCTTTCGGTTGGTACTGTTAAACATCACAAAATTTATCTCTTGCTTGGTGCCGCTGCCTTGTTATATTATTCGAACTTTGTTTGCTTTGATAGTCATTTCCGTATGAACAAAAATAATTATTCACTCACCTACGGTGTATTTATATTAGTAGTTACAGTTTCTAACTATAAATATTAGTTTATATAAACTGATCTTTAATTATCGTTAAAAAGTTGATTTTATAATAGCACGTAATAAAATCACCAGCAGTTCAGGTTCAAAAATAGCGAGGTAGAATAAAAAATTAAGTCGTAATATAAACGAAATGCATATTGCATATGATATGGATCGAAAGGAATGCGCAGATTTCTGAATATTGAAAACTCAAGGATATATAGATATTTATATTATGAAAATATAGTTCTAAAACGATGAGGAGTGGACGTTTTTTGAGATTGAACGTTTTTCAATTCTTCATTAAATACGCACCTTATATTTGACATTTACCAGGATTTTCACTATGTGAATCAGCGACATCTATGACTGATATACCAATTTAAAGCTGTAACCAAGTTCTTCATGCAAAAATCTAAGGTATTGGTACTTAACATGTTTTACTACCGGACCCCTGGTCTATGGTCGTTAGTTTTTAGTACAGGAGCTAACGAACGATTTTAAAATTGAGCTGAATTTGGATAAGAATAATTTAATAGTAAACCAAACAATTCAGAATACAGGTTGATCCCAAATTAATTTGAAATATTGAAATTACTTATATGGATTACCCAATGGTAGTGCCTTAAAGGCCAGATGCACTGTATTATCCAAATAACCGTCTTTACAAGATACTGGAACTTATGTAAAATCAAGGAATATTATTGGACGACCTCAACGATTAAACGCTTGAGGTTTCTGGAAGAACTTTATGATCCAGTGACATAAATTTGAAATCAACATGAATCTTCGTGGCCCTTGCAAAACCATTACAGGATGAACCATTCAAGTATTATTAAAATATTATCGTGAACATTAATTTTTTTCTATTTCTGTGTCGGGCAGGTAGCTTCATCCCGTATCCGGACGAGTTTAGGGTCTACTTACAAGAGATTCAATATGAAGTTATTACGATAGTCACTGACGAGGGCTGAGAATTAACTAAACTTTTTAAATCGGAACGATACGTTCTTAAACTCGTATTAAATACGCTTATGGAAGTTGGTGAATTAATTGACTTATTGATCCGCCGTATTTGTGAATGAACTATTAAAGTGGAATCGAGATAGCCACCACAATATGATTATTATTATTTTGACCTAAAATGTCTATCTTAAACAGTTTACCCGATATCTTACCATAACGGTTTTAAACATTTTCCAATAATTACTTACTGTCTCCTTGATTATTAAATTTTTTTCTTTTTTTTTCTTATTACAAAAGCGAGTAATTTATTATAAACAAATTAATACCTTAAATGTGCCGATCTTGAAAAGTCCACGCGTTTAGTAATAAACTGTATCAACTACACTTCACCGATGTTTTTGTTATTGTTATCAGCTGTTTCGGTTGTTCACTTGCCTCTGCTACGTCTGAGCTGCGACTCGCTATTAGATTCAATTTTATTTTTAAGTGAGCATATCAAGGACAACCGATTTTATGTATTTATTTTGTTTATATCTAATAATGATCTCCTCAAACTTTATGGATTAACAAATAACAAATTCAAATAGTATGAGGAAAATTAAATAGTGCAACAAGTGTGGAAGTTTTGTCGCAAACACACGAGCGAAAAAATGAATTCCCCACATGTTGCACACTATACTTTTTCTACAGCTGCACAAATTTAAAGAATACAAGTAAAGTAACTCAATATTTATTTTTATGTTTAGTAAAACAAAAGTATCTTATCTCTAAATTGTGAAATAATATTATTTAAAATTATAGTTGATGGTGAAATTTGTACAATTTTGTATGGTCAAATCCGGAACGTCATTTCTTTTCATTAAATTATCTGTTATATTAATAGAAGGAGTTGATTAATGTACGGTGCATATTCTGTCTCAATTTCAGTTTAGAGTTTAGAATTTAAAAACTTCTAATATAATCTGACAGTTTTGTGACAACTAAGTAGGTATTTGAAGATACAGTAGCCTACTAAGTTTTTGTCGATTTTATTTGATTCTCCATATAAATTTATGAGGCATGGGCAAACTGCCGTGGGAAATGATATTTCTCACAGTAGGTATGAGCAATATTTGGTTTTGAAATTTAGTAAGGTATGACAAAAACGTCACTTTTCATAGGAGTTGTAGAAAAAAATATTAATTCCCAATCAGTCTATTGGACTTATCTCATTAATCGAATGTAATATCTAGTTATAGTTTACCAAATTAATAAATACTATTTTTTTATTAACAGCTCTACTCTCCATTGAATCATCAACGAGGTAGTATCTAACAAAGATATATCTTTCAAAGTCAAACAGAATCATAACCTAAAAATATCAAAATTCAACAGCCATCAACTTTTCTAAGGTCAATATTGGCTGAATTGGTGAATAGGATCTACTTTAATAATCTCACATGTGCTGTTGGAGATTTTTTTAGGATTCCACACAAAGATTAGATAAACGATAAACCACACAGATATGTGTTAGACCATGGGCGTTTTGTGAGAATTTTTGGAGGGGTTAATTAATTAACAGAATTTATTAGTATTTTTTATTTTCAATTTCATTATGTACACATTAATAAAGACAATTAGCATAAATAACAATACCATACTTAAAATGCTATCAAGGTTGTATTGATAAGTACCAAACAAGAAAAATAAAAATTATATGTAGATTACCAAAAATCGAACAGACAAGGAACTAAATATTCTATGTTTTTTTTTCATTTTGAAACTATTCCAAGCATTTTATACTACCCGAGAAAGATATCGAAACACTTTAGGTCTGGTTAAATGGGATTTAATTTTAATGGTCATTACCAAAGCAGTTTGAACTGCTCCAAAATGCGGTTGATGCCTATAATAAAATTGTCTGGGCAATTTTAAGAACAAGTGGAGTATGTAGTAGATATATGTTCGGAACTGTTTTGCTCTGCTTTTGCTTTTGAATGTTGAAATATAGACAAGCCTTGTTTACATTTTGGTTGTCCCCAACATATTTAAGACGTTCTTACATGATGCCAAATCTCGTATAACAAAAATCGTAATTGATGAATATATCCTTAAGATTTTAGCAGCATTTTCTGTTTAAAACTTAAGAAAAAGTGGAAAGCATTTAAAATAGGTATGACCAAACCACGGTCCATTCCATTTTTTATTCGGTTACAATTTTTTATGTTCTATTAATGCCATAAGTGAAATTTTTAGCTTGGCAACCTCGAACTACTTCTGTCATTTTGGTGAAGTTTTTCAATAAGATTTTAATTATAATTGTGTTTTTATTTAGTTTCTGATTGATATTTGTATATTAAAGTGCTTTTAAGACAATTAGCGTAGTCAAAGTACACAAAATATCCGTAAAATGCCGCAAAAAACACAAAAAACTTAAAAATTCAAAATTGAGTATTTAAAAGGGTTGTGATTAACATATGAAAAACTTTACAATGCTAGGCATGCGATTTTCCGGAAAATCGTCGAGTGAATATTTTTGTTTTTGTTTTTTCGCTCTAATTGTTTAAATAATGAAAACACAGAAAAATGTTCATCAAAAATTGTAGCTAATACATTTATCTACAAAATTTATCTGAACATTTTTTTTGTATCTGCATTAGCTTTTAAAATATATACGAAATTTCCATAGTAGTATTTTTGAACATCATCAATTTTCATGTTTTGAATTTTATGATAGTAAACAAACAATGACATTTAGAAAAAAAATGTTCATATGGAATGTGTTCTAAAATGGGGTATCTACAAATACATTGAAAAAAAATGTTTTCTTAAATTTTTTAATGTATTATCATCTTTTTTCCACGCTCTCTCACCTGCTTTTTCACCTTTATTTGTGCTCCCTTCTCTTTCTTACCCGAGCCATAGGTGTGTTCTTTTGTATCGCGATCATTTCTAAATAGGTTCATTATAAAGTTCACAAATTTTTAGATAATATCATAAACGGTATAAAAAGTTATAGAAGGTTTGCTGAAAGACCTCTGATTTAAGTATTTATTGTAAATAATTGTCTATTATTTAAAAAAACTGATATTTATAGAAAAACTGTATAGTAGTTTCGAAAGTAGATGCTTCAAAGTGTTTAGTAGTAAAGTTTCATTGAATTATATTAATTTCGAAAAAAGATATAATTGAATGAAGTCTAAAAAAAAACAAGTAAAATTAAGCATGCAAAAAAAACAGATTTTTAAGAAGCATTCGTTTAAAATTCTAAATATTGATGGTTTTGCTTTTATAATAATAATGTTTTATGCTCATTTGCAATGCTAAATTATAATAAACTGATATTACAGTCAGAAAATCTACTTTTTCAAATTTGAAAGTATTTCTATCTAAAAGTTGATATCTTTCTTTACATTTTACATGAGTTTATTTATTTTTTCAGAATGTTATAAGCCCAAAATTATTAACTTTTAAGTCAAGCGGTTGATAAATTTGACTCACGGGCCGTTCGCGCGTAACCACTACTGAAATTAATTTTATCTCGTAAACTTTTTAATTTACAGAAAAATTTTTTAGACAAAATTTGTAGATAAATGCATAAGCTACAAATTTTGATTTGGAAATTTTTCTGTATATTTATTATTTAAACAATTAAAGCGAAAAAACAAAAACAAAAATTTTCACTCGACGATTTTCCGGAAAATTGCATGCCTAACATCGTAAACTTTTTCTCGGGTTAAACACCACCCTTTTAAATACCCAATTTTGAATTTTCAAGTTTTTTGTATTCCTTGTGAGGTTTTATGTGTACTTTGATTAGGCTAAATTATGATGATGAGAAAATGTGTAGTGTGTGAAAATACATGTAATAAGAATGGTAATCGTTCATTTCACAGGTAAGGTTATAGTAGCATGAGCGTAGTGTAGGTATAAGAAGTGGGATTTAACATTTGTTTTCATAATAATATACTTAGAATTGTCAAAAGATCTTCGTGACCATGATTATCTTTCTTTTCATTTTTTGAGTGAATATACTAAATTGCTTATATTTTTGGATTTGTAGTAAAAATTTTCAACAACAAAATTAAATGCAAACAGTGTTCTATACTTTTAAAAGGTGATTGTAGTTTGTATAAACTACAAATTAAAAAAACTTTTGAAAACTTAAAAAAGCGTCTAAATTTGTAGTTACTGTTGGTTATGAAGCTGAAAACTGTCTAGAACACTTACTATGAATTTAGATGCTGGTAGTATTAATAAAAATGAACTAAATCAATATTTAGTGCAAAACTTGTTTCAACTTCAAAATCCTTATTTAAAGGTAGATATCTATGAAAAAAATAACTTTTCTATGAGCTACGATCTTCCATATAATTTCCACTTATTCAAACGAAAAAATTAATAACGTACTTCACCTAATATAAAAATAATTTTTTTAGTTTAAATGAACCCTTTCGAAATATACGCTACTGTGCGTTGCCCTTGCCCTGATTTATGTTGCGACCAAAACATTTATCAGGTAATAATGTGTGAAGGCTGGTCTATCTTTAATATGTCATTGTTCCGATCCTTCCACAGTGGAAGCATCTTCTACTTCAATTTTTGGTAGAGCGGAAAGATTTTGATAAACTTTTTACTGCTGCCAAAGAGCTTGTTGCATTTCCACATCCTGTGGTCCACTAACGATAACTTGTGGGCACAATATTTTTATTTTGTTATTAATTAATTAATTTCTGACAATTATTGCTATGATTACTAGCGAGATATTGAATAAAATACCAATTCCAAAACAAAACAAAATTCCCAGTAGAGTGTTTATTTAAATAAGAGCAATAAAACATAAATTAATTAAAACTGTGTTATCGGTCACAAAGATAACCATGTAATTCTTAATGTCAACAAATTTTGTTTCGAACTACGCAATTAGAACAAAACGAATTCATAATAAAAACAGTCAACTAGACAGAGTGTCGAATGTTGCAAAACATTAATTTATTGAGTAGTTTTAAATACGTTTTGTTTTGAACAAGTAAAAAACTAGCTGCGCATTTCCGCTATACGTAGTTATGTGTTTTTAACAAAGATTTGATTAATTACCAATAATATTAATGTTTACGTTTTGAAAAATAAGTAGACGCAAAATAGAATTTCATTAATTGCGAATAACGAGATGTTTGAATAACGGGTTTTTAACCGACTAAAAATACATTTTGTTTATATACAGTTTAAAATAAAAAAAATTTATCAAAAATCTTTAAAAAATTACAGAGTTGGATTGAAATATTATATTATTATTATTATTACATGATAAGGGCAGAATGATTTTTTGTACATTAATATAGCTCAAAAACGCACGGTCCACGGAAAAGTAAAAGAAAAAAATAAATGTACCTGTGATATTTTATTCAATAAAATGATAGTACATTATACTATAAGGGAGAGAAATGCGATATTTTGGCAGAGGTGCAATTTGAATCCCGAGTGCTACAATGCACCGAGGACAAAATAGCATCTCTCCCGAATGGTATATTCTATTTTTTCCACGGTCTCATTAACTTAAAAACACATATTTTGTCATTATGAAGTAAGTGGCACCAGAATTATTGTATTCGGATTTGAGCATTTATTTAGCAGTCATTGAGTTATTGTCAAAACTACAAAATAAACAAACAAAAATAATTGTCAAATTAAGGTGCTAGTTTGGTTTAGTTGAGAGTTTGTTTAGTGCACAATGAATAATTGTGATTCGGAAGAGATTGTGGAGGCTGCAAATATTGCAATAAGCAATTTGCTGTCTACGAAGTCAAGATCTTTATACGATATAGCCTACCAGTGCCGGATTTAGGGTACTTGCGGCACTAGGCCAAATTAACCCGAGCGGCACCCGCCCCGGCCGCCCCTTAGGTGGAAAATTGAAATGTGCCTCATTTCAAGCTCACGTCAAAACAAGTGAGTAGTTGAGATATCTTAAAGATAAACACCAATTGGAAAACATTAATGGATGCAAGATGCGGATCCTTTAACTTCACGATTATGGAATTAAAGTATAAAGCAGATTTCATATTAATACATAACGTTTATTTTTATAATTTTACTTTTTAAAATTGGTACAACATATTAGTTCTAAAAATAAGCATTCACTCACACTGTATGTATTACAGTGAATGTTTACAGTAATGTTCAAATAAATCTAAACGCTCACTTTCCTAGCTTTTTTGGCTGAAAAATCTTTAATCAACACATTAAAGTCTAATGCTTGAAAAAGCTCAGAATTTGCCACAAAACTAGCCAAACTAGACAATCGAGAATCTTCGTCAGAAGTCGAGTTCCTCAGGTAGTTTTTTTATTCTTTTTAACACGTTGAATGATCTTTCTCCAGATGCATTAGATGTCATCATACATAGTAGAATGCGCAAAGCCGTGTCCATATTCGGAAATAATGTTGTTAATTGTTTTTCACGAATGAGTTTCAGATACTCCAAACGTGTATTCCTTGGAGGCTTGGTAATCTTGTTATCATGAGGTTTCTTTCTTCATCAAATATACCTTCAACGAAGCCTTTGAACTGTACACACTCTTCTCCAAAGTCACCATCTATGTCGGTTCGATACTTTTTAGCCACAATAGAAGCTTTTCCCCTTATTTCGTGCGGCCCCCTTTCGCTTGCGGCACTAGGCCGCGGCCTAGTTGGCCTACTGGTAAATCCGGCACTGTAGCCTACAATGGGTTCAAGAAGTGGTGCGCCGAGAAAAATGTTCAAGTATACAGCGAGAATGTTTTGTTGGCATACTTCAGTGAAAATGCAAAGAATTACAAGTCTTCCACATTATGGGCGCAATATTCTATGGTTAAGTCATGCTGGATAATTTACGATAACATAGATATAAGCAAATTCCCCAAGCTAATCGCATTTTCAAAAAGAACCGGTGACGGATATCAAGCGAAAAAATCGAATATATTGACAAAGGGTGAAATCGACCATTTTCTATCAAGTGCAGATGACAAAGTATTCTTAATAATTAAGGTAAGATTACTTTTGTTGTTAGGTATTTCAATTATTAAGTATTTTGATTTTTTATAAATTGGATTAATTCTGGGGATTGCCGGAGCTTGTCGAACTGATAAACTAGTCAATTTAACTGTAGATGATATTGAGGATGTAGGCTCTTCCTTGATTGTAAAAATTCCAAACACTAAGACAAAGATTCCACGAACCTTTGTGGGAAATATGCTTGAATTGTTTTGAAAATATCTGTCCCTTCGTAGTTCGCAAGAATACCATGGGAAAAATTCCGGGTGTAGTAGCTTCGTATTTAAAATTACCTGATGCTGCATGTTATACTGGTCACTGCTTACGAAGATCTTCAGCGACATTACTGGCAGATGCTGGTGTGGATATCACGACAATAAAGCGTCAGGCTGGTTCGAAATCAACGACAGTCGCTGAGGGTTATGTCGAGAACTCCATTGAAAATAGTACCAAAATTGCTAATCAGGTTTTAGTAGGTACCACTACTAGCGCAATCACAAAAACTGTAAATGTCAGCGAAAGTAATATTCCTTCTAAAATTAATTTTGAAAATAGTACAAATGTAACATTTAATTTAAATGTCAATAAATAATTTCAATGTCATCTTTTTTTTGTATAAAAACCGTTCTCCATAATGTAAACTCCCTTGGGGAGCATTATACTCCCTTGGGAATAATCGACTACTTCTGTTTTAATTTTGATGTCCTAGAAACTGATTTCTACTCCCGACCGTGGAAAAACAACAATTTTGATCCAACTACTTAAATAACCTCATAATGGTCATTGTTGAAATTAGACTTCATTGTTTATTATAATATTTTTAGTACAACTAGCCAGATGCAATAACTGTATTGCACATCACGTTCTATTGTGTTTTAAATTGAAATAAATGATTTTATATGTTTGACCTATTTAACGAACCTTCTTTTGATTTATTATTACTACAAATATTATTGCGTTACCGTGTGCGCTTTCATTTCGAAATACTGGTTGCCACTCGATAGTTGCGTTTGCTTTACTAACCCGGAAATATATTTCTCTACTAGAAATATCCGATGATATCTGGATGCAATGAGGCCGCCACGTTCATATTATTATATCAACAGTGATATATAAATAACTAACTCTAAATGAATCTGGTCTTAGATTAATTCAATATGTATTAAAGTCTGTTTCTTGTAACTTTAACGGTTAGTAAAAATAGAAGATTATAAACAGGTTATAAATCAAGGGGGTATTTAGAACAAATAATGAAATATTCGTAAGGTCCAGCTAAGAGGAGGATCCGGCATACACGCTCGGATTTTTTTCTACTGCGCAAGTGGGGATATGCATTTTTGAGGATCTTTTTCCCTTCCCCCTTGGTGGGATGTAGTGAGATTTTTCTCCTCGAAACCCCCCCCCCCTAATCTTACGTAACATTTTTCGATATTTGTGTTACACAAAATATCCGTAAAATGCCGCAAAAAACACAAAAAACTTGAAAATTCAAAGTTGAGTATTTAAAAGGGTTGTGATTAACATGAGAAAAACTTTACATTGCTAGGCATGCGATTTTCCGAAAAATCGTCGAGTGAAAATTTTTGTTTTTGTTTTTTCACTCTAATTGTTTGAATAATGAAAACACAGAAAAATGTTCAAATCAAAAATTGTGGCTAATACATTCATCTACAAAATTTGTCTGAACATTCATTAGTTTTAATCTTATGATAGTAAATAAACAATGACATTTAGAAAAAAAATTTTCATATGAAATGTGTTCTAAAATGGGGTATCTACAAATACATTAAAAAAATTTTTTTTTTAAATTTTTTAATGTATTATCATCGATTTTCCACGCTCTCTCACCTGCTTTTACACCTTTATTCGTGCTCCCTTCTCTTTCTTACCTGAGCCATAGGTGTGTTCTTTTGTATCGCGATCACTTCTTAATAGGTTCATTATAAAATGTTTAGATAATATCATAAACGGTATAAAAAGTTATAGAAGGTTTGCTGCCAGACCTCTGATTTAAGTATTTTATTTTCTCAAAAATATGCATTCATAATTTTCCCTTTCAAAGATAATCTCTTGGTGCATGATTTGTCATCAACGCTGTATAACTAGTCTAATTATGTACCTAGCGTGACCTAACATCTAACCCATATTTATGGAACGTAGCTCGTACCCTTCTGTGACTACACTGGATTTTATTTACGGTAGATATCAAGTCTAACATTATTTCACTACAAATATCGAATATTAAATATAGTATATCGACGTGTAACATCAAACTATACTGTTGCTGTTGCTATATCACCTGTATTCGGTTACTTTTGTACGAGTATATTATTTTCTGGAAGACTGAATTTCCCGAGAATTGATATTAAATTTTCCTGTAATCGATCAGTACTGAGTATTTCAGGAATATATAAAAGCTGGATCCAGTTCCGTATAAGTATTCATGGAGAACGAGCAGGCCGCTCTATGAATCCTCTACGTCCAATCCATCGATTTGGAAAATTCGCATCCAGAAAATCCCTAACCCGTCTATCATAGTGAAAACCAAACTTTTTGTGGTAATTGCCCATTCTGTTGAAGTGCTGGAATAATTTCGTTATTCAGTAGATCCAAATACTTGTCACCATTCAAGGTTCCTTCGATAAAAAATGGGCCTATAAGCCTATTTTCGACAATTCCCATCCAAACATTTAACTTCTGTGGATGCTGGGTATGTGCTTCATGAATCCAATGAGGATTCTCATTTGACCAATATCTTGAGTGATGGCGATTTAAACAAAAAGTTGCCTCATCGGAAAAAACTATGTTAGAAGCAAAATTGTCGTCGACATTACAGATGTCCATTAGTCGTTCGCAAAATTCCAGCCGTTGGTTAAAATCATCTTCTGACAATTCTTGAACCAACTGTACCTTATACGGATGATACTTTTCACTTTTTAATATCTTTCCTACAGAACGTCGACTGATACCATGGTTTAGTGCCAAATTTGTGGTGGAAGTTTGAGGTAATTCTTCTAAATCGATTGCAATATTTTGTTTAACAGTTTCGTTCGTTGTAGTCTGCGGCCCTCCTGGTTTTAGCAATTTTTTTACCATCCCAGTTGTATTAAAACGTTGTAATGTTTTAGTTACTGTTGAGCGTGATATAGGATTTCTCTCCGGATGCAAATTATTAAAAATATGACACACTTCTTCATGAGTTCTAACACGATCACCATAACCGATCATCATTAAAATTTCAATACGCTCTTTTTCACTTAATTGAACCATTCTAAATTGTAAAATTTATTTCCGTTAATTAGAATTTGACACTTGGAGAAGAAAAGACTACTAAACAGTACTCGTTTATTTATTACGATGCATACAACAACATCAATTAGTTTATGTAAATAGTTTTTTGCTCTAATGCAAAAAACTCAAAGGAGGTTGATTAAAGTGCTATATTCCTCGTTTTTACAAATTTTTTTACACTAAACTCAGTATGTGTGAATTCAAAATAACAAGCTCTTTCAAAATCTGTAAAAATATATAGGGTGTCCCATTTAAATTAAAGAAGTTGATGGCATTTTCGGTTAAACCGGAAGTATGTTATTAACAAAAAATGTACATCAGATGCATTTTGTTCCATTGCACTTACCTTCAAATTTTCATAAATAACGTTCTTTTCGTTTAAAAGATATTTACTTGGTTCCATGCTTTATCCCAACCCCGTATGTATAACAATGCAGCAAAATAGGAATGTAAATGTTTCCTAATAAACTTTTACGACTGGGAAACCTTTTTGGAGAATTCAGTATTAGCTCTAGACGAAAACAGTAAATACAAAATAACCACAACGTACCCGGGAATGTCTGTCTACCGATTTATCCACGTCTGGGTTGAATTCCCATGGAAAGGTTTATATTAGTTCTCAGTTACTGTTTAGAAATATGAATTTTTGAAGATACAGGTTGTTCCGAAACAGAGTGTTTAGGGTTTTTTGACCTGGAGTTTGCTGAGTTCTTGTTTTGGCGTCTTATATTTATTTTGAATCCACCGACATGTACAACCACGTGCAGCAATTTTTGATACTCCAAATACTGGTTCAAGACCAGTGAATACAGCTTTGCTAGGGTGTCTCCCGTTGTGCCCTTGTGCAATTTAGAGTTACTATATTCTGGTTTGCCAGGGTTGAGTTTATGTAAGCAGTAACCAGTCTAGATCTGATATGGGGACATGCTAAAGAGTTCAGTGCAGTGTGTATATTAGAACAATTCTCTGACGGTTCGAAAACCGTTCAAACATGTCCACATTCTAGAGTAGGGACGATTTCCGAAATAAGCAAACTCAAATGTTTTGTGAAGGGGCTGGCTGAGAGCAATTCTAAAATTGCCGGATCCCTTTTGCAGTTTGTGTATGCATTGTTTTGGATGATTGAATTTGTAGCCAGTTCTAGATCATAAGATATGTTCGGGTTTTTTCAAACTAGGGAGGATTCCGAATGATCCGAGAATAGTTCTAGTTAAAATACGTAACTAGTTAGGAAGTGTCCAGAAACAAGAAGCCGAGCCTGGAAACCCGAATCAGCCTTATACAAGGAACCAATTTACAACATGTAAATGATATAAATAAAGTCCAATTATTTACAAAGTAAGTAATATAAGGTTTTTTATCTACTTCTAGATAACATTGGATTTTTTCCATGAAATTTGTATCAATAATTCCAAGGTTTCAAAATAATTAAAACCAGTACGCAAAAGAATTATAAAAAAAAAACGTTTTTTTGAAAAAATAAGGGTTTCAAAGGAAAAATTTAAATTTAAAATTTCGCACTAAAACGCTATGATAGTAATGGCGTCTTTATGACATCATACATCTGTAAATACTTAAAATATTTCAGTTTGCAACTTAAATATTTATTTTCAATGCTAATTTGAATTATTTTACGTTAGTCATGAATTCTATAAGGAGTAAATATCATTTAAACGATACAAAACCAGAAAATACGACAAAAGTTCGAGCGATATACAAAAGATTGACGTCACACGTTTTAGCGGATTCTCATATTTTGTATTTATATTTTCACTAGTAACACTACTAGATGTCTTATTATGTCGTCTTCGGCTGGTATTCGGTAAGAAATTCTACACCGACAGAGCGGATATACCTGTGGAAGAACTGGCGCTTATTCTTTAAGACTATGCCTTCAACCTGCGAAAAAAGAACTCCGAAGACTACAAGGAGAGTGTTATCAAAGTTCTATGGAACTCTACAGCTAAGCAGTTGCAGGAATATTTTTTCGAAAGGTATAATCGCAAATTTAATCCATTCTCTGACATAGAATTTGTTAACCCAAGAGCTGCAAAAAATGCTAAGCATCGGAAGCTACAAATAGATCCAACCAAGAGAAAGGCAAGTTCATCCGCATTATCACCAGACGAATTGAGAAAGATTATTGAGCTTTGGGACGAAAACACTCCGGAAGGATTGCAAAGAAAGTTCTTTCACATTGCTGCTCATGAATTGTCCTGGAGAGGAAATGAAGGAGCGGCAGCAACAATAGAATATTTTGTGGAGGAAATTGACAATCAAGGGGAACCAACAGGACGCATTGAGTATAACCCGGTTTTCTCCAAGACCACCCAAGGCGGTTCAAAAAGAATGGTCGACATAAAGTGGCTAGTGCCGAATACAGTCAATGAAGAATTATGCCCAGTTAGCAACCAATAAGCAAGCGAGACCAACTCATCAAAACGAATCGTTTATTTTTAACTCCAAATCCAAACAGGCAGCACCCCAATTCCAAAGGCTGGTACAAGAACAGAACAGTTGGACAAAATACAATATCTTCCTGGTTCAAATCGGCGGCATCAGTGATTGGAATCGATGTCAACAAGATCAAGATAACAAATCATTCTGCTAGGGCCACTGCTGTTTCAACTTTAGCCAAAACGGGAATTGGAGAACAGCAATTAATTAAAATAACATGGCATGGTAGCAGTCACTCCATAAAACCATATCTGCAAATTGACTCGGGCCATCATCAGGATATAATTGACGCAATGAGGTCTGCTTCAACTTCTGCAAAGACAATCCAAGAATCTCTAAAGCAACTTCTAATCAACCTGCCATAGTATATAATAATTGTGTTTTCAATATAAACATTAATCATAATGGTCCAAAGAATTTAGAAAGCATCTAAGCTTGTAGTTGAAATGAATCAAAATTATCATGTGAACAAATAAAAATTAGATTGCCAAAAAAAAATATTCTGTCGTTATAAACGTCAAAAAAGTTTCCAGTATAATTCATCCGTTGTGATGGTGATCTGTCAGAAATACACGTTCTGATTGGTTAAAAATCACATGTGCGGAATTTTCACTAAAATAAATATAATCACAATTGGAAAAATACGTGAATGTTTTGGGATTTTTCATCATTATTCCAGCTATTCTTAGTGATTGTCTATTATTTCAAATGATTTCATCATGCCTATTCTCTCGCATACACTCACAAGAGTCAATATTCGGATTGAACAGCGATGAATGATAAAAAAAAACATTGAACGTTTAAAGTTGATGAATATTCCTGTGTAATGAAAAAAAAATCGATAGGAAAATGTTTCCTAGCAACTACGGACGTTGAACGCTTTTGAAAAGTCGAGAGTACAAGTTATTTCACCAACGACAGTAGTAGTAGTCGTCATACGCGGTGGTTCTATACAGATTTTCTTATTTTCCATGGAGTTTATTGCTCTTTCTATAATTTGCTTCTGGAACAGGAACTGGGAGTCTAGACTGGTTCGATATTTTCTAATAATGTGTGAAAATGTATTTAAACCGTTTTACCAAACAAAGTGTTGCATTGTTTCATTAATAATATAATTAAATGGATGAATTAGTTATTTTAAATATATTATATACAAATCCGAATTGAGTCTACTTCAAACAAAAATGGAAAATATGTTAAAAGTTTGTCTAAAATCAATTGAAATTTTTTAAATCCCTACTAACTTACAGCGTTCGTATAAAGTTCTTATCATTTGGAGATTACAGTCCTACCGGTTCGTCAATTATCTCTTATGGGTCTATTCTGTGCACGTCTGGAAGATAATCTGTAACTTTACAGGTGAATTGCTATTCTGCGTACAACTGTATCTTACAGAAATCTTTAAAATAGTTACAGATTTGGTAAATATTTACGTGTGTATTGACTGCTGTCGTTGGAAATGGAATATTTTTGTACAGTTTGAGGTTGTCTCTGGTTAAAGTTATAGGTTAGAAGTATCGAAATTTGACGTACAGTAGTTCAAATGTCTATCTGTAATTCAGTGAGTTACATACAACATCACAGAATCGCAAAGTTACAGATTCTGTAAAATCCTATTTACAGAACTTTCGTTAGCTACAGATTCGTAAGCTATTACGAAAAACACAGAATCGACCTACTAATCTCTGTATAAATGTGGACGTCGAACTTTATTGCGAACAAACAGGAAAACAGATGTTTGTATGTATGATGGGGTGACCTTCACTGATAGCTAAAAGATCTATTGCGCCCCCTTACTTCTACTTAGTTTCTGAGGAGAGTCTCAGAGACTAGTAGCTCCTTTAGTCCTATTTCCTTGAGGAATTTTAGGACATCTGCAGGTCTCAACTTAGGTAAATGTCCCTCTTCTATCCAATAATCTCCTAGGTGTTGTGCCCTAGGATTCTGAATTGCTGACCTATCCAGAGTTCTTCTAAATTGTTTTATTGAAAACTTCTTTAGCCACGTTGTGTGATTTTTGGTAGGAGCAAAAATGTTGGTTCAAGGCGTCACCGTCTAACCGTCACCTCCTAGCATGGGCGTTTCTAAACGTTAATTTATTTGTAAAAATTTCCATTTAGCATTGGCGTACGATACAATTTTATATGGGGTTATTTTATTTGTAAAAACGCCCAACCTTGGGTGTGCGATGAAATTTCAAGGATTAAATTAATTGTGAAATTTTCCAAATCATTGGCGCACGTTACATTTATTAAAAGGATTAGTGTGGATTTATGCAGACACATTTAACAATTATCAATTAGCATTTAACAATTAACATTTATCAATTAACAATTAGTAAAACTGCCATCGTTTATGCAGACACAATTATAAATTAGGAGAAAATAGTAAGCATGCGCACGAGCCCGAGATTCTAGTTATTTACAATAACCATTAACCCTACATTTTCATGTCCATTTGTGCATTGGAATAATTTTAAAGATGAATAATTTTGAAGAAGCTGAGATTTTTTTTCTTTTATTAACGATGCTGACGGCAAGTATGTTCTTATTGAAAAAAGGCAGGGAAAACTTCAGTACTAGTTGCGCACTAGATGAAAATTCGGTACAATTAATTTAAGAAGTTCAAAGTTGGCCAACTTCGCAATTGTTAAATGATAATTGTTAATTGTGTGCATAAATGGAGTCATAGTGAAATGAGTAGTTCAACTTATAATTGATAAATGTTAATTGTTAAATGCTAATTGATAATTGTTAAATGTGTCTGCATAAATCCACACTTAATTTATTCGTTTTTTCACTTATGTCGGTAGTACTCATGACTTTAATGAGACAGCATGTATATTTTTACAGCAATCGAAAGTTGAGTCCTTTATAAAATTTTTAAGGTATTTTTGTAGCATAACTAATCTATAAATTCAATAATATCAAAGATTAAAAAGAAACAATTAAACTGGTTTGGCCACCTAGTAAGAATGAAGCAAGATATAATTGCGAGAAAAAAAAAAGACAAAGAAGACCCAGGAGGAAAGGGATAGACCCGATTGAAGAAATTGAAAAGAACAAATAAAAAACATTAGGAGAGATGAAGGCATTAGCCAGGGACATAAAAGAATGGGCACAGGAAGAACTCCAATTCGACGCCTGAGAAGGCATAAGGATAAGAGAAAGAAAGAAAAGTGTATTTTTCCAAAAAAATTACATCTTCATATTTATATACAGTGGATAGTTTTTGTTGAGATGCTCTGTGGAATGAGTTTTAAGAATGAATAACCCTATTACTACGTATAAAAATACTCACGGATAGAGTTGATTTTGGGAGATACAAAATACACTTTGGCACGTAATTCCATGCATTCAACAAAAACACGACCAACTCGATCGAAACACGAGTACACGGGCGTACATGAACTGCGGACCAAAAACCATAAATGATTTTTAAAATTTGTCATGTGTTTTTAATGACCCATGAATTGCGGACCAAGTCGAAAGGGCCACCTGAAATCAGGAGCGTTTAAATGTAGCTCTTACCAACGTTGCCAAGTGTAGTCCTAAACTAAAACGTTTGTGTTTTGGAAAGTAAAAATATTTTAATAATGATATTTATCACGAATGCATAGATACATTTTCCCTAATCGAAAAATTGAATTGTGTAATTGACAGATTATTATAATAATTTTCAATAATAACCTAACTAAAACCACCCTACCTAACCCCCTACCCTTATCCGAATCGAAAAATTGAATTGTGTAATTGACAGATTATTATAATAATTTTCAATAATAACCTAACTAAAACCACCCTACCTTACCCCCTACCCTAATCCGAATCGAAAAATTCTTCGTATTTTTAGTCAATTTTTGAAAAAAACAATAAGAAAATAAAAATAAAAATAAAAATATCTTGACTCGGACACGACTCGAACCTGGTACCTCTGTGTTAGGAGCCCAGCACACTTACGCTGGGCTAATCTCTGCACACGTTAACGATATCGATAGATATTGAAATGATAATGGTTTACTATTCCCTAATTTTTACACCTTACCTTTACCCTAGTTGTATAAACTTAAGCTTAGTCCGCAATTCATGGTTTTTAAAAGAGGGGTCTTCTTGGTTTGGTCCGCAGTTCGAGTACGGAATTATTGGAATCAGGTAATCGGTCCGCAATTCGAGGCCGCCGGAGTACACAGCTGGGCATCATACTCGTTGACGTCAGCAGCTTTGGCGGTATAGAGTTCGTTTGAAATGGTTTTAAACAACTCGGAACTTTATAGTATGTTTTAAAAGTTAATTTTGATTTGAAAAAAAAAGCCTTGTGAATTAGGATAAAAAATTGGAAAGTGCAAACTCACTTGTTTCACTATGATCAGTCTGCCCTGTTTGTACACGTACTCTAAATTAAGTTCAATCATCAAATTATCTACATTTTACAAAACAATCTGATTAAATTATATTCTTCCTTGAAATTCGTAAGTTCATCGACCTGAAATCACTGATTGGCTATTACTGAACGAACGTTACCTAATTGAAGGCATACATACACACCTCACAGTATGTAGAATATTGTTTTTATTTAATTACATTTTGACAGACCCCCGCGAAGGTTAGCTTTGTTGTGGTTATATTCAATCAACTGTCTGAGCGTTGAACCCCGTTATTAATCTTTCCCACTCTCCTGTCTTATTAAATTTAATCTATCAATTTATTTTACCGACATTAGAGAACTTTTTCAATTTTTATTGGAATTTCGTTTAAATCCATTAATATTATCCAGTGTGGTTATCAAAGCCGCATCTAATTTGAACTTGAGCTAACAAAGAAAAATGTAACGCAATAAAAAAGCATCACCAGCGACCTTTTCTTGAAATATGGTAAATTTGAGATATTTTGTTAAATGTAATGTAATAAATTTTATTTTGAAGTGCTACGTAGGGGGGGGGGTTGATCGAAAGGTACGGTAAGCTACATTGGGCGAGGGGTGGGTAAAAATTATATTAGAATGGTTTGACGTCGCACTGGACGAAATGATGCGGAGGTTCCGAAAGGCACACACACACAATTTACCGAGTGTAGACGTTGAAATGCTGATATAGATACTTTTCCAGCTAGACAGTTGGTAAGAGTGGTGTTGTTACTTAAGGTAGACTTCCGAACAATGAGGCAAACGGCAGAGGCAGACGACGACAGCAGTTGACGTTGAGCAGCATGTCCCGTCGTCCTACATTCCGAATCCAACTGCAGTTATAGTGCGGTTCTCAGACTTATCTGTGCTTGTCTCTTGTAAGTCTTCAAAAGTGAATAATACAATACATCAAGTTTTGTTAGAGGAAGACGATGATTTGTTGCTGTACTTACATTTTTTTGAAAGAAGAAGGCCAGTACTACCAGTGTATAAGTGCAGGATCACCGAAGGCTCTTTTGAAACACTCATAAAAAGGCATTTAAATGCGAATGAAATCATATTTAGAAATTACTGCCGGTTTAATAAAACACAGTTTGATTTTTTGCTAACTTTAATTTATCAGGAACTTACACCAAAAACTACAAGGAATGTAATAACGCCTCAAGAAAAATGATCTTTATAATCTGCATGTTTGCGACCAAATAAAGGGGGATGTTGAGATACCAAATTAATTAAATGTTCACTGTCTTCGCCTTCCAACACATCCGTTAAGTTCGACGGCACGCAGCACTACTGTGCAAATACATATCAACCTACCAGCCGCGTAGCAGCACAATATGTCGTTACTGTCCCGGAAAATGTCCCTGATTTAGTTATATCGAGTATATATATGCTAAATTTTACTACACAACACTAGCGAATAACGAAATAAACTACAGAGATCAAGCTTATAACATTTTAAATAAAATAATGCGTTTTCTAAATGATGGTTCATCATACGTTTGCTGAACTTATGTACTTATTTTAATACGACCGTACGTTGGAAACAATGTCTCGGCCTCGCAAAAAGTACCACTTTAATTATTTTACAAACCTCTAGGCAATTTCGGCACGCTTTGGTTGGTAGGGACTTTGATTAACCAATTGATAGGTCCTACGTCACAAGTATGACGTAAAGTACCAATTTCAGGCGAAACTGTTTGGTTAGATCAGCTGATTGATTCCATCATTACAAAACTGGAAGAATTTTAGAATATTGTCAAAAAATACAATTCGTTCCAACGACTTACAAATAAAAATCGAAACAAAAACTACTTTTGACAAGGATAGAAAGCTACCAATTTGATTTGACAGACCAAAAAGGGTACCAAAGTTAGATTGACGTCATCGTTTTTCGAAACGAAATCGATTGGTATGTATGCCGTGCCGAAATCGCCTTCTGTCTCACGGTGGAAGGTAAGTGTGCAATACAATATTAACAATACTTTTGACTCCGTTATACAGTTAATTTTCTGAACAGTTTCATATTGATATGCGGTGAAATAGGCCTCATCAACTCAAAAATCGCGCCAACATTGGAACATTTTTCTCTAGGATTGTCCCGCATTGACAGTTTTTAAATATGGTCACTTAAGCAGATGTACTGGATTATTTGAAAAAACTTTTATTCAACATTTTTTTTGTAATCCTAACGGAAATCGAAATATTAGCAAGTTACGTTGCTTTATGTACACACTGTATTCATATTTAAACAAATTGGCAATAGATACAGTTCCTATTTATGAATGCAAAGTGACTTGACCTTGGCGTAACAAAATTGGATATTGTGACGGATAAATTGCTTTGGAATATTTAGAAGAAAAAAAAACAAATATACAACCTAGAGTGCTTGGGGAAATTATAATCCATAATTTCAATAAAAAAAACATTAGATGTCCCTATTACGATAAAAGGTTCAAACTGTGAGTAGGAGCACGAACGTTTGTTTATTTTGACAAGTACAAAATAAACATCGTGAAAAATTGATTTTCAAATTTAATATTTTCTTATTTTTCCCGGAATTATTATAAAAGTTGTTATGGAAAATTAAATTTCATAAAAATATTAATATTACCTTGAATTAAAAATAAAAAACTATACGAATACAGTGCGCGTCAAAAGTTACTTAATCAAAGGTACCTTAAAAATTTCAGTGTTAGTCCAAATGAGAAAACATTCAGATAAAAAAGATATTAAATTGGTGCAGAACTGCAAACCTGTGCGCAAGAATTTCGGACAGATGCATGAACTGCGGACAAGTGCCGTAGGGGTCCGTTAATCACTGCACGAATTGCGGACAAGGGTCGGTCAGGTAAAATCAACAGGTAAAGGGTTAGGGGGTTAGGTTAGTTGAATATTATTATTCATATTTCTATCACTCAACATTACTTACTCCCAATTTAATTCAAATTTTTATTCGGCATATTCCGATATTTTTAAATTTATTGACATTTTAAAGAATATGCAAATTCGGTCATACATAAAAATTAAGACAGCTGGTACCTTTAAAAATAGCAAACTTACAGAGTATACCAAAAAAGGCAAGATTCTATTAACTGTTTGTCTCGTTTTAATTTTATTAAATTACTATTTAGTGTATTTGTATTATTTCTTACCTGTTTAGAAATTGGACCAACAGACCTATAGGATTATATTGACCCATTTTCAGCAACGGATTATAGCAAATATTTTGGCCCAACTGAATGGTCTCCTAACCAAGTACAGTATCCGCCAAAATAAACAGTACCGAAAATAAAAATAAAAATTAATTTTTAATTTCTGTAATGTAAGTGTTCAAAATGTTCACCATTTCGTCGCAAACAAGCTTCATATCGATTTTGTAAGTCAATAAACATATTTATAAAAAGTGGTTGATGTAACTGCCGAAAAATATTTTGTATTGTTTCCCGTAGTTCGGCAATATTCGCCGGCGGATTTTCCGAGTGAAATATTTTGTCCTTCATTATGCCCCAAATGTATGCGTCAGGTGGCGTCAGATCAGGTGAATGAGAAGGATATTCGAAGTCTGTTCCCCGAGAAATTATTCTATTATCGAAATGCTGACGGAGTAAGTCTAAGGTGCGCACAGCTGTATGGCTCGTTGCACCATCTTGTTGGAACCATTGTGTGCGAAACTGTAGATATTCCGTGCACGGCAAAAGTTATTTAGATCTCTCACAAAAGGTATAATAATTTTCTCTCTATAACGCTCTTGGTTGACAGTAAGTGGATTCTGATTATCATCTTCAACGAAATAAGGACCAATCATTCCATGACCAGATACCGCGCACCAAACGGTAACTCGAAGACTGTGGAGTGGTTGCTCTACAATGACATCAGGACGTTCAAATCCAAGGAATCTGGTTGTTTGTCGATTAATATAGCCGCTAAGATGAACGTGACTCTCGTCTGAAAACCATATGTTTTTCAAAAATTCGGGATCTTCGTAAATTAAACTCAACATGCGACCACAGTAAATTTCTCTTGCACGTTTATCCGCAGCATTTAGTCGTTGTCCAACTTGAATACGGTATGGATAACCACCAATTGATTTGAACATGCGACGTAAAGACGTTTCACTAATGTTGAGTTTACATGCAGTTCTTACAAGACTTCCTTGAGGTGATTGCACAACTTGGTTAAAAACACGTCCTTCATTTTCGTTAGTGCATACTGTTTTTCGACGACCTGAAGAACCTTTACGTTGACACAATACACTACCAGTGCGACGAAATTTTTCAACAACAGCTAACATCACACTTTTACTAGGAGCTGCTTTATTAAATTTTTGTTGATATTTTATTGACACCTGTTCTAAGCTTGGACCATCATTACGACCTTTTCCGTATGAACGAAAATAATGCTCTACCAAAAACACTTTTTCTTCCGTTGTTAGAACCATTTTAAATCAAATTTAACTGCAGCGTACTATTAATATATCAACTAATGACAATTAAGTCAAATATGACAAATCCATATTACATAAACAACTCCACAGCACTCTCTGTTTCGGTACTGTTTATTTTGGCGGATACCGTAATTGCAGATCGACTTGAGAGGGTTTTCTTGATAACCCAATATATAATAAAAATAGTTTTCGCAACAAAAGGATTTAGAATAAGAACAAAAGATCAATTGGGAGAAAGAAACAAAATTAGGGAATAAATAAAAGAAGATCAAGTCCAGTGAAAAAGGATATACTATAATCATGAAGTCCAAAGATTTTATAAAATAGTCTCTCTTTTTTCGAAAATCTACACCAATAAACTATGTATATTTTGAATAATATATAGCGTAAACAAGAAATTAATAAAAATGATACAAAATTAATCAGATTGAGGCAAATTTGTATAAATTTAAATGTCAGGAAACGATAAGAACTGAAATTTATCATCTCTAAACAATAATTAATCACACGACCCGATGGACTAACCTAATTCGTGCGACTAAATCTAAGCGATTAAACTTAACTGTTTTAGCGGAATCTGTTGATGAAATAACAACAATAAATTTCATTTCAGTTTCGCAGCGCATTTTTTTATTGTTTCGAAAATTTAACGTTATTCGCCTTGGATCGTTTCCTTATTTTTTTATATTAACATATTTATCTCAAAAATACGAAATATTCATTTCATTTATTCAATTAAAAGAACAATTTTCGTTGAATAATATGAAAATAAAAAACAACCAATTAACTGTTATGGAATACCGTAAGAACGGAATTTTATTTTCATATTTTGTTGGCAGCATTTTGGAACTACAACCTTGCTCTGGTGGAGTCTAGCACTGTACTATGCGGTATTCTCAACTCAACAGTCGGGTTAGAGCTGATGCCCTAGCTTCGCACGTTATGACACAATGTAGCGGAGGAAGGTCTAGCATTGTTTCCAGCGCCACTGTAGGAGTATTTTTTGTACCTAAGAGTAGAGTGAATTTTTTCATTTATAATTGCACAAGTGGTTTGTATTTTATCGGGTAAATTTGGGTTGTTTAATGAGAAATTTACCCAATATCAATACAAACCTCGAGTGTAATTCGGCAGGACAATTTAATGAATGAGAAATTTGGAAACATATCAATGCAAACTTTATTTATGAAACATTAAAAATAAACACATTTTTATTTTAATGTACAATTATTAAAAACGAAGTTATTGAAATTCATACTAGGAACAGTGATATCGCTGCGGGTGCCACAGCTAATGGTTTCTGTTGTAGATGTTGAAGTTTTTTCATTTTCCAAACGAATTGATTGAATAATGCTTGAATGATACTCTTTGTCAACTTGTAAGTATGGTTTTATTGATGATGAATTGCTGTGTCCTGTTATTTTTATTAGAGCTTGTTCTTCAATTCCTCTTTTATTTAATTCGCTAACTGCTGCCGCTCGATTTGAGTGGTTTGAAATTTTGACACGTTTGACATCTAAACCAATGCGTTGTGCTGAGCGTTTAGTCCATTTGGAAATCGGCAAATTCTTGTACCAACCTTTAGAATTTTTCTTTTTCCAATAGGGATTTGGTGTAAGAAATACTCTGTCCGAAGTTATAAAAGTGTTTCGTTTTTCCATTAACTTTTTGAATAAACGTATTGGGCAAATATCTTCGTCGAAAATATTAGGCGTGATCCATTTGCTGTCACACAATTTATTGTTGCCGCCTTGTCTCGTTTTCGAAAATAGAGGATTATACTCGATACGTCCAGTTTCTTTTCCATTATTTTCAATTTCAGATACGAAATAAGTGGTTTAGCAGTAAGCTGCTTCTCCTCCGCGCCAAGCTAGTTCAAACGCCAAAATGTGATATAATTTCTTTTGAAGTCCTTCCGGTTCATTTTCGTTATATAATCTGGCCATTGCAAATACTTCAAATTTATTAAGAGCTGATGCACTACATTTTCTCTTTTGTAGGATTTTACCTTTAGCATTACGTGCAGCTCGTGATGAATTGAACTGAACATCGGTGAAAGGGTTGAATACAATATTAAATTCGTTTTTTTGTAGCATTTTAGCAGTGGTGTTCTAAATTGTAACTACCGCTTCTTTGCAGTCTTCTCCGTTACTTTTTCGCATATTAAATGCCCAATCTTGCAATATTACATTCAATTTCTCGATGGAAGTATCTGGCTCAAATGTGTATCTTTTTGTATCGCAAAACGTAGAAAATTCTCGCCAGATTGATGAGTGCGTCGCAACTGTATTAGTAGGCACACAGGTATTAACAATTTGACTAATTTCGGCATTCGTAGACACACCGAATCGACTCATTGTTAGTTCTTGAAAATTCAATAAGTTGTTGACAAACATGCCAAACTATTTATTCTGGTAACCAACATAGCGATAATTGATGAACAAATGAATAAGTGAAAAAACCACTAGTGTATTTGTCGCTGTAAAAGTTAAAGCTAACTTTTGCCGCTGTCAAAGTGACAATTGCACTGTGGCATATGCGATTTTTTATACATGAATTAAATTGTCGTGCAAAAAATTGCTCAAAATTATACAGTACTATATGTATGTATAGGGTTTGTTCAAACTGGCATTTAGGAACCGTTCTGGAATCGTTTCGAGTACAGTATAGTGCGCAAACTAGAATTATCGTCACACGAACGATGCTAACACTCAGTTGGAACGCGAAAGAAATACAGCATTTGCGTGAACGATACCTATAACCAGCTGGAACGAACTTATTGGCTAATTTTATCATGAATTATATAATCAATAATATCCAACCAATAATCATCAAAATAAAATAAGTATTTCGGCACAAAGTAAAAATACAACACAAATTATTTTAAACAGACTATCTCAGGAGACGGATATAGCCTACAATAATCAATAAGAATATATCCATTGTAGACGATTTAATGATATTATAGGAAGTATACATTTATTTATATCGACAGATTATAATTGTTTTTATTTACCGGAGTAAATGAGAATTATATTTGAAAATTATTGAAAATACAGTTAAAATCGGTTCATAGCAGAAAAAAATTACTATATTGTGTCACAGTAAAGAGGGGATCATTAAAAAAAACCACCTCTTTACTTACTTACTCAATGAACAATTAGCAGCTATTTTTTTCCTATTTCAGTGTCGAACAGGTAGCTTCACCACGTATCAGGACGAGTTTAGCAACTTTCTATTTTTAAAATGTTTTTCTAATAGAAAAAAATGAAGGATGAAATTCAACGGAACCATGAGAACGAGCACGTATATTTCTCAATGACACATTTAAAAGTAGTTTATGAATATTACCAGACAACAACCTTTTGTTCGAATTTACTTAGATCATGTCATGAGAATGAACCAGTTGTATATATCATTGTTACTATTAAGGTTTCCTTAATAAACAAAGCGGTTCGCACAAAATCTATTGACCTTTTCGTTCCTATTGGCACAGATAGACGATAGACGAGTTAGTAGTCGCTTTAATATTTTGATTGCTAACAGTTAAAACATTGACGGCAACTATTAAAGTTAAATTGAATTTATTTTCATTTTCCAGTAAGGTACATCTAAAAAGTGCGACAGATCTTAGGATCTCCACAGGCTTCAATTTAGGCCTCAGTTTCCCAAATGTGCACTCCTTTACCTTCTATATATTTTTCCATTATTGAACAGCACAAATTCCTGCGGCGTGAGTTTTCGCTTAAAAAATATTTGAAGGTTATCCCAAAATTTCGAAAGTGTTTGGTCAGTAAGTGATTAAAGCCAAGCTGGGAGCGACTGAGGTCATGATAGGACCAGACTTTCTGTGGAATTGCAAAAAACCTCACTAAGGAGAGCATCCACCAATGGATAAGCAGCCAGGCGCTGGTGACATAAAACCCCAGGACAAGGCACGCTAAACTATTCCTTAAAAGCCCTTCGGCCAAACTGTCACGCGACCTACTAAGTCAAAGTCGAGAAACGACGAATGTAGGCTGAGGAAGGATATGCACACAATTGGCCGAGCAGATGACAGCCTATGTAGGTTTTGCCAGGAAGAAGACGAAACCGCGAAGCACATACTTTGTGAGTGAGAATGCTTAGTAAGGGCGCGGCTTCACCTATTCGGAGAAGAGAAACCGAGGACAGAGGGCTACGCAAGGGAGGCGGTATCCAGGCTATTAGGTCTAGCAACAAGAATAAAGCTAGATATCGAGCTCTAAAAATAAATAGGACCACAATAGATCTGCAAAGGGATAGGACAAAGAGCCACTCCTTTTCTAACCTATTCACATATGCTGAAGATAATCTTTTTTTAATGTTATGATCAATATCCTTGTGTTAGTTGCTTATCTTAAATATACATCCAATCAATGACCGATTGGATACCAAGAAGATAATATAGATAGATTATGCTATCGTTCCAGTCGATATTAGTTGTAGCGTCAGTACGAGCTGAACACCAGTTTTTAATATCTTTTAGCCACTAGGGCAGGCGCTACTTCTTTCTCGATAGTGTCTGGAAGTCAAAAACAACAATGGGCCAAACAGTGATTTCCACGTCTTCCACTGCACCAGCGCTCTTAAACTTAAAACCATCAATATTGATAAGAGTTTTACCTTTCTGACTTACCATGACATCCATTTCTCTGGAGCACACCGAAAGCACTAACCAATTAAAGTGGTGCGTTTTTAAGCCAAAAGTCGAACGGTATCACACGCGAAACAACGAGAAGCACTACTAGCTATTATTTAAAAAATTCCTCTATTTATAGGTAAGGGTCTGTGGAAGGGTGTCGATAATACACGAATCATACTAATTATTCTAGGAATAATATTCTACCCTGCCCATTCTACCTTTGTATCCACCTGACCGCAGGACGGACATCGGTCGGGGAATAAAAACCCTTTTCCTAAACCCTCAATTTTCTGACCGCGGGACGGACATCGGTATTGCCCCTATAAACTACCGCAAAATTTCAATTAATTTTTTTTCCGTTATTCTTATTTCCTTCCATACAAATATAAATAATAAATTATCATCCTTCTCTTCCGTCATTGTAATCATCCCTACCTTCCAATATTCCAACGCATTTAATAACAATGTATTTAAACGATTATCGATTAAAACGTTACAACATAAACTTTTTTTGCATTTGTTTACAAACACAACAAATTAAAGATAAACAAAAATAGCCTGACATATACATTTGCGGTGTATTTATATTACACAACATGGGAGTGTTGATAATTGTTATTTATTCATTTAATTTCTTTAGGCGCAAATGAAAAGCGCGGTTGCCAAAAATTATGATTGATTTAATGCCAGATTTAAAACGTAATAGGTGTAATAAAAATATAGTTTTTCCACTACCAGCTATGAAGTTGACAATTATTATTGCCAACTGGGAAGTTGAATGTCTCTATTAGTGGTTAATAATTTTTTCTATTGTTAACCTAGGGTCAATAATGGACAAATTCAAATATTTTGAGAATTCAGGGATAGTAGTTTAACAAAAACTAATTTTGTGCATCCAGGAGATTGTCTTTAACATATTTGCTGCTTGAAATTTCCTAACAAGATAAAATTATTCGAATAAAAATGCTATTCGTTTAAAATTCGCGCTCAACCAAAAATGGCTGATGATATAAGAGGTGTGTTCTTTTTGACTGAGATCTCAGCTCACTTCAGTTAAAGTCGTCTGAGATAAAGTGATATGAGTAAGCATCAAAAAGAACAAACTACTCAATTGTAACGAGCGATCTGCCTACGCATGCGTGAATAAGAGACATAAAACATATAAACATAAACCTATCTGGAAACTGGATATCTCCGATAACCACGTTTTATTTTGATTTTTGTAAAAATAGTTTCAAAGAAAATAGTATCCATTATTAGAAAGAAAATTAGGTTATGTGTGTTTATATGTAAACAAAATCAAATAATTCTTCATCCCCTCCACTTTATTTCCGACTCAAGTCCAACTGATACCCCCTTACATCACATTCAGGGGGAGGAAAAATCTCAGCTCACTTCGAAGTGAGTAAATCAAAAAGAACGCGCACATTACCGGTATGAGCTGAGATTAACTGAGAACTCAGTCAAAAAGAACACACCTAAGGAGTGAATTCATAATCTATGGGTTAGGAGAGGAGCGAAAACAGACAGTGTACGTGTCAGTCAGACGACGGGGTAAACGCCTAGGGAGAAATCAGCTTGAACGATTAGGGGGCTCCTTACCGACACTGTCAAAATTCTAGAAGAGTAAACAAAAGTATGATTCTATGCCAACATAAACAATGTAAAAGTTTATTTATTTATTCTGCTTGATTCCATGTCGCAGTGTATATAATAAGTTGCTTGATTGTTGTATGTATAAAACATGAATATTTTATTGTTAAATTTTTTTACCAAAGCTTGTGAAATTTCTGAAAGTGGAGAGTAGGGATTTGAGACAATAGACAAAAAGAAATTTAGTATCGTCAGTAGATATACTATAGGGATTCTGGACCACTACTTCAAAAATCTCCGCTGGTGGCGCTGAGAGCGGCGTTGGCGGCGTTCCGCGGCGTTGGCCGCCATTTTTAGTCCTCTTTTTAAAACTCTCAAATAATTTAATTAAAAAACTTTAACTCGGGTGTGGATCGAACCCCGAACCTACGCGCTTATAGCAATGCATCTAACATAGTCCGCCACGATCTCTCATACATAACATTGTCGAAGAAAAGTATATTACGTGAGCGCGCACCGTACGCTGGCGGGTAGGAGTCTCGGTGGCGACATCTACATGCGGGTAGTCTATGGGCCGGTGGCCTGCGGGTAGGAGTCTGCCGCGGGAGTCTGTCCGCCATTTTTTATCCATGCGCGCGGGGCGATCAAAATCAAATTGTACAAAAATCACATTATCATTATCATGATTAATCGTATTTTTGTACGGGCGTATATCACAAAAGGACCGTGAAAGGCAGGTCAGCACCCTCGTGTCATCCAATCATAGCAAACTCGAAAGGTATTAACGGCTATTCGTGAAATCATAGCAAACTCGAAAGGTATTAACGGCTATTCGTGAATCATATACAGGGCGGAGTATCTTTGAATGGTAGGACTTAAGCAAACGATAAGGTATTAACGGCTATTCGTGAATCATATACAGGGCGGAGTATGGTAGGTCGACTTTAGCAAACGATAAGGTAACTTTTTTGTGTCAACCCCAAGTGTTACGTCGTCACGTGGTACATCGCCACGTGGTACGTCGTCACGTGGTACGTCGTCACGTGGTACGTCACGTCGTCACGTCACGTCACGTCGTCACGTGGTACGTCATCACGTCACGTCACGTTGGAGGGAAGCTTCGAAACATTACATTGGCGAGACATTTCTTGTGAGGTTATGAAGTCGGATTGTGGCGAAGTCGTCAGACGTGGAGCAGACTTCGTATAAACTGGATGTCCCGCAAATTACTTATCCATTAAGACGTATCCAACCATGTTCAACAAAACCGAAGAGAATATGGAAAATGAGATTTATAATGTCTTCACCATGACATGTCTAATATTAATATCTGTCTTGGTTTTAATTTTAAAAATTATTTTAAAAATTGTAAAACGAAAATTTGTATCTTCATGCAATATAAAAGTTGATGAATATACAGAGTGTTTCAATAAAAACCCAACGTTTCTGTAAAAAACTTTATTTATAATGGTAATACAGTATTTGAAAACCAGTGGCCGTACAAAGGAGACACATATTATAAATTCAGCGAATATACAAAGAAGGTTATGGAAGCTGGAAAATTTAATTGGAACTGGTTTGGAATACCGTATCCCAATGAAGGATTAAAAGAACAACTAAAGAATTTACTTAGCAAAATTATATCTTTTTATGAATAAATCAATATGTTTTCCTAGGTAACTGATTTAATTAAATTCCTATTTCTCCCAATCTTATGACATGAATGTAGGAAAAAAAAATAAAAAATGAATTATATTATATATATATTTATGATGATCAATAACTATAAAACTTACACATCTTAAAAGTCTAAATTACAAAATTTGATTGAACCGACAAAAGATTAATATATTTATGATAAACAATAACTATAAAACTTACACATCTTAAAAGTCTAAGTCACAAAATTTGATCGAACCGACAAAAGATTGAATTATAAAAATGAAAACAAAAGAATGAATTAAAAAATACTAGAATCCATCAAAATGGTCAATATCGCTATCACTATCATATGTTCCCCTAAATCTGAGAGTTCTAGGAGAATTATGAAGTTTCGCAATACAAGAATCTTTATCATTTGTTTCAAAAAGTACTGTTCTATAACAACTTTGACACCACCAATCTTTATTGTGGTACAAGTCGCGAATTATATCTTCTGACTCGCAAACATCATGATAATGATCGTTGATTACAATCAAATGTTTCCTCAATCTTTTATGACATCCTTTTATGCTATCAAAACATTCTTTACAAACATATATGTTATATCTATCAATCCTATAATAGTTAACCCATACACAATATTCAGACTCGTCTTCAAATATGTAGCCCCAGTCAGATCTAGCAAGTACAGCATTTCGGTCTTTGTACAGAATATCTCGTGAACAATGAACAAAATTGAGATTTCTGCAAAAGCGTGACTGATCATTTTTAGCAGTTTTATTCAAAAACCTCCACTTGTATTCCGCAAATTTTTTTGCGATTTGTTTGGTAAGAGTCCATGGTAATTTTGATGATTCGAAAAAATCTGCTAGACATTCTATATTCTCACAAATTATTTTTATACAGTTTTCACTCAATGTATTCATATCTAAAACAATAAGAGTACATTTTTTATATACATATACTCATCAAAAATTGCAATATTACTCAGTGTTACTTAATTTGTAATGACCCCAAGGAAGCGTATCAAACGACTCGGGAATTAGCGACCGCTTATCATCTTCAGGAGAAAGACCCACTTTCTTTTGTTCAATGCTGAAAACGTTATGTGCATAGGACCGAATTGTGTTTTGGAAAATGTACTTCGACTCCCAGTTTTTTAAACAGTTCAAGTAATCTTCGAAAGTAATTTTATTTTTTACAACATTTTTCTTTACCCCCTTAGATTTTTTCACTATTTTCCCACCCTTAACTTTAAAAGCATACATTTTTGAACGTAGCCCTATGAAATGCGTCATAATAGAACCATTACATTCATCTTTCATCAAACCTAACACCTTTTTGTTTGCTAACGGAATGTTAAAGTGATTACCCTCCGCATAATCACTCGTATCAAACATGTGTATATCATCCTTTATCACTTCTTCGTATACGTCATTACAATGAAGTTCATACGTGAAACTATCTGTATCTGTATACATTAATTTACAATTTTTTTTTCCCAATTTAGGGATGATGTATGAATAATGGAAGTCATACATACAAGTTTTTGAAATGTCTAAAATGACCATCCCAATGTACAGGGGCTTATTGAAAACGAGATTACTCTTTTTTAATTCTATTGCAACTAAATTTTCCTCAAAAATTGTTCTAGAATGAAACCAAGGACTAGCAATCAAGTTTTTAGCTCCATAACGTCCCAAATATGATCTTGATAATTTCACCACTCTATGATTCCGTATATTTTCCATGGTTTTACCAAACACCGCGTTATTCATCAATTTATACAAATTTTTTGCAAAAGCTGTAGTAGCTTCCGTTCTTAGTTTAGTATTTAAAGCGATGTAGGGTTTTAGCCATGCAGCTTGTTTAAATTTTAAAATTCTATGTATTTTTGTTAAAATTAAACCATTTGCTAAAGCTTGTTTTAAATTTCGATAGTGTAAGATATAATTATGTTTATTGTGTAGGGTAGCCATGAGTTTTTTTAATTTTGAATTGGGAGGCGTTTTGTGTTCAGGACAAAAAGGAAAATCTTGATGTAGATCGTGTAGCTCCTTAGGGTACTCCAGGTCTACCTCAAGAATGTACCCCTCTGGAGAGTCGTCTGCAATTTGATTGATATCAATGTTCGTGTTATCTTCCCATTTGAAGTCTGCATAAGGGAGGAATTCTGACATCGCCCACCCGTACAGGTTGTTTATGTCCAGGTGTAGGAGGTACTTGGAGGGTTTTTGAGGATCATACTCCTCCTCCATGTATTTATTGTTGGCTTCGGAATATCGATTTGAGCAAACAGATATGCCTCCCCGAATACCCCTCTCAATAAACATAATCATATCAATATCTTTAAGTAATTCTAATTTTATTTTAGTATACTTCAACATAGCATCCCACGTATACCCAGGAAGAGTATAGTACCATGCAGGATCTAGCTGATACGTTTGCAAACAATTACTTCGTAACTGCTCAAAAACGTCTGCTAATAACAGTATGTCTGTTTTCATATATAGTTGACTATACTCTCCCAGGCTAGCGGTATCAAAATACTCCCAAACATTTTTTGCATGACTATATTGTTCCATGGAAATATTCGAATCATAAAGTCTATTGTAAAAATTTTCAATAGACGGTAATTCCACGTCGTTGAGCTTTTCTATACAATCGATGTAATCGTATGGAAAAACCCCTTTTTTCATCAAAAGTTTCAGTTTTTGGTTATTTAAATCATGAAACTCGTGTTTTAAATTTTTAAAATCATCCTCCTTCAGTGTAGATACCAGTTCGTCTAGACTTGCTCCCATAAATCTAAAGGAGTCTATGAACCTAAACTTGATGTTAGTTTCAGAGTCATGTAGGGTAAAACTTATATATTTTTCCTTATTTATTGGTAGTATGGAAACCTTACCACGTTTTGCAATTTCCTTAATAACAAAATGTAAGTCGTAGCCGCTCAAGTTATGCATGATGATTGGAACAACAAAGACTTTTTTAAAATTCAAATTGCATGCTTGATGGGCGTATCCACGAAATTCCCCAGTGAAATGATTATGATCTCTAACGACTATATCTTTATCTGTAAATTCATGTTCACAAATGTGACAATTTAGTGCATTTACCAAGTTAGGTGTACCACCAAGGGGTATTATATCTAAAATTTTGGACTGAACAAATTTTGCTACATCAGTTAACTGATTGGTAAACCAATCTATGCAGTCTTCACCCTGATGATATTTATAACATGAAAGCTGATCATCGTAAGCACATTTTAAATAATAGCCTGCAGAAAAAGCTACGTGTTGTTGATATTTTTTAGTTTTATCTGTTTTTTGTTGATCTGTATAAGCCTTTAGTATAGATTCTAAATCACTATAAATAACAAAGGGACATTTCTGCTTATAAATAAAATTTTTAAATTCAATGTGAGTATAATTGGGAAAAGAAATTTTTGACTCATTCATATTTTTACAAACACTTTCATGCTTATCCAAAATTTGCTTACTATGAAAATAGTTCAAACACCTATCGCAAATAAATTTTTTATTCCTAGATCTATTAAGTTGAGATGAAATTAATCTAGATAAATCTTTTATCCAACAATAGTGGTACTTAATGTTTTCATTCGTATCGTCTACAGGAGGTGCATCATAATCATTTAACTTAGGATAATACTTGGATTGTAACAGCAATAGATTAACATGTCTTTCAAGTTTATTTTTAGTTAATCTTGTGGTAACTACTGTATAAAATGTAGATTTATTCGATTGATTTAGTTCTAAAGAGTATACGTTTACTGATATATTATTTAATTTTTCAAATTTTGTAATTTGGGTTAGTGGCATTTTAACATCTAAACCCTTTGTATTTAGAACTTCAGAGTAATGTGGATACGATGAAGTACGATTACTATGTTTAGTAGCAGGATTTAAAAAACTGTTTACTGCCCAGTAAAAACAAGCTTGGTCCATATTGCAAACGTTTACAATTGCCTTCTTTCGAGAAATTGGTTCTGGTAGTGGAACGAAGGACGAGCCAGCCCCCATTTCATATTTGTTTATTGCAACTTCCAAAAAAATTATTCGAGATAATGCCCACCCGCTTTCTTTTTCAGCAAATTCTGATAAACTGTTTAAAATAGGATCAATAATATTTATACTAAACCAATCATATAAATCATCTCCAATGGCCAATACAACATTGGGAGTACTAAAATATTTGCGGTCTACTAACTCCTCGTCTTTTGGATGCTTAATAAAATCCCCACAAAAGGTGGTGTTCACTTTTAAAATTTGCGTTTTCTTGAGAACTAATGAAATCTTGTTTTTAAAAATTTTGAAAGCATCTGTAAAGAATGCATTCATATCTTTATGTAACAAGTTTATAATAACTCCTGTTTTTAATCGACTTTCAAATGCAGCATTAATGTTTTCCCACTTGACCCCATTACTAGATTTCTCAAGTCCTTCACCCACATGATTCCCTTTTATTAAACATCGCATGCGCTTCAAATGGGCTATTTTTGTATGAATTTTATTTTTTACTCCGATCGAAAACTTGAAACATTTCAAAGCTTGATTACATTTTCTGAGATGTTTATTAATCAGTAAAATCCATTTGTTTCCATTTGAAAAGGTTTGAATTTTGCTTAGAGAATTTAAAATTTCATCAACTTGCTGTAGAGTAACACTGAAGTTCGACATTATTGAGTATATGCACAAAAAATGTACTCACCAGCTTTCTAAAGTTGTCTTCGACTGCGTGTACTTCTCCAAATTTTGTTAAGTTGTCCTCAGCAGGTCGCTTCCAAATTTTGTGTAATATGAGCTATATCGTGACTGCGGATGTGTACTTCTGAATTTCCTTTTAAGTTGTCCTCAGTCGGTTCAATCAAATTTTGCGAATGTGTTGCTGAAACAAAAAATAATAAAATGTTTTTAAAACAGAATCACACATGATAAATAATCAGCAAAATTTTAAAAAATCTTACCGTTTAATTGTTTTCTTCTATTTTAAATAGTGTCCTGGGGCGGTATCCACTAGAAATATTCTGTAGCCCCAAAAACACCAAACTATAGCTCCCCTTGTTTATATCTGCGATATATTTCTTGTATTTTTCCACTACCCTTTGGGGGAGAAAAGTTACATTATCTTCTAATTCGACTAATATAGCTTCTCCAAATTTTGATTGAACTACTTTAACTTTTACAATTTTCTGGGGGACGTTTTCCGGAATTTCTTTCAGCTTCCTAATGGGTTTGTTCTCTACCCCTGTGGAAGTAGAGAAGGTGTTTAGTTCATTGATAAAACTCATCTGAAATGATAAATGTTGTTGTACCAGTCTGCAAAGAGTTTCCCCCCCAAATAAATTTATAGCAAATAAAACTTTTCCAAAATATTCGAAATAGTTTTATCTTTGCAAATATTAAATGTAAAAGAGCTGGAATTTAAAAAATGAAACTTACTATTGTTCAAAAAACTTCACTAGAAGAAACTATTGTAGCTTTCAAGATGCACACTCGCGTAGCTTTCAAGATGTACACTCGTCGATTATTGATATGGAACTGCCGCTATCGTGTTGTCAGAGCATATTTATATTGTTTTGAAATATTTTTTATCGACTTCACGAAGTTATGGTAGACTAATTAACTTTGTAGAATTTCATCTCAACAACTAACAGATGCTAATATTACACATGTCATGGTAAAACACATTGATTTCATTCCACATTAATTTGGGGGCGTTAACATCATAACTGTCTCGATTACAACAAATGTGACATAATTATCGTGTTCTCAGAGCTTATTTATATCGTTTTGAAATATTTTTTATCAACTTCACGAAGTTATGGTAGACTAATTAACTTTGTAGAATTTCATATCAACAACTAACAGATGCTAATATTACACATGTCATGGTAAAATACATTGATTTCATTCCCACACCAATTTGAAGGGCGTTAACATCATAACGGTCTCGATTACGACAGATGTGTCATAATTGTCGTGTTCTTGTTTTTTTTTTTTTGTCGTCGGTTGGGGAGAGAAGAAAACACACAAACACATATAACTATTTATTCAAATCATTGATGACTTTGAGTTTATAAAAGTATACAAATTCTCTAAGAGCATTGTTTAACATATCGTTTGGTGTTATGGAACAAAATGCATATAAAATTTGTAGAGAGCTTTCGGGGGTGATATTTTTACAGAAATCCAAAACATTATAATAATATTGACAAAAATCCAAATTTTCCAACACCGATATACGTTGTATAATCAAATTATTTACTTCTAAAATTTGGGATACTTCTTCTTCATCCATGTAATACTCAACGTCATGTTTTCTAACAAAAATTATCTTACAATCATCGTAAATTAATGGGGTAATGGTACAGTACTCTCCACATGGAATCGAATCAGGTTTGAACTCGTCTCCGGTACGAAATAAATTCATCTGTTGCGTCATTATTGAAATAAAGTTCTGCCATTCGTAAGTGCTGAAAGATATTTTGCTGCACTTTAGCTGTTGGGATAGAATAACAGCAGGCGTAAATGATCTTGCCGGACTAATTCCACATTTTACTTCATAACCGGAAATTGTATATTGTGTTAAAAGTAGGTATACATTTTCGGACTTTGCAGCAGTTTCATAATTTTCCAAAATTCTATCCAATTCTGTACTACAGTCAGATAAACTGGATTCGAAGTAACTGGAAGAAGAAGAATAGTCACTATCTTGAAAAGTCATGTTGCTAACTAAGCTCAAGTACTGGAGCGCTCTTCAATTTATAGTTTTCGTTCTTTGCGGTCAGCCATCTTCTTCGGTATTCATACGCAACGAAGCGAAAAGTAGTGCTACAAAACGGCCTTGTTTTCAATCCAACTGTTGTGTTTTTTGTCTAGTCCGAGCCATTTCACATACATTTTGTTGCCCTTTCTTCTGAGAACTTTTTCCACCAAGTAAATGTCTGAATTCGATGTTTTCTGTAGTTCTTCATCGTAGAAGCAGCCGCTGATTGGTGTACCTTGCATGTCTTCGAGTAAATACGTAGCAGGATTGGTAATTTTAACTTTGGTGATTTTGAATAGTTCTGTAGTCCAATTGGGTGTATATCCTTTTTCAAAGACATGTTTTGCCTTGGATATGCGCACAATGTCGCCAACTTTAAATTTTCGTGGACCGGCTATCTTTAAATGACTATAGGTGTTATCCAAAATAGATTTTTCGTTGGATTTGTTGACTTGAGAAGGCTTATATTTTGTTGTGGAATGTTTTGTATTGTTATAGTTTTGAGTAATTTCAGGCAGAATGTCTATCCATTTGTGGGTACCATTTAAACTGAAATACTTGTAGAGTTTCGATTTCAAAGTTCTTATAACACGTTCTGCCATAGAAGCTTTCATCGTACTAAATACGCTATAATGATTTATACTGTGTTTTTTCATTAAATTTTGAAATTTGCTATTGTAAAATTCCTTCCCCTGATCGGATTGCAGATTTTTCGGTGTTCGTCGTGTGTGAGCGAGAATATCCGAGAATGCTCTAGTGATTTCCTCACCATTCTTCGTCTTTAGTGAACGTGTCCAAAGAAATTTTGAGAAGCAATCAATAACGACCAGTATCATTTTATAATTTTTATTTTGAGAGGCATGAGCACGTATGTCCAATAAGTCTAATTGCCAAAGATCAAACAACCCCTTGATTATAGTACGTCTTCGAGGGAATTTTCTCCGAATCGGTTTATGCAGCTCATTTACGAGTTGAATCTTTTCCTTGGAGTGCATATTATGGTTTACTACCGGCCAGTTTCAGCTCCAGACTGTGAATGTGGTTATGGTTATTCGTAGCCATAGCCTTAATATTGTTCACTATACCTGAAATATTACTTTTCAAATCAGAGATGGCTATGTTATTTTCTGCAAATTCTTTTTTCAATTCACGTATACTTGCATTCGTAGAAGCGGTCAATTCTTTTCGAATAAAGACTTTTGTTGCGGCAATTGATTCATCAACGTATTTCTTTGTAGCCATATCCCTACCTGCTACAGGGGGACTTCGCGAAATAAATGTATCAATTTCGTTAGTTTTATTTTGTAGATTGGTAATACTCCCCTGTAATAGGGGAATTTCAGTGCTATAAAGCTCATTTATTCCGTTAAATCCTGCTGTTAAATCCTTTATATCATGATCATGTAGCTGTAGCACTACACCATGTGTTTGAATTAATGACGAGTTGATAGTATGCAATTGCTCGTCAACATATTTTTTTGTTGCAGCGTCACTATTTGTGGTCGGTTCCTTTACATTACAAATTTTCACATTTTCAATGTCAATATTACCGTCCGGTGTATGAGGAAACGTGATTTTTGTTGGTAAACGCGCATAGGGTGTTTGATGTCTATGTCCGAATTTATCGACAGGCATAATTGAAATGAACAAGTTTCAGCCTGTCATTCTATTATATTAGCCTCTTTGAGCTCATTGATAATTGCTACTATTTCGTTGTCGTGTGACGTATTACCTGCCTCTTTTGAAGCAATCAACAACTTCAAACGATCCACTAATTCATTGGGATCGTCCCAATAAATATATTCCATGGGATCTTCGTTGTATATCAAACGAGAATCGAGAACGTTTCCTCCACTTTTTGGTGATGTTATTTTTGCGGGGCCATCTATCAGGTGCTGATGCGTTCGAGTAGAGGGACGTCTTGATTCCGTATCAGTTCTAAACAGAGGTTTGATGATATTGTGATATTTGTAAGTGCTCGAACCCTTGAGACGGTTTAGTGTATCTCGATGAACCCCAGTATAATCTAGAAGAATTTTATATGCTTCTAAATCCTGCGAGGTATAGCCTTCTGGGTCGTTGTAGAATAAAAGCTGATACATGCCCGGTGTTCCAATCACGTACCCACCTTGTTTGTTTTTTTCTGGTAGAATGTTGATATTGTTGCTTTTTTTGTCAAATGCAATTCTACGCATACCTAAACTCCAACCGAGTTCATCATTGTAGATTGGACCATAATTTCTATCGATTCTTCCGTTACCTTGGAAATAATCTTCAATATACGATTGAGTAATTTTGGGATATTGATCTAAATACTCTTCAATGGATTCTTGTGAAATTTCAGAACGCATTATTTCAGGAGATTCGGACATTGGAATACTCTCCGCTTCATCGGATTCGAGGGGTTCTTCTTTGTTCATTTCTTCTTTTGGATGTAAATTTGTAATCGTTTTTTGTAGTGTCTTTGAGGACTGCACAATTTCTTCAAGTGGCTTGGATATTGGCTTGAATAGTTTATTAATAGACTCATCTTGCTCTGATTTACCCAATTTCAGCGCCAAGTATTTTTTACGAATTGATCTAGCAAGTTCAGATACTTTTTTCTTGCGCAATGCAGTAGCAACCTTATCATCAGACATATTGGTGCAGACTGAAGTACAGCTTACAATTTTATATATTTATCGAATCCTTTGCGATACCTTCCATCATTAAGTGGGAAATCCTTCATAATTACCAAAGTACCATAGTGGTCAGACCAACACATTGAACACACATTTTTAAATGTGTCAAATGTCATGTCTGGAGATACGTGTTCGTCAAATATATGTTTCAAGTTCACCTCATCTTGCTTGAATAACACAACTAGATTACAATTGTCACGTATAAGCTGTTTCGGTATTTTTGAGTATGTTTGACAAAGATATGCGGCATCAATATCTTTATGTCTGCACATGGAGTAGTATTCACGAATTTTCTGCTGGCCGTCACATGCCACGTCATCGAATAAAAAGACAGAATTCGGTCGAGCGTTATCTGGACTAATTATTTCCTCATTGTCTTTAAATGGAAAATACCCAACACCCTTGACTTGTGCTATCACTTCTTGCAACAATTGATACTTCGGCTGGAATAATGATTTTGAATAAACATAAACGTTTTTGAATTTCACGCCATTTGGATTGAATAGGAGCGCCATCACGGCATTCGTTTTTCCACACCCGCTGGGACCGCATATAATGGCACGGAAAGAATTTGGCAACAATTTACCATGTTTGCCGATCGATGGCGTTGAGGTGAAATCCAGATTTTCAATGGGTATCGTCTGTTCTTGTTGAATTATTTTCATTGTGTGTGTCATTTTTCGTAGTACTATTCTTTAAATATAGATGTCACCACTTACGCGTATCAGTCTTAATGTTGGTGTTTGAAGGAGAAGGTCTCTTGAATTCTCTCATCAATAAACTACCTATTGAACTTCACTTACCTAGCTATCAGTACTGTGGGCGTAAGTACTCTCCCCCACCCCTTTTGTAAAAAATTAATTTGTTTTTTGGTAGCCGGTACAAAATTGGAAAAACGTCTTGATCGTGGAGATCCAGGCATCAATCCCTTGGACACAGCTTGTAAACAACACGATATTTCTTACTGGAAGAATAAGTCTCTCGAAGAACGGCACAAAGCCGATCAGATACTTGAAGATAAAGCTTGGGCTCGCGTCAAATCAAAAGACGCTTCACTGGGAGAGAAAACTGCTGCATTACTTGTGACAGGCGGAATGAAGTTGAAAAGAAAGCTGGGAATGGGATGTCGTCGCAAACGTCGTTCCTTGCATCGAGATGTCATTCTAAAAGTGGGAAAGTCCTTGAAGCAAGGGACATCTTTGAAAGACACTGCAACGTTTGCCTTACGAGCAGCCAAAGCACTTATTAAAGAATTTGGTGGGAAAAAAGAAGTCGAGGTTCCTCGAGTAATACCTGTAGCGAAATCCGGAGGTTTCCTGCCACTTATCCCTTTGTTTGCTGGCCTTTCGGCACTTGGAGCTTTGTCAGGTGGTGCTGCTGGGATTGCTAAAACTGTTATTGACGCAAAGCATGCGCAAAAGAAATTGGAAGAAGATGTACGTCATAATAAGGCGATGGAACGTGTAGGATCTGGTCTGTATCTGAAAAAGTACCCAAAAGGCGGTTTTGGATTGTATTTAAAAAAAAACTTATAAAGCTACCCAATCACGCATTAACCGACTTTGACATAACACATTACGCAAAATTACTTAAAATACCACATTTTCGAGGAGTTTTCATGCGAGACACTCTCCCCAAAAACGGCCCCCGAAAACAGGAATGCGCAGTGGTTAATTTGGATACCTCTAAAAATAGTGGAAGTCATTGGGTAGCTTACAGAAAGATAAACAACAATGTAGAGTATTTCGATTCATTTGGTAACTTGAAGCCCCCGAAAGAAGTTGTTAAATATTTGGGAAAGAGCGCGCGAATTTTCTACAACAATACACAATATCAAAACTACGATCAAATCAATTGCGGTCATTTGTGTTTGAAATTTCTACAACAATGACGGAACTATTACTACAACATATCTATCATGGAAAAACATTGAGTAGTTTCACTGCCGAAGAACTAAAGCACTTTCCCATTGAATATCTAATAGAGTGTGTAAGACCTTCGGAATTGCTTGATATTTGGCATAAGCTTCCCATTGAATATCGAGCAAATTTTGAACTACAAATACGATTGCCTTGTTTCATCCATTACAATCGACCTGATTGGACGACGCATTGTGACGGGCCTCCGAGTTCACAAGCCACTTGTTTTCTTTGTAAACAAACAATAAAAAATGATATTTAAATTCAAACATGTCTCGAATTTTATTAGTCATCATGTCACAGTTGCTGCGAGTTAACAGCACCAATCACGTGTTTACCTTTCAGCCTCCTACTCCTATTGTACTTGATCCCAAGAATGCTTATGAAATAGCTCTAAGATCTTTTCATTCGTATCACAGTATACCAAACATTGAAAATTGTACGTTTTACTACTATGATGCTGAAGACAACCTGCAAAGTTTTAATTTTCCCACAGGGTGTTATGAAATTGCTGATCTTGAATCGTTCATCAACGATAAATTGGGTGCGAAAAATTCAACGGTATTTTCACTAAAACCCAATCACAATACGTTGAAATGTGAAATTTCCAGTAGATACAAAATTTCCTTTATACAAACTGATAGTCTTGGGAAAATATTGGGATTTTCATCGAAAATACTCGACGCCAACAAAATGCACTCTTCAGATCTCCCCGTCGAAATCATTAAAGTATCCAGTATCCGTTTCGATTGTAACATTACCACTGGAGCCTTCGATGCAAACAGACCTGCTCATACTATTTACGAATTCGTCATACAAGTAGATCCTGGATATTCCATCGACGAAATTCCTCATAATTTGCTTTACTTACCTGTTATACCACAACGTGAAATAACCAACATTACCGTTATTGCCTTAGACCAAGACGGTCGACCTATAAACTTTAGAGGTGAATTGAGTACGTTGATATTAGAGCTTAGAGCACGAAGCAGATGGGACTAATAATCAATCATAAAAGACAGTCTGCAGAGCTTTCAACTTCATTAGCTAAGCAATCACCAAAGCTAAAACATCTCACGTTCGCAAACAAATTGGTCCTGCAATCGCTGGGTTTTAAATTAAAAAATGACAACCATGTATGGAAAACGTCTTCGTCAAAACGACAACATGCCTTCGATGTTTGATATCTACCGTAAGCCAATGTTTGACGATTCAATTCGAAAGGCTGAATACAGAACCTATGCTCCATTTATAAAATCATTCAATTGCAGTGACATTGTGGAATTCAGCATCAATCAAGTTGATTCGTTCTTTGCAATGAGCGAAACTTTGTTGTGCATTAAAGGTTCGCTTGAAACACATGGAGGTGGTGATGTAAAATTAGCAAATAATGTTGGAGCCTTCCTATTCGATTCATGTACGTACAGTGAAAGTGCCAGGGAAATGGAAACCGTTCGGGATCCCGGAATAGTAAGTGCCGTACGTGCTATGACATGTTATAACCAAGAAGATTCCAATCATATGGCTATAGCTGGTTGGAATTACCCGAAAGACCCTATTCTGAATGATAGCGACAAGACCTTCAACCTTCAAATACCCCTCAAACATATTTTCAACATTTTCAACGATTATCCCATGATTACATGCGGTCGACAAACGATACGATTAGTTCGAGCACGAAATGATAATGATTGCATATATATTACTGAAAAGAATGTCTCTGGCACGCTCTCCCATACAACCGCTAAAATTAATATTATAAGTATTGAACTAAAAGTTAAACATATCTTTCCCAATGATGATATAAAGATAAATCTCATGAAATCCATTCAAAAAGATCAGCCTATAGTTATTCCATTTAGAAAGTGGGAGTTACACGAATTGCCCTCAATTACTAAAGGTGCAAGACGAGAAGTTTGGGCTGTTAAAACATCCACTTCAGTTGAAAGACCCCGTTTTGTTATTGTTTTCTTCCAAACCGGCAAACGTAACGTGACTACAGCCGATCCTACTTTATTTGACAATGCTGACGTGCAAAGTATAAGACTGTCACTTAACGGTGACTATTGGCCTAATGAAAGAATGCAATTGGATTTCGCTAAAACTGACTACAATGAGGCATATTTTAACTATACTGAATTCTATCCCAACTACGCAAACTCCGCACAGAAACGTCCCCTGTTGGATTATTCTTCTTTCAAGAAACGTGCATTGTTTGTTATCGATTGTTCAAAACAGGAAGAAAGCATGAAGGCGTCCACAGTCGATGTAAAACTTGATATTGAAGCAAACAAAGGCTTTCCCGAAAATACCAAAGTCTATTGCATCATAATTCACGATTGCGTGATGGAATACTTCCCCCTCACGGAAATTGTTAAAAGCTTGAACTAAATGTTGATCTGCGTTAGTATTCAAACAGACGTCAACATGAGAGTAGCTTTTGTGGATATTCAAGGCTTTGTCGTAGATGGACTTTTCGTCGTCAAAGAACTCACCATAGAAATTGGCTTCAAAAGTTCGCATTACATATTTTTACCGCCGCAGCCGTTTTCTACATTAAGTAACGATGATAGAAAGACTACATCCTACTTGGAAAGGAATGTGCATGGCATTCGATATTCTTCAGGAGATGTAGAATATTCTAGAGTGAATGAAATATTGGAAAAAAAGCTATTGTATGCTGCAGACTACATTTACGTTCGGGGACAACAAAAAGCGGAATTTCTGCTAAAGAAATGTAACATATTTGGTGTTTTTCCACGCATTATTGATGTTTGTAAATTTGATGGTACACCCTGTGAAACTGGAAACTTTGCTCAAGATCCGAACCCCTGCCACGCCTCTGGACTATATTCATGTACCGAAAGAAATGTACAACGCCTCCGCCACTGGTTTTCAAATACTGTATTACCATTATAAATAAAGTTTTTTACAGAAACGTTGGGTTTTTATTGAAACACTCTGTATATTCATCAACTTTTATATTGCATGAAGATACAAATTTTCGTTTTACAATTTTTAAAATAATTTTTAAAATTAAAACCAAGACAGATATTAATATTAGACATGTCATGGTGAAGACATTATAAATCTCATTTTCCATATTCTCTTCGGTTTTGTTGAACATGGTTGGATACGTCTTAATGGATAAGTAATTTGCGGGACATCCAGTTTATACGAAGTCTGCTCCACGTCTGACGACTTCGCCACAATCCGACTTCATAACCTCACAAGAAATGTCTCGCCAATGTAATGTTTCGAAGCTTCCCTCCGACGTGACGTGACGACGTACCACGTGACGACGTGACGTGACGTGACGACGTGACGTACCACGTGACGACGTACCACGTGACGACGTACCACGTGGCGATGTATCACGTGACGACGTAACACTTGGGGTTGACACAAAAAAGTTACCTTATCGTTTGCTAAAGTCGACCTACCATACTCCGCCCTGTATATGATTCACGAATAGCCGTTAATACCTTATCGTTTGCTTAAGTCCTACCATTCAAAGATACTCCGCCCTGTATATGATTCACGAATAGCCGTTAATACCTTTCGAGTTTGCTATGATTGGATGACACGAGGGTGCTGACCTGCCTTTCACGGTCCTTTTGTGATATACGCCCGTACAAAAATACGATTAATCATGATAATGATAATGTGATTTTTGTACAATTTGATTTTGATCGCCCCGCGCGCATGGATAAAAAATGGCGGACAGACTCCCGCGGCAGACTCCTACCCGCAGGCCACCGGCCCATAGACTACCCGCATGTAGATGTCGCCACCGAGACTCCTACCCGCCAGCGTACGGTGCGCGCTCACGTAATATACTTTTCTTCGACAATGTTATGTATGAGAGATCGTGGCGGACTATGTTAGATGCATTGCTATAAGCGCGTAGGTTCGGGGTTCGATCCACACCCGAGTTAAAGTTTTTTAATTAAATTATTTGAGAGTTTTAAAAAGAGGACTAAAAATGGCGGCCAACGCCGCGGAACGCCGCCAACGCCGCTCTCAGCGCCACCAGCGGAGATTTTTGAAGTAGTGGTCCAGAATCCCTATAGTATATCTACTATCGTCTAGTCACTATCTACGCAAAAAATGTAGGTACAGGCAACTGAAACAAGAAAATAATGGGACAAAGCTTGGAGCTTCTGAAAAAATACATAATTGGCAAAAGTTACAAAAAAATCCATTATTACAGTTATCGGGAAAGCTGCTAGTCATCGGAAAAAAGAGTACAGAAATCTCTAGTGCGTCAAGATCCTGCAATAATGATAAATTTGTTTGAAACCGGTTCTGCTTCTGCTTACAGATTTCTTTATCTCGCCGACAACGGTGCAAATTAATTTTACTCACAACTATACTTGACATATTTTGATTAATTTAACGTTAATTAATTACAAGATTTTTCCAGTTTTCCACCTTGTACATGAAAATAAACAGATGCTCTTAGATTTCACACGTTGTTTCTAAGCACTAATTAAAGCGAAATAAAAGTGTAGCTTCTTGTTTGTCTATGTACGGTGAAGTTGATTTATCAATAGCGGAGAATTGGAGCATTATCAATTGCCCTTGTTTTCAAGTCTCGTATTCGCACTAGTGTGGCTTTGTCTGTATATGGTTTTTATTGATTTTCCATTAGACAAACGATGTATAGCCACTTACTCCAATTAGCGATTCAATTAAAATACATCTATTCAATTTCCACACTTCTTTAAAAAACAAGCACTCAACCAGATAGGAAATATAGCTCTATAATTAGAGTAATTTCCGATTTAATAAAATTCAAATTTATCAGTCTATTTAAAACACCCAAGGTTTTAAAACGCTGCTTCGGAGTTTATGCTTAGATGGTCGTATCAGAAACTAAAAAATGCGAGAGAAAAAAAAACGGCAAGCTGCCAACAATGAAGTATTAACCTTCACCTCGAGCGAGCACTTTGTTTTCTCTAGAATATTTTCTCGGTTAAGTGCAAAATATTTATTCGTGACATTCGTACGATACAAACATACGCATAACGAGAAAAATATTTATTTTTGGAATTCGGTTTCAAATTAAAAATCTGTGTCACAAATTCGTCGAAAAAGATTATAATATAATCGCAGAGCAACAATATAAGAAGAATCTTTTATTGTCGGCCAAGTGTTCAAGAAAAATATCATTAAATTTTGGACATCGAACTTCATGTATTTAAATTTTTTGTAATGGTAGAGGGCGCCAGTGCCAATACCATACCAAAAACATCTGACTGCAGAACAATAACAGCCAATCATGAGCCCTGCATACACTTTCAGTTCATGGTATTTTATTGGTTGCTAGCTCATTTGACAGTATGTTTTGATTTATGCGCAAGACAGTTGGCAAACTTCAGGTTCTTATGTGAAACGGAGTCTAATGTCAATAAATATTTTTGTGATGCAATTTTAGCAATTTGATTTCTCTTACAACTTACTGGGTGTGCCAACAATCATCAACACTCACCAAACAATGCCAATATTATTGGAATGACAAAAGATATCAGTTAGCGGTAAGGTTTTGACAGGTTAATAAGTCAACTTATTTGCCTTTTTGTGAGCTGGTTCTTTTAAGAGAGTGTCCGGTATACTCGTCAGCTTGACGTTGTTGATAAAATAACAATGCTTATGACGCTATAGAAACCGGTCAAAGCTGTCCATAATTTCATCCGAAAAGTATCGAATTAAATTAATAAAATCCAGGAATAAATTCAGCGGGAATTCACGGTATGAAAGTATATTTAATAGTCCCGAACTTTATTGACAGCCCTCGCTATCGCTAGGGCTCAAAATCTTTTCCGACTATAGTTTATTTCATTAGGTATGCAAAGGGAGCACAGAGTGACCCAACGAATATTTAAGCCACTTTCATAGTTTGGCATTGATTTCATTGTAAAATTCTTTCTTTTTATCAAGTGCAGGTAGTACCACCCGGGTTGGGGTAAATATATGGGTTTAGCCTATTGTTATCCATTCACAAACACTAAAAATAGTGTGCAAAAGGCGTGCTGGTAGGATACTCGTAAAAAGGAAAGAATTTTATTTTGACAAAATAAAAATTAGGCATTATGTACATAGTATTCGGTACACTTATTTTTTATTGAACATTATACAAAAAATACATTATACAGAAATTAAATTATAAAAAATCATCATATTCTTCGTCATCTGAGGAACTGTCATCTCCTCTTGACGTTATAATTAACGGGTCGACGGTCCGATCGATCAAGTAGTCAAGATCCCACATTTTCTCCTCTTCTTTGATGACATGCTGCACTGCTTTTCGCCAGTTCTCTGGTGTCACCTCCTTAATGGCTTGATGAAACAGTAGCTTAACGTCTTTCATTTTGAATGTCGTGTTGTGTCTTGCCACAAATCCTTTCACTTGCGCCCACATAAGTTCTATAGGATTTAGTTCGCAATGATATGGCGGTGTGCGCAGCACAGTTACACTATGTTTTTCTGCCATATCTTCCACGGCGTATTTCATAAAACGATGTTTGTGTAAATTTTATCAAATTATCTTCAAATTCAATACTTTTGGTGGTTAACCAATCAATAATTTCTTGTTTCCTCCAAGATGAAGTTGGAGTCTTCTTTATGCTTCGAGAATGATAACTTGCGTTATCCATAACTACTACTGAATCAGCCGGAAGATATTTTATCATTTCACCAAAATAGTCTTCAAAAACATCCGAATCCATGTCCTCGTGGTAATCTCCCGTATGGCACGACTGAAAGGTTAGCAAACCTTCTTTTAAATATCCCTCTTCGCTTCCAATATGAACGATTATTAGTCTTTTCCCTTTACCTGAAGACACCTTAATACCCGTTGACAGGCCTTCTATGAAAGCTTGGCGAGCACTGGTTATATTTTTGTCTTGCCACATTTTTGGTACTATATAACCTTCATTAATCCACGTCTCGTCAAGATAAAAGATTTTCTTCTGCTCTGTTCTGTACTGCTTTATACTTCTTAAGTACTTTCGTCGCCAGCAAACAATTTCATCGCTTTCCAGTAAAAGTGCTTTACGGTTATGCTTTTCCCAGGCAAAATCCATATTTCTCAAAGTGGTTCATAAAAGTTTTTTAGTTATCAACGGAATACTGTCATCCTGGCCAAGCTCCATTAAAATCTTATCTAGGGTGGGTATTTCGTTTTTAAAATAAAAAGGGTGAACTTTTCTTCGAATTACAATTTTGGTGTTTTCATCAAGGACTTTTACTGGTCTGCCTGGACTTTTCTTGGGAGGTTCCACTTGGCCTGCTATCTTTCTCCCCCGCAATAATTTAAAAACGGTGGACTTTCCAACTCCAGTCATTTGGGAACATCGGTCGACAGTTTTTTTGTACAGTAAATTTCGGGTAATCGTATTTTATGCAATCGTGTACATTTAAAATAATAAGTTTTTCATTCACTGATAGTGGGGAATTATTGGAACATCTTTTCGTTGTTGTAAATGTCGCCATTTTATTACTAATCTTATAATACTGTGAACACTATTTACGGCTTAACAGCAAATACTGATGCGTTAAAGGTCTAAAAATTTTGGGTCAGGTACCTTGGTTAAGCCGAATCTGAAATAGGATTGGAATTAGGCAGAGGCACTAATAGAAGATTAAACGGTACCTGTTAAACTTAAAACGTAACTGCATAATCTACTACACAATATTTCGATATTGACACTTCAGGCCAGAAAACATATTTTTTCTACGCCCATGTCCGTAAACGTCAAAAATCGCACTGACAACTTTCCTTGTAAGTGACATTTAACAATAACATGCACGTAATGAGAATCTCATAACATACACGTGCGTTTAGATAGAAAAACTTAGATTTCTTTGTTAAATCAAATTGCAATCAAATTTTTATTTACGTAATACTTTATTTGGTTTATTTACATACTTTTAATCAATTGAAAAACTTAAAAGCTCTTAGCATTAGTGAAATACATTTTAGATTAGATTTAACAATTTTAAAAAAAGTAATTCATATTTTTGGGATAAGGGAATAAACGTTATCTCATTTATGCTGTCAATTTTGGTAACAAATTATAGTATCCGAATATTTTCTCAACTTTAACTACGAATATGTTTGTTAGTAGTGAAAAAGATGAAATTATGAGCACTCAGAAGAAAATAGATGGACGTAGAAAAAGTATAGTACGTTACACGAGTTGTAATCCCATAACGCACTCGTAAAATTTACGCACTCGCCGCTGTGCGGCTTCGTGCGTAAACTTTTTCACTTCGTGCGTAATGGGTTACTTACAACTCTTGTTACGTAATATACTATTTCCTAATTCTCTTACGCAATTACTTGAAATTTTAATATTACAAACAATACTATTTCAAGACCTACGCCCATGGCCGACACCGAAATCGAGCCGAACTGGACGGAATTCCCCATTTTACTACCCTATACCTTTCCGGAATAGACTTAAAGTAAATGCTAGTTACATCCCTTATAGTATGAATAAAATATTCTTTTAAATATTCTTGGTGTTTACAAGTAATCTATTGTTGTTTTTCAGCTCTTTATGCAAAATATAAAAGACTCTTTTTAATATTATAAGATACTAGTTTATATACTGCGTACCTACCCATTTAATATTGTTATTGTATACAATTCTAATGAGCAGTTGTGTCCACAGTCTATTTAATTGAAAAGTCAATATTCTACCATCTGTGAATGTAACTAAATAATTTACATACACCGCAAACTGTTGTCAGTGAATGCGGATCGTTGGCCCTGTTGTTCGGAGTTAAAAAAAAACATAGTTACACTAAGAGTAACGTTAAGTTCAACAATCTTAAACAATTTCGCTTTATTCGGAAGGACGGAATGAGACATAGGAGGATTTTCCTCAATTATAAACGGTATTTTTTTTTATTGCTTTCTATCACAGTGGCATGACGAATATTAATTTTAATTACATCCTTACTATTAATAATAAAATGCTTCCGGAAAGTTTAGCTAATTTATTAATTTTAAGAGATTAATAAAAGCATAAGCAATGAATAATAGTAGGTTCAATATCAGCTGTTCCCAGCGCAATGAATGTCTATCTCGCTACTCTTTTTCGGGATTTTTAAAGTTCCATCCGAGCGATATCTAAATACCGTGTGTCTTTTGTAGAGTTCGACCACGATAACTTTGGGATACCACGTGGTCGAGGGTGTGGCATATCAGCCAGTGGCGTTACTGACTTGCATATGAAAATGTAATTTTGATGCTAAATTTATTTTTAGGAATTTATTTCAGATATATATCAAACTTTATGGTTTTGGATACCTGTAGAAAATTACATAATGGTATCACTCGCTTTATGCAGGTAGGCGACGGGATTAAAGTTGTCCTTTTTTGAAATAATTAAGTAATTAGCAATGAAGAAAACAATTTACCTAATCTAAAGTTAATATATTCCAAACCTAAACACTTTTACAAATAACTGTCAACTCAAACTTATCATAAATATAATCTTATTAATCTGAGTCATCAGCTGATTGTAATGGTTGAGCAGGTATACTACTGTCGCTATCAAGATCTGAGAAACTTTCATGAGAAAAGCCAGTATTAACGTTAAAACATTAATGATCCAACGTATTATCGAGGATGTGTTCTCGTTCTATTTGTGAGTTTAGATATTCTTTGACGTGTCGACAAATATTCGTGGCAACTCGTAGAATCTTTTTCGGGATAATGCTTCAACATCCTTTAAAACAAATGTAGTATTATGAGCTGCTACCCATTATTTATTCAATTCATCCAATACATAAGTGGGCATAAATGCAGCAACCCGATCTATAATTTCCTTTGTTTGACTGTGCAAAGCTTTTCCTTGTTTCACTCTCTTGGGAGACATGACACAAAAGACATGAAACATTCACTATTCGCAACAACAAAATCGCACAACAAGACCGAAAGCAAAGTACTGTCTGGTCTGCTGTCAACGTTGAAATGAAAACGAAAAAGCTACATAAAATAAAGCACCCTTTGCTCCGCCGCTGGCTCCAAGCCGCAGCCAGTCAGAGATCTGCATCGTATTCGAGGCGGCCCTACGTTGAATCACGTGGTGTCCCAAAGTTATTGTGGTCGGACTCTAGTTTAGAACCCTTTTATTCAGGCGTTTTATGTCGCCGAACGTCTATTTATGCATCGCCGTAGCGTTTTGCTGTCGCGGCGTTTTCCAAAACATGCAGTAGTCATTTATTCCCTAACAATGGCACAGTATCATATCTTACTTGTTTCTTCGAAAATGCCTAATACTTACTACAATTATTTTACAACTGAAATGTGTGGTTGGTAAAGGGATCTATAAATTTGTATTATTAAATCATTAAGACTAGATACCGAGTCAACGAAATATTGTGAAATGTACTTTAGATAAAATCAAAATCCAACAAAAATATTTTAAAATGGTCGTTTCTTTTTTACCTTTCTCTTTTCAAATAAAATGCTTGTATTTACCAGTTTAATCACCTTATCTACAATATGCGATAATTACAATACACATTTTCACTCCAGACTCGGATGTTTAGTGTAAACAAAATGCAGACGAATGCAGAGAATTAAGAAAACAGACAACAAAGACGTGTCAGATATAATTTATTATATTATAACTGAGGGGTCATAAAATTCGTTGCAGTGACTAATACATTGAAGGCAGATTATTTTTTCTCCGAAAATTAACCCGAGTTAAGTCAGGTAGTTCTGGAGAACGATTGTATAGAGTGTAGACAATTCCGAATTAGTGGGAAAAAAATAAATTCACATAAAATGAATCATTGTAGTAGCAAGCATTTCGGCATATTATTATATTTCAAAAGCTTTGTGCATTAGATAAAATCGCGAAGAGATTTTTTTTATGCGGATGAAATTTTTATAATCTCCATTATATTTGAACTGAGATTTAATCATTTCTATTTTGTTTTAAGTAATGTTAACTCAATTAACTAGAAAAGACTCGAATCTCGTCCGGGTATGGGATAAGTTACCTGCCCTACACAGAAATAGAAAAAAAATTAATGTCCACGATATTTTAATATTGCTAGGATGGTTCATCCTGTATTAGTTTTGCAAAGGACATAAAAATTGATTACTCTGTCGCGTTTATGAATAAACTTTGATTTTAGACTGATTTTTGACCCAAAGTATTGATGGTTACAGGGTGAGTAATGAAATATTTAAAATGAAATTTTTACTAGCTCTTATTTCTAACTGTATTCTAAATTATGAAAATCAGCTAACATTATATAGTAATAATCACATGTTTATATCAAAATTGAACATTTCACTATAGGTATCATACAGGGTAAATTATAAAGTTGGATTTCTTGTGACTATTTGAATATTATGTATTTTTTCTATTTCAAGCTTTATAGATAGGTACTTCACTATGATTCATTCAATACACTTGCTTATATACCGTCTACTTTCCAACATTAACGTTTTGTATCCCAAAAACTAATAATATGACTTACATTTTCCCATGGTCACTTTCGTTCAGGAGATTTGCACAAAAGTGCAGTTTCCTTTGACAAAAACTAATTAAATTGCATCCACATCAACTGCATAGGTAAATAGTTTGTTTTTCTGTTAAGTAAATAAAAAATCTGACAACATTGTGAACGTATGTTTGAAGACGTGACCGAAAGATTGTTTGACTCAAGTATACTACGAGTTATGATTATGGCGCATCTGAAATTATACAAAATGTAAGTCGAGACATTCTATAGTAAACAAAACATTCGTGACAATGTTTAGCTGATTTATCTCTAGTAATACTCTCCGCCGTTTAAATTTAATCAATTTTTCGATTTAGAACAAATTATATATTACTGAACTATGATCAAAAATCGTAAAATTTTAGATTCTCCCCCTCTATGATATTACATGGGATATCATTCGTTAATTATGCAAACGGCAAACGGTGTCAGAAGTGGGATATTTCGTGGTAATCAGTTATATTTAGTGATCAAAAAAGAAGTGAGAGCTAGAAAAATGACACCAGCCAGATAACTATAAGCAGAGCTAGTGGGTAGACTCTGCTAAGGGCCTAAAATATTCTTTTAGTTACCATGAGGACGGCACTCCAGAATTATTTGAAGATTGGTTCAAAAAGAAAGTTATTACCAAACATAGGTAGGTACCTCCAAATAGTGTGTAAACGTTATGGACAACGCAAGCGGTAGTTACTCGGATAGTCATAAAGACCGTTAAAAACCTACTAGTACCTATGTAAATATTGTCTAGACAGGAAAGTATATGAATAAAAACATCATCTGCATATTACCAAAACAATTTGTGTTTTAGGTATATGACTCTATTTAAAGATATTCATCAGAAAACAGACTCTAGAAATGAACATAGTAAAATAGGTATACCTACTAATGATTATTTAATTACTATATAGCAGGTAATAACAAGCATTGCAAGTTGTAATAAAGCGTAGAGAAATAAATAGAAACTAGATAAAAAAAGAATAATATAATTATACCTACTAAGCAACAATATGCATAAATATATTTATTACAGTAATAATAACAGTATAGTAATTAACAATACTGTACCTATGTTTTCCTAAAAAAATAATAACAAGACAGGTTATTTCCCTGATTCAGACGACAGCCGCGAGGTCAACACTCTTGGCAGCTCATCTAACTCTACCACTCTCTTTTCCATCGGGCTTTCAGAGTACCTTGCTTTTGCAAAATAAAAATTTTCAAACAAAGAACAATGTTTCTTATTCCATCCCACACACGTGGAGTACGGCGCAGTAAGAGACCGAACAACTCAAGACGTAGCGAAAACTCGATGTGAAAGTAGACTGGAAACAGCTGACTTGAACAACAAAGAATAAAGGAACGTATGGCGTTTCAATGATTATAATTTTTGTCTCGAAATTATAAATACTAGGATAAAACGTATGAATTCCCGTGTGTTTTACATATTATTCATCAAGGTATTTCAACTTGTTACAATAATATTGACATCGTGATAGCGCGCAAGCAATATTGCTATTATGAAACTTAATTTGATTTAACAACACCGCGTACACAATTCAATCGGTATCTGATAACTGGCATATGATAAGGAAATGATCAATAATAAGTGCAAGTGCATCTAAAACCTAAATCAAATTAAAGTCCTCCAGGGGAGAAAATGGCAGCCCATAATGAAGAGTATAACAAAGAAACAAAGCAAAATTCAATTCAAAAACAAATGTTTGACTTACTTTTGAAATCATGCGTGTGTGCTGATGTTTCTTGAAACTATTCACAGCTAGATGTTCGCGAATCAACGTTGTCTTTCAGTTAAAAACATTAAATAAACAAGTCGATTTTCACGAATACAATTCTGCACTAGTCCCGTATTCTTTCCCGACTACATTCAAAGCACTAAAATAGAAGTTTCGATCAGTACCACGTAAATAACCGAGAGGGAGCTCTCGTCTCTCTGCGCATATAAACAAAAGCAGTTTCAAGCGCTGATGCCACGTTAATATTCATGTCATGGGTAATAATACTTTTTTATTTTAAAGTAATTAAAAACATGTTCAGTATTTTGTCATTTCAACAAATATTTTTCAATTATGAAATAAAATCACAACGAAAAACAAATTCCACAATAGAAATATTACATAATAAGATATTAGTCGACCAGTTTCACTAATTAAATTTTGTGTTTTTTGTGTTGTCAGGAGTGAATGAGTGAAAATATCAAATTATATAATGCAAATGTAATTGAATTGATTTAACTCTTGATACGTGGAAAATACATATGTTATCAATAAACACAATTATATTGTGCATATATCCATTTTATATTACAATTAGTCTGATTATTTTAATTTCTTTTCCAAACATTTTCCAAAGAATAAAAAAAGTCCCGTGTATAACAATATTTCAATTACATTCAAATCTTATAATGAAATGTGGCAACAGAGCTTTGCATCTTCATAATACCGACGTCACTAAAGTCGGGAGTTGGGAAAGTTGGGATTTAAGAGAGCATTTTCATCTCTTAGAAAGGAAAATGAATGGAAATTGACGGAGTAAATTCAAGAATGAAACGACAAAAGTAGTCTCGAATATCAGGGGAAGAATTGTTTGCTTATTCTTTATTCATAAGATGTTTGGAGTTTTTTTAAATAAAATAAAATGAAAGATTGAAGGCATCTTTATCAATTTATTAAAAATGTATGAGAAACACAAAAATTAATAACGAATTTATTAAATTATTGAGTTTAATGAGGGTTACTTAGAAAATTTCGTGAAATTTTATAAAGAAAGTCAAGAATTCTGTAGCCATAGAGCTATAAATATGTATTTTTTCTTATTTTCTTGGGAATCAAACCACAATAATGTTTTTTTATTTTTTTATTTCAACGTTTCGGTAGCGTTCCAGCTACCGTTGTCAAGATTAACTAATAATGAATAAATGAAAAATTTTTGGTCCCTATCTGACACAACGAAAAAAATTTGATTCCCAAGAAAATAAGAAAAAATAACAAGTAATGCCACAAGGAACATATAGAAGATATATAAATATGTAGCTACCTACTATGGTACCTACCTACTATAGGTATGGAGTGTCGATGGCTTTTGGACTTTTGAATTGATAATTAGATTTTTATAATGGTTAGGTAGGTATATATCTGACCAAGAAAACAAAAAAAACAGAATATGGGGTAGGTATTTTTCGAACAATTATTGTTTTGAATACCTACCTAAATGTTTGCAGAATTTTTCCCCACTCAAGATTTGACTACGTATACTTATATAAAATATAATTGTTGCATAAAAACAGTATTCAAATCTAATTAAATATTCCATGAGAACGTAAGTAGGTAGTACATAAAAGCTAATTACAATTTTCCTTGTGTGTAATACTAACCCACTGTGTTCCTACTACACAAATATTACAACACCATTAAATTTTATACGGTTAGACATATTATCTCTTAATAGGATAGTTTTATTTATAATAACAGTTATATTAATTTCATTTCAAGAACTAATAATAACTGTTTGCTAGAAAAAATAATGTCTTTCCATCTAGGTAGGTATACCTATACATGATATTATACCTATTTATGTATCTACATTTTAATTGTTACTTTATTTGCAAGATAACATCTGTAAAAGTACAATTGAAGACTTCCTTATACCTAGGTGAGATTCCGGTCGTGGATATCGGTCATTGTTTTTTTTTATTTTGATTACAATTTTTTATCGTGGAGCCGTAAATATTCAAAAGGAATTGTTGACAAACTTTATGTGTGTGTGTGATTCACTTAATTTACAATTTTACAAATATATTCCAACTAACTGTATTCAATCGTTTTTTAAACAATATTCCATTTAGGTAATTTGATCAAATAAATCAACTGACACTTCCATTCCTTTGTTCCTCTAATAAATAAATAATCAGATTTGGCACCTGCCGTGGGACCTATAAATTATTCATTCGAATCAAAGTCATCAATGAGTAGGTGTTTGACCTAGATAGTGGAGAAGGTCTTTGTTCGAAACATTTCGATTTCTAAACAAAGTTAAGCTGAGCATGCTGCGCCATCTAGTTAAAAAGTAGAAAGGCTAAATCGTATTTGATGCAGTTGTCTTCTTAAAATTATACAAATAAATGTTGTAAATAGTATTGCATACGTAGTGGTTCGATAATAACTGGTTAAAATATATAGTGGTAGAATTATAATAAATTTATACAGAATGGGATAATTAATGACTATGTACATGTAAACTTCACAGTCAGATTAGCAGAACGGGGATATTTTATGTTTATGTTACGCCCAGATAGGGATAAACGTTTGCGAATTCATTTTTTGAGTATAAACAAATCTAGATTTCTTATTAATGATAAAATTTTCTATGTGAAACTTTAGGTTTATTAGCTTGGACGTAGCAAAACGTACCGGCACCGCCGATTTGTTTGGTGTTTTTCTATGCGTGAATCATCTACTATTCACATATCGTTTATTTTGTTAACAAACGGATCTTTATCCACGAAACTCAACCCAAACTTATAATAAAATTTTCTGGAAAGATATAAATATGCGTAATACCTACTAAAAAAAAAAAAAATTCCTGAAAATTTGATATTTCTTAAACTGTTTACGTTTCTGGAGATTGAATAGTTTCATAGAAGCTTTGATATTTAAAATTAGAATGTTTTCAGCGCTTGAAAAAAAATTGGGTATAAAGAAAAATAAATATTGTGTTGAAGTAGTTTTTTTTTTCAAAACTCAATTATAAAATTACGCAAGTTCAGTATTATTTAAATATAATAAATAAATTGGTTCATTTCTATTACCCGAAACATTTTTGATCTGATACCTACTTTCAATCAGATCAAGATAATTTGGCGTGTTGTTATATATAGGCTACTACCTACCGCAGAACAACAAATGCTTCTTAGGATTTATTGCAAACAGAACTTATGTATACTTAATCTTTTAATGTTTCTCAATAACATTGCGTGTCAGAGATAAATCCTGAGATGATATTTTTTATTTCATCTACATAAGAGTTTACGATTCGTCTATCACACTTTTATCTATGTGTTAATGTATTGTTCTTACAATTAATTACAATTCTTAAGATTATTTGTGTTGTTTAAGTACCTAAATTAACTCCACAAAAGTCGTTTTAACGAGTATGGTTTCTTCTAATTACAGCCAAACAACGCCTCATACTTTCAATAAGGTCTATTTGTCCCCAAACTTGGGGTAAAAGCTGTATAACTTTTTGGAGACTCGCCTCAATCATACCCAGACCGAATTCGACCACGGACTCAGGTCACAGATAACATACTCAGGTAGCCATCAGCAATAATGAGGTCGGATTCGACCATGCTGTTCGGGTAAAGGATTAGTGGATTTTATCTTCACATCTAGATATTTAAGGATTAAAAGGACAGTTGGGGAATGATGCGCAGATACATTTTGTTGTGACGAGACTATGATAGATACATGAATTTGAAGAACGCAATGAGATGCAACACTACTTATTCTATTTTGTAAAATAATTAATTCATTCGATTGGGTTGTGCTTCTACATTGCCAGAAATGCCTAGTCTCCCTGGAAGTAATTTTTTCCAGGAGTGTTTTCCAATATGTAAAATAATATTTAAAGAAAAAATTACTACACAGGCGTGGCATTTAAAAAAGTTAAAAATTAGATTTGCGCACATGATGATGTGCACGGGTTGGGTGATGGCGCCCAATAAATCTTTGTTATAAAAAATACTGCTATTTATTGTTCAATATTAACATCAGAACTCGTTACAAAAATATGGTACTTAAATTTAATGTACGCAGGAGTCGCATTTATAATTTTTAGGAGTGTCTGCAGCTGTACAATCTGCATGGTTCCAAGAAGTATGTTATCTGTGGTTCCAAGCATGAGGATAAGACACAACGGTACCATAATACTCCATTTTTGCCAGTTTTTCCACTTATACCTACATGTCTTGCTGGGTTTGGAGGGTGTTTTTGAAGAAGGTGGTATAAAGCTGAAGTCAATATCATCTATGTCGTCATCGTCGCATATATCGGATATATCCTCGTCTAATGACTCGTCAGGTGTTGCGTTTCTCTTAATTTTCTATATTGTGTTTCTTCGCCAAAGCAGAATTTTACATTGAAAAATAGTATTTTTCATAATTTATGTTGTTTAAAACAGCAGTTTTTATGAATTTAACATTTAAAAGTAGCATTTTTCATCAGTTTTCTGGTTTAAAATAGCAGTTCTTATGAATTTTACATCGAAAAATAGCATTTTTCATCAAATTGCTTGTTTAAAATAGCAGATTTTATGAATTTTACATCGAAAAATAGCATTTTTCATCAAATTGCTTGTTTAAAATAGCAGATTTTATGAATTTTACATCGAAAAATAGCATTTTCCATCAATTTTGGTTTAAAATAGCAGTTTTTATGAATTTTACATCGAAAAATAGCATTTTCCATCAATTTGCTTGTTTAAAATAGCAGTTTTCATGAATTTTACATCAAAAAATAGCATTTTCCATCAATTTTGGTTTAAAATAGCAGTTTTTATGAGTTTTACATAAAAAAATAGCATTTTTCATTGATCTGTTTGTTCTAAATACCAGTTTTTATGAATTTTACATCGAAAAATAGCATTTTTCATCAAATTGCTTGTTTAAAATAGCAGTTTTTATGAATTTTACATCGAAAAATAGCATTTTTCATCAATTTGCTTGTTTAAAATAGCAGTTTTTATGAATTTAACATCAAAAAATAGCATATTCCATCAAATTTTTGGTTTAAAATAGCAGTTTTTATGAATTTTACAATTAGACAATTTACCTACATAAATATATACAATACCCACAGATTTCACAAATTAAAAACTTTGACTTAAATGTCCCCAATTTTACATTTATAAAATCAGTTTTATGATATTTTTCAGCCTTTGTTTTTAGAACAATTTGTACTTTTAATCTTCAGTTTATAGATACTTTCATTAATAGATTTATACAAAGAAAAATTCTATACCTACAATCCCACTTTGTACCAGGGACTTTACAATGATAAGCATCCAATTTGTACAATAACCATAACATCATTTAACCCCACCACAAACTAATAAGATTTCCGGGAAAGCTACCTGGATTAGATACACACAAATTGCTGATGGTCGGGTTCGACAGTCCGCTTAAAGTATTGTTCCAGATGTCAAAATTTTTCTGTAGATCTGCCGTAAGGACTACAACATCTGCGGATACTCCCTCAGATATTCTAACTGCTTGCAAGTTTTTATATCCCACATATATTTTTTTTAGATTTGTTTGTGCATATATTTATGAATATATCTATTGAAGAGCAAAGGACTCAATCCAACTCCTTGACTTATTACTCCCTCTGTAGTTATAAAAGTCTCCGACCTTAAGTTTTTATCAATTAGAAAGTTTGTTTAATACAAGCTTTCAATTGCATTTCTCATTTTAAATCTATTGCTCTTTTTTAAAAGGTTTTCCATACTTTCGCCCTTGGAACTTTGTCAAACGCTTTTTCGATGTCGATATAAATTAAAATAGAACCTTCGTTCAGCCATATTTCATCCAATACAATATACGTTTCTTCTGGTAACGTTTTTCTGTGCACATCAGATTCTCAGATTCAACACTGGTGGTCGCGTTTTTTACCTAATTTTACTATCGGTTTTGATTAAATTCTTAGAGTTACAAATAGCTTTAATATAATGTTATTCATCTACTCTTTAGTTGAACAAGGCAATTAACATTCTTTGATAATTGTCAAATTATACTATTGTGAGTTAAACATGATTGCATCACTAAATTTGAATAAATTTAGTCAAACTACTAACTATTCAAAGTAATTTATATTGAAATGAAGGTATACATCTTGAATATATTTATATTATTAAAAGATATTGTTGCGAAGGATAATTTCCTTACTAAAATCGTTGAAAAAGAATCTAGGCAATGCACTGGTGAACACGTAGATAGTTGATAATGCAAAAATCCATAAAAAGGCTACGAACGGATAACCGATCCGGTATATTCTCCAGATTTAGCCCCCTGCGATTCGTTCTTGTTTTCAAGCGTGAAGAAGTGGCTGAGGGGTAAGACTCATGGGTCGAAATAATTTAAAATTTACAATAGAAACGTCAATTTTTATGGAGCGGCGCCAATGGTTGACAATTTAACAGTGTGTTTTCAGCTGGCGACGGAGAAGGAGAAGAGGCGGGTTTTCTTACAGTAGTTTTGAATCCAGCTGTCCAGCTAAATACTTGATATTTATTGAAGTAAATTTATAGAAATTTTTGGTTGGTGGGACTCTTTAGATTAGATTAGATTTTATGAGGTGGCTTTTGGCCTAATCCACTGCGACCTTTTCAGATCTATTGTGGTTCTCTAAACTCTAGATTACATTCTCCAGCCTGACTCTTTTTAAAAAGCCTATTAGCGTGGAGACTGAACCTTTCATATGGCTTTTCTTCGCCTAATGCAAAAAACCGCACATTTGCCAGGCTATCGCACTGACATAGAATGTGTTCTGCCGTTTCTTCTTCTAGGTGACAAAACCTGCACATATCTTCGTTTGTCAATCCCATCAGCTTTAAATGCCTATTGAGCTTACAGTGCTCCGTTAACAGACCCACTACAGCTTTAACAGTTTTCCTGTCTTTGGCCATCAGATCTGCTGTAAATTTTGACGAGTGTTCTAATATGAACTGTTTCGCTTGCCTCTGTCCTGGTGAGTTCCTCCACCATTTCAGAGATTTGTGGGCGACCCACTTCTTTGTTTGTTTCCTTGTTATGGTTTTTGCAACGCCGCAGAAGGGTTCCGGCCCAACGAATGGCATTGATGAGCCTTGCTTGGCCATTTCATCTGCTTTTTCGTTGCCCTTATGCCCCTCGTGCCCCGGTACCCAGGCTACCGTAACATTGCTACGCTCACCCAGTGTGTTTAGGGCCCGTACACAATCCCATACTAGCTTAGAATTGACCTCTACGGAGTTGAGTGCCTTTAGCGCTGCTTGGCTGTCTGTGAAGATGGCAATTGAACGATATGTTCTCTTCTGCCTTTTAATTTCTTCCATACAGTGGTGAAACGCCGTCATTTCCGCCTGGAAAATTGTGACGTTCCTTGATAGGCTTACTTGGAAGGCTATCCCTTGCTTTAGTCCTAGTATACCGGCTCCTACGCCGTCTAACGTCTTTGACCCGTCTGTATACCAAAAAACATCCGCATGTATGGGTACACCTTTTTTCCAGTCTTTGGTATAGTTACTTTGAACTTATCGAAGCTATATCTCGTAGCTATTGCAACGATGGGCTGTCTTATTACGTAGTCCGCCTTTAGCTCCTCGATTAGCTTCCAGTTGGCACTATGCGTTTGGATTACGTGTTGCTGGCTATGTATTAATCTGTGCATTACAGATCTCGCTTCACCTTGTATGAATGTGTAGAGGTGGCAGATTCATTAAGACTTCCATTGCAGCTGTAGGACTATTTAGATCGGAGAATATACATTAAAGCCCTATGTTCAGTTTCTCATTGCATGTATCTGTATAAGATTGTCGCGAGATTTACCTGTGTACTAACTAGTCTTGCTTGACATACTTAATTAAAGTAATTCTAGGAAAGAAAATGTTTCGTATAAAATATGATAATCTCCCGAAAAGCTTTTATATCATTTAATAAATTGTGTAATACATTTAGGTACTAAATTGATTGGTTTGATTTAATTTAAAGTTTATTTTCTTCTTTTTAGGGCAATTAAATACCTAAAAGCTTGTTTTCAATAGTTATTTAACGAACTGATTTGATCTGAATAACAAACTGTTAAGAACATGCCTAACGTTTCAACCCCTAAAAGCTGAAACCTTCGGATACTTATGCGATCCTGATAGAAATACTGGGGTGACGCAACCGAGGGTTGTAACTGAAGGGCTGTTCTGAAGTTTTACCCCGCCTACCTCTCGGTTCAAATTCATCCCCTAAAAATATTGACAGAGGATTTATTGCTTGTGTTGGATTTATGTGTGTAGAAATGGAATAAAATGTATTGAACGAGGGGATGTTAACTTTATTCAAAAAAAAGTTTAATGTTAATGTAAGGTGGTAGTTTCTATGATAGAAATGATAACAAATACAATGTTTCTTCTAATTTTTAAGGAATTTAATTAATGTATAATGAAATATTAGTTTTTTATTTATTAAATCATGCTCAAATTACGTGGCATTGAAATTCTTTGGCTTTGAAGCAGTGGGGGACTTAACGTCTGCGGGGCCCGGGACTAAGTCGTGCAGGGGCCCACTTAAGGGAGGAGAAAAACCTCAAATAGGTAACATTTTTTCTGTATTGCAGGACCCCCGAAGATACGCGGGGCTTAAAATAACCGGTTAGCCCCTACGTTAATCCGCCTCAGCTTTGAAAACTAGTAAAATTTAGAATTCATCTTTTAATTATATCTACAATAATTATAATTTATAATAGTTTCGAATGGCCAGTGGCGGTCATAGGTATGGGGGCACGGGGGCCATGGCCCTCCCCTAGCTCAACCGCAGTTGTTCAGAAATTAAAAAGAATACCTAACATTCTCGTGTAATTAACAATTAAAAAACAATTTAAAATAAAATAAGTCGAAAATACTTTTCTCATCTTATAGAGGAATTTTAAACTTTGGCACTTGGAAAAACCATCATACATTATACAATTCACATCTTTCGCAATTAACGACGACAAACACTTATCCACTGCTTCGCCAAGTCCTCATTTTTTGGAAATCTACAGTACCTATTTTATACAGTTTCTTTCGTATTGCGATTTGTATTTTTGCATGTAGCCACGGCACAGCTCGCCATTATGGTCTTATAATTAAAGTAAAATAAAGTTAAACACTTGGATCAACTCTATAATAGTTTTAAACACTGGCTTTAGCATAAAACAATATCAATTAACGCAGAAAAGTCGAAAAACCTCAGGAAAAACAAACCAAACACGTACAACTCTGTCCAACAATTTCTGATTACGATTCTAAGGTGACGTCATGCGCAGAGCGTGCACAATTTGAGTCAGCATACCGTGTATTTTTACCGTGGTTCAGTCGTATAACACAATCGCCCTCTCTCAAAGTGTATATGACCGCCACTGCGAATGGCTATTGGGCTGCAACCGAATTCGACCACGACTCCAAAAGTATCAGGTAATTTAATTTTTATGGATTAAAAGAATACGGCATGAAATGAATTTGGAAAAGTCTGCCGCTATGGCAGTAAAACAAGAAACAGTGAATCTAGAAATTGAAGATCGGAAAATTAAAATAGTAAATAAATTCAAACATCTTGGAAGAGAAATCGAAAACACGGGCAATGAAGATGGAGAAATCAACAGAAGAATTAATAATGCTTTAAAAACATACTACAGTAAGAATCGTAGTCTTATCAATTGAAAAGACATGAAGGAAGGAAGAGAAAACTGAATGTTTATATACAAAGCAATTTACAGACCAATATTGAGGTACGGCTGTGAAATATGGACACTTACAATTTAATAAAAAAGATAATTGTTAGCTGCAGAGATGAAATAACTGAGGCGGGTCATGAAGATGGATATTTCACTAAGTTTCTTGCACCGGTCAGAAAAGGACGTGATTTAATTATCATCCATATTGGAAATTAGCATGGTTATTCGATGATGATATAGCCGTAAAAGTACTTTTCCGGCTAGAAGCATGTGTCACTTTTGACAATATTGTATTAAAAGCTGGTTTTAAGAAAAAGCTAATACCTTTCTTTCCTTTTCTACGGAATTATTCCCTCAACCGCAGCTTCTTGGACTTTCGGAGGAGTACAGGTTAAGTCAAAATAAGACATTATGTACTTGTTTGAGCAAAAAAATTAAAATTCGTGACAGAAAGAATATTTTATGGCATAATTGTCAAAACCATGAAGTTCTTTGTCGAAAAAAATATTAAATTGTGATGACAAATTTTCTTAAAATTAATGTTTTTAAAAGCTTGTAACTAAGCGATTGTGAATAAAATAGTATACATACAACGCGAGAAGGATCAATCCATCCACGGCTTTTAGCGCCTCGGGTCTCTAACAAAGCCTGGGCTGTAATGATCTACTTCCCCGCTAGGTATGTAATATACTATTATATAGAATGATGTAGGTAACACGACACTTATAAGATAAACATATTATTAACTGACAGCCAGGCACCCCAAAGATGAAATAAAGTAGTTTGATATAGCTAGATACCTAAGTAAAAATAATCTTCAGAATAAAACTATATTCGATCTAAATAGTTAAAAAGGTGAGAATCGAAAACCAAAACGTATGGGATAGATTAAATTTTAGAGGAATTTTTAAATTGCTAAATAAGACTGAGCTGTTTTTCGATATTACCTAGAATGTTACTTTCTTTGACACGTTCTGTAGCATAAACGGCGCATGACATATTTCAACACATAGATATGAGGTGTAATTAGAATTAAGGTGCCCGTCCACGTGAGAGTAATATACTCTCGAGAGTCGCTTTCGAGAGCACTAGTCGCCAATGGACACGCTCCTGAGAGTAACTCGCAGGCAGTCACGTTGAACTCGCCGATAGCTCTTCCGTAAAAGCTTACTCTCAAGTGGACACGCGCAAACACGCTATCGGATAGCAACTCGCAAAGATTCGCCTGCAGTCCGTATTGTGAGAATACTCTCAGAACCACAAACATGGAACAACTTACTAGGACCAAGGAAGATACTTGTGCGTTAATCGAAGAATACGAGAAAAATCCAATACTTTGGAATATCAAATGCGAGGATTACCGCAACAGGGAGCTGAAAAATGAGGTGCTAACGAAAATTGCATTGCAATTTCACAGTACAAAAGAAGAGATCCAACGCAAATTGCATAATTTGCGAAACCCAGGTAAGTCAATATATCTATACATTCAGAAATATATACTTTTTAATAACAATATTGAATTATTTGTTCAGGTCTCGCTTATGAGAAGACATCTCGACTGATACTGACACGAGTTGCGATGGAACATTCACAAGCTACTTGCTCTCCAGTGGAAATGGTCCTGAGAGTAATTTGCGAGAGCAACTCTCCGGCTACTATCTGAACTGCTAGCGAGAGTGGGACTTGCATAAAAATACTCTCACATGAAAACAGCCGTGAGCAGCTCTCAGAATTTACTCTCATGTGGACAGGCACCTTTCGAATCGTCTTAATTCTTAGCCATAATATCTTAATTTTTAATCTCTTAATAATAGACCCTTAACTCGCACTAATACGAAATGAAGCTACCTGCCCGACACAGAAATAGATATTTTGATATTACTTGGATGGGTCATCCTGTAATTGTTTTGCAAGGATCACGAATATTTATTACACTGCCGCATTTATGAACAAACTTTAGTTTATTCCATGTTATATCACTTCTCTCTTTTATAATAGATATTGATATATTCGTAGCAGTTGACATTGTAACTATTTTAGAATGACTTCATTTTTGTTAGTTTCTGTTAACAATGCATATAATGCATACGCAATATAACAATTGTTTAATATGCGGAACACGGTAAATACTCTTAGTGTCGACAACTGACTGAAGAAGCTGTTAATAGAATACTTATATAGTAGTTTGAGTACCTATAAAAGTATAATATTGTACATATGATATTTCATTTATTGTTTCCGCATAGAAGAGATTTTTTTGTTTAAATTTTAAGTTATATAGTTTTGCAAGTTTATCTGAAGCCGTGAAAGGAATGCAGTCGAAAACATTCGATATTGCCACGTTTAACTATGAAAAAGATAAAGTGCTAAGAGTGTAGTGATAAGGACTTTTTATTATTAACAATATGATTAAACGTTAATTATTTGATGTGCTTGTTGTCTTGGATTTTGTCTATTAACATTATTTTTTCAATTAATAATGAATAATAAAAGATGAACACTTTTCCAAATTTGTTATGGGCTTCTTCAAGCTCTGGCCTCGTTGTGCGAAAACCATAATTTTCACGCCCTCCGAACTAACTCAATTGGTGAAATTTATCGAAAGGCCTTCGTTGCTTAGCGACCAGCTGACTTCTTATTGGCAAACGGGTGCGTGTGTTTTTCCCTCTCACTTTGTCAATTGACTGACATTGATTATCCAGTGGCGTTGGTATTGTCAGTATCAGATTTTGAACTATTTCGTATCTATATTGAATTCAAGTACGATTCTTAACATTATTTGTTTTTAACTGTGTTTTAAAAAATACCTTACCTTTAAAGCAAAGCAAAAATCATTTTCTATATATAATTATCAATATTTTTATAAAAATAGGTACCGTACGCCATTGGTACGTTTTTGACAGATATCCGCCAAGTTTCCTCGCCCCTTACCGATGCCGCGTAGCTTCAGATAAACTTGCCAAACTGTAGGTTAGGTTAGGTTTATGGTGAATGGGTCTATAAGGCCCTCCACTGTGACTCGCAAGAGTCTATTGTGGCTCACACCTATTCAGATTTCACCAAACAAATTCAGCTTCTTAACAAAGCCGATTAGCTTATTTGGTGAATGATTTTTCAGGTCCGAGGGCGAGAGAGCATTCGAGCCGCGGCGGGGCAGGCACAAATTATATGCTCTGCTGTTTCATCATCTTCCAGACAAAGACGGCAGGTCGGATCTTCCGACAGTCCAAGTTTTAGCATATGATGATTCAGATGACAGTGGCCTGTTAAAAGGCCTGTTAGACAGCGTAGGTCATGCCTGCTATAGTCTAACATTTGTTTGGAGACATTCTTCGAAGGATGTATGAAAGCCTTTGAATGAACCAATCCTGGTAAATTATGCCAGAAGTCTAATGCTCTTCTTGCCGTCCAGGTATTCAGTGTTTGTTTGGCAAAACTTATTGCGATGCCAATTGTAGGTTCTGGTCCGATAGAAACACGTGCGGCACCCTCCCTTGCAAGAGAGTCTGCCTTCTCGTTTCCTTCCATGCCAGAATGGCCAGGGATCCAGACCAGCAATACTTTATTGAGTTCTCCTATTGAGGAGAGTCTTTTTTGGCAGTCTAATACCAATTTCGACGTTACACGGTTAGAGCTAAGTGCTTTCAAAGCCGCTTGGCTGTCCGAGAAAATTTTTATTGTTCTATGTATGAGATTGGCCTGCTCCAATCTCTCCACACATGAAACAATGGCGTAAATTTCCGCCTGAAATACGGTTGCATAGGATCCTAGAGAGGTTGAGATTTCTGTCCTAGGTCTGCGCCCGTATAAACCTGCACCAGAGCCTGAGGGTGTTTTTGAACCGTCTGCCAAACTGTAAGTCCAATAATGTGAAACGTGGAATCTTTATAGATATTATGGGATATATTGTGATGATTTCATATATAAATTGCATAAAACCATTTAACTGTCCTCGCTTCGCTATGCTCGTGCTTCTTGGGATGCTAAAGCTCTTTTTCTGTCCTTGTGACTCAATATAGGTGTGCATTAAGTTTGTGGAAGTTTTGGTGTTTATTTTAAGTTTATTTAAAATATTCCGTGTTTGTTACACTTTGTTTTATTATCAAATACTTTTCGAGATGCACAGTGAATATTTAAAGTCATTAGTGCAGAAAAATCGAGATGTGGGTGTTTACATTTTTCATCTTTATTTCTTCAACAGATATCTTCTAAAATTGAAGCTTATAAATAACGTTGACGCTTTTACAATAAATGTGCATGATAGAAACTCTTCGATTCAAGCAGCTCCGCCAGTCATACCTATACATGGATATAGCTGCATATTTAGTTTTTACCCACAGTTTTTACAGCAAGGAGCAAATGAAATAAAATGAATGAAAAATTATGAAATATCACCTATAATTTAATGGCCACATGATACAACTTCTTTTAATTAACCGTGAAAAATTCTTACCTGCAATAAAATGCCCGCTGCCGATCTTCTGGTTCTTTTGTTTAGATTCCGTGAGATCGTCTCGCTTAATTGCTGCTAACCAGAGTGCTCTTCGTTCTCTGGATACTTCATTTTTTCCTGTAAGAAATTTAAAGTTTAAAATTGTGGGCACTGAAAAAACCTCACATCATCCCTGTTGGAACGACTTCCACAATCAACTACAAGACACGTATGTGGCATTTTCAATTCAAAATAACACTTATAAATTCAATAAAATAAGAAATAAGTAGATTTTAGTCACAAAGCAATCACAAAATGCACTTTAAAAAGCTTTAAATCCCATACACTGTCAAACGAGATAATATCTTTGTTTGCCCCACGGACGCTGTATTGAATAAATTTTGACAGGTCGTTGGAATGATTAATACCAATTATTAAAATAAAAAGAACTATATCTTATCTTCTTTTTGTTTTAACCCTTCTTTTTTGCTGGTTAATTTCCTTCTATGCCAGTGTGTCTTGGAACCTGAAGCTCTTTCTGGTTCATTCAGTACATTTTGGAAGTACATTCTGTTCTTTTCTTTTTCAACACAGGCACAAAATGCTTTTTCGAGTGAAACACTGTGCCTAACATCATCTGTCATCTGTCAACGCCATTTTTTCGATCACTACGATCATTTTTGACGGTTTTATCTGAAGACGTGTATGTTGAATCATAGAATTATTTGTTTGCAACATGTTCAGTCAAAATGCTTAGTTATAAAAATGCATAGTTTATCAAAAAATGTCTCATTAAAACAAAATGAGTTGTTGCATTGCACTCTATATAGACGGTGGAAGATGAAATTATAAGAAACAAACCAAAAAAACACCAAATTATAGAGAACTATTTATCTAAATTGTTATTAACCTTCACTAAAAAGACCACACCCTTTTGAATAATTTACCTAAAAATCGATTTGATAGTTTTTTTAAAGCTTGATTGTGATTTCTTACTTTTCCTAACGAATGCAGTGTAGGTACTGAAGAATTTTCTATTGAATCCATATTACAATGTTAAAAAATATAACAAATAAATGGGGAATAAAAATCATCAGAATGACATATTTATGTAATTTTATTTAACGAATAGTTTAAAGTTACTGGTGAGTGGGTGCATTTCAATGCATTTGATATGAAGCGTTGTATTAAAACCAGTGCAGTAGAACAAAGTTGAATTGAAAAAATATTACATTTGGGATTTTAAATCACCATAAAAATTACTTAATATATGATCATCGATTTCTACTGAAATGCAAATTTTATCAAAACTACACGTGAGGATGTGAATCATAAATAGGTGTTGCATAACGCTCTCTGTAGTTGCCGAATGAAAAATTTAAAGTGTTGTTATTTGTTTCTGGAATCTATATTTGATGCTATTTGCATATACAATGTTATTCAAAAGTCCCCTCCCCCCCTCGTATATTTTGAACGGCTACACTTACATTAATTAAATTTGGAGTGTGAAAATAAAGTGTTGTAAACTTCTCTACGAATGGTATAACAGGTGACGTAATAGTAATAGATGACGTCACAGTGCCACTCTGGCCAATAATTTTTAACAGGACCTTATGGCAAGTCATATCTCGTTTGAAAGGCGTTGACATTGGCTACATAACCATATTAATTTTGTTTGGGTTTAAACTAATTTTGACGGATAAATTAAATAAATACCAAAATTGATGAAATTATTTTTTTAAATTTAATTAATCAAATATCAACGATGGATTCTTATAGCAAGTGTTCGAAATGTGCTCCGTCTACTTCCTGACAGTAATACATCCTATTAGTAAACTCTTGTCGTACTCGTTCGAATGTGTCAGCTGAAATTGGATTGCATTCTTCAATAATTCTTTCTTTCAAAACGCCAATGCTATCTGGTGCCGTAGTATAAACCTTGGATTTCAAGTACCCCCATAGACAAAATCTAATGGTGTCAGATCTGGTGACCGAGGTGGCCATTCTGTGGGACCTCGCCAGCCGATCCATCTACCTCGATATTCTTCATCCAGGTAACGTCTTACTGCACCATAATAATGTGCAGGAGCACCATCTTGTTGAAATGTTACTTCCAGATGGCCGAATTCATCTGGATTATCTTCCAGAATTTCAAGAATTAACGGCTCAATTGCATTTTGTAACATCTCCAGATACACTTCACCGCTTAAATTTGAATTTAGGAAAACAGGACCAACTATGTGGTTTCCCAAAATACCTTCCCAAACATTGACTATTCTGGAAATTGGGTATGTTGTTCACGAAAGGTTGAGGATTTGTGTCACTCAAATACCTTACATTTTGTGTATTCACATTTCCATTGCGGCAAAAAGTACTTTCGTCACTAAAACAAATTGTTTTTGTGTAATGTGGGTTTTGACTAATTTTATTTGTCATACATTCACAGAATTCGAGTCTTCTGTCGGGGTCGTCATCCAAAAGGTGGTGCACCATTTTTAACTTGTATGGATGAAATTTATTTTTAGCCAACACTCTCTGTACGGTACTTTTACTTACTTCACAGATAGACGCAACTTTAGTTGAAGAGGAAGTAGGGTTTACTACTATTTCAGCAACTATATCAATTTTTTTATCATCACGCTGGTCGACCAACATTTGGTCGACCAGCGTTTGGCATCTTGAACACTACCTGTTGCTTCAAACTTGTGAAGAAGCGCCCTCAAATAAGTTCTCGAGATAGGGCGATCTGGGTATCTCTCATTAAATAAACGTTCCGCTTCATGGAGATTCTTTCCAGATTTACCAATTATTAAGATAGCAGCTACTTTGTCGGCTTGAGTACGTACTATTTTGCCTATGTAAACTCTTAAACGTCTCGTTAAACAATAATTAAATTAAATATTTAAGCTATTTAGAAAACTTTGCAAAGCAACAAATACTATTAAATTAAAAACGTCAATTTTTTTGACAACTAACCAGAGGCGGACTGAAAAATCTTCAATATTTAAATGTGAAATAATAATTTTGGTATTTATTTAATTTATCCGTCAAAATTAGTTTAAACCCAAACAAAATTAATATGGCTATGTAGCCCATGTCAATGCCTTTCAAACGAGATATCGCTTGCCATAAGGTCCTATTTAAAATTATTGGTCAGAGTGGCACTGTGACGTCATCTATTACTATTACGTCACCTGTTACCATTCGTAGAGAAGTTTACAACGAGGGGGGGAGGGGACTTTTGAATAGCACTGTATATTTGAAAATTGGTTGAGGCATACGGAAATTACAGCCTTTTTATATCAACGAAATACCACTCTTTAGGCTCTGCTTCGGTAATCCAACAACTAGGTCTAGACTGGTAAAAACTGCAAAGAATCCATCGACAGGCTGGCAAGAGACAACAAAGTGTCTCTAATATGGGTGCTGGCAAATGAGGGGATTGCAGGTGATGAAATGGCTGACCGATAGCTAAAGAAGGCTTTAAAGGAGACTTCATAGGTCCCAAACCGTTTTGTGGAATCACAAAAAATTGCATAAGAGGGGAAATCGGGAACTGGCTAGATAGGGAACACCAACTCAAATGGAGGTCGACACAAGGGCACCTTCATACAAAGAGTTTACTGAACAAGGTAGACAAGGATCTCTCAACCAGGCTATTGAAACTGAGTAAGAGACATTTGAAGGCAGTTACCGACCTGGTGACTGGACACTGCACCCTGAGGAAACATCTGCACAAAATGGGCAGGAAATGTGAACTCTATGTTGAAACACCTTCTCACATACTCTGCTTCTGCGAGAACTTCCATGGACTCAGACAGAAGCACTTTGGAGAGAAAATAATACAACCATTACAACTACTGAAAATCCAAACTAGTGGCCTACATAGAAGACACAAAGCTTCTGGAAGATTCAGTTCAAGTGTCTGGGCTGTTGAGCACAACCCAATCGAATGAACACTTCCCCCACCACTTCAGAATAGGTGACATAGAAAAATGACTTCAGCATAAATATTTTTTTTCAACCTAAAATGAAAAAAATGTAAAAACTCCTCTAGCAAAGAACATTTTTATTAATTCCTTAGGGCCGATTTTCTTATAATTTTTTTTCCCAAATTCTAGGTGTCCAGCATTTCGATAATCTTGATTAACGCGCCTACTCGATTTCTGATACCCTGATCCTTAAAGCTCCTGAAAACAACTAAAAACCGCAAATATGCCTTCTGTCCTTCAAGGAAGGGGCGCCAATTCACAGCCTCCTAGTCTCGTGTCAAAAAGCACAAAAGTGCATCCTAATAGGCCATGGAGTGCCAGTATCATCGCAGTCGTCGGGCCGATATCTAGACAGCTACCAGAGAAATTAATAGAAGACGATCGCGTGTTGTTCGTGATTTGGTTGATTTAGCTTTGAAATTTTCGCGGACGAAAACTTTTTATTCGATTTTAGTTTTTTATTTGCTAATAGTGTGGTATCGCGAAACATTCCAATTTTTTTTTGTTTTGGATTATTTGTGGCATAAAAGTAAGTTTTTAAAAAATATTTAATTATAATTAACGAAAATCATTTAAGCATAAAACTTACAACTCTGTAGCTAGGGATTTAAAAAAAATATTTCAGTTCCGACAAAGTAAATTGTGAATTTCCGAAAACTATACAAAATTTATTTTTTAATTTAAATTATATTAATAAACATTTATTGTCAGAAGCGAGATTATTTAAGCAGTTGGCCATCAGAATGATTTAATGCCTGTTAAAAATGCGCTTTCGTTAAAAAAAATAATTTGGGATCAGAGCTAAGTAAAGCGTTTCTGGAAAGTGCTTTAATGGAGTGCTTGAAGCACATTCGGTGCTTGAAGCCATGTGCTTCAATTACAACTGGAAAAGAGTATTTGGTGCTTTGTAATTAAAGCACTTTGTACAAATGCTTGTGGCTTTCAAGCCTTTTAAGAAAAAAAGAGAATTTTGTTATGTTACTTTGTTTTGTTTGTTTTGTATCCCTATTCTTTTAATATAAAATAGCTTACTATCACTAGTTTTCTTAAATATAGTTCTTCTATTTTTTTGAAACGACTTTTAAAGCTCATTTAAAAGGCTTCAAGTACTCTTAAAGGACTTTAAGCACTTTCAAAGTGCTTTAAGCTTGGAGCTTTATCAAATATTTTTAAAGTTTTAATGGCTTCAAATACTTTGAGTATTAGATGCTTGGTGCTTGACAGTAAAAGCACTTTTAAAATAAAAAGTATTTGGCACGTTCAACACTAAAGCACTCGATGGAAGTGCTTTGTGCTTGGTAATTGAAGCAATTTCCAAAAGTGCTTTACCCAGCTCTGTTTGGGATACTAATTTGATAATTTGACTCTTATTTTGTTTCCGTCGTGTTAAAAAAACAACCTTAGGAAAGAAAGGCTTTAATGTGGATACAAACATTTTGACAATACGAACGTGGAGATTTTAGGCTGAAACTCGACAATATTGAATCGGATTTGGCTAGATTGGTAGAAAGTCATCCACAACACTGAATTTTTTATTTTTGGATTTTTACTTTGCGATTCTTTTTAAGTATTTTTACGTAATTTGCATTAATTATTATTAATTATAATTGATATTTATTAAATTTTAAATCAATTTATATTTTTAAATTTTTCTCAATTTAACTCATAAAACCGCAGTTTTTAAATTGATAAGTAAAACTATAGAAACATTTTTTTAGTAATTTGACTATGGGGATCTCAGGTATCATTTTATATTGGAATAGGGGTCTCTGACCCAAAATAATTTGGGTATCCCTGTCCCAAAGAAACATCTTTCATGCATTTTTATTATTATTTGACCAAAAAATGCTCGACCCGAAGTAAAATAAAAAAAACATCAAATTCAACGGCGTGTATCTTTTTCCACGTCAATATTTTATAAAGACACTTTTGGTCTTATTTTGATCCAAATAATCCTCCCTTATAGTCTATGCCCCAATGGTAATGAATCACCCCGTATATTCGCCTAAAATTTTGTGAAAAAATATTATGAGGAAAAATGAATCATTTAATGACATAATATTTACTTAGATAATGCTATCTATCACTGGGTAAATCAAGCTAAAAAATAAATTGGTGTACAGTTAAATGTTATTGAAAAAAATAAATATGTCGTTAAAGATTCTGGTAAAATTTTTTAATAAAACCAATATTTCCACAAATAGAAATAAAATGGTAAGAAAACAATCTATTGAATAAAAAGGAAGATATTAAAGAAGTGATCTTATTCTATAATTACCGCATTCACTGGCATTAAACATTTGGAATATCAAAAACTGCAGCATAAGGTTGTATATCTCGGTGGATTCAGACAAAACTGGAGCCACGTGCCAAAGCTGGAACACAGCAAACTCATGATCATAAAACCCTTGGAGCTGCTGAGTAACGAAATATTAAATCTCAGTAGGGACCAGAATCTGATAAGGAAAGTGACAGGATTACTCACCGCTCACTGAACCCAAAGGACACACATATATAGGGATGTACATATCTGTCGATTGTGCATACAAGAGTAGAAAACACATATTATCTTTGAAGATAAACTCCTAGTGCTAGAGCACCCAGGGAGGAGTTCTCCAACAACAACCTAGTGAAAAAACTGCTGAGACTGGTCTCTTCACATAAACCAAGACTACAAAAAGACTAGAGGCTGAGATGACGATTCTAGAGCACCCAGGGAGAATTTCTCCAACAAGGACTTAGTGAAAAAACTTCTGAAGCTGGTCTCCTCACATAAACCAATAGCACAAAAAGACTAGAGGCTGAGATAGCGAGGCTAGAGCACCCAGGGAGGATTTCACAAGGACCTAGTGAAAAAACTGCTGAAACTGGTCACCTAACATAAACCAAGAGCATAAAAAGACTAGAGGCTGAGATGACGAGGCTAGAGAACCCAGGAAGGATTTCTCCAACAAGGACCTAGTGAAAAAACTGCGGAGACTGGTCTCTTCACATAAACCAAGAGTGCAAAAAGACTAGAGGCTGAGATGACGAGGCTAGAGCACCCAGGTAGGATTTCTCCAACAAGGACCTAGTGAAAATACTGCTGAGACTTGGTTCTCCACATAAACCAAGAGTACAAAAAGAGTGATATGACGAGGGTTCTAAGCCGCTGACTGCTGGTGCTGGAATAATATTACTGTATGTAGCGTAAATAGTATACTGCAAGAAAAAGGAAACACATGAACAGAAACAAAAACGAAGGAGGGAAATAAAAACAATCGGGCCAATTTGTACACGAACAAAATTTTAGCTTAACTATTAAAGAATGGATTCAAATTTGGTTATATATAATAATTAAGCATAGTGTAATTTAAATTTGATATTAATATATGAAATTTTCAACAGGATTCTCTTCAGCTCCCATAAAATCTTAGGTATTATTTATGGTTCTTTTTGACTTTTCTTCAACAATTGGTAAATGTGTACATATTGTTTAAACAGTTTATTTATATATTTATTTTTTGGTTCCGGTACATTGTTTGAAAGGAATCAATTTATCAAAATCTTCACGTTTTGAAAGCAGAGAATGATAAACAAAACTTTTTGGAGAAATAAATAAACTTTTAAAATGTGGCACGATTTTTTATAATCACAGTACGGAGTAAAATTATGAATTTCGTAAAAACGTACGTTTTAAAGTCGATTTATTTTCCGTGCTTACATTCGGTAGACACTGAGTTCGATTCCAGTTTAAAATGGACATTTTTGCTGGAAAATATACAACTTTACTTTAAGATAGACATTCTAGGTTGACAGACGAACCCACGTGTAAAGATTTTGTCACTTTGAGGAGGAAGTTATTGAACACATCTTGTCAGTGAGAATGCGCGCTTTATTTTTGTACTCTTTTTAATGTACATACATCTTTTATAAACTACTAAATCCCCCCGATAGATCATCTCCAATATACAGGTTGTTCAGTGAATAAAACAAAACCAAACCTAGTTGAAATAAATTACTGCTAAACACAACACAATTCTCTGCGCCACTGGCGTAAATTGTAAATCATTTAAACGACACAGTGGTCCTCATAAATGACAAACCCAATAAGTTAGTGCAAATGCAAAATACCATGTCTTCACATAGACTTTAGAAAAAGGTGAAGAAAACTACCGGAAAGGAATTTACTTGAAGGATTTAGTCTCGAGGCTGAAAAGATAAACTGCTTTGGAAGGCGAAGGAACATACATTTATGGATAGAAATGACGCAAGGAGTCCACAAGAAGTTAAGAAAAAAAGAAGTGTTATTGAATGAATAACTGAGTACACGCTGTCAATTGTTAGTGCATTCGTGTTCAGGAAAACTCGGTGCCGCCGAACCGGCCGAAGGGGCGCTAGACAGTTGTCCCTGGCACTCCCTCCACGCTACTTTTCAGATACTTCCATTTCAAATACAGCACTAAGGGCATCTCCAAAATCAACATAATGCTGATCAAAGTAAAAAGTCAACGAGTGCTACGAAGATGTGTTTCAGCTTCAGCAATTGATTTTGGATAAACTTTACCAACTAATAACAAAAAATAGATAATAGAATATTATCAAAAATATTAAAAAAATAATAATTTTGTACTTCCTGTCACAAACGCATATACCTGCAACTAAAATAAGTTTACTCTGAAATGTGTTACTATATAAATAATCGAAAAGTGTTAAATATTTGTCTAACATAAATATGATTTTAATAATGTGTATATTTTGTAATAAACTGTGCCTAATAAACGCTTCTTCGTCATTACTCCTGTTTATTATCGTCGACATCTCGAGGCCGCATCGTTTTGAGCGACCACACACAAATTTTTATCTTTCAAACGGAAAACTATTTATTAGAGTTCAGCCTAATGTATTATTAATCTTTTTACACAATTAGCAGTAAAAGGAAAGCTAACACAAGATTAACTGATCAAATGAATTGTATTATAAAAATGCTTTATTACTTTTTTTAAACATTAATATACTTATGCAATATTTTTTATTATACTATTATTTTTGATTACATTTATTGTTAATACGGAAAATATATTTCATTTACAGCCATATAATGTAAATCAATAATTTTTGACTGGTTCCATTGTTGGAAAATATACAATTGTTTATTTTTTCCTTCTGATGGATAGGTACCATGGATCTCACTGGTCAGTTTATTATTGCATTTAACAACTTTACCAGAGATATGGGCACCGAACGATGTTCGAGAAGGACACACTGATACAATACTAGATGAACCCATATTTCACATGAGGGTTGATAGCATTACACCGGAGAATATACTCACTGAGACTGTGTTTCAAGCAGAGACGATTGTATTAATGACAGCATCAGAAGATCATATACCGGACTAAAAATAAAAATATTCACTAACAGCCAGGCTCTGTTTGAAGCTGGATCTAGTAAAAAACTGTAAATAATTCCTCAACATGAACTCAGACGGAAGCTCTTTGGAGAGAAAATAATACAACCATTACAACTACTGAAAATACCTCCAGTCAAACTAGTGACCTATATAGAAGACACAAAGCTTCCGGAATGGAAGTAGATAACATGAGAAATTGTACAAAGATTCAGTTCAAGTGTCTGGGCTGTTGAACGAATGAATGAATGGTCCGTTTCTCTAAGGATTACATTAGTGACGAGCAAAATTTTGTCTTGGTCTTGCAGTCTTGGCCTTGGTCTGCTTTGCTCATCACTAGATTACATGCAAATGTGTCCTGTGCCCAAGTGTCAAAGAATAGGTTGTAAGTGTCGGTGAGATTAGCTTACTTGGGAACCGGATATAATTATGTTAATATTTCAACCTATTGTTAAAACTACCAGTGTTGAAAAAAAACAATTCACACTGCTTTAGATGAACTATACCGTTTGTGTGCGTTTTGAAAGCGACCCAAGCCTGAATTAAGAAATTTTCACTATACAATACTAAACTCTATGGACACACGAGGAAATATTCCAAACCAGTTTCAATAATATATTCTGTATGTTCCTTGTGGTGTATTCATTATTATTTTTGTTTATTATTAATATAATATTGTTAGAATGTCATACAAAAATTGTATTCCATATTTTATCAAGAATATGATCTACTGTGAGTGTACCTCGAAAATTTGACAACACATTTTTTGCAGTCTTAAATATTATTGCTTGTCTTGTCGTTAGTGTCAGATAGGGAAAAAAAAAACAACTCAATTGTTCATAATAAAGGTTGCTGGAACGCTACCAAAAGGGTGAATTAAATATTATAAAGAAGATTGTGGTTCAATTCCCCGTAATAATTAACAAAAAGAATATTTTCAATTATATTATATATCGAGACAACATAATATAAATCTGTCAGATTTGACGTTCGCGGAATCGTTGGAATGTCCATGATCATTAAATTTATGGAAAATGACTGTTCACAATAAATATTGACGAAGTAATAAAGAAATGTAAAGTAAAAGTTAAAAAGTTCAAGGTAGGATATAGATATATGGAAATGGTACAAATGTCAGAAGGGGCATACGCTGATGATATAGCCATAGGGGCCGAAAAAGAGATAGACTTACAAAATAATATGGAGATTTGGAATGATGCCATGGAGCAATATGGGATGAAATTAAATAAAAATAAAACGGAAGTCATGGCAGTAGGAAACGAGCATAAAAACATACAGATAAGTATAGACAATGTTATAATTGAACAAGTAACAAGCTTCAAATATCTAGGAGTAGAACTACAAGAGAACGGGAGAAATGAAAAAGAGATAAACGATAGAGTGCAAAAAACACTAAAATTGTATTATGCAATGAACCAGGCGTTTATAAACAAAAAAGAGATATCCATGAAGACAAAAATAAATGTATTTAAAACCATCTACAGACCAATTCTGACTTTTGGTTGTGAATCATGGACATTGACAGGCAGACAAAGGAGCAAGATACAAGCAGTAGAGATGAAATATCTAAGAAGAGATAAAGGGGTCAAAAGAATAGATAAAATGAGAAATACAAAAATAAGAAAGGATTTATAAATCAAATCGACCCTAGACTATATCCAAACAAGAAAATTGGGATGGTGGGGACACCTACAAAGAATGCCAAATTTCAGACAAGTTAAGCGAGTATGGGGGGCAAGAAAAGCGAATAAGAGAAAACGTGGAAGACCGAGAGAAACATGGGACAGCAGTGTAAGAAAAATACTTCAAGAAAAGGGAAAATCATGGAATGAGGCAAGAATATTAGCAAGAATTAAGAAGGAATGGGCAAAATTTGTTCACAAAGATATTACCACCTAGTGGTCAAATATAAGAAAAAATATATTGTTAAATAATGAAATCTTCTACCCTACAACATTGTAAAATGGTAATTGGGTTATTGATAATATATATATATATATATTATATATCGAGACAACATAATATAAAACTGTCAGATTTGACGTTCGCGGAATCGTTGGAATGTCCATGATCATTAAATTTATGGAAAATGTGTGGGTGCATCTTTCAAACATCCATTTTGTTGAAATTGGTGAAGTAATATCCAAAATTTCACTTTCAGTGCATTAAGCTGTTTATTTGAAATATGTACCTAAATAAAATAAGTAATAAGAAGAATTGAAGTGGAAGTAACAACCAACACTGTAAGTAACCCCACTTTTATTTTCAACAAATTGATATTTCTAAATCAGAAAACGATAAGCCCTTTAAAAGACATCACATTTTGATAAAAAGACCTAAAGCAGAAATTTCTATGTGTGGTCGACTATTCTTAAACTCATTTCTTTCATGGATGTAGGTACAATGTCAGCTGCCTGCCTTGCAGTGGGTTTATAGTCGCACAAATTTAAATAAACAAATATGAATTTTATTGGTTAAAGGATGTGTTGCATTTGAATTAAATTGTACCAAAGGAACCTGCCTTATATTATTTTTGCCTGGTGATAATATTGGTGTGCATTTTAAAAGATGAAGATTGGCATTTTTAAAAGTTGTTTTTGTTAAAATTGGACTATTAAAAAATATTTTGTATAGTTTTTGGTTATTTTTGAGTACTGCAACATCCTCCAAAAGGGAGCTGTACTATTTAACAAAGAATTTTTAATGAATTTTCAATATTTTTAGAACTTAAAGACGTAATAAATGAATATTTACAATGATTAATAAACAAATAAATAGTAAATTATGAATGAAACTTCACAGCTCTTATTTATAAATAATATTTTCAAATCTTGTCGTCGATTTTATAACTATCTATTAAATTTCGATTCCGCCCTTGATTTAAATAACTTTTCATCATCCAATTATTAATAATTGATGTGTTAAAAATTTCTCTATGACTGATTACTACAATGCACGATGCATTTTTATTTTAATTGGTAGAAGATTGATTTAATTGATATTTTTTCTAATTTAAATCAATTTATTGAATATATTTCGATCGTTTAATATATAGGTCACATTCGGGGAGTCTATTTGAATGAAAAAAAATCAGTTTTAAGAGCTGTAAATGTCAACAAAAAATTATTAAAATTAGCTATTGCTATATTTTGACATGTAAGCAAGCGCAGTGTAGTTTTAGAATGAAAGAATCGTTTATATTACATAACAAGAGATATAAATAGCATTTTACATGCGAGAATTTCACGAGCATGGAAAATTAGGTTAATTAAAGTTAATTTTCATTAAATATACAACTTCAACCCTTATACTTTCATTATTTTTTCACCTACCTTTTACCAGAAAACCAATTATATGAACACCAAAAATAGGGTGGAAAGTATTGTTTAGCGGCCCAAGAGCAGAAAATTCATAAAGCCACTATTTTTCCACCATCTGTCACTCGATTACTTTGACGTGAAGTCACGTCAGTTTATGTCAAAGTTTTTTGTTAAACTTTCCTATTTTTTTGTTTATTCGGTAGGCGAAAAACAATTGTGTGTCACACATGCAGGAAACGCTTTAGCAGCCCTCGTTTAGCTACGATTGCTCGTGCATCTAATAGTCTTGGGCTGCTAAACCTCATTTTCTGCCCTTGTAACACAATATTCTATTACGTATATTATTTTTATTTACAGATGAAACTTCATTATCAAAAATAACATCCAATCACCTCTTACAATTGCAAAATTCCCTTCAACCCTCCATCCTCTTAGTGAATGAGGTGCGTCAAAAGAGAGCGCCCCAGGTGTATTAGCCACCTCCTGGTGGCGATAGTTTGTGCTTTAGTTCTGACGACGGCGGCGTGCTTAGAAGCAGAAACATCGCCACGAGAAATTACCAATTTTGTGTCGACGAATGTACTTACAGATGGTGAAGTTGAGACGAGGATTTACTACAAAGGGCTCAGTGCCAAGGAGACTAGAGTGGCAAGTGGGTAAGTGTTTAATTCTGTTGTAAATTTCCTGACTTTCCATGTCTTATGTACTCGACCGAATCCAACGATGAGCAAACCTACTGTGACTAATAGTATAACTTTATTTTGGGAGAAATGTGGAAGTATCTGAAACTCGACCAAAGATGGATAAAGTAAAGTATTTCTAGAGTTAGGAGGTTAGGCGAGGTGACTATTTAATTAACACCCGAATCTGTCTGACATTTTAATTATTATTTAATTCAATTCAGAGACAGTTTACTGACTGCGCCCTGTCAAAGAATACACCAGCAACCAAGAAGCGAAGCTGCCTTTCCTTTTTTTGTATACGCATGTTTGAAAGGATCCATTTTTATAATGAGATACTTGTCATACTTCACTTTGTCGACCAATTATATCGCCGATATTTGAAAATTTGATCATTTTCTCAGTGTATTTAGTAAGTTATCTGTCAACGTCGGTCGGTCTCTCAAGGTCATAAATTTTTGTTACCAAAACATCAAAGAAATTGCGTCGGGCTTCGCTTCTTGTTAGTTGATGTATTCTTTGGCCATGTGTTATTTGTAAAGTTTTTTATTTAAATAAAATATATATTACTTTGACCTTGTAATTGTCTGTCAGACAACACATGCCAAAACACACAAGGCTGGGTTGTTAGTTTGTTACCAATTTCATCAGTAAACACCTTGTCGAAAATTCAGTAGATTTCAGTAATTTTATGCCATACAAATTTCAGATAATGAAACAAGCCATTGACGTCAAAAAATATATATTTTTATTAAACAAAAAAGTAACCAACAAAATTAAAACAAACATTTTTATAAAAAAAAAATAAAGTACCTAAACATATACCTAATTAATAAAGCTTATTACAGTTTCCTGTAATACTGTCGTATTAATAAAGTGATTTATCAACAGATGTCGAAAGAATAATTATTTATATTCAACACTCTATAAATTTTTGAAAAATAATATTTTTCAAAAACAGTAGCCATTCAACTAAGGAGCAACAACTACTTCCCGTGCAATATGCACCGCCGGATATTGAATTACACTCCAAAGTCAAACGGGGTTGGTATATCTCCAAGATATTTTAAAACCAACCATTCTGGTTTGCGATTAGAAGGGACAGCACAACTTGTAGACCGGTTTCGCAAACCAGAATGGTTGGTTTTAAAATATCTTGTAGATATATCAACCCCGTTTGACTTTGGAGTGTAATTCAATATCCGTCGGAGCATATTGCACGGGACGAAGTTGTTGCTCCTTAGTTGAACGGCCACTGTTTATAGAGTGTTGAATATAAATAATTATTCTTTCGACATATACCTAATTCTTAAATATCTTACATAGCACAAAATAAAGTTAGATAGGTACTTATACAATTATAATAATAGGTAATTATAATAATAATATCGAAATTAGAATCATAGAAAAATTGGAGATTTGGAGTTACAACAGCACAGCGTCATAACGCACGCCAGAGAACACGACCGTTTTATGGGACTTCTCATTGAAACTTCACCTTTATTACCCAAGCTTCTAAGAAAACAGACTATAGAAAAAGTCGAAGTTCAAATCAATTAAATAGTATTTAGAACTAACAGTAGATAGATCTATGACTTAGTCACAATATAATAGACTTTAATGTCATTGAATATCCATAGACTGATTAATTGCTGCCTTCAACAACGTCCATATTGGATAGTAGAATAATTGCAGTATACTAACACTCCCAACTGTAAAAATGTCACTTGTATTTCATTACACATCAAGGATAATTCATTTTACCGTGCTAGTAATAAAATGGCCGTTTATAATCCTCGATGAATGATGTCTTTAGTTATACTAAAGTTTCTAGAAAATTATTACCGGTAATAAAAAAGATTATTTTCCATGTTAACTATCGAGTTTCACAACAAATGCATAAGTTTTGTTTATAATATGAATAAATTCATTTATTACATTGTCAGACGTTGAATTTAGGTTAATACGAAAGAGTTTTGGGTTCAAATACAAAGAAAAGTTATGGAAAAATAGATACAATAAGTAATTTTTGGAAATTTGAAGCTTAGAGAAGCAAAGTATAGAAATATAACTAGTACAGTAACTCAAGGCGGACGAATCGGATGACCTTGACTGCATATCTCATTATTATAAACCAACCAGAAGCAAATCCAGCCAGATATTGAAATTCGTGAAAGTTGGATTATATTTCAAGCCAACGTCCCATTTGTCAAATTTTTGAGTATCCCTGTAGCAAATGAAATTTTCTCCCATAAGGGACTGATATTTAGAGTAATTAGAACACTATCACAGGAAAAAATTCTTGATACATTTAAGAAAATAGGAAATACAAGCTTTTTGAAAAAATGGCTATTTTCCAACTTCAACACCCTGTATCTCTAAAACTAGTCATAGGATTGAGTTGGGCCCGTGGTCAATATTGTTCAGAAAGTCGTCAACTACAATATACTAACAATTCATGAAATTTCACCAAAGCCCATTTCTGCATAAGCCGGCTGCTTCCTCCTTTACAATGTGGACAGGTTTGCTATCGTAATCTTTAAATTTCTTGCACTGTCTGTCTGTAAGAAAACAAATCAAGCCACGTACATATAAAGGAACATTTTGAGTAAAATTAATGATGGATTGATACATACTTTAATACATGTAGAATCCAGATGACAATAACCATAATCCGTTGTGATACATTTACAGACATATTTATGTCCCCATAACGTTAGAATCTAACATGAAATATCAAGTGACAGATTTATAACCGAGAGAATGTTGCACCAAACAAAAAAAAATCTACTCAGTGGGCGAGCTATTCGTATTTAACAGCTCTTTGCTTACTAGTAGAACCCGGTAGGATACTAGTTCACATCCTAAATAGAAATAGTAGTTAGCGAGTACAAAGTACTTACCTCTAAGATTGTGACTTTTTTTTTCGTTTGTCTGTGTATTGAAATGTCAGGAATATTCAGTATAAAACACCTGATAGGTATCGGGGCGTTAAGATGAACACTGCCGTGTCAGATTTAATATTCAAGTTGTTTTATGGTTTCTTTATTATGTTGAGAAGACGTATTAGCAAGAAAGTGTAACAATAGCTGTCAATAAAAAAAATTGTAGCAAAAAAGTGGATGGTTAAGAGTTATTGCTTTCTGAAAATACCGGTGTAATATTCCAAAACCAAATAATATACAAGCTTCATAAATTTCTTTAAAACCATGTAATTTTCGGTTTTTCTAATATATCAGCTGTTTTCTTAACTTATCTATACGGTACAACATTTAACCCCTGATGTGGTGAAGTGCATATGCATCAGGCTTGCACCGGTCCTGGGAAATTTTGCCAAAATTCTAGAACTCTTCTTACAGTGATAGATTCTCTTCCGATTAAATCACCTGTGCACTCCCTTTTGCAAAGGAGTCTGCCTTTTCACTGCCATTCATACCAGAATGGCCATCCAGACCAGAAACAATTTGTTAAGTCTTCCAAGGGAAATACGAAATCACCACATTCTTGAGATGCCCTCGAATCTCTGTCACAAAACTTTACGTGGATATCCCTTTAAGGTCCTCATTTCCACGAGAGACCAATGGGATAGCGAAAAAATATTTTTCCTAGAAACGGACTACGTGATTTACACTGACAGATCCAAAACCAGAAACGGGGCTAGAGCGGCGGTCTTCAGTAGGAAACCCAGAGCTGAAATCACAGCCAACCTGGGTAGGTACTCTACCGTCTTTCAGGCTGAAGTATACGCAATTGAACTGGCTGCAAGAGATCTGATGAATCAACCTGTTGTAAAAAAGAACATACACATCCTGTCAGATAGCCAGGCACTGGAGCTCGAACGGGATAAAATCTAAGCTGGTACATAACTGTCTACAATCCATTGAAATACTAGGCAAGAAAAACAGAGACATTTTGACCTGGGTGCCGGGGCATCGAGGAGTGGAGAACAACGAGAAGTCCGACACTCCAGACTCTCTGTTTATCGGACCTGAACCATTTTTTTGGCATTGCGGATAGCACTGCTAGATCAGCCATAGCTACCTGGGCGGAGAGGTAATTCGGTTTTAGTACCTTAGAGCCAAACCATGGACTTCGTGAGAGCCACAGGCTTGCGGGGTAAATTGTAATCCCTACGGGTGAGCCACAATAGACCCAACGGGGGTCGCAGTGGTGGTGGTGAGAAGGCCCACTCACATAGAACCTAAACTAACCTTCTTCCAATTGAAAAGAGTCTTCTGGGCAGTTCGATACCATCTTCGACGTTGCAAGTGCTAATTTTATGTGTGAGTTTGATTTCCTCCGATCTATCAACACATGACTCCATGGCGTAAATTTCCGTTTGAAATACTGTTGTATAAGACCCATACTGGAGACTCCATATATTAGGACTATATATAGCTAACCAAAGTATAAAGAATTGAGGAGTTTATTGTGAAAATTGCATACACTTATCCAAAATCTTCGAGAATGCCGAAATATTAGTTTTGTTCAATTACAAATCTTCAAAAACTTTTAAATGTTGACATAACGTACCTAATGGTATTCAATTTAACAACTATATAGTGACTGTATAGTTTACAGAATCACTAATTCCCAGGAATTAACTAAAATTCTTGGTGTGTTTATCATAAATAATCTTCAAACGGGTATCCTTTCGCCGTCCAATTTGTATCGGCTTTTACTTTGTATAGCCGCCTAATACTGGACGTTATTATATAGTTTATCAGATATGCAGACCACAAAAATGCCCTTTAAAATTGCAACAAATTATTAAGTAAGAAGTACATGACCGATCAGATTATAAGAAATTTTTTTCGCATGATTTCATTCCAATGGCGTTACAATAATGAAAAATATTTTGATATTTTTATAAATTTCCAAATAATAAACAGATTTGAATTAGTTTGTTATAAAAATATTTTGGTACTCTTACCTATACGCAGCTCATTATATATTTTTCTTTTTTCGATATTTTCTAACAAAATATAAACATGAATAAAAATATTGAGGAGTGTAGAAGAGACTACCAGTTAATGATTAGGTCTCCCGTAGTTTTAGGCAAATGCTCTCTACTGAATGGTTTCGCCTCCTTTGTCCTGGTGAAGGTTTTCACCATTCCAAAGATTTCTGTGGCTTATTGTCGATTTTGCGACGTCGCAGAAGGGTTCCGGTCCAATTAAAGGCATTTATGCGCCTATTTATGTCATCCACCTCCCATCTTTTCGTTGCTCATATAAAGCTTATGTCCTGGTACCCAGGGTAACGGTCCCCGAATGCGTTTAAAACACGTACGCAATTCCATAGTGGCTCAGAATTGACCTCTATGGAATCAAGTACACTCCAACCGGTATCTCGTGAAATGGGGTGACGATGCGACGTAACAAATTTGAAAGTGGGGATCCAGCAAAGCCCGAAGCAAAGCTCGATATTAGCCGAATACGTTCTCTCTCTGAGTACTGGAAGCTCCGCCTTGTCACGAGATACCAGTTTAGAGCAGTCTGTGAAGATGGCAACTGTACGGTGATAGTTTTATTTTGGTAAATAGCCGTCTTCTGCTTGAAAAATTGTGTCGTCTTTAGATAGATTTATTGGAATAGCTATCCTTACTTTTACCAGTAAAACTACGTGGAATTCAACACAGTGTCTAGGGCAAGTGGACGAAGGTAAGAAGAATAAGATTATCAAAAGGAAATTTTAAAGAAGTTACAAACAGCAAAAGATATACAGATACAGACAATGAGAAACGGAAAATAGTGATTTTATGCATTGTATCAGAACTGCTTTTGAACTAGTCGAACAATATCAAGCTTCAAAACATTAAAAACACGATTATTGCAATCGTTCATTTGGACACCTACAACATATCTCACAATTCCCACCACTCCGCAGTCTCAACTGTGGGAGGTCCTTAATTAGCGTCAGACAGTCGATATCCGAGTACTGTTCAAGCCCATAACTATTCAAAATAAAATAAATTGGTAGAGAAAATTGAAATTTTATCGTGGTATGTCGTAAGTTACTCACGAGATCAGCGGATTTGTCCCCGAATGATATCTTTTTATGGGTTTTTTTTTAAAAATGAAATTTATTGGCACAATTTTGAACGGGCTCAAAATTTGATAGAATTAAAGGCGAAAATTGTCCAGCATTGTGCAAACATTACACCGAATTCGGTTTTTGTTTGGCTCAACAAGGAGGACTAAAATCTTTAATTCTTTAATTTCAAGACTCTTGAATACTAAATCGCACATACGCACATAACTAACAAATATTGGAAGGAGAAGAGGCGGGGTTTCTTACAGTGGTTCTGAATCCATCTATCCAGCTAAATACTTGATATTTATTAAAGTAAATTTATAGACATTTTTTGTTGGTGGACTATTTAGATCGGAGAATACATCTTGTGGGAATTCTTAAAGCGATCTAAGCGCAAAATTAGATTTTAACCTCCAAATATTAAAATGTAAGTAGTATCTATGAGGTAGGTACTGAATAAATCTACTATAGATAATGATGTACCTATTGTCTCTCCCTTTGTTATTATTATCCCTCCTATCCGTTGCCTGTCTTGTTTGTGTTTATGTAAGACGGGCACCTTAGCGTGAAAAGAGTTTCCCCGATTTTCCTCTTGCTGTTTTTTTATCTTTTGTTACTCTATTAGATGTAGTCTTGAATGACTGAATATTCATGAATTAACTTAGGACCTTTATTCTTACATTTGTTTTATTAGCGTAGTCAAAGTACACAAAATATCCGTAAAATGCCGCAAAAAACACAAAAAACTTGAAAATTCAAAATTGAGTATTTAAAAGGGTTGTGATTAACATAAGAAAAACTTTACAATGCTAGGCATGCGATTTTCCGGAAAATCGTCGAGTGAAAATAAAATTTCTATTTTTATTTTTTCGCTCTAATTGTTTAAATAATGAAAAAAAAAGTTCAATCCAAAAATTGTAGCTAATACATTTATCTACAAAATTTGTATGAACATTTTTTTTGTATCTGCATTAGTTTTTAAAATATATACGAAATTTCCATAGTAGTATTTTTGAACATCATCAATTTTCATGTTTTTAATTTTATAATAGTAAATAAACAATGACATTTAGAAAAAAAATTATCATATGAAATGTGTTCTAAAATGGGGCATCTACAAAAACATTGGAAAAAAAATTTTTAAAATTTTTTAAATTTATTATCATCGATTTTCCACGCTCTCTCACCTGCTTTTTCACCTTTATTTGTGCTCCCTTCTCTTTCTTACCTGAGCCATAGGTGTGTTCTTTTGTATCGCGATCACTTCTAAATAGGTTCATTATAAAGTTCACAATTTTTTAGATAATATCATAAACGGTATAAAAAGTTATAGAAGGTTTGCTGACAAACCTCTGATTTAAGTATTTATTTTAAATAATTGTCTATTATTAAAAAAAATTGATATTTATAGAAAAACTGTATAGTAGTTTCGGAAGTAGGTACTTGAAAGTGTTTGGTAGTAAAGTTTCATTGAATTAATTTCGAAAAAAGATATAATTGAATGAAGTTTAAAAAAAACAAGTAAAATTAAGCATGCAAAAAACCCGATTTTTAAGAAGCACTCGTTAAAAATTCTAAATATTGATGGCTTTGCTTTTACAATAATAATGTTTTATGCTCATTTGCAATGCTAAATCCATAAGGAATTTTCGCTGGGATAAATATTAATTAAATAGGAGTTACAATAAACTGATATTAGTCAGAAAATCTACTTTTTCAAATTTGAAAGTATTTCTATCTAAAAGTTGAGATCTTTCTGCACATTTTACATGAGTTTATTTATTTTTTCAGAATGTTATAAGCCCAAAATTATTAACTTTTAAGTCGAGCGGTTAATAAATTTGGCTCACGGGCCGTTCGCGCGTAACCACGAATTGAATAGCACTGAAATTAATTTTATCTCGTAAACTTTTTAATTTACAGAAAAACTTTTTGGACAAAATTTGTAGATAAATGCATCAGCTACAAATTTTGATTTGGAAGTTTTTCTGTATATTTATTATTTAAACAATTAGATAGAAATTTTCACTCGACGATATTCCGGAAAATTGCATGCCTAACATCGTAAACTTTTTCTCATGTTAAACACCACCCTTTTAAATACCCAATTTTGAATTTTCAAGTTTTTTGTATTTTTTGTGAGGTTTTATATGTACTTTGATTAGGCTATATAGTTTACGTCAAAATTTTCGTGGCTAAAAGGGTAACCAGCGCCCAAGGCCAAAAAAATAAAAATTTCAGTTTGACTTTAACACAAATTAAAAATGTCCTAACACGTTTAAATATGGCTTAAAATCGTTTTAAAAACCGAATTGGAACTACAAACAGAATTGTTTTATTTATAGCGTGGTCCTCACATAATAAAATCGAAATTAATCACTTCCTTGAACTGTTTTTCATTCAGTTTAAAATCCGTAACTGTATATTCTTGATTATGTTCATTCTTACTTATAAACACTCCGTTGAATGAGACGTTTATATTAGTATACCTTTACGTTTACGATTATTTGAAATTATATACTTGATATTTGTGTATACATGTACAGGGAATGTGTGAAACAAAGTAAATATCTGGAGAATTGTACAAATTATAGTTATTTATTGTACAAGACGATAAAATTGTAATTTATCTTTGAGTATTTTTTAGCGTCGAGAAGCTAATTACGCTCGAGAAGATAATGCGATTTTATTGTCGTGTGCAATACATTTTTTTCTATAGCAACACTTCAAATTCAGGTGAAAAATAAAATTTCAAAGAAAATTGTAATTTTTGGCATAAAAATCGCAACTGTCAACAAATTTTACATTTTGGTTTTTGTTGAGTATTCAGCATTTTTGCGTTTTGTGTACGAAGTGAATACACAAGAAGAAGAAAACACATTTTTAATTATACATTATTTCTTTGAATTTTTATCTCATAAGGTTTACTTCGTTTAACAAGACATCTTCGCAATTAACCAGCTTTCTATGTCACGCATTTAAAGAGATTTGAATATTAAGAAGCTCAACTTTTTTTAATGTCTAAGCAAATAGTAAAATATTTGAACTACATCAGCATATTAACCAGAAACTAATAATGCATTTAACAGTGTGCAGTTGCGGATCTAGAGCGGGTATAAAGGGGCAACAGTCCTGTTAGTTACACATGTAGAATAATTTAATCTGTAAGCCAAGAGGAGAATCTTTTTTATTTTTAGTTTTAGAGAAAAACTTCATTCCTGGTAAATAGTTTTAATTATTATAAAACTGCATAGAATGTAATAAAATTTGAGTTTTTCAAAATCAGCTTCATGGGTTTGTTTGTACAAATTTCCTTCTAGCATAGGCGTACAATAAACAATTTTTAAGGGATTAATTTATTTGAAAAAATTTCTATCTACCATGGGCGTACGGTATAAGTGGTTGATTTATTTGTGGAAATGCCCTTCTGTCATGAGCGTACTGTGAAAATATAGGGAGTTAGTTTAACTATACTAACATTTTAACTTGGCATACATATTGGGCTGCCGACAACTGAAAACTCGATTCTATCCGCCCCTTACGGAATTTCTTATCGAACGTCTATCAACTCCTTTTGAAAAAAGTAAAACAAAAAAAATCTGAAAATAAATTTGTTTTATTTAAAAAAAATGTTGTCTGAAAATTAACTATCGCATCTGTCATTTAAACTGTCAAACTATATTATTAAATTTTGTACGTACAATGACATTCAATTTTGAACGCCCTGTACAATAGTGAACAGTCGCGAAGCCGCTAATATTAGAAGAAATATTGTACCTAATTATGAAATATTTATGAACTTCGCAGAAAAGACGAGATTTGAATCCAATCTATAAGTTTTCCTTGGTCGACTTAATACACACGACAGGTTTTGTGAAAAACTAGTTATGATCTATTTTAAGATCCGTTATAACATTTTTTTAGAAAAATGGAACATGATAGCATAAATACAATACGAATTCGGGTACACCGTGCCAAAAATTTCTAGAATTTATAAAACGTCATGAAAAATTGATACAATGCGTTTTCAGTATTGCGTCTATAAAATATATTTTCTGTCGACGCGTTATTGAACTATATTAATCATTCATTAATGACCCCTATCAATAAACGATTTTCTATTAATAAACGATTTTGGTATAGGCAACCAAACTTACAATAAAATTAACAAAAAAAGCTATAAAACTGTTTTTTAGTATAGAATCGTTCTAGATTTTAACTTACCTATTGTTTTTATTATATGATTCTACAAAACTATAATAATTACTAGTGTTAAAACATCCAAAAAATAATTTTAAAATAACGAAAACTGACATTTGAACCGGCGACCTTCTCTGCGACATTCCAATGTCATTTATTATTGACATTACTAACCTATGAAAAAAATAAATATTCTTAGTTTTGAAATATTGAAAAAAAGGATTCAAGCTGTACAGTAGACGGAAAAGTTTTATACCTTGTACTGATGAGGCGCAAATTCGCCGAAACCGGTCTACAAGTTGTCTTGTACCTTCTAATTGCAGACCAGAATAGTTGGTTTTAAAATATCTTGTAGATATACCAACTCCGTTTGACTTTGAAGTGTAATTCAATATCCGTCGGTGCATATAGCACGGGAAGTAGTTGTTGCTTCTTAGTTGAACAGACACTGTTTTTGAAAAATATTTTTCAAAACTGTATGAAGCGTTAGAATAAAAATAATTATTAAATACGACAATATTACAGGAAACTGTAATAATCTTTAAAAAGTTATTTTTTATAAAAAGTTCTGCATGGTCCATAAAGTAAAAGGCAAATGTCAGATGTCAATTTTTTAAATCGCATACGAGGTTAGTCGAAAAATATCAGTTTGATACAAGAGTAAAGTACGTTTATTTTTTACAATATCGAAAACTTTAAATATGAAAAGTTGTTCAAAATAGAAAACTATGTTAGATAATACTACTTAAAAAAATTATGTTATTTTTACAAATTGTTCTCAAAATATTAAGGTGTGGATAGATATTAAAAATTACGTTTAAGTGCAATAACTCATTGCAAAATTGATAACCTCTGACTTTATCTGTCAAGAATTATCTCAAATAGACAAATACGTAATTAGAATTATTTATTTCGGAAACGTAACATCAAACTTTATGTGCATGAACAAGAAAAATCCGTTTTAACTTTTTCATCACTAAATATGCATCTCCACCGTTTGATACTGAGCATTCAATTTTTGTTTTAGAAAATGCTTTTATTACATTTCTAATAACAGCCGGAGTAATATCGTCACATGCTTCCTGAATTGTTCTTTCCAAATAATCAATATTGTCGAATGGTTATTTAAGGTACACTTTTTGCTTTAGGTATCCCCACAAAAAGAAGTCTAGTCGGTTCAGGTCTGGAGATCTTACAAGCCAAGCAAATTCCACAAATCTTCCTAATATTCGTCCTTTAATAGTTTGCAGTAGATATTCTTGAACATTTCGGGTACTACGACATGGTGCCCCATCATGTTGATACCATGTACGTTGTCTTTTTCTCAATTTATTATCGACATTTCCATCTCTCCTGAATCTTTTAATTATTTTACTAATTGTTGCAAAATTTACATTTTTATCGGGATGTCTGTTATATTGAATACTACTGCAGCTTCACTATAAGTTTTGTAGTTATCTTCGACAATTGGTAGTATTTCGGGGCCCGGGACTAATTCGTGCGGGGGCAAGAGAAAAACCTGAAATAACGCTATGTCCTAGGAGAATGCGGGTGCTCCGGTGCGATAAAACGCACGCATTGCAGTCCGTGCGTTTTTTTAACGCTATGTCCTAGGTGAATGCGGGTGTTGCGGTGCGATATTACAGTACGACATTTCAACGATGGCGGCGTCGTCAACACGTATTTTACTTGCAGAAAATAGTTTATTGAAACTAAGATTATTACGGAAACTCAAAGAGAGACATGAATATAGAAATATGACTAATATGATCTATAAAAACAGGTTAATTTACGGCGAATTTCTTCATCTGTATCTTGAATTATGAGCAGTTACAGTTACAGTTACAGCATCCCATTATTTATCAACCATCAACCGGTCCTTGTAACGTGGATTTTTTTTATTCCACAAAATATTTTGCCTTTGTAGGTACTTCGCAAATCAATGCTTCCATTGAGGAAATCGGACTAGAGCTGCGGTGAAAATAAAACATGTTTTAACTTAAAGACAATGCGTGCGTTGCGGCGATCTACCTACGTGCGAATTTAACGTGCCACGTGTTTACGCTGGACGGATCCATTTCATACTCGTTGTTTTATTCTAAATGTGCCCCGCATCGCACGCACCGCAACACCCGCATTTACCTAGGACATAGCGTAAGAAAAAGTAATACAAAAACTTCACCAACGTGCTTTATTAACAATAGAAAATATGTTATTTTAATGAACACTAAAGCAACAATTAAATGAATTAAAGTTGAAGATGAAGATGAAGGATTATTTCCTTTTAAAAGGAAACATAATAATGAATGAAAACGTAAATGTATCACCCTATAAGAAAAATCGATTAATCACAATCATTACATAATTAGCAATAACAATACCATTCATTCAACAAATCGTTGAATTATCAAATCAATTTTTAACAAGTTTTACAAGATACGACTTTTCTTATCCACTTCAGATTACTTCACATAATTTTAGAAAAAACTTACTTCATAATGTATATGGAACAATGACATAAATAAATTCTATAAACACATGATTAATTATCCTTTTGATAAATTACATAATATTGTTATTTTACTATTTATTGTAACCATTAAATTCTTTTTAGAAATAATCTCATTATAAATTAATTGCTTTCCGTACACCCGTGGAAATATGATGAGTGCCTATGTGCTTAAAATCCAAATGCACACTTATTAAGATTGACCATCTCAAATAGAGACATTTTTTTGTCTGCGCGCTTGATTGTACTTTAGTCTATCAAGAATTATACAAAAACTTATGCTGAACCTATTCAATCCATCCTAATAGTGACAGTCCTTATGTAATAGTGACTAACAGTCCTTAGTGTGGAGGTTTGCCGTACCATCATCATAATTCTTTGAAATAACTATCCAATTCCTCACCAAATTTATTATTGCTTATCAATAATCTTGTGTTAATAGAGCCCCATTCATTCATTCGATTGGGTTGTGCTCTACAGCCCAGGAACTTATTGAACTGAATCTTTGTGCCATTTCCATGTTATCTACTTCCATCCCAGAAGCTTTGTGTCTTCTATGTAGTATGTATGCCACTAGTTTGACTGGAGGGATTTTCAGTAGTTGTAATGGTTGTATTATTTCCTCTCCAAAGTGCTTCCGTCTGAGTCCATGTAAGTTCTTGCAGAAGCAGAGTATGTGAGAAGGTGTTTCATCATAGAGTTAACATCTCCTACACATAGGTTCACTAACTTTGCTTATTTTGTGTAGATGTTTTCTCAGGGTGCAGTGTCCAGTCACTAGGTCGGTAACTCTTACTCAGTTTCAATAGCCTAGTTGAGAGTTCCTTGTCTACCCTGTTCAGTAAACCCTTTGTATGAAGGTGCCCTTGTGTCGATCTCCATTTGAGTTGGTGTTCCCTATCTAGCCAGTTCCCGATATCCCCTCTTATGCAATTGCACAAAACGGTTCCGGACCTATGAAGTCTCCTTAAGAGCCTTCTTTAGCTAACTTCAATCCCCTCATGTGCCGGCACCCATATAACAAACACTTTGTTGTCTGGCTGGCTGTTGAGGGATTCTTTACAGTTGTTTACCAGTCTAGACCTAGTCATTCGATTACTGATAGCTTTAAGCAGAACCTGGTTGTAAGTGAATATTTTTATTTTTGGTCGGGTATATCCTCTTCTGATGTTTTCATTAATACAAGTTATAGCGACAATCGCCTCTGCTGAAACACAGTCGTATATCGGCCAAGTGTAAAGATCATTCTCTTTTTAAGTCCTTTTATACCAGCCTCAGTGCCATGGTTTGTTTTGGAACCATCGGTGAACCAGATGATATCTTCAGAATTACCTGGGTGTATCACCTGTTCTCTAGATGGTATGATGATGTTCACTCGCTCAGTAAATATATTCCCTGGTGTCATGCTATTCAAAATTCATGTGAAATATGGGTTTATCTAGTATTGTCCCAGTTGTATCAGTGTGTCCTTCTCGAACATTGTTCGGTGACCATAAATATCCCGATTAGAGCATACAAATTGCCTCCGCCCTTACAAATAGAGCCCCTTTCTATTTGTTCTCTGCTTAATCCAGCATCACATAGTCTATCCCAGCATTGTCGTTATCTACTTCAATTTTGTCGTGATTAAATATGTCTATATTCTTAACCACGTCTTCTGTTGTTCCAGCTAAAACAACTGTATGGATATTTTTCATCATTAATATTCTTAAAAAAATTCTTTATTTTATATTTCCACAGTTTTTATGGACGTTGAGATTGAAAAGCAATTATATAGATCGAATTCTTGACTGAAATTTTTTCCTATTTTTGCCTGCCTTCCCCATTTTACTTGGTAACAAATCTTTATCCCATTTTATTTCGAAACTCGAAGCAATATCGTTTTTCCTTGTCTATCCCACATCATCTTTCAGTATTCTACAAATCAAGGACACGGCAAGGCCTATGAAAAGCTATATGGATCAGATTGCCCCACAGTTTAGCTTCAAAAATGAATACATAGTAGTCATTCCAGAGAGAAAGGACTGGGAGGCAGGGCCTCCTATTACAGCGAATCTCAACTGGTACACTGATGGCTCTAAAACAGACTCTGGAGTAGGAGCCGAAATATATGGGGTACAAGAGAAGATCTCTATGCCTAGAAAAACATGCTACTGTCTTTCAGGCAGAGGTGATGGCGGCGCAATGCTGTGCAGAAGAGTTGATGAGACGGGAGGTGGATAGCCAAAAAATCGTCATCTACTCCGACAGCCTAGCTGCACTAAAGGAGATACGCTCATATCGGACAACTCATATCAAATCTGGTGTGGGAGTGTCGCAAGGCCCTCAACAGACTAGGTAGTCATAATAGAGTGACCCTAGCCTGGGTGCCAGGTCACCAAGGAATAAAATGCAATGAAAAGGCCGATGAATTAGCCAAGCAGGGAGCGACTGAGGTCATGATAGGGCCAGAACCTTCCTGTGGAATTGCAAAAAACCTCACTATGGAAAGTATCCACAAATGGATAAACAATCAGGCGCTGTGCTGGTGGCATAAAACCCCAGGACAAAAGCACGCTAAACTATTCCTTAAAAGTCCTTCGGCCAAACTGTCACGCGACCTACTATGTCAAAGTCGAGAAACGACGAGGATGATGGTGGAAAGCTGACCGGACATTGCAGATGACAGCCTATGTAGGTTTTGCCAGGAAGAAGATGAAACCGCGGAGCACATACTTTGTGAGTGCGAATGCCTAGTAAGGGTGCGGTTTCACCTATTCGGTGAAGAAAAACCGAAGGCAGAGAGCTACGCAAGGGAGGCGGTATCCAGGCTAGTAGGTCTAACAAAACGAATAAAGCTAGATATCGAGTTCTAAGGATAAGGAGGAATAGATCTGCAAAGATCGCAGTGGGATAGGACAAAGAGCCACTCCATTTCTAATCTAATCTAATCTAATTCTACAAATTTTAATTCCTTATACAGCTTAACTAAGTAATAATTATTCCAAAAATTGGTCTGCATAAATAGTAGGAATAGTATCTCTAGTCCATCTGTTCAATCCCAAGACCCTTTGCCAAATATACTTGCTTTGATTCCTTATCCTTGTCCTAGTCCTATTCACGAAATATACCGGTTAAAAGCAGTTATTGTTTTGTATCTTAATCATGCTCCTTTTACAATTAACGTTTATTTAGTGCACATAAAAATCAAAAGACTACCGAATTGAAAAGAAACCTATAAAAATTAATTTTAAATAAATATTCATGCTCGTACAAGTCCGTTGTAGGAATTGGTGTCTGCATAACGATCATAATTATTTTACTGTGAGAAACGTGTTCTGTGCAAAGAGTCTACCGTGATATAACATTAAAATTTATTGCTATCAACCAAATGATTTATGGTGAAATTATTAACTGTCGAGTGTTGCTTTGGTATATATATACATATATATAATAATAATCTCGGACCTGTTTGATGTTTGCTCCACTTAAATGAATTTGTTGCCATTTTAATGTACATTCTTCAGCGAAGAAAGTTTGTAAACACTAGCCGATAGCGGGAATGTGGAATACGGATGCAAACATGTCCAGTTTTAGATCCGTCTGTGTACCATACCATCCTTCCTTCCTGACTGCATGCTTCCAACCATTACCGGTTTATCTGGATTGGGGACAACTTGTTATCACTTCCAAATTCAAGAAACGAGTTTGTGATATCATCTGTGATTCTGGAATGACTATGGGTATTGGTTTCTTATTCGGAAACACATTATTATCACGTCACGTGATTTCACGTGAAGACACATGAGCAATAATTTTGTTGAGGCGGCTTTTTCCATTTATACACATTAAAAACGAACACACTATTGTCACGTTGGAGATACACGTGAAATCACATGATATTACATGACGTGCTCAAATTTTCTGTTTAAACATCAATTTTGTGAGGCGTGAAAACGTAAATGCTGTCAAAATGGATGATTTTTTAATAGAAAAAGTGCGTTTACCATAACCATAAGTAAAGGACATGCATTTTCCAAGTCTTCTTCAAAAGCGGAAGATGAAAATGAACTGTCATCGCCATTATTATTGTTTATTTGGTACATTTTTAGGTTAAGCAAAGTGAAGTGACTTGATGGTACTGTGATTACTTCTTCATAAACATAAATTCACGTTTGGTGTGAAAGCATGTGAACTCACGTGACGTGATAATAATGTTTTTTCTCCTTTATACACAGATAGGCAAGTTTTCATAGCTCCAGTTCGGCTTTCTTTTGATGTTTTTGTGACAACTAAACTAATGCTGCATATGTAACCATGGATCTCACCATAGCTGCGTACGATCTGTGGATTTGGTCCCCATCTGCTTCCTTTCGCCCGTTTGCAGCCATTAGATCCATTTTTTCCCTCTATTGGTTTTGTCATGTAGTTAGTTTTTCATCAGAATTACTTCTTGGTTTAGACACAGTTGCACGTTGATAAGGCTTGGTTGATTTAATCTTCCTTTTTCTAGTGAAGTGAATGAGCGCAGTTTTTGCAGGGTTCACCTTTAGGTATTCCCTCCTACACCATTTCTCCACCGTTTCCAGAGCTTGATGCATCAGCTCCGATACAATATTAGGATTTTTCCCCAGTACAAGTATTGTCAGATCATCTGCATACCTGAACAAGCTCAAATTAGTGGAGGAAGAAGAATGAAGATTCTGTGGCATTCCATGTTTCGACTGATTCATAAACTTTAAGAATTCCGTTTGGTACAGCTTTAAACGGAGCGGTCTGAACCTTTGGCGTTGAGTTAACTAAACATGACAGTTAATTTTGACATTTGATATTATTATATGCAAACATTAAACAGTTCGCAATTCTTGCAATGTATTGCAGCAACACTTTGACCTTGCTTGCAACTATTGACAATTGTTTTACATTTCACAATTATTGCAATGTTCAACGTGGATACCAACAAAAAAATAAAAGTTTATTTTTGAGGTTAGGTTAGTGTGTCATATGATGTTGATATTGTTGATAAACTAACTTTTTATTAAAATTATTGGCATATCCCTGTTTATGTTGCGTTTGAAACAGAATAGTCAACTTTTGTATTGTTGGTAACAAAGAAATTACCAACTTTCTCCCCAGAATTGTATGCAATCTGCAGTACAAATCTAACCAAACGGCAATAGACTTGCTGCGCATGCTTTCGATCAAGAATATTGCATGTTGAAAGAAGAATTGCGAACTGTAAGCAACTTTTCTATTGCGTTTATTTATTGAGAAAATTTTCTCCAGTATAAACAATGTTCAGAATATATTTAACCCCTAACGGAATAACAATAGTACAACCCATTATTCATCACTATATAACAAGGAAATTGATTTTAATGATCCTGCTCGGTTAATGCTACAAGTATGACATAAATCGTATCGGATTTCGGGAGATAATCGAATAATCAGTAGAAATGACTCACGTCGGTTTAACGTTTTGATCTTTCGTCTATGACACCCTTACCCTATTTCGGAATCCGTACATTTAAGACGGCTTCTGCTCATATGTAAGGTGCAATGGTACGGTAATAATTTAATTTTCGGGAAAAAATAATGGATACTTTGACAATTTGTTTCTATTACGCTTATGAATGAGTCATACAATAGTTTTTTAGATATAAAAATGTTAAAATTCTTCAAAAATGGAAGTATTTAACAAAAACATTAAAAAGATTATGTATAATGGAGCTAGTAACATCAAAGAAATCAATACATTGCCTTCTTGATAAAGAAGGAGCGTTCGACCATACCCCCTTTGATCTGCACTTGCAAGACGTGGAGCTGACGACATCACAAATCGGTAGTAGAACAAGGTTTCCAACAGGACAGCAGCGATAACCTTATATGGAGTTCTCGATTATGAAGAGATGCCAACAGGGAGGAGTCTAAACACCTTTGCTGTGGGACCTCGTCATGGACGAACTCCAGGAGGAATTAAACAGAAAGGGGCTATATACCCAGAGGTATGCAGATCTATGTTTATATGTATGATGGGGTGACATTTACCGATACCTAAAAGATCTATTGTGCACCATTATTTCTACTTAGTTCCTAAGGAACGTCTCAGAGACTAGTAGCTCCTTTAGTCCTATTTCCCTGAGCAATTTTAGGACATCTGCAGGCTTTAGCTTAGGTAAATGTCCCTCTTCTATCCATTAATCTCCTAGGTGCCCTTTCAGGTATACAGATGATCTGACAATACTTGTACTGGGGAAAAATCGTAATAGTGTATGGGATCTGATGCAACAAGCTCTGGAAACAGTGGAGAATTGGTGTAGCAGTGCATACCTAAAGGTGAACCCTGCAAAAACTGCGCTTCACGAGAAAAAAGGAAGCTTTTATTATGGAATTGTTTATTCCGAAGCGGACACATGGTATAAAGCCATTCTTATGAAACCTTCAATTCTTGTCTAAACGCATTTTTCCATATAAATATTTAGCACATTGACACGTATATTGAGATACTTCATAGTTACACCCTATTTAAAGTATCTAAAGGTGCGCCAATGTCGCGTTTAGATCTGGTAAGCAGTATAAAATATATCTTTCTAGGTGGGTATCATACAAGACCGTACAAAAATAAATCAATTAAACTCGAGTTTAGTTGTTTGGCATGCACCATTTACAACGACAGCATATTGTTATTCAAATGTCATATATGTACGACTTAGAGGACAGCGGAATCTATTTAACAATCTAAAGATTCAAGCGGCATTGGTACCACCTTTCTTGTGTGAAACGACTGAAAGGAAAATTTTCAAAAATAATGGGTTCGTTTTAATGAATTAACCGACAGCACAAAACAGAGACTAACTGGAAATTAAATAATTACATTATATTTACGTTTAAATTTTAATAACAATGTTGTAATACACAACGTTTTGAAGGTACGACGTCATGGTAAAATAAAATAAAACACCAACTATTATCCAGTCTAATTTTACTGTAACCCTAAAGTCCTTCAAAGGTCCATTTAAGCTTAAAGTATAGTGTGTAATCCAAAAAACAATAGACCTAGGGGATTAGAGGGAGCTGTAAGTCGCTTAGAAGAGCTTTTCAAAGCTCTTTTCGATCACTCGGAACAAGAAAGAACGGAAGACTGTTTCCTACATCCTTCCTTGCCACTTAACTATCGAAAAGAGCAAGCACAGTAACAAATGTCCTTAAATATCATTCTATATCGGGTGTTTTAAAACTTATTGATATGTACAGTGTGATTCATTAAGGGTAGTGACCGGCCATATCTTGGAATCCGTATGTTCTAACATTTTAAGTATTTAAAATAGTTTTGTAAATTTCTGTTTCTGTCAATAGATTTATTAAAAGGAACATTAAATTGTAGATGCATTGAAGTTATTGTACCTAAATATAGAAATTACTTACAGTTCTATATTCTGACTGGAAACTACTGAATAGGTTTCTCGATGTAAGGATTACATTCACGACATTTGCCATTTCAATTAAACATCGCGAAATTAACCAACTAACACCAGTATCACAGTTGATACATTAAAAACATTGTTTCTCCCCTTCTTTAATAGACCAGCAACAAGGGTATCGAATAACAGGCATTCCCTTAAAGTGTTCAATTAAAATCGTTACTGCACCACCTCAACATTCTTTTCTTCATTCAAAGGGGTAGTTGCTAGGATTTATTTAAATGGCTTTTAGAAAATCCCAATGGAGTAGTTTTAATCACTGCATTTGTATGAAAGGGGATCCAATCTGAGAGTCAGGAGTTTTCACAATACGAAATACAATTACAAAAACAGAAAAGCGAAAAATGGTGGGTTTGCGAATATTTGTCAACAATCTAACTGGTTACTACAAAATAACTCAACGGTTTTTTTATTGAACCATTTAAATGCCTCGGATAGTTTGCAGTATTTTGTTTCGTTCCACCTTTTTTGAACTCATTGTGAGAATATTCACGCACTAGGCCTGCTATTACTTACTGACACTGTTACATTGGTGTTGCTGTCAGGTTCAAAAAGTTTTTGAGCTGCTGCCTTTAGACGCGGTTACCTTTAGTATTACCATGGCTTTTGGTCCACGACAACGTGACAACATGGTTTTTTCCCCTCAACCAAGGCATGGTAACATTCTACACTTACCGGCAAAAAAACTCGGCCACCTAAAGTTCGTTGTCCAAAAACTTTCGTAATTTTTCAACGCCAAATTGTAGATAAATTCTTTGGTATTAAAACAAACTACAGAAAGTTTTCCAAAAATGTTGATAGCTTATTAATACAGAGAAAAAAACGAACATGTACACTGGCGAGTAAAATATTGAGGTCACTTCAGAAATTGCGAATAATTTTAGCGTCAATATTGATAAGGACATAATAGTATTAGTAAGCGATAAAGCAACTTTTTCCGAGACTTGACAGCTGTCATTAGCTGTCATTCGATTTATTAGAGTACGACTTTTATGAAAAATGTGCCTTTGAGCTAATTGAACATTCACATTTCCCTTGCCTGTTTTCCAGTTTACTGTTGATTCTTTGTGTAAAACCTAACGATTGCAAAGTGTAGTGATTTAACAGGCCCATAATACCTTTAGATCCGATTGTTGTGGTAAGAATTGTTGCGCTGTTACAAGATGGTCGTGGGCAACGTGAAATTGCAAGAATTGTTGGGTCTAGTCTTTGTGGTTGGTGCAAAGGGTGTACCAGCGCTTTCTGGAGACGCCTGATCACTAGAAGACCAGGATCTGGGCGAAAAAGAGTTACCACTCAACGAGATTTTGGTGTTCACAAGTTCGCGGAATAGGACAGCTACTGCGGTTTCACTGCGAAATCAGTTGGAAGAAGTGAGAAATGTCAACGTTAGTGAATGGACCGTTAAAAGAAGACTTCATGCTGCTGGACTGTCATGCAGAAGAATGGCTACAGGTCCCCCGTTGCAACGCCAGCATCGGACTGCAAGATTGACATTTGCCTGAAATCACGTTCGTTGGAATGATGATGACTGGAGCGGGGTATTGTTCTCAGATGAGTCGCGTTTTTGCCTCACTGGGTCAGATGGACATCGACGAGTGTGGAGAAGACCTGGGGAAAGCTAAGCTGAAGTTTGCATTGACGAGCGTCTTCCATTTGGCGGTGGGTCAGTTATGGTTTGGGCGGGAATCACTGCACAAGCTCGCACAGAGTTGGTGTTCATAGAAAATGGCTCCCTAACCTCTCACAGGTACATTACGGAGGTGCTGGAAGACCATGTTATGCCTTTCACGGTGACTATGGGGGAACGTGGTATTTTTATGCAAGATAATGCGAGACCACATACAGCCAGAATTGTCAGGGAGTATCTGGATGAGGTAGAAATTCGGCGGTTTGACTGGCCAGTCCGCAGCCCAGACATGAATCCCATAGAACATGTGTGGGACGAGTTGGGACGACTGATCCGCAGACACACACCAGCACCTAGAACTGCCCAGGAGCTGAAAAGATTGCTGTTGCCGGAATGGGATAACATCGACCAGAATGTGATCCGCCACTTAATTGAAAGTATGCCGCGTCGACTTCAAGCACTCATCAATGCAAGAGGAGGGAATACACGTTATTAGTGTCAAGTTTTTTCAATTTGTTCGTTCCATATTTTCCCTAACAACAAAATGTTGAATTTCGCCTAAAATGTTAATTTGTTGCTTTTTCAGAATAAATCATGAGGTCCAAGAAAAAATGCATTTTTCTTTAGTATAGAGTGTCACATTCAGCTTACAAAAGCACATGCAATGGTGTACAGTTTGCGAATACGATCTGAAAACGTAAAATTTCAAAGAACATGAAAATTTTAAGGTGACCTCAATTTTTTGCTCGTCAGTGTATTTGTAGTCCAATTTCTCAACATCTTGATTTCTTTTGAACATACACGTACTCAAATAAAAGCCTGGAATTGTTTTAGAGAAAAAATTTAATTTGTAATGTTATATATATATTCAACAGTAATTTGAAATAAAAAGAAAAACATAATTGGCATTTTTCAATATTTCGTATGCCCACCTCTAGCAAATAACTGCACGCAATTTCCGAGATAAGAGCAGCACGCACGGAATTAATATTTATTGAAACCGGAGTTCTAAATGCACAACGTTACATACAAGACGTTCTTCTGGAAGCTGTAGTTCCCTTTGCTCCATTTATTGGAGATGACTTCATTTTGATGCACGACAATGCAAGACCGCATGTAGCAAATTTTGTTAACCAATATTTGGATGATGTTGATATCCAACGATTAGAATGGCCTGCATGTAGCCCGATTCTGAATCCGATTGAATATCTCTGGGATGAAATTCAAAGAAACATTCGTCGTCGTCCTATACTACCCGAAACATTCTACAAGCTGCGTTTTGCGTTGCAAGCTGAATATGACGCAATTACATGGTTTTTTTTCACCCTGTATAAATAAGCTATCAACATTTTTGTAAAACTTTCTGGAGTTTGTTTTAATACCAAACAATTTATCTACAATTTGGCCTTGGAACAATTGAAATCAATGGAAAATTACGAAAGTTCTTGGACAACGAACTTCTGCAAAATTTTAGGTGGCTGATTTTTTTTGCCGGTGAGTGTAGTTCTGACATTGATTATGATACGTGGTCTCTTCAGCTTGTTTGATTTCTGTACAGATGCATACATCTTTCCTCGAAATATTGTTGCAGGAGATCTCTTTGGTAGCTATATAGAAGCCATTAAGTTCAGTTTGAAATACGTTGGTATATATTTGCCCATAGCCTATTTTAGATTTTGGTTTAAAGAATTGGAGTTCGTTCAGTTTTTAAGCCACCAGTGTAGATGTTGATAGTGCCTACTACTTTTTCTCTTATTCTGTTTATACTTATTTTGTATGGTTTATTAAAAATAAATTGACTAATAGAATCCGTCTTCGACTGTAGCATTGGAATCGACAGATTGCAGTCAGAGTTGACGTCTCGTTACTCTGCACCCTGTGCCTATACCAAGATGGACTGTTATGTTGAGACATGCTGAATTTGTTTTAATTTTAGGATATCTTTGATTTGTTGTACTTTGGTACCCCAAACCACGGCACCGTAGGTTAGCATGATAGCCGTTTCCAGGTCCTCCGGCATTGTTCATAAGATATATAGCTCGATAAACACTGTATAATTTATTGGAAATGAATAATTGTTTAGGTATAATGGATAGTTCATTCACATATCGTTAATAAGTTTAGCACTCCCAAAAAAATTACAACCCACACAAAAAATCTAATAACCCGCCAATCAAAGAGAAACTTTTAATGAGTAATCGTAAATAAAAAAATTAGAGTTTTTTAACACCTGTCAAATCATCAGGTCACACAATTTCGAAGACCAGTTGCTCTTTGAAAAAACTGATTTTAATATTATACATTAAAGTTGATTCACTCGCCATATAAGGTAGAAGATATCATTATGTCATTACGTCCAAACGAATTTGTTTCTGTTATCGGCTTTATACCGAATTGGCTGTTTACGTTTCAAGATACGTTATTAACATTTTTGAATAACTAGTGGTTTTGTTATTATATGGAATTATTAAAAAATATATCATTTAACGGGAAATGTTTGATGTTTAGCGCTAAATTATCTTTTTCGTAATTTGCACATGAAAGTATTGTAGCGGTAATTATTTGCGCATTTTTTACTCACCGCTCTCAAGGATGAAAATTTATTTTCATTCTCCCCCCTACGAAAATATATATTTTTATTTTAAATAGGCAAGCGAAAGTAAAACATGCTAGGTTATCGGTAGCTAAGTATGGAAAACTTTCGTGCCCTGGACAACGAACAAATAAAATCGGTTGCTAAGAATGAAAAACTTTCGTGAAAGTGAACAGAAGTTTTGTTATCGAAAAATACCATAATATAGTACTGCAATGTATGTACAACTTGATGTGAAACTTATATTATTAACAAGAGAAAAGAAGCATGGATTATTTTCTTGAAAGGGAATGAGTAATAAAAATTGCAAATACCTTATATATATAACAGTGCTACAGGCCAAGAAGGCATAAGGCTTGATTGGCTATTTTCCTCCATTCTCTTTTATGTTTTGCCACCTCTTCCCATATGCGTATGTTCAACAGCTCTAGGTCCTTTTCTACTGCTTCTATCCACTTTTTTTTGGTCTTCCTCTCTTTCTTTTACATCCAGTTCCTCTTCTAAGTACTTCTTTTGTTGCTCTGCTATTTGCAAGTCTCTCTATGTGCCCTAAGTATCTTATACGTTGCGACCTTACTACCGCCGATATCGGAGGGCTTTCATATAACTCCATGAGCTCCTCATTTGTTCTTCTGATCCAGATATCTCCAACTTTTCTTCCCCCATATATTCTTCTGAGTATTTTTCTCTCCCATATATCTAGTAATTTCTCTTCTTTTTTATTCATGATCCACAGCTCTGCTCCATATAAGACTGTTGGTCTTATGATCGTTTGATAAATTCTTTTTTTTTGTTCCTCTTGATACCGTTTTCGATTCAAATGTCTTCAATAGAGCCCCTGCGCTCCTGTTTCCTTTCGTTATTCTTGTATTAATTTCTTCTGACTCATCATTTCTGTTATTGATATTAATTCCTAGGTAGCTTATTTCGTTTTGTATTTCTCAATAGTGTACTCATTATTGTCTAAAATACTCCGGAAAGTCAGTTTTCTATCAAGTTTTTCATTACCTGTTCTCATTATCATATACTTTGTTTTATGTTCACTTAACTGAAGACCCTTTTTTCTCGCACTATTTTCCAGACGTTTTAAAACTTCGATTAGCTCCTTCCTAGACCTTGCTATTATCACTAAGTCGTCAGCATACCTTGGTAAAATATAATACTTTGTTAAAAATAAACAATAAACAACAATCGTGGTAGTAATGATTGAACTAATGACTATTTTTATATAAATAAACACAAAACTGACAAATGTCAGTGTCACTGGTATCAAAAGAGCTGTGTGAAACTGGTGGCAATCTGACCAATCACTAGACAGCAGAAATGCCAACTTAATTTCAAATCGCTCCTCTTAGTTTAAAAACAAGGTATAGTTCTCCATGATATTAGTATTGTTTCTTCTAATTGGTTGATCGCATTGGTTTTTTTGGAAACATGGAACATTTAATTATCCACGGTATTTCTTTTTTCTCCTATAAAAATAAACAAAACGTTTTTAATTAATTAAAAGAAACCCGGACAGCTATCACATCGTTCTAAAACAAGTTCTTAACATCTTATCTATTATACTATCTTTATACGGCACCGAATAACCCATCAATGAAAAAAAGAGTACAGCTGAAGAAAAAAAAAATAACTTGAAAAGTTTAAAGGTATTATAATCAAATAATCCGTTTCTTTTCATCCTTTTATTCAATGCCCGGTTATCAAATTGTCAAATCTAAAAGAGCTTTGATTGATTACTGAAAGCTCGCTACAACTGAAAAATACTTTTGATGTATTTAAACGTATTTACTGTTATACTGTCTAATATAATTATAGTTTATTTGAACTTATCAAATATTTAATTAGGGAATATATTTTTTTTATTTTTGCATTATTTAGACGTGGTATATTTACCGTAAATGTATACATTAATAACTTATAATAAAGTATATAGAGTTATTTTACTCGTAAAATGTTTATGTGACCGCACAGAGAAAGATTGTAGTGATAAATATTCATATTTAGAACGTGTGACAAAATAACTTTAAGTTGAGTGCGTAAAGTATTGAATAAATAAGTACTGGGTTGTAGGAAGACGTACAAAGTATTCCTATGATTGTGATTTATCACGATACACTCCGAAAAAAGATGAAATACTAGAAACGTAGACTCAAAATTTGTCGAAATTACTTCATAAATTTCATTAATTCTCGATTTTTCGTCAAAATATTTCCAACAATATCTCAAAAGTCAGAAGCTGACTGAAATATAATTTTTAGTATTATCTCCATCTATAGTAGATTTTTTTGAATATGTTTTGGAATGTTTCTTAGTCCGATTGTATCCAGACTTACTGGGGTTATAGATGTCAAAATGCTAAGAATGTTATCCAGTTAAAACAACAACAAAAAATTCTAGAAGATCTGTTTGTCGGCCGTCAAAACCACTTATGAGCAGTCCGTTGAATTTTTTTGTCCTTGAAATAGAAATTTTTACAAATAAATTGATCCTTTGAAAAAATTCCATCGTACGCCCATGGTAAATAGAAATTACCAGTAATGAATGAATCCCTTTCAATGATGATATTTTAACCAACAAACAAACCGCTTCAGATGTTTAAAGATAGGTTTAGGTTCTAAGTGAGTGGGGCCTTCTCGTCACCTCCACTGCGACCCCCGTTGGGTCTATTGTGGCTCACCCCGCAAGCGTGCTTCTGACGAAGTCCATGGTTGTATTTGGTGATACTTTTTTTGAAGTCGTTCGGCTCAAACGTACTAAACCCAAATACGTTATACCTTACCCTGTCCAAAGCTAGGCATGAGCATAATATGTGCTCCGCAGTTTCGTCCTCCAAATTACAGAGCCGACAATTCGAGGTCTGAACCAGACTCATCTTTAGATGGTAATTTAGTCGACAATGTCCTGTAAGCAGACCCGACAGAATGTGTAGCTTTGCTCTATTAAATCCAGGACCTGCTTATGTTTTGTACTCGAAGGGTTGTGTATGAACGCCTTCGAGTGAGGGAGCCCCGGAATGTCTGCCCAGTACGTGAAGGTTTTCCTCTCCGTCCAGGTCTGATCTAGCAGTGCTTTCCGCAATGCCAAAAAATGGTTCAGGTCCGACAAATAGATACTCTCATCCCTTTTTTGCCAGAGTGTCGGCCTTCTCGTTGCCCCCCACTCCGCTTCTTTGTAGTCTTCTCCGTTACTTTTTCGCATATTAAATGCCCAATCTTGCAATATTACATTCAATTTCTCGATAGAAGTATCTGGCTCAAATGTGTATCTTTTTGCATCGCAAAACGTAGAAAATTGTCGCCAGATTGATGATTGCGTCGCAACTGTATTAGTAGGCACACAGGTATTAACAATTTGACTAATTTCGAATCGACTCATTGTTAGTTTTTGAAAATTCAATAAGTTGTTGACAAACATGCCAAACTATTTATTCTGGTAACCAACACCGCGATAATTGATGAACAAATTAATAAGTGAAAAAACTACTAGTGTATTTGTCGCTGTAAAAGTTAAAGCTAACTTTTGCCGCTGTCAAAGTGACAATTGCACTGTGGCATATGCGATTTTTTATACATGAATTGAATTGTCCAGGTTTAAAGCCTGGACCAAAATTGACATTTCCATATTAAAATGACATAACCTTAAATCCTTAGGTAATTTGATGGCAGATTTTGATTTTATTTGAAAATGGATACAAAAATAGTTGCAGTGGTAATAGAGTTCCTGAAAAAGAAAAAAAATATAAAAACACTTAAAAGATTTAAATTAGAGTTATCGAAGTCTCCATATTTAAGAAGCAATTTAGCTTATTTGCTTATAAGTAGCAGTAATTTTGTGGGATTGTTAAACAATAAAAAAATATGGACCACTTTTAATATCATTTTTTGGATTCATTTTTTATTATAATTTTTTTAGTATTAATCACAGTCAGTTTTTTTAGGTTATTTTGACCCGATCTTACGTGACAGCTGACGCATTTTTACTCTGCAAACCGTCACTTTGGTCCACGAATAATAATGTGCCGTGTTTACACCGTTAAAAATTGAATTTAAACTACCCTAGATGAGATGGATCAAGTTCGAGTACCAAATTTTACTCCTTGGGTGTTTACACCGAAACTAAAGTACACGTGACGTCATTTAGACCTCGGACTAAAAATTTGGTACGCCCGGTGTAAACGTACTTATTGTTACAAATAAATCAATCCCTTATAGAAATATTATCGTACGCCTAGGAGAAAAGGACATTTTCACAAATAAAACAACATCCGTACAAAAACTATTTAGTACTAAAATATTTTGATATTCCCTTATCAAAAGCAAATAAACTGCAAATTTATTGTTACTTAAATACAAAACAACTACACTTTACAATCTTATGTTATAAATAACGTTATGCATTTCTCCGTTAATTAGATTTTAGTCAGGTGTTAAAAAATGAGAGTACTTTAACAGCATAATATGTAATACCATACCCTCGCCTTATTCGTTATCTACTCAATTACAGTGAATAGGTACTTGGTAGGTACGTAGGTACTCATGAAAGGAGCGGAATCATTTAAACAAACTGGTCTTTTAATGGTACTTCTTGTTGTTGGCTACACACATTAGTTTTTCGCCTACGCGGAATATGTAGAACGTATTAAACGTCAATATTGTACGGTAAATTCCGAACATATTTGATTTCACTACTGTTTTCTCGTATTTATTCACTTTTATTTATAGAAATCTAACTAGAGCTTTATACACAATGAAATTGGCAATGTACTCATGTATTCAGAGAAAATGCGCCACTTATTTTTCTTTATTAAAATCTTTATTATTATTATTATTCGCACTTAGGACCATTCTGGCCTTCCCTTGTGTCCACACTTTTTTCATTCCTTTCCTCTTTATTTTATCGGACCAAGCTGCTCCTGGCGTCATTCTGAACAACCTTCCAATTAAAAATCTCACGCTTGAATGTTTTCCTTGTAACTTTTAACGCATGTGGTTTACTAAAGACAACGCCAAAGATAAAACCTCAAGAGCCTCTTCCATAGTAGTAATTTCAAAAGTTGGTCCATGGTCCACTATATACGACGCAAATTATTTTCAGATGGCTCTCAGTTGATATTGCATGCTATTAAAAGTAAGCCTGGGTTCAAGGCCCAATGAACTAGGCGAGAACAACCTTACTGTGGATTCCAGGACACACTGGAAGAGAACGAAATGGACTAGCAAAGAGGGGAACTGAAAGACCCTTTTGCGGTAAAGCCGAAAAAAAGAGAAGGTCTGACCATTGGAAAGATCTAGTAGGGCTTAGACAATTAAATATTCTGATGGGTGGCTACTTCCCGTTGAGATCAAATGAATGCATAAGTCAAAGTAAAACTGTACTAAGAGTTTTAACAGGGATCCTAACGGGACATTGACGCCAGAACGGGCACCCGAAAAAGTTCTAAATAGTGGATGAAGAAGAATGTAGATTCTGTGGCATGGAATAAGAAACCTCCATGCACATACTTGCGATTTGCACTGCAAGTCAGAATCCTAGGACACAGCACCTAGGACATTATTGGATAGAAGAGGGACATTTACCTAAGTTGAAGCCTGTAGATATCCTAAAATTCCTCAGAGAAATAGGACTAAGGGAGCTACTAGTCTCTGAGATGTTCCTCAGGAACTAAGAAGAAGTAAGGGGCACAATAGATCTTTTAGGTCGCAGTGAATGTCACCCCATCATACATACAAGGCCAACGAGAAAATCAAAAAAATGCGAAGAAGAGAACTAAAAGCTGTGGTATATTCCTTGAATAAAAAAGAAATGCAGAAATTACAAATTCTACAAATAAAAAACTGAAGAGATTCCGATAATTACCGTTTTCCTGCACTAGCAATACATAGTATGCCAATTATCTAAGGCCTGAGCTCAAGCTAACAGCTGTTAGATCTTATTAACTTTCTGCTTCTTGTAACGTTCACACTGGGAAATTGTTTGCCAGTTTTTAAGCATTTAACTTTAGTTAGTATCGTACTGGCAGAATTATTAGAACGGAGAAACAAGAAGATCATCACCAGGAGACTGTGTATCGGTCACATCCGTCTCTCGCACGGTCACTTAATGACTTCCTCACCTCAGCCTAAGTGACAGCACTGCCAGTCTCTATTATTGAATCCATCCACAGCACCACGCTACTAGCATGTCGGTGACGCGAACCCATAAATTTTGCTCGAGTAGTATGACGAGATTTTGTTATCATACATAGTTTATATTGTCTACCTACAGTATGATTTGTCAATAATTATAATCAACAGGGTCCTCAAACAATATTTCTTCAAATTTGTAGCTTCTGTCAGCAAAAACGTTTCCACGGTACTAAATCTTGAATGAATGTAAAATGAGTGAAATCGTAAAATCTCTATACAGGTATGTAAATTTTCTTTTAAATAGGACTGTTCATTGAAACACTCGTATAGACTACAATTTAAAAAATCAATAACTTAATTTCCTTATTAATTATCAACGTGGCTCGTATAAAATATCACCTCGAAAAAGTGGATCAGAGGCAATCAAAAACCGGATCTAAATCGTTATACCCGTAAAGGACAATAATTTCCATTGAAAAAACCAATTGCTCCATGTCATGGTCACACATTTCTTTCAGGATGAAATCGATGATGGTGGCGTAGTACTTATATACCCACAATAACTGTCAATCTCTTTACTTTCTAATCTTTTGTAAGTTTAGAATCGAAAATAATGTTTTCAATTGTAATAAATTAAAGTGAAACCCGAGTAGATATACTAACGATTGGTATATTTTTTTATTCCGGAAATTTGAAATCTGTTAGATCTATTGTGAAGTTTGACTTTTTTTAGCTTAAAGATTTGAAAATATTCCACGAGATGCCGCACTATATATGTTTTGACAGCAACGTTAAACGTATACCTCATTCCAAGATATCCCGTTTTGACTTATGCCAACATAATTAATTCAAGACAATAACCCACAGTAGGTATATAGACTATGTTTCACATAGCTTGCGTTCCGAATGAAGGTCCCTTTAAAATTTAGGCCGTAAGGTTGGCTACAGTTGGTCAAAATTGCATATGGCCATATAAACAACAGTTACTGACAGTTACAAAACTGTTGAAATAGTGCTTAGTGAGCAGTTTCCTAATTTAATTGATTTTTATAAAAAAAAGATAAGGGATCCACAGAATGAAATGATTAATGTAGTACTAGAGTTTGTGTCATCTTCGAGTAGCTCTAGTGAATCAGATGCCGAAAATCATTGTTTACTTGGTCGCCATATGCAATTTCGACCAACTTTAGCCAACCTTACGGCCTAAATTTTAAAGGGACCTTTATTCGGAACGCAACCACAATAAGAAGCTACGTGAAGTTTGCCAACTGTCTTGCGCATTGGCGTTACAAACGATGTTTGATATTTTTGATTTTTGAATATTTTAAGGTGTTTAGCTAGTGTATCTGTGTAGTGTATAACCCTTCGAGTACAAAAAATAAACAGATCCTGAAATGGAGTAGAGCAGACCTACGCATTCTGTCGGGACATTGTCGGGATATTGTCGACTAAATTACCACCTAAAGAAGATGAGTCTGGTTCAGACCTCGGATTGTCGGTTCTGTAATTTGGAGGACGAAACTGCGGGGCACATATTATGCTCATGCCTAGCTTTGGACAGGGTAAGGTTTAGCCGAACGACTTCAAAAAAGTATCACCAAATACAACCATGGACTTCGCCAGAAGTACTGGCTTGCGGGGTGAATTGTTATCCTTAGAGGTGAGCCACAATTATCCCAACGGGGGTCGCAGTGGAGGTGGCGATATGCCCCACTCACATAGCACCTAACCTAGTTTACCTATGAGTGTTGGGTGTTTTATTTGATCTAAAACCATGCTTCTTAAAAATCTTGTGTGTATTAAAGGAAAAATTATCCACAGTCAAGGCCGACAGATTCTAGTTTTGTGTTAATCTACAAAATATGAAAACGTTACACTACTGCTTTGAAGTAAAACTTCAAGTGGGTTCTTTTCGCGTGAAACGGAGTCTACTCGTCACTCCGATATCAATAGCACAGTATCGTACTCGTACGCTACGCCACTGGTGTACAGAAATACATGAAAATATACGAAACTTATCCAATACAATAACGACTGTCATATGTCAATCGTTTTTTATGATTCTGTCAACTTTATATCTAACACTTTGCATCGAGATAAAGTATCAAAGTTGAATGGAAAGTGGACACGAAAATCCCATTGAAGGGCCAACACCGGCACCGCAATAGTAGTTTTAAAACTTCCTTTCTAAACGTTTTGTAATCCCAATGCCCTTCTGATAAATCCACTTACATAAATCTTCTTACTTATAGATCTAAAGTTGTTTACATAAAAGAACACGCTCTAATGTTATAAATGATTCGTCGAGTCGAGTTGGAGTAGAAAACGGGAACTATTTTAACTCTTCGAAAATTAAAAGGCTGCTTGTGTGGTAGGCACGCACACATTATGCTGTTAGAAATTTTTTTCTTGTTACGTAAAATATAAAGAAGATAATTATAACTAGTTGCTAGTTTCAAGTTGTTTAATAGGCACTAACAGGATGTCTTAAGAATTTTACGTTATACTTACTTGTCTAAAAAAAGTTCAATTGCAAAATCACAATTTTGTTCTTCTTCTTCTTTTGGCGTATAACAGACATCACTTTTTGATAAATTAAAACAATGATTCTTAAATCTGCTGAACGTGCTAAGCTTGCTATAACAACATAATTTTATTTTATTTGATATACAGCTGCGTCCTCACCAAGTCGACAAAACTGCATCCGTCCACACCAGAGTTGACAGAAATGTTGTCGATCAGTCTAATCAACATGTCTGACCAGTGGCTGTCATAGGCCATGCCCCCCTCTAGCTCAACCGCAGTTGTTCAGACATTAAAAAAAATAACATTCTCGTGTAATTATCTTCAAGTGTAATTAACAATTAAAAAACACTTTAAAATAAAAAGACGGCAATACTTTTCTGATCTTATAGAGGAATTTTAAACTTTAGGTCTTGGACAAAGCAGGTAGAAAACCATACATTATACAATTCACATCTTTCGCAATTAACGACGACAAACACTTATCCACTGCTTCGCCAAGTCTTCATTTTTTGGAAATCCATAGTATTTTATACCGTTTATTTCGTATTGCGATTGGTATTTTTGCATGTAGCCACGGCATATGATCATATAATTAAAGTAAAATAAAGTTAAACACTTAGGTCAATTCTATAATAATTTTTAACACTGGCTTTAGCATAAAACAATATCAATTAACTCAGAAAAATTGAAAAACCTCAGGAAACACAAACTTAACACGTACAACTCTATCCAACAATTTCTGATTCCAAGGTGGCGTCATGCGCAGAGCGTGCACAATTTGAGTCGACACGTCAGCATACCGTGTATTTTTACCGTGGTTCAGTCATATCAGAAAATCGCCCATGTTCCCCCCCTCTCAAAGTGTATTTGACCGCCACTGTGTCTGACGAAGATTCATTAGCAATTTCTATAATGGCATCGTGCCTCATGTCTCTGTTTTTATAATTATTAGTTTTAAAATCCCATAGATTTGATTTTAATCTGTATGCCTCAATAAAAGCTATGACTTTGTCTTGTTCTGATTCCATTTTCAACGAAAATACACGACTACGATGTCAACGTCAACGTCAAGAAGTCACTGAGTACCTACTCAATTTGTCGAATGTCGAACGTCGAAAACACGTCCACACACTAAAGTCGATCGACTACTCTTTCATGTTTACCGACAATCGATGGAAAACAATTCGACATGTCGATCGATTTATTTTGTCGATTGCAACGTACACATCAAGTCGACACTGTCGACTCGGTTAGGACGCAACTTATGACCTCAATTATAATTATTAAGCAATAAAGCACGTGACCTAATATGGCCGTCCAGGACAATTTGGACAACTAATTTTGTTGGAAGCCATCGTCATTATGATCTTATTATTCGATGCTGAAGCGTACGTTGTTGGTGAATGAAAATTGTGACATTTCTAAATTCAGCAAGTTAACCACCTTACTGAAAAAACCTGAGTGGAGGGTACAAAGCTAAAAAGTACCAAATCCTGGAGTCAGATGACATTATTAAATTTTTGACAGAAGCTCCTGACGACGTTTATTTACTTATGAAGGTTATTGCTGTTTTTGGTTATGCATGGAACGACTAGATCCAATGAACAGAAAATCGGTGATAGTCGTTTCATTATCTGATACTAAAACCAAGCAGGATAGGTTGTTCTGTATTACTGACAAGAAAAGTGGGGTGAGTTTATTGGAAATTGTGAGAAAGTACATTGGCTTGCGCCACAGAAACGTACCTCACAGAAAGTTTTTTTGTGAATTACCGACAGCAAAAGTGCACTACTCAACCGGTGGGGACTAACACTATATATAAGATACCCAAGAAGATTGCGGATATTTTGAAGCTAGAAATGTACACGGGGCATTGTTTCCGTCGTTCTTCAGCTACCATGTTGGCAAACTCTGGTGCTTATCTAAAAAAAGTTAAACGCTTAGGTGGATGGAAATCGTCATCCGTTGCAGAATCTTACATTGAACAGTCAGTATGCAATAATATTGCTATACAATCTAGTACCTCGGTTCAAGTGTCTAAGCAAACGAGTACAAGTTGTGGTGTTCCAAAAATTGATGTTTCTAATAATGTTAATTGTAAAATTAAACTTGGTAATTCTTGGTAATTCTAAGAATTAATGTGTTTGAATTTGTAAACATTTTATCTACCTTTGCTGTTATCTACTCAAAAAAGTTGCTATAAAAACATTTTAACATTAGCTACAGAAAAAATTATTTTTTTATGTTTATTAGCAAAGTTTTCTTATTCGGTTGTCCGACTCTTTTTAAATATGCTCGATGATAAAAAGCTCAACAGCCACCTGCTTTCACTCCGACCTTTCTTTGTTCCCCAGTAAAAACTGGAGTGTATATTCTTCGCCTATGTCTACCGATCACCGTGCAGAATTGATAGTCTCATCCATTTTATTACCCCATTTGAAACAATGGTTCTCAAGTGGAGTCATCAAAAAGGGGCCACCGCACTTACACACGGCTTTTACTAACAGTCAAAAGGCCCACGAACTCACTTACGTTCTTCTCTTGTATTACGTGCATCGTTTCCTAACCTAAAATATCTCTAGGATGACACATCTAGATACTAAAAGAATAATAAATCTGGAGTTTGTACTGGATGTACAACTTAAACATGTCGAAAAACTGAAAGCTACACTCTACTTTAAGTACGTTTTAATAGTATATTCAAAAAGTTATAAGCAAATGAAGATAAAAGAAACGTTTTTAGTTTTTTCTAGAAAAGTATTAATATTTAAGAAATTTGAAAAAGATTTCTTAGCGATCCAATAAAAAAGTTCAACTCTCCGAATTCTATCTCTATTATTTATAATAATTTTAATTCAACGCTGAGTCCGCGTCAAAAGCAAATAGGTCACATCATTTTTCAGCTCGGAAAGTTCGTGTTTGCCGGTCTAGATCGGAAAATTGACTTAACTGCTCGGTAAAGTGACAGAACTGTTCGGCAAAGTACCTACTTTCCCGAGCTCTTATGTCAAACCAACCTGGAACTGCGAGAATCGAATCCAATATTATTGAGAGTACAACACAATAACGTCAACGTTTAATAATTGTACTTAGCATAACTGCACATTCAACATAAATATTCATAATAAATGAGTTAAGTTTTGTTATAAATCTTGCTTAGCTTTGCTCTAGCTTTGTGATAATTTCCTTCCATTGTTTTCTCTCTTGCTTTCGCCTTCCAGTCACTCTTTTAGGTCTTCAATGGCTTCATTATTCCACCTTTTTTTGGTCTTCCTCGTTTCCGCGTTCCTTCTATGTCTACTTATGTCAATCATTTTCTTTGTCATTCTGGTATCTAGCATCCTCTGTATATGACCTAGCCATCCAAGTCTTTTTGCTCTTATTACGCTGCTCATTTCTTGTTCTCCAAATAAACCTCTTATTTCTTGGTTTGTTCTTCTTTTCTATACCCCTTTTTCTTTTTTCCCTCCTAATATCCCTCTGAGTATTTTCCTTTCCCATGTGTTCACTTTATTTTTCTCTTCTTTACTCAATATCCAAGTTTCACTACCGTATAGTGCCGTTGGTCTAATAACTGTTTTGTATAGATGTAACTTGGTCTTTCTAGCTACCTTCTTTGAAGTCATTATTTTATTTAGGGCTCCTGTCTGTTCACTTCCTTTTGTTAGTCTTGTTTCTATGTTCATCTCCTCATCGCCATCCTCCTTAATAACTGTACCTAGATAGATATAGCTTTGAACTTGTTCGAATTCCATTGATCTCTGACCGTTCAGCTCTACTACAAAATTTCTCTTTGTTTGTCTTCTTTGTGGGGTTGTCATTTTCAAAAACTTTGACCTCTCTGCATTTAATCTCAAGCTCGCTACCTCTGCCGTCCCTACAAAAGCTTTGCATGATCTTTTTAGTTATTTTTCTGATGTTGATAGCATTACTACAACTATTCTTAGGTATTAATTGTTATTTTGAAAATTTGGAAGAACTATGGTGTATTCTGAACACTTCAAAGAATTCATTCCCGTTGGAAAAAATAATTTTTCAACAAGTTAGGCAATTGTTAATTAACAGAATGTTCTTGAACTCCATTCTTTATTGTAAACTAAAATAGTATATTACGTTGTAGAGTTGTAAGTAACCCATTAATTTCACGAGTGCGTAATGGGATTACAACTATACTTTTTCTACGCCCATCTATTTTCTTCTGAGTGCTCATAATTTCATCTTTTTCACTACTAACAGACATATTCGTAGGTAAAGTTGAGAAAATGTTCGAATACTATGATTTGTAACAAAAATTGACAGCATAAATGAGATGACGTTTATTTCCATATCAAGAAAAAGCGAATTATTTTTTTTTTGAAATTGTATAATTTGCTCCCGACATTTAGGGGCATCACTCTTTTAATCTAAAATGTATTTCACTAATGCTAAGAGCTTTTATGTTTTTCAATTGATTAAAAGTATGTAAATAAACCAAATAAAGCACTACGTAAATAAAAATTTGATTCAACAAAGAAATTTAAGTTTTCTTGTCTAAACGCACGTGTATCTTATGAGATTTTCATTACGTGCATGTTATTGTTAAATGTCACTTACAAGGAATGTCTACAGTGCGGTTTATGTAGAAAAAATATTTAAATAATTGTAAAAATTGTTTGCTTCCTAATCATAGAACTTTGTATACAAATTTATTGTATTTCATATGGTTACTATTTTGATTATTACCTGTTTCTGACCCTCCTCAAGTTAAAAATATGTTTTTTATATCAAAATCATAACATACTAACATACCCAACTCACAATGGAAGCGGAAGCGTTAGTTATTGATATTTCCCAAGCGATAATATCACTTATTTATTGTATTTTTATTTTCACCCAGATATTTATAATAAACAATTCATTTTCAGGAGGCCATATATGTTTTAGCAGGAAATTAAAGTCTGTTTTGTTTGTGTATAAGTGAAGTAATAATGGTAGGATCCTTCTGAAAAATGAACTCGAAAGATTTTTTTATAGTGTTTATTTTAATTAAACTGTTTTAAAGGTAACGGGTGGTACTCACGTATATTTTTACTTAGAACACACCAAATTAGCTTGACGTAGGTCTTTTTATTATTTCACCGGTTTTAAAATACTAACATAACTATTTTTAAGTGTTCCAAATAAACCGAGAATGTTTTTTTTCAGTTTTCTTCGGCAATAAGGCATTATTTGTATATTCCGGGGTTCTTTCAACACTAGGATTAGCTAAAAAGTACCTGCTCCTTGTTACTCTAGCAGAAGTTACTCTCAGTAGAAACGATGAAGCTTTACCATCACGTGACTGTTACGTCAGAAACAATATTCATATGAATCAAATCAAAACTTCTCACTTCTGTCAACTCAATAGATATAATCGTTATGACTAATTTTCCAAAGGTCGGCCTCTTACGAATTGGTAATTGAACAAAAAATTTAACTTTTTTAATCGTATTTATTTTATTTATATGGTTAACATCGACATATTTATTAAAACTATCGATATACTGGGTGAATAAGTTATAAAGTCCAAAATTAATATTAACCATGCTGGCTTATTGTAATATTCCCGTCTCACGGCATTTTAGGTGTTATGAAATGTTAACAAGTTGATATAAGTTTGTAACTTATAAATATCAACCCACGTGACTTCTGTCATAACTAGACTATGTTGCCAAGTTCTTGAAATAGTATGAGAATCTAGTAAATGTCAAATGAAGTTATCAAGTATTCTTCTTTTTATTTGGCTATAGGCTAGGTATAGTTTTTAATAGTTACTGTATATAAACAAACTTGAACTCATTTCTGTATAAAACTTTTATTTGTAGGCTAAAAGTACAGCAATAAGTAAGAAATTATTATTTTAAAACCTATTGAGCCTAAAAAGGTATGTATGAGATAGTTTGAAAATTCAAGTTTCATTTTAATAAAAACAAATTCATATTGTGGTTAATTTTTCTTGGAAATCCACTGTGTGGATGTGTGTCATATTTTAGGAAACTATGATTAGGAACATTCTACATTAAATAATTGTTCTTCCTCCAATTGCAGCAGTAACATTTCTAAAGTGACATGGATTATCTGTAAATAAATTGTGAAAATATAATTGCTAAGTATTATGAATAGTGTAACAGAATACAATAAATACAGTTGATTGAGTATAACATTAAACTCATACTTACTTGCTTCATACATGCTGTAAATAGTCAGGAATAGATGAATAGTGAATACATCAACTATTGCAGTGTTATTAAGTTTCATTTATACGTTAACTTTGACAACTCGTCACTGCTTGTGAAAATTTACTCAGTTTTTAGCAGTTTTTTATAATAAGGAGATGAAATAATCAAAAAATTGAATGATCAATATTAAACTGTCACAACATAACCCTAAAAATGTCAAGACGTCAACTGAATCAGATAAACAATTTTAATCGCGGCAACATATACAGTTTTTAGTACGACTAATGTTAGTTTGAGTTTAATCATTAAGTAACCCACGAGTTCTATTACATATGAAATCAATTAAGAAACCTTTCTTTAAGCATATATTTATATTTTTCTATAACATGCGACGTAAAAATTTCAATATTTATGGAGTTTATAGCGGCAAAACATAGTGATTGACAGCAGCAAAAGAGTGACATAATACAAGCGAACGTCTCTTTTTTGGCACTTTGATCAAGTGAGACGATATTTATAAGTTACGAAGTATAATGTATTATATTCGTACTTACCAATGTCAAATGGAATAAAAAGTCAAATTAGTTCTTACAAGAACTGTTTTTAACAATAAATACAGTTTCAATCCAAAAATAAGCTAAACTCGCATAACCTCAAAAGCGGTAGTGTCAAACTCAACTTTTAGTACGATCAGTTAAACACGTTTCGTCAATTATATCGTTGTCTCTTTTTACGATTACTAGGGCAAATTTAAAGAAACTATTACGTATGTCTTGTAGTTGGTCTTGTGAAGAAGATAATCGATCGTACGTTATTATATGTTTGATTTATGTTTATAGAAGAAGATAGTATGTAGAGAACATGTGTTGCATAAATCGTAGATTGGCTCCACCATTTCTACTGTACGTTCTTCCTGTTGCTGGATTCTGAACTGTTGGAGAAGAGCCTTTCCTAAAGCCGGTCCCAGACACTACGTGTATTTGGCAAACATTTGGTATTCGGACTTATTCGCGTAGCGTGTGGGAAGTTAACTTTGGCAAATATTCGTCCTTCGTCATTTTCCCGGCGCTGGTCGGAAACTAGCACGAAGTAAACGATGCCGTAGTTGTTCCAAGTAAACTACGTGTACCTTTGCTATACTACGGCACCGTGTGGGAGATCAAGCAAACATTCGTACAAATGATAAATATTGGCCTATTCGCCAAATACTCGTAGTGTCTGGACCGGCATAACAATACTGTCTTTATCTTCTTTACTTAGTTATTGTAGTGACGAAGACAAAAGATCTGTTCTGTCGGAAATCTTCACTCCTTGTTCAAGATTGAGGCCTCTGGAGTGAATTCCAAAGTTAACGAAAATTTTAGGAATTGTTTGGAGATGAAGGAGGGTGCGTTTCTGTGTTTCTTTATGGAGATATACTATCAATATTCACGTAGCATGTCATTCTTATTTCAATTTTTCCATACAAAAAATAAAACTCTTACCAACATATTTTCGATACCTTTCATGTCTTCATTATTCTGCCGGTCAACTATGACAGGGAGGTATTATCACCGTACACTAAGTTAGTGTACGGTGGTATTATTAAGCCGTTTCGTTTTCGTTATAATAGAATCGTTTTGTAAAGGGTGTTACGGCACCACCTCTCTATCCCTAATTCTTTGAATAGGTTCTTTATTGTGATCAGCCGAAATGTGATTTGAACTATACGAGTTGTTTTCTTAAGGTGTTATTTAACTGAGTGTATAATTAAAATGATTTACTTGGCAGTTTTTAAGAGCAACATTATGTTCTAGATGTGTGAAAATATTTAAATAGAGAATATTTTTGGTCAAAAATGTAATATTTACTTTATTTTCGTGGTACTGTTGAAGAACAGAATTCTTGTGTTTGTCTAGGGAGCTCAAGATACTATAAAAAAATTCCGTTTTTTGAATTAATTCTTCTGGCACACCTTAAAATATTTCAGGCTCTATGTAAACATTTTTTTTTTCGTCAAGGGTTGCATTTTTACCACCATCTTATCACCCCAACCACGAACTGTCAACTTAAGTAAACATCTCACTACTTCATCCCTGTTGATTGTTTGTCGGTGACTCTCACTTTTTCTAACTCCCTTTACATACAATATTGTTCCACATTTATATTCTTGACATTCATAGAAATAACTTAAACAGTGGCTTTTAGATAAAATTATGGAAATGTACTTTTGAAAGCAGGTACATTTTTTTTAACCGATTTTTGAAATCATTCCACCAAATAAGTTTCGTAAGGACTCTTTTTTAGATGAACACATTTGTTGGCTAAAAATATATTTAATATATTTATTCCTCCCCCCCCCCCCCCGGTGAGATGTCGTGAGATTTTATTCAACCCCATCCCCCAATCTCACGTGAGATTTTTCAAAATGTGGGTTTCTTACGTAAACGCGTTGGATTGTTATTGTAAAATGGAAAAAAAATTGCTGCATGCTTTTATTTAGGTACGACTAGTTAAGGACTAGTAATCAATATTGCTGAGAGTTATTAAGTGTGTGTTATAGAATACTTAAATCGTAACTACTGTGATTAAAAAAAGAATATCTACCTCTAGTTCAGTCCAAGGAAAATCATGCGCGGTCTCAAGAGAGACTATTGGAACCAACATGTCGATATGATTTTCAGTAAAATCATCTGCTCCTTCAACTTCGTTCTGATCTAGCAACTCTAAGCTATTGGCGCTTGCGCACAGTAACTCATTAGCTCGTCTTGTGACATTCCGTGAGGGTCGCACTTTGCGGAACATACGCGCTTGCTTAGCTGGTGCAATGTGGGCTTTTTGCTTGTGCTTTGCAGCTTTTGTGATAGATGCAAAATAAATACCGCATGTACTGCAGCATCTTTTCTCTGAATCATCACGTACACTTGGGCAATAGAGATCATAAGGCGTGCTGATGAAGGCATTCAGCGGTTGAATCGGTAGGCAGTGGCGTATTAGAGATGGAACAAATGACTTTCCGTCATGCTCTTTAAAGTCCGGAATTGTCAAATGTCCATCAACCTGAGTGATATTTGCCGAGACCCCCCCTCTCTCCAACGTAAGATTAGATAAGATTTAACTCGACCCCCTCCTCCTCCTTAAACATCTCAAATAACCAAATTTAACATAAGACAGTAAGACTACATTTTGAAATTCTACAAATGAATTGTTACAAAACTTGCCTCTTGAATGTCATTTAACGGCAGAAGTGGTCCGCCATTAGCCAATTCCTTTTGGAAATATTCAGGTAACTTTCTAATACACTCATGTTTACTTTTGTCCAAACGTTTACCGGTCATTTTGTCAAAAAATATCACAATCAATGTAAATGAACTTTACCTATTTAAAGTAATGACAATGACGACGAACTTCAATGGTGACAGAATGATTTCCGCATAAAGTGACGTTTCGCTTTTAAGGTACAATCGTTGTCACAACGTAACGTCGTAGCTTAATTCAGGCACAAAAGACATATGTACCTTTCCATTTGTATTAATTGGACATACGCAGTCAGTGATATCCACATAAAATTAGAGTGTCTTTGATACATTCAGGGAAGTATGACGTAACAAGAAACATTCGTGACTTTTACTGTAGCTATATGATGTCATCTTATGCTTTTGATTAAATTTTAATATATAAACATTCTATTTACACGAAAATTTGTGAAATTTATAAAACGTGCTCAATATATTTTCGGTGGAATGAATTAAAATCGTCTGAATATATTTTTAAACGCTTTACATTTAAGTCCCTTCGGCGCATATGCTTTTTTTTTTCGACTTGATATATGACATTATAATAAACCCCTGATGTTTATCAGCAAAACAGCGTTAAAGTTTCCTAGATTATATAGACATGGGGGTTATTCACAATGCTTTCTTGAGAAAATTGGGTTTGTCAAAATATTTCTATTTAAAATTTGGCTCTAAAAATTTCTAATAAACTTCCACAGCACTTATAAAAGATGTAAATATCTTCATTAATGCATTAATTTGATAATAAATAATGTGTGAAATCATACATTATACATACGTTAAAAAGCTCACGTAAATGAACAACGCTTTTTATATGGGACTTTCATTATAACACCCAAAAGCATGCGTAAATGACCAATGCTTTTTAAATGGGGTTTTCATTTCAACACTCTTTTTTCTACGTTTATCTAGTTGCCTTGAATTTAGTCGTTTGTTGTATAAACTTTTGTGCTGTCAGTAAATTTGACAGAAATGTCAGACATACCTATAATAGTGAAAAATATTTTCTGTTATATTTAAAATTTTAATTACACTTATTTTAAATGGAAGAACCTCGAGAAGAATACATTTCTTCGGATTGCACACAGAAATCGCTAAAAATTTACACGAAATCTTATGCTGATTTTGTAGATTGGTGTAACATTAAAAAAAACAAGAATTACACCGAAAATGTTTTAATAGCATATTTTTCCGAAAAGTCAATGCAATGGAAATCATCTACTTTATGGTCACATTATTCAATGCTCAAATATGGCAGAAAATTCTTAAATCTCACAGCCCAAATCGAACGATTTCATCGAAATTGATACACCTTTAACTTCAAATTTAACATCCCAATTATTATCTTGTAACCAAGTTACTTTAAAAAAAGACAAATTACCCAATGTTATAATTAGTAATTTGAATAGATAATTGTCCTCATTTTACTGTAAATATTATGTAATTTAAATAATTAGAATTCGTTGTGTATATATTTGTTTATAGAAAATTCATTTTTATGTTTTATAACCCCTTCAGAGTACATTTTTTTATTTTTTCTTCATGTGCTCGTAGATAAAGTTTTGTATGACACTTGTGCGTGAAGTACTTTTGCGCACTCTTTGCGAAAAAGGCACTTGCTACGCTCGTGCCTTGCATTTTCGCAACTCGTGCGCAAAAGTATAACTTCACGCACTTGTATCATAAATAACTATTTTCATGTCGAAAACTAGTAAAAGGTTAAGCTAAGAATCATAGAATATAAATTTCTACAATCACAAGTGTAGCTATCCTGGCAAATATACCGCTCAATAAACTGTGACAGACAATACTTCCATACATGTCCTACACATACAATACCTTTGCAACCTTTGCTATGCTTAAAACTTAATGTCCAACACATGCAATACTCCATCAGCTCATATATCTTTCTTCTCTTTAATTATTTAGTCTGGTTGGTGTGTCGTGGAACTGCACAGCCTCAGCAGTCATATATAGAAGTCACCTTTTGCAGTCGAACCAACCACAAACATGTGGTTACATATAGGAAAACTGCGGTCCATCACGAGAAATAGTTCCACTGCACTTAGAACCAGCATTTTTTGCAGTCCACTTGCTGCCAATTATTGCCAAGTAGTAGTATGAACGCCCGCATTGAGACTGGTGAACACGTACTGGAGATTTTTTTGTTACGGAGTAAAAATAGGGTGTTCAACTTCAAACTTTGACCCCATGCTTTGTTAGGTAATATTAGTAAGTGACAAATGAGATATTCAAAAATGAAATTATTTTATATTCATTCTTTAGATTAATAGAAAACAATGAAAACAAAAATTTACTAAAATTATGCAACTTATAATGCAGATACGTCACTAGTTTAAATGTGAAGTTGTCGGTAGTCTTCCTTTGCTGTTTCATGCTTCAGCTTCTTCTTCTTTCTCCTTCATTGGGATGTTTCAGCTTGTTAAGAACATCTTACAGCTACCGCTCTGTTGTTTACCTTGTTCGATTTGAATTTGAAGCATAAAAGGCATAAAACTCAAACTCGAAGTAATGAAAAATTTAAACCACATTCGAATGCAAACAACTCACTGTCACTCTACCCTAAACTTCTTCTTTTCTTCTTAAATTTGGGTAACTACCCTCTCTTATGATTATTTTGTTCCATGTCAAAATATGGGACTAACTTCAACTTATACTAGTGACGTCAAAATATAAAAGGCGGATTATAAGAAATTTTTTAAATAGGGATGAAAACAAAACAAGACTTTTGAATTTTATAAAATATGGTGCGAAGTAATTTGTTCCCTTAGAATTAACGATCTGCTAATCATTAACAAGAATCTATTTTTAGTTGAACACCCTATTGCTCGCATTGCTGTTGTGTTTATTTTAAGTGTCAGGCATGAAGGTTAGAAAAGCAGAACGAACTCATACGGAAAAATTGACAAAACCTGTCCTTAAAATCGTTTATTCTTTGACCGCTACGTCGCCACTGCAAATCCAATACCTTCTAACCTTAGTTTTTAGGAATGACAGTAGACAAAATGTAATCATCACTTATAATAAATAAATAAAACTCGGAGTAAGAACTAGAAATATTAAAATTGTTTAAAAATAAAAATTGGTGTTGTTAAAAATTATTACAATATAGTGGTTGGTAGTGCAGCTGATTTAAAACGAAGACGTGAATTGAATTTAAGAAAACCAGAATGTTTTCAGTTACCAAAGATAAAGTAAGAATGTTTTTGACAATACATATCATATTTTATTGACAAATAATCACAATTTTCTATATTTTTGAAGACGAAGGCAAAAAAGGATGTCTTCCTCATAAAATTTCTGTTTCCTAACCTCACATAGGTACTGCCAAATGAGCCCATAAGACAACAAGACTTTTCGGAAACTATGATCGGGTTAACCCGATCATAATCTGAATGTTCGGAAAGTAATCCGGATCACGATCACTTACGTTCGGAAACTGAACGAATTGAGCGGATCATAGTCATATGAATGGATCCTTTCTACCCAAGAATACCGGTGGGTAAATGCGATCAGCTGACGTGTTGTTCCATTTTAATCGTTTTCTTTAATCTCTAACCTAAAAGTCATGTAAGCTGCGTAGTTGACAGGTGTTTGAAGTTTGCGAGTTTTGTACTTTTCAGCTTTTCTATAAAAAAATAATTTGTTGGCTTCAAAATTTAGACTTAGTTGGTTGTTTTTTGTCAGTGATTTAGCGTGAACGATGAGTGAAAAACAAGTTAGGTATAGCTCTTCGTTACTCTTAGTCAGAATCATTACAAACGAATAATGAATGGCCTTTTTGAAGCATTCAATGCATATATTTATAAATATTCCTCATCTTCCTCAAAAATAATAGTTTGGACGTATTGTATAAAAAACCTGTCCATGTTTGTAATTCGCTAATAAATAATTATTGAACAATTAAAATCTTTTTTACAACTACATAAAGGGTCTCTGATAAAGGTCTATAAACACAGAAAAACTAGAAAAAATCTATCCACGAAACTTTTGATAATAAAAAGTTTGTAGGTCAAGTTTTAAGTTTGACGTTTCCACAAAAACAGCTCGCGTCGTTCGGAAACTCAGATAAAAATCTTGTTCTTGGTTAGGATCCGCAATCAGCTGATAGGTGATCTATCTGATCCAGGAATACGGTTTCCGAAAAGCCCTCAAAGTGTATGCAAGGATGTTATTGTTCTGCAGTCAGATGTTTTTGGTATTGGATTTAAACTAGCGCCCTGTCATGATCAGAAATTGGAATACTTATACACCATGTCAATGCTGCCAAGACAACAGTAGCGATCCCTTTTGTTGATCCTAATACTTAATTTTTTTTGTATCCACATTGAAATACGAATAAAATAGTTTTTCTAAATATAATAACTGCAATTATATTATAAAACGTTCTAATCGTAAAATTATAGTTTCGCTCGTACATCATGTTGTAAATAACATGCCCTACGGACATATATTTAGAAATGTAAGTTTACCCAACGTCATAACGGTTATGAAAATTATGAATTGAAAAAATCGCCACAGATTACATTGTAGCAAAATTGGCTTGTTACTTCTTTAAACTACAAATAGTAAATGGTAGTGCAAGACAACTAATCGATGTTGCACTAAACATGCTGCTGGTACATTTCTTAATCCTTACATTTGAATACTGTATTTGAAAATCAATGGAAACAGTACATAAATAATAAATATTATAAAATATTTTTTAAATATAAATAATTTTCTGCTACTGCTTTTAAAAGTTATCAAACACAATCTTAAATCACACAGTTTTCTCAAACATTGGCAGTTGACCACTGACAGATGACAGTTGTCGTTGCAGTGACATCGCGGGGAATTCAAAAAGTCACTTAAGACTATATAGATTGTAATCTAAGAGTCAAAACCTTTTCAATGGTAGTCCATATTTCTTTAGGATTGATTGCTTGCAGTAAATTTTTTCTATTGCGATTAACTTTTATTGCTAAAGATTGAACCAATTATTGACGGATTTAAAGGAAATTAAATCATTCACTTCTAATTCAATTTTGATGTAATTTAATGATAAAATCATCTACTGCTATTTTGTGAAAACAATAATAATTATTAATCATACAAAATTTTGTTACAGATCAAATTTTGGCCTTACATTTCGTCAGCTGACCCGAAATTCTCACTTCATTCAGATGATCTACGATGAAGACCATCAGCTAATAGACTGTGAGTTTGGTCACGATCAAAACCAAACCAAAACGTTCCTATCTAGTTTTAAGCGTGATTTAAGTAAATTAATAACTACCTCGAATATAACTATGGAATCTTTAGACGGTAGGCAGTTACCTCGAGAATTTCTCTGGATGAATTACACTCATCTCAAGGAGGATTGTCGACGCAGACATAAAGAAATTAAAGCGAGTATGAGGATGGAAAAGGAATTTCTGGATAGCCAGAGGTAAATTTTGTTTTACGATATTATGGAAAATGGATAGACTGATGTTAAATAATTGTTTATATTTATAGTTAATTCAAAACATAATAGCATAATTTTTACAATTGTTGTTTTTTTGGTAGTTGGCATCGCTTTTTTTGGAGTTCAGAGTTTTCCTTGTCGTCCTGTTATTTAGGGTTAATCCTTTGTAGTTTCCTGCTTTTCCCTGGGTATTCATTCATTCATTCGATTGGGTCGTGCTCAACAGCCCAGGTACTTGAACTAAATCTTTGTACCATTTCCCATGTTATCTGCTTCCATTCCGGAAGCTTTGTGTCTTCTATGTAGGCCACTAGTTTGACTGGAGGGATTTTCAGTAGTTGTAATAGTTATATTATTTCCTCTAGAAAGTGCTTCCGTCTGAGTCCATGTAAGTTATCGTAGAAGCAGTATATGTGAGTAGGTGTTTCATCATAGAGTTCACATTACCTGCACATAGGTTCACTAACCAAGGCTAAAGATCATTCTCTTTTTAAGTCCGTTTATACCAGCCCCAGTACCATGGTTTATTTTGGAACCATCGGTGAACCAGATGATTTCTCCAGAATTACCTGGATGCATCACCTGTTCCGTAGATGGGATGATGAAGTTCACTTGCTCAGTGAATATATTCTCAGTTTGGAATCAGGGGTCACTTCAAGAGATTTAACTTTTTTGCATATTTCTAGCTCTTCTCCGAACATCAGTATTCTACCCAGCGGGATAACTCATCTATTTCTGAAAGCAAATAGTTGTTTTCCTCTTTAAGGCACCATTTCTCCACAATTCGTAGTGCTTCTTGTATTCCTTGGGTATCTTCGTGAAGGAATACCTGGCAATTGTACTTTCCATCTAGCTGGATCTTCTCTACCTTCTTTTTTCCTTCTATATACCTAACTCTACGATACACAGTGCTGTTCTCCAAAACAGTTGTCATTTGATATTCCATTTAGCTGAAACAAACTAAATAAAACAAAGATATTGTTATTTATTCAATGTAACCGGAAATCTTTGCTATTTAGTTAGTTGTCTGCAAATACAGTTTCTTATCTTATCAATATTTTTACATTTTAATTAGCAGTTGTCTCAGTTGAAGTGGCAACTCGATTTTAAATTAAACTATAGACGTAAAAATTGTTAACATCATTCTATCTCATCCAATAAACAAGAAAAAATAATGTTTTAACGTTCAGTACAAAATTGGTATTTTCACCTTTCATCTTTTATAATAATAAAAATGTTGTTGAAACCGTCGATATTTACAACTATTCGTTGGAATACTAACATACTAACAATACTAACATCACCATCATTATTGAAAATAATTCAACTGACTGGTCTTAGGATTTAAAAATATTTAATTTAACATCTGTCTTTTGCTATACATTCTTGAGAATTTAAGGAGTATGCAAAGGAAAAATTGGAATTCTATGGAAAATATTATCGTCTTTATTTTACTTACGGTTATACTGGAAATTTTCTATTTTTTAAATTTATTAATTCATTGTTTCAAACAATTTTTGTCAATAATTCAGTCGTGTTACCTGCTCGATAATCTGCTGTCCTTCCTTGTGCAGCTCCAATGGTGTATGCTCCAGAGTATAACTAGTGGTGGTCTGTTTGTTGTCTTCTTTTTTCTCCGATTGCTTTATCCATCATTTTTTCGTCATTAGCGTTCTTTTGGGCTGTTTCATGTCTTTGTTCTTCTGCTTTTTCTATTTTTTTTCATGGAAACCTCTTCCGTGAAGTCTATTTCAACGTTGTATTCTGTCCCTTGCGGCTTCCTTCGGACCCTCTCTGCTTCTTTTTTCTTCCTGAATCTCAATTGCTATTTTTTCATTGTCTTTCTTAGACCTCCCATTACTGATAGCATTTTCTTCAATTTATTTTCCAGCTCATAGTTTATACGTGCATTCTGACTTAAAATGCAATCATCATTAGGTACCCATACCACATCGATTTCGTCTTCGTCTAAAACTCTCTTGATGTCCAGGTATTTGTTTGTTTGAGAAAAGTTATTGAGATGCTAATTGCAGGTTCTTGTTCAATTTGCGAATAAAAATATGTCTGAATTTATAAACATACTTTCAAAATAATTATTCTAACATCAATAATCACATGATAATAAACTAAATAAATACGAATTACATTTAAAACATTATTTTTAACCTATTGATAGTGCTTTATGTATTGTTTTAAATAAAATTGTTGTGTTTTCATCGTGTACGATTTGTCTGCTTTTCATCAAATTTGCTAAAAATTATTTTATTTTTAAAAATAGACGAATAATTCCATCTCACCAGCAAAAGTTTTTAATTATTATTTATCTTAATTATCATAACTAGCCCATAGAAAATTATTATTCAAAATATTGCTGCTATTGTCATCATTCTATTCACCAATAACATTGTAAACAAAATTTTATAAAAAATAATCTACTCTTCATAGAATATGATCCTCATCGAAATAATACCCAGTTTCGCGTAATAAAAAAAATAGTTCTTTTGCGAAAATATTGAATAATCTGTATACTAAAAAGTAAGTAGCAGCGATGGAACCGTGTTAAAGCTATAGTTTTATCAATTTATAGTAAAAACAAAATACAATAATAGTGAAAATAACTAAACAAGTTTCTGAAACCGCAATAGCCACCTTGTCTTAAATAAGCGAGTATAAATTATGCTATTGATATAAATACTGCTGCTTTAACTTTTGTTTCCTCGCTGAAACCGTGGAACATCACCAGCGAGTAGCCAGTGACTTGTTTTATTCATAATTTTCCGTGAAATAATAGAACTATTTTGTAATCGAAGCGGAACCCATACAAATTATACGTGTATTTTTTTTTGAAACGATCTGTATCTCACAACTACGTTTGACAGTAAATAAATAGTATACCGTTGCCCTTATCAACGATGAGCACAGTTTGATTACCATTTTTTTGAATTGAGCTCCCCATTATCCTTTTTAAATAAATATCTAAGTATTATGAAACTGGCAGATACTAATCAGATCAATATCAACAGAAACTATTAACGCCCGACAAAACTTGTAGTATATTTTTTAATCATGTGCCACTTAACAGAAATCTCTACAATCACTTTTTACCAAAAATCAAAAAAAACATACATGTATTAATGCCTTATCAAATTACAATCGCTTAAATTACTACACGTTTTGACAAGACTCATTATGATTAAGAACGATAAATTTATTGACTTACTTACACAATACACAAAAAGCATACATTTAGTTAAAATAGTATGCAGCTGTTTTAAAAAAAATTGGTCATTGTTGTACCAGGTATTTTTAATCATTCAATATCAGAAGCAAAACATACATTTTTTTGTGCTCTGTATTGTTTATGTCTCCGTCTTCAATTTTTGATGAATGTTTGTCTTGTGGGTTATCTAGAACTGAGATGAATGAAATTGCGCACTTCCAAACCACTCAAACATTATCTGTTATCTGCGGTTGGTGTACTGTAATTTCTACTGTCACAAGTAGGTATAAGAAGAAGGGTTCTGTAGTTGTTACGTTTGTGAACTTTTATGATTTTATATGAAGAGTGAAAACCAATTTAAGGTTCATAAAGAGCAAACAAATCACTAAACACAAATCACGACTCATTGTTTTATAAAGTCGTAAAGAGTTACCATTCTGTACAAAAATACTAAAAGTATGAAAATAGTTCGTGAGAAATAACAGTCTCAAAATTTACTTAAAAAGTTGAAAAATCGATAGTATTTTAATAAAAAAATATATTACTTACATTAAACTGTCCAGACGTCATTGTACTTAGCGGAAAACCAATCATATGAACATCGAAAATAGGGCGGAACGTATTGTTTAGCAGCCACAAGGGCGAAATAGTATATTACGTAACAAGAGTTGTGAGTAATGTAAAATGTATTTCACTAATGCTAAGAGCTTTTATGTTTTTCATTTGATTAAACCAAAAAAGTGGTACGTAAATAAAAATTTGATTGCAATTTGATTCAACAAAGAAATTTAAGTTTCCTTATCTAAACACACGTGTATTTTATGAGATTTGCATTACGTTAGGGAAGATAGATACTTGTGAATTTGATACTTTTTAAAATAATTTTGATTAGTACGCCACTGGCGATCTCTTCTACAGCAGCTATTGGCCATATGATCTATTGCAATTGGCCTATTAATTTTATGATTGCCGGCAAAAGCCAAGAGTATGTACTTTGAGACAAACTATAAGTGTCCTTTTTTTAACTAACCACTAATTATCTTTCTCACGACGAATGTCGTGAAACTACTAGTACCGTGGCTTTGTGGTCAAAAGCTTTGAAGATTAAAATTCCGAAGGTATTATATTCTACATAAACATTATTTAAAACAAAATGATTGATAAGTAATTCCTTAACTACGTGATTTATTAATGACCCTATTAATAAACGATATTCTATTAATAAACGATTTTGGTATAGGCAACCAAACATACAATAATATTAACAAAAAAAGGCGGAAAACTGACTTCTAGTATAGAATACTTAGGTACATATCGTTTTTTATTATATTATTTTACAAAACTATAATCATTATTAATGTTAAAACATTCAAAAACGAAAACAGTGACATTTAAACCGGTGACCTATGTGACATCTCAATGTCATTATTTATTTTTGACAGTGCTTACCTACGAGTCAAATAAATATTGTTAGTTTTTAAATACTTTCGACAAAGCATGGCACAAAGGACTGGAGTACAAAATGAGACATCTCCTGCCAAAACAGTACTCACAACTTCTAATCTCATATATCAAACAGAGTCTTCAGAATAAAACAGGAACAAGCTTATTCCGAACTCAGAGAAATCAAAGCGGGAGTGCCACATGGAAGTGTATTAGGACCAGTCCTATACCTTCTATATACTAGTGAGATCCCTAACACTATAGCCACTTTCACTGATGATACAGCCTTCTTAGCAGTCGGAAATAGTCATGACGAAGCTACAGCCAAATTACAAACAACCATAAACCAGATTCAAATATGGACTAAAAGATGGAGAATCAAGCTTAACGAAACAAAATCAGTGCACATAAATTTTACTAACAAAAGAGGGCAATCAGTGCCAATTATACTCAATAATGCTCAGGTACCTTATGCCAACACAGCCAAATACCTGGGTATTACATTAGATGCGGGATCCACTGGAAACACCATGTCAAAAAGAAAAGAGAAGAATTAGGTCTCAAATTTAAAAAAATATATTGATACTGGGACGAAATTCCACTCTGTCTAGTGTCTATGTACAATAAATTGCTAATATATAAGCAAATCCTGAAAGCTGTATGAACTGTACCAAAGAAAGCAACACCCAGATCATACAACGATTTCAAAACAAAATACTGAGGAATATCACCTATGCTCCTTGGTACTTCCGAAACAGTGACCTCCACCGGAACTTGGAGATTGACACTGTTAACCAGACGATCACCAAGTTTGCCAAGAGTGATGAATAGCGACTCCTAGAACATGTGAATGTTGAGGCCATCCAGCTCCTCGACAATACCAACCAGACGAGAAGATGGACATAGCCCTTTGACTTAGTTCAGTAGATAATTGTCAGTGTAAAGCAGAGTATAGTGCAGTGCTTACACACTAGTGTTAGTGTCTATTTGTATTAGAGTCTAAGCAACTACTGTTGAGTAAGACCTTTAGTAACGGATTTAAATTAATGAAATAAGTTAGATTAAAATTTTTTATTGATTCAAGTTGTACAGTCGACGGAAAACTGTTGTAACTAACACGAGTATTAAAAGGGCAACAATCTGAACCATTAACGCGCTCGCTTTGCTCGTGCGTTAAAATATCTCGATGGTTAATAGCTCTTATTAATACTCTCGTTGGTTAAATAACTATTAATGAACAGTGTAAATCCTTTTTTTAATGCTTCACAAAAACTTAGTACGTTTAGAAGCTTATAGAATTTCCATTTTTGCATCGATTAGATGTATAAAGAAATTTGATAAACGTTATTGATGGGAAGTTAAGAAAGAGTTCGTTATTTCTCATCTAATTAAGGCATTAGCATATGTAAAGCTAATAAACTTCCGTTATTCGTTATCTGATTAACATAGTGCATTAGAATGCAATTATTTTTAGTAGAAACCGAGTTTACCATTTGAATATGCAATCGATATAGATAAATTATGGTATATGTATTTAGAATGGTTTGTGTATAATGAGTTTAAGGTGTTTAAACTTAGTAATAACGTTGGACAACCTCATGCAAATCAATGTTGATCCAATTCCATAAAAAAAATGGTGAATTTCTGTCAACGTGTCAATGGCGTAGCGTGGTGGGGTGCAGTAGGTACCATGGGCTCGAGTGGCATACAAATAGGTACTCCAAATCAAGCTCACAAGTATTCTTCAAGAAAAGAAAACATAGACCTGAGGAAAACATCGAAATAGATGAAGATAAAGTCCCTTGGACCCATAAAGCAAAGTATCTAGGAGTGATACTAAACAAGGGACTAAGATTCAACGACTACGTTAACACAGTGGCTAAAGCAAAACAAGGGCGAGACCATGTGGACATAAAGACAAAACTATGTTTTATAAGAAGTATCATAATTCCATTACGTATCGGTAGCATTGGGACGCTCCAGCGATAGCAATAAGAAGAAAGTACAAGCACAACAAAACATCTCGATTAATCTGGCTCTGAGTGCTACCTTCATATCAGAAAAGAAGACATCTACAATTACTTAAAATCACAGAAGATACTAGAGATAATGGACGTGAGATCTAAAAAGCTATTTGAAGAGCTTAGATCTCATCCGAACAAAAGAGTTAATAAACCTGACGAGATATACAACACAAGATTACAGGAAACACAATAGACCTAGGACACAAATGGCTCTACCCATAGGAAGAAATACACAAAAAACAGAAAACCATACACACGGGTACGTGTAGGCACGTCAAGGCATGCGTGGGTGTACAGGGAATGTCAGTAAAAAGACAGAAACTGCACACTCGCACATACACCAAAAAAAAATAAAAACACACACACAACCGAATCGACATAACATTAAACAAGAGGGACAAAGGAATGTAGCCACCTGACCTACCCCTTATACAAAGAATGATATCCCTGGTGCCCCCATAGAGTAAAGGGAGGAAAGGGATACGCAATCGCGGAGTACGAGTGAGGTTCTGTCGGAATTACAGAGGGTGGTGGAATGTTCTACTTAGCATCAACCTGCGGGGGTGGATACTTTGTGGGACGGGCTTTCTCACACGTACGTGTGCTCACAATATTGTTATTTACCAAACGAAACCGTAAGGGAAAGAGAGGAGGTGAGATGAAGTCGTGCTGCCGAAGTCCTAGTGACTAGTGACAACCTTCGGCCGGCCGGTGCGGTGGCACCGAGTATTCCTGGACGCGAACGAACTAACAAGCGGCAGCGAGTACTCAGTTATTCAATGAAACAAAACAATAACTTTTCTTATTTTCTTAAATTCCTGTGGGTTATTTCCATAGGTTTATGATCCTTCCAAATTAATGGGGCTGGACTTTCAACAATTTGAATTAATATTTTAAACTTTGATCTAATAATTAAGCGGGGGCGGTGGAAAAACACGCAACGCCTCTGCAACGTGCTGGTCTCCCTTTACCAGAACGCGACTATCAGGGTGGCTATCATGTTTTTTGTCAACGTTTAACGTCATTAAAACAAGGTAAGTGCCTCTTTGGGAATGTCAAATAAAAAAAAGCAGAACAAATCGTACACACATAAACCTATTTTTGCTACAATGTTGTTTTTGTTTTACTGACAGGTCGAAACGAAATGTCGACGATATTTTCCGAGTACCAGGTACAAAATGGTGCGGCAAAGGATACTCCGCCGACAAATACACTCGTCTGGGAGGATTCTCCAGAACGGATCGGTGTTGTCGCAAGCACGATCTTAGGTGTCCATTTTGGATAAACGGCTTCGAGACAAAGTACGGTCTCTTCAATTGGAGAATAAATACCCTTATGCATTGTAACTGCGACGAACGGTTAGTCACTATTTTTAATTTTTTAACATTTCATAACCAATTGCTCGATTTTTATTTGTTGTCTTGAATAATGGTTGATTTACCGTAATCGTACAAGACCAGCTGATAAAGAAAAAGAAGAAGAGAGAATATTTCTATTCTGGGGCTCTATTCACTAATCCAACGGGTACAGTGAACGAGTTAGGTCGATCAATTTGAATCAAGTAAAAATCAAACAGACGTTTCCTTATGAAAACTGTCACACGATTGGATCGATCCCTGTCACGTCCAGTCGATTTTCAAACTTGCTCTAATTTTACTTGACACTCGATACAGCCGCGCATGCGTAAATAGTAATGTAGTATATCAACATATCGATTCCGATTCAGAGTCATCACTGGGATTCTATTTCACGACACGTTACTACCAAAATTGACAATCAGCGATTCTATTTTTCGATTAGTCGTAGTCAATTCACTCGATAGGTATCGACCAGTCGTATTCGTTTACCTTTTTGGCATTTTCTGACATATTATAACCTGCGTATTTTATTCATAGAACTTTCTAGATTAAATAAGAGGTAAGGTCAGAGTAGTCATCTTAAAAATGTTGATACCAATGAATTTAGTTTGAGGACTAATCCAGTCCATTTTTTTTTGTTTATCTGTTCCTGAGGCCCCAATGAACCTGCCATTTGCAAAATCTCTATTTATATAGTATTCTCGCAGAAAAAAATCGAAAGTTCAAAGATGTGAGAAGAGTTTTTTAATCTGCCAAATATCAAAATGGATTCTGCCGACAATGTCCAAAAAAAATTTCGATTCACTTCACTTTGAAAAACTCATCAAAATTTCTGTTTAAATCCGAGGACACCCGATTCCAATTCGATCGTAAAATAGAATGGGACGATCCGATACGATCGAATTGAAAATCGTATTCGACATCGAACGACTCGATGAAATCGTGTCGTGAAATAGAATCCCGCTGCAGATTCAGAAAATCTGTTGCCAGAATGAAGAGTTAGACAGTTTAGTTGGATGAAGATAGCCACAGTAAATAATTTTTTTTGTACTTTTTACTATAACCTCACTTTTCAATTATTTTTACACTATTAATCGTTGTTGTATTTTTTTCAACAAAGCGATGGGTACTAGCATTACATAAAACAATATAATAATCAGCGCAATTTCTTTTTGTAAAAGAATCTGCTGCAAATAAGTGTTTATTATTATTAAAAAAAACTAACGGCATATTCCTATCAGAAAGTAGGTACTTTTGTAGTGATAATAAGGTGTTAAAAACATACAAAAAATAATGACAAATTGTTTACCCAACCATTTAGTCCATCCAGTCTAACCACTAAACAACCGAAGGTGATTTCTTTTAATGGACTTGTGTTTTCGAGTGTTTAGAGAAGTACTTGGTAATTATTATGATTACACCGAATATGTGAATGGAGAAACGCAGAAACGCATAGGGCCATTAACAATTGTTCCATTTGGTGACAACGCCTAAATCAATATTTTATCTCTTCTTGACCACGTTTTTTGTCAAAAATGCATACTTCAAATGTAACTACACACCTGCTTTTCTAACAATCTCAGATAACAACAGTCGATTCTTTTTTAACTATTGAACCAATTTACCAATTTCAAAAAAATAAAATCGTGGGGCGCGTGTCAACCGCTCATTTATATTATATATGCTATAATTTTTTTCTTATTTTATTTTCAAGTTTTTATTTAATTACTTCATATTTCTCATTCTATTTAGTTCTTCTATTGGCTTTTTATTACACTTACTCTACAGACCTTGTAGACCCAGGACAGTTAGTTTTCTCCATTCTTCTCCTTCCAATTTCGTATTTTCATTTTACATATATCACGAACCACCTTTTTCTCAGCCATCCTCTTCTTTTTTTCCCAATTATAGTCCTATTGAGTGCCATTCTTTCTTTGCCTTATCTTTCTACTTGTCCCAACCACCTCAACCTCTGTGATTTATTCTTGATGTCATTTTTGGTTCTTCTTATAACATCTTTACTTCTTCATTTGTTCTCCTTTTCCACCCTTCAGGTGTTTTTAGGCCGCCGCTCTAAGCATTTTACGTTCCCATCACTTCAGCATCTCTTTCTGTTTTTTGTTAAGGTACATGTTTCGCTTTCGTTGATCACAGTGGGTTTTATAATGGTATTATACATTCTTATATTCATCTTTCTTTCTTTGATTTCATCTGTGACTGGAGCATTCCAAATTTTCTGTTTCCTTTCGTAATTCTTGACTTTATTTCTTGTTCTTCTTGAACATTACTAGTTATTAGTACTCTTAGATAAACAAATTCGTTTACTTTTTGGAAAGTGTACTTTTAGCTTTTCGTTTTCACCACCAGATTTTCTTCGATATCTCCAGTGCCTCCTAGGATTATATATTTTGTTTTTCCTTGATTGATTTTCAGTACTAGAATTGCTGCTTGTTCTGCTATATGTAATTTTCTTGAGCTCTTTCTTTGATTTTGCCAGAACCGTCAATACACAATACTTTTAAAGACTTCACTCGACTGCTACGTAAACTTCTCTTTCATCAAAAAATTTCGAACCTAAATACACAAGCAGAACAAAATCGTTTAAAAAAAAACGTGGAATTTCGTTACATTGGAATTAGTAATAAATTATATGAAAAATACCAATTAATTTAATCACCCACTTTCCAATTAGTTTACATTCGACCAAACATCACACATTGTTAAGATATTTTTTCGACTAGTTTTTATAGGTATCGTTTCCTTTTGTTTTCTTTATTCGGTCCAAAATCCATAAAACATGTTATTCTAAACGAATACACATGTTTCTTTATGAAAAACATATACACACAGGTCGTTAGTTTACGCATTTTCATTCATTTTCTTTTATACTCACACGCACCATACATCTTTGAGATTTTGTGACGATATTGGTGATTTAGAAGTTGAATTCTGACACACACACACACACACACAGGACAGGATTAACAAAGAATGTTGTCGGCACAAAACAAATAATTAATTGGTTTACATAGTTCGTTAGAAAAACTCGTTGGGTTTCCTTTTTAGGTACTGGTTAGTATCTTTCTAATTACTATCGACACTGGTTAATTAGTTAAATTTGTATAAATAGACTTGGGAGAGTAATTTGAGAGGAGTTAACGCACACACAAGTTGAATAATTACTTCAGATAACAGAAAATTCATAAAAATAATAAAAATTTTGGAAAAAGTATCATTTATTTATTCCTAATTCCGAAGGTATTGAGAATTCAATTTTATAAAACCATTATCAAAGGGCATTCAATTTTCTTGGATTTGATCTCGTTGGTGTTTGCCTATTTGGAGAATCTTTTTCAAGGATACTGCTTTCCAGCCTTGCTTGTACACATGTAGGCATAATACTTCCCAAAATCATCAATATGACCCGTTTGTGAAACATATTTTGGGGAATTTTTTATCAACTTGTTATTCTGTAAAAATAATACTTCGTCATTCTCAGGAAATGTATCAATAAAACCAACGATTTTGGGAAAACATTGATGGATGTGAACGTTTAATCTTCAATTATGCCATCAGCTTATTATCCTGAAATCTCTGCTTCAGAAATAGGACAACAGATCAAAACATAGTCGACCAATTTTGCTTGTGGTCTAGGTATATTTTTTTTCTTTACTTAATTACAGTTTCCTGTAACAATTGTCATATTTAAGTAAGGCTTGTTATCAATAGACGTCAAGATAATAGTATCCTACTATTTACTTTTCAAAGAGTACACCGAAACTGTAATTATCTTAACGAGGACAGTACAATTCCGTTTTGAACACTTTTAGACCAAAACATGGTGATGTCCACTTATTGGCAAATTTATAAATGGTATACATTCCTTTATTGTTTTGTAACAGCCCGATATTTGGATCGTTTTTCGTTTTGCCATTCGTCCAACTAAGTTATAGATTGACAATTGACAGCCTGTTGAAAAATGATATGGAAAAGACGTCCATATTTCTTAATGAGGTTAAAGTGGATGTAGGTTGTAGCAAACTCGTTAAAATTTTTGCCAGGTGCGTAGATCCGAAGTGCTTAAGTATTCCAAACTATAATTTGACACAGCCCCTTGCAAGTTTGCGACAACATTTATGAGACAGAGGCTTGCGGAAAGAAAATAGAGAATGTATAATTGTATTCTATCTGTAAACAATCTCTTTAGGGCAGCAAACTCTACCAAGTAGTTCCTGAATTTAGAAGGAGGTCTATTAATTCTAAAGATGATTAATCGGGATCTAATAAACAGAAAAAGTTCCCGAATTATGTTATGACGTTCTTTGCTATATTTTCTGTAGGTTTTTGCCACCTACACAACATCCTTAACTTTGTATAGTTAGCCTCCAGAAGAGTATACAGTATATAGTTCAATCTTAACAATTTTTAGCATTAGCTTATTTCCTTTAAATATTTAAAAATTATACACTAGAAAACGCACTAGTGGGGAGTACTTACGTTTTGATTTTACACTTGAGGTTTTAAAAAATGCATTTTTTTCCCGAGAATACCAAAAAGTAAGAATTCTTATTGAGTACGTTTAACGCTCCTGTCAAATGGATAACCAAAACATATGTACTCCTCACTAGTGTGGCCTCTAGCGGATTATTTTTAAATGTTTAGACCAGTTACCTATTCAATCCTCAAAACTACGCTCCTGATCACTATTGTTTCCAGAATTCTACGTTGCTGTACAAAACTGAAATTTGGACAAGTCTACCTAATAAATTTATATTTAAAAATTCAATTGTATTTAGTTTAAATATTTTCTACAGTCAGCTTAATGTGGAACAAACTATTATCTCAACGAACAAAGTTATGATGTCACAGCCATAAAACCGTCTCTGTAAAGTATATAGATCATAATAAGTAAAAGTGCGGTTGATTCCACCCCCGAGTAACTGTCGCCGAGATGCAGGGATGGTCTGCTCGAGCGGAAGTATGTGATAAAAGAGCACAATGCGCGAATATGCGATTAGTTTTTTCATCGGACATTTTATTTCAGCGTGACTTCGGGTAATAATTCAAAGGTTAAGGGTCTTCTTCGTGGTTGGTTACTAGTGGGGATATTTAAACACCGATAGAAAGTTTCACCTTACTAGTTATTTTATTTGTTTCCATTATTGTTATTAATGGGACGGATATTTTCGAATATACAATAAGAGTTGCCAATTCATAAGTGGGAGTAGATCGATCGTGTTGGTAACCAAATTTAGAAATTGAAAATAAATAGAATTAAAGTTTGTTTGAAAATAATAATGATAGCAGTGTTTATGGCAAACATTGTTTCGTAACAGAAAGGTACAGATCGACCAACATAGCTTTGCCTCTGAAATGCGCAAACGATAAACAGATAGGGTTGGTAAAGGTTCAAGTAATCTGGAGTGGTAACTTGCATTGTCCATTACAATAACCGATCCTTTTGGTATGAATTGAATCATCTGTTCAAAATATTCCTCCATTCATTTCTTCGTGATAATCAACGGTTTTTTTTATTCAAATAAGAGTAAACCATTCTCAAGAAAACCGTTTGTACTGCCTATATGACAAATAATTAATCTTTTACCTTTTCCTATAGGTTCCTTAAAACCAGTAGTATATCCCTCTAGAAAAGCTTGATGGGATGATTTTATATTTTTGTCTTTCCAAACTCTTCCTACACAATGTCCTTCATTAACCCATGTTTCATCTAAATAATAAATGTTTTTATTTTGAGCTTTAACTTGTTGTATTCTTCTGAGGTACTGTCTTCTCCAACATACAATTTCTTCAGAATCAATTAGCATTGAGTGTCTGCCCATTTTTTCAAATTTAAAGTTTAACTCATGTAACATTTTCCATAGTTTATCCCGGCTTATTGTGGGTAAATCAACATCATTCGTAATGGCTTGCAAAACTAAAGTTGGTATTTGCTTGTTTATAAAAAATGAGTGAACGAGCTTACGAATAGCATTTTTAAAAAACTCGTCCACGTTGACTTTTAATAGCTTTGGTCTACCTGGTTTCGGCTTTGGTGAGGTTACTCCACCTGATTTTTCCTCCTTTAGAACTCTATATATTGTAGATTTTCCATATCCCATTGCCTTAGATGTTGTTTCAACTACACTGTCAATAGTGTTTGAGGGATTTTGATGTTTAAAATAGTGGTACACATTCACTACAGCACTCTTTTCATTGAGCGATAAATGGTCTAGTTTTAATTTTTTCACTGGCGGATACTCACAAACTGCTTCCATTTTTAGTCACTACTATTTGTCACGTTTATCGAAAATCGAATAACTGCATTTCTAGAAACTTAAGCACTATTTATAAGTCAAAATATCTGTCATTGTTGCCATTCGGAGGTCGTTAAATAACAATTATCCCTTTCTAATCTGGTTACGCCTATGACGCACGTTAATCCTCTTAGGCCTACTATAGTAACAATGAAAGATCATACAATAATGTGATAGTCCAAGAAATTTAATAAATTTTGTATTGAAATTAACAAAAACAATTTAGAATGCATTACAAATATTGAAGTTTTACCGCACGTACTGTACTATAGTTTTGCATACCGAATTAGTTTTTATTCTGGGAATTTACTCTCTCTTGATTTTCAAATACAGTATAGTATGCGACAAAGACCGACTTCGCCCTTTCACCGGGAACTACAATCGAGAGAAGAATTTTAGTCGAAACCGTTGATTGAATGCAGTACCTGAATCAACGTCGAAACAAATTTGGTATCGGTTGACGATAACGATGAAACAGTAGAGGATAGTAATTCCAACATTCTTATTCATTTGCAAGTAGAATATAATTAAAGGAATTATGCATAATATGATAATCACTTAATCATTTAATGTAGATGGGTTAATAGTCTCAACACAGTGATATCCTTTCTACCTGATTGAATGTTCTATATTGTAATCCTAGTCAAAATTCATTTAAATAAAAGTTACGGATTAAAACATATCGGATTATGAGCAATTATTTGGGAAAAAATGGATAATCTTTAAATTGATGATTATTTATTAATTTTCAAGAATTTTTTGGGTACTATACTGCCTATAGATTATAATACGACTTTTCGCCCACTGTTGACACATTCTCAGATTGGTTTTCGTCAGGTAGTTCTTCGATTCCGTGTAGATTACAATCTTCATCTTCCTGTTCTGATTCAGTGTCGCTATCCTCATCATTTAAATCAATAACCAGATCATCTACGACTATAATGTCTATCATGGGTTCATTCGTCATGATCTCGTCCTCAAATTTCTTCGCTTTTTTGCCACGAGATTTCCACTGCTCTGGAGAAAATTCTTTGAAAAATCTCTGCTTTGTCTACTCAGAACCTTGTTTTTCACTTTACTGTTCAAAGGCATTTTCAAAGTAACGAGAACAGAATTATCACAACAGTTCACTAAATAATTTCTGCAACTGACTGCACTAACCGATGTTGACTGCACGAGATCCTCGACATTAATGAGCTCTCGTCCCACTCCGCCGGCTAGTCTACTGCGCATCCAATTCTCAGAGGCAAAGCTATGTTGGTCGATCTGAGTGTGTGACTGGTGACATTCAATTTGACTTAGGCATTCATTTGATTGTCTAAGCCCTACTAGATCTTTCCAATCGTCAGATCTTCTCTTTTCTTCGCATTTGCCTATTTCTTCCAATATTACATTTTGCCTTCTATATCTTTTTGTCAATATTGAACTGGGCACACATTCATATGGCGTGAATTTCCGCTTCAAAGATACTTGAGACTTTTCCCAAGCTTTCAGAGTATTGGGTTCCTGGCCCGCGCACTCCTATCCCAGTCCTTTCTATTGCTTTTGAGCCGTCTGTGTACCATTGAATGGCATTATTTCTGGTAATGGTATTTGGATCCCATTCCTTCTTCTTGCTTAATTCCGTAACGAATTTCTTTGAAATCATCATACCATTTTTTAGAGCCATTTTTGCTTTGCATATAATATCCGTTTGTTCCTCAGGAGTCAAACAGAAAGGTATAATTAAGATTAATTCCCACTTAAGCTCAGATAACACGCATGCTCTCTCGCACAATATGTTTTGGATCACATCGTGCTACAATCTCGAATTTCTGTGACTAAGAATTAGTGGCAATTGAGGACGAAAAAGAAGAGTTAAGAAAGAAAAAAGGAACAATGGATACATCTTGTATAACAGTATAATTTTGTACACTTACTAAACACCCAAATTTCCCTTTAATAAATTAATTATAAATATTCAACGTTTGATGAGATTACCTGCTGAGAATCGACCGCATTGTCGATCCATTCAAGAGCATATCATGTCGAAATTCTTAATATTTAAATCGGATTCTTTATGCATATCTGTTGAGTTCTCAGAGATACCAAACAAGGAAGATAATTTTGTTCTATTTTTATTTATTGTGTGGCAATAGTTTAACATATTTATATAAAAATATTATCTTCACTCGATGTGCTTTTGGTTAATTACTTGAATAATAAAAATAAATTTATACATTTTTTTACTTTTCATTTCCCATTTGGGACCTTCTTGAAAATATTTATTTTAAAAAATGACGTAGGTAACCAAATCAAATACCTATTTACAATTGTTGGTATAGAAATTGGTTAGTTGTGTATAAGTAAATGGAAAAACAATAATTAAACATATAGAAGATAAATTAGAATGAGAAAAGTTCATACTTCAGAGCTAAATTTATTGATATTTGAGTAGTAGGTGAAAAAAAATTAGTATAATTTTTAATTTAAGAAGAAAATGATAAACGCGAAAATTAATGTCATCATTCATTGCCGAGAGCAGAAATGAGCAACAGACCACGCCATCTGAAGCTACTGGATTGCAGATCGTTTTGATACTGCTAGTAAGAAGCTTCCACTAAAAGGCCGGAGCATCAAACCAGGCCTAGGGCGGCAGTAAGCCTAAATATGTTCTGCTCAAATTCTCGTATAATGATTTTCGACAGACCAAGAATCTGTCCAGAGTTTTCTTTGACACTCATATTGCAAGCTGCTCAGCTTTTTAATACGCATTTGCTTTAAAATGCGACCGTTTCTGGTAATTTTGGTTCATCTTGAATGACTCCTATAGAAAACTGCAGTTTCGTTCCAAGCTTGGACGAAGTGGTGATTCAAAATATCACTTTTCAAGGATATATGATGATACCGAATATTATTAATATTTTTTAATAGAAAGGTGAATCATCACTATTTAATCCTTTAGGATTCGAACTCTACTTGGATTGTAACTGATGACATATTGGTGTAATAAAAAGGCCAAGGTTGATCCTTTCATACGCTCACTTTTTCTAAAACCATCTGGTGCAATTTTATTGTTTTAATAACGCCGACATATTTGCATAAATATTACTTACACCAAGCGGAATTACATGGATAAATGTTAAGGTATTAATTATTGAGCAATGTTCTTAAATAAGTGATAGAAAAAGCTAGATTAGAATAATTGTTTTCTTAAATAATAGACTAGCGTCTATTTCTTCTACTCTGGCACAAATGAACTCAGGTGTGAGCTTGAAAGAAACTAGACGCGTACTGATGTGGCTGTCAATAGTATATTGTGTCACAAGGGCAGAAAATGAGCTTTAGCAGCTCAAGACTATTAGATGCACGAGTGAGGGCAGCTAAAGCGTTTCCTGCATGTATGACCGAATAAACCAAAAAATACGAAAATATAACAAAAAACTCACACTGACGTTTAATTGAAAAATTCACGTGGAACGTCAAACTAATCAAGTGACAGATGGTGAAAAACTGCTGTTCCTGCTTCTGATGCTAAACAACAGATTAGATTAGAAATGGAGGTGCTCTTTGTCCTATCCCACTGCGACCTTTGCAGATCTATGTGGTCCTCCCTATTTTTAGAGCTCGATATCAAGTTTTATTCTTTTTGCCTGGATACCGCCTCCCTTGCCTAGCTTTCTGCCCTCGGTTTTCCTTCTACGAATAGGTGAAACCGCACCCTTACTAGGCGTTCGCACTCACAGAGTATGCGCTCCGCGGTTTCGTCTTCTTCCTGGCAAAACCTACATAGAATGTCATCTGCTAGGCCAATTGTGTGCATATGCTTCCTCAGCCTACAATATCCGGTCAGCATTCCCACAATCATCCTCGTCGTTCCTCGACTTTGACATAGTAGGTCGCGTGACAGTTTGGCCGAAGGACTTTTAATGAATAGTTTAGCGTGCCTTTGTCCTGGGGTTTTATGCCACCAGCGCAACGCCTGGTTGTTTATCCTTGGTGAGGTTTTTTGCAATTCCACAGGAAGGTTCTGGCCCTATCATGACCTCATTCGCTCCCTGATTGGCTAATTCATCGGCCTTTTCATTGCCTTTTATTCATTGGTGACCTGGCAGCCGGGCTAGGGTCACTCTATTATGACTACCTAGACTGTTGAGTGCCTTGCGACACTCCCACACAAGATTTGACGTTGTCCGATATGAGCTTATCGCCTTTAGTGCTGCTTGGCTGTCGAAGTAGATGACGATTCTTTGGTTATCCACCTCCCGTCTCATAAACTCTTCTGCACAGCATTGCTCTGCCATTACCTCTGCCTGAAAAACAGTAGCATGTTTCCCTAGGCTTAGAGAGATTGTGATCTTCTCTTGTACTCCATATATTCCGGCTCCTACTCCAGAGTCTGTTTTAGAGCCATCAGTGTACCAGTTGCTGCTTCCCAGTCCTTTCTCTCTGGAATGACTACTGTGTATTCATTTTTGGAGCTATATTTTGGGGCAATCTGATCCATTGGCATTCCCAGTATTGAATCTGCCTTTGCTAAACAATACTTCCCCCCCTATGTTTGGTATTCATATGATTGGTTTTCCGGTAAGGTAGGCGAAAATAGTATATTAAGATATAAGGGCCAGAAGTGAAGGAATATTCGGCCCGTATATCTTACGCTATTTTTTGCACGATCGTTTTTTTTCCCTCCAAGTAGTTCCATACCAAGTGAAGCTCCTTTGGTTTCCAATAACATTGATCAAGAAGTACATCACCAACGAACTTACTTACGGCCCTAGGGTCGTATTTACAACCCACTTCTATGGTAACAATGTTGGTAAATTAAAAAAAAACAGATCGTGCAAAAAATGTAATACGCAATTTTCTTTTATTTTTGAAGTTGATTTAATATCTAAACAGTTAAGACAATTTTAATATTTATTTGTTATAATTGGTCACTGAAGGCATCAGTAAAAAGTGCAACATTCAATTAAAGCAAATATTAGATATGTTTACCTATTAATTTTTGAGAATGTAAATGAATTCATGTTAGTCTTCATTTTAACTAAACAGTTTCTTGAATTACTTTAAAATCGCATTGCATTCCGTTATTTTTCTTTTATTCAATTAGTTTATGATAGAGCAATCATTTACGGATGATTATAGCTTCATCTGATTTGTTAGTTTATGCAAATTGTCAAACGCTATAAAATATAATGAATATTGACTCATTTATATGCGGCATGAAAATGTTTAATACTGAGAATATGTTACATATTTAACGGCGTTTTATTACAATAGTTACGTACTTTTAACAGCGATAACGCGTAAAAGCCAATCCATTATAACATACTTTATAGTTATTGGTCATTGACAAACCGTTTAGTTCTGCCGACTTCCTTATTTTCTAACAAGGATTCTTCATGCAAAAATAAATTACTAGTTTTATATATTTTCATGTAATGATCGTAATCTCAAATATTCAGATTTCACAGCGACATTTTACTTATTGGTTCATATCTTGGAATTGTTGATTCAAAATTATTCATTGATGTATAGTTAACGTAAAAGATATACATTGCCAGCTATCTAATCGTATATCCCCTTTAAGTTATGTTGCGGAGCTAAACTCTGAAAGGTATTTATATTATTTTCGTCTACTTATCAAACATAATTTTATATTGTGTTTGTATTTCGCCCAATCAGTCTATCCTTTCTTAACCATATCGTGTGTATCATACCGAGTTTCGTCCAAATAGATAATTGCTAATACATATATGTATACTTCCTTACAATTTCCACACAAAAATCCACACCCTTTCTTGATGTCAGACCACCGACCAAAGAGAACACCTTCAACTATCTCTCACAAATAGTTATAGTTCAGTCAAACTATTAAAGGCACTCACTCGCTATCGCTCGTTCGTGCTTTAAACAGTTTCGTTTATTAATCGCCTTCATTAACAAACTAGTTTATTAAATAATTATTAACGATTATTAGTTGAAATTGTAACATTAAATGAATTTATCGTCAACTAAGTAAGCATTTTAAATAATTATAATCTTGACTGGGCTTTGACGGTATACATTTAGTCTTAGGGCCGGCAACTTTAAGTTCGCACTATACCTTTTACGTCAACTATACATGAGCTAACAAACTATTTCAAAATTGTGCTCAATTTGGATAAGAATAATTTTCATCGACTTATTTTTCTAATTTCGAATTTAATAGTAAACCAGACAATTCAGAATACAGGTTGATCCCAAATTTATATGAAATATTGAACTGACATATGGATTACCTATACAATGGTAGTGCCTTAAAGGCTCTTAGAGTCAAACAGAAAGCCAGCAACTTTAAGTTCCCACTATACCTTTTACGTCAACTATACATACAATTTTCTCCTGAATCAGTAGGTACCAATAGGTTAGGTTAGGTTAGGTTAGGTTTATGGTGAGTGGGTCTATAAGGCCCTCCACTGCGACTCGCAAGAGTCTATTGTGGCTCACACCTATTCAGATTTCACCAAACAAATTCAGCTTCTTAACAAAGCCGATTAGCTTATTTGGTGAATGATTTTTCAGGTCCGAGGGCGAGAGAGCATCCCTGCCAAACATCAGATACCTGATTCGAGCCGCGGCGGGGCAGGCACAAATTATATGCTCTGCTGTTTCATCATCTTCCAGACAAAGACGACAGGTCGGATCTTCCGACAGTCCAAGTTTTAGCATATGATGATTCAGATGACAGTGGCCTGTTAAAAGGCCTGTTAGACAGCGTAGGTCATGCCTGCTATAGTCTAACATTTGTTTGGAGACATTCTTCGAAGGATGTATGAAAGCCTTTGAATGAACCAATCCTGGTAAATTATGCCAGAAGTCTAATGCTCTTCTTGCCGTCCAGGTATTCAGTGTTTGTTTGGCAAAACTTATTGCGATGCCAATTGTAGGTTCTGGTCCGATAGAAACACGTGCGGCACCCTCCCTTGCAAGAGAGTCTGCCTTCTCGTTTCCTTCCATGCCAGAATGGCCAGGGATCCAGACCAGCAATACTTTATTGAGTTCTCCTATTGAGGAGAGTCTTTTTTGGCAGTCTAGTACCAATTTCGACGTTACACGGTTAGAGCTAAGTGCTTTCAAAGCCGCTTGGCTGTCCGAGAAAATTTTTATTGTTCTATGTATGAGATTGGCCTGCTCCAATCTCTCCACACATGAAACAATGGCGTAAATTTCCGCCTGAAATACGGTTGCATAGGATCCTAGAGCGGTTGAGATTTCTGTCCTAGGTCTGCGCCCGTATACACCTGCACCAGAGCCTGAGGGTGTTTTTGAACCGTCTGTATACCAACAGCTGTCTGCTCTCAATAGTTCATCCTTACGGAGAACCCATTCATCTCTATTTGGAATTAGGACGGTATAAGGCAGGTCGTAGTTTACTGTTGGAGGCATTATGTCAGAGGTCATTCCCAGAATACTGTGACTTTCAGTGTCCACTAGCATTCTGCTTCGTTCTGTATAAGCCTGATTTGTGCATTTAGAAATATGCGCAATTCTGTATGTTGTCCATCTAGCCTCTCTCTCCAAAAATATATGGAGAGGGGGTAGGTCCAGAAGGATTTCCATGGCTGCTGACGGTGTGGAGCTGAAAGCACCAGTAATTGCCAGGCAAACCTGTCTCTGTAAACCAGAGAGCTTTGCTTGGGCCGTTCGCTGTAAAGCTTTTGGCCACCAGGCAATAGCTCCATATGTGATCATTGGTCTAACGATCATCACATATATCCAATAGATTTGTTTGGGTCCCATGCCCCAAGATTTACCACAGATCCTACGACATGTCCACAAGGATAGTCTGGCCTTATGGATAACTTTTTCCAAGTGAGCGTTCCAAGTAAGTTTCATATCTAGGATAATCCCCAAATATTTTACTTCCGCTGCAAATGGAATAACCTCACCATTGTAGGAAAGTAGTGGAAGATCCTCCAACTTTCTTTTCCTAGTGAAGGGAACTATTACAGTTTTACCAGGGTTAACAGACATCTGTTCCCTCTGACACCAACTGTGGACATCGTCCAACGTCTTTTGGAGGATATTATAAGCTACCCTTCCTGACTTGGTCCTTGCCAAAATGACAAGGTCGTCTGCATACGCTTGCAGTTCTACCCCTCTTCTTTCGAGAGCGCTAAGCAAGTTATCCATCAAGAGTGACCATAGTAGGGGAGATAGTACTCCGCCTTGTGGGCAGCCCCTGGAAACCTTAAAGCTAATGGTCTCGTCCTGAAGAGATGTAGTGGCTGTCCTATTAGTGAGCATGGCATATATCCAACCGGTAATGGTTGGTTTGATGCCCTTTTCAGTCAAAGCTGAACCAATGGAAGTCGGTAGTGCATTGTCAAATGCTCCTTCAATGTCAAGAAATATGGCCACCGCAATCTCCTTGTTGTTAAGGGATTGTGTGATTTTCTCAACAAGGTTGTGTAACGCTAAATCTGTTGATTTGCCAGTTTGATAAGCATATTGGTGGATGCTCAGGGGGGAATTATATAAAGCTACCCGCCTGATGTAGCAATCCAGTGCTTTTTCAAGTCCTTTAAGCAGGAAAGATGTTAGGCTAATTGGTCTGACCGATTTAGGGTGTGGGTCTGTGCGGCCCACTTTCGGTATATATACCACCCTAGCCGTCAACCAACTGGGTGGTATGTAATTCCACGCCAGACTAGCTCTGTACAGTTTAATGAGGATGGGTAAAAGTAATTCCAGTCCGTTTTGAAGCAGAGCTGGAAATATTCCATCCTCACCGGGAGATTTGAACGGCTGAAAAGATTTGATTGCCCATTCAACTGCCGGTGCTGTGATAACTTCCTTGGCGGCCTCCCAATCGATCTTTTTTGGCCGCCTTGCGCCCTCAAAGAGTGGAGGTCGATTGTTATCCAGAGTCAAACTTCCAGGAAAGTGATTTTTAATCAAAAGCTCTAACGTTTCTTTTCTAGAGGTCGTAAACGTGCCATCAGGTCGCTTCATCGACCCAATCTCAGCAATCGACTCTTTAGAGAGAATCTTGTGAATTCTAGTACTACGAGGTATATCAGAAATACTCTCACAGAACTTTTTCCAAGACTCCCGCTTTGCCTTTCTGATTTCTTTATTATAACTTGTTAGAGTAGTTCTATAAAGCTCCCAGTTGCCTGACTCTTTAGCTCGATTAAATAGTCGTCGAACTTCTTTTCTTCGCTTTTCTAGGCATTTGTTCCACCAAGTAGAGTTGCGATTATCTCTTTTAGTCTTGAGTGGACAGTTTTCATGATAGGAGGAGATCACTGCTTCGCGAAGTTTTTCCGCTGCAGTATCTATCCCATCGCAACTGTTAATTGTGGTGAAACCGTCCTCAATATAAAGTTGAAGGGAATTTTTATATCCACTCCAATCAGTAGCTTTTGAGTCGCGATATTCCACTACTGGCCTCTGGCCTATTTCAATGTTGAATTGAATATGTCTATGATCTGAACACGAAGGTTCAGTAGATACAGCCCAATGCTGTATCTTATTGCTCAGAAAGTTTGAGCTGATAGTTAAATCTAACACCTCTGATCTGTTTCTAGTTACAAAGGTTGGTTCTGAGCCCTTATTAATAACAGATAGCCCTTCCCCTAGTATATAATCAAAGAGTAACTCACCTCTGCGATTTATATTCGTGCTGCCCCACGATGTATGGTGTGAATTGGCGTCACAGCCCATGACTAACTGAAGTCTGTTCTTCTTGCTATAGTCGATTAATCGCCGTATAGCAAGAGGAGGTACAGTATCCATGTCTCCTGGGAAGTATGCAGAGCAGGCGACTATGTTTGTCATACCATTCTTCTCCGGTAAGTACATCTGGATGGCTACTACATCTGGAGTGCAAAAGCCTGTAAGCAAAAAATAATTAATATTTTTCCTGATGAGTAGACATGCTCTAGGTTTCACCCCAGGGCAGACTATTACCTCACCAGGAATATTGCTGAGACCGGTTACTCGGTCTGTGTTTCCTGTCCATGGTTCTTGCAGGAAGGCAAGGTCGATTAATTCGTCCTTGAACCTTTTGCCAAGGATATAAGAAGCGGCCTTGGCATGCTGTAAGTTTGCCTGTAAACAATTGAATGTGGCAGAGTGTTAAGTGCCGCAGGCAAACTTGTATCTCCTCAAATATTGGAAGGATCAGTCGGTGGGTCAGTTACGACGCCACCATCTGCTCCTGCCAATGATGAGGCTGTGTTTGGTGCCGTCGACGAGGTTTGATCACCTTTCGTCGCCGCTCCAGCTGGTTTTTTTGGTGCCTTTGTCGAGGCCACGACGGTCTTCGATTTCAGGACACCAGGTCCAGTCTCTTTTGCCGGTTTCCTAGAGGAGACGATAGCCGTCTTCATCTTGGGAAATCCAGCTTTCCCAGCTTTTGGTTGGCTACGTGCCGGCGGTACACTACCCAAAGACTTGTGAGGAGTTTTGGCTCTCCTCACTGCCGCAGGGAGTTTTCCGCTCGGCCCCGTGCCATGGATTTTCTCAGATCCTTTCGAGGGACCTGGTTTTGCTGCCTGTTGGGAGGAAGATCTGGTTTTAGGGCGGAAAACAACCTGCCCAAAACCCAGGTAAGGTTTAAAACCCACCCTCTCCAACTCGGCCATAGATCCATCATCAATGGCGAAGGTCCATGTTTGGCCAGGGCCTGTAACTTCCTTGTGTAGAATAGTCCACTCCAAGGTTAACAGACCATGGTTCATTTTCCTCAGCCTAGTGAGGACCTGTTCAGAGGTTAGTCTACGACTGCCCTCATCAGGTATGTAAGCCACGCAGATGTGTGGCTTTGGAAGTTGGTCACCCAGGACGCATCTCAGGGAGGCACCATCCCATGGTTGAAGGGTATTGACTACTCCAGTCAACCACGAAACACTCTCCTGATCTACACAGGTGACCTGCAGCCATCCAGGCCGGAATGTACAGCTCTGGAACTGCACTTGTGGACCACCTTCCGGAATATCCTCTACAGCGGCCATAATAGCGTACTGAAGAGATTCCAGTTGGTTGGTCGTTATGGAGGTTGTCGGATGTTCAAGGTGTAATATTCCCACCTTGATGCCGGATACAGCCTGCCCATAAGAGGGTTTTTGTAAGTCAATTTTACCTGACGTTACAACTGATTCATCCGAGCAGGGCTTTTTTGCCTCTTGTCCGGGTGAGTCATCATTAGTGCGTAAGCGCTTGCTTGAACCAGCCACAGAGGGAATATTCTTCACCTCTTGCGACTGATCCTGCTTCCGCTGCTCTAGAATTTGGCTCAAGGCGGATTGGTAAGGTACCCCGCTCTTGAGTAGGCGACTGAGTCGCTTCCTGGCTGCACCTCCTAGTTTCCTAGGACTGCTTTCAGGATTGCTTTCAGGAGTTGGAGAACTGAGGAGCTCTCGTTCCTGATCAGATGTTACAGGGAGGTCAATTGGAGTCGATAGGTCGACTTCCATCTCCTCTGTAGTTCCTGTTGTTTTTTCTTGTTTTTTTGTTACTTCTTCCATAAAGTCCCACGAGTAGCTAGGGAAAATATGTCCATCACGGCAGAGCCCTGCATTACCGTGACAAGGCTTACTTACGACGAGAGGGCGCCTAGTATCTCGAAGGTTCCGTTAGTGACAAATGATAGGCTCACTGTCATACATCCCCTCGGCACGGATACGCACACCTTAGGATTAAGCCAAAAACCGTTGGGATGTCATTTAGTCAAAGAATAACAGCACCAAAAATGATCCTGTTATTCCCATTACCAGCGGTGCTAACGTGGAAGCAGACACCAGATAGCTGAATTTGCCCACCATTCCATAACCAAAGCTAACATACATGCAAAAGCAGCAAGCAGTAGCTCAAGCAGTGCAACAATGAGCAAAGACAGCCAACCCCGCCAAGGTACCAATAACAACATTGTAATTTGTGCTATGAAGTTGTCATCGGTTAAGAGTTTGTTTTTAAGGTTTTTAATTCCCTCATTTTAAAGATTTATAAAATGGAAACCTTTTCAGTTACAGTGCTGTTGAATTATTTCTTTGTAGGTTAGTCTTTGAATATTGCTCTCGTAAAATTTCAGCTCAAAATTCGGAGTTTTATGGTTTTTGTGATCTTTTGAATTTACAGTGTTTTTTCGTAATGGTTTATTTCATTAGGTTTCTGGAAATAAGGATTTTTCCATCCGCTCGTGACAAATTGGCGAGTGAGGCGAAGCAGAACACGGGAAGTCATGCAAGCACGGAAATATCAATTTCCGGGCGTGTAATGAACGATACTTTTTATTATACTTATCTGAAAACAACAAGGATAATAAGTAAATTTAGAATATTTTATTGCCAAAGTAATCATAATATATCGCAATAGTACCAAGCATGATTGACATTTCCATAGTAACGGTGTATTTATTATCGGCATTGTTTTATTTTCTGTCAGTTTAATTCGTTTTAAAAAATGTACTCGGAAGAAAATCCAGATATTCCTATGAACGTATTAGAGCTAGCGGCACAAGCCAGTGCTGATTTGCTACCAGCAAAATCCAAGTCGAGATATGAACACGAGTATCAACTTTTTATGGAGTGGCGAGATCTCAAAAAAGTTAAATCTGTACTTAAGTGATAATATTCTTCTATTTTATATTGTCGAAATAGCCAAGAATATGAAAACCTCCACGTTGATTTGCTCTCTCTGAAAAGACACGGAGAATGGCGTTCTTTCAGCGTAGCAGAAGGATACATAGAAGAATCCATACAAAGAAAAATAGAAGTATCACAAAAATTGTCTAACGCTTCTCACTTGCAAAATACAAGCTCTGCGACATTCCATTAGGAAAATCAAAACATCTGCTTTAACATCTTCAGTTCTGAAAAATAATAGAATACCAAAGGGACTAAACTGTTTTGAAAATGCCACCTTTACGTCTTTGTAAAAACAGATGAAAACAAGGTGTTTTTAGATAAGTAGGTATAATAAAAATTTCATTACACTGTTTCATGGTGAAATTTTCATTTCATCTAACAACTGAGACTACTCAGTCGTTCGCTCATACCTAAAAACACTACTTAACACATTTTAAATGTTTTGCAAAATGCAAATTTTTCGTGAAATGGCGGTAGACTCTCACCTTAGATCAAGTGAAAAACTAACCCAATAATTATTTTTTTATATCTTAACAATTTCTTACGATATTTTATTCACACATAATCAAACTAGTTTTTCTACAGTTTACTGCATTCTTTTTAGTATCGTTATTTGCTGCTCCATTAAAACTGCAAATTTCTAATGAGTTTTAAAGAAAGTCAATGAATTATATTTAATCCCTGCATTTCAACCAGCTTTTTTAATACTTTCGATAATTACCTACTCATATAAGCGAGCTAATTTATTTAAAGCTTTATTTAGTATTGATAATTTATAGTGCGGAAGCAAAATCATTCAAAATTTGCCCATTTTTCAGGAACTGACAAGTCTATTCACGATAAATTAATAGACAAAAAGTTTTAAAGGGGGAAATAGGAATAAAACAGTATTCTCTATGATTTTCATTAATTTTTTTATAGTATAAAAAATGAATATAGTTTATCGAAACTTTTAGAATATTTTATACATATATTTAAGTAATTCTTATTTGATTTTTGTTTCTTGGAAAACACCGAAGATATTAGCGAGCCCATATTTCATATAACAATCAGTACATTCTGGAAGTCGGGATTTTCATCTGAAATCAAACGAGGTTGGAATATACTTTTATTATATGTCTCTCTCCTATACGAACTTAAATGCTATAAAAAAAAAAGAAAATTGAATTTTTTACAGGGATCAAAACAAAAAACATGGTTCTTCGTAATTGTTTGCAACTTTTTACTATATTGTTCTCGCCTAGTTCATTGAGTATGCCTAGGCATTCTCACACCATTTTGGAACTGATTACACAAGAACGCTTTAATGGCTGCTTGACTATCAGACATTATGATAATCCTTTGCCTTCTATATCCTTTGTCTATATTGAACTGGGCACACTTTCTTATGGCGTGAATTTCCTCTTGAAAGATACTTGGGGTTTCCCATGCAAAAATTTATATAAAATACAAAAATTACAACTTGTGCCCTGCTACTAATGAAATATATTAGGTACATATTAAATGAAAACATTAACTTAATATAGATATCAATTATTTTAATGAATTTGCTTGTTTATAACTTATTCAAGGATAAATAGAATTTTATTGCTATAGATAGCAAGGACATTGAGTATATTATCTTAACGCATTTTCACTTTTATAATACTTAGACCAAATTAAAGTGCACACTAAACCTGTGACATAATTTGTGAGTTCTGGGAATTCCCAATTATATTTTCAAGCTAAAACCAATATACCTACTCCAGATGCCCGCTAGTTTCCTACACCTCGACGAAATTCATTTCAACTCTAAGATGCGCAAACAAAGAAGCGAGAGGGAGAGATGTTAGTCCCGCGCAATAAACGCATGTACACTTGGCGGAAAAAGTGTACTTAGTTAAATATTTCCTAAATAAAATCCTGAGAATTTGGTTGTGCCTCAAATGTCATAAATTTAAAAACATTATGCACTATTTCACGACTTTGTGCACTCAAAATCTTGTGTTTTACAAGCGACTTAAATTCCATATTAAAATTCCTACGCGGATTGTACCACTATCAGTTCAAATGGATCTTTACAGTGTAACGCTCTGCCTAGGACTGGTAGCTGCCGACAAATCTCACGGTTGAAATGAATTTGGTCGAGTTGTACAGTAAAGGCTCGTTTTCACGTGACAACAATGTCGCGACTTAGTGCCATGACACTAAAAGTCGTGACATTTTCAAACATGCAAACTTCAAAGTCACGTTGTCGCGGCATTAGTGTCGCGATATCAAAATCATGTTGATATTTTTGTGACATTTTACATTAGTTCCATGCAACATACCTCGTGAAAATAGCAGTGCCGCATTGTCGTGACCACGTGTAAAAGTGAGGTTAAAAATAATCCTCGTCGGATCCATCGCCTTACCCAGATTTTTTTTGCAGTTTTCTTTTTTTTTGTGCATTTTCTTCACTTATAGTTAAACTTAACACCCGTGCAGTAGCCGCAATCACTTCTTCCGACGCCATTTTTAATTTAATACAAAAATAGTGACATTAAGTACATGAACGAGACAGTATAGGTTTGTTTCAACACACAATTTGTAGTCGTTCCTGAATCGTTATCGATATCGTTCTTATGGATTTGTTAGGCAGTCGCCAAGTGTTTACTGTTCTAATAACGATTCTAAAATAAATCATGGTTGGAACGGTTTAGTTACTGACTCGAATCATAAATCTGGAACGTATCAAACATAACCATACTTTTATGCTTATATGGTACATGTTGTTAAGTAAAAAACTGTTTATTTATAACAGATTGCACAGACAAATATAAATAAGTTCGCTCCCACAAAATTCAACAAATACAAACACAACAAATCAAGGCAACTAATATGTCTGGATATGGTTATATGTACTGCGCAAGTCCGTTCCCTTGATACTTGCTTTCAGTCAAGTATCGAAATAATCGTTCTTGAACCGGTTCCATAACGATACCAAATCGGGCTGGAACAAAACAATTATCGTTCGCAAAACGGTTCTCTCGTGGTTGGAACGCATTTTTGCAATTTCACAAGCGCGTCACCGTTCCAATAACGGTTTCTTGATGTGTTGGAATAAACCTAATAATTCGTGATTTATTGACAAATCAACAAATTCGGTTTTTGTTTACCTTGGCAACTAGTTTCATGAATAGATTAGATGAAATTGGATTCAAAAACTGATAATCTCGAGGCTATTATATTATCAATTAATTAATGTAAAATATGCGTTAGTTTGGACTTTTAATGGTGTTTTTAGAAAAAATAGTGTACGATATACCTGCGAAAAGTGATTTTATTTTGTTTGAACAAAATAATCACTTTTCGATACAACAGATAGAATATAATTAACCTGTCTAGCCAATTACACTTATTCAACGTAAAACAAAATGATCTTCACAAAAATAACTCCTACCTGTCGCATAATGCAATATTACGTCTTTTGTTAGACGGAAATATTTTCTTTTATTATCCTTAATGTCTTTAAGTCGAGTCGCCTAATTAGTCACAGTGCTAAAAGATGTAATTTACTTAAACGCAGAATTACCCACAATACATCTTTACTTTCACTTTAACGGCAACTTCATAAACATAAAAAATGTATGTATATATTTACACAGAACAAATGGTATCTCATACAATGATTTTCTGTCAATAGTAGAAATGCAGTACGAATTGAATACAAGTACTCCTCACACATAAAACTAGTTAATACAATTATAAGATGAAATGCGAGATTTTAACTTATGAAAGAAATTATACACACAGATTAATGATATAATGCCTAAAAATTAAAAATAATTGATTGCTTTGTAAACTGCCCATCAACCTGTTTCGATTTTTAAATTATCTCGCTAATCCTTCTTTAATTCCTGCTTGGCGTCTCTTTAGCCACTTCCAAATCCCCAGCACTGGCCATGACAATTGTCATCTGCCAACGGTCACCTCCATTTTGGCAACGCCAACGCAAAACTTCCTCTGACCGCCACGAGTAAACCTCGTTTTTGCTATCGACTGTCTTCAAGGCAAGGCATACCTTCTTATTTATCTATTATTGCTTACCTTTTAGTATCTTTTATCTTTTATAAACAACCCATCACTGGGATACCCCCATCCCAAGCTTTCCCTCCACCTTTCCCGGAGGAAAAACATTCAAAGCTAAGTACCAAAAAAAAAGTACAGGCTTCATTTATATTTTCTTTCCTTAAACGGCAAAATAAAATTGATGTTTTAATTTTTTTTTATTTAATTTCTAATATACCCGTCTATACAAGCTGTAGAGGAACGTGTCTTGTTTTTAACTTTTTCACCTTACTTTTCTTTTATTTAAATACATTTTCAGTATTTCGTCGATGTCCAAAAGTTAGTAGCGTCCTAGAGCTTCTATAGTCTCACAACAACAAGCATGAAGTCGAATCACCCTTGAAAATCGTTTCTTGCCGGCATCTTTCTGGAGTGGCCAATAACTATCGCCCAAGCAAACATCAAGTTACAGCTTGATTTAGTTAGTTTAGCAAGTCAAGGCTACAAGTCATCGAGCCTTTTGGCTTCTTGTGCTCTTGACTCTTCTAGCTGCTTTTATCAAAAATAACAGTCTTTTCACGAGGTCCTTCTTGGAGAAGCGTTGGTTCCAGCAGATTATATCTCCAGTGAGTCAGTGTGAAGCTGTTCCATCCTCTTTCATGCACAACCTTTGGATAAAATGAAAAATTTGGTTGGACAGCTGCCAATCTTTCCACTCTAAAGATACCAAACTTCTTTGTAACTATTGAGCTGCTATGAGAAGAAGAAGTGTGACAATAAAGTTTCATGAAATGAGTGAATTTTCTTTTGTACTTCGTAAATCTTCAACTACCTTCATCTACTATCCAACCGAAGTGTAACAACAAAAAAATCCAAATGATCGCTTGAACCAGCCAGTAGCACTGTTCTCCCGTATGCTCTCCCGTTTGCTTTTATCGAGAAATCCCAAAAATAACTATTAGAATTTATTTAGAGAAAGAGGAGTGAGAGAGGGAGAGAAATAAGATTTATTTATTCTAATAGATATCGAAGAATAATAGATTTAATTCACAGAAAACTGTAATTAACCATACTTATAGTTACAAACCCATGAGAAAATCTAGAATTTCGGTTTGCGGTTAGAGGTGAGGATCTCGCTGTTGTCACGACCTTTAACATTTCCTTTACTTGGGGATGTGTATTGATTGTGATTTCAGTGTCATCTTCAGTCCGGTATTACGCTCTCAGAGCCTTGTACTGATGAGGCGCATTTCAATGTCTGTCGGGGAATATAGCTCGAGAAGTAGTTGTTTCTTATTGATTGAACGGTCTATGTTTTTTGGTAAGTGTTATAATAGTATTGTATCAATTATTCTTTGATATCTTACGGCAACTTACAGGTAACTGTAATTAAACATAAACACATATTCTGTAAAAATAATGTTTACAAAAACTTTTTGGAAAATAGGCATCATGGAAGATTAAACCTATGTTAGTTTATATTCACCCTGTATATTCTTCAACTTCTATTTCCACACGAAATAATAATCAGTATGTGTCATTTTATAGGATAAAAAATATATATCCTCGTGTCTGTCTTGAACGGCAACAATATTTTCAGATTATTATCGATACTAGGATCTTGCTTAAAAAAAATAGACCTTTCAGTACCTGTGGTGAAATGTTTCTCCTCAAATTTCAAACCCAAAGCCTTATTTTCTTAATTTATCCATCTTCCTGAATGATGTTAAATGTTAATTTGATTATGATATCACCACAACGATTTTGATTTTTGTAGCAGAAAACGTAACAAGACATTTTTTGTTTTAGTTTTTATGAGGGATGATATTTTTAATTTACAAATCCAAGGTGGTCTAAAAAGTGAAGACACAGAGTATATTATTTAAACGTTGAGAGTGTAAAGTAATTAATATTTTTAGGGTCATTGATAGGATTTATTGATTCTTCCTTGGCGATGCTATCTATTTTCTTGACACCTACATCAAAATTAACGTTATTTAAGACAGGAAGAATTCAACAACAAAGTGCAAGTCGCTATGGGTGTATTTTTGTAGTAACAATCGATATTTCACAATAAAAACAATTCTCAGTAACATACGTACCTATATATGGATGGTTGGGATGTCCTTTCTTTTAGTTCGCATATTTTCCAAGGCTCTTGTTTGCTTCTGTCGACAGCGTACCTGACTATATTTAAACATGCAAGATGCTTACAAGTTTTTATAAAACTATCCCTGTAATTATTGCTTAAAAACATCAAGTTTCAATAATAATAAAATAACAACTTAAACACACATACCAACGCACATTAGAAGGTCAAATCCTTAAATCTAAATTAATTAAAGTTTTTATGTACAACATAACAATACACAATGGCAAAAATTACTACACAGGTGTTTATTTTTCAAAGTTGATAGTTTCTAGATACTATAATAACCCATTAGAATTGATGTTTATTATTTGAAATTTAAGTGGGTAATATGTGTATATAAACATTGCTTTTAATGAATGTTACTACTTGATTATAAACAATAATTTGAGGAATTTGAAATGTTTATTGTCATTTGTTTCCTACAAAACCATTTTTAATTTTTTAATCACTGGAACATCGGGAGAATCTCTGAATCAGTTACGAATAACCTGGAACCCAATAGTGTTCCAGCCAATGGTAGGAATCTTCATCGCTCCTAACTTCCATGGACTCGTGACCTCTAATTTACGTCTTATCCGATATATGGTATGTTTATATAACACCTTGTGCTCATTGGTATAATGCCTACGGGCTGTGATTTGCTACTCACCCTAGTTATCTAAAGTACATCCTGGTAGTCTAAGGTGGTTCGCCGCTGGCTGTGCGGGGTCTACAACGGTGTTTCCCCATTCTCCCATCCAAGTTCCGCATCACAGGCTTTCCACTACAGAGCTGGGTCGACGCTCTATTGTAAGATCAACGATCACATATGGAGGTATTACTTGGTGGTCAAAAATACTGATGCCATTAGAAATATTTTTGGACTTACCTCCTCGTCATATATTTCTGGATAAAGAGACTAGATGGACATATTATAGCATATAGAATTGTGGATATTTCCAAAAGCACAAAACAGGCGTATGCGAAACGGAGCAGACTTTTGGTGGATACTCAGAGTGACCATTGACATAATGCCTCTAACAGTAGACTACAATCTGCCTCCGGAAAGAAGAATTACTAAGACAAAAATACCAACCTGCTTAGGTTTCCATGCAATCATATTTCAGGCGAAAATGTATACCACTGATTCATGTGTGGGGAGATTGGAGGAAACTAAGACTAAATTTCTGGATTGTAAGTAGAGCTTAGATTAGATATGATGAGATGGCTAAGCGGTCTATTCCACTGCGAACCATTTTGAGTAGAGCTTAAGGCTTTTAGCCAAATTTACCAGAATTTGTTAATTCGAAGGCTCTAATAATGCTTCGAATAACGTTTTCAAACAAGTGATCGACTATAGTAGGCAAAACCTATGTTTTCCAATAAACCTATTGTCAAGCGACTGTCATATGAGTCGCAGTAGAGGGTCTAATAGAACAGGACACCACAAACCTAACCTTAAAACACCAAATTCATTTTAAAAAACTCGGGATAATTCACGTCTTTCCTCAGTCTCCAGAAAATATTTCTTCGCATCTTTTGTTTGGACCTCCTCGTATATTGACAAAGAACGTTTATTTATTATATTTTGGATCCATTTTTCTTGAAGGTTAATTAATGGGTACTTTTCAATGAATAACATTAATCAATTTGGAATAAGTGCTTTACACAACTTGTCAATATTTTTTGATTGTAAAAATATACATACCAATAACTACAATAACATTTAGTCGATTTTTCAAATACTTAGTTGCACTTTAACTTGATGTACCTGCTTTTTCGTATCACAATCAATGTTCATGTCATTTGTAGACCATCCCATCTGATGTTCAATTTCAGGCTTTTGAATAACGAACGGTCGGCTGATTACCTTAAGAGAAAGAGCTCGAAATACTTTTAATTGGAATGGAAATTGGATCCTATTTTAGACGATTTATGTGGGATAATGAATTTAAAAGGAGTGCAACGCGTATAATAAAGAATGTCAATTGGTATGAAAGGAAAAAGAGAATATAAGCGAAATTAATAATAATTTATTTTGATTTTATTGACTCAGTCGCACGGTTGTTTTTAATAAATATTTATATTCTGTTAGGTCTAATGAGAATGTGATTGAATGTTTGAAAAATGGAAATCGACTTCCTGTAACACTAATGTTAAAATACACTTTTAGAAAAATATATCGAATATTTGCTCCATAACGAAGAATTTTTGTATTTAGAATGCTAGCTGTTGAAATTAGCCAAAATGGTATCTTAATATTATTATTTTCGATAAAAACCGGCAATTTCCTTATTCCCTGGTACCCTCAAGAAAGTTACTTTGTCTCGTCACTTTATAAAAATGCTCTACTTTATATACTTATAAAATAAAAAGCTATTACATTACAAATTAGGTTTTAGGTTTAGTTATTTGACCTCTCAAAACTATTAACAAGATACACTAAATTTAACATTTAAAACACAATAATAAGACCTGTGATAATGTATGGAGCAGAAACGGTGACAATGACACAAAGAGATGAAGAGGAGTTGAGGATAGTAGAACGAAAAGTAATAAAAACAATTGCCAATAAAAGTTGGCGACAATGAATAAAGGCTACGTATGAATCAGGGAATACTGAGAGAAATGAACGGGGAAGATATAGTAAAGAGAATAAAAAGGCAAAGAATAAAATGGTTCGAACATGTATGGAGAGAAGGAGAGCGCTCAACCGCTTGCTCAATGTTACAGTGGGAACCAGGTGGTAGAAGAAGGCAAGGCCCAGATCTAACTGGCTGAGGGAAGTGGAGGAGGTCTTGAGAAGGATAGGAATCGTTAGATGGAAGGAAAAAACGAGGTATAGAATACTATGGAAAAAATAAGCGAGAAAACTATGAAATGATGGGGATTGATCCACCCCAGAAAGTGGATCTAGAAAGCATTTTTGCGGCGCAACCCCACAAGTCGTGTCTAGCCACTTTATATAAATATATTAATTGACCTCTGGTACTACCTTCAAGTGAATATACGTATGTATTCTTAATTTAGTTTAAATGTACTTGCACGTCATAGCTGTCATAAGTTATGACTCATAACCGGACTATGTTGCCAAACTGTTAAAATAGTATGAGAATCTAGTAAACGTCAAATAAAGCTTATCTAATAGTCGTCTTTTTATTTGGCTGAAACTAGTTATACCACAGGTAATTTCATAAAAATGAGAAAGAAGAAGAAACCACAGATAACTTAAGAATAGGTTATGTGTGATAGAAACAAAACTTATGTCAGCTAGCAATAAGTTTTGATAACACACTTTCTGCTCCGTTGAAAAATACCATCCTCATTTCCAGCTTGAATACTAACATTTTCACATAAGTATTAGATTTGCTCCTTCAAGTCCATTCTGATGTGGAACTGACTCGTTCTTGGATGAGTTCGTAAAATAACAAGTGCGCATGTCAGTCAATTTATTCGTACATTTTTGCGTCAGTGACTCACAGGGTCTCAGGCAGTCCAAGCTCCTATTGAGGAGATGGACTGATGGACATGCTAGAGCTGCTCTAGAACTACCAAGGAGTAGGTTAAAGAAGATAGCAGGACTCCTAACAGGGCACTGCTGTCTGAGGAAACACCTCTGTAACCTAGGTTTAGATGAAAGCCCCCTATGCAGGGGTTGCGGCATGGTTGACGAAACGTCGGACCATGTTCTCCTCGTATGTCCACATTGGGCTGTGCTATTCTACGCAGACGAATCTTCGGAGTCCCTGTTATGGCCTCTGGGTACATAAACAGGCATCCACTGAAGAGGATTGAGTCTTTCATGGAGGGGCTCGGCCTCATGGATGTATAAGTGGCAGGAATGGCACAATGGGCCCGCCAGTGGCCTCAGTGCCGCAACCTTGGCTTGAGTTTGTCTTGGCCAAGGTTCGCCTAAGTAGTAGTAGTAGTTGTTGGAACGCAAAGTTAAAAGTGAAGAAGTCTGAGGTGAACCATCAAAACTGAACGAAAAACGCAATGGAGGAAACCAACGACTTATCCGAATTTATAATTATTGAAGGATCTAACTTAAACCCCCCTGAAGTGGATCGGGAAATTGTGTGGACAGCAAACTACACTAAATTATTCTTAGATTTTTACAGAGAAAAACGAGATAAAGTGGGAAGTTTTCAAATATTTTTTGTGCGTTCCGATGAATGGGACATCTACGAATTATCATCACTTTCTAAATCACTCATCGTAATTCAAAAATTTTAACCTTAGAATTCGTATTTCTATTAAAAATAAACAAATCGTTACAAATCTAACCCAATTTGACACAATAACAAACAGCACGATTCTACAAACGTCTTCTCAAATGCGCATGTGCTGACAACTTGTACAAGTGTTGAATCGCTGATTATTTTGACAATCCTTCGACACATTCATGTACGGATCAGAAAATTTGTTGGAACGTTTTTCTGATAATTCATAGGATTATCCGTGGCATTGTTGGAACGGAAAATTTTCATTACGCATGTGTCTGACGTCCTTCTGTTGATCAGAGAACCTGTAGGAATTGTTTTTTATTTGAACTGAAGTAACATGATTATCTATAAATACATTTTCAAATATAATTTCTAAGCATTATAAACAATATAACAGAATATAATAAAAATTGTTGAATAGGTACATATAACAAAGTGGATAATAAAATTCATATTAGTCGGATACTTTGCTTCAGGCCTGCTGTAAATAGTATAATGAATAGCAAATGCATTAACTATTGCAGTATTCTTAACAGTCTTATTTATGCGTTTTCTTGGGGCACCCTTAACTTTGATAACTCATCACGGCCTCTGAAATATTATTCACAGTTCTTTGCAGTTTTTTAGTAACTCGCTAATTAAATAATCGAAAAATTAAATGAAAAAATTCAAATTCTCAAAACATAACCTCAAATCAAGAGTTGACGTCAAATTAAGCTGATAAACCAATTTTATCGCGGCAACACCGCTCACTTTAGCCAACATATACAATTTTTAGCACAACTGTTGTTAGTTTGAATTGAATATTCAATTATTCAACGAAATGTATTTGGTATGAAATTAAATATAAAACATTTCTTTAGATAGGTATATATTTATATTTTTTAATAACATGCGACCTACAAATTTCAATATTTACCAAGTTTATAGTGATTGACAGCAGCAAACGAATGAACTGAGTCAAACGAACAACGTGATTTCTTCACTTTGATGACGTGCAAGTACTTTTATATTAAATAAAGCATATATCACAGTCACGAGGTAACTGTAACACATAACATATAATTTATTGATTATGATATATTAACGATTCGCGTTTTGCGGAGTTCTTCAAGTTCATACATTAAGTAAATCTCAGCATCACCTTGCCTTGGCGGCTTTTCAAATAATTAAAAAGTCGTTAAGTAGATACTATAGTCTCATTACCACAATCATAAATCTAAAAATCAAATTCTTGTTGCCTACAGCTTCGTATAATAATGCAAAACTAGGTGAAATACTCAGGATTATTATTCTACCATGGTTACCAGAAAGTTATTGTATTCAAAAAATTATACTGTTATATTTATGTGGTTCAAACCATTAAATGGTTAACATGATTGTTTAAAAAAAAATGTTTTTCCGAGCAAATGTTTTACGGATTTGCACTCTGGAGGCTCTCTATTCTCAGTATTTAGTGATTTTTTCTCTACCCTTTCTCTGAAGAGACTAAAAAGTCTATAGCAGCACGGTGCACTTAACTAGGATGCATTAAATTCTATCTTTCCTTTTCCCTACAAACTTTTAAAATCTTTTCCCATGTCTCCACAGTATATTCCGCTTTTTTAGTACCCGAGCTTAACAAATACATCGTACTGTAGATAACTGCTTTTTTTTGTCGTTGAATGTTTCAATTACATCATCAGTATTTGGGCTATTATTACTTCTAGCTACTCTCTCTCTGTTAGGTTAGGTTCTATGTGAGTGGGGCCATCTCGCCACCTCCACTGCGACCCCCGTTGGGTCTATTGTGGCTCACCCCACAAGCCCGTGCTTCTGACGAAGTCGACGGTTGTATTTGGAGATACTTTTTTGAAGTCGTTCGGATCTAAGGTACTGAAACCTTTCCCTGCCCGAGGTCTGATCCAGACTCATCTTCTTTAGGTGGTAATTTAGTCGACAATATCCTGTAAGCAGTCCCGACAGAATGCGTAAGGTTTGTTCCACTCCATTCCAAGATCTGCTTATTTTTCGTACTCGAAGGGTTGTACCTATATGAACGCCTTCAAGTGAGAGATCCCCGGTATGTCTGCCCAGTTCGTGAAGGTTTTCCTCTCCGCCCAGGTAGCTATGGCTGATCTAGCAGTGCTTTCCGCAATGCCAAAAAATGGTTCAGGTCCGATAAATAGAGACTCTGATCCTTTTTTTAACAGAGTTTCAGCCTTCTCGTTGGCCTTCACTCCTCGATGCCGCGGCACCCAGTTCAAAATGACTCTGTTTTCCTTGCCTAGTATTTCAAGGGATTGTAGACAGTTAAGTACCAGCTTAGATTGTATCCTGTTCGAGCTCAGTTTTTTAAGAGCAGCCTGGCTATCTGACAGAATATGTATGTTCTTTTTTACAACAGGTTGATTCATCAGCTCTCTTGCAGCCAGTTCAATGGCGTATACTTCAGCCTGAAAGACGGTAGCATACCTACCCAGGTTGGCTATCATAACAACTCTGGGTTTCCTGCTGAAGACCGCCGCTCCAGCCCCGTTTTCGGTCAGTGTAAATCACGTAGTCCGTTTCTAGGAACGAGGTCTCTCGTGGGAATGAGGGCCTTAAAGGGCTTGTCCACGTGAAGTTTTGTGACAGAGGGATCTGAGGGCATCCCAAGAATGTGGGGATTTTGTATTTCCCTCATCATTCCCGAGTGATCCCTCAGAGTCTCTCTGCTATTTTTATACTAGGACTGGTGGCAAATTCATTCATAAATGTTCTGTTCCTCCTGTCTTCGCGTCCTCTAGTGCCGCCGGTTTGTGGCATTTTTCCATAGCGTTGCTACCCTATCGTTACGTCACTGCATACATTCTTCAAAAAATATTCCCACTTTTATCTTTTGTTCTATTTATTGGTGAAAATTGAAATAATTAATGAACGATCAAAAATTTATTATTGTTTGAATGCAGTAGGTTGAGTAACATTTCGCTTTTAATGTAATTTATTAAATGACCCAGTTATTGTGCAGTTTTCTAAAAATAAACGATTATTTTTCATTTTCTATTAATGTTTGTCGTTACTGGCTTTGAAGATCAATAACTTATTTCCAATAAAATCCATATTATGTTAACCTAGTTGTTTTCTTTGCGTTTCTGGTCCCAAAATATGTTCGAATGGATTTTGTTGTTTTCGAATTGTAATTGGAAACTATGTAGAAACCGAAGGAAGTCGTTCAATTCGTCTCTTTCGTCCTACTTTAGTAAGTGAGAGATGCGAATAGTGGAAAAATAATATGCTGGATTTGAATACTCGTACTTAAGTGGTGACGTTATGCTGGCGCGTGCGGTGCCCTGTTAACCTCACTCTGTACACTATAGAATTCCTTTATCGACTCTATTCCGCGTCTATTGTCGACGATTTGGATTTCTTCATAAAAACTTCAATATATTTCATGATAATAAGTCGGGAATAAAAGTAGACTTGTCGACAGTATACAGAGTGAGATTTTCGACTGTTGTCGACTGGAATAATAGTAGTAATACTCATGTAGGAAACCCCCAGAGTTGACAAAGGGGCCAAGCCTCGTCCAGTACTGGGAAACCTAGCTTCGGCGTACCTGTATTGGCATGCATGGGCCAGGCTGTTTAACCCAACTTCAGCCGTGCTTATGATTATCCGAGCTTGGGCCAAGACTGGGTAACCCAGCCTTGGCCATGCCAATGATTGCCCAAGCTTGGGCTAAGACTGGGTAACCTAGCCTTGGCCATTTATTGGGGAGCCAAGCTTGGACCAAGATTGTTCGACTTGCCATGCCAATAATTAGCCAAGCTTGGGCCAAGACTGACCGTGACCGTTTAATAGTAACCCATCTAGCTTAGACCGGGCCAAGCCTGGCTTACAAGCTTGGCCCCGTGGTACTTTCCTCTATGGGTAGTAATGTAGAAAGCGACCGGTAGAATTCTATAGTGTGCAGAGTCCCAGAGTACTCGTTGTCGCTAGTTAGTTCGCTCGCGTTAAGAAAAACTCGGTGCCACCGCACCGGCCGGCCGAAGGTTGTCACTAGTCACTAGGACTTCGGCAGCACGACTTCATCTCGCCTCCTCTCTGCTGTATAAAAATTCCAAAAACAATAAACAATTTCCCGCTGTATATCTCGGTGGACTCAAACTAAACATCAGTCGTACTGGAGACACGTGCCAAACCAGGAGCACAGCAAACTCCTGGTCAAAAAACTCTCGGAGACGCTGACACTGAATACTAAACCTTAGCAGGGGCCAGATCAGGACAGTGACGGGTTTACTCACAGCTAAACTAGGATGGGATGGAAGCCTGTCAGGAAGGAACATTGGTGTGGTACACAGACGGATCTAAGACTGACATTGGAACAGGAGCTGGAGTCAATGTTGCTAGACCCAGGTGCAACATCCACGCATCGTTGAGGAATCTTGCATCTGTATTCCAGGTAGAAATCTACAAGTGTGCAATTGCAATTGAATTTCGAAAGAGCAAAAAGATCCTTATACTCTCTGATATCTAAAACTGCTGCACGTGGTGGCATATCTTGGTGGACTCAAACTAAACATCAGTCACTTACACGTTGTTATAACTTTTATAACTTAGTTTCTCCTCCAGGAATAAGTTTGTATCATCCACATTTATCAAGAATCCTTTAAAAAATGTCCATATCAATTGAATAGTGTAATTAATGTTACAGCCCGATAAGAAAAGGTAGATACTGTTAGGACAATTTGTTAAAAAACATGACTATCAACATTTTTTTCCAAAGGTAACGCTACAATCACCTTTCAAATTTTGTTTCTGTCCACAGCAGGTTCATTTAATAATAATTATTAAACAGAACAATATAGAATTGTGTAGGTATAAATCGAAAAAGCTACGCCGATCATTTACGAGAATTGTGAGTGAACGAAACAAAGAAACATTTGACTGTCGAGGTCGCAGAATAAAGGCCTGATTTGAGACAGTAGGCCGTAGCGGTAGCGCCGAGAGAAGAGAGAAAACAATTGACAGGCGCAGAAAGGGCGCGCCCAAGTGTAAAGATACTCGACAATCAGATAATATGCGTGTACGGGTCATTTCTTTGCCGCCTCCTTCGACGAGTGTCAACGATGCCGTCGCTGTTGCCACTCAGGCGGGGCGGGTGCGACTCCACCCCATGGAATTTTACTTCTCTCCCCAAATCTCTACATTTCGGATTCTCGTTACGACGTTGATTATTAGAATTTATGGTTTAAATATAGGTTAATTTTCTAATTTTATAAATGAAATCGAAGTTGTGGCTGTTACTGATACAGATGAATACAGAAGAAATAGGAACTGACTAGTAAACTAGAACCCACAATGATGTCCCATAACCTACACAAAATGGATGATAGTTCTAAGAATGATTCTTCAACTTCCCGTTGTGAAAATATTCATCAGATCTTGTAAATAATTCAATAGACCAATTTAACGGAAGACATCTTGTGGTTGCAGCGACCGTTGTCCACCTGTAACTTAGAGCTTGGACAGGGGTACCTAAGATTACGGCAATGGTGTATTTCTTCTCTTTTTTTGGGATTCGTCAAGAGAACAAGTAAATAATGACACATGTAACATAATCTTGTTAATCTTCCAGTTCTATGGGGTGGCTTACGCGCGGTTTTTTAAATTTTCTGAGAAGCGCGAGCGCCATCTCCACTCACTGTATAGTATAGTGGATCAATTCATTATTGTAAAAAAATACTTCACATTTACTTGGCCGTCTCTGTTTGAAGTCAGTTACATCTACTGTATATTTTTACCGACACTGACATCGTTGTAGGTAAAATCATCGTCGTAAACTAGAAAGGTTGAATTTCTGAGTAGGTACCAAATCAAGCACTCTATAAAACGTTTGACATCACCTGTCCCCAGGAACATAAATTATGCGGTACTTCAAAAAAAAGCCTTTTCTGTAAACTTTCAGGAGGACCGCCCATGGTAAAATTAAACAGGGGATGACAATACATCTAATTTTATTAATAGATATGGGTTGGTCAATGGTTCGACGAAATGAGGCTTGGAGAATTAAATACAGGGTGAAATTGTCGGTCAGCTGTACGAATCTCACAATTTTATTATAATAAACGGAAGGTCATAAAGATTAGTTACAGTTACGTTACGTTTTTAAAATAACATCTGTTGAATTCGGTTCATATACAAAGGAAATTATTTTGCGGACTGTTGTTTCGTTTACAATCTTTTATTACTGTTTCCGCCAAAATAGGTCATTAATGGCCCTTATTAATGACCGATTTTCTGTTAATAACCGATTGTGGGATAGGCAACCAAACATACAATAATATTAACAAAAAAAAGGCGAAAAACTGACCTCTAGTACAGAATACTTCTAGTTTTTAACTCGCTTTGCTCGCGCTTTAAAATATCTCGATTGTTAATAGCCCTTTATTAATACTTTTGTTCGTTAAATAACTACTAAATACCCTATATTTATTGGAGTACAAAAGTATTATATAAGTTTATCCAAAATCAATGGAAGAGTTCATTTTAAGGTCAGTGTTGCAAACAAGAAGTGGGTTTTCTGACAAGAATGACAGTTAATGTCCACCATTCCATCATTCAAAACATTGCGAACATCTACATTGCTTTATTAAAACAATTAATACATTCCCTAAGCGTGAATCTTAAAATTTAAAATGAGGTTTTTGCTTCGGCTGCCAATAATTCTAGGAACTTTTGGCACCATTTCATTTTTGTCATTCTGTCACTAGTTATGTCAAATGTCAGTTTTTTTTGTTGATATTAGTTTAATCGTCTATTAGCGAATTCGACTGGCGGCACTAGTGCGTACTAAGCAGCAATGAAAGCACTCTCTTTTGGTGCTGGTTGTTTGACTAACAAAGTTCTGCACTGGTTTTGAAAATATTTATTTTCCTCAAGGACATGCACCAATTTAGTGCGGTCCTGGTGAAAATTCGCCTGGTTTGCACTCGGTGCGGTTTTTTAGTGCAAAATTTTAGAACTGTGCTGCTAGTACAGTTCTAGAGGAGCAGTCCCAGTCGAATCAACGTCGGTTTAAGAACTGCACTAGTGTAGTTCTAGTAAGTTGTAGGTATCTCTTTATTCTTCAGATTTATTTTTCCACTGACTTCTGACATAACTAGTGACGTAATGACAGAAATGAAATGGTGACTTGCAAAAAGTTCCTAGAATCATTTTTGTTTTTTGACTAACTCATCAAATTTAAAAATTTAGTTTTGGTACAGCTTCGAGCGAATTGGTCTGAAACTTTGACGTTAAGTTAGCTAATTTTGACATTTGATATTCGTTGACAGGCGCCAACTATGCTGTTCCTCGTATTGTAGATAAAACTATAAAAAGGTTGCAAACACTATACTTCTCGTTATCCTTAAAGTACATTTAAAACAGCATATTAACCAAAATAAGAAGAAAATATGTTAAAACATGTGATTCAAATAGTGCGAAAAAATATACGATAATTAGTAATACAAGAATCAGGATGTTTTGTCGAAAGTGAATTTATTAAAACATCTAGCTACTCCATATAAATTGGCTGTTAAGCAAAGTAATTTCAACACCCGGTATCTCGGTAAGAAAGCGCTCTGATTTATCACGGGCGGATTTTAAATTAAAGAGTTTCACTTTACCAGTTTTTATTACAATCGCAAACTAATTAAAACATTTTTGAATACCTAATAATAAAACAAGATTTACAACAATTTATTTGAAAAATCATTAAACAACAAAATTACGAGCTTTTTCACATCAAACTTAATGAAAGCTGTCTATATCTTGCCGAGGATCATAAAAATTGACTGAATCATAATTTCAAAAGTTAGATGGGTCTGATATATTTATGACACCAACGAGAAAATTATAGTATTATACGTAGATTTATCTATACAGAGTATTTCAAACCGATTATCTCGGAAGTAACATTATTAATTAAATTGAAATTTTCATTGTTTACTTTTAATAAAAGATCCAAAAATAATGCATTCAATAATAAAATTAACGATTTCAACCAATTTTTGCCTCTCCTGTATACAGTTTTCATTTGGCGACCTACGTTGGTCCACCATAATTTCCTCTGGTCTGTTCCTGCTAACTTAAACGAGATATCCTCGATAGGGAGTCACAGGAGAGAGTTGTATGTATGTATGTCTTTTGGGGTAACATTCACTGAGACAGGAGAGAGTTAGTTTAATATTTTATTCGAACCTAGTGACCTGCACCAGCTTCGCACTGGCAAAAAAAATACATGACACCATTCGTATCGAACGTATGTTCACTAATAGCGACCCGCTCCACCAAGGCTTCGCATGGTTACGCCTACACGTTCACTTCGCATTTTTCTTACTTTCAATATTATTATACCAATCAAAAGAGACATTTTTTCTCGAATAAAGCACCGAGACGACACGAGAGAAGTACCTTCTCTCGTCGAGAAATTCTCGTCTCTCTTGATCTCTCTCGAGCAAAAAACGTTACTTTTTTGAAATTTTTAAAATCTTAAATTCTTTCTTGCAATAATATAATATAATGTATACATTTGGAGTTATTTGATTGCAAACAGTTTCAGAATAACATATTATAAGTATTATATTATCCTTTTTACTGTATCTCGTGAAATAAATTCTGTACGATAAACGATTTTTAATTGAATGGATTTAAATAGAAAACGATTATTGTGACTCAAACCAAAATTCTATAGTGTTTCAATGTTTAGTTTATGTATAAACATAGTTTTTATTTCTAAACTTTAGATGCCTATAACATAACTACGAAACGAAAGCTCGTATTACAATAGCTATTTATGTAACCAGTTATGAAATGCATCATTTTGTGTAACGAGTGAAATTTTTGCGGGGCGAGCGAGGTCCCGTAAAGTTACACGAGTTACACAAAAAAGCATTTCATAACGTGTTTCATACAAGATTTTATCTAATTTTGACAAAAAGAAAATTTAATTTGCCTATCAATAAAGGATTTCATACGTTTCATACAAGATTATGTCTAATTTTGGCAAAAAGAAAATTTAATTTATTTTATGCGAGTCCTTTTGACAAAAAGAAAATTCAATTTATTTTATGTGTTTTTTAACAATTTTTTATTAATTTATCTGATTTGAAAACAGCACTTTTTGATTCCTAAAAGTTATGCAACCAATATTACACAAGACAATACTTTTATTTTATACATTAATTTCAGACTTTTCTTTATTATTTTACCGTTAATATTAAATTAAAATCGAAAAAAGCTAATAATGCATAAAATAAAAAGTAAATTGTTCTAGTTGTTCTTATTGTTAGTAGTTCTCTTCAGTTCTAGTTAATTTTTCGACACCAGTTACATAATATTTTTCATTATGTAACTGGTTACGAAAAATGTGACGTTTGCTAACGGAAGTCAGTTTTGAAAAATGTCACTTTATATGTCAAAATTAGATAAAAATTTATTTTGAAATTCTCACATTATTTTTACCTCAATAAGTTTCTGGACTGTTTGTTGGATTGTTGCAAAAATAAATCTATTAATTGTGGTATTATATGCCATAATAGTAGGGGAACTAAATCGTTAAGTGGATCTATAGAATTGTGAAGATTAGGGGCTGAATGAAAAAATAAGTTAATGTTAAGTATGTCGTTTTGATGGGGGGAGAGCGTGTACCAATTTTCAAAAATGTAAAAATAATATTAACATAGAAATTCTCGAGCACATCATCAGACATTCATGCTGTATACGTCCTACGTCTTTCTGTTAACCAAGAGATATTAATCTGCAGTTTGTTAGTTGGGGGTGAATTTACAAAGGGGTTGGAAAAAACAGTTTTTCGATCGTGTCAGATATTCAAGGGGAAATGTTAAGTGAACCAAAAAAATGTAGAGTCAAAAACTATGGAATTTTGACTAATTAATAAAAGGATTTTTAAGCCATTCATTAGAACGTTTTTGTATTGACATAACATTTCTGACCCTTTTCGACTATAAGAATTTGAACCTTTTAATTTCAAGCGCGGAAATACGTTCCCTCGTAAATTAGTCTGTCTTGTCCACTTACAGATTGCAAAATATCGATAAAATATCATTCTGTTTAATTCAGGAAAACTTGTGATTGAAAATACTGATTTCTGGAAAATTGGGGGGGGGGTCCCAACCCCTTTGACCCCCCCTGGGTACGGCCTTGGATACATATCCGGATAGTAAAAATATTTTTGCACTACGCAACTGCCTTTCTAACCCAACGGATAAATCGGCCCTATCCACACCCACATAATTTCTAATCTCTACCATACATATTATGTACCAACGATATAAAATCCGAAGTACCGGGTATATAATTCATATCTCATGATATATTATACAATGTGTTTGGTACTTAAGATGTTCTCGGCCAATCTTACTAATCTGAATTTGTCGCATTGAAATTTCTCGGTTGCAGCCGCTCCTTCGCCATTATTTAAAGTGCTTCGCTCTGTGTGCGATTAAACGACCAGATATAGTTCGTTATTATATCTTCTAGTCTAGAGATATTCTTCGTATCTACAGTGTGATTGAGCTGGCTGAAAAGCTTATTGATATTTATTCGTAACATACCTTTCTCTTTTCGGTTAAAAGTAAGGTTCGTAATCAATAACATTGGAAGCGATTATGTCGTGTCGTGACTTTTTAAATAGTTGTTTTAAGAGCATTTATCTTCTTCTTTTTTAAATGTGGATGACATGAGATAATAGTTTTATGGAAAAAAGGTTTCTAAAATGACTTTTCGAGCTTCTCCGTGGTAGCAAATTCGTAAGTTTGCGAGGCAATAAAATTAGATTCATTCTTTTAACTTTAATAGTCTAATCAAAAAGTTGAAAATTGTGGAAAACTGCTACTATATAAAAATATGTATGGTAGCTCATTAGTTTTGGAGTTGTATAGAAAAATATAACGAGAACGTAATGGTAGGTAAGTATTCCGTTTGTGCCAATATCTCGAAAAGTATTAACGTTTAAGAGGTAAAAAATGTTATTTCTGCAGCTGAGACTAATCACCGACGCCTGGATATTTTGCCGGACCCACTATTGTTCCAACCAATGACGTATTAAAGGTAGACCAGCCTTCACAGTTTTCAGCTTCTTAACCAACAGTAAGTTCAAATCAAATCACCTTCTAAAAGTATAGAACACTGTTTGCAATTAATTTTTTTGTTAAAGATTTTTACTACAAATCCAAAAATATAAGTAACTACATCCTTAGTATATTCCCTCAAAAAATAAACCGAAAGATAATCATGGTTACGTAGATCTTGTGACAATTCTAAGTATTCTTCAGACACCTGATAATAAAAAAAATAAACAATATTATTATGAAAACAAACGTCAAATCCCGCTTCCTATACCAATTCTACGCTCATGCTACTATAACCTTACCTGTGAAATGAACGATTATCATTCTTATTACATGTATTTTCACTCACTATACATTTTCTCACCATCATAAATGTCTTAAAAGCACTTTAATATACAAATATCAATCAGAAACCAAATAAAAACACAATTATAATTAAAATCTTATTAAAAAAACTTCACCAAAATGACATGTCGTTCGAGGTTGACAAGCTAGAAGTTTATAAACTATTTTACTTATGGCATTAATAAAATATGAAAAATTCTAACGTTTTAAACAGAAAATGCTGCTAAAATCTAAAATATATTCATCAATTACGATTTTTGTTATACGAGATTTGGCATCATGTAAGAAGAGTCAAGAGTCTCGTCTTAAATATGTTGGGGACAACCAAAATGTAAACAAGGCTTGTCTATCTTTAATACGTCATTGGTTCCAACCAGTGCTGTGGATCTTTATCGTAAAAATCGTAAAAAAAATAATAAATTGAATCTGAAATAAGTAGATACAAAGGAAAATATGTTTCTTCTCACTTTTATAACACTTTCTTAATATATTCTTACTACAAATCCACAGTGGCAAAAGTATTAAGTAATAACAAATCGAATTTGCGCTTGCAGCTCATGGAATTTAACATTAATCTCATTAAAAATCATTCAATATTCTTTTAAAATGTATAAATTGTATAACACAGTATTAAAGCCCCACTGTATTTCTAAGTAGATAAACAAAATGTCATTACTACATTCCATTGCCGATTAAATGCAGACAGATACACAGACAGTAATGAATATTCTATGGAGACACATTCGATGTAATTCCTCACCCATTCCAATAAACGCTGATTTCAGTACACACTTCGTGCATTTCAAATTGCAAACAAAAAAGTTTAAATAAATGATACGTTCTTAATTGGTTGTTAATTGGGCTGGTGTAGTGATGTGATTAAGTGTTTAACGGTTAATGATTCTAACGCTTAGAAATGTTTATAATTATTTTGCTTAACAGTCAATTTATATGGATTAGTTGCAAGTTTTAATAAATTCACTTTCTACAACCATCCTGATATCCTAATACTTATTATTATACACTGTGTTCGTAAAGTATGGAACAAATTCATTTCTAGCTAAACAGACCATTTTAAGAAATAATCCTGAAACACGTCGATTTTTGATTTTAATTAATTTAATTTGATTTTAATGGACTAGAGCTTGAAATATCGCATAAAGTTCTCTAATTAGAATGCTTGACAACATCCATTACAAATTATCTTTAGCCTTCAAGATCCGCCTTTGCACCAGATTTAATGTAAAAGTTCAACAGCAACTCGACTCTGAAACATATTTCAAGAAAGTTGGCACGCTTAACGCTTTTTAATTCCATAACTACTGTTCGTACCTGACAAAATATCACATTATAAAATGCTGAAATAAAAATATATTCCGTAAAATGCGATAACGATCTCTGAAAGACTTTCAGTCGTAAAAAGTGACCATGAAGCTCTTGAGACAACGGCTACTCGAACACCAATGTTTTCGATGTATTTATTGAGGTGAATTATGATCAACTTTCAAGATGCAACGGCGAAAATAGTAAAACCGAAGCTGGGGGAGATTTTAAATTACTTGATAGAACCATTAATTTACAAATTCAAAAAATATTGTTTCTCTATGCATCAAATAATTCTTATACATGGAGAGTTAACGTCCCAGGGTGGGATTAGTTCTATTTTCTTAACAATTTGATTGTATTGTTTGTGTTTCATGGTGAAAATGTTCTATGAAAATGTCATTAATCTGGATAATTTGTGGTTATGTATTAAAATGGTTAGGTTAGGATCTAAACTAATGATTGGAACTGAATTATTTCCATCTTTTAGAAAATATACATTTATTACTTTTTATATTTATTGACATATGTTATTTTATGATTATAATATCAACAAATCTAATAAAAGATCACAACAATTCTCCCCTCCTTATTACAAACTATTTTACAATATAAAGAGACAATCACTGGGGTACCTGAGCTTTCTATTCCCATAATCATAGGTTTGTAGCTTTCTGGTAGGCCTGCCAACAATATGGTACCTATCCATTCGTCGCTTACTTTTAGACCAATGTTTGATAGCTTGTGAGCAGTGGTAATAATCGTGTTAACGTAATCTTCTACCGAATCACTGTTCTCTAGCGAAGTTGTGATTAAGATACGCAAAAGTCCGACACGTCCGGTTAAACCACTGTCCTGGAAAGCACTAGTAAGGTTTTCACATGCTTCCTTTGCAGTTTTGGTTGACTGAACATGAACGTAGTTCAACGGATCAACCAAAAGAATAATGTTGGATCGTATCTTTACGTCTTTGTTTGCATCTACTGCAGTAGGTACCTGTTACCGAATCCCATAACTCTTGATGCTCCAGGTATGTTTGAACTGCGAACTTCCAAGTAGCATGTAGGAGTGAAGCACACCAAATCATGTACAAATCGAGGAGACAAAGATTAGTAGGAATCCACTGGAATAACTGCAGCCATTTAACTGGATAAGCTTCAGTTAAAAAACATGCAACTGAAAATTCAGCTGCAAACTTGGAATCATAAAGGAGACTACATTACAGACATTAGATCGCTGAAGACGAACCATTTTCGAAAAAAGTTCTTGTTGAATACACTGTACTTGCCGAATAGAGTTAGACGGACTACTGGAAAGTACACAGGATTGTAAGATAGGACAAGAAAGCAATAGACAAACAGAGCTTCTGGAAAACGGACGGATCCTAGGAAGAAAATAAATTGTTAAGACTTTTTATAAGTTAATCATATAAATCTATCAGTAGCGATAACAAGAGCTTTTAGATATTAACCTCAAAAAACAATTATTCATATTACTGATTCTATATAAAACCATAAAACGACGCAGCGATCGTAATAATGATATCCAATCAAATTTTATTACACCTCACACTCAATAAAAAAAAACCAGTGGACGCACATCTCGTAAAACATGGATTATCTTTATTTATTCGTAATTTACTGCTGCTGTAGCAATCTAGTATGCATTGAAAATATACCTTTATACAGGGTTAAGCATCATAAAACGCTATTATAATAGATCGGTAAATGGAATAAGGATATTTCCCAAACCATAGAGTTGACTCCATAATTTCTCCATCTCTAACCAAGTTTTCTGTTAGTTTTGAAGTATTGCAGGAGACTTCTGGCTTCGTTATATTGTATCGAATTAAATTAATAAAAATTTTGCGGGAAGGAGAAAAAATCTTATATACTTCACGGTATATAAGTATATTTAATAATCTCGAACTTTATTGCCAGCCCTCGCTATCGCTCGAGCGCAAAATCGTTCTCGACCAGTAAATGTTACTTACATCCTTTATACTATAAATAAATAACTACTGATTATTTTGAAAATATCACCACTTCAATAAATATACCACGAAAACTTCAAGGTCACGTGGTGGCTGTGAAAGTATGCGCAAGCAAAAAAAATAACTAAGAATCCCATTATCGCGTGCCACCGAATTTTCTACGAAAAAAAAATCTTTCAAGCCGTTCACTAATGACCGTTCGGAACTTTTCTCAGAAATCGACGCTAATCGTTTTCTGAAACCGACACGGGACGCGGGATTGAGCCAATCGAAGAAAAAAAAACACACAAAAGCAATTGTTATAAGAAATAAAGTTGGTACTAATTGACAGTGATCGTGCTAAGTCGACCAGAAATGGTGTAACAAGGCTCACTGGGCGATACTACACCAATTTATTTGACATCGCACAAGACGACTACTCGTTAATTAAACTGGTGGTCGATAACTTTGAAGTTGAATAAAAAAATTTTAAGAACTGAATGGGCTTTTTGTGCCCTCGAGTTCTTCTAGAGTTTTTATAGTACGAAGGAAAATAATTGCAAGAAAAAAAAATAAGCAAGTATTGTTAAAGCTTTCCAAATATTAATAGTAGAACGTAATCTTCTTTGTTTAATTTCGAACGAGCTAATTTTAAAACATAAATAACATAAAATGTTATAATGCCAATTTATTGTCTTATTGGGAGTTCTTCCTGTATGGCCTACATACATCGTTGGACAATCTCAGATGATAGAATTGTAATCAGTCAGTACTTTAAGCCAGTAAATATATGGCCATGTACATTGTTCTCTTTCGTACTGCTGATTTTTTGTGTACAATTAATGTAAACGATGTACAAGACGATATTTGACGTTTCCAAAGTGTGAAATTAAATCTAATATTGTTTAAAAGTGAATTTTAATGATATTCTACCTTTTTCGCTTTTTTTTAACGGTGTAGCTCAAGCTAGTGTAAATTAGTTAATATGTTAATAATGCTGTACTTAACAAACTGCCAAACGGGCGATAGAGAACACATGGGGACTAAATCCACGGATCGTACTCTGGCTGTACACAACTGTGGTGAGACCCATGGTCACCTATGGACAAAAACAGATCAGAGGAAAGCTGAATTGGAGCTATCAAAACTTCAGAGGCTTCCTGTCTGTGCATAACGGGTTCTATGAGAAGCAGCCAGACTGCGACAATGGAAGCAATTTTCAATCTTCCGCCTCTTGTTCTGCGGAAGCGACAATGCAATGGGAACTGTCATGAAGGAATCAACACCAATAGTCATTCTAGAATCACAGATGTTATCACAAACTCGCTTCTTAAAAAGAGAAGTGAGAATATGTTGGCCACAATTAACGACAACCAACCATATCATATCCAGCTAAAATGGGATGAGGTGGAAGCATGCTGTTAGGAAGGAACATTGGTGTGGTAAAAAGACGGACCTAAGACTGACATTGGAACAGGAGCTGGAGTCCATGGTGCTAGACCCAAGAGCAATATCCACGCATCATTGGGGAATCTTGCATCATTCTGTATTTCAGGCAGAAATCTAAGCTATCGACATGTTGAATATCGAGAGGGGGTATAGCTAGGCCTGCTGGGACTGTCTACAATAACTATTAACCCTTGCTAACCATAATAGAGTTATTCTTAAGGTCCCGGGGCACCAGGGCATTGTAGGAAATGAAAAGGCAGACATCCTAGCAAAGCTAAGGTCTGAGACTGCATTCACTGGTCCTGAACTAGTATTTGGGATATCTGAAACTGCTGCACGTGGTTGTATATCTGGGTAGACTCAAACTAAACATCTGTCGTACTGGAGACACGTGCCCAAACAGGAACACAGCAAACTCCTGGTCAAAAAACCCTCGGAGACGCTGACTAAAGAAATACTAAACCTTAGCAGGGGTCAGATAAGGATAGTGATACAATCGGCATATAAAGGGAGGAACATATCTGTCGGTTGTGCATGGAAGAGGAGGAAACAGCCTCTCACATTTTATCTTCGATTGTGAAGCACCTGCTTATTGGAGATATAGACTCCTAGGACTAGAACATCCATGGGAGTATCTCTCCAAGAAGGACCTAGTGAAAAGACGGCTGAGCCTGATAAGGGCTACCAGGTTTTTTCACATAACCGGCACAACCGATAAGAGCACAAAAAGCCTAAAGGCTGAGGTGCCGAGGACTCTGAGCCTCTGACTGGTGGTGCTGAACCATTTAATCAATCAAATAACTAACAAATTATTTCACACACAGATTCTAGCTGTCGTACATATTATCACTGTGATTTTGATAACATTCATTCATTACTAAAAATTGTAGTAACACATCTTGAGAAACTGACTTTTTTGTCTATAAATAATTTAAACTTTTACTAATCCTGTATTTTAGTTTCAGGGCTTGTTTGAAGAGGGTTGGTTCCAGTGACGCGAATTTGGTAGGAAAGCTGTTTTTCAACATTGTCCAAACTAAATGCTTTGTCCTGAAACCGAAGAAGAATTGTGTTAAATACTCCTGGTGGGGAAAATGTGAAAAATTCAAGATGGTCAAACAAGCAATATTAAGAGATAACTTATCGTATTAACGTAGTTCTAGATAGATTCAATTCCGTTCATGAAAAAAATCAGGAATCAAATACGTGGCTTCCGATATACATATTATATCTATTACATGTTTTTTGTAGGAGTATTTTCCCGATTCAGTTCAATTTATTTAATTCCATTATAAGTCTTTAGCTTAAAACTTAACAAAACAAATATCGAGCTTCATTCAAAATAACGAGAAAAGTTCTCAACTATCCGACGTATCGTTCTTTCTCTGCTAGCACGATTAAAATGAAAACAGCTGCACGTATTACTATTGCTGCGGAGTTATGTGTCTTGAAATTCTCCAAGCATAGTCTTCAGCAATCTTATATTTGTTAAATGGTCCTCCTTTTCCAAAAAAAAACGAGAAATTACGAATACAATCTATCAGCTATTCATCAAACTGTAAATCTAATCTATCATTTGTGACAGTTCAGCTACTAGCCACAGAGTCGGCTTGCGACATCGTAGTGCGTCGACTCTACAAAGTAGACAGTGCTGCACGCCACAATATCAGATATACCTTGTTTTTAAACTGGAGTGACAGTTAGATTTCGCCTGCGTCAATTGTAAATGGTTAACCTATAAATACAAACGAAACTTCTTAAACTAGCAATGTTTATCAAATGCACAACGCAGGTATAAAACCGGAGTGCTACTATACCTTGTTTTCAAACTAGGAGGAGCATTTTAGGAAACCTCAATCACACCACTAAAAGTTACTGGATTGAGAGTGTGTTCCGGAAGGGTCGTGTTTAGGCTTTTCGAACTAATTGACAATTACGTGACATACGCATTGTATTGCTCGCAGTTGTCGTGTCCAATGAGTGATCAAGCCAAGTCTAGAATTCGAATCATCATTGGAAACAGGATATAGCGAAAGTGGTCAAAATGTAAGGTTATAATAAAGTAAATCATGTCAAATTTGATAATAAATAAGTATGGAGAAAATACTACTGTATGTTTAAATTATTCTCTATTTACATTTGAGCACAAACTAAAAGTTAACAGAAGTTTTGATATCGAAAAATACCATAATAATGTACTGTTGATGTAGAAAAATTTACAAAAATCAGATTTTACTTGGAAATTTATATTATTAACAAGAAAAAGCAAGCATGGTTATTGTTTATCAAACTGAATAAATATTAAAAATATAATACTAAAAATAAAATAAAAAACGTAAAAAGGTGTACCTGATAAAAATTGAAGTAATAATATTTTCATATAAACACAAAACTGACAAATGTCGTTGTCAGTTGTATCAAAAGAGCTGTGTGAAACGGGCGGCAATATGACCAATCATGAAGATGCAGAAATGCCAACTTAAAAACAAATCGCTCCTCTTAGTTTAAACACAAGGTATAGTCAAAAAGTACCATTAGCGTCGCGTTCCGAATTCATTTCATTTCATATGACACCCAGCTCTGCGCCTGCGGTCTGTCGCGGAAGTTTGCGGTCGTCCTTGGAATAATACCGTACTGACAAGAAATAATAGTTATCTTGATACGCCAATCCATAGTAATTGAAAAAACAATTAGCAAAACCTTTACATTTGACGAACTTTTCAAATATCTATAGTAAATGCAAACCCAAGCTGCCGACTATGTAAACAGCCACTATAGTTTATTTAAAAACCAGGAGTAATTTGAAAAGCCTTACTCACATCACTAAAAGTTACCAGATTAGTTACTAAAGGGTGTGTTCCGAGAAAGTAGTCAACAGTCGTGTTCCAAATCTATTAAATATGCCTTAATGGACGAAGAAATGACGCCATCTGTTTGAGACATTTTGGATTTAACATGAATATTTTTGGTTTTTCATCCAATATATTATATTTGTTTACACACATTTATTGTACATTGTATTTCTGAGAGTCCTAAATAACCTATGTTCAGCGTTTATATTGTTTTGCCGGCCTAATAAACGAAGAGCTGTAGGTACTCGAAGTAGAAGGATCCATAATTGCAGATATTTAATACAATTGCTTACTGAAGGTTTTAAAGGAACAGTTTTAACGAAATAGAGTGGAAACTAAGTAGAAATCATAAAATAAGCATATTCATCTGTCAGAATTGTCAAAAATGGAATTAATAAATTATCAGCTGATGTCAATGCTACGAAGTGTTGTGTGAAACTGGGCGGAATCTGACCAATCAGAGGTCTACAGAATTGCCAACTTAAATTCAAATTACTCCTCCTGGTTTTTAAATGAGGTATAGCGCATGACATCTGTTTGTCCGAGTGAAAGATATCTTGATATCGATAAAAAGTATCGTTCTAGTGAACTTTCTGTCAGTATTGTATGCTGAAAAAGAACCTACTTTTTCGGAGAAATGGTAAATCAAATATTTTTATAAATTTTAAGACCAACAACACCACCAACTTTAGATTATTACGAATCTAACTGTAATTTCAATTAAAAAATCTCGAAAAAGTCACTATAAATAGTAATAAATTTCTTCTCGTAGTATAATTACCGCCCTTTAGGGATGATGAGAATCTTTCTACTTTACTTATAGAAAACCAAATGTGATTTAATTTTTATTCTAGTTGTTTTTATTTTATAATGATTATATAGAAAAATTTTATTTTTATATTATATATGAATGTAATACCTTCTATTATATTTGAAAAAGTCAATGTGTATGCGAAATATTGAAATGTTATTATGTAAATAAAAATATTGTACATACAAATAGATATAATTTACAGAAGTAAACTTAGCAAAAGTTAGTACAAGCTTACAAAACATTGGTTTATTAACTTTCATATTATCTTACAATTTTAGATATTAAAATATTTTTCTAGTAAACTCTTTCTGAAAAAAAGATTGTCAGTAGGTAGCTCACGATTCTTTCCACACATCTGAATATTGTGTATTGAATTTGCCATTTTGGTGATCATCTCTAGTGTTCCCACGTGATTTTCACTCTACTCCTTCCAATCTTTTGTGCATTTAAACCGCTCAACTCTTTTTCGCAGTGCTGATACTGTCAACAATGTCAAATCTAAATCGCTGTCGCTGTTATTGCTATTACAGAAATCAAGTCGTGTCAAATGTCACGCACAACGCGTCAAATGTCACAATGCGCTCGTGGTGGTGTAGGATGGGTGTAGGGATGTGACGTCGAGTTGAAAAAATTGATTCATTGTTTCATTTCGAGATAAATCGTTTTTTGAGGAAATAATCGATTTTTTTATTCGAAAAATGCTTATTCGATGTATTAGTAACAAATCGTCCTTTATACCTTATGTTTAAATAGTAAAAAAAAGCAAAGAGAATTATTATTACAAAATGTTCAGTAGGTACCTATATCTCAGAACTAAAAAAAAAAAAATTTTTCTTTAAACTTTAAGTTTAAATAACTACACTACCAGATGGTGTTGTGTGAAAATGCAGGACATCTATTTGCTTATTTCGACCACAACAACTTTGCTACATTTGCATCTGTATTGAAAATACGCTTGTTAAAAGCATTGCCATTTTGTATACACGTTAGACAATCATTACCTATGTATATTTCAATGTCCATCTTTTTTCCTGTGCCAAATTAAATATCAACTTATCGTACTTAAGACAATATCATTGTGACTGAAAACCTTAACTCGTAATCTAAATTCTTAGCATCTATACGTAAAAATTATACATAATATTTAGAATAAGTACCTAAGTAATATTGTATCCTTGTGATCTTAGGTAATAATAAATTTTAGATGTACAATAACCGTTTTTATTTGAACTTAACCACACAAACCGGGTTAACAATACCATAACGTCACGGTTAACTTTAATGACGTATCGGTATGTGGAATCCCTGAAATAAACAAACACCTAACCTCAAATAAGATAACTACTCTGTCAAACTGTCTCAGTCAGCTGGTTTGTTTGGTTGGTTAACTGTTACGTCATAGTTTGGAATACAAGTCGAGGAATATATTGACTGGTTAACTTATAACTAACCCGGTGTGTGTGGTTTAGTTCAAATAAAAATGGCTAATATGGTGGTCATATAGGGCATGACCACCAACTGACAGTTGACAGTAGCCTTGAGGAAAAACAATTATTTGGATAGATTTTAGATTAGTAATTTGGTTGTTTTGTATTGATTTAATGTTCCTTTCATTATAAACAGTCAAAAAAAAGTCAATCAAAATCAAATAACTATTAAGAACCACGTCTTGTTTATCGTCAGATTCCCCAGGGCGTGACGTCACGTGGACTTGCCCTATTATACTAGTTATAGATTTTTATTTAAACAAATATATATTTGGTGGAAAACGATTTATATAAAACTATTTAAAAAACAAGCTTGAACTTCCTAGTCTCATACTACTCAATTTTAGATTCCAAATAGAAGATTACTTTCAAAACAGGAAGAAATAATAAGTCTTGTAGCTAGTCTCGTCTCGTATCTCGTACATTGAGGTACAGACTAATATTTTTGAAGCTCCTGAGTTAACTTTCCTTCGGCAAAGTTAGAAGTAACTGCGTACAAAAATCCGACTTTCTTAGTTCAGGATCTTCTGCCAATGCAGTTTCTTCCAAAAGTTGTCCCTTTCAAGTGAATTTTTTTTAATTATTGGCTACATCTTATCATATGGATCATAACGACTCTCAATCTAGTTAGTTGTTTCATAATATTTTGTGTCTCGCAGTCTGGAAACCATCAATAAGCAGATGTTTTTTTCCCTAGCTCGTCTGACAAGTATCCGATAACACTGTAGCCTAATGGCTAATTGTATTTTTGCTCGTGCTTTCTCATGGCACCCAGTCCAGCACCAGTTTGTACAAGTTCTTAGCTAGGGGCTTGCTATATAGCTCAGCGTTTTCTTGCGGTTGGCCAAGTCCATTTCCCTACCGCATAATCAGCATGTAGGGTCTCCGTTGTATAATTTTAATTTGTACAAGTGTTCCTTTACTGGTGCATGACCAGTCATGAAACCTGTTATGATTCTCAGCTGATCTCTTCACAGTGTTAGCAGTTCCGCTGTACTTTTCAGGCATGGTTCTTTTATAAAGGTTTTCCCATGCATTTGCCTTGGAACGTTTACCCAGAAATTTTTATGTTGTTCTCTGATCCAGGTCTTTACAGATCCTCGTACTATAGTTTTCGGTATACCGAGAATCTGTCCTGGTTCAGGTTGCGTATCCCCTGACCCACTTTTTGCAAGTTCGTCAGCTTTTTCATTGCCCTCTATACCATATGGTACCCAGGCAGCTAGTCTAGAGGTCACTTTCTGGCAAGCTGAGGGGCTAGATCTGCGTCGCTCTCAAGGTTAGCTATTAGCTTACCATAGGTAAGTTGACGTACTTCTCTCCTCCGAGTTTTTTTGGAAAGTATTTTAATTTTTACTAGTTGCACTTCTAGCAGTATCAATTCGTCGACACTCTCGTTGGCATTACAAAAGATCTACAGGTTATGTACAGGTTATAAATGTCGCATGTATGGACCACCCTGTATTCTTCCTAAACTGATTCATCATTCATTTGATTATGTTATCTATAGAAGTATTTATTCAATAATTTTATCTTCCAAAATCAATTTTGTTAATTATATTCAATCTTAATAAGTCTTGATATTTATTTATATATATATTTTTTTATAAAATACCGAAGATTTCACTGAAATATAAAATTAATCAAGAGTATAGATAATAAGAATTGGCAAATTTATATTAATTTTCATCCAAATATTAAGATATTTACAATATTTTGTATGGCATATGCCATTATGTCAAATAAAATGAAATTATATCTTCTAAATTATTCATTTTTTAAATATATACATACTTACATACCTACCTAAATTTATTTCACAAAATGTACAATGTTCAGTACCGTACTAAGGTTTAAAAATCTTCAATTAAAATTTTGGAATGGAGATATATATTGAAAGATTGTCAACAGTAAAATTAGAATAAACAATACAACTGACGATACCAAAAAAAAGGGAATTGACCAGGATTTATGTGTGCAGTCTTGTTTCGACTTTCAAAATTATTTCTAACTTTTTATGTCAAAGATTATAGCTAAATACTATCATAACGCCTTACAAAGTTTTTGAAAAATACTTTTCAAAGAGCAGGCCATTCACTAAGAAGCAATAACTACTTCTCTGGCTATATATGCCACGACGGACATTCAAATAACACTTCTAAGTATAACTTTTATTCAAATTGTAGAATTTTTTAAATCATGCATTTATTCTATATTATTTGTATCACACTGTAGGTACACACTACCAGGTTTGAGTATAAAAACGATGTCTTTTTATTTCAGTTACAATGAACAATGTTCAATTACTTAATAAACTCTAGAATGTACGTAGAATATTTAATTTATTGAAAAATGGGTACTTATTTGAATACATGTTTGTAAATGTTAGAAAATAAAAATCTATTGTACATAAAACTGTTTTATTTACAACAACCACAATATAAGGTTGAAAAAAAGTTTGCTGCGGTCGTGGTAACTTGAAAATTATGTAGGTACCTACTTAGTTCTCAAAAAATGTATCAACATCTGTGCTCACCTATCACTGCAATATATTGAAATTGTATTTCAGACAACATGGAAAATGTTGTGTTTTCGCCGCTAGAAAATAAAGTACTTTCGGCAGACGTTGAAATTTTTTTCTGATTATAAAGAGAAATGTTATCAAAAATGGTATATGAATCGAAGTCCTCTTGCGGTTCCGTACTCGACGAGCATTCTAGATTTTGACAGACAGAAGAGTCATGACCAGTCGCATTGGCCAAAGGAGTGAACGCTGAAAAATCATCCAAAACTACATTCATTTGAGATGAATTGCTCGATGGTAAGTTTCTAATACCATTAGTAGATTCTGTATTCCATGTAACGGTAGTATTTGTTGCTATTGTGAGATCATACTCTATTCTTGATCTTTTGTCAACGTTACTAAAATCTACGTCTCTTTGTACGATCTCGGTTATAGTTATTGAAATATTAACAAATACATCTGATCTAAAAGGGTCTAAAAGTTCATTATGTTTCTCAATTTTTGAAATTGTGTCAGTGTAAGGACTTTCCTTGTCGGATTTTTCAAGGGAAACGATGTACTCAGATAGACCTGGGATTTTAATTTCTTGAGAAATATTGTAATAAAGCAAGAGATATTCATTTGGATCATTAGTTAGGGACACTGCAGATATATTAAGAATGCTGTCGTAGTCCGTGATGTGATAAATCGTGGTGAAATCTTCGGTAGGTAAAGTTTTCCTGAAAATGAATATAAAATAATATTATTGATTATTAAGACGGTATTTGAAAGTTGTATAATAATAAAACGTGTAAAATACTTTTAACAAAAAGCCATCGATATACTTCAACGTATGCAACACACAATACTCGAAAAAATGCTTGTAATGATTTGTGCGAACTATCAAGTTAATAATCAGTCAGCAAAAGTTATATTATATAAATTAAGTAGAATAATAACTATAATGTAAATTTTAAATAAAGACTATTATAAAAAAGAGTAAAACTTACTGATTTTTTGAAATAATTGGAATGTTTCCATTCTGGTCCTAAAAATAAATAAAAAAAGAAAAACTGTAGTATAAAATGATCTCACCATTTCTTTGGACAAACTATACAGCAATGCTATTAAAATTAGATATTTGAGAATAAAATCAATTTGTCTAATTTATAGAATATGAAAACTCACGTTTGCTGCAAATGTTGATATATAAGAAGTAAAGAAAACAAGAACGAATATAAAGTTAAATAAACCCATATTGTGACGGCGAAATAAAAATTAATCTAATCAATCTAGATTCTGATTGTGAAGCATTTTATAAGTTTATTTTGACTAAATTAGAATATTATTATCTTTCAGATTAGAGCATGAAATTTCTATTTAAAAAAATACCACAAATATATACAAATCAACCAAATTACAAATCTAAAAAATCTATCCAAATAATTGTTTATTCCCAGGACGACTGTCATATTAGTGTCAACTTCTCAGTTGGTGGACATGCTCACTGACCATATAATGGATGTTTCTTTATAGGCATTATGTAATTTGTAACAGCATCTTATTTTGTTGGAATAAGAAAATCACAGCACACCCTTTTGCTGTGAGCCACGCCATTTCAAATCCTTTTTATGTAATTACAGAGCAACGATTGTACACACAATAGGATTGCTTATTTCCATTTAACTCTGTGTTCGCAATAGAGAAATAATATATGGTGTTCGCCTCGCTCAAGTCGGACGAATACGCCATCACTGGACCTAAACTTTTTAATTTTATGGTTTATCGTGTGTTTACAAAGTGTGTTTTGATATAATCGATGATAACAGACCAAAGAATACGTTGTTTGGTGTATTCTTTGACAGAAACTAATAATAGGTGCGCCTTTTTTGACTACGATCTTGGCTCTCTTCCGTTATTGTGATCTGAGACATAGAGAAATAGTAAGAGAGGTTCTAAAACATTTAGACGGAGCTAATTTATGGCTTGCAACATCGGTGAAGGGAGGAAAAATTTCAGCTCACTTCAAAGTGAGTAAATCGAAAAGAGCGGACACATATATTAGCGATGTGAGCTGAGATCTGTCAAAAAGAACGCACCTTTTAAATCATAGAATAATACGATAAGATAGAGAGGTCAATCAATACAAATATTGTCCGATGCTGTCATCTACTCAAAAGTTACCTCTCTAATAGGTATGCAACCAAACATGCATTAATGCAAATAACAACACAAATCACCAGTAGGTGATCTATGGTCAGGGTTTGACGCGATGTGTCGAATTAATTTCTTTAGTTGAAAGCTGTCCGTCTTGATTAACTGTTCTGGGTTTAAATTTATTCTTAAATTAGTTTTAGTTTATGCTGCATGAATCCACCTTTAGGAATATCTGTTCACGTATCACTTCTTATTCTATATTGCTTTTTTGGACGTTGTCTAGCCTGGCATGTTATAGGACCATTGCAAACTGGGAATAACGACAGAGGTGGACTTTGGGATTATATAAATAAATAAAGTACATAAAGTGGTTGTTAAATGTTTATTAACAATTTCCAAAAAGTATTATCAATGAATAATAGAACCACCGCGAAAATTTACCAAGGAATACACAAATAATTATTGTCTATTGATTCATGTGTAAAATTGGTATGAGTGATAAAGACTATTTGAATATTTGTAGGAAAAATACTTATAGTGTGCCATCACTGCATATCTGTACAAAACCACTGATATTTATAACGGATTGCATGGAATATGTTGAGGCAGCGGTTGTGCTCGACACGGTTGAATACACTCTCATGATGGTCATAACATAAACATTATCAAACGCATAATAACTACTCATATCAGTTCTATCTAAAGTAGTTGATTCACATTCTTCATTCGTACATTTAGAATTATCAAGTCCATTAGCGCTAACCAGAGGCATGGCATCAGCGAGGGCAGAATAGTTTTTATCAACCGTTTCATTGACATCTTTAATATTGTTAATAGCGCCTGTAGCCCAGGTGAGGGTAGTTACTCCTGTTATAGCTGCATCAAATTGAATTGTAGAACACATTATAAAATCGGTAAAATCTACATTTCTTTGTAGGCGTTCAGAAACGTTTAGATCTATATCAGCTGTAATTGCTCCGTCATTTATGGATATTCCATGTTTACTTGTGTTATAAATGTTTTCGTATTCACTTTGGTCGAATATGTCAGCTTTTGCTTCGTTATTTAATTCCAAAGTTTCAGTATATTTATCAAGAATGGTAATTTCTTGAACTATATTATGATAAATTATTAAGTAGTCATCTGGATTGTTGCCTTGTGTTATAGCACTTATATTCAAAATATTGTCGAATTCGGTAGCATATGCAATCTTGATATCTTCATCAGATATAGTTTTTTGAACGAATTTCCTATAAAGCGTAAATACTGTTAGTGTATTGATAAATGCTATTAAATTTTATGTGAACACGTTGTAGTGTATGTTTGGTTGCCTATAGCACATCCTTTATTAATAGAAAGGCATTTTTAATAGAGATATCGGTAAAATGGTTAACGCCTGCATTTCAATTTTATTTAACAGTTATCGGAAGCGACCTTTTACCGGCACGAAAATATGTATATGAGGAGGAATAATACCAATATTAGTACAGACATTACATGGTTTATTCCCGCGAAAATGTGTATATGAGGAGGAATAATACCAATAATAGTACAGACATTACATGGTTTATTCCCTTGTCATTCTTCAACTATATTTCTAATATACGGAGCTAGTGATCTTTTAGGGTTCTTGTTAAAAACTTTTTTTCTAGTTATGATACGTATTTTAAATTGGATTGTTTCCCATTTTTCGGGGCCGTCCAAAGGGTTTAAATTAATATACTCTTTGAGGAGAGCCATAATTCGTCCTCTGGGGATCGGCCCAGCACTGTAGTGGAACGCCTCTGATAATTACAGTGTAGCAGTGTCGAGCGTGGTTAGTACTTGGATGGGTAGCCCACTGAGAAAGACCGTTGTCTAAATAGCCCGTACAGCCTGCAGCGGAGTAGCATATCACAGCTCGCAGGCATTATACCAATGAGCACGATATGTATAATGTAGATATGCCGTCTTTCGGAGGAGACGTAAAACCGAGGTTCCGAGTCCATGGATGTTGGGCTCGATAAAGAACCCTACCACTGGTGGGTTCGGCAGAATTTCCGGTTAGTGGTAGAGTGCTCCCGGCGTCGGTGATTAGCCTCAATCGCAGAAATGGACCGACGTTAAATAACCAATTAAAAAAATATATGTCGTCCTCTGTTCCAAACCTTAATCTTTCTGGTTCTTTTTCAGACATATTACTATATACTCAAACATTAAAAGAACGAAAATGAATAAAACGGAGTTTATGTGGTATATTTACATAACGTTTAACTTTAACATAGAAAAAGTTTGCGTTTACCCGGTGTGTTAATTATTAAGCGTTATTTTAAATGCCACCTATCGTTAGGCTACATAAATTACGCTTGGCGATAACGTTATACGCGCATAGTTTAAATGTCAAAATAACATAATATGCGCTAATACGGTCTGACGCTATTTACGTTACCGATATCTCTCTCTACAGTTGACAGAAGCAAACATGAGCACCGGATAATATGCGAACTAAAAGAAAGGTCATCGAGCCAATCAGGAGCGAATGTTAACGATTGTACATTAGTAATTGTTAACATAATCGAAATAATATGACCGAGTGATATTATAAACATACATCGATTTTAGTGTCTGTATCAGTGTTGTAAATGCGAGGATAATTATCCGATTTTTACATGAAATTTGAAAATATAGACATTTATAGCAGATGGAAGTTTTATTTTTGGCCAATATAAATTTTTTTATTTATATTTAGAGTTAAATTTTTAGCAAGTTTGACTTTGTTTACATATCTCTTGACACTATGGTATCGATATTTAGTTATCGATTCAAAATATCGATTGTTACTACAAAATTACAACTACAGCGACAAGAACACGCCCACCCAGGGCTCATGTTTGCTTCTGCCGACTTGTATTGAATTATTTTGAGTCCATTAAATTATCTCAAAAACGAACGTTAACTCAACTGAAAAAATTAAATTTGCTTACCTTTGGTTAGAAGAATCCAAACCTCTCGTGTTTTCCTATAAAAACATTTACTTAAATACAATAATTAAATAGACTTTATTTTGATTTATTATTCATATTTATATATAATGCTAATGTTAATTATTGCCAAATTCAAAGTTTAATAGGCAAGTTGAAATAAACGTTTTTAGATAAAATTATTTTGCTTTATATCTATTTACTTATCTATAACTGAATAAGTAGTTCATTTATTTGTTGGAACAATGTACGAATTAGTTCAGTTAGCTACTTTCAATCTGTACACAAACTTTCAAATTCCGAACTAATTCTCAAGCTTGTCGGAACCAACCTATTAATCATGGAGACTAGATATCTAGTGTCCATACTATTCTATTAGCATTAGTGAAATTTTTATAAGATCAAGTAGTAATAGTGCCAGACTTTGTAGAACAATATCAATGTAATATTATATTTTATTTAAATAATAAAAACTTCACAAATAAACTGTCTCTGAATTGAATGATAATTAAAAGGCCGGATCACGAAACAAGCAATCAACAGAGGAGTTATGTGATTCCAACGAAAGTCAAGATCAACAGGTTCAGGTGCACAGAGAGATCAATTAAATAGTCACCTCGTTTGTTTAAAACAGCCAGAAATCGAAAAAAATATACCCTATCTCCTCCTCTCCGCATTGCACACTTATCAACACTACAATATGATAGCATTTTAGATAATTTTAAGGATTAATTGTAAATTAAAGTAAACAATTAAAACTAAAAGGAATATGATATGAGGACCCAGAACAAAATGTCAATAACGTCATTGTGGAATGGTCTTTATGAAATATCACAAATACTGCAAGGTAGAGTTTTGTTATTCGTCTTATTTTTCATCACCCTTTTTCTGTCATCCCACTTTTAGGTACTGCTGAAACTAGGTCCTGAGTGGTCTAGAAACCCTATGGTAGACCAAAAAAATGTACCAATAATATATTCATCAATATCCCGCTTAAATCTATGTATATTTATAAAGAGGTAGCTACAAATTTAAAGTATTAATTTCTTACCCTCGGACTACCAATAGCACTGCAAAATAGACCAATTATAAAAATTAAGTTCAAGTAAGCCATTTCGGAAAAAAACTGTAGTTACTGAGAAAGTAAAAATTGTTTCTAAAGTAACTGATATAACAACATATTATCTTATCTTTCAAGTGAATTAAACTCTTGATAAACGTTAAGTGGTCGATATAATATGTATGTATATTGGAGTGACATTCACTAGGACCTAAGAAATCTATCATGCCCCCTACTTCTACTTAGTTCCTGAGGAAAGCTTCAGAAACTAGTAGCTTCCTTGGACCTATTTCTTGGAGGAATTTTAGGATACGTGCAGGCTTTAACTTAGGTAAGTGTCCCTGCTGTGGTCGACATATAAGTATCAAGTACGTTGATCATTCCACAAAATAGCGAAATTTCTCGACCTTTACAAGGAGATTTAGGTCCATTTTTCAAATTATTCTCTACTTTCAGCATAAACAATAAACGAATAAACAATAGCCTACTGGGTATAAACTCAGGATTGCAAGACAGAGGCGGGCACAGGAATTATGTAAATGAAGTTATTAGATGTTTGTTAAATGTATATCATTATTATTCAGTAAACTGATGAATAATGATCAAACGATAGATTAGTTATTACAGTATAAAATAACCTGATCAATAAATAATTTTTAGCTTGGGATTAAGCTTTCAATGCATCTTGCAGTTTTTTCCTTGCAAGTGCTACTCTTTCTTCTTGCCTCTTGATATCATCATCTGAAATGTTCACTGCATGAACCAATGGTTGTTTAGGATCGAGAAATACTCCTGGATTTTTTTCAAGAAGTACTTTGGTACTAGTCTGACCAGTAACTGGCTGAGAAGATACATGCAGTGCTGTAGCAACACTTTGGATGATTGTATCTTCTGTGACATTTGGTCCCACTGGTTTTAATCCTGAAGCAAATATCAAATAATAAAAATCCTAATATTTTATACATTCATGTATCAAAATCAATATGAATGTCTTACTCATTGAACAATCTACACTTTGTGCTACCAAGTTGGCATTTAATTAGATTCATCAGAAAAATTAGCTGGTATAATGAGTCTATTCAGCAAGGATCATTCTCAGCATAAATAAAATTGAAAAGACCACTTTCTCTACATTATAACATTAAAAAACTGTTTAAAAGTCGCATATAACATTTAAAATATGCCATAGAAACTATAAAAATTCAAATCAATTGGAAAAATACTACTGAATCTAATCAACTTATTGATTCAACTGCTAGCTGGACTTTTTAAATTATTTAAATACATTTATTTCGAATCAAACCTTTAGGTAATTCCATAGCTTCAAATTCAAAACCATCTATGTCACAAGCTCTTAAGCCTTCTAGTCTTTTCTCCCATATCAATTGCTTGGGTTTTTCTTGATTACCATTTTTATAATCGTTCTTTACTTTGCTCTCTTGAAACTTGTACACTGTTACTGGTTGTTTAAAAATACTGGCAGTTTGCCTTATAGGTGGAACAAGGGAGCCGTCATTGCGGACACCTCTTCCACAATATAAATCAACTTTTCCTACTGTTAAACCTGTTTTACGAAGAACATCGTCTCTTTGCCATCGTTTAGGCACCTGTGCACATTCATATTTAGTTTTTTCAATTGTAATACTAGCCATTAGTATTTGTTTATATTCAAGAAATCCTTCAGATGTGTACCAAAACCTTGTTAGTTTGTCGTACACTTTACATTATATGGTATATATTATATATCTGTCTTTTATTATTTACATCACCGAAAAGAAATGAAAATTAATTTCTATTAAAATACAAAGATTAATTTTGTAATGCAAACTTCACCTTTGTGTTTATGCCTGTTTTTAATTATAAGCCATATTTTTGCGATCTAGCGTCTTAAAGCGGATTAAAGCGATTCATTTTCGAGAATAAGTAATGACGTCACGCTTAAAAACGCTTGAAGCGGAAACTGGCGTGGTCGGGAGTGCGCCAGAAAACTTTGAAGCGGTTAGAGAGTGGACCAATGGTGTAGCTATTTTTTGTTTGGCAATAATATCATGAATTTATCAACAAACTCATAGATAACAATAGTTATTTATGTAACTAGTGTGTAAAGTAGCCTTTTTTTTGACGAATGTGAATATTGTCGCATGAGCCGCAGGCGAATGCGACAATCACATGAGTCGAAAAAAAGGTCTTTACACACGAATTGCATACAATATTTTTTCTACTAGCGAATATTTAATCAAAATACAAAAGTTTAATAGTAATTTTCTTTACGCACTAGTGCGTAAAGAAACATACTTTACGCACTAGTGCGTAAAGTAAGTTAAATTTTTCTTTAGAAGAATCCATCTTTATTTTTATAATAATCTAAAATAACATCATAGTTTTCTAAAAATATTCAATTCTTAAATATAAAATACAATTGCTTACCCTAGGTATGGTCGGAAGATCTCAATTTAAATTTTAAATGTCAGATTCAATTCACAAAGAAATGTCAGTCACTCACCGCCAACTTATGCCTATTTACCGTATTATTTCCAGTACTCAATAATTATTTAACAATAATTATTAGGTTACTTTACCGAATTCTATAGGTTTCTATCTCCAATTTATGAAAAAAACTTAGATTTAATATCCGTTTATTATACCTATATTTTTATAAGACTAGATATCTATAACTACATACATATTGGAATTTTTTCTTTACGCACTAGTGCGTAAAGTAAAACTCTTTACGCACTAGTGCGTAAAATAAAGTTTTACGCACTCGAAAATGTGTCTAAAGTACGTACTTTACACACGGTAGTAGAAAAAAAATTTTATTTGAAATTTTTTTTCCAAACATTTATATCTCTGCGGGGTCGTTGCGAGGTATCAAAGAACGATTTTGGATTGTCTGAAGGAATGTATAAAGTTGACCTTAATGGTATAATGTTGGAAGTAGACCAGGAAACCTTTTTATTATTAAAAAGGAAGTACTGCTTAAACTCCAATATTTTATTTGATAGTTGATGGAAAGTTTTATTTAGGTATAATATTATTTTGCTTATTAGAGATTAAGAATTTCAGAAAGAAAAAAATAAACAAGTACAGTATATGTGTCATGAGAGAAATTTCAATCCTCGAACACATAAATGAATAGATACAATAAAATATTTCTCCTGTATAAGCCGGGTAAATTATTCCCTGTTAAAGAAAAAGAAGAAGTTAACAGATATTCCTAAGTCTCTTCTTCTTTCCGTGAATCGCAGAAATATATAAAGGTAAAATATCCCTTCTAATACATGTTAATTGTGTCGATATATACACTGCTCGCCAAAACGATACTGAAAATAGAATTCACAATAACAATTTTCTTGTAAATTCTTAGAATATCCTAAAACATTGAATTTATGAATATTTTCTAGAGCTTTTCCACTTTCCCTGTGTACAGAAAATATCAAAAAGAATAGAAAAACGTTTCTTAAAATAATCTATACTTATATTTTTAAATAGGGCGGACAGTGTATATTGAATTCACATAGATGTGTATATTATCTCTGGATGACAAACACTTGTTTATGACGAACGGTGTGACTAATGAATAAATTTTAAATCGCTCGCTTTCAGTAACGAATTAATTGTTGAATCGGACGGTCGTGTCGGGAGTGTATATTCGTAATTTACGGGAATTTAACTGTGTTTTCGAATTTTCGGGAGTGTACCTTTATTCGAAATTATTTTCGGTAGTGAAACTGTGTGTGTCTTCGGAATTTTCGATAGTGTACCTATAAGTGTATTGTTCGAATTTTTGGTGGTGATTTCCAAGGATTATAATAATTCTATATATAAGGTAAGTCTTTATTTTATTAAATGGTACTTACTTATTATATACTAGCACTAAATAAATACTGTATTTCTTCATTTTCAATATATTTTTTTCAAAATAAGACATAGGTAAACTATGTTGATTTCTTTACTTTACCAATATATTATCCTTTCTCTAGTAGCAAAATAAATGAAAACAGTTTATTTAACAAGTTTTTATAATATTTTGGATCTTTTATGAATAATTTTTATACCGATTAATAATTTATCAACAAATTGAATACCTATTACTTTTGAAATAGTTTAGAACATTATTCATATCAATAGAGTAAGTTATATACTTTTCGAATCATTTTAGTTATTGTACAGTTGAGCATATATTTCATAAAATTTTTTCTTTATTTATCTATTTTCCAAAAACTTATAGGGTATAGCTTTTGTTGTTTCTTATATTTTCCCAATATATTATCCTCTCTTTATTTTTCATTTCTACTAGTACTAGCAATAAATAACTACACTGTATTTAAAATATTTTGGATCTTTTACGAATAATTTTTATACAAAAAGTTTAACCGATTAAAAATTTATCAACAAATTTAGTAAGTAAGTACTTATTTCATTTTAAAATAGTTAAAAACATTCATCAATAGAATAAGTTATATACTTTTCAAATCTATTTAGTTACTGTTCCGTCAGGTATTGATATTATAAAAAATTTTCTGTATTTATTTATTTCCCGAAAGAAATAGGGTAGCTATGCTTTTAACTATATTTTCACAATATCCTCTCTTTATTTCCCACTATACAACTACTAGCAATAAATAAATACAGTGTTCCTCCAATATATTTTGGATTTAAAAAAAATAGTTTAACCGATTCATAATTTATCTGAGTACTTATTATTATATACTGCATGCAAATAATTGCTTACTGCTAATTATTGACATATATAAACTTGGAATATTTTTACAAATGATGTAATAGAAATTAAAACAGTTTATACACTTAATTTTCAAAAGACATGAGTATAAGCTCTATATTGTTTTCTATATTTTCCCAATTATTGAGTACTTTCTTATTTGATTTTGAAATAGTTTAGAATACTCTTTGATACAGTAAATTATATACTTTTCAAATCTTTTCAGTTATTGTACAGTTGGTTACATATTTTATAAAATCCATTCTGTATTGATTTATTTCCCAAATATTTTTAAGATGTTGTTTCCTAAAAATATTATCCTCTCTTTATTTCTCACTACTACTAGCAATAAATAAATACACCGTATTTAAAATATTATGGATCTTTTACAAATAATTTTCATATAATAAGTTTAACCGATTTATAATTTATCAACAAACTGATATATGAGTATTGATTTTGCAATAGTTTAGAACACTCTTCAATAGAGTAAGTTATATACTGCATGTAAATAATTGCCTACTGCTGATTATTAACATACAGGGTGTACCAATCTTACAACAAACTTCAATATGTGGGTTATTTTAAGAGATTTCAAAAAATGTTATCAACAAAAATAGTAGATGTCTTTAAGGTCCATATTTTGACATTATATCGAACTATACAGAGTGCTGCATAACTCCGTTACAAATCAAACATGATTTTTTAAATGAGAACCCCCGTTTATTATACCGAATTCGGATTGCTCACATTTTTTGAAGCTTTTGATATAAGGTTTTGCTACGTTATACAAAGTCCTTCAAAAGCTATGAACACGTTTAGGTGAAAATCGTAGGTAAATCATCAACGCTCTGTAGCTTGTTGAACGTTGGAGGAAAAAATTTTATTTAGTTTCGTAATATATGCAATATCTCCGTATTTTATTAAATTTTGATTATTTTCTTTTTTGTATACAGGGTGGACGGAATGTTAGTTTATATATTTTAGTTGTGGAGATGTGGCTATTATCACATTCTTGGCATTCCCTTCACTGGGTTTAATATATTAATTTGATTTCAGCGTTGTCTTCAGTCCAGGATTATGCTCTTAGAGCTTCTGGACGAATAATATCCACCTTGTACTGATGAGAGGCGCAAATACGCCGCAAGTGATATTATTCCTTCTAATTTATAAACCAGAATGGTTGGTTCTATATTTTCATATACCAACCCCGTTTATCTTGAAAGTGTAATTCATTATTGTCTGGCGGGGCATATTGCCCGAGAAGTAGATGTTGCTTCCTGGTGAACGCTATATCCTTTGGAGATTAATTTTCTAATTTGTAAAACGTTTTAATAGTATTACACTATTATTTTGGCGTCTATTTGATATTCCGTTTTTATAATTCCTGACTTGGAATGAAAATGTACAAACATGAACAAATGAATTCAAACACTTTGCCATTAAAGACAAACTTCTGGTAGGGTGCAGCTGATAGAAAACATCCTGAGCCGGTGGGGAATATTTTCTGTCGGTTGTAGATTTTTTGACCGATTGATTATATTTTCTACTGGCTGGGGTCATCTTCCAGCCATGGGGGACAATTTTCCATCTACACAAGGTAACTTTCAGCCTTATAATTCCTTAACTTTTCAAAAGACATACCTAAGTAACCGATGTCGTACCTCATTTTTCTAAATATTGTCCCCCATTTCTTTCACAAGTTGGCTATTTTTCAAAAGACATAGGTAAGCTATGTCGTTCCTCATTTTCCTAAATATTGTCATGCCTTTCTTTTTTTTAACAGACATCGGTAAGCTTTTTATTTTACCTGTCAAGGACGCCACATGTAACACATGGTTGCCTACGATTGACTTTTTCCTTCACGGATGCACGCAGTACCACACTGTGGGAAAGTGCTCGTTCCTAGGATGTCGGTCAGTCTCGTTTGCAAAGCGGGCGGTCATCCAGATGGGGCGAGTGCGCTTGAGTGTTTTCCGTTTGTTGAATGGGTATGGATTAACAAGTTGGGGAAATTGTTGTCCAGTATGGGCTATCAAAATATCGTAGAAGCCAAAGGTGATACATGGCTATTTGACAGTTTTTTAAAAATATTTTTAAATATTGTACTACCTTTCTTCTACAAGCTTATTTTTTCAAAACACATAGGTAAGCTATGTCGTTCCTCATATTCCTAAGTATTGTCCTCTCTTTCTTCTACAAGCTGGTTATTTTTTCAAAACACATAGGTAAGCTATGTCGTTTCTTATTTTTCTAAATATTGTCCTGCCTTTCTTTCACAAGTTGGTTCTTTTCTAAGCAGATATTGCTAAGCATTTTATTTTACTTGTCAAGGACGCCACATGTAACCGCTTGTGTGCTTACGATTGACTTTTTCCTTCACGGATGCACGCAGTACCACACTGTGGGAAAGTGCTCGTTCACTAGGTTGTCGGTCAGTCTCGTTTGCAAAGCGGGCGGTCATCCCGATGGGGCGAGTGCGCTTAAGTGTTTTCCGTTTGTTGAATGGGTATGGATGAACAAGTTGGGGAAATTGTTGCCCAGTATGGGCTATCAAAATATCGTAGAAGCCAAAGCAGTTACATGCAAAATGGCGATTGGAAGGATTCTGACTAACTACTAACAATTTTTTTCAGCGCTTCCTTTTCAGCATACTAACACTCTCTTACAGGCTTCAAGATTCCATCGGATTTTTGTTGAATTTTTTAATTCTGTTTGATTTTCTGTTCTAGATATTTTACCAGGGATGATGGATACGCTCTTCAGAATTTATTTGGAATACTTGCTGATAGGCCTATCTCAGAAATAATCAAAAATTTTTAGATAATTTTTCATTCATTAATATAAATTAATTTAATTTTTTTTCAGCGCTTCCTTTTCAGCATACTAACACTCTGTTACAGGCTTCAAGATTCCATCGGATTTTTGTTGAATTTTTTAATTTTGTTTGATTTTCTGTTCTAGATATTTTACCAGCGATGGATATATACTCTTCAGAATTTATTTGGAATATATCGATATATTTAAACTTGCTGATAGGCCTATCTTATAAATAATTAAAATTTTGGATACTTTTTTTTTATCAATTTAATTTTTTGTTCCAGAATTTTTTTTCAGGAAACGATTTTTTAGGTTACAAAAGTTAATACTTATTTTTGACTTTTTCAATTTGGAGCTACCGATTTTTTTTCCAGCACTATTAATAATTCAAAATTTCTATTCTGATTCATTATATTATATTTGGTAAAGTATTCTTTGCATGTTTATTTTCTTAACTGCATGGGTTCAATATTTGCATGCTCAAGCTTGAGTGTAGTAGGGGTTGGTGATGTTAATTTTAAAATATCTTTTTACTGTGTAATTTATGTTTGATATTTTTGGTTAAAATATTGTAACAAATGTATTTTATAGATGTTAATATTTTGTTGATATTCGATTTTTTATAATTGTTGATTTAGAATGTATTTGTTCCTGATTGTATATTTTTATTACTGCACTTTGTCAGTAAAGACAAACTTCTGGCAGGGTGCAGCCGGTAGAAAACATCCTGTAAGCCGGTGGAGAATATTTTCCGTCGGTTGTAGATTTTTTGACCGATTGATTATATTTTCTACTGGCTAGTGATATCTTCCAACCATGGAGGACAAGCGTTCATCTACTAGGAGCAGCTCCAGCCACAATTTTAGTTATATTTGTTTATAAATATAATGCTTTGTGTATTTTGTTAGGTTAGGTTTAAATATTGACGGTAGCATTTCTACCCCTTCGACGGCACCGACGCGATTTTCCCTTTGTGTGTAGTATCCTTATTAGTACGTACACCTTTTGTATAAATTTCAACCAGTCTTCCAGTTTATTTCATTATCATATGTCAGAATATCGCTAGATATTTCCATTTTTGCGAGGTTAAGCGTGACGTCACAATTATGACGTCACTCTTAAGCTACACTGTTAATCCGCTTAAAGGCGCTAGATCGCAAAAATATGGCTTTAATTTTTTTTAGATTATCGTGTCACATGTCATAGAGATCAAAATGTACAGGCTTCAGATCATCTTCAGAGTACGGACCACAGATCATCTTCAGAGTACTGTGTTCACATAAGTCCCGGTCCTTCAAACAATAGCATAGAACAAAGCTTATACATCATATGTCAAATTCTTAAAACTGACAACGTAAATAAACGTTTCATTGTCAAGTACTGGAATTGTAAAATAATATATTTACAAAAACAAATAAAATTAATACTTCACAATCGCAAATGAGCCAAAATGGAAGAATCAGTTGGTGCACAATATGCAATTCAAATAGCAGTTCATACACTGAAGGATAGATGCAAAACTTTACAACAGAGACTTCAACTTTTAGAACAAGAAAATGTTATTCTTCGTTCAAAATGTGCCTACAATGAAGAAACCGATATATCCTACACAGAAATAGGTAAATTGAAAAAACATCTAGCTGAAGTAACGGAACAGAAAGATCATTTACATGAACGTGTTAAAATGGTGACATCTGAAAATCAAGAACTTTGGACTAAATTAGGAAAATTAATAAAAGTAAATAATAGTTTGAATGAACAATTCCAAAAAATAAATGAAACGTTAAATCAACATACAAGTCCTCCCACTTTATTAAGGTAATGTAAAATTTTTGTTGCAATTAATTGTGTGTGATTCCCCCATTTCTATAGAATTTTACAAATGATATGATGAAGAATAAAATGTTCTACACAATCCGTTAATATGCTAGAGCCTTACTTCAAACTGTTTTTTCGTCATTTGCAATATTATGCAGAAATTGGATGACACTAGTATTATCCATGGTTATCATTTTTATTTATTAGGTCTAAAACATTCACTCAAAATAATCCTGTAATAAAACATTCTTCTCAGAAAAACTTGGAAGTTAATGAAAATTTAAGTATGGAACTTGAGAATATTTCATTAAAGTTAACAGATAATTTTTCCAAACAAAAGATTGAACTTGAGAAAATGTGTACTGAAATAGAAAGCATTCAATGTGCAGATGATGATATTATAACAGATTCATTTGGATTCAATTTTGAGAAAAATGTGGAAGAGGAAGTGTATGACGAAATAAACTATGTATTGGATTCATTGAAGCAGCTTAAAGAGGAAGTTTTATTACAAAGGAATGTCCTTTACAAGAGTGTCGAGCAAATGGAATGTTTATCAGCAAGTAAGTGAAGATTTTAAGTTATATTCAACCAAATATTTTTTCACACTTTTCTTTTAGAAAAAATAATCTGTAAAAACTGTGATAAAAGAAAAAAAACTAAAATAGAACAGACTACATCTACAGATGATATTCCGAGGATAGGTGTTGATAAAAGTACTGAAACCCATAGCTTAGTGGAAGAAGAAAGAAAATCACCACTCACTCAATCACTTCCAATTGATGTTGAAAAAATTTGTCCAATTTGTAGCAAACATTTTAGGAAAGAAGTTAAATTTGAAGAATTTCAACAACATGTGGAAAATCATTTTAATATTGACGTTAGTTCATTTGAATTATTGTAGGTGGTTAAGCTTAGCTTGTTGTGTATTGTTTATTTACTGTTTGTTTTAGTTGTGACATTTAGGATCACCATGCAAATTTTATTTCCCAAACTTATACTTTGGTACACAGTTTAATCCAACATTATACTCTGCATAAAAAATACTATGAACATAACATTATTTTTTTAAACAGATTATATTATTTTACTTGAACCTGTATCATGGAGCAATAGAAAACAGTCATCTACAGAAAGACCGCTCTGAGTTTACTACTTTCGGATTAGAAACTTATAGCGATGAGGTGTTCAGATAAAGTGCAAAAATGAACTTAAACGAGGTGAAAAAGACCATAAAACCGTGGCCTACATTACCCGAAAATCGCCGTTATCAAGTGCTTTTAACTAGACTACGTTTAGGTCCTATAAGCTTCTAATCCGAAACTGGTGAACTAAGAAATGCTTACTATACCAAAAAAATGCAAAATTTTGTTAATTCAAGTTAAAAACTGAATTTTCAATTAATTGAAGAGGTTAGTCTTCACTGTCATGATGATATGTATAATCTTCCATTTATTACTTTTTTTGTGTACTGAGGTTTTAGTTATATTATTTATATCTACATTGAAAGAGATAAATATATTTCAGGTATTTTTATAACAACAGGTTGCTTTTATTTCAATAATAAAAAAAAAATTAATGATGTTAAGAACAGATGAGACCCATGAACTTAGTAGTGTTGAGACAATATAAAATTTTGTACCACTCAAGATAACAAAACTACTGAGATAAAATTACACAGATAAATCTAAAAACAATTTCGTATTTGGATTACACAGCCATTGTGGGACCAATAAATCACTTAGAGTCATTGTTTGGAGTAGTAGGATTTGGTTCAGATGAACCAGCAAAGTGAGGGGCTGAAACACCCTTTTGGTTATCAGCAATAATGTAATGCTGGAAGAAGTAATACTAAAGAAAAGGTAAGATCTGTCCATTGGAAAGATCTAGAATGGCTGAGACAATCAAAGTAACACAAACAGGTGTCTTAAATAGGTCACTGACGCCTGAAGGGCCCCTCAAACTGGGAGGGCAAGAAGAAAGTAAATTCATAGGATATCTGGGAGAATCTAATATTTTTAAAAAATACCGAAATTACTGCTTCTACAAAACTTTCTTTAAAAAAAAACATATGTATACCAAAGTTATGTGAGTAATATTTCTATTCTAGTAAATTATTTATATCCAGAGCCAAAAAATATGCTAAAAATAAATTTGGAAATAGTTTGTAGTAATACAAGAATCTGACAAGCTTAGGTGACAACTGATAAGGTGGTTGATATCGAAAGTGTTTGTTTAAGAAATGCAAATTTGAAATTATATTCTAAAATACTTTTTATTTTTCCAGAATGTTTTCATCTCTTCACATCATTCAACATTTTGTGATTAACGGTGCAATAAAATTATTATTTATTGAAGAATAATGGAAATACTTTTAGTTTTTTAAAATATAAGTGAGCATATATTTGTTATCTTAGTTGAAATTAAAATATTTAAAAAGACATTGTATTCTCTCACTGATATCAGGAATCAGCATCAAAGTTTTATACATTGAAGATATTGTACAGAAATTTCCAAAAATGTAACTTTGGAAAGATGATTATTTTATTGCATTTTAAACATTTGTCTTTGGATGAAATAATCTTTAACCGAGGGGTAAACCGCTGGTGAATTTTGGTGTACAAGCTTGCGGTATTAGCAGGAATTAGTGGGTATTACAGGGAATTACCGTGTATTACACAGGTATTACTGTGTATTACTAGGAATTACCGAGTAATATTAGGAATTAGTGGGAATTTTATGGGTATTATGTGGTATTACTTCTGTGTAATACAGGTATTACTTGTATACTAGTTGCTGCGCATTGCGCAAATACATAAATCTCACATGCGCCATACACTCTAATTGCAAGAATCTCAAGATCTCAACCACAGAGTACACCATTTAACAAGAGACGAAAGCTTTGTCTGTTCCTTTGAAGTCGGACTTACACGATATTGAGCGGAAATACGTCGAGGCATTGGTCGCGTTCATATCAACAAAGTTGATCAGGTAGCGATTTTCAGAATAACCCATCATTTCTTAATTCTGCTGAACGTTCTAATCGTATTAAACAATTATTCATTCATCTGCGATTTCAATTTAGTTTAATAGCTCCCAGTGATGTTCATCCATTTTCAAGATACACAGGTCTAAAATATCTTCAAACAAAAATATGCCACGTCATTTTATATGTTTATTCACATAATATTTGTCATAAATGACAGTTAATGCATCACTGATCGATAGCGTAGCGTATTTTAATAATTCTGATGGGAAAATGGCGACTGCTATCACAGCACTCACATCAATCAGTTGACAAAACACGCGTTCAGCAGGAAATTGATTATCGTTCCGGTAGCGCTACGTTGAGATGAACGCGACCAATGAAACATAAACTACCTGATACACTGAGAAAAATAACACAAGTATTGATTCGAAGTAAACCCATAACTACACTAAGAAAAATAGTAGTGTTGATGAACATCACGCCCAGTTAGGACTATAGAATATAGAAAACCATTGGGAAGATTCGAGTGAAGAGCTAAATTACTCTTCTGATAATGACCCTGACGAACATAACAGAGAGAGAGAGAGAGAAATTTCTTAAACAGGTGAGTTGATGTGAGTGGTATGAGTGGTAATTTCACTGAATGATATCAATATTCTTAACATTTATAGATAGGATACCAAATCAGAGATCAAGTAATTGAAGAGTATCAACACATATTACCACAAATAGGCAAGGAATTACTATTTATTATTGTGTATTTCTAGGTATTACAATGGAATTATGGGTACTACAAGGGAATTAGTGGTATTACAGGGGAATTAGTGGTATTACAGGGGAATTACTAGGTATTACTAAGGAATTACCTGTATTACACAGGTATTACTGTGTATTACTCCATGAAAGTGGAATTAGTGTACAAAATTTTACCAGCGGTTTACCCCTCGTCTTTAACAGTATATTAAGGTCAGTCCTAAGAAATTGACAGTACTATGTAACATAACATAAGTAAAGATCAACTAAATAAAAATTGCTGAAATTAAAAAACGCAATGGCTTTATAATAATTAATTTGTACTAATTGGTATGTAGTATAATTCTGTCAAGATCATTTTGAAAAAGGAACATATTAAACTTTCATAATTTGGCCAAAATACTATCAAAATTCAACATAACCTGTTTCAAGTCATTTTTCTCCTCCTCGGATATTAAACTGACACAATATTCATCAAATTTTTTTTGTTGGTAGTTTTTTAAAAAGGAAAACGATTTTCTAATAGTTGCACCCACATAAAGTATATTCACAACAACCTGTTTTCCTTGAATGTTCTTAATAAGAGGAATAATGGATGAAATAAATTTATGTGGTCCTCGACGACATCGAATTAAAGCTATTCTGGTGTGTTCATTTAAATATTTTGCTCCAAAACCGGCTCGGATTGATGCCACTCCAAAATCACCGTGTAGTGATTGTACAAGAGATTGAATAGTCGTATAAATAAAGTGTTCTTTTAACTTAAGAGAGGAAGTCGGAGATTCTCCTATTTCATTTATTTCTACAAGTATATACCTGAAAATATTGTCTATTTTATAAACTGTATAGCATACACCTTAACAATATTACCTATGTTTATGACGAACCATACTTTTCAAAATTAGTAAATAAACAAATATATTCTAATACATTTTGAAACTCCCAAATCTGATATAATGGTTAGGAAAATATAAGGTTATGTTATTAATATCCGGATCATAAATATCTAAAAGAAAGGGTTTCGATGCGTGTTCAGCGATAAGTGATATCAATGTTCCGTTCCTCTGGCGTGGAGTAGCAATGTGCTCATATCATAGATCTGATCAAGTGTATTTACAATAATTAATTATGCTTTGAGTACTTTGAAGCCATGGACATACAAGATAGCCTCCGTGTTTGAGCGATTGAAAACCTTTTTCAGAATTAGGAGTGCGACTCCGCATTCTATAGAATTCTGCTATCGACTCTTTTCACACGTCTTGTCGACAATTTCTTCATAAAAAATTCAATATCTGTAAAACAGATATTAATAAGTCAGGAATAAAAGAAGAGTTGCCGATAATATACAGAGTGAGACTTTTGGTTGCTGTCGACTGGAATAATAGTCATCCACTGTGGAAACCCAGTACTCTCAGTACAGATTTATATTCATCTTGAACTGTAGGAAGTTGGTTCTAGAACAGCCTTCGAGTCAACTCGACGAGCGTAAAGTTAGTTTCTGTACTCTATTCACAGAAATAAACAACTCTTTCTTTACTCCGTACTTCACAAACGTATAAACCCAGTGTGTGATTTCCGGTAAGCTATGCGCTTGAATTTTTTCCTTGAGATGGCGCTGGCAACTGACTTCCTTTAAAAGTCGGTATGATCGGTAAAATAGATTCCATAATTACCCTTTCTGAAACATGGCAGTTCCATGTGCACACTGACGAGATTTTTATCCCGTATTTAGTGAAAAATAACAAAAGTTTAGTTCTAAAACATAGTTCTTGTGAGTTAAATCTATCAATATGAAGCTGAACGTTTCATTCCCGGCAACAGGATGCCAGAAACTCTTCGAAGTAGTTGATGAACATAAAATTCGTATCTTTTACGAAAAACGCATGGGTCAAGAAGTAGAGGCCGATGCTCTTGGTGACGAATGGAAAGGTTATATTTTGAAAATAGCTGGTGGAAACGACAAGCAAGGTTTCCCGATGAAGCAGGGTGTTCTTACCAATAGCAGAGTTCGACTTTTACTTTCAAAAGGTCATTCTTGCTACAGACCCAGACGTACTGGAGAACGTAAGAGAAAATCAGTTCGTGGGTGCATCGTTGATGGAAATCTCAGCGTTTTGGCTTTAGTGATTGTAAGAAAAGGTGATCAAGAAATCCCCGGTCTTACTGATACTACCATCCCCCGTCGTTTGGGACCGAAGAGAGCTTCTAGAATCCGTAAGTTATTCAATCTTAGCAAAGAAGATGACGTTAGGCAATATGTTGTAAAGCGCCCATTGCCCCAAAAGGAAGGCAAAAAGCCAAGAACCAAAGCTCCTAAAATCCAACGTTTGATCACCCCTGTAGTACTACAAAGGAAACGCCATCGTTTGGCTCTAAAGAAAAAGAGATGTCTTAAACGTAAAGAAGAAAAAGATGTTTATGCTAAGAAGTTGGCACAGCGCAAGAAGGAATCCAAAGCTCGCCGTGAATCCTTGAAGAGACGTAGGTCTGCCAGTATGCGTGATAGCAAGTCTAGCACACATAGTGGTCAAAAGTAAATTGTATTTTTATATTTTTAAAACGATGTGAAGAATAAACATTGCTTAAATTTACTTGATTTTTGTTTGAAGTACCTTCAACCTAAATGAAGTAACTACATTAAAATTATTTTGAAAATTCCACCACAATTGATATATAATTTATAATAGCTTAGTCTTCAGTACACTTATTATCATACTAAAGTTGATTTGAATAAAATTTTGTTTTGAATGATGAACTATTCTAAAAAGCTTTGAATCCAGTTAATCAAACACTTTTGTTTTTATTACATTTCTAGAAACCTATTTCGAGTGAAAATAATATGCATGATATACAATTAGTTTTTAACCAATATTTATGTTACACATTTTATCAAAATTATTGAACTAGTTAATTGCCTATCATAGATTTCTTGAGTAAGTAGTCCAGTTTAGTTGTCTGCTTTTCTTGTTAAATCAAATGTTCCTTTTTAAATTTCTAGAACCTATTAAAAGATTAGTTATCACCCTATTCACGTAAAACAAAGCCTAGCCTATTATCAAATTGAGGCACTAGAAAATCTTTAGATTATGTACAAGCTTGTAGAGACATGACATGAATAAATATTTAACTCAAAATTGAAGAATTATATTAAATCTTTGTTGTGGGTAAGAACTATTTGCTTTGAAAGCCGAGTACTCCAGAAATTTCAATACAATATAGGTAGATGCTGTAATGGACCAATACTCAAGTTTTGATCTAATATGAGAAAAAGTACAATATTTTTGAAACCAGTTATAAACTCTTAGTTATAGTTCATTCATTGAGTCACAGGTGAACCTACCTAAAAGTATGGATATTGAATGAACTTTTAATGTTTTTTATTTGACAGAACTGGGGTGAAAGAAGTAGTTCTTTTTGGAACCTTGCTACGGATCTCTAGTACTATGAAGATTTTATTTAGCTCTAGACCGAAATCGTCAATGGTGAATTAATGAACTATACATTATTTTGAAGCCTCTTACATGTCTTTCAGAAAAATTTTAAATAGTCTGAGTATAAAAGATTATTGTTTATAATAAGTTCCAAATAATGTAAAGAGTAATGGTCCAAGGTTGGAACTTTGTGGTACACCTGAACTAGAAGTGCAATTTATACTTTTATAACCCTTGTAATGAAAAAGTTATTGCCTATAATGAATGTAAGAGAAATCTATCTTTATCAAAGAAAACCCAAATTGGTTTTATTTTTTCCGACAAACTAGGTAGCGCTGAGTTCTTGTGTAATCAGTTCCAAAATGATATGGGAATGCCTAGCAAATTTAATGAACTAGGCGAGAACAATATAGTCACCTTACTGTGGATTCCAGGACACACTGGAATCGAAGGAAACGAAATAGCAGATGAACTAGCGAAGAAATACCTTTTGGGGGCCAGAACCCTTTTGCGGAATCAGCTCCAATGTAATATTGGAAGAAATAGGTAAAGCCGAAGAAAAGAGAAGATCTGACAATTGGAAAGATCTAGTAGGGCTTAGGCAATCAAAGATTCTTCTGGGTGACTACAACCTGTTGAGATCAAATGAATGCATAAGTCAAAGCAAAACTGCACTAAGAGTTTTAACAGGAATCCTAACGGGGCATTGTCGCCTGAATGGGCACCTTAAAAAGCTCAAAATAGTGGAGGAAGAAGATTGTAGATTTTGTGGAATGGAAGAGGAAACCCCAATCCACATGCTTGCAAACTGCACAGTAATTCGGAATCCTAGGGCATGGTACCTGGGAGACCACTGGATAGAAGAGGGACAGTTACCTAAGTTGAGACCTGTAGATATCCTAAGATTCCTCCGGGAAATAGGACTGAAGGAGCTACTAGTCTCTGAGACTCTCCTCAGAAACTAAGTGGAAGTAAGGGAGCACAATAGATCTTTTAGGTCTCAGTGAATGGTACCCTAAAATACATACATACATAAGATAATTTCAAAGATTTGACTGTATTGAAACAGGATGATAGTTGGAGGCCATTTTTGTAAATCTTAACAATACTAGCTACTTTCTAGGAGAAGATTTAAGGATAAGTCGAATAAAATTTGATGAAGATTTGCCAAGTTATTAAATCCTCTCTTCGTTCAACACATCATAGTGCAATGTTCCTGTGCAGAGTCGAGACTTTAATATTTGTAGATCATTGGCTACTTTTTTTATCCAGTAAGATTCAAGGAATTTTTTTTATTGTTCTAGATTATTATAAGGTATAAAAAAACACAAAAATGTTCTACAAATAAATATATTACTCTTTTATACAAAAACAACTTGAATAAATAGTTCAGTAAAATTATAAATATAGAACGTACAAAATATAGTGCAAAATAAAATCCAAATATACAAAATACACTGTAAAAAAATTCAGATTAACAATATGGCAAGTTTTTAAAATGTAATGTAAACATTTACCTACTTAATCAATAATTAACGTGTTTTTAGAACTTAATACTTATCATTTCGACTAAAATCAATTTATGTATAGACGTGTTTGAAATTGAGGTCATTGACAGCTGTTTCAAGTGGAGTAAAAGTTATGGCACTATAGTGTGTTAGGATAATATAGCACTCAAAAATAATACTGCAAATTGAACTGGAAAAGTAATGAGGATTAGGTAAGAATAAATAATGCTAGGAAAGTATGCCACAGAAGTAGATTGATTATAAGAAAAAAGAATAAGCAGGAGAACAAAATTGACGGTAAACAAAACAATATTAGACAATCACTTGGATATGGAATTGAAAGTTGTGTACTAAATAAATCAAAAAAGAAACAGAAGACAAGCGTCAGTAGTCGTCAAAGGAGTCACTCGTCTATATAGGATATGAACAATCATAGAGTAAATCGAGTGTGGGAGGCAAGAGTACACTACGAAAGAAGAGTAAGTGAAAATGGCACTATTTTACAGAAACTAACTAATACTTGGTCAAAGTCAGTAAAAATAATGGACAAAGTAGATGTTACAAACGCTCTACATCTATGGATAGATGAAATACTGATTCCATGTAAAAAGATGGATTTTGCAAATAAAATGAAGATTTCCCAGCACTTGGCACAAATAAATATCCCAGTTTTGCGTTCGCGGAGTTTTTCTGATTGATCCTTGTCAAGTACCCATTTAGGCAGATTTGTACACGAACTTCAACCAAAACAATTTGTTCGCACATGCGCAACTCAACTCTTATTAGTACGAGGATACCTATTTGAATAGAAGACGGGAAAGAAGTAGATTTGAATTATTTTATTAAATCTCCCTTGTTGATGTTATGGACAAGCCTGTATATCGTTCGTGGTGTATTTTAACCTTGTACAGATTACAGTCTGCACATAGGTATTTCACCAATCCGTAATAACCAGTGGCGGATTAACGTGATACAAAAAAAATGTTATTTGAGGTTTTTCTCCCCTGATCGACTTAGTCCCGGGTCCCGCAGGAGTAAAATCCCCCACTGTTCTTAATTTATCAGGGATTTGTTAGAAACAAGCTCTGCGAGCAAAGCAACCGATTCAAAAACTGGAATGATGTGAAGTGATTTTCTCTACATGCATATCCAGGAAAATTTATCTACAGCATTTTCATCGCATTTTACATACCTACTGCTTTTAATCGAAATGTTTATATCGGTCAGTTTATTTAAAATACATAATTCGTGCAATAAATTTGTTCCTTTTTTAAATTTCAGTTTCACTTTTGCAATTATCAACATTTATTATTGTCTTTTCAACCTATAGATCAAATTTTGCAAAGTTTAGTTAAAAACAATTAAGAATAGTTAATAACTGTATTGTTGTTTGTTATAAACAACATTCAATAATTTATTATTGATGTAGGTAGATAATATCACGTTTTTAAATAACTTTAAACAAAAAAACTGGATACAGTGTGGATAAAACTTTTGGAATCGTATTTTCCATTAAAAAAAGGTCGAAGTTTGATTCCAATTTACTTTAAATGATTATAGAAAGTCTGCTGATTGTAATTCATTTATGTAAATTTGACAGGTTTGACATTTAAAATAATAGGCCATTTTTAGCGAGTTACTGGTTATAACTATTACTAAAATGTCAAATCAGTGACCACGGTAATAACTTCAGTTATTCCGATCAAAAAGTGGACTTTCTTAGTTGTGAGATTATGTTGATTTCTGTACAAAAGTTCGTTTTAAAGTGGTTCAGGATATTTACAACTAATTATTGTACCCGCTACATTTTAGCGAGTTAAGAACTCGCTAAAAATCGCCTAAGGTTTTCACTATTTAGTTGGTAACTTATCAAGTTTAAAATAAAAGTAAAATCAAACTTTAATTAAAGTCAATAGTCATATCACTAGTCTTGGTAACTTTCGTAAAATTTAGAATACTGTAAACATCTTATTGTTAATTAGAAACAACAGTTGTTAGTCGATTGATAATTCTAAAAACTACAGATATTTTTTTTAATATTCTAACTTACAGGGTGATTAAAGTATTAGTTCTACATGCAATCCCGGTGAAATAAAAGATCGTTATCATCTAGTAGGCACCAATTTATGTTGTTAATTCGCTAGAAACAAAAAAAATCACAAACCGAGAACTTTATTAAGTATTGACAAGATTCTTTTCAACAAAGTAGGCCCAAATATCCCCAGCTTTAGAGCATTCAACATTCCATTTATCAAAAAAAATAATTATTGTTTGTCACAAAATTTATATGCAGGTCTTTATATATTTGATAGTTGTCAAATATAAGTATAACTCTGTTCACCCTTGTCAACTGCCATGCCTGTAACTTGTCCTAACCTCAAATTATAATCTAAAGTATGACTTATTAGCAGAGCACTGCTTCTGACGAGATAATGAATTAATTATAAAGCGGTGTTCATGGCGGTTAGAACTTGGATGAGTGACCACTGGAAAACACCGTCGTAGAGCCAGTACATCCTGCAGCGAAACACTTTAGACTACTAAGGTGAGTGGTAAGTTATATAAAGATACTCTTATTCCTAACATTCATTCTTGTTATTGTCGATGTCTCTGCACAGCAACTTACGACCTTCAGAGTTTTCTTCTTGCTTGATTCTGCTACTGTAGTAGATCGGATGGTTGGTTGGATCACAGGAATTGCACTTTGTAGGTACAAACGCGAATAATTAAAATTCACCGTATTCTATTATTTCCGAAATCAACTGTCGATACCGAGCCTTTCGATAACTTTTAACGTCGTTTTATCCTACTGACTGCGCCAGTTAGATCGGAAGGTCATCTTTATTTAATACAATTATAGACAATAACAAGAATAAATAGTTGGAATCAGTTTAAGCTCGGCGTTGCCTTCGAGTATCTTGCAGCGTCGGATGGCTTTTATAAGGGGTGTGCAAGAATGTTCATATAGCTAGCATATCATAGCTCGTAGGCATTAAATAACCGTCTTTCGTAAAAACGAGGTTTCAAGTCCATGGATCTTGGGCTAGATAAAGACCCCTATCACTGGTTGGTTCGGCAAAATTTCCGGTTAGGGGTAGTGTTTTCCCGGCGTAGGTGATTAGCTTTAGTCGCAGAAATAGGCCGACGTTAAATAAAAAAAAAATGGCAATTTGACTTGTCCACAACTTATAAAAATAAATGGTAAATATCAAGAAATTCGTTCATTAACTTGACAAGTAGACCAGGGTCGATAATTTTTGAAACATAAAAAAATAATAGTGGATGAAACCCATTGGAGAAGAAGAATATTATAAAAATGAATGGAAAAATAATTTATGGGCGACCTAAGGTCGGGAAGGGGTAGGGGGTGAGTTTTTAATGATAAAAAACGGTTTATCTCGATTTCCGGCAAAGCTACAAGTCCTATGGAAAAAAGTCAAATGGCAAAGTTGTAGGTAATAAAAAGATCTACAACTTTTGTATCTACACTTTTTTCACATAACCTCAAAATTTATGTGAAAAATTTAAAAAAACCAACTTTTTGGGTTTTTATTTCTATCTTTTACAAAAAAAAGTTTTTCTTCACGAAATTTTGTGAAAACTTCCTTTTTTATGTCCCAAATACACTGTAATTTATTTGATTTGAAATATTGATTTTTTTCACCTTATTTTTACTTAATATCGAAAAAGCACCCTAATCAGCTTTTTTCAAAAAGTTGGTGTGATTTCTGTTCATTGAAATCTCTACTTTCCGATGGTGTGAAAATATATTACTATAGTAAATCTTCTCAGAAAATGGAAAAAACTCGAATTCGAAAATGTTTTCAATGCCATTTTTACACAATTTCAACTAAAAAATGTGACTGCTGCAATTTTTTTCAATTAAAAATTTGATTTATTAAATTCTAATTACATTTATGTTATATAAAATCTCATACTATTGAATTTAGATACTTTATTCTAATTACGTTATTCATCACAATATTTTGTGCATTATCTGAGAAGATTTACTATATAGTAATATATTTTTTTCACACCATCGAAAAGTAGAGATTTCAACGAACATAAAGCACACCAACTTTTTGAAAAAAGCTGATATTTTGACGGGTGAATTTTCGATTGAAAATTAGGGTGCTTTTCGATATTAAGTCAAAATAAGGTGAAAAAATCAATATTTCAAATCAAATAAATTACAGTGTATTTGGTACATAAAAAGGTAAGTTTTCACCAAATTTCGTGGAGAAAAATTTTTTTTTGTTAAAGATAAAAATAAAAAACCCAAAAAGTTAGTTTTTTGAATTTTTTACATAAATGTTAAGGTTTGTGAAAAAAGTGTGAACACAGAAGTTGTAGATCTTTTTATTACCTACTACTTTGCCATTTGACTTTTTCCATAGGACTTATAGTTTTGCCGGAAATCGAGATAAACCGTATTTTATCCTTAAAAACTCACCCCCTACCCCTTCCCGACCTTAGATTGCCCGTAAATTATTTTTCCATCCATTTTTATAATATTCCCCTCCTTTTCCAATGGGTTTCATCCTACTATTATTTTTTTTCACTTTTTATTATTTTTAAAGGCTTCTACCCTGGTCTAAAGTCAAATATTTTAACTGGAAATTTATATTTTTCACACTTTTTAAATTGAACAATATTTTATTAATTTTTGACAGCACTTCATATTTCAGTTCAGATTGGAGGGTATTTGGGTGTTTTTTAAAGATATAATTTAAATTTAAAATAATTTAGTCACCCTGCAGTGAATATTCTAATATAAATTCTAAAAATGTATTGTGCCCACACTAAGTTTAGGTTTTTTCAACTTATATAATTTTTCTTCGTTCATCTAGCTGAAATTACTACTTACTTAGTAACTTTAATAGGAGATCGTGACTAACTAGATAAAGTTGCAACAGATAACATCACCTAGTTTGATTACAAAATATCTAAATATAAAGATAAATATTTTGAATCAAAATGAAATGTATTACGTGATTCTAAAATTTAAAATAAATGTTAGTATAAATGAATATTAATGTTAAATAAATGCATATTTGGAAAAGATAAGGTAAAATATGAATTCAGTATACAGGAAGTGCCACATATAGTCTCACTTTTGACAAAGAAAGGGAATACAAAACAAATTTCAACTGTTTGAAATGACATAATCAACAAAGAAAAATAAAAGGGAAGTACTTACTGTATACTGTGTGTACATAACGAAAAATATCAGTAGTTGTAAATTAATTCTCCAATCCGCAAATAATAGCTTTCATAACACTAGCAGCAGCTAGAGATGAATAAGGCTGCCATTCCTTTCTTCTAGTACCGTCCTTATAGTCTGATATTCCCCTGATAACGCAGAAACTGTCCTTACAGTTTCCTAGAATCGATTCGATGACGGTATCGAATTCGCAATCGAACGCAAGTGCGCCGACTTGGTTTGCGAATTGTTGACGTAATCGATCGTCTTTTACCACTTGACGACCTGAAGCTATGGTGGATAGATGAACACGGGGACAACCTTCGAGTCTAAAAATCATAATGAAACATTAGACAAAGACATATCTATAAGTCGTTTGAAAAAAAAGGTGACTAGAACATTGAAAAATAAGTGGGGTCTACTAAAGCTTGACAAGTTTATCTGAAGCTACGCGGCATCGGTAAGGGAGAGAGGAAAAATTGCGAATATCTATCAAAAACGTACCAATGGCGTACGGTACCTATTTTTACAAAAGTATTAAAAATAATAATAATTATATATAGAAACTGATTTTTGCTTTGCTTTAAAAGGCTAGGTATTTGTTAAAATAAATGTTAAGAATCGTACTTGAATTCAATATGGATACGAAATAGTTCAAAATCTGACACTGACAATACCAACGCCACTGGATATTCAATAACAGTCAATTGACGAAGTGAGAGGGAAAAACACACGCACGCGCTTGCCAATAGAAAGTCATCTGGTCGCTAAGGAACGAAGGCCTTTCGATAAATTTCACCAATTGAGTTAGTTCGGAGGGCGTGGTTTTCGCACAACGCTGCCAGAGCTTGAAGAAGCCCATAACAAATTTGGACAAGTGTTCATCTTTCAATATTTATAAATTGAAAAAATAATGTTAATAGACAAAATCCAAGAAAACAAGCACATTAAAGAATTAACGTTTAAAAATATTGTTAATACTGTTAATAATAAGTACATTTTCTAATTATTATCACTACATACTTAGCACTTTATCTTTTTCATAGTTAAACGTGGCAATATCGAATTTTTTCGACTGCATTCCTTTCACGGCTTCAGATAAAACTTGCCAAACTATAGGTAACCATTTTTTGTAGACATTGAAGATGCAGGGTTTTTGAAAAAAACTGATCTATTTTTTTTACATGTTCGTATCGAATAATTCTCAACTTTTTTGAGGCCCAAATTTCAAAGAAACTTAACGTTTTTTGTTATAATGCTAAAGGTATTAATGAAAGAAGGAAATAGGGATGATTTTGACTAAAAATATGAAATATTCAAGAATTGCGAGTAGCTTTTTTAACTGAGGATATCTTGAACACTTACACTAATTTATTATAATTTTCTTCTCGGAGTTCTTTGTTTAATTAATAACTTTAGCATTATAGTGATGATATTCAAGTTCACTTAAAATTTCAGCTTAAAAAAGATGTTGAAACTACTTGGTACAAATCGTGTAACTGGCGCTATCTATAAGAGTTAAAACAAACTTATGGGGTGTGTCATTTTTCAAAACAAAACAAAATTTCATTACAATCTTGCTAGTGGTTTCGACACAATCGTAAAAAATGTATATACAATTTTTTACTAAGCAACAACACTTATTTTCCAGTATTCTACTTACAAGGAGGACATCCTTTTTGGAAACTATTATGCCAAAAATAATAAGAATTCAACTACTACTCTCGAAAGCTTGCGAAATATTAAAAAGGAAATAGATTATTTGAGGAATTATCGATATTTGAATTAATATCATTGTTGTGTGTTTAAATATTTATTGTAGTTGTCAAATAATGTATTTTTTGTTTTCTAAAAAATGTAATCTTGACTCAATGAAATTGAAAACAAGCGTGATGCCATTTTTTGCAGTAACTATCTTTAATTACGTTTTCATAAATTAAGAAGAGACCATCAATAACTAATTGAAAATACGTATGTTTATATTAGATACGTTATTCTTTCTAAAGTGAATTTTGAAGAGCCTGCAGCATAGCTGATAAAACGAAAGAAGAACTAAAGTGACTCAATTACAGTATTTTGCATTGGCACCAATTGTGTTATATTAATGGTTCTTGCTGTATACAAAAACGTATTAAACGTGAGATTAAAGCCGTGTTAAAGTAATACGCAGGTGATTCGACAAACGAAAAATAATACGTGAGATTTTGTGTAAATACACAATCATACTATTAAAACTCCTCCTAAAGTACTTTATGAACATAGTAAATATTTGCATATCCCTATTTAGAATAGACAAAAGTTATAAATACTGCAAGGTAAGAGGGTGATCCCAACGTAGCAGCTATACTGGAGCGATCATCAAATTGAATGAAAACCGGTGGTATGAACTATTAAACTAAAATGAAATCGAAAATGAATGAATAATTATTGAAGTCATCTATCAAATAAAGTTAGGTTATGATGTTATATCATAATTCAGCAGAATTGAGAAATGATGGATTATCATCTTTGTTGGGATGACACTGTCATGGAGTTCTTGAAATCCACCGATAGACTCTATCGATAGATGTCTGTGATATGTCAGATAAATGTCAGGTAGAATGTAGTTGATCTATCGTTACACGATTATAAGAACGTTTAAAGATTGTCAATTGTCATTCGCTATAATAGAGGAGTTCAGTCTAAGGTCAGTGTAGCCAACAAAAAGAGGTTTTTCTGACAAGAATGACAGTTAATGTCTACCATTGAAAACATAAGATTTTTGCAGGTTTTTTATCATTGCGAACATCTATATTGCTTTATCAAAACAATGAATACACCCCCGAAGCATAAATCTTAAAATTTAATATGACGTTTTAGCTGAATAATCAACGCATCAAAGACCAATAATTCCAGAAACTTTTGGCATGTCACCATTTCACTTCTGTTATTCTGTCACTAGATATGTCAGATGTCAGTTTTATTTGTTTTTAATGATATTCGTTTAATCGTTCATGTTCATTTTCGTTCAGACTTTTCTAGTTCTAGTTAGTTGTATCTCTTAATTCTTCCGATTGCTTTTTCCAGTGACATCTGACATAACTAGTGACATAATGACAGAAAAGAAAAGGTGAATTTCCAAAGGTTCCTAGAAATATTGGCCACCGATGCGTTGAGTATTCAGGTAAAACGTCATTTTGAATTTTAAGATTTACGCTTCGGGGTTGTATTCATTGTCTTAATAAAGCAATTAAGATGTTCGTAATTATAAAAAACCTGCAAAAATCTTATGTTTTGAAAGGTAGACATTAACTGTCATTATTGTCAGAAAAACCACTTTTTGTTGGCCACACTGATCCTAGACTGAACTCCTCTATTCCAAATCTACCAGATTCACCGAGTCTCAAGCCCAGTAGAACTGATAGATGTTCGACAATCTATAGGTGAATTTAAGAACGGCTTTGGTAGACACCGTATTTATCGATAGATGTATCGGTACATTTAAGAATTTGTCTTATGTTGATTAGTATTTGCTTGACAGCTAAACTGAAAGTGTAGAAGTAAACGGTCATTTTGATTAAAACATTTATGTTCATGAAAAAACTATGCACAAGATGGATGGACTCTATGCAGTAGTAATAGGATTGGAAAGAACTATGTTCATAAAAATAGTATTTAACGTGTTTTAATAAATCGTAAGTAATTGTTATTGATTGCAGCACACCTTACGAATGTTCTTCTTCTCAATATTGTTCTAGGTGTTGTGAATGTTACCTTTTTAACTGGTTTTCTAAAACTATTTACAATAGGTCTTACAGTATGATATCTTCTGATTTCCACCTTTTTAGCCGATCTTTCATGAGAAAGCAATAAAAAAATTAAAAAAAAAGCAAACATAATTTCAAGTAGAACGTATTTACATGACTAAATTCAAGTCGTATCATTTGAAAAAGAACGAGTTATGTAAAAGTATGTACATATGACAATAAAGTAACTGTTTCAATATTTGACACTTTTGTCCATTTGTCACTAAATAGAAAATCAAAATGTATATAAACATGACCACAAGAAATTGAGTGCACAAATTAACAGAAAGAGAGGACTGGGAGATTGGTCCATCTGGTATACAGACGGCTCAAAAACCCCTAATGGAGTTGGAGTCGGTGTCTACAGAGCAAAGCCAAGGACAAAAATCCACATAATATTGGGAATCTATGCCACAGTGTTCAAGGCAGAAGTAACTTCCATTGAACATTGTGCAAGAGAAATAGCAAGGCAGGGAGTGAATAACAAAACAATTGTTATTTACTCGAACAGCCAGGCACTAGATTCCTGCCAGGTCAATTCACGACTGGTATGAATAGGACTCTATGTGTGCCCTATCTGAGCTAGCAAGTCATAACAGACTATTTCTGGCTTGGGTACCAGAGCACACAGGACACAAGGACAATGAAGAAGCTGACAAACTGGCTCGAGGAGCAAATGCTCCCTGTATTGGCCCCAAACCTTTCTCTGGTGTAGCTAACATATACAAAAAGGCAGCCATTGAAAAATGGAAGCAAACTAAGTTTCTGGAATGGTGGAGAACAAGGCCAAAGAGTTCATCAAACGACCGTCGGCCAAAGTAACAGAGGACCTGCTGCTAAAAAGCCGAAAGGCTGTTAGAATCATATTAGGTTTACTGACAGGACACTGCAGAATCAACAGTCATATGAGTGTTATAAAATTGGCAGAAACAGACCTTTGTAGGTTCTGTCAAGAGGAAGAGGAATCGGCAGAACATGTGTGAAGGCCTCGCAAGACTGCGTTTTCTAGAACTTGGCAAGGAAAAACCAAGGGCTACAAGCTACCTCGAAAAGCCTTTGTCTACTAGTCTATGAAGCCTCGTTAGGAGATTAAAGCTAGACGAAGTACTTTAATTAAATCAGAACGTCACAATAAATCATCAGAGACAGAAGGCTAACGCCAGCTCTACCCACTACCTAACCTAGAGCACATCCTATGCTACGGATTTTATTATAATTTTAAGTAAACCCTCTAATAAAATGTTTAGAGATTGTAGCTAGCCTGAAGGCTAATATTTTAAAATTGGTCGCAATGTGTACAGCGTGTTCCAGAACACCATACCCGATCAAAGGTACATTTTTTTAAATGGTACATTCATGTATTTAACTTCAAATTTGGATTCTGCTTGACTTTGAATCACCCTGAAGTACTAGCACCAGACAAACTTGCGAATAGTTCACTGTTTGGCAACTCTAGTTGTGCCGTTGCTGCCTTTACAACGCGGTACTACACAGTGACAGTTGCGTCGATAATGACTACGCCACTTCTTAGCGCAACGGCCGTCATATTAGTGAACCATTCTAAAGTTTGTCAGCGTCTTTAACTTTACATGCCGACGGAAAAAGAATGGGGTGATAATGAACAAAACCGAGAGAAACTTGAGGACAGAGAGAAAATTGGTGAATATATCACGTCACCAATCTATACGCTGGTTTCCAACCGATTCTCGTTCCCATTTAAACTTACTAAAAATACCTACCAACTGCTATTTAAATTCCATCGAACTATAACTATCTAATCACGAAATTATTCAACATAGAATACATAAAAGTTCTTTAGTCACTCGACAACAAACGAAACAAGAATAATCATTCGTCTAGAAACGATGTTTACTTGGCGCCTCTGAGACTTAAACATGTGATCAGTTGCCAAACAATCGGACGTTTTCGGTGATGACGGTCTGTACTTTTATCTACAAGTGAAAACAAGAAGTAGAAGAGAAAAGTGACGAAACCCTCTACAAATTTTGTCGAAATCCAAATAAAATATTAGTATTGATAAGCAAATTAAATTGATTAACTAACCGTTTCCTGGAGCTATCCTGAGGCGAAGGATGTGCAACTTCAATTAAATCCTTTTCTCCTATACTCATGTATAACTTGTCAGTCTCGGAATCGGGCATGTTGAAGTCGGGTTCTGTCTGATTACTTAAAATATTCAACCCGTCTCGTAGATAATTCAACCAAGGTGGAGTTAAGCCGCTGTCGTTGTCGGTGGATGTTTTCAAATGTGTCGCGATTTCTTGTAATTTTGCGTTTGATGGACGATAGGGTTTAATTTCGAATTCGTTGCCTTTATCTGTAGATTTCGCTGATTCGCAGTAGAAATAGATATTTCTATAAAAGAAAAAAGAAAACACATACTGCAGGTAAAGGGTAAATAATTTTAAATTTTACTCACTTGTTCTTTACTGGGCAAGAAATAACAACATCTCCTAGTTTGACATGTCTGTTGTAGTCGGTATAATGGGGCACACCACCACCTACACCTACTAAAAATACGTAGTCAACTTTTTGGAAAGTCCCCAAAAGTCTAGTAGTTGTATTTCCTGCAGCTGTCATAGCTTCTCGAGTATGACCGACAGATGGCAACTTGGTACATACAATTCTATGAGCACCTATATTACCTAACGTATATACATTGGATTCACCTGAAAAATAGATAGTCCAATTTGTAAAAATTGACATTTCCACTTATATATAAGTGCTGAATGTGTTCAGATCCAAATGTATTCAAAAATCACCCACTGATTGTTTTCACGATTATGATTGTCTATTAGGTGTGAGGAATTAATACAAAAAAAACAACACTGGAGCTTTGATTAACAGTAATATTTGTGACAGCATTTATAAAAGCATAATGTATTGTTACAGTTTACGCAGAGCTCATAAGCGATCTAATTTACAAAAGCTGCAGATTTATAGAAAATAATGAAGGCGAATTATTGAATTATGTTTAAAAATATGTGATTAAATATTATCAAGATCGATGAAAAAAAAAACAATTTAATTTGTTCAAATCTTCACTATATTAGAACGACGTTCAATATATATTCGCTAAAACAGTAGCTTTCTCAAATTTCATTATACCTCCAATCGTTTAAGAAAGCTATAGTTTGGCAAGTTTATCTGAAGCTACGCGGTATCGCTAAGGGGGGCGAGGAAACATGGCGGATATCTATCATAAACGTAACAATGGCGTACGGCACCTATTTTTATAAAAGTATTAAAAATAATTATTATATAATAATTATATATAGAAACTGATTTTTGCTTTGCTTTAAAAGTAAGGTATTTTTCAAAACACGGTATTTGTTAAAAATAAATAATGTTAAGAATCGTACTTGAATTCAATATAAATACAAAATAGTTCAAAATCTGACACTGACAATACCAACGCCACTGGATAATCAATGTCAATTGACAAAGTGAGAGGGAAGAACTCACGCACGCGCTTGCCAATAGGAAGTCAGCTGGTCGCTAAGCAACGAAGGCCTTTCGATAAATTTCAGCAATTGAGTTAGTTCGGAGGGCGTGAAAATTATGGTTTTAGCACAACGCTGCCAGAGCTTAAAGAAGCCCATAACAAATTTGGAAAAGTGTGTATCTTTTAATATTCATAAATTGAAAAAATAATGTTAATAGACAAAATCCAAGAAAACAAGCACATTAAAGAATTAACGTTCAATCATATTGTTAATATAGTTAATAATAAAAAGTCCATTTTCTAATTATTATCACTACATATTTAGCACTTTATCTTTTTCACACTTAAACGTGGTAATATCGAATGTTTTCGACTGCATTCCTTTCAGATAAACTTGACAAACTATACTGTGTTGGCAAAACGCGTCACGAATATATATTGAACGTAGTTCTAGTATAATGAAGATTTGAACAAATTAAAATGTTTCATTTCAACATTTAGTATGGATCTTCATCAAGTAAAAGATTCATCAATTCAAGTATCAAGATCCATTAATATTGCAAATTATATTTGAACGGAACTTAACAAGTTAATGTGAAACATCTTTTTAATATCACTATTCACCGAACAAATTTTACTCATTAAAAAAATATATTCTAGCCACTGTTTCTAATTGGATGGTTGATGTTTTTGAATGACAGTATATTTATAGATAATTTATAATACCGAGTGTCCCAACTTCTCTTATGTGAAATATTTGAAAAAAATAGATTTTCAATGTAAAATTTATTACTTTACTTAATAAGTGAACATATTCAAATGAATAATTTGGAATATTCCAAAGAAAACTATAAAGTTATAATCAGTTTATATAGGGGACATTCGGTATATAAAAAATATAATACAATAAAATCTCCATCTCTCTTAAAATATTTCCTTTCTTTCTCAATACGGATATTCCTTTTTCAACGATATACAAAGAATACATTTTTCATATGAACCAAAAATATGGCGAAAAGTATTGTTTTTCACCATCTGTCACTTCATTATTTTGACGTTTCACGGGAATTTCTTAATTAAACGTCAGTGTATATCAAAGTTTTTTGTTAAATTTTCCTATTTGTTGGTTTATTCGATAGACGAGAAATAATTGTGTGTCACACATGTAGGAAACGCTTTAGCAGCCATTAACTATCTATCTATAATAGTTTTGGGATGCTAAAACTCATTTTCTGCCCTTGTGACACAATATAGGTACTATATCATATCTGTCAAAAAATTGCGTAGTATTTTCTTGTCCAATTCATAGATATATTTTATTAACTTTGTGTATCAAATATGGTACTTAGTACTTAGCCCCTGTATAATATACACAATAAACAACGAAAAGCATATTGTATGATACAAAAAAGTGAAAGTGAAAAGTGATAAATTTGTGAAAATTAATTTGCACATATAACTTTTGTACAATTTACAACGTGATATTAGTGAATGAATAAACATCACAAATGTGCACTTATCGTGAAAAGGTGAAGACCCCCATTTTTCGTCTTACCAAATCGAGGCCGTCCTATTTCTCGTGCAGAACTGGGAGGACCTATATATTATTAAATATCTGTTAAATCTATATTTTCATCAACTGGTCTATTTATATATCTATACAGATACGTGTATGAAGGCCACATAATGAAAAAGAAGAGGAGTTTAATTTGACTTAATTGACAGTTGAGATATAAACAAAGATAGCTGAAGTATTTTTAGCATGCTTTAATTTTTGTAGAAAGTGGTGTATTTAAAAGAAAATGCTCACTCCTAGGTTCAAATTATCTCAAGACGTTAAAAGTGTTACAATCGAAATAAGAGCTCCTTATTCTTCATTGCGTGAATTGCAAGTGGAAGTAGATGAAAATGTGTTCTTGTTTTTCTGTAAACCCTACTTTTTGAGACTGTTTTTGCCTGGCAAATTAATTGAAAATGAAAATTATAAAAGTTCTTTTGATTGCGATACAGGAGAATTTACTTTTACTTATGACAAAGCAGAACATGGTGAGCATTTTGAAGACCTTGATTTTATAACAAAATTTTTGGTTACCAATGTTGAAACTAGTTATGAGGATAAAAAGAATATTTTAGTAATCAATAACGAGGCTAAATTACCTAATGATGATGAACTATCCCAAGGATTTGGTTTTGCCTTAATGGGGCATAAAAATTTTGTATCAGTAAGTTCCGAATTCAGTGACGTTTTTGAAATAGATCCTAGTGAAGTTCATTTGAAAGAAAGACGTAAACAAAGGCTACAATTTGAGCAAGGAAAATTCGATATGGGGCATTATTTAGCAGATTATATAGAAAATGAAGATATTCTGAGTCTACTACAGTTTAAAACACCATGGAGTGATATAAAAGACAGTGACATCACTTTCAGTAGCAAAGAATTAGACTTTTTAAAAGATTTACCAAATGTAAATTATCAATTGTCAGATTTACAAATTAAGTTTGTTTTTAATGGATTAATTGATCTTTTGTTTGCTTATTGTTATGATGGAAGAACTACTGACTATGAAGTTAATTCAGAATCGGGTTGGACTATAGTTAAACTTTCTGCAACTTTATGTTGGTTGGATGCATTTGATAACCCCAAAGATGTCTTAATTTCAGCTTTCAGAAGAAGTGTTACATATCCGCTATATAGAAATTTTGAGTTGAGTTTAAAGGTGCTAGAAGATTTGAAACAGTTATTAAAATTAAGTGAAAAATACATAATCAAATGTCTGATTCAAATTTACTATATTTTTCTAGGAGGTGATTGTTGTAGATACATTTTAAACAATTTATTCATTAAAGATTTTATAATATACATTATGAATTGGGATAGAGACAGATGGAGAGATTTTTTAAAGGAAATAGATTCTTTGGAAATCAAAAAAGAAGAGCTGGGTTTTAATTTGGGTGAAATCGAACAAGGATTTTCTTTGGAAAATAGAATGGAAAAGTTGAAAATCAGTGTTGTCAGTGATGATAGCGATGACCAATCATCAAGTGATTCAGATGACACCAGTGACTCTGAAAGTGAATCGAGTAGTGAATATCAAACTGATACTGAAGTTGATGGCAAAGAAAGGTATATTACCACTGACCTTTAATTTTATGTTCGAGAAGGGAAAGTTTTGTTAGGAAATGCACAAATTATGTTTCTTTCACTCGAAAAATTCAAGTTTACTTTACTTTAATAGTATTTGTATTTATTAACAAAACTTTTGAATTCCGAGACACGTCAATTATATTGCTTTTAATGTGTTTTAACATTTATATCAATTAACTACATAATAACAAAAATACGAGTTAAATTTTACAAAAAAAATTGTAACTAGAACAGTTCATGCAGCTAAATGAATTTATAATGCCAATTTTGACAGAAAACTTGAATACTTTAATTCAAGATATAACATTATCTTTTTGTACAGGTATTCATAATGCATTTTGTTTATTGGAAATGTCAATATGTAGTAATGAAAACGTGTAATACATAAATATATTTTTTCTAAATAGAAATTCTCGAGTTTATTTATATTTTAATATAATTAAAAATATTTACTTACCAACAGTAGTGTATCTAACGTAAGTCTCTTTATTTTCAATCATGGCATCAACAGCTAACTTTTCACAGTACTGGGCAGTAATAATGGCTATAGTAGGTTGTTTTGAACTAGCAACAGTGGGCATTTGTTTAACAATAGTAACTTGATGGGTGTCATGAGATTGTTGACGTGTAAAAGCACCGTGTTCCATAGCTTTAACGACTTGACGAGATTGTAAGGCAGAAATACATTGAGCCACTTCTTCTTCGTCCCAACCATTTTCTCTATAAAACATCACAATTCAAATAAAATCTAGAGGAACAAAGATACATTTACAAAAAATTTGATAAAAAATCAGAAATGTTGGTTACTTGACCTTGCAGCAGTAAGTAGATATCAATAAATTTTACTTACTTAGCAACATCTTTAATTGTAATGGGATTGGGGTATGCAGATTCAATTATTTCCAAAACCTTTTCATCTGTCAATACAATGATGTGGCCCAGTGAATTTTCTTCTGCTGAAACTTTATAAAAATATACATTAAAATATTTCTAGAAGAATTTTACTTCTAACCATCTAATCAAAGTCTAAAACTAATTATAGGTTATCTTCAAACATATAATGGGTTACTTGGGCCTCTCCCTATAGTCCCTATACTCATGTGCAGGAATGGAGCATTCATTTAGAGCATATTTTAAGCTCTGATCGTGACTTGGAAACAAAAAAAAATCTATAGTTTAGAGTTGGAAGAGATCAGACTGCTACCAATGTACATTAATACATAGTTATCAAAGAGGTGTAATACTCTGAAATAAAGAGTAGGAAACATGGTTTGCAGTGTTGAAATTTTCATGGGTTCGAAAATTACACTGATACCAAATAACTAACAAAATCATTTCCAGAAATCACCTTCGAGTCTGTGTGGAGATTGATAATGACAGTAGATTATAATCTGTATGAGAAGAGGAACCAGAACAACAGTAAATTGAGTGAAAACAACATTTTTATATTCTGAATTTTTTTCACTGCATTAATTTGCCGTTTTTGCCAAAAAAAAGGCTTATCAAAGCTTCGATTTGCAAGACATTCATATTTGTATGTATAATCTAAAATTAGTCTATGATTTACAATATTTATCCAAAAGTTTCTACTAAACACACAGTAAAAAGGTTTAGCCTAATCAAAGTACACATAAAACCTCACAAAAAATACAAAAAACTTGAAAATTCAAAATTGGGTATTTGAAAGGGTGGTGTTTAACATGAGAAAAAGTTTACAATGTTAGGCATGCAATTTTCCGGAAAATCGTCGAGTGAAAATTTTTGTTTTTGTTTTTTCGCTCTAATTGTTTAAATAATAAATATACAGAAAAACTTCCAAATCAAAATTTGTAGCTGATGCATTTATCTACAACCTTTGTCTAAAAAGTTTTTCTGTAAATTAAAAAGTTTACGAGATAAAATTAATTTCAGTGGTATTCAATTCGTGGTTACGCGCAAACGGCCCGTGAGCCAAATTTATTATCCGCTCGACTTAAAAGTTAATTATTTAGGGCTTATAACATTCTGAAAAAATAAATAAACTCATGTCAAATGTAAAGAAAGATCTCAACTTTTGGATAGAAATACTTTCAAATTTGAAAAAGTAGATTTTCTGACTGTAATATCAGTTTATAATAATTCCTATTTAATTAATACTTACACCAGCGAAAATTCCTTTTGGATTTGCAAATGAGCATAAAACATTATTATTATAAAAGCAAAGCCATCAATATTTAGAATTTTAAACGAATGCTTCTTAAAAATCTGTTTTTTTTGCATGCTTAATTTTACTTGTTTTTTTTAGACTTCATTCAATTACATCTTTTTTCAAAATTAATATAATTCAATGAAACTTTACTACTAAATACTTTAAAGCATCTCCTATCGAAACTACTATACAGTTTTTCTATAAATGTCAAATTTTTTAAATAATAGACAATTATTTAAAATAAATACTTAAATCAGAGGTCTGTCAGCAAACCTTCTATAACTATTTATACCGTTTATGATATTATCTAAACATTTGTGAACTTTATAATGAACCTATTAAGAAGTGATCGCGATACAAAAGAACACACTTACGGCTCAGGTAAGACAGAGAAGGGAGCACAAATAAAGGTGAAAAAGCAGATGAGAGAGCGTGGAAAATCGATGATAAAACATTAAAAAAACATTTTTTTCAATGTATTTGTAGATACCCCATTTTAGAACACATTTCATGTGCAAATTTTTTTTCTAAATGTCATTGTTTATTTACTTTCATAAAATTAAAAACATGAAAATTGATGTTGTTCAAAAATACTACTATGGAAATTTCGTATACAAAAAAATGTTTAGACACATTTTGTAGATAAATGTATTAGCTACAATTTTTGATTGGAACATTTTTCTGTGTTTTCATTATTTAAACAATTAGAGCGAAAAAACAAAAACAAAAATTTTCACTCGACGCTTTTCCGGAAAATCGTTTGCCTGGCATTGTAAAGTTTTTCTCATGTTAATCACAACTCTTTTAAATACTCAATTTTGAATTTTCAAGTATTTTGTGTTTTTTGCGGCATTTTACGGATATTTTGTGTACTTTGACTATGAATACAAATACATTATTTAGGATTAGTCTGGTAAAAAAAGAAGTTTTTTTACTTCAAAACAAAATCAGCTTAGATGTATATGTTGCTCTAATTGGTTTCACATCTTATTAGTTAGGTTAGGTTATAAAATACATAATATTAGTTTAAAAAAAACCAAATTGTTAAATCACACTGATCTTTACCAAGTAATGGAGGACCTAGATCAATTCGACAATATCCAGGAGCTATAAATTCAGAAATATCTACAATTATTTACAATAACAAAGAGAAATTAATTAAAAACTTTACTTACGTGGTCTAGGTGGTACTTCAGTTGCTTCCTCTAATTGCCTTAATTCAACTTCTAATTTAACTATACTTTTAAAATTGTGCTGCATTAATTTCATAATTTTTTTAATAAAACCAACGTAATCTAAGAAAAAAATTGTTAAAATCATGATTACGGTAAAATAACTCATTATCATACCTCGAGGAAATTCTTGAGGACTAACTAATTCTCTAAAAAAGTCTTGAGCTACACCAGCCTGCCCACCATCAGTCTCATCTTGCTGGATATTATTTTCTCTAAACCAAAATCTGATAGTTCGTGATTCTGGTATGTGTTTTCCAGTTTCTTTGTTTACTAAAAATACCCTGAATTCCAGAGAAAGTTGAGCTGGTGACGATACACCATTTTCTGAAATTAAAATATAGCAATTGAGTATAGTTAGTTATTGTTTTAATATATAAGGTAAAGTAATCATCTGCAGACTTGTAAAAATAAGCTCGTAGACTGGAAAAGAATATATCCTATGCACAAGCTTATTTTTTAAATTCAATCGCATGTAAAATGGCTTTAAAGCGGTCTTGTTTGGTTATTGTTACTCTTGTTTATACAGTGTGACCCATTTTGTTTGGAAGCACCCCTATAAAATCCGCATTTTTCAACCGATTTTGATTTAGTCTTTTTTGTTAGATTCAGTATCCAAAACAGTATTTGGGCACAAATTTTCATACCATAATAGCTATTTTCAAGGCACTCAACGTTAATTTTTCTTTGCCAAAAAAGACGAAAGTATATTAGGCATTTTTTTTTCTCAAATATGACTACACCACTGGATTCAGAATCATCACAAATGTAAACTATCAAAATTTTATAAAAAAAGTTTTATTAACAACAAAGTTATCACTACATGAATTTGGAAAAAGTTGTTTTTTAATTAATTTTTTACTAAGAATGTAGACACATTTTAAAAATGGCAACATGGTAAACAAAAACTAAATAACTTCATGTAATTCTTGGAAGGTGAGTTATCCGCAGTGATTGACGAACTGCCACTAGCAGAAAGAAGAAATTTGATATTTCAGTAAGATGGTTGTTCTGTACACTATTCTAGGATTGTCAGGCAGCGGCTTAACGAAAAATTTCCAAATGGTTGGATAGGTCGCGGTAGCGAGTTAATCGAATGGCCTCCTAGATCGCCCGATTTAACTATATTGGATTTTTATCTGTGGGGGCTTTTGACACAAGAAGTGTATAAGACACGTCCAAGGAATAGAGCAGAACTTTGTGACAGAATACGACAGGCGTGTGCAGGAATAACGCCACATGAAATAAAAAAGCGCTAAGACATAGTCGCAAACGATACGAGAAATGTGTGGAAATTAACGGAGGTCTAGTCGAGGCTACAAAAATGTAGAATTCAATTATTATTAAGTAGTTTAATAATCAAAATGTATTATTTGGTGTTAATTTGTATTTTCGTCACATCAGCACAATTTTACATTACTCTCAGAAGCTATAACTCCAGAACGGGTTAAGGTATCGGGTTCGAATATTTACAGTGCAATATGTTTGAGTCCTAGTTTTTGTTTAACCATGTTGCCATTTTTAAAATGTGTCTACATTCTTAGTAAAAAATTGATTAAAAAACAACTTCTTCCAAATTCATCTAGTGATAACTTTGTTGTTGATAAAACTTTTTTTATAAAATTTTGATAGTTTACATTTGTGATGATTCTGAATTCAGTGGTGTAGTCATATTTGAGAAAAAAAAATGCCTAATATACTTTCGTCTTTTTTGGCAAAGAAAAATTAACGTAGAGTGCCTTGAAAATAGCTATTATGGTATGAAAATTTGTGCTCAAATTCTGTTTTTGATACTGAATCTAACAAAAAAGACTAAATCAAAATCGGTTGAAAAATGCGGATTTTATAGGGGTGCTTCCAAACAAAATGGGTCACACTGTATAATTGGATTTTTTCATTTTGTTTACTAAAGTTATGTTATTTGGGTAGATTTCTTATTCTTTTAATTGTCCATATCTTTTTTACACTTACAATTAGAATACTTCCAGATTATTTTTGAGTTACCTGTTGTTGCTTCTTTATTAATAATTATCCCAGTGTGCTGTCCGCCAGCTACGTGCATTTTGTCATTTGTAGTGTTTATTTTACGTCGTTCAATTATTAGGGTAGTGGAATTGTGTGTTTTACATTTTGGAGTCATTACAACTTGTTCTTGATCCATTGTTTCTGTCATGTTATCTAAAACAAAAACAAGTTTAGATTTCCAAATTACAAAATTAATAAAAAAAAAACAGAACAAACCTAAACAAAAAGTATTATTCTAATCTAAATATAACTCATCGTTTAATTTAAAATCTTACTGTATATTAACATAAGAGTTTGTTAATACTGATACTCTATGAATCAGCTGCTTGTCTTATTCTTTTTTATTTATACCAAAGGACAAAGAGTTTATCTTTGCTTATACATCCAATTTTCATTTTATCGACTTCCCAAATGAACACTTAAAATATAAGGCAGTTTATTGTTTTGAAGCAGATAATTAGGAAGTCTTATATTTATCCACACTCAATGTAAATAAGTATTGTTTCCTCTCCGCCTTTAAAGTGACTTTGGCATTACTGTGTGCATTAACACTTTCTTTAGTGCACATTAAACTGTTCTGTTTATAAGTAGTGTAGTCGAATATATATATAGAATGTCCCATCCTGTACATTACAGTTATGTATAAATTAGGGAAAGCTGTGAACAAATCTATTTAAAAAATAAATGTTCTTACTAATAAAGTGAAACTAAAACAAATTATTTTACAGTTATTTAATTCTCTTTTTTGTGGGTAAGTATAAACATGCAGTCGGTTAAATTGGTTTTAATTAAACTAAAAAAAAAAGAATGTTCAAATGAGAGATTGAGACATTCAACCACGATTTCGATAAAACAGCAATTAAGTTGGATTAACCATGAAATGAAATTACAATTACATACTTAATAGGTAGTTAAAAATAAATTTTTGCAAAAGTAAGTTTTTTCTGTTGCCGCAATGTGCGATATACATGAAATTTGAAATAATTTAAAAACTTATATAGGGGAAAAGAGTCGAGTTTTTTTGTTTAATACACGGATTTAGTGAAAACGTCACGACTGCCATATGTCAAGTTTATAGATGCAAACAAACTTTTATAATTGTCACAGATAATCTGTGTAATTGTGTTAAATTAGTTAAATAATAATAATTATATCATGTTCATACCTTTTTAATCGTTACATATTATTAATACAATAATACAGCAAATATATCTCTAAAACACTTGTAGATAGAATAGCCAAAATTGATTGCATATAAAAAACTTGACATATGACAATTTATGACGCGTACTAAATGCGCTTATTAGTGATGCTGGATAACTCTCGTCTGTAGCCTGGGGGACGGGGTGCCGACCTCGGGCACCATCGAGTATCTCCGGTGGCGCTCGGCTTTCATGCGAAGCGCGCACGGTTCTAACACCCCGTGTCGCTCTCTATGAAAAGAACATCTCGCTTTCCATACACTTTTTTAACTAAACCACCCTACCTTACCCCCTACCCTAATCCGAATCGAAAAATTGAATTGTGTAATTGACAGATTATTATAATAATTTTCAATAATAACCCAACAAAAACCACCCTACCTTACCCCCTACCCTAATCCGAATCGAAAAATTGAATTGTGTAATTGACAGATTATTATAATAATTTTCAATAATAACCCAACAAAAACCACCCTACCTTACCCCCTACCCTAATCCGAATCGAAAAATTCTTCGTATTTTTAGTCAATTTTTGAAAAAAACAATAAGAAAATAAAAATAAAAATATCTTGACTCGGACACGACTCGAACCTGGTACCTCTGTGTTAGTAGCCCAGCACGCTTACCCTGAGCTAATCTCTGCACACGTCAATGATATCGTATAGGAGGTTAAAAGCTTTATGGACGCATGAAAGCCGAGCGCCACCGGAGATACTCGATGGTGCCCGAGGTCGGCACCCCGTCCCCCAGGCTACAGACAAGAATATGCTGGATATGTCAAAGTTGACAGAACACAGAGTCAGTGCCATCGAGATTTAGCTAACGCCTCGGTTGATAATATTATCCTGCGGTGGGTTAAAGGACACGACAGGAGCAAAGGTAACCGCATTACTGATTCTTTAGCCAGGGAAGCGGCTGGACTACGAATTCTTGGACACGGCGACACCTACGGCCCGATGGCGGAACTAGCTAACCGTTACACCCATGCTCAATCTCTAAAGAGGTGGGATGAAATCAAGGGATGCACTCTTGCCAGGGTCACCCTGGGCGACCCTGGGAAGCTGGAGTCGAAAAAATATTTAGTGATGACCAGAAAAAACCTACGTTTAACGATAGGATTTCTGACTGGCCACTGTCCATTAGGGAAACACCTCCATACAATGGGGCTAGTGGACACACATCTATGCAGGATGTGTGAACAGGAAGATGAATCTGTCAGGCAGAGTTATCGTCAATAAGAAAGTGTGTGTGTCTCCTAGTGACCTGTCCACCTTCCTGGAAAGGACAGGATGGACGATGCCTTAGGAAGACAATTCCTGGGGAGGATGTACAATGGGTCACATGTGGCCTAAGTGCTGTGGGCCTAACTCATCCTCCCTACTCTACAGAGTGTGTCAAAGTTGTCATAGGAATGGGGAAAACAATCTTGTAGTAGTTAGTTTTTTTCTTCCCTCAGTTAATGGCACTGGCTATTGCCAACTGGCCAAATCTTCGTATCTTGTAAATAATACTTCATTATTAGTATATGCTTTGTCAATTTTCCTAGTTTTTTTTTCTGAGACACTAGGGAGGAAAATTTCATTACCGGAGGACCTCTCGGTCAGGTACACTGGTGTTAATCCTTCGATGAGTAAACTAGTAGTTTAGTTAGTTAAAAAGTCGTAAGTTAATTTTGTCGATTTCTGGGAAAATTACTTTGAAATTTTTTTCGTTTTTTGACAAGGTCCTAAACTAATTAATACCTGATTTTAAATTAACAAGAAGAAAATTCTTTTAGTTTATATTGGAGGTCATCTGATGATATACTATATATTATTATGTTGGGTAATAAATAAAGCGTATAATAATTTATATCCTTCTTATTAAATATGTTACGATTATAGTAATGTTTGTATTTTTAATGCTGCAATTCTGTTTGAAGTTTGAAGTTATCGACAAATTATTGTATTGTGAAAAATGGTATAAATTGAAATTGATGGTGGTAGGTAAACGGTATATGTAGCGGGATCGAGGTGTGGATGAGGTGATGAACACGGTAAGATTTTTTAATTCACACCAAAGCAGTGAAAGACTCAATTGTTTTAGGATTTTTGTATGTGTGAAACAATTAGAAACTGTTTCCAATCAATTTTGTATATTATAAAATTGAGAAATCTTGAGAACTATTGACGGTAAAATCCAAGAATTCGGTGTGATATTTAAAATATTTGCTTCTAACAGCAGCAAGTTTAAATATAATCAAGTAAAAAATAAACTGTTACTATTTATAGACTTTATTTTGTAACCTTTTGGAAAGTTAGTTCATGGTCAACTGACTTAGATACTTTCGTGAAGTATATGAACATACATATGCACGATTCAGTGGCGTTTCCACACGTGGCCATCGCCCCCATCCCGCCTCTTCCTTCACCGGCGCCTATTAACAGGAGTAACAATAACTGGATTCCATTTCTAGTAGACTACATATCGTTAGAATGTCATAAAATAAAATATTTTATTTCACATTTTACCAGAGGTGTGATCTACTATGAATGGACCTTAATAAAATTTTACAACAAAGTTTTGTAGTCTTAAACTTCAAAATATTATTGATTGTCTAGTTGTCAAATTTTTTTCGCTGTGTCAGATAGGGACCAAAAATTATTTCATCACTAGTTAATCTTGACAACGGTAGCTGGAACGCTACCGAAACGTCGAAATAAAAAAATAAAACACATTATTGTGGTTTGATTCCCAAATATAAGAGAAAAAAGAATAAGTAATGCCACAATGAACTCACAGGAGATAGTTAATGTTTTTTTTTTTATTTTTTTGTATTTTTAGACTATTAATAATACGTTATTTGTTTTGTTTTTTTGTATTTCTGAAAATCTCAGGTAATTTGGAGTAAAACCAGACTCAAAAAGTGTTTTAATAGACCCATATACTCCACATTGAAGGGGTTGTTACGAAATTCAAAATTGAAGTAGGTCGCCCCCCTAACTTCATCACTGGCTACGCTACTGGTACAATTCTTGTCGATATTATGGAAGAACACAGGTTGATGGTTTAAAGTACATTAATATAAAAAATAAACGTTATATAACTGAAGCTGTTGACAGTATCTCTTGAGCCATGTATTATAATGTAATAATCAAGAAATAAACATTTTTGAAAACGTAACAAATTTTTGGAGGTCAGTGAAGATGACATTACTGAAGACGACAAATCAAAATTGTACTTATTTTTCAAATTTGTTTTTTATTATTTATTTATTCGATTTTATCAATAAAACAAATTATATTATTTTACGTTCTGTGTCACATTAAATATCTATACATTGCTATTCAAAAGTCCCCTCCCCCCTCGTATCTTTTGAACGGATACACTTACATTAATAATATTTGGAGGGTGAAAATAAAGTGTTGTAAACTTCTCTACGAATGGTAACAGGTGACGTAATAGTAGCCACTCTGGCCAATAATTTTAAATGGGACCTTATGGCAAGTGATCTCTCGTTTGAAAGGCATTGACATTGGCTATATAGCCATATTAATTTTGTTTGGGTTTAAACTAATTTTGACGGATAAATTAAATAAATACCAAAATTATTATTTCACATTTAAATATTGAAGATTTTTCAGTCCGCCTTAGTTGTCAAAAAAATTAACGTTTTTAATTTAATAGTATTTGTTGCTTTGCAAAGTGTTTCTAAATAGCTTGAATATTTAATTTTCTTATTGTTTAACGAGACGTTTAGAGATTACATAGGCAAAATGGTACGTACTCAAGCCGACAAAGTAGCAGCTATCTTAATAATTGGTGAATCTGGAAAGAATCTCCATGAAGCGGAACGTTTATTTAATGAGAGATACCCAGATCGCCCTATCTCGATAACTTATTTGAGGGAGCTTCTTCACTAGTTTGAAGCAACAGGTAGTGTTCAAGATGCCAAACGATCTGGTCGACCAACATTTAGTGATGATAAAAAAATTGTTACAGCTGCTGAAATGGTAGTAAACCCTACTTCCTCTTCAACTAAAGTTGCGTCTACCTGTGAAATAAGTAAAAGTACACTACAGAGAGTGTTGGCTAAAAATAAATTTCATCCATACAAGTTAAAAATGGTGCACCACCTTTCGGATGACGACCCCAACAGAAGACTCGAATTCTGTGAATGTATGACAAATAAAATTAGTCAAAACCCACATTACACAAAAACAATTTGTTTTAGTGACGAAAGTACTTTTTGCCTCAATGGAAAAGTGAATACACAAAATGTAAGGTATTAGAGTGACACAAATCCTCACACCTTTCGTGAACAACATACCCAATTTCCAGAAAAAGTCAATGTTTGGGCAGGTATTTTGGGAAACCACATAGTTGGTCCTGTTTTCCTAAATTCAAATTTAAGCGCTGAAGTGTATCTGGAGATGTTACAAAATGCAATTGAGCCGTTAATTCTTGAAATTCTGGAAGATAATCCAGATGAATTCGGCCATCTGGAAATAACATTTCAACAAGATGGTGCTCCTGCACATTATTATGGTGCAGTAAGACGTTACCTGGATGAAGAATATCGAGGTAGATGGATCGGCCGGCGAGGTCCTATAGAATGGCCACCTCGGGCACCAGATCTGACACCATTAGATTTTTTTGTATGGGGGTACTTGAAATCCAAGGTTTTTACTACGGCACCAGATAGCATTGGCGTTTTGAAAGAAAGAATTATTGAAGAATGCAATGCATTTTCAGCTGACACATTCGAACGAGTACGACAAGAGTTTACTAATAGGATGTATTACTGTCAGGAAGTAGACGGAGCACATTTCGAACACTTACTATAAGAATCCATTGTTGATATTTCATTAATTAAATCTAAAAAAATAATTTCAATAATTTTGGTATTTATTTAATTTATCCGTCAAAATTAGTTTAAACCCAAACAAAATTAATATGGCTATGTAGCCAATGTCAATGCCTTTCAAACGGAATATCACTTGCCATAAGGTCCTATTTAAAATTATTGGTCAGAGTGGCACTGTGACGTCATCTATTACTATTACGTCACCTGTTACCATTCGTAGAGACACTTTATTTTCACACTGGTACATTCTGAAGACTTATAGATATAATGCTGTATATATTTGGTAACAATTGGTAATATTTGGGGTAATGTTGGTATTTTCTGGAAATTTTTGGTATTTTAAGTTGGTAATTTGGGTATTATTTGTCAAATATGGTATTTTAGTGTACAACTTTTGGTCAGTGGTTCACCCCTCGGTTAGTAGTTGTACTGTACGTCTTTTATAGATCCATAATCGAAAATGTAGTTTTAAATAGAGAGAACAATCTCTTTCTCACAGTTAACGAATTTTTAAAATGGCGAATCGCAAAAGAATTGCTTGTTATATTATTTGCGATCGTGTGAGATTTTATTGTGTACAAATAATGTATTTACGTAAAGTGTCATAGTGATAAAATGCTATTTTGAGAACAATGGACATCGACTGGAGCCAAGAATTGTCATTTCCAGTAGCCTAATATACGAGGTGGACAGCAGAAGTTTCATTTTTCAGTAAACTACAATGTAAATAATTGTTGTATGACTTTTTCCTTTGTTTAGGCATATGCACGACGTGCTTAAGCTTTTGGATAAAATTTACCAAAAATAAGCCGTCTGTGCATGCGGACCGTATGGAATTACTTCGAAAATTTAAAGCGTTGTCTCTACGATACAAATAAATAAAAACAAATACTTGTTATTTGTAAAAAAACACGTTTGAAAAAATGTACTATTACTGGATGAACAAAAATGGAATCAATACCTGAGGCGTTGTGCCACGATGTACCTTGCGTGTTTTCTCATTATTTATTGGATCATAATATATTATTCACCGGCAGGTACCTACCAATTTTATCGACTAATTTCAAACAGAAGATAAAACTACATTCTAATTTATGTTTTTTTTTGGGAAAGTGTTTTAAACCGAACTCGCAAATATATAATTATATTCCTTAATATTCCTAAAGCGTTAAAAACCATTGGGCTCAGCAATAGAGCATCAAAATAGTGAGTTTTTGAACAAAATCCTAGAAGAAAAAGGACTTTCGAATCGCAAATGTTTATAACAATTTCGTGAGCAACATTTGCGAGTTGAAAATATCTCAGGTTCATACTAGGTAATGCCTTTTACATGATGACACAGTCCGTTTTCTAGGTACCTACTAGGATCTTCGTCATAAAAATGTACCTATTGGCCTACATGTAAATTTAGGGTATACTTCTTGTCACATGTCCGTTTTGACGTATATAGATAACCTACTGATGTACCTATACATTTGTCATATATGTCCAAACACCGGCAAACTGATAGGAAAAAATAATTATAATAATTTTTCTGTTAATTTCGAGTGTATTTTGATTATTTCAGTCTAAACAGATTACCTCGAGATTAAACTCTAGCGCTTTAATTAAGTTATTTATTAATAAAATTAAATAACGACATTTAGTATCTATAAAACATAACACAAACATTTTCCAAGAAAGCAATTCATGCAGTTTTCTAGGCTGTTTTATGTGTCTACTTCGTAAAATAATAAACCAATCCAAGTAAACACCTGTGAAAAATAAAAACTATTTTAAGTTTCATGTTTCAATAAGCTGTAACACATCACGCGGCAGTCCTTTGACAGGTGAAAAGATGAGTATAAATGAGTTAAATATTTAAAAATACCCATTCCCTTTTTGTGTTTGATTAAATTATTATCATAAATCAGTATTATAAGGTCCCTGTTTTTTTTTTAATTTAAGGGTAGTTTTATTGCAGTTAAACCTTTGTTGTCAACAAAACTTAAGATAGAAAATTATAAAAATTCATAAAAATCTTCTGAAACATTCTTCATAAATTTGAAGTAGATCAAGGCGTTGAAAGTTAAAAGTACATAGGTATTCGCTAGACTCTAGAGTGACGTCAGAATTATTAGTAAATGAACAATACTATAGTCAATTGGATCATTTAAACTAATACATGTTCTGAATTTTTATTCTCCGTTAAACAAATACAATTCACGTATAATTACAGGATGCCCTAAAATAAGAGGGTGTGTGCTCCAATTACCGGAACGCCCTTTATTTATTATCTCAATTCTTATTATGCATTTTAAATACTGGTGACTGAACTAGAGATATTATGTTCAATATAGTAATTTATATGAAATGTTGGTATGTTAACTATGTACTTTCAACTTTTATTTATAGGTTAGATTTACAAAACAACCCTTTTAACAACAATATGTTAAAGCTTACCTGCCTAGTTGTTACTACTGAACAATATGATTAAGAAGGTTTTCTTTGATCTGTAACGACACTCACTTTTTTCACAATTTAATTCTACTTTCAATAAAACAAGATTACGATTTCTAGTAAATAAAAAATATTTCTCGAGCAAACAGCAAACTGATATCAACAAACGGCGCAAGGCAGCTGTGTATTAAGGACAACGCGCACCACCACTCTCAACATTCCAGTGCATGCAACTCAAATGACTATTTGGCATAGAGAAAGAGAAATAATATATTTTTTTGTATATGATTTACCTTTACTACGGTTTAAAATTGTCAATGACGGAAAAGAGAATGAATTAATCGAATAATGGTAAGGTGAGTCATCAAATTTCGGTGAATGGTTGAAACTATAATAAATAGTAATCGAATAGTAGGCAACCAAATTCACATTAAACTGGAATGTGAATATGAAATAATTCCATGCTTAAATTTGTATCAATAAATAAGAAAAAATGTTATAAATTTCGGTAGCACTAAAATGTGATTCAAATGACTTAATTTCTTAATACATGATTTTATGTTTATTTTTGACTTCTACAATTTTTGAAGTTTCTGCCTGCCGAAAAAGAAGATTTTGACAGACCAATTTTGTGAATAGGGCATGTCCACGTGACGTCAAGCCCTGATGAATCTGACATGGAACATACAACATCTGATAATAAACAAGCGTTCTTTGCTCAACACGTGGTTCTTAATAGTTATTTGATTTTGATTTAGTGTTTTTTTCGACGTTGTTTTAGTTTCTTAGGTATTTTAAAAGTTATATATAACTGTTTATAATAAAAAGGATCATCGAATCAATACAAAACAATCAAATTACAAATCTGAAATCTAACCAAATAATTGTTTTTCCTCAGGAGTATTGTCAACTGTCAGTTGATGGACATGCCCTATTTTTGAAATGATGAGAAAACAAATTTGTTCAATTACTTTAAGTATATGGAGACGTTATTCAAAAACGATTAAAACTGATCCAGGTATTAGTAAAAGAGCAGCTGTGGTAAATGCTAGGGAAGAGGACTTTCAGGATATCGACTTAGATGATCTAGAGGGCGATTTTATGAATTCGCATAAAAGTTATAAACAGCACATTGAAGAAGTGGATAAAAAGCAGGAACGGCTTAAATATTTAATAGTGAAAAATAAATATTTCAAAGAGAAATATCCAAATTTTCTTACATGGAGCGATAAAGAACAAATGAAGTTTCTTCATAGCTCAGATCCAGAAGAATGGACAGTGGAGAAGCTTTCTGAAAGTTTTCCAGCATTGCCAGAAGTTGTTAAGGTATTAATCTGATCACATTTTAATTTACTTAGAAACTCATGTCTTACATTTCAGAAAATAGTCAAAGCAAAATTTTCAAAATCTGAATCAAAGAAAAATAACCATGATGCTGCCGTGGAAAAAAATTGGGACGATTTTAGAAATGAAAAGTTGAAATTTTTACCTCTAGAATTAGTAGAACATTTGAAAAAATTCACAAATAGAAAAATACAAGCTCCATTCATCAATAAGAAAACAGAAATTATTAACGTGCCAAGAATTCAATCAGAGTTTTCAGAAATAATAAGTAGTTACGAAAAACTCAAAAGTAATAAAAACAATGAAGACAAATGTACTACTAAGAAAAGTGAATCCATTGAAGTAGATATACAAACAACTCCAAAAATTCATGAAAAAATAACAAAAGATACATTTCTGGCTGTAGATAAACCTATCAAACATAAAAATTTAGTAACTTTATTCCATTTGCAGTCGAGTATTGAAATGAAAGCAAAAGAGGGATTACATTTAACTGAAGAAGAAAAATTAATTTTCAAAAATAAAAAACAAGTTAACAAAGAACAATCCATAACATTGCATAAGGATAATGTAAAGGAAATTACTGAAAACAAGTTTAATTCCAGTACAGGATCATCTCTCTCAGTAAAAACTGAGAGAGACTATTCCCATTTGAAATATCCTGAAAGGATTATTATACCAAAAGAACTAAAAAAACGGGGTTATACTTATAAATTGAATGATTGTTATTACGATACTGATGGACAATTTTTGTATAGAGTACCTGGAATGGAATGAATAAACATTAAGTAATATTTGGCAACTTTTTTTCTGTAGGTATTGAAAGTTTTTTATTTTTGTGTATCAACCTTTAACAATTACTTTTACATTATTTTTTACTTTGAGTGTTTGAATTTGAAAACATGAATTTATTATCATGGTTGATATATAAGTGTTGGGAATTTACCTCGGAATTTACCTACGCTACATTTGTATTTAAAAATAGAATGACAAACCAGAATGTCATGTATACTGTTGGCTGGTTTATTTATTGAATGACAATTTCTGATAATCGAAAGATTATTTACTGGATTGGGAACGTAGGCCAAGAAATTAAAGTCTTATTTTGCATCAGTTTATTAAAAACAATATCAATATATAAATGACTAGCATAAGCAAATGTAACAAAACAATTACTCGAAAAAATATAATGTGAATGAATAATGATTTGGTAAATTTCTAATTACATTTATCAATAGTGCAATCAAAAATGCTTCTTCAGTAAACATCAGATAATATGACAAGTTTGGTAATCCAGAAATCATGTAAGTGACAAGTTATGACTTCATATTAGTAGGTTAATAACAGATCTTTTGTATATTTTGATTATCCAATTTATGTTTAGTCCTTTGTATGTAAAGGGATGATCCGGAGAACTATATGGAGCTAAGAGTTTTTTACTGATTTTGCCAAAAATTGATAGAGCTAACCTATTTGGAAGAATATTACAGGTTATTTAGAATTTCCAGAGAAAACCCCAAAAAAGATTTCAATGGTTTCAGGTTAGGTGTTTGGTACAACGCGCCCTATAAGGTATACATTTTTTATTAATAAGTGACATGTAATTGTTTGCTTGTCGAATGTCAAATAGTTGTAAAACTATAAGTAGAGATGGGATCATTCAGCTTCCTAAGTACTGAACCATTCCAAGTTAATATCAAAAAACAACTTAATATTATAGTCTAGTATACTGACTATAGCACAGAAGCAAATCTATCAAGGTATACATTCATTAGCTTGTATAAATATACTATTACGCAACTCACTAAAGAAGAAATTAGTTTGTTTCTCTTTTTCAATAATAATCTTCTTCAACCATGACGAAAAACTGAGTGTATGGATGTTTTTTTAGAATGGAGAGGATGAATTAAAAAATTATTTTCCCTTCCTTACGTACTCGGAAAGTGGTACTTTTACTGGAAATAATCCAATTTTTCTGGATTTTTCTCTAGGAATTCAAATATCCCGCAAATTTTTCGACAGTTATTTTGAAAACGGGTGGATACTATCGATTTTTTTGCAAAAACTCGTGGATCCGCATAGTTCACAGGACCCACAAAGGGACTATTTCCTTCATTATTTAAAATCATTACAACTGAATCAGAATAATCACAAATTTAAATGTAATCCAAAGAAAGTTTTCTGCACACAAAAAAAAAGTAATATACCGGGTGTCCCCCGGTTATCCAGTATTTCAAGAGCTTTTATAAGTTTTAAACGAATATTGACATATACATGAAGTTTTCATTGAATTACTTGACAATTATACAATTTTTGTTTTGATTCATCTACACTTTAAATACTTTGAAGATTTAAAAAGCTACTAAATATAACATTTTAACTGAATCCAACCTTGATAGGGCACAAATTGGTGCTAAAATAAGTGATCCTGTTATATTCATCCTTAATACTAACCCTTACTTTCTCAAATCCATTTTTTTTTGTCAAAATTAGTATTTTTTATACAGGTTTGTATTCCTCAGAGAAATGGACCATTTCTTTGGTAATTCTATGTAATTTTTCGAATGTCAGTCAAAATTGAATTAAATTTTTTTTAACTGTTACACAGTAAACAAAGCATCAAAAACATTTGGCAACGGTGAAGATTACAATTTATTATAAAATTCAATGAGTATTTATGAAAAATGAATTGAATTTAGCAATTGATGATTGAAAAAATATAAAAAAAAACAATAAAAACTTGTGAATTACATAATGAGCTTACATATTATAACAGCAGGTTGTACAAACAGATGCAGATTCCTTAAACATGCATACAATAAATAACCACATTGGTTCAAGTCTAGCACTAAGTATGTTATCTCTGGTCTAACATACAAGTAAGACTTGGAATATGAAGCAGAGCCTGGAGTCAATGGTGGGTCGATAATACGGAAAGGAACTCTGTATAGTACATTATACTATAAGGGAGAGAAATGCGTTATTTTGACAGAGGTGCAATTTGAAGCCCGAGTGCTACAATGCACCGAGGACAAAATAGCATCTCTCCCGAATGGTATATACTATTTTTTCCACGGTCGGGAGTAGAAATCAGTTTCTATGACGTCAAAATTAAAACAGAAGTAGTCGATTATTCCCAAGGGAGTTTACATTAAGGAGAACGGTTTTCGTTATACTCCCTTGGGAATAATCGACTACTTCTGTTTTAATTTTGATGTCATAGAAACTGATTTCTACTCCCGACCGTGGAAAAAATTATTTATATAATTTGTATTCTTTTCACCACTTGTGAGTAGTCTAACTGATATTGCACTCAGTTGTCCCAAAAAATTATGTGTACTAAGATTATTTCTTTCCCTTTTACCCCAACTGAACCACCTTTTATTTGGACTGGGAAGTGAGTTTTAAGTAAACCATTGTTCTATTCTGCATTCTGTCTCAACTTTAAAAATATTTGAGATTATATCCGATTTGACAAGTGATTTAAATTTATATCCCTTCAGTATGTAATGTACGAACTGACAAGTTGACACTAATGACAGTCGCTCTGAGGATAAACAATTACTTGGATAGATTCTAGATTTGTAATTTAGTTGTTTTGTATTGATTCAATGATTCTTTTTTATAAACAGTCAGATACAGCTTTTAAAATCCCTAAGCAATCAAAACAATGACGAAGAAAGCACCAAATAAAAAAAAGAGCTCGAACATGATCAAAATAACTATTTTGAATCACATATTGAGCAAAAAACGTTTGTTTAGCATCAGATTCATGGACATGGACTTGCTTTATTGGATTTATATTCAGTTGTTCAGGTTCTTAATTGTTACACACCTCAAACTCATTAAAGGGTTGCTAACATCGAAAATATTGTGTTCGATACCCAGAACATTTATTTACTTCACACTTCTTCAAATTTATGATTAAAACTCTATAATTGAGGTTATTTTTTCAAGTCCGGTAAAAAGAATACCTCCCTCTATCTTTCACAAGTAGAACTTATTGTTTCAGAAAAATACATACAATAAGGAGAGCAAATGACTACTAACGTCATTTTGTACAACCAGCTGCAAAGTACTTAAAACGTTTATTAATTTGTACTTACAATTTATAGTTTATTATATATTTAAAGATGCTCAAAAATAAGATTTTACTTTCAACTATTTTTTATATAAAATTCAGTACTTTGTAAAAATTATACTTGTTAGCTGCCAAAAATTCAAGTTTATTGCCAACAATGCGAACAACAGATTTGTTGATGCTAACCAGAAGACAACTTCGTCAAGAGTTAAGTTTTTCAATAACTCAACTGGTTATAAATCTGTTTACAGGACACATGTGAATTACTCGTAATAATATCTTCAGTATATTCTCTACGAAGATGTTTCAACCAGTAATAGTAACTCTTATCAAGTTAAAACATACTCTTTGCTTAAACCAATAAAAAAAAACCTAAATGGGATCTATAATGGTCAATACTATCAAATAACTCGATGTACCTATTATATCAGTAGCCCTACCGATAAAAGAATAAGAACAAAAAAAATACTTCCAACTATTTGGAATAATCTCACTCCTGAGCACCATTCAATTCTACGTTAGACGCATTGGAATTATTTCAAGGCATATTCACTCTAAACAAATTCCTTGTACCCACGAACTTAAGTCAGTGGCGTCTCCACAGTCCACTATTACTTCTTCGGAATGATCAGCTGTCATGATGATTTGTGCTGCAGTTCTACCGCTTAAATAGGCCCCATGTACAGTGGAATAAAAACTGCTGTGCGTGTGTTCACCAGCAAACAGAAGCACAGGCTGCAAGGTAAAAAAAAAAGTAGTTAATATTAAAAGTCACAATTTTATAGAGACACCGGATGCAACGGATCCCAGGTTCCTCTATCTAACAGTGGTAAAGAAAAACGTATAAGAAATCTAACATTACTACTGTTTTAGATATAGAATAATTAGGATTTTAAAAGACTTACCTCTTTTTCGTGTTCGTCATAAATGGGTTGAGCTAGATACTCTATATCTATTTGTGATGCTCCTACTGCTATTGCTGTGTATGATCCTCTTGTATATGGTTGACTGTGCCAACTGGTACTAAATCGGATATCAAAATTAAACTATGAGAAACTCTAGGTCAAGTTTGTCAAAATCCATAAAAATGAAACAGTTTTCCCACTCACCCCTACCAGTTATTTTACAAGATAGAGAAAAAAGTACTGAAGCTATTGTAATTGCTCCCTCTAGTGATGAAGTAGGAAAGTTGAATATTATTTATGGCAATTTTTCATATGCAAGTTTGTATAGATTTTTGTTCTCGAAGCTGTATGATAATAGTTTCTGAGATACAGTGGTAACCCAATTAACCCCCTTAATCAGACTCCTGGTACATTTTATAAAGGAGATGATCACTTTCATCACATGTTTGAAAATAAAAAGAATTGGCAGTTATAGATGATACAAGAAATTTTTTTAAAAATATAAATTTACCCCTTATCAAAATTCAATCGTACGTTCAAGATACAGAAATTTTATTGAATAAATGAAAGGATATTTTTACAAGTAAATGAACCTCTAGAAATGTATCGTTACTCATCCAAAAAGAGTCCAGCACGCACAGGATATAGTCAAGGAGCAACACACCACATTAGCATGTTGGTTACATAAACCCATAAATTTTGTCCTTACCAAAAATCGCTTTAACTAAACTAAAAGATCTCTTCGTTATATCACACCACAATATCAACATCTAATCGTTAATTTAAAAAATTAATTTTGATTAACACTTACCATACACAACCTTTTGGTTTAGGTATGAATGGATCATTAAGAAATTTTCTTAATATTCTCGTACATGTTTCGATAATAATGTCATTAGATAATGTCTCCATGTATTCGGCCTCTTTACCAGATATCCAACCTAATATTACTGTTTCCGATATTTTCGTAAACGAATATATTTTTTTAAACCAGTTTTTACTAATGTCGGAATTTTTTTCTGATTCTGTATTCCAAAGTAAAAGCACTTCTGTGATATTGGGATGCAAAAATGGTCTTTCATATTCCAATAAAATTTTATTTACAGTTCCAAATAATAACCTAAAAAAATATAGTTTAGATTACTTAAGTTTAAAAACATAATTTCTACAAGTATACAAAAGAGTTCTTACCTATCTATTGCCTCTAATTTATATTCAGGTAAAGGTGGATGAAACATATTACTTGCACTATGTTTAAGTACTCCCAGCGGTAATGTACAAATCAGATGTTCGCCCAAAAACTTCTTGCCATTATCACAGATTACCTCTACTTTAGGCTTAGGATTTAAAGTTTTTTCACAACTAGATTCACGACTACAATTATTTGAATTTGGTAAAGACTCGATAACAGTTCTATCAGAATCATCTGAATCACTGTCTTCATGGTGTGAGATAGAATTACAGTTCTAAAAAACAATTTTATCAAAAATAATATAATTCTATACAAATAACAGGTTGTATTTATATATTCTGACTGAAACTTGGAAAAAATTGGTCAGTGTTCCCAACAATTACCCTTTATTGATATAAGAATAACTTGAATTCAGGAACATTATAGGTAGAACCAAAAATGTATGCATCCAACTTACTTTTTTTGCATTCCATTTAATAGATTCCACAGCATGTTTCATTAGGAGATTCTCATTTGGTATGGCTTTTTTCAAGGGTTCTAAAATAGAGCTATATCCATAGGGTAATACAATATTTCCTCCTTGTAATTCCTCATAGCTTCCTAATTCAAACAAATCAATTTCATTCATATCATCACAGCCCGAAATACACGTCTCTCTTTTCAACAAACATTCAAAGATGATTTCTCGTAAATGCTTTTCTTGTACATCTTTAATTTTATCTAAATATAAACTAATTTCTAGCCTTAAATGATCACCTACACTATCAATACCATCAGGTGGTGAATACTGAGATATAAAATACTCTTCACAACGTTTTAAGAAGCATAAGTAAGCTTCATAGATTTCTTGTAAAGTTGCGAATGGTACTTGCTTGCCTTGTTCAGTTGCTGCTACTAGTTTATGTGGTTTTGGATACGCCATTATATCAACCAGGCCATGTTGCATAGCTAATTCATATACTGGATTCCCTAGAAAAAAAGTTATTATTTGTTACCTATTGACTACTAGTAGAGAATTTAACCTAAAATGTGTTTTTAAATATATGTACAAACCTAGGACCCCATGTATCCAGTTAGCTCCAAGTTCAACTTTTTCGGTACCTACGGGAATTTGAATAATTCTACCACCTATTCTTCCTCGAGCTTCTAATATTTTAAAGTCAGTAAAGTTATTTTTGGCCAAATGATACGCTGCTGAGAGACCGGCCATACCGGCACCGATTATAATTATTTTACAATTACATACATTATTATCTGGGTTTGGGGCCCCATTTTCTTCCATTTTATTTAGTACCTTTTTAAATGGTTACATTACAGGGGCCCACCAGCTGTTGAATGTCAAATGTCAATATATTCGGTCATTTCAAAAGTCAATGACAAATGTAGTGTTCTTTCCTTTGGCTCTGAGGTCATAGGAAATAGTTCATCCAACATGAAGATGGCAGAAGTAGCGATTTAAAAATAAATATACAATTTACAAAGAAAGTTCTAGATATTTTGTTTAATGACAATTACACGCTTTTTTTTTATACCTAGAAGCAATAAATTCTTAATAGTTTACACAAAAGCTGAAGATAATAGTGAAAAATAGTTCTGCGTAAATACCATTAAAGTTCCAGTATACTTAAATTGTAAAGATCAGAACGCGAACTCTGTAACAGAATAGAAAGGAAATTTCTTTCTATGCTAGGAACACAAAACAGTCTAACCCACAAAACAGAATAAAGTTTGGACTGTTTTGTGGGTTAGACTGTTTTGTGTTACTAACATAGAAAGAAATTTCCTTTCTATTCTGTTACAGAGTTCGCGTTCAGGTTGTAACGAATATATAATTACAATAATCCGCTCATTGATTACCAAGCTATTGTCGACATCATAGGATCGACCCAAGTATTTTTATTGCAGTTAATAAGTGAATATAAAAATTTATTGGAAGTAGCACTTATCTACAAAAGCAAATAGATTACCCAAATTATATTTCTTTTATGAAATTTCCATTGCTGGTACAACAATAAAGAGACATTTTGAATCATGTAGTGTAGGTTCATATTAAAATTAAACGAATCTAAGATTTGTTGTATTTGTAAAAAAATTCCTTCAATTTGCGCACATGCCAATAAAAAAGAAGAACTGTCATATTTACTTTTATAGCATGGAGATTAGATATTATAGTCTCCATATTTTCTATTATATAATGGAAAAAAGGTGGAAAAAGCTACAATTTGTCCATGTCATCGTCTTTTTAACGTAAATAACCCATGGTCCTCCTCATTTAAAAATGCGGAGGCTATATAAATGTCATTAGAATTAGAAATACTTAATACCACACTTATACATACATACACAAATAACTTTGTGCGAATGAAAATCCCACATTTATATGAAATAGAACAATTTGGTACTTCGTTTGTGGTCGATTCACCGATTACAATGTTTCGAATATTTCTACCATGTCGATTAAAAAATCCATTTGAAAATAATGACAAAATATCAATTATAACACCGCCAAACTAAATTAATGTTTTAAATTCATTGTGTAATAGGTATACATCGGCACGTAATTGTATAGAATATTTCATTATAAACAACATTATATATGCCATGCAATTTGTCACAATTTTGTTGAAATATTACGTTTTTGTGAATCTAATGTAAAATTCCGCATTGCAATATATTTATTTCACGTCAAATCCAAACATGAACCGTTTTTATTATGGATTGTTTAATTTTCCAATGGGAATTAGCGAATTAATCTTTAGCTGGAGTATGAATTACAAAAATTCCGTTTTTATTTGTTGTGCTGCGTTAGACCGATAAAGCCGGCTATTCTCGATCTAATAATAAACTGGTCGTTGTTGATGTTTGCGGAAAATGTTCAACTCATACCAACTATTCGGAAAAAAATACAAAAACAAAATAAAGAGATAAGAAATGTTAAACCAACAAACTGGATGAAAAAGAAGAACACATTTATTTTTATCTAGCACAATAGACGATACCTACATTTGGGATTAAACCACGAGAATGGGAAGAGTGTTTTCAACTGGAATTAAAAAACTAAAACATAGAGATCGAAGAATTACTTTTCTGATAGGACATCAATTTTAGCGGCTTTGAATAAAATCCACTGAACTTGAATGAATATAGACGCTTTTAGAAGCGTAGGTCTTATGGGGGTCAGGTCTCGAAAGGAGTCTAAATCATAAAGAAGTATCCCTTGCAGCATTTCTAGACATCGAAGGTGATTTTGACAACACATCGATGTCATCATTAAACAGATCCCTTAAAAAAAGAGGGATTAACAGCACCACATGCAAATGGATAGGATCCATGCTTGAACATAGGACAATAACAGTACATTTTCATGATACAATCTACACCTAAAGGATGTCCTCAAGGTGGTGTACTTTTAGCATTTTTAATGAACCTAATAATTATGGATGACTTGATCTTCAGGTTGAATGATCAAGGCGTATGGAGGCAGTCTAGACTCCAGGATACCGTTTTGTGGAATCACAAAAGATTGCATAAGAGGGGAAATCGGGAACTGTCTAGATAGGGAACACCAACTCGAATGGAGGTCGACACAAGGGCACCTCAATACAAAGAGTTTACTGAACAAGAACCAGGATAATGAAACTGCGTAAGAGGCATTTGAAGACAGTTACCGACCTGGTGACTGGACACTGCACCCTGAGAAAATATCTGCACAAAATGGACAAAGTTAGCGAATCTATGTGAAGGAAATGTGAACTCTATGATGAAACACCTACTCACTCTGCTTCTGCGAGAACTTACATGGACTCAGACGGAAGCACTTTGGAGAGGAAACTATACAACCATTACAACTACCTACTGAAAATCCCTCCAGTCAAACTAGTGCCATACATAGAAGACACAAAGCTTCTGAAATGGAAGTAGATACCATGGGAAATGGTACAAAGATTCAGTTCAAGTGTTTGGATGAATTAATGGGGGGCCAGTAGAGGAGATGACTATGGGCCGAGACAGACGAGCGTCTTGTTCACGCAAACACGCTGTGGCGAATCCACACTGATCTTCTCAGATTATCACGGTGCTAGGTGAAGTCTTCCACACGGAACGCTTGCACGCTGTGTGCACGTTGCGCCTTCCGACTGGACTCCAGGTACCTGTGGAAGCTGCGTGCACGCCGAACGTTGGCGGTCAGTAGACCATTCCAACTAGTTGTAGATTGTACATGGTACCGGCGTTAACGTTGCGTAAGGCAATATCCAGAATTATGGAACACAACAATAGAGGACTACCACAACAAAACAAAAAAAATGCAGCATGGCTAAGAGTATGCGAAATAATGGGAGAGGGACTCGCAGAGAAAAGCGAGAAGGAGCAGACGGATATAATATCATCAGTTTGGTGCGCCTTTCCATCGTTTCAACAATATACAACTGGACTGCACTGGTGCCTGTAAAAGCGTGTGCACCTTGTGTGCTCGCTGCGTAGCCGTTACGTACCCGTTGCGTGTACACAGCGTTTTCTACACACAGGGCGTTAGTATCACGTTTTGCCTCTTCTAAGGTCTAACACAACTTGCATTCGTCTTCCCATGCCAAAAATCTAACGTGCTGGATAATTTAGTGGGATTTGTTACCATTCCTTCGTTTCCGAAGCTCCAAATATTGAAAATATACTTTTGTTCATCAGTGTATAAGCAGTGTTTAAATTTTTGCGTGGAAGAAAGAAATTTTCATACCAGCAGCATCTATTAAGTAAATACAGTTATAATTGGGCAATTTTTTTACAATCTACACAAAGATCTTAAAATTCTTGATGTTTTAAGTCGATATTTTGTCGTGTGTTGACTTTGTCTGATAAATCTACCCACTTTGACGCATGCTATGGTTCGGTAAAGTTCCAATTAAAGTGTAAAATAATGTTTACATTGGCCATACTAAACAGATTTTTCAATCAATGCCTAAAATACCGGAAATGTCTTATTCCAGATTAATTGTAAACAATTTTTGTTGAATTCATTCATTTTTAAAATTTCCGCCCTCACTCTGTAATTGGAAAATAATCAACAAACAACTTTCCGCGAATGTTAAAGCCACTAAGTGGAGAAGATATTAAGTAAAGTATGCATTAAAGTTGTCGGGAATTTGCGAGTGGTGTTGGTAACATCTGGATCTGCATAAGGATTACTAAGGACAACGGAGAATCTCTACAAGAAAAGGACTTGCCGGAAGGCGTCAGCCTGCAAATCCCTTTAGTGCTTGTTTTGTCTTCAGACACTGGCTATTTACAAGAATTATAATTCGTAAATTCTCTTTAATAACATATTAATGTGTGTTGTTTTAACTTTATATTATACAATGTGTAATAATCAGTCAGTGATTTCGAATAATGATTCATGGAAATACACAAAATTTTATCTATAAGTATACCTATGCTGCTAAAAAATAAAGGTTTTGAAGCAAAAATTTACCTTTTTCAAATACGATTTAAATTTCGCGCTAAAACGCTAGAATAGTAATGGTAATCTATGACATCACGCGTTCGTAATTACTTAAGTGCCCTTAGGTGAAATCTATCGATATATCAAAATATTTTTTAGAAAATAATTAATAAATATCGGCACCGTATATCTGATTAACGATTAAATTCCCAAGACGATCTTGTGGTTTTATAAAGTGATCATGCTGCCGATGCTCACATACACGGCTCTGGTCTGGTGGCCAAGGGTAAACCTGGCCACGGCTAGGTCACAACTGGCACGCCTTCAAAGGGTGGTCGGTTTGGGGGCAACTGGCTGCATGAAAACTACACCAGCTACTGCGTTGGAGGTGATTCTTGATTGAGGCTGAGGCGGGGAAGGCACTCTTACGCTTGAAAAGTTTGGGATATGTGCGAAACGAGCAAGGGTGCAGGCACGTCAATAAGCTCAGGCTTCTGGGAGATATCCCTGTCCTGGCTCGAGCGCGTATGTCTGCCTGCGCAGGTACTCATTCGTAACCCCCTACAAATCTTCGGAGTCCCTGTTATGGCCTCTGGGGACATAAGCAGGCATCCACTGAGGAGGATTGAGTCCTTCATCAAGGGACTCGGCTTCATGGATGTATAAGTGGCAGGAATGGCACAATGGGCGCACGCCAGTGGCCTCAGTGCCGGAACCTTGGCTTGAGTTTGTCTTGGCCAAGGTTCGCCTGACTAAGTAGTAGTAGTAGTAACGATTAAACTTATTACCCACGTTTATAGTAGTAGCTGTTCGTCTTGAAATTGACCACAACAATATTTTAGATTACTTTTTAAACACCCAGTACATCTTCTGTTGTTTTATAAAATGTTTACATTTAAAAATTGATTCCCAAAGAATGTCGTTATTTGATGCAATCATCGCTTGTGTTGGTTTTCGTCCTCGTGTAATATAAAATCATAGCCTTCTTTTTTGAACAGACTGCTATTATTAAAACGCTTGCCTGGTAATGTTTATATTGCAGAAGGTTTTTATCGTGAGCGTATTTGTCTATTTACAATGCCCTTTTACCCAGCGTCCTTTTACGTTTATCTACATGTCAGCACTCTTCAATGTTTACATGAGTGTTTGTTAAACGTGGTGCAAAAAAATATATTACGTCCCTGCTTCACTGTCGTGAATAGTCATTTTAATTAACTTTATACATAAAATACAATACCCCCATTGATTTATTTTCTAGCTTATACTTCATTACCAATACTTAATTGTCTTTATTGAATATTTAGCCGTCCTAAAATGACACGGAGCTCTTCCCTTTTATCCCTTTTAAGGACTTCGGAAAATGGTCCTTTGTCTCCGGATCTAACACGCCATGTGTCCGACAAGCGACAAACATTGCCTACTATACCTTCTCTGGAACAACAAAAAGGGATTTTCGTGAAAAGATCTCTCCTAAAAATTCACCGACAGGGATAAATTTGGGAGATTCGGCCTATTCTGACTATTTTACATAAAGCTTTAAAGCTTTGATTATAAATGAATACCTACGGGCATCGCAGCTGGAGTTTTTACTGTTATAGTCAAAGAAAGAAAAAGTAGACAGTATCGGGTTAGAATTATTACCTACATTGCGGTTAAGCACAAATTTCCATTTCCACAAATAAAAGTTTTTATCGTTAATCGTTAATAGCGACCAAGCAATTTTCAGTGGTCAACAAAAAACTTAATTTTATTTGAAAAATGAAAGAGTTTCGAACGCCGCAAACATTTAACAATTTACCCACAACCCACATTATACATAAATCGTTTGCGGATAGCTGTCACGGCCTCTGCATCAGTTAAAGTTTTGTCACGTACTATTTTACGAAAATAATAGAATATGACATTCAGTGGACTCCGCGAGATATTTAGGAGTTGCATCTCGAAGTTATCTACAAAAATCAAATCTATCCGTTTTGTGGTAGATAAGTCAATTGGGTATAAAATATAGGAATATTGTTGAACAGTTTCGAAAAATTTGATTCCATGGGAAAAACCAATAACTTTCTTGATTTCCATACCTAAAAACTACTATAGGAAGTAATTAATATTTTTATTTGTTTTAGAATATGGATGATGCAATAAATCACATAATTTTTATTTCAAACATACAATTTTACGCGCCATTTGTAAAAGCTGCTCTCATTGGTGTAAGGCACTGTGACGTACTAGCCCCTATACGCCAATCGACCTTAAGCCTATCATAGTAAATCGGTATACCTGTGGTTCCGTGTACGACTAAACAAAAGTCAATCAAATTTGAGGTTATCCTTCATTGTGTTTGTATGCGGTTTCCAAGTTTTTGAAAAATATTGAAAATATAACACAATAACGGCGACAATAATAGCCAAATATGACTAAGATCACAGAAGTAGAAGTCATTCTGTGAAAAAATCCATCACCAACAGTGCTGCCAAACTTGTTCACGAGATAAAAGAAGAATATAAACAAAATATAGTCCTTCCAACAAATTACTTCGTTGTGAAATGACATTTTTGTCATTAGTTGATACGTTGTATTGTAGGAAAAAACAGCTCAGATTTCTATCAGGCCTCTAAATGCAAAACCCGACAAGTCACACTTTTTTCTTAAGTTGGATTAATGCAGCAATGCTTTCGTTAATAACAGGGCTATCGATTGCTATACAGTTTTAATGCAAAAACCGACATGAACGAACACAACAACCAATAGAGTTGGTTGTAATAGTGTCACGTGATGCCTTATGAGTTGCGCTACCGTCGAACGTATTTCAATCTTCAGATTATTATTAAGTAGGTAGTTGTATTGTTTAGATTCTACTGAGAAGTTGAGTTGTTACAATAGTCGAAAAACCCAGTAATGAGAGCTTAGAAGAACCTTCTGAAGCTACAGCAAAAATCTGTATGCCAGACAATTTAAATTTTGTAATATGAAGAATGGAAATTAAGTAGTTTCTTCCATGTTCAGTTAATTTAAAGCAGAACCAACGATACTGGCTTTTGGCCTCTAAGCTATTCGGTTTTAAGTCATACACCCTTAAAATGGTTAAATTTCGGTATCTTGTGGTTAATAATAACTCGCGTTTCCTGTAAAATTTGTTTAAATGGACTTGTCGGATTTTGCATTTAGAGGCCTGATATACAAAAGCCAATGATGAGTAACTTTGACAACACTTCACTACGGTGTTCCGAGGATATAAAATAGAAGCAGACAGAGACAAATTAGGGGTAAGTACGTCACAGCACCGCCCTCTTGTTTAGGACATTTTTCAGTTTTGAATTAATATGTTGATTTCTAAATGCCAGGAAATCTATTTTTCACGATTTTGGCATATGATATTGATTTGCAGGAGGAGTTACATGAGATGGTGTTTTTCTCCCAAGAGCACCCCAAACATGCTCAATTGGATTTAGGTCTGTGCTCAAAGTAGGCCAATTAACTACTGCGATTCCAACCTCGGCTAAATACTCACGTACAATTCTATCAGCTTGAGCGGTGTAAAACGAACAATGTGTGGCTTACACCATCCCGCACCATTACCGAGCCGTCTCCATAGCTAACTTTAGGAAAATATTGGCTTAGGAAGAAACGTTCATCAGTTTTCCGGTAATTTATTTCATATTTATCCTGTGTTCTAAGACAAAGCCTTGACTCATCAATAAATAGGATATTGCCCCATTCCTTCTTACTATAATTTTCATGTTTCCTATACCTCATTTAAAAACCAGGAGGAGTAATTTGAATTTAAGTTGGCAATTCTGTAGACCTCTGATTGGTCAGATTCCGCCCAGTTTCACACAACACTTCGTAGCATATATTGACATCAGCTGATAATTTATTAATTTCCATTGTTGACAATTCTGACAGATGAATATGCTTTGTTTATATCATTGCATCCGCTGTTGTTATTTTATTATATAATATAATGTAAGGGATGAAAAACCAAAAATATTCATGTTAAATCCAAAACAGTTAGTGGCGTGGCTGATTTCTTCGTCCATCAAGGCATATTTAATAGTTTTGGAACACGACTGTTGACTACTTTCTCGGAACACACCCTTTAGTAACTAATCTGGTAACTTTTAGTGGTGTGAGTGAGGATTTTCAAATTACTCCTCCTGGTTTTTAAATGAACTATAGCAAATTTAACTCGATGGTGTCAAAAATCCGCCGTCTTATTGTCCTGTCACTTACCTGATCTTGTCTCTCTGATTTTCAATTGCACAGAAGACAGAAAGTAACTTTTCTGTCCCCCAAAACTTTTATTATTATCTCGCTAGTTATAGTAGATTTTTTTTTTCAAATTGATGAAACCGATTTACAGCTCTTTGAACTTTACTTCTTGAAACTCTGGACACATAATACTGTGACTTGTCATCCTGAACCAAAGAAATAGCACTCGTTGCGCCAGTGACGGAAAGATCGATATTTCAAATTACTATTCGACAAGGAACATACAGATTGCGTAAATTACATCGGAACCCTGGCCTCGAATTACACAAGTACGACAAGGATATAAGAAAGAGAGAGAAAGAATAATTGTGCACGGTCATCACTTTGTTTCATCTTAGGGGTGTATACTTATTTCCCGAGGCTGGCCGAATGGTCCTTTACAGAGAGAATTCACTAGTTGGTGGTATAACGGTGGTATTCAGTATGCTCCCAACATGGAAGGAGTGAGGGTGTTAAAGAAATAAAAAAATACAATCGTTATTACGTAACCTGTACATCTTAAAATTCATTTTTGTCAACATGATCATTTCAGACCAAGTTGACAATTTCTAACTACAATAGGATATTATTTTAGCCGTTGTAACTTGAAAATAAAACAGCATTTCTTGAGAGAACCATAATTAATAAACTAAAAATCCCTTCCATTAATAAATTAAATTGAAAAAATAAAATAAGTAGGTAGGTACCTACACCTATTCTAAACATAAAATATAAACTTCCTGAAAAAATAAAAATAAAAATCCATTCTAAAGGTAAACATAATTTTAATGAATTAAGTGCTCAAATAAACCACCTTCCTGTGCCAGACAATAACCAAATCTGTGATAAAGATTTGATCTCATATCTCTAAGATTATATGGCGTAATGCTGGCACAAACGTGCTGTATTTTCACCCTCGAAAAAAAGTCAACGATAACGAGACAAAAATATCATTTGTACAAATTAATCTGCGCTTCTGGCAACAGCGGTTAAAATAGGGGGGCAGGCAATGAGCATTCGGCCAGTCTCGGGAAATAAGTATACACCCCTAAGGTGAAACAAAGTACACGCTTCAATGACCGCGCATAATTATTCTTTCTCTCTCTTTCAGCTGTTTTTTTTGTCGTACTTGTGTAATCCGGACGGTTCCGATGTAATTTACGCAATCTGTATAATTGACGAGTTTAAAATTTTAAAACTAATAGTAGTTCCATAGGTCTCTATGCAAACGAGTTAAATTCGTAAACTGATGTTATCATGGGGAGAATGTGAAAGTTTTAATTTAAGATAGAGCGCAGAGTAAGACAAGGAAGCAACTCTGGAAAAAGCTCAACGGACCTCGACATATATAATTTAACAAATTTTATCCCTGTCCCTGTGATAAACAGACACTCTAGTACCCACTTTTCTTACAGAGATGGCAAATGCAAAGTGAAGTCAACTGAAATCTATACATTTGAAACTGCACCAAGCAAATTTGTCAACAATCATTTTATACGAGACATTATTTCATGGAAAGCCTACGCAGAGGGTAGTTATAATATATTTCCTAACTAGTGCGGAAAGTTCCACTTTTCCGGAAGCGATTGCTGTTTGGCCAAGCAATCAAGTGAGGAAAAGACACTTTTCGCACGAGTTAGGAACGCTATTTTTTCTACGAGCGTGTGGAACATGTAAAAATAAAGAAACAACGCAACGCAACGCCTAATTTTCCGCGAGCTGTCATAAAGTAGTCTTTTGGTAGTCTCGACTACCAAAGTACTACTTTCTGCTCTTGATACACAAATAGCTAGTCTGCTCTAAATACACACAAGATTTTTTCTACTATCACACCAAAATTAACTACTAGCTCTCTTTTATCTATAAATAAAATTAAGCGTGTGACAAAAATACTTTCTGCTTAAGAGCGCCAATAATGTCAAATTATGACAGCTCGCGGAAAACATCAACTTTGCAGTTGCTTTTCAAGGCACAAAATTTGACTTTCTATAGTGATAGTAGAAAAAAAAAATTTAAATCGTCACGGAGGGTGAAAAAGTGTCCTGTCGTGCTGAGAAAAAAATATTTTTTTTGAGTTGGTAGCATTGGAGTTGTTGTATAAATCTGACGTTTCTGTTACGAAGTTTGACATTTTAAGCAACTTATTCTTTTGAAACTTTCCCTACTGATGAATATATGCAAAATTAAAAAGAATCTCTGAAATATACACGAATCACAGAGTAAATAATTAAAACATAATTTAAGTGATATTGACTGTTGTAATAGATGCAAATAAATCATTTACTTTAAAAGGTGAAAACCCACATCCCTTGCTGCTTATCTTATTGCCAGTCCGGCCCTAAGGCATAGATTTCCTAGAAAAATGTCTGGCTTTCTCTTTGGAAATTCTAATCGCAGGAAAGCCATCGCATTGTTTAATGTTGGTAGTGAATGTAGAATGCGGTTTTTCGTAATACTTTTTGTGAAGAAAGAAAAGCGAGACAGAAAAGTGTGGAGTTTATCTTGGTATTACCTGCAATTTTAGCTTATTTGAATATGGGTTTTTAGTTGATGAAGTAGACAGTGTAAATGTGACTGGGAAAGATTGGCCATTAATGTGCAAGTTTAATTTTAATTTCAATGAATAAAATGCTAATGTTTCAGTTATCTTTAGTATTTTTAACAAAAAAATGTACTAGGAACTTCTATTCGTGTAGGGACCATCTCCTTTTTGTGGTCACTTACTTTGTACACTCGATTAAAGAGAAATGTAACTGTAATAATTATTTTTGTTAATTTTTTGGGACATCAAACCACAATGTTTTTTATATTTTTAATTCAGTATTTTCCTACACTTTTAAAATGAATTAATTCCACACCGTAGATTCCGAAAATGATTATGAAAATTTCATAAAGTCTAATCTAAGGTCGGAAACTTTAATTTTTCGAAAATTTTTACTCTACTTAAAAATCGGAGCAAAGGTATTTTGACATATTTATGGCCGATTCCACGTCGATTCAACGAAAAAACAAATCGATGTCTTTGATTTTTCTGAAACTTTGAGACCATATTCCATTTGCGATTTCATGAGACACGTATTTTTTTAGCCATGTAAAAGTATACATCGTAAGGCCGTTATTTCGAAAACTAAAAACTACCTTTCGCTTAAAATGGTCGCCATTTCGGCCCAAATAATCGTATCGGAACCGTTTTTTTTCAAAATGTGCGAACATTAATCAGCTTTATCATGCTTATTCCGGATTTTCAATATCTTGGGAAATTTTTCGGAAAAATCGGAAAAACTAAAAAAAATGCTTTTTTTTCAAAATGCGATTTCTCAAAAACGCTCACCTCGATTACCGCGAATTTTCGATATGTTATTCTCGAATATATAAGCTATCTTTTGGCCCAAACCGCAACATGCCAACTTTTTTCTTTCCAGCAATACAACCTTGCAAACACAAAATGTCATTTTTTCACGTAGTTTTTGGTTTCTAGCGCTTTGCAGGTTGATTCTATTGTAGATCTAATAGCACCATCGTAATCTGTGTGGAAAAATAAGTATAATATGTTCAGCAGTAGTACTGAGTACATCTCCATTTCGAAAGGAGTACACATTTTCGTTAGTACATCGTGAGACAAGGCGCGGTGTTGTGCGGTATGCGAAATGTTTGTAATTGTCAATTTTCAAGATCAACTAAACAACTTTTTCCAATATTTGATACATGTTTCCGATGTATTTTTTTGAGTAGACTACGTTGACGCTATTGAATTTATCATAGGGCGTACCTAAAAAGCGCTAGAAGCCAAAAACTACGTGAAAAAATGACATTTTGTGTTTGCAAAGATGTATCTCTGGAAAGTAAAAAGTTGGCATATTGCGGTTTGGCCCGAAAGTTAGCTTATATATTCGAGAATAGCATATCGAAAAATCACGTGAATCTAACTGGGAGTTTTTGAGCAATCGCATTTTAGTATCTTATTGATACTATATAACCAAGGTGAAGAAACGTGTTTTTAGCATGTCATGATAGATCCGCCAACCAATAAACATCGTAAAAACTCGGAGTATACGTAAGGCTTTTGATTGGTACGTTTCGTGATCCTTATCAAGTCCTCATGATTGTAAAATTGGAAACAATAGAGCTTAATAATAATAATGATAAATACTATTGTTAAATATCCAGATAAGAACTAATTGGACGAAATGTTGAGCTAGAATTGTTTCAATAAATCTTTATTTCACTCCACGACAATTTCAACTTCAGCAACGTAATTAATAATAATTGCGGAAAGTTTCTATACAAACACTATTAGCACTCTTCTGTTTCTAATGTTTTCCTCACGTTTATGAGGACGTAAATATGATACTGCAATTATTTTCAAACAAAACATTATTTCTTAACGTCTAGTTGTTGAAAATGTGTCCGTTCAAACAACAGTTACGATTTTTGTGTTTCCTGGATTTTATCGAAATCGGATCCCATATTCTCTCACAAAGTGTAATAGCACAGCTTTTACAACTACTATTATGAAATCAACCATTGGCGTGACAAAATTAATTTTTAACAAAATATATCTGAGTTTTGATAGTATTGTTATGATGTGACGAGAACAAAGTTTCAATAAAGCTTATTACAGTTTCCGGTAATATTGTCGTATTTAATAAAGCGATTTATCAACAGATGTCGAAGAATAATTATTTATATTCACACTTTATGAATTTTTGAAAAATAATATTTTTCAAAAAACAATGACCGTTCAACTAAGGAGCAACAACTACTTCCCGTGCAATATGCACCGCCGGATATTGAATTACACCCCAAAGTCAAAAGGGGGTGGTATATCTACAAGATATTTTAAAAACCAACCATTCTGGTTTGCAATTAGAAGGGACAACACAACTTGTAGACCGGTTTCGGCGTATTTGCGCCTCATCAGTACAAGGTATGTGGTGTCCGTCCGAGAATCTCTAATCCCGTTTCATCTTGGTGGTGATATATGACCGATACGAAGGCTTTTTCTGGGATTCTTCTTCCCAGAGTAACAGACCTCACTCGAGATTTGCTTTGGTAAATCATTGACAGTTGTTATGAGCATAGTCCTCAATCCATCTGGAAGAGCAAACTACAGAGCACATCCTATGCCAGTGCGTCTGCCTGCCGAATGTACACTTTCTTGTAGTAGACGATGAAACCACCAGCAAGAAATTACATGAAATATTAAGTCTCGATGCTCGATGATTTGATGACTATTTGGCAATTTGACGGAGTATCATCAAGCTTAACTATAGTTTGTAACATGGAGACTAGATATAAGGAGCACAAACTCTGTATATAAAAAGTGTCCGTCGAAATTAGGAAAATTGTGGTGGCGCTGGGGAGGCTAGCGATTAAAATCATGTTTGACGTGTTAAATTTTAGGTTATGTAAATGGAGGGTTTGTTTATTTTCATTCGGTTACCTTTTATGCTTGGTTTTAGCAAATTTCAAGGAAAAAATAAGTATTTCCCGTAGCTGGTGCTATGTTTGGTTAAAGGTAAGTTTCTTCAATATCATTATATAGGCAATTGTGTTGAAAAATAGTAATGAAAACAATAAACCTAACCCGAGAGTCCTACATCAACCCTTTTCACGACACACGTTTCTCACATTGTAAATTTTTATGAAAACTTCTATAAAAATAAACACTATTTTCATTTTTTGTTAGGTTAACTTGTTCAGCAAACTTCACTCTGTAATTTTAATTGCTAGCTACTCTCGCGCCATCTACTATTTGTACCTTACCGCTGGACACTTTTTCGAGATTTTTCCTATACAAGTTTGTGCTCCTTATATCTAGTCTCCATGGTTTGTAACTTATAAATATCAACCCACGTGACTTCTGTCATAACTGGACTATGTTGCCAAGCTCTTGAAATAGTATGAGAATATAGTAAATGTCATATGAAGTTATCAAATATTCTTCTTTTTATTTGGCTATAGGTTAGGTTTAGTTTTTGATAGTTACTGTATATAAACAAACTTGAACTTATTCCTGTATAAAACTTTTATTTGTATGTTAAAAGTACAGCACTAAGTAAGAAATTATTATTTTAAAACCTACTGAGCCTAAAAAGGTATGTATGAAAAAGTTGGAAAATTCAAGATTCATTTTAATAAAAACAAATTCGTATTGTGGTTTATTTTTCTTGGAAATCCACTGTGTGGATGTGTGTTATATTTTAGGAAACTATGATTAGGAACATTCTACATTAAATAATTGTTCTTCCTCCAATTGCAGCAGTAACATTTTTGGTATTTCGGTACGACGATCTGTAAAGAACTGGTTTAGACAGCTAAAATTACTGGATACAAATCACAAGACAAATGTGAATAAAAATCATTGATGTTGAGTTTATTATGTAATTTTGTCCAGGAAACAAATACAACAAGATACTCATGTAGGCTTGGCACAGCACGTGTTACATCCAAGGGCAATTAGCACTTTGCACTTAATTATGTACATCATCTGTCTATACTAAAATATTGATTTTGGTCGAAAAACTTGAGAGCCAGTGTTTCTGCTGGTTTTGGCGGTTAATGTGTTTTTTAAAGAATTAGTAGATAGTGATAATTACTTATTAGTTGTTACTCTTTCTGTATCCGGTCTCGTTTTCCCCCAGAGGGGTGCTAGAATTGTCTGTTAAACAAGTGGCTGGCGCGAGAGATGTGGTGGCGCGTAGATTTTGAGAACGTATTGTTTTGAGAAAAGAAACGGAATAATGAGAGAGAGATGACATGTGTTTTGACTATTTGGTAATGGTCTAGAAGTGTTTTCTATTTCAACTTTGAGGTATGCGAAAAGGGCGTGCGTTATTATTTGGAGAGTGGGAATAAGTAGATGGAGTATAAATGAAAGGGGTCGCGAAAAAGGTAGATGATGAGTGATTGGAAAGAGAAATAAAATTTTTCTGTTTAAATTTACTATAGAAATTTAAACAAAATCTATGGGAAAACCTTCACAAAAAAACCATGCCTTAAACTCAATAATGGTCCTTTAGCTACATGTATTTCTTCCAAGAACAGTTAATGACGCCTAATTTGGTTCGTTCGCTGACGTATTGACCATATTTATGTTTTGAGAGCGACTTGCGACCACAATTTAAAGATATTCGGAAATAATGTTCGAGAAAATTATTCTGACAATAATTCAAGTTTTAATGTCAATTGTTATTAATTCACGACGTGCTCAAATTTTGTATTATACATTTTATATGTAAATAGTGGATAAAAACGTCTGTAAATCCGATCCTGCATGTATTCTAACCCAGCTAACTGAGTAAAAAATGGGTCGTCTTCGATTGGGACACGCAAGATTGATACACTCATATCATTTTACAAATGAAAATCCTCCAGCTTGGAAAATGTCCCATAAAATCCAATCCGTTAAGCATTTACTCCTGGAATGCGAAAAAATTTCCAATTCATGATTTGAAAACAAATTGTCCTGTCTGCGTTACAATAAAAAGAAGGCCGAAAGAAGTTGCCCTTATTAATAGAAACTATTCATGAGCCTTTTTTTGTTAGACCGAGATGCAAAAATTTCATTTTTATTTATTGTCTACAATAAAAACTTTTTAACAATTAATAAAAGTAATCCACTTACCTTCATAATTACTTTTAGCTTTAAGGGATATAAACGTACTCCCCTGAACATATGGATCCCGCTGAGTTTACACTATTGTGCTTCTGTTATGTTTTCTGGCCGTTTTTCTTTCTTTCACAGCAACTTCATTGTCACGACAGAGGAAAACTTTTATAGTAAGTGTTATTTTCCTTTGTGTTTTTTTTCGTGTCTCAGACTGCGTGTAGTGAATGGGAAAATTTTCTAAAACTCCACATTCAAATTGTGTTTGATTTTTAGAAACCATCTTTCATTAGCTTTCCCCTAGGTAGAGGATTTTTCTCGGCAACTCAGTGAAGAGAGACATTACTTTTTGAAAAGTTTGACAAAATTATCGAAAGAATAATATTTCCACACTTTATATAGTTTGAAAATAATTTTAGTCTGACTTAGAGATGCTGGACGGGATCCATATACCTTGTACAGATTATGGAACAACTATGCCGAAGCCTGAAATCTTTAGCATGTCCGCAGATCAGATCTAGACTGGTCTGCGACTGCCTACAAAAACTCTTAGCCTTGGCAAATAATAGACAAAATAAAAGAGACGGATTGAAGTATAGGCGATATAAGGCATAGCGTTTCTGCTCAACTGACCCGCGCATCGAGTCGCTGCGGTCGCGCGAACTACAAGACATCTTACACAAGCAGAATAGAATAAAATCGTTTAAAATATCATAAATTACATTACACTCCAACATTTCGCCTTTAATGTTGATAAATATTATAAAATATCATTGTATATTAACTTTTAAGTCATTAAAATGAAAATATACAAAATCAATCATATATTGGTTGGTGTGAATCTGACTTCTGTTTGTCAAAGTCATTATTATTTCTCTATGTGGCAAACCGTAACAGAGTAGCTCTTAAGTGGTTACCGTGGCACAAGGGCCTAGTCCGATCACAGTAACTTTGGTACAAGACGTGATTCAAAGTAGGGCCGCCTCGAATGCGATGCCGATCTCTGACTGGCTGCGGCTTGGAGCCAGTGGCGGAGCAACGGGCGCTTTAAGCTTCTTCGTTTTCATTTAAATGTTGACAGTATACCAGACAGTACTTTGCTTTCGGTCTTCTTTTGCAATTTTGTTGTTGCGAATAGTGAATTTTTCATGTCTTGGAACTATTTGTGTCATGTCTCCCAAGAGAGTGAAACAAGGAAAAGCTTTGCATAGTCAAACAAATGAAATTATAGATCGGGTTGCTGCATTTATGGGCATCAGTCAAAAATTGGTAGCAGCATAATACTACATTTATTTTAAAGGATGTTGAAGCATTATCACGAAAAAGATTCGACGAGTTGCCACTTAGTGAATGGACGAATATTTGTCGACACGACAAAGAATATGTAAACTCACAAATAGAACGAGAACACTTCCTCGATAATACGTTGGATCTCTCTTCTGATGGAAGTCCCTCAGATCTTAATAGCGACAGTAAAACACCTGCACAACCATTACAATCAGCTGATGACTCAGATTAATAATAAGGTTATATTTGACATGATAAATACATTTGTGAAAGTGTTTAGGTTTGGAATATATTAACCTTAGATTAGGTAAATAGTTTTCTTCCTTGCTAATTATTTGATGAGTTCAAAAAAGGCCAACTTTATTCCCCTTGCCTACCTGCATGAAGCTAGTGATACCATTATGTAATTTTCTACAGGTATCCAAAACCTAAAGTCAGTAACGCCACTGGCTGATACGCCACACCCGCGACCACGTGATGTCTCAAAGTTATTGTTGTCAGACTCTATTACAGGCAATGAAACGGCAGACACCTTAGCAAAGCTATATTTTGTAGACGAAAATTTTTTTCTAGAATTTAATAGTGAAGTCCGAAAATGTTTCATATCAGTTTGTTATGTTTCTAGGTTATTCTTTAAAATTCCTATTCCATATTAATTTTTAAAATTGATAAACCCGTTTTAGTATCTAATTCTGTAAATTCCCTTTCCAATTAACAAAGAAGAGTCTGGGGAAGCTTTTTTTTTGTTCTAAGACCATTTTTAAGAAAATACGTTCTTCCATTATTCTAAGTGTAATTCTTGACGTCCTAAAATTGCAGTCACAATTATGCAAACGAGACTTGTTGAATTTGAATATCCCCTCTAAATTTTAATATTCATTTTACAACCGGGTTTTACACACAGCTCTCGCCTTCTGAAAAGTAGAAGATTATTATCTCGGAATATATTGGAATGGGTAAAGACATTATTACACAGATTTTTTTGTAATGCGGAGATAACACATGTATCCTGGTTATTTAGTTTTAAAACGTGTTATCCTAAGTGGTTTGGGAGGGAAATTGTTTGTTGCAGCATTTACAGTTATCTATGTTAGTTGATTCACATTACACCGTATATGCGACTAGGCTCATTAATACGAGAGATGTATTTTTAGTGTTGGATATAACACAGATGGCCCCTGTCAACAAATATGTAAAAATTAACTGTCATTTTTGGTTAACTTAACGCCAAAGTTACCTGAACTGAATTTTTAATGTTTTTGTGGGTCTATACAGCGAGTCGTGAGACCAATTTTTTTATTTTTTTTTTAATTCTTAATGTTAAAACAGAATGTCGAAACAGAAAAAACGAAAGATGTCTTGAAGTTGAAATTGAAGTATAGATGTCTTGAAAGTGAAATTAGAGATGGCTTGAAATGGAAACTAGATGCCTAGGGGTATCCTAGTGGTGTAACAGTATCCTCCTAGCAGTGGCAGCTGTTACCTGGCAGTTGTAACTTGGCAGGGGTAACCTGGCAGGGTATCTTGGCAGCGGTAACCTGGCATGTAACGGTATCCTGGCAGCTGTGCTTTCCACAGCAATTTGGTAAAACTTAAGGTAAATTTGGAGAGAGGATAAGGTATGTCTTTACTGTAAGACTGTCGGTAACGGAAAGAAAGGGCGATGGTTTTCAAAATCAAATCGTCCGTTGACATCATATGTCAATTGTCTTAACGGTCAACGAGAGTAGGAGAAATTTAGATCACAGAACTATATTGGGAGTGGTTACTATGACGGCGAGCGGTAATTAGGGAAATTATTTCGTAAAATCGAAAGAGATCGATAGACATGTTACATAGTTTTCTTAGAAACTGCCTTTTTGTTGATAACATTTTTATTCATTGCGCAATAGCATTTATTGTCTTTGTCTATTCTCTTACTAATTTCTACTTCCGCTCGCCAGTATTTTCGATTATGACCCCTAAATATTGGAAATCATTCACTTGTTCTATTTCCGAATTATCGATACGTTTGTTCAGTTTTTGTCGTTCATCTGTAATTGCCATAACCTTTGATTTTTCCACTTTGATTTTCATTCCATGTTTCATCATCGATTCGTTTATGCTGATATTCTTTTGCAGGTTATTTTTTGTGTTTGCAATTATGACAATATCATCAGCAAAGGCTTATTCTGCTATTTGGTTACAGTCGCAAAAAGATGCAATGAATGTATACCTTTCGCATTTAAAGTGAATAAGGCAAATTTTATAAATTATCAGGAACTAGAAATATCCAATACTGAAATAACGCTACTCGCTAAGGAATAAGTTTACAATATACCTTTTCCCAATATAATATATATGCATACCGCCATACCGCTGTAGTTATACTCGCCCAAGTGAACTATAATTTGACAGGAATATCGATATACCAATTTCCCAGTCGTATTCTCCCCGAGGACAATGATATATAAATACAGGAGTATTCAGTTGTTCTTATTTTGTTCGCGTATGAATATGCTTTTTAAATGTAAGTTTTAGAATACCAGACAAAATAAGTATAAAAAGAAAAACGTCAAAAAGACATAAATCACGTGTCCAGAAACTATCCTGCCAAAAGCAAACTATAGATAAACATATATTCATCTGATACAAAGCATGTTTAAATATCTTCAAACAAAAATAAGTTACGTCATTTTATATATTTTTATATTTATTAATATGATATTTGGGCTGGTAAAAAACTGTAGAGAATCCCTCAACAGGCTGGCAAGAGACAACAAAGTGTCTCTAATATACGGCACATGAGGGGATTGCAGCAACTAAAATGGAGGTCGACACAAGGGCACCTCCATACAATGAGTTTAGACATGGAACTCTCCCAGGCTATTGAAACTGAGTAAGAGACATTTGAAGACAGTTACCGACCTGGTGACTAGACACTGAGGAAACATCTGCACAAAATGGGCAAAGTTAGTGAACCTATGTGCAGGAAATGTAAACTCTACGATAGAACTACTCGCACACTCTGCTTCTGCGAGAACTTACATGGACTCAGACAGAAGCACTTTGTAGATGAAATAATACAACTACTACAACTACTGAAAATCCCTCCAGTCAAACTAGCGGCCTACATAGAAGACACAAAGCTTCTGGAATGGAAGTAGATAACATGAAAAATACTACAAAGATTCAGTTCAAGTAACTGGGCTGTTGAGCACAACCCATTCGAATGAATGAAGTAAAATATTTATCAAAGCAATACTTATTATCTGGTTTCTAATAAATTCTCTGAAATTTTGATTTAAAAGGTAAGGAGAAACTGGTTTCGGAACTTATCCTGTATTCGGAACACCGGCAGGTTGTTTAAATTTATGCAGCGGCGCTTTCGAATATGGAAACTAAGGAAATAAGGATAATATAAGTAGTGCTTTGTGTTATGGAAGCTCCCTAAGCGTTACAATAATACTTTTAGCTGATAGATAGAAAGAGATGAAAATCTTACAGAAGAGATAGTAGAACAAAAATGTAATACCTGAGAGAATTGTGGATTCCAAAAAAGATGTATACAAATATGTGTAAAAAATATATAAAAATATAACATAAGATACTTCTTTTCAAGATATTTCGTTTTGACTTATTATGCCAACATGATTGATTTAAGACCAACACCCGTAGCAGGTAGTCGTTAATGCGATAACAATAGCACAGCAGAAGAAAGGAGACACAAAAGATCTTTGAGGTCTCAGTGAATATACATTTGCTATATATTGTAATGGATGTATCGTCGATGGATACTTTGGTAGATTATAGGTGGTGTTGCGGGTTAATTGGAGGATCATCTCAAGAAGAATGAAACAACTACGTCTAGCACTGGGATATGTTTGATTTATTTACTAAATACATTACATTACTTTCTAAACTAATACTATGCATAAGCCGTATAGCTGTATAGCATACTTATACGTAATGGTTAATAATTACTAGGAGGTGACTATTCAACTATATAGAATAGTCTTCTTCAAGTATTCTGCATCGACTTCTCCTTTGATCAATACTGAAAGTATATTTATATAACCGGTCAAGTTCGAGCAAAACAGATAAACATATAATTGTTTTTGTCTTGCACCACGCTTGAACTTGACAATAACCTTCTTTATTTATATTTATATGATAATGAAATGTTCGAACGTTTTGTTGAAATAAGATCAAGGGAATTTAATTCTTATTTTAAATAATTATTATTATATTGGGCCAAAAGGCATCACAATATTAACAAAAACAAATTATTTTAAAAGCTCATACTCACTCATCCTTAAAAAATGCATTGCCCTTAAGCCATATTAATAATATCCCGGACACGCTCGATAATATGAGCTTTCTGATAGCACAAAGTCAAAATTTATTATATTGTTTAATAGCGAAATATATCAGACTTAGGAGCCCTGATCTGAAATCTGAAAGTATGATAGACTGCTAAGCTTTTATTTATTGTCTTATAGCAAAACTATTTAGTTGGGAAAGTAATTCAGCAGCAAATGAGAAGTAATAACTGATATTTATTCCAATTTAGTTCATATTAAAAATATATTCAGTATGTAAAATTTATATTGAAACACGAACATGCTAGTCCTTTTCTTTTAAGCTGCGAAAACCTCAATATTATAGCTTGGCATTATCTTCTAGGATGCGAAATATTTAATGCATTTCATAATTAGCCAAGCCAGTGGATGTAATTCTCAGAGTTCCTGTTGTGTTGGATCGTATTGTAGTGCCATCTAGCGGCGCGTGTCGAAAGTAGGTATGAGGTGAAGAAATAGGTAACCAGAAAGTGTAAGTAGTGGACGCCATCTATATTTCACTCACTTTTCACAGCAAAGTTCGCACTCATGGTGCTTCGATAAGTATCACTTTCTTGTTCCGAGCCCGGCTGACAAGTCTCCGATACACTGCAACCTAGTGGCTTATTGTATTTTTGCTCGTGCTTTCTCATAGCACCCAGTCCAGCACCTTTGTCCCCTGCACCAGTTTTTAGCTGGGTGTTTGCTTTATATAGCTCAGCGTTTCCTTGCGGTTGGCCAAGTAATAACTGTCTTTTGCGATCAAATGTAAGGTCTCCGTTGTATAGTTTTAATTTGTACAGGTGTTCCTTTATTGGTGCATGACCAGTCATGAAACCTGTTATGATTCTCAGCAGATTTCTGCACAGTGCTAGCAGTTCCACTGTACGTTTCAGGCATGGTTCTTCTTTAAAGGTTTTCCCATGCATTTGCTTTGGGACGTTTACACAGACATTTTTATGTTGTTCTCTGATCCAGGTCTTCAGATCTTCAGATCCTCGTACTATAGTTTTCAGTATACCGAGAATCTGTTCTGGTTCAGGCTGCGTACCCTCTGACCCTCTTTTTGAAAGTTCGTCAGCTTTTTCATTGCTCTCGGTACCCTGGTGACCTGGTACCCAGGTCAGTTTGACGATATTCCGTTTCGCTAGGGTCTTCAGTTCTTCGATGCAATGCCATACTAGTCTAGAGGTCACTTTCTAGCTTGAGATTGCCGCCTGACTATCTGACATGATATGGATCTGCTTGCCTTCGGCAGCTCTTCTGTTGTTTTCTCTCGCGCATTGCAAGACTGCGTATACCTCTGACTGAAATACTGCTAAAGGTGTTCCACAGCAATTTATGGATTTTATTACAGTCCTCGTTACAATGAATAACTCCATTAAAATTAACTGAATCAGTTTTAAAACGAAAAATCTAACAAGCTGATTGGCATGTTACAGAGTAAAGTAGAAAGTACTATTATTATTTTTAGCCCCCTATTTTCTCCCAGGTATTTGGTACGAACTCTTAACACACCCTGTATGTGCAGGTATAACTGAGTAGCGGTGTAAAATTGACGTAATTCTACCATTTATATTTCTTTTTCTATTTATATCTCTACAATTTTCAGAACATTTTCCTGCTCAAATTAGTTTTTGTAAATTTAGTTAGCTCTCAGAAAATAAAATATTTACAACGTTTACAGTCGCTTATTTGTTATGTAAATTTATCCCATTGTCATCGACAATTTCCTTTGATACACAGACCTGATTTTTCATGTGAATATAACAAGATTTCAGCTTTACTTTATGGATATATTTGCAAACTTTATTTGTTCCGAAAAGTGAAAGAATTTCAAATGACTTTTCAATTGAAAAGGAATAACGAAATACCAAAATAGAGTTTAGTGAAAATAAATGAATTTACTAGCAAACAAGAAACAAAGATAAGTAGACGATACGAAAGTTCAATTAGGATTTTATTATAAAAGTTAAAATTTTAACCCTTAAGCCAAAAGTAGGTTTTGAAACTTCAAAATCTGGAAAGTAGTTATGATATTTTGAAATAAAACGTAGAAAACTTTTAGTTGATCATCTTAATATTTAAATTTTAAAGAAATTTTGTAGAAATTGAGGTCAATAGATGAGTATGACATTAAAGTAATACGAGTGGGTGAAATTATATAATTTCAGCGACGATTGAGAGATGTTAGGTGTATAAACATTTTATTTTCTTGTAGTCTTCTTTAATTAAGAAGACTAGATAAATAACCCGCAATACTGACAACATACTTTGTTTACAACCAACATCTAAATTGATTCTCTCCTTCCAAAACAAGGATAGCAATACACACAGCAAAGGTCACTGGTTTCAATAACAGTGTCGTGTTGTATGGGGATTTTAATTTAATGGAAATACACTCACCGGCACGTAAACCGGAGCAGTTGAATATTTTTCAACAAACTTCGAATGTTAATGCTTTGTAATGTTCAATTATTATCTTCACTTTTTAGAAATCGGACAACCTGGGACATGCCACAAGATGGTATGATGAAAAAGTATAACTTTTCAAAGAAATTCGTTACGGAATTAGGCAACAAGAAGGAATGGGATCCAAATACCATTACCAGACTTGGAAATAATGCCATTCAATGGTACACAGATGGCTCAAAAGCAATAGAAGGAACTGGGATGGGAGTGTACGGGCCAGGAACCAAGCACTCTGAAAGCTTGGGAAAAACCCCAAGTATATTTCAAGCAGAAATTCACGCAATAAGAAAGTGTGCCCAGTTCAATATTGACGAAGGATATAGAAGGCAAAGGATTATCATAATGTCTGATAGTCAAGCAGCCATTAAAGTTCTTGTGTTCCAAAATGGTGTGGGAATGCCTAGGCAAACTTATTGAACTAGGCGAGAACAATATAGTCACCTTACTGTGGATTCCAGGACACACTGGAACAGAAGGAAACGAAATATCAGATGAACTAGCGAAGAGGGGGGACTGAAATACCCTTTTGGGGACCGGAACCCTTTTGCGGAATCAGCTTCAATGTAATATTGGAAGAAATAGATAAAGCCGAAGAAAAGACAAGATCTGACAATTGGAAAGATCTAGTAGGGCTTAGGCAATCAAAGATTCTTCTGGGTGACTACAACCTGTTCAGATCAAATGAATGCATAAGTCAAAGCAAAACTGCACTAAGAGTTTTAACAGGAATCCTAACGGGACATTGTCGCCTGAATGGGCACCTTAAAAAGCTTAAAATAGTGGAGGAAGGAGATTGTAGATTTTGTGGAATGGAAGAAGAAACCTCCATCCACATACTTGCGAACTGCATAGTAATTCAGAATCCTAGGGCACAGTACCTGGGAGACTACTGGATAGAAGAGGGATAGTTACCTAAGTTGAAGCCTGCAGATATCCTAAAATTCCTCCGGGAAATAGGACTAAAGGAGCTACTAGTCTCTGAGACTCTCCTCAGAAACTAAGTAGCAGTAAGGGGGCACAATAGATCTTTTAAGTCTCAGTGAATGTTACCCCAAAATACATACATACATTAATAAAATTATTATAATATCTTACATACAAACAAAACAATATGTTTTACGTATTTAATAGCAATTAAGCCCTTAATTGAAGGAAAAAGTGTTTTGTAACATTTTTAAAAACTAGGACGAAAACGCACAAATTGGTGTTGTGGGAAAATTAACTTAATTCAATCAAAACCGAAACGACTTCCTAGCTAAAACTGTGGAGCCGCATTCTTAATAACGGGTGTTGACCCCACGTGCTTGAATTACTGTCTGTATCCTCCTTGGCATGTCTAAAATCATGTTGTGAGTGTCCACTTGTGGAATAAGTTCCCATTCCTCTAAAAGAGCTTGTCACAACTGATTCAAAGTTAAAGGAGCAGGAACACTACTTCGGATCCTTCGCCCAAGCATGTTCCAAGCATGTTCTATGTGGTTAACATCCGGACTTACCGCTGGCTACTCCATAACAGGAATATTTACCTAGAGGTCGGGAATGATCATGCATCAGAAGGAAGTAATTTCCAATAAAGCCAACGCAAGGGACAACAAAATCTTGGAGAACGTCCTCAATGTACCTGGCAGCAATTAAGGATCCTCCCGGAAGGATGTACAATTCTGTTTGTGCCTTCAGAGAAATTCTGGCCCACACCATAACTAAGCCACCTTGGTACCCACTCCTCTAAATGAAGGTAGACTCTGCAAAACGCTCGTGTGGCCTTCATCACACTCTCTCACGATCATCTGGTAGCCGCAGGCTAAATCTGGACTCATCGGTGAACAAAACGCGCCCTCATCCATTTTCACCCCAGTACTGTTAATTACTGGAAAATTCAAGTCACGCAACACGTAAGACGTTCTGGGCCAGTTGTTGGTCTACGACTGATAAGATTGGCTTCTCCGAGTCGTCGTCTAACTGTAACGTGTTGAAGTCGATTCTTGATTTCAACAGCTGTAGCATGACGATTTCGCAGACTTTGTAAGATGATAAAATAATCATTACGAGCGCTGGTTCTGCGTTGGGGACTACGGTGCACAGTGCTATTGGAGACATGATACTCTCGGGCAGCATATCGCTCACTTCTTCCGCCTTGAAGCAACGCAACAGTAGCATCCGCTGTGTCCGGGATTAACATCCATATTTTTCAGAATCAAAAACGCAGAACAACTTTCAAACGTGTTTCGATCTGTCAGTTATCTCACAACAATGACAACAACAGCATTATTGACATGGGTTCATGGCCTACTATGCACTTTGCAGTAATAAGAATTTAGGATTTTTACTCAAAAACTCTTTTTTTCTTAAATTAAAGGTTCAATTTTTGTTAGAAAATATGTAAAACATGTCGTTTTGTTTTTGTGTGAGATATTATAATAATAAAACATCCCAAAGCATCAAAATTTGTAGTTTGTTTAAAAATATTCAACTACTCCGGCTTTCGTGCCGATGAGTGTATTAATGTTAGATTTATTTATTACTCGAATAATGAGTTTTAGTTGAGGTCGATATTGAGTTATAAACATGTATGTATGTATAGTAACACATTGTTTATTTTCTGTTAACAATATAAATTTTCATTCTAATTAAAATGAGTATGCATGTATGTATGTATATTGGGGTGACATTCACTGAGAAAATTAAAATACGTAAATAGAATTTATATATCAAATGAAACGACAGTGGACATTTCAGAACTGTCAACTGAAGAATTGTTCAGAACCTGTGAAAGGATCTATTGTAAAGTCCGTTTCATTTGAGAACGGAAAGCTTGTTTACATGCGCAGAGACGAGATTTCGATAGTTGCCGAGCAACAACGGCGCCGTCGTCCATTTTCACCTTTATTATTGGTGCGGCAATATTGTTTGCGCACATTTCATCTGTCAGTGGTCCGTTCTCAAATGAAACGGACGCTAATGCTTTATTTTTTGCATAGTACACCATCTAGTGAATATTTTTTAACCAATAAATAAAGCATCCTTAATTGTTACAAATTAAAACTTCAAATTGACATCCTGTTTATAAACGTTCATTCATGTATTAATGAAATTTTGTATAATGTTAAGGATTCAATAAATCGATTTTTATACATTTATCTCAATTATAATAATAATTATTGAGGAACCACAAAAAAGTTCAAGTCATTGGATGATTATTGCATTTAACTGGCTAACTTTGACATTGTTTATGTTGGCATCTGATAATAAGTATGTTTACTCTTCTAGTGTATTCATTGTTCGGAGCTTCTAGTCAACCTGACAAAATGTGAATCAGCAGCTTCCCCTAAACATGAAATTTCGTTATTTACTATAATATTTCCATTGAAAAAATTGTTTTTACGTCTTCACCCCAATAAAACTTCCCCAAGTATCGGTTTTCCCCCATTTTATTACATATTCGTCAGCATTACATTGCGGAAAAAATATTCAAAGTCTTTTATATTGGTATACGTTTTTTTTTTAACTTGGCAGGTGCCTATTACAGTTCTCTGAGTGTTTCCCTTTCATATCGTATTGCTTGATTCCCGATATATAAGAAAAATCGAGAAGGTATCAAGTCAAGATTTTTTCCCGTTTTTCTGCTTAAAGGCTTTTCAAAATCCCACTTATGACGTGTAACCGTCACGCATGTTATGACTATAAAATAGCACCAGGGGCGTTTTCGATAATACATTTTTTGGGCTATAATAACTTTATCAGCCATTTAAGAGATATTGTATAGTTGTATATTGGGGTGACATTCACTGAGACCTAAAATATCTATTGTATCCCCTTTCTACTACTGAGTTTCTGAGGAAAGTCTCAGAGACTGAGCTTGGACAGGATAAAATCTAAGCTAATACTTAACTTTTTACAATCCCTTGAAATACTAGGCAAGGAGAACAGAGTCATTTTGACCTGAGTGACATGGCATCGACGAGAGGAGGGCAACGAGAAGGCCGATACTCTGGCAATAAAGGGATTAGAGTCTCTATTTATCGGTCCTGAACCGTAGTGGACATTGTATTGAATGTTCTGAGTCTGCCTCCCCTCGATGCTCAGCAGTGCCAGTGATGAAAGTCTATCGTGACCAGTTGTTGACCGTAGGTAATTCTTTACTCGACGGAGAGTAGAGAAAGATCTTTCTCCTGTGCAGTTAGTAGCAGGAGCACATGAAACCATTCTCAGGGCAATGTCAATGTTGGGGTAGATATCTACAGCATCAGTGACGCAAAAGCTTGATTATCTCAATCAGGGGGATGCTTGTTTTGCTCTGTTCAGTGTTTTGCATCAAAAATGGCTTTAAATGTAAACACTCGTATATTAGGGCAGGCTCCAGATCTTCCCCTTTTTCCCTCTTCGCTGTGCGCCCCCTGGAAGCTTGCGCCTATAGGCCCGGGCCTACAGGGCCTATTGGGAAATTCAGCCCTTGCAGTGGAGGTGGCGAGAAGTTTTCAGTATCTCCTTTTTTCAGAACTCCGGAAAGACCAAGTCTAAACTTTTTCAAACATATTAAATGAACAGAAAGTACCCCTATGTAATCTTCAAAGAATCTTAACTTGTAGACGGTGAATCACATTTTATATCCTTGCCTTTATTTACTAAGCCAGAATAGGAGAACAATCGGGATCTTGGTTGGGCTCCTGACAGGGCGTTGTAAACTTAACAAACACATGAATAACATCGGATTGGCAGACACAACTATATGCAAAGAATATGAGGAAACTTCAGTACACATACTGTGCTACTGCGAAGGCCTGACTAGGGTGAGGAAAAACCACAACCCTCCTAGTATATGGAGGACCTGAGGTTTGTCAATTGAAGTCTAGTAATAAGGACGGGTCTAGACAAGGAACTATAGAATAACAGGAGGACACACAATAGATCTGCAAAGGTCACAGTGAAGAGGCTCCTAGATGCACATAAGCCCGAAATTCCCTCTTTTATTTATTGTATGCAATCTTAGAGGGTGAGCACAAAAGGATGTACTATAGTGAATGTTTTCAATCATCCTATAGATACATATCTGACTATATTAGCAATTCATGTATTATGTAATGAATTTTTTTATTAGAGGTGTTACTCATTTTGAAAATGTGTAGGTCCCTCAGCAGGTGTCAACTTCCTACCGCTGTCATTATACATCTACTAACATTCAGGGTAAAATAGTATTTCAGTATTTTAGTTTTAACCTTGGTCTTCTTTATGTCATTTCTGTCAAGATGTCAGCAATTCTATAAAAAATTATTTCTTCAAAAAGCGCTGCCGTTTTGTGTTCTACAGGAGTATTTAGTGAGAAAAATGGGTTTAAAATACTAAGAAAATACATTTAGTTTTGTCGATAACTAAACTTATAACTGCGGGCAAATATTTTAGGAAAAAAAAACCGTGACACTATGCTTTAGGAAATAAATCTTTCGTACGTTGCCGCCTCTGCTTTTTATTGGAAAAATATCAAAACGATCTAATATTCCATTCAACTCACCGAAATGGATATCTATTAAAAGAAAGGAAATTCGAGCTTTTCGTGACATGACGGAAAATGATATAATCTTTGTTTTTTCTTACAACGAAAAACTTCAAAACACTGTCGCCGACACTTTTATTGAATTGCGCGGAAGCTTTTATATTACACAACCATGATTTTTATTCCTCGGTATTCTATTGACCCAGATTGAGAATTCTGGAAACGTTGACGATTCTCGACACTTAACGCAGTTTACATTACCATAACACCAACACTAGAACGTGGTTATCAAAACGCGCGTAAGGTAGTGTAAAGGGTTAGCGTTGGTGTAGTGGTAGTGTAAACTTTCTTATACTCTCAAATTGTAAGACAGCACTGAAATATTTACCATGTCTACAGATTAGACCTAACTGGGACTGCCTACAAAAACTCTTAACCCTGACATACCATAACAGAGTAACTCTTAAGTGGGTCCCGTGGCTGAGGCTGAGGGGCCGAGGTCTTGAAGCCTATGACGGTGGTGCCTAACTAATCACTAACTAATATTCCTGTTAAGTGGAGTGAAACCTGAGAAGTGGTTACTGCTTGGAAAAAAATTATGAGGAATTGATAGCTTTCTCTACTACTAAAAGATCGATAACATGAAAGGATTATTTTGTAAACTTCAGATAAGTGCTGTAAAATACCTCTTATGGTATTTTTAATATAAATCTATTTATAATACTCTGGTCTAGATAACGTCTGAAACAGCAGATTAATATAAAAAAGGGGATTATTCGCTGTAAAAAATTTCAAAAGAAAATAGCTGTAAGCTGTCTCATCTTTGTTATACGTTATATCGTGTATGAAAATCGTAATTCAATTTTCATCTATTTCAGAAAGTAAATCCTTATAGTTATATAGAACTTAAGAATTTGTCTTAAGATTTTTTTCGTTTATGAAAGAGAAAATAAACTAATATTCGATTTATAGAAAACTAAGGAACGGTTCTATAATAATTTTTAAACCGACAAGCATCCTTTATGTTATAATTGGGTTTCATAGTAGTCAAACCACTGTAAAGTCGACTTAAGCCGTAAAGTGATGAATTCTAGCTTTTATGGTGGTAAAGTCTACTTAATAACGGTACCTAACCTCTAACAACATGCACAAAACAAAATGGCTTGTCACAATCTGAACGAAATTAAACCAAAATGAATGTACTTTGAAACTCAAGTAACTCCTCACCAGTATTTTGAAAGATTTCGGTTAACAAAGCCGACATATTAATTATTTTAAAGCAAATATGCTTGTACAAGCCACACGTCTTCATGCCGAAATAAATGAAAAAAACCATTTTTTTCGTGAAATCGCACGCGAAGTCAGTATTTCGCGTTCTCAGCACAGTCCGCGAAATTTCATTTCGCGGCCGTTACCCACAGCAACGGCTGCGAAACCAAACGTCACTTCCAAATTTGACATTTCTAAAATACTACAAAGGCAAAGATTATTTTTTATTGAATACCAACAAATACATAAGTACTTATATTATTATTTAGGATGAATATTAACATTAATTGTACAGTTTGTATTATTACTTATATTTACTCCAGAAGTTGAAGCAAGAACTGTCAAAATATTTTGTATATATTGAAACATATCATTTCCATAGCACACATTGTTAAAACTACTGTTTTTTAGAGCAATAATATATTTATTTACAATTTTCTAGTTTAATAGTTTTAACGATTGCACGAAAAATAGTGTGTATGCCATGGCCGCGAAACTTTTTAACGACCTCAAGATTATCTTGCCTCAGCCGCAAGCGGCCTCGGCGATAACTGTTCTTTCGGTACGTTAAAAAGGTATTTCCCAGCCTAATCATACAAATAACTATTTAAATGCCACGTTTCTAGAACGAACTAAGAAGTAAAAAGTGATAATAAACGTAGGACGCTTGCGACAGTTCTATACAACTGTGAAAAGTAGCTGTGTAGCATACGTCACACGATTATTATTATTTTTTACTTTTCAATTCGATTTACTATAAGGTGTGTTTACGGATCAATAGGAACTATATTGAAGTTCATAAATAAACAAATGTCACAATATAACAAATAAAAAATTATCCCCGTGTCCAGGACTCGATCCCTATGACTACAATTCATAATTTTTGCAGCCAAACCTTTATAGCGCTCGGCTATGGAGACATTATAATTTATGTTGTTATCAGTTGTATCATAAGAGCTGTGTGGAACGGACGGCAATCTGGCCAATCACTGGGCTGCAGAAATGCCAACTTGAATTCACATATTTCCTCTTAGTTTAAAAACAAGATATAGTACTCGTAGAAGTTGTGTCTAAGGAAGAGTTTCAATCTGAGGATACGAAAGAAGCCTTACATGTTTTTACTTGAATAACAAAACACGTCCCTTTTACAAATTCATTAATAAAAATGTTTGGAAAACTTATACGAAAAAAAAGTAGCATCTAGACAAACTTCTTCTAGATTGTGAAATGTATTAATGTTTTTAAGATTTCGAGCGGAAAGTCAGAATATCTGAAAAATACATGGAAGTTTAATCACTGGCCATCAGTTTTCCAGCAAAACTGATGTCGAAATAGCTATATATTACCGTTCCATAGTAGGAAAAATAATTAATCAAAATAAATCCACTCGAAAGGGTAAAAATAATGGGTTTAGTACAAAGCGGAACCACAAAGGTAATTAAAGGGATTAAAAATCTACTTAAAGACACGTTTTTTGTAACATAAATCGGTCTACTGGCTAGTTGGAATCTGGTTAAGTTTAATTTTATAGTATAGGGATAAAGGCCGGGCCATACCGGCATCCATCCTTCCGATGGATGGACGTCCGACCTCGGACGTCCACGGAGCGCTCCGATTCACACCGAAAGCATCCATCCAGTGGACAGATGTTTTCATGAATCTCTTCATCAACGAATATTTTGTTCACTTGTGTCAGTAGCAGTGCAGTCAGTGCATAAATAATGTCGTTTAATGTGACTTGGTGTGAAAGTGATTTGTCAAAAAGTACCTATCCCGTGGCTTGATGACTGCAGCTCTAGTGATGATGATGAACTTATTCTATTGTATTGTGTAAATAACAATCGTTCTCATTGGGTGCACCCAATCAACAAGAGGAGGAAAAAGGTCGGGGAATTTCATCATTTGATGACCGATTTGGAACTAGACGAAGAAAAATTTAAAGGATATTTCAGACTTAATCTCGTGTCCCACAGCGCGGTATGGTTTCTCACCTCTTCAATTAGCAGCTCCATTGTAGCTAAAATAAACTTGTACACTCGAAACTTAAAAATATAAACCTAAACTAAACGTAAATGAAATAAACAAAATAAACTTGGTACAAAACTGGTATACTTGCAAACAATGCGAGAAGAGTATCCTACACGAATATGTTTTCAGAGAAACCATGTGGACTAGGGTAGTTTTGTTTGAACATCCAGCCCGTCCATCCGAAGGCTGGATGTATGTTTGGTGTGGCTTGGTCTTAAGTCATGGACAGGTTTCAGAAGACTCCAATCTAACAAAAAAAGGAAGGATCGATTTTCATTCTCCCCCCCTCGAGGGGAGCGGGCCGCTATAGGCTTTCCGGAGCCTCTTCAGCCAACATTGGAAGGAATAAGGATTGTTTATGGTTCAGGGGATGGGAGTGGAGGGAACGGTGGTAGGTGCCTGAGAGGTGTGTACTGACCCAGCATTCGCCTATTGCTAAGAGAAAACCTCTGAAAAAACTCATAGCAGGTCAGGCGGACCTGGGATTTGAACCCCGGTCCTTCCGAATGCAAGTCGAGAGCGTAACCACTCTACCACTTACTCGGTCTCCAATCTAACAGCTTCTAGCTCTTTTTAATTGTTAACTGAATAGATACAGACGCCCAAGACGACTCCCTATTTTGCAAGAAATTTGATTTACAACCACAACTGAATTCTGAATACAAGCTATACGCAAATACTGAACTATTTATTTTTTCCCTAAAAGTATGTGTATTAACAGTCAACTTGTATTTGATTTTTCATTTTTCTTAAATATCATTTATCTTTTCACGAGATTTGGCTACGAATAGAATATATTTTTAAAAACCCCTATACAAATGTTTACAGCTACAGCTTTGATTTGCAATTAAATCGGTTTTCAACGAACCTGAAAATTGTTTTAAGGAATTAACGACTCGTTGGTGGATTGGAAAAAATCGGAAACAGAGTTTCTGTTATTTTCAAAATACCTACTCAGAGATTATTTTTGATTATGGTAATCATGCTATATCGTTATAAATTTCTTAATTAAGTGGTTTAAAGCATCAAGCCGTTTTTTATACAAAAATTAACTTATTTAGATAGCTTTTTATTGACATATTGTTAAAATGTGAACAATAAGAGTTAGGGAACAGTTTTAATTAGCAAAATTTTGTCTATTCATAAGTGCAATACAAAGACGTTTGAAAATACTCAGTATCAGGTCCGGTTTCCAAGAATTTCAAGAGAACAACCAACATTTTCACTAAAAAACAGGTTTGATGTAGCTAGTTTTTTTACAAACGTTCCAGTCCAAAAAATAAAAGAACTTATCAAATTAAAATTAGATGTTAATCAAATAAGGAGTAAATTGAGCGCAACAACAATAATAGAATTATTAAAATTGTATATAAAACATATTTTCAATTCAATAACGAATTTAATAAACAAAATTTTGGTCTTGCCAAGTGCTCTTGTCAAATATGTACATGAACATTTTGGAACACAAATAGTAAGTAATAAAAAATTAAAACCAATTGTCTAGTGGAGATATGTAGACAACATTTTCGCAGCTAGAAGCATCAGTGTATTGTCGACTTTGCGACACCGCAGAAGGGTTCTAGTCAAATGAATGGGATTGATTAGCCTAGCAGCTGCTCTTATGACCCTCATACCCTGGTGCCCAGGCTACAGTGACCATGCAATGGACTCCAAATGAGTTTAAGACTCCTATACTATCCCTATACTAGCTTAGAGTTGACCACTATGGAATCGAGTGCCTTCAGTACAGCTTGACTATCTGTGAAGATGAAAATTAAACAGAATGTTTTTTCCTACCTTTTAGAGAATGGTGGAACAAGGCACCAAAAATGACGCAGGTCAAAGAGTTTATCAAAGAATCCTCGTCAAAATTCACGGAGTACCAGAATAGGAGAACAATCAGCATTTTTCTTCGGTTCCTGGCTATTGTAGACTTAACAAACACATGAATAACATCGTATTGGCAGACACAACCATATTGTATGTTTTGCCAAGGAGATGAGTAAACCTTAGCTCACATGCTGTGCTACTGCGAAGACCTGTTTTAACTAGTAATAAGTCATCTGCTATTAGCTCCTCAATATTTGTTCTATCTAGCTTGATGGGTTGAGTAGCATGATACATTTTTTCCAAGTGGAAGCTGAACAATAATGGGCAAACTCTGTCCTGTTTTCATTTCAAAAGGATCTGAAAATTCCTTTGTTATTGTTAGTTGAAAACTATATACGAAGAAGCATTTATACACGAAAGAATAAATCCTTTTACTGCGTAAAATGAGAAGTTGGAAGGTATAGGGAATGAATAAATATATTGCTCGCGAAATGGTATTTATAGCACATCAATTTCCTATTTCACAGGAAATAAATTTTGAATATTACAGAAATCCGTATAGCGTAGGTTTGTCAATCGTTTTGATACATAAAATTTCAAACACTATAAAGATAAATATATACAGAGCATTTCAATCAAAACTATCCACCCCAAATTTCCTCGGGGAAATAGGACTGAAGGAACTACTAGTCTCTGAGACGTTCCTCAGGAACTAAGTAGAAGTAAAGGGGCACAATAGATCTTTTAGGTTTTAGTTAATGTCACACCATCATACATACATACATCCACTTAATTCTGAAGGCATCACTTTTATGAGAAAATGAAAAAAGGCCAAAAATCATATAAAGGGGGACGTCCTTCTGCTCATATGTGGACGTTATAACTTCTATCCCTCCCTTTGGTCACCATTTTAAGTTCATTTTTGCTTTGTTAGATTCTCCTCTACATGAGGATTACAAAAATGTGTAATATGTAAGTGAAAAGTCAATCTGTTACGTATGATCCGATGTAGTCTATGCCTTTACTAGCTCTACTCTATAAAGTGAACAATGTTTGCTTGGGAATACGAGGAAGAGGAAGAGAAAGAGACGGTGGAACATCTCATGTGTCTATGTCCTGCCTTGCCAAGTAAGCGCCAGATGAATTTGGGGAGTAAACGACAGAGATGGACATCGGAAATTTAAAGACTTTATAGGAGGATGGAAATGCCTATGACAAGGAATTAAAGGAAGGATATAGATAACTAAGGATAGGTAATAACAGGATGGGTCAACACCATGAACCAAAGGGTATTACAAGGGCCTAGGGCCTCTGAGTGGACCGGGGCCGGAAAGGACCTGGTCGCCCATATAATCTAACCTAACCTACTGTTTCAAAGCATTATTTGATTCCGCTCTAATGAAAATGTTTTTTAATCCAGTGCAACGAAAAGGTTTTTCTAGATAGAAGTCAAAATAATACTGTAAAACTATTAAAACGCGTTTACTTTCCAAAGGATAGACCGTTCACCAGAAAGCAACATCTACTTCTCGGGCAATATGCCCCGCCAGACAATGAATTACACTTCCCGGATAAACGGGGTTGGTATATATGGAAATATAGAACCAACCATTCTGGTTTATAATTAGAAGGAATAATATCACTTGCAGACCGGTTTCGGCGTATTTGCGCGTCATCAGTACAAGGTAGATACTATCCGTCCAGAAGCTCTAAGAGCCTGGACTGAAGACAACGCTGAAGTCACTTTAATATATTAAACTCTTAGTTGCAGCTACCCATTTAACCAGGAAAATTGAGTTATGCTAAACTTCGTAAGACCATTGTATTTAGTATACATTTTTGTATATAATCACAGTTATTGCCATAATTCACCAACATAGGAATACTCAAAATGGAATTCATTTTACGCTTAGATACCCATCAAAGCGACTTAACAAGACAAACAAAATTGGCTTCGAGTGGGAAAAGTATATTTTATCAAAGAAAAAAATCCTTTTGAAGGTGTAAGAATATTAGTGACGAAAGGAAAGTACGAAACACAAAATTGCTGTTAACAATTTTTTTAAAAAAATTACGTCATTAACACTTCCAATATTGTTTTCATCAACTAAAACCTTCTTCACGTTTTCCTCTTATCTTCAAAGTTATTAATTTTGTCTATCCTTTGTAAAAAATCAGATAAAGTTAAGAAACACGTATTTATTTATAGAAATTCTTTAGATATGAATATTGGTTTGACAGCTAGCTACTTTTTACTAACATAAAAAGTGTCAAGTACATTCACTGAAACCTTAAATTAAAATATCTATTACTAAAAAAAGTTGTGTGGTCCCTTCTAATCGCAAACCAGAATGGTTGGTTTTAAAATATCTTGTAGATATACCAACCCCGTTTGACTTTGGGGTGTAATTCAATATCCGGCGGTGCATATTGGACGGGAAGTAGTTGTTGCTCCTTAGTTGAACGGTCACTGTTTTTGAAAAATATTATTTTTCAAAAATTCATAAAGTGTGAATATAAATAATTATTCTTTGACATCTATATCTACTATTCTCTGTAAACTGCTATTCAAGTTCCTTATTTTACTTGTGAGCCGTCTGTATACAATTGAATGGCATTATTTCCAAGTCTGGTGATGGTGTTGTGATTCCATTCCGTCTTGTTACTGAAAAGTTAACTTTTCATCATACCATTCTGTGGCATATTCCAAATTTCTGATTTCTTAAAGGAGAGAAGGTGGTCTTTTCAATATTTCCATTTTCCACCTCCAGCATGTTTTCATTGTTCCTGTAATATCGAGCAAGAATGCAAAATTAATCATCGTTTTCCTGACAACCTTAGGAGATTTTATATTATACAATAAATTTGAATACAAAACTGTTAACAAAAGCCAAAAATAATGGAGAGCCCACTATCTGTATCTGTATCTGTAGAGTAGGGAGGGTGAGTGTAGGCTCACAGCACTTAGGCCACATATGACCCATTGTACATCCTCCCGAGGAGTTGTCCTCCTAGGTCATCGTCCATCCTGTCCTTCTCAGGAAGGTGAACAGGTCAGCAGGAGACATCTCCTTTATATCGGCAGGTGTAGGCCAAGACTCACCGAACACACACTCTCTTATCGACGATAACTCCGGACACTCGCATAGGACATGCCTGACAGTCTCATCTTCCTGTTCACACATCCTGCATAGAGATGTGTCCACTAGCCCCATAGTATGGAGGTGTTTCCTTAGTTGACAGTGGCCAGTCAGGAATCCCACTGTTATACGTAGGTTTCTTCTGGTCATCGCCAAGTATTTTTTCGGCGCCATCTTCCCAGGGTCGCCCAGGGTGATCCTGGCAAAACTGCATCCTTTGATTGCCTCCCATCTCTCAAGGGATTGAGCATGGGTGTAACGTTTGGCTAGTTCCGCAATTGTCGAATTCGTCAGGCCGTAGGTGTCACTGGGTCCAAGAATTTTCAGTCCAGCGGCTTCCCTGGCTAGAGAATCAGCAATGCGATTTCCTTTACTCCTGTCGTGCCCTTTAACCCACCTCAGGATAATATTGTTATCTGCCGAGGCGTTAGCTAAATCTTGGTGGCACTCTAGTACTAGTCTTGATATAACACGTTGTCTGTTCAAGGCTAATAGGGCTTGTCTACTATCAGTGCAGATTATTATGTTTTTGTCAGAAATTCCTTTTCTGATTAGTTCTTTTGTGGCAATTGAGATACCAGCCAGTTCTGTTTGAACTACGCTGGTATTGTTTCCCATTCCCCACTTGATCCTTAGGCTTAGTGCTCTCGAGTAAACTCCACATCCTGAGCCTTCATTCATTTTTGAGCCATCTGTATAAATGCGTATTGCATCTGCAGCATCTGGCTCTGTGTTGTGTTTTATTTGTATTTTGTAGGGTTTATTAAACAAAAATCTGGGTTTAATTGCATCATTGGCTGCCTGCAGCAGAGGTAGCGCAGTAAGCCCACTATCATCAAACTATTTGATGCGATATTTTAATCCTGACCTGAGAATCTTTTGAGAGACAGCTTATCTATATTTCTAACGATGGGTAATAATGAGGGTCGTCGGCTAATATTGATTTACGAACTTCTTAGATTTCTGGTAGTATTTACAATAAGAGTCCCGTCGTCCTGCAGAGCCTTCATTAAAACTTTACAGAAGTGTAGATGAAACTCTTTCCAGTGAATGAACATCTCTTTTACACTAAATTTTCTTTTTTGAAAATAATAGAAAATATTATACACTCAGTCATCACCATGACAACTTTTTAGCTTGCTTATAGTCCAGCGACAATACTTTGTGAAAATATGATAATAATTGAATTGTTGCTTGCATGTAATCATGACCGCAATTTCATAAAATTGTTATTTCAATTTCCCCGACACATTTTACTTGATGCAAATTTCAAAATTACTCAAAACCGTAAACGATTCATTGAAATAAAACATTTCGCTGGAAATCGTGGATGTACTAGGTATCCAGCAATACCAACGTTAACATCAGCACACCTTTCTCTTATTTACCCTGCAAAAGAACAGCAACTATGAAAATTCACGTTCGCATTTGAATTCCACAACGCTTCCATGTATAATTTATACCAAGTAATAACAGGAAAAGTGCAGTGGTAGCCCGGTTTCGTTAATCCGATGGGAATCGTAATTTGAAAATGGCACTAGTGTTCATTGGTCTATGTATATTATATCAGGGTGGGGGCAAACCATGGTCGTCCAAAATGTAAAATTTTAATATACAAAGAAAAGGCAAATGAAAACAAAACTTTGAGATTTTAATTATTATTAGACTAATAACATTTTTCATGTGTTTAAACTAAATTTATCCAAAACTTTCTACACTATGAAGTCCTGATTTTCCTTCAAAAATTTTCGATGCACACTCATCAAACACAACCCAGTGATTCTGTCGTCACCCATTGGACTCCTGAGCCAGGTTTTTACCCTTCGTAGGGTACTGAACGATCATTCCCAGGGTAGCAGTAGTGGATGGGAAAGCACTTAATATTAGCAGTGCCTGCCTTGTTGTAGGGAAAGATAGGTTCCTCCAAAAGTGCAGCCATTTCAATGTCCTTCAATTTGTGTTCTGCTAAATTCTTTTTCTTCCACATATTGTACCACAAACCTAATTCTGCAGAGGCATCACCCAACTTATAAAATTCCATGAAAGATTCTGCATTATTTTTGAAATCTTTTGAAGCCATTTTGAGCTTGCTTGAAGGATGAAGATAAGTTAAAGCAAAAGCATCCAAAGACGAATTAAAATAATCAAGATAGGGGATGATGATTGACCGCTTCCAGTATTCAACTGCAGACTCAGATGGTGGATTACTTCTGTGTACTTGCTTTTGAGCGACTCGTGGTACTGACAACTCAACCCTTACTTTCTTTGCGATATCAAGTGATCTTTTAAATAAATCTTAAGGAACATTTTCGACATCTTGTCGATCTTCCTAGATTACATCTAGAGTATTATCAATATATTTCTTCACCATAACCAAATCCATACTTTTACCTTGTAAAACGTTCACACTAAAACACACGCGAATCATTTTATTTATTAGAGCTTATTAATTAGTTTTAAAATGTTCGTAAAAGCAACCAAACGACCACAACAACAAACAAAATATATAAAACAGATAACAAAAAACAATTTACAGAACAGGAAAATATGTATATTTTAGATTTAATTTTTTTGTTTATTGAAATTTAAAAATCATTTAATTTATTTTTGCTTCCAGGGGGCAGTTGCCCCTCCCTGTCCTTCGCTGGCTACGGCCATGTATGTGTATATGTATAAATATATACATATAGTCACCATTTGTTCCCAATAGTCACCTAGAAGTAACCTTGTTTGTCTAAGTCCTACTATATCTTTCCAGTGGTCAGATCTCTTTTTGTCTACATTGGTATATAAAAATGTTCCGCTTCTTCTTTTTTTCCCTAACTCGTCTGACCAGTCTCCGATAACACTGCAGCCTAATGGCTTATTGTATTTTTGCTCGTGCTTTCTCATAGCACCCAATCCAGCACCTTTGTCCCCTGCACCAGTTTTGTACAAGTTCTTAGCTGGGTGTTTGCTATATAGCTCAGCGTTTCCTTGCGGTTGGCCAAGTAATAAACTCAGATCAAGAGTATATGTTTCACTGTCTCCGTTTCCCTACCGCATAATCTCCGTTGTACAGTTTTAATTTGTACAGGTGTTCCTTTACTGGTACATGACCAGTCATGAAACCTGTTATGATTCTTCGTACCGTGTTAGCAGTTCCGCTGTACGTATCAGGCAGGCTTTCCCCATGCATTTGCCTTGGGACGTTTACCCAGAAATTTTTATGTTGTTGTCTGATCCAGGTCTTTACAGATAATCCTGGTTCAGGCTGCGTATCCTCTGACCCTCTTTTTGCATGTTCTGCTTCTTCTTAATTCTATTCTCATACTACAAAATTTTTGCGCTGGTGGGGGTAGACACACCTTTTTACTATTCCATTCTAGTCGCACCAACATGGCGGAGTAAGAATCCATTTCGATCATCCGCTTGCGTCCTCTTTCTAGTTTATAATAACTTAATATTTTTTTCGTAGATCTTGTAACGTTCTACCAATCATACAAAATGTTCCCGTGGAAGTATTCAACAAATGTCTTCAGAATTCCATATACAGAAGTGTATAATACAGTTTGAGATCAAACTGGATAAAAAAGAAAGCCTTGTTGAAAATAAAATGTTCATGAGATGCGGTCGTAAAGTTTCAGGCTAGAGGTGTCCACACAAACTGTCATCGGGTTTACAGTTTATAAATAACGTAACGAAGGGATACTTACGTCCGAATCAAATTCTTTCAAAAATAGAAGTTTCATGCTCTAAGGCGGACGCTGACAAATAAAATTCATGTAATCATACAATTCTTAGGATATTAATTAATTGAGCACGTTTCAACTTTAATTTTACTCATTGGTCAATTTGTATGAGTATCTTCACAAGGCCTTTCCGATATCGATTCCCCTTCTCTTGCTCACTTTTCTTGGTAGTACACCCACTCTTTAATGCTTTGTATTATCACAGTATATGCTGGTTCCATGGGCAGCTACAAATCAGCCTCTTGTTCATAGTTTCACAGTACAATCTCTTTATTGCTTTGTATTGTGACAGTATATCCTGTTTCCATCGACACCTACACTGTAGACTCTTGGGTCTAGTTTCACAACACCCACTCTGTGATGCTTTGTATTCTGACAGTATAGACTGGTTCCATCGACAGCTACAATTTAGCCTCTTGTGCCTAGTTTCACAATACCATCTCGTCAATGCTTTGTATTGTGACAGTATATACTGGTTCCATCGACAGCTACAGCTCAGCCTCTTGTGTCTAGTTTCACAATACCATATCTTTAATGCCTTGTATTCTGACATTATATCCTGGTTCCGACGACACCTACACTGCAGCCTCTTGGGTCTAGTTTCGCAACACCCACTCTGTGATGCTTTGTATACAGTATAGACTGGTTCCATCGACAGCTACAATTCAGCCTCTTGTTCCTAGTTTCACAGTACCATCTCTTTACTGCTTTGTATTGTGACAGTATATACTGGCTCCATCGACAGCTACAGTTCAGCCTCTTGTGCCTAGTTTCACAATACCACATCTTGAATGCTTTGTATTCTGACAGTATATCCTGGATCCATCGACATCTACACTGCAGCCTCTTGGGTCTAGTTTCACAACACCCACTCTGTAATGTTTTGTATTCTGACAGTACAGAACACTCATGTTTGGCCGTTTCTATCCCTTTAATTTATTGTATGTAGGAAAGTTCTCCATTGTACAGCTTTTTTACGGAGATGTCCTTTAATTGAACTGTGACCAGTGTACCAGTTTTATAATGGGCAGTCATCCTTCATGCATGAATCAAGTCTTGAGACTGGCAATATTGTTGTAGATTGCGCCATATTGTTTTTAGATAGATTTTTATGGAATTAATTATCAGGTAGTCAAATGAATTTGAACTAATTCTCATGCAGTAAGTATCAATATTAATGCCTTATGCACGTGTGCATCTGATAAATAAGTTTTTATGATACAAACGTAATACGCAGATAGAAGTTTCTCGTGAAATGCCACTGTGGTTTTCATGAAAAATTCAGAGTGGCTTCGAGTTCAAAGGGCTTAAATCTTGTGTTGTAAATATTTATGAAACCCATAAAACTATCTGTGTAAATGAAAACGATAGAATAAAAAGTTTTAAAGGTCGTAACTTGTGAAAAATGTTTTGTGTGATATGCACTAACTTAAGTACTTTTCTTTCAGTTAAACATATAACCAACAACGGTAACGTTTATCGTATGCATTACTTTTAAGAAATTCTTCTTTTATAAAGTGCGAGTTTTATGGCGTATATCCACATAATTTCAACCATATTACCACAAGAGGATTTATCTGAGTGATACTTTTTCTATTTTTATCTTTGATTATATAATTTATGATAAAATTAGAAATTACGGATTGGTCATAGTTAACCAATTATACGCTTGACGACGAGGTTTGATAACTTCGGTTTTTCGGTGGGTCCAACCAAGAGTATTACGATAGTAACCGACTTTTGAAGTTTCTCGTAAAAATTAGAAAACGTCTTAAAATTGCAATAAATCGCTTCGGAATAGCTTCAAGTCTAGAAATAAGCGAAGCAATTGGATCTCTAACTCCTCTGGAACCGATTATAAGGAGACAGTTGTGGACACGATTTGGAATATTTCAGAGAAGCTAATGCAAAAAAAGTATTTTTCTACTATCACTATCGAAAGTCGTCTTTTGTGCCTTGAAAAGCAACTGCTGAGTTGATGTTTTCCGCGAGCTGTCATAATTTGACATTATTGGCGCTCTTAAGCAGAAAGTAACTTTGGCGCACGTCATTTACTTCAATTATTTTCAATACATATTATAGATTATATTTGAATTTATTCAGTTTGGTATTTTTAATGATAGGTTGGATTATTAAAACTTGTGATATTCTTTTATAAATTGAATTATATTTATATTTCAATTTCCTCAAGATGATTTATTTCTTTTAGTGTTCTTGAAGATGGTTCTAGAGTTTTTCGTTCATTATAAATAATCAAATGTTAATTGAGATACTATTTTTTATATTTTATCCACATCTTTCACAAAAATATATACTCATATTAAATAAATTTGAGAATATTATACAAGCCTTTTATTTATAAATAAATACCTTCAATTTACGCCTTACGAGGTACAGGCGAATAAAAAAGAACTGTCACATTGACTGTTCCAGCTTCCTTTGAATAAATAAAAAATCTACATGCTGACACAATCACAAAATTTTGTTTTGCAACGTCATCGTCTTTTTATCAACAGTAAAAACACAAGAGCTTTTTTTTTATCGGATAAATTTCTCTTTGCAACAAAACAGTTTTTCCAATCACTAATTTTACGAGAAAAACTGACATGATAAAATCGCGACACCGAAGGTGGAGCGATTTTATCTAATGTCAGGTTTTCGAGCAAATTTAGTGATTGGCAAAACTTTGAGTTAAAGAGAAATTTATCTGATAAAAGAAAAGCTCGAGTGTTTTTTGGCAAGATAAATTAACGATAGAATATATGGATGAACAACAACAATAATTATCTTTATTCATACAACAAAGTTAAATAATTACCACACCGATTCAAAATAAAAGCACTATATGTTTAAAATTCAAAAATCTGACAGACTAATTGACAGTTTTTGCAGTTTTGCCAACACTTAATTGTTGTGAAACTATAAGTAACCAAACTTGCGACTCATTGTCATTGTGTAAAAGTGACGCCCGCTTACTAGATATTGAGGAAGAGAAGTTTTTATCCGATAAAAAAGGATGCACCTTTTTTATCGATGTCAAAGTGACAATAACATTTCCAGGTATATGACATTTTAACATTGGAGTTTATTTATCGGGAGTAATACCACAAGAGCTCAGATTTAGCCGGATATTTTTTGTGGTTGTTTTCTCATACTTACTTTCATTTAGGTAATTTAACTCGATCTGTTCTGACAAAATCACTCGAGCTACGCTCTCGTGATTTTGTCAGAACAGCTCTCGTTAAATTGCCAATGAAAGTAAGTATGAGAAAACCATCGGAAAAAATATCCTGCTAGATCTGAGCTCGCGTGGTATTTGGTAAGACAATCCCATGAATAAAAAACTCAATTCAATTAAACTTTATTTAACAAACTAAACGAACAATGAGTAGAAATATAATGTTTAGAAAGTACAATTGTTAAAAATACAATTATTATATACAATTGGTCCAGTAGAAATTTGCTCCTTTACTGATGTAGACTTTGTTGTTGACATTGACATGGATGTTGTTGACACTGTGGCTAATTCATTATCCAAAGCTTTATCTCGGAGATTTGTCACAAGATGCGAATGATGCTCATTATCAAGTTGTAGATAAGGCTTTATAGACTTGGAAGAGGAATGTCCAGTTATTTTAATTAATTCTTGTTCATTAATACCTGCCTTAGCTAAAGTTGATACGGCGCTTGAGCGATGAGAATGATTAGAAATTTTTTTATTCTTTGTATCCAGTCCAATTTTTTCAGCTGAAATTTTCGTCCACTTAAGAATTTCGTTGACTCCTATAGGAACATTTTTGTACCAACCTTTTGATGAATCATTTTTCCAAAACGGATTGGGAGTTATAAATAATCTATCAGTTGTAATATGGTTCGGTCTATGTGACAATATTTTATAAAACAATGTCACTGGGCATATGCTAGGGTTTTCTATGTTCTTTATTAGCCATTTACTATCGCAGCACTTGTTTGAGCCACCCTGACATGTTTTGGAAAAAACTGTATTATATTCAATGCGCCCAGTTAAATCACCATTATTTGATTTTTCTTCTTTAAAATAGTGTACTTTACACTTTGCAGCTTCACCTCCTCGCCAAGCTAATTCATATGCAGCGATATGAAAAAATCTTTTTAAAAGATCTATGGGACTATTATCATCCCATATTAATGCCATTTTAACAATTTCACTTTTAGTTAATGCTGTTGAACTATTTTTACGTTTTTGTAAATTACCTTGTAAGTTCTTTCGCTTAGAATTACGTGCATCACGGGATTTCTTAAATGCCAAATCAGTGAAAGGGTTGAAAGTAACATTAAATTTTTCGAAATACATGTTTTGCAACATTTTCGCTGTTGTGTTCCACATTGTTTTCACCACGTATTCTTTATAATCTTCTCCATTCTGTTTCTTCATATTAAAGCCCCAGTCCATCAATATTCCTGCCACATTTTCCACTGACTGTTCGGTTTCCAAATTGAAGTTTCGTTGTTTACAAAATTCACTAAATTGATTCCATATGGAGGAATGAGTTTTTATTGTATTTTCTGGAGTTGATTTTTCAATCTCCCTTACTATTTCTGCCTCGCAAATATTTCCAAATCTCGACATACTTTTTGGAATTGTTATATGCTGTTTAATTCTTTCTGTTTTTGACATTTACAATTGTCAAACTGATGCGACGCCCAACTCTTGATAAACAAACAGTAAATGCTAGCGTTGCTACGGTAACGTAATTTATCCGATATTTTTATCCACTTGCAAATTCTCTTCCTTCCTATTTAGCCGATAGCAAACTACGATTTTTGTATTCACAAATGGGAATTTTTATACATGAGTGGGATTGTCGTAAATAAACCATACATACTATTAATTGCTTAAAAGCGGTTGACTAGTCATTTTATTCTGTAAACGTATAACACACATACGCACTCACCAAAGAAATATCGTTATGACGTTCCTGCATTTTCTAAAACCAGATATAAATTTTTTTGCATGTCTAAATTAGCGTGAGTTACAGATTTGCATATGCATACAAATCTTTTTAATTCCTTTTGTTGTGCACTTTTATCTTGCAAAGTTAAAGTGATCAAGAAAATTAAGCGCTTCCTAACCCCTTGTTAACGTTTCACCTGGATTTACATATATCGTATATATCAGGGGAAATTCATAGACAATTCATGATAGTAGCCTTTCATTTACATTTTGAAGTTCCAATTAGGATAATTGGCTGTTTTACGAATCCAGGTCAAACGGATTTTTTTTAATGAAGGGAATTTAAAACAATAGGAAATAATTAATCGATTAAAACGTAGCTAGGTTTTTTTAAATATATTCGTTGAATAAAAATCAATATACAGAGTGAGTTTTGAGTTAGGAACGCCTTAATTATCTGCGAAACAACTTTTCTAAATCTTGGTTTGTAAGAATTTTGACAGAAGTGAAGAGCTTTCAGACATAATTATTGGAAACTGTGCCGATCTGAATTTCATTATTTGTACTCTCTTACAAGAAATATACCAAAAACAACAATATGCAACAACTGCAAATGGACATTTTCAAATAATTTTTGCAAATAATGTGAAGAAGAAGTAACTATTAAGCATGACACTGAGAGGAATCTGTTGCTAAATTTTGGGACAAGATTTCATGGAAGAACTTAAACAAGAGACACACTGATGGATCGTTGAGATAATGAGCTTCACTAGATTAGGCCTACTTCCCTGCGACCTTTTCAGATCTGTGGTGGTCTTCCCAATCTAGATTACATTCTCGAGATCGACTCTTTTGAAATAAACAATCAGCCTCGAGACTGAATCTTTCATGTAACTTCCCGGTCGCCGCTAATAGCCTAGTATAAGAATCCGCACATTTGATAGGATGAGTTCAATCCTCTAGGTGAAAGAATCTGCGCATGGCTTTGCCTGTCAATCCTATTAGCTTTGCGCACCTGTTAATATACCTACTACGACTTTGACAGTTTTCTTATCTTTGCTTATTAGGTCTGCCAAATGTCCCTTAATGCCTGTCTCTGTCTTGGTGAGATTACCAACCATTCTAGAGATTTCTGTGCCACCCACTTCTTGTGGACATATTAATTGTCTACTTTGCGACACCACAAAAGGGTTCTATTCCAATGAATTGCATTAATGAGGCTTGTCTGTCCGTTTCATCCGTCAATTTGTTGCCCTACTGACCCCCGTTCCCAGGTACTTAGGCTACCATTACCTCGCAATGGTCTCCAAGTGCGTCGGAGAAGATGGCAACTGGATTGTATGTCTTTTCCTGCCTTTTAGTTTCTTCAACACAATGGCGAATCGCCGTCACTTCGGCTTGGAAAGTTGTGAAGTCCTTAGATATGCTAATTGGGGAAGGTATCTTTTGTTTCAGTCCTACTATTCCGGCTCCTGCACCTACTTCTGCCTATACAAGATTGCCTCAGTCTGTATGGGTGCAACTGTCTTCCCTAAGCTTCGCAAGATACTGGAAGTGTTTCAAAACGAGGCGATGAAGAAAGTTGTATTTGTTAAGAGCAAACTTAGGGTGTTGCAGTTTCAAAACTATAGGAAAATTATTAGTGAATATCAGTAACCCCTGCGAAATTTTCGAAATTTCAAAATATGTAGATGTTTTTTTTTTCAATCCATTTCTTATTGGATCGGTGCATTTTAGAAGTTTATTCGATCCAAAAACGTGAAAAAAATTGCAGGTTTCAGTGAATTCTCAACGTAGCATCGATTGGAAAATGTTTATCCAAGAATCCAATCCAATTAGATCGTTGTTATATACCGCAAATAGAATTACTCAATGGTGATTGCTTTTCTCAATATAAGGAACGGATTAAGAGAAAAATGAACAAAATATTGTTCGAGCTATATTAATGAAATTTGTTTTAAAGACAGAATGCTTTGGCAAGTAATGAACAAAAGGTAGCGGTATTCCAAGGCAATATGCCGTATGTTCCGCGAAATCAATAATCCGATAAACGTGTTTCCTGCATGTTTGACTCCCTGTAACTCGAAAACTGTCCATTCTGCTATTTGACTTTTGCTGATGGGGTGACATTCACTGAGACCTAAAAGATCTATTGTGCCACCTTACTTCCTGAGTAACGTCTCAAAGATTGGTAGCTCCTTAAGTCCTATTTCCCTGAGGAATTTAAGGATATCTGCAGGCTTCAACTTAGGTAAATGTCCCTCTTCTATCCAATAACCTCCTAGGTGCTGAGCCCTAGGATTTTGAATTGCTGTGCAACTCGCAAGTATGTGGATGAAGGTTTCTTCTTCAATGCCACATAATCTACATTCTTCTTCCTCCACTATTCTGAGCTTTTTCAAGTGCCCGTTCAGGCGGCAATGCCCCGTTAGGATCCCTGTTGAAACTCTTACTAATGCATCTCAATGGGTTGTAGTCACCCATCAGAATAGTTGATTGTGTAAGCCCTACTAGATCTTTCCAATGGTCAGATCTTCTCTTTTCTTCGGCTTTGCCTATTTCTTCCAATATTACATTGTGGCTGATACCGCAAAAGGGTTCCGGCCCCCAAAAGGTCTTTCAGTCCCCCTCTTTGCTAGTCCATCTGCTATTTCATTTCCTTCTATTCCATTGTGTCCTGGAATCCACAGTAAGGTTACTATATTGTTCTCGCCTAGTTTATTGAGCATGCTTAGGCATTCTCACACTATTTTGAAACTGATTACACAAGAGCTCAGTGCTTTAATGGCTGCTTGACTATCCAACATTATGATGATCTTTTGCCTTCTATATCCTTTGGCAATATTGAACTGGGCACATTTTCTTATTGCACGAATTTGCCGCTTGAAAGATACTTGGGGTATTTGGCCTGTACATTCCTATCCCAGTTCTTTCTATTGCTTTTGAGCCGTCTGTGTACCATTGAATGACATTCGTTCCAAGTCTGGTTCGAGACCTTAAAAACTATAATACCAACTTTTCAGCTAATTTGACTGGGACTTCCTTTGATTTTGCGGCGGGGTCCTTTATATAACGGTTTTCTTCATCTGGAGTCAGATCTAAATTCATTCCATTACACCTCTTGATATTTACCTGTTAAAATAAAAGGTAAAATTAGCAGTCAGTTTGCAGAAAGAAGAATTTAACAGGTAGTGCTAAGATCCGCCCTTAGTGCACTATTAATAATAAACTTTTAATCAATAAAGAAGATAACAGAAAGTGTAATTCTGTAGTCAGATATTAGAAACCACTTATTATAGAATTGACCCTATAATGTGTTATTTCTCTGTTGTCATTCGAGCGCTTAAGCATACATGATAAAGTGTTGCCAACCAAGCAGGCGTTCTACTGAGCTCTGTTTTAATTTGACTTCAGCAATGACACCACGCTTAATAACAATTTATAGATAATCTTTAGTTCATTTGAACATCCGTTAAACAAGAAATTGTACAACTGGTCTTTAAAGAATTATTTATACAGATTGCGAAAAAGTTTATTAGGTCATACGATTCACACAAGTACGACAAGGATCATACGAACAGTACTACTTGAAAGAGAGAAACAAGAACACAACGGTTAAAAGGAAAAAGGGCAATGACCACACACGACCATCCTTTTTGGTAGATGGTACTGATCCAATGGACTGCCTAAGCTCTGAAGTCACAAGAGAAGGCACCTCCTATTAACTTTTCCAAACAAATCGATAACGCGTGTAAAACGTTATAAGAGATTTTTAATTTTCGGTTTGCTATTAATATATAAATAAGATTGATCGTTGTTAGAAATAAGTAAAAAGAGATCAGTTGGAGACGTTTTTACACGAAATTCTGCAAGGTAAGGTTTGCAAAGAGTTTTTAAAACAATGTAAATATAATTGAGGTTATGTGTGCTTATGCTGTGTTTTTATATTTAAAGTTTTGTAAATTTTATTGACAAAATAATGGAAATCATTTTCCAGATTTACACTTAGTTTCTAAAACTCCTTTAATTAATTACTTTTTATATATTTCTAATACCGATCAATCTTATTTGAAACTAAATCAACAGCAAACGGCAAATTAAAAATTTCTTGATAATTTACACGAGCTTTCGGTCTGTTTGGAAAGGTTTTTCTGACCACGCCTCTTATGACGTCAGACTTAGGCAGTCCATTGTGAGTTTCAACACGTATAACAATTCTTGTCTCTCTCCTTCAAATAGTGTTGTTCATATTATCCTTGTCGTACTTGTGTAAGTCGTATGACTTATCAAAGTTTTTCGCAATCTGTATATTATTGCAACTCAATATTTAATTAATTCTTTTGGTTTTTGGATAAATGAAATAAAAAAACAATTAAAAACAACGAGAATTTATGTTTATTTTTTATTTTTTGGCCAGATCCATCCCGTTATCCTTTCACTATCAAGTGTTGGCAGTTAGATGGACTTTATATAATATACTTGCGTTCTTTGCCTCGACTTCGACTAACAATTCTAGTGATGCCGTTTTCAAACGGGCAATAAAGAGTACATTTCATGATTGGATCGGATGTGTATACTGTTAGAAAAGAGACAGAGAAAGTAAATGAAGTCGAAAGGAGATGTATAGACATAGGTTTTATGCTGAAATATCGTCAGTTCAAAAATAACGCGTTACTGCTTTTAGAAGATAATAGTGTCGGTAGACGTTCTATACGAAATATCATTTTCATGAATTTTTGTCAAAATAACTTCCGAGCTTCATTGTAACGGAAAGTATGTTACAGAGAGAGCGCACACAGAAGTGAAAACACGAATAACTGATATGGAAATTTTTTAAATAAATTGACCCTTTGGAAAAAGTCATCGTATATCATACGCCCATGGTCGATGGAAATTTCATGAATACCTTTTCAAAAAGTTGTCGCGCGCTCCCTGTAAGCATTGCCTCTATCAAAAATAACACAACATGGCCAAAAAGCTTTTCACCTCTTGACTTGTACATTTACTTCTTCCCAACAGTCTCGTTCGAGAAGAATTTTATTCCGGGAAGCTGCTAATTTAACACAAGTTCCCTTCAGCAGATATTCGATTGCTTAAAGCAAGATTAGAATATTCCCCCAGTGACACTGGGCAAATTATCCCCTTTTCCCTGCTGTTTTCTATTTCAATATTCTAGTTCGTCCACACGTTTATCCCCGTCACTTCCAAAGCAATTTAGATCCATACGCAAGTGCTGTGAAGGATGGGGAAAGGCCAAATAAGGCTTCTAGTACTGTTGTTGACGTGCTTCTCAGGCAGCATGCAATACTATGATAGGCAAGCCTTTGCACCTTTCTTAGTCTTATCATTATATTCTTTTGTGTCATCTTCGTCCACCATATCAAAGACGCATATGTTATTATAAGTTCAAACACTACACTGTATATAGTTAGGCAATAACATCTCCATTTGCGGATAGATTCGACGATTGCATAAGCTTCCTTTTCGACAGATGAATGGTTCTTTTCACTACCGGTAAGAGTCCTTGAAAAGAAAGCCACTGGCTTACCAGATTGGGAAAGAGTCGCAGCTATTGCAAAATCGGAAGCGTCAGTATTGAAATAAAATTAGGAAACCTCAAGATAGGTTTTAATGAACAAAATCGAACATGACAACTAAATAAATAAACATGACAAAAATCCTAGTAACAATTTAAGACTAAGTAAAAGTATATACTACAATCCTATATATTATGAGCAGAATTACCCTTCGCGTTTTGCCACCGGTTCACCTTTCTATCATTTATGTGATCATCCATCACCGTACCTTGAAGAAATAATGTTCTGTTTATTTACTACGTTCGATTCGGTAAGATTTAAATTTAGGCCCACCTCTTCAGTTTTTTTCAGCTACTTTGCTTAGAGCCTCTGCATGCTCTCTACGACAATTATTGAATTTGCCTTGTGATATGAAGACCAGATCGTCCACATATCCAAACCCCACGGCAGGATGGTGTTCTTCTTCTCCTGGTATATTTCCCAGGAAAAAATATTAACCTATCGTAACCTCTTTAATAACATCATGATAGTGACAGGAGTCAGTTAAACGCCAAAAACTGATCAACAAGGCTAACAACTTGTATTTTGACCAAATTATTTTACTAAAGTACAGCACCTTGATATATAAAAAAAATTATGATACTATGATAGTAGAAAAACTATTAATACTATCTTTTGAGGGTACCTTTTTGCTATTTCCTTAAAAGGTTCTTCAACTGAAACAGTTGGCTTGAATGAAATACTCGTAATATTACTTATGAGCTTCGTTTAAATTCCGCGTGGAAAAACCCAGAGATAGGGGAATTAAAAAAGATTCAATAAACTAGTTAGTGATTCAAAAAAGTTCTTTCATTAGCATTCTTTTTAATAAACCTGAATCGTAATTAAGGGCGCCATAAGCAGACATCACTAGCGTAACAGAGATTTTACAAAAATGGATTGATATCATGAGCAAACTTCTTTCTTTAATTACGACTACAGTTTTATTTTAACAAGGTAAATAATCATATTGAAAAACTATAAAACTGAAAAACCTATATAATACAGTAGAGTGTACGGAGTGTTCAACTAAGGCCCACTGTACATGTATCGTCGCGTCGATAGGCAAAAATACAACGGGAGTACGTTTGCCTGCTGCAGACAACGCTTACATTTTGCAACCTGACGACAAAGCAGAATCGGCACGTATTCGTAGAGAAGCGTTCTCGCCTCGTCTCCTCTCGTACTGCCTTGTCAGTCGCTAAGCGTATGCTGTGTGTGGTGTATACCTCGACCAAATTCATTTCAACTCTGAGATGCGCAAACAAAGAAGCGAGAGGGAGATATCTCAGTCCCGCGGAATAAACGCATGTACACTCGGCGGAAAAAGTTTAGTTAGTTAAATAATTTCCTAAATAAAATCCTGAGAATTTGGCAATAAATTCCATTTTAGTTATTAACTGTGCACTATTTCACGACTGTGTGCACACAAAATTTTGTGTATTAGCGACTTAAATTCCATATTAAAATTCCTACGCGGACTGTACCACTATCAGTTCAAATGGATCTTTACAGTGCAACGTTCTGCCTAGGACTGGTAGCTGCCGACATTGTCGTACACGTGATCTACGCGCATCCGAATCTAACGGTTGAAATGAATTTGGTCGAGTTGTACAACGTGTCTGTAAGTCCCTCCGCAAAATGAGACGCAGTTTGGTGAGGTGATGCAGCGTGAGTCACGGCGATTTTAGGGCGGCAGAAAACTGCTAGCGCGGGTTCGGCGAAAAATGAAGACGCAGCAGAAGGAGAGTGTAGCTAGTCACGGCGAGACTGACAAAAAATATGACTGTAGTTTTCACGTTGAAGCTTGGACAGTTCTGAAAAATACCAACTGCTATTACACTGATTGATTATCTATTTAGTTCTGAATCTGATTCAGAAGATGAGTTCGAGTTGTGTTGTTAAGGCAGCTTGTGTATTGCACAATTATTTAAGATATTATTCAGTAGGTACCTACATCAAAGTGACGACGACGGAGAAAAAGATATGTCACAAGATTAGTTGCGGCCATTGCAATCAACCAATACTCGAAGTGCACAAAAAGCTTTTGCGATTCGTCAGAATTTTACTAAATATTTTAACTCTTTAGGAGTCGTACCTTGGCAGAGGGAAAGTGTTGCTAAAGGGAAGCTCTGAGATATATATACAATGTACAATAAATAATAGTACATTATACTATAAGGGAGAGAAATGCGTTATTTTGGCAGAGGTGCAATTTGAAGGGCGAAGCCCGAGGGCTACAATGCACCGAGGACAAAATAGCATCTCTCCCGAATGGTATATACTATTTTTTCCACGGTCGGGAGTAGAAATCAGTTTCTATGACATCAAGACTAAAACAGAAGTAGTCGATTATTCCCAAGGGAGTATAATTCTCCCAAGGGCGTTGTCATTATGGAGAACATTTTTCATTATACTCCCTTGGGAATAATCGACTACTTCTGTTTTAATTTTGATGTCATAGAAACTGATTTCTACTCCCGACCGTGGAAGAATAAACCGGTTTTTATATTCATTTCTTTAGCGATTTCCTTCCATATTTCAGTTTTTAGTTTTGTCCCCATGTAGTCTACATGACTTGTATCGTACAAAACTTGTCGAATCCGATTAATTTTTTGTTCCATCGTTTTCAAAACATACGCCATGAGCCGTGATCATTTGAGAAAAACTGCGGCAAGATCACTTTGCACCAAAACTGCCTCACGTCACGCTGCGAAGAAATATGCGCATGTTTATTAGGTTCATAAAAACTCTCCGTGACTAGCGCAGCGTCACCTCACCAAGCTGCGTCTCATTTTACGGCGGGGCATACATATTGTTGGGAGTGTCGATAAAACGGAATCGGCCGTATTCGCCTTTTCAGTCGCTGAGCGTATGCTGCGTGGTGTACAACATGTCTGTAATGTAGTTGTACAAAGCAAACACGTCCTCTTCGTCGCTAGAGATTTTGTCTACTAACCGCTTTCGTACGACACATGCACAGAATTTAAGCGTGAGCGTATCATCACTTTCAATATGATACGCTCACTTCGCTCAGTGAGATCATGGAACTTCGGCAAAAAGAAAGACATTGTTATAACTTTCCAAGTTTTACAAACGTATGTATTGTCAAAATGATAGCTCGATAATAATTATAAAATTAGTCTCCTTAAAAATAGAATATGGATACGTTTATGATGTCAATAGCAGTTAACCAGTGTTCGGAATATTACAAACTTATTTTATGAATCTAATTAAGGCAAATTGAAAAATAATAACAGAAAGGGTAAAACTTTCAGCTAATTAAAAATTGTTTCCTGACAATACTCTTTTATAACCCTTTCGAGGATTTAGATAAGGATTTTAATTGGGAATGGGCTGGAGTCGTTTAGGATTTTTGCCATTTTATCTTCAGATCTATCGCTTTCTTAATTTCATTCTTCGGCAGACGTATCGCTGAAAGTTGGCAGTTTGTAACAATATTTAAATGAGATTTCTGACAAGCAACAAAACACTTTTATTCTGGCCCTAATTCCGAGATATTGAATTTCGCTAAAACTGTTTGGAGTTTTAATATAAATAAATTTCGTGATGATTACAACGTTTAATTAGGTAAATATGTTTATGTCAAAACGTCGAAAAGTTTAATCTTTGTTTCCCATTAACGAAACAAACAAGAATATAAATTTGCAGATTACGAATTGGGCATAACAAACAAAGATAACACAGGATTTTTTTTTTTAAATTTGTTGTTTAGTACGTTTCTGATGGGGGATATAAAAAAACAGAAAATTGAATTAGAAATTATAAAGCTGCCGAAACAAAATTAAATACCGGTCATAAATAAAAAAACATGATTAAACAGAAATCGTGGTTTACTGTTGACTAAATTAGAGGAAATATGTTTGTAGGTAAGTAAAATCATCTGTCTTTTCACTTGATTCTAGTAAGTTTTGTTCATTTAAGTTGGTAAAAGTGGAATTATCTTCTGTACGTTTCTTTTGGTTCATTCATTAGGTATTTGGTTTGTAGGATTCAGCTGCAACAATAGACTGTAGACGTCAACTCCAAAACTGCAGCCACCTGCGGACCATTGCAGATTGCGGCGTTTGTAGTCGGTTCTAGGAGCGTGCCGGGGTAAGATGCTGAACGAATTTTTACTGGATGAAAAAAAATTTATATCAGAAAAACAAGATGATAAAACAGACAATGGACTATTAAACATATCACCGCATCTCTCAGGATTTTCGAAAACAATTTTCGTCAGTAACCAGCTTCTCTCGAACATTCAACTTCTGGCTGCTTCTATATACAAACCTCGATTCACAAAAAAGTTTAATGATTTTGTCTTGTTTGTTTACACCGAAAAACCTGATCTTTTAGTGACTGAAACATGCTTGAATAAGAATATTCCTGGCACTATCTCTGACTATCAGATTTTTAGATACGATAGACCAGTTCGTCGAAGGGGTGAAAGTTGTGTATACATATCTCAACTTCTATGCAAAAACTTCTATTGATATCTCGGTTCTTCCAGACTACTTGCATTGATTGAGTGATTGGATCAGCACACCAGTCGAAGGCTTGAAGTCCTCGGCACCTCAGCCTTTAGGCTTTTTGTGTTTTTGGTTGTGCCGTTCATGTGAAGAGACCAGTAGCCCTTATCAGGCTCAGCAGTCTTTTCACTAGGTCCTTCTTGGAGAAATCCTGCCTTGGATGTTCTAGTCCTAGGAGTCTATATCTCCAGTGAGATAATGCTTCACAATCGAAGATAATGTGGGAGGCTGTTTCCTCTTCTTCCATGCACAACCGACAGATAGGTTCCTCCCTATATATGCCGATTGTATGCATGTGCTTCCTTAGGGTACAGTGACCGGTGGTAAACCCGTCACTATCCTTATCTGGCCCCTGCTAAGGTTTAGTATTTCATTGGTCAGCGTCTCCGAGGGTTTTTTGACCAGGAGTTTGCTGTGTTCCTGTTTTGGCACGTGCCTCCAGTACGACTGGTGTTTAGTTTGAGTCCACCGAGATATACAACCACGTGCAGCAGTTTTAGATATCCCAAATACTGGTTCAGGACCAGTGAATGCAGTCTTAGACCCTAGCTTTGGTGGGATGTCTGCCTTTTCGTTTCCTACAATGCCCTTGTGCCCCGGGACCCACTTAAGAGTAACTCTATTATAGTTAGCCAGGGTTTTTAGACAGTCCCAGATCAGTCTAGATCTGATCTGAGGATATGCTAAAGATTTTAATGCTGCCTGACTATCGGAGAGAATAAGGATCTTTTGGCCTCTGTACCCCCTTTCGATATTCAGTTGCATTACGCTAGCTTGTAATTATTATTGTCCACCTGACACATCTCCTACCTCAGATACTATTTTGATAGACATAATCGAACAACTGTTTTTCTATAGAAATCTAGTCATCGTAGGCGACTTCAATTTTCCATACGATTGTCTCTATACCAGACTCGCAAAATCCCAGTTGTCGACAGGTTGAGACGTGCAAGATTAGAATCTGATATGGTGTTGGTTTACTAGCGGATGTCGGTTTCGCATTCATTGTTACTAATTTTTTTTGGCACTGGCTGAGCAATATTTGGCACCTTTTTTTTAAAAGAGTTTATGGTTTCTGGGAGAGTGAACACATCCAAAATTAAAAAAAAAACTGGACAAATGCGAGTCGGACTCGCGCACGGCAAAAAAATCGCGTTTGTTGTATGGGAGCCCCCTTCAATATTTATTTTATTCTGTTCTTAGTATTTATTATTATAGCGGCAACAGAAATACATCATCTGTGGAAATTTCAACTGACTAACTATCAGGGTTCATGAGATACAGCCTGGTGACAGACAGACGGACAGACAGTGGAGTCTTAGTAAAAGGGTCCGTTTTTTACCTTCAGGGTACGGAACCCTAAAAAGTTACCCACACATATAGTCCTTTTTTTTAATGTGTTTTATCAATTCTAATCCTAACTTTTTCAAGTAGAGATTTAACTCAATTGCTATTTAAGGAACTAAGGAATGAAAAAATATATTTTTCTGGGATTATTGTATTGAAAATAAAACATTTTGAAATGATTCAAAAATATTTAATAACATACAATTTTGATTGTCATTATGTGCGAAGAAAAATGATAAACATGCTTATCTCATTCACGTCTCAATAATTATTTAAATTTTCGAATTTCAAAGCTACACTCGCAAGGCTATAGCCGAAATTTTGTTTGTATTGCATGAAAAAGTAATTAAATGTTACCATTTGAATCTGAAATAATTGTGAAATGCATTTTTAAGTTATTAGCTAATATTTTGGCAGTAATTTATTCAATATATCCAATAAGGTTGAGTCATATATTCGCTTAAGATTTGCCTCCACTCCTTATATTTTCGGGGGTGTTTTAATATAGATAATGTTTGATTTATGTCCAAATATGTCAACTCAGATGTAGTTGCAGGCCATTTGATCAGTATTTCATCATCTTCTGGAGTTGGATGTCTTAAATAGGAAAATAAAGTTAGTAAATTTGTACCTACAGGTATCTCAATTATTTCATCATTTTAAATAAGTTAAAGGCTTTAAGCATTTTATGCACATCATTTTACTTTTTTACACCATACTATTTGAATCATCGCCAATTATTTCATCATTTTAAATAAGTTAAAGGCTTTAAGCATTTCATGCACATTATTTTACTTTTTTACACCAAATTATTTGAATCGTCGTATGAAAAATTTTACTCACTGAAATTTGATAAAATTCGTCCACATTTTCATCAATCTCTCGTGCGTTAGACGATCTTGTTCATTTGAAAATTCATCTTCGCCAAATAGGTATTTCATTTCACTACCATGCCCAACTTTTTCAGCTCCTAAAATTTTTAATCAAATCCAGCAATTAAATTAACGAATCGAAGTCGATAAAAATGAATTGGAACAAAAAAAAATAGAGATAGAGATACTGGGATGTAAAAAATCATTTTTAAGATTTAAATGTGTGAATTTATGTTTACTTTTTCCTGGAAGTGTGGTAATAAAGTTGATAATTGCAATGATTTTAACAATCTGTACCAAATTTAGAATATCAGTCGCTCAGTCCGAGAACTAGCAAGTTATTTTTTCTATTTAACGTATACTGCGTCAGCTACTAGCGTTATTGGCAGTTCAGTAGTTATAGTTTGGCAAGTTTATCTGAAGCCGTGAAAGGAATGCAGTCGAAAACATTCGATATTGCCACGTTTAACTATGAAAAAGCTAAAGTGCTAAGTATGTAGTGATAATAATTAAATTAGAAAATGGACTTATTATTACCAGTATTAATAGGATTGAACGTTAATTCTCTAATGTGCTTGTTTTCTTGGATTTAGTCTATTATTATTTTTTCAATTTATGAATATTAAAAAATGGACACTTTTCCAAATTTGCTATGGGCTTCTTCAAGCTCAACCTAACCATAATCTTCCGAACTAACTCAATTGGTGAACTTTATCGAAAGGCATCGTCCCTTAGCGACCAGCTGACTTCCTATTGGCAAGCGTGTGCGAGTGTTATCCAGTGGCGTTGGTATTGTCCGTGTCAGATTTTGAACTATTTCGTATCCATATTGAATTCAAGTACGATTCTTAACATTATTTGTTTTAACAAATACCGTGTTTTTGTAAAATACCTTACCTTTAAAGAAAATCAAAAATCAGTTTCTATATATAATTATTATGTAATAATGATTATTATTTTTAATACTTTTATAAGAATAGGTACCTTACGCCATTGGTACGTTTTTGACAGATATCCGCAATGTTTCCTCGCCCCTTACCGACGCCGCGTATTTTCAGATAAAATTACCAAGCTTTACAAAGTTAAAGAGTAAAATTAAAAATGCATGTTTATGGTTTTTGAAAAACTAAAGAAATCGTTAGTTTGGTCTCTGAGGGCTAACTGTAAGGTGTTGGGGATCCTATGTTGTCTTCGATGATTTGCAAACTGGTACATTCTAGAATGACGTATTTGATGGACATATTTTCATTACATTTGGCACATTGAGGCGGTTCTTTTTTACTTATTAGCAATTTGTGCGCTAGGGCTGTGTATCCAATCCTTAATCGGGTAGCTTTAAATTTGTTCAGCCCTTGAAGTCGGTAGTGAAGGGGTTTTTCTCACATCTGTCACTATTTCATGCATTTTGTTATGGATCTCAAAGTTCCATTTATGTATCAGCTCTAATTTTGCGGTATGACCATTGCTGACTGATTCTTGAGCTGAGACATCGGCGTATTCGTTACCCTGTATACCGGTTACATACATTCTTATCATCGTATTGGTGTTGGATAGTGATTGTGACAATGACTTCATGGTTTGAGTAGACGGATTTTAAACTTTGCACAACACTTAAAGAATCAGTAATAACTAAAATGCTTTTATTGTTGGGCACAGGAAATGTTAAGGAATGTAATATAGCTGTAAGTTCTCCAGTGAATATGCTGCTGATATCTTATAGCCGTAGGTTGTATTTTAAGTCACCGGATCTAACTGCGGCTCCCACGCCTTTTGTGGATTTGGATGCAGTATTCTTAAGAAATGGGATTGGATCGTTACATGATTGGTACAGTCTTTAGGGAATATTTTAAGGAAGTGTTTATAAAAGGGATATTAATGATCAATGGTGAGTTATTATAAGTGATAGGAAGTGTTTTGTGGAATTGTTGTAGGTTAAAACCGGTATCTTCAAGCTTTTTGTGGAGTGGGAGATATTTTTTATTTGCGTAAATGGTTGGTGGGTTCAGAAAGAGGGAAAAGTTTATTTTAGTAGTATAGCAAGTTTTTTTGATATGCTGTTCTTTATCCCAGTTAGATAGAGAGTCTGGCACCTGGGCTCCGATGAGTTTACCTGTGTGCATCCATTTTATAACTATTGAAATATTTTAATACGTATTGCATATTTTTCCTCGAATGCAACTGTATGATCTCCAGGCAGTCTTATTATTTTGAGCAACGTAAAAATGAATATAAATTAAAAAATCGAAGAAAGTAGTATAAATCCATCCATACCTAACTTTTACTTGCGAATTATTATGTTTACCTGGAAGATTTGCCTTTGTCGAATGTTGATATGAAAACTGGTATAGATAGACAGATGAATGTTTACGAATCAGATCGGCCTGACGAAGAATTGGTGTAGTGTAGTAATTGTCACTGAGAAACTGAAAACAATGAAATTATACAAAACTTGCAAACAAAGCAATGTAGAACTAATGAATGTCTTAGTCGCAGAAAAACTGCACTAACAGTTTTAACAGGTGTCTTAACGGGACTTTATCGTTTGTTTGGACACCTGGAAAAGGTCAAAATAGGGGAGGAAGAAGAGTGTAGATTCTGTGGTATGGAATAAGAAACCTTCATCTACATTCTTGCGGTCTGGACAGCAATTCAGATCCTACCGCACAACACCTATGATTCTACTATATAGAAGACGCATTCTTAATACTAGACTCCTTGAGAAAGATCTCAGATCATTCATATAACATATTGGGAGGGTTCTGGTATCTCCCCTCCTATCGTCGAAAATGCCTTATCTTCTTGGTAAAATCTGCATATAGTTGTGTCTGCAGATCCGATATTGTTTATGCATTTGTTGAATCTACATTGCTCTGTCAGGAGTCTAGCCAGAATCCTTAGTAGGCAAAAAAAATTATTTCTGGGCTGTTGACAATCTCTACTTGGTTTAACTGTAACTGTAACTTAATATTACATTATAGCACAACATAAATCATCAAAGAAATTTCAATAAAAAATAAAATAAGTATAATATCAGGAGAAATCTATATTTATCTTTGGCAGTACAAAAACTGACTTATTCAAAGTCTTGCGGAACGGAATTGTATAATTGAAATATTTGGTAAGTAAATGAACGCCCAAATATTTCTGTTTTAAATTTTGGAGAAGATAATTATCCATTGAAACTTAAATTTAAGCTATGCACATCCTTGGGGGTCCTGGACACAATTATTCCATAATATAATGAAGCTCCTTGATGTGTTCTCCAATTTTACATAGTTGACCACCTAGTTCCTTTCAACTTATGTATGATATTTAAGGTTTTTTTATGCAGTAAATCAATCTCAGACACGAATTTTGTACCTTTTGAATTTGGTTTTTATACTAAGTAGTTAAATTGGGCAGTATACTGGGTTGGCAAGGTTGAAATGAGGTAAAACCAATGTTGCACATTGAGTTACTTCAATTTTCTTTGGTAGAAATTGACGGTTACTTTTTGGGACAAACTGTATATAAGGCAATACTCACTTTTACTGCAGCATCAAGATTTTTTGTGAAATTTGTAGAATATAAAGATTTGATTCTTTCTCCAGCTTCTCGTTTATTTTTAATATTTAATCTTTGATCAATTAGTAAGCCAGGATTGACATCTACTCTATTCACATTTTCAGGAGTAACTTCTTGACCTGCAAACAAATGATATACCTATTAGTAATGTCGTAGATATGATGACAGATTTAGGTTTTTTATAAACTTCCTAGGCAAATACCGTCATGACAAGTCCAGAAGAATGTACGGTTAAAATCACGAATGTTTATCGTTACGTCATAACTCATAAACATCCGAATCAAATCGTAGAGACAGTTTCCACCAATAGATATTGAAGTAAAATCCTTTGAAAATAATTATAGTGAACTAAAATGCCGTTAAGAACAAAATTGAGCCATTTTTTTACCAAAAAACAAACATTTTTTTCCAGGATTAGTTTCAGAGTTGGGGTTAGCAAAGCGTCTGATAAATCCCACCAACTCTTTCAACACATTTTTTTTTATTTCCGTTATACATCTTATCTTAGATTACAGGGAATTACTTTTTGTTGTCCATAGTTGTTGAAGAGTTCTCATGATAGGGAGTTATTGAAAATAACCTACGGTCTAAGCCTAGTCATTATATCCACACAATTACTGATATTTGTATCAAGTAAAATTAGTTTGGTCAGCTGACAGAAAAAGAGGTACAAAAAGAAATTATTCGTGGCTTTTTTGGATCTAGAAAAGGCCTTTGGTCGAGTACCTAGAGAAAAAATGTGGAAAATATTAGCAGAAAGGGGATTGAATACAAAAATGATAGGAATATTACAAAACATCTATGAGCAAAATGAGAACGCAGTCAAAAGAAATAACAGAAAATTTCACTACAAATATGGGACTAAGACAAGGAAGGAGCCTAAGCCTTTTGTTATTTATTATTCACATGGATAGATCATTAAGAAATGCAGAAAACTAAGTTAAAAAGTATGTGTGAACATTTGCAATTGTGCAGGTTAGCAGGAACATTTGCAGACGATGTTATAAAAATAGCAGAAAATGGAAAAGAGCTAAAAGAAAACATAAATGTGTGGAGTGCAGCAATGGTAGACGGTGTTTCGGAATTCGGTCCGGGTACCTAGCAAAATGGCTATCTGCTTACAGGGACCTTTTCCAAATCCTAAAGAGTGATTTCGTAATTCGGTCCGCTGTCGAAGCAGGTAGATTTCATGTGGGTATTAAAAGAGTATTTTTAGCAATTGTTCTTCTGAAGTGCAGAGTGTAAGACGTGTTTATTTGTGTCCGTTATTGTGATTTTGTTTGTTTGTTTGACATGGAAAATATTAATTTCACCTCTATGACGAGTGAAAAGGGTAAGCGTTTATTAATAATAGATGGGTTTAAATTTTGTTTTCAAAAATCATTATCTCAAAAATACGAAGGTGGTTTGGTAGGGGTAGGTTTGGTTGGGTTATTATTGAAAATTATTATAATTTATTCTTCAAAAATTGACTAGAAATACGAAGGTGGTTTGGTAGGGGTAGGTTTGGTTGGGTTATTATTGAAAATTATTATAATTTATTCTTCAAAAATTGACTAGAAATACGAAGGTGGTTTGGTAGGGGTAGGTTTGGTTGGGTTATTATTGAAAATTATTATAATTTATTCTTCAAAAATTGACTAGAAATACGAAGGTGGTTTGGTAGGGGTAGGTTTGGTTGGGTTATTATTGAAAATTATTATAATTCATTCTACAAAAAAATTGACTAAAAATACGAAGGTGGTTTGGTAGAAGTAGGTTTGGTTGGGTTATTATTTCACGTACTGTTTTTATTTTTGACGATACGCATTTAGCGTAAATTTTTAAACATGCCAGTACAACAACAATAAGTGTGTACTGTTGGTCCTAAGCCCAAAAAAATGTGAAGGAAAATAAAAGTCAAATTGAACAAATAGTAGGTACATGGGACCCAATTCCGAAATCACATTTTCGCTGGTGTGACCATACTTCGAATTTAATCCGTTACAGGTAGCGGGACCGAATTCCGGTGCGTCCATGGTAACGGTAGCTGGAACGCTACCGAAACGTCGAAGTAAAAAATAAGATACATTATTGTGGTTTGATTCCCAAAAAAATAAGAAAAAAGAACAAAACAAAAGTTATGGTCATTGGAAACAACATTAAACAATCTCAGTACCTTGGAACAATAATAAACGAAAACAAAAGAGGATAGAATGAAAAACATGGATATAAGAAAAGACCTAGGAATACAATCAACCTTAGAATTTATATAAGAAAGACAACTACAATGGTGGGGACATTTACAACGTCTGGATGAAGGAAGACCAGTAAAGAAAATATGGCTAGCAAATATTGGAAAAAATAAAAAAAGGGGCAGACCAAGAAAAACTTGGATAAGGTAATAGCTGGATTACTGGATAAAAGAGGAACGAGCTGGAGAGAAGCAAAGGACTTAGTTCAAAATAGGAAAGAATGGAAAAAATTCGTGGCGAAAGAGTAACTGTAGGGTACACCACTAATTGATAAAAGGGATTTGAGATTATGTATAAAATTAATTGGGTTACATTTATATGTATAAAATATAAATTCAATTAACTCACTTATTAACGATGAAGACTCTTCTGATGCGAATCCTGCAATCATTGGAATTTTAATGAATTTGCCTTCAATGAAAGCTTGATGCATAGGAAGAGGTACTACTATGTCTGTGTCCATACAATTTTCTACTACTGGTTCCCATAAGTTAGCTAATGTGTCCAGTCGTAACAAACCCTCCTCATTATTGAGCTAAAAGAAATTTTCCGTAAACGTGGACCAACCAAACTATTAAAACAGTAAAAGTTTGTTGTGGACAGTTTCATGAGGAAGTCGTCTACTAAGGTTGATAATACTCCTCCTCGTGGACATCCTCCACGTATCCTTGCCTAGATTCCCCTGCATATTACCATCTAGAGTTGCCTCCTCACCGTACCCCTACTTTAAATTGCATCAACCAATAAATAAGTGGTACCATTGTAGAATGATCCCTCGATGTCCAATAAAGTGAGCATCTTTATCTCTTTGTATTCTATTAACTTTGAGATAAGCCTGCATACTTCATCCATCGCTGGATTAGTATATTTGACTGCTTGGTGAGCATATAAACGATTGTGTTTTAATTTTTCTATTGGTCTATTCTAGGTCAGATACTTCACCCAGCATGCTTAAACTAAATGAAAAAATAGTTTATTCTTACCCTAAAACGTGGAGAAAAAGTGTATTCCAGAATTTCATCGGAAGACAATTGTCTTAATATTTTCAATAAGTCCTCGGAGTTATTTTTGAAGCTAGGATCAATGAGATTTCCTAATGAAAAAGCGTTGGATTTTGGATCGGATTGAAAATCGTGAACACATAAAGCAGATCCACTTTCCAATATTGCTCCCCTGAATAGACCTGAAAACGTGTCAGCTTGCTTACATATTAAATAACAACAAAGGTTTATCCTGATTCAATGAGGGATATTTAAACATCTTCCCATCAAAACTCATTTTATTTATCTACTATAATATATTTACCTTCAGATTTTCCGTCTAACAGAATATAACTGATACCAATTGCGCCTGCGCTTTGTCCTGCAATAGTAATTTTATTTGGATCACCTCCAAACTTTTGGATATTCTTAGAAACCCACCGAATAGCATGACGTTGATCTTTCAAACCTAAGTTACTGGGAATTACACCATCAAGAGTGGAAAGGAAGCCTGCAATTATACATTTTTTGTATGCTTCACTAGCATTAAAACTAGAACTTACCTAGTGCTCCTAATCTGTAGTTAATTGTAACAACGATTATATCGAAATCCATAAAATAATGTGGTTTAAACGTTTGCTTTGATCTATAATTGAAAGCACCTTGATGGATCCATACAAGGACTGGCAATGCATGATTTTTGTTCTCGTTTAAGTTCTGCATTTAAAAAAGTAATTAATTGCGTTACGTACCTACCAACTATAAACTGATTTTTCAAATCTTTGGTATCAGGTAACCCCATAACCGGAAATCTCACCGTAGACTCCAGCTCCTGTTAATATATCACTTTCAGATCCGTCTGTGTACCAAACTAACGTTCCTTCCTGACTACATACTTCCAACCCATCCCAGTTAAGCTGGATATAATATGGTTGGTTGTCGTTATTACTACTCATTTCAAGAAGCGTGTTTGTGATAACTTCTGTAATTCTAGAATGATTATGGGTGTTGGTTCAACCGTGCCAATTTCCATTGCATTTTTGCATGTATGCAGTCCTTCCAGCTTCCGCCTTAACTTGTCAAATCATCTGCATACCCCTGGGTATATAGCCTCTTTCTGTTGAAAGAAGATTCCTCCCTGTTGGCATCCCTTTATTATCTAGACTTCCATGGAATTTTCAAATAAGTTTGTCCTGTTGAAAAGCATGTTTTTCATCCACCGACATGTGGTGTCGTCTGCTTCATGCCTTGCAACAGCAGCTATTATGGAGTTAAAGGAAGTATGGTGGAATGCTCCTTCTATATCAAGAAATGCTCCTATAACTATTTCTAGATTTCCTAGGGCAGCATCAATTTTCGACACCAGTTGGTGTAAGACTGTTTCACAGGATTTTCCTGATTGATAGGCATGTTTTTATAATGTAGTGGCCTTTCAATGAGAAAGCTTTCACTAACATCCCTATCAATGAGTTTCTCCAGTATCTTTAACATAAAAGGAGACAGAGTTTGAATGACTTTACCTGGGAATAATCTTCATTATCTCCAACATGAAATAAGACAAATCTATGAGTTTCCCAATTAGAGACTACAGGTTACCAGCCCTGCAGTAGTTTAGCAGCTACTTCCAGTTTATAGGTAGGAGGTGAGTTTGGTGAGTCAAATGGCAGATATACTGAGGCTATAACAATCTCCTTCCAGTTTCCTGCCATCTACATTTTAAGTTTCAGGACTACTTGGTCCCAGAAACAGGCATTTTTATTCGTCACGTAAATGCAGATTCTGGGATTTGCTGCTGAGGAACCTTCCCCATGCTTCCCCTCCCATGCCATCCACAAATGTAGGGTTATTGTATGAGGGTTATGTCGGTCTTGCCTTGGGTGATGTTATGCAAATTGGCAGTTTCTGTTTTTCCCCCTTCCATGGTTTACCCTGTAGGTTAGCTGTTCTTGATACTTACCGCAGGTGAATAAATATTTAGATATAAACAGTCTTCCGAAGATCCTGTTGCCTTTTTAAATAGATCGTTTGGCTGGAGGCATTCATGACTATTATTAGTTGCTTCCAGAACTCCTTTCCAATCTGGATCTCTAGGAATCTTGATAATAAAATAGATTAGTTACCTTCCATTGGAAATATGATTTTCATGTTTAAAAACGCAGCTTTATGGGTCCTGCAAATTTCATTTTATACTACACTACAAAGCACCTATACAATGGAGTGTTCACGACCTCAGTAGTAATATGAACCACAAATGGGCCATCTTCTAATTGGAATTAGAACTAATACTAAAAAATGGAAGCAGTAGCGGGATATTTGAAAACAAACGTTACCGGGAAATTTAAATCTTCCTCATTTTTAATACTATTATTAGAGGTAAATCATTAGAATGAAATTTTTTAACTTTTCATGTGGTATTATTCTCGTCGTGTTCTACAAAAATTAATGTAAAAAGTAAATCGTTTTCAACTTTTTGGATACATTAGCATTCGTTTGTTTGACAGCAATTTTCTTATGATTGATGTTTCTTCAGCTAAGCTTGTTGTTGTTGGTAACCAACATGAACTCACTATAGTATTAGGTGCTTTGTGGACCATAGTAACGAACCCCTGATATTTTCCAATTATTTTATATTTCTCAATCAATTTTTTATATAAATATCTCGATTTTTTTATTATTTGTCATACAAAAAAAATAAAGTAACTTACTGTGAATCGTTCTTTACCAACAGGTGGAACTGCGTAGGGTATACCTTCGAAAGCATGAAAGTTTTTTCCTTTTATATTCCTTTGAATACTTCCTTGAACTCGCCCACAGGAGGTTTCTATTATTGGCCCCAGTTGGGTCTAGACAAATATTTAAAAATTGAATATTCACACCATACCATTTAAATATTTTCACTTACACTTAAAACTACCGACGGGTAGGCCAACAAAAATATAACAATAGCTCTAAACATGATTACCATGTAACAAAATCCCAATATTCTAATTTCTTAATTTTTCTATATTTAAATATGTTTCTTCTAAGACCGACTAAAAAATTAAAAATAACTTTTTTTTTCGAATTTAATATAATCTCCAAATTGTGCAGAACACGTTAAACGAACGTGCAATGTTGTCAGATGTAAAATATATCTTACTAGAAGAGATTTATCAGTATAAATATAAATTAAGTCGAATATACTGAAAGGCTGACGAAACATAGGGAATTTGCAAGAAAAGAATATGAGAACTGATGTGACAATTACAGCCGCATGTTTTAAGATCTAAAGTGGGATACTGGTGAAATGATACAGAAAAAGTAAGGGAAACAAGGAAGGAAACAGGCACTACAATCCAACGTCTCAGAAGGAAGAAGGACACGAGAGTTACTATAGGGCAAGTCCACGTGACGTTACACCATGAGGAATTTGATGAATAAAAAGGATCATTGAACTGTCATCAGTGTCAATTTGTCAGTTGGTGGACATGCCCTATTGTAACCAATTCTAGGAATATGATTATTGAACATGTTCCTTAATTACTGAAAAAATGGTGTAGTGTAGGTTTAATTAATTGAAGAAACCATCGTATAGTTGTACACTGGCCGTCAAAAAAATCCAGGTACCAAAAATTTTACACATTTACAAAAGTGGTTATCACTTGATGATGATGTATCAAACCCCTATATTTTCAAATTAAACTCTACATCGATAGTGTGAAACATCTTTTATTAATAATAAATTATTATAATTAGGTTTTGGTTTTAAATCCAAGTTTATTTAAAAAATATATAGATAATGCAACAGTGTAATATCTCCGAACTGCAAAAAAAAACTATAATTAGCGTGCTAAAAATAATTTATATATTCACGCAATAATTGAAAAACCAATAAATAAGCTTAGAGGAAAACATGCGACGGATTTCTAATATTGAAAATTTACACACCAAGTGTGCTACACAAAATGGGCAAAGTTAGTGAAGTAGACGATTGAAAATATATGGGCTAGCCTAGCAGGTAGGTGATCTGTAGCAAGAAATGGAATATAACCTCAATTAACTACAAATTTTGTTAACGAGTTCTGAATCATCAGATGTCTCAACATCACTCATTGTTAAATATAAACTTCTCTAAAATAACGAAAGCTGAGAAAATAAACTCCAACAAACAATCACAACACAAATATGACAGTTGTCAAAAGTTATTTGGTATTAAAAAAATACTGCGCATGATGCCGGACATATTGTAAAAGATCCGCAAACTGTTTGACAGTTTGCAGACTATCCAGAAAACGTATGTGAACACAGTCCACATCCAATCAATCAGAAATCTTTGTAGGAACGCTTTCGAGGCTTTGCGTCGTATGCGGATTGTCAAGGACTGTCTGTGATACTTGTGAGAACAAACCTATGGACTCAGACGGAAGCACTTTGGAGAGGAAATAATACAGCTACTGACAATCTCTCCAGTCAAACTAGTGGCCTATTTAAAAGAGACGAAGCTTCTGGAATGGAGGTAGATAATATGGGAATAGTATTGAGCAAAGCAGGACCAGGACCAAGACTGCAAGACCAAGACCAATTTTGCTCATCACTACATGGGAAATGGTACAAAGATTTAGTTCAAGTGCCTGTGTTGTTGAGCACAAGTGTAATTACAATTACAAAGTATTTTACCAAAAAGAAATTGATTAAAATTACAAAGTACATGTTGTGAAAATAGGAATTATATTATATAGTGTGTACATAAAGTAACGTACCTTGCTAATATTTCAATTTCCGTTAGGTTTACAAAAAAAATTTGGAATAAAAGTTTTTTCAAATAATCCAGACCATCTGCATTAGTCGATTAGGAGTATACAGGGCGCACCGCTGCTCCAAATTAACTTATTAACATATTTTTTTGAATACTACACCATGTATATATTTTCTGTTTTTTATAATCATTCATAGTTATATTGATAAATAAAGCCTTTGAATGAACCAATCCTGGTGAATGATGCCAGAAGTCTAATGCTCTTTTTGCCGTCCAGGTATTCAGTGTTTTTTAGGCAAAAGTAATTGCGATGCCAATTGTAGGTTCTGGTCCGATAGAAACACGTGCGGCACCCTCCCTTGCAAGAGAGTCTGCCTCCTCGTTTCCTCCCATTCCAGAATGGCCAGGGATCGAGACCAGCAATACTTTATTGAGCTTTCCTATTGAGGAGAGTCTTTTTTGGCAATCTAATACCAATTTCGACGTTACACGAATAGAGCCAAGTGCTTTCAAAGCCGCTTGGCTGTCCGAGAAATTTTTTATTGTTCTATGTATGAGATTGGCCTGCTCCAATCTCTCCACACATGAAACAATGGCGTAAATTTCCGCCTGAAATACGGTTGCATAGGATCCTAGAGAGGTTGAGATTTCTGTCCTAGGTCTGCGCCCGTATACACCTGCACCAGAGCATGAGGGTGTTTTTGAACCGTCTGTATACCAACAGCTGTCTGCTCTTAATAGTTCATCCTTACGGAGGACTCATTCATCTCAATTTGGAATTAGGACGGTATAAGGCAGGTCGTAGTTTACAGTTGGAGGCATTATGTCAGAGGTCATTCCCAGAATACTGCGACTTTCAGTGTCCACTAGCATTCTGCTTCGTTCTGTATAAGCCTGATTTGTGCATTTAGAAATATGTGCGATTCTGTATGTTGTCCATCTAGCCTCTCTTTCCAAAAATATATGGAGAGGAGGTAGGTTCAGAAGGTTTTCCATGGCTGCTGACGGTGTGGAGCTGATAGCACCAGTAATTGCCAGGCAAGCCTGTCTCTGTAAACCAGAGAGCTTTGATTGGGCCGTTCGCTGTAAAGCTTTTGGCCACCAGGCAATAGCTCCATATTTGATCATTGGTCTAACGATCATCACATATATCCAATAGATTCATTTGCGTCCCATGCCCCAAAATTTTCCACAGATCCTACGACATGTCCACAAGGATAGTCTGGCTTCATGGATAACCTCTCTAAAATTCAAAGACTAGCCTGTATATGCATAACAGGAGGAATGAGTACATGCCCAACGGCAGCAATGGAAGTGATTCTCAACCTCACACCATTACATATGGTGGTGGAGAGTGTTGCAGAAAGAACAAGATACAGACTAAGTAGAGAGGGAATCATTAAAAAGAAAACCACCTCTTCACTTCTTAGAAATCAGACAACCTGGGACATGCCACAAGATGGTATGATGAAAAAGTATAACTTTTCAAAGAAATTCGTTACGGAATTAAGCAACAAGAAGGAATGGGATCCAAATACCATTACCAGACTTGGAAAGAATGCCATTCAATGGTACACAGACGGCTCAAAAGCAATAGAAGGAACTGGGATAGGAGTGTACGGGCCAGGAACCAAACACTCTGAAAGCTTGGGAAAAACCCCAAGTATCTTTCAAGCGGAAATTCACGCAATAGGAAAGTGTGCCCAGTTCAATATTGACAAAGGATATAGAAGGCAAAGGATTATCATAATGTCTGATAGTCAAGCCGCCATTAAAGCGCTGAGTTCCTGTGTAATCAGTTCCAAAATGGTGTGGGAATGCCTAGGCAAACTTAATGAACTAGGCGAGAACAATATAGTCACCTTACTGTGGATTCCAGGACACACTGGAATAGAAGGAAACGAAGTAGCAGATGAACTAGCAAAGAGGGGGAGTGAAATACCCTTTTGGGGGCCGGAACCTTTTTGCGGAATCAGCTCCAATGTAATATTGGAAGAAATAGGTAAAGCCGAAGAAAAGAGAAGATCTGACAATTGGAAAGATCTAGTAGGGCTTAGGCAATCAAAGATTCTTCTGGGTGACTACAACCTGTTGAGATCAAATGAATGCATAAGTCAAAGCAAAACTGCACTAAGAGTTTTAACAGGAATCCTAACAGGACATTGTCGCCTGAATGGACACCTTAAAAAGCTCAAAATAGTGGAGGAAGAAGATTGTAGATTTTGTGGAATAGAAGAAGAAACCTCCATCCACATACTTGCGAACTGCACAGTATTTCAGAATCCTAGGGCACAGTACCTGGGAGACTACTGGATAGAAGAGGGACAGTTACCTAAGTTGAGGCCTGCAGATATCCTAAAATTCCTCCGGGAAATAGGACTAAAGGAGCTACTAGTATCTGAGACTCAGAAACTAAGTAGAAGTAAGGGGGCACAATAGATCTTTTAGGTCTCAGTGAATGTTACCCCAAAATACATACATACATACATACATGGATAACTTTTTCCAAGTGAGCGTTCCAAGTAAGTTTCATATCTAGGATAATCCCCAAATATTTTACTTCCGCTGCAAATGGAATAACCTCACCATTTTAGGAAAGTGGTGGAAGATCCTCCAACTTTCCTTTCCTAGTGAATGGAACTATTACAGTTTTACCAGGGTTAACAGACATCTGTTCCCTCTGACAACAACTGTGAACATCGTCCAACGTCTTTTAGAGCTACCCTTCCTGACTTTGTCCTTGCCAAGATGACAAGGTCGTCTGCATATTCTTGCAGTTCTACCCCTCTTCTTTCGAGAGCGCTAAGCAGGTTATCCATCAAAAGTAAATATAGTAGGGGAGATAGTACTCCGCCTTGTGGGTAGCCCCTGGAAACCTTAAAGCTAATGGTCTTGTCCTGAAGAGATGTAGTGGCTGTCCTATTAGTGAGTGATGCACATATTGTGGACTATTCCGTTATAAAAATTCAGATCGATACGATGAAAATTAAATTCCGGTTTTTTAAAAAAATCATCAAAATATCAAACTTTGACCCCCTGTAGAATCCAAACGCCGGCCGAAACCGGTTTTCCATAAGATTAATGCGGGGTCCTCTAAAGAAATGAAACACACTAAATTTTGTAAGTTTAAACGTGTTTCGTGAGGTCAGAAAATAAAGTTCGCAAGTGTTTTAAAATGTAAGTAGAGAAGCTTTTAGCTGTACCGTGTGTCATCAAGTTAACACAGAAGAAGTAAGCAAAAGCGGAAAGTTAGCCGGGAAGGCGACTCGACGATGGCCAAATGTTAAATCACATTCCAAGTTATGCGATTACGTCCCCAATAAAAGTTTTGGTGTTCGGAAATGGTTCGAGTAAAGAAAATTATGCCGGTCACATCTGCTACTTCCATAATCGATATTTGCCGGCGTTTTACCGTGTGAAGGGATGAATTTTTCAATAGCCGGCACAAATTTTTCTACAGCTCGCCGATTTTTCTCTTATATTTGCGCGCCGTATTGGCCGTCAAGAGCACATTTCAATTGTTCGTTTTGAATTTTATTCAAAAGCTGTTGTTTACTTTATTGAATGTATTGTTTGTTATCTGTTTAATTATATTATTGGAATCTTCTTTTATACAATATAATACACAAAATACAAGATAAAAGGAATATAAAGTCCCACTAACAGTTATTGAGATTGTTAAAATTTTCGTTCACTTACAATAACGATAACGTCGATTTTCGCCGGAAATACTGATGCGAGCTATCCCAGAGATACAGAAGCACCTCTTTAGGACTTAGCTCCAGCTCCCTTTCCTCTGCCAGTTTTGGATTAATCAGGGTACTGATTGATTGATTGGGCACCACCAGTCAGACGCTTCGAGACCCCGATACCTTAGCCTTTAGGCTTTTTGTGCTCTTGATTGTACTGTTTATGTGAAGAGACTAGTCTCATCAGTGATTTCACTACGAGAAATCCTCCCTTGGGTTCTCTAATCCTAGGAGTCTTTATTTCCGATGAGATAGTACTTCACATCTCCCTATACATGCTATTTGTATGCATATGCTTCTTTAGGGTATCGTGACAAGCGATTAATCCCGTCACTTCACTTGTCTGGCCCCTGCTGAGGTTAAATGCTCCATTAGTCAGCCACCACGAGGGTTTTTTGACTAGGAGTTTGCTTTGGCTTTAGTACATCTGATGTTTAGTTTTTTTAATTCTAAATACTGGTTCATGACCAGTAAATGCAGTTTGTGATAACATCTGTGATTCTGGAATGACTATATGTGCTGGTTCCTTCATGCCAATTGACATTTCCTGCAATACTACATGCTTCCGCCTTAACACGCAGAGATACAGCTACAGCTATCATGGACCATTAACCACAGTTGTACGTTCAGGGATTTTATCCTCATCTTTCATCCATCGCCCGTTTGGAGCCACTCGTGCAACTTTACTTTCACTTATTTTGTCGAATAGTTTCAGGGTAGCTTTGCATCCAGATAGTTGATCTCCTGGCTTAGACACAGCTACACATTGAAGAAGATTCAACGTTTCAATTTCTCAAGCTCCTTTTTTCTAGTGGAGGGTTTGGTACAGGTTTGTAGGATCTACCTATTTACCTAGACATTCTCCCTCACACCATTTCTGCACTATTTTCAGAGCTTCTTGGACTAGCTCCTATACAGCGTTAGGGTGCTTCCCCCCTTGTTCCATCCGTTTGGAGCCACTAGTGCCACTTTACTTTTGCTCATTTTTTTGGAGCAGTTTGAGGTTAGCTTTGCATCCAGATAGTTGACCTCCTGGCTTAGACACAGCTGCACATTGAAGAAGATTCGACGTTTGAATTTATCAAGCTCCTTTTTTCTAGTGGAGGGTCTGGGTACAGTTTTGAGGATCTACCTATTTACCTAGGCATTCTTCATCACACCATTTCTACACTGTTTTCAGAGTTTGTTGCACTAACTCCGATACAGCGTTAGGGTGCTTCCCCATTGTTGGGATTTATTGTCTAATTATTCCAGGAATTCTACCATAACCAGGTAGAAGCTAAACATTATGATCTACATTGCTTACCAATCTTATTTTGGTTAGAGAATTCGCAAAACCCAGTAAATTGTATATTTTTATAACCCCATCGGTACCTTCTATTCGCCGCTCAAGTACTTCCCTTTCCTGATGAAGCACCCTGTATAATAACTATTAGTTCATGTAATTTTCACCTCTGTTGAATGATTCTAAGACGATTTCCAAAGAAACTGTTATTCTTTTTGAAACTTGCTCTATGAAAAAGTAATTTATGCACGTGCTATACCTTTCCAGCCCTCTATCAAGATATTCATCACTAATACAGAATGCAACAGCTTCTACTTTGTATTCTTTTCCGTTTTCACTTTGATGTGTCCTTAAAAACCAACAAGCTGAACCTGAAATCTGAAATCGATTCTCAGTCTAAACCTCAATCCTTTTAAACTATTCAAGTAACTAACTTGAAACCAACAAAACAAATCTCCACTACATTTTTCGATCATGAATACTTAAAGACAAAGTCGGTAGGAATAGATATAGCTTCGGGGTAGTGAATAAATTATAAGTGTTGAAGATTGTTTATATTTTTTATATGTTTTTATTTTATTTTAAATTATGGTTCGTGAAGGCGTAGTTCCACTGGGGCAACACTAGACAATATGTAGTCGTGAGGTTTTTGTGGATATGCGACTATGTCGCAAACATTTGAACAATGCTGCACGAGCAGTTTGTTGCATGCGGTTTGTATTATATGTTGAATGATTGGTTTGGCACCACCAGTCAGTGGCTTTGAGACCTCTGTCTTTATGCGTTTTGTGTTCTAGGTTGAACCGTTTATGTAAAGAGACTAGTAGTCCTTAACATGCTCAACAATCTTTCCACTAGGTTCTTCTTGGAGAAATCCTCCCTTGGGTCTTAGATGATTATATCTCCAATGAGACATTTGAAGATGATTAGTTTCTTCCTCTCTCATGCTAGCCCGACGCTTTCCTTATGAGGCCCCTGCTGAAGTTGCAGAAGTTCTTGATAATCCAGATACAGGTTCAGGACCGGTGAATGCTTTTTAGACCCCAGCTTTCCTACAATACCCTTGTGCCCCGGAGCCGACTTAAGAGTTTCTCGATTAAGGTTTTTCATGGTTGAGAGTCTAGATCTGATCTGGGACATGCTGCATATAGCATATGTTAGTGACAAAAAGATAACAAATTGGATCTTAACAAGTACAGTCCGATGAGCCTCTTACCTATTATCTCCAAAGTAATTGAATCCATTGTTGCCGACCAAATGGTCGAATTTTTGTTGCGGGAAAATGTGAACATGGTTTCATGAAGGGTCGATCAACTGTAACCAATTTACTACACTGTACCAACGATTGGTCCAAAGAACTCGATAACAGACATCCTTTAGACATAATTTACCTTGACTTCTCTAAAGCCTTTGACAGAGTGCCAAAACGTAGACTTCTACTAAACCTCGATCATATTGGCATAGAGGTACTCTCAACAAATGGTTTTCAGCCTTCATAACAAACCGGTTATTCAAAGTAAGAGTTGGACAAAAATTCTCCGAGGAAACACCCGAAACTAGCGGTATTTTACAAGGTTCCGTTCTTGGATCCTTACTTTTCATCGCATATTCCAGTGATCTTCGATACTGTCTGTCAATCTCAATTTCGGCTTATGCTGACGACATGAAACTTCACAAAAGCAGTTATTTGAGTTTGCAGAACGATCTTGATAAACTACAAGAATGGTGTTCCAATAATTGGTTGATGCTTCTGAACATTGATAAGTGTGTCGTGTTACACATCGGAAAAAACAATAACCCGCAAAATCAGTATTCCATCAGTGGACAGACATTAAGCACGACCTTGGTTTATTAGTAAACTCGAAACTTACATGGAGTGATCATATTTCTAATAACTGTAAACGCGCGAACTCTAAACTGTTCCTAATACAAAAAACTTTCTCTAAAGCTTCTTTCGAAACATATTGAACATTTTACAAGTGTGTTTTATTTATATTCTGTAAATTATTAGGGGCAAAATAGGACTTGAACCTCTGCCTTTATCATGTAATAATAATAATAATAATAATAATAATAATAATAATAATAATATTCAACATATTTGGTAATAGCTTTCAAAAAAAAAAGGAAAAGAAGGAAGCTAAGGAGATATAATTATATGCTGCTTGTCAAGAAGTTTGGAAGTTAACTCGAAGTCGCAGAGAAAATTTTGAAAACTTATTATGAAAGATCTCACCGATTATAAGAAAATCTGATACCAACTTTTATGAAGCAATACCAGCTCGTGTTAGGTTATTTGTCTTTATGTTCTTGAAATGTGTGTTTTAACAAGCGTTGATAAAGAACAATTTTTATATTTATGTACCTAGCTTCCATTAAAAGTTTCAATGTCTAATAAACACAATATTTTTCCACTAAAATATTAACACCGGTTTTAAAGAGTATTAATTTTTTCCCGTTCGAGACAATAAAATTTCGTCAAAAATATTCCATTCCGCCAACGACTACGTTACAATGTTCTAAACTTATACAACATCGTTTCATTCTCAAATTCATTCTCTCTGGTAACTGATGAATAATGAATATTTTTTTTTACATTTTATGCGGTACAGCAGTTTTAATGAAAATTTCTTCCCCTTTAGTTTTACTGCTCCATATTTTACAATTTATACCGTTTTATTAAGATTGTGAAACTATGGTAAACGCATCAGCAGTGTGTTAATTAAATTTTATGCCTTTTTTAATAATCGGCTTTAGTATGTACTGTACAACATATCAAGAAAAATGTGGAATTTATAATTTTTTAGTACATTTTTTTATCATAGCTTCGGTTTGTAATCTTTATTAGGCTGACGCTAATATTATTTACACCACTGATATTTTTCCTTCAAACTGTTTAAAAAATAAATGCACTTAACTAAAATCAGCTTACATTTTACATTTTAATAAACATTTAGGAAGTTAAAACCACTCAGAGCCGTACTCTTGACCAATGGTTTGAAGCTTCCCAAGATAAAAGATATTTTGTCTTTGTTACTTCTTTTGGAGGCCGGAACAATTTTGCGGTATCAACCCCAATGTAATATCGGAAGAAATAGGCAAAGCAGAAAAAGAGAGAAGATCTGACCATTTTGAAGATCTAGTTGGGCTTAGACAATCTGATGGGTGACTACTACCCGTTGAGATCAAATGAATGCATAAGTCAAAGTGAAACTGCACTAAGAGTTAACAGGGATCCTAACGGGACATTGCCGCCTGAACGGGCACCTAAAAAAGCTCGAAATAGTGGAGGAAAAAGAATATAAATTCTGTGGGATGGAAGAAGAAACACCATCTGCATACTTGTGAATTGCACAGCAGTTCAGAATCCTAGGGCACAATTGGATAGATTAGGGACATTTAGCTAAGTTGAAGCCTGATGCACATATCCTAAAATAGGCCTAAAGGAGCTACTAGTCTCTGAGACGTTCCTCAGGAACTAAGTAGAAGTAAGGGGGAACAATAGATGTTTAAGGTATCATTGAATCTCACCCCATCAGACATACATACATACATACTGAAGTAACAGAGTAACCAAGCGAAATAAAGAAAAAAATGTGTTCTCTTGGGAAGATTTACTCTCTGTCATGAATACGGCCCCATATGGTTCGGTGGTATGGTGGTATGGTGGTCAAATACTCCGTAAGATGGGGCAATCCAAAAGCTGATTGGCAACCAAAGACAAGTTACGGGAGCTGAGGAAAACTCCAGCAAACGCATTAGAAGTCTTGCCGAACCTACCGCCACTTCATGTTTACAAGGCATAGCCAAATCAATCATCAATAGAATAAGCATTATCAGAATACATAGTAAGATGTATTATGAGCAATACAACAATCTGGATAACGACCCCACAATGGGAATTCCATCGTATAGCTTCGGGAAAATTGTTAATCAGATCAGAAAGGGAGGTATTGTAGGAAGCAAATTTTGAAACCCTTGAAATTATTATTTAACAAACTCATTTTTCATATTCAAAGATGTTTATTCAACAAAGTGAACTATAAAGTAAACTTTCAGTGATTGTTGTGGTTAACCGTTAACCTGACGGCATGCAAGCTTTCAAGACCAACGACTTCGGAATTCTGAGCGTTGTTAGTTGTGGAAAAATCGAACGAAACTAATGATCAATTATTTAGTTTTCCGAAGTATAACTATAACTAGTTAGAAGTTGTTGAAGGTAGTTTGTAGATGGAACTAATACTAACTTTTAGTATTGTTAGTTGATGTTCTGTAATATAACAATTACCCAGTCTATAGTTAGTAGCTTGTGATTCAAACAAGTATTTTAAATATAGATTACAGGTTGTGTGAAATATTCAATAAGTTGTTATCAACAGAATTATAAACAGTGACATATCAACTCCATGTAAACCTAAAAAATAAGGGGACCGAAAGAATACCGGTGACCTGTGTTGTCTCTTGACAGCCTATTAGGGATTATTACTAGTCTAGACTCAGTTTTAAGCAGAGCCTGGCTGAAATTAGGTATTAATATTTAAAGTGAATCAAATTTCTTTTGGTGATTAAGAGTGTGAATTTTTTTCACTACATCGTTATTGCGGTCAAAATATCATTAGTTTCTATTGCTCAAGTGTAGTTCAAGTTTATATGAAATATTTCATGATTACTGGGAAGTTTCTGGAAAGAGGAGTGTCTGTAGTTATGAATCCAACTTACTACAACTTGATAAAATCAGTTTTTATGGAAAGTAGGTGACTCCCTGAGATTGATTGTTTTTGTAGCAAAGAGCTGTATAATCCAGAGGATGCAATACGCGTATATACCGACGGCTCAGAAACTACAGAAGGATCAGGATGTGGAATTTACTCCAGATAACTAAGCCTAAGGATTAAGTGGGGAATGGGAACAAACACCAGCGTGGTTCAAACAGAACTGACTGGTAACTAACCAGAAAAGGAATTTATGGTAAAAACGTAATAATCTGCACTGATAGCAGACAAGCTCTATTAGCCTTGAACAGACAACGTGTTACATCAGGGATAGTATTAGAGTGACATCAAGATTTAGCTAACGCCTCGGTAGATAACAATATTATCGTGAGGTGGGTTAAGGGACACGATAGGAGCAAAGGCAACCGCATTGCTGATTCTTTAGCCAAGGAAGCGGCTGGACCTAGCTTGGACCTAGCCTGACGAATTCAACAATTGCGGAACTAGCTAAACGTTACACCCATACTCAATCTCTACAGAGATGGGCTGAAATCAAGGGATGCAGTCTTGCCAGGATCACTCTGGGCGACCCTGGGAAGCTGGAGTCGAAAAAATATTTGGTGATGACCAGGAAAACCTACGTTTAACGGTAGGATTTCTGACTGGCCACTGTCAATTAAGGAAACACCTCCATACAATGGGGCTAGTGGACACACTTCTATGCATGGTGTGTGAACAAGAAGATTAATCTGTCAGGCATGTCTTACGTGAGTGCCCGGAGTTATCGTCAATAAGAGAGTGTGTGTTCGGTGAGTCTTGGCCTACACTTGCCGATATAAAGGAGATGTCTCCTAGTTTCCTTCCTGGAAAGGAAATGATGGACGATGACCTATGAAGAGGACTCCTCGGGAGGATGTACAAAGGGTCACATGTGACTTAAGTGCTGTGTGCCTAACTCACCCTCCCTACTCTACAGATACAGAATCCAGAGGGTTACATCTAATTGAATGTATCTTTGAATAGGGTGATAACATATTGTTATAACATTAATCATCAATTTCAGTTTATCGGATTCCTACTTATACGGACCAATTGTAAATCTAGTCTACCCAGTACCAACAAAATTGGTCTAGTCTTTCAGAAGTTTAGTGACATGCAAGCGTATAAAACAAATATAAATTTGATGGAGTTGAAATTGCGGAGTACATTTTCTAAAAACTGTGTATAGCATAATATCCGTATTCGAATACGTTGTTAACCCTTGGCACTAATAAAGAACTCGTAACCCTCGAACTGATGCTTATTTGTAGGTAAAGTAGTGTCATATATTAAGTAGTCTCCCTGACGGGCTATTTAAGGTGTTCGAAACGAGTCTTTGAGATATTGGACATAGAAAGCGAGATGCGACAACGCCTGCCATCGGCAGCATCGTGTGAGAAGCGCGCAGATAGAGTGTACCGGGAGTCGTTGTTGCATAATTGATGTTCGAAACCGATGTTTTGGTTGGCTTGGTCTTTCTGAGGGACTATAAACAGCGATTTGACGTGGGAGTTTATAATATAAATAAATAAATTATTTGATGCCTGAAATCTTAATATATTTTGATAATAGTAATTTTTCTTCCACCTATATTGTTAACAACGCATTTTGATATTCCATCATTTCTCCATCTCTAAACAAGTTTTCTGTTACTCTTGAAGTACTGCAGGAGACTTCTGGCTTCGTTAAATTGTATACAATTTTATTTGTAACTTCCTTTTTATTATTGACACTTTCCGTAATAGTTTCCATCCGCCATGTCGCTTTAGAGCTAAGACATGAACTCCAGTATTCGCTAATAAAGTGGCCGCCGTTCTTCAAAGGGAGGGGAAACTTCTTTCTGCAGTTGAAAATGTTCATTTGATTTTAATTGCGATAGGAATATGTGAATTGGTTAATCTATCTACATCTTCAAGACACACACTGCTTCTAGAGTCTGTAGTCCAGCTTGTTCAGCAGCCAGACTGTAGCGCATAATGTGTTCTATTCTGCCCAGATCACAGTTTAACCTACAGCGTCCATTGAGGAATACGGGAGTAAAACTCATCTCCATATCCATGTATACATCCAGCAAGGCTCCTGCTTTCAGTTTTAAAAGTCCTTGGATAAGTGTTTGGCTTCTCTTAAGCCAGATATCCAATTCCACGGGAATGATTTAGATCTGAGATAATTATCTTTGCCAGATTCCCAGTCGAAGCTGTGGTTCCATATACTGGGTCTGATCTCCTATTCTGGAAAGTTGGCTCTTCTTTGTATGACCAAAAGTCTATACCTAGATAGCTTTATTTGTTGCATCCATTAGGATTTAGGAGTGGTCTAGTATTCCAGATGAATTACAGCTGTTGAAGCTTTGTGCAGTTTTGCGGCCTGATGGTGGGAGAAGATTTTTATTGATCTGTTTAAGGAACCTTTTTACAGAGTTTGCCCCTCAAAGAATGTTGCATTTTCAACCAGTTTAGTCTTTGGTCTACTGTACCAGGGGCGCACCTGTCTGTAAACTAGCAGAGGTGGAGAGAATTGATTCTTCTCCCATTGTTCCAAAGTAAGACTTTGAAGGAGTGACACATCTTTAGCGTAGTGTGGTGCTCAATCGTATATTTTACCGAAATACAAGATTCCTGGTTACTTAATTTATAATTAAGTACCTCACTTTTTTTGGGTCTAGCTAACGAATATAAAATTCGATGGAATTAGTGACTAGAAATCGTACTTTCATTCCACTTCTTCTTACTACTACCAAGTGTCTTCCGTTTTGTATGTCATTTACTTCAAGCTTTTGTAAGGACTATAAAATGCTTTTAAATGTTGTTATACATTGTAATGTTTTCGTGTTATGGTTTTAAGGAACGAGAATGTAGAGATTGTGAAAATTGTTGTGTGGAGTTCCTAATAAACTAGATTGAAGCAAAAGCACTAAAAATAAATTTGTTACGATTTAATGTTGGTTATTACGGAAGGTATTTTAATCTACTCTTATTTTGTTGGAGTTTATTAAAATATATGATATGGCAGAATATAATTTTTGTGTGCTACTGAGACTGGTTGTTGCGATAGATGTCGTGCTACAGGGTGTCTCGTAAATAAGTATCGTGAATTAGAGGAATGATAGATCGTTAAGAAATATTCAAAATACCCGAATGCAACTTTTTTCCAACCTTCTCAGTTTGTGAGATACAGGCTGTTAAAAGGTGCAGAAGAAATACACATTTTGTTTCATATCTTTTCGGGGGATGAAAGTACAAATTTAAGATTTTTTGTAGGTTATTGTCTCTTCAAAACACATCAACAGTATTAATTATGTTAAATTCTAATAAGCCAGTGACGTACCCGTTAAATATTTTCAAAAGTAATTATTATTCATTAGATGACATTGACAGCTTTAAGACAATGCATATGGGGTATTCCATACCAAATCGATCACTTTTGAACCTGACCCCTTTAGATTTAGCTGAAATTTTACTATTCTTTTCTACCCTTTGAAAGACATTTTTGAGAATTTTTTCAAATTTTTTTATCCAATCCAAAAAAAGTTATGAATTTTTCAAAAAAATGGCTTTTTTATTTTCAAATAGCCATAACTTTTTTAGAAATTGTCTTTTGGGTACCTTTTTTTTTAAAAAATTTTTGTTTTTGAATGAACTTTTCGAAAATACATACGAAAAAAATTAACATGTCCGACATTTTCCCAAAAAAAACTTCAATTTATTTGACAACTATCCCCGCTAATCCCGAGCTGGGCCGATTTTTTTTTTATATTTTTTTTATTCATTTAAAAAAAAATTGTCAAATTTTCAAAAATGGAAAAAAAAATTTTTCTGTAAACTTTATTTCTATCATAAAATTTTGTATCACAAAATCGTTAAATTATATTTATTTTATGATAGAAATAAAGTTTACGGAAAAAAATTTTCAATTTCTAAAAAAATTATGGCTATTTGAAAATAAAAAAGCCATTTTTTTGAAAAATTTTTTTGGGTTGGATAAAAAAATTTGAAAAAATTCTCAAAAATGTCTTTCAAAGTGTAGAAAAGAATAGTAAAGTTTCAGCTAAATCTTAAGGGGTCAGGTTCAAAAGTGGTCGATTTGGCATGGAATACCCCATATGTAACTATGCTTATGAACAAAATTAAATTGTCTGCGCTTGTATCAAAATTTTTGTCATATTTAACGATTTCAAAAAATATAGATACATTAGGTACAATTCAAGTAAATTTTGGATAGACCAATCGGAAGCTACATTGCACCAATAAGAATCAATGGTTCGCTTGTGGGTAGGTCAAGACACGAAATAATTTATGGCTTTTTTTATCTTTTTGGCTTTTTAATTCTCAAAGAGACCTTGCCGCATACTGTTATTTTATTGTGAAACAGTGTAAACTAATTTTACTAACAACTATAGATCCCCCTTTATATGTTTTTTTACTTTTCCATAAAAGTGACGTTTTCAGAATTATGTGGCATGGATAGTTTTTATTGAAATGCTCTGTATACTGTAATTGTTTCCCTATAAAAAGTAACTCTTCAAAAAGTAATACTGAATTTCAAATTAAAGCAATACATCTCCGCACAAACCAGGAGTTTCGCAAAATCTATGAATATTTCATGAATTTTAATTCACATCTACAACGACACAATAAAATATTTTCCGTTTGCTCCATATTTGTGGTGGTGAGCTTTTGTTCTCTCTAATTTCTATGAACGCGACTGGAAATTATGCCAGAAGAGAGCTTAGAAAGTTGCCCAACTTTCGAATAATTGTTCCGCAACTCCGGATATATCAACTTTGGGGTTCCTGCCGAAGGATTTACTAGCTGGCTTTTAGATATTGTATTTCTTAGCCTATGAGAAACTCGCGTAATCAAAATAATGAATAATGTATAATTCACCATAACTGTATCGATACTAAGATTCAGCTTTTAGTTCATTATTACTCGTTATTGTCTAGGTTAATGTTACAGGAAGTATCAGATATTTGCAAGGAATGAAGATGGATAGTAATTTCATTAAAAAAAAAGTAAGACCCTATTAATGAGCTGTAAAAGGGTTGATGAAACAATTGTCCAAATTTTGAACATAACCAAAGGATACATTATACAGAATTACCCAATAGAAATAATGATAACCTGTTCGGTTAAGACACTTCTCAAGAGATTTAGTCTTATTCTGACTTTTCCCAATGGTTAGATCTTCTCTTTTTTCGACTCTGCCCATTTCTCCCAATATTACATTACATTTCCAGTGTGCACTAGAACCTCTAATTGATGAATGGCGCGATGGTGTGAATTTCCACTTGAAAAAGGCTTGGAATATTTCCTAGTTAATTGAGTTTGCGTAGTCATATCTAGATACTTGACTTCTTGTCTCCATTTAACCCTACTTCTATCTAGTTTAACGGTCTCGAGACTCAGAGTTTTTTTTTAACGAAGCCTATTAGGATGATTTTGGTCGGGTTCGTAGAATTGAGTTCTCTTTTCACGTATATGTATGTCACAAACGGTTTTCTTTCAATTTTCCATCGGCATATTCCGAGATCAATGGAACCATACATAAAATCGTCTACCGTCAGACTCCGCATTAACGGGAATGCTAATCCTCTGGTTGTGCAGATAGTGACGGTATCTTAATTCATACATGGAGAGCATCCACCAATGGATAAACAATCAGGCACTGTGCTGGTGGCATAAAACCCCAGGACAAAGGCACGCTAAACTATTATTTAAAAGCCTCTAGGCCAAACTGTCACGCGACCTACTATGTCAAAGTCGAGAAACGACGAGGATGATGGTGGGAATGCTGACCGGATATTGTAGGCTGAGGGAGCATATGCACACAATTGGCCCAGCAGGTGACAGCCTATGTAGGTTTTGCCAGGAAGAAGACGAAACCGCGGTGTACATACTTTGTGAGTGCGAAGACCTAGTAAGGGTGCGGTTTCACCTATTCGGAGAAGAAAAACCGAGGGAAGAGAGCTACGCAAGGGAGGCGGTATCCAGGCTAATATGTTTAACAAAAAGCTAGATATCGAGCTCTAAGGATAGGGAGGACCACAATAGATCTACAAAGGTCGCAGTGGGATAGGACAAAGAGCCCCTTCATTTCTAATCTAATCTAATCTAATTCATCCATTTCTGCTACTCTAGTGGTGAGCAGTTCCGAGATTCATTTGGATGTTTCGCGATCTACACCTCTTCTATTGAATGGTTTTTTGACAGCCTCATGTGAACATGTCTATGAATCCACATATTATAGATTCTTGGTTATCTAAAGCATCCCGGATATATTCCGTCAGCATTCATTCATAGATTTGACTGCCCCGTAAACATGCTGATGGATGGGTCGATAGGTAGTCGCTTTGGAATTTCCATTCTAGTATACCTAATTGTCAACACCTTCCTCCATCATTTGGGGCACATACGATGTAAGGTTGATTAATTTGAAGGATTTTGTTGTGTATCTTTCTTCATCTTTTGGAATAAAGGTGCTCTTCTGCATAAGCATAGCTCTAAGCTGCTTCGAATGATTCTAACCAAATGTGGTTCGTCTTGTTCACTAACGAATTAAATGACAAATGGCGGTCAAACTTTCTGTTCGAATCAATAACAGTTGTGCCAACTAATCGAATATTCACAATTTCAAATGATTGATTCCAGGTATTTTATTAACATAATTGATTTGTTAGCATCAAATCATGTAAATATAAACACGATTGAAGACTCGAATCCATAATTATGTAAATTGATGATGCCTTTAAGCAGCTGTTTGTGAGGAACTAACCATTTCTGTAATTCGACCATCCAACAAACATTTCCTAGTTTGGGACAAATATTCCAAAGGGGATTATGCAAACATAGTGCCAGTGAGTACATATTAATAGTCTTGAATGTGTTTGAATTGAAATCATAATTTTCAGGATTACAGCGCTCGATTGTGTGTGAAGGGATTTCCGCCGGCAAAGCCCATGCGAGGCCGACGTCTGGCCCTTGTTGGGCTTCCACCAGAGTTCGTGATTTGTGTTGGTTCGCCGGCATTTTATTACATAAAAATAGAATTTAATTTAGCTGCCACGATTTTTACGTTTTTTAAGAACTATTGAAAAAGAGAAGCGGCAAACAGTTGGAATAATTCCTTTCCTAGAAAGGTCATTGTTTTGATAATACTTGCTTTGTACGCCTGAAGTGTTTCCTAAAAACTTAGATCACATTTTCAAAAATTAAAATTTTCACTGAATTTCAGTATTTTCCATAATAGCAGTTGGTAAAACTTGAATATATTGACAGATGACCAAGAAAAAGTACGTCGCAAGCAGAAGACGATGCTTTAATGAAAAATTTGGGGTACAACTCTTTTGAGGTAGCAAGGCAATGAAACAAACCCATCTTTACAAACAAATTAATTCCTCATGAAAAAATTGTCGTGCGTGTATTATAGAAGTACAACTTTTTCTACCTAAAAAAATTTTACCGCCTACGGTACAGTAAAAGTCACGAATGTTTCTCGTTGACTCATAAACACCCAAATTAAATCAATAAGACAGTTTTCACCAGCGGCGCATCATTGTTAGAGGGTTTGGCATGTATTTCTGGTGATATAATTATGAAAGGAAATAAATAAAAACCAAATTCAACATAATCATAGTTAGACTACAATTTGAAATTCTACAAATAAATTGTCAAAATAAATGTAAATGAACTTTACATCCAACATAAATTTTTATTTCAATCTGCGTATTAGTATACGGAATACATGATAAATACAATCATCCAGATGATTTTAAAAACTGAGAACAATATTTATTAATTTTTTTAATTTCAATCATTTAAAACATCAGTTATTGTGTCAATAACTCCATCTTCGCCTTGAGTCCCACAGTTTATACGTGTAACTAATATTTTATGGAAACTAGAATAAGTAAACAATGACCTACATCTGCAAGTTATTCACCCCCTTTTAAAAATTTTATTTAACGCCAATGGTTATTGGAGGTTCTCACAAATAGATGAACACCTTTTGAAAATTCCATTGCACTCCTATGATAAAGGAATGATTACAGATACCCTACAAACATTTTATCGTACGCATATGACGGAAGGAAATTTTCACAAATAAATTATTCTTTTATATTGTGAATAAAAATTTTTGATAATAAATGAATCCGTTCTAAAATTTTCATCGTGGTAAAGTATTAACCACCTTGAAAAATTTCACAGTACACCTTTGGTACAGAAATTCCAATAAATAAATTGATCCTTAAAAAAAATGTGAGTACGCTTATGGATGATGGAAATTTCTGAAAATTATTTACCACATTTAAAAAATTTTATTGAACGCCAATGGTGAATAGAATTTTTCACAAATAAATGAACACCTCTTGAAAATTCCATCGCACTCCTATGATGAGGGAATTATTACAGATAAATTAATACCTTACAAACATTTTATCGTACGCCTATGGAGGAAGGAAATTTCCACAAATAAATTGATTCCTTATAAAAATGCAATTGTATATGCTTATGGAAGATGGACATTTCTGCAAATTATTCACCCCCTTTGGAAAATTTTATTAAACGCCAATGGTGAATAAAACTTTTCATAAATAAATGAACACCTCTTGAAAATTCCATCGCACTCCTATGATGAAGGAATTATTACAGATAAATTGATACCTCACAAACATTTTATCGTACACCTATGGAGGAGGAAAATTTTCACAAATAAATTGATCCTTTATAAAAATGCAATTGTATATGCTTATGGTAGATGGAAATTTCTTCAAATTATTCACCCCCTTTTGAAAATTTTATTAAACGCCAATGGTGAATAGAACTTTTTACAAATAAATGAACACCTCTTGAAAATTCCATGATAAGGGAGTTATTACAGATAAATTGATACCTTACAAACATTTTATCGTACGCCTATGAAGGAAGGACATTTTCACAAATAAATTGATCCCTTATAAAAATGCAATTGTATGCTTATGGTAGATGGAAATTTCTGCAAATTATTCACTCCCTTTTGAAAATTTTATTAAACGCCAATGGTGAATAGAACTTTTCACAAATAAATGAACCCCTCTTGAAAATTCCATCGCTCGTCCATGATATAGAAATTATCACAAATAAATGGATCCCTCACAAAAATATCATCGTACGCCTATTATGGAAGGAAATTTTCACAAATAAATTGATCCCTTATAAAAATGCAATTGTATGCTTATGGTAGATGGAAATTTCTGCAAATTATTCACTCCCTTTTGAAAATTTTATTAAACGCCAATGGTGAATAGAACTTTTCACAAATAAATGAACCCCTCTTGAAAATTCCATCGCTCGTCCATGATATAGAAATTATCACAAATAAATGGATCCCTCACAAAAATATCATCGTACGCCTATTATGGAAGGAAATTTTCACAAATAAATTAATCCTTGACAAACATTTTATCGTACATCAATGGTAAATCGAAATTTTTGCTGATAAATGAAACCCTCCTATCGTACGTTCATGGTTAACTGTATTTTTACAAATAAATTAACCACATCCAAAATAAAATTACATTAAAATTATTGATCCCTTTTGAAAATGTAATTACACGGTCATGGTAGATGGAAATTTCTGCAAATTATTTACTTCCTTTCAATAATTTTATTCGCCCATGGTAAATGAAACTTCTTAAAAATAAATTGTATTTTTACAACTAAATTAACCACATTCAAAATAAAATTAAATTAAAATTATTGATCCCTTTTGAAAATGTATATACACGCTCATGGTAGATGGAAATTACTGCAAATCATTAACCTCCTTTCAATAATTTTATACCCCCAAGGTTATTGAAACTTCACAAATAAACTAACCCCATTTTAAAATTAAATTGTACACTATTGATGGGCAGTGTTCAATACATAATTTTTACCCCTACTAAAAATTGCCTCCTTACTTCAAAAATTCTTTTATATTCTGTATCCCTTAAATATACTACGCCTTTGGGATGAAAATTATTCTATAAACTGTACCTTTAAACTGTATATCTTGTATGTTGTTTTAGAAATATCTACAGACTCTAAACAATTGTCTTTCAATATTAAAAAAATGTACGTGTATGTAATTTACACCCTGTATATAATAGGTAGTCGTAGTTTTGTATGTAACTATTATACCCGGTACATAGCAGGTAGTTGTAGTTTTTCAATTAAACTTATATAGTTAATTTGAATCAATATAACCATATTAGAAAAAATTATATCATATTCTATTTTATAAATTATTAAATTTATTAAATTTTGTATGACCCCCAACTGCGATAATTTTGCGTACGTTCTGTATACCACCTTATAAATATTATTTCATGCTCTTTGTTAAAAGTTCCAAACCAATAAGTAAACAATTTTTTTTAATTCTGATAAGAGCCAGTAAGGTATTTCAGTTTTTATAACACCGCCTATCCTAGTCAGCTGTGCTGTTATTAGGTACTGTCAAAACTTGATATTATTTGAAACAAAAGATTTATAGACACGGTGTACGCGAAAGAGAACTGGTCGGTAACGTTTGAATTTTATTGAATTTTCGTGTGAAAACCTTTGTTCCGATATCAAAAACTATACAAATTTGTGATGGAAGTGTTAATGGATTATATAGAACATCTCTCATCCAGATATTATCAAGGTAATAATATTAATTTTATACATAATTGTTGAGATTTTCAATGAGGCTGTTTTCCCTTATATCATAATGGACTCGTCCAAGTTGATGTTTAAAGAAAACAATTTTTATTGGCTCTAGGAATGAAATTTTTAAAAAACAATTAATTAGAAACTTGGAAAATATTATTAAAATTTTTAAATCCAAGTTGATATGTCAAAAAGGCTCAAGTTTGGGTATATGAAAGTGATAAACTCCCCTTAATTTTGGTAGTAAATTTGAATAAAATATTAAATAAAAATGTTAGATATTTGACATTTGTCTGGCAGTATTTTCATCGCCTTTTTACCCTGTAAAACATAAAGTAGTTTTTAACATGTCACCAATTAGTTTTTCCTTCCCACTAATTAACCCGACAAGCAATTTTTTTTTGGTATTGGGGCTGTTCACCTAGAATTAAAAAAATTAATACCTTGAAAAGTATACATTTAAAATACGGAATATTCTGCACATTCTGTGATGTTAAAATATAACGTAGAAACTGAAATGTTAATATACAGGGTGCTTCTAAATTCATGCGACAAAATTCAGGAGGTGATTGATCGTATGAAATCAAGACGGGTCTTTCCTATAGCAAAATGTCCTCGGCCCATCCCTTTCCGAGATATTACCCTTAAAAGGTGGTGAGTAAAATTGAGTTTTTAATTTTTTTCTAAAATTTTAAGTAAAGCTAAAAACTTGAAATTCTGTAGTTTTCGTGAACTCGCAAAGGACTAACCACGGGTATTTTTTCAATATTCCTGTTACATTATACGGGGGTGAAATTAGCAGCCTTTACTTTATTTCGTATCAAAACTTTTTTCGAGATAAAGTTTTATGAAATAAGATTTAACTTAAAATCATTGTTAGTTTTGTAAAAATATTTTTTTATTCTTAAATTTTTCTTCCAAAAGCAATAGCTTCAGAGAAAAAATATTATGAATCGTATGACATTTTACATCTTTACTATTTTCCACTAAATTTATAAAAAAAATTTAGGAATAAAAATTTTTTTCAATAAAACAAAAATTTTAAGGTAAATTTCATTTCATAAAACTTAATCACGAAAAAAAGTTTTGATAGGACATAAAGTAAGGGTTGCTAATTTCACCCCCCTATAATGTAACAGGAATATTAAAAAAATACCCTTGGTTAGTCCATTGCGATTGCACGAAAATTACAGAATTTCAAGTTCGTAACTTAACTAAAATTTTAGAAAAACATTAAAAACTCAATTTTAATTTTAGCTACTACCTTTTAAGGGTGATATCTCGGAAAGGGGTGGGCTGAGGAAATTTCATAGGAGCAATCACCTCCTGAATTTTGTCGCATGACTTCTAGAAACACTCTGTATATTAATATAGGGTGTTCCATTTGAAACAACAAAGTTGCTGATCAGGTATACCCGGAAGTGTCATATATAGTTCAAATTATTTTTTATGAATTCACCATAACTTTTGACCCATAGATGACAACTTTCATATAAATCCTGTAGGTAGTTTCCCATATACAGGATAATTGTTTAGAGATGAAGCTCATATTTAAAAATCAATAACAATGTGTTCAATAACTCGGTGCCACATCGAAGTTATGGTTTCATAAATAAAACACCCTATACTTCAAAACTGAAATCTGCTTCACTTCCCCATTACAAAGATATAAGGTAGTAATCTGTTATAAAGGGTATTTGAAAAGTTATAACCAATTTTCCGTCAAAATCGTAAGAACGTAATTGGATATGAGCAAAAGAATAATAACACCGGCACACAAAAAAAAGTGGATTGTACTTTGGACCGGACCTACCTACAGCCATGTTTTTCAACCTTCTGAATTTGAATTTCAAGTTCGTTTGGCCCGGTCACCCCCCAGTTTTGAGTAGAATCCAAAAAACCTCAAAAAAGGCCAAAAATTGCAAAAAACTGCGTCACAGCGATGAAAATTTGTTTTGTGGAGTCGGATTACGTATGATTTTTGTGTCTTTCAAATAACTGAATCTAAATTTAAAAGTTGATTAACCCGGTGAGCTATCCAAATTTGAAAAAACAAACGAAAAACTTAAAAAAATGTCAATAAATCATGAAAAATTGAAATTTTCGAAATAAAAATGTTTTTGGACTCAGATTGAGTATGATTTTCATGTATTTTGTTCCGCTGAGTTTGAATCTGAAGTTTTCTTATCCCGTTAACGTTTTAGAATTAAAAAAAATCTCAAAAAACCAAAAAAATCGGGAAAATTGCAATTACAAATATGAAAAAAAATCTATAAAACATGAATAAATACTTTTCTTGTATTTTTTCTCGCATAAAATACAAGTTAAAAATCTGAACATATAAAAAATTCTGAAAATACAAGAAAAGTATTTATTCATGTTTTATAGATTTTTTTTTCATATTTGTAATTGCAATTTTCCCGATTTTTTTTAAATTTTAAAACGTTAACGGGGCAAGAAAACTTCAGATTCAAACTCAAAATACATGAGTCATACTCAATCAGAGTCCAAAAAAATTTGTATTTTTCATTTTTTTGGGTTTTTCGATTTTTTTTCACATTTGGATAGCTAATCAACTTTTAGATTTAGATTCGGTTATTTGGAATACACAAAAATCATACGTGATCCGGGTCCACAAACATTTTTTTTCATTGCTGTGACTGCAGTTTTTGGCATTTTTTTGAGGTTTTTTGCATTCCACTCAAAACTGGAGGGTGACCGGGCCAAACGGACTTGAAATTCAGATTCAGCGGGTCGAAAAAAAACATGTCGGTAGGTAGGTCCGGTCCAAACAACATTCCACTTTTTTTGCGTGTGCCAGTGTAATCTATTGAATCCAGATATTTTTAATGATTATCATTCGTGTTTGTAAGTTTTGATAATCATTAAAAATATTTGGCTTCAACATATTTTTATTATTTCACTCCTATCTAATCATAAGAAGCGTTGAACTTCTTAAGAATATGACGGAAATTAGTTATAACTTTTTAAATACCCTGTATAACAGAGCGGATTTCAATTTTATGTAGTAAAATGTACGGTGTTCCATTTGAAAATCCATAACTTTGATCTGGCACCAAGCTATAGAACACCCTGTAACATTGTAATTAATTTTTAATTATAAAGCTTGTACCTACAATTTTCTAAAGTTTTCAATGTTGTCTCTTCCTAAATTTATTTAAATACAAAGTGTTTGGTTCTGCTGGTAAAATATTATGAAGAAAATAGTTGATTGAATTTTTGTCTGAAATTTTTTGTGGATCTCGATAATGGTGTACAGGGAGTCCAGAAACTCTCCTGTCAAACGTAAACTACAGTTACTAGAGGTGATTCTGAGTCGATTTAGCTCAAATTACCTTTATCCGAAAATGCTTCCTAAGGGAGCTACTTACTGCCCTTTGAAGAAGACGTCCTCATATGAGTTTTCTTCAAATTATTCAAAAATACCGTTACTTAAAATATTCAAACTTGGTATAATCAATAAACAGTTACAAACCAGTCGTTCGCTGAAAGTAAATTTTTTTCAGATCCATCACAAGCGTGTCAGTCGGAGGGACCAACAGGTATTTTTATTAAAAAAAATTTATTTTCAAGCTTTTCAAGATACATTTCATAAAAAATGTTCTCATCTTTCAAATCGATATCATGAACCGTTTTCGAGAAAAATAAATTTAAACTTTTTGTGTTTCTTACATAAAATCAAGTTGGATTATAAAATTGGGAGTTGGTAATTTGGTTCCCAAAGATGACGTCACGAAATTTCAACAGGTAATTTGGTCCCCATGGCTGACAGGTATAAATTCCCTACAAGTAATTTCGTCCCCGCAATCATTATAATTTATTCTTCAAAAATTGACTAAAAATACGAAGGTGGTTTGGTAGGGGTAGGTTTGGTTGGGTTATTATTGAAAATTATTATAATTTATTATTCAAAAATTGACTAAAAATACAAAGGTGGTTTGGTAGGGATAGGTTTGGTTGGGTTATTATTGAAAATTATTATAATTTATTCTTCAAAAATTGTCTAAAAATTGAAAATTATTTTTACAAGCAGGTAGTCATTTTAATTTGGGGGCGAAATTACCAGCCGGTTTATCGAAGTGCCTGGCTACCAAAGGATTAACACAGGTAGCGGGGACCAAATTACCCATCCCCATAAAATTGTATCTGTAATATCAAGTTGGCTAGGAAAAAATCAACAAATTGTACAGATACTGGTAACAAAAGTCGAAAGTATTAAGTTGCTTACATTGTTTTGGAAATTTTAAATTAATTTTATTTCGTGAGGGTATAAAACAACAATCAACATTGGAAAAAAAAACAAAGTTAGAGATAATTACCAACAGAAATAAGAGAATTAATTTTACATCAGATGCTGTACATGACGACCATTTGTCTCAATACACAAATCCATTCTTTTCTCTAAAGATCCTCTAATTTTTGCAAAAATTCCTGCATTATTTCTAATTTCATTACAAGCGTTTTGAATTCTTCGCCACAGCTGATTACGGGTTCCTATTGGAACAGCATATACTAATGATTTTTAAGTAACCCCAAATACAAAAATCACAGGGGTTTGAATCTGGAGATCTTGGGGGCCAATTAACTGGACCACCTCTTCCAATCCATTTATCGTGATTATTATTGTTGAGATAATAAACCATTTTGATCAAATTAACTATTATTTTTTACCTCTCACACACAATAACAATAATAGGTAACTGTTTAGAATCAAAATAATTTGATACATTGTCAGATTTTTTTGATTTTTCAAAGCCAACTTGATATTACAGATACAATTTTATAATCCAACATGATTTTATGTAAGAAACACAAAAAGTTTAAATTTATTTTTCTCGAAAACGGTTCATGATATCGATTTGAAAGAAAAGAACATTTTTTATGAAAATTATCTTGAATTTTCCAAATTCGGTGTCGGATACATAAAAAACTTGTGAAAAAATTTTTTAAATAAAAATACCTGTTGATACCCCCGACTGACACGCTTGTGATAGATCTGAAAAAAATTTATTTACAGCGAACGATTGGTTTGTAACTGTTTATTGATTATACCAAGTTTGAATATTTTAAGTGACGGTATTTTTGAATAATTTGAAGAAAACTCATATGAGGACGTCTTTTTCAAAGGGCTGTAGCTCCCTTAGGAAGCATTTTCGGATTAAGGTAATCTGAGCTAAATCGACTTAAAATCACCTCTAGTAACTGTAGTTTCCGTTTGGCAGGAGAGTTTCAGGACACCTTGTATTTCGTAGATATAGAAGTACTTTAGTTCAAACAAAACTTTAACAATAAAATATTTCTCTTATAAGTTTTAATAAATATTTAATCAATAACTCAATCACGGATGAACACCGTATCAGGCACTGTGAATCCAGTGACCGTTGACACGTACGTATTTTCTATGCGCTCCCAGTTCTCTGCGTCACCTCGGGCTTTTTCTTATCAAAGAAAAATCGAACATGAAAATGGAGTTGAAGCCGTTGTCTGTCCCTAACTGACAATGGTACAGGGTATCTTAATCTTACGCGTAAGTTTTATAAATGGTTATTTTGAATGAAATATAGAGTAGCATGATAATACCAATAAATCTTCAAAAATATATTTTGTCCACGACCACTTAATAATAAGTAAAGTATGAAACAAATTCATTTTTAGCTAAAAAGACCATTTTAAGAAATAATCCCGAAACACGTTGATTTTTGATTTTAATTTACCGTATTTTAATATAATATTCTAATATACAGGGTGAATTACTTTCGAGTAATGACGTCACCGTCATTTTTTTAAACGGAACACCCCCATTTTGTCTCAATTTTTGGATTACTGTAGCTGAGCTGATTCCAAAAATGTATCACATGTTGATTCCAATTGGTACAGGGTGGACAAAAACACAATAATTTTGTGTGTTCTCATAAAGTAAGCCTGCAGGTTTTGATGAAAGTGTATGGTTTCAACAGGATGGTACACCTCCACATTATGCTGTAGATGTTAGAAGGTACCTAGGTGAAATTTTTCCGAACAGGTGGATTGGTAGACCTATTGAATGGCCAGCGAGGTCACCAGATTTCAATCCTTTGGATTATTTTATGTGGTGCCATCAGAAGAATGTTGTGTATCAAACGAAACCAGCAAATATTCAAGAATTAAAAGAGAGAATTCGGACAGCAATAAACAATATTTCTCAAGACACAATAAACAAGGTTCAACAAGAATTTGTACACCGTTTTGGTTACTGTCAAATACAGCAAGGGCTGCAGTTCGAACATTTATAAAGTCATGTATTTCATCATATTCTGTCCGCTAGACAATAAGTATTTTTGATAATATTGTTAATTTAACTAATAAAGAATGTTACGTGTTACTTTATGAGCACACACAAAACTATTGTATTTTTGTACATCCTGTACCAATTGGAATCAACATGTGATACATTTTTGGAATCATCTCAGCTAGAGTAATCTGAAAATTGTGATAAAATGGGGGTGTTCAATTTAAAAAAAATGACGGTGACGTCATTACTCGAAAGTAAAATTTTTTTAGTATTGATACTTTTCATAACGATATTTTCTAGTATTGATATTTTTAAAACAATATATTTACAACGGTACGGTGTATCGATACTTTACACAGCATCTCTATATGTCTACTCGCAATTTATGTCCATTATTCACTCGGGTGACATGCGCTCCTCGCCTATGGCTCGGGATGCAAACGTCACCTTGCGTGAATAATAGCTGTCATAAATTGCTCGTTTAATAATATACTATTATTTCATATTGTACCCCATCACTAGTCACCTATGTACCGAAATGTTGTGAGTGTTGAGTTGTCATGGCATGTTATTTAAATGCGTGAATGAACCCTAATTCACTCTAGTAGATACAGGGTGTTTTCAAATGACACTTACAACGTTTGCATGTAGATACCTCTCATAAAACTGAACAAAATGATGTAAGGAATGAGAGGTCCAGCTCATTTACTTTTCGAGATACGGGGTGTTGAAGTTATGAAAAATTAAATGTTTTCATTTGATAACTTTAAAATGGATGGATAAATTGATTTGACATTTGGCAGGTTGTTTTAAAATGTAAAAGGGCATATTTTGATGGAAAAACAATTTCCAATTCTTGATCCAGTGGTGTACATTTAGAAAAATGTGTCACCTTTCCCTTCCCATTTTTCACGCCACTGGCATTTGAAGCAATTTTTATTCAAATTTGTATTCCTCAATGGTTTTCACGTGGTTTACATATCAAAAGATGTATAGTTTTCAAGATATTTATAGTTTTTATGAAGTCTGCAAGATCACTTTTTAATAATGAAATAAAAAATATTTTTCTTGTATTTTTTTTAATGACTACCAAACTAGTTATGGTTAAAATATATGTAACAAAAACTATTCTGTGAAACAACAATGCATCTAAAACATTGAGAACATATTGTTGAAAATACTTTTCCAAACTTGTGATTTTATTAACATAAGAATTGATGACAATAAAAAATAAGATAGGTAGTTACAAATTTAAATAATATACATAATTTTTCACTAAGCAGCCAACAAATCACAAGAGATGTTCAAAATTTTGTCCATTTACTTTTAAACATAATCCGCAACGTTTTCTCATTGAAAATCGCATACGCTGGAAAGACTGGCGACTACCGGAAATCATTTCTGTAGCTGCATGGATTCTTGCTATCAGCTCCTCCTCTGTTTCTACTATTGTATCGTAGACAAAGGACTTCATGTAACCCCACAGAAAGAAGTCGATAGGATTTAAATCCGGTGACCTCGCAGGCCACATATTGGGTCCACCTCGGCCTATCCAGTTGTTTCCGTATTGTTGGGTTATAAGTTGTCTGCTGAAACCATACATTATCCATATTTGCCCTAATATTTAATGGTACAACGTCGTTTAATAAATTAGGCAGACTTCATGAAAACATTAAATATCTTGAAACCTATACATCTTTTGATATGTAAAGGTTATGCGTTTTTCACGTGAAAACCATTGAGGAATACAAATTTGAATAAAAATTGCTTCAAATGCCAGTGGCGTAAAAAATGGAAGGGGAAAGGTGACATATTTTTCTAAATGTACACCACTGGATCAATAATTGAAAATTGTTTTTTCATAAAAATATGCCCTTTTAAATTTTAAAACAAGCTGCCAAATTTCGAATCAATTTATTCATCCATTTTAAAGTTATAAAATGAAAACATTTAATTTTTCATAACTTCAACACCCCGTATCTCGAAAAGTAAATGAGCTGGACCCCTCATTCAATATATCATTTTGTTCAGTTTTATGAGAGGTATCTACATGCAAACGTTGTAAGTGTCATTTGAAAACACCCTGTATATGGGTACCATATACCTTTTGTTAGAAGGTAAAATATTGACTTATTATTAAGTGGTCGTGGACAAAATTCTTTTCATACCTTTTTGTATTTAACAAATGACATCCCATGTGCTATATCCATATTAGTTATGGGATTTCATGTAATCCTTCTCCATAATATCACTTGGATTATCAATTGTTGATTATACAAAGGGATACGAAAAAATTTGGACCAGTTTTGAGCTTTTACATATCCTCAACTTAGATGCTGGGTAATAAATGTGTAACTGTGAAAAAAGATTAGCTTTTTTCCATGGAATATTTTTAATATTTACTGCATAATATGCCGCACCGTTCGCGTCTGACATAACTCGCAATATTAAACAATGTTTAGCTTGGGTGATTCTTAACTAGCTTCGATAAAAACAGCTATAATCGTTAACAACGATATATTCTGGCTGAGATCTTCTCTTCAAAAACCATTTTATTTTGATGGTTCATTGTTATGATTGCACATCTCGAGTGTGTTAATGAAGACGAAAAGGCAGTATAAAAGTTAATAGGGTGTGATATTGGCTTTTATCCCTGGAAAATAGGTACGTTAAAGGTGACAAAAGTAATAATAATTCCTTCATTCAACATAGCATCGATTAAGCAAGTTGACGGCCTACTCGATAGTAAACAATCGTTATGGCTTTTGCGTCTACAAAATCGCGATTTATATAACGTTATATATATATACACTATACAGTGTGACCCATTTTGTTTGGAAGCACCCCTATAAAATCCGCATTTTTCAACCGATTTTGATTTAGTCTTTTTTGTTAGATTCAGTATCAAAAACAGTATTTGAGCACACATTTTCATACCATAATAGCTATTTTCAAGGCCCTCTACGTTAATTTTTCTTTGCCAAAAAAGACGAAAGTATATTAGGCATTTTTTTTTCTCAAATATGAATACACCACTGGATTCAGAATCATCACAAATGTAAACTGTCAAAATTTTATAAAAAAAGTTTTATTTACAACAAAGTTATCACTACATGAATTTGGAAAAAGTTGTTTTTTAATTAATTTTTTACTAAGAATGTAGACACATTTTAAAAATGGCAACATGGTAAACAAAAACTAGGACTCAAACAAATTGCACTGTAAAAATTCGAAGCCGATACCTTAACCCGTTCTGGAGTTATAGCTTCTGAGAGTAATGTAAAATTGTGCTGATGTGACGAAAATACAAATTAACACCAAATAATACATTTTAATTATTAAACTACTTAATAATAATTGAATTCTACATTTTTGTAGCCTCGACTAGACCTCCGTTAATTTCCACACATTTCTCGTATCGTTTGCGACTATGTCTTAGCGCTTTTTTATTTCATGTGGCGTTATTCCAGCACACACCTGTCGTATTCTGTCACACAGTTCTGCTCTATTCCTTGGACGTGTCTTATACACTTTTTGTGTCAAAAGACCCCACAGATAAAAATCCAATTTAGTTAAATCGGGCGATCTAGGAGGCCATTCGATTAACTCGCTACTGCGACCTATCCAACCATTTGGAAATTTTTCGTTAAGCCACTGCCTGACAATCCTAGAATAGTGTACAGAACAACCATCTAACTGAAATATCAAATTTCTTCTTTCTGCTACTGGCAGTTCGTCAATCACTGCGGATATCTCACCTTCCAAGAATTCCATGAAGTTATTGGCATTCATGTTACCCTCAAAAAAGAATGGACCTATTATCCTGACTTTTAAAATTTCGGCTTCGAATTTTTACAGTGCAATATGTTTGAGTCCTAGTTTTTGTTTACCATGTTGCCATTTTTAAAATGTGTCTACATTCTTAAGAAAAAAATTAATCAAAAAACAGCTTTTTCGAAATTGTGATAACTTTGTTGTTAATAAAATTTTTTTTATAAAATTTTGATAGTTTACATTTGTTATGATTCTGAATCCAGTGGTGTAGTCATATTTGAGAAAAAAAAATGCCCAATATACTTTTGTCTTTTTTGGCAAAGAAAAATTAACATAGAGGGCCTTGAAAATAGCTATTATGTTATGAAAATTTGTGCTCAAATACTGTTTTTGATACTGAATCTAACAAAAAAGACTAAATCAAAATCAAATATTTAAGTACATGGAAAATTTAGAAATCCAAATAGTAGGTGAATAATCAAAAATTAAAACCAATTGTCTGGTGGAGATATGAAGACATTTTCGCAATATGGCCTTATGACTTGATTTATTTATTATTTTATTTGGTTTATGGGTTTTATAAGTGGAATTATTTCCAAAGAAATATATTTTTGTGCTTAAGTTAGGATAAAACATTATTTTTCTATTCAAAATCCCTCTCTCTTGAGTTAACTCTTATTAATATGAATTAAAAATATTTTCTGTGTACTTGGTCCTTGATTTACAAGCCAATTTTCATGTTTATCTCGTAATTTTCAATCGTGGACACTTATTAGTTAAGTTTTGTTTTCATTTGGATTTTAAAAGTGAGATCCATAGTATTTGGCCGATTCCACGTCGATTCAACGAGCAAAAAATCGATTTCTTAAATTTTTTGGAGAATTCATAAGACACGTGTTTTTTCTTTTTTCCAAAAAACGTTTTTGGAGCCCTGTAGCGCCATGTCATAATATACATACAACGTAAAGCCGTTATTTCGGAAATTAAAAACTACCTTTTGCTTAAAATGGTCACCATTTCGGCCCAAATAATCGTACCGGAACCGTTTTTTTCAAAATGTGTTTAATGTAATCAGCTTTATGATGCTATTTCCGGATTTTCAATATTTTGGAAACATTTTCCGGAAAATCGGAAAAACTGAAAAAAGCGCTTTCTATTTTCAAAATGTGATTTCTCAAAAACGCCCACTTCGATTAACGCCAATTTTTGATGTTATTCTCGAATATAAGCTATCTTTTTGGTCAAACCGAAATATGCCAACTTTTTTCTTTCCAGAGATACAACCTTACAAACACAAAATGTAATTTTTTCACCTTTTTCACATAGTTTTTGGCTTCCAGCGCTTTTCAGGTACGCCCTATGATAAATTTTACTCATCAAAAGAGCATGCCAAAGGGGGTAGTGTTCAGTAAAAAGATCTATTGTAAGACTAGTTCTAACTGAAAATATATTTTAATCTTCTGTGATTGGTTCTAGTCCATCTACAGATGTTTTAGTATGTTCTTTTAATAACTCTGTAGGAAACCTAGCAAGTATCTCTTGCTGAAGCAACCTCATTATCCAACAGAACCATTCCAATTCTCATGTTACACTCTTTGTGCTCTGTCCAAGCAATTTTAGTATTTTAAAATATTTTTCCTACAACCACTATGCAAAACACGCTTTTCTACACAAATTTTTATACACAAAAAGAAGGCCTTTTTTAAATTATTTTGATAACTGTTGGAAAAGTAATGCGACAAGTACATGCTATGGCACTTTTCCGCACCGAAATTTCAAACAAAGCTACCTATGACCTGTCAAATTTTTTTAACAATTCAACATATTTATTATACTTGATGAGTTTCTGGGTGTAAACCATTTATTTATTCATTATTCATTGTTCACTATTAAACATACACTCAACTGATTTTACTATATTAAATTTTTATTTTGTATGTTCTTTCTGTTCAAAGTTTTAATAAAATACCTATATAAATGTATGTTTTTATTTTATTAATAAATGTGGTTGTAGAAAAAATATTGTGTACAACTTGTACGCAAATCACTTTTCCCACTCGCTATATTTGCGGCACTCGTCTTACGGCTCGTGCCAAAAACTTCTGCGCTCATGGGAAAAGCGATGCTTTGCGCACCAGTTGTACAAGCTACTATTTGCTATGCTGTACATCTATAAATATCTACATTATTTCATAAAAAAACAGGGTATGTTGTATATTGAATTTAACACTTCATGTTTTAGAAAATTCGCCCATTCTACAGTCCCAACTTTATCACGAGTAATTTATAAAGGTTAACTTTATTGTTAAAATTTACCTGTTCAAATTGTGTGGATGGAAAAGGAAAAAACATTTACAGCTGACTGACAACATTCGTTTAATGATGTCCGTAGGGAACAAAGCTTTAACTGGCTAAAAAGAGTAAGCAAGAATCATTGGAAGGAGATTCACAATTACACAAACTCTGCGATCGTTGTAATTCTTCGTGTTCTGTATTCGATGTTTACATACAGAGTGTGTTTTAAGTGGGAGAGTTTTTCTGTATTCGATGTTTACAGAGCGTGTTTCAAGTGAAAGAGTTTTGTGATATAGTTGACGTAAAAGATATAGGTGCCAGCTATCAAATCGTATATCCCCTTTAAGTTATGTTGCGGAGCTAAACTCTAAAAGGTATTTATATTATTTTCGTCTACTCACCAAACATAATTCTATATTGTATTTGTATTTTGACTCATCAGTCCAACCTTTCTTAACCGTATCGTGTGTATCATACCGAGTCTCGTCCAAATAGATAATTGCTGGTAAATATATGTATACTTATTTACAATTTCCACACAAAAACACACACACTTTCTTAATGTCAGACCACCGACTAAAGAGAACACCTGCAACCATTTCTCAAAAATAGTTATAGTTCAGTCAAACTATCAGAGCATTCACTCGCTAGTTTATTAAATAACTATTTACGATTATTAGTTTAAATTATAACATTAAATGAATTTATCACCAACTAATATACCTTTTACGTCAACTATATGTGTATTAACATTTTTATCAGATTGCCCATCAATTCTATTTACGATTTCATTGAAAAAATCAGTCAATGTGCAAACGTATCTTTCTTTCGTTGAACAAGAGTAATATAAAAAAATTTAATGTTAGTTTCTCGTCTTAATCTGGCTTCATATCTCTTTCTATTAGAATTTCTTCACTATAGAAAGTATCTGATATTATTCGTGTAACTTTTGGTGGAAATATATTGAACGTATTGCTTTTGTTGGATGATTCCAAAGTATTCTATCGTATGAATCACGAACTGCTTTTATCGATTTAACCCTTTAATGACTTCGATGAGAGAGGGAGAGAGAGTAGTCAATTTGTTCTATAACTTATCTAAATAACCATCCACAGGCTGTTGTTTATAGAAAGGTTACAAACATATACAAATATATACCTACAATACATACAAGTGAAGCTAATATAATTTAGTTAGCTGATTGATTTCATTTTTTTTATTCATATTCTTACTTCGCTAAGTGTATAATTTAAAAAAAAACTTGAGGCTGAGGAGATTCGGACTAGCGATTTTCAATTTAGTAGACAGGCGCTTTAACCAACTAAGCCACGTCATCAGTTAGTGCATTTGCTCTAGTAGAAAGTTTCAAGCGAAAACGATAATATACTTCGTGAATTTTTTTATACAATAACTTCGATTCAATAACTCTCTATATTTTATTACTATATTGTATTGTCATCGGTACTTGACGGGTGTGCAAAATTCTGAATTAATCTACTCGTTTAAAGTGGGTGAAAATCGAGCCCAAACGAGTCTGTTCCAAACTAATATACATAAAAGTGAAGCTGATATAAGCGTGTTAAAAACAATAATGTTATCTACTACTCTTTATTCAGTATAAATGTTCTTGCACGTCATAGCTGTCATATCTGGATTATGTAAACAGTTAAAATAGTATGAGAATCTAGTAAACGTCAAATAAAGCTTCCTGAAAAAATTAAAATAAAAATCCATTCTAAAGGTGAACATAATTTTAATGAATTAAGTGCTCAAATAAACCACCTTCCTGTGCCGGACAATAACAAAATCTGTGATAAAGATTTGATCTCATATCATATCAAGATTATTTGGCGTAATGCTGGCACAAACGTGCTGTATTTTCACCCTCGAAAAAAAGTCAACAATAACGAGACAAAATGAGCATTCGGCCAGTCTCGGGAAATAAGTATACACCCCTAACGTGAAACAGAGTACACGCCTTAATGACCGCGCATAATTATTCTTTCTCTTTCTTTCAGCTGTTTTTCTGTCGTACTTGTGTAATACGGACGGTTCCGATGTAATTTACGCAATCTGTATTTATATTTTTTAATAACATGCGACCTACAAATTTACCAAGTTTATAGTGACAAAACGTACTGATTGACAGCAGCAAACGAATGAACTGAGTGAAACGAACAGCGTGATTCTTCACTTTGATGACGTGCAAGTACATTTATATTAAATAAAGTATATATATACAATATCGAAACATCTATACTAGATATTCATTAATTTTACTCACGATTGAATGAATGAACTGTGCTGTATAAAATACTAGAAACAGATTCTAGACATAAATCACATATATAGTATAATTGTTCTTGCCGAACGCGTATTCGCAAACAAATATGTACCTATAGCACACTCTATAATATAAGCAACGACGATGATTTGTGAACGCCATTAATAAACAAAAGTACAAACTTTATGTCCTCCAATAAATCAAGTGCTTCAGGAAAATTACGCGTAATTTTTCATCGATGTATCGCCAAAATAATGAATTTGTTATATATAGCAATAGATCACTCGGAGATATTGGTACCATATTTCAGTAGAGGATCTCGTGTAAAGGATATATCTTGTAGAATGTGTTTGGAAACGGGCGGGAAGATACTATTTTATCGCGTATTAAGAAAATGGGGGTTTATATCTCAAACCGTCTCGGGGTGAAATACTGTAGGCTCGTTATTATCTTTCTCCGCCGAAGCTAACTGTTGATATTATTTACTTTCGAAATATACCGAGAACGAGTAAATCCGTAAAACACAGCCGACGCTTACAAAATGGATATGGTCTATTATAAATTGTTAGCGTTTCTACAGGTGTTCAAATTAGCTGGTTAATGATATTTCTTTTTGTTTATTTTCAAACAGATGTCGAATTATAATTATTTCTATTCCAACGCTTCATACAGTTTTGAAAAATTAAATTTTTCATAAACAGTGACCGTTCAACTAAGTAGCAGCAACTACCTCCCGTGCAATGTGCACCGCCGGATATTGAATTACACTCCAAAGTCAAACGGGGTTGGTATATCTACAAGATATTTTAAAACCAAGCATTCTGGTTTGCAAGTAGAAGGGACAACACACCGGTTTGGGTTTGGGTTCTAGACTGAAGAATACTCTTCAATCATTACCAATACATGTATTCCGTCACTAAAAATACGAAGGTGGTTTGGTAGGGGTAGGTTTGGTTGGGTTATTATTGAAAATTATTATAATTTATTCTACAAAAATTGAAGTTCTAACGCGTTTACCAAAGAAGAATTAATGGAAATGGTAGAAAGCTATTCTGAACATAATCCTGATGGGTTACAAAAAAAGTTTTTTCATTTATGTTCGTTCGAATTAGCATGGCGTGGAAATGAAGCTGCTAATTGTGATATTAATTACTTTAAAAAAGAATATGATAATAAAGGTAATTTCACTGGCAGGGTAGAATATAATCCAATTTTTTCCAAAACGACATAAGGAGGATCAAAAGCTTTATCTGGCAGTAAGTGGCTGGTGAGAAATAATGCTAACAACAATTTGTGTCCCGTTCGTTTATTTTTAAAAATTATTGAAAAAAGAGAATCCAATCCTTATCTAACAACAACAAGATTATTTTTAACAGTACATCCAAATTGGGAGAAAGGAATATGGTACAAAAATTCACTATTGGGAATTAAAACAATTTCAAAGTGGACGAAAATATCGGCAGAATCAATTCGTATAGACACAAAAAAAAATAAAAATAACCAATCATTCACATAGAGCTTCTGCAATATCTGCATTAGCAAAAGAAGGAGTTGGTGAACAAGAAGTAGTTAAGCTTACAGGACTTTCTTCTGCCCATTCTTTGAAACCATATTTACAATTAAATGAAGAACACCATTTCCAACTTATAGAGAACCTTCGAGAAAATAAAAATAAAGAAAAGGAATCCTCAGTTTTTAACTTAAATTCATCACAGGTTATGATGCAAAACAATCCCCAAAATAATGCTACAACGTACAATTATAATAATTGTACTTTTTACATAAATAAGTAAGTTTTTTTCATAATGTTATTATTTTTTTGGCTTTGTATAATTGAAGTTTGCAATAAATAAAACGTTTAAACATATGATTTTTTAGTTTTTCTCTCGTGAAATAGTCATGTCGAATACCACTCAATTAAAAATTTTGTAAGGTAAAATTTTTCTCTTGTCGAACTCAAGTTTGTTGCTTTTAGGTTATTTTGCTCATGACATTTAATCCAAAACCACTCGCCTAACTGCTCGTGGTTTTGTTAAAAATGTCATTCGCAAAATTGCCAAGCAACAAACTTTCATGACAATCGAAAAATTTTGCCGACAAAGTTTCACTCTCGTGGTATTATATATGAAAAATCAAGTAGAAATCATAGAAAAAAATGTTCCTGTGTTATTTATATGGGGATTCGAATTTTGAATAAGCAAATGCAACAACCAACAACCCTCCTATTAATATATCAAACAATACTAAATGCACTTTCCATTTATAAAATTGAATATGTAATGTTGGAAAGGCTTTGCATTTGCTAGGAATATTTTATTTGCAGCGCCTGGCCGAGCTTTAGCTGATGTTGAATGAAAACATATCTGGCTGAAATATGTAGTTATAAAATGTAAAGCATTTTCTTACCTTTCTTTGAAATTTTTCAAACACGACATCAAACGTACCATGTTCAACATATCCAGAAGATTTCTATTAAAATTCGAATTGATACAGGTGAAACGGAAACTCAACTTTCAAAAAACTCAAAGGACTATTGCCTGGAACGTACAGAAATGCAAGTAAAATGTACTAAGCACCATTGCAAATTTTACAGGAGAGCGGTTTAAAGTTTTACCCGTGAACAAAATTATTTGTTAATTTGTTTCGTTTTTGCTAAAAATTGGCACAAATGAACATCAAAAATACAGTTTATTTCACGAATTTACACCTGTTTCGGATTAGTCATAAAAGCATCGAATGAAATGGTAAACTGTACTGAAAGGGTCGATAGTAAATTCTCCCAATATTTGATGCGTTAGAAACCCGAAATTTCATTATTTTTAATCATTTTTTTCCGCTTCCTATCGTAATTTCAGCGAAAATTCCAGAATTTCCCTGGGCTGCTAAAACGTTTCCTGCATATGTGACACATAAAATATAACAAAAAACTTTGACATACACTGACGTTTAATTAAAAATAGCTATTTGTATATCAAGAGCAGAAAGTAGTACTTTGGGAGTCGAGACAGAAAGTCCAAACTACCAAAAGACTTTCTGCTCTGAATATACACACGATTTTTTCTACTATCACACCAAAATTAACTACTAGCTCTCTTTTATCTATAAATGAAATTAGGCGAGCGCCAAAGTTACTTTCTGCTTAAGGGCCAGTTGTACATTTCAAGTTCACTAAGGCCCGGTTGTAAATGCATAGTTCAACTGTGGTTCTGCGTTGAACCGAGTTTAATTGCAAATTTTTGTTGTAAGTACGTCAGTCACTACTGATCTGTGGTTCAAATAGAAGTTTACGTGAACGGTCATCGAAGAGCGTTCAAAGGCGGTTCAAGAGGGTTTTGGCATTTGACGTTGAGTTGTTAACCTCAAAAAGTGAGGTTGAGTATCTGATAATTCATTATTTCAATCAAAATGAACGAATTATTAGAAGAAGTAACCGACGATGAAGATTTTTTACAAATTTTGAATGGTTTTTTACATCCTTTCGAACTGGAATTTGTTGATCGTTTTTTATTTGCTTTCCGAACCGCCACGAATAAGCCCATAGAGGGCCATAATTCAGTAAAATACTTGCGAAGGATAACATGTTCTCTATTTATAGAACTACCAACATTAGAAAAAAAATCACATACTCGCCGATCAGTTGAACTGAAGTCAATATGAGTTGGAACAACGCGCTTTCTTTTGAACTGAGATCACCAGTGACTAACAGTTCAGTTGATCTACTGATGAACGTTGTTTCGTACAACTCGGCCTTAGAGCGCCAATAATGTCAAATTATGAGAGCTCACGGAAAACATCAACTTTGCAGTTGCTTTTCAAGACACAAAACACGACTTTTGATAGTGATAGTAGAAACATTTATTTGAAACGTCAAAGTACTCAAGTGATAGATGTTGAAAAACTGAAAAAATCGTGCCTTTAAGAATTTTCCGCGCTTGGGCTCCTAAACGATACATTCCGCCCTATTTTTGGTGTCCATATGGTTGGTTTTTCGGTAAGGTAGGCTAACAAAGGCATTTTTATATGGATTATCCTGAGAAAGTTAAAACTACTTGTTTAGTAAAGAGAAATATCTAGCGAATCATCATATGGATTCTTCTGATCTGACGAGTTGGGAGGGTGAATTGTTTGATTATTTCGATACCACCAGTTAGAGGCTTTGAGACCTCGGCTTTTATGCATTTTGTGTTCTTGGCTGCACCATGTGAAAAAACTAGTAACCCTTATCAGAATCCACAGTTTTTTCACAGGGTCCTTCTTGGAGAAATCCTTTCTTTGGTGTTAATATGCTCATAACATCCCCACGCGAACAAAAATCATAATACGTAATACATCGCGTCTTCTTCTTGATAGTGCCTTTAGGAGGTTTTCTATTACACTAACTTTTCAACCAATGAAAACTTCTACCTGTCTATCGCTAGATACAATTGCTTTTTCGTAAGTTCTTCAATTAATTTTATAATCCCTGATTATATTTAATCTGAAAATTTTCACTCTATTCCGTAATTCGTCCTGTACGAACGTCAAGATTTAATTTTCGGTAACGGGAGAACGCAATTCGATGTAATGAAAAAGTGGATGAGGAGTAGTTATATTAAACTACGGCGTAGCTGGCGCATATTAAAATCAAAATTAAAAACTTTTTCTGGAAACTACTAATGAGAGGATTCCATAAGTACAAACAACTTCGATATTTACAGCAATTATAATGTTTTAGCTACACTGGATACGACGGAAACTTTATTGTAATTTGGTAGGTAAGTTCATTAAAAGCTGACGAAACTTGATATTTTTTTTTGTAAGTACTTTTCATAATCTTAAATTGTATATATCGTAGGATCCGGAAAGTGACGAATATACTATCGTATTTTAATTTCAATTTCATTGAAATACTTTCCTTTCCAATAATGAATGTAATTTGTACCACAAGCATTACTATAACATGTATTCTACTAATATTACTTCCAACGTTTGAAAATAGAAATTCAAATTTACATTCTTTTTTGACTAATGGTGAGTTTACACATGCATACATGGATTTAGTGGGGCTAGTGGTCGCGCCAGCTCTATTTGCACGCAAGACCCGCTCTAGCCTTCATATCACCACGAACAAACAGACAATTTTCCAGCAGTTTTCTTAAATAAAATGAAAATTATGTTGAAATAATTAATTTAAAAAAATTAATGGAAAACATTTACTGAGTCCTAAAAGATCTATTGTGTCCCCACACTTCTATTTAGTTCCTGAGGACCGTCTCAGATACTAGTAGCTTCTGAATTGCTGTGCCATTTGCAAGTATGTGGATGGAGGTTTCTTCTTCCATGACACAGAATCTACATTCTTCTTCCTCCTCTATTTTGAGCTTTTTCAGGTACCCGTTCAAGCGACAAAGTCCCGTTTGGATCCCTGTCAGGACTCTTTGTGAAGTTTTACTTTGCATTCATTTGATCTCAACGGGCTGTAGTCACCCATCAGAATCTTTGATTGTCTAAGGCCTACTAGATCTTTCCAATCGTCAGATAAACAAACAGATAAATTTGATTTCCACATCTTTTGAGTTAACTTGATCAGTAATTTCATGCTCAATCGCTAAAATGGCCAACCCATTAAGACGATTTTGCGTTGTAGTTAAACGTAAAAAATTCTTGATCAATTTAAAAAAACTTCTATCTCCACTTGCAATAGTTACTCTTAAAGAAACACTCAGGTTTGGGGCACAATTTAACATTGGGGACTTAGATCAAGCATGGTACACTGGTTGTACAAAATGGTTGTCATCCCAGGATAACGTATGCATCTCTGGTCTGGTGGCCAAAGATTAGACAAACCTCTGCAATGCTAAAACTAAGGAAGGTCCAAAGACTTGCATGCATAGGCATTACAGGGGCAATGAGGACTACTCCTACAGCGGCGCTGGAAACAATGCTGGACCTTCCTCCGCTACATTGTGTTATAATGTGCGAAGCAAGGGTCGCTCTAACCCGACTGGAAAAAGCATCAGACCATGTCTTGGAACATGGAAAAGGACACACAGAAATAGGGCACGTGGATGACTACATTTTTAAAATGCCAACAGACCACATGACCGCCAGATATATCTTTCGCAAGAACTTCGAGATTGTCATCGAAGATCGAAAGGAACTTGAGAAAGAGGACGCACCACCACTCAGTAGAGCGAATTAACTGATCTGGTATACAGATGGATCAAGGAATGAGCTCGGCACCGGAGCGGGTATATACAGCAAGTCGAGCAAATATGAAGGAATCGTCTCGCTTGGTAAATATGCCTCGGTATTTCAAGCAGAGGTTTATGCAATACTTGCATGTACAAGGGCAAATAACATGAGAGCCTACAACAGCAGGCAGGATCTACAGTGACAGCCAAGCTGCCCTTAAAGCACTTCGGAGCTCTAACGTAACATCTCAGCTGGTACGGGAATGCGACGAAGAACTTAGAAGACTGGTGACTCGGAACAATGTAACACTGGAGTGGGTCCCAGGTCACAAAGGAATCGCTGGCAATGAAAAAGCTGACGAACTTGCAAGAGCAGGATAATCAACACTGATGAACGGACCCGAACCATCTGTGGGCATCTCCAGATGCTTCTCTAGGTCATGGTTAAAAGGGTGGGTTAAAAGAACAACACAAAAAACACTGGAAGAAAACGCCCAGGCAAACACATGGGAAGAAATTTATAAAAGAACCATCAGAAAAAGTAGCGAAAGAACTGCTCTCAATGAGCAGGAACAAACTACGCACCATAACGGGGCTTCTTACGGGACACTTTCCCACAAAGGAAGAAGATGCAAAAAGGACTCCGAAACAGCTCTGCACATATTATGCAACTGTGAGACGCTGGACCACAGGAGGCAAAAATTATATGGAAGACCCCAAAGAAGACTTCTACAACCAACCAGTAAAGAACCTGTATGAGCTAATACAGGGAACGGATTGGCTGAATAGGCTGTAGTCAAAACATTAGGAGAATCCACAATAAGCCAAAGAGGCTGAGGTGGTGCCGGCGAAGGGACGGCTCCTTTGAAAAAAAAAACATTGTTGTTAATTTTAGAACAGAGCTTGGGCTGTCTTTGTTGACCATAAGCCCAGATACTATATATAATTATTGAGAGTTGCATGAACGTAGAAAAAATAAATTATTTTAAATATTTTATTTTTAAAATTCTTCCCCTTCTTTAAGAAATGCCGATGGTTAATATTTTTTGATGCACATCTTTTACTGGTTATCAATATATATCGCGAAAGTCACAAACACTTGTCAGCCGCAAAAATGTAATTCAAATAGTTGTGAGTTATTCTAAAAAGTGCCTGCAACTTTTCGACAGGAAAATATAGTTTTTCATTCCTTGCTCGCTCGTTTTTCGTTAGATTCGCGTTTCCGAATTCCTAACCTCGTATTATATTAATAAAGTTTTAAAGTTGTCCAATTTCGAGCAAGTTCTCAATATTGTTATAAGTTTGAATTTTCGGTATGGATGCCTCATGTATTGAATTACGTCTCTACAAGCTCTAAGGTTCTCGCCTTTCGACTTACTAATTTCTTCGGCAGCTGTCGTTGCCTACTGTATAAAACATTCAATCAGGATCGGTTCATACGGAGATATTTAATTACCGGACAAAAAATTTAATCATTTTTATAGCAGAGAAACTGCTCACTAGCATTTATTAATTTTTTCTTATTATTAAAATAACTTACTCTCTACTCTCTGTGTTTGCAGTGATAGACTGCTCCAAATAATTGAATTCATGTGATGATAATTTTTATCAATTGCAACAATATGAAAGTCAAATAATGCTTTTAACATAACCATGCCAACTCAAAAAACCCCCAAGTGGATTAAACAATCATCCCAAGTTTAAACGTTATGCCAGAATGCCCTTTGTGCATTCTCCTGCAAAGTCCCTCTATGTACGTCAACCAGCATATGCAAGAACTTGCTGTGTCTTCGCGATCTTTGCCAACAGTCATTATAGCAACATAGTGGGTACTCTTGCTCGAGCATGTTCTGAGTAAGTATCTTCCAGTTTTTTTTTTAAATGAGCCGTCCCTTCGCCGGCACCACCTCAGCCTCTTGGGCTTATTGTGGATTCTCCTAATGTTCTGACTCTGTTCCTGTATTAACTCATACAGGTTCTTTACTGGTTGGTTGTAGAAGTCTTCTTGAGTCATTTGGGGTCTCCCATACAGTTTTTGCCTCCTGTATGCATAATATGTGCAGAGCTGTTTCGGTGTCCATTTTGCATCTTCTCCATGTAAGGTCTCCGTTATACAGCCCTATTTTGTTCAGGTGCTCCTTTGTGGGAAAGTGTGCCGTAAGAAGTCCCGTTATGGTGCGTAGTTTGTTCCTGCTCATTAAGAGCAGTTCTTTCGCTACTTTTTCTGATGGTTCTTTTATAAATTTCTTCCCATGTGTTTGCCTGGGCGTATTCTTCCAGTGTTTTTTGTGTTGTCCTTTTACCCACCCTTTTAACCATGACCCAGTGGAGCATCTGGGAATGCCCATAGATGGTTCGGGTCCGTTCATCAGGGTTGACGATCCTGCTCTTGCAAGTTCGTCAGCTTTTTCATTGCCAGCGATTCCTTTGTGACCTGGGACCCACTCCAGTGTTACACTGTTCCGAGTCGCCAGTCTTCTAAGTTCTTCGTCGCATTCCCATACCAGCCGAGATGTTACCTTAGAGCTCTGAAGTGCTTTAAGGGCAGCTTGACTGTCACTGCAGATCCTGATCTGGCTGTTGTAGGCTCTCACGTTATTTGCCTTTGCACATGCAAGTATTGCATAAACCTCTGCTTGAAATACCGAGGCATATTTACCAAGCGACTTGCTGCAGTTACTCAGAAGGCAATATTCAGAAGTTAGGAATATTGTTTATATTATTATTTCATTTAAGTTTTATCCTTCATGCCATACCTAAGTCAAGTTAAGAATATGAGATGTAAAATATCTTTTTTTTAGTAATTCAGCATTTCATAATAGTGACATGTCCTTGTTGAACAGTAGAGTCCGTTTCAATAAGGAAGAAGCCACCTGAAGTTGCAGTCGATGCGCGACCTTGATGTCAAAACCAGCGCCATATTTAAAAATTGATATTTTAATCTAAATCAGTAGCGTAACGTTTTCACATTTTGTAGGGTAACACAAAATTAGAAGTATTAGAACCATATAAATAACTGCTAAGTGCAGCAGACTATATGAATTATTAGCAGAATTCAATTATTTTTGAAGTAATGTATACTCTTCCATATATTTTACAACCATCTGAATGCCATGAGTAATATATTGGATTATTATACTTTCTTATTTGACTTACATGAAACATCGCTTGTAACGCCAATGGCATGGAACGATCGCTCGACAGATTTCGACTTATGCGCAGGTCGGTACGCCAACTTCAGGTGGCTTCTTCCTTATTGAAACGAACTCTGCGGGCTAATTTTATACAAAAAAATGTATTTTTTTTATATTCGTTAACACAAAGGAACTCAACAATGGAAACAAAATGACCAGTCCAGTAAAAACTGAACAATTTCATTCGTCACAATGATAAAAAGTTAAATCATTCTATTACCGTCGTCTAGTGATCAGTGGGTTGATCAACAACCAATGCCATTTAGACCGCAAAGCAATATGATTACACAAACATTATTTCCATTTGAGTAACATGAAAATGAATAAAGCACAAACAATTAGGATATAGGCAACCGATTGAAAAGTTTTATAATTGACTGACGCTATTCGAAATTATGGGTATGCATTTTCGAAACGTAAACGTTTATATTTGTTTTAGAATTCGAATAATAATTCAGATGTGACAAAAACATTGTGCATTTAAACTGTCGATCAAATGAACATTAAACACGAATTTGGCAAAAGCTTTGTTCAAAAATATGAAACAATTTGCACTGGGCAACCACAATGCTTATTTGATTCAATTGATTACCCAAAATGTAGTATGGGTTTATATTATGATACTCAAATATTATCACTAGATATTATTAAACAAATTCCTCTACAGCGTTTGTTCGCGATGAAATCAGAACCTACTGCACCGATTTTCATGTTATTTTCACCAATGGATAGAGTCGTTCTCGAGGAAGATTTTAGTATATAATTTGTTTAGTTTTTATATGCATTAGCTAAAATATAACGATATTTGCTGGAGAAGTCGGGAAAAATAAGCAGTCTGGAAGCTTTCAACGAAAACGCTGCCTAAACCCTTTGAGATATAAAAAAATAATGTTTTCGTGCAATCGGACGCGAAGTCAGTATTTCGCGTTCTCAACACAGTCCGCGAAATTCAATTTCGCGGCCGTTACCCACAGCAACGGCTGCGAAACCAAACGTCACTTCCAAATTTGACATTTCTAAAATACTAGAAAGACAAGGATTATTTTTTATTGAATACCAACAAATACATAAGTACTTATATTATTTAGGATGAATATTAACATTAATTGTACAGTTTGTATTATTACTTATATTTACTCCAGAAGTTGAAGCAAGAACTGTCAAAATATTTTGTATACATTGAAACATATCATTTCCATAGCACACATTGTTAAATAAATTGAACTGCTTAATTTTAGAGCAATAATATATTTATTTACAATTATCTAGTTTAATAATTTTAACGATTGCACGAAAAATAGTGTGTATGTCATGGCCGCGAAACTTTTTAACGACCTCAAGATTACCTTGCCTCGGCCGCAAGCGGCCTCGGCGATAACTGTTCTTTCGGTGCGTTAAAAAGGTATTTCGCGGCCTAAGCATACAAATAACTATTAATGGAATTGTGTATCTTATAAAGGTCTACAGAAAAGTCCGCTATGACATATGTCTATATCCTGAGGATAACATACTATATCAATTTTAATACTTTAAAAAAATTGGTGCGGTAATGTAAAAGCTATTTACATAAATACGGTATTAATCCTTATCATTTTAAATAAGTTAGAGGCTTTTAACATTTCATGCACATTACTTTACTCTTTTACACCATATCATTCAAGTGAATATCTTAGAAGTAATCGCAATAACATTACGGACGCGAGAATAAAATTCAAGCGCCTCCTTTAATAAACTGACTTGGAGCGAATGGAGGTGACGACGGGGGTATACTGTGGTGACGGTTGACGACTGTGTTTTTTTGCTGGGTGATGTTAGAGAGTTATAATTAAGTTCGATATTGTAAGGTCACATATTTGTTTTGTATTTGTTGTCTTTAGGTAGTCGGAATGTAACCTAACCAATCTTACCGTAAGCTACATCTCCTCAGAGTAAGATAATCTATTTTATATTTTCTCTAAAAAACCCGTGCGAAGCCGGGGCGGGTTGTTAGTATTTAACTTAAACAAATAGAACGGTTTTTCGCTTGATAATATTACCTTGAAGCACTTCAAATTTTTGGTATTAATTTTCCACATTGTTAATGCAGTCATTAGACCGTGTGATGACATTCAAAACATCATTATTTTTAAAATGCTCTTTTCATAAGTAATTTATGACAAACATTATTTTGAAAGATGAAAAGAATGTGTTGTTTTTAAATATTAAACACTCGACTATTAGAATCAAGCGGCGAAAGGATAACATCCGCTTGTTATGAATTAATTCTGAACAGTGTTTATTCATGGAAATTGATTTGATTGTGATTTTATCAAAATATTGAGGAGATTTCGCTCCAAAATTATTTTATATGAGGAATATACAGCGTTGCTGAAAAGTCTTGCACCAAGAGATAAAGGAAATGGAATGAAATTCTAGGACAACGAGTCAGACGTTATTCTGCATATTTTGGAGGGAATGTCAAGTGTTTTAACGTCAGCGCTAAGCGTATAGTCGCCGCACAGTGTTCTAATACTTAAAAAATCTCCAAAATGGAATAAGTCGCGAACGGGTACCTCTAACGAAATTACACCAAATGCGTTTTATAGCTGAAGTAATGCAGAATAAGGGAATTAGTCCCGTATGGATCACATGACCTTTTGACCTTGAAAATGAGGGTCAAAGTTCGGATTTTTACAAAAAAAGAGTTTTTCGATTTTTGAAAAAGCTTCCGTAATTTTTTTTTTAAAAAGTAAATAAGCCATTTTGTAGCTCTCCAAATGACAAATAAAACCCATTTATCAAAAACAAATTTTATTTATATTTGAACGAAAAAAATTGGTTCAAAGTATCGACATTTTTGAATAGTTTGTAATCATAGGCCAAACTAGTTTATCCTAACGCACTTAGGATGAATTAGTTTGTCCTAGGAAATACTGATATCGTAGTGCTTGATGCAATTAATGCTCTCATGTCTGTACCTCGCTCTTGTCTGGCAGTTATTTTTTATAGGTTTGTACATGTGAAGTTATAGCAGTTTGTTTTTCGTGAGCCTTGTGTTCCATCGACAAATGTTTCTTCTCGATTTAATTATTTATGTTTAGTTTATTTTCTCTGTGAATTTGCGAATAAAATCCGGCAAAACTAGTTTATCCTAAATGCATTAGGATAAACTAGTTTATCCGAACTAGTTTGTCTTTAAAAACGGTTTGGCCTGTAACATATACATTATTCCCATTTAATTTTTCCCGTTGCACGCGAATCTGTGTGCGGATTTGCTGTATTTTTACTGGATTTTTCTCATTTAAGATGATAATGGGAGGCGATAGGACAATTCGCGTAGATTGTAATAATGTATGTAATGAGCTTGTCAGACATTTCCTCCGTGTGTACTGTGATTACAAACTATTTAAAAATGTCGACACTTTGAACCAATTTTTTTCGTTCAAATATAAATAAAATTTTGTTTTTGACAAATGGGTTTTATTCGTCATTTGGAGGGATACAAAATATTTACTTAAAAAAAGCACGGAAGCTTTCTCAAAAATCGAAAAAATCATTTTTCATATAAAAATTCGAACTTTGACCTTCATTTTGAAGGTCAAAAGGTCAAGTGGCCCATACGGGACTAATTTTTCCTTATTCTGCATTTCTTCAGCTATAAATCGCATCGAATTTGGTCTTGTTTTGCTAGAGGCACGATTTATTTCATTTTGCAGTAGAGGCAATGAAGCATTATGATAGGAAATCTTTTAGGATAGGGCGTATCGGAATGCGGTTTTTTGCATTCGCTTGCAAAAATTATTTATATCATTTGTACTTACTTTGTACCTATTACAAACCGGAAGTTGCATTGCTGCAGCCAAAAATGCATGCAAAAAATGCATCTTTTGAAAGGCCCTTTGGCAAATTTAATAACTTCGTAAATAAGAGTCAGAATTGGCTCAAGTCGGGTACCCGGGGGTTTTCGAGGTCGCTGATCACGATTATGATGTTAAAAACCTGGTGCGGCCTACCCTGGCTTTGAACGTCATCCCCGAGGGCGCACCAGGTGTTCGTCGGTGCCATATTTGAATTCAGCGGCCCGAGAAACCCCCAGTAAAGATTTTTGGTTGTACTTTTTCAATTGTTTCTGGAAAATCCTCGGGTATGACGTTCAGAGCCTTGTTAGAGTGCACTAGGTGTCCGTGGGGTGTTGGCCGGCGCCATATTTGATTTTAGCGAGCCAAAAATCCCCCGTAACGATTTTTGGGTGGTTTTTTTCAATTATGTCTGGAAAACCCTCGGGGATGACGTTCAGGGCCAGGTTACGGCGCACCAGGTGTCCGTGGGGTGTTCGCCGATAGTATATTCGAATTCAGCGACCCAAAAAACCCCCGGGTGCCCAGATTCTCTCCTCTCTCGCATAAAGTTCGGGATAGTCCCCGGAGATGACGTTCGTCGGCGTTCCTGAGCTCCAGGTGTTCGGGGGGTCAATTTTAACATCATAATCGTGATCAGCGACCTCGAAAACCCCCTGACGTATCACAAAGAAATATCAATCTATCACTTCAATAGAAAATGTCTTATAAAATTATATCAGTTTTATTTTTCTAATTCAAATTGTACCGTACTCATTTTTATGAGCTTATAGGTTTTCAAAAGTGAACAAAAAACAATAGTAGACATTAAAAACGTCAACCACATCATTATTCATGAACAAATTGTCAAAATTAATACCGATTTTGAATTATCAGGAAGTTTAAAAGTAAATTAGAAATAATAGCACATTTATCAGAAAAACGAAATCTATAAATGTTTGCATGGATCACACATTATTTGAATGTGGTGAATACATTTGTAACAAGTATTTATTAAAGTGCTATTAAAATTTTTATCGCATTGATACTCAATTTATGAATTTTTTATGATTAAATATTAACATAAATACGTCGATTGCTTTTATCGACAACTTAAAACTGATTCAGTGTTCGTTCTAAAATGATCATCATCGGAATATTCTTGCTTTGTTTCAGTTTCGTTTCAGCCAACAATAACTCTAATTTGTATCTAAACATTACTCAATTCGTTACAACATATTTGAACGCATTTCATCTAACTATAATTTCCAGTGAAGCAATCAACGATCATTCAATCCTAGAAATAAATAAACCAAAACAGATCATCACCGATTTGGATAATTTGAACAAATTATTACGCAGTTATGGTGATATCATTTTTATTGAAAATAATTTAACAGTATTCTCAAAAACAATAGATTCATTCAATGAAACAAACAACTGGCACAAAAGCAAATCAAATTTTTTAGTTATATTGAAAAATGCGACTAAGCAAGAATTAATATTAACATTCAAGAAACTATGGAAGATTTTTATATACAACGTCGTTATTTCCCTAGACCAGAAGAGATTTTTCACTTGGTTTCCGTATGCGAGAAGAAACAAATGTGGTGAAAAAGTCACAATTGTTGAGGTGAAAGGAACTAATCCGTATCTGAATAAAATCCCCAATAAGCTGAACGGTTGTGGTTTGAATTATACATCTTCATTTTTTCCACCGCTATTTGATCCTAAAAATAAAATGGGTATATTTTTGAAACTACTGGACACTATCGGTGAAAAAATGCAGCTAAATATAACAGGTCTTGTGAAGGAACAATATTATTATGATTTTCTAGAAACTGGTAATCATAACCTACTATTTTATAGTTTACACAAATATAACATAGATGCTGGTATATTGGAGCTAGATAATAGGTTGAATGATTATCGTGTGGATTATTCTAGATCTATATACACATCGTTTTTATACATAGTATTACCTCCTAGACAAGAAATTCATTCTAGGTTATTGTTTATATTTTCAACCGTTGTTATAATTCTTCATCTGGTTGCAGTAACTTTAATAATTATTATTTGGAAAATAATTCTACAAAAATCTCTCACCGACTCAATAATCGATATTTACCGTCTAATGCTGTTTGTACAAACGAATGAAAAGAAGTTTATAAACCGGAAGGTATCTTTCTTTTTTATGCTGTTCGTCGGGTACGCTTTTCTAATAAATAACGTTTTTCAAACGAGCTTAAGTAGCTTAGTGACTCATCCCATGTTGGAACCGAAAATAAGAAACCTTGAACAGTTTAAACATTCAAAGTACAAAATAACTGGAAATAAGTATTTGGAATTATTGTTTGAAACACGAGATGAGCAGTTATTTCTTAAAAAATTTATTCTAACTTATAAGGGATCTGCTTGGACCGATTTTATTGCAAATCCTAACGTCTCCACTACTGTATCAGATCACTCATTGTATAAGATTAACAATCGAAATGACTTGGAAATAATTCATGAACCTGTAAGTATCTTTTTGCTTTATTGCATTTAACAAATTGATTTTTCCAACCCTTTTTATTTGTCCACAATTGTCAAATGAAACCAATAATTAACAAATCTCAGAACATAAATATAACATAAACTAGCGGACCCGACAGACATACTGTCTTGTCTTACCATATTATACAAATTTTGACTATTTTTATTAAGAAATATCACATTGTTTTGGGTCTGAATATCATCAAACAGGCCCATTCGTTTAGGAGTAGTTTAGTATGAGCCCCATTGCATCGCCACCTACCGGACTATTTGTGAATCTAAATCATCCAGTTACCTACTCAAACACACCTATAAAATTTCATCAAAATCGGCCTATCCGTTTAGGAGTTGTTCAGTATGAACCCGTTTGTAGCGCTACCTACCGGGACCAATTATAACTCTAAACCATCCTCGAATCGTCTTCAACACACACAAAAAATTCCATAATCGATCCAGATGTATATAAATATAATACATTACACTCGTGCGAAGCCGGGAAGCTGCATTAGAATCCGTTAAGTAGTTAAAAAGATCTAAGGGCCCTATTAGACTTGGTCACCAGGCGAAGTCACTGGTGGCGTCACCGGTTACTGTACGATCAGCCAGTCGCAACACCAGTAAAGTCACGAGGAGTAATGTACCTTTATTACTGAAAGCAGATCAAAGAAGGAGAATTTTGACATTCTCCTGTAGTTGAAAAACTTGTTTTCGTCAGCTAAAAGCTCATCAAAAAGGGTATAAAACAATCCTTTTGTTCCTCTTAAAGATAATATCGGATGCACGTCCATTTTCCTTGTCCGTCTTCTCCTTTTCTTTATCAAAAGAGCAAGAAGTAGCATTCCTTCACATTTTTTCATCATTACGTCCGCTCACTACACTGGAATCAAACCATCTGAACTTGCAGAACACAAAAATACAGTGGCGACGCAACAGCGGTGACTGTGTAATAGGTGCCACACAGAATTAACTCCTATAGAAAATAATACACAAAAAAGTTCGATAGCCCTCTATCTGTGCGAAAAATGTGAAGCAAAAACTTGGGACTTTCTATTAGAGTTATTAGACCAATGATAGAGCATATGTATGGTTGCCAAAGACTCGGCAGACTGGGGCGATTCAAAAGCTAAATGGAATTCGAAGGCCACCTAGCCTGGCAGCCATGGGAGCTATGAAGACAATCTAGATAAATCTACCACCACTTCATGTCTACATAAAAGGCAAAGCCAGATCAGTCACTTATAAACGGATAAAAGGATAAGCAACCATAACCAGACTAAATGGTTAGATGTGTAACGAGCTATATAAAGAGCTGGAAATCGACCTTAGAATGGAAATGCCACCGGGTTAGATGCTTGCCTAGTATAGCTTCGGAAAAAAACTTTAAAACTTCAACAGAAAGAGACGGACTGCTACACAGATGGCTCAAATACCGTGGAAAGTGTAGGAGTAGGAACATATGAAGCCAAGTCACAGCGAGTGTCTCACTGCGATGAAGAAAACACGTGACGATATTCCAGGTAAAAACTGCAGCAATACAGCTCTGTCCAGGGCAGTTTTTAAGGCAACAGGTTCAAGAAAAGACGATTGCCATGCAGATAGATTCCAAATTTATTTGGTATTGCTGTGGGAACCCTAAAATAGACTCTTAGCTTGGATACGAAGCCACTCAGACTACAAGAGCGATTAAGAGATGTACTCCCATTGATCTAGAGCCTTTTCGTGGTATAGCGAAAGTGCTGGAATGAGAAAGGCCAAATGATTCATCAAAGAACCATAGCCAGAATGCACCTACTACGTCAAAATAGGCGAACAGCCAGGATCTTAGTTAGGCTCCTGACAAACCACTGCATACTCAACAAACACATGAACAGCATCGGATTGACAGGCACAATTATATGCAGGTGTTGCAAACATGAGGAAACCACAATACACATACTTTGCTACTGCGAAGACCTGTGAAGACAAATTTCCGATGATAGAGGAAATGCACAGCAGAGGTAGTTAGTTTATTTGTGTTTTCAATTTTGTTGGCAGTTCCCTTGAATGCAATTTTCTTCTTTTTGATAACGTATATGTACAAGATACTGCAAACAGTAATGTTTTCTTCTGTTCAGTGCTCTGTGACCCGATAAGAGTTTGCTTCGTACATAGGATTCTGTTAATTACAGGTTTTATTTGTTAATCGAGAAGTATTTTGTTGTGAGCATCCAAGAAACAGTTATTGTAATAATGACGTTTTCAATGGTAACTAAGTTGCTGAAAAAATATATCGTACAGCAGGCAAATGATCAAAGTAGTCACTCTTTTAGTGTGGGTATATGTAGCAATAAAATATTTAATTTTCTAGCTCATGGCACTGAAAAGCTATTTTATATTGAAAAGGAATCACCCTTTACTGAAAGGTATCAATTACTGGATATTAGCTATTCATGAAAGTGGATTGTTGCGAAAATGGTATGAAACTGGGATGTCTACTTTGGAAAGATCCGAAATCCATTTTGGAGTCAAGCAAAATGATAAAAAATTAACTTTGCATCATTTATATAGTTTCTTTTTGATAATTGTAGGTGGTAGTATTCTATCCACTTTGGTATTTCTTCTTGAAGTAATAATAGCTAAAAACTGTAACAGGCAACAGAAGCGACGTTGTTCCAGAAAATTGTAACCCTTTATAATCAGACTCTCGTAGATCACTAATTTATGATGTAGTTAACAATAAATAGCAAATCAGTCTTTATTGTTTACTTAAAAAGTTTATTATTAACCGGGTATTAAAATTTATCGGTTTTTTATGACTTAATCTTATTAATTATACGGGGTTGGGATGTAGTATGGAACAAAGTAAATATCTTTTAAACTAAAAGAACGATATTTATGAAAATTTGCAGGTAAGCGCAATGGAACAAAATGCATCTGATGTACATTTTTTTGTTAATAATATACTTCCGGTTTAACCGGAAATGCCATCAACTTCTTTAATTTAAATGGGACACCCTATATATTTTTACAGATTTTGAAAGAGCTTGTTATTTTGAATTCATACATACTGAGTTTAGTGTAAAAAAATTTGTAAAAACGAGGAATAACTCACTGTTAGTTGTACAATAGGTGTACCTTTCATTATTTTAGAATAATGAGAAACAAAATCACTTCAAATGTTCAAAATGCTCAACGTTTACTTGCTGACAATATGCCATCCTATTAACAAATTCTTGAGTCACTCTTTCCAAAAGTTCTCCACGTATTAGTTCACATTCATCAATAATTATTTGTCTCAATTCCTGTAAGTTTGTTGGTCGTCTAACGTAAACACGTGATTTTAGATAATCCCAAAGAAAAAAAATCTAACGGGCTAAGATCCGGAGAACGAGCAGGCCACTCTATGTATCCTCTACGTCCAATCCATCGATTTGGAAAATTCGCATACAGAAAATCCCTAACCCGTCTATCATAGTGGGGAGGTGCTCCATCTTGTTGAAACCAAACATTTTGTGATAATTGCCCATTCTGCTGAAGCGCAGGAATAATTTCGTTATTAAGTAGATCCAAATACTTGTCACTATTCAAGTTTCCGTCGATGAAGAATGGGCCTATAATGAGCCTATTGTCAACAATTCCCATCCAAACATTTAACTTCTGTGGATGCTGGGTATGTGCTTCATGAATCCAATGAGGATTCTCATTTTACCAATACCTTGAGTTATGGCGATTAACTGTTCCATTTAAACAAAAAGTTGCCTCATCGGAAAAAACTATGTTAGAAGCAAAATTGTCGTCGACATTACAGATGTCCATTAGCCGTTCGCAAAATTCCAGCCGTCGGTCAAAATCATCGTCTGACAATTCTTGAACCAACTGTACCTTATACGGATGATACTTTTCTCTTTTTAATATCTTTACTACAGAACGTCGACTGATACCATGGTTTAGTGCCAAATTTGTGGTGGAAGTTTGAGGTAATTCTTCTAAATCGATTGCAATATTTTGTTTAACAGTTTCGTTCGTTGCAGTCCGCGGTCTTCCAGGTTTTAGCAAATTTTTTACCATCCCAGTTGTATTGAAACGTTGTAATGTTTTAGTTACTGTTGAGGCTTTCTCTCCGGATGCAAATTATTGAAAATATGACACACTTCTTCATGAATTCTAACACGATCACCATAACCGATGATCATTAAAATTTTAGTTTCACTTAATTGAACCATTCTAAATTGTAAAATTTATTTCCGTCAATTAGAATTTGACACTTGGAGAACAAAAGACGTACTAAACAGTACTCGTTTATTCATTACTATGCATACAAACAACATCAATCACTTTATCTAAATAGTTTTTTGTTCTAATGCAAAAAACTCAAAGGAGGTTGATTAAAGTGCTATATTCCTCATTTTTACAAAAATTTTTACACTAAACTCAGTATGTATGAATTCAAAATAATAAGCTCTTTCAAAATCTGTAAAAATATATAGGGTGTCCCATTTAAATTGAAGAAGTTAATGGCATTTCCGGTTAAACCGGAAGTATATTATTAACAAAAAAATGTACATCTGATGCATTTTGTTCCATTGATGCACTTACCTGCAAATTTTCATAAATATCGTTCTTTTCGTTTAAAAGATATTTACTTGGTTCCTTACTTTATCCCAACCCCGTATGTGAAAGAAGGGCTCCACGAAGCGAAAAGTTTTTACGACGATTATTTGAACATTTTTTTTAGCTTACAATAAAGAAGAAAGTTCAGGAACATTTTCTTAATTAACGATTGCCTAACTTGTTGAAAAATTAACTTTAAGAATGTTTTCCAATGGCAATGAATTCTTTGATGTGTTCAGAATACAATATGATTATTTGAAATTTTTAAATCAACAATAATTAATACTTGTATTTTAAATGAAACTGAAAGTTACTATTTAACTCTTATTTAATACTAAAAAATATATGAAAACTCTAAATTTAATTGATAATTATTTCGATATTTAAAAATATCATCATGAGAATGACAGAAGTTACATTTGAAGTGATACCTACTTTATGTTCAATATTTTGGCTAGACCAAATAGTGACCTATCGTGTGATTTACTAAATATTTATGAATAGAAAAAAGAAGATGTTACAATTTTTAAAGCTCAGGTATTATTATCTTTTTCCCATTTAAGATCAGATCAGATCATAAAGTATATATTTCTCGGCCTATTAGAAGACATTCATTCAGAATGGTATTTTTCAATTAATTAAAATGAAAACAAATAAAATACAATGTATAAAAAGGATTACATATCTAATAAAAATGTATATTTAAAATAACCAAAACCAAAATTAGTGTTCCGAGTTAAGAAAATGCTTACCAACGCTTTTTTTAAAATCTAAGCCGTATTTGAAAAAAAAAACATCTCTCACTCCTAAAAACTTCTGGATTGCAGTTTTTCGCTAGCACAAATCGCCTTGTAGACCTCACACGCCTCATTTAAAGCCCCTGTAAGATGGATTAGGGGTAATAAAGGAGGGCTATCACGTGGCTCCTGACTCCCGGTAAACCAGTGGGAATAAATGGGATACGGTAGAAAGACTTTTGTAGATGACAACGACGAAAAATAGTAGGGAGATGTTAACTTATTAATGCTATTAAGATTATGATTTTTTTATGAAAAGGAAAAGCGGTTCTTAGATATCTACAGAAAAAGGACACAATTTTTACAGAAATTTAGTCGAATACATTTTTATACTGACGTTAATTTGTTAATATTTTCCGATGTATCTGTCATTCTGGAAAAATGTGTACAAAATCATTGCAAAAAACAAAATAGCACATTAATAATTGATTTAATTTGAAAATAAATCTCCTTGGTCGTGATTAAACATGTATGCCATTTTTGGTAGATTTTTAAGATTAATTGAAGAATTAAACAACTAAAATTCCAATGTAATTGTAACTCCTGTATGTAAGAGTATTATAAATACATTTGAAACACTACAGAATATGTTTGGATACTTTATTTAGTTTGATCAATGGCTCGTACTGTATTTGAAGCAGTTTTGCTATTTATTTCTATAAATAGCAGATTATCATGAATGTTGGACTTATTTTTGCTTTAATCAAGCCAGATAATGTTTGAGCGTGTACTGGAGTCTGTAGTTTGTGTAAGAGACAAAGTTAAAAAGTCTGGAAATGTTATTTTCGAGCGAAATATACGAACAAGATTACGCCAAAGAGATTCATATAGATCTAGATAAAGAAGTGTTCTTCTAAAGGGAAAATTACTTTTTCAGCTTCGTGAACATTTTCTCTTCGATGATTGTCATTTTTTATTTTAGCCCAAGAATTTATCTTCTATTTTATTTTTTCGTTTATTTTTCGAGGAAGCTTTACTAAGAAATTACTCTCTTTTTATGAGGAACTGCATTATATTTTATGTCGCCAGATAGGTGAGTATAAAAACTTTAAAAATCCTCGTTAGATTGGATAGGCAAGATACCTACCACTCATCAACTTTACAGACAAACGAAGCACTTCTTGAAAGAAGCATTAATAAATAATAATTTAAAAAACTAGAAAACACGCTTTCAAAACAAATTTATCACAAAAGTATGCGGTATTTTTTAAACCATTTCAGGAGCCGTTCTTATGCTGGAAGCACTGTTGGCTTATTGTACTATACTCCCACATTTAGTCCACTAAACCAGTTATTCCCGTACCTCCGAGTAGGTTCACTGGATGTGAGCCATAAGCTTTAGTAGGCACATTGGCCTCTCCAAAAATTGTGTCATCGAATCCATTGCCTCACATTAAGCTATACTGCAAGCACCAAACGTGATGGCGAGCCCGCCCCCATGCGCACAAACTCATTTTCAATGTTACCTCCCACTACAGCTCTTGCAAGACATATAAATGCTCTGTACAGAGGCGTCCGGATTTGAATCCCATTGAACTCATTTGGGCTACTGTCAAAAACAATGTGTCCCAAAATAATGTAACTTTCAAGTTGGAAGATGTGTGGAAACTGGCGGAGCACGAGTTTGATCAAATCACTTCCGAGGAGTGGCAAAAGCGTTACCGACATGTGTTGGATATAGAGCGGAAATATTGGGAAAATGAAACATTCACAGATGTTCAAACAGAGGTAAATCCAGTGATTATAAGTTTAAATGACGATAGCAGCAGTGAAGATGAAGACAATGTGTTTTCAAATAGTGACTGATTAAAGTTTATTTTTTAATGAGTGTATCGTTATATAACATTCTAGAGAACTGTACTACTACCTATAATACTGAATAAAATATGAAAATAAATTACAAAGAAATCATAATTATAGGTACGACACTGACCGGCAAGGGGCTTATCGTAATCCAATAGTAATTTAGTTGGGAGAGTTGCTGTAAAAGTCTTGGTCCCCATTCTCACAAAGTCTGCAGCTGAGATCCCCGTTATATAGCCCTATTTTAAGCAGGTGATCCTTTACCAGGGCATAATCTATCATCATTCTTAGCTGACTCCTACTAGGACCACTATTATTACTACTACTTTTATTATTCAGTACTTTTTCGGACCGTTTAACACATGTGTCACCGATAAAGGACTTATTGTATACCTGCTTTGGAGTATTCCTCCACTCCAGTCTCTGTTGGCTTTGTACCCATTTTTGTTTTTGTCCTCGTACCACTTTATGGTCCCAAGGACTGGTTCTGGTCCAACATATGACGTTGCTGAACCTCTTTTCGCGAGTTCATCATCTTGTTCATTTCCAGAACTATCTTTATGCCTCAGCACCTTCACTAATCTCCTGCCAGTTCATTTACCACCAGTCTGGATCCTGACATATTGAAGGATAGCATAAATCTCCGCTTGAGATGCGGAAGTATGTTTTCCTAGTGGTAAGACACGTTTTGTGTTCCTCATTTCACTATACACCCCTGCTCCTGTCCCTTCTCCATTTTTTGACCGTCTGCATACCAGGTCTCACCTCGGGGAAACTTCAGTCTGCTTGGATCTTACCAGCCCTTTCTGTAAGGTATGTTTGGGGTACTCGATATCAATTGTTATATATTAAAAGTGACCAGTCCAGCTATCTTGGTTTATCCACTTGGAATCTAACGGAGTTAGATGAATTTTTGTACAAACTTTTATTATGGTATTGCATATGTGGTCTCAAAAGTCATATATCAACGTGTGAGCATCCATAAATTCAAGGTTAAGGTTGGTTGGTTGGTAAACAGACGAAACAGGCCGGGTTAGTGGGCCCCAACACTGCAGCCGTTGGCTTATTGTATTGTCCTGTCTGTCTGCTAGTCCGTGAGAAGATTTGTGACCTTGTTGAGATCTAGAAGTCTCTTCACAGTATCTTTTTTGATGAGGTTGGATATAGGATCATCCGGCCCTATCTGTATTTACCTCCACCAACGTAGAGTCTCACATTCGAAAATTATATGGGTGGCTGTTTTGTCCTCCTTACCACATAATCTCCATATAGGTTCTTCTTGGAAGATCCCCATTGTGTGAAGGTGCTTTCTCAGGCCGCAGTGTCCGGTTATAAGGCCGGTTACCAGCCTGATATCTCTCCTATTCAACTTTAGGATTTCTTCAGTTAGTTTTGGTATGGGTTGTTTAACCATCAGTTTACGGTGTTTGAGATTCGGAATTGTTTGCCAGTATTTGAGGTGTTGTTTGTGCACCCACTAGTTTAATGTGGTTGTTACCGAAGCCTCTGTTACACCGGTTGCCGGCTCAGGGCCGGTGTAGCCGGTTGCCGATCCTTCTCGTGCTAAGGCGTCTAAGGTGGTGAAGTATATAATTTCACATCCTTGAGGCGTACTCAAAAAGAGATTCTACTGAAAAGTTATGGGACAATAATTCACGTCACCAATGACTAAACCATGCTGAGACCACTAAATTTGCTCGTTTGTTGTTATGAAAACGGTTTGACCATAATAGTCGTTTGTGATTTGCGTACAAGTTGTACACAATATTTTTTCTACAACCACATTTATCAATGGAATAAAAACGAAAATTTATATGGGTGTTTTATTAAAACTTTGAACAGAAAGAACATACAAAATAAAAATTTAATATAGTCAAATCAGTTGAGTGTATGTTTGATAGTGAACAATGAATAATGAATAAATAAATAATTAAATAAATAGTTTACTTATTCTTGGTTTAAATTTAAAATGTTTACACCCAGAAATTCACAAAGTATAATAAATATGTTGAAATGTCAAAAAAAGTTGACAGGTCAAAGGTAGCTTTGTTTGACATTTCGGTGCGGAAAAGTACCATAGCGTGTAGTTTTCGCATTACTTTTCAAACAGTTATCAAAAGAATTAAGAAAAGGCCTGCTTTGCGTATAAAAATTTGTGTAGAAAAGCGTGTTTTGCATAGTGGTTGTAGGAAAAATAAGTTTAAACTCGAAGGAAAAGTATTTAAATATTTTGTTAGGCCTCTATATATACTTGAAATCAAGATAAAAAGGTTTTTTTCCTTACTGTTCCCAACAGAAATAAAATCAATTAACACACCCTTTTGTTCGGAAAAACTTCGAAAGCTAGCAAGACCCCATCTTGGCACCTTTTATCAACGAAATAAAGCTGCCATTTCATGTGTTCTGAAAAAGAATAGCAAATCATGTTATTTTGGGTGTGGTATAAGCGATATAATTCCTTTAATGAATAAGGCTATGTGTAGGGTGTGATTTTTATAACATTTGTTTTACTTTCCTACTTAATTACAGTTTCCTATAACAATTGTCATAATTAAGTAGACCGTGTTATCAATAGACGTCAAGATAATTGTATCATTTTATTATAATGCCTTACAAATTTGAAAATTACTTTTCAAAGATTAAACCGTTCACTAGGAAGCATATAGCATTATAGGAGGATATATTGAAAAATTCTTAGCCTACTATAGAACCAAACAAAAATTTCAATGTCAAAATATTTTATTACCCAACATATTCTCCTCTTAATTGGATACATTTATTACGGCGAACCTGCAACGTCTCTAGATCTTTCAAAAAAAAATGTTTCTTCTTGCTCTGCAAACCAGACCTCCACAGCTTTTATTACTTCCTGGTTGGAAAAAAAATTACGACCTTTTAAACTTTTTTCAGTTGAAGAAAGAGATGATGGGCGGACAGAGCCAAATCTGGTGAATAAGGGGGGTGTTCTAGTAATTCCAACCCCAAATCACGAATTTTTTGCATGGCAACATGAGATTTGTGTGCAGGGGCGTTGTCTTGTAAAAACAAAACACCTTTCTCTTTATTTTTTTCCCGTAGAGTGGTCAGTAATGTCGAATAGTAATCTCCAGTTATTGTTCTACCCTTATCCAAAAAATCAATCATGATTACTCTATGGCAATCCCAAAAAACTGAAGCAAGAACTTTTCTAGCAGATTTTTGGACACGAATCTTCTTAGGTCTTGGAGAACCGGAGTGCCGCGATTCCATCGATTGTTGCTTTGTTCCTTTATCGTAGAAATGTACCCAAGTCTCATCAATAGTCAATTCGGTTTAAGAAGTCTACATCGTTTTCAAATCGAGCACTGATCGAACGCGATGTTTCTACCCTTGCACGCTTTTGGTCAACATTCAAACATTTCGGGATCCATTTTGCAGCAATTTTTCTCATGTCCAAATTGACGTGAACTATATGATGAACGCGTTCGTATGGAATATTCAGTGCTTCAGATATCCGTTTTAACCCAATTCGACGGTCAGATAAAATCATATCATGGACTGCATCGATATTTTCGGGGACTGACACAGAAACTGGCCTTTCCGATCGGTCATCATCTTCAATGGAAAATTTACCTTGTTTAAAGCTTGCAGTCCAATTTTTCATGGTTGCATACGAAGGACATTGATCCCCAAGGGTATTAAGCATATCTTCGTATATCTGCTTACATCTTAACCCTTTTAAATACAGGTACTTGATGATGGCTCGATACTCCAATTTTTCGATTTTCACAATTTCGGTGGACATCTTTTTTCTTTTAATTTATTGCGTAACTATGGTATACTTTTTTGACTTCAAACTTCACACTGACACTTCTAATAAGTTATTGTTCGTTGCTATGGTAACGCAAAATTTTGTTTATGCATGGAACTGGTCTAGGCTAACTAGATATCAATACATCTTCGTAGCTTATAACCCGAGAAGTAGATGCTGCTTCCTAGTAAATGGTCTACTCTTTGAAAAGTCTTTTTCCAATTTTTGAGGCATTAATAGTATGATACTTATCTTGACGTCTGTATTATTTGTACCGAGTTTGGAAAAGGAATGGTCCAGACTGGAATGGAAGATGCTTGGCATTAAAATATTACGACCTGACGCAACTAACTCCACTGATCTTTTTAAGGTGTCCATTCAGGCGATAGGATCCTTTCAGGAAATGAATACCTAGTGCAGTTCTCTGGATTAGCTATTCATTTTTTCTCACCTGTTTGTGGTTTTCTGGAAGTTTGTTTGATAGCTTAAGCCTTACCAGATCTCTTTCTTTTGTCGTCACCTTTTTGGTTCTGATATTACATTGGGACTGAGACCGCAAAAGGGTTCCGGCCCCTAAAAGCCACTACCTTTGTTTTTCTGTCGTTTCATGTCTTTATATTCCAGTGTTTCCACAGTTACTATATTGTTCTAGTCTGGTTCATTGAGTTTTTACAGGCACTTCATCCTATTTTAAAACACAATTCAAGTTCTAAGTCAAGACAATTCAAGATATTTCTTTTAATAGGTGCTTCGAGATAATTTCAACATTATAAACGTATACGTGTTAAACTGGCATAATATAAATAAACTCAATTAAATAGAAACTGAACTAAACCTTCCTAATATAAACTTTAAATTAAAACCGACCCCTTTTCGTAACACAAGGAGCACACTGCTTTTTGTTTACCGAAAGTCCTTTTTTTATCGGATAAACGCTGACCCAATTTATTTGGTACGTTCGGAAATTTGATAAAAGCGAGTGATCATATTATCATTAGGATCCGCGAATGGAAAGAGAATTTATTTAGCACGAATCGAATTCCCGCCAATAGTTATAAGAAATTATACGTTCTCCAGAAAATTGTCAGAGAAAAGTATACAATTCTATTAGGGATGTTTCCGTAGATAATTCTCCTGTTTTATATAATTTAAAATTGATGACTCAGTGCAATTGAAGGTCTTATTCCAGGGATTACATTTCAAAGCTACTCACTTCCTTTTGTTGTGTGTGTGAGGTTGTGATATTGACTGCGGAGCCTTTCGGTTCCATTAACCTAACCAATTGCTAATAAATTTTAATTCTGTTGCTCAAACAAGTACATAATGTCTTATTTTGAATTAACCTGTACTCCGGAAGTCCAAGATGCTGCGGTTGAGGGAATAATTCCGTAGAAAAGCAAAGAAAGGTATTAACTTTTTATTAAAACCAGCTTAACACAATATTGTCAAACTTCAGAAAAGTGACACATGCTTCTAGCTGGAAAAGTAATTTTCCGGCTATAGCGTGGAAGTGAAAGTAAGTAATAAGTCACTTCCCTACCATTTTAAAGGTAAGAAATGTCTATATTACTGACCGATTGTGAATAAAAGACTTTTTCAGCTAATGTTATCATGTACATTTTGAAAATATTCGTCGCAATAATGCCTGAAGGAAATAAAAAGCCAGTTAGCGCTTATAACGATTTAGGCAGAAAATAAAGTGGATTACGTGAAAGAAAAAAAGTTTTCCATATTTTCATTTTTATTAACTTTGCCAAGAAAGGGAAAATAGAGAGCGAGGTGACACAAAACGAAAGGACTCTACTGAATGAAATTAAAGCTAAACTTTTTGCAAGAGATAAAGGCTCTCACATAGTTCGGATAGTAAACCCAAAATTAATAACGAATGTGGTAAGGTTCTTTCAACATTTTTCGTCTAATATATTTTCTTCCAGTTGGTTTTTATACCCAAAACGTCTCAGATACCAGTAGCTCCTATTCCCTAAGGAATTTTAGGATATCTGCAAGGTTCAACTCCCTCTTCTATCCTATAATCTCCTGGGTGCTGTGCCCTGGGATTCTAAATTACGGTGCAATTCGCAAGTATGTGGATGGAGGTTTCTTCTCCATGCCACAGAATCTACATTCTTCTTCCTCCACTATTTTGAACTTTTTCAGGTGCCCATTCTGGCGGCAATGTCCCGTTAGGATCCCTGTTAAAACTCTTAAAGCAGTTTTACTTTGACTTATGCATTCATTGGATCTCAACGGGTTGTAGTCACCCAACAGAATCTTTGATTGTCAAAGCCCTACTAGATCTTTCCAATGGTCAGATCTTCTCTTTTCATCGGCTTTGCCTATTTCTTCCAATATTACATTGGGGCTAATACTGCAAAAGAGTTCCGGTCCCCAAAAGGGTATTCCAGTCCCTCTCTCTGCTCGTCCATCTGTTATTTCATTTCCTTCAATTCCTGTATGTCCTAGGCATTCCCACACCATTTTGGAACTGATTACACAAGATCTTAGTGATTTAATGGCTGCTTGACGATCCGACACTATGATCATATTTTGCCTTCTACATCCTTTGTCAATATTGAACTTATGGCGTGTATTTCCGCTTCAAAGATACTTGAGATTTTTCTCAAGCTTTCAGAGTGTTTGGTTCCTGGCCCATACACTCCTATCCCAGTTTTTCCTATTGCTTTTAAGCCTCTGTGTACCATTGAATGGCATTCTTTCCAAGTCTGGTAATAGTATTTGGATCCCATTCCTTCTTGTTCCTCAACTCCGTAACGAATTTCTTTGAACAGTTATACCTTTTCATCATACCATCTTGTGGCATGTCCCAGGTTTTTTTGATTTCTAAGAAATATGGAGGTGGTTTTTTTAATGATTCCCTCTCTACTTAGTCTGTATTTCTGCAACACTTTCCACCACCATATGTAGTGGTGCTAATTGTTGCTATGGATGGTAAAAGACTCAATTACTGCATTACTACATTCTTTAGTCCAACTCTTTTTATAGAGTCAATTAACTTCGAAGACAGAACCTTGCATGTAGTTTCTTGCCGGTGGCTACTAAACGCCTTATTTGAAACTGTGTAGTGGTGGTAGATCCAACGGAATATCCATCACAGCTGCGAGTTATTATGACCCCCGCGATACAAGACGTGGTGTACTACTTAACAGCTTCCACTTGTAGTGTCTTTGTCCGTCATATCACTGATCCGTAGGCTATCATTGGTATAACAACCCTTGTCTATACCCATCGGGCTATTTTTTCCACAAATTCTGCATCTGCCGAGGGAGCCATAGTGTGTATTGATAGTCCAATAAGTATCCAGCGTTATGGTCTTGCAAAAGACTTGTGGATCAAACTGGGACATGAGACTTAGACATATTTACTGGCTATATGTGATCACATATGGCTCCGTGGTCTAGTGGAGTGAATGCCAAAAAAATTTGACGCATACTAGCTTCACCAAACAGCAGATGCAAGCCTAGATAGGACACGACTTACTTTAATAGGTACGAAGCCATGTACAGATTCTGTCACCTAGAAGAGGAACCTGCAGAGCACATGCTATACCAATGCGACTGTCTGGAGAATGTGCTAGGGGATGAGAAGCCCCGAAAAGGAAGAGAATGTAGTATAGTAGTATAGATTCTGCGATGTCGTGAAGGCAAAGCCGGTATTCATGGTCCCTTTATTTATGAATTTCACTTTATTATGACTTATTGGGTTCTTAATCCTTGGACCATACAACATATTATTTTATTGCAAAGTACTGTTTTATAAAATGGCCACCATAAGATTTTAGTTTCAAGATACTTTCAAATGAAACTTTTGAGTATAATTTAAGGTTTTCTGTTCTTCGCACCCGAACTAATAAATGATAAATGTTTTAAAATATGCTTTCCTTGTACTACATCAAGTTATTAAAGACGGAAGAGATTATTCTTTTGGATTTTTTTTGTAGGGTGAAAAATTAAATTGAATTGATCCTACATCTTGGAGAAACTGACTTAATTTAATATTGGAGGTGAGTTATTTGGATCTTTATCAAAACAAACGACAACCTACAATTGTTAAAAATCTTATGTAGGTATAAAATGATTTTTTCTTGATCAAATATCGAAGTATTTAGTAAAATAGTGCTGGTGGCTGCTTCACATTTCAAGCTTCGGCTCTGATTTAGGGCATGTAAAGAAAGAGAGAGATGGGTTTCTACACAAGTCTAATAAGCTGCTTAATAGATATCCTCACAATGCTGGCTTGAACTTTATATCGACGTGCTCCTTTTGCGTTTTCCATTTTACCAGTCACACCGCAATTGGAATTGCAAGTGATTACTAGTTTTATTTCTAACGTCATTTCCAGCAAACATACGTGACATCCTGTTACTTCTCGTTCTCTACCTTGTTTTTAATCTAAGAGGAGCTATTTGAATTTAAGTTGACGTTTCTTCTGCCTAGTGATTGGACAGATTGCCGCCCGTTTTATGCAGCTCTTTTGACAACTGACAATCACATTTATCAGCTTGTGTTTATTTATTTAAAAATATTCATTAGTTCACTCTTTACTACCACTTTTTGGCGTTTATTGTTTATTGTTTTATTTTTAACAAAGAATGTTATATTCCAACCAAGATAATTATTATTTTTATTATTTGATCATAATGTGTAGTCAAAGCTTCTTTTTTCTCGTTAATAATTATAAGTTTCAAGGTAAAACCTTATTTGTCTTGCATAGTACAATATTATGGCATTATCAGTTCGTCGGAAATTTCAGCAGTAGTCAAACGTTATTTTTACCTGGCTTATAGAAGAAAATACCTAAAATTGTGTCGTTTTTTATGAGCTTAAAGCCAGATGAGACACAACCAACACAATTTTAATGTTTGAGTCCTGCTGAAATTTCCGACGAATTGAACACCTTACCACTACAACTTTCTAATCCGAATTTGGTAAACCAAGAGTGGACCAAATATATCAAAACTTGTTTACTTTTCGTTTGTGCTTTACCTATGCAATGTTACTGAGGAATAATTTGAACCATAAAATTGCATTTTCCATGTACTTATTTATCCTCTAATCATTAACAAATTTTACATTGAGCTATTTATTGTAACCATACATTTTTTGAAAATAATGTGACATTTGGTTACTATTTTCCGTATCAAAGGGTAAAAAACAAACCCTATTACTAAAGGTTCGTTCCAACCTACGATACACCGTTCTGGAACCGTTTTGGAATCGTTACGGAATTATTTATACGCAGGCGCAAACTTTGCACCGTCCCAGAACTGTTAGAGGCTGGAATGGTTTTAGGCGTACTTTATTATCGTTTAGCGACCGTTTTGTTTATCTAATAGTAACCTCACTTTTTTGAATATATTTTTATGATGGTTGGTGTAAAAGAAACTCCACCTCATCCTCACTGGATTCTTCCGATAAAAAATCGCTGTCTCCTTCGCCATCCATGGTATTTCCTGAGTCACAAATAGTTAATTCAATGACATATTAATTTTTAAGGGAGGTTATGACCTTTTTTATAACGTTTTACCTCTTCGTTATTATGGTTAATAACAAAAATTTTGATTTCGGATAATAGACGAGTTGCGAACAAACACGTCAATCTTTAAAACAACAAACTTTGAGAACAGCTGAGAAAATATTTACTAACAGCGCATGTCAGTCCTCACAGTTCCTTCTTTCGATCGAGTATCGAAATTACCGTTCCGTTGTGGCTCTAGAACGATCACAAAATGGTTGGAACGCAAATAGAACCGTAATATTACGGTCACGATTAGCTTGGAACGGCACTAACTATATGCACTTGCGCAGTGCCGTTCTAGAATGGTTCTTCGCGAGGTTGGAACGAACCTTAAGACTCCGCTGTCCGCCTGTTTATCACCAGGCTGTATCTCATGAACCGTGATAGTTAGGCAGTTGACATTTTCACAGATGATTTTTGTTGCCGTTATAACAAATACTAATTTCTGGTGCTTCCTGTTTTTTTGTTTTTCATACATCAAATTACTAACAATTTTTTTCAATAGTTTTCCGTTTCGCTCTTATTTTCCAACTTTATTTGTTTTTTTACCTTATTCTTTTATTCTTTTCCAATATTGTCTCTTATTTCGTGTTTTTGAATGTTCTATTTCCATATTTTCCGCCCTTCCTAATTCTTTTTGCTTTTTATGTATTGTTCTTCTTTGTTTTGTTGTTTCTTTCTACTATTAATTATCTCATAGCTCTTACTTTTCTATCCTACATATTATTTTTTGTTCTTTTTTGTGTGCTTTTAAACCACTGAAATACACTTTTAAATACTTTCTATTATTTAATTGATTGTCTATGAAATAATTTATATTTCTCAATGGTGTTTCTCACCTATCCACTCATCCTGTATATTGTCTACACCCAAACTATATTATTTTTGTTTAAGTTTTATGTTTCTCACTTTACCAAACTGATGATTTATGGATAGTTGCTCAAAGAGTATCAAAGATCTTACTCACTCAAATAGTTCTAGGAATAAACCACTATGTTGGAGGAATTTAAAGTAGACGAAAAGCAATATGATATCACGTTTTATTTATGGAATATTTCATGTCGTATATCAGTTCCATAAGACAGATTCTCAATTCGTATGCTCTAATCCAATCGCTATAATACCAAATTTTATCAACCGTAAAAGCTCAAAAATATTCGGAACTAATATTTAAAGTACAAAATTTGGAATAAACTTTTTTTGCGATAAGGATGTTATGTAATATGTAGCATTTGCAACGTTGTAGCATTTACGGCTTTTTTAATACCGCCAAAAGAATTTTGCATTGTGGTTGTAAGTTCCATGAGAAGATCAATTCAAATTTGAATAATTGGAAGAATCTTTTAGAGAGGTGTTTAAATGCAGATTACAAGAAGGTCGATTGGCACAGTTGGCCTAAAATCTTTTGTGAATATCTCACATTTATATTTCAGTCCAAGATATCTAGGCTTCTGAGACCTATTATCCATTTTGGAGCCATGTCTGGAACCTGATCAGTTTCTAAGTGGATTTGTGCCAGGTATTCAAGGCGTTGACGGACAAATTATCTGCAGTTGCATCTCATCCTCATCATCTCAGAATCTGCATTTTCCACTGTCCAGTGTACATAAGGAATTCCTGCGTTTTCGCTGAGATTAGATTTCCGAAGCTCCAAGAGCAATTTTTTCCTGTTTTTGGCTGAGGATATTTTCCCAGTAGGTTGAACTAACTTTCCCTTCACCATCTTCGGAGTTCTTCCACGATACGCTTTTTTGAGATACCACAAAAAAGTCCTTCATTGAGAAGGTCAATTATTATTCCAACTTCTATCAACTTTTTCCCTACTTTTTTCTTTGAACGTTATGCCATGTTCCCTTTACCATATACGCATGTACACTCAAATGCAAATACAAAACTAGAGAGAACAGGTGAAAGTGATAACGCCTATGATCGACTTTTTTGCTGGTCAATTTGCTTATAGTGTAAGGACAATAGTGAACTAGACTTCAATAAATCGCACTCAATAGATTTCCACACAGCAAGTGAAATAAGGAAATTTAGTAGCCAAAGCTTGTGCCAGAAGAAGCCTATGTATGCTTTAGGTAAATGAAATAAAAAACTATTTCAAACTAAACTCAATTTTCTAACTTTCCCACACACAAACCCATCTTCACTTTTCAATCACTTTGTATAATGAGCATCTAACTCTCGAGTTTTTGTATAATCAAACAAGTGAAAATGAGAAATAAATCTTTACGAAATGTTTTCCTATTTCAACGTTCCACTAATGCATTGATCTCGTAAAGTTTCTTAATAAATTTATGTCTTTCAACGTTTGAGTAAACTCCCAATGGCCGATAAAGAAAAGGCAAGAATATAATCGATACAGGAAACTCTGCTCTGTAATTTACGCGTGATAGAACTCCATCTCATCAGCTCCGTCTACAATCTACTATACAACTCGATTTATAACTAACAGATTAGAGTTGTTAACTTTCTGGTCCGGCAAATTTATCAATTGATGTTAAGTTTGACATAAATAGCGCAAAGTTTCGTTTTTATTACGTAAACTACTCATAGAGTGTTTGTATTTGTGTGTAGAAACGAACAAAAGGAATTGTTTGATATTAAATGCGCTACATTTATTTTATTATATAAACTTCAAAACCTATTATTGATTCGAGAAATTAGAAGAGCCGATTACAGTAGTTTGATTTGGAAATATTCGCCAAAAACTGCGAAAAAATTACGAAACCGATACCAGCATTTCATCTTAACTTTGTATTTCTCATTTTTTATTATTTCCGTTCTTTTCCGTTCTACTCTGTTGAATTTGTAATGTTCTCGTTTTCTCTTTACTTTTGTGCTCATTTTTGGTCTGTTTTTTTCCTCTGCTCTTTTCTGGTTTTTATCATTTCTGTTCTTTTCTGTTCCTTTCTCTTCTTTTCTGCTATTCTCTGTTCTTTTTAACCTTTCTCTTCTTATCCTGTTCATCCCTGCTCTCCTCTGATCTTCTCCGCGCTGCTCTGTTCCTTTCTGCTCTTTTCTGTTTTTTTCTGTTCCTTTCTGTTACTTTCTGTTACTTTCTGTTCCTTTATGTTTTTTCTGTTCTTTTTTGCTATTTTCTGTTTTTTTTCATCCTCAATGTCCTTTTTTGCACATTTCTGCTCCTTTCTGTTCTTTTCTGTCCCTTTCTGTTCTTCTTTGTTTTTTTCTGTTATTTTTCGCTCTTTCCTCTTTTTTTCTGCTATTTTCTATTTTTTATCATCCTCAATGTTCTTTTTTGTTCTTTTCTGCACCTCTGTTCTTTTCTGTCCCTTTCTGTTCTTTGTTTTTTCTGTTATTTTTCGCTATTTTCTATTCTTTACTCTTTTTTACTGCTATTTTCTGGGTTTTTCATCCTCAATGTTCTTTTTTGTTCTTTTCTGTCCCTTTCTGTTCCTCTTTGTTCTTATCTGTCCCTTTCTGTTATTTTCTGGTCTTTTTTGTTTGTTTTGTTCCTTTCCAGTCTTTTCTGTTTTTTTGATCCTTTCTGTTCTTTTTTGCTCTTCTCTTTTCTGTTCCTTTCTCTTTTATCTGCTATTTTCTGTTTTTATCCTCAATGCTCATTTTTGTTTTTTGTTCTTTTCTGTACCTTCCCGTTGTTCTTTGTTTTTTTCTGTTCTTCTCTGTTCTTATCTGCTCTTCTTTGTTCTTCTCTGTTATTTTATGTCAATTTCTGTTATTTTCTTTTTATTTCTTGAAACTCCTTTAATTTCACTGCTTTTTCTAATTGTTCTGTCCTTCCATGCCCCTTTTTGCACTTTTCTATCACACTCTGTTTTTTACTGCACCATTCAGGTTTTTTTCCTTCCTGTACTTTGCTGCTCTTTTCATTCCTCTTTTTTTCTGTAATTTTTTTGTGCTTTTCTGTTTATTTCCGCATATTCTTGATTGTTTGGTTCGTTTTCATTCCCTAATATTCTTCGAAAAACCAGTTTAAAAACTGAAAGAAAAGGCTTGAAATCGGCTACATATTTAAGGAATAAAGGAAAACTGTCAAGAATAAGTTAAACTAAAATTGAACGAACTTAAGCACATCCGGTAATCATCCAATTTCATCATCCATCATTAAAACCCTTTTTAAAAGGGTAATGAAAATCAGTAGGTATATTCTGTTAATATTTTTAGATATAAAGACCGGTAAAACGGTTATATTAAGATTATCATCGAGTTATCTCAAAGGAATGCAATTTAAACTAGGTATGCTCATTGAATACTAAATTTCCATGCTTTAACTAGAAACTTTTATAATGGTCTTAGTCTTAACTTCTTGAATTTCGCATTGCTACAGCTTAGTTAATTACATAAGAGGAGTTGCTATTGAAATTCCAGTGGTGAATATAGCTATAAGATTTAAAAATAAAAAATTCCCGCATCTATGTAATTATTTTAATTAATAAGGATAAAAATAATACAGGAAATAAAATTACTTGGAATGGTAACAAGTCAACTCTCTTCAGGGTCGGAAACGGTGTAAGGCACTACCAACTGTTTTTTTCAACTTAGCGATAGAAGCCATTATCAAAGCATTAAGGGAGATAAAATGGAATAATTTAAATTGCGAAATATTTCCATGCCTACCCCTTTGTTCCAAATTTCCAACGAAACGAAGAGTTGAGAGTTGAAAGCTGAGAGTATACTGACAGAAGACCATGTTTTCACAATAAAACAAAAAACTGATACTTTTTATGTTATGAGCAATTGTCCTTTCCAATTATTCCATTTTCTCCTTGGATAGGTGCTATGAGAGTGTCATCAACAATAAGGGTCTCAATAATATACTCAAGTATCAAGGTAGATACATTCCACCGTTCAAATTTCCTTGTATAAATAAGCAATTTGTTGGCCAGATGCTGCAGCTATTAGACAATATTGGAACTAGAAAAAAATGTTTTTCCTACAACCACTATGCAAAACACGCTTTTCTTCACAAATTTTTATACGCAAAGCAGGTCTTTTCTTAATTCTTTTGATAACTGTTGGAAAAGTAATGCGAAAAGTACACGCTATGGCACTTTTCCGCACCGAAATGTCAAACAAAGTTACCAATGACCTGTCAACTTTTTTTGACATTTCAACATATTTATTATACTTAGAGAATTTCTGGGTGTGAAAATTTTAAATGTAAACCAAAAATAAGTAAACTAAATATTTGATTATTTATTTATTCATTGTTTACTATTAAACATACACTCCACTGATTTTTCTATACTAAATTTTCATTTTGTATGTTCTTTCTGTTCTAAGTTTTGATAAAATACCTAAGTATATAAATTTCTGTTTTCATTTCATTAATAAATGTGGTTGTAGAAAAAATATTGTGTACAACTTGTACGCAAATCACTTTTCCCACTCGCTCGATTTGCGGCACTCGCCACACGGCTCGTGCCACAAACTTCTGCGCTCGTGGGAAAAGTGACGCTTTGCGCACAAGTTGTACAAACTACTATTTTTTAGATTCAATGAAAACATTCTTAGTCGTTTTCTTTTAGATCATTTCTTATCTTCGTTTGATAATGGTGAAACTTTTTCCCGTATGCATCGCCGGCATAATAACTTTTTCCAACATCGGCATAATAATTTTTTCTAACACAGCCTTCCGTTTTATGTCTCTTTACCACATTGTCTGTCGGAAAATTGTCCATTGTTGGGCATATTTCCTCTCAATGGACTAATTCCACTATTGTTTATTCTACCTGTCTTATAACATGGTTGAAAGTTGATGCCGAATGTTCAGAAAAGATGGTATCAAATATGTTCAGTGTCGTAACATCAATGGAATTAAATTAAGAAGCCAGTGGCATTACTTTTATCCAGTTATTACGTATAAAATACGTTTTAATATAATATGAAATTATTATCAAATATAACGGAGGAAGGAAAAATATTTTTTTTGTAGGAAATTTTGAAGCAAGGGGTAGGTATGGAAATATTTCGCGATTTAAACTGATCTCTGCTATCTTCCTTAATGTTCAGAAATATCGACTAAAAATATCTATATGTAAAATCTTCCCCTAAATCCAATGGAGGAGACTAGAACGTTCTATCTCTCCAATTATTCGAGTTATGGGTACATGAATTTTCAGAAAGTGGATTTTCGAATATTTTCACTACTTTATCATTTATTATTCACAAGACGAAAACGCTTCAAGTTATGCTTTTGAACATTTTTTGCCCAAATTATCATTCTTTTGCAAATACTCTCCTGAAATTTCAGTTCAAAATTCATAGTTTTGTGGTATTTACAAGACTTTTTATGTTGAAAATGTGTTTTTTCTGAATGCGAAAGAATTATTTTACCAAAAAACTGACTATGGCATTTGTTTTCCCGTATCAAAAAACCCCCGGTTGCGAAGTTTAAGCCAATTCCATGTCGCAAAAATTTTTTTTGTTGGAAATTTTGAAGCAAGCGTATGGAAATATTTCGCGATTTAAACTGATCTCTGCTATCTTTCTTAATGTTCAGAAATATCGACTCAAAATCAATATCTATACGTAAAATCTTCCCCTAAATCCAATGGAGGAGACTAGAACGTTCTTTCTCTCCAATTATTCGAGTTATGGGTACATGAATTTTCAGAAAGTGGATTTTCGAATATTTTCACTACTTTATCATTTATTATTCACAAGACGAAAACGCTTCAAGTTATGCTTTTGAACATTTTCTGCCCAATTTATCATTCTTTTGCAAATACTCTCCTGAAATTTCAGTTCAAAATTCATAGTTTTGTGGTATTTACAAGACTTTTTATGTTGAAAATGTGTTTTTTGTGAATGCAAAAGAATGATTTTACCAAAAAACTGACTATGGCATTTGTTTTCCCGAATCAAAAAACCCCCGATTGCAAAGTTTAAGCCAATTCCATGTCGCAAAAATTTTTGTTGGAAATTTTAAAGCAAGGGGTAGGTATGGAAATATTTCGCGATTTAAACTGATCTCTGCTATCTTCCTTAATGTTCAGAAATATCGACTCAAAATCAATATCTATATGTAAAATCTTCCCCTAAATCCTATGGAGGAGACTAGAACATTTTATCTCTCCAATTAGTTGAGTTATGGATACATGAAGTTCCAGAAATTGGATTTTCGAATATTTTCACAACTTCCACATTTATTATTCATAAGACGGAAACCCTCCAAGTTAGGCTTTTGAAACTTTTTTTCCCATTCGATTATTCTTTTGCAAATACTCTCCTGGAATTTTAGTTCAAAATTTTCAGTTTTGTTGTATTTACAAGACTTTTTATGTTGAAAATTCGTTTTTTCGAAAATTTTATTACACTATCTGAATGCGAAAGAATGATTTTATCAAAAAACTGACTATGGCATTCATTTTCCCTTATCAAAAAACCCCCAGCTAACAATTGAAAGCCAATTTGATGTTGAAAATTTTTTTTGTAGGAAATTTTGAAGCAACTGCTATCTCCCTAATTACTTGGAAATATCGACTCAAAATTCATATCTATATGTAAAATGTTCCCGTGAATCCAATGGAGAAGACTATAACGTTCTATCTCTCCAATTAGTTGAGTTATGATTACATAAACTTCCAGAAAGTTCCAGAAAGTGGATTTTCGAATATTTTCACTACTGTCACATTTATTATTCCTAACACGGAAACCCCTTCCAGTTAGGCTTTCTCCCATTCGATTATTATTTTGCAAAAAACTGACTGTGGCATCTATTTGACCGTATCCAAAAATCTCTGTTCCCGAATTTTGAGCCAATTCCGACAAAGGGGTCGGCATGGAAATATTTCGCGATTTAAATTAATCTTTGCCATCTCCCTTACTACTATTATTTCTAAAACCAGTTTAAACTTCTCCACATAAGATGTATTTTGCTATAATCTGCTAAGTTCCATGAATATCGTTTTAATTATCGGCCTAGAATTTCATAACTATCCCTTTCTCCGTTTCAAAGATGCGAGACTTTTCAGGAACGATGGAAACAGAATGTAACTTCAATTCACTCAATAAACTAGCCAACGTCATCAACTAAAGCAAATAATGGTGAATGTATTTATATGAATAGAAATTTCGTCATCGGAAAAAGTTTTAAAATTTGAATCTCGAACTGCATCCAAAATATTAGTTTTCCAATTTGAACAATAACAGCTCAAAATGTAGTTTTTTTTTCAAATGGACCAGAACATAACCTAGGAGCAAAATAAACACCAGTCAGTGCTGCACCGGAAAGTGTGAAAGGCTTTCATTCATTCCAGTTTGTAACAAAATGTCCGATTTCACTTTGCCTTCTAATAGGATATTTGTTGAGTTTTTCCACATAGCGGACCCGAACAAAACTTTTACATTGTACGTAAAATAATTGACAGTCAGACGAGTAAATGGAAAAAGGATTTCACCGGCGGGCTAACAAATGTTTTAATTATTTTTTCCAACTATTTTTGCTTAACAAACAGCCGAACAAATCATCTGAAATAATCGGATAACATTGAAACAGTAATGAATACACAGCGGGTATCTGTTTGATCAGAAATTCAGACAAATTAAACATTAACAACGCATTTATTCACACAAATGTATAATGCCGCCAACCTAAATCAATACCAATTTTAGAATAACTAAAAAGTTAGTATCCACCATAGGGAACTTTTCAATAATAACATTAAGTCGTCTAAAAAACCTATCCACAAGTCATTTTCTTAATATAAATTTTAAAGCTCATTACAGTTTCCTGTAATATTGTCGTATTTAATAAAGTATTCTATCAACAGATGTCGAAAGAATAATTATTCATATTCACACTTCATATTTTTGAAAAATGATATTTTTCAAAAACAGTGACCGTTCAACTAAGGAGCAGCAACTACCTCCCGTGCAATTTGCACCGCCGGATATTGAATTACACTCCAAAGTCAAACGGGGTTGGTATATCCACAAGATATTTTAAAACATTCTGGTTTCAAAATATGTGTGTTCGTTTTATTTGTGGCATCAGACACTACTTGCTTCATCCGCACAAAGTTTACGCCTGGGAATTATTCTGAAATTTAAATAACACTTAATTGATTGAAATGGAAACAATAATGTGACAATTAATGTCTTTAAACTTTATAACTTTTTTGTTATCAAACATTGCAAAAAGAAACAATGAATTCATATCAACGGAATATTATCAATTAGGATATAATCTAGCCCTAACGAATACCCCAGTGGACAAAGTATATTTCACAAATTTCATTTACTCGTAATAGGTGGAGTTACTATTAGTCCATAATATTTCGGTGGAGTTAGGTTAGGTTAGCAAATTACGTACCCTCGAGGCGAAGCAGTATACATTGCGAATTTGAGTAAACACTGGCGAAGAGGGTCGCTCCCGCGGGTCATACTATAATTCAGAATTTCGAAGGTTCATAGGGATATTTCTAGAGCTAACTTTAGCTAGTCGTTTCCATTATGTGTGACTAATGCACTCGTTTAATCATTTTCTAGAAGTTAATATATAGGGTGGCCGGATGAAAACGGACCAGAGCCATTATCAGGAACTGTGTCAAAAATCGCAAGATTTTTTATCAAAGGGGGACAATTTTTGACGTTACTTTTGACTTCGCTACTTCCACCACCTAGCGGGGGTACGCACCGCCTCAAAATATTTTTCTTCATACCTCGGTCGAAAGTACGCACTTTCGTCCCTCATAGCAGGGACGAAAGTTCAACATTTACTCCCTGTGAAAAGTACACGCGTTTCCTCTATAACAGCGGGAGGAAAGAGTTTCTCATGCGTATTTATACTCGTAACTACGACCAGCGGCACTCGCTTCCGACCGGCTATGAAGAAAAATAGTATACACTCCACGGGCCGAAAGTTGAAATCTCGGTCCTGCGCGTCATGATGCCCTCGGCGAATTTCGGCCCTGCGCGTCATGATGCCCTCGGCTTCGCCTCAGAGCATCATGACGCGCAGGGCCGAAATTCGCTTCGGAGCATCATGACGCGCAGGGCCGAAAATTCAACTTTCGGCCCTTGGAGTGTAATATACTATTTCTTCATACCTCGGTCGAAAGTACGCACTTTCGTCCCTCATAGCAGGGACGAAAGTTCAACATTTACTCCCTGTGAAAAGTACACGCGTTTCCTCTGTAACAGCGGGAGGAAAGAGTTTCTCATGCGTATTTATACTCGTAGCTACGACCAGCGGCACTCGCTTCCGACCGGCTATGAAGAAAAATAGTATACACTCCACGGGCCGAAAGTTGAAATCTCGGCCCTGCGCGTCATGATGCTCCGAGGCGAAGCCGAAAATTCAACTTTCGGCCCTTGGAGTGTAATATACTAAAAATGGCATAAGGAATCGAGTAAGAGAACTTTAAAGCCCTTCCAATTCTCCTTATAACAGTCTTAAATCTTGGAATTCGGCATACAATTTTCAACAAATTACATTTTAAAATTTAAATTAAGTACAATTCGACCAAATCATTTCATCCGTGAGATTCGGATGCGCGTAGATCACGCGTACGACAATGTCGGCAGCTACCAGTCCTAGGCAGAACGTTGCACTGTAAAGATCCAATTGAACTGATAGTGGTACAGTCCGCGTAGGAATTTTAATATGGAATTTAAGTCGCTTGTAAAACACAAGAATTTGAGTGCACACCACGTTTATAATATCAGATGTGGAAAAGCTATGTCATGACTTTTTTGACAGTTTTTCACCACTAGAATGGCAAAGTCGATGCCAACATGCGCTCAGATGAGTAATAGTAATTCACGTTATAAGACCGGAAAGTAGTTAGGCTAGGTTAATTCTCCAAGCTTCCAGGACTCGCCTACGGCTCGCCCTGGAATCTGCTTGTCTCGACCTGAAAAACACTAATTTCCGGGTGCGTGACGTACAATATTTTTCTTATGACAGACACTTCGATATACATTTAATTCTTTATCGGATAATTCAAAATCTGAAATCATATTATTGTTAAATTTGCGCACTCGCGAATTAAGTTTGACATGAACGACAAATTAAAAATCAACGAACTGTCATCACTCTACAATATATCGAAACGTGGTTACCATAGTAACGAAATCAAGGTAGATTGTATAATAAAGTCATCCTCATGTCCATTTTCCGGTCTTGATCGGCAAAACGTTATTTTCTGGAAGAAAAATTGTCCAGAAAGTGTATATTTTCTGGCCGGTCTTAAAAAAAAAGAGTTTCTCAGCTTGGAACCTGCCTTAGATATAATAATAGATGAAATTATTATCAATCTTGGAGATGACGATGATGATTACGATATTGTGAGTTCTGAGAGTGAAAACAGTGATAGTGAGTGACAGATTTGTTTTAAACGGTGTCTCCATTTTGTAAATAAACAGAATAGACGTTTAGATTGGGTGTAATTTAAAACTGATGTCGTTAGTGTGGTATTTTAAATATTGTTTGTTGACTATAGGCTGCTTTCTTTAATGTATTTAAAAAGTTTAGACATCTTTTTGTATACAATTTTAATAACCGAGGATTTACTAATTGGATTTGGTCAGGTAAACAATTTGATCTGGTGAAAATGTGTACTTATGTTGAATAAATCAATCGATCCTTTGTCAACACTGTGTTGCGAAACAATTGTAATTGTAACTATAATTGTTAGTATTACAGTAGAAATTAAGTTTAGTAAAAATCGATTTTTATTTAGTTGTGCATTTTCCTCGATTCAGAAATATAAATTGAATTCCACATTTTTTACACAGTTAATAACTAAAATGGAATTTATTACCAAATTCTCTGGATTTTATTTAGGAAATATTTAACTAAGTAAACTTTTTCCTCCGAGTATACATGCATTCTGCGGGACTGAAATATATCCCTCTCGCTTCTTTGTTTGTGCATCTCAGAGTTGAAATGAATCTGGCCGAGGTGTACTTGTTTAGTTTTAAATAGATTTAAAATTGAATCTTTCCCATTTTCGTCAAAATGGTGAAAATGACACATGGGTCGTTAAGCAGTTTAAATGTTGATTATCTTGCTTTTGAATGTTTTTGTAAAATACAAATTGATACGAGAAGTACACACAAAAAACGTGAAACCAGTGGACTTGTATATCGAAGCAAAGTTTTGTTTAATTGAGTTTTTGAAAATTAAATTCCATGGACCATGATGGTTTATTCCATTGAGGATAGGGTTCATTTCCCTTTATTTTCCGAACAGTAATATGCTTAGATTGCTCGTCTGTATTTTGACCAACATTTTCCACAATGCACAATACGCAAAGCTAATTTTTGCCCAAAATCACATTGATGGCCCAAACTCAAGTAATAAACTGAAAACTGCAATAAACCAGAAACGGAATGTACGAAACAAGACAGAAACTGCACAGCCGCGCATACACAAAAAATTTAAAAATCCAAAGTAACAAAAAATATGGAAAACTCAAAAAACACCGGGTTGGATAATAAAGAACACAGCGAAGAGAAACCCTCCAATACGAAGTGCTCGCACTCCTGTTTAAGGGAAGCAAGCTCGGGGGTTTCTGATGGCTCAGCTAATGTCTGTTTTACCAGGGCGGGTAAAACGGATTTCAAAATTGGGCAGCGAAAGCACACACAACCGAATCGACATAATATCAAACAAGAGGGAAAAGGGAATATAGCCACCTTATATAGATAATCCCTGGCGCCCCCAGTAGAACAAAGGGAGGAAAGGGGGTGCAATGTTGTACTTAGCATCAACCCGCGGGCCTAAAAACATGGGGGAGGATGCTTTATGGGACGGGCTTTCTCACGCACACGTGTGTGTGTGTTTTGGCAGTTTGCAGGTGAAAATAATATCTACCTGATTAATCAATTATCTATTTTGTTGATCGTTTATCAACAAGGGATTAATTTATGAACCCACTTACGTACCTATTGTTATTACTTGAATATGATGTTGACTACAAGTTTTATCTTCATTCCAGTTAAGAGTTTTAGTAGGGCTGCCTTCACTTTAGGAAAGAAAACTGAATTAATAATGTATAATCAGAAATTAATCAACAACATATACCAGTACCTACTGCACTTATTGACCGCTTCTTGGTAAAAATCTTTCGAAAAATTATATTGTGTAAATCATAACTTAAATTATTGGTACGTGTGACAGTGATATTTCGGACATATAAACTTCAGGACAATGAACAACGGACCCCGACAACAATGGTATTCCACTCACCCTAAAACTTGTCTGTTAAGTGACCCTACAACAGTGGTCAGAATTACCCAAAACTTAAAACTACATAGAACAGTTAAACAGGGATTTGTATACATAATAGACGTCACAATAATGGTGTAAAACTATTAAAACGCTTTATAAATTGGAAAATTGATTTCCAGAGGATAAACCGTTCACCAGGAAGCAACATCTACTTCTCGGGCAATATGCCCCGCCAGACAATGAATTACACTTCCAAGATAAACGGGGTTGGTATATATGAAAATATAGAACCAACCATCCTGGTTTATAATTAGAAGGAATAATATCACTTGCACACCGGTTTCGGCGTATTTGCGCCTCATTAGTACATGGTAGATATTATTCGTCCAAAAGCTCTAAGAGCATAATCCTAGACTGGAGACAACGCTGAAATCACATTAATAGATTGAACCCAGTGGAGGGAATGCCAATGACTGAATCGAATAAAAACCGTACTTGCACATTATTTGGTTCTCTTTAATGCGAAGTATCGGAACACAATTAATTGTTATTTTTGTTTCCAACAATTATCTTTTGTTTCATTGTCACACCCTGAATGATTATCACCTCTACCCTAAAAACAGCTTAAATATTTTTTTGACATATGTTTCCATTCACCAAATATATAGGTCGATTCTGTGTTTTTCGTAATAGCTCACGAATCTGTAGCTAACGAAAGTTCTGTAAATGGGATTTTACAGAATCTGTAACTTTGCGATTCTGTGATGTGGTCTGTAACTCACTGAATTACAGATAGACATTTGAACTACTGTATGTCAAATTTCGATACTTCTAACCTATAACTTTAACCAAATAACCAGAGACAACCTCAAACTGTACAAAAATATTCCATTTCCAACGACAGCAGTCAATACACACGTAAATATTTACCTAATCTGTAACTATTTTAAAGATTCCTGTAAGATACAGCTGTACGCAGAATAGCAATTCCCCTGTAAAGTTACAGATTATCTTACAGACGTGCACAGAATAAACCCAATAGTTCAAAGTAACTTCCAAAATTGAAACACTGTATATAATTTAATTTATCAATGACAATAACCATAATAATAATGATAATCTATTCATCTATGTACAATATTTGGTCCCATACTCCATCCCAACCCAACCCAACCCAACCCTGTATATTTAACCACAGCGTCAATTAATCATAATAATTTATGACATCACTTGAAATTTTTGTGAGAATAAAATACGTTCTATTGCAGTGCACAAAAAACTTTTTATGCAGTATACTTTGTTTTTTTGATGTTTGATTTTTTCTTTTTCTCTCATCGCTTCAACATCTTTTCCTTGAAGGTTTGATGTCGCGTCGCCGGTCTAGGGGTAATGCACGGATCATATAGCGTTTAATTCAAAAAAATTAGCGACGCCATCAATCATCGTTATCTCATGATTAGCGCTGCTGGAAGACAGGCATCGGATCTCTTTTTGGCACTGCCGCTGCCAGCAACGACGGTACAGCGACGCGGTATATGTAAATGGCGCCGCGACGGAACATATTGTGAAAATGTCAGTTGAATGCCCATTTAGTAAATACCATTTGGACCATAACAGTTGACGTTCATTACATTAAATCATTTGCTACAAATGATTCACTCATTTTTTAATGAAACCATTACAAACGATACGTTTTCAGAAAGGAAAGAAGTACTACTACTACTACTTAGTCAGGCGAACCTTGGCCAAGACAAACTTAAGCCAAGGTTCCGGCACTGAGGCCCCTAGCGGGTCCATTGTGCCAGTCCTGCCACTTATACATCCATGAAGCCGAACCCCTCGATGAAGGACTCAATATTCTTCAGTGGATGCCTGCTTATGTCCCCAGAGGCCATAACAGGGACTCCGAAGATTCGCCTGCGTAGCACAGCCCAATGTGGACATACGAGGAGAACATGGTCCGACGTTTCGTCAGCCATGCCGCAACCCCTGCATAGGAGGATTTCCTCTAAACCTAGGTTACAGAGGTATTTTCTCAGACAGCAGTGCCCGGTTAGGAATCCTGCTATCTTCGTTAACCTACTCCTTGGTAGTTCTAGAGCAGCTCTAGCATGTCCATCCCCTCAATAGGAGCTTGGACTGCCTGAGACCCTGTAGAGCCCTCCAGTGAGCAAAGTGCTGGTTTCTTAACCAGTTCCTCGTCTGTCCTTGGGTTCCTGGAGTAAATTCCAGCCCCCGCCCCATCGCTGGAGCATGAACCATCTGTGTACCAGACGATCCCATGAGGCTGTGAATTTCCCAGAATTCTCTATTCTGGATCTTCACCAGGGAAGGAGTGATGCTTTCCCATAGGGTGAAAGTATGTGGGGTGCTTCATTAAAAGACAGAAGATGTGGATTGATTGATTGATTTTTTTTCCGAGCCCGTCTGACAAGTCTCCGATACTCGAGAATCCTCTGACCCTCTTTTTGCAAGTTCGTCAGCTTAATCGTTGCTCTCGATACCCAGGTCAGGTTGACGTTATTCCGTTTTGCTAACGTCTTCAGTTCTTCGATGCAATTCCCTACTAGTCTAGAGGTCACTTTCTGGCGATTGATTGATTAGTTCGGCACCACCAGCTGAATGATTTTTGTCCTCTTGGTTGATCCGTTTGTACAAGTAGTCCTTCTTGGAGAAATCCTCTCTTGGGAAGAGAAGGGTATATCTTCAATGAAACAGTGCTTCATATTCGAAGATAATGTGTAAGGTTGTTGCTTCCTCTTCCATGCTCAACCCCCTGCTGTAGTTTTTAATATTTCAAACGCTGGTTCAGGAACAAAGAGATGTGGAGCTTTGTCTTCTTCTCTCCGATATGGATTGTTAGTCTTCTTCTCTCCGATATGGATTGTTAGTTACGTATTTTTTAGGTAGTGTTTCATACAGTCTTATCTGTCCTTCCTTTGTAGTCCTAGTTATTAATTTTCCACACATGGTAATCAATCTTTGAGTTTATTTACTGTTGCTTGACTCTCTAAATTGTACTTTCGCTTATTACAAAAGTCAGTAAATTATCTCCAGACGTATGCTCTGGACACTCCAAGATGATGTTTTGAATCGTTCCGAAATGATTCATTATAACTATTTTCTACCTTACAATGCAAGTTTCAGCTCAATCACGACCGATAACTAATTGTAGTATATAACATATTTACATGAAGGAAATAGGAAGTGTAAATATACACCTTCTTTACACTTATAAAATTAGAAATATTTTCAATTGAAGTGAGTCAATTTTCTCTGGATCATTCATTTGATTGGATTGTGCTTAACAGCCCAGGCACTTGAACTGAATCATTTCCCATGTTATCTACTTCCATTCCAGAAGCTTTGTGTCTTTTATAAAATATAGGCCACTAGTTTGACTGGAGGGATTTTCAGTAGTTGTAATAGTTGTATTATTTCCTCTCCAAAGTGCTTCCGTCTGAGTTCATGTAAGTTCTCCCAGAAGCAGAGTATCATAGAGTTCACATTTCCTGCACATAGGTTCACTAACTTCCTCAGGGTGCAGCGTCCAGTCACCAGGTCGGTAACTGTCTTCAAATGTCTCTTACTGTTTCAATAGCCTGGTTCACAGTTCCTCGTCTACCTTGTTCAGTAAACTCTTTGTTTGGAGGTGCCCTTGTGTCGACCTCCATTTGAGTTGGTGTTTCCTATCCAGCCAGTTCCCGATTTCCCCTCTTATGCAATTTTTTTGTGATTTCACAAAATGGTTCCGGACCTATGAAGTCTCCTTTAGCGCCTTCTTTAGCCAACTGGACAACCATTTCATTACCTGCAATCCCCTCATGTGCCGGAATCCTTATTAGACACTTTGTTGTCTCTTGACAGCCTGTTGAGGGATTCTAATTCTTTTAATTATTACCGAAAGTCAAGTGAAAACCACATTGGAGTATACAAAAATAGTAAGTTTACATCTTAGAGTAATACGTACTACAAATAGAGTCCGCAAGTCAAAACTATCTGAAAAGACGGCTTACATTCTATCGCCATACATATGGTTTCATCAATGACTTCCAAGAAGTGGGGAGAAACTGTCGGACTAGTCGGACAATGCCACTGGCATAAGGTGAAAAGAGAGGTTAGGAAAATTTCGACTGTTTTTTTTTGCAAATTTGGCACTGACGAACCATGATTTTCACAAAAAAAATATTGTTTTTAATTATATCTGTACGCACACAAACAAAGATCAGTTGAAAAGACGAAAACAAGGGCTTCAATTAACTAGGAACGTTGAAACTTCGTAGTAAAACCAGGTAAAATTGATAGTAAAATGGTTTCCACCCTTTTCCAGGTGTTGCCATATTTCAGACAGACAAAATTATTATTCAAACCTCAAAAGTTTCTATCGTATCCTATAATTCAGTCGCAATGCGAAGGAAAAGTAAGACATATGGCAAAGGGTCGGCAGAATGTGATGTGATGTAATGTTGGGTTCACTTTTACATGTAAACAAATGTTTTTAATGTATTAATCTGAGGTTTGAATGTACGCGTTCTTTACACTTGTGAAATCAGAAAAAATTCCAATTGAAGTGAATCAAACTTCTCTGGATCATTATATAAGTTATCAGTGATGTAGCTTGAATAGTATCAAAGAGTTAATTGCGTGATATACTGGTTCAACCGACACCCTAATCCCTAAATAGCCAGATCGGTTTGGCTCGACGACACCTCAGCTGTTCCTGAATGCACACCGACGAGGTAAAAGAGTCCCAGCCCCCATTTCGGACTGCATATATTCGAGTTATTGATGGAGTCGAGCGAATGCTATTAGAAAATAATGAACGAGACTGGAGAGTTAATTTATTACAAAATCCAGTTAAAATAATGATCAGTTATCGATTTTGTAAGATTGAAAGCGGCAGCTATGGTTATTGAAAATGCAAACCTTAATTATAGTAGGAAAAATCCGACTAGTTATTTATTATTAATAGATTACAAAAGGATTTTAGCAGTGAGACTTGTTTACATAATGTACAATAAACGTTGAACTAATAATAATAAAATCAAAGATGATAGTTTTATAATATTATAACGCATTACAAATTGGAAAATTACCTTTCAAAGTAAAGGAAATGTTGAGAATGCAATAATAACCCACATGTATAGAATTTTTGTTGGTGGTTAGATGTGGGGATGGCGCTATTATCGCATTCTTAACATTTTCTTTACTGAGGATAATGTATTGATGTCATTTCAGCATTGTCTTCAATCCAGGATTATGCTCTCAGAGCTTCTAGACGGATGATATCTACCTTGTACTGATGATGCGCAAATACACCGAAACGATTCTACAAGTGATATTGTTCATTCTAATTATAAACCGTAATATACCAGCTCCGTTTAACTTAGAAGTGTATTTCAATGTCCTTCGTGGTATATAGCCAGGGAAGTAGTTGTTGCTTCTTAGTGAACGGAATGATCTTTGAAAAGTAATTTTCAAATTTGTAAGGCGTTTTAAAAGTATTAAACTATTATCTTTGACATGTATTGATAACACGCTTCACTAAAATGACAATTTTTCACATAAAACTGTAATTAAGTAAATAATAAAACCACTAGCAGACTTCTTTAAAAACCAAGTTGATTACTTAATTTCATTTGAAAAGCTACTGAGACTCAGGAATAATGCTAAATAGGAATTATCTTTCCTTGTCGCATTATCTACCTGTGAGTTAACAATAGTTTAATTTCAATTTGTTCAGGTATCCATTCACTGGCGCATGATTGACCATAATTCTCAGTTAATTCAGAACAAAGACAGTTCCGCTATCAGAAATGTATATTTTTGCTTGCATTTGTCCCTCAAATATTTTCTTGTAGCTCCCTGATGCAGTTTATAACAGACTTTTTACAAATTTCATTGGTTTATCAAGCATTTGCTTAGTTCAGACTGTGTATCCTGTGACGTAACAGTGTTGTGATTAGACACACAATATATTGTATTTTCTATATATTTTATTCATTAAATTCTGACAAGTAAATTATTTGACATTAATACATTCTATCTATGTATAAACAACAAAACAATAATCCTTAACAACTAGAATGTGAGTTAGTGTAGATTAAATAGTTAAGTATTTTCTACAAACAGCTCTTGGTTTCTATCGTTGAGTGTTGTATTTTTCACTCAACGTTTCTATTCAGTTATCCTTGTCTACGTCCTTGTACATTTGTTCACTGGTGTTACGGCAATTAAAGAAGGAACATGTCAACAGTAAAGAACTGAGTAATATTGAATTTTCATAAATTTTGTTGGCATCTCGGGAATATTCAGGTTTATGTACTGTTACAGAAACATACTGCGGTGATATTGTTAGGGATAATCATAAGAGGGAAACAACAAAAATCCTCTTTAAAAGTAGACAGTTAAAATATTTATATATTTATTTTAATACCAGTAGTAGGGCTACATTAAATTATGTTCATAAACATTTTATGGTCTATATCTCTCCATATTGAGTTTTACAGTTTTACCGACTGATTTAGATAATTTATAGATTAGCTTCATCTTATGTAAAAATAAGAAACTTTACAGATGTCTTGTTCTATGTTTATTGCTCTCTATTTTTGTCAACACACTCAAAAGGAAAATCTTAAAATCCTGTCAGTTTTGTGATTAGATCACAGGATTTCGCAGGTTCACTTCGTACAAAAACTGCGCTACCTCACGCTGCTACCAAATAGTCGCTAGTGTATTATCGTTTATTGATTTTGCTGTGTAATTCACTCTGTGTCAACTCACCCAACTACGTCTCAACGTTCGACTTACCATAGATCTAACCAACCGTGTCAACTGGTTTGCCGTATATTATGGATATTCTTTGCTCATGTGCATGAATACACCTCCTGTAACAGCGAATCTCAACTGGTACATTGATGGCTCTAAAACAGACTCTGGATTAGGAGCCGGAATATATGGGGTACAAGAGAAGGTCACAATCTCTCTAAGCCTAGGAAAACATGCCACTGTCTTTCAGGCAGAGGTAATGCTGTGCAGAAGAGTTGATGAGACGGGAGGTGGATAACCAAAGAATCATCATCTACTCCGACAGCCAAGCAGCACTAAAAGCTGGTGTCGCAAGGCCCTCATCAGACTAGGTAGTCATAATAGAGTGACCCTAGACTGGGTGCCAGGTCACCAAGGAATAAAAGGCAATAAAAAGGTCGATTAATTAGCCAAGCAGGGTGCGACTGAGGTCGTGATAGGGCCAGAACCTTCCTGTGGAACTGCAAAAAATCTCACTAAGAAGAGCATCCATCAATGGATAAACAACCAGGCGTTGCGCTGGTGTCATAAAACCCCAGGACAAAGGTACGCTAAACTATTCCTTAAAAGCCCTTCGGTCAAACTGTCACGCGACCTACTATGTCAAAGTCGAAAAACGACGAGGATGATGGTGGGAATGCTGATCGGACATTTGTAGGAAGCAAATGCACACAATTGGCATAGCAGATGACAGCCTATGTAGGTTTTGCCAGGAAGAAAACGAAACCGCGGAGCACATACTCTGTGAGTGCGAAGGCCTAGTAAGGATGCGGTTTCACCTATTCGGATAAGGAAAACCGAGGGCAGAGAGCTACGCAAGGGAGGCGGTGTCCAGGCTATTAGGTCTAGCAAAAAGAATAAAGCTAGATATCGAGCTCTAAAAATAGGGAGGATCACAATCAGAAAGACTACTTTTTAGTTTTGAGTGGAAATCCTTGGTCTTTCACTTTGTGGTGAGTTTCTCACATAGACACTCGCCCAACCAAGTTGTATATACCGTACACTGGAAATATAATTTTTAGTGTCAACAATTACTCAAACTTAGCTGTAATTGTGAAGACAATAAATTGAAGAACTTTTGTTTTGAAAGTTATGTAGACGTTTTTTTATAATTGGCTATTTCAACCCTATCTAGTTTTGTGCCAAAACTTCGAGACATACGTTTCTGCATCATTAACTGATCCTGTTTAAAAACACTTGGCAAATAGTTTTGGATTCTTTTTAGTATGCTTTCTTGACAAAATAACATAGCTAAGCTTAGTGCTCGAATATATTATAATAATAATTTATATTTTCGATCAAATTAACCTCTACCTACATTTTTAAAATAGTCTAGCGTTAACACAATCTTTAATGATGTATTAAGTAAACATCGCACAAAACTTTCAATCCACAAGGGAGTCAAAAACAATTAAAACTAGTTGGTGGCGATGCCCAACATCAATTTTGGTGTTGGCGTTGACAAGCTGATCTAAGCTATAAGTGTGCCAACATTGTGGTAAGCCTTAACATATTTCGGAGGGTCTTTGAAGTTTCTGAACGTAAAGCGGTGGAGTGATTTGGAAGTTTCCTCTAACTTTCGTATAACTTTATAGGTAATTTAATTAGTATTCGAATATAAAATATTATCGATTTGATTGCATATGGAGCTGGGTTTTATTTTAAAACTTATGCTTATTAAAGTGCAGCCTCGGATGAATTAAGAGTGTAACTTGGAAAGTTAAATTGCTGAATATCAACAGAATATTTACGAGGATGTATTGATATCTAGTTAGCCTAGACCAGTTCCATGCATAAACAAAATATTGCGTTACCATAGCAACGAACAATAACTTATTAGAAGTGTCAGTGTGAAGTTTGACGTCAAAAAAGTATACCATAGTTACGCAATAAATTAAAAGAAAAAAGATGTCCACCGAAATTGTGAAAATCGAAAAATTGGAGTATCGAGCCATCATCAAGTACCTGTATTTAAAAGGGTTAAGAGGTAAGCAGATTTACGAAGATATGCTTAATACCCTTGGTGATCAATGTCCTTCGTATGCGACTGTGAAAAATTGGACTACAAGCTTCGAAAGAGGTAAATTTTCCATTGGCGATTATGACCGATAGGGAAAGCCAGTTTCTGTGTCAGTCCCCGAAAATATCGATGCAGTTCATGACATGATTTTATCAGACCGTCGAATTGGGCTAAGACGGATCTGAAACACTGAATATTTCATACGAACGCGTTCATCATATAGTTCACGTCAATTTGGACATGAGAAAAATTGCTGCAAAATGGATCCCCAAATGTTTGAATGTTGACCAAAAGCGTGAACACGATGTAGACTTCTTAAATCGAATTGTTACTATGGATGAGACTTGGGTACATTTCTACGATCCAGAAACAAAGCAACAATCGATGGAATGGCGACACTCTGGTTTTTTCAAGACCTAAAAAGTTTCGTGTCCAGAAATCTGCTGGAAAAGTTCTTGTTTCAGTTTTTTCTACGGGAAAAAACTAAAGAGAAAAGACGCGGAAAGCTATCCAAAGGTGTTTTGTTTTTGCAGGACAACGCCCCTGCACACAAATCTCATGTTGTTATGCAAAGTTTGAAAATGAATCTGCAATTTCTAGAATATCATATAAACCTGTTAAGAAACTACCTACCGAATCAAAATTTTCTTCAATCATGAGAAATGGAATTGTTCGTTTCCAAGTGAACAAATTGTACAAAAGTACCATTGAGTAGATTACTAGATAACCAAACATTACGCCGTTAGATTTTCTTTTTAAAAAATTTTATTATTGTGAGTGCATGGAAATTACGAAAGTTCTAGCTTCCATATTTACTTGAATTTTAGGATTTATGAAAAAATGAAAACCCTCCATAATTTTTTACGATCAATCACCTCCTTAATTTTTTCACATTAATTAAGAGACACTGTATTTTGTATATGTCAAGCATAGTGTTTTATTACATTGAATTCCGCGAATGAAAAATATAACTACTTGATATGTGACAAGAATTCCTCATAATAATGAAAACCACGATGTATGTTCTGGCATTGTAATGAAAAGCGTCAAGAGTGCATGTCGTTTGGCATCAGAGTATGCCTTAATGAACAGGTAACACTAACTCTTATAGTTTGTCGAGACATCTAAATTTTCGTTTCGATGCTTTTGTTTCAACTCATCATCGTGACAAGATGATTTTGTGAAGCACTGCCTACCATTACTAGCGTTCAGTGAATTGCAAGTAGTTAATTTCATTCTAGTTCTTATTTTTGTCATTCATTTGTGGATAAATATTTTAATAAACGTTATCGGAAAACTAATTTGAATAAAGTACCTGGCCTATCACATAGTTTAACTGTTACTGTTTTTTATTTTGATTAAAATTTTGGGTAGAAAAATCTTCGTTAATTTTTGATAGAATGTCTCCCTGAATATTAACTTTATTGAATTTTTTTCCAATTTCTCGAGCAAAAAAATTTGTTTCTGTGAATTTGACTCATTTTTTAAATGACCTAACCAAAAAATGTCACCTAAATCAGACCAACTGCTTAGAAGGCGCTCAACATGAACCCGATTGCAGCGCCATCTACCGGGACTAATTGCGAATCTAAACCAACAACTATCTTAAACGCTAACAAAAAATTTCATCAAAATCAGTCGTCATTTAGGAGGAATTCAGTGACACACACGCACAGTAGAAATATATATAAATATATATACTAAATCCTATAAATCTTCTTGAGCTCCGTCACTGAAAAAAAAAGGTGAATTGACGTGAAACTGTAAAAGTGTATCGATTTGTAAGGTTATCTACTGCCCTTCGACGATTTTTATTGTTGTTCCTTTCAAATTTATGACTACAGGACTATTACTGTCGTATATTGTATGAGACATATATCGGCTGGTGGATTCAGGACTGAATTATTTTCAAGCAGGACACTATAGAAAATAAACACGTATTTTTTGGAAAATGTAAATGAACACTTCCATCTCAGAAGTCCGATGGATACGTTGAAATAAACATAATATTAAAACTGTAATGCGCCTAGTATAATAAACTAGTTCAACAGTTATTACACATTAAAATGTAGTGTCAGTGACAAAACATGCAAAGTGATTTGTAATCGAAAATGATAAAGATAATATTATATGAGAATTGATTAGTGTTAAGTTGATCATAATGAAAGGGTCGTAGGTGGGGAGGCTCAGCGAGGGCGTGTATTTAGTTCCAGCTACCAAAATAGGTTGGTCGACTGTTCAGTGCCCCCCTATTTTAACCGCTGTTACCAGAAACAAAGATTAATTTTTACAAATGATATTTTTGTCTCGTTATCGTTAAATTTTTTTCGAGCTCATGCACTATTAGGTAAAACTAAACACGTTCATCCGGCAACAGTATTCTTTGGCAACAGTGTCCTTCACAGAGAGAATTCACTAGTTGTAGGTATTCAGTATTTTCCCAATATGGAAGAAGTGAGTGTGTTAAGCGAATAAAAAAATACAATCGTTATTACGTAACCTGTACATCTTGAAATTCACAGGCCCGTATTTTGAAATTATTCGCAATTCTACATCGTGTTCCAGAACGCCGTGCTGGATCAAAGGTACATTTTTAGTAGTAGGACAGTAGATAGGTATTTTAATTCAAATTTGAATTTATGCTTGACTTCTCTGTTGCAATGATATTAGGTTTTAGATTTCTTCCTGAAAATCGTAATGAGTTCAGCACTTTGAACTGCACGATTTGAAATTAATCTGTTACAACCATACGTCTGTGAAGGTCTGCTTCCATATCTAAGAAACCGTATACAGGGCAACTCGCCCAAACTCTAATATATCAACTTCACAATTTTTTTAAATGGATCACCCTGTATTTTATATCGGTAAATGGAAGTTACTTAACTATACTTGCCTCACTTATTTCCTTCTAATTAATTACGACTTTTCCTGTGAATTTTCCAAATATCGTTTGTTATATTTCATTTCAAATCATTCGAATTACATATTATATGGAATCAAAGCAAGAGTAAAGGATTTTGCTGGAACGACAAAGGAACAACTTCATTAAATGCTGTCGAATTACTGACTGTAATTATACAAAGGATGGGAATTTGGGGGAATATGTTATGAGTAAGTCGTTTTAGTACAAATTTCTTGTTCATGATTAAAGCATTTTACCTTTATACGAATTGAGATTGAATCTTCCGAATTATTGTTTATGATATACCGAGTGTTGAGACAAATTTTGGGATAAAACTTATATGTAGAATAAGAATTTGTTTGTGTAGTAGAGTCCGTTTCAATAAGGAAGAAGCCACCTGAAGTTGCAGTCGATGCGCGACCTTGATGTCAAAACCAGCGCCATATTTAAAAATTGATATTTTAATCTAAATCAGTAGCGTAACGTTTTCACATTTTGTAGGGTAACACAAAATTAAAAGTATTAGAACTATATAAATAACTGCTAAGTGCAGTAGACTATATGAATTATTAGCAGAATTCAATTATTTTTGAAGTAATGTATACTCTTCCATATATTTCATAACAATCTGAATGCCTTGAGTAATATATTGGATTATTATACTTTTTTATTTGACTTACCGATGATTTTTTAAAGGAATTTGGATTCCATGTTCAGCTTCAGACTCCATAAAAGTTGCACCGTTTTTAAGAATCTGTCGGCCTTCACTGTGGATAACTTTTCTTTTAACACCAACCAGTTTTGTAGAAGACATGGTTTTAGATCAAATAAAACACACAACACTCACAAATAAACTAGCAGAACGTCTTAAAATATTCAAAAATGAAAAATATTCGACAGTAAATGATTGTTTCAAACACAACCTCAAATGTCAACAATTTAATTGCTGTCGGCATGAAACATCGCTTGTAACGCCAATGGCATGGAACGATCGCTCGACAGATTTTGACTTATGCGCAGGTCGGTACGCCAACTTTAGGTGGCTTCTTCCTTATTGAAACGGACTCTAATAATTATTCTGAAGTCTTAAAAGTTGCTTACATATCCAATTTCCTTCTAATAGTCTAGTGATCACCATTATTTGGTTCTGTATAAATATAATGAAGTTTTAAGCTAATTAATAGTATTTTATGCAACGATCATGTATTAATAACCATTACACGAGAGTTGCATACACTATTTGTTCTACGAACAAGATATTTTATTTGAATTCAACAGCATTGATTTTTTTAATATTTATTTATACAAATAAAAAATTAAAGAAAAATAATTTCTTCAACTTAATTTTTATTCCTACAAAATAACCACTATAATAACTATGAATTAATTTAACTATTAAAAATAAACATAACCGAAGTCATGAGTAAGATTAAACAAAATAAATTATAAATTAAATTTCAATCAATTTTGTTTGAATACAAATTTTAAATAGTACAATTATTACTAAGAAGTACTTGAGGTGTACCAAACGAATTTGTACTCGTAGATTTCAGGTGGTGTGTATGAAAACTCTTCGTCGCTCGACATTATTTCTTTTAAAAAGTGGAAGGTATCTACCTTTTTGACTAACGCAAAAGATTGAAATTGTGATGAAACACGAATCTCAGAAACTGTCAAACATTCTACAGAAAATATTTGGTCTGTCTACTTGGTTATTTGAAAATCTAGATTTATATTGGTCAATTTTTCAGTTTCATAATGAAAACCAGTGTTATAATGAGTATCATTATGAAACTGAAAATTGGCATTTAATTAACAACTTATAGTATTGTTTTATTTCATCGTTACCGATAATTCTTCATGTACATTTTTGAAGGGAAAACATCTTTAGACGCGTTGAGCACTTTTTGGGTGGAGCAAAACATTGAACTCGCTTCATCGTCAGGGTTTCCATGTTATGCAGCACACAATATGGGCGTATGATAAAATTTTTGAAAAGAGGTTCATTTTTGTGTCAAAAGTTCCATTTACAATGGAAGTACCATAAAATTTATAAAACGTAATCACCGATTTGTAAAAATTCCCATTTACCATTGGCGTACGATAAAATTTTTAAGAGGGTTAATTTATTTGGAATAATTTCCTCCCATCATAGGCATATGATAAAATTTTTGAAAAGGGGTTCATTTCTGTGTGAAAATTTCCATTTACAATGGAAGTACCATACAATTTATAAAACGGAATCACTAATTTGTGAAAATTCCCATTTACCATTGGCTTACGATAACATATTTTTAGGAGGGTTGATTTATTTGGACTAATTTCCTCCCATCATATGCATATGATACAATTTTTGAAAAGGGGTTCATGTTTGTGTGAAAATTTCCATTTACAATCGAATTACCATACAATTTATAAAACGGAATCACTGGTTTGTGAAAATTCCCATTCACCATTGGCATACGATACAATTTTTAAGAGGGTTAATTTATTTGGATTAATTTCCTCCCATCATAGGCCTATGATAAAATTTTTGAGAAGGGGTTCATTTTTGTGTCAAAATTTCCATTTACATTGAGAGTACTATACATTTTATAAAACGGAATCACTGATTTGTAATAATTACCATTTACCATTGGCGTACGATAACACTTTTAGGAGGATTGATTTATTTGGACTAATTTCCTCCCATCATATGCATAATATGATACAATTTTTGAAAAGCTGTTCATTTCTGTGTGAAATTTTCTATTTACAATGGGTGTACCTACCATACAATTTACAAAACGAAATCACTAATTTGTAAAAATTCCCATTTACCATTGGCGTACGATAAAATTCTTAAGAGGGTTAATTTATTTGGATTAATTTCCTCCCATCATAGGCGTATAATACAATTTTTAAAAAGGGGTTCATTTTTGTATGAAAATTTCCATTTACCGTGGAAATGCGATAAAATTAATATGAGGGATTAATTTATTTGTTCAAATTTCTCCCATCATGGCCTTACGATAAAATTTTTTAAAGGGATTATTTCCTTTGTAAGAATTCTATATCATACAACAACATTTTTCGAGCGAATCAAGTTATTTGATAAATTTTCCATTTGCTATGGAAGTGAAAAAAAATGGATTTTGTTTTCACTTCTGTCAGCAGTCCTCAAGACTGCCTATTTGCTTTTTTTCGAATCGTGGTCTTTGGAATGGAATTTCACGATATGTGACATATAGATCTTCTTAGAACAGATTACGTCGCCGGTTTGACGTTTTCTTGGTGGGTCTGTTCTTGTATCGTAGTCCAAGTTTAAATTTTGCATACCAACTAGAAATTGTCGACTGATGAGATGTGCTTCATTGCCGAAAACAGAAATCAACTAGGCAGGGAATTCTTGTTGAGACAATTGTTTTCAGAAATTTTACTCGGCTCAATTCGATTTTTCGTTAAGTTGGCTAAACATAAAAGTTAATTTTCACCAACGATTCAATTGGACCTTCCTCTGACATCCCTTTTTTCATTATGACTGCCTAAAAGATCTTTCACGCTTTTGGTAAGTATACTACCTAATATTTATTCAAAACCTCGAACACCCATTTCAACTCATTAAAATGTTATATCTGAAAATTAACGACCAGTTTGCCGACTTTCCGGTAGCACGTATAGAAAAATTTACATTTCCCAGTTCAAATATGCCAAGCGATAATTTTAGTTTTCGCGGAAGTTTCTGGTTACGGAGTTAACTACCTTTTGTAAGCTCGGCACATAATGCAATATTTAATTTTCTTCGAAGATGAAATTACGCTCGTCTATGAAGCGTTTTAATGAAAGATTTTTTTCCATGGACGTAAATATTTTCGATTCTGTGAACCAGAAGATTCAGAGCTTCATCTTATAACCGGAAATGTGCCTCGAATATTGAGAAGGGGCATCATTCCAGAATTTCTATATTATTTCATTGGTCTGGACCATATTTATTTAATCTGGGCACTGAAGGACTTTTGCATTGTTTTTACAAACGAAAAAAAAAACATCTGTTGACATGGATCCGATAATGGGCATTTTAAGCCGTTGACAACCCACTTGTAGGGGAAAAAAATTCAAAAGTAATTTAAAGTGGTTACCCAAAAAATTTTTAGAACATATAAATTGATGATTTAACATTTCAAATTGATCCCCATAAAAATATAAATGAGAGCAATCTTTTTTAAAAAAGAATAACGAATTAAGATATTTTTAATGGTGGCGTTTGACTATTTACTATGTATTTTGGGTCGAAAAATTCCATAGTGATTCGATAGAAGGAATATATTTTGTGAAAATCCGATTTACTGAATTTTTCTTCAATTTGTCGAAAAATAATTCTTTTTCATAGTTTGACTCATTTTTTGAAATAGCTGTATCAAAAAACCTTCTCATGCAAAACTTAATAAAAATCGGTCAAGCCGTTTATAAGCAGTTGGGTGTGAACTAAAGGTCATTTTAGATTAGACAATTTTTCGTGCAATATTTAGTTCAAGTTTTGGAACAATATTTGGAATAGATTTCTTGTATGAAATATTGGCCAACTGTTTTAAGCTATTTTAAACTATTCCAATTTATTGACCAATATTTAGTTCAAGATTCTGCGCAGTGATTTGATCTGATGATAAAATAAACATAACCTCACATAACCTTTTCAAAAATTTCGTTACGTTAGTTAATTATGGACTCGCAGAAAGAAACGTGCAGACCTTAAAGCATAGATTAAAAGCGAGTATGTATGACAGTAGGTACACCTATTCAAGACAAAATCCAAAACATTTTTTTTCGGTATCGCGCGACATCATTAGTTTGTGGTGAATCTCCTGCAGAGTTGTATTTACATCGGAAGATGCGAATCCGTTTGGATGCAATTTTTCCTTATCGACCCAAAGCCTCACAGATTTCATACAAACCAGCACGTTCATTTATAGTGGGGAGAGGATCCAGACTAGAGTTGTCATAAATAATAAACACATATGCCAGCTCGAAAATGTAGAAAAGAAACTTAAGAAACTCCATTTTCTGGTCCTTTTAGACTCAGGAAGAACATTAAAGACATGTTAACCAATTGAAATTAACGATAGTCCGGAAAAAGACAGTAACGTTTGGACCCACTCAGTCATTCAATGTTCCAATGCTTCCAGCATTTCCTCAAAGTAATCCAGATTTATTGAATGAACGACATTTAGGTGAATCAACACCTGATACGTCATTATTACGACCTCAAAGAGAAAAACGTCCACCTGTTTGGTCCAAAGACATAAAATAAAAATTCAAGTGTGTGTTAACAGTATATAGGAATGTTTATATGGTTTAAAAGTTGTCTCTTTATATTGTAAAATAGGTTGTAATAGAAAGGGAAGACTTGTTGTGACCTTTTATTAGACTTGTTGATATTAATAATAAAGTAACATATGTCATAGAGAACTGCCAATAAATATAAAAAGTAATAAATGTCTATTTTCTAAAGGATGGAAATCATTCAGTTCCAATCATTAGTTTAGATCCTTCTCAGAATCATAATAATATTCTTCAACCATTTTAATACATAACCACGAATTATCCAGATTATTGACATTTTCATAGAACATTTTCATCATGAAACACAAACAATACAATCAAATTGTTAAGAAAATAGAACCTGTTCTATTTTTCTTACAATTTGACAGGGTAGGCAATCTTTAATACAATTTTTAATTTTAGACTAAACAATTTGAATTGTTCCAAAACTTGAACTGAATATTGCACAAGAAATTGTCTAATCTAAAATGACCTTAAGGCACTAAAGAGATGAGTATTCTCATCCGCCATTTTGGTACCTGAATTTTATTGTTTTGTGTGTTGAATTGACCAACAACAACGTCAACGTACAACAAGGCACCAAAATGGCGGACGAGAATACCTATGTCTACAGTGCTCTAGTGTGAACTGGGCACCAAAATGGCGGACGAGAATACCTATGTCTACAGCACTCTAGTGCGTTGGCGCCAGATTCGGTATTTCTACTCAGAGACGTGGCTAGCATCCATTCGTTGCACTTCCTCAATTTTCTAGTGCTAAAAGTCTGAAGGAAACTTGATAAAATAAAATGTTCTGTCCAATATCAAAAATTTTTCAACACAATATGTCAACTTGACACATCACAAAACAATAAAATTCAGGCACCAAAATGGCGGATGAGAATACTCATCTCTTTAGTGGCTTAGAGTGAACTCCATTGCAGCGCCACCTTTCGGGACCAATTGTAAAACTAAACCATACAGGGACCTAAATCCCGAGAAAACTCCATGGAAATCGGTCCAGCTGTTTAGTAGAGGTTTCATAACATACACACGTACAGAAAAATTGTTGATCAGCAAAAACAGTATGGGAGTGAAAGTAAGCGATCGTGGAATGGGTGCTTTGGAAATTGAGTGATGAATATTCTCGCGTAATTAATGAGAGGTGAGACGTAAGGGCGAGAGGTCGTCCGTTTCCAAGAGACATAAATACAATTTTCACTGCTCATGATTTTCCATGTGCTGCCATCAAAGTATCCAATGCCCTCTTCGCATTGAACGTCTCCACGACTATACTTGACGTACGACCTGTTACGCTTACCTCGCAATTATGCGAGAATATTTAATACTCAAGTGCCAAAGCCTTAGAGTAATACAGCAAGTCATTCATAAAACTATCCGAAAAGACGGCTAACATTCTATCGCCATACCTATGTTTTCATCAATGACTTTCAAGGAGTGGGGACAAACTGTCGGACTAGTCGGAAAGTGCCACTGGCTAATAGAACTATTGACTTACAGGTGAAAAGAGAGGTTAGGAAGATTCCGGCTGTTTTTTTTTTGCAAATTTGGCACTGACGAACCATGATTTTCAAAAAAAATATTGTTTTTAATTATATCTGTACGCACACACACAAATATCAGTTGAAAAGACGAAAAAAAGAGCTTCAATAAACTAGGAACGTTGAAACTTTGTGGTAAAATCAGGTAAAACTGATAGTAAAATGGTTTCCGCCTTTTTCTCGGTGTTGCCATATTTCAGACAGACAAAATTATTAACACGCATTTGTTTCGTTTAAACCTCAAAAGTTCCAAACAAAAACATATTTTTATTTCATAAACTACTCAGGATAATTATTTTAAAGTCGTTTTTATGTAATTTCTTAAAAGTACATTTTTATTTTGTAATTTTCTATCGTGTACTATAATTCAATTGTCGCAATTCAAAGGAAAAGTAAGACATCTGGCAAAGGGTCGGCAAGTTACCTTAGAATGTGATGTAATGTTCGGTTCACTTTTAAATGTAAACAAATGTATCTTTTTAATGTATTAATCTGAGGCCAAAGCCCGAACGCTTACTTCCGCTCTCATATTGGCTTCCCGATTAATCCAAACTGTTTATAATACACCTATTGAGACAATGCAAAAGGTTTCAGGTGAATCACGGCTGTTTCTTCTGCAATATGCTGTTATTTTTACATAATTCACTGCACTATACTGCAAAAGTGTATCGAATGGATTTCGTTGTGAAGTTAACTAAACTGTTGATGTGTTTCGGAAGACGAATCGCATTCGACAGTATATTCCAGAATTGTATTAAAATTGTTTACGATCTGTCGAGGTTTGCAGCCGTAAAATTTCTCGTTGAATTGACAGTGTAGGAGACGTAAAACATAGCAAAATATTCGCCTACACAAACAAAGTACTTAAGCAGTCCATATTTTCGTTATCTTGCCCGTAATTTCACAACAAAAACTACGCCGATGTAAGGAGATGTCAGCTCAGCTAGCTCCAGCCCATAAAATAAATCTTGGAAAAGCGACATTACTTTAATGCCTCACGAGTTCATTACGAAGCATCTAAATTTGCCAAGTCGAACGAATATTGCATCAATGAAGTAACACAAAGACGTACAAATAATTTTTTCAAACATTGGATGAAAACGAGTCATTCAAATGGTTTTTTTTATTTGAAATACCGGCAGTTTGTTAAAATTCTAAAGGCTTTCGCAAACAATAAACTTTATTTAATGGATTTCATTAGATGTGGAAAACAATAAAAACGAAAACCGGCAGAAGGGAACAGAATAAAACGTTTTTCGAAGTAATTTAATACATTTTATTGATCAATATCTCGGCAATATTAATAATGGCAATTTATCTTCTAAGCAAACAAATAAAAATTATATAATATATATTTCTGTTTAAACCAATATAATGAAGCTTTGATGTTTGTATGTATGCTTTATATCTAGTTGTAGATGTTTTGTGTTCCTATTGGTGGATAGACTATTAATGACTTTTTTTTCACTGTGATTGCATCGTTTGCAACAAATTACAATACACGTTTTGGATGTACGAAAAAAGCACATTATTTTCACTATTCATTGAGAAAATACTAAGGATACGTTCCAAGAGTAACAAGTTGCTAACCTAACCTAATTCTGAAAAATAATGGACACATGACCCTGGGATATGCTGATGACTTGGTCATCATAGCACAGGGCAAATACAATACCACAGTTAGAGATAGAATGCAAGAGGATCTAGTCTTGGTAACAACATGGATACGGTCGGAGGGACTGAATATTAGTCCTCACAAAACGACAGTATTTATGGCATTTACCCGTAGGAAAAAAGAGGGAGGGACTAGGACCTCTAAGAATACGAGGAGAAATTGTAGAAATTAAGGGAAAGGTTGAGTATATTGAGGTGTTAATTGACTCAAAACTTACCTGGAACCAACATTTGGGAAAAGTCATAAGGAAAGCGGAGACCACGCTAGTAGTGGCCAGACGTTCCTATGGGAAAAATGGGGGCTGAAACCTGACATGCTGTATTGGCTATACAACAAGGTGGTAAAGCCCACCTTTGGTATGGTTGCCGAAGATTCAGCAAAGAATGGCTATGATGAGACTAAGCAAGGTGCAAAGACTTGCATGTCTATCACAGGGACCATGAGACTTACTCCTACAGCAGCAATGAAAGTATTATTACACCTATCTCCCTTACACCTGGTGATACAGGGAGAGGCAGGACTAGGTATCCATAGACTGGAAAACTCGATAAGCAGCCTAAACGCTAGATCATCAGGGCACATGAATATCGTAAAAGTTGTGTCAAAGGACGTGCTAAGCATGAGAACAGACTACACAACCGCAGGTTTCTTCTCCAATTTCTTCAGCACCTCCTCGTTCTTCCAGCATCTAAACACATGCCCCACAACATCCTCCACCTCACACCTTTCGCACACTCCAGTCTCTCTTTTCATAATCTTGTGGAGGAAAACTATATCTGCTCATCTTTACAATTGTTAATTAAGAATAGTCGAGAGCTTCCTAGATTTATCATATTGTGTCTACCAATTTCTAATTCTTCAAGAAAATCTAGCTCTTGTTTCTTATCACAAATATGTAGTACCTACTTCTGGTTCTGTGTTAGGTGTTGATGAACGTTTGGTGTCAAGTAGATGTTTTTGCGTAATGTGATTTATCTGGCTGTTTTAATCTGTGTGTTAGTAAGTGTTCATTGTGTCTTATTTTAAAATTTTGACTGGTTTGACCAATATAGATAGCGTTACATTCTGGACATTTAGGTTTATTTATTCCAGATTTTTTTTAATAACTCAAGACACCCACAATATGAATTCGTCAATGAACAGATAAATCTAGGGAGGTCTCCACTATTCTTAGGTAAAAATTGTAAAAATCACCATATATAGTTTTCCTTGGTTTCCTATAACATTGCACAGTTATATTAATCTTGATTGGGAAAATTTATCCAGATTAGGGCTAATAATACCAACGCTTCATTATTTGTTTTATCATATCTTCTCCTTTTTTTCTATCCCCCAGCTTAGCTTAGCTAACTACAGAATTCTTAGCTGAGCTGAATTGTAGTTCGAATGCACTTTTCAAACGCTAAACAGTCAACAATATCGGCGCAAGCGCATTTGCATACAAACAAAACTGAAAAGGTAAACAAATTAATTAATCAAAAATTTTCGTTTCGTTTCGTTATTTTTTTTCTGTTCCTTGATATCCACCTGGGCAGGCACTCTGTAATTTGTATTTTAAGGAAAAAGATAAAGAATAAGCAAACGAAAAGAATCGCTATACTAGGTTAGTGGTTCCAGAGTGGTACTCTATAGGCGAATCTCTATCGCCTCGGCTATAGTTCGACAAGATTCGGGATCGTCAATCGGATAGAGAATAATCTACTAATAATTCAGAAAACATTATGCAAATTTGACTATTTCAGGATAAAAATAAAAAAGAACAAGAAATTTGACATTTATGTTAGCTTTGGTAACTTCACATTTTCATTTATGACACTGCTTAAAGTATTTACCTATTTGCTTGGTGTATAATTAATAACATTGTTTAGTGATTTTTTTTTAATAGCAGCTGCAAAGAATTGACATTCTGTTTTGTTCATTTATTGGGTTTTGTTAAAAATCTTGCCAGTATAATGATTTCTTGTAAATGAAATGAAAAACATTGCAAGAATAATAGTTTTTTTCAGGTAGGTATAATATTATTCCACACAACTAACCCTAGAAAATTGAAATTAATAACAACAACAACATAACCTCTTTTCTTTTTTCATCGAACAAAGATGAAAAATCTTACACATTGAGTAGAATAAGACAGAACGATATGTCTCTTAAATAGAAAGACCCTTGGAAATGTCGCTATCATTCGCTTTGCTATCGCATCTTCGGCCATATTCAGCTAGGCTCGGAAACGTCCGAACTCAGTTACAGTACGAAAAAGCAAAGAGAAGAGAATCTTTATCGCTGTTTTGTTACAGAGTGCCAGTCCTGATATGCTATAGTTAAGAGTGTTATTATAACGAAAAACTGTTGCTAAGATACATAGAAATACCGACAGCCATTAGTTTTGGATTTATATTATTGTATTCCACAAATGTTTTAAACCTTCTTTTATCTTCAAAGTGTATATCAAACTATTGTAAGTATTCATGTTTTACAAAAAAGTGACAATGAATAGTTGCAGAGCATGATTGCAATCCATAATGAAATCATGAAACAGCTACTTGCTGTTTCAAAGCTCAACTTATTCATTTCTTGAAATTCCTGGGTAATACAACCAGGACAGATTCTTGGTGTGTCCAGAATCACAATACGAGGATCTGTGAAAAACTGGTTGGGGAGAAACATGAAAGTTCTTGGTCAAATTCGTATGGGAACACATTAATAAAATAACTACGCCCAATACGTACAGGAAAGCAACTCAGCGCATCAGCTGAGATTTATAGAGTAAGTTGATGAATATCTACGATAAAAAAATAGAAGATTTTAGCAGCAATGCTATGTGGCAATGTCTTTTGGTTATTATTGTTCCATTCCACACAATAACTATAAAATTTCTGTATTCCTATCTAGATTAGAAACATAAAAGGTTTAAATCCCCATAAATGGTTAGATTAAAGAAGAAGTGAAGGTTGATAATTATATAGAAGATCTCATTTGGAAGCAACTACCATTTTACTTCCTCCCTAATGTAATTAAACCGAATTATTTTAGATAAATCGCATTGGAGTATGGGCGATAAAAAGGAATAAGGACAAACAAATTCTTTTGCAAAAAAAATTATGAATGATACAAATAAAAACGCACATTATTATTATCTGTTACATTAAATAACAAATAGCTGAATAATAACCTATAATTACTCTTCATCTCCTCGTTTTCGACAAAGTTTTGAGGCTCGTCGTTCAAATGCTTTGTGTCAACAACTTCTTCCAAAAATTCTTTCAAAAATAATGTCGGCTCATCATGAGGAACATTAAACCGGGAATAAAACGTCGGCAATCTCGCTTGTCTTTTCCTTCTTACTGTGCCGGTCTTAAGTTGCAGATGGATGGTACTTTTTGTATGGACGAGGGTTGTAGAAGTGGCAATTTTCAATGTAAGTAATCCTTGAAATACTAGCTCTATTTTATGAAACGGTTTCTTCATCATTATTTGATGTAAAACGTATATTATATATAAATATATATAAAGAAAATGTTATTTCATCTGTGTGAGTGGTGTAATTAAAAATGATAATGTAAAAGATGCCACTGAAGCTACAAATCATAGAAGTCGGAATAATTGTTTTGTCGAAACATATAAGCTGTTTCTTTTCTGAATAAGCACAGTCAGTCCCCTTGGGTTAATTGATTGGCTTGGCAACAACAGTCAAAGGCTTAGGTACCTCGGCACCCTTTGGGCTTTTTGTGCCCTTGGCTGGGACGTTTAGTTGAAGACAACAGTAGTCCTTATCAGGCTCAACAGTATTTTCACTAGGGGTCCTTCTTGGAGAAATTCTTTTCTTGGGTTAATCTGGATACAGGTTATTGACTTGAATACGGCTGAACAAGAAAAGCGAGCTCATCTTTTCAAGTAATTCCAAAGTATACTCTTGAAGTGAACAAATTACACAAAAACGTTTTCTACAACTTATTTTTTGTTTATAATTTTAGCATTAGAAAGAACAAGGTCATGTCTCGCCCCCAAGCAGTTCACAGTCATTTAAAATAAAAATAAAAGGAACATTTATTGAGAATTTCTAATCGTTATGGGGCTAACAATAGGTATATTAAAAACAAGAGATATTGAATTTCAATTATTTTAGCAAAATATCATGCCTGTTAGCTATGCAGGTACAACTGTTCAACCGCAATACGAAATAAAAATTAATGATACTCATTATTTCGCACAGATTTCTGCAGAATATACAGTAGGTATGCTCCAAAATATACAATAATGAAAATACTTAAGTACGAGAATGTATTGATATCTAGTTAGCCTAGACCAGTTCCATGCATAAACAAAATATTGCGTAACCTAACCATAGCAACGAACAATAACTTATTAGAGGTGTCAGTATGAAGTTTGACGTCAGAAAAATAAACCAGAGTTACGCAATAAATTAAAAGAAAAAAATGTCCACCGAAATTGTGAAAATCGAAAAATTGGAGTATCGAGCCATCATCAAGTACCTGTATTTAAATGGGTTGAGAGGTAAGCAGAGTTACAAAGATATGCTTAATACCCTTGGTGATCAATGTCCTTCGTATGCGACCGTGAAAAATTGGACTGCAAGCTTCAAAAGAGGCAAATTTTCCATTGACGATTATGACCGATAGGGAAAGCCAGTTTCTGTGTCAGTCCCCGAAAATATCGATGCAGTTCATGACATGATTTTATCACACCGTCGAATTGGGCTAAAACGGATATATGAAGCGCTGAATATTTCATACGAACGCGTTCATCATATAGTTCACGTCAATTTGGACATGAGAAAAATTGCTGCAAAATGGATCCCCAAATGTTTGAAAGTTGACCAAAAGCGTACAAGGGTAGAAGCATCTCGTTCGATCTGTGCTCGATTTGAAAACGATGTAGACTTCTTAAACCGAATTGTTACTATGAATGAGACTTCGGTACATTTCTACGATCCAGAAACAAAGCAACAATCGATGGAATGGCGACACTCTGGTTCTCCAGGACCTCTGAAGTTTCGTGTCCAAAAATCTGCTGGAAAAGTTCTTGCTTCAGTTTTTTGGGATTGTCATGGAGTAATCATGATTGATTTTTTGGATAAGGGTAGAACAATAACTGGAGATTACTATTCGACATTACTGACCAATCTACGGGAAAAAATTGAAGAGAAAAGACGCGAAAAACTATCTTGTTTTTGCAGGACAACGCCCCTGCACACAAATCTCATGTTGCCATGCAAAAAATTCGTTATTCAGGGTTTGAATTACTAGAACACCCCCCTTAAATACTCGAAACGCTGAAAAATTTCAACAAGAATTAAAACAACTTGGTATAAGTTATGAAGATGAAGCTAGTAATATCAAGAGATTTATAAAGCGAAAAATGTAACAAACCGTTTGACATGTTACCAAACAAAAGAATTGATGGATGAATTCATCAGAAAATACAAAAAATATTCCAGCATATATGCAAACCGAGCTTTCTTTTAACCGACCCTATTTTTTATTCAAGAACGATCCAGTTTATCAAAATCCACGAACAAATGAGTTAACCTCCGTCAGGGCCATCTAGCGGAAAAGCTTTTTTCGTGTTTCCTCAGGTTCTCCCCTCTTCAGCGTTTTCACATCACAATGTACGCCATTGTCCGGAACAGAAAGACCCAATTTATTCCCGCATATTTTTCATTTTAACCAAAGAAAGTAACACTCGTTGTGGCTATGGTCATAGCCCTTCCGGTTTCAATATCCGCACTCAGTAGTCTTTTCGACGTCACAGGCTTGGATTCAGCTGGAAGTATAAACTTTTTTTTAAACTTACATAAATAATATTATATATAGGACACATTTTTTATGTCTATTTAGTTTGAATTTCTTATTTTCAATATTTGTTATCCAGATCAACATTGCTCATCAAACATTTTTATTCCTAATAAGTTTTTCATAGTATATTATTTTAAATATTGTTTATAAATTTTTAAACTCGACGATCTGCTACAGCCAGGCGCAATCTGTTTTCAATACAAAGTTTCATCTCCTAAACCTTTTAAGATCATTTTGTTACAAAGCTTGTTGAGTTCATTCATTCGATTGGGCTGCACTCAACAGCCCAGGCACTTGCACCATTTCCCATGTTATCTACTTACATTCCAGAAGCTTTGTGTCTTCTATATAGGCCACTAGTTTGACTGGAGGGATTTTAAGTAGTTGTTGTGGTTGTATTATTTCCTCTCCAAAGTGCTTCCGTCTGAGTCCCTGTAAGTCTTCGCAGAAGCAGTGTATGTGAGTAGGTGTTTCCATAGAGTTCACATTTCCTGCACATAAGTTCACTAACTTTGTCCATTTTGTGCAGATGTTTCCTGAGGGTGCACCGTCCAGTCACCAGCTCGGTAACAGTCTTCAAATGCCTCTTACTCAGTTTCAATAGCCTGGTTGGGAGCTCCTTGTGTCGACCTCCATTTGAGTTGGTGTTCCCTATCTAACCAGTTCCCGATTTCCTAACCTACTAATGCACTGTATGAGTTAAAAACTTTTCATTATACCTCCACTCGTCTGAGAAAGCTACTGTGTTAGCATAACGCGTCACAAATTGTATTTTGAGTTCAATTATAATGAAGGTTTAAACAAATTATATTGTTTAATTTCATAGTTAAGTATAGATCTTCATCAAGTAAAAGCCTCATCTATTCAATTTTTCAATAAAGGTTATCTCTCTCTTGCGCACGTATTGGGTTAAACGCGAACCAGTGGTCGTACCCTCGACGTCCAGAGTTTTGTTACTTTATCTTGCTATGACCAGCTAGGTTTGATGCTAAAGATAAAACTTTTTTTCATGGCGCATCGCGCACTTCCTCCAACTACATACCTTCCGGTCAGTACTACTACTAAAGGAGACCCAACATATCACCCTTGGTCTAGATTCCTTGACATACAGGTAATACAATGTTAAGCTCTATTGCAAGAGGAGTGTCTTCTCTAGCTTTGCCAAATCAATACTGAACACTTGGACTGAAGGAAAATTCAAACTTCAGTTCAAACTTACCAGGATTTTATACATTTTGTTAAAAGCATTACAAAGGAGATGTAAACCTATAGCAAAGATGATCTAAGCAGTAATACAGGTAATACACTTGGGTTAATCTACACAACAAGACTTCGACTTTGATCGATGTGCTATCTTTATTGGGAAACTCATATTCCTACATGTCATGAATTGAAAATTGGTACGAGAACACTGGAAAGTGTTTTGAACTATTTATTGGAAATATTTTGATAAGAAATGAAGGCATTTTGTATAAAAAACTTCTGTTTTAGTTCCATATTTCCGTAACATAAATACCAATTTGACAACTTCACCATTACTTTGTTCGTAAATTAAAACACATCGATCACATGATCAATTTGGTGGAACATAATCGACCGATAACGTATAACAAATTTTCCTAAACAGTAGCTTGTTATATAAATCAATGAATATATATTGAGGTGTGTGAATATAATCAACGTTGCCCAAAATATTGACGATTTCATGCGTAAACTCGAATACATTCAAATAAATGTGAATGGAAATCTACAGCTGGCAGTAAAAGATCTCAGATCGGTATTACATAATTTTGTTTGATGGAAATCGTGCTTCAAGTGTAGGTTAGGTTCTATGTGAGTGGAGCCTTCTGTGCCTGTGCTTCTGACGAAGTCCATGGTTGTATTTGGTGATACTTTTTTGAAGTCGTTCCTCCATTCCAGGATCCGCTTATTTTTTGTACTCAAAGGGTTGTATATGAACGCCTTCGGGTGATAGAGCCCCGGTATGTCTGCCCAGTACGGGAAGGTTTTCCTCTCTGCCCGGGTAGCTAGGGCTGATCTAGCAGTGCTTTCTGCAATGCCAAAAAATGGTTCAGGTCAGGTCAGATTAATAAGAACCTTCAGTGAAGCCTGTCTGTCTGTGCATATTTTGATACGTGTACTTTGCATTTCCCTCTTACTAACTTCTTCGGAAAGGTGCCTTCTGGAACAACGAAGCTAGACCCTTATTTTCAAGTTTCTCCTTTCATTGCATATTCCAGCACCAGTTCCTTTGCTAATCTTGGATCCGGTTTGCTTTCGATGTCATTCGTCCATTGCATAATCATGTGATTGATTTAATGTCTTCTTTGTTGTGGTTGTATTATTTCTTCTACTTCCGCATGTATGATTTGCTTTCCACAAAGTGTTTAGTTTGCAATAGAAGTTCTGTTTCTTCTCTTCCTCGAGAAATATAAACATTATGTTCAACCTTATTTAAGAGTAATTATAATAAACTAAAATGGTTTAATAACATCAAATATCTGTATTAGTTTAAGTGGTCTGTTACGCACTGAATATCAAAGTGTTTTCCAAAATATTAAATTCAAATTGGATCCATATTTATTGCAAAACTTTTGATCACACTTTATAACTAGTTGATAAACATCATCTCCCAGAATCAGTGCTCTGTTATGATCTCGAATTCTTTGTGTGTTTAATAGTTTTGTTATTGTCGTTAACTGAAACAGATAAAAATATATCACATTTTTGTTTGTTTTGTGACAGGTGAAAATTTACAAAGTTGTTAAGGGTACGGTTTAGTCAGTGGCATTGTCCAAAATAAACACAGAATTTGAAATGTTGGTAGAAAAAATAATTTAATAATTTTTTCACAACAAAAGCCCAAAAATATGTGAATTGAAAAAAAGATAGATAGAATACTGCAAACTAGCGAATTATTACTGTATACTGTCAGTACAGCAGCAAATATATTCTTGATGATGACCAGGCGAATCATACGTTTTTTAACAGGGGCTCTAGCAGGACGTTGGCTGGTTGACTAACTGAGAGGAACTTCCAAGAGGATGCACAATTGGCCTAATGAGACCTAGGTGATGTGGGGTTACTCTACTATCCAATTTTATGTTTAATTAACTTTATATGTTCTTACTTATTAGATCAAAGTCCAGCCCTGGATACTTTCTACTTTATTATGAAGTTTTCAAGTCGCAAAGGTCCATATCACTCATAAAATTCTAACACTGGAAGAGATTCTCATGTCACCATAAAACAAAATATTTAAAAGCAAACTCTAGTAGTAAATGTCTAGCATATATTTAATTTGATTAACGGCTGAAAAATATTATGTAATATCATTTTAATGAAACTTTCAGGCCTATACAGTCTCAGTTGAACACCCTATTACGAATAAGTTTGAGCATCCACTGCACTTAGATAGGGTGGTATGAGTGCTAGTGCTACAGACATTATTAGAATGGAATTTTCTTTTCATAATCTTGTCCAGAATAAAATGCTGATTACAAGGATATTAGGTAACCAGGCTGTACCTTGGTCAGAAATTGTTTAAACCGTGATTGTTTAACCAAATAAGGAAAATTGGTTAAATTTCTATTATGTTTTTTTTAAATATGAATATTTCTCAAGTTATTAACATATGAACAATTGAAAATGTGCAATTTACCCTAACTTTATCACGTGAAAAACAACTAATAGTATTGTAGTAGTCAGTGCGTCATGAATATTGCATTTGCCAATATTCAAGTTGACTAGAAGTTAACCTATTGAAATTTTCTTTTGGATGTTAGGTTATGTGGTAGGTAGAGCTGGCGTTAACCTTCGTCTAGCTTTAATCTCCTAACGAGGCTCCAAAGCATAGACAAAGGCTTTTCGAGGTAGCTTGTAGCCATTGGTTTTTCCTCGCCAAGTTCCAGAAAACGCAGTCTTGCGGGGGCTTCACAGGGCTCTGTAGCAGAATAGCGCTGGACATAAATAGCGCTGGTAAAAATAGCGCTGGTCAAAAACAGCGCAGGACAAAATAGCGCTGGACAAAAACAGCGCTCCATAAAATAGCGCCGGTTGAAATATCCTTACAAAATCAACTATTACAGTAGAATGTGATTGAAAAATCAAGTTTCACCGCTAAACATCAACCTTCCTTAATAACAAACAATATCAGAATATAAGGAACGGAAAACAAGTAAGAGCAACAATCAATATTTTTCATCATACTTCAACACATATCGCTTCCCGACCAACTGACACAGATCAAAGTGTAAACAACTACTTGTCACTGCCATATCTATTTAAAGTCTAAAAAATGCAATTTCACGTTGCTTGTCATTTCGGTAACTATATCATTCGTGGAATAATGTATCACCTCCTTTCTGAGACTTGCCGAATTGCATTTTTTTAGACTTTAAATATATATGACACTGACAAGTGGTTGTTTACACTTTGATCTGTGTCAGTTGGTCGGGAAGCGATATGTGTTGAAGTATGATGAAAAATATTGATTGTTGTTCTTACTTGTTTTCCGTTCCTTATATTCTGATATTGTTATAGACAGTTACCAACACTTTGATCACTGTCAGCTGGTCGGGAAGCGATGTTGAATTGACGAATTGAATTAGGAAAACTATTGTTATGACTGTAAATTATGGAAAATATGTTATTCCTAATTATGCTAATTCGGTACTATAGTCTATTTTTATGTATGAGATAGTAGTAAAATAAAGAAGCATAATTATCTTTTGGCGGCGCTATTTTATGGAGCGCTGTTTTTATCCTGCGCTGTTTTTGTCCAGCGCTATTTTGTCCTGCGCTGTTTTTGTGCAGCGCCATTTTGACCAGCGCTATTTTGTCCAGCGCTATTTATGTCCAGCGCTATTTTGATCAGCGCGATTTTGACCAGCGCTATTCTGCTACAGAGCCCTTCACAGTGACCCATGTTCTGCCGATTCCTCTTCCTCTTGACAGAACCTACAAAGGTCTGTTTCTGCCAATTTTTTAACACTCATATGAATGTTGAGTGTGCAGTGTCCTGTCAGTAGACCTACTATGATTCTAACAGACTTTCGGCTTTTTAGCAGCAGGTCCTCTGTTACTTTGACCGCTGGTCGTTTGATGAACTCTTTGGCCTGTCTCTGTTCCGGGGTTGTTCTCCACCATTCCAGAAACTCTGTTTGCTTCCCTTTTTCAATGGCTGCCTTTTTGTATTGCAGAAGGGTTCGGGGCTCCTTTTCGAGCCTTTAGGATAAAAGGGTATATTTTTTTAGACGTTAGTAATATCACTATAATAACGCTACATAAAATACTAAGAACTATTATTTATACTACGACGGTGGTGCTACTGTTTATAGAATATTTAGAAGCTACTCACTACTCCTTTGTTTCCAGGCACTTCTCCAAGCCAATGGAGATCAGGCTCTACTAGTCCGGAATAAACTTTGGAAGATATATAGCAGGTATGCAATTTTTCATGTATTTAAATGACTAGCGACCCGACCTAAGTTGGATACATCAATTTATTTGTAACAACTTCCATATCATGGGCGTACGATAAAATTTTTGAAAGGGGCTGGTTTATTCGTAAAAATTTTAGGGTTTAATTTATTTGTGGAAATTTCCGTTTACCATCGGCGTACGGAATTTTTTCAAAATAGGGTTAATTTACTAGTAAAAATTAAATCGTGAGCTCAAGAGGAAAAGATATTCAGAAATAAAATGATTTCCTATAAAAATTGTATCGCTCCACTATGTCAGAAGGAAATTTCTACAAAGAAATTAACCCTTTAAAAAAATTATTCGTACGCTCATGATAATTGGAATTTTTTGCAAATCAATGAATCCCTTGGAAAATTTTATCGCACGCCCATGGTCAACGGAAATTTTCACAAGAAAATCAACCTTTAAAAATTTTATTGCATACCTATGATAGAAGGAAGTTTCTATAAAGAAATTAACCCCTTTAATAAGGAAATTTTTGCAATTCATTGAATCCCTTGTAAAAATTTCACTCTATGTCTATGGCAGTGGGAAGTTTTGACTAACAACCCCTTATTGAAAAATTCAGTGGCATTTATACTTTTTGGAAATGAAAAAATCCTCATACTTCCTGGGATTGCAAGTCTTCAGCCTTGATAATTCGAAATATTCAAAAGACCAGAAAATAAGTTGCCTTCATTTCATACTATGCCACAATCTGCACCACTCATTCTGATATATCCTTTTTTTTATTTGTCAGTAAAATAAAAAGTTCCTATTTTTCATTTCATTTATTTCAATTTGTTTTACAATTCTGTACTTCATATTTCAACAAATTAACTTATTTTTCACAGTTTTTCAAACGTAAGCAATTTAGAGTATTTGCAAAATCTGTTAGCTCTAATATTTCATGAAAACCGAACAATGAAACCATTCGCTGAATTTTATGCGTCGTTGGTATTTGTAACAATGTTGGAAGGTACTAAATTCCTTAATTTAATTGATTCGCAATCCGAAAACTCTCTTGCGTTTGCTCACAGATGGAATTTACACCACTCTGCTAAATTACCCGTCTAAATAATAACTAATTGCACAAATCGGTGTCTGGGATTTACTAATTTTATTAATTTAGAAATCGGTTGTGGAAAAAGAACACCAAACATAGAAAGGTGAAAAAATCGTTAAAAAAACAGTATCAATGCAATGTATGCTCATGAAATGCTATTCTCTTGCTATGTAATATACTATTATTCACAATCCTCCAGTAATATAGACATATCTTACTTTTAAAACTGTAGGTAAGTGACTCATCATTTACTTTCACTCCCACGCTATAGCCGGAAAAGTACTTTTCCGTCTTGAATCATGTGTCACTTTTCTGAAGTATGACAATATTGTGTTAAGCTGGTTTCAAAAAAAAGTTAATACCTTTCTTTGCTTTTCTACGGAATTATTCCCCCAACCGCAGCTTCTTGGACTTCCGGAGGAGTACAGGTTAATTTAAAATAAGACATTATGTACTTGTTTGAGCAAAAAAATAAAAATTTCGTGACAAAAATAATATTTTATGACATAATTGTCAAAACCAATAAATTAGTAATATAGCCTAGCAACAGATTCATGAAGTTCTTTGTCGAAAAAATAACAAATTGTGATAACAAATTTTCTTAAAATTAATGTTTTTAAAAGTTTGTAACTTAGCGATTGTGAATAAAATAGTATACATACCACGCGGGAAAGATCATTCCATCCACGGCTTTTAACGACCCTCGCTACGCGCCTCGGGTCTCTAACAAAGCCTGGGCTGTAATAATCTACTTCCCCGCTAGGTATGTAATATCAACGCTTCCTTTAAAATTACTTAAAACCTTATGTTTGTTTGATACAAATTTCCTAGTCCCTGTACTATTAATTAAACGGTTATTACACTCAATGCTCTTTATCTTTCCTCCAAACAACGCAAAGACAAAGTGCCATATGATAAATAATTCAATCTATCAATTAGACCAGCTTCTGATGTTCCGCATATAAACTTTGGTCAATAATGTTAGTGTTACCCGGGAGGGATAGCCTACAGGCGATATGTAACTTATATAATAATGTATAACCTATCGAGTTACATTTCGAACATCAGTTCACTAACTCGACGTAGCAGCTGTCCAAAACTGTGTGGTACTCCAGGTAACTTAACAATTAACTAAAGGACTTGGTTATACATTTGACGCCGACTACACGAGTTCAGCCAAGAGGCAATCAAATTTCCAAGTTTTAGATAGGGTATTTCGAGAAGGATCATGCCTTTAGGAAAATGGATTTACACAACACAACAGACGTTTTTTTTTGTTCTGGTTGATGGTGAATCAAATTTACAGTTAAGTTCGTTTAGTGAGTTAACTGAAAATAAATTGATAGAATCAATAGTCGATTCTTTCCATTTGTTTAAGAAAAAACTTTTTGTAAAAATAAAGAATGGAATATGACGATTATAAATATCTGTGCTTAAAAAAGGTCTTTGAAACTTACCACAAATTTGCCTAAACTTTTATTTTATGTATTTTCGAAATTGTTTGCTTGTATTTATCGATTTTTTTGTAAAATAGTAGGTTTTTTTTTGAGAATGTTCACTAAATTGGTTGTTTTTATTGAAAAAAAAATCAATCATGCGAACTACCGACAGAAGTGAAAACACAAATAAATGAGCTCCTTTTCAAAAATTTCATCGTACGCATATAATATAGAAAGTATTGCAAATAATTTGATCCCCTAAGAAAATTGTTAGGTACGCCTATAATAGAAAGAAAAACTTATGAATAAATTTTGCCTTTTATACAAATTTCATCGTACGCCCATACTAGTCGGAAATTTTTTGCTAACAACTGAATCCCTTACAAAAATTTGATCATACGTCCATGGTACATAGTATTTCCTCAAAAATGTATGGTACCACCATGGTACAAATAAATTTACTCTCTTTAAAAATTGAATTGTACGACTATGATACGAGGTGTCGCTGGCAGTAACCAGTCCATGTTTTTCTTCATCAAAAGTCACACAACGAGGTTAAAGAAGTTTTCACTGCTATAGATCGCAATTTAAACAATGCACAGTATAACAAATCAAAGTTGTCACCTTTGTGTACAATCCTCACTCTTATTATGGGGTCCACTTCAAGCAATCCTACGGTTAAAATAACATTCCCAACAAATTAGTATTATTAATGATAAAAATTATTGACAAAAATGTAGAATATGAAGAATACAATTTTGACCACAAAAGACAAAAACGGAAATTACATTTTTGTTTGAATTTGAGGAAACACAACTGGTCCCAATTTAAATCAGTACGTTGGAATAATATTTTGGACGTAACCGTATTTGGACATTTTTATTTAAAATGATATATATATTACCTACTGGAGGTGCAAAATAAAATAATTGTAAGAAATAAAATATGATCTAATAGATATTTATAAAATAACAAATTTAAAATATAGTTCAGAATATGATTTCACAGATGTATTTAGAAAGGAAAATACTGAACCACCGCTTGAGATTGTAGTTTGTTAAATGATTTTAAAATTTTATATGAACATTAAAACTATCAATAAACTATCCAAAAATCTGTTGAACATAAAATTTCTAACTATTAAAAGTGATCAAGTGATAAATCTGTAGTTTATCATTCAATCTGCGTCCCAGACCGTTAACCAGGAAATCTGAGAACCAAGAATGCGACTGAAAATTATTCAGAGAAAAATATTCGGAGCGTAAAAACGTCCTGTCGGAAAATGCAATTTAGAACAGTTATGAAAGAAAATTGACGTTGAATGGCAGCCCCTATTCTTGCCAGAATCGAGTTACATTTGAAAAATGTCTGGTAGCATTTATCGGCATTATAATTTTCATTTCCTACACCTAAACTCATAAAATTCATGACAATAACGTCGTTGTACCGGGTATGTCTCGTTTTGTTTGATACATTTTAAAAATTGCCCTTTATTCCATTCATGATTATTTTAAGATAATAATCGAACCAGATATATAGTTTTTTTTAAAGTAGCTAAATTCACAATGACAGTAGGTTTGGCTGTTATCCTATACCCATGTCTTGCTATCAGAATGTGAATTCCACTATAGTAAGTATTCCTTGTAGGAACAAATAGCCCAGCGAACCATAATTCGCCCACATTACCATTTATCCAATATCTCGTTATACCAAATTTTACACTACGTTGGCAATATCGATATTGTAGTCGTTCAGTACGAAACTCCGGTGGAGGTTCATCGCTGCGAAATAATATTATAAGACCATATTATTAGCTCAATGAGGGTTTGACCGAAAGTTATTGTTTCGAGTGAATTAATTTGGTGGTATTGGAAAGAAGATATCGATCCTTCGAATATAACTTCTTTGAATAAATATTGACAAATGAAATTCATAATTCTACACGTGCAACGAACTTTAATACGTATCACCAAGTTTATATGCTTACAACAACTCCTTATACCACAATAACTTCTACAAGAAGCAATATCAAGTGAACCTTATGAAATTTCTGGCAAGTAATCTCGCCACAAATCTTGTTATGCAGCTTTTAATTAGCTGCGCACTCTTCACTTTACTAGAACTTTAACTGTAGTCACTGGCGTTCGAGATAATTTTGTTATTTCACAAGATACGTATGTTTTTGATACAGTAAATTTATTAAGTAGGTCATCAGAGAAATATGTATATGTAGCCGACCCATTTTCAAACATCCTGAAAAATAAAATAATGCCGTAAGTGCTTTTTTTACTCCCATACAAGTTGTTAATTAAATGTCAATTTTCAGTTTCATGATGATACTCATAATAACACTGGTTTTCATTATAAAACTGAAAAATTGACCAATAGAAATCTAGATTTTTAAATAACCAAGTAGGCAGACCCAATATTTTCTGTAGAATGTTTGACAGTTTCTAAGAGATTCGTGTGTTTTATGACAGATTAAATCTTTTGCGTTAGTTTTTAAAAGAAATGTCGAGCACCAGACCAAAAATACTTAATGACCAAGGTGAATGCATATTTAAACTTATTAATTTTCGTTTGCAATAATTTATTAGTAATTTTGTATAACGCTTTATGCTATTAGTTCAACAATGTGGGCCCGTAGCACATTGAGCAAAGGCGCCGCATAAGGTTGTTTTCGATTTGTACGTGCCGGTTAGTGCATTTTTTTAATATTTTTTTCAAATCAAATTTCTTGTTCTTAGAAAAAATAATGTATGCAACTCTCATGTAATGGGTATTAATACACTCGCATTAACCATACGAAACTCGCCTTTGGCTTGTTTCGTATCCCGGTTAATGCTTGTGTATTAATAACCATCATTACATGGTCGTTGCATAATATCTATTATGTCTGCTAAGTTTGTGTGTTCGGCATCCCCTTCGCGCTTATATTTACCGGAAATAGTATCGATATATTTGTTTGTAGTTTTGACTATCGAAGATAACATTTCGTCAGTAAAAAAGCTGCCAGCATTGCAGTGGTGATTTAGCATTTTTTACTCCAAGCAAGTTCATAATCAAATTGTTTTTTCGTGTTCTCACTCGCTGAGAAGGTGGATGCTTATTCCATATTATACTACCATTTTTACTAATACTGGTGTGTAATATTTCGGTGTTTCGGAATTCGGTCCGGGTACCTAGCAAAAGGGCTACCTGCTCACAGGGACCTTGTCCAAATCCGAAAGGGTGATTTTGTAATTCGGTCCGCTGTCGAAGCAGGTAGATTTCATGTGGGTATTAAAAGATTATTTTTAGCAATTGTTCTTCTGAAGTGCAGAGTGTAAGACGTGTTTATTTGTGTCCGTTATTGTGATTTTGTTTGTTTGTTTGACATGGAAAATATTAATTTCACCTCTATGACGAGTGAAAAGGGTAAGCGTTTATTAATAATAGATGGGTTTAAATTTTGTTTTCAAAAATCATTATCTCAAAAATACGAAGGTGGTTTGGTAGGGGTAGGTTTGGTTGGGTTATTATTGAAAATTATTATAATTTATTCTTCAAAAATTGACTAGAAATACGAAGGTGGTTTGGTAGGGGTAGGTTTGGTTGGGTTATTATTGAAAATTATTATAATTCATTCTACAAAAAAATTGACTAAAAATACGAAGGTGGTTTGGTAGGGGTAGGTTTGGTTGGGTTATTATTTCACGTACTGTTTTTATTTTTGACGATACGCATTTAGCGTGAATTTTTAAACATGCCAGTACAACAACAATAAGTGTGTACTGTTAGTCCTAAGCCCAAAAAAATGTGAAGGAAAATAAAAGTCAAATTAAACAAATAGTAGGTACATGGGACCCAATTCCGAAATCGCATTTTCGCTGGTGTGACCACACTTCGAATTTAATCCGTTACAGGTAGTCCCTTCCAGAGGTAGCGGGACCGAATTCCGGTGCGTCCTAATATTTGTATCCCTCTACTTATGACTTTCTTCTTCCTGCTTGCTTTCAGAATTTTCTTCTCTCACTTCCACATTGTCAGTTATGTCTTCGTGTTCTTCATCTTTTTCATCTTCGTAATATAGACTTAAAAGTCGGCGTTGCTTCTGTTCATAATTCATCTTGTGTCAGTGAATAATAAAAATAACCACTAACCATAAAATAGTTTTTTAAAAATGAACTGAAAAATCTCAGACGAGAATCGTCGCACCGGATCTTTATTTATAACTTCTACAGATTGCGAAAATTACATCGGAACCCTCGGATTACACAGAAGTACGACAGAAAAACAGCTGAAAGAGAGAGAAAGAATAATCATGCGCGGTCATTAAGGCGTGTACTTTGTTTCACCTTAGGGGTGTATACTTATTTCCCGAGACTGGCCGAATGCTCATTGCCCCCCTATTTTTAACCGCTGTTGCCAGAAGCGCAGTTTAATTTGTACAAATGATATTTTTGTCTCCTTATCGTTGACTTTTTTTCGAAGTCATGCACAATAGGTAAAACAAAACACTTTCATCCGGCAACATTGTCTTTTACAGAGATAATTCACATTTAAACTGCTATTCCTAGGTCTTTTCGCTACAAACGTTGATCACGTTGGAAGCGCATGCCATTGTATTTGAAAATAAAACATGTACAATATGCCATCATTAAAATACTTTACCAGCGAAAAAGTACAAACTGTAAGATGGTATTTTGGAGGTCATTCGGCTAATGCAATCGTGAATTTGTTTATTGTGGCATTTGAAAATGGCCCAATTCCTTCAAAGTCGACAATTGTGAAAATAATTAGTAATTTCGAGAAAAATGCATGTCTTTCATACTGTAGAAATGGCTAAAATAATATCCTATTGTAGTTAGAAATTGTCAACTTGGTCTGAAATGATCATGTTGACAAAAATGAATTTTAAGATGTACAGGTTACGTAATAACGATTGTATTTTTTTATTTCTTTAACACCCTCACTCCTTCCATGTTGGGAGCATACTGAATACCACCGTTATACCACCAACTAGAGAATTCTCCCTGTAAAGGAGCATTAGGCCAGTCTCGGGAAATAAGTATAAACCCCTAAGATGAAACAAAGTGATGACCGCGCACAATTATTCTTTCTCTCTCTTTCATATATCCTTGTCGTACTTGTGTAATCCGAGGCGAGGGTTCCGATGTAATTTTCGAAATATGTATATACTGACCAATGCTAAACGAACAACTGAACACATTCAACAACGATGCGAAATTCTAGGAAGGTACTGGGAGCTGGATATCTCGCAGATGTGTCAAAGTGTTTATATTGCTAGAAATCTATCACACTGTGTCTGACAGACCCGCCGCGACCACTGAAAGGTTAACAGAATTTAACCACCGGATATATGGAAACGAGAAAAGTCCTGGAGCTAACTCAGGTAAAATGATCTAATGATAACGAATATTTAAATTTTCTGTTAGTATAACGGGACATCTATTATGGAAAAATTGTTTTGGTATTATTATGGTGAATGTCCTCCAGTAATGGAGTGGAAATCTTGGAAATAATTTCCAGCAGTTTGTGTGAGTTTGTTATACAGTTTATTTTGTCTAAGCTGTACGATAAATAGTCCTAATCAGACACCCGATATATTCAATTTCAACTCACTATATTGTTTATTTTCCTATTTTGAATTGAAGAGTAACTTAAATCTTGAAAAAAAATATCAATGAATCCCTTTTATTATTAATTAATCTAAAGGACGTCTATGTATTCATGCTCCGTTTGTTTCGTTTTAATTAATACCAACTATAAGATGTACTTACGATACAACAGATACACAGTTTGGTTATTGGTATATGATATGGAATGCATTACGTTTACATGCCTAGAAGTTTGTTGATGTTTCCAAACTTTGACTAGATTTTGCTATTTGAATCAACATTCAGATTTTGCCATTACGTTTCCATGCACAAATTATGAACCATTGTCATTGGATGGTGGTGGTACATTTGAATTGAAATATGTACATTCACTTCAGTCGATAATACAGAGTGGACCACATAAAACAATCCAGCCAGTTGGTTGTCAGTATTCATTTAATTTTAGGAAAGTGCTGAAACAGGTCGATTTTTGATTTTAACTTACTATTTATTTTTGGATATACATTTTTCTGATTTCTAAATTTCCTTGAACGACTGATTTCAGAGAATATTTACAGAATTATAGAGTGTGTGTATGCTTATTTGGGTTGACTATTCATAAAGATTCAAAATATCATCTGTGCCTCATTTTTTCACTCAACTGCTGAAGAAAGATCAGCTGTTCCTTCATCCTATTTCTTGAAGTAATCTTATGATATCCGTAAGCTTCAGTTCAGGTTACACAAATGGCTCAAAAGCAATAGAAAGAAGGATAGGATTGTACGGATCAGGAACCAAACACTCTGAAAGCTTGAGAAAAACCTCAAGTATCTTTCAAGCGGAAATTCACGCCAAAAGAAAGTGTGCCCAGTTCAAGGATATAGGCAAAAGATTATCATAATGTCGGATAGTCAAGCAGCCATTAAAGTACTGAGCTCTTGTGTAATTAGTCCCAAAATGGTGTGTGAATGTCTAGGAACACTCAATGAACTAGGCGAGAATAATATAATAACCTTACTGTGGATTCCATGACACACTTGAATGGAATTAAATGAAATATCAGATAGACTAGCAAAGAAGGGGACTGAAACATCCTTTTGCGGTATCAGCCTCAATGTAAAATTGAGAGGAATAGGAAAAGCTGAAGAAAAGAGAAGATCTGACCATTGGAAAGATCTAATAGGGCTTAGACTTAGACAATATAAGATTCTAATGGGTGATTACAACCCGTTGAGTTCAAAGTAAAACTGCACAGGGATCCTAGGGCACATCACCTAGGAGATTACTGTATAGAAGAGAGACATTTACCCAAGTTGAAGCCTGCAGAAATCCTAAAATTATTCAGGGAAATAGTACTAAAAAAGCTAGTGGTCTCTGAAACGTTCCTCAGGAACTCAGTAGCAGTAAGGGGGCACAATAGATCTTTTAGGTCTCTGTTAATGTCACCCGTCCCATCATACATACATACATACAGTTCAGGCTAGTATTCCTGTTATATTCAGTAGTGATGCCCAGTGATTCTGTAGTACCAGCAACTTCGTGAATTCTTCTTCTATTTCACAAAGTCTAAATTTTTTCTTCTCCACTAGTTTGAGCTTTTTGAGGCACCTATTCAGCGGTAGGTCCTGTCACAACTTTTAGTCCTACCTTACTCTGGATTATATATCAGAGCTTTGGGACTCCAGAGATTTTTATAATATCAAAAATTTGCATAAGCAAAAAAAAATTGGTAATATCATAGTGACACAGTACACAAAAGAATAACCGAATAACTGTTGTCTTTTGTATTGATCGAGCGCTTTTTCATAAAGTATTTTTACTCAGAATTCTAGATTGAAGTTATCTGAATCACCAACAACCGTAAATCCGCTTGAATAAAGCTGGGAATTTTAAAAGGGAATGGACATCTGAATAGGCAGCTATCCTGCTATGAATTTTATAAAGCTGCAGCACATGTTTACTGGAATTTTTCGTTAAGCCGTGCTTATTCAAATTCAGTCAGTCAAATATTCTGAATTGAACGGCATAGCACAATGACATATTTTACTTTTATAAGTTTATTCATTCAAAAAACAAAATAAATATCGCAGAAGAGTAAATTTTTTCCAATCCACTTAGAATACGTATTAATAATAATAATAATAATTCCTTTATTGCACTTGAAACAAAAGAGTTTACAGCAAGAAATCTGTTAAATATAACTAGAAATATGTATTCACTTGTAGGTTCTAGTCCGATAGAAACACGTGCGGCAACCTCCCTTGCAAAAGAGTCTGCCTTCTCGTTTCCTTCCATGCCAGAATGGCCAGGGATCCAGACCAGCAATACTTTATTGAGTTATCCTATTGAGGAGAGTCTTTTTTGGCAATCTAATACCAATTTCGACGTTACACGGTTAGAGCTAAGTGCTTTCAAAGCCGCTTGGCTCTCCGAGAAAATTTTTATTGTTCTATGTATGAGATTGGCCTGCTCCAATCTCTCCACACATGAAACAATGGCGTAAATTTCCGCCTAAAATACGGTTGCATAGGATCCTAGAGAGGTTGAGATTTCTGTCCTAGGTCTGCGCCCGTATACACCTGCACCAGAGCCTGAGGGTGTTTTTGAACCGTCTGTATACCAACAGCTGTCTGCTCTTAATAGTTCATCCTTACGGAGGACTCATTCATCTCTATTTGGAATTAGGACGGTATAAGGCAGGTTTACTGTTGGAGGCATTATGTCAGAGGTCATTCCCAGAATACTGTGACTTTCAGTGTCCACTAGCATTCTGCTTCGGTCTGTATAAGCCTGATTTGTACATTTAGAAATATGCGCCATTCTGTATGTTGTCCATCTAGCCTCTCTTTCCAAAAATATATGGAGAGGAGGTAGGTCCAGAAGGATTTCCATGGCTGCTGACGGTGTGGAGCTGATAGCACCAGTAATTGCCAGGCAAGCCTGTCTCTGTAAACCAGAGAGCTTTGCTTGGGCCGTTCGCTGTAAAGCTTTTGGCCACCAGGCAATAGCTCCATATGTGATCATCACATATCGTCGTGGTAAATGCAATAGGTCGTATGTCAAAAAAAGCACTTTTTCGTTTATTGCACTAACCTGACCAATTTAGTCAAATACACAACCTGCAATAGATCCTATGTCGGTGGACCAATAGGAAATCGACTTTGTCCCTCTCCTGCAAAAAAATTGTCAAACGAATCGGACGCAAAACGTTAAGATGGGAAAGTTTTTTGACCCTTCTGAAAAGTTCGATATTTTTGACATACGACCTACTGCATTTACTACGACGATATATCCAATAGATTTGATTGGGTCCCATGTCCCAAGATTTTCCACAGATCCTACGACATGTCCACAAGGATAATCTAGATTCCACTAAGTAAGAGTCCAAACAGTTAACTCAACTATACTATAATACACTTTTTAAGCCCTACTAAATCTTTCCAGCGGTCAGAACTTCTATTCTCTTCGTAAAAGGATACTTAATACGAACAAAATCTGATATGGAAAAAAATGGAATTTCCATGTTCAAATTTTTTCACTGAAATTCCCATGTCAAATCTCTTATTGTTCCTTTGATGTAAGCTTTCTCAGTCTTTGCATAGATATTGATCGAATTTCCCTTGGTAGCTTTAGAAACATTGTCGTTCGTTCCCTTTTACTTACTCTAATTGGTCTTATCTCGTCTAAATCACGCTAAGTGAGTCTATTGAATTTTAAAATTTTCCTTCATTTATTATGCCATTTTCTCCTCGGCTGATTATCATAAGATACGACGAGGATTTCTTGTTATTTTCCAAAAAAATTACTTTCCCCCAGAGGACTTTGAAGGAAACAGCAATGTGTGTTTTTACAAGAGATAAAATTCAATTTTTTGGGCATGAAAGTATAAAAATAGCTGACAGGAAAAACCAGTAAAAAGTTGAATGATGCGGAACAGAAAGTTCTGCTGCTAATTACTTACTTTTTTTTAATATTCAAGAATACAACAGAATTTTATTTCGCAAGCTGGTGAGCTAAGTCCAAATCAAGGGTACAAATATAGAGTTTCAGAAAGAAAGATGATGGTATATAAACAGAATTGATCTACAAAAAAAATCATCAATACCAAATGAATGGTTCAAGAGATAACCAAATTTTTGGTGGTCAGATTTTTTTAATGTTCTGTGAATAATGAATTGCAAAAATCAAATTATCTTTCATAGCGCAGTCAAAGTACACAAAATATCCGTAATATGCCACAAAAAACTTGAAAATTCAAAATTGAATATTTAAAAGGGAATGCGATTTTCCGGAAAATCGTCGAGTGAAAATGTTTGTTTTTGTTTTTTCGCTCTAATTGTTTAAATAATGAAAACACATAAAAATGTTCAAATCAAAAATTGTAGCTAATACATTGATCTACAAAATTTGTCAACATTTTTTTTGTATCTGCATTAGTTTTTAAAATATATACGAAATTTCCATAGTAGTATTTTTGAACATCATCATGTTTTTAATTTTATGATAGTAAATAAACAATGATATTTGAAAAAAATTTTAATATGAAATGTGTTCTAAAATGGGGTATCTACAAATACATTGAAAACATTTTTTTTAAATTTTTTAATGTATTATCATCGATTTTCCACGCTCTCTCACTTGCTTTTTCACCTTTATTTGTGCTCCCTTCTCTTTCTTACCTGAGCCATAGGTGTGTTCTTTTGTACCGCGATCACTTCTTAATAGGTTCATTATAATGTTCACAAATTTTTAAATAATATAAACGGTATAAAAAGTTATAGAAGGTTTGCTGAAAGACCTCTGATTTAAATATTTATTGTAAATAATTGTCTATTATTTAAAAAAGTCGATATTTATAGAAAAACTGTTCAGTAATTTCGAAATAAGATGCTTCAAAGTGTTTAGTGGTAGAGTTTCATTGAATTATATTAATTTCGAAAAAAGATATAATTGAATGAAGTCTAAAAACAAGTAAAATTAAGCATGCAAAAAAACAGATTTTTAAGAAGCATTCGTTTAAAATTTTAAATATTGATCGCTTTGCGTTTATAATAATAATGTTTCATGCTCATTTGCAATGCAAATCCAAAAGGATAAGTATTAATTGAATAGGAATTATAATAAACTGATATTACAGTCAGAAAATCTACTTTTTCAAATTTGAAAGTATTTCTATCTAAAAGTTGAGATCTTTCTTTCCATTTTACATGAGTTTATTTATTTTTTCAGAATCTTATAAGCCCAAAATTATTAACTTTTTAGTCGAGCGGTTAATAAATTTGGCTCACGGGCCGTTTGCGCGTAACCACGAATTGAATACCACTGAAATTAATTTTATCTCGTAAACTTTTTAATTTACAGAAAAACTTTTTAGACAAAATTTGTAGATAAATGCATCAGCTACAAATTTTGGTTTGGAAGTTCTTCTGTATATTTATTATTTAAACAATTAGAGCGAAAAAACAAAAACAAAAATTTTCACTCGACGATTTTCCGGAAAATTGCATGCCTTGCATCGTAAACTTTTTCTCACGTTAAACACCACCCTTTCAAATACCCAATTTTGAATTTTCAAGTATTTTGTATTTTTGTGAGGTTTTATGTGTACCTACTTTGATTAGGCTATCACCCCCACAGAGCCATAGAACGTATTTTTAAAGGGTCCAAAATATTCTTGGAACAACTAGAAAAGCACTCTCGACAAATTAATGCTTATTCAACCGTTCTACAATAGTTGGACCACTTCGGTTAAAACCGTAGATACACCTACCTCAGCGCAACTAGGTGGTCTTTCAATAAAGCCGATTATGAAACATTTACACATGATAAGCCAAACATTTACCGAAATTCTGCTTCTACTCTCAAGGGCACCTCAAAAGTCGAATGAGCCATAAAATATTCAAGGGGTATAACAGAATAGAATAGAGATGGGATTTAATATTTTAATTACATTTGTTATTGTGTTTTCTCTTAAATTCCATTCTCTTTTGTTATATACAGATCGTGGCTGAGTCATGGAACAAATTGATTATTTACTTTCCACAAAAATCCCTAAATAGGTCGACATTCAATTTTAAATGCTGATTTTTTAAATAGTGAGCGAATTTTGTGACGTTATCAGTTTTGACTTATTTGTTAATTTTTTTAAATTGTAAAGGTGCGTCCTCACCAAGTTCACAGTCGATCGACACGGTCGATCAACAAGTCGACAAAACTGCATCCGTCCACACCAGAGTTGACAGAAATGTTGTCGATCAGTCTAATCAACATGTCTGACGAAGATGTGAAGATATGCCTCAATAAAAGCTATGACTTTGTCTTGTTCTGATTCCATTTTCTAAGAAAATACACGACTACGATGTCAACGTAAACGTCAAGACGTCACTGAGTACTCAATTTGTCGAATGTCGAACGTCGAAAATACGTCCACACACTAAAGTCGATCCGTCGATTGCAACGTACACATCTCGGTGAGGACGCACTTTAATACCCCATTTGACTAATCTATGTGCCCTCTTACTTCTATTTAGTTCCAAGGAACGTCTCAGAGACTAGTAGCTTTATCAGGAGGTTTTGAGAAAAAAAATCTTCACTATTTCTATTGGATTTGTGGAGGATGTATTAACTATTGACCATTCACATTAAATCGAAAAGTTTCACGGCAATGTTATAACCACTAAAAAGTACATAGCAGTTTCCTACAGAAAAGAGTCCTTATATCCTGACGTTTGGTAATATATGTGCTGCTACCAAAATATGTCTCGCATTTTTGAGCTTCCGAAAATTTTTAATAGTTTTCTGGTTGGTTCTATTCCAACAAATAATTCCGTTCTTATCAATACAAATCGATTTCCTTCTAATATATTCGCAGCGAAAATTCAATTTTGTTAAACTATTTGTACCTGCTGATTTTTAGTAAATCGCTCGCTATATTTTCTCGAGTGTTGATATTATTTTCAATGTGATTTTTTCACTTATGATTACACGAGAGCTTTTTTTTGTCGAAGTAAACTTGACATGTATCAATAAGAATTTTGTTGCCTGGTAATTTAACGAAAAAAACTGCCTCTGAAAAAATTACGAGTCCGTGGGACGAGTAATTTTTTCTGGCAGTTTTTTGAGTTGAATTACCTAATGGCAACAAAATCCGAATTATAAATGTCAAGTTTACTTCGACTCAAAAAAAATCTAGAGTGTAATTCGGTAAGACAATTTAATGAATATGTAAATCAATAAATTTAAAAATAAGTTGTGAATTAGTTTATTAAATTCAACGGAAAAGTACAATTGTTAAAAACACAATTATTGAAAATAGAACTTTCGTGTCTTTTGTTAACATTTTGCTGCATGCTAGTATTTTGAGCGGTGGTAGTAACTGTTTCCTGGATGGTAGTACGAATAGAACCAATGATTTCTCTATGATGTTCTTCATATAACTGAAGGTACGGTTTTAATGACGATGGGTTGCTATGTCCCGTAATTTTCTCAAGTTTTTGTTAACCTATACCACTTTTGGACAAATCAGTTACAGCAGCAGCTCGATTAGAATGGTTCGTAATTTTCACCCGCTTGATATCAAGTCCAATATTTTTCGCCAAAGATTTGGTCCATTTAGATAGTTCGTTGATCCCAATAGGAGAATTCTTATACCATCCTTTCGAATTTGTTTTTTGTCAGAAAGGATTTGGAGTTAAAAAAATTGTTTCCCCGTCTTCTTATAATTTGTTTCAACAGTATTACTGGACATACACAATCTTCTGCAGTGTTTGCTACCAACCATTTACTGTCGGCCAACTTCTGATTTTCCCCTTTTGCTGTCTTCGTAAACACTGGGTTATATTCAACTCTTCCGGTCTCTCTTCCACGGTTGTCTGTCTCGATTTTAAAATAGAATAGGTACCTTACAATTTGCTGCTACTCCACCTCTCCAAGCCAATTCATACGCAGCAATGTGGTAAAATTTTCTTTGGAGGCCTATAGGTACTTCTTCACTCCAGGACAGTGCCTACATTTTGAAGGGACCTTCATTCGGAACGCAACCTAGGTACCGTTATTGTCGATGGAGAAGTTAGGGCAAAATTTTTTTCGCTGTCATAATGACAAAATCACGCGGCTTATGGGATTTTTTATACATGAATTAAATTGTCTGTAAAATAATGGTATTGAAACTGCTGATGATTATGGTCTACTCCTCATTAACATTGAAACAGTTTGTGGTTAAAAAAATTAGTTTCCACTGCATTTATATTCTCCTCCATAAATTATCTGAAGAATTATAGTGAATTTTTTGAATCAAAATAATTTAGAATTGATTTAAAATTTGGAAAAGACTAATTTTACTGGGAAATCTCATACCACTACTTCTTAACCTGGCAACCATGGCAACTAAAAAAAATTTCCGCTGGCGCCACCATATTTAAGTGGACATTTTTTGTCAGTTGAAAAGGTAAACATATGATCTACAACCATTAAATAATGTAGATATACCTTGTCTAATTACTTGTTGATTTTCTTCGCGACATTTCGGTACCTACACACTTATTAAACTCAACATACAGACGTTTTAAACCAGTCATTATCAAGCTTTGTGACAGAACCGGTGAAACAAAAATGACAAATCAATATATATCAAAAACAACAATATCCTGTCCAACTTGACAAGCAGTGAAATTAATTTAAAATGTCAGGTTGGATTAATAATTTTTTTCCAAATTAAGGCGTGAAATTTTCTTACCGAATACCACGCAAGCTTAAATTATTTCCAGAAATTTCCTTTGGGGCACGAATATTTTAAGAAAATTCTCGGAAAAAATTTAAGCTCCCGTGATATTATAAGTGACAATTTAATTCATGTATAAAAAATCGCATATGCCACAGTGCAATTGTCACTTTGACAGCGGCAAAAATTAGCTTTAACTTCTACAGAGACAAATACACTAGTGGTTTTTTCACTTATTCATCAGTTATCGCGGTGTTGGTTAACAGAATAAATAGTTTGGCATGTTTGTCAACAACTTATTGAATTTTCAAGAACTAACAATGAGTCGATTCGGTGTGTCTACGAACGCCGAAATTAGTCAAATTGTTAATACCTGTGTGCCTACTATTACAGTTGCGACGCAATCATCAATCTGGCGACAATTTTCTACGTTTTGCGATGCAAAAAGATACACATTTGAGCCAGATACTTCCATCGAGAAATTGAATGTAATATTGCAAGATTGAGCATTTAATATGCGAAAAAGTAACGGAGAAGACTACAAAGAAGCGGTAGTTAAAATAATTTGGAACACCACCGCTAAAATGCTACAAAGTAAATATTATAACGAATTTAATATTGTATTCAACCCTTTCACCGATGTTCAGTTTAATTTATCACGAGCTGCACGTAATGCTAAACGTAAAATCCTACAATCACAACCCAGAAAGAGAAAATGTAGTGCATCAGCTCTTAATACATCTGAAGTATTTGCAATGGCCAGATTATATAACGAAAATGAACCTGAAGGACTTCAAAAGAAATTATATCACATTTTGGCGTTTGAACTAACTTGGCGCGGAGGAGAAGCAGCTTACTGCAAAACCACTTATTTCGTATATGAAATTGAAAATAATGGAAAAGAAACTGGACGTATCGAGTATAATCCTCTATTTTCGAAAACGAGACAAGGCAACAATAAATTATGTGACAGCAAATGGATCACGCCTAATATTTTCGACGAAGATATTTGCCCAATACGTTTATTCAAAAAGTTAATGGAAAAACGAAACACTTTTATAACTTCGGACAGAGTATTTCTTACACCAAATCCCTTTTGGAAAAAGAAAACTTCTAAAGGTTGGTACAAGAATTTGCCGATTGGAATTAATGAAATTTCCAAATGGACTAAACGCTCAGCACAACGCATTGGTTTAGATGTCAAACGTGTCAAAATTACAAATCACTCAAATCGAGAGGCAGCAATTAGCGAATTAAGTAAAAGCAGAATTGAAGAACAAGCTCTAATAAAAATAACAGGACACAGCAATTCATCATCAATAAAACCATACTTACAAGTTGACAAAGAGTATCATTCAAGCATTATTCAATCAATTCGTTTGGAAAATGAAAAAACTCCAACATCTACTACAGAAATGAATTTCAATAACTGCGTTTTTAATAATTGTACATTAAAATAAAAATGTGTTTATTTTCAATGTTTCATAAATAAAGTTTGCATTGATATGTTTCCAAATTTCTCATTCATTAAATTGTCCTGCCGAATTACACTCGAGGTTGGGTAAATTTGTGTTGTTCAAATTCTAAACTGTTTCCTTTAGCAATTTGACGAGAATAACTGTCAACTATTAAAAACACGACACCGAAGGTGGAGTGTTTTTTGGTTGACAGTTATTCGAGTCAAATTGCTAGGAAACAGTTTCTCATTAAAAAACCCAAATTTACCCGATAAAATACAAACCACTTGTGCAATTATAAGTGAAAATTATTAATGAATATTTACATAACTGTATTAAACAATTCCACAAATGATAACGTATTGCTGACTCTGCTAGTTAGTTTATAACAACGAAGTGAAGAGTAGCAATCTCATCTCTATCTTGGTCTTGGGTTAAAAGGCTTTTCTCATCAGGCGTCCAGGCTTATGAAAGACCGACATGTTTTTAATTTTCTCATAATGTCTGAACATGACTCAATTAGGTGTGTACCCGAGGGATGAATTTAAATTAATATATTTTTTAATGAATGTATGGGGCGAGAATCTCTTAGTCAAGTCATAAATTCCTAATGCGTTCGGATTATTTTGTTATATTGTTTATCATTAAGAGACGATGAGATGGAGGGCGGATATCTAATATAGAGAAGAAATAATGTGTGTCGTTATATCCAATTATTTCCCTCGGGATATTGAGGTTTATAGCAAAATATTAAATTACTTCTCGGACATCCTGAGGGCAAGAAAATATTCTCTTGTTAGTCCTTTTAAAAGGCAACTGGAGGCTCCAAGCTCATTTCCTTTATCAATCCATTTTCTTACCCATAGATTTTTGTATTTCTTCCAAACATGTATTGCTAGTTTCTTTGATAATAATGTTTAATATTGACCGAAGAAGATTTTGTTTTTGAAAATTCACTACTGGTTCTCGACTTGCTTCTAATCGATTTCAACCAAATACTGGGCCCAAGTAATCGATTGTTTTGACTCGACTTGATTAAGCAAACTCTACTTGACTTGTGAGCACAGTAGACACACTACTAAATTACTTCACTCTACTGAATCAGTGGCAACGTTTGAACCGGGCTTTAGATTGGGTTGAAAGTGGGTAAGTCTTTTCTGCGACTCGTGAGGCTACAAGAGCTCCCATTAATTTATATTTCACTGAATAAAAATAGCTTCTAAATTGAAATGATTTGGTAAATGATCTATCATACCTCAGGGCAAGAGTGAACCGGTGCCAAATATAAGAAATCTGATTTTTATTGTGGCGAGGTTGGCAACAATATATGGACTGACAGCAGGTTGTTAAAACCGCATGTCAGTTCAACCTTGGAAAGGAGAAATGCTGCTAAATCTTCAGGAACAACCAACTGAGACAATTTCAATAATCAAAATAGAAAGAATAATGGAACACAAATGTATTAACATATGCTATTAACGTTCTCAAAATCATACATTTATACATTATATTTCATCACATCTTATACGTTATATTTATATTAACAGTTACCTGTGGTGTAGGCAACCAAACATACAATAACACCTTTAAAAATGATTAGTGGTATAGAATACTTCTAGTTCTTGACTTACCTACCGTTTTATTTTATTATTCTACAAAATTATAATAATTATTAGTGTTAAAGACATCCAAAAAAGAATTCTACAAAATTATAATAATTATTAGTGTTAAAGACATCCAAAAAAGAATTTAAGAAAAACGAAAATAGTGACATTTGACCACAGATATTTGAACCAGCGACCATTTCTGTGACATTTCAATGTCATTATTTATTTTTGACAGTACTTACATAAATATTTTTAGCTTTTAAATATAAAGATACACAAACATTATTTATTCATTCTTTCGGAATACATTAACCACCTATCAAATTCCCATTATCCAAAAGGTTACGGTAAAACTAGGTACTCTCAATTTAAAAAATATGAACGGATTGATAAGGACGGTCAAATATTCAGGAAAAATAAAGTTTGGCCAGTTTTTTCAATATTCCTGGAAAATAAAAAAAACGAAAAAGTTACACGATGTTATAGGTACAGGTCCCTCCTTTCATATGCACTTTGAATCATGAAAAAGATTCATTTTTACTCAAGTTATGGGCCAATTTGCCCGCCCTCCCATGCCTACATTCACGGAGCATGCTCCCGGAGACGCCGCGCTGCAGCTCGAAATACAAGGTACGCTTATTTATCTCGAAAACGGTTAAACTTTTGACAAACATGATAAGGATTATTTTTGTAGATAATAAACTTCTCTCCATTCCTAGCAAAACCCCACTTCTCTAAGTGTCATATTTCCGGAGATATCGGCGGAAAACTCAATTTTTGGGATTATTGGCCATTTTTCAGCCCCTTCCGCAAATTTCGCGGAGGACATATTTTCAGAGAGTAATCTAGCCGTGAATACCTACAAGTTGCAAAAAAAAAGTCCGACAATAATGAGATGAACAGGTTGGGGGGTTTCTCGGTCTTTATTTACTGGACTAAATTGAGAAAAACGAATACAACTTGTACAGTCGACGGAAAAGCTTTGTAACCAACACGAGTATTAAAAGTGCAATTAACAATCTCGAACATTAACGCACTCGCTCTGCTCGTGCGTTGAATTATCTCGATTGTTAATGGCCCTCATTAATACACTTGTTGGCTAAATAATTATTACATAGAAGGATAACCTTAAAAATATGCGTGTGAACACACAACATACCATAAATCTACTGTTTGGGTTAAAAAAAAACATATATGTAGTTGAAGTGCTTTGAAGTGGACTACATTCAAAGTAACCGGTTTTAATTTAATTTTGTATTTTTGTTATTGTAATGTAACTTTAAGTTTCGATAAATCCGCTTAACTTCAAACTTAAACTTTGAATTTCCCTGAAGAAATTTCTTTTATTACTTCACCCATTGGAAGCACTTAAAAACACCTTTTTGATCAGGGATAACAAACGCAAACAAACTAAGCCACCAAGATTGAAATTTGCATAATACTGAAGTAAGAAAGAAAAAAAAGGAGAGTGAAATGAAAAAGGAAAAAAAAAGCAATTAAGGCACATGAATACGTTGGTCCGAAATATACGAACACGAAAATTAAGAATCCATAGGCGGTTGCATATTTCTATTAAAATATAATAATGACAGATTTATATTCATCACCTTTGTCACAGAGCTACATCAACAAATAAAAAAATTATCAGCTTCAAGGAATATAAGAAACAAAAATATGTTTCACATGAGCATCCCTTATCGATGCGAATTCTGTACAGTAGTCCCTAGAGACATATGCAACGGATAACGTGTTTAGTACTAACGAAGGTGAGGTCTCTGTTTCACCAAATTTTGGTCAAGAATGAAATAGCCAGGCTGGAACTTAATTTGACAACTTAAAATGAAATGGAATTCGTATACCTAATAGATTCTACTTTTTCGAGTTTGATTTTGTTGAAGTTGTATTTCATAGCGATTTTTGATGTTTCTACAGAATTTCTACAAAAATAGTTGTTGAGGTCTTCAAATGAACTGGACACAAACTTTAAGTGTATCCAACCTAATAGCAGGTTTTTAAGCATACCTTGACAAAATCGCTACTTACAAAGTTGGTACATTGTATAACGAAGCCGCTTGACTCGGTACAATTTCTTGCAAGGTCGGTATATTGCAAATTATGAATCTTGAATGTTGTTGTCTTTAATTGTTACATTGCTGACAACCCAACCAATAGTAGAAAGAAAAAATAGTGTAAAAGCTCAAAAAATAATGTATTGAAACAATACTTATATTAAGTTTATTATTATTATTTAAAATTGAGATAGCGAGAGTGGGAAAAGCTCAGAGAAAAAAACTAAATCACTGTCGATTATCAAATCACAATTGAGAAAATATCAGTCATCACAATCAGCCGTTAGGTATCATTTGATTGGAAATAGTTAGTTGGTTGGTAGCACAAAGTAAACTAGATTTCTCCCTAGAATTGCACCTTGCATGCAATAAAAAATGGTACCAAAACGATAAAATTGCAATTCCATCGTATTGCACAAACTGATCAGCTGGGTCTCAACTGCGCATGCTTCCTTGCGTCTTGCATTGAATTGCAAGTTGTATTGCACCATGTCAAGCTGCCTTTGCTACGAACCCGAGATTTTTATTGTCATCACAAACGTTTTTAATTTTAATTTTTAAAATTGAGCCAACGTGTATGAGCTACTGCTGCGACAACATAAAATATTTGATAACTTTCAATGATTACAGCCTTACCCTTATTTTTTATTATCTAAATTTGTACACTGGATAAAGGATACATTTATTCTATACCAATTCAGGTTCCGATACAATATCAAAAAAAAGTTGATTCTCAAGCGTTTCCATAGTTCACCACTTGATAGCACTCCGCTTCCTAAATCAGCAATCCCTTGTAGATACGTCTATGTGATCTCCTATAAAGTAGATCGCAGTAAGCACTTCATTTATATGTCAAGTATTTTTCGCAAGAGCTTTTGAAAGCTCTTTACTTCGACTCGTTTCTTGTTAGTGCTCTCTGCCTCTCGATAATTTTTCTTCTTGTTCTCGGTCGGATATAAACTCGAGCCCATCGATATTCAAGGATGAAAAAATCCTTTATAGCTACAATCATTTTATTCACATTATTATTATATGCATAAGCAAAATTATTATTTCAATAGATATCGAATAATAGTTTTCGAAGACGTGACCGTTCACTTAGAAGAAACAACTTCTACTTGCAAACCAGAATGGTTGTTAAAATCTTGTAGATCATACCAACCCCGTTTCTATCGGGGCATATAGCTCGAGAAGTAGTTGTTTCTTTCAAGTAAACGGTCATGTTTTTGAAAATACTTTCAAAACTTTGTAGCACTATTTCCAATTTGCATGTTAACGACTCAACCTTTCCATGACTTGGTTAACGACTTGCCTCCGTCTCACCTTGTCCTTTGTCTCACCTTTCCAATTTCTGATATTAAGTATTCGTAGATATTCTTCAACCTACGTTTTGCATCTTCTTCTGGGTCTAACTCTTCTTCGCCTTCCTCCTATGGAGCTATATATCAATACTTTCGGTAGCCTTCCTGATCCCGTTCTTTCTATATGTCCTAACCATTTTAATTTTTAGAAATTATATAATTCTTCGAGCTCTTTATTTGTCCTTCTTATCCAAATTCCATTTAGTGATTTTCCTCCAAATATTTTCCTCAGTACTTTTCTTTTCCATATTTGTAGCATCTCTTGTTATTTTTGGTTAAGTGTCCATGTTTCTGAGTCATATGCCTAATCACAGATTTGTAAATCTTGAATTTCGCACTCCTTGAAATATTTTTGCTTTTTGATAATCTATTTAAGGCATAAATGCAATTATTGTCACGTACTATTCTTTTTTGGATTCCTTCCCTCATATTGGGTTTTCTTGTAATTATTGATCCAAGTTACTTGAATCTCTCTGTTTCTTCAAATTTATATATATTTCCTTCGCCTGTTTCTACTGTTAGGTAATTACCTTTTATAAAGTATCGATCTGTCCATTCCATATATTTTGTTTTCAGTTCATTGGTATAGAGGCCTTCTTTCCGCTTTTTCTTCAATATTTTTTACTACTTGTCTTATTTCTTCTTTATTTCTCGCTAATATTGTTATGTCATCTGCAAATGCCAGACATTGATGTCTCTTATGATACGTAGGTCCGGAACTATTTATACCTGCTTCCCGAATTATTTTTTCCATTACCAGACTAAAGAGAATGGATGACAGTGGATCGTCTTCTCTTACGCCTTCAATTACGATGAATTCCTCTGACATACAGTTATTTATTTTTACTCGATTTTCAGTATTTTGTAGTGTTGATCGAATTATTCTGATCAGTCTTTTACTTCTGTATCTGTAGATTAGGAAGGGAGGGTTTAGGCTCACAGCACTCAGGCCACATGTGACCCATTGTACATCCTCCCGAGGAGTTATCCTCCTAGGTCATCGTCCATCCTGTCCTTCCCAGGAAGGTGGACAGGTCACTAGGAGACATTTCCTTTATATTCTACTTATTACTAGGTCTTCCAGAGCTTTGTATAGTTTGGTTATTTTTACCTTATCAAAATGCTTCTTTGAAGTCGACGATAAGCACCATCGTCTGCTTTCCAAATTGATAGCCTGTAGTTTTTGTAGAATAAAGATTTGCTCCACTGTGCACCTTCTTCGTCTGAATCCACATTATTTTTTCCATCTTTTCCTTTAGAATGTCCTTGATATAGGTGGCGAGTATTTTTGTAAGCCCAATTCAATAGCGCTATTCCTCTGTAATTATGGCACTAATTTTTCTATATAGGAAATAATATAGCATGGCATATATGCACAACATATGCATCAACTAGTCGTGTTCCTTCATATTATTTGAACATTTCCGCTGTTATTTGGTCACTCCCTGGACTTTTATTGTTCTTTAGATTATCTATAATATATTTTTCCGTCGACTGTGCGTCTATGAGCTATATTAATCTACACAAAATCGTTAATTAATGACCCCTATTAATGCATGATTTTCATTAATCGACGATTTTTCTATAGGCAACCAAACATACAAAAACATCTTTAAAAAATGATTCCTAGCATAGAATACTTCTAGTTTTTGACTAACCTATCGTTTTTATTTAATTATTCCATAAAATTATTATAATTATTAAGACATCCAAAAAAAATTTAAGAAAAACGAAAACCATGACATTTGAACCGGCGACATTTCATTGTCATTATTTAATTTTGACAGTACTTACTTATGAAACAAATAACTATTATTTTACCTCTACTCGGAGGAAGCTCTTCCGAAAGCAGTTCTAAATTGGTTCTCTTGACTATCTAATTCTTGATTGCCACCTATATCAAGTACAGGACACTGTAATAATATATTATTATTCCATTTTGTCGAGGATTTAAAAAAATAAATGAAAGTATGTTCCAATCCTGTATATAAAATAAAACTTCCAGAGTTTATTTTATTCACTCCCTTGGAAAATAAAATTCCAAGATGCATTGATTGATAAATCGTAGGTCTACTGCTTCCTCGAAATCAAAAGTTTTTGACATGTACGCTTAAAAGTTGTCACCGCATCAGTTTATTTGCAGCTTAGTCTCTAAACTATTCTACTTTTTGGGATTGAAACTTTTTAAACTGTTTACTGTTTGAACAAAGACTGTTAATTATTCTAAAGCTGTATGAGACAAAAATGATTGCAATGAGAAAATATCTCTCGCTCCAGTTAAGTTTTGAATGAAATATCATTTAAACTGACTGTGACTGCGTGTGAGTAGAAGATAGTTAGGAAGCAGCATTAGTGACATACTTTTTTCATAATTTCACATTTATTTCAATAGTTTAATAAATCTACTGATTAGGTTAGTACGGACAGTCAAGGTTTCAACTTTTCGCCACCTCAGTCACTGGACTTTTTGTTCTTTAAGTTGTACTGTTTGTGTGAAAAAACTTGTGGAAAATTTTTCCGAAAAATCGGAAAAACTAGAACATATGTATTTTTTCCAAAATGCGATTTCTTAGAAACGCCCACTTCAATTACCGCGAATTTCCTTCTTTACCTGACTGACCAAGAAGGGTAGATAATCCGACATGTATTTTCGCCGCTAAGATGTGCAGGTAGGTCGAAACATAAAATAACTCTTATCTTAATAAAATACGAAGGTGGTTTGGTAGGGGTAGGTTTGGTTGGGTTATTATTGAAAAATATTATAATTTATTCTTCAAAAATTGACTAAAAATACGAAGGTGGTTTGGTAGGGGTAGGTTTGGTTGGGTTATTATTGAAAATTATTATAATTTACTTTACAAAAATATATCTTATTATAAATGTCGGTGATTTAATAAATAACTGTATTTCATAAATCACGTACTTCAGTCGGTTAGCGCCCAAAATACACATAGGATTAAAAATGTATCATAATATTTGTTCATCAGTAGTCCATCTCCATTTCGAAAGGAGTACAAATTTGCGTTAATACATCTTGAGACAAGTAGACGCAGTGTTATGCGGTATGCGAAATTTTTCTAATTGTCAATTTTCAAGATCAACTAAAATAACTGTTTCCAACATGTTTTAAATGTTTCCGATGTATTTTTTTTAGTAAAATACGATGGCACTATTGAATTTATCATAGGGCGTACCTGAAAAGCGCTAGAATCCAAAAACTACGTGAAAAATGTGAAAAAATGACATTTTGTGTTTGCAAGGTTGTATCTCTAAAGAAAAAAGTTGGCATATTGCGGTTTGGCCCAAAAGATAGCCTATATATTCGAGAATAACATATATCAAAAATTCACATTAATCTAAGTTGGCGTTTTTGAGAAATCGCATTTTGAAAAAAGTACTTTTTTTAGTTTTTTGGATTTTTCTGAAAAATTTTCCAAGATTTTGGAGATCCGAAAAAACCATGATATATCTGATTAAATTATGCACATTTTGAAAAAAAAAAAACGAAATGGCGACTATATTAAGCAAAAGGTAGTTTTTAGTTTTCGAAATAACGGCTTTACTATGTATTGACATGGCGCTACAGAGTTACAAAAACGTTTTTTGGAAAAAAGAAAAAACACGTGTCTCATGAAATCGCCAATGGAATATGGTCTGAAAGTTTCAGAAAAATCAAAGACATCGATTTTTTTTTGCTCGTTGAATCGGCCAGCTGCATTGGACAGTAAAGTTCAGTTTAATGGAATATTTTTGCTTGCTAACAAGGAAACAGTCTTGAAAATATATTCGTTCCTCTATACCATAAGATATTGAAAAACTTTCACAAACAAACAGAAGTAGAGTTTGTTTAACCATCCTTTGCCGTTACGTCATAATCGGTGACGCATTCTGCTGTTTTACGTTTGTTAAATGTTATTTTACACTTAACCTCAAAATTATAATCAATGACATATGTTGAGAATTGTTTCCAATGATGCGTGTTAAGGTGTGTTTGTATGAATAAATTAGTAATGCCAAAAATTGTATTTTGCTTTATGCGTTGCGTACTTTTTTACATAAATAGTTTTGTTTTAACTTGAAATCTCCGTTTTTTTTTTAAATTATTATTTGTTTCAAATTTCTTGAGGATGTTTAACGCCCCTGAACAAGATTTTTAACTGAATTTAAAAAATTACGGATAAGCAAATCGTGATTAAATGGCGAATTATATAATATATATTAAAAATATATTATACGATGATATTTTTGGGGTGAACTCAAAGGTTATTTAAAATTTGATAGAATATCTATATGCTCATATTTTTGAAAATTGTATAGTAATTATTGTCTGTGTCATTGTGAGAAAAAATTTCGTAAGTAATATTCAAAGTCTAAGCTTCATCACTGACAAAATCATCTTCATCATAATTGTGGAAGTCCGATTCATTCAGATCTATGATAACTGGACTGAATTTAACGGTAAAAGCGGCATTCCAGCATATCTTTCTCTTGAAAAGTACTTAATCAACTTTAAAATTAAACTTTGCTCTTTCTCATTATACCGGGAAGGCATTTTGACAATGGAAAATTATTTGAAAATGGCGAAAATGATCAAAAATACTGAACAAATCAAAATATGACAACTGAACTGTCAAAAGTAACAAATAAAATTAACGTCGACATTAGTTAGAAATACGTTAATTCCGTCTCATCTATTTCATGAATGGGAGATAAAGCTGGACAATGTATGACGTAACGGCAAAGGATGGTTGAACAAACTCTACACTTTTTAATAATTGTAGAGCAGCTGAATTAAAAAAAAGTTCCTCTGTAATAACAGCTTTCTCAATTTCTCCATAAATTAAGTACCTAGGTAAATTTAACTATGTAGCCAAGATAAACAGCAAAATGTCACGGTTAGTCTCTTCATCAATATTCTAGAGTGTCGTGGAAAGCCAAAGAGACGCCAATTTCGGAAATTAAACGAATAAACTGAACGTCAGTCGTTGGTAACACAGAAACCTTGAGTTTGTTTAACGGAGACAGCGTATTTATTTTAACGGAAGGCGGAATACTATCGCCCCATGATTTACGGAACAAAGCTCTTTTCTCCGCTAAATTTATTCTATAGGAGTTTAAGAAAACTTACATGAATAATATATTGTGACCATTAAAACAACAAATGTAGGATATATTTTTGGCAGTTAACAGTGTATACATAGGAGATACCTTGACTAATCAGAACAAAATTAGGAGGTTGAGCAAAAAAAAATGTTAGTACTTTATACAAAGTTGAGTAGCAGATCACTGAGGCAGATTTATTTGTCTGAAAAAGGGCTTCCAAAAGTCCAGAACCTCTCTGTGGTATAGCAAAAGCGGTGTTTCCGATGTCCGTCCGGCGGTCAGGGTAAAACGCAGGTACGTCCAAGGTCCGTCCCGCGGTTAAAAGGGTCAAGACGTTTGTCCGAAGTCCGTCCCGTGGATCCGTATGATAATTTATATTGCAGATATATATTATATATACATATAAGATATAATATGTAGTAGGGTAGGGTAGGGTCTGTGGAAGGGTGTCGATAATACACGAATCATACTAATTATTCTAGGAATAATATTCTACCCTGCCCATTCTACCTGTGTATCCACCTGACCGCGGGACGGACATCGGTCGGGGATTAAAAACCCTTTTCCTAAACCCTCAATTTTCTGACCGCGGGACGGACATCGGTATTGCCCAGCAAAAGAACTGTAGAGAATCTTGGTTAAAAAAGGTTGGTGAAACAAGGCTCCAGAAATAAGACAGACCAAAGCGTTCATCAAAGAACTTTGACACAATTTACGGAGTACATACTATACCAGTGGCTAGACTTAACAAATATACATGAACAACTTCAAACACAACAACATGCAGGGTTTGTCAAGAAGACGAGGAAACCTCAGCACACATGTCGTCCTTCTAGACTGACTAGGCTAAGGTTTTTGACGAAAGGGGAGGAAGAACCACAACCCCTACCAATTTATGGATGACCTGAGATCTGTTATTGATAAGAAACTCTAGAAAAACATGAGGGTATACACAACAAGTCTGCAAAGGTCGCAGTGGAGATGCTCCCAAAACAAACAGTTTCAACTTTTGAAAACATTCACTTTATATGATTTATTCTGACAATGTAGTCAATGAAAGCCTCATCGATATAGACAGAGCTGTTAATACTTCAGTGGTACAGGTAAACTCTTTTTAACGTTGAAGCCTTCTGTCATGAAAAATAATGACTGAGTTTCTAGAATACTCTCATTCCACAGTAGAGGTTTTTATGCACTTAATTTTCAGTGTTACTTGTTAAAACAATTTCTTTAAAAACATTATAACTTTGTACCTAAGGAAAAGTAAAAAACTGTGATTTTTAAAATTTGTATTTACTTTAAATGTATTCATCGAAGCCTCTACAAAAGGGCTTCCAACGTATTAAAATTAGTCTACACCTATTCACCCGGAGGCTGGTTCTATTTCAGCTACCCCTCAGCCTCTTATACAGTTTGTGTCTCTTGGACTTGGCTTCACAACACCCAACTCTAGTCCCCTGTAACAATCTTGAATTGACCAAATACTCCGGTCGAATACTCCGCAATCTCACAGTATATGTTTGGTTTTTTCTGTCCCTTTACCATATTGTCTGCAGGAAGTCTCTGATTCATGCAGTGCAAGTATCCTCCCATTGGAATGTGACAAGTGACGACTTGTTCTTCTAATTTGATTTCTTTTGTGTTTGGTCGGCTCTTTAATGCATGTTTCCCATGGTGCATTTCTTTTCGTTTGACCCAGACTCGTAAGCATCCTCATATGTCAGATTTGGTAGCTTTAAGTGCGGGATCTGAACCAATATATGGAGCTAATGAGTTTATGATTGTTGTAGCTGTTCAATATATTAACAATGTAAACAGATTCTAAAAATAAAAGAATTTCAACATAAATAATGAATGTCCTCTCGTCTGTTTCATCAATATATCTATGCATTTTTGTCAAAGTAACGTAAGTGACATTTCCGGTAAAAATCATGTTTTTTTTTAACGTAAAGCTTCTATTGTTAAGAAGGTACTGCCAAATTGTATTAAGCCTAGATTATACTTTAAACTTTATTTGTCACTACATTAAAAAACGTTTGCCCATAATTTTTTTAATCATACCCGTAAAAGAAACTCGTTTTTTCTACTAATCGTTTTTGGTTACTTACGTTACTTTGGCAAATACCTATCGAATATACTGTCCTAGGTTACGTCTAATGTAAATATTAAAATATTACGTGATAGTTACCTGACCTTAAAGAGATACGTCCGGTCTGCTTTCGTTTTCAACTTGACCTTACCTTGATACTTTTAATGTTTTAAATAAATTAATGTATTATTTTGAAATCTAAATAATTTCGAGTGAATTTAATTCTGGTTTTTATTTAATGCCAAACGGCATCACGCAATAAATAATGTTCGTAATGTTTTTGTTCTAAAAGCAGTATGCAGTATTTAATAAGTGGAACAAATTTGAAAAATTATTAGATACTATTTATTCATACGAGTAGATATAATATAAAATGTCTATCCGACGCCACTGCTGCAATTTAAGCAAATATTAGACCAAAGTCAGAGAGAGACTTTTACAAGGAAAAATACTTTGTCATAAAATAAGCTGGGGAAAATGACAGAGAATAAATATTGAAAGCATCGAAGTTGATATGTTTTACTGAAAAATATAAAGCATTTGATCGTAAGACGTGGTGATGGAATTTCATATCGATTTATAGATAATAAAAACAATATATTTTTTTTAATTATATTAGTGTAGAGTGAATATTGAAAGCTGCCATTTTATATTATTGAAAGTACATTTCAAGATAATGGAGAAAGAGTTTTTCTTCCTTATACATATATTGTAATAAAATATAAAGTCTCATTCAACTTTTTGAAGTGTCTTTAAAATTGAGAAATGATGGAACAGAACTTTTAGAATCTCAAAATTTATTTAGGAAAATTGATTATATATTTGGGAGTAAAATATTAGATAGAGACATATTATTTAGCTTTTTATGTTATAAAAAATATACATTCTAGAGTTAAATATATAGTAAGAAACGATTGTTAGCTAATTAGATGGTGAATCTGGTACATGAATAGCAGATTTTAACACGTAAAATGCCGCCATGATAAAAAAACCTAATGGCCGGACGAGTTTTTTCCTTTAATCATATAGAATCATCTATTTCGGGCTATGATGGGCCACATACAGGCCAAATAGACTAAAATGAAGCCAAAACATTCAAGAATCTATCCCGATATAGTTCACATTGATTCGGTGGGACAGTATTATCCACCGAAGCCAGAAGCAAAATTTGGTATGGTGCCTTACATATACCCACCACGACCCCTCAGAAATATTTTGATGTCAAAAAATGGTAGGTTCCTTACACCCACCACGGCACTTTACATGTTAAGCATGCTTGTTCTTATTTATTTTTGGAAATTGAACCACAATCTTTTTTATATTTTCTAAATTCAATGTTTTGGTATCGTTCAAGCTACCGTTATAAACAACAATTGAATTTTTTAAATTCTGGTCCCTATCTGACACTAACGAAAAAAATTAGACAACTAGAAAATCAATAATGTTTTGAAGTAAAAGACTGCAAAAAATTTGTTGTCAAATTTCCAAGATTCATTCACAGTGAATTTACTTTAATGAAACTAGAAATGTTAATTTGGTTGTCCTGGTTGTATAGGTGGGCAAATTTATCTGAAGCTACGCGGCATCGGTAAGGGGCGAGGAAACCTGGCGGATATCTGTCAAAAACGTATCAATGGCGTACGGTACCTATTTTTATAAAAGTAATAATTATTATTATGATATAATAATTATATATAGAAACTGATTTTTGCTTTGCTTTAAAGGTATGGTATTTTTCAAAACACGGTATTTGTTAAAAACAAATAATGTTGAGAATCGTACTTAAATTCAATATGGATACGAAATAGAACAAAATCTGTCACTGACAATACCAACGCGCACTGGATAATCAATGTCAGTCTATTGACAAAGTGAGAGGGAAGAACACACACACGCGCTTGCCAATAGGAAGTCTGCTGGTCGCTAAGCAACGAAGGCCTTTCGATAAATTTCACCAATTGAGTTTTCGCACAACGCTGCCAGAGCTTAAACAAGCCCATTACAAATATGGAAAAGTGTTCATCTTTTAATATTCATAAATTGAAAAAATATTGTTAATATACAAAATCCAAGGAAACAAGCACATTAAAGAATCAACGTTCAATCATATTGTTAATAATAAAAAGTCAATTTTCTAATTATTATTACTACATACTTAGCACTTTATCTTTTTCATAGTTAAACGGCTTCAGATAAACTTGCCAAACTATATTGCATTAATCGAAGGTGTTTATTTACAAATAAAAGGCTTATATGACAGTCTCAGATTTATTCAATCTATAAGTATTTATTTATGTGAGTAGGCTTTAAAAATCATGCCTAGGCAGTAAAAGTGTTACTTCTATGATGGATAAATGTCACTGAAACTGACGTTTAATGACCATCGGAAATATCTTGATTAACATTTTTTCAAGAATATGAATTTTTGCAGTCCTAAACCTCAAAATTGGATTTTCTCGTTAGTGTTAGATAGGGACCAGAATTTAAAAAAATAAATAAGTGTTTTTGATTACACTCCGAAACGTTGAACTGAAAAACATAAAGAATATTGTGGTTTGAGTTCCCATAATAGATAAGAAAAATAATAATAAATACTCCACATACAGAAGATATTTGGATTTTAAGCAGATGAAACGATAAAAGGTGTTTAAATAATAAAATGAGAGTGAGAGATATGAAATATGAAGAAAACAATATTGTGAAACAAGAAAATTACGCTTAGAAAATTTAATATTTGAGTCTATCGACCTCCCGTAGAAAGCCTACATTTATCATCTGTTAATAAAACTGCAGGAAGATACACTATGATGGTAATATTGTGGAAAATTGGCTATTAAAACTTGGTACCGGAAATTGCTTCTGCCTTATAATACCTTTCCATGTAAATATGATGAAAGTTTACTTCCATAGAATGAACACGATCTTCTTTCTATATTTATATCAAAACACATAGATTCAAAAAGCAATTTATTTGATTAATGGCTAGTTGTTTTGTTTTAAAATAACATTAGTAGATAAAAGTCGTAATTTATACCTATTTTTTGGTTATTATTTTTTTTTTGAAGTTAATTTGATAAAATTTATATTACGGTTTAAACGTTACGTAAAAATCAAAGTAAACTTTATACATTAACGTTCGGTTTTAATAGTTAACATTATTGTAGTTGATATCGAGTGTGACATGTTGTATGTATGATGGGGTGACATTCACTGAGTCCTAAAAGATCTATTGATCCCCTTAGTTCTAATTAATTCCTGAGGAACGTCTCAGAGACTAGTAGTTCCTTTAGTCCTATTTCCCTGAGGAATTTTAGGATATCTGCAGGCTTCAACTTAGGTAAATATGTCCCTCTTCTATCCAATAATCTCCTAGATGATGTGTCCTAGAATTCTGAATCGCTGTGCAGTTCGCAAGAATTAGGATAGAGGTTTATTATTCGATGCCACAGAATCTAAATTCTTCTTCCTCCACTATTTTAAGCTTTTTCTGGTGCCAGTTCAAGCGACAGTGTCCCGTTAGGATCCCTATTTTACTTTGACTTATGCATTCATTTGATCACAACGGGTTGTAGTCCCCACCAGAATCTTTGATTGTCTAAGCCGTACTAGATCTTTCCAATGGTCATGCCCGTTTCTTCGGCTTTGCCTATTTCTTCCAATATTACATTGGGGCTGATGCCGCAAAAGGGTTCCGGTTCCCAAAAGGTTTTTTGCTTTGCTAGTCCATTTACTATTTCATTTCCATCTATCCTGGAATCCACAGTAAGTATGCTATATTGTTCTCGCCGAGTTCATTCAGTATGCCTGGGCGTTCTCACACCATTTAACTTCCTTAAGTGTGACATGTTTAGAAGGAGTTCAATGTGAATACGATTTGAGCGCCATAAATATCAAGAATTTGGTAGCGAATAGATAAGGTTCAAATAACGCTAGAGCCTTAAGCTTTGTTCTTTTGAATTCAGTTTTCCAATTCCTTTCCAGTAAAGTGACGCACGACTCCCTTTAATATTTAAAAATTGAGGGGGTGGCTGTCACATTAGATTACAAGAATCGATCGGCCTGGTTGGCCTTGATACACTGTGACCTATGAACTCTGTTGTAAACCTATATATACTTCAGTTCTAAGAAAGGTATTATTCGTTTCGCGGCTAGGTATGTAACCTGATCAGGCTCTAAGTAGACCTGTTCCAGGTGTTTAAGGCATTGGCGAATAATTACCCTGCAATTAGGTATAGATAATGTATTCCGCTGTCTCATCTGTATGTTCCACTGAACACTTTGTCTATCCAACAGAAAGGGTATATGAGTGTGTAGTGACCAGAAAGATCTCCTGTGGTTACTATAAAGACAGATTTCTGAAGCTTCTAGAGCAATTTAGCATAGTGAGCAGAAGGTTGTTATAATCTTTTTGCCTGTCTTTTTCTTGGAGTATTTTTTCAGTAGCTTCATTTGCGAGAAATCGCTTTTCCGATAGTTCCTTTATGGCCCGACAACAAAGTTGCTTTGTGTCTAGATGCTTAAGGAATTGTTTGCAGCCTCAAATTGTGTTAGACTCAAGCTGTAGACTTCATATTCTATCTCCAAAACAGCCCGGCTATCAGTCGCAATAAATATCCTGGCCGAGCTGTCGTTTCTTGAGACACTTCTGAGCAGGAAGGGATGAAGGAGGTGGCATAATTTTTTATTACATAAAACGCTAGAATGTAATGAAAATTGCTTCTTCCAAGCGTTTTCTTGAAATAAAGCAGTTTGCAGGACTTTTTATCCTCACTGTATGATTCAAAATATATTTTTTTTCTCGACGTTTCGACTTTCTCATTGGAACTATTATCAAGAAAAATGTTCAGTAGGTACTATTTCGGGGTCTTAAGTTTCCTTGTTGGTGTGATTTGATCGAAAGTTTTCCAGATAACTGGATGGATCTGAAAATAATAAATATCTTTAAAAGTTTGGTATATCTGAGAATTGTTTATGTTCTGATTATATCTAGTGGTGTGTATAAAATCCCTAAAAAGTGAAAGCAAGCAGCGACGCGTGGCCGGGTTGGCTAGAGATATGAACCTATGTGACGTGGAAATAAAATTAGTCGTGTGTATGGAATGAGAATATTATATAATATCATTTCGCACTTTCGCAACCTGATTTTAACAAAATACTCTATTTTAAAAATGCATTGCTTACATTTTTTCCTATTTCTGCAGCGTAAAACATAAAATTCTTAAACTTGGCTTGAATACAAACCCAACAGAGCATCCAACACGTGTTTAACTTTTTTTTCTAAAAACAAGCTCTCTTTGATAAAATTGGTATCTGGAACAGCGCCAAAGAAAATCAGTTGCTGCACGAATGATATGAAGTGCATTTTTGTGTTCGCCTCTTGAGAAATATATCCAAGGGCGTAACAGAATAAAAAAATTGTTTCTAATTGGCTTTTGATATTATTTGTCGGTTTTTTAGTTAATAATGGAGAGAGCATAAAAGATTTGAGTTTATATACTACAATTTGTCATTCCATAATTTAAATTCTCATCGTTCAAGTGAAAAATATGCGATAACAATAACAAATTTGGTTTTTCAGTTTCTTTAGACCCATTTCCCGAAGGAATTTTAGAATGTCCAGGTTATTGTCCCTCTTCTATCCAGTATTCTCCAATGCTACGTAATCCGCAAGTATGTGTGTTATTCCATGTATTTCCAAGCTCACCTTTTTGCTGGGTTTTTGGACGCTGTCGAAGAAATTTCAGTATTTTAAGATATCCACTTTTTTTCTAAGTATCAATTTAAACTGTTCACCAAGAAGGACGTAAAAATGCGTCAGAATCCTGGTAAGTTTTCCCGGTATTCTTAAACTCTACTTGCAGCCCTGATTTTTATTGTTTAGCTAACTTAAGCTGTACTGATCACTATACAAATCTTGTGCTTGAATACTACTGGCCACTGTGAATTAAGGAAACATCTCCATACAATGGGGCTAGTGGACACACCTTTATGCAGGATGTGTGAACAGGAAGATGAATCTGTCAGACATGTCTTATGCGAGTGCGCGGAGTTGTCATCAATAAGAGAGTGTGTGAGTCTTGGCCTACACCTGCCGATATAAAGGAGATGTTTCCTAGTGACCTGCCCACCTTCCTGGAAAGGACAGGATGGACGATGACCTAGGAAGACAACTCCTCGGGAGGATGTACAATTGGTCACATGTGGTCTAAGTGCTGTGGGTCTAACTCACCCTCCCTACAGACAGACCTATAATTAACACTCTGTAGACTTACTCCCCTAGCAGCCTAAGATCTGCTTAAAAAATCTCTGCAGAAAGTTATTTTTGTCTAAAAACAATCATCCATCTTTACAAAATACTTCTAAGGCACTTACTGAAAATTTTCTTAAAGTGAATTATCTCCACTTAATCCGAAAAACAAAACTCTATTCGAACTGCCCTATCTTACGTGCGAAGCGTTACCTAATCTTTCAATTGATAACAAGTTTCTGAAGCTGTTTGTATGCAGTTTTGAGTCAACCCAAATTCCAGGAAAATCCTCATCTATTGCACAGAAATGAATTTATACTATGAAAACTTTATACGTTACACTTACCCTGTTAATACCTCTGTACCTAAACTGTAAGCCTTTAAAAGCTTCCAGAGAGACTTTATAATAATGTGAAAATCAACGTACCCGGCAATTTTTTAACGTTTTTCATCTGTTTAAGAGGTATAGCATTTATTTAAAATCGGATTTAATTTTAACAATGACGAGGGGTTTTTAATAAAATAACTTTGAAATACATTAATATACTGGCACTTGTAAAATATATCCATTTGTAACAATTCAAAATACCTTACAGAAAACTTTTATTAATATTTGGAAAATGGATACACATCAGTGATCCAGCTTCTAATTTGAAATGTCAAAACATCAATCCTCGCAACAATTACACATTCCATTCTTAACGTTCCCTTAATTTCTTCATCTCTAACTAATTAACTGACAAGAATGGCAGCAGGATTAGAACCAAAGGCAACGAAGTGATTAATTACAGTCCTTATTTATCATTATCTTTTCAGAATAATTGCTATTTTATTAAGTCTGAAAAGTTTTTAAGGCCAAGTCCAAAACAAACAATTTATCATGCAATATTCAGAAGCAAAATCACTTGTCATTCTCGAAAAGTTTCCTTGGAGGCCTAATTTCGACGCCCATCGAGTTTTTTTTAGATTTGAAGAGAGTGAAACAAAACAAAACTTACTGTTCTTGTTAACCGAAATAAAAAAATCTTACGAAATTTGCTAATTGATGATTGGAAGAGAATTTCGGATATTCCTCTAAAAGGAGAGATTAAAACATCTATCGTAATTAAAGTGTTGAAAGTAGTAATTGAGTTTGTCGACCCGTTTTCTATTTAAAAATATAAAAAAGCACCTTCACACGCAAAAAAGGTGTCAAAAGATTTTTAAAATGGATTCGTAATCGAATAGCTCTCCATTCAACAAAATTAAGTTCTGATGTTTGATAATAAGATAGTATGTAGTACGGTCATATTAGCTCAGAAAAAATACATCACTGGACCAGTAATATAATATTGCTGTAGTTACAAAACAAGTCGAAGTCACATCATGCGAAAGTGAATCAGCTATTTGTTTTGAAGAATACTGCTTATTTTGTGGCAATGGGTGGATAGAGAAGTAGAGAGAAGTAGACCATCTTCACAGACAACCAAGCCACACTGAAGGCACTCGCCTCCGTAAAGGTCAATTCTAAGCTAGTCTCGGAGTGTGTAGGTATCTGAAACGTACTTGGAGGCCAAAGCAGGGTCATGGTGGACTCACTACCTGGACACGAGTATCATAAGAGCGACTTGTGTAATCAGTTCCGAAATGGTGCGGGAATGCTTAGGCAAACTTAATGAACTAGGCGAGAGCCATATAGTCACCTTACTGTGGATTTCAAGACACACTGGAATAGAAGAAAATGAAATAGCAGATGAACTAGCGAAGAGGGGGACTGAAATACCCTTTTGGGGGCCGGAACCCTTTTGCGGAATCAGCTCCAATGTAATATTGGAAGAAATTGGTGAAACCGAAGAAAATAGAAGATCTGGAAAATCTAGTAGGGCTTAGGCAATCTAAGATTCTTCTGGGTGACTACAACCTGTTGAGATCAAATGAATGCATAAGTCAAAGTAAAACTGCACTAAGAGTTTTAACAAGAATCCTAACGTGACATTGTCTTAAAAAGCTCAAAATAGTGGAGGAGGAAGATTGTAGATTTTGTGGAATGGAAAAATAAAACTCCATCCACATACTTGCGAACTGCACAGCAATTCAGAATCCTAAGGCACAGTACCTGTGAGACTACTGGATAGAAGAGGGACAGTTACCTAAGTTGAAGCCTGCAGATATCCTAAAATTCCTCCGGGAAATAGGACTAAAGGAGGTACTAGTCTCTGAGACTCCTCAGAAACTAAGTAGAGGTGAGGGGGCACAATAGATCTTTTAAGTCTCAGTGAATGTTACCCCAAAATACATACCTACATCATCCTCTACATCATAAGGGCGAGGAACAGATAAATGTAATGGTTTACAAGGTTCATCAATGCCACTCACCGGACCGCATCCCTTCTATGGCGTTGCCAAATCGACAATAAATATGGAAACGAGAAAGTGGGTGGTACAGATGTGTCTAGAATGGTAGGTGATGTCACTAGGACAGAGAGAGACGAAACAATTCAATAGAGGACTTTCACCCCAATGCAAGACCTACCCAATAATCGAAGATAGGAAAACGATCAAAGCCGTAGTGGGTGTGCTATATAACAAGGCAGTGTAAGCTTAACAGGAACGCAAAGCTAATGGGGTTGATAGAAGGAGCCATGAAGAGGAAATTGCAGGGCACATCCAGTGCCAGTACGAGTGACTGGCCAATATGCGGTTTCCAGTACTAGGCGATGAGAAACCACCGGCAAAAAATTACATGGAAGGTTCAGTTTCATATGAAGAATATAGTACCTATAGATTCAGAGACAACTTTTTGAATCGCTTTATCACTTACAGGCTTAGTACACATCTCTAACTGTATAAGCGCGTATTTGTTTGAGAAGGGGTTTTCTTTATATTTGTGGAATTTCCTAGTTAAATTATTGTTGACTTCTCAAATCCTATTGCAGAAAGTGCTTTAACCACTCCATACTTGTTACAGAATATACGATTTTTTGTGGTCCAACACAACTTTCTCTACTTGCTTCGTTAAATATCGGGATAGGCTTTTAAAATCTAGTCTACTTTGATGAATACTTTTGAAGGATCTTACATCGAATTTTTATTGAAGCGTTCGTTCCACTTCTCGAGGAACATGGAAATCGATTGATGTTTATTGCCGGAAGAAAGAAAACACTGTTTAGGATCTGAAAAATTTACATTTCTGGGGTGAATACCATTAGGGAAAGATTTAATTCCGCGGTTTGTCTGTGTAACGAGGTAAAAAAGGAAATATTTGCCAACGCCCAACAAAGAAGTTGGATTGTGTTGATCAATGATTTATTTTGGTATGGAATATATTTTCTTTTCCTCTTTGGGAGCCTTTCCCACTAAGCAAAGTAACATTTATTCAATATTTCAGTTTTCTTCCATGGTAATGTGTAATATTACATCAGAGTTTTCTGCTACCTTACTGCAAAGGTTCAGCAACTACTGAAACAGACGTTCAGCAATATTAGAAATAGTGTGCTGGGAGCACTGCAGCCTGTTGGCTTATTGTATTCTAATCCCATATTTACAGAACACTCGAATAAAATATAACGGCACCGTTAATGGAACCGTCAACATAACCAGCCGCACTATGATAAAACGAACCCGTTTTACGCTAAACGGTACTTAGAAACCAAATAATTTTTCTTATCAATTCTGTTATACTTGACATAATCAGTATAAAATATAATAAGTGTTTATCGACTGGTTAAATTGTCATTATTGTCAAACTGTTAAAAGCTCTTGCTAAAAAAAGCTTTATATCATTGTTTAAAATCACTGTTGGAAATAATTCAAAAATAAATAAGCATTATTAATAACTTTTTATATTTGTATCTTTACTTTTTAATATCTTTACGTCGACTGATACCATGGTTTAGTGCCAAATTTGTGGTGGAAGTTTGAGGTGATTCTTCTAAATCGATTGCAATATTTTGTTTAACAGTTTCGTTCGTTGCAGTCCGCGGTCTTCTAGGTTTTAGCAAATTTTTTACCATCCCAGTTGTATTAAAACGTTGTAATGTTTTAGTTACTGTTGAGCGTGATGTGGGATTTCTCTCCGGATGCAAATTATTAAAAATATGAAATACTTCTTCATAAGTTCTAACACGATCATCATAACCGATAATCATTAAAATTTCAATACGCTCTTTTTCACTTAATTGAACCATTCTAAAGGCGGGTCCAGATCAAGCGCGCCGATCCGCGCCGCGCCGCGCCAAACGTTTGCGAACGTTGCAGGCGCGTTCAATTTGGACGGGTTACCGCGCACAAACGCGCAATAACGTGCACGAACAAGCGTTCGCAAACATTATCCACTTGTTGTCGGTACATCAAAGAAATTTGCTTGTTCGCGCGCGTTTGATTTGGACGAATTTTTAGTTTACTTGGTGTGTTTTGAATTGCCCCGTGTTTTCAATTGACAAATCACACAATAAGTCACTGCCACTGTAATGCTTTCTATTTTTAAAAATTCTTGTCATCCACCATCGGCGATTGTTCTTCTTTTTTTTTAATATGCCACTTATTACAATAAATGCAGCACTCGCTACTTTAATTTTTTGATAATCGGTCATGTTTGATATCTACGAATGAAACAAACGCACTTGTTAGCGCAACGGCTTAAGAATGTGGACTGTATTTAATAGAGAATTTGCTGTTGGTTACTCTTTACTACTAAAACTTTAATTTTAAAGGGACTTACCCAAGCTGTTGGTGTCTTCCAAAAATGGCTCCACGATCAATCGTTTCGCACTGGAAATTATTTCTTGCCCTTGTGACACTATTAAAGTTTATATTTATGTTTGCGAATACACTTAGTTTAACAAATTTATGCGGTTTGTCAAAATTATATATAAGAAAAATTACGAATAGAAACGAGGTGTTTCCTTTAATACAGCGGGTTTAACAATAATGAAATAAGAGGGCGGCGCGAACATACCGCCCACCAAAATTGGAATGGTTGTCCAATTTTAGCACTAGAGAAATTAGCAAAATTTTGGAAGCGACTAAAGAAAGTTACCCAATAAGGTAACAAAACAAAATGAAATTAAGAAAACAATGAAAAATAAAGAGAAAAGAAAAAAAAAATAAATAAATAAAGGAAGATGTCATTCCGGAAGGAGAATGAGCTTGTTAACTGGACGCGTAATAATGCTAGTGGGAGTTTGAAGAACGACAACGCGTGAAACACCGTCTTGACCATACTTCAGCTCAATAATGCGACCCAAGGGCCAGGATGAGGGAGAACCATTCATTCCTTTCAATATTACAACGTCGCCAACTTTGAGTGGTTTGGAGGGTGAGGTCCACTTGGTACGTTGAATCATGGTATTGAGGTATTCCCGGGACCAACGACGCCAAAATGATTGGGAAATTTGAGAAATGATTTTCCAACGGGAGGTTAAATGAATATTATCAGAAAAAGGGATTTCAGGTCTTGATAAAAGCGGAACACCGATAAGAAAATGACCTGGACTGAGATAGACTGAGGCTTCATTAGGGTCTGAGGACAGCGAACATAAAGGTCGACTATTCAGAACAGCTTCGATTCGTGCAAAAAGAGTGGCATATTCTTCCGCGGTGAAGATTATTTCAGCACACAAGCGATATAACAAGTTCTTGACGGATTTGACGGCTGCTTCCCAAAGCCCGCCAAAGTTAGGGGCAGCTGGAGGATTGAAAATCCACTTAATTTCGCGTTGCGACAAAGTGTCAAAAATCTCGTGATGCTGAGTATTGAGGAAATGATAAACTTCCTGAATGTGCCTGTTGGCACCAATGAAATTCCGGCCTTGGTCGGATAAGATGGAATGAGGAAGACCTCTACGAGCAATAAATCTATCGAGGGCTGCTAAAAAGATGTCAGTAGAAAGTTCGGAAGCAAATTCTAGATGCACAGCCTTAGTCGCGGTACATACAAAAATGCATAAATAACCCTTGGTGATGGTGGCTCTACGGAGACGAGAAGCACGAACTTGAAATGGTCCGGCATAATCAACACCAGTGTTAAGAAAGGGTCTACCTGGCTGAACTCGACAAGAGGGTAAATCGGCCATGATGGGCTGAATATTGGAAGCTCGAAAACGATGACAAGTGAGGCATCGGTGAATCACTTTACGTATAAGTTGACGTAAGGAAAGAATCCAATAACGGGCGCGTATTAAAGCTTGACACGTGGTGGGTCCAGCGTGTAAGGCAGATAAATGATAGTGCTTGCATATGAGCATGGAAAGGTGAGCTGACTGGGACAATAGAATTGGATGTTGCTCATCGAAATTTAAGTGAGAGTTTTTGAGTCTACCGCCCACCCTGATGACCCCATGGTCATCAAGAAAGGGGGTCAGTTTGCAAAGAGATTTAACCATGTTGGTGACTCTAACTTCATGCAGAACATCTGCAAAATGTTGTGACTGAGTACGCAAGATGATTGTACGCAATGCGTCTTGCAGTTTAAGAACCGTCAAAGGGCCGGAGGAAAGAGGTTTAGAAGCATTAGTAGATCTACAATTGAAAATGAAACGCCGCATCCAAGCAACAACTCGTTGGAAACGTGTGAAGGAAGAGAACCGTAGAGAAAATTCTTCAAATGAGGGAACAGGTTGAGTAGTGATGAGCGCTAAGGGATTTGATTTAAGCTCCAATAAAGATTCGGAGTTCAAACTGGCATTGCGAAAGGGAATGGGCCATTTCTGATGGTAATCGTTCAATAGGGGAGGACCTTTAGTCCATAAATGAAATATCTTATCTTGAAGAAGAAGAGAAACAGATAACCCTCGTGAGGCCATGTCAGCGGGATTGAGAGCAGAAGGACAGTGGGACCATGTGGAATTAGGAGGTGAGTGATCTATAATATGAGCAATGCGATGTGAAACAAAAGTTTTAAGAGTATGCGGAGGAGTACGTAACCATGCAAGTACTATTTCAGAGTCTGAAAAAAGTCTGATGTCAGATAGCGGTTTCGGATATCGGATATGCAGCACCGAATTGATTAAATCAATTAAAAGTATTGCGGCGCAAAGTTCAAGTCTAGGGATAGAGAGGGTTTTTAACGGGGCCACACGAGTTTTGGCCTTCCACAGAAAGGAATGACGTGAGTTAGTTGATTCGAAACATATGTACACTACTGCAGCATAAGCAACAGACGAGGCATCGGCAAAGCCTATCAGGTGTATCTGATCAAAATTCGTGTTAGGAAGTACACAACGGGGGAGATGAAACGTGGCGATGCGATCAAGATTTGTGATCACTTGGTTCCAATAAAAAGCAATTTCAGAGGTGACAGTTTGATCCCAATCAAGTTTAGCGAGCCATATCTTCTGGATAATGATTTTAAAGGAAATGATGAGTGGAGATAGAAATCCATTTGGGTCAAAAATTTTGGCTAAAAATGACAGCATGCTACGCTTAGTATATGGCGAATCAAAAGGCTGAACTCTGAATACAAGGCAATCGCGAGATGGTTCCCAATTCAAACCTAAAACCTTTAAAGAATTGTCCTCGTCATTGAACTGTAGAGGAGCTTCTAAATGGCTTGGAGGCAACTCTCTAAGTAGCTGAGGGTGACTAGAGGACCATTTGCGTAGTTCAAAGCCTCCAGACGAAAGTAAGTTTATCAATTGCATTTGCAAATCCAATGCCGATACAATGTCGTCAGCACCGGAAATTACATCGTCAACATAAGTCTGATTTAATAGGGCATGTGAAGCTAAAGGGAATCGATGTCCTTCATCTTGAACGAGCTGATGGAGAACGCGCATGGCAAGGAAAGCGGAGGGGGCCAAGCCATAAGTAACAGTGTTGAGCTCAGCTTCTTGTTCGGGAAGATTGGCTTTGGGTTTCCAGAGAATATGCTGCATGTGACGATCTTGTTTATGTACCAGAATTTGCCGATACATTTGTCGAATATCACAGCAAAGAGCAATTCGAGAAAGTCGAAAGTTGAGCAATATGTCAGACACATCTGACTGTAATTTAGGTCCCTTGATCAAGCAATCATTTAAGGAGAGACCTGATGAGTCAGGACTAGAAGCATTAAAAACTACTCGGATTTTGTTGCCCTGATTTGTAAGTTTAGTTACTACATGATGGGGAATAATATACTGAGCGGGTTGTAGAGACTTGGACATGTGTCCTAAATCTAAATATTCTTGTAGAAATTGTTCGTATTCCAACTTGAGTGATGGAGTTTTATCAAGACGTTTGATGAGCTGAACAAGTGAATGACGAGCAACCTTCTGATTACTATTTAAAGGGGCTGCATTTGGTTTAACTGGTAAAGACACTGAATATCTGCCATCTTCGTTTCGTTCATGAGTGGCGACGAAATGTTGTTCGGCTAAAATATCAAGAGGATCTTGCGGTGTGAAATTCGAAACATTTTCAATTTCCCAAAATTTGCCGAGGTCATGGGAAATCTGACAAGTGGATATCAATGAAGTGGTTTGTTGGTTTCGATCACGGGCTTGGATAGGACCTATAATTGTCCAACCAAATATAGTGCTGATTGCGACCGGACCAAGTAAACTGGGAACGAAAGGTTGGGGTAGTAATAACTGGGGGTAGACGTCAGCACCCAAAAGTAAGTCTATTTTGTCTGACCGATGGAAATCAGGATCGGCTAAAGTTAAATATCGAAAAGCATGAACAACCTCTGTATTAATGCTCGAAGGAGGTAAATGATCAGTAATATGAGAAACCACTGAGGGATTTATGTCAATATGATTTGGAGAAAATCTAGAGGAAAGTTGGCAATTAATGGTGCCGGGAGAGGTAGAACAGTGTCCGCCAATACCTGATACGGAAACTGGCATGTCTTGTATCCTTTTACTTAACTGGCTCGATAAACGCTTTGAGATAAAAGACAATTGTGATCCAGGGTCAATAACTCCTCGTACGGGAAGGTAGCCTTTGCGTTGATCCAAAATGCGAGCGCGAAATGTACCTAACAGGGATGTCACAGGCATTGTGGTCGTACAACTAAACGAGAGAGAAGAACCAAGGGTAGGTTGTTCGACAGAGGAGGTAGGTGTAGTATTGGACTCGTGATTGATATGATCCGAAGTGATGCGATTGGACGCAGAACTGTGACTTAAATTGTCCAATTGAACAGGGTGCAAGAGAGTATGATGATTACGGGAATTACATTTCCGGCAGCCAGATGTAGATTTACACTGTGATTTCAAGTGAGAACCTAAACAGTTGAAACAACGTTTGTGTTGTTTGATGAAATTGATCTTTTCATCTCGAGAGAGAGGAAAAAATGCGGAACAAGACGACAATTGGTGGGCCTTATGACAAAATATACAAGAGAGGAGTTTTGCATCGGAATGAACAGAACGATGTGAATTTGAATCTGAAGAGGCTGAATTACGACTGGCAATGAATGAATTTGATCTAGTGGAACGTGTAATGGGATTAGAACTTGCAGGGGTTGAGATTATTTCTAATGTTTTTATCTGTTGTATTACGAAATCCAACAAATCGTCAAATTGCGGAATTCCTTCCGAAGAATGTCGATCTTCGAAGACTTTAGCGGTACGTGCATCAAGATTATTTAATGATAAAGTTAACAAAATAAAGTTTGCTAGATCGTCTATAGATAATGCTTTAATAGCCTGTACAGAGTTTTGATGAGTCTCGTGAAAATGCTTCAAATTGCTGAGTGAATTCGAAGAAATTGGTTTGAAATTGAGAATTTTATTTAAATAGGCTTGAGCAATTCTGCGAGGAGATTGATATCTGTTTACCAATGCCGCATAGGCTAATTCGTAATTTTCACCTGTTAGTTGTAAATTAGAAATAACTGAGAGCGCACTTCCACTCAGGTTAGAGCGTAAGAAATGAAACTTTTCGATAGAGGAGAGAGACGAGCTATTGTGTATAAGTGATTGAAACAGCGCAAAAAACTCAGGCCATTTCTCAATATCACCCGAGAAAGTCGGTAAATGAATTTTAGGTAATGCAAAATTACTTTGAGAGCTCTGAGTGGCAATGATGGAGGGAGCAGTAGGTGGAGTGGGTTGTTGACTATTCAGTTGTAGAAACTTGGCTCTTATATTAAAAATGATGGTACGAAAAGCACTTGAAGGTGCTTCTGTATCGACGTTAGCGTCTGGAGGTAGGAGACAGTTAAGATCACTGATCTTATCGTTGATAAGTTTAAACTCATCCTGCAATCGCGCGCTATCGTCATAATACACCTGTACAACAGCAATTTGATCATGAGTGTGGTCTTTAACTGCATCCCAACTGCTAGTAGCATCGGAGAAAATCGTTTGACGCCTCGCTACATATTGCATCATTAACCTACGATTCTTTTCGTCTGCTGCCATTTTGAAAAACGTAAATTAAGAACAATGTAAGAGAAACACAATGAAAAAAGTAATAAGTTATTAGTAACTTACAATATTAACCAATGGTAAAAGATGCTAGATTGAAAAATAAAATGAAATAAACAATGCAAATAAATTTAATAATTTGAGAATGTATCGTCCTGTCCCGGTAAACATGAAATTATTTGAATGAATAATCAATTGTTAATTAACGTATAAAATTTAGCAGATAATAACATTCAAAATCAAAAACTTATTTGTGTATGATTTATTAATAAACTTGAAAGAATTTACTAGAATCAAAACCAGTTAAAATATTTCTCGTTTTTATTCAATAACGAATAACGATAAAATGAAGGAACTAATGAGCTATAAGAAAAAAAAAAAAATATTCGCAAATATAAAGTAGACCAACCAACTGCTATTAATCCGGCTCCGATGGACCAAAATGTTAGCGCAACGGCTTAAGAATGTGGACTGTATTTAATAGAGAATTTGCTGTTGGTTACTCTTTACTACTAAAACTTTAATTTTAAAGGGACTTACCCAAGCTGTTGGTGTCTTCCAAAAATGGCTCCACGATCAATCGTTTCGCACTGGAAATTATTTCTTGCCCTTGTGACACTATTAAAGTTTATATTTATGTTTGCGAATACACTTAGTTTAACAAATTTATGCGGTTTGTCAAAATTATATATAAGAAAAATTACGAATAGAAACGAGGTGTTTCCTTTAATACAGCGGGTTTAACAATAATGAAATAAGAGGGCGGCGCGAACAGCACTAAACTTGGAATCTTTCCGAACATAGCCAAACGTGCGCGCATTTGGTCTATCTAGACAATTCTCCGAACATACACGAATTTTGTTCGCAAACGTTTGGCGCGGCGCGGCGCGGATCGGCGCGCTTGATCTGGACCCGCCTTAAATTGTACACTTGGAGAACAAAAGACGTACTAAACAGTACTCGTTTATTTATTACTATGCATACAAACAACATCAATTTTTTGCTCTAATGCAAAAAACTCAAAGGAGGTTGATTAAAGTGCTATATTCCTCGTTTTTACAAAAAATTTTACACTAAACCCAGTATGTATGAATTCGAAATAACAAGCTCTTTCAAAATCTGTGTAATAATATAAAGGGTGTCCCATTTAAATTAAAGATGTTGATGGCATTTCCGGTTAAACCGGAAGTATATTATTAACAAAAAAATGTACATCAGATGCATTTTGTTCCATTGCACTTACCTGCAAATTTTCATAACAATCGTTTTTTTCGTTTAAAAGATATTTACTTGGTTTCATACTTTATCCCAACCCTGTATTTCAAAGATATTTTTAGTAAAACCTGTTTACAAGAAACTGTCGATAATATCAGGACGTATTTCAAATATCAAATAAACAAATAAGTATATTCCTTTTGAATAATCAGCATCCTACGTCCTTTAGTTGGTATTGTAATATTACTAAGGGAAATGTTCACAAAGCGTATACAACTAATGATAATATTTGACTTTTAAATACACTTCCCGATTTGGAGAGAGAGGTGTCGTTTACGATAAAAATTTCCATCACAAATATTTTTTCATTAAACATACCTAAAGGGGCCGAATTCCTGTTTGAGATTGACAAATCTGTGAAGAATTTTCAATTTAATCCCTTGCTCCGTTGTCCAGTGTGTTAAATTAAAATTCCTCATTGTATTTGAGAGCATATAAAAACAAGAATTTTTTAAAGTTAAAAAAAAACTTTCGTTTACTTTGTATGGAAATGCATTGTTGATTGGAAAAAGAACGTACACAAGAATCAAACTTCACTGAAGTATTGTTTTTATTTAGGAAACTATAAAATTAAAATATGGCTCATCCAAATGTAATTGTCATTAGTGATAGATTAATTATTTGCATTTGAAACCACTCCTGTTCTTTCATACCGATTTTAGTACTCGTAATAGTCTTATTGAGAATCCCATCGACATATAATGTTATTGTTAAAAGCACCCCTAAAACCTTCGACATAAAACCCACATTTTGACCGGAAATCCTACCAGAAGGCCGATGCAGGATATTTACGATGTGCCAGTGTCATAAGCGTGACTAAGCGTTGGATATAAGGATCTAGAAGTTCTTATGATATGTAAAAACTGTGCTCGAAATGGTACATCTATTTTGTGTGGTAGGAGATGTAACAAAACGATTTGGAACGATCATGAAGTTGACTTTAACTTCACTTTAGACATTTGACAGTTTCAGCATGTTAAGAGTTTTTTGAGAAAATGACTTTGGATGGAAAATGGCGGTGATTGAAAATAGAGGACGTACATTTTATTTAGTTTTCATTGTTTATAGGTAAACAGCTGATAATAGTTAGACTTTAATTATCAATTTGTTCCTAAAGGCTTCTTTGTAGTGTTGTTGGGTGTTGAATGCGTGAAAACCACTAGTAGTGACTCCACTACTAGCTAGATTTTTTAAAACACTACACATCACATGCGAAGATAGACAGTTCAAATCCAACTAATCGATTCAGTCACCCTCCAGCACAATATGGTGACCTGTCAAAGTCACACGTTCTGAAATGGTCTATATAACGACTAAATTTACGGTTTTGATATACAGCTGATCTTATAGCAGTGTTTACATCGCTGGCAGATCATTCGTTACTCGGTAAATATTACGAGCTTTGTTATTTATATCCAAACAGACCACGAAGGTCTAATTACATGGATAATAATGTAACAAAGAAAAAAGAAACAAAGTATAAGATAAATATATAAAAGTACAAAATAAAGCAAGGTTATTTGGTTTAAATACTAAAGTTACATGCTTAAATCGGTTAACGAGTTTAAAACAGGAGTGGGAACCTTGTTACGAAAAAATGCCTGTAATTCCTGTTCTGCTTGACATATTTTAATAAACTTGATGTTGTTTGAAAGAGCTTTTGTTGAACAATTTGTAAATATAAAGCAATCTGATAAATAACATAAATGCTAGAGGGTGCTGTTTTATTTTTTTTAAATATTGTGTTTTCTCGTAACAATTTTAAATGGAAGCATACAAATTGAAGTAGGTCTTTAAAAAGTAGACTAAATTAGTAATGAAACACTGCAAACTCCAAGGCGATACCTCTTTCTTGTCATATTAAAAATATGCAGAATTTGTCGAGGAATCAGATTATAATATTTAATACGCTCCTTAATTGAGTAAATTTTGAAAAATTTTGCATTTTAAAATTTTAACTGTCAAATACGCCCTCCAGCGGTGGACCTACAATTCTGAAAATATTTCCAGGCGTTTCTCGAGGCCACTTTTCTTATAAAATGTTTTTCCCAAACCTGTGCTATAATCCACTCCTGAGATATGGCCGACGGCCCGGTACATTTTTGTAGTCGATTTTTTCAACTCAAACATCCAATAGCTTCATTTTATTTCAATTAAATGTTTTTTGTCCTATTTATGATTTTGCGAACCATCTTCCCTTAAAATATCTTGTTAGAACTGAACTAAGTAAAATGGAACAGTTGTTGTTGATACGCTTATGGAAAGGTCAGCAGTACGCGTGTAGTCGATCCCTGGAGAGTCAATATGACCTCCCACCAGATTGCCAGAACGCTAAATGTAATGCTAAGAACAAAAAAGGTCCAAGTGCACAATAATTTTTGGGAAAGGTTGCTTGTGGAATGTTTTCTGGTTTTTCGATTATACCTATTCCTTTCAAAGGAAGGACTCGAAATCTGGTGAAACAGTATAAAATTAATATTAATAAATTGTAAGTATTAATAAATAATCCAGAAAATATTAAGCTTCGGTGTTCTTTAGACAAAACAAAGAACCCTTGAGAATATATCCAATTTTTTGGGTATGAATGGAGCTTACTTTGTATTCAAATAATTTTTTTCGTCGAAAAAAGAGAAATTAAATTTTTTCATACAATAAAACAGGGACATATTAAATCTTCAAATTATAACATGTTTTGTGTCTTTCAAACTTCAATTTATAACTGGATGTCTCTATTTATCTGCATAGTTTCCCTATTTGTTTAAGCATTCGTCGTAACGTTCTACAATGCCCAAGTTGTAGACGTCTGTCGCCTGTTAGGATAACCAGTTTTGAACTGCTTCTTCCACCTCGTTACCTGTGGCGAAGTTCTTGCCGCCGAGAAACTCTTTAAGGTAGCGGAGTGCGTGAAAATCATTCGGCACCAAGTCTGGAATGTGAGGTGGGTGGTCAATCTTCTCCCATCCAGAAGATCAGCTTTTGGGTGTGAGTGGCAGAAGTGGCAGAATGGGATCTGGTATTGTCAAGCAGCAACAAAACTCCAGACATCAGAAGACCACGTCGCTTATTCTGTATTGCACGTATAAGTCTACTTAGGGCAGCGTAGTGAGCGATAGCATTTATTGTTGTCCTTTGTTGCAAAACTCGACTAACAAGACCCCATGTCTATTCCAAAACATGGATGCAATAGCCTTACGTGTTGAGATTGTCTGCGTTGTCTTGACTCTGACTGGTGACGCCATTTCAATGAGTGACGCTTAGACTCTGGGGTTCTGTGAGCAACCCAGGTGTTGTCCCCTGTGACAATCTCTAAAAATTGATCAGCTTCTTAATGATATCGATTCAAAAAATTGAGACGTGCGCACAGTTTGCGAAAGGCCATAACCGATTAACAATATTGATTTGTACCCCTAGTCATTTTTGAAAATTGACTCTGGGGTCTTTTTTGGACTAGTTTGAAACGCCTTCTCCTAAATTTTCAGCTCATACTTAGGGGTATTGCAGCTGAAAAAAAAAGTTTCGGAACTTTTTTCACTTTTTGGCCTCTATCTCAGCCGCTAATCAATATTTTTTACGTTCTTTTTTTAGTTTTACTCATGAGAAAATTTCCCAACGATTACGTATGTTTTTAAATTTTTTTAAACTTTATAGTTCACTAGAATGCCTTTTTTAACGAAAATATAAACTTTTTAAAATCATTTTTGGCATTGTTGAGCCAAGAGCAGCTCCCGCGCTATCTTGAAGCATATCTTATTCGATTTTCGGAAACGATTTTGCGAAAAGTTGTTCTAACCTCTTTCGGAAATTCCAATGCTGAAGTTGAAATTGTAAATCGCTGGTCTTCACAAATTTTTTCATTCGCAGCAATGACCAAATCATCTATGATAACTGATCACACCCTGAACGCGGTTCATCATGAACATTTTCCCGTCCGTCCTTGAACGCTCTCACACACTAACGCACTTTGCTGCTACTTATCGCTTTTGGGCCCTCATCTGTCTATAAATTTCGGCTGCTTGAACGTTTTTTGACGTCAAAAACTGAATCACTGACCGCATTTCACAATCGGCGAGCTGATCGATTATTTTAAACATTTTGTACTTAGCACAATCCAATAATAATAATTTGACGAGCAAGGCATGCGGAAAGCGTATTTCAATGTTTTCAAGACATTCGATTAGACATTAATTTCCGAATAACCCTCGTAGCGCTATTTTTTAAACGTATCGGACTATTTATTCGCCGTTATCGATACAGTATTGTAATTTATGGTTTTCCAATTTGTTTGTGAATAAAACGGGATAACAATTAAGCCAATATAATTATTAATAAATTTAATCTTTCAGTTTTCTACCATTCCATTCCATTCCATTCTCCCTAAAATATAGTAACAATGGTATTCAATCACAAACCGATTTGAATTTCAGCTGGTTGTATGTATATGTGTCGTGAACGGAAAGCTTCGGTCGTATTTCGGTGGTAAACCACCGCAATTACATTTGAAGTATAGTCCCTGATTAACGCTGACTTGAATTGCCCCACAAAAACCCGCTTTAATTGAATAATTTTTCACTTTTGACTAGCTACGGCGTTGTCAGTGGTACACCCTCGGTGATAACAATTTTGCTGTAATGCTTTATACAAGGTGATTACAAAAATATGGCGATAAGAAATATGTTTAAAAATTACTAGTTGATTTCATCATCAGGAATCATTCACATGGCACCCCCTTCAGCAAAATGTGAAATAATACATAAAATAATATTACTTGTTTGAAGTTTTGATTCTGAATGGTTTTTGAAAACAATCGATGAATTTACAGCGAGACAATGAGCAAAAAATTAAAGAAATTTCAAATTCCATTGTTGTATTTTATACCACAGCACCACTTGACGTGAGACAAGTCCAGAGAAAAAAGTAACTCACTGTCGATCGAGCTGTCGATTATCAAATCACAAAAGACAAAACGTCAATCACCACAATCGGCTGATAGGTATCATTTGACTGGAAACAGTTAGTTGGTTGGTAACACAAAAGAAACCCGTAGAGATCAAATGAATGCATAAGTCAAAGTGAAACTGCACTAAGAGTTTTAGCAACGGGCTCTTGAAAAAGCCCAAAATAGTGGACGAAGAAGAATGTAGATTCTGTGACATGGAAGAAGAAACCTCCAACCACATACCTGCGAATTGCACAACAATTCAGAATCCTAGGGCACAGCACCTAGGAGATTACTGGATAGGAGGGGGACATTTACCTAAGCGAAAGCCTGAAAATATCCTAAAATTCCTCCGGGAGATAGGACTAAAGGAGCTACTAGTCTCTGAGACGTTCCTCAGGAACTAAGTAGAAGTAAGGGTGCACAATAGATATTCTAGGTCTCAGTGAATGTCTCCCCATCATACATACAAGACAAAATAATCTAGATTTCTTCCCAGAATTTTATTGTATTGCATTTCAGGCTGTATTTCCTATCGCCATGTTTTGATTAAAATAGCATGCCCCGATGGTAATTAATCACCCTGTATAATATAGAACTTGGTTCTACCTAGAACCGAAAAAATAGATATTTGTGTATTAACAAAGGGGAGTGTTACTTTCGCGCTTGAGATAAAAAGCAATTAATCGAAAGCCGTGAAAAGCTCTCGGCTATTTTGTCTTCTTTTCATTGATTTGTAATCCTACCTTTCCAGCTTCTTTTGTAAAAGTTTACAATGCGCTCGCCATGCTTCTTTTGTCAGTTGCGTTAACGCTAAATCATCGGCAAACTCTACTTTCTGCGTGAAAATGTTAGACTTATTTCAGTCTGTCTTACTGTTACGAACAGGGAAGTAATGATTTTTTCCGTGAATCACACGCTTGTTAATATTTTTGCCTTTGATTGTTCCATAGACACTTTGGTTGAACGATCAACTTTGGTTCTTCCATATCCCATGATAGTTTCCTTCGAAAAAAACCTTATCAAATGCCTGTTTGAAATCTATGAATATTACATGTAAGTCTATTCTCGCCTCCAGTCATTTTGAATTCGTCCGCTATCATCTGATTAAGACGTGGAGCTGGAAGTAACATTAAAATGATTGTCATATTACTGTGCAAATATAACGACCCTGAATTCAAAATGTTTTGATGATAGTAGACATTTTCAGTGAATTTACAAATGAGAGTGCGTTAAAAAAAGTCATCATTACACAATAGTTTCCAGCATCATTTAACTCAAATTCCTACAAAACACACCCGCCTCACTGTTTTCTTGAAAAATAGTGTAATAACAACCCTTTTCGGTTGACATAGACGTACAACAACAAAATTTTTGGTTTTTCCACCTGTCTGAATTTTTATGTAACTTTTGTCTGAAATATTGAAGGTTTCTGAGGAAAAGTTTGCGTACTTTCATCAAGAGATAATAAAATTGTAGGAGAAATAACAATTTTTATAATAAAGTTAAGATGTAGCTCTCGATTTTTATTGAAAACTATTTCAAAGTCTAACTTTATAATATTACTGGAAAATAAAGTACTTGTTCGTCTACTACCACTGATGTGTCTACATTATGAATGAGTAATTTTTTGTTCTACGGAAGATAGAAGGAAAAATATGGCGGTTTAAAGTGAAAGATAGTTGAATTTTTCTTCAAGAGGCACCGAATAAGGAAAGATAAATTAAGACAGAAATTGATACGCCAGATTTATGCATGATAAATGATGTAGACGGAAAATGAACCCTCACTAATTTATGAATATTTAAAAATTCTAGGGATATAAGGAACAAGGCTTTTACTGGAAATAATTGTTAGATGAAAAAGGATACTTGTACCATATTTCGGAAGGGGATGTTTAGAAGTTGTTAATGAGAGGAACATCGTTTTTACTTTATTCCGAAATGGTTTAATCATGAAACTGTAGCTCATGGGAATACTTTTAATTTAGAATATCAGTACTTTGGATTTTATATAAAAGTTGGCAATAATGAATACAGACAACGCATGAATCATGAAATACTGAGAGAAATGAACGGGGAAGATATGGGAAAGAGAATAAAATGGCTCGGACATGTATGGAGAGAAGGAGAGCGAGCAATCGCTTGCTCAATGTTACAGTGGGAACCAGATGGTAGGAGAAGGCAAGGGGTAGATCCAGATCTAAGTGGCTGCTGGAGGAAATGGAAGAGGACTTGAGAAGGATGGGAATCATTAGGTCGAAGGAAAAAACGAGGGATGGGATACTATGGAAAAAAATAATGAAATGATGGGGATTAATCCACCCCAGAAAGCGGATCTAGAAAGCATTTATGCGACGCAATCCCACAAGGAGTGTCTAGCCACTTTATATAATATATACTTTAGATTTTATATAATGGAATAAATGAAATAAAAGTGATAATAGGAAGTTAAAATTCGGTAGAAAGTCACTTCTAAGATTGATGGTAATAAATGTATATCTTTCTTTAGGGTATTCAACTAAAAATAGACTCTTGTTAATGCATAAAAGATATTAATCTAAGGGAACAAATTACATCTCGCCATATTCTATAAGATTTAATAGTGTTATTTTGTTTTTATACACAATTAAAAAATCGAATAATTTTTTCATTCTGACGTCTCTAGTATAAATTGAAGCTAGGTAAAAATTTTACCAAAATTGTAGAAAAAAAGAAGAAGTTATTTGCATGTTCTTGTGGTTTCCCTTTGGTTTACATTTTATTTGTAATTAGTGTGTATGTTTTGTATAATGAGATATTTTCCCTAATTATATATTTTAATTTTATAAAATTACCTTGGCAGCAGAAATAGTTTGTTCAAGTTTCAACAAAAGGCTCTAGCAGATAAAAACCAACGTTTTATTCTTTCATCGGAATTCCGCAAGGTAGTGAATTTTTAATTTGGCATTTTTCATGTACTAGTACAATATGGTACGATAAAAATACTGAATCTATTATAATTTATAAGTCGCTGACACAATAACACAAAACACGAATAAAAACTAGAAATAACGCATCAAATTTAAGAAATAAACTACAGTGATAGATGTGAGTAGTGTCAACTTATAATTATTTTTTTGTCCTGATCAAGCTGGGACATGGAACAACAAACTAAGACTATCGGCAACTTCACATTTACACTAGTGATGTATTTGTAATATGTTGCATAATTATAAAACATTTTTATTTTATTTTTAGTCTTATAATCTGAAGACAAAACTTGAGATATTTATAGTTTTGGATTACCTATTTGTCAAAATTTGAAGTTGAACATCTTATTACCCAAAACGTGGTGAGCCTAAGGCGAAACTTAAAAAATTCTAGATGCTTGCAAATTGACAGAAGTATAAGACTGGAATAAGATTGAGGGTATAAAAATGTATGGTCATTATTTGGAATAAAGATTTCTGATTTATGTTTGAAAGCAAACAATTACAGACCAATGCTGACTGTTGGCGGGCTGGAAACGATAATTTTCTCTCCTAGGAAAGTCTGAAATGAATTTTTGACAAAAACTGTACCCATAGTATAGTTTTTTCCAAAGTTAATGTGATGACCCATATTTTTAATCCCTTTGAAGGAAAAAGCCGCCCAATGGCGTGCATATAAACTTTTTATAAATTCGAATATTTTGAAATAATGTTAATCTACTATATCAATTTGAATGAAAAAAATCAACCTGCATACAAAATTCATAAAATTTGTAATACAATAATAACGCGTTTTCCTCTAGAACACATAGTATCTAGAGAACAGTTTTTTGTATCGTCAACTCAACCATATTTTAAAGGTGGGTGTATATCCTCATACAGCATACTACTTATTACTTATTATTATTATTATTATTATTATTATTACTATTTTCTTACATATTAAGTTAAAATGTTTTTTATTTTATATATTTATTCATGTAATAAAACCGTAAGGATTGTTTGAATAACAAATAAATGAATAAACACTTGACAACATCATGCGTATCAAACCAAGTTTCGTCTAAATAAATTATAGTTCTATTTGAATCACGGTACCCTTTTATTTTGCGCAAATACTCCTGTCTAAGTTCAGCGATACGCCGAGATTCCATTATTACCATTCGATTATCTAACTTCTTATATTTAAATCCACAATTCAATAATCCCGCGCATCATCTTGGACTGTTGTTTCAAATGGTCTCCAAAATGCCATTCTAATTAATTATATTATAAAACTTACCCCAACGTCTACGAACAAATGAACATTATATTAATATCAATTAACTGACGCGACCTAACCACTACACCATCAAAAAGGTATTATATTAATGATACCTTTCTACACTAGATCACCTACACTTTCCTATAAATACCTATAACAATTCACTAAACTCACTCAACCAAGAAATAGATATTATATTAAATATTTCTTTAAAACAAAATTCACACCCGACACTAAATGATACTAATGGATTATAAGCCGAACCACAACACAACCCCCCCGAACACCCTCAAGACCGTAGAATTTTTTCTGCGAAAATCGTCAAACGGAATATACTTCGGTTATTTCGTTATATTACGATGAATACTGCAGTTGACGGTTGGTTGTTTCGAAGCCTTGACTGCACGTGCAACACGTTGCCATCTCTTCAAAATTTTCTTAAATATAGTAACATATGAAAAGTGGTTTTAATTAATTTGTCTTTTTTCAGTATTTTCAAGCGACTTATTTTAATGTTTACTAATAAATTTACATTATGTATTTTTTTAAAAATATTTCCAAACTAGTTTTCTTATAACATCACGAACTAACAGTTTACTGAAGTAAGAGGAACATTTGTGTAGCGAGCCTAACAATTTTAGAAAATATATCTGACAACATTGCTTTATTATATGGTCATCACACTGACAATAGTTAGAGTATACCTGTATGTTTACAACTTTCAATCCAGTAACATCAATGGTTCTTACTCTCCTCAAGAACTTACGAGCTAACTGCAAAAATGGTTAGATATTTATTTATATCAGTCAGGTAGTTAGGGTAATATTTCGTATTGAGTGAATATTGGGATGCTGCATCCTATTGAATATTAACTTATATCTTTATGAAAATTTGTATCTTAAAATAGATATAATTATGAAAGTACAGTTTCTGTACATCTATTGATAAAATTGGAGTATGGAAGTTGAAAAAACATTTTTAATCACTTAATATAAATTTCATTAGGCAGTCCTAGGATGTCTCTACTAGTCTGAAACTATTCTTGAATTTTGAAAATGCTCTTTTTAACGAGTTTGTGAAAGTCTAATTGTTTTTCCTACAAAAGTGGATGAACAATTTCCACAACTTAATCAATTTTTGAAAAAAAAAAACGGAAGATAAATTAAGTAACCACTTTTATTTATATAATAATTGTGTTTTCAGCACTCGGTGTATTACGATCCGATGAAGATTTTAACGAAGCAAATAATCGACACGCTATGTCACACCCACCAGAGTACATACCCGATATCGATAATCAAACTCCTGCCTCTGTCAAGTCTCCCAAAAAGAAAAAGGAAAAGGTATCTAATATATTTTTTTAGTTTTATTTATTTTTCATTCGACGATTTATAGTTTCTACCTCCATCGTCTTAGTCTATCTAACGATTTCGTTTAAATTTATTAAATGGTGCTAGAAAATTATACTTAACCTTAATATGTCGATTGCTCCCTAAACTTAGCTTACTTGGAACAGAAGTTCAGGAACTGTAAAATCTGGAAGTTCGGCTAGTTCTTTAGAAGGAGAATATGAGGCAGCACAAAATGAAAATTTTCTCTTGATATTACCGACTATGCTGATTTTTTATTTTTAGGTGCCTATAATTTTTCGCGTAGATTATTGGCATTGTATGTTTTTTTTGGTAGGTATATTTTATAAGGTGGTTAACATAATGGAAATATTTATAAAAGTAATCAATTGAAGTTGAGCATGAGTTTTCGCAAAACAAATTTAGCGAAATTTTGGAGACAAGTCGATTTTCTACTTCAATTTCAAGTAATAGTTTAATATATGGTAGGGTGGGTCAAAAAAATCAACTATTGAAGATTTAAGTTTGATTATTTTAAATCAAACGTCATTTTTGTTTATGAATTTTATAACTCGACAAGAAATGGTATCTTATGTTTTGGCGATTAAATTAATTTCATACAAATTTCATTTTAAAATTGGAATAAAAAACTTTTTTATAACTAATTGGACATTTTTTTTCTCAAATCATAATATATTTATAATGAAAACTTTGCTTTTTTTACTAATAAATAATAAACTAAGCGATAAAAATGTACAATTAATTTTTTAAAATTTTTTAAAAAATGTAAAATTAATTAAGAGCTCATATTTGGTGGGAATTTTTTCAAGGTGCCTAGCAACCCATTTTTCTGCATTAGTTTAAAAAAAAATAGTTGATTTTTTTTACTCACCCTAAGTTATATAGGGCGATTCATGTATAACTAGGATAAAGTTTTATTGTTATTTAAAAAATCCTATCAATATACTTTGGCTTCTTTGCTACGATTTCTGGGTTTAAATTTAATTTTATTCATGTGTTCCTTAAATTCTGCAACTTTTACTTGATTTATTGATAAACACACTCAATTTTAAATTTTCCCAAAATAATGAATGTATTTCGAAGCAAAGCGTTTAAAAAATCCTTCCATAAAACCGTAAAGTTAAGTTGCCCTGACTATTGAACAAGATACTGTTTTCTTAAAAAATAGATTAATTGCTATGGCATGAATTTCCTCTTGAAGGATGCTTCGTGCTTTTTTAAAATGTCAAAGTTTGACTCCTGACCCGTAGACCCATATCCCAGTCGCTTTTACTGTTTTGGAGAAAACAACCAAATCATCCTCCCTTCTAATGATCTTCTCCTTCATTATACCTTTTCAAACTGTTCTTTTTCTCTCATGAAGCACAACAGTGCGATTACGTTATCGAAGACTATCAAGATCTTCCATAATTTCTTAACATATTTTCCTCAATAGTATTGAAGAATACTGCCAGATTATTTATTCAATGATACAGAAATATTTGAAAAAAATTTCAATTTCAAAACTTTTTGGTTTATTGAAATTTCATAACGCAGAATTGTTATTTCTTGAGAATAACTGTATATTTGTTGTTTTCCAAGTTGAATCCTTATTAATTAATATTGTACGTATGGTTCGGAAATTTTCCTGTTTAAACTGACAAGCTAATTCAAGCAGGTATAGATTCTAGGTGAACATTATATTGAAATGTGTCCTAGCTCTACTTCGTACGTGTTGGTACCGATGCTATCCATGAAAATGCTCAAATACCATAGGCGTATCACATATATCGATAATAAAATATATTCCCTATGAATTAAATCAATTGATGCTTTCTGAAACACGTTTTTTTTGGTGATTATGGTTCGTTGGGTGAGTAGACATAAGTACATTGGTAGTTTATATGTACATAAGCCTGCACACTAAATAACACTATAACTATATATTATGTGTCAAAACTTGATATAATGCTGACATTACTTGAAGCTCATCAACATAGTGATAACTGACGAGAACCCTGCGTGACCGTCAATATCATTTATCTTCGACATTATCACGTTTGTATACAAAAAAATAATATTTAAATCCTAAGGAGGGTATGAGTGAGATTGATAATTACCTCCATAGTTCTGCGGGGTCCAGTCCTCTGTTATGTTGAGGCATGTTATTCTTTGTTTTAGGATGGCTATGCACAGTGTGGAATTTTGGAAAAAAAGTAAAAACTCGGCTTTAAAAAGGTTTGCGCGATTAATGGAAATTTTTTTCTCAAATTGTAGCTCTCGCGATAAGCTATCATTTGAGATACCGCGATTTTCAAATTTCGTATTCTATGGGTTTTTTTCGAGAGGCTGTAAGTCATGTAAACATTTTTTTTCATGAATATCGGTGAAATACTTTGCGATTCCATATTTTTCCATCACAGGAACATTCTACAGCTCCTCATACGCAGTATAAGAGAAAAAATTAGGAAAAATTTCGTATTTTACTGAAAAAATCTTATTTTTTTGGACCAATTTAGTAACTCATTAAGTTACTCTTTGGAATGGTGTTTTTTTTAAAACTGACACTAACGAAGATACATTCCACATGCTTCTAATAACATCTGACCCATCAATTGCAGTCGAAGATTTAAAAAAATGCGTCAAGAGCTTGCAGATGCTATGAGTTTTTTTTTTAATGTGTAAGGTAATCTTGATTGAAGAAATGGCAAATATAAGTGAGAAACTACTCAAACTACCATTTCAAAAAGTAACTTAATGAGTTAGTAAGCTGGTCCAAAAATAAGATCTTTTCAGTAAAATAAAAAAAAATCCCTGATTTGTTTTCTTCTTATACTGCATATGAGGAGCTATAGAATGTTACTAACGGAAAAATATTGCTTCGCAAAGTAATTTACCGACATTCATAAAAAAAAATTGAAAAAAAATCTCATTAATCGCGCAAACCTTTTTGAAGCCGAGTTTTTACTTTTTTTTTCAAAATTCCGCACTTTGCTATGGCTTGTTGTACTTCTGGACTCAAAATCTCTGCTCCGTAGATTAGCATGGGCCTTTCGATGTCTGTATAGTACCCAAGTCTGCACCACAGTCCACCGGATAATAGTCTCTTTTTACTCTTTTCTGCAAATGATAATTCCAAATTAACTTACTGTCAAGAGGGATACCTATTTAAATATATTTTGTGTCTATTTATAATAAATATTTTTCTTATCCACCCCTTTAATACTCCCACGACTACGGTTTCATTTGGGTATTGCCAAAAGCAAGTATTAATAATCACAAATCGCTGCACCAAATCTGACGATGGCTTCGCGTGATCCCCACAATGACAAAAAGCTTTCGAATTTCCGAAATTAAATTACTCAAATTGCCTATTCGCTTGGTATAAGCCAGGCCAAGTGTAACCAGTTTTCGAATTATTTTCCTGGAAAAATTTGATTTCCATTTGGTTGATTGAGAGATTTGAAAAGTTCACAGTTCTTGTATTTGAAGAGTTTGGATTGGAAGTTTATTTTATTGACAAAATCAATGCAACATTTCAGTTAATTATTAGTTTCACTCACAAAACTTTCTACAGAGGAAGTAAAATGAGTAAACAATGAGAAAGAAGCACTAGGACTTTTTATTTAGAATTATTGGATTTACAAATAACGAAGTTTGAAGAAAATTTTCGTCGACTTGAGAGGGAATATGAACGCCGTGGATAATCAAATTTGGAAAAACACAGGTATAGAGGCATTAAAGTAACTTAAAAATCCTTGAATCTTCATGAAAAACAGATTTCTTCCTTTTCCATGTATTATCTCCACTTATATTTAGTGTTTTGTTGGTCATCAAGTTTCTGGCTGCTGTACATCTAATGTTTTGTTTGAATCCACTGAGATATACAACCCCCACACTGGAATTTTTGATATACTTGATACTGGCTAGAGACCAGTGAATTCCTTTTTAAACCCTTTCTTCTCAAGGGTATATAATTATGGTTGGTTAAGGTTTGAAGTCTTTGTGGAAGTCTCATGCCCGGTTGCAAGAACGCTTATTAAAGATGATGAATGATTAACGGCTAATCAATGAAATAATAACTCGTTAATTCTTCAAATCAACCATCATTTACACAATCAAAATGCAACGGATAGGTACCTGCAATGATGAACAATTAATCGACAATTATTTTTTTCGTGAAATCGGGTTCCCATTGATGGTTCATAATTTTTTAATCAACCATCATATGATGAGAGATTTGATTAGCGTTCTTGCAACCGGGCATAAGTCTTCCAGATCATTACCAATCCATAATATTGCAATCGAAAGAGATCGAATGCACTGTTAAGCAAAAATCAACTAAGAATCCTTAGTGAATCCTCACGGGACATTTTAAGCTCAATTCAATTTCTGAATTTACTTCACCGGTAAAACTCGACAACAACAGTACATACTGGGGCAGAAATGGCTAGAGACTGCCAAGATCAAGTAGGCTGATGGTTGGAGGTATGAAGCATATTTTTGGTTAGTTTTGAAATGTCGCGCTGAAAGGATTGTACTAGGTCTATTTTTGATATTAAATAATACTACATTTGACACTTTGAGATATTAAACGAACCTATTTTATTTGTGAAGTGACCTAAGTTTGTAGGGTGAACCGGTACATTTATGAAATACCTGCTTGAGATTTTTGAATTGATTGTTCTGAGCTGGAATGAATGTGTACTTGTGTACTTTCTCAACAATACTAGTTGAATTTAGCAAAATAATGTTTTCTAGAATCGTATGACAAATACAGGTGCACATGAAAATTCCATATTTAATTTGGTGATAATTCGAGCTGAGTTTCTCTATAGATATCATTTCATTAAAAATCTATTTTAGAGTTGTTGATGACCGTAGAAAATGTTTAAGAAATATAGGTGTGGAGTAATCCAATATCTCCTCATCAACTTCAAGAGCTCACCTAATTCCCAGTCTCACACATATAATACAAACGAGACAAACCTCCTGAGATATTATTTTAAACAAAATTTATCCTAGAATTCGTAAAGCAAATTGATATAAATTATACACCAAGGACGAGATGTCGCGTTGCTGCTGATTCAACCATTATTTTGTATTTTTTAAAATAACTAATCTAGACAGCTCCTGAAAAATCTGTATTATTTATAGTCATGCTAGGTACTGAGTGAAATTTGTTGATGGAAAAAAGGTTTAGGATTGTAGTTGCTGAAAGGTTTAATGAGTTGACGATGTTAAATTTGTTTTCTGCTCGGAAATGTAATGAAGAAATACCGAATTTAAAAAGAATAATGCTGGAAGAACAGGTGGTTGGGAAGTAGAAAAGTTGAATTGTCGCGGTAAATACAGATCCTACATTATCATAAACGATCGTTTGGCGGTGGCTAGTGTTCGATAGTTGACAGCACATATGCTGTTGGTGTTAGTGTAAGTTGGTGGCCAGTACGCTACTTTATAGTCTTTGTCAAACATATTCTCTAACTTCTCGACATGACCTAACCTATAAATTCAAAAGAACCATTTCATCCATGGTAACAATAACAATTGTTTCCTCTATTTTATACATAATTAAAAATATTCAAGTATTTTCATTCGCATAAAACGTACACAGGCAGAAAATAACCTTAAAGCAAATTAATGCAACAAGTGAACACACAATATATTATTACATCCACAGCACACACCATGGGTTTGCTGTGATTTGCGTTTTCTCATGATTTAGTGCCATGTGAATAGTGAAACCTTCAGTGAATCTGTGAATCGAAAAGGGTAAATGAAATATATTTTTCTTTATTGATGGGCAGTCAAATTCATTTTTCACTTAATTCTGAGACTATGAAATGACCATCGTATCCACTTAAATTATGGAGAATAACTGGCATAACAAACAGTTTTTGAAAATTCAAATTACATGCTTGGTGTGCAGAATTTCTGAACTCCCCCGTAAAGTGATCGTGATCTCAAACAATTAGGTATATCTGGGAAAAACCTTTTTCATCTTTGTGGCACATATTAGCCTCACTTAAATCCGGTTTTTTCCATAAGTACAATCGTTTTAATTTTTTATTGAATATTAAATTAAGTTGAAAAAAATATGTTTAGCTAAATTCAACTATTCACTAGCAAACCAATCCATGCAGTCGATGCCTCTAAACCTCTTGAAAAAACGCAAGTCTACGTTGTAGCGACATTTTACACAGTAAGGCCTGTAACTATCATAAAAACACAAACTACCGATTAGAAAAAAACTTATGTTCAATCTTGATTTCATGTTTCTTGCAACATTTCCTCAGCTTCAAACTACCGGATGTATGCTGGATATAATCTATTATTGTGGAAATTTGATTTAAACGAAATGTATCATCCAGAAAATCCTGAATTAATCTCTGATTACCTACCCAAAGAGTTGAAGTCTAAGCGTGTTTCTCACGTATTTCAATATTCCAAAGGATAATTGGTTACATTTATGAATAATTGATATTATGCTGTTACCTTTCCAAATTCAATAATTCCGGAAAGTTTTATGTTTTCATCTGGACCTAGTGACGCCAAAATAAGTGCTTCATTAGAAACAAACAGCGTTAAAATTATTTATTATATGGGGATAATTCATACATTAAATTTAATAATGCTGGAGTAATTCTGAACCGTGGACCAATAAGCTATATGTTCCCAGGAATAACGGATAAATAACATCAGCATTTCGCTACACGGATGGATTTATTTATTTATTTTTCCCAGAACAATTAATACGTATTACAAGTACAGCGAATACACAAGCAAAGATGTGGCAACTATCAACTTTTTGGTGTATCTTGTCCAGAGGACCATAATAGATCTGAAAAGGTCGCAATGGAGTAGGCCCATTAGCCACCTCATCAAATCTATCCACTCTTATACCTTTATTATAATGAATGCCATAATACTATGGCTAACTAAAAACTAACATTGATATCTGTCTGAATAGATTCACTCAGTTTTAATTGGGAATGAACCAATAATTAATTAACAATAAATTAATAATGAATATATCTGCATCTCAGCTATAGATTAATATTTAGTCTTAAGTTCTTATTTTCATTTACCTTCGAATGTTATGTGATTAAATATAGTAAACGTACGTGATGAACTTGACACCTACCCTTGCTTCAGTTATGTTATTAATTTTTTACGTTCATTGATTTATTTATATTTGTTTCAAGGAAATTTTCATCTTATTTTTTCTCCTGTGAAAAGACTTTACAACCCTTTATAGGTTTAAACAAACCCTCGATTTTTTTTTGATAAATAATTGTCAAACATACTTCTATAATCCACATAATATCCTATAATAATAGAAAATATTGACCAGCCTAAATGAACCAGTTGTGTGGTTCGGGTTTCCGCTTTTCTTAATCCGAATCAGAAAATTACACTTCTAGAGCTTTAACATAAGGCTTAGTTTCTAAAACGGTAATCTGATTAACGTTAATGAAGAGCTTTAGCTAATGGATTGAATTTTCATTCTCATTATCAAATAATATCAAAAGATGTTGAATAAAACATTTTATTTTTTCATTGATTGTAATTCCTTGTAGTGGAACGAAACGATTAAAATACGATGCCGCTTACTTGGAGTTTATTATTATTAAACATTTCCTGGCAGTTTGTCGAAAACAAAAACTCTATTTTAACGATGTGAAAGAATCCTTTCTTCCCAATTTATTAACGATAAAGTAAAATGCAAATCAATGGACAAATAGCTGTCTGCCTTGAAATAGATTGAATATTGTTCCGAGATTAAAAAAAAAAACCGTAAGACCTTTATCGTTTCAATTCATTTAACTTTAATGGAATTCGAATCGGTCCATTCATATTAAATTGAAATCCTTTTTCTTGAGGAATGTTCTCATAACTCTGTTTAATTTACTCCAATGAGAAACGGATTACACTCGCGAAGTTATCGCATCTTTATGGTGGGAGCGACTGTCTTTAAATAAATTATGTCTTTGATTGCGTCTTTGGACAGTGTCGTTACTTCAGTAAGAAATCAAGTTCATTTTATTATCGATGGCTTACTTAAAGTTTTAAGTGTTTAAATGGCATGGATAAGTCGAGCTATAATAGCTGGTAAAACATGAATCCGAAAGAACGTCATCCAAAATGAAAATATTTACGTCAGAGTAATTTGCTTTTGATCGTTCGTTTACTGGTTCGATTCAATGTCAATCAGTAAATTTGTTCCTGTGGGATCATTATTATATAGCCCACTGACTTCTTTGAGAGCTGGGAGGTAGGTATCATTCCAAAAACAATATCGCTACCGATTAAATCCTCCCTTTCTCAAACTGACAGTTGTGCTCTCTTTATAAATTCACCATCACTTTAAACAACCTGTCGATCGCCTCCTACCGGCTGAAAACTTCTTTATGTCTCGCAATTCCTACATTTTCGATTTTGGTTTACTTTTGAATGAATAAATTTTTACAACAGACCAAAGAAGTAAACTCAACTTAACCAAAACAGAAAACAGCTGATCGCGGCCGTATTAACGATTACCTGTACCGATGCGCAAGCCTATCACAATCAACTTTGACTTTCTAAACTCCTTCCTGTTTATTCGTAGGAAATGGTACTGGTTACGACTAGTGGCATTTTAACTAGAAGTTGAGATTTACCAAGAGGCAATAGGAATGAATTTAGAACTGACCTAAAGCTAGTAGAAGATAACAGGACAAATGTAAGCGGTAAGATCGTTCATGAAGCATGCAGCAGAAGGTAAGATGATTCTTATTTTGTTTTCCAACATAGTCTACAGTTATGACGACAAAATTCAGCTCTAATCATCATTGGTATGTATTTATATGGTGAAAAATTAGTATAGTAGGTGGGTATTTGTTTGCAACAATAATGTTTATTATAAAGTGAACCGTTAAAAACAACACTTTGCTCCTATTTTGTTTGCCAGTTATTCCGATAATAACGAATTTTCCTTTGATTGCGAATTATTTATTTTCTCAACATACAAATAACTAAAACTGCTTATTCAACACAATTAAAATAATTAGGAATTATGTTCTAACAGATTCAAATAATGACAAAGTTTATTTGGCAAGTTAAGCAATGCGAATACGCTCCCCAGGGCAATATCAAACTCGATAATTATTTGGTAACCGAAATCAATCATAGCTACATAGCAATACATTATTGATGGAATTTGATGTTATCTGAACCAAAACAGGTCTTGTTGAACAGGTCAAGTTTATATGGGCTTCAGTTGACAGACAAATATGTTACACCGATAGTATTCACATGTGAAAATTTAGTACCTATCCGGAACATATTCTCTTCTGATTCATAAGAATACTCAAAAATTATTTCTTTAATGTTTTAATATTACGTTCATACCGTTTCAATATAATATACGTGACAATAGTTAGACCGGCAAAATCGCTTACCGACCTCACCTCATCCTGTACTCCTTAGATCTTGTAGTACAAAGGTCACATAGGTCATTACGAAAATGTTCCAGTGAATTGCAGCATCAAAAGAAGCTGATTTTATTCGAAGTTATCTCTGAAGATTTAATAACAAAAGTTTTTAGATCCTTATTCCAGTTTAAAGAATTCAGTGTTTGGATGTACATTTGTTTCTTCATGAAATACACATATGTACCGCTACTGATCTCAATTCTGCATAAAATTATTGTTCGAAACTAATCGAATGCATGTTTCCATAAATGCGTCAATTCACGATAATAATTCACGAATTAACAAATAATGTTTGTTCAACGCGAGTTTGCCGGAAATTGTCCCGCGGTAAATCAACGGTATCATCATCTTCAATTCGGTATTGATAGTGAATCAGTTAAAGGAAGTCGACTCGTCACAAATCGTCACGAAAATACAATAATATCCATTTAAATGTACTCTATTTAATGATAATGAAGTCGAATGAACTCTTTTTTGTGGTTAATACATTCCAGAGGTTTTCATTTTTACCTTTTATCTTTATAGTCGCTCAATCAATATTTAATAGTCCTTTGAACTTCATGAATAAAATTCGATCCCACTGGATCACTCAACCTTTATCACGGAGGACTTTTGATTTATGAATCAGCAAAAGTTTAAAAACCTTCCGCATAATAATATAAAATATATGCTTTGAACGTGAGTTTTTTTCACTTGATATGAATATATATTTTTCAAAATCAAATTTCGCTTTATCAAACCTACTTCACAAAAGTTTAATCCACATGCTTCACAAAATACACCGATCGTCAAAAAAAAGGTAAGGAAGTTACACGCTTTTAAAGAAATTCGTCAAACGCAGTTGTTGAACAGCTTGTAGCCCTAATCTCAATGGATGATTCCAGTAGCCCATTCAGTATTGCCACTACAAAATTTTCAGGTCTAAGACGACTGACGTTTTCTAGACCTTTCTGGGTATCATTCAAAGTTGAGATAGAAATAATTTTTGATTTCAAAGGTTTCTAACTGTTCCCGAATATCTGAGCCGAGCTATTTATGTTGTTACTGAAAAAACTAAAATAACCTAGGGGACTTGATTACGTGTTTGCTGCATGGACGAAACCTGTAAATTCAATGTCACTTTTTGACATTTAAAAACAATTTATAACAAGCTAAGACAAGAATTAACCACAAAATATACTAAATTAGATCACAAATTACTCTGAATTACTTACTTAAATTAGATGTGCGTTCGAGAAAAAGTGGAATCGAAGTTAATTTCAAATGTCAAAAACAAGACATGTGACATTGAATTGACGTCCATGCAGCAAACGTAAAAATTTAAGGCCCCTAGGTTATTTTGTTTTTCTCAATTACCACGTTAATAGTCCAGTTCAGATATTCGGGAACATCTCGAAATCTTTGAAATCGAAAAATTATTTCTGTCTCGACTTTGAATCGTTCCCAAACAGGCCAAGATAATGTCAATTGTTTTAGACCCGAAAATTTTGTAGCGACTAGTGGAATCATCCATTCTATTGAGCCTCTTTGTGACAAACTGCAGAGTCACATTTGTTGCCGTCCTGCTTTGCCTGACAGCCTCAAACATCTTCGAGAAGAATTCGATTCGATTCTTTCTCCACTAATTTCGTTTATTTGATTCTCATCGATTGGATAAAGTAATTTTGGTCACACTCGATATGAGCGCATTACATTTGAACTTTTTTCTAAAATATCAATATAACTTTCAGTTCTTTTCATACCGTTGGCTTGAAAACAATGGATCTTTTTCAATAATTTGAGCAAAGAAACAGGTTAAGTCCACTACTTTTTCATAATTTCAGTGGATAATGGATATACTCCCATAAAATACAACGGAGCTTTCAACAAATTACCAAATGGTTCAGTATTCAACATTAAACGGCGCTGCGCGGGAAACGCACGCCCATACGTTGATAAGAGTAAGCATTTATCACGATGTCTACTTTTCTACTTTGACCTATTCTCAACATTCGCCACTAGATAGTGCCACGATATGCTACCCTGACAAAAAGCTTCCATTAAAACTTTACTGTAATTCTCCTTTTTTTAGGATATCAAGTGTCAGAGTGACGAACGTTCCAGCAGATCGTACAAACAGCTGTTTCCAAGTTGTATGAATCCTTGGTCCGCCGCAATTAGACTCACTTTTGTCCAGAGAATTGTTAAATTTTTTATAAATAAAACGAATTTGAAAAACATGTGTTCATTATTCATTCATCGGTGTACAATAAATATCGCCATCTATTGGAAAATATTTAAACTGCTTCCAAAAATTACAAAAAATAGTACGAGGATATTCCGATAGATGGCGCTAATATATGAACACTAGTTCGGAGGCTTTCCGATAGATGGCGCTAATTTATAATCACTAGTTTGGGGAATTTCCGAAAGGGGGCGCCACATTTTTGATAGTTCGAGGGTATTCCGATAGATGGCGCTAATTTATAATCACTAGTTCGAGGGTTTTCCGATAGATGGCGCTAATTTATAATCACTAGTTCGAGGGTTTTCCGACAGATGGCGCTAATTTATAATCACTAGTTCGAGCATTTTCCGATAGATGGCGCAAACTCACTTTCACAATTAGCGCCATCTATCGGAAAACGCTCGAACTAGTGATGCGAAATTAGCGCCATCTATCGGAAAACTCTCGAACTAGTGATTATAAATTAGCGCCATCTATCGGAATTCCCTCGAACTATCAAAAATGTGACGCCCTCTTTCGGAAATCCCTCGAACTAGTGATTATAATTTAGCGCCATCTATCGGAATACCCTCGAACTATTTTCCTAAAATTTTTTATGGCCGTCAGTATGGTAAGGTGAAATTGAAGAAAACACAATTTTTGTGATGGCACAGCTAATTCTTTAATTTAAATTTTTCTATTAACGCAAACATGAAAAAATACAAAAAGTAAAAAAACGTAGATATGAAATCTCTTAATACGGCGTACAACCAACTCGCTGCGTTATCATCCTAAAAAAATCGTCTAGCAGATATATTTTGTACTCCATCGTCATTGCCAATGGACGCCTATGAATCCGATCAGCACAGGAAAAACACGAAAATTATGCACTTCGTTGAAATGCACAGACAGCTTCTCTAAAATGAAAAATAAAATCAGTATACCATGCAATGAGAATTTAATGTTGTCTATCAAGTCACGAGTACGGAAATTACACCCGAGCCATAGGCATGTGTCGTAATAGATACGAGTGTAATGATGGCCATTAAATACTATTTTTATTACTCCCATACTTTAACAATTAACAGTGTTTACACTATACCAACACTTTACACTATCTTACGCGCGATAACCCAGTTATCTTTTTCCGAGACTAATGGTAAACTTTAACTTCAGTCTTTGAAGAAGATAACTTGGTTATCGAAACGCGCGTAAGATAGTGTAAAGTGTTAGTGTTGGCGTAATGGTATTGTAAGCTGTGTTCAGTGTCCAGTTCCAGAATACCAACTTACCCATACTTTAATTTTACCATTAAATATGCACGAATTTCAAGAACTTACGAGAAAACTGTAAAATCGGTAGTAATATTAGATAATAACGGAATATTGGGATGTCGCATTCATCTGGGATGTAAATGCGTATCTTAAAGTACAACTGCTGTATAGTAAAAGTCATAAATGTTTCTCGTTACGTCATAACTCATAAACATCTGAATCAAATCAATAACAGTTTTCACCAGCGGCGCATCATTATTAGTGGCTTTGGTATGTATTTCTGGTGATCTAATTATGAGAGGAAATAAATAAAAACCAAATTCAACATCACAGTTAGACTACACTACAATTTGAAATTCCACAAATAAATTGTCACAAAGTAATGACAATGACGACGAACTTCAATGGTGACAGAATGATTTCCGCATAAAGTGACGTTTCAAGTACAATCGTTGTCACAACACAAGACAGAGTGACAAACCGATAAAGACGAAATGGCGTAGCTTAATTCATACACAAAACACATATGTATCTATCCATTAATTTTAATTGGACATACGAGGTCACATAAAATTAGAGTATCTTTGATACATTCAGGGAAGTATGACGTAACGAAAAACATTCGTGACTTTTACTGTATATCTTATGGTGAAGTTAAAGCATGAGTAGAAAAAAGTTATAAGGAGTGTTTTAAACAAATTAAAAGAGAAAGTAGAATCATTATCAGTTTTAAGAGATCACTTACCTACTCGACTTGTTTTCTTTGTTAACTTTATTTCGTTATATTTTTGAACGACTCGAAACAACATTTTACATCTGTTGAAGGAGAAGAAGACCTGGTAGAGATCGGAATACTTCTGAAAATACCATATTCTAATGTCATATTTACATGTTTGTCAGAGATTTTGTATTTTCAAAATCCTGTTTAAGTATAGTCATGTAATTGGTAACCAAATTCCAGCATATCATCATTCTTAATTCGCAGGTAATAACGGCTAACTGTCCAACTGATTGCATCAAACCCTAAAAACAAACAAACAAAATTAAACTTTTAACCCTGGAATATTTTTTTTCAACATACCAGCATCATGTATCTGATGTCTAACATCACAAAACTGGGATGATAAAATCCATAGATCCGATGCCGTTGTGATCTCTCAAACGTTTTGATACATCCTTGAGCAAATATTGGTATTTTTTGTACTTTTGCTTACAGGTATTTTTTTATTTTTGTAATCCACCTCTGATATCTGAACATATTTGACTGGCAAACGTAGTGAGTATTTCTTCTTTCCTCTTCTGTTTCCTCTTACCCCTAAAAAAGATAGATTTCAAATCACAGAGTTTTCTAGCATGATTTTTCAAGAAAATATGAAAGCAAGGCGTTAAAATAGTAAAGGTTATTACAGTTTTCTGTAATATTGTATTATTAAATAAAGCGTTTCAGGAAACTGTGATCATTTTTATTGCTTCAAGTCCACCGACTTGTCAAATTTTTCGAATTTTGGTAAGCGATTGGAGGTGAAGATGACGCTACTGTCACAATCTTCACATTTCCATTACTGGAAGATTTGTATTGATTGTGATTGAAGTGTATTCTTCAGTCCGGGATTAGATATTCTCGGACGGATAACATATATCTTGTATTGATGGGGCGCAAATACGCCGAAACCGGTCTACAAGTTGTGTTGTCCCTTCTAATTGCAAACCAGAATAGTTGGTTTCAAAATATCTTGTAGATATACCAACTCCGTTTTACTTTGAAGTGTTATTAAATATCCGTCGGTGTATATAGCACGGGAAGTAGTTGTTGCTTCTTAGTTGAACGGTCACTGTTTTTGAAAAATGTTTTTCAAAACTGTATGAAGCGTTGGAATAAAAATAATGATTCTTCGACATCTGTCGTTAAGCTTTACTCAATCTGATACTTTACAGAAAACTTTAATTAAGTCCAATGCCTTATAGACTGAGCCTTTCATATAGCTCTTGGTCAGTGGATTTTCGTCGCCTGGTCAAAATTTGTACACCATAAAATGACGTACATAAATCACCTATTTATATTGCTTCTACAATTTTATCAGCTTCCAGTACCATTACTTTTATGCTGCACAAGATTTCTTTTCAATTATTTATCTACTAGAAGGAAAATATACAAATATCTACTAGAACGAAAATATACAAATATAATTATTGGTAATTCTTCATCTGCACCTAAATAAATTAATTGCCCCATATACTCACCTGGCAATGTAATGCTGAGAGTTATTTTCTGATAGAGTAGCGAACTTCTAAACGTAATTCTCGGTGGACCTTTTTACATGGAAATTTTTGTCATAATCCTGTTTCACTGTAAGATACAATTCAGCTCTAGAATAGAGTCCCTTCGTGCCAGAACAAAACTTAATAGTAAATTTTCTATATGTAATCCAGTAAAAATACCTAATCTTTGACCTTTTTTTCTTCTCTCCTGCGAATTAACTTGTAAAGTTAAGTTTAGAAAAAGGAATCGAATGCACGTACTCGCAGGCTTCCAATTTTCTGAAAAACCGTGGAACTCTGTTTTTCACAATTATTTCCGTATTGGAAAAAGTTCAGAATAAAAGTTGAAGAGCGACCAATTTAACCTCGAAATATATCCTCGTAAGCTTGAATGAGATGAAACGATAACCATTTCACCACACTTTATAACATAAATCGTGCTACTTATAATATCATCTCAGAAATTTATTAGACTGAATTTTTTTATTGGTTATTTAACGTCGGTCTATTTCCGCGACTGAGGCTAATCACCGACGCCGGGAGCACTCTACCCCTAGCCGGAAATTTTGTCTTTATCGAGCCCAAAATCCATGGACTGGAGACCTCGGTTTTACGTCTCCTCCGAAAGACGACATATCTACATTATACCTCGTGCTCATTTGTATAATGCCTGCGATCTGTGATATGCTACTCCGCTGCAGGCTGTATGGACTATTTAGACCACGGTCTTTCCCAGTGGGTCACCCATCCAACCGCGCTCGACACTGCTTCACTGTAATTATGGTATCAGAGGCGTTCCACTACAATGCTGGGACAACGACCTTGTAAGACTGAATAAAAATAAGCTTACGATGAAACCCTCATACAAATAATAAAATGCTTTTTTTTAAGTTTTCCAGTGGGTATGATAACTAAAAGAAGATATTAAAAATACACTGCCGTGTATGAGTTGATCTTATTTAAGAATATCTTCGGAGACCTATTAAAGAAAATTAAAACAAACGATATTTGTTTGTTTTTGTTTTCTTGGACTTCTTGATATTCAAAGCATTCAACATTTATCATGGAATACCCTAGAGCGTTTTCTATTTATATTTTACTTACCATTTTGTAACTTCATTCCATTGTTCTCAGTCGGCACAAAACTTTCCTAAAGTCTCTAACTAATGTTTATTTGTCATTATCGTAGTCGCAGAACTTGTAGAAATTCTGTAAGAATTAAGTTTGGAATTAATAACCAACACGAGAATTATATAAGAGCTGCGAATTTCTATATTTGTCTAGCTTGGTTGTGTACGTTCTACATACTTTGTTGATCTTCGTAAAGTGTTAATTATATTAAGGTTTAATTTAGTCATTTGATATTTTGTAGCTTCTAAAAAGACGAGGGGACAATTCATCTAAATTTTATAATGGTACTTGTGTTAAGGTCGTTTGACATTATGTAGTTTTCAATATCGTTTTCTGCATAGTTTTCAATGTTGACAACAACTGTATAGTGTCATACAAGCATGTAGTTTTCGACATCGAATACTGTACAGAAATACCATTCCCCATCATATTTCTGTACAGTTTCTGCGCTAGTTTCTGCGCAATGGGTCAAATATCGTGTCGGTGTTAGATACAGATAATAATGTGTTTATGTTTAGCCTAACCTAAATAATAACTTTCCTTGTTTAGTTAAAATAATTTTATTCGGTTTCCTGTTATTATGGACTTTTTGTTTGAAAATGGAAACGAAATCAATTAAAAAGATTAACAATAAATATTAAATGGAAAATAATGTCTCTATAATATTACAATGAAATCAGGATGAAATGAAGTCGTTGTGTCAATTGACAAGGACTTTTGGCAGCTCTATACCACCAATCAGAGGCGTTGTTTAATGGGGGTGAAGTTTCCTGTATAGACAACCGTACAGTTATTATCGACATTGACAACTGTACAGAAAACGATATCGAAAACTACATAATGTCATGCGGCCTTCTTAGTTTGGTTTTGTAGTCTGATAATAAATTTGTTATTGTTTTCGTTTAGATTTAAAAAATATTGAAATAAAATACAGAATAGCTGGTCGAAACATGTCAATTTTATAAAATTATATCTTTTTTTGAATTAATCCCACTATTCAATGAATGAATTATGGAAAGATATTGATAATTATTTCGATATTGACATATTATCGTCAGAATGGCAGTAGTTACCTGACGTTTGATATCGTGGCTAGACCAAATACTGACCTATTTTCTGATTTACTTAATATACGTGAATAGAAAAAAAGGAGAAGATATGCTATTACAAAAAATATTAAAACCCACTGAGTACAGGGCTTTTCGGAAACTATGATCGGTTTAACCCGATCATGATCTGAATGTTCGGAAAGTAATCCGGATCACGATCACTTACGTTCGGAAACTGAACGAATTGAGCAGATCATAGTCATATGATTGGATCTATAAACACAGAAAAACTATAAAAAATCTATCCACGAAACTTTTAATAATAAAAGGTTTGTAGGTTAAGTTTTAAGTTTGACTTTTCCAAAAAAAAAAACAGCTCGCGGCGTTCGGAAACTCAGATAAAAATCTCGTTTATGGTTAGGATCCGCAATCAGCTGATAGGTGATCTATCTGATCCAGGAATACGGTTTCCGAAAAGCCCTTACATTGAACCATTTGACATACGTCAGTGATACGTCCTTTCTATGTGAATTGTGCCTTAAGCCGCAGATAAAGTTACAGCTCGATGTTTTTCTTTTATCATATGGGCAAGTTATGTACCTCAAAAGCTTGCGTGTAGCTATTATGTATATTCTCCTATAATGTGGTCTGGGACGATAGCCTAGTGTTGATACATTTTCATGCATAAGCTATTAATTACATTTATGTACTTCTTTTAACATAGCAGTAGCAATTTAATTTAGAATACACTCATAAATCGGATAATATTCTTGAAAACTTTGTCTAAAACGAATGTATATATTCAAAATTGCATCCTGTTCTCTTTTAATTGAATTACTTGCAGTAATTTCATTCATCTGCAGTGACTACAACTGCAGAGCTTCAGAGAAAGCGTTGTCTTTGTGTTTTTTCCTTTTAATAGGACATGTGAAATTTCCAATTACAGGTGAAACGTTTCGGTTAATTGAAAATTACGTCAGGATTAATTTAGACGTGGATAATTTGAAATGAAGTCTCTACGTATTAAATTACAGGTAAGTTGGATTAGTAGTCAGACAAACCAAACTATGTACATAACGTTCACGATTACATTGGAAATAGGTAATTGGTTTTTGCGGTCAAGATAACCGCAAAAAAGGCTGAAGTAAATTTTCTTCTCTTAATTTCTAGGACCAAAGTTGAATGATCAAAATCTGAAAAAATTTAAATAAAAATGAAGAAACTGAACAAAATTTGATAACTTGTTAGGTGTAGTTGAAGCGACTGGGATAGAAGTGTACGGACCAGAAGCCAAACATTTTGGAAGTTTGAGGCTCCAAGCAATTTTCAAGCGGAAATCCATGCTATAGAAAGCATGCCTAGCTTGATTGATCAAAGATATAGAAAGGAAGGATCATTATCATGACTGATAGTCAAGCAGCCTTTAAAGCACTGAGCTCTTGTGTAATCAATTCTAAAATGGAATGCCAGAAAAGCTCAATTAACTAGACATGAGCAGCATGGTCACATCACTATGGGTTCCAGGACATACTGGAATGGGAGAAAATGAAATAGCTGATAAACTAACAAGGAAAGGAAACCGGCACACCTTTGCGTTGTCGGCTACAATGTAATGTTGAAAACAACTAGCCAGCGTCGGAAAAATAGAAGATTTGACCACTGCAAAGATCTAGTAGGGCTAAGAGCGCATCCATAATTTGCCGCTGCTTGCCAATTGGCATGGTGGGTGTCCTTCAAAGGATGCCAATGAGAACGAAGAGTGCGGACGTGTCAACCACTGGCCTTCTGCAGCTTCAACTTCATACTTCAACTATACTAATATCGTCCTGTTCTGTGGGGCTGTGTTCTTACCTTGATGTAAGCTTTTGGAATTATTTTTGAAATTATTCGTTAAGATTCAATTCGTCTATATTGTCCAGTAGTTAATCCTTGATAAACTCACGAATATCATATTGTGCTCTAGTTTGAAGGATTGGACGTACCTACCCAAAATCGTCGTTTGCAACGTATTTATTGTTCGACTAAACTAAATGAATACTAAGGCCGCGTCCACATTATGCCGCTGTTTGCCAATTGGCAAAGCTGATTCGATGTAGACGGACCACCGGCTCGTGTCAATAAGCCAGCTGTGTGCCAATGAAAATCACTGAAGGGTCGGTCTCCTGCAAAGGAAGCCAATGGAGAACGGGGAGTGGGACGTGCCAACCACTGGCCTGTCGCGGTTTTAGTTGTGATTCAGACTGTATGCCAGTTAGCACGTGCTTTCAAATGGAGTGGACGAACGGGAAAGTTATTAATTTGACAAATCTATATCAGGATCGTCCTGTTTTGTGAACATTGGGTGACTAGCCTAATTGAATGCCAACACATATGTAGACGTTTGTACAGCCGCTGGCAATGTCAATTGGCAAGTCAATCAAAGTTACTCTTGAGAAAAAATGCCTAAGCGAGAGAAATACTACTATACGTTTTGACAGGTATTCAAACTAGTAGAGCAAGAAGAAAGTAGATTCTGTGAAATGGAAGAAGAATCCTCTATTCACATACTTGCTGACTGGATAGCAGTATAGAATCCCTGAGCATAGCACCTGAGAGATTGCTGGATAGAAGAGAAAAACTTGTTCTGTTACAGTTAATAACCAGTTTTTGAAATGTATCAAATTTAAGGTGGCCAGATTATAAGAGTATAAAATTAATTTGAACTCTTCTGAATTAATTTGCATTCTGAAACGTGTCTTCTTTCTATAATGTTGTAGCGATAGTGATAGTGATATTTTCTTAAAAAGATTACTCAGTTATTGCATAACATTGGTTGGTTGATTATTGTCGTTAAAATTCGAACTGAAAATATGGGAAATTATTGAAAAACAGAAACAAATAATAAAGTAAATATTGCAGGGCCAAAAAAAGTAAAATGTGGTGATATTTCTATTTAGATTTTCACTATTCTAAGTTTTCTGATATTTTCTTAACGTGTTTTGACCCTTTTTATTAAATAATTAGATAAAGCTATTTTAGACCTAAAAGTATTCCGTACAAACAAGAATATATTGTCTCTTTATTTTTGAAGTACCTACTTGAGTTAACTACCCAATATAAAATTTATTAGTAAATTTGAAGTGAAAAACACAGTTCCTTTACTACACAAAGCTTTATATCTAACAATTCTCATTAATATTTTATTAAATCGTTCCTACAATCACATTTGCTCACTTACTAAACATCATCGGCAAGTGAAACACTACCGAAACGAAGAATATTCAATAAATATTCCGGTGTAATTTCTTTTATTTTTCATATTATTTTATATTTTATTGGAATATGTTCCTTAAAACCACTTTTGCTAACTCATGATTATTAGTCCCTGGATTCCCACGCATGTTTGAAACAACATTAACTATACCCTATCAAGGGTACAAACACAAGTTACACTACCCGAAGGGTTGCGAAGATAATTTGTTTATCGAAACGTGAGTCTGATAGAGGAAAGTGTTAGTGTGCATGTACAGGTGGTTGTCGGCTATATAATTTCCCACTAAACTATTCAGGCTTGAAAAGAATATTGAACAAAGATAAATTCATACGATGTTGTTCAATGTACTTCTTTGTTGAAAAATTACTTCTGGTAGTGGTCTGAAAAGGTAGATACAGCTCTTAGCTTTTTATCTGTATCTAGGATAATACGTAGTGGGTGTGTGAGGAAAAAAATTGTTAATACTACATACTTTGTGTAGTGTGACATTATCCATATCTCTCGAGCATTGAACTCCTTTTTTTTAAAAACACCCAAGGAATCCAGATGTGGCATTTGAAAGTGAAAAAACTAAATATAAAAAACAATTGCATCATCAATTATTGTAACTTACTGTGCATATGAGGTCAAAAAGGTTGATTTTTGTCTTCGGTACCTCCAGTCAGAGTGTTTGAATCCTCGCCACCTGTCTTTATGCCTTTTGTGCTTTTGGTTGTACCAAAAGACTAGATACCTGTGGAGAGACCAGTAGTTCTTATCAGGCTAAACAGTCTTTTGACTAGGTTCTTTTTGAAAAAATCCTCCATTGAGCGCTCTAGTCTTCAATGAGTATTCAATGAGACAGCGCTTCACAGTTGAGTGGAGTGGAGTGGAGTGGCTCTTTGTCCTATCCCACTGCGACCTTTGCTTGCAGATCTATTGGGGTCCTCCCTATTTTCGGAGCTCGATATCTAGCTTTATTCTTTTTGCTAGACCTATTAGCCTGGATCCCACTTCCCTTGCGTAGCTCTCTGCCCTCGGTTTTTCTTCTCCGAATAGGTGTTTCATCCTTTTTCATGCACAACCGACAGATAGGTTCATCCCTATATATGCCAATTGTATGCAAGTGTTTCCTTAGGGTTCAGTGACCGTTGAGTAATTGGGCTGTAGTTTGTTATATTCCAAATGCTGGTTCAGTAACAGTGAATTTATTGCCCACAATACCCTTGTGCCTTGGAACCCACTCAAGTATCATCCTATTATGGTTTTCCAGTTTTTGAAGGCAGTCTGGGATTAGTCTAAAAATGATTTTGAGGCAGGCTGAAGATTTTAGTGTTGACTGACTATTTGACAGCATAGATCTGTTTATAACGCCAGCAAATGGTATTTATGGTGTTTATGAAACGTTGAATTATTTTTAGCACTACTTTTTTGTACACTCCTGGAATAGGTACCCTGTATATTCGCTAATGTGAAAATATTTTACATTGCACTGCTTGACTTCGGAAAACGTGTAACAAATAACGGATTAATGGAAATATATCGCAATATCGGGTTGACTTGGATATTTATCATGTGCTTGGACTCGCACACACTGATAGTACATACGTGGAGCTGGTTTGAATAGTAATTATATTATTTCAGATGGTGAAAAACAATGGGAAGAAGCTTTATAGTATGTAGCACGGTGTATTGAGACGCAATAGCTATTTGTGTATCAAGAGCAGAAAGTAGTACATTGGAGTCGAGACAGAAAGTTGCCGCGCGACTCGTTAGCGGAGCGCAGCGATCTGTCGAAACTACCAAAATACTTTCTGCTCTAAATACACACAAGATTTTTTTTACTATCACACCAAAATTAACTACTAGCTCTCTTTTATCTATAAATAAAATTAGGCGTGCTTCAAAGTTCCTTTCTGCTTAAGAGCGCCAATAATGTCAAATTATGACAGCTCACGGAAAATTAGGCGTGCTTCAAAGTTCCTTTCTGCTTAAGAGCGTCAATGATGTCAAATTATGACAGCTTGCGGAAAACATCAAGTTTGCAGTTGCTTTTCAAGGCACAAAAGACGACTTTCGATAGTGATAGTAGAAAAATATTATTTCACGAGAAGAATGTATAAATTAGATGTTTTGAATGAAAACTATCGACTGGGGATCTGTTTTACGGACGTTTTTCGTGTTGAATTATTTAGGGTGAAGGTGAGGTAATGAAGTGTAGAATAGCTCAGAGAAAAGGGCGTTCCAGCACAAGAGCTCACTTCTTCACCCCTTCGCATTTAAATATAAATAGCGCATATTTTTTGAATGAAATATTGTATGGAAACAAAGAAAAAGCCATGTTTTCAGGATAATTGACAATTAATAATTTAATTAACTGCGGCAAAATTAGCCAAACGATTTCGTTACGTTTTCGAGAAATATAAATACATCAAAAATAACATGAGTGGAAATTTGCTAATTTTTGGTAGAGGTTGTGTTGTAGGGTCTCTGGGGTTTGGATAATTCTAATGTGGGATCAGCGAAACACCCTTTGTGGTTTTCAAAACCCGTTAAGTATTTAGTCCTTTGTTCGAAACGAACCTTTATTCGGAATAACGGTGGTCGCATGTTTGTGGATGGAAAAAGATAAAACGATGCGGTTCGGTGGCATGGAAGAAAAATTGTGTTTTTCAGGGAAATCCGCATATCCACATTGCTGCTTGAACGCTATTCTGTCTAAATCATCCTAAATCGGATATCCGAACCTAATTTTATTCAACAATTAGTTTCAAAGTCCAAGATTTTATCACGCTCGCTTTTTGATGATGAAGAATAAAGTTAATTATAATATGTCAACTGAAAATCTACTGTTCTCCAACGGATATAATAGAGGAGCGGGACACCCTCCAAATACAAATACAATACAAATTATACATTTTGAATAAAAGTCACATAATAAAAAAAAATTAACTTACAAAATGTGAATAATTCGTGAACAAAAAATATCAAAAGGATCCGCACTTATCTTCAAATCGCTCTATCTTTTTTTCTACTGCATATTAATAGCTCAAACTTTCCCAAAAACTTCTTCAATTTCTAAATTTTAATACTACGTATTCAGAAATGAACAATTAAAAACTTTCTCCCTCAACTTTCTACGTAAAAAGTCAGGAATTCGAAAAAAAAATTCTTCAATTTATTGCTCGAATGTAAAATGCTTTGGGGATTTCGGACTAGTTTCATTGTCTCTAGAATTGGTTCGAGAATACGTTATTAAATTTTCGTGAAAAAATATTAATTATTCGCCGAGAAACCGCAAGTTGATCGCTGAAAATCGAAAAAAATCGTTTTTTTCGCATTTTCGGTTAAAAAATTAATTTTGACCATGTTCCCCCAATTTTATAAAAAAAATAAATGTCATATTCGTGTTCAGCACCCTCGAAAATATATAGATGGACTGTTCTTAGCGACTAGAACGAGGTTGGTCGGTATGTGAAAAAAAAGGCTTTAGTGTCTGTAAAATAGTATCAGCTTCCATTTTCAAAATGAGTTTTGTTTCCTATGATTTATTGATACTTTGACGTAGTTACCATTATATTTATCGTCCTTACACGGAAGGACACAAGAGCTCTGCCTCTCGTGCGTATATATTTCCTTAAAATTTTATTTTTGGCAACAAAATGATCCAAAAAGCAAAATTCGAATATAAATTATTTCGCAGAGGGTAAACAGGTTTTCATGAGAGTTGTCTTTTATATTTGGCATATGGAGCTAGAAAAAAATAGTAGATAGCGATATTATTTTTATTCTCTACGAAGAGAAATGCATTTTTGCATCTTTTGGAACCAATTCTGAAAGCAGATATTCCACTCACTTGTTCGTACATTCAAAATAGAATTTTTGAAGGAGTTGACTGCATCTTATTGGGTCTGGAACCTTCAACCACTCAGTTTATTCTTACAGTAATAGTCCAAGCTAAAGTGAATTATTGCCAACTTAAATTCAAATCGCTCCTTTTGGTTATCAAATAAGGTATAGTTATTTTTTTTCATTTAACGCAAATTATGATGATTTTTTCAGAAACCTGATTGTGACAAATTATTTCCTAATTAACTCGAAAATAAATAACATTATTTAAATATGTTGATAATTGTTTCGTTTGTTAGTGAAAATGTGAATTTCAAACGGGATACAAAAACGATATTATTATATTTTCTGGAAAATAAATTATGTTAATTAAATATAAAGTGAATCTAGACCTTCACACGACACGACACGACAAAAGATTTTAAACTTGACACCAATTTCGTAAGTCGTTTTAAATAATTTGATGAAACGTTGTCAGAACAATAGATAGATATTGGTAGACTGATACATTTCACTGATTTTTTGTATTATAAAGTAACCTTGTGGTGAAACTGGAGAACACAATCAAATTCAATTGAGAGTGAATACTTTTTTCCAGACTTGAAATTTCCACTAATGAGAAATCTGTAACATTCTTCGATTATTAACCAGACTAAACGAATAAGCCGCTATAGTGACAACAGATTTTGATTGTAACCAACATCTGAATCGATTATTTCGTTTCTAAACAAGGATAGCAATACACATAGCAAAGTTCGCTGATTCCAACAACAGTGCCGTGCTATGTAAGGAGGAGGCAAAAGATTATTATAGCAGATAGTCAAGCAGCTATTAAAGCACTGAGTACTTGTGTAATCAGTTTCAAAATGGTGTGGGAACGCCTAGACATTTATCTTCGTTGAAGACTGTAGATATCCTGAAATTCCTCAGGGAAATAGGACTAAAAGAGCTACTAGTCTCCAAGACGTTCCTCAGGAACTAAGTAGAAGTAAGGGGGCACAATAGATCTTTCAGGTCTCAGTGAATATCACCCCATATACACATACATATGTGAGGAAGGGATAAAATTTACTGAATAATCATATTGAAGTAATAATAGAAATTCTGTTTCTTACTCAAGAAATAAAATTCAGTTGCTATCAATCACATTAGATACAGGCTCTTGCTCTACGACTTGTTTTTTCACTTGTTCAACCAGTATATCACTTGAAATGGACTGGCTAGAGAGTCTAGTTCCTTCGGAGTATTTTCTTTCCCAATGATATTTTTTCGAGAAGGTTCTGGAAAAAAAAACAAGAAAAAATTTATTGCCACCAAAAAAACTTCAAATATCAAAAGAACAAACAAATATTCATTAGTTACATCCATAGTGGACCAGTGCATATTTTTTTCAAAGAATCTGAATTTTTCTGTTTATAATTCCTTAGCTTGCAAATATTGTAATTTTATTTGTTAAGTGAAAGTTTGCCATAAGGATGAGCGAAAATTGTTAGTAATTGGTAAATGTTATTACTTATTCTTACCATAAACCCGTGATTCATAAGTGCATTATGTTTTCTGACTTCGAAAAGTTATGTTGTCATCTCTTTGCCTATCGAAACTTCCGACACAGTTTTTTGTAAGGGACATGTCATCTTTTTATTAAATCTATAACATCTAAAGTCTCCACCATATTGACGAAAAACTTCTTGTGGCATCTTCATTGTGACTTTTCGGGCTTGACTTTAGTGGTAGGTATGGAACAGCCCTTGATTTTTCACTTCATCAATTCCAAAAACGTTATAGACTATTATCAAATTATCAAAAAGTCACCATCTTCCCGTGAACGTCTATGCTATCCATATCCTCGACAATATCCACTAGACGAGAAGAATCAAGAACATCAGACTTCACAAGCTTCTGTAACATAAAGAATAGTAAAATTAGTTAGTGTAGTGATAACTTGATAACATTTTTTTATTATTATCAATACGCATCGACCATGAAAGGTCATTAGCGTCATTAGGGTAGACAGAAAATTACATAAGAAATAACAGTGAAATTAAATTAGATTCAGAACATCGATTGATTTAAGAAATGCCTTCAGGTTTTGCACATTACATGAGCGCCCTAAAAGGTCCACTTATTCACACGATTGGAGCTGCCCTGTTGTCGCTTCGTCACTAATTGTGGACACTGAATGAGAAGGTGCTTGACAGTTAGTGTTGCATTACAATGGTCACACTTTGGTTTAGGATCGTTGCTGAAAATATAACTGTGTGTTAGCCAAGTGTGGCCTAACCATAATCTAGTTAGAAGCACTTGATCGCGCCGATTTTTGGGTAATGCAGGCTATGGTTTTGTGGACTTTTTCACCTCGCTCAACTTAGTTTTTGCACTTTTCCTCCGGCTTTCCCACGCACTGTGTATTTGATCCTTAACTGCACTTTTTACATCCGCACTCACTGATAAACTGGTTGTCTCCGTATTGCCATTTTTTGCAGCTTGTTTGGCATATATGTCTGCTTCTTCGTTGCCATGGATTCCTATGTGGGATGGTATCCAGAAGAAAGCAACATTCTTGCGGTTTTGTTGGGCAGTGTAAAGTTCCTGTTTGATTTTATTTACGAGAGAATGGTCTGGGTAAATGGTTTGTATGATTTTCAAGGTGCTGACGGAATCTGTGAGAATGAGATGGCTATGAGTGTCAGATGCGTTTATGAGGATTAAGGCTTGATATACTGCATAAAGTTCTGCGGAGTAGATAGAATAAGTTGGTGGGAGCTTGAACGTATGGACTGAAGTTGTAGTCACTACCGCTGCTCCAACCTTGTCTGAAAATTTTGGCGTCAGTGTAGACCTGAAGGTAACTGGGGAACTTTGTTAGTATGCTCCTGAGACTAGCTTGGATCGTGTTACTGTTTACAGAATTTTGGAATGCTAGTATGTCCTTGAATTTAATTTTTTCATTCGAGTGAGCTGGGCTATAAAAAAGTTGCTCTCATGCCCGATCTAACCAGCCGTTTCCTAAAGTTAGGCAAAACCTAAATCGGATTTAGGAATTCCTAAATGCAATTTACGCACTAGGTTAATACCTAAGAGTGATAGAAAACACCTTAAGAAAGAAAATTATTGATTTTATTCCAACATAAACGTCCTCACTGTATAGTACTTTCGATAAAATTATTAATTCCGGATAATTTGTTTCCTTATTCAGTTGCCTCGACACTCACTTTAGTTTTTTTATATTTTTAGAAGCTTCCTTGAATGTCATATTTAAACAAATATCGAAGTTATCTCTTGAAATTTAATTACTGATACATTAACTAAATTGTTGCTCATTTCAAACCCCCTTTGTAACTTTGGGGTAGCTCACTCCGACCGCAAAGTGCTGTCAAAAGTGACTTTTAAGATAAAGTAGGTATATAAGATTTAGTATGTCTCTTCTCTTAAGAGGGGAACTCAAATTTGGTCGTTGACTTTTGTTCTATTTGTCTTCGATGTCTTAAATGGCCGATTGCACGTCGATTCGACAAGCAAAAAAATCGATGTCTTTGATTTCTCTGAAACTTTGACACCATATTCCATTTTGCCAACCTGTAAGCTGAAAATTGTCCTGGCCTTTGAGTATAAATTGTATTTACGGCAGGTAAATTTATATTTACTCTGACATGCACAGCAAAATAAATAAAAATAACATCATCCTCTTTTTATCGTGAATAAACCATAGAAATTGTATTTTCCCGAATTTTTCAGAATATAAAAAAGATCATAATATACATTTCTAGATATGCGATACGTAAAAATGCACCTCTTTTAGAATCCTAAAATTTCGTCGAAAATCTTTATGGAGATTGAACCGATTTTCTCATTTCATTTATGGATCGGAAAAAATAATTTCATTACCGCAGCTTCCCGATGATGACATTTTTATTTGTACGCCTGCAAAAACAATTTTATACGATCATATTGTTGAGGGTGAACATATCGACGTTTTTATCGTTGATAACCAAACGTTACATAATCTGATGGGCAAAAAAGCATCAACGAGCAATTTTTCGGTACCAAGCTATCCATTAACTGAATTGGATGTTCTGATTTTTATTCCACCATGATCTGGATCGATTGACAAATTTAATATTGTTTCATTATTCCTTTTTAAATGTACCAGCATTGATTCATACGAATTGTCATACCTAGCAGGCACGACCTTCTACTGGTAGACCAGGGTAGAAGCCTTTAAAAATAATGGAAAGTGGAAATAATAATAGTAGGATGGAACCCATTGGAAAAGGAGGAGAATATTATAAAAATAAAAGGAAAAATAATTTACGGTCGGGAAAGGGGGTGAGTTTTTAGGGGTAAAAAACGGTTTATCTGGATTTCCGGCAAAACTGCAGGTCCTATGGAAAAAAGTCAAATAGGAAAGTTGTAGGTAATAAAAAGGTCTACACCTTTTGTTCTCACACCTTTTTCACACAACCTCAAAATTTATGTGGAAAATTTGAAAAACCAAGTTACTGAAACAACGTTGCCATAGTGTGTCCACTCGTTTTGTAACGGTGCCGTTGTGTCTCGTCTGGTTAAGTTGTGAATACCAACTGCTATCAAACGGAGCCGTTGCCGTGACGGGACCATTATCCAAATTCTACTCGTAGCCCAATTTTATTGTAAAATGCAAACTTTTGGTGTCGATGGTCGTTAGATGCCTAGGCACTATAATCCACATTAAAAAAAACTGAAATAAAATACCTAATGGTCTTTTTTCAGTATTTCCGACTCACAATTTCAAAGAGTATACTAATTAAAAAAGTATAATATTGTCACCTGTTAAATTCGATTTTAGCACCGAATAAAAACACTTTGATTACTCCTTTAATGTATCATCAACTTTTAATGTTTAACAAGGAAAAAGTATTGGGGGAATTCAAGTACAAACATTTTTCAGCTTCCTTCATCTCCGAAACCCTTTTAACCCCAACCTACTTGAAAATAAAAACAGTAATTTTCTTACCAAAGAGTGTATTTTATATTAGAAGCTTATATACTTTTTTCTTTTAAATAAAGTAGGAAGTTTGTGTGTTAAAAGGAAGTTAAATTAGGAAATATTATTATTATTATTGAGCTAACTCATATTTACAGAAAATAATGAATAAATTCTCGAATTCGGTTTTATAACAGAAATTCAATTGGAACTTTTATATGGAATATTTCTGATTACATAAATACCTCTGTATAAATTATTGATGTTAACAGAATCCAACCTAATTTTGGCCATCAGAATACATTATCTCAACATGCCAATATGTCAAAAGGGAAAACAATCCACCTATGTGTTAACACTATCATATCACGGCCACAACCAGACATGGGCTAATTGAATGTTCTCGGTATGCTATGCCAGACCGTGGAGACATGGTTAATAAACATGAAATTGATTTATAAAACTAACTACATAACATGTGTATAACATTTCAGAAATCTGTTAATTTTAATATTCACATACTGTTCCACTGGCCAACACGATTTTTGTAACACAGTTGAAACAATTATTTTTTCCGCAAACGTCAAAAAAAGTAGACATTATTAACGTCAATTCATGATGTTGAAGTATGATTTCACAGACGCCACTTTTTTGTACGGCCGTGAGCGGACAAAAAAGTACTTTTTTGTACGCTGACGGCCGTACAAAAAAGTAGAATTTTTAACAGGGAAAATAATTATTAGTTGAACTTTTAAACTTTATTAACGATAATAATTATTAATAGTAAAATTACAGTTATTTAAGGTTGCACCGCACATATTTAATGCACTACCTGATTTATTCACTTCCAATTCAAGCGAATTTTGTGCAGGGTTGAAAGAGTTCATCGACAAAATTTCCCGTGACTCCTTACTTGTTGCTGCTTCTGTTAAATCATCGTCGACATAATTTCGCTCATGAGAAGCTGCATTCAGGTACAGTGAAGAAGAATTCGACATCAAGATTTTTTCTGCAGTTTGTTTTTTATTAGACAAAGAGTCTTCAATGTATCCTTCAGCGACAGTGCTCGACCTCCAACCTCCATGCCGTTTCAAACAAGTAATATCAGCTCCTCCATCCACAAGCAAAGTAGCTGAAGTTCTTCTTAACGCATGGCCGGTGTAATCTTTTGAATTCGGTAGTTTTAAATAAGTTGCTACTGTTTTGGGTACGTTACTAATTGTATGAATTCCCATGACCATGCGATAACATTTTCCCTTTTGAAATTTCAAAAAAAAGCGTCGGCTTTCCATAGCTTGTGGACGTAAAGAAGTATATTTTCTGTAAAGATTTATATATTTTTCTCCAATAATTGTGAACGATCGTGGCTTTTTAGATTTACTATCAGGAATCTTTATATGAATAACAGATCCTAAATCTTTTATATCGTCTATTGTCATGTTCACCATTTCATCGCATCTACATGCTCCAGATACGCCCATTATTAGAACAACCTAAAAGTAGTATGTATTTAAAAACTTGATTGTATTTATGCAGGTTAGAATATTATAACTAACCTTAATTCCTAGATATTGCTCATTAGGTGCATTATTTAAAAAATCTTCAAACTGGTCTTTTGTGAATACCTTTGACTTTTTGGGAGTATACCCTTCATTCTGCTTCTTCAGATAAGCACGTAGTTTCATATATTTGCTAATATCTAATCCATGTTTAATATTCAGTAATGATTTTATCATGGAATACTGAGACCACATTGTTGAACTCTTCATTTTTAATTTAGTTGTCATTTCAAAAAAATAAGCTAGTAGCACATTTTCCGAATAGTTTGAAATGTTTTTATCATTGCACCATGTGAGAAATCTTTCGTAAGCATGATTATAAACTCTACTTGACTTAGTTGGAATTAAATCATTCGTAGCTGCCTTAGCAATGTCAACAACGTCGGGCGGTGTACAGTTGGGTTCTGAATCCGACATAATATAATCTAAAAGAAAATTTCAGTACACTTTACTACAACAAACGAAATTTTGATGCTCAAGTACTTACCAAAAATGCACAGTCCAATTGTTGCTTTAAATCACTTACAATATTTCTGACATTATAAAATATTATTGAACTGTCAAATTTGTTTTTGACTTGGCAGTCACAAAACCAGTAACCACGGAAATGTAGTGCGCAGTTTGATAATTATTATTCTCTGAATTTATCAACTTCGTTGCAATCGTTTCGAATTTTTATTTAAATATTAATTAGTTCTATAGTCCGGATGCCGTTTGCGGAAAAAATAGCATGTTTCATTCGGAGCAAAAGCACTTTTTGTGGCTCGTCTGAAATTGTCGGCCTCACTAACGTTCGGCCATCAAACATTCAGACTCGCCACAAAAAGTTATACTTTTACTCCTAATAAAACAATATACTATTTTCTACTATCACTATCGAAAGTCGTCTTTTGTGCCTTGAAAAGCAACTGCAAAGTTGATGTTTTCCGCGAGCTGTCATAATTTGACATTATTGGCGCTCTTAAGCAGAAAGTTACTTTGAAGCACGCCTAATTTTCCGCGAGCTGTCAAAATTTGACATTATTGGCGCTCTTAAGCAGAAAGTAACTTTGAAGCACGCCTAATTTTCCGCGAGCTGTCATAATTTGACATTATTGGCGCTCTAGGGCAGAAAGTAACTTTGGCGCACGCCTTATTTTATTTATAGATAAAAGAGAGCTAGTAGTTAATTTTGGTGTGATAGTAGAAAAAATTTAATAAAACAGTTGCCAGGTGTGAAAGCGGCTGCGAGAGAATTGAAAAAACCAAAAAGTATTTGGAAACACTTCTTTACTGATGAGATGTTGAGCACAATTGTAGATAGTACCAATCAACACATCCGTTCAGTTCAAGAAGAGTATATGCGCCAAACAGATATATTGGAAATACAGGCATTGTTCGGTTTACTGTACTTTTCTGGAGTACTGAAAACAGCTCGATTGAATTCTGGTAGTACATGCGTCGAGATATTTCGATTGACAGTGTCCCACAGGAGATTCAGATTTCTGCTAAGTTATCTGAGATTTGATGATATGACTACTCGTAACATCAGACGACAAATAGATAAATTAGCTCCGATCCGGGATATTTTTTATACATTCGTTGGAAATTGCAAAACAGCATATACACCTTTTGAATATGTGACTATAGATGAGAAATTAGAGGCTTTTAGAGGTAGGTGTGGTTTTCGACAATACATACCGAATAAACCAAACAAATATGGTTTGAAAATATTCGCTTTAGTTGATTCGAAGATGTTCTATACTTTGAATATGGAAGTGTATATTGGACAACAGTCCGAGAGTCCGTATAAAGTGAGTACGTCTGCAGGCGATGTAGTCCAACGTCTTTGCGAACCAATGAATGGATCGGGTAGAAACGTGACTGTCGATAACTGGTTCACCAGTATCGATCTCATCAAGAACTTACGACCAAATAAACTCACCTTATTGGGTAAGAATGAACGGGAATTACCACTCGAGTTCACGCATCCGAATCATCCTATTGGATCGAGTATGTTCGGTTTTAATTAGAATACTACCGTAGTATCCCACATCCCGAAAAGAAATAAAAATGTGCTGTTTGTGTCCAGTCTACATTATGACGATACCATAGACCTGAGAACGGGAAAACCAGAAATTATCATGGATTATAACGCGACGAAAGGGGGTGTGGACACAGTCGATAATCTATGTGCTGGTTACGATGTCGCAAGGAATACTCGCAGATGGCCAATGGTGATTTTTTATTCTCTTCTGAATGTAGGTGCGATAAATTCAATGATCGTGTATTTTGCGAACAATCCAGAAAAAACAATCGCTCGAAGAACATTTCTGAGCCATTTCACTTTCGAACTGATCATCTCCGAGTACGAGTGATGGTGAGCAGTATGCCGAAGACAATCACTGTCAGAATTCGAGAAATTCTTGGAATTGAGCAGCCTTTACCACTGAATGAGTGTTTGGAGAAAAGACGTGGCCGATGTATATATTGTGATAGGAAAAAAAATAGACCCACCAGATTTTATTGCAATAAATGTGGGAACTTCATGTGCCTAGAACATGCAACATTCATTTGCAGAGAATGTAGCTGATTTGTGAATCAAAATTTGAGAATTTCCATTTTGTTTCAAGTGTTTGCTCATTCAGCCATAATTTTATATCTTAAATTGTCCTGTTCCGTTTTTTTTAGGATAAATATTTTTTGAACTATATTTTATTATTTTCATCATTTCAATACTCAAATAAATATTTATCAGTCTAAAAATACCTCAATTGTCCTATGCGGAATCAGACTCCGCAGCAACATACAATGTAACAAAAAGGGAGCGACTACTGGAAGGTTAAAAATCTAGATTTATATTGTTCAATTTTTTAGTTTTATAATGAAAACCAGTGTTATAATGAGTATCATTATAAAACTGAAAATTGGAATTTAATAAACAACTTATAGTATAGGAGTAGAAAATAGTTATTTATGAAATAAGTGCTAAGAGTGACACGCTTCGTACTGGACCTTTTCCACCTTTTTTTGGCAAAAAACTTCCTAAAATTTAAAATTTTGTTTTGTATACATGGAAAATTACATTTACTTATTCATACCTGTTTCTCGTAACCTGAGATTAATGCATTCAAACATTCGTCTGTCTGGCAATGCTCTGTTTGGAAAATGTTCTGCATAAAGCCTTCTGGCCTCTAAACAGTTTCGAGAAGCCAGTCCATACATTAAATGCATATCTGCGTACTCAATAAAAGTGAATTCTGCCATTGTAACTGTTAAATTAAGGACTTATGAATTATTGACAAGTACTGACTACGAACTATTCTACACAACGTTTGATAACTAATCCTATGATTACTTGATAAACGGTAAAAACACTTTTAAAACGAATTAATAAGTCGTTAATGTCTTTTATCTTCAGCTATCGTTGAATTATTTTTTTGTAGTACTGTAGGTAAATCTTGGACATCGTATTAATAAGTTAGTTTTACCTCGTTGTGTACTTATAAAAATGGTGAATGCGTTAATTGGTACGAAGTGCATTAATAAAACGTTAAATATTAGCCAAACGGCTTATTTGATCGAATTCCAACAGGAGTACCTTTTCGCTAGCTTAATGTGTGGGGAAGTCAATTTCAATAATTTCATACAGGGTGTGAGTCCCTGCAAAATTTTTGGATCACTAACCATTGCGAGTAGTCCATCCCTGGCTTCAAGGCACTACTGTAAATCTGTTTACCTTCCCAAAATAAACATACACGTACATTATAGCTTTGCCGTACATTTTATAAAGATCAAATAACTAGTACAAAAAATAAAAATAAAAAACAAATTCAAAATTAAAACGAAAACGAGGGCCTGCATAGAAAAAGTTTATTCGAAGTACTAACTTTATTTTGGCTCAGATTATAGTCTCCTGACTTTTTTCCCATTAGACCCTATTAAATAAATCTAAGAATATCATACAAGCCTTTTATTTATAAATAAACACCTTCAATTTATGCCTTACGACGTACAGGGGAATAAAAAAGAAGAGAACTGTCACATTGATTGTTCCAGCTTCCTTGGAACAAAGAAAAAATCTACAAGCTGGCAACATCACAAAATTTGGTTTTGCAATGTCATCATAAATGAACCATACTATATTTGATAAAATACAACTTTATGCTTAAATGCTTTTTCTCAGTGTGATTCGAGTAAAGCTGTAAGCATTTATTATAGTTCTCAGTGTATGCCAGAGTTGGAAAAAGTGGAAGTTTTAGAGAAATAAAAAAATACACTCGCTATTACATAAGCAATACATCTTAAAATTTAATAGAGTTTTTTGTCAACTTGATCTTTTCTGAACAAGCTGACAGTTAATTTATAACTACAATAGGATACTATTTTATCCATTGTAACTTGAAAATAAAACATTATTTCTTGAGATAAACACACCCCCACCTGTTTTGGTAGAGCGAACTAAGCGGACAATTCTTCTTTCTCTTTTTAGTAGTGTTATTCATTTTATTCTTGTAGCACTTGTGTAAATCGTGTGTCAAGCTAAGATTTTTCGTTTCCAGATTGGATATAAATAGTTATTTGGTATTTTTATACAGTTTTTGTCCCAAAGAACAGATGGAGGCTTTCAAAAGTTTACACGCCTACAAACATTTTTAATGAAAGAAGGATCTACTTTAGTGAATGGAGTTTCTGTTTTAGTAGGCAAGGAAATACCCGAGTTTATTATTTTTTTAATGTCATATTAGCAATAGCCTATATTTGAAAAAAAAAGTACCCCAAAATAGACTAGGGCCGAAGCCTTCAAAAATGGTAAAAAATGAAAAAAAATTACAGTAGGATGAAACCCATTAGAAAAGGAGGGGAATATGATAAAAATGAAAGGAAAAATAAATTACGGTCGATCCGAGTTCGGGAAGTGGGAGGGGGTGATTTTTTGAGGGTAAAAAATGGCTTATCTCGATTTCCGGCAAAACTACAAGTCCTATGGAAAAAAGTTGAATGGCGAATTTGTAGGTAATAAAAAGATCTACAACTTTTGTATTCGCAATTTTTTCACATAACCTCAAAATTTAGGTGAAAAATTCAAATAACCAAGTTTTTGGTTTTTTATTTTTATCTTTTTCAAAAAAAATTTTTTTTACACGAAATTTGGTGAAAACTCACCTTATTATGTCCCAAATACACTGTAATTTATTTGATTTGAAAAATTTTTTCTCTTTATTTTAACTTAATATCAAAAAACCACCCTAATTTTCACAAATTTATGCACTAATTGTCATGGTTCTGAAAATTGCTCCAATATGGAAGAAAAAATCTACGAGGAAGTAAATGATTCAGATAAAATTGTGGATGAAGAACCAATGCAGACCGGAAATAACATTGGAGACGAAGATGATGGTCTTGAAGATTTCGACGATCAACTACATGTAGAGAAAGTTTCCAAAGATGAATGAGAATAACTAGGTCAAAAGATAGTTCAAAATTTTATTGCAAGCATACCCTCCCTCCAAGCAGAATTTGACACAAATAATAACGAGGAAAACAACTTGTATATAATGTAACCAAAAATTCTACATCACAACATTTTGTATTTAACAAAATTCCGTAATACTAATCTGTAAGTTTGTACGATAATCTTAATTAAAACTGTACAGAACGGTCCAACAATAGATTGTACGCATTGTTCATCATGAAAGGTCTATTAAAACTTGAAGAGGGTAAGTAAATATTCCATTCAAATTGGATAAACTATTTCCCACCGATCACATGTTGACTTACTTTGTTCAAACCGTGTCGAAGCAAATATTCGAAGAGGGTTTAATTTAAGGGAAGGTACTTTTCATTTAAGAACTGGAAATGATGACGAATACGCTTTAATTGAAAATTCAGTCATTTACGAAAAGGGAGTATGAGGAACTTGAGAGGTTATGAGAAACTTTGGATGGAAAATTCGATAAACTTAGAAGCGATACGAAGGTGAGGTTTTTAATGAATAATTTCATTGTATTAGAAGGTTTGACTTTTTTAGAAAGGAGGGAGCTCAGGTAAAACATTCTCTAAACTAGAACTGTGTTGCTAAAAGACTACCAAAGATTAAGCAACTTGGAAATGGTAAGCTGGAGTTGGATATTTCGGTGAAAGTGACAAAGCCATCAGATGTATTGGAACTACGTGCCTGAACAGGAACACAGCAAACTGACCAATGATATACTGAATCTAAGAAAGAACATGCTTACCATGGGTCTAAAGAGCACTTTATACGTCGGTGTTGTATGAAGAGGAAAAAACAGCCTAACACAAAATGTTCATTCAAAATTGTCGTGTTTTATTGGAAATGAAATCAATTCAGCAAATTTTAATCTACTTATTCATTTTTTGTTCCATCTGTAAATAATTTTCGCAATTTCCTTGAGATCAAACTTCAGAATCAAACCTTTTCACCATTTGTTTTCGCAATGAATAAGCGAGAGTTGCTTTGAGGGATCTTCGAATCATAGGAAAAAGAAAGACTAAAAACTGTGGGTAAATAGAGATTCCTACACACATCGTCAAACATTGACTCCGAAAGATTGGAAGCCATTTATAAAACTTACAAGGTAATATTCTTTCATTATCTTTATAAGTTTTCCTTTCTAGTATATTTCCTTATCCGCCAAAAGCAATTTATAAAGTGTCTGGAGGAAGAGACTGACATCATCTTTTTCGCGTTTTAATAACAAAAATGTCTTGCATCTACTCAGTTACCGACGTTATAAAAAGCACTACAAGTGGAAAAAAAAATCACTACAACAAGATACATATTTCATTTTTACGGAGAAACTCAGCAATTTTCATCTCTTCTCATTTTTTAGTTAATTATTCAAAAGCGGCGATAAAATTTGCCACCGCCATCATCGACGTCGTACTTTGAAAAATGGATACCATTTCCCGCATTTTTCATTATTCCGATGAGAAGTTTCCATTTCGCGAGATAAAAAGTCCATTTTCCTTTTATGACGGCCCCTAACGTGAATGTTTTACATCCTGGATCGTTTCCTACTATTATTTAACTGTTTGGGTAAGTGTTTCGTCTGCTTACATTTCAATTCAACCATAAACCGAGAAAGTGACTAAATGATAAGGTGGAACGAAATAACAGTAGATATAGGCTTTGTTACAGTGACAAATAACAGGAATTATTTCTTTCAAAACTCGTCAGCCTAAACTTTCTGAAATCAGACGCAAGCAGGACTCACAATCCCTCAACAGGCTGGCAAAAGATAACAAAGTGTCTTTAATATGGGAGCCGGCACATGAGGGGATTGCAGGTATTGAAATGGCTGACCAATTAGCTAAAGAAGGCTCTAAATTAGACTTCATAGGTCCGGAACCGTTTTGTGGAATCACAAAAGATTGCATAAGTGAGGAAATCGGGAACTGGCTAGATAGGGAACACCAACTCAAAAGGAGGTCGACATACAAAGGGTTTACTGAACATGGTAGACAAGGAACTCTCAACCAGGCTATTGAAACTGAGTATGAGCCATTTGAAGACAGTTACCGACCTGGTGACTGGACACTACACCCTGAGGAAACATCTGAACCTACGTGCAGGAAATGTGAACTCTATGATGAAACACCTTTTCACATACTCTGCTTCTGCGAGAACTTACATTGACTCAGACGGAAGCACTTCGGAGAGGAAATAATACAACCATTACAACGACTGAAAATCCCTCCATCCAAATAGGACATAGAACATACAAAGCTTCCGGAATGGAAGTAGATAACATGGGAAATGATACAAAAATTTAGTTCAAGTGCCTGGGCTGTTGAGCACCACCCGATCGACTGTTAATTCATCTCTAAAGCTCTAATTTAAGTAGACGTTAATACATAGCAAATTAAAAATGATGATAAATACTTTCCAAAAGATTATGATTAATTAATTTCTTCAATAACCCTAATGGAAATTGGAGTATTAAAATTTTTGCTCATTGAAAAGTTTCTCTTCGGTTCAAGATTTTCGATTTCTCTATTTCCTTTAAAATGAAATACAAGTTAATCCAATATACAAAGTACGTACAACTTGCCTTTTGGCTCCTTCTTAATTCAGCAGTAAACAATTTACGCCCGAATTGGTTAGGAATAATTTCTAGCTGGCTCTGCCGATTCGGTTAGTAGTAATAAATTAAATTTTTAATAAAATCCTTCACTTGAAGGTTGGATTTCGGAACGAAGCAGTGTCGTGTACGGATTATTTTGAGTCGCGAGTCAAATGTATTTGATTATTTTAGCAGAAGTAGTAAAATATCTGTATATTAATTATGCAAGTTTATTGAATGTCAGTTAGATAGGGAACACCAACTCAAATGGAGGTCGACGCAAGAGCACCTCCATACAAAGAGTTTACTGAACAGGAAAGACACGGAACTATCAACCATGCTATTGAAACTGAGTAAGAGATATTTGAAGACAGTTACCGACCTGGTGGTTACTCAGCTTCAGCGAGAACTTACATTGGCTCAGACGGAAGCACTTTGGAGAGGAAATAATACAACCATTACAACTACTGAAAATCCCTCCAGTCATACTAGTGAGGACACAAAGCTTGTAACCCTCCGTATGGGTAGTCACGTATTGCCGGGTGGGTACATACAGTCAGAGACAGAATTCCAAGATAAAATAAAAGTTTATTCTTAAAAATACCATGTACCGTTGCTATTTACAAAAAGGCATTCGGATTTAACAGCTAATTCGAAATGAAAGCTTCGGCTCCTGGGATTTCGCCGAAGATGACGTCTTCTGTTTGTGGGGTTTCGGTCGGAGGAGTGTCTATCGGTTCGTACAGCAAACGCAGCGGAATATCCCTAAGTCAATACCTAAGAGACGGGAAATTTAGGAGAGGGCGAAAGTCAATACCTTCCACTCTCTATCGAGTTTCTGGATGTACGCTGAAGTCAATACCTTCAACGAGGGTGGAGTATCCCTAAGTCAGTACCCTAAGTCAGTACCTTAGGGACAGGAGCTTCAGAGGAGTACGAAAGTCAATACCTTTCGCACGCTAGCAGGTTCAGGATTTCCGCTGGAGTCAATACCTTCATCGCGGACAGGTTTATTCAGACAGGTCAATACCCTGCTGAACGGGGGCGTTCTCAACACAGTCCGCGAAATTCAATTTCGCGGCCGTTACCCATAGCAACGGCTGCGAAACCAAACGTCACTTCCAAATTTGAATATCACTTCCAAATTTGACGTTTCTAAAATACTACAAAGACAAGGATTATTTTTTATTGAATACCAACAAATACGTAAGTACTTATATTATTTAGGATGAATATTAACATTAATTGTACAGTTTGTATTATTACTTATATTTACTTCAGAAGTTGAAGCAAGAACTGTCAAAATATTTTGTATATATCGAAACATATCATTTCCATAGCACACATTGTTAAATAAATTAAACTGCTGTTGATTTTAGAGCAATGATATATTTATTTACAATTATCTAGTTTAATAATTTTAACGATTGCACGAAAAATAGTTGTATGCCATGGCCGCGAAACTTTTTAACGACCTCAAGATTATCTTGCCGCGGCGATAACTGTCCTTTCGGTACGTTTAAAAGGTATTTCGCAGCATAAGCATACAAATAAGTATTTTCACTGGCAGCTATTATCATTAAATAAATATACTCGATTGTATCATTGTATGGAAACCAATGGAAGTCAATTTTAGCACCTTATAGAATAATTCAGTATTGCTTTGCTGATTTGTTACGAATTAAAATGCTACTATTAGTAAATTATAATTATCCGTAACTCCAACTGATTAACTTTCCACTTTTGTCTTATACATTTTTGTAATCCTCTTGTAGAGGAGAATCCAATAATAGTTGGGAGTGGTGACTATAGGGGGGGAGGGGGTTAAAGTTATAACGTTTACATATGAGCAAAAAGACGTCCTCCTTTATATGATTTTTTAAGTGTTTTTTCATTTTTTCATGAAAGTGACGCCTTCGGAATTATGTGCGATGAATAGTTTTCATTGAAATGCTCTGTACATTCCTTCAAGAATGTTAAGAGTGGAAATAAAGTGATTATATTAGTTTCTGCCTTTGAAAAGGAAATTAGGAATTCAAATTTGTATTTGTATTATTTAAAGCACTGAATACTTTATAGTAGTGGCTGTGTTCCACACGAGATATCACTTGGAAGCTGCACATCGCTGTATAATAATATATTGTCTATTCTTTTCTTAACATAGCTCTTAATCTGTCAAGAATCTCATTACACTTCTTCTGAGTTACCACAATTAAAACACTTCATTTTAAAAGCGAAAAGGTACGTTTCATTAATTTGCTGTCAACTTATAAACGTCAAAAAAATTCCATGACAACCTGAGTAGTCATAACTCATAAGTTGTTTTTTTTCCCAATTTCTTCGGGCTAATTTTGTACGCTTTTGATTATATTCCAACGAATAATGTTTAATAAAGTGCAGACAATCCATCTCTTTTAGTTTTCAATAAAAAAAATTTAACACTCACACTTCCTGCTATATGCGATACATATTTTAAATAATTCTCAGCTACACCACAATTTTTTATTTCGCTAGTAGTAATAATGAATCTGGAAGTTCGTCAGTGAAATACGAGAAATTTGAGTCGGAGGGTGAGTTACACCCTAGAGGCTTCCATTTCGACAAGCAATTTACCTGGAAATTAAGGAAAAAACATCACTGAAGAATGATTTGTTCGAATATTCTTCGATGGAAACTTCCTCAAGTTACTTTGTATCGATTGAAAGTCGAAAAATATTCTGAATAATCTTATTTCATGAGAAAAAATGAGAACTGCTGAAGCTTTTAAGAACATTAATGACAAACATAAAAATTAGTGCATTGCTAAAAAGTACAGGGATCACAGTGATGAACAAAACGGTGTGAATATTTAGATTTCCACCAGCGGAACCCAATAAAAATGTTGTAGAGTATCGCTTAAGTGTCTAAGAATGGAAATTTCAAACCAAACGACGATGAAACATTGATTTAGGTTACGAAATAGTACAGAGCAATGAGCACGTCAATCATGTGAATAAATACAGATAGCCTAGTCAAAGTACACATAAAACCTCATAAAAAGTACAAAAAACTTGAAAATTCAAAATTGGGTATTTAAAAGGGTGGTGTTTAACATGAGAAAAAGTTTATGATGTTAGACACGCAATTTTCCGGAAAATCGTCGGGTGAAAATTTTTGTTTTTGTATTTTCGCTCTAATTGTTCAAATAATAAATGAACGGAAAAGTTTCCAAATCAAAATTTGTAGCTGATGCATTTATCTACAAATTTTGTCTAAAAAGTTTTTCTGTAAATTAAAAAGTTTACGGGATAAAATTAATTTCAGTGGTATTCAATTCGTCGTGAGCCAAATTTATTAACCGCTCGACTTAAAAGTTAATAATTTTGGGCTTATAACATTCTGAAAAACTAAATAAACTCAAGTAAAATGTAAAGAAATATCTCAACTTTTAGATAGAAGTAGATTTTCTGACTGTAATATCAGTTTATTATAATTCCTATTTAATTAATACTTATCCCAGCGAAAATTCCTTTTGGATTTAGCATTGCAAATGAGCATAAAACATTATTATTATAAAAGCAAAGCCATCAATATTTAAGATTTCAAACGAATGCTTCTTAAAAATCTGTTTTTTTTGCACGCTTAATTTTACTTGTTTTTTCAGACTTCAATCAGTTATATATTTTTTCTAAATTAATTTAATTCAATGAAACTTCACTACTAAACACTTTGAAGCATCTACTTTCGAAACTACTATACAGTTTTTCTATAAATATCAAAATTTCTAAATAATGATAATTATTTAAAATAAATACTTAAATCAGAGGTCTGTCAGCAAACCTTCTATAACTTTTTATACCGTTTATGATATTATCTAAAAATTTGTGAACTTTATAATGAACCTATCAAGAGGTGATCGCGATACAAAAGAACACACCTATGGCTCAGGTAAGAAAGAGAAGGGAGCACAAAGAAAGGTGAAAAAGCAGGTGAGAGAGCGTGGAAAATCGATGACAATACATTAAAAAATTTAAAAAAAAATTTTTTCGACGTATTTGTAGATACCCCATTTTAGAACACATGACATATGAAAATTTTTTTTCTAAATGTCATTGTTTATTTACTATCATAAAATTAAAAACACGAAAATTGATGTTCAAAAATAATACTATGGAAATTTCATATATATTTTAAAAACTAATGCAGATACAACAAACATGTTCAGACAAATTTTGTAGATAAATGTATTAGCTACAATTTTTGATTTGAAAATTTTTCTGTGTTTTCATTATTTAAACAATTAGAGCGAAAAAACAAAAACAAAAATTTTCTCTCGACTATTGTCCGGAAAATCGCATGTCTAGCATTGTAAAGTTTTTCTCATGTTAATCACAACCCTTTTAAATACTCAATTTTAAATTTTCAAGTTTTTTTGTCTTTTTTGCGACATTTTACGGATATTTTGTGTACTTTGACTACGCTAAGAGCAATTTTTTGAAATTGCAATGAATGCATCAACAAACTGTAAATAGCAAATATATGTTAGTTTCATAAAGTTGGCACCGAAACACTGTTAACAGTTTTATGCACAAATTAAACTAACGGATGGGATCTCAGTTTGCAAAGCTGGCGCCCAACGTGTTTTTAGACACTATTTTCGTTTTAATTTCGGACAAAATGGAACATCAGAGTAAAGTCGAAATTAACACTAAGTAATGTAATTATATCCGAGAGCGGATAAAATTTTAAACCAAATACATACCACAAAATAAATTATTCCCAACTCCTTGGAGTTGTTGTAGAAGTGTAGAATTTGAATATTATCTCTTCGTCTGCTTTCCAACAAGAAAACGAAAACCTACAGGGTTTTTTAACTTGTACCGCGAAGAAATTACAGTTACTTTTATTTGGGATGAATTTACAGAGAAGCAATGGAATTTCCATTTGGAAGAATAAATTGCAAGTATGATGAAAATTACCATAACAATTCCTTTGTTGTGAGTACTTCCAGGAGTTAACTGATGATTGAGAAAATATAATGCTCTGGTGGATATTATAATTTGAAAAATGGTACAAAGTGAGTGAGAATGACAGTGAAATACTATCCTTACCAGTTATAATTTGAAGTAATTTGGAAGATAATTTGACGAAATGTTGACAGACCCTACCAAGTCTAAAGCTGCGTCCTCACCGTCGAATTGTTTTCATGAACAAGACAAAGTCATAGCTTTTATTGAGGCATACAAATTAAAATCAAATCTATGGGATTCCAAAACTAATAATTAGAAACATAAGGCACGATGCAATTATGAGAATTGCTAATGAATCTTCGTCAGACATGTTGATTAGTCTGATCGACATCATTTCTGCCAACTCTGGTGTGGACGGATGCAGTTTTGTCGACTTGTTGATCGACAGTGTCGACTAGGTGAGTACGCAGCTTTAGGCTGTGATCATGTTACTTCCTTATTCATATGCTGCCGAATATCTACGTTTATTCGTGTTACGTGGTCATACTTATAGCACGACAAACTGGAAGAAATATCACAATTCTGTCAGTAATTGACTTTAATTCACAACAGTACTTGGAATGAAAACTAGTCAAATAATATAAGTATTATCAGCTCACAGTTTTCAATTCACTAACTCAAGAGAGCTGTCGCCTGAGAGCTTACTCCTATAAGATCCCTCTCTGTCGCCGCTCACATGCTACTGCCAGTTACTTTCTCAGTATCTACGCAGTGTTGCCATGATTTTCACAAGGAATTTATGCTAAACGCTTACTTCATCACTGTTTAACAAACGTACATAACCAAAGATTCTGGGTGACCTGTGATTTGGCTAGCAAAAAAATAGATGGCTTATCATTTTATAAGTTTTATAAAAGTGCCTACAAAAAATAACGAGAATAAAATAACAAAACATAGAAGTTAGGTAACCGTAATGTCATATTTTTTTTGACATTCTGCTCGTTGATGTGCAACGCGCATGTCCACTCCACGCTCTCTTGAGTTTACCCAGTAGAATAGGAGCTTTCTCTTGGCTTTAGTGAATACGGTACTTGCAATTTTGAGAGAGCGCAATTTATAAGTGTTCACTCTCCTAGAAGCACTCACTTCTTAGTGAATAGACACCCAGGAGATAAACGTGTTGCTGACTTTACCAACTGGTATAAATATTTGTCTGCTGGTGGACACTGTACCCTGAGGAAAAATACGAACGAAATGAGAAAAGTCAGTGAGCCTATGTGCAGAAAATGTGAGCGAAGCTTCTGCAATGGATATTATGGGGAATGTTAAGATTTAGTTCAAGTGTCTGGGTGTCGAGCACAACCTAAACAATTGAACCAACCGAAAAAAGCCGAATACATTACATTTTCACTCTCTGTTTCGTAATTTCAATAAAATTTTTAGAATAAAGACCAGTGATGTCATTATTATTCAGTGTATAGTTAACTTGAAAGATATAGTGCGCACTTAAAGTTGTCGGCTTTTTGTTTGACTCTAAGACTAAGAGTATACCGTCATAGCCCAGTCAATATTATAATTTTATTTAAAATGCTTACTTAGTTGACGATAAATTCATTTAATGTTATAATTCCAACTAATAATAGTGATTTAATAAACTAGTTTGTTAATGAAAATAAACGAAACTGTTTAAAGCACGAACGAGCGACAGCGAGTGAGTGCCTTCAATAGTTTGACTGAACAATAATTATTCTTGAGAGAGGGTTACAGGTGTTTTTTTAGTCGGTGGTCTGACATCAAGAAAGTGTGTGTGTTTTTATGTGGAAATTGTGAGTAAGTATACATATATTCATTAGCAATTATGTTTTTAGTTAAAAATTATATATTTACCATGTGGCGTCCCTGGGGAATATCGAGTTCGGTCCAAATATTGTTTGTAACAACGACGAAAATTTAGATAATGTTGATAAAAGTGATGATTCTAGTAATAGTGAGAGTAATGATAACAGGATTCGACGACATTTAAATTTGGAAGCACAGAAAATATGTTTTAGTATGTATAAAAGAATCTACGAGAAAAGTTTGGTTTCGATGAAAAAACAGAATTAATGCAAGCAGTATCTGATTTATCAGAAGTTCCCCTGTCAACTATAAGTAAAATAGGCAAGAATAGGCCTTATGAACGCAAAAAGCGATGTGATAAGGGATTGGTCAAACCTTTAGATAGGTCTTTGATAAAATTATCAAAAACCACCATATTATAAGACTGTTACAAAAGTAATAAGTTACATACGATTAAAATAATAAGAAATAATTTGACAAATGTCGGCCGTAATGTAAATTGCTGTAAGAAAACCATTGAAAACTGGATTAAAAAATTGTGATTCAAATTCAAAACGATTAATAAACGTCAAACAGTCATGGAAAGCGGAAGAATAGTGGATATGCGGTATACATACTTGGAGCAAGTAAATAACTAAGTATAGAGAAGAAAACCGGCCAATTATCTATTTGGACGAAACTTAGTATGATACTCACGATACGGTTAAGAAAGGATGGACTGATGGGTCAAAATACAAATACAATATATAATTATGTTTGGTAAGTAGACGAGAATAATATTAATACCTTTTAGAATTTAGCACCGCAACATAACTTAAAGCGGATATACGATTAGATAGTTGCACTAAATGTTTTACGTCAACTGTACCTATTTATAATGAACAAACAAATGTATTAATCGTGAATAAATAGTATCACTTAGCATTCATGAGCTTTATTTTTCAAGAAGTTGGACGCACATATTGTTCAATGCATAAGACTGGGAGTTTTTGAATATCTATTGCAACAAAGCTGCTGAGTTTCGAATATTGAGTACACGATAATTGTACATAATTCTCTCATTCCAACTAACTCTATTTATTGGCGAGAGCTTCTAGTTTTAACACGAATTATAATTATTTAGCGCACTGACATCCGTATTTGATTTCATTGATTTAATTATGTCGACGTTAATTATTCGGTTTGTATTGGAAAATGATTTTAGTTTCAATTCTGCAACTAAACATATTATGTGATTATCGTTTTATTCCACGATCAATAATCTAACCATAACTTTCAATGGTAACGTTAGTTGTTCGAAATACCGGCAACGATGATCACCTGTACATTCAGAAGAGAATAAATCTGTGCCCGATAGATAAATTAATGCACTAATCCAATTAGTATTCAATGTACAGGAGAAGTTGATATGGAGTGACACCCTTCAATTCCAACAATTTACATTGAACTCTACTTTAACTAACACAGTATGTGACAAATAGTATAATAGTTCATAAATAGCCTTTTTGGTATGCGTCATTGATTGTTTATATCCTTCTAACACATTACGTTGGAAGAAATAGAAAAAAAGGGAGGTCTGTAATCAAAATATTACAATAATCAACCGTTTAAACGTATTACAAACGTTAACCCTTATATTTGAGTTACAAAAATTTGATTGGTTGATGTTTAGATTACGCGCAAGCACGACCTATTAATCGGGCGAGATTATATTGTTCAATTTACGATGCAGACGTACCTTTCGTAGCGAACAGTTCTCGTCAGGTCTGTACTTTGTTGTTTACGGTCAATTGTTATTTATGAAAAGTGAATATTAATCTTATTGTTAGCATTTTATTTATTTAGATGATACAAAAATATGCCTCGATATACGAAAAAAGGGCAGCATCTTATTTTGAAAGTTCTCAAGTATTTTCAGTAAGAAACAGAAGCTTGTAAACCATTAATACCTTCAACTTCAGTGCACAAAGTTGGTATTTTTTATTTAACAATGAGTGAAATTAATATAAAATCAGTTAATCTTATGTATTTCATTGGGATTGCTTGAATATTTCATTTTTATCTATTATGTTTTAAGTTATGAACATCAAATACATGGGGTCAGTAAAAACATCAATGAGACCGGGACCGATGAGTTGAGTATTTGAGTATTTGAGCAGGCCAAACTTTTGACCGCTGAATTGCATCCGTCCAACCGCTGAGTTGCATACCATTAACAAATTTAATATGGTGTCTAAAACTGGTAGATAATTAACTAAAAGAGGGCATTGTTTTCATGTTTATTCTGATATCGTAATTGATACTAAATTTTATTTGCGACACTGCGACTGATACAGTTAAGAGAACATCTTATGGTTTTTTTTATTAAAATATAGCGTAAGAAAGTATGATGACGATTTTCAAATCTCATACAGATATATGTTTCATAAAAATATTTACGATTTTAATGATATATCGGCAACGTTGCTGTAGAATTTGACCAGCTTTTGACCATAATAGGTGATTATTAATGAACACCCTTTCGGATAACGGATGCAATTCGACGGTTGCCATTTTTCGTTTAGGTAAAATTTCACTTTTTGGGATGCAACCAATGAAACAGTGGCCTCATTTAAACAAATAAAACAATAAAATTCACTAACAATAAGAATTATAAGTGAAGAATAACTTTTTCCAAACTTAAGAATAAAATAGGGTCTTATAGGGTGAACCTAATTGAACACGCTGTATAATTCTTTTGCAGGACTATATTTACTAATGTTAAATTATTTCAATATGTAAATTGAATATATTATTTGTTTTATTTTGCAGTGTTTAGATATCCCAAGTATTATTAATTTCATAGTGTTGTCGAATTTGGCTGAATACGATCCTGATTATTTTATTTATGAAATTAAACGTTAGCTTTATATCAAAATAAGAAATAATTTATCGACATACCCACAACCCGGATATACGCTTTGTGATAATTTCCTTCCATTGTTTTCTATCTCTTTGTTTCGCCTTCCAGTCCGCTATTCCTCCCTCTGTTAGGTCTTCAATGGCTTCATTACATCACCTTTTTTTTTGTATTCCTCGTTTCCGCGTTCCTTCTATGTCAATCATTTTTTTGTCATTCTGGTGTCTGGCATCCGCTGTATAAACGCTGTATAACCTAGCCATCCAAGTCTTTTTGCTCTTATTACTCTGCTCATTTCTGATTCTCCAAATAAACCTCTTATTCCTTGGTTTGTTCTTCTTTGCCATATCACTTTTTCTTTTTTTTTCTCCTAATATCCTTTCCCATATGTTTACTTCATTTTCCTCTTCTTTACTCAATATCCAAGTTTCACATTTTATTTAGGACTCCTACCTGTTTACTTCCTTTTGTTAGTCTTGTTTCTATGTTCATCTCTTCATTCTCATCCTCCTTAATAACTGTACCCAGACTGTACCGTATTTATTTTAAAAAGGACTAGTCTAGTGAACAAAAAACAAGAATTTTCCGATACAGGCAGTTTGATGTAAAAAGAAAAACATTTTTCCCTGTTTGTTTTAACCGACAAGAATCCAATCGTCTGTTCACATTTTTATGCAAGAAAGTGTATGTTATTGCCAGCATTAGGGAGAAACAAAAAGCCCAAAAACAAAGTTAATCACCATTCTTGGAGACTACAAGCCACAAAGAATGCGAGTGTTAGGTCTATGAAGGGTAGAAATCCTTTTTGTAGGATTTGAGTATTTCGTTGGAAGATTATCTACAATTATCCTGTTTTTCGCAACACAAGCGTTACCACTAATGAAATAAAATAAAATGGAATAAGTATAATGAATTTTTGAATATATTTTAAAAACAGTTAATTATTATATGTTTGTAATTTGATAAATTGATTGTTGCTTTAGGCAGTTTAGACGAATTTAAGCATTTTAGAAGTGCAACAACCAATAAAAGAGAATGTGATGGAACAAGTGGGTATTGAATGATAATTTGAAGAAAGTGAAGTTATCTCACTGGAATGATTTGGTCCACGGCATAGGGTGAGTAATTCTTATATTTCTGAACGTTCCGAAATAGATCAGCCTTCAAGCGTTTTACGCTTTACTCTGGCAGAAGCAGCATTGATTCGATACCTAAGCTTCATACTTCACAGACGTTGGTTCACAAAACCTCCTTGCGATTTTTGGCTGATTTTTGCTAATGCTTCACAAACTTAAGTCCTGGAAGGACCTCCCATAGATATCCTCTGTCTTTCTCTTCATTCTCCCATCTTACAGGAGTGGTCGCACCCTTCCTAGTTACCTCATCAGCTACTCCATGTTCACCAGGTAGAGTTCTGTTTTATTTCCCCCAGATCATTTTCCCCAGTCAGGCAGTCATTTCTTGATTTCAAGTATGAACTTCTCAGCTGTCCTGAAATTATTGCTGGAAAAACGTTTATTTGCGGAATTAACAACTGTTGCTTAATTCGAAATCCGTAATCTTCAAGTATATCACTCCACCCGACAATATAATAAAATTGGTCTTTCTTACATCCGATTATATCCTTGTAAGTCACCCAATGAATGAAGAGAGAAAAAACCGTTCACTGGATGGCTAAGGCTTTTTTTGTTGTATAGGTTAATCGAGAACATTCCAAAAACGTTTTATCTTATCCTAGCCATCTGTAATGGTTTCATCTCCCTCTCCATTAATCATAAACTTTCTCTAAAAATCCCCCAGCCGGAAAAAATGAATTTGAAGTGAAAATAGACCGTAAAAAACAGCTCTTTATACAAGGACGTAGACATACTGGTTTTTAAATATTTTAATATTCCTAAAAATCTACGTTATAAATATTTGATTTGATTTTTTGACAAGCAGGGTAATACTGAATTACACTATGACCCTAAAGTCCTATTTATTCAAATAATTTTTTCATAGCCTGACTGCTGTCTCGTCTCCGAGACTATGTAGATGAAAAGTGGCACAAAAGGTCTCAGTGAAAGTCACCTCAGTATTGATACACTCCAAAGAACACTGGAACACGTCTCACCGGTAAAGGGGATACTTCATTATTTACTCGTTCATTATCTCCCTGATCCGTTTAAAAGTGATAATGTGTTTTTAACATTGGAAAATATATCCTTGGCCGAGCGCCCCTGTTCGTATCTCAGAAAAATTGACACTGAGAATAAGGCGAGCTGGGATGGAGAGTTGGGTGCTTCCGGGCACTTCCTTCGAAGACCTCATTAATTATGCTGAATAAACACATTTTTGGGTAGAAAAAAATGATCGGCATAGAGACAGGAAGAAGGAAACTTATCGCTTTTTAATCCGCAGAAGCTTTTGACATATCATTATCGGTGTTTCCGCTTAAATAAAAAGATTTAAGAGATTACTCAATTCAGGTCAAGACATCGTGTTCCTAAAGAATATTTTTGGCATTGTTAGGGGGTAATTTGTTGAAGATGATTTCTATAGTTAATGCAGTGGACTTAATTTATTTTTGGAGAGAAATTTGTGAGGACGTTTCGAACAGACTTGGACAGGGTTGCACTTTCTCAGGCACAGACAAAAATAAATTGTGTTTTTATATAATTCTGAATGTTATTACATCGGTATAAATATTTTTAGAATGTGTACGATTTTGGGATTTGTAGTCCCCCGATTTTTTCAAGTTATGATTTAATATAAAAAAAATATTGGTCATATGTCACACAAAAACGTAGCAGTTGAATATTGACCCTTTTTGTCAGTTTTTTGTTTATAGACGATAAATATTGAATGTGCTTTTATTACAGCAATCCATGGTATTCCAACCAACTCTATTGAACGTTCTGTTCAAAAGTTATAGCCATTTTAATAACGGTGTATGTTTTTGGTATGTTTGTTTGTTTGTGTGAACGTAGCAGCAATTAAAAACAATCGTATATGAAGTTTTTTGTGAAAAAGTTGAGAGGCAACAAGAAACAATCTTGATATACTAGAATTATTGTTTTTATCATAGTTCCAGCGCCGGTAGTGCGGAAGCGGCTTTCCAGTTGGAAGCTCCATTTTATATAGCAATGCAAGCAAAACAATAGTTTGATATTTATAGACCCAGTTCTATAATTTATATATAAAAATGCATCTTCTCAACGAGATCAAGCTATTGATGTCAATAAGTTTTAACTTCAAACCAAGACACTGGAAAAACAACACGACTACTGTTAAGGGTAATAGGATCCATATCATGCCTGACAATAAGGTAATAATCTCGAACCAGAAAGTGACAACTAGACTAGTGAGAGAGGAGAGTAGCCAGCTGGAATAACGTCGAGTTAACTTTGGTATCGGGGGCAATTACATAACCGATTAACTTGCACGAAGGGAGTCAGAGGACGCCAGGATAGTTTCTTGATCTATTTTCGGGAAAATAGACAAAAACTTATGTTCTGCGATTTACATATCTTTAGAACAGATAGAAATATTAAATTTGGCATCAATTCCTTATTGGTTTTTTCAATGCTAACGGATTTTGTCTTCACCATTGAACCAAAGTTGAAGTTTCAGTTGGTCATTTGATGCTTTCCGCCGTTTTCTAGTTACAAGCGAAAACTGAGAATATAATATTTTGTATCTCGAGAGTTACCTTCTGGAAAGGTGCAAAGTCAGATTAAATTCAATTAGAACCAAATGAAGGGATTTACAGTAAGCTGGAAAATAATTCTGAACCACTATGCACTTCGCGAGTATGTGAATGGAAGTTTCTCCTCTCATTTCACAGAATCTACACTCTTCTTGCTACACTAGTTTGAGCTCTTTGAGATGTCCATTGTTCTTACATGGTTGTAATTTCCAGCCGGTACTTTTGATGTTCTCAGTCCGCTAAAGTCAAATGGTCATATTTCTTTTTTTATTGCTGATATCGCAAAAGGGTTTCAGCCCCTAAAAGGGTGTTTCATCAACTACTTAATTTTTGTATATTCTAGTGTGTCCTGGAAATCTACTTCATTGAGGTTTTTCTGGGCATTCACTTATCATTTTAAAACTGATTATAAAAAACTCGGAGCTTTGACTATACGGCATGATAAAAATCCTTTGCCTTGTATACGGCATGATAATAATCCTTTGCCTGCTATATATTTTTTATCAATATTGAGCGTCAGCTCCAGGACCGCCTTTGGGCATGTTTTCATTGCTCCTGTTAGGCATGCACAGGCTAGTCTTTAAACTCTGGAGAACTGTTTCTTGTCGTCAATATGCTACGTGATAAGTCATAATTATTGGTTTCACTATGATTATGTACGTCCGAAAGTATATCCCCAATCAGGTATTTCACATGGTTCCGTTTTCTTTAATTAGGCTTAATTACAGTTCCCTATAAATTGTCATATTTAGTAAAGCGTATTATTTCTTCTAATCGCAAACTAGAATGGTTGGTTGAATCTTGTAGATCATCAGTGGCGGTTCGTCAGGGTGGGCAAGGTTGGTATTAAAAGCCAAAATTACTCTTTTCTATTTTTTTATGAAATTTCTTTTCTCTTGCTGTGAGTATAAATCAAATTGTAGGTATAAAAATGGGTGATGAGAAAATTTGTAATTTCTGGTCTTCAATGTTGTCAGCCCACCTTCTTCAAACTATATGAGCCGCCACTGTAGATCATACCGTCTCCGTTTAATAAAAACTGTAAAGAATCCCTCAACAGATTACAGGTAATGAAATGGATGACCAGTTAGCTAAAGAAGGCTCTAGAGGAGAATTCATAGATCTGGAACCATTTTGTGGAATCACAAAAGATTGAATAAGAGGGGAAATCGGGACTGGCTAGATAGGGAACACCAACTCGAATGGAGGTCGCCACAAGGGCACAAAGAGTTTACTGAAGAAAATAAACAAGGAACTCTCAGCCATGCTATTGAATCTGAGGAAGAGACATTTGAAGACAGTTACCGACCTGGTGACTGGACATTGCACTCTGAGGAAACATCTGCACAAAAAAGGCAAAGTTAGTGAACCTATGTGCAGGAGATCTGAACTCTATGATACTCTGCTTCTGGGAGAACTTACATGGATTCAGACGGAAGCGCTTTGGAGAGGAAATAATACAACCATTACAACTACTGAAAATCCCTCCAGTCAAGCGGCCTATATAGCCTATGATGAATGAATGATGACTCCGTTTAATTTAGAAGTGTAATACAATGTCCGGAGAAGTAGTTGTTTCCTCTCAATTGAACGGTCGCTTTTTTTTTCAAAAACTTTGTAAGTTTTTATAATAGTATCAAATCCATTATTTTTCGATATCTTTTTCTTCATTAGATAGAATTTAAACAATATTTCATCGAATTCAGCGGGCTTTCCTTCGTCTTGTGATCGTCTCCCACAGGAATTTCGAACGCGACACGTGAAAAAGAATCCAATATATTATAATCTGTGAATGTGACATATTTCCTCAAAACAAATCCCGCGAATATAACGGAGAATAACGTTTTATACCACGAAAAACCTGGGAATGAAAATATATAACAGTTTTCACGACTTGTATAATGTGTGCTATCAAAATTTGGAGCGGATAATATATTTGCCATTTTCAATGGCGGTTTTATTTTGAATAAATCTATCAATTGCCTGTCAAGCTATTGATCCTAATGAAACGAATTTGTTTCAAAAGTTTCATACGCAAAACACATTATTAATGAACTTTGGTTTCCTCAATCTACTGTAGCACAGAAAATTGTTGAAGCTGAATCAATTTATTTAATTTATCAATACTGGATATTATTAGTTTTGTACAGAATAACGCTCGTTATCAAAGCCAATTAAGGTTGTGGAGCTTATTGACAGCACGCTTGAAAAAGTTGTGCCACAAAATCCAAACAAAACTAAAAAATGCATTGGCTTACTAACCTGACAGTCGCTAAAAACAATTTGGAAGGATCCTTTGAACTGCATAAAGCAATCTATGAATTTAAATATTCGCGAGAGTAGATATAAAAACAATACTAGACGCTTGAAGACCAGATAAGTAGATCGAGCTCACATGGAAAAATTGATAGAAACTATCCTCAAAGTCGTCTATCTAAGCAGTTTGTCTTTTCTCCGCGTCGTCACCACTGCAAACCCAAACGACGTGGTGTCCCCCTTTCTGGTATAAGACGACCTGGTATAAAAGGACCTAGGAAAATAATGATCTTTAGCCTTGGCCGATATACGAATGTGTTTCAAGCAGAGGCGATTGCCGCTATAGCTTGTATTGATGAAAACATCAGAAGAGTATAATATACCGAACAAAAAATAAAAATATTCTCTGGCAGCCAGATTCTTCTTAAGGCTACCAGTAATCCAGCAAGTAGGTCTAGACTGTAAAGAATTCCTCAACAGGCTGGCAAGAGACAACAAAGTGCCTCTAATTTTGGTGCCGGCACATGAGGGGATTGAAGGTAATGTAATGTCTGACCAGTTAGCCAAAGAAGGTTTTAAAGGAGACTTCGTAGGTCCGGAACCATTTGTGGAAATTTGTGGAAATCGTGAACTGGCTAGATAGGGAACACCAACTCAAATGAAGGTCTCAACCAGGCTATTGAAACTGAGTATGAGCCATTTGAAGACAGTTACCGACCTGGTGACTGGACACTGCACACCCTGAGGAAACATCTGCACAAAATGGGCAAAGTTAGTTAACCTACGTGCAGGAAACGTGAACTCTATGATGAAACACCTACGCACATACTCTGCTTCTGTGAGAACTTACATGGACTCAGACGGAAGCACCTTGGAGAGGAAATAATACAACTATTACAACTACTGAAAATCCCTCCAGTCAAACTAGTGGCCTACATAAAAGACACAAAGCTTCTGGACCGGAGGTAGATAACATGGGAAATGGTACAAAGATTCAGTTCAAGTACCTGGGCTGTTGACCACAACCCAATCGAATGAATAAAATGCCCCCTTCAGTGAATCGCAACTTCAAACTTGGCGTGTTTGCTCTCGATATTTTATCGATAAAAACACTTATAAATCATAAAACACAAACACACAAAGTTCAACTACAGCTAATCGATTAGGTTGCCCTCCAGCACAATATGTCAGACCTGTCAAAGTCATGTATTCTGGAATGGTCTATACCATTTAAAAACAGTAACCTCAGTTTTTAATAATGAAGTATCTAATAGTAAACATTACTCATGACGAATACTAGAAGAACTAGTAAAAACAAGAAACACTAGTAAGTTGTGTCTATTCATTGAAAATATAATGTATTAATTTTTTATTTTATTAAACAGATTGAAGATTATGCATTGAGTTTTAAGGCTTTGGGCTTCATCCTAAACCTAAACCCCGCGTTTTTGGAACTCATTCACTGTTATTCTAAGTTTATTATGACTGATCAAAGCGAGGTCATCTACATTCTACATATTGCAATATGTTCACCAATTCAAATTATAGTTGTAACAGAACATACAGTTTGTAGAATAAATGGGACAGTAGGGAGCTCTCCTCCAGAGGTATAAATGTTTGGCGTAAAATTGTAATTTACTTTTACTTACATATTATCGAATGAGCTAGCAACAAATAAAACCAAAAAAACTGTGAATGCTGCCTAGTATATTTGTAATGAAGATATTCATAATATGTGTGACGAGCGTAGACAAAGAAACTCAAAAAGCTGCTAGAACCCACGAAGGAAGACATGGAAACATTGAGACGAGCTCCTGTAAGTATCACTCAAATCAAAAGAGAGGACTGCAAACTTCATGAGTTAGTGTGGACAAAATTGAGGATCCTAGTGCGGTTTAGAAAAAGGAAAGTTTGTTAGCCTCAGGAAAACAATTTTTTGAAACCGTAATAATATTTCACCCATATTTGAGATTAATGAGTATTAATTTTGATAAAGCCATTGAAAAAAATAAAGTGGTAATTCTGATATAGATCACAGTGAATCCAATATCCGCTGTTCGAATGTAAAAAAATCATGTCGGGGCATTGACGGTCGATCCCACTTCTGACCCCATCCCCTAACCCGACAATAACCTCAACACCCTTTGGCAGGCGCGCATTTCCAATCTTCATTTTGTTTTATCGAAGGGTTGGATAACAAGAGGGTCGACAATGTTTCCAATTTTCTGGAATGTGATATTGGGCTTTATAGTTACGGCTCGCTTGTTCTCTGGTGATTGTAACAAAAAAATACAAGGCAGGGCTTCAATTGGTTGGGAGTATTTATTTTTTTATGTCTCGATTAACATTAAGATCAATAAAATGTGTTGAAATTATTATTTTATTAATTGGTTTTTCTTCACAACACTTATTGTGTTAATGAAGAATCAATAAATAAGTTACAACAAATAAATTTTACTATGAAATAAAACAAATTATATTGTTTTATTTCATAGTTAATTATGGATCTTCATCAAGTAAAAGCCTAATCTATTCAAATAAATTTTAGTTAAAAAAAACCAAAAAGCACGCCTTTATAGGTTATCGAACTGAAAAGTGAAAAATACATTTTAATTTAAGAATAAAATGATTGACAAAAAAATTAATGTCATGGGGTACTCGATATCAATTGTCATAATTTCTTACTTAGTGTATAAATGTACAGTAGAAACGGTGGAGATTTACCATCACGTGACTGTTACGTCAGCAACAATATTCATATGAATCAAATCAAAACTTCTTTCAACTCAATAGAAATAATCGTTATGACTAATATTCCAAAGGTTGGCCTTTTACGAATTGGTAATTAGACAAGAAATGTAACTTTTTTAGTTGTATTTATTTTATTTATATAGTTAACATCGACATTTATGAAAACTATCGATATACTGGGTGAATAAGTTACAAGGTCCAAAATTAATACTAATATTAAATAAGCATTGTAATATTCCCGTCTCACAGCATTTTAGGTGCTATGAAATGTCAAAAGTCAACAAGTTGATAATGTACCAATGTCAAATGGAATAAAAAGTCAAATTAGTTCTTACAAGAACTGATTTTAACAATAAATACACTTTGAATCCAAAAATTCACTATAAAACAATACATTAAACTAAACTCGTATAACCTCAAATACGGTAGTGTCAAACTCAACTCTTAGTACGATCAGTTATAAACGTTACGTCAATTCTATTGTTTCTTTTCACGATGACTGCGGAAAATTAAAAGAAACTATTACGTATGTCTTGTGAAGAAGACAATCGATCGTACGTTATTATGTTTGATTTATATTTATAGAAGAAGATAGTATGTAGAAAATATGTGTTGCATAAATCGTAGATTGGGTCACGTGATGGTAAGGCTCCACCGTTTCTACTGTAGTAGTAATTTATTTCTTACTTTTTAGTTCGATAACGTTTGTTTTTTTAGTTTTTTTCAAACTCTATTCCAGATAAAAGTTTTTTTTTCAAATGGAACACCATATATTCTACTACTATATTGTATTGTCATCGGTCATTGACATTTGTGCAAAATTTCCATTCATAACTTCGCTTAGTACCATATAACATAATGGCCGCGGAGATCGATCTCCTTTTCACTAGACAGGCGCTTTGACAAAGTTAGCCACGGTGCCAGTTAGTGCTTTTTCTCTAGTAGAACGTTTCAAGCAAAACCTCATGATTTTTTTTATACAATAAGTTCAATATTTAATAACTCCCTATATTTTATTGCTATGTTTTATCGTCATCGGTCCTTAACGAGTAAATTTCGCATTAATCTGTTTGTTTAAAGTTAGTCAAAATTCATGGAAGTGAAGCTAATATAAACGAGTTGAAAATAAAAGGAATCCAAATGGAACCAGAGCAGTTCTATATGCATGTGTATATAAACATTCTCATTTTGCCATTTCCTCATTTTATACGTAGCTTTTCAATTGGAAGCATATCGATTAATTAAAGTAGAATCGTAGGGTGTTTCTCATTAAAACTGTCCCTTTGGACTGAAAGTCGGATAATATTCTTGTATTAATGAGGTCTCAGGGACTCATTTTCGGCAGATTATTTAGAGCTCTCGGTGTGTGAATGTTGAAAATAGCTTGATTGGAATTGTGTAGATATTATGAATAATTTGTTGGAAAGATAATACACAACTGCGTTTAATTAAAGTGTACGAGATGAATATTCACCACATTTAAGCAGTAGACGACCTTTTTTAAAATAAATATGGTCGAATTCGCGCCATGACTGTCCTCATTCGAGAAATTGCTACTGTAATATCCGTTTTTGGGGGTTAACGGCTCAAGAAAAAAAATGGTAGATTTTGAAGTTGTATTTTTAGGTTGTTTCTGATTTCTTCTAGACCTAACTTCTCTTCATATCACTTTTGAAAAGAAGGAAAGATGATTAGCAGCCAGCGGCCAGAAGTGAGATGTAGTCAATGATCAAAGGAACTTCCGTGGCATAGCACGTAGCAGACACACTTTTACTCAAATGTTTTATTGAGCGCCAAAAAAGAAATAACCACCAAAGTATTATCGAAGAATAGGACTCTCGCAACATAAACAAGATACATAATAAAGCAGCTTCAGTTACTTCGAAAGATGGCTACATTGGCTACTTTATAAAGTGACCTGTAAAGAAAAACTCGCAAAAAATATCCATTCCAGCTGAGCTACCGGAGAATAACGTTGCAAAAAAGAGACATTGAAAATATACTGACCTGAGAAGTGATAGCTCCCAACTTCCAAGACAATCAATCCTTTCATGCGCTTGCTGGGAGAAGCAAGGAAAAAAACAGTATGTGGAAATAATTTGGTGTAATAGTCAAGAGAGTCTTCAAGTTACAAGTCTGGATACCTACAGAAATGACAATTGGTATATTTTATACATATCAACTCGGCTTTCCGACAGTACTGATCTTTTGTAGTGAGGTAAGGCCTGTGAGGGTTATGAAATATGAATACGGGGTTGGGATAAAGTATGGAACCAAGTAAATATCTTTTAAACGAAAAGAACGATTTTTTTGTTAATAATATACTTCTTTAATTGAAATGGCTTGTTATTTTGGATTCATACATACTGAGTTTAGTGTAAAAAAATTTGTAAAAACGAGGCATATATATAGCAATGTAATCAACCTCCTTTGAGTTTTTTGCATTAGAGCAAAAAACTATTTCGATAAACTAATTGATGTTGTTTGTATGCATAGTAATAAATAAACGAGTACTGTTTAGTACGTCTTTTATTTCCAAGTGTCAACTTCTAATTGACGGAAGTAAATTTTACAATTTAGAACGGTTCAATTAAGTGAAAAAGAGCGTATTGAAATTTTACTGATGATCGGTTATGGTGATCGTGTAAGAACTCATGAAGAAGTGTGTCATATTTTTAATAATTTGCATCCGGAGAGAAATCCTATATCACGCTCAACAGTAACTAAAGCATTACAACGTTTTAATACAACTGGGATGGTAAAAAATTTGCTAAAACCTGGAAGACCGCGGACTGCAACGAACGAAACTGTTAAACAAAATATTGCAATCGATTTAGAAGAATCACCTCAAACTTCCACCACAAATTTGGCACTAAACCATGGTATCAGTCGACGTTCTGTAGGAAAGTTATTAAAAAGTGAAAAGTATCATCCGTATAAGGTACAGTTGATTCAAGAATTGTCAGACGATGATTTTGACCGACGGCTGGAATTTTGCGAACGGCTAATGGACATCTGTAATGTCGACGACAATTTTGCTTGTAACATAGTTTTTTCCGATGAGGCAACTTTTTGTTTAAATGGAACAGTTAATCGCCATAACTCAAGGTATTGGTCAAATGAGAATTCTCATTGGATTCATGAAGCACATACCCAGCATCCACAGAAGTTAAATGTTTGGATGGGAATTGTCGAAAATAGGCTTATAGGCCCATTTTTTATCGACGGAAGCTTGAATGGTCACAAGTATTTGGATCTATTAAATAACGAAATTATTCCTGAACTTTAACAGAATGGGCAATTACCACAAAATGTTTGGTTTCAACAAGATGGAGCACCACCCCACTGTGATGGACGGGTTAGGGATTTTCTGGATGCGAATTTTCCAAATCGATGGATTGGACGTAGAAGATTCATAGAGTGGCCTGCTCGTTCTCCGAGTCTTAGCCCATTAGATTTTTTTCTTTGGGGTTATCTAAAATCACGTGTTTACGTTAGACGACCAACAAACTTACAGGAATTGAGACAAAGAATTATTGATGAATGTGAACTAATACGTGGAGAAGTCTTGGAAAGAGTGACTCAAGAATTTGTTAATAGGATGGCATATTGTCAGCAAGTAAACGGCGAGCATTTTGGACATTTGAAGTAATTTTGTTCCTCATTATTCTAAAATAATGAAATGTACACCTATTGTACAAGTAACAGTGAGTTATTCCTCGTTTTTTCAATTTTTTTTACACTAAACTCAGTATGTATGAATTCAAAATAACAAGCTCTTTCAAAATCTGTGGAAATATATAGGGTGTCTCATTTAAATTAAAGAAGTTTATGGCATTTCCGGTTAAACCGGAAGTATATTATTCACAAAACAATGTACATCAGATGCATTTTGTTTCATTTCACTGCAAATTTTCATAAATATCGTTTTTTTCGTTTAAAAGATATTTACTCGGTTCCATACTTTATCTCAACCCCGTATACCACTGTTCAATAATAATGATCGAAACATCTTCAGGGTGTGTAACCCGCGTTCATAATTTTGTTTCACAAAAATTTGGTTCCGGCATATTCCGTAATAACATCCGCAACTAGTTAATGTCAAAACAGCGAGCAAAATACAAGTTATATTAAATCAAATACAAGACAAATCTACGTTTTCTGAATTCTATAAGGCATAACGAATGAAAGGCTTACCGTAACTTTTTGAAATATGACATTTTAGTTTTTCATTTTACAAATATTCGGTATGAAGAATAGCAGGGCAACATCTCGGGAAAAAATTAATTAAAGACTCGGTAAGAATATATTAAAATATTTTGGAGTTGAGAAATTGCAGTCTGGCTGAAAAACAGATGCAACGAATTACCTGATATGAATTTGTTATGAACTGAAATAAAACTTTAGAGCAGCCGTATTTTTGTGTTGTGAAATGATATTTGGAATTTCATATTTGAGTTACGCGTGGTTTTATTGGTAGCTAGCCGTAAAGTTCAAAAACCAACCAATATTACCATAACTACCAGATAAGTAGTACAAATTATATAAGCATTTTAAGATAATGTTAATAGTATCTTAATGCACTGGAATATAACATTGAGACAGTTCTCTAAAGATTGAAACAGAAGAAGTAAAATGCCTACAAAGTGAATTAAGTTAAGGCGATTCGCCAAAAAAAAATCAATAAACAAACTCAGATTTTACTTCTACTACTACTACTACTACTAGTAGTTTCTTTTGAATCCATTTCCCGGAGGAATTTAAGGCTTTAGCTGTAAGTTACTCTCTGTATTATAATATTCATACGTAGTAAACATACTGTTATAAAAATAGATTTAGAGTGAGGAACAAATCGTCTACATATATTATTCAGTAACACACATAATACCGTTTGCTTTCCAATATAGGAGATTTTTGTTCGAGATAAAAACAAATTTCATGAAATTTGAAAGTGATAAAGAGCTGCTTCAAATTGGATTCATTAAATAGTACCTCCATACTTTCGAATAATTAATGAAAAAGTTGTGTGATAGGAGAAATGACAGAAATTCACATTGGAAGAAATAATTCAGAACTTTCGAAAGCTGCGTCAGATTATTGACCTTCCTGGACATTTGCCTACCCAGACATCCTGTGCCGGGACATTTGCCTACCTGGACATCTGTGTCAGGACATTCAACCCCCTGAACACTTCAGACAGGACATTTTCTTTTCTGGACAGCTGAGTCAAAAATACCCAGAGAGGTGAAGATTGGAAACTTTCGACAGGACATTTAACTTTTTGGACAGCTCCGCCAAAACGTTTATCTCTCTGAACAGATACGCCAGAATATTCATCTCTCTGGACGCCTGAGTTAGGAACACGCAAAGCGAGAAAGATTGGATACTGAGGCATGATATTCACCTTTCTGGATAACTTTGCCAAAATATTTACCTCTCCGAACAGATTATTTATTTCCCTGGACATTAAAATTTGCACTATGTCATTCACCTCCATGGACACTTGAGACAGGTCATTTGCTTTTCTGGACAGCTGCGCTAGAATATTTATCTCTCTGGAAAGCTGAGCTAGGAATACTCAGAGGAGAAAACGTTGAACACTTGAGACAGGGCATAAATTACAGAGATATTCCTTAATAAATTTCCAGACATTATTAAAATCTCTACAATTCGAAAGTGATTGTATAATATTTTGTTAGTAGTCTTATATTATCAGAGTTTAGTTTTTGTGTAGTTTATCAAATATATTTATTAAATACAGGGAATCTACAGATCATATAATCCTTGAGGGTAATTATTTATTTCCTCCTAGATCAAAATGTATACATACTAACCGTAGCTATATAGGTTTGGTGTACAGTTTTTTTGGCCACGTTGACAAAGTCAAGAATAGTAACTATTAAACTTGTTTCATAATATTTAACAGCATATTAAATTACAAATGCAACTCCAATAATAATTGAGATATTATACTTCAACATAATTAACGAAACAATTTATGCAAGTTTCCAACGACATCCTCATAAGTTTTTGGATTATATCTGACCCTCCCGGTGCCATATTTTACTGCTGAAGGATGAGTCGAATCTTTTAGCTGTTGATAAAATCACGTAATTGTTCCACTGAGTTTCCACGGTAATTAAAGTGGCACTGAAGACGTTAGAATAAACTTTTGGTCCGTGTCACAGGACTAAGCACTTAAGAATGGGAAGTATTGCTTTAGGAAATGGAATTTGTGTAAAAACGTTGAGTTAGTTTGTTGTTCATGGAGATTAGGATGTTTTTTATTGAGAAAACGGAGAAATAATCTCATTATTGAAAGAAATAATGACCTATTTTTTATGATGCGCTGGTTACCTAGGCTAGAGATGCCTTTTGGTAGGAATAATAATTGGTAATGAGCCAAATCGATGTTGGTTACAGTCTTGGTATAAATCACTACGAACTACTTTTAACTCTATCCACACTTACGTAGCTTTTTTCAAACATAAAATAGGCAGGCACAAAGTATATCCACTGCTGTTTCATGATCTAGACACAGACCGACACGTCATATCTTCCGACAGTCCAAATCTTACTATATTCAGACGACAGTGGACTTTTGCTTGGAGTCATTATTTAAAGGATGTATAAAAGTCATTCAATGAACCAATCCTGGTTAGCTATGCCAGAAGTTAACAATAGCACAGTATCGTAGTCGTTTCTTTGAAAAGCCTGATAATGCCTAATAGTATGATTATTTTACAACTGAAATATTTGGCTGGTGAAATAAAATATTTTTTCTTCAAGCGTATAATAATATCTATATTATTTTCGGCGACACAAATCTTAGAAATAACCTATTCTTTGAAAAATATCACATTGTTACTTATTTTGGGTGGCAAAATCAGAAAGTATTGTTAATTTTTTTGATAGAAGGAAAATATTTCTTGAAAAGTCGACTTTCCTGAATTTTCTCACAATTTTTCGGATAAACCAATTTTTTTTGAATGATCGTATAAAAAAACTACTATACTAAATGCCATCAACCGTTTAGGAGTTGTTCAGTATTAACCCGATTGCAGCGCCACCTACCGGGACTAATTCTCTAAACTGGAGATTGAGATAAAAATGTATTATATTCAATTGCCATGCCCCTATTGCTCATGTCGCAATTTAAAAATAGTGGTTGATCGTAGAGGGGTGAGAATTTAGGGTTGTATGTATTTTTGTATAATGTACCATAAAAAAATAAAAACAACAAATTCTGCTAAAAAAAAATTTAAAAAAAATTTAGGGGTGGACCACCCTCAATATTTAAGGGGATGAAAAATAGATGTTGTCCGATTCTCCTCCCTACTCGATATACACACAAAATTTCACGAAAATCGGTCTGGCTGTTTCGGAGTAGTTCAACTTCTAACACCGGGACACGAGAATTTTATATATTAGAAATCCAATTTATGTTTTAGTATCTAAATTTTACCGACTACGGATCTGTTATTGTTTACAGTACAATGAGGAATTTATAAACTTTTTCCTCAAGGCCAGTTGCCTAACCTAACCTAAATATTTTCAAATACAGCAATTAAAACGACTCTTTCTTTTTGTTGATTTTCCATCACCATCGTTGATTCAACATGCAATTTCTATAAAAAAAAAACGATAATATTGGCCGTTTCTGATAGCTGGATTGCCGTGTAATTGACTCGTTGCCGTGTACTACGACAACTGATTGAATCGCACTAATTTTGAAATTATAATGGCATCTGGTATGCACGCAAATGAATAATTACTGAGCCTCCAGTTATTACGCAATACCTTATTCAAACAGATTCCGAACATATTGGAATATTCAACGGTCCAATTCAAACGTTTACCTCAAAAAATCGTCAAACTGCAAATAAAGGCAGAGCTAATTGAGTTCAAGTTAATATTTTTCCAAGATACACGTGCATAATGCATCGTTGTTCGTACATAGAATATTTTCCAATTGTGTTTGTTACAGATCTATGGCTGGAGCATTTATGTGATACATAATTCAACAATTCAATTTTCTGAATATTCGAATTTCACTTTCAGAACAATTTGCAGACTGATATAAATTACACTTAATGTTTATCTATTCAATTTGAATGACAATTTAATTCATGTATAAAAAATCACATATGCCACAGTGCAATTGTCACTTTGACAGCAGCAAAAGTTAGCTTTAACTTTTACAGCGACAAATACACTAGTGGTTTTTTCACTTATTCATTTGTTCATCAATTATCAAGGTGTTGGTTACCAGAATAAATAGTTTGGCATGTTTGTCAACAACTTATTGAATTTTCAAGAACTAACAATGAGTCGATTCGGTGTGTCTACGAACGCCGAAATTAGTCAAATTGTTAATACCCGTGTGCCTACTAATACAGTTGCGACGCAATCATCAATCTGGCGACAATTTTCTACGTTTTGCAATGCAAAAAGATACACATTTGAGCCAGATACTTTCATCGAGGAATTGAATGTAATATTGCAAGATTGGGCATTTAATATGCGAAAAAGTAACGGAGAAGACTACAAAGAAGCGGTAGTTGAAACAATTTGGAACACCACCGCTAAAATGCTACAAAGTACCTAAATATTATAACGAATTTAATATTATATTCAACCCTTTCACCGATGTTCAGTTTAATTCATCACGAGCTGCACGTAATGCTAAACGTAAAATCTTACAAGCACAACCCGAAAAGATAAAATGTAGTGCATCAGCTCTTAATAAATCAGAAGTATTTGCAATGGCCAGATTATATAACGAAAATGAACCGGAAGGACTTCAAAAGAAATTATATCACATTTTGAACTAGCTTGGCGCGGAGGAGAAGCAGCTTACTGCAAAACCACTTATTTCGTATCTGAAATTGGAAATAATGGAAAAGAAACTGGACGTATCGAGTATAATCCTCTATTTTCGAAAACGAGACAAGGCGACAACAATAAATTACTTTTATAACTTTGGAGAGAGTATTTCTTACACCAAATCCCTTTTGGAAAAAGAGAAATTCTAAAGGTTGGTACAAGAATTTGCCGATTGGAATTAATGAAATTCCCAAATGGACTAAACCCTCAGCACAACGCATTGGTTTAGATGTCAAACGTGTCAAAATTACAAATCACTCAAATCGAGCGGCAGCAGTTAGCGAATTAAGTAAAAGCGGAATTGAAGAACAAGCTCTAATAAAAATAACAGGACACAGCAATTCATCATCAATAAAACCATACTTACAAGTTGACAAAGAGTATCATTCAAGCATTATTCAATCAATTCCTTTGGAAAATGAACATTCAACATTGACAATGGATATATAGGGCAAAAGATTATCATAAAGTCGGACAGTCAAGCAGACATTAAAGCACTGAGCTCTTGTGTAATCAGTTACAAAATGGCGAGGGAATGCCTAGGTAACATAACTGTGGATTCCAGGACACACTGGAAAATGATGGACTATCAAAGGAAGAGACTGAAAGACTCTTTTGGGGTATCAGTCCCAATGTAATATTCGGAGAAAGAGGAAAAGCCCAAGAAAATAGAAGATCTGACCATTGGAAAGATCTAGTAGGGCTTAGACAATCGAAGATTCTGATGGGTGACACTACAACCAGTTGAGATCAAATGAATGCATAATCCTAGGGCACAGCACCTAGGAGGTTATTGGATGGAAGAGGAACATTTACCTAAGTTGAAGCCTACAGATATCCTAAAATTCCTCGGGGAAATAGGACTAGAGAAGCTACTAGTCTCTAAGACTTTCCTCAGGAGATAGTAGGTTTCACTGAATGTCACCCCATCATACATACATACAGAAAAGGAAATTAAAAAAGGGTGTTTCATTGAAAAAACAATTTGCTGAACTAATAATTTGAAGGTACACTGCGTGAGATTTTATACCTTTGAAAAACAGAAAATTAAAAGCTGTTTCGTGATTTTTTTATATCTCTTTTTATTTAGCGTTGCATATGTTTTTTGAAAACACGTTTTCTCACAATAAAATCCCTGGATCCAGTCCAATGAAACAGAAAAAAAGAGTCCATCTAGTCTAATGACTGGGGTATGCGTCAATAACGTCTCTAGTTTCTAAAAGGAACAAAATTGCGATTCCACAATTTCAAGTTGGCACAACAAAAACATGAATAGCTATTGAAAACGTGGAGCTTCCATAAAATATGCGAATACGGTTTATAAACAAGAGAAAGGGTAACGTTCGTGGAGTTTATGTGAAAAATGCTCAGGATATCAACTAGATAAATTCAAATAAAAACGATTCCAATAAATGAAATATTTTTAACGCTATTCAAAATATTTGCAAGTATTAAAGGTTTGCATTAGAAATATTCAGTATGATGCCGAGAAATTCCTTTTATTTTCAACTAGAAACATTCCTAGAGGAGTTATGAAAGGACTTTTTTCAATATAAATAACACCGTCAAGTAACAAGTCCCAATTTTGTCTCCTGCCGAATAACTTTTACTAACCACATTGGTACCCGAACCCTAGATGTCGGAATATTTCTTGTATAGTAAGATTTGGTATAAAAAACTTTTGTGATCTTACTGGAGGTACCAGAAAACAGATCCAAAATATTTCTTCTGCTGAGGAGTATTATTTTTTCATACTCTTAAAAGACCTGGCTTTCTCAAGACCATACGGTGTTGATCCTACTTTTCGCCATGACTTAATTAATCCTCTGCTTGAGTCCTGCGGGTTTGAAATCTTGATTTTAACAGATTATTTCCCCACCCAGGTGCATTCCTACTACTTTACTGTTCTTGGAGTCTTCAAGCTCCTGATCCAGGTCAAGATGGTGTCTATTCTCATTTATGTATTCCAGAAAGGTGTTTTCTTTAGTTTCCTCCTGGGGCTCAGTTCGGGTTTACCTAGTTTTAATTCAAAGTAATAATACTATCATCGGAAAAAGATGGTTCACACGATACTCTCCAGTCTCTTACTATATGTTTTAGATCCTGTGTGCTTAGTGTGGCATCCAAATCCTTTTGTCTTACTCTTGATACTTGTATTGTTTTTATTTGTGTTGATGCTACCACAAAAAGTTTTGTTTGCATTGACATTACATGTTTAGAAAAAGGTACCACTAGCATTTTAATCTTTAGTGGTCGTGCCAGTCCATCTACAGGAGAGTAGCGTGAGGCCCTACCTTTATTTTTGCCCTCCTTCATGATATACTATTTTAGCTACCTTCACATGCTAATCCTTTTACACGGTCATTATTGACTGTCAAAGCTACTTTGACATAGTGAGGATTAACTTGAGCAAAGTTAATCCCCGTCATCTTGTTGACTGTCGGTGTCGGTATTGTCCCCTCCCGTCAGGGTTATCAGAATGTTCTTTGTGAATTAGTTATACAGGTCAATAAAGAGAAGAAACAAAATGTACGGTTTCATAGCCACAAAAAGCGTTTATACATTATTTAAAGGTATCGATGGTATATTGCAAGCTAAGTGGATAATTTGCTACCGGGAATGTTTTAGAAATTGAAATTATTCATGGGTTATTTGAAATAGAATGGTAACAGATGAATTGTATCGTTTGCATCTGATTTTTTGTCGGCGTCTCAAACAGATACCTTTATTTATTTAAATGTAGTGCTGAGTGGGAAATTGAACCAATCAGTATTGGGTTCAATTAGATATTTGCTAATTACTCAGCGACAAATTCACATTTCGTAACAACGGGTTGAAAAATTAGAATATTTACTGATAGCCAGATTCTGCTCAAAGGTATCAGCAATTCTACCAATAAGAATAGACTGGTAAATGTAGGGAATCCCTCAATAGTCTGTAAGAGGCAATAGAGTACCTATTTCTAGTATGGGTGATTAAGAGGTTTGCAGGCAATGAATTGGGTTATATCCCCGTTTTTAAGGTTGCTCCTTCCTTTGACCAAACTTCATTTTCTCCAGCGGCGACTACTCTCTAAGAAATTTGGAGATGTGTAGACTTTCCACGCTTCCTAAGTCGTCGGTGGCCTTGGAGGAAACGTAAACATATTTTTAAATGCAGGTGTATACCTTTTTATTAAAAATTCTAGGTGAACAGTCCAATACAAAAAAAAATTGCTTGTCGGGTTAATTAGTAGGAAGATCAAACTAATTGGTGACATGTCAAAAATGCTGGACAAGAAAGTGATGAAAATACTGCCAGACAAATGTCAAATATCTAAAATTTTTATTTAATGTTTTATTCAAATGTATTACCAAAATTAAGGGGAGATTATGTTCACTTTTCTATACCCAAACTTGAGCCTTTTTGACCTATAAACTTGGATTTAAAAATTTTAATAATTTCTGTCTTTTTGATGCTTATCATAAGTGCCGTACAACTGCCGTATTTATTAAGTAATAATAATAAAATATCCATATTTCCCAAGTTTATAATTAATTGTTTTCTAAAAACTTTCATTCCTAAATAGACCAGGATCGATCATTTTTAAAACAAAAAAAACAATAGTGGAATGAAACTCATTGGAAAAGAAGGAGAATATTATAAGAATGAAAGGAAAACTAATTTACAGGCGATCTGAGGTCGGAAAGGGGGTGAGTTTTTATGGGTAAAAAACGGGTTATCTTGATTTCCGTCAAAACTATAAGTCCTATGGAGAAAAGTCCAACAGCAGAGTTGTAGGTAATGGAAATATCTACAACTTTTGTATTCACACTTTTTTCACATAACCTCAAAATTTATGTGGAAAATTTAAAAACCAAGTTTTTGGTTTTTTATTTTTATCTTTTACAAAAAAACAATTTTTCTTACGAAATTTGGCGAAAACTTACCTTTTCATGTCCCAAATACACTGTAATTTATTTGATTTGAAATATTCATTTTTTCACTTTATTTTGACTTAATATCGAAAAAGCACCCTAATTTTCAATCGAAAATTAACCCGTCAAAATATCAGGTTTTTTCAAAAAGTTGGTGTGCTTTCTGTTCGTTGAAATCTCTACTTTCCGATGGTATGAAAAAAATATATTACTATAGTAAATATTCTCAGAAAATGCAAAAAATCGAACAAAACTCGAATTCGAAAAAATTTTTGATGCCATTTTTATACAATTTCATCTAAAAAATGTGACTGCTGCAATTTTTTTTAATTAAAAATTTGATTCATTAAATTCTAATTACAATTATGTCATAGAAAATCTCATAATATATAAATGTAAATCGTGCTATTGAATTTAGATACTTTATTCTGATTACGTTATTCATTACAATATTTTTTGCATTTTCTGAGAAGATTCACTGTAGTAATATATTTTTTTCATACCATCGGAAAGTAGAGATTTCAACGAACAGAAAGCATACCAACTTTTTGAAAAAAGCTGATATTTTGACGGCTGAATTTTCGATTGAAAATTAGGGTGCTTTTTCGATATTAAGTCAAAATAAAGTGAAAAAATAAATATCTCAAATCAAATAAATTACAGTGTATTTGGAACATGAAAAGATAAGTTTTCACCAAATTTCGTGGAAACATTTTTTTTGTAGAAGATAAAAATAAAAAACCAAAATGTTGGTTTTTTAAATTTTCCACATAAATTTTGAGGTTGTGTGGAAAAATGTGAATACAAAAGTTGTAGATCTTTTTATTACCTACAACTTTGCCGCTCGACTTTTTTCCATATGACTTGTAGTTTTGCCGGAAATCGAGATAAACCGTTTTTTACCCTTAAAAACTCACCCCCTTCCCCTTCCCGACCTTAGATCGCCCGTGAATTATTTTTCCTTTCATTTTTATAATATTCTCCTCCTTTTCTAATGGGTTTTATCCTACTATTATTTTTTTTTCTTTTTATTATTTATAAATGCTTCTACCCTGGTCTAAAACCACTTAAAATTGCTATCTCTCTATCAACTTGGACGAGTCCATTATGAGGGAAAATAGCCTCATTGAAAATCATAACAATTAGGTATCTATAAAACTAATATTATTACCTTGATAGTATCTGGTTGAGAGATGTTCTATATAATCCATTAACACTTCCATCACAAATTTGTATAGTTTTTGATATCGGAACAAAGTTTTTCACACGAAAATTCAATAAACTTCAAACTTTACCGACCAGTTCTCTTGTTTCAAATAATATCAAGTTTTGACAGCACCTAATAACAGCACAGCTGACTAGGATAGGCGGTGTTATAAAAACTGGAATACCTGACTGGTTCTTATCAGAATTAAAAAAAATTGTTTACCTATTGGTTTCGAACTTTTAACAAAGCGCATGAAATCATAATTATAAGGTGGTATACGTACGCAAAATTATCACAGTTGGGATTCATACAAAATTTAATAAATGAAATAATTTATAAAATAGAATATGATATATTTTTATTGATTCAAATTAACTATATGAGTTTAATTGAAAAACTACAACTACCTGTTATGTACCGGGTATAATAGTTACATACAAAACAACGACTACCTATTATATACAGGGTGTAAGATACAAACATATTTTTTTAATATTGAAAGACAATTATTGCTTAGAGTAAATACATGTGGATATTTCTAAAACCATATTTTCATTCATGAATACAAGAAATAGAGTTTACAGGTACAGTTTATAGGATAATTTTCATCCCAAAGGCGTACCATATTTAAGGGGTACAGAACGTAAAATAATTTTTGAAGTGAGGAGGCAATTTTAAGTGGGGGTAAAAATTGTGTATCGAACACTGCCCATCAATAGTGTACGATGTTTCATTATTATTTGATACAAACCCGTATAGTTAATATTGTATTCAAGAAATGTTATAACTTTATATCTACCGATATCAATTCCATAAAATTGGTATCGGCAGATCAATTGAAGTTCAAACTGTATTTATAGCCATAGAGATACTACAGATAGAGGCAATAAGCGTTAGGCCGCTGTGTAAGTGAGAATGTCCCACCGAACTCCGGTGAGAGAGAAAAAGATAGACGATCAGAGGTTTTTCTGTCTTTGTCTGTGTGTATAGCATGCGCGCCATTAGAGAAAGACAGCCTAAACCCCCGACTTTCTATCTCTCTCTTACATGCCGACGAGTTCGGAGCTGGCTCTATCTGTAGTATCTCTATGATTTATAGTCGATTTTGAAATGACATAAATTGGTTAAATATATTTATCTCCTTTTTTTCATATTTTTTTGTCACGTAGCAATACATATTATAAAGATTATTATTATTACACAGAAGGCCAAGCATATTTTGACAAGATACAATGTCAACAAATGTCAGTACAACAGACTCTGGAGTAGGAGCCGGAATATATGGGGTACAAGAGAAGATCACGATGTATCTGTGCCTAGGGAAACATGCCTGTCTTTCAGGCAGAGGTAATGGAGGTGCAATGCTGTGCAGAAGAGTTGATGAGACGGGAGGTGGATAACCAAAGAAACTTCATCTACTCCGACAGCCAAACAGCACTACAGGGGATAAGCTTATATCGGACAACGTCAAATCTGGTGTGGGAGTGTCGCAAAGCCCTCAACAGACTAGGTAGTCATAATAGAGTAACCCTATCCTGGGTGCCAGGTCACCAAGGAATAAAAGGCAATGAAAAGGCCGATGAATTAGCCAAGCAGGGAGCGACTGAGGTCATGACTGGGCCAGAACCTTTCTGAAGAATTGCAAAAAACCTCACCAATGAGAGCATGCATCCACCAATGGATGAACAAAAGAGCTACGCAAGGGAGGCGGTATCCAGGTTACTAGGTCTAACAAAAAGAATAAAGCTAGATATCGAGCTCTAAAAATAGGGAGGACCACTATAGATCTGCAAAGGTTTCAGGGGGATAGGACAAAGAGCCACTCCATTTCTAATCTAATCTAATCTGGTATGGAAGTTACTGGATTCATTGGAACGAATTACAGTTTTCCTATTGCAGAGTACGGTTGTGATTCCGCTGACATTTCACGTTATGTTCATAAATGTCCACTTCAATACGAGAGTTGGCATGGAAATGTTGAGAAATGCTTTCAGTTTATTGGTGTAAACACAAGTGATGGATATTTGATACCTAAGCGCTAGGGAAAATAGGTATTGGGTCTGTTTTTTCGGATACAGGAAAGCTGCGAATATTGAAAGTGTTCAGGGCGCTCATTTCTTATCTGTTCGGATGCCGATTCCCTCTTCCTGTAAGTGACACTAAACGGTTACGCTGTGTGAGCATCTAGACGGATTAAATACCCATTCTTAAAATTTGAAAAAGATTATCTTGCAAATTTCTTCCTTCACGTGTATGTTATGCCACTGGACGTAGTCTTTGCTTGTTTCCGTGAATCATAAACGTCAAATCAGTTGCATATGCGGTTGCCTACTCCAAATAATTTATTTATAGAAAGTCATTCATTTATAGTGGTTATTAGCAATCAATTCTGCTTACGTTAATGTGAAAGGTAAACGAACAATTGATGGGGACAAATATTAATTTACAATAAAAATGTATCAATTACCACATTCGAATTTTAAACGATGTTTAGCTTAACATATATTAACAAGCTATTGTGTGAATTAACCGACAATCCCGAATTTCATACCGCAGCTCCACACACAAACACAACGATGTTATGCGGTTTCCTAATCAATGTAGCCACCATACAAAAATTTTGTCGTTCAGCTATATCGACATTGCTTCCGGTATGTGGGAGTATATTAGAGACACAACCACATCCATTATTTTATCATAGCCCGGAGGCTGAAAAATGTAAGCAATCCTTGTAGAGGGGAAGTTAACATATAACAGATATATAAATCCTTTAGGGTGATTATATACAATATCGTTTCACAATGCGAAGCTACCGGAGCGCTTTTTTATGGAAATAATTTGGAAAGTAAGTTAAATCTGGATTTTAAAATGTTATTTGAGAAAAAAAATTATACCCGATATGTTTATTTTGACTAATATTGGTAAAACAGATTACAGATTTTAAATTTCAATTTGAGTGTAGGTTGGGTTGCATATATTCAATGCCAATTGGAACCAAACACTCCGAAAGCTTGGGAAAAGTATCTTTCAAGCGAAACTTCAAGCCATAGGAAATTGTGCCCAGTTAAATATATCAAAAAAGTGATTACCATCACATACAGAATGGTATGAGAATACCTAAGAAGACTCAATGAACTAGGCAGTCACCTCACTGTGGATTTCATGACATACTTGAGTAGAAGGAATTAAAATAGCAGATGAAGAACCCTTTTGCAGGCCGGAACCTTCTTGCTGTATCAACTGTAATGCTGAGCCCAAAAAAAATTAGACATTGGAAAGATCTAGTAGGGCTACAACCAGTTGAGATCAAATGAATGCCCAAGTCGAAGTAAAACAGCGATCATCATTGTCTCCTGAATGAGCACGTGAAAAACCTTGAAATGTGTATAATCTGTGATATGAAAGAAGAATCCTCTATCCATAAACCTTCGGATTGCACAGCAATTTGGAATCCTAGGGCACAACGTCCAGGAAACGACTGGATAGAAAAGGGACACTTACCTAAACTAAAGTCTGCAGACATTATAAAATTCCTCGGGAAATAAGTTCAAAGGATCAACTCACTGAATGTCACTCTAGTTTAAATACATACGTACATTAAAAGCCAATTGAAATGGTCTGCACCCTTCAAAAGACTTGTTGATGAAAAAATCTGTTTTTGTGGAAAATAGCACCTGATACTAATATGTTTTGTTGTCAAAATCACTATTGGCATCCAATAGTTTTTCACTGAATGAAAAAACATTCAATACCTTCCGAAAAGGTAACAGCTTTTTCATATGACAAGCGCAAGCACAGACGTCATGTTATAAAAATAATTTTATCATGTATTAACGCATAATAATGATATATTTTGAAAGAGAAAACTCGATAGAAAACAATGAACTCCTACCAAGTCAACAAAACGAAATGTCTTATAAGCTAGATATATAATATTAAAAGTTATAGATCCCATGTTGTCATATTTCACATTTATACTTCTAAACTTTTTGTTGATGGTAGAAACGATGCCGACGGAAACTATATGGAGGCCCTAGAGACGACACCGTTTTTCTATTATGAGCTGATTTAAAGTAAAGTTTATTATACTCACACTCTATCCACCATATACTCACTTAAAACTATAAAACTCAGAATAAATTATATGAATATTTATATTTTATTATTACAGATGGTTCATAGATATTGCACAATCAGCCGGGTGTAATTTAGGCGGTAACTATCCTTCTTTACCTGTCTGACCAAGAAGGGTAGATAATCCGACTTGTATTTTCGCCGCTAAGAAGTGCAGGTAGGTCGAGTCACCCAGGCATTATAATTTATTCTTCAAAAATTGACTGAAAATACGAAGGTGGTTTGGTAGGGGTAGGTTTGGTTAGGTTATTATTTTAAATTATTATTATTTATTCTTCAAAAATTGACTAAAAATACGAATGTGGTTTGGTAAAGGTAGGTTTGGTTGGGTTATTATTGAAATTATTATAATTCACACACAAGATTTCGATAAGGAGGTAGAAGAGCCTACAAGGCAAGAAGTAAAAGAAGTTGTAAAGTATCTAAAAAATAACAAAGCCCCAGGAGAAAATGAAATAACAGCAGAAATGATTAAAGGAGGAGGCGCAAAACTTATAAGTGAGATATACGAGCTTATAAAACATATTTGGAACACTGAAAAAATACCAGAGGAGTGGAATATAGCTCTGATAAGCCCTCTGTACAAAAAAGGAGATAGAACAAACTGTGACAACTACAGAGGTATTGCTTTATTAGATTCAGTGTATAAAATCCTGGCAAGACTAATGAGAGCTCGATTGAATAAATACGCTGAGAATATACTAGGGGAGTACCAAGCAGGGTTTAGGAGCAACAGGTCGGTAACAGACCAGGTTTTCACTTTAAAGGAAATTCAAATGACCTGCTATGAGTATAAAACGGAATTACATGCTCTATTTATAGATTTCAAGCAGGCGTATGATACAGTTAGCAGAGACCAACTTTTCGAAGCTATGAAATGGTTAGGAGTACCAGGCAAATTGATCAGGTTAACAAAAATGACTCTTTTGAACACAGGTAACAAAATAACTTGGAATGGGTACAAATCAACGGTCTTCAGGGTCGGAAATGGTGTAAGGCAAGGGGATCCGCTATCAACTGTTTTATTTAACTTAGCACTCGAAGCTATTATCAGAAGATCTAAAGTAAAAACAGATGGTACAATCTATAATAACGAACATCAGTGCATTGCGTATGCAGACGACTTGACAGTATTGGCAAAATCAAAGAAAGATCTCACTAAAATTACAAGAAATTAAATTAATAAAAAAAAATATATGGTTCTTGGAGATACTGGAAGTATTGGCGAAAATCTGATAGTAAAAACGAGAAGGGAAATGGACTACAGTTTCCAAAGGGTACATGAATTTATTTATTTGGAAGTACTAATATCTAGAATTGCACACGAAGAACAAAAAATACAGTCAAGAATCACGAAAGGCAACAGAAAATTTGGAATGCTCCAGTCACTGATGAAATTAAAATACTGTTCAAGAAATATGAAGATAGGAATATATAATACCATCATAAAACCCACTGTAACATACGAAAGTGAAACATGGATTTTAACAAAAAAAATAGGAAGAAAAGCTGGAGCGCTGGGGGCGTAAAATTCTTAGAGCAATCTTCGGTGGAATAAAAACACCTGAAGGCTGGAGAAGGAGAACGAATGAAGAAATAGACGTGTTATATGGAGAATCAAAGATAACATTAATAATACAAACACACAGATTGAGGTGATTGGGACACGTAGAAAGATTAAACAAAGAAAAAATGACAAAAATGGCTCTTTACAGGACTCTTATTGGCAAAAGAAGAAGAGGGCGGCCTAGAAAAAGATGGTTTGAAAGTGTGATGTCTGATATAAATAAACTGAAAATACGAAACTGTAAAGAGAAAGCTAAGAATAGAGAGGAGTGGAGAAAAATAACTGCCCTGGGTCTACAAGGCCTGTAGAGCATATATTATATTATATTATAATTCACTTTACAAAAATATATCTTATTATAAATGTCGGTGATTTAATAAATAACTGTATTTCATAAATCACGTACTTCAGTCGGTTAGCGCCCAAAATACACATAGGATTAAAATGACCCTTCGGTCTTGGCGCCACAATCACGTACTTTTAAGTCGAACTTCTCCGAAAAGTGGGCGTGGTTTACCACTGCAAAATCCTGGTCAAGATAATTTCGGAGTCGCTATTAAACCTCAGTAGGAACCAGATAAGGAAAGTGAAGGGTGACCGGTCACTGTACCCTGAGGAAATTGAAGCATATGATTAACAGATCTAGCCTCTAAGACTAAATTTGATATTTCGCATTTTTGCTTCATACGTTTTTTTTTCAATTGGAATAAAAGGGGAGGATTTCAACGATATACGCATAAATCACTTCGTTCAAGAATATATGGAAGATGCTATTGTATTTTCAGAGCAAATAAAGACTTTTAGTTGAAAATGTATTTAATATCTTTAACGTAAAATGTACTACAAAAATTATATCTGTCACTGTTTCTGACTTGATTTCTATTTTCTTCTCTTACCCATATTCTATAATGCTCATCCTTTTATATACCGAAAAACTCGTTTCAGTCTAGATACATCTTCTGTGCTTGAGCAGCCTAGTGTTCTTGACAATACACTAACAGTGTAGGCTAAATCTGGTCTAGTGCCAACCATTAAGTACATCAAGGTTATGAGTTTGATCACTACTTTCTTGATTATTTGCTTCTAACTTTATCATAGGCGTTGACACTGGTTTGCATTGACTAAAATTAAAACGATCTAATAGTTTTCTTGCATATGCTTGTTGAGAGATTTTAATTGAACCGTCTTCAAAATGTTCAATTTCAAAACCTAGAGAGTAGGACGCTGGTTTAACAGTTATTTTAAATTCATCTTTAAAAATTAGAGTAACTTTATAACTCATCATTCAAGTAGCTCTCGTAAAGATAAGTGTAATTATTGCCATTCTGTTGGACATTGAGTTAAGGATTGTGAAAAATGGAAGTCTGATGGTAGACCAAAGCGAACTCAAGTTTCATCCGTTGATAATACAGGACTTATGATAGATGCCCTTTCGATTGACATTCCTACAGATTCGTCTACTTGGTGGATAGACAATGGTGCTACCTGACGTTATTGATGGCAAGTTAGTCAAGCCTGTAGAGCTAGAAGGAACTTAATCAGAGGCTGCCATAAAAGAGCACAAAGCCAAATTAGATCTTTTCAGAAAGCCGAACAGTTATGCCAAGTCCATGATTGCGAGTTCTGTTACTGATGGTGTTTTTCAGAAAATAATGGATCAAGAGACTGCGTTTGGAGTTTGGAATACATTGAAGCAACAGTTTGAGGCATCAACAAAAGATCAGTTATACAAGATTTGTGCTGATTTTTTTTCGTTTAGTTGGAATGATGAAGAGGATGTTTCCATGCACATCGCAAAGTTAAAAGCACTTTGGAATGAATTAAACATAGGTCTTGAAGCAAAAAACGAGAATGCTCTACCTGATTTACTGTTGGTTTGTAAGACACTAGCTATTCTGCCTAATTCTTTCATTACTTTCAAAACAAGTTGGATGTTTTTGAAGAATGAAGATACAACTTTTGAAGATTTGACAACTCAACTTTGTTCATTTGAAAGAAATAGTGACAGATATAATTTTTGTAGTACATTTTACGTTAAAGATATTAAATACATTTTCAACTAAAAGTCTTTATTTGCTCTGAAAATACAATAGATGTTGCAGAAGTAATAAAAATAAGAATGTTTTGATTTGACAAAGTCCTTCTATTCTGTCTGACCATAAGTTTGTGAAAGCTTTTCGTATCTCCAAACAATCTATACCAGCAAAAAGTGTCTATATATCATAAAAATTGTAATTTCTCTACTTTTCATGCCCAAATTGAGCAAACTTAAGTGGACACTCAGTATAATGTTAAGTATTTTATAAGATAAGATTGAATTTTATTATTTCCATGTAGTACCCTTGGAAGCTTTCAAATGGTAAATAAGGATGTGCCACGTAGAAAAGCGTACGAAAACAAAAAATACAAAATTAATTTATTTTTAATATTCCACGTTGTGCCGATAATCAGTCGAATATTATTAATAAAAATTTCAAATGACATTTCAACTTAAATGTGTACAGCAAACTTTATTCAAATCAATTTTGTTACGAATCAAATTACTTAAATTGTACAAATGAAAAGTTTGTTGGAAACAATTTTATGTTCCGACAATAGGAAAATAAAAATCCTACCCTTATTCTGCTTATCCCAACTTTTCCTGGTTGGTATAAACACAGCCTGAAAAACCTTTTTTAAAAATATATCGCTTTAACCAGTATGAGTTTCCAGGAAAATTCATTGAGACGTTAATTCTACAAATGAAAAACCGTTTCCAATTAGGCAGTGACCTTTCGTCGTTCAGATCATATCCCTAATATTATCCGATTTTCCGCCAACGTAATCATTAAAATGGACACTAGATGAAATTTTCAAAAGTTGTATTCATGTCAGTCGTTGCGTTTAGTTGGACCAGTCCCGAAGGAGGTACTATGAATATTAATAGGTTATTCCTGGAAAATAGAATAAGGATATTCATTAGCCCTAAATGGAGAAGTAAATTACTTTGTCCCGACTATGTTCCTTGCAGGATTAAAACTTTGTTTATATTGAGTGTTTTTATCTTCCTTTTCTGGTTATAAGCCTAAAAAAGCAGCGACTCCTTAGCCGACGTACTGCGTCTGAAGACTACACTATACAGAGGAATTTCACTTGCTAAATCTGTCCTTACACGATTTTATACCGGTCGTTTCAAGGACAGCCAGGACTTGAAGGTAGTTTCTCTTCTCGTTGCCTTGTATGCTTTCGTCGTTTGTGCTTAGCGCTATTGATCATCCAACTGCTTCTTTGGCCGTAGGTGTTTGTGGTAGTATTCTTTGGTGTAGTACTGAGTTTCCTTAGCTCTTTAAATCTTCCAGCTCTGGCTTCCATGATCTCTAGAAAGTTTTTCGAGATCAATTATCTCTTCATTTGATTGTTCCTGACGTGGCTTCTTGTTTTGAGCTGATTTTTTAATGACAGCATGCTGTGCGTTCGGTTACCATGGATCGGCAGTATTGTCTTGACCACCAGACTGGATTTTACTACTGTCGTTCTCTGGATTTCCTTCTTTGCCGATAGCGTAGCTGACGTGGTCTCCATAGATCATTCCCTGGTCCAATATGTCCCCAGAAATTTTGTTTTGGCATTCCATTGTATTTTTTCTCTTGCTACTTCTTTCAACATTTCCCTTTTCTTCTTGGTTGGGACTGCTCTTTGGTTTTCTAGACTAGAGTATGACAAGAAGCTACGTGTGCAAAAGGCCTTATATTCTACAACGGTTTATGTTTTTCCTGTGGAAATCAATTCTATAACTACCGTTGTGAGACTTTTTGTTTATATTGTTTATTTTAAATATAAGTGATAAACGTATGAATTCTAACCATTCACTTTCCAAAACTTTGCTCTACTGACAATCTCCTGACGAGAGTAACATGAACAAGGCAGACCCAATAATATAAAATTTCTAAGTGGCCATAAACCATTTCGGAAACATGAAACGTTAGTCTGGCAATGAACTGCAGAAAGAATTATGAGAGGATAGAAGAGCACTACGGAGAAATGAGTTAGGGTTACCGAGGAGGGCATTAGAACTGCTTCTCAGGACACGCTTGACCCTTCGATGAAGTGCCTGCTATTTTCAGCTGGAAATTCAAACTTCTTGTGTTACAAACTTCCGTCGCCTCTTATTATTCGACAAACAATGTGTGAAGGGTAGTGAGGGTTTTGACCCAGCCATTAAAAATTAATTGAATGGTATATAGTTTTAGGTGAAATTGATAGTTTGATTACTATTTTGGAATAATAGATATAGAGTTGTCTTATTTATCAAATTCTGAAGAGAAATTAACATTTTTCACTATTGAATTCTCTACTAACCAGAAGCCATTAACTTGTTACTCAATTGTTGTGTTCTTTTTACATAATTTGCTCGAGCAAATCAGCTGCTCTGTTCTTTTTAAGCGTTCGCTTTGAACAGAGCTGAACTATATCTTCATCCTTGTCAAAACTTTCCGCGCCACACCCTGTATTTTAATGTACCTTTGTGGCTATACTTTTTATGCAGATTAAACTAAAAATGTATTGGTGAAATAAACAGGTAGGCAAGTTCACTTCTGTTTTTGAACGCTGTATTACACTTTCATTAAGAAACATTTACTTATGGATTCAAATATTAATGAGGATTTTCATTCATTAATAGCTCAAAGCCGTTCTTATACAAAAAATTTAATTACTCACTTCAAACAAAATTTCAACATTCACTGGAAATAAAATTTTTTTAAAGTTTAATAGAAATTATCAGTATCGAATTGGGAAAAACCGAGAGCAAATAATTTTGTGGAAAAACTTGTACATGGGAGCTCAATGGGTATATTGAATGGAAATTCATTGTCGTAGTATTGGACATATTTATAAAGGGAGAAAACATTTTCATGTTTCGACAAAATGATTTTATTATTCTTTCTTCAAAGGTTATTCCTGCACAAATCATCTTAAATGTTTTAAGGTCATTTTAGATTAGACAATTTTTCGTGCAATATTTGGTTCAAGATTCTGCGCAGTAATTTGATCTGATGATAAAATAAACATGAACTTACATAACCTTTTCAAAAATTTCGTTACGTTAGTTAATTATGGACTGGAGTATGCATGGCAGTACACCTATTCAAGACAAAGTCCAAAACATTTTGTTTCGGTATTGGTGAATTTCCTGCAGAGTTGTATTTACATCGGAAGATGCGAATCCGTTTGGATGCAATTTTTCTTTATCGACCCAAAGCCTCACAGGGAGAGAATCCAGGCTAGAGTTTTCATAAATAATAAACACATATGACAGCTAGGAAATGTAGAAAAGAAACTTGGACAACTCCATTATCTGGTCCTTTTAGACACAGGAAGAATATTAAAAAGACATGTTAACCAATTGAAATTAACGCTAGTCCGGAAAAAGATAGTAACGTTTGGACCCACTCAGTCATTCAATGTTCCAATGCTTCCAGAAGTACCTCAAAGTAATCCAGATTTATTGAATGAACGTCATTTAGGTGAATCAACACCTGATGCGTCATTATTATGACCTCAAAGAGAAAAACGTCCACCTGTTTGGTTCAAAGACTACGTAATGGCATAAAATAAGAATTCAAGTGTGTGCTAACAGTATATAGGAATGTTTATATGTTTTAAAAGTTGTCTCTTTATATTGTAAAATAGTTTGTAATAAGAAGGGGAGAATTGCTGTGACCTTTCATTAGAGTTGTTGATATTAATCATAAAATAACATATGTCATAGATAGCTGTCAATAAATATAAAAAGTAATAAATGTCTATTTTCTAAAAGATGAAATAATTCAGTTCCAATCATCAGTTTAGATCCTTCTCAGTATCATAATAATATTAGTCAACTATTTTAATACATAACCACAAATTATCCAGATTAATGACATTTTCATAGAACATTTTCATCATGAAACACAAACAATACAATCAAAGAGAAAATAGAACCTGTTCTATTTCTTTTACAATTTGACAGGGTAGGCAATATTTAATTTTATACTAAACAATTTGAATTGTTCCAAAACTTGAACTAAATATTGGACAAAAAATTGTCTAATCTAAAATGACCTTTAGGTATGTTTATGGAATACTTACTTTGTGGAATCTACTCATATTACCCTTGAAAATGGAATTAACTGCTCTATTTAATGTAAAAAATCTGTCTAACTTCAAAATTTCGGCTGGTTTGACCAATATAGACAGGATTACATTCTGGACATTTAAGTTTATTTTATATATCTCAGATTTTGAATGGGAATATTTTTGTTTTTACAGTAAACAATTTCAATTTTTCACTTTTTTACTTTCTGCATAAATAAATTGTTGTACATGCTGCTAAAAATATTTTCTTTGGAATATTATTAGAAATATTTGTAATAAGAGACAAGAACCAGATTTCCTTGAAGAATTAGAAAAAAAGATACCTAAAGCTGCGTCCTCACCGACAGCGTCGACTTGTGTATGTTGCAGCCGACGGTGTCGATCGACAAAATAAATCGATCGACATGTCGAACTGTGTTCATGAACCAGACAAAGGCATAGCTTTTATTGAGGCATACAAATTAAAATCAAATCTATGGGATTCCAAAACTAATAATTATAAAAACAGAAACATGAGGCTCGATGCCCTTTTGCTTGGAACAAAAACTGTGTAGAATTTGTTGGTCTTTCCTGTATTTCATAAGTGCAAATACCATTTGAATCATGTGAAGCGACATATTTCCAAAAAACTAGTCCAAGATTCACTGCTCCATCTAACATATTATATATGTGAATCATTCACTTCACGAACTTCAAAGAAATGATATCTAACAAAAATATTTTGTCTTTGAAATTGTATTTAAAATATTTTATTCAAGTTTAAAAATAAAATGTATATCACGATATTCCTATATTCAATGTAAAAATTGCTTGTAACGTAAAAATATCGTTCCAACGTCTGGAATTTATTTCTTTGTGTTCTCGCATCGTTTTCACCTGCAGGAATTGATTGGAGGGAAATTCTTTGGTGATCGATGAAACAAAACAGATGAAACGACTTTAAATCACGAAGAGAACTGATAAGAAACGTATCTATAGAGACTCGAGAAATATTTCTTTGTTTTTTTTGTCGTAAGACAAGTCGAAGCTGCAAATGACAAAAAATATTAATATGCAAAAGGCATGGAATCTCACGTTTTTGGTGGGCTAAGAAGCATTTCCCAGTATCTTTATACAGTGTGACCCACGCGTAAAGGTAAAGGCATGAAATTTTGTTTTTCCGCTCCCTATATTGTAAACAACGCATTGTGATACTGTTTTGAAGGGCGTAAGTAACAATTACCAAAAAAAGTATCGATTGCCCTTGACTACGGGTTGTGAGTCGTCTTACCACCCTTGGGTGGTAATAATTTATGCCATATAAAAGGTGTATCTTATTTATTTATGTGAATATCAATAGTACAACTAATACAATTATTTGGTTAAATGTTTTCTCGTTTTTTCTCAATTTGTATGTAATGCTGTGACTAACTATGTTTTCTGTCACTCTTTACGTACTACAGGAGACTTCTGGCTTCGTTATATTGTATAAAATTAAATTTTCAAATTCCTTTTAAAATTTTGAACTCATAAAACGTCATACAGGGACGTTCAATAATAAAAATACAATTTTTGACGACCTACATCTCACAAATTCCATATTTTTGTATTAAGCATAATTTGTTTTAAGTAAGTATGACTTTTAATTTAAACACTGGCTAAACGAAACTTCAATTTTAACTATTATTTGTCTCTTAAAGCGAAGCGGTCTGAAACTTTGGTTTTAATTTGACTCAACAAGACAGTTAAGTTTAACATTTGTTGGCAGGCGCCAACAATGCGACACTTAATAGACAACCCTCGTATTTTGATATCATCCATAAGGTGGAACAAATACAGCTCTCAGATAACATTTCGTTAAAAGCTTTATACAGTCGGCAATTATTCCATCACTTTATAAAAGTGGCAATTACCTAATCATCAAACACGAATGAAAATTCAAACTCCTAACCAAACATCCTGAATTTTCAGGAGCATGTAGCTAAAATATAAGGAACGTATAATCGCGTGATGAGAGACTTCAGCCATGATTGTTTCGTTTCTTAACGACAGACAGAAAATGTAATCAGTAACTAATTATAAAGTACTTTGTTGAAAATTGTACACGCAACTCGAAACCAGACAGGGAGGAACTGCTTAGACAAAGAAAGAGGGGAGGAAAAGAGAATCGAGATTTATTGTACGACCATCAATATGTTCATGAATTTTGTATAAGATTGTTTCTGATTGTTCCTGGACACGGATATGAAAAAAATAATTTCAATAGATTATTAACAATCACAAAATCGATTAATAATGTCCTGATACATAGTGATGGGAAATATTTAAGGAACTGTTACTTTTTCACTGAAAAGTACTGGGCCTGGCACATAGATGGGGCTAGTTTGATTAGTTTGTGAGTTATTGTGTTAAGAGTGACGCTACTTTCAATAGTTTCAAAACATTGGATCAAAAACAATTTCACACTGCTTCTTGATGGGAAAAAATATCGTTCAAGCGAAGCAATGGCTTGAAAAGTGTTATGAGAACTCCGCTTCATTAGAAACTACAATAAAACGATGGTTTGCTGACTTCAAACGTGGTCGTAGAGTCACTGATGATGCGGAACGCAGTGGACGTCCAAATGAGGCGGTAGCACCAGAAAACATCAAAAAAATCCACAAAATCGTTTTGAATGATCGAAAAGTGAACTCATGACATCGTGAAGATATCAAAAGAACGTGTTGGCTTTATATTGCTTGAGCAATTGACTATGAGAAAGCTCTGTTCAAAGTAGATGCCTCGTTTGTCCACTGTTGACAAAATAAGAACATGTTGATGCTTCTGACCAGTGTTTGACCATGTTTGAATGTAACAAACTGGAATTTTTGCGTCGATATGTGGCAATGGATGAAACATGGATCCATCACTTCGCTCCGGAATCAATACGATCGTCATCTGAGTGGACAGCAACTGGAGAACCTCGTCCAAAGCGCCCGAAAGCACAACAATCAGCTGGAAAGGTTGTGGTCTCGGTATTTTGGGATGTACGTGGTGTAATATTTATGGACCAGAAGGTGGAGGATGAAGTTTAACGACACAAAAATTGTACATATAAACAATGGCATATCAAAGGGGGTGCCAAAAAACTTAATATATGTAGAGATGCCCTTCCAGTTGACATTATATCAAAAACTACTGAGAAGTGTGAGGAATGGAGGAATGGAGACAAAAAGTGAAGCGCAAAATGCCAGGGGAAGCCGTTTATAATACTGGACTTTCCTGGAAAAAGGAATTGATGCGGAGCGCGAATCTAAGATAGACTCATTCGTGAGATGAGTGAACAGTTCGCCAATATAGAGGAACTGAATGAACGCAGCCTCAAGAACATTCTAAAGAGAAAATGTTCCGAACTTGCAGAGAACTACTCTGAAGATTTGAACGGAAAAGAACTCTTTGAAGATATTAAAAATGTTATAGTTTCATTAAAAAATCAAAGGAAAATAATGAAAAGGTCGACTTAAAGAAACCCACCAATATATTGTTGGAAATTTATTGGTGTTACAGATTCCATAATTAGTACACGTTATTTGTGAATTTGAAGGAATAATTAAATGTAATGTGAAGACGTTTTCATTGTTACACCGCTTTTTTTCATTAATTTATCAATAATATTTGTTGGTTTTTTTATCAAAACTTCGGACCTTATCAATATTTTTGATGTGTAAAGTCTATTTTTGTAGATGTCTTAGAGAGAATAAAAAAGTTCTCAAGGTTTTTTCTGTCAAATTAAAGAGAAAAAACATGTACTGAAATCCCACCCTTCTAACTTTGTTAAAAAGAGGTCCGCTACGACTTCATCCGTCCAGGTGAGTTGATATTTTTTTATAGGTATCTCTTTGGCTGCCTTTACACGCAAAATCAGCCACTCTTACAACACAAAAAATGTGAAATGTTCATTTTAAGGATATATTTTCTATGATCAGAACTAATTAGATTCTGATGACAGGAAGAATTATTTCCAGTATTGCCTGTCGTACAATAAATATATATCTAAAATTTTCTCGTTATAGCAGAAATGTAAAGAAAAATATTTGCTCGTCGACAACAAAATTGACTTGTTGCCTTATTACATCAGCTGAAAATTCTTCCAATTCTTTTGTGTAACCAATAACGCTATTGTAACGCAAACAAATGTAGGTACCTAAATTGACGAGGCCAAAAAGATCCATCTTTTCGAACATATCGCTATCCGTGTTGAAAACTGAAGACAAACATCGTATATTAAAAGAAAACGTATTTGACGCCTTTCGTCGTCTGAAAAACACAAGAAAGAACAAACAAACATTATTTCTTGTTAGAATAGTTTCCAGGCAGTGATGTAGGTTAGATTCGGAAGAGTCTAGCAAAGTATTAATATTAATATCAATTTACGACGTACCCAAATCTAGTAACTATTTATTCTATGCAATTTATATGTAAATGAGGGAGAATGAGAAAAGGACTTGGGGTATTTCTCTGACTAGACGATGGAAAATTTAGTACAAATATTGAATTGCCACAATGAAATGAATAAAAGTTTGTTTGTTGTGCAGTGCGTATTTGAAAGAGTTAAGCCGAGAGGTTTTACAAACATAGTGGTAACGTTTTCTCACAGTAAAGCTATCTTAAATCTGCCAATATAACATTAGTGATCAGTAAAATATGCATCTGTTCGCTGATGGAATCATTGCCAAGCAATTTACTCATGGAGGCTGGATGAAGAGATCGAACTCAAACGGAAAAATTGTATATCAAACCAGTTTGTGTTTTTACCATCTAACATTAGTTTTTTATAAAGTAAGAACTTGAAATATTAAAATTGTTTAAAATTAAAAAGGGACAGGGTTTGCGCTGATACAAATTATTGCATTAGTGGTTGCACTTGATTTAAAAAGAAGACGGGAATTGGATTTAATAAAACCAGAGTGTTTCCAGTTAACAAAGGTGATTAAAAATATTCGAAGATAAATAAAATTCTAAAATTTCATGCCAAAGAGGAATGTTCTTGGCCAGACCACCAAACGATCGAAATGTTTGATACTTTTGAAGACGAGGAAAAAAATGGATTGCCCACTCAAGAAGTTTTTCATTTTGTTTCTTAACCTTACTCACCTCACATACTGTCAATGAGCTAGCAACCACTAAAACACCATGAACTCAATGTTTATACAAGGCTTATGAGTGGCTGTTATTGTTCTGCCAGATGTTTTCGGTATTGGCTTTAAACTTTAAACTACGATTACCAGAAATTGGAATACATAGAGTACGGTCTCCTCATATACTTTCTATGAATTAATTCTTTCACTTATTCTGAATATGTTTACTGATTTCAAGCTAATTTGTGTTATGACATTGTGAAGAATAATCAAAATAATAATTTTTTTATGTTATTTTAGCGATACTTTCAATAATAATTTTACAAACACCATTAATGTTTTTATTATATATTCAGAAAAACAATTTATATTTTCGGGTTACGCCACTGTTTTGGAGAATAATAATATGGTTAGAAGAGTATTTGACAACGAAGTGAATTCTGGTATGCAAGTTACAGAAGTTCGAATTTTCAGAATGATGCTGTAAACTTTCCAGGCACATATATCAAAAATTTCGAATTATGTGCTACTAATGTGTAAAGTTTTGACATTTCCGGCTTGTTTAAACACAGCTTTGTTAAGTTTATCAGAAGAATTCTGTCTCCAGTCTACAAGTTAAGTAACTACTAACATTCTGAATTAAATATCGCACCATTGGAGAAACACTGACACAAATGCTAATTAAACCATAATCTTTTTTATATTTATAAGTTTTTAAAAATAATATTGGTTGAATTTATTATTATTATCTTTGTCCACGACCACTGGATAATAACTCGATATTGTACCTCCTAACAAAAGGTATATGGTACCCATATATCTACTAAAGTAAAAGGGAGGTAAAAAAATATTCTTACACGAACGCGTTCATCATATTATAGTTCACGTCAATGTGGAAATGAGAAAAATTGCTGCAAAATGGATCCCCAAATGTTTGAATGTTGATCAAAAGCGTGCAAGGTTAGAAGCATCGCGTTCGATCTGTGCTCGATTTGAAAACGATGTAGACCGAATTGTTACTATGGATGAGACTTGGGTATATTTCCACGATTTAGAAACAAAGCAACAATCGATGGAATGGCGACACTCTGGTTCTCCAAGACCTAAGAAGTTTCGTGTCCAAAAATCTGCTGGAAAAGATTTTGCTTCAGTTTTTTGGGATGGCCATGGAGTAATCATGATTGATTTTTTGGATAAGGGTAGAACAATAACTGGAGATTACTATTCGACATTACTGACCACTCTACAGGAAAAAAATTAAAGAGAATAGACGCGGAAAGCTATCCAAAGGTGTTTTGTTTTTGCAGGACAACGCCCCTGCACACAAATCTCATGTTGCCATGCAAAAAATTCGTGATTTAGGGTTTGAATTACTAGAACACTCCCCTTATTCACCAGATTTGACTCCGTCCGACTATCATCTCTTTCCTCAACTGAAAAAAAATTTAAAAGGTCGTAAATTTTCTTCCAACGAGGAGGTAATAAAAGCTGTGGATGTCTGGTTTGCAGAGCAAGAAGAAACATTTTTTTTGAAAGGTCTGGAGCCGTTGCAGGCTCGCTGTAATAAACGTATCCAATTAAGAGGAGAATATGTTGGGTAATAAAATATTTTGACATTGAAATTTTGTTTGATTCTATAGTAGGCTGAGAATTTATCAATATATCCTCGTAGTATGTTAATAGTACTCTTCGACAAGTAAGCCTGTAACATTGAAACACTAATTTGGAAATATAAAGCGTTAAGCTATGTATCTACAATTTTTGAGTACAACTTATTTTGGAATATATTATAATAACAGACCAACTGAGCTTTATCACACTAATAAATCACCCTGTATTTAATCTTGAAGCCCTTCTACCACTTATTGGTTTAGGAAGAGCTGCAGTGCAACTCAGTTCCGCAGATGTAATAGTTAAATGAAGCTTGAAGCTGCCTTCAATTTATATACTTAACTTTTTTTGATGTCTTTTATGATAACTGACCTACTGAGCTTCATAAGACTAATCAATCACCCGGTACAACTTAGCTTTTTATACACAATGTGACAAAAACATACGTTCTCAATTTAGATTGGCCCAGTATGCCTAAATATTCCGTATTTTTTATATCTAAATTGTGGAGATACTGTTTAAAAAGGATCCGTGTCTCAAAAACTAGAAACATATGATTAAAAATAAAATTGGGTACACCCAACTGTGTTCTAGTTGCTTGCGTGACACCCATCAGGATTTTCGATTTAGTCAACGACATCTCATTCCGAAACTGCTCATCTCTCGTTCAGAAAAGTAAACTGGAAAAAGGCAGAGAAGGACACTGGTATGGGATACAAATATAGCATAATACAGTTAGAGAATCTTAAATATACATTTGCTTATTAAGATGATATTTAACATTTGTGGTAAAACTGTGAGCATGATTTTAACTTGGACAAATTCATCAAAATTGCACAAAAGTACAGGCTTACGATTAATGACTCCAAATCAAATTTCTGTACAAAAACAACTAAACTTTTAGGTCACATTATTGAAAATGGCACCATTAAGTCTAATTCAGATCGTATTAAGCCTCTCATGGAGCTTTCAGAACCCAATGATCTTCCATCTTTACATAGGGCATTAGGTTTGTTTTCTCACTATTCTCAGTGAATACCATGTTTTTCAGAAAAACATCCTTTAACACACTCAGAATTGCCCTTTTCCGAAACAGCAAGAAAATCGTTCAATCTTCTCAAGCAAGATTTAGCTTTAGCAATGCTAACGTCCATAAATGAAAATAAAATGTTTACTGTAGAGACTGACGCTTCCGATTTTGCAATAGCTGCAACTCTTTCCCAATCTGGTAAGCCAGTTGCTTTCTTTTCAAGGACTCTTACCGGTAGTGAAAAGAACCATTCATCTGTCGAAAATGAAGCTTATGCAATCGTCGAATCTATCCGCAAATGGAGACATCTCTTATTTCCTAACTATTTTCAGTTGATTACTGATCAAAGGAGCGTATCTTTCATGTTTGATAACAGGGCGCATGGAAAGGTTGAAAATGATCCCTTAGTTGAAAAAGTAGAGCTTGTTCATGTGAATCCTTAACATGCTCAAGTACGTTCATCTGACGGAAGAGAAACCACCGTACTTTTGAGAGATCTAGCCCCTCTTCAAGAGTATGACACTCTACAAGTTTCAGAAGAAGATTCTCCTCCGGCCGCTCAAAATGAACGAAAATTTTCTGAGAATGAACCACTCCTAAAAAGGTCCACTGTTATTCAAGATCCTCGGACTAGTGTTGACGATGCTGTAACACCTCCTAATCGTTTAATTGACCCTCAAATACCCAAAATGGATACTATACCTTCCGTGCAGGATTGCGATAACATTAGACCTACTAGAGCAAGAAGACCTTAGTTTTGACGATGCTGTAATACCTCCCAATCGTTCAGTTGACCGTCAAATACCCGAAACGGATACTATATCTTCCGTGCAGGATTACGATAACATTACACCTGCTAGAGCAAGAAGACCTCCTGCATTCCTGGAGGATTACATTCATTAACTCAGGCGGGAAGAATGTAGTATATACTTTTACTTAGTCTTAAATTGTTACTAGGATTTTTGTCATTTGTTCATTAAATTGAAATAAAATCCTAGTAACAATTTAAGACTAAGTAAAAGTATATACTACAACAATTCACTTCATATCCTGTGTTCATGCCTTACCCATTTTGTTGATAGTTCAGTGATCTTGGGGAGTCCATTTTGGAATAAAATGAATTTTTGTACTTTATTTTAATTTTGGTAATACGAATGTTGTCTCTAAAGTCTATTTGTGAGTAAAGTATTCTCTGACTCCAATCCTATTTATATTTATTATGAAAATTATAAAGAATAAAATTCGCTACAAATTTTGTTGGAAATATTTTTTCATACGTTGAACCGTTTATGAGATAGAGGGTGGAAAGTGTAGAGTGCTCAGTCATACGTACCTTACAGTAAGGCAAATCGTTAATCCCAGTATATTATTCGTTTTTCTTACTTCACTATTTATTAAAATAAATATTACTTTAGTGTAGTGAAAACTGGACAAAATGTTGTTTTAATGTTGTTATCATTGATATCAATGTAATTATTATAAATATTCATCTCCTTCATCGCCGTCTTCTTTTTCTGTTCGGTCAGTCAATTTCAGATACATTGTCATCAAAACTTTCATCGTAATCATTGGCATCAAATGCCAAGGCTTCGAAAATTTCGGAGTCATATGCATTGTCTTCCACATTATCCACAACCACATAAAAAATAAATATGTATCCCAATTTCTAGCAATTCAATTCATCAGAATCAACAACAAAGTCTAGGACACTAATAAATATATCTCGTTGATCTTTGACTATATGTCTAGAAGTGCAAGTTCAATTTAAGATACAAGACGTTCAAAGAACGAAGTTGCGTAATATATTACATGAAGTCATGTCCTTTGAGAATTTTCTCTGCATCTACACTGTAGAGGCGGACGTACACCTGATACATAATAAGGAATTCGCTGCTCAAGTTTTATTACATCACTTCAACCAAAATCGGGAACCTATGTTCACTGTTTAAAGTTTAAAATAACTTGTTGGTGTAGTATACACTTTATTTATTATGGATACTGGGTTTGTGAGAAATTATCAAACGGAAAAAGGTAATAATGAATATGCATCTCCCAGGATAAAGCTTCAATATCCTTAATTGTTCAAGTAGACCAATATATTCATTAGAGATCTTACATGAAAATATAAATATTCGACCAAACAAAGATGAAAGCTTTGAGGTACAAACTGATCCTCGGAAACTATTTGGAAATGAAGAAGAATCTAACTGCAGAATTTTTTTCATCTGGATCTCACGTTGTAGATCTTGTAGAACTATAATTCACGGCCATATTGTTTATTAAATCGTCAACAAACTGATAACTAACAAAGAGATGAACTTAAAACGGCAGTACACGAAAAGTTACTAGAAAAAGTTGGATAATAGTTGAGGTTATGTTTGTGATAATCACAGAATCAAATTTATTCCGTCTGTGGTGTCTTTGAGCGTAAGTAAGATTAAAAATCCCTCCCTTAAGGCGCACATGCTTATCTGACTGACAAGCTCTGCATATAAGGTTGATATTGTTAAATAAATATTTATATTATTAGACGAGAAAAGATTTTTCATTGGACAAAAATACAATATTACAATAGAAAGTAAAAAGTCGTATATAATCAATTGAAATTTAACAGTCTGTAAAGTTTTATCAGGCCGAAATTGGCAAATTATCTTTGAGAGTCTAATAATAACAAACTGGAAGGTGGGGTTTGATAATGAATGTATGCGTTAGTTCAAGTACGCACTGTATGTGAATTCCAGTTTCTTATATTTGCCTAAAATAATGCTATTCCATAATGTATCCACTCTGTATATGTATACCCTAATGGAACTTCTCAACTTTTTACTATCTTATACACATTTTTTGTCTGAGTCGACATTCAAAACGAAATACACGGTTTCTCTTAACTTTATTACCGCTTAAAAAGCTCTTTATTCCCTTTTCACGCAACTTTTTCACGCGCGAAACGCCTATAAATATGTTGGGAATACTTAAAACCTCTATTTCACAAAATAATGCTTACTATGTTTCCTGGGTTGGGATGAACTGGAAACGATCGTTTGTAACATACAAAGAAGAAAGAAAGCTGCCAATATTAAATTATATTTATTTATTTAACCAGTAAAAAAATATCTGTTCGTAGTATAAGTACTTTCCAGTATATTCCCACAAAGGTAATCACAGGTACCTGTTCGTGGTTCTGGCTGCTTAAAACTCGAATTGAAACTTGACTTTCAAGTAAATCAATAATTGAAATTTATTTTAAGTTTTTTTTAGTTATTTTTGTTTAGCTCTGTTTATTTCAGTCATATTTCATATTTAGCATTAATAAATATTTCCTGTTATCCATTTTTTCAGTTCTTTTTTGTTTTTGTTATTAATAGTTTTAAGTTGAATAGGAAGACTGTTGAAAATAAGAAGTGTCTTTTAACATAACTTCTTTTACTGCTAACTGTGTTTGATCTTTTTGGTAGCTGAATACTCTTAAATCCAGCGCCTCTAATCGATACTGTATTAAGGTCGATTCCCACCTAAGCGTCGCTTCAATATGAAGCTTACAATTGTTTGCATGTAAATAAATGCCATGTTTCCCACTTAGGTGAAGCGTGGCTTCGCGTCACGGAGCTTCAAAATTTCAATGCGACCCCAAGCGTTGGCTCGCGTCGAACACGCTCGTGACTCCCTGCCGACGCCTAAGTGGGGATCATCAACGTGTCAAATGCAAGTTGTGACCTGAAGACTGGAGTATAAAATTACGTTCATCTAGCTGAAGCCGCCTTCTTCTAGCATTGCTCGAAATATGTTCTGAACCCAAAATTGTCGTTTCTTTTTTCTCTTTCTCTGTCCATGTTCGTTAAATACTGCAGCGACAAACATGAAATCATCCGACTATGGGGATGTTGATTGTTGAATCACTAAACATGTCCGCACTATTGATACACCAACACTCAAACGCGTCTGTTTCGTTTCTGCTGCTTCCAAATGGCGCAGGTGGGAGTAGCTTGTATTAAAATGACGCTACGCAACGCGCCGCCACGCCTCGCTCGGTGACGCTTAGGTGGGAATCGACCTTTAACATTTGAACAATTTTCATGATAGTAAAGCATAGACTCAAGGGCACACTATTGTTCTGTGGTGCACGGAATTTTGGAATTTTGTTCATTTGGCAAGCAAAGCAGTAAAATCTTAAAAATAAATTATTTTTAATAACTTTTATTTATTATAGTCATGACCATATTTCTTATGACAACCTTATTTAGCCTAATCAAAGTACACATAAAACCTCAGAAAAATACAAAAAACTAGAAAATTCAAAATTGGTATTTATAAGGGTGGTGTTTAACATGAGAAAAAGTTTACGATGTTAGGCATGCAATTTTCCGGAAAATCGTGGAGTGAAAATTTTTGTTTTCTCGCTCTAATTGTTTAAATAATAAATATACAGAAAAACTTCGAAATCTAAATTTGTAGCTGATGCATTTATCTACAAATTTTGTCTAAAAAGTTTTTCTGTAAATTAAAAAGTTTACGAGATAAAATTAATTTCAGTGGTATTCAATTCGTGGTTATGTGCGAACGGCCCGTGAGCCAAATTTATTAACCGCTTGACTTAAAAGTTAATAATTTTGGGCTTATAACGTTCTGAGAAAATAAATAAACTCATGTAAATGTAAAGAAAGATCTCAACTTTTAGATAGAAATACTTTCAAATTTGAAAAAGTAGATTTTCTAACTGTAATATCAGTTTATTATAATTCCTATTTAATTAATACTTACCCCAGCAAAAATTCCTTTTGGACTTAGCATTGCAAATGAGCATAAAACATTATTATTATATAAGCAAAGCCATCAATATTTAGAATTTTAAACGAATGTTTTTTTTGCATGCCTAATTTTAGTTTTTTTTTAGACTTCATTCAATTATATCTTTTTTCGAAATTAATATAATTTAATGAAACCTTACTACTGAACACTTTGAAGCATCTACTTTCGAAACTACTATACAGTTTTTCTATGAATATCAAATTTTTTAAATAATAGACAATTATTTAAAATAAATACTTAAATCAGAGGTCTGTCAGCAAAACCTTCTATAACTTTTTATACCGTTTATGATATTATCTAAAAATGTGTGAACTTTATAATGAACCTATTAAAAAGTGATCGCGATACAAAAGAACACACCTATGGCTCAGGTAAGAAAGAGAAGGGAGCACAAATAAAGGTGAAAAAGCAGGTAAGAGAGAGTGGAAAATCGATGATAATTCATTAAAAAATTGAAAAAATATTTGTTTTTCAATGTATTTGTTTATTTACTATCATAAAATTAAAAACATGAAAATTGATGATGTTCAAAAATATTACTATGGAAATTTCGTATATATTTCAAAAACTAATGCAGATACAAAAAAAATGTCCTGACAAATTTTGTAGATAAATGTATCAGCTACAATTTTTGAATTGAACAATTTTCTGTGTTTTCATTATTTAAACAATTAGAGCGAAAAAACAAAAACAAAAGATTTTCACTCGACGACTACTATTGTAAAATTTTTCTTATGTTAATCACAATCCTTTTAAATACTTAATTTTGAATTTTCAAGTTTTTCTGTTTTTTTGGCATTTCACGGATATTTTGTGTACTTTGACTACGCTAATTGGTATATGTTCAGAAACATATTTTATTTGATAAAATATAATTTTCATCTGAGAAGCAGAAACGATTCGAAAATAATCCTGTACCCGTTAAATCTGAATATTTTTTATAAAAAACGCTATCCCAAGAAAATATGTTTGTTCAAAGCTGGACAGTTTTCAAAAATAAATACCTTTGACATGATTATCCAGAACAGTGGTAAACAGCATTATTCAGTCTTCTATCAATATCTTACAATGTGAATACAACAGAAAGATATCTAGACACAAACGAAAATAAAATCCCAACATTCATAAATCCTTGAAGTAGGCAAACCCGAACTGATAAATCCATGTTGTGAACTATTCGAGTGTAAGAAACATACAGGACAATGTCACCTTCTTTCATGTATCTTTGTATTTCCACTATGTAGAACATAAACGAGTAGCTCGGAAGTGGGATGGAAAGAGCAAAAGAGTGTTGTGAACTTTCGGAATACTCACTCTCTTGAAACAAGTCGGAAAAATTTACCAACCACAATACATATCTGCATTGACATTCAAAAGATAGGGGGATATAAACGATGAATATTACTTTCGTTTAGTCCCAATCGAATATTTCGATAGTAAAGTGGCTATAGTGAGGAGAATTTATTCCTTCAGCCTATTAAGTCGCTATTATAGTTACGTACAGTAGAAACGGTGGAGCTTTACAATGACTTTTACGCGTCAGCAACAATATTCATATGAATCAAATCAAAACTTCTGTCAACTCAATAGAAATAATCGTTATGACTAATATTCCAAAGGTCGGCCTTTTACGAATTGGTAATTAAACAAGAAATTTAACTTTTTTAATTGTATTTATTTTATTTATATGGTTAACATCATATTTATTAAGACTATCTATATGTATACTGTGTGAATGAGTTACAAAGTCCCAAATTTATATTAATATTAAATAAGCATTGTAATATTCCCGTCTCACGGAATTTTAGGCGTTATAAAATGTCAGAAGTTAACAAGTTTCTCAAAAAAACAAATAGAGCCGAGTACATAGAATAAGGGTTTCTACTATTGTCATTGTCGCTTGATCTACACAGTTTTCTTGATCTCATCTATTAAATCCAGTTTCTTTTTGTTTTTGTTTCAGTAAATTACAGTCTATTTCGGAGAGGTATAGGTTGATAAAATGGGGAATTCCGTCCAGTTCGGCTCAATTTCGGTGTCGGCCATAGGCGTAGGTCTTGAAATAGTATTGTTTGTAATATTAAAATTTCAAGTAATTGCGTAAGAGAATTAGGAAAAGTATGTTTTCTGGCCTGGAGTGTCAATATTGAAATATTGTGTAGGGATTACTTAGGTAGTAGATTATACAGTTACGTTTTCCATTTAACAGGTACCGTTTAACCTTCTATTAGTGCCTCTGCCTAATTCCAACCCCATTTCAGATTCGGCTTAACCATGCGCCGCAAGGTGCCTTACCCAAAATTTTTAGACCTTTATAAGTATATTTATTTAGTTTAACGCATCCGTATTTTTGCTGTTAAGTCGTAAATAGTGTTCACACTATTATAAGATTAGTAATAAAATGGCGACATTTACACCAACGAAAATATTTTCCATGTATAATCTATAATGGAGAAGTGGCCACCTCCACATAGGATCGTTATCTGACTGTGTATACCAGTAGAAAACTTGTCGGATCATACAAAAGCATCTTTTGAATGTTTCGGTTTCAATTGAAACAGTACATCGAAAATTTCAGAAGGTTAATTAAAGTAAACGACGACTTTTAAGAAGAATTCATATGCATGCTCTATTAGTAAATGATAATAAATATTGATTGGGAATGTTGACTGAAGGTGTGCAGATGAGTCGAGGTATATATGTAGGTATGATGGGGTGACATTCACTGAGAACTAAAAGATCTATTGTGCCCCTGCACTTCTACTTAGTTCCTTAGGAGAGTCTCAGAGACTAGTAGCTTCTTAAATACTATTTTCCTGAGGAGTTTTAGGATATCTGCAGGTTTCAACTCAGGTAAATGTCCCTCTTCTATCTAATAATCTCCTAGGTGCTGCACCCTAGGATTCTGAATGTGCTGTGCAATTCGCAAGTATGTGGATGGAGGTTTCTTCTCTTTTATGCCACAGAATTTTCTTTCTTCTTCCTCCACTATTTTGAGCTTTTTCAGGTGCCCGCTCAGGTGGCAATGTCCCGTTAGGATACCAGTTAAAACTCTTAGTGCAGTTTAACTTGTGACTTATGCATTCATTTGATCTCAACGGGTTGTAGTCACCCATCAGAATCTTTGATTGTCTAAGCTATACTAGATCTTTTCAATGGTCAGAAGAATCGAGGTATGAATGGTTTTATGATAGTTGACGTGTTCGTGTAGAGACTCTTCCTCTATTGCCCAGAAATTGAAGGAAATTCATTCGTTAAAAGGTGGTACAGTTGCTGTTTGGGACGACATTTGTTTTTATTTGCGTACAGAATTGTTAGTGCTTTATGAGAAAATGACTACACAGATTTATGTACAACAAACTTCCTTATTTTGAACGAAAGTTAACCCATATTTTCAAAAAACTTCACTGCGATGTTACAAGTTAATTTTTATTCAATTAATCTGTTGGGATAATTCAATTCCTCGTAATTAAGCAAATATTTTATTTTGTAAACAATATTTCCTCACTCTCGATTCGGATCGAGTGGGAGTTGATTAATACCATATAGCATGCATAAAAAAACATAAATATCAAGTTATAATTAAATTTTTGTATTGTATTTGTTTGTGAAAGATCTAAATCGAATAAACAGAATATCCATTAATAATCTTTTTATCGGTGGAATTGGAAATATATTTCCACCGATATTACAGTTAAACAAGTATATCAAAACAATGATTTATGGATTATATTTTAACTAACGATTGGAAATTCTGCGTATGTGACATTTTTCAGTATTCATCTACACAGTGGCTCTAATTACAGCCCATTGATATATTCATATAGGTACTCAAAACACGGAGTGGCATCAATTATCCACTTAATCCTCATCTATTCAGGATTACGAGTATCCTGATTCACCTCTTTCTCTTATAATTCACACCTTCTTTCAATCATTGTTCTATGATGAGTTCTTTTGAATTGTACTCAAATTTGATGTTGAATAAGTTAATTAGTAGATTTTTCCCCGGGGTACAGTGTTCAGTAACCAGGCTGGTGACAGTCTTCAAATATCTCTTACTTGGTTTCAATAACCTGGTAGAAAGTTCCTTGTCTACCTAGATTGATTGGTGCCAGAGCACCAGTGCTCTTGGTTGTACCTTAACAGTCTCAACAGTCTTTTCACTATGTCCTTCTTGAAGAAATCCTCCCCTGGATACTCTAGTCCTAGGAGCCTATCATTAGGGTACAGTAGCTGGTGAGTAATCCCGTCATTTTTCTCATCTGGCCCTAACTGAGGTTTATTATTTCATTATTTAGCTTTTCTGCTGTTTACTGCTTTTGCACGTGTACGTCTAATGCTGAGTTTGAATCTACCGAGATGTACAACCACGTGCAGCAGTTTCAGCTTTGCTAAGGTGTCTGCCTTTCCATTACCCACAATAGTCTTGTGCCCGGAACCTACTGTAGGGTTATTTTATAATGGTTTTTCAGGGTTTTTGTATCCAGTCTCAGACCGGTCCAAATCTAATGTGGGAACATGCTAAAGATTTCAGTGCTGTCTGACTATCTGAGAGCATGAGGATCTGTTGGCCCCCTTTCGATGTTCATTTGTAAACACACGATAGCGTGGATTTCGGCCTGGACGCGTATTCTTGAAAGGAATCCTCAATTAAAACACTTTTTATTCTTGAAAACTGAAAAGTAGCGGAGATGGAGGAGCAGAATCGGGGAACAGCGTTGCCAGTTGCCTTAGGCAACGAAATTGCAGAAATTTTGACAGACAAGATAACCGAATTATTAATTTAATTCATCGATAATCTTACTATTTTGTCTTGGTTATTTGTTTGTTTTAATTTGGTATTTTGTCAAATTTTTTATAAAATATGGATGTTATAAGTAACCAGCTGCTAAACAAAAAGAAAATTTAGTAGATTTTGTTCACGTGCGACCCAAAATGTACCTACAAAGTAAATCAACCGCCACAGTATTGTGGCAGCTTTTTGAATGCTATGCATCTAAGAAATGGAAACAGTGGAGACAGGTAAGGTTTCTACATCTACTCATTGTTTTGAAATTACCTTGGCTTGTATGGATAGATCAGAGGTTCTTGTGGGTTGTGATAGAAAAGGGAATACCATGTCAATTTTGTTATAACAGAGCTCTTTATCGACTCTAAATAACTTCAAAAATTTTCTGTATGATAGATGGATGGATTTGTCAGGGGCAAAACATCACTACTAATATCCACTTCTTCTAAAGCATCCTCAGTATACTCGTTAATTATATTATTCTACTGCATTAAATTAAAGTATTCAACATTCATTTCAGTATAAAAGTGATGTTTGAAATCTCTGCCAAATTTTGAACCACAGTATATCAAATAAAACAATTAGAGGTTAAATCAAATAACCTCTTTTGCGATTCTCTCATTAGCTAATATGGGAGTTCTGTTGTGAGATGCTCGTTCCCTCAAATTTATTCCAAGAATACCTGTTCTATCTTTAGAAGACAACCACGCCTACTTCTTTCGTAAAGTTCTACTTCCCGAAATTCAAGAATAGGCACCCTGGAATTCGGATGCAACGATGGGTGAACATTGCACGTGGGTCTAGCATGTCTCATTGGGGGCTTATCCAGTCAATATCGGAAGGAATGGGGGTTTTTGGTCAATGGAATAGGAGTGGAGGGAGCGGTGTTTCAACTATTCACACAGCATTCAGCAAACACTTTTTGTACTGGTATTATCCTTTCCATCTAAATCAACTTTAATTATTATGGTACCTCTTTGTTCTTTTAATTAAATTGGACTGTTTATATTATCGATTAAACTCGGTTTGTATTGAATCCATTGATTTATTGAAATGATTTTTTTCCTCGATGCATGTCAATGATAGTTATTGTTATGTAAATTTATTCATTCAAACGTATACAATTATACCCGTAATCACTACATTAAATTTAAATGTGAATCCTATCATACTAGAAAATATGGAAAATCCGTTACATATTCAAAAAGCATGGATATGGAATTCGTTCAGAATTATATTGAACATCATAATTCGTAACAACACTGAAAAGATTACACTGACCGTCGAAAAATTTGATATTTTCAGGAGTGGTTATACATGGCGAGAATCTAAAATGGAAGATAATTTATTGGTCGTAGATCCTTGTTCGGCGAGTTTTGGCAAACACCAGTCCTTTTGGGGACGTTCAGTGGTGAACCAATAGGCTATTTTACGTACTAAGAGGATGCACAGAGGGTCTAATGAGGTGTAGGTGCTCTACCCCTCTAATTTATCAGATGGGATTCTCTGGAGGAGTTTTTTGCTCCATAGATACGATTGTTATAATAGTTTTAGTCAACATATTTTATGGTTTTTTGGTACAATATTCCATAGTTATTGATATAATTTAGTACCAATGAAAGGATTAAATTATACAGGGTGCTCAACTGCAAATAAATTCTTGTTGATGATTAGAAGAGCCAATTACGTCGCACTGTATTTTATCAAATTTAATAGTGTTGTTTTGTTTTTATCGCCATTTGACGTCAATAGAATAATTTGAAGTCAGTTGAATATTTTCACATGGAACAAAATAATCATAATAGAGGGATTTCACGAAATTAGAGAAGAAAAGAAGATGTTGAAGTGATAGTGAATTGTTTGTTCAATTTTCATGCCTCTTATTAATAAAATGCTCCAAATTCGAATTGAACAAGGAATGAAGGAAAAAGAAGAAGAAGAAGAAGAAGAAGAAGAAGAAGAAGAAGAAGAGGAAGAAGAAGAAGAAGAAGAAGAAGAAGAAGGAAGAAGAAGAATCTGAAACATGGAACAGCAAAGGAAGACTATCAACAACTTCACATTTAAACTAGAGAGGTATCTGCCATAGTGAGACCAATTATCACTTATGGAGCCATTGCGTGGAGTAGTAGAACTAGCCTCTTGACGACAAGAGAAAACCTCTCTAAAATTCAAAGACTAGCCTGTATATGCATAACAGAAGGAATGAGTACATGCCCAACGGCAGCAATGGAAGTGATTCTCAACCTCACACCATTACATATGGTGGGGGAGAGTGTTGCAGAAAGAACAAGATACAAACTAAGTAGAGAGGGAATCATTAAAAAGAAAACCACCTCTTCACTTCTTAGAAATCAGACAACCTGGGACATGCCACAGGATGGTATGATAAAAAAGTATAACTTTTCAAAGAAATTCGTTACGGAATTAAGCAACAAGACGGAATGGGATCCAAATACCATTACCAGACTTGGAAAGAATGCCATTCAATGGTACACAGACGGCTCAAAAGCAATAGAAGGAACTGGGATAGGAGTGTACGGGCCCGGCACCAAACACTCTGAAAGCTTGGGAAAAACCCCAAGTATCTTTCAAGCTGAAATTCACGCAATATTGACCAGTTCAATATTGACAAAGGATATAGAAGGCAAAGGATTATCATAATGTCTGATAGTCAAGCAGCCATTAAAGCGCTGAGTTCTTGTGTAATCAGTTCCAAAATGGTGTGGGAATGCCTAGGCAAACTTAATGAACTAGGCGAGAACAATATAGTCCCTCACTGTGGATTCCAGGACACACTGGAATAGAAGGAAACGAAATAGCAGATGAACTAGCAAAGAGGGGGACTGAAATACTCTTTTGGGGGCCGGAACCTTTTTGCGGAATCAGCTCCAATGTAATATTGGAAGAAATAGGTAAATCCGAAGAAAAGAGAAGATCTGACAATTGGAAAGATCTAGTAGGGCTTAGGCAATCAAAGATTCTTCTGGGTGACTACAACCTGTTGAGATCAAATGAATGCATAAGTCAAAGCAAAACTGCACTAAGAGTTTTAACAGGAATCCTAACGGGACATTGTCGCCTGAATGGGCACCTTAAAAAGCTCAAAATAGTGGAGGAAGAAGATTGTAGGTTTTGTGGAATGGAAGAAGAATCCTCCATCCACATACTTGCGAACTGCACAGCAATTCAGAATCCTAGGGCACAGCACATGGGAGACTACTGGATAGAAGAGGGACAGTTACCTAAGTTGAAGCCTGCGGATATCCTAAAATTCCTCGGGAAATAGGACTTAAGGAGCTACTAGTCTCTGAGACTTTCCTCAGGAACTAAGTAGAAGTAAGGGGGCACAATAGATCTTTTAGGTCTCAGTGAATGTTACCCCAAAAAGATATACATACATACATATATATACATACATACATGCCTCTTGTTAATAAAATGCTCCAAATTCAAATTGAACAAGGTCATCAACAGATGTCAGATGTCAACATGTTTGTCCTGAACAAGCTCAGACGTCCCAATGAAGGAGAAAGAAGAAGAATAAGAAGAATCTGAAACATGGAACAGCAAAGGAAGACTATCAACAACTTCACATTTAAACTAGAGAGGTATCTGCATTAAAAGTGAAATAATTCCAATAACTTTTTCATATTTTTCTGTTAGTCTAAATAATAATAATTCAGTTATTAGTTATTAATATTAATGACTGTAAAACCTACTACTTTTTTGACCAACAATTGTTTTCATAATTTTAGATTCAAACCAATGTTACTTTGGAATTATTAAAGGTACAATTATGCGGTCTTGACGGTTATATTTGTAATTCGATAGATTATGAAAAACTGGAAATATATACAAGGTGTACTATTTAAAAAAATATGTTAATAAGTTATTTTGGAGCAACGGTGCACCCTGTATATACTTCCAATCGACTTATGCCTTTTATTCAACATTTTTTCTTGTAAACCTAACGAAAATCGAAATATTAGCAGTTACCTTACTTTATGTACACACTGTAGGTATATTGTGCGATACAACTTACTAAGTAGAACTTTAAGCCACAATAGACCGTTGCGAGTCGCAGTGGAAGGCCTTATAGACCCCCTCAACATAAACGTAACCTAAGTAGACTTTATTCAAAAAACCTTTTTGTATAAAAAAACGTTTAATATAGTAATTAGCCTAATCTACCTTTTCAACTATTTTTTAAAATAGCAGGATTTCAAATGCCGTCCATTAAACTTCTGTCAGACCAAAACTTTAATAGTTTAGACAGTTTAAAACTTTCACATTTAGTTAGCAGCGTTTCCAGCTGGATTAAACTGAACAGGTCAACAAGAAAATGTAAAAATATAACTTAATAAAAAGTTGGTATTTAAATTTTAGATAAATTATTGTACGTGATGAAATTATAAGTAACTTTTATGCATCCTCTGGGATTGAATATTTAATTTTCCAAATATGGGGAGTTGGTGAATTTTAACAAAAAAAGTGGTTGTTCCATGTTCTCCCTCGGGTGTTTTGTTAACAAAACAGAACTTTAAAAAAATTTCGTTCTGAATAAAGCAGAACCTAAATAATTATCTCTATTCTAGATGTTTAAATTTTAGGCGATATTTTTTTCTGTCCTACCTGAGAATTGATTGAGCAAAATAAAATTAATTAAAGCTTGGCAAGTTTATCTGAAGCTACGCGGCATTGTTAAGGGGCGAGGAAACATGGCGGATATCTGTCAAAAACGTACCATTGGCGTACGGTACCTATTTTTATAAAAGTATCAAAAATAATAATTATTCTTATATAATAATTATATATAGAAACTATGTTTGCTTTGCTTTAAAGGTAAGGTATTTTTCAAAACACGATATTTGTTGAAAACAAATAATGTTAAGAATCGTACTTGAATTCAATATGGATACGAAATAGTTCAAAATCTGACCCTGACAATACCAACGCCACTGGATAATCAATAACAGTCAATTGACGAGATGCGAGGGAAGAACACACGCACGCGCTTGCCAATAGGAATCTAAGGTCGCTAAGGGACGAGTGCCTTTCGATAAATTTCACCAAATGAGTTAGTTCGGAGGGCGTGGTAATTATGGTTTTCGCACAACGCTGAAGAAGCCCATAGCAAATTTGTCCATTTTTTAATATTCATAAATTGAAAAAATAATCTTAATAGACAAAATCCAAAAGAACAAGCACATTAAGGAATTAACGTTTAGTCATATTGTTAATACTGTTAATAATCATTACCACTACATACTTAGCACTTTAGCTTTTTCATAGTTAAACGTGGCAATATCGAATGTTTTCGACTGCATTCCTTTCACGGCTTCACATAAACTTGCCAAACTATAGAGGCTTCACTTTTTCCAAAAACTCGACAGGGCAATCAATTTTTTGGCTTCCATTCGATTTTTCGGTGTTTCAAAATTTTTTTAAAGAAAAATTAGGAATAAAGTTTTTGTAAGACATTGAATTTTTTAAAAAAAAGTTATTATGTTAAGTTGACAACTATGGTATTTTTGAGAATATCAGAAAAACATCATTAAGGTGATAAATAACAACTTACCCCTTCACCTTTACCACCAACATAATCCGCTCTCCAGTATCCTTAGTAACCTGAAACAAAATTGTTGATATTTACTTAATTACAGTTTTCTGTAAATAATACTAATTTTAGTGAATCGTCAATATTAATATCAAAAATAATAGTTTAATACATAAAGTCAGGGGAGTAGTTGTTGCTTCTTAGTGAACGGTCTGCTATTTATAAAATAATTTTCAAATTTGTTATAAAACGGCATTAAAAGATTATGTTTGACAAAAATTGTTGATATTTATGTGCATCAACATTTTCAAAGAACTCAAAGGCAGGCTTTTTAGAAGGTTAATGCGTAAATGCTTATCCATCCTTAGAAGAGGGTGGTCACATTGAGCATCTTTTACAACATTATTATTAATTTGAGCATCTTCAATAATAATACAGTTAATTTTCTTATAAATGTCAGTAAGTACATTTGTAAGTTAATTGATGTTAATAAATTTTGTATTGTAGGAATTTTTAATGATAGTTTTGAAATATCACAACAACTATTTAGTTTTGGTATAGGAAATACTCGATAAAATATGGTACAGTTACTTCCATTAGCCGATATAAAATACAGGGTGATCCATTTAAAAAATTGAGAAACCGATATACTCGAGTTTATGGGCTCGCCCTGTACACGATTTCTTAGATCTTAAATCTAGTGAATTATGATTTTAGACGACCAGCACAACCCTACATAATTATAATAGCAAGGTCAAATAAAATTCAAATTTGAAGTAAAATACAGGGTGTCTCATTTAAAATGTAATTTTTATCTGGTACAATTGTGACTGATTTTGAAATATGAGTCTTTATGCTGACTAGAATCAGACAAAATTATATTCAATTATCATAGGCATGATGACAGTCACTAAGAATCACTAAAATATTGATTTGATATAATTATATATGATGAGGAGATTATAAAAAAATTACCTATTTTTATTATACATGTGTGATGACCAATATTTTAGTCAAAATATAAGCACAAAATTTAACAATCCGCTATCTTAGCTCAAACGCCAATCAGAAGAGAGTGACTTCGTACTTTCGCAAATTTGACCTTGATATTTTGTCTTTCGTCCGAACCATAGATAAGTCCGAACTATCTATGGTCCGAACATCTGTTCTGTTTTGAATTTTCTTTGTGTGATTCAAATTATGTATCAAAATAAACTTCTAACCTGCAAGCTGTCAAGTGTTTGAAGTTTGACGATTTTACCAATGATAAAAAACAGTCTGTTTTTTGTTCTAAGAATGACACAGATCACCTATAATTGGCATTTACGAATTGATGATGTCACAGACAGACGCCATTACTATTTTTGCGTTTTGGCGCAGAATTTAACATGCATTTTTAAAAGGTAAATTTCTCCTTTAAAAACTTTTTTTCTGAGAGAAATAACATTTATTGTAGATAAAGTATATAATATGTGAAAACATCGTGGAGCAGTTTTTCCAAGTCAGTCATCATGCTTATTGAGGATTCACATTACATATCTAACGGATCAGCCTGTATATAACATATTGAGCAAGATAAGACAACTCATGAGGCATTCCTAGACTAGATTCTGATCTTTTATTATTACGTATACAAATACTCAAAATATTTATTTCCTTCCCAAGCGACTTTCCTACTTCCCTATTTTTTCATCGTAGCATCCAGTTACGCATTCAAAGAAATACACACTTTTTCAATTTACCACCGAATTCAACCTCACTTATCCTGACATAGACGTTTCGATAGGGTGCTAAATTTGGAACATATAAATTTTTAAATTGAAAAAAAATTGAAATGTAAGAACTTTTTCCCAATGCACAATGTTCTATTATTAGTATTAAAGAACTTGGTTATATAAACGTATAGTTAATAAACTGGTTTTAACTAAATATATAGTTTTAACTAACTTATCATATCTTCGTTGTTCGGCTTTGACATTTAAACAAAAATACAAGAACTATCTCTTTGATTTGCAGAAATAAATATAAGTCTGCTCCTTCCTTGATCCCTTCTTGCTTACATCATCCTCTCTTTCCTCTTGTATATCATAAGATTTTTATATATATATATATTATTTTAATTACTCCTTGTCTAAAATTTGTCATTTTCTTGTTGATATGTATTGTTCTATTAGTGTTAGTTTTATATTTTATTGAGTAGTTTATATTTTTACTGGCATTGGTGGAAGAGCAGGAAAGGACTACTCGTCTGAACCTGAACCAATCTAGCCATTTATCCACATCAGTTGGAGTCATACGAAAAATTGTCTCTATTTTGTAATGTTCATCTTACACCATATTGTGTTCTTGTTATATACTTATTGTGGATAATAAATGTATTATTATTATTATTATTATATAATCAATGAAATATCCATTCAATAAATATAATATTAATATTATATTATTACTAATTACAAATATTATATCTTTATAATATATATAGTGGCTTAGCACTCCCGTAGGAGTAGCACCGCTCTTAAGAGCTTTCTAGATCCTTTTGTAATGGTGGATCAGACGATATTTAATTTTTTATATTTTTTCTACTATTCGTAGCCACTGCTTCCTGTCCTGAGTTTTCTCTTCCCAGTGTTCAATTCCCATTGTCTTGAGATCACCTACTACCTCCTGCAACCAATTTATCCTGGGTCTTCCCCTTCTTCTCTGACTACAAAGCTTCCACTTTACCATTGAGTATATTATTGCTCTCTTACCTGCTCTCCATATGTGTCCCAACCATTTTAATCTTTGCTCCTTATATAATACAGTAAAAGCTATTGTAATCAATGAAATAGTTTTCTAACAACGTACATTTTTATCAGCATCCATACCAAACACTTCATCTATAAATCAACAAGTCGGCATGATTTTATCAGCGCTACATGAAAGTGCCGACGACGAGTGAACCTACTATTCATTATCTCTGTACAGTGACTACACGGTCAGCTGATGCGAGCTATGGATGCTGCTTTATTGGCATTGCGCCTTTCGCTTTCCCCCAACACCACGGCCGGCCTTAACGCGACATGCGATAGATGGACGAACAATTTTGAGACGATAAAATAACAGTTTTACTTTAATAAGACAATATCATACCAGGCCATGCTGGTGAACAAAAATTGAAATAGCTGATGAAATATTGGACTATATTTGGTAGCAGCGATACAGCGCCTTGTATGTATGTATGATGGGGTGACACTGAGACCTAAAAGATCTATTGTGCCCCCTTACTTCTACTTAGTTCCTGAGAAACGTCTCAGAGACTAGTAGTTCCTTTAGTTTTATTTCCCTTCGCCTATTTCTTCCAATATTACAATGGGGCTGATGGGTTCCGGCCTCCAAAAGAGTCTTCCAGTCCTCCTATTTGCTAGTCCATCTGCTTTTTCAGTTCCTTCTATTCCAGTGCGTCCTGGAATACACAGTAAAGTTACTATATTGTTCTCGGCTAGTTTATTGAGTTTGCCTAGGCATTCCCACACCATTTTGGAACTGATTACACAAGAACTCAGTGCTTGAATGACTGCATGGCTGTCTGACATTATGATAATCTCTAGCCTTCTATATCCTTTGTCAATATTGAACTGGGCACACTTTCTTATGGTCTGGATACAGCGCCTTATTCAAAGCTTTCATGTATTCAACAGTGCAAATGCTTTTTCTAAATGGACAAATTAGAATTAAATCAGTATATGATGTCGCTGAATATTACTGAAAGCATCCGGTTTTCTGCGCAAACATGAAGAGTTGTATATCTAAACTCCCCTTTGTAGCTCCAACTACACGCCTTTGAGCATGGAGAGCATTCAAATATACGAATGTAAATTTCGTATTGGTAATAAGATTAAACCGATAAGAGGCGAGATAATTTTGGTAAAGTGGATATTAATACCAATATTCAATTACGTAAAGTGGTTTGAGGAATACTATAAATGTGATGATTATACTAATTTGATATTTGATATGTTTTGGAGGTTATGATACCAAACACAAAAATATTTTTTGGTATTACAATGGTAAGGTACTAATGGCTGCTGAGTTAGGGATCTAGGTAAATTGTTCGAAATCAATTCTTCGAAAGTCAATTGTTCGAAATCAATTATTCGAAAATCAATTCTTCGAAAGTCAATTCTTCGAAAGTCAATTATTCGAAAATCAATTGTTCGAAAATCTATTGTTCGAAATTCAATATTCTGAATAGAATATACAAAAATAGATAGATTGAAGTTTTTATTACTTTGTGAATTTATCGAATGACAATTTTTGTAAAGTAAATTATAATAATTTTCAATAATAACCCAACCAAACCTACCCCTACCAAACCACCTTCGTATTTTTAGTCAATTTTTGAAGAATAAATTATAATAATTTCCAATAATAACCCAACCAAACCTACCCCTACCAAACCACCTTCGTATTTTTAGTCAATTTTTGAAGAATAAATTATAATAATTTCCAATAATAACCCAACCAAACCTACCCCTACCAAACCACCTTCGTATTTTCAGTCAATTTTTGAAGAATAAATTATAATAATTTCCAATAATAACCCAACCAAACCTACCCCTACCAAACCACCTTCGTATTTTTAGTCAATTTTTGAAGAATAAATTATAATAATTTTCAATGATAACCCAACCAAACCTATCCCTACCAAACCACCTTCGTATTTTATCACCATTAGGAACCTGCCACCTATTCGATAAATTGATTTCGAACAATTGAGTTTCGAAAAATTGATTTTCGAACAATTGATTTCGAAAAATTGATTTCGAATAATTTACCGGTACCCGCTGAGTTAGAATGTTGTAGCTTTTGAAATATCTACAGCTTCCACATTAATTTTTTTCTACATTAAACCGTATTAACCAAACAAATCGTGGAAAATTCTTACCATCACTAAACTCTGTTGACTTTTTCTGTGAAATAAAGTAATTAGCTTGGCCCATGAGCAGAGCTCGCGACACTGAATGGAAGCGGATGAAGCTACTCACAGTCGAACAGATATTTCCATAATCCAAAAATTATGAGTGTAGGTGGCATCTCCAGTTTGCAAAAGCAAAGGTCAAATTTTTACATTAAAAAACCATTAATTTGGGATTTTTTTAGCGATCATCATGAAAGATTCAGTCAAGTTTAGTTAATGACATTTTATTCAAGCCAAACGACCTTGAATAAAAAATCCAAATTGCGTGTATATACCGAGTTCAATATCCAGCACGATTGGTGTGTTTTTGTCACTCAAAGTGCCGTGTGATATGCGTTTCAATAATATTCTGCTTTAAGCATGTTTAAAAACTTAGCAAAACCAACAACAATTTTTAAATCGATTTTTTAGACATTACAAAGTAACGTGATTACGTATTGGTGATTAAAAAGAAAAAATGTAACTGAATCGAAAATACTAGAAAAACAGACTAACTTAAGATCGATAAATACGTCATGGTTGTATGAGAATTCTCGCTAACGAGTTGTGATTTGCGAAATGCTTTCCACCAGGATTAAACTTGCAAATCGAAGGCACGCATGAGGGAATTTATGGCAATTGTAAAAATGTGATGACCTAAAAAAATACCTACATCGTATTTAAGAGAGGAATATTGCAGTGTGTCCTATTCAGTTCAACAGTTTTTCCAATTTTGATAAAGTGAAATCATTAACTAGATTTTCCGTCAAACTTTTTAGTAGATCTGAAAGTAGGATGTTTTTTTTTATCTAAAAATAGGGATCTCTACGAAAATTACAATATTGTGAGAAAATATATTAACAGTTTAGTATTACATAGTAGGGTCTGTGTAGATGGGCCAATAACGACCATTTGGCAGTCAGCGTCCAAGTGAACGCTGTACTATTACGAAACGTTTATAAAATTTGTGCAGTTCTTACAGAAACGCTTACTGCAAACTAAATAATCTTTCCAGCAAAATGTTGTTTATTTTTCTGTAAATTCAATACTTTGAAAACAAAGCGGCAACTGCGGTTGGGTCATACACGTTTGCAACAGCGAATGTTGGGAGTACATGCGTACAGCGATTCTTTGGAATTAACATACAATTATAATACAGATTGCATTGTTAATGACCAATAACGTTCATAAGACATTTGTTTGAGAATGTTATTTTTGTGGTTGATACATGTTCATATTACTTAGATATAATTAATGACAAAAAGTGCGTGAAATTAATCCTCATTCAACTAAATAGTGCCAAAATCAAGGATAATTATATACATGTGAATTCCTCTTTAATCTTCAAATTACTCCAATCAGAATTAAGAAGTTATGACGGGTATAAAATTGCCAAAACTGAGAAAAATTCGTAGTGGGTGACAACAAGTGAAGTCTTGGATATGCGGGTTACTATTAGCAAACATATTTTGTACTGTACAGGATAAAAGAGATCTAAACTATTTCGCTAGTGATTTAAATTTGTCCAAACAGGCATACCTTCTATGATATTGATTGGAGGGATGGGATTTGTTTCAGTCAATAAAAAATAGTAACTTTTGATGTAGAAACGAAGAGCCAAAAATATTTTTCTGGTTTTCTTCATGTACACAATACAAATAATTACTTTAAAAATAAGTTGTAAGGTATACCGTTGCTGAATGTCGATTTTTCATAAAACTTCCCTTGAAAAAGATTTAATGTGACGAATACAAAGGTGACGATCGCAAAGATTCAAAAGTTCTTGATAAAGTTTCGGAATGATACTAAAATTTTCAGTTTTTCCAAATACGTATACTTTCTTGTGTATATAAAAAGCGATGCTTTGCTTTTGGGAAATCGTCTTTTCAATTATCTTTTCCTGAATGGTTGCTCTTCTACAACCTCGTAATTAAAGCTTGAACTTAACCATGAAATTGAGGGTGACTGAGGACCGAGGCATAATTTTTGACAACCCAAATTAACAATGAACCTCTCTCCTTTTGCACGTTCTTAATTATCCGAATTCATTATCCAAAATTAAACATTGAAACAGTATGACCTATTTAATATTTGATAGCTGTATTTTTTAATAACGCTTCGGCAATTCTAAGGAAATGTCAAAACTCACCGATTTAATAACATATATAGTTAAATATTTTGGCCTCTATAGCAAAAGTTTAGTTATAGCCCAATCGATTTGGTATTTTTGATGTACAAATATTTTTAGCAGCAATTTTCCTTCGGAATTCGTTGGAGGCGGTCACTGGTAGTCTACATTCAAAAAGTTGGGGTACCAGACTTGTTGTTGCATCCGCCATCTTGATTTTGAATAACTCGCTTATTTTCAATTTTACAAGGAAAATAGTTATTACAAAAGTTGTTTAAAATTAAATTTTCTACAATTTTGGTTCCCATTGATTTTTTTACAGGATCGATTTTTTTTCGATTTATACTCGAAAAGAGGGGGTGAATTTTTGGTTATCGAATAACTCGTTTATTTTCAATTTCACGAGAAAAATTGTACAATTATGATTCTGATTTTTTCTAAAGTTTATATTTTTGGGACGCACGTTCACGGTAAAGGAAAAGAGGGGTGTAAATAATCAGTTTATCGAACAGTTTAATGTTTACAATTGTAAAAAATTAATTTCACTTTCTTTTCAATACACTTTTAAAATTCTTTCGAAATTTCAATTACGTCTGTTTGGAACGTTTAGCAGATGGCTCCGCCAAGTTTTCGTCGTTCGATTCTTCCTCGTAATTGTCGACGAATTCGTCCGGAAGCTCAGGAGTGACGGGGGTGATTTCTTCTGAACGGTTTTCGTCACTACCAATTTCATCTTCATCCAGCAGATCTCGAATTGAACCAACGTTTTCGCACGTTTCTCCGTTGCAACTGTGGCATAAGACGGAACATTTGGGTCCGGATTTGCGACAACCACACATTTTTCCGCACGTCGTTTTGCATTTACATGATATCGTCTTCAGCAAAAATTCTGGTGCTGGTGCTGGATCGGCCATTGTAGCGATAGGTTCGAGTCCACGATTGGTTTTTCTCCACCCCCATTCCGTAGCGTTGACTTCATACTCCATCCACATTTGCACCTGCAGGTACGTCGTGTAGATATGTTGTTCTGCTGCTGCCGAGGTAGGTGAAAGCGTGGAAAACTTGAATTTGTTCCTCGTAACTGATTTTGTGAAGTTCTTGAACAGCTTTGTTTATCACAATTTTTCTCGTTGAATTAAAAATAAACGAGTTATTCGATAACCAAAAATTAACCCCCTCTTTTCGGGTATAAATAAAAAAAATCAATCCTATGAAAAAATTGATGGTAACCAAAATTGTAGGAAAATTAATTCTAAACAACTTCTGTTTTAACTATTTTCCGTGTAAAATTGAAAATAAACGAGTTATTCAAAAGACAAAAAATTACCCTTTAAATCAAGATGGCGGATGCAACAACAAGTCTGGTACCCCAACTTGTTTAGCTCGGAGAAGAAGCGTGTCATATCTGTTCATACGTTAACATTCCTAGACTCCATGTTCATCTTCGTCCGGAGACGCCAGGTACACAAAATACTATATACTTTTGATTCCTCCATTTATGGAGTTTTTTTATCAAAAGTGGAGAAAATACGACAATTGAAAAGTTCAAGTAGGACAATCGCCGTCACTCCTGGGAAACTAGATCCGGGTATGAACAAGTCCCTGCAGTGAAAAAGACTAAATATCCCTGAGTGGCATCTCAAAAAAATCAAACTATTGGAGCAAGAAGAAAGTAGAGAATCTGTGGAATTGAAGAAGAAACCTCCATTCAAGAGGAATGAATATTAATACTGAATCCACCTATGAGACTACTGGAAATAGGTCTAAGCAAACTATGGTCTCTGAGATTTTCCTCACGAACTAAGTAGAAGGAAGTGGACACAATAGATTTTTTGGGTCTCGGATATATAAAAAGCACCTTTATTGCTTGTATATAACAATTAACTGGCATATTTTTTATTTAATTTAAACAATACATATCCATTTCAGATGAACATTGAATTTCCTGGTAAATGAAATATTAAATGAGTTATAGATTAATATTTCATAGCTACATTTTTTTCGGTATCTGTAGCTATTTTTCTTCTCACAAATTCACCTTATGTGAAAATAATTCTAATACCGTTTTATATTTCTTTCTTTCAATTCGGAACAAAACGGAACTCGTGATTATTTTCCTAAGCAGCTAGAATCGAATTCCAAGATGAGTCGAAAAAATTATTCAATTTAGGTTTGGAGATAAAGTTCTGGGGTGCGAGTTTTTACGTGTTCGAGCAACACCGAATTTGAAAGGAAAGCATAATAGATGAGAATACTTTGGATGATGTAATTGCAGCCGTTTTACCACTGGAATAGGGCCGAATCCCAACGAAATTCGGTTTACCACTAATTTCTGATTTAACATTGACTGATATCGCTATTTCGTTGAAGCGCCAGATGGTACTATACAAATTTCATATTAAGCAATTTATTTCCAAATATTTAGAGATTTATTTTGAATAACATTACTCCAAATTCGACATTAATAAAGCATCAACTGGAAGTTTCAGTCGAACATGTGTGTTTCACAGGATGTTACATTTATGGTTGGAAACATTTTACTTCAAAAATTTCAAAAAAAAACACATAAAAAAGCAGCCAATATCAAAAAAATATAATCCTGAGCTAGTATGCATGTGCTGAAAGACCGAAGCAAGATCATGGCACCCAGCTTGAGCGCAAGTGACATAAAATAAACAAAAAAACAGTTTAAATGGCCGGACTGTGCTAGTCATCGGCTATTCGTTGAACCAGTGCCCTTCTGCGGCGTCGCAAAAACGACAAACGAATAGTAATGGTGGACTAAAGACAAGTGAAGTGGTTAATTCGTAAAAGTCCACGACTTGTATGTATGAATGATGGGGTAACATTCATTGAGAACTAAGAGATCTAACCTAACCTAGTTCTTGAGGAACGTCTCGGAGACTAGTAGCTCCTTTAGTCCTATTTCCCTGAGGACTTTAGGATATCTGCAGGCTTCAACTTAGGTTAATGTCCCTCTTCTTTCCAATAGTTTCCTAGTTGCTTTATTTATTGAGGTTAGTTGTTTTGTTATGTCAAAAATTTTATACATTATTTTTTTTGTTAATAAAATTGGATTATGAAATGGAATTATCCTATAATGGTGAAATGTTTAAAGTGATGGTGGACCCAAAAATTAATACAAAGAATAAAAGTTCATTTGCGTCAATCGCGTCAATTGCGTCAATACTAATCACAAATCACGTTCTTATAATCGTCTACCGATAGATCAACTACATTCTACCTGACATTTATATGACATATCACAGACATCTATCGATAGAGCCTATCGGTAGATTTTAAGAACTTCCCTATACGAAAAAACTGTATAAATAGGACTGTGTCTCTTCTTCCATGCTACATAATCTACATTGTTCTTCCTCCATTATTTTGAGCTTTTTCAGGTGCCCGTTAGGATCCCTGTTAACTCTTAGTGCAGTTTCACTTTGACTTATGCATTCATTTGATCCCAACGGGTTGTAGTCACCAATCAGAATCTTTAATTGTCCAAGTCCTACTAGATCTCTCCAATGGTCAGATCTTCTCTTTTTTTCCTCGGCTTTGCCTATTTCTTCCAATATTCACGACTTAAGCTGATGTGATTGATAAAAAAAGCCATGTGCACATTCTGTGAGTTATAGACAACAAATAAGTATTGGATTGTAGCATGAAACATTTATTTTGGTCTACCTTAGTTCAACGTTAGATCCTTAAATATTTCTTGTAGGCGAGTTACGATGAGTGTCATTTGAAACTAGTTGGTGCTTAGCAGACTTTGAAGTGAATATATCGTATTGTTTTTTTGATAATTTGACAAAACAGTAGTGTGAACTTGAGGAATCTTAGTAAGATTAACTAGAACCAATGTTGAAGCAAAGAAAAAAAAGTAAGTTATTTATGAAATTGATGAAGTTAGAAAATTCATTTGATGAGATGTCTATTTACAGATCATCTAGGAATATAATCAAAGTCCAGAATAAACTCTTGCAAGTAGCAGTGGAGGGCCTAATAGACCACATGACCTTGTAGGTAGGCCACATTGTGCTGGAGGGAACCGATTCGATCAGTTGGAGTTTAACCATGTGTGTTTGTGTTTTATGAGCAAAAATTAACTAATGTACACTAGATTAGATGAGATTAGAAATGGAGTGGCTCTTTGTCGTATGCGACCTTTGCAGATATATTGTGGTCTTCCCTATTCTTGGAGCTCGATATCTAGCTTTATTCTTTTACTTGATCTTACCAAAGGTCAGATCTTATCTTTTCTTCGGCTTTGCCTATCTCTTCCAATATTACATTTGGGCTGATACCGCGAAAGGGTTCCACAAAAGTGTCTTTCAGTCCCTTTCTTTGCTAGTCCATCCGCTATTTCATTTCCTTCTCTCCCGGTTTGTCCTGGAAACCACAGTGAGGTTACTATATTGTTCTAGCCTAGTTCATTGAGTTTGCCTAGGCATTCCCACACCAAAAATTAATGATTTGAAAATGTTTTTGTATTTAATGGGTCTATTGGTTTTATCTATCAGAACACCATCTATTTGTGTTTCAATTTTGAACAAAATAGACATTTTCCACGAATAAACAATACTCGTTAGTCTCTTAATAACCAATAAAAATCACCAGGGATATGGAACAGTGGAAAGAAAACAATTCAATTTGCATCGAGTTAACCTCATCATGTACCTAGCCTTGGGGATTACGACATCCGAGAATGAAAACATCTTCAGACAAAATTCAAACAGTATTTCCGACTCCGTTGATTTTGTAAGCTGCTTAGTAATTGTCTAATCTACCCTTGCAATCTACTCTACCCTTCTTCCAAACATATTCTCTATAAATCACCCTCTCCGCTCAAATCCTTAAATAATATTCTTATTTCACTCTCTGCGTCATAATTACCGAATTGCTACTGTTAATTAGTCACCCTTCTGTAGAAGGGTTGTTTTACATTTATCTTGGATTTTTGATGAATTCGAATACAGTTATGTACAAAGTGTTGCTGATGTAATTTCTATTTTAAATTTCAACTCGACATACTGAAAAAAGGTGTGAAGAAAAGGATAAGAAAATGTGTTTCCAACAAATATAGGGAAACATTAATTAACTAAAAGTGAGAAATGTAAAAGGGTTGGATTGAATTTAGATTTTACATAAAAGAAGAGTCGTGGAGGGAAAATACAATGCGCAAAATAAAAGGATAAGATGTTGGAAGGAGGAAGTGGAGTGAAAAACAGGTGAAAATATATATGTTCACATGATAAAGGTACTAGTCAAATGCAAAGATAAAAACATACGAGAAATATTGAAGTTTTTAAGTTTTGGGACAAATTGTCTTCATAATATGTATTTCCAAGAATTTACCATCAGTTATTGTTTCTACTTTATTCAGTCAACTGTAATTTGAAATTTATAATTTTGTTTTGAATATTGCTTTGTCGTAAATTTGATACGGATGAAGCTAGTGGGTTTTTTGGTATGATTGAGACAAGTCGTCTTCAGAAGTTTAGAATGTTTTCCTTATCGAAAGTATGCAGAGGCATTGATTGGCTCTAATTGATAATTAAATAAAATCGTTATAATATATAATAATATAATATAATACGAGGATGTATTGATATCTAGTTAGCCTAGACTAGTTCTATACATGAACAAAATATTGCGTTACCATAGCAACGAACAATAACTTATTAGAAGTGCCAGTGTGAAATTTGACGTCAAAAAAGTAAACCAGAGTTTCGCAATGAATTAAAAGAAAAAAGATGTCCACCGAAATTGTGAAAATCGAAAAATTGGAGTATCGAGCCATCATCAAGTACCTGTATTTAAAAGGATTAAGAGGTAAGCAGATTTACGAAGATATGCTTAATACCCTTGGTGATCAATGAAACGGATATCTGAAGCACTGAATATTTCATACGAACGCGTTCATCAGTTAACAAATCAATGAACTTGAAAAATAAAAATAACGAACAATATTGATGGACAAACCTAACCAATAAAACTAATAGACTTATCGACACTGTAAAAACACTTAGTCTGAAGAAAATCTCTGACCAGCGAATGCAATCTCTTCCGTGTATACTTGAAATTATTATTCAAATATGGCGCATTATTGAAGTAATAAGGGTGGATTCTTTTCAAATTAACACAATCTGTAATGTTGTCACAAGTTATTACAAGTCATTTTGTGTATTCAATCAAGTTCATTTCAATTTCCAGTAAAGATTACTTTTGGGCACTTTATTGCTTGTTAAAAAGGCATTTAGCATCTCCGTTTGAAAACACAGACACATACGGTTATAACGAATGAATTGATTAAAATGTATGCCAATATCAAAATGTACGACCAAAATATACATCAAAAGTTTTAATTTTACAGCCCCAATAATTGGATCGCGTAATTAAATTTCTGTATTTATTCAGCACTTTGGAATCACTAATAAAATATATTAGGCAAATAACCTTTGAATATTTGAATTATTTGAAAATTTCTGTTGGGACAAAACCATGGTTTGATTAATATTCCGGTTATCATTATTTTATTTCATACCTGCTTTCGTATGAGTTTTATTATTATTACACAAAAGTCATGAGATAGGAATTGCCAAGCGTTATTGTTCAATATTTTCACCAAAGGAATTTGCAATTTATTGCGGACAATTACATTACATGTCGAACTGATTTATAAATTATACAGTGTGTAAAAGCCAAAACGGAATAAATTCAATATTTAGGTTACTGTACATATTTTTAAAACTATATCCCGAAACACGTCAAATTGAAATTATAAATTGACATTCTTCAACGTGAAAATTCGATCCCTAACTTCAACCCCCTTCCAATGACAGGTACAGCCCTCAATATTTTCAAAATAGGAAGTACCGGCTTGTGATATATCGTTTGGAACGTCTGTTCATTCTACTCGTATATTCAAAAATGTTAACGTTTATTGTAACAATTAACATAGAATAAAATAAAATCATCTGGTTACATGTTGGTATCAATTTAATATATAATTGCAACTGACACTCAGCATGATTAAATAAGACCATAACCTACAACCCCACGTCTACGCTTAACATGCATCCCGATCCAAATTTCACATAAATGCGCCGCTTAATCCTATAGCTATTCCAGGTTTTATCCGCTGTCCTCGTTATGAGAGGGATTCAAAGAACTTTAAGTACTTATCAAGTTTTATAAACAGTAAACATACTTTAAAAGCTTAATGACCCTCTTCAATTTTCTGGACCTCATGGTAAATGCTTCTACGCAAACAGAACAGCGATATTTCCTTCGAAACAACCTGTTTTCTTCCCTTTTTTGTTGTTAAACTCCTGCAGCGGTATATGAATTTGTTTAGCCACATAAATAGTTGGTCTCGGAACCATTGCGAGACTGCGACGAATAGATTGCAAAGAAGATCAGGACACTGCAGCCCGAATGGGCAAATCGAAAAGCTCAGACTAGTGGAGCAAAGTACCAAACTTATGGAAAGAAAAGCCTACAGATGGCCAGTACTCAACATTTGGAAGGCTTTTGGCTAGAATTTTATGAAATAACTAATCACATTTCCTACTTAAGTGACTTTTCAAATTTTTTTATCTGCAATTTGAACATGAATCGCCTTTTTTTAAATGATAACACTATTTATCAACCAAATAATTTCCACTTCATTATTGTCACCTAACAACTCTTCATTGTGAACCCTTGGAAGTTGAAATTCTGTTGTAAAGCTGCTTATATTGTGTCTGCTCTATTGGTTACCTCTTTCTTCTGGATACCGACTGCTTCTGGAATTATAATGATCCCCTCTACTTCGTTGATAATTATTGCAGCTTACACACTGCTCCTTCTTACTTTCACGTTGGTTAGAATTTCCTCTATTGTTTCCTTGATGCTGTTCGCATTTTATCCAAGACCCTCTACCAATTCTCGATTGACCAAAATATTTTTTATAGTGTCCATGTTCTGCGCAGTTTTGTAACAATTGCTCTTCTGCTTCTTTGTACCCGTTCAGTTCTCGGTGAAAAAGACATTCGAGTTCACATCTACATTTCTGGTTTCAGTTTCATCTCCCAAATTTATCAATCGTATTTTACGTTTTTCAAATCACAAAGTTTGATCATCTTTTTTTGGTATGTCTATCAAATTTTTAATAATGCTTGAGAATTTATTAATCTGATAAGAAGTTTTGTGTTCAAAAATCTGCTGGAAAAGTTCTTGCTTCAGTTTTTTGGGATTGCCATGGAGTTATCTTGATTGATGTTTTGGATAAGGGTAGAACAATAACTGGAGATTACTATTCGATATTACTGACCACTCTACGGGAAAAAATTAAAGAGAAAAGACGCGGAAAGCTATCCAAAGGTCTTTTGTTTTTGCAGGACAACGCCCCTGCACACAAATCTCATGTTGCAATGCAAAAAATTCGTGATTTAGGGTTTGAATTACTAGAACACCCCCCTTATTCACCAGATTTGGCTCCGTCCGACTATCATCTATTTCCTCAACTGAAAAAAAGTTTAAAACGTAAATTTTCTGTGGAGGTCTGGTTTGCAGAGCAAGAAGAAACATTTTTTTTGAAAGGTCTAGAGACGTTGCAGGTTCAATGTAATAAATGTATCCAATCAAGAGGAGAATATGTTGGGTAATAAAATATTTTGACTTTGAAATTTTGTTTGGTTCTATAGTAGGCTAAAAATTTTTCAATATATCCTCGTTATAATATCTAACATAATGGATTAATACCAACAAAATTGAAATTGATGTTCATCAGTTTCGTCCATGCTATTTTGTTACAAAATATTTACTCAAATTTCTCTGAAAATGCCTTGACCGGCGAAAGCTCTTGTGAGTTATTCACGAAATTCGTCCGCGAGATAAATGCAACGGTTTTTGTTGGTCTTTGATCGCCATACCCACCTCAAACTTTGCTTATTGATGCAGCTTTGGAGTTAATTACACATTTATAAGACACCTTAAAATTTATTTTTCCATATTAAACCATCTAAGTTAAAACTCAATTAATGTTAGTACCCTCTGAAGTACAATCTTATCCGGACTTGGTCATAACATTTTATGCCAATAACGAACAAACCGTTGAAATTGCGTCGCTTTATTAATGCAATTAGTGGTAAAAACTAACATTAACGTTTATGGTAACTAGATTTGTTGAATTTTAAAGTCCTATTTAATCTGTAAACGTTTATTCGTGGTTTCGTTCCAATTACAGAAGAATGGGTTTTATCAACCTTAATAGAAGTTTTATAAACTGGAAGCTGGAATGATGGATATTTTTCATACATTAGCTTCACACATGGAGTTTTTAAAGGAATTCATTCAACTCTAGCTCCAGCAGGACAACAACGATATTATATTGGAGTTTATTGCTTCATCACTGTAAAAATTTCAATATTATTATACAGTTTTAAGTATAGAAAATCCCAATTATCTCGGAAACGGATTGCATGATTCTTGTAGATTTTGGTGTGCAGGTATTTTTTTATACAGGGTGTTCCATCTCAGACGAGCCACCCCGTATATTGCTTATCCCATATTGATTGGAAAAATTTCCCGAAGCACGTCGGATGATTTTTTTTGGGGGACATCTTTTGACGTATATTTGAGGCTTGAACAAGCAGCCCCCTAAAAGGGGGCGCTTCAACCCCTCAAAATTGAATAGGGAAGAGGGGTTGAGTGATACTTCACATTCTTAAAAAAAATTAATAGTTTTATCATGCTTACAATCAAAAAAAATCAAAACTGCGTTTTTAAATCAAATGTTCAAATTGTCCTCCATTGACTTTTATACAATAATACAGCCTTGACTGAAAACCGTCTCTAACATGGTCCAGCATAATTGGAGTTATTTGACGACACTCATTTACAATTCGTTGGCGTAGTTCGTCCAAATTTTCAGTCACAAAAATCTTGGACTTAAGATGTCCCCACAAGAAGAAGTTCAGGTCAGGAGATCGGGCAGGCCACTCCACAAGGCCTCTTATTCCAATCCAACGACCAGGGTATTGTAAATTGAGGTATTGGCGAACTGGTGCGGCGTAGTGAGGAGGTCCGTCATGTTGGAAATGCAATTGTTGTTCAATTAGTAGAGGATCGTTTTCTAATTTTTCTGTTATTAACGGATCAATCAAATTTTCCAGCATTTCAAGATAAATTTCTCCATTTAAATTACCAGCAATAAACAGAGGTCCAATTAGGTGGTCTCCCAAAATTCCTACCCAAACGTTTAGCTTTTCCGGATATTGAGTGTGAGCTTCTCCAAATACATGAGGATTTGTATCGCTCCAAATTCTACAGTTATGCCGGTTAACCTCTCCATTAAGTGAAAAAGTGCATTCGTCAGAAAAGCAAACGTTGTACAAGAAATTTGGGTTATTGTTGATGCACTCGGCCATAATTTCGCAAAACTCTTGCCTTCGATCAAAATTATCATCATTTAATTCATGAATTAATTTAATGTTGTACGGATGGAACTTGTGTTTTTGTAAAATTCTGTAAACGTTATATTGGCCAATACCGGAAACCGCAGAAAGTTGTCGGACAGATTGCGTGTTTGGCATAAGCTGGACATGGCCCAATACAGATTTTTTGCTTCAAAGCCAATAGGTAGAATCAATTTAAATTACGTTATTTCTTGTATGTTGCTGTTAATCCATTTTAAACTTGATTGGGTACACGTTTTGTGACAAGTAACTTCAAGAAAAGTTTATTATGCATTGAGACGGTCTATTTTAATATTCTCGATAAATCTCGAGTTCCAAACTTCTTAATGAATAATTGAGTGCTGTACATTTTTCTTTAGAATTACCGAAGTTTGAAGCTTCTTCGAGAATTAAAATACACGTCTGGTGGTACATGAAGTCAGTTCTTTAATAAAAGTAATATAAATAATTTCAATTTGTAAATAGTCTATGAGGTTAAACTTTTTTCTAGAAATGAATTCGTTTACATTAAATGTGAAATTTTTTTGACCAAGCAGTTTTGCAGTAACAAACGGAAAGTATTCTTCCTCCAGCATCACAAAAATTAGATAAATTGTTGAAATGTTTTTTTTTTCAAACATCTACACTACTGAAATATTAAAAATCAAAAAGGGAGATAGGGTGGATTGCATGAAATTGATTGAAACGAAATTTAATGACAAAGCATTTTTAGTTTAGTTTCATGAAAAATAGGGATCTAAATTATTACGAGATTCCATTTCGACAAAATGTTTTACTTGATTTGATATTTCATTTGCATGTGATTCCAAATGATTTCGGTGCATTATTTCTTTGATTATTACTATATAGTTTGACGTTTTCATACCAGTCGATGAAAATTTGGGGATAAAAAACAATTTTTGACATTCTAAAGAATCCTTGTAACAAGTTATAACTGAATTCTACGAAACAAGTAGATTGTTAAGGATTTTTATGTAACTAAGAATAAGGTCTACTCGAAAAACCCTCTTTAGACCTTGTTTATTTACTAGTTTACTGTAGTTATAGTTGACGTAAAAGATATAGTGCCAGCTATCTAATCGTATATCTCCTTTAAGTTATCTGAAAGGTGTTTATATTATTTTCGTCTACTTACCAAACATAATTCTATATTGTCTTTGTACTTTGACCCATCAGTCCATCCTTTCTTAACCGTATCGTGTGTATCACACCGAGTTTCGTCCAAATAGATAATTGCTAATAAATATATGTAGACTTACTTACAATTTCCACACAAAAACACACACACTTTCTTGATGTCAGACCACCGACTAAAGAGAACACCTGCAGCCATCCCTCAAAAATAGTTATAGTTCAGTCAAACTATCAAAGGCACTCACTCGCTATCGCTCGTTCGTGCTTTAAACAGTTTCGTTTGTTAATCGCATTCATTAACAAACTAGTTTCTTAAATAACTATTCACGATCATAAGTTGAAATTATAACATTAAATGAATTTATCGTCAACTAAGTAAGCATTTTAAATAATTATAATATTGACTGGGCTATGACGGTATTCTCTGGTGTTAGAGTCAAACGAAAAGCCGGTGACTATAGCTCTTACGCCAACTATACAATTGCTTTAGGGCTAAAAATCCTACTTGTTCCAATACTTATGCTTCAGAACTAATAAATGTACAATTTGTTCATACACTGATGAATAAGAATTGTCAAAAACCAGTTAACGAACAGGTGAATGAACTAGAAACATATGTACCCCTCACTAGTACAGCCTGTGGCATTTTATTTTTGAATCTTGAAAGGAAACAGCGTAGTGGTCTTAAATTATTTCTTTTTGGCTAATTTGATAAAAGTGAGAGATTGAATTATTATGATCGAAAGAGTATGCAGCACTCAAATATATTTATAAAACACAATAACAGAAATTATGTTTCCATTTAGATTATACAACAAAGTTTATCAACGATGTCCACAATAATCATGTAGATTACTTTTCAAACAAACAAAATATCAGTAACATAAATATGCACTTCGAAAACTATTTCATGAGTTACTGTAGTTCAACAATTTCTGATTCGTTATGTTGATTTAGTAGTTCATTTCTAATTCTCTCATTCGTAAATTATAATGTTATTAAGTTCATGCTACTGGGAAATCGTGATTCGCTGAAAGTTGGAACGTAATCAATCACATTAAAAATTACTTCACATCTAGGCTATTTGTTTTGTATTGGGATTTCTTGGATATTAAATAGAATACTCTTCCAAGTGGAATGTTAAAATAGTATCTTTTATGTAGAAAATTTAGTGAAGAATTCACGAACCCCTGGTACTACCCCTGGCCTATAAAGTGGAGCAGGTTTCGAAAAACCTGTATTTTATTTCACTTCTTGTGGTTTCAGAACAATCAAACCATTTTATCACGAAGACATTTTTCACTAAACCTACAAATAATAGTATATTCTTCAACGAGTGTAGATATTATTCATGCGGATGAAGTTTCCAAAACGAGCGAGCGCAGCGAGTGAATTTTATAATCATCCAAATGAATAATAGCCATTCTACACAAGTGAAAGGCTATACCTACTTTCTCCACGCCTATGCATAAAAACAGTGTTCCATTGGGAATCGAACCTCGATCAACCTCGTAAGATTCAAGTATCTCTACCCCTGAGCTATCGACCACATTTGTTAATAAAAATGTAAAGATCATAGTCATAGGTTACTTATATTTTCAATAGAATCTATAACATAAATATACGCATTTCTATTTCATTCTTGACTGGTGTGAAGAATTTATAACATTAATTTTGACGTTAGAATTGTCAATAATACCTTTTTATTACTTTCCGCTCTACACTCGCCTTATTTAATAAAGAAATCAAGGGTCGTGGACAAAGTATAGAATTCTACTCGCAATTTATGGCCATTATTCACTCGGATGACTTGCGCCCCTCGCCTACGGCTCGGGACGCAAAAGTCACCCTGCTTGATTAATGGCTATCATCAATTCGTTTAATAATATACTATATTCAGCTAAACATGTGTAAATAATTTGTGCATTATTATATAGTAGTGGAGAAAAATATTTCTCCTCTTGAAAACCTCATATGCTCGTATATTATTTGAATACATATTATAGTCTGAGCTTATCGTGACGCACTCTGTACGACAACACATTATTCGAATAGGTTTTTGTTGGTATCGTCACCCACCATTACTGGAGATTTACAAACACAAAGTATTCCAGTATTTACCTTCTATAATCGGCTCTGCCTTAATAAAACGTAGTGTAATATTATGCGATATCGGTTACATACCGATGAAAGGATGTTATAAGCTTTTAAGCTGATGCCATTGTATAAGAGCTATAGATAGAGGACTGACTTGCTATATTTGACAATGAAATAAGCTGAGAATATGGTTAAGCTCATAAGAAGCACAAGCGAAATTTCATTGAGATTGTTTTGAGAATAGGGTTGAATCAATCAAAATTAAGGAAAATTATTCTTGTGAGAAATATAAACAAAAGTAATTAACTGAAATATAGTCGAATGTTTCTGCTGATTGTGTAATTGTTGAATTAGAGCGTCAGATAGGGACCAATTAAAGAAAAAAATTATTATTCTTGGGATGCTACCGGTTGCCATCTTCAGAGGCAGCCAGGCTCTACTGAAAGCGAACGATTCCATAGAGGTCAACTTTAAGCTAGTATGGGATTGATAAAACGCACCATGGCAAGGTCATGGTAGCCTGGGTGCCAGGGAACAAGGGCTATAAGGACAACGAACTGGCGGATGAAATACTCATCAATGTCATTCAATGTAGCGAAGCCCTTCTACGAAGTAGTCAAAATCTCACCAGGGCAGAGACAGACGAAATAGTTTATTAGAGGACAGACCCAATAAGCAAAGATAAGAAAACTGTCGAAGCCGTAGCGGGTACGTTGACAGGACTCTGTAAGCTTAACAGACTCGCGAAGCTAATGGGATTCACAGAAGAAGCCACGTGCAGAAGAGAAAACTGCAGAGGACTATACTATTCCTGGCGAATGTGCAGTTTGTTGTACTAGGCAATGAGAAGAAACGAACGAAAAAGATCAGTCTCGAAGCTGGATGGCTGTTTAAAAATAGTTGGGCTGGAAAATAAAATCTAGGTTCAAAGTACCTTAATGAATCTGAAGAGGTCGCAGATAATTAGCCACTTTATCAAATCTAACGCAAGCGAAACAATGAAACAAATATATGAAAAAATATTGTTGTTCAATATCCCAAAAAGACACACCAAATATGAAATAATTGATTTGTTATAAATTTTTATCTTAAACTGCTCACATGAAAATAAATTGATTTGTTGTTTTCCAGATGTTCAATAGCTATTTCTGATTATAAATTTTCCGCAGACCAGCAACAAATTCTTAGCTGGCTTTAATATTCCACTTCATTTTAAAATGCGGCTTAGGTATCCTTGGAATTTAATTATCACCCTTACGGAAATCTGAGCAATTTCGGTACGCGGTTGGGTTTCCAATCAAACCTTAAACTCTAACGAACTTTGATAAAATCCTAAAATCCACTAAAAGTGATGAAGAGGAAAAACGAATAGAGACCAAACACGCACACCTAACTTTCTGGAACATTAAATCAACAAAACAGGTAGTTGGAATGAACAATATTGAGAGAAGTGAAAAAAGTTTTTTTCAATTCATAACAACTTACTTTTCGGTATTCTCGATGTTATTATTAGAGGGTATAAATCTTCCATTTTATATCTATGATTTTATCCTAGATATGTTACAGTGGTCCTACTAAGAGCCACCTGAATGTGCCTTCCAGTTTTTAAGTTGGTTTTTTCCAGGTCTTATGATGGGAAATGTAGCTACTTCTGCTGTCTGGTCAGCTCATTAATTACCCAATGTTATCCAGATGATCATGGGTGTTAAAGATTTAATAAGCTTATCATTATTATCGATCCACATTATCTGTCAATCATTACACTGAATATTTCCCTCATGTGTAAAAAATCCCATGAGAGGCGTGCAATTATCTATTGATTACAGCGGTAACTGCAATGTAGAAACCGAAAGAGCACTGCGATAATTGCATTGTTTACATATCCACGGTAATCCCATTGTGAATCCATGATAATTAAAAATAAAATCAGTTTGACAAGTGAAGTCAAAAAATATTTTTAAAAATGTCTCGTTTCGGATGTGATTCATTGGGAACCAAAGAACACCAAACACAACTAGTCCAGTAAATAAAGACCGAGAAACCCCCCAACCTGTTCATCTCATTATTGTCGGACTTTTTTTTTGCAACTTGTAGGTATTCACGGGTAGATTACTCTCTGAAAATGTGTCCGCGAAATTTGCGGAAGGGGCTGAAAAATGGCCAATAATCCCAAAAACTGAGTTTTCCGCCGATATCTCCGGAAATATGACACTCAGAGAAGTGGGGTTTTGCTAGGAATGGAGAGCAGTTTATTATCTACAAAAATGATTTTCATCATTTTTGTCAAAGTTTAACCGTTTTCGAGATAAACGGGCCCAAGCGTACCTTGGATTTCGAACTGCTGCGCGGCGTCTCCGGGAGCAAGCTCTGTGAATGAAGGCATGGCTGGGCGGGCAAATTGGCCCATAACTTGAGTAAAAATTAATCTTTTTTCATGATTCAAAGTGCATATGAAAGGAGGGACCAGTACCTATAACATCGTGTAACTTTTTCGTTTTTTTATTTTCCAGGAATATTGAAAAAACTGGCCAAACTTTATTTTTCCTGAATATTTGACCGCCCCTATCATATTTTTTAAATTAAGCGTAGTTTTACTGAAACCTTTTGGATAATGGGACTTTGATAGGTGGTGAATGTATTCCAAAAGAATGAATAAATAATTTTTGTGTATTTTTATAAACAACATGTTTTTCTTGGGACGTTTTTTTTTTGATTTCCGGAGTTTTCTGAAAATTCTCGGGTCTACCGCAAATTGATAAACAATGATTGGCAATATCGGTCTTCAATGCACACCATGTGAAAGCTGAAAATGTCCTCTTTTCGATGGTTTTTAAAATTTTTGGCTAAGTTTTTTAGTTTTCCGGAAAATTTTTGCAAGCCTTTTTTGCAAAAAATATTGATCCAGGGACAAAAATGATGGGAACCATTTTTGTAGGTAATGAACTGTACTTCATTTCTAGCAAAACCCCACTTCTCTAAGTGGCATATTTCGGGAGATATCGGCCAAAAACTGAATTTTAGGGATCATGGGCCATTTTCCAGCCCCTTCCGCAAATCCCGCGGAGGACATATTTTCAGAGAGTAATCTACACATGAATACCTACAAGCTGCAAAAAAAAAGTCCGACAATAATGAGATGAACAGGTTGGTGCCTTTATTTACTGGACTGAACAGACAATACGTGTGGCGACAGTTTATGAGCCTTTGTGCTGAAAAAAAATATACATTGGATGAAACAACACAAATCAACGTTTTGGCAGGAATATTAACGGACTGGGCATTCAATAAGCGTAAGCAAAATGGTGAAGAGTACAAGAAATTCACTGTTAAAACAATTTGGAACGTCACCGCAAAATTACTAATGAATAAGTTTTTCACCGAATATAAAATTATTTTTAACCCTTTTACTGACATCGAATTCAAAACAGCCAGAGATGAGAAAAATGCCAAGAGAAAACAATTACAAACTGATCCAGCGAAAAGAAAAGAAAGTGCAGTTTTTCTAAAGTACGATGAATTTCACAATATGGTTCATGGTTGTGATGAAGACACCCCAGATGGGTTACAAAGAAAGGTATTTTTTGTTTTTGCTTTTGAGTTAGCTTGGAGTGGTGGAGAAGGCTACAAGTGCTCAATTTCATACTTTAAAGAAGAAAAAAAAAACATAGGTGAAAAAACAGGAAGGATTATTTACGACCCTGTATTTACTAAGACAAGGCAAGAAGGGGGAAAACCATGCGCTTCGCCGAAATGGCTAATAATGAATAAAATCAATCCTGATTTGTGTCCCATTGGATTATACAAAAAATTCTTAGAAAAATGGGATGGAATAAAAACAAATCGACTTATTCTTTCCATAAAACTCGCTTGGAAGTTGAACAAAAAATGGTTTAAAGAAGTTCCCTCTGGACGAAATACAGTAAGCACTCTTTGGTGTCGGGCAAAATATGAAAATGAACTCATGCAGTTTTTAAACAACACGCTGTCATGCAAAATTATCGGTAATTTTGATGCACTTGTGCAATTTATTTCCGATTATTCAAGTAAACTACCTAACGTAATAATTTTTTTAGAGGGGGGGAATGCACCATCAGTGGTTAAGTAACATCGATGTGTGGGGATATCCCTTATTGGTACGACCCACTAAAACCCTACCTCTGACAACAAATCTCACTGGTAAATGATGTTGTCACCCTGGACCCGCTATCACAACGTAATAGTTATAAATAATAATAGATAATAAGTATTAATAATAAAAAATGATAAATAATAATAAATAACGATAAAAAATAATAAATAATCTTAAATAATAATAATAAATAATGATAAATAATGATAAATAATGATAAATAATGATAAATAATGATAAATAATGATAAATAATGATAAATACTGATAAATAATGATAAATAATGATAAATAATGATAAATAATGATAAATAATGATAAATAATAATGAATAATAATAAGTAATAGTAATAAATATAACAGTAACGCCGCTGTGTCTTCACTTTCATTCAGCAAACCGATTTTTCTATTGCATAGCTATTTTTAGACCGATTCCGGGAGGGTATGTAAAAAAATTGAATAAGGAATTTTTTCAAAACAACATTCCAGCTGCCCAACCTATACGATGACATCTAATGAATAGTACGACCATATACTAAACATTTAATCTATGGTCTACCTTAACGTAATACACTCGAAAACTACTAAACGAGTAACATTTGATTTTAAAACAAATATACAAGCTAATTAGTTTCAATGGTTTAATTTGAATATAAATTATTTTCAAACTTATAAATTGGTCTGATAGAGTAATTAAGTAATGTTTTTACTATTTAATAATGTAATTAAATTATTAATCATCCCCATAATAATTAAACGTTAATATTTCAAACATATATTATGATATTAGATTAAATTTATTTTCAACTATACAAAATGTAATAATAGTGACTCTCTGATTTAGAGGAGTGCATGGATATTTTATCGGTTCACCAAAATAATGCAGTGAGTACATTAAATATAAATTTTGGTGCAATTATTATAATAAATACCATATTTAAAAGCTTTTATTAGTGAGATACATCTCAAAATAATTGGTAGATATATAATACATTATATACGTGGAAAAACTTAATAAGCAATATGAATTTACTTCTGAAACAGGCTCTATAGTATACAGAGTGAGCCAAAGAAAACAGTCCACTCCGATTTTGGCAGTTTTCATTAGATTTTAAGGAAATTAGGAAACTCGTCGATTTTTGTTTTAAGGGGAACACATTTTTACGATACAGACATCTGTCATTTGTCAACCCCCTCCCTTCCATTTCACCAACCACTTATTTTTAAATAGTGCGGCACACCATTAGATTTATATGGAGTATTCAGAGTATTCAGAATTTTAATTTGTTCCTTATACGCAATAGTTTTTCTCGCCAACACTCTTTTGGTATTTTGTTTTTCTAATTTACATATACAATCGTTAAAAATCGTTTTGCCTGTAGCATCTAAGCGATTTAAATTTTAATATGTATGCTTTGGCCTGTGACTGTATCGGTTTTTCAGGAATTTCGAATTAAAATAGCTTTAAAAATCTCATACATCGCACTCATAGTCTCACCAAAAGATTTTGTAATAGTATGGAGTAATAACGATTCCAAGAGGGTATGGAAACAATTTTAAAGCTTTTTAAGTCTTAAATAAAGAAGTACATAATTGTGTTGAAAACAAGAAAAAACGGAGCCTTATCAAAATTTTTCAACAAGTATAGAACCGTTTATCCATTAACCTAACTTCTTCACGTGGTTTTACATCTCGGTGGACTCAAACTAAACATAAACATCAGTCGTATGTGCCAAAACAGGAACACAGCAAACTCCTGGTCAAAAAACCCTTGGAGACGCTGACCAATGAAATACTAAACCTTAGCAGGGGCCAAATAAGGATAGTGACGGGTTTACTCACCGGTCACTGTACCCTAAGGAAGCACATGCATACAATCAGCATATATAACCTATCTGCCGGTTGTGCATGGAAGAGGAAGAAGCAGCATCTCACATTATCTTCGGTTGTGAAGCATTATCTCACTGGAGACATAGGACTAGAATATCCAAGGGAGGATTTCTCCAAGAAGAACCTAGTGAAAAGTCTGTTGAGCCTGATAAGGGCTACTGGTCTCTTCATATAAACGGCACAACCAAGAGCACAAAAAGTCTAAAGGCTGAGGTGCCGAGGAATCTAAGAAGTTATTTTCTTCCCGTACACAAAATATTTATAGCTATTCATGTTTAGGACACACAATAAGAGAACTCAAATTTCAAAAATGCAAAAACAAAAAAAATTTCAATTCTAGTAATAATTTCGAACTCTTCTGATTGAATGTCGAATGAAAAGGTCAGGATCATATCATTCAACAAATCGTTAGTGCGACCAATATACTTTCACGTCACACCTTTTTTGCATCCTTCTTCGAACGAAGCTCCCTTCAACATTTTCAGCTGACTATGGCTACTCTGCTCTTTTCACATTACAATATTGTTATTATCTTGTTTTTATTAACTTGTAAAAGACCGTTAGAATGTTAAGTTCTTTTTTACGTCCTTTTTAAACCAGACCCTTTCTAGATTACGATCAATATACAGCGTAAGTTGGGGATCGTTGGCGATACTCGACACTAAACACAGTTTACCACCACACCAACACTATACTTTATATTATCTTGCGAGCGTTCCAATAACTAAGTTCACTTCTTCAGAGACTGAGTTTACCTCACTTTTAAAAATGTTTCATGATATAAATAGGAATCCTAAGAAATTACGATGAAGTCCTTCAAACTGTTCAAAATATGACTAATAATATTTTTCAATATCAATTTTTGATTTAGAATCCAAATCCACCAGGCAAATCATTCAAATAACTGAGTTGAAAGTATTGGCAAATGAACTCGAAAAAGTAGTAATTTACTTAAATGATGGCACCCTTTTTGTCCAATTACTTAGTTTCATGTTTAAATTAGCTAGTCTTTTCATATAATCCATGGAGTAGATAAGTTTTACTTTAAAATATTATTGTTTTTATTGAATTTTTCATCTTGAAAAGTGTGCCATCCTATGAACTCATTGAACTCATTTGATAAGATGGCATACACTTTTGAGATATATTATGCGTTCGCAAGCTTACCTATGCACCACCATGCCCAGCCAGCTTTATTCTATGATTGAACAGTCACAACTCACAACCAACTAAAGTACTTTTTATATCAATTTGGTATGATGGCACCCTATGCTACCATATTAAACATCTCGGGTGCTATCATATCAAAAATTGATAGGCGACAATGTTTCGTTAGGATCCCTGTTAAGACTCTCAGTGCAGTTTTACTTTGACTTAGGCATTCATTTGATCTGAACGGTGATATAGTAGAATTTTTGATTGTCAAAGCCCTACTAGATCTTTCCAATGGATAGATCTTTCCTTTTCTTCTGCTTTGCCTGTTTCTTCCAATATTTCATTGGAGCTGATACCTCAAAAGGGTTCGCCGCTGTTACAGTATGTTTGTGGTGGTCTCTAGCACCTCTAATGGGTTTGGATTCGACTAAATTCAAATAAGAATCGCTAAAACATACCTGGGATGCCATCATATCTACATCTCCCCTACTCCCACAGCGCCATGTGCCTACCTTCTATTCAAAATCGTCCCATTCCTTACAAGGAAAAGGTTGTATGTGCAATTTTAAGAAAATGGAGAAATCAGCAAAATACGTTTTTGCGACCTGTTTTTCTGCACCAAAATACTACAGGTTTTACGAAAGTTTCAGTTGTTCAAATCGATTACAAACGTTATTTTTGTAGTTACTATTGAATAAAATCGTATAAATTAATTTTTTTTCGTGGAACGTTACATACACCCTTATGCTCTTTCTCAATATCACAAATAACTTTACATAATATGCAGCAAAACAGGACTAAAAAATACAAACAAATTCCTAAAATTGTGAAAAAATATTCTATGGAATCTGATCAAAATTATGTTCTTCCTGATAAGGTTCAGAAAGTCGATCGACTTCATTCCCACTACAAGGAAGAGATTGATAGAAAGTATGATACATGGTTAGCATGGCATCTATTTTACAGAGGTTCACAAGACTTTTCTTCTTTTTTTCTGATATTTCTAGAGCTCCTGTGTATTTTCTCTTTATTTCTAAGTTAACATTAAGGTTTTCTTTTTGATTTTCCGCTTTTGGCGCTCTATTACTTTCATCCAAGTGGGTCTTCAAAGGATTTCTTGTATTTCTTTTTGATCCTCGAAAAAGTGTTGTATGTTTTGTCCTCAAGTTGGGTTTCACACAAACTATTCGATCGTCTAATGGCATTTCAATAAAACTCTCTTGATCATGATCTTCTTTCACAAAAATAGTCATGGAAGACGTTTTCCTGAATTGAAGCAAGTTAATTTTCATCCAGTTAATGGTATTTCCATCTTTGTTATTAGACATTTTTTTACTAGATAAAGACATTTTTAGTGCTTTTAAATCCAAAATATCACTAAAAGAAAGTACCTGAACATGATAAGGTTTTTTTATACGAGCGGTCCTAATGATAGTAGGCCATTCATGCACAAACCACCTTTTATCAATTTAGAAAAGAAATTTATTAAATTAAAGCAAATAACCAAAAAGACATCATATGGATTTATTTCGCACAAGCGACCTTTTTCTTATTTCTGGCTGCTTGCAAATGTACATACGTCTTCATTTTTTTTCAATTTTAAACGTGTTTAGAATTTTTTTCACATACCTACCACCTTTATCCTGATAATAGTATTCGTTGTTACAAGATTAAAATTGTTACATACGACCTTTTCCTTCTAACCTGACGATATCCAAATATGAAAAACCCTATGAGCCCTCCAGGAGATAATCAGTACCAAATATGACAATGTGATTTATGGGACTGACAACAATAATAAAATTGAAACTTATTTTCCACTCCAGTATACTCAGTTGAGCTCTCCACTATATTGCAATCAATTATTTCTATAACAAACGACTTCACTAGCATCTATTTATTCCATCACGTTCACAACAATTAGTTTGATATGTTCTTCCATTTATTCTCATTATTTAGGTGAAGTCAGAGAATGAATAATATATTTAAATGTAGTTAATTTATTCATTATAATCAAAAATCAATTAATTGTAGTTCATTTTTGTTAGTGGCTCACTTTTTAACAGTAACTGAGCCTGTGGAATGAGAGTGAGAATGTTGAAAGCTAATATAGAACACTTGGGGGGTAGATCCATTTTTTTTCTGGACCCGAAAATACTCGGACCTAGAAGTGGGATGCGATTTTACGAATAATTGTGAATTTGTCACTACTTTACAACTTTCATCGTCACAGTATAATCCAGTCCCAGCCAAATAGTAGTGACATTTTATCACAGAGTGACGCTGTAACTTATAATACCTTAAAATTTGCCTGTTCCAACTACGTTATCGCGACGAATTTCTGTCAACCGGCAACCTTTACACTAAATTCTAATATATCCTCAAACCGAATAGATCATTACAAAACACCTGACTTTGACAGGTCGGCCATATTGTTCTGGAGGATAACCGATCGGTTGGAGTTGAAGTTTGTGTGGTTTGGCATGAGCCGTAAGTCAGTTGGTTGTCATACAGACTTTTTAGAACAACGTCAATGTAATACATATTTTATTTGAATAATAAAAACTTTACAAATAAGTAACAGTTTTGGCGCAGTCAGTTAGCTGTCACTGAATTGAATTAAATAATAATTATTGAAATCGTTAACATGGGTTCCTAATTGGCTGGTTGCTATGAGCTTATTCGCATATTTTATTTCTGGGGCTCCTGTTTGCTTCTGTCGACTGAATTCAATTTTTTTATTGTATTATTCGTATTGTAATTAACTGATTTTTGATTATAATAAATAATCTTACTACATTTTCAACCCGAGTAATGAGAATAAATCAAATAAGACATTAACGTCATCTTCTTTTTATGTAAGATGAAAAATTACATCAAGCTATGTCTAATCCTAAAAAAGAAAATTTCTCTTCTCCAGAAAACCATAACAGACTAATAAGTTTTCAGGAAATGTCTCTACGAGCTGACGCCTGGAAAATCCTTCTACTTTTCGCAAATAGTCAGCATTATTGAGGTGTATTACGATATCATAAAAACCCATTGCACTTTGTTCGTTTCAGAAATTTTATTTTTTATATCATCGCGGTTGTTTTCACGACTTCACCATGAAATGACTCGACACCCGAGATCTTTTTAACTATCATTCATTTTTTTTATAATGTTCATCCAACAAAATGATGAATTTTATATACAATAATAAATCTTGAATTTACTGTTTGGACCCTCAGATTGTGGAATCTACTCATATCTCTCTTATAAATGAAACTAACTGTTTCTAATGAATTCCACTGTTTAATGAAAAAAAAAATCATATTAGTTCACTTTGTAGGTGTTGAGCGACAATTGGATATATTTTTCAATCATATTAATAATTTACATATAAAAATTAAATTTACATGGGACGTTTAAGGAAATAACTTAATTAATTTTCTTCATTTGAATATTCACAGTCAATGATATAATCCATTTTTAACATGCTTTTATTAGCTTCGCCTGTATTATGTTTGTATGTCTGTAACCGGCTTCTTTGGACTCGATTTTGACCCACTTTAGACAAACAGACTTAATTAAAACTTTGTACCCTTGTCAAGAACCCATGACAATACAATATAATAATAAAATAATATAGGGTATTCCACTTATAATGCAACCTTTAAACTTAATTTTTAGCCACTTCAAACGCTCAGATTCATTTGAAATTTTGCACACTCGTCTAGGATATACAATATAATAGTAAAACATACTAATTTTTCCTGAAAAACGGAAGAAATACAAAATTATAAAACCATGACATACGCTGGTAATATTTCTAATAATATTTCAACAAAGTCAAACCAGTCGAAATTTTGAAATTATATACAATGAAGATTTACGAGCACACAGCCAGATAAATCCAATTACGCAAAATACCTACTTTGCACCAAACATTCATTAATACCTAATACTGCATATAGGTGATAAGAAAGGAGTACTAGATTTCCTTGAAGAATTAGAAATTACGAGACTCACAGTATGAAGTCGTCAATGAACAGATGGATCTTGGGTGCTCCTCACTATTAAAATGTCTTAATTAAACAATTGTTAGATTAGTAGGTATAGTTTTCCTTGGTTTTCTATGTTTTAGGGTATCTCTATAGAGATAATAATACCCAATATATATGTTACCGTAAATACCCGAAATCCGTTAATACACGTAATAACTAGTGAGAACCCGAAATAACTAGGAGTATCGGTAAATTCGCGTTCTTACTAGTAAGAACGCGTAATTACGACGAGGTTTAGGAAAATAGCAAATTAAAACTTTTATTCGGCTATTTACTGAAATTTTCAGTTAGAACGCGTTCTTTCTAAGCGTAAGTTAGTAACCACTGAGTGTTACTCGATCTTTGCAGGGATTGGCTACATTTCATCTCGCGATGACTCGAAAGACAGGGGAAGGTTCCCCCGCACCTTGCGCGGCTCCATAATACGTTATTTTATCTGAAGTTGTTACTGTGTGTACCACGCCGTTTGCCGTTTGTTACTTTGATAAACGTTGTTCTTCGAAAAATGAATTCTTCGCTGATTGCTTGTGAAGAAAAATTTACGGATGATTTATTAAGTACGTGCAGTAAAGATCCCAAATTATCGAAATATACTATTATGAATAAAGAAACTTACGAAAATCTATTTCAAGAAATTAATGAAGCTAAACTGACAAAAAAGAAAACTACCCTACAGTATCGTCGCTTAAACCGTTTTGGCATCATGGAATTAAGTGGCGTTCAGCATATTATAGCAAAATCCAAGAATGATGAAATATTATATTACCTCCCAATTGAAGAAATCTTTGATGTTATCGAAGCTGCTCACGTAGCAATTGGGCATGGCGGTCGGGAAACAGCAAGAAAATATGCAAATATTACTACCAGAATGATAAATTTATTTCTGTCGATGTGCGAAGTCTGCAACAGTAAGAAGCAAGCCAATCGCTAATTCATCAGGCAAAAAAGATGAAAAGCAACAGTGATAAAACACATGCACCTGCAAACGGTGGCGATAATGTTACGGTACCTATTTCTGATGTGGATAAAGCAAAAGGTGCTTTCAGGAATATAATAGCTGTTGTGTTACTGAAGACCGACGACAACATGTACCAGTTAGGTACAAAAGATGGAGTCATAAATTATTTGTATACCAGATCCGAATTTGATATTTGCAAGCAAAAATTTATTGACATTGATTTAATAAGGAAAGATAAACAAATTTCTTTACGTCAAGCAGCTTCATCCAATTTTGGTTCTAGCCAGGGTTTTTTTATGTGCAAATGCACAAAAAATTGTAAAAGTAAATTATGCAAATGCAAAAAAAATAATGTTCTATGCAATTTAAAATGCCATAATGCAATGCAATGCAATAATAAGTAAGCTAAGTTATATTGTTCACTTTTGTTTGAATTTCGCTTGTTCTATGTTTCATTTGCTCTGTAAATTTTTTTTTGTGCAATAAATTAACTGAAACCAACCGCACTTGTTTCTCTAACAGATACTCACCTGCAATATCAATTTTAGGCATTCATATATTTTAAAATTCGGTTATTTACTGTTGTGTGCTTAGAAAGAACGCGTTCTAACTGAAAATTTCAGTAAATAGCCGAATAAAAGTTTTAATTCGGTAATTTCCTAGACCTCGTAGTAATTACGCGTTCTTACTAGTCAGAACGCGAAATTACCGACATTCCTAGTTATTTCGGGTTCTCACTAGTTATTACGCGTACTAACGGATTTCGGGTATTTACGGTAACATATACAAATAAAAGGAGAGTATTCAAATAAATCAAAAACACTGCCAAAAAGAGCAGTCTGGCAACGCTGGGAAATCGTTATTCCTTCTTTTTTGGCAGAGGTGGAATGGAGCTTTTTTGTGTGACAAGCCGGTTGTATGTAACCTAGAAAAATTGTTGTGTTAATAGTGTCCATTTTGTTGTAATATAAAAATGATAAACAACGTTGTAAGTGTTACTCCATTTATTATAAACACCTAGGCTTTAATATTTGTAGGTAATATCATTTCTCCTTTTTTTTTCTAATAATACACATTAAGTCAATCACAAGATAGGTCACGATTTGGTCTAACCAAAATATTGTACATCAGGTAGGCATCACTTTAAAAGTAACTTCTGTCTTTCTAACGAGGATATGTCAATCGAAATAATTATCAGTAGTAATAACTCAAGGACATTGATAATTGTTCGAAAAAACTTTATGAGAGATTTCGAAAGCTTGTTGCTTGGAAACAGACCGACGCCGCTAGGCAGAGGTCTGTTGCCTACAAGCAACAAGCTTGAGAAAGTTGTCATAACATTTTTGAGCATTTAACAATATCCGAGGGTTATTCGTATAGAAATTTTTTTGCTAATTATAGAAAAAATACAGAGCTAAAACAATTTATTTGAAGGTGACATTTCGAAATATTAAATATTTGAAACTTCAAAATCGAAATAAATCAATATGTGTCCATAGCAACGTAAAAATAGCCCATGGTCTGTTATCATAGAATGTTGACATGATCGGGTGAAATTGTTGATATGATAAAAAATGAGGAAATTTGATTGGTTCTTGGAACTGTCATAAAATTTTCAATATAATATATTATGTTTACATTGAATAATTAGTTTTATTCATCAGTTTGTTCCATTTATAACAGTATAACCAGACATTTTGTGCTACATATACTTAAATGCGACAAATGAAAATAAAACAAACTTAAAAACCCATTCACTTTATGTTTATGTTTCACGAGTCTAGAGTATATTTTTGAAAGACGTTGCGTGTCATAAAAAGAGTAATGTGTAATATTTCTGTCGAAGAGGGTAAAATGTTTTCTAAGTTGTCTAGAATGGCTTTGAAATGGGTTAAGTCAATTTGTCACCATTGTTAGTAAGCCGTCAGCTTTTTTGTTTGTCTCGTCTCACTAAATTTATTTATTTACAACACTTATGTCGTCAATAACTTCAAGCTTATATCATTTACAATGAACATTAAGTAAAAGTAATAATAATAACTATTATTGGTAATATTCCACATGTAAAGATATTTGTACCTATCGTTAATCTGATCAAAGATACGTGTTATGTTAATAGTTAACAGTTTATAGAGAGATAAAGTATATGAGAACTCAGCATTTACCGTCAATACTCGACCTATTATGTACCTGCTATGGTGAATAAATATATGGTTATTATACCACCGCCAGCCTTTAATGAAATACCTAACGCACATACCTTAAGTGCTCCAGTTATGTGTACCTACTGCAATAGCGAATAATATTGTTGTGCCGTTTATATAGGTCCATAGTGTAGCTATCTATAATCAATCATGAATCCAATTTAAAGTGCCAAGGAATATTGTACATTCTGAGTTATATAATTTCTATTAATAATAATAGTAGGTACCTATATTATTTATATGGAAGAAAAGTGATACTTTTCATGACGCGCTCGTGTTTAACAGCCGAACGGAGTGAGGCTGGTAATAGAGAGCAAGTCATGAAAAGTAAGTTTTCCTACAAATAAAATATGCTGTTTTTTCTTCAAATGTCGACAAATTAATGCAAAAACGTCTCTTTTTGATAGTAATTTAATTTTTAAAGATAATTGGGTTCACAAGGTGATTAGACACAGGTTGTTGCTATAGTAATGTAACATAAAGCTCTCAGTGGACACTGTCAACAATATTAATTTATTTTTTACAATTATTGCGACTCCGGTTGCGTTTTAATTCAGAGTTGATACGCAGTTTTATTGAGTAAGTTCACTTAAATAATAACCAATTAGTTCCTGAATTAGTGATTTATAGAAATGCAGTGCACACCGCCGGAAACTATGCAAGAGGCAAAAGAAGCGCAGCGTCGTCCCTCGTACCCTCAAAATCTGACGAAAAATGTTGTTGCCTATCGGCATTTTATTGAATGGTGCGATACAAAACGTATCAGCAAATATTCGGAGAATGTCCTTCTAGCTTATTTTAACTATTTGCTAAAAGAGAAGAAGTGGAAATCCTCAACTCTCTGGTCTCGGTATTCAATGGTTAAATCCTTAATTATTAAACAAGGAGTGGATATTAGTCAATATTTAAAGTTACTGGTCTTCCTTAAGAATGTATGTATGTATCTATTTTGGGGTAACATTCACTGATACCTAAAAGATCCATTGTGATCCTTTACTTCTACCTAGTTTCTGAGGAGAGTCTCAGATACTAGTAGCTCCTTCAGTCCTATTTCCCGGAGGAATTCTAGGATATCTGCAGGCCTCAACTTAGGTAACTGTCCCTCTTCTATCCAGTAGTCTCCCACGTACTGTGCCCTAGGATTCTGAAATACTGTGCAGTTCGCAAGTATGTGGATGGAGGTTTCTTCTTCCATTCCACAAAATCTACAATCTTCTTCCTCCACTATTTTGAGCTTTTTAAGGTGCCCATTCAGGCGACAATGTCCCGTTAGGATTCCTGTTAAAACTCTTAGTGCAGTTTTGCTTTGACTTATGCATTCATTTGATCTCAAAAGGTTGTAGTCACCCAGAAGAATCTTTGATTGCCTAAGCCCTACTAGATCTTTCCAATTGTCAGATCTTCTCTTTTCTTCGGCTTTTTGGGATGATATTATTTAAAATGATATCTCAGAACTGTAAGTTAAAACGAAAAAGCTGTAAGTGAGCAGTGAACAGAAATTAACAGGTTTTTTCACGGCGATAGGGATATAAGTGTAGAAAATAATCTGCGGATTAAGCTTTCCCAGGATTTGGTAAAGATCTGCAAGAAGCAAACTAAAGGAATGTGGCTGACGCAAAACTGCCTCTAATAAAAAAGCAGTGAACTGTAGAAAACTGACAAGAAGTAATTCAAGATCTGTCAGATAAATGAACAAGGTTGATTGATTGATTTATTGATTGGTTCAGCACACCAGTCAAAGGCTTAGAGTCCTCGGCACCTCAGCCTTTAGACAGTGACCGGTGAGTAAACCCGTCATTATCCTTATCTGCTAAGGTTTAGTATTTCGTTAGTAAGCGTCTCCGAGGGTTTTTTAACCAGGAGTTTGCTGTGTTCCTGTTTTGGCATGTGTCTCCAGTACGACTGATGTTTAGAAATGAACAAGTACAAGTACAGTTCCTAAAATGTGATGATTGAATTGAACTGAGGTAGTAGAATAATGTATTATTTTAAAACACTATAAATATAAAGTTTCTAGTATTCCAACATGCATAAATATCCATAAAATAAATGTTTAATGGCTCTTAATGACCGTCTATAAACAATGCTGAAGCTGTAAACACATGAAATTAATGGTTTTTTGACTTTGGTCTTAAAATTTTCAATTTATATTTCGTTTCTATAATAAAAACAATTTATGGCGTCGTTGGATATTGTTGAAATATTGTGTGATACGATAAAAGATTGTGCCGATTGCTAGCATGGACTGAAATTGAATTTTACTAACAGAGTTACTCACGTTACAAGTTTTATAAAAATAATATATTCGTTGGTGACCAATTAATATTCATCTTTTTTTGCAATAAAGTGGTGTTGAAAAGACTCACGCTGCTGACCTTGATATTATTTTCATATGAATAATGCCGTAAAGTGACAAATTTCCAGATGGATAATATGATCACTCTGAGAACTCGTAATATATACAAAACTTGAAATTATGTATCTATTACAATTTATATGTTAGGAATAAAGTTTTACCATCAACTACTGGAAGTTTAAGCCCTTTCTGTCACATACATTTTGTGTAACAAACACTGCTTCAAATGTGAAATAGTGGAGCGCGTTGTGCGTAAAAATTGTAAAATTTCGGAATCCGAGGCCAATCATGAATCTTCATAAAACTGCATTGAAAAGCTCAAATAAAAATGTTGGAAAATTAAAGGAACAAGGGAAAAAAATGTTTAGAGCAAAGATTTCAATTTTATACCTAGAAATTTTAGGGTAACACGTTCATGTGAAGGATTAGTACAGCAAGCTACAGTGCAATTTAATCCACTTTTTCTGCACCCACACGATACTCCGCATCTAGTTTTGCATTTGCAAAAAATCATTTTTAATGATGATTCTGGAGCTGGCCGCTGCGTCATTGTTTGCAGTATTCATATTTCCAGCCTCATTCTTCTGGTGATGTATGTATGTATTTTGGGGTAACATTCACTGAGACCTAAAAAGATCTATTGTGCTCCCTTACTTCTACTTAGTTCCTGAGGAAAGTCTCAGAGACTAGTAACTCCTTTAGTCCTATTTCTCAGAGGAATTTTAGGATATCTGCAGGCTTCATCCCAGGCAGTTGAAAAGGCTTCATATTTTTTGGAAGCAGAAATGTATGAAAAATGTTGACAATATATTTGAGCCGCCAACTGATTTTGTCGTGAGTTATTTATTGAATTTTCCCCCTTGTCGTTTCTAGTGCGGTCAATTTCCCTCACAATCAGATCATTGCATTCAAAAATAAACTTAATTGTTTTAAACTCAATATTATCAATGTAGTACAATCACAACAACATACAACAATTTTTTTTATTTTACTTTGCGTGGTAGTATCATTTAAATGTTCCAACACTTAAAAAAAATCAAACTCGCGTTTAACTACAAATATAATAATAGACCATTATTATTCCGTGTGACATATCTTAGTACTACAGTTTGCCGCCTCTGTTGCGTGCCGTAGACACAAACAAGAGAACAACGACACTTAATTTCAATAACTCTTTGTGTCCAATCAACAATTGTATAAGTGTTTTCTGATTTCTGTGTTCTTTGTTTTAATGACATTGGGATTGTAGAGTGATCCGTTGAAAGCACGCACGAGTGTGTGTTAGTGTGAAGTGTATTAGATTCGTTAGGAAGTAGTAAGATAATATAAAAGACATAGAATATACCGACCAGTGCCGTGGAAAAGAAATCAAAACAAAAAATATTATAAAAAACTGGATTCGTTTTATTTTTGCGTTTTGTTATCTTGTGATGAAGAACTTGCGGCTAGCACAGTGGGCGTACACGCTGAAATTATAGAGCGAGCCAATTCATTTTATTAAATGTACTATAAACAAAATAGGTGAGTTTATGAGGAGAATTGATAGTGAATCAGTAGTTGTATTAGCAATAGTTTGAAAGTAATTAGGCAATCCAAATCACGTAATATAGCCGTGCAGGGTAAACAATTTGAAAAGCTGTTCAGTTTTGTATTGTTTACTCAATGGTTAATAGCGTTCAAGAATCTATCCGTTGATTTTATAAGTGTGTTTAATATAATATGTATACCCTGTGGTTTTGACTATGTGTTTCTTTGAAAACCTTCATTACATGCCTACAAAATATTGTGAATAGACCAATAAGCTTTCCAGAACACATGACCTTGATAGGTCGGCCATATGTTCTGCTGGGCAACCGATCAGTTAGCGTTGAACCTTGTGTTTTTTGACATGTGCTGTTAGTCAGTCAGATATGTTATGTGGATCCAACGAAGGTTAGAGAAGGAAATGAAATGGTAGATGAACCTGCGAAGAGATGGATCGAAACACTCTTTGGGTTGACGGAACGCTTTTACACTGAATTGGAAGAGAGAATCTGATCATTGGAAATATCTAGTGGGGTTTGAACATTAAAAAAATACTCATGGAAAGATACTAGAGAACAAATTAATGCCTGAGCCAGAGTAAACCTGTAGGTACTAAAAGTTTTGATAGGTGTCCTGGCATATATTTCAGGGATGTCTAACACTGGTTAATGTGATATGAACGAGTTTAATAGCCACTTAATAAAAATTTTGGCGTTATACATTTCCAAACACACTATAAATAATCGGATTCATTCGAGAAACTTTTAAATTCAGGGAAAAGTTAAAGTTTAACCATAACTCAAGTTTATAGTAAGATCCTCGATGGAAAAATGCAATGTAGACGATCATTGTTTTCCACTTTTAAAGTATTTTCATAATTTTAGATTTTAGTAGAAGAGAATTGTTACATTTTCACAGAAATATATTAATTTGTGTGACGGAACACAGAAAGTAATAAATGTATTTTCCACAATTCTTGGAGAACACAACTAAAGCATTAGCAGATTGCCTAACAAAGGGCGATTCTCGAAAATAGCAAGAAGCCATTGTAACTGGATAATACAACACACAGCCGTAGTGAATACAAAGAAACTGCTGCTGAGAAATAAGCCATAAAGTACTTGCAATAGAACAGTTAATGGTAGTATTTGGGTCTGAAAATTGTTTAGTTTGAAGTAAATGGACATTTTCTATGCTATTTACTTTTTAAACTAATTTCATAACAGAAGAAATTCAATTAAAAATACACTGTGAAGCAAAAAATTTGAGTCACTTTAAATAACTTATTCATTATAACAACTTTTCTATAACTTCAACCATTTCGGTTTTAACTACATTTCCTAAAATGCTATATGGGCTGTACTAATTTATACAGCTGAATATATTTAGCATTAAATGCGAATATTAAACATAAATTAATATTTATCATCCATATTTTAGGGTGTTTTATAAAAAGAGTCTCATCATTTTTCAGTTTATTAAATTTAAAAATTTTTTCATCTCTATCGGATGCAATTAACTTGGCAGTTTGGGATACTGTGAGTTTTATGGAAAAAAATACAGAAATAATTAATATTCAGTCCAATTTTATTTTAGTTAGTTAATAAAATCATATCTGGGATATTTATAAAAGTGAGTTTTGTCTTAATGGAGAAATCATTTTACTTTAAAATAGACCATTTATTGAGAAGTAAAATATTTAGGATTTTGTTAACTATATTTAAATAATAATAATATATCTATATTTATATCTTAATGACTGAGTCAGGCTCGTATTGAATGGGCTTGTTTCATGAATATCAATGAAGATGTCAAAAGATATATTTGGTCTGAACTAAGTATTTGCAACTAATAACGCCACTCTACGATTATTTCAAATAAAAATGCAGAAAAATAATGAAATTTGAATTCCTGTGGTAGGTTATGGTAGGCTAGAGCCAATGGTGAACAATGAAATTTTGCGCTGTTGTCACGAGGGAAAACATTATAAGTAGACTAGTTATCATAAAGTACTGTCAAAACGTACTCTTTCAAATAATGTTCTCAAAACCGTGTGCCTCTTATTAAAAAAGGTAACTCTCGCGTTGTCAAAGAATATTTCACAGTACAGTAAAAGTACCTATATACTGTACTGAAAAAAAACTTTAAATCCCATCGAGTTTAATGAAAATTCTATGTTGTCTATGTAGGTTGAGTTGTTTGAAAAACATGTGATGTAACACACACGCACAAATTGCATTACCTCAGAATTCCGAAGAATTCGGAGCTCGATTTAGTTCCGGATCGCTTATTCTTCTCTTTTTAAGGCAGTTCGAGTGCCTCCTAAAACAATAACAAATACCATAACCTACAACTGTTTTGTTTAGATAGGGTCAGTTATCAACTGTCAAACTCTTCTAGTCGACTTTCACTTTGTCCTAATCAATTTGGATAATCCAGTACGATTTGTCAACAGAACATACTTTCAATCTGGCACACCAGGGCTTCTGCCATTGGTCGGCTTACAGCGGTTTATTTAGCACAATAGATCGTTTAGGTCTCAGAGAATGACACCCCATCAAACATACATACATTCATACATATGAGATGGCCATTTGGTTAATTATCACAATGATGATGGAGGGAGACCACAGAAAACCCAGTTGGTTCAATATTTGGAGTTTTCCAGTGAAGTATATATAAATTATTTGAACAACCCGATTCTCCTTAATATTAAAGTGTATATTATACCTTTTTGATATATTGTTTTACCTCTGGCATCGGAGGAAATTTCAATTTCAATTTCAAGAGTCAATAGGGAATTATGTTTAGTAAATTATACAAAAATATGATACATACTATTTTCTTGAGTATAGTTTATATGCAAATTGATTTTTTCCTCACTTTTCCCCCTGAAGATACAATATTTATTGATATTAAAATATATAAATTTCTTTTGAATGCGATGGTATTGAACATTTGATGAAACAAGTCGGTGGGTTCACAGTGTACAGCGTCGTCTCCGAAGGACGTTAGCTCCCTTAGAAAGAAGGTTAATTAGATTAGACGGAAATCAGATGGGCATTTTGCTGAGAAGTTCTATGAGGAAAACAGGAAAAGAGTGGGTCTTCTTTGAGTAAGACTGCAGCTATGGCTCAGAAGCAATACTCCATGGTGAGGTACTGGGGTCTCTAGGGTATTGAAGGGTGGCGATCGAGGTGGTTTTGTAAGGTCAGCTTGCATAGGGACATCCTAATGCTCTTTGGTTGGCTTGTTTTGCATGCGGACCCACTGGGGCTGAATGCTCATTGGTGGGAATCCCACATTGCCGGGGAAAGGCAGAACAAGTAACTGGTGCCTAGTGGTTGGTTTCCATTTAAAATATGTTTTGAATAATGTATGAAATGGTCCACACCTTAAAGTAAAACAATACGGCGATGAATGAAATTAAAAAGGAAAACTTTTTATATTTCATTGCTTTTGAAGACTCTTTAAGTTTATGAAGAAATCAGATGAAAGTAGGGGAAACCAATCAATATTTTCAAAAAATGCCAAATATGAATTCATTTTTCTTGTTATTTATTAAATTTTGTATCTTTTTCCAAGACCTGTATCGAACGTAACAAGTTTAAAAGCTATTATTATAGCCAATTAAAATATCAGTGCAACAATTTTCAAACTATACGCAATAAATTTTCCAAAGGTATTCTAGAAGTGGCTCCCTTTGGACAAAACTACACTAATCATATTTCCTGTTCGCTATTAGTTTACCTAACAATATAGTTATCGGAAATTTCTCTTTAGTTCTGTGGAATCTAGGGACTGCGTCTGCAATAACTCCATAAACCACAAGCGTAACAATAAAAATAAAAGGTATGGTTATTACCGATAAGGAAAGTAAGCCAGTGATACAGGGTAAAAATATGGAATTATTAAAAATATTATTACCTCCGCTTCTAGTATTCGAGTGAAGTTATTGAATCAATGAATTTTTGTTTGCAGAACGTACAAACCAATTCAAAGTTGATGTCTCCCCGCTTATATTTCAAATATTAATTCTGTGAATTAGTGACAATGCTAAATTGTTTTTATTTGGATATTTGTAAGAAAATATAAGTGATATGAAGAAATTATTTTTATACAATCCCCCTACAGTTACGTCTATAGTGAGTTTATTTACGAATTAACTCTCTAAACTACTGATATAACTTTTAATTAATGTGAACCAAAGTTGGTTTCCTACCAAACCTACACCCGGTCACCGATTAGCATACAATACACAGACTCTAAATGGCCGTTAGAAAGTCTGATGTACGATAAGAATCATCCTTCTGATAACAACTACGTTAAAACAGCTAAGCGTGTATTTATTTTATTCGTTTCAGAGATAGAAATTTGAATGTTTTTTAAAGTTAACTTCAATCAAATAAAATAATAATGGTAAATTTTGATTGTGTATCTTCTGAACATTAAATTTTTCTGCCTCAATCGATAGATATCCTTCCTGTACATTAAAAAAAACCCTAGTGCTTTCTAGAACCAAACTTATTTTTCAAGATATTTGTGTATAAGATTTTTGAAGAGTTGATATCGCTGGCAATTTGATAAATTCCAATTAAGTCCGCATCAAAAGGTAAATATTAACTATTTTTGAACACGTGTTATCAATAAACAAAAGCTAATGAGTATTAATTTGGACATTGTGATGAATTAAATACATACATGAGTAATATAAGCAAAACCTTTAAGTTCCCATGCATAACATTGTTTTGTAAATTGTTACTAATACTGTTTTTGTGATTACTGATTTATGACAGTTAATGTAATCAGCCTCAAAATCGATGCGTTGATTTATAATCGAGTTAATAACGTTACGGAAGTGATTTGTAAGCAAAAATGATGTTTGGATGAAGATAAGAATTAAGTTAATTATAATAAAATTCGATGTATCCATTGTAACATTAATAAGACCATAAATAATACTACAACTCAATCACTTGCAACGCACGTATCTTTTTCTGTACGCCACTAGAAACTTCAAAGAGACGTGACAAGGACGGGATGGCGATCGTTCATGGAAACGACGCGAGAGAGTTGTACGTCAACGCCACGTCCTCTACCGAAACAAGATGGTATGATGAAAAGGTATAACTTTTCAAAGAAATTCGTTACGGAATTAAACATCAAGAAGGAATGGGATCCAAATACCATTACCAGACTTGGAAAGAATGTCATTCAATGTTACACAGACGGCACCGGAACCTTTTTGCGGTATCGGCCCCAATGTAATATTGGAAGAAATAGGCAAAGCCGACGAAAAGAGAAGATCTGACCATCGGAAAGATCTAGTTGGGCTTAGACAATCAAAGATTCTGATGGGTGTCTACAACCCGTTAAGATCAAATTAATGCATAAGTTAAAGTAAAACTGCAATTAGAGTTTTAACAGGGATCCTAACGGGATTCTGTGGCATGGGAGAAGAAACCTCCATCCACATACTTGCGAATTGCACCCCCATTTTTAAGAAGGGCAATAAGCTCGATAGCAACAATTGTCGCCCAATAAGTTTATTACTCGTCGTCAGTAAAGAAATGGAATCCATTATTTCCGAAACTATGATGGGCTTTTTCCTCGAACAACATATTATTCCAAAACAACAACATGGATTTATTCCAGGGCGATCAACACTTACCAACTTACTTCATTGTGTTAATGACTGGACATCATTCTTGAATAATCGAGAACCTATCGCTAAAGTGTATTTAGGTTTCTCCAAGGCTTTCGACTGTATTCCCAAGCAAAGACTTCTGTACAAGTTAGAACATTTCGGTATTAGAGGAAACTTAAAACGATTGATTGAAAACTTGTAGACGGATCGATTCTACAAGGTTCAATTTGGTGACTCCTTTTCTCATGAAAGACCAGTTAAAAGTGGAGTTCCGCAGGGTTTAGTTTTAGGCCCACTTTTGTTTACAGTGGACACTAGCGATTTATTTATCACAATGTGCCGGCGACTCAAAAATATATGACAATACCATCACAAGACATCAATCTATCCAAAATGACCTAATGTCAATACATCAATGGTCTTCGGAATGGTTACTTCCATTAAACACTGAAAAATGTGTAGTGCTTCACGTCGGTAGAAATAACCCACATTTTGAATATTTTATTGATGGTCAAATTTTAATCACAGTGACATCTCATAATGATCTTGGTGTTATCGTGGATAGTGAACTATCGTGGTCCGATCATGTGCTCTCAGTATCCAAACGTGCAAATACTAGACTTTTTCTTATTAGTAAACTTTTGATAATTTAGGATAAGACAAAATTGTTGGTTCGTCGTTGTTCTCGACCAGGTGTAATACTACTTTTGAAAAAAAGTATTTTATATGTTGGCGCATACTGTATTATCACAACACTTCACTTAATGGTAACAATCAATGAATAAAGACTAGAACTCTAGTATAATAGATAGAAAAACAACAATAAAAATAACTATAAGATTTGATTGCATTTACAAAAGCGTATTAAACAAAATGGTCCAAAATGGTCCGTTTCCAGTGTCTGATGATGATGCTTTTCGTTAGCGTCAATTTTGCTTCAGTTCTCAGCTTCTCGTATACTTTGTATATTTTTCGTGTTGTTTTTAAATGCACTTAACGATGTTACGCTAACGCTAACGAATCTCACTCCAATTTTTAGTAGAATACATCGTCAGCACAATCTATTGTATTCAGATAGCGGAACGATCTTTCTTGCGTCGGTTAAATTGTATAAAATGATAACGATTTACTATTCCAAAGTTTTATAGCGGATAAAAAGTGGAAATAAGTGAAGCAATTTCGCAGTCGGATATTATATACTTTTTACATTGACAAACGTTGAAATCGAGGCGAAATTTTTGTGGCCTTTAAACACGTACATTTCAAAGTTGTGAATTTCAACGTAAAATTTGTATAATTGTCTTATATTCGAATAAAAATAAATAATAAGACTATCTCATAAAACTTTATACATCTGTAATACACACGTTGTCCTAGGAATTTGTACCAAGAGTTTGAAAGATGAGAGAGGCTCTAATGGTATATATTGTGTCTCAAGGACAGAAAAAGAGTGGAAAATATAACAAAAAACTTTTTTTACCCTAAAACAGGAGGTGAATTTTTGTTTGATTGACAACTCGTTTTCTCTTAGAATAGTTTTATAATTGTATTATCAGGTTGTCAATTTCATTTGGAATGATCGATATTTTTCGGAAAATCTGGATAGGAACCAAAATTTAAACAAATTTAATTTCAAACAACTTTGTTCACGACAATTTTCCATGTAAAATTTACAATAAACGAGATGTTAAACAAAAATTCACCCTTTCTTTTAGGGTATAAATCTGGAAAATATCAATCCTAGGAAAAAACTGACAGAAACTGGAATTGTGTATGTATTTTTAAAAGATCTATTGTGCCCCATTACTTCTACTTAGTTCCTGAGGAAAGTCTCAGAGACTACTAGCTCCTTTAGTCCTATTTCCCCAAGGAATTTTAGAATATCTGCAGGCTTCAACTTAGGTAACTGTCCCTCTTCTATCCAGTAGTTTCCCAGGTGCTGTGCCCTAGGATTCTGAATTGCTGTGCAGTTCGCAAATATGTGGATGGAGGATTCTTCTTCCATTCCACAAAACCTACAATCTTCTTCTTCCACTATTTTGAGCTTTTAAAGGTGCCCATTCAGGCGACAATGTCCCGTTAGGATTCCTGTTAAAACTCTTAGTGCAGTTTTGCTTTGACTTATGCATTCATTTGATCTCAACAGGTTGTAGTCACCCAGAAGAATCTTTGATTGCCTAAGCCCTACTAGATCTTTCCAATTGTCAGATCTTCTCTTTTCTCCGGCTTTACCTATTTCTTCCAATATTACATTGGAGCTGATTCCGCAAAAGGGTTCCGGCCCCCAAAAGGGTATTTCAGTCCCCCTCTTCGCTAGTTCATCTGCTATTTCGTTTCCTTCTATTCCAGTGTGTCCTGGAATCCACAGTAAGGTGACTATATTGTTCTCGCCTAGTTCATTAAGTTTGCCTAGGCATTCCCACACCATTTTGGAACACAAGAACTTAGCGCTTTAATGGCTGCTTGACTATCAGACATTATGATAATCCTTTGCCTTCTATATCCTTTGTCGATATTGAACTGGGCACACTCTCTTATTGAGTGAATTTCCGCTTGAAAGATACTTGGGGTTTTCCCAAGCTTTCAGAGTGTTTGGTTCCGGGCCCGTACACTCCTATCCCAGTTCCTTCTATTGCTTTTGAGCCGTCTGTGTACCATTGAATGGCATTCTTTCCAAGTCTGGTAAATTGATCCTTAAACTAAAGATGACAGATGACGCAAAACAAAACTTAGTCTGCCAGTGACCCCACCCCACAACGAATTCCGAAGTAAAATTGCTACTTAAAATTGTTGCTGAGTTTGATCCTTTTTTGAGCCAATCCGACTAAGCTAAACTTGACAAGAAACGATTGCAAGTTATTCAATATTTGGGGAAAAAAATTAAAATTGAATTGCAACCTAATTTGGCCTGTCCGGTTAATTTTGCGGTCCATTATTGTATTTTTCAATTATGTGAATAGAAGATAGAAGAAGTTAACATAAAAACTGTGAAAGGTATTTTGACATAAAAGGGTCGCAACATTGGATTTAATAACAACATGCCCAATTTGAATTTATAAAGATATTTGCTGTTGCTTAAAATTTCATTAACGCCCTGATTATTCAGCTTCACCTCCAGCGACTCACAATTATGTTGACAATTTCACGCATTCCGCTCCAGAAAATCGGGGCTAAGCATTATGTATATTCACTTATGTCTGGTACTGATTTAAATATTTATGGTTGAAACTACTGCTACTATTTTTAGAAATATCAGATTTCGATCAAAGCAACTTTAATTAAATTCGACCTATAAATATTCTTATTGGAAGTGAGCAATCTGCTCTTAAAATTTCATTTTTATATCTTGGTTCCTAGAGGTTAACTACCATGGTTGTCTTTTATATTATGCATACAGAGCTAGAAAAAAACAGTAGATAACTTTTAAATACCAGTATTCTCCTCGAGGAGAAATGCATTTCTGCATCGTTTGGAGCCAATTCCATTCTCTTAGGGTTTTCGAAGTCGTTGACTGTATCATATCGGCACTTGCAGCTCTCGAGATTTTTATAATTTATCTTATTTATCTGTAGCAACTGTATATGATTGTCCACTAAAAAAACATGTTTATGTCCACTAGGGTGGCGCAAAAAAACTATTTTTTTTCGAGTCTCGAGTGAAAAAATGTTAATTTTTGATGTTTTAAGAGCCCTCTCCAAAGGACAGCTCAATAAAAATTTTTAAGGATTGCTCCAGTTTTTTTTAAATTTCAAAAATCGTAAAAAATCGATTTTTTTTCCATTAAATTTTTTTTCTCGTTACGGTATAATTTGATAGACCAAAAAAAAATAAGTTTCTGAAAGTTTCAGATCAAAATTTAAATTTTGAAAGGTCGGTCATAATTTTTTTAATTTATTAGTGCATTACTTTAGATTTTTTCGAGCGACCTTTTAATATTCAAATTTAAATTCCAAAAATTTTTTTTTATTCATTTAGTACAATATTCGATGAAAAATGCACCACGAGATGAACTGAAAATGAAGCACAACATAGAATACATAATTTTTTTAAATTTAATAATTTTATTTAATCAACTACAATATTTTAACAATCTTTCAATAATTAAACTTTGTTATTAATTCTGAAACTTAAATTTAATTATAACAGATTTTAAGTTGACTTAGATTAATATCATAAAGAAAAAAAAGCACTGGCCTAATATGGTGTCAAAATAGTGAACTAATAATTTCGCTGCATCGGCAATAAAAATTTCTGTCTCAACGAAATGAAACAGCGGTAATTTTAGATTATTTAATACAAAACTAATCATAATTAAACCAAATATTTAAGAAAATTATAAGCGAACTTTTAAAATTTAAATTTTGAACTGAAACCTATTTTTTTTTGGTCTATAAAATTATACCGTAACGAGAAAAAAAAATTAATTAAAAAAAATCGAGTTTTTATGATTTTTGAAATTTTGAAAAAAAAATTTCTGAGCTGTCCTTTGGAAAGGACTCTTAAAACATTAAAAATTAACATTTTTTCACTCGAGACGAAAAAAAATAGTCGGTTTTTTTGCGCCACCCTAATGTCCACACTGTATAATCAAATAAGTGAAATATACAAAAACGTACCCATAGAAATGATGACGCTTCCAGTTTTATATTTAACCTGCTATCTCTAGCTAGCCATAAATCATCTAGCCTCGCACGAAAATGAACAAAACGATCCAAAATTGATTAAGAAGCATTTAATTTGCAAACAAAGTAGGAGGACCTCGACACATCAATCAAACTTTGATAATGATTATTCGATAACCGACATTTCATGTAGGAGTGCTGGCTACATTATTTATACACAAAAATCGCTTCCTCTTAACCTACTACGAATATGATACATCGATTCTGCTTCCGACATTTACCGTGCCCTGAAAGAATATTGCTGGCCTTTACGTTGTACCTGTATTAGATCGGTTCATGAAAGTCTTGCAGATTTTTAAAATGTATATTAATACAAATTTTATATATCTTCTGTATGTTCCTGTTGTATTCGTTATTCTTTTTGTTAATTATTTTGGGACATCAAACCACAATCTTTTTCATATTTTTCAATTCAAAGTTTCTGTACCGCTTCAGCTACCGTCATCAAGGAGAATTAAGTTTTTTGAAATTCTGGTCACTATCTGACACTGAAAATAAAATTCGACAACTGGACAATCAATATGTTAAAGTTTAAGTCTGCAAAAAGTTGTTGTCAAACTTTCGAGGTCCATTCATAGTAGATCATTTCCTTGATAAGATGTGAAGTAAAATATTTTTGGTATGACCAAAGAATACACCAGCTTAACAAGACGCGAACCTTCCAATCATTTTTTGTATGCGCATGTCTGAAAGGAGCCATTTTTATAATAAGATACTTGTCATACTTCACTTTGTCGACCAGTTATATCACCGATATTTGAAAATTTGATCACTTTTTCAGTGTATTTACTAAGTTATCTGTCAACGGTCAAGGTCATAAATTGTTGTTACCAAAACAAAAAAAAGAGATTGCGTCGGCCTTCGCTTCTTGTTAAGCTGGTGTATTCTTTGGTATGACTAACAATATTACAGTCTACTAGGAATAAGATCCAATGGAGTGCACGATCCAGAAACAGTTTTTCCAAGGATAAAGCTTTTTTGCTTATCTCGGAAATGTTGTTAATAAAACGCGTTTGGTGTTGCTTTTTTTGTGATGATTATTTTTGTTCTAAAATATGTCTAAATCAATTTTTTGATTTTATGCATTTACGTGTGTATGTATTAACAATAATTCCAATAAATCATGAGAAAACCTGGATGAAAACTTATGATACTGTCCTGATAACACAGGTAATTTCTCTTTCTAACATTGGTAACCAAATTTGACTACATTCGGTTGAAATACTAGCTACGCATGTATCCGAATTTAGTTGTATTGAAGCACTTTTCGTCTTTCACTATTGGGCTCTTTCAATATTATGTGCCCCTCTTCCTTAACATATCTTACTTGAAGAACACCCTATTTATACTTTTTGTGTTCATTTATTCGGATTTTCAATGATCAAGATGCTTCACCTAAATAAAATTTGTCGCATTCACAGAATATCTGATATATGCAGGTTTTTGAAGATTGTTCTTAATTTTTTTGGTTTAGTTTTCGTTAGTATAGATCTCAATCTATTGTTAGATTTAAAGCTAGTTCGAATTTTGAATTGATCACCTAATAAACCCTGAACCTACGGCATTGTTATCTATACTCCCAATTACTTTGTTTCAAAATTCTTTTGGGTAATTATATTTTATTTAAAACTGATTTTAGTAAAGTTTTTTTCCTTTCCGAATTTATTATCGTTAGAACGAATTATTTTGGCGCTATTATATTAAGATTTCAACTATCCCTCTTTTTACGCTTATTCAAAATCCAAAATTCAAATACGTATTTTTGTGTGTTGGTTCACGTTTAACACTTGCCGAGACACTTGCTACATATTCTGCAGATGTTTTGTCGATAGGAACACTTAAAATTATTTGTCGAATTTTTACGTTGAAGTCTTATAATTTAAAAAACTTTATTGTTCTTGGAACGCTACCAAAACGTCAAATAAAAAATATAAAAAATATTATGGTTTGATTTCCCAAAATAATTAAAAAAAAAAGACATTTTATATGAGTTTAATTATATGAGAATTTTAGTGAACATTTAACGTTTGTAGATGAAGCACCATCAATAGAATTTGTTATTGGTTTGCTCACGGACGAGTTTTCGTGCGAATTCCATACAATCATGTTACGTGACTCACACTTAACTCATGACACCTTGAAAATTAGTATAATAAGCATTATTGAAACAATGTTGGAGTACAAGTGGAAAAGAAAGCCTTCAAAACACGGGGGGCTCACCACCCTGCGATCTTTGAGATCTTTTGTGTTGTACCCTACGCCTATTTTCCAGTCCAAAAGATCTGGGCTTCCCAGAAAGCTTATTGTCCGTTTTGGAGTTTGTTAGCTGCTTGACGAATTGCTTGCAGTTCCAGACATTGGATAACCTTCACTTTCAATGATCTCAGCTAGTTTCACGTGAATAGATAAATTCTAATTCTCAAGCCCTTTTTTTAAACAAAACTGTTACAGCACCAATTTGTTCTCAACAAGGTTTAAAAGGTACTCTACCGACCTGGTGACTAGACACTACACCCTCAGGAAGCATCTGCATAGAATGGGCAAAGTTAGTGCAGAAAATGTGAACTCTACGATGAAACACCTACTCACATACTTTGCTTCTGTGAGAACTTACAAGGACTCAGACGGAAGCACAAATAATACAACCATCACAACTACTAAAAATCCCTCCAGTCAAACTAGTGGCCTGTATTTATAGTAGACACGCTGGAGTGGAAGTGGATAACATGGGAAATTATACAAAAATTCAGTTCAAGTGCCTGGGCTATTGAGCACAACCCAAAACATAATATGAATAGGAAATATAATTCAATATAATATAATGTGTGCTTATGGATTCAAAAGACGTAATATATTTCAATTTTATACAATAACTACTGTACTAACCCTAGTTACATACATAACCTAGGTCACGTATCAGTCTTAGCTCTTAAAATGGTATAATAGAAGGTGTCTTGTATGATAAGGGAAGATAGACGCGTTGAAGTGTAGGCGAATGTAAAGGGTCATCTGTGGAAAGTTCAGCGAGGTATAGGTCAATATGTCTATTTCCAGAACAATTTTCAGCATGAAAAATTGATAAAGGGATTTATTGTACATAATGGTTCAATAAATGATTACAGTATGTAGAAAATAGAATTAAACCATGTATTAAAGATTGCTTTCGATTATGGGGGCGATATTTTTGGATTGCTCAAACAAATACCTACATGATTGTCCAGGAGGTAGTGAATTTGTTTGGTACTCATTTTTCCAGTCGAAAAATAATACTAGTTTGTTCTTTTGGTTATTATACTAATTAACAATTTTCTAGTTTTTAAAAATTATCCGATAAGTTCGAAAGTTGAAAAAAAAATTCTTGACCACAGTTTCACCTTCAGTCTCTAAGGAAGATATAGCTTGGTAATTGAAAGGCGTGTTATTCTCTACTTAGTAATTCTGCGCTTCCTATAGCTAAGACAAAAACTTTTTGAATCGTAAATATTTCCGATGGGATATTTGCAATATTTCAGTTAGTTTTTGTGAGGTTATAATGCTGTGTATTTTCCATGGACATGACATGACATACTACGAAAAGTATAGCCCCCTTCCACTCTCTTCAAATATAAAGCAATTTGTTATGTAGTGGTGTTTTGTAAGGTTTTCTTTTTATGTTTTTTACGTTGTCACTAAAAATGTTATTCATATAAGATGTAGTGGAAACATTTACAGAATCAGTAAGTAGTCTTTCCATTACAATCCAAACTACAAACAATACAATTTTTTTCTCTTTATCACATTAATTTATAATAGAAAATCTCCTGCTTTATTTTATTTTCCAAATTTTTATCATCCAAAGTAATTATCTCATTTCTAATATACAACCCTTTTATATTTCAAATCGGGAATAAAAAACAATTTAGTTTTATTGCTGTAACTTTAAGACCTAATAATTTTAAAAATAACATAAAGGCTCTACAATACACAATACCTTTTTATACTTATGCCTCAGCCTTATAAACTTTTATCTTCACTTTCTGAGTAACATTTAAGTACCACTTGAAAGTGTATTTCGGATCATTCAGCCATCACATTTTTATGAAACAATAATAATAAAAACGGGTCGTAATTTGGGAAGTCGTATAAAAACGCAACTCCTCTTAACTTTAAAATGTATTCATAAACATTTATTTCGTAAACAAGGGCGTACAAATTATATTAGATAGGACAATATTAAACCGTGTCACCATATCAAGGAATCAAGAGATGTAGCATACAAAAAAAAAGATGCACAAGCTCAACAAATATTTCCAGTACTAGTAAAAAGGAAAACTTGAGAGTTCATTCAACCACACAAACCGGGTTAACTATAAGTTAACCAGTTAATGTTTCTCGACTTGTATTCCAAACCATGACGTAACAGTTAACCAACCACACAAACCAGCTCACTGAGATAGTTGTAGTAGTTGTCTTATTGAAGGTTACGTGTTTGTTTATTTCTGAGTTTCCACAAACCGTTACGTCATGAAAGTTTATCGTGACGTAATGGTATTGTTAACCCGGTTTGTGTGTTGTTTGTTGTTGTTCGAACCAAAAGTTTTTACAGCTCCTGATGATTTTTTATAGGTATATGATACATTTTTCATAAAAAAATGAACTAAGCATTTTATTTATTAATTTTTAAAAAGTTGTAGGTATTGGTATTGAAAAAATTGATACTCGGGAATGCCAGGAAATATTTTCACTGGGATAGGCAACGATAAATGTGTTAACTCTGGAAAAACGGAAGGCTTCAATAAAGTTAGGATAGAAAATTGTTTAAAAGCTTTGGTTCAAATCCATGAGAGGCTTGTGGCACAATAAAGTTTTTTCACACCAATTGAGTAATTACTTTCTGAAAATTTTTGAATTGTGAACTTTTAGATGCCCAAAGGATGCTCTAATTTAACGTACGTACCTCAAGGACAAACCTCAAGCTTTCTCTAAAGAGGTGGAATTATAAATATCATTATTGTTCGAGATTACTAATTAATTAAATGCCAAATAATACCATGCAAACTTTTATCTTATCTTATTTTCCATAATATTTACCTTCGTATGATAACTACAAACCTTTATTACATACCGTGGCGTCATTGTTCAAAAACATACTAAACAATCTGATACAATTTTACGCTGAAACTCACTTTCCTTAACAAGAACCGTTCTGTGTTTTGTAAATTAATACCAAAAGATAAGATAAGGTCTTGTTTTTAGTTCCTCTTCCAGCTACTGCTCTTTATTTAAACGTATATCATTTATAAAGTTATAATTTGCTTTGCTTTTCCATTCAATGCATAATCGTTGTATTTTTCAACGGTCTACTTCCCAAAGGATTCGTTCATTGGTACTATACTGATACTAGTGCGTGTGGAGGCGTACAAGCGAATTTTTTTTGAGCTGCTCCATGGACTTAAGGAAGTATAAGCTAAATATTCTGAAAATTGAAAAAGCGAAACCACCGGGACTCGAACCCGGGATCCCTTAGTTACAAGCCCTTACGCTAAGCCCTTCACTACAGCGGTTCCTAATCATCAATGTTGTGTTCGGTATTATAAGCTACCACTCAACCGCGAATAGAGGAAGTTTCGAATAATTTTTTAACTCGGCTTCGCCTCGTTAAAAGATTCAATTCTCGATCACCAAAGTAGCATTTCGCGCACTAGATACATAAATAACTATTGTTTTGACTCGAAAAAACAAAATCCATTGTTTTTCATCCACAAAAACCTTATGCTAATCCACAATTCATCTCGGCCGCATCCAATGACCCATTGAAAATTAGAGTAACAATCCGCATTTGCCCGAAAATACCGCATTATTCGCAAACACGAGATTAAACAGAAATTTTCGAGGAATAATGAAAGAGCCAGCCAACCCCTCGTTCGCTATCATAAACCTTTTTATCTTTCCACAGTAGCGCATCGTAATTTATTTCCGGGTCTAGTTAAGATCCAGTCAGGCAAAGGTAGATACCAGGGTCGATTCTGGAATATTATTTGTTGCTTCACTGTACATATTTCCAGCCAAAATATTGTTATAACTAAATGGGATATTAATGAAGCTTTTGAATAGTTTTTCCGTCGAACGTGTTCTTAACGTTCTCAAAATCAGACAAAATCATACATTAATAACCCCTATTAACGTATGATTTTCGTTAATCAACGATTTTCTGCAGGCAACCCATCGCACTACTTATACATTATATTTATATTGACATTTACCAGTGATGTAGGCAACCAAACATACAATTACACATTTAAAAATTATTACTAGTATAGAATACTTCTAGTTTTTGACTTACCTATCCTTTTATTTTATTATTCTACAAAATTATAATAATTATTAGTGTTAAGACATCCAAAAAAGGATTTAAGAAAAACGAAAATAGTGACATTTGAACCACAGATATTTGAACCAGTGACCATCTCTGTGACATTTCAGTGTAATTATTTATTTTTGACGGTACTTACCTATGAAACAAATGAATATTTTCGGTTTTTAAATATTGAGAAAAACGAATACAGTTTGTACAGTCTTTGTAACCAACACCAGTATTAAAAGGCCAATTAACAATCTGGAACATTAAATTATCTCGATTGTTGATGGCCTTCATTAATACACTAGTTGGTTAAATAACTTTTTCGTATAGAGAAATAATAAGAGAGGTTTTAAAACATATGGAAGAGATGGAACAAAGTTTGTGCGCAGCCTGTAGCGCATGACGCTTTACAGTAACTAACTGAATTAACAAGCCCCGCCTCCCTTTACGAAACTTGACATTATTTTAATTTGAGTTTGGTCGTTGCCATATTTAAATTTATTTATTATTATTTGCCCGACACTTTGGTGTTTAAGTGAAGTAGGTACTTACTTATTTTCATCATCGGTACTATTATCACCGGATTTATTATTATTTAACATAGGTCCAATTCGGACATTGAAAATACTCCTCCAGATATTATCTAGAATTGCAACCGAAAACTTGTTACCTGAGATTTCGAAAGAGGAATATCAAAAATGAACTGGAGAGAAATAAGCAATATCAAATCATTTTCTGAAAATGTGTTGTTGGGTTATGTCCAAGATATTTCTCAAAACTTCAAACCGCCTACGGTGTGGTCTGTATATTCAATGATAAGGAGCCTCATAAGTATTAAAAACAAAATAGATATTTCAAAGTATACAAAACTAAGAGCATATTTAAAAAAAACAAAACGACCAAAGCAGTTCTTTCTGTTCAAAGTCTAAATAAAATAACTATATAAATTACTATATTTCTTTCATTAATAAATGTAGTTGTAGAAAAAATATTGTGTACAACTTGTACGCAAAACACTAGATTTGCGGCACTCGCCTTACGGCTCGTGCCACAAACTTCTGCGCTCGTGGGAAAAGTGACGCTTTGCGCACTAGTTTGAGATTTTCCAAAAGTTTATGACCCTATATAATATGAAGGTACTAATAACATATTATATTAATGTGATTTAGGATGTAGTTGTAACTATTAATTATGTTATGTGAAAAAATGCTTTAATTAATAATTTGAGTATTGTATTCTTAGTGTGCTTTAATTCTATGAAGGATACATTCATACATTCATTCGATTGGGTTGTACTCAACAACCCAGCCAGTAGAACTGAAACTTTGTACCATTTCCCATGTTATCTACTTCCATTCCAGAAGATTTGTGTCTTCTATGTAGGCCACCAGTTTGACTGGAGGGATTTTCAGTAGTGGAAATGGTTGTATTATTTCCTCTCCAAAGTGCTTCCTTCTGAGTCCATGTAAGTTCTCGCAGAAGCAGAGTATGTGAGTAGGTGTTTCATCAAAGAGTTCACATTTCCTGCACATAGGTTCACTAACTTTGCCCATTGTGTGCAGAAGTTTCCTCAGGGTGCAGTGTCCAGTCACCTCCATTTGAGTTGGTTCTCCCTATCTTGCCAGTTCCCGATTTCCCCTCTTATGCAATTTTTGTGATTCCACCAAACGGTTACGGACCCATGAAGTCTCCTTTAGAACCTTCTTTGGCTAACTGGTCAACCATTCCATTACCCGGAATCCCCTCATGTGCCGGAACCCATATTAGAGACACTTTGTTGTCTCTTGCCAGCCTGTTGAGGGATTCTTTACAGTTTTTTACCAGTCTAGACCTAGTAGTTGGATTACTGATAGCTTTAAGCAGAGCCAGGGTGTCAGTGAATATTTTTATTTTAAACATTCAAAAAGATCGCATCTTAAGTGATAGTGGTAACTTTATGCCACAGAACGCTACACGTTTCAACAGCTCTCTCATTATTTTCGGCTCTATTGTTTTTCCTTTTTGGTAGAAAACAATTACATACATACATCATGTCGCAAGCTTTTGGTACGTACTCATGGAACACCCAATATATATAAAAGTTATCGTAATTCTTAATTGCATTGTCATGGATTGAATAAATTATTCGTGTTGAAAGACCGTATTTAGACTGAACAAGCATTTCCAACTACCCATTGTGGCTTTAGTTCTACTTTGCATACTATAAATCGGTCCTGTAGAAAAAAAGGATGAAAAGCAGCAAAAAGATCAGGAACAATCGCAAGCAACGAGCCGCCTGATAGCAAGCGCCAAGAGATGAGAACGAGACGTACAAAAACACAAAAGTGGATATTTTTGTTTGGGAAATAAGGTGAGGAAAATAATTGCCGAGAATGAGATAGATACATAATCGGTGGGGAAGTGTCTATTTCTCCTAATGTAATTTATGCATTTTTACCCTCTGGGGAGAATGTAAAAGAGTTTTTTAGTTCAATCCTACACCTCGGAATTTTGGAAATTGTTAAATAAAATTCCGTTTGATTAAAAATCGGGAAATTTTCTTTTTGCATACTTTTTAAAGTGTAGTAAGTGCTAAAATTTGATGGATTTATATGCCTTAATTAATTAAAACTACAAGGTATAGTTGTGAGTAAAGTTGATTTGCGCCGTTTCACAATTTGTCGGCGAGATAAGGAAATCTGTAAGTAGAAGCAGAACCGGTTTCAGAAAAACTTTTTATTATTGCAGGATCCCAAAGCACTAGCGATTTCCATATCTCTTTTTCCGATGAATAGCAGTTGTTGCTCCATGCTTTGACCCATTATTTTCTTGTTTCAGTTGCCTGTGAATATTTTCTATCATTTTTTTGAGTAGATAGCGACTAGAACATACCATATTTCCTGTTAATTGTCTCAAATCCCTACTCTCCACACAAGGGCGGAAAACTCTTAACGCCACGGTTTTTGAAGTTTATTACCATCTGTCATTTGTAATTTTGACGTTTCACGTAAATTGAATGTTTTTTGTTATATTTTCCCATTTTTTGGTTTATTAGGTGAGAGGAAACGCTTTTGCAGCCCGGGACTATTAGATGCACGAGCAAGAGCAGCTGATAGTTGAAAGCTCGTTTTCTGCCCTTGTGACACAATATACTATTGAATTACAGTTGGTTGTGTGTTTGTTAGGGTGTTTCTATCTTAAGCGATATTGATTTTTTCAGTCCTATTGAAAATCTGATAATTTTATAAAAAAAAACCTCGTAGTCAATTAGAGGCTTTCTCATAGAAAAATTCGATTTCCCATATAACTAATGAAAGAATTTTTTTTCGGTTTCAACTCGATTTTTCGGAATTAAATTTTTTTTTCTACAAAAAATGAGTATAAAGCTTTTGTAGGATATTAAACTTGCTACAAAAAAACGCCTTTGAGCATTCTCCGATCAACAGTTTTTAAGCCGTAGAATTGGAAAGGTGATTTTCTTTGAATTGGATTTTTTTTTAATTAAATTACATTCACAGTAAACGTTACAAGGTTATTAAATTGTTAATTTTAGAACTAATTAAAGATAAATTTTTATATATCAACGAACTAAAACCGTCGTAAATGATTCTGCTGAACGGCTGCTGAGGAGTTCAATTAATGGAATCGTATAATCGGACTTTAACTTATAATGAGGAACAGAAACAATACTCATTGCAAGTTATGGAAATGCATATAAAGCAATTTTCGAATGCTAATAAGCAAACATTAATGTTACCACCAACTCTGGAATGAAAGATAAAAAAATAATTAACAGATGTCTAAAGAATAATTATCTCTATAAACTTTTTAAAAATAATATTTTTCAAAAACAGTAGCCGTTCAACTAAGGAGCAACAACTACTTCCCGTGCAATATGCACCGCCAGATATTGAATTACACTCCAAAGTCAAACGGGGTTGGTATATCTACAAGATATTTTAAAACCAACCATTCTGGTTTGCGACAATATTACAGGAAACTGTAATAAGCTTTAAAAAATTGATTCCAGTAATTTGTAGATTGAAGTTTATTTATTCAGTAAATACAAAATATATTCTGTGAATAACAATTTCATGTAAATAATATTCACTGTTAGATTGAAAAATTCCAATTCAAAGCAAATTTGGTATTGCTGATTATATTAACATTCAGCTCTTCAACTCAAAAACTGTTGATTGGAAAATGTGTTCAAAGGAACAAACAGAGGTAATCGGGAACTGGTTAGGTAGGGAAAACCAATTCAAATGAAGGTCGATGCAAGGTAGACAAGGAATTCTCAACCAGGCTATTGAAACTGAGTAAGAGACATTTAAAGACAGTTTCCGACCTGGTGACTGGACACTGCACCCTGAGGAAACATCTGCACAAAATGGGCAAAGTTAGTGAACCTATGTGCAGGAAATGTGAACTCTATGATGAAACACCTACTCACATACTCTGCTTCTACGAGAACTTACATGGACTCGGACGGAAGCACTTTGGAGAGGAAATAATACAACCATTACAACTACTGAAAATTCCTCCAGTCAAACTAGTGGCCTACATAGAATACACAAAGCTTCTGGAATGGAAGTAGATAACATGGGAAATGGTACAAAGATTCGGTTCAAGTTCCTGGGCTGTTGAGCACATCCCAATCGAATGGATTTTTTTTCAATTTTTTATTATGGAAAAATCGAGTTGAAAAGGAAAAAATAAATTTTACCTAAATTATCAGATTTTCAGGTAGGACCGAAAAAAACCACCCTTTTTTTGTAGTGTGAGTATTTTTATGGCAACATCTTTTAATTTTTGTTGTTCTCTCTATTTTCTAAAACATTCCTCTTTCTTTCTGGTGGTTTTTCAAAGGTGGAAAAGTATTTGGAAGTAGCATCATTTTATAGAGGACGCTTCAGCGTAAAAACGTCAAAGGGACCAAATTGAAAAAAATGTTGCAAGGGACAAAAGGTAACAATACACCACCCCCCTATCACGACGCGTGGGGCCGAAATTTAGAAAAATGAGCAAACATTCACCTTTTTTAACAGAATGGCAGAGACAGGTATGATAATTTCATTTGAAACCTTTTTGACCCTACCCCATGTGATGTAAAAAAAAATATCCTCCTCGGTCTGCTGTATCGCAACTCGCTTATTTTCAGAGAGGAATTACGATCAATGTACTTCAGTATGGAACAATATTTGTATATTTGCTACTACTATTACTTTTTCGTAATTTCAAGATATATTTTAAGAGGTGCAAATAACAGAACCTCCAGAACGGAAAATTATAGCGAAGGTTCGATTCGAACAAGGAATTGTTGAAGCAGTAGAAGAATCAAGCTATTTAGACATACGTTTAGTGGCAAAACAAGCAGAAGTGTCTACATCCACAGACCATTTAAGGGCATCGTCAATATGAAGACCTAGAAACTTAATCGAATTTGAAGATCTTATTAAGGTATTGTTAAGTTTGAGAGGTTGCAAAACTCATTTGGAAGATGAAACTGAAGTTTTATCAGTGTTAAAACAAATCCCGTTCAAGTAAAATTGGTATATATAAACACTCCAGGTTCCAGTAGACTCTAGTATTCAATTTGAGAGTAAACCAAATCTGTCGTGTTTTTCGATGTCAAAAGCTGCAAAGGCTTTCAAAATTGCACATGAAGAGGCGGTTAAAAAATTGCTGCTATTTGAAACAACATATTTGTGCGAACAAGGCTTTTCCACTCTAATGAACATAAAAACGAAGAACAGAAATCGTTTAAACGCCGAAGACTGTATTCAAATCGCTCTTACATCAAAAAGTCCCAATTTTGAAGCAATTGTACCGAACATGAAACAACAAACATCATTTTTCCAAAACGTGAAGGAAGAATGTTTTCAATTATTCTTTTTTTTGTAATTTTCTCAATTCTAGTTTTTGTTTGTACCACCATTATTATTATTATAATTTGTTACAGTACCCCAAAATGTCAACCCTCAATTTTACCCCAATGGGTTTTATGTTTGAAAAGAAAGGGCAATCGACGGTTTTTCATTCGTCTTTCGATTATCTTTGATAAGATTGGTATTAAGCGAATGGTACGATAGTTACTAGTATTATTTTTTTCACCACCCTTGTGCATGGGAACAATTATAGCTGGTTTTAGACAGTTAGGGAAAAGTTTCAAAGGAATATTCAAGAATACCTCAAATAAAAAAAAATTTTGAAAGATATCACGTAACTTTTTTTTATCAGAAAACGATGTAAAATTGCGTCAAAGTTCAGAATTAAAATAAAAAAACGGGTCTTGAATACAATCCGATTATGGAAATATTCCCTAATACTAGTAATTTACAAAATTGTATTTTTTTAAATAAATCCAATGCACTTACACAAATATTGAAGAGCGGCGGAGGGCGAGAAAAATTTTACTACATGTCACCAAGGAAGAAGGGGGGGTCACAAAACTCTCAAAAATGCCTCACGTAATAAATGGACTCCCCCCTTACTGAGAAACAGAATCAGCCACACAGTATACATTCATTATATTCAGCGCAATCCCGTTGTTTTAAAAACTTACAGAAAAACAAGCTATTAACTCCAAATTTGTGGAATAAATCATCTGTGCTTTATTTAATTTTATTAATTCATGTTTTTAACTGTACTGTGAAGTTCGCTAACCCTTAGCGTCCAAACTTCTTTTATAATTATGAAAAATTGCAGCAAGAGCGTGCACAAAAGTGTACACGACCACATAAAATGAAAACTAGGTCACATTTATATATTCTACTCCATTGAAATACAAATTCACTTGACACTCGAAGTTACGACGCGATAAAACTACGATGCGCAATGCTTTTGATAAGAATTATTATCAACTAGATTCATTGTCGTTTTAGAAATATGAGCTTCATTTGAAAGACTGTTCAAATAAAATTGTTAAAAAGTAAATAAAATGCGATTGAAAGCCAACGACACTTTTTAAGCTTCGTTATTTCTGTGTACTTTTTGTTATTTAAAACCTGCTTAAAATAATTTGCGAAAATTTCCGTTTGCAGTTTTCTTTATAGTCTAACTATTGTCAGTGTAATGACCATAAAATAAGGCAATGTTGTCAGATATATTTTCTAAAATTGTTAGGCTCGCTACACAAATGTTCCCCTTACTTCAGTAAACTGTTAGTTCGTGATGTTATAAGTTGAAAATCTTTTTTTTCGAATTTCATTAAACTGTTTGGATGCGAAAGAATGATTTTATCAAAACACTAAGTGTGGCATTCATTTTCCCGTATCAAAAAACCACCAGTTACCAATTTTAAGCCAATTTCATGTCGCAAAATTTTTTTTTGTAGGAAATTTTGAAGCAAGGGGTAGGTATGGAAATATTTCGCGATTTAAATTGCTATCTGCTATCTCCCTTAATGCTTGGGAATATCGACTCAAAATTTATATCTATATGTAAAATGTTTCTCTGAAACCAATGGAGGAGACTAGAATGTTCTATCTCTTCAATTAGTTGATTTATGAATACATGGAGTTACAGAAAGTGAATTTCCGAATATTTTCACTACTTTCATATTTATTATTCATAACACGGAGACCCTTCAAGATATGCTATTGAATATTTTTTCCCGTTAGAATATTCTTTCGCAAATACTCTCCTGAAATTTCAGTTCAAAATTCATAGTTTTGTGGTATTTACAAGACTTTTTATATTGAAAATGTGTCTTTTCGAAAATTTAATTACACTTTTTGAATGCGAAAGAATTATTTTATCAAAAAATTGACTATGGCATTCATCCTCCCGTATCAAAAAACCCCAAGTTCCCAATTTCAAGCCAATTTCATGTCGCAAAATTCATTTTTGTAGGGAATTTTGAAGCAAGGGGTAGGTATGGAAATATTTTGCGATTAAAATTGCTGTCTACTATCTCCCTTAATGCTTGGGAATATCGACTCAAAATTCATATCTCTTTGTAAAATGTTCCCCTGAATCCAATGGAGGAAACTAGAAAGTTCTATCTCTTCAATTAGTTGAGTTATGAATACATGAAGTTTCAGAAAGTGGATTTCCGAATATTTTCACTACTTTCATATTTATTATTCATAACACGGAAACCCTTCAACCTATATTATTGAATATTTTTTACCCGTTAGATTATTCTTCCGCAAATACTCTCCTGTAATTTCAGTACAAAATTCATAGATTTGTGGTATTTACAAGACTTTTTTTGTTGAAAATGTGTCTTTTCGAAAATCTCAATACACTGTTTGAATGCGAAATAATGATTTTATCAAAAAACTGACTGCGGCAATAATTTTACCGTATAAGAAAACCCCCAGTTACCAATTTTAAGCCAATTTCATGTCGCAAATTTTTTTTTTGTCGGAAATTTTGAAGCAAGGGGTAGGTATGGAAATATTTCGCGATTTAAATTGCTCTCTGCTATCTCCCTTAATGGTTGGGAATATCGACTCAAAATTCATATCTATATATTATGTAAAATGTTTCCCTGAATCCAATGGACTAGAACGTTCTATCTCCCCAATTAGTCGAGTTATGAGTACAAGAAATTTCAGAAAGTGAATTTTCGAATATTTTCACTACTTTCATATTTAGACGGAAACCCTTTGAGTTATGCTCCTGAGACTGTGGTTTTGTGTTTATGGATGACAATGCCCGCCCACGTAGGACTCGACCAGTTAATGACTATCTTGAGTCAGAAGGAATTCTACGTTTGGAGTGGTCCGCGATATCGCCAGACATGAACCCAATTGAACATGCCTGGGACATGCTCTCCAGAGCTGTTCACGCTCGAAGAAATCCTGCCAGGAACTAGCAGTTGCCGCAAGATATGAATCGGATAATCTGCCATAGGAAGCAATTGATCGCCTTGTTAGCAGTATCAGAGCACGAATGCAGGATTGCATTGACGCTTATGGTGGAAATACCCTGTATTAACAATGTAAATTTAATTATTAATAAGAAATAAAATTCTTTGTCCTAATTTTTTCATTAAAAAAAACTACATTTGTACTAATACAAAAAGTATCTGCCAACTGAATAATTGATCTTCAAAAGTACAATTTATAATAATAACAAGGATTTTAGGTACCTAGTGCATAAGTTTTGGAACTATGTGTATATGATGGTATCCATACATTGCGTATTTAAAGAATGGAAAGGAAATACAATGATTTCATTCACACTTCCCCTTTAAATGAAATGAAATAATACTAAACCAAATTGCGGGCGGAATTCTTAAAAAAAATAAACTTTAATCCGCTGAACTTTAATCATGAAAAATGAGTTGTCCGCCGTTGGGCGGTGGAAAACATATTTTATTAGTGAATATCTCTGCGGAAATTGCGTAAACTATAATATTTTCGGCGGATTTCTGGATATGTCATATAAACTTCCGCCCCAAAGCGAAATTCTAATTTTAAAATCATAATTCCGCCGGAACTCTAGCAACACTGAACTTGGAAATGCATTCAAACTGTTTTAAGTGGTTGCTCGTGCTGTTTAATTTTAAATATGGCTATTTTTTTCCGCTTTAACAGTTCTTTCATCTGCGTGTCTGAAAATTGAATGCCTATATTTTCTAGGAGAAACAGTAATCAAGAAATGGTCTCTGTTTTAACACAACTGAGATGTTAGCATTTTCTCACACACATGCGCTGAAAAACCACCCTGAAATTCCCATTTTCAGTACTGGTATCGTTCAGTCCAACACTTAAGCTTGCCCTAGCAGGACGCGTGCTTTTCTCAATTTCGTTCTCGGGAAATTTCGGACGCGATTTCCATTCCGTAGCACCTATATAAATATTTAAAAATCACAATAAAAATTGGGACAATACTAGTTGGTGACTTGGTGATTTTTCTAATGATTACTTAGGAATATTTTTGATTTTTATTTTGTAGTAGTAACGATGTGTATAAAAATAGTGTATTCGTTTTCTTTAATGATAAAAACCGTGTATGTTGTTGGATTTATAGAAAAATGTGTATATTAATCCACTGGAAATGCAGTGGTTATACTTTTTTGGAGTTATTTCAGCTGTGCACGCCGGTAGGGAAGTATATGAACGATTAGGTGAGATTATAGTGACGACGTTACAATTATTACAAGAAATTATGTTTGTAGTCAAATTAAAATTGAACTTTAATCCACAAATTCAACAATTTTAAGAATCCTGCTATGGACTTTTTGATTTTATTTCATATGCTTTACAAAAACTACAAAATACAACAATGAAAAATGTTTTTTTTTGTGATATTGGATAATTTGTATGAAATAAAAACTACTCAAAATACATGAGACCTTAAAATTGTCGGTAAAATTAATAATTAAAATTGTTTATATTAAATTACAAAAAGAATCTAATTAATTGGGCTTGATTTATACAGGGTGTTTACATAGTGAACTGAAATATTTAAAGACGAAATCCAAAACACAAGTCACATATTCTGAATTTGTAACAATTCAATTATCACAATTCAAAGAATTTTTTTGTGAAAGGGAAGAACAGAAAGCAATTAGACCCAGTTGGTGTCAAAAAATTTCAAAAAATATGTACAGTATTTTCAGTGGTGGTGAATGTTGGATTTGCTCTTATGAACCCGAACTCAAATGCCAATCGGCAGTTTAAGTGTCTTAAGATGAACCAAAACCGACGAAAACTATCCGTTCTCGAAGTGTTTCTAGAAATATTGTGGCGATATTTGTGTCAAAAGCAACAACTCCTTTGCAAAATCAAAAAACAGTTACTGCTGATTGGTATACAGGGTGGACCGGATTTAATTGACGTATACAGAGATCTCGTGAACAGCAATAGATACAATATTGATTAAATGGAGAAAAAGTTTGGTTTATTAATGGAGAATTAGATGGTTGAAAAAAATTTGAAATATCTCGACTAGTTCCGGAGATATTTGGCAAAATCCGAAAATGGTGCTTTTCGTTTTTTATATTTGTGTCGTTATTATAAAAGATATCAAAGAAAGTATTCTCAACTTTTTTAATAAACGAGGTTTTCTATAAATTACCATATCAAAAATTTCATTACAACGTTTCGGCTTCACAGGGTCACCATCAACTTAATTTTTTGATTGACGATTCTACCACATTTCGTCTCAAAAATCATCATATTAAATTCAACAATTTATTTTGAAACTTAATGACAATAAATAAATAATTATGGATGTGACATCCACGGCTAACATTATTTTTAAGGAAAATCGGATAGAAACAAACGTGTGAGAAAATGGAGTGTACGTTGGGAAATATTTTATGGAAATTTCGATTGGTAAATTATTCATAGACTGCTTGATTTAATAAAAGAGAAGCGGTACTATTTTCAAATTTTCAGAAGGTAGATACTACTACGAAGTTATAAAACGATTTTATTCAGTTCGGCACATAACGCCTAGTTCTTGTTAACCGAGTTTTTTACATTTCCCGTTAACCAATTTAACAGATTTTTGGACACATGTTTAGTGCATTCATTTTTTTTTCAAAATTCTTATTTAATGCCCAATATTTAAAATTATCAATTTTACTTAAAAAAGATGATGGTTTTTTAAAGACGAAACTTGGTAGAATCGTCAAGTATGTATCTATACAAAACGGAAAAAATATTGCAATAAAAAATCAAGGTCCGTATTTAAAAAAATTAAGTTGATGGTGACCCTGTAAAGACGAAACGTCGTAATAAAATTTTTGGTATGGTAATTCATAGAAAACCTCGTTTATTAAAAAAAGTTGAGAATATTTTTTTTTATATCTTTTATAATAACGACGGCAAATTTAAAAAACGAAAAGCACCATTTTCGGATTTTGTTAAAATCTCCGGAACTAGTCGAGATATTTCAAATTTTTTTGAACCATCTAATTCCCCATTAATATTCCAAACTTTTTCTCCATTAAATCAATATTTTATTCTATATTGCGGTTCACGAGATCTCTGTATACGTCAATTAAATTCGGTCCACCCTGTATATCGATCTGTTTACCAGATGTAATTGTTTCTTAAAACCAACTGTTTTCGTGGAGAAAAAAAATAGTGTTCAAAAGTTATCTATTGTTTTTTTTCTAGCTCTATATGCAAAATATAAACGACAACCTTCGTAGAATATATTACTCGAAAAAACAAGTATCATTATACGTTTTTCGCTCAGACTTTGCTGCCTCAGCTAGCAATAAACTTTTGAGCTCAACAGGTAATGAGCGGCTTCCACTACTAGTCATACAGGGTGAGGTTTACATATGGATCGTCTCAATTATCTCGGAAACGGATAGCAAGATTTTTATAGATTTTGGTGAAATTGCCGATATTATGTTGCTATTCACATTTAATAAAATGAGTAAAACTATAAATTGTTGTCAGATCTTCCCCTTTTCCGGAATAATTATAAACTTTTTTATTTCTTACTGTATATTTTTTGCCGTATGAAATCCTTAAAAAATACTGATTGTTTTTCATGTGATGTATTTCTGTATATTGGGGTGACATTCACTGAGACCTAAAAGATCTATTGTGCCCCTTACGTCTACTCAGTGCCTGAGGAAAGTCTCGGAGACTACTAGTTCCTTTTGTCCTATTTCCCTGAGGAATTTTAGGATATCTGCAAGCTTCAACTCAGATTTTGGAGTTATTGCTACATTTATATTATCTCCGCCGAAGTTAATACATTTAGATGGACAATAACAACTTTGATGTTTCAATAAATTATAATTGTTGTAGTTTAATGGAAGTCACAATGGATCATAAATCTGAAAAAGAACGGACTAAGATTGTAATGATATGCGTAGAAGTCGGCAAGAAACGTGTAATATCTTTAATAAATTTATATCGTAACTGAAATCCCATAACAAGATCTATTGTCAATAAACGTTTAACGGAACTGGTCTACTGAAAAATGTATCCAAAATGCATCGACACAAAAGAAATCTTTAGATGTTTGTATCCTGTTAGAAGACGAGCCACACTTGAGTACTAGACAAATTTCCATGGGAACTTCATATTTTGGAAACATTCGTAATGAAAATTTTATTGATGAAAATAAATTCCATCCATACAAAATATGATTAGTTCAAGAGTTGTTAGATGATGATTTCGATAGACGTGAAGAGTTTGCAGACATATACTGATGGAGAGATGTTACAATCAACGCAATCCAAACTTTTTAAGTAATGTTATGTTGTGCGATGAGGCAACGTAACAGTCCTCGTTGGATGCGTAAATCCCACCCCAAATCTTTACAAAAACCGAATTTATGGACTGGAATAGTAGGCGACAAAATAATTGGTCAATTTGTCTTTAAGGCAAACTTAAATGGTCCGTCGTATTTAGATTTATTAGAAAACAGTTGGTTAGGTCATTTTTGAATCCAAGTAGGTAATTTCAACTGCATTTTAATGTAGAGATTTCATTATTAGAAACTTTCAGACAATAATAGCTATCGCAAACGACAATATTGGACCCAACAAGATAGTGCTCTACTTTAATATGCGCGTGTGGTGAGGCAATACCTAAATAATGTGTTTCCAGAGGACGTGGTTTTATCGAATAGCCTCCGCGATCACCCGACATGAATCCTTTAGCAATTTTCCTGTGGGGTAAATTAAGAAACATCGTTTATAAAACAAAACCAGCCAATATTTAGGCATTGAAAGATAGTATTACCACATAAATAAGAATGGGAAGAATTGCATAGTTAGGGAAGTTGCAAAAAGTATTGCAGATTTAAAAATCGCATGGTTTGTTGTGTAGGAGTGAATGGACTACATTTTGATCATCTGCTGTAGTCGCCTTCACTGTATATTATCTAAAATTCATAATTTTTTTCTTATCCAAATGTGGACGTACCTTCAATATAAAACAAACTTTTAATGACCTGTCTTCAGTTGCTGTAGGTTTTCTCAGCGATCATTTTTTTGGATAAATCTTTTACAGCACCAGTTTCGTTGAACTTTTCACTACTTCACTGACTGTAAACCTTCTTCTGATGTTGATTTTAGGCTATAACTCCGAAATTATGGCATTTAGGTGTAAGGAACATTACATGAGAAATGTTCAGTATTTCTTAAGGATTTCAAAGTGAAAAATATACATGGTAATCCATTTGAAACAACAAAGTTCATTATTATCCTGGAAAAAGGAAAACAGGTCTACCACCATAATATCGGTCATTTCAGACCAAAATAAAAATTGTACAATCTGTTTCCAAGATCATTCAGGCGTTTCATACTTAGAACTCACTCTGTATAATATGTTATTTAAAAATTTCATATCTTGTGTGAAACCATAAAAAAATATTTACGTCTTCTGTATTCACAGTTATACACATTGTCACATTTTATATACAGATTCGGTAAATAACTATATCCCGTATTGTCATTTTGTGAGTGAAAGAGAGAAAGCTATAGAACAACAGAGACAATGTCGCATTCCCCTCTCCGGAGAATTTATCGACACCAATCGAGTCTAGAGTGGTGGGTGTTTCATGGAGCGTTTGGAAAAAAATCTTTGAAAAAAAAGAGGTGGCAGGAAAAAGTTTGAGGAGAAACACGTCAAGTTGCACGATTTTTTTTTCGATCGCCTCAAACTTTTTCCTGTCACCTCTAATCATGCTCTAATATTTTTTTTTGGATAGCTAAAGACCTATATTATAGAAAAAAATCATGCCCGACCCCGCCAGGCTGCGGAAAACTTTTTTTTCCAAACGCGGCTAGAATGTCGCGGCTAACTTCATCGTCATCGCTGATGCTCCTATATGAGATTCTACATACGGAAGATAAATATTTGCCAAGCCTGTATATTCTGTTATTTGTGAGAAGTGATTTTTAATCGAATATAAAAACTAAAATGTCTGACAAAAAAAAAATTAATTGGTTGTTTTGTGACGCAACAACAATAAAAGCTCCATTTCATTGAACATAATCTGATTTGAATTTTAGTTTTTCATTCAAATAATTTTGGTCGTATGTAAAATTTTTTTTATCAATTTTAAATAAAACCAATGAATACATTCTCTCGTTGTTCTATTATTTTTAGGAATATATTGGAGCATTTTTGTGCATTCACTGCGCTTTGCATACTAAAGTGTTTAATTCAAATATTGTGTTATATTAATACTTTTTTTAAAACATATTGTTTGATTTTTAAACATTCCACATAATGTTTTTATAGAGATTAAATTGTATAAAGGGCTGGAACCTAGTAAATACAGGGTGTTCGAAAAGATTATACCACATAATATTCTGGGGTCAAAAATAGGTTGATTTAAATTCATTAACTTATATACAAAAAAAGTTACAGGTAGATTTATTTTAAAATTCCACACCTGTAATTTTTAACCAATCAAAATGGGTTTTTTGACAGATCACGATAGCAATGGATGAATTCTAGTGTCATTTTTTCCTCGTGGGTACCCAATAGCGAATTATACTGGAAGTTTTTTGACGTTTATAATGACAAAATATTTTTTAGACAGTCTGTTTTTGATTTGTTTACACATTATAATTTTGATACTTTTCAATTACAAAGATAAGATGTTTTCCATATTCTTTGGACAACAAATTTCCTCTAAATGGCGAAAATGCAGGACCAGGAATGGAATGAATTAAATGTCTATTGCCCGGTTGCAAGAACGCTAATCAAATCTCTCATCATATGATGGTTGATTAAAAAATTATGAACCATCAATGGGAACCCGATTTCACGAAAAAAATAATGGTCGATCAATTGTTCATCATTGCAGGTACCTATCCGTTGCATTTTGATTGTGTAAATGATGGTTGATTTGAAGAATTAACGAGTTATTATTTCATTGATTAGCCGTTAATCATTCATCATTTTTAATAAGCGTTCTTGCAACCGGGCATATGTCTAATAAAATATATATATAATATTTGTCCACGACCACTTAATAATAAGTCAATATTTTACCTCCTAACAAAAGGTATTATGGTACCCATATATCTACTATATATTGTAACAGAATGTATTTACAGCCTAAAAATTAAATAAATAATTGGATAACATTGATCATTTAATACAATTAGATTATAAAAAAATATAATTATTCTGTCATCATTCTGTCACAAGTAAAAATTTTTTAAATTGGGACATTTCTATTAGTAACAAAAATTAATAGGAAACTCAAATTTCACAACAGATAGATATAGTTTTAATAATTTAAATTAACAAAAACTTCGTTTTACAAACTATGTTTAAGCTAGATTTTCATAAACTATTAATTTAATTCAAAATGAAACATGAAATTTGAGGTTTCTATTGAAATCTGTGAAAGGGCAGTAAATAAACATTAAGGGTAAAAAACTTACCAATGAAAATTGTTGTAATCCAATCCAGAACCTTTAGTGTTGTAACCATGGGGAAAAATAAAAGAGTTTGGTTGTTGAGTTGGAAAGAAAACTGGAGAGGAGTGTGAATTTTCGAAAAAAAGAAAAGTATTATTTTTTCTCGTTTAGAGCCTCGTTAGAAAGTAATTCTATAGCGAGTTTTTTTTGGTATGTATTACCAAGAAAGTTCTTCATACTAAAATTTTGACAAGTTTGAACAAATTTGTATTTGGTAAATATTCCTTTTATTATTTACTATTTTCGTCACTTGTATCCAGTTCCAAAGAAGTGCCGTTATCTACTTGATACCAGAGTAGAGAGAAGTTCGTCGATGAATAAGAGTTCTTGTTATTGTGAAACTTGAAAGCATTTTCACAGTTTTCACCCTGTACCCCGTCTGCTGTTGTTAGTGAGGATTTCTCACTAAGCCATAATAATTCTAGCATAGTGTTGGGATATGAATATTCCATTTTTTTAAAAAAGGTATTTGTCGATTTAATAATATTCAACTTATTTGTATTCTAACCATAGAATTGTATTTATTGACAATTGACATAATCTAATTCGAGAAACACCATAGATATAAGTGTTGATTCTGGAGGTTTTTGACAGTTGTCTAACCAAAGTATAATTATACCTTTATTAAAATAAATTAAGATATAATAGTTGTATTTAGTTATGTTTAAATTGTTTATCTGATTTTTTACTTTTAATTTGACTACATCACCATTTATTTAGAGAGCAACTAAATTAAATTATCTTTGAAGGTTTGTTGGTATTTTTATTTATGTTGGAGATACTGCTGCTATAAAAGGATTTCAAGATAAAGAAAAATTGCACTAATTTTAAAATTATAATCTTACCACCCGTTCACCCTGATAGGAATATAATTCTCATGTCTCTTAATTTTTGTAACTGAGCTAGACCAAAAAGAAAAATTAAATAATTACATTTGAAGTAAAATTCTGAACCAATAACAACCCTCATGTAATTCATTTTTATTAATAAAATCCAAAATAATAATAATTCTCACCAAAACTTTTATAACTTTTTCACAAAATTACAAAAGATTGTAATAATATAATTATAACGGTGTATCGATACTTCACAAAGTATCGCCCATCCCTATATGTCACATTTGACGAACTTTTGAAATTTATTAATTTTGACGTTAGAATTGTCAATAATACCAAATTATTACTTTCCGCTCTACACTCGCCTTATTTAATAAAGAAATCAAGGGTCGTGGACAAAGTATAGTATTCTACTAGCAATTTATGGCCATTATTCACTCAGGTGACTTGCGCAAACGTCACCCTGCGTGAATAATGGCTGTCATAAATTGCTCGTTTAATAATATACTATTAAACACTATTTTATATTATTTTTTTTCCATTTAGCATTTTGAATTTTAAGTAGTTTAGATGCAAATGTTCGTGAACAATTCGAAACAAATTTTCTTTCTTCAAGTAGCCAGAATCCTCTATTAATGCGGGTAAATACAGTCCCTCGATGATGGATCATTACATCAGAAATAAATTTTAATTTTATGATTTCCAAACACAATTTGGTGTGGAATTTTCTTACCGAACACCACACGAAGTCAAATTAAATCCGGAGATTGTTTTTCGCTCATGAATATTTTTAGAAAATTATCCCTCGTCTTTCTCACTTTCAAAATATTCATGAGCTCGAAAAAATTTCCGGAAATAATTCTAGTTGTGTAACTAGTGAGAATTTAAATTCATTTTTAAACATTGCAACGGTGTAACGTAAATTTATGAAAATTTATATAAGATCTAGTATACCATACACCAGGAGTCTCCAAACTTTTTACCTAAGGGCCAAATTGTAAACTCTTGAAGGCCAAGCGGGCCAGCAAGATTTGGAAGGATTTTTTTTATTTTTATGTAGGTGAAAAAAAATTTATGAAGCTTCAATTAGCTTTTTCTTGATTGTCATGTTTTGGCTGTCTAACATATGTAGTTGCTTTTGTCCAACTATGTCAGTCCATTTTGGCTCAAGCTATAGTACACGCTATACGTTTCTCAGACTGAGCGAGATTGACGACTGACGGCGGGTGGGCCGGGTTATGACTTACCCCTGGGGGATGTGACCACACCGCGACTGAGCAGGGGAAATGGGAGTCATCTCGACAACTGTCGCTCATGTCAACGCGGGCCGTATAAAAACAATACGCGGGCCGGATGTGGTTCGTGGGCCGTAGTTTGGAGATCCCTGCCATACACGATGCACTGGAAGTGGTAGCGTTGTTTTAGTTTCATTCTGATGAAGGTATGAGCTATCCGTCCGAGTCTCTAGTCCCGGACTGAAGAATACACTTCAATACATGTATTCCAGTAACGGAAATGTAAAGATTGTGACAGTAGCGACATCTTCACTTCCAATCACAAGCCAAAATCCGAAAAATGTTTGACGTGGGCTCGATACAATAAAGCTTATTACAGTTTCCTGTTGGCGAATTTTCTCTAATGAACTGTTTCGCCTGTCTTTGTTGCCATTATGACTCTCGCGCCCTCATACCCAGGCTACCATGTCCTTGCAATGATCTACAAGTGCATTTAAACTGCCTATGCAATCTCATCGTAGCTCAGAGTATTTTGCACCTATTTTATATTCAGTTTTATATAGTGAAAAGCGGCATCTGGGTGGTCAAGAGTGTGCTGATTCCCTCTGAAAATCCCTAACGGAAATTAATTAAGGATAGCCTAACCTAACTTTTTTTGTATACACTTTTGTGAGCCTAGTATAAAAAACCCCATATTCGCCAGGCAGTTGCACTGGCTCTGCAGTCTCCTCTTCTAGGTGACAGAATCTGCACATGGCTTCGTCTGTCAACCCCATTATCTGTGCGAGCCTGTTAGGCTTACAGGGTTCTGCTAACATACCGGATTTGACAGTATTCCTGTCTTTGCTTATCAGGTCTCCGTAAAAGTGGCGAATTTTCTCTAATAAACTGTTTTCCCCGTCTTTATTGCCATTATGACCCTCTTACCTTCATACCCAGGCTACCTACAAGTGCATTCAAAGCGCTTATGCAATCTCATCTTAGCTTAAAATACCTATATAGCAAAAAATCGTCATCTGATACAGATATATTCAATTCAATTCAAATAAACATACCAATTCAACAGCATCAACTTTAAATAATTTCATTTGATTTCCAGTATTTGACTGGCATTTTCAATACTGATCAAAGCTCCACTATTAAGAGAAGTCAGTTTGTAGAATTAATTATGTTTATTTACGATGTGGCCTGAATTAACATCGATAAATACCATTTCGTAACTGGAGTTTGGAAACTGAAACATTTATTGTGAAATATGCAGTAACTTCATGGAAAATAAAAGCTTTTTGGAAATATTCCAGCCAACTACTTACCGGAACTTGTGATGACATTATAAACGTATATGTTTGCCTAAACTGTTGCCACTCACTTCATATCTATAAATTCAGAAGGGAAATGGTCTTTTTATAATTTTGTTTTGCTGTTCAGTTTTATTTGCCTTGTGCAGTCATTTGAAGTGTATTTAGTTTTTATTACAGTAAAAGGAACTCATCTATTTTACTCGTAAGCAGAGTAGTGTGTTTTTAGTCGAAACAGTTGGAAAACAGAACAAACAATAAGAGTGAATTAATAAAAGCTTGATATATGATAGTATTTAATGTTATTATAGTCTATTTCGGAAGGGTATAGGGTAATAAGATGGGGAATTCCGTCCAGTTCGGCTCAATTTCGGTGTCGGCCATAGGCGTAGGTCTTGAAATAGTATTGTTTGTAATATTCAAATTTCAAGTAATTGCGTAAGAGAATTAGGAACAGTATGTTTTCTGGCCTGAAGTGTCAATATCGAAATATTGTGTAGGGATTACTTAGGTAGTAGATTATACAGTTACGTTTTGCGTTTAACAGGTACCGTTTAACCTTCTATTAGTGCCTTTGCCTAATTACAACCCTATTTCAGATTCGGCTCAACCATGTGCCGCAAGGTGCCTTACCCAAAATTTTTAGACCTTTATAAGTATATTTGTTCAGTTTAACGCATCAGTATTTGCTGTTAAGCCGTAAATAGTGTTCACAGAATTATAAGATTAGTAATAAAATGGCGACATTTACACCAACGAAAAGATGTTCCAATAATTCTCCACTATTAGTGAATGAAAAACTTATTATTCTATATGTACACCAAAAGTGTAATTCGAAGAAAAGTTCACTCTTTTTATTTTAAAAAAGAAATACCCACCCTAGATAAGATTTTAATGGAGCTTGGCCAGGATGACAGTATTCCGTTGATAACTAAAAAACTTTTATGGACCACTTTGATAAATATGAATTTTTCCTGGGAAAAGCATAACCGTAAAGCACTTTTACTGGAAAGCGATGAAATTGTATGCTGGCGACGAAAATACTTAAGAAGTATAAAGCAGTACAGAACAGAGCATAAGAAAATTTTTTATCTTAATAAGACGTGGATTAATGAAGGTTATACAGTACCAAAAATGTGGCAAGACAAAAATATAACCAGTACTCGCCAAGCTTTCATGGAAGGCCTATCAACGGGTAGGTATTAAGGTGCCTTCAGGTGAAGGGAAAAGACTAATAATCGTTAATATTGGAAGCGAAGAGGGATTTTTAAAAGAAGGTTTGTGAACCTTTCAGTAGTGCCATACGGGAGATTACCACCAGGATATGGATTCGGATGTTTTTGAAGACTATTTTGGTGAAATGATAAAATATCTTATGGCTGATTCAGTAGTAGTTATGGATAACGCAAGTTATCATTGTCGACGCATAGAGAAGACTCCAGCCTTATCTTGGAGAAAACAAGAAATTATTGACTGGTTAACCACCAAAAGTATTGAATTTGAATATAATTTGATAAAAAAAAACTATTAGCTATAGCAAATTTACACAAACATCGTTTTATGAAATACGCCGTGGAAGATATAGCAGAAAAACATAGTGTAACTGTGCTGCGCACACCGCCATATTACTGAGAACTAAATTCTATAGAACTTATATGGGCGCAAGTGAAAGGATTTGTGGCAAGACACAACACGACATTCAAAATTAAAGACGTTAAGCTACTGTTTCATCAAGTCATTGAGGAGGTGACACCAGAGAACTGGCGAAAAGCAGTCCAGCATGTCATTGAAGAAGAGGAGAAAATGTGGGATCTTGTCTACTTGATCGATTGGATCGTCGACCCGTTAATTATAACGTCAAGAGGAGATGACAGTTCCTCAAATGACGAAGAATATTATGATTTTTTATAATTTAATTTCTGTATAATGTATTTTTTGTATAATGTTCAATAAAAAATAAGTGTATCTAATACTATGTACATAATGCCCAATTTTTATTCTGTTAAAATAAAATTATTTCCTTTTTACGAGTATCCTACCGGCACGCCTTTGGCACACTATTTTCAGTGTTTGTGAATGGATAACAATAGGCTAAACCCATATATTGACCCCATCCCGGGTGGTACTACCTGCACTTGATAAAAAAAAAAGAATTTTACAATGAAATCAATGCCAAACTCTGAAAGTGGCTTAAATATTCGTTGGGTCACTCTGTGCTCCCTTTGCATACCTAATGAGGTTTTATTAATCTATACCTTTCTGAAATAAACTATAGGACAAAAATTCAACATTTTGGACGATTTGCTAGGAATTACTGCTCTAATATAATGTAATTTTTACTCTGATTGTAGTTATGAATAAACAACTTTACAGAAGTTGGTTTATAATAAATTAATTTTTTTTCTTCATTAAGCGTTTGTTTGCTGTTTTGTGTAATACGTTCGCAGTTTTGAGCAAGAAACAAAAGCAATTTAAGATGACGTACATTTTTAAATTTTATTAAAAATTGAAGTTTATAAGTTAATAACGAGTATGCTTTCCTCTAATATCAATTACAGCCAAACAACGCCTCTGCAAACTTTCAGTAAGGTCGGCGAAATTGCCTTGATCGATTTGTTTCCAAAGTTGGGGTGAAAACTGTCTAAGTTCTTTGAGTGCCGATAGGAGGAGGGGTCATGGGAATCTATGTAGCTGCTTTGAGGTCGGGTGATCGAGGGGACAGTGCTTAATGTGGGAAACCAAGAAAGTCTAAAAAGCATTATTGTCTAAAAAGAGGATAGTTGCTTCAATACCAGCATGAAACATAAAGCAAACGTATAACATTGTTAATAACTTGTATGTAAATCTGCGCAGTCTTGTTTCCATCAAACACTAATTAAAACAAATGCCTTCCCAAACAGCAATCGTACTACCTCTGAACGGATGAACTGCACTTCTCTGGCTATAAGAAAACCGTCAATATTTCGGCTCATCTGTGTACAATGCGGACCTCCACTCAGGATTCCAATTTACATGTTCATTGACCCATGCATATTAATTTTTGTCTTCTCCAAAGACATCGTGAACGTAGTTAACCTAGTGTAATCTTATACATACTATTTCAATTGACTCCAGAAGCATTCAAAAGACGCTGTAGTATGATCCAACACGTACAAAGTCACATAATGATCTTGTGCGAGAGTGGTAACCCTTGGACGAACTTCTAAGTTCTTTCTCTCACGTTTTCAGTTGCAGAAGCCAAGAAATGACACTTTCACTGACTTGGAAAACTGCAGCTTATCTCTGAAGACGATCCGCCTCAATCATACTAATAGCCCTACTAGCTTTATCCGTACCAAATTTACTTCTAGACATTATCAGAACAAAATGGATTGAAACAGATTGTCGTGAGCAGTTATTTAATAATTGGAGCGTTTGTTTTCAGTCTTGTCAAATTTTTTTTCCATAAAATCTGCCTTATAATGCATGTTTTTTAGATTTAATTTAATTTTTACGTTTTTGGTTTTAAAACTAGCTTTTATTCAGTAGAATACATGCTTTTAAGAAAAAGAGAAAAATTATTTCAGCTGCGGATTGAACACGATAGGTTCAAAGTCTTAAAGTATTTGCCAATTCCTCCTGAATCCAAATTAGCTATAAAATGGAGAGTTTGAAAGTCAATAAAGATTACTTTTGAAAATGCCGCTTTCTAATAATAATAATGGTAATATTAAGTTAAAGAATTTGTGCCAGGTGAAGTGAATACATCCCTATTCATATTTAACAGATGAAATAATGTTCTACCCCACTAATTTGTGACACTTTAATGCCACTATAACAAGTGGGACTATTTAATTCTTCAATCACAATAGGAACATCTCTCCAGCTGGCCCTTTTGGAGTAAATCGTTGGTAGACCCTTCGAAATGGACAAGCTTTGTTAGTTATACTTCAAGGTACATCACTTAGAATACGGGGTTGGGATAAAGTATGTAACCAAGTAAATATCTTTTAAACGAAAAAAACGATATTTATGAAAATTTGCAGGTAAGTGCAATGGAACAAAATGCATCTGGTTAGGGATTTTCATGATGCGAATTTTCCAAATCGATGGATTGGACGTATAGGATTCATAGAGTGCCTGCTCGTTCTCCTGATCTTAGCCTGTTAGATTTTTTTCTTTGGGGTTATCTAAAATCACGTGTTCACGTTAGACGACCAACAAACTTACAGGAATTGAGACAAAGAATTATTGATGAATGTGAACTAATACGTGGAGAAGTCTTGGAAAGAGTGACTCAAGAATTTGTTAATAGGATGGTATATTGTCAGCAAGTAAACGGCTAGCATTTTGAACATTTGAAGTAATTTTGTTTTTCATTATTCTAAAATAATGAAATGTACACCTATTGTACAATTAACAGTGAGTTATTCCTCGTTTTTACAAATTTTTTTACACAAAACTCAGTATGTATGAATTCAAAATAACAAGGTGTCCCATTTATATCAAAGAACTTGATGGCATTTCCGGTTAAACCAGAAGTATATTATTAACAAAAAAATGTACATCAGATGCATTTTGTTCCATTACATTTACCTGCAAATTTTCATAAATATCGTTCTTTTCGTTTAAAAGATATTTACTTGGTTCCATACTTTATCCCAACCCGGTATGTTTCAAAAATGCATTGCTAACACTGCTAACAACATATCTGATGAATCACATTACGCAAAACATTTACTTGATAACAAACATTCATTAACACCAAACACAGAATTAGAAGTACTGAATATTTGTGATAGGAAACAAGAACTAGATTTCCTTGAAGAACTGGAAATTTGAAGACACTTAAGAAACCCACAATATTAAGTCGTCAATGAACAAATAAATCTAGGAAGCTCTCCACTTTTTAATTGCCTTCTTAAGTAACTATTGTAAAGATCAGCAGATATAGTTTTCCTTGGTTTCTTATATTATTGCACAGTTATACTGATCTAAAATGGGAAAAAGATATTCAGGATATCCCCATAGGGCTAATAATACCTAAGCTTTAAAAATTGTAACATTTTCTTGTTCTATTCATATATATTAAGTGAATCACTAGATAGGTCACTATTTGGTCTAACCAAAATATTGAACATCAAGTAGGTATCACTTCAAATATAACTTCTGTCATTCTAACGATGATATTTTTAATATCGAAAAAATTAGAAACTTTCAAACATGAGTAGATTCCACGAAGTAAGGGTTGAAACAGTAAATTCAACTTAAATTTTGTGGTACCAGAATGTTACATTTACTTAGAAAGATGATGTTTTTGTGATATTATTGTGAACTAGCAGTGGAATATAAAACTTGAAAATAATTTCCAGCAGTTTCTTGTATGAGAGTTTGTGATACAGATTTTGTTTCTCTAACTGTTCTCTTAATCAGACACCCGGTACAATACCTTACATTATCTTACCAATAAATTTCTGGTTTAATGAAGGGAAGTATTGTAAGCCGAGCGTAACAAGTTCAGGAAATCTTTAGTTAGAAACTCAATTAATTGGTAGCTATTTGTTAGTTTTTCGAAGGCTGGAAGCTGAGCTTTACTTGAATCGAAAAAAGGTTGAGACGAAATGCCGGAATTCTCAAAAAGAAAATCTTTCACTAATTCCAATCTGGCTAGGAAAATTGGAAAACTCCTTTTCATTGGTGAAGAATGTCAGTGTAAGTCCTATTGATGGCCTGAATTGTCTTAGAATCATCCTTTAAAGCATTGAACAATAATTTAGTTTTTCGATTTACTTTAACAATAGAAGCTTCACGTTTCACCAGCTCATTTATTACAAAGAGTCAATTCTTTCGGACAGAAGAAATAAAACATTGGGCTCAATGAAAAAATAGAAAGATCTTGGACAGTTGGCTCAAAAATTTCAAGGGAAATAATTAAAATGGATTTGGTGTACAAGGTATCCCAAATTGGATAGTGATGCAGAATATTTTGAAAACATACTATTACACTATATATAGGTTGTCTAAACTCGCTGCTGTGGGCAAAAAATATATCTATGGAAAAGAAGCATATGATATATAATACTATCTTTCAAAGTATTGTTCTCTATGGCTGTGAAACGTGGCAACTTAACAAAACATTAGAACGTCGATTGCTAGCCCTGGAGATGGATTTCTGGCGAAGATCTGCTGGCAGATCACGTCGCGATAGAGTTACAAATGATCGAATTCGACAAATTGTAAAGACCGACAAAACTATAGTTGATGAAATTCAAAGAAGACAACTTATATGGTACGGTATGACAGATGAAAGACTACCTAAATTAGTACTTAGATGGACCCCAACAGAACGAAGAAGAAGAGGCAGACCAAAATCAACATGGATAGCGGGCATTCAGAAAGCGATGTCTGAACGAAATGTAGCCCCAGGAGATTGGACTGACCGAAGAGGCTGGCAACTATCCAATCGTTCCACATATCGAGGGCTAAAACGCAGGACCTCGTAACCCGCAAAATGTAAAATGTTCAGGAAACGAGAAAAACTATTTAGAGTTATAATTAGCCTCTAGTTTTCGGACTTGCAGTATTTATTCGCTTGAAAATAACAATAAAATATTTGCTATAATATTAAAAATACACTAATTCATTATTTCTCAACATACGGTCACTTACGTGGTAATGTATTATCAGGGTATGTCAGTTACATGGTAATGTCACATTGTAGGTTAATAATAAAGAGGTTTTTCATGAACTGAAAAACAGGAAACCATGATTGTTTTTCATTAGTAATTTGTGTACTAAAATAAAAAACGAATAAGGAAACTTATTAATACATAAGCAAATTAAATTATACTTTTAAACATCATTTAATACACAAAATATTATAACGTAACATAAAATAATCATTATTATAGGTACTTATAAAAAATAATGGCATTTTCTTTGGCGGAGAGTAAAACGAAAATAAAATAAATCCCTAGAAAAATCTACTTGTGTGGAAGGGAGTCGTAAAAGCTCCAACAGTCTTTCGGAATAACTTGTTTAATCGCTTGAAGGTGTGAGTATTTCACGCTAGAAATAGGCAATTTCTCCTTAAATAGTTGGGGAAATATCACATTCCCTAATGCTATGTTTTTAGCTCTGCTTGGTAGATCCTTGAAATCATTTTCAAAGTTTAGTTTGTACATAATTTTACCTTCATGGTACTGCAACGCGCGTATGTCAACAACATTATTGCCACTCCCCGTTCTGCTAGGCCGTATTGAACTGTATTTAAGGTAGTCTTTGTGGGCATAATTTTTGTAGAAGCTGAAGTCCATGCTTTTTACCAAGTAGGGATTTTTATTGCGAGATTCCTTAGTTATACGATGATAATCACTGGGCAAGTAGATCTCCTTATTTTTGAGGGAAGACTCTATGGCACTGTGAACAGAGTCACACTCCATTTGAGTGTGACCTTTTTCTAAATATTTTTGTGTAATACAAACTTTGTACTTTTCTGAAACGTGAAGCAAAGCGTTGGCCATTACACAATTACGATTCTGAGCAGTGCACCCATCTGAGTAGATAATAATAGGAATAATTGGGTTGAGCAAATCCAAAAAATGTTCTTCTAAGTAGTCTACAAGAAGTGAAGCATAGGTAGAAGCTTGACCGTCCGCGTTTGTCTCGTCGAACCAGTAACAAGTACCTTGTTTATTTCTTAAATTATAGATGGTAAAGTTATGACAACACAACTTTGTCCTGTAATATAAAGCGCTAGCTTGTAGTTGCGGTGCTAACTTCACAGATTGTACATCCATCACAATAACGTGGCACTGACCGCCTATTGCCTTTTCCTTATCTTCTTCTTTTTCCTTCCGTGCCCGATTTTTTCTGTTTATATGTTCGCTGTATTCCGGTTCAGTTAAATTGTTGTTTTTATATCTGAAACACGTATCACACTGATCTTTTCTAGGACGAAATAAGGATAATTTCATTTCTTCAGCCATTTTTGTCAACGTTACAACAGATAAAGAAGGTGTCTTGTTGTTTTCTTGGCATTCTGTTTTGTATACCCTGTGAAGTTGAGCGAATGATTGAAACTGTTGCTCGAAATATAGCTTATCAGTGTCTCTCCTGCAGTAATGCGAGGGGAGTTTGTTTAGATTATTTAAAAACTGTATTAGGAAGCTTCGATCTTCCTTAAATAAATCAATTCTTCGATTTCGTTGACTTAATTCTCTTTCGGTACTTTTATTCATCCTATGTTTGCTTTCAGTCGACCATGATCTTATGGACCATTCTCCCAAAGAAAGAGTATGCGAATACATGGTTTTGCACACAGGTATTTCATCATTTCCACAAATCAAAAAATATTTCAGGGTTATATTTCGTCGGGAATTTTCAGTTACCTTTGGTCTGGCTTTTTCAGTGACTTTGGCAGTGTTACTAACGTACACTTTCCGTTGATCCCATGTCATGTTAGTCCAAAATTGTTCAAAGATGTCTTTACGCATTTCTTCTGTTACTTTGTAACATCTTATTTTTGATTCTTTGATTCTTTGTTTACAGCTGCACCTTGCGCCTATTTTTCTATTCATTCTCGGTACATCATGAAATGTATTGCGTTGATCCCGTGGCTTTCTAAACCCTAAAAATTGTTCTCCCCTCATTCGTAAATTCTTATTGATCAACCTCTTATTTTGCTTTTTCTCAAGTGTCTTTCTTTTGGTATCTTGATTCTCATTTTCCTTTTCTATAACAATTTCATCTACCTGTTCAAGTTCCTGTAGCTGTGCTGCATCTGTACCCACCTCTTCGACGCTTTCTTCGCTTTCTGATTCACTTTCGGCTTCGGGAATGTAGTCTTTGTCGTGAACGTCATTATTCTCTTCTGGCATAAAATGCACCATACTTTCATCCAAAACGTTTTCGTTTTCAAGCATAGCTTCCTCACCGGATTTTTCAGTTAACAGAGCGCCGTCTTCATGTGGCCGTATCCTATCTTCATTTACCTGTTCCATTGGTTCTTCTATTGCCTTATTATCATGACCTCTTGGAATGTAGCTTTCATTATGGGCGTCTTTTTCATTTTGGAAACAAATTAGGTTTGTCATGTCTGACAATACACCAGTTGTATTGCGAGTTTCGTTAGGAACAAAGACTACCTCGGCTTCTCTGATAATATCAGAAATATCTTGGGGTGATAAGGCTTCATTTAGAAGAATATTGTCTGATAAATCCATTTCAGTGATTTCTTGAAGAGAAAAACGTCGATTGTCCTCATTGGTGTTACTACATTGCGCTATTCTAGCCATTCCCATGATTTTTCTCGTTCGACTAGACATTTTTCTATGCAGCAGTAGCTCGTATCTACTCTAAAGCATGTGAAGCAGGACCTCGTATCTAACACCTGCAATAAAATGTTGGTTTTTTTACATAAAATTATTAACAACTCACAGCAATCGTTATGAAAGTTTTGAAAAGAATGCTTAATTAGGAATCTAATCACAAACATCAACCCTCCACTTCACTTCTTTCATATTTACCAGCGATTTTTAAGATCACTTACCTTGACAGCTTGCTTCAGTGGCGGAAACTGAACATTATGACGTTTACGAGGTAATGCTTTAGAAAACCAACCAAAATAAGTTACGAGCTACTGTTTTGTTTGATTTTGACAGGCTGATAATTTTCATAAAATTGGTTCCTTTCACACATAGATGGCGCTTATAAAACTGAAGTCTAATGCATCAAAATCCTATTTTGTAAAAAAGTGTTAGTTACGAGGTCCTGCGTTTTAGCCCTCGATATCGGTCTCCATCTCATACAAAGTCATTCCCAAAGTTTGTAGCATATGAGAAAATTGTTTATTGAGGTTATTTTGAATAAAAATTGTACCTGCTAAAAGTTTGTGTAATTATTCTAGGTACTAGTAGTTGAAACGCTACCGAAATGTTGAATTAAAAAAATAATAAAAATATTTTGGTTTAATTTTAACAAAAAGGATAATAAAGCCGTGTATCATTAAAAAATACATCTAGATTTAATGTCAGGACCATCTAAATGAGATTTCATATTTTCAAAGTTTTTGGTGTAGCGAACATCAAAATAAAATAAGTATTTCGGCGCAAACTAATTGGTCTTCTCATATAAATCCATTTCATATGACAATTCAGTTTGTGTTAATAATTTTTGCGTGCTTTTTATTTCAGGATAATAACCTTTATTACATAATTCAAAATAAACGTACCAAATTATTTATCTCCCGCCTGATTTAAAAGTAATGTAATTTTTATTATATTGTTAAAGGTTATTTTAAACATGAAATTGGAAGAATATAATCGAAAAATTCATAAGATACTAGAAATTGTAGTCTAAATTGATTTATTGATTCCATAGAAGACACGCAAGATAAGAAATCTAAGAACTGTAACCGTAGCTTAGAATCATGATGGTTCGTGATAAAATTTAACCTAGTTTATTAATGAAAAAGAGAAAAATTATTTCAAATGAAAGATTTTTTCAGGTAGTCCTCAAAAACAGCGTCCATTTTACTGTTTTTTTTTAATTCTTAATTTTTTATTTATACAAGGTGTCCAGAAAATTACTGTCAAAAATTCGGTAAAAGCTCAAATAAATATTTGCAATACCAGCCTTTGTTTCGGAGTTATTGGCATCTAAAGTTCAGAAATAACAACTTGATTCATAATTTTCAAACTATACATTGAAACAATATAAAATGTTGGTGATTGATTACATACATCAATGTAATGTGTTTGACGGTATAAAGGAATCTACATCACTCGCAGAAACCCGGGGGCAGATTGTGCTCAGTGGTTAGCATGTCTATCGACCTGCTTCGATTTTCAAATTTATATAGTAAATCCTTTCAATTCCCGCGCTTCGTCTCATTAGCCATTTCCAATCCACCAACCCTGACCGTTGAGTCAATTGACATCTTCCAACGGCCGCTTCCATTTTGAGAACGACAGCCTCACCCATTTTTGCTATCGACTGTACTTTTTTTCGTTTAGCTCATTTTTTAGGTTTTCATAAAACTGCTGTTCTAAGATACAGCCAGAATACCAAAACATGTAGTACACAGCTAGAATACCTTCAAAACATCTAGGGCACAGGTAGAATACCGGAAAAAAATACTAGACACAGCTAGAATACCTTCAAAACATCTAGGACACAGTTAGAATACCGCCAAAACATATAAGATACAGCTAGAATACCGCCAAAACATCTAGGACACAGCTAGAATACCTTCAAAACATCTAGGACACAGCTAGAATACCTTCAAAACATCTAGGACACAGCTAGAATACCGCCAAAACATATTAGATACAGCTAGAATACCGCCAAAACATCTAGGACACAGCTAGAATACCACCAAAATATCTAAGATAAAGCTAGAATATCGCTAAAACAGCTAGGATACCGATACACTCCAAGATACCGCCAAAACCGATAGGATACACCTAGGGCACCTCATGCTCAAGTCATCTTCACCTTCTTCTACAAGATAAAATAATAAGACGTCTCCAGCTTCACTTACCGAACCTGCTCAAGTCTTCTCTACCTTTCGCCTACCAAGATAAGTACCAAAAAAGTGCAGGCCTAATTTTTTCGTTGTTCCTTTTAAAGCAAATTTTTAGATTTCTTTTTTTTCAATTTGTTACCTACCCGGTATAAGAGCTTTTAATAGTTCTTTTTACTTTCAATAAAATTCTACAAGGTGTTTCTACCTTTTTCGCCACAGTTTTCTTTTTATTTAAATTCATTTTAGTGGCGCCCTAAAGCCTTGATAGTATGTCAACCCTCTGGCATACCCAGTGTAGCATTAGCATGGAGTTAAACCACCCTTGAGAGGAAGCTCTTGCTGGGATCTGGCTCATGTGGGAAATTTAAGGTTGCAAGGGACAATCTGTTCTATTACTTGATAGGAAAAATACATTTTCCAATCAATGTATTAATAAAAATGTACGTTTGGTTGAAGTTGATAAAATGTACGGTTTTGAAGTAATTTGAGTTGTTAGAGTAAGTCATATTCTGTAAAAATATACATTTTGGAGAAAACTGTCATTAATTGTTAATAATTATTGAATATCCTTTATAGTAGTATTGAAACAACACAATTACCATTAAGTTCCTAGGTACAATACTAAACAAAAACTATCTACCGAGTGGTATAAATATCTAAACCTTAGAAACTGCAAAAATCTAAGATGATTCTTTTTATATTTACCATTTACTGGTACTAACTATTCAACTGTATAGATGAACTAAATTCATCAAACCACAAGTGTAATCTCAGTTTCTCAAGCAACTGTATTTGCGTCAACTTGTGGCCTCATAGTGACACACAAGCCTGCGTTTTAACCAACCTTTTCCATCAGCAGTCACGACATAATAACTTTCACAAATGAGGTACTGAATCAGCGGTTATCCCATAAAATTTATTATTCAAATAAACAGCAGCCAGAATTTAAGGCTTAATGACTAGAATACGGTCAAACATGAGTTTTTAATTCATAAAAGTTAAGCAAACGCGTAGGAGAAGAGTTTGCTTTTTGTTACAAAAGCTCATAAAAAAAGCAGTTTACCATAATTTATTGATCAATATACTCGTTCGTGAGCAAACCCATATTGTATTCGAATTGATTGATCGATTGTCAATATCAGAAGACTGTTTACCTAAAATTATGAGGGGGACAGTAAATGTTGCATAGGTATATAATTGATGACCTAGAAACGGTAGTAAAAGACGGATTTGCATGTTTTCCGATCAACTTAATCACCATGTCATGTTTTATTTGTATTTTTATAGTTAGTTCAAAAATATTTCATATCAGTTAATATAATAGAGTCCGTTTCAATAAGGAAGAAGCCACCTGAAGTTGCAGTCGATGCGCGACCTTGATGTCAAAACCAGCGCCATATTTAATAATTGATATTTTAATCTAAATCAGTAGCGTAACGTTTTCAAATTTTGTAGGGTAACACAAAATTAGGGAAATTAGAACTATATAAATAACTGCTAAGTGCAGCAGACCATATGAATTATTAGCAGAATTCAATTATTTTTGAAGTAATGTATACTCTTCCATATATTTTACAACAATCTGAATGCCATGAGTAATATATTGGATTATTATACTTTCTTATTTGACTTACCGATGATTTTGTAAATTAATTTGGATTCCATGTTCAGCTTCAGACTCCATAAAAGTTGCAACGTTTTCAAGAATCTGTCGGCCTTCATTGTGGATAACTTTTCTTTTAACACCAACCAGTTTTGTAGGAGGCATGGTTTTAGATCAAATAAAACACACAGCACTCACAAATAAACTAGCAGAACGTCTTAAAATATTCAAAAATGAAAAATATTCGACAGTACATGATTGTTTCAAACACAACCTCAAATGTCAACAATTTAATTGCTGTCGGCATGAAACATCGCTTGTAACGCCAATGGCATGGAACGATCGCTCGACAGATTTTGACTTATGTGCAGGTCGGTACGCCAACTTCAGGTGGCTTCTTCCTTATTGAAACGGACTCTACCTAAACCTTTCCAAGTAAGTTTCCTTACAGGGACAAGACTTCATCTGAGAGGGCAGGTACTCTATATCATGGCGATAATTATAACATTCTATTATCAGGATATGATGAACTATAGTGTTGTGAGTAGAATTAGTTTGCACTGTTTCACAATTGAGGATTTAGAATTAAAAAGCCGAAAATATGAAAAAGCCATAAATCATTTTTGGTCTTGACCTTGAAAAATGTACCTGTACTGTTAATCCACATGGAGTGTAAACGTGTCAGGGTGGGTTCAGTTAATTTCTGTTATTTACCAGATATTATGCTCTTAGATGTTGCTGTCATTGAGATTTTGTTTTATTGACTAAAACTATTTTGTTGGTAATAATCAAAATTATTGCTTTTTGGCGACCACTCGAAGAGGAAGATATTGTTATAGGCTCCGAACAATGAATATACTAGAAGAGTGAACAGACGTATTATTCTATGCCAACAAAAACAATGTCAACGTTTATTTATTTATTCTGCTTGATTCCATGTCGCAGTGAATATAAGTTTTTTGATTGTTGTATAGATAAAACATGAATATTTTACTGTCACATTTTTTTTGGAAATTTCTTAAAGTGGAGAGTAGGGATTTGGGATAATAAAAAGAAAGAAATTTGGTATGTTCTAGCCGCTATCTACGCAACAAATGATACAAAGTATGTACAGTCAACTGAAACAAGAGAATAATTGGTCAAAGCATGGAACTACTTGACCAAAGTTATCCGTAAAACTGATATTCATCGGAACAAGAGAGTACAGAAATTCCTGGTGCGTTGGGATCCTGCAATAATGAAAAATTTGTCTGTTTCTGCTTACAGATTTCTTTGTCTCGCCGACAAATTGTGAAACGGTGCAAACTAATTTTACTCACATAAGACTAAATTTTAGCTAACTTAACTAAAATTATTATTTGTAAGACATTATCTGAGTTTATTACAAAAATATGTCCGATACAAAAGTAAAACTCAACGTGTCACCTTTTCTAATAAGTTATCGTTTTTCCTTTTTCTAAATTGTTTACTACAAAAGAGCCTTTGTATTCTGATACATCGATGTCACAGACATATAAAAGCTGTTTTTGGTGTGAGTTGAACGGGCTTTCAATTTCTTAACGACCACCGTTGGTGGTTTTCAGAAAAAAAAATTGTGAGAATCCTATAAAGCTTAACACAAGTTGAATTTGCCAACTATACAGGATATCCAGGAACTTAATGTAAAAAATTTGTGAGCGGGTATCTAGAAACTCAAATTTCGTAAAAACCGTTTTTATTAGTAAATCGTGCTTAAGCAGGAGCTTGGTCAGTAAACTAACTCTCTAAGTCGCCAAAGGAATATCACACTTAAGCTGGGATTCAATGAGGAAAGCACATGTCACTTTTTTCCATTACACACCTGCTATTTAACCCTGAGTAAAAACATGTCTACCATTTTATATACAAAGATGATCGACTCTACAATGTTCATGAAAGAGGAGGAAGCTGCTTCCTATAATATATAATACTGTGCAAGGCAATGATTAGCATTAATACCCTTTGCTTACTTAGCGCTGTCCATCAGGTTTGGAGATCTAACCTAGCCTGCCAAAGGGGAGGTTTCTTCTTTGTGAGAAACCTGGTAAAAACAACTAGCCCCTTCACATAAACAGTGCAGTCAATAGCACAAAAAACCTAAAGGCTGAGGTTCCAAAGACTCCAAACCTTGACTTCATTAATCAATAATTAGTTCTATTTCAAATTAACTTTTGTACAATAGTTTTCCATCCAAATACGTTATTTCATGTTATACACTCACCGGCAGACCACTCAGCCGTTGTCCAAGAACTTTCGTAATTGTAATTGTATGTAACTCTAGTCCAATTTCTTAACACCCTGTTGGTTGGTAAACAGACAAAAAACAGGCCTGGTTAGTGGGCCCCAACAATGCAGCCGTTGGCTTATTGTATTGTCCTGTCTGTCTGCTAGTCCGTGAGAAGATTTGTGACCTTGATGAGATCTAGAAGTCCCTTCACAGTTTCTTTTTTGGTAAGGTTGTGTATAGGGTCATCCGGCCCTATCTGTCTATACCTCCACCAACGTAGAGCCTCACATTCGAAAATTATATGGGTGGCTGTTTCGTCCTCCTCACCACATAATCTACATGTAGGTTCTTCTTGGAAGATGCCCATTGTGTGAAGGTGCTTTCTCAGGCCGCAGTGTCCGGTTATAAGGCCGCTTACCAGCCTGATATCTCTCCTATTTAACTTCAGGATTTCTTCAGTAAGTTTTGGTATGGGTTGTTTAACCAACAGTTTACTGTGTTTGAGCTTCGGAATTGTTTGCCAGTATTTGAGGTGTTGTTTGTGCACCCACTGGTTTAATATGGTTCTTACCGAAGCCTTTGTTACACCGGTTGCCGGTTCAGGGCCGGTGTAGCCGGTTGCCGATCCTTCTCGTGCTAGGGCGTCTGCTTTTTCGTTCCCTCCAATACCCTTGTGACCTGGCACCCATTTCAGGGTTACCTTATTTGTGGCACTGAGTTTTTCAAGGTTTTTTAAGCCCTCCCAGACATGTTTGGATTTTATTGTACTACTATTAAGTGCTTTGATTGACGCTTGACTGTCCGAGCAGATAAGAATGTTTTTACCGCTGTATCCCTTCCTTATGTTTTCTCTCAGACATGAGTCAATTGCGTAGTTTTTTGCTTGGAATACAGTGGTGTTTACTCCCAGTGAATGACTAATGTCACATATGGGGAATTGACCGTATATTCCAGCGCCAGTACCATTGTCCGTTTTGGAACCGTCAGTGAACCAAACTATTTCTTGTTTGGGTGTTTCCTTGAATTCTCCTTAACACCTAACACCCTGAGGAGCAGTTTTGGAAATTTGTAGAATTTAGGCTTAGTTTATTACAAAGGCCATCTTTTAGTTTTTTTTTGTTTTGAATTACTGTTGAATATTAAAGCATTACAAATTAAATTTTTTCCCAGAAAAATTCCAGGCTTTTATTTGAATACCTGTATCTTCAAAAGAAATCAATATATCAAGGTGAAATGAAAACTGAAAGATGGAGAGAAGGATCGTCTTTGTAATAAACTGAGCGTAAACTCTACAAATTTCTCGAACTGTTCCACAGGGTGTTAAGAAATCAAATCAACATTTTTGGAAAACTTTCCGGAGTTTGTTTTAATACAATTTGGACCAGAGACAATTGAAATCGATGAAAAATTACGAAAGTTCTTGGACAACAAACTTCAGCAAAATTTTAGGTGGCCGAGTTTTTTTGCCGGTGAATGTAGATTATGTTAAAAAATAATATATTCTCTAAAACGATCTCTTCAACGGTGCTTCTTATAAAATGTTATTCAAAAGTATCTTTTAGTAAACCAACTCCTAACCGGCTTATTCACTAGAAAGCAGAAGGGCCCTTAGTATTTCTTTTCATATTTTTTAAAACGTTCATCCACTTGAAACGAACCAAATAAAAGTTTTTTTGTAAATCCTCAAAGGTACAGTATATATGTAGTTGTGGCAAATTGAAAAAGGAAAAAGTACGTGGAATTTGTCAAAAAGAATAAAGATCAAAAAATTGTGTGTACCCAAGTCATTTCTAAAAATTAAAAATTAGCATTTCGTGTATTTGTATTTGGTTTTTTTTAGCGTTTTACATACGTAATAAACAGTGGCAGAATCCGTGGAGACTAATAATTGTCCTTCTCCTATTTTTGCTTAGAATTTTGAACAAAAAACTAGGAATTAAATGTTAGCATTGCCAATTATGCCTTATATTGGACGTTTTTCTTTGGAACTTTTGGTAAAGGTGGAGACAATGATTATAATCCTTAGGCTGGAGTCGAGATGCCTATAAACAATGTTCAAGAGCGACATACGTTTTCAACTGGAACACTAAATGAACCCAAATTTCAAATGAGCATGATAGCAGGGGTCGGATTTTTCCGCAATAACGACGTACCTAAACCAGAAATTTCAATACAAAATATGTTTTCTCTGGGAAATTTCTACTACCTCAGCCAAGAATCTGGGCTCACAGAAAATATTCACTGAGCGAGTGAATATAATCCACCCATACAAAGAATGGTAAAAGACTGTGCCTGTGCCTCTAGTGTGAATGCTGGAGCATGAGGAGATTTCAGGCAATAAATTGACAGACCGGTTGGCTAAAAAAGACACCAGGTAGTGTGTGAAGGGTAATAGTTATCGTTGAATTAAAGCAATGTTAAAGTAGTTACTGCACCTGGCATCTTGCTAGTGATGTGGAACTCTCTTATCATCCTATTGCTTTAAGAAAGTATCAACAGCAGTTCTAAATAAGTTTGAGCAAATTGATTTTAATTTATTAAACCTTTATCGTATGCCTTTCAATTAACTATGGATAAAGTCTAGACTGCTCACTATTAAACCACTGTACTTCAGAAACTGCGGTACGCTGTTCTGATTCAATTAGAGGTTCAAAATCACTGTTATCAAACATAAATGTTTTACACCGCCAAGATAGACTAGCATTGGCAACGTTAAGAATTCCAGTGTAGTTGGTAGTAAATGCTTTTCGACATGCACGACGATTTGAATGGTAAGGTGCACTACTATACTATGTTTTTGCACTTAGCAAACGATTTACTCCTCGGAACGGTCTCAAACACGTCAAGCTACTGTTAGTTTTATACAGTAACGTGACTGGGGATTAAATGCTGAACTCATTGCATGCTACCTATATTAATTACTTCTAATCCATTTGCCACAAATTGTTTGGAAAATAAAAATACAGTTTGTTCGGAAACTAACAAAGGAATGCTAGTGCGACCACAGGTCAAGTGCTGAAAAGAGGCGGAAAACGAGAAGAATATCATTTAATTGGATATAGATATTCGACAAAATTTCAATTAAACTATATACTTTATGATTAATTGACCCGCCCCTGCTTCGACCAAATAAATATATGGATTAATTTATTTCTAAAAACTCCCATATCATGGGCGTAAGATGAAATGTTTGCATGGGGCTAATTTATTTGTGAAAAATTTCCTTCACCATAGTCATACCTCACAATTTTTAAAACGGGTTAGTTCATTTGTGAAAATTTCTATGAATAAATTGCACCCACATAAAAAATTCATCGTACGCATGATTCCTTACTCAAAAAATTTTCAATTTCTGTTTCCCATCATGTTTTACCTGTCAAATGATTCAGTAATTATTGGCTGTTATTGTTCTGTAGTTAGATCGTCCGATTACAATCAATGCGATTTTTGATTTAGAGCTACTCAAAATTCTGATATTAACTTTGATTTTTCTCGAAAACGAATTCAAACAAGGGCAAGACTACCCGAGTCTTGGTCTTGCTTTTCTAATCACTTTAAGACGGCTGACAATTTTACAGAGTTTCTTAAGAAATAAAAGTCCGATTTTCTAACTTAGGTAACCTAACCGTCACGTATTCATTTCACAGTAAACTGAAAACGACGAATAACGGTTGCGTGAATATATTTGCTTTTGTTGGTAGATGGTAGATGATGCCACTTGCCGCTAAAAATCACGGATCACAATGTATTGATACAAAATATTGAATATCGGAAGTAAAAGTATACATTGGAATATCGGATCGTATCGCGCATACCCACAGTTAGATAACAAAATACCATCATAGTCGCATCAGAGAAAAATTGTGCATATATTATACTTGATTGTGAATTAGCAATGATTTAGATATATAATATAATTCCGGTGCGTGTTCTTAAGTTCTTGTGCATAAACTTCAACTGTTTATGCAAACTGAGCCTTTCAGCACTAAAAAACAATTAAGAGTAGTTAGAAACAAACTATGTCAAACCAAATAAGTAAATCAAGTTTATCTCCCTTGTCTCAAATTGTTACTCTTCATAAAAAGAGAATTTCCTATCGCAGACAAAATTTATGACAAACTTTACGACTGTAGTTTAGTATCTTGTTTTAATTAAATGAGTGTAGTCATGTTGTCACGCTACCCACAAGATTCCCCGCAAAAATAACTGTTTTATTCGTTGAATTTTACGTAAAGACCTAATGAAATTATTTCGTGTTCCATTCTGTTCGAGTATTTCGGAATATATGAACTTAAAACGAAACGTATTCCAATAAAATTGAGGGGTTCGTAGTGTTTGTTTCCTTGTTCTTGGTTAAAATTATTCATACGTCTCAGCTAAAATCATACGGGATGTCCAGAAACTTTCCTGCCTCCGAGAACTGCAGGTACCTACTAAATGTGATTTTATGTTCATCTAACCTAATTAAATTCATCCAAAAGCTGCTTCTAAGGGAGCTAGAGCCATTTGAAGATGACGCTACCCAAAAAATTGCACTACAGTGATAAACTGCTAACTGCAAACCCGCGCTTTTCATTGCCATCAAACTCGTTCAACGTGAGTGGTGCCACTAACAAAGCCTGGGCTGTAATTAACTACTTCCCCGCTAGGTAGGTAATATGCAATTTACCAGTAAGAGATTGGAAAAAATTCGAAACCAAGACTCGGGTAGTCTAAGGATCTCCTCATGTTCTGGCACCCATAGTAAAGACACTTTGTTGTCTTTTGCCAGCCTGTTGAGGAATTCAACGACTTATTGGAAATGAATCGAAATTCAATCGTCCGTAAACCATATCAACGATCAATGGCTGCTGTAACCAAGTAAACAGCCAGGATAAAAGTAATTTCAATCAATCTTTCTCTCAGTTAACCTCAAAATATCTACCCGTTCGCTTACATTTTCCTTTGTGGTTACCGTTTGAAGTAGGGATTGTCGCTTTAATTTTAATAACCAGAGCTTATCAGTGTTGGTAGATACTGAACTCATTTCTAACGATACTTTGGGTAAAGCTCGAGTATTTTGTTATAGATTTTGATCTCAATTTCACCGAAATTTGCATGTAAGTATGCGATAGTCCGTGGAGAAATCACTACGCTAAACTGGAGCAATTGTAGAAAATTTAAACTAAAAATCGGATTAACCATAATATCCGCTGTGGAACTTTTTATTTATTAAAAAACTTATTCTGCTGTCGCTTGTTTAATCCGACTTAATTGGATTTGATATTTGAATTGTAACGACAATTCATAAAGCTCAAAAGAATAATTTGACTGAATTGATTCGTTAATTATTGCGGGGAAAATAAAGTTATAAAATATTTTTAAAGCTAACACTGTTTGTATCGATTTAATATATCGCGTATGTTTCAACTCGCAACTTTTATATGTTAAGAAATATAGACCGTTTCACATTTTACCATTTCGTATATACACATGGATTCAAAAGTTTTGCATCACCCAATATCTAATAAAGTATTTTATTATCCACTAATACACTGTTTTAAATATAAGCAAGAAAATTAAAATTTTTACAAATTGGTGATTTTTTTGGAAAACTAATAAATGAGAATTATTTAATAATGAGTATTTCCACCTCTAGAATATATGCAGGCTTGGAGACGCCTACCCATACTGTTAACCCAATTTCTGATATGCTGTTGCGGGATATTCCGCCATTCCTCCTGAGCGGCATGAACAAGCTCTTGTACACTCCTTGGTGGATTTCTGAGTGCTGCTACTGCCCTGGAAACCATGTCCTAAACAAGTTCTATTGGATTCATATCTGGCGATAAGGCGGGCCAGTCCAAACGATTGATGCCTTTGGTTTCTAGATCATCATTCACAGCTCTGGTGCGATGAGGACGGGCGTTATCGTCCATAAAAACGAAAGCGCTGCTCCCCATAACCTCCCGTGAGGATGTAGAATCTCCCTAAGGTATCTATCTCCAGTCATTCTTCCTTGAATATGGATTAAATCTGTGCGGTCGTTGGACATAATCCCAACCCAAAAATTGCACTTCCTCCTCTAAAGGGCAGCACAGGGCGGGCATTGGCGAGCTGGGCTGCTCTCGTTGGCTCTCTCCACACACGTATTCGATGGCTATCATGTACCAAACAAATTTTTGTCTCATCAGAAAAACGCACAGAATTCCAAAATTCTTTGGGCAAGGCTGCGTGCTCTTGGGCTCATTGTAGACGGAGAAGTCTGTGCGCAGGTAGTAGTCGGGGTACTCTCATTGGTCGACGACACCTCAATCCTGTTGAAAGTATTGGTCTCCGTGATGTAGAGACCGATACTGAAATTCCCAAGGCATGTCTCATATCTCTTTGGAGTGCTGGTAATGCCATGGTCGGGTTTCTCCGGATCGACAAATGGATATAGCGGTTTTTCCCGTTCATTCGTAACACGCCTTCTACCGCTTCTAGGTCTGTCACGGAAAGAATTGGTCTGAAGATAGCGGTTCCATGTACGAGATACATCACTTTGCGATCTCCAACTCTATTAGCCAAGAATCTTTGAGAATGGCTGTCTTCAATTAGACCTATTATTCTGGTACGATCAAGCTCACTTATAACTTGACGATTCATGTTGGCAGTTCAAATCATAAAATTCAACTGCCTTTGCTAGAAAAATTAAAATACCAAAAATGTACAACAAAAAAATTGTAAACATGTTTTTTTTGCAAAAACAAAATTTGTGCAAAAACCTTTGATGCGTTTTTTAACTTGAAACCAATCAGTATCCAGCCCATTCTTGACGAAGAAGAAATCACTTACAGAGATATAGGGTGATACAAAACTGTTGAATCTATGTGTATTATTAGTTTTTCTTCTAAACGTGCAGTTACAATTGGGCCCATCACTTATGATTAACCTTGTACAATCTAGAAAAATGCTTACCAACTTTCTTCTTTTTCTTCGTAACAAAAAAATTCGATCATTAGCAAACTCTAAACTTATTCATAACGATTATAGTTTCGTCTTCCATTATTTGCTTTTTCATACAATAGACAATTATCTTCCAATTTTAAATTTTTATCCAACAAAAAAAAATGTTGCGAGGAAAAACTTTCTCGGCTTTTTCTCGGGTCAGTTGAATTTAAGTTCTGAGTTTCATGGAATGATATAGTGTAACCCGAAGTGATATAACAAGGCAGAAAACTTTTTCATTGTCAATTTTCTTGAAAAGTTTTTTTAAGAAAAGTTGGAGACTTCCCATGAGAACTGAGTAGTAACAAGGTATGAAATACGTCGGAACGACATTCGAATTTTTAAGTAAATATTTTACTAAAACTTAAAACTGATATGAAAATATACAGTTTTCTTAGAAGTCAAGATAATACTATAAAACTATTGAAACGCCTTACAAATTAAAATATTACTTTCCAAAGGGTACACCGTTCACTGGGAAGCAACATCTACACTTCCAAGTTGGAATATATGCAATATAAAACCAACCATTCTGGTTTGCAATTGGAAGGGACAATATCACTTGTAGACCTGCTTCGACGTATTTGGGACTTATCAGTACAAGTTAGATATTAACCGTCCCCTGGCTCTGGAATATACGGTTAAACCCCCAGATGCGACATTAGTAATTCACTGGAAGTAACTACCACTGTATTCCAAGCAGAAATCTACGCAATTGACTTATGTCTGAGAGAGAACATAAAGAAGGGATACAGCGGTAAAAACATTATCTGCTCAAATAGTCAAGCGTCAATCAAAGTACTTAATAGTAGTACAATAAAATCCAAACTTGTCTGGGAATGCTTAGAAAACCTCAGAAACTCAGTGCCACAAATAAGGTAACCCTGAAATGGGTGCCAGGTCACAAGGGTATTGAAGGGAATGAAAAAGCAGACGCCCTAGCACGAAAAGGATCGGCAACCGGCTACACCGGCCATGAGCCGGCACCCGAAGCTCAAACACAGTAAACTGATGGTTAAACAACCCATACCAAACCTTACTGAAGAAATCCTAAAGTTAAATAGGAGAGATATCAGGCTGGTAATCGGCCTTATGACTGGACACTGCGACCTGAGAAAACACCTTCACACAACGGGGATCTTCCAGGAAGAACCTTTATGAAGATTATGTGGTGAGGCAGACGAAACAGCACCCCATATATTTTTCGAATGTGAGGCTCTACGTTGGTGGAAGTATAGACAGATAAGGCCGGATGATCCTGTATCCGACCTCACCAAAAGAGATACTGTGAAGAGACTTTTAGATCTCATCAGGGTCACAAATCTTCTCACGTGCTAGCAGGCAAACATGACAATACAATAAGCCAACGGCTGCAGTGTTGGGGCCCACTAGCCCGGCCTGTTGCGTCTGATTACCAACCAACCAACCATTCGTTCCCTGTGAAGGGAATGCTAAGTATGCGATAATAGCGACATCTCCACAACTAACCACCAACCAAAATTCTATATTGACCAAAAACTATATCGATTTTGTAGTTAATTACTTATTCACAGTTTTCTGTAACACTTGTCATATTTAAGTAAAGCGTGTTATCAATAGAAGTCAAGATAATAGTATGCAATATAGAACCAACCATTCTGGTTTGTAATCAGAAGGGACATCACTTGCAGATTGCGCCTCATCGGTACAAGGTAGATATTATCCGTCCAGAAGCTCTAAGAGCATAATCCTGGACCGAACACAAATTTTTAAAGAGTTATAATAGTTTTATACTATTATCTTGACCTCTATTGATAACACGCTCTACTGAATAAATACAGTTTTCTTGATCAATTGCTATAAAATGGGAGCTTATAAAAAGGCAGGAGCTGTATAAAATTAACGAGTTCATATTATATTTCCTTGATAAAATATTCTAGGCAGTCTTGATCACCATTTAATAGCAACTATGTTCTGGTGTATTTTATTTCATTTTAACGAGAACAATCTTATTTAATTAGGGTCATGTCATTTTTGTGAACGAAGGTGGGTGTTTACTTTTCCTTTTTTTGTCATGTTTTTGATGGATCGTTACAAATGTAGGTAATAGTATATAATTTTCATGAACTACTAATGTAGCAATGGAATATACATTAAATTAATCCTCGCTATAGAAACTGATTACAAGTTTAGTCCCAAACCCTAAATAATGTATTAAAATGTTGGCTTTAAGCACAAACTTTGATGAACGAACAGTATTTTCTCAATTTATCCACTGATTCTACATGTTTGTTGCTTTTGAGTTGAATTTACATAAAATGGAAGTGGTTATTTTGTATGGGGTGTAACACAAATATTGGTCATACCACTTAATTTGGTGCCAAAAGTTAACTTTGAATTAAAAGATAAATAACTAATAAATTCCATTCCATTACCTGAATTATCTATGACCATTGGAAAGAAAACACTGGAATACCCTTCCTATAATTAAATTAAATGTATGTTATGAATGAAATCCCATTACTTATTTAATACTTTTATAAAATTAAATGGATATTGAGATAACTGTTTGGACCCTTACTTTGTGATCATCGTCAGATATATCAATATCGAAATAATTATCAATAAGTCTCTTAGAATTGTCATAATTGTTTCCATTAAATAGTGGAATTGATTAGAAACAGAGTTTTGATAAGCGACCATCCAAAAATTTTTGAAAAAATGTCCCAGAATTGAGTTTTTCGATATTACCCTTATTGCAGTTATTTTATGTATTATGAAATGCATCATTTTGTGTAACGAGTGAAACCCGTAAAATGACATGAGTTACACAAAAAAGCATTTCATAACGTGTTTCATACAAGATTTTATCTAATTTTGACAAAAAGAAAATTTAATTTATTTTATATGACTCCTTTTGACAAAAAGAAAATTGAATTTATTTTATGTGTTTTTTAACAATTTTTAATTAATTTTTCTGATTTGAAAACAGCACTTTTTGATTCGTACAAGTTATGCAACCAATATTACACAAGACAATACTTTTATTTTATACATTAATTTCAGACTTCTCTTTATTATTTTACCATTAATATTAAATTAGCCAATTGCGCCACTGCGGATATGCAACAAGTTTATTTACTTGCTTGACAGTTCGTCTATTCGAATTGTAGTTGTTTGAAGTATCTACTTGTTTTTATTAACTGGTGATAAAATCAATTTTTCATCACCTGTTACATAATATTTTTCATTATTTAAGTGGTTACGGAAAATGTGACGTTTGCTAACGGAAGTCAGTTTTGAAAAATGTCACTTTATATGTCAAAATTAGATAATAGCTATTTATGCAACCAGTTATGAAATGCGTCATTTTGTGTAACGAGTGGAATGTTTGCGGGACGAACGAGCGGAGCGAGCGAGTTCACGCAACATAACACGAGTTACACAAGAAAGCATTTCATAACGTGTTTCAGACAAGATTTCATCTAATTTTGACGAAAACACATATTATAATAACTAATTTTCTTACAAACGCTAACTGTTTACATGCAGGAACTCTAGGCATTTGATTCGAATGACAGTTTTCATGCTATTCATACTAATTTTATTCATTTGGCTTGACAGTACATCTGTTCATTTAAGTGTTAATACCCAAATATTTTTCAAAAATATAAAAGTCTACGATGAATGTTCGTTTCAGACGCAGATAAAGTACCAAGCGATACAGAAGAGGCCGCAAAAGTGCAATATCGACTGTGATTCCACAGAATCAAAACCTGTGTATGATTTGGCATACCTATAAAAAATTTGAGAAGTGGCCTGAAGAGAAGAAAATAACACATTAATTAGAAGGTTTTATTAGCCTATTTCGGGATAACAAAGGCTCAGAAAGCTTCCACACTTTCGAGTCTGAACCGATGTGAATTATCTTTGAAGAAGAACATTGATATAACTAAATACACTAGCTTATACGCATTTTTGAAGAGGTAATCAGGCTACTATGCAATAAAGTCAAATATCATAAAAGCTGAAGACAGAATATTCTTAATAGCGAAGGTTGCATTGATCATAGGAATAGCTGGTGCTTGTCAAAAGTGCGAGTTAACTTTTCTACGTGTTTCCGATAAAGATTCCAATTTTGTAGTCCAACTCTCCAATACAAAGACAAAAGTATTGCGTGAGTTTGTAATTACAGAGGGCAACACTGAAGGGCAAAATTTTTTGGATATTATTAGGATTGGTTTTTCGTTAAATTCACTAATGGTACAAGTGGTGTACAGCCAGTTGGAATTAATACAATTGGTGAGCTACCAAAAGATATTACCCAATTTTTGAAGATATCAAATTCTGCCTCATATACGGGAGACTGCTTCAGAAGATAGTCTGCTACCTTGTTGGCAGATTCTGGTGCCGATATTTTAAAGCTAAAACAAGATGGAGGATGGGAGTCAAGTTCTGTAGCGAAGGGATATGTAGAGAATTCGATAAAAAAGGATTGCTTTTGATAATCTTGGTGAATCAGGCTCAACTTCAAGTTCCGTTATGAATTATTGAATCAGATCCACTTCCATGAATTCTACGTTTTCGGGAATTGACCTAACTGCTCACATTGTGTCATACATGTTTATAATTCATAAAATAAAAGTAAATATGTTTTATAAGTTCCTAGATGGACCTTATCAGTTTATAGTTGTCCTTAATTTTATAGGATGTAACGTTAAATTTTCTTCTTTTCTTAACTGGTGATGAATTTAATCTTTCGTCACTAGTTGCATAATATTTTTCATTACGTAAAATGTACCATTTGATAAAGCTAGTCAGTTTTAAAAAATGTCACTTTATAAAACAACTAGATAAATACTATTTATATGTAACAAAACCTTCAACGTAAATTTATCCCGTGTGAAATGGTGAAACCTATATAAGCATAATATGTCAGACGGATTAGTTTTGTCACGCGATTAAAAATATAAAATATCTAAAGTGTCCAATAACCGGGTGCTTCACCGTGTCTATTTGAAATAAAAAAATGAAGCCAAAGTACTTTAAGAAGCTTATCACCTATTTAATTCCTTTCATAATATTGGATAGATACTTTTGTCAACAAACATAATAAAGTATATATTCGAAGGCATAGTTTTGATGTTGATGATATAACATTACAAATTATTATTAGAATGAAGAATTAACTATACGGGTTTGGGATGAAGTATGGCACCAAGTAAACGAAAAGAACGATATTTATGGAAATTTGCAAGTAAGTGCAATGGAACAAAATGCATTTGATGTACATTTTTTGTTAAAAATATACTTCCGGTTTAACCGGAAATGCCATCAACTTCTTTAATTTAAATGGGACACCCTATATATTTTTAGAGATTTTGAAAGAGTTTGTTATTTTGAATTCATACATACTGAGTTTAGTGTAAAAAAATTTGTAAAAACGAAGAATAACTCACTGTTAGTTGTACAATGGGTGTACATTTCATTATTTTAGAATAATGAAAAACAAAATCACTTCAAATGTTCAAAATGCTCGCCGTTTACTTGCTGATAATATGCCATCCTAAACAAATTCTTGAGTCACTCTTTCCAACACTTCTCCACGTATTAATTCACATTCATCAATAATTCTTTGTCTCAATTCCTGTAAGTTTGTTGGTCGTCTAACGTAAACACGTGATTTTAGATAACCCCAAAGAAAAAAATCTAACGGGCTAAGATCCGGAGAACGAGCAGGTCACTCTATGAATCCTCTACGTGCAATCCATCGATTTGGAAAATTCGCATCCAGAAAATCCCTAACCCGTCTATCATAGTGGGGAGGTGCCTTATCTTGTTGAAACCAAACATTTTGTGGTAATTGCCCATTCTGTTGAAGTGCAGGAATAATTTCGTTATTCAGTAGATCCAAATACTTGTCACCATTCAAGTCTCCGTCGATAAAAAATGGGCATATAAGCCTATTTTCGACAATGCCCATCCAAACATTTAACTTCTGTGGATGCTGGGTATGAGCTTCATGAATCCAACGAGGATTCTCATTTGACCAATACCTTGAGTTATGGCGATTAACTGTTTCATTTAAACAAAAAGTTGATTCAGCGGAAAAAACTATGTCAGAAGCAAAATTGTCGTCGACATTACAGATGTACAAAATTCCAGACGTCAGTAAAAATCATCGTCTGACAATTCTTGAACCAATGTACCTTATATGGATAATACTTTTCACTTTTTAATATCTTTCCAACAGAACGTCGACTGATACCATGGTTTAGTGCCAAATTTGTGGTGTAAGTTTGAGGTGATCCTTCTAAATCGATTGCAATATTTTGTTCAACAGTTTCGTTCGTTGCAGTCCGCGGTCTTCCAGGTTTTAGCAAATGTTTTAACATCCCAGCTGTATTAAAACGTTGTAATGTTTTAGTTATTGTTGAGGGTGATATAGGATTTCTCTCCGGATGCAAATTATTAAAAATATGACATACTTCTTCATGAGTTCCAACACGATCACCATAACCGATCATCATTAAAATTTCAATACGCTCTTGTTCACTCAACTGAACCATTCTGAATTGTAAAATTTATTTCCGTCAATTAGAATTTGACACTTGGAGAACAAAAGACGTACTAAACAGTACTGGATTATTTATTACTATGCATACAAACAACATCAATTAGTTCATCTAAATCTAAGTTTTTTGTTCTAATGCAAAAAACTCAAAGGAGGTTGATTAAAGTGCTATATTCCTCGTTTTTACCAATTTTTTTACACTAAACTCAGTATGTATGAATTCAAAATAACAAGCTCTTTGAAAATCTGTAAAAATATATAGGGTGTCCCATTTAAATTAAAGAAGTTAATGGTATTTCCGATTAAACTGGAAGTACCTATATTATTAACAAAAAAATGTACATCAGATGCATTTTGTTCCATTGCACTTACCTGCAAATTTTCATGAATATCGTTCTTTTCGTATAAAAGATATTTACTTGGTTCCATACTTTATCCCAACCCCGTACATAATTTAAACTCCAATGGGACCAGCTGGCTGACCAGGGATTAAATATGAATAGATATGATGTAAAATATAAACTACAAGTAATTTGAATTAAAGTTTATAACTCATAAACGTAGCTTTTCATCCTAATGGAATGTATTTTAAATAACAATTTCCATCCGCAATTAAAATAACATGAATGTAACTAAAATAATCTGCTATTTTGAAATTTCGCAAGCAGGTTGATTTTAATTTTGGAAGTTTATAAATCATCTTCTCGCTTCATCAAGAAACAAGCTATTCTGTATCTTGGCTTATTAAAAGCCTTTGACTTTACGGGATTATAACCGTAATTTATCTTCTAGGCTACTATCACAGTTATGATAAAATTAATGTCAACAATGACGACTTCATCCAATTTAGGATTTACAAGAAACTAACCCGAATTGTAATAGTTATAATGTTATACAATATTAAGAAAGGTTTGGCGAGGAAAGCAGAATAAAAGTAAATTAAGTTGAGGGAATATATACAGTTTGACCCACTCAGGATCGCAAAACCCAGTTATACCTTTTAGTTGACATTTGATGAAGGTCAACAAAAACATATCAGACAGAAGTTACATAACTCATTTTTAGGTGTTTCAATTTACAGTGTGGTGACCAAAAGTCCAATAGAAATATTTTTGTTTGTTTGAAAAATCGATGTTTTAAAGCCTCCTAAAAATGTACGCCTCTGACAAATATATGAAATGTTAAAAAATTTGACGACCTTTTAAAACAACCAAAATTTGAAGTTCATCAAATGTTAATTGAAAGCTATAACTGGTTATTGTGATCTTAGGTGGGTTATACTGTATATTATTTACTTTGAAACTTTAAAAAATATTGACATGAGGGTTGTGACAAAATGTAGTGTTGCATGAACAGTAGGGTCGTCATAAAATATAGCAATTCTATTAGTCTTTTTTCCTGGGTAGATTTAAAAAAATCCGCTAGTGGCAGCACCATATGTTTTGCATTCTGTATTGGCAACAACGTCAAACGTACTGAATTGAAATGAAATTAACCGAAGATGGTGTACCTGGAGCAAAACTGAAATATGCAAAAATTCGATGTTTTTGTCCGGGAAACGATGGCTTGTATCTCGTGGTTTACTTGTGTCAGGTAATAAAAATGACTCAGTTGAGAGATTAGTTGGTTAATCAAGAATCTGGTAAAAGATTGTGAATTTTTGATCGGCTATAAATAATATAACCTTATTAAATTATACAATTAAGTACTAATTTTTGATACTGTTGCTGATAATGGATCCGGATTTTCTGTCTTTGGAATGAATCACTCCAAACACTTTTTTCTGTGAACTTTCGGTGGTACAAAAGGTACGAATCTCACTACAACCTATTTGTACCGACTTGAGTATCCTCAAACTTTATCACCATCCACATACTTGCGAATTGCACAGCAGTTCAGAATCCTAGGAAATTGGATAAAAGAGGGACATTTACCAATGTTGAAGCCTGCAAATATACTAAAATTCCTCCTGGAAATAAGACAAAAGGAGCTAGTAGTCCTGAGACTTCCTCAGGAACTAAGTACAAGTGAGGGGCACAATAGATCTTCTAGGTCTCAGTGAATGTCACCCCAATGTTCACACATACATCGTCAAACTATTATTTTAAAAAACTCCCCTCCACTTTTTCACTATCATCTCAAATCAAAAAAGTTCCATTTATAATGAATAGCGCTGTACATGTTTTCCCAAACATTTAATTTACTGATTGATTGAATTATTATAACGTTGAAGTCCCATTATACATTATAACTTTAATTTATAAATTACAAATTTAAAGCAAAACCGATAATTATCCGGATTGAAACGTATTTAGATTTAGGGCACCATGTAATTATTCGATATTAATTCCATGCGACTGTCATTAATGCGAGCCATAGGTATGTCCACCCATTAATCATTCCGTTTGTTCATAAGTATTATATATATTAATTCGACTTCAAATACGATGTCAGTCGTTTTTTGGAATTTCACACGCAGTAAATTCGAATGTCAACTGTTATTTATTAAAAGACCACTGTGAAATTTTCGACAAGCTGCGTCATTAAATCTCAGTTAAATAGTAATTGAAAGCCGACAATTAATTATAAGGAAAATGAAGAGAAGTAAAAGTTGCCTTCGATCTCTTACCGCTGAAATAGTCGTTTTCGAGACGAGACTTAGACACCACGAAACAAGAGTTTTATTGGCTTCGTTTCGATTATCATGCGAGTGTTGTGCATTAAATCTCACTCCATAGAAGACTCATTTCATTTGCGAGACAAGACCAGGCAACTCGTTGGTTTCGTTAGCATCGCTAATTAAACATGTCCAAAGTTTCTGAATAATATTCGCTAGTGATTACCCTTTTTAAATTACCACTTTGACCTTCTTTGGTGTACGTTTACCTTGATTGTTCCTTGATCCCATGGATTCATGTTTCGTCCATGGTTCTAATTGTAGCTGAACATCGTCAAGTGGTCATCTTTATGGTCCAAATTGTTTGACCATGTCTAAATGTTGTAGCATGTCTTGTTTTTCCCTAGAATTTTCACCTTTGATTCTTTTTTAATTTCTGCTTGAAGCCTCATTAGCTACCTAACTACTTAAACCTCAGCATTAGACAATTGTCAACTATTAATGGCACTATGGAATCATCTCTAGAGACGGCGTAAAGAGGGCAGAGATAGCGAGCTTGAGAGTAAATGCAGAGAAGTCAAAGTTTTTGAAAATGACAACCCCAAAAAGAGAAATTTCGACTAGAGCTGAACGGGTAGAGATCAATGGAATTCGAACAAGTCCAAAGCTATATCTATTTAGGTACAGTTATTAAAGAGGATGGTGATGAGGAGATGAACATAGAAACAAGACTAACAAAAGGAAGTGAACAGGCAGGAGTCCTGGATAAAATAATAACTTCAAAGAAGGTAGCTAGAAAGACCAAGTTACATCTATACAAAACAAGACCAACGGCACTATACTCAGAAGGATATTAGGAGGGAAAAATGAAGAAGGGATATGGAAAAGAAGAACAAACCAAGAAATAAGAGGTTTATTTGGCTTGGATGGCTAGGTCATAGACAGCGGATGCCAGACACCAGAAGGACAAAAAAAATGATTGACATAGATATAGAAGGAACGCGGAAACGAGGAAGATCGAAAAAAAGTGGTATAATGAAGCCATTGAAGATCTAAAAGAAGGTGAAAGCAGCAAGAGATAGAAACCAATGGAAGGGAATTATCGCAAAGCTATGGGCCTAGAAGGCATGTGTGTAGCATTATTTTAAATAATTGTTGAGGTGAGCACTGTCTCTGAGACAATTCAGATAGATCCAAGGAGCATTCAAGCTTACAGGAAGAAGCCAATCCAGATAAGTACCTTAAAAGTAAATTATCCTTGGAAAAATTTGATAAAGTCGCTAAGATATCAAACTATTCTTGTATATAAGATTTTTGATATATAACGCTTCACTCTTAATTTATCTTTATTTTTTATTCCTTTTCTCTATTATGAACCTGCCACCCACACTGCTTGCAGTTCGAAATAATTCAAGCACCTCCGCCCATCCACTCAGGAAAAATACGTATCATGCAATCTTTTGTACCTGCTGAACGCTCGTTGCCATAAAACATTTTCTTTCAGTAATTACACTAATCAAAAACAAAAAAAAATTCATTCTGCCACACGAACCTTTTGTTATGATGAAACTTATATGGATTGAGAATAAGAATTTCAATTATGCATGAATTAATTATCTGAGTATTCGGTGTACTTTGAAAGCAAACTAGGAACTATAATCAAAGACACACTGAGAATCGGAGGCAATGTTTTATTTCATCGCTAAATATTTCGACATAAATAATTTCTCGCCAATACCAATTTCAGGATGCCTTCGATATCACCTATATTGTGTACACCAACAGCGGCACGACCGATATAAATCGAGACCTCGTACACGAACATTGTTTCTTCGGAAACTTCAAGGCATAAATTAATACAGTCTTATGCATTCTAACAAAGTCAGTTTCACCAGGAAGTGAGGAATAGGGGAAACTGAAGGGAAAATCGTAATTTGACCAACCCTAGAAGGCTTGTCTGGAAGTGCTTATAAAACCGCAAAAAATAAGGTAACCCTAAAATGGGTGCCAGGTCTCAACGGTATTGAAGTTAATGAAAAAGCAGACGCCCTAGCACGAGAAGGATCGGCAACCAGTGTATCAAAGGCGTCGGTAAGAACCACATTAAACCAGTGGGTGCACAAACAACACCTCAAATACTGGCAAACAATTCCGAAGCTCAAACACAGTAAACTGATGGTTAAAAAACCCATACCAAAACTTACTGTAGGAATCCTAAAGTTAAATAGGGGAGATATCAGGCTGGTAACCGGCCTTATAACCGGACACTGCGGCCTGAGAAAGCACCTTCACACAATGGGAATCTATATGGAGATTATGTGGTGAGGACGAAACAGCCACATATAATTTTCGTATGTGAGGCTCTACGTTGGTGGAGGTATACACAGATAGGGCCAACCTCACCAAAAGAGATACTGTGAAGAGACTTCTAGATCTCATCAAGGTCACAAATCTTCTCACGGACTAGCAGACAGACAGGACAATACAATAAGCCAGCAGCTGCAGTGTTGGGCCAACTAATCCGGCCTGTTTTGCCTGTTTACCAACCAACCAACCAACCAATTAAAAGCGTACCTTAAAGCGTACCAGCGAATAATTGAATTTAAATTTAAATGAAATGTAATAGTAAAAAAAGCATGCCTATTGACAGGAATAATTCGTGAGTGGTTCCCAGAAGCTGATGTAGCAAAAAAACCATTATTAGTTGGATAGATTCATTTGGTTTTAAAATCAAACAAACTGATAATAGTAAATTTGCAATTGAGCTTCCTGTGGTACGATCCAGGAGGTAACAGTTTTGATTCCGAAGAAAAAGGTAACAACTTATATAAACCAGGTTTTGGATAAGACGTTGATTTTCAGGATAAGTCAGATGAGAAAAGCTTAGCAATATGATACTGTATGAAATCAGTGCGGGCAATCAGGCGATGAATCAAGATGTGTTATAATCGAGCGGAAAACGGTTTTGCTGAAGATACAGGTGAAAAGATAGACTTTCAAAAAAAGTTAAAACCAAATTTATACCTAGCCTAGAGGACCCCACGAAATTAATAAAACCCATACAATACTAAGGTTTGTTTAAATTGTTTTTAACAGGTGATAACTTAACTTAAGTGTTTAGTGTTGAATTTGATAAAAACATGTTCCGATAAGTTGTTACTCCTCTGTCAACATGATGTGGAAAGGAAAACTCTATTTGGGAAAGATGGAAAAGCAGTTTAATTGTAGTGGACAGCTGCTTCAACACCTCATACATCCCACTGAAAGATTTCATTGTTTGATAAGTAAATATTTTATTAGATAAATATAATTTGTTTTTCAAATTTAACACTACTTTGAGAAGTAGATTTCTTGGGAGTGAAGCTCTCAGGCTCTAATCCGATTATAAATGCCAAAATTACGTCTGGACTAGTTGATTTTGAAATACACCCGAAATTAAGATGTGATTAAGATATTTGAATATTTATTAAGGTCTTGTTATATTACCTTTGAATAAGCCTCTGCAAATTTTCACTCCCACTGAATATAAATATTTGCCAGTTTTCGAGTTTCTGTTTGCTGTAGGTATATTACATTCCTGGTCTCTTTGATCCAATATTTTCAAGGAAATTAGAATGAAAATATTTCAATAACTCACATCAACAAATACAGGCTGTCCAGAAACTTTCCAGCCTAACGCAAACTAAAGATACTGAATGTGATTTTATTTCCATCCAATCTTATTCAGTTTTATCCAAAAGTTACTGCCAAGGGAGCTAGCGCCCTTTGAAGGTGTGGATGTTAAGGAACCTTCCCTAAGGAGGAACTTTTGGATAAAAGCAGATTAGGTTGAATATACATAAAATAATTTCTAGTATTTGTAGTTTTCGCTTGGAAGAAGAGTATATGGACACTCTGTATTTAGGAAAACAATTTTTTAAAGTTGAATTTATTGATTCACTATTTTTTTATCGGTAGCCTTAAATTTCTATCTATGACTCTGGAACGAGAAGGCGGGAGACGGGAGGCGTAAAAGGAGGTTGGAGCGGCTAAATAATATACAACTACCGTTTACTCCCTAACCTAGTTTTCGTTTTGTGGTGTTTCCGCACCAGCAAGGAGCCAATATTTATGGCCGTTACAGAATTATGGAATTACAGCGAGTCGACTTCGATAGAGCCCGATAATCAACGCGATACGTCTTACAAGCTGAATTTATTATCTAGTCAGCTTTTAATTAAGTCATTGACAATTTGATAAAAGGAAAAATGTATTGGAATTTTCAAAAAATAAGATAATTTGCAATTGCCAAGTTTGGATGGAAATTGAATAATCGACTGATTTGGTATGTCATGATTATTGACGATTTTCTCATAAGAATTTTTTTCCAAAATTTAGGACATATATTATGGTTTCCGAGATACGGCCGTTAGTAATGAATCACCCTGTACTATCATATTAGAAGTATTGACACAGAAACTGTTTGAGCTTGATCTATCAGTTCTAAGAACCCTTTATTGATCTTGGTGTTTATAAGAATATATTCACTGAGCTAGTGACCATCATCATCCCTTCTTAGGGAACAGGTGATGCACCCAAGTGATTTTGTAGAAATCATCTTAATAAAAACAAACCATGTCACTGTGGCTGGTATAAAAAGACCCAGAAAAAGAATTATCTTCAGCCTTGGCCGATATACGACTGTGTTTCAAACAGAGACGATCGCCGCTATAGCATGTATTGATCAAAACATCAAAAGAGGATATACTGGACAAAAAAATGAAATATTCATCGATAGCCAGGCATAGGTCCGAAACTTTTGTGGAATCACAAAAGATTGCATAAGAGGGGAAATCGGGAACTGGCTAGATAGGAAACACCAATTCAAATAGAGGTCGACACAAGGGTACCTCGATACAAATAGTTTACTGAACAAGGTAAACAAGGAACTCTCAACCGTGCCATTGAAACTGGGTAAGAGACATTTGAAGATAGTTACCGTCCTGGTGACTAGACACTGGACCCTGAGGAAACATCTGCTTAAAATGGGCAAAGTTAGTGAACCTATGTGCAGGAAATGTGAGCTCTATGATTAAACACCAACTAACATACTCTGCTTCTGCGAGAACTTACATGGACTCAGACGAAAGCATTTTGGAGAGGAAATAATACAACCATTACAACTACTGAAAATCTCTCCAGTCAAACTATCGGCCTATATAGAAGACACAAAGCTTCTGGAATGGAAGTAGATAACAAGGGAAATGGTGCAAAGATTCAGTTCAAGTGCCTGGGCGGTTGAGCACATCCCAATCAAATGAATGAATAAAGACTGTATTTTTTTATAATTGTTCTGCTCTGTAATTAATTTTATCCTTTAGAGCAGTGTATCTATTTTATAAATAAGTGAATTATATAAGCAAATATTTGTTTTTCATACCGAGAATCCTTATCATTGGACACAGTTTGTCATTTCAAATGATGTACTTAATAACGTATACGAAAAATTCAAGGTTTTATTATGGTCAAACACGAAATGAAAAAGGGTCTTACAGTCGCTGGCGAATTCCGTCAAAGTAAGTCGTCAGTGACCACAAACTGTTTATATTCCCTTGTTCTCTTACCGTCTCTCTACGATTTAGCCCCATTCCGTTGCAAGATTTAATTCGTAGTCACGTCCAGTTCTGACCCACTTTATTGCCTCTTATCCATCTTGTACGGCTTTAACTGAAACGTGCGAGATTGTGAGATCAGTCGGTCGTTTTGCTGTCGGCGTTGGTCGTTCGGCAAAAGCTAATCTTAAACTTTCTGCAAATAGACGAATAAATCGATTTTGGTTCTACATAATTACTTGTAAAGAACGATATAATGAAAGAGGTGAAAGTTCAAGTAAAGAAAAGATCTCTGAAAGCGCTTTGCTGACGATTTAGTGGTATATGGTAAAAACGAGATATATCTTAAAAAAAATCTAGACGTCTGAAAAACAGCTCTTCAAAGTAGAAATCTAAAAATAAATGCAGAAAAAAAAAATAGCTATTTCTGTATCAAGAGCAGAAAGTAGTACTTTGGTAGTCGAGACAGAAAGTTGCCGCGCGACGCAATCTGTCGAAACTACCAAAAGACTTTCTGCTCTAAATACACACAAGATTTTTTCTACTATCATACCAAAATTAACTACTAGCTCTCTTCTATCTATAAATAAAATTAGGCGTGCGCCAAAGTTACTTTCTGCTTAAGAGCGCCAAAAATGTCAAATTATGACAGCTCGCGGAAAATTAGGCGTGCTTCAAAGTTACTTTCTGTTTAAGAGCGCCAATAATGTCAAATTATGACAGCTCGCGGAAAATTAGGCATGCTTCAAAGTTACTTTCTGCTTAAGAGCACCAATAATGTCAAATTATGACAGCTCGCGGAAAATTAGGTGTGCTTCAAAGTTACTTTCTGTTTAAGAGCATGAATAATGTCAAATTATGAGAGCTCGCGGAAAATATCAACTTTGCAGTTGCTTTTCAAGGCACAAAAGACGACTTTCGATAGTGATAGTGATAGTATAAAAAAGTAATAGTGATAGGCAAGAAAACAAGAATCTCGAAATACAGCTAAACGAAGAAGAAGTACAGCAAGTGGATAAACGTTTGAATATTTGGGAGTGAAAATACATAATGGAGGGAAAAATAACGCTGAGATTAATGGACGAATAGAAAGTGCCCTCAATCTATATTATGCAATAAGTAATACTGTCATTCGCAAGAAAAAAGTGTCAAAGAGAACAAAAATGTCTATAAAACCGTTTTTAAACCTATTTTAACTTATGGGAGTGAAAGCTGGGTTCTTACGAGAGAGACAAAAAGAACAATACCAACGGTTGAGATGAAGTATCTAAGAGCAGTAGTGGGAATCACAAGAACGGACAACATTCGAAATTATTCTATAAGAGAACAGCTAGAAGTAAAACTGCTAGGAAGAAGCATAGAAAGGAATCAGTTAAGGTGGTATGGCTACTTAGTATGCATGAAAAATAATCAACAAGCAAACAAAAACATGTGGAAGGCAACCAAGGGGGGGAGCACGAAAAACCTTGGATGATGCAGTAGCGGAAATCCTGAAAGAACGGGGACTAAACTGGCAGGAGGCGAAGTTAAAGGCTAATTACTTGTACCATAATTATTAACCTTTTACTACTATTACAAATTTTTCCATTACCGAATTTTTCAATGACAACGTTTGTCTTCCGTATCCCATCAACTATTTATCGTAGAGCTTGTGAAAAAAATACGTGACAAAGTTGCAGAAGCTGGAAATTGTTTCCAAATTACCCACTTCAATACAAGAGGGCGTAGTAAGCAATAAAAGCGTTGAAGATAATGAAATAAATTCATAGTAATAGTTTTACACAATTTAAGTATTCATAATCTTCAGATTGTTTCACGTTTCAAGTTCTTAGAGGACACGTCACTTCACATAATTTCTATTGGGTTCAGTGATAAGGAAGAAGTCTACAGATGTGATGTGTACATCGTAACGGTATTGTTTCAAACATGCACTTGAATTTTTATTTTTCATAAATATTGGTTAAAACGTTCCGTTTTCCAGAATGATTGGAAGCATTGTCCATTACCTACAATTATTGAGCTTAACCGGATCACAAGAATTCCTTATGGTACTGAGATGCTGGGAAACGTGTTGAGGACGTCCTTTTTCTGTGTTCGTGTTTAGATGTACAGAACGTATTTCTCCAATACAAAGAGGAGCTCATCAGACGAAATGACAAGGAAATAAACTTGACGAATAGTTACATTTATTGCCATCGTCAATTCTGAAGAAAAACCATTCATATGACACAGCATTTCCAAGTGCACAAAGAAATCAACTGACAGTAACCAATCATAACGATGATGTATGTCGGCTGTTAGACTTTTTATAAAGAAAATATTCTACGGATCAGTCACCAAACAATATTTTTTTACAATTGCTATTAAAAGTGACGTATTTCTCATAACTTACTTAATTTCAAAACCAAATATTGATCATACTGTGAGAAATCTTATTTCTCACGGCACTTTGCCCACGCCACATACATTTATATGGAGAATCGAATAACATCGACAAAAACTCAGTAGGCTACTGTCATCTTTAAATACCTACTTAGTTGTCACTAAACAGTCAGATTATATTAGAAGTTTTTAAATTCAAAAGGTTCTTAGGTTCTATGTGAGTGGGGAATTCTCGCCACCTTCACTGCGACCCCCGTTGGGTCTATTGTGGCTCACCCCTAGAGATTACAATTCACCCTACAAGCCTGTGTTTCTGACGAAGTCCATGGTTGTAAATGGTGATACTTTTTTGAAGTCGTTTGGCTCTAAGGTACTAAAACCGAATATGTTATATCTTACCCTGCTCAAAGCTGGGCATGAGCATAATATGTGCTCCGCAGTTTCGTCCTCCAAATTACAAAACCGACAATCCGAGGTCTGGACCAGACTCATCTTCTTTAGGTGGTAATTCAGTCGACAATGTTCTGTAAGCAGTCCCGTCAGAATGCGTAGGTTTGCTCTACTCCATTCCAGGATCTGCTTATTTTTTGTACTCAAAGGGTTGTATATGAACGCCTTTGAGTGAGAGAGCCCTGTTATGTCTGCCCAGAACGTGAAGGTTTTCCTCTCCGCCCAGGTAGCTATGGCTGATCTAGCAATGCTTTCCGCAATGCCAAAAAATTGTTCAGTTCCGATGAATACAGTCTCTGATCTCTTTTTTGCCAGTGTCGGCCTTCTCGTTGCCCTCCACTTCTCGATAATTCTAAAAGGTAGTTTCAATCGTGCTTTGATATAAATAACAATTTCCATTAAATATTAGTTTCACAATATATACTTATCTATAAAGTGAAGAAAAAAAAATAAATGATATGGATACTGATGATTTTAATAATACGAGTACTCCGCCAAAGGTATTGGAAAAAGCTGCAAAAGTAACTTTAGATTTCAAGAAAAAAATTTATGGAGTGGAGAAGAAATGGAAAAATTAAATCTATTTCGGAAAGTGTACTTTTGGTTATCAAAAAAATTAAAGGCGTCTACACTCTGGTCACAATATTCAATGTTGCGAAGTACTATCAGTATAAAAACTAATATTGATATATCCAGGTATTCAAAATTACGTTCATTTTTGATAAGAATGTCCGATAATCACATCCCCAAAAAATCAAGCTACTTTACTTGAAGCTATTCTTTAAATTCGTGCAGTTGTAGGAAAAGTATATTGTGGAACATGTAGGGAACTTTTTCTACGACTGTTATGGAAAATAGTTCTTTTCCTACAATTTACGAAACTACAAAGTATCACTTTGCATAAGCCGTGGGTAATATTTTTCCCACGGTTCGATAAAGAATCAACACAATTCTCGATCATAGAATGCTTTGGACTCCTGTCATAAAACGTCAAACGTTAAAAAGTACAGAGTACCCAAATGTATTCGTACCCATATTAAAAATATAACACTTTAAAATAGTTAAATTATTCATTAATTTGCAGTCGTAGAAAAAGTATAGTGTGTAACACGTGGGAAAAGCATTTTTCTTACTCGTGTGTTGCGGCTTTTGCCACAAACGCACACTCGTGAGAAAAATTAAGCTTTTCCCACTTGTTGCACAATATAAAATTTTCTCACCAGGGGTTTTTCATTTCAAATTACCATTTCAACAATTTCGACTACAATCGAATGCTAATTATCCCTCTGTTCAGTTACTTACATTAAGTTCATACCACGAGACAAAGAAATTACAGTTCAGTTCATCAAGTGAGTCTGTTGTTATAACTGAAAAGTTTTTGTTTCCGGAAAATCAATGCAATCTGTCACACTTAAATCCAAAATTGTACCTCAGAAAGAGAACGTAAAATGTGGAAAGTGCGATTAACCGGAATTCATTTGTTTCCAAGACAAATGATGTCTGGATTTGATGTGTAATGAAGAAGAAACAGTTGCAGGCCAGGACCAAGATTTCAAACTGTAAAATATTTTCCCCGTTTTTTACGGTAGCTCTTTACTTTATTGAGTTTCCATTATTGCTCATCTTTCTATTACATTTTTGTGGTAATATTTGTTCACACATTTCACATATTTATCAGGACCTTCAGCATTAACTATAGAATTTTTGACAACCTTCCCATATTTTCACTCATCTTTCTGGTTTGACCCCTCTGGACTTTTACGTTAAAGAGGTTGCGATAATTGCCATGTTACAATTGCGCACGCCTGGTGTAAATCATGAAGTTGGAATGGGTCAATTGAGACTGCGACTGTGACGGAAAGCGCTTAATTCGCTAACTCTGCTGCAGGCGGCCAGTGATGCAATTGAACCCCGGTTTCTGTTTAATAAACCCTACCAAATACAAATTAAACAGAACACAGAGTCAAATGCTGTAAATGCAATACGTATATATACAGAAGGCTCAGGTTGTGGAATTTACTCCAGATCAATAAGCCTAAGGTTTAAGTGGGGACCGGGAAAAAACACCAGCATGGTTCAAACATATCTGGCTGGTATCTCAATTGCCACAAAGGAACTAACCAGAAAAATAATTTCCGGCAAAAACACTGCACTGAAAGCAGAAACTCTACTAGCTTTGAACAGACAACTTGTTACATCAGGGCTAGTATGAGAGTGTCATCGAGATTTAGCTAACTCCTCGGTAGATAACAATATTATCCTGAGGTGGGTTAAGGGGTACGACAGAAGCAAAGAGATGGGATGAAATCAAGGGATGCAGTCTTGACAGGATCACCCTGGGCGACCCTGGGAAGCTGGAGCCGAAAAAATATTTGGCGATGACCTGGAAAAACCTACGTTTAACGGTAGGATTTCTGACTGGCCACTGTTAATTAAGGAAACACCTCCATACAAAGGGGCTAATGAACACACCTCTATGCAGGATGGACGATGACCTAGGAAGACAACTCCTCGGGAGGATGTACAAAGGGTCACATGTGGCCTAAGTGCTGTAGGTCCAACTCACCCTCCCTACTATACAGACAGACTTAGCTGATTTATTAAGACAGTTGCATTATGAAAGAATGTGTTAACTATACTTTAAATCTATACAATAACTGAATAAGTATTCTGTAATTAATATTTGTCAGTAACATTATGAAATTAACTTTCAAAAGTTTCTTTTCTGAACAAACTCACTTCAATTCAACTTCATTCAAAAGCATCTCTCTAGAACACAGAAAATCAATACTCCTCCAGCTTATGGAATTGAAAATTAGTTGCTTTGTCCTTACAACTTACAAAACTTTCAAAACTTTTGTCCTTGAAAATTACTTCCCCAAATCACCGAAATTTTAATTACTCTCAGATTCATTAGTATAATTACTACAGAAGACACTCATTTCAAATATAAAATTCTAAGCTTTACTTCTTAATTATTGTGAAAATTAATATACAGGAACTTTCTGTTGAAATGTCTGTTCCTATTAAAACGTTTAAACTTGAATAACGATGGCCGTCACATGATTTAGCATCATTAGACTGCACTTCATTAATTAATGAATACAATTTATGTTTTAGAAGTTGGTAACGTTGGTCTCACCACGTGAAATCCACCGTTGAGTTTGTTGTTTATTATTTTAGCGTTACCCTATTGATCAGAATGCTTTTGGAAGTTAGTTTTATACTGAAGTTTTCTCATTTACCCGTGGTGTTTGAAAAAGCTCAGTAGACCCTTGTGCAAAAAATGTCAACGAAGGTATGAAGCATCTAATCACTTGCTCTTCTTATGTGACATACATGACTGCGTACTCTCGATTGACAAGTACAAAACTACACGATCATTATTGTATTTAACAACGAATTTGTATCAATTATCCCGACTCTTATTCGGTCATTTATGTTTAGCATCGTATCCACTTACATGTTTCCATTTTCCTCAAATAAAGCTACATTTCGAAAGCCCCCACTGTATGTTGTTGTAGTTTCGCAAGATTGAAAGTGGGAAATTCAATTGGATAGTTTTCCACAATATGGCATACTCTACCTCTTCTAATTTATCCGTTTTTTTCAATGGAACGATGGGGTTGATTGGGTTCTTTCTCTTTATAAGATTTCATTACTCAGATCAATAGTTGCTATGTTAATCAAATGATGGTATTTATTTAGAGAGGTACCAATACTTCCAAAAAAATATCCAATATAGGAAATGTGCGTATTTGGTACTTGAAAATTGGGATACTGATTTCATCTAGCCATTTCTGTATTCGAATTCCAGCGAGTCTTAGTGATTAGATTAGATTTGATGAGGTCTTTTGCTCTGCGATCTTTTCAGCATGAAAATAAGTAAATCGCAGTCATATGATCGCTTTGTGCTCATGGAACTTTTTGGTCAATTCTTCACGAAAAGTATTCGATTACGTAGTTTCTTTTTCTCCCTTCCAAAACATCCCAGTTTAGCTGGACAGGGTGTGGTTGGTTGTCATCAATTTTATTGTGACTAAGATGTTTCCATCACAAGAAGCAACTTTGTGACAAACATTTTTGATTCTGGAATGACTATGGTTGTTGGTTCCTCCGTGTCATTTCCCATTGCATTCTAGCATCTATGCAGTCATTCCATTGATTGCCTAGTTGTCAAGTGTCAATCAGGAAAATTCCACCGAACTGTTGAAAATAAAATTCTTCAAAGACCAAATAATCTTTAATAATCACAATTTTCCTCTAACATATTCTATTTATTCAAAAGGTGAGACAGGCATTGTATGTGAGTCCTCAACAATATCTTAACATGATACAACCGGTAAATTAGATTATCCTTTCATGCTAATTCAGCTGTAAAAAATTCACCAGAAAGAGATGTGGGAGGAGAAGAACTCGTTGCATAAATTGAGTAGATAGATTACTACATAGTAGACCGAGTACTTTCAAGGGAATTAATAGTTTTTGTCAATAAAACTTTGAACACAAATGGTAATTCATTATGTTTCCGTGCTCTAGATACCCGGTGGTTGATGATATCGTAATGGCACTCTGGACGAAAAAGGTAACCTAATAATTGTGAGCAAGATTGATTGGGAGAAAAATATGTGTAATGGATTAGAGTGAGTAGAGCCTTTTGGGAAATTAGATCAAGAAAATAGGAAATAGATGATATTTCGTCTGTTACTTGTTTAAAAGTGGAGGATCTCCCAGATTAATTCGTTATTTTGTAGCCTGTATGGAAAATTAGTTTGTCAAAAGTGATAACTGTATGGAAAAAACAAATGTTCAGCGAGGTGAGCAGAAGTTCGTGATAACATTTTGGAATGGGAGTATTTCTCCAGTAGGCTGCACTAAGTTCCTTCCCCCATTTCCAGACTTCTTACGATGCGAATAGGCTCAATCCTAGGGCCACTTCTTTTTATTCTGTATACCTCGCAGTTACCTAAATGCCTGAGTTTCGTCTCTGATCACTTCTATACTGACGATGGTTAAATATATTACGTGTTTGATGAAATTAATTTAGAGTTAATCTTATTAATGAATATCCTTAATCTCTAGATACTTTCTCAAATAAAATATGGACTGTACATAAATGCAAAGAAATATAATTTAATTTTATTCGGAAGACGTGTCAAGCGTAAATAAATAGGGTCCAAATACGTTTAAATGATGATGTCCTAGATATTGAAAAAAGTTGCAAAAATCTAGATATTATAATTGATTCTGAATTTAACTTTTCCCCACATGTCTCAATGATAATGAGAAAAGAATTTAGTAAATTGAAATATAATATAACAGATATATACTAAATTTAAAGACTGAAAAATTCCCATTTGAATCATGGCAACGCCGTCTATGGACCTAGAACTCGTAAATGCGATTCCTCGGATCGGTTACAAAAGTTGCGGAATTCATGTACAAGACTGATTTGTGGTATTAGACGAAGGGACCATATTTCTTGTCAACTCAAAAATATTGGGTGGCTTACAACACTCCAGCGACGAGTTCTAAATGCATATGCTTTGTTTCACACAATATTTGCTTCCAAAACTCCCTCATATTTATATAATTAAATAATATTCAGAGCAGACGTTCATAACATTGATATCCGAAAGAAAAATCATCTTACTCCACCCCACCATCGAACAACTGCATACAATAGATCTTGTTTATGTTATATTCTAAAGATATTCAATGGATTTTGTGATGGATTTGATATAAGTCTCTGTGAAAGTCAGTTTAAAAACAAGTTACAAATGGCTCTGTTAAATGGTGTTGTAAAGTATCCAATATTGTAAAAGTTAAGGTAACTCCATAGTTCATTTGCAGGAGATTTTAGACATAAATTAATATATTCAATTTTAATCACTTTTCATGATATAAAATATTTTGAACTACCATTCCAAAAAGGTTCACATGCATTTGTATTTGTTGTCCTGTTTCTTTGTATGTTTTTTCGTTTTTGTATGCTGGGTGGAAGAGCAGAATCACTTAAAGGTGCCTCTGAACCCTGCATTTTGATGCAAATATTGTGGCCAATAAAAGAATTTATTATTATTATTTATTTCACTTACGCCGAAGAAGTCAATCGTTCGGGAAAGGTTCTGACAATCATTAGCGCATATAGATGAGACTACTATTTTATTTGATTCCAGATAAAATTCGTTTTCGTTTTTTTTCAAAATCTTGGAATAAGTCGAAGTTATTTACTCGACATTCGAAAATTAATCAAACTTTTCGATCCTTTTGTTATCATTTCCCTGAATGCTTTTCGATTTGTCGATTCCACTACATTATCTTTTATTAAGAACCAGAAAATCTTACAGAGTTTATTGACTATATAAAATTGACGACATATGGCCGCTTCCCATCTATTGAAAACTGGATTTTATGTGAAACCACTAAAAATGTCTACAGCTAAGTAATCAACAAAAATATTAATGACCGCAGTTGGCTAGTTCATGTGAACTTTCCCATAAATTCATTTGAAGCTTTCAACTACTAAGTATTGGTGTCTATTTAGTAATAACAAATGCCTTCAAGTTGTCCTTTACAGTAAATGTTTTCTTTGTTTCCAATTGCCAGAAATAAACTCTAGAAAATCCAGGCACAGAAGAAGGCCAGCTTATGAAAAAAGCACTGATTGTACATCGAATGTTAGTGAGTTTTTGCATTTTGCAACCACACAAACATTTCTTGATTCCATTCAACTACTATCAAAACAACATTTTTAAAACATTTTCAAATAATGTAAATCGCAACTGATTTATGTACCCACTCAATTTTTAATGAAAAAGTTTAATAGCATTTCACTTTAATCTATATTGTTAAGATATACCACGATAGCATTTTTGTAATGTAGCGACACTTTTCCCCTAAGTCGTAATTCAGTCTCGTGTTATTCAACGCTTCAAAAGAGATTTTTTAATATCCTTGTGAGTATCAGCTTTGCACAATCTTCTCAACATTTTTTTTTTGGACTTCTTGATTTTTAATAAAATACCTACCTGGTACTAGGTTCTAGATTATATTGATGCAATGAAGTAAATAAGTTATCATGATAATTTTACTTTGAGTTATTACCATCGACCTGATTTCAAATGAGACTCTGTATACAGGGTGTCCCAAAAATTCGAAAAACTTAAAACGTCATAGACGAAAATGAGAAAAAGGCGCCTGTGGAGGCAGATATTATAGCTGAGAAAGGCAGTAAAACTTTAAAAAATGCAAAAATTTAGGCGATAAGGCATAATTTTTTTGGTGTGACTAGACCTCTGCAATATACAGTGCTATTCAAAAGTCCCCTCCCCCCCTCGTATTAGCGAGTACGTTAATAGTTGAGATTGTTAATCGTCCTTGTAATACTCGTGTTAGTTTTCCGTTGACTGTACAACTTGAATTCTTTTATTCGATATTTGAAAACTGAGAATATTTATTTAATTTATAGGTAAGTACTGTCAAAAATAAAAAGACATTGAAATGTCACAGAGGTCACCGGTTGAAATGTCACTGTTTTTTTCTTCTTGAATACTATTTTGAATGTTTTAACTTCAATAATGATTATAGCTTTGTAGAATAATATAATGAAAACGATAGGTGAGTTAAAAACTAGAAGTTTTATATACTAAAAGTCAGTTTTATACCTTTTTTTGTTGATATTATTGTATGTTTAGTTGCCTATTATACCACAATCGGTTATTAATATAAAATCGGACTAATGACCTATTTTGTGTACATTAATATTGAGGCACTAAAGAGATGAGTATTCTCATCCGCCATTTTGGTTCCTGAATTTTATTGGTTGACATATTGTGTTGAAAAATGTTTAATATTGAACCAACGTCAACGTACAACAAGGCACCAAAATGGCGGAAGAGAATACCTATGTCTACAGAGCTATATTAATATTGCTCAATAACGCACGGTTGGCGGAAAACACTATAAATGCAGTTAAGCTAATTTTTTTTATTCAATACAAATGTTGTGAGTGTTTAAACTGGTATCTCACTGTCTCCGCTCTCTTTTGAAGCTTTCAATTAACTAAAGATATTTTATTATATAATAATAGATATAGAACAATAAAGTTCAAAGAGAAGATTCGAATATTTCAATCGTATAAATAATGTTATTCATAAAAGAGAAATACCGAATACAATTATTTGGGAGTAAATCTCCATCTATAAACGATTTAACCTATCTGAACTTCTGAAAACCTCACCAGTTGCCTCCAAACCCGAGTAATCCTTAACCGAGATTCCATGCTGCATTTAGGACATGATAATTCAATCAGTAAGTCGAGCCTCGCACGATATTAAGAAATTTGAATTTGAGTTTGAAAAGGCGTGAACAAGCACAAAATAAAAAATACACAATTAAATGTGAATAATCGCGAGAATTTTTAATAATTGAAACCTAAAAACAGTATAAGAAAACTGAAAACTTGAACATGAAAAATATTGTGAACGCAGTGGATCTGGTAGATGTTTTCAGTGAGGAACAGGAGCAGTATAAATTGCCCCTGTTGCTTAGGCCGTACGATTTACACAAGCACGACAAGGAAAATATGAGAAAAACAGCTTGAAAGAGAGAGATAGAACTACTGTGCGCTGCTAGCGAGGGCGTGTATTTAGTTCCAGAGGACGGCCGAATGTCCACTGCCCCCCCCCCATTTCAACTGCTGTTGCCAGAAGCGCAGACTAATTTGTACAAAAAATGATATTTTTGTCTCGTCATCGTTGACTCCTTTTCGAGCTCATGCACTATTAGGCAAATCCAAACACCTCTACCCGGCAACAGCGACATTTTCAAATACAATGGCATGCGCTTCCGTGATCAACGTTTGTAGCGAAAATACCTAGGAATAGCAATTTAAATGTGAATTCTCTCTGTAAAGGACACTGTTGCCGGATGGAGGTGTTTGGTTTTGCTTAATAGTGCATGAGCTCGAAAAGGAGTCAACGATGACGAGACAAAAATATCATTTGTACAAATTAGTCTGCGCTTCCGGAAACAGCGGTTGAAATGGGGAGGCAGTGGATATTCGGCCGGCCTCTGGAACTAAATACACGCCCTCGCTGGCCACGCACAGTAGTTCTATCTCTCTCTTTCAAGCTGTTTTTCTCATATTTTCCTTGTCGTGCTTGTGGAAATCGTACGGTTCGAAAAGCCCTTTCGCAATCTGTATATGTAAATATGGTACTTACAAATAATTGCTGAGACACAAGAGGAATATTAATAAGCAGGAATATAAAAAGTATTGACCAATGAATTTAGTGGTATATCATTACTACTGCTTACTACGATGAATTGCTCTTGGAGCTTAAAAAATCTGATCTCTGAATAATCACAGGGACTTCCAGTTGACACTGCTCACTCAGTTATCAAAATATTAAAAACGGGTAAATTGTAGAGGCCAGAATTAAAAAAAGCAGATGAAAGTGAAAGCCAATAGAAAACTTGCTTCAACCAAATGGAGGTGGATAATTTTACAATAGAAGTGGTTTTTGATAATATGAAAGAAATACCAGAAAATATAATGAGAAACCTGTCATTAGAGGAATCACTAATTAGTGAAGTTTTTGTTCAAAAGTTGAATAAGCATGAAGACAGTCACTAGAAAAACATCAATCACAAACGTAACCTTTTGTATATTATCGTTCGAATTTTTATCGTATTTGTTTGTTTGTTCCAACAAGCTTGAGAATCAGTTCGGAATTTTACTGAGTTTGGGTAGATTGAAATAGCGATAACCTTTTTGAACTCAAACTTTTCTGCTTCTTATTTTTTATTGGTAATTATTCGTTTCCTCGTATGTTAAAAAACACACATATATGGATGAACCCACCCTTAAATACCCAAGCCCTTCACTACATTGATTTCCCATTTTCCTTAATCTTAGAGAATGAATAATTAAGTAAGTTGCGGCACACGATTCAACTCGAATGTGTCTAAATTAGGACGATCATTTCGAGAATAACAACCGGTTAATTGTGTGTGAACTGACTATAGGGGATTCCCTGACACACTGCAATGCCTGAAAGTTGTTGATCCAAGAATAATACGGAGGCGGAAAGGGGTTCCATTAAGAAATATGGGCACAGGATTCAGCGAGAGCCATTTGAGCTCTCTTATCGGATTATGAAAGTTGGGGGAAGTAGAAAGCAGAAAAAGACCGCAAGAAGCTTCGGTTCACATGTAAAGTAATATTAAAGTAGCGGCTTCTATTCATTCTTTCCTTATTATGGAAATGTAAGTTTATTTTTCTCAATGAAGTAAGTGGATGATGGTAAATATACGTCAAGCTACCATCGTTTGTTATTTTGATTCTTTTGTCCAATTTATTCCATCCATCATATCCTTCTTAAGACAAAATTTATTGAAGCAAATAGTAGTCATGCAAGTAGAAATGGGATCTCAACCACACTTGGGAATAATACCATTCACCGATATAAGAAGGCAATAGAATGGATTGGGATAGGAGTGTACGGGCCATGAACCATAAACTCCGAAAGCTTGGGAAAAGCACCTCTAGTATCTTTCAAGCGGTCATTCATGCCTTAGGATAATGTATAAAGTTCAGCATTGATGAAAGATGTAGAGCAGATAGTAGTTCAAAAATGATAAGGAAACCCCTTATGCATGCAGAATGATTAGCAATGCAGATTCTGGAAACACTTATTTAAACCAGATAAGAAGTAACCTGACAATATAGTCGCATGATTAGTTTCTGCTACAAAATGGGCTTTTTATGTCTTAAATTAAAAGTACTGTACAACGACGACCAAATCACAAAATAATGGTTAAGTTGAGATTAATATACCCATTACAATATATATTTATGAACACTTAGAGATGATAAAGAATTATTGTTTGAGATTTGAAAAAATCACCTCTTCTTTATTTATGAAAATAGATAATTTTCCACTTCATATGGTGGTGGAAAGTGTTGCAGGAAGAACAAGATACAGACTAAGTAGGATGGAGGGAATCATTGGAAAAAAAACACCTCCTTATTTCTTAGAAATCAAAAAACCTGGGACATGCCACAAGATGGTATGATGAAAAGGTATACCTTTCCAAAAAAATTTGTTACGAAATTGAGCAGCAAAAAGGAATGGGATCCAAATACCATTACCAGCTTTGGGAAGAATCAATGGTACACATATGGCTCTAAAGTTGGGATAGGAGTGTACGGGCCAGGAACCAAACAATCTGAGATCTTGGAAAAAACCCCAAGTATCTTTCAAGCGAAAATTTACGCAATAAGAAAATGTGCCCAGTTGAATATTATCATAGTGTCGGATAGTCAAACAGCCATTAAAGCACAGAGCTCTTGTGTAAGTTCCAAATTGTTGTGGGAATGCCTAGGCTTACTCAATGAACTAGGCGAGAACAATATAGTAACTTTACTTTGGTTTCCAGAAAACACTGGAATAGAAGAAAATGGAATAGCAGATGGACTAGCAAAGAGGGAGCGACTGAAATACCCTTTTAGGGGCCGGAACCCTTTTGCAGTATCATCCCAATTGTAATATTGGAAGAAATAGTAAAATCCGAAGAAAAGAGAAGATCTGACCATTGAAAACATCTAGTAGGGCTTAGACAATCAAAGATTCTGATGGGTGGCTCCAAACCGTTGAGATCAAATGAATGTCAAAGTAAAACTGTACTAAGAGTTTTAACAGGGATCCTTACGGGACATTGCTGCCTGAACGAGCACATGAAAAAGGACTAAAGGAGCTACTAGTCTTTGAGACATTCCTCAGGAAGTAAGGGGGCACAATAGATCTTTTAGGTCTCAGTGAATGTCACCCCATCATAAATACATACATATATGTTTCTTAAAAATGAGATTTACAATCTAGTGGTATAGATTGAAAACAAGTTTTATAATAATTATGTTTATTTAAGATCCTTTCTATATTTTTTACTCAGTCATTTTAACCATTCAAAAAAATGTCATAGTTTCCAAAATATAAATATTTTCATTTCGATCAAGCAATCAGTTACTCCATCTGGCGGCTATCCTACTACCATTATTTCCACTTTTCTCGCGACCTCTTCCCTATAAAAGGTTATTGGACTCTAGGTACATATTTTAAATCAGAATAAAACTTCGAACGAATCGACACCGAGCAAAATCTTTATTTTTCATTAGAAACGTAGATAGGAAATTGTTCTGGAACTTTGCGTATCCATATATATTCCTTCGGCACCTATTGGCAGGAACGAGCAAAACGATGGCTGACTTGCATTGTGAGAAAGACATTTGTTACTATCACGATAAATGGTTCGAGGAGGTGAAGGTGACAAATGTAAATTTATCATTTTAGAATTGCTAGTGGCAGTTTGCTACTCGAACAGCGAACCCTTGTTACTAACAATGAAAAAAAGAACGACATATAAAAGTTATTTAAAAACTATTTGGATGTATCTTCTGCTCCTCCCTTTATGATATTTATATTCATCATTGTATTTGTTTTTTTGATGGGAAAGTCAACCAGAACGTTTTTAGAAAAATTTGAATAATATTATTGTTGTACGATTAAATCAATTCGAATATCCCTGTTGGAATGATTGTGTGACACTCCCATGTTATAAAACTAAAAAATATTACTCTGGATATGCCAAATCGATACAAATAAATTCCTTCCGCCTCGCAATCTTACAACGTGAAGATGCCGCTGAAAACCCGAAATTGCTATCGGAGAATTTTAAAATACCCGGTTGAATTTGCCAGGCTGTGTAAAATCCAGCTTCCAGAAAACCAGTTTTGCCACGGATTTTGATTAGTAAACATATATTTTCATTTTTTCAACGGTTAAATCTATATTCATTCCGATATTTCCAATAGAATTTGTTTTATTGTAACAGAAATGTGTGATTTTATTCCGACCCAAACGGAAAGCAATACTACTATCAATCCTCCCAAAGCTACAATTATAACACATGGGCTGAAAAGTCCCGGGCCTAATGAAGAAAACACTTTTTTTTTGTTTAACGTAATTTCCATCAAGAACAACGCAATCATTCCAAACATTTCAATACCACTTTTGTAGAACGATTTATCTTTAGCCTCAAAATAGGCCTCAGTGTCAGCGAAAACCTCTTCACTCTTTTTTTTAGATCTGCGAACAGCCAATAGTCGCTAGGAGCAAAATCTGGCGAATACGGTGGATGTGGGAGCGATTAGAAGTTCAATACAACTAGTTTTGCCATCGTTTTGATTGACTTGTGAGACGGTGCGTTGTCTTGATGAAACAAATTTCTTGTCTTTGCCATATGCGGGCGTTTCTTTGCAATATCGGCCTTCAAACACTCTAATAACACTATATAATATTCACTATTGATGGTATTTCCGTTTTCAAGATGGTCGATGAATATTACACCATGTACATCCCAAAATACAGAGGTCATAACCTCCCAGCAGATTGTTGTGCTTTCGTGCGTTTTGGACAAGGCTCTTCAGTTGCTGTCCACTCAGATGTCGTTCGTTTTGATTCCAGAGTGAAGTGAAGTGAAGTGAAGACATTCGGGTTTGTTAGGTTTTTAAGGTTGATAATAACTGAAAAACAGGCAATTTCAATCTATGTGTCAGGCCCGGGACTGTTCAGCTTATGTATTATATTTAAGCATAAAACGAGCAGCTAGAACTCCGAGCAGTTAGAACTCCCACTCGGGAAAAATAATCCGCAAAAGGGATTTGGACTCGCAAAAACATTGTGTGAAAAACTAGTGCGTGAGGCACAGACTGATCTACAGGTGATGGTGATTCATATTTCACCAATTAGCTCAGCTATTGTACGAGTAATCTTCTCGGTTCAAGTTTGAAAATGTACAATCGAAAACAGACAGAAAGAATGTGTGTTTGACGTTTCAATATCTTCTGAACAGAGATGGTAACATTCCAAATAGAAATGAATACCAGATTGTAGAAGCACTTCTTTTCCATTTGTAATCTTCTTGGAATACTCTGTATATAATAGTAAAACGCACTACAAACAATAAGAAGAAAGTACCATTCAGGTGATATCGTTATTTCATCCATGGTATTTGTTTTTCAGTTACTAATTTATCAGCTATAACGACGTGAATTATTCAGCATCTATCGATCGTGTAATAATAATTATGATTCGCCTGCTAATGCAACGACCGTCCATAATTTGGTATATTTTTACAAATATCAGGTTATTATCATTATTATATGTATAATATAAATGTTCCATTATAATCGTTTTGATGACTGTACTGAACACGGTGGAATGCATAACCAGTTATAGCGTGAAGGTGCCGTTGAACCTCAAATACTTCGTGTCATTTGCAACCACATAAGCTCTGTGAAATTCTAGTCAGAAGGTTTATTATCGAAGACTTCAAGAGGACAAAAAGAAATTAGTCCGAAGGGGCTAGATTCACTCCCCATCTATATCGTGAAGCTGGATGTAAAAGGAAAAGAGAAGATGTAGCTTCAAGATATTTAACACTCGAGGTAGAGCTACAATTGCCAGTGATTTCACCACGAACATATAAGCACCAAGTGCGGAAGACCACACCGCTCCAACGAGTGTTCAAAGCCAAGAAACAAACCAGCGACCTGCGTAAACTGTCAGGTAGAACACTAAGCAAACTACAGGGGACATCCACAAGCCAAAAATAACAGGACAAGGAAGAAACCGAAGAACTCAAGAAGAGTGAAGGTCCACTCGGGCGAAAGTTCGGTTCATCCATGAAAAGATTGGTCGGGATTGAAACTTGGAACAGCTTTAATAAGTGGAGCCACTTTATAAGGTATTCTTTAGTCGCAGTTCATCGGCTGAGGATATGACCCTTATAGAGGTAGCACAAAACACACACCCCAGAAGACAAAGATACAACCATTTCGATACACAGCGGAAAGGAAGACCACATAGACCGAGCCCTGATTTTCTGAGCGCATATAATGACTTTTATAGGCAAATTACTGTAATTTTCCTAGGAATCTCTTATTTTCTGTAATCGTGTGCTATTCTCTACACCCCAATATATATGAGTGCAAAAATTTCTTAGTTCACCCATCACAAACAAGCATATATTTCCTTTTCTCTGTACAAAATAAAGAGAAGTATAATATTCAACTCGTATATAATTGTAATGAAAAGTTACAGTCTTGGATAATCTTGAGCAAATTGATAAATTAAAACAGGCACTGGTAACACATTAACTCGACTTTCAGCTGTTATTGACGATTTTATCAGCAAAATTTCGATACATCTACTCAGAGCCTCTGCTGCTGAAACTTGTTGCTATATCAATTCCATTAGCATTAAAACAGCCTAATAACCCCCCTGATTGTGTAAGTCGAAAATCCCATCGTCATCTTTCCATTAGCGAAGAAGCATTGTTCTAGATCAAAGCTTGATTCTATCACCCGCAAACTATGAAATTTCCTTTCCCCTAATTGTCCCCGATCAACTGCGTCAACAACGCTAACATCAACGAGACGACAAATAGAATGACACAATGGGGTCGTATCTAACGCGTTCGGTGGTAAAAGGATAAATGATAATCCCAGATTTATTTTGTTAGTTCAGTATTTTGTGTTTATGCTACTCGATAAGTTGAATTATATCCAGTTTGGTTATTTTTTAGAGTGAAATTTTATTACATCGCCTCAAAATTTTTCGTCCATCTATCGCATGTCGCGTTACAGCGTTACAGCCGGCCACGGAGTAGGGGTAAAGTGAAGGCCATTATGGCGGCGCTGACCGTGTAGTTACAATGAATAATACGTCGGCACTTTCATATGGCGATGATAAAGACTTGATGGAAAACGGTCGTTAAAATACACGTGTATATACAGGGGTTGCGCGAAATACCTAATATTATCCATCACTCTTAGGTATTTCTTAGCGCGTGATTAAACGTAAATTATATTTAGGAATTCCTGAATTCGTCTTAGGTATTATCAAACTTTAGGAAATGGTTGGTGAAATAGGGAATTTTTTGGAAAAGTTTTTTCCACTTTTCCACGCTTTTTAATATACAGGGTGTTCCGGGAATTGCCGCAAAAAATTTTCTCATACGATCCCTCGTTTCTGAGTTATAGACATTTAAAGTTGCGAGATCACTACTTATATTGAAGTATATTTTCTAAATTATACATTGCAACATTATGAATTTTTAATGGATGGTTACGTATGTGCATGTAGTGTGTTTGAAGGAATAAATAATTCTACACTACTATCTGAAGGACAGAGACGGCTCATGCCTAATGGTTAACAATCCGTAACTTTCACAGGGACAACCTGTACAATCTAAAGATAGCAAAAATGAATTTTTCAATCGATTTTTCACTAAAAAGGTACTTTTTGTTTAACTCGATAAAATTTATGGTTTAGGAGATATGTAGATTTTTAGATCGTTGTACATGCCAAGGAAACCGTTCGCCATAAAGAGACATTCTAAAGAAAATTATCATAAATTTGCAGAAAATTACCTAATTTCTAATTTCTTGAGTACCTAATTTAAAACACAAATAACAGCAACAAAATATGGCAAAAATAAACAATTTGAATTTCAAAATATTTTTTTCTTTTTGGGCTAGTGGACTGTTTATTGAGAGCCCTTCTTTGCCGGGAGCACTGCAGCCTGTTGGCTTAGTGTACCCTACTCCCACATTCATTCCACCCATCCAGCCATTCCCGTACCTTCGAGCAGACGATATAGGTCAACTGAATGCGTGCCATACGCTTCAGACGGCACATTGGCCTCTCCGAAGTTAGTCTATCTCCAGAAGTCCAATGCCTCACAGTCAGACAAGATAGGGGATGCGGTCTCCATGCTACAAAGTCTGCAGCTGGGATCCCCGTTGTAGAGCCCTATTTTAAGCAGGTGATCTTTTACCGGTTCATGACCCGGACCTGCAATCTAAAGGCGTTAACTGCCAGGCCAGTTTCGACAACTCAATTGAAACTAGCGCTCCAGGTGGATCGGTTTTAAACCTCATTTTTTATTCAAGGTCATCCTTTCACTTCTAAAGGTTAGTCTGTTTTGTTTCTGCCTCTGCGTCTGATGCTCAACAGTTGAGAGGCAGCATTCCATCTGAACGCAACCGCTGAGTCAACAACTCTCTTTGAACGAGCCAAATAAAACAAGTTATGTAACTATTTTTACAGTATGAGTAGATGGAAGGACTAGCCCTGTTTCCCCGACTATAACAGTACATCGTTTAATAAATGGTTGCAAGGAGTAAAGATAATCTCCTTTATATCAATCTCCAGGTCGATATCAAAATTCTCTGTGAGATAAAGGACCGCAGTAGGTTCTTTACGAAGGATTTTTAATGCAAACTCCTTTAATGCTTCCTTTTCCACTCAATGCTTTATCTGCAAAAGAGATCCAATTCTCGTTTATTTTCTGTGTCTGAAATGCTGAAGGAAATGTTTCAATGCGATATCCTGTCCTTTATCACAGTTTTTGTCTTAATTTGTAGTTAAAAAGTTTTCTTGTATAAGACAAAAGAACTTTAGGAATATTTGTACATTGCACTGATAAAGTTGTTATCCACTAATTGTTATGTTAATTTTTCGAGATATAGTGCGAATTATACAGTCCGTAACGAATAAATTCGCATTATCACTCGAAACAGTATAAAAGTGAAAGTGTTAAAATTTTAATGATTACTGATGTTGGCGATAGAATGCGGACTCAACAAGAAGTATGCACATTATTTCATAAAATTGATTAATTATAACCTCTGTGTGTGTTTATGTGTGAGTAAGATGGCACGGAAATCATTCAATTTGCCACAAAGTTTTTGGAAATTTCTTTCCTAAATTTAAATAGTAACGTTTGACTTTTTCAATAAATTTACCAATAAATCATTAGCTTTATTAAGTCAGTGGAAAGTTATAATTCAGCTTCAACGTTATTAGATCAACCAAAAAGGATATGATTCAGATCACAATAAGAATACTCGTAACAATTACAGGGTGATGATTTAATAATAATAAATTTTGCAAGTTGTTCAGGAAATTGCCCGTGATTAGTTTTAAGACTGAATAAAGTTTATGAATATAATTTGGATGTTGTATAATTGAATATATATTCGGGATGAGGGGGTAATATAGGATGAATTTGAATCGATAGCAAATTTAGAATCAAAAAAAATAACAGCATTACATAATAGGTTTGTTACCAACCAATTGAGGCTTGAGCTTGAGTTAAGCTATATATATGCTACATATATCGGGTAATTTGTGACCATACGATGATTCCAAAGTCTGGATACTCGATCTTTCGCCTAAGATCCATCTGTATATATAAATATTTTATTGTCAAAGCCTGACAGTATTCATTTCAGAAGGACTACTAATACCCTTTCTAACCAATGCTGTAAATAAGCAGTAAGGTTATTAATAATGATTCTTTTTTGTTTACAGGATACTTTTGGCACATTACTGACATTCACTATGACGGACACGTTTATTCCCATGGAGACGCCAGAAAAGGTGAGTTCAAATTGATATAAATAATTTCATTTGATTCAAACCGTTTTATTTTGGCACTTCTTTTTGAATACCTGTAGCAATTTTTTTGGACGTAGATTTGGAAATTCATATGTAAAAATTCCTATTCACCATGAACGCACTTTTCTACTGCCTCCACCCATAGAGGAAAGTACCACGGGGCTAAGCTTGACCCAAATATGTAGAATTTTGGGACAAGCTTGTAAATCATGCTTGGCCCGGTCTTGGTAGAAGTCTGGAGTGATGACTATGGACCAGTGTAATGTGTAATGTAATGAGGATACTGGGTGTAGTAGGATAGTAGAAGGGCCTCTGACTAGGTGGTGCTGCTGGTCACTTGGTGGGTCATCCCCCAGGAATAAAACAACTACCTGTTTCACTGGGACATGTTCTATTTAATATTTACTATACATTAACCACTAACACTAATTGACTACTCTTAGATTACTACTTAGAATGAATGATACTGACTGTAATCATCCTTTCATGAATGACCATCATAATGACTTAATAATAATAATGAATCAATAATGAATTGATAATCACTTAATAATGAATACTTAAAATACTATTGTTACCTATATATACAAAGAGTCAAGTTCACTATAAGTAAACATACATGATACTAGATAATGTTTATTTGCTTTGACATTGACTCGTACGTGTAACCTTTATATTTATTATTTATAAAACAATTCGTGGTTTATTGGAATTAGCTGAAGGGAATTTATTCGATAATATTTTAAATAATTAATGACTTAATGTTTAGGCCAAAAGGCATCACACCTTCCCCTTTTACAAAAAGAATAAATTCCGTTGAGCTTCCTTTCCCCCTAATGAAATGAATTTACAATTATCCTAAAAATAAATGGTAGATGGTTATTAAATAATGTCACTAACCTACGATTACATAATATATTCATAAATAAATGAATGTTCATTGCCTTTAAAAATTGTTTACGATCACTTAGTTGTTTATTTATTTTCACTTCAATGTTTTGAACGTTTGTTATAACACTTTTGTTTATTATTCGGAAATGTTTATAAACTCACTCGCACTTCCAATTTTACAATTTTTAATTCATTTTACAATAAGGATGGATTCTGTTTTTGTGTATTTCTTTTATCACACCTGATTCTAATTTAATTTTACAGTTAACATCGCTCACCTCTGTGACTATAAATGGACCTATATATTGAGATTCGAATTTGGTTCTATTTTCCCTCTTTACTAACACTGAATCCCCTATTTTAAAATCAACTGGATTAGCTACCTTACTATTTTGACTTTGTCTACTCAGTTTATGTTTGGTTAAATATTTCTCTGCTCTCTGATGAGCTACCTGCAGTTTATATTTTAACTCATTCTGATATTCATCAATATTATAGCATGGCTCAATCTCGTTTGTTAGATTCTCGGGTAAGTTAGCACGTCTACCGAACAATAATTCAAACGGCGTATAACCATGATACGAGCTTGGAGTCGTATTATAACAATAAGCAAATAGTTTACACCATTCATCCCAATCATCCTTACTTTCATTTATAAAGTGTCTCACGTACTCATTAAGCGTTCTATGTAATTTCTCACAACCTCCTATAGATTGATGATGATATGCTGTTGAGTAATTATGCCTAATATTTAACATTTTAGTTAAAGCGTTGAATATTTCATTTTTATATTCTGTGCCTAAATCTGTCCTAATTAGTTTCATTAGACCGTAATTTGGTATGAAATTTTCAAAAATTCCACGAGCTATCGTGTTCGCTTCTTTGTTTTTAACTGGAATTATTACTGCATATTTCGTTAATTCACATAACATTGTGATGCAATAACGGTTACCATTTTCACTTTGTGGAAAAGGACCGACCGTATCTATATATGTTATATCCCATGGTTTTTCTGCTGTATCCGTTAATACAAATTCTTCTTTGTGATTATTCTTTGCTTTATTGACTTGACACTTGTGACATTGCTTAATATATTTTCTTACATCTTTTTCCATGTTTTTCCATCTAAAATTCGCTCTTAATTTTTTCAATAGCCTGTTATTTCCTACATGACCTCCAAATAAAGGATCATTATGATAAGTTTCTAAAATCTGTTGCTTTTCTTTTTCTTTTTCCACCATCTTAGGTATATCGCAAATACATATTTGTACGTTTTTTAACGTATTGTTTCCTTTTTCCATAAACTCTTTTATAGTGCACTGTGTGAAAATAATATCATTCATATAAATTTTCATCCTTTTTATACCATTATTTACCGCTAGCTTATCAAGCTGAACTAACGTTTGATCTAAATCAAAGTTAACTATATCGGTATTTAATAAGGCTTGGCTAAATCTCATCCTGTTTTTGATCCGTATGTTCATCCTTAACGAAACACGGTTATTTTCAAATTGCAGAATTGGTAATTTATGCGCCTCTAAATTATTCAGTACTTTATATACTGCTGGCTTGCGAATATCTTCCTTTATTTCTGTGGAAATTATTTTATCTTCTCTTATAGGCTGAGCTTTCTTATGACGAGTTTTTGACCTCGTTATTGCTAAGATGTGAGCATTGTCAATGTACAAGTCTTTTAATTCATTTATGGATATCCTTGAAATACTGTCCGCATAATTTGAATTTCCTTTCAAATATTGTATTTCGAAGTTGTATTCTTCTAGGTCTAGTCTAATTCTCGTAAGTTTCGAAGTTGGGTCTGTCATCGAAAAAAGATGTGTTAACGGCTTGTGATCCGTTTTCACAATAAAATGTGTAGAACCATATAAATAACACTTAAAATGATTAATTCCCCAATGGATAGCTAACAGTTCTTTCATGATTATAGGTTTATTTAATTCACTTTTCTTAAAACCTCGCGATGCATAAGCTATAGGTAGATCTATACCTTCGTATTCCTGGCTAAGTATTGCAGAACACGCAATATTTGAAGCATCTGTTGTCAATATAAATTTTTTATTGAAATCTGGATATTTCAAAATAGGCGGCTGAATTAATGCCGATTTTAGTATTTGGAATGATTTTTCGCAGTCTTCCGACCACTCGAATTTCACATTTTTCCTAGATAATTTATTGAGAGGTTTGCATATTTCAGCGAAATTTGGAATGAAACGTCTGTAATAGTTACAGAATGCTACGAACCTTTTAGATTCTTCTGAATTTTTGGGCACTGGATACTTCTCAATGACTGAATATTTTGCCTTATCGGGTAGAACCCCTTCGCTGGACAAATTGTGTCCTAAATACGTTACTTCTCGCCTGAAGAATTGACATTTTTGTGGATTTAATTTAAGGTTGAATTTCCGACATGTGTCAAACACCCTTTCGAGATTACTTAAATGATGATTTTCTGACATCCCTATTACGACTATATCATCCACATAAAGAAATGCTTTTTCTGGAGTTAATCCTGAGAATGCTATGGACATCATTCTTGAAAAACTATTTGGACTTATATTTAAACCAAATGGTAATCTTGTATACTGAAAAGAACCTTTTTCTGTACTAAAAGATGTATATTTCCTTGAAGATTGTTCTAAGGGAATTTGATGAAAACCTGACATAAGATCTATGACTGAAAACCATTTCGACCTCCCTAACTGATCTAAAATCGAATCTATTCTGGGTAATGGAAATTTATCTGTGACTATTTTCTTGTTCAATTGCCTGAAATCTATACAAAGTCTCCAAGACTTCTCTCCATTGATTGCCTTTTTGGGAACAAGTAAAACTGGACTGTTATAATCTGAGATTGAAGATTCAATTATACCTTGTTCTAATAACTTTTGGACCTGATTATTAAGTTCTGAAGATTGAGAATGTGGCGTGCGATAATTTTTAATATATACTGGAGTATCATCTTTTACCAATAGCTTTTGCTCATAAAAATTATTATGCGTTAAAATGTCGTTCTTTAAAGCAAAAATGTCTGAAAAATTCTCACAAAGATTTATTAGCTTATCCCTCACGTATTCTGGTACCTCTAAATTTAATGTTTTTCTTAATTCTTTCAACCTATTCTTACTTTCATTCTTCACAGCATATACATGAAATAAATTTAAATCCAATATTTTAATATTGTTTGTATTTATCGACTTGCTTTCATAATTTGTGTTTAAAATTCTGACATAAGGATTAGTTTTTGATATAATAGATCTTGCTATAAATATTCCTGGTAATAGTTCTTGTTGCTCAACAACTTTATCTTGTCTTAAGTTTTTGAAACTTTCTACCAACCGATAGACTTCACATCTAGGCGGTATTGCCAAAGTATCATATTCAGGATTGTCAAGAATTTCTAATGTTACTGTATTCCTAGATTTACAATCTATGTATAATTTTAATTCTGAATAATCTAAAATACAATTATAATTTCTTATGAAATCCCTACCTAGAATTCCATTCGTAGGTATAGGAAATTCTTCCTCTACTACATGAAAACAATGTTGAAATGCTACACCCTTAATAAAAAGAAAAGTTTCTATTGTACCCAAAGTTTTAATTTCTCCCTGAGTTATTCCTTTAATATTTAAGATTTGTGTTGTCTTTATTAAGTGATGTGGAAAATTATCTGAAATTTTTAATAACGATATATCTGCACCTGTATCTAATATAAAAGTATCTATATTATCCGATATGTCAGTTTTAATTTGCACAAAGTTTGAAAGAGTTAAATCAAAGTTATAAATGTAATGATTATTATTATGCAAGTTATTTAAAATTTTGGATTTTTCACCTTTCTTTTTCAAAACCCCAATTCTTTCTGTTCATCTTCCACTCTCGTCTCTCCACTCTCACACATTCTTACATTTCTATCTTTATTATCATTGTTAAACCTATTGTTAGGCTTGTTCCTATATTCTTCTGGTTTCTCCCTGTAACCAGTAAATCTCCTATTGCCTTGATTGGCTTGAAATTTCCTACTGTTATCGTAGTTATTTTTCCTATGGAAATTATTTTCTCCATTATGATTAACATAAGAGTGTCTTCGCTGAGGAAAATAGGTATTTCGCTGTGGAAAATAGGTATTTCCTGACACAAACTTATTTCTATCTGCCTTATAATGCAGAACACTTCCTGTTGACTGATTGTTTCCCACATTGATGGAAACCAATTTAGTCATCACCTCTTGCGGTGTCGTAAAATTCCCAGCTGCTATAACGGTTTTTATCCGCTCTGATGCTGAGTTGTCGATCAGTGATTTTACTGCTGCTTCTGTTGTATACTTAGTTGCTAAATGTACTGGCATTCCTTCTGCCAAATACGCGGCTTGTAACTGATCTGTTAATTTCTCCATCTCTGAAGCATACTCAACTATATCCTTATTGTTTTGTCTTAATTTGCTTAATTTAGCTCCTACTAAACTAGCACTATCTCCCTTTAGTCCCTTTTTAAGGGTTCCTATAATTTCTACCAACGATTTTTCGGTGGTGATTAGACTCCTGGCCTTTCCAGTTAGCCTAGTTTTCACAAATAGTACAGCATTCTCCTCATGCTCTGCTGCACCAACCTGTAGCAAACTTATAGCATCTACAAAAGATTGCAATTTGCTTATATCCCCATTAAATTCATTTGGTAATATCTTACCAGCTAAATTGAAAAAGTCATTCATACTTAATGCCATTTTCTCCTTTTTATCTTTGCTCATTGCTTCTAATACTATTAAATTATTAATTAAATTATTACGCGTAATTAATTGAGACGGAACTTCATACTGACAATCTAACACTTGAAATGCTTTCTCTACCTTTTCTCTAATTTTGTTAAAATATAAAATACATGTACTCTGCTGATTCTCCTCTAACTTATACCAATTCTTATTTATTAACTTAGAGAAACTATTAAATGAATCACACAACTTATTTATTATATCTATATGACTATCTGAGCTTTTTGGAACCTCCTTTTTTAACACACGCTTACTATTCCTACGTATATCTTCTAAAATTAAATTCAATCTAATCTCAAATTCATCCCACGTTACTGCATTTCCATCACTCGAGGACATTTAAAATTCATTGTCAATAGAAATAAAAATATGAAATATCAATTATCAAAAAAAAATTTAGCCACAAAACAGAATATACCCTTAAAGTTTACAAAAAATATTCTCACCATCCTAAAGATTTAGCGTGCTTTGCTGTAGATTTCTTCTTATCTCCCTCTTCATTTGTCTTCTATGATTCTTATATATAGACCATCCAAATTGTAGTACCAAAACAACCACAATAATGTAGATAAGAATCTTCACCTCCAGATCTGCTTTGAGTTCCTCTTCTTGTACTATAAAATTACTGTTGACCACGCCATTTTCTTGGACCGCTTGTTTCGTTGCTTTACCACCCATTGTTACAGAACTCCAATTGTTTGCAGGATCGCCATGTAATGTGTAATGTAATGAGGATACTGGGTGTAGTAGGATAGTAGAAGGGCCTCTGACTAGGTGGTGCTGCTGGTCACTTGGTGGGTCATCCCCCAGGAATAAAACAACTACCTGTTTCACTGGGACATGTTCTATTTAATATTTACTATACATTAACCACTAACACTAATTGACTACTCTTAGATTACTACTTAGAATGAATGATACTGACTGTAATCATCCTTTCATGAATGACCATCATAATGACTTAATAATAATAATGAATCAATAATGAATTGATAATCACTTAATAATAAATACTTAAAATACTATTGTTACCTATATATACAAAGAGTCAAGTTCACTATAAGTAAACATACATGATACTAGATAATGTTTATTTGCTTTGACATTGACTCGTACGTGTAACCTTTATATTTATTATTTATAAAACAATTCGTGGTTTATTGGAATTAGCTGAAGGGAATTTATTCGATAATATTTTAAATAATTAATGACTTAATGTTTAGGCCAAAAGGCATCACACCAGGCTCGGCTGTTAAAACTGGGCCAGGCTCGGTTACCAAGACTGGGCCATGCTTAAATGCCAGGACTGGACCATGCCTAATTCCCAGGAAGTTGAAAATCCATGCCTAATTCCCAGGAAGTTGAAAATTAATGTCATTACGGTTTCTTTTAAATCCAATATTTCATACTTTTCCGTATTACACTGATAAATACCAACATATACATTAATTTTTAATTAAAGAAATAAATATAAATGAATTACTATTCGGTTTTGAGGAGCAAAAGAGATTAATTTCGAGTTGTTTGTTTTCCGGCATGAATGTTTACTTGAATCTATGTAATTTACTTTTAATTGGATTAAAAACTGTTGATTCAACAAAATTATATTTATTCTATGAAGTAATAAACTCCAAAGTAGGATACTTCTGAATTAAAATGAAACGAATGGGAAAAGAGATACAACTATACAAAATTTACCCTCAAAAAGTTTTATTCTATTTGAAATTATAACGATTTATGAGATATTACGTACAGAATCATCACAATTATATCCTTAAATTAAATTCTGTAAAAAAATTGAAGTGTTTTCATGTCTGCAGTTCAAAAATTTTCATTGTTTTCCAACATTTTCCTTCTTTTTTTAACATATTCTGACATTTTCAATAATTTTTCTTAATTTTCCAACGTATTTTGACGTTTGTCAAACAATTCCTAACATTTTCCAATATTTTTTTTTAGATTTATAAACGTTCCGCTCAATTTTTCAACAATTTTCAACGTTTTTCTACATTTTTCTTGTTTTCCAATATATTTTGATATTTTCCATAATTTTTCTTCATTTTCCAACATACTTTGACGTTTTTCAAACAATTCCTAACATTTTCCAATAGTTTTTTCGGATTTTTCAACATTTTTCTCAATTTTTCAACAATTTTCTTCTACCAGCATATTTGACGTCTTCCATAATTTTTCTTCATTTTTCAACATACTTTGACGTTTTTCAAACAATTATTAACATTTTCCAATATTTTTTTTAGATTTATCAACATTTCGCTCAATTTTTCAACAATTTTCAACGTTTTCCAAAATTTTTCTTCTTTTACCAACATATTTGACATTTTCCATACTTTTTTTTCATTTTCCAACAAACTTTGACGTTTTTCAAATAATTCTTAACATTTTCCAATATTTTTTTTTTAGATTTACCAACATTTCGCTCAATTTTTAACAGTTTTTATCGTTTTTAAAACATTTTCCAGCATTTCTCCCATTTTTCAATACTTTTCAATATTATTAAAAATCTCTTTTTTTCGTTTTCCAAAATTTTTGGTATGTCCAGTTTTACTCAAAGTTCCTAACCTTTCAAGAAAACTCTAAAATACTAAACAAAACTAAAACTAACGTTTCGAAAGTAAATTGATTAATTGATAAAATCATCAACAAACAATACCTTTAGATATATATTATTCATTAGAAAGGCAAATCTCTTTCTGTTAAGGTACATTTACATAGTGATCAGATAAACCTGAACGGGAGATGTTTAGAATAATTATTATGGACAAACAAAACTGTCTCTCTAGATCTTCCTTCTCTAATTAATGATTTCCAACAGATTTATGTGTGTATTGCGAAAGTTGAGCGCAAAAACAGAGAGCTACAGCAACCAATTCCATTCAAAAGATCAACAACCAACTAACCAACTAACCAACTAGCCAATTTCAATGGAAAGCTCTATCAATCAGGAATGACACACTTTATGGAAAATTGCACACACAAAAATTGAGCAAGAGCGAGCATTCTGCATCAATCTTTATCTAAAGTCTAGTCAAATCAGAGACGACCTAAATCGCGCGCGATACGCGATATGTACCGCGATGGAAAACATAATGCACCCCTAGCAAAACTGTAACCGGAATTCGGCACATGCTGCTGAATCAACGTACTAAATCGACCACTAAAAAACGTGTTGTCGGTTTTTGTTTCAGTTTGCCTTGGACTGGTATAAACGTTTGCTTGTTTACTTGTCTATGCTTGTTTGGTGCGACCGAGAACTGCTCGTCCTTCAACCGATCGATAGTATAGAAATTACCCATGCAGTCTGGTTTATTTGTAACGAAACCCATTACTGCGCATTGATAAATGAGACCTAGATTTGTTGAACTGTTAGCTTTGTCATTGATCTAATGAAAAATGTATATGCAGGATCAAATTATATACAACTAATTCCTATTGAAAAAGGTTTTCAGGCGATATTTTATAGTATATATTGAATACACTTTTGTACAAGGTACGGAAACTAAATATTTTTCTTTATCAAGACATGCTGAAACATGTTGTTAAGGAAGTAGGCGTAACATTCCGATTTGAATTAAATGTGGTAGCTGGTATATTTGATTTACTGACAACGGAAAAGAACGACTTCGGAAAAATAATATTTACAAAACAACCGAACTAGATTTATTTGCCAGTGGAAATAACGTAATATTTGTGGAAGTAACCGATTTCAAAAGCCTACTTTTATGAAGAGAAAGTGAAACATATTCTGTACTTTTACTCAGTTACTATTTGGTCAACTTTATTCGTCGAGGTGTATATTACAAAAATGGACAATTTTTCATTCGGAATTTATAATGTATGGAAGACGTGCTAACCTACCCAAGAATCTCACGAATGAAATCGATCCATGTTATAATATTGACGAATATCAGAATGAGTTAAAATATAAATTACAGGCAGGGAGCAGGAAAATATTTAGTGAAATATAAACTGAGTAGACAAAACCAACATAGTAAGGTAGCCAGCCCAGTTGATTTTAAAATAGGGGATTTAGTTTTAGTAACAAGGGAAGATAGAACCAAATTCGAATCTCAGTATATAGGTCCATTTACAGTCACAGAGGTGAGTGATGTTAATTGTAAAGTCAAATTAGAATCAGGTTTGATAAAAGCAATACACAAAAACCGACTACACCTTTACTGTAAAATAAATTAAAAATTGTAAAATTGTGAAAATCAATGTGAAAGATTAAGTTTAACATGTAGTGAAAACAAACAAAGTGAATAACAAACATGGCAAACAATTAAAGAATTACGGAAAACAAGACATTCATTAATTTATTAACATTTGTAATTTTAATATTAGTAATTATTTTTATTTTTAGGAACGTATGTATTCATTTTATTAAGGGGAAAGGAAGTTCAACGGATTTTTTTTTCTTTTTGTAAAAGGGGAAGGTGTGATGCCTTTTGGACCAATATAATAATATAAGAATAAATATTTAAAATAAGAATTAAATTCCCTTGATCTGATTTCAACAAAACGTCCGAACATTTCATTAGGTATTATATAAATATAAATGAAGAGGATAGTGTCAAATTCAAAGCGTGGTGCAAGACAAAAACAATTATATGTTTATATGTTTCTCTCAAACTTGACCTGTTATATAAATATACATTCATTATTGATTAGAGGAGAAGTCGATGTAGACTATTCTATATAGTTGAATAGTCACCTACTAGTAATTGTTAACCTTTACGTATAATTATGCTATCGGCTAGGTACTTATGCATAGTATTAGTTTAGTAAGTAACGTTATGTATTTAGTAAATATATCAAACATATCCCAGTGCTAGAAGTAGTTGTTTCATTCCTCTTGAGATTCACCTCTAAGTGACCAGCAACACCACCTAGTCAGAGGCCCTTCCACACCTATAATCTACCAAAGTATCCAATGGTGATAACATCCATTACAGTTTGTCGTTTTTTGTAAAGGTCGACGAAAAAATACTTTAGTGTCTGCATTTCATATACATGATTTAAAAAAAAAGTATAAGACATAACTATAAAATTTGTCAGCGTCAAGAAACGCAAGCGATTCACTTATGGTGTTCCCAAATTTCTAAGTGATGGAGCCTCGTGCTAGAGTACTCTAGATCAAGGAGTGAAATTTGGCTGCACGTTGGGCGCCATTTTTTAACTGACTAGAGAAGTGACTAATCAGCCACTGAAATTAACTAAAATTTTGAAACAAAAAACTAAGCTACTACGCTTTGAAAGGGTGGGTAGATGAGAATTCATCGTTTACAAAAATTGAGATAATTCACTATTTATGCAGTTCTCCCTATAATTAGACAAATTCGTTTAATGAAAAATAATAAAAAACTGTGTGCAAATAGATCAAAGTCATTTCGCTCGCTGTTTGATTAAGATTTTTAATCTTTTATAAACATCATCGTAAACTTCTAGATTATTAATAAAAACTCGTAATTATATAGTGAACGCTGGCTTAAATTTCTCCTGCTTTATTTTCCCTGTAGTTTTTATTTTTATTTAAAGCTCAGCTATAAACGTCAGTAAACTAATTGGATCCCTTTGCAAATAACCTTCATTTCTGTTCTTTGTAGTCATTACTTTCTTGTTTACTTCATCAACCGTTGCAGCGCGTAACTGTCGAGGTGGTATCAACAAGAAATAAACTAAGGAAATGAATTTTTAACTTTTTATCCCCTGCTTTCAAGATATGAATTAAGCTAAGCTTTCATAACAGTGGCTGAAATTAAATTTTTTCAAAGTGATAGGAAAATGAATTACCAAGACAGCACTGACGATTTTTACATACAGGGATTCTATAAACTCTTCTGCCAAACGGAAGCTACAGTTACTAGAGGTGATTTTAAGTCGATTTAGCTCAAATTACCTTAATCCGAAAATGCTTCCTAAGGGAGCTACAGCCCTTCGAAGAAGACGTCCTCATATGAAATTTTTTCAAATTATTCAAAAATACTGTTACTTGAAATATCCAAACTTGGTATAATCAATGAACAGTTACAAACCAGTCGTTTGCTGAAAATAAATTTTTTTCAGATCCGTCACAAGCGTGTCAGTCGGGGGACCAAATTTATTTTCAAGTTTTTTATGTATCCGACACCGAATTTGGAAAATTCATGATAATTTTCATAAAAAATGTTCTTTTCTTTCAAATCGATATCACGAACCGTTTTCGAGAAAAATAAATTTAAACTTTTTGTGTTTCTTACATAAAACATGTTGGATTATAAAATTGTATCTGTAATATCAAGTTGGCTTTACATTGTTCTGGAAATTTTAAATTAATTTTATTAAACAACAATCATTAAAAAGAACAAAGTTAGAGATAATTACCAACGCGAGAATTAATTTTACATCTACCATGGCATGAACTTTTAGAAAACGGAAAGGATGAAGGTCTTCTTTACGAATAATATTCCATATGGAAGACTTGGAAATGCCAGGATACATAGCAGCGAGTGTTCTGGTGCTAACCTCTGGATTATATTCGATTTCAATCCGTTTTAACTTTTTCATCACTGCAGATGCATCTCAACTTGTCCACCGTTTCTTTCTAAGCATTTAATTGTTCTTTTAGAAAATGCTTTTATTACATTTCTAATAATAGCAGGAATAATATCGTCACATGCTTCCTGAATAATTGTTCTTTCCAAACGATCAATATTGTCGAATGTTCTTTAAAGATACACTTTTCGCTTTAGGTGATCAAAATAATCCTATTAATCTTTTGCAATTTGTGGACACCCTGTACATCTAATGTCAAATGTGAATACCTGAATATTCCCAAGTAACAATGAACGCTGATTTATTTTCGAAAGCAAAGATTTTCATAAAGAATAATTTTTTTTCGTAAAACTTACAATAAAAAAGTTTCCCATATATTGCCAACTTTTTCAGACATACTGTATATATACACACATTAGCATTCACAACAGACATACATAAGTATATATAAGCATTGATCTACCTGCCTGAGTTTCAAAAATTTTGGCCGAAAGCTATTTCCCATAAGAATTGTGCAGGGTTCTTTGTGGGGTATTTCTTATACAGTGTGTTTACTTAAATTCGCAGCATATTGGTGATTTTTTCTATATTGATTTCAAGAAAAAAATTTTTTTCATAAAAAGGTATCGCAATTTCCAAGCGATATACGAGGTATATAAAAAAGTTTAAATTTTACTTTCATATTTGACCAAATTTCTATGTACCATTTATGTGTTACCAATACCTTAAGTACATTTTCTACTATCCTAAACTCTCTGAAAATAAATTTCCTACTGCACTGAAGACTCCTTTCCCTATTTTAACTTGAATGGCATACTTAATTTGTTAATAATTTTCCAAATATGTTATAATCAAGAACAATTAACTTTCAACTTTTCAATTCTAATGCAAATTGCAGATTGGCTTCCAACGGTCTATAATGGAATAGACATATTAGACTCAATTTCATCTATATTTTGAAACTACATTTGTGCAAATAAAATTTTTACCGCCACTATAAAACTTTTATAATTCAACCGTTAAAAATTCCAGTAAACCAAACAGATATCTGTTAAATGCGTTACTTTTCTTTCTGTTAAAAACTAATTACTCTTAAACCGATTTTGCCCGATTCAGTTAAACTGGAGAGGGTTAGAAGTTATACAATGTTCCGTGATGTAGATGACGAGTCCACTTTAGCCTTTGATTTTCAATTGTGTTTGTTAACTAGTACATCTTCATTTTCCGGTCGTTGCGTGCTTCTGCACTTTACATTTACATCAGGACACCTTTCAACAACTACTTTGTTCGCCTTTAATTAATCCAGTTTTATAGTGACTGTTTATTTAATTATTCGAGTATAAGGCACCGATTGGGATATACTTTGCGACCCTAACACGTAGGGTGGTGTTAAATCAGACTTACACAAACAAATATATAGTTTGTCGTAGTCGGTAGGGTGCCACCATATATCCGAGGGCAGGATTTTCACCTTTTTCCAGCAACAATGAAGACGGGCTAATATCATAGAATATTTCCCTCATGTGAAAAAAATCCCATGAGAGGAGCACTGCGATAATTGCATTGTTTACGTATCCACGGTAATCCCATTGTGAATTCATGATAATTAAAAATAAAATCAGTTTGACAAGTAAAGTCAAAAAATATTTTTTAAAATGGCTCGTTTCGGATGTGATTCATTGGGAATTATAGAAAATAAAGTGATGGAAAGCGAACCAAAGAACCTACCAGCATGTTTTGAAATGGATATTTTGTGTTAAAAAAAGAAATAGGAATTTAATATTTAAACCAATATTTGTATTCGGGAAATATTCCCCCCAATTACAGTCGTGCATCAAAATAACCAGATAATTTTGCATTCGAGTGTGTTGTCTTGGAAAAACTACATTCAGCCATTTTCATATTTTGTTAAAAGACCTTTCTCCAAAATATGAAAATGAACTCATGCAGTTTTTATACAACCCGCTCTCTGCAAGATTATCGGTAATTTTGATGCACTTGTGCAATCACTTCCGATTATTTTTTTTCACTTGTCAAAATCTGACATTTTGGTGGTTTCAACTAATAGCAATACATTATTCTAGCCAATCATTCGGTCTTATACTGACTATTTCACTGGAGTAAATTGATAACTGACAAAATTTGAAGGTTTTGAACTGGCAATTTTTTGTCTTGTCGTGGCAATTTTTTGACGTTTAATATATCAAATCTATGCGTATAAAATTCTGATTTTTTTTTATTTTTCTCTCGTGAAATAGTCATGTCGAATACCACTCAATTAAAAATTTTGTAAGGTAAAATTTTTCTCTTGTCGTATTCAAGTTTGTTTCTTTTAGGTAATTTTGCTCTTGACATTTAATCCAAAACCACTCGCCTAACGGCTCGTGGTTTTGTTAAAAATGTAATTCGCAAAATTGCCAAGCAACAAACTTTCATGACAATCGAAAAAGTTTGCAGACAAAATTTTCACTCTCGTGGTATTATATATGATAAATTAACTCCAATGTCTGGAAATGTTATTGTCACTTTGACATCGATAAAGCATCCTTTTTTATCGGATAAAAACTTCTCTTCCTCAATATCTAGTAAGCGGACGTCACTTTTACACAATGACAATGAGTCGCAAGTTTGGTTACTTATAATTTCACAGCAATTAAGTGTTGGCAAAACTGCAAAAACTGTCAATTAGTCTGTCAGATTTTTGAATTTTAAACATATAGTGCCTTTATTTTGATTTGGTGTTGATTGTTTGTTGATATAAAAACCCAAAAGATGAATCGTTTTGGTGAAGTTTCGATTGTACTTTCAAATAATCGAATTTTATTGTATTAATAAAGATAATTATTGTTGTTGTTCATCCATATATTCTGTCGTTAATTTATCTTGCCAAAAAACACTCGAGCTTTTCTTTTACCAGATAAATTTCTCTTTAACTCAAAGTTTTGCCAATCACTCATTTTACGAGAAAAACTGACATTAGATAAAATCGCTCCACCATCGGTGTCGCGATTTTATCATGTCAGTTTTTCTCGTAAAATGAGTGATTGGCAAAACTGTTTCGTTGCAAAGAGAAATTTATCCGATAAAAAAAAAGCTCTTGTGTTTTTACTGTTGATAAAACTGCTTCCTCATCGATAATACCTTGTTTACATTGAAACGTCAAAATTTTACTTTGAATCTGTCATTATTGACAACTAAAAGTGCTTAGAAGTTTATTGAAAAATGAACACAAACCGATTCAGTGCCATCACCCAAGAGAATATTGAACATTTAATACAAAATTCCACTCCACAAAACACAATAAAATCCAAAAAATGTATATGGAATCAGTTTGAAGCATTTTGCAGAATCAGAAACTACCAACTACAAAAAATACGAGTATTCTAGAAATTGCAAAAATTATAGAAGACTGGGCAGCAAATATGAAAAATGTAACGGCGAAGATTACAAATAATATACTTTGAAAACCATATGGAATGTAACAGCCAAGGGCCTACCTAGAATTCAATATAAGCTTCTATCCGTTTCAAGATTTGGAATTTAAATAGCGAGATGCCAAAAGAAAAGAATTGCGAAGTTGTATAGAAAAAAGAAAGCAAAGTGCAACAGCACTAGAAAAAGAAGAATATATGAGTGTGATCGGTTCGTGTGATAAAAATACGCCTTCGGGTCTCCAAATGAAGTTCTTTCATATTATTTCCTATGAATTAGCATGGTGCGGAGGCGAAGGTAATAATCGCCTTATCCATTATATCAGGGAGAAATTAAATAATTCAGGTGAAAAAACAGGACGATTAGAATATAATCCTATATTCAGTAAAACTTGCCAGGGTGGGAATAAAAAATGCACCGACACAAGATGGTTGACACCTAACTCAGAGAGTCCTGAACGGTGTATAATAACCTTATGGATAAACGCGGTAAAAATATCACCACTGATCGATTTTTTCTTACTCCAAATCATTATTGGAAAAATGCAAATACTACTTGGTATTAAAATGTACCAGTGGGTAAGAGTGAAATGGGCAAATGGTTAAAAAAATCAGCTGAAAAATGTGGACTTGATAATAAGAGAAAAAGAATAACTAATCACTCAGTTCGATCAACTTTGGTTACTCATATAATAAAGAAAGGTATACAGGAACAAGAAGCCATCAAAATAACAGGTCACTCGACAGCAGCTTCGTTGAAGCCATATTTACAAATTGATGCCGAATACCATAAAAATATCATGGATAAAGTTAGAACGAACCAATCGGTATTTATTGCCAATACATCAACAACTGCGGCAACATTAACCAATATTATATCCACACATGAGTTGGAAGAGACAGCTGTTCCTGCTGGCCAAACTATTTACAAAAACTGTGTTTTTAATAACAGTAATTTTTCAAATAATTAATGTTTTCTCTTGTTCAAAAAGTTGATAATATTTCCAGTTAGCTTATGTATTCTTTGAATTCAATAAAATGAAAATATAAAGCAAAATTCTTTTAAATTGTTGAAAAAAATAATCTTCCCAAATACAACTCGTTCTTCAAATTTTATCACATAATTTTCTATTTTCATCACTCAAACTTGTTTATTTGAGGCAAAAACATTCAAACAGTTTCTGAGGAGAGTCTCAGAGACTAGTAGCTCCTTTAGTTCTGTTTCCCGGAGGAATTTTAGGATATCTGCAGGCTTCAACTTAGGATCTCTCGTCCTAACGGACTCGCGATTTTATCAGTCGGTTTGTTTTCATATTTTTGCCAAATAAACAAGTTTTCGTGGAAAAGAAAAAATTATCGATAAAATTTGAAGCACTCGTGGTATCACCTTTGATAATTTGGGCACAAAACATATCGATGAATATCATATTGTTACATATTTCTTTGAATAAATTCTTTTTAACCATTACCGATCATATTAATAAAAATTTCAAAAGAAATCCAAGCAAGAGTATCAAAAGAATTCCCTTTATTAAGCAACGAAGCAGGGAATATAAAAAAGCAATTACGTATAAACATTGTGAAAATTCTAAATTCCTCCAACAATATTGGAAACCATATTGGCTCGTAGAAATAAAAAAACGAATAAAATTTAATAATATTTCCGATAGAGGAGAACTTTATGCCGATCTTCTGAGATACGAGAGGACATAAAACCGTCTTTTATCAGTCAGTTTTATTTCTGATTGAAGTGGAGTACTCTTAATTTGTTCAATTTGAAACGACTTGAAAAATAAATTTAGGGCATTTGTTCAGAAAATATTTTAGAATACGAAAAAGATAAGTGGTATTGGGTTAACGGACAGGAATTGCATAATACAATTCCAGACTATTGGGAAATTGGTTTGTAAAAAAAAATAAGAAGCATCTAATGCTTGGAACATTCAAAGTTTCAATCTAAGCTATATTAGTTTTGGTCCATTCGTTAATTTTAAGACCAAACTGTTATTCATTTCTGAGATCATGGTCCAAGAGCTTCTAATTGCATTGTTGCATGATGTACGGCTCAAAATTGTTCAGTCCCTTTCAAGCTTTTTCTCATTGTATAAAAATAGATAAGTCAAGTATATGCGCAATGTATTATAGTGAATTGTTTGGTTGAAAACTACACTCACCGTCAAAAAAACTCGGCCACCTAAAATTTTGCTGAAGTTCGTTTTCCAAGAACTTTCGTAATTTTCATTCGATTTCAATTGTCTCTACGCTAAATTGTAGATAAATTCTTTGGTATTAAAATAAACTACAGAAAGTTTCTCAGAAATGGTGATAGCTTATTTATACAGGGAGAAAAAAAAACATGTATTTGTAATCCAATTTCTTAACACCCTGTGGAACAATTCGGGAAATTTGTAGAGTTTACGATCAGTTTATTACAAAGAGCATCTTTTTCGCCATCTCTCAGTTTTTATTTTACCTTGACATCTTGATTTATTTTCAAGATACACGTATTCAAATGAAAGCAGGAAATTGTTTTAGGGAAAAATTTTAATTTGTAATGTTTTAATATTGAACAGTAGATAATTTGAAACAAAAAGGAAAACATATTTGTCATTTTTCAATATTTCGTATGCTCACCTTGCATCTTGCGTCATATTCAGCTTGCAACGCAAAACGCAGCTCGTCAAATGTTTCGGGTAGTATAGGACGACGACGGATGTTTCATTGAATTTCATCCCAGAGATGTTCAATCGGATTCAGATCCGGGATACATGCAGAATAATCGTTGGACATCAACGTCATCCAAATATTGGTTAATAAAATTTGCTATTTGCGGTCTTGCATTGTCGTACATTAGAATGAAGTCATCTCCAACAAATGGAGCATAGGGAACTACAGCTACAGCAATTATGTTTTTCTATTTGTTTCAAATTACTGTTGAATATTCAAACAGTACAAATTAAATTTTTTCCCCAAAACAATTCCAGGCTTTTATTTGAATATGTGTATCTTCAAAAGAAATCAAGATATCAAGGTGAAATAAAAACTGAAAGGCTGATCTGTACATTTCCCTATTGCTATATTTTCACTCCAGTTTTCTAGACGATCCTTCAAATGTTAATAACTCAAGTCGTGGCTTTTTTTCGAGAGATACGGTACGCTATGGTACGGTCGAAAACTGGAGTGAACATATAGCAATGGGAAAATGTACAGATCTTAGCTTTTTTCACAAATTGTTCGCCTTGTATATGAAAATCACGTCATAGGATTGCGTTGAATATTTTGTACGATATGAATGAAAGTATTTCGAGTTCTCCCATGGAAAAATATCGCTACCTTTTCGGAGTTCCTTATAAGATATAGGGTGATGATAAAAATCGAGGTTTTTAATTAATAAAGTATACGTAATTCTTCAAATTGTCATCATTCGACTCTATATACGATAAAACAAATGATTTAACATCCTTCACGAGAATTTTGTCATTTTTGGTGGGTTTATTTTACTACAAGGTGTCCGAAAAAACAAAATTCGTTATTTTTCAATATTCCTGAATCACCTTGTATGAATTGTATCAATTGTGATGAACGAAGAAATGAATTTATAATATTATGTGATAATTCAACTTTTTTTCGCATTTTCTCTTTATAAAACAACAAAATTATAAGTCTCAAAATAGCATTATTATCAAGTGAAATCACCCTGTAATACGAAAAGATTTGGAAATGAATTTGCCATGAGTTTGTCATACAAGGATGTGATGGTAATACCACCAAAAATAAATCAGAACTAAATCTTAACTTGGGAGATACGGAGTGATGAAAAGTTATTATTTCTCATATTTAACACCCTGTATCTCGAAAACTAGTCATAGGATCGTGTTGCGCCCAGTGAAACATTTCACCAGAATGATCAATTCTACAATATATCAAAAATTCAAGAAATTTGACGGAGAGCCATTTTCCCATATAAGGTGTGAGGGGTCCTTTCCCAAACTGTTAAGAAATTGTATTTTTTACCCTGTATAAATAAGCTATCAACATTTTTGGAAAAACTTTTCTGAAGTTTGTTTTAATACCAAAGAATTTATCTACAATTTGAAGTAGAAATAATTGAAATCTTTGTACTAGTAAAATTAGGAAAGTTCTTGGACAACGAACTTCAGCAAAATTTTAGGTGGCCGAGGATTTTTTGCCGGTGAGTGTATATTCGAAAAAAAAAACGTTTCGATCAAAAACAATAATATTTGACATTTGTAGCTATCAAGTAGTTTAATTACCTTGCAAATTCTTCTCCTATGACTTCAGCGTAGATAAATTCTGATTCCATTTCCGGCAAATTCCTGATACCTATAAAAAGGAAAAAATCCACTAAGCATTCAAGTACAAAAAACACAAGGAACTTAATTTTATCGTTATCAAACTACAAATAGAAATTAAAGGTTGACAGCTTCGATCTAAACGATAAGTAGTATATATGTATAACTATTTGGTTAAAGCTGAATATTTTATTAACAAAAGGAGCAGAATTGACCTAAAATGGAGAAATATCTGGTTTGACAATATTTGTGTAACTTAATCTCGACAATTTTGTTTCAGGATGCTGGCGAGCAGATTATGAGGGTGGTAAAGGAAAAGGAGCACGGAGACAAATGGGTCGGTTTGGTGACTATAGCTGTGATTCCACGTGGGAGCTTATCGAGTCAGCTGCTCAACTTATGATGACACGTCATTATGACAACGTTGAGTTCGTACTCTGGACTGGGTGAGTTGTTATCGAATTATATTGTTCAGTTATAAATGACAAGGTATGAGAAAAGCCAATGGTCGCGTTTATCCCAACGTAGCGCTACCGGAGCTATAATCACTTTCAATGTTGAACGCATGTTTTGTTGTCAATTGATTTATGTGAGCGCTATAGTAGCGGTCGCTATTTTTCCAATAGAAGAGTTCAGTCTATAGTCAGTGTGGCCAACAAAAAGTGTTTTTTCTGACAATAATGACAGTTAATGACTCCCATCACATATATAAAGTCCATTTTCCACGTTGCAACAAATCAAAGCGACTTGTTGCTGGGACAAATCGCTGCAAGAAAAAGTACAATCAGCACATCGATAGTTTGTTGCTGCGACTCATCTAGGCATAGGGGAAACGTTACGTGTTGCCAACTTCCTTGAAAAATTTGCAGTGTGAAAAAAATTAGCGGGTGAAAATAAAGCAAAGAGGAGTAGTTTCTCTAGAATCAAGTCTTCAAGTTAACAGAATGGATGAGGAAAACATTGAAGGCATTGTTTTAGTAACAGTAATTAGTATAATGGTCTGTGCTGCTCTACTAACTGCGAGAAGAAAACGCAGAAGAAATCCTGTCAGTTGGTGGACAAGACCTAGTATCTTTATCCAGATCTTATCACTACCACCCACAAGGTATTTTAAGAAATCATACTTACACTTACCCTTTAATAGATTTGACAACTGAAAAGTGAATGCCAAAACCAAATAAATGCAAGAAAAATTTACGTTAAAAAACAATTTTAATAAAGGTTATCTATGATTGACAGTGACAGCAAAGTCAGAGCGTAGCACCCAATATAAATTTTGGGTTGGTGCGACAAAATTCACCATAAAAGTTACCAACTTAGGTAATAGAGAGAAAATAGAGCAAGTTCTAATTCATGCGACCGACGCGCCCAACGAAAAAAAACGCCAAGTTTCATGCAACTTTTTCGAGTTGCAGCGTCAACTCGTACCGTGGAAAATGGACTTAAGATTTTTGCAAATTTTTCTATCATTGCGAACGTCTTTATTGCTTTATGAATACACCCCCAAAGCGTGTGGTTTATTTGCTTCAATTTACAAAAATTTTAGTTTAAATCCAATGATATACTTCAAAAATCTGTTTTTACAAAATATTCTCGTCATTTGTTTGCTTTTCTGCCTTGGAGCTTTCATTTCATCAATAATTTCTCATTAATGAAAGTTGTCTGTTCATTTTTATGATTTAAATAAGCCTAGTTCGTACCTAATTATAGTTTTGAAATTCATTAAGCCCCTTTCAAGAGATGATTAATTTTTGTTAAGCTCAACTAATTTATAGAGAAAATTTCAGACTTCTAGAAATGAGTAAAACAGCGCAAATGAACGAAATTTTTTCTCTTCAAATGGACAGATAGGAAACGGGAAGTGAATTGTCGAAAATAAAACAAATAAAGGTTCTAATTAAGGCAGTTTCAATACCGTAATTCAACGCGAAAGCAAATCAACGCCGCTTGGAAATTTTACCAAGTAATTTTTTGTTGTCAGTCACATATGCTGTCTATATTAAACCCATTCTGATGTCAAACAATATATTTATTATTCAGTAAGCAGTAAAGTTTTGATTTATTATAAGAGAAATGTGCGTGGAAAAAACTCAACAAAAATGTAAGCTCGTTAGGGTAGCGGTATAATACAAATATACATAATATAATATACGGGGGTTGTCTTTTAAATGTTGCATACACAGATTCATGCAATGAGAAACGGAACGCAGGCATCGTTGTTAACTCAACACAAACGAGAACAGAACTGGTGCTACAACAAAATTAGAATGATACAAATTTCTTATTCGTTTTTTGCGTTAATTCAACATCCTGTATCTCAACGACAAGACTTATCACAAATGTTTATAAGAACTTTTTATCTTAAAACGAAGTGACGAAGCGCCCACTACAATATTTTATATTACTTAGGAACCATCCTGTACTTTATTTTGGCTTCTGCTATTTGGTTATCGGAAAACTTTTTAGTAGCATTTCCCAGCATTTCACAGAACCTCTTTCTTGTTTCCAATTTCATATCAATATTTTTGTTCACAAACATACTTTCTCGTAAAAAAAATTAAACTGCTTTAATTTCGAAGGTTGTAGCTAAATATTGATTCGATTCGATGTTTCATATTGCTCAAGTCGTTAGCAATCGTACTATCCAACAGCATCGGTGTGTTATTTCCTTGGGATTTGTCAATTATTAGTTTCAGCTGGTAAAATAAGTTGTTGATTTTTTCTTCGTAACTGAATTTTTACTTGATGAGCGAGTCGAAAAATAGAATTAAGCCGAGAAAATTTTCGGGCAACTATTTTTTTCAATTTCCAAAGACAGTTTCTACAAGAAAGCCTCACCAAGCTGGGTCCTGATTTTGACAATGAAACACCACGTTAGTAGACAATTTCTCGTTGGTATGGAGAATTTAAAATGCGAGCTTCCATTAAGCTTGGAACACAATTATTGAACTTTTGGGTCAAGGAAACATCAACTTGCTGGAACATCCTGAATGCAGTACCACTACTACTTTTTTCTCCAAAAGATGCAGTCACCTCCTTCAAAAACTCGATTTTGAATGTACCAACAAGCGAGTGGAATGAATGCTTCCAGAATTGATTCCAAAGAATGCAAAAATGCATATCTCTTCGTGAAAAATAATTTGATTGACAATAGTGTTTAAAAGTTATTCTCTGTTTTTTTCTAGCTCTATATGCAAACTATAAAAGAAAACTAATGTATTATGGTGTAACCCATTGGGTTACCCGGAAGAACCTCGTTCCAGAATATTTTTCCGTTTTTAAACTATCATCTATTTATTGAAACAATATTTCAAACTTTGCTTCGCTTTTTTTCCGGTTTTGAAAATAAATATTAAGACATATATTATATTCACACATATAAAATCTAATCCAGAAGCCAGTAACTTCACTATATAATTTTCTTTCTCTTCCAGAGATGGGATGTCTCACGCAGCTCGTCGCCTACCCGATTTTCGCCAGAGAGAATTACTACAAAATTTAACGGACTTGTTAGGAAAAACATTCAAGTCGCAATTCGTATTTCCAGCTCTTGGTCATGACGACCCTTTTATTAAGGAGGAGTTAACGAAAATGTGGTCCAGGTGGTTGCCAACTGATTCACTTAAGACGTTCCAATCAGGTCAGTTCTTTCAGAAATTTCTATATTTGAATTGTAAACTTTTTCAGAATAGGTCAGGAACTGTAGGGCTAGGGCTATGAACATTTTGGTACAGCTGGCGATCTGTAACTTCAGAGGCTGTACGAGGAAATTAAAGCAGATCCCGTCTTAGGAATGCCGGTGGACCGAATGGTCATTACGAAGTACAAATTCTCAAAAAATAACACCATAAAATTACCAGAAAAAGAAGACTGGGAGATCGGTCCACCCATAGAGGCACAATCCATCTGGTATACAGACGGCTCAAAAACCCCTAATGGAGTTGGAGCCGGTGTCTACAGAGCAAAGCCAATTACTAAAATCTACATAAGCTTAGGAATCTATGCCACAGTGTTCCCGGAGGAAGTAACTGCCATTGAACACTGTGCAAGAGAAATAGCAAGGCAGGGAGTGAATAACAAAACAATTGTTATCTACTCGGACAGCCAGGCTGCACTGAAGGCACTAGATTTCTGTCAGGTCAATTCCCGACTGGTATGGGATTGCGTGCGTGTCCTATCTGAGCTAGCAAGTCATAACAGACTATTTCTCTTATCACAGCTTCAACATTTCCTTCACTGGAGGATATGTATTTATTGTGATTTCAGCATCTTCTTCAGTCCGGGATTAAGCTCTCAGAGCCTTCGAACGGAGACTATCTACCTTGTACTGATGAGGTGCAAATACGCAGAATCCATTGTCCCTTCTAATTGAAAACCAGTTGGTTGAATCTTGTAGATCATACCAACTCCGTTTAACTTGGAAATGTAATTCAATGTCTGTCGAGGCATATAACCCGAGAAGTAGTTGTTTTTTCTAAGTAAACGGTTACTTTTAAACAATGTAAGATTCAATAAGACATTTTGAAAACATGATATTGTCTTGTACATCGTTTATACACCACCAGTACACCAAAAATCAGCCGTACGAAAAGGTAGGGCTTGAAATGGTGATTTTTGGTTTGTATTTCCTGACCTAAGGAACCAACTGAATAGATGTCGAATATTTTCAAATTTGCGATAAGAGGTTTATCTGTATACAGAGTGTTTCATTAAGTGAGAAGAATGCTTTAACGATGGATAGAGATGAAGGCGTAATTTTTTCTCCCTATATTATTTATATATAAAATGTATGAAAGAAAGTTACTAGAATTCAATTTAATAAGTGGAAAAATGCTGGTCTGGTTTTTGCGAAGCTCACTGGATAGCGTTAATCTAAAAGAACAGATCCAATTTTCTCAAACCAGCGGTATGAAAACAAATTATATTGACATCAGAATCGAAGTTTTCTAAGGTACACAAAACTAATTAAAGAAGTCATTTGTTACGTGATTTACCGAAGAAACAAAACTTTCAAACAGGCTACGATCGGGACGATATCCAGTTCGTAATTTATTTTCGGAACATTGTGAGGTATTTAATTATTTAAGGTAATTTAATACTTAAAAAAAAGTTCAGTAATCGCTTCTTGTATTTAGGGGTATAATAAAAAAAAGTTTATATATTTAAAAGTGTTTTTGCAATGATGGTCTTCTTTTAAAGTTAAATTCACTTTGCTTATTTTTCATTGACAAAAGATACTCATTTCAATCTTTGAAAATTTAAACCTTAATTGCAAATATTTTGAATATAAAGCTCAGACTGTTGCCTGAAACCCAATCCGGTTTTCGAGAAGGTCGTGGTCGTGGCTGTACTTATGGAGTTTACACTTGAAGTTCTGTGATTCAGCTACAAGCCAGACATAAAAAACGCAAACTATTTGCTATTTTTGTTGATTTTAAAAGAGCATTCGACTCAAGCCACTTTAAGTTATTATGTACTAAATTATTTAAGCTTGGATTATCAGCAAAAAATGCTTCGCAATAAAAACGTTATTTTCTCAAGCAGCAATTCATGTCAGATAGTCAGGCGGCACTTAAGGCAATCTCAAGCCAGAAAGAGACCTCTATGGAATTGCATCGAAGAACTGAAGATGTTAGCCAAACCGAATAACGTCAAGCTGATCTGGGTACCAGGTCACCAGAGTATCGAGGGCAATGAAAAAGCTGACGACAAAAAGAGGGTCAGAGGATACGCAGCCTGAACCAGGACAGATTCTTGCTATGCCGATAACTATAGTACGAGGATCTGTAAAGACCTGGATCAGAGAACAAAATCTTTATAAAAGAACCATGCCTGAAACGTACAGCGGAACTGCTTACAATGTGCAGAAATCAGCTGAGAATCATAACAGGTTTCATGACTGGTCATGCACCAGTAAAGGAACACCTGTACAAGTTAAAACTATACAACGGAGACCTTACATGCAGATTATGCGGTAGGGAAACGGAGACAGTGAAACATATACTGTTTACATGCGAGACTCGTTATTACTTGGCCAACCGCAAAAAACGCCGAGCTATATAGCAAACACCCAGCTAAGAACTTGTACAAACTGGTACAGGGGGACAAAGGTGCTGGACTGGGTGCTATGAGAAAGCACGAGCAAAAATACAATAAGCCATTAGGCTGCAGTGTTATCGGAGAGTTGTCAGACGGGCTCGGGAACGGAAAAAAAAGCAGCAATTCAAATAAAAGCCTCTGATGAATTTACTAGAAAATATAATGTAACAATGGGTGTTGAACAGGGTGAACCACTGAGTCCACTTTTATTTACTGTAGATATTCATTGCTGGTATTGTTATATTTACACATTCTGAAATTGATGTGGTAAGAAGAGTGAAAATATTGCAGCAGAAAATAACCTAACAATAATTAATATACAAAAGTCCAAAGTTATGTAATTTTCAAAAGGAGGATTTCAAAAACATAAATTCAAATTTCACTATAATAATAAATCCGTTGAAGTTGTGAGTTTTGACCGCAGAAAGCAGGTAAAAGGTCAACGATATAGCACTTGGGCTGAAAAGTCCCGGGCCTGACAGAAAGATGGCGCTAGTTTTATTGCAACCGCTTGCTGTTCAGTTAGTAAAAAGACAGCTGTTAAAATTTCATGATATTCTATTCATTAGATCGTGAGTTATTGTGCTAAGATTGACGATACTTTCAATATTTTCAAAATATTTGATCAAAAACAATTTCGTGTTTTAATTTTACACTGATTCTTGATGAGAAAAAATACCGTTCAAGTAAAGCAATGGATTGAAAAGTGTTATGGACACTCCGCTCCATCCGAAAGAACAATAAAACGATGGTTTGCTGACTTCAAACGTGATCGTAGAGACTGAAACAACAATGAAACAAACGTGGTTATAGAGTAACACCAGAAACCATTAAAAAAATCCACAAAATCATTTTGAATGATCGAAAAGTGACGTTGCGTGAGTTAGCTGAAATAGTAAAGATATCAAAAGAACGTGCTGGCTTTATATTGCATGAGCAATTGGCTATGAGAAAGAACTGTTCAAAGTGGATGCCGCGTTTGCTCACTGTTGGCCAAAAACAAGAACGTGTTGATGCTTCTGAGCAGTGTTTGACCGTGTTTAAACGTAACAAACCGGAATTTTTGCGTCGATATGTGACAATGGATGAAACATGGATCCATCACTCCACTCTGGAATCAAAACGATCGTCCTCTGAGTCGACAGCAGCTGGAGAGCCTCGTCCAAGGCGCTTGAAAGCACAACAATCAGCTGGAAAGGTTATGGCCTCGGTAATTTGGGATGTACATAGTGTAATATTCATCGACTAATTTGAAAAGGGAAATACAATCATCAGTGAATATTATATAGTGTTATTGAAGTGTTTTTAAGGCCGAAATAGCAAAGAATCATCCGCATATGGCGAAGAAAAAAATTTGGTTTCATCAAGACAACGCACCATGTCACAAGTCAATCAAAACAATGGCAAGACTACGTGAATTGAACTTCGAATTGCTTTCACATCCACCGTATTCGCCAGATTTAGCTCCCAGCAACTACTGGCTGTTCGCAGACCTAAAAAAAAGCTCGCTGGTAAGACATTTCGCTCGACTGAAGAGGTTACCGCTGACACTGAGGTTTATTTTGAGGCAAAAGATAAATCGTTCCACAAAAGTGGAAATGTTAAAGCGGCGCTGGAATGATCACGTTGTTCTTGATGGAAATTACGTTGATAAATATAAAACAAAAAAAAAAACCTGTTTTCTTTGTTAGTTCCGGGAATTTTCAGCCCATGTGTAATTTGAGCGAGTATTATACCTATACCACTACACAGACTTCACTTGTTTTCATAATGATACGGTGTGTCCCAAATTATCTTCATTGTGAGGAGGGGGGAATAGATTGTATAACACATGGTTTTTCAAATGAGGAATACATAATAGGCAAAATAATCGCAGTTAATTCCCTGTTCCTCAATGGATACTGAAGGTGAGTCTATGATGCGTCATAAATTTGATTCTCCTTCAGGTACTAATAAGGTGCACCGAAAACTCATAATTCACTAGTCCTCTCAGTCATAAACGTCGTTCAAAGATATCAAAATTGAAAATTTTTCGCTCAAATAAGTTCACGAATCCTTTCCATATTATTCAAACAAAAATATAATTTAATAAGATGAAAAGCACATAAATTTATCATATTATATTATTATTAGAAATTGCACGGATTGTGCATCTCTTAAATCGACTTTGAATGGTATTAAAAATTCTGGGAAATATTTTATCCCAATTTGAATAACTCGTAATAATTGAAATGAAAGCCAACGACTGTGACAAAAGGCGAATAAAAGGAGATGAATATCATTTTAGATTTTAATATCGGAATTTGGATGGCCGAAACTACGGACTGGATTTGAGTGTTTGGCCGCTATCTGAATTGATTATTGTTCACTAAAGTGGATAAGGTGACTGAGTTAATGTATTATACAATGTCTTCTTTAACGTATGAAAGAATTTAAAAATTGGTACTTAATTAATTTGTTAACCACTTGTCATGATATTACACTTTTGATTAGATTCATGACATTGTCACTTACGTTATAAAGTTGTCAATAATTTTATGTTAGTTGTTTTCTGTAGAATAAAGCCTTTTTCTAGAGGTAATCCTTCGTATTCATAACAATTTATTCTACAGAATTCTATAAAATGGATAAGCTACTTCGTCCTGATCGTTTAGATATAGATGTTACACTTGGAAACGCAGGTCAACTTTGGAATCAACTTTCTGGAAGCGGCAGATACGAAGGACAACAAGAAAAAGCTGAATCTACTAATAAACTACGTGAGTCCTGTCGTTTTCGAGGCCATTGCAGGTTCTAGTGGATTCTTCTCACTCTATTAGATCTGTTTTATGAACTGCTATCAACTCGACCCCACATGAACGCATGTTTAACTATGTGAGGCGCTCAACTTATGGATCGTCGGTTCCTACATGGCTAGCTGCACCAGGACCAGTGCTATTGAAAAGATTCGTCCGTTTGAATAAATACGAACCTTTAGTTGATGAAGTCCAACTCCTAGAAGCCAACTCGGAATACGCCCATATCCGACTGGAAAATGGAGAAGAAAAGACAGTTTCCACTAGGCATTTAGCTCGTCGAGGAGGCATATCATTAATTCATTGCGATGAAAATTCTGTCAATCAAGATCAAGACCATACAAATTCTGTCAATCGAGATCAAGACCATCCAAACCAGGAGCATCAAAATCAAGACCATCTAAATCAAGAGCATCAAAATAAAGACCAAAGCATTCAGGAAAAACAAGATCATCTCATTCAAGACCACTCCATTCAAGAACAACACAATCAAGACGTAGTACTGAATATCAATAGGCCAGTTAAGACACGAAGGCGTCGTCAATATTTAGAAGACTTCCTCGAGAAATAAGAAGGCGGGAAGAATGTCATGATATTACACTTTTGATTAGATTCATGACATTGTCACTTACGTTATAAAGTTGTCAATAATTTTATGTTAGTTGTTTTCTGTAGGATAAAGCCTTATTCTAGAGGTAATCCTTCGTATTCATTACACTCCTTCTGCTACGACATGGTGAATATATTAGATTCAATGAGGTGGCTAGTTGGTCTATTCCACTGTGGCTATTATTAATATTTCATCCTCCAACCGGACACTTTTTATTTAGTCAATCATTTCCAGTAGTTTCACACTTTTTCATCTTTTTCCCTTCCTAATATTTTTCTTTGCCAAATATTTACTTCATTTTTCTTCTCTTATTTCAGTTTCCATGTTTCCGTATAGTGCCGTGGTTTTAAAAACTGCTTTATCCGTTCTGGGTCAATTTAGTTTTCTCCAGGTGACTTGCCATTTTTTTGGTGTATTATTTCTGATATCTCTTGTGCTGTTGGTGACAAAATTTCTTCGTTATTTTGTACAGTACTATCTATAATTTCGCTCAATTGCTCTGTGTTTGATATTTCTTCAAAGTACACCTTCCATCTTCTTCTGTTATTGAAGGTCCTTATTTATGTTCAATATATACAGTTCTCTGTTGTACTTTCCCTTTATTTCTTTTGATTTCCTCATAAAAGTTCTTCCTTCCGTTGTTTACAAAGTTTTCTTCAATGCGTTGTATCCAGTTCTCCATAATCTCTCATTTTGTTCTACGTATTCTCTTTGTTATTCTTCTCTGCTCTTTGTACTTTATTTTGTCCTTAATTATACCTGTTTGTAACAATTTTTGCTTGTCTTGCTTCTTCCTTTCTATTTGTATTTTGCACTGTTCGTCAAACCAACTATCTTTCTGTCTAATTAAATTTTTTTTGGGTATATTTTTTGAAATAATAGTTATTTATGTGTGAAGGGTACTAGGTAGACGATTATGTCCTGAGGGCGACAGTCTTACGAAGCTGAAGGCCTATGACCCGAGTGTTCGTAATTCGCCCGAAGGTAGATATCGAGTAGTACCCGTGGTACTGATACTTTTATATCATACCAATTAATATTTTTTTTTCTGTTTTTAATTTGATTTACCAATTTCATATTTTCACCTGCGATATTACCTGGACATTATTGTCTGCATTTCTGTTGCTAGAGAGGTAAGTATATGTATTAAAATGTTCAATGTATCAATTCAAAATGGAATATTTCGAAATTACAGATGAGATTGCAAAAAAGGCTGAAAAGGCTAGGCAAAACCTGTTACCGTGAAAATCCAAAGATGCATACGACAAAGAACATGACCACTTTTTGGAGTGGATGTCAGAAAATGCTGTAAAAAACTTTAACAAAACTGTGCTGTTGGGGTACCTACTTTGATATTCTATCCGAAAAATTTTTCCCGAGATCTCTGTTGGCAAAATATTCGATGATAAAGAAGAGTTTATTGGTCGGCAACTCTTTTAGACGAAGCTGTAGCAAGTATGATTTTGCATTTCCTTACAGAAACTAGAGACCTAGACAATAAATCATGGGTCAACCTTCGCTGTAGGAAATTTAGCTAATAGCTAAACCTTCCAGAACTGCCAATTCTGAGTAAATACAACCAAATAATATATAAACGTAAATTATATTCTGTTAATAAAGATCGAAAACAATTTTGGGCGCCTTAATGCCCGCGCGGGCCATAATGTGTACTTTATGTAGATGGTATCTAAGTTATAAAAACACAATAATGTACTGGTTTAACATTAAACTATTTTCAATTATATGAAATAGCCTCATCCAAAATTCGACCAGTGGCAATATTTCGTGAGTTTATCTGCTTAATATTACTGCCCTTTATTTCCGTATAGAACCATATTAACTGCTACCTCTATGTCCCATCTCGACGAATTTGAATCAACGTAAAATAAATTCAAATCATATTTCGTACGAAACGTCATTCCGTCTCATTTCAAGATATTTACGATGTTTTTCATGGATCACGAAATCCCACGCTCTTTATTTGCCTTTACCAGTCATAAATATGACAGGGGCATTCCAACAAAATATGAAAATTAGGATTCTTGTTGGTGCATGGACATTGATCAAGATTTAAATGAACGAGATAAATAATGGAATACAAACGGAAGCAAGCTGGGTAGTTAGTGTTCGTCAACGCCTCAAATACCTACCTAGAGCCTGATCAATTCACAGATCTAGCTACACAGGTAAAGTCTAACTATTGTCAGTGTAATGACCCATATTTTTAATAGTTTTGAAGGAAAAAGCCGCCCAATGGCGTGCAAATAAATTTTTTAAAAATTCGAATATTGTGAAATAATTTTAATCTACTATATCAATTTGAATGACAAAAAATAACCTGCAAACAAAATTCATAAAAATTGTCATACAATTTTCTGTAAATAATGCTCATTTAACCACACAATTTGAAAAAACTGTCTGCCCAGCAAGAACCACGGGGAGGTATGAGCTTTAAAGAATGATCCGTAATAGTACCTAGTTTAATTACTTTATAAATCGTTGTAAACCTGATTAACGTTAATTTACACCCGACACTGAATGCAACTAATGGATTATTAGCCTAACACCCTTCAAGAACAAAGAATTTTTCATGATAAAATGGTCAAGTGAGTATTCTTCGGTTATTTCGTTATATTATGATAAATACTGTAGTTGATGATTGGATTGTTCGGAACTGTTCAGCCACCTGCATCTACGTTGCCAACTCTTCAAAATTTTCTTAAATATGACAACGCAGTCATTCCAGTGCCGCTTTAACATTTCAATAACACTTTTGTAGAACGATTTATTTTTCACCTCAAAATAGGCCTCAGTGTCAGCGATAACCTCTCCATTCGAGCGAAATTTCTTACCGACGAGCTAGGAGACAAATCTGGCGAATACGGTGGATGTGGGAGCAATTCGAAGATTAATTCATGTAGTTTTGCCATTGTTTTTATTGACTTGTGACACGATGCGTTGTCTCGATGAAACAAATTTTTTTTCTCTGCCATATGGGGATGTTTCTTTGAAATTTCGTCCTTCAAACGCTCCAATAACGCTATATAATATTCACTGTTGATAGTATTTCCCTTTTAAAGATATTCGATGAATATTACCTCACGTACGTCCCAAAATACCGAGGCCATAACCCTTCCAGCTGATTGTCACGCTTTCGGGTGCTTTGGACGAGGTTCTACAGCTGCTCTCCACTCAGATGACGATTGGTTTGATTCAAGAGTGAAGTGATGAATCCGTGTTTCCTCCATTGTCACATATTGACGCAAAAATTCCGATTTGTTACGTTTAAACAGTGTTCAGAAGCACCCACTTTGAACAGAGCTTTGTCATAGTCAATTGCTCAAGCAATATAAGGTTAGTACTGACTGAAAAACAGGTAATAGCAATAAAACTAGCACCATCTATGTGTCAGGCCCGGGAATTTTCATCCCATGTAATACCTCCACGATTTAAAATGCTTTAGTATGATTGTCATTACTTTTCAAATTTTTACAATATGGATAGTATGTACAAAGTTTTCAGTATTGTTCGGTAAATGTCATATCGCCGCTAGTATTTAAAACAAGAAATTTATCGCCGCTAGTATTTAGAACAAGAAATTTTATGTTTTGATACAAAATTGTGGTTGATCTTCAGCTAGCCTACATAATCTTGAAGGTATAAGCTTTCCCAAAGAAGGACCTAGTAAACTGACAAGAACAGTTAGCTTTTCAACTTAAACGGTATGGCCAAAAGCACAAAAAGTCTAAAGGCTGGAATGCCAAGGACTCGAAGCCTCTGATTGGACGGACTGTATAATCAATGCCAGTGGTATCTGCAGTTACAATTTATAATGAACCAATCGAGACAAAATTTCGTCGCAGGATCTTACTGTAATAACAGTAACATATTTTGCTCCTCGTAATGTTTCATTGGCTTTATAGTGATATTATGAAAGTTGCTATTGCCCGGATTTTTTCGTTTTTAATCCAGAAAACTGTAAGACACACCCCTGCAGCCAGTCGTTATAAACTGGAGCAAGCACAAAATATTTCATCTCTTAGAAAACCTCATATCGGTACTTACGGCTAATGCCATGTAATCATGTATATATACCGCCTCCGCCTCATACTGGATTCAGTTTCTTGCTGAGAAAAATCGCAGATAAGTTCAAACAAAATGACCACACGTTTATTCGCCACGTAATCCCCTTTTTATATGCAAGTGCTATCGTCTATTGGGATATCTCGTATCAGATGGAAGCACGCTTATGAAAAAGTAATCCCGACATATATGAACCAAACTTTTGTTCTTATTGTCATAAAGTTTTTTACTAGAGCCAACGTCGATTTTTATGGAAACTGTACTCATATTTTCAGGTTAGGATTGGAATAAGAAAATATATCTTGATCCATTAAAACCTGTTGTTGTTTATGAATTCGAGAATTATGTGGAGGTGGTGTTGGGAATACAAAGCTCTTTATAGCTGGTCTCAAGTATGCTCGATGGAAGTCAAATGCGAGATACCATGGAAGTCTAAATTGTCTTGAACTACTCTTGCACGATGCGGTCGAGCGTCAACGTCTGAAGAGAGGATTGCTGCTCCAACAGCAGCATGAAACAAACGTGTCACATTGTTATTTACTTGTACGTAAATCTGCGCAGTCATGTTCCCATCAAGCACTAGCAATTCTGTACGCTCAATAAAATGAATGCTTCACCAAACAGAAACTACACCACCTCTGAACGGGTGAACTTCCTGCACTGCTCTTTGATAGAAAGAGGAAGAGTACATAGCCGAACAATCCTTCTTCTTGCTCTTTTCTCCTTCTACCTTTTCAGGATTCCGGTTCATCTTCTACCCAATGCTTCTACTCTTGCATGTATCTTTCTAGTCTGCATCTTATTTAGAGTTTTTCCTTTCTTACCCTCGATCCCGTTTACTTGGTCTATCCACTTTTTTCTCAGTCTACCACTTCTTCCGTCATATTTTCTCTTATTTTGTTATTTGTCTCATCTATTCATTCTAGATCTGCCCCGCTTTGTTTTTCCAGCTATTTTTCATATGTGATTCATCTCCATTGTGTTCATCTTGACTTCAATATTCTTTCTCAGTGTCCAATTTTCACTTTTTATTATTAGTATCGTTATTTTATTGTACATCTTCATTTTCACTTCCATATCAATATATTTATGTCCCAGAATTTTCTTATTTAGTGTGCAGTATAATCTTGTAGATTTATTCTTCCTCATTGTTATTTCTGCCTCCATCTTCTGCCAATATATTTCTCATCGTCGTTAATCTTTTCATTGTTGCATTTATTTTATTAGTATTTTGATCCTATTGTTTACAATTTATGATTATCACTCAAGTTTTATTAGTATTCACATCCATTTTCATGTTTTATATTTTTTCGGTCGATATATTCACTAGCTTCTGCATCTCATTTTTGGTATTTGCCATCAATACCACATCATCTGCATATAGTAGTGAACTCATTTTTACTGGTTTCTATTTTGTGTAGCCAATTATCGTATTCAACTGCTCAGTTTTGTTTTTTATGAGCTTCGTTATTTAATCCATAATTAACATAAATAAAAGAGGACTAAAGTTATACCCCTGATTTACTCCTTTCTTCATTAAAATCTCTTCTGATTTCATTTTTGCTATTTGTACTTTAGCCGTTACATTCTCTTATATACTTATTATAGTTCCTTTTAGTACCCTAGGTTTTTCCATCTCATCCAAGCAACTCCAGATTTCTGTTCCCATTATTTTGTCGACGGCTGCTCTTAGGTCAATGTTTCTAACTTATTCTTCTAGTTTTTTTTATCTGAGTCAAGAATTTTTGGTTATCTACCTCATCTGTTTCTGTCAGTTGCTGTCCAAATGGTCTACACAAAAAATCTTTTTTCTCTTATCTTATAGTATTTTTACTTTCCATTTTAGTCATCCTCATCTTCCTGAGTTTTTGTGTGGATACAATTTTTCCAGGCTGTTTTCTTTTTCTTTGCCATCTTTTTGATCTCTCCAATTCACCATATCGTTCTTTTAAGGTGTTTTCCGTGTGTTCTCTTTCCACATATCTTCTCTGCAGCTGTTGATACTATTTTTTCACTGCCGTTCATCTTTCTTCTAAAGACCACTCTACTTTTCCATTTTCTAGATTTCCAAAATTCCTGATTCGTATATTTTTGAAATCTATTTTTGTTCCCTACTGTATTGTTTGTATTCTGGTGTATCTTCCTTTACACTTATGTTAAACGCATATTTCTACCATTAGTATATTCTCGGTCAGACTTTGTGTGTATACTATGTAGTCTATTAGGCTATTACAGTTCATTTTTTATGCCATGAATGTATATTTTTGCACTATATTTGGATACAACATCGTTTTAACTATTATAAGATCATTTCTTCTATAGAAGTCTATCATCCTTATCCAATTCCTGTTTCCTCCCATCATACTCTACCATGCCTCTGCTTTAGTCTTCTCCTTTTCTGCAGTTCCAAACTCCCATTAATACTGTTGCTTCTTTATCTTCTCTTGCCGCATCTAATTCATTTTGTAGATTTTCGTAAAACTCCGTAATTTGTTCGCTGCTTCTACTAGGCCGAACAATCAGAAAACCGTCAATACTTCGACTCATATTTAAACGAAGTGGACCACCATCCAGCATTCATTCATTCGATTGGGTTGTGCTCAACAGCCCAGGCACTTGAACTGAATCTTTGTGCCATTTTCCATGTTATCTACTTCCATTCCAGAAGCTTTGTGTCTTCTATGTAGGCCACTAGTTTGACTGGAGATATTTTCTTCATTCTGAGTCCATGTAAAGTTCTCGCAGAAGCAGAGTATGTGAGTAGGTGTTTCATCATAGAGTTCACATTTCCTGCAAATAGGTTCACTAACTTTGTCCATTTTGCGCTGATGTTTTCTCAGGGTGCAGTGTCCAGTCACCAGGTCGGTAACTGTCTTCAAATGTCTGTTACTCAGTTTCAATAGCCTGGTTAAGAGTTCCTTGTCTACTTTGTTCAGTAAACTCTTTGTATGAAGGTGCCCTTGTGTCAACTTCCATTTGAGTTGGTGTTCCCTATCTAGCCACTATCCAGTATTCCATTTCAAGTTTATTAGCCCATGCCATGCCCATGCTCAAAGAGTAACTTTACCTCATGTAACATCCAAGATTATCTACGGGTATACACAGTCAGATAACGATATTGTACGGGAATGGCAACCTTTGGTTGTCCACTACTTGTTCTTTTTCTCATGTTTCCAGTTGCTCGACTTGTCGATACAACCAGTTTTACGTTTAGATATTACACTTTTTTTCAATCACTTTTCTTTATTTCCAGGTGGTTACTACATATTCGAAAGAAAAATGCTCAAATTGCAAATTGTTGTATTAAACACAAACCTAATGAAACGAGGGGAGAGCGACGAAGACGCTCTTCAACAATGGATTTGGCTGGATCGCGTTCTAGGTAAATTCCAGAAGAATGGAGAAACGGTAAGTAATATTTTCCGCAATAAAAATATTTAAAAAATTCTTTATCATATTTGAAAATCGCTCAGTAACTTGGGATAAAATAAACTGATGATATGACTTAACAAAAAAGTGAGTCAGAAAATTTTCATTAATTTTTGTTTCGATGACATAAAAAGTTGGGGGAAAATTTAATTTAATTTCAAGAGGAAGTATAGGGTGAACAATCAGTATTATCTGCCTATCTAGTGAGATCCATAATATAAACGTAATAATCTGAGATGGAGCAACAAAAAGAGTCCCCATCCCTTTGCGGATATTTCTCTGCTAGTTTCATTAGGAAGCTTTGTTGAAAACGATAAATTCGCTTAATCTCGGTTATGTGACAACATAGCCTCGAGCTAGACGATACCATCGCTACCATGTCATCAGTGTCAGCCGTGGAGTGGATCTTTGATATCAAGATTAGAAAAAATAGTGCCATTCTCCAACTGTTAAGAACGATACGCTTCACAATCGAGACTTTAATACTGATTGTCCTTCCTATTGACTTTAATATGCTTTTCGATGAAGTTTACATTGGTTTTCAAGCCAAGAAATCTATTTTATCCGTACAGTTTTAGAGTTCTATACTTAATATAAATGAACTTGCACGTCATCAAAGTTAAGAAATCACGCTGTTCGTTTGATTCGGTTGATTCGTTTGCTGCTGTCAATCAGTACGTTTTGTCACTGTAAACTGGTGAATATTGAAATTTGTAGGTCGCATGTTATTGAAAAGTATAATTATATATCCAAAGAAACGTTTTGTATTTAATTTCATACCAAATGCTTCTAATTGAATAATTAAATATCAAATCAGTCGTGTTAAAAATTTTAAACACTGTGTCCGTAAAGTATGGAACAAATTCATTTTTAGCTAAACAGACCATTTTAAGAAATAATCCTGAAACACGTCGATTTTTGATTTTAATTTACCGTATTTTGAAATAATAATCTAATATACAGGGTGAATTACTTTCCAGTGATGACGTCACTATTATTTTTTTTTAAATGGAACACCCCCATTTTGTCTCAATTTGGTTTAAATGTAACACCCTGTAGTTTGTTACATTTTTAGGTTAATAAAAATGAGCTGTTTCCAAACATGTTTGGTACTTGTGGTCTAGCAGACAGAATATGAAAGAAATTATTTCTTGTCAATTAAAAAAAAACATGGTCGTCTTGTTTTTTGTGGAATGTCATTATTTGTAATTTATTGATGTTCAGTGACAGTTTAGTACTACAATATTTTTGGTATTCGTGAATGTTTTAATTATTGCTTAGATTTAATCTGAAGTAGAAATGGAGTTGAGTGTAAAACAAAAAATTGGAATACTTATGATGATTGGGTATGGAGACAGATCGCGAACTCAGATGGAAGTGTTCAATTTGTTTAATGATAAATGATAAGATTGGAAAAAAATTTCGAGAAACCGGTACGGTTGAAAATGCATGCAAATGAGGTCATCCCTCTGCATATACTGATACAGCTTTAGATGTTTTACTTAATTTCGAAGAAGATGCGCACACTTCTTTGCGTAAAGCTAGTCGCGATATCGGTGTTAGCAAAACAACGGTACAAAATCTATTGAAGCTTAAAAAAGGGCATCCTTATAAAATCAAACTTGTGCAGGGATTAAACGAAGATGATCCCGATAGAAGAATCCAATTTTGCGAAAAAAGGATGGATAAATGTCACCGAGACCCTCTCTTGATACAAAACATTATTTCTGATGTGGCCACTTTCACGTTAAATGGCGAGGTTAACCGTCAGAATAGTATATACTGGGCAAAAGAGAACTCCCACTGGATGTGTGGGCATCATACACAATTTCCGCAAAAGGTAAATGTATGGGCTGGAATTGTAAGAAATCGAATTATCGGACCCTACTTTATCGAAGGTAACTTAAACGGGACAACGTACCTTGAAAGGGGGTATCTCGTACCTACTTTACGTAATTTGTTTCCCTGCAGACGTAATCCTGGAGGTTTTCATGAAAGTTTATGGTTTCAACAGGATGGTACACCTCCACATTATGCTGTAGATGTTAGAAGGTATCTAGATGAAATTTTTCCGAACAGGTGGATTGGTAGACGTGGACCTATTGAATGGCCAGCGAGGTCACCAGATTTCAATCCTTTGGATTATTTTATATGGGGCCATCTGAAGAATGTTGTGTATCAAACAAAACCAGCAAATATTCAAGAATTAAAAGAGAGAATTCGGACAGCAATAAACAATATTTCTCAAGACACAATAAACAAGGTTCAACAAGAATTTGTACACCGTTAGGGTTACTGTCAAATACAGCTAGGGCTGCAGTTCGAACATTTATAAAGTCATGTATTTCATCATATTCTGTCGGCTAGATAATAGGTATTTTTGATAATATTGTTAATTTAACTAATAAAGAATGTTACGTGTTACTTTATGAGCACACACAAAACTATTGTATTTTTGTCCATCCTGTACCAATTGGAATCAACATGCGATACAATTTTGGAATCAGTTCAGCTAGAGTAATCCGAAAATTGAGACAGATTAGGGGTGTTCCATTTAAAAAAAAAAGTAAGTGACGTCATTACTCGAAAGTAATTCATCCTGTATATTAGATTATCATTTTAAAATACGGTTAATTAAAATCAAAAATGGACGTGTTTCAGGATTATTTCTTAAAATGGCCTATTTAGCTAAAAATGAACTTCTTCCATACTTTACGGATACAGTGTATAAATTTTGTTATCCACTTTGTTGTACCTATTCAACAATTTTTATTATATTCTGTTATATTGTTTATAATGCTTAGAAATTGTATCTGAAAATGTATTCACAGACTGTATACATTTTTTGAGTTACCTGTGTTAGGCCAGTTTTTAAAGTTTTTTGACACCAATTGACTATAATTTATTTATACAACGAAAAACTAATATTTTCAAAGATCCTTCATATAAAATTTTTTGAGTTTTGGCCTTTGAAATGCCGAATGATCCACCAATTTCACAATATGTGACATTCGATCTTCTTAGATCAGCTTACGTACTGACAGTGCCTGTTCTTGGATTGTCACTAAAATTATGCGTTCACGTTTAAATTTGTTAAGATATTAACTATCTTCGAAAATTGTAAAACATTTTTACGTTTTTGGCTCAATTCCGTTTAAAAGTTCTGTCAAGGTACAGCTTCTAACGAAGCGATCTGAAACTTTGGCTTCAAGTTAACTAAAATACAGTTAATTTTGATTTTTGTAGACAGTCGCCAACTTTATTATTAGCAGCATTCAAAAGACAACTTTCCTATTGTATTTATTATAGGAAATTTTGCACACAACACTGCGCCGGAATTTTCAATAAGAATTTTGTGGAAATATCGGTTACTCTGAAGTTGTTTTACTGTATATAGCAACCTTTATACAACATTTCTGACAAACGTATTATGTATGGAATTTCAAAATATAAGTTTTGAAGCAGACTCCAAATTCCTTCACCGGCTCAATATTTTGTTTTATAAACTGCGATGATGGTTAATCCAAACTTTTTTTCAGTGCCTGAAAATTTTCCAGTAAAATCTCACATCTTTTATTCGTAAATTGACATCTCCATGAAAGCTAGCAGTCTTCTTAATGTTCTATTTGGCAAATAGATTTGTTGGTTTTGTTTTATTAGCTTCAACTGTATATATGTACGTAACAACATTTTCAAACCGAATCTTCATTGACTTCACAATGTCAGAGAGGATTGGAAATTGGAAAACTTATCAAGGATAAATGACAATACAATAATTTAAGTTTGTTTCAATATCACCCTGATCAGGATTAACGATACATTGTATTTACTGTGTCAAACCTGAAATCCATGCATGAAAAACGATGCGTCTGTTTACTAATGCTGAAATGGCTAAGACGGCCTTAAGCCGGGCTCAGACGACTTGGCGAATAATCGTTACTTGTGTATACTTGGCATGTCGGGGGAGTTGGTTACTTGTACCTGCTTGTACAATTAATTGTCACTCGTTGGTTTTCCATTTCGGGTCGGTAAAAATGGTCCGAGTCAAAGGGATCACGATTACTCGTACACTTGCCAAGTACATACTTGTCTATACTTGTAGAGGCGCTCAAACGAAATGCACAAATAATTTGCTTTTACAAGTGCGACTATTCATTTAGTTTTCAAAGACTACCAGAAGCGTACAGACGTTTTTTTGATTGAAATGGAGTGGACAAATGATATTGTGATGGACCATCTTCTTCTCCTCTTTTTATTTTGTTTTGATTTAATTAACACACACAACAAAAGCCGTGGAGACAACAACTAGATTCTCCGGACGACCGCTATCCATTATGGCAGCCACACCACTGTGCTCTATTCATTTGTACATCAAGTTTTTTTTTATTCAGCCAAATGTTCGCGCTCGCGTACTTGTAAACTGTATACGTCGTGTGAGCGCCCTGCTTTCCATCGCAATTCGCAAAGCTCGTACACTTGCCAAGTACGCAAATAATTGTGTATTCGCCAACTACACGAGTCGTCTGAGCCCGGCTTTAGAGGTCAGACGTAAGTATACCCTGCGTTATACAAACAACCACTCACCATGCTCTGAAATGTTTACTGAATTTCATTTTCGATTATACGGAACTAACACTTTTGCAAAATGAAGAAATATTATTGAATGACCTAGAACTGTGAGAACTCCACATCTCAAGGACCAGGCTCTTCAAACTATTGACGAACATCCAGAGGCAAGTACCAGAATAACTGCTCAACAAGTGAATGTTACTCACAGAACTGTTTGGAATGTTCTGATAGAAAATTTATTGTATCCACATCATATCCAACATGTTCAATAATATTTATCCGCTCCGTCAATGGATTTTAGGCATTATGGATTTTTATAATAGCTACACAGGAAAGATGTAAATTAACAACCCAAAGTTGAACTACAGTGTCAACACTCCTTTTCGATCAATGTATGGACTGGTATTATCGACGAACACATGGGTTGAAAAGTCCCGGGCCTAACAAAGAAACACGTTTTTTTTTGTTCAAAATTAGTTTTATTCAAGAACAACGCAATCATTCCAGCGCAGCTGTAACATTTCAATACCACTTTTGTAGAATGATTTATCTTTTGCCTCAAAATAGGCCTCAGTGTCAGCGATAACCTCTTCATTCGAGCGAAATCTCTCACCGACAAGCATTTTATTTAGGAATGCGAGGCTGGGAGCCAAATCTGGTGAATAAGGTGGATGTGGGAACAATTCAAAGCTCAATTCATGTAGTTTTGCCATTGTTTTGATTGATTTGTGACACGGTGCGTTGTCTTGATGAAACAAAATTTTTTTCTTTGCCATATGCGGACGTTTCTTTGCAATTTCGGCCTTCAAACGCTCCAATAACGCTATATAATATTCACTGTTGACGGTTTTTCCCTTTTCAAGATAGTCGATAAATATTACTACACGTTTATCCCAAAATACCGAGGCCATAACCTTTCCAGCTGATTATTGTGCTTTCTGGCGCTTTGGACGAGGTTCTCCAGTTGCTGTCCAATCAGATGACGATCGTTTTGATTCCGGAGTGAAGTGATGGATCCATGTTCCATCCCTTGTTACATATCGACGCAAAAATTTCGGTTTGTTACGTTTAAACATGGTCAAACACTGCTCAAAAGCATTAACAAGTTCTTATTTTTGGTCAACACTGAGCAAACGCGGCGCCCACTTTGAACAGAGCTTTCTCATAGTCAACTGCTCATGCAATATAAACGCAACTTCACTTTTCGATCATTCAAAACGATTTTGTGGATTTTTTTATGGTTTCTGGTGTTATCGCCTCATTTGGACGTCCACTGCGTTCCACATCATCGGTGTCTCTATAACCACGTTTGTTTCATTGTTGTTTCAGATGGAGCGGAGTCCCCATAACACTTTTCAAGTCATTGCTTCGCTTGAGTGGAATTTTTTCCCATCAAGAATCAGTGTAAAATTAAAACCCGGAATTGTTTTTTATCCATTGTTTTGAATAATATTAAAAGTAGAGTCACTCTTAGCACAATAACTCACGAACTAATGAATAGAATATCATGAAATTTTGACAGCTGTCTTTTTGAGGTTAGTACTAACTAAAAAACAAGCGATTGCAATAAAACTAGATCCATATATGTGTCAGGCTTGGGACTTTTCAGCCCATGTGTTATTTATTAGCACCATTCTTCCTTTCTAAACGATTGAACGGTGAAAATTAACTTCCAGAGCTATTTCGGAAGATGTATCTGTCATAAATAGAAGACGTATGTGATTTTAGCATTTATTTTTCATTCAAATTGACAACATTTTGTTGCATCACTCAGTAGTATAATGGAAAACTAGTTAAGGCAACAGTAATGCAAATGCACACGTGATTCATTATTACTCAGTTTATGATATTCGTTGGATTTGTTAACTTTTTGCAGAACAATTTAATATTAGTTTGTAAAAAGCTTGAATATGCACGTAAATAATTTTCCGGTAAAATATCGAATAATTACCTAATATTGAATCAAATCCAATTGTTAACACAATTAATGCAACATTTCACTATATTTAAATCACTATTAAAACAGCTTTACGTTACGTAATCATGTTTTGTCGATTTAATGAATAATGAATACAGCTTTGGATTATTCGCTGAAAAATAACAAAAAAAAAATTGGAAAAGCGTATTGTGTATGGTAAATGATAATCGTTTTAAACTATTTATCTGCCTGTTATTTGGAACAGTTGATTTATAATAATATGCATATCAGACTTTTCTAAATTACCACTCAAGCAAGCAAATACATTTTTCCATCAAATAAGCATTAGGGTGCCCGTTATTTACCAATTTGGTTTTAGACTTTGCAGAGCCCCTGAAATTTTTAGTTTCTGACCTAAAAAAAATATCAGATACAACAAAAATGCTCAGACACATTTTGTAGATAAATGTATTAGCCACAATTATTGATTTGAATATTTTCCTGTGTTTTCATTATTTAAACAATTAGAGCGAAAAAACAAAAATTTTCACTCGACGATATTCCGGAAAATCGCATGCCTAACATCGTAAAGTTTTTCTCATGTTAATCACAACCCTTTTAAATACTCAATTTTGAGTTTTCAAGTTTTTTGTGTTTTTTGCGGCATTTTACGGATATTTTGAGTACTTTGACTACGCTATTATAGAATTTTACCTTACACCCATGTTATTAAAATGTCCACAAATAAATTATCATCCTTATGAAAATAAAATACTTCTTTCTATCAGTGCTATCAGTTTTGTTTTGTTTCAGGTGTACTTGGTGGGTCATGTTCCTCCAGGATCGAACGAGCGACAACGTGGCAGTTCTACTATTGCTCACTTTGCATACTTAGATTACCATAATAAAAAATATTTGGAAATTGTCAGAAAATACGCTGGTATTATCGCCGGTCAGTTTTTCGGCCATCTTCATTCAGATACCTTCAAAGTAATATATAGCTCCAACGGTAAGAATTTTTGAATTTATAATAGTTCAAATTTGTATCACCCTGTCAAATTGGTTTGGTTTTGGTGCAAAATTACTGTAGTTTATGAATAAAAATGTATTTTTATATCATCTCATCAAGAAGTTTGGAATATTTCGATAACAAATAGTCGGTCTTTTTCCCAACACGATAATTACAGCCCCGTGGAAGGTTTCCCATGAGTAAAAACAAATATACCATAATCTCAAACAAACTGAATATGAATTTTCACTAAATTAGTACAATCATTTCGACCAGCTGTTGAATTCACAGGATGTATCTCCTTAACAACACAAAGAGTTGTAGTATGATGGCAGCTATATGTGATCAAAGAGTATTATTATACATAAAAGTACGTCTTTTAACACCAAGATAATATATTCACAGGAATATTGTAATAAATACCAACTACAAACGTAATCAATTTTTACTTGATGGGAAAAACACATCGAAAGAATAAGATAGTCATAAATCACAGGAGTAAATGTAGGAAGCAGTTTTGGTATCAAACTATAATTATACAGTGTACTAAAGTAACGTAACTTGCTAATATTTCGATTTCCGTTAGGTCAACAAAAAAATTAAGTACACCATGTATATATTTAAAAAAATATGTTAATAAGTTATTTTGGAGCAACGGTGCACCCTGTATACTTCCAATCGACCAATGCAGATGGTCTGGATTATTTGAAAAAACTTTAATTCAACATTTTTTTTTTTGTAAACCTAACGGAACTCGAAATATAAGCAAAATACGTTACTTTATGTACATACTGTATATATAATCAAAATCCCTGCTACCATTAAATGGTAAATATATGTCAATGTCTGTATTATTAACAATACATTTTAATGTCTGTACACAAATTTTGCCCACGCTTCTTTGTTATTTGCTAGCGCCTTGGCAGTTAACCATGTTGTCTCTCGTTTCTTCATTATTTCTCCTAATACTCCATTCCATGTTTGCCTCGGCCTTCCTCTTTTTCTAGCTTTTTGTACCTTGGATTCCCACACTTTCTTGACAGACCTCTTATCATTCATTCTTTGGAGATGCCCCCACCAGCTAAGTTGTCGATTTTCAATGAATTCCAGCATTGGTTCTATTTCCAGGTCTTCCCTTATTTTTGTAGTTTTCATTTTGTCTCTTTTTGTGACCTCCCTAACTCTTCTAAGATAGTTCATTTCTACGGCCTGCGTTTTACCTTCATACCGCTGTGTGGGCACTCATGATTCCCATCCAAATGTGAGGATTGTATGTAAGGATGGTCCAAATGTAATAGATAGATTCTTAGAAAAGGTGATAAGAGCCGAGATAATTTCCTACAGTAAGCGTGTGTTACGTGAATTTCAATCAGATCAATTCGCAGACCACCAATTAAGCACGGGTCACATTAGGCTGGCTGCCAGTTACTGATAATCAGCGACTGGCATCCTGGTCACATTGAACAACCTACTCCCCTGGTTTTTAGTAGCTCATTTCTAGTCGTCATGTCGTCTGTCGAGCTTTTTCACTTGTTCAACGGTAGTAGGAATTCCAGCTTCCTTGAGGGTTTCCACCAGTTTACTGTAAGCTTCTTCTTCCACATTTCTATTTAGATATTCCTTTGAAGAAATGTCCCTCAAACACGGATAGTTTAGGAATACATTTAAGAAGTCAATAACCTGCTTTCCTGACCACTTAAACTCAGTAATTTCTTCACGTTAAATTAACAATATAAACAATTAACACTGAAGAAAGAGAGCCGAATCAAACATGTACACATTGAACCACGTGTTGCACAAGTCGCCACTGGCTTGCCACTGTGGTGGTGAGGGGTGGTCAGACTACGCTGGTGGATGGTGCCAGCGGGTGCGAGTGATCACGTGACCTGCTAGAAGCTGCTGCCTGGCTGCCAAAAGTTGAACGTGTCCGACTTCACCATCCGCTGACAAATACTCGCAGGCTAGCGATGCCATTTGCGAATTTTGTGGTCACATTAAGCTGATAGTAGCCGCTTCTTTTTATTCGCGGCTGATGCCAGCCTAATGTGACCCGTGCTTTAAACGGTGGAAGCTCCATCTGTACTCCTTTGGGCAGACGATGTACCATAAGCATATGGTATATCCGGTAAAATATTGCCTAAATGTACCATTATAGCATTCTATTACGAACGTTCACTTAACCATAGGAAATAACATCCTGCTATTTTTTTCGGTTAAATTATCAAGAATATGTTAATATATTAAAATAAAAAAAAACCATTTAATAGCAAGATTGAAAAACTACAATATCAAAAGACTCATATGGGACATTTTAAAACAAAGGACTTTGGTTTCATATTCCAAATACCAAAATGAATAGAATAAGAATCGAGATACCGAAAGGTTTCAATTTTGTTTTTGTTTCCAAAGTCGTTCTCATCTCCCTTGCCAACATTTTCCTTTGAACCATTCAATTTTGCAAAAAAAGATTTGATATTAAATAAAGTAGGGGTTAATAATTCCCCCTGTTTCCATTATGTATCAGGGATTTTGGAAAGATACCGGTGGTTAGTAATTGCGAGTGAAGGAAAAATAGAAAATGTTTCCATCTCTACTTGAATTTAAGAAAAAAATCAAAACAATCTCACTCAGCCCTTTTTAGGGGCGGTATATATCGGAGTGGAGAGCTGTTCGGGTCAATATTGATAAATCGGCCAATATTTCACTAAAGAGCTATGGTTAGTTTAGAAAAACAAAGTAATGATATTCATATATTTTTTTATATCTGACTTTCGAAATATCCTCTAAAAACATCCTATTTGGAACACCTTGTACATTTATAGGATCAACCTTGTATAAATCAAAACTTATACAAAATTAAAATAAAAGGCATATTTTTATGTTACAGGTAAACCAATCTCTTGGGCGATGGTGTCACCATCTGTTACTCCAAGGAGGACTAACGACGGCCCCAATAATCCAGGCTTACGTCTCTATAAATTTGATAAAGACACTGGGCAGGTAATTAGCAAGAGCTTTGTTCGATAAATCAATAACACTTACTTGATTTCTTTTTTCAATGTCATTAGGTACTTTCACAAGGGTCGCTATAAAACCAATTTATGAAGACAGAGCTACAGGAAAAAAAAAGTTTATTGTGGTCCTTTTCCTACTGAATCTACTGAAAAAAACCCAATCCCAATTTAATGCTTGAGTGTCTAATGTTTTCCAAACATAAAACTTTCATAGAAAGAAAGGAAAATCTTTTATACACGTGTATATCCAGATGAGTTCAAACTAAAGACCATTTTAAGAAATAATCCTGAAACACGTCGATTTTTGATTTTAATTTACCGTATTTTAAAATAATAATTTAATATACAGGGTGAATTACTTTCTAGTAATGACGTTACCGTCATTTTTTTTAAATGGAACATCCCCATTCTGTTTCAATTTTCGGATTACTCTAGCTGAGCTGATTCCAAAAATGTATCACATGTTGATTCCAATTGGTACAGGGTGGACAAAAATACAATAGTTTTGTGTGTGCTCATAAAGTAACGCGTAACATTCTTTATTAGTTAAATTAACAATATTATCAAAAATACTTATTGTCTAACGGCAATTGGTTTAAATGTAACACCCTGTAGTTTGTTACATTTTTAGATTAATAAAAATGAGCTGTTTCCAAACATGTTTGGTACTTGTGGTCTAGCAGACAGAATATGAAAGAAATTATTTCTTATCAATTTAAAAAAAAATAGTCGTCTAGTTTTTTGTGAAATGTCATTATTTGTTTAGTGATTTATTGATGTTCAGTGACAGTTTAGTACTACAATATTTTTGGTATTCATGAATGTTTTAATTATTGCTTAGATTCAATTTGGAATAGAAATTGAGTTTAGTGTAAAACAAAAAATTGGAATACTATGATGATTGGGTATGGAGACAGATCGCGAACTCAGATGGAAGTGTGCAATTTGTTTAATGATATAAATATCCAGAAAGACCTATAACGCGTTCAGCAGTCAGTAAAATTGAAAAGAAATTTCGAGAAACTACGGTTGAAATTGCCCGCAAATCAGTTCGTCCCTCTGCAAATGCTGATACAGCATTAGATGTTTTACTTAGTTTTGAAGAAGATGCGCACACTTCTGTGCGTGGAGTTAGTCGCGATATCGGTGTCAGCAAAACAACGGTACAAAAACTATTAAAGCTTGAAAAATGGCATCCTTATAAAATAAAACTTGTGCAAGAGCTAAACGAAGATAATCCTGATAGAAGAATCCAATTTTGTGAAAAAACGATGAATAAATGTCACCGTAACCCTCTCTTGATACAAAACATTATTTTTTCTGATGAGGCCACTTTCACGATAAATGACGAGGTTGACCGTCAGAATTGTAGATACTGAGCAAAAGAAAACCTCCACTGGATGCGTGAGCACCATACACAATAATCGCAAAAGGTCTGGAATTGTGAGAAATAGAATCATGGGACCCTACTTTATTGAAGGTAATTTAAACGAGGCAACGTACCTTGAGTTTTTAAGGGGGTATCTCGTACCTACTTTACGTAATTTGTTTCCCAGCAGACGTAATCCTGAAGGTGTAGATGAAAGTTTATGGTTTCAACAGGATGGTGCACCTCCACATTATGCTGTAGATGTCAGAAGGTACCTAAATGAAATTTTTCCGAACAGGTGGATTGGTAGACGTGGACCTATTGAATGGCCAGCGAGGTCGCCAGATTTCAATCCTTTGGATTATTTTATGTGGGGTCATCTGAAGAATGTTGTGTATCAAACGAAACCAGCAAATATTCAAGAATTGAAAGAGAGAATTCGGACAGCAATTAACAATATTTCTCAAGACACAATAAACAAGGTTCAACAAGAATTTGTACACCGTTTGGGTTACTGTCAAATACAGCAATGGCTGCAGTTCGAACATTTATAAGGTCATGTATTTCATCATATTCTGTCCGCTAGACAATAAGTATTTTTGATATTATTGTTAAATTAACTAATAAAGAATATTACGCGTTACTTTATGAGCACACACAAAACTATTGTATTTTTGTCCACCCTGTACCAATTGGAATCAACAAGTGATACGTTTTTGGAATCAACTTAGCTAGAGTAATCCGAAAATTGAGACAAAATGGGGGTGTTCTCTTTAAAAAAATGACGGTGACCTCATTACTCGGAAGTAATTCACCCTGTATATTAGAATATTATTTTAAAATACGGTAAATTAACATCAAAAATCGACGTGTTTCAGGATTATTTCTTAAAATGGCCTGTTTAGCTAAAAATGAATTTGTTCCATACTTTACGGACACAGTGTATAAATATATCGGGGCAATTTACAGTCTACAGGTTGGCAAGACGTTGTCCAATCAATTGTGAATTTCTGCAGTTTAGTTTGACATTTTTTATTGACATTTGTTTATCATCTTGCAAGTTTTTTTGGTGCTTTTGAATTAATTGTTTTTTGAGGATCAAAAAAAAGTTATTTTCATTCCTAAGTATTCAGACAATTCTAGTCCTTACATCTTTGGCTGATTGTTACAGAATGTTTTTTGTTCTGAAATTTTCGTATTAAGTGATTTTGCCAGAAACACGTTTCTAACAACAAGGATTATTAATTATTTTTAAGAAAGATAAATTATTTTCCTTAGATTCTCTTGTTGAGATTCAAACCAGCTTGGACTGTTAATTAAATTTTTTGAATGGCACATCTGACGCGGTCGAGAAGAGAGCGAGAGGAGTAGACAAAGCCTAATGAAAATTAACCATTGTATTGCATTGAAACTCTGGAGGAATTCGAAACAGTACAAAACAGGAGTTAGATGGCGGATTTCTTTGTGCATAATTGGGATTCGCTAATAAGCCGACGAACCTGGGAAATGGAAAACGGAGCTGATAAATACAGTTGTTTCAAAGTGCAAATACAGTGGGAACTACGAAAACAAAATTTCCAGAAATATTTTACGAGGGTTGTCTTTCATATTTTGCATATAGGGCTAGGAAAAAACAGTTGAAAACTTTTAAATAGTATTGTTTTTCTCCGCGAACAGAAATTGTCGCTAAGATACGTTCACGATTAAATGCCCCATAAAAACGAAAAAATTTCGACTGATGTGGTGTTCCATTGCCGACATTCCATTCCATTTTTCTATTGACTCCACTCTAAAAATTCAGTTTAGATACAGTATATTTGTTGACAGGTGTAAACCAATTAGTTTTATGCAACAGTTAAAACCCTTTTATATAAAAAAGAAACAGTTTTTGAATTGTCGATTTCTTTTAACTTTGACATGGATATTGTGGCCTCATTTGTCTGGCTTAAATAAGCGAGTAATCTTGCCCGTTCTGACAATAATTTCCAGCTGCAACAAAATGTTCTCATCAAAAAAATATAATTAAGTGGGTGCAAAACTGTGAAATAACGAACATTCCCTTCTTTTTGTTCTTCGTGACAGTCTTATTTCGGCTCCCTGCACTCACTTTCAGCAGCTGGTCCGTTTATTCGAGGTTTGACGCAACCAACAGATAATTACAAAAAACTTCAAATGAAGATAAACTTCAAGGGCCAAATATACACAAACAAATAGACATTCCAAAAATCTCTATGTCCTTGAGACATGAACACAATCTTTAGATATACTGAGTGAATCAAATAATAAAAAGCAGTTTTGGTTGGTGGAAGAATTTAACATTCCTAAATATCCATTTTCCGAAAATGTATTCATTTTTTCAAAATGGATAAACCACGTGGACCTTCTAATATTCAGTGAGATATCCTCAGGTTCAAGAAAACAAAACTCCACAAAACTCAACCTCTTGGTTATTTATGTACTACAAACTAGCAAAGTTGTTTTATAATTTTTGGCTTATATAACAATTTAATTTCAATGTTGATTACAACTTATTTTATAAAGGTTCCATAAAAGCAAATTTAGTTTTCCGTAACAAAATTGTTTTATAAATTTATTACAAAAACATTTTGGTAAAGAAATTATACAATATTTATAAAGCAATTTTATACTTGCTATGTAAAAGATTTATAAAACTTATATTGTTTATAAAATTTGGTTGTTTCATAACACTTTTTTTGAAGAGTTAAGAGAAAAGAGAAAATATGTTGACCGAAATTGAGATAATCGAAACATTGGAGTATCGAGCCATCATCAAGTACCTGTATTTAAAAGGGTTAAGAGGTAAGCAGATTCACGAATATTATGCTTAATACCCTTGGTGATCAACATCCTTCGTATGCGACCGTGAAAAATTGGACTCCAAGCTTCAAAAGAGGTAAATTTTTCATTGAAGATGATGACCGATCGGGAAGGCCAGTTTCTGTGTCAGTCCCCGAAAATATCGATGCAGTTCATGACATGATTTTATCAGACCGTCGAATTGGGCTAAAACGAATATCTGGAGCACTGAATATTTCATACGAACGCGTTCATCATATAGTTCACGTCAATTTGGACTTGAGAAAGAATGCTGGAACATGGATCCCCAAATGTTTGAATGTTGACTAAAAGCGTGCAAGGGTAGAAGCATCGCGTTCGATCTGTGCTCGATTTGAAAACGACTTTTTAAACCGAATTGTTACTATGGATGAGACTTGGGTACATTTACTACGATCCAGAAACAAAGCAACAATCGATGGAATGGCGACACTCTGGTTCTCCAAGACCTAGGAAGTTTCGTGTCCAAGAATCTGCTGGAAAAGTTCTAGCTTCAGTTTTTTGGGATTGCCATAGAGTAATCATGATTGATTTTTTGGATAAGGGTAGAACAATAACGAGAGATTACTATTCGACATTACTGACCACTCTACGGGAAAAAATTAAAGAGAAAAGACGCGGAAAGCTATCCAAAGGTGTTTTGTTTTTTCAGGACAACGCCCGTGCACACAAATCTCATGTTGCCATGCAAAAAATTCGTGGTTTAAGGTTTGATTTACTAGAATACCCCCCTTATTCACCAGATTTGGCTCCGTCCAACTATCATCTCTTTCCTCAACTGGAAAAAAGTTTAAAAGGTCGTAAATTTTCTTCCAGCGAGGAGGTTATAAAAGCTGTGGAGGTCTGGTTTGCAGAGCAAGAAGAAACATTTTTTTTGAAAGGTATAGAGACGTTACAGGTTCGCTGTAATAAATGTATCCAATTAAGAGGGGAATATGTTGGGTAATAAAATATTTTGACATTGAAATTTTGTTTGGTTCTATAGTAGGCTAAGAATTTTTCAATATATCCTCGTACATTCTCAAAATATTGTTATAAACATTAGTTAGGATGAAAAACGGTCTTATAGCCGAGACCAGCAAGCAGGTAAGCGACAACTGCAAATGACAGTTATTGTCGACGAAAAAAGATTTCATGTTAAAAGAAGAGAAGATTGATAATTCCACCCCCTAATAATGTGATAGAAAAGTTGAAAAACTATTGTTACACATAAATTTGAGAAAAATAAAAATTCAACTCTACACAGCCATCTTTCAACGAGATATCTCGAGAAAGTATGGTTCGAGAAAATTATAATCACCTCCTGAATTTTTTCCCATGAATTCAGAAACACTGTATAGCTATTCAAAAAAAAGCTTGAGGAATTTCCACATTTTTGTTGTCCTTTTAAATGTGCACATAAATAAAACGGAATCACTATCAACTCTAGTCTAAAATTAAAAAGGCTCATAGGATACTGGACCCTAGAGGAATTTAGGTATCTTACGCGGAGCTCGCTGTTATCTAAATAATACCCATACAATCTAGTCCTTTACAATAAAGAGGGCCACAACCCCAAGCTACCGACCCATGTTATATAATCTTCTAAGGATCCAGTCGAGTATTAAATTTCCATATAAAATTAAAGGATGTAGTTTCTGATACTCGTTCCCTTTTAGTAAATGTATCTTATTATTTTGTGTATGTAATAGCTTTAATTACTTTTAAGAATAGAAATTAACGAAGCAAACTACTATCAAAATAATCGGTTGTGCTGGAATTGAGTGATACGAGGGTTGTCTGTTAAGAGTTACATATGACAACATAGTTGGCACCTGTCAACAAATATGAAATGTCAAAATTAGTTGCCGAGCGACGATCCAAGAACAGACGGCACGAAAACTCCTAATAGAATTGGAGCCAGTGTCTACAAAGCAAACCCAAGGACTAAAATCCACATAAGCTTGGAATCTACGCCACAGTGTTCCAGACGGAAGTAACTGCCATTGAACACTGTGCAAGAGAAAAAGCAACGCAGGGAGTGAATACCAAAACAATTGTTATTTACTCGAACAACCAGGATGCAGTAAAGGCACTAGATTTCTGCCAGGTCAATTCACGACTGGTATGGGACTGCATGCGTACCCTATATGAGCTAGCAAGTCATAACAGATTATTTCTGGCCTGGTACCAAAGCAAACAGGACACAAGGGCAATGAAGAAGCTCGAGAAGCAGCAAATGCTCCCTGCATTGACCCCGAACCCTTCTGCGGTGTAGCTAACACAGCCATTGAAAAATGGAAGCAAACTAAGTTTCTGGGATGGTGGAGAACAGCTCCTGAACAGAGACAGGCCAAGACCATCGGCCAAAGTAACAGAGGACCTGCTGCTAAAAAGCCCAAAGGCTGATGTTAATATCATAGTAGGTTTACTGACAGGACACTGCAGACTCAACAGTTATATGAGTGTTATGAAATTGGCAGAAACAGACCTTTGCAGGTTCTGTCAAGAGGAAGAGCAATCGGCAAAAAATGTGTTGTGCCACTGTGAAGGCATCGCAAAACTGCGTTTTCTAGAACTTGGCAAGGAAAACCAGGGACTACAAGCTACCTTGAAAAGCCTTTGTCTAGGCCATGGAGCCTCGTTGGAGATTAAAGCTAGACGAAGTACTTTAATTAAATCAGAGCGCTACAATAAATCATCAGATTTCAGTGACAGAAGGCTAACGCCAGCTCTACCCACCATCTATCTATCTAAGAACAGATCCACCAACAACGGAAGTCACCCAGGAGCATTTCAAATACCAAAATTCTGGATATTTTACATGAAGAACTATCTGTGAAAAATAAGTTTCTTGTTGGATACCCAATCTGTTGACGGAAGAAGTGAAAGCAATTAGAGTTGATGTCAAAAAACTTTAAGCCGATTTGACGTAGTAAACTCTATAAAATATAAAAAAATATAAATATAAAATATATACAGTATTATCAGTGGTGATGAATTTTGGATTCACTGCTATGAACCTGAAAATAAACAACAGACTGCTGTTTGGTAGTTCCCAGATGAAGTATAACCGACGGAAGTTATCCGTTCTCGAAGTGTTTCGAATAAAATGGTGGCGATATATATCTTAGAAGCGGGTCATGTAGCAACAATTCCTCTGCAAGGTGAAAAACGTGTTACTGCTGATTGGTATATATCGATTTGTTTGCCTGAAGTATTTGCTGACTTTCGAAAAATCAACTCCCAAGAATGAATCATCCTCCACCAATACAATGAGAGTTCTTATACGCAGCTCGAAAAACTCAATTGAGTTTTTAAAGCAATGAAACATCGAATTGTTGGACCAATATCCATACAGACCCGACCCAAGTCCTAACGACTTCTTAACTCTTTCAAAAATTAAAAATGAACTTCGTGCTCAAAGGATCCAGTCCCTAGAAGATGCAGTAAACGCCTTCAAAACTCTATATTTTGAATCTCCCAACAAGCGAGTGTGAGAATTGATTCCAAAGGATGAAAAAATGCATATCTCTCCGTGGCGATCAACAATAGTGTTTTTCCTAGCTCATTATCCGCTTATGTGTGGGAGTTTATTATAATATAGGAATGGGACAATTTCTGAAAATTTAATTGTCAGAGGTGAATTGCCATGGATAATATTATACCATTAAAATTTTCACTGTCAAAGGTCTCAAATTTGTAGTTTTTTTTTATGTTTCAATTTATCATTTTCCATTTATCTCAAAATGCAGTATTATTTCTGACTCTGGTAAGAAAACACCCTTATTATTCAAAAAATAATAAAATCATGATATTGTATTCATAAGTCAAAGTAACACTGGGATCCTAACGGGACATTGCCACCTGAATGGCACCAGAAAAAGATCAAAATAGTGGAGGAAGAAGAATGTAGACTTTGTGGCATGAAAGAAGAGAGGTCCATCCACATCCATGCGAATTGCACAGCGATTCAGAATCCTGGACACTTACCTAAGTTGAAGTGACAGTCAAGCTGCCCTTAAAGCGCTTCAGAGTTCTAAGTTAACATCTCGGCTGGTATGGGAATGCGACGAAGAACTTAGAAGACTGGCGACTCGGAACAGTGTAACACTGGAGTGGGTCCCAGGTCGTCAACCCTGATTAACGGACCCGAACCACCTGTAGGCATTTCCAGATGCTTCACTAGGTCATGGCTAAAAGGGTGGGTAAGAGAACAACCCAAAAAACACTGGAAGAATACGCCCAAGCAATCACATGGGAAGACATTTATAAAAGAACCATCAGAAAAAGTAGCGAAAGATCTGCTCTCAATAAGCAGGAACAAACTATGCACCATAATGGGGCTTCTTACGAGACACTTTCCCACAAAGGAGCACCTGAACAAAATAGGGATGTATAACGGAGACCTTACATGCAGAAGATGCAAAAAGGACACCGAAACAGCTCTGCACATATTATGCAACTGTGAGACGCTGGACCACAGGAGGCAAACACTGTATGGAAGACTCCAAATGAGTCCAGAAGACTTCTACAACCAACCCGTAAATAGGCTGTAGTCAGAACATTAGGAGAATCCACAATAAGCACAAGAGGCTGAGGTGGTGCCGGCGAAGGGACGGCTTCTTTAAAAAAAAGTTGAAGCCTGCAGATATCCTAAAATTCCTCACAGAAATAGGACTAAAGGAGCTACTAGTCTCTGAGACGTTCCTCAGAAACTAAGTAGACGTGAAGGGGTACAATAGATCTTCTCGGTCTCGGTGAATGTCACCCCAATATATACACAAACAATACTGTTGAAAAAAACAAATCATAAAATGGTACCCCATGAATAATACGGGAAGACAAATTCGTGAATTATTTTCTACACATATACAAGTCATAGAAAAAAGTAGGCAAGTGCTACGGACACTTTTAAATTGATTTCGTACAAACTTTACCTTGTTTTAAATATTTTTCACTATATCCCTGTTAAAATATCGGCCACCCCGATGAACTTAAGCCTTTGTTATCAAAGTGCCGACGCCGGACAGGTAATCTCCATAGCGCCCTTGATGGAACAATAGCGTTTTCACACATGGTCCGCAAACAAGTGATTCAGCATTGTTTGAATCTATTAATTCATGGAATAAAGAGTTTTTTAAGACAACAGAGGTTTAAAAATAATATTTTTTATTACTGATTCACGGAATTTAACCTGTAGTCAGTTATAGATATACTTTTTTGTTACAGGTATTTGACTATACACAGTTTTACTTGGATCTGTCTACGGCTAATGCCAATGAAAACAGGATAGCAGAATGGACTGTCGAATACAATTTCAGTACGTATTATTCCATTAACGAGATTAACGCCGGCAGTTTACATGCTCTTGCCGACAAATTTACACAGGACAATCCATTTGGGAATTCTGTCTTTAACAAGTAAGTTGAAAAGAAAATATTTCTCATTCGAAATGCTGTTCAGAATTCCATCACTTTAGTATTTTGAGAATATAGACAGTTACATTCACGAAAATTGCATTGGTTATTAAAAATTTTGAGTGATGAGGAGCTGTATACAAGGTGGATAGCAACTTACGCTGCAATTCTGTGTACGCAAATAGTAAAATCGTTAAACCTTAAAACCTGTAACTATATACCAAACTTGTATCCGTTCCGATATTACGAGTCATATAGATCGTTACGATCGCTAAGATTTTTACACAGAATTGCAGCATTAATGTTGAAAATTCCGAAGAATTCGGAGTTGTAGGTCTCTAAATTCTCACATAATTTCTAAACTATACCACTGGATACAATCCCCCCCCCTAGATTTATGTGCGTAATGTAGATTCATTTATACAGTGATGTACGTCATTAATAACCAAAATTTTAGGGTTTTTAAATGTATAGTTTATAAATTATTAATGAATAGGCCAAGCAATAGGTAAATATTTTATGCCATCATATAAAAGACATCACGTAGTATCATTTTGATATGTTTTGGACACGCAAAAGTTGTTCAGTAATTTGTTATAAACATTTTAAACGAAAAAAACCTCCTTTTTCTAGTTTTTTTCATATAGCGTAAAACGTACTGAAGCAATATCAATGGTATGCATAGATAAATTATAGATAACTGAAATACGAACAAAATCAGGGGTTGAGCTAGTCAATCGGATAATCAGGAACCGAGAAACTCAGGGAAAACCGGAAAATTAGTCACCTTTTTGAAAATTCATATCTTCGTCATTTTTCAATTGCACAAATGAAGTTCTTCGTAGGCTCTTTATATGCGCGAAGAGCAGACGCCAAGCGACGGTTACTATTATCGCAATTGCAATTTTAATTTTTTCATACGATACTTTTCAACGTGTCTGGATGGGTGGTCGATTGTCCGATTTCAAATTTAAAAACGGTTTTGGAAAGTGTAAATATAGAGCAGCAAAACGTATATTTTCGATTTGAAATCGAGTTATGCGAAGTCGGCCAAAAACGCTAGGGAACATCGGCGAAAATGACTGAGAGCTGAAAAGCGGCTGAGTGGTGGGGGAAGCGTGGAAGAGCTGAGAAGAGGTATTATACATAGATATACGAGCGCGCTAACGCGCGGCATGTCTATGGTTTGCGTTTGTAATTTGACTTTGCATTTAATGGAAAATCATCTGTCAGTGTCACACTTCTTCCTATTACGGCTATGACAGCAACTGGAGTGCGTAGAATGACCGTTGGTCACGCCAGACAAAACAGGAAGAGGGAGAAAGAGAGAGAAGAAACGCCGTGATTCATCTGCCAGCTGCTCCGAACAGAAACTATAGCTCAGACTTTACACAAATAATCGAAGAACACATCATTTTGAATATTAAGATACACAAGTTTATTTCTTGATTATTAATAAAATCGGAGTTACTAGTCGGTTTTGTCGACTCCAGCTACTTGAAAATAAAAATAAAATAATGGAATTGCTTTATTATTTGCCAAAATAATCAAACGCAAACCATAGATATGCTACGCGTCAGCGCGCTCGTATTTCTATGTATAATACCTCTCCTAGGTCACCGATCTCTCGCCGCTTCCCCCACTACTCAGCTCTCTCCATCACTCGATTTCAAATATGAAATATACATTTTGCTGCTCTATATTTACACTTTTCAAAACCGTTTTCAAATTTAAAATCGGACAGTCGAACACCCATCCAGACACATTGAAAATTATCGTATGATAAAATGAAAATTGCAATTGCGATAAAACTAACCGTTACTTGGCGTCTGCTTTGCGCGCATATAAAGGGCCTACGAAGAACTTCATTTTCTCTTGCAAATGAAAAATTACAAAGATATGACTTTTCAAAAAATGACTAATTTTCCGGTTTTTCCTGATTTTCTCGCACAGCCCCTGATTTTGATCGTATTTTAATTATCTACAATTTATCTATGCTTACCATTGAGATTTCTCCAGTACGTTTTACGCCATATGAAAAAAACTAAAAAAAGGAGGGTTTTTTTCGTTTAAAATGTTTATAAAAAATTACTGAACAGCATTTGCGTGTCCAAAACATGTCAAAATGATAATACGTAATGTCTTTTATATGATGGCATCATCCATTTTCTACAAGGATTTTTGTCAAAATTACTTTACTCGCATGCTCCGTTGCTTGGCCTATAAGTTTTTATTTCCAAACTCCAGATGCCTATACCACCAAAACGAAGGAATATTTTCAGCTTATCTACCCGCTCCAGAATTTTTGACATTAAGTTCCTGGACATCCTGTATATTCCTACCACGTATTGGGTTTCCTGTTGAGAATTTCAAATAACCATTGATATGTCTGATCCCATTGTTTACTAATATACACAGCAGCTCACGTCTTCTGTCAGTAGAATTCTAAAAAAACAAAATGTCCACCCTAATCATTCAGCTCCTGTTCAAAATTTGCCTTCAAGAGGTTTCACACAACGAATACTGATCTGCCAACGCATTATCTATTGGCGAATATGCTTCACTAAAAAAAACAAAATTCGCATATATGGCAACCAATGACGTATCAAAGATAGGTTAAGCCTTGGTTGTCCCCAACATATTTACGACGAGACTATCCTTATAATAATAATGTACCTACTCGTATAACAGAAATCAGAATTAATAAATATATTTGTAAGTAAGAAATAAGTATTTGAAATACTCGTATGTCCAGCTCACTAATTTTTTCCGTTAGGGTTTTTCATGTTCTATATAAATAATCGGACATTTCACAGAGAAGGTTATATCAACATAGGCGTAGTATTGGTATAAGAAGAGGGATTTGATATTTTTCAGAAATATATATAGACATTCGACTTCTACACGCTTTCCATAAATAATAATAAAGCAATTTATTAAGCTGTCAAACATTTCGATTTCGATTATATTGTTATCCTTGGTTATACAGTGTGGAATAGCCTAATGGAATAAATGGACACGTCGATTTGTATTTTTAAATCCGCATTTTTTTCAAAAAAAAATTATTATATAGGGTGTGTCATGTGACAGTGGCCAAAACCAACCTTCTTATTTTAAATGCAGCCCCCTGTATAAAATGTCCTATACTTTTCTTCAACTGTTTCACTGTTCAACGCTAGCCACACATCAATTTTTCGAATATTAAAGGCAAATAAAATGCATCCCTATAAAATGATGCCAACTCAGGAGCTCATGGAAGAGGATTTCAATAGCAAAAAGGTATTTTTGTGAACAAATGATGGCAATGTTATATAACCATGTGATCCAATTAGACCGCTATTGGTATCATGAGAATCCTCATTGTATGAGAGAAGAACATATGCAATATCCTGAAAAAGTTAATGTTTTGGCAGGAATTATTGGAAATCATATGGTAGGTCCTTTTTTCATTGATGGCAACTTGAATGGAGATAAATATTATTTAGAACGGCTACAAAATAATGTCGTGCCAACTTTGACTAACTTATATCCTGATCCAGCAAACCCACAAGCTCCTGCCAATTCAATATGGTGTCAGCAAGATGGAGCACTGCTCCATTATCTAATCAATATCCGGCAAACCTGAACCAAAATTTTCCAAATCGGTGGATAGGGAGGCGCGGATCGATAGAATGGCCAGCACGATCTCCTGAGCTGACACTATTAGACTACTGTTAGTCGAGATATGTCAAAAGTATTGTATACAAAACCAAACCCCGCAACTTAGAAAACTTAAAAAGAAGAATCACACTTGCAATAACATTTTGAACATTTCCTACATTGACATTAATGTTTTTTACATTATTACCTTAATATTTCCGAAACAGTTGAATAAAGGTATAGGAAGGACATTGTACATGAATTATGTCTAGAATTTTCTGATGATCCAAAAGATAAATAGTACACAGGGCCACTGTCACATGACACCGTATATAATTTTTGTCCAAGCGTTTTTCCCAGCACGCCCTCATTTATTCGTTATCGAACTTATTCCTTTTGGCTGCTCCACACTGTATGAACACGGAGACTCAACTAGAATATGTTCCATACTTAATTATATTATTTCCCATGCAATGCATATTGATTGCGAGTAAGTCGATTTTCAGTTTTCCTTTTTCTAACCTAATGGAACCTTCCTACGCCAGAAATCTTGGTTTAATTCATTTCTGTCTATCCACACATCAACTTTTTTGGATCTTTAGATGTTCTTAAGATCTGGCTATAGTACTTTAATAAAAATTTATATGGTTGTTTTTCTTCCTCATTAAAATGTACGCTTGTTCCAGATACTATCGCGCCAATTCTGTCCGTATAAACACCAGTCCATCAACAGGGTGCGACGCAACTTGTGCTCATACTCACTTCTGCGCCATCACCAGAGTGGACTACGAAGAATTCCACCAATGCATGCAGACGGCTCCTAGCGCTCTATCTGCTTCAAGATCATTTACGTCGCGCCCAATTGTTCTTCTAGTCCTTTTTGTGAGTGTTGTGATAAACTTATTAGTGTGATAACTTAATTTTTAGTGTAGTGGTTGATATTTTTGTAATTATATGGGACAAAGAATACACATTCGCGTGGTAAATAGTATAAGTAAGAAGGAATGGACGCTAAAAGGTCAATTTCATATGTTTTCTAAACACTTGAGTCTGTATTAAGTTTATCAAATTATTTTTAAGATATTTTGACCTTTTCTACCCTGAGGATAGTCTCAGAGACTAGTAGTTTTTTATGAAATCCATAGGCTTTAGTTTAGGCAAATTTTCATCTATTTCATATTCTCCCAGGTGTTCTGCCCTGGTATTCTATGGAAATGCAGTGTCCTGTGAGGGTTCCTGTCAAATCTCTTAGTAGATACTGATTCTGGCTCATGCATTTTCTGATCTCTGCTCAATTTTTTTATGCTTTTATAATTGAATTGATAGTTCATAAGTTCCAAACATTGTTTTGAACTAGCCTAGTTCTAAGTATAGTTTAGCAAACCTATTTGAAGCTACGCGGCATCGGTAAGTGTTGAAGATACATGGCCGACATATGTTATAAACTCTGATTAATACATTAAAAAGATACATTTGTTTGCATTTAAAAATGAACCCAACATTACATCACATTCTAAGGTAACTTGCCGACCCTTTGCCACATGTCTTACTTTTCCTTTGAATTGCATTATAGGACACGGTAGAAACGTACAAAATAAAAATGTACTTTCAAGAAATTACATAAAAACGAGTTTAAAATAATTATCGTTAGTAGTTTATGTAATAAAAATATGTTTTTGTTTGAAACTTTTGAGGTTTAAACGAAACAAATGCGTGTTGATAATTTTGTCTGTCTGAAATATGGCAGCACCAAGAAAAGGGCGGAAACCATTTTACTATCAATTTTACCTGATTTTACTACGAAGTTTCAACGTTCCTAGTTCATTGAAGCTCCTGTTTTCGTCTTTTCAACTGATATTTGTGTGTGTGCGTACAGATATAATTGAAAACAATATTTTTTTGTGAAAATGATGGTTCGTCAGGGCCAAATTTGCAAAAAAAATAGTCGGAATTTTCCTAACCTCTCTTTTTACCTGTAAGTAAATAGTTCTATTGGTCCGACTAGTCCGACAGTTGTTCCCCACTCCTTGAAAGTCATTGATGAAAACGTATGTATGGCGATAGAATGTTAGCGGTCTTTTCGGATAGTTTCATGAATGACTTGCGGACTCTATTTGTAGTATTACTCTAAGGTTATAAACGTACCAATGGCAATGGCGTACGGTATTTTATAAAAGTACTAAAAAATTTTATGATTATGTTTAGTTTAAAGGTTTTTCAAAGCACGGTATTTGTTAGAAAACAAACAAAGTGGAATCCAATATGGATACAAACTAATTCACCACAAAACATACCCTAATGATCATCATATTCAGTGGTATTCTTATATGTAACTTTTCTTCGCAAACTCTATAAAAACAAAAAAGCAAAGAGATAAAACTTGATTTACATTTAATTAAGTTTCATTCCGGCCAGCAGACCAAAATATTTTTATATGGTTTTATCAAACATTTCTTTTAATTATTACCTTGGTTATGTTAAGACTAAGTTCATTACTCTTTTTGTTAATTAAACCAGAGCCTTTTTTATATTTTTTAATTCAACGTTCCAAATGCCGTTATCAGGAATAATTAAGATTTTTTAAATTCTTGTCCCAAATAGGGACAATTTTATCAAGAATGGACCTTAAGAATTTGATAAAAAAATTTTTTGCAGTCTTAAACTTATTTTGATTGTCCAGTTGTCGAATTTTTCCATTACTGTCAAATAGGGACAAGAATTTATGAAGTAGTTTTTCATTTTGCTAAAATAATTATTAAAAATAATAAAATGATTATTAAAATCATAATCTATTTATTGATTTATTGTTGATAATCAAAATTTATTTGCTAATTATTATCACTTTATCACTTTATATGGAATGTTTTCAGCGGAATTCGTTTCATAGCTTCAAATAAGTTTGACAAACTCTATGTTTGGTGTTTGAAAACATTTGAAAATTTACCTTCTGAAAACACCTAAACTTATTTTCACAAGTGATCCTAGTTTAGAAAAGTTGTTTTAAAATTTTATACGGGATTTGTGAATACTCTTGAACTACACACGCATTCTATATTTATGTAAAATATTTTTGTATATACTGAAAAAGTTTAAATGAATTAGTTTGAATTATTAAAAAAAAGTATACTTATATATTATATAATATATATTATGTCTCAGTGTCAACCAACCGGTTTTTGAATTTTTTCGATAAAAAATTATGCTTTTAATGTATATATATTTATCATATTAAAACTAATGTACTCAATACGTGTCTATCATCGCTAAAACCAAAAACGTGTTTACGTTTCTCTAAGATCCATCAAAATCTCAACTAAGCAAGAAATGATTGATATAAATAAAATATTTTCTAATAATTCGCACAACTTTATCAACAAACATTCTCAACTTTCATCATTTCAACTAATAATACTTCTTTGTTATCTGTTTAATAATAATAGTATCATCTGCTGATAACGCCGCTGCCATCTACACTGTTAAAAAAATAACGAGATATGAAATTTCGCAAAAAAATGTTGTAGATTCTATACGCATGATAGAAATTTTATAAAATTTGGTTGGAGTACTCTAATTACTAAAACAAAACTTTCGGTATAATCGGCTTCCAAAGCCTCCGCCACCTACACTGTTACAAATATTATAAAATTTATCCAGAAATGTTCTAGATTCTATACGCATGATAGAAATTTGATGACTTGTTTTGGGTACTCATATCAAAACAAACTTTCGGTTTTATCGGCTTAGAAAGCCTCTGCCACCTACACTGTTAAAAAATAATATAAAATTTGACAAGACATGTAGATTCTATACGCATGATAGAAATTGGATGGAACCTTATGTATTATATAATATACACTGTGAGCCGAAATAAAGGAGTACATTTTTTAATTGAAAATATTTTTTTTGGTTTTTGGGCGATTTATTTTCTTTTTGCAGGGATAATAACCTAATATGTCCTCAACATGACTGTAAATTTTAAAGCAAAAATAATGTACAGGGTCGGACTTATAAAAAAAAGTCTTAGCTAAAATTGTACTAATACGCTTTTTCGGTAGAAAAACTATCCAGAACACTTCAGTAAAAAGGAAATTTTCCGAAGTTACCGGATTCGCGAAATACCATTTCTTTATTAAATAACATTCTAACAAATAACACATTTATGAAAACAGTTTGGTAAGTTTAAGACTTGTAAAATATTATGAATGTGGCCACCATTATTTAATAAAAAAATGGTATTTCGCGAATGCAGTAATTTCGGAAAATTTCCTTTTTACTGAAGTGTTCTGGATAGTTTATCTACCGAAAAAGCATATTAGTACAATTTTAGCTAAGAGAGTTTTCATTTGCAACGAGCTCAAATGCACTGTTATATAATTTTTTTTATAAGTCCGACCCTGTACATTGCTTTTACTTCCAAATTTACAGTCATATTGAGGACATAGTAGGTTATTGGCCCTGCAAAAAGAAAATGAATTGCCCAAAAAACAAAACAAAAAAAGTCAATTAAAAAATGTACTCCTTTATTTCGGCCCACAGTGTATTATATTTTGGCCCTAGTTAATGGTTTCCTATTGTATTTGCTGCATCCTATAGGGTGTTCAAATTTTGGGTAAAAAACATCTTCACATTTATGTACATCGTATAATTTCAAATTTAACTCAACATCAAAATTTCAAGCAAAACTCATGTAAATCAAATGACCAATTTTGAAAGTGTGGAACATTTTTTGACGGTCAGTGTTTTTTGATTTTTTTTCAAATTTTATTTTGTTACTTGAGAGACATCACCACTTTTCTCCTCGTTTTAAGTTTTACTTTGCAACCAAAATAAAAAAAGGAATTGGTTTATCATTCATCTTATAGAAGGAAAAAGTGTTCTAGAAGAATTCCGCTAAAACAAACTGGGGCGATAACCATTTTTTCTGAGCGCCTTCCATCCTCCCTATCCCAAATTATTTGAAAAGCTACAGTAAATTTGTTTTAATTAAAATTATTCAGAATCGGTTGAGGATGAAAAAAAGTATTTTTTATTTCATTAAAATCCGACTATACCGTGTGTCTGATCAAGAGAGGTAGCCCAGCTTAAAGAAACAAATCTGTATTACAGACTGGCATTATTAATATTATATTATCGTTTTATTCCAGTGGTTTTAACGGTCGCTAGGTGGCGGTGATTAACAATTGTTTTGTTTTGTTTGTATATTTTTTTATCATTTACTGGAAAGTGGTTGGAAGATACCAGAAAAACTAGGGGATCGAGTTTTAAAGTGTACAATGCGATTACACCTTCTAGCAACCGTTTTACAAACTTAAAAATATGTCTGGAAATTTTCCCTGTTAATTTTCATTATAAATTTCAACTGATTTTGAACAGCAATGTAAAGTCATCAGAACCCAAACATCAATGTATTGATTTTCTAAATAACACACTAATCCCGACTCCTTTATTCCAGATGAAAGTTACAAGAGTGATTTTAACTTCAAACGCTTTGAAGCTTATAATTTTTTAATAACTTGTTAACAAGTTGTGCGGATTGAAGATAATTATTAAATTCGTCTAAGACTTTGTTCCGAAATATTTCAGTAACCAATTTCCTGAACGGTTGTCAATTTATTTCTTGATTAGTTAATGAAACACTTGTCTGGTATATATTTAAAAGCTGATCATTAATAAATAAACTCCCGAGGTAATTATGTTAAAAAAAAAGTTAATTGAAGCTCATTTAAACATTAATAGAATATTTTGACACTTCTTATTTAATGGAAGATATAATTTACTGAGATTATAGATTTTCATGGAAAGGAAATAATATAGGTACAATATCGGTATGGAAACTTATGTATACCAGAAAATATTGTTCAAACTTCAAGAGTACTGCCAAAATCAATTGCAGATTTACAGGAACAAGTGGACAGAACTTTTTAAATACACTTTACTACAACCTTATATCATTGTAATAGCGAAGTCAAGCAGAATTCAAATTTGAAATAAAATACAGGGTGTCCCATTTGAAAATATATAACTTTGATCTGGCACGGAGTACAATTGCCACTAATTTTAAAATATGAGCCTCTAGGCTGGCTACAATCGATCCAAATTTTGTATACAAGAGTACCCGAAAGTAGGTGAAGGAGTAAGTGTATCAGCATCCTTAGTGTCCACAATCGCATCTCCTGACTCAATCAGCAGTTAAACAGAATGTATTTCTTCGAATTATCTTCTAGGAACAGACAACCCTTGATGTTTTGGACCTGTTTCCCTGCAAGACTTGTGTTTCCAGCTTTGATGAAGGCATTCACCTGCTTCAAGAATGGAAGATCCATTTGTCAGAATTATACAGCTTCCCAGTCTTAACCAAACAGTTACCAATATATTTTTGAATGGTTTGATTTGTTAAGTAATAGATGGCCCGATAACGAGTGCAGTATTCTTTCCATCTAAACATAGGGTGAGAACACAAATAAAGCTGGTTTTTCGTACGCTGGTTACCAGCGCGATAGAAGCTGATTGTTGAACATGAAGAAAGCTGGAAGTCGGCTAGTTTCGTTCATTATATTTCAGAATGTTGAGTACCTCAGGTGACGAAATTTGTTTGGTGGAAAAGAAAAGCAGGTGTACATCATATAAATCATGATAGAAAGGAGTGTGGAGAGTATCATCATCTATTTGTGCAGTTATTTCTGTAATATTTCTATTTGCGTGGGCTTTTTGTCTTTTGTCCCATAATGCAGGGCCTTCAAAAACACATGCAATTAAGAGTTCTGCATCTACCATTTTTGTCCAAGAGGTACGTAAACGCCGCAAAGTATGTAAACAGACTGAATTAAGCGCGGTCCCTGCACGTGTCGCGTTGTAAAATAATAGGTTTGTTCCAACACATCAAGAAACCGTTCTTGGAACGGTGACGTGCGTGTGAAATAGCAAAAATGCGTTCCAACCACGAGAGAACCGTTAAGCGAACGATAATTATTTTGTTCCAACCCGATTTGGTATCGTTATGGAACTGGTTCAAGAACGATGATTTCGATACTTGACTGAAAGCAGGTATCAAGGGAACTGACTTGCGCAGTACATATATCCATATCTAGTTAGGTTAGTTGCCTTGATTTGTTGTTTTTGTATTTGTTGAATTTTCTGGGAATGATCTTTTCATATTTGATTGTGCTATCTATTATAAATAAACAGTTTTTCACTTAACAACATGTACCATATAAACATAAAAGTATGGTTATGTTTGATACGTTCTAGATTTATGATTCGAGTCAGTAACCAAACCGTTCCAACCACGATTTATTTTGTAATCGTTATTAGAACGGTAAACACTTGGCGACTGCGTAACAAATCCATAAGAACGATATCGATAACGATTCAGGAACGATTACAATTTGTTTGTTGGAACAAACTTAATGTTTTGCTAATTCCGATAAACTTATCGGAACGTATTACTAGAGCCGCCAAACTCGGAGCTGCTTCTTTTGTGCGCGGTTGCATGTATCAACATGAATACATTTTTAAAGCTTATCGGCGCATATAGACAAGCGCGAGAAACCAGCTTTCTTTGTGTTCTCGCCCATAGTGATATGTAGATTGTTTCGTTGGACAGTCTGTGTGGTGTCATAATTATGTTTAAATGAGTGTCAATAAGTATCAGTATCAATAAATTTCTAGCTTCCAAGGTTTATTAATTAATAAAAAGTTTATTTACTAGACTCTATAATGTATATAAAATCCTGCCAAAAATTATTGAATAGTGAAAAAATTTAAAGAAAAAAACAAATATTTTTCACATTTTTTGTTTAGGTCAAACGTAAAAAATACTAATCTTTACGCATATTCAATTTATTTGGAGTATCTCTGCTTTTGTTGTTTAATACAGGTTTGAAACACCAGTATTGATTCCACAGCTAAAATTATATGTATATTATTGCTAAAAAAATGACCAAAAACGATTATGCTATTAAAAATAAATTTGTTGAAAGTCTAACTGTATAAAATTTTCTCGAAATTAAAGAATCATGTTATTTTCTATTGTAAATTTTAATTTTGTTAAATTTATTGGTCTATCCCATAGTGATTTTGGACTATTCGATTTTAATAGGATTGAACGAGTTGGTTGAAGTAAACTTTTCACTCTACTCGGACAACAGAATGTATCTCTCAATTACTTTTACCCATCATTCTTCCGCTCTTCATACTGGGCAGTATAAGCGTGGCACTGAAAAATATAGAAAGCAACATAACATCTGGAATTACTACGATGCGAACCCTAAAGACCAAGATTCCTACGTTGTACTATCAAAGCAAAACATCTTTCACAACTTTGAGTATGAGCGTAGGGTCTGGTTGATACCATTGCCTTATGTTAAGTCAACATTCTTCTTCTATAACTTTTGTTTCAATATTTTTTTTACTACTACTACCACTAATTTGGTCAGGCGAACCTTAGCCAAGACAAACTCAAGCCAAGGTTCCAGCACTGAGGCCACAGGCGGGCCCATTGTGCCATTCCTGCTACTTATGCATCGATGAAGGACTCAATCCTCTTCAGTGGATGCCCGCTTATGTCCCCAGGGACAGGGACTCCGAAGATTCGCCTGCGTAGCACAGCCCAATGTGGACATACGAGGAGAACATGGTCCGACGTTTCGTCAGCCATGCCGCAACCCCTGCATAGGGGGATTTCCTCTAAACCTAGGTTACAGAGGTGTTTCCTCAGACAGCAGTGCCCTGTTAGGAGTTCTGCTATTTTTTTTAACCTACACCTTGGTAGTTCTAGAGCAGCTCTAACATGTCCATCAGTCCATCCCCTCAATAGGAGCTTGGTCTGTCTGAGACCCTGTAGAACCCTTCAGTAAGCAAGGTGCTGGTTTCTCAACCAGTTCCTCGTGTCTCCTCTTCCTCTTCCAGTTCCTTTTTAACTCCTCTTGGTCTTGGTTTTGCAAAATTGCTAGACTTCAAGACCAAAACCGATTCTGCTCATCACTATATTGTATGAGTATTTGTTTTTATTGTTTAATGAAAAGTTTACTCCACACATGAATTACGAAAATCGAAATTGGTGTATTTAAAAGAAATTTGGTAATATAAAATATAAAGCAAAAAATAATATTATTTCAATTACCTCCACATAATAGACTGGGATTCACGATTGAGCCTACGCTAAGGCTAAGGTTCGACGGTTTTGAAAGATGGTTTCCAGCAAAATTTGTAGAAAATTCCATCCTTCCTAGTTTTTATAAGAAATGCAAACAAGATGTTCTCAAAAAAACTGATTTTTGCGATCTTCTGCCAAAGAAAAAAAGTTCAAAATGTCGTTACGCTGCCTGTTTTTCAAAATTAATTTTTGAAATATCTCGAAAATTATTCTAATTAAAAAAAATTACTTTGTGTCAGTTTCAAAGTTTAAAAAATCTCGAATTTGTGAAATTTTGAATTTTTCAAAATTGTCAAAATAAAATAAATTTCATAATTCCAGGATTCTGCAAACCTTGAAACTGACACTAAGAAATTTTTTCAATTGCAATAGATTTCGGAATATTTAAAATCTAAATAAAAAAAAATAGAAAAAATGCAGAATTTCATCCTTCCTAGTTTTTATAAAAAATGCAAGAAATATGTTCTCAAAAAATTGATTTTTGCGATCTTCTGCCAAAGAAAAAAAGTTATGCAAATTCCAAATGTCGCTACACTGCCTGTTTTTTTAAACTTATGTTTGAAATATCTCGAAAACTATTCCATTTAAAAAAATCACTTTGTGTCAGTTTCAAAGTTTAAAAATTTCGAATTTGTGAAATTTTGGATTTTCAAAAATTGTCAAAATTGACGATCGACAATAAATTTCATAATTCCAGGATTTTGCAGACCTTGAAACTGACACTAAGAAATTTTTTTAATTGCAATAAATTTCGAAATATTTAAAATATAAATGAAAAAAAATAAAAAATTTCGTCCTTACTAGTTTTTATAAAAAATGCAAACAAGATGTTCTCAAAAAAACAGATTTTTGCGATCTTCTGCCTAAGAAAAAAAGTTATGCAAATCCAAAATCTCCCTATGTCGCCTGCTTTGATGTTTTGAGCATTATCATAATTTTATGATCAAACGATTTTCTTATTAATTGCTAAACGCAAATGAAACATCCACTTTCTTTTCTGAAATTCATTTAAGTAATTGATTTTTAGCTAAATAAATTATTCTGAGCATGAGCAAAGTTCTCCACTGATATTCTTTTGAAATTTTCCTATTTCTACAACAGGTTTAATAGTTTTTCCAGCATTCGACGGAAAGTGAAGTGTATTAGATTAGTTTGAGCTGATCGAATTGATTCAAACTTCTACTTATCAACAAATTGACCTGAAAATCTTTACTGTGTTCACTCTAATAGAAACTTTCTATTCGATTCTTATTCTTTCGTTGGTGACGATGTAACAGCATTGGCGATTCACTTGATTGCAAGTCGACACCGTCTAGAGTATTGTTTTTTTTTTCGCAATTTTCATTTTTGAAAGAAGAACGTAAACAGAATTTCAATTACTGAATTATTACTGCGAGAGTGGGAAAAGTATTCGAATTATTTACTGACAATTTTAGGAATATTATAGAAACACTCATTTTTGAATTGAATCTCATCTGACGTTTTTTAACAAGAAATAACACAATGACATTTTGAATAAATATCAAAACTATGGTAGCAAAATTTTTGACAAGGTGATTGCATCAGGTAACTTTTTTGTTAGTAGAAAACACCTTTTGGCAGCGAAAGGTGAAATGGTCAAATCGAATACCCAATCGGAAAAGCTTGTGTAGGCAAAATTGTTCTCAAGGTTTCATTCAATTTTGTTGCTTTTCCGTAATTCCGCTTATGAAATTTTTGATAAATCCACTTGCCAAACAGCAAACTTCTACATTTTTTTCGAACATAAAAAGTAACGTAACGTGATAATATTTCGATTTCCGTTTAAAAAAAATGTTGAATAAAAGTTTTTTCAATTAATCCAGACTATCCACATAAGTCGATTAGAACTACCGCTGCTTCAAAATAACTAATTAACAAATTATTTTAAATAGTATCTACACCATGTATATACAGTGTGACCCATTTTGTTTGGAAGCACCCCTATAAAATCGGCATTTTTCAACCGATTTTGATTTAGTCTTTTTTGTTAGATTCAGTATCAAAAACAGAATTTGAGCACAAATTTTCATACCATAATAGCTATTTTCAAGGCCCTCTACGTTAATTTTTCTTTGCCAAAAAAGACGAAAGTATATTAGGCATTTTTTTTTCTCAAATATGACTACACCACTGGATTCAGAATCATCACAAATGTAAACTATCAAAATTTTATAAAAAAAGTTCTATTAACAACAAAGTTATCACTACATGAATTTGGAAAAAGTTGTTTTTTAATCAATTTTTTACTAAGAGTGTAGACACTTTTTAAAAATGGCAACATGGTAAACAAAAACTAGGACTCAAACATATTGCACTGTAAAAATTCGAAGCCGATACCTTAACCCGTTCTGGAGTTATAGCTTCTGAGAGTAATGTAAAATTGTGCTGATGTGACGAAAATACAAATTAACACCAAATAATATATTTTGATTATTGAACTACTTAATAATAATTTAATTCTACATTTTTGTAGCCTCGACTAGACCTCCGTTAATTTCCACACATTTCTCGTATCGTTTGCGACTATGTTTTATTTCATGTGGCGTTATTCCAGCACACGCCTGTCGTATTTTGTCACACAGTTCTGCTCTATTCCTTGGACGTGTCTTATACACTTTTTGTGTCAAAAGACCCCACAGATAAAAATCCAATATAGTTAAATCGGGCGATCTAGGAGGCCATTCGATTAACTCGTACCGCGACCTATCCAACCATTTGGAAATTCTTCGTTAAGCCACTGCCTGAAAATCCTAGAATAGTGTACAGAACAACCATCTAACTGAATATCAAATTTCTTCTTTCTGCTAGTGGCAGTTCGTCAATCACTGCGGATAACTCACCTTCCAAGAATTCTATGAAGTTATTGGCGTTCATGTTACCCTCAAAAAATAATGGACCTATTATCCTATCTTAAAATTCCGGCTTCGAATTTTTACAGTGCAATATGTTTAAGTCCTAGTTTTTGTTTACCATGTTGCCATTTTTAAAATGTGTCTACATTCTTAGTAAAAAATTTATTAAAAAACAACTTTTTCCAAATTCATGTAGTAATAACTTTGTTGTTAATAAAACTTTTTCCAAATTCATGTAGTAAAAACTTTGTTGTTAATAAAACTTTTTTTATAAAATTTTGATAGTTTACATTTGTGATGATTCTGAATCCAGTGGTGTAGTCATATTTGAGAAAAAAAAATGCCTAATATACTTTCGTCTTTTTTGGCAAAGAAAAATTAACGTAGAGTGCCTTGAAAATAGCTATTATGGTATGAAAATTTGTGCTCAAATTCTGTTTTTGATACTGAATCTAACAAAAAAGACTAAATCAAAATCAGTTGAAAAATGCGGATTTTATAGGGGTGCTTCCAAACAAAATGGGTCACACTGTATTTTCAGTTTTTCATAATCTATTAAATTACAAATACAATCGTAAAGACCGCATAATTCTAACCTTTAATAATTTCAAAGTTACATTGGTTTGTATTTAAAATTATAAAAAAAGTGTTTATGTCAAATAGTAGTAGATTTTTCTGTCAATAATATTAATTAAAAAATTCCAAGGTTGTTGCCAAAATTTCAGGTTTCCCGCTAAAAATTTCAGGTTTCTAGTTAAGAATTTCAAGTTTCCCGCCGAAATTCCAGGTTTTCGACATAAACAATTTTTTTATGATTTTAGATTCAAACCAATCTAACTTTAGAATTATTAAAGGTTAGAATTAAACGGTCTTGACGGTTGTATTTGTAATTTAATAGATAATGAAAAACTGAAGATAATATATACAAGGGGTACTATTTGAAAAAATATTTTAATAAGTTATTTTGGATCAACGGTGCACCCTGTATACTTCTAATCGACTTATGCAGCTGGTCTGGATTATTTGAAAAAACTTTCATTCAACATTTTTTTTTGTAAACCTAACGGAAATCGAAACATCACAAAGAAATTATAACAATTCATATCGAGCACCCCACACTATAACCATAATTAATTAGAGCGTTTAAAGGTTGCATTATAAATGGAACGCCCTACTATATTCTATTGTCATCGGTCCTTGACAAGTATGCAAAAAACATGTTTAATTAACCTGAGCGTTTAAAGTGGATAAAAATCGAGTTTAAAGGTTGCGCTATAAATGGAACACCCTGTATTTTACTACCATATTGTATCAACATCGGTACTTGACAAGTGTGCAAAAAAAATTTTAAATTAATATGAACGTTTAAAGGCTGCGTTATAAATGGGACACCCTATATTTTACTACTATATTATGTTGTCATCGGTCCTTGACAAATGTGCCAAAAAAATTTAAATCAATCTGAGCGTTTAAAGTCGATAAAATTCTGGTTTAAAAGTTGCGTAATAAATGAAACACCCTATACATGTATTGTCATCGGTCCTTGACAAATGTGCAAAAAAATTTCGAATTGATATGAACGTTTAAAGGCTGCGTTATAAATGGAGCACCCTATATTTTATTACTATATTGTATTGTCATTGGTCCTTGACAAGTGTGCAAAAAGAAATTTCGAATTAATCTAAGCTTTTATAGGTTGCGTTATAAATGGAACACCCTATATTTTACTACTACTATATTCTATTGTCATCAGTCCTTGATAAGTGTGCAAAAAAATATTCAAATTCATCTGAGCTTTTAAAGGTTGCGTTATAAATGAAACACCCTATATTTTACTACAATAATGTATTGTCATAATATGTACTTGACTAGTGTGCAGAAAAAATTTCGAATTAATCTGAGCTTTCATCGGTTGCGTTATAAATGGAACAGCCTATATTTTATTACATTATTCTATTGTCATCGGTCCTTGACAAGTGTGCAAAAAAAATTTCGAATTCATCTGTTTTTATAGGTTGCGTTATAAATGGAACACCCTATATATTACTACTATATTGTATGGTCATTTATCCTTGACAGGTGTGCAAAAAGAAATTTCGTCGGCTACAACCATACATAGGTACAGGCCGTGTTAATAAAAGCGTGTTAAAAAGAAGACGAATCTAACCCAACTTTTTTTAGCAAAATAGCTTGTTATGCAAATTTTCTTTCAACTTTAAATTCATATTCTGTAACTAAATGGTACAAAAGTGAATATGTCAAACAAAGCGAAAGTATAGTATAGAATAAAGATATTAGAATTGATCAAAATGATTTATCATATTGTGTTCTATTCTAACATTTTTTCGTCATTGGTATAATCAAAAACAGATAAATATGTAATACAAATTGTTAATATATTAATGTATGTAATACTCGACTTACCAAAAATCGCCGAAACTACTTTGAACTTTGGCTCACCTATTCATCAAAACCACCAATGTATTTTTTAACCAAGTTTGTAATTCGAAACTCAACACACACAAGCAAAAGTTTTGAACGGTCTGTTCAGTTTTCCACTCTTATTTTTAATTATAAATAAATTGTATACCTACCGACATTTTCCAATTAAAAAGAAATTATAAAACACACCGAATTAAATAAATACACTACCTACCGTCAGAACAAGACTTACCGATTCAACGTATCATGAAAAATCTGTTAGTAAACAGAAACATCCTAAGAAAACGTGAAATCAAACAAAGCAACAATAAAGGTATTTTTCTTAGTTGGCTATTTTCATCAGGTGTACCTACCTATGTAAATTTAAGTTTCTTCTCTTTCCTTCTTCACCATTGAAATAAGACATAAGATAGACTGCTGGAGTGACGTTTAGATAATTTCGGAGTATAAAGCATTAAAATATACTATTTCATACAAAATAAGATGTAGCAATGGTTTATAATAAAAATTTAAAAACAGTTTAAGGAAAATTATTATACCCATGTGGCAATATTTACTTTAATGTTGAAATCTGTACCTGTTTTGTTCAAAATTTTCATCATTCAGATCCGAAAGTTGACGGAATCTCCCGATTATTTTTCAATGATTATAGATTTTCATACATTGAAATTGAAAATTTAAATAACCTAGTAGATCCTGTAATAAATAATGGAATTTGGTATCTTCCTAGCTTAAATAAGGGGTAGTTTGGGAGGCTTGATACTTAAAAATTTACACTTTTGCCTCTATAATAAATAATCTCAAAGCAGTAATAATATTTGTCAAAATTTAATTATAAAAAGAAAGTATATATTTTGACACAGTTAACCATCTAATTTTTGTATTATATCAATAAAAATAAGTACAAAATTCTAAAAACTTACAAAGCAAACATCGACGAAGGGCATTCCTTGTGCAGCAATTTTACCATCACTTTCACTAAGCTGTTCGTTCAATTTTCACTATAAAAGTCATGAAAATCATAAAATTTAATTCGATTATCGTGATTAAAGGTCTTTTTTTGAAAAATACACTCCCGATATACAAACCCGACGATTGTAAAATTCTTATTAGGAATAAATGCGAACTAAAGTACAGGCAACAAATATAAACGTGTTTTATTGGCTACCTTCAATCAGTCGTTGTAGGTACCTTTTTTTGCAGGAACAAAAAACAAATTGACTGATAAACCGAGTAGGTTTGTCGTCATAAGAGCATATAAAATTTCAACCTAGAACGTATAAAAAACTTAGATGTTTTAATTTTTAATTCTCGTCTTTAAATGAGTTGAAATAATTGGAAAATAACATAGGCGTGCTAATTGTAATTAAATAAAGTAGGAGCATACATACATGTAATAGATTAATTTTGAATTTATTTATTAAAATAAAAACATTGGAGAGTACTTTATAATGTTACTAATTATGATTATGATGGAATTTTTGAGAAGGGTTAATATTTTTGTGAAAATTTGCATTCACCATGGGAGTACCATACAATTTTTAAAATAGAAACATTTATTTGCAAAATTTTCTATCTACCATGGACGTAAGATGAAGTTTGTGTAAGGGAATTATTGATTTCTAAAACCTCTCATTTACCATGGGCGTACGATAAAAATTTCAAAGGAGGTTAATTTATTGGGACAAATTTCCGCCCATCGTGGGCGTATGGTAAAATTTTTGAAAAGGGTTAATTTTTTTGTAAAAATTTGCATTCACCATGGGAGTATTATACCTACAATTTTTAAAATGGAAACATTTATTTGCAAAATTTCCTATCTACCATGGACGTAAGATAAAGTTCGTGTAAGGGAATAATTGATTTCTGAAAATTCTCATTTACCATGGTCGTACGATAAAAATGTTAAAGGGGGTTAATTTCTTTGAACAAATTTCCTCCCATTATAGGCGTATGATAATATTTTTGGAAAGGGTTAATTTTTGTGTGAAAATTTCCATTTACCATGGGAGTACTACACAATTTTTAAAAGAGAAATATTTGTTTGCAAAATGTTCTACGTACCAAGGACGTGAGATAAAATTTGTATAAGGGAGGCACTGATTGGTAAAAATTCCCATTTACCAGGGGCGTACTTTGAAATTTTTTCAGGGGTTAATTTATTTGGACAAATTTCCTCCCACCATAGGTGTATCATAATTTTTTTTAGGGGTTCATTTTCTTGTGAAAATTTCCACTTACCATGGAAGTACCATACAATTTTTAAAATGGAAACATTTATGTGCAAAAATTTCTATCTACCATCTACGTAAGATAAAGTTCGTGTAAGGGAATAATTGATATTTGAAAATTCTCATTTACCATGGTAGTACGATAAAAATGTTAAAGGGGGTTGATTTATTTGAACTAATTTCCTCCCATTATAGGCGTATGATAACCTTTTTGAAAAGGGGTTCATTTTCTTGTGAAAATTTTCATTTACCATGGGAGTACCATACAATTTTTAAAGAAGAAATATTTGTTTGTAAAATTTTCTATTTACCATAGACGTGAGATAAAATTTGTATAAGGGAGTCACTGATTTGTGAAAACTCCCATTTACCATGGGCGTACGTTAACATTCTTTAAGGGGGTTCATTTACTTGGACAAATTTCCTCCCATCATAGGCGTATGATGAAATTTGCATTCACCATGGGAGTACCATACAATTTTTAAAAGAGAAATATTTGTTCGCAAAATGTTCTACGTACCATGGACGTGAGATGAAATTTGTATAAGGAGGTCACTGATTAGTAAAAATTCCCATTCACCAGGTGCGTAGTTTGAAATTTTTCAAGGAGGTTAATTTATTTGGACAAATTCCCTCCCATCATAGGCGTATGATAATATTTTTTAAAAAGGGATTCATTTTTGTGTGAAAATTTCCACTTACCATGGAAGTACCATACAATTTTTAAAATGGAAACATTTATGTGCAAAAATTTCTATCTACCATGGACGTAAGATGAAGTTTGTGTAAGGGCGTACGATAAAATTTTAAAGGTTGTTTATTTATTTGGACAAATTTCCCCCCATCATGGGCGTATGAAAAAATATTTGAAAATGGTTCATTTTTTTGTGAAAACTTCCATTTACCATGGAAGTGCGATGAAATTAATATAAGGGATTAATTTATTTGGACAATTTCTCCCATCATGGGCGTCCGACAAAATTTTTAAAAGGCATTAATTTGTTTGTGAGAATTCTATATCATGAGCGTACCACAACATTTTTCGAGCTGGTTAATTTATTTGATAAAATTTCCATTTGCTATGGAAGTAAGAAAAAGAATTTGAAAGTGGTTCCTTTCACTTTTGCTTCACTTCTATCGGCACTTCTCAAGACTGCCTATTTGCTTTTTTTTGATACCGATTCGTCTGAAATAAATGAAAAGGTACGCCGCTGAATTCCTCTTGACACGAAACCCCTTCTATTTGAAATGTCTGTGGCAGTAACATTAAGTTTGTTTTTGTAGTGACAACCGAGTTAGTGTAAGAGAGAGACTGCGAATGCTACCGTGTTGAAACTTATTAGACCACCAAGCTGTCTAAGCTGCCATTCTTGGCTGTCTCGTTGATGCTCACCAGAAATGTTGTAAATCTAAATATTCAGTTTTGAGATTATAAGCTGATTCGACTAGGTTTATTTTGACGTGATAAGAATATTTTCTAAGGATTATATAGGAAATTTCATCATATATGAATACTGATAACGATATTTTACTATGCGAGAAAGGAAATGACTAATGTACTTTGTGGCGGAACTATCTAAAGCAGGTAAGATGTGAAGAAACATTGCCGATTCCTCACATAAAAGTATCAGTGGCGTAATAGTATATTACAGTAAAAGGGTGGAAGGTTGAGATTCCTACACTAAGCGTCATGGTGCGAAGATAATTGAAAGATCAATGAAAAACCGTCTATTGCATTTTTTTTATATATAAAATCTTGAAATTTTAATAATTGGGAATGTTTTATGTCCTTGATAAAGTATTTAACTCACTTAGTAATAAACTTTTCACGGTTTCGTTTTTTTTGTGATTTAGCGAGTGCCTTCGATTGTGTTGATCATGAAATCTTGATGAATAATCTGGAATATTATGGCATCCCTGGTTTTCCTTAAAAATAGTTTGAATCTTTCCTTAAGTGTGGAATACTGACACATTAAACATGTGTCTAAATAGCTTGATTCTTCTACTGCTGATAGTCTCTGAGACGTTCCTCAGGAACTAAGTAGAAGTAAGGGGGCACAACAGATCTTTTAGGTCCCAGTGAATATCACCCCATTATACATACATTCATACTACTTTAACAACTCGCTCTTCTTAGTTGGAATCGTACTTTCGCAATGGTTTGCTTTTCAGGGGGTCTTGTAATTTGTCTTCTTCGAATCTATCTACAAGCTATTCATAAGGACGCACCGGAATTCGGTCCCGCTACCTGCGGAAGGGACTACCTGTAACGGATTAAATTCGAAGTGTGGTCACATCAGCGAAAATGCGATTTCGGAATTGGGTCCCATGTACCTACTTTTTGTTTAATTTGACTTTTATTTTCCTTCACATTTTTTTGGGCTTAGGACCAACAGTACACACTTATTGTTGTTGTACTGGCATGTTTAAAAATTTACGCTAAATGCGTATCGTCAAAAATAAAAACAGTACGTGAAATAATAACCCAACCAAACCTACCCCTACCAAACCACCTTCGTATTTTTAGTCAATTTTTTTGTAGAATAAATTATAATAATTTTCAATAATAACCCAACCAAACCTACCCCTACCAAACCACCTTCGTATTTCTAGTCAATTTTTGAAGAATACATTATAATAATTTTCAATAATAACCCAACCAAACCTACCCCTACCAAACCACCTTCGTATTTTTGAAATCTACCTGCTTCGACAGCGGACCGAATTACGAAATCACCCTTTCGGATTTGGACAAGGTCCCTGTGAGCAGGTAGCGCTTTTGCTAGGTACCCGGACCGAATTCCGAAACACCGATTCATCACATTCATGGTTTAAGTAGTAGGACGCATTGCCAATTCTATTTAAAAAAATACAAAATATTAACTCTACGGGATCTGTTCATTTTGGAATCAGTGTGTTGGGTTCAACACTTTCACAATTTAACTGAGTGGACAATTCATAGTTACCCAACTTGAAAAAAAAACTTTCGATATTTTTTAACGGTTCCCATCTCTTTTCTGGTAAAAAGTTCCATTACCTTCAACCCCAAAAAATTATTTAATAATCCATTGAAAAGTTACATTTTGGGTTGCGTTTTTTAGAGGACGCAATTTTATTTTTTTGATGTGTAGGGGGGGTCAGTGTAAAGCCAAAACCAAGTTTGTGGGGTCGCCACCCTTGTCCCACGGCCGCCATCTTGAAAATAGGGGTTGAAATGGTATTTACGATATATCTCTTAAACTATTTATTTTATAAAAAAAATTTGTCAACATTTTTTGTTGCAAATTAAATTCTCTACAACTTTGCTCCAGTAACTTTTTGTCGTAGAACTATAAATAAAAAAGTTATAAGCGAAAATCTTCGGAAATTTGAGAAAAAAATTTATATTTTTCGATGTAACTTTTTTTTTTATCATTTTACGAAAAAATGATGTCTGACCATTTTTGTACATCGTTTTTTGAGGAACAACTTTTATTCGCATCATTTTTTCATTAAGTCAATAGCTAAGGTTTTACAGCGCTCCGAAGTGAGTACTATTTTTCAGTACTCTTAACTATACCTATATTATACGTGTGTACCTATAACATGTCATCAGTTATTGTTTGTATTTTTTTTCTTTTTTTTTTACTTTATTATTATAACTTTTTTAATTACAAATTTTGCAATATTATTAATAATTAATTATTGACTCTTTTCCCCACCACCCACGAGGTAGAGTCTAGAGGCGCGTTTTTTTTACGTGGTATCCCCAATAGGCATAATCCACGGTGATTTTCTAAATTAGAACTACTCCGTCCTCAGTCGTTTCGATGGACCAGGCTGCGGTTCAGCATCTGATCGGCTTTCTGAATTAAATACCAGTGGGAGAACTGGAGAAGGAAGGGGTGTTAATGTTGGCGGTTCATCATCAAAGTCATTTTCATTTATTAATTCTGAGAGTTCCATTACGTTGCTGCAAGTCTCTCCAGAACAATGGAAGCACACTGCAGAACATTTCATTCCTGCTTTTCGGCATCCACACATCGCTCCACAGTTTCCTTTGCATTTGCAAAAGATCAATTTTAGAAGCTCAGGGGGTGCTGGAGGTTTAGAGTTCTGCACTGGCATCAATAATTTTCCACATTTTTTCCAGCCCCAGTCTTCAGGATCATTATAATTACCAAGCCACGACTGGACCTGATGGTAGACTCGGAAAGTATGAAAGCGAGCTGTGTCTTGTGTTGGAGGAAGTGAGGATAAGTTAAATGTACTTTTTGTCACTGCCTTGGCGAATTGTTTGTATCTTAGGCTGTCAAGAGAATTATCATCTTTATTACCACCATATAAAGAGATAAAAAAACGTTCACCAATCACAGTGAGCAAAGCAGGGTCAACTCTCTTGTTGAGAAACAAAGCCGTTCCACTTGCAAACTCTAAATGTTTCTCCAGGGTTTTCACAAATTTCATTTTACCGATATTGAAAGGAGCTGAAGTTGTGTCACATCCGGAAAAAGCATGAAGAAACAGCAAGTTAAAAAAAAGAAAAAAAAAACAAACAATAACTGATGACATGTTATAGGTACACACGTATAATATAGGTATAGTTAAGAGTACTGAAAAATAGTACTCACTTCGGAGCGCTGTAAAACCTTAGCTATTGACTTAATGAAAAAATGATGCGAATAAAAGTTGTTCCTCAAAAAACGATGTACAAAAATGGTCAGACATCATTTTTTCGTAAAATGATAAAAAAAAAGTTACATCGAAAAATATAAATTTTTTTCTCAAATTTCCGAAGATTTTCGCTTATAACTTTTTTATTTATAGTTCTACGACAAAAAATTACTGGAGCAAAGTTGTAGAGAATTTAATTTGCAGCAAAAAATGTCAACAAATTTTTTTTATAAAATAAATAGTTTAAGAGATATATCGTAAATACCATTTCAACCCCTATTTTCAAGATGGCGGCCGTGGGACAAGGGTGGCGACCCCACAAACTTGGTTTTAGCTTTACACTGACCCCCCCTACACATCAAAAAAATAAAATTGCGTCCTCTGAAAAACGCAAGGTAATGCCTAAAAAATGTAACATTTCAATGGACTATAATGCTTTAGAATTAAAAGTGGTAAATACATTTAATATGTTCCGAAGTTTGACAAAGGCATTTCTGCTTGAAAGACCCTCTATTACTCAGTGGCAAAATTGTATAATCTACCCCAGACTTTCAAGTTACATTGACATAATTTAATATTTAGTATGCAGTACGATGGTTTATAATTTACTAGAGTGTATTTATTAATTTTGACGTTAGAATTGTCAATAATACCAAATTATTACTTTCCGTTCTACATTCGCCTTATTTGTCGTGGACAAAGTATAGTATTCTACTCGCTATTTATGGCTATTCTAAATTGCTCATTTAATAATATACTATAATATTTTGTTGTGAACTTTATATTTTGTCTTTTATTAAATTATGTCGCTTTGTCCAGTATCTTATTTCACTCTCTTAAACATGTAGCTGGTTTATTAAATTTTGTGCCATATCGAATACTGATCAAATATTGGGATACAGAGTTCCTATTAGATGTAAACTTGTATTTTAATGGATATAATCAAAGTATATGTTCTTAATATATAATGGAAAAATGAAAGTTTGAGTCTATTAACCCAACATTATTCATTACATTGTTCTTAGATAAACGTGTTCAACACAAAAACTCCTTTTCTACAAAAAAAAAACAAAATTTTAGAATACTCGTAAATGGTAGCTATTTTTGAACTTTTTATTGTTCTGACAATTGAGGTACATAAAACCAATTGTTTTGCGGCTGGCCTTGCGTTCATTTGTTTAATACCGACATCATGAGGGTTGTGAGGCTGACTTTAAATGTGAAAATCTACAACACTTCTAGCGGAAACAGTAAATTACTGGTTTCCCGTTTTTTCGTTGTTTACATATGAAAATAGGAGTAATTTACGTTGTTTTTATTGAACGTTAATAGTTGAAAGGAATGAATTGTATATTTTTTTAAAAAAAGGTTTTGTTGCCATAAAAAATATAAGACTCCTTACCATAATTGACTTGTTTTAAGTTGCTTTGAGCTGCAATAGAAAAGCAGAATCTTCACGGTCAAGTGACTTAATTGGATATCAAAGATATGAATATAATTCTTTCAAAATATACATTGACTGTTTTTTAAATAGTTTTATGGCAACCTTTTAGAAGAATTATTATTATAATAGTTCAAAAGCTGGCAATCTCACGAAATAGATAATTCTAGTATGGCTGGTTTTTGAATAACTGGTCTTTACTGGTGCCTGGGATCCGTTGCGTTTACCTGTGAACATGATGGGGTGACATTCACTGAGACCTGAAAGATCTATTGTGCCCCTTTACTTCTACTCAGTTCCTGGAGGAAATTTACGCCATAGTTTCATATGTGGAGAGATTGGAGCAAGCCAATCTCATACATGAAACAATAAAAATTTTCTTGTACAACCAAGTGGCTTTGAAAGCACTTAGCTGGTTATTGGTTTTTAGACTGCCAAAAAAGACTCTCCTCAATAGGAGAACGCAATAAAATATTGCTGGTCTGGATCCCTGGACATTCTGGCATAGAAGGAAACGAGAAGGCAGACTCTCTTGCAAAGGAGGGTGCCGCACGTGTTTCTATCGGACCAGAACCTACAATTGGCATCTCAATAAGTTTTGCCAAACAAGCACTAAATACCTGGATGGCACGAAGAGCTTTAGACTTCTGGTATAATTTACAAATTTTAGACTTTAGCAAGCATGACCTTCGTTGTCTATCAAGCCTTTTAACAGACCATTGTCTTCTCAATCATCAGATGCTAAAACTTGGCCTGTCGGAAGATCGGACTTGCCGTCTTTGTCTGGAAGATGATGAAACAGCAGAGTATATAATTTGTTCCTGCCCCACCGCGGCTCGAATCAGCTATCTGATGTTTGGCAGGGTTTCCTCTCGCCCTCGGACCTGAAATATCATTCACCAAATAAACTAATCGGCTTTGTTAAGAAGCTGAATTTGTTTGGTGAAATCTGAATAGGTGTGAGCCACGATAGACTCTTGCGAGTCGCAGTGGAGGGCCTTATATAGACCCACTCGCCATGAATCTAAAGTCTCAGAGACTAGTAGCTCCTTTAGTCCTCTTTTTCTGAGTAATTTTAGGATATCTGCAGGCTTCAACTTGGGAAAATGTCTCACTTCTATCCAATAATCTCCTATGTGCTCTAGGATTCGGAATTGCTGTGAAATTGGCAAGTATGTGGATGAAGGCTTCTTCCTCCATGCCACAGAGCATATTCTCAGACTAGTATGGTTTATTCATTTTTACTTATATTAAGTTTTTGACTATGTATATCCGTACTCATTTTCTTTTAGAATTACGATATCTCAGAAACGGTGGTTCTTAGATAGAAAAGTATGATTCATGTTTGTAGATAATTTGATGATCTACAGTTTTGGTTCCAACTGGTTTTTTGATAAAATGTACCGTTCTCAAGAAAAATCCAAAAAACCGAAAATTTTGATATTTACCCTCGAATAACTTTTTTAGCCCACATGGGATCGATGTGAACTTTCATAAATTTGTTTCTAATGGTGTACTTAAGGTCTCTGTCAAAAATCAGCTCTGTCGGAATGTTATATATAGGGTGTTGAAGAGAAACTATACACATTTTTTACAATTATGTCGAAAATATTATTATTTTAAGTCCCTGGTTGAATGATTGTATTATTAATGTTTTCTTCGCAACAAACACTTTATCGGTGAAAATATCAATTCCGATAACCAGTTTTCAATCAAAATACAACGTGGAAAATGAAAATCAAATTTTTATTAAATCAATCAACTATAGAAACGTGTTTATTTTGATGCGTGATAACCTTTTCTTCTCTCTATTTCTCGATTTTCTTATTAGTCGATGTCATGTCTTTCAACAAGTGAATCAATAAACGATCACATGTTTTCGTAGGGAGTCTCGAGTCAACGTTGACAATAAGGGTGCTAGCTTATGTGACAATCAAGTCTTTTTTTCTTGAAGTTGTTTGAATAATAAAGTTAGAAAAATAGGAAATAATGAGGATGTTTAATCTGTAAAGCATTATTATACAAGATAGTTCAATTGAAACCCATCTTTGGTCCAGGAAAAATTTATTGACAGTACAAATAACTACCACTACAATTGAGGCACATATCCCACTGTTTCACCAACCGATGTATACCCTGCTTTTAGAATTCTTGTGGCCATGCTGCTGGAAGAATTCTTTCACAGCGTTTTGTACTTCTGCGTCCGACTGAAAACGGTTACCTTTTAACGCCTTTTTTAGTGGCCCAAAGATGTGAAAACCGCAAGGCGATAAATCGGGACTATAGGGTGGATGCTCTAATATCCTCCATTTCTTTCGTTGCAGATTTTCTTTCACTACGTTGGCAACATGAGGCCGAGCATTATCGTGAAGCAGAATAACACCACGTGAAAGCTTCCCTGGACGTTTTCTTCTTATTGCTTGATGGAGCTTGTTCAAAGTTTCATTATACAGGTTTGCGTTGATATGCACTTTAGGTTCTGTAAACTCTATCAGCAAGGGTCCTTCATGGTCGAAAAAAAATGTCAACATCACCTTGCCTGCAGAAGGTTGAACTTTAAACTTCTTTGGTGGCGGAGAATTTGCGTGTTTCCATTGCATCGATGACAGCTTACTGGATGGTTCAAAATAATGACACCAAGATTCATCGCCAGCAACCATTGACGAGAGAAAGTCATTACCATTTTGACTGTATTCCGTGAGGTGTTGCAAAGACAAGCCCATTCGCAAGCTTTTTTGGTCCTCAGACAAAAGACGAAGAACCCATTGCGCACAAACTTTGCTGTAACCTAGTTTGTGTACGATACTATGGACAGATCCTATACTCACACCAACATTTTCTGAAATTGCTCTGATTTAAATTCGACGATTTTCTCTAATCAGGCCTTCCACACATGCTACATTCCTGTCTGTTGATGCAGTAATCAATGCACCTGGTCGTGGCTTATCATTCGTCCTCTCTTCTACATTCTTAAATTTTCGACACCATTCCTTCACAGTTGGATATGCAAAACATGCGTTTCCATACACTGCTTGCATTCGCGTATAAATTTGCAACGGTTGCACACCTTCAGCACACAAAAATTGAATGACCGCACGCTTATCACATTTGGACGGATTGTTAACAACAAACGCCATTTCAAAGTCACAATACTTAAAATCGCTGTCAAATATAAACAAAATAAACAGATTAGTGTGACGTTTGCATACACTACTGATGTTGGAAAACGTCAGTTGAATGATTACAATTGTTTCCAAGGCTAACCTGACTAAAGATGGTTTTCAGTTGAACAAGCCTAGTAGTATAAACAATATTCAAGACTTAAAATATTCTTCTCCAAAACAGAGCACTTTTGGAAAGTGCTTGAAGCATATTCGGTGCTTTAAGCCATGTGCTTCAATTACTTCTGGAAAAGAGTATTTGGTGCTTTGTAATTAAAGCACTTTGCACAAATGCTTGTGGCTTTCAAGCCTTTTAAGAAAAAAAGAGAATTTTGTTTTGTCATGTTACTTTGTTTTTTTTTGTATTCATATTCTTTTAAGAAATAAAGAGAATTTTGTTATGTTACTTTGTTTTGTTTGTTTTGTATTCCTATTCTTTTAATATAAAATAGCTTAGTATCACTAGTTTTCTTAAAATTAATTCTTCTATTTTTTTAAAACGACTTTTAAAGTTCATTTAAAAGGCTTCAAGCACTCTTAAAGGGCTTTAAGCACTTTCAAAGTGCCTTAAGCTTGCAGCTTTATCAAATATTTTTAACGTTTCAATGGCTTCAAATACTTTATGAGTATTTAATGCTCGGTGCTTGACAGTAAAAGCACTTTTAATGGTACGCTCAACACTAAAGCACTCGATTGAAGTGCTTTGTGCTTGGTAATTGAAGCACTTTCCAAAAGTGCTTTACCCAGCTCTGCTCCAAAATCTATGGCATATACAGAGTGGTTCGAAATTCACTACAGGAATTGTTAATTGTTCTCGGACACGATAGGGAGGTGCGGTTTTCAAAAAACAATTTCTTTTTATATAAAGATTTTTCAGTAAAAATGTTTAATTAGTAAAATCTAATATAAGGTGTTTTAAGAAAATGGTATTTTTTCAATACAAATATCGTCATTTTTTTTCAATGGAACACCCTATGAATATTTTCACACCACTCAGTTAAAATGGGTCAGAAATTTCTGGGATACCGACAGCGACACCCAGCGCGAAATACTTCTAATAATGGAACACACTATAAAATGATGGACAGCAAAGTTAGCCATGATTGTGATTGTGGTATTATTTTTTTAATGAACCTAAATAAGACATTTCTTCACCAAGACGACAAAAATAGAAATAACTGATCATTGAAATATAATTATCAACCTATAATTTTCCGTTTGATTAGAATTCTCTCTGAAAATTACTATGTATTACACTTTTGAAAAAGTAGCAAATTGCCTTTCAGTTACCATCTCATATATACCTATGAATTCGCTTCTATTCATCATTATATTATATAGAGCTTATTCAGTCTCTTTTGAATTGCTCTAGTGAGTATATTATCAAATTCAACCTTTATAAAGATTATCAAAGATGAAATTAACACATCATGGGCTGAAAAGTCCCGGGTCTAACAAAGAAAACACGTTTTTTTTGTTCAAAATTAGTTTTATTCATCAACGTTATTTCCATCAAGAACAACGCAATCATTCCAGCGCCGCTCTAACATTTCAGTGCCACTTTTGTGGAACGATTTATCTTTTGCTTAAAAATAGGACTCAGTGTTAGCGATAACCTCTTCATTCGAGCGAAATTTCTTACCGGCGAGCATTTTTTTTAGGTCTACGAACAGCCAGTAGTCGCTAGGAAGCAAATCTTGCGAATACGGTAATTGTGGGAGCAATTCAAAGCTCAGTTCATGTAGTTTTGCGTTGTCTTGATGGAACAAAATTTTTTTCTTCGCCATATATTGACGTTGATGGTATTTCTCTTCTCAAGATGAATATTACACCACTAACATCCCAAAATACCGAGGCGATAACCTTTCCAGTTGATTGTTGTGCTTTGGGGCGCTTTGGACGAGGTTCTCCAGTTGCTGTCCACTTAGATGACGATCGTTTTGATTCCGGAGTGAAGTGATGGATCCATATTTCATCCATTGTTACATATGGACGCAAAAATTCCAGGTTGTTACTTTTAAACATGGTCAAACACTGCTCAGAAGCATAAACACCTTCTTGTTTTTGGTCAACAGTGAGCAAACACGGCAACCACTTTAAACAGAGCTTTCTCATAGTCAAAGGAAAATTAAAGGAAAATGACAGGACTTAAATAAAAAAAAATTGAAGGTAGTAGGAGTTCACACGAAATGAAAAACATGTATATATTTTCCGATAAATTTCTGATTGAATGAAAACCAACGACAATTATTGTATTTAATGATTTTTTCCTCCAATATCCTGACCAGTATCATCAGGATTAACGATCAATTCCTCACATTCCATATAGTCTCCGTCCTATTTCTGTATTTTATTTTTAAGTTTTCTAGATCTCAAACCATAAGTTTTTTTGTTAAAAGATTTATGTTAATGTAAGAAGTGGTGTACGAACCACTTTGAAGTGAAAAAACACGATTTTACTTTTTATTACAAGCATTAATTTCCTTGTCATATCACTAAGTGCACCATCCCCATTTCTTTCTCACACAAAAACTAAAAAATAGATTTATTTCAAACGATATTCTTTTTCAAACAGCAGAAACTTCAAACGTAATGTGTGTTTGAACATTTTTTAAAGAAAAATAAGGACAGGAATTCTTAAAATTACTTTTTCTACAATCGATATCCAAAGTAGGCATTTGCGCTCGTATTTGACAACGCAAACGTCATCTTTTTCGAGGAATGTCACTTTGTCGCATATAAGCGACTTAATAAAAACAGCGCTCGCTCTCCCAATTATTAACTATAAATCAAATATGCATTGCTCAGAGTATCCAATGTCGACGAGTAAATGACATCTTTCATTTGAGTGAAAAATTTCCTAAATAATAATCGTTTTTGTGGTAATTGCCCATACTGTTGAAGTGCAGGAATAAGTAATTTCGTTATTTAGTAGATCCAAATACTTGTCACCATTCACGTTTCCGTCGATAAAAAATGTGCCTATAAGCATATTTTCGACAATTCCCATGCAAACATTCAACTTCTGTGGATGCTGAGTATGTGCTTCATGAATCCAATGAGGATTCTCATTTGACCAATACCTTGAGTTATGGCGATTAACTGTTCCATTTAAACAAAAAGTTGCCTCATCGGAAAAAACTATGTTAGAAGCAAAATTGTCGTTGACATTACAGATGTCCATTAGCCGTTCGCAAAATTCCAGCCGTCGGTCAAAATCATCGTCTGACAATTCTTGAACCTACTGTACCTTATACGAATGATACTTTTCACTTTTTAATATCTTTCCCACAGAACGTCGACTGATACCATGGTTTAGTGCCAAATTTGTGGTGGAAGTTTGAGGTGATTCTTCTAAATCGATTGCAATATTTTGTTTAACAGTTTCGTTCGTTGCAGTCCGCTGTCTTCCAGGTTTTAGCAGATTTTTTACCATCCTAGTTGTAAAAAAACGTTGTAATGTTTTAGTTACTGTTGAGCGTGATATATGATTTCTCTCCGGATGCTCTTTTTCACTTAATTGAACCATTCTAAATTGTAAAATTTATTTCCGTCAATTAGAATTTGACACTTGGAGAACAGTAAACTCAATATGTATGAGTTCAAAATAACAAGCTCTTCCAAAATCTGTGAAAATATATATGGTGTCCCATTTAAATGAAAAAAGTTGATGGTATTTCCGGTCAAACCGGAAGTATATTATTAACAAAAAAATGTACATCAGATGCATTTTGTTCCATTCCACTTACCTGCAATTTTTCATAAATATCGTTCTTTTCGTTTAAAAGATATTTACTTGGTTCCATACTATTTCCCAACCCCATATACCTAAAACACCATTCATGCTGCAAAGATCTTCAACAAATTACAATAAATTTACTAATTTCTGCCAACTCATTGTCAATTAAATACATTTTTAACGCATGTCCAAACAATTGATTCACAAAAAGTCTAAAACAACAACCACTAATATTATAATTTACCGAATGACAACTACCAACATAAACAGCGCTTAGTAATAGTCTGCGTGAAGGTGCCGAAAAGCAAACTCACATTTAAAATCCATAAACATTATCCAGCAGCATTAAAATCTCGTCCAGCATAAATAACAGTGCGATGGGACTAAATATAAACAAGGCCAACTGCGTTAGTGTTATATAGCCGAAGAAAATTGCAAAATTCAATCAAATATATGAAAAGCTTTGAGTTAGCTGGTAAAAATGTCAAAACTTAATAGCAAGTTTGGTTAATTAATTGATTTTATGTGTTGTTATGGGTTAAAAAGAGTAGCTTCCCTCAGCACGATTAATCATGCAATATGGAGTGAAATATTCAAGTAAAACAAATGAATTTATTATAAAACTTCTGTCTTATAATTACAAACAATTTGGTTCACAAACTAACTCTTGTATTTAAACCTACCGCCATTGCATACATTCATTCAGGAAAATGCAAGATATGTTAGTCACGGATTATTACAGGGGCCTTCTCCGATAAGTCAAGGACACGGTAGAGCCTATAAACAGCTATATGAAGAAACAAAGGCAGATCCAATACTGGGAATGCCAATGGATCAGATTGCTTCACAGTATAGCTTTAAAAATGACACAGTAGTCATTCCAGAGAGAAAGTACTGGGAAGCAGGGCCTCCTATAACAGCGAATCTCAACTGGTACACTGATGGCTCTTAAATAGACTGGAGTAGGAGCCGGAATATATGGGGTACAACGATCTCTCTAAAACTAGAAACTATAAACAGAACGGTTAATTCACATCAAAAATCCTCTTTTCTTCTTGATTGTATTGTCGAATTGGCCTCATTCTTTATAAACAAACATTTATTAAAGGTTAAAACCGTTAAGTGGTTTAGCAACAAATGTCTTTCTTCTGCGACCTGGTCCACTTTTTCCATCTCTGTTACTAGCACAATATTAACCTTGGATTAGGCGTGTGGGATTAACAGTGTCGAATTCGTTTGGGACTGCTTGAAGACGCTTCAGGAGCTGGGCTTTCATAATAAATTGTTCTTAGCCTGGGTACCCGGCCACTGAGATTACAAAAACAATAAAGGGGCTAGCCCGACAAAAGTTCCCATTAGCGCCAGAACCATTCTGTGGTATAGAGAAAGCGCTGCAAAATACAAATAGCAGCAGATCTGCAAAGGGGAGGCTCTTAGAAGTACATAAGCGTCATATTTATCTTAACTTATTTTAACAGACAAGTTTTCAAGCAAATGTGCCTCGAAAAGAATTGTTTTTATTTACTCACTGGATTTTAAGCACCAATATTGTCAATATTTCATCGAAATTCCATGAAAAAAACTGTGTCTGTAATTTATAGTTTCCTAATTCCTTCCAATTCGGTCCTACCAATCCAGAAATTTTAAGTGGAGTGTACGATGCGTCTTCTGTAAGTCTTGAAAAAATGAACTCTCCTTCAGGGATATTTTCAAGGGATTTGTTTATTTAGGAATCTGGATATAACCTTCTGGCAACGGAAAACCACAAATGTATCGACTCCAAAACGTCACCCAATCATATTGAGGCTTTCTTTATGCCTTTTTCCTTTTGAAAATATTTTTTCGACAGTTGAAGTGGTCCGTTGATGGGAACAAAAATAATGGAGGAGTAAAAGGTTACATCAGGATACGTATTTTATATAAATTTGTTCCAAAATAAATATTTTGGGTAAGAAAGACTATAATCTAACTTTTGTCTTACTAGTTTCAGGATGGAAAAGGACTTTTTATCGAAAAGTTGGAAACTCGAGTGATTTTTGGTAGAGGCAAGAGGTGACGACACCGTTACCTATACAGCGTAACCCTAACCATATATCATGTATAATACTATCAATTTGTTAAAGAGGTTCAAATAACTTATGAAATTTTACATCTACCATGGGCGTAGGATAAAAGATTCATAAGGGGCTGATTTATTCCTAAAAATTTCGTTTTATCATTAATAATATTAATATTTTTATGAAAATTGTCACTTACCTAGTATAGGCATGAGATAAAATTTTCGAGAGGGGTGAATTTACTGAACCACAGGACTCCAGTGTGACAAAACTGCCCGTATCTCTTGAACAGTTAATTTTATCTAGATGTGACAACAATGAACTGTTGTATTTATAACGGAAAAAATGCCACACCAACCATTGAAGTTAGTCAGTACTTGAGTTCACAAGTGTAATGTAGACTTGTTTATAAGTATCGCCAAAAATGGGAGATTATAGTATCTATGAACGGTTAAAATTTCACCAGTTTCCAATAAGCCATTCAATGATTATATATATCCGATATGTATACAATAGTAGCACTACAGACCGGTAGGCTCTTGGAGTTCGATACGAAACTCTTCTGCGACAATCTACTACGTGCAACTGCCTATGGATTATCCGAGCGCCCACCACTTGGATTCTTGCACTATTTACAGTTTGCATGTCAACAACTTAACCTTATGGCTTGGTTGACTACTTGCCTCCATCTCACCTTGCCCTTTATCTCACCTTTCCAATTTCTGATATTAAGCATTATTTGTAGATCGTCTTCAACCTCCGCTTTCCATCTTGTTCTGGGCCTACCTCTTCTTCGCCTTTCTCCTATTGAGTTATATATCAATACTTTCCGGTATTTCCGATGTCCGTCCGGCGGACAGGGTAAAACGCAGGTACGTCCGAGGTCCGTCCCGCGGTTAAAAGGGTCAAGACGTTTGTCCGAAGTCCGTCCCGTGGATCCGTATGATAATTTATATTGCAGATATTATATATTATATATACATATAAGATATAATATGTAGAAGATACTTTATTTGTAATGCTAAAACCATTACATTTTATTTCATATTTTTCCCTTCACACTTTTTCCAGGCTTAGGACTGGCAGAAGCAATTGCCAAAATTGACCTTTTCTTTCTGGCGTGTTTAAAAAAATGGAGTGGATGAAAATCCAGTTGTCAATAGGTAACACGGTACCTTTCTGACTTACCATGACATCCATTTCTCTGGAGCACACCGAAAGCACTAACCAATTAAAGTGGTGCGTTTTTAAGAAAAAAAAAGACCAGTATCACACGCGAAACAACGAGAAGCACTACTAGCTATTATTTAAAATATTCCTCTATTTATAGGTAAGGGTCTGTGGAAGGGTGTCGATAATACACGAATCATACTAATTATTCTAGGAATAATATTCTACCCTGCCCATTCTACCTGTGTATCCACCTGACCGCGGGACGGACACCGGTATTGCCCATACTTTCGGTAGCTTTCCTGATTCCGTTTTCTATATATCTCAACCATCTTAGTATTTTAGATTTGATGTTTCCAATAATACTCGGATCTTTATACAGCTTCGAGCTCTTTGTTTGTCCTTCTCATCCAAATTCCATTTACTAATTTTCATCAGTACTTTTCCCCACCATATTTATAGCATTTCTTGTTCTTTTTCGTTTAGTGTCCATCTTGATTTTTATAAATATAAAACTATTTTTAATTCTCAACTTTAGAGCGCTATAGCTCGTTAACGAAGAGTGTGTATTTCTGTATCTGTATATCTTATTATTACGTATTTAATAATATAAAAGCTTGTAAATAAAAGTTAATTATCCCTGATTTTATTTGATACTATTTTTTTTACGGACACGGTTCCGGTGATAAATTTAGAAATGAAAAAATATGTTGGAAGAGAAAACGCATCATTTCTGGAAACGACAGTCTGTCGCGTGCTTTGAAATACATGAAAAATATTTCCTAATGACATTTCATATGGACAGTGTAAATCTGTGTTTTTCAACTATAAATCAGGTAACATCTAGTGTCGTCATATTTTATCATTCCACGTGATCTGTGTTAGCGTAATATTTTACATAGTAGAGGTTGCCTCGCCCTTTCATTTCACATAATACCAGAAAAATGTTTTAATTGCATTTTAGTGCTTTCAGATTACCGAATGTGGAATTTAATTAACAAAATAAGGATTTATTTCCTTCAATAAGTTTATATTCATTTCAAATATTCATCTTATTCTATTTGAAACGTTAACTTTGCGTTCAACCTTTCAGCTAATTAATTTACCGCTTAATTTCTTTATAATTTTATTTTTGGTGGAATAGACTTTATTATATATTTACTGGAAATCTTTCAATAGAAAAATCCATAAATTATTTCACATATATAATTCTTGGTGGAATTAACTATTGGTCAAAAATCAATATTCTTGAGATATTTTACTGCGAAATTTAAAATGTTGAAGTTTCTAAAATAAGAACGGAAAAGGTAACGGCAGGACTTCTCTTATATCGTCTGTCGTCGAGACAACAAGTGTGGAGCTGTGCAGTAATCCTTAAACTATTTTTTTTTTAAATTGAAATACAAAAATTTGCCGACATGTTATTACATAATATTGTTTCTTCTGTATTTTAAATTTTGATATTGAAAAATTTACCATTTTTAAAGAATAAGTTAGTACAAAATGGCTACTTCACCTTCATATTCCTTTAGCAAAATATTCCTTATAAATTTATAATTTTTTCTTCTTTTGTCAGATTCTTCATACATTCAGATATTTGTCCAGGATGAATCCTTAAGTTATTGTATTCAATTATGTTTATTGAGCTGGACAGACATCCATGTTACCTTCTAGTTTTTCTTAGTTTTTTTCTTATATCTATATATCTTCATAGCACAGTTTTCCTGGAGTACCTATAGTTTTCTTGGAGTACCCATAGTGTTATCTTCTGCTATATGTGGATGACATTCTGATAGTTTGTAATAACAAAAACTTTCTAAACTACTAGGCTTGTTCAACTGAAACCCATCTTTGGTCAGGTTAGCCTTGGAAACAATTGTAATCATTCAACTGACGTTTTCCAACATTGGTAGTGTATGCAAACGTCACACTGATCTGTTTATTTCGTTTATATTTGACAGCGATTTTAAGTATTGTGACTTTGAAATGGCGTCATTCAATTTTTCTGTGCTGAAGGTGTGCAACCGTTGCAAATTTATACGCGAATGCAAGCAGTGTATGGAAACGCATGTTTTGCATATCCAACTGTGAAGGAAAGGTGTCGAAAATTTAAGAATGGAGAAGAGAGGACGAATGATAAGCCACGACCAGGTGCATTGATTACTGCATCAACAGACAGGAATGTGGCATGTGTGGAATGCCTGATTAGAGAAAATCGTCGAATTTCAATCAGAGCAATTTCAGAAAATGTTGCGATTTTCACATCTTTGTGCCACTAAAAAAGGCGTTAAAAGGTAACAGTTTTCAGTCGGACGCAGAAGTACAAAACGCTGTGAAAGAATTCTTCCAGCAGCAGCCACAAGAATTCTATAAGCAGGGTATACATCGGTTGGTGAAACAGTGGGATATGTGCCTCAATTGTAGTGGTAGTTATTTGTAACTGTACTTGTCAATAAATTTTTCCTGGACCAAAGATGGGTTTAAATTGAACTATCTTGTATATTAGAGAAGCGTGGCACAATTTCTTTTGCATAGATCTCAGACGTTGCAACAGGATCTGCTTGTTCCTCCTCATCATCGACAAAAATTATTTGACAACCATGAATAGTGACCAAAATTGCCTCAGGGACAGACATAGCCGTAAATAATGAAAAATAGAATCTAAAACACTGAAGGAACGAAGACAGTAAGCAAAAAAATCGTAGTCCGTAAATGAATAACACAGATTAAAACGAAGCTAGAAAATCGTTTATATCTATGGTTGGTTAATAGCAATTTGCTCAGATTAATCAGTGATCACGTCTCTGCGATGCTAATACGGAACATAGCTAGTATAGTTTATCTAAATTCAGTTAAATGTAAAATAAGAAATCGAATGACAGCTTGTTGGTTACCTGAAACACCGATTATTTCACACTTAATTTAGATAAACTGTACCGGTGTTTCCGATGTCCGTCCGGCGGTCAGGGTAAAAGGGTCAAGACGTTTGTCCGAAGTCCGTCCCGTGGATCCGTATGATAATTTATATTGCAGATATTATATATTATATATATACATATAAGATATAATATGTAGTAGATACTTTGTTTGTATTCTTCAAAAATTGACTAAAAATACGAAGGTGGTTTGGTAGGGGTAGGTTTGGTTGGGTTATTATTGAAAATCATTATAATTTATTCTTCAAAAATTGACTAAAAATACGAAGGTGGTTTGGTAGGGGTAGGTTTGGTTGGGTTATTATTGGAAATTATTATAATTTACTTTACAAAAATTGTCATTCGATAAATTCACGAATCACACTAATTATTCTAGGAATAATATTCTACCCTGCCCATTCTACCTGTGTATCCACCTGACCGCGGGACGGACATCGGTCGGGGATTAAAAACCCTTTTCCTAAACCCTCAATTTTCTGACCGCGGGACGGACATCGGTATTGCCCAAACTGTACCATACAACTTTAACTTACCTTTTTTGAATTGATATTGTTCCAAAAATATGTGTATTCACGTTATGTATGCATATTTTGACATAGTTTAACGAATGATTTATTTAAACTAAAATATTTCGAAGACAGAATAAATAAAAATGCTTCCATATATGTTAGGGATGTTGGAAAAATCTTGCTTGTGTCTCATCCATCATTTAAAGAAAACAATGATGGATGGACGACAGCATCGATTAATTTTCAAAACCAACGTCGGTTTACTTTTGTCATGTTTGTTGAAAATTAAACATTTTCCAATGTCTATATAAGACGTCTCGATTGATTGATAAGCAGCGTGGGAAAATGTTGGCAAATAAATATATGAATGCTAAATGGTAATTTGGATTGTAAAATGAGAAGAACAATTCTTGTGGTATCTTCAATTCAAAAGCACTGGGCCTGTACTCTTAAGGTGTTAAGGAATCTCACCATGAGATAGTTGTATTGCAGGGTTGCCTAAAATATAAGAGAGAAAGAAGGTTCAAGCACGCAAGTCATGTTTTTGTATATTTTTTTAAGTAGTTGATGTATATAAGAGTGAAAAGGAAAAAATATGTTGCCTTACTAGCAACTTCGCTAAGCAAAGCTAACCATATTTTTCCTTAGTATCAAAAATTTGCTATATCCACAAAGTGAGAGGCTCCAGTTTTGCTGTCACTCCCCCAGTACATGTCATTCTTTCTCTGTTTCACTCTTCTTCGGCTACCGCATTTTTTCAAAATCTTGCCAGGTCACAATTCTTTGACAACTTGCCCGATAAACCCGTAAATACCCCTCTAATGAATTCGGGATGTTCAGTCAAAAATTCCACCATAATGAGTCTTTGCTCATCTGTTCGATATTGTTTATCACTAATTTTCAATGGAATAATTATAAAAATTAAATTCAAAACGAAAATATCAACAGCACAAACTCCAAAATTTAAAACAATACAACTCAATGAAAAATATAAAAAAAAACAAGAAATATAATGGAAGTAAACTAGAACTATGAAAAAAAATGAAGTAATAAAAATGTAAAAACTGTTAATTACGCCGGTCGATATCCAATACGCATGCTTCTTAGCTTCTAACCGGTTTAGTCGAGATTCTCTATCGGCCCGAGCCATTAGAGAATCTCTTTGATTTCACGCAACCCGTAACACACCAAATTCATAGTAAGATTCTCACTAATTCCTTAAGAATGCAGGACCTGATGGAAATTACTGTTTGTCATGCCCAATGTCAATGTAATTGTCAATTATCATATAATCACTGTTTGGTTTGTCGAAAAAATAATCTTAAATACGAATACGATAAATGAGGGAAGTTTAATAATAAAAAAATCTATATATAATGTTCAAGGAGAATAATTTATTTCCGAAAATTGCCATTTACCATAGACGTACGGAGAAAAATATGGGCTTAGGAAAGATTAAATAAAATACATGCTGTTTCATTAGAGAAAAAATTATTATTTTTTTGTATACTTTAGCTTTATTACGCCACTCAAAGATCGGTGGAGCAGCGCTTAAAATACGAAGAAATACACAAAAATTAATCATTATATGGAATCAAAAACATCCTGTTCAACTGTTTATAGCCGCAAATTTCATACACTTGTTTGTGAACGAGTATCAAGATTTTAGTGTTGTGAACTTTTAGTCAAACTATAAATAAAAACTCTGAAGCTGCTCCGGCCCTGTTACAAAGTATAGATTCAACGGCGCAGGCGTGATATACAAATGTTAACGGGTAAAGGAGAGGGGAACTTGATAACGAGCCTTCGGAGTGAACACAATGTATAATTATTATTATAATCTTTTAAAAATATTGTTAACACGTCTTTTTAGATTAAAACAAAACCAAATTACAGTGTCCATATTTAAATTAACCCAATTAGATTGTTAAAACGTGACACTCGATATAAAATTCTTCAGCAATCATTATCCGTGACTCTCCAGGATTTTCAGATATTTGTACCTACTTTTTGCTTATTACAATATTAATAACCACAAATTTACGTTCTCTACATTTAAATCAACGATTAATCCCATCAAAATCCATGAATTAAATGCTTTTAAATATCTCATGAAGGGATGTTTAGCTAAAGGCTCTTTCGTCCCACGGTTTTAAACTATACATGAGATTTAATTTACCTATTTTTGAACCTTAACTCTGGTAATAGATGCCATTAAATTATTCACTTTTGATGAATGGTCAAGTGGATTTAAATAGATTTATAATTATCACTATCGTGATGTACATCTATCGAAAGAAATTCACTGCTCTGTACGCATTTGGAAACTAGGGAAAAAAATTAAAATAATGACATAGTAGGAAAATAAAAGAAACGGTATCAAAAATATTGAGCCAGGATGTGGAAGTAGTTACTGTATTTACTCAAGCAAGCTTGCCTTTGGATACCACTAACCATAGGTTATCCCTGGCCTCACGACCTGTGTATACAGATTGAGTAAATTACATCGAAACCGTCCGGATTACACAAGTACGACAGAAAAACAGCTGAAAGAGAGAAAAAGAATAATTATGCGCGGTCATTAAGGCGTGTACTTTGTTTCACCTTAGGGGTGTATACTTATTTCCCGAGACTGGCCGAATGCTCATTGCCCCCCCTATTTTAACCGCTGTTGCCAGAAGCGCAGATTAATTTGTACAAATGATATTTTTGTCTCGTTATCGTTGACTTTTTTTCGAGGGTGAAAATACAGCACGTTTGTGCCAGCATTACAGGAGATCAAATCTTTATCACAGATTTGGTTATTGTCTGGCACAGGAAGGTGGTTTATTCGAGCACTCAATTAATTAAAATTACGTTTACCTTTAGAATGGATTTTTATTTTTTCAGGAAGTTTATATTTTATGTTTAGAATAGGTGTAGGTACCTACCTACTTATTTTATTTTTTCAATTTAATTTTTAGTTTATTAATTATGGTTCTCTCAAGAAATGCTGTTTTATTTTCAAGTTACAATGGCTAAAATAATATCCTATTGTAGTTAGAAATTGTCAACTTGGTCTGAAATGATCATGTTGACAAAAATGAATTTTAAGATGTACAGGTTACGTAATAACGATTGTATTTTTTTATTTCTTTAACACCCTCACTCCTTCCATGTTGGGAGCATACTGAATACCATCAACTAGTGAATTATCTCTGTAAAGGACCATTCGGCCAGTCTCATTAGAACATGAGTTATATAATCAAAATAACCAACTGCCAAATTGTTTCTTTTTTCAATGCGCATGCATCTGGCGGTTTTTGATAGTTTCTGACTGTTCTACGAACAAACCTAATAAAAATTTCAAATTGTACGTAGCAGTCCCAGTCCTGATAATATGTACATGAACAACAACACCTTATTGTAGCATGCTGCCATAATAAAATTGTATACATTTAATAAAATACGAGACATGTCCTCATTTACTGGTACAATTTTATTGTCCTCCAGTTTTTTATTGCAATATTTAAATTGAAGTAGTTATTTTATGCTCCGTGTTAAGCAATGAAATTCACACAACCAGACGTTGTACAATTATTTAGTGAGAAGTAAGTGTCAACTTCTCACTGGAAAATAAAAAAAAAAACTATTTTACTTGCAGCTTCGTCCAAACATAATAACGACGCTAGTAGGTACGTTGCTGCTAAACAAAAGTTTTTACAATACAACAAAGAGGTTTAGTCAGACTTTACAATATGAAACAACGTAAACTCAAGGCACTTTTCTATTCTGATTATTATCCAACTTAATTTGACACATTGAAGAATACTGCAAACTACTTTGCTAATTGCAGTGTGAAGTAATGTACTCATTCATTGTAATTACCGTTAACGAATTAGTTGGTAAATGTATAGAGAATAGGTATACAATAGTTACACTGGCCTACAAAAAAAATGCAGCTCTGTTCGCATCTGTAGTCGGTAAAGTAGGTAGTATGAACTACATTGCTGCTACTAGGTGTCAACTAACAGCTCTGGTTTACCTACAATGCGTATTTTAACTTTTTCACGGTTTTATTCAAAATCAATCCATGTTATAACTACTTTTATGACATTAATTGTATAAATTTATGATGGCAAGTAAGTCGAGAAGCTGCATTAACGATCTTGATAACATGTTTTGTTACAATTTTTTGCGGTGAGTATATAATGAAAGATCAACGGAAACCGATTAATGACACGGTTATTCGCTTGTATTTTGTATACTTTGGTATAGAAATTGTTCCTGGGATAGTCGAGCTAGATCTAGTCGTTGGACTCAAAAAAATTGGCCTGCCAGAAATCTTGTTTTTGGTGAGAAAAATGTCATAAACCAGCCTTTAGTTCCACAAGAAAAAATCATTCTACCACATTTGCACTTAAAACTAGGGCTCATGACACAATTTGTCAAAGCTCTTGACCAAAATGGACAATGCTTCAAGTTTCTCTCTCAAAAGTTTCCTGGATTGAGCACTGAGAAATTAAAGGCTGGAATTTTTGATTGGCTTCAGATACGTCAACTAATTAAAAGTTCTACGGATTTTGAAGCATCTATGACTGAAATAGAAAAACTTGCATGGAGATATTTTGTCGTTGCTAAACCAAAATTTCTTGGTAACTTCAAAGCAGATAACTACAAAACAGTTAGTCGAAGAAATGCTGAAAAATTTAGGCTGTAATATGAGCTTGAAGGTGCACTATCTGCGTCATCATATCATTTTGAACATGATTTAGGAGATTTTAGCAAAGAACAAGGTGAACGCTTCCACCAGGATAAAAAAGTGTGATTGTCCAGGACAATCACACTCAAAAAATTTTTTCCTTATGTATAATTTCCAAATAAATTAATATTTTTTTGAAAATATGTATTTTTCTTCTTTCTTATGAACAAGAGCTGATATGGAAATTGTGACTAGTTTTCTCGTATCAGCTCACAAAATATACCCAAAATCAGGTCTAAAATCTGAGGCACCAAAATGAGTGTAGGCCAGTGTTATGAATGAAAATATACTGAATAAATAGAAGTTCTCACATAATTTGTGCGGTGAAGAGAAAAAAAGTTACCGAAAAGAAATACTGAAAATATGCAAGCTTTTATCTCACTGAAAAGACTTTCCCAGTCTCCAAATAAAAGAGGATATAATTTCCTGTTTGAAACCCTAACAGATCCTGCAGGAGAGTGTTTTAACTGAGCACAATAGACCTAATTGGGTGGCACAACACTTAACTTAATTCATTCATTTACAAGGGTTGTGTTTTATATTTTGCATATAAAGCTGGAAAAAAAAACAGTGGCTTACTTTTAAACACCATTCTTTTTCAAAGCATTCTCCACGTAGAGAAGTGCATTTTTGTCTAGATTGATCAAACCATCCGAAATTTTGAAATTAGACACTATGAACACTTTGAGCATACAGATTGAAACAACCAGATAAATCACATATTACACAAAGCATCTACTTGACACTAAACATTCATTAACATTAAGAGAATGATCTTTAGCCTTGGCCTTGACAATTATTTATACGGATGGTTCTAAGGATCAATATGGAACAGGCTCTGCATTTTTTGTCGCTAATAATAATATAGTTGAACATTTTCGAAACAAAAACTTGTGCTCAGTTTTCACTGCAAAAGCAACGGCAATTGAAAAGGCACTCATTTGGTGCCTGGAGCGATCAGTGCCAGGTGCAGTTTTAATTAGCGACTGCAAGTCTGTCCTAGAGGCTTTAAATAGCTCACCAACAAAACATTTTAAAAATGAAATAATATTCAGTATAAAAAATCTGCTTGTTCACCTCTACTCCAAAGATGTAAAAATACAATTTATTTGGACGAAGGCACATGTTGGTGTCATAGGCAATGAAAGGGTAGATAACGAAGCGAAGAAAGCTTGCAGAATTGACAATATCAATGTATCGCTAGTACCATTTCACGATGTTACTAACGAATGTAAGAAATTCCTTCGAAAGGAATGGAACACGGTCTATAGGTAAGAAAGCGGCAACAGGTTCTGATAATCATTACTTCAAAATTCATCATACTTTACCCAATATTATTCCACATTACTCTTTCCCTTATGTCAGCAAAGCTTACACTTGCATTATATCCAGATTAAAATTAAACCATGGTCGATTCCCGGCTCATCTTCATAAAATTGGTGTGGTGAGATCTCCCTATTGCACTTATTGTGATAATGAAGAGATAGCAAATACAAACCATTTATTTTTTGGTTGTAAAAATAATAGACAGGCGACAGACCTTTTTCTACAAGATCTACTACAATATAATATACAACTACTAACTTGTATCACATTTCTGTTAGGTACAGGAAATAAGAATATTTTTGACTCAATAGTTAAATTTGTCAAGACAACTAATATTGATATTTGATATACCTAGGTATAGATTAAATGCTCATATCAGATAGTATGTGGAAAAAAGCGAGAGCTGATGCCATTGCTACCAACACACACACACACACAGAAACAAGCACTAGATATCGTTGTTTGAAATTAGAAGACACTTAAGAGACGCATAATATGAAGTCATCAATGAACAGATAAATCTAGGGAGCTCTCCACTATTAAACTGTCTTCTTAAGTAACAATTGAGAGTTTTCCTTGATCCTATATCATTGCAAAGTTATATATAAGTAATAATTCTGAAACGTTAAATTGAGCTAACCATTAGATGGTCTTCACTGTTAGATCAAACAGTTTAATGACAATAAAATGTTTTCAATTCATATATAATATTTTTTAACGTATTGTTGTTGTAGTCCGTAATACATATCTAAATACTTTTCTAATTTTGTTGAAAATCCCAGTTGGCAATGTAATAACCGCACTCAGATATTGTGTGCATTCATAATTTACACATGCATGCATAGTGGCTATTAGTATTATTAACGCTATCGAACGGACTCACAGGTAGATCAATGATGGTAATGAAGGGTGTAAATAATGGTGAAATATAGTAAATAATATATAATGTAAAAATGACGGTGTATTTAAAAAAAATGTTGGAAAGTATCGACGTTAATGTCACTATATCGACTGGTTTTTCAATGCCAAAGTTGTCTATAATACGCTTTTTTAGCAATAAGACAGGAAAAACTGTCAGCTTTATCTCACAAATGTAATCGGTATCATAGGCCAATCGATAGGGGTCACAACTACAAGTAATTATTAATACGCTGATTTTTTTTATAAGTACCTTAAAGTATGTAGATTAATATAAAAAAAGGTTTACCAGTCCTTCGATTTCCCAAATTAAAAAAAAAAAATCAAAAAACTTTTTTTTTTAGAAATTCTCCCAATATTTCACGCTGGGAGAAAGGTAGAGTAAAATAAAAAACACCACCGTGTAGAGAAAGTGTTTTGCAATAAAAAGGGTCTCTCCATTTTTTTCGACCGAGCAATGGTTTGTCCGGAAAAAATTCGGTAAACTAGGTATGTATTCCGCATCCGCGCGTTTCTGTCACACGGCAGAAAACCTATTTTCTGAAACGCGGCGGAGTACATTATAAACTATTGTACAGTTATAATGTAATATATAAATAATTGTAATAGAGCGTTTTGAAGAGGGAAGTGTCAGCTTTAACATGGCATTTTTTTTTGTTATAGCACATAATCATTTAGCAAATTACTCATATAAATATATATATATATATATATTCTAATCAAAAACCAAGTATCTCAATAAAAAATATATTATATAATGAGGAGTAATTGAAACAATTTTTCGAACGATGGAAACTGTTATTTAGGAGGTCTTTCCCATAAATAGAATTTACGGATAATTAATTTTTCCTAATTACGAAATACGACACTTTTCATTATCTTGTAAATTTTAGGAATCTTGAATTTACAAAAAAAAATTATATTAAGTACTGTAACTTTGATAAAACTAAAGTAATTTTAATGGGGTTTGCCTAGAAATGTTGGGGAAACTCCTTAGATAAAAAATATATAATCACAAAATTAATTAATTTACATACATTTTTGGATTCAATGATTTTTTGTATTATAAGCGAAAATAGCAATTTTTATACATTCGGGTAGGAACCTTCTTTACTTTTTCAAAATAAAATTTGATACTTCTGTAATGTAAAGATGAATATTCAACGAACAGAATGTATATAGTGAAAAGGTATAAACGTATCCAGGTATAAAGTATTTTATAAATGAAAACAGGTATAATAATGCACAAGATGCACATTATTAATTTATAATTTTAAGATATAACTTTTTGCATACCTTTCTCCAATAAAGATATGTAAAAATTAATTTATTACCTTTTATTTATTATTTACAACCTTACCTTACCTTACCTCACCTTACCTTACCAAAAATAAAAAAATTCTGATTAAATATTAATTTTTTTTTCGCGATTCAGAAAGTAGGTCTTCCGCAGTGCAGCAGAGTCGCGCGGATGCGGAACACATACTTAGTTTACCGAATTTTTTCCGGACAAACCATTGCTCGGATGAAGAGAACGCAATAGACCTTTTTTATTGAAAAACACTTTCCCTACACGGTGGTGTTCTTTATTTTTCTCTATCTTCCTCCCAGCGCGAAATATTAAAGAATTTCGAAAAAAAAAAGTTTTTTTATTTTTTTTTATTTGGGAAATCGATAGACTGGTAAACTTTTTTTTATATTAATCTACATACTTTAAGGTACTTATAAAACAAAATCAGCCGTATTACTAATTACTTTTGGTCTAGAATTTCCCCTACCGACTGGCCTAATCATCTAGTATAATTCGCAAAATAATTAAATGGATAAAATTTTCACAAACATATCATTCCCTCTTGTACATATTTACCGTAATACTTCAATGCGTTTTCCACTCGATTTGTGAAAAGCTTCTCGGAAAATACCATAGCTTTTGTGATGAACGAAAATACAATTCAGTGAGGCAAGCTGTGATGCCTTTTGGCATTACATAAAAAACAGAATTAAATTCAATCGAAACTATTTACAATAAGTTAGTTTATATAAAACAATTAGACGTGACCTAGGACAGTATATGTATATGTTGATAAAACAGACGAGAGAACATTCATTATTAATCCATATTATATAGTCCATTAGATGGTAAGTCATTCAAGTACTAGTATATTTAGCCAAGTGTAGTAATTATACTTGTCACCGTTAGTGTAAATTGTTATGGCACCAATAAACGAATATCCCACTGACCCTCGTAGTTTTTCTAATAATATTTAAGAGGGCTCCCAAAGGACCAGGGATTCCACTTGTTACCGTGGAAGCCCACCAACACAAAGCTATAGATCAGTATCTAGCAAATATACTCAAAGATTGGGAGTTAAATAAGTGGAAAATGGAAGGCCAAGACAAGAAAGGAAACCCAATTACAGCTGTATAGAACACAACCTTAAAAATACTTATAGGCAAGTACTAAGGTAGAAGAATCAATCTATTCAATGCAGTAATTAACAAGGAGGCCAAGAAAACAAAAGTACTTAAATCCATTACGGAGAGGAGGTGGCAGAGCTCTACCCAGATAGCACAAGAATATTCTTATGATATCCTAAGAATAAACCTTTCGTTTGTTAGGAATATTCTTTAGTGATTCTCTAGATATTTATATCCCAATGGGAATATTCTTGGGAAGGTCCAAGCGAATATACCAGAATATTCTTGTGGTATTTAATAAGGTTCATTAACAGAATATTCACAGTATAGTTTTCAATAAGGATTATTCACGGGATATTCCTTAGTAATATTCCATATATAATCCAGAATATGGACAACTGGATAGTGACAGCTGACAGATGGAGGAGCGCGTGGACGCCGTAGATGGTATGGGTTGTCGATTGCTACTTCTTCTTTTTCGTGATAGAATTCACATATTTAAGTAAACATTAAGCATAAACCAAATTTACATCCTTGTCAGAACATTTCCAGAATGTTCTTTGAATATTCCGTACTATCTGGGTACAACTCGTTGCTACAATGAGTTCAAGAAACTTGTGGGCACAGAAGGTCTGATTGAAAAGGTTATATAACTAGCATGGCGGGGCAAAGAAGCAACAAAATAAACTGGTAGGATAGAATACAATATAATTTTTTCCAAAACAACATCTGCATTTTAAGTAGTTGGTGAACAATATGTGTATGGAAGAAACATCAATTGTGACCGTTTCTTTTTGATATCGTATTTTATCAATAATGTTGGTGTATACAAAACCTGTTACGAATATTTGCAGTTGATTGGAATCTTATTTTTGCGTGGATCCAGAAAGCAACAAAAAATCAGAAGGGTTAAATGTAGGAACGAACGTAATAAAAAACCAGTCCTTGAGAGCTTCTACAGTAACTGCTTTAGCAAAAAGCGTTGATGATGAACATTTAATAGTAATTACGGATCACGGATCTATATTGGTTCAATTGAGCCGTACTTACACCTTGAGAACATCATGGAAAAATAATAAAGAAAATGAGAAGCAGAACTTGCTGCAGAAGCCTTAGAGTATGTTATAAATAAAGACATGTGATTTATTATAGTTTTTTATTCGGGAAATAGCCATTAAAATATATTTCCCAGGAAAAAAATCTACTATAAAGTGACTTTTTGGTCAAATAACAATAAAAATGCATTCAAACTGTTTCTATTGCAACAAAAATTGATGCATGTGTGCATTTGTTATCACGGGTATTTTTTGTAGCTGTCAAAGTAATAAAGGCTTTGTGGCATAATAATTTTCAACCCTGTAAATTATCAAAATACCGCCTAGAAGTGGTTTTCATGTTTGTCCAATACTTTTCAGAATGTAATTATTTAACTTGTCTCATTTAAGCATCTCCTGCTCCTTACTAATGTTGTCTCATTCTACTTTAATGGAGCCTCATCAAAATTCTTTTGGAACATTAAAAACTATATTCAAGTGAATGAAGTTCTCACTGGTGGGAAAATATATGATGTTTTTAGATTGGATGCTTCTCTGGAATTTCGGTATGTGTTACAATCGCTCATTTTCTTGACAATTAAATTCTTTTCACACCAATTAACGATCAATTTTACTACATCTATTATTAGAAGTATCTCTTGAACCATTTTAAAAAATTTTATACATAATTTAAGTGAAATAAATACTGAAACATTCCATTCAAGACTTACCAGGATAAAAATGTCGTGAAAATATCAGCGTCAACATTCATAATAGAAACTCCCTCAAGTGCGTTATCGATTGTATTTTTTGTTTCCATATATAGAAAGAAATATATAAAAATTGTTCAAATGGAAATAAATCGGTAAATCAAACACAAACGACATGGGTATTTATGGTATAAGGAACGTGGTAATTTTTCTTTTTCATTGCCTTTTTGTTCTGGGTAAATTCGATACTGCGTTTTTTTTTTATTTTTATTTTTTTTATTGGTTATTTAACGTCGGTCTATTTCTGCAACTGAGGCTAATCACCGGTGTTCTATCCAGTGATAGGGTTTTTTATCGAGCCCAACATCCATGGACTCGGGACCTCGGTTTTACGTCTCCTCCGAAAGACGGCATACCTACATTATACCTCGTGCTCATTGGTAGGTATAATGCCTGCGAGCTGTGATATGCTACTCCGCTGCAGGCTGTATGGGCTATTTACACGACGGTCTTCCCTAGTATGGTCACCCATCCAAGTACTAACCGCGCTCGACACTGCTTCACTGTAATTATCGCGTTCCACTACAGTGCTGGGCAGACGCACAGTGGCGCAGAGCGCCACTGTGCCACCCAAATTACTCTACGACTCACAGGATTGATCCGTTTTAGACGTGCGTTTCCTTAAAATGTTCGTCTTGAGTTTGCCTATCGACCCTTGTTCCGGGATTTTTGATTTCGAATTTTATTTTTCTGTAATTTGTGTCCAAAAATTTACTTTCATGGAAAAATGGCGATTTTGGGTGCAAAAGTCATCCTAGCGAACGCAACATTGAGTTTTTACAAAACTTTTTTGAAGGAAACTCTTCCTCTTGACAACCCCTACAACCCTGTGTACGTCAAATTGCGAGAGAAATTGGCCGTCATGCCTAAAAACGACCATAGTGATCCAAAACTATTGATGCGAAAGGAAATTGTTCCTCAAAAATCTATTAAAACAAAAATCTAAATTTGTTTTAATAAAAAGTGTTTTTAATCAATCCAGCAATACGTACAAATTTTCTCAGAATGTTTGAGGATATTTCTGGCCATTTAATTTGGCCAGGAAATCGCCAAATTCCAGAATCTCGGAAAATTTCCAAAATTCTGTAAAAATTCTGACATATTCCTTAGGTGATACTGAACACTTTTCGTTCAATACAAGTTTCTCATAAAGGTCGTCATTTCCGACAGGGGTTGTCAAGAGGAAGAGTTTCCTTCAAAAAAGTTTTGTGAAAACTCAATGTTGCCTTCGCTAGGATGACTTTTGCACCCAAAATCGCCATTTTTCCATTAAAGTAAATTTTTGGACACAAATTACTGAAAAATAAAATTCGAAATCAAAAATCAAGAGGAAGAGTTTCCTTCAAAAAAGTTTTGTGAAAACTCAATGTTGCGTTCGCTAGGATGACTTTTGCCCCAAAATCGCCATTTTTCCATGAAAGTAAATTTTTGGACACAAATTACAGAAAAATAAAATTCGAAATAAAAAAATCCCGGAACAAGGGTCGATAGGCAAACTCAAGACGAACATTTTAAGGTGACGCACGTCTAAAACGGATCAATCCTGTGAGTCGTAGAGTAATTTGGGTGGCACAGTGGCGCTCCGCGTTAAAAATTATAAGAAAAGTAGTAGGTATGCGTTATATCAAGTAATTGGCTAGTTAGATATCGAGCAAGTTTTTGTGGCAGTAATAATAATCCCTTATAGCTTGAAGATATGTGATTTTTCACTGTCTACAGAAAATAACCCTCCGTTAAAATTAATCTATTTGGTTTCCTTCAAAAACAGCAGAGGAATTGGTCATTTCTATATATAACGTGCTGCGTCGCTTAGTCGACCATAATTATTATAGCCACAACGAAGTGGGTGGTACAGGAATCTCTAGAATGGTGGGTAATCTCATAAAGACAGAGGCAGGCGGAACAGTTTATTGGATGACCTAATAAGCAAAGATAAAAAAACTGTTAGTAGGTATGGTTAGCTTAATATGCATGAAAAGCTAATGGGGTTGACAGACGAAGCCATGTGCAGATTCTGTCACCTAGTGGAAACTGCAGAGCAGATACTATGCCAGGCGAATGTGTGGTTTCTGTACTAGGCGATAAGAAGCTACTGGCAAGAAATTACATGAAATATTCAGTCTCTGGTTACCTAAAAAGAGTGAGGCTGGAGAATAAAGAATATCTAGATTCAGAGGAGCACGATAGATATGGAGAAGTAGCAGTAGAATAGACCAATTAGCCATCTCATCAAATTTGATTCAATCTGATATTGAAAATGGTTTTCTCTCGCTACACCTACCAGGTTCCGTTGTTGCCAATTCTTTAACTCCGCTATTTGACAGGAGAGGGAAGACTGGAATATATCCAACAAAGTAATAAACCTGAGCGAATTGAACTGGGCTATTGTATCGGTTGAGTATAGAAACCTCCTGAACCAGATGCAATAATTCCGGTGTATCTGCAGCAGGGAAAATGCATAACATTCAAGTACTTTGTAAACTCTTTAGAGCGTCAATGACCACTGGATATATTTTAACTGCTTGGAAAAGAACCCGTATTTATTTAATTTTCAAACGAGGAAAATATTACTCCCAGACAAAGTAAATCAGGCAACAAACCGCTCGCCCTAATTTTTTTGTTTCTCCAAGGGGAACACAACGACCACTGCGAACATTCTTTTTACGCAGCAAATTTTTCCACCGGTTGAATAAAACTTTTTCCATTCTCTACAGCCCATTACATACATACAATAGTTCCAAAGACAAAACATAAAAGGCAATATTTGTTGATAACTAATCCCTCACTGTATAACATTTAGAGTACGTATGCTCAAGAGCCTACTATTCACTGTTTTTTAAGAAGGTCCTTGAAAAACTTATACAGTGAAGGGTGTTTTTAAAGTATGCTTTTGGAAAGATTTGAAAGAGTTTAAAAGCCTGAAAGTAGCTCAACTCTCAAGTTTAATGTATGAAATTTTTCGGATGGGGGTTTAAAAAGTAAAAACGCTGTTTTTAGTGCTGGATTTTATATCAAAGTAAATTTTGATGCTTTACTACTCGTTTATATAAGGTCAATACCCAAATTTTTAACGTATCAATTTATATATCTCATTAAAAGAAAAATCAATGCTTAAGAATTTGAAGAAAATGAAAAATATAAATGTTTAAAGATTATGATTAACAACACAGGAGATAAAAGCACTGAAATTGGAGAAAAGATAATCGCCACCAATAATAATAATAAGAAACTACTGCAATGTACTCTAATGATGTACTCAGAAGAAACACTGACGTTAACAAAAAATGAAGAGGAAAAATTAAGAATAACTGAGAGGAAGATCGTGAGAACAATAAAAAATAAATGAGAATGAAAATAAAATTAGAAAGAACCGTGAAATTTTAGACAAACAGAAAGCCCATTTCAGTAAAGTAAAACATCCACTTGCCAAAATTGTTTGGATTTCATCGCATATTTGTTGAGCTTGTTCAATCGATTCGCATCCGGTTAATAAATCATCCATATAAAAATCGAAAGCAATAATATTTGATGGGTCAGGGTATAGGTTAGCGTTTGCTAAAGCCAATTCTTTCAAGTAACGCACAGCTAACCATGGTGACAAGGCGGTTCCATAAGTTACATTATATTTAATCTGGAAACTTTCGGTTCTCCAGACAATTTTTTTTAGGAATCTTTGTGATGTGATTCCACGCTAAATGGTATTGGCTAAATGATTATGAAAAAAAAACAATTAGACTCTTAAGTTGTAAAATCAAAAATGTAATTGTAATAAATTCTAGGTATAATATTTATACATAATATATGAAGCCCGATGAAGAATAAATTTAAAATATTGAAAATATAAGGAAATGGCCTTCGCATCACAATAATATGAAAGCAGGTGAATGAACACTGAACTAAATATAAAATATAATTGTAAATTTAAATAAATTATTTGTATATCTCCTATATTATGTGAAATATAATTCGACCCTGTAGCACATTTCCATCTTTAACTCAATAATTTTCTACACAATGGGATTAAACTAGGGGCCGTTGATAAGCCAATACCATTTAGCGTGAAACCCCTCTATTCATTCAATTGGGAAAAAGTAAAATGTAATTTTTTCTCCAGGTATTTCTTCAGAGGAACTTGACATATACAGGATGTCCAGAAACTCTCCTGCCAAACGGAAACTACAGTTACTAGAGGTGATTTTAAGTCGCTTTAGCTCAAATTACTTTCATACGAAAACGCTTCCTAAGGGAGCTACTTACAGCTCTTTGAAGAAGACGTCCTCATATGAGTTTTCTTCAAATTATTACTTAAAATATTCAAACTTGGTATAATCAATAAACAGTTACAAACCAGTCGTTCGCTGTAAATACATTTTTTTCAGACCCATCACAAGCGTGGCAGTCAGGTATTTTTATTAAAAAAAATTTATTTTCAAGTTTTTTATGTATCCGACACCGAATTTGGAAAATTCAAGATAATTTTCATAAAAAATGTTCTCTTCTTTCAAATCGATATCATGAACCGTTTTCGGGAAAAATAAATTTAAATTTTTTGTGTTTCTTACATAAAATCATGTTGGATTATAAAATTGTATCTGTAATATCAAGTTGGCTTTGAAAAGTCAACAAAATTTGACAATGTCTCGAATTATTTTAATTCAAAACAGTTATTAATGTTATTGTGTGTGAAAGGTAAAAAATAATAGTTAATTTGATCAAAATGGTTTATTTTTCGAATGAAGAATATGCTATTATGCATTTAGCATCGCAGAGCGAAGATATGCGGAAAAATTTCCAAACAGAAGGCATCCTGCTCGCGCAACACTTGTAGCCGTACACCAAAGATTAAGAGAAAGTGGCTCAGTAGTACCTGAAAATACTGAAACTGGTAGACGACCTGATGCGACAATGGAATACGAAGACGATATTTTGATTGAAATCGAAAATAATCCTGAGGTTAGCACCAGAAGACTCGCTGCTATGTATCCTTGCATTTCTAAGTCTTCCATATGGAATATTATTCATAAAGAAAACCTTCATCCTTATCATAAATTTGTGTATTGGGACAAATGGTCGTCATGTAAAGCATCTGTTGTAAAATTAATTCTCTTATTTTTCTAACTTTGCTTTTTTTTTAATGTTGATTGTTGTTTTATACCCTCACGAAATAATACGACTTTTGTTACCAGTATCTGTACAATTTGTTGATTTTTCAAAGCCCACTTGATATTACAGATACACTGGAAAAAAGAAACTCTTGGAAGAAAAGATTATACCTTTGGCACAAAGAATTGGCGCTTTTGAATAGGTCCAAGAGCGAGGTTTCTTCAGCCAAAGGATTAATTGTCTTTTCATAAGTTTTTAAAATTCCTTCACGGAAGAACTTAATCTATTTGTTCAAAGTCTTTACAGTCTTAGCTTCAAACTAGTATGTAAGATATTTCTTGATACAAAACTTAAATATTTTGTTTCAAGGAATCCACTTCTTGGGACAAGGCCTAGATTTTTAACAAAAAAAAATAACTCTCTTGACATAAGAACCTTAGAACTTGCTTTGAAAGGAAATCTTTCTTGTTCCAAGAGCAAATACATTAGACATAGACATAGACATTGAGAGGATTTCCACCAGGTACTTGGGAGAATTGAATGAATGCCGTGATATTTATAATTTTCGTAGCTCTTGAAGCAAAACAAACTATACTTGGTTGAAGGGAAAAATATTCAAGAGATTCAAGACATTTCTTCAAGAGAACCATCTTACTTTAGCTAAGAACTTTTTTCTATAGGCAAGAGATATTCTCTTATGCTGAACTAATTTCTCTTGTCGCTAATAATTTCTTGACTACTTTGATTCAAGACACCCATTTTTTTCAGTGTACAATTTTATAACCTAACAAAAAGTTTAAATTTATGTTTCTCGAAAACGGTTCATAAAATCGATTTGAAGAAAGAGAACATTTTTTATGAAAATTATCTTGAATTTTCCAAATTCGGTGTCGGATACCTGAAACAGTTGAAAATAAATTTTTTTTAATAAAAATACCTGTTGGTCCCCCCGACTGACACGCTTTTGATGGATCTGAAAAAAAATTATTCACAGCGAACGTTTGTAACTGTTTATTGAATATTTTAAGTAACGGTATTTTTGAATAATTTGAAGAAAACTCATATGAGGACGTTGTCTTTAAATGGCTGTAAGTAGCTCCCTCAGGAAGCATTTTCGTATTAAGGTAATTTGAGCTAAATCGACTTAAAATCACCTCTAGTAACTGTAGTTTCCATTTGGCAGGAGAGTTTCTGGACACCCTCTATATCTAATAGAAAAATATTCAGAAAACACTATATTTTATTATATATTAGTCATGATATCACAATTTACTTCTACCTACTATAATTATAATGATATCAACATTATATATCCACAACTCAAAAACCTTTAGGTATAATTTATTTTAAACCACTGAAGTATGGCATTCAATATTTTATGCAGACAATATAATTTGTAAATGTTTGTAATTCAAATTGTCCCACACATCCTGCACTTTGCACGAACTGTCATTAACTGTAAAATATTATGTATACTGCCTATCGTTTCTCCTGGTCCGATAATATATATACAAACAACAATAGTAATCAAGCCCTAACTCGAGATTCAATTATAGTTTTAATGGGCCTATTAATTAATAGTGTAACTGAACAGATTAGCTGATTTATCTTTGTCCATCTAGACGGACATATTACACACTATTATTCATGGAAGAGCCCACCTTCCATACATCTTCTTCCTAAATGCTGTCATTGATCTACAGAAGTGGCACAGGAACCTGCCTCCAGAATAATATACGGATTTATCGATTTTAAAATATCTTAAGGGAAATTCAGGCTTTGGAAACTCGAAATGTCACTTATGATCGTTTTTTTAACACTTACAAACCTGAAATTTGATTGAATCGACTTCACTTGGAAGAGATTTTCTCAAAAACTTAGCATCTTTTGGGCACACCCAACCAATTTTGAATCATTCAATCAGTTGATCAGATCTGAGAAACAATTAAAAGATTTTATAAAACTTCAAGTAGATACGGTTTAATTTTAACATTCCAATTATTACAGTTCTACTTCAAGATAATAGTATCATATTATTATAACGCCTTACAAAGTTTTAGAAAAATTACTTTTCAAAGAGTACCTAGACCGTTCACTAGGAAGCAACATCTACTTTTCGGGTTTAAATATGACAATTGTTACAGGAAACTGTAATTAAGTAAATAACTACAAAACCGAGATGGATTTTGTCAATATAGAATTTTGGTTTGTGGTTAGTTGTCGCTATTATCGCTTTCAGAGCTTCTGGACGGATAATATCTACCTTGTACTGATGAGAAGCAAATACGCCGAAACTAGTCTATAAGTGATATTGTCCCTTCTAACTTCAAACCAGAATGGTTGATTTTACAGTATCCGGCAAAATAAACAGTACCGAAAATAAAAATAAAAATTAATTTTTAATTTCTGTAATGTAAGTGTTCAAAATGTTCACCATTTCTACGCAAAGTCTATAAACATATTTATAAAAAGTGGTTGATGTAACTGCCGAAAAATATTTTGTATTCTTCCCCGTAGTTCGGCAATATTCGCCGGCGGATTTTCCGAGTGAAATATTTTGTCCTTCATTATGCCCCAAATGTATGCGTCAGGTGGCGTCAGATCAGGTGAATGAGAAGGATATTCGAAGTCTGTTCCCTGAGAAATTATTTTATTATCGAAATGCTGACGGAGTAAGTCTAAGGTGCGCACAGCTGTATGGCTCGTTGCACTATCTTGTTGGAACCATTGTGTGCGAAACTGTAGATTTCGTGCACGGCAAAAGTTATTTAGATCTTTCACAAAAGGTATAATAATTTTTTCTCTATAACGCTCTTGGTTGACAGTAAGTGGATTCTGATTATCATCTTCAACGAAATAAGGACCAATCATTCGATGACCAGATACCGCGCACCAAACAACTCGAAGACTGTGGAGTGGTTTCTCTACAATGACATCAGGACGTTCAAATCCATTTAGTCGTTGTCCAACTTGAATACGGTATGGATAACTACCAATTGATTTGAACATGCGACGTAAAGACGTTTCACTAATGTTGAGTTTACATGCAGTTCTTACAAGACTTCTTTGAGGTGATTGCACAACTTGGTTGAAAACACGTCCTTCATTTACGTTAGTGCTTACTGTTTTTCGACGACCTGAAGAACCTTTACGTTGACACAATACACTACCAGTGCGACGAAATTTTTCAACAACAGCTAACATCACACTTTTACTAGGAGCTGCTTTATTAAATTTTGGTTGATATTTATTGCATATATACCAACCCCGTTTAACTTGGAAGTGCATATAGCCCGAGAAGTAGATGCTGCTTCCTAGTGATCGGTCTGCTCTTTGAAAAGTAATTTCTTATCTTGACTGTAATTAAGTGAATATTACAGTTGTTTAAATTTATTGAAGTATTAGATTCTCAATTAAAATATCCATAGTTGTCTGCGTTTGGTTTCAGAACACCGATTAGCCTTAACAACGACCACTTTTATGTATATTTTGGGTTGCCTTTTTATTCATTTTAAAGGTTTCTCGTGATTATAATATACTTACTTATACGGATAACTCTTAATATTTCAATTATCGCTTATGTTAATAGACAGCTTTTCATTTCTCAAAATATTAGATGAGCAACTAAAGCATTCAGCATACAGTGTTGAAGTAGTACTTTCTTCCTTTATTTATTGTATACATATAAAAATAGGCAAGAGCCAAAATTACTTTCTATTCTACAGCACCAAAGGCGGAATTTGCTACGATTTATACAGGGTGTCCCGAAACTAATGGGACGGACTACTCGCAATGGTTAATGATTCAGAAATATTTTACCAACTTTCGAATTAATAAGTCGTTAATGTTTTTTATCTTCTGCTATCGCTAAATTATTTTTTTGTAGTACTGTAGGTAAATCTTGGACATCGTATTAATAAGTTAGTTTTACCTCGTTGTGTACTTATAAAAATGGTGAATACGTAAATTATAAATAAATTTAAACTCAAGATTCATATTTATATGTAAAATGTTCCCCTGAATCGATTGGTGAAGACTAGAACGTTCCATCTTTCCAATTAGTCGAGTTATGAGTATTTCTGGTTTAAAAAAGTGGATTTTCGAAAATTCCATTACGTTATTTGAAGGCGAATGAATGATTTTATTAAAAAACAGATTGTGCCAGTCGATTTTTCGTCGTAAAAAACCCCCGGTTACCAATTTATAGCCAATTTCATGTCGCAAAATTTTTTTTTTGTTGGAAATTTTGGAGCAAGGGGTAGGTATGGAAATATTTCGCGAATTAAATTGCTCTCTGTTATCTCCCTTAATGCTTGGAAATATAAACTCAAAATTCACATGTACATGTAAAATATTCCCCTGAATCGATTGGTGAAGACTAGAACGTTCTATCTCTCCGATTAGTCGAGTTATGGATACGTAAAATTTCAGAAATTGGATTTTCGAATATTTTCACGATTTAATTTGCTCTCTGCTATCTCCCTTAGTGGTTGGAAATTCAAACTCAAGATTCATATCTATATGTAAAATGTTCCCCTGAATCGATTGGTGAAGACTAGAACGTTCCATCTTCCCAATTAGTCGAGTTATGAGTATTTATGGTTATATAAAGTGGAATTTCGAAAATTCCATTACGTTATTTGAAGGCGAATGAATGATTTTATTAAAAAACAGATTGTGCCAGTCGATTTTTCGTCGTAAAAAACCCCCGGTTACCAATTTATAGCCAATTTCATGTCGCAAAAATTTTTTTTTGTTGGAAATTTTGAAGCAAGGGGTAGGTATGGAAATATTTCGCGAATTAAATTGCTCTCTGTTATCTCCCTTAATGCTTGAAAATATGAACTCAAAATTCACATCTACATCTAAAATGTTCCCCTGAATCGATTGGTGAAGACTAGAACGTTCTATCTCTCCGATTAGTCGAGTTATGGATACATAAAGTTTCAGAAATTGGATTTTCGAATATTTTCACGATTTAATTTGCTCTCTGCTATCTCCCTTAGTGGTTGGAAATTGGAACTCAAGATTCATATCTATATGTAAAATGTTTCCCTGAATCGATTGGTGAAGACTAGAACGTTCCATCTTTCCAATTGGTCGAGTTATGAGTATTTCTGGTTTAAAAAAGTGGATTTTCGAAAATTCCATTACGTTATTTGAAGGCGAATGAATGATTTTATTAAAAAACAGATTGTGCCAGTCGATTTTTCGTCGTAAAAAACCCCCGGTTACCAATTTATAGCCAATTTCATGTCGCAAAAATTTTTTTTTGTTGGAAATTTTGAAGCAAGGGGTAGGTATGGAAATATTTCGCGAATTAAATTGCTCTCTGTTATCTCCCTTAATGCTTGAAAATATGAACTCAAAATTCACATCTACATGTAAAATGTTCCCCTTAATCGATTGGTGAAGACTAGAACGTTCTATCTCTCCGATTAGTCGAGTTATGGACACATAAAATTTCAGAAATTGGATTTTCGAATATTTTCACGATTTAATTTGCTCTCTGCTATCTTCCTTAGTGGTTGGGAATTTAAACTCAAGATTTTTATCTATATGTAAAATGTTCCCCTGAATCGATTGGTGAAGACTAGAACGTTTCATCTTTCCAATTAGTCGAGTTATGAGGATTTTTGGTTATATAAAGTGGAATTTCGAAAATTACATTACATTATTTGAAGGCGAATGAATGATTTTATTAAAAAACAGATTGTGCCAGTCAATTTTTCGTCGTAAAAAACCCCCGGTTACCAATTTATAGCCAATTTCATATCGCAAAAATTTTTTTTTGTTGGAAATTTTGAAGCAAGGGGTAGGTATGGAAATATTTCGCGAATTAAATTGCTCTCTGTTATCTCCCTTAATGCTTGAAAATATGAACTCAAAATTCACATCTACATCTAAAATGTTCCCCTGAATCGATTGGTGAAGACTAGAACGTTCTATCTCTCAGATTAGTCGAGTTATGGATACATAAAGTTTCAGAAATTGGATTTTCGAATATTTTCACGATTTAATTTGCTCTCTGCTATCTCCCTTAGTGGTTGGAAATTGGAACTCAAGATTCATATCTATATGTAAAATGTTCCCCTGAATCGATTGGTGAAGATTAGAACGTCCCATCTTTCCAATTAGTCGAGTTATGAGTATTTTTGGTTCCCCTGAATCGATTGGTGAAGACTAGAACGTTCTATCTCTCCGATTAGTCGAGTTATGGACACATAAAGTTTCAGAAATCGGATTTTCGAATATTTTCACGATTTAATTTGCTCTCTGCTATCTCCCTTAGTGGTTGGAAATTTGAACTCAAGATTCATATCTATATGTAAAATGTTCCCCTGAATCGATTGGTGAAGACTAGAACGTTCCATCTTTCCAATTAGTCGAGTTATGAGTATTTTTGGTTTAATAAAGTGGATTTTCGAAAATTCCATTACGTTATTTGAAGGCGAATGAATGATTTTATTAAAAAACAGATTGTGCCAGTCGATTTTTAGTCGTAAAAAACCCCCGGTTACCAATTTATAGCCAATTTCATGTCGCAAAAATTTTTTTTTGTTGGAAATTTTGAAGCAAGGGGTAGGTATGGAAATATTTCGCGAATTAAACTGCTCTTTGTTATCTCCCTTAATGCTTGAAAATATGAACTCAAAATCCACATCTACATGTAAAATGTTCCCCTGAATCGATTGGTGAAGACTAGAACGTTCTATCTCTCCGATTAGTCGAGTTATGGATACATAAAGTTTCAGAAATTGGATTTTCGAATATTTTCACGATTTAATTTGCTCTCTGCTATCTCCCTTAGTGAATGGAAATTGGAACTCAAGATTCATATCTATATGTAAAATGTTCCCCTGAATCGATTGGTGAAGACTAGAACGTTCCATCTACTCAATTAGTCGAGTTATGAGTATTTTTGGTTATATAAAGTGGAATTTCGAAAATTCCATTACATTATTTGAAGGCGAATGAATGATTTTATTAAAAAACAGATTGTGCCAGTCAATTTTTCGTCGTAAAAAACCCCCGGTTACCAATTTATAGCCAATTTCATGTCGCAAAAATTTTTTTTTCTTGGAAATTTTGAAGCAAGGGGTAGGTATGTAAATATTTCGCGAATTAAATTGCTCTCTGTTATCTCCCTTAATGCTTGAAAATATGAACTTAAAATTCACATCTACATGTAAAATGTTCTCCTGAATCGATTGGTGAAGACTAGAACGTTCTATCTCTCCGATTAGTCGAGTTATGGATACATAAAGTTTCAGAAATTGGATTTTCGAATATTTTCACGATTTAATTTGCTCTCTGCTATCCCCCTTAGTGGTTGGAAATTGGAACTCAAGATTCATATCTATATGTAAAATGTTCCCCTGAATCGATTGGTGAAGACTAGAACGTTCCATCTTTCCAATTAGTCGAGTTATGAGTATTTTTGGTTTAATAAAGTGGATTTTCGAAAATTCCATTACGTTATTTGAAGGCGAATGAATGATTTTATAAAAAAACAGATTGTGCCAGTCGATTTTTCGTCGTAAAAAACCCCCGGTTACCAATTTATAGCCAATTCAATGTCGCAAAAATTTTTTTTTGTTGGAAATTTTGAAGCAAGGGGTAGGTATGGAAATATTTCGCGAATTAAACTGCTCTTTGTTATCTCCCTTAATGCTTGAAAATATGAACTCAAAATCCACATCTACATGTAAAATGTTCCCCTGAATCGATTGGTGAAGACTAGAACGTTCTATCTCTCCGATTAGTCGAGTTATGGATACATAAAGTTTCAGAAATTGGATTTTCGAATATTTTCACGATTTAATTTGCTCTCTGCTATCTCCCTTAGTGAATGGAAATTGGAACTCAAGATTCATATCTATATGTAAAATGTTCCCCTGAATCGATTGGTGAAGACTAGAACGTTCCATCTACTCAATTAGTCGAGTTATGAGTATTTTTGGTTATATAAAGTGGAATTTCGAAAATTCCATTACATTATTTGAAGGCGAATGAATGATTTTATTAAAAAACAGATTGTGCCAGTCAATTTTTCGTCGTAAAAAACCCCCGGTTACCAATTTATAGCCAATTTCATGTCGCAAAAATTTTTTTTTCTTGGAAATTTTGAAGCAAGGGGTAGGTATGTAAATATTTCGCGAATTAAATTGCTCTCTGTTATCTCCCTTAATGCTTGAAAATATGAACTTAAAATTCACATCTACATGTAAAATGTTCTCCTGAATCGATTGGTGAAGACTAGAACGTTCTATCTCTCCGATTAGTCGAGTTATGGATACATAAAGTTTCAGAAATTGGATTTTCGAATATTTTCACGATTTAATTTGCTCTCTGCTATCCCCCTTAGTGGTTGGAAATTGGAACTCAAGATTCATATCTATATGTAAAATGTTCCCCTGAATCGATTGGTGAAGACTAGAACGTTCCATCTTTCCAATTAGTCGAGTTATGAGTATTTTTGGTTTAATAAAGTGGATTTTCGAAAATTCCATTACGTTATTTGAAGGCGAATGAATGATTTTATAAAAAAACAGATTGTGCCAGTCGATTTTTCGTCGTAAAAAACCCCCGGTTACCAATTTATAGCCAATTCAATGTCGCAAAAATTTTTTTTTGTTGGAAATTTTGAAGCAAGGGGTAGGTATGGAAATATTTCGCGAATTAAACTGCTCTTTGTTATCTCCCTTAATGCTTGAAAATATGAACTCAAAATCCACATCTACATGTAAAATGTTCCCCTGAATCGATTGGTGAAGACTAGAACGTTCTATCTCTCCGATTAGTCGAGTTATGGATACATAAAGTTTCAGAAATTGGATTTTCGAATATTTTCACGATTTAATTTGCTCTCTGCTATCTCCCTTAGTGAATGGAAATTGGAACTCAAGATTCATATCTATATGTAAAATGTTCCCCTGAATCGATTGGTGAAGACTAGAACGTTCCATCTACTCAATTAGTCGAGTTATGAGTATTTTTGGTTATATAAAGTGGAATTTCGAAAATTCCATTACATTATTTGAAGGCGAATGAATGATTTTATTAAAAAACAGATTGTGCCAGTCAATTTTTCGTCGTAAAAAACCCCCGGTTACCAATTTATAGCCAATTTCATGTCGCAAAAATTTTTTTTTCTTGGAAATTTTGAAGCAAGGGGTAGGTATGTAAATATTTCGCGAATTAAATTGCTCTCTGTTATCTCCCTTAATGCTTGAAAATATGAACTTAAAATTCACATCTACATGTAAAATGTTCTCCTGAATCGATTGGTGAAGACTAGAACGTTCTATCTCTCCGATTAGTCGAGTTATGGATACATAAAGTTTCAGAAATTGGATTTTCGAATATTTTCACGATTTAATTTGCTCTCTGCTATCCCCCTTAGTGGTTGGAAATTGGAACTCAAGATTCATATCTATATGTAAAATGTTCCCCTGAATCGATTGGTGAAGACTAGAACGTTCCATCTTTCCAATTAGTCGAGTTATGAGTATTTTTGGTTTAATAAAGTGGATTTTCGAAAATTCCATTACGTTATTTGAAGGCGAATGAATGATTTTATAAAAAAACAGATTGTGCCAGTCGATTTTTCGTCGTAAAAAACCCCCGGTTACCAATTTATAGCCAATTCAATGTCGCAAAAATTTTTTTTTGTTGGAAATTTTGAAGCAAGGGGTAGGTATGGAAATATTTCGCGAATTAAACTGCTCTCTGTTATCTCCCTTAATGCTTGGAAGTATGAACTCAAAATTCACATCTACATGTAAAATGTTCCCCTGAATCGATTGGTGAAGACTAGAACGTTCTATCTCTCCGATTAGTCGAGTTATGGTTACGTAAAGTTTCAGAAATTGGATTTTCGAATATTTTCACGATTTAATTTGCTCTCTGCTATCTCCCTTAGTGGTTGGAAATTTGAACTCAAGATTCATATCTATATGTAAAATGTTCCCCTGAATCGATTGGTGGAGACTAGAACGTTCCATGTTTCCAATTAGTCGAGTTATGAGTATTTTTGGTTTAATGCAGTGGATTTTCGAAAATTCCATTACGTTATTTGAAGGCGAATGAATGATTTTATCAAAAAACAGATTGTGCCAGTCGATTTTTAGTCGTAAAAAAACCCCGGTTACCAATTTATAGCCAATTTCATGTCGCAAAAATTTTTTTTTGTTGGAAATTTTGAAGCAAGGGGTAGGTATGGAAATATTTCGCGAATTAAATTGCTCTCTGTTATCCCCCTTAATGCTCGAAAATATGAACTCAAAATTCACATCTACATGTAAAGTGTTCCCCTGAATCGAATGGTGAAGACTAGAACGTTCTATCTCTCCGATTAGTCGAGTTATGGATACATAAAGTTTCAGAAATTGGATTTTCGAATATTTTCACGATTTAATTTGCTCTCTGCTATCTCCCTTATTGGTTGGAAATTTAAACTCAAGATTTATATCTATATGTAAAATGTTCCCCTGAATCGATTGGTGAAGACTAGAACGTTCCATCTTTCCAATTAGTCGAGTTATGAGTATTTTTGGTTTAATAAAGTGGATTTTCGAAAATTCCATTACGTTATTTGAAGGCGAATGAATGATTTTATTAAAAAACAGATTGTGCCAGTCGATTTTTAGTCGTAAAAAACCCCCGGTTACCAATTTATAGCCAATTCAATGTCGCAAAAATTTTTTTTTGTTGGACATTTTGAAGCAAGGGGTAGGTATGGAAATATTTCGCGAATTAAATTGCTCTCTGTTATCTCCCTTAATGCTTGAAAATATGAACTAAAAATTCACATCTACATGTAAAATGTTCCCCTGAATCGATTGGTGAAGACTAGAACGTTCCATCTTTCCAATTAGTCGAGTTATGAGTATTTCTGGTTTAATAAAGTGGATTTTCGAAAATTCCATTACGTTATTTGAAGGCGAATGAATGATTTTATAAGAAAACAGATTGTGCCAGTCGATTTTTCGTCGTAAAAAACCCCCGGTTACCAATTTATAGCCAATATCATATCGCAAAATTTCTTTTTTGTTGGAAATTTTGAAGCAAGGGGTAGGTATGGAAATATTTCGCGAATTAAACTGCTCTCTGTTATCTCCCTTAATGCTTGGAAATATGAACCCAAAATTCACATCTACATGTAAAATGTTCCCCTGAATCGATTGGTGAAGACAAGAACGTTCTATCTCTCCGATTAGTCGAGTTATGGATACGTAAAGTTTCAGAAATTGGATTTTCGAATATTTTCACGATTTAATTTGCTCTCTGCTATCTCCCTTAATGGATGGGAATTTGAACTCAAGATTCATATCTATATGTAAAATGTTCCCCTGAATCGATTGGTGAAGACTTGAACGTTCCATCTTTCCAATTAGTCGAGTTATGAGTATTTTTGGTTTAATAAAGTGGATTTTCGAAAATTCCATTACGTTATTTGAAGGCGAATGAATGATTTTATTAAAAACAGATTGTGCCAGTCGATTTTTCGTCGTAAAAAACCCCTGGTTACCAATTTATAGCCAATTTCATGTCGCAAAAATTTTTTTTTGTTGGAAATTTTGAAGCAAGGGGTAGGTATGGAAATATTTCGCGAATTAAATTGCTCTCTGTTATCTCCCTTAATGCTTGGAAATATAAACTTAAAATTCACATCTACATGTAAAATGTTCCCCTGAATCGATTGGTGAAGACTAGAACGTTCTATCTCTCCGATTAGTCGAGTTATGGATACATAAAGTTTAACAAATTGGATTTTCGAATATTTTCACGATTTAATTTGCTCTCTGCTATCTCCCTTAGTGGTTGGAAATTTAAACTCAAGATTCATATCTATATGTAAAATGTTCCCCTGAATCGATTGGTGGAGACTAGAACGTTCCATCTTTCCAATTAGTGGAGTTATGAGTATTTTTGGTTATATAAAGTGGATTTTCGAAAATTCCATTACGTTATTTGAAGGCGAATGAATGATTTTATTAAAAAACAGATTGTGCCAGTCGATTTTTCGTCGTAAAAAACCCCCGGTTACCAATTTATAGCCAATTTCATGTCGCAAAAATTTTTTTTTGTTGGAAATTTTGAAGCAAGGGGTAGGTATGGAAATATTTCGCGAATTAAATTGCTCTCTGTTATCTCCCTTAATGCTCGAAAATATGAACTTAAAATTCACATCTACATGTAAAATGTTCCCCTGAATCGATTGGTGAAGACTAGAACGTTCTATCTCTCCGATTAGTCGAGTTATGAATACATAAAGTTTCAGAAATTGGATTTTCGAATATTTTCACGATTTAATTTGCTCTCTGCTATCTCCCTTAGTGGTTGGAAATTTGAACTCAAGATTCATATCTATATGTAAAATGTTCCCCTGAATCGATTGGTGAAGACTAGAACGTTCCATCTTCCCAATTAGTCGAGTTATGAGTATTTCTGGTTTAAAAAAGTGGATTTTCGAAAATTCCATTACGTTATTTGAAGGCGAATGAATGATTTTATTAAAAAACAGATTGTGCCAGTCGATTTTTCGTCGTAAAAAACCCCCGGTTACCAATTTATAGCCAATTTCATGTCGCAAAAATTTTTTTTTGTTGGAAATTTTGAAGCAAGGGGTAGGTATGGAAATATTTCGCGAATTAAATTGCTCTCTGTTATCTCCCTTAATGCTCGAAAATATAAACTCAAAATTCACATCTACATGTAAAATGTTCCCCTGAATCGACTGGTGAAGACTAGAACGTTCTATCTCTCCGATTAGTCGAGTTAAGGATACATAAAGTTTAACAAATTGGATTTTCGAATATTTTCACGATTTAATTTGCTCTCTGCTATCTCCCTTAGTGGTTGGAAATTTAAACTCAAGATTCATATCTATATGTAAAATGTTCCCCTGAATCGATTGGTGAAGACTAGAACGTTCCATCTTCCCAATTAGTCGAGTTATGAGTATTTTTGGTTATATAAAGTGGAATTTCGAAAATTCCATTACATTATTTGAAGGCGAATGAATGATTTTATTAAAAAACAGATTGTGCCAGTCAATTTTTCGTCGTAAACAACCCCCGGTTACCAATTTATAGCCAATTTCATGTCGCAAAAATTTTTTTTTGTTGGAAATTTTGAAGCAAGGGGTAGGTATGGAAATATTTCGCGAATTAAACTGCTCTCTGTTATCTCCCTTAATGCTTGAAAATATGAACTTAAAATTCACATCTACATGTAAAATGTTCCCAGGAATCGATTGGTGAAGACTAGAACGTTCTATCTCTCTGATTAGTCGAGTTATGGATACATAAAGTTTCAGAAATTGGATTTTCGAATATTTTCACGATTTAATTTGCTCTCTGCTATCTCCCTTAGTGGTTGGAAATTTAAACTCAGGATTCATATCTATATGTAAAATGTTCCCCTGAATCGATTGGTGAAGACTAGAACGTTTCATCTTTCCAATTAGTCGAGTTATGAGTATTTTTGGTTATACATATAAAGTGGAATTTCGAAAATTCCATTACATTATTTGAAGGCGAATGAATGATTTTATTAAAAAACAGATTGTGCCAGTCGATTTTTCGTCGCAAAAAGCCCCCGGTTACCAATTTAAAGCCAATTTCATGTCGCAAAAATTTTTTTTGTTGGAAATTTTGAAGCAAGGGGTAGGTATGGAAATATTTTCACGATTTAATTTGCTCTCTGGTATCTCCCTTAGTGGTCAGAAATTTAAACTCAAGATTCATATCTATATGTAAAATGTTCCCCTGAATCGATTGGTGAAGACTAGAACGTTCTATCTCTCCGATTAGTTGAGTTATGGATACATAAAGTTTCAGAAATTGGATTTTCGAATATTTTCACGATTTAATTTGCTCTCTGCTATCTCCCTTAGTGGTTGGAAATTTAAACTCAGGATTCATATCTATATGTAAAATGTTCCCCTGAATCGATTGGTGGAGACTAGAACGTTTCATCTTTCCAATTAGTCGAGTTATGAGTATTTTTGGTTATATAAAGTGGAATTTCGAAAATTCCATTACATTATTTGAAGGCGAATGAATGATTTTATTAAAAAACAGATTGTGCCAGTCAATTTTTTGTCGTAAAAAACCCCCGGTTACCAATTTAAAGCCAATTTCATGTCGCAAAAATTTTTTTTTGTTCGAAATTTTGAAGCAAGGGGTAGGTATGGAAATATTTCGCGAATTAAATTGCTCTCTGTTATCTCCCTTAATGCTTGGAAATATGAACTTAAAATTCACATCTACATGTTAAATGTTCCCCTGAATCGATTGGTGAAGACTAGAACGTTCTATCTCTCCGATTAGTCGAGTTATGGAAACATAAAGTTTCAGAAATTGGATTTTCGAATATTTTCACGATTTAATTTGCTCTCTGCTATCTCCCTTAGTGGTTGGAAATTTAAACTCAAGATTCATATCTATATGTAAAATGTTCCCCTGAATCGATTGGTGAAGACTAGAACGTTCCATCTTCCCAATTAGTCGAGTTATGAGTATTTTTGGTTATATAAAGTGGAATTTCGAAAATTCCATTACATTATTTGAAGGCGAATGAATGATTTTATTAAAAAACAGATTAAGCCAGTCGATTTTTCGTCGCAAAAAGCCCCCGGTTACCAATTTATAGCCAATTTCATGTCGCAAAAATTTTTTTTTGTTGGAAATTTTGAAGCAAGGGGTAGGTATGGAAATATTTCGCGAATTAAATTGTTCTCTGTTATCTCCCTTAATGCTTGAAAATATGAACTTAAAATTCACATCTACATGTTAAATGTTCCCCTGAATCGATTGGTGAAGACTAGAACGTTCTATCTCTCCGATTAGTCGAGTTATGGATACATAAAATTTCAGAAATTGGATTTTCGAATATTTTCACGATTTAATTTGCTCTCTGCTATCTCCCTTAGTGGTTGGAAATTTAAACTCAAGATTCATATCTATATGTAAAATGATCCCCTGAATCGATTGGTGAAGACTAGAACGTTCCATCTTTCCAATTAGTCGAGTTATGAGTATTTTTGGTTATATAAAGTGGAATTTCGAAAATTCCATTACATTATTTGAAGGCGAATGAATGATTTTATTAAGAAACAGATTGTGCCAGTCGATTTTTCGTCGCAAAAAGCCCCCGGTTACCAATTTAAAGCCAATTTCATGTCGCAAAAATTTTTTTTTGTTGGAAATTTTGAAGCAAGGGGTAGGTATGGAAATATTTCGCGAATTAAATTGCTCTCTGTTATCTCCCTTAATGCTTGGAAATATGAACTCAAAATGCACATCTACATGAAAATGTTCCCCTGAATCGATTGGTGAAGACTAGAACGTTCTATCTCTCCGATTAGTCGAGTTATGGATACGTAAAGTTTCAGAAATTGGATTTTCGAATATTTTCACGATTTAATTTGCTCTCTGCTATCTCCCTTAGTGGTTGGAAATTGAAACTCAAGATTTATATCTATATGTAAAATGTTCCCCTGAATCGATTGGTGGAGACTAGAACGTTCCATCTTTCCAATTAGTCGAGTTATGAGTATTTTTGGTTTAATGAAGTGGATTTTCGAAAATTCCATTACGTTATTTGAAGGCGAATGAATGATTTTTTTAAAAAACAGATTGTGCCAGTCGATTTTTCGTCGTAAAAAACCCCCGGTTACCAATTTATAGCCAATTTCATATCGCAAAATTTCTTTTTTGTTGGAAATTTTGAAGCAAGGGGTAGGTATGGAAATATTTCCCGAATTAAACTGCTCTCTGTTATCTCCCTTAATGCTTGGAAATATGAACTCAAAATTCACATCTACATGTAAAATGTTCCCCTGAATCGATTGGTGAAGACTAGAACGTTCTATCTCTCCGATTAGTCGAGTTATGGATACGTAAAGTTTCAGAAATTGGATTTTCGAATATTTTCACGATTTAATTTGCTCTCTGCTATCTCCCTTAGTGGTTAGAAATTTGAACTCAAGATTCATATCTATATGTAAAATGTTCCCCTGAATCGATTGGTGAAGACTAGAACGTTCCATCTTTCCAATTAGTCGAGTTATGAGTATTTTTGGTTTAATGAAGTGGATTTTCGAAAATTCCATTACGTTATTTGAAGGCGAATGAATGATTTTATTAAAAAACAGATTGCGCCAGTCGATTTTTCGTCGTAAAAAACCCCCGGTTACCAATTTATAGCCAATTTCATGTCGCAAAAATTTTTTTTTTTGGAAATTTTGAAGCAAGGAATTATATTGCTCTTAGTTATCTCCCTTAATGCTTGAAAATATGAACTTAAAATTCACATCTACATGTAAAATGTTCTCCTGAATCGATTGGTGAAAACTAGAACGTTCTATCTCTCCGATTAGTCAAGTTATGGATACATAAAGTTTCAGAAATTGGATTTTCGAATATTTTCACGATTTAATTTGCTCTCTGTTATCTCCCTTAATGCTTGGAAATATGATCTCAAAATTCACATCTACATGAAAATGTTCCCCTGAATCGATTGGTTAAGACTAGAACGTTCTATCTCTCCGATTAGTCGAGTTATGGATACGTAAAGTTTCAGAAATTGGATTTTCGAATATTTTCACGATTTAATTTGCTCTCTGCTATCTCCCTTAGTGGTTGGAAATTTAAACTCAAGATTCATATCTATATGTAAATTGTTCCCCTGAATCGATTGGTGAAGACTAGAACGTCCCATCTTTCTAATTAGTCGAGTTATGAGTATTTTTGGTTATATAAAGTGGAATTTCGAAAATTCCATTACATTATTTGAAGGCGAATGAATGATTTTATTAAAAAACAGATTGTGCCAGTCGATTTTTCGTCGCAAAAAGCCCCCGGTTACCAATTTAAAGCCAATTTCATGTCGCAAAAATTTTTTTTTGTTAGAAATTTTGAAGCAAGGGGTAGGTATGGAAATATTTCGCGAATTAAATTGCTCTCTGTTATCTCCCTTAATGCTTGGAAATATGAACTCAAAATGCACATCTACATGAAACTGTTCCCCTGAATCGATTGGTGAAGACTAGAACGTTCTATCTCTCCGATTAGTCGAGTTATGGATACATAAAGTTTCAGAAATTGGATTTTCGAATATTTTCACGATTTAATTTGCTCTCTGCTATCTCCCTTAGTGGTTGGAAATTTAAACTCAAGATTCATATCTATATGTAAAATGTTCCCCTGAATCAATTGGTGAAGACTAGAACGTTCCATCTTTCCAATTAGTCGAGTTATGAGTATTTTTGGTTATATAAAGTGGAATTTCGAAAATTCCATTACATTATTTGAAGGCGAATGAATGATTTTATTAAAAAACAGATTGTGCCAGTCGATTTTTCGTCGCAAAAAGCCCCCGGTTACCAATTTAAAGCCAATTTCATGTCGCAAAAATTTTTTTTTGTTGGAAATTTTGAAGCAAGGGGTAGGTATGGAAATATTTCGCGAATTAAATTGCTCTCTGTTATCTCCCTTAATGCTTGGAAATATGAACTCAAAATGCACATCTACATGAAAATGTTCCCCTGAATCGATTGGTGAAGACTAGAACGTTCTATCTCTCCGATTAGTCGAGTTATGGATACATAAAGCTTCAGAAATTGGATTTTTGAATATTTTCACGATTTAATTTGCTCTCTGCTATCTCCCTTAGTGGTTGGAAATTTGAACTCAGGATTCATATCTATATGTAAAATGTTCCCCTGAATCGATTGGTGAAGACTAGAACGTTTCATCTTTCCAATTAGTCGAGTTATGAGTATTTTTGGTTATATAAAGTGGAATTTCGAAAATTCCATTACATTATTTGAAGGCGAATGAATGATTTTATTAAAAAACAGATTGTGCCAGTCAATTTTTTGTCGTAAAAAACCCCCGGTTACCAATTTATAGCCAATTTCATGTCGCAAAAATTTTTTTTGTTGGAAATTTTGAAGCAAGGGGTAGGTATGGAAATATTTCGCGAATTAAATTGCTCTCTGTTATCTCCCTTAATGCTTGAAAATATGAACTTAAAATTCACATCTACATGTAAAATGTTCTCCTGAATCGATTGGTGAAGACTAGAACGTTCTATCTCTCCGATTAGTCAAGTTATGGATACATAAAGTTTCAGAAATTGGATTTTCGAATATTTTCACGATTTAATTTGCTCTCTGTTATCTCCCTTAATGCTTGGAAATATGATCTCAAAATTCACATCTACATGAAAATGTTCCCCTGAATCGATTGGTGAAGACTAGAACGTTCTATCTCTCCGATTAGTCGAGTTATGGATACATAAAGTTTCAGAAATTGGATTTTCGAATATTTTCACGATTTAATTTGCTCTTTGCTATCTCCCTTAGTGGTTGGAAATTTGAACTCAAGATTCATATCTATATGTAAAATGTTCCCCTGAATCGATTGGTGAAGACTAGAACGTCCCATCTTCCCAATTAGTCGAGTTATGAGTATTTTTGGTTATATAAAGTGGAATTTCGAAAATTCCATTACATTATTTGAAGGCGAATGAATGATTTTATTAAAAAACAGATTGTGCCAGTCGATTTTTCGTCGCAAAAAGCCCCTGGTTACCAATTTAAAGCCAATTTCATGTCGCAAAAATTTTTTTTTGTTAGAAATTTTGAAGCAAGGGGTAGGTATGGAAATATTTCGGGAATTAAATTGCTCTCTGTTATCTCCCTTAATGCTTGGAAATATGAACTCAAAATGCACATCTACATGAAAATGTTTCCCTGAATCGATTGGTGAAGACTAGAACGTTCTATCTCTCCGATTAGTCGAGTTATGGATACATAAAGTTTCAGAAATTGGATTTTCGAATATTTTCACGATTTAATTTGCTCTCTGCTATCTCCCTTAGTGGTTGGAAATTTGAACTAAGGATTCATATCTATATGTAAAATGTTCCCCTGAATCGATTGGTGAAGACTAGAATGTTTCATCTTTCCAATTAGTCGAGTTATGAGTATTTTTGGTTATATAAAGTGGAATTTCGAAAATTCCATTACATTATTTGAAGGCGAATGAATGATTTTATTAAAAAACAGATTGTGCCAGTCAATTTTTTGTCGTGAAAAACCCCCGGTTACCAATTTATAGCCAATTTCATGTCGCAAAAATTTTTTTTTGTTGGAAATTTTGAAGCAAGGGGTAGGTATGGAAATATTTCGCGAATTAAATTGCTCTCTGTTATCTCCCTTAATGCTTGGAAATATGAACTCAAAATTCACATCTACATGTAAAATGTTCCCCTGAATCGATTGGTGAAGACTAGAACGTTCTATCTCTCCGATTAGTCGAGTTATGGATACATAAAGTTTCAGAAATTGGATTTTCGAATATTTTCACGATTTAATTTGCTCTCTGCTATCTCCCTTAGTGGTTGGAAATTTAAACTCAAGATTTATATCTATATGTAAAATGTTCCCCTGAATCAATTGGTGAAGACTAGAACGTTCCATCTTTCCAATTAGTCGAGTTATGAGTATTGTTGGTTATATAAAGTGGAATTTCGAAAATTCCATTACATTATTTGAAGGCGAATGAATGATTTTATTAAAAAACAGATTGTGCCAGTCGATTTTTCGTCGCAAAAAGCCCCCGGTTACCAATTTAAAGCCAATTTCATGTCGCAAAAATTTTTTTTTGTTGGAAATTTTGAAGCAAGGGGTAGGTATGGAAATATTTCGCGAATTAAATTGCTCTCTGTTATCTCCCTTAATGCTTGGAAATATGAACTCAAAATGCACATCTACATGAAAATGTTCCCCTGAATCGATTGGTGAAGACTAGAACGTTCTATCTCTCCGATTAGTCGAGTTATGGATACATAAAGTTTCAGAAATTGGATTTTTGAATATTTTCACGATTTAATTTGCTCTCTGCTATCTCCCTTAGTGGTTGGAAATTTGAACTCAGGATTCATATCTATATGTAAAATGTTCCCCTGAATCGATTGGTGAAGACTAGAACGTTTCATCTTTCCAATTAGTCGAGTTATGAGTATTTTTGGTTATATAAAGTGGAATTTCGAAAATTCCATTACATTATTTGAAGGCGAATGAATGATTTTATTAAAAAACAGATTGTGCCAGTCAATTTTTTGTCGTTAAAAACCCCCGGTTACCAATTTATAGCCAATTTCATGTCGCAAAAATTTTTTTTTGTTGGAAATTTTGAAGCAAGGGGTAGGTATGGAAATATTTCGCGAATTAAACTGCTCTCTGTTATCTCCCTTAATGCTTGGAAATATGAACTCAAAATTCACATCTACATGTAAAATGTTCCCCTGAATCGATTGGTGGAGACTAGAACGTTCTATCTCTCCGATTAGTCGAGTTATGGATACGTAAAGTTTCAGAAATTGGATTTTCGAATATTTTCACGATTTAATTTGCTCTCTGCTATCTCCCTTAGTGGTTGGAAATTTAAACTCAAGATTCATATCTATATGTAAATTGTTCCCCTGAATCGATTGGTGAAGACTAGAACGTCCCATCTTTCTAATTAGTCGAGTTATGAGTATTTTTGGTTATATAAAGTGGAATTTCGAAAATTCCATTACATTATTTGAAGGCGAATGAATGATTTTATTAAAAAACAGATTGTGCCAGTCGATTTTTCGTCGCAAAAAGCCCCCGGTTACCAATTTAAAGCAAATTTCATGTCGCAAAAATTTTTTTTTGTTAGAAATTTTGAAGCAAGGGGTAGGTATGGAAATATTTCGCGAATTAAATTGCTCTCTGTTATCTCCCTTAATGCTTGGAAATATGAACTCAAAATGCACATCTACATGAAACTGTTCCCCTGAATCGATTGGTGAAGACTAGAACGTTCTATCTCTCCGATTAGTCGAGTTATGGATACATAAAGTTTCAGAAATTGGATTTTCGAATATTTTCACGATTTAATTTGCTCTCTGCTATCTCCCTTAGTGGTTGGAAATTTAAACTCAAGATTCATATCTATATGTAAAATGTTCCCCTGAATCAATTGGTGAAGACTAGAGCGTTCCATCTTTCCAATTAGTCGAGTTATGAGTATTTTTGGTTATATAAAGTGGAATTTCGAAAATTCCATTACATTATTTGAAGGCGAATGAATGATTTTATTAAAAAACAGATTGTGCCAGTCGATTTTTCGTCGCAAAAAGCCCCCGGTTACCAATTTAAAGCCAATTTCATGTCGCAAAAATTTTTTTTTGTTGGAAATTTTGAAGCAAGGGGTAGGTATGGAAATATTTCGCGAATTAAATTGCTCTCTGTTATCTCCCTTAATGCTTGGAAATATGAACTCAAAATGCACATCTACATGAAGATGTTCCCCTGAATCGATTGGTGAAGACTAGAACGTTCTATCTCTCCGATTAGTCGAGTTATGGATACATAAAGCTTCAGAAATTGGATTTTTGAATATTTTCACGATTTAATTTGCTCTCTGCTATCTCCCTTAGTGGTTGGAAATTTGAACTCAGGATTCATATCTATATGTAAAATGTTCCCCTGAATCGATTGGTGAAGACTAGAACGTTTCATCTTTCCAATTAGTCGAGTTATGAGTATTTTTGGTTATATAAAGTGGAATTTCGAAAATTCCATTACATTATTTGAAGGCGAATGAATGATTTTATTAAAAAACAGATTGTGCCAGTCAATTTTTTGTCGTAAAAAACCCCAGGTTACCAATTTATAGCCAATTTCATGTCGCAAAAATTTTTTTTTGTTGGAAATTTTGAAGCAAGGGGTAGGTATGGAAATATTTCGCGAATTAAACTGCTCTCTGTTATCTCCCTTAATGCTTGGAAATATGAACTCAAAATTTACATCTACATGTAAAATGTTCCCCTGAATCGATTGGTGAAGACTAGAACGTTCTATCTCTCCGATTAGTCGAGTTATGGATACGTAAAGTTTCAGAAATTGGATTTTCGAATATTTTCACGATTTAATTTGCTCTCTGCTATCTCCCTTAGTGGTTGGAAATTTAAACTCAAGATTCATATCTATATGTAAATTGTTCCCCTGAATCGATTGGTGAAGACTAGAACGTCCCATCTTTCCAATTAGTCGAGTTATGAGTATTTTTGGTTATATAAAGTGGAATTTCGAAAATTCCATTACATTATTTGAAGGCGAATGAATGATTTTATTAAAAAACAGATTGTGCCAGTCGATTTTTCGTCGCAAAAAGCCCCCGGTTACCAATTTAAAGCCAATTTCATGTCGCAAAAATTTTTTTTTGTTAGAAATTTTGAAGCAAGGGGTAGGTATGGAAATATTTCGCGAATTAAATTGCTCTCTGTTATCTCCCTTAATGCTTGGAAATATGAACTCAAAATGCACATCTACATGAAACTGTTCCCCTGAATCGATTGGTGAAGACTAGAACGTTCTATCTCTCCGATTAGTCGAGTTATGGATACATAAAGTTTCAGAAATTGGATTTTCGAATATTTTCACGATTTAATTTGCTCTCTGCTATCTCCCTTAGTGGTTGGAAATTTAAACTCAGGATTCATATCTATATGTAAAATGTTCCCCTGAATCGATTGGTGAAGACTAGAACGTTTCATCTTTCCAATTAGTCGAGTTATGAGTATTTTTGGTTATATAAAGTGGAATTTCGAAAATTCCATTACATTATTTGAAGGCGAATGAATGATTTTTTTAAAAAACAGATTGTGCCAGTCAATTTTTTGTCGTAAAAAACCCCCGGTTACCAATTTATAGCCAATTTCATGTCGCAAAAATTTTTTTTTTTTTGGAAATTTTGAAGCAAGGGGTAGGTATGGAAATATTTCGCGAATTAAACTGCTCTCTGTTATCTCCCTTAATGCTTGGGAATATGAACTCAAAATTCACATCTACATGAAAATGTTCCCCTGAATCGATTGGTGAAGACTAGAACGTTCTATCTCTCCGATTAGTCGAGTTATGGATACGTAAAGTTTTAGAAATTGGATTTTCGAATATTTTCACGATTTAATTTGCTCTCTGCTATCTCCCTTAGTGGTTGGAAATTGAAACTCAAGATTTATATCTATATGTAAAATGTTCCCCTGAATCGATTGGTGAAGACTAGAACGTTCCATCTTTCCAATTAGTCGAGTTATGAGTATTTTTGGTTATATAAAGTGGATTTTCGAAAATTCCATTACGTTATTTGAAGGCGAATGAATGATTTTATTAAAAAACAGATTGTGCCAGTCGATTTTTCGTCGTAAAAAACCCCCGGTTACCAATTTATAGCCAATTTCATATCGCAAAATTTCTTTTTTGTTGGAAATTTTGAAGCAAGGGGTAGGTATGGAAATATTTCCCGAATTAAACTGCTCTCTGTTATCTCCCTTAATGCTTGGAAATATGAACTTAAAATTTACATCTACATGTAAAATGTTCCCCTGAATCGATTGGTGAAGACTAGAACGTTCTATCTCTCCGATTAGTCGAGTTATGGATACGTAAAGTTTCAGAAATTGGATTTTCGAATATTTTCACGATTTAATTTGCTCTCTGCTATCTCCCTTAGTGGTTGGAAATTTGAACTCAAGATTCATATCTATATGTAAAATGTTCCCCTGAATCGATTGGTGAAGACTAGAACGTTCCATCTTTCCAATTAGTCGAGTTATGAGTATTTTTGGTTTAATAAAGTGGATTTTCGAAAATTCCATTACGTTATTTGAAGGCGAATGAATGATTTTATTAAAAAACAGATTGCGCCAGTCGATTTTTCGTCGTAAAAAACCCCCGGTTACCAATTTATAGCCAATTTCATGTCGCAAAAATTTTTTTTTGTTGGAAATTTTGAAGCAAGGAATTAAATTGCTCTCTGTTATCTCCCTTAATGCTTGAAAATATGAACTTAAAATTCACATCTACATGTAAAATGTTCTCCTGAATCGATTGGTGAAGACTAGAACGTTCTATCTCTCCGATTAGTCAAGTTATGGATACATAAAGTTTCAGAAATTGGATTTTCGAATATTTTCACGATTTAATTTGCTCTCTGTTATCTCCCTTAATGCTTGGAAATATGATCTCAAAATTCACATCTACATGTAAAATGTTCTCCTGAATCGATTGGTGAAGACTAGAACGTTCTATCTCTCCGATTAGTCGAGTTATGGATACATAAAGTTTCAGAAATTGGATTTTCGAATATTTTCACGATTTAATTTGCTCTCTGCTATCTCCCTTAGTGGTTGGAAATTTAAACTCAAGATTCATATCTATATGTAAAATGTTCCCCTGAATCGATTGGTGAAGACTAGAACGTCCCATCTTTCCAATTAGTCGAGTTATGAGTATTTTTGGTTTAATAAAGTGGAATTTCGAAAATTCCATTACATTATTTGAAGGCGAATGAATGATTTTATTAAAAAACAGATTAGGCCAGTCGATTTTTCGTCGCAAAAAGCCCCCGGTAACCAATTTAAAGCCAATTTCATGTCGCAAAAATTTTTTTTTGTTAGAAATTTTGAAGCAAGGGGTAGGTATGGAAATATTTCGGGAATTAAATTGCTCTCTGTTATCTCCCTTAATGCTTGGAAATATGAACTCAAAATGCACATCTACATGAAAATGTTCCCCTGAATCGATTGGTGAAGACTAGAACGTTCTATCTCTCCGATTAGTCGAGTTATGGATACATAAAGTTTCAGAAATTGGATTTTCGAATATTTTCACGATTTAATTTGCTCTCTGCTATCTCCCTTAGTGGTTGGAAATTTGAACTAAGGATTCATATCTATATGTAAAATGTTCCCCTGAATCGATTGGTGAAGACAAGAACGTTCCATCTTTCCAATTAGTCGAGTTATGAGTATTTTTGGTTTAATAAAGTGGATTTTCGAAAATTCCATTACGTTATTTGAAGGCGAATGAATGATTTTATAAAAAAACAGATTGTGCCAGTCGATTTTTCGTCGTAAAAAACTCCCGGTTACCAATTTATAGCCAATTTCATGTCGCAAAAATTTTTTTTTGTTGGAAATTTTGAAGCAAGGGGTAGGTATGGAAATATTTCGCGAATTAAATTGCTCTCTGTTATCTCCCTTAATGCTTGGAAATATGAACTCAAAATGCACATCTACATGTAAAATGTTCCCCTGAATCGATTGGTGAAGACTAGAACGTTCTATCTCTCCGATTAGTCGAGTTATGGATACATAAAGTTTCAGAAATTGGATTTTCGAATATTTTCACGATTTAATTTGCTCTCTGCTATCTCCCTTAATGCTTGGAAATATGAACTCAAAATTCACATCTACATGTAAAATGTTCCCCTGATCCGATTGGTGAAGACTAGAACGTTCTATCTCTCCGATTAGTCGAGTTATGGATACATAAAGTTAAACAATGGATACATAAAGTTTCAGAAATTGGATTTTCGAATATTTTCACGATTTAATTTGCTCTCTGCTATTTCCCCTAATACTTGGAAATATGAATCCAAAATTCACATCTACATGTAAAATGTTCCCCTGAATCGATTGGTGAAGACTAGAACGTTCTATCTTCCCGATTAGTCGAGTTATGGATACATAAAGTTTCAGAAATTGTATTTTCGAATATTTTCACGATTTAATTTGCTCTCTGCTATCTCCCTTAGTGGTTGGAAATTTAAACTCAAGATTCATATCTATATGTAAAATGTTCCCCTGAATCGATTGGTGGAGACGAGAACGTTCCATCTTTCCAATTAGTCGAGTTATGAGTATTTTTGGTTTAATAAAGTGGATTTTCGAAAATTCCATTACGTTATTTGAAGGCGAATGAATGATTTTATTGAAAAACAGATTGTGCCAGTCGATTTTTCGTCGTAAAAAACCCCCGGTTACCAATTTATAGCCAATTTCATGTCGCAAAAATTTTTTTTTGTTGGAAATTTTGAAGCAAGGGGTAGGTATGGAAATATTTCGCGAATTAAATTGCTCTCTGTTATCTCCCTTAATGCTTGGAAATATAAACTCAAAATGCACATCTACATGTAAAATGTTCCCCTGAATCGATTGGTGAAGACTAGAACGTTCTATCTCTCCGATTAGTCGAGTTATGGATACATAAAGTTTAACAAATTGGATTTTCGAATATTTTCACGATTTAATTTGCTCTCTGCTATCTCCCTTAATGCTTGAAAATATGGAATCAAAATTCACATCTACATTTAAAATGTTCCCCTGATCCGATTGGTGAAGACTAGAACGTTCTATCTCTCCGATTAGTCGAGTTATGGATACATAAAGTTTCAGAAATTGGATTTTCGAATATTTTCACGATTTAATTTGCTCTCTGCTATCTCCCTTAGTGGTTGGAAATTTAAACTCAAGATTCATATCTATATGTAAAATGTTCTTCTGAATCGATTGGTGAAGACTAGAAGTTCCATCTTCCCAATTAGTCGAGTTATGAGTATTTTTGGTTATATAAAGTGGAATTTCGAAAATTCCATTACATTATTTGAAGGCGAATGAATGATTTTATTAAAAAACAGATTGTGCCAGTAAATTTTTCGTCGTAAAAAACCCCCGGTAACCAATTTATAGCCAATTTCATGTCGCAAAAATTTTTTTTTGTTGGAAATTTTGAAGCAAGGGGTAGGTATGTAAATATTTCGCGAATTAAATTGCTATCTGTTATCTCCCTTAATGCTTGGAAATATGAACTCAAAATTCACATCTACATGTAAAATGTTCCCCTGAATCAATTGGTGAAGACTAGAACGTTCTATCTCACCGATTAGTCGAGTTATGGATACATAAAGTTTAACAAATTGGATTTTCGAATATTTTCACGATTTAATTTGCTCTCTGCTATCTCCCTTAGTGGTTGGAAATTTAAACTACTCAAGATTCATATCTATATGTAAAATGGTCCCCTGAATCGATTGGTGAAGACTAGAACGTTCCATCTTTCCAATTAGTCGAGTTATGAGTATTTTTGGTTATATAAAGTGGATTTTCGAAAATTCCATTACGTTATTTGAAGGCGAATGAATGATTTTATTAAAAAACAGATTGTGCCAGTCGATTTTTCGTTGTAAAAAACCCACCGGTTACCCATTTATAGCCAATTTCATGTCGCAAAATTTTTTTTTTTTTGGAAATTTTGAAGCAAGGGGTAGGTATGGAAATATTTCGCGAATTAAATTGCTCTCTGTTATCTCCCTTAATGCTTGGAAATATGAACTCAAAATGCACATCTACATGTAAAGTGTTCCCCTGAATCGATTGGTGAAGACTAGAACGTTCTATCTCTCCGATTAGTCGAGTTATGGATACATAAATTTTAACAAATTGGATTTTCGAATATTTTCACGATTTAATTTGCTCTCTGCTATCTTCCTTAGTGGTTGGAAATTTAAACTCAAGATTCATATCTATATGTAAAATGTTCCCCTGAATCGATTGGTGAAGACAAGAACGTTCCATCTTTCCAATTAGTCGAGTTATGAGTATTTTTGGTTTAATAAAGTGGATTTTCGAAAATTCCATTACGTTATTTGAAGGCGAATGAATGATTTTATAAAAAAACAGATTGTGCCAGTCGATTTTTCGTCGTAAAAAACTCCCGGTTACCAATTTATAGCCAATTTCATGTCGCAAAAATTTTTTTTTGTTGGAAATTTTGAAGCAAGGGGTAGGTATGGAAATATTTCGCGAATTAAATTGCTCTCTGTTATCTCCCTTATTGCTTGGAAATATGAACTCAAAATGCACATCTACATGTAAAATGTTCCCCTGAATCGATTGGTGAAGACTAGAACGTTCTATCTTTCCGATTAGTCGAGTTATGAACACATAAAGTTTCAGAAATTGGATTTTCGAATATTTTCACGATTTAATTTGCTCTCTGCTATCTCCCTTAGTGGTTGGAAATTTTAACTCAAGATTTATATCTATATGTAAAATGTTCCCCTGAACCGATTGGTGAAGACTAGAACGTTCTATCTCTCCGATTAGTCGAGTTATGGATACATAAAGTTTCAGAAATTGGATTTTCGAATATTTTCACGATTTAATTTGCTCTCTGCTATCTCCCTTAATGCTTGGAAATATGAACTCAAAATTCACATCTACATGTAAAATGTTCCCCTGATCCGATTGGTGAAGACTAGAACGTTCTATCTCTCCGATTAGTCGAGTTATGGATACATAAAGTTTCAGAAATTGGATTTTCGAATATTTTCACGATTTAATTTGCTCTCTGCTATCTCCCTTAGTGGTTGGAAATTTAAACTCAAGATTCATATCTATATGTAAAATGTTCCCCTGAATCGATTGGTGAAGACTAGAACGTTCCATCTTTCCAATTAGTCGAGTTATGAGTATTTTTGGTTATATAAAGTGGAATTTCGAAAATTCCATTACATTATTTGAAGGCGAATGAATGATTTTATTGAAAAACAGATTGTGCCAGTCGATTTTTCGTCGTAAAAAACCCCCGGTTACCAATTTATAGCCAATTTCATGTCGCAAAAATTTTTTTTTGTTGGAAATTTTGAAGCAAGGGGTAGGTATGGAAATATTTCGCGAATTAAATTGCTCTCTGTTATCTCCCTTAATGTTTGGAAATATGAACTCAAAATTCACATCTACATGTAAAATGTTCCCCTGAATCGATTGGTGAAGACTAGAACGTTCTATCTCTCCGATTAGTCGAGTTATGGACACATAAACTTTCAGAAATTGGATTTTCGAATATTTTCACGATTTAATTTGCTCTCTGCTATCTCCCTTAGTGGTTGGAAATTTAAACTCAAGATTCATATCTATATGTAAAATGTTCTTCTGAATCGATTGGTGAAGACTAGAACGTTCCATCTTCCCAATTAGTCGAGTTATGAGTATTTTTGGTTATATAAAGTGGAATTTCGAAAATTCCATTACATTATTTGAAGGCGAATGAATGATTTTATTAAAAAACAGATTGTGCCAGTAAATTTTTCGTCGTAAAAAACCCCCGGTAACCAATTTATAGCCAATTTCATGTCGCAAAAATTTTTTTTTGTTGGAAATTTTGAAGCAAGGGGTAGGTATGTAAATATTTCGCGAATTAAATTGCTATCTGTTATCTCCCTTAATGCTTGGAAATATGAACTCAAAATGCACATCTACATGTAAAATGTTCCCCTGAATCAATTGGTGAAGACTAGAACGTTCTATCTCACCGATTAGTCGAGTTATGGACACATAAAGTTTCAGAAATTGGATTTTCGAATATTTTCACGATTTAATTTGCTCTCTGCTATCTCCCTTAGTGGTTGGAAATTTAAACTCAAGATTCATATCTATATGTAAAATGGTCCCCTGAATCGATTGGTGAAGACTAGAACGTTCCATCTTCCCAATTAGTCGAGTTATGAGTATTTTTGGTTATATAAAGTGGATTTTCGAAAATTCCATTACGTTATTTGAAGGCGAATGAATGATTTTATTTAAAAACAGATTGTGCCAGTCGATTTTTCGTTGTAAAAAACCCCCGGTTACCCATTTATAGCCAATTTCATGTCGCAAAATTTTTTTTTTTGAAATTTTGAAGCAAGGGGTAGGTATGGAAATATTTCGCGAATTAAATTGCTCTCTGTTATCTCCCTTAATGCTTGGAAATATGAACTCAAAATACACATCTACATGTAAAATGTTCCCCTGAATCGATTGGTGAAGACTAGAACGTTCTATCTCTCCGATTAGTCGAGTTATGGATACATAAAGTTTAACAAATTGGATTTTCGAATATTTTCACGATTTAATTTGCTCTCTGCTATCTCCCTTAGTGGTTGGAAATTTAAACTACTCAAGATTCATATCTATATGTAAAATGGTCCCCTGAATCGATTGGTGAAGACTAGAACGTTCCATCTTTCCAATTAGTCGAGTTATGAGTATTTTTGGTTATATAAAGTGGATTTTCGAAAATTCCATTACGTTATTTGAAGGCGAATGAATGATTTTATTAAAAAACAGATTGTGCCAGTCGATTTTTCGTTGTAAAAAAACCCCGGTTACCCATTTATAGCCAATTTCATGTCGCAAAATTTTTTTTTTTTTGGAAATTTTGAAGCAAGGGGTAGGTATGGAAATATTTCGCGAATTAAATTGCTCTCTGTTATCTCCCTTAATGCTTGGAAATATGAACTCAAAATGCACATCTACATGTAAAGTGTTCCCCTGAATCGATTGGTGAAGACTAGAACGTTCTATCTCTCCGATTAGTCGAGTTATGGATACATAAATTTTAACAAATTGGATTTTCGAATATTTTCACGATTTAATTTGCTCTCTGCTATCTCCCTTAGTGGTTGGAAATTTAAACTCAAGATTCATATCTATATGTAAAATGTTCCCCTGAATCGATTGGTGAAGACAAGAACGTTCCATCTTTCCAATTAGTCGAGTTATGAGTATTTTTGGTTTAATAAAGTGGATTTTCGAAAATTCCATTACGTTATTTGAAGGCGAATGAATGATTTTATAAAAAAACAGATTGTGCCAGTCGATTTTTCGTCGTAAAAAACTCCCGGTTACCAATTTATAGCCAATTTCATGTCGCAAAAATTTTTTTTTGTTGGAAATTTTGAAGCAAGGGGTAGGTATGGAAATATTTCGCGAATTAAATTGCTCTCTGTTATCTCCCTTAATGCTTGGAAATATGAACTCAAAATGCACATCTACATGTAAAATGTTCCCCTGAATCGATTGGTGAAGACTAGAACGTTCTATCTTTCCGATTAGTCGAGTTATGAACACATAAAGTTTCAGAAATTGGATTTTCGAATATTTTCACGATTTAATTTGCTCTCTGCTATCTCCCTTAGTGGTTGGAAATTTTAACTCAAGATTTATATCTATATGTAAAATGTTCCCCTGAATCGATTGGTGAAGACTAGAACGTTCTATCTCTCCGATTAGTCGAGTTATGGATACATAAATTTTAACAAATTGGATTTTCGAATATTTTCACGATTTAATTTGCTCTCTGCTATCTCCCTTAGTGGTTGGAAATTTAAACTCAAGATTCATATCTATATGTAAAATGTTCCCCTGAATCGATTGGTGAAGACAAGAACGTTCCATCTTTCCAATTAGTCGAGTTATGAGTATTTTTGGTTTAATAAAGTGGATTTTCGAAAATTCCATTACGTTATTTGAAGGCGAATGAATGATTTTATAAAAAAACAGATTGTGCCAGTCGATTTTTCGTCGTAAAAAACTCCCGGTTACCAATTTATAGCCAATTTCATGTCGCAAAAATTTTTTTTTGTTGGAAATTTTGAAGCAAGGGGTAGGTATGGAAATATTTCGCGAATTAAATTGCTCTCTGTTATCTCCCTTAATGCTTGGAAATATGAACTCGAAATGCACATCTACATGTAAAATGTTCCCCTGAATCGATTGGTGAAGACTAGAACGTTCTATCTTTCCGATTAGTCGAGTTATGAACACATAAAGTTTCAGAAATTGGATTTTCGAATATTTTCACGATTTAATTTGCTCTCTGCTATCTCCCTTAGTGGTTGGAAATTTTAACTCAAGATTTATATCTATATGTAAAATGTTCCCCTGAATCGATTGGTGAAGACTAGAACGTTCTATCTCTCCGATTAGTCGAGTTATGGATACATAAAGTTTCAGAAATTGGATTTTCGAATATTTTCACGATTTAATTTGCTCTCTGCTATCTCCCTTAATGCTTGGAAATATGAACTCAAAATTCACATCTACATGTAAAATGTTCCCCTGATCCGATTGGTGAAGACTAGAACGTTCTATCTCTCCGATTAGTCGAGTTATGGATACATAAAGTTTCAGAAATTGGATTTTCGAATATTTTCACGATTTAATTTGCTCTCTGCTATCTCCCTTAGTGGTTGGAAATTTAAACTCAAGATTCATATCTATATGTAAAATGTTCCCCTGAATCGATTGGTGAAGACTAGAACGTTCCATCTTTCCAATTAGTCGAGTTATGAGTATTTTTGGTTATATAAAGTGGAATTTCGAAAATTCCATTACATTATTTGAAGGCGAATGAATGATTTTATTAAAAAACAGATTGTGCCAGTCAATTCTTCGTCGTAAAAAACCCCCGGTTACCAATTTATAGCCAATTTCATGTCGCAAATTTTTTTTTTTTTTGGAAATTTTGAAGCAAGGGGTAGGTATGGAAATATTTCGCGAATTAAATTGCTCTCTGTTATCTCCCTTAATGCTTGGAAATATGAACTCAAAATTCACATCTACATGTAAAATGTTCCCCTGAATCGATTGGTGAAGACTAGAACGTTCTATCTCTCCGATTAGTCGAGTTATGGATACATAAAGTTTCAGAAATTGGATTTTCGAATATTTTCACGATTTAATTTGCTCTCTGCTATCTCCCTTAGTGGTTGGAAATTTAAACTCAAGATTCATATCTATATGTAAAATGTTCCCCTGAATCGATTGGTGAAGACTAGAACGTTCTATATCTCCGATTAGTCGAGTTATGGATACATAAAGTTTCAGAAATTGGATTTTCGAATATTTTCACGATTTAATTTGCTCTCTGCTATCTCCCTTAATGCTTGGAAATATGAACTCAAAATTCACATCTACATGTAAAATGTTCCCCTGATCCGATTGGTGAAGACTAGAACGTTCTATCTCTCCGATTAGTCGAGTTATGGATACATAAAGTTTCAGAAATTGGATTTTCGAATATTTTCACGATTTAATTTGCTCTCTGCTATCTCCCTTAGTGGTTGGAAATTTAAACTCAAGATTCATATCTATATGTAAAATGTTCCCCTGAATCGATTGGTGAAGACTAGAACGTTCCATCTTTCCAATTAGTCGAGTTATGAGTATTTTTGGTTATATAAAGTGGAATTTCGAAAATTCCATTACATTATTTGAAGGCGAATGAATGATTTTATTAAAAAACAGATTGTGCCAGTCAATTCTTCGTCGTAAAAAACCCCCGGTTACCAATTTATAGCCAATTTCATGTCGCAAATTTTTTTTTTTTTTGGAAATTTTGAAGCAAGGGGTAGGTATGGAAATATTTCGCGAATTAAATTGCTCTCTGTTATCTTCCTTAATGCTTGGAAATATGAACTCAAAATTCACATCTACATGTAAAATGTTCCCCTGAATCGATTGGTGAAGACTAGAACGTTCTATCTCTCCGATTAGTCGAGTTATGGACACATAAACTTTCAGAAATTGGATTTTCGAATATTTTCACGATTTAATTTGCTCTCTGCTATCTCCCTTAGTGGTTGGAAATTTTAACTCAAGATTTATATCTATATGTAAAATGTTCCCCTGAATCGATTGGTGAAGACTAGAACGTTCCATCTTTCCAATTAGTCGAGTTATGAGTATTTTTGGTTTAATAAAGTGGATTTTCTAAAATTCCATTACGTTATTTGAAGGCGAATGAATGATTTTATTAAAAAACGGATTGTGCCAGTCGATTTTTCGTTGTAAAAAACCCCCGGTTACCCATTTATAGCCAATTTCATGTCGCAAAATTTTTTTTTTTTTGGAAATTTTGAAGCAAGGGGTAGGTATGGAAATATTTCGCGAATTAAATTGCTCTCTGTTATCTCCCTTAATGCTTGGAAATATGAACTCAAAATGCACATCTACATGTAAAGTGTTCCCCTGAATCGATTGGTGAAGACTAGAACGTTCTATCTCTCCGATTAGTCGAGTTATGGATACATAAATTTTAACAAATTGGATTTTCGAATATTTTCACGATTTAATTTGCTCTCTGCTATCTTCCTTAGTGGTTGGAAATTTAAACTCAAGATTCATATCTATATGTAAAATGTTCCCCTGAATCGATTGGTGAAGACAAGAACGTTCCATCTTTCCAATTAGTCGAGTTATGAGTATTTTTGGTTTAATAAAGTGGATTTTCGAAAATTCCATTACGTTATTTGAAGGCGAATGAATGATTTTATAAAAAAACAGATTGTGCCAGTCGATTTTTCGTCGTAAAAAACTCCCGGTTACCAATTTATAGCCAATTTCATGTCGCAAAAATTTTTTTTTGTTGGAAATTTTGAAGCAAGGGGTAGGTATGGAAATATTTCGCGAATTAAATTGCTCTCTGTTATCTGCCTTATTGCTTGGAAATATGAACTCAAAATGCACATCTACATGTAAAATGTTCCCCTGAATCGATTGGTGAAGACTAGAACGTTCTATCTTTCCGATTAGTCGAGTTATGAACACATAAAGTTTCAGAAATTGGATTTTCGAATATTTTCACGATTTAATTTGCTCTCTGCTATCTCCCTTAGTGGTTGGAAATTTTAACTCAAGATTTATATCTATATGTAAAATGTTCCCCTGAACCGATTGGTGAAGACTAGAACGTTCTATCTCTCCGATTAGTCGAGTTATGGATACATAAAGTTTCAGAAATTGGATTTTCGAATATTTTCACGATTTAATTTGCTCTCTGCTATCTCCCTTAATGCTTGGAAATATGAACTCAAAATTCACATCTACATGTAAAATGTTCCCCTGATCCGATTGGTGAAGACTAGAACGTTCTATCTCTCCGATTAGTCGAGTTATGGATACATAAAGTTTCAGAAATTGGATTTTCGAATATTTTCACGATTTAATTTGCTCTCTGCTATCTCCCTTAGTGGTTGGAAATTTAAACTCAAGATTCATATCTATATGTAAAATGTTCCCCTGAATCGATTGGTGAAGACTAGAACGTTCCATCTTTCCAATTAGTCGAGTTATGAGTATTTTTGGTTATATAAAGTGGAATTTCGAAAATTCCATTACATTATTTGAAGGCGAATGAATGATTTTATTGAAAAACAGATTGTGCCAGTCGATTTTTCGTCGTAAAAAACCCCCGGTTACCAATTTATAGCCAATTTCATGTCGCAAAAATTTTTTTTTGTTGGAAATTTTGAAGCAAGGGGTAGGTATGGAAATATTTCGCGAATTAAATTGCTCTCTGTTATCTCCCTTAATGTTCGGAAATATGAACTCAAAATTCACATCTACATGTAAAATGTTCCCCTGAATCGATTGGTGAAGACTAGAACGTTCTATCTCTCCGATTAGTCGAGTTATGGACACATAAACTTTCAGAAATTGGATTTTCGAATATTTTCACGATTTAATTTGCTCTCTGCTATCTCCCTTAGTGGTTGGAAATTTAAACTCAAGATTCATATCTATATGTAAAATGTTCTTCTGAATCGATTGGTGAAGACTAGAACGTTCCATCTTCCCAATTAGTCGAGTTATGAGTATTTTTGGTTATATAAAGTGGAATTTCGAAAATTCCATTACATTATTTGAAGGCGAATGAATGATTTTATTAAAAAACAGATTGTGCCAGTAAATTTTTCGTCGTAAAAAACCCCCGGTAACCAATTTATAGCCAATTTCATGTCGCAAAAATTTTTTTTTGTTGGAAATTTTGAAGCAAGGGGTAGGTATGTAAATATTTCGCGAATTAAATTGCTATCTGTTATCTCCCTTAATGCTTGGAAATATGAACTCAAAATGCACATCTACATGTAAAATGTTCCCCTGAATCAATTGGTGAAGACTAGAACGTTCTATCTCACCGATTAGTCGAGTTATGGACACATAAAGTTTCAGAAATTGGATTTTCGAATATTTTCACGATTTAATTTGCTCTCTGCTATCTCCCTTAGTGGTTGGAAATTTAAACTCAAGATTCATATCTATATGTAAAATGGTCCCCTGAATCGATTGGTGAAGACTAGAACGTTCCATCTTCCCAATTAGTCGAGTTATGAGTATTTTTGGTTATATAAAGTGGATTTTCGAAAATTCCATTACGTTATTTGAAGGCGAATGAATGATTTTATTTAAAAACAGATTGTGCCAGTCGATTTTTCGTTGTAAAAAACCCCCGGTTACCCATTTATAGCCAATTTCATGTCGCAAAATTTTTTTTTTTGAAATTTTGAAGCAAGGGGTAGGTATGGAAATATTTCGCGAATTAAATTGCTCTCTGTTATCTCCCTTAATGCTTGGAAATATGAACTCAAAATACACATCTACATGTAAAATGTTCCCCTGAATCGATTGGTGAAGACTAGAACGTTCTATCTCTCCGATTAGTCGAGTTATGGATACATAAAGTTTAACAAATTGGATTTTCGAATATTTTCACGATTTAATTTGCTCTCTGCTATCTCCCTTAGTGGTTGGAAATTTAAACTACTCAAGATTCATATCTATATGTAAAATGGTCCCCTGAATCGATTGGTGAAGACTAGAACGTTTCATCTTTCCAATTAGTCGAGTTATGAGTATTTTTGGTTATATAAAGTGGATTTTCGAAAATTCCATTACGTTATTTGAAGGCGAATGAATGATTTTATTAAAAAACAGATTGTGCCAGTCGATTTTTCGTTGTAAAAAACCCCCGGTTACCCATTTATAGCCAATTTCATGTCGCAAAATTTTTTTTTTTTTGGAAATTTTGAAGCAAGGGGTAGGTATGGAAATATTTCGCGAATTAAATTGCTCTCTGTTATCTCCCTTAATGCTTGGAAATATGAACTCAAAATGCACATCTACATGTAAAATGTTCCCCTGAATCGATTGGTGAAGACTAGAACGTTCTATCTTTCCGATTAGTCGAGTTATGAACACATAAAGTTTCAGAAATTGGATTTTCGAATATTTTCACGATTTAATTTGCTCTCTGCTATCTCCCTTAGTGGTTGGAAATTTTAACTCAAGATTTATATCTATATGTAAAATGTTCCCCTGAATCGATTGGTGAAGACTAGAACGTTCTATCTTTCCAATTAGTCGAGTTATGAGTATTTTTGGTTTAATAAAGTGGATTTTCGAAAATTCCATTACGTTATTTGAAGGCGAATGAATGATTTTATAAAAAAACAGATTGTGCCAGTCGATTTTTCGTCGTAAAAAACTCCCGGTTACCAATTTATAGCCAATTTCATGTCGCAAAAATTTTTTTTTGTTGGAAATTTGGAAGCAAGGGGTAGGTATGGAAATATTTCGCGAATTAAATTGCTCTCTGTTATCTCCCTTAATGCTTGGAAATATGAACTCAAAATGCACATCTACATGTAAAATGTTCCCCTGAATCGATTGGTGAAGACTAGAACGTTCTATCTTTCCGATTAGTCGAGTTATGAACACATAAAGTTTCAGAAATTGGATTTTCGAATATTTTCACGATTTAATTTGCTCTCTGCTATCTCCCTTAGTGGTTGGAAATTTTAACTCAAGATTTATATCTATATGTAAAATGTTCCCCTGAATCGATTGGTGAAGACTAGAACGTTCTATCTCTCCGATTAGTCGAGTTATGGATACATAAAGTTTCAGAAATTGGATTTTCGAATATTTTCACGATTTAATTTGCTCTCTGCTATCTCCCTTAATGCTTGGAAATATGAACTCAAAATTCACATCTACATGTAAAATGTTCCCCTGATCCGATTGGTGAAGACTAGAACGTTTTATCTCTCCGATTAGTCGAGTTATGGATACATAAAGTTTCAGAAATTGGATTTTCGAATATTTTCACGATTTAATTTGCTCTCTGCTATCTCCCTTAGTGGTTGGAAATTTAAACTCAAGATTCATATCTATATGTAAAATGTTCCCCTGAATCGATTGGTGAAGACTAGAACGTTCCATCTTTCCAATTAGTCGAGTTATGAGTATTTTTGGTTATATAAAGTGGAATTTCGAAAATTCCATTACATTATTTGAAGGCGAATGAATGATTTTATTAAAAAACAGATTGTGCCAGTCAATTCTTCGTCGTAAAAAACCCCCGGTTACCAATTTATAGCCAATTTCATGTCGCAAATTTTTTTTTTTTTTGGAAATTTTGAAGCAAGGGGTAGGTATGGAAATATTTCGCGAATTAAATTGCTCTCTGTTATCTCCCTTAATGCTTGGAAATATGAACTCAAAATTCACATCTACATGTAAAATGTTCCCCTGAATCGATTGGTGAAGACTAGAACCTTCTATCTCTCCGATTAGTCGAGTTATGGATACATAAAGTTTCAGAAATTGGATTTTCGAATATTTTCACGATTTAATTTGCTCTCTGCTATCTCCCTTAGTGGTTGGAAATTTAAACTCAAGATTCATATCTATATGTAAAATGTTCCCCTGAATCGATTGGTGAAGACTAGAACGTTCTATATCTCCGATTAGTCGAGTTATGGATACATAAAGTTTCAGAAATTGGATTTTCGAATATTTTCACGATTTAATTTGCTCTCTGCTATCTCCCTTAATGCTTGGAAATATGAACTCAAAATTCACATCTACATGTAAAATGTTCCCCTGATCCGATTGGTGAAGACTAGAACGTTCTATCTCTCCGATTAGTCGAGTTATGGATACATAAAGTTTCAGAAATTGGATTTTCGAATATTTTCACGATTTAATTTGCTCTCTGCTATCTCCCTTAGTGGTTGGAAATTTAAACTCAAGATTCATATCTATATGTAAAATGTTCCCCTGAATCGATTGGTGAAGACTAGAACGTTCCATCTTTCCAATTAGTCGAGTTATGAGTATTTTTGGTTATATAAAGTGGAATTTCGAAAATTCCATTACATTATTTGAAGGCGAATGAATGATTTTATTAAAAAACAGATTGTGCCAGTCAATTCTTCGTCGTAAAAAACCCCCGGTTACCAATTTATAGCCAATTTCATGTCGCAAATTTTTTTTTTTTTTGGAAATTTTGAAGCAAGGGGTAGGTATGGAAATATTTCGCGAATTAAATTGCTCTCTGTTATCTTCCTTAATGCTTGGAAATATGAACTCAAAATTCACATCTACATGTAAAATGTTCCCCTGAATCGATTGGTGAAGACTAGAACGTTCTATCTCTCCGATTAGTCGAGTTATGGACACATAAACTTTCAGAAATTGGATTTTCGAATATTTTCACGATTTAATTTGCTCTCTGCTATCTCCCTTAGTGGTTGGAAATTTTAACTCAAGATTTATATCTATATGTAAAATGTTCCCCTGAATCGATTGGTGAAGACTAGAACGTTCCATCTTTCCAATTAGTCGAGTTATGAGTATTTTTGGTTTAATAAAGTGGATTTTCTAAAATTCCATTACGTTATTTGAAGGCGAATGAATGATTTTATTAAAAAACGGATTGTGCCAGTCGATTTTTCGTTGTAAAAAACCCCCGGTTACCCATTTATAGCCAATTTCATGTCGCAAAATTTTTTTTTTTTTTGGAAATTTTGAAGCAAGGGGTAGGTATGGAAATATTTCGCGAATTAAATTGCTCTCTGTTATCTCCCTTAATGCTTGGAAATATGAACTCAAAATGCACATCTACATGTAAAATGTTCCCCTGAATCGATTGGTGAAGACTAGAACGTTCTATCTCTCCGATTAGTTTAGTTATGGATACATAAAGTTTCAGAAATTGGATTTTCGAATATTTTCACGATTTAATTTGCTCTCTGCTATCTCCCTTAGTGGTTGGAAATTTTAACTCAAGATTTATATCTATATGTAAAATGTTCCCCTGAATCGATTGGTGAAGACTAGAACGTTCCATCTTTCCAATTAGTCGAGTTATGAGTATTTTTGGTTTAATAAAGTGGATTTTCTAAAATTCCATTACGTTATTTGAAGGCGAATGAATGATTTTATTAAAAAACGGATTGTGCCAGTCGATTTTTCGTTGTAAAAAACCCCCGGTTACCCATTTATAGCCAATTTCATGTCGCAAAATTTTTTTTTTTTTGGAAATTTTGAAGCAAGGGGTAGGTATGGAAATATTTCGCGAATTAAATTGCTCTCTGTTATCTCCCTTAATGCTTGGAAATATGAACTCAAAATGCACATCTACATGTAAAATGTTCCCCTGAATCGATTGGTGAAGACTAGAACGTTCTATCTCTCCGATTAGTTTAGTTATGGATACATAAAGTTTCAGAAATTGGATTTTCGAATATTTTCACGATTTAATTTGCTCTCTGCTATCTCCCTTAGTGGTTGGAAATTTGAACTCAAGATTCATATCTATATGTAAAATGTTCCCCTGAATCGATTGGTGGAGACTAGAACGTTCCATCTTTCCAATTAGTCGAGTTATGAGTATTTTTGGTTATATAAAGTGGATTTTCGAAAATTCCATTACGTTATTTGAAGGCGAATGAATGATTTTATTAAAAAACAGATTGTGCCAGTCGATTTTCGTCGTAAAAAACCCCCGGTTACCAATTTATAGCCAATTTCATGTCGCAAAAATTTTTTTTTGTTGGAAATTTTGAAGCAAGGGGTAGGTATGGAAATATTTCGCGAATTAAATTGCTCTCTGTTATCTCCCTTAATGCTCGGAAATATGAACTCAAAATTCACATCTACATGTAAAATGTTCCCCTGAATCGATTGGTGAAGACTAGAACGTTCTATCTCTCCGATTAGTCGAGTTATGGATACATAAAGTTTCAGAAATTGGATTTTCGAATATTTTCACGATTTAATTTGCTCTCTGCTATCTCCCTTAGTGGTTGGAAATTTGAACTCAAGATTCATATCTATATGTAAAATGGTCCATTGAATCGATTGGTGAAGACTAGAACGTTCCATCTTTCCAATTAGTCGAGTTATGAGTATTTTTGGTTTAATAAAGTGGATTTTCTAAAATTCCATTACGTTATTTGAAGGCGAATGAATGATTTTATTAAAAAACGGATTGTGCCAGTCGATTTTTCGTTGTAAAAAACCCCCGGTTACCCATTTATAGCCAATTTCATGTCGCAAAATTTTTTTTTTGTTGGAAATTTTGAAGCAAGGGGTAGGTATGGAAATATTTCGCGAATTAAATTGCTATCTGTTATCTCCCTTAATGCTTGGAAATATGAACTCAAAATCCACATCTACATGTAAAATGTTCCCCTGAATCGATTGGTGAAGACTAGAACGTTCTATCTCACCGATTAGTCGAGTTATGGACACATAAAGTTTCAGAAATTGGATTTTCGAATATTTTCACGATTTAATTTGCTCTCTGCTATCTCCCTTAGTGGTTGGAAATTTAAACTCAAGATTCATATCTATATGTAAAATGTTCTTCTGAATCGATTGGTGAAGACTAGAACGTTCCATCTTCCCAATTAGTCGAGTTATGAGTATTTTTGGTTATATAAAGTGGAATTTCGAAAATTCCATTACATTATTTGAAGGCGAATGAATGATTTTATTAAAAAACAGATTGTGCCAGTAAATTTTTCGTCGTAAGAAACCCCCGGTTACCAATTTATAGCCAATTTCATGTCGCAAAAATTTTTTTTTGTTGGAAATTTTGAAGCAAGGGGTAGGTATGTAAATATTTCGCGAATTAAATTGCTATCTGTTATCTCCCTTAATGCTTGGAAATATGAACTCAAAATCCACATCTACATGTAAAATGTTCCCCTGAATCGATTGGTGAAGACTAGAACGTTCTATCTCACCGATTAGTCGAGTTAGGGACACATAAAGTTTCAGAAATTGGATTTTCGAATATTTTCACGATTTAATTTGCTCTCTGCTATCTCCCTTAGTGGTTGGAAATTTAAACTCAAGATTCATATCTTTATGTAAAATGGTCCCCTGAATCGATTGGTGAAGACTAGAACGTTCCATCTTTCCAATTAGTCGAGTTATGAGTATTTTTGGTTATATAAAGTGGATTTTCGAAAATTCCATTACGTTATTTGAAGGCGAATGAATGATATTATTAAAAAACAGATTGTGCCAGTCGATTTTTCGTTGTAAAAAACCCCCGGTTACCCATTTATAGCCAATTTCATGTCGCAAAATTTTTTTTTTTTGGAAATTTTGAAGCAAGGGGTAGGTATTGAAATATTTCGCGAATTAAATTGCTCTCTGTTATCTCCCTTAATGCTTGGAAATATGAACTCAAAATGCACATCTACATGTAAAATGTTCCCCTGAATCGATTGGTGAAGACTAGAACGTTCTATCTCTCCGATTAGTTTAGTTATGGATACATAAAGTTTCAGAAATTGGATTTTCGAATATTTTCACGATTTAATTTGCTCTCTGCTATCTCCCTTAGTGGTTGGAAATTTAAATTCAAGATCCATATCTATATGTGAAATGTTCCCCTGAATCGATTGGTGGAGACTAGAACGTTCCATCTTTCCAATTAGTCGAGTTATGAGTATTTTTGGTTATATAAAGTGGATTTTCGAAAATTCCATTACGTTATTTGAAGAAGAATGAATGATTTTATTAAAAAACAGATTGTGCCAGTCGATTTTTCGTCGTAAAAAACCCCCGGTTACCAATTAATAGCCAATTTCATGTCGCAAAATTTTTTTTTTGATGGAAATATTTCGCGAATTAAATTGCTCTCTGTTATCTCCCTTAATGCTTAAAAATATGAACTTAAAATTCACATCTACATGTAAAATGTTCCCCTGAATCGATTGGTGAAAACTAGAACGTTCTATCTCTCCGATTAGTCGAGTTATGGACACATAAAGTTTCAGAAATTGGATTTTCGAATATTTTCACGATTTAATTTGCTCTCTGCTATCTCCCTTAGTGGTTGGAAATTTAAACTCAAGATTCATATCTATATGTAAAATGTTCTTCTGAATCGATTGGTGAAGACTAGAACGTTCCATCTTCCCAATTAGTCGAGTTATGAGTATTTTTGGTTATATAAAGTGGAATTTCGAAAATTCCATTACATTATTTGAAGGCGAATGAATGATTTTATTAAAAAACAGATTGTGCCAGTCGATTTTCGTCGTAAAAAACCCCCGGTTACCAATTTATAGCCAATTTCATGTCGCAAAAATTTTTTTTTGTTGGAAATTTTGAAGCAAGGGGTAGGTATGTAAATATTTCGCGAATTAAATTGCTATCTGTTATCTCCCTTAATGCTTGGAAATATGAACTCAAAATTCACATCTACATGTTAAATGTTCCCCTGAATCGATTGGTGAAGACTAGAACGTTCTATCTCACCGATTAGTCGAGTTATGGATACATAAAGTTTCAGAAATTGGATTTTCGAATATTTTCACGATTTAATTTGCTCTCTGCTATCTCCCTTAATGCTTGAAAATATGAAATCAAAATTCACATCTACATGTAAAATGTTCCCCTGATCCAATTGGTGAAGACTAGAACGTTCTATCTCTCCGATTAGTCGAGTTATGGATACATAAAGTTTCAGAAATTGGATTTTCGAATATTTTCACGATTTAATTTGCTCTCTGCTATCTCCCTTAGTGGTTGGAAATTTAAACTCAAGATTCATATCTATATGTAAAATGTTCCCCTGAATCGATTGGTGAAGACTAGAACGTTCCATCTTTCCAATTAGTCGAGTTATGAGTATTTTTGGTTATATAAAGTGGAATTTCGAAAATTCCATTACATTATTTGAAGGCGAATGAATGATTTTATTAAAAAACAGATTGTGCCAGTCAATTCTTCGTCGTAAAAAACCCCCGGTTACCAATTTATAGCCAATTTCATGTCGCAAAAATTTTTTTTTGTTGGAAATTTTGAAGCAAGGGGTAGGTATGGAAATATTTCGCGAATTAAATTGCTCTCTGTTATCTTCCTTAATGCTTGGAAATATGAACTCAAAATTCACATCTACATGTAAAATGTTCCCCTGAATCGATTGGTGAAGACTAGAACGTTCTATCTCTCCGATTAGTCGAGTTATGGACACATAAAGTTTCAGAAATTGGATTTTCGAATATTTTCACGATTTAATTTGCTCTCTGCTATCTCCCTTAGTGGTTGGAAATTTAAACTCAAGATTCATATCTATATGTAAAATGGTCCATTGAATCGATTGGTGAAGACTAGAACGTTCCATCTTTCCAATTAGTCGAGTTATGAGTATTTTTGGTTTAATAAAGTGGATTTTCTAAAATTCCATTACGTTATTTGAAGGCGAATGAATGATTTTATTAAAAAACGGATTGTGCCAGTCGATCTTTCGTTGTAAAAAACCCCCGGTTACCCATTTATAGCCAATTTCATGTCGCAAAATTTTTTTTTTGTTGGAAATTTTGAAGCAAGGGGTAGGTATGGAAATATTTCGCGAATTAAATTGCTCTCTGTTATCTCCCTTAATGCTTGGAAATATGAACTCAAAATTCACATCTACATGTAAAGTGTTCCCCTGAATCGATTGGTGAAGACTAGAACGTTCTATCTCACCGATTAGTCGAGTTATGGATACATAAAGTTTCAGAAATTGGATTTTCGAATATTTTCACGATTTAATTTGCTCTCTGCTATCTCCCTTAGTGGTTGGAAATTTAAACTCAAGATTCATATTTATATGTAAAATGGTCCATTGAATCGATTGGTGAAGACTAGAACGTTCCATCTTTCCAATTAGTCGAGTTATGAGTATTTTTGGTTTAATAAAGTGGATTTTCTAAAATTCCATTACGTTATTTGAAGGCGAATGAATGATTTTATTAAAAAACGGATTGTGCCAGTCGATTTTTCGTTGTAAAAAACCCCCGGTTACCCATTTATAGCCAATTTCATGTCGCAAAATTTTTTTTTTGTTGGAAATTTTGAAGCAAGGGGTAGGTATGGAAATATTTCGCGAATTAAATTGCTCTCTGTTATCTCCCTTAATGCTTGGAAATATGAACTCAAAATGCACATCTACATGAAACTGTTCCCCTGAATCGATTGGTGAAGACTAGAACGTTCTATCTCTCCGATTAGTCGAGTTATGGATACATAAAGTTTCAGAAATTGGATTTTCGAATATTTTCACGATTTAATTTGCTCTCTGCTATCTCCCTTAGTGGTTGGAAATTTGAACTCAAGATTCATATCTATATGTAAAATATTCCCCCGAATCGATTGGTGAAGACTAGAACGTTCCATCTTTCCAATTAGTCGAGTTATGAGTATTTTTGTTTTAATAAAGTGAATTTTCGAAAATTCCATTACGTTATTTGAAGGCGAATGAATGATTTTATTAAAAAACAGATTGTGCCAGTCGATTTTTCGTCGCAAAAAACCCCCGGTTACCAATTTATAGCCAATTTCATGTCGCAAAAATTTTTTTTTGTTGGAAATTTTGAAGCAAGGGGTAGGTATGGAAATATTTCGCGAATTAAATTGCTCTCTGTTATCTCCCTTAATGCTTAGAAATATGAACTTAAAATGCACATCTACATGTAAAACGCTCCCCTGAATCGATTGGTGAAGACTAGAACGTTCTATCTCTCCGATTAGTCGAGTTATGGATACATAAAGTTTAACAAATTGGATTTTCGAATATTTTCACGATTTAATTTGCTCTCTGCTATCTCCCTTAGTGGTTGGAAATTCAAACTCAAAATTCATATCTATATGTAAAATGTTCCCCTGAATCGATTGGTGAAGACTGGAACGTTCTATCTTTCCAATTAGTCGAGTTATGAGTATTTTTGGTTTAATAAAGAGGATTTTCGAAAATTCCATTACGTTATTTGAAGGCGAATGAATGATTTTATTAAAAAACAGATTGTGCCAGTTGATTTTTCGTTGTAAAAAACTCCGGTTACCCATTTATAGCCAATTTCATGTCGCAAAATTTTATAAAACTGTAAATATTAGCCAAACGGCTTATTTTATCGAATTCCAACAAGAGTACCTTTTCGTTAGCTTAGTGTGTGGGGAAGTCAATTTCGATAATTTCATACAGGGTGTGCCATCCCTGCAAAATTTTTGGTTCACTAACCATTGCGAGTAGCTTCAAGGCACTACTGTAAATCTGTTCACCTTTCCAAAATAAACATACACTATAGCTTTGTCGTAAATTTTATCAAATAACTAGTACAAAAAATAAAAACAAAAACCAAATTCAAAATTAAAACTTTGGATGCCTATAACTCGAAAACGAGGGCCTGCATAGAAAAAGTTTATATGAAGTACTAACATTATTTTGGCTCAGATTATACGCTCCTGCCTTTTTTCCCGTTGGTCCCGGGACACACTGTATACTTTTTAACGTTATAACTAAAATTTTAATTCTGTCACATCATCGAATGTCCAGAAAAAAATGGAAATTGAAAATGAACGTAATAGGATTATTTTAATAAAAAAGGTTCAAAAGCTTGGCCAGTTTTGCAAATGCATGCTAAGCTGGTATGTAAACATATCAAAAAAAATTTTATCACCAAAATACCTACTCACTGATAAATTAAATGAGGGCACCAAAAATTTATGATAATATCCGGAATCTACAAATATTTCGATACCAATTTTTTCATCAACTAAATTGTCCTCTCTTGTCAACAAAATCATGAAGTATTAGCTATTGAAATATAATTATCGCATATTGTTTTGAGCATTATGATAAAAGCTTTATAGGTACACTGTAAAGCACCAGCACATTCTTTGGATATTTGAAATTCAGTCCAATTAATACTACAAGATATTTTCTACTCCTAAACTATTAGTTGTTAATTAAATGCCAATTTTCAGTTTCATAATAATACTCATTGTAACACTGGTTTTCATTATGAAAATTCATCAATATAAATCTAGATTTTCAAATAACCAAGTGGGTAGGCAGACCCAATAGTTTCTGTAGAATGTTTGACAGTTTCTAAGAGATTCGTGTTTTAGGACAGTTTCAATCTTTTGCGTTAGTCAAAAATGTAGATACCTTCCACTTTTTACAAGAATTGTCGAACGACGAAGAGTTTTCATACAGAACATCTGAAATCGCGGAAAAGGCAAAAAATGTATCCATTAGTACCTATAATTATGATTACTTTTCATATTTTATTCAGTATTATAGGTAGTAGTACAGTTCATTAAAATGTTATACATATATATATTTTCGCTCTATATCTACTACAAATCGGTAACGCTTTTGCCATTCCTCGGAAGTGATTTGATCAAACTCGTGCTTCGCCAGTTTCCTCACATCTTCCAATCGAAAGTTACATTCTTTTGGAACACATTGTTTTTGACAGTAGCCAAAATGTTTTCAATGGGATTCAAATCCGGATGGTAGGGTGAAAGTCGCGAAAATTATTCAGACAATGCCAAACGCCAACAGAATTGGAGGACAACTAATGATATGCCTCTATACAGAGCATTTATATGTCTTGCAAGAGCTGTAGTGGGAGGTAACAATGAACATGAGTTTGTGCGCATGGGGGCAGGCTCGCCATCACGTTTGACGCTTGCAGTATATGATAAATTTTATGGTCAATTTGTGGATTGGAGGGAAGCAAGAAAAGTATCATCCTTCTCTGAAAACCTGTTTCTAGTGTACTTTGAAGAACTCTCAATCAAATTGAAATATTCATCTCTCTGGACCCAATATTTTAAAAATCCAACTTAACATTAAACATAAAACTGATATTAGCAAATATCCAAAATTATTGAATTCAACTAAAATTCGTATAAAAAGTAGTGTATGCAACTCTCATGTAATGATTATTTGTTAATACCCGGTTAATGCTTGTGTATTAATAACCATCATTACATCATCGTTGCATTATAATAATGATAATGATAACCTGCTGATATGTTATACTATAATTGATAACCGGAATCTTTTTTGGTAATGTAAATCAAAACAACACAAAACAAATTGCCCTAGGTATGCATTGTATTCTTTCTTTTGTCCCATTTGTGACAAATTTGACACAAGTAATAAAATAAAAGTATAACCCGAATGAAAAATGTATATGATGATGATCAGCCTGTAGCAGTATAACTGAACCGGTAGTACACAATTTACAAAATCAGAATTGCAAATATGGAAAAGCAACGTGCCATTTTCCCAAGTGAGAAAGGGATAAATCAATGGAGATGAGCAGTTCGCGCTGACACCGAATACAGGGTATACGCTTTATATCGGGTGTCTGATTTATAGGCGTAACCCGCTGTATCTCAGAAACTATTTATAGAGAAAAAAAATATATATAATATATGTATTATCAAATTCCCTCCTACCTTTCGGTGTAGGGAGATTTCTCAAAATTTTAAGATTCATCAACAAAAGTTTTCCATTCTTTTCTATTTTTTGCTAATTGTTTTGCTTCTATAATTGTTTTCCCTCTTTTCTTTTTAGCTGTGTTGTTATCCCAGGATTCCTTGGGTCTACCTCTGCCTCTTTTAACAATCACCTTTGCTTTCCAAACATTTTCAACTAGTCTATTATCCTCCATTCGCTGTAGATGTCCCCACCAGTTCAGTTGTGTTTCTTTTATATAATCTATCATGGATTTCATTTCTAGCTCCTCTGTTATGTCTACATTCTTTATTCTATCTCGTTTTGTTATTCCTATCACAGATCTCAGGTATTTTATTTCTAAAGCTTGTATTCTACTCTTCATTTTTTGGTCCAGTACCCACGTTTCGCTGACATAAGTAAATATAGGTCTAAAAACTGATAGGAATACTGTCATTTTGGTTCTTATTGAGATTTTGTTCCTATTAATAAATCCAGGTTTCAGCATGTGGTGAGTTTTTATGGCTTTTTTGTTAGGAAAATGCTGGAAATTATTTTCAAGTTTTATAATCCACCGCTAGAAGGCATACTTCATAATAATATCATAAAAACGTAGTTTTTCTCTATAATAAATGTAGTGTTATAATACCACAAACCTTGAATATTCCTAATCACTGTATCATTTTACGTTTTCTCTAGTACTTTTTCCTTTATCTTGTAAAATAACTGGTAGGGGTGAGTGGGAAAGTTGATTCAATAAAACTTTTGGTCCACTTCATGGATTCTAACAAACTTAGTACCATACGAAAGGGAGTTCAATGTCTAATAACATATTATTATATCATTCCAGTAGTTTAAACGGTGGTTAAGTGGCGGTGAATTAGGAAAACTGGTAAATGTAGTAAATTTTTGCTGTTTTTTCACGTAATTAATTGTCGGTTATTGTTACAATGATACTAAGTTTGTCAAAATCTATATTTCGGAACAAAAGTTATAACAGTCAGTTTTTCCTCTCACCCCTACCAGTTATATTACAATGATGTTTTGTGTTATTATTGCGAATTACGCCCTCTATTTGTGAAGTGGCATACTTGTAAATAATTTCCTCGTTTGCGAGATTTTTTTTCTGTAGGCTCTACGATAAATGGCTTCTTAGATACAGCGGTGTAGTAACAGCATTGTCTAGGCAAAAAAATGAATTGTTTTGCTTTAAATTAGATTCTAAAAACAATATCAATATATGCAATGAGAAACGGAACATAGAGATTCAATGTATATGCTCCGATCTAAATAGTCCACCAACAAAAAATTTCTTTAAATTTACTTCAACAAATATCAAGCATTCAGCTGGACAGCTGGATTCAGAACCACTGTAAGAAACCCCGCCTCTTCCCCTTCCAATATTTGTTAGTTATGTGCGTCTGTGCGATCTAGGAATGGGGAACTATCGATAGTCCGGGCTATCGATATTTATCGATAGTGTCATTTTTACTATCGATAGTTTTACAGCAGTAACTTCATTGTAGGATTTTTGCAAAAAAAATTTTAATATCACTGTGCTTAATAATAATGATAATACGTTTATCCCCTTTAAAAATAATGTAATTTACTCCAAATAGACAACGAAATAACCATGGTATGAAATAACCTGACTCTTGGGGTTGATTAGCTCCGGGCGTGTCACGTGTGACATTTGACGTTGACAGTGTTCTCAGTTCTCATCATAGAGAAATAAATATTATTTCTTTATGGTTCTCATGCGCGTCGTTTGATGATGATCTGGTCCTTATGGTTTGTTGTTAGGATTCTTCCTCTTTATCTAGCTGCTCGTACAACGGTACATCATCCCATTGATTGCATTCTCCATGGCATTTTTACTCCATATCGAAAATTATCGATTTTTTTCGATAGTTCTCCATTCCCAGTGCGATTTAGTATTCACGTGTCTTTTGACGCGAGTAGATAGCGTCGCTACATTTTGAAACAATATGCTTACGTTTTATGTTGTTCAAATTGAAAATTATCCTTAAAAATGTATTCGTAAATAAAACAAAATAAGATTCTTTAAATTAAAACAAATTGAAAATAAATTCCGAAAAACAACTTAGAATGCTGAAACTAAAAAATTAATGAATTAAGGGTTCAAATACTCCTCCTTGTTGAGCTAAACAAAAACCGAATCTATTGAACAAAGATGATCTTGTATCTCTGAGCTGATTCGATGTAATGTTTGCACAATGTTGGCCAATTTTCGCTCTTAATTCTATCAAATTTTGAGCCCGCTCAAAATTGTGCCGAAAAATTTCATTTTTTGAAAAAGAAATCATTCAGGAACGAATCCGCTGATCTTGGGGGCCACTTGATTGTACAATTTGTGGATGTAACGCGGTTAGGAAATGTGGTAGGTATGTTGTAGGTGTCCAAATGAACGATTGTAATAATCGTGTTTTCAATCTGTTGAAGCTTGATATTGGTCGACTAGTTCAAAAGCAGTTCTGATACAATGCTTGAAATCTCCATGTTCATTTTCTCATTGCATGTATCTGTATATACTATGGTATACTTTTATCCAGTATGTATATATAGACATTCCCAGCACGCAGTGCGAAATGTGGCGAGGCTTCAATCGTACATAATCCACATTGACAGTCATGAAGATCTAGTGAATAATTCCCAATAAAATTTACATATAAATATTCCGGTAGAATAAAATTACCGATAAACTGGTACCCAATTATTCCAGTCCAAACGTTAATTTCAAACCTATGTTGATAATAATGTGTAACTTTCACGGCGATGGTGAAAATTAACTCTGTCACGTAGATACATGCATACAGACAAGGCAATAAAAACATGCGAATGCAAAAAAAAAGTCAACATGATGTAGTTGCAACAGTATAACTTATATAAAAAAAAATCCTTCCATAAAACCTCCGAGAGTGTCCATTACGGTTGTGTATTTTATTGTACATTTTATTGTACAACATTTTGTGTGTGTGTCGGATGTAAATTTCAATCATCCCATTCTGAGCTAGGAATCCTGACTGGACTGCTGTCATCGCGTTGGAATGATGATGTTATCAAGGATTTAATTGAGTCATTTTTCGTGTAAATATTTGTAAATGCCGTTTCGATTCTAAATGGCTACCGTATTTCACTTCATCCTTCTTCACTACCGACCGACCGTGACACGGACATCGCGATAAAAAAATGTTTATGGTAATTTAGATACTAACGGGTGGATAAAATAAGTGGCATGTTGTAGCAACTACTCACTGAAAATATTAAATTTATTATGTACTATATATGGAGTTTAATAATAGTACGGGGTTGGGATAAAGTATGGAACCAAGTAAATATCTTTTAAACGAAAAGAACGATATTTATGAAAATTTGCAGGTAAGTGCAATGGAACAAAATGCATCTGATGTACATTTTTTTGTTAATAATATACTTCCAGTTTAACCGAAAATGTTATCTACTTCTTTAATTTAAAGTGTAAAAAAAATTTAAAAACTAGGAATATAGCACTTTAATCAACCTCCTTTGAGTTTTTTGCATTAGAGCAAAAAACTATTTAAATAAACTAATTGATGTTGTTTGTTTGCAAAGTAATAAATAAACGAGTACTGTTTAGTACGTCTTTTGTTCTCCAAGTGTCAATTTCTAATTGACGGATATAAATTTTACAATTTAGAATGGTTCAATTAAGTGAAAATAAAATTTTAATGATGATCGGTTATGGTGATCGTGTTAGAACTCATGAAGAAGTGTGTCATATTTTTAATAATTTGCATCCGGAGAGAAATCCTATATCACGCTCAACAGTAACTAAAACATTACAACGTTTTAATACAACTGGGATGGTAAAAAAATTGCTAAAACCTGGAAGACCTCGGACTGCAACGAACGAAATTGTTAAACAAAGTATTGCAATCGATTTAGAGGAATCTCCTCAAACTTCCACCACAAATTTGGCACTAAACCATGGTATCAGTGGACGTTCTGTAGAAAAGATATAAAAAAGTGAAAAGTATCATCCGTATAAGGTACAGTTGGTTCAAGAATTGTCAGACGATGATTTTGACCGACGGCTGGAATTTTACTAACGGCTAATGGACATCTGCAGTGTCGACGACAATTTTGCTTCTAGCATAGTTTTTTCCGATGAGGCAACTTTTTGTTTAAATGGAACAGTTAATCGCCATAACTCAAGGTATTGGTCAAATGAGAATCCTTATTGGATTCATGAAGCACATACCCAGCATTTACAGAAGTTAAATGTTTGGATGGGAATTGTCAAAAATATGATCGGTTATGATGATTGTGTTAGAACTCATGAAGAAGTGTGTCATATTTTTAGTAATTTGCATCCGGAGAGAAATCCTATATCACGCTCAACAGTAACTAAAACATTACAACGTTTTAATACAAGTGGGATGGTAGAAAAATTGCTAAAACCTGGAAGACCGTGGACTGCAACGAACGAAACTGTTAAACAAAATATTGCAATCGATTTAGAAGAATCACCTCAAACTTGCACTACAAATTTGGCACTTAACCATGGATCTACTAAATAACGAAATTATTCCTGCACTTCAACAGAATGGGCAATTACCACAAAATGTTTGGTTTCAACAAGATGGAGCACCTCCTCACTTTGATAGATGGGTTAGGGATTTTCTGGATGCGAATTTTCCAAATCGATGGATTGGACGTAGAGGATTCATAAAGTGGCCTTCTCGTTCTCCGGATCTTAGCCCGTCAGATTTTTATCTTTGGGGTTATCTAAAATCACGTGATTACGTTAGACGACCAACAAACTTACAGAAATTGAGACTAAGAATTATTGATGAATGTGAACTAATACGTGGAGAAGTCTTGGAAAGTGTGACTCAAGAATTTGTTAATAGGATGGCATATTGTCAGCAAGTAAACGGTGAGCATTTTAAACATTTGAAGTAATTTTGTTCCTCATTATTCTAAAATAATGAAATGTACACCTATTGTACAACTAACAGTGAGAATGATTTAGATTCACAATTCTGGTAGGTGGTGCTGCAATCGGGTTCGAACTGACCTCCTAAACGGTTGGTCCGATTTTGATGAAGTTTTGTGTGTGTTTGGGTAAGTAACTGGATTCACAACTAGTCCCGGTAGGTGGCGCAGCAATCGGGTTCATGCTGAACTTCTCCTAAACGGTTGGTCCTATTTAGTAGATAGTTGGCATAGAAGTCTTTTGGTACGGCATTAAAAAAAATCAACCAAATCCAAAAAATAAAAAAAATACAGGAGAATATATTTTTCGGGAATAGTAATTTACGTTACAAGACCGGAAAGTAGTGTTTTTCAGGTCGAGACAAGTAGATACCAGGGCGACGGACAGACAGATATACATTTAATTCTTTATCGAATAATTCAAAATCTGAATTCATATTATTGTTAAATTTGCGCACTCGCGAAATAAGTTTGACATAAACAACAAATTAAAAATCAACGAACTGTCATCATTTGACAATATATCGAAACGTTGTTGTCATAGTAACGAAGTCAAGGTAGATTGTATTATAAAAGAGCGATTGGAAAAATGAAAAATGAAGCTTTTGCCGGTCCCTCACGTCCATTTTCCGGTCTTGATCGGCAAAACGTTATTTTCTGGACGAAAAAATGTCCAGAATGTATATATTTTCTGGTCGGTCTTAAAAACACATATTTCTTCTATTGAACAATTTACTGTTAATGTAGTCAACGAGTGTAAATTTACTGTGTTTAAACGGTTAAAATTTGATCCATTCCCAACAATGCATTTTAAAGTTCTAACTTTAGAGTCCTATAGTTCGTTAACGAATCTAGTGAGCCAAACATTTTATAGGAAGTACTATGGATATTTTTATCCTCTCCATGATGACATGGTTAGCTTACATTTAAATAAAAACTTTAAAATCCCACTGGCTCTTAGATTGTCAAGGGACTGAACAAAAACAGGGTATTAAGAAAGGAACATTTTATGAGAAATAAAGGGAGGTAATTAAGATGAAAGATAAATGAAAAAAATGCACAAAGAAAACCTTTTTTAGTGACGGAATAATTTTCTACTGAATATCTGTCTCATTCGCACCTGATTCATTCATTTGGAGCTTGATGAAGGACGAAATATTCATCTGAGAAAATCCACCAGCTACGAATATTGTTGATCTACCTGAAACAATAAGCATTTTCCAGGAGTTATATATGAACTGTTACATGTGTATAATATACTGATCCACAATATCTCTATAAAGCTTGTTTACATAGTAACGTTGTACATTTGGAACGTCTTGAATATTATGTAACATAAAAATTTGATTCTCAGTTGAATGTAGAGTGTCACAAATATAAGTTTTTTGAGAGTTTTTCGGGAAAAAAGAGAATAAGATTATACAAAAACAAAAATCGCATAAATTGAAAATGGGCGATTTTGTTCAAATAGATAATTCCGTTCCAAGTAAACAAAATAAAGTTTTTGGGGAAAAAATTGGGATTTTGCTTCTTTTTGTTTGCAAAAACTACTCGAAAAGGGATTTAATGGTTCGCCACCACCTTCAGAGACTTTGAGACCTCGACTGCTCAGCCTTTAGGCTTTTTGTGCTCTTGGTTGTTCCTTATCAGGCTCATTAGTGTCTTCACTAGTTCATTCTTGGAGAAATCCTTCCTTCGGTACTCTAGTCCTTGGAGTCTATCGTACAGTGCTTCACATTCGAAGACGTGTGACCGTATAAGGTTGTTTCCTCCTCCTCCAAACCAATTGAATGCTTGTGCTTTCGGGCTGTCGTTAAGACGGCTTGACATAGCGCAATACAACGTGCAATAAATTGCAGCCATTTCTTGCAAGGTCAGTATATTGCAAATGATGAATTTTGCATGCTGTTTGACATCATGCAATCTGTCAACTCAACCAATAGTAGGACGAAAAAAGTGTGTACAAAACTTGAAATAGTTATTTGTATGCTTAGGCCGCGAAATACCTTTTTAACGTACCGAAAGAGCAGTTATCGTCGAGGCCGCTTGCGACCGAGGCAAGATAATCTTGAGGTCGTTAAAAAGTTTCGCGGCGTACACACTATTTTTCGTGCAATCGTTAAAATTATTAAACTAGATAATTGTAAATAAATATATTATTGCTCTAAAATCAACAGCAGTTCAATTTAATTAACAATGTCAGCGTGTGCTATGTTTCAATAAATACAAAATATTTTGATAGTTCTTGCTTTAACTTTTGGTGTAAATATAAGTAATAATACAAAATGTACAATTAATGTTAATATTCATCCTAAATAATATGCGTACTTATGTATTTGTTGGTATTCAATAAAAAATAATCATTGTCTTTGTAGTAATTTAGAAATGTCATATTTGGAGGTGATATTCAAATTTGGAAGTAACGTTTGGTTTCGCAGCCGTTGCTATGGGTAACGGCCGCGAAATTAAACTCGCTCAACCAACAAATAGATATTATATTAATAATATTTCTCTACAACACAATTCGCACACGCCCCTGGATGAAATTAATGCTAAGTAACTCCAACGTCTTTAGGTCGTTAAATTTTTTTATGAAACAGTGGACCGCGTTAATAACTGACTAGTTACTTCGTTATATTATGACTATTTGATTTCCAATCCATCTGCTGCTACGTTGCAAGCTATTCAAAATTCTCTTAAAAATAGTAGCATACTTAAAGTGGTTTTAATTAATTTTTCTTTTTCCAGCAATTTCAAGCGGCTTATTTTAATGCTTACTAATAAATTCATATTTTTTTAAAGATATTTCCAAACTAGCTTTCTAAGAACATCACGAACTAACGATTTACTGAAGTAAGGGGAACATTTTTTGTATAGTGATCCTGATTATTTCAGAAAATAAATCTGACTACATTGCTTTATTTTATTGTCGTTACATTCACATTATAAACACTATAGGTAAGAGTATTATTGGAAGGTAAGACGTAACCTGAAAATTTTAAGAATTCTCTCAAATGTAAAATTTAGTGTACCTACCTTATTTTTAAATACTTACTGTGAACGAACATACCATCCATACGTATAGCTAAGCGATTTAAAATTACAGTCAGATTCAAAACTTTTACCAGAATAAATCGTATTGTCATATGTCATTATAATCACTTATTAAAATGTGAGAAAGTGTCTCTACGTATTCAAAGGATCCTCGAGTGAGGGTTGAAGGATGAGCATTATAAATATAGGTGATATATACATCACGTCTGTATAAACTCATTTGTTCCCTTTTCAACATGTCATTGCTTATTCGGGTTACGTGAATGTAACATGAAAGGGAAATGAATATTATGATGTGTCTGTGTTCCTGTTTTTAAACAGAACAATGATGCCGAGATGATGCTTTTAATAGGATTCGTACATTTCAAGGGTCATACTGCGAACTCTGGTGTTTGAATTTGAATGCATCCAATGAATAAAAACAATAATAAATGAACAACTAGAGGTACGGAATGAATACACAACAGATTCAGAATTGTATAAAGGAATATTAAAAATAATTAAGCTCATATTGTGGTGAATTAGGTTATTCCATGGAAACTATAATATTTGGCATTACCCTTCCCTTTATTTCAGTCTTAATTATAATTCATTTTTGTTGGATAACTTATAATAAAAAGGTGGGGTTCTCCATTCGTGTTTATTTACAGGGTGCGTCATTTGCAGCCTTATTTGATATGCTAAAACACGAAAGTTTATAAAAATTTCAGGTTTTGCCAACTTTAAGCACGGGTCACATTAGGCTGGCTGCCAGTCGCTGATAATTAGCGGCTGGCAGTAGCACTAGCGATCAGCGGCTGGCACCCCGGTCACATTGAACTACCTACTCGCCTGGTTTTTAGTAGCTCATTTCTAGTCGTCATGTTGTTTGTAGGTCCACGTAAACGAGTACTTGATCGGTTATTGAGGAAGTTAAGTGAAGCACTTAACGATGAAGGCACAGAAAATAAACTTTTAAATACTATTTTTGATCTACAAAAGCAAGTTGCTAAGGTGTCTGCTTCTTGCAGTTCTAACCGGAATTATAGACAGAAGATTTAATATTGCACTCGAGACGATTCTAAGCAACAATCAGGCTAGGTGTATATGTATCACAAAACGTATTAGCAGAATGCTAGAAAGTGCATATTTTTCGGGAATCGCCAAATGCAGTAAGGACGGCGTCTGACTGCTTATCATCTAATAGCCGTATAGTTGGAGCTGGTACACATTTTTAACACAGATTTTTAACAATACTATTGGTTTCAGTAGAAAATATGGTTGAATAGTGATATTTAAAACAGCTGAAAATTCAGTTTATTCTTTTTCACTTGTTAATTTATAAAAACAAACCAAGAAATTTGAGATATGGTACTAAATGTAAAAACGTTGGTTAATTGGAGATATTCTGGGAATAAGTACCAGTCATAAAAATCTACTGTAGAATCGACAACCAGTTGATCTAGGTATAAAATATCGAAGATATGTATGTAGAACCTCCCTAAGTGCAGCTTAGAACTTTTGAACCATACAACTTATCTCATGACTCTTGTAGAATACCTAATAACTTTCTCACTGTAATTATACAAACTTTTGCAGACGATCCAATTTTTTTCGAAATATTCAGATGAATGTATGCGTATACAATTACTCCATTTTCGAATGGTCCTTTCTCTGTTTTTGGGGCCCTGAGAACATTATGAGATATTTTTTAATTAAAATTTTAGTCGTTTTTCCCTAATGCCTCCACCCACTCTTTCTCTTCATTTCAAAGGTTATTATTCTCGTGTACATTGTAAACAAGATGTGGATGTATAATTAACATTGAATTGGTAGCATTGTTTGCCATAAATATGTCAAGTATTTATATTCATTTCTATTCACAGCTTATCTATACTAATAATAAATGGATAAGCTCAAAAACGACTCAATAGATTTTGAAAATTCTTTGAACGCGAGTCTATACGTCTTACTATTTCTATCATGGGCGGATGATAAAATTCTTATAAGGGCTCAATATGATTGAAGATATTTCCTTCCAAGCTAGACGTATGATAACATTTTCAAATGGGGTTGATTCATTTGTTTAAATATCCATTTACACCTGCTGCATGTACATTTCCACAAACTAATTGACCCTTTTTGGAAATTTTATCATACGTCCATGGTTAATGGATATTTCCAGACAAATTTCCTTCAAAAATTTGATCCTATACTCTTTCTAAAGTCAATGTAAAGACATGAGAAAAAATAAAACTTGTCAAATACCTTCCATCACTCACCCTACTCCCCCCCACCATCGAACTCGTCAGCGCGTCATCTGCATTTCTGCCCGTTCCACTTGACTCAAATTATGTGCACGTGGCTTCTCGAATATTCATGTGTAATCGGTCCTATTTTCAGTAACTTCCATACGACCTTTTATCCATTCTTCGCCAGTGGTTTCACTCGTTATAATTGTGTACATTTTGTATTCGACTGTAGTTTGTTGGACGACCCAATTTTATATGGTAGTCACTATAATTGCAAATTTGAAATCCTTTTTTGTATAGATGTTTCCTGAGGGTGCAGTGTCCAGTCACCAGGTCGGTAACTGTCTTCAAATATCTCTTACTCAGATTCAGTAGCCTGATTGAGAGTTCCTTGTGTACCTTGTTCAGTAAACTCTTTGTATGGAGGAGTCCTTGTGTCGACCTCCATTTGAGTTGGTGTTCCCTATCTAGCCAGTTCCCGATGTTCCCTTCTATGCAATCTTTTGTGATTTCACAACATGGTTCCGGACCTACGAAGTCTCCTTTAGAACCTTCTTCAGCTAACTGGTCAGCCATTTCATCAACTGAAATCCACTTATGTGACGGCACCCATATTAGAGACACTTTGTTGTCTCTTGTCAGCCTGTTGAGGGATTCTTTACAGTTTTTTACCAGTCTAGACCAAGTTGTGGGAATACTGATGGCTTTAAGCAGAGCCTGGCTGTCAGTGATCGTATACTCTTTCTAAAGTCAATGTAAAGACATGAGGAAAAATAATAGCTGTCAAATACCTTCCATCACTCTCCCCCCCACCATCTAACTTATCTGAGCGGTCTTCTGTATTTCTGCCCGTTCCACTTGACTCAAATTATGTGCACGTGGCTTCTCGAATATTCGTGTGTAATCGGTCCTATTTTCAGTAACTTCCCTACGACCTTTTATCCATTCTTCGCCAGTGGTTTCACACGTTATAATTGTGTACATTTTGTATTCGACGGTAGTTTGTTGTTGGACGACTCAGTTTTATATGGTAGTCACTATAATTTCAAATATGAAATATATTTTCAATCCTTGTATGCATTTATTGTTTTAATTGTTAAGGGAAGATTCTACAATTCCAGTATAAAAATCAGTATAGTTATTACTTGGATATTTTATCACTAGATTTATACCAGGTACAGGTAATTCCAATGAAGCAACGTTTTGACGTTTGACGCTTTGAAAAGAGGATAATTCTGTCATTGTATCTAACCACATGAATTGCTTTGATAAATTAGCGAACGGAAGAGAATTCACTGTATTTAAAATGTTAGTTCATTTTTCTTTGAAAATTTGAATAAAAAGAGTGTTAGTCAATGAAATAAAATAATTATTTTCAGTATAGTTAGGCTCGACTTTTGAAAGATATTCCTACGAAGATTATTTTCATTTTACTTTATACTCATTTAATTTTTCCGAAACTGGAAATTCTTTCACATAGTTCGACAGTTCGTATCGGTATACTTGTAGATCACGCTAGTGTATCATTATTATGTACGTACATAACACTCACCGCTATGAATAATGCATGTAAAAGTCTATGATCCACGATCCTATCGACAGAGCCGTACTCTAACAAAAATATTTTATAGTCTTTATAACACAGAAATGTCCATTTACCGTTAGATCGAGTCAAAAAATTTAAAACCATAGGTGGGAAGGGGTTGTCCTCAAGGAGGCGTTCTATCGCCCCTTTTGTGGGCAATTCTAGTAGACACGCTTCTAGTACGGCTGTCCGACGAAGGTATTCAGTGCTTGGGATATGCGGACGATCTTGCTATCGTCATAACAGGACGGTTTCCAAGTATACTATCAGAGCGCACACAAATGGCGCTTAATATAGTAATTGGTTGGTGTAGGGAGGAAGAACTGGCAGTGAACCCCAACAAAACTACACTGGTACCGTTTACAAAAAAGAGAAATTTGCAAGGTCTACAAAAGCCGCAAATAAACGGAGTGGAAATTCCATATGCGAAAGAAGTTAAATACCTAGGGGTAATCTTTGACCAGAAGCTTACATGGAATTCTCATATCGAAAAAACCACACACAAGGCCAGAATCGCTCTGGGAAGGTGCAGGCAGATGTGTGGAAAGAATTGGGGTTTAAATCCCAATATGACCAAATGGTTATACACACAGGTCGTGAGGCCAGGGATAACCTATGGATCAGTAGTCTGGTGGCCCAGGACACTGCAGATTGGAGCGCAAAGGCAGTTAAGTGGTATCCAAAGGCAAGCTTGCTTGAGTATCACAGGGGCCATGAGAACAACGCCGACTGCAGCCCTGGAGGTGATACTAAACCTACCGCCACTACATATCTTCGTTCAGGGAAATGCAAGATCTGTTAGTCACAGATTATTACAGGGGCCTCCTCCTATAAGTCAAGGACACGGCAAGGCCTATAGAAAGCTATATGAAGAAATAAAGGCAGATCCAATACTGGGAATGCCAATGGATCAGACTGCCCCACAATACAGCTTTAAAAATGAATACAGAGTAGTTATTCCAGAGAGAAAGGACTGGGAGGCAGGGCCTCCTATAACAGCGAATCTCAACTGGTACACTGATGGCTCTAAAACAGACTCTGGAGTAGGAGCCGGAATATATGGGGTACAAGAGAAGATCAAGATCTCTCTAAGCCTAGGGAAACATGCCACTGTCTTTCAGGCAGAGGTAATGGCAGTGCAATGCTGTGCAGAATAGTTGATAAGACGGAAGGTGAATAGCCAAAGAATCGTCATCTACTCCGACAGCCAGGCGGCACTAAAGGCGATAAGCTCATATCGGACAACGTCAAATCTGGTGTGGGAGTGTCGCAAGGCCCTCAACAGACTAGGTAGGCACAATAGAGTGACCCTAGCCTGGGTACCAGGTCACCAAGGAATAAAAGGCAATGAAAAGGCTGATGAATTAGCCAAGCAGGGAGCTACTGAGGTCATGATAGGGCCAGAACCTTCCTGTGGAATTGCAAAAAACCTCACTAAGGAGAGCATCCACCAATGGATAAGAAATCAGGCGCTGTGCTGGTGGCATGAAACCCCAGGACAAAGGCACGCTAAACTATTCCTTAAAAGCCCTTCGGCCAAACTGTCACGCGACCTACTATGTCAAAGTCGAGAAACGACGAGGATGATGGTGGGAATGCTGACCGGACATTGTAGGCTGAGGAAGCATATGCATGCAATTGGCCTAGCAGATGACAGCCTATGTAGGTTTTGCCAGGAAGAAGATGAAACCGCGGAGCACATTCTTTGTGAGTGCGAAGGCCTAGTAAGGGTGCGGTTTCACCTATTCGGAGAAGAAAAACCGAGGGCAGAAAGCTATGCACGGGAGGCGGTATCCAGGCTAATAAATCTAATAAAAAGGATAAAGCTAGATATCGAGCTCTAAGGATAGGGGGGACCACAATAGATCTGCAAAGGTCGCAGTGGGATAGGACAGAGAGCCACTCCATTTCTAATCTAATCTGACAGAGCCGTACTCTAACAAAAATATTTTATAGTCTTTATAACACAGAAATGTCCATTTACCGTTAGATCGAGTCAAAAAATTTAAAACCATAGAAATTCTCTAATCAAACGGAAACGAGAAAAAATAGGAATCATTGGTATTCGAAACGTTGCTCATGCTTTAAAGGCTCGATTAAGCATTTTAAAACATTACTTTGTTTCCGTTCAGTCCGGCTCTGACCATCAAGATATATTATACAGGTATTTATCATCATTCAAAGCATCTAATAGATATTAAATTCTTCTTGCGTATTATTGTCAGCTGTGGTTATTGCGATTCGGAAGATATTTGCTGTACGTGTCGGTAACACTAATGTATCGACGATAGAAGATCGATAAAGGATTGCACTGAGCATCTTCAACAGCCTGTGGTCCTTGATTTTTCGTAGCTACCAATTCGACATATGTGCTTTATAGTGATGGTTTCTAATACAATAAGATATTATACTGAAATGTAGCATTCAAAATAGTTTATTTCTCATACAATATCTAATCTAATTTCTATTAATACAGGTTCTTCCAGTCGTAGTTGATACTTACATTACAAACATTGACTAAACAAAGCTAAACATTACATTGGAAGAAATGGGAAAAAAAGGCACGTCTGTGATTAATCCTAATTAAAATATCACAATAATGAACTGTTTAAACGTATTACAAACGTTAACCCTAATCTTTGACTGAAAAATTTGATTGGTTGATGTTTATTTTAAGTGCAAGCGCGACCTATCAATCGGGCGAATTTATATCGTTCAGAATACGATGCAGACGTTCCCTTCGTAGCGGCAATGTGTTTTACGTCTTTTTCTAATGTCCCACTGATAGTTCTCGTCAGGTCTGTACTTTGTTGTTTACGATCAATTATTATTTATGAAAAGTAAATATTAATCGTATTGTTACAATTTTATGTATTTAAATAATACAAAAATATGCATACACGGAAAAAGAGCAGCATCTTATTTTGAAAGTTATCAAATATTTTCAGTTATAAAAAGAAGCTGGTAAATCCTTTAACTTCAGTGAACCAAGTAAGTATTTTTTATATAACAATAAGTAAATTAATATAAATCAATTGTTTAAATATTTTATTTTTATCTATTGTGTTTCATTAATTTCATAGCATTTTCGAATTTGGCTGAATACGATCCTGATCATTCTATTTATCAAATTTAAGGTTAGCTATATGTCAAAATAGCAAATAAAATAAACGACATGCCCAAAACCCGGATATACGTCACGAACGATGACGCACACCAAGAAGGCTATTATATGAACTATATAATTGATCCGTTCCATACTCTAAACTCACTCTGTACAGCTATACAGGAAGAGAAAAAAATATTATTATCATAAGGTAAAATTAGTACCAAATTATTTCGACGAAACTTCGAGAGAACTGAAAACTTAAGTACACATAATTTTGAAGATGGTACATTAGATTTTATCAAAAAGCAACTTCATCTCACCCATATTAATGCAAATCCTAAATGATATTTGCTTTATTTAGTCATGAAAGTCATTACTACTTTAAGAATAACAGTAAACAAGTAAACAATGAGAAATGCAAGACCGAAGCGGGCTTAGAGTTACGGCATTGTTTTGTGCATTTCAGTTGACGAGATAAAAGTTCCCTTTTGTGCTACAAAACGAACTTCAAAAGTACAAAGTGAATGGCCTTGTTGGAAGTTTACTTGAATTTCAGAAATGTTTAATGTTACAAGTCGTTTTCGGATTTATGTTAAAAACGACACACATACGTCAAGAGTTTTAATTAAACGCAAACGCTTGGATCGTCTTCGTGAAGGTACTTTGTACAGTCGTATTCTGTTTCACTATCTTCATAAATAATTTTGGATCAATTTTATTTAAATAATGTATAATATCTATTTAATGTGGCTAGAGACACCCCTTGTGGGGTTGCGCAGCATAAATGCTTTCTAGATCCGCTTTCTGGTGTGGATCAATCCCCATCATTTCATTATTTTCTAACTTATTTGTTTCCATAGTATCCTATCCCTCGTTTTTTCCTTCCATCTAACGATTCCTATCCTTCTCAAGTCCTCCTCCACTTCCTTCAACCAGTTAGATCTGGGTCTTCCTGTTCCCACTGTAACACTGAATAAGCGATTGTGTGCTCTCTTTCTCTCCATACATGTCCGAGTCATTTTATTGTTTGCCCTTTTATTCTCTTCATTATATCTTCTCCGTTAATTTCTCAGTATTTCATGATTCATACGCTGCCTGTTTTCATTATCGCCATATTTTATTAGCACTAGAATCGTTCTCATAATCTTTCGTTCTACTATCCTCAACTCCTCTTCTTCTCTATGTGCCATTGTCATCGTTTCTGTTCGCCATACAACAATCGGTGGAGGTTCCAAGAAAATAGTACTTTCCTTTCACCTCTTCGCCCTTCCATACAAATCAAAACATTGTTCAGTATTTCACGACTTTAGTAGGAATATGCAGTTAGGTTTTTTTTGTTCAAATTTTTTTTAAATATTTTTCGTTATTTTGTTAATTTTTTATCTTTTTTGTAGTTTTTTTGCTTTTTTTATTTACTTTGAAAAGTACGGCATCTATTATCAATACGTTAAGAAACAAAAAACGGATTTCAAATATACCTACAAGGAAAATTTAATTAAAGTAATTTAATAATTGGAATTGTCAGACTCTTCTGAAGTAGAATCGTTTTCAGGTTGGATAACTACTGGTGCTATTTTTGCTATGGGAGGTAAATCAGTATTATCGTTTTCTGTTTGTGTCACATGAGCCACGCAATTATATTATATTATATTATATTATATTATATTATATTATATTATATTACCTATATTATATTATATTATATTATATTATATTATATTATATTATATTATATTATGGTTATCCAACTCTTGTAGGATTTCCAAACAATTTCAGATAAGTTTGGAACTGATGGAGCTAATTGCTTTTATATCCTCCTGATTGTTGGAATATATGGAAATGTTTTTTTGCTTTAGCTCTGCACGAAATAATAACGAATTAAGCTAATTTTTAATCAAATTATTAAAAAAAAACGTGAAGGAATACAAAATACAAAGTTACAAAGTTAATTTATTCGTTGCAAAATATACGATCCATGCTCTACATTATTTATCATGCCATCAAGGTTATTAGGGGGCTATCGCTTTATTAACGTAATAAAATTTTCTTTTTGCCTTTGCCTACCCCGAAAACAATATTTACTTTGTGCGAAATTGAAACAGATGATAGCGCATTGATAATAATTTCCATAAAAGTTATGAATATTCATTGGCATAGGGTTTAGTGGTTGCATACTCGACGTAAAATTAGCAAAAAGACGTACTGGGACAGATAGGACGTTTTGTGAAAATAAAATATGATTTTTTGATATGCTTTTTTTAAATTATTGAAACTGTCATTGTTTAGGTACTCAAAGTAATTGTTGTTGAAGTTTATCCAAAATCAAATGTAGAAGTTAGAGCCGACTATTTCCTTTGATCGGAATATGTTTATATCTCTGCCGCTAGACATTACCTTTTCTTTTCCACGTTTTTGTTGTAGGTCCTTTTTATCATATACGGCACTTCAATAATTACAATTGTACGTACAATTCCATCGGAGACTCAATATTTAAATTTCATCCTACAGCTTAAGCCGCATTACAAAAAATCCATGTATTCTTACCGCTCAATCTTTTTTTTTATTATTTAACGTAGGTCGATTTCTGCGACTGATGCTAATCACCGCCGCCGGGAGCTCTCCACCCCGAACCTGAAATTTTGCCGATCACACTAGTGTTCCAACCAGGGGTTATACGTCTCCTCCGAAAGACGGCATATCCACATTATACATGCTACTCCGCTGCAAGCTGTACGGGCTCTACGACGGTGTTTTTCCAGTGATCCCCCATCCAAGTACTAACCGCTCTCGATACTGCTTGGTCGAAGCCCCTACTGCTCAGTCTTGAAACAAGCAGGTGACAAGTGTTGTCATTGTTCCTGATGTATCCCAGTCTGTGGATACAGTTCATAGGTAACGACTGAGCAAGAAAAGTGATAAACTTCTTCAAGAAAAGTCAAGTGTAACTGAGTTAAGCACGCCACTCTCCTTTTTTTCTGTGATTGTAGCAGGACGTTACAGCATCGGCAGATCGACACACATCGCAGGAAACTGACGATATTCAGTTTTTGTCAACTCTCATCAATGATTTTTCGCGAATTTTGTTGAAATAAAAAATTTACGAGTAAAGCGATGAATTTAAATTACTTTTGCAACGCCTTACTTTGAAAATTACTTTTCAAATAGCAGACGGTTCACTACGAATCTGCAACTACTTCCCTGGCTATATGCCACGAAGGACATTAAATTACACTTCTAAGTTGAACGGGGTAGATATATCTGCACGAAATAAGTAAATCAATTAATTTCAGTTCAATTTATTGAAAAAAATTTAAGACAAAATATTGAAGATTTTTTCAAAAACTTTGAATGCATTTATTGAACTTTTCTTGTCGCCGACACTGTTACTGCTCCCCATCTGTATCAGAATTAATATCCATACGCCAGAACATACCCAAATTTTCTTTCGCAAAAAAACGGTTTAATTTGAATTTTATTTTATTTTTTGCATAATCCGATGAATATGAATGATTTCGCATTGATGATTTTGCTCAGTTTGGATGGTATATATAATGTTTTACACACTAAGCTTGAAGTTTATTACCTATATTTGAACAATATGTAGTTATACAGGGTGGACCGGATTTAATTGACGTATACAGAGATCTCGTGAACCACAATAGATACAATATTGATTAAATGGAGAAAAATTTTGGTATATTAATGGGAAATTAGATGGTTCAAAAATTTTAAAATATCTCCTCTAGTTCCGGAGATATTTAACAAAATCCGAAAATGTTACTTTTCGTTTTTTAACCTCGACGTCGTTATTGTAAAAGATATCAAAAAAATGATTGTTAACTTTTTTAATAAACGAGGTTTTCTATAAATTACCATACCAAAAATTTCATTACGACGTTTCGTCTTTAAAGGGTCACCATCAACTTCATTTTTTTAAATACGGACCTGGATTTTTTATTGCAACATTTTTTACCTTTTGTATAAATACATACAATGACATAGCATACTTAACGATTCTTCCACGTTTCGTCTTTCAAAAATCATCATCTTTTTCAAGTTCAGTCTTCTTTACTAAAGTCAAATTAATAATCTTAAATATTGGGCATTAAATAAGAATTTTGGAAGAAAATGATTAAAGTCATCAAGGTGATAATAAGTTAAAAATAAATTAAAAAAATCAATAAAAAATCAGTTATAAAAGTTGTTCAAACTGACGTCCGTTCTGTGCAATACATAATTCTATCCTCCTTGGCGCATGAGACGCATATCTACTATATTATTCGGCATATTTTTGCTGGAAACTTCGTTTTTTATGAAGCCCCATACAAAATAATCTATGGGGTTAAGACATGGGGATCGAAGGGGCCATCTTGTCGGCCCGTTGGTACCAATCCAATTAACTTCAAAATATTCATATACTGTACAACTCTTCTCAAATTTTCAGAAGTTAGGTACTACTACGAAGTTAGAAAACGATTTTATTTAGTTCGGCACGTAACACCTAGTTCCTGTTAACCGATTTTCATACATTTCCCGTTGACCAATTTAACAGATTTTTAGACACATGTTTAGTGCATTCTTTTTCTTTCAAAATTCTTATTTAATGCCCAATATTTAAAATTATTAATTTTACTTGAGAAAGATGATGATTTTTGAAAGACGAAACGTGGTAGAATCGTCAAGTATGCTATATCATTGTATGTATCTATACAAAACGTGAAAAATATTGCAATAAAAAATTCAGGTCCCTTTTTAAAAAAAATGAAGTTGATGGTGACCCTGTAAAGACGAAACGTCGTAATAAAGTTTTAGGTATGGTAATTTATAGAAAACCTCGTTTATTGAAAAAAGTTGGGAATACTTTTTTTGATATCTTTCATAATAACGACGGCAAATTTAAAAAACGAAAAGGACCATTTTCAGTTTTTTCAAATATCTCGGCAACTAGTCGAGATATTTTAAATTTTTTTTAACCATCTAATTTCCTATTAATATACCAAACTTTTTCTCCATTTAATCGATATTGTATCTATTGCGGAATGTTACTAACAACGCCAAACCAATTTTAAAAAGTTATAACTTGGCATAAATTACGCAATTTTTATTTAGAAATTGTAACAGAGCAATGTATCAAAACTAGAAACCCACTATTTTATTACGGATACTTTTATAGCCTGCTTGACACATTTCCGACTATATTTTTCCAAGAAAAGCTAATGTTTCAATGATGGATGTCATTATTAAATTCCGAGCTGTTAGAGTTTGAACCTTTGACAAATATTTTTTCTGAAAACAAACTCTCATGCTTTCCTCCCGTTTAATTTATTACAACATTTATTTATGGTTTGTTTATTAAAACCATAAGTCTCTTAAAATGAGAATATTATTTTATCTGTAGGCAGATATTGCTGCATTTTTTTCCTTCGCCTTAAATAAATATACTGTAAGATGTTTTATATTACGGTACGAGCTGAGGCAAAAATGAAATGGGAAAAATATATGAATTATTTTTTGTTTATTTTCATGTTATCTAGAAACTGATAAATTCTGGAAAATGATATATAGTAACAAGTACATATTTGTTTCTTGGAAGACTTTACAGAAAAATATTTTATTATGGTGGTAGAACTACATCGTACAATGTCACTATAGTTTGGCAAGTTTATCTGAAGCCGTGAAAGGAATGCAGTCGAAAACATTCGATATTGCCACGTTTAACTATGAAAAAGCTAAAGTGCTAAGTATGTAGTGATAATACATAATTAGAAAATGGACTTTTTGTTATTAACAATATGATTAAACGTTAATACTTCAATGTGCTTGTTCCTTGGATTTTGTCTATTAAAATTATTTTTCCATTTTATGAATATTAAAAGATGAACACTTTTCCAAATTTGTTATAGGCTTCTTCAAGCTCTGGCAGCGTTGTGCGAAAACCATAATTTTCATGCCCTCTGAACTAACTCAATTGGTGAAATTTATCGAAAGGCTTTCGTTGCTTAGCGACCAGCAGATTTCCTATTGGAAAGCGCGTGCGTGTGCTCTTCCCTCTCACTTTGTCAATTGACTGACATTGATTATCCAATGGCGTTGGTATTGTCCGTGTCAGATTTTGAACTATTTCGTATCCATATTGAATTCAAGTACGATTCTTAACATTATTTGTTTTTAACAAATATCGTGTTTTGAAAAATACCCTACCTTTGAAGCTTAGTAAAGATCAGTTTCTATATATAATTATTATATAATAATAATTTTTATTTTTAATACTTTTTAGGCATAATTGAGGTTCATATATTCTTATATTGTTCAGAAACCCCCGAAGTTCTTCAAGAACTTACATTAGTGGACATAGGATACATACGGAAGAACTTATACAATGCGTGTCGAGCATATTTGCATCCGTTGCCGAAAAGCGTGCAGGACGTTCAAGAAGCATTAGACTCGATGTCTATTAAAACGATACAAGAAGAAAGTTTTTTTTTTTATTAGAATTTAAGTGCCTCGACAACTATTGCCATTGGCACTATACAAGAGTACATGAGAATACACAAAAAATATGTAGTTATATTAATACAGACGGTATTTCATAGTTTGTGGTAGAGGTTAGCTGCTTTGAGGAATTTCAATATCTTCGGAATTTCAGTGGTGCAGTTTAGAAGTTCTTTGAGGTTCGGTTTTAGGTCTAGGCGCTGGTACATATTGTTGTATATCCGGCAGTCCGTGAGTATATGCTTAACGCTTAAATCAACATTGCAGTAGCGGCAGACGGGAAGGTTTTCAGATGACATCAAGTAACCGTGAGAATATCTGGTATGGTTGATCCGCAATCGTCTAATAACAGCAGCTTCTCTCCTGGTTAAGAAGTCGAGGGGGAGAGAGCCAATGGAAGGTTGTATATCGTTTAGAGCTGTTCTACTGTTGTGCCAATAATTTTGCCAGGATTCTTTGACGGACTTTTTGAATAAGTGTTTAAGGTCTTCTGGGAGCTGGCTCGATGTTGTGGTGATGGTAGAGGTGGCTTCTTTGGCATGGTAGTCAGCATTTTCATTGCCAGTAATTCCAATGTGAGATGGGAGCCAGATAAGACAAACTTTTACATCACGAGCTAAGAGAATTTGATAGATGTCATGGATGTTTTGAACTATTGGATGGTCAGTAAAGATAGTATTAAGTGAATTAATTGAAGAAAGTGAATCGGTACAAATGGCGACATGCTTGGAAGGAGGTGAGATAAGTTTAAAGGCTTGGAAAATGCTATACAGCTCACCAGTGTGAACACTACATGTTGAGGGCAACCGATAGGAACCTATAAGTTCGTGCTTGGTTGTGACTGAGCAGCCAACACCAAAAGAAGTTTTAGAGGGATCTGTGTAGAGAACTACATCATACGGTGTTTCTTGCAGTATTTCTAAGAATGCTTTCTTAATAAGTGTGTTAGGTGACTCATGTTTATTGAATTTGGTGAGAGAGATATTGAAAAGAGGAAGATGTTTAGTCCAAGGAGGGGTATGTGGTTGGGGATGCGGAGTGGTTATTGAAAGGTCGGTATTCTCAAGTAATGGGGAAAGTAGTTGGGCAACAGATTTCATGCTACGTTTGGAAATAGTGTTGGAAGGATGATGTTGAGCCGTTGAGGTGAACAGTGGGTAAACAGGGTTAGTAGGATTAGAGGACGTTGAGACAGCGTATGAAAGGAGGAGCGATTGACGTCACAGTATAGACTAGCTGCAGGACTAGAGCGGAAAGCACCGAGTGAGAGTCGAAGGGCTGTATTGTGAACAGAGTTTAGTGAATCGATGTCGGATTTGGAGGCTGACATGTAAGTGAAGCTCCCATAGTCTAGCTTAAAACGGATGAGTTTACAGGAAGTTTTTTAATAACAAACGATCGAGAAAATAACATTGTAATATTTTCATGCTTCACAAATTTAAATTTTTTGTGTTCTTTAGAAGTAATTTACGTAGACGGCACATTTCAATATTGCCCCTAGTTTTTTTACCAATTGTTCATTCTACACGGATTTAAAAATGGACAGTATGTACCAGCGGTTTTTGCATTACTTCCATCTAAAGCCACTTCTACTTATGTTAAACTGTTTGCAACAATTCAGATGAAATGTTCAAAATTTGAATTTAATCCAAAGAAAATAGTTGTAGATTTTGAAGATGGAATACATTCAGCGCTGTATACGGTTTTTCCTGAAATAGAATGATGCATTTTTCGTTTAAAACAGGCCTGGTACCGGAAAATTCTCCAATTAGGGTTGTCCGTAGAATATCGTAATCAAAAATCGGAAGTAGGAAAATGGATAAAACATTTGTTTGGTTAACCTTATTTGCAACCAGAGCAAGTAAGTGATATGTTTTGCTTTGAAATGATGGCTGAAAAACCCGAAGGTGATGCTATCACGAAATTTGCTGATTATTTAATTAATACGTATATAGATTAAAATTCAAGATTTCCTCCAAAAGTATGGGCAAAAATGTCCCCAAGCGTTTCTCGCTCTACAAACGCTTGCGAATCGTTTCATTCGCATTTTAATGCAAATTTCTACACTTCCCATCCAAATATTTTAAATTTTATACAATTATTAATTACATTTCAAACAATGTCCTGTATGAAAATAAAAAGTGCAAATACCTGTACAAATAAAGTATTGCATAAAAGAACTCAAAAGAAAGACGAGTTCTTGGACCAACAAATAAGTTTTTAAAAAAATAAATTGATAGATTTAAGCGCTCATGTAAAATCAATATGTTACCACAATTTGCCCAAATAATTTGTGTTTATTATATTTTTGAGAATAAAATTTTGTTTCTGTATAATGTAGGTATTTAATAGAATGATAATGATAGTCTGTTTGTACATAATGAAATATCAGTTTACAAGAATTGTTCTTTTCATCAATTTTTATTCGTTGATTATATCAGAAAAAAAAAGTTTTGAGGTATACCGGACTAAGGATACAATTTGACCGCTGTGCGAAATTTACCTGTACAGAGACTTAATCCCCTGGCTGCAACTACCTGACGAACCCTTCTCAAATTTGGGAAACTTCTTGACCACACTGTGCGCAATTTACCTACGCCCAAACCTATAGCTCCTCCTAAGCGCAAAGAATGAGATAATATCCTCCCTCTTAGGGTGTGGTGTTATCACTGGCATCATTCACTGCGATAGTCTTGTTCCATACAAATGTTTTAAAACACAATATTTATTTTATAATCAATTTTTAATTCGTTCCATTAATAACAATTAATATTTCTATAAATTTCATACTTCTATAAATTGAAAAAAAGCTGAGTTCGTGTCTGAACGTTGAAAATGAATCCATTTTACGTGTAATTGTGTTTTATTAAACTCATTAATTTGACTTTTATCTGATTCTCCTGAATTTTTATGACACGCGACATCGGTAAGGTCAAATCCTATTGTTTACTTTTGTTATGAAATTGATTTTTTTTCATTTGTGTTTAAACACCGGCCGTAGAGAAACATTAATTCGAAGGCGAGGTCACTTCCCATTTGACGGAAATGTAAATGAAAGAGAATATTTTGAGTGTTTTCGTGTCTTATCATTGATTTTCCTTCATAATCTCGTCTTGGTCTTTTCAGTTCAATATATTATAAGTTTTTAATGGAAAAGGAGCAACAGAGGTAGAATCATATTTGTCGGAATATTTGTATAATTCAAAATAAATCCAAAATAAATGATAACATCCAATGTTCCAATTTCCTATGACGATATAGAGTCCATTATACACGCAAATAAATGATTAGAAACTTTCGGAATAATTACGAGTGAAGTTGACCTTTAGCAATAAGGTCGTGCAATTTTGAAGCGGAGTTTCTAAACAAAGCGGTTAATTCTCCGCTAAATTGCTCGATTAGTAAGAGCGAATCTGAAAATACACTGAATCGAACGTTTCAAGTGAAATTAGAACTTCCATTTAAAACTCAATACAATCGTAATCGATAGGAAACTGTAATATTTTTCATTTCATTTGTCATAAATTATATAATCACAATAAGTACAAACAATCAGGTCACAGATTATCTCCCCTTATTAATGCCTTAGCTACAGAAGTTTAGGGGAAAGTGGGGAAAAATGGTTCTAATATGTTTGAAAGAGATAGCTATATTTTACGTGCCGCCAATTCGGAGATCACGCCACTACTAGTTCCAGTCAACAACACGGGAAATGCGGATGCACGTACTTATCAAGTTATGCATTTTTCAATATTTTGTATGTTTTAGATGTAATTTTTTAGCAACTTCAAGTTGGTGTAGCTTCATCTCCATCTACAATAGTAATTCAGCTTATACATCATGGAGGATATACAGATTGCGTAAATTACATCGGAACCCTCGCCTCGGATTATACATGTACGACAAGGATATATGAAAGAGAGAGAAAGAATAATTGTGCGCGGTCATCACTTTGTTTCATCTTAGGGGTGTATACTTATTTCCCGAGACTGGCCGAATGGTCCTTTACAGAGAGAATTCACTAGTTGGTGGTATTCAGTATGCTCCCAACATGGAAGGAATAAGGGTGTTGAAGAAATAAAAAAATACAATCGTTATTACGTAACCTGTAAATCTTAAAATTCATTTTTGTCAACATGATCATTTCAGACCAACTTGACAATTTCAACTACAATAGGATATTATTTTAGCCATTGTAACTTGAAAATAAAACAGCGTCAATTACATCCGAACCGTCCGGATTACACAAGTACGACAGAAAAACAGCTGAAAGAGAGAGAAAGAATAATTATGCGCGGTCATTAAGGCGTGTACTTTGTTTCACCTTAGGGGTGTATACTTATTTCCCGAGACTGGCCGAATGCTCATGGCCCCCCTATTTTAACCGCTGTTGCCAGAAGCGCAGATTAATTTGTACAAATGATATTTTTGTCTCGTTATCGTTGACTTTTTTTCGAGGGTGAAAATACAGCACGTTTGTGCCAGCACTACGCCAAATAATCTTAGAGATATGAGATCAAATCTTTATCACAGATTTGGTTATTGTCTGGCACAGGAAGGTGGTTTATTTGAGCACTTAATTCATTAAAATTATGTTTACCTTTAGAATGGATTTTTATTTTTATTTTTTCTGGAAGTTTATATTTTATGTTTAGAATAGGTGTACTTATTTTATTTTTTCGATTTAATTTATTAATGGAAGTGATTTTTAGTTTATTAATTATGGTTCTCTCAAGAAATGCTGTTTTATTTTCAAGTTACAATGGCTAAAATAATATCCTATTGTAGTTGAAATTGTCAAGTTGGTCTGAAATGATCATGTTGACAAAAATGAATTTTAAGAAGTACAGGTTACGTAATAACGATTATATTTTTTTATTTCTTTATCACCCTCACTCCTTCCATGTTGGGAGCATACTGGATACCACCAACTAGTAAGGTACCATTCGGCCAGTCTCGGGAAATAAGTATACACCCCTAAGATGAAACAAAGTGATGACCGCGCACAATTATTATTTCTCTTTCTTTCATATATCCTTGTCGTACTTGTGTAATCCGAGGCCAGGGTTCCAAAGTAATTTACGCAATCTGTATAATAAAAAAAAACTATGGCTTTCTTAAATTCAATTCACGTCTTCATTTCACGTCAGATGCACTTCCAACCACTATTGTATTGCAATCATTTTAACAACTGTTGTTGTTGTACTGTCGGACAGTCAACATTCTTGGGTTTTAAATGTGATCTCTGTCGTTCCTAATCACCCCACTTGGTGTTCGTATTTACACTAAGGGTTTGTTTTTCTGACATATTGTTGCGATTCATTGTTGAAAAATATAAATGTTGATTAGTGAATCAGTTAGACAGATAAGTAAAATTCAAGATAAAAAAAATTAAAAAAATCTGTGATTAAATTCCACTGTTTTATTTAAGTTTTCCCTTAGGTGTTCATATTTCCCCCACTCTCCCCTATTGTTACACAACCGTTCCAATTTATAAAAAAGAGAGCCGAATAAAACGTTTTCTACCCTAGTTTCAGTTTTTTCTAGAAAAACAATTTCTGAGCGTTCCACATAAGCGGTCAAGCACGGAGATGAGATCGGCCTGGAATCCTACACTTGTGTGTAACCGATACAAAACTACTTCGAATAATAATAAATCAATATCTTTTGATATAACAGTAACGTTTGGATAAAAAACCATTTTGACAGCAGTACAAACTACTATCAAGAAGAAACAGCAATTAGTATGTCAAATTTCTTTATATATCTGTAGGTTTTCAAAGATTGTTTCTATTTAGGTTGTCCTTTCTAACGTACCTATAAGGTCTTTCACAATATCCGTTTTTTAACGGACCGGCAAATTGACGTTTTTGGGATAGTATTATAATGATGGAACATAAAAAAGAGAACTGTCCATGAAAAATTATTAAACAAAATACTACAACCTATCCATGGAATTACTGTAGTATCCTGATAATGCAGTAGCAAAAATATTATTTACTATGACACTGCGGACGTACGTGCTGCAACTGGACACTGGTGAAGTTTCTTTTTAATGGCTCTGTTCTATCATTCATCCATCATAATCACAAATCCCATACTAACTATGGGTACTGATTATATGACGCCGACCACATCACTAGAAAAACCCTCTAACATCGAAATATATTGGAAAGGAGAATTCAAGGAAACACCCAAACAAGAAATAGTTTGGTTACTGACGGTTCCAAAACGGACACTGGTACTGGAGCTGGAATATACGGTCAATCTCCCAGATGAGACATTAGTCATTCAATGGGAGTAATTACCACTGTTTTCCAAGCAGAAATCTACACAATTGACTCTTGTCTGAGAGAAAACATAAGGAAGGGATACAGCGGTAAAAACATTCTTATCTGCTCAGACAGTCAAGCGTCAATCAAAGCACTTAATAGTAGTACAATAAAATCCAAACTTGTCTGGGAATGCTAAGAAAACCTCAGAAAATCAGTGCCACAAATAAGGTAACCCTGAAATGGGTGCCAGTTCACAAGGGTATTGAAGGGAATGAAAAAGCAGACTCCCTAGCACGAGAAGAATCGGCAACCGGCTACACCGGGCCTGAGCCGGCGACCGGTGTAACAAAGGCATCGGTAAGAACCACATTAAACCAGTGGGTGCACAAACAACACCTCAAATACTGGCAAACAATTGCGAAGCTCAAACACAGTAAACTGATGGTTAAACAACCCATACCAAAACTTACTGATGAAATCCTAAAGTTAAATAGGAGAGGTATCAGGCTGGTAACCGGCCTTATGACCGGACACTGCGGCCTGAGAAAGCACCTTCACACAATAGGGATCTTCCAAGAAGAACCTATATGTAGATTATGTGGTGAGGAGGACGAAACAGACACCCATATGATTTTCGAATGTGAGGCTCTACGTTGGTGGAGGTATAGTCAGATAGGGCCGGATGACCCTGTATCCAATTCACCAAAAGAGATACTGTGAAGAGACTTCTAGATCTCATCAAGGTCAAAAATCTTCTCACGAACTAGCAGACAGACAGGATAATACAATAAGCCAACGGCTTCAATGTTGGGGCCCACTAAGCCGGCCTGTTTCGTCTGTTTACCAACTAACCATCATCCATCAATAATGAAAAGAGAAGATCTGACCATTGGAAAGATCTAGTACGGCTTAGACCATCAAATATTATGATGAGTGGCTACTACTCGTTGAGATCAAATGAATGCGTAAGTCAAAGTAAAACTGCACAAAAAGTTATAACAGGGATTTTGATGGGACATTGTCGCCTGGACGGGCACCTGAAAAAGCTCAAAATAGTGGAGGAAGAAGAATGTAGACTCTGTGGCATGGAAGAAGAAACCGCGATCCACTTACTTGCGAATTGCACCTCAATTCAGAATCCTAGGAGATTATTGGATAGAAGACTAAGTTGAAGCCTGCAGATATCCTAAAATTCCTCAGGGAAATAGGACTAAGGGAGCTGCTAGCTCTATGACGTTCCTCAGGAACTAAGTAGAAGTAAGGGGGCACAATATTTCCTTTATATCTCAGTGAATGTCACCCCATTAAACATACATAACATACATACATACATTCATCACCCATCAGTAAATCCGAGTTTGTCTAGTTTTGGCTAGCACCAAACATACTGGAAAAAGTTTATCTTGGGGACGTTAGCTGAAACCATGAGCCTAGGTGCTTTGGAGCTGCCCTACCTTTCCAACTTATCAGATAATGTCAAGGGCATTGAATAGATCACTTATTTTCCACTTTTTAAAACTTTTGTACTTTTTATTATTTTTTAAAGTTAATTATATAGAGATATCGACTACTTCTTAAATCGAGGAGTATTTATCGCTAGTAAACCGCATTAAAAGCGCCGGATACTTTGTTGTAGCTATAAATATTTATACCACAAATTGTCTAGAACATTAATATAGTTAAGACTATTTTCAAACCGCCTTAAAAGTATTTTGCGTTTAAAAGTGGCAGTTAATGTGACAGAATAGCAGTTAAAGTTTAGTTTGGTCATAAAACCGTTCTTGATACTAAATAGATTAACTTGTAGCAGATTTTCACGATATTTATGTTTTATATTGAGGACAGGTCAGGATAAATAGAGTTGTTAACGATCTATTGAAAGTTAAATTGAGAATAAAGAATGTTAGAAACCGCTAAATTGTTGAATCAACCTAAAATTATAATGTATCGCAAATAATTGAATAATTTTCTGAATTAAAAAATGCATGACCGATCAATTTGTAGCATTAATCCATAGTAATCAATCCCTTGGAGCTGCAGCAGTTTAGAATGGGGTCATTTACATACTTTTTTTAGTTGACCATTAGGAAGAGTACATAATTTTGAAACTGCGCTCCTCTCCGGAATTCTGTCGTGATGTCATCGCATATGAAATCTCACGTTCAGAGAGCAGATACAGCCAAGCGCCGCGCCGATCGATTTGTTGATTACTTAGCTAGTAAAGTTCTTCCAAAGTTAATGTGATGACCCATATTTTTAATCCCTTTGAAGGAAAAAGCCGCCCAATGGCGTGCATATAAATTTTTTATAAATTCTAATATTGTGAAATAATGTTAATCTACTATATTAATTTGAATGAAAAAAATTAACCTGCATACAAAATTCATAAAATTTGTAATACAATAATAAAGCGCTTTCCTCTAGAACACGGAGTATCTAAAGAACAGTTTTTTATATATTTATTCATGTAATTAAACCGTAAGGATTGTTTGAATAACAAATAAATGAATAAAGACTTGACAACATCATGTGTATCAAACCAAGTTTCGTCTAAATAAATTATAGTTTTATTTGAATCACGGTACCCTTTTATTTTGCGCAAATACTCCTGTCTAAGTTCAGCGATACGCCGAGATTCCATTATTACCATTCGATTATCTAACTTCTTATATTTAAATCCACAATTCAATAATCCCGCGCATCATCTTGGACTGTTGTTTCAAATGGTCTCCAAAATGCCATTCTAATTAATTATATTATAAAACTTACCCTAACGTCTACGAACAAATGAATATTATATTAATATCAATTCACTGACGCGACCTAACCACTACACCATCAAAAAGGTTTTATATTTATGATTCCTTTCTACACTAGATCACCTACACTTTCCTATAAATACCTATAACAATTCACTAAACTCACTCAACCAAGAAATAGATATTATAGTAAATATTTATTTAAAACAAAATTCATTCATTATAAGCCGAACCATAACACAATCCCCCCGAACACCCTCAAGACCGTAGAATTTTTTCTGCCAAAAACGTCAAACGGAGTATACTTCGGTTATTTCGTTATATTGCGATGAATACTGCAATTGATGATTGGTTGTTTCGAAGTCTTGACTGCACGTGCCACTACGTTGCCAACTCTTCAAAATTTTCTTGAATATAGTAACATATAAAAAGTGGTTTCAATTAATTTTTGTTTTTTCAGTAATTTCAAGGGACTTATTTCAATGTTTACTAATAAATTTACATTATGTATTTTTTTAAAAATATTTCCAAACTAGCTTTCTTATAACATCAGGAACTAACAGTTTACTGAAGTAAGAGGAACATTTGTATAGCGAGCCTAACAATTTTAGAAAATACATCTGACAACATTGCTTTATTTTATGGTCATCACACTGACTTTAGTTAGAGTATAACAGTATTTTGTTTGTTTATTATTATACTTTTTGTAATGGACCTCAGTTGTTTAAAGAAATTTGGAGAGTATGCTTTAGTTTCATTAGGGAAATATGTGTGTTGACCATTGCATGTTTATTTAAATTGGGAAATAAATATTTATACAGGCTGCAAATTGAATAACTACTTTCACATTACGCATTTACATGATAAAAATATTTTTTTAAATTAGAATTGCATCCTAATTTTTTGTGGAATCACCGTTTATCATTTGACAGAGCGTGTAATTATAAAAATATATGCATTTTCAATCCCTCTAGCCACAAAATAACCAAAAACGATGTGTCACATAGTATATTAGTTCTAACCCTTTTTCCCACCTTTTTGCTTTAGGTACTTCGTACCCACTTGGGCGTAATAGTAATACGTTTTAATATTATTAATTATATATTTTGCCCAAAAAATTTAATCCGAAGTCCAGCTTTATCCAACTATACCATCCGATAACTTGTCAACTACAAGTCGATATCTTAATCTGTTCGAATGTTATTGTGCAGACACAGACACACAATTATTTTAAACCTTGCTAATGTGGAAGTAAGTAAGAAATAGCTGAAAATATTGATAAAACTATATTTCACGAAAATAATATGATCTGCACTAATAAATTCGTGATTTTGATTAAAAAAGTCCATAATCATTAGCCACTTCTGGATTATTTGATGAGTCTGCTTTATTAAAATTCGGTTCCCACATTTTATTTTATTAATAAATAAATAAATTCTATGCGCAGTCTGAAGCGCAATGTGCATTCATATGCGGTGACGTCACAGTCATAGTCTTCGCACCGCTCTCGGTATGCTTGTTTAATTGGTTGTATTAGGAGAACGACATATTCTATTGACATGAAATTTTCAGAATCACATTTTTATCCTTAGTAGGTACTTTGTTTTACGGGAAGTAAAAGTGATTTAAAAATTTTAGTAAACGAGTCCTAGTAATAAGAATCTATGGCGGCTCATAACCATTTATATGTCAACAAACAAACTCATAGATTAGTTTATTTGGTAAATGATATCTTAGGCGAGAGAGTTTGATCATCTTTCAGACAAAGACAGCAAGTTGAATCTTCCGTCGTCTGAAGATTCAGACGACAGTGGCCGGTCATGCCCACCATAGTTTATCAACTTGTTTGGTGACATTCTTAGGAGGATATGTAAAAGCCTTCGAATGGACCAATCATGTAAATTAAGTCAGAATACTAATACTCCTTTTGCAGTACAGGTATTTGATGTTTGTTTGGCAAAACCTGATGAGATATCAATAAATTGGTTCCGGTATGATAAAATCACTTGCAAAGAAGCCTTCTTTTCCACTGCCATCCATACCAGAAGAGCCAGGGATCCAAACCAGAAGAACTTTAGAGTATTTTTTTGGCAGTTTGCTACAAAATTCGACGTTACACACTATAAACTAAATGCTTTCAAATCTGCGAACATTTTTTATTATTTCATGGATGAGATTATTAAATCTATCCAAGATATATCTAGTACGAACCTCGTAGTAGAAATATTTTACCTTCAAACTCGTCAGTGGAAAGGAAACAAAACAATGTAAGCATTCGGGAAAGCGCGGAAAATCCCCTTTATCCGACTTAGCGTACCATACATCAAGTGGTCTACGCAGAATGAGAACAATGAACAATTACTTTACTCTGAATGTTCCTTGAATAGTAGGCCTTGGTAAGATGAATCGATCGATTTCTCGTTTCAAGTATTTGTTTACGGGGATGTTGTTGAACATAAGTTCCGGGTTATTAATTAGCTTGTTTATTATACGATTTGGAAGAAATTTATTTAGTGTAACAGTACATTTTTCACAATTTCAGTGATTGGAAGACGAAGTGAGATTAATTTTTTGGTATAACTGACGATTTATTTACTTTATTGAGATGTACTTATGTGAAATCTCATGAAAAAAAAAGCTTTTAATAAAATAAAAATATAACTTTTTCAATAAAAGTTTAATTCAACGCATAGATCTAATAAAATGAAAGGGCGAACTTCGGCATTACTTACAATAACTGAATTATTAATAAAATTCCGAAGCTCAAACACAGTAAACTGATGGTTAAACAACCCATACCAAAACTTACGGAAGAAATCCTAAAGTTAAATAGGAAATATGTCAGGCCTTATAACCGAACGCTTTGGCCTGAGAACCTTCCCACAATGGAGATCTTCCAAGAAGAACCTATTTGTAGGCCTTTTAACAGGCCACTGTCATCTGAATCATCATATGCCAAAACTTGGACTGTCGGAAGATCCGACCTACCGTCTTTGTCTGGAAGATTATGAAACAGCAGAGCATATAATTTGTGCCTGCCCCACCGCCGCTCGAATCAGGTATCTGATGTTTGGCAGGGATTTTCTCTCGCCCTCGGACCTGAAATATCATTCACCAAATAAACTAATGGGCTTTGTTAAGAAGCTGAATTTGTTTGGTGAAATCTGAATAGGTGTGAGCCACAATAGACACTTGCGAGTCGCAGTGGAGGGCCTTATAGACCCACACCATAAACCTAACATAACCTATATGTAGATCATGTGATGAGGAGGACGAAACAGCCACCCATATAATCTTCGAATGTAAGGCTCTACGTTGGTGGAGGTATAGGCAGAAAGGGCCGGACGACCCTGTATCCAACCTCACCAAAAGAGATACTGTGAAGAGACTTCTAGATCTCATCAAGGTCACAACAGACAAACAGGACAATACAATAAGCCAACGGCTACAGTGTTGGGGCCTCCTAACTCGGCCGGTTTTGTCTGAGTATCAACCAACCAACCAAAGTTAGGTTGGTTTCTTCTTTTTTTTCATTAGGTATCTTACCCAATAAACAATTTTCGTGACTTATAGTAACTGATATTTTTATAGCGTATTCATAAAGGTTACACAATTATATAAGGAAATGCTTTGTAGTTTTAATGCAACACTTATAGTAAATTGGGTTTATTAGGGTGTTATGCCATTACTGTAGGTTCTAGATTTATAATGAAGAGTTGTAACTATTTATATGACTGTGTTATAAAACTTGAAGTAATCGTTACCTCAATTTATATAACAAATTTATATAAGGTTTGCCGTTACTTCCGTAATAAAACTAATGGTATCTGAGTTTTATAATAGCATCGTTGTTTACCTTTTTAAAACTTCATATACTTAAGTTCTTCTATAAATACATTATGAAATTTTTAGTAACAAGTTCTTTTAAAAATACGTTATGAAGCTTTGGGTAACTGATGTTTTCTCTTTGTGTTTCAGTAAAAAGTTAACCTAAAATAGGAGTGGTTATTAACTGTGTAAGAAAATTGTGAATAAAACTATGGTTAATAGCTGGGGAAAAATCAAGGACAGCAGTACATTTTGCCGAAAAGTTTCTAGGCGTTTTACCAGAATAACACAAGTAGTGCCAGCATCTTCTGGTAAATTAAAAATCATCACTTTCGTTAATCGACAGGTATCTTCCAGTTCCACTTTATCAACAAATGATGTCAAAATTTCTTCTTTACCTTTGAATATTACCACCAAAAGTTCTCTAACCATCACTTGTGGTGTGCTGTGACACTCAACTAACACTTAATAATTTATAGTAGACCTGAAGTTTTATAGAATCCCCATTTATGGATATATAGTGTTACTTTAAGTTTTATAGTGTTACCGACAGTAATTTTGTGGTAACTAATTTTTATAAGGGTGTAGGCTTTATCCGCCATGATAATTTTCTAAAACGCAGGTATAAACAGGAATAGAAAATTAAATATTTAACAAAATTTTGGAAAACTGAATTTAGATTGGACTCTTATTTTACATTATATTGTAAGAACATATGATTGATTCTGTTTTATGAACAAATTTTAAAAAAAATTAAAATAATTATTTCTTAAAATTCAATAAGAATTTTTTTAATAATACATATTTCGAAGGCCAATGAATTTTTTAGAAGTGCTTTGCTAACAAAATGATTGGCAATATAATTTTGGTCTAACCTTATGTGTGGAAATGATGTGACAAGTATTAAAGTGCACATAATATAATCACATCATCCATCTTAATATCATATAAACATGGAGACAAAAATGAATTACTATACTGCCTGATGTTTAAAATTGTGGAATTAACAAAAAGAAACAATATAATAACCAATGTATGCTAAAAAGAGAAAACATATATTGAAAATGTGACAGATGACAGCTTGACAAAAAAATAATTTAGTAATGGTAAGGTTACCAACAACTCTATAGGAAAAGTTTATAAGAGTAACCAAGTCAGTAATAAAACTAAATATCATTACATCCTCTTCCTAGATGAAGTTTTATAAAGGTACGGGAAATATTTCCGTTACTTTTAGTTATAGACTTATGGGTTTTATAACGTTTATAAATAAAGGTGTTCGCTACTCTTATAAATTGCTCCATTTAAGTGTTGTAAAGGGTTTATAAGAGTTACAGAAATATTACTATGCTTAGCTTATATAAATTGCAGTTTTATAAAATAGTGATGGTAGCTTTACGGTTACTTTTACATTAACGAAAATGTTTATTGGGTTGCCCAGCTTATACAAAAAGAAATTATTCTCTTCTTGATCTTGGTAATCGAAAATCTTCAAATGGAAATTTTCAACTAAAACTTTTCCAAACTAAAACTCTTCTCTGACGTGAATGTTCTTCAGCTACGTTGTGATTTGGTATAAGCAAAACTAATGGACTTGTCGCAAATATTTAACTGTCCGTTAAACTGGATCTGTTATACAGAAAAACGCTAAAAATACTTTAATTTTATTGCTTAACACATTGGGAGCAAATTTTCAGTAATATTTCACTTTCCGGTGTATTATAATTCAAATAAAGAATTACCAGTCAGATCAAATTATAATACATTGCATTACGTTGTATGTTTTCGTAGAAAATTCTTTTATTTTCTTGAAATAAAGCTGCATGGTCGGAAAGTTATGGATGTAAAAGCAACTAGAAAAATGAGAGTTGCCGGTTATTCGACATTGACGAAGTACCAAAAAATCAAGCGTGAAGGCGGAATTCACGAGTAAAATCTTCAGTAATCTGTATTTATTTATTTATATTCAGTCTAACGTCAACTTTAGAAGCTTTTAATTAAAACTTTTTGATTGTTTTACGAATGAAATCATGTTCATTTATGTTGATAAAAAAATCAGTACTGAGTTCTGACCCGCATTGTTTCACAAAATTTCCATCCTATTAAAAATTCTCCCAAAATTTATTTAGGTACATACGAATTTGAAAAAATTTAATCAAAGTCCTTTGTGAAGCTATTGCAATAATTAGTTTTCGAAAAATATTGTAATGGCTGGCTGAAACACTCATCCGTTTCTATCAAAACATGTGCGTTAGAAATTGAGTACATCAAAACAAAAAGAGCACATTTTATATTCACGGCCTCCAGCAAAGCCATCCAGTCGATGGGTCGTCGCAAAAAAATATCGAAAATGAATGGAGTTTATACACACACACACAACAAGCACAGTTTAGGCCGTTTTACCACGTTCCGACAATCATACACAAAATAATCGAAGAAAGAGGGCAATTTTATAATAGGATATTAGTCAACAAGCAATTAGGATGGTGCATGAACACCTAAGTGAATATTAGCAATTATATACGAGTAGAATACTATATTTTACATGTTTATACACCCTTTATTTTACTACTATATTGTATAGTTATCGGTCCTTGACGAGTGTGCAAACTTTGGAATTAATCTGTGCGTTAAAAGTGGGTGAGAATCGAGTTTAAAGGCTGCGTTATAAATTGGGACATCCTATATTTTACTAATATATTGTATTGTCATCTGCCCTTGATGAGTGTGCAAAATTTCAAATTTATCTGAGCGTTTGAATTTGTTTAAAATCAAATTTAAAGGTTGTGTTACAAACAAAAAAACATACATACCAGTGAAACTAATATAAAGCTTGTAACAAAGCGTATGAAATATAAAACATAAACAGTTATTCAAAATTGTTGAAAATTATAACTGATTCTATAACTTAGGTACAAGCGCCAAACGTGATGCGAGCTGCTAATTTAAGACTGAATGGGTGGATCGAACTATTATGAATTGTAATGTCTGTATGTGATGGTTTGTGAAATATAGAAAAATCATGTTTATCATTTATATTTGAAATTGTAAGGTCTAAAAAGTTTATAGACTTATTTTGTTCAAGTTCTACGGTAAATTGATATTTTTATGAATTGAGTTGATGTAAGTAATTGTCTAGTTGTGCCAGTGGAGCAAGCTAAAATGTCGTCTACATATCGGTGCCAGTACATACATTTTTTACCAATGGGTTTTTATGAATCATTTTTTCTATATTATCCATAAAAATTTCTGCTAGTTGGCGACTGAGTGGGGTTGCCCATAATCAAACCATCTTTACTGCTATAAACCTCTCCATTGAAATGGAATTAATTTTCACTTAAATGAACTCTTAATAAAGTTATGATATTAGAATGAATTATAGGATTAACATTATTGTACGTGTGCAAGTTATCAACAAGAGTTATAGTTTCATTAGGAGGTATACTCGTTTGAGAAAGCTACTGTGTTAGCGAAACGCGCCACGAATTGTATATTGAACTTAGTTCAAATATAATGAAGAATTAAACAAATTAAACTGTTTTATTTGATCGTTTCGTATGGATCTTCATTAAGTAAAATCCCCATCTATTCAATATTTCAGTTCTCATAAAATATTAATTAATTAATTATTGATAGAATAATTCACTTTAAAAATAATTCAATGATTTAAATAAATATTGTCCTCAAATTTTACCATGCCTCTATCATCTAAATGATTTTATTTATCATATATTTCGTACTCGAATAGACAGATTGAAATCTTGTTTACTATTGATTTCCCATTATCATTCCCATTTTCCAATTAAGTTATTATTGAAAACGCGATTTAATACCATAAATAGAATAATTTATATTCATTTAATTCCCTACAATCACTTGCATTTTTATTTATTATTATATATTTTTTTTCAATTTATTATTCCAACATTACTATAATAAAAAATATTTACCCTTAGAACCATTACATCTCCTATACTCTAACTATTGTCAATAAAATAAAGCAATGTTATCAGATATATTTTCTAAAATTGTTAGGCTCGCTACACAAATGTTTCTCTTACTTCAGTAAACTGTTAGTTCGTGATGTTATAAGAAAGCTGGTTTGGAAATATTTAAAAAATAAACATAATGTAAATTTATTAGTAAACATTAAAATAAGTCGCTTGAAATTACTGAAAAAGGGAAAAATTAATTAAAACCACTTTTTATATGTTACTATGTTTAAGAAAATTTTGAAGAGATGGCAACGTAGTTGCACGTGCAGTTAAGACTTCGAAACAACCAATCATCAACTGCAGTATTCATCGTAATATAACGAAATAACCGAAGTATACTCCGTTTGACGATTTTCGCAGAAAAAATTCTACGGTCTTGAGGGTGTTCGGGGGGGTTGAGTTGTGGTTCGGCTAATAATCCATTAGTATCATTCAGTGTCGAGTGTGAATTTTGTTTCAAAGAAATATTTAATATAATATCTATTTCTTGGTTGAGTGAGGTATATTGTTATAGGTATTTATAGGGAAGTGTAGGTGATCTAGTGTAGAAAGGTATCATTAATATAATACTTTTTTGATGGTGTAGTGGTTAGGTCGCGTCAGTGAATTGATATTAATATAATATTCATTTGTTCGTAGACGTTGGGGTAAGTTTTATAATGTAATTAATTAGAATGGCATTTTGGAGACCATTTGAAACAACAGTCCAAGATGATGCGCGGGATTATTGAATTGTGGATTTAAATATAAGAAGTTAGATAATCGAATGGTAATAATGGAATCTCGGCGTATCGCTGAGCTTAGACAGGAGTATTTGCGCAAAATAAAAGGGTACCGTGATTCAAATAGAACTATAATTTATTTAGACGAAACTTGGTTTGATACGCATGATGTTGTCAAGTGTTTATTCATTTATATGTTATTCAAACAATTCTTACGGTTTTATTACGTGAATAAATATATAAAATAAAATACATTTTAACTTAATATGTAAGAAAATAGTAGTAATGGTAATTATATTATAATTAAAACTGTATGAGGATATACACCCACACTTAAAATATGGTTGGGTTGACGATACAAAAAACTGTTCTCTAGATACTACGTGTTCTAGAGGAAAACGCGTTATTATTGTATTACAAATTTTATGAATTTTGTATGCAGGTTAATTTTTTTCATTAAAATTGATGTAGTAGATTAACATTATTTCACAATATTCCAATTTATAAAAAATTTATATGCACGCCATTGGGCGGCTTTTTCCTTCAAAGGGATTAAAAATATGGGTGATCACATTAACTTTGGAAGAACTATACTCATATTTCATCCAATTAAGCTTAATTTAGATATCTACATCATCGCCAAACAAACACATTTTATGCATCCCCATTAAGTAGCTCAACTGGAAACTGGAAACTATTTTGTGTCTAATAATGAATAATTTTGTGTGTGATAAACTTTATGTGTTTGCTACAAATGACGGTGCTGACAGACTTAACGTTATTTAATCTGCGAACGGGCTACGCTGCCAACGCTACTACCGATTACACCTCAGGATTAACCATGACCTATGCAATAATGCAAAGCTTCAGGAAGATTTACCATTTAGCTGAACATTTATTAAAAATCAACAATCTGTTTGTCGTGTCACAGCATTTAATCTCAACGTGCTTTTTTTTTTAATGAAAATATAAAGCTGAATCACACCTCTACAACTTGAAGTTATCGGACATTTGACAGACCAATATCGATGTGAACAGTTTTCTCATGGAGAATATATATAAAGAGATCGGACTTCATGTATTTCAATTTCTGGTTATGGCAGAGGGAGCCAATTTAAATCCAATACCAAAAGCATCTGACTGCAGAACACTAACAGCCAATCATAAAGCCTGGTATACACTTTGAGTTTATCGTATTTTATTGGTTGCTGGATCATTTGACAGTATGTTAGGTAAGTGAGGGAAAGGAACAAATTAAAAAATTTGTGAGTAAAGAGATCGTTTGTGTCTTTGTCTTCAAAAATATCGGAAATTGTGATCTGGTGGTGGAATATGATACGCCTTGCCAAAAAAAAGTCTCTTCTTTTACTAATCACCCTAAGTAACTTAAAACTCTCTGGTTTGCTTAAATTCCCTTCACGTCTTCGTTTTAAATAGGCAATACAAAAACCAGCTGCCTAAATTGTTTACCTATATTAGGTAACGTGATCTGGATTGCCTAATTTACATTTTCCAGAATGACATTATTGGCACGTCGGCCATATTGTGCTGTAGGGCTCATGTAAAATTCTAATCAGTTTTCATCATTGACTGGTAAACAGCAGTTAGACTTTAATTCACAATTAATTTTGCAGTGTTGTTAAGTGTGGAATTCGGGGTAAAAAAAATAAAGTGTCTTTTTTTTAGATTTCCGCCTGTTTTAACGGAGCGAAGTGACTATTTAATTGATATTTGAAACGGAACCCCCTCAGCGAATCACAACTTTAAACTTAGCGTGTGTTTTCGACATTTTTTCGAAGGTTAGTTCGTGTCTGGCCGATTAATTAGCCAAGCAGGGAGTGACTGAGAGCCTTCCTGTGGAATTGCGAAAAACCTCACTAAGGAGAGCATCCTCCAATGGATAAACAACCAGGAGTTGCGCTGGTGGCATAAAACCCCAGGACAAAGGCACGCTAAACTATTCCTTAAAAGCTCTCCGACCAAACTGTCACGCGACCTACTATGTCAAAGTCGAGATACGACGAGGATGATGGTGGCAATGCTGAGGTTTTGCCAGGAAGAAGACGAAACCGCGGAGCACATACTCTGTGAATGCGAAGGCTTAGTAAGGGTGCGGTTTCACCTATTCGGAGAAGAAGTACAGAGAGCTACGCAAGGAAGGCGGTTTCCAGGCTAATAGGTCTAACAAAAAGAATAAAGCTAGATTTCGAGTTATAAAAATAGGGAGGACCACATTAGATCTGCAAAGGTCGCAGTGGGATACGACAAAGAGCCACTCCATTTCTAATCTAATCTAATCTAGTGTATCTATATCACTATTTTCTTGTTAAACACAAAACACACAAGATTCAACTCCAACTGATCGATTCGGCTGCCTTCCAGCACAATATGGCCAACCTGTCAAAGTCATGTGATCTTGAATGGTCTATTGGATTTGCAGTGACGTCGCCGCGGTGGAAAACCAAACTACTTAGATAGACAATTTCATAGAAAGGTTTTGTCAATTTTCTCGTACAAGCTCGATCTCCTTATCTACCCTACATGTATTTTATGTACAGCTTGACGCATTTGAACTGTTTTTTGGGTGTTTATTGGGGATAGTCCTTGGGCGTACGGCTAGACTTATTCGAGAGAACCCCCAAATATATATTATTTTAGTTATATCCTTGAATTACTTTCATCCCATTTTATTATGTAAGCTTGAAAGTGGATTTTCAAAATAAAATGTGAACCATAAATGAGTACAAATATACGTTTGGTAGCGAATAAAGCTCGAAACGTCTTTGTAAAAGAATTCCGACCCGAAAAGAGCAGCACGACATCGTTCTTCGGCCATTGTTAAATATTGTTCTTTGAAAGGCCTTTCGACAAATTCGAAATCCTGCTCGTTTCTCCGTTGTACAAACATAATTTCAGTAAGTTTCCAGGGACCCTGAAAGACAAAGTCGACCTGATGAATTAACGTTTCAGTAGTGAAAAGCTAAAATGGCTCGCTCGACTCGCTCGCTCTGTTTCTACAACTTGGAAGAAGTTATACATTTGTACAATTATGTATAAAACCCTCTGCTATTTCCTTTCGGTTCTTGGCCCGTGTCAATGATTGCCACCAGTGGCATAGAGAACGAATTACATCTATAACACCAAAAAAAACATCATGGATATTTTTTATTTGTAATAGTTGATAGTATTTTTTTTCTACGCCAAATGTTTTAAGTACCTTGAATTTTTCCGGTTTGTAGCTCTTAAGATGGCTGTTCAGGGATAAAGTGAAAAGCAAAATAAAGTAGCTTTTGATAACACATGAACTGTAAATAATTTGACATTAGGTAATTTACAAGGTTTACATAGTTACTACAAAACCGAAATAAAAAAACAAGTACGCTTTGTGTCAGTTTACAGTATATTGGCCACACTCTGTAGGTGCATTTACCATTTGGTTCAACAATGCTCAGTTGCTCAGAGAGCGGAAGCGACAGCATGCTAATCTACAGTCTTTCCCGCTCCCCCAGTGATACTTGGGGTTGGCCAGTTAAAATGAGTAAAAACTTTGTTTAAACATATTAAGAAAATATATTGAAGTAAAAATATAGGTACCTATATGTGTCATCGAACAAAATCCTCTGTAAATTGGTACAGGGTATAAAACAAGTGTAAGCCAACACACACTAACAGGTATTTGAATTTTGAATCAAATCTTTCTATAAGCGTTAAAAAAGGAATAGTAAAATCTTTATACCATAGGACCAGAATAATTTGTTCTAATGATAATCAATTCACAAAGGAGAAAACTTTGCTGAAAAATGTTTTAAATGCCAATAATTACCCGGCAGAATTTGCAAATAAAGAAATTAAGAATATAGAGAAGGGCTTATTGTTAATACCCCATAATAATAACAATAATATTAATAATTCAGCTAACATAATTTTTAAAAACTTGACACTACCGTATGTTAAGGGTTTATCGGAAAGAATTGAGAAAATTGGTAATCAATTCAATATTCGAACTAGCTTCAAATCTAACAATACGTTGAGATCTATACTAACAAAAACGTAACCAAAAAATGAAGAACAATCTTCAAAAAACTGCATATATCAGATATCTTGTGAATGCGACAAATTCTATTTAGGTGAAACATCTAGACCATCTTTAAGTCAGGTATTTGCAAACATGCTTGGGATAAAATTTAATGGGATTCGACAAAAATAAAATTGGAAGAGCCCAATAATAAAAGACGAAAAATCAAAGAAAGTGCTTTAATACAACTAAATGCAGATAAATGTGTAGCTAGTATTTCAGCCGAATGTAGTCAAATTTGGTTACCAATGTTAGAAAGAGAAATTTCCAATAATCAATTACCTGCGTTATCAGGATAGTATCATAAGTTTTTATCAGGTTTTCTTATGATTTATCTTTGGAATAGTTGTTAATCGATACACACTTCAATACACAAAATCATCAAACTGAGTTATACGTATTTTGAAAACAAAAATATTCATACACAAAAAAGTAACAACAAACGCGTTTTTATTAACAAAATTTCCAAAATAAGCGAAAAAAAGCGCTATCCCAATAAAAACCGTTCCTGGAACGTGCACTTCACTGGGTTCCATTTCTAGTAGACTATCATATCGTTAGAATGTCATAAAATAAAATATTTTATTTCACATTTTACCAGAGGTGTGATCTACTATGAATGGACCTTAATAAAATTTGAGAACAAACTTTTGTAGTCTTAAACTTCAAAATATTATTGATTGTCTAGTTGTCAAATTTTTTCATTGTGTCAGATAGGGACCAAAAATTATTTCACTACTAGTTAATCTTGACAACGGTAGCTGGAACGCTACCGAAACGTCGAAATAAAAAATAGAAAACATTATTGTGCTTTGATTCCCAAAAAATAAGAGAAAAAAGAATAAGTAATGCCACAAGGAACTTACAGAAGATAAGGTCATAAAAACCTGAAAACAAATTCTAGTAAAGTCTATAAATGAACAAAATACAATTTTTCAGTATAAATACTCAAAAGAAATGGAACATTTTATGTTTATTCGCGGTAGAAGATCGCAAAACACGCCTGATACGCCGATGGAAAGGCGATTGGAGTGTGAATTGCTATGTAATTTGAGCTAACGACGTCAAGTATTCTACAAATATTTAGCAACGCTGAAGACGTCAACTGAGATGCCGACGACAGGAAGAGATTCTTCTAAGCGAGGTTTTGCTGGTGTTTTGATTTTAATGAATTCTCGCAAACTTTACAAAGTTGTATTTTTCCTGATGGGTTTACTGGCTGCTTTTTAACCGTTTTAACTGAAAACGGTACAACTATTTAAAATGTCTTGATAAGTGAATCTATGAACAGGGTAATTTCTTACTTTTTTCGAAAAACTTTCCATAAATATAACAAGAAAACGGTCTCAAAAGTGATGTTTGACCAATAAAACCTGCTCCAAATGGCAAGAATCCGGGAAAATTTAATGAATGTTTGTGTATTTAGTGGTTATTTCAGCCTTAATTACATGAAAAGGAGTTCAAGGTCACTAGTTTGAGGATGATGTCAAAACTCGCTGCAGTCTTTCATTTTCGTCAACAATATTTTCATCATAGTTGAAGAAAAAAAATGTTTATTTTAAAACAGTCCAATATAGAATAAACCTTATTGGAAGATAAAGATATTTCTCAATCTTTCCCTATCTCAAAACTTAATCAAAATCCACAAAGCTCTCATTAAATATTTCGAGCTTAATCTAATTAACGGTTTTAGGCTTCTCTGTTGATAAACTAAAACTCGAGTCTTCAATTAATATTCCCAGACTAATAATTTGATAACATATTATTATCGCAACTTCATTTTGAACAGTTCTGATAGCAGATACCTACCTTCATTAAAAAAAAATATTAGTGGGCTTATTCTGGGTATGAAATTATGTACAATGTTTCCAATGACATTTTTTGGTAAATCTTTCTACATATATTGAACATTGTCCAATGGAACAATAAAATCATGAAGTATACAGGGTTTCGTCAAAAATACATACAACCCTAAATTTTCACCCCTCTACGATCAACCCCTATTTTAAAATTGCGCTTTTATTTTTTTACACGGTCGGGAGTAGAAATCAGTTTCTATGACATCAAAATTAAAACAAAAGTAGTCGATTATTCCCAAAGGAGTATAATGAAAAACGTTCTCCCTAATGTTAACTTCCTTCTGTTTCAATTTTGATGTCATAGAAACTGATTTCTACTCCCGACCGTGGAAAAAATAGTATATACCATTCGGGAAAGATGCTATTTTGACCTCTGCCAAAATAACGCATTTCTCTCCCTTATAGTATAATGTACTATTCTTTTCATCCACACATGAGCAATAGGGTTACATGAGCAATCAAATATAATACATTTTTATTTTAATCTCCAGTTTAGATTCATAATTAGTCCCGGTAGGTGTCGCTGCAATCGGGTTCATACTGAACAAGTCCTAAACGGATGGACTGATTTTGATGACATTTTATGTGTGTGTTTGATTAAGTAACTGGATGGTTTATATTAACAATTAGTCCCGGTAGGTGGCGCTGCAATCGGATTCATACTGAACAACTCCTGAACGGATGGACCGATTTTTATGAAATTTTATGTGTGTGTTTGACTACGTAACTGGATGGTTTATATTAACAATTAGTCCCGGTAGTCCCAAACGGATTGGCCGATTTTAATGGCATTTAGTATAGGAGTTTTTTATACGGCCATTTAAAAAAATTGGTTTGCCCGAAAAATTTTAAGAAAATTCAGGAAAGTCGAATTTTCAAGAAATATATTCCTTCTATGAGAAAATTAACAATACTATCTGATTTCGCCACCCAAAATAAGTAACAATGTGATGTTTTTCATTAAAAATAAAAATAGTCAAAAATTGTGTAATATGATAAGGCGACAGGAGAACGTCTGTCGGGTCTGCTAGTATAAACATATAAATGTTTCCAAAGAGCATGTCGATCGATAGAAAAAGTCGTCAATAGCGACGAACACGCGCTTGTCGCACCATGGATAGGTAAACACAAACTAGTAAAAAATTGTTTAATCTATGGTAATAATCAGAGTCAATTGGTGCTAGCAATAAGTGCTCTCTCCAAAAGTGATTTTATTAAACAACTGTTTCCACTTAGACTTAGACTTTCGGTAGCTGTAAGACTAAACAACAAATCATTAAAAATAATACGTCAACTTTATATAAGTTTTGGTTGGGTGAACTGCAGATTATCATTAAACATGTATTGACTTATTCAACTTGGTAGTCTTAATACAATACTAACTTCTCGTACTTCTAGCACTCCTTATTTCTAAACTCTCCATTATTGATCGATCGATTGGAAATAATCGACCGGACAAACCGATAAACTACTGTAGCACCGTGTGACACAAGAAACTGTGCTAACCGGAAATTGTCTACTCCTTCCGGTGTCTATTCCTTTCGCTTCCTCGAATTCCATACTACACGAATTTGCGCCAAGGGCGCTTCAAAGGAAATATTCAAATTCACATTCGTTGCTATTGATGTATCGCTTTTATAATGTAGTCTTGGGACTGTGTGTCGGGAAATTATAATTTATGGAGGGGATTATAGAAACGTAAGTTTTCTTTTTGGACTTGTGCATTTTCAAGGTATTTTACTCAATTGTTCCTTTATTTAAAACTTTATAGTTTCCAGGGTACTTTTACAGAAGAAAATTCTTGAACGTTTAAATTTGACTGGTGACATTTTTGGGAAATAATCGTCAGCACTAAACGTACCATTTATGTGGCGATTACATAGGAAGTTTACAGATTTGGCCGCTGCAACTCGATTTTCAAGGTTTTCCATGTATTTAGCCATAATTTGCTTTCATGACGACTAACAGGTTTCATACAAAAAAGTTATCGGTTTTAGATCAATATGCTTATCATTGTATAGTACTCAACGCTCCAGGAAATTGTTGGGATATTGGAAAACGGAAAAGTTTACTTCAAGTTTTTAAGCTGAGTTGAGAGTTGTGTTTATAAAAAGTATAATAAAAAAAGTTGTAAGCTACTTAAATAAAATGTAAATACATACAAGATTAAAACGGTGATCAACCGATTATTATCGGGATGAACCAACCACAATCGCAAGACGCAAGAAAAACTGGTAGACAGACAAGTCAGGGGTAATAAACAAGGAGGTACTTGTTGGTGCATTCCTGGATATCAAGGGAGCTACCAACAGCACTTATCTTGACTCTGGGGTCTCGTACCTATTGCAGTGAAATCTGGTTGCGAAGGACCTGCTTGTCGCACTAAAAAGTAAAAGAACGCAGAACTCTTGGGCTCGCAGACAATATAGACATTATGGTTGAAGGAAAATTCAATTCCACGGTCAAGAGAAGAATTCAGATGGCTCAAAATTTGGTCAGAATATAGATAAAAGAAGAGAGTTCAAATATCAAATCCTCCAAATCAAGCATTGTAGCTTTTATCTAAGAAGCAAGCTAGAGGAGTAAGGACATCTGACTCCCCGGTAGACCCTCATTCAGCTGTCGAGGAAAGTTGAACATATCGTGGGTGATTTTAGATTACGAACTCACCTGAAACCAACAGCTGAAAAAACTGAAAAATAAAGCCGAGTTCAGACGAGCTCAAGGAAAAAGATGGGGGCTAGGTTCCAAAATGACGTATTGGGCTTGCGACATTGTAGTTTCCTATACAACACCACCTATATTACTATACATTGGATGAAAATTATCGTCTTGGTGTTTGTACTCATTATTATGGGCTTGAGTTCTTCGTAAATCTAGAAATTTTATTATTTCCAGATATAAGATTGTTGATATTACACGACCCTGGTCAATTATCTACTATTTCCAGTGTTACTGAATATCAATGAACTGATTCCAAAATACACTCGAACTTTAGCTGTAAAACCTCCTAAATACTAACTATAAAATATTATAGTACGGCAATGGAAGAACTTACCAGCAACCAACAGCAGATTACCTTTTTACTATGAAGTGATATTCATTAAAACTTTACTTGTAGTATCAACTTGCAACTTGCAAGCTATTCGAGTCAACCCATTATATTTGGTTGGCTATTTGATATTATTTTGATATTGATTTGCTAATGACATTGTCTAAGTTTCCGCATAAGGACCAGTAATAATTTAGTGATAGCAGAAGTAGCTATATCCTGAATCATAAACGATCTGCTGCATGTTATTGAACGATATTATACGTTATGGCAGGAAAATTAGAACAAGGATATTATGTTTATGTGAAAATAATGTACTGTTAAAATGACTAACAGAATGTTTATGCTGGATTTTGATTGGAAAAGATGCTAAGAAGAGATATTGTCTAAAAAAGTGTTATATTTTCATTAAAGATACCAAATAGGGTTATAGCCAATCCAAAACCACCTAAAACTGTTGTATTCGATCACTACCAGAAAACAGGTGATGCACCCAGGTAATTCTGGAGAAATCATCTGGTTCACCGACGGTTCCAAAACAAACCATGACACTGGGGCTGGTATAGAAGGACCTAGAAAGAGAATGATCTTTAGCCTTGGCCGATATACGACTGTGTTTCAAGTAGAGACGATTGCGATATACCGGACAAAAGATAAAAATATTCACTGACAGCCAGGCTCTGCTTAAAGCTATCAGTATCCAACAACTAGGTCCAGACTTGTAAAAAAACTGTAAAGAATCCCTGAACAGGCTGGCAAGAGACAACAAAGTGTCTCTAATATGAGTGCCGGCACATGAGGTGATGAAATGGCTGACCAGTTAGCTAAAGAAGGTTCTAAAGGAGACTTCAATAGGTCCGGAACCATTTTGTAGAATCACAAAAGATTGCATAAGAGGGGAAATCGGGAAATGGCTAGATAGGGAACACCAACTCAAATGGAGGTCGACACAAGGGCACCTCCATACAAAGATTTTACTGAACAAGGTAGACAAGGAACTCTTAACCAGGCTATTGAAACTGAGTAAGAGATATTTGAAGACAGTTACCAACCTGGTGACTGGACACTGCACCCTGAGAAAACATCGGCACACATTGGGCAAACTTAGTGAACCTATGTGCAGAAAATGTGAACTCTATGATGAAACACCTACTCACATACTCTACTTCTGCGAGAACATACATGGACTCAGACGGAAGCACCTTGAAGAGGAAATGATACTACAATTACAACTACTGAATCAGTCAAACCAGTCAAACTAGTGGCCTACATAGAAGACACAAAGCTTCTGGATGGAAGTAGATAACATGGGAAATGGTACAAAGATTCAGTTCAAGTGCCTGGGCTGTTGAGCACAACCCAATCAAAGCAATGAATGGATGACCACCACTCTTAACTGGACAAAAACACACTGAATTAGTCACAAACGGATTAAAAGTTAGCTGTAATTTTCTCATGGTTATGTCTAAGTGGAACCATAAAGGGAGCTCATATTCTAGAAATGTCATACAATTGACAAGCTCCAAACTTGTGTGTTTGTATCTAAAACGATTTAAAAAATGCCTCCATACTGGCATCCTGAGATACAAAGTGAAGGCTGATTGCTAGTTATAACCCATATTTTCAATTCTGTTGCTTTCGACTCTCTAACTAACGATTTCCGATTTATCGTAATTAATTAAACACTGCTTTATGCGTAGCAAAACAACAAATCCGTTGGCAAAAAAATGAACTCATTTGATTCAACTACGTGACCAGTTTGCAGAATTTTTCACATACATAAAATTGCTTTCACATTTTGCGCATTCAGAATAAAGAATTCATAATGATTTTTATTATAAAGTATTATCAGTTTCTTGTAAAATTTTAGTATTGAAGAATAAATAAATTAGTATAACGCACTACAAAGTTATAAAATATATTTATTCTTCGATATTGATTTTTATTATTTGTATAAACTTTGACGATGTATCCGTATAAAACAGATTTGTGGAATAAGAAAATAAGTTGGAAGCGGGGAAGTGTGGAATGTCAGAAAAGAGAGGTGCTGCTGTCGCTAACGTTCCATTCGATTTTTCAGTGAATTGGTATCGGCATCCGTTTTCAGTAAATTGGCCCGACTCGCCTATGAATATTGTATTTTCAATCTTTCGACCGCCTGCTGGTGACCTTTATAGTGTGCCAGATACATGTTGGACAAACGTAGTTCTACTTTCCCAAATGAAAAACTTCGCATAATTTCCAGATATTATGTGTATGAAATGTTTGGCTTATGTTTAAAGACACTTTTATAGAATACGAGGATCCTTTAATAAGTAACTTTTGAAATATTTTAAGCCCGGGTAGTTTATCTATTTGTCGACCACCATGAAATTCCCTTGTCCTCCTTTGCACAAAGAATACAGGCCCTTGAACATACGGCGAACTAAATAAACCATTATAACATTTTATTACCAATGTTAGGTCTGTGATTATACGTGATTATATCTCAGGCAGAAGTTGCTGTCATACGTCAATGTACAAAATAGTTATCGAGTTCAGGGAACAAACTATTGCTATATACTCCGACAGAGCAGCCTCATATACGGACAAATTCAAGACAGAAGTAGGTGTAGGATCCGTAATTGTAGTGCTAAAACAAAGGATAGCTATTCCAGTAAGCCAATCTAAAGATGTCACAAGTGATTTACTACTGCGTTGAAAAAACTAAAAGGCAGGATAGGACATACCGTTCAGTTGTCATCTTCACCGGCGCATTTGTAAGGTCATGGTAGCCTGGGTACCAGATTACGAGGGTTTTGAGGGTAACGAAACGGTCAGACAAGGCTCATCAATGCCATTCATTAGATCGGAACCCTTCTGTGGCGTCGCAAAGTCGACAATACATATGGCCTCAAGAAAGTGTAGCACGGAAATCTTGGTGAGAAATCCATAAAGATAGTACAGATAGAGGTAATGAGCCATAGGCCGTTGTGTAAGTGGGAATGTCTTACCGAACTGAGAGAGGAAAAGATAGACGATCAGAGGTTTTTCTGTCTTTCTCTGTGTATATAGCATGCGCGCTATTAGAGAAAGGCAGCCTAAACCTTCGACTTTATATCTCTCTCTTATATGCTGACGGGTTTGCTTGTTGCCTCCATCTGTAGTATTTCTAAGGGGTAATCTCACCAGGACAGAAACCAGCGAAGCAGTTCATTAAAGGAAATTCGCCAACTTTTACGACAGACTTAATAAGCGAAGATAAACTTTCAAAGCCATAGTAGGTATATTAACAGGACACTGTAAGCTTAACAGGCACGTAAAGCTAATGGGGTTGACTGACGAAGCCTCGTGCAAATTTTGTCACGTAGAAGAGGAAACTGCAGGGAGTATCCGGTATGATGTTTACTAGGCGCTGAGAAGCCACCGGCAAGAAATTACATGGAAGATTTAGTCTCGGGGCTGATCGGCTACTTAAAAAGAGTCGCACTTGAGAATGTAATCTAGATCAGAAGACCACAATAGATCTGAGAGGGCCGCAGTGGAAAAGGCCGATTAGCCTCTTTCATTCATTCGTTTGGGTTGTGTTCAAGAGCCCAGGCGCTTGAGAATGGCCACCTTATTAAACCTCATCCGACAGACCAGCTGCTAAGAAAGCAATCTACTCCATGCAGAACCTTCTGTGGTATAGAACTAGTGAAGGGACCTAAAGGCTTAACAGATGCATCAACATCGAATTGGCAGATGCTAGTTGTGCCAAGAAGACACCCTTCCGGATCTAGACAAAAAGCTCTAGAATAACATGAAAGCATGCAAAGGTCGAAGTGGAGAGGCTCAGAAGCTTCATATTTATCCTAATATCAAGTGTTGTCTAAATCTACCATTATAGCATTTAATTACCAAGGTTTACTAAACCACATTCTCTTCGGTAACGCTCGAAGCTGGTATGATAAATACGATTGGTTAACTGGCTGTTTTGAACGTGAAAAATGATTTAATTGGTCAGGTTCACTGTTCCAATATGGATCGTCGTCTGAATAGGCTTCCACAGATTCATAAATTTCACGGTCTCTTATTATTATTAGTATTCTCATGTCTCTTCCTCCATTACTGTTTCAAGACGTTAATGATTTCTTGTAGTTTAAGTAGAACAGAAGGAAATACAAATTCGGAGAAATTTTGCCAGCATTAAGCTCTAGCTCCAACCAATTCTTATTCTTTATCCAACAATATAGCAGTTATAAATTATGGGAATTTCTATTTCTATGTCCAAATCCATTTGGAGCAGCATTTCAAACGGAAGCATTAAGTTATAATTTTATTAACATCACACCAATAGCGAACTCGACATCAACTCAAAAAAATAAAATTATGTTTGATATGAAAATTATTAATGTTTGTCGTCCTTCATCGTATGCGTGAAACCCAAGCCACAAAAACCTTTTATATGCTGTGTAAACAAAAGTATTAGGTGGTGTAATTCATGAAATCATTCTTTTTTTATGACTTGAAGTCACGATATTTCGAGGTATTACTAAATTTTATAGGGGGTTGTTTACGGTTTTCAGAATGAGTGTCTTTTACAGACCATTTGTCAAAAAACGTATATTTCGGAAATGAAATAACGTTTCAAGACGTTGAGTAATAAATTACCTTTTATATTCCACGCTGAATCGCCAGAAACTGGTCAATTAAGCCCTGTTTCTGTTAAATAAAAAAATAACTGTTTATTGCAACTACCGTAAACGTAAACTCTATTTTATACTAAATTTAAAATCTGGATATCTATTTTTTAATCACTCGTCAGAAGCCAGACAAATCAAGCAAAGATATAATGTATGAAATAATTAACGTTAAATAAACATGTTAGTTGGAAAATAAATGTTCAGTATTTTCTTGTGGTTACGTTTAAATTGTTGTTTATTACGTAATTATCAAGTCAATCCCAAGTGAAACATGATTTTGTGTACTTTGCTACTCTAATAGGAAACTTGAAACAACGATTTTACATTTAAAATTGCCGAGTGCCGACGAAGTGGGAGAGGAGCCGTAGTGCTTGAATGCAAGGCCCGAACGTTCAAATGAAAATGTATATAAAAAAAAGTTTGTGGCTTAATTTCAAATATACACAAGATGAAAATGTCAATCTTAAAACCTGATCTTAGCAAAACCTTAACAATTTTACTATTTCTTAAATCCTAAAACTGAAACGAATAACAAAAAAATACATAAGTTTGTAGACAAAACTTTTAAATATGGAGTTTTTCATAAGAAAACTCACATTTTCATCACATCTAACATCCCATCTTTGAAATCACACTGTGTATAAGCGTCTAGTTACATGTATTTTGAGTGAACCTAATGTACCAATCATCAGTAACAGTTCTTTGATCTTGCAGAGGAATCATTGCTACATAAGTCAAATGGAACAGAGGGCTGTCGTTCATTTTCTGGAGTTACTCCAGGACTCGTCACCATTGACAATACAGTATATATTTTTTCAGTTTCCTGCATTAAACTGGCTTAGAGTTCTTTGATATCAATTGGCTCTAATTGCTTTCTGTTCTTACGTCAGCAAATGATATTCAATGAGAAACTAACTTTGTTACAGATAACTCCACGTGAAATTATTTTTTGTATTGTGGTAGACTCCGTTTCACGTAAGAAGCCACTTGAAGTTGCAGTCGTATGCGCAAACCTGTCAAAACCAGCGCCATATTGTAAAATTGACATTCGACTTCAAATCAGTAGCGTAACGTTTTCATATTTTGTAGGTTAACACAAAATAACAATAATAAAAATGTATTTATCGTATGTATAGTTTAAATAAGACATATTTGGGAATATATGATATATGAAAATACTTTCCAATTAATCACGTCAAATAACATGCACGTAATGAAAATCTCATAACATACACGTGCGTTTAGATGAGAAACTTAAATTTCTTTGTTGCAATCAAATTTTTATTATTTACGTACCACTTTATTTGGTTTATTTACATACTTTTATTCAATTGAAAAGCATAAAAGCTCTTAGCATTAGTTAAATACATTTTAGGTTAAAAGAGTGATGCCCCTAAATATCGGCAACACATTATACAATTTCAAAAAAAATAATTCGCTTTTTCTTGATATGGAAATAAACGTCATCTCATTCATGCTGTCAATTCTTGTAACAAATTATAGTATCCGAACGTTTTCTCAACTTTACCTACGAATATGTCTGTTAGTAGTAAAAAATACGAAATTATTAGCACTCAGACGAAAATAGATAGGCGTAGAAAAAGTATAGTACGTTACACGAGTTGTAATCCCATTGCGTACTCGTGAAATTTACGCACTTGACGCTGCGCGGCTTCGTGCGTAATCTTTTTCACTTCGTGCGTAATGGGTTACTAACAACTCTTATTACGTAATATACTATTATGAAATGAAACGTAGTTATTGTATTCGAACTATTTAGGCTTATACCGTCTGTTTTGTTTTTTAGAATAATAGTTTTGTCATTTTTATTGTAGGTAAAAAAATACAAAAATTTATTTATTTGTGACGATTAAAAAATAAATTATAGATTAAATTACAAATTTTGACGCTTCAATGCGGATGATGTCTATTAGCGCAGCACTGAGGGAATCAAAGCCGGTTCGAGCGCGCCGCAGCGCGATTGGCGATGTTTGTTTGTAACGCCAATGGCATGACACTGTCGTTACGAGTCGACATAGATAAACACGATCGATTTTGATTTCTGCGCAAGACTGTTGGCAAACTTCACGTGGCTTCTTCTTATGTGAGCCGGAGTCTATGTGAAATGCCAAGTGATGCTCCAATTTACCGTTATGACATGTCGATCTTTTTGGATCAGCTTACGTACAGTTTAAATTCTCCATACCAACTCGAAAAATGGTCGACTGATCTGTTGCTCAATTGTCGAAAACAGAGAAAATTGTAGGCTGATTGGCTACGTAAAAAGAGAAGGACCACAATAGATCTGAAAAGTTATTTCTGGCTAATCATTTTTTCATAATGTTTAGCATGGAAAGCTAAAATCATAAATATATGATTGTGTATATAAAATAAACATTATATTATAACATGAGAAATACATCAAAAAAACAATTTTGTTAATCCAAATTTTAAAAGCAACCATACAAAATTGATATAATTGCATTAAAATCAATTGTATAACATAAAATACATTATGATATTAGAGTTTTAGTTAGTTTGAGAGTATTAAATTATTGCGTTGATTCAACTAAATCCGATGTTGAAATATATGACATAATAATGCATGACTGTACTATACAGTGTGGCCTAACGAAAAAAAAACAGAGCTACAATCAGGAATTGCGTCATCGTTTTAAGAACGAAAAGGTACATTTTTTTGCGGTATTTTTGACTTCGCTACCTCCACCCCCTCGAGAGGGTAAGCATCGTCTCAAAATACTCAAATAGCATTGGGGGTAGAGTAGGGTATCATTTTAAAGCCATTTCATTCTCTTTACAACAATATTTAAATTTTAAAATTCTGTCCAATATAGTCCAAAATAGTGAAAATGACACATGGGTCGTTGAGTACGCCAGTGATTTATAAGTGGATTTTATTGCTTACATTGTTGCTGTAATTCTTTCATCACATTTGTAAACGACGAACAATCTTCAAAAATCTGCATATATCAGATATCTTGTGAATGCGACAAATTCTATTTAGGTGAAACATCTAGACCGTTGAAAGTCCGAATAAATGAACATAAAAAGTATATCAAAGATAGGGAGTTCTTTAAGTCAGGTATTTGCAAAAATGCTTGGGAAGAGGGGCATAAAATTCAATGGGATTCGACAAAAATAATATTGAAAGAGCCCAATAATAAAAGACGAAAAATCGAAGAAAGTGCTTTAATACAACTAAATGCAGATAAATGTGTAGCTAGTATTTCAGCTGAATGTAGTCAAATTTGGTTACCAAATAATTGAGAAATTTCCAATAATCAATTACCTGCGTTATCAGGATAGCATCATAAGTTTTTATCCAGGTTTTCTTATGATTTATCTTTGGAATGGTTGTTAATCGATACACACTTCAATACACAAAATCAATAAACTGAGTTATACATATTTTGAAAACAAAAATAATCATACACAAAAAAAGTAACAATAAACGCGTTTTTATTAACAAGATTTCCAAAATAAGCGAAAAAAAAGAGGTATCCCAATAAAAACCGTTCCTGGAACGTGCACTTAACTGGATTCCATTTCTAGTGGACTACATATCGTTAGAATGTCATAAAATAAAAAATTTTATTTCACATTTTACCAGGTAAATTACTATGAATGGACCTTAATAAAATTTGACAACAAAGTTTTGTAGTCTCAAACTTCAAAATATTATTGATTGTCTAGTTGTCAAATTTTTTCGTTGTGTCAGATAGGGACCTAAAAATTATTTCTATACTAGTTAATCTTGACAACGGTAGCTGGAACGCTACCGAAACGTCGAAATAAAAAATAAAAAAACATTATTGTGGTTTGATTCCCAAAAAAAAATAAAAAAAAAGAGTGAGTAATGCCACAAGGAACTTACAGAAGATACAAAGAAGTAGTTCAGTTATCGCCGCTACGCTGCTACGATCTGAATTTGAATTCCCAATATTGAGGCAAATTTTAGTTAAGTTGTGTATTTGTAAATTAAATACCATGGTTTATTCAATTGTAGAGAGGGTAAAAATTATTTCGCTTTATTTCATGAACAATATTAAGATAAACAAGTCAGTAAGAAGTAAGTTCTAAAATTAGTGGAAACATTTCAAGAAACCGGAAATGTAGCTAATAAAAAACGAGAAAATAGACTGCCTGTAGTTAATGAAGCTAGTGAAGTTGCAGTTTTGTGATATGTTAATCAAGATACTACGTTAAGTACAAGGCAATTAGCATCTGTATCTGGGATCAATCGCACTAACATTCAAACCATTTCTAAGAAGAACAAATTTCATCATTGGCAGAAGAGGTCACCAGATTTGTCACCTCTTGATTTTTTTTAGGGAATTCCTCAAAAACTAAATCTACAAAACATAATCAGCCTCTTCAGAAGATTTGCGTCAAAGAATTGTCGAGGAGAGCCATCGAATTAATCCAGAAATTCTTCGGAGAGAAGGTATTGGATAGGGTGTTCTGTGTACGACAACGTCGTGGAAATTTTGGATATAGATTCGTAAAAAGTGTGGATATTTAGTAGTTATTGTGTTGTGGGCGAAAGTAGATCCGCAAGAATATTGTACCTGTCTGAAGATAATTAATGCCGTTAATTTTTAACCACTTCTTATAGAATTAACCCTTATGAATATTACAAAATGTGTATCCAAAAATATATATAAAACAGCGTTTTAGGCATCACAGCTTCTACTTTTTTTGTAATATTTCTCCATTTTATTTGATCTCTTGCAATCCTATTCCAGTCTTCTATTCCTACTAACTATTTCAAGCTTCCATCCATTTCTTCCTAGATCGTCCTCTTTTTTTCTTACTTCCTTCACCTCCAAGAAGCATCTTTTTCACATAAGTATGTTTATCCAAAATTATAAAATAAATAATGCTTTTTCTAAAAAATTAGAACGCGCTATAGGATGTCTCAGGTAAAGGAAGCTCCAATAAAAATAAAAAACGATCAAAAACACGGAAAATATTGCGTTTTTTATCTCGCTCCTAAAATAATATTCTAATTAATAAAACATCGGTCAGTTTTGCAGCCTTAATAAAGTTGAATTTCCCTTGTGTGGCCAGAACTCATTTTCCGGTATACAAAGGGACAATGTCCATATCAAAAAAAATTAAAGTCCGCTGCCCATTTCAATATAAAACCGTTTTGACGAAAAGTTGGACTAAGTTATTAAATTATGTCACTTTATGTCATGGACAGAATGAGTGGAAAGTTTTGTTTTGTCCTTGTCCTGCTTTATAGCCCTGAAAGGGCTTAAGACAATTCGTGTCACCAACATGAATGATTATATAAAATGGTTCAACAAAAACTCTTGAATAAATTAATGGTAGACCATTGGAGTAACAGTGAGCAAGATTAATGTTTTACAGAACATGAAACTTTATATGCTGTTAATGTGTATTTTTTTCAGAAGTTACATTATATTTTAAATCGTTCTTGTTTATATTTCAATCAATCATACCAAGAAAGTTGCCTTGGTAGAGTTTCGGCTGAAAATAATAACCATATTCACTTGGAAACTTCAGCAATCCATAGAACTAAGGTAATCTAAAATCATATCTCGTGGTTGGTATTTAATTTCAAGATTTCCCATTAGGTTTGTTCGTAGAGCAGTCAGAAACTATCAGAAACAGTCAGAGGCATGCGCATTAAAAAAAACGTTAGTAGAAACAATTTGGCAGTTGGTCTCGACCTGAAAAACACTACTTTCCGTTCTTGTAACGTAAATTACTATTACCGGACTCATTTTTATTTACTTTCCGGCCTATCTTTAATGAAAAATAGTATATTACACTCCAAGGGCCGAAAGTTGAATTTTCGGCCCTGCGCGTCATGATGCTCCGAGGCGAAGCCGAGGACATCATGACGCGCAGGACCGAGATTTCAACTTTCGGCCCTTGGGATGTATACTATTTTTCTTCCTACCTCGGTCGAAAGTACGCACTTTCGTCCCTCATAGCAGGGACGAAAGTACTTTTCACAGGGAGTAAATGTTGAACTTTCGTCCCTGCTATGAGGGACGAAAGTGCGTACTTTCGACCGAGGTAGGAAGAAATGTAATAAAATAGTTATTTTAAGATAGCGGTCAATTGGTTTCTATAGTCTATAGTAACCGACTTTTGTATTATTTAAAACTATAAAATAACTTGACATATTTTGACGTTTAGATGAAAACGAGACATATATTATAAAATGGATATTCAAAATGATGCATTTAATTGTGAATTAATGGGAGATGAAATTGTTAAGGCAGCTACCCAAGCAACGTTTGATTTATTACCGTCGAAGTCCCGGACACGATATGAACAAACATACCAAATTTTTGAAAAGTGGTGCCTGGAAAAGAAGGTAATAAGCATTTGTGAGTATGTGTTATTGGCATATTTGTTAGAAAAATCAGAAACGCTGAAATCTTCTTCGTTGTGGAGTTTATATTCGATGCTGAAGAAATATCGACATAAGCAAATATTTTAAATTAACGGCGTTTATGAAGAAAAAATCTGCAGGGTATAAAGCAAAGAAATCTAGAGTACTTAATAAACAGGATATCGATAAGTTTTTAGTAGAAGCTTCAGACGAACAATATCTAATGAACAAAGTGTTGCTGATTATGGGTTATATTGGTGCATGTCGACGGTTAGAAATCACTAATAAGTATATCAATTGACGACATAGAAGACAAACAAACTATGCTTTTGGTTAAAATTTCAAACACCAAAACAAACACATCAAGATAATTTATTATTAATGGGGAAAAAGAGCTAAATTTGTATAGGAAGTATATAGCGCTACGCCCAACCAACGTTCCTCATCGACGTTTCTTTATTAATTACAATAAAGGAAAATGTGATAAACAACCTGTAGGCATACATTCTATAGGTAATATCCCTCCAAAATAGCTACATTTTTGAGATTGCCAAACCCAAAGGAATACACAGGGCATTGCTTTAGGCGTAGTTCGGAGACTTTGCTAGCTAACGGAGGTGCTTAGATTTGTTTTATAAACAAAAATAAAAGAGATTAAAACAAACTAACTACTGGACCACAGAGTGTTTTTCTTTTATCACGAATTTTAGTTCACTATGATAGGGGTAACTTTTTCAATACTAACAAATTGTCCAGTGCTACAAGTTACAAATTGCGAAACGTCTGCCTTAGTATTTTAAACCGAAATCCAATCTTATCTAGATCCCTGAATAAGAAAATTAATTCATAAACATACTGGCTTCCCTTCCCCTTTTTGGAAAACTTCATGTGGAATACAAATTATTTGATATTTATGTCTATCTATATACATACATATTTATTCCCTTCCCCTTCTTGGAAAAATGTAAAATAATTTGTATTCCACATGAAGTTTTCCAAAAATAATTCACATGATTATCCACATTATTCTGAAATAATACGAGCTCAAATAGGTATGCTATCAGGAATACATACACAATTTGCAAATGGTAAAATCGAATGAACAGCTATCAACAGATTGTGAAAAATGCTCGCTGTTCGTGATAGGACGAATATTTATTTACTTATCGGGACATTTAACGTTTAAGTATTTCCGTGTTATATGGGAAAGATCTAAAATCTTGTGTAAAGTATTTCCAAGCCGTAACGAGTTACGGAAATGAAGACTGGCAACATTGTCCATCAACCGCTCCTTCTAAGAATTGAGACCATCTGCTATATAGACATAATTGTCAAAAATTTTTAAAAATGGCGGATTTTTAGTACTTTCAATAATTGCGATTTTCTCTTTCAAAAGTGAATGATCCAAGAATTTTTTTCTATTAAAATGTTCTACAGCAATAGGTCTTTCTAATAAAAAAAAATCAATGCAAAATTCCGAGGGTCGCGAACCTTACCGGACCCTGTTTTCTTTATAACTCAACAAATAAATAAACTCAAGTTCTTGTTTTTGATAAAAAGCCTTTTCAAACAACTTTTTCCAAAAAAATCGATACAGATTTTATTTTAAGCTAAGAGCTAAGTACATTTCAGTTTATCCAATTTCACGATAAGTAGACGGATTCGGATAATTCCCTAAATCTCAGAAAGTTGTATGAAATTTTCAAGCGACTTTGACGCCATGCAACCAACAAATTGCAACCAGAAGGGATATTATACACGAAACCTTAATCCGCGCAGCTACTGGGTACAAAAATGTATCAATATGCTCTTTCTTTTTTAAAAATAATACATTTGTCTCTTATAGTGATTGAATAAAGCCTATTAACGACAAAGCTTTGGTAATACTGAGAGAGAATGTTCGTATAACACGGGCACTCATAATACCATTCTATTCCGTGTACTTTCCTTGTTTTTCTCATTCGTTCATAACTTACTATGGACTTTCATATTATTTGAAGAAGTTAATATTTGCTTACTCTTCAGCCTGTCGTGAACTTTGATATGGCAGTCCAAGCAAAAAATAGGTGATTTTGGTTTTTGAAATCTGCTCGTCAAGTGTTACATTGATTTGGTTCTCTTTGATCTATGAGTGTTCTTTTCAGAACCGTGAACTACGACAGTTTACTGCTAAGCTCTGTTGACTGAATCGATCGGCATCCACACAGAATATGTTCCTCTGATCCTTCTTCTGGTTGTCTTTCTGCTCATAGGTTCACTAATTTTGCCCATTTTGTGCAGATGTTTCCTCAGGGTGCAGTGTCCTGTCACCAGGTCGGTAACTGTCTTCAAATGTCTCTTACTCAGTTTCGATAGCCAGGTTAAAAGTTCCTACTATACCTTGTTCAGTAAACTCTTTGTATGTACCTTTGTCGACCTCCATTTGAGTTGGTGTTCTCTATCTAGCCAGTTCCCGCTTTCCATTCTTTTGTGATTTCACAAAACGGTTCCGGACCTATGAAGTCTCCTTTAGAGCCTTCTTTCTTTCCATTACCTGTAATCCCCTCAATATGCCGGCACCCATATAAGATACACTTTGTTGTCTCTTGCCAGCCTGTTGAGGGATTCTTTTGTAGAAAGTATATAAAAAAACATTGTTGATTATTTATTTATGAACATAAATCATCTTTGTTTTGTGATTTATGTATGTCGAAATAAATTCAATGCAAAATTAAATTAAACCGAGTCAATTTTTACATTCGTTCTAATCTTTGAATCATCCATCGCATGAAAGCGAATTTTTTGAAGCGTTTGAATCACGACACGACTAGATACAAACGACATTTTCATTCATTTTTTGTCGTGTGCGAGCAACCAATCTCATGAATTTAACTGTTGAACTTTCATTATAATTTAGGATTGTTTGTTTATCCGATGGATTTAAGCACTTGAATGAAAAATGCTTGCAGCACGCACAAAAATTTGAAAAACTATAATATTTTCGGGTTTCCCAGCAGATTTTCCAGATACTCGAACCTTATGTGAGTAGAAATTGAATGCTGCAAGATTTTTGTCCAAACCTGTATATTGTGGCTAGTGTTTAATATTAGCAAATGCCAGTGTTTGGCTTAGTTCAAATTCAGAGCTGCTTTTGCCTATAAATTTCTCACCTGACTTCATATATTGCATTAAAACAGCTGTAATCACAAGAAAACGTTTTATTAGATTATAAATCGAAAGAAACAGTTTGGGCGTCATGGCCATAAATTTTCTCAACCAAACTCAGTTCCTAGCTTTGCTCTGAGTCTACCATTAGCGTTTCAAGGAACTTTTTATAAAGGAATCAAATAGTAGATCAGGATCAGTTCCGTTTATATTATTTTCACTTTTATTTGTCAAACTATTAAGGTCGATTCAAACACATCAGTACCGTCACGTCACAGTTCCGGCGCCGAACCGAACAATCCGTCATAAAAAATATTCTTTAATAGAAATATCCGGCGGCGTTCACATTTATCCATTGCCGAACAGTTTAGCCTGACTGCATGGAAACTGTTCGGCAACGGATTGTTCGACTGTGACGAGAAGATTTTTTTCAGACGTCAAAAACAATTAGCTAAAGTCATTTGGTATCTCATTAACGACAATACTTATCACACATGTTTATAAGAACTTTTCATCTTAAAATGGAGTGACGAAGCACCTACTACAATACTTTAGATTACTTAGGAAACACCTTGTACTTTTGTTTTGACTTCTTGATTTGATAAATCATCGCAAAATTATTCGTCTCTGTAAATTTTGTTATCCATAATTTCTGACGCGCCACTGGAATTTCTACGACGGTTTTGCTGGGAAACTGAAACCTAGCTGCTTGGAGTTTATGTGTGTTCCAAATAATAAGGTTTTCACAATTTAAAGCGTGAAACATATCCGTAAGCTCTTTATTTTCAGCTCTCCAGCTTGGGCATGCCAAAATTGCCATGTACAAATAAATAGGTAGTATACAGCATGGCTAGTTTAAGACGACAATTCTTCAATAAAAAAAAGAATTAGGTATTGAAAGATGAGGCTTTAACTTGAAGAAGATCAAAGAAATTCGTTACGGATTTAAGCAAAAAGAAGGAATGGGATCCAAATGCCATTACTAGACTTAAAAAAAATGCCATTCAATGGTACACAGACGGCTCAAAAGCAATAGAAGGAACTGGGGTAGGAGTATACAGGCCAGGAAGCAAACACTCGGAAAGCTTGGGAAAACCCCCAAGCTAAAATTCACTTCATAACAAAGTGTGCCCAGTTCAATATTGACGAAGGATATAGAAGGCAAAAGATTATCATGATGTCGGATGGTCAAGCAGCCATTACAGCACTGAGCTCTTGTGTAATCAGTTTCAAAATGGTGTGGGAATGCTTAGGCAAAGTCAATGAACTAGGTGAAAACAATATAGTAACATTACTGTGGATTCCAGGACACACTGGAATAGAAGGAAATGAAATAGCAGATGGACTAGCAAAGAGGGGGACTGAAAGATGGAAGAAGAAGCCTAGGGCACAACACCTAGGAGATTATTGGATAGAAGAGGGACATTTACCTAAGTTGAAGCCTGCAGATATTTAAAATTCCTCAGGGAAATAGGACTAAAGGAGCTACCAGTCTCAGGAACTAAGTAGAAGTAAGGGGGAACAATAATTGATCTTTTAGGTCTTACTGAATGTCACCTCGTAAGTAAAGTAAAGTTGACTTTTCCAATTTTGTTTAGATCGGTAACCGTCTTTGAATACCAAATTCAGTAAACTCTTTGTTTGGAGTTGGCCTCCTGTCAATCTCCAATTGAATTGATGTTCTTTATCTAGCCAGTTCCTGATTTTCCTTCTTATACAATCCTTTGTGATTTCACAGAACGTTTCGGGACCTATGAAGTCTCCTTTAGAAACTTCTTTATCTAACTGTAATTACCTGCAATCCATACATGTACTGTGCCTTACGGAAGAACTCTTTCGTGAAAGCAACTTTGAATTAACTCAAAGGTTCTCTTTAAGCAACCAGTTCTCCACCTTCAGTTCTAGCGGTGAACTGTGCTTTTCCACCATGTACAGTGAATTTATAGTTGTCAGATGGGATATAATCCACCTAAACTTTACTTTAGTGACTATTTTTGAATACGTTTAGGAAGCTTAGTGGAGTTAATTCTACCAGATTATGTGTATATATCCGCTTATAAAATGATACTCATGTGAAATACTGTACGCTCCAAGACCATCTAATACATCCGATTTGTTAGAATAAAATTAATGAGACTTTAGTGCAGTTTAGTTGAAAACTCTTATTATGAATATGCTGCATTTTGTAGTGTTTTTTTTATTGCAAAAAGTTGGTTATAAAACTGAAATTTAATATCTTTCAGTTTGAATTACTACATAAATGATACAGTGAAGTAGCCTAATATCATAAGTAGTTGAGTAAAGCAAAACTACTATGAAAATCGTATTTTAAGTTTAATCAAATTATCTTTAGGGATTTAATCTTTCAATAACTATAAATTAAGATGTTTTCTAATTCTAGCCTTGGTGTGCATCATCTAACTATACAGTATAGTTTGGTAAGTTTATCTGAAGCTACGGGGCATCGGTAAAGGGCGAGGAAACATGGCGGATATCTGTCATAAACGTACCAATGGCGTAGGGTATCTATTTTTATAAAAGTATTAAAAATAATAATTCAATAATTATATATAGAAACTGATTTTTGCTTTGCTTTAAAGGTAAGGTATTTTTCAAAACACGGTATTTGTTAAAAACAAATACTGTTTTTTATTTTTGTTAAATTTGATTATTATAAAAATCACTGTGTGGTTTTATGATGTGAGTGAAGCTTTTTGGCAATTAACTTAATATGTTTGGAAAATTGGAAAGGTAATGGGTTATCCAACTAAAAATTTTAATTCCAATCTGCGTATAAGAAAACTGAATACATGATAAATACAATCATTGAGATAAAAACTGAGAACAATATTTATTTAAATCATTGATTCATTTCAAACTTTAAATATTCTATCGATAACTTTTTGACAGAATAAACCAAGAAATTGTTTATTGCTGTACATTTTTGAAGGCGGTTTCAAATGAAGCATAAAAATTGTGTACATTGGTAGCAGATAGATACGGCAAGACGCCCGCGCCGTTGCTGCTAATTGAATCAATGCTTGGAAGGATAAGAACTTTTTTTCGTGGAAACTCGATTTTAATAAGAAAAATCTTAATACTGTCGTTGCCCACATTAATTTTTGTTGTTAATGGAAGATTATAGTATTATTTCCTGGAAACATGTGTTTTTTCTTTAATAATTCAGATATCGGGATGAATTAAAAAACAAATTGTTAAGAAAAGATTGAGCTTAAATACATAGTTCAGTTATTCAATTTTCTCATGGGATGTACAAAAGTTAAGCCTAAAATACAATTTCTTGTGCTGCAATTATAAAAATGGAAGTGTTCACAACTTGACGAAAAAATAATTTAAATTCCTGTAAAACTTAAAATTGAATATAACTTTGCATGTTCGTTTCATTTTGCTTCGCTTTGTATATAAATATGATTATAAAATATTAAAATTGTGTGCTGTATAAAATAAAAACGAAGTATACAATGTATACGTTTTATAATATTCGGGGTATTAGGGGAAATTGACCAACCGGCATTGGGGAGGCGGACATATACCGATGGGTGTAATAAAATCTAGTGTTATATGAAAACAAAACGATTAATTTATTAGCTGCCAAACTTTATAGAGATGGAGGAAATGGTTTAATATAAAACTGAATAAGGAGCTGTAGAGTCCGACCACAATAACTTTGGACACCACGTGATTCAACGTAGGGCCGCCTCGAATGCGATGCCGATCTCTGACTGGCTGCGGCTTGGGCCAGCGGCGGAGCAGCGGGTGCTTTATTTTATGTAGCTTCTTCGTTTTCATTTCAGTGTTGACAGCAGATCAGACAGTACTTTGCTTTCGGTGTTCTTGTGCAATTTTGTTGTTGCGAATAGTGAATTTTTCATGCCTTGGAACTTTTTGTGTCATGTCTCCCAAGAAAGTGAAACATGGAAAAGCTTTGCATAGTCAAAGAAAGGAAATTATAGATCGGGTTGCTGCATTTATGCCCACTTATGTATTGGATGAATTGGACCGTATTGAAAAAATATGGGCATCAGTCGAAAATTGGGTCATAATACTAGATCTGTTTTAAAGGATGTTGAAGCATTATCCCGAAAAAGATTGGACGCGTTGCCACTTAGTGATTGGACGAATATTTGTCGACGCGTCAAAGAATATGAAAACTCACAAATAGAACGAGAACACTTCCTCGATAATACGTTGGATCATTTATGTTTTAACGTTAATACTGGCTTTTCTCATGAAAGTTTCTCAGATCTTGATAGCGACAGTAGTATACCTGCTCAACCATTACAATCAGCTGATGACTCAGATTAATAATAATATTATATTTATGATAAGTTTAAGTTGACATATTAGACACATTTGTGAAAGTGTTTAGGTTTGGAATATTTTAACTTTAGATTAGGTAAATTTTTTTCTCCCTTGGTAATTATTAAACGGATTCAAAAAAGGCCAACTTTAATCCCGTCGCCTACCAGTTTAAAGCGAGTGATAACATTATGTAATTTTCTACAGGTATCCAAAACCAGAAAGTTTGATATATATTTGAAATAAATTCCTAAAAATAAATTTATTCAGTAACGTTACTGGCTGATACGCCACACCCGCGACCACGTGGTGTCCCAAAGTTATTGTGGTCGGACTCTAGTCAGGCCGCTATTAGTTCACTACTTCCAGGTTAGAAAGTTGTAGCGATAAGATATTCTGTACATCGGAAATCTCAGCTGTACTCAAACATTATTTTCAATAATTAATAAGATAAGATTATGTGGAGTCTTCTTTAATATTTTACAAAGGTTTATTGCTCTGTCTTGTACTGCAAGTACAGGGTGTAAGCGTCTACCATTATCTTTGTTGCGTTTGAAATAACTTTCCACTTCTAATATGAGCTGTCGTTGTTCTGGAGTTAAATGGCTCTCTAATTGGTTATCGGCCATTCTTAAATTATATCATTATCTGCTAAGTACCTTCGTAAGTACTAAATAGTTTAGAAATTTTTCAAGATATCAAGAGATAATCACAAAAATCATGGTTTCAATTGGATAAATATAATTACGATATAAAAATGAGCTTACTCTGGTCTTATAACGCGTCTACAACTACGAATAGTGACAATTTCTTTCTGGCAAGAAACGTAACAGTAGATTAGTGGACACAAAGGAACATGTTTCTGCAATTTGTAGAAACGATGGCAGCGATATTGAAGTTGCTAACCACATATTACTCATTTTTGCTTTCACGTTTCAAAACTCGACGAAAATTACGTGCAACCGAGAAGTATGCGGTAAGAAACGAAATTAAAGGTTATTGACATTCTTTAACTCTTTGTGTAATTTGTATTTTCCAAAATTCATGACTTTGTTGCAGATTTTTTTAACAAAGCTTCAAATACTACCCACTACGTAACATACTCCTCAATATAAACTTTTTTCATGGAGATTTCATTCCTAAGAGTCTCTTTTGGAGTCAAATGGGATCCAATCTGATGACCATGGACTTTTTTTTTCGAATTTTGTGAGAAACAGTTAATAGTTTAACTAAGCAACCCTCGTATTAAAACGTGAATTTTTGTCCTAAAATTAAAACAACACGAATAGAAATTTCGTCAAATACAAACGATTAACTTTGAAGAAATGTTAACATCATTCGTTACAATAGTAACTCGTTTTGAACTCAAAGAAAATAATATAATATCGGTTAAAGAAATAACTTGTGTTTACTCAGAATGAATTCGAGCCTCAATAAACTAATTGAAAAGACCCGGAACTGCAGCATTATGGCGGAACGTTTGCACTGGACCATATAATCCTATTAAGCACAACCAGACTACTCGAGGATTTTTCTTTCGCCTACAGCTGTACTACGATATCGGGTTAAACTCATTATACTCCTACGGTCGACGGACCTTCGACAAGACGACATTATTGCCGTTAGGGTTTTAGATTTTTTTTCATCACGTGATACTTTACACCTTTTTTATTTTAATTCTTTGTTTCTGGGAAATCATAAGCTACAAATTCTTGTTTTTTCAACTCAGTTCTTATATACGGTAATTTTCTTCCTACAACAGAATTTAATTTATTCTATAGCATGTCGCGTTACAGCCAGCCACTGTAAAGTGAAAAGCGCAAGGACAATATGGTGGCGGCCATGGCTCGCATCATTTACCTTGTAGTCACTGTACATAGACAATAAATTGTAAGTTCACTCGTCGTCGGAACTTTAATGTAGCGCCGAAACACGGTCATTAAAAGATACCTGCTTCATATATACAGGGATCGCACGAACTACTACCTTTATAGCTTGTTGATTCGAAGATGGAGTGTTTGGTACGGGGGCTGATAAAAATGTACGTTGTACTATTTCAAAAAACTATATTGCTATGCACGGTACGTTCTAGTATTTAATTGGGAATATCAAATTATAAGAAATAAACTAGATTCATGGATTAAAATAACTTTCACCATATCATATAATTGAAATATTTGTAATTCGTCAAAAATTCACAGGCATTCATGAAAGCACGATGCAAGCGGAACTTTACTTCGGATTGTAGTTAATTTACTGAAATTAATCAAAATCTTTCAAAATTATATCGAGAATAATTTGTTGTGATACAATTATTCTAAAAGTAGTTTTCTTTGTGATAAATTGACATTTTCCTTCTGTGAGGTTGAACGGTTAATATCCCCAATTTGTAATACTGTAATTAAATGTACCCTTATATTCATTAAACGGTATACACTCGATACCAAGTATAGGCTGTAATTTCATCCAATAATATAATTGGTCCCTTCTGTTTAAATGGTAATATAAGCGATTACACTAATTCGAATCTATCGCGTTACTAGGCTACGGATAAAGTAAATCGAATTGTCAATGCCCAAGAGGTCTCCTCCAAGTAACTAGCATAGACGAATTAGGTGTATGGTTGACTAATTTAGAGAATAGTCCTTTTTAGTTTAAATGTAATCGTAGGGGCACAGAAGCCTCATATTATTCCAAATCTTAGTTGTGAACAATGAATGAATGTATGTGTATGTAGCCGGTGAATAATTATTATCCAATCTGCAAAACCTAGACGTTCAAAAAAGAAGTAGGGAGGAGGCTAATGGTTTTTAAAAGTCTGGTCCAGAAACTAGAAAGTGATAAGGAAAAAAATGGGGTGATAGTGAATAGGCGAGAGCAGAAATCATTTAAAAGTAATAAAGGAAAGCAAAAAGAGTGGGATTGGACATAACCTAAGACGTAGAGAAGACATCGATTGCTGGACATCGCCAGGAATAAAAGAGCAAAGCTGGAAAGTAACCACATTATGACAACTGATATCTTTGATTTATATTTTACAGAAAGAGAACGCAAATTCACAAAATTGACTCACTGCACTGTATCCGAAATAGATGATGAAAGCTTAGAGTGAATATTCCACGACCAGAGCATACTATAAGTGGGCAAATTTTTCTTGCACATCTAGGAGCTCAGTCACTAGTTGTGTTGGTATAGTGTAATGTAGGTGTAGTGTTCAGTATAAGAGTATAGTTTGTTATCAAGCCAAAAAGTAGTTGCCAGGGAAGAAGCAAAACGAATGCAACCGATTATGACTTTGACGAAAGTAATTAAATTGCTGATATTGAATATTCATAAAGTTTCTGATTTTGAAGACGTTGAAACTAAGTTGAACTCAATTAAGCCTGAACTGCTATAACTGGGATTTCATATTAATTAATATTTATTCACTATTATTGTGAATAAGTTCACTATAAGGGTCAGGAAGTAGTTATTCCTCAAACAAATCATAGTAATGACAGATACCAGATATCTACATTTACAATTCATTTTACCAAACAGTCTGCTGCTGTATCTACGACCCTAGTGTCCTAGTGAACCCAAGCGAGCGAGAGGGGAGTAATTAGAAGGAATGGAAATGTAATCACAAAACGTTAAAAAGAGTAACAACCTATAACTACCCAGGAGGTATCATAACAGAAGAAGGGAAAATAGATACAGAACTTAATAACAGAGCAAATAAATCGACAAGATTATAATATTCCTTAAATCAACGCTGGAAATCTACAACAGAATTACAGTACCAACTTATGCTATTGAGAACTGGATACTGCAGAAAAAGCTGGAAACAAAAATAAATGCAATGGAAATGGAACATTTAAGGAAAATAGCAGGTTAAACGAAATGGGACAAAGTAAGCAACGAGAAAATCAGAAGCATAACTAATCAAGATCCAATAATATCAAAGATTGAAAAGTAAATTAATTTGGTTAGGCCACCTAGTAAGAATGAAGCAAGATAGAATTGAGAGAAAAGTTATGGAAATGGGAAAATCAAGCAAAAGACAAAGAGGAAGACCCAGGAGGAAATGGATAGACCATATTGAAGAAATTGGGAAGAACAAAGGAAAAACATTAAGAAAGATGAAGGCATTGGCCAGGGACAGAAAAGAATGGAAAAAATGGGTACAGAACGAACTCCAATCCGACTCCTGAGAAGCTATAAGGATAAGAGAAAGAAAGAGAGACATTTTTCCTAAGGCACTGTTTGTCTCTTTTTCGCTCGCGCATATTACAAGAGCCCCGATAACTTACACAAGATATTCTAAACAATACATAACCTCTTTTTTTCAATTTGTATTGATTATGCAGAATGGAGTAGCTTTGATTTTAAAAATGTATGACTTATACAGAACAGATAAGAGAACCACTCGTTATATTCTCAACTTATTATTTCGGAAAGCTACTGAAATACCTTTTTACGAAACACTTCAAAAACATTATATTGGCAAAAAGCAATCAGCAGATAAATCGATTTGTTGAGCACCTTAAAAGAACATTTCAATCGAACAAAGAGAACAACAATCCTGAATGTGGAAAATTTAGACAAGAGAATGAAAAAATCTGGAATGCTGCTTCAAAAGACTTAAATTAAACACATCATAAATCCGAAACAAAGTATCAGGATTTAATGTAGGTAAATGGGGGTAATTTTATAAAAACATTGCATTGACAGTCCCTTCATATTTGTTGTAATTTTCGTTACTCGCTTAACCCTATTGTTAGGCAACACAAATTCAAGCCCGTCCTACTCGCATTGTTCGCCTCACAATCCAAACTATACAAGGACATTTCATTGTTTTCCTCGGACCGCTAGGGCTAGATCAACTGGTCTGTCGTTATTCCCTTGTTCCAAAGTCAACGAATGAGGCGAGGTCAAGTGTTACAATGTTACATTGACAAGTTCTCTTGCATCATGTACGAATGGATAGATGTCCCTTACTTTTGAATGTAGAAGGCGTTGACTAGTTTTATTTAATTTAGATTAATTAATTAAGAAAATTTGCAGTTCAATTATACAAAGTGTTTTTACTGGTTTATTGATAATAAGGGAATGTAGTAACGTGTTATGATAAATACATGACATGTCGGTAATATCTGTTGGAAATAAATTTAATTACGTATTATACACCATCAGATGTAATCACCCTAGTTAATAAATGGATAAAAAATATTGTCTATAAATGTTGGCTTTTGAAACAGCACACCACACGTTGACCTTTAGGGTATTTCTCTCATATTATTGCTAATAAGGCACCAGGTTGGATCTAATGCTAAAAAAAAAAATACTTCACCCACTTTAAGCTCATCTGTAGTGGAATTTGTTAAAAATCTAGCGAGTAATATTTCGGCAGACAGTTGGAAAAACTATTGCACTAGGTAAGCCTTAAGGTGACTTTCCACGGCCCGTAATTTTACTGGCCTGGCCGCTAACCGACGGGGAAACGGGCAGCGCGTAGATCGGAACGGATTTCCCACTGCGTGTTTGTGCCCATGTCCCTTTTCAAAACCGATCAGCTGTTTACATATTTTTGTGTTTACTGGGGCTCGGGTTTGGTGATTGAAACTTGTTTTTGGTGATTATCGGTAATGTCGGAAGAAAAAACTGTTGCGGCAGCCACTGTTATACTTTTTAATGGGTATTATTTACTGAAGAACAAAAAAGAAAAGAAAAAAGGCGTTGGTGGACACTATCGTATAATAAGAGCCGAACGAGGTAAGTTCGTCCACTCCATATCACAAAACAACAAAAGCAGCTTGCTGCAGAGTCAAAACAAAATGACGATGTCTGTCCCAACAACAACAGGTCTGCATAGGCATGAACGCGCCGCGGCGGTTCGCGCCTTTGAAGTTTCCTACTCGCCGAGGATTCGTCGCACCTCCTCGCGCCACCTCAGGCGACCGTCTTCCCACGACGCGTTTGCGCAGCCCATCCTGCAAAAACACGGGCCGTGGGAAGCCACCTTTAGCGCACGTGATAATAAGGAATAAGGAACAGAAAAGAAAGTTATTTAATTAAACTGGTTTTTCGAGCAGCTGAGACAATCAACTATCAGCAAGTCGTTGTATTATTATGAAGTGATAGATGGGAGGAAAGAAGGTAGAAAGAGTAGTAGGGGGAAAAGTGGATTACACGCAAATAATGTGGTACTAGTTAAAGGGAAATGAGTTGACCTACTACCGGGTGAAAGCTGGGTATTTGGTTATTTGACCGTTGGAGATTTCTATTAGTTGATGCAGTACATTTTTCTCAAATGTCGCTTTTGCAGCATTCTTTGAATAAGGAATAAGTTTCAAGGGACAGAAATTTATAGTATACTGGTCAGAGGGAGTTATGGACAAAATAATTGGAGGCAACCTACAGTTGATTTTATTAAAGAAATTGAAGATGTGGTTGTGGGTCTCAGCTGCATTTGTGGGTTATCGTTTGTAGGTTGTTTTAAGTTTGATATCTCTGGAATTCGAAACTTTTTCTTAATACACGGTAAAATTTATTTGCAATTTTTTTTTTCTTCAAATATAACATTGTTCAACTAAATAACAAGCTAGCCTTGAGTATTTATTTACTTAAACATCAATTAAATCGCGTTAATTTTATATTTTCATTGAAATTTAATTCAGTTATGAATTTAACAAACTTTCAACCGTTGTGGCTGTAAAGGAATTTGTTTTTAGTTTAAGCATGCCTCTAAACAGAAAATACTCGTACTAAATATTTTCGCTTTACTTTATGAAGCGCTTCAACTACCATAATATTACCAGTAATCTCAACTATCTTTGATAAATTTTAGTCACTGTAAGGTACGTTTGTAGTACGATTTGGGTTTTTGTACACTTTTACAATAGTAAAATTGTCTCTCAAAATACTTATTGAAGTTATAATCTGTTGAAAAATATAGATATCTGCAATGATTCCTTGAATTTTGAATGTATCCCATCAACATTCTCATATTTTGAATGCATCTATAATTTTTCATTTCCATCTTTGTTTAGTTCCAACAATTTTAATTACAGGAGTGTTATTTGGATGATACTCATTATTAAAGCACGGATTATTTATAGGCAGAAAAATATGGGAGAAAGGCAGATATTATGGCTAGAAAAGGCAATACAAATGTATAAAATGAGAAATTCAGGCAAAAAGGCTAAATTCTTAACGTGTTAAGATATTAATTTTTAAATCTTTCTCTGTTTTTATACTGATATTATGTGAAAATATTTATTTAAATCAATAAAAAATATTCTGAATATTTTTCTTATCTTACGTATATATAGATATACAGTTTGACAAATACAGGAGTGAATGTCGAGAAACGTACGAGAGGCGCGAAGTTAAAATGAGAAAGTATTCGGAAGATAAAGAGGGTTATATGCGCTTGGTGAATTAGTATGGTAAATAATTAAAGTATATTAAGTAACATTCTATAAATATTCAGGAGACGTAAATGAAGGTATTAATAGTATTTATTACTGTTTAATAATATAGTTAATAATATCTGTTAGAACAATACAAGTCTATACGAAATAAGAATGCAGATTTTTCTTCCCGAAATTTTTTTATATTTCTAAAATATGAATTTTATTTTGCCAGCAAGGATAATGAAATCAGGAAGAATGAGACCTGCACTTTATAGGTAGGTACTTAGCTTATTTGGAAACGGATGATGTCTTGTTGTAATTAATGCTAAAGATGTCTTGTTGTAATTGATGCTAGAGATGTGTTGTCGAAATTGATGCTAGAGATGTCTTGTCGAAATTGAGGCTAGGGATATCTTGTCGAATTGGATGCTAGAGATGCATTTTCGTTTTTCGCCAGAAGTTAACAGGCATAGGGAAGAAGAGATGAGGGAATTATAAAGTTCTGTTCTTTCTACCAGTCGTTTCTCACATGCAAAAAAATATGGTTACAATCAGCTATTGGTATATTATCGCAAGTACAAAAAGGTGTATTGAAAATACCTATTTTGTGTAGATGAGCCCGAAAATGTCCATGATTCACTTTTAAACGTGAGAGAATTCTCTGATGTCTTTTTATAATCTAGATTCACGAGGTTACTTTCACTGGGAGGATATAAATGGAAATACTGATTGCTGTTTGTTTTTGCGATATTTTGATAATATTTCTTCCAACGTGTGCAGGCTAAATCCCTGTGGCTATTCATTAAGTCTGAAAATAATTGGGTTTTAGTTAACTTAGTTATTTTACATGCCGCTTTTGCTTCGTGTTCCACTCTTTCATTTCCATCTATAATTAAATAGATTAAATAAATAATAAAAAAAAACACAAAATCTCAATAATCAACATGGATGCCCAGACTATAACCCCGAAAAAATTACGTTTGCCATAACAAGTTCACTTTTTTCGCTACACCGAACCAATTCATTTAGTTGATGATGGAAAAGTGCAATCCTGTTACAAAAAATGACAAGACTTTTCTCATTTCACGGAACTTGTATATCCACAACAAAACGTAAGTTTCAATTAAAAGTTCGCCTTTGTCTCGACTCTCCTGCCGCCGTAAATATGAAAATAAATGAGTTTGTTATCTTTGCACAAAGTTGGAAGCTTCATTTTATTCAACTGTTTTTGCCGGAGCGAAGTCCAAGAAAAAGGGTGAATTCGAAGTCGTTCAACTCTAATTACATACTCCAATTGGTTAATAGTACAATGCAGCGTGACCAGTTAGCTTTCTCTTCCTCACAAGTTTATTATTGATTGGATAATAAAACAACTTGAGAAAGCGACGTATACTGCAAATTGGCTTCAGTTAAGAATTATTTCAGCATTTGTATGTATGTATGATGGATTTTAGGATATCTGCAGGCTTCAATTTAGGTAAATGTCCCTCTTCTATCCAATAATCTCCTAAGTGTCCTAGGATTCTGAATTACTGTGCAATTCGCAGAGTATGTGGATGGAGGTTTCTTCTTCCATGCCACAGAATCTACATTCTTCTTCCTCCACTATTTTGAGCTTTTTCAGGTCCCCGTTCAGGCGGCAATGTCCCGTTAAGATCCCTGTTAAAACTCTTAGTGCAGTGTTACTTATGCATTCATTTGATCTCAACGGGTTGTAGCCACCCATCAAATTATTTGATTGTCTAAGCCCTACTAGATCTTTCCAATAGTTAGATCTTCTGTTTTCTTCGGCTTTGCCTATTTCTTCCAATATTACATTAGGGGTATTGCAGCAAAAGGGTTCCGGCCCCCAAAAAGGTCTTTCAGTCCCCCTCTTTCCTAGTCCATCTGCTATTTCATTTTCTTTTATTCCAGTTTGTCCTGGAATCCATAGTAAGGTTACTATAACTCTTGCCTAGTTCATTGAGTATGCTTAGGCGTGCCCACACCATTTTGGAACTGATTACACAAGAGCTCAGTACTTTAATGGGTAATTCAGCATTTACAGAGCATTCCTTAAAAGGGATACAGTTTGAAGAGTGGTACCTTAAATTTTTCATTGAGATAGTTTGTATATTTTAATCCTTCAGATTACAGAAATTGAGATGGAGTTCCAGTTTTTGGAAAGGAAAATTACTACTAGGTGTTCTGAATTGAATTTAGCTTTTCGGCTAAATGTGCACTTGGTTGCACTGTTTCAGGAAAGATATGTCGTCAGGGTCAGGGAATTATTTCCTGGTTACTATCGATAGCGTAGATCTCCACCCGCAAGACAGTCCTATAATCACTCAAATTCTAGATTTTTTAAACGGCGTACAGACAAACTGTTTACTAGATACTCCGATTTGGAGTCATTATCCAGTGCTGGGATAAGTATGTTAGGAAGAATAAGGTTCAGTACGATTTTGTGGTTTACCAGCAAAGTTCACGCTACGTTATCTCGGATGTCTCAATCTTTCCACTTTTTATAGACAACTGATGAGTCATGGAACCAAAGCTTGAATTAATATGGCTGGAGGTGAAGGGAGATGATGGGGTGATAACGGTAGGCCAGAAATTTGTTGGTAAATGTTTGTTAAGAAAATGTATCCATGACACTGATAATTGTTGGCCGGCATCCCTTTTGTTTGTACAATTTCTAATGCCTCTCTCTAATTGAATGGGATCTTAAGGATCATGAGTTTTTGTTTCTGAGCATGAGGCGTGTATTAAATGGGTGTCCACATTGGGTGTGTGGGCGTCCCTTGGTCCTGGGTGACCATTAATGTTTAATAAAACTCTCTGGTTCACTGGGAAACTGTACTTATATTTATTGATTACTATACAAAACTTGAAGATTATAATACTATTAATATTAACTTAATATCAACTAAATCATAATAAGAATTAATTAAGAATGAACTAATAATGCAATAAGAATCAAATAAGAATGAATCCCAACCAATATAATACCACCTATATATTTTACTTTAAGTTCAAACTGATGTAATATTATTGTTATTTATTGTCGTGTAACCTTAATAAATCACATACTGCTTATTCAGCGTTGAACTTGACTTTTCACGTTTTTAATAATTTGTATAATTTCGAATGGATTTATTTCTTAATCTGGTTTATGCCTAAAGGACATTACAGGCGGCAGAGGAGTCCTCCCATCCTGAATCTTCTTGAGAAGTATAGATGCAAAATTAATTTAGTGTGAAAACCTACTACTGAACCCAATTTAATTCTTGAGTGTGTAACAATTTAGGATGAAAAAAGTTGAAAAGAAGATAAGTAATGGAAGCTAATTGAGGAATGTCTTACCTCAAAGACAGTTGATAGCGAAAAGGACCTTGGCTCTTGGCAGTCAGAGGAAGCTTATCATCGGCTTTGCAAAATAGAGGCAGCCGGTGGTAGAGCGGGAATGAAAGAAGCAATATAAATTTCAAAGTCGAAACGGGTCGATAAACGTGTGACTTTGTTACAACGGATATTATCTGGAATAGGAATCTTTTATCAACTTAATCCTCGTATACGTAATAATTGAAAATCCCTTTATCAACCTATTAGCGTGTATAGTCAACCCCTCTATAATAAACTCAATTATTTTCCCCAAGCTAGCTGTAGAGCCTGAGGTGTATTGTTTCCTGTACCTCAACCACGCATTCAAGACCGGAGGCAAATGTACGTGACGCGACAAATTCTCAGTAAACTAATTTGCTCTTTTTCAACTATCAGCAATGTCATGCGTGTAACAGTAATTTTCTGTATCCAGGCAAGATTGCTGATAAAATAAAAAGTCTTATCGAAGAAACAGCAATAACTAGAAATGAAGTCCATTTGTTTCTCTACATATGTTCATACCGTTTGTCCAGTTAATAATAATCATCTTTGCAGCTTATATAACTGTATATCTAGTCTTTGTGTATGTTAGTTGAAGTGATATTCACTAATAATTAAAAGATCCATGATCCCCCTTTCTTCTACGCAAGAATGTATATATGTATGATTTGGTGACATTCACTGAAACTTAAAAGATCTATTGTGCCTCCTTACTTCTACTTTGTTCCTGAGGAACGTCTCAGAGACTAGTAGCTTCTTTAGTCCTATTCCCCTGAGGAATTTTAGGATATCTGCAGGCTTCAACTGAGGTAAATGTCCCTCTTTTATCTAATAATCTCCTAGGTGCTGTGCCCTAGGATTTTCCAATGTTCCAATGAACAGATCTCTTTTCTTCGGAAAGTACTAGTAGCTCCTTTTCATCTATTTCCCAGAGGACATCTCAAGGCTTCAGTTTGGGTAAGTGTGTTTCCATCCCCGCACAATAAAAGGCAAATCACCCAACTTGTCTGTGAATAATATCTTATCTATTTTTTTCAGCTGCTTTTATATCTGTTGTCAGGAAGCTGATGTATTAGGTAAATCAGACGACAGTCAAATATTTTGTAGCAGGCTCTTCCCGAACTACTGGAATCCCTGGTAGGAGTAGAGACTATTGGAGCCACCTTGGTTAAGCCACAATGGGAAACCAATGTAATTAAGAGCTTCGGATACTTTGTATGTATATATAGAAGAGAATAGTCCTAGATAGTACTTCAAAAATTGAGTGTCTAAAAAAATAATAGTGCCTTAGAATACCTGGTAAAAATAAATGTGTTCTACAAACAGAAGTGTAAACAGAAGACTCACCTTGGTTGGAAGAGGTCTCAGAAGTGATGAAATTGAAGTAATATTGGTCACCGAGACCTCTCGGTTTGGAGAAAACTGGATCCGCAAAAGTGCTATAATATTTGTGTTCAAATATTAATTAATTTCTCCTCAAACGAATAATATCTGAAAGTCTGCCAAAATGTATTCAAAAGCATGCGTCCTCACCAAGTCGACAGTGACGACTTGTTGTGTACGCTGCAATCGACGATGTCGATCGACAAAATAAATTGTTTTCATGAACAAGACAAAGTCATAGCTTTTATTGAGGCATACAAATTAAAATCAAATCTATGGGATTCCAAAACTAATAATTATAAAAACAGAAACATGGTCGATCAACAAGTCGACAAAGCTGCATCCGTCCACACCAGAGTTGGCAGAAAGGATGTCGATCAGACTAATCAACATGTCTGACGAAGATTCATTAGCAATTTCCATGAGGGCATCGTGCCTCATGTTTCTGTTTTTATAATTTTTAGTTTTGGAATCCCATAGATTTGATTTTAATTTGTATGCCTCAATAAAAGCTATGACTTTGTCTTGTTCATGAAAACAATTCGACATGTCGATCGACACCGTCGATTGCAAAGTACACAAGTCGACACTGTCGGTGAGGACGCAGCTTTATGTTCTGTGAAATGTTAACCGATTTAAATAAAAGTTAGGTTAATTTTCATTGTTTTTTTTATTTTATTTAAGAAATAATGTCTTGTTAATGACTCTTTATTTATTTGGTAGAAGCTGTGACGAAGATAAAAAGTCTCAATGAGCAAAAAAAAATATAAATCATTCCTACTGCCATCGAAATCTAATTAAAATACTGATGACAAGATCAATATTGACAAAAAGGTAAGTTTTACTTTTATTCCGTAATAATTACTGGTGTCTCCCAAAAAACGTCTTTCAGTGAGGTTAATTTCTCTACAAAGGCTGTGACGAATGAGTAGTACCACATAGTTTCCAATTACTATTGAATTTTGTTTCCAATCAAAAATTTCAATACAATATATAAAATTTCTCCAGATTCAACTGAATATATCTTATTTTTCACTTAAGTATTGTGTTATTCGGTTAACTATTTTTTCAGTTGAATTTATTTGAACGTCTAGCTGTGATTCGTAGTTCGCAGCATAAATAATAATAAAATCCTACTTAGGGTTGGAGCCCTTCCAACATTTCAGCATTAGAGTTGGCTGCAATTTCCACAGCTGGATGTCATAACTTAAGGTTGATATCACTATTACTTTATAGATAAATACCATATTTTCTGCAGATTTATGCATCGCTATGTACTCAGTTTCAAAACGAGGACAATCAGTTGAACCACTCTCTTCACAGCCAAAAATGTTTATAAAAGTTGCAGTTACAATATTTTAAGTGAAGACAAAAAAATATAAACGATGCTACTCATTTATAAAATTGTTAAATTCTTTTATCTTCAGCAACTGCTGTTTCATCAATCTCTTCTTCAATAGAATCAGTTACCGATTTTTCATCTAACAGAGGCAAATTTTTGAAGAATCTATTTTTACGACTAATGTTCTAGAAATTTTAAGTGTAGTCAACAAATATCAAAATTTGTTTCAGTTTTGGGAAGAGTATGTATGTGTGGACGTATTAATATTAGGGACAAGTCAAGATTAGATCTACCAACAACTGTAGTCACCCAGGAAAACGTCAATGAGCTGATCCACTGACAGCCAGGCTCTGCTTAAATCTATCAGTAATCCAACAACTAGGTCTAGACTGGTAAAAAAACTGTAAAGAATCCCTCAACAGGCTGGCAAGAGACAACAAAGTGTATCTAATATGGGTGCCGGCATATTGAGGGGATTGCAGGTAATGAAATGGGTGATCAGTCAGCTAAAGAAGGTTCTAAAGGAGACTTCATAGGTCGGGAACCGTTTTGTGGAATCTCAAAAGATTGCATAAGAGGGGAAATCGGGAACTGCCTAGATAGGAAACACCAACTCAAATGGAGGTCGACACAAAGGCACCTCCGTGCAAAGAGTTTACTGAACATGGTAGACAAGGAACTCAAAACCAGGCTATTGAAACTGGTTAAGAGACATTTGAAGACAGTTTCCGACCTGGTGACTAGACACTGCACCCTGAGGAAACATCTACACAAAATGGGCAAAATTAGTGAACCTATGTGCAGGAAATGTGAAACACCTACTCACATACTCTGCTTCTGCGAGAACCTACATGGACTCAGACAGAAGCGCTTTGGAGAGGAAATAATACAACCATTACAACTACTGAAAATCCCTCCAGTCAAACTAGTCAAAGCTTCTGGAATGGAAGTAGATAACATGGAAAATGGTGCAAAGATTCAGTTCAAGTGCCTGGGCTGTTGAGCACAACCCAATTAAATGAATGAATGAGCTGATCCAAGAAGATCGACATGACGTGTGGAATTAAAGTATTAGTGGGCAAAAATTAGTATCTTGTTGAAACCGCATCTGTTGACGGAAGAACCGGAAGCAGTTGTAGAAAATTGGTTCATAATTAGCTCCAAAGGATCCAAAAATTCATTTCTCTTCGTGTCAATACTTTGGAAAACAGTAGTTTTTAAAAGCTTCCTACTGTATTTTTCTAACTCCATATGCAACATTCTTCAGTCTTTCAAATTGGATTTTAAAACGATGTTTTGTCGATCTCTTGTATCGTCACCAAACATAAGTTTCGTTTCGATATTATATACTTGTTTCTTTTGTTTCTACTTCCTAAGAAGTGAATTGACAAAATTCAAGAATATTCATTATTCCCTCGAGAAAAATTCCGCAGTGTCTCTCGTCGGCACTTTTCTAAAATAGATCATGTTAAACTTTCGTCTACCGTCAAAAATTTCTTTCAACTTTTTATTTGAAACATAATATTCAAATATCTTCCGAAAAATGTTATAGACTTGGAAAAGTGAACAAAACGTTTAAAAAAAATTTATTTTTAATCTCGTTGTCTAGTACAAAATGATTGGGTTAGACCAGATTTGATGTGGTGGATAATCGGTCAATTCCGCTACGAGATTTTCTGATCTGTTGTGATCCTCTGAATCTACATTAGCACTGGCAAAGGATGTGCTCTGCAGTTGCTTCCTCTAGGTGACAGAATCTGCACATGGCTTCGTCAGGCAACCCCATTAGCCTTGCGTTCCCTGTTAACATACCTACTACATCTTCGACAGTTTTCCTACATTTGTTTATCAGATCTGTGTGTGTATTCTTGACTGAGGGAGTAGAGCTTCCCAAGAGAACACATTTTTTGTCTTTATTTCGCTTGGTAACTCTGTCACTTCAGTGACAAAGACAAAAGATCTCTTCTCTAGGGAAGCTTCACTTCCTCAGTCAAGAATACGGCCCCTGCCGTAAATGTTGGTGAATAAACTGTTTAACCTGTCTCTCTCCTGGTACGATTACCCACTATTCTTGTGACCATATGATTGTATGAAAATGTTCTTCATATTGAAACAAAGTTACTGTAAACATACCTCTATATTTTTCGCTTTTACTGGGTGTTGTCAGATACAAATATTATAATAGTCTAATATGTCAGAGCACACATTATAAAACATTATTCAAACAATCGAAATCCTATAAACGCTTAACTATTAAGTCAGTAACAAGTTCCTTAAAGTTATATTATTTTCTTTTATTTCCATTGAACTGGTCTATGGAAATTCAAATGTGTGATATGTATGTTGTCGAATGATCGAATCTACCAACCAAAGACAACTTTTCGATATTTTGATACAACGTTTCTGTATCATTTCCCATTTCCGCGCCGATGAAAAAGAGTATCAATTTGAAAGAGTCAATAAGAGCAATATTTCAAAATGGAAACGCTAAAAGAAAACTGGAATTTTTTTGGTTTACTGGCCACAATGACAACCGGCAATTTTTATTTTCAAATTGTGTTGGGACTGCCTTTATTCACGCCTGAGGGAAGTGTGACTTCTTGCATAATGAATTATATAGGATCGACTACCCCGGAATGACTCTTACCGTTTTCATATTTGATTTGTTTGATCGCTTTAATTTAACATCGTTTTTTTTTCTTTGTTTTTCAACGTCAGTCTATTTCTGAGACTGAGGCTAATTACCGACGCCGGGAGAACACTACCACTAACCAGAAACTAGTGTTCCAGGCAGTGGTAGGAACCTCGGTTTCACGTCTCATCTGAAAGACGACTTATCTTCATTATACCTCGTGGTTATCCATATAGTTTCTGTGAGCTGTGATATGCAACTCACCCTAGTAGTCCAAAGTGTTTCGCTGTAGGAATACGGGTTCCACGACGGTGTTCCCCAGTGGTTTCCAAGTCCTAACCACGTTTTACACTGATTCACTGTGATTATCGCATCAGAAGTGTTCCACTACAGTGCTTTGTCGACGCTTATTTAACATCTGAGTATTGAATTTAAGCAAAGCAAAAAAGTGATCAAGCTGCAAATTCAAATAAACAAAATTTATTAATATTGTATAGACATCTGAGACTTTTATCGAAGAATAAGCTTTCTTAACGTCCTTATGCAATATTTACAGGACAATATTCAGAGTAGTTATGTTGTTGTCCTGATTTGCGGTTCTTAGAACTCACTGAGGCTTCTTCTAATCCTTTAAGTCTTGATTTTGCATGAGCTTACACAAAAGCTCCTTCTCTGAATAGTTACATTTTTGCTAGGCATCCACACCCGTCTACAGTAACATATTCCACCGGACAAACTACACTGATCTATTGAACCAAACATTTTTAACACTTCCTTCACCAAATTTGCTCTTGTTCTCACATGTTTAAAACTCTACTTGATTTTCATGTTGCACCTGACTGATATGAAAAAGAAATAATCTGTTGAACCAATTTTTGCATTTTTGCTCCAAAGAAGCAGTTCATGTTAACTTCTACTTGCTGCTCCTCGTCAACTGTAAATTAAAAGTAGACGCGAATTAATTGGTTGTTCGTCTTAAATGGCCTATACTTGTTACAGTTTTCGTTATTTGAGTGATCGAAATGTAGCTTTTCACTTGAAAAGCCTTGCGTTTATTATTTATTGTTCGAAATTACCTCTACATCAGCATCCAATGCATCGTTGTTGTGAATGTATGTAAATATTTGAATACTCAATACATCTTGTATTTAATATTATTAAAAACACCACCGAATGCGTTTAAATACGATAAAGCAATTTAACAGCTGACGGGTGTATGAGGCTTATTGTACACGAACAAGTGTCATCAAATTAACAGCGCTTCAATATAAAAACAAACAGGCAACGCTTCCTCGGCTTCTATACGTAGGTGGAATATACAATGACTATATTGTACGTGGTTGCGATTTATGGATTGGAAACAGAGAAAAAATAGGATGTACGTCATCAAAAATATTTTTTTTTGTTTTTCGAAATATTCTCTTTATATACCTGAACAAAATTTTCTAAGCACCGATTCCAAAAGATTCATTTAAAACTCGATTCATTTTAATTTTCATTCAGTTAATGCCAATGAGGTGCTGTACAATTCTAAATGCCACAATAATAGTGCCTGCAAAAACAAGTAAATAGCTGTATCTACCTGCAATTCAGTTAGTTGAAATGAGCCCACAATAAAGGTTTTGAAATTTTCGTTTATGTCTGTAAATTTACTTAAAAGCATGGTCGGTTTGTGAGCTTTATAAATCATCCAGAACGCGTCATGGCCGTTTGAGCATTGTCCACGACGCGTGGTGGTCAACAAGAACGGAAACAACGCGAAAAATTATGTCATTTCGGTATTTGGTCGTACGGCAACGTCCACAACGCTTCAATAACAATAAGGAATAAAAACCACCAGGGTATCGAGGGCAATAAAAAAACTGACGAAGAGGGTAATAGGATAAGCAGCCTGAACCAGGACAGATTCTCCATATACCGAAACCTATAGTTTTAGGATCTGTAAAGACCTGGATCAGAGAACAACAAAATTTCTGGGTAAACGCCCCAAGGCAAATGCTTGGGAAAAACTTTATAAAAGATCCATGCCTGAAACGTACAGCGGAACTGCTAACACTGTGCAGAAATCAGCTGAGAATCATAACAGTTTTCATGACTGGTCATGAACCAATGAAGGAACACCTGTACAAATTAAAACTATACAACGGAGACCTTTCATGCAGATTATGCGGTAGAGAAACGGAGACAATGAAACATATACTGTTCACATGCGAGACTCTTGATCACAGCAGGCCAACCGCAAGGAAACGCTGAGCACCCAGCTAAGAACTTGTACAAACTGGTACAGGGAACAAAGGTGCAGGACTGGTTGCTATGAGGAAGCACGAGCAAAAATACAATAAGCCATTAGGCTGCAGTGTTATCGGAGACTTGTCAGACGGGCTCGGAAAGAAAAACGAATAAAAATGTTCGGTTATAAATATATTGGGATGATAACAGAAATTTACACTCATTCATGAACAACACAACTTTTCTAGGACAGCCAAGTAGCTTTAGGATAGTTTTTATACGTATATCAATTAATTACAAGAAACACCGTCGATTATTTTATAAATTTCCAAAACATTAAATCTTGTGTTGCTATTAATGGCTGGAAATTATAAATATCCAAGAATTAAAATGAGCATTTGATGTATACCCAAATATATGGCGTGACTGTGGATGTAAATAATGCTAAAACACATTATATTTTATGGTTTGTAGCATGGTAAAAGTTGATCGATACTCCTCTATCTCGTTATTTTGGTCATTAATCGACTGTTAAAAGCGAGGTGGAGATCTATAAAATGCTTTTTTTGTCTTTATTTAGTTGTATTGACACGAAACACACTGGGTAAGCTGAATATTGACAGAACTTAGAATATTGTAGACATTATAAGGTATAAGACATTAACCTTCCGAGGTCGCCATTTATTTTTATTTTATTTTTTAAGAACTTTGTAGAACATTGTATTTGCCGATAACATTTCAAATATGAAAATGAAAATATTTAAAAATTGTTTAAAATTTTTCTTTTGGTGGAATAAACAAAAAGTATATTCGGAATGAAAATCGGTATATGAAAACTAATACAACGTTACATGAAATTCAAAATACGGGAAAGGGTCAAATTGTTGGAAGGTTTAATTTTATTATTGAAGAATAAAACTATAATAGATATTTATTTCATACTGTACCCTAAAACATACCTTTACGTACTTGATTTCAATCCGGAAAATAGACTTTTACGGGATAGTAGCACGTAATATTATTTACCAAGCAAATGACACAGACTTAGAAACCTTTCCAATCATGCATAAATAAATTAATGGTGGGAAAAAAACTTTTTAAAAACAAGCTTCTACTTAATGGGGCCATTCAGTTCAATTAAATTTTTACATTATTGGTTAAAATTCCAATAAATCCGCTCCATTTATAGTTACCCTGAAAAAATTAAATCGATTGGATCAAAACTATTCGAGAAATTAGAATGTAAAGTTAGCTCCGCCCCTTGAACGAAAGGCGCCAACGTGACGTCACATCAGCCGTGGAGCGCAGTATCGAGGTTCCAGGCGTAGACACTAGTGTTATAATTAATTTGTAGAACGGCTTTGTACGCAAATCTAATCATCCGAAATGGTCTCGTTAGAAAAAGATCTTTTAAAAGGCGATTCTGGCAATTTGCCGATGGTGGATGTAATAATGGTTATGCAGTATTTTAAACAAAATAAAGACTAGGTATACCTATCAATGCAGAATTAAGAGGTGTGAAAATGGAAAAGTACCTAAGTGTTCGCAATCGTATTCGTTATCGTAAACGTAAATGGGTACAATTTATTAGCAGGCGAATAAAATTTGAAAAATAAACACGTGAGGTCGTATACAGGGTAGGGTGGTGATAAAATTGGAATATAAAGAATATCTGTGGAGGTGGAATAACCGAAATAGCTCTCGCGCGCTTCAATTTGCATATTTATTTCTGATTTCTGTTATTTTAATCTAATCCTAGAAGACATTCTAACAAACAACTTAGTTGTAGTTATCATTTGGTTGTCCATATATCACTGCTTTTGGTTTTTTGGCTTATCAATTCATGTTATGCGATTTTTTTTTATGTACATGGATATAGCTGTTTTCAGGCTCAATTTCATTTCAGATCTGCAAGAACGACTTATGGTGATAACGCCATTGGTTATGTTCAAGTGAAACATGACCAATATTATTGTTTTGTTAAAGCAACTATCACTCCAGAACATAAAATGAAATCTAAAAATTTTAGTGTTTCGTGTAAAATTCATACGATTGAAAATTGTGTGGAAGAAGTTTTATGCCACGATTGTCCTGCGTCTGAGGGGGGCCTACGGAAAACGCTTGCTACTGGAAAAAGTCTAACTTGGCTGCAGCATCAACAACGTATAATTCTTCACAACAATACTTTGATCCCTTATTAGAAACAAATGTAGCTTTTTGCCAAAGTTTTCTATCCTTCAAATCGTTAGGTTAGGTTAGGTTTTTCAGGAGTTTTTACGGTTGTACTTTGACATTTTATAATTATTATTGATTAAAAACGAACATAAACGTCAAATAACATGCAAAATTCGCCGAAAATACCGAATTAAACCAACATTCACTCGTTAAGTTTACTCGGCTATATGAAGCCGCAAGCCGCCGCCGCCGGGCTCGTCGCCAGTAGGCTGATTTGACGTCACAGCTTGGACACGCCCCGTTTCAAAGCTGGTCATATTTTAACACTGAATTTGAGGGTGAAATCGGTTGGATAAAATTGTGATTTTTTGGCAATTGTCTTTTCGAGTAGAGAACTTTTTAAAACTTAAATAAAAAAATTATCAAAAATGGCCCCATTGTATAAAAACTTTTACCATCAATTTATTTTATATTAAAATCATTCCGATTTCTATATCTAAATTCCACAGATAACAAAGTCCTGAGAACTGGCTTTGTTATCTCCAAATTGTAATATCAGTTAGACAAGAACCTTCTTAACTCAATTTCCAATTTTTCATTCATCAACGCCAACACCGACAGTTCATGGTAGCTCTAAGTTGATGATATACTTGAGACGTAATACAATTATTTGCAGTAGTAAACGTGTACATTTTTGTATTTCAAATGATCCTGTTCATATTTCAGCCTGTCTGAATTCATCCCTGAAATAATGAATCGTAACTTTGAAAACAGCAGCAATGGGTGATTTTCAAGTAAAAGTATCTGGCAATTTTTGCAATGGTTTTTAAAAACTGGCAACAATAAATGACGATATTTCAACCTATAAATCTCTATGACAAAGAGCTTTAATCGGATAACAAAAATTGAAAATCATTTTCCAGCATGTAATACTTTGTAAACATTCTAGTTAGAGTGGATTCTGCTTTTTGCTACAACAGTCCATTTAATTTTGTTTCATTTTACTGATTAAAGCCGGTATGCTACAATGCGCTTTATTTGCAAATTAATATATAATGTTGCTCGTTATTTTTCGATAACAATAACCAATCAATCACAAAACAAATTATTAATATTCTTGAAAAAATGGAGTCAACAAGTCCAAGTTTTATTCGAATGTAATAGTTCGGGTTGTTGTTAGTAAAAACACTATTGAATAGTCATTTCTATTTTTTATTTTAAATAAATACTCATTACATTGAACTCTATTCAATCCCAAACAAACCGGGGCCGGTGAGCTGCATCCCGTTTGAGCAGGTCAAACTTTTGACCGCTGAGTTGCATCCCGCCAACAAATTTAATATTAGAGATATTGCATCCCTCCACTCGTTATCAGTCCCATGCGATTTTATGAGCTCCTGTAACTTTATTACATTTTTGTTAAAAACTTCAATAACAACAATCATTGTCCAACTACTGTACGTTTATACCGTATAAAATGGATTGCGCTACGACTTAATTAAGCCAGAACACTTCCACATAAATTATTAGCAAACGTTTATTCAACAGAAACATTGACTACAACTGAATTATCTTCCGAAGAGTAGCGAGAGTAGGTGACTTGGTATTTGCCAAGCACGTTTACAGTTTCCAGGTAATTGCAGGACCGGATTCCGAGGGTTTCATGATGTAATTAGTTTTCTTAGTACGTAATTAGATAGTATAGGCGAAACTGCAGAGTAAGATAGTGACATGTGCTACGCCGTGTTGGTAATTGTCTATACTAATAAAATTTGCGTCTGCCGTGTTTATAGTACAAATTATAGATGACGCTGTGGTGTTATATCTAGTTAATACAGTATTAAAACAATCACTTAGAGAGTGGAAGGGATACCGCTTTTTTGTAAGTTTCTATTCAATGAAAAGAGTGTTTAATCCTGAAATGATTCTTTAGCCACACTGAGCAGTTTTTGGTAAGGATAAAAACTTCATATCCAGAGAGATAAGTAGGAGGAGCGATATTCTCGATATTGCTGCGGCTTTAGATTAGCGGTAGTTGTAACTTTGCGGCAAAGGGCTGCGAATAAAAAATGTATACCGGGATCAAGGCATAGAATACATTATTTTGAAAATTAAGCTCCTAAAACAGTTCTTATCGAAAGCAATTTTTGCTCTAGCAAATATAAAACTCCAAAATTATATTTGATGGAATTCAATACACGGATATATGATAACAGCGTTGAAATTTCTACTGTCATTGTAAGTTTTGCTACTTTTGTAAAGAAACCAGGGCCGTCTTCACGAAGAACACCAAAATATCCAGTTAGATTAAGGTATATTATGATCAGAAAGTGAATGAAATAAAGTGAACAAAAATATTTCCAAAACTATAATATCCAATTGATTTCGATACTGTTGTTCATAACTAAGCCATGCATTATTCTATGACGAGTTCAATCAACGTATCTCAATAACCGGTTTAGTAATAAAAAAGTAAAGCAGTAAGATGCTTACTCAGAACTACGAGAGGTCGAGGCAGAAGTACCACAAAGCAGTGTATTAAGTACAGTACTCTATCTGATTTACACTAGTGATATCCTTAAATTAGATCACGATACGGTATCAACATTTGCTGGCAATACTGCTATAATGGCTGCTGATAAAGATCACGAAGAAGCAGTAGTGGACATCTGTTAATATAAATAATAATTGGACCAAGCAATGGCAAAATTATACCCAAATACCATACGACGATAGAGTGAAATATTTGGGTATAGCAATGGGCGCCCAGCTACGCTGGAGTGTTCACGTCAAAAATAATAATTGGACCGGAACCCTTCTGCGGCGTGGCAAAGTATACAATAAATATGGCCACAAGAAAAGGGGTGAAGCTAGAGAATGTACGGTTTCTACCCAGTAAACACAGGATATCCTATGGCTATCCATATAATGGACTTGATCCTCTGCCCTTATCATGTAATAATAATAATAATAATAATAATAATAATAATAATAATAATGTCCATGATTGCTTCATATGGACATGGACACAGAATGAACATCCAATGGATGTCCATTTACCACTAGTACAATGGATATTCGTCTGGGGACATTCACTGTGCCTTCAGTTCTTGTTCACCACTAGACGTGTAGATTTATTTGAATGATGGGCGTCCATTGGACATCCATTGTTCATCCATGAGATGTTCATGGTTTATTTATCATGTCCAGTGAATGTCCATATTTGTACAAGGTATATCCATTCTTAGAACAAAACGGACATCCACGGGATGTCCAATTTTGTGGAAAATGGATATCCAATGGATGTCCATAAAATATCCTTCTGGACTTGAACGGATATCCTATGGATATCCCTTATGCACAATGTGGATATCCATTGGACACCCATTGAATGTTCATGTATTATCTGGGACTAGGTGATGAGAAATCACTGACAATAAATTACATGAAAGGTTCAGTCCCATGACTGATTCACTATTTAAAAATAGTCGGACTGGGGACTATAATCTAGACTCAGCGGACCTCCTTATTAAATCTAACCTCCAATCTAGCATTGGAAAAAAACAAATGTATCTTAAATGCAGAAAAATGTATTACCACTCTGTCAAAGTATGGGGTTGTGCTAGCAAAAGCAGCTTAGATATTATCCAGCAATATCAATTGTTAATGCCTCTTGGCATTGTAGAATCAGTGACCTCTATAGAGACTTGGAAATTAATACTGTGCACGAGACCAGTACATGAACGGTTACTTCACCATCACCATTCAGCTCCTCGACAATACAAACCAGTCGAGAAGACTCAAAAGGATCAAATCTTACGTATTTCATCAGTGCCGACACATAGAGTAGTATAAGTAAAGGCATAAGTAAGTTATTAAAAAATATAAAGGAATGCTGGTGAATGAGTCCTTAAATTTGATTTTTCTATTTTAAAAAACACTTAAAACTTATTCCTCGCTCAGCACGTTTTATTTTCACAAATAGTAAATTTAGTAATTTGAAAGTTATACCTACAACAAGAAAAAGACAGACTAATGAAATCGACAGGAAAATGTGTTGGCCGTATTCCGGAAGTCCAAAGCAGAAATTTATAGTTTTATCGTCCATTCTTATCACGGCCTGGAAGAACCTGATTTATTCGGAGGGTTGGTATATGAATACTACACTATTGATTTACTGATGACATAAATAGTAAATAAGTCACGTACTTTATCACTAGCCCATATTGTTGTTCACCTCAACGTCGACGAAAGGGTTGTACATAGTTCAGAATTATTATCATTCTGTCCTTGACATTTTTAGCTGCTGAAGGTTTTTGAGAAAAAAAATGGATGGAAGACAGTGTCTACTACGTAACGCTGTTGTCGCAAAGTTAACAATTTTTTATATTCATATAACTATAGTTTGGCAAACCTATCCGAAGCTACGCGGTGTCGGTAAGGGGTAAAGGTGGAATTTCCTATGAGCGTCAAACGCATAAACACTGGTAAACAAGGAAATAAATACGTTTGTTTTCCTAAACGCGTGGTTTGACGCATGTGTTCCCGTCCCACGGAAGCGGCTGCGTTCGTACCGGTCTAGAAGCAGTATAGACGCATAGATTTGCGTCTGGTCGTTAAGTATATTGGCTGATTTCGTTGAATAATGAAGGCACGATTTCAATTTTCACCTGAAGAAGATGACCAGGAACATCGTATTCAGAAGCTCCCTGCTATATAAATTTTTCTCATGGAGATGTATCCTTCTGCAGTGATAGTGATTTAACTTAATTGTAATAATTATGTCAATTCACTTGTAATAATTCTGCTAATAAAAAAAGAGACTTACCTTAAAGTGACGTATAGTTTTTGTTCTGCTGAATGTCCTTGAGGAATGCTTGTTAGTTTTGGTTCCTTTACAGCTTAGGACAAAATTGAACTGCCTTCTATTCAATCGGAAAAAATTCCTAAACGTTTCTTCGTCATTGATTACATGACTTTCTATTAGCAGATGCGAGTATCCTTCGAAATTTCTTCTTTTGTATAAGTCCTTTTCCATTTTCTTTTATTTTGTAACCAAATGAAAAAGTACGTAATCATCATCTTCCTCTTCTTCTATAAGTGCTTTTAGTGAAAAGTTGTTCATTTTTTATACCTTCACTATGCATCTTTTGCTCAAACTAAATTCAAACGTAGGCGTCTCCCGCTTATATGAAAACTGCGCAGACATGCGTCTGACTGTGCGTCCGTACGTGTCCGTCAGGGCTCTGTAGCAGAATAGCGCTGGACATAAATAGCGCTGGTCAAAAACAGCGCAGGGCAAAAACAGCGCTGGACAAAAACAGCGCAGGACAAAAAAGCGCTGGATAAAAACAGCGCAGGACAAAAACAGCGCTCCATAAAATAGCGCCGGTTGAAATATCCTGAGAAAATCAACTATTACAGTAGGATGTGATTGAAAAATCAAGTTTCACCACTAAGCATCAACCTTCCTTTACAACAAACAATATCAAAATATAAGGAACGGAGCAACAATTAATATTTTTCATCATACTTCAACACATATCGCTTCCCGACCAACTGATACAGATCAAAGTGTAAACAACTACTTGTCAGTGTCATATCTATTTAATGTTTAAAAAAATGCAATTTCACGTTGCTTGTCATTTCGGTAATTATATCCCTCGTGGAATAATCTATCACCTCCTTTCTGAGACTTGCCAAATTGCATTTTTTTAGACTTTAAATAAATGTGACACTTACAAGTAGTTGTTTACACTGTGTCAGTTGGTCGGGAAGCGATGTTGAATTGACGAATTGAATTAGGAAAACCATTGTTATGACTGTAATTTATGAAAAATATGTTATTCCTAATTATGCTAATTCGGTACTATAGTCTATTTTTATGTATGAGATAGTAGTAAAATAAAGAAGCATAATTATCTTTTGGCGGCGCTATTTTGTCCTGCGCTGTTTTTGTGCAGCGCTATTTATGCCCAGCGCTATTTTGTTCAGCGCTTTTTTTGACCAGAGTTATTCTGCTACAGAGCCGTCCGTCAGACGCGTGCTTTCTGGCGCTCATAATAAATTCCACCTTAAGGAAGTAAGGCCGATAATCAGTAGCAGTCATGTGGTTGCATAGCAATGGACCAATTTTCACCAATTGAGCTCGTTTGGAGTACATGAGGATATGAATTTGATATGAGTTTGAAGGAAACCCTTAGCATTATTGGAAAAATGTTAATAGACAAAATCCAATGGAATAAGTACATAAAAGCTTTAACGTATAATGATTATTAATATTGTTGACAATCAAAGTCTATTTTCAAATAGTTATTACTTCATTCTCAGGTTTTTAATAGTTAAACGTGGCAATATAGAATGTTGATTTTCATGGAAAATTCGAGTTCGCTTTCCCACCGTAGCTTCCTCGATTATTTAGGAAAAGTAATTTCACCAAAAAGGCGGCTGTCAATTTATTTGTCACGCTGACAGCTGGATAAGACAATTTTATTCTTTTTTTTATCTTTTACCTGAGATAACAAAATTTACGTTTTGTGAATATACAGATATGTATTTAATGTGTAAATTCTATCGAAATTTAGAATTTATAATACAATTATTATTACCAGTCATAAGAATAAACTAAAAAGCATAAATTTTCAAACTTGTTACGTTTCGTCATACACTTGTCCAAGAGAGATACTATCCTCAACATTATTGATTGTATTTGAGCGTGACCCTGGATGAATAAGATTCACAATTGGTAAAGGCGTTGGTAATTTGGTTCCCAGGCAATACTGTACTTTCCCTGTGACATTCAGTTGTATTTTGAACTGTGTTTTCCCAGTCACATTCACTTTTTTTTATTAAAGTTGTGTCCTATGCTCGCCATGAAACCCGAAATAATTTTGAATGGACGAGAAAAAATAATTATTAATTATTAATAATTTCAAATATGGTTTTCAAAAGGTCCTGAAAAGTACAAATCAATTGTACACACTTAGGCGTATATAATGAAAGTTCAACAGTTAAAAAACATGTACAAGAACATTTTCATGATGGAGTTTTGCAGGACTCAAATCGCCAAATCGTTACATCTTCCTGCAAACGAAAAGAAGAATAGTACCTTCCTGTCCGAAAATCATTCACAGAATGTTATATAAGAATTTTTTTATGTTATATTGTTTTTCAACCCACCAAACTATTTGAATTCTATTATATATTTATCAATTCATGTACACCCCCTCCCGGTGGACATGTTTATTTGTGTACTTGGTTGATATTTTTTGTACAAACTTTATGTTGTGAATACTTTGTATATGTATAAATGGGGTTTCATCGCTTCCGGGAACCAAATGCTAATAGAGACCAGATGAACCTAAAATATCGGGAACTAAATTACAAAAAATTTCCGACACTTCTTAATATGGGAACCAAATTACATGTACACCCGGTAGGTGGCGATGATATCAGAATCACACTGAACTCCTCTTCTAAGCAGGTATGTCGATTTTGATGATATTTTTAAGTTTGAGTGATTCTATGGATGGTTTTGATTAACAATTTGATCTGGGTAGATGTAGATTTGAAAAAGATCCACATAATTATGGATCGCCGAAATAAGAGTCACAAGAATATTTTGACGTATTTTATGACGTAATCGAAATTGGTGAAGACAAAAATTTAAATAGAATAATGTATAAGGGACATACCATTTTACATTCCACCCAGTAAGCACAATTAAACGTTATTATGCAGGACGCGAAGAGTGAGTGAATTCTCGTATTCAATATAAAGGAGTTCAGTTATTTGAATTTCAATTTATTTCTCGATATTAAAATAGATACCGAATCCAGTCTATTTTATCCCAGATCTGCTCCAATCGTCGATAGGTTTTAAAAAATGAATTCAGCATGTGCCGTCATATATCTGAATTTGGCAATTTAAAAACTGGTGGCATGGACATAATCTAGGTTGATTATAGACATGTAAATTACTTTCCAACTCATTTTAATCGGACTTTCCGTTTAGAAGTTACGATTGCTATAGTAGTTTAAAAGTGAGAAAAAGGCCGATAAACAGAAGGCTCGGAATGAATAAAAGAAATAGGAGTGTACGCAATATGGGTGTGCCAAGTTCTATATTGATAGCAGATATGGAAGGCAAAGGATTAGCAGCCAAGCTAGCATTAAAGCAGTTGTTGCGTGAAATGGTCTGGGACTGCCTGAGAAAAGTAAATAAACTTGACGAGAATGATATAGTAACCTTACTGTGGATTCCAGAACACACTGGAATAGAAGGAAATGATACAGCAGATGAACTAGCAAAGAGGGGGACTGAAACACCCTTTTGGAAGAAATAGGCAGAGCTGAACAGAAGAGAAGATGTACTCATTGAAAAGATCTAGTTGTGCTAAGACAATTAAAGATATTCATGGGGAACAATAATGAGGTGTGAACAAATGAATACTTTAGCAAATGACTGCACTTAAATTTTTGACAGGCACTGCCACTTGGATGAGCACCTCAAAAAGCGCAATCAAGTGGAGCCAGAAAAATGTAGATAATGTGGAATGGAAGAAGAAACCTTCATTTATATCCTTGAGGAAGGAATAGTAACACTTATGAGACTACAGGATAGAAGAGGGCCACTTATTTAAGTTGAAGCTTGCGGTTATTCTGGGATTTTAACAGCCCAAAAAAAACTACTAATCTCTCGGACTCTTCTCAGGAACTGTGAAATAAAGTGGCACAGTAGATCTTTTAGGACTCGGCCAATATTACCGTCTGAAGACTGAATGATGTCAATGAGTAGGTAAAGCAAATTTGTATTACTAATGAAATTAATAAAACAATAATATTTTGAGGACAAAATATAAATAGTGTCAGCTCAAAAATATTCTAATCTATGAAACAATTCGCTTTAAGAGGATTAAAAAGCGACAACCAATTCCCACACCTGATTCTTCAAGAGAAATGTCCGGTTTGTCCCATGTCTATGTCTACGTTCCCTTTTTGAAATTGACTGATTTCCATTTTAATCACCAAATTCCCGATACCTATCGACTAGGCCATAAATTATCCTTGTACATCCATGTCCCGGATGGCTCGGGATTTCAGGATCCTTAAGGACATAGAAAATGCAAGTAACAGATGATACCACAAATACAGAACCGTAATAGGTATATGGAATATTAATTAATACGACATTTTCAAAATAATCTCTTTACTTGCTAGAAGAAACAAAAAGGGGGGAGCATAGTGCAGTACTACAATTGGAGACTATTAGATGCAAGAGCAAGTGATAGTTAAGGCTGGTAAAGCGTTTTTTGCATGAGTGATACACAACTGTTTTTCACCTACCGAATAAACCAAAAAATAGGAAAATATAACAAAAAACTTTGACATACACTGACGTTTGATGAAAAAGTATTCAAGTGACAGATGGTGGAAAACCACAAAAATCGTGCCGTTATGAATTTTCCGCCCTTGGGCTGCTAAACAATACTTATCGCCTTATTTTTGGTGTCCATATATGATTGGTTTTCCGGTAAGGTACGCGAAAAATGTATTATATACCTTATAATATACATGAACTTAATTTTAAAAATATAAATCGGCTTCTGTTCTTACTGATGGGCTCAAAGGATATATTGCTAGCCTTCATATTTGTCTTTAAAAAGGACGAATCCGACTCTGTGAAAATGTTCATCTCACAAATTCGAAATGCCTGACAAAGCCCCTCAATATTGAAAGACTTGTCTCTTGGAATGCTATGCCACGCCACGACAGACTGCTTACATTTCCAGAGAGAAAAAACTGTTTTATCTTAGAGTTTTTATTTTTTCATTTAGGCCAGTTTACTCTTTTTAAATTCCTCTAAAGTCAATAACATTTCCAAAGTCAATGTGCATACATAAGAGGTATATTTTCATTTCTAAGCTCCCTTTACAAAGCTGGGGTCCTGAACCAGTATTTGGGATATCCAAAACTGCTGCAAGCGGTTGTATATCTCGGTGGACTCAAACTAAACACCAGTCGTACTGGAGACACGTGCCAAAACAGGAACACAGCAAACTCCTGATCAAAAAACCCTCGGAGACGCTAACCAATGAAATACTGAACCTTAGCAGGGCCCAAATAATGATGGTGACGGGTTTACTTACTGGTCACTGTACCCTATAGAGGGAGGAACCTATTTGTCGGTTGTGCATGGAAGAGGAGGAAACAGCCTCTCACACAATCTTCGATTGTGAAGCATTATCTCATTGGAAATATGGACTCCTAGGACTAGAACATCCAAGGGTGGTTTTCTCCAAGAAGAACCTAGTGAAAAGTCTGCTGAGCCTGATAAGGTCTCTTCACATAAACGGCACAACCAAGAGCATGAAAAGCCTTAAGGCTGAGGTGCCGAGGACTTCAAGCCTTTGACTGGTGTGCTGATCCAATGAATCAATCAATCCCCTTTACAAATGTTCTCCACACTTCAGTAAACTCTTAGAGGTCAAGTTTTTTGTGACTAGCTTCGCATAGACTTTCTTTATGTTCAATTTTTGTCTTTTCAAGAACTAAAATTTTTTAAAATAAATAACATTAAAAAATATTCTTATATCAAATCACTCCGCGCTTTTTGTAATGAATCGAGAATTATTCTTTATTCTTATTTATTTTCTGTTTCACATGTTAAGAACAATCTACCAAAAATAAAAATTATTCAAAACTTGTTTACGTAGAATTCAACTGACATATTGATTGATGAACTGGCCTAATACACGTTCTTTTTGTAGTTTCCGAAAATAGATTCATCACACAAAGTAATTTGTTTTCTCTTATTTTGTTTTATCTCGTTCATATTTCAAAAGCTTTAAATTGAATAACATATATTTTAATTACACTTTGGCTGGCATACATCTTAATGTTGATTTATTGCAGCTTCTACTTGATTTGACAACAAATTTTTTGCAGTATTAAACTTCTACGGTCTTACAAATAAACCTGTTATATAATATTATACTGAGAATAAATCAAGAGTAAGAAAAATGACTACCAATAAACTCGGAATAACTTGAGAATATGTTATACTCAGTATAAGTAGTGACCCACCCTTGTTTAACTGTGTTAGAACCCAAAAGAAATTGACGTTTTTTTCTAATACGGATTGTTCAGCACGTGGGCAAAATGTTTTTGAGAGCTGTAGAGGCTGTTGAAGAAGTGAATGATATAATTGATATGAAAAATAGACGGATAACGAATTTTTAAAATCATTCACTACTCCGCCTGACTGCTAATACAAATGACACGAATGTAGATAAACAAATTCGTTCTTCTTTTTTTGCACGTAAATGCATTTGTCAATTGCATGGAACGTTTTATCTACTTGTGTGAACGGCTACGACGTTGCCAAACTATTATTTTGGAATAAAAGGAGAATAGTTATACCGGTGTTATTCCGAGTTTATTGAGTTATACTTTTCTTATACTTGGGATAACTGTTCCTGACATAAGTTCGGTATAACCTATGTAAACAAGCTTTTTTATTAGTAACACATATAGTTATTTTGTAGTGTCAGATGAGGACCAGAATTTTATAAAATTCAATTATTTGCAACGCTACCGCAACGTTGAATTGAAAATATTTGAAAAAATGGATTCTGTATTCTTTTTTGTGTTCTACTCCTATAGGTGGAAGCGAGAATGGCTGAATATAGACTGGAATGCAATGGGAACTGGCATGAAAGAATCAACACCCATGGTCTTTCCAGAACCACAGATGTAATCACAAACTTGCTTCTTAGGTCAGTCGGTAGGGGAAATTTTAGACCACAAGTACAAGTAATTAGCAATAAGTACCCTGAAGTATGAAGATTATTATAAAAAAAAGTTTACCAGTCTATCGATTTCCCAAATTAAAAACAAAATCAAAAAACTTTTTTCTTCGAAATTCTTTAATATTTCGCGCTGGGAGGAAGGTAGAGAAAAATACAAAACACCACCGTGTAGGGGAAGTGTTTTTCAGTAAAAAAGGTAAACTAAGTATATTTTCCGCATCCGCGCGACTCTGCTGCACTGCGAAAGACCTATTTTCTGAATCGCGAAAAAAAAAATATTTAATCAGATTTATTTTTATTTTTGGTAAGTGTCAAGGTTGTAAATAATAAATAAAAGGTAGTAAATTAATTTTTACATATTTTTATTGGAAAAAGGTTTGCAAAAAATTATAAATTAATCATCTGCATCTTGTGCATTATTATACCTGTTTTCATTTATAAAATACTTTATACCTGGATACTTTTATACCTTTTCACTATTTATATTCTGTTCGTTGAATATTCATCTTTATATTACAGGAGTATCAAATTTTATTTTGAAAAAATAAAGAAGGTTCCCCAACATTTCTAGGCAAACCCCATATATATATTTTCTTGTAAATTCAAGATTCCTAAAATTTACAAGATAATGAAAAGTGTCGTATTTCGTAATTAGGAAAAATTAATTATCCGTAAATTTGATTTATGGAAGAGGCCCCTTTAAATAACAGTTTCCATCTTGAAATGATAAGTGACATCATGTTGGCCACACCATAGTTAATCTGGAATGGGTTGGAAACATGCTGTCAGGAAGGACCGTTGGTGTGGTACACAGACGGATCTAAGACTGACATTGGAACAGGAGCTGGAGTCCATGGTGCTAGACCCAGGTGACATATCCACGCATCGTTGGGGAATCTTGCATCTGTATTCCATGCAGAAATCTACGCTATCGACATGTGTTTGCAATCGAATATCGAAAGGGGGTATAGAGGCGAAAAGATCCTTATACTCTCTGATAGTCAGGCAGTACTAAAATCCTTAGCATGTCTCCAAATCAGATCTCGACTGTCTACAAAAACTATTGTTACCAATTCAAAAAAAGTTTATCACGCACATGATACAGCCGAGGAGAAGCGCGCTGGCCTTAAATATCAGAATATTTTCATTAATTGTCTAATTGTTTAATTTTTTTGGGGGGTCCGATAAAAATGATACTTAGTAATTAATATCGTCTGATTTACCTATAAAAATTAAACAAAAATTTTACCGATCTATATTAAATAGTTTCCGTGTAATAGTGTCTGAATAATTTGCCAGTAACTTCAAATTAAAAAGTAAATAAACTTTAACTGAGACTCATTGTATAAAAAAAAAACCCCAAACCCTTTGTAGTGTGGTATTGACTTCCGCTTCATCAAACTTGTAATATAAGTAAAACGGAATTCTCGTTAATTTTGCAAAATAAACAGCCATTTCATTTCAAATTACAATTCTATTTTCATTATTTTCTCTGTTTGAGATCCCCAACTTACGTATTTCCATATTTTATTCCAATCCAAAAGTCAAATAACTTGTAGCAACTTTACAATGCGGTTTTACAAGTAGGCTTCGAATTAATAGAAACAGTATAAGTTCAATAATAAGCTAGAGTTGAATTAAAACAACTTTTACAGTCGAAGAACAATCCTACATAGTTATGTAAAGAGTGGCAAACTTAACTGTGAAAGGAATCTAGACGAAAAGATACGATTTTGCCAAGTTTAACTACAGAGATTGTAGTAGTAATAATTTGAAAATAGATTTCTGATTATCGACAATAAATTAATAGTGATTATACTTTTTTTTTTAAAAGGAGCCGTCCCTTCGCCGGCACCACCTCAGCCTCTTGTGCTTATTGTGGATTCTCCTAATGTTCTGACTACAGCCTATTCAGCCAATCCTTTCTCTGTATTAGCTCATACAGGTTATTTACTGGTTGGTTGTAGAAGTCTTCTGGAGTCATTTGGGGTCTTCCATATAGTTTTTGCCTCCTATGGTCCAGCGTCTCACAGTTGCATAATATGTGCAGAGCTGTTTCGGTGTCCTTTTTGCATCTTCTGCATGTAAAGTCTTCGTTATACAGCCCTATTTTGTTCAGGTGCTCCTTTGTGGGAAAGTGTCCCGTAAGAAGCCCCGTTATGGTGCGTAGTTTGTTCCTTAAGAGCAGTTCTTTCGCTACTTTTTCTGATGGTTCTTTCATGAATTTCTTCCCGTGTGTTTGCCTGGGCGTATTCTTCCAGTGTTTTTGGTGTTGTTCTTTCACCCACCCTTTTAACCATGACCTAGTAGAGCATCTGGGATTGCCCACAGATGGTTCGGGTCCGTTCATCAGGGTTGACGATCCTGCTCTTGCAAGTTCGTCAGCGATTTCTTTGTGACCTGGGACCCACTCCGGTGTTACACTATTCCGAGTCGTGATTATACTTTAGTGTTTTAATGTATTTCTTTTATTGAATTCTGTCATAAAACAGTTTTGTTCAGTTACTGAATATTAAAAGGTAATCATTTTTCCAGAGATGTTTTGGGTCTCCTCAATTGGTAAAGATCCATCGTACGGTCCGCTGAAATCCTACCAACCACCAGACTTGCTATTACCAAGCGCTTGTGTGCTCTCACTCCTCACTTAGACTATCGAAAAATAGGAACGTTTCAGTGACTATAATAGCTCCTTTAGTCCTATTTCAGGATATCTGCATCTTCAACTTAGGTAAATGACCCTCTTCTATCCAATAATCTCCTATGTGCTGTGCCTCAGGATTCTGAATTGCTGCGCAGTTCTCAAGTAAGTGGATGGAGGTTTCTTCTTCTATGCCACAGAATCTACATTCTTTTTCCTCCACTATTTTGAGCTTTTCCAGATGGCGGCAATGTCCCGTTAGGATCCCTGTTAGAACTCTTAGTGCAGTTTTACTTTGACTTATGCATTCATTTGATCTCAACGGGTTGTAGTCACCCATCAGAATATTTGATTGTCTAGGCCTTACTAGATCTTTCCAATGGTCAGATCTTCTTTTTTCTTCGGCTTTGCCTATTTCTTCCAATATTACATTGGGGCTAATACCTCTTTGCTAGTCCGTCTGCTATTTCAATTCCTTCTACTCCGGTGTGTCCTGGCCCCTGTCAATTTTTAAGTAGGCACGCTTCCTTATGGCGTGAATTTCCGCTTAAGGGATACTTGTGGTTTTTCCCAACCTTTTAGAGTGTTTGGTTCCTAGCCCGTACACTCCTATCCCAGTTCCTTTTATTGTTTTTAAGCCTTCTGAGTACCATTGAATGGCATTCCTTCCAAGTCTGGTAATGGTATTTGGATCCCATTCCTTCTTGTTGCTTAATTCCGTAACGGACTTCTTTGAAAAGTTTTGATATTCAGGACTTATGACGTAAATTACTATTCAAGTCAATGCTTACTTGTTTACATAAATGCATTTCCGTGTTGGCACGACTTCCCGTCGCGCGCACACGGAAAAAGTCTTTTTTCTGGAATCATAATGAAATATACCATATATGCACGCCTATGATTTGTTTATGTATAAATTATACTTCCCGTTACATCAAAAAAACATTAAGACGCATTTGACAAAAACAATGGAAACTTGAATAAAACGAACCATACACCATAAGAATTTATGATCCATACACAACCATTTGTCATAATTAATGAATTAGATGTCAAGAATGACTGCTTTTATCGCTCGAGCTCTAACACAATTTCCACAGTTCCTTTTTTCTTTATTCTCTAGTCTGTTTGACGGAAGTTCCCGACCAATTTTAGTAAGTACGAGTTATTAAATTGCCGGTCTTTCAGAAGCTAATGAAATAAACTCGGCTAGCACACTTCCAGTTTTTTAAAAATATGTAAATTATATTAACATGTTTCAAAGTAGAATGCCATTGTGGAGATCCATGCAAAATATTAAATTAATTGTCAAATGAATGCTTGAGCTGTCACATAATACAATAACTCACAAAACAGGTTTGTCTGTTTTGTGGAATAACTGTTTTAACACTGAGAAAACTGTGGCAACTTTGCAGTCTCTAGAACTTAACAACAACTAAATTTGATTGAATTTTCTCATACGGAAAAATTAACCTAACCTGTCCTTAAAATCGTCTATCTAAGTAGTTTATTTTTTCACCGCTGTGTCGTGCATTGCAAAAACGATACCATCCAAAATAAGTAACCTTAGTTTTTAAAAATGACAGTAGTCAAATTGTAAACATTACTTATGATCTAATAATAAGAACTCAAAGTAGGAACTAGAAAGATTAAAATTGTTAAAAATTAAAAAGGGCGGGGTGGGCGTTGTTAAAAATTATTGCAATACAATAGTGGTTGGTAGTGCATTTGATTTAAAACGAAGACGTGAATTGAATTCAAGAAAACCATAGTGTTTGCAGTAACCAAAGGGGATTAAAAATATTCAAGATAGTAGGAAAGAATATTTATTATGATAGGATTCAAATTATATACTTTACTTTGCTGTTGACACCATTCTGGTATATAGAAGTACAATTCACGAGAACTGGAAGACAAAAGGTGAACAATGATATGATAGTTGATAGAGTTCATAATAATATAATATCCTTTTTGGTGTGCGTCATTGATTGTTAATGTCCTTCTAACACATTACGTTGGAAGAAATGGAAAAAAAAGGCAGGTCTGTGATTAATCCTAATCAAAATATCACAATAATGAACTGTTTAAACGTATTACAAACGTTAACCCTAATCTTTGACAAAAATATTTGATTGGCTGATGTTTAGTTTACGTGCAAGCGCGACCTATCAATCGGGCGAATTTATATCGTTCAAAATACGATGCAGACGTTCCCTTCGTAGTGGCAATGTGTCTTACGTCTTTTTATAATGTCCCACTTTTTTGAAAAGTAAATATTAATTTTATTGTTAGCATTTTATTTATTTAAATGATACAAAAATATGCGTAGATACACGGAAAAAGAGCAGCATCTTATTTTGAAAGATCAAATATTTTCAGCTAGAAAAAGAAGCTGGTAAACTATTGATACCTTTAACTTCAGTGAACCAAGTAAGTATTTTTTATATAACAATAAGTGAAATTAATATAAATCAAGTTAATCCTATTTCATTAGGATTGTTTAAATATTTGATTTTTATCTATTGTGTTTCAGCGCGTTTCGGATGCATTGGGAATATCCTTGCCGACTGTAGCAAATTTGGCAAAAAATGGCATTCACAGTGATTCAGAATATACCACTAAAATGAGTAAGTCTGTCAAAATGTCGAAGGGTCCCATAATCCGAGAGAAACATGAGCATGCAATTAGGACGCGTATATACAGAATGTTTAGTGAAGGTATATAGAAAAATGTTTTCTATGCATCGGACATTTTTAATTAGTTCGATGAGTGAACCATTTTTACACACTTTTATTCAACTTCACTTCTCTGTTTGTCTAGATCAAATCTTGCAATCCACTTTTTACCTTCTTTTACCTAACCGATTTCATTCAAATTTTGCACACGATCACATTTTCGGTGACAATACATGTTTTTGAAAGTTTTGGATCCAAATATTTAATGGAATTAAGAGATTAACACTAAACAGTATAACACAGAGAATATAATTCTTTTGCAGGACTATATTTACTAATGTAAAATTATTTTAATATGTAAATTGAATATACAATTTGTTTTATTTTGCAGTGTTTTCATATCCCAAGTATTATTAATTTCATAGCCTTTTCGAATTTGGCTGAATACGATCCTGATCATTCTATTTATCAAATTTAAGGTTAGCTATATATGTCAAAATAGCAAATAAACAAACGATGACGCACATCAAGAAGGCTATTATATGAACTCTAAAAGTAGACTTTGTTTAACCATCCTTTCCCGTTACGTCATACATTGTCCAGCTTTATCTCTCATTCATGAAATAGATGAGACGGAATTATGACGTCATTAACGTATTTCTTAACTAATGTCGACGTACATTTTATTTGTTACTTTTGACAGTTCAGTTGTCATATTTTGATTTGATCAGTATTTTTGTCCATGATATTAACGATGTTCTTTGAATATCAACGACAAAACTTATCACACAAGTTTATAGAAACACCTCGTGTTATATCCGATAGTTTTTGTATCATTAACCTGTTTAGATAAACTTACCTTCCAGTTAAAAATTTATTTGAAGGAACAATTCAATTAACATCCAAGAAAAAACTGTATTGGGGAACAAAAAAACAACTCGTCTATTTACAATTCAATGACGTAAACTGGCCCAACTATTAAGTACGTGACTAAGTAAATAATTAATAATTTTGAAACGAGCAGGTGGAATGAGTGAAGCAATCACTTAAGTGGATAAACATTGTTCCACTACGAAAACGTCGACAACGACAAGAGTATTTGTAAAATACTTGAAACTCCTTATAAATTGAATCCTGTGCTTCCGGTTGAAACTAAATTGTTTTAGAGTCTTGAGAATCCAGTCTCACAAAATTAGGGTGTAAATATTTTATCGTGAACTTTACTTTCCTTAAGCAAGTCGAAATGTTTTATATGCAGTTGTTTATCGTTCACTAAAATTTATGAATTTTATATTATGTATCAAACCGCAAAAATATGTTCTTTAGATAATAACGTAACAAATTGTTTGCTCGTCTACTCGTGTACTAATACTATGGAAAGAAAAGTGTTTCCAACAAAACTTGCCGTTAATGTAAGATACAATCGAAGGCAAATCTGTAATTAACTGGTAAGAAGGTTCGTTCTCGTGAAGCCATTAGAAAAATATGGTTTTTAGATGAAATAACTATTTGCTTAATTGTGGATGAAAGTGTCACTTTTTCTTCTGCATGCGATATTTGCTGCCACAGGACGAGAGCAGCAAACACAAAGAGAGGAACTACACTTTATCCTAGTGTAAAATATTTAATGCTCCGTTCTACAATTTTTATGAAAGTAGATATGAAGTACCCTAAGAAATAGGGGGCTGGGAATAAGGCCAATAAAGCTGAGAAATTGATTAGTTTATTCTTAAAGCACCAGATTACTAATACGCAATAATTGAAGTATGTTTCAGTAAGTTTTTCGTTACTTTCGTTATTTTTTGTAGGCTGCGTTGATAATTACACTGTTTGATGCATGCTGATGTTATATGAGTCTTGAAGCCGAGGGAAATATTATTTTTATGTCATACCAGTATATTATTGTGTTTTAATATCTTAGATACTATCTACATAAAGTACACATTATGGTCCGCGCAAAAAACAGTTTTATTCACTTAGAATTGGCAATCTTGGAAGGTTCAGTTGATAGCTAAATTTCCTGCAGCAAAGTTTGACTCATGATTCATTGTCTTGGTCTCTTGTTTCAAGGAAATGCAAGATCCGGAATGTACGCCAACATTATTAAAACTTTTTTGAGGATATGCTGTCCCCTCAATATCCTTCAGCAGCTGTGGTACTCTTCCATCCACCAGGGCACTCCATACTTGCTACTTTCTCCAGCTTCTGCTAAAAGAGCTGCCGACCGTTAAAGTTTTCTTTATCATCGCCCACAGAAAGCTCGGGGAAAATTTTTCGGGTAAATCATCAAAGTACAATTTTGTTAATGTTTTCTACAGCATTTTCTGTCATCCCCTTTGAAAATTGGTGAAATTATTTGTCGTGTGAGTCTCTGGATTTTCCCGGTAACAGGTTTTGCTTTGCCTTTTTATCCTTCTTTGCGATTTCATCAGGAATTTCGAAATCTAGAACCATTTTTTATTTTGACTTTGACATACTTATTATACACTTTAATACTTATCTCCCTAGCAACAATAACGATAATAATAATATCAACTTAATGTCGCAGATGAAAATGAAAAATTGGTAAGTCAAATTAAATATATTTATTATTCAAAACAAACTGGTATGACATGAACGATTGTATGCACTACGAGTATTAATAGATATACCATCGGGCGACTTACGAATCCTCGGGCCAGAGGTTTTGTAATAAGACTGTCGACCTCAAAGCATAATCATCTATTATACCTTGTTTTTAAACTAGGAGGATCATTTTAGGAAACCTCAACCACACCACTAAAAGTTACTAGATTGGGAGTGTGTTCCGAAAGGGTCGTGTTCAGACTTTTTGAACTAAATGAAAATTACGTGAAATATGTATTGTACTGCTCGCTGTTGTCGTGGCCAATAAGGGATCAAGGCATGTCTAAATATCGAATGATGATTGGTGAAAAGTTGTAAGGTTATAATAAGTAGTTTATGTAAAATGTTTTAATAATTTGAGTATAAGTAAAAATATATCATATATGTCACTAGGCAGCAGAAATTCCAACTTAAATTTAAATCGCTCCTCTTAGTTTGAAAACAAGGTATAAGTACTCTTGATACATAAATAACTGCCAGATACCAAAACGAAAATAATAATTAACGATTTAAAAGCGCGTCATGAAAATAATAACTTCCCAAACACCTTCAGATTTTTTAAATAGACGGTTTATCAGCAACAATCTGTATAATTTTGCAGTCATTTTGGGGGGAATATAAATAAATTGAGCTCACCCGCTATATTCATACCTTGATTCATTTCACTAGATGATAAAAATGATCTAAAACACAATAAAAAATTGATTAAACTATATGACTTCCAAACATATCTTCTTGAGAAAACGTAAACTCGTATTTTCACTCCAGAATTATTTATCTATTTGAGAACAAATGATTCTTTTCCGTGATACTTTCCTCAAACCTTGAATAACAGCTACGATTGAGACATTATACTTTCAATTCTGATGTTTATCGGATTTGATAATGGAAATAAATCACCAGGATTCGATCTTCTTGTTTACTTTTGGCCGAATAGAATTTTATTGCTCAATGAAATGATTGAAAGAGATGTGACATGCCAACTTTTTTTCGCTTAATACCTTGATAAAGATAATATTCTGGGTAATAATGAAAAAAAGGAATACCAAAATTATGCTGAAAATAAAATAAGGTTTTTAATAGAGAGTTGAGAAAACCAAATATACTCCTGGGACATATGCTTAGGCTTCTTAAAGCGAATTGTTACTATGGATGAGACTTGGAGACATTTCTACGATCCAGAAACAAAGCACCAATCGATGGAACGGCAACACTCTGGTTCTCCAAGGCCTAAGACGTTTCGTGTCCAAAAATCTGCTGGAAAAGTTCTTGCTTCAGTTTTTTGGGATTGCCATGGAGTTATCATGATTTATTTTTTGGATAAGGGTAGAACAATAACTGGAGATTACTATTCGACGTTACTGACCACTCTACGGGAAAAAATTAAAGAGAAAAGACGGGGAAAGCTATCCAAAGGTGTTTTATTTTTGCAGAACAACGCCCCTCCACACAAATCTCATGTTGCCATGCGAAAAATTCGTGATTTAGGGTTTGAATTACTAGAACACCCCCCTTATTATTATTATAAATTGTCTTTCAACGAGGAGGTAATAAAAGCTGTAGAGGTCTGGTTTGCAGAGCAAGAAGAAACATTTTTTTTGAAAGGTCTAGAGACGTTGCAGGTTCACTGTAATAAATGTATCCAATTAAGAGGAGAATATGTTGGGTAATAAAATATTTTGACATTAAAATTTTGTTTGGTTCTATAGTAGGCTAAGAATTTTTCAATATATCCTCGTATGTTCTAAAGCATATGAAAAAAATTATAATAATATATATATATATATTATAATAATTTTTTTTTACGTTTTTGAGTAGTGATAATTTTGCCTATAAAATAAAAATTGCAAAAGCTTTTTTAAATGCTTAATTCCGTATTAAAAGGGAAGTGAGCGATATTAAAGATTGTAAAAATGGTATTTCCTATGAATAATTCTAAAATTATTAAATGAATGTTAAAAATACCTTCAATTTAAAATCCTACATATCTGATTAAGAGTCCCAGATACTGTATAATGGAAAAAATCAAATTAGAAACTCACTACAGTCAAACCTGGGAAAGTGAGAACTGGATAAGTGAGAACTGGATAAGTGAGAAAACTCTATAAGTGAGTGTAATAGCCAGGACTCATTTTAAGCTCCCAAAACCTCTATTAGCGAGAAACAGAAACCTGTGTAAGAGAGAGACATTTTTCCCTCATAGACCTCCGTAAGTGAGACTGCTATTTATCTATACCTCTATAAGCGACTGTTGAGCTTTATTTATTTATATAATTGTACACAACAAATGACAAAATTATATATAGGCTATTCATTCCTGTCGGAATGGTGGCCGCTGAATTAAGCTCATCAGATTCATTTTTTGCGGTGAATCACTCCGCTGTTTTCTCCTTATTTATTTTCCTTTATAAATTACTATGAGTTTTTGCTTCTTCTGTTATCTTCTTCCATTTTTTCCTGTCCTTTATATCTATTTTCCATTTGTTTATATTCATTTTTCGTATATCTTCTCTATTTTGATCTTCCCATCTTTTTCTTCGTTCTTCCTTTTGGTCTGCTTAGTTGTGGTGTCCAGTTTGTTAGTCTTCTTATTATTGTTAATGGCTCCCTTCTAGTTACATGTCCATACCATTTTAACCTTTGAGCTTTTATGAACCTCACGATATCTTCTCCTTTCATCTTTTCTCTAATTTCATGATTTATCATTTTTCTGAATTCCCCCTCTTCTGTTTTCACTGGGCCAAAAATTTTCCTTAATATTTTTCTCTCAGCTATTCTTAAGTTTTCTTCGTTTTTACTTGTCAAACACATAGTCTCTGCGGCATATGTCATTGTTGGTCTTATAGCAGCTTTGTACAATTTCAATTTGGTGTTTTTACTTAAATGTCTGTCATTCATCAATTTATTGTACTTCCAGTACGCCTTATTTCCCGCTTTGACTCTTTCTGCTATCTCTGCTTTTCTATCATTTTTCTCGTTCATCGACAAATGACAAAACCAATTTCAAATTTAACATCTGCTATTTTATGACTCATTCTTAACTTTCGTGGAACTTCCTACCATTGTTTTTGTAGGTATTGTGACTTGTTATTGCTGCGTACCTCTATAAGAGAGAAACGCTACCCATGTACCTGTATTAGCGAGAAACGGGTTAGTGAGAAACTTCTATAAGCGAGAATGAGATTGTGCTCCCTTGAACTCTCGCTTATCCAGGTTTGACTGTATTAGGAAAAACATATTTTTCGGTGAAATAAAACAATTTAATTTGTTCAAATCTCCATTACAGAAAGTGAGTTTTGAATACGGAATGCATCAATTACCCACTGATTGTTGTTTTTCACGGAACGCTCCCTATACCTAAATGCCATAATTTCGGAGTTATAGCTACATTTACATTATCTCCGCCGAAGTTAAAATAATACGTTTAGTTGACTATGACAGTTACAATAACAACGTTCACGTTTCAATAAATTAGTATTGTTGGAGTTTATTCGAAGTCACAATGGATCGTATATCTGAAAGGGAATGCATTGAGATTTTAATGATATTGGAATTGGTGATATGCGCAGAATTCAACAAGAAACCTGTAATATCTTTAATAATTCACATCCTACTGTCATCCAAATCAGGGCGCAGAAGAACTGCATCAACTGAAAACAAATCTATAGATGTTTAGAATTTGTCAGCTGATGATTTCGATAGACGTGAAGAGCTTGATGCAGACATAAATGATGAAAATATGTTACAATCAAAACGATCCAAAGTAGGTAGTGTTAAAGTTTGCGATGAGGCCACTTTTTTAATTAATAGAAACTTGAATCGGCATAATTAGTCACGTATCAATCCTCGTTGGATGCGTAAATCCCACTTCCAATACCCACAAAAGCTAAATTTATGGGAAGGAATAATAGGCGACAAAAAAATAAACTGGTCCCTTCTTCATTGAGGGAAACCTAAATGGTCTGGCGTATTAAGATGTATTGGAGAATAGTATTACACCTGAGTTGGCTTAGTTATTTTCAAATTCAAGTAAGCATTTTCAATGTAGAAACTTTTTTATTCGAAACTTTCAGACAATAACAATACTATGATAGTAGGCGCTATTTAATATGTTTTTACCGGTAGGTGAGTGCTCTAATTTCTTTGTGGTAATTGGTACCTTTGGTTCTCCTGCCCCCTGAACAGCGTTAACACATGATACTGCTTTGTTATTTAATTGTTTTCTGTTTCTTAAAGGTCCAAATAAACCGCATTTAGCCTATGTTCCAATAGTTACGAATCACCCAGTACATTAAACATCCATTTCTTTGAGTGAATATAAATCTTCATCAAGTGTTATCCTGCGCCATTCAATTTTTTAAAAATTTTTCCTGTTTCAACCCACCGAGTCACCCATCGTTACTTAGGTATTCAAAATATTCAAATGATATCGTAAACATTTTACCAACCACATATTTTCCACAATACGATTCGTAAAATGCGCTATAAACTTAGATTTCTTACAAATTTCCCAGTTCAATTTTTTAATTTTACTCGGTCATAAAACGAAAGGATTTTAAATAACTTCCAGCACGCTACGGCCAGGAAAATAAATGCATGCGAAGGTAATATTGACAATTTGCTAATAACTCAAGTGTCCTTGAAGTTTCTAGCTTTCATAGACTGTATAGTAACAGATATTATGAGAAATCGAATATTTTATGAAGTGATTACTGAATACTGCTCTAAATAGCTATAGAAATATTATTCTGTAAAACGATATGCCAGTTTCAACGGTTTGAAGTTAACAAAACGGAACATTTAATTTATTTTGTCGGTTAAAAGTTGATGGCATTTCCTGAACCATCTCCGAACAATGAGTGGAATCAATCATTTGTTTGACCTACATAAGTCTGGGAACAATTACAACTGGAGCCTCATATACACCTTGAAATTATTTGAGAAACCTTTTTGTCAGTGGCAAAGATGCATTCATTCATTCATTCATTCATTCATTCATTCGATTGGGTAGTGCTCCAGTCTAGGCACTTGAACTGAATCTTTGTACCATTTCCCATATTATCTACTTCCATTCCAGAAGCTTTGTGTCTTCTACGTAGGCCACTAGTTTGACTGGAGGGATTTTCAGTAGTTGTAATGGTTGTATTATTTCCTCATTAAAGAGCTTCCGTCTAAGTCCATGTAAGTTCTCGCAGAAGCAGAGTATGTGAGTAGGTGTTTCATCATAGAGTTCACATTTCCTGCACATAGGTTCACTAACTTTGCAGATGTTTCTTCAGGGTGCAGTGTCCAGTCACCAGGTAGGTAACAGTCTTCAAATGTCTATTACCCAGCTTCAATAGCCTGGTTGAGAGTTCCTTGTCTATCTTGTTCAGTAAACTCTTTGTATGGAGGTGCACTTGTGTCGACCTCCCTATTAAGCCAGTTCCCGATTTTCCTTTAGAGCCTTCTTTAGCTAACAGGTCAGCCATTTGATTACCTGCAATCCTTTCATGTGCCGGCAAAGATGCCTGCGAGCCTTGGGATTCGAGAAACCAAAATGAAGTTCTTTGGGATCACCAACCAATTATTTCTTAAAAAAATGTGTATTTATTTATTGTAAATATGAAACAAATATTCCAGTATTGCACTTTTAACAATCTATCAGTGAAACATCATCAACTATTTTTTTTATCTCTCGCATTTAGCGGCTTCCAATAACCTAACACACCACGAAAACCGAAATCCCAATTATGTAGGACAAAAAAAAGAAACAACATATGTCACCTGGTATTCCAAAGAACATTGACGCTCATCGAATCTGCATTAATTACCTCTTTATTGTAATTCGACTAATCTGGTTGAGAGAAACCAAACTGTTCGTTCCATCGTTAAATTAGTTTTGCTTGGAATAATTATTCGTTGGTGGGCTTAAAGCCAGATATTCGTGAGTGTGTTGGACCGCAATTTCTATAAAAAGGAAAATTTTCTTTTTAACAAATTGGATTTGATGAAATGGAATGGTAAATGGTGTAACCTAATTAGAATGGGAACTAGTAAATATCTTTAAGCGTCGGTGAGAAGAGAATTTTATAGTTTTAGTATGTGTTTTCAATGGCGGAGAGTGGTATATATGTAGTGATGATCTGAAGGAATGATTGAATTCAACAAAATCAACTAGCCACGATCATCTCAATTATCAATAGACCGTTCTAGAACATTCGCAGAACGGTCATATTGTGCTAGAGGGCAACGAAATCGATTAGTTAGCGTTCAACTTCGTGTTTTTTCGGATGTTCTCACTTTAAAAATTGAGTTATTTCCAAAAAATTGTAGCAAATATACCAGTAAAATGGAAACATTCGTATTATAGACAATCAATCAATCCTTTCGACCAAATAATTTCATTGTTGTAAGCCTTACCTACAGGGTGCGGCACTAAAAACGAAACAGCATATCTTGAAGGCAATTTTTTTTGGAGATAATGCAAAAAGAGGTCGATTTTTATTTCAAGGGGGACATCTATCGATCATATCCTCAACTATCCTACATCCCCTTTCAAAATTTCGACAAACGATGTGTTCAAAATAAAAAACGGCAGATTCAAAATCCAATAAGAAACAATAAAAGAATTATATTCTTAGAGCTACCTCGGTGACCCTCCGTTAAATATTTTCCTTTCCAATGAAACACCTTGTATACTAATAATCCTTAACAATTTAATAGCTAAGAAAATCGAGCAATACTACGTTCTCTAAAACTTTATCACGTGTGTTTGATCAAAACCCCGATAAATTCAGCTCATCTCCCGATTTTCGTAATCCGTTCATCAAAATTGACGGGCAATAATCCGACTTGTGATGAGCTATCGGAGGATATCCATAGGGGTGAGCGGTGCAGAGTTCTTATAAAGCCAGGCTTAAACAAAACTATCACAACCCAAGTTTACAGAATATGCTAGTGTCCGTCAGTTTAGGTCGACGACGTATCGACATCTGCAGACAGGGGTCAGGTACCTTAATTTATATGCAAATTAGATTAGACAAACTGCATACCTATTAGTATTTGAGACAATGGATTTGTGGCTGATTAATCTTTGCGTGTTTGCTTGTTTTACTTTGACGACAGGCTTGAAACTAGTGGAAGCCAAACGATATTCTACAAAGGGTATTACTGAAGATGAAAGCTTTAGAAAAGGGGTTTTTTAATGTTCATTACAAAGTAGAGTACTCAACAAATAGCTTTAATAAGTGATTAATATTATAATGTTAACGGAACAAATGATGTTGAACGTTGTAATTTAACTATGCGTTCTCCAATGTTTCAACTGCTAACTTCATTGTGAAACAAAAAAAAATTGAGTGCCAATGAAACACTAATAAAAATTGATGAAAACTTCTTACCAAACTGATTTATTATTTGGAGATAACAAAGCCAGTTCTCAGGGCTTTGTTGTCTGATGGAAATTAAGAAAAAAAAATCAAATAAATAAAATCAGCTAACTTTAAACTGTTGCAATCTACTCAAAAATAATTAAGTTAATTGAAATAAAAACTGTTGGTGGAGGTTTAATAAATAAAACTTTCAAAATTAATATGGATAAATATATATCGATATTAAAATTTGGAAGATTGTGTACCAAAAAAAATTACTATAACTAGAAGGGTTAGTAAAGCTTATCTATACAAAATGGTCATCAGTGTTGTAACAATTAAAACAAAAGATCTTAAGATACAACCTCTTGTTTTTTCTTGTCTTGTTGTGGTCTTGATGCGTTGAACGGATAGAACAAGTGGTTTTTCTACCTACTGATTCATGAAAAAAAATTGTGTATACTCCTTTAAAGAAGCATCCTAAACGGACAGAATTAGCACACTCTTCTGAAAGAGACTGGTGCGCATCTGCGCTGCTATGAAACTTGTAGGTACTCTCGGAAATCGTGCTCCTGGAAATTGAGCTCCAGGAAACTTTGTTTCGGTAAACTATAGCCCAGGAAACTGTGCTTCGGGAAACTGTGCAGTAATACAGATTCTTATAATATAAAACGTCTGCAAATTTTAGTTTGCAATTCCAGCAAAAATATAGTTTATGGATTAGTGCACAGTTCCACACTTGTTGATTTGACGACAGACGATAAGAGAAGACCTCCCGGTACCTTCTTCATTCTTATTTAAAGAAAATCCAAAATTTTAAATTTCGCTGTAGAATATCTCAAAAATATTGATTTTTGAACCAATAGTTAATTCCACCAAGAATTATAAATGTGAAATAATTTATGAATTTTTCGATTTAAAAATTTTCGGTAAATATTCCACCAAAAATCAAAATTCTAAAGAAATTTATCGATAAATTTATTAGCTGAAAAGTTGAACACAAAGTTCACGTTTAAATTGGTACCAAGTTCCTGGGAATTCCGTCAGATTGCGTATGAGGTCACGCGCATACGTAGCCATTTTGAAATATTCACAGCTGTTAAGCGATATTAACGTTGAGGATTATATAATTGCAAGGAAGTATATATTTGAAAAAATAATGACAGGTAAATATACAGTTGTCGGCTGTCATAACAAACCAAAAAATATGCTAGGCCGCAGAAATAAATTTTAAGAGTAGGTTACTCACTTTGATTATGTTACAATATTTCTTGGACTCACAAGTATACTAATAGTCGATATTTCGCAAAATCTACGAACAATTCGATGCTACTGTGTCATCAAAAAGTGGTATGTATGCAAATGTTGGCGAAAGCATTTAATTCCATTACACTGAAACTATAGTCAGCTTTCCGTGTACAGAAATTTGATGTTAACCATGGGATCGTTGACTGTGAGCACAGTTTGTAATGCGATGCATGCAAGTGTATCAAAATACTTATTTTTATACAGATAGAGCATTATACGTCCAAGAGTGCACGCTAGCTGCGTTAATGTTTGTGGTGTATGTGCCAAATGGCAGTTTGAATATAATGAGGGTAATATAAATGAAATTTTATTGTTCATAGGAGAATGGTACAAAGGGAAATTCATGTAGTTAGCAAATTATCAAATTGAAAAATATATATTATAGTAGAGAGCTATTTGTTGCTGAGAAAAAATTAACTGTTCCCGAGGCGAGTTACTAACTTGTCATAAACAGACTGAGTTTGCGCAAATTCAATATGTTCCTCGCAGTTAGGAACTCGCTTTGGGAACAAAGCTAATACGATAAAAGAATAGGAATCAATTCTTTATACATCAGGCCTGGAACCAATATTGATTAAAGATATAGAAGGTGAAGGATTATTATAATGTCGGATAGTTAAGCAGCCATCAAAGTACTGAGTCTTGTTGTTCTTCAAAATGGTATGGAATGCCTAGGCATTGGAACTTTAGTGAGGATGGTTAGATTCCATGCTTCTGTTGCAAAAGGAGGTTATATACAAAGCAAAAATGACTCTCATGGTGTGCAAGAATATGGCTGGGAGAAATTGGGGCTGTAACCCAAAAATCCTGAGCTGGATGTACACTGCCATAGTGAGATCAACTATCACTTATGGAGTAACAGAACTAGTCTATAGACGATGAGAGGAAACCTTTTCAAAATTCAAGGACTAGACATTACAGGAGCAATGAGAAAATGCCCAACGGAAGCCATGACAAGAAGGAATGGGATCCAAATGCCATTACCAGACTTGGAAAGAATGACATTCAATGGTACACAGACGGCTCAAAATCAATAGAAGGAGCTGGGATAGGAGTGTACACCAGGAACCAAACACTCTGAAAGCTTAGGAAAACCCCGAAGTATCTTTCAAGTGAAAATTCACGCAATAAGAAAGTCTGCCTAGTTCAATATTGACAAAGGATATAGAAGGCAAAAGAGTATCATAATGTCGGGTAGTCAAGCAGCCATTAAAGCACTGAGCTCATGTGTAATCAGTTCCAAAATAGTGTGGGAATGCCTAGGCATACTCAATGAACAAGGCGAGAACAATATAGTAAGCTTACTGTGGATTTCAGGACACACTGGAATGGAAGGAAATAAAATAGCAGATATACTAGCAAAGAGGGGGACTGAAAGACCCTTTTGGATGCCGGAACCCTTTTGCGGTATAAGCACCAATGTAATATTTGAAGAAATAGGCAAAGCCGAAGAAAAGAGAAGATCTGACCGCTGGAAAGATCTAGTAGGCATTAGACAATCAAATATTCTGATATGTGACTACAACCAGTTTGGAATCAAATGAATGCATAAGTCAAAGTAAAACTGCACTAAGAGTTTTAACAGGGATCCCAAACGGGACATTAACGACTGAACGGGCACCTGAAAAAGATCAAAATAGTGGAGGAAGAAGAATGTAGATTCTGTGGCATGGAAGAAGAAACTTCCATCGATATACTTGCGAATTGCACAGCAACTCAGAAGGGCACAGCACCTAGGAGACTATTGAATAGAAGAGGGACATTTACCCAAGTTGAAGCCTGCAGATATCCTAACATTTCTCAGGGAAATAGGACTAAAGGAGCTACAAGTCTCTGAGACGTTCCTCAGGAACTAAGTTGAAGGAAGGGGGCACAATAGATCTTTTAGGTCTCAGTGAATATCACCCCATTATACATACATACGTTATGTTGCACTAAGTATATCAGAGGGTTGTCAGACCATAAGAAGATTTAGGGAGTAGCTTTATAACTACCTTTCAGACATTTACGAACAATAAAAAATAATTCAAGTAAATAACTAAGGTGAGAAAGGTAGAAATACCTTGTAGAAATTGAATGACTGTTATTATAAATTCAAAACATTTATTTCATTTCCACCTGAAGCGGAACAAGATAAAAATCATTCCTGCAATTTTTTGCTATTTATCTTGAATTTTATCGCCTTCAAGACAGTCGTTAGAAAAAAATAGCTTTGCTCGTGGCGGTTTAAGGAAGTTTGGCGTTGGCGTTTCCAAAATGAAGGTAGCCGCTGGCAGATGACAAATGTTGGAAGTGTCTAATGAGACGGCGAGCGAGGAAGTTAAAGTGAAATTTGTGCAATAAATTTTAGAAACGTCATTAGACATGTTACAATTTAATCAGTCCAAAAGAAATATATTTAAACGTGATCTAATAAGTTTTATTGATATAAAAAACGAGCTTATGAGATATTTATTCAAAATAACTATTGTTTTTCTCCACCCCCTGGAAGGTTGAAATTTATTTTTCAGTCATTGAATTACAATACTTCACAGGGAATGGCAATGTACATAATAAAGTGTTGTTTATGTATGTTTTGACGAGGCAGATGCACTAAAGCTTGAATAATTATGAATATAGCAGCAGTTACGTCTAGAGCTACAGTAATTAACGATAATGTTGAAAATTTGCTTCATCACTGTGTTTTAAGCATGTGTTGAACAATTGAGTAAATAAAAACAAAGTGACGCTCTTTGAAGTGTATTTACACTGTAAAACGCTGTGTATAACATCTACACATAAGGTGATATCCTAAATTCATGAGAAATAATTTAGGATAACGTTTTGTATCCCATAAGGTATCACTAGGGCATTGAGATGATAGCAGCTACGGAGACATTTACTGTCAGGTATCTCATTTTATCTTTATCTTTAAGTAAATATATGAGGAAAGGAGATGTATTGCAGCATTAGATAACATACCGTGTATGTATAATGTATATATTATGTATATATATATTATATTATAATTATTATAAAGTTCATATTTCTCTAAACGACAAATGCAAATAGGGAACTTGCCCATTTTTTTTTTATTCTACTAAAATGTGTGTTTATATATGAAAACACATTATACCAAATATCAGTCCTTAAATCGCAATACTTATTTCACAATAAATAATTAAAGTTGGAATCGCCACCGGGTGTATTCAAACGAAGAAAAATGCGCGGCAGCGGCTGTGACGTCACACCGCACCTCGCGTATCAGTAACCGCAGAAACAGCCATTTGAAGCATTATTGATTTTTTATCGAATTCGAATCGTTAGCGTCAGTTTCTCCGTCTTTAAGTGTTGTTTGAATTGTCGGTTCACAATCGCCTGACTCGAAAAGTGCGGTCTGGCGTCACAACCAATGGCAGCGCGTTTTAAGAGCAGTTCAAATTATTCAAATTTTAACCCTTTATTCAGGTAATTTAATCGTTATTGGAATTTTTCTTTTTCTACGAAGTTCCTTATGATAATATCTTACGATTTTAATTGTTTTTAAATGATTTTATTTTTTTGGCAAGTTCCCTATTGTGTTGATTCGAAAACATCACAGTGTAGCTTTACTAAGTTTGAACGTAAACATGTAAATATATTCTGTTCATGACTTCAATATATTTATACAGGTTCGTTAAGAAACAATGTGTCAGTAACAATTATGCGTTAAGCATAGTCGCTTAATCATTCTAATTAGTGTAGGTTACTGAATCAAAAAACACTTCTCTAATACTAATTTTAAAGAAAAAAGAATTAAAATGCGCCTTTGATCAACAAAAATGAACGCTGAGCCCCTCATAGATCATTATTTATATTTTTTTATTTCTTTTATCAGTAAAAAACATATTTAAGGTTATATACTTGTCAAAATTATAAGCTTTACAGAACTATGTATTATTATTTTTCATTTTTTTTGGTTTTTATAAAGAAAATTTCAAATCTACCAGTAACTGGTTGAAGAGAGAAAAATATAGATAAGCTTTATTGAAAGATTTTACAATTTTATAGACAAAGCCACATAATTTGAAAATGATTTGAAGAGGTTGTATCACTTATAATTGCACAAGTGGTTTGTATTTTATCGGGTAAATCTGTGTTGTTCAAATTCTAAACTGTTTCCTTTAGCAATTTGACTAGAATAACTGTCAACTATTAAAAACACGACACCTTCGGTGACAGTTATTCGAGTCAAATTGCTAAAGGAAACAGTTTAGAATTTGAATAACACAAATTTACCCAATATCAATACAAACCTCGAGTGTAATTCGGCAGGACAATTTAATGAATGAAAAATTTGGAAACATATCAATGCAAACTTTATTTATGAAACATTAAAAATAAACACATTTTTATTTTAATGTACAATTATTAAAAACGCAGTTATTGAAATTCATACTAGGAACAGTGATATCGCTGCGGGTGCCACAGCTAATCGTTTCTGTAGTAGATGCTGAAGTTTTTTCATTTTCCAAACGAATTGATTGAATAATGATACTCTTTGTCAACTTGTAAGTATGGTTTTATTGATGATGAATTGCTGTGTCCTGTTATTTTTATTAGAGCTTTTTCTTCAATTCCGCTTTTACTTAATTCGCTAACTGCTGCCGCTCGATTTGAGTGATTTGTAATTTTGACACGTTTGACATCTAAACCAATGCGTTGTGCTGAGCGGTTAGTCAATTGGGAAACTTCATTAATTCCAATCGGCAAATTCTTGTACCAACTTTTAGAATTTTTCTTTTTCCAAAAGGGATTTGGTGTAAGAAATACTCTGTCCGAAGTTATAAAAGTGTTTCGTTTTTCCATTAACTTTGTGAATAAGGTTTTGGGCAAATATCTTCGTCGAAAATATTAGGCGTGATCCATTTGCTGTCACATAATTTATTGTTGGCCGGATACGAAATGCCTCCCGAAAAAGGGTTTCTTACCTGTCGCTAAAAGGGTCACATACGAATTGCCTCCTAAGCTCTAAATAAATTACCAGCTTCTAATCTTTGTACGAAGGTGAGACGTTGCCAAACTTTCGTCCTTTTATAGAATTTCGTTAATAACTCAATATTAACCATTATTTTTTGGTTTTAATATTTTGATTATTTTGATCAAAAACATAAAGACATGATAAGTATTTTATACATTTATTAAAACAAATCATCAGCAGAAACTTACAAAATTACATAATATTATCATCGCAGAAAATTTAAAAACACCAATTTTTAAGAAAATTACGACTCAAACAATAAAATTCAGTCTGCAGACTGAACTATTCAATTTTATATACAAATCATCAGAAGAAATTTACAAACTTACAAATTATTTTTCCTAAATTTGTATGACACTAGTTTCACAAATTCTAATTTATTTATTGTACCTTCTCTTAATTGTAATATTTTTTCATTTACAAAATTGATTTTTGCTGTACTTTCCTCAACAATTCTTTTTGGTACCGAGACAGAATTTATTTTAATATAGGTATTTATTTGAAATTGTAAAATAATCTCAATAAAATTATTTATATTTGGATGAGGGCAGTAGAAAGACGAGTTATACTTGGAATGGAAACTTTCACATGGGTTTGTGGTTCTTTCTAAAGATGAAGAGTGCTCAGCCCAGAGATGTGGCGGAAATTTCGAATTTTCCGATATATAATTATCCACAAGATAATCACAAAACTGAGTGACCCTTTCATCGACTGGTTTAATTTCGGACAAATCTATTGCAAAAAAATCGCCAACTTCTTCAGGATCTAAGAATGATAGGCCAAAAATATATGACAGAAAATGGGTAATTTCACTTGAGTCAGCACCTTTTTTCTGGTATTCTGGAGCTAAGCCCAGTGCTTGAAGCTTTCTATACCAAGCCTGACCCAAATGAAAACGACATCCACGAAGATCTGCTTCAGGGAATGCCTTACGGATACCATTATGTATAGAAATTTCAAAGTCTGAAGTTATTACTTTAGGGGATACAGGGCAATTGAGTTTAATACATTCTTCTATGATATATTTAAACACGAGATAATAAGAAGATGACTTTTTATCTTCAAGTAAACAGAAGACGAGAGGAATATAATGTCCATTTTTTAAGCCATGTATAGTGAACAATTGGGTGAAAAAGCGAGGACAGTACTCAAAAGTTCCGTCGACATACCAATTGGAAACAGTCGAAAGAAAAGAAAGATTTGAAGAACAGGATAATATAACAATGTGATTATCTTTGTCATTTTTAATTATAAAATTTTCGTTCCTATTTGTAATAATCGAAGTTGAATCGATAGCAATATGAAATTCAGATATACTTTTAGGAAGTTTAATTAAAGAATTAGTTGTTCTAGCGTAATATAAATTCTGTCTCACCCTATAGATATCGTTGGTAGTAAATGTCTCTATATTCGTCTTCTTAAGTTCTTTACATATGAGCTTCATTGGTTTTTCGTTGATATCTTCCACGGCTGCTCTTTTTATCGAATTGCTTACGGCTTTCCTATTGGACACTTCGGCAGACAACTTCTCGTGATTGTGATCTAATATCGACTCAATTATCGAATTGTCACATCCCTGCGTTTTCACAAATGCTTTGCAGGTTTTCTTAGTACATGTCCATCGCTTTACCGTATCTTTGGCCAACATTTTTTGAAAACCGAATGTGAAACCATCAATTGATATTAAAGGTTTGCCCTTTTGACTCGAACACATCGTTGATTCCATTATTTCGAATATTATAACTTAATCCACTTAAACACAATTTGAACTTAAAATTGACAAACTGATACAAGCTTTAAATCGACAAAACTGAGACAAGAACTAATAAACTTGAAGTATTTATACAAAAATTAAGTGATCACATAATTATAGAAAGAATATTTATTATAAACAACTAATTACCAGATTTAGTAGGTGCAAACTACCCTATTCATGGAATAGATTAGAGATTAGAATCGTGTTAGATCAAAACAATTAGAATACTTAGTGTAGGTACATCGGCTTTATTTTTAATGGTAAACAATTTTATTTTCTAAACAAAAATGTACACTGATTAAGTAATCACATCATTATAGAAAGGATATTTATTATAAACAACTATAAACAATTGGAATACTAAGTGTACTTCGGCTTTGTTTTTAATTGTAAACAATTTTATTTTCTAAACAAAAATGTCGTACTCTGAAATATTTTGTTAACAGATTTTATGTACAGTGCATAAGAATTAGAAAAATAAAAATAGATATATATTTACCTATTCAAATTATAATTTGGCAACATTGTGTCATTATACAAAGATTAAGCACACAAAATATTACCATAAATGATTAAGGACCCGGAGGCATTTCGATTGTACCCGGGAGGCATTTCATCTATGAAAATAGGTACCTGAAAAAACGGGAGGCATTTCGATAACACCGTTATTGTTGCCGCCTTGTCTCGGTTTCTAAAATAGAGGATTATACTCGATACGTCCAGTTTCTTTTCCATTATTTTCAATTTCAGATACGAAATAAGTGGTTTTGCAGTAAGCTGCTTCTCCTCCGCACCAAGCTAGTTCAAACGCCAAAATGTGATATAATTTCTTTTGAAGTCCTTCCGGTTCATTTCCGTTATATAATCTGGCCATTGCAAATACTTCAGATTTATTAAGAGCTGATGCACTACATTTTCTCTTTTCGGGTTGTGCTTGTAGGATTTTACGTTTAGCATTACGTGCAGCTCGTGATGAATTAAACTGAACATCGGTGAAAGGGTTGAATACAATATTAAATTCGTTATAATATTTACTTTGTAGCATTTAAGCGGTAGTGTTCCAAATTGTTTTAACTACCGCTTCTTTGTAGTCTTCTCCGTTACTTTTTCGCATATTAAATGCCCAATCTTGCAATATTACATTCAATTGCTCGATGGAAGTATCTGGCTCAAATGTGTATCTTTTTGCATCGCAAAACGTAGAAAATTGTCGCCAGATTGATGATTGCGTCGCAACTCTATTAGTAGGCACACAGGTATTAACAATTTGACTAATTTTGGCGTTCGTAGACACACCGAATCGACTCATTGTTAGTTCTTCAAAATTCAATAAGTTGTTGACAAACATGCCAAACTATTTATTCTGGTAACCAGCACCGCGATAATTGATGAACAAATGAATAAGTGAAAAAACCAGTAGTGTATTTGTCGCTGTAAAAGTTAAAGCTAACTTTTGCCGCTGTCAAAGTGACAATTGCACTGTGGCATATGCGATTTTTTATACATTAATTAAATTGTCAGTGTTAAAACAAAGCCCGTTTGAGTCAGATCAGAACTTAATAGATCTATGTCTACGGTAGAATGTAAAGTTGGTATATCTGAACACTACTCCAGGATACACTAGTGTCATTAGCAAATAAATAAGCCTGTAACATCGTTAATAGATACTAAAAAAAGATTGGACCAATGGCTGAACCCTGGGTTACACCACTTGTAACTGGTTTTTCGAAACTTCACCATTTGCTTGCTGTTGTTTCCTACACTCAAGGTAAGATTCAAACCATTTTAAAGGAATACCGCGGATGCCATACTATTCTAGTTTATTTATCAACATTTCATGATCAACACAATCGAAGGCCTTCACGAAATCACAAAAAACTAAAGCCTAAGCAATAGGACGATAGTTACTCGTATTATTTTTTTCGCCAACCTCGTGCAATTATAACTGATTTTAGGCAGTTAGGGAATAGACCTTTTTCAAAGAACTTATTGATTAAAGGACATAAACGTCCAATTTAATGCTGGCAAATACTTAATATTATGGAGTGAATTATTTCTTGAGTTTCCATATAAAAGATTACATCCAAGAATCTAACTTTGAAGACCTATAATTCGAAAACAATGTGGCTAGTGTCGATTGCCTTCCTTCAAACCCGAACACACCGCAATATCCTGTACTTATACAAAAGTACACTTGAACTAGGTGTGGTATAGCAGAAAACATTAATTATAATAATTATTATAAAATAAATATTGGTAGTTGAACACTGCATCTGACGTATGAAAATAATTTCGAAATATTATTTTCAAAATCGATGATTCGATTAGACGTAATAATGTTTTGACTTGAATTTTCGGATTATAACAGTCGTAAAAATATTTTTCTGAATATTTGAACATTTTATGAAATATTTATACATTCTTTCGCCATCTTTATCAAGAATTCTGAAGCAATATATTCGGGATTCTATTAAAGATGTATTTGTCGCCATATTGTGTCCAATTCAACCGCATAACTCTGACATCTGTGAAAAAAAATAGTAGTAGAGAATGTGTAATGTATGTGGTCTATGTTCAAGGAAAAGTATACATACAAAATTGAAAACTAACCCAGATATCGCATATTTTGAGAAATGTCATTTTTATTTCCAGGACTGGTCTACATAGATGAAATATTCCCAAAAGATAACAAATTCAGGTCAGTACATGTGTTTAAAACAATTTTGGTGCAGATTAATGGATATTTATTAGAAACGGTATAGGTAATAGTTGTTTTTTTATTGACATTTTTTCTACCTCAAGCTTTATTGTTATTTTTACATAAAATTGACTATCAAATAAAGCAGGGTTTGAAAAACTTTAGTTTGTTCACATGTTGTGAGGTTTTAGAAGATGCAAAATTTTTTACATTTTTTTCTGGATATAAAAATAATTCACCTCTTGGACACTGCATATACCCAACTAATATTATAAATCTAAATATATTTTAAGAAACACGGGACTAATCAAGCAGTGAAGTATTAAAGGTAGGGTTATGGTAAAAAAAATATTTTTGCGGTTTTTTTTTATTTTCCAATAAATATAAAATTCATCCATTATGTAAACAAAAAAAGTGTTGTTTTTTACTCAATATTCCAGTAGGGCCGTCAGAATACTCACAAATTCCCAATTTTTTAAAAAGTAAACACCTTTCCTTCGTATTACCCCATCTTCCTCTAAAATTCAGCCAATAAGGTAAGTTCTCGTGTCCAAGATGAAAAATCCTAATATTATTCCAAGTTTTCCAAGGAGTACCATAGCTGTGAACGACAACTTAACTTATCCAAAAAATATAAAGGCTTCACATAGTAAAAATCACGAATCTTTCTCGTTACGTCATACATGCCGAACTCTCTAACAATTATGCGCCGCTGGTGAAAACTGTCTTACTGATTTGATTCGGATGCTAATGAGTTATGACGTAACAAGAAACACTTGTGACTTTTAGCATTGTCTAAGAACAAAATAATTTGTAATTTACCCAGTGATATCTGTCAGTTTCGGCACTTGGAGGTATTGTTGAACTCCTGGTGTAGCCCACATACCATGTGAACCGTTAGCTGAAAATAGCACAGGATGATCACCTTGAGTTCGTATAATTTCAGGAAATTTCGGTCTTGATCTTACTCTCTTTATACTGTCATCCAATTGAAAAATGCTAAAAAATGCATACAAAGTCAAAGGAAAAAAGATAGTTAAGTGAATCTTATATTTATAACATTCAATAATTCAACAAAATAGTTTTTTAAATCCGTTTTAGTTTGCATCGTGTAATCATCACTTGAATAAAGCATAAAAAAAGAAGAATGGTTAGTCTAAAAAAACTTACCGATATTTTTCGTTGTATATATAATAAGCCCCCGTTGTGTGTGCAGCAATATAAAGTTTATCCGGTACAGGTTTGCCAACAAAAGAGAGACTCATGTGTTCCCAATCACCAACGTGGTTTCCGATTGTTTTTACTTTGCCCAGGCATGTATTGAATAGTTTTAATGTGGGAACTCTTCCTTCAATAAAACATTTTCCATAAATACAGTTTCAATATTTGGTAAGCATCAAGAAACAGAATTATTTATGACAGGAATGGTTCATGTACAAATTAAATTTTTAATACTTTTGGTCTTTTTGATTATAAAAGTATAAAATCATAAAGCTTATTACAGTTTCCTGTAATATTGTCGTATTTAATAAAGTGATTTATCAACAGATGTCGGAAGAATAATTATTTCTAATCGCAATCTTGTAGATATACCAACCCCGTTTGACTTTGGAGTGTAATTCAATATCCGGCGGTGCATATTGCACGGGAAGTAGTTGTTGCTCCTTAGTTGAACGGTCACTGTTTTTGAAAAATATTATTTTTAAAAAATTTAAAGAGTGTTATTGAATATAAATAATTATGCTTTCGACATTTGTGTATAAAATCATATTAACATCATACAAAAAGGTATTTTCCTTAATTGTCTTTGAATAAAATGAATCAATATTTCGTCGACACAAACTTTATTATTGCTAAGAAATTCTTACCAAGTACACAAACATCCTTTCCCAAATTGAAGGGGTAAAATATCCAGTAGGTGACGTGAAAATATAAATTGTTTTCCAAATTCTCCTGTACTTCATTTTCATCTTTTTTAGCCGAGGTTGAGCAATGATTAACAACAGCGTAAACAGATACTTTACTTAAATTATAATTTCCATGAAGAAATGACGTCGAATCGTTTAATAATGTCTCTAAAATTGAAATTAAATTGTGTATTTTTTAAATAATTAGAATTATCAATTTATAGTTTGTCCCAAAAAGTTCACGTAACGGCCTTAAGAATTATACAGATTCGGCAAATAATTACCTTGGTATCTAGATAAGTGGGAGTTTCGTTGAGGAGGCAGAGGAGGCTGTTCTTTCTTGGACACACACTTAGAGTAATACTACAAATAGAGTCCGTAAGTCCTTCATTAAACTATCCGAAAATGCGGCTAGCAATCTATCGCCATACATACAGATTGCGAAAAGTCTATTCGCGCCATACGATTTACACAAGTTCGACAAGGAAAATTTGAGCAAGACTACTTGAAAGAGAGAGAAGAATAACTGTGCGCTCAGCGATGGGCATGTTTTCAGTTCCAGCTACCAAAAACAGTTGGGGTGTGTTCAGTACCCCCCTATTTTAACTGATGTTGCCAGAAGCGCAGATTAATTTCTACAAATGATGTTTTTGTCTCGTTATCGTTAACTTTTTTTCGAGCTCATGCACTATCAGGTAAAACTGAACACTTTCATCCGGCAACAGTGTCCTTTACAGATAGAATTCACATTTAAACTTTTGCACGCCCATCGCTGAGCGCACAATTATTATTCTCTCTCTTCCAAGTAGTTTTGCTCATATTTTCCATGTCGTACTTGTGTAAATCGTATGGCGCGTATAGACTTTTTGCAATCTGTATATGCTTTTATCAATGACTTTCAAGGAGTGGGGAGAAACTGTCGGACTACTGTACGCACACACACAAATTTCAGTTGAAAAGACGAAAACAAGAGCTTCAATAAACTAGGAACGTTGAAACTTGGTAGTAAAATCAGGTAAAATTGATAGTAGAATGGTTTCCGCCCTTTTCTCGGTGTTGCCATATTCCAGATAGACAAAATTATTAACACGCGTGTCCTATAATTCAGTTGTCGGAATTCAAAGGAAGAGTAAGACATCTGGCAAGGGGTCGGCAAGTTACCTTGGAATGTGATGGAATGTTGGGTTCACTTTTAAATGTAAACAAACGTATCTTTTTAATGTCTTAATCTGAGGACATACATAATTTTATGTTCACAGTGCACACTGCTGCATAGAGACCAGCATACTCCTCCTCCACGAAACGCCACACTTAGACATTGTCTCTGTTATTCTATAATTATTTGCCGAATCTGTATATTGTGTCACAAGCGAAGCTAGGCAGCTGATAATTGAGGGCGAAACGACAAAGAACCCGAGTGACAGATGGTGAAAAACTTCAAAAATCGTGGCGTTGGGAATTTGCCCTTGGGCTGATAAACAATACTTTCTGTCCTATTTTTGATATCATGTGATTGATTTTCCGGTAAGGTAAACAAAAAATTATCTTGTCTATCTCTTTCGCATTTGTTGAGGTTTTTATATCAAGTTTGAATGTCGAAAGTTTAATTTGGAATAAACAAGTAGGTAAAAACCACTACAACCGGTTTGGTTTGCACACATTTGTGTATATTCTTTGCATTATGCCTATCAATATTGTGTGAAATTATGTAGTCAAAGGTTTTTATTTCCAATATTATTTCATACATTTTGCAGGATGTGGTTTTAATTGTATGAAAATATTATACAGTTCTCTGAGCAATTCTCTACTGTTAATTATAGGGTGTGTCGGAAATTTCCATCTTCTATCAGCAGATTAAAGAACATAATATCTAACAGCACTCCAAACAGAATATTTTTTTAAGTAGAATTTTTGAGACTGTAATAGTATATTACATACCTAGCGGGGAAGTAGATCATTACAACCCAGGCTTTGTTGGAGACCCGAGGCGCGTAGCGCCGAGGGTCGCTAAAAGCAGTGGATGGAATGATCCTTCCCGTGTTGTATCGATACTATTTTATTCACAATCGCTTAGTTACAAGCTTTTAAAACCGTTAATCTTAAGAAAATTTGTTATTACAATTTAATATTTTTTTCGATAAAGAACTTCATGAAGCTGTTGCTAGGCGATATTACTAATTTATTGGTTTTGACAATTATGTCATAAAATATTCTTTCTGTCACGAAATTTTAATTTTTTTGCTCAAACAAGTACATAATGTCTTATTTTGAATTAACTTGTACTCCTCCGGAAGTCCAAGAAGCTGCGGTTGACGGAATAATTCCGTAGAAAAGCAAAGAAAGGTATTAACTTTTTTTAAAACCAGCTTAACACAATATTGTCATACTTCAGAAAAGTGAGACATACTTCTAGCCGGAAAAGTACTTTACCGTTTTAATGGTAAGAAATGTCTATATTACTGACCGATTGTGAATAAACAATGATAATCATAATAACAATTTGAATTAACTTACCCACAGAATGGTATGTCATTAAATTGAATCCCTTCGTTATATACATAGGCAATTTTCCATTTAGATGAGGCATAACAGTTTTACCATGCTCATCAGATACGTAGACGTATCTGAGAAAATCGTCGACATTGAGTGGAAAATATTTTTCTTCTGGTGCTAACCAAACCAAAGGAGACCATTTTTTCACCAGCTCTTCCACTAAAAAAACAACATAATCTTCAGTACTTAAGCCCCCATTCATATATCCTATTTCGAAGAGAACCAAAAGATGGACAACAAAATTTAGTGATATCACCAGTCGTTACAAATAATTCCCGTAAAACATTTTTTTCACTAGTCATTACCCTTCTGTTTTTCCATCGTGTCCATCTTCCTTTCTTTTTTTTTAGCTCCTTTCTTCGGTATGACTGAAGTCCAGTCAAAACATTTTTTTTTAATTAACAACGTGCTTCGAAACACTAATCGAGTAATAACTGTATAAACTTAGACTTTTTCTCATCAATTGTTTTTCAAAATAGGCTGAAAGTACTTTTGCTTTTGCAAGTTTCTTAACATTTTTTTGTGACACCAACTTTCATAATTGGCATTAATTTTTTCGTTTATACTTTCACACTTTTCAGAGGCTTCGAGCCCTCGACCAACATGTTATCACCCATTTTAAGAAGCGAGTTTGTGATTCTGGAATGACTTTGGGAGTTGGTTTCTTCGTGCCAATTCCCATTGCATTCCAGCCTGTAAGGAGCCATTCTCGCTTCTGCTTTAACATACATAGCAAGAGGTGAGAAATCGAGAATAGATTATATTGCTGCAAGCCTATGAAGTTTTGATACCTCCAGTTCGCCTTTCCTCTGATCTGTTTCAGGCCACCAAACGAAAGCGGGATTTATAGTTTGACGGACTGTAAACGTAGATGCACTGTGAGAAGATCAACTATAAAATTCACGTACCTTGTTTATAAAGGAACGTAAGTGCATGACGTAACGTAAAGGGAACGGACTGGAATGGAAGAGTTGGCCAACTTTTATCTTTTAACAGTGCGTTCTTACGTCCTGCCAATCAAAGGAAATAATTTTGTGTGATGTCAGCGTGTCTATCCGCTGTCATTTAATGTTGCGTTTTTGAATGTTGCATAGATTGGCATAGATATCCTTTGTTTACCGTTTAGTTTAGCGTCGTTTTTCGAGTTTGTGCTTGTCGACACTTTTCCAATGCTACAGCACACAATAGTAGTCCCACGGCTCCACGAAGAATATCTTCATGTATTTCGTAATCCATTGTGATTCAAACTATATAAATATTTAGATTATAATACAAAATTTAAAGCTCAAAACAACGTAGGACACAGGCTGTAGATGATTTGTATAATTTCTAGGTTAATTTGAATGTCGCGATTACGTTACCTCTGCCCATGCACAAAATTTCCGTTCCGTTTATTTATAACTGCAACAATTTTCACATACCGTTCGTTACGTATCCAGTGCGTCTACGTGTGGTATACGTTTACAGTCCGTCAATCTATAAATCCAGCTTAAGGCTTCATAGGTATCCATGGGTACCACCACAGTTGTGTACAGCCGTGAATTTAGTCGCCATGCGTTTCCTGTCGCCCGTTTGGCAGCCATCAGGTTTTAATCCAGCAACTGCACTATTAGCTAATTTCTCGACTAACGCAGAGTCTGACAATCTTCACTGCTACTACCATAATGATCGATATTATGATTGATTCATTCATTCAATTGGGTTGTGTTCAACTGAATCTTTGTATCGTTTCCCATGTTATCTACTTCCATTCCAGAAGCTTTGTGTCTTCTTTGTAGGCCACTAGTTTGACTGTAGGGATTTTCAGTAGTTGTAATGGTTGTATTATTTCCTCTCCAAAGCGCTTCTGTCTGAGTCCATGTAAGTTCTCGCAGAAGCAGAGTATGTGAGTAGGTGTTTCATCATAGAGTTCACTACTCCTGCACATAGGTTCACTAACATTCCCCATTTTGTGCAGGTGTTTCCTCGGGGTGCAGTGTCCAGTCACCAGGTCTGTAACTGCCTTCAAATGTCTCTTACTTAGTTCCAATATCCTGGTTGAGAGTTCCTTGTCTACCTCGTTCAGTAAACTCTTTGTATGGAGGTGCCCTTATGTCGACCCCGATTTTCCCTCTTATGAAGTCTGCTTTAGAGCCTTCTTTAGCTAACTGGTCAGCCATTTTTACCTGTAATCCCCTCATATGCCGGCACCCATATTAGAGACACTTTGCTGTCTCTCGACATTATGATCTTTATATCTTAAATATTTAAATTAGTATTATCTGTTAGGTTTTTAATTGCCTTCTTGAAATTATCAATATATAGCCTCATTTTCCATAATTATGTCTCATCTCGGCGTCGTCTCAAAAACCGAAAAAATCTCGTATTCGATTGCAGCTTTAAGCACGAAACAGTTAAAGATAGGTCGGATGTCCAAATCCATCAATTTTTCACTTTATTTTATTAAAGAAGAAACATATTTATAGGAAATTGATTATTCACCTTGTAGATTTGAAATGTAATCTGTTTATATGGAAATTCTCTTTATCTCGCAGACAACGATAATCTAATCTCTACGTATGAAATAATCATAATAAGCATAAATGTTAGGTTTGTATTATACCACCAAAAAATAATTTCAGTATTGGTTTACTTCCTATTTTGTCAATAACAATGTTCAATCGAGAAAGTACATGTTTCAAATAATGGCGGTAAGTTATTATCTCAATTCACTAACATTTTTCACTTCTCTTACTTGAATTAATATGAAATTTGATTATACATATAAAAACATTTTAATTCAGTTTGAAAAAAAGTTTTCATTTCCGCTAGTAATATTTTATTTGACGTTACAAGTTACTCCTGTCAGATCCAGCGATGTGTCAAATAAAATTCAGTATGACGTTCCAGGTCAAACAAAAATCTGGTTAGTGTTTATTTTGGAGAAAGGTGATTTTATTTAACTTCAAGGATTGTCTTGTCATATATTTAATATATAATTTATAATACCACGAGAGTGAAAATTTTAAATGTCATGAGCAAAATTACCTAAAAGCAACAAACTTGAATACGACAAGAGAAACATTTTACCTTACAAAATTTTTAATTGAGTGGTATTCGACATGACTATTTCACGAGAGAAAAACTATACACATAGATTTGATATATTAAACGTCAAAAAATTGCCGCGACAAGAAAAAATTGCCAGTTCAAAACCTTCAAATTTTGTCAGTTATCAATTTACTCTAGTGAAATAGTCTTGATAATAATAATAACCAATAAAAAGTCTAGTTTTATGAAACTTTTGAGTGGCATAAGATAGATAGATACAGTTTGTTTAACCGTCCTTTGCCGTTACGTCATACATTGTCCAGCTTTATCTCTCATTCATGAAATGGATGAGACGGAATTTTGACGTTATTAACGTATGTCTTAACTAATGTCGACGTACATTTTATTTGTTACCTTTGACAGTTCAGTTGTCATATTTTGATTTGCTCAGTATATTTGGTTATTTTCGCCTTTTCCAACTAATTTTTCATTGGAATGCCGCTTTTACCGTTAAATGCAGTCTACAATGTAAGTATCTACCTATATTCATTCCTTTTTCCTGTTTTTATTGGGATTTTTTTTCAGAAAGAAATTTATTTATTGCTTTTTTTCTCCCATACATGTGTTTTTTGCATTTCTCAGGAATACTTACGAAATTGTTTCTCACAATGACACAGACAATAATTACTATACAAAAATATGAGCATAATAGATATTCTATCTAATTTTACATAACCTTTGGGTTCACCCCAAAAATATAATCGTTTAATACATTTTTAATATATATTATAGGTCCGTAATTTTTTAAATTCAGTAAAAAATCATGCTCAGGGGCGTTAAACATCCCCAAGCTAAAAATTTGAAACAAATCAGTTAAAACAAAACTAAATTATGTAAAAAAGTACGCAACGCATAAATCATTACCAATTTATTCATACAAACACACCTTAACATTCATGTCATTGATTATAATTTTGAGGTTAAGTGTAAGATAACATTTAATTAATATAGGAAAAACGTAAAACAGCAGAATACGTCACTGATTATGACGTAACGGCAAAGGATGGTTGAACAAACTCTAGATAGATATTTATTCCACAAAATCACAATATAAAGTACAAAGCATAATATATAGAAATTTAATAAAATACACAGTGATTTTAGCCTAAGCGTTGGAAATAACAAAAAAAAGAGAAAAAAAGTTTTTAGTTAAAATTTGTAAGAAAGAATTCTGAGATATTATAAAAAACATACTGATGTAGTAGTTGTTTAATTTTTCTTTTAAATTTGTTGTTTGTAAGATTTTTCAAATCTGAAGGTAAATGGTTATATACTCTAATACCTGAATATAAAGGGCCATTTCGAGTGCGACTATATTTATAGTTTGGAGGTATTATGTCTTGTTTCCGAGTAGGATATTTATGTCTGTCATTTGTGGTAAGAAGTTCATTTTGATGCTTGTGAATTCATAAAGAAGTTTTGTAAATATGGTTATTCTATTTACTTTGAAGAATGGTCTACAAGAAGTACTAGATTTTAAGTTGAAAAGCTCTCTAATTGCTCTTTTTTGAGCCATGAATACGGAGCCTGCGGATACAACAGTCTCCCAAAATTCAATACCATATTGCATTATACTATGAAATTGAGCGAAATACACCGTTTTTGCTACAAATATGTTAGTATGTTGTTTTATTGCTTGCAATGCAAATATATATTTGCTAAGAGATTTATTTAGTTGATTTATATGAAAGTTCCAGTCAAGCTTGTTATCAATGTGTATGCCTAAGAATTTTATGTTGTGAGAAGAGGTGATAGTTTGTTGACCTATATTTATAGCAGCTTCGTCAGAGTCTCGATATAGGTTGAAGGATATATTTTGAGTTTTGCCGATGTTCAATGCTAATCTGTTAGCGAGAAACCAGTCCGATAGCCTTGCATGACGGTAGTAGAAGAAAGTAATAAAGAATCTCTGTTTGTTCCGCTGACAGTTATACTGGTATCGTCGGCAAAAAGAGAAAAATAAGCATTGGGAAAATTTACAACCAAATCATTCATATATATAAGAAATAATGTTGGTCCCAAGATAGACCCTTAAGGAACTCCGCATTGAACATCGACGCAACTATAGTAGTATTGATCGCACCTGTTATCGACGGTATGATTAATTCGTACGCACATTTTACGGTTCGATAAGTGAGACTCGAACCAATCATGTGGTGCACCTCGAATACCATAATAATACAACTTTTCTAATAACAATTTATGGTCAACGCAATCAAAGGCTTTTGACAAGTCACAAAATATTGTTTAAGTTCTAAGATTTCATGTAACTTCTTAATTAGAGCAAACGTTGCATCAGTGGTACTAAGATTCTCTCTAAAGCCAAATTGACATTGAGTAAGTATTTTGTATCTATTTAAATAGGAAATTAATTGCTTGTTTACACATCATTATAATAATTTTGAAATAGATGATAATAAGGAAACACCACGATAATTGTTAGGATCAAACTTAACATCCTTTTTGTGTAAAGGTATGACTACTGATTTTTTAAAAGCATCAGGAAATATTCCATTGACGAGCGACATGTTGAACAAATAGGTTAAAGGTCCTTTTAGTGAACTTCGTACCAACTTTTAGTTAAGTTGTGTCTACATAAAAACATTCATTTTTTGTTAGATAAGTTTCATTACTATATCTCTTTTTGTTTAAATAAGTTTTAAAGAAATGAATATACTTTATTGTCAAGAAAAGTTGCTATAATTTTATGAACAAAGGAAACCAAAAACTTGACAATAAAATAATAATGTAGAATAATTTCAGCGTTAATATTACATGGGTAATTCAAGTAGGAAATTATGTTTTAACAACTGGTAGATTCAAAAATAATTTTCATTCATTTTAATTACATTCCAAAACAAATTGAAATATTTTCAAACACACTGCAATATCATAAGTCATAGGGAACAGTTTTGGAATTTACACAATCAAAATGGAATCAAATTATCTCACAATTTATATCTACAAACGACTTCTATTTGAAGCTACAGCCAAATCCCATGCATCCCCAATGCAATTTAATGTGGTGCATTTTAGGGAGCGCATTGAGTGTTGTTTTAGTGAGTTTCTTAAGTTGAAAACCAAAATAATTTTGAATTGTTAAGCATGCCTTGAGACAATTTAGGTATAAAACTCCGTAGTATAAATGGATCACCCTGTATATCACTAGACCGGTTTCACAAATTAAAAGAATGGGGTCATTTTCGATAATTTTTTTATTTTAGTTTTAAAAAGTCACAATTTTATCCAACCGATTTCACCCTCAAATTCAGTGTTAAAATATGGCCAGCTTTGATACGGGGCGTGTCCAAGCTGTGACGTCAAATCAGCCTACTGGCGACGAGCCCGGCGGTTAGGTTAGGTTAGGCTTCATATAGCCGAGTACACTTAATGTTGGTTTAATTCGGTATTTTCGGCGAATTTTGCATGTTAGTTGACGTTTATGTTTGTTTTTAATCAATAATAATTATAAAATGAGTGACAAAAAGAGCAAATACAAGTATTGCATAGTACCAGATTGTCAAAGTACAACCGTAAAAACTCCTGAAAAACTTTTTATTTCGTTACCCAACAATTTGAAGGTTGGAAAACTTTGGCAGAAAGCTATGCGACGTACTACATTTGTTTCTAATAAGGGATCAAAGTATTGTTGTGAAGAATTTTCTCGTTGTTGATGCTGCAGCCAAGTTAGACTTTTTCCAGTAACAAGCTTTTCCGTATAGGAGAAGGATCCTCGGTTCTTCGGTGTAGCCACATTAAGAATGACACAGCATGCTTGCAGCCCCCCTCAGACGCAGGACAATCGTGGCATAAAACTTCGTCCACACAATTTTTAATCGTATGAATTTTACACGAAACATTATAATTTTTAGATTTTATTTTATGTTCTGGAGTGAGCTTTGCTTTAACAAAACAATAAGATTGGTCTTGTTTCACTTGAACATAACCAATGGCGTTATCACCATATCTGAAATGTAATTGAGCCTAAAAACAGCTATATCCAAGTAGGTACATAAAAAAAAATCGCATAACATGAATTGATAAGACTGATATTCGTGTTTGTTTATTCTTAGAAAATCCATGAGTTAACGCCAAAGAAGCAGTAATAGCCAAATGATAACTCTAACTAATTTGTATGTTAGAATGTGTTCTAGGATTAGACTAAAAAATCAGAAATAAATATGCAAATAGAGCTATTTAGGTTATTCCACCTCCACAGATATTCTTTATATTCCAATTTTATCACCACACTACCCTGTATACGACCTCACGTGTTTATTTTTTAAATTTTATTCGCCTGCTTATAAATTGTACCCATTTACGTTTACGATAACGAATACGATTGCGAACACTACTTCCTTTTCCATTTTCACACCTGTTAATTCCGCACTGATATAGTCCTTATTTTGGTTAAAATACTGCATAACCATTATTACATCGGCCATCGGCAAATTGCCAGAATCGCCTTTCAAATACCTTTTTCCAACGAAACCATTTCGGATGATTAGATTTGCGTACAAAGCCGTTCTACAAATTAATTATTACACTAGTCTTTACGCCTGGAACCACGATACTGCCGAGCTCCACGGCTGAAGTGACGTCACGTTGGTGCCTTTCGTTCAAGGGGCGGAGCTAACTTTACATTCTAATATCTCGGATAGTTTTGATTTAATCGATTTAATTTTTTCAGGGTAACTATAAATGGAGCGGATTTATTGGAATTTTAACCAATAATGTAAAAATGTAATTGACCTGAATGGCTCCATTAAATGATCCATCACAACTCATTACCAACATTTAAATAACTCTATATATTTCCATATTAATAGCCCGCTCTGTATGCAATTTCCTTTACTTTTTAGATATGGCAGCTATGCAGTCCAGTGGGAAATGGTATCATTCGAGTACACCGTACTCGAAATAGGAGATTGTGTAATTGGGGCGGAGCGGTATTAATTTTCTTCTTGTTTACATATCTCGAACTAAATTTATTAAGGTCTACGTACACCCGACAATACGAAATATCCAACGATAACATTATCGATTTGGAATCCGATAAAGCATTATTATCATCACAAACTACTAAGGGTATTTCAACTAACAGCTCTTTCGATGTATCCTACATTCAACGGAAAATATTCCAATACAATCAAGAACAAATTATTCACAATCAAAATACTTTTGAAGCGCTACAAACAGATTCTATTGTTATAGTTATTCAGGTACACGACAGAATTTCGTACTTACGTCATCTAATTGATACTTTAGCTCAAGCAGGTAATATTTCTCAAGCACTTGTGATATTTTCCCATGACAACTACGATGAAGAAATTAATGATTTAATTAAAAGCATCGATTTTTGCAAAGTTATGCAAATATTTTATCCTTACTCCATACAATCTCATCCCAACGAGTTCCCAGGTAACGATCCCGGTGATTGCCCAAGGAACATAGATAAAGAGGAGTAAGTAACTTAGTTCTTTTGATGTTACCAACATGTTCTATAAAATTCCTACAAAAGAGTGCATAAGACTTGTAAGAAAATCACTAGAGGATAAAAATATTAATCCATGAATAATATCAGATATACTTGATTTGTTTGATGTATGTATTAATTAGAACTATAGTAAAAGTCACGAATGTTTCTCGTTACGTCATAACTCAAACATCCGAATTAAATCAGAAAGACAGTTTTCACCAGCGGTGCATCATTGTTAGAGGGTTCGACATGTATTTCTGGTGATCTAATTTTGAGATGAAATAAATGAAGACCAAATTTAACATATCATAGCTAGACTGAAATTTGAAATTCTACAAACAAATAGTTAAAGTCTAACTAAAGTCAGTGTGATGACCATAAAATAAAGCAATGTTGTCAGATATATTTTCGAAAATTGTTGGGCTCACTATACAAATGTTTCCCATTACTTCAGTAAACTGTTAGCTCGTGATGTTCTCAGAAAGCTAGTTTGTAAAAAAAAAAAAAATACATAATATAAATTTATTAGTAAGCATTAAAAAAAGTCGCTCGAAATTACTGTAAAAAGAGAAATTAATTAAAACAACTTTTTGTATGTCTACTATATTTAAGAAAATTTTGTATATCTGGCAACGCATTGCAGGTGTTCATAAACTTCCGAGACAATACAATCATCAAGTACATTATTGTTTATATTATAACGGAGTAACGGGTCAGTTACAGGCGGACTAACTGTAACTAAAAAAAAATTAAGCTCCGAGGGTGGCCTGCGATATTAGAGAGATATTAGTATTGTGTCTCGATTCAGGGGCGTGTGTGAATTTTGTTTTAAAGAAATATTTAAAATAATAGTAGTAAATATCTAGTATCTATTTCTTGGTCGAATGAGTTTAGTGAATTGATATCAAAATAATATTTATTTGTTCGTGGACTTGAGTGAATTGATATCAATACAATATTTATTTGTTCGTAGACGTTAGGGTGAGTTTTATGATTATAATTTATTTGTAATTAATTAGAATAGCATTTTGGAGAAACGACAGTCCAAGATGATGCGCGGGAATCTAATAATTTGGTGCCACAAACAAATGCAAATGACTTAGCAATAAATAATACCGATGATAGGGCCGAATTTAAGAACAAAGATTTACATGTTAAGTGTCAACGTGTTGTTTTAAATATGTACGCGTGTTTGAAAAATTGAAAATTCTGAAATTTATGATAATGCGGTTATCGCGAGAATTCACGAATTAACGTTAATCGGGTTTACAACGATTTATAAAGTAATAGTACCAAATTTAGAACTGATTCGTGATAAATTGCGGGATATTCCTGAATATACTTATCAATGTTTTATTGAATTGTGGATTCAAATATAAGAAGTTAGATAATCGAATGGTGATAATGGAATCTCGGCGTATCGTTGAACTAAGACAGGAGTATTTGCGCAAAATAAAAGGGTATCGTGATTCAAATAGAACTAGGTATAATTTATTTAGACGAAACTTGGTTTGATACGCATGATGTTGTCAAGTATGGTTGGGTTGACGATACAAAAAACTGTTCTTCAGATACTCCGAGTTCTAAAGTAAAACGCGTTATTATTGTATTACAAATTTTATGAATTTTGTATGCAGGCTGACTTTTTTCATTCAAATTGATATAGTGGATTAACATTATTTCACAATATTTGAATTTATAAAAAATTTATATGCACGCCATTGGGCGGCTTTTTCCTTTAAGGGAATTGAAAATATGGTTCATCACACTGACTTTAGTTAGACTTTACCAAACTCACTTTCGTGATTTTCACTATATTTTACTTTTGACAATGACGTAAGTGTATATTCAAAATGAAGGTTCACCAATGGGAAGCCCCATATCACCAATTTTTGGACAGCTTAGGAAGAAAAATCTTTTAATGTAACATTCCAAAAAATATCTTATTTTGGTATAGGTATGTAGATGACATATCAGCTTGTTTCGTAGGTAATGAACGATAATTATATATATTTATATTAATAATTTACATCCGAAAATTAAAGTGCAGATCAGTTCACAAATCAGTGCAAATTTCATTACCTCTCCCTCATTTGTTTGTGCTCAACATTTCAGGAGCATACTAACTATAATAGATATATTACCTTAATGTTTATTAACCAGGTTTTTACGTTGCTATCTAAATTGCTTGATATATACAATTAGCTTCCAATGTCAAATACTGATATTTTATCATTTACCAATTAACCTTGACATCTAAATGTAAATACAGTCATTACATGCCTGGAAAAATAATTACAGTAAATCAGAATATTGATACATTTCCACATACACAAGTTTTCAATATATATTATTTTTTTCAAACTGAATAATTTGTGAATGTCTTACTGCGACCAGGTACTCATTTCATGACACGGTAAGAAAATATGGAAGGGAATGGAAATAGTTGGGCCTGTCGAGATCGGCTGTTTGAACCATGTTAATTTGCCTATGGTTTGAGCTGAACACCGTGTAAGCGATAGCTTTTGCTGGGTTGAATGGTGGCTCGCTCGATGATGCCATTTATTCTGAGCTGCCACTGTCGCTTGTATCAAAAATCTCAAACTAGTGGCGCAAGCAGAATGAAAATTATGTTAGGATAGGATAGAAGAAGGAATCTCCAATCACATACTTGAGAAAAGCACAGCAATCCAGAATCCTAGAATCCTATGAGTCTACTGGATGGAAGAGGGACAGTTATCTAATCTGAAGCTTGCAGATATCCTAAAATTCCTTCGGGAAATAGGTCTAAAGAAACTATTAGTTTGTGAGACTTTTATCAGGAATTAACTAGGGGAAAGGAAGCAGAATAGATGCCAGTGAATGTCATTCCAGTTTACATACTAAGCTAGTTGCCAGCTGCTGTGACCCTAGTGTGACCCGCACTTTAGAAAAGTCGATTATGGTATAAACCATAAGCTATCAAATATGTATATGAAGCTTCTTAACTTTTTCATACTTTGTTGCATTGATTTGAATATCCACGGTAAGGTTCAGATCCAATAAAATAGCTTTGGACCTCATTTTTAGCGAAGTTGCCGGAAGCCATTTAAAAACTAATTGAAAATTAAGAATTACTTCCTCCCCAAGCGTCGGGTGTTTATTTTTTTTATAAAAAAAGTTCCCCACATGCGTGTACGTTGTGAGAAATATAAGAACTTTATTTTATTCATTAAAATTTCCAAAATCCTGATTTTCTTGTTTTGTTTTAGAGCCATAATAAAAAATTGTAATAATGCTCTCGATTCTGACATGTATGGTCATTATCGCGAAGCTAAATTCACTCAGACCAAACATCATTGGTGGTGGAAAGCTAATAGAGTTTTCAACCAACTTGATGTTACCAAAGGACACGAAGGATTAGTAGTATTTCTTGAAGAAGACCACTATGTCGTTGAAGATTTTATACACGTATTGAAATTAATGGAGGCCAGCAGTAAAGAAATTTGTCCGAGCTGCAATATTTTTTCCTTGGGAACCTATTCCAAGACAAATTACTATAAAACAGACTCTGGGAAGGTGAATATCATGATTGTATGGAAATGTTTTTTCACTCTCTCAATTATTTTGTCTACTGTCGTTGATTTGACATATGTAATAAATTATGTAGTATTTTTTAGGTCAAAACATCTTCATGGATCAGCAGTAAACATAACATGGGAATGGTTTTCAATAAATCGACATGGTTGAGTATTTTGGAGTGTACTGATAGCTTCTGTACCTACGACGATTATAACTGGGATTGGTCCTTACAATTCACATCCCAGCATTGCTTGAAACAAAAACTTTATGTTATGGTGCTCTCTGCTCCGAGAGTATTCCATACTGGAGAATGGTATGCTTCCAAATTGTTCAATTTTGCTTTTGCTTACTTCTCAAATATCCTGCTCAACGTGGGGCCAGAAATACCAGTAATGGCGCCCAACGTGGGTCAAGAATTATAATTAACTAGGGCGTAACCTTGTTCCACATTTCATCTCAACTTTTTTAGCGGTCTTCACCACATGAAGAAGAATTGTGAGCCTACCGCTGTGATATCAAAGATAAAAGATGACTTGAAGTTGGTGCGAAACTATTTGTATCCGAATAATTTGGTCATGGCAGGCGAAAGTAAAGGCAGTGCATTGATTAAAGCAAATGGAGGCTGGGGTGATAAAAGAGATCATGAGCTTTGTATTATGGTAACAAAACAATAGACATTTTTTCTATTTAAATTTAATTTATACAGTATTAATAAAATGTGTTTTTTTATATTAAAATGGATTATTTCTTAATGCACTGTGTTGAAATTTTCAAACTATTATCACTGCACGCCTGTGAATAACTCACGCAAAACGAACGAAAGCTCAGGACCCGTATCTTTGAACGTTCGACTATTCGCGAGAACGTCGAATGGATTCATTCGTTGGCAAGTCGAATATTCGAGATTTCGAAGATACTGCTCGAACATAACAAATCCACTCCCATTACATGAAATACGTGGGAGCATTTGGTCGAACGTTCAAAGATACGGCTCCAATTCTCAACTTGCCCTTGCGTTACGCCGAAATTCCCATTTCATTCGGAAATTAGGAATTTTTTATAAAGATCGACGAAAAAGTGTAATATGCACCTTGGCAAATAACTGTTTATTGTCTCGCCTACTTGCTCAATCAATTTGCAGACTCGACTACAATAGACATGTTTGTCCATTAATTATATGTATGATGGTAAATGGACAGGTACAAGTTTTCCAAACTTATGAATGTATGAAACAGCATTGAAAAAAAATAAACTTTCACTTTCGTACAGAATGTATCATATTATGAGTATTGAATAAAAATTTCTTAATTAGCATGATTAAAATTATATTGTTGCAATTCTCTATAGCAAAAGTTTCTCAAAAGTCAAGCTATTGACATAGTTAACGAGTGGTGAATAAAAAACAATAATTATTAATTATGTGCAATAAAATGTTAATTGTTATTCAATCTAATAAAAAGATGGTAAAAGAATGTGTCATAGATACTTCATTGGTGGAGGTTATCTTGAATATTAATTATACCTGAATTACAACTATTTCAAAACATTTTTGTAACATTTACTAAGGCTAGTCATGAATTATTGGCTCATAATATTATTTTCTCCACGACTATTTGATAATATTATAAAGTTCACATTTTACGTCTGTAGTATTTTGGAATTTAATTCAGATCAACAAATTTTGAAACTAAATAATACTTAATGCAGCAAAATTACAAAAACTAATTCCATTAAAAGAGATATTTCGTTGTATAGCATAAAACATGGTACATCTTTGGGAAAAATATAGCACTGGTGCAAAAGAAAAACGACAAAACTATTTCTATTTAGGGTTCAAGTTCAACAAAATTATAAACAATCGATCTCAAAAATCGCAGCAGCGGTATTTAAGGTCCTTAACTCTTCTGAACGTGCTTATCTTATCAATAATTATTCATTCATTTTCGATTTTAATTCTGTTTAATAGTTCCCTCTGGATACAAATGTCTAAAATATCTTCAAACCAAACTATGTAACTGTAAAGAATCCCTTAACAAAATGTCTAATATGGGTTCCGGTACATGAGGGGAATGCAGGTAATGAAATGGCACACCATTAGCTAAAGAAGGTTCTCAAGGAGGCTTCATAGGTCCTCAATCGTTTTGTGGAATCACAAAAGATTGCATAAGAGGGGAAATCGGGAACCGGCTAGATAGGGAAAACCAACTCAAATGGAGGTCGACAAAGGTACATACAAAGAGTTTAATGAACAAGGTAGACAAGGAACTCTCAACCAGGCTTTTGAAACTGAGTAAGAGACATTTGAAAACAGTTACCGACCTGGTGACTGGACACTGCACCCTCATCTGCACAAAATGGGCAAAGTTAGTGAACCTATGTGTAGAAAATGTGAATTCTACGATGAAACACCTACTCACATACTCTGGTTCAGCGAGAACTTACATAGATTCAGACGGAAGAACTTTTGGAGAGGAAATAATAGAACCATTACAACTATTGAAAATCCCTCCAGTCAAACTAGTGGCCTACATAGAAGACACAAAGCTTCTGGAATGGAAGTAGAAAACATGGGAAATGGTATAAAGATTCAATTCAAGTGCCTGGGCTGTTAAGCACAATCCAATCGAATGAATGAATGAATATAATGTCATTTTATTAACCTAATATTTGGCATAAATGACAGTTAATGCCTGACTGATTGGTGGGTAGCGTATTTCAAATCTGATAAAAGAATGGGGACTGCTACCACAGCGCTCACATCTGATCAGTTGACAAAACACGCGTCCAGCAGAAAATTGCTGATTGCTTCGGTAGCGCTACGTTGGGATGAACGCGACCAATGTTTTTGACTTGATCCTCTACGTTTCTGATCCCTTCCATAAAACATAAACCATCATAAATCGTCTTAGTCATCATAATTGGAGTATGTTTCCAAGCCGTTGAAAATGTATGTCAAATTAAGTTTATTCAATATTCTTCTTTTTACATTGTCATCTTGTTAAGCCTGGATAGTTATTTATTCATATGTTGATACTACAGCCCTTACCCCTGTTTGCACCGAAAATTGTCCAAACTCGGCTTAACTAAGCCAGCTTTGATATTAAAGCTCAGCTTAAACCTCAATACATTGCACCAACCAACATTAAACCAAACTTAGCTAAGCGCAAAGAAAGTCTGGCAACGATGTAAAAATTCGCTCTGTCACCCGTGAAAGAGGGGAGAGGGGAGAGGGGAGAGTATTTTCTTATTTGATATTTTGTGAATAATTTTTGAGATGGAAAACGAAAGCTGCAAACAGAACAAAGTCACAAGATATATATGACAAATCACAACATGAGCAGTCTAACCTCAATTATAATTAAGCCTAGCTTAAGCCGTCAAAATCGGTGGCTCAACATTAAGCTAAGTTTAATACATTATTCGTGTCGGTGCAATCGAATTTCCAAAATAAGCCAAGCTTAAAATTAAGCAATGTTTAAAAGCTTGCGGTGCAAACGGGCATTAATCACATTCTCTAAAAGCGTGCGTCTGTAAGAGCAGCAATCAAATTTAGCAATGGGCCATTATCAAAATAAGGAGCATTCTCACCAATATATAAAATTTTAATAATGTCAAACTCAGATTGCATTTAATTGAATTTGCTCTAGGTATAGTTGAATACAAAACGTTTTTACAAATATTTTTTTTTATAATAATAATAATATACTTATAGGTATTTCTCTCTATTATTACAATGGTACATGAGCAGAATTTATCCAATATGCTTAAATAAGTGATTTTTAATACAAAATGTATCTAATAAAATAGGAATAAGCAGTTATACATCACCTTTTCTAAATTCAGCCAACCGTTGACACTTTCCAACCTGAAGTACAAACAAATATATAAACAAAAACACACAAAACTGCCGGCCAATGACCATGTCCAGTAGAACTCATGTCTATCCAATCAAAGATCACTTTTATTACTACCTCTTCATAAATATATTAAGTCTATATACCCACTAGTTAGTAAGCTACGAATTTCCTAATGAGAACTTCCAACAACTGGTTGAAAATCGTTTACACAAATTCTTTATAATATCTGTAACGGTTGTCGGCTACCTCTTCAAATGTTACACAAATCAATATTAGGTTTACTTGTTGTTAATTCGCCGTTATATATATTAAGAGTTAAGAGGCATCTTTACCGTAAAATGAATGTTTATAAATAAGAGAGGTGAAAATACTGTATTATAAAAGAACAAGAAGAACGTGTATTTAGAACTACTAAAGCGTTACCACTTATCTTGACCTACACATCTAAAAGCAGTGGCGGAGATTTCAATTTGCACATTGTAAAATGTGGTCTGGTTCAAAAATAACAACTCTGTCTACAGACTGTGAGAACATTCCAGCTAGAAGTTGTAGCACTGTTAAGGTAAGAGTTTGGGGAAAATACCATTGCCGTATAATACTCCGACAGCCAAGCGGCCATAAAAACAAACAATTCCATGCAGATAAATTACAATCTAGTTTTGGGACTATTTGGACACGTTACAAGAGCTAGGCAGTCTTAATAGATTGTCCTTAGCCTTAGTACCAGGCCACTCACATTGGCAGACACAACCATATGCAGGTTTTGGCAGGAACACGTACTGTACTACTGCGAAGGCTGAGGTTTTCGTTGAGATGGGAGAAAAAACAACAACCCCTACCAACATACGAATGACCTGAGGTTTGACATTCGAAGTCTAGTAAAAAGGACGAGTATAGACAAGGAACTCTGCAGAGGTCGTAAGGGAGAGGTTCTTAAAAGCATATAAGCCGCTTATTTATCTTATCTCCTCCTACTTTAATTAGAAGGAGTTACAGAGTTGGGCGAATTAATGTGAACACATATTTACGAAAATAATTTGTACTCACCACTTTAACTATATTTACTACGACAAGAAAATGTTTACTATTAATATTATTCACACATTATTTTTGGGTGATGCATAGCGAAAGTTAATGCAATCGTGGGGTCCGGTAGAGTTCGCGACTCTCGGAATTTAGCAACAATTTTTTTATTAGAAAGCCTAAAAAATCGCTATTAAAAGTCTACCAGAACTTAATTTTGCTCTACAAACAAATTATTATATATCCTTTCTAATGCGATTACTCTTATTATATTTATTCATATACCAAGGACGAAAAACTGTCTATTATAGTCGAGTCTGCAAATTGGTAGTCGAGGCGCATCCGAGACTTGCAAGCAGGCGAGACAATAGACAGTTATTCGACGAGGTGTATTACATTTTTTCGCACCACAGTCTTATTATTCACACGTAAACTCTAGCGGATTTCGTAAGTAATTAATTTGACAGCAGCAAATGACAGTTATTGTCACAGCGGACGAAAAGTACTTGACGTCAAAAATAGACGATTTGTCATCCGGAAATTAGTAGGTACTTTAAATGTCATTTTTTGTGAAGGACGACGAAAAAATATATTTAAAAAACGTTGAGAGTATTTAATAATCTAATACACAAACAAGGTACCTACGTTATTTTGTGTTTTATGTATATCAAGAAAATGTTTCTGAAGCTAAAAGAGGTAAATAAAAATGATATGAGAATAAAGACAGACACATATAATAACCTTAGAGTTTATATGTATTGTTGACAATCAATTTAATAATATGAAAAAATTAAATAAATACCAAGGTAATGAAATATTATTTTTACGCCACTGGATAAATTACATACACTGGTTTCCAATCATAATTTCTCGTCATTATTTTCGGCTCGTTACAAACAATGTACTTTGAATTCTCTCTATTTCATAATAATCTTCAACTTCCTTTTATGCTCTAACAAATAGCACTTCAAACGATATTTTTCTATTTTGAAATAAACCTACAACTTACACTTTATTAAAAAAATCAATGAAACGTTCATTGAAATTTTATCAATACTTATTATGTTTTTAAAATCATTATGAATTATAGTAGACCACCCATCTAGCAAAATAGACCCCTAAAAAATGAAATAGATGGATTTTTATAATGTTGTTGTATCGACGTTCTTACAACTCATATCATACGACAAAGAAATATTGTAAATATTTAAATTTTATAACAGTTGCATAACGTACGATAACGCGTACGATAGCGAAGTTAAAAGTTAGCTGTATAAATAGTTGCATTAGAGTTACTTAAGAGAAGTAATAAGCTTTACGCTGAAGTAAATGTTGTCAGAAAAGTTAGCTGCGCAAATAAATTAAGTCTTTAATATTTTCAATATGATTAACAACAGATATAATAACTCCATCTCACAACGCCATAATAATAATGCCGTACATTGGATCTTACACCTCTGTCATGACACAACGCAAACGTTCACACATGCCTAAAGGTGCGTTTTCACCAAAAAAGCGAGCACGAGCGAACATTCGTGTATGTTTGTTCGTGTTTACTCAGCATATTGATATCTCGTTCATACCAGAGCGAATATGTTCAAGTTCGGAGTTGATCCATCTACTTTGTGCGAGCAGTGCGAGCGTGGTAAATATGACTGACCATGAAAAATTATTGTTAGCTAGTGCTGATCTTTTTAATTTCTGCGCTATTAGTCCATAACTCGGCTAATTCTCTCCAAGCATCTTCTTTTTTATTTCTATTTTTGTAAAATGGGTCCGAAGAATTCCATAAAACCGGCCGAATACGATAGCCGTCTATCAATTACAACACACTATCATTAGAACATTCCATTTTAAATTTGGGTCACTAAAAATACCTACAAATAACCGAATTAATATTTAATTTAAAATGTAAATAACAATTTTCCACGTGGTGGCCCGGCAAAGTTGCATACAGCAAAGCGCAAGCGATCGATGTGCGAGCGCTTTTGAAGATTAAAATCCCGTCCACACTAAACAAGCACGAACAAGTATTTTCTTTGATGTACCGCCTTCCTCTCGATCTTTTTCGAACGCGAACAAGCAAACGTTCGATCGCTCGCTAGCCCGTACTCACCAGAAAATTATTGATGCAGAATGCTCGCTCGCTCTTGTTCGCTCGTGCTCGCTTTTTTGGTGAATACGCACCTTAATAAAATATTCTTGTGACAATTATTCTATCCGAATTTCAACAGTAGAAAACAAAATCATTGTAATAGCGATTTTGTCTGCATTATAAAATACTTTCTTAATAGTTCTATAAATGTTCGTTAAATACTCTTAAGCCGCAGAATAAGTGTAAATACTGCTACACAATAGTTTTATAGCAGTTCCCAAATAGTTTTGTAAATGAATTGTATTAGTAATCTTGAAGACATACTTATAGGACAGTTATATAATCATTATCCTATAACGGTTGTGTATTTTACTAAAGGAACTGAACTGTTGTATAAACTGGAGACCTTTTTGGTTGTAAAGACATTGTATAATGGTTTATAGCCACATTATAAGATTTTCACGTTTCTATAAAATATGCTGTATTGGGCGGAGTAGAATTCAGTGAGACCTCTGGCGGAAAAAATTGTAGTTGTCGCAACGAGTAAAATAATTCGTTTTGCATTGATTTTGTATTATATTTAAGTCAACGTAATTACCGTAAATTCGTACTTTATCTGTTTAATTTTGTGTCAGTGACAAGCTTAAAACTGTGGTTTTCTATTCAACTCAACTGTCATCATTTCTGAGGTAATATTGTTATAATAATCAGAGATATTATGGAAGAGGTTATGTTATTCTATTTTTTGTTTTCATTGCAGATCAAGTTTGATTGCAATATTTTGTACCTTTTTTAAAGTTTTATACTTTGAATTATGTCGCTGCATAATCGAAACTGTTGTGGATTTGGTTGCACTAGCCGTAAAGGGAAAAATCCCGATTTATCTTTCCATAAATTTCCTCCCATGTGAAGAATGGTAAATATTGAAAATACGTTTGGAGTTATGGAAAATATATCTCAAAGAAAGGCTAGGACAACGAAAGGAAAAATGGGGAAACCAGTTACAGATAGTATATGTCCGTGTGTTCTTTACATTTTAAAAGGGAAGACTACTATAGTCAAGGTTAGTACCAAGTGTGTAATAGTTATAAGTTAATAGTGGATGGTATAGTTTATATTTGTAAAGGTGAACAGTATATAAATGAGTAACATATTCTTCAGGTCTTGGTAAGAAAAAGTATCTTCTTTTAAATGCAGTACCTTCCTTAAAACTACCACAGTCAAGCCACGACCACGACCATTAGTTCATAAATTTTGCATTACGTTTGTACAAAAATAATTAAAACCAAATTCAAAAATAATAAGTGTTTTTATTTATTCAATACATACAGTATTCACAATGAAGAAATCCAAAAGGTAAGTCACAATAAAATTTACAAACATAAACATAATTAACACTCCCGGTAACACTTAAAAAGTTGAACACCTATTACTCCAAAAATAAAAATATCAGGAGTCAAAATTTAGTTTAACAACACAAATTACTAAAGCACAATCAAAGAAAAAGCAAAAGTTTTTCAAAACACACACTGAAAATAACTAAAACAGCAAAATAAAACCACTTAAATATCAAAGGGCTTATACGGCAGCTGATTTGTTTTACTCGTTGCTAAGATGACATTGACATTTCAGAGCGCCATCTATCGAATTCTACTTTTCCCAATAGCAGTTCTTACAGCATTTATAAAATTAGTTTTGCTGGTTGGGCATGTAAGAAAATTGTGAAAAGAATTGTGATGAAATAATGCTCTTAATTTTTCTCGAGATATGAATATAGGTATGTCAGAATTCATTCTAATTTAGCTGATGCAATATGATGTTAAAACTTATCATAAGTGGATAAAGATAACACAGTTTTCAATCCAATGAAGGAAATGTAACCGCAATTAATGATGATATTAGCTACGATGAAATAAAACAATTTAATTTGTTTAAATCTTCATTATATATGAACTAAGTTCAATATACAATTCGTGACGCGTTTCAATAACACAGTAGCTTTCTCAAGCGAGTGGAGTAGATATTAGCTTAATAATTGATTTGGTACAAGAGAGACTGTTTTCAAGCATACATTTTATTATAAATATTACTTATATTTATAAAATTCTTCTGTACCTATAATATGTAATGCTACTTCTCTTAAGCGAGTTCCAGTGAGTCAAAAATCAGTTCACAAGTTGTCCCAACAGTCGAGTTAAAACTGAAGTCGTCCTAAACATCTGGACCGATTTCGATGACATTTTGGTGAATACCTAGATGGTTTAGAGTCACAATTAGTCCCGGTAGGTGGCGGTGTAATCGGGTTTACACTGAGCCCCTCTGCTTAAAGCACAAGTAAAAATTGAAAGAAGCATCAATCAGTTTGACTTGTCAAAAGAAAATTAGTAATTTACTAATTTTTTAATGTAGGTCCAAACATTTAATTTATTTATTAGGGGCTAGATATACAACCTGCATAACTAGTTAGTAGTATTCGATGTTGCCTACTTATGAAGTACGCTAACAAGAATTTAATTTAATTCGTGCTTTGAATAAATTTGAGAACCATTTAAATAAGTCTTGTTGCGTTTGAGAGTACCTACAGTCAACTTTTATTTTGTTGGTAACAAAGAAATTACCAACTTTCTCCCCAAAATTGCATGCAAGCTGCAATACAAATCGAACCAGAACGATTTGGGACAAGAGCTTAAAATGGCAAGAGAAATGCGAACTGTAAAGCGGACATTACGAAACCCTTTCGTAACCACTGCGCTACGGACGGTTCCTACCCATCAAGTTTTGATTACTATAGCTCATGCCATAAGTGAGAAATAAAAATTTACTATAAAATACGTAGATATTAATTATCTAGAATTGAAAGCAAAAGTTAAATACTCCAAGTCTGCTTATTCCATATCCCAATTATTATATATAGCTTAAACGATGAAATAAAACAATTTAATTCGTTCAAATCTTCATTATATTAGAACTACGTTCAATATATATCCGTGACGCGTTTCGCTAGCACTGTAGCTTTCTCAAACGTTCCTCAAACGATCACGTTACCGTTTGAGAAAGCTACTGTGTTAGCGAAACGCGTCACGGATATACAGTGTGACCCATTTTGTTTGGAAGCACCCCTATAAAATCCGCATTTTTCAACCGATTTTGATTTAGTCTTTTTTTTTAGATTCAGTATCAAAAACAGTGTTTGAGCACAAATTTTCATACCATAAGAGCTATTTTCAAGGCACTCTACGTTAATTTTTCTTTGCCAAAAAAGACGAAAGTATATTAGGCATTTTTTTTTCTCAAATATGACTACACCACTGGATTCAGAATCATCACAAATGTAAACTATCAAAATTTTATAAAAAAAGTTTTATTAACAACAAAGTTTCACTACATGAATTTGGAAAAATTTGTTTTTTAATTAATTTTTTACTAAGAATGTAGACACATTTTAAAAATGGCAACATGGTAAACAAAAACTAGGACTCAAACATATTGCACTGTGAAAATTCGAAGCCGAAATTTTAAAAGACAGGATAATAGGTCCATTCTTTTTTGAGGGTAACATGAATGCCAATAACTTCATGGAATTCTTGGAAGGTGAGTTATCCGCAGTGATTGACGAACTGCCACTAGCAGAAAGAAGAAATTTGATATTTCAGTTAGATGGTTGTTCTGTACACTATTCTAGGATTGTCAGGCAGTGGCTTAGCGAAAAATTTCCAAATGGTTGGATAGGTCGCGGTAGCGAGTTAATCGAATGGCCTCCTAGATCGCCCGATTTAACTATATTGGATTTTTATCTGTGGGGTCTTTTGACACAAAAAGTGTATAAGACACGTCCAAGGAATAGAGCAGAACTGTGTGACAGAATACGACAGGCGTGTGCTGAAATAACGCCACATGAAATAAAAAAGCGCTAAGACATAGTCGCAAACGATACGAGAAATGTGTGGAAATTAACGGAGGTCTAGTCCAGGCTACAAAAATGTAGAATTCAATTATTATTAAGTAGTTTAATAATTAAAATGTATTATTTGGTGTTAATTTGTATTTTCGTCACATCAGCACAATTTTACATTACTCTCAGAAGCTATAACTCCAGAACGGTTTAAGGTATCGGCTTCAAATTTTTACAGTGCAATATGTTTGAGTCCTAGTTTTTGTTTACTATGTTGCCATTTTTAAAATATGTCTACATTCTTAGTAAAAAATATAATTAAAAAACATCTCTTTCCAAATTCATGTAGTGATAACTTTGTTGTTAATAAAACTTTTTTTATAAAATTTCGATAGTTTACATTTGTGATGATTCCGAATCCAGTGGTGTAGTCATATTTGAGAAAAAAAAATGCCCAATATACTTTCGTCTTTTTTGGCAAAGAAAAATTAACGTAGAGGGCCTTGAAAATAGCTATTATGGTATGAAAATTTGTGCTCAAATACTGTTTTTGATACTGAATCTAACAAAAAAGACTAAATCAAAATCGGTTGAAAAATGCGGATTTTATAGGGGTGCTTCCAAACAAAATGGGTCACACTGTATATTGAACGTAGTTTTAATATAATGAAGATTTGAACAAATTAAATTGTTATTTCATCGTTTAGTATAGATCTTCATCAAGTAAAAGCCTCATCTATTCAATATATAGCTTACCCTGTATGTTTTTCTGTCTACTGACTTAAAGAATAAAAAAAATAGGCAGTGCTGCAAGTTTAAGATTCGTCCATTAAATTGTATGATTATTATTTTTAAAATTAGTATGAGTTGGTGTTATTTGTTATTTGATAATATTCATTTTGAACTGTTTACCAAGAAAGTAGGTAACTTAATATTTTGAAATATAATACCGGACAGCTACAAAGTGAGCAACTTTGTCTTATCTCCAATTGCCATCAGTCAGTTTTGATACGACGCATTGCTTTTTTTAATCACATGCAAATGGTATGATAATATATAAGCGAACTCGTTGTGTTAGCTATTCGTACCATCATCATTTTCGTTATATTTTTTTTTTACCTTGTCTGTTCGCGCTGGCCTCCAAACGACTGCCCGTACGACTTACATGTGCAGTATGTAGGTGAGGTTAGGCAGACCTAACAGTTCTTATACTCATGCCAATAACCAGTTTTTCTTTATTTCCTTTTAAAGTAAAGAAATTGCACAACATTTTTAGTTCACATGCTTGATACTATGACGTAGGTCGTTAGTATTTTATAGACAATTAATGACAACAAACGGTTAAGAATTTTTTTGAACGTTAGTGTGTTATTTTAACGTAGTTTCTTTAATGTATACAAAATAGGAGTCTTATTAATAAGGTGAGTTATAGGTTAATTTATTAACGCATGGTGCAAATATTGTTTTTTTTAACATGGATATTCTTATAGTTAATAAAAGTTTACAATAAATTATTTTTATATCTACATTATGCAGATACAGCAGTGGTTTTTGAATCATATTTGATCAGTAATAACTATACAAACTGAATATTTAATCGTCTAAGACAAAAGTTATAAACTTTGCATAGGTAATTGACATTAGACAAGGTCGGATTTTGGGAATGAATAAGAAGTGGGTAGGTATATAAACATTCAATTCATTTATTTATTTTTAATTTCACTAAAAATCAAAACGAAGCAACAATGCAGAATACTGATATATGTTTCACACATTCACTTTTTTTTATTGAATTGGTGACAACACTTGAAAGCATCCTTTCAACAGAGCCGTAAATATAAAGAAGATATAAACATTTTAGAAAGTGTAGAAAATAGATATATTGATGATGAAAATTCAAATAAATATCGAAAATAATCAATGGGGATATTTCATAGCTACGAAATCTCATTATAAATGAATAAAAATATTACAATTATTGTAAATTTTTTCTATCACTAGTATTCAATTTTGGAGATATTAAAAAAAAACATAAGCAGCACCTAAAGATCATAGGTGTGTGTGTTGACAGCTGACACTAGTTTTTTTTAACAGTAAGATATAAAACACTCCAAAGGGGCTTAAATTTTATAAGAAAAGCCAAACGTTTTAAACAACAAAATTAATAAAAAATGCCATTTTGAATTGTAAGATTCATAAAAACTGCTATTTTAAACCAGAAAATTAATTAAAAAATGCTACTTTAAACTACAAAATTGATGAAAACTGCTAATTTGGATGGTAAAATTCATAACAACTGCTATTTTAAACAACAAACTTGATGAAAAATGCTATTTTAAAATGTAAAATGTCTAAAAACTGCTATTTTAATCAAGAAAACTGATGAAGAATGTTATTTTGAAGTGTAAAATACATAAAAACTGCTATTTTAAACCAAAAAATTTATAAAAAATGCTAATTTAAATGATAAAAGTCATAAAAACTGCTATTTTAAACCAAAAAATTTATAAAAAATGCTCATTTAAATGATAAAAGTCATAAAAACTGCTATTTTAAACAACACAATTGATGAAAAATTCTATTTTGGACTATTAAATTCATAAAACTGCTATTTTAAACAACAAAATTGATGAAAAATGCTATTTTGGATTATAACATTCATAAAAACTGCTATTTTAAACAACGAAATTGATGAAAAATTCTATTTTGGATTATAAAATTCATAAAAACTGCTATTTTAAACAATAAAATTGATGAAAAATGCTATTTTGGATTATAAAATTCATAAAAACTGCTATTTTAAACAACAAAATTGATGAATAATGCTATTTTGGATTATAAAATTCATAAAAACTGCCATTTTAAACAACAAAATTGATGAAAAATGGTATTTTGGATTATAAAATTCATTAAAACTGCTATTTTTAACAACAAAATTGATAAAAAATGCTATTTTAGATTATAAAATTCTTAAAAACTGCTATTTTAAACTGGCCAGAAAAGACACATTTTCCGCTTTATCTCGAGACCGCTTGTGTACAATCTTTTTGGTTACAAATACCTTTTTATTTTCACTACCGATGATATTCTTTAAAAAAATGTTTGTTAATTACACCATGTTTACTCAGACGAAACGTAAAGAAAATGTAAAAAAGCTCGAAGATGGAATGCAAATTTACCCTGAAAATTTATCCTACAGTTCAATTTTTATTGGGCTGCATTTCTCGCTACATTTTTTTCCATACCATGATGCTTTTTTAAGATTTAAAAAATTCATAACGTTTACTTTTATAAAGAAGTCGAATTTAATTTAAGGGTTTTCTGATGAGAATTTAATTAATGTGGTTAATGGAGGAATTTTCTTGTTTATAATATGAAATCGGGTTTAACCAACTAAAATTTAAAATGCAAATGAACCGTCCATTGTAAATATAGTGAAATTCTAAATAAAATCTTGTTTAAGACTGCACAATTTTATTTTGTAACGCTAGGAATAGGCAGTTAAGTACAAATAAAAACCAAATAATTATTAGAATAAAATAAAGGACTTACGACTACGTTATTGGGCTAGCGTAGCCATTCTGTCCCAACTTAGTACGAAAAATAGCTATGTTAACGAGCCCGACGGTGTATTTTGTTGATTATTTCTTGCATAAAATAACCCCTGCGGTTCGAACTCACCCCCGTTACTGCTCTATTAAGTTACATTACATTCTGCTATAGCACGGAATAAATAAAAATACCGAGTCGAGCCTGAAGGTATATTTTGTTGCTAATTTGCTGCTATACGATGGTAAAAATGAATAATCTTCAAAACAGCAACTATCCGCCCCCTGTTATTTCTTTTATTAACTGTTTCTAATTAACTCCTTAATGAAAACATTATGAAAAAACATTGCTAATTATTATTTCAATATTGACATGTCATCGTCAGAATGACAGAAGGTTCATTTGACATGATGCCTACCTAATATTTTGGCTACACCAAATCTTGTGATTGACTTAAATATATCATATGAATAGAAAAAAGAAGAAGATATAATAGTACATATAATTCCCTAAGAGGATATCCTGGATATCTTTTTCCTATTTAAGATCAGTATAACAAACTGTGCAATTATATGGGAAACCAAGGAAAATTATATCTGCTGATTTTTACAATTTGTTGCTTAATAGTCGAGAGCTCCCTAGATTTATCTGTTAATTGACGACTTCATATTTTGGGTCTCTAAGGCCCATTTGCACCATCTATCCCTAAAACTGACACTTAGTAAAGTATCACTTAACTATAACCCACTAAACATGATACATAACAAAAACATTTTCCAGAGATAACTTTTGCAATATTTGCAAACTTACATTGCATTAATGTTGTCATGAAGTTTCCAACACAATGTTTTCCAGTTACATTTAAATTACATCGAAACAGTATAACCAATAATATTCATTAAATAATATATAAAATGTTGATTTTATGTTGCCCAGATATGTCTCATACATAGTGGTTATGTTATATATCCGATGTTTGTATTTAACCAACTCAAAACGTTACCCACATGTGTACAAGAAACTTGGAATTAATATTATCTTAAAACGTTCCTTAAATGTATTTCCGTTAATCTTTTTTCCTTGAGTAGATAGAAGAGTGAACAGGAAATATACGATTAGCATGTGATAAAGTGAGATAGAAAATCAGGTGGTAGTTTGCGGAACGGGCATTACTTACTGATTACATATATTATTTTGTTTGTTGAGGTTAGTCAAAGATTATATTGAGGTTATAGTTGTATCGTCGTTCTGTTTAACCGCGTGTTCCTCTTCCATCTTTTTACAATATATAATACCAATACGTTTGAATTGATTTATTTAGCGTAAAAATTGAGTTATTTAACTGAACAAAAAATAAATAACTAAGTACTATCCTCACTTCAATATGAGTAAAAGTGTAGTGGCGGTAAACGTGTGTGAACAATATCTGAAGAGGACAGCGACAGGGTGAGTTTCTATAAATTCTTCATATTTTAGAACTTTAAATTTGTTTCAAAATGAAGTCAAGTCTGGAAGCATATTATGCGAACTCCGAACATGATGAGATATACCATAATCGAAACACTGTCTATTAACAAAGCATCATTTTCTATCGCATATAATTTACTTAGAGGTATAAGTATAGGATATAATTTATAAATCTCAGATAGCTCCACTATCTTCATTTTTTGAAAAGCTATAATTCTCCATTCCTCCTAGCTGTGCTTCTTTGTATGAAATATGGTGTACTGTTTGTAGAAGTTATAGTCTTGATCAAACATTATGTTCAATGGGATATATGGGAACTTTTAATTTTAGTCAACAACTATTATTGTTCAGTTGAATCTACCAGGAGTGTGTGAAGATATGTATACTGAAATTATGCTTCACTTTTTTTATCAAAAAAAATTTACCCTACTCAAAATGACAGTCATTTCAGTTTGTTTGTGTTTTGGGATTTTCTTTTATATTTTTATTATTCTATAGGAACAAACTAGTACTGATCCAGGGATCTGATTATCAAAATTTGATTAGGTGGTGCCTCCAGCAGATTATAGAGGATGAGCTTGCCCAGTATTGCTCGTGGACTGGACAAAAACAAAATTCTGAAATGTCGGATTTAGAATTTTCATCGACATACTCAAACTAAAGTGCTCACCACTAATTTATTCTCCAACCTCTCTCTCTCATATATGTACATATAATATTTTTTTCAGAATCTTCGAAAGAAGTGTATGTCTCGACTACTGATAAACAGTTCGAACTGATTGCAATGGAGTGGATGAGACTGAAAAGGAAAGATTTGTAATAGAGATAAAAGTTATTTTTTGTTCAACACTACATGTTTTATATATCTTTATGTTTACTTTTTTTAAATACTATTTTTTGTTTTCTTCATTTCAATATATTCTATATTTATTTATGGAAATTTTAAAGTTACATTATATATTTTATGCAGATAAAGTTTTTTATTCAATATCCCAGTAGCATTTAAATTTTGGACATCATCATTCAACTAGTTCGATAATTTTTTTTCTGTGGCAGAGGGTAAGTATCTCATGGTATACCTTCTCTTTCTACATTTTCAAAAAATGGGATTGAAATTCCAGAATTGTGTAAATATAAAAAAAATGAAGGTATACCATGCTGCTCCACCCTGTATACCGCGAAATAAAATTGAAATATAAAAGGGTACCAATATGTAACATTATAGGAATGTTATTGAATAAATGTTTTGGAGCCACATTAAATATATGTAATGAAATTACATTGAAGTTTCGTTAAATATGTTACATTTATGTAATGTTTATCATTAAACATTACATTGTAATATTTATAAGAGGCACAAAGTGCTATATATGCAATGTATCTGTAATATCAAGCATATCTCTGTATAACATCACAAAGTAACAATGTGACATAACATTTATATTTTAGTTATGTTTTTATGTTTAGTGGGAAGGGTCACTTATATTTATGTTCTTTTGCACCATTCAGATTTTGACCTGGTTTAACTGAGTAACACTGAAAATAAAGAAGACGTGGCATCGTTGGAATTTCATAGCTATTTTTCCATTCTTGTATTGGCACTGGCATTGTTTTTTTTATTAGTGTCGCTTGTCGCATGTAGTGTTTGTCAATCTAAATTTAAAGTTAGGTTAGTTTATAGTTTCCCGAATTTTTTTATCATTATAAATTATAAGTAGGTACTGTGAATTGCAATAAATGGCACTAGAAACAACGAAACCTGCTTTCAAAAAAATAGACACATCAATGTGTAGTGGTTAAATTCTCCCAACTTATCATCAATCGTCATAATCATGAAAATGATCAGGACGTGTACGAATTTGACGAGGTAGTCCATATGCCATTATTTCTAGGACTTCAATATCGTCATCAACCGCGTCAAAATCACGTATTAATCGTAATAACACCTACACAGACTTCGCTTTATTACATCTTTCTTTAAGTCAGCTCTTCGCTTGCGTTATCCAAAAATGTTAGGTTAAGTGTCACTTAAATACCTTTGGGGGCCAGTCTAACTACCGCTTAAGTTAAGGGAAACTTACTGGCAGATAAGTGACACTTATCGTTTGGTGCAAAGAGTTAAGTTTCCATTTAGCGATTTAAGTGTCACTTAAGTTTTAACTGACGGTGATGCAAATGGCCCTAAAGTATCTTGAGTTAAAATCACTGTGACCTGCTTAGACCTTCTTATGTAATCTTTTATGACAACTTTAGGTCGAGTCACGTAAGTCGGCAGGCTGATTGGTCGAGAGTGGTATTTCCAATTATTAATATATATTATTAATAATATAATGATTAAACTTCTTTAGAAACAATGTTTAAAGATTCGGTGAAGACTTAAGTTGCAAAACATTAGCTAAATATTTTGAACATTGAAAAAAAGAAATCATCGGAACTCGAACCTATCAGTTAGAAAGCCCTTACCTAACTATCTGCGCTGCGCGGTATTATATACTACCATTAACTACGACTGAGACTTACAATAATCAGTTTGAAATCAGGTTATTGGTAAATAAAGTCTGTTTTTCTTTGAAAAGGTGATCGTTAATGCGGTTTATGTGTGGTTTTGTATATTCTTTGATAAAATTTAGTTATGCGTAATATGTCTCATACCACCGAATAATAATAAACTATTATTCGGTGCTCATACTCACCGGAAAATTTGTGTCAGTAACTAGATAAATTAGTGTATTAATGTAGAAAAAAATAAAGCTAGTTTATTTGTGCTGGATATTTAATTCATTGGTGAGAATTTTTCTTGTAACTTACTTATTTGAAAAAATATATAAATAAACAAATGTACCTATGTATAGTTGTGAGTGGAATTAGTTTGCACTGTTTCACTATAAAATAATAGTATTCGGCAAGGTCTCTTTGAGGATCAAAAAGCTTAAAAGATAAAAAAAGCCATAAATCATTTCGAACCTTCACCTACCCACAAGCGAAGAATTGATTTTCATTGGTGCAACGTAGCTTTCGATTGGTCTATGAAAGATGTACTTAATTTTTAGTCCACATGGACTGTTAACGTCCCAGGGTGGGTTTAGTTCATTTCTGTTATTTACGAGATCGAGATCTTGTTTTATTGACTAAAACTATTTTGTTGGTGATATTTAAAATTATGGCTTTTTGGCGACTATTTGAAAAGAAAGATTTTGTTATAGGCTCCGAACAATGTATGTACTAGAAGAGTAAACAGACGTATTATTCCATGCTTACATAAACAATGTCAAAGTTTATTTATTTATTCTGCTTGATTCCATGTCGCAGTGAATATAATAATTTGTTTGATTATTGTATGTATAAAACATGAAAATTTTATTGTTAAAACTTTTTTATCAAAGGTTTTGAAATTTCTGAAAGTGGAGTTGAAATATTATACTTTTTCTCATGAACTTTTAACAATCCTATTTGAATGTAGCGGAAATATGCAAGATACTACTGTAAAAGATAATACAATATGAAACCGGAAATAATACCAAGTTTATGATTTTTATTCATTCATCAGCATCTAAAAAAATTATCAGTTCGTCAAATTATTTGTGTTTTAGTTTCTAATTAAAGTTAGATTATTTGAATATTTAACTATACAATGTAATGTACAGCAGTGTATCCGAGAAGTATGGAATAAATTTACTTAATTACAGTTTCCTGTTACCAATAGACGTCAAAATAATAGGTTTGTTCGTAGAATAGTCAGAAACTATCAGAAACCGTCATATACATGCGCATTAAAAAAAAGCGTTCGTAGAAACAATTTGGCAGTTGGTGATTTAAATAGTTATTTATGCAACAAGTGTATAAAATAACCCTTTATTGACGAATGCGACGATCACATGAGTCAAAAAAGGGACACGAATTACATACAATATTTTTTCTACTGCAGAAAATTTTATCAGAATACAGAAGTTTAAAGCCCATGTCTCACGGTCAAATGTTTGATCAAATTAGTTTGAGCAAACCAAAAAATTGACAGCATATGACGTCATCTTCTTAGTTTGATCAAATCCTGTAAAAATAGAGGCGTTTCTATTTTTCAAGGTCAGTTTGAGCAAACTCTCCTTTCAATTGGTGGAAAAAGAATATTGACGGTTGACGTGAGTGCCATAAATGTCATTGTAGAAATGTAAATAAAAATATTGCTATGACTGGTTTCGTTTCGTCGAAGAAGCCAAGATCTAGCCCACATTCTTCGTTTTTCCTTTTCTATATTTCCAGACCGGTATGCCAGAACAATAGCTATATACTTAAAAGACCCAAAACCGATTTAATTTTTTTTATTTTCATTGTGGAAAATACAAAAAATTTTCAGTGTAATCACATTAAAACAACACAAACAATTTTTAGTTTTACAAATGACAGACGCCAGTTAGACATCCGTCAATAAATTTTGTCAAATTTTGAATGATGGTTAGAAAAGTTCAAACATACCTTGAATGTCGACCATAAATTAAATTAAAAGTAATTCAATCAGATGAATAGGAGTAGATATTAATGATCAAATGTTATGCTCTTAACTGTCAAAATTCTCCACCCGTTCGGAGAACAAAAATTGCCATTCGATTCACAACGAATCACAAACGGAATGTAAGAGTTTGAGAAATTTCCAATCGACTGGAAACTCCTTTCTGCGAACAAACCTAATAGTGTCATACTATTATAACGCCTTACAAATTTGAAAATTACTTTTTAAAGAGTACACCGATCACTAGGAAGCAACATCTATTTCTTACCTAACTATTTAGAACATTATGGAATATTTAGGTATGATTTATAGAAAACAAAGCAACATTTGTTTACAATTCCTGCATATCAATCACATTTCAATTTGTAAATTTATCGTATAGGTATGTGTATGATTAGTAGCGATAATTTACAATCACCGAATAATAACAACTTACGTTTAACAAATGTGTTACAGCTCTATTAGCTTATCGTAATTTCTTAAAAGAACTTATTTACATAATATTGTATCTATACGTTCAAATAAATACATATTAATATAATGTACACATGCGACCAATAGATGGCAGTTTACACCTTCCAAGCAGCACAAGGAAGTCTTTGATATACCCATAAAATGATTTAATTTGTCATTAAAAAATCCTGAAAATAATAAGCTAAATACCTACAGCTCATCTTTATGAAATATTTCCATAGTTTGTTTAGAGGATATAGAACGTCCTGTGGATGTATATATAATATATATAAATAGTATATATTTTTCTGTTTGGGTTTTTTTTGGAACGCCCAATAATGCAATTGTTGTTTGAAGGTTCTGAGAAAGATAAAAAGGGGCAATTTTTCAAAGACCCTTTCCCACTTATCAATAATACATTTTCACTGTATCTTTAGCAGTTTATTTATTGAATTGAAGCTGTATTTAACTTGACTAACCTTAATTTTTATCAGTTACTATAAACGATCAACAAATATTATACATAAAAACGAGAGTTTATTTTTAAACAGAATACATTTAAGAATATACAAATTTCAAACCTAAATTCGTTCTCGTAAAAAATAAGTTTTTGTAAGAATTTTTCTTCTGCGTCCTTCATCTAAGATGTTTTACAGCATCTTGTATATTAGTACATACTCCATAAATTTTTTTTTGTGATAAACAAGTTTTAAACCAAAATATAATAAATCAAAATAATTTATACTAGCAATTAATTTCGTTAGAAAGAAGTGTTAGTGGCTAATGTGAATACTACTTAGTATCACTGAATAATAATCAATCGGTGTTAGTATTTAAAGGTATGTAGGTATTTTTATAAATAAAAAACGGCATAGGGCTAAGAGTTATTTTCTGATACGTAAATCACGCTGGGTGTTTAGGGTAATTTTTGCTAAGAGCCTCTAGCACCGTAGGTACGTAATCGATAGGTACACTTATGTCGCTTTCTGTTGTTATTATTTATTTACTCTAAGATATGTTATGGCACTTGCGGTCTAGTCCGAGTATCACATATTTTGTTTTATTGTCGATAATTTCTAATCCATTTATTCTCTTAACACATTCAAGTCTCTTGAATTTCTAGGAGTTCTTTTCTCTTATACGAATTACCAGATCATCGGCATATCCTAAGCACTGGTGCTTGTAGTGGTATATTGTTCCTTATGAATAATTTCCTAAAAGGTGGATGTCTTTCAAATTTGAAAATTACTTTTCAAAGAGCAGACCGTTCACTAAGAAGCAACAACTATTTCCCTAGCTATATGCCACGAAGGATATTGGATTACACTTCCAAGTTAAACGGGGTTGGTATTTGCGCCTCATCAGTACAAGGTAGATATCATCCGTACAGAAGTTCTGAGATAACACGCTTTACTGAAATGACAACTATTTACAGGAAACTGTAATTAGGTAAATTCTTATAAGGTATTTCCTAATGTTAAATTGAATTAAAATAATTGACTCTATAAAACTCATTTTCATTTAATTTTGTGATGCTCTGGCTGCGTATAAATAACTCACTTACTATTTATTATTTACGACTGTTACAACTTTTGTAATTGAAAATTTGAGTCTTAAAAGATTTACTACTACTTAATTTTTCAACAAAATTCACGTGTTTATTTAAAATTGTTACACCACAATCAAACACTATTTTGATATCTCGTATTTATCAATAAAAACAAACGCTGGCCCATATTTTTTATACTATCAAAAATGAGAACAGTGTTTACTTTAAAATTAAATACGTATTTTGCATTGCTCAATTTAAATCCTCCAAATGCATTCACAATAAATATAATAGTTATTAATATTTTTGGAACAAATGGCTCTTATTCAAAAATTATGCTTTCTTATATATCCTCATTACATATACTTACCTGAAGTAATAAATGCGTAATAATTGACACTACATTTATATTGTAATTATAATTGATTCTGAGTAAGTAAGTTGACAATTTTCCAATATAGTTTTTCTGCGAAAATTTCGTTGTCTTAGAGAGAAAGGAGATTACCTATGACAAAGACGATAGACGATTATACTTGCTTAAAGATTAGGCGATTTCGGCCCGCTTTGGTTAGTAGGGACTTTGGTAAACCAAATGGTAGGTCCTACGTCACAGGTATGATGTAAAGTACCAATTACAGGTGAAATCATTTGGTTCTCAATTAGAACAGCTGATTGATGAAATTTACATTACCCCATTCCATCATTACTAGACAAAAAATGAAAAAGAACTGGAAGAATTTTAGAATATTGTCAAAAAATACAATTCGTTCCAACGACTTACAAATAAAAATCGAAACAAAAACTACTTTAGACAAGGATAGAAAGCTACCAATTTCAGTAACCGTGCTGCAGATCTCGGTATGTACTCGATATGTACCAAAATTAGATTGACGTTATCGTTTTTAGTAACGAAATCGATCGGTATGTATTTGACAGACCAAAGTGGGGTACCAAAGCGTGCCGAAATCGCCTATAGGCCACATAGGCACTGATTTGGTTATGGGCATGTGAACTGCTTAATTTTTTAGTAGCTACCTACCGATGAATACTTTTCATGGAAACTAAGCATTAGGCATTTTTATACCTAACTTTTAAACAAAAGGTTCGATTGAAATAATTTAAAAATGACTTTATATCATGAAACTATGCATTTGGATAGGGATTATGATATACGATTGTCATCATTTTTCGATCCTACTCATGCTTTGATTGATTGATTTGAACAAAAAACTGATAGTTAGATGTATTAAGGACCAAGCCCTGCGAAACATGTCACTATCTTTCAGGCAGAGGTAATGGCGTTGTAATGCTGTGCAGAAGAGTTGATGAGACGTCAGCTACTCCGTCAGCCTAGCAGCACTAAAGGCGATAAGCTCATATCGGACAAATCTGGTGTGTCGCAAGGCCCTCAACATACTAGGTAGTCATAATAGAGTGACCCTAGCCTGGGTGCCAGGTTACCAAGGAATAAAAGGCCGATGAATTAGCCAAGCAGGGAGCCACTGAGATCATGATAGTGCCAGAACCCTCCTGTGGAATTGCAAAAAACCTCACTAAGGAGAGAATCCACCAATGGATGAATAACCAGGCGTTGTGCTGGTGGCATAAAACCCCAGGACAAAGGCACGCTAAACTATTCCTTAAAAGCCCTTCGACCAAACTGTCACGCGACCTACTATGTCAAAATCGAGAAACGACGATGATGATGGTGAGAATGCTGACCTGACATTGTAGGCTGAGGAAGCATATGCACACAATTGGCCTAGCAGATGACAGCCTGTGTAGGTTTTGCCAGGAAGAAGACGAAACCACGGAGCACATACTCTGTGAGTGCGAAGGCCTAGTAAGGGTGCGGTTTCACCTATTCGGAGAAGGAAAACCGAGGGCAGAGAGCTACGCAAGGGAGGCGGTATCCAGGCTAATCGGTCTAGCAAAAAGAATAAAGCTAGATATCGAGCTCTGCAAAGGTCGCAGTGGGACAAAGAACCACTCCATTTCTAATCTATACTCGATTTGAAATTGGTTGATAGTAATAAATCATTAAAATCCGTCAAACACGTATACAAAGTGGTCCACCTAAATTGCCAAGTTTTAAATAGTATATACATTGAAAGTATAGACCCTTTTGCATTTATTAAACTTTCCATTCCTATAGATCTGATAAGGGCGTCGAATACAAAGCTTAACCCGAGGCTCGAACAATAATAAGCGGTGGGATTCTACCTGTGATGTTTTGCACTCATGCACGTGCTTTCGGGTGGGCTTAAGTTTATATTAAACACAATAATTATATAATTTAGTGAACATTCGGATGTGTGGCATAATTTGTTACCCTTGTATTTGAATAAATATAATACTAATAACAATAAAGCAACCAATAAACAAGTAAATTTGGAAAAATGTTTCTATTTGAAATTCTATAAAATTTATAGTAAGTCATTACATTTCTTCGCTTTAAATTAATCATCATCAGAAAATGAAATATCTGAGGGACTGTCTTCTTCCCCTAAATTGATAAGGGGCCATCCATAAAGTACGTCACATGAATTTTAGGACTTTTGAACCCCTCCCCCCGTCCTTGTCACAGGTTGTCACATTTTTATAACCCCCCCTCCTGATGTGACGTCACACATTTTTTAAATTTATGTATGTATTTAAAAATAAACGAGAGAAAACAGCTCTAGAAGTTAAATGACGTTGCATGAGAGATTATCGCATAGCGAGAATGCTAAATTATTAATAAATATAGATCAATTTCGTAAATTTTTAAAATTTTTAATTCACATCCAAACTTTGCGTTTTAGTATTTTAAATTTAAACATGTGACGTCACAAAAGTATTGACCCCCCCATGCCCCTTGTCACACGATGTCACACTTCGGTGATACCCTCCCTCCCCATTAACGTGTGACGTACTTTATGGATGGCCCCTAATAAGTGGTTCGACCGTTTTCTCCAGTAAACTATCCAATTGCCACATTTTTTCTCCTCCTTTATTACATGCTCTATACATCTTTGCCACTTCCCCGCGTTGACTTCTTGAAGCGCTTCTTCAAAGAGTTTTTGAACATCACTCATTTTATAAGTGGTATTTTTTCTAGCCACATAACCTTTCACATGAGCCCATACCAGTTCGATCGGATTTAATTCGCAATGGTAGGGGGGGAGCCGAAGCACTATTATATTTTGTTTTTTGGCCATTTCGTCAACAACATATTTTTGAAACCGATGTTTATGGGTGTTTACAATTGATAGCAACTCCTTTTTAACCATATTGTCCTCAAATTGTATTTGTTTCTCCACAAGCCACTCGATAATTTTTGCTTTTCGCCAAGCAGTTGTAGGCATCTTCTCCAATCTTCTGGAGTGATACGGAGCGTTATCTAACACAATGACGGAGCCAGGTGGAATCAGCTCTATCATTTGTTCGAAATACTCCTCAAAAACATCAGCATTCATATCCTCGTGGTAATCGCCTGTACGAACTGATTGGAATGATAATAGTCCACCTTCTAAAAAGCCATTGGAGCTACCGATGTGAGTTATAATTAATCGTTTTCCTTTTCCAGAGGGCGGATTTATTCCTGTTGATAGACCGTCTAAAAATGCTTGCCGGTGAGAAGTCACATTTTTGTCTGTCCATATTTTTCCAACTGTGTAGCCTTCGTTCAGCCATGTTTCGTCCAAATAGAAAATTGTTTTGTTTTCATTGCGAAATTGTCTTATTTTTCTCAAATAATTACGTCTCCAACACACTATTTCATCTTTTTCGAGCAAATGAGACTTCCGACTATGTTTTTCCCATCTAAAATTCATTTCTCTTAGAACTTTCCATAGTTTATCTCTCTTGATTGCAGGAAAGTCTTCTTTTACTGCCCCTAAAACTCTATCCAAAGTAGGGATCTCCTTATTGAAATAGAATGAATGCACCTTTCGTCTTATGATGGCCTTTTCGTCCTGATCGATCGGTATAGTTCGCCTTCCTGGAGATGGTTTTGGTGGCGTCATGGTTCCTGTCTTTTCTTCCCGCATCAGCCTGTAGATGGTTGCTTTTCCAATACCTGTCATCTTTGAACAAAGTTCCACTGTAGAATCGATACTTATTGCACTTTTTTGATATCTAAGTGCATTAAATACATTAAGCACAATAATCTTTTCACTAATGCTTAGCGCTGATTTCGCAGCTCGCTTAACTGGAATAAATCCTGAAAGACTCTCCATTTTCAAAAATTACCCAAATAAGTGTCCTAGAATACTCGCATTAGGTTTGTTCGCTCTTAAAATGACTCACAGTTTTATAACCAATAAGTACCTACCTACCTACCTAATTTTTCGTAACAACCTGAAGTAACATTGTGTATTAATAATTGTTCCCGGAATTCTCGGCATAATTATTTTTACCTGTTATGACAATAATGATTACTAAATTATTCGGATAAGTAAATAGGGTTCAAAACGGCTCGTCAGGTAGGTGCGCCTATGGAATCGGCTGCTAAAAATGATTTATTACTATCAACCAATTTCAAATCGAGTATAATCTAAGAAAATATAGTAAAACGTATGTAAAATAAGGAGCTTCCAAAAACTTGATTTAAAGACAAAAGAAAAGTACCCTTACTTTCAGGAATTTCGGAAAATGTTATTAAAAAAAATTTGTTTCATAGGTACGCTCTACTTTTTTTTACTTTGCACTCTGTAAATATGTATAGTTCGTAGTTGATTACCTTGTTCGACTGCCTGTAATTATACCAATTATTTATAAATTAGTTAGTAACATAACCGAATAAACAATCGTTTTCCAACTAATATTATAATACATCAGAAACACTCCTTGTGATCATTTCATATTCTTTTGTATCCGTACCACTAGACCGGAAAAGTAAAAGAAGAAGATTCAATAGTACATAACACAAAATAATATGCATCGATCTACATTTAAAAATCGGTCAACTTCCTAAACAAGTGAAGTTTTGGGATTTAAATTTTATTATTTCGATTTCAATAAATTTCAATGTGGTTGATTATTAATAACCAAAAAGTTTTTATTATAAAAAACTTCGATGTTCAAGTAAGCAATCTTGACGACTTCCCTATAATAAATTGAATCACTTTTAATAATACTGATGTAGGTGGAGAGCAGTGGCATACCAAACAAAATAAATCAATAAAAAGAGTGGCATATATAATTCAAAAATTTGTTATTTTTCAAGAAGAGCAATTGAAATACGTTTGTTAAAGCTTGTGTCACATTATGTTCAGCGGCTGGAAGTAGCAACAGCAAGCAGACGAAAGAAAGATGTTCTTACGTAAAGTAAACGTTTTTTCGAAAAATAAATCGATATTATTTTAAATAAGTCAGCAACTTTACTAACTGAGATATCACCAAAAACCGTAGGGAAAAACAAAAAAATGAATACGCGTAATAAAGTCGAATCCTAAAGAATTTTGTCTGACAAAGTTACTTAAATAAAAAAAAAAAACTAAATGTATACCTATTACTCTTAGTAGTTATTATTTTTATGAAAATATTCCGAAGAAAAAGATACCAATTTTTATAAACCAAACATTTTGGATTAGGCAGGATTTTTTAAAAAAGGTAGTTAAAAAAACAGGACGATACGCCACTGGGACCAACGACAATAACCCTAATACCAGGTGTGAGTATATACCTACCGCCCTAGAAAACACAATATATTCAATCATAAAAAGGGCTTATTGTAACTTACAATGCCCTACCACTGATCAATATTTGTCCATGCTGATAAAAACTTCGTCCCTCTCGTTTACATGATTTTAGTAAGCGTTATTGTCTCTTACACTACGATGGTAATAGCCTATAACAACAATTACAAATAAGTCCCGGTTTTTTACTATTAATACGTTTGCATAAACACCATGTGGAAGTGTAGGAAATGTAACACATGTGCTTTTATTTTTCAGTATACCAATAAGCGAATAAGTTGCTGTTAACGTTAAGAACATTTTGTTGATAAATGTTGGACAATAACATAAGGTAAGTTTTTTATTATATTGTTTATACCGTATTAAAAAGTACTTATAGAAAAGGAAAAAGTGATAATCTCAGTACTTCTGTTATTGCAAAAGTTTGTTCATATTTATAGTGTTGAAGATTCGTGCAAGTGATGGATTTGATATACGATACAACAGGTCCGTACTGTGATGAGAATTTAATTATATGAATAAATTAACAATATGGAGAGATATTTAAAACCGTAGACAAAATATAGTGTACATTTCGACTGGAATTCTCATTTTCCATTCGTATAAGTTCCATTTCGGATTCGTTAAACATGTACCTACGCTATTTTCTAAAAACTCCAATCAATATTTAAAAAAATACAGATACAAAATCGTATTTTTCTATCACTATCGAAAGTCGTCTTTTGTGCCTTGAAAAGCAACTGCAAAGTTGATGTTTTCCGCGAGCTGTCATAATTTGACATTATTGGCGCTCTTAAGCAGAAAGTAACTTTGGCGCACGCCTAATTTTATTTATAGATAAAAGAGAGCTAGTAGTTAGTTTTGGTGTGATAGTAGAAAAAATCTTGTGTGTATTTAGAGCAGAAAGTCTTTTGGTAGTTTCGACAGATTGCAAATTTCTGTCTCGACTATCAAAGTACTACTTTCTGCTCTTGATACTCAAATAGCTATTAATTACTTCCACCTAAATATCAGCTGTATTGTTTAGCAGCCCAAGGGCGGAAAATTCATGACCCCACGATATTTGGAGTTTTTCATCATGTCACTTGATTACTTAGACGATTCATGTGATTTTTTTAATTCAACGTCAGTGTGTGTCAAAGTTTTTTGTCATATATTTTCCTATTCTTTGTTTTATTAGGCGAAAGACAGTTGTGTGTCGAACATGCTTTAACAGCACTTAACTGTCAGCTGCCCTAGCTTCGCTACGCTGGCTCGTGCATCTTAAGCCGGCCCCAGACACCGAATAAACCAATATTTATCATTTGCACGAATGTGTGCTTGATCTCCCACACGGTGCCGTAGTATAGCAAAGGTACACGTAGTTTACTTTGCCGAACTACGGCGTCCTTTACTTCGTGCTAGTTTCCGACCAGCGCCGGGAAAATGACGAAGGACGAATATTTGCCAAAGTTAACTTCCCACACGCTACGCGAATAAGTCCGAATACCAAATGTTTGCCAAATACACGTAGTGTCTGGGACCGGCTTAATAGTCTTGGGCTGCTGAAGCTCATATTCTGTCCTTGTGACACAATATACAGGGGTGGGCAAAGAGGGCCGCAATCAGGTTTCTTATATTTTATAAAGAGCCACACGTAAATTAAATTCACATTCAATTTTTTTTATTTAACTTAATTAAATATTTTCCATAAGAACGTAAGAATATGAGAACACAAAAAATATTTATGAAAAAACAACTGATTTTTCCAAAATTTTAGTAATAAACTCTACAATGAAAAATGCTAGTGATTTATGTAGTAATGTTGACCTAAATTGCTAATTTTGTAGTTTTCAATATTGTAATATTACAAATAAGACAAAACGACTTTCCATTATTATTATCAATAAAACCATAATTTTCAACCCATTCTTCTTCAAAGGTTCTATTTTTGTCTTCGTATTGCTTTTTGATAACTTCCATAGCCGTGTGAAAAATTTATGTAAATAATTTTAAAAGCATGGTTGAAATGCATGTAATTCATTCGTGCTACGAGTGCATGCAACACCCGTGAACTCGTACTACCCCTATTTCAACGGATTATTGCTGCCGGCTGGTCTATGTGCATTGCTGTTGCTAGGAAAAATTTCATAGTAACAAAATTCCACGGAAAAACGTAATAGAATGTGTTAAAATTGCTAAAAAAGGTAATAGATTCTTATACTACGATTTAACAGATTTTTAATTATACATCCCCCAACACACTGATTATTAAGTATTCTTCTCTTTTGTCAATTTTGGCCCTTACCTATTCTGATCCTGTGCGCAAATGACATTGCCAAATCATTCATGAAAAGGTAATAGATTGCTATCAAAACATAATAGGGTAATAGATATGGTTAAAATGTATCTATTACGAACGTCATAGCAGGAACAACATTGTCTCTGTGTATATATTACTGGGATGGCTATGTATGTATGATGGGGTGACATTCACTGACACCTAAAAGATCTATTGTGCCCACTTACTTCTACTTAGTTCCTGAGGAAAGTCTCAAAGACTAGTAGCTCCTTTCCTATTTCCCTGAGGATTTGTAGGATATCTGCAGGCTTCAACTCAGGTAAATGTTCCTCTTCTATCCAATAATCTCCTAGGTACTGTGCCCTAGGATTATGAATGCTATTCGCAAGTATGTGGATGGAGGTTTCTTCTTCCATGCCACAGAATCTAGATTCTTCTTCCTCCACTGGAATGGCTAAAAAAAAAACTTCAAATTTTAATGGAAATCGCACATAACACAACGAAGAGTCGCATTTGCCCACCTATGCTATACCTAGTACCTCGGCTTCTTGTCAACGTCGCCTAGCAGCCTCGATTACTCTCCATTATACTCGCACTATAAAACGAAATATTTATTTAGTTAATAATATTTAACCCACTGCCATGGAAATATATTGGATTTTTTTAGACTTAACGATTCTAGAAAATTCTGTGTATAAAAATAATTTTAATTGTAGTGAAATTGATATTAATATTCAATTCTCTAAAACGTTAAAGTAACTAAATAACGATTTCAAAGAAGTTTACGAACATATTAACCCCATTCAATAAAAATTTCTAATGCAAATATTTTTTTTTTTTTAGTTTGCTGTTGTATCGACGTATAAGTTGTATGAACTTCTGAAAATCAATTAGAATATTAGCTATATATTGATCAAACTTTTTAACCAAGAATAACAACAAACAACCAAAACATCGCAAAAGTGAAAGAGAGAATTCTAGGGAAAGGCTGAAGAATTAAAAATAATACAGTTTAACTCACGATGCAATGTTATTCTGTAGTAGTAGCTGTTTTTCTTAGTTTGTTAGGATTATTTTGTTGTTTCACGTGTGCTTGGACAGAAGGTAAGCAACATTTATTTACATTACAACAGGTAGTATTGAGGGCAATTGAAAGTATAAACAAAATAACTGTTTATTATGAAAAACATTTTTCAGTATCTATAAATAACGGCTTATTCAGTTATGATAAAACTATGGCATAAGTAAATTCCAGGCAGTTTTAGTGCGGAATTTACTTTCGCCGAAGAATTTTGACAACATAGCTTTTTCAAGTTTTTGAGATAAGAAGTGGTTTGAGACAAAACCAAAGATAAATTACCGATCCTCAAAATATACATGAACTCTCCGGTATCACAGTATACAGGCTCTTTCACGACGAACTCACACTATTTATTCAGATATTGAAGACTACAAACAAGAAACAGCCGGTATTTGTTAAATTGCAAAGTGTGCTGTCAAGTTGTTTCCTAATGTAGTGTACCACGCACGCATATCGCTTAACCATATACCAAATAATATACCAGCAAACAAGAACCGAAACTTCCTAACCTTTTTTGTATGCGCATGTCTGAAAGGAGCCATTTTTATAATAAGGTAGACTCCGTTTCACGTAGGAAGAAGCCACTTGAAGTTGCAGTCGTATGCTCAAACCTGTTGTCAAATCCAGCACCATACTTATTGTAAAATTGACCTTTGATTTTAAACCAGTAGCGTTAAAAATGTATTTATCGTATGTCTAGTTTAAATAAAACATATTTTGGAATTAATTGAAGCTTTTCGAGATAGTTTCACATACAAAGATTGGCGATGTGCGTTTGTAACGCCAATGACATGAAACTGTGTTACCTACGAAACGACATAGATACACAAGACCAATTTGGTTTCTGCGCAAGACAGTTGGCGAACTTCACGTGGCTTCTTCTCATGTGAAGTTATTCGTCAACGTCGGTCTCTCAAGGTTATCACATTTTGTTACCAAAAACATCAAAGAGATTGCGTCCGGCTTTGCTTCTTGTTAGTTGGTGGATGCTTTGCTGTTACTTTGCTACAGTTTTCTACCGACATTTCCGAAGATAATTCAATGTATACGTTATAAAATCTATTGAAATAAAAACGATGTTTAGCAGAGTAAACAGAAAACGTCATTTGACGGAAAAGATCAACATTTATTATTATTAAAAGTTTTATAGAAACATCCTGTAACATTCTGTTCAGCGACAAGCACTAAACATAATTTTACAACAGGAAGTTAGCAAATAATTATATACTACGAGGACATTGATACTGATAATGTGGAAAAGTCTTAGTACAATTATATCTTAATATAAAAAATCACTAATAATATATATTAAGCCCATTTGTAATTATCAATGATTCATCGCAAGTTTTAGACAATTTTTTAGGATCCTGAATACATTTTGTATCTGTTTTTTGTCAATTTTTAAATCATCAAAACTTGACCTAATTCTGTTCAATTTAAATTTACATGGTATACAGATTGCGAAAGGGCTTTTCGAACCGTACGATTCACACAAGCATGACAAGGAAAATATGAGAAAAACAGCTTGAAAGACAGAGAAAGAGCAACTGTGCGTGGCCAGCGAGGGCGTGTATTTAGTTCCAGAGGCCGGCCGAATGTCCACTGCCCCCCATTTCAACCGCTGTTGCCAGAAGCTCAGACTAATTTGTACACATGAAATTTTTGTCTCGTCATCGTTGACTTCTTTTCGAGCTCATGCACTATTAGGCAAAACCAAACACCTTTATCCGGTAACAGTGTCCTTTACAGAGAGAATTCACATTTAAATCGCTATCCCTAGGTATTTTCGCTACAAACGTTGATCACGTTGGCCATTGTATTTGAAAATGACACTGTTGCCGGATGGGGGTGTTTGGTTTTGCCTAATAGTGCTTGATCTCGAAAAAGAGTCAACGATGACGAGACAAAAATATCATATGTACAAATTAGTCTGCGCTTCTGGCAACAGCGGTTGAAATGGGGGGGCAGTGGACATTTCGCCGGCCTCTGGAACTAAATACACGCCCTCGCTGGACACGCACAGTTGTTCTTTCTCTCTCATTCAAGCCGTTTTCCTCATATTTTCCTTGTCGTGCTTGTGTTAATCGTACTGTTCGAAAAGCCCTTTCGCAATCTGTTATTTATAGAACCGATCCTATTTTCTATCAATTAATTGACAGCTTGAGGAAAAAATATAGGGTAATATTTACTTCAACGTTGTTTATTTTTGCAAAGATTGATATCACTGATTCTGCAACATAACCTCTAGTCCAGGGGTTTATTTTTTTGAGTGCCTTGGTTTATTAAATACGTTCTCATGTTTGCTATATTGTATGTATGAGTGGTTTCTTTGCTGACAGTACTTGTCGCAACTTGTCTAGTGGCGAGCCAAACTGCACTGCATTCTTCAAGCTAGCCTGGAACGGACTCACTTCGGTTTTTCGGCGTGTACAAGGAGTGATGTGCAAATAGCATTCCCGCCTGTGTGAAGTAGTTTGTCGATTAAAAATAGGTGGTGCCCGCTACCCTATCAATATTTTAGAATATGCTCTAGAGTACAAAAAGGTTGGTAACTCCTGCTAGTCTCTAGTATCTATTCGTTTTTCGTTTATTCATCTCCACATCATATTTTATAAAAAGAGAAAAGTTCGAAAAGCAAAGAAAATAATTACATTGTTTCTCTCATACACGTAATAAATTTTTATAAGAATCTGCATCTCCTACTGCCAGTTCTTCATTCAGCATTTTAAATGTTACTAAGCCTTTTAAGCTCCTTCTTAACCACGGTTTTCCTTTCCGTTGTTTTTAGCTTTTGTCTTTCTTGCAACATTCATTATTACTAATCCTGCTGTCAATAAAAAAATTCAACTTACCAATTATATGCATAATCATATCTTAAATAAATAATTAAAACTTAGTGTTGCAATAGTATATTAAAGTATAAGTGGATATTAAGGTCTTTAAAACACGCGCGATTTTTCGAGCACGACGGCGAAGCCGGAGTGCTCGAAATAGAGCAAGTGTTTTAGAGACCAGTTATCCACGAATACTTTACGTTATTTTTTTTTATTCGTGCTCTTTGAAATTATAAATATATACTGGTATCTATTACTACTACAACAACAAGAAATGGAAATAAGAACTAATAATGTAAAATGGTTGAATTTGTGATGCTTGCAAAAAATCTTCTGATGCGTATAAAAGAAAATTGAAATTGTTAAATATTGTTCGAATAAAGGTTTTGACGTTACAAAGTACTCCTGTCAAATCAATTATAAAAAAATTGTCATTTACACTTCGTTTCTCGAGTTGTTGATGTTGCCATGGTAACTTTAAAAACGCGCGTTTTTGAAAGTTCGTTTTAAACACGCTGAGGCGTGGTTTAATAGTATATTAAAGTATAAGTGGATATTAAGGTCTTTAAAACACGCGCGATTTTTCGAGCACGACGGCGAAGCCGGAGTGCTCGAAATAGAGCAAGTGTTTTAGAGACCAGTTATCCACGAATACTTTACGCTATTTTTTTTTATTGGTGCTCTTTGAAATTATAAATATATACTGGTATCTATTACTACTACAACAACAAGAAATGGAAATAAGAACTAATAATGTAAAATGGTTGAATTCGTGATGCTTGCGTTGTCATGGAAATGAGAAAAACATAAACTAATTTGCATTTTGTCTTTAAGATTTGTCACCGAATGACATAAAAATGAGTTCTCATATCGATTTTTTAAGTAGTAAAGCAGAATCGCGGTTAATACCGCAAAAATCTTCTGATGCGTATAAAAATAAATTGAAATTGTTAAATATTGTTCGAATAAAGGTTTTGACGTTACAAAGTACTCCTGTCAGATCAATAATAATAAAATTGTCATTTAGACTTCGCTTCTCGAGTTGTTGATGTTGCCATGGTAACTTTAAAAAACGCGCGTTTTTGAAAGTTCGATTTAAACACGCTGAGGCGTGCTTTAAATAGGTAAAATGGTTCACCAATAAAAAAAATAGGTAAAATGGTTCACTAATAAGAAAAACATTTGATTTTATTGTTTCAATGTTTAATGTCCTTTAGTTACTGTAGCTATAACTTTGTTGAAATAGTGTTTTACAGAATGTTTAATTGGGAAAGCCGAATAGATGACACCAAGAGTATTTCAAATATACAACATTTATTGAATCTTGCTCGTCAATTCTGCTAATTTCTTATACCCTTTTGAAATTTGGTAAAGTGTATTTCACAATATTTCAACGTGAAAAAAGATATCCAGAATATCCCCATATAGGGCTAATAATACCTAAGCTTTAATATTTGTACTATCATATATTCTTCTTTTTAAGTCAATTACAAGATAGGTCACTATTTGGTCTAGCCAAAAGATTATACATCAAGTAGGCATCATATCAAATGTAACTTCTGTCATTCTGATGGTGATAGTCAATATCGAAATAATTATCAATAAGTCCAATTGAGCCAATAACACTAAAAATTCTGCTCCGGACTAGGAACATCATGTATATTGAATTTTTGAAAATCTTTTCCCCCATTTTTAAAAATGAAATTTTATCTCGAAATCTATCCTCACGTGTAAATATTCATTCAGTATTTCAGATTTCTCCGACCGGGACTTTGCGAGCGCCAACAGATGATCCGGAAAGAAGGAGGGTGTGCAGTTCATTTCACGCTCTACAACATTTATTTGAAACTTTTTTCCTTATTCTTTATGATTATTGGAATAATTGCGAAAACATGAATGCCTGATGGGTTTTTCGTGATTTTCATTATTTTCCGGGAGATTTCTCATATCGAAGTTCACTGTATAAACGAAATGAGTGAAAAATTATTGCACTCAACGATAAACCCGATCGTGGAGGCCAAGGAGGAAAGGTTAATTCCCGGACTTTTTTACTGGACTATTTCAATTCACGTGATACAAATATTTTACAAAACTGTACCTGTACATGGTGTATACTTTTTTCTCAATATTTAGAAGATACTAAGAATATTCATTTTTTTCATGTGTAAATATTGTATAGGTTATTCATTATTAAAACCGTTTTCCACGTGGCAAATTGCCGATGCAGAGACGTTCTTTTGTATCATGTCATTCGTTTGCTACTGTCCAATCACTATGTTTTGCCGCTTTAAGCTTAATAAATACTGAAATTTAATCATCGCATAACTTATACCTAACCTATAACCAAATAAAAAGAAGAATATTTGACATTTACTGGATACTCATACTATTTCAAGTGCTTGGCAACATAGTGCAGTTATGACCATAGAGATACTACAGATAGAGCCAGCCCGGAACCCGTCAGCATGTAAGAGAGAGATAGAAAGTCGGAGGCCTAGGCTGGCTTCTTCTAATAGAAAAACCTCTGATCGTCTATCTTTTTCTCTCTCACCGGAGTTCGCTGGGACATTCCCACTTATACACAGCGGACTATGGCTTATTACCTCTATCTGTAGTATCTCTATGGTTATGACAAACGTCGGTTTTTATACTGTACGAGCTGTATAAAGTATTGGTCAGAGTGCTCAGCTTAAGTTATCCACTGATAACTTTGACAGTTTATTGAAATGTCAATGCTAAATTATGGTAGATGCATATATTCTTAGACCAAAATACAATTTCAAACTAGTTTTTTTGTTTGTTTTAGGAGAACTTAATGATCCGTGTACAGTCGTGACGGAATGCAGACATTTGGCTTACATATGCGGTCAAAATAGAACCTGCCAATGTGTATATCATTTTTATAGACCAAATAAATATTGGGATAAATGTGTTGGAAGTAAGTTAATTTCTTGAACTTCACTCTTTGGAAAAACTGTTGATAATTTCGGTTTATCTATCGGCAATTGGATTTCAATATTTCAATCTGTTCTGCAGTATAATCTGCTTCTTTCGAGGTGTAATTCCTACCTTCTTTTCTGATTTGCGGATATATAGCTGCATGTAGACGAAGACATCAACAGTATTTGTTTAGATTAAGCTATCCTTGTTATTGAAAAGCCTTCCAAGCTTCTTTGAATCTTTTAAAATGGCTGATGTACTCCGATTCCAATTTTCATTCATTATTCCAAAAGTTTTTAATAGTTCCCTTCGGTACCCCTTCTGTAATGTAAAATTAAGCAAAGACTTATTATATAAACCTTATACATTTGATGTATCAAGATGACAATATCAAATGACTTAATTTTGATAATTTTATAACATATTGAGGCCCGGTTTATTAATAGCCAATATTATTCATTAGTTAAGTATCTGTCGGATAAAATTAGCTAGCAGATAAAGTTCCAGTTTGTTTGGAAGCGGTTTATCAACTCGTTTTTATTCTCTAGTTTGTTAACTGACAGATAATGAATGTTGGCAATGCTGACGAATGAATGTAAGCAATCTCATTGGTTGTTACAAGAACAAGGTCATGTCACATCAATTGATATTTTTGTTAGGTTATTGGTGAATGTTTATCCAAAGGTTTATGTGTTTTTATTTTTCTTTCTTGAAGAGTTTTTGGTTTTTCATAAATATGAATTTTCTGAATGATTATATTCTGGATAGCGACGAGGACGAGTGCAAGTTCTTGAGTACGAAAGAAGGCCTTATACAGTTAGAGAAAGAGTGGACAACTTCGAAAAGTGGGATGACCAGGATTTTCATGCAAGATTTAGGATGACAAAAGAGACTGTTCTGCCAATATTAGGACTTCATGCAGAAAATTTTAGAAATAGAAAAAAGGATTCTTTTCATTGAATGTCCAGACTTTCTCTTCTGTGAATCTGAAGATACTGGATATATTTGCACGTTGGCCTGGTGCATCCCATGACCAACATGTATTCGACAACTAAAATTTAAAAGCTAGATTCAAAAATAATGAATTTGGTAATGCACTTTTAGTTGGAGACAGTGGCTATGCGAATACCAGATACCTGATAACTCCATTAATAAATACCCATAATGAATATGAAGAGTTATATAACGAATCACTTTGCAGAACAAGAATTTGCAATTTTTAGAAGCAAATTTGTCTCCTCTGCTGTCAAATTGCATCCTCTCTTCTCAGTCGTACTAGTACTTTCCATTTTTTACTTTGCTCAAAACCCAAGTAAATTTGACACAACACCACAACGAAATCAAAACAAAACAACTCTACCGAATAAAGTGAGGTTATGTAATAGACCTCAACCTCCGGATATCGACCATCCGCCAGTTGAAACTGACAGATAAATATTTGACATTTTATCTGCCGGATAAACTTATCCTGTTGTTGATAAACCGACCTTTCCAAAATAACTGGTAGTTAGGCATTAACTGACGAATAAATTGCTATTGATAAACCGGGCCTCAATCATAAAAACAAACTTTAACTTGCAAAATCTCTCTCTCGTTGGAAATTCTAATAAAAACTATTTAAGCTTGTGTGAAATTACATGAAATATATTTTTTTAGTTGTTGGTCAAAGATGTTTGTACGACGAACACTGTATAGAGGGCGCCTTTTGCAAAGAACAAAAAGTTTGCGAATGTAAACAGCATCTCGTGCCTAATGAAGACAAAACAGGATGTTCCAGTAAGTATTATTGAAGTAAAGCTGAATTTTTTTTTGTTTTTTGACGCTTCTTTATTTCTTTTCTTCTTAATTTTAACACAGCACTTTTTTAGTTTATTTTTTATAAGTTTTTATAGTTTTTAAGTGACGATCAGATGGAGATACATATTTCGATTCGACTTCACAATCCGTTTAGCGTTTTATCTAAAAGAGTGTGTGTGTCTGTTGGAAGAACAGAACATATGGACAAATTGTCATTAAGTTTTATATAGTTCCGATTGTTTCAGATTCCTCAAGAATCTCCGCGACCAAATATACCATTTTACCTGTAATAGTAATAATGTACTTAAAATTATATTTATGGATAGGTTAATGAAATAAACTAAACCAAAGCTATTCCAAAGTCTTCATTATTTATATCCAAGAATATTAGGAGTATCTATGTGCACCGAACTGCTGTCAATCTGTCAACCCCTTCAAACCCAGACACTAAAGGTTGTTCCTCCTTCTGGTTTTGATTCATTTATGTGATGGTATGTTTCTTACGGGTTAGAAGATTCGTTGTCCATTTTTTCTTAGAGCTCTTTACAAAATTAAATTGTTTGGTCACGTCATCTCGAATGGATACAATGGGAGGCTGCCATGGAGAGTGAGGTGAACTCACTGTTTGTTCCAGGATTTTTCTCCCTGAACCCTTTATCACTAAGTAAAGAGGTGTAAGGAAGTTGAGTAAAAACATGGTAACTAAACTTTATTATAAAAATTTAAATACGTTATAAATTAAAAGAATAAAAAGTATATACCCAACCTGGAGGGCAACCGCTTTACTACAGCCCAATTTCTCATCAATAGCTCCAGGAAGGCACTGACATTTTCCATTACTACAATTTATTATATTTGAGAATTTTGGTTCTGGAATACATTCTTCAATACCAGAACAGAAATCACCTAGACCAGCGGATCGCACGCATTGGGTGTTCCAACCATGAAAACCTTCCGAACATGTACAGTTGTTGGTCGTACACGTGCTGCCTTGGAGAAAAGCACTACATTGATCATTCTCCTCACAATAATCAAAGAATCTTGTCGCCGCTAGAACAAGATAATATATTCTAAGACAATGGTGAGTTGTACACAGAAAATGTTCTTGAAAATCAGCAGTTGGTCCATATTTTTTAAATTTTAGATACTTTGTAGAAAATAATATACCCATACTGACCTCTTAAACATTTAGTTTGATCACGAGATAACACATATCCTGTCGAACATCTGCACGTTACTCTACACTGCGTATTAGGCACCAAAACACATTGATTGTCATTGTCACAGAGCTCTCCAAGATTTCGTCCTTCTACGCAGCCGTTTCTGTCGGCGTTTGGTACTTCTTTATCGAATTGACAGGTACATTTACCATATACGCAATTGCCGAATTTATTATCTAGCATCCAACAGTTTCCACCACTTCTGCAAAAGTCTCCTAAAACTGAAAATACGCAGAGGAAGATTGTGAGTGGTTTTATTTTTAAGGTTTTGTCTGTATAATGTATAATAATAATAAGCTCGATATGGGTGGTTATTTAAAAAAAATTTGACGTGTTTGTACTCAAAAAAATGGAGATGAAAATCCCACTCATCTTCCTATACTTGTAATAGACCAGGGTAGTAGGTAGGGTAGTAGGGTAGTAGGATGAAACCCATTGGAAAAGGAGGAGAATATTATAAAAATTGAAGGAAAAATAATTTACTGGCGACCTGAGGTTGGGAAGCGAAAGGGGGTAAGTTTTTAAGGTTAAAAAATGGTTTCATCCCACTATTATTTTTTTTGGTTTCAAAAATTGTCGACGCTGGTCTATAATCTATTCATCCGTTTTAAAGATAACGCCTTAGTGCGATGTGCAACTTGATTGATATATATTCGTTCCAAAATATTATCAGAGATGGCGTGTAAAGCGTGATTCATTATTTAGCGATTCCCAACAAACTTTGACATCGTATAAATACTTACGTACTGAAACGTAGCATTTGCCGTCATTATATAAATGGGATCCCTCTTTACAACTACAAATCGAGTTAGAACACTCAGAATTTTCAGTCAAAACAAGCTGGCATTGCATGTTTTTCTCGCAGGCTTCTCCATATCCGGCAGCTAAAAAAAAACAAGTTAAAAAAATTGACAAGCTTAGAAAACTTTATTCTGTATAAAACATGTGAGCACAGTGCGCAGTGTTATCAAGAATTTTCTAGAATTGTTATTAACTGTTTGAATTGCATATTTTTTAATGAAAATAAAAAACACTCACGTCCCATACAAGCGAAAAATGTACTGTTCCTGCTAACCAGTTCATATTCTTCTGTACACTTGCAGAACCCCACCTTATCCGCGTCGTTGTTAAAACAAAAAGAATTATTGCTCATGTTTAAACAATCTTGGTCTACTCTACATCTTGTATAACTATCTGAAATCAAAAAGCTTTTTAATTATGTATTGTTTATAAATAAATTGGCTTGTTTAATACATTGTTGTAAATTAATAAATAAAAAAATGCTGACGAATTATATTTGTGAATATTATTTTCCCACCCCAACAGAAACAAACTTTCTTTTTAAAAAATGCATCTCTGTATAATTTGCGAATGTTGATCATAATGTTATAGGTACTTACTTATAGAATAATCCTCAGAAAACCCATAATTTCGAGAGAGCACGTTATCTATGAGAATTGTACAAAAAATTATAAACAATATGTTCATCATATTTAAAAATAATAACTAAAGCTTAAATTTATATTTAATAAACTAAAACACCAAACTAGACGATTACTGAAGGTTTCAATTCATTATTACTAATACTGTTTTTCTCTATATCAGTAAAAAAAACAGGTGAAATAGATAATGTTGATAAGAATAATTTTTTTCCGCGATAACGTCGACCTGTTTCTATTAACAACTTCATTGTGTAAACACACGTTACTCATACAAATTTTTTTATTAAATTTAACACATTAATAGGTATTACATCATTTTAATCTTAAAAAAATACTAAATATATTAGTTAAATCAAAGAATTTGGTGTATTATTTGGTTATATAAATTTATTGTGTAGTAAACACTGGATTATGGTTCACAGTTTTCAATCCCACAACATTTCGCTAAGCCGCTTTCAAAATTTGCACACAATACATTCATATTTTTAATTTATTTCATAAATGAAAAAACTCAACTAAACAACTTATTCAATATTGCACTTGTGTTTTATATTACTATGAATGCTAATTTTATTACACAACTTACTAGGAATTACTTAATACACTTTTATCTACTATTTTTTGCGACACTTCCATCATTCGTATCGTGACTTGGATTGTCTAAATAGTAGAAGTAAAGCAGCCAATAACTCGTAATTGCATAAAACGGGTTGCCTACTCACTAGTTTTCATGATAATGAAGGCAGGGTCGGTTGAGAGACGTACGAAAATTATAAAAAAAAAATCTAAAATACTTCATAATTTGCTTTTAATTTATGTTTGTTATTAAGCAATAATAATTCAGAAGCTTTATACTTTGGGAAACAGTTTATTCCTAAACACTAAACTGCTTCTATCCATGAATAAGATAAATTAAAGTATGTTCATACTTGTAGTGAATGTATCAAAGAGACTCTAATGTTATGTGGATATCACTGACTAGTGACTGAGTATGTCCAATTAATACAAATGGAAAGGTACATATGTCTTTTGTGCCTGAATTAAGCTACGCCTCTAAGTCTTCATCGGTATGTCACTCTGTCTTGTGTTGTGACAACGATTGTACTTAAAAAGCGAGACGTCACTTTATGTGGAAATCATTTTTTCACCATTGAAGTTCGTCGTCATTGTCATTACTTTAAACAGGTGAAATTCATTTATATTTTTTATTGTGATATTTTTCCACAAAATGCCTGGTAAACGTTTGGACGAAAGTAAACGTGTGTTAGAAAATTACATGAATATTTCCAAAAGGAATTGGATAATAGCGGACCACTCTTGCCGTTAAATGCCATTCAAGAGGTAAGTTTTGTAACAATTTATTTGTAGAATTTCAAAATGTAGTCTTACTATGTTATGTTAAATTTGGTTTTTATTTCTTTCCTCTTATAATTAGATCACCAGAAATACATGCCGAACCCTCTAACAACGATGCGCCGCTGGTGAAAACTGTCTTACGAGAAACATTCGTGACTTTTACTATAACTATGTTTTATTCAGACTTTCTTTATGCCCACATATTGAACGAGCTACTTTTCAGTGGGTTAATATATTTTGTTTAAATTTTGGTGAGTTATATTGGGGCCAATTTCAAATTTCCCACATTCAAATTCAACATAGTCGACTTTTAACTGGAAATGGTATAAAAATTAATTTTTTTTAATCTAAGTTCACTGTTCAAACAAAAATCGAAATGAGGCCGCAGAGATTCTAGCTCGCCATCTCCTGTTTACTAGACAGGCTCTTTAATCAACTTAGTCACGGGGTCAGTTAGTGCATTTGCTCTAGTAGAACGTTTCAAGCAAAAACAATAAGTATACTATTCATGATTTTTTTTATAGAATAAGTTCAACACCCTATATTTCATTACTGTATTGTATTGTGTGATCGGTCCTTGAGGAGTGTGCAAACTTTCGAATGAATCTGTTCGTTTAAAGTAGCTCAAAGTCAAGTCCAAAGGAGTGGGCTACAAACAAACATAGATAAAAGTAAAACTAATACAAGCGTGTTAAAAGTGAAGTTATTTTTACAATAATCGATAATGCTATTTTAACCGTTCCCCAAAATAATTTATTGCGACCGTGGTCATGTCAACTGTTTGCCATACTTAGGAAATTGATTGAATTACTTGTGCCATGCGCTTCAATTGGAATTAATTAATCAAACAAATACAATCCAGTTGACTTTAGCTTACAAGTAAATGTTCCTTTTATGATGTAATAGTTTTGTTACAATTCTTCATAAAAACATATGTCTAATTTTGTAAGGCCAAGTTTAATATTTTAAATATTGTCTATAGATGAAGCGGTTAATATTTTTCATAAATAGCGCCGTAGCTCCACTACAATGGGTAAGTATTACTTTGAACAAATATAATAAATTTTTATAATATAATAATTCGACGTACTTGATACATTTTGCTCTTTTACGAGTTCAATATTTTCCCAAATAATTTCCTTGTTTTATCACATTCGTATTTATGATAATTTCGTGGCAGTTTTTTTCGCATTTTATAAGATTATCAATTCAATGAGTGGTTTGAAATTTGGTAAACAAACACAATTTTTGCGAATCTAGACCTACTAAATAGTTTTATACTTCCTCTTTTTTACTTTCGTTTTATCTACTTTAAAAACAAACTTCTTTCTTTCTCTTATCCTTATGACTCCGCAGGCGTCGGATTGGAGTTCTTCCTGTACTCATTTTTTCCATTCTTTTTTATCCCTGGCCAATGCCATCATCTCTACTAATATTTTTCCTTTGTTCTTTCCAATGTCTTCAATCTTGTCTATCCATTTTCTCCTGGGTCTTCCTCTTTGTGTCTTTTTCTTGGTATTCCCATTTCCATAGGTAATTTTCCTCGAAATTCTATCTTGCTTAAATCTTACTAGGTGGCCCAACCAGTTTAATTGTTTCTTTTTAATCTTTGATATATTATTGGATCTTGATTAGTTATGCTTCTGATTTCTTCGTTCCTTACTTTGTATCATTTCGTTTTATCTGCTATTTTCCTTGAATGTTTCATTTCCATTGCATTTATTTTTGTTTGTTATAGTTGGTAGTGTAATTTTGTTGTAGATTTCCAGCTTATGGTTGCGAAAAGCTAAACCTGCTCTTATGGAACCTTTATATAATAAGTTGCATTCTAGAAAGCAACAATAAATCAATGTTGAAATAAAATTGTTCTATAAGCCAAAAATTATAAAGCAACTTTACTACCTGGGCAGTTACTTTACTCGACAGAGGAAAAAGTACTGAAACAAACTTACGTAAAATCATTACGAATTTTTAATTTTGTGGTCTGAAACGGTACATTTAGGGAGTGCCTCCTGAAATACAGATCTGTAACTCCCCAGTGCGTTGCTGTAGCTGTCACCTGTTTTTTTGGAGTATATTCTCGCCCCAGTACCACTTGCATACCATGTCTGCTCCTCTCCAATGGCATTCCTTGTAGAATACATACATATATATATGGCTTAACACTTCATGTGAGGGTACGCTGCTTTCACTTTCTAAATTCATTTATCGGGGTGGATCAGTCCTCATCATCGGCTTATCATTCTACTCGGTCACTGATTCGCCGCAATTTATTCCGGCCTCCTATTATCTCCTTACATCTTGTAACTCTTGTCCTGCTTAAGTCCTCTTCTACCTCTGCTAGCCATTTCGATCTGGGCCTTCCTCATCTTCTTTTTCCTCCTGGCTGTCTTTGTAGCGTAGCCTTTGTTACTGCTTCTGGTCCTTGGCTCCGTATATGCCCAAGCCACTTGAATATTGGAAGTTTAATTTTTCTTATTATGTCATCTCCATTCAGCTCTATTAATATTTCTTGATTAGTTCTCCTTCTATATTCTTGCTCAATGAACCAAGAATTGTTCTTATTATTTATCTTTCGTTTACTCTTAATGTATCTTCTTCTATTTTCGTCATAGTAATTGTTTCTGCTGCATACATTGTGATGGGACTTATTATTGTTCTGTACATGTTCATTTTGGTTTGCTTAGTCAATATCTTACATACAATTTGAGTTTTAAATTTTAGTCATCATACTTCTGAACATACAGGATATAATTCAATTTTATGTTGTCTTCGTTTATTCTCCTATAGATGTTTATTACTTTCAGTCACTCTCCATTTGTACATTATCACAAACATGTAATTTTATTAACACTTGCACATTTTTTATCATTATTTTAAATTCCATGTCTACAGGCTACGTAAGTGTCAACTGTACACCACCGGCAATAGACGAATTTCCAAGCGACTTGTTCTCTATAACGCAATTGAAACCTGGTGCTATAGTTATCCACATATTAGCCGTTGTCTACCTTTTCACGGCTTTAGCCATAATTTGTGATGAATATTTTGTTCCAGCCGTTGAAAAAATATGTCACAGTAAGTATTATTAAGTATATGAAAAATTGTAATTTAGCAGATTCTAGTTAGTATAGTACGATCTATAGATATAGTGATGCAAAGTGGTGCCGACATATTTCGTCTGTTAAGCGAGAAGGATCCAATAATACAACAAAATTCAGTTCTGCTCTTCATTGTGCGACATTGTCTAACCAGTTATCGCTTTTGGCGATTTAACTAGATTAGTTGACAATAGAATATTAGAGGAACAAGATTTTTTTTCAGAATAATCATGTCAGACAAACGCAATAAAAGTATTAGAGGAAATATGCAAAATTCAATATTAGCTGTTGGAAATGGACATTCCAACAATTCGGCAAGCAAGATTACTCAAATAAAGGACTTGCATCAAAATGTTTAATAGGACGAAGGACAAAGGAGCAAGAAGAAGATTTGTGCATTGGAATTTTTGCGACGTTAGCAATATTGAATGCCGGTTTAACAAAGTTGCTGAGATAGCTGGACGATTTTGGCTTAGAGGATTCCTAACTAAGATTCATACCTTACTGTGGCATAGCGAAAGCGCTTCAAAAAACAAATTTCAGTGGTTGGACAAAAAAGCAGTCTCGAGAATGGTGCAACAAGGCGCTAAGAATGAGGTAGGCCAAGTAGTTTATCAAAGAACCCTAGCCGAATTTCATGGAGTATCTACTGATCCAGAATAGGAAAACAATCAGGATCCTGCTTGGGCGCCTGACAGAGCATTGTAGACTTAACAAACATATGAATAGCATCGGATTGGCAGACACAACCAAATGCAGGTTTTGCCAAGAAGATGAGGGAACCTTCTACTGCGAGTGCTTGAGGTTTTAAATGATAGTCGCACCACAATCCTCCCAATATATGGAGGATTTGAGGTTGGCTATTCGAAGCCTAGTAATAAGGACGGGTCTGGACAAGGAACTCTAGAATAACAGGAGAGCGCACACAATAGATCTGCAAAGGTCGTAGTAGAGAGGCTCCTAGAAGCACATGAGCCCCATATTGATCTTATCATATCTTAATTAAAATTCAACCCATCGTGATAATATAGACAACCAATTTTTTAATAATCATCCTCAATTGTGATTACTTTCCTTATTATTGCTTTGAATTAACTCTACGACTATCTTGTTGACTATTGAAGAGTATTACAGAACATGTTGACGGCTTCGCTTTGCACCACCGTACTCATATCTTGCACGTACTATAAATGGAAAGAGTTTGTTTATAAATTCTAACTCTATAACATATGCATTGTTTCTTGTATTTATCTTAATTTATTGTAACTGTAATTTCCGTTTTAGTTTTCAAAATTCCTCATGATATTGGAGGTGCAACTTTTATGGCAGCTGCAACTTCATCTCCAGAACTATTCATTAATATCATAGGAACCTTTATAACTGAAGGAGATATCGGACTGGGTACCATTGTGGGGTCAGCTGTATTCAATCTTCTAGCAGTAACAGCTTGTTGTGGTCTAACTTTAGCTTTGGTATAGTTTGCAAACCTTTAATAAGTTTTAAGTTTGGTGGAATTTAGAATATTTTTTAGAGCGGTACAACCTTAAAATTAGATTGGTGGCCATTGACGAGAGATTCATTGGTATACGGAATTTCTGTTTGCTTACTTATTGCATTTTTGGATAACGATAAAGTGGAATGGTACGAAGCAATCGTTCTAGTTTTGGTTTACGTGGTTTATATAATTTTGTTGGTTTTCGACAAACATTGCCAAAACGTGTTCAAAGGTGAATATATAAATGAAATTGTTTATCATTTTTACTCAAATTCATAGTTTTTAGAAAAACTATGTCGTCAAACCTTATCATCTGGGAATGTCCAAGAAGATGGGAACCATTCACAAAACATTAAAACTATAAGCAATAATGTTATCGACACTGAACAAATTGATTTACCTGGAATAAAAAACGACAACGTAACAAGTAATGAAAATGCAAGTAGTGATAACTTAGAATTTTCAATATGGAGATTTCCAGGAGATGTGAGTCGAACCAAACAGGTAGATTTAAGTTAACTTAAAGTTATACATGATATTTTTCACACTTTGATTCAAAGTAGATGTTTTTGAGACATCCACAAAGGTTGTGTTGGCAGCGAGCTAGGCTACATTGGTTACATCATAGAGAAATAGGTATGCCTAATAGTGGGTCTAGCATTTTTTATTTTAGCTTAACGTTGTAACACTGCTCTCTCGTCTCGAGACAGATCCCGGCTAGAGACTCTCTGGAGGGTGGATCGACTCCATGCTAGTGTTCCACTAGGTATACCAGAGGGTTGACAGACTATAAGAACTTAGGGCGCCACTACCTTTTCAGACATCGACGAAAGAAAATGAATCTTAATTATTCTATAATATAAAAAACAAAACTAAGGTGAGATAGGTAGAAGCGCCTTGTAGAATTTAATTAAAGTTGATAATAATATTAAGAAAGTTAAAAAAATACGTTAACCCGGACACGATCCGCTACAGCTCTTTCAGCTGGGTAGATAAGAAATAAAAAAATAAAAAATCAAAATATTAACTTTAACAGAAAAAAGAATGAGGCCTGTACTTTATGGTCGGTTCTTGGCTTATTTGAAAAGCAGATGAAGAGGTCAGGTAGAAACAGATGCTAGGAGTGTCTTGTAATTGATGCGAAAGATGTCATGTTATAGTTGCTGTTAGAGATGTCTAGCTGTAGTTGCTGTTAGAGATGTCTTGTAGTTGATGGCAGCTAATATAGCCTAGGTGTATCCTAGTATTGTAACTGTAACCGTGCAGTGTACCGGTATCCTAGCAAGGTAACTGTAACCTTGCAGCTGTGCTTACCACAGCAATTGAAGGTAAATCTTGAAGGTAATATTTGAGATACGATAAGGTATGTCTTTACTATTAGACGGTCGATAGCGGAAAGGAAGGGCGATGGTTTTCAAAATGGAATCGGCCATTGACATAATATTTGTCAATTGTCTTAGCGGTCAGAGTAGGAGAATTTGAGATCACAGAACTATAATTGGAAGTGGCTAGTGTGACGGCGAGCGGAAAATAGAGGATTTATTTTATAAAATCAAAACGGGTCGATAGACATCTTACAACGTGCCTTGACAGCGCTGGTCATTTGTACAGAAAAGAATAATAACAAATATTTACATAACTAAATAACAACTATTACAATTTTTAAATTACATTTTATGGTAAAGATGAGTGGCTTTCAGAAACTGTAAAAGTTTCTTGATCCCGGTGGTGCAGTGGACCATTTTCTTGAGGTTATGCCTTAAGTAAAATCGTTATGTGTTTAACGGTGAACATAACATTACAGCTATGGCAAACGGGAGGATTTCCTGAAGACATCAGATATCCGTGAGTGAGTTTGGTGTGGCTGTTTCGTATTCTTCTGATTATAGCAGCCTTTCTCCTGGTTGAAAAGTTAAGGGAGAGAGGGGAAGTAGATGAATGGATTTCATGAAGAGCTGTCGTGCTATTGCGCCATTGATATCGTCAACATTCTTGCATAAAGTTTTTGAATTTAATTGAAACAATGTGTTTTGGGTTGGTACTAGAGGCAGCTTCTTTCGCGGTCTTTGGCGGTCCGCAGCATTTTTGCAGAATTAACATTCAGGGAATTGTCTGAGGACCATGAGTAAGCAATCTTCTTATGACGCCTTTGTCTTTCCTTTTCATTTGGGGCATCTTCTGGACGGTAAATTATAGTTCTTAGCAGGTAATATGTCGTTTCCTGTATTCCAATAGGTTTGCATCGTATTCATTTTTGTCTCTATCATGATTTTATTATCCCTCCTCTTACCTTCTAGAATGAATTCAATTAACAATAAAAGTTTTTTTAAGTCGTCTTTCAATAACCGTTGTATTAATAAAAATACAGTTTTTATTGATTCATTTGATTGACGTGCTGTGAAATTGTTACTAAAGGTATTTTGAACAAAATTTTCTACAGCTTTGTAGATATTGTGTTTATTTTTTAATTAAGATGAAGGGTATGGCTAAGTAGTAAAAATTCCATTGTTTCAGTTTTATATTATTTACTTGTGGCATTTAGTTAGTTTGCTTTTATCACGTACAGCGGACAGACCGAGCCATGGCCGGTGAAAAGAAGTATCGCCTAGCAAATGCGCACAAACCACGAAATTTGTGCCAGCTTGAAGCTCCACTTTGCATTTCTATTTTCCGAATATTTTCTCTGTCTGACCGTCAGGCGTCACTTGACGCATCTAAGACTTCACCCCACCGGCCATGGCTCGGTCTGTCTGCTGTAATACTGTTTTGGCACAACAAATCATTCATTTAATTGTCTCTTATATCAAATCAATAGATTCCCTTAGTTTTTCAACTGTCAAATATATCTGCTTCGATTACAGAATTCCTGGTAATGAAACTATAATGAAATCAACACAAAATACTGATTATTAGTGAAATCAGTACTTTTGCTAATTTTTCAAATATTCATATACGCTCAATGACCTAATTTCCACCTCTACATTGAAATTATAAATATTGGCAGTTCATTTCCTTTTTTTTTAATTCGAATATCTCGAATAATTCTGGAGAAAAAATCAACTGTTCATGCTGTAATGTTTTTCTTATTTATTTAAATAGTTTTCTTACGGTGGGATAAAATTATACACACACTATGACTAATTAATACTGATTTATTGAAGAAACGCACACTATAATAAACTTAATTTATATACACACTACTTAATGTCTACTAATTTATCTACACTCGGTATAATTATTGTCCTAATTTATCTTTAACACTTAAATATTGCACTATTTATGTTCACTATTCGATTCACCGTTTACTGAAAAACTTACTAAAGCTGTCTGACTAACTAACTAAAAACTTCTCGAACGTTATTGAATCCACCACGCTCTTCTTATGCGTGAGGTTCCAGAATAGTCGGGATAAATCATCGCATTCTCTAAAATTCATAGTTCACGACAGGACCGGCTTCTGAATTACTGAGTTCGTAACAATACATTTTTACAATTTTGCCGTCCCCAATTTACCAGTTAAACAGGTGTGGAATAGAATCGCACCTGCTCCAATTATATTCACGATTCTATAATTTTTCAGATTATTTGGATAATAAACTGGCCAATAAATAATACACTTGCCCTAACTATCCCGCATTGCGAAAAAGTAAAATCAAACAAATGGATTCCAGTAGCTTTTATCATGTGTATTTTATGGATAGGTATTCTATCATATTTATTATCATGGATGATCACAGCAATAGGTCAGTGAATACTATAATACGAAAGCTAATTTATTTAGTATTTAAATGTCCATTCTTACTATGTATTTTCGAGTGTGTATTCTTTTTCTCTCTCTATTTAAATGAAACACGTGTTTCATTTCATCACGATGAAACGAAACTATTCAGGCGTGAGCCGAAATTTTGAAACCTAACCACACCTTTATTATTTTTATATTATGATTTTTAGGTGACACTTTGGGAATTCCTGACTCTGTCATGGGTATATCGTTTTTAGCGATTGGCGCAGGAGTACCAGAAGCAGCATCTAGCATAATAGTCATTAGAAAAGGTAGGACATCCATGTTAGAATGAAATTATAGATCGTCACAGTCACCACTAAAATCGACACCTCGACTTGTTAAGGCCGGGAGCTCACATAATAAATGGAATGCGGATAGGAATTTTTTATACAAGTTTGCATAGCATGTGGCAAAACTGGCCCAGTCCTACAAGATTTTGTTAGGCCCTTGCGGACCGTTCCGCCTATGGGGAGCGCAGAAGAGGTTGTAGGATTATGCTCCCCAAAATCTCAAAAAACATGTTTCTCTACAAGAGCTACGTGAATTTGCCGATTTTCTCTGTGTTAAAATGTCTATTGCTTGCTATCCTCGCCCATAGGTATTTAAATACCATCATTTGTTCCATTAATTTTTTCGATTGGGTTGTGCTCTACAGCCCAGGCACTTGAACTGAATATTTGTACCATTTCCCATTCCAGAAGCTTTGTGTCTTCTATGTAGGCCACTAGTTCGACTGGAGGAATTTTCAGTAATCGTAATGGTTGTATTATATCCTCTCCAAAGTTCCGTCTGAGTCTATGTAAGCTCTCGCAGAAAATATGTGAGTAAGTGTTTCACATTTCCTGCACAAAGGTTCACCAACTTTGCCCATTTTGTGCAGATATTTCCTCAGGGTGCATTGTCCAGTCACCAGGTCGGTAACTGTCTTCAAATGTCTCTTACTCAGTTTCAATAGCCTGATTGAGAGTTCAGTAAATTTTTTGTATGGAGGTGCCCTTGTGCCGACCTCCTTAGTGTTCCCTATCTAACAAGTACCCGATTTCCCCTCTTACGCAATATTTTGTGATTCCACAAAATGGTTCCGGAACTATGAAGTCTCCTTTAGAACCCTCTTTAGTTAACTTGTCAGCCATTTTATTACCTGTAATCCCCACATGTGCCGGTATTCCTATTAGAGACACTTTGTTGTCTGTTGTCAGCCTGTTGAGGGATTCTTTACAGTTTTTTACCAGTCTAGACCTAGTTGTGGGATGACTGATACCTTTAAGCAAAGCCTGGTTGTGCATATTTTTATTTTTTGTCCGGTATATCCTCTTCTGGTGTTTTCAATCAATACAGGCTTTAGCGACAATCGCCTCTGCTTGGAACTCAGTCGTATATCGATTTCACCCATAGGTATTTAAATACCATCACTTGTATCTTCTGGATTCTCTAAATATTTTTTTCAGGTAAAGGTGGTATGGGCATAAGTAATTCACTTGGATCGAACACATTTGATGTTTTGTTATGTCTGGGTATCCCATGGTTATTGAAATCGTGTATGATGTCCACTCAGAAATGGGTAAATACCTTCGGATATAAAATACATCCTTCACCTTTAATAATTTTTTTCAGGTAAACATCAATTCCGCTGGTCTTCAATATAGTGTTATAATCCTTTTAATTACTTTAATAGCATTTTATTTCGCATTGGCTATTAACAACTTTAGATTGGATAAATGGATAGGACTATACTGTCTGGTTATCTATCTAATATTTTTGGTAATAGCTACAATGATTGAGCTCAATGTATTTTTTCAAGTTAATAATCTTCCAGCTTGTGGTAGATGAGAAAGTAAAGTTATTTTAGGAATATGTTTGTAGTTTTATTTTATAATTACTCAATTTAAATATTTCTATAACCTTTGGAAAAGTATTTCGTATCAATGATCCAACAAGTCAATGATTGGTTTTGAACTAATTTTTCGCAACGAATGAACGAACTATATTCAATAACGGCGAGTTTAATTCCGTGCTCTGAGTAATATTTACAAATGTTGAAAGTATTAAGCGCATGCAAAGAATCATCTCAAACGGTTAGAGCTGGAATACAGTCCCGAACTAGGAATTGCTAACGCATGCGTATAAAATAATTTGGAACCAAATCGGAGCTAGCCTAACAACTTTTTATTTTATCAGGTTAAATGTAGATTTAACTTTTGTATATTTAAAATACATTAAATTCTTGGCGATTCTTGAGATTATTAAAAGTTTTGTGATCACAAAGAAGATGACAAGAAATGATCTGACACTTCGTTGGCAAAAATAAGTGATAAAACAATTGTGGAATTGCACACGGTGTCATTTGTGTGAAAACAGTGAATGTTCTGTCTAATCCCACGTAAAAGATAACAGGTGTTTGTAGTAAGGCAAATAAATTGTGAAAATGTAAGTATAATAAATGAATAAAACATTGTAAAGAATATTCGTTATCACTGTACTGAGATACGGCGTAAGTCATAAGTTTCCAAAAATTATATTTAAAATCTAAAAAGGGTAATGGACATTTCCAGAACACCTGACTTTGACAGATCGGCCATATTGTGATGGGTCCCCCGATCGGTTGGAGTTCAAGTTGAATAATTTTACTTGAAAATAAATTCCAGTTGTCAGATGATAAAGATGGAAAAATGATACAATCAAAACGATCAAATTTTAAAAAAATATATAAATTAAAAAATTTTCATTATACCTCCACTCGTTTGAGAAAGCTACTGTGTTAGCGAAACGCGTCACGAATCTTTATTGGACTCAGTTCAAATATATAGTGACGATTTAAACAAATTAAATTGTTTTATTTCATCGCAAATTTTTTAAGTTATGTTATGTTTTGCGATGAGGCCACTTTTTTTATTAATGAAAACGTTATTATTGTAAATACTGGTCACGTCACAGTTCTCGTTGGATGCCTGAATCCCACACCTAGTATCCAAAAAAACTGGATGTATGAATGAATGAAACAAAGGCACTCCCAATAATCTTATCGAAGAATGTCTCATGTTTCCCAGCAGAGATGTTTCGCTTAAGACACTTATTTCGGGAGAGGTCAATTCAAAGTTAGTATGGGATTTCGAGCATGCTATGAAAGTACTTGGAGACTATAGCAAGGTTACGGTAGCTTGAGATACAGTGCACAAAGACCATAAGGGCAATGAAAAAGCAGATGAAATGACCAGACAAGGTTAATCGAGAAAGAAACGACAGAACACCGGTGTGAGCTCGAAACTCGATTACTCGACGAATTTTGGCAAGTCTATCAAAATGTCACTCACGAAATTCGATTTTTCCTCACGACTCGATTGAAATCACTCGAGGACTCCTAAGCTGTCGAGTTGATCGAATAATTGAATTTATGAGGTTATGTTCATTGTTCATTATTGGTCTGTGTGGTTTTTTTTTCAAATAAATTGACTTATTAGAAATTTAGTACGTCTAGTTTTTTTAAATAATATATTTTTTTTATTGGTTATTTAACGTCGGTCTATTTCTGCGACTGAGGCTAATCACCGACGCCGGGAGCACTCTACCCCTAACCGGAAATTTTGCCGAACCCACTGGTGTTCCGACCAGTGGTAGGGTTCTTTATCGAGCCCAACATCCATGGACTCGGGACCTCGGTTTTACGTCTCCGAAAGACGGCTGTATGGACTATTTACACGACGGTCTTCCCTAGTATGGTCACCCATCCAAGTACTAACCGCGCTCGACACTGCTTCACTGTAATTATCGCATCAGATGCTTTCCACTACAGTGCTGGGCCGATGCCCTATTACTTGGTTAATATTTAAATATTGTAGGTCATTGTTAAAATGTAGGATTGCGGAAACATGAAAGGCTCGCTAGAGCAAGAATAAATCTACGTCTTATATTGTAATCAATGACAAGATACAATTTCCCAATTTCGGAGAAGAAACAAATAACATTAAGATGGCAAAGTGGATCCCCATCTTTATTTGGGGGTATATATCGAATTAATTAAAAATAACTTTCCAGTGTTTTTCATTTTCTGCACATGTTTAAGCTTCTAACAGCTCTAATTTAATGTTTTCATTAAACACAAATAGCCCTTTGTCAACCAACGCAAACAAAACAACAAATGTCACTGGTCTAAAAAAATACAACTTTGAAGTTAGCTGACCAACGACGACCTCAATCGAGTTTCGTGCGCCACGTGCATCAACTCGATCGAATAAAGTCTCGAGTACTCGATAGATATATGATCGAGTTTCATGCTTCCACCGCACATTCTGTGCTTGCGGAATAGCCTGGCAAAGAACTAAATGAAATTTAAGTAATCTCATGGATTTTTGAATGGGGTTTTCGTCGACAAATAAAAGTAGTTTGGTTAGGAATGAAGAATGACAGTTTAACGTCATTCTTTGATATCCCAGTCTTATAAAATATGTACCTAATCATTAAATTGTTTCCAAATTATACGGTTCTGAATGTAGTAATTAATTGAAAATGGATTATTATTACAAGGTAAGTTTATTTAAAATCAATCCTAACTCAATTAGAATGATTAAGAGATTTGACATTTGTATCAGAGAAGGATTTTTTTCAAGAAAATCTAACGTTAAAGTTCACTTTGATTTTAGGTAGCTAAGTTCTTACACTACCAAATTACTAGGAATGATGAATAGTTGTGAATAATTCTAGTTAAATAACTATAGCTGTTACCAAAATAACAAAACTATAATACTAGGTAAGTACCTAAATCAAGAAAATGGAATTTAAGAATAGTATTGTTATTAGACTGCAAATATAGCCAATGATGGATTTAGGCCAAGGCCCGTGAGGCTCGGGCCTAGGACGGCATAATTTGAGGGGCAGCATTTTAAAAATTGGTTGAGAGGTTTTTATAAAAAAATTCTGTAGAATAAATTATTCATAATTCAATACCCTTTCTTTAAATTTAGTAAAATCACATTCAGTTGAATCTGTAGTCGACTATTTTCTACTTTGCAAGTACTAATTTCTTCTCACATCGTTGGGAGTTCTCGGTGCTGCGTACAAATTTGAGAGTTACGATTATTTTTCAAACTCGTTGGTCTGCTGATCTTCTACTGGAGCTGCAGCAAAACTAGAAAGAGCAGAGATTTCTTATAGTGAACTAATTTATTTTTTTGGTACAAAGTCATCTTCTCATTTCCATTTCTGTGTTTATCTTTTAAAGCTAGTTTTCATCCTTGTCCAAGTCTGGAACTGTAAACCATGCCCTTGGCAATTAGTTGGACACAACAAAGTAACTGTTTTGTGGATGCCAGAGAATAAAAAAATTTCGCAAAGAAGGAGCTTGTCCATTTATCGAACCCGATTTATTTTGTGGTATCCCAAAAAGCCGCATCTTGGAAGAAGTCAGAAAATGGGGAAAGGAACTTAGAGCAGCTTACAGCAGAAATACTCCAGGCCAAAGTGGTCATTACGACCTTCTGTTCACTACGCTTTCTCAGATGAAGGGTATTAACAATTCGACAATCTATCAAGATCATTTCTAAGCTTTGGACGGGGCTCGTGAATACATAGAGATACTACAGATAGAGGCAACAAGACAGCTTGGAACCCGTCAGCAAGTAAGAGAGATATAGAAAGAGGTTTAAGCTGTCTATCTCTAATGGCGCGCATGCTATATACAAAAACAAAGACAGAAAAACCTCTGATCGTCTATCTTTTTCACTCTCACCGGAGTTCGGTGGGAAATTCCCACGTACACAGCAGCCTATGTCTTATTGCCATTATCTGTAGTAAGCGAATACAGTATTTCTATTTGCAAGGAGCAAAAAAATATATTTCCATCAAACATATTTAAAAATAGTGAAATGTACGCCTCTGAACAGCCTACGTCAGATAAGATAAAAATATAAAGCACGATTTTTGGTGTACATCTCTTTAATTGGTCAGCGAATTTAATAGTAAAATGTGGCGAATTTAATTTTCACTTTGAATATTTATTTAAAAAATTAATTAACATGTCTGCGCGGGCTGTTATAGGTGCCAACTGCACCCCACCTGCCATAGATGAATTTCCCGGAGACTTGTTTTCAAAAACGCAGTTGGAAAATGGAGCAGTAGCTTTTCATATTTTAGCGACATTATATATTTTTATTGCAATAGCCATAATTTGTGATGGATATTTTGTGCCGGCCGTTGAAAAAATATGTCACAGTAAGTTGATCAACAATTGTATTCTTTTCTTTAACATTAATTTCTTGTATCAGTAAAAAGTTGTCCTTGAATATTATTTAAAAAATTAGTAGCGAGTGAACTATAAAAAAGGTGCCAAAAATAAATCAAACTCTGTTTTTAAAATTTTGAAATAAGTTTTTTGAATTCACGACTCACCGTAGTTCACCTACATTTTCATAAAAAAAACACATGTTGTGTTTGGCTGACTTCCAAGTCTAGAAGTGGCGTAGAAAATTTTTATTGATCGGGAAACTCAGTGAACAAAATATTTATAGAAGGTATTTATTGATTTTTAACGGAATAATTAAAAGTATTCGGCGTTGACGATATTCTGTAGCGAACAAAAGAAACACTATCTGGTCCACGTTTAGATAACCAAGTTATTGTCTTCAAAATCCGTCTGTCAACTACAATATGCCATATCATATGCAATTGATTGGTTTCGAGGCCTCCACACCTCAGCATTTAGGCTTTTTTGCTCTTGGTTGTACCATTTATGTGAAGAGATCAGTAGCCCTTTGTGGGATTTCCTTTCCCAGCTTTTATTCCATATTCATTCATTTATTCAATTGGGTTGAGCTCAACAGCCCAGGCACTTGAAATTAATCTTTGTACCATTTCCCATGTTATCTGCTTCCGTTTCAGAAGCTTTGTGTCTTCTAGTTTGAATGGAGGGAGTTGTAATGGTTGTATCATTTCCTCTCCAAAGTGTTTCCGTCTGAGTCTATGTAAGTTCTCGCAGAAGCTGAGTATGTGAGTAGGTGTTATACATTTCCTGCACATAGGTTCACTAACTTTGTCCATTTTGTGTAGAAGTTTCCTCAGGATGCAGTGTCCAGACAACAGGTCGGAAACTGCCGTCAAATGTCTCTTACCCAGTTTCAATAGCCTGGTTGAGGGTTCCTTGTCTACCTTGCTCAGTAAACTCTTTGTATGGATTTGCCCTTGTGTCGACCTCCATTTGAGTTGGTGTTCCCTATCAAGCCAGTTCCCGATTTTCTCTCTTATGCAATCTTTTCTGATTCCACAAAACGGTTCCGGACCTATGAAGTCTCCTTCCACATATCAACCATTCTAGATCTATAGATGGTCTTGAGATCTGACCATGATATTTTGATAACATATCAAAATAGCGAGAAGAAATCCCAATAAACACAATCTTTTTGGCACCAAGATTATCAATCAAATAAAAAATGAATTTATCGTGTCCGTAAAAATAAGAACCTTTTTAAAAGGGTAGTACATGTTATGGGTAGTTTGAATTTGTGGTCTGATGGAACACTAAACTGGGATGCCTCGTGAAATTCATGGATTTAGCTCGTTCATCAAAAGGAGAATGTGTTCTTGCTTGACATATGGTGAAATTATGGTTTAGGAATATATAATGTGTGTGTCTCAAAAGGACAAGTCCGGTGAGGTAAAATTTAGAATATTTTTAATAACTTTAAAGCCAGTTTTTAACAAATGTTTTTGTTTCCTAAAAATCTATTTTCAATAAATAATTCAAAAATATGATAAGGTTATAACCAGAACGTTCCTAACGTTTCAATTATGTATAAACAAACGCTTTTAATCACTATTTACACACGTGGCTATTCACATGGTTTATTGCATGGATTTAAAACGTTATTTATTGTTTTTCTTCAATCAAAAATCCTACCAAAGGTTAGCTGGAAATAGGAAATTTTACAAAAGACTCAAAACCCTGATTAATAAAACTGTTATCAGTGTCAGGTAGTATTTGTTTTTGAAATTTGGTAACGTTTATGTTTATAGACATAGTAAATCTTTTTAATTGTCAATTGTTGTAATGTTATCCGTGCTGTTAATAGTTTTTTCTTGGAAAAATCATACAGTATTAATAAGGAAAATATCTCTTGTTAATCAACTCCAAAATGGTATGGGAGTGCTTGGGAAAATTTAATGAAATAGGCGAGAAATAGTGGAATAAGAACATTGTGTTTTGTTCACGATTCTTATCTACTTGAGTTCAAGGTGTGTTGTTACAATTAGAAGTGACTTTAAGGGTTCATCAGACATTCCTCTTCTGTATTTGGACTAACATATCTCATTTTTGAGAATGTTTGTTCACAAATGTAGCAAAAATTGTTCATTTCATTATTATTCATGGTTCAAGTTTCAAAATTTTTGAAAAAATGTCTTACTTTACATCAAAACTTTTGATGTGCCGTAGTTTGGAGACCCCTTGTCAATAGTGTGTATTAATAACAATTTTTTTCTAGTTTTCAAAGTTCCATCTGACATTGGAGGTGCTACTTTCATGGCTTTTGCAACTGCATCTCCAGAACTTTTTGTTAATATCGTCGGAACTTTTGTTACCGAAGGAGATATTGGACTTGGTACTATTTTAGGATCAGCCGTGTTCAATATTTTAGGAGTTACAGCCGTTTGCGGACTTACCCTTGGAATAGTACGTAATAATTTAATATATTTACAGTCCCAACCTTTTACATTCATAAATAATATAATATTGTTATAGTTTCATTAGAAATTATCCTTTATATAAGTTTATATATTGGAATAACTGGGTAGTAAAGTTAATCGTTTTTGACAACATACATTTTAAATTATATTATAATATATCTTGAATATATTAGTGAATATTCTCAAAAAGTTAATTATGAACGATCTGCCAATATCGCTTGCGGTATTTTCTTCACGTTCATCCTCGTTGAATGAACAAATTTATAACAATCAAGCTTTCACTCTGAATCTGCACTACGACTACTCGGAATATAAATAAGTAGAAATGTAAGAAATTTCTAAAAATATAATAACGTCTCACTATTTTGTTAACTTTCTTAGACTGGAAAAAAATCAGACTTAGATTGGTGGGCCTTGTCCAGAGATTCACTGATATATGGGATTTCAGTCTGTCTTTTAATAGGATTTTTGAATAATGAAAAAATAGAATGGTACGAAGCACTTACGATGGTTCTGCTTTATGCAGTTTACATTGTATTTTTAATATTTGATCAACGCATCCAAAAATTTCTTAAAGGTAAGATATATATTTTAATTTAATACCAGATTCGTATTGACAAATACCTCAAAACCCACTCGCTTCTAACATTCCAAAAAAAATCATAATTGTGACCGTTCTCCCTGCTTTAAGACTAAATCTTTCATCTACTTCTAGGCTTTTCGACGCCTAATACAAAGAACCACTATTTGCCAAGCTATAGCACTGGCACAGAATGCCGTTTCGTCATATAATTGACAGAATCTGCAAATCAGCGTCGTCTATCAATGCCATCAGCTTTAAGTAGTGCCCAGTTAACAGATTCACCACAGTTTTTGATTCCAGTCTGTCGTAAACTTTGACAACCGTTTCAGTATGAACTGTTCCACTTCTTTGTCCTGGCGAGTTTGCCTACCACTTTTTTTGTTGTCATTTATGCAACGCCGCAAAAGGGATTTGGGGGTATCAACACCTGTTTTTTTTTTGTTTTCATCACCACTTGCACACGAAAAAATTTATTCTTTACAGCAAAATGGTCACCAAAATCATCAGATTTGTCAATAAAATCTCCAAATTCTTTGGACAGCTTAGAAACCGTTTCTAAAGCTACTGTAATCACCAAGATTTCCAACTCATCTGATACTATTGAAAACGGTAAAGACATTCCAAATTCTTCTCAAGAAACTGATAGTGCGGATGAAGTTGACGAATTGTCGCTTTGGAGATGGCCTAGCAAATACAGCACAATTAGACAGGTAATTAACTCTATCAAATAATTGATTTATTATTGAACCTTAAAACCGCCGTCTGCAGCATTTTGTTGCTCAGTCTCACGCAACATTGGGACAGAATAATACTGGTACCAGCTCCGCATGATACATTGTCTGACCAAGGGTCAGAACACATTAAAGGATAATCCTAACGTAATGTCTGTTAGGAAGGCCATCAAGAAGGCTTATAACAGCCACCTCAAAAATATGTGTCTTGTAAATTCCTATCAGCCTGTATATTTTAGTGTAGAATGGGAAGTGTTTAATTATTGGTTAGGGTTTTGGGATGGTTTATTACCAGGTTATTTCGTGACTTCAAAGCACATTTACTATTTTTATCACCACTATTACAGTATTTATTTATTTAAGGTTATGTGGATGATAAAGTGGCCAATAGAATTTGTATTTTCCATATCAGTTCCTAATTGCGAAAAAGTTAAATCGAATAAATGGATACCGGTAGCATTTTCTATGTGTATCGTTTGGATTGGTGGATTATCGTACATTTTGTCATGGATGATAACGGTTATAGGTAAGAAAAGAATTATTTTTTTATTAATATTTTGATTCACTTACGAAAGAACGTGTTTAATTGAAATCTGCCTGTTTTCTTGTACGAATTATTATTTTTTTCAGGTGATACCTTCCAAATACCTGATTCTGTGATGGGTATATCATTTTTGGCAATTGGATCTGGAGTACCCGAAGCAGCATCTAGTTTTGTTGTAGTTAGAAAAGGTAATACAAAGTTTGAAACGAAGTTTCCTAGTGTTTAGCGTAAACAAGTATTACATGGCATCCCCAGATGCTCCACTAGGTTATGGTTGAAAGGGTAGGTAAAAGAACAACACAAAAAGCACTGGAAGAATACGCCCAGCAAACACATGGGAAGACATTTATAAAAAAACCATCAGAAAACGTAGCGAAAGAACTGCTCTCAATGAGCAGGAACAAACTACGCACCATAACGGGGCTTCTTACGGGACACTTTCCCACAAAGGAGCACCTGAACAAAATAGGGCTGTATAACGGAGACCTTACATGCAGAAGATACAAAAAGGACACCGTAACAGCTCTGCACATATTATGCAACTGTGAGACGCTGGACCACAGAAGGCAAAAACTATATGGAAGACCCCAAATGACTCCAGAAGACTTCTACAACCAACCAGTAAAGAACCTGTATGAGCTAATACAGGGAACGGATTGGCTGAAAAGGCTGTAGTCAGGACATTAGGAGAATCCACAATAAGCCCAAGAGGCTGAGGTGGTGCCGGCGAATGGACGGCTCCTTTTTTTTTAAAAAAAAACAAGTATTGCATTCACCAAATTACATGCGAATGTCTTAATGGTTATCTTGGTGATAAGGTGGACACTTGCCTTTGTGTCCAATATAGTTCGACCGCTGTGTAATACTGTAAAAATATTTCAAAAATAATCTCACCAATATTGAAATTTATTCCCAAGCAGTTTTATGTAACAATATTTTTTACAGGCAAAGGAGCAATGGGTATAAGTAACTCACTCGGATCCAGTACTCTCGATATTCTTCTCTGCTTAGGAATTCCTTGGTTATTAAAATCGACTGCAGTGTCAGCAAACAAATGGGTAAAATATATTACTATTCATAATTTTCTAATACTAAAACTTTTTATAAATATTATGATTGGAAACCTTAAGCCGTGAAAGATTATGGAAGCATTATCAATTGCCTGCTGTCAACAAATATGAAATGTCAACGTTAACTGGGTTGTTTAGTTAACTTAACGCCAAAGTTACAGACCGCTCCGTGAAGCTGTGTACCTAACCACAGAACACCTTAACTACAACCTAACCTCAATTTTTAAAGGCGATGAGTCAGTCGAAAAATAGAACCCTTTAGTACGAATTTTAAGCATTTTTCATGCCAAAAAATATTTTTTGATTGGAAATTTTGAAGCAAGTCCCTTATTGCTTAGAGTATCGTCCATCCTGTCCTTTTCAGGAAAGTAGACAGGTCACTAGGAGACATCTCCTTTATATCGGCAGGTGTATGCAAAGACTCACCGAACACACACTCTCTTATTGACGATAACTCCGGGCACTCGCATAAGACATGCCTGACAGATTCATCTTCCTGTTCACACATCCTGCATAGAGATGTGTCCACTAGCCCCATTGTATTGAGGTGTTTCCATAATTGACAGTGGCCAGTCAGAAATCCTACCGTTGAACGTAGGTTTTTCCTGGTCATCGCCAAATATTTTTTCGACTTCAGCTTCCCAGGGTCGCCCAGGGTAATCCTGGCAAGACTGCATCCCTTGATTTCATCGCATCTCTTTAGATATTGAGCATGGGTGTAACGTTTAACTAGTTCCGCAATTGTCGAATAGTTATGGGAATATATTGCGATATAAACTTCTTTTTGCTAACTCCCTTATTGCTTGGAATTATCGACTCAAAATTCACTGATATATCTAAAATTCACCCCCAAATCGATTGGTGAAGCCAAAAAAACCCTTTAGTACGAATTTTAAGCATTTTCCATGATAAAAACTATTCTTTTTGTTGAAAATTTTGAGGCAAGGGGTAGTTATGGTAATATTTCGCGATATAAACCGCTCTTTTATTGCTTGGAATTATCGACTCAAAATTCACTGAAATATGTAAAATTTTCCCCTGAATCTATTTTTATATGGTTTGTTGCAGGTAAACATAAACTCTTCAGGTCTTCAATTTACATCTATTACACTAGTTGTTACACTATTGGCATTTTATTTTGCTTTAATGGCCAACAAATTCAAACTGGATAAATGGGTGGGACTGTACTGTTTAGTTATATATCTAATATTTATTGTATTAGCTAGCCTGATTGAACTGAATGTATTTATGGAAGTGAATTTACCAACATGTGGACGGTGACGGTAAGTTTTTTCTACAAAAGTTGCCAGATAATTGTTTGTAGAGTAGGTAACTTTAACCTAGGAAAAATTATCGGTTTGGTTGTACAAAATTAATTATTTTTATTGTTATTAATAAATATGTGATCTGCTGTTTAGTTTTATTCCACAAATTTTCATTTGTGGAAGGGCCCAAAGTATTTCATATATCTTCACTGCGCACAAAGCCGTAGAAAAGTAACAGCTCCTGTCAAGACCGGTTTTTGTGTCTTCGAACCCACACCAAAAATCGTTATAATTTTGGAATCAGCCAAAATGAAACAATCGGACTTGCCGCAAATGTCCAGCGCTCTGGATAGGGAACTACCTGGTAGATTATTGATCAGAAAACATAGAAGGCAAAGAGTGATTTTTGCTTGAGAATGTATTGTTTGAAATAATTAAGATACAGTGAAATTTTGTAGGGACAGTACAGCACGGTGGCGGCTCAGTAACGGTGAGGGATTAACTGGGATTTGCCCCATTTGTTGGGGAGAATTTCATGCTTATGGAAGATGATTAAGACTATATTAAGATTTTTACGATCGGTTGTAACTTGAGATCAAATTGATCAGGATCAAGATAATTCTCAGTATGAGAGATCGTTGTTAAGCAGTAATAAACGCTAAAGGAAACAACTATTTGATGACAATTAGTTTTAATGCAGAACATTTCTGGTGAAAAAACGTTTCTTATTTCTTATATTTATCATATTTGTAAAATCATGCGTTAATTTTGGTGTTCAGTGTATTTAATATTGAAACGGTACGTGAGAAACTGGTCCAGATTCCGTGACAATATAATAGGAACATTTTTTTCAGCTTATAGACCGCAGAACGTAGTTTTTTGTTATTTAGCAGGCATGTTTAGATCTCCAGATATAAACCTTTTTAGGTGGAATATGTAAAATGTTGCTCCATAACTACAGTCTTTCCAACTATGTTGTACACGAAGTGTGAGTATCCAGAGAAATTTGGAATAGCGGATGATTGTAGTCTGGATAAGTTTAAGAATGAAGTTGAATAATTTAGTGAAAGTATCTAAGAAAGAAGGACCTGATGAGCAAACTGCTTTTGCAATTGTTATTCTAATTAATTTTAAATTGTATTAAGTATTGCTAAATGTACTATTAGTTCCATGACAAAACTTTTAAGTGAAGAAAAACGTTATTATCATTATTATTATTACATGATAAGTGCCTATTTTGCCCATAATAATTTACAGTGTATAAATTAAACAATAACTGACACTATGCCTAAAAAACTACAGATCGAAAATGTAGGAGTCTATTTGATTGTTGAAACTATTAACATTTTCTGAATCAATTATTTTCTGAGGAAGACCATTCCAAATATCAAAAATTCTGTTACTCATAAAGTTTTGTCTATAACGAGTTCTAAAAGGCTCTTTCTTCAACTTTAAGGAGTGCCCACGGAGACGGTCGTTTGAATGAAGGGAGAAAAACGCTTGAAGGTCACGGAAGTTGAATTTCAAAATTTGAAAGGAAAGAATAAGGTCACCTCGGAGACGTCTTTCTTCGACTGTTGTAAGATTTGCCATGGTTAATCTCTCTTCGTACGTAGGTTTAACAAGGCCAAAAGACAATCTGGTTGCGCGTATTTGCACTTTTTCCAGCATTTCACGATCTCGAGCCAAATCTGGATACCACGAAGGCCCGGCGCATTCAAGTATGGGTCGGACATAGCACTTGTAAAGTTTGCAATATGTTTCGAAAGAAGCTTTAGAGGAAGTTTTTTGTATTAAGAACAGTTTAGAGTTCGCGCGTTTACAAATATGAGAAATATGATCACTCCACGTAAGTTACGAGTTTACTAATAAACCAAGGTCGGTTTGTGAAGATACCGTGTTTAATGTCTGTCCACTGATGAAATACGGATTTTGCGGGTTATTGTTTCCTACATGTAACACGACACACTTATCAATGTTCAGAGGCATCAACCAATTATAGAACGCCACTCTTGTAGTTTATTAAGATCATTCTGTGAATTTAAATAACTGATGTTGGGATTTCCGTAAAGTTTCATGTCGTCAGCATAAGCCGAAATTGAGCTTGACAGACAGTATCGAAGATCACTGGAATATGCGATGAAAAGTAAGGGTCCAAGAACGGAACCTTGTGGAATATCGCTAGTTACGGGTCTTTCCTCGGAGAATTTTTGTCCAACTCCGACTTTGAATAACCGGTTTGTTAGGAAGTCTGAAAACCATTTGTTGGGAGTACCTCTCATGCCAATATGATCGAGCTTTAGTAGAAGTCTACGTTTTAGCACTCTGTCAAAGGCTTTCGAAAAATCAAGGTAAATTATGTCTAAAGGATGTCTGTCATCGAGTTCTTTGGACCAATCGTTGGTACAGTGTAGTAAATTGGTTGGTTGATCGACCTTTCAAGAAACCATGTTGGAAGTTTGGGATTACATTTTCCTGCAACAAAAATTCGACCATTTGGTCGGCAACAATGGATTCCATTACTTTGGAGATAATGGGTAAGAGGCTTATAGGACGGTAATTGTTAGGATCCAATTTATTGCCTTGACCGACAAAGCAGAAGGCTGAAATATCTGCACAAGTTATATACTGAAAAGTGATACTATTTATTCACTCCTAAAAAATTTTTGCTCAAAGACTGTAAAAAAAGATAAATAACATATTAAATTAAAAAGCTTTTATTATTATTTGTTATTCATATACAGTACATAAAGTTATATAAATATATTTAATTTATTACGGTTGACCAGAAATCTTAAATTAGTAGATTATTAAATAAAATAATAACTGATTGTAAACAATACTGGGTAGACAAGTATTTTTGCTAATGTCCTGGAACTGCTGCTTTTTATACCATCTGAAAGAGAGAAAACTATACTAGTAGAAGATAATGACATGATGGACGAGAACATTAAAATTAGTGTAACACATAGTACTTATAAAAAGGCGAACTCAATTAAAAGCAATTATTGCTCTTTAGGATATTACTTTTCCTTTCCAAAAATATCCAAAATTAGAGTCAAAATAAAAAATTTCTTCCTCATGTATCCTATCCGTCAGAACCTTTTTGCGGAATCAGCTCCAATGTAATATTGGAAGAAATAGATAAAGCCGAAGAAAAGAGAAGATCTGACCATTGGAAAGATCTAGTAGGGCTTAGGCAATCTAAGATTCTTCTGGGTGACTACAACCTGTTAAGATCAAATGAATGCATAAGTCAAAGTAAAACTGCACTAAGAGTTTTAACAGGAATCCTAACGGGACATTGTCGCCTGAATGGACATCTTAAAAAGCTCAAAATAGTGGAGGAAGAAGATTGTAGATTTTGTGGAATGGAAGAAGAAACCTCCATCCACATACTTGCGAACTGCACAGCAATTCAGAATCCTAGGGCACAGAACCTGGGAGACTACTGGATAGAAGAGGGACAGTTACCTAAGTTGAAGCCTGCAGATATCCTAAAATTCCTCCGGGAAATAGGACTAAAGGAGCTACTAGTCTCTGAGACTCTCCTCAGAAACTAAGTAGAAGTGAGGAGGCACAATAGATCTTTTAGGTCTCAGTGAATGTTACCCCAATATAAACACATACATACATCCTATCCGTCACATTCAAATTTCTCTAGCTATTTTTCTCCAATTTGGAAAACTACACAGGCTTAAAGTTACTACCAATTTTCTAAAAAACTTCTGGAACTATTCCTACATGTATTTATATAATCCTCACCAATACACATTCCTTTGTATTCTTCTAAAAACGATCGGCATGCACAAACTCCGGCTACACACTCTAAACGATCTTGCTTTTCTGGATAGAGATCGTGACAATCAGAATGGACTGTGCAGGTATCGCCAAGAACTAGAAAATTTTAAATCAGTTTCTTCACGTTTAAATAAGATTTCCAGGCTTCTCTATACAGATACATGCAATGAGAAACGGAATATAAGGATTCTAAGCATTGTATTAGAACTGCTTTTGAACTGGTCGACCAATATCAAGCTTTAACAGATTAAAAACACGATTATTACAATCATTTATACACCGTAGTCACAACTGTGAGTACTGTTCAAGCCCATAACAATTCAAAATCAAATAAATTCGTAGAGAAATCAGAATGTGCACCCTTCAGGAAAAAACTTATCGTGGTTTGACGTATTTTAAAAAAAAATGGGTATCGGTGCAATAAGGTCAAACTACACAAGATCTATTTCCCGACGATAATATTAAACGGATAGAGTTCTGTGAAGAAATGATGGAAAAAGAAAATTGAAATAATAATTTTTTAAATAACGTTTTATTTACGGATGAACCAACATTTTCTCTTCACAGGAAGCACAATCCATCTGTCGTTCGGTATTGGTCTCGGGAAAATAAACACCTAAGTATTCCCGTTCGTACGCAATATCCACAAAAACTTAATGTGTGGACAGGAATTTTAGGAGATTACATCATAGGACCACATAACTAACAAATATTGGAAGGAAAAGGGGCGGGGTTTTTTACAGTGGTTCTGAATCCAGCTAAATACTTGATATTTATTGAAGTAAATTTATAGAAATTTTTTGTTGGTGGACTATTTAGATCGGAGAATATATTAGGTAGCTATGTTCCATGTCTCATTGCGTGTATCCTTTAATTTATGTGTTTATTTTGAAATATAGTATAAAAGTATTTCATTATCCACATTCTCAAAGGCAAAGAAATACTTACGTCGATCTTTTATGCATTTATTTATTCTATCCTTGTAGTGATACAGCTCCTTACATCTACATACTCCATCTATACAGTGCGAATATTCTCCCAAAGTCGCTTTACACTGAGCACTATCTACACAGTCACTGTTGTTTCCTTCAGCAGCTATGAGACAGCGCTTTCCATCTTCGGTTGCAACGAAACCATCAACGCATCTACATACTGAATTTAGACATTTAGAAGATTGCACATTCGAACATTCTGGATCAGATTCGCATCTTCCACCGAGACCTAAAAATAATTCAATGAGAAAAGTACCAATTAACTCAGGTTAATTCAAAATCATTTGATAATATGTTACACATGGGCTGAAAAGTCCCGGGACTGACACAGAGATGTCGCTAGTTTTATTGCAATCGCCTGGTTCTCAGTTAGTACTAACCTTGAAAAGACTGCTGTCAAAATTTCATGATATTCTATTCATTAGTTCGGGAGTTATTGTGTTAAGAGTGTCGCTACGTTTAATATTTTTCTAACAATGGATCAAAAACAATTTCGTGTTTCAATTTTACACTGCTTCTTGATGGGAAAAAATACCGTTCAAGCGAAGCAATGGCTTAAAAAGTGTTATGGGGACTCCGCTCCATCAGAAACAACAATAAAACGATAGTTTGCTGACTTCAAACGTGGTCGATGATGCGGAACGCAGTGGACGTCCAAATGAGGCGGTAACACCTGGGGTCTATTCTCAAACAGTGACTTTTTTTGTCGCATGCGAGATTGTACTTTTTTGTATACATTCTTGATTGACAAATGTATAATCTCGCATGCGACAAAAAATGTCATTGTTTGAGAACAGGCCCCCAGAAAACATAAAAAAAATCCACAAAATCGTTTTGAATGATCGAAAAGTGAAGTTGCGTGAGCTAGCTGACATCGTGAAGGTATCAAAAGAACGTGTTGGCTTTATATTCCATGAGCAATTGGCTATGATAAACCTTCGTTCAAAGTGGGTGCCGCGTTTGCTCTCTGTTGACCAAAAACAAGAACGTATTGATGCCAGCACTTTTGCGTAGATATGTGACAATGGATGAAACATGGACCCATCACTTCACTCCGGAATCAAAACGATCGTCATCTAAGTGGACAGCAACAGGAGAAACTCGTCCAAAGCCGCCGAAAGCACAACAATCAACTGGAAAGGTTATGGCCCCGGTATTTTCGGATGTACGTGGTGTAATATTCATCGAGTATCTTGAAAAGGGAAATACCATCAACAGTGAATATTATATAGCGTTATTGGAGTGTTTGTAGGCCGAATTTGCAAAGTAACGTCCGCATATGGCAAAGAAAAAAATTTTGTTTCATCAAGACAACGCACCGTGTCACAAGTTATTCAAAACAATGTCAAACCTACCAGATTTGGCTCCCAGCGATTACTGGCTGCTGGCAGACCTAAAAAAAATGCTCGCCGGTAAGAAATTTCGCTCGAATGAAGAGGTTATCGCTAACACTGAGACCAATTTTGAGGTATTGAAATGTTAGAGCGGCACTGGAATGATTGCGTTGTTCTTGATGGAAATTACTCTGATGAACAAAAAAAAACGTGTTTTCTTTGTTAGGCCCGGGAATTTTCAGCCAATGTGTTAACTGATCAAATTTTCTGGTATGATGAACTTATTTTCTTCATACTTATCAAATAGAAAGCAATTTGTGGTATGATACCGAATGAATATTTAGCTCTGTCTAGGGTACTTCTGGGTCCTTTGCTATTTAACATATTCATTAATGAGGTCCTAAATGTATTGGATGTTGATGTATAATTATATTACGCTTATGATATAAAAACATTTCTTAAGATTTTTGGAATTAATGATTGTCAAATCTCACAAATACACATTGATAGTAAAAAGGTAAATTTAAGTGCTACATTACAAACAAATTCAAGAAGGTAATCAACAAGTTTTATCTGATGAAATACGAACAATTTTTTATATCAAAAAGACCCTTTTGAGTATTCAGATGTATTATATATAATGGACATTATAAAATATACAAAACATCCAACTGGTGAATAGAGGTTTGTGAAGTGATTTATATCCGACAGTTATATAGTTAACAGAGGCGGAGGTTATATAAGATAATTTAAGGTCTCATAATGATGATTCAGTTGTGAATCAGTTACTGAGTCCACATATATTATATTATCGTATTTCCGATTAAAATCTTGAAAATACTTTCTCTGCAGAAGCTTCGCGGAAATAGACGTCAAAAGAATTGTGTAAAACTATTAAAATAGACCGTTCACCAATATCTACATCTCGTGCAATATGCCCCGCCAGAAAATAAATTACACTTCCAAGGTAAACGGAGTTGGTACATGAAAATATACAGATTGCGTAAATTACATCGGAACCCTCGCCTCGGATTACACAAGTACGACAAGGATATATGAAAGAGAGAGAAAGAATAATTGTGCGCGGTCATCACTTTGTTTCATCTTAGGGGTGTATACTTATTTCCCGAGACTGGCCGAATGGTCCTTTACAGAGATAATTCACTAGTTGGTGGTATAACGGTGGTATTCAGTATGTTCCCAGCATGGAAGGAGTGAGGGTGTTAAAGAAATAAAAAAATACAATCGTTATTACGTAACCTGTACATCTTGAAGTTCATTTTTGTCAACATGATCATTTCAGACCAAGTTGACAATTTCTAACTACAACAGGATAATATTATTTTAGCCATTGCAACTTGAAAATAAAACGTCATTTCTTGTGAGAACCATAATTAATAAACTAAAAATCCCTTCCATTAATAAATTAAATTGAAAAAATAAAATAAGTACACCTATTCTAAACATAAAATATAAACTTCTTGAAAAAATAAAAATAAAAATCCATTCTAAAGGTAAACATAATTTTAATGAATTAAGTGCTCAAATAAACCACCTTCCTGTGCCAGACAATAACCAAATCTGTGATAAAGATTTGATCTTATATCTCTAAGATTATTTCGCGTAATGCTGGCACAAACGTGCTGTATTTTCACCCTCGAAAAAAAAGTCAACGATAACGAGACAAAAATATCATTTGTACAAATTAATCTGCGCTTCTGGCAACAGCGGTTAAAATAGGGGGGCAATGAGCATTCGGCCAGTCTCGGGAAATAAGTATACACCCCTAAGGTGAAACAAAGTACACGCCTTAATGACCACGCATAATTATTCTTTCTCTCTCTTTCAGCTGTTTTTCTGTCGTACTTGTGTAATCCGGACGGTTCGGATGTAATTTACGCAATCCAACATGTTGGGCGTAACACCTACGATTTCGGTGTTCAACAAATAATCTTCTTCATATCTTTAGGCCGTAGATCTGCATACTTAGGGTCAAGTGCACTGGACTCGAATGTACATCCCTCATTGGTAATGGTAAAACTTCTTGACATATTATCTTCCACATCGTCTAAACTCAAACGTATTAAATCATCTCTACGACACGCATCAAAGATCACAAACACTAAAATCACTTTTGTCAGAAGATGCTGTTCATCTGAAGCTTCGCAAAAAATTGTGGTTACTTGTTCTGCCGTTATTACCCTGAACTTTTTTGGTATACAGGTAACCCACAGCCTAACGCTTCAAAAAAGCAATAGTTTTTGGATATTTTCTGTTGCCAGCATTTTCTTATACAGCAGTTATGTCTATTGGCTGATTTTATCATGAATTATAATAATTATAATCTGTAGTATACTAAACCAGATTATTATTTTTTTCGAGCCATAAAATTACAATTTCACTATTTAATTTACTTGATAACCCAGGAATACCCGAAGAACCGCCACTGATGAATAAATATAACGTTCCGAACCGTTGTCGGCATCATCAATGATATTTAGAAGTATTAGTAGCAGTTAATCCAAATTCCGTCACTCCTCTGCGACAGTGGTTACTGCTGCCGATGCCGTCTCGAGTATATTATGTATATTGTTTAATTTACTGTGGGACATCTTCATCGGATTCGGACATCCAGATTAAAAGTTAGATAACAATGAATTTCTAGGAGTGTAATTGAGATCTTTGTAGGAGATAGTTGTAGGAATATTTTAAAAATGTTGAATAAAAACTCTAAGAAATATTAACATTAAAAAAGGGGTCAACGGGATGACAAGTACTGTGACCGTCAAGAAAATCCTGCCTCCAAAAAGTTGACACTTTTTCTAAAGTATTGAATTAGTCATTTTGATTTTGATGATTTTTTTGGAACAGACGCGATTATTTTGGTGTAATTCATGTATATAAAATTATAAATAATATATAGTTTGGCAAGTTTATCTGAAGCTACGCGGCATCGGTAAGGAGCGAGGAAACATATTTTTCAAAACACGGTATTTGTTAAAAACAAATAATGTTAATAATCGTACTTGAATTCAATATGGATACGAAATAGTTCAAAATCTGACACTGACTATACCAACGCCACTGGATAATCAATGTCAGTCAATTGACAAAGTGAGAGGGAAGAACACACGCATGCGCTTGCCAATAGGAAGTCAGCTGGTCGCTAAGCAACGAAGGCCTTTCGATAAATTTCACCAATTGAGTTTTCGCACAACGCTGCCAGAGCTTGAAGAAGCCCATAACAAATTTGGAAAAGTGTTGATCTTTTAATATTTATAAATTGAAAAAAAAAATGTTAATAGACAAAATCCAAGCACCAAGCACATTGAAGAATTAACGTTTAATCATATTGTTAATAATAAAAAGTCCATTTTCTAATTATTATTACTACATACTTAGCAGTTTATCTTTTTCATAGTTAAACGTGGCAATATCGAATGTTTTCGACTACATTCCGTTCACGGCTTCAGATAAACTTGCCAAACTATAATTGACTGCCCAAATTTACTAGCGATGCTCAATATTTGTGTTCCTCGAAATCCTATTACTTTTTATATAAATGTAAATCGAACTAACATTCAGAAGAATTCTCCGCTTTATTTCATTTGTAATTTAATTAGCGAGATAAATTGTGAATTCGATCTATATTCTTGTTCTGTCCTTTTCTACCTCATCTACAAATACCAATAACGTATGTCTTGATGATTTGTTAAGTATGTGCATGGCTTTGATGGATCACGAAATTGTCAATGACTCGTTCATCCTTTTGAATGTAACGTTTCAGATGCAAGCGTACGTTTGTATGAATACATTTGGGCGATGAATATTTAAGGACCGATGATGTTTTAGAGAGGCTCGCATCGCTTCGTATAAGTTATAGAAAAAAGCTAAACTAAATTAAGTATATAATCTTGTTAGATTTTTTATTATTTCAAGCCCATGTGACTTGTTGTCAAAATATTTTCGGATTTTGGTTTGCGATTGGTAGTGAAGATGTCGCTACTGTCACAATCTTTACATTTCCGTTACTGGAAGACATGTATTGATTGTGATTGAAGTGTACTCTTCAGTCCGGGCTTAGAGATTCTCGGACGGATAGCACATACTGTACTGATGAGGCGCAAATACGCCGAAACCAGTCACAAAGGTTGGTTTTAAAATATCTTGTAGATATACCAACCCCGTTTGACTTTGGGGTGTAATTCAATATCCGGCGGTGCATATTGCACGGGCAGTAGTTGTTGCTCCTTAGTTGAACGGTCACTGTTTTTGAAAAATATTATGTTTCAAAAATGCATGAAGTGTGAATATAAATAATTATTTTTCGAAAAATCTTGTTAGATTTGTTTACAAATTCCTTTATTCATTATATTTTTAAAATACGACCTTTTGAAAATGAAGTATATTTTATAAAAATTTTAAAATCAACAATGTGGCCCGGGCCTAGGGCGGCATAATTTGAGGGGCGACATTTTAAAAATTGGTTCAGATTCTATAGAATAAATTAATTATAATTCTATGCTTTAAATTTAGTAAAATCACGTTGAGTTGAATCTGTAACAGAAGCAGTCGACTGTTTTCTACTTTGCAAGTACTAATTTCTTCTCACATCGTTGGGAGTTCTCGGTGCAGCGTACAAATTTGACAGTCACGATTCTATCTCAAACTCGTTGGTCTGCTCGACATGGTACATGTTACGCATTAGAAAAGTAGTAGTCTGGAATAATCTGTTTGGAACTTACCAACAATTTTGTCGCACAGTCCTGGATATATATGCTCTCCTTCGCAAATGCACTTATTATTTCTACACACGCTATTAGGAGCTTTTGTATAACATTGGGCGTTGTCATCACAGCTGCCGTCAATTCCTTTTGATACTGAAAAATGGGTAGAGAATCATTAAATTCATAAGGATCATAATGACTGGTTTTCCTATAATTTCTTGAAATAAATATTTACGATATAAGTGATATGTGTCGTAAAGATTCATATTACGAAATGAGATGGGAAACCCATTGATAACCCATTGAATATCGTAATATCAATTTACGATACGAATATAGTACATTATTTTACCTACTACCAATAATGTTAATTATTTATTTAAAATTAGTCAAAATTCCTGAAATGATTGATATTAGAATCATGTAACAAGCAAGCGTTGAGCTCATTGTTTGCGAACTGTCAATTTTGACGCGTTTACTTCAGTTTAGTATAATTGTATAGACATGAGCTCCGGCTATGAAAGTGTGGATTCTGAACTTGCTGCAAATACACGCAATACAAACCTTAGTACCCGCTAAATCCCGCAATAGATACGCACTAGTGCGGTAAAGTATCTCATTACGAAACTCATATCAGTATCGTAATTTTTGAAATTACATAATAATAATAGTTATGCAAAAGTACTTCACGCACAAGAGTCATACAAAACTTTATCTACGACCACATGAATAAAAAATAAAAAAATGTGCTATGAAGGGGTTAAGAAACATAAAAATAAATTTCCTATAAACAAATATGTACACAACGAATTCTAATTATTTAAATTAATATTTACAGTAAAATGAGTACAATTATTCAAATTACTAATTATAACATTGGGTAATTTGTCTTTTTTTAAAGTAACTTGGTTACAAGATAATAATTGGGATGTTAAATTTTAAGTTAAAGGTGTATCAATTTCGATGAAATCGTTCGATTTGGGCTGTGAGATTGAAGTTCTCACTAGCATAAGTAATAGTTGGTACTGTAATTTTGTTATAGATTTCCAGCTTTGATTTAAGGAATAATATAATCTTGTTGATTTATTTGCTTTGTTATTAAGTTACTCTTTCTAATGTTTTGTGATTACATTTCAATTCATTGTTATTACTCCCCTCTCGCTGTTTTCCGTAAAGTTTTTACAAGAGGCGGAAAAATAAAAGTATTCTCTACGGAAAGTGTCAATAATATTAGGTATTAGGTAGTAGGAGCTGAAAAACTTTTGTACTTTCTAAATTAGACGTATATTCGTCAAATACCCTATTATTGGCTGTAGAATGCCTGAAATTTCAATTGTAAATGAATCAACTAAGAGACTTCCAATTATCCAAGCTCAAATGTAAACCGTGCATCTATCGTGATGCTGTTTATGAATTAACAAAGTTTAGGCAGATCGTACAACAATGCGAGACATTTGCAATTGTAATGGATAAAGGAATAAACAGAAATAACTCAATTCCTATAAATGGAATATCATTTGATAGATGGGAAACTATTAAAACACTTTCATATGCGCTAAATCTTTTGTAATACAAATATTAAACATTCCCAGTTCCTTGAGAAAGCCTCAGAGTAATTCCTATATTCCATTGAGAAATTTTAGGAAATCCCTCAGTTTAGAAGAGTCTCACTTCTCTATCCTGCAGTCTTCCTCTCGCTGTTTTCTGGTCAAAGCTTTCCGCGGGTATACGAATGGAGGTTTCTTCTCCCTGTTCCACCTGTTAAATCCTTCAGATCAGTCTTCTAATGCATTACGTTGATCTCAGTCGGTTGTGGTTCCCCAAGAGTATCTTTGACGGTCTTATCCTTACTAGATATTTCCAGTGGTCCGATCTTGTCATTTTTTGTAATTGAACTATTTATTGGTGCTAATACTGCAATACGCGGTCCCCAAAGAGCCCTGTATACCCGGTTAACTATCGAAAGTAGTCCTTAAATTTGCAATAAACGAGGGTGTAAGAAGTGTTTATAAAGCACCTACGAATTAAATTTTCAACGTGAGTATATGTTTATGTCCTCTTTTGCAGTATTTTATGTCTTCACAATTTGGTATTAAAAGCCAAAGTTTATTCTTAGTTTTACTGTGCTGAATTTTATTGCTCCAAGTATAAACTCCTTCATTTTAAAATAAATTACATCATTTTGATAGTTCCGTTAAAATTTATGGTTCCATCTTGACTTTAGGGGAAATTACTTAAAGACCCTCCCGCGTGAGAAAAATATTAAAACATTGGCAGTTTTACTACATTTTTTAAGCGTCGAAGAATTTAAGACATCTGTGAATATGAAAACCAATCTACAATGGTTTTTGTGTTAAAATACTGGAAAAAAATATTAAAACTTCAATATTACTAGCAAATGATTAGGGGTATCCAATCAACATTAACAGCGTCACCCCGTTATTTCAAAAAAACAAGTTGGTGCACAAATTTGGAGTTAATGGAGTTTGTGTGTTGTATAAACAGTTTGGTTGTGTTTTGTATTCTTTTTTACCGGCTTTTTATTTATTTTCTTTTGGTGTAACATTATTGTAGTTTGTGAAAAAGTGATCACATTTTAAGCCAGAAGATTATGGAAACGAAATGCAAGCAAGGCTGATGAACTTGACTGCTAAGAAGCTGGTTGTATGGGGTGACATTCACTGAGACCTAAAAGATCTAAAGTGCTCCTGTACTTCTACTTAGTTCCTGAGGAACGTCTAAGAGACTAGTAGGTCCTTTAGTCCTATTTCCTGAGGAATTTTAGGATATCTGCAGGCTTCAACTAAGGTAAATGTCCCTCTTCTATCCAATAATCTCCTAGGTGCTGTGCCCTAGGATTCAGAATTGCGGTGCGATTCGCAAGTATGTGGATGGAGGTTTCTTCTTCCATGCCACAAAATCTACATTCTTCTTCCTCCACTATTTTGAGCTTTTTCAGGTGCCCGTTCAGGCGGCAAGGTCCCGTTAGGATTCCTGTTAAAACTCTTAGTGCAGCTTTACCTTGACTTATACATTCATTTGATCTCAACGGGTTGTAGTCACCCATCAGATTCTTTGATTTGATCTTCTTTTCTCTTTGGTTTTGCCTATTTCTTCCAAAATTACATTGGGGCTAATACCTCAAAAGGGTTCCGGTCCCCAAAAGAGTCTTTCACTCTTCCTCTTTGCTAGTCGATCTGCTATTTCATTTCCTTCTATTCCAGCCTGTCCTGGAATCCACAGAAATTTATTGTTCTCGCCTAGTTCATTGAGTTTGCCTAGGCATTATTCCCACATCATTTTGGAACTGATCGCACAAGAACTCAGTGCTTTAATGGCTGCTTGACTATCCGACATCATGATAATCTTTTGCCTCCCATATCCTTTATCAATATTGAACTGGGCACACTTTCTTCTAGCGTGAATTTCCGCTTGGAAGATACTTGGGGTTTTTCCCAAGCTTTCAGAACTGTTTGGTTCCTGGCCCCTACACTCCTATCCCAATTACTTCATTTGCTTTTGAGCTGTGCACCGTTGAATGGCATTCTTTCCTATCTGGTAATTATATTTGGATCCTTTTCCTTCTTGTTGCTTAATTCCATATCGAATTTCTTTGAAAATTTATACCTTTTCATCCCACCATCTTGTGGCATGTCCCAGGTTTTTGAATTTCTAAGGAGTAAGGAGTTGGTTTTTTTTATTAACTGAATGCTAAGAAGCTTAATAAATATGCTCTGTTTTTGCTTTCGTCCGAAGATGACAAACCGGCTAATAATAATATTTTAGCACAAGAAAATGTGGGAAAACTTCGTCTTTCTAAACTAGAACATCAAATGAAAAAATATCAGAAGGACTTCGCTGACAGTGCTAAAGTTGAATTTAATGATTTCCTGACTTCAAATCAAGTGGATATAGTTCTGAAAAATAAAGCTGATGCTCGTTGGACTACGGAAGAATTGAAGCACCCTGTATATAGATGACCAATTAGCAGTGATGGATTTTGGATTTAGGCCTAGGCCCGTGAGGCCCCGGAATAAGACGGCATAATTTGAGGGGCGGCTTTGTAAAAATTGGATCAGATTAGATTTTATAAAAAAAATTTCTGTAAAATAAATTATTTAAGTTTAGTAAAATCACGTTCACTTGAATCTGTAACAGAAACAGTCGACTATTTTTTACTTTGCAAGTACTAATTTCTTCTCACATCGTTGGGAGTTCTCGGTGCAGCGTACAAATTTGAGATTTTCGATTATTTATCAAAATCGTTGGTCTGCTCGACACGATGCATGTCACGCATTAGAAAAGTAGTAGTCTGGAATAATGTATGCACTGAAATTCATTTCGAGAGCAGAAATGAGAAACCGACTACGCGATCTGAAACTACAGGATTGCAGCGTTTAGAAACAGCAATTTATTCTAGTAATTGTTTTGAACGTAATTTTTTCGATACTGCTAGTAAGAAACTTCCACTAAAAGGGAGGCGCATCAAACCGGGCCTATAGGTCGACAGGAAACCTAATTCCGCCACTGCCACTTAGGTTGATTTTTTGATAAAATATCTCTTAAAATATATCAACGTCTTCAAGATAATCCTATTTTATGACATGTTTAACACTATGAAAAATAAACAAACGCATGTGACTATACGGTGTTCTTTATATAATCATATTACATCAACATATGTTTTTCCGTCAATACATAAATGTCAAATGATGGATGGTTGGAGGTAGCAATAGTAAAGACCGGAAAATAATAAGTACCATATGTGTCACAATTTGTTATCCTAGCAATAAAAATGGGACAGTTGAGGGATTTGATGTAAGTATGTATAAAAGAAATTATAGTATAGTTGGTTCAGCGATATTTCGTTTCAATAAAATTATGTAGTCCAAATGTTTTAACTTTCCTACACACTTTTACCGGTGTAGGATATACATTTTTCAAAATAAGCACAAATTAATGGACGATACAAAGAGCTGCACTGTGAGGGAACCTGAAATATCAAACTAAACACTGAAAAACCATTGTTTACCCATTAAACACTTTTTTCCATCCGTGGATTCAATATATTCTTCCTTACATTCACATCTTGAATTGCGGCACTCCGCAAAATTGATGTTGCACTCGCTAGATGTTTCACACTTTTCTCCAATTTTTGTATCAACTTTAATGACTGGTAAACTGCACAATCGACTTCCGTTACACATACACGCGGGCTTAACACAAGTTGAATTTTTGAATGATGAACAATCATCATCATTTAAGCACGGCATAATCCCTGGAATAATAAAATGATAATTAATTAATTGAAAAATATAAATTGAAAATGTGAAGAATTCTAGAAATTCTCGACTGAATATTATAAATCGAGAGATATTTTCTTGAAATTTGTTTACGTTGACTATTTCACTGAAGCATTTTTCACCGGCAAAAACACCATAGCAGCAAAAATGTTTATGCTTACAATAGAAAAAAACGGAGAGGACTACAAGTATCAAAAGCATATGAAACACCACGGCGCAGATGCTACAAGCAAAGTACTATCAAGAATTTATTATAAAAATAAACTCATTCAGCGACATTGTTTTTAAATCAGTCCGATTGGCAAAGGACTCAAAACAAAACAACTTCAAGGTAACCAAGAGAAAAGATAAGAAAGTTCGAAAGCCCTTAAAACTCAATAAATATTGGAAATGATGAAAATTCATGACGAAAACACCCAGAACAAAATATTAATAGCAAATGGTTGGTTTGAATCAACACTAACAAAGATCTTTTTCCTACTCGTCTATTTTCAAAATTATTGGAAAAAAGAAATAACAATGCAGAAATCACAAGTGACAGGCTTTTTTTGACTTTTAAAATAGCAGTTTATATTAATTTTTTTTTGAAAAATAGCATTTTTCATCAAATATGTTGTTTAAAATAGCAGTTTTGATGAATTTCACATTGAAAAATAGCAATTTTCATCAATTCTCTGGTTTAAAATAGCAGTTTATGTTATTTTTACTTTGAAAAATAGGATTTTTCATAAAATATGTTGTTTAAAATAGCAATTTTAATGAATTTCACATTGAAAAATAGCAATTTTCATCAATTCTCTAGTTTAAAATAGCAGTTTATATTGATTTTACATTGAAAAATAGTATTTTTTATCAAATATGTCGTTTAAAATAGTAATTTTGATAAATTTTACATTGAAAAATTGCAATTTTAATCCATTCTCTGGTTTAAATAGCAGTTTATATTGATTTTACTTTGAAAAATAGCATTTTTCATCAAATATGTTGCTTAAAATAGCAATTTTGATTAATTTCACATTGAAAAATAGCAATTTTCATCAATTCTCTGGTTTAAAATAACAGTTAATATTGATTTTACTTTTAAAAATAGCATTTTTCATCAAATATGTTGTATGAAATAGCAACTTTCTTGAATTTAAAGAAGGAATTTGGTGCAAAAGCATGCCTAATGGAATCAACAGCATGTCAAAATGGACCGTTTTCTCGGAATGAAATAAATAACAAATCATTTTAAGGCAAAAAAGGTGTTGGTGAGCAAGAAATAATCAAATTGACAAGACATTCCCAGGCCATCTCTTTGAAACCTTATTTGCATTTAAAATTAATTGAGAACATAGAGAAAAAACACCAGAACAAGTAAATTTTCCCAGTACGAGTTCAAACATGGGGCAAGTACATGTTCTACAATCCCACTATAACGATGAAAATAATGCACAAACGTTTATTTGTCACAACTGTTAACTTTTGGATTAATAAATAAGTTAATCATGCTCCATTGTTGAATAAAAGTTTTCTAATGTTATTGTCTTTTTCTCGTGAAATACTCATATCGAATAACAATTTGCCGACAAAATGTTTTCCCTTGAGATGTTATAAATTACAAAAAATTATAATTATTAGAAGAATCGCATATCTCCATCTCTTATGGTCTAGTAGATTCCATTGCAAATGTGATTGAATATTTAAAAAGCAAACTGCTTTGTTCAAATCTTACCTGTGAATGCAACTCTTGGTGACGGTGTTACAAAACTAACTACCACAAAAATTATCACTGAAACTATTACGACAAATCTGTGAAACATTTTTTGATTTCCTGATGATATACTACACAAAATATTATTTGATTTCTGAAATAAATAAGTTTCTTATCTTTTTATTAAAATGTGAAAAGAAAAAACCGCATAAATAATGCTCAGTAGCGTGTTAAGGTATAAAGATTTATGGGAAATTCACTTCAAACAATATTCAGTGAATATTAATAATTATTATCATTTAAAACTTAAAGTTAATCTAGGTTAGGTTAGGTTCTATGTGAGTGGGGCCTTCTCGCCGCTGGGTCTATGGCGGCTCACCCCACAAGCCTGTGCTTCTGACGAAGTCCATGGTTGTATTTGGTGATACTTTTATGGAGTCGTTCGGTTCTAAGGTACTAAACCCGAATATGTTCTTCCTTACCCTGCCCAAAGCTGGGCATGAGCATAATATGTTCTCCGCAGTTTCGTCCTCCAAATTACAGAACCGACAATCTGAGGTCTGAACCAGACTCATCTTCTTTAGGTGGTAATTTAGTTGACAATGTCCTGTAAGCAGTCCCGACAGAATGCGTAGGTTTGCTCTACTCCATTCCAGGATCTGCCTATTTTTTCACTCGAAGGTTTGTATATATGAACGCCTTCGAGTGAAAGAGTCCCAGTACGTGAAGGTTTTCCTCTCCGCCCAGGGCTGATCTAGCAGTGCTTTCCGCAATGCCAAAAAATGGTTCAGGTCCTATAAATATAGACTCTGATCCCTTTTTTGCCAGAGTGTCGTCCTTCTCGTTGTCCTCCACTCCTTGATTCCCCGGCACCTAGGTCAAAATAACTCTGTTTTCCTTGCCTAGTACTTCAAGGGATTTTAGACAGTTAAGTACCAGCTTCGATTTTATCCAGTTCGAGCTCAGTGCTTTAAGACCAGCCTGGTTATCTGACAGGATGTGTGTAAAGTTAATCTAAATATTTTTTATTAATTTTAGTATTATAATAGTAAATAAACCGTATATAATAACAACTTTGACAAAAAAATGAAGAAGTGACTGAATAATTAAGCTTTTATTATTAATTATTAATAAAACTATTTCTCAAAAGTTTAATATCCGATTTTGCGATATTATTACCCGTCTGGTACATTATACAGAATAAAAGATCATAAGTGCGTATATTAATTCGAGTTTAAAGACTTTGTCTTTTGTAATACCGCTTGTATAAATAAACTAGTGGCAAAAAAAGACAATTTCCAAAGCTTTATTTTCTTGAACTAGTTGCAGCTTCTTAATGATATCTGCAATAAAATTTAATTGGTATGTTTATTGAAAGTGAAAATGTGCAAAGAACATTTAAATTTATGAGTTGCATAGTCGACGAAGTCTTGTTTAAATTTTATTTTTAAATTAAATTGAGGTATTTTGGCGTCCAGCTGTTGGCAAATGCTCGATTCAAAGAGTTGTAGTAGATCACTGTTAACGATGTTGATCTTGAATATATTTGAATATCTCAAATGGTTAACTGAGAGTTCTTGGAATATTTTAAAATTTTGATAAGTAGCTCAACATACATTGAACACGATGGAAACTTTTCATTTGTATAGAGAATAATGCTGATGTTCCTCACTATTTTCCCACGAATGCAAAACAACTGCGACCACACGTTGTCACAATTGAAAGTTTATAACTTCAAGGAGATCATCCAGGTTAATTGAGGAATAAGTGTACTGACAAGTACGCCACTGTGCCGAAGTTGTCCGCCTTTTCACTACTCTGAATGTATTGTTTGTGTTGAACATTGAACAGTTTTAGATTCTAATTTTACAAAAATTAAAAGCTTGAAGCCTGTTAAAAACGTACGCCACTGTAAATCAATTGTTAATACGTGTAAATACAAACAAGTACTCTTAATTGGATGCCTTACCTGTTAAAATTTAAATCATAATCTTGACTATGTATAGATTAAAAAAATTCTAATAGCGGAAACTTCGTCAAATATACCGACCGTGCCGATATTTTTTAACCACTTTTCAAAGATCTGACCCTTATTTGTTTTTTTTAATCTCAAGGACTTCTAAAACATATAATTCAAAGGACTTTGGTGGTACATGCTGTCATACCCTACGTTTGTGTAGTGAAATTCTAGTTATGAAATTTCTAAAAGCTCTACCGATATAAATTTTGTCACAGCTATCACCACCACTTGTTAATTCATATACTCTTGATTTTAGGTTAATTTTGAAGCCTTAGATTTGTTATTTTGAATGAATCTGGATATATTGTAATCGGTTTTGAAATACAAAATAATAATATTCTAAGACTGGTAATGCGTAATTATTACGATAAAATATATTTGGAAACGTATCAAATCACTTTCTTCGTCATTAACATATCAAAATAAACCTCTAAATTACATTTTTATCTGCAGTTTAGCTTTTAAATATGGCACTTGCCCTTCACTGCGACCTTAAAAAGACATATTCAATATTATTTAGTCTTAATTGCCGTTTTAAATCAGGTTTGACATAATTAATCCATATCTTAGTTATTAGACGAAAAAAATAAATATTAATTAGTGAGAGAAGATAATGACAGGTTTACTGATGGCGATTGAGAATATTAAGACTCAAGAAAATCACCATCGACCTCGAGAAAGAAAAGATTGTATATAATAAAGATGCCTTTAGGTTTTTATTCGATTAAAAATGTATGAAAATATTCAGTTTTACAAAAGAATAATAATTGAATAGATGAGGCTTTTACTTATAAAACAATTTAATTTGTTTAACGGCCGTTTTCATAACAAGTGCTTAAAGTTCACTTTAGCTAAAGTAACTTTATAACTTTAACTTCACTTAAAGCTAAATGATTTTCATAACATTTCTGTTCTGTTCCTTTAAGTGAAGTGTGATTTTACGGTTATCAAGAGAAGTTTGTATCAGTGACAGTTTCGGAATTTTTTCAATTGAAGTAGGGTTATGTTTATGTTCGTATTATATTTTTATATTAGTGTTTAAGCTTTCTTCGGATTTTCAACTTGAAATAAGTGTTATGGGTGAAGTAAATAGAAAAAGAATTAGGGGTACAAATTTTACAACAGAAGAAAAATTGAATTTGGTAAAAATAGCTGAAAAATATAAATCGATTATTGAGTACACAAACTCTCAATGTGTTGTCTTATATGATTTAACAATTGCTGAACAGCAGGTTTGCTTAACCTGAATCTTTGGTAAAATTCTTCATCTGACCAATTATCAAAATCTGTTATTCTCTGTTTATATATTTTTGGTTTCCTAATGATGAATATTTCCTTAACACTGTCGCTCTCGTTGCTGCTATCCTCAAAGGCTGATGACTCGGTATCTATTTCCATCTCAAGAGAATTTGTCCAAAATAGGTAGGTACTGACACAACGAACTGAAAACAGTCTTAAATTTTAAGGTTAAAGTCGTCTAAAGTCGCGACTCTGTCCACTTTAACTTAAAATCGACTTGAAGTTATAAAGACTGTTATGAAATCGATTTTTAAATCTTATTACAGTTTCCTGTAATATTGTATTGATTGTGATTGAAGTGTACTCTTCAGTCCGGGATTAGAGATTCTCGGACGGACACCACATATCTTGTACTGATGAGGCGCAAATACGCCGAAACCGGTCTACAAGTTGTGTTGTCCCTTCTAATTGCACACCAGAAAGGTTGGTTTTAAAATATCTTGTAGATATACCAACCCCGTTTGACTTTTGGGGTGTAATTCAATATCCGGCGGTGCATATTGCACGGGAAGTAGTTGTTTTTCCTTAGTTGAACGGCCACTGTTTATGAAAAATATTATTTTTCAAAAAAAAATTCATAGAGTGTTGAATATTTATAATTATTCCTTTCGCCATCTGTAAATCGATTTTTATTTAAAGTTTGCTTTAAAACTTAAAGTAGCGGTAAAGTTTGTTATGAAAACGGCCGTAAATCTTCATAAAAGCATAATAAATATGTTAGAACCATTTGTGGAGTAGGAACCTCGCTCTTCTGCTCAGAGGCTCATTATTTTTTTCTTTCATCAAATGATTTAAAGTAAGTTTTTGAGATTGAGTACAATAGCTATTTGTGTATCAAGAGCAGAAAGTAGTACTTTGGTAGTCGACACAGAAAGTTGCCAATCTGTCGAAACTACCAAAGGACTTTCTGCTCTAAATACACACAAGATTTTTTTTACTATCACACCAAAATTAACTACTAGCTCTCTTTTATCCAAAAATAAAATTAGGCATACGCCAAAGTTACTTTCTGCTTAAGAGCGCCAATAATGTCAAATTATGACAGCTCGCGGAAAACATCAACTTTGCAGTTGCTTTTCAAGGCAGAAAAGACGACTTTCGATAGTGATAGTGGAAAAAACATGTTTAGTATGCTGGCAGCCAGCGGCTTAGTTCCTCCCTGTACTAAACATTTCCACACAAATTTCTCTAAAACCCCGATTTCCCATTGCAATGTAACAACGCATGATTTAGAACGTATAAATAAATCACTTTTCGTAATCGATTCTTCAGAATTACTGTTACAGATGTTCCTCTCTGATGTCTAACTGTAACTAATTATGTGAAATATTTTTATACTTTATGTGTTATTCTTTACAGTGCTAACTTTTTTGTGGCGTCTAAAAGATAATGGATGTCTGTTTTAAATAAATTTGTCTTTTTTAATTACCACTAATGCATTTTCTTGAAATACTCTTAGACTTTTTTCAACTCAAGCACTGGAAAAATATAAATGGATTACGTAACTCTCGTTCAATTCAGGCATAATTAATGACACCATATACTTAATAATATCTTCTAAACAAAGACGGCAAAATAATGTGTGATAGCACTATTCCTTCTAGTCCCTTTTGGGGGTCGGAACCCTTTAACGGTATCAGCCCCAATGTAATATTGGAAGAAATAGTCAAAGCCGAAGAAAAGAGAAGATCTGACCATTGGAAAGATCTAGTATGGCTTAGACAATCAAAGATTCTGATGGGTGACACTACAACCAGTTGAGATCAAATGAATGAATAAGTCAAAGTAAAATTGCACTAAGAGTTTTAACAGGGATTATAACGAGACATTGCCGCCTGAACGGGAACCTGAAAAAGCTCAAAATAGTGGAGAAATAAGAATGTAGATTCTGTGGCATGGAATTTAATGAGGTGAACTATTCCACTGCGATCTTTTCAGATCTATTGTGGTCCTCTGAACCTACTTGCAATGAAAGGAGGTGTAGATGCCAAATGATCCTTATATTCTAAGATATGCAGGAAGAACAGTATTTGGAATATCTTAGACTCCTACACATGGCTGTACATCGTGGTGCATTCGGTCCAAACTTCAGACGTACTGGATCAAACTCCTGGTCAGAAAACCTTCAGCATTGGCCAGATAAGGAAACTGACTGGATTACTTATCGATAACTGTAGGTTCCCTAAGGAGGCACTTGCATACAATTATTGGTTGGGTGTGGAAGAGAAGGAAATAGCCTCGCGCATTATCTTCGAATGTGAAGCACTGTCTCATTTGAGATATAGCCTCCTAGGGCTAGAGTACCCAAGGAAGGATTTCTTCACACAAACGGTACAGCCAAGAGCACAAAAAGCATAAGAACTAAGGTGCTGAGGTCTTGAAGCCTCTGACTGGTGGTGCCAAACCAAAAAATTAATCGATCAAAGAGTGTAGATATTGGGAATATACAAAGCTCCCATAAAATGAATCCCACCATACTAGAACAAACTATATTGTCTCCATTAGACTCTTCACCATACCAAATTCACGATGATAATGAACCTCAAATGACCTGTCAGTACCAACTAACAATAAAACATAACTTCACTGAATACAACCAAAATTATGCAGTATTTACCTCATATTAATGTATAAAGAAAATATTCCGAACCATAACATATATCTCAATGGGTGATATATTTATTCTAGCGCCACGTGAATGTTTTTTTCTTTTTTGAATGAAAACAATTGAAATTAAAATAAGTGATTCAATATGATAAAAGTAATAATGTTATTTACATTTAGATGGGTAAACCCACATTATATATTACTTTAATTTAGCTTGAAAAAATACTGTAGCATCATTCATTATTGTTTAGAAACATTTCTACATTTTACAGTAATTGAAATAAATATGGAATAATGACGGAATCAACTGTACAAGGTGTAACAAATTAATGTGTTTTGCAGGGTATCACCACAACAAACAAAACACTTACTGGCGTAGAGCTTCATTGACATTCACTGAGACCTAAAAGATTTATTGTGCCCCATCACTTCCGCTTAGTTCCGGAGGAGGAAAGTTTCAGAGACTAGTAGCTCCTTTAGTCCTATTTCCCTGAGGAATTTTAGGATATCTGCTGGGCTCAACTTAGGTAAATGTCTCTCTCCTACCCAATAATATCCTAGGTGCTGTGCGCATTCTGAATTGCTGTGCAATTCGCAAGTATGTGGATGGAGGTTTCTTCTTCTATGCCACAGAATCTACATTCTCCTTCCTCCACTATTTTGAGCTTTTCCAGGTGCCCGTTCAGGCGGCAATGTTCCGTTAGGATCCCTGTTAAAACTCTTGTAGTCACCCATCAGAATACTTGGTGTTTTCACAAGCTTTCAGAGTGTTTGGTTCCATCAACTGTGCATTTAAATCCATCCCTTTGGACAAATATATTTGTGTATTATATAGATTGGAGATGTACATCGATTATTTTTCGCGTGTTTTAAAGACCTTCCGATTGTACATCGATTATTTTTAAATGCCTTCCGATCCAGTTATAGGTACTTTAAATACTATTTCACACACAAAAATAACTAACACTAGCAGGAAAAGTTGAGCATTAAACTAAAATTGTGTGTATCCATGTCACGTATTTTTGTCATATTAAGCCCCAGATTAAATTTAGCTTTATATACAAACAGTAGACAACACACCTACGGATTTAAAAATAGAAGAAATCTATTATTACAATTAACAAATTCAGGTTCAACAACCAAGTTTGCATTTGAACTATGCATATACTTAAATCTACTAGGCAGTAGCGGAACAAGTTCCCACGTTCAAAATTATAAACGATTTTGTTTTATTTGAAATATATTTTTAATATAGTTTGTATGTTTTTTGAAAATTTGCATTTATATGACCCATAAAACAGGATGTTAAGTATAATAAATACTGAGAGTCGATAATATGAATACAAAATAAATCCTGGTATATTTTCTGGCTTGAAGTGTCACCAACTGTGTCAGTCTTATTCGTTTTTTTCCTTTGTTACCGATCTACAAGCTGATCAGCTATCAGTAAGCACAGAACATTAGACACCGTTTCACATAACAAGAAGCCACGTGAGGTTTGCCAACTGTCTTGCGCAGAAATCAAAATCGGTATTGTTTATCTATGTCGCCTAGTGATGTTGCATAGTTGCATGCCATTGGCGTTACAAACGAACATCGCCAATCGTTAATTGATAGTATAAATATTTTAATGATACCAAGTATTTTCATATAACAGTGTCTATTATATGTGAAAATATCTCGAAAAGCTTCAAGGAATTCCCAAATATGTTTTATTCAAACTATACATATAATAAATACGTTACGCTACTGATTTGAAGTCGAATGTCAAATTTACAACAAGGCGCTGGTTTTTACAAGTTCGCGCATACTACTACAACTTCAAGTGGGTTCTTCTTACGTGAAACGGAGTCTATCACTTAAATATACGTTATGCAACCACCATAACAAGACGATCATTTGGTCCGGCTGGCGATAGAACCGTTCTAGGTACCTTTCGCGCAAGTGCTGTATTTATTTCGCGTTCCACTAGATTATAGTATCGTTCTTAGGACGGTACAAAAACTGTACCAGCTGGAAGGGAGTGGTAATGGAAATGCTGATGTGTTAGTTCAAGAACCATCTATAATTCGAGTTTGCGCACTGTTCAGAACTTGCAGCGATTCCAGAACGGTTCATAAATGTCAGTTGGAACAAACCTAATCCGGATGCTACAGTAACGCTACCAAATATCCACCCTGTTTCCACCTTTCTACGGACGTTTTTTATATACAGAGTTCGTGCTTCTTAAGACTAGTCTCCAAGCATGACATCATCCAACAATAGACCCTCTTGTAAGTGCTGTCAATCACATTCAACATTCAAACAATATCCAATCATCAGAAATATAGGGGCAGGATAAGTAATTTGTCCCTTATAAAACTTGCTATGCCACTGTCTGGCAAATGTTCTTCCGCAGCTTGCGAATGGGTCATTATTAGACGGCTAATTATGCTGCGAAACGATAGAAAACAAACATTGGAATAAACAAAAAGTGTTTTTATGTCGGTTTTCATTGGAAATGTTTACGTTTTAACCCGGAAATAAAATAATATTGTAATAGAATTTACGTAATATAATTTTCATTAGATATAAACATTATGTGTGGTATGAAAATAGTACAAAACTGATAACTTAAACAATAGTTAACGTGTTAATTAATTAATCTATTAAAACGTTTTACTTGCTTAACAAATTTTTTGAAAATTACTTTTCAAAGAGCAGACCGTTCACTAAGAAGCAACAACCACTTCTCTGGCTATATGCCACGACAGATATTGAATTATACTGGAACGGGGATCAAATATCTGTCGTGGCATATAGCCAGAGAAGTAGTTGTTGATTCTTGGTGAACGGTGATTTTCAAAAACTGTTAAGCGTTATAATAGTATTTAACTATTATCTTTGACATCTAAGTATTGATAATACGCTTTACTAAAATGATAATTATTCACAGGAAACTGTAATTAAATATATAAGGCAAATAGTTTTCCATCAGTAGCTAGGAAGCTATAAATTGAAATCTAAAAAAGATTCTGTACCTCTGGTTGATCACCCGGAAAGGGTTTTGAATGATAAATTTGGTTTTATCACTCTCTATCCATTTCAATCAGATCAGGATCTACAGTGACAGTCAAGCTGCCCTTAAAGCACTTCAGAGCTCTAAGGTAACATCTCGGCTGGTATGGGAATGCGACGAAGAACTTAGAAGACTAGCGACTCAGAACAGTGTAACACTGGAGTAGGTCGCAGGTCACAAAGGAATCGCTGGCGATGAAAAAGCTGACGAACTTGCAAGAGCAGGATCGTCAACACTGATGAACGGACCCGAACCATCTGTGGGCATCCCCAGAAGGGTGGGTAAAAGAACAACACAAAAAACACTGGAAGAATACGCCCAGGCAAACATATGGGAAGAAATTCATAAAAGAACCATCAGAAAAAGTAGCGAAAGAACTGCTCTCAATGAGCAGGAACAAACTACGCACCATAACGGGGCTTCTTACGGGACACTTTCCCACAAAGGAGCACCTGAACAAAATAGGGAACGGATTGGCTGAATAGGCTGTAGTCAGAACATTAGGAGAATCCACAGTAAGCCCAAGAGGCTGAGGTGGTGCCGGCGAAGTTCTGAGTGGGAATTAAGTTTTTGAACTTATGAACTGGACTAAAAATTGATTTAAAATGAATTATAGTTTATCTAATAAAAAAATATGTGTATAAATCAATGAATTAAATATAAAACCATCACCAGCAATACTATTATCTTGAATAAATTATTCACTTCATTCAGTTGTTTTTTCCGTAAAGCAAATGTTACTACATAAGAGTACAAAGTTTATTGGCACACGACTTGAATCTAAAATCGAGACGAACATCCGCACTTTAAGTCTTAATATTATAATCGCAAGTTAAAAAAAAATGTCAACGAGCTTATAACAATACTTGGCAGTCTGTCGGTTGAAAATTACATCCTCTTAAATAAAATTTATTGATGATGAGTCAAGTTAACATTTCATATCACTGGAAATAATATGATTTCCAATTTCCTTGGTTCAATAGGCTATTGTGTCGGGAATTCGATACATCAGACAATGTTAATTTATGCCATTTTAGATTATTATTATTATTAGATGTTGTTAGATAGTTACTGTTTATGTTATAAGGATTTTATAAACACAAAAAGAGGAAAAAAAAATTATTTAAGCAATTCAAATACAAAGAAATTGAAAGTAGTTAACCAATCTATGCCCCATGGAATAACAGCCATTCTAGTCGCTTCTCTCAATTAATCCTAACAAGAATTAGACTAGGCCACACTAGACTTACCCACGGACATCTGATCTTCAAGGATCCACCACCAGAATGTGACTTATGGAAGGAACCGATAACCATGAAGCACATAATAGCGTCCTAAGTATGTAGAATGCAGAACGAACAATTAATTGTAGTTATTGTAAATGTTAATTAAAATGAAGGTATTGGTAACAACACTGGTTGCTAATAGCCTACATGGCTGATGTGTTTTCCCTTTAATTAAAAAAATACAAAGAAAATTATTTTTATTGTTAATATTGGTATAACAACTGCTGCATTTGAATCTTCTTTGTCAAGGTTGATACTCATTTAAGCTCAGGTCGTGCTCTTGAGACGCTAAGTTAAGTCACACTCGCGCTCTCGAGGCGCTTAAGCCACACTCAAAAACCTCGATACGCTTAAAACACACTCTCGATCATAAGCATCGTACTCGCATCGTGCTAGATTATTCAATTTCTAAGACGAATCATTCACGGCAAATGCTTCAACATTTGACGAAGAGGTGGGATAGTTGAGAGGAAAAAAGGGAACAGTGGATACATCCTGTATTGTTGCAGTTAAAATCAGAAGGAAATTGTGTACATTTTTCTTCCCAGATTTTCATCTTCTGGATATTGTCACTAAATTTTTCATTTTGCATGTCATCTCTATTGAAACTTCATAAATTGCGACCGATTTAATATAGATCAATGCTGCATTTAAAGTATCATGAGATCAAATATTTTAAAAATACATGAAAATGTGTTTGAAAGGTTCAAATTAACACCCTGTGGTAAATCAATAACTGGTAAACTAAGTATTATAAATGTCTATGTATACTTTAAACTTCATTGTAAAAATACAGGGTGTAACAAAAAGGCAGGTCATAAATCATACTACATATTCTGGGGCTAAAAATAACTCGATCCAACCCAAGTTACCCTAGTACAAATGTGTATGCGAAAAAAGTTACAACCCTTCGAAGTTACCAAATAAAAATTGATTTTTTCAAATATTTCGACAGTTTTTCGACATATTATAATGAAAGTTGACAAGTGGCTTTCTTATGATAAGAGCATCTTAAAAAAAAAATTAAGGAATTATTGCACTCCGTTAACAATTTATGGGAGTTGAGATCCCCTAAACCCCCCCCCCCAAAATTATTGTGTACGTTGCAATTTAATGCTTATTGTGGCACCATTATTCAAACACATTATTTTTGAAACTTTTTGCCCCCTAGTTCTTTTTACAATTATCAGTTTTTATCGAGATACGGCCTATTTTTCATTATGCTTCAAAAATTTCGAGTAACAAAAATTAAAGTCAATGAATTTTTTTCGAGGGTGTATGCTGTAAAAATGACGAGCGAACAACAACTGAGGAATAGAATCCTTGAGGCTGCAATTAGATATCGTCAGAGGCCATTGCTTTTCCAGAATATTCGGTTTTCGTTAGTAGAACGGTGCCGACTGTGTATTCAAGAAAATGGGGGTCATTTCGAACATCTAATAAAAACTACATATTTGTAAATAAATAAGAGTCAATCAAAAATGTGGGACCCTCGAAAAAGATTCATTGACTTTAATTTTTGTTACTCGAAATTTTTGAAGCATAATGAAAAAAGGGCCGTGTACCTCGATAAAAACTGATAATTGTAAAAAGTACTAAGGGGCAAAAAAGTTTCAAAAATAATGTGTTTGAATAATGGAGCCACAATAAGCATTAAATTGCAATGTACACAAAAATTTTGGGGAGGGTTTAGGGGATCTCAACTCCCATAAATTGTTAACTTAGTGCAATAATTCCTTAATTTTTTTTTAAGATGCTCTTATCATAAGAAAGCCACTTGTCAACTTTCATTATAATATGTTGAACAACTGTAAAAATATTTGAAAAAATCAATTTTTATTTGGTAACTTCGAAGGGTTGTAACTTTTTTCGCATACACATTTGTACTAGGGTAACTTGGGTTGGATCGAGTTATTTTTAGCCCCAAAATATGTGGTATGATTTATGATCTGCCTTTTTGTTACACCCTGTAGTTCACCAATATGAAAAATATCCAACTTCTGTATCTGATAGTCTCCAGTTTCACAGGTGGTTTACTATTACGACCCCATTTATTTAATAATATTATTTTTATTTTATCTTCTAAAATCTGACGCTGAAGAATCGTATTTTATATTTCTAATCCGTTTGACAAATGATGGTCCAATTTTAATAAATGGGTGATATCCTATCTAGACTATTAACGTACATATGCTATGTTCCTAGTTCGAAAAAAATCAACCCCTGTATACACTGTAGCCATGATTATTTTATTTAAAGGTAAAATTATCTGATTACCTCGATTTTATATGGTACTTACTTTGTGATATGAAAAATTAATCAAAACACTGTAGAATGTACAAGTTTTATTTTCCAATACCGTGAAGATTCAAAAATAAAATAAAAAACAAACTTAGTTGCATTTTAACGTCGAACTGATTCGTAAAAAGATACAAATGTCTGCTGAGGCAAACAGAAACTCAAGTACAGGGTGTTTCTAAATTCATGCGACAAAATTCATGAGATAATTGCTCGTATAAAAATAAGTAAGGGTTACTAATTTCACCACCGTATAATGTAACCGGAATATTGAAAAAATACCTGTGGCTAGTACTTAGCGAGTGCACGGAAATTATAGAATTTCAAGTTTCTAGCTTTACTGAGATTTTAGAAAAAAAAATAAAAATTCAATTTTAATCACCACATTTTAAGGGTGATATTTCGGCAAGGGGAAATTTTGTTATAGGAAAGACCTATCTTAATTTGATACGAGCAATCACCTCCAGAATTTTGTTGCATGAATTTAGAAACACCTTGTATGTAAACATAAAACTACAAAACGCTTTACGTTGTATATCAAATTAAAATTCACAAAAACGAAATGTTACCTACATGCTGAAAACATTTTTGCACGTGTACATAAATCCGTAAAAGTACCAATTAGTCCTTGTTTAGGGTATATCTTACGACGTCTACTGTGTGACATTCATGAAGTTTATTTTTTATTCGATCGGTTTCTAGAATAAATACAAGTGGCTAACAACAGGTTCCACATTGTTTCTCTCCAATTCTTTACTTACCAATAAAGAAAGGTTTTATATTGGGAATTTTGTGTATTAAAACATTGGTAAATAAAAGTGTTAAACTAAATATAACCAAAGGGGGATTGAAACATGAGATATTGTGTTGTGAATCTACACTGACAGTCCGGATACCAAAAATTTTACACGTTTTCAAAAGTGCATATCTTTTGAAGCAGCCATGTGATTTTTATGATGTTTTTGGTGAATGGACATCAATTCATCTGTAGCTTGATTTTCAGTTCTATTCGAATATATACATAGTCCCTTAATTTGAAATTTTTTTCCTATTGAGCGTCTCCACGTGTGTTATTCATTATTCAATTTATTTTTCAATGTCGTAAAACTCTCGAGGATAGACTGCTTTTTAGACACACTGCTAAATCGTTGCAGAAGCCGCCCAATTTACAGCGCATTTATAGATATTAACGTCATCCAGTGAACTAAGCAAAGTCGCCAGAATCGCGCGTCTAAAGCAGCGCGACTGTAGCCGCTGCAGATTTAACATTACAGTTGGTTTTCCTACTCAGAGTCGCACAATTCCGTACAAGCTGATGTTTAATTGGAATATCTATTAGTTTCTATGTAACTGAGGCATTGTTGTAGTTGGAGCATAAAATGTTGAGGATGGTACTACATAAACCGCTATTGTACTATTATTGGAAAACAATCTCTGCTCAGTTTTAACTAGAGCATCAAGGTTATTATAAAAACCTTCGACCTGACATGTCATACTTCAATGAGTCGAGTCTATTTCGAAAAGTTATCATACTTTTTATAAATTTCTTTTGAAACATTTCCAGATCAGGTTTTATTGTTCAATGTTTTCTCAGTCTAGGAATAATTCGTACAAATCGGTAAAAAATGGTATTCGTTGATATGTCATTCAGCAGCATATCCTTAACACAAAAACGTTAGCCAATTCGTTAAGAATTTAAAAAGATTAACTGTAGATTTACTGTTGTGAAAGATTTTTCTAATTAAACGTTTTATGATTTTATGAATGTGTCTAATATTTATGATTCGATAATGATATTTATAAATATACCGAAATGTTGATGAATTTGCTGTTAAGTCTTATATTACTTGAGTACCTACTAATCAACTAAATTAGATTTTTATTAAATAAATTATTTGAAGTAGAATATATTTAGATCTGCTGGTGTATTATTTTATTTCAAAAGTTTTCGATTGCTCATAAATAACTCGCGCACCATTCATTGATTATTACATAAATTCGCCGCGAATATTTCTAACGGCTGGCAAAGTTGGACATGTTCAACTTTTAGTAGCAAGCAACGACGAGTAACTAACACTTGGCCTACCGTTGACGTGCTGAAATGAACAACTGGTGAGTAGTCAGTCGTCACGTTGTAACCAAGATGAGAATCGCTGCTTGCTGGTAGAAGCAGTCAAGTTAGCCTATACTGTGTCCATGTTGCTTGCTGGTACTATACTTACAGCCGCTGCTGCGAACAGTAGCTGGGAACTAGCTTAGTGTGACCTCCACTTAACGGCTGAGTGCGCGACCCGATCGCAAGCAAACACGAGAATACATAATTTCAACATTATATAACAATTAATAATTAAACAATAATCAATATTGTCTTCTTTAAAATAAACCAGAAGCAAATAAGTATTAAACTATATAAAACATTATTAAAGAAAAATAGTGGAGCAAACTGCTATTTATTCGGCTGCAATTTTGTTTACATAAAATACGCTGAAGCACACAAGATGACTAGATATTGCACAAAACCACTCGAATCTACCTAAAAACGAAAGTTATCGAGCATTTTTCATCCTCTTTCACTCAAATACAGATGAAAACACACAAAAGAACACTGAATTATTGTATAAAACGATCGAAAACACACAATGCCATGTTATTGCATCCAATAACTCGATCTCAACTCACTATTTCTCAAACGTGATTCAAAAGCATGTGAGTGAGTCCAAAATGATAACATAAACAGTTAAATAACCTGGACAAAAGTAAAAACATCTTTAGATAAAGTAATTTTCTTGTTGAATGTGTTGGTTTTGGTGAAAATCATTAAAATATAGGTTAGTAGACAGGCAATTTGAGCACAGAACCTTTACGTTGAGTGTCATAATATAGTAGTTTACCTAACTAGTGCGGAAAGTGATACTTTTCTGTACGTTTTCTGTACTAATTTTTCTACTAGCGTGCTGAAAAAACCGAAAAGTTAACTTAATGAACTATTTATTATTAAATATATATCAACAAATTTATTATGATTAATATTAATATTGAACATGCAATTTGTAGCATTCTGCAAATTAATTGCAGACGCTAAAATGTTTTCGAATGAAGTCAGATTTAGGTTCTCCACTGCTTTGTCAGCACTAATTGTGAGAGCCGTGGCGATGGGAACTTGGCTGGAAGAGGTCATTTTGGAAGGATTTACTGGCTTAGTGACTCTTTGAACACTAAAATGAGTGCGGAAACGTGGACTTTTCCGCACGCTAGTAGAAAATAGTAGTTTGTAAAACTAGTGCGCAAAGCGTCACTTTTCTCACGAGCGCAGAAGTTTGTCTAGCGAGTGGGAAGAGTGATTTGCGTACAAGTTGTACACAATATTTTTTCTACAACCACATTTATGAGTGAAAGAAATACAGTAATTTATATAGTTTTGGACAACTCAAAAGATAAATTATTTTGATCTTGGTTCATAATTCCTGAAATAATGCTTAATAGGTTAATGTTTTTATAATTAATAAATTAAAATAAATAATGAAATAAATAGATTACTTACTTTTGGTTTAAATTTAAAAATTGTACACCAATAAGAGGTTCACTATTAGGTTGAATTGTCAAAAATAGTTGACAGGTCATAGGTAGCTTTGTTTGACATTTCGGTGCGGAAAAGTGCCACAGCGTGTACTTTTCCAACGGTTATCAAAAGAATTAAGAAAAGGCCTGCTTTGCGTATAAAAATTTGTGTAGAAAAGCATGTTTTGCATAGTGGTTGTAGGAAATAGTAGTTTGTACAACTAGTGCGCAAAGCGTCACTTTTCCTACGAGCGCAGAAGTTTGTGGCACGAGCCGTAAGGCGAGTTCCGCAATTCTAGCGAGTGGGAAAAGTGATTTGCGTACAAGCTGTACACAATATTTTTCTACAACCACATTTATTAATGAAATGAAAACAGAAATTTATATAGGTATTTTATTAAAACTTTGAACAGAAAGAACATACAAAATGAAAATTTAATATAGAAAAATCAGTGTATGTTTAATAGTGTATGTTTAATAGAGTGAACAATGAATAAACAAATGATCAAATAAATAGTTTACTTATTTTTGGTCTACATTTAAAATTTTCCACCCAGAAATTCACTAAGTATAATAAATATGTTGAAATGTCAAAAAAAGTTGACAGTTTGACATTTCGGTGCGGAAAAGTGCTATAGCGTGTACTTTTCGCATTACTTTTCCAACAGTTATCAAAAGAATTAAGAAAAGGCCTGCTTTGCGTATACAAATTTGTGTAGAAAAGCGTGTTTTGCATAGTGGTTGTAGGAAAAAAAAAATTTCGATAGATGAAGTGTAGAAACTCAAATGAAAATTCCAATTTCAACTGTAATAAAATTATTCTCTGCTCTTAAAGTTAAAGAGAAAAGTTCTCTACCCCATCCTAAGTTAAAACCAGTATAGTTTATATTATTTATGAATGAATGTGACTAGGGCTAGAGTAGAGCCAATCAGTTGTATTTTGTATCTTGAACTTGCAACAGTGTAGTGGGACTGAGAATTTGTTGACGCACAGCGCACGACTACGAATGTTATTTTTGCCGGGAACGAATTCAAAAGTTTTAAATGTGTAATAAATTTAACCGGTAAGTTTATTTATCTATTGTATTATGTATTAATTACATAAAAAGGTTTCGTTGGTGTAGTTAGCTGAAAATAGTGTTGTTCAGGTGAACGCACTTTTTTGTACTTATAAAGTTTTCAAAAATTTGTATTTTACTTCAGGTTTCTGTTATGATTTCAGTGTTTAACATTTTTTATTAGAATGTGAGGAAGAATTGGAAATATATACGTTTAGAATTATTTAAAGTGGTATTTTGGAAATTTTATTTAAGAAAATTTCATTCCAACAGGTTGATAATAATTATCTAAATTAGACGATTTTTTATTTATTTTACTTTGCTGAAAAATGTTTTAAATGCCAATAATTACCCGGCAGAATTTGTGAATAAAGAAATTAAGAATATAGAGAAGGGCTCATTGTTAATACCCCATAACAATAACAATAATATTAATAATTCAGCTAACATAATTTTTAAAAACTTGACAATACCGTATGTTAAGGGTTTATCAGAAAGAATTAAGAAAATTGGTAATCAATTCAATATTCGAACTAGCTTCAAATCTAACAATACGTTGAGATCTATTCTAACAAAAACGAAGCCAAAAAATGAAGAACAATCTTCAAAAAACTGCATATGTCAGATATCTTGTGAATGCGACAAATTCTATTTAGGTGAAACATCTAGACCATTGAAAGTCCGAATAAATGAACATAAAAAGTATATCAAAGATAGAGAGTTCTTTAAGTCAGGTATTTGCAAACATGCTTGGGAAGAGGGGCATAAAATTCAATGGGATTCGACAAAAATAATATTGAAAGAGCCCAATAATAAAAGACGAAAAATCAAAGAAAGTGCTTTAATACAACTAAATTCAGATAAATGTGTAGCTAGTATTTCAGCCGAATGTAGTCAAATTTGGTTACCAATGTTAGAAAGAGAAATTTCCAATAATCAATTACCGGCGTTATCAGGATAGCATCATAAGTTTTTATCCAGGTTTTCTTATGCTTTATCTTTGGAATGGTTGTTAATCGATACACACTTCAATACACAAAATCACCAAACTGAGTTATATATATTTTGAAAACAAAATAATCATACACAAAAAAGTAACAACAAACGCGTTTATATTAACAAAATTTCCAAAATAAGCAAGAAAAAAGCGCTATCCCAATAAAAACCGTTCCTGGAACGTGCACTTTACTGGATTCCATTTCTAGTGGACTACATATCGTTAGAATGTCATGAAATAAAATATTTTATTTCTCATTTTACCAGAGGTGTGATTTACTATGAATGGACCTTAATAAAATTTGACAACAAAGTTTTGTAGTCTTAAACTTCAAAATATTATTGATTGTCTAGTTGTCAAATTTTTTTCGTTGTGTCAGATAGGGATCAAAAATGTTTCATTCATTCATTATTAGTTAATCTTGACAACGGTAGCTGGAACGCTACCGAAACGTTGAAATAAAAAAATAAAAAAACATTATTGTGGTTTGATTCCCAAGAAAATAAGAAAAAATAACAAGTAATGCCACAAGGAACTTATAGAAGATATCAAGGTTATCTTGAAATTTCCGAGGACTCGTAATGAACTTAAGTGGGTGAAGTTATTAACCCTTACTTTATTCAATATAAAATCTTTTTTTCAAGATTGAGTTTTGTAAAATAAAAATATTATTTAAAATCTCTATTGTCTTAATTACTTGTATTATTGAAATTCTGATAATTATAAATATTAATATGTATGGATTATTTAAAAAAAAACCACCTAGTTATCTATTTTCTAGAAAACCACATCAATAATCGGCTTTATAATGTATATAATTACACCATACATTTTTGTATAATTTATCGAGAGAAATAAATGCGTTTGTTTCATAATGTCACAGGTGTGGAATTACCAAGCAGATCACAGAATTGTTAAATTAGCATTAATATCAAATTCTATACAGTTTTTTTATCAACAAATGATATTAACTATGAACGAAACTTAGGGTGAAACATATGCATGGTTATTGGGCATGCATATTTGTACATTTTTTTAAACTAGAGCTCGATACTGAACACTATTTACACTAACACTTTACACTATCTTACGCGCGTTTCGATAACCTAGGTAAACTTTACCTTCAGTCACTGAAGAAGATTGCTTACCTTCCGAAACACGCGTAAAATGGTGTAAAGCGTTAGTGTAGTCTCTGAAGAAGATAAGATAGTTATAGAAACGCGCGTAAGATAGTGTAAAGTGTTAGCGTTGGTGTAGTGAGTGTAACCTTGTTCTGTGTGTAGAATCACTAACGGTTCCAAAATTCCTAACTTAATATATATTTTCAGTCGTCAGATTTTTCAGCATATTCTGGAAATTATCAAGAAATAAATATCTGTAATTATTTAAATAATATTTTTTACAGTAAATGACTCAATTACTCAACACTAACATAATAAACTAACAGTTAAATAAAAGCTGGTGATTTTAGTATTTGCTTAATAAAATACATGGCACCTTTGGGACTATTAAAAAATACATAAAAACGGTATTTAAACTAGTATACAAAGCTTTTTCATTAACAGAATTTGTGGGTTTTAAATGAGATTTTTTTTATTATCTGTTTAAACTCGAAACCAGCATATGACGAAGTAGTTAAACTTTGTGGCACGTGCATATTATATGACATAATTCTTAATAACATTGATCATTCTTCTTTGCACTTTTCCATTACTTTAATTTTATAGTGTGGAATAGCCAAACACTTCTCAAAGATGCCCTAATTTTACAATAAGATACACTATGAAGTGCAATATCAGATGGGTTTGTCCAGATTGAGTGTCGTATAATGTAAGTAATTGTAGGACCGAGTGTTTCATCTTTTTCCTGACAGAATTAACATTCGTTTGACACCTTCAGTTTCATGCCGCACATTTACAATATCCTGGTTTTTTGCTGAGGCTTAACAGTGCCTTCGATCTATTTTGGTTGTAATCCCTTAGTGATATTTTGGACTTGCTTAGTCCTGGTAGGTCTTTACAGAAGTATACTCTGTATCTTCATTTTTTCCTTTTGAATCCCATCCTGCAAACATTAGAACCTATCCCGCAGAAATGTTCAAGGTGTTGCCGCTGTATCTCTGGCTAGCTTTTCAGTTATTTCATTTCCATGTTCTCCATTATTACCTGGTATTTGCCTCATGATCCTTCTTTTATTTTTAAATGCCACAGTTTTCAGTGGTCAGTACTTGCTCTGTGAATGTAGCTTGTTAGTGCGCCTATTATTATAGTAGATAGTATTCTTTCTACCGCTAAAAGATGCCACAACTGAGTCGATCTGAGCTTAGATTCTTCTAAGATCTAAGATAAATTCGGTATAATTTTCTGGCTAAAAAGAACATTCTGACTCAAATACATAACCTCATAAACTCGAGTGTTTACATTTTCTGATTGCTGGAATTACACTTATTTGTCAAACCTTTGATTCTTATTAAAATGAATGAACAGATAGATTTCACAAATTCGCCAAACCAAAAACCACGGCCAGATGTTTTCTGACATGACCATAGATTCTTATGAGATTAATTTATAAACAAAACACCTTAACCTCAAAAAGCTCTTTCTCAGTTGAAAGCTTCATAAAATACAAGCTCAGCTGAAGTAAGTATCTCACTAAAATCTCAGTTCAAATTTAGTTGCTGAAGGTAAAAAGAATGGTCATTTTAAACTGAGCAACTAACTAACTAAGATTCTTACTTATTCTCAGTTAATTTGGGTAAAAAGAATACTACTTATATTAATATTGTTTCCCATCTTATTCGCTTTCTTTTATTCATTAATAAAAAAAGTAAAAACATCGGTTTTCAAAAACCGTCCGTTTATGAGAATGCGTAAAATACATCATCCTTATATTAGTAGTCACAGGGTTAGTAGCTATTAAATACTCCACTAACAAGTAGCCACTAAATGTGTCATAATATTCATAGTCCGCACTTTAGCAGAAAAATATACATGGCAACAGAGCAGATTTTAATTTTGACGTGTTGTGACTAACTTCATTTTTATTATCATAACCTAGCAAATGTCATTCACGAAGAATTAGCAGCTGAAATGGCGAAATATCGGAATCCAAAAGTGTATTTGGAACGACAAAATCGTTTAGAGAATGTATTATTCAATTTATTCAAGAGCAGATATAGAAAATGTAAATAATTGAAGCCTTCCTATATCTGCTGCCTCGCAGGTCTTGGAAAATATTTTAAACAAAGTTTTATTATCAAATAATAATTTGAAAATGACAGTTGTTGATCTATACATTTAGTTTTTTTAAATTTTACTTTACGTTTGTGAACCCGATGAGTTGCAGGAAATAGTTGTAGATATACCTACGTAACATTTTATTTTATTTATTTATATCCAATCACCATGAAATATTATAGTAATGTTATTATATTTATCACTTTTCGAATGGATTAGGAAGTTGTGTTCACAATTAATTATTTTTTATAAAAAATGTGTTGCCTAATAACTAGTTGTGAATTCCCAAACAAATTCTAATGCGTATCTGTCACAACAAGTTGATTTCTATCTTATACAAATTGTACCGTTTTTTCTTTCAGTCAGCAACGTATATTACAGAGTACTAAACAAGAGATGAAAATGCCGATCACATTTCTGTCTAAATGTTTAGAAGCGCATAGGATAAATAACATCTTACAGCTATTTGAGTTGAACCAGATACAATAGAACCATAATTGTTTATATTTAACACCTAAACGTAACCTAAAACGTAAATAGGGAAGAGAATTAACCACGCGTAGAAGTATTGCAAACTTTAATTAGGTACAGCCACGTACAACGCTCGAAGGAGGCGGGCAGTGGTTGATTAAGAAAATATCGAATGACTATTTTTATTTTGAATTCTAATGAATTTGATTTGAATTTTTTCGAAGGAGTTGGTGAAGATTGATCATCCACTTCTTCAAAAATTTCTAGTGGAGTTACGTGTATCTCATAAGTCCCCGCGACATCTGGTAGATCCCTTGCTTCTTCACATATATCGTCATCAACATTTTCTTCATCTGTAAGCTCATCTACAGGCGGTGGAATATAAACGGCGTCTACTGTATTACTCTGCGATAAATCTTCATCCTCCTCTAATATCGATAAAAGCTCAGCGGTTGAGAGAGGTCTTCGATTTTTCGAAGACATTACTGTAAAAAAAAATATTGTTTGTTAGGTCAAACGGAAATTTTCAAATGCCTAAATAGAATATGTGATTCACTTACTTCAGAATAAAAAATTTCCAAAACTGCGCTTTATAAATGCACTAACACAATTTTAAAAAAATTCCAACAACTATAAACTATAACTTGGAGGTAACCACTACCATTCACTTTGCATAATCACAGAAAACAAAGCTCGGAGAAGCAAAATATTTGTCCTAATCTGACGTCTGATTACTGGGAATCCCAACGTTGCGTAAACGCAACAATGAAAAAAGAGGTCAGGTATGCAAAAACTATAATAACCTTTATCAAATATTATGCTCGGAACCTCTTACTAAAGGCCAGGTCAATGTAAATTTATAATTTGGAAAGCCCGATGGTTTTCTGAGAAGCTCATCAATATCTGTCTATATGAAAGCAGAAATCCCATATTTTTGTCCAATTCATAAAGCTGGGAAAAAAGAACTATTTGATTATATCGACATATTTCATAAAACTGTAGTTATTGTTATCTTTTTAAAGGGCTATATTATCAAAAAAAATAATAAACTTCACTTACGGATATTTAAGAAAATATTTTAAAAACGTTTCGTTCACGCCACTTTGGATACAAATGGGTTAATGTATTCTCTGATCTAAATAAAAAAAAAATTTCTATAAATTTACTTCAATAAATATCAAGTATTTAGCTGGACAGCTGGATTCAGAACTACTGTATTAGTTATGTGGTCCTATGATGTAATCACCTAAAATTCCCGTCCACACATTAAGTTTTTGTGGATATTGCGTACGAACAGGAATACTTCGGTGCTTATTTTCCCGAGACCAATACCGAACGACAGATGGATTGTGCTTTCTGTGAAGAGAAAATGTCGATTCATCCGTAAATAAAACGTTATTTAACAAATTATTATTTGAATTTTCTTTTTCCATCATTTCTCCATCCGTCTAATACTGTCGTCAGGAAATAGCTCTTGTGTAGTTTGCACTTTATAGCACCGATACCCATTTCTTTACGTCAAACTGTACGAATTTTGTTTACTTCTTCAGCTCGAACATGCTTCACTATTTTCAACCACTGCACAAACATAAATTTTTCTATTTATTCGTTGTTCACTCATTTCCCTTGCAGATCGTTGACCGAGATTACTGCATTTGTTGCAGTTTTGTAAACATAAACATTTACGAAATTTTTCAATTATTCAATCAACACTGTAGAAGGTGAAGGCGATGGTCGGTTTTCAAAAGCGACAACGAATAAATTTGCTATTTAGAGTGTATATTCTGATTTCTCTACGAATTTATTTTATTTTGAATAGTTATGGGCTTGAACAGTACTCGGATATCGACTGCTGTTTACTGACTGTCTGACGCTAATTAAAGACCGCCCACAATTGAGACTCCGGAGTGGTGGGAATTGTACGGTATGTGTAGGTGTCCAAATAAATGATTGTTTTAATCGTGGTTTTAATCTGTCGACTAGTTCAAAAGCAGTTCTAATACAATGGTTGAAATCCCTAGTTCTGTTTCTCATTGCATGTATATGTACCTATATAATTTTTTAAAGGCAATACACTTATGTAGATTGGACGGGTCTAAAAAATTATCCACTGTTCTAATTTTTGAATACCAAATCAAATTGCATACCATATGTCAGAATCTAAAAATGGGTTAGACGTGCTAATGCATAACAATTAGAGACTTAGTAGTCTTCTAACACAGATTGTTTTGATTTTTTAATCTCGGAATATTTTAAAGCCACCAGTTACGATAATAATTATAGGGTATTTTAAATTTATTCTAACACGTTTTAAACACTAATATTATAAAGTAAACGATATTTCCACACTTTGTCGAATTCTTTTTAAACAATGTTAACTTTAAAATACCATAAAACAACTTAAAGGTTAAGTATGGAGGTTCCTTTTCACGTGACATAAAGTCGGGACTTTTATGACAGGATATTCAATGTCGCGACATTTTATTCCATGCAAACCGAAAATTCATAGATCACGGTTGCGTTCCGAATGAAGGTCCCTTTAAAATATAGGCCGTAGGGTTGGCTAAAGTTGGTCGAAATTGCATAGCGACCTAGTAAACAAGGGCTTCGAGTTGCGAGACTTATCACCACCGTGGTGTGTTTACTCAATAGTAAAGTACCTTTAAATTTGACAATATCGAAAAATGTTACTAAAAAAAGATGATCAGAATTAAAAACTACGTTTAAATATTCCAGTACATCCATTTAAATTAAAACTTCATATTATTTTATTTTTTGCTGATATTTCTATTTTGAATGAACATTTATCTCTTGTGGTTACGAAACACATGATAACCTTTTAGTTTTTCGATGTTTTGTAATAATTTTGCAATTAAAACGCGTAATAAGTGCATATTCATTTATTTTGCCAATAATAAAATACATTCGAATAAAACTAACATCATATTAATATTGTAAACAAACAAATTTAATTTTCATTCATACTAATGCTTCGACATATCCACCCTCTCGTTTAATACACTTTTAATCGTTCTATTGGAAAATTCACGTAATACATTCCTTATCATTTTGTGGAGAAGTTTCTTGACATGTTTCTAAAATTATCCTCTCCAAGTGGTCAATATCTTGAAACGGCGCTTTCTGGTAAACTTTTTGTTTCAGGTAACCCCATAAAAAGTAATCAAGGGGGTTTAGGTCAGGGGATGCCAAAAGAGATCAGAATATCTGTGAATAACTTTTCCATGAAACAAATTTTCAAGATAGTTCCTAACATTTACTGTACTGTGGCATGCGGCACCATCTTGTTGGTACCAAATACATTGACGTTCTATTATTGGTAGTTCTTCCATGAATTCATTGATATGAGTTTGTAAAAACTGTAAATAACGTTCGGCATTGATAGATTCGCGAAAAAAAAGGTCCTATTAATTTGTTATTATAAATGCCACACCACACGTTCGTCTTAAACGAATATTGGTCATGAGAGTTTAATATAAAATTGGGATTTTCCTCAGACCACCAGCGACAATGTTGCGACGAGACAGTTCCATTTAAGGAAAATGTCGCCTCATCGGAAAAAATTATATGCCTCGTAAAAAAAGGGTCCTCCTCTAACTCTCCTTGGATGAGAGAGCAAAAATTAAAGCGATTTTGGTTTGTATGGTTTGTATTTATTTAGTTTTAAAATTCTTGTCACTGTATTTTTACTTACATTTTTTTGTAACAACGACTTTGTTTTGCGCAATGACAATTTTGGATTTGTTACAAAGATCAAACTGCGTATTCTCATCAGCAATGACGTTTTCCATTAAAATTATTTTTAATACTTTTTCGTTACAGTTGATTAGGTTATATTTTTCTTGGGATGTCTATTATTGAAAATATTTGCTGCTTCTCTATGCGTTTTATAGTAATCTCCCACAATGAAAACAATTTCAATTTTCTCTTCATCAGTTAATAACGCTACCATTTTTATGTGTCTTAAAAATTCTAACGTGGTTTGAAATTTACTGACAACATTTCCTTCTATCAACCAATTATTTGTTTGTCAGTGCATCCTAGATTACATGTAACGTAGTTTTTAATTCTGATCAACTTTTTTTAGTAACATTTTTCGATATTGTCAAATTTAAAGGTAGAGTAAAATTCAAATTTTTTGACAAACCTCGTATACGACTAAAAAATTTGATATTTGATTACTGTATTCTAGGTTTTAGATAATGCAGAACTTTTTATAAAGAATAACTATTTTTCCTAAAATTAATAATAAAAAAGTTTTCCATATGATTCCAACTTAAGGGGACATATTGTATATCAAACCACTCATTCCATTCTTTGTTATGCATGATTTTGCGATATTTACAGATGATAATATGAATGTATAGATATTCTACATAAAAACATTCAAACAGAAGAGGTTATGCAGATAGCTTTGTGGTCAAGGAAAGATAACTGATTGATAACAAAGTGTAATATTGAAAATATTATTAAGTTTCTGGAAGATACGGATGTGTATTTCAAAATATGAGTCATATTTTGGAATCAATAATTCACCCCTGTTAGATTGAAGCAGATAACTTAAGGAATAAGCAGATTGGAAAGTGAATTGTTAGTAAATTATAGTTGTAGAAAACCATAGGTGTCCGTTTTTCTGTAAATATAATGAACTGAACTTGTCTCCACTGATTTATGAATAAAATAAAATAGAGATTTTGCAAATGGCAGGTTCATTTGGTGCCTCAGGAATGGATATCCATAAAAAATTACGGGCTGGATCTATTAGCCCTCAAACTTTAATCTATAAAGTTCTATTAATCGCGAGTCAGGTATTTCAAAGCGGTCACTATATCTAAGGTTTTATCGTTGTCGACAAAATAGTTAATTTCTTGAGGCTTGCCCTGCTATTAGAATAATAATTTATTGCTTAAAAAATTACTTTTCTTGAAGATATATTCTTAAATATTTCTAGAAATCGACAGAAAACGTTTCTATTATTTTTATTAGCATGCACAGGTTAGAATATGCAAACGAATACGATTGGTCTTTACCTATCGAATGAATCGACTCGTATTTCTACGACTAATCGAAAAAGAGAATCGCTGATTGTCAATTTTGGTCGGCCGCTAGGATCGTATCGTGTAATAGAATCCCGGTGCAGGTCTATTCCCACACACGCTCCTGCCTACCATCGCAGGTAGACCGTAACGTGTATGGCCGGCATTAGAACCCTTTGTCCCAGTGTGACTACGCCACTGGAGCCATGATTTATATGCCAGTGGTGTAGGTCGTTTATTTTTCTCATAACTTTCAAAATCTGTTATTAGTGGTACGTATTTTCGTTTTTTTTAGTTGCATGAATTATTTCAAATTCAATTTATAATTACGAGGATGTATTGATATCTAGTTAGCCTAGACCAGTTCCATGCATAAACAAAATATTGCGTTACCATAGCAACCAACAATAACTTATTAGAAGTGTCAGTGTGAAGTTTGACGTCAAAAAAGTAAACCAGAGTTACGCAATGAATTAAAAGGAAAAAGATGTCCACCGAAATTGTGAGAATCTAAAAATTGGAGTATCGAGCCATCATCAAGTACCTGTATTTAAAAGGGTTAAGAGGTAAACAGATTTACGAAGATATGCTTAATACCCTTGGTGATCAATGTCCTTCGTAAGCGACCGTGAAAAATTGGACTGCAAGCTTCAAAAGGGCTAAATTTTCCATTGAAGATGATGACCGATCGGGAAGGCCAGTTTCTGTGTCAGTTCCCGAAAATTTCGATCCAGTTCATGACATGATTTTATCAGAACGTCGAATTGGGCTAAAACGGATATCTGAAGCACTGAATATTTCATACGAACGCGTTCATCATATAATTCACGTCAATTTGGACATGAGAAAAATTGCTGCAAAAGGGATCCCCAAATGTTGGAGTGTTTTGACCAAAAGTGTGCAAGGGTAGAAGCATCGCGTTCGATCTGTGCTCGATTTGAAAACGATGTAGATTAAACCGAATTGTTACTATGGATGAGACTTGGGTACATTTTTACGATCCAGAAACAAAGCAACAATCGATGGAATGGCGACACTCTGGTTCTCCAGGACCTAAGAAGTTTGGTGTCCAAAAATCTGCTGGAAAAGTTCTTGCTTCAGTTGTTTGGGATTGCCACGGATTAATCATGATTGATTTTTTGAATAAGGGTGGAACACTAACTGGATATTACTATTCGATATTACTGACCACTCTACGGAAAAAAATTGAAGAGAAAAGACGCGGAAAGCTATTCAAAGGTGTTTTGTTTTTGCAGGACAACGCCCCTGCACACAAATCTCATGTTGCCATGCAAAAAATTCGTGATTTAGGGTTTGAATTACTAGAACACCCCCCTTTTTTACCAGATTTGACTCCGTCCGACTATCATATCATTTATCAAAAAAGTTTAAAAGGTCGTAAATATTCTTCCAACTAGGAGGTAATAAAAGCTGTGGAGGTCTGGTTTGCAGAGCAAGAAGGAACTTTTTTTCTTAAAGGTCTAGAGACGTTCCAGGTTCGCCGTAATAAATGTATCCAATTAAGAGGAGATTATGTTGTGTAATAAAATATTTTGACATTGAAATTTTATTTGGTTCTATAGTATGCTAAGAATTTTTCAATATATCCTCGTATATCAATAAACGACTAGCAGGAAGGCGAAAGTTATCAATCACACGCCCAAACGATAGGTTACCAAAAAACTTGTAGAAAAATTAGTGTACATATGGTAGCTTAGTTGTAATCCGAGTAACACCAATGATGTCATATAAATATCAAGTTTTTCACGCACGCACATTCATCTACTTAGATAGCTTAGAATAATTATGTAATAAATTGCCGGGGTTTATTGGTTTTTTACTCATAATAATTGATATACGATATAGCGTTTGTTGACAGAAAACACAATAGTTTTTATCTCTGTCGTCCAGGAAGTTTAACAATTAAACGAAACTGCACTTTTTGTATGTTGACGATAGAGATTTATCATTCTCTCGTAAAAGTATTAGTGGTTGGAGTTATCTTACAGAAGAAGAATTTACTAAAAAAAAGATAAAACTCGAGATAGTCGGCAAACGATTCCAAGGTGAATTTAATTCAAACCATGAAGCAGTTCTTTAAATCTTTTTTATTACAGCTATAGCAATTAAACGTATTTTTATACTGCCTTCATTCACCATCTACGATTTTTATTTAAAGGCAAAACTAGTGGAATTCTTCCTCTTCTAATGGTCGCCAAAAAGCCATAATTTTAATTATTACCAACAAAATAGTTTTAGTTAACAAAACAAAATCTCAATCACCGCAACATCTAAGAACACAATATCTCCTAAACGAAAGAAATGAACTAAACCCACCCTGGGACGTTAACACTCCATGTGGACCAACAATTCGAGTACATTTTTCATAGACCCATCGGAAGCTACATTGCACCAATGAGAATCAATTGTAAATTTGTGGGAATTTTGCTAACAACTATAAGACGCGTCCAATGTGATCTTAATTTTTAAGAAGTTAAAAGAAAGTTGTGACAAGGTTTATTTCCTAATTCTAAACAAACGCACTATGAAAAAGTAGCTAGTACGTAACAGAATCAAGTAAATAAAATAATCATCCTTAAATGCATATTTTTTACCACACCTATCGTTTTCTACAATTTTAATTTATTTCCAATCGACTTTCCAATCTCATAATTCCTTGATTATACTATACTCGGGAAAATTCTAACAATATAACTGAGTAGCATCAAAATTCCATTATTTATCACTTTATTATCACCACCATAATATCGTCCATATCACAATAACCTAAAAAAAATTATAAACATCATGCGAACCGTATATTAAACTCACTCTGTATAGAACATTAAACAGTTTCTCAATTGACGATAGAAATACTGTTCAATGTTATGTAATATTTATACTAAAAACAAACTTATCCAGAGTTGTTCATTTTCAATTTAGTCACTTTTTTAATTCATGCATACCATCTGCGTGTATGGAACCCTTTGTATTCCAGGAATAATAAACAAGTGTGAATATATTTTTTCTTGAACGAGTTTATGGGTTTTTAAGAATATCTATTTAGGAAGACTATACTTTTTTTTGGAATAAATGCATTGAAATTGAAACTGTACGCGTTGTTAAATTTACAGATCAAAGAAGAGAATCGTATTTTTGTTTTCACAAATTGTAAGAGTCGTGAACGCTTGTTTTTTGGGTTGGCAATAATTGAGTTAAAATATTTTTTTTATGTTCAAAAATAAAATATAACTATAAATAAACAAGCTTCCTACTTTTATCTCTTATAGCTTCTCCAAAAATATAAATTGAATATGAATTATGATTTTCGATACCTCAGAACCACTATTTTCAATTTGCCTTTCCAAAAGCTTTCAATTTACTTCCGCATTTTTTACATTTCAATTAAGTTTGTTACCAAAATTGTATCAAAGCAAGTTGCGTGAGATCGTAATATTTTGTTCCGATCTTATTCCATTTCAATTTGGACCATTATTTACGAACCACCCTATATATTGGAACACTTTCGTTGTTTAGAAATACAAATTTAAATAAAGCTTTCTTCCTTAATGGTGTCATAACTTTACCGAAAACGATAAGATATATTATTAATCCCAACGGACTTTTCAGAACATTAGTCCTTCATCGCTTTCTTTCAAACTGCTTTAAACCAGTGAAGAATTTTACGCAGAATGTGCGTAGACAGTGAATAGGTGTTAACGAAAACTTATAAATATCCGAATTGGTTTATTGGATAGTTCCTTTCAACTTGTTGTTACAGATGTGTTAATCTCCCTATCAGTAAAGCTTTAAGCTTTTATTTTATGTAGGACCAAGTGTACCGGGAGGGCCAATAAGAACGAACATCGGACGGTGTTAGGATCAGCCGGTTTTGTTTTAGAAATTAGAAAGTGTGTTTTGACAATTTGCAAGGATTTTAAGTTAATAGTTCTAGTAAAAAATAATTCAGTTTAATGGATATATTTCGGCGGTCAATTATTAGTGCATAAAATTTATCTAGAAATATGATAGTTACTGAATAACTTTTTTTAATGAAAAATCATTATGCCATAGCCACTCCAAAAGATTTCCCAAATGTTTTTAAATAACAGAATTGCAGGGTAAAAAGTGTATAGGTACCTATAAATCTAGCACATAATAATTCAAAATTACGGTACAACGTTTTTATATATTATTTAAAAACGCTCATAAATAATGTGAATAATTCAGTGGCATTCCAAGGCGATTTTGCAGTTTTTTAAATACTATTCAAGCTACAAGAAATACCGTGGACCTTGAGTCTTATAGTTATCCTTATTTATTGTTGTTTGGCGCCTTCCAGCTTCAGAAAAAATAGTTATAAGCCTATTGTTGTGCAGAGTACATACATATTTATCTACATTTTTGTTCAGTCGATATAAATGTTATCAGTAAATTGAATATTTTATGGTTACAGTAGTTTGATAATATAAAATATTTATATAACTATTATAAATAGGTTTTAAAATTGATCAGTAATAATACTTTTATTCAGGTGGAGGTGGGACTAAGTAGAAGTAAGGGGGCACAATAGATCTTTTAGGGTCTCAGTGAATGTTACATCATCATACATACATATTTTCCATCTATAACATTTAAGGAGTGAATCTAAGCATAATCACTATCACTACAATAATTGCAGTCATTTGTTTGCACTCTCCTGCGATCAAACATATATTTCTTAAAGCAGTCGACTCCTGAGAGGGCTTGAGAGATGAAGTAATCTCCTTCCCCATGCGATCTGTCATACCAAAGTTTGATGTTTGGTATTAAGTTCCATTTAGCCTACCATGCAAGGCCTCTAATATTCGGCCTCTGGTCATACAGTTGTCTCTACTTTGTTTACCGTTTGGTTAACGTGTTCTGCGAAGATGAGTTTCGTGTCAAGTTATAGTTCTAGATACTTCAGAGCTCTACTGGGCTTAATAATTGTATCTTCGACCTGGAATTGTATCGGTGTAATCTTTCTGTTTGCTTTATTCATTAGAATATTCTCATTTTCTGCGACCACAACCATCGCCACGTCGTCTACAAACCCCATTAGTTCACCTCGGTAGTTTTATCCGAAAGAGGCCAATGATGATTCGATATTTAGATATGTATTGATCCCTTATTGGCCACGACAACTGCGAGCAGTGTACAACACATATCTTAGTTCAAAAAGTCTGAACACGACCCTTTCGGAACACACCCCCAATCTAGTTACTTTTAGTGTTTGAGGTTTCCTAAAATGCTCCTCATAGTTTAAAAACAAGGTATAGTGTAGGTACACCAAAAAGTCTTGATTTCTCTACAATTGACGTATTCTCGACGCTTGAAAAGCCGATAATGTATTAATATTAATCTTAAGGAAACACCGCGGTCAGTGTGGACAAAGCTGTTAGAAAATTTAGTTCAAGCGCATTCAAAAGTATATTGATCTTTATTTTAGATCATATACATCCGGTTTTGTTCTATATTTCCAATGGTAATATATACATTTTCCACTGAAAACAAATATCGTTAGAAATAATAATCAATTATAATTCCATTTAATGTATGCTTATGAAAATATATCTGGGGTTTAAATTGTTATATTTTATTAAAACTCGATTTTCATATATTAACTATTCTGGATTTTAAGAATAACGTAAATGTTCGCCACAAAGAATACACCCAACAACAATAAGTGAAGCTTCGCGTAGAACCGTTTCTACAAACGCCATGTTTTTAGTCAGTCGACACTTGTCATTTGTCATGCAATCACATGTTTTGTGTGGACAAATTTGTTATACGTCACATATTAGTGTAACGTAGAATTAGGGAGAGACATGATGTATCTGTATTTAAACAAAGAATTATTACCATTATGTCAAATAATCCACCAACAACAAGAAACGAGTCTACAGACGCCATGTTTTTAATTAGTCGTCATATGTCATACGATCGCATGTGGGCCTTTTTCTTATGGTCTTTACAGACCCAATTTAGATTAAGGTTGGCTTGTGTAGGTAGAAATTATTTTTTTAAATGATCTATTTCACATGTATATTGTTAACGAAAAGTGCAGAAGTAGCTACTGATGGAAAAATACCTACATAATACATTTGATAAAACATAACTTAATACTTTTTTCAGTGTGATTCGAGTGAGTAAAGCTGTAAGCATGTATTATGATTCTCAGTGTATACCGGAGGTAGCTGTCACCTTCAAGGTTATTTATTTTTGTCTCTTCAGTATCAAAGGATTTTCGCCTCGCTTCACTTTCTTCTTGATTGTATTCTTTGGTCCGCCTGAAATACATTTGTATAGGTTAATATTTAAAAGAAGACGACAGTTGACGGAAGCAGTGTGACATTTGAAGTTAATACGCGGGAAACTCAAAATATTTCTTATCATTTTATCAAACGACAATCTTATTTATACAACTATTTCTTTTCAGTTAAAGCAGCACAAAAACTACAGGATATGATTGTTCGTTAATGAGATTGATCGACAGCACTTCTTGCAGGAGAGAGGATGTTTCTACGGCTATCCATTTTTATTACTTGTCTATTTCTCCATAAAAATGCAGGTAACTGATATTTGTGTGGTAATTTAACGACAGAATTGATAAAAATGTCAACGTCAGTTAGTTAGTTACTTCAATTTCATTGAGGCTAGATATTTTTTGCAGATCTAATTATTCTTCTTTAAAGACGACTTAAATATAAATTGTTAACTTCCTTTGCACGTATTTAAGGCCAGACATAAACAATAAATCAGTTGTTACGAAAGTCAACCAATCTAAAATAAATTTGTTTTTGTCAGGTTAAAATAAAAATTAATTGATTAGACAAATCTGTCGCTATTTATAAGCGTTAGCGAAACTTAACTTAAAATATTCCGATGGAGCTACCATGATCCACTAGCACCTCCAGCTTCTTACCGTTATTAGCAACGGAAGAGTGACGAACAGCTCCAACGTTGACATCGCCCTTTTACCTCCTGTGAATTAAATTATTCCATTATTTTCTTCATCCACTTCATTTTTTCGTACTTGTAAGACAGCAAAAGAAGGCAGAAGAGGTGCGATGATTGAAGAAGACCGACAGAGAAAGATAGTGTCAATGAGACCAACAGAAGACAAGGAGAAAATGTTACTAACCACACTATCTCTACACCAACACTACACCATTTCACGCGAACAAGTCGAAACATAGTTTCACCTTCAGTCTCTGGAGAAGATAACTTCTCGAAACTCGCGTAAGATAGTAGATAGTGTTGGTATATAGTGTAGTGTACATTGTGCTTACATTTATTCAATTTAATTGATTCATTTCTTTTCCTTAAATAATAGGATGTAAGAGAAAATATGAATTCAAACCGAAGTGATTAGTTTTTTTTCCATTTTAGGTTCACCACTTCATGGAGCTTGTTTATCAAATGAAGATTGTGGTACCATAGACACTTTTTGCAAAAATCAAACATGTATATGTAGGGACAATTTTTCAGTGTGGTATGACAGCTGCGTTGAGCGTAAGTACATGATTTACGCAAAAGATTATTAAAGTAATTTGCTAAAACAATAGATTGAAAATGTATTTGACTACTCATTCCTGTTTATTGTTGAATAATCTTTGAGAAATCTGTTAACGGTATTAACATCTACACTGTGTCCGTAAAGTATGGAACAAATTCATTTTTAGCTAAACAGACCATTTTAAGAAATAATCCTGAAACAAGTCAATTTTAGATTTTAATTTACCGTATTTTAAAATAATAATCTAACAGGTAGAGGTACAGGGTGGACAAAAATACAATAGTTTTGTGTGTGCTCATAAAGTAACGCGTAAAATTCTTTATTAGTTAAATTAACAAAATTATCAAAAATACTTATTGTCTAGCGGCAATTGGTTTAGATGTCCCTGTAGTAAAAATGAGCTGTTTCCAAACATGTTTAGTACCTACTTGTGGTCTAGCAGACAGAATATATGAAAGAAGTTGAAGTTGGCCAGATAGGTATAATATTAAAAATTTGTTAAGTGAATTATAACGAGGAGATTTCTGAATTTCTATTCATTAAAGTAAATCTTTTTCAATGTTTTGTATATAATTTTTGTAATTAAGATTAATTTTTAACAACAAAAAGATAAAACAATTAATTTGTTTATACATTTTGTGAATCTTGATATCTGACTATTAATTTTTATGTCCATTCTGAGAGCACTTTTTATATGCAACAACGTATCCTTTGTCAATCATTAATGATTTAATTGCATCATTTATTAGGAAAATTGCATCTAAATAATAATTTATGTGCCGTTATATTATGTAGTTTTACAGCTTGGAATTTTTTAATTCGATCCCTAATTATAAATTGAATAGGTACTTATACTCTGTAAATTTTGACATAACTAAAACGCATTTTACATTTTCTTATCTTGATCGATATATTATGATTTTATTTAATATTGTTGAATAAATAATGTCATCAAAATATTCAAATACCTTTTATAGTATCATGTCAAGTATTCGAGTCATCAAAGAATTTATAGTTATTGTTTTAATTTACGAAATATTTCGAGCGCATCATAAAATAGATTAAATTAAGTAAACCAGTTTTCCGTGTAAATATACCTACATATGCTTTCATATAAATCCATTCGCTATACAGGCTGTCTCATTAAAAAAATAGATCATAGAACAATGGAGGATTGGATCGAAAATTATTTTTATTTCTTACTGTACCCTAAAACATACCTTTACGTACTTGATTCCAATCCGAAAAATAGACTTTTACGGGATGATTTGTTGGGTATCAGATGCCCCGTGGCTTCATGAGATTTGCGCAAAAGGTCCTTAGAAATGAATTGATCTTTAGCCATTTCGTGAAAATCGGGTAATGACAATATCATATTATTTAAAAACAATATTATGTTTCTAGGGGTACCAACTACAGGCCAGCTACCTTGGCATTGAATGCAAATTTCAAAATTAGCGAACGCCGATTAATATAATATCTAATATTTTATTTTTTCACTGTTCTTTTGTGTTTTTTAGCAGTACGAAATAAAATGTACGCCACACGTCCGGTAAACTTTTACAGTACTGGTTTCGAAATTCCGGACTTTGCAATCGCCTCGTCCGTAAGCATCTCACTCGTACTGTAAAAGCGTACTTACCGGACTAGTAACGTAAATATCTATTTCATCATTTACAATATTTCGTTGACTCGGTATCTTTATAAATCTCTCATTGCAAAACCGTACCCCGGGGGCTCAGAGGGGTGGAAACCCCCTCGAAATTTTCCAAAAATAAGTATTTTCAAACACAAGTTTTCCTCAATTAAAGAGAATTATATTTTCTCGATATCTTACTATCTGTAAGTAAAGTATTTCATAATTTAGTTAATGGTGATTATGCATTGAACTGGCAACTGACCTTGCTGATGCATCACGACAAGCACGTATGAAAACAGTATGCCGTACTTGCAGCCACCCGCGTAGCGCCTGTTCTGCTCACAACCAATGCAGTCAGTAGTAAGAGGTGTATCCCTAGCGTGCCTCTTTAGGCTAGCGTCTATTGTATTCTCTATCTATTCATTTTCACAGCTTGAATTTTGAAAGACCCCCGATGCTTTAACCCCCAATCCGAAATTATTTCCTGGGTAGGACCTTGTCTCATTGTTCAGTAAAAAGTAATACATACGTAGACGGTAAAATTTGGAGTATATAATTTTAGTAATATTGTCAACACTACCAAAGAACCATTAAACTATATCAGTGGCGGCTGGTAACTATCTACTCTAAAGAGACAAAAGGCAAAGCAATTGAAATTCTATACTTAAAGAAGTGAAAATATTGCTAAACAACCAGTCCACAATAATGCAATATTTTGGCAACACTCAATACATTGCTGTATTCCTGTATTCACCAAAAGTTTAAGGACACAGAAATGAGTATGTAAATAGGGGTAATTAAAATGTACATTACGGAGGGGCTGGATACTGAAGCGTACAAATATTTAAATTTCAAAAATTAGAAAAACAGAGGAAAGGAACAAATTAATTCCTGAAAATTTCAGGGGTAGGTTTAGTATACCTTGCCTTTCTCTGATATAGGCCGCCACTGAACTACCTATATATCTACTTCAAAATTATTCCACCGGTTCTAAAGGCTTAGTTACAATAAAACAACAATTATAAGTAAATGAATTTCTATTTATAAGTAGGCATATCTCACTTCCGTGTTAAATACAGCATAAACACCATGTCTTTGTGAAACAAACAGTATGTCACTAATATATCAGACATATAATATATCAAAGTATGTAAAAACGAGAATATTATACGGCTGAGAAGACAATATATAATATAATATATTATCATGTGACTGTGAAAAAAACTTACCATTATTAATTTGTAAGACGATTCTTTGAAATAGCGAACTGTAATTAACGTAATTAATGTTACAATAAAGTATGTTATGATCTTCAAGCTACTCACCAATTAATTCATCCAAAGACCTCCCATTGCCGCTCTAATCTGAAGATAATCTTTTTAAAAGCATTGTTTATTATTTTTTAAAACATTAGATTTTCCAGATGTGCAATAAATATTAATTATCTGCTACTAAACTGGTGAAAGTTCTAATAGTAAAGTGTTTTCCAAAATCAATTGCAGAAGTGGTGAACACGTGGTGTACCAGCTTTTACCTCTCGTCTGCATATGCCATATCCAATGGAAAAGTAGACACACGTATTCACCACTTCTGGATAAAGTTTATCTACCGATAACGGTGTAATAAAATCTGATTTTCTTATAACAAACTATTATACCTAACCTGAAATATTTCATAAATTCTCTATTTTCTTGTTCAAGTGCCTTCTCCAGAAATTCGCTGCTCCAAAAAACAAGAGTGTCATGTGTTATTAGGACCACGTAGCATGTGCACTAAAAAGAGTCAATGTGCTTGTAAACCGTTTCACCACTTATACCAAGGCCAGTGTGTGAAAAATCGGGATTTGCACGACCAATGCGAGCACGATCACCAATGCTATTGCGGTGCAGAATGCCAAGCAAAAATCGCTTGTATACACAAAAGTTGCGCTTGTAAGCCCGGAAATAAGCCATATAGGATCAGAAGATGTATGGGTAAGTGTTATTGGAGTAAAAACGGAATAACGACTCTAAAAAGATACAAACAGTGCTTCCTCTTATCTTTGTCTCCTCCTTGTGCGGTACTTCGTAGCGTCCTCACTCATGTCGAACAAGCGTTGTAAATATGACATGTGTCCTTATTTGAATGTTTCACCCAACTGTCAGTTGGTGTATTCTTTTCCCAAATCAAATAATTTTGATTATTATTTTCAATTAGTAATAGTTAATTGCTTCACAAGCTAGTGCTTCCAAAAGCCATTCAAAATAAGCATTTTTATGTAACCACTTTGATGTCCAATACCCATATATTTAGTAATTAGGTGATTTTTAATTATTTTCTTTTTTTCAGATGATCCAGCATACGTAGATATCCCAGATTTATTTAATTTGACTACTACGACAGTACACAAACATAAATCAGTTGATCAAGCTGAACAAAATCAATTTCTACAACGTGCCTCTACCTCTCTATCTACTGTTTTAATGCCAGAATATTTTATCACTGTGTATTTATTGATGATTATTTTATATACATAGTCATAGACTGCATTATTTTATTAAGTAAATGTACAAATAGATTAATTAGTTTTATATTAAAATATGCAAAATGTAATAAAAACTATTTCCCATTATTGGTTTATTATTACCCCGCAAAATATTTGTTTTTTTTTCTGGTGAGACGAGTTCTGTATCTGTAGTGTAGGGAGGGTGAGTTAGGCTCACAGCACTTAGGCCACATGTGACCCATTGTACATCCTTCCGAAGAGTTGTCTTCCTAGATCATCGTCCATCCTGTCCTTCCCAGGAAGGTGGACAGGTCACTAGGAGGTATCTACTTTATATCGGCAGGTGTAGGACAAGATCGACTCACACTCTCTCTCTTATTGACGATAACTCCGGGCACTTGCATAAGACATGCCTGACAGATTCATCTTTCTGTTCACACATCCTGCTTAGAGGTGTGTCCACTAGCCCCATTGTATGGAGGTGTTTCCTTAATTGACAGTGGCCAGTCAGAAATCCTACCGTGAAACGTAGGTTTTTGCTGGTCATCGCCAAATATTTTTTCGGCTCCAGCTTCCCAGGGTGATCCTGGCAAGACTGCATCCCTCTTGATTTCATCCCATCTCTTTGGAGATTGAGCATGGGTGTAACATTTAGCTAGCTCCACTTCCCTGGCTAAACAATCAGTAATGCGGTTACCTTTGCTCCTGTCGTGCCCCTTAACCCACCTCAGGATAATATTGTTATCTACCGAGGAGTTAGCTAAATCTCTAATACTAGCCCTGATGTAACACGTTGACTGTTCAAGGCCAATAGAGCTTGTCTGCTATCAGTGCTTATTATTACCTATGTTTTTGCCAGAAATTCGTTTTCCGGTTAGTTCCTTTGTGGCAATTGAGATACCAGCCAGTTCTGCTTAAACCACGCTGGTGTTTTCCCTTCCCCACTTAATCCTTAGGCTTAGTGATCTGGAGTAAATTCCACATATCCTTCTTTGATTTTTGAGCCTTCTGTATATATGCGTATTGCATGGTGAAAAGAGTTATTTAGCCAACAATCAGGATAACCATCTTGTGAAACCAAATATTATCAGCAATATATGCTATCAATAGTTTAAATACTAATAATTAATCACCTTACATAGTTTTCAAACTTTTGCGTCGATGAGGTTAGCCCACCTTGCAGCTCGAATCGACCGTTTTTGAAAAACATTTTTTAAAACTGTGTAAAGCCCATGGGCTTGTTGTCAAATTTTGGATATCGGTTTGAGGTGAAGATGTCTCTATTCTCACAACTTTAATATTTCCGTTACTGGAAGACATGTACTGATTGTGATATTATTAGTGTCATATATTCAGTCCGGGATTATGCTCCTAGAGCTCCTAGGACCCCGAGCATGTTGGGGGCCCCCTAATGCCAAAAAAAAATCATTCTTTAGAAAAATATTTATTATATAAACTATATAATATAATATAGAAACGTAAAATTACAATTTTTTTCTTGATTTTTTGTGAGCGAAATCAGAAATTATGTCCTCGAAACTTATATTATTTAAAACTTCCGATTCTATAAACATTATCGAAAGATAATTCAATCCATGGCATTTCGATTATCATTTTTTATTAATTTTAATGCAGAAAATGATCTCTCGCCGCTACAATTCGTGACCATCATGCTTAAAAAAAGTCGCAAACTTATTTCTATGTTAGGGAAAGTAGAGTTAAAACATTCTTTTTTAATTTGGGTGTACAAATCTGAGAAATCTAACTGGATCTTTTATAAAAGCAAATTACAACGATAGTATTAAGCTATGAAACTTCAGCTTTTGATATTCGATTTGTTTTTCTACATTTACTGGGGGCCCCATCGATACCTGGGCCTATAGGGCCTCATACTTTGTAAAGACTGCCCTGCTTGTACTGATGAGACGTAAATAAAAGTAAGATTCTCTAATACCGAAGATCGGTCAAGTAAAAAATAATAATTATGACTAATAGGTTGACTTCTTCAAGACATTTGAGGACGTAACTATAATAAATTTGTACTACCTTTAATTATTATTAATCAGGTAAATAATAAGGGGTTATAAATGAAAATAGAGATTAAAAACAATCACTTTATTAGAAATTTCATATAAATAACTTAACTATATTATACAATCGAATAAAAATTCATTAAAAAAAAAACGTATATACAATTAATTGCGTTTGTTAAATATACACAGTATTTCAAACAAACTGACACATTTCGATATGCCTATATTAAAACAATTAATTTAAATTTAATGTACCCATCGCCATAATAATTAGATTATATTTACAAACTGAACCTTAACATAAGACTACATATTTTATTGTTTTAGGTTCAATCAGATGCCTTGAAATTTAGTAAAATATTGTCACTTAGTTAATATAACGAAATGTGTTAAAATAGCGAAACACCATGTATAGTATACGGAGTTAATATAATAAAAAGCGCGATTTTAAAGTGACCGATTCAATAAAGTAGTGTATCGTATATTTTTAATGTATGTTTGAGTAGTAAAATATTGCTTTCTCTTTTTATCAATTTACTTATAACACTCATAATTTTGTCTGCAACATCAACAGTCAACATTATTAATAAATAATAATAATCGGTTAGAAATATGCTGCTGAATAGATGGCAGATTAATTTTAGTAGACTACGCAGCCCTTAACTATCAGCTGCCCTCGTTTGACTACTCTCTAATAGTTTCGGGCTAAAAAAGCTCATTTTCCGCCCTTGTGACACAATATACCATTTTGAGAATCTTGACTGTGAATATAAAAATACCATTATAATCATTAATACAAATTTAACCATTGTTTTTATTTTGTGTATTCTATTCGGATGGATATCGATTTGTTTCAATTAATTCCTTGTTCCATTTAAGATTTTACTGTTCAAACTGTACATTTTTAAAAAGTTTATGAATTGGGATGTTTACAAAGATAAATGCTAATTACTATACCTTGACTAGTAGGCCTGTAAATAAATTGGAATAACTAGTTGAAAGCAAGTTTAATTATGTTCTATTCTATAATCAAGAAACTAGTTTTTTTACATTTTATCTTTACCTCTAATCAGCAGAGTTGAACAGTGCTAAAGTATGTAACAGTTGGTAGGAAATTGAAATTATTGTCAGATATTTATACAAAGTATTTGTTTTCAGACAATTATATTTATATACTGCTCAATTCTACTAACCAGAATAATTAGTTTCGAAAAAAAATATATTCAAATTTTTAATTTATATTTCAAGTACAATAAACCATTTCTTAATCAATAAAAATAAATCAGAATCAGAGGAAATTATTCAAAATTATTCATGAATATGGTGATTAAAGTAAACAAAAACGTATGAATTAATAAATATACAGTAGATATCAAAAATTTCATATGTAGTTGAAACAAAAATCCAGAAATATTGCTTAAAATGTACCGTCGTACCTCTTAACTTCCAAGTTGGGTAATTATTACGATATTTATACGTATACAAATCATTCTAAAAAATATTTGTTCGATTACCTAATGTATCTCTACACTGGGAAATTTAAATGCGCATTTCTAATATTTTTTTTTTTATAAAAATAGCATAATAAAAAATAAGTACTATGAGGGATTATGGAAAAACTTGCAAAAATATTTTTAGCTTTACACATGACAATCTACGATAAATATTTGCATCTATCAAATATACACACCTACTTCAAAAATTTACAATTATTTTTCCGATAAAATCTTACCATTACTCTAAGTAATCTGCACTTAAAAGAGATCGCATAAATATGTCATTTCTAACGATTAAAATTACAAATATTTACATTATATCTTGTGGAATTCGTTCGTATTATATATTTTATATTTTTTATTGTAATAATTAAGTATTGTAATTTATTTATTGATGAAACTAGTTTTAGGCCATTTTTTATTTGCTAAAATTATTTTAGTAACTTTTTTTACCTAAATAGAAGCGAACTGTACAGGAAATATTATGTTCGAGTATAATTATTTTTTGTTCGTTAAATAATATACAAAGTACTACTGATTCCACTATATTAAGCTGCGTCCTCACCGAGTCGACACTGTCGATCGACGTGGTCGATCAACAAGTCGACAAAACTGCATCCGTTCAGACCAGAGTTGGCAGAAATGATGTCGATCAGACTAATCAACATGTATGACGAAGATTCATTAGCAATTTCCATAAGGGCATCGTGCCTCATGTTTCTGTTTTTATAATTATTAGTTTTGAAATCCGATAGATTTTATTTTAATTTGTATGACTCAATAAAAGCTATGACTTTGTCTCGTTCATTAAAACAATTCGACATGTCAATCGATTTATTTTGTCGATCGACAGTGTCGACTCGGTGACGTCGCAGCTTTAAACATAAAATCTACAATAGGGTGTTCAACTAAAAATAGATTCTGTTAATGATTAGCAGATCGTTAATTCTAAGGGAACAAATTACGTCACACCCTAGTTTATCAAATTTAATAGTGTTGTTTTGTTTTTATCCCTATTTAAAAAATTCTGTTTTAAAAATTTCTTAAAATCCGACTTTTAGATTTTGACGTCACTAGTATAAGTTGAAGTTAGTCACATATTTTGACATGGAACAAAATAATCATAAGAGAGAGTCAAAATAATGACAATTGTTACAGGGAACTGTAATTAAGCAAATAAGAGAGAATAGTTACCAAATTGCAGAAGAATTTTAGGTTAGAATGACAGTGAGTTGTTTGCATTAGCATGTGGTTTTATTTTGGTTTGAATTTTTGATTAGTTCGAGAGTGAGTTTTATGACTTTTATTGATAAAATGCTTCAAATAGAAAAAGGTAAACAACAGAGTAATAGATGTCAACCTTGTTGGTCCTGAACAAGCTCAAACATCCCAGTGAAGGAGAAAGATGAAGAAGCTGAAACGTGGAACAGCAAAGGAAGACTATCAACAACTTCACATTTAAACTAGTGACGTATCTGCATTATACGTTACATAATTTTTGTTTAAATTTTTTTCTGTTAATGTAAAGACAAAATTTGAAATAATTTCATTTTTGAACATTCCATTGGTCACTTATTGTCATTATCTAATAAAACAAGGGGTCAAAATTTAGAAGTTGAACACTCTATTGAAGAGGTTATTAGAATAATATACCAAATTAACATCCAATATAAATAACCGCACTGATTACATGAATTGAAGATAAAATTTGTATTTTCCAGAAACATTAATTACTGTAAGTGGCTCATCCTATATAAATAAAAAACATGGCTACGAACATTCCCCTGTAGTGTCTCAAGCGTTTTGTATAAATTAGCATTGAAAAAGTATTGCAAATTGAAGGGTTAAAGAAATATTAAAAGCGTTGTAACAGGACATACAAGTTTTTGTTTAAAGCTGGTAAAATATAAATCCCAATAGGCGTCATTGAAGGTAAAAACAGCGTCGTCAGTACCTAAAGTTGTTTTTTTTATGCTACAATCTACTGTCAAATGTTATGTCAGTGTAAACCAAATAAAAATATATTTAAAGAAACGTTTTGTATTTAATTCCATACCAAATACAACTCGGTTGATTAAATATCAAATTCCAGCTAACGACAGTCTGAATTGACATTGGTAAACTTTCATATGCTGGCAATAATATATAATTTTGACGTTTCCGTAGTTTTCTTTGAAGTATTTTATTTCGTACATTTCAATTTTCGAGTGTATATGCCAAAAAGAGTTGTGGCTTCATTAAAAAATTCTTTTGAACAATAAAACAAGCAGCATTTAAGGTATGGTCCGCCTTGAATTCCTGGAGCAGGTCTACTTAGAGCCTGCTATGGGGCTCTGCACACTATAGAATTCTACTATCGACTCTATCCTCACGTCTCTTGTCGACAATGTCTTCATAAAAACGGATAGTAAAAGTCAGGAGAAAAAGAAGAGTTGTCGATAGTATAGTGAGTGAGACTTTCGACTGATGTCGACTGGAATAATAGTAATCTACTGTAGGAACCAACCGGTAGAATTCTATAGAGTCCCAGTACCGATTAGGTTACAGTCCTAGCTCCAAAGTGGATAGTAGGCTTTCTAAGCAGTCTAGATCTTTTAGACTAAAAATATGGCATACATAATGATCTTATAGGTCGCAATGTGGTGAGGCCAATCGACCCCATTGTAATCTACAATGTTTCACAATGCCATGAGAAGTAATCAAAGTTCAAAGCCCCCTCCCCCCCAAAACAGTTAATAATACTGCAATAGTTAATACTTCGTTATACCATTTACAGCCAAATAAAAAAAGAAGAATAACAGTCATACTTTGTTTGTTTTACAGATTCTTATACTATTTCAATGGCTTGGCAACATAGTCTTGTAATTATTACAAAATTCGGCTATGACGTTTATTCGGATTTATATTGTATCAGGTTTATGTCAAAAACGTAAATTCGTGCAGTTTGCTACTCCATACCCCACGTATCAACATCGTTGGAATCAAGGGAGTATCCAAGGAGGAGCAGAAGTGGCAGATGTCCTTCTTTCTAACAAGGTTTTGTAATCTATCTTACTATGAAATGCAAATAAAATGGAATAATAAAAAAACATTAATAAAAAATATCACATATATACTAAAGGTGAGTAGTCGAAGTAGCTTGGAACTTGGTTATATACCAGAAGCATGGAGAAGGGCAGTAATAACCAAAAGCTGGAAAAAGGGACACAACAAACCCCAAATCCTTCAGACCAATTAGCCTAACATCGGTTGTGCTTAAAAGGATGGAAAAAGCTATTAGAACGGAAATCCTAGAGAGACTACCTCTCCACCCGTATCAGCACGCTTACCGGGCAGGCAGATCTACGGAAACTGCACTGGTACAACTGACGGAGGATATCCGAGTTGCCGAAATACCTTTTTGCGAAATCAGCTCCAATGTAATATTGGAAGAAATAGGTAAAGCCGAAGAAAAGAGAAGATCTGAAGGGCTTAGGCAATCTAAGATTCTTCTGGGTGACTACAACCTGTTGAGATCAAATGCAAGCATAAGTCAAAGTAAAACTGCACTAAGAGTTTTAACAGGAATCCTAACGGGACATTGTCGCCTGAATGGGCACCTTAAAAAGCTCAAAATAGTGGAGGAAGCAGATTGTAAATTTTTTGGAATGGAAGAAGAAACCTCCATCCACATTCAGAATTCAGAATCCTAGGGCACAGCACCTGGGAGACTACTGGATAGAAGAGGGACAGTTACCTAAGTTGAAGCCTGCAGATATCCTGAAATTCCTCCAGGAAATAGGACTAAAGGAGCTACTAGTCTCTGAGACTCTCCTCAGAAACTAAGTAGAAGTAAGGGGGCACAATAGATCTTTTAGGTCTCAGTGAATGGTACCCCAAAATACATACAAAGGTGATTTTTGGAATTTTTTCAGATTGATGGAAAGTTTGCAAGGAATACAGTAAGCTATTATTCAAAAACTAATTTTTTTCCAATAAATGAATTATTGTTAACATGTATAATTTTACTAATCCTCCCCATTCTCTTTTTAGAAGACTATGAAGTTCAGAAAGCTGCCCTAAGCTCCCCTTCTGTTTTCAGCTAGATATACCCTTGCCTGGAATCATTACTCAGTTTTAAAGCACGGATTACTCCTGTCATAAAGAAGCGACACCTCGTTCTTATGCTCCATTATTAAGTGCTGATACTGTAATTTTATTGTTTACGGTTGCTGTGTGAACAGACAATCCACGCCACTTATCACACGTATTAGTTTGGATGAAGTGAATTTCAATTTAAATTGCTATTTTAGTGACAATTTCCAAATGGTTTTTATTTTACACTCGTTAAATTTATGTAGTAGCAGTAAAACTTTTTAAAGCTTAGTATGATTAAGAGAGGTAGCCCACTGTATCTCAGAAACTATTTATCGTACAGCTTAGAAAGAAAAAATCTGTATTACAAACTGGCACTAGATCGCGTAGTTCACAATAATAAAATTTTTTTATTATTCCTAATTAGATCGTTTTACATTAAGTTGGCTCCAGTACTTTTTCCTCTTTCTTGTAAAATAAATGGTAGGGGTGAGTGGGAAAGCTGACAAAATAAAACTGTAAGGACCGGTTGTACGTTTGAAGCTTAAAATTGAGCTCAACTGAGCTGGGCGTAAAATATAAGCTTAGCTCAACCCTAAACCTGTTAAATTTATATTAAAATATACTACCAACTTCAGGTGGCTTGCATTATTGTAGGTAGAGTTTGTTTAACCATCCTTTGCCGTTACGTCATAATCGGTGACGTATTCTGCTGTTTTACGTTTGTCTTATATTAGTTGACTGTTATTTCACACTTAACCTCAAAATTGTAATCAATGACATATTATATGTTAAGAATTGTTTTCAATGATGCATGTTAAGGTGTGTTTGTATGAATAAATTGGTGATGCCAAAAATTGTATTTTGCTTTATGCGTTGCGTATTTTTTTACATAATTTAGTTTTGTTTTAACTTGAAATCTCTGTTTTTTTACTTTTTACTGATTTGTTTCAAATTTCTAGCTTGAGGATGTTTAACGCCCCTGGGCATGATTTTTTACTAAATTTAAAAAATTACGGATTGCCGAATCGTGATTAGGTAAATGGCGAATTATTCCTGAGAAATGCAAAAAACACATGTATGGGAGAAAACAGGCAATAAATAGATTTTATTCTGAAAAAATTCCCAATAAAAACAGGTAATAGGAACAAACAAACGGATAAGAAAGGTAAACTGAAATAGCATATGTAATTAAATAATATGCAAAGACTAAGCTTCATCACTCACAAAATCATCTTCATCATCATTGTGGAATTCCGATTCATTCAAATCTATGATAACAGGACTGCATTAAACAGTAAAAGCGGCATTTCAGTATCTCTTTCTCTTGAAAAGTAATTAATCAACTTCAGAATTAAACTTTGCTCTTTCTCATTATACCGGGAAGTCATTTTGACAATTAAAAATTAATTGAAAAAGGCGAAAATGACCAAAAATACTGAACAAATCAAAATATGACAACTGAACTGTCAAAAGTAACAAATGAAATTTACGTCGACATTAGTTAAGAGATACGTTAATGACGTCATAATTCCGTCTCATCTATTAATGATGAGAGATAAAGCTGGACAATGTATGACGTAACGGCAAAGGATGGTTAAACAAACTTTATAATGTTGTCCGTCCGAGAGCTTCATCCCGGTCCCGACAGTATTACAGTAAACTGACATAGGTATTCTCGTCCGCCATTTTGGTGCCCTGTTGTACGTTAACGTTGGTTCAATATCAAAAAATTTTCAACAGAATATGTCAACTTGACACATTACAAAACAATAAAATTCAGGCACCAAAATGACGGATGAGAATACTCATTTCTTTAGTGCCTTAGTAACGGCAAAGGATGGTTAAACAAACTCTATAACTTTTCTTCCGCTTTATGGATTTTGACAAACTATCATTTGAAAGGGAATTTAATGCATAATCATCGTTTCACTCCAGTGGTTTTAACAATTGTTTTGTTTCCAACTATTTTTTGAGAATCTTCAAATACACTGAACTGTTATACAACAATTTTTGAATCTAATTGAGATAAACCAACAAAAATAAAAGCGACAAAGATGTATATTTAAAAAATATATAATAGGGGCGGAAATACACAGTATTTTCAAATCATCCCCTGAAATAAAATGTTTGCTTTTCGGCCCAACAACCTTTTTTCCCGTTATTGATTTACCTATAAAAAATTAAAAAGTTTAAGCAGCAAAATTTTGTGAATCCATATTTTTCCACCGGGACTCCCAGCGCCTATTACTTATTACATCTCCACACAGATAATTACACGTATTCACATTTTGACACTTTTTAATTCAACGCACACATTGCCAAGTTCGTTAATTTGAAAGTACGACCGATTTTGTAAAAAAAAATAGTTATTTGTCCATTTCTACAAATGGTTTTGTAAAAAGGATAATAAAGTAGTTTCATAATGTTTGCTAGCGTCTAGATGGCGTAACGAATGCCTTTCGTTGGGATAAATTTGAAGTTGATACGGTTTTCCTCCTTTTATAAGGTTGTTTATCAGCTGGCTAGTATGGTAGAAGTGTACATTTTCATCTATTAAACCGTGGATAATCAATAGTCGGTTTTCCCTGTTGAAAAATGAATAAAATCAAAAAAATGACTGAAATATAAAACTGCAAGGCTCTATTTTTTAAACACCAGTGTATAATCTTCCAGTCGGATGTAGAATAGACTGCCAGCAGGAAATAACATAACTAATAATGCATAAATTGTAGTCGAGTTTTGATCGGGTGTGTAATCTAAGCAGGAGTCAAATGAAGAAAGTGACAGGTCACCTGAATGAGCTCCTCAAAAAGCATTACATTAAAAATCTCATGTAGATACAGCACGTACTAAATAGAAAAATAGATAAATAATAAAAAACTCAATACTCACTCTTCAGGAAATTTACTAATATAATTCAGAACATTCCCATCGTGATATCCTTCAGGATTACACTCTGGCAAATCCATGTATCTCTCCGTATACCCAGTATCGTATAAATTCCAATTTGTTACAGGAGCTCCAGCTATCGCTATTTTAAACACATCCGGGTAATTTATCAAGCCCATTAGGCTTAAATACCCACCTGAAAAAAAAATACACCTTTCACCGAGAAAGCTTTTTTAATTATCATGTTACTTACCATAAGACCAACCATGAATAGCGACTCTATTTAAATCTATGTAATTCAGACTTTCAGATAACCATTTTAAAACTTCTACTTGATCTTTTAATTCTACAGTACCCATTCGTCTTTTAATGTAGCTTTCAAATTGTAGCCCTCGGTGTTGAGACCCTCTGGAATCTATGGCTACTACGCAGTACCCCCGAGCAGCCAACATGTGCATTCTTAACTGCCTCATACCCTAAAATAATTATCGAAGAAATTTTTGCACTACCTTCACTTGTACCAGTACTAATATTCAAGTTAAAATATTTCTCTCTTCTGTGGGGTTAAATTTTAAGAAAACTTAACAAAATAATGCACGTACCTTGAAAGTATTTGATACTAATTGCACCTCAGGTCCACCATATACGTTCAAAATTGTGGGATATTTCTTACCACACTCAAAATCGTGTGGTTTAAATACCATAGCATACAAAACATGCCCCGAACTAATTTCATGTGTAAATAATTCGGGAGAATAACATTCACTAACTATTGGCATTGTTTCCATAAGATAACCTAAAGGAGTTAAAGTTACACCTTCAACAGTCCAGTCTGTATGAATTATTTTAAATACTTGGCAGTCGGGAGGTCTCTGAATATTGCTATATACTGTTACTATCATTGAGCAGTCCTGAAAAATTATTTAATAAGTTTCAAAACAAAAAAGTCTAAACGAAATAACTTACTTTATTAAAATCTACCGAATACGAAAATCCTGGTCTCGTTAATAATCTAATCTCGCCAGGCCTTCTTAAGGAAACTACATACAAATGTTTTTCTAAAGGGGTTTCCTTTAAACCCATGAAATATACTAATTGTCTTTCGTTATCCACCCAAAGATTCTCTCCTAATACTTCCCAATCCCCATTAGTTAACGCAATTTTTGATAAGATCTTTGGCTGAAGAAAAACATAATCCATTGTTTCTGTCGTTTCAGCTATTCCATTAGTATATGGTAATATCTGTGCTGAGATCAAATACAAATGGCGAAAGCCAGTTTCTTCAGAAGCCCAAATAAACTGTACCTGAAAATGTAATAAACTAAATATATTTGCTGAGACACAAAATACAGGGTGGAGGAACTTTTAAATAAAGGACATTGAAAATACTTCACCTCATTATTGTCAGTTGTCGGCAAGAAACGCAGTAAGTCGTGTACATTAACCCATATACTTGACTCTTGGGAAAATATAACTTGTACTATTGGACTACTGTGATGCACAATACTGGAATCTTCGTATATAGGAAGCACTTCAGTAAAATTACTAAGAGAGAGTAAAACTAATTCTAATTTTTGTTGACGTCTATCCAAAATCTGGACCCAAATGCTAAAAAAGATTGATACGTTTAAAGATAAAACAACATATTGTTTACTTACTATTCCGCATTTGGTGTCCATCCTGCCCTAACTACATACTCCATCCATGGAAATAATAATGAAAGGGAAAATTGTAGCTCCAACATACAAACATCTATAATTTGAAGATGTTCATTAACTTTAAACTCTATCATCTTTAGATACGACTTAGAATTGGCACAGCCTGCTCGAGGAAATCTAAATTCTTCCACTTCACCAGAATCAGATTGAGAAGAAGGAAAACAGAAAACTTTTACATCACCTTCATCTACTTCTTCATACAAAATTCTATATGTACCACCTAAAATAATTTTAAACCTTTTGAATAAACCTACAAAATTGTATTTATGATTCAAGCTAATTTGCATTTCTGGATATTTTGACTCCATATATTTAATATACTGAAGTTATTATAATTATATCTATAAAACATGAATACTTTAATATTTAATTAACTATTCTATACATTGGTGAATCAATACCATGAATTGTCCTCTTACCAATTGATTTTGGTTGCCACCAATATCCTTGATATCTAGAAAACTCTTCTTGCATAACATATGATGGGACTCCTGCACAAAGGGGGTCATCAGCCAAGTTTCTTCCACCTTTATGAGCATATGTTAACCTAACATTTGATCCAGATACTGTATGTGTTACCCAGATGTCATGATTACATATATAAGCTACCAAATCAGGATTTGAAGGGCATATTTGAGAGTTTATTTTTGCTCCAGAGGCAGTCATCCTAAGCTTCGTAGGAAATAGTTGACCATTCTAAAAAAAATGGCAATACAGAAATTACTTGTTTATGTATATTGGAAATTTCAAAACAAAAATAAGTACATATTTCACATTTGTCTCTACTTGGTTATTTTCCCAACAACAAACCATTTGGTTGAAAATCTACATATAACATATACTTACTGAATATCCATTATCTACACATTGAAATAAGCTGCTGGCAGCTGGAAAAACTATTTTTCCAGATTCACTATGAATTTCATATGAATTTATACCCCAGGTTGTCATTCGTTTTCGCTCCCACAACAATTGTTCTTCCCTAGAAAACTTATTGGAAGATGATATACTTGGAAAATTTGATTCTATTACACATTGCCACTGCAGTCTCAAGCTAGTTGGTTGATTGGTATTGGGTACATCAGCAAACAATAAAGTGGTCTCCCAACCATTCTGAGGAGTGCTCAAAAAGTATATTCTGGATCTACCATCCTGTAAAGTCCTAAATGTTATAGAAGATGGTACCATGGTAGACAAACTGGAAAGCTGTCTCCTAAGATCACTAACGACACCTTTAAGCTCGGACCAAGAAAGTTTTCTATCATCTTCTTCTCTATCCATTTTGTTCTCGCATACAAATATCGCATCTGTTTTTTGGGTTGATTAAGTTTTAAAAATAGAATCGAACTGAACACAGTATAGGTACATACTTCAAATGCCGTGTTTATTAATTCATTATTTTCACATACAGTGTATTGTTCAATCACCTTTAACTGAATTTTGCACAATTTATTACAAAATTGTAGTTTTCTGACCCAAATAAAACACTAACCTCACTTAAATCTTTGTCGTATTGTCATAATAATAGCTGTCACGAATGTGTCACATCACTACTGTCATAGAATATCTCACTCATACAGAAGCGACACCTTTAGAAATTGCCATAAGAAATAGATAGATGCTAATTGATGACAGCATCGGCACCTACCCCGCACCGAGAAAGCTGTCGAAATAACTTATTATTGTGAGAGTCGAGCGGTCTAAGCACTGTATAAAGTTATACAATGGTTTAAGTAATCAAACTAAAAAGTTATGTAAACAGTTTTATTGTAAATAAACAGAAAAACTACTCAATTGAAACAATGAGCACGTGGGAGGACATGGGAGATTATTACCCAAATGGCTAAATCAATTCATATCTATTTATGCAAAATTGGTTGGTACATGTGACAATTGGCGTGGTTTGTCCTCTTTTCACACAACAACCATAAACAATAAAAATGACAGTATAGCACCTAATAATGTAGGCTGTTTTTAATAAGAATGAAAGTAATATAATTAAGAATTATCGATAAACGTTCTAAGCACATTCAAAATCGGTTTGTATATTAAAAATTAGTACAGCTGACAGCATCGGCACCTAAAATCGAAGGATGTTTCTAATAAGTGTCTCTTCTACGTGAAGGGAGTGCTCTGTGCTACTGTCATATTATATGCCACAGAATAAACAGCACTGTGCAGGGACTCTGCACACGTAAAAATTCAGAAGCAAGAATTTACATCAATTAAATTACTAGATATGAAATATTGAGAATATTTATTGTTCGGTTTTTGCATATTCCAGTATTTATCAAGGAATAATAACGAGTTATATTAGATTTAATTCAAAATAATGTCTACCCTAGGGTCTAGCAGCTTGGTATTATGTGTTGCCTATACTGAAATATCAATTTAAAAAAGTATTTGAAATCTAGTTTGGTATATTATTCGATGTAAATAAAATTAAACGGAAAATTTTTAGTATTATTTCATTATATGACCGTAGATTATCCACAAATACATCGAGATGTAGTGAAGTGGAAAAGCAAAGCTTATTATAATTAAATTCGATAATTATCTACAATAAACCAGTTTTTCCCAGTTAGTGGTCTAAAAAACACGTTATTTCAGTTATCTTAACGGATGTAGCTATTCTCAGGACAAAATACCAAATTTTTTTGGCAAATAACTTAGAAAAAAAAAGTGTTTGTCTCTCATCACATTGTTGGTGTACATCTATTACTATAATAAGAAGTATAATTACCTATATTAAAAGCCGGTTATTCGAAAGATCCTACATTTATAAATTTCTAAGAATCGAAGTTTTTATTGTTAATTAACCTCGTATTAGACCCATTTGCCGAAATGGCCATAAGACATACAATCCTTTTACCGTACTTTCTCTGACTCATTGAAGAACAATAATAAACCTCCTCTATAAGCTACGCCCATGGTCATTGATACGATATATGACAAACATTAAAGTTTTACTATTTACTAGTGACTAGTATCATTCGCGTTTCAGATTCAGAAAGGTATAGGCCGATCACAATTTTCGAAATACCGTTAAATCAATTTTGAATATTTTTTTGGAAAACTGAAATGATTTTTAATAATAATTTAATTAAAGTTGTTATTCATAGTGTGTTGTTTACATACCAGTTGGGTGAGTAAATTTCTACCCTCTATAACTATGCTTGCTTCAACCCCTTTTTTTGTTCGAAAACTACTGTTGTGTCATGACATATATGTGAAACGAATTTAAGAAAAAAATTACGTGCCGTTGGGTAAAATTATTCCGGTAACGTATAGATTTAAAACATGTTCAAACTTTTTGATCAAGAAGACAAATTTGAATCGATTTATCTTATAATAAAGGACCAAAAGTAATCCTGTAACAAGTATTTATCACAAAATCTTCAACGTCGCTCTTCAAAAATCTATAAATTTTAGTAAAAACGTTTTCCCTATTCTAAAGTTTTGAAGAAAAAAATTTAAATTCGAGTGAAGGAAATAAATCTTCACTCTGCTTTAAATCGATAGTTGTACTTTCATCGAGATCTTCCAGTAGGTATTTTGACTGGAACTACGGGGACAGATTGGATATGGAAGATAGGCTTAGTGACAGAACAATCTTTTTTATTATTACTATAAGGTTCTTTCCTTATAACAGTGGTTCCAAATGTCCCAGTAAAAATTACGGACTGTTAACCACTGGGAACTGGATTTCTGTGTATGATGTAGGTAGATTCCTTTATACAGTCAAACACACAGTACATGTTATGTGCTATCAATGTCCAAAAGTTTATAGTGTTTCAATGTATAGTTTATAAATTATATGTGAGTAAAGATAAGTTTTTATTTCTAAACTTTAGATGCCTATAACGCCGAAGGAAGGCTCGTAATTTATTTGATTATTCTTTTTGGTAATTTTTTTGGATATAAATCAAACCACAATCTGCATTATATTTATAATTCAACGTTTCGGTGGTGCTCGAGCTATCGTTATCATGAATAATTTATAAAATTCTGGTCCCTAACTGACACTAACGAAAAAAATCGACAACTAGACAATGAATAATTGAAGTCTAAGAAAATTTTTTAAGGTCCATTCACAGTAGGTCATATCCTTCTTACAATATTATACATAGTCTACTAGGAATGAGATCCAGAAACGGTTTTATTGCGATAGAGCTTTTTTTTTGCTTATTTCGTAAATGTTTGTTAATAAAACGCGTTTGGTGTTATGATTATTTTTGTTTTCAAATACCTATATGTCTAAACCAATTTTGTGATTTTGTTAATTGAAGTGTATATCATTAACAACAAATCCAATGGTAAATCATAAGAAAACCTGATAACACAGGTAATTGATTATAGTAAATTTCTCTTTCTAACATTGGTAACCAAATTTGACTATACATTCGGCTGAAATTCTTGCTACACATTCATCCGCATTTAATTATATTAAAGCACGTTTTTCGATTATTATTGGACTCTTTCAAGATTATGTGAGCCGAATCTCATTGAATATGATGACCCTCTTCCCAAACATGTTTGCAAATGCCTTAAAGAGCTGCCTATACCCAGTGGCGGATCTATGGGGGTGGCTACAGGGGCTTTAGCCCCCCCCAAGTCACCACCCGTGTGACCCACTAAATAACAGCCGCCATAAATTGAAAACGTCTTAATAATACCATATTGCGATGGCGGAAGTAATATATCGGGAAAATTTACCGGTGTGCAAGCTCTCATAAAATCAGACCAGCCGTTAGCCTTATACACCCACTATTTTAGCCATTCTTTAAATTTGTGCATATTTGTGCATATTTGTGCATACTGAGTTCAATAACTACATTTTTGTCTGCCTCTGCTAAGCGTGTTGGTATCATGGAAAGAAACGTAAATAATTTAAATAATGCAAACGATACACGTATAAAACCAAACTGAAGGCACTTTGTAACACGAGATGGGTAGAGAGGCATTACATTTAAGCAACTGTTTTTGCCAATCGTAAGTACTCTTGAAGAGCTAGAGAATGACCAAGATGCTAATACTTCAAGCAAAGCCGCTATGTTTAGCTCTTCGTTAAAACGAAGCGATTTTATTATCTCCATGGAAGTGACAGCTTATTGCCTATCCCATACTTTAACATTAAGTAAATGTTTGCAAAGTGTTGAACAGGATCTATCAACTGCCCTATCCTACGTGAATAATATAAAATCAGTGTTCCAAAATATCAGGATAAAAAGTGAAACAGAATTTGGATTATTATATAATCAGGCAAACAGCCTTGCCAGTGAAATTGGTGCGACCATTTCTATGCCTCGAATATGTAAACGGCAAACTGAGAGAAGCAATATTGGATCATCGAGTACAGAAGAATATTACAGAATCAACCTATTTATACCATTTATGATGGCTCAAATTGAATCCCGTTTTGATGGCATATGCAATGTTATTGCACTCGAAGGCTTAATTCCAGTATATCTTCACAAATATGAAGATGCACAAATACTTGAAGCATCTGCCTTATACGAAATAGATATGCCCGGATCAGTTATGGAATTAAGTTCTGAGCTTAAAATTTGGAGGCAGAAGTGGCAGAGTCATCAAGCAATTCCAAAAACTGCTCTGGATGCTCTAAAAGAATGTCATCATTTATTTTTTCCAAATTTAAGAACGTTACTTCTTATATTCATTGTATTACCGGTAACAACTGGTACCGCGGAGCGGAGTTTTTCCGTTTTAAGGAGGCTCAAAACTTACCTTCAAAGTACAATGGGTGAGGAAAGGCTGAATGGGTTAGCATTAGCGAATATAAACGCATCACGGGAGGTTGACATTAATGAAATAATTGCTACTTTTTGTAAAAAAAAGCTTCGTCGTTTGGAAACTCCAAATTGGAACTAGACCAATAAAATACATATCATATTTATCGATAAATTAATAATTATTAATTTATTGGTATATAATATGTATAGATATTATATTATACAATAAATACAAAAAATATTTTATTACCTATTATTGTTTTTTTGTAAAAATATTTTGAGTTTTTGATATTTCCTATTGTCAATCAAGCCCCCTCCATGAGAGCATCCTAGATCCGCCATTGCCTATACTTTTAATATACTTTTTGTGTTCATTTATTGGGATTTTCAATCGTCTAGATCAGGGGTCGGCAAGTAGTTTTAGATAGGGTCCGGATACAGTAGGAAAATTTTGACGAGGTCCAGAAAAAAAAACTTATATAATAATTAACATTTAAGTGATATTTTTTGTATGGTTTTATATAAAGTTCTGAATTATAAAAAAAAACCAGTCCTAAAATTAATGTGAGAAATTGCACCGACTATCTTGAGTCAGTTTTTTAAAGTTTGGCTCTCGAGAAGAACAGCAAATTCGGAGTGTGTTTTCTAGGTGGGCGTCCGTTAATCTCAAACGATATTTGTTTTTCAACAAATTCATCTTTGAGAAAGATGTTTCACATACATATGTCAAGCTAAACATAGTAGCCAAATTGATAGCTAGTTTTTTGCAATTTTCATATTTTTCTGGTAGGTACATGTTTTGTCCAAAACTCTTCAGTCGATACAGTTTTATAGGATATTTTCAGAGACACGTCTTCTTGCATATCAATTATTTCCATTTGAAGTGATGGCTTTGACAAATTAAACAACTTGGTAGCCACATCTGTCCATTCTGCAGCTACATCAATTTCAAATGGCGATTTAAGAAACGGAGATAGCTTGCCCACTTCTGCAAAGTCTTTGAATCTTGTAGCAAATTCGTTACTAAGATCGGCCAAAAATTTTACAAACACTGCAATGTTCTCTTTTTTATTCAATACATTACGATATTTTTCGGTCCGAATTTCGACCTTTCGCGGTCCGCCTGTTGCAGACCGTTGGTCTAGATGTTTCAAATAAAATAAAACTTGCTGCACTCACAGGATATAAGAAGTTTTTTGAAAATTGTTCTTCATTATTTGGTTTAGTTTGAATTGATTACTTATTTTGTTAATTCTTTGTGAATTATTATTGTTTTATTATTATAGGGTATTGACAGTGAGTCATTCCCTATATATTCCTATAATTTCTTTATTTATAAATTCGAATTGACCTTGGTTTAACGAAGAAAAATTTAAAGGAACACAGATCTGCCCTAGGAATATTGGAATTTTTATTGAAAGATACCGATGATGGGAAAAGTTTATCTTCCAATCGCTTAATTGATCTCCGTCCAATTGAAACAGGGTGTGACTGATGAATATGATTAAAAACTGATTTTAGTAAAGTTTTCTTCTTTGAACAAATGATTTTGGTCCTATCGTATAAAGATTTTATTATCCATTTTTTCACGCTTATAGAATGATTGGATTCAAAATTCAAATATACCTATTAGTGTGTGTACAGTTTTTCCTGTCGATGATACACGTAGAATATATTAAAATAATTGTAATAGTTAGAATTATAATTAAGCAGTGGTGTCTCGTGGTAAATGGTAAATCAAATATGTAAATCCAGAATTTACTCTAAAAAAAGTTCGAAGAACTTTTCTGGTCATTCATGGAAACTTTGACCGTGTTTCTATAGACCATTCCAGCGAACAACTGATTTTGACAAGTCGGCCATATTTGGCTTTAGGGATTTTCGGAAACTATGATCGGGTTAACCCGATCATGATCTGAATGTTCGGAAAATAGAATGGAATTGAGCGGATCATACATGGAGACTATATACTTGGGATCATAGGTTGCGTTCATCCCAACAAAGTTGATCAGGTAGCGATTTTCAGAGTAATCATTCATTTCTTAATTCTGCTGAACATTCTAATCTTGATACAACGACATAATCAAATTTTATTTCACATACGACTGCAATAATTATTTATTCATCTGCGATTTCATATAGTTTAACAGTTCCCAGTGGTGTTCATTCATTTTCAATATACAAACGTCTAAAATATCTTCAAACAAAAATATGCTATAACATGTTAAATGTTTATTCACATGATATTTGCCATAATTGACAGTTAATGCATCACTGATCGGTAGAGTAGCGTATTTAAATTCTGATGGGAAAAATGGCGACTGCTACCTCAGCTCTCACTCACATCAATCAGTTGACAAAACACGCTATCAGCAGGAAATCGAATATCGCTCCGGAAGCGCTACGTTGAGATGAACGCGACCCTAGTCATATGATTGGATCCTTTCTACCCAAGTATACCGGTGGGTAAATGCGATCAGCTGACGTGCTGTTCCGTTTTAACCGTTTTCTTTTACCTCTAACCTAAAAGTCATGTAAGCTGCGTAGTTGACAGGTATTTTGTACTTTTCAGCTTTTCTATAAAAAAAATTAGTGTTAGTTGGTTGTTTTTTGTCAGTGATTTAGCGCCTCTTTGAAGCATTCAATGCATATATCAATAAATATTCCTCCACGTCTTCCTCATCCTCCTCAAAAATAAATAATAGTTTGGACGTATTGTATAAAAAAACTGTCCATGTTTGTAATTCGCTAATAACTGCTTAATAATTATTATTGAAGAATTAAAATCTTTTTTACAACTGAATAAAGGGTCTCTGATAAAGGTCTGAAAACACAGAAAACCTAAAAATAATCTATCCACGAAACATTTAATAATAAAAGGTTTGTAGGTTAAGTTTTAAGTTTGATATTTCCACAAAAACAGCTCGCGTCGTTCGGAAACTCAGATAAAAATTCCGTTCATGGTTAGGATCCGCAATCAGCTGATAGGTGATCTATCTGATCCAGGATTACGGTTTCCGAAAAGCCCTTGGGTCTTCCGATCAGCTGGAGTTGAAGTTTGTGTGTTTTGGCATGTGGTGTAAGTCAGTTGGTTGTCAGACAGATTTTGTTGAACAATATCAATGTAGGATATAAATTTTATCTAAATAATAAAAATTTTAAAAATAAGATTTATATTCACAAGAGTTAAATAGTATTAAAGAAAAAGAAGAACAAATTTGCCACTGTTTGTATTACGGACGATAAGAAACTATAAGTAGTTTATGTTTTTTTGAGTTTTAGTTTCACGTATTTACCGATTTGAAGACAGTTTTGGAAGCGGTAAAGTTTCCTATCTCTTCTGTGTATTTAAATTTCGTAACATTCTTCTAAATTCATGGAACCTCACGTCAAAGTAACTGAATACTATCTTTTTTATTAGCAACTATTAAATAAACATTCTCACTTTACCACTTCCTTGATAATATGTTAACCTAAGTATAATGTCGTAATTTATAAAGTGTTATTAAGCATTTAACTCTACTAAATAGGTATACGTAATATAGGAACTAAAATAATATACGGAATGTTAATTTCATATTAACTAGTCCGTGAACGATATCTATATCTATCTATCTATTACGTGAAGGTCAAAAAGAAACAATATTCTATTTCATAAACTTTTCGAATTGTTGAAAAGTAGTCATATGTTCTTTTAAAGATAACACAGTCTGTTCAAAATAGTTATTTATGCAACAATAATGCAAAAAGTAAGTGTTTATTGATATATCATTTACTGTTTTTGAACCAATTTCCAGTGATTTTCCAATGTGGATTTGGAGTCAAAAATATTCGGTTGGTGGTGGCTTTTCCTATTTTATCTTGGAGTCTTGGAAATAGTCTGATTGATGGGCAAAAGTTCGTATCAGAATTATTCTTTACAAGCCATTTTATATCAGCTAATTTTCGGCTACCCCCTTGTGTGGTTTTCGAAAAATGAGGGTTATATTGGATTCTACCTGTTTTTTCGCCGGTGTTGTTGGTTTCCTCTTTGAAAAATGTTATTTCAGCTCTTGCGTCTTCTCCGTCTCTCCAAGCAAGTTCATAAAAGGGTAAAAAAACTTTTTTTTAATGTATACCTTCTGGCGTTTCTTCATCACAAGCTTTGACAAGTTGTTTTAGTTCATGGTAAGTCAAAAAAGTTGCAGATTCTTCACATGTTTGCCTTCCATGCATTGTAAAGTCCTTCTTTTGGCATTTCTTGTATCTCGGGCATCATTAAATTAAGTTTTTATTTTAATTCCATATTCATGAAAATACTTTTCCATTAATAATTTTGCAGTAACATTCCAATGGTCTTCTACAGTATGGTCGTTATATTCCTCACCATTTTGCTTCCTAATACTAATGGCACAATTTTTCAAAATAAGCGCCAGCTCGGATACTGGAGTCTCTCGATCGAATTTCTACCTTTTTTCTTCGCAAAATAACATAAATTATCTCCATACACTATTCTTACTCTTTTCCTTGTTTTTGGGTACACTTTTAATGAAATTTTTGTCAATTTCCCTTTCTGTTATATCTCTGAGTCTAAAATCCATTTTCCACGGTGCGAGTTGACGCTGCAACTCGAAAAAGTTGCATGCAAATTGGCGTTTTTCTCGTTGGGCGCGTCGGTCGCATGAATTAGAACTTGCTCTATTTTCGAGCGAGAAGTCGCTGCGACTTGGTAACTTTTCTGGTGGATTTTGTCGCACCAACCCAAAATTTATATTGGCTGCTTCACTCTGATATTGCTGTCACAGGATTTCTTCTACGTTTTCTTCTCGTAGAGCAGCACAGGCTCACACTGTGAGGTTATGAAATCAGAACTGTCAATTTTTTAACGAAGTCGCAGCGACTTCTCGCTCGAAAATAGAGCAAGTTCTAATTCATGCGACCGACGCGCCCTACGAAAAATAACGCCAATTTGCATGCAACTTTTTTGAGTTGCAGCGTCAACTCGCACCGTGGAAAATGTCGCAGCAACAAACTATCGATTGTTAATTGATACTTTTTCTCGCAGCGATTTGTCCCAGCAACATGTCGCTGCGATTCGTCGCAACGTGGAAAATATACTTAAAAAATTCTTCTTTGACGTCTCACGTTTATTTTGTAACAGATAATAACATGTACCTATAATTAAGTTATAAATAAATATCTATCAAAAATATTTTACGCCACTGTGTTTATGACAGCTGTCAAGCCAGAGGGAAACTTCCACTTATTAATTTCCCTCTACGCAGGGAAATTTCCGAAGAAATTAGGTTATTGTCATAGCAACATGTCAAAATGCACTAAAATATCACGCACTAGTCCCTATTCCCTTGTATAATCACGCATTTTATCCAAAACTACATTTAAATTCTAATATCCTTGAATAATTTATTAAAGTATGTTCCACAGTTAGTTGACCGTTCACTCAACCGAGAAGAGTAAAAAAAATTCAATCAAAACATAAAAAAACATTTGTTGAGATTTGGAGAAAAAAAATCACATTTTAGGATACCTATCATATGGAATCCTGTAGTTGAAATACTCAATATAATTGGTTCTAAAAGTTTCCATATTCCAATACATTGTGTACAAATTTACAAGACGAAAATAGCATTTTAGGATATCAAAAAAATTTAAAAAATCGTACCAGAATTATTTATTTTGTTGGTAGAAAACAGTAAAAATACCTAATGGTTTTAAAATAAAATCTAAGGTTACGAATGAATTGTTACATGCACTAAAAGTGAAATGTTTTTATGTTAACTAATAGTTATAATTGAATTAAACGAAAAAACTTGAAATAGGAACCACAAACTTATTAAATATTATTTATTTTATAGGTTATGGTCAAGATTTTGGTTATGAAGGAGCTATCGGTGAGTAGACAAAATACTATTAAAAAATAAATACTGTATGTAATTTCAAGGAATATAATCACTTATAGCGAATGTTTAATATTTAATAAGTGTTATTAAATGAGTGATTCTTTATTCTTCAAACTGAATGATCCTCCATTACCTAATGCTCGTAATTCTATAGCACGTTCCATCACTATTATGCCGTTTGGAGAAATATTTGACAAATTGACACGATGAAATAAAACAATTTAATTAGTTTAAATTTATAATAAGTATATTTGGACCTTTGTTCAACTTAAACTTGTCATACGTTTCGCTATCAAAGTAGCTTTATCAAACCGGTGAAGGTATAATGAATTTTTTTAATTTATACAGTGTTTTAGCAAGGAATTTTTTAAAAGTATAGTAGAAAATGTTCAATTGGAACTACAATGCAAAAAAAGTTCTTAAATACGGAATTTTACTTCTATTAACAAAAGTATTGAAAAGGTTTTACCTAGAAATTCATTCACAGTAATCACTCTTCTAGGTAAATAAGATTAATGAGAAAGAATGGTTGATATTCTATCTATTCGGTCATTGAGAAGATTACATGAATATTTGTTTTTATTTATCCCAAGGGCTTCTAAAGGATCTAGGTTCTACAATCGAAAGTGCAATGGTTTGATATAGTCGAGGCAATGAAGCACTAAAAAGGCCAAAGATAGGAAATCTTTTAGGATAGGACGTATCGGAGTGCGGTTTTTTGCATTCGCAATTATTTATATCATTTGTACCTATTACAAACTGGAAGTGGCATTGCTGCAGCCAAAAATGCATCTTTTGAGAGGCCTTTAATAACTTCGTAAATAAGAGTCAGAATTGGCTCAAGGCGGGTACCCAGGGGTTTTCGAGGTCGCTGATCACGATTATGATGTTTAAATTGACCCCCCGACCACCTGGAGCTCAGAAATGCCGACGAACGTCATCTCCGGGGACTATCCCGAACTTTATGCGAGAGAGGTTAGAAACTGGGCTCCCGGGGTTTTTTTGGGTCGCTGAATTCGAATATACCATCGGCGAACTCCCCACGGACACCTGGTGGGCTCCAACCTGAACGCGGACGTCATATTCGAGAATTTTTCTGGAAATATCGACAAAAACGAATTATGGGTGCTTTTTGTGTGCGCTGAATCCGAATTTTATGTTGAAAACGACCACCCGAACACCTGGTGCGCCCTAACCTGGCCCTGAACTTCATCCCCGAGGGTTTTCCAGACATAATTGAAAAAAACCTCCCGAAAATCGTTACGGGGAGTTTTTTGGCTCGCTGAAATCATATATGGCACCGGCCAACACCCCACGGACACCTGGTGCATCCTAACCTGGCTCTGAACGTCATCCCCGAGGAGTTTCCAGAAACAATTGAAAGACTGTCTGTGGGGTGTTCGTCGGTGCCATATTTGAATTCAGCGACCCGAAAAACCCCCATTAAAGATTTTTGGTAGGTCTTTTTCAATTGTGCCTGGAAAACCCTCGGGGATGAAGTTCAGCGCCAGGTTAGGGCGCACCAGGTATTCATTTTCAACATAAAATTCGGATTCTGCGCACACAAAAAGCCGCCATAACGATTTTCGGTTCGTTATTGTCGATATTTCCAGAAAAATTCTCGAAGATGACGTCCGCGTCCAGGTTGGGTCCCACCAGGTGTCCGTGGGGTGTTCTCCGATGGTATATTCGAATTCAGCGACGTAAAAAACTCCCGGGTGCCCACGTTTCTCTCCTCTCTCGCATAAAGTTCGGGATAGTCCCCGGAGATGACGTTCGTCGGCGTTCCTGAGCTCCAGGTGTTCGGGGGGTCAATTTGAACATCATAATCGTGATCAGCGACCTCGAAAACCTCCGGGTACTTGACTTGAGCCAATTCTGACTCTTATTTACGAAGTTATTAAAGGCCTCTCAAAAGATGCATTTTTGGCTGCAGCAAGGCTACTTCCGGTTTGTAATAGGTACAAAGTAGGTACAAATGATATAAATAATTTTTGCAAGCGAATGCAAGAAACCGCATTCCAATACGTCCTATCCTAAAAGATTTCCTATCATAATGCTCCATTGCCTCGACTAATAATAAATGATTTGAAAAGTTAGAATCTGCTTTTATGTTTGTGTTCTAAATTCTGGTTTTAAAATCTCTAAAAGTTTCACCGATATAAATTTTGAAACAGTTGACGTCACTACCACATGTTGATTTGTTTGAGGTTAATTTTTAGGGATGGTATTCCGTTTAGAACTGCACTCTCTAGCGGTGGAGTGGGAAACTTGAAAATAATTTCCAGCAGTTTCTCGTATGCGAGTTTGTTAAACAGATTTCTCTTTCTAAGCTGATAAATAAAAAAATAAATAAATAGATAAATAGTTTCTCAGATACACCGGTTTCCGTTTTTTAATCAGACACCCTGTACATAATAGTTTCTTTGTTATAGTTTTTATGGAATTATTTTAATTGGCTATAAACTTTTCTTGTGAAATCCAAATAAGGAGTGTGCAATGCTGCAAACGAGAATTATTCAATAAACAAAGTATCTATTACAGATTCGTGCTAGTTTACTCGACCATGGGAGCTGATAATTGGTTTTTATAAAATAATTACACATATTACTCAATATTAAAAAAAAATGGATAATAAACATTTTTCAAATTCTAGGTCCTGAGTTCTGGGGTTTTAAATACCAAGGATGTAATGGAGGAAAGCTTCAAAGTCCTATAGACATAGATTTAAATAATGTTGAACATGTCAGCTATCCACCGATTATATTTAAACACTTCGATAAGCCTTTAGAAACAGTGAAGCTGGTCAATAATGGTCATACAGGTAAGTTTTTAAAATCGTAATAGACGTTCCGACACTCTTGAAAAAGAAAGTTAGTAGACATTTTATTTGATTCAGTCAAACTTTCCATGCTATGTATGTATGTATGATCGGGTGATATTCACTGAGACCTAAAAGATCTATTGCCCCCCTTCCTTCAACTTAGCTCCTGAGGAACGTCTCAAAGACTAGTAGCTTCTTTAGTCCTATTTCCCTGAGGGATTTTAGGATATCTGCAGTTTTCAACGTAGGTAAATGTCCCTCTTCCGTCCAATAATCTCCTAGATGCTGTACCCTAGGACTGAATTTCTGTACAATTCGCAAGTATGTGGATCTTTCATGCTCCAAAATCTACATTCTCATTCCTCCACTATTTTGTCTTCTTTCAGGTCCCCGTTCAGGGGCAATTCCCGTTAGGATTTCTGTTGAAACTCTTATAGTGCAGTTTTATTTTGGCTTATGTATTCATTTGATCTCAACGGGTTGTAGTCACTCATCAGAATCTTTGATTTTCTAAGCCCTACTAGATCTTTCCAACGGTCAGAACTTCTCTTTTCTTCGGCTTTGCCTATTTCTTCCAATATTACATTGGGGCTGATACCGCAAAAGGGATCCGGTCCCCAAAAGGGTCTTTCAGTGTCCCTTTTTGCTAAAATCATAATAGACGTACCGACACTCTTTAAAAAGGAAGGTAGTAGACATTTTATTTAATTCAGTTAATATAAAGATCGCAAAAAATGTTAAAAACTTTCCATCCTATAGCATAGCATACAAAAAAATATGGCTAGAAAAATACTGACATCAGTATCCTGATGCCGTTCTTGGCGGGTATGCAGCGAATGCCCCGCACGCTGGCGCCAAATTTTAGGGGCGCCAAAAACGCTCTTCTAATTGGAAGAAAAATAAAAAATCGGCTTTAGAAGTATTATAAATCAAATTATTAATTATATACCATAAATACATAGTAGGTACCTACCTAACTACACTACTGCACTCGAATTTTCATGCAAAAAAAAAACTGTTGTCGGCAGTCGGCATACGGGCTGCGGCGTCTCTCCAAAGTTCCAAATGATGCCGATCACTCGACAAATGAGATACATTATCTCTTTTTTATGCATTTATCGACGGCGTGTGCATCAAAGAGATTCTTTTTTGGAGAGCATAGTATATTATAGCGTAGTCAAAGTACACAAAATATTCGTAAAATGCCGCAAAAAACACAAAAAATTCAAAATTGAGTATTTAAAAGGGTTGTGATTAACATGAGAAAAACTTTCCGATGCTAGGCATGCGATTTTCCGGAAAATCGTCGAGTGAAAATTTTTGTTTTTGTTTTTTCATTCTAATTGTTTAAATAATAAGAACACAGAAAAATGTTCGAATCAAAAATTGTAGCTAATAGATTTATCTACAAAATTTGTCTAAACATCTTTTTGGATCTGCATGACATTCAGAAAAAAAATTTTCATATGAAATGTTTTCTAAAATGGGGTACCTACAAATACATTGAAAAAAAAATATTTTTTAATGTATTATCATCGATTTTCCTCGCTCTCTCACCTGCTTTTCCACCTTTATTTGTGCTCCCTTCTCTTTCTTACCTGAGCCATAGGTGTGTTCTTTTGTATTGCGATCAGTTCTAAATAGGTTCATTATAAAGTTCACAAATTTTTAAATAATATCATAAACGGTATAAAAAGTTATAGAAGGTTTGCCGAAAAACCTCTGATTTAAGTATATATTGTAAATAATTGTTTATTATTTAAAAAAAAATTGATATTTATAGAAAAACTGTATAGTAGTTTCGAAAGTAGATGCTTCAAAGTGTTTAGTGGTAAAGTTTCATTGATTATATTAATTTCGAAAAAAGATATAATTGAATGAAGTCTTAAAAAAACAAGTAAAATTAAGCATGCCAAAAAAAACAGATTCTTAAGAAGCATTCGTTTAAAATTCTAAATATTGATGGCTTTGCTTCTATAATAATAATATTTTATGCTCATTTGCAATGTCAAATCCAAAAGGAATTTTGGCTGGGATAAGTATTTATTAAATAGGAATTATAATAAACTGATATTACAGTCAGAAAATCTAGTTTTTCAAATTTGAAAGTATTTCTATCTAAAAGTTGAGATCTTTCTTTACATTTTAAATGAGTTAATTTATTTTTTTAGAATGTTATAAGCCCAAAATTATTAACTTTTAAGTCGAGTGGTTAATAAATTTGGCTCACGGGCCGTTCGCGCTAACCACGAATTGAATACCACTGAAATTAATTTTATCTCCTAAACTTTTTAATTTACAGAAAAACTTTTTGTACAAAATTTGTAGATAAATACATCGACTACAAATTTGGATTTCGAAGTTTTCCTGTATATTTATTATTTAAACAGTTAGAGCGAAAAAACAAAAAATTTCACTCGACGATTTTCCGGAAAATTGCATGCCTAACATCGTAAAGTTTTTCTCATGTTAAACACATCCCTTTTAAATACCCAATTTTGAATTTTCAAGTTTTTTGTATTTTTTGTGAGGTTTTATGTGTACTTTGATTAGGCTAATGGGGGCGCGCAAAATTATTCTTGCACGCAGGCGTTCGCAACCCTAGGAACGGCACTGGGTAAGACAGTAAAGTCATTCGATATATACGTATAAATGATGTTGCATTCAAATTATTCCGATTTTATCAAGCATTTTGATTAATTGCTTATGTAAAATCGCATGGATTATTATAAAAAACTGATTTAATAATATTTAATGACTATTATTAACCTAACTAGAGATTTCCTGGAATTTTTATAGCAACAATACATCCTGATAAGTATAGATAAGTAGAAAAATACCACTTATACAGTGTATTTAGTAGACCATACAATAAATAACAGCAAATTCTCACGATGTTAACACAATAATATTTTTTAATGTAGTGGGTAACATTTTAACGACAAATATACCTTTTCTATTAGCATCTAGGTATAGTTGTGAGTAAAATTAATTTGAACCGTTTCACAATTTGTCGACGAGATAAAGAAATCTAAGCAAAAGCAGAACCGGCTTAAAACTTTTGGTCAATTTATGTATTTTTTCAGCAGCTCCATGCTTTGACCCATTATTTTCAGTTGCATGTACATATTTTGTATAATTTTTTGCGTAGATCGCGACTGGAACATACCAAATTTCTTTTTGCCTATTGTCTTAAATTCCTACCCTCCATTTCCAATTTCAAAAATCTTTGTTAGAAAATCTTAACAATGAAATATATAAAACAGTTGGTAATAAAAACGAATTCAACCAAAAGTACGTCGTTGAACGCTTGTGATGTCGATGAAAAACGCTGGTTTCAAGTAAACAATTTCTTACAGCCGGGTTATAGAATGTACCAAGTTTATTGAGATTTCTAGTTAGCGATTTTTTGTGATATACTTAAACTAAACATCGTATATTAAATTCGATAAGCCCATCACATCTGTAGTTTTCGTTTGGTAGGACAGTTTCTGGACTCTCTGTATATTACGTCTGGACACCTCATTTGCTAATAAATTGGCTACTTAACCTCTAAACTCCATAACCGTTTTCCCACTCCCACATGTTATAAATCGGCATAACTGTTACACGATTTATTTCAGTAACTATTAAGAAAACCTTTAAATTTATAATCTATATTTCAGTGCAGCTCTCAATCCAACAAGGTGCAACACCAACCGTCAGTGGGGGTCCTCTCAATAGCACGTATATTTTTTTCCAACTTCATTTCCACTGGGGCAAGAACGATAGTGAAGGATCAGAAAATTTAATAAACAGCCGCAGGTGAAGAATTTGTTATACTTTTAAGGTTGAAAACGTGGAGGAAGGGCAAAGAGCAGAGAAGATAACGAAGACTGAAACAGCGAAAATAAACTAGTTACGAAAAATATATCTAGTGAAGCGTGACCCTCAGTCATTGGTTTCTTCACCGCTCTGCACGCCCCGTTCCACTATTTTCAGCCTTAAGAGCTCTTGTTCTTTTTGACCAATAAATAACACTGATACTATACTGTATGAAGAAAACATGTCGATCGTATTTTTTAGCTTTCCTCTCGAATTACATTTAGTATTTTATAAGACTGACTATGGAAACTTTAGTAATGCTTTAGGAAATGACGATGGACTGACAGTATTATCATTTTTATATAACGTAAGTAAAGAATCATGAGCTATAATCTTTTCAAATTCTCTTTGAACTAATCATACAATAAATTTATATTTAAACATTTCAGAAAACGAATGAAGAAAACAAGAACTACGATCAATTCGAAAAAGAATTATCTTTAGTAGAAAATTTTACTTCCAGTATAGATATTATCAATTTCGATTCCTTGGATGATTTCACTACCACTGACAGATCGGCATATTTCACTTACCATGGATCATTAACAACACCACCTTGTTCTGAAGTTGTTACTTGGATAGAATTCGTTAATACAATACCACTATCTCACGAACAAGTAAGTCCACAGACAATTAAATATATTTCAATGTTCTACGCTACTGATATATTCACAAAGTCACTGTTGTAGATACATTTTAATTTGGTATTTTTGGATGGTGAAAAACAGACTATATGGCCACTAAACTTCTCCCCAGCCCTAAATATGAGGTAGAGATACCCCACAGAAAGGACTGGCAAGACCCAAAGCAGACTGAAGTTTCCCCGAGGAGAGACCTGGTATACAGACGGGTCAAAGACTGGGGAAGGGACAGGAGCAGGGGAGTATAGTGAGATTAGGAACACAAGGTGTTCCTTCTCACTAGGAGTACATGCCTTCCTAGAATGTGTCAGAATTAACAAACATAGGACTGACACTCATAGGATAAACATATTAACTGACAGCCAGGCAGCCCTTGCAGCTCTAAATAGCCGCAAAGTAACATCCAGACTGGTAGAAGAATGCCAGAAAGAATTGAATGAACTGGCAGACCACAGTAGAGTAAGACTAGTGTGGGTGCCGGGACATAATGATATTTCTGGAAATGAACAAGCTGATGAACTCGCAAGGTTCAGCAACGACATATGTTAGACCAGAACCAGTTCTTGGGACCACAAAGAAAGTGGTCCGAGAACAAATACGAAAATGGGTACAACGCCAACATAGACTACAGTGGAGAATCTCTCCAAAGCAGGTACACAGTAAGACCTTCATAGGTGATATATGTGTAAAGCGGGCTGAAGAACTACTGAATGCTAGTAGGAACAAGCTAAGAATTATTACAGGTTATCTAACGGGTCATGCCCCGGTAAAGGATCATCTGCATAATATGGGCTACATAATGGTGATCTTAGCTGCAGACTTTGTGGCATGGAGACCGAGACCGTAACCCATATTTTGTCCGACTGTGAGGCATTGGTCTCAAGGAGACAGACAATCTTCGGAGAGGCCTACGCTCCGCCTGAATCTTATGGCATGCATTCAGTTGACCTATATCATCTACTCGAGGGTACGGGAATGGCTGGGTGGGTGGAATGAAGGTGGGAGGAGAGTACAATAAGCCAACAGGCTGCAGTTCTCCCGGTACTAGGACGGCTCCTACAAAAAAAAATTGTGAAAATTGTTGATAATGATGTTAATAAAATATATTATTTCAGATACAAGAATTTCGATTGCTCTCTACCTACGGAGGAAGGCTCAATCACAACTTTAGACCAGTACAAGCAACAAACGACAGAAAAATTTATATGAGCGTTCCACAAAAATCATCATCATCCAGTATTAAGAATCATTTTAAGATATTGTCACTATCTTTGGTATTTCAAATGTATCTTTATTTTTCATTTTTGGTTGAATAAAAAGTATAATATCAAACTTTGTTACAGTTTTATTGAGCTTGTCTCGTTTGTGTCTTAAGTGGGTCAATTAACCCAGATAACACATGAACATACAATGGATGGCCATTGGATATCCACATTGGACATAAGGGATATCCATAGGATATCCGTTCAAGTCCAGAACGATATCCATTTGCCACAAAACTGGACATCCCATGGATGTCCGTTTCGTACTAAGAATGGATATACCTTGTACAAATATGGTCATTCACTGGATATGATAAATAAACCATGGACATCTCATGGGTGATCAATTGATGTCCAATGGACGTCCATCATTCAAATAAATATTCACGTCCAGCAGTGAACGAGAACTGAAGGTCCAGTGAATGTATTCAAACGAATATCCCTTGTACTAGTGGATGTCCATTCTGTGTCCATGTCCATATGGATCAATCGTGGACATTATATGGATATCCATAGGATATCCTGTGTTTACTGGGAAGTCTTGAGTGGGGAATTGAGATTTCACCCCTTACCTGCTCAACCATCCATTTAGTCATACGTTTGGGTTGTGCTCAACATCCCAGGCACTTGAACTGAATCTTTGTACACTCGAATCTACCTCAAAACGAAAGTTAGAGGGCGATGGGACCATTTTCCATTTTATTTTACTCAAATACAGATGAAAACCGACAAGAACACTGAATTACAGTCTAAAACGATCAAAAACACACAATTCGACGTTATTTCATCCAATAACGCACAATTTCAAGAAATTACGGTCAAAAACGGTAAAAACAGCTTGGAATTACTCAAAAGACCTCAATTTCACTGAAAACTACACAAGATGACACTAGCTTGACTGGAGGGATTTTCAGTAGTTGTGATGGTTGTATTATTTCCTTTCCAAAGTAGGTACTTCCGTCCGAGTCCTTGTAAATTCTTACAGATACAGAGTATGAGATTGCTATTACCACATGTTGGCCACAATTAACGATAACCAACCATCTAAACTGGGATGGGCTGGAAGCACGCAGTCAGGAAGGAATGTTGGTATGGTAGAATGACGGATCTATTACTGACAGGAACAGAAGCTGGAGTCCGCGATGATAGACCCAGATGCAATGTCTACGCATCGTTGGGGGTATAGAGAGCGAAATATCCTCATACTCTCAGATAGTAAGGCAGCACTGAAAACAGATCTAGACTGGTCTGTGACTGCCTGCAAAAAATCTTAACTTTGGCAAACCCTATAATAGAGTCACTCTTAAGTGGGTCCCGCAAAAGGGTATTGATACCATCTCTGTAAGATGGGCAAAGTGGACAGCTGAATATGAAGACTCTGTGATGATGCAAATGAAGCGGCAGAACACATTAACTGCAATTGCAGCCAATTTTTATTTGATATCAAATACTTCTTAATAATAAAATATTAATCACATTAATAAAATCTTTATTCATACGTTCTTATTTTTGAAATGACACTTTTATGAACTTGTTTGTATCGTACACAACATCAAAAAATTTTTTACACATATATAAACATTTTAGTATAAGAACGAGAACACAGTACACAAATTTTTTAACACATTTTCAGTAAGAGAAAATTCAGGACATTTCACCTTGGACATTTTTTTTTTGATTAGATTATAATTTTTATAATGAATGATTTCGAAAATTATATAGTTCCTGAATGTTCTTTCATTTCAAATCTACGTGCAAATGTATCTGTATAAAGGGTGTTCAAAGATTTAGCTTTCATTTCAGTTTATTTGAAAAGGCAAATACGTTAGAATTATTAACGCAAAAAGAACATAAAATAAAACTAAGTACCGAAAATGTTCCAATCGTTCCCTCATTTTAAACATCTCAAAACAGTTGTTACAAAGCTATCAATATTTTTTAATCCCTCTTCCATCTTTGATTTAAGGACCATTCAAAATAAGGTAAAAAAAAACATAACCCATAATACGGTAGAAAGAAATGATACCAATGTAGATAATTACCTGAGCAGTTTAGCAAAAATATTCAGTGATAGGTTAGAGAACTTTTGGATGAGAGACCGCCAAGCCAGTTAAGTGAAGTACGTACATAAACTTTTTTCGCCCACTGCCGAGTTTTTGTCCACAACACGTTATGAATTTGACAATTTACCCATTGTTAAATTGTAGCTCCCAAAACGCGAAGTACCCTTTGTTTTGCTTTGCTATATTTATTGAATGGTCTGAATAGTTTGTACATTATGTCTGCATTTTCATTCTTATCCAAAAACGCTGCAGACTCCATGGCATATGCTCCAAGGAGAAATTATTCGTTGGGGGCTACAAATTCAGGCAGTGCACAATTTCTGCTATTGCGAAGAATATTGCAATCAATAAGACCAAATTATATACAGATACATTTTTTTTTAGATTCAACATATTGTAAGAGGTTTATCTTTTAACAAGTTTTTGTTAAACTTTGCAATGCCGGTCGACGCAATTCTCATGTTTTCAATCAACTCAGTTCACAACTACTAATATAAATATATATAATAATTATAATAATATATCGAATTATGTAATAACCCTACTTATCAACATTTCTATATCACAATTTCTTTCACAAAGTTACAGCACCATATTTGCTTTGAAAATCTGAGCAAACCCATCATTCTTCTAATTTTTATATCACCTTCTTAAAGCACTCAACGTTCCAAATTTACCTGGTCTCGAATAAGTTTTAGTGACAAATATGTATATAGGCCTTTTTTTTCAAATTGTGTGAAATATTTCGTTGTTTTTGTTAAATAGAAAAAGACCAGCAACTACCTACCAAATACACAAAGAAAAAGTACAAAATATAATAAAAGTATCTTTACATCTGTCCATTACGACTGTCCATATGTTAATCAACGTTATTTAATACTAGATGATTAGTAATTATCAGAGTCGAGCTGCGACATTTTCAAAGATGCCATCATCAATATATTAAGTGTTGGCAGAGATATTATTGGAATAATTGAAGGAAATTTAATTATTCATTATTATTTTGTAAGGAAATCGATAAATATGCTTTAAAACTACAAAATCAAGCATATAAAAACTAAATACTCTTCTGTGGCTTCCTTCATGAATCTATTAACTTCTTCTCTTGTCAGAACTTTTGATTTGTTTGCCTGATGACCAACTACTTGCCTTTTTAAGACAGCCGTCAGTTTTGGATATTTTGAAATATCAGCATAAACTTGAGCATCGAATATTTTGCCCACATTGTCGCAGGATTCATCTTATTGGAGATATCCAAAAGGATATTCTCATTGATGCCGTTTTCCACCTTATAGGTTCTTCTCCACTCGTTGAAAAGCTGGTATTCCTTGTCAAACTGGTTACTTCAGCACATTTAAGCTCGAATGTTTCCATTTTTCACGAAAATTATCACAAAATACAAACTGTAAAATCACTAAGCAAAGATATACAAAGTGGAAAAACAATAATAGGCAGTACAAAATAGACAGAGATGTGTATATTATATTTTGTACCATTTTATATTTTAGAAAAAGATAAGAATATGAATTTTTTTTCACTAACACATACTATACAGTATAACATCGAGATAAACAACATACAAGCACGTTTATGTATAAGTCTATGCCCCTCCTAAAAAATTGTTTAACAAAATTCATTCCATCTGGCGACAAAGTCATAATATTTACATTACACAAAAATATTTCAACTATTTCATTGTTTTTATTTAGGAACATTTATTTTAAAGATTTTTCTTATATTTACATGTAAATAGCGAAACCATAGAGTAAGTATTCTTAAATGTTTTTTTTTATATATGGAAGGACTTTGTGCTTAAGGACAAGGTGATCTTTGGAAAAATCAAAGTGTAGTATTTTTCTTTTAGTTAATTTTTTGGGAAAACTAAACTACAATATTTTTCATGTTTTTTATCTCAACGTAGCTACCGAAACATGATTGTGGTTTGATTTTCAAAAAAAAATAACAAAAATAAAAATGAATACACCACAAGGAACATACAGAAGATATAAATAAAGTGTAGTATATTTAAATTAACAAGCATAAAATAGGATTTGATAGTAAAATATCTACCCAGGTGAAAAGAGTTTATTTTCTATATAGCTCGACACAGGGAAAAAATTTCCCATCGAGGATTGTGTATCTACCATTTTATTTACAATTTATAGTGAAAACCAAATGGTTTTACGGACAGTTTAGTAGAAATAATGGTGAAATTGCTCCACAAAGAATACCTTTTGTCGATGTTTACTTTGTAAGTTTTCAAAATTTTTAATTGTTATTGATTTAAAAAAAAATTGGGTGTTAATAATCTATAGCCTGACTGTGTATTGTGTAATTTTCATTCACTTCCAAACGTCAGATTTAATTGAAATGAAGTCAATACATTGACAAAAAGCTGCATGAAAACTTCATTACGAACATACACACTGGTCCAATGCCAATAATTATAAACAATCATATTATTCCATATGCAAACACGGTCAAGGATATATACAAACAGGTTCTAAAGCCTGTTCAAGCAATATTAACATAATACAAAGATTTCAGAACAAGGTATTAAGGGGCCTTGTTAAAGCTCCTTGGTATTTAAGAAACAGCGAAAGAAGCATGAAGAATGGCTTCACTTCCACAAGAACGTCGAAGCAATCCAGATGCGTGAAATAGTGAAAAAACTCATTGAGCTATAGTGAAGTGGGTAAAAAGCAGAACACAGTGTGTGCTGTGTATAGTAAAACCAAGAAAGAACAAAGCTGTGAAATCACCAGTGTGTTAAGCTCGGTTAAGATTTTAACAGAAAATTATTAGTCGTTAATCTTGTTTCTAGATTAGTTATAATTAAAAGGGAAAAAATATTTGATTGAAAGTTTGCAAAGCACGTACCAAGGACCGATGAGAATGGAATAATTTAAGCATTTAATTTAAATACTGTTTAAAAATGTTCGGTCTCCATCTTATGGTTAATGATTGTTATTTAAATTAAGGAGGAATTGACAGAGACGATTAGGTATTGGAATTGCAGCTACAGAGAATCAAGTTCAATCCCAAGGCACTGTTTTACCGTTTTAAGCAACATTTTGCCATTTTTCTAGTATATTTTCATAAATGTCAGTATTTTACAATTGTTTTTTATAATTTTTATTGATTTTAACTGGTTTTGTGTTTATTATTTCTTGATTTCAGACGATTATAATTGGTTTTTGTTTATTCTAGTCACTTTTAGAGTGTTTTAAACCTCTCTAGAAACTTGATGAAAGTGTGTTATTGATCTGTACAATTCAGGAGCTGTTTGACAATACAAAGCGAGTCTGGTGCTAACAGGGTATTTAAAAACAGGCTCATAACAACAGAAAAATTCTTAAGAATATTCAATAGCACACAAGAACACTCGATAATACAGAAAACCACTCAAATATACCTAAAATCAATAGAAATCGTGCGAAAAGAAAATAGTTCATTCAAAAATACACACAAAAACAAGCAATTGAATCTAAAAAGTATACCTACGCAGTATGGAAAATACATTTTTGTCTAAATCCAGTAAAGCTAAACTTGTCAAGAAAACTAAATGTTGGCGTTATGGAAAACTGTAGTTACAAATTGATGTTACGAACTGTCGGCGTTACGAATTGTCCGTCATGTAATATTGGAAGAAATAGGCAAAGCCGAAGATAGAGAAGATCTGACAAATGGAAAGATCTAGTAGGGATTAGACAATCAAAGATTCCAATCAACCCGTTGAGATCAAATGACTGCATAAGTCAAAGTAAAACTGCTCTAAGAGTTTTAACACGGATCCTAACGGGACATTGCCTGAACGGGCACCTGAAAAAGCTCAAAATAGCGGAGGAAGAAGAATGTATATTCTGTGGCATCGAAGAAGAAACCTCCATCTACATACTTGCGAATTGCACAGAAATTCAGAATCCTAGGGTACAGCACCTAGGAGATTATTGGATAGAAGAGGGACATTTACCCAAGTTGATGCCTGTAGATATCCTAAAATTCCTCAGGGAAATAGAACTGTTTCTGAGACGTTCCTCAGGAACTAAGTAGAAGGGAGCACAGTAGATCTTTTAGGTCTCACTAAATGTCACCCCATCATACATACATACAAAGAGTATCAAAAATGTCGATGATCAATTGACATTGTCAGGCCAAAAATGAGAACTTTGGCCAATAATTATATATATTTTTTCAACTTTAACTTTAAAATCAGTGAAAAATGACGTGGGTAATAAATAGCAAGTTTCTACTATCCAAGAAATATTTTTTTTCTAATAACAACTGAGCGTCGAATGGCGGACGCCTCATGATGCGTACGGCGGGGCGCAGGCTCTCTCACACTCATTGACTCCATGACTCTCTCTCTCTAACACACTGTTTTCCCTATACTTATCGTTGAACTTTCTTAGTATATCTACTGGTATAATTAAATTCATATTAGTTAGCCCAGTAGGTTTTCCTTAAATTTAATTATATTCAATTATCAATTTGAATATACTACACCATTTATTTTGAAAATCCGTTGTGTTGAAAGTAAAAATAACAAAAAATTGGATAGTTAGAATTTAATGCCAAAAGTATGGAATTTATTTATTAAATTTTGTTCTGACTTATTTATAAACCAGAGTTGATCTTAGTGACATTTTATCAACGTAAATTAAAATAAGCAATGCTCCAACGAGTGGTTTTCTTGAAGAAAAAATTGTTAGTTACCACGAACATATTAAATTTACATAATTCCAAATTTGAATTGGCCAGTTGTTTCATTTCATAAAATTTATCCATATTTTTGACTTACACTATTATTACACGTTACAATATTACTGGTTCATATTTTTAACGTGAAACACTCTTCAGTCCAACCATTTATCATGAGTAAAATGAAGAACAATAAAAAGCCTAAACATAACGACACATCAGATTAATGAAAACTTTGTATTGGAAGGTAGACATGCTTTTGTAGCTTCTGCGACACAGCATTTATAAATATTAATTTAAGGTCTAGATCAGAGGTTCCCAAATTTTTTTTTCTCATTGACCGCTTTCAAAATGTTGCTGGTTCCGGTGGACCTCCTGCAGCTACATTTCTTTTAACTTTGAAGATTAATTGGTTAATGAAATTTATCATTTAGTTGATTATGCTGTGAGTGGATGTCAAAAAAGTGAAGTTGGTCATTCCATCCATCTACTTTTTTCAAATCTACTCAGAGCACAAAAGAAACAATCAATTCTCATTTATTTTATGTAGAAAACTTCCCATTCGGAGTGGCACTAGCAAACACTAACATAGATTCACTTCACCTCACTTTTCTTTTCAAAATTCCAGAAACAAATGAGTAACGTTTATTCTTGGCATTCCTATTGGTGACGAATCAAACAAGCTCATGCAAGTTTACAAGCACTCACACCACAAGTCGTATTTCGTCCCTTTGCACGTCTGAACAAGCTTTGCGGACGACGGCAGCGACACGCTGTACTGAATATGAAATGAACAAGTTTTTACAAGTAACAGTCGCTGAGCTTCTTAAAATATCTGCCTATACATTGAGAGGTGAAGTCAAGCCAACATTTTATTTCTTCACTATCGAAACCACATAAATATTCGTGGGCCCCCATTTTTTGTCATGCCAACGTAGACCCCAGTCGAGACTCCCGTGGACCCTTGGGTAATCAATGGTCTAGATAGTTGGATGAAAAAGATGTCTTATTAAGAGAGGTAACTCGAAGTATCTCAGAAACTATTCATCGTACAGCAAAGAGATGGGTCGATAAATAATTTCTGAGATACAGTCAGACACCCGCTGCATTTAGCATACTTAAACAAATTTCTATTAATCTGCTTCATTATTTGAGCTATACCTATGTAGGGAAAAGTGTTTAGGGGAAATAGTTACCCAGTATGAATAAAAATTAAAATTAGTGTAAAAAATATGAAGAGTGTTGTTCAAGTTAAATTCTTGAATATGAAAAGATCATTCGTAAAGGCACAACCACTATAAAAAAACTATTAGTTAAAATTTGTCCAAAAGCCTGTTTTCAAGTATCACACATATTAAATATACTTAATATTTAAAAAGTGACGAAAACCCAATTTTACATTAGATCCATTAATCTAAATATTTGAACTATTACGATTTAGTCACCTTTTTCTTATCTTATTCTTGGGACAATTAATTTTCTACCTTCAAGACGAATTTTTGTTTTTTAATAATATTCGTTGTCCCAGGAATGCCTTAATATAATTAAAAAAATAATAAATGTTTAACATCAGTGTGTACAATAAAAGATTATATATTTCATGTTATTCTATTGAGCAACAAAGTTTCATAAAAAATTATTAACAAGTACTTGTATTTGGACGCGTTTTGTACATTTATAGAAAAATATCTGTCTGTTTTGTAATTATTGAGGCAGGATATTCGATGTTAAACATTTAAATTTGCGATTAAAATTACAAATTACCCAGAGTTGTTCAAAAATATTGTTTTAACACAAAAAAATGTAATCACTTTAATTTATATTTCTTCTTAGGGAATTCAGTTAATATTTAATAAAATTGTATCCCAATAGTCAAAAATAGTATTTTTCGAAAATTATACACATTCTCCGGAATAATCCTTAAAATAGATTATAAATGGGCTGATCAATCGAAATTTTCTCGTCTCATTCGATAAAGTTATGCTTGAGAGGAAGAAGAAGACGATAGTGTCATCAGCGCCAAAGAAGTCCAAGTGCACAGACCCTTTTTTTGTGAGCAAATTGAGCAAATGAGCAAATAATACACCAAGAAGCGAAGCCCGAGGCAATCTCTTTGATGTTTTGGTAACAAAAATGTATGACCTTCAGAGACCGACGTTGACAGATAACTTGGTAAATACACTGAGAAAATGATCAAATTTTTAAATATCGGCGATAGAATTGTTCGACAAAGTGGAAGTATGACAAGTATTATAAGAATGGCTCCTTTCAGACATGCGCATAGAAAAAAAAAGGATAGGCAGCTTGGCTTCTTGTTTGCTGGTGTATTCTTTGATATGAGGCTAATGCTAGATTAGAAATGGAGTGGCTCTTTGTCCTATCCCACTGCTACCTTTGCAGATCTATTGTGGTCCTCCCCATTTTTAGAGCCCGATATCTAGCTTTATCCTTTTTGTTAGACCCATTAGCCTGGATACCACTTCCCTTGCGTAGCACTCTGCCCTCGGTTTTTCTTCTCCAAATAGGTGCAACCGCACCCTTACTAGGCCTTCTCACTCACAGAGTATGTGCTCCGTGGTTTCGTCTTCTTCCTGGCAAAACCTACATATGCTGTCATCTGCTAGGCCAATTGTCTGCATATGCTTCCTCAGCCTACAATGTCCGGTCAGCGTTCCCACCACCATCCTCGTCGTTTCTCGACTTTGACATAGTAGGCCGCGTGACTGTTTGGCCGAAGGGCTTTTAAGGAATAGCTTAGCGTGCCTTTGTCCTGGGGTTTTATTCCGCTCCTGGTTGTTTATCCATTGGTGGATGCTCTCCTTAGTGAGGTTAGTGGCCCTATCATGACCTCAGTCGCTCCCTGCTTGGCTAATTCATTGCCTTTTATTCCCTGATGACTTGGCACCCAGAGGGTCACTCTATTATGACTACCTAGTCTGTTGATGGCCTTGCGACACTCCCACACCAGATTTAACGTTGTCCGATGAGCTTATCGCATTTAGTGCTGCTTGGCTGTCGAAGTAGATGATGATGATTCTTAGGTTATCCCTCGGGTTATCCACCTCCCGTCTCACCAACTCTTCTGCACAGCATTGCACCGCAATTACCTCTGCCTGAAAGACAGTGACATGTTTCCCTAGGCTTAAAGAGATCGTGATCTTCTCTTGTAACCCATATATTCCGGCTCCTATTCCAGAGTCTGTCGGCTAATGCTAAATGGATAATTGAATTCCATTATTAGTCCGGGGAAGTTAGGAAACAAACATCAATTGTTTCCGTTAAAGAATATTATGGAAATTTAATCCCTTCACCATGATATTTCTCTCAGTTTTGCTAGCACAAAAAAATTTTAGACATCAAATTTGTAGGAAAACCATAACATGATTGAAGTAGATGAAAAAAATTTAACCCTTCATTTATTAAGAATTGTTAGACAATTTGAAAGTTTGTTTATATAAGCGACAAGTATAATGAAAATGACAAAATCAAGATGATGATATAATTTTAAAAATATGTAAATAAGATCTTGAATATTTTACCTATATGGTCTACCACTCTTACTCTGTGGATTGTAACGAACCGCGTCTCAAAATTGTTGAAGTTCATGAAATGAAGATTATAAATTTTTTAAAATTTGAAAACGCCTGCCTTTTTGGAAACATTTTATCTATATTTCCTGATATTATCAATTTGATTTTGTCACCCTCATTATACTTGCTGCATAAATAAACAAAATTTCAAATTGTTTAATATTTTCTTAAAAACTAAGAGCTGAAAAAAATTTTGTTCTGAATTTACTTCTATCATGGTATAGGATAACATTTCCAGCAATTCTGATGTCCCCAATTGTTTTGTGACAGCAAAACTGACGTAAAAGACTCCATCTTCGAGTTTCTATGTTTTTCTTGCAAGCTTCGTCGCAAGCTCCATCGGAATTTAGGAAAATGATTGATCAGAAGTCGATATGTTTTCTTTATCAAAAAATACTTTCGACTTGTGAAATTTAGTGTTGTTCAGCTTTGTAAACAAATATATTCAGCTAAAAACGTATGGTTTAAGAATTATTCTACTTACAGTAAGAATTTAATATTGTTTAACAAAAAATTCAGTATTAAAACAAATGCTATCGATTCAAAGTATATTTTTGAACAAAACTAGCTATTAAAATCACTTACGTGCTAGTAATTCATTTGAGGTACATGGTACATCAACTTTTGGCACAAGACATATTAAATATTAGTCCTTCGAACCTTAAAAATTTTTCACCTCTCATAACCAATCGGATTGGTGTAGAGAACAAGCAAAGGGAGGGGTATTTTGGGGGAGGGGGGGTTATGACGCAATCTAATATCTCTTGACTAGGATCTTATCTTAATAATATATTGCTTAGGTAACTCCTTTTAAAAATAAATAATACGAGCTTATCACAAAAACTTAAAATGTAATCACAGCCAAATAAACTTGAAAATATTAAGTCTCTGGCTATACAGAGTGTTCTATACTTTCTATACTATTTTCGTTGTTGAAGCCTAGGACACCCTGTATATGGACGGTACACACAAAATAAAAAAGATTTCAGTATTCCCAACTCTCAAAAATTTTTGTCTACAAAGCTTGAATCAAAAACCCCTAAAATCATAACATATAGGTACATAAAAATGCCCATAAAGAAATAATTTTTCATTAATAATATGAAACTGAAAATTTTTAGAATTCCTTCCAGCAAATTAATAATAAAATTCAAAAAATTGTCGCTAGGCCGCTAGGTCATTACTCCAGGCCAGGCCCTAATTTTCTTACCTTTATTTTTCTTAATAAAAAAAAATAAGAAATGTGAAAAGTCAAGAAATCCCTAAAAATATAACACCCATGAATACAATTTTTTACCCCCATAATTTGGGGGAGATACCCCTAAGCTGGGAACACCGAGAAATTTGTCTTAGAAAAAGTAAGTTTATGACCACACCTGTAAGGTTTAAACATTTTCAATAAGTATTAGATTAAGGTCCTTACAGCATAAAAAAAATTTTTTTTGGTCATATTTCAGCTGTGTCAGCTCTTACCTTTTTTCAAGACAAACGTTTTGTTGTGTATGGGCAAAAACAAAAATTTGGATGTGATATAAAAATGAAAATATTAAAGAATAAACATTCTCAATAAAAAAAAACAACTAAATAATATTAACTAGGCACTTTTGTAAAACAATAGGGACAGAGTGTATGTTCTTATTCAATCAATATAAACATAACATAACCTTAAAAATGGAATTTTCAGATGAACTTCATAAGTAATTATATAATATTAAACAATTCTAAGCTAATAATAATAATGCCCTAGAAGGAAATAAAAATTAATGTGAGATAGCAAACCACAATAATGTTTTTTATTTTTTTATTTCGACGTTTCGGTAGCGTTCCAGCTACCGTTGTCAAGGTTAACTAGTAATGAAATAATTTTTGGTCCCTATCTGACACAACGAAAAAAATTTGACAACTGTACAATCAATAATATTTTGAAGTTTAAGACTACAAAACTTTGTTGTCAAATTTTATCAAGGTCCATTCATGGTATCTCAATAAAAACCGTTCCTGGAACGTGCACTTCACTGGATTCCATTTCTAGTGGACTACATATCGTTAGAATGTCATAAAATAAAATATTTTATTTCGCATTTGACAACAAAGTTTTGTAGTCTTAAACTTCAAAATATTATTGATTGTCTAGTTGTCAAATTTTTTTCGTTGTGTCAGATAGGCACCAAAAATTATTTCATTACTAGTTAACCTTGACAACGGTAGCTGGAACGCTACCGAAACGTCGAAATAAAAAAACATTATTGTGGTTTGATTCCCAAAAAAAAATAAAAGAAAAAAGAATAAGTAATGCCACAAGGAACTTACAGAAGATAATGAGATAGCAAATCTGCAAATTTTAATATATTGAGGAGAATAAAAGTGGCTTCTAAGCTAGAACCTCAGCCTTTAGGCTTTTTGTGCTCTTGGTTGTAACGCTTACGTGCCTACTCAAGCAAGTTCACTAGGTCCTTCTTGAAGAAATCCTTCCCTGTGTCAGTGACAAATTTGACAGCAATATAAACCAATATTTATAAAATATCTTTTGAATTTGATTACTTAAAGTTATATATTTACTTATGACAACAGTACTTACACAGTACGATGCAAAAATGTAAAAACCAAAATCCAAATTACTTTTAACAGTAACGTTACAATTTTTTCTGCAACGTACTGTATTCTTTTAAAGGGGTATTTTTAAATGTACGTATGAATGAAAATTGAAAATACAAGTCCTCACTGTTAATATCACACATAATGGATGTACCTATAGTTAATTTATCACTGAATAATAATAAACTCTTAATTATTGAGTTAATGTCTTAAAACCATTACCTTCGAGTGAACTAATATATATTCACAAACGTAATATACTATAAACCTTTTTGTAATACAAATGTCCAACATACACCCTGGTCCATATCAAAATTAAAACAATCTTTGGAATTGCGCAGCCTAAAATAAGTAATAAATCGCCAGAAATGGATAGACGTAGTTTGGAATATAAAACTCAAAGTTCAATAATCAAACACCGACTAAATTTCGATATTACAAATTTGAAAAACGCTAGCGTGAGCACATTAGACTTCTGCAGATTTAGTGTCAGTTGTTGACTTGGTCTAAATTTTTTCCTTGGTGTTTACTTGCAAGGTTATACTCACAATCATCATAATAGCCCACATTCTATGCAGCACCGTTTATTACTTGTAACTATTTTCATAAAACAGTCTTAACATCAGTTCCACCAAAACCATCTTAATAACTTTCACTTAGAAAATATAACTGAAGCTCAAAAACAATTAAACTTGATGGGAGTGGAGTTGAATGAAAACAGGAAGTCAAATATACAGGTTTGACTCTAGACAGCAAACTCCTGTGGAACAAATACAAAAATGGCTCTCCTGGTGTGCAGGAGTAAAGAATCCCTTAACAGGCTGGCAAGAGACAACAAAGTGTCTCTAATATGGGTGCCAGCACATGAGGGGATTGCAGGTAATGAAACGGCTGTCCAGTTAGCTAAAGAACGTTCTAAAGGAGACTTCATAGGTCCGAAAAATAATGAGATCCAAATACCATCACCAAACTTGGAAATAATGCCATTCAGTGCAACATAGACGGCTCAAAAGCAATAGAAGTAACACTACCTACACTGAAGCCTGCAGACATCCTAAAATGCCTCCGGGACATACACCTGAAGGAGTTCCTAATCTCTGGAACTTTCCTCATGAGCTGAGTAGGAGTAAGGGGGCACAGTAGATGTTTTAGGTCTTAGTGAATGTCCTCCCAACAAACGTACATACTAAAAATACGATAGTCAAACTTAATTGTGGAAAAATCACATCTTTTCATTGTACAAATCGAATAGCGTTAAGTTCAAAATAAAATTAGAGCTGGAGGTAATCAATTTAGTAATGTATAATTTAGTAGATAAATCACTCGTTAAGTTGTTATCAGTAGTTTTTCTCAAACTACTGTGTCAAATATTTAAGTTTTGTTTATGTGACTCCGGTGGCAAAATATTTTGAAAGAAAACAGAAACTAGGTCTATCCATTTGAAGTAAAAGTAATCTAACGAGGCGTATTAATGTGTGTGGTAAGATGCTTCGATAGATAGTCAGCTCTAGCGAAGCATTTTCCACACATATCACAGTGGTACGGCCGTTCTCCCGTATGAATTCTGAGATGACGAGTAAGATCGCTTTTCCCACCAAAAGCCCTACCACAAAACAAGCAAACAAAAGGTCGTTCTCCGGTGTGTTTGCGTACATGCAACTTAAGATTTTCTTTACTTCTGACACATTTTCCACAAAAAGGACAAGCGAATCTTCGCTCGCGTTGTTTTTCAATGGAATCTGCACGCAAAAAGTTGATTATTGATGATTCGGATGTTCGTAATAGGTCGGTAGGGTATCCCGAGGTACCCTGGCAAGAAAATGCTATGGAATCTATAGTGTCGTCTTGATCTGCTTCAGCTTTTTCGGCATCTGAAGAGGTACCTTCACCTGCGTCAAATAAAATTATTCAAAATGTACAAAATGGTTGTAAATAAGATAATAGGGAACTTGATTGAAATTTTATATGCCGGAGAAATATCAAATTATTTGAAGCTTTTATAAACGCATTGCTATTGGTTGTGACGTAAAAGAGTATGTTTTCGGTACTTCGCATATGTTCATGTGACAGCTAATGAGTGCTATCACGTGTTTCTTTGAATTTTCGGTTAATTCTGATTTATTAAATTTTGTGAAATTTCCTACGTGTCCATACTATTCTTAACATGACGGAAGATACAGAATGTCACAAAGAACTAACAGCAGCACAGCGCAAATTTTAAGAATACCAAGCAATAGGAACATTTTTTTGACAAAGATCCTAGTAAAAAACGGATTGTGCCATCATATAACAGACCTTACGTAGTATAATTTTGATATATTTTGGACAAACAAATGTTTTTCAGTAATTTGTTATAAACATTTAAAAGGGAATAAGCGTGAATAAATCGGACAGTTTTGGACGACTTCGCAACAAATGTAATGGAAATTACTGAGAACCATCAATGTCGGCAAAAAAGTAGAGGAAAGCTGGACTAGACGAACTAATAAATTATTTTGGAATTATATCAAATCCCCCAAAGAGGGTATCAAAAGAAGGAATGGTGATAAAAAACAAAGAAAGAGAGTCTAAGAAAACAATTAAATTGTAGTAGAGGAGGAGTAAATATTAATAACCAACCAAGCCTTGGGTCTCCATGTATAAATTTATAATATTGTTGAATTATTATAAATATATCATCGTCACCTGCAATTTCTTCCACAGCTTCTTTTTTCACAACAATGGGACTGCTCTCTTCTTCGACGTTAATGGTTTCATTCGAACTGGACACTTGATCGTTACTGTTTTCTTGAGCGTTCTTTTCATCTTCATTGTCTTCTTCGGAAACTTTGGCTTCTTTGGGAATTTCCGCGCTTTTACCATGCAATTTTTCTAAAGCATGATTAAGTCTATGTTTTTTGAAAGATTTCAGATACCTGAACTGCATTCCACATACGTCACAAGAGAAGAGTTTATCTGCTGGAAGTCTAGCACGATGGTTTTGTTCACGGTGTTTCACATAAGCCGATCTGTATCTGAAAATGAAAAAATTAATATTGCCGAATGTCTGAATTCGACAATTTGGATTTGTGGACATTAGAACAGAAGAGTCAGTGTGACCAACAAAAAGTAGTTTTTTTGTCAAGAATCACAGTTAATGTCCACCATTCAAAATATAAGATTTTTGCTGGTTTTTTATCATTGCAAAGATGTATGTTGTTTTAATAATAGAATTAATACACCTCCGAAGTGTAAGTCTTAAAATTTAAAATATCTTATTAGAAATTGGGACATTCCGAGCAGGAGTGATTTCGAGAAGAGTGACGTGCGACGGAGTTCTATACATTTATGTTTTAGTCTCCATGTTCTCTATATAGAACCTTTCTAAACATTAGAAAAAGTTAAGGAAAAATTAATTGTAGGAACCATTTCATTTCTGTCATTATGTCACTAGCTATGTTAGGCAGCACTGAAATCTTTAGCATGTCCCCAGATCAGGTCTAGACTGGTCTGGGACTGTCTACAAAAACTATTAACCCTGGCTAACCATAATAGAGTTACACTCAAGTGGGTCCTGGGGCACAAATACATTGTAGGAAATAAAAAGGCAGACATCCTAGCCAAGCATTTACTGGTCCTGAACCAGTATTTGGGGTATCTAAAACTGGAGACCCGTGCCAAAACAGGAACACAGCAAACTCCTGGTCAAAAAACCCTCGGAGATGTTGACTAACGAAATACTAAACCTTAGCAGGGGCAAGATGAGGATAGTGACGGGTTTACTCACCGGTCACTGTACCCTAAGGAAGCACATGCATACAATCGGTATATATAGGGAGGAACCTATCTGTCGGTTGTGCATGGAAGAGGAGGAAACAGCCTCTCACATTATCTTCGATTGTGAAGCATTATCTCATTGGAGATATAGACTCCTAGGACTAGAACATCCATGGGAGGATTTCTCTAAGACGGACCTAATGAAAAGACTGTTGAGCCTGATAAGGGCCATTTGTGTCTTCACATAAACGGCACAAAAAGTCTAAAGGCTGAAGTGTCGAAAACTCTTAGCCTCTGACTGGTGGTACTGAACCAATCATTCAATCAATCAAATTATGTCAGATGTCATGTGAGTGGTAAAAGCAGTCAGAAGAATAAACACAACTAACTAGAATCACTACCATAATCTAATAAAACATAAGCTAATAAAACTGACAACTGACATCATAACTAGTGACAGAATGACAAAAGAAATGGTGAATTGCCGAAAGTTGAGGTATTCAGCAAAAACGTCATTTTAAATTTCAATATTTACGCTCCGAGGGCGTACCATTGGTTTAATAAAGCAATGTAGATGTTCACAATGATACAAAAACCTTCAAACATTCAGACTTTAACTGTCATTCTCGTCATTTAAACCACTTTTTGTTGGCAACACTGCAGTTGTCAATTGACTTGTCTAGAAGTTAAGCTTGGAATTATAATTATTTAAAGACATTTTTGTAATAAAAACTAGCGGAATAAAAATGCTAATAAACTTCACGAATGCCATATGTTAGGTTGACTGAAAAAGTTCACTTTAATTAGTATTCACGTTCGGAGTATTTTTTTCAAATTTAATAGCTTTAAGATGAAAAGAAACTCAACTACTTCATATACCGGTTAAAATTGACACGTTAACAGCAAAACGGCAATCAATTAAAAATTATACCTGGTTATTTTTCCTTCTAGATTTTTAACACAATAACGAAAGTGAAACAATACCTAATTAGTTTTACTTCTAAAGTAAATTTTTTCGCACATAATTAACGCTCAGTTCTTTCGAAAGAAAAAATTAATTATGTAACTAATGATCTGCGAACTACCGCTGGTAATTAAACATTCTAGTGGAATGAATCATGTATACAATCATTTGAAGAATGTTATTTTTACATACATTCACAAAAATTCGATTATTGAATTGTTTTATCGGTCTGATTTTGGTTTTAAATCGCCTTTGTTACAACAGATAAATAAATTAGTTTGGGAACCGTCCGTAACATGCGCAATGTTAAAGTCGTGTTTTAAATCATTATTGCGCACGGTTTACAAACTAGTTCACAAGATTTGAGGTCTATTCCAACCATATCTGTGGTTCCAACCGCAATCAGAAACTGTCAGAGACGATCAGAGAATAACTGGTCATAGCAAACAACGAGTTTACTTTCGCCTAAATCCTATCACTGATTGCAGTGGTCGACTATTCTCTGATCGTTTCTGATGCTGTTGGAACAGACTTCTGAGTGTGTATATCTCGACTATACCTACCATTGCGAGTTTGTGGTGACTTCCAAAAGTTTTCTGAGATAAAATCAACTCACCTGTAACTTTGTCCACATTGTTCGCAAACAAAGGGCTTTTCCAAAGAGCTAATAGCTCCTATATGCTGCAGTGCTGTGTGCTGTTCCAGTAACCATAACGAAGGAAAAGCGGCCATGCACGAAGAACAACGAAACATTTCTTCTCCCAAGAGAGCGCTGTGCATCAAACCGACTTCAAGGAGAGAAGTAGGAATAGTGGGAAAAGGAAGAGTGAACGGAGTGGAGGATCGGCTACTTTGAGTACTCGAGGGACGGTCTGGGACGGGAGAGCCGATGCAACGGTCGGTTTCCATTGAACTCTGAAAAAAATAAATGCAGAATATTAAGTTTAACTTAAGGACGATTCTACAATGCCAGTATAGTTATTCCTTCGATAATTTATACCTAGATTTATACCGATAATAACTGGTTGTCGGTTCGGCAATAGATTTCTATGACAGGTAGAATATCTCGCAGTTAGGTCTCCAACGAACCAATGCTTTGACGACGCTTTGAAGAGCAGGAAATTCTGACATTCTAACTATCCATAACTTAATAGTAGTACAACAAAATCCAAACTTGTCTGGGAATGCTTAGAAAACCTCAAAAAACTCAGTGCCACAAATAAGGTAACCAGGTCACATGGGAATTGAAGGGAATGAAAAAGCAGACGCCCTAGCACGAGAAGGATCGGCAATCGGTGTAACAAAGGCTTCGGTAAGAACCACATTTAACCAGTGGGTGCACAAACAACACCTCAAATACTGGCAATCAATTCCGAAGCTAAAACACACTAAACTGATGGTTAAACAACCCATACCAAAACTTACTGAAGAAATCCTAAAGTTAAATAGGAAAGATATTAGGCTGGTAACCGGCTTTATAACCGGACACTGCGGCCTGAGAAAACACCTTCACACAATGGGGATCTTCCAAGAAGAACCTATATGTAGATTATGTGGTGATGATGAAACAGCCACCCATATAATCTTCGAATGTGAGGCTCTACGTTGGTGGAGGTATAGACAGATAGGGTCGGACTTCCAACCTCACCAAAAGAGATACTGTGAAGAAACTTCTAGATCTCATCAAGGTCACAAACCTCCTCATGGACTAATAGACAAACAGGACAATACAATAGGCCAACGGCAGTGTTGGGCCTCCTAACCCGGCCTGTTTAGTCTGAGTACCAACAAACCAACCAACCATCCATAAATTAAATTTCTTGATTTGTGTTGATACATTAGCGAGTGGGACAGAATTCACTGAATTCAAAATGTTTAATTTTCTCATTTTGGTTGAAAAGTATGGACAAAAAGGGAGCTAATCAATGAAATTGATGTGCTATCTGCTGAAGACATTAATTTTTAAAGTAGGTATTTTCAGAATGCAAAAAACTGAGACAGTTCTGTAGCCAAAAGCAGTCTGATAAAAATGTTCAACTTATGCTATACTTCACCTAATTTTAAATACTTAAGGATCAGGATCAGCTTTCTTCAATTTCCTCATCTTCTAACGAGAGACGCGATGCTTTATATTTGTTTTGTAGAGTAGCACTAGCTATAATATATACCAGGGGTCTCCAAACTATTTTACCTAAGGGAAAGGTAGTAAAAATCTGAAGACCAAGCGGAACAACAAATTTCAGAAAATACCGCCTCATCCACGACGGAGAAACTGGGGATTTTTTTTTTTTTTTTTTTTTAATTTAGGTGCAAATTATTGAGCGCTAGAAAAATGAATTCAAACTTAAATGTTTCTTATCTTTATATTTTTAATCGCTAGCAGCTCTTTCAGTGTTAAAAGTTTACTAATGTGTAAAATACTAGGAAATATGGAACAAACATTGTAAAAAAAAATTATCTATTCAAATATATCAAACCGAAATTCTTAGTGAGAGGTATGAAGTAGTTTTTTATTTACAATTTTTATCCAATTGGGATCAAGTTGTGTTGTTACGATAATAAGATGTGACTTTAAGTGTTCACCAGTCATCCTTCTTCTGTATTTGGACTTAACATTTTTAAAAAATGCAGCAAAAATTGTTTACTCCATTATTTTTTTTGGTTCAAGATTTAAAATGAAATTTTACTTAAACAAAATTTAAGAATTTGTCTTTTTTACTTTACAACTTCTAGGGCCGGTCCAATCTCTTTGACGGGCAGTAGTTTGGAGATCCCTCTACTGGGACTCTGCACACTATAGAATTCTACTATCGACTCTATTCACACGTCGTTTGTCAACGATTTCTTCATAAAAACTTATATAATTTCATAGAAACAAGTCAGTTATCAAAGAAGACTGGTCGACAGTATACAAGAGTAAGACTTTCGACTGCTGTCGACAGGTAGAATTTTATATTTTGCAGAGTCCCAGGCCTGGTCTATAGTGTGTATTGGTTTGAGGAAATCACTAACAATAAGAAAAAACAATAATCTATTACCGGTATATTTTATAGATGTATAATAATCCAGTCGTTACAATTAGATAGACTAACTTATTACATTTGCCAAGGTTGTTTTCTAAAACTCAAATTACAATATTTTGTAGAAAATCACTTATCAAACCTAAAATAGGATTTTCAGTCCTTTTTTGCTTTCTAATACATGTTATTTTGTTACCAGTACTTAATAAATTATTTCAGCTAGTTGAATTCTTACAGTAAAATACTAAAACTTAACTTTATGCCCGAGCTACTCTAGGCTAGTTATTCAAGCTAGATACTGGTGGTCGTGATTGACCGTCCTGGCTTGCTGTCTTCGTTTGTACATGCTTTTATGATGCCAGATAATTTTAACTCGAGTGATAATTTTATGTCAGTACGATTAAATTTTTAATTTTATTTTTTATGTATTTGGTAGTCATTTGTACACTTACACTCTCTGTGCGATAGTCAGGCGGCACTAAAATCTTTAGTATGTCCCCAGATCAGATCTAGACTGGTCTGTGACTGTCTACAAAAACTATTAACCCTGGCTAACTATAACAGAGTTACTCTTAAGTGGGTTCCGAGGCACAAAGCAATTGTAGGAAATGAAAAGGCAGACATCCTAACAAAGCTAGGGTCTGAGACTGCATTCACTGGTGCTGAACCAGTATTTGGGATATTTAACACTGCTGCACGTGGTTGTACATCTCGGTGGACTCAAACTAAACATCAGTCGTACTGGAGACACGTGCAAAACAAGAACACAGCAAACTCCTGGTCAAAAAACACTCGGAGACGCTGACCAACGAAATACTGAACCTTAGCAGGGGCAAGATAAGTATAGTGACGGGTTTACTCACCGGTCACTGTACCCTAAGGAAGCACATGCATACAATCGGCCTATATAGGGAGGAACCTATCTGTCGGTTGTGCATGGAAGAGGAGGAAACAGCCGCTCACATTATCTTCGATTGTAAAGCATTATCTCATTGGGGATGTAGACTCCTAGGACTAAAACATCCAAGGGAGGATTTCTCCAAGAAGGACCTAGTGAAAAGACTGTTGTGCCTGATAAAGGCCACTGGTCTCTTCAAATAAACGGCACAAAAAGCCTAAAGGCTGAGGTGCCGAGAACTCTAAACCTCTGACTGGTGGTTCTGAACCAATCAATCAATCAATCAATCAATCAATCAATCAATCAATCAATCAATCAATCAATCAATCAATCAATCAATCAATCAATCAATCAATCAATCAATCAATCAATCAATCAATCACACCCATTGTCAATAATTCGCAACGTATTTTTTTTAGTGCTGAATAACGTTTAGGTTTATGTTTATAAGACGGAATAGTTGCGTTACACAGGCATTTCTTGTCACGGTACCATTGTAAAAACTTTAAATTATTCGGAGCTCACCTTGGGCATTTTATGACTTTCAAAATACGCAGTTGTGGCTAGAAACTAAACATTCGAATACTAGCTAACTAACTTCGCAGGCCACATGGAGCTATTATATACCCAAGACAGGATAGTAAAATCAGAGGTGAGGGCGCTAATAGCTCAAAAAATAGAACGCCGTCCTATTAAACTATCCTAGATTGAGACACTGGCTTAGAGCTGTATTACACAGCAAATAATTATGCCGAAAATTACTCTGAAATTTACCACGAAAATTTTCGTCCATACAATTTGCTGTGTGACACAACCAAAAATTCTGCCAAAAATATTTAACATGTTCTATATTCTAATGACAAAATTTTATAAAGCACGCGAGAATCGGCGCAGAGCCGCATAATTGGTTTGTTTGACATTACACTCATTACTTGCCTTTTAGGAAATTTATAAACCTACAAACAACAAATGTCTGCAGCATCTAACATTAGAAGTTCTTTTTTGTTCAATATTTTTGAAAGGGTGTTTATGTTTGCAACGTTTTTAAGGTTTTCTCCAACTGGCATACATCAGCTGTCATGAAAATAACCCGTCCACAAAAAGTTGTCTGATGGCGTCAGATCAGGAGATCGTGCTGGCCGTTCTATCGATCCGCGCCTCCCTATCCACCGATTTGGAAAAATAAGGTTCAGGTACTGCCAGACAGATTTGGTAATGGGGCGGTGCTCCATCTTGCTGAAACCATTTTGTATCGGCAGCACCTTGTGGGTTTGCTGGATCAGGATATAAGTTTACATTACTCCGAAAATTTGTGGAAGATTTATTAGTCGTATAATACAGAATTCAAGGAAATTTTTTGACAAATTACTGCCAAAATTTTCGTGGTAGATTTTAGAGTAATTTTCGGCATAATTATTTGCTGTGTAATACCGCTCTCACTAGTTTACTAGCAAAGAACAGAAGCTAGTTCTGTATACAGGAAGACAGAGCTACTGACTTGCTATCCTAGCTCCAAAAACTAGCCTCGTGTAGCTCGAACAGTAACATCACTAACTTTTGGTAGTTGGCACTCATCAATATTATAAGAAAAAAAAAAGATGAAAAATAATGAGGTTTCTTATATTTTGTTTAAGGCGATTTCATTTCTACTATTGTATGTATGAAAACCTTCATCATTTTTAATCTTTTTAAAGGTAAAATAGTCCAGTTCTATTGCTTTGAGTAAATATTTAACAACGGTTCTATGTAAAAATTTTTTTAAAAAATCGTGAGGAACTAACACGCTTCTTTCAAATATTTTAAAAAATTCACATGAAATGTCAAAGTATGTTATATATATACCAGAGAAGCTCAATGACATCACACCATATTTACGTATGTATGTATGTGTGATGGGGTGACATTCACTAATGCCTAAAAGATCTATTTTGCTCCCTTATTTCTACTTAGTTCCTGAGGAAAGTCTCAGAGACTAGTAGCTCCTTTAGTCCTATTTCCCCAAGGATTTTAGGATATCTGCAGGCTTCAACTTAGGTAACTGTCCCTCTTCTATCCAGAAGTCTCCCAGGTGCTGTGCCCTAGGTTTCTGAATTGCTGTGCAATTCGCAAGTATGTGGATGGAGGTTTCTTCTTTCATGCCACAGAATCTACATTTTCTTCCTCCATCATTTTAGGCTTTTTCAGGTGCCTGTTCAGGCAATAAATATTTAGGTATTTTGTAATATTAGTTTAAACTAGAGAACAATTTGCCAGAACTTTTGCATAACGTGCTACGTATTTCTTACCTTATTCTCAATATTCCGTGAGAAAATTTGATAGCATTATGTGTTTTTATTAAACCCTCGGGTATATATTTACAATACCATCCATATTCACACATTTAACGGGAAATTCAATCGAATATTTTCAAGAAGCTTTCAGTTTTTTGCATATTCGGTTTATTATAAAAACGTCTATTATTATGGAACTGAGTGACCCTGAGCTACCAGATATTAAAAAACTAATTGTAGAGGGTAATCCAAATGTAACGGATTCACAAGCGATATACATTAACTAAATAATTATTTATTTAAAGACCCTGTTATTATTCAGTGTAAGCCATAGGTACGTGTTCTAACAGGTTCTTAGTGAAAATATTACGAGGGTCGTGTTAAAAGCTACTGTTTTTTTTTGTTAGAATATATCACAACAAATTATTTCAAATATGAACAATATTCCAATAAGTTTAAGATGTTTTTTCACACCACATAAATGAATTCTACAGGATAAATTGTGTAAAATGCATCAAAATGTTAAATGTTAAACTCAATATTTTCTATTTTAGATTTCTATATAATGTTCCATATTCTAACAAGTTACAGAAGTGGTGTTGAGGATCACATTATTTGACTACCCATTATACAATAAATTCGGGAATATGTCTACAGGCTCTTTTACAATTTTTATAAATTATAAATTCTAAAAGCCCAGCAGATTTTAAGCAGGTTTTTTACACATTAATATCATTTGAAAAAAAATGAACAAAAACTTGTATAAAAAACCTACATGGTAATTTTAAAATAAATTTTCTAAAACGAGTTTATTTTCATCACAGTCTATCGCAGAATTACATCTGCCGTTTCCTATTTCAGTTTGAGTGCAGTTCATCACAGTCGAAACAGAAAAAATGGTTTGTTTGTCGAGGAAATTAAGTAAAAAACAAAAATCTGGTGCGTGAAATATTTCTACTTATTCAAGTATGATGGTCAGATAAGCCAAAGTTAACTTTCAACACCAATTGCTTGTGATTTGTTTTCTACTTTCAAGTTAACAATTAATTCAGAAACGTGATTAAATAAAATAAATTAAAATATTCAAGAAAAATCAAAGTAAAATTTAAGTAGTTCTCCAAAGACGGTTGGAGGCGAGAGTCTAAAGCTCCAAGCTAATAATTCCTTTTTTAACAATAATTTGTGATATAATGTTTAAACTTAGCTTTACACTATATCCAGATCCAAAATTTGGTTGAAATGAAACGTTTTTCCCATTTTTTCACCCCTCACCTTTCCTGGTAACTTTTATTAAGAAGTGTTTTAATTGTACTGGCACATATTTCAACTTAAATGTCAAACTATTTAGCTTTTGCCATCAGTCCAACAACAGTAATTAATAAGCGAGAGAATATTTTCAACCCAATGATACTTGGTTTTATCCATATTATGTGGCTGTTAGGCGTTTGAGCACTATCCATAACTAAAACCAATCCTGTCGATTTCTGAAAATATTATTCATAACTCTCTAGCAGCTCCTTTCTTTTTTGGATCAAAATTTAAAGGAGTATCGTTCGACACTTTGTTTTTCAAGAGTAGAAATATCTAGCTCATTTTATTTATTTGAAACGTTTAATTCCATCTCGATAAACGCTCTTAAAGAAAGAAGTCTTCGTAGTTAATTGCCAAAACATCATCTGTCATTTATTTACTCCTCATAGTGTAATAGAAACATTGAAAATAAAGTTATAGAGACGCTATGCTATCACTTCCAACGTAAAATTGTTGTTGTATTCTGATAATTTAGCATTAAAACAACAATAAGTCTTCAATTTGTGAAGAAAAAAAAAGTTTATCAGGGAGATTTTGTCAAATGAAAATTTTTACTTTACTCAATCTGGAATTGTATTGTTTTATATATATTTGGTGAATGTGTGCGAGAAAGTGAGCAATGGGGACCATGTGCAGATTCTGTCACACCTAGAGGAAGCAGCTGCGGAGCACATCCTATGTCAGTGCCATTGCCTGGTGAATGTGTGTTTTCTTGTAAGCAAACGGCTAGAAATAAGAAGGTTTTGTCTGGGGGCTGATTAGTTACTAAAAAGGAGTAGGGAGATTGAAGAATGTAATCCATATCCAGAGGACCAGCCAATTAGCCGCCTCTTCAAATCTAATCTGTATATATTGGGCACAGATGGTAAAAATGCGAACCAGAAATGATGAATCATGTGATTGATTGATTGGTTGAGCACCAGCAGTCAGAGGTTTAGAGTCCTCGGCACCTCAGCCGTTTTGTGCTCTTGGTTAGGCCGTTTATGCGAAGACACAAGGGGCCCTTATCAAACTCAACAGTCTTTTCATCAGGTCCTTCTTGGAGAGATCCTCCCTTGGATGTTCTAGTCCTAGGAGTCTATATCTCCAAGATAATGCTTCACAATCAAAGATAATGTGAGAGGCTGTTTCCTCCTCTTCCTTGCAGAACCGACAGATAAGTTCCTCACTATAATATGCCTTAGGGTGTTGAATGAGGTGGTTGAGAAATAAAATGTAGAAGACTATACCGAAAATGGAACTTGATGTCTGGGCTGGAAATTTAGATACTGAAATTAAAAATTGCATTAATAGATGGCTATAATATGAATAAAACCACAAATTCCAGGGTAAGTTTATACAATGTGTTGTGTTTTTTTTATGTTGACGAAAACTATGACAAAACTTAAGAAATATGTTGTTGATCAAGCTATAGGCTCCTCAACTTTATACTATGATAAGCCCTATATAAAATTGAAATTCAGCTTAATACTATACGAACTGAAAACATTCGGGAAAAATGAATTTTAACTCAACGTGCCAGCAAATTTGTTTTTCGCATCTTTCTTGGCAGAGGTTCGCAATCCATAATCTAACGTAAGGTAAAAATGCCGTATATCTACATTTAGTACGTTTATTACGGTTTTATAAAAATAAAGTGTTTATACGTATATGCCAAACGTATTAAGTCAATAAATAAAAAGTCAGTGGCTTTTCGTAAAAATGTAAAACCACTCATTGTATAAAATTATTTGTGACCTTATTTTATATAATATTATAAAAAACGTTGAGATATGTCAGCTTTTGAATACAATACAACTTAATAAGTAAAGTGCACGTTAGAGGAAATTATTAAATGAAGGTGTAAAAGTATGGAAGACCCCATGTAGGAAACCCAGAGTTGACAAAAGGGCCAAGGCTGGGAAACCTAGTTTCGGCGTAGCTGTATTGGCCCATGCATGGGCCAGGCTGTTTGACCTAGCCTTGGCCATGACTATGGTTATCCGAGCTTGGGCCAAGACTGGGTAGCCCAGCCTTGGCCATGCCGATAATTACCCAACCGTGGCCATTTAATGGGGACCCAGCTAGCTTAGGCCGTTCGGTTACATACGGCGTGATTCGAGTATTTTCGTTCATCGCCAGTCATAATTGTTTTCATTATTTGTCAGGTCATTCCGAGCTTCAGTTATCCACTAACATTTTTTATCATTTAATACTACTTAAAATAACCATGTTTGCTGCGTATCTTAGAGTTCAAAGGTGGCCTTTGCTGAATAAAGGAGAAAAAGTTTTAAACAAAAAAACCAATACAGTTGTTAACGAGCAAAATTTAAATAATCCAAAAGCAAACATCAGCTTTGTGAGTGAGGTTAACGATCTTAGTAGCATAGACTCGTGTAATCTACAAGCGTTTAATAATAATTTGGATATTGATAATTATAATGATACTATAAGTACAAGTGATAATGATTCTGACAGTAGTAATGATAACGATTCAAAAAGTAGCAGCAGTGATTGTTTGAAACATAATAATGATGACCAACTTCCAGGTGATGATGCTTATAGTTTTTCACAGCATAATAGTGAAAAGGTGACAACTAAAAAGACATTAAGCGAAAAACTTCGCTGTTGGACATCAAATAATCTAAATATTTTAACATTAAATGTGGTAACAGTCCTGGGAATTAGGTCCAGTCCTGGCATTTAAGCATGGCCTAGTCTTGGCAACCGAGCCTAGTCCATCGTTATCACTCCAGACTTCTACCAAGACCGGGCCAAGCTTGGCCCAGAGTTCTACATATTTGTCTCAAGCTTAGGCCAAACTTGGCCTCTATGGGACCTTGTAATTTTGAAATATGAAGCTTAAAGTCGTCTACAATTTTGAATAACTTTTGTTTGGTATCTTTCATAACAGCGGACCTACTGAGCTTTATCACACTATTCACTATAATGAATTGAAACAAAAATGATAAATCGAAGTAGCTAGTGATAATTTGAAAATTCAATTAGCCGCTCATCATTTTCACCGCAAACGTCAATTCTTTGAAGGTTAGATTGAACCATTCTCTTAATTTTTGTTTTTGAAATAATCTGAATGGCTTTTCGTATTTTCTCGATTAGGTTGTTTCTAGTAGTGGGCCTATATAGCTGCAAAAACGAAGACCCCCCGGAAATAGTAGCATTGAACAGTTGAGTCTGGTGTTTTATTTGGCCCCAAAAATATTAGGAAACGTTTCACCAAAACAACTCGATGATAGTCTGAGATCTGCAATGTTAGTTTAGCTAGCCACTCAATAAGATATATTAAAAATTATAATTTTGAGTATATCAAACGAAAATGAAGATAAAACACTGCTCTTGACCATTGTGAATCGCTATATAATTTAAATTTTTGTTTAAAATAAGGCTACAAATAATTTTATTTCATAAGCCGTTTTCACACAGTATTGCTTTTGATGAATTTTAGTGTAATTTTGTTAAAAAATATATAAATGAAACAAAACAAAAATAAAATAGTTTAAAACATTTATTTCCAACTTATTTTCTGAATCTAAACAAAAAATCACTTTTTCTGGAAACCATCCCTGTTTCACGATGTAATTCTTCAGTCATTTCTCTCAATCCTATATAACTGTTGGTTCTCACTATTAAAATAAATACCACTTACCCAGAAAATGCGGAAAAAAGATCACGAATCATATTGGTAAATTGTCATAACTTTTGATGAACTAGTTAAGTACAAATTTGGAATCAAATATAATGTATGTTTAACGAATCATAGACAAGGAGATTAAATTATTAAAATACATATCGTTATAAACTTTGTAAATATATTAAGAAAATACAATCGTGTCGTTTTCATCATTTGCGAGAACCTGGTCAAATAGTTTGTGTTAAAAAAATATGATAAAAGTAATAATAAAAAAGCTTTTTTATGGTTTATTTTGCTTTTTATGTCGGGCTATATCAGTATAGTATCGGCATGAGATATAGTGATAAAAAGCGATACCTACATTTTTTATTAACAAGCAAGGACGTGCAGCAGGTACTTAAGGGACTTAAGTTGAAGTGAAGACTGCTGCACAGTGTGGAATTTTGGAAAAAAAAGTAAAAACTTGGCTTAAAAAAGGTTTGCGCGATTATAGTCTATTTCGGAAAGATATGGGATCATAAAATGGGGAATTCCGTCCAGTTCGGTGTCGGCCATAGGCGTAGGTCTTGAAATAGTATTGTTTGGAAGCGAAGAGGGATTTTTAAAAGAAGGTTTGCTAACCTTTCAGTCGTGCCATAAAATATCTTCGGGCTGATTCAGTAGTAGTTATGGATAACGCAAGTTATCATTCTCGACGCATAGAGAAGACTCCAACTTCATCTTGGAGAAAACAAGAAATTATTGACTGGTTAACCACCAAAAGTATTGAATTTGAAGATAATTTGATAAAAAAAGAACTATTAGCTATAGCAAATTTACACAAACATCGTTCTATGAAATACGCCGTGGAAGATATAGCATAAAAACATAGTGTAACTGTGCGAACTAAATCCTATAGAACTTATGTGGGCGCAAGTGAAAGGATTTGTGGCAGAACACAACACGACATTCAAAATGAAAGACGGTAAGCTACTGTTTCATCAATCCATTAAGGAGGTGACACCAGAGAACTGGCGAAAAGCAGTCCAGCATGTCATTAAAGAAGAGGAGAAAATGTAGGATCTTGACTACTTGATCGATCGGACCGTCGACCCGTTAATTATAACGTCAAGAGGAGATGACAGTTTCTCATATGACGAAGAATATTATGATTTTTTATAATTTAATTTCTGTATAATGTATTTTTTGTATAATGTTCAATAAAAAATAAGTGTACCTAATACTATGTACATAATGACTAATTTTTATTCTGTTAAAATAAAATTCTTTCCTTTTTACGAGTATCCTACCGGCACGCCTTTGGCACACTATTTTCAGTGTTGTTTGTGAATGGATAACAATAGGCTAAACCCATATATTGACCCCAACCCGGGTGGTACTACCTGCACTTGATAAAAAGAAAGAATTTTACAATGAAATCAATGTGAAACTAGGAAAGTGGCTTAAATATTCGTTGGGTCACTCTGTGCTCCCTTTGCATACCTAATGAGGTTTTACTACCCTATACCTTTCTGAAATAAACTATAATGAAATTTTTCATTTGATGTACCGCGATTTTTAAATTTTGAACTCTATGGGATTTTTCAAGAGGCTGTAAGTTATGGAAAAAATGATAGCTTATCGCGAGAGCTACAATAATCGCGCAAACCTTTTTGAAGCGGAGTTTTTACTTTTTTTTTGTTTCAAAATTCCACACTGTGTGCTGGGATATTCATTTCACAAATTTGATGAAAAAACATTAATATATTAATATTTTCATTACCAAATATCGAAACATTGATAAAAGATTCAAATTTTGTCTCATTTAATTTAATTTAATCACTAAGAACGTCCCACAAAATTTTTAAATAATAATAATTGATGATAATCATTAAAATGTTAATAATAAAATATTGTATCGTCTATGAATAATATAAAAAAAAAACCAGTTTTTAACGTTTAATAGCCAAACGAACTTTTTGACCTGCGTCTCTAAAAATATCAAAGAAGCATGTTAAAAAAATGTCCTTGTCTAATTTCATTGTTCCTCCACGCTTGGCATAAACGGATTTTTGGTTAAGTAGAGGCACTCATATAGATAGACAAATCTGGGATACGAAGGAAATCCGCAAAAATAAAAAGCCTAAAGGCGCGTACACATCTGGCGAAAGCATGTGGCCGAAGCCATTCGACCGAATTCATTCGATGTTTTCGGCGTTCGATGGAAAATTTCCTCTGCCGTCCACATAACGGAGAACGAATTCGTTTGCAGTCATTCGTTCAGTTTCGCGGGTATTTTTGGCGCGCGCGAACTTTTGTTGTAAAATAGTAAATATGGCGTCCGATGAGGATATAATTATTGCAAGTGCATTGTATATTATTATTAGCGAGGCGGAGGCCGAAGCAGTGAAAGAGCCCCCCAAAAAACAACGAAAACGGCGCTGGTGGACAACATCATTATTTAAAAGCAGAAGTCAGTATAGAGGGATAGACTTAATTAATGATCTCAAAGCTGAAATGGAATACGGACTTTTTCAAAATTTTTGCCGAATGAAGTCTACTGATTTTGAATGGCTATTGAATAAAATTGGTCCAAAAATCGCGAAAGAAGATACAAAGTTTAGAGAAGCGATACCGCCAACAGAAAGGTTAATGTTAACCCTACGATATTTAGCGACTGGTGACTCATATACAAGTTTAATGTATACTTTTAAAATTTCAAAACAACTCATTTCAAGGATGATACCAGAAGTTTGCTCTGCTATAATTGATGCGCTTCAAGAATACGTAAAAGTGAGTAAAATAGTTAAATATAATGCTTTAAATATTTATTAAAAAAATCTAGGGTTCTTGATATAAACCAATAAGTTTTAAACAAGAAGAATTAGTCCACTCCATTATCGCAAAATAGAAAATCAAAACAAAATCGGGACGACGCCGTTCGACACTTTAACTGGAAGCGTACACACTAAACACAGCCAAACGAATTCGTTCTCCAATTTTCTTTTGATGTACCGCCCAGTGAGCGAACTCTCACGAAGGCAAACACATGCCTTCGCTGTCGTTTGTTGGGCCGTACACATTTACCGAAGGCGTTCGGTCGAATGGCTTCGGCCACATGCGTTCGCCAGATGTGTACGCGGCTTTACAATAACAACACTCCTTGCAGATATTGAATAATTTTCTAAAATCAACCAGTTATTTTCGATAATTTCCATCAATCCACAAGCAAGGTCCCGTTGACCGTTAATGCTGATATTTCTTAACATCTCAATGGCAATAAAAATCTAACTACATTGGACAGGCGCATACTAAATCGCTTTAAGAACTAAAGAACACCTTCACTAACCGGGTCAATAGGACTATGTTATCGAATATTTTCAAACGAAATTAAACCACATTCAATTCATTCGCAATTTGGTACATAATTATTCCTTTTAATTTTATTTTAAACACTAAATTTCGCTAATAGGTATAAAACTAGTTAAGTGTGTAGTTCAACCAAATTCGGTTTCATATGGACTAAAAGGACAATAATCTCTTCTCTTTATGCGATTAAAAAACTTACATCTTTTGAGCGTTTTGTGGTATACTAATTATTTAGTTAGCTTTTAATGAGAATTTAAACTGAATTATCACTAGATGTCAAATATAACTGTTTAGTACTATTTTAACGCCTTACAATTTTGAAATTTTTTTTTTCAAAGAGCAGACCGTTCACTAAGAAGCAACAACTACTTCCCTGGCTATAAGCTCTGTCTGAGAGTTTCTGGAGGGATGATACCTTGTATAGTTGACGTAAAAGTTATAGTTCGAACTTAAAGTTGTCGGCTTTTTGTTTGACTCTACGATTAAGAGTATACCGCCACAGCCCAGTTAATATTATAATTTAAAATGCTTACTTAGTTGACGATAAATTCATTATTTAATGTTATAATTTCAAGTAATAATCGTTAATAGTTATTTAATAAACTAGTTTGTTAATGGAGGCGATTAATAAAATGTTTAAAGCACGAAGGAGCGATAGCGAGTGAGCGCCTTTAATAGTTTGACTGAACTATAACTATTTTTGAGAGAGTGTTGCAGGTGTTCTCTTTAGTCGGTGGTCTGACATCAAGAAAGTGAGTGTGTTTTTGTAAGGAAATTGTAAGTAAGTATACATATATTTATTAGCAATTATATTTTTGCTGTAAGAAAACCATTGAAAACTTGATTAAAATATTGGGATTCAAAACAATTAATAAACTTCAAACAGTCATGGAGAGCAGAAGAATAGTGGATATGCGGTATACATACTTGGAACAAGTAACTAAGTATAGAGAAGAAAACCGGCCAATTATCTATTTGGACGAAACTTGGTAAGATACACACGATACGGTTAAGAAAGGGTGGACTGATGGGTCAAAATACAGATACAATATAGAATTATGTTTTGTAAGGATACAAAATAATATTAATACATTTCAGAGTTTAGCTCCCCAATATAACTTGAAGGGGATATACGATTAGATAGCTGCACAACATGTTTTACGTCATCTATACTGATGAGGCGCAAATACACTAAAAACGGTCTACAAGTGATGTTTTTCTTTTTAATTACAAACCAGAATGGTTGGTTATATATTGCAGATATAACAACCGATAACTTAGAAATGTAATCCAATATCTTTCGAGGCATATAGCCAGGGAAGTAGTTGTTTCTTCTTTTCAAATTATTAAGGCACTATTATCTTTGACATCTATTGATAACACGCTTTACTAAAATGACAATTTTTTACAGAAAACTGTAATTGAGAAAATGAATTATTACAATTTTTTTTCTCAACGTTTCGGAATTTTAAAAAAACTGTCTATGGGGATATTTCGAATATTGAGGCTGTAAAAAATTGTCGAAATCCATTCACAGTAAATTAATTCTTTGACAAAAATATTTGTGAATGTAGGAATATTTTGTGTATCTAATAATATTCTTATAGTATGATAGTCTACGATCTATTGTTTATCATCAAACTGACTTCAGTTAAATTGAATAAAAAAGGATAACAAAAAAATTGTTACAGCTTCACAATTCCGGATCTCCAGCGAATCCGATTGTATATTTTTTTTTCAAATTCTGAAATCGCGAAAAAATAAAATGTGGAATATTCAATATTGTTAATTTTATAAGATGTCACAATAAATAGTTCTACTTAACTAGGTGATCTATTTACATTAATATATATATATTTATATAAATTTCTCTATTAAAAATATTATAAATATACTCTCTTAAGTAGGAAACAAAAATAATAGTTTAAAACTTATGACTAAGGCGTTTCTAGGTGCTGATAAAATGTGTGTGCCCTTATTGAGATTTGTTCCTTAGTGTTTTCATCGATGAATAATACAGGTTTGTCCATAAGTGATGAAACAAACTAAAATTGAATGTTCGTCATCAATATTTCACTATCACTAGCTTCAATGTAATATTGATATTAAAAAAAATTGGGGGTGGCAAAATGGAAATGTAAAAAAAATTCACAGTAAACTGAAATATTCTGAATATACCAAACAATCCCTCAAAACCGTTATTTTAAAATGCTGTTATATTCAATTTACTGCCAAAAAAACATTTATATTGAAGTAAGATTTGAGCATATTTTATTTCAGTTTGTACCGTTACTTACGAACCACCCTGTATAAGACCATCTACAAGTAAATTGACAGTTTCTGTTTTTAGTACCCTCAGATCTTCGATAAATACCTATGATAAATTATTTCATTTCTATACGATTCTAATTTGAATGATAAGAGAGGAAATATAAAACTGATTCAAACAAACTTAACCGTACTCCAAAGTAAAGGTGGATTCATGCAAGCAAAAATTAAAACTTAGATTAATTTAAAACTAAAAAGATAAAACCATGTAATGTAATGTAGATGGTCACCTATGAAGCCTTAGTTTGGTGGCCAAAAACAGATCAGAGGACAGCCGAATTGGAGCTATCAAAACTTCAGAGGCTTGCCTGTCTGTGCATAACAGGTTCTATGAGAAGCTGCGGTAATGGAAGCAATTCTCAATCTTCCGCCTCTTGATCTGCACGTTAAGGCCAAAGCGAGAATGGTTGCATACAGACTGGAATGCAATGGGAACTGGCATGAAGGAACCAGCTTCTTAAAAGGAGAAGTGACAACATGTTCGCCACAATCAACGACAACCAACCATACCATATCCAGCTAAACTGGGATGGGTTAGAAGCAAGCTGTCAGGAAGGAACGTTGGTGTTAGATTAGATTTTATGAGGTGGCTTTTGGCCTATTCCTCTGTGACCTTTTCAGATCTATTGTGGTCCTCTAAACTCTAGATTACATTCTCCAGCCTGACTATTTTTAAAAAGTCTATTAGCGTGGAGACTGAACCTTTCATATAGCTCTCTGCCAATGGCTTTTCTTCGCCTAATGCAAAAAACCGCACATTTGCCAGGCTATCGCACTGACATAGAATGTGTTCTGCCGTTTCTTCTTCTAGGTGACAAAACCTGCACATATCTTCGTTTGTCAATCCCATCAGCTTTAAATGCCTATTGAGCTTACAGTGCCCCGTTAAAAGACCCACTACAGCTTTAACAGTTTTCCTGTCTTTGGCCATCAGATCTGCTGTACATTTTGGCGAGTGTTCTAATATGAACTGTTTCGCTTGCTTCTGTCCTGGTGAGTTCCTTCACCATTTCAGAGATTTGTGGGCGACCCACTTCTTTGTTTGTTTCCTTGTTATGGTTTTTGCAACGCCGCAGAAGGGTTCCGGCCCAACGAATGGCATTGATGAGCCTTTCTTGTAAATTTCATCTGCTTTTTCGTTGCCCTTATGCCCCGGTACCCAGGCTACCGTAACATTGCTACGCTCACCCAGTGTGTTTAGGGCCCGCACACAATCCCATACTAGCTTAGAATTGACCTCTACGGAGTTGAGTGCCTTTAGCGCTGCTTGGCTGTCTGTGAAGATGGCAATTTAACGATATGTTCTCTTCTGCCTTTTAATTTATTCCACACAGTGGTGAATCGCCGTCATATCTGCCTGGAAAATTGTGACGTTCCTTGATAGGCTTACTGGGAAGGCTATCCCTTGCTTTAGCCCTACTATACCGGCTCCTACGCCGTCTAACGTCTTTGACCCGTCTGTATACCAAAAAAAAACGCATGTACGCATGCACGTTGGTGTGGTACACAGACAGATCTGAGACTGACATTGGAACAGGAGCCGGAGTCCATGGTACTAGACCCAGGTGCAATATCCACGCATCGTTGCGGAATCTTGCATCTGTATTCCAGGCAGAAATCTACGCTTTCGACATGTGTTTGAAATTGAATATCGAAAGGGGGTATAGTGGCCAAAAGATCCTTATACTCTCTGATAGACAGGCAGCACTAAAATCTTTAGCATGTTTTCAGTTCAGATCTAGACTGGTCTGGTAATGTCTACAAAAACTATTAACCCCGGCCAACCATAATAGAGTTACTCTTAAGTGGGTCCCGGGGCAGAGGGCATTGTAGGAAATGAAAAGGCAGACATCCTAGTCTAGCTAGGGTCTGAGACTGCATTCACTGGTCCTGAACCAGTATTTGGGATATCCAAAACTGCTGCACGTGGTTGTATATCTCGGTGGACTCAAATTAAACATCAGTCGTACTGGAGACACGTGCCAAAACACAAGACAACTACACTTGAATTTTTGTAATATAACAAATTCTATAAATAAAATTTATTTCCACAGCAGTGTTTACATAACTTACCAGATGAAAAATCCTAACAATAATTCAAATTTCAGAAGCGCATTATCTAGTAGGTACTACGTAAATATTTTCATATGCAAATCACATTTCTTGTGATAACATTATTTGATTTATCTAGTTTAATTTGCATTTAAAAATAACAAAGGGAAAGATCGTGGAAGAGCTGTTGTCAGGCACTAAATGAAATAGGGAGTTAAGTTTGTTGCTTGGCAATTTTGCGAATGACATTTTTAACAAAACCACAAGCCGTAGGCGAGTGGTTTTGGATTAAATGTCATTCGCAAAATTACCTAAAAGCAACAAACTTAAATACGACAAGAGAAAAATTTTACCTTACAAAATTTTTAATTGAGTGGTATTCGACATGACTATTTCACGAGAGAGAATTTTATACACATAGATTTGATATATTAAACGTCAAAAAATTGCCGCGACAAGACAAAAAATTGCAAGTTCAAAACCTTCAAATTTTGTCAGTTAACAATTTACTCTAGTGAAATAGTCAAAATAACTCATTTTTTGAATGGTTGCAATTGCGTTCATACCAACGTAGCGCTACAAGAGTGATAATCAATATCCACCGATCAATGATGCATAAACTGTCATTTATGACAAATATTGATAAACATATAAAACGACAACATATTTTTGTTTGAAGATATTTTTATCTTTAAAATGAATGAACACCACTGGGAACTATTAAACTAAATTTTAATAAAAAATGAATAAATAATTATTGAAGTTATATATCAAATAAAATTAGGTTGAAGGCTACACGCCAAGTCCAGTGTTGAAAGAGTGCTGCAAAAGAGCATTAGAAACAACCAGCCCATGAGAGAAGTTTGAAAAAAAGATGAAGTTAGACCGTATACTCTATTCAAATTTCACTTACGTTCCGTCAAAACAATATCACCACCAATTAACAAGCGTTTTGCATTTATTGCGTGTTTTTGCTCATACTGTACGTAAATGTGTTCGGAATAGAGTATAGATCTTCAATAAACGATAGATATTTTGGGTTTTTTATGAAAAATCACAGAAATCAAAACCAACTTTTGGTTGCAGCTCACATTTCGAAATGTTTTAGACATTTTGAAGGAATACTTCAATAATTATGATTTATTTATTAGGAAAAATCTTGTTCACAAACGATTTAATTTTATACATGTTGATATTATTACGAACTCATAATATAAAACATCACTTTGGCAATATTCCATACTGAAAGGCTAGTAGGTATACATGTAGCTTTGCTACGTTGCCGGGTTGCCAAAAATAATTATTTTGATGAAAATTGTATTGATTTTTGAAAATTAAGTTAATTTGAAACAATAATGTGCTGTAAATTGAAACTTAATTTTTCATAGGTAACTGAGGTTATGTTATTATTGGTTATGAAAATATGAGGTGCAGTTTCAAAGAGCAAACTGTCAAAATACACTGAAAACCATTCTTTATTTGAAAACAAAGTAACAAATCTCTTACAAAAGGAGACACAGCATGCAGTTTTTAACATAAAAATCTCTTTGACGTACCTCTTAACGTATCATACAAATATGTATATAAATATTAATATCTATGGAAACTATTTGTATATGATTATTGCTATATATTTCCTGTGGTAAACAACGTAAATTTCTCTAAAAAACACAACATAAAAGGAACATACGACTTTGCAGGACAATGGATTGTTTATTTGCGGCTTATATCCAAACACCCAGTACTACCACAACCAAAAATATTAATAGCTGAGAGAATTTCATAAAATTATAATTTTGTACACTTAGCAACTGATTTGAATAAAATGCAAAGTTGATAAATATAAATCTACCAAAATTTATAATTAATTTGTACTTTGCATCAATTTTTAGACACAAAGTATTAATTTATTGCCATTAGGCTAGTGACCTTATAATTTGCATATTTTTTTGGATCACATCTTAGACCCTGAGGACGAAACGAAGATAGAAGAAGAATCTTCATGTCGCTGCCAGTAAAACTACGAGTACAAATATCAGTTTATTACAAAAAATACATCAGTACAAAGACTCAGGTGTAAGGAAGAGTGACTTTGTGTTATTATAGTGTAGGCGTGCTTTCATAAGAGTCATGTTTTTCCACTCCCAAAATACTACAACACATTAGTTGTGTTGAAGTCACAATTAAAAAAACGCATTAATTCTGTTAAACAGAGTTTAGATTTTTTGGAAATAACTCGGAAACGATAAAAGATAATCGAAATTTGAAGAAAGGAAGTAATTTCCAATAAAAAAGTCTCAATACCTGGAAGTCTTCTGCGTAGCTATTTCAGAATGCGCGCGCTGCCTCTAAAGCCGGCATCACACGTCGCGTGAAAGCTTGAGGAACCGGAAGTTTCAGCCTAGCAGTGACTAAATTTTTTTTGTTGATCCGTTACCGAACAGATATCGCTATTATTTTATGTTAGGAATATATAATATAAGAGCAAAACGAAGAAAAAAAGGGAAAACGATGGTAGAGAATATGAATTTGTGAACTAAACTACAGAATAAAGTATAATAAACCAACAGATGTCGAAAGAATAATTATTTATATTCAACACTCTATGAATTTTTGAAAAATAATATTTTTCAAAAACAGTGGACGTTCAACTAAGGAGCAACAACTACTTCCCGTGCAATATGCACCACCGGATATTGAATTACACTCCAAAGTCAAACGGGGTTGGTATATCTACAAGATATTTTAAAACCGACCATTCTGGTTTGCGATTAGAAGGAACAACACAACTTGTAGACCGGTTTCGGCGTATTTGCGCCTCATCAGTACAAGGTAATTGCTGTCCGTCCGAGAGTCTCTTATCCCAGACTGAAGAATACACTTCAATCACAATCAAATAATGTCTTCCAGTAACGGAAATGTAAAGATTGTGACAGCTACTGGAAGACATATATTGATTCTTCAGTCCGGGATTAGAGACTCTCGGACGGACAGCACATACCTTGTACTGATGAGGCGCAAATACGCCGAAACCGGTCTAAAAGTTGTGTTGTCCTTTCTAATCGCAAACCAGAATGGTTGGTTTTAAAATATCTCAGTTGAACGGCCACTGTTTTTGAAAAATGTCATTTTTCAAAAATTTATATGTTGAATATAAATAATTATTCTTTCGACATCTGTTGATAAATCACTTTATTAAATACGACAATACTACAGGAAACTGTAATAAGCTTTATAATAAACCACCTTTAAATATCGGGAAGCACCAAATAATATCAATGCGTCAATGTTGCCAAATCTCTGCCATTTTTCTGGTGAATTTTATTAATAGTTGATCTTTCATGAAGTATAATTTCTCTAGTAGTCTTCAACTATTTGGATATTTGCCGTAAACAAACGGTTGTGGTGTGGCAACGGTTGCTGCTACTATTTTAATCGGCAAATCAGTGAACAATGACAATCTGTATATACTATTCAAATAATCAACCATCCATACCACTAATCCCTGCACTCTAATACTGCAAAGGTACACTATTCCGTCAGAATAGATGATCCAAGGTTGTGGTAAGAATAAGATTTTTAAAAATCATTGGAAAATCCTCTTTTTGGATAAATTTTTTTTCTTTTCTGGTTATAAAAGTAGGTATAATAAACATGTGTGAGTGGTGGTCGATTTTCTGGTAAAATTAAATCAACCAGCAACAGATATTCTCATATGAATAGTTCAAATAAAAGTATATTTCATATTATATCATAAAAAAGGGTCTATGAGATTGAAGAAGATATAAAAATACAGAGAGCAAAGTAATTTGAACATATATGGAGAGTTGCAGAAGAAGTAATTTCCTTGTTTTAGTATGACGCAATGGAAAGATTGATAAAGATATGTGAAATATGGATTTAATTTGGTAACAACCAACAGCAAATACTTTTCTTCTTTCAATAAATTTTTGTGACTGACGTACAAAAAAAAACTTACACTTACCACGTTCCAAAGGTCTGTGGAATGAATGTCAAACAGGCAGAAGTTCGTCAAATTACTACTGACAGAAATATGTTTGCGTTTCTTTTGACAATGAATGTATAAAATACGTTTTATGTACTATATAATTCAGGATATTGCTTTCCTTTACTTTATGCACCCATTATGATATGTTTATGAATTCGGTTTCTGCTTTCTTAATTTGATTACCAATATTTTTAGAGCTTAAATATTCAAGGCTCTAAAAAAGTGTACAAGGTCAATAATTCGGACAAAAATCATGAGCATAGTTTAAGTACCTACTTAATTTCGGCAATCTAAATAATCTATTTAATAATTATTGAACTGTGCTGTGAAGGATTTTAATTCGAATAAAACAAATTGATGATTTCTTCTAATAGCGTAGTCAAAGTACACAAAATATCCGTAAAATGCCGCAAAAAACTTTAAAATTCAAAATTGGGTATTTAAAAGGGTTGTGATTAACATGTGAAAAACTTTACAATGCTAGGCATGCGGTTTTCCGGAAAATCGTCGAGTGAAAATGTTTGTTTTTGTTTTTTTGCTCTAATTGTTTAAATAATGAAAACACAGAAGAATGTTGGAATCAAAAATTGTAGCTAATACATTTATCTACAAAATTTGTCTGATCATTTTTTTTGTATCTGCATTAGTTTTTAAAATATATACGAAATTTCCATAGTAGTATTTTAGAATATCATCACTTTTCATGTTTTTAATTTTATGACAATGACATTTAGAAAAAAAATTTTCATATGAAATGTGTTCTAAAATGGGATATCCACAAATAAATTGATAAAAAATAATTTTTTTTTTAACTTTTTAATGTATTATCATCGATTTTCCATGCTCTCTCACCTGCTTTTTCAGCTTTATTTGTGCTCCCTTCTCTTTCTTACCTGAGCCATAGGTGTGTTCTTTTGTATCGCGATCACTTCTTAATAGGTTCATTATAAAGTTCACAGATTTTTAGATAATATCATTAACGGTATAAAAAGTTATAGAAGGTTTCCTGACAGACCTCTGATTTAAGTATTTATTTTAAATAATTTTCTATTATTTAAAAAAATTGATATTTTTAGAAAAACTGTATAGTAGTTTGGAAAGTAGATGCTTCAAAGTGTTTTGTAGTAAAGTTTCATTGAATTATATTAATTTCGAAAAAAGATATAATTGAATGAAGTCTAAAAAAAAACAAGTAAAATTAAGCATGCAAAAAAAACAGATTTTTAAGAAGAATTCGTTTTAATTTCTAAATATTGATGGCCTTGCTTTTATAATAATAATGTTTTATGCTCATTTGCAATGCTAAATCCAAAAGGAATTTTCGCTGGGATAAGTATTAATTAAATAAGAATTATAATAAGCTGATATTACAGTCAGAAAATCTACTTTATCAAATTTGAAAGTATTTATATCTAGAAGTTGAGATCTTTCTTTACATTTTACATGAGTTTATTTATTTTTTCAGAATGTTATAAGCCCAAAATTATTAACTATTAAGTCGAGCGGTTAATAAATTTGGCTCACGGTCCGTTCGCGCGCGTAACCACGAATTGAATACCACTGAAATTAATTTTATCTCGTAAAATTTTCAATTTACAGAAAACCTTTCTAGACAAAATTTGTAGATAAATGCATCAGCTACAAATTTTGATTTGGAAGTTTTCCTGTATATTTATTATTTAAACAATTAGAGCAAAAAAACAAAAACAAAAATGTTCACTCGACGATTTTCCGGAAAATTGCATGCCCAACATCGTAAACTTTTTCTCACGTTAATCACCACCCTTTTAAATACCCAATTTTGAATTTTCAAGTTTTTTGTATTTTTTGTGAGGTTTTATGTGTACTTTGATTAGGTTATAATTATTTTATAAATTTTTCTTGTACAAAAACTTGTTTTCTAATTTCAATTATTTTTATCTTATTTTCTTAGTCTACATGTTTTTCAACTCCATATCTCAATACATATATTTCTGCCAAGGAAAAAACTTTACAGCGGTTGAATATTTAAACTCTTGTAAAATATTATTATGATTTTTTCCTTTTAATTCTCGTCAAAAGAAATACAAAACATCAACAGTAAAAGGTCGGGAGTCGAAACCTTTTTTTAAGAACTACTTACCTATACTAGTAAAGTACCATTTAAATAAAAAAGGTAATAATACTATCACAGCTCTCACATCTCGCAAAACATAGCTCTTAGTTTTTTTCAACGAAAAACATCTCAGGATTGCCTGACCAGAGCAAAACACTGCACTGATTGCTTCGACGCGAAATAAGTGAACTCTCCTGTAGGTATTTTATCATTTTTAAGCTGCTATAAATATATTGCTTTAAGTTTTGGATTCAAAGGAAGAACTTTGATGAAATATTAAAACAATGTTGAACGTGAAAATTCCTTTTTGAACAACAGTAAATTTCCAGCTGCAAATAGAATTTTTATAATAATTTACATATTACTCGTATTAAGGTAGGCGCGCACCGTACGGTACGGGATTGGATATCCTCAAGAAACCATTTTTTTTTTTCATGAAAAACGGAAAAGGATTTTATGAATCAGAAAAATTATGTATCTATTATCAAATAAAAAGGTGAATTGCAACACCTTTTCAATTTTGAGATATTTGTAGTTAAAACTAATCAAAACCCCATTCAACATTATTTTACCATCAATCGTCATCCTAAATATTATATAGGAAAGGTAACTAGAGAAACTTCAGGAAGGTTCACTTTAACTCAGGAAACCTACATGGATGTGGTGATATTTATATAATACAACAATGACGACACATAGTTTAATGTGGACTCTCCTCTTCGGTATCCAACTGGTTAGGAGACAGGAACTTACGTACGTACTTGGGATAATGCGTCTTTTCGTGCGCTTTCAGAATGGTCGACCGCGAAAATGTTTTACCACACAAAGCACACCTAAACGGTCGTTCACCGGTATGAACACGACAATGGTCCTTCATATGGTGTCGAAGTTTAAACGCCTTACCACAAAACTCGCACTTAAAAGGTCGATCGCCTGTGTGAACAGGAAGATGAGTAATAAGAGAACTAACATCTGGAAAAGATTTTCCGCAGAATTTGCAAAGCACCACGCCACTAGCTCCGCTACCCAATGCCGCTACAGCGGCTTCTTTAATATCCAAGTCCATAGGAGTAGGTGGTTGATCAGTAGGATCAGGTGGTTCGTGAGGAGTTGCTGATAACCGTCCAGTAAAGTCCATGAATCCTAAAGGTTCTGGTATATTAAGAGGACTTACATGAAGCCTTTGTTCCCGGTACTTCAACGTTTCCAAACTGTGACTCAATATATGTCTAGTGAGCTTACTTTGATGCGGGAAGGAATTGCCACAATACATGCAGGGATACATTCTAGGAGATCCGTCACCAGTTTCTTGCTCCTGCAACCAAACAAAAGAACAATCAACTTCTTGGAGGTGCCTCTAGAGGTAGTGGATAATTCTGTGCGGGTCGTCACAAGAAGTTGACGTTCATTTTTGTTTGGCTGAGGGAAGCAAAAAGTGTGCCACCAAAAAAAAAATCATAAAGCTTCGTAAGTCTCCAATTTTTGTTTTTAGAAATATTGTTGTGGAGCTGGAAGCGTCTTCTAATACTTTTTAGCCAAAATGATTGTCAACTTCTTGACGGCACACGGGATTACATATTTAAATATTTGCTTTGCTTTTATTTAAGAGATATGTAAACAAAAAATTGCTCAAGTTTCAATAATAAAAAGCATACAACAAAAATAAATATAACAGGTACAAATAAAACAGAACGACTGCAGACATGCAGCCTCGGTCGAGTGTCTGAGAGGGAAATGTTACAATATAGAGTACGACCAAAAATATAGGGATCACCACTTAAGTAAACAGGAGGCGGTCAATTCTACATACTTTCTTATTATTTATAATTTTTATCATGAAGGCTAGATGGAGAGATCGAACTCATACGGAAAAATTGACAAAATTCAAATCAATTGGTCATGAATACGGGGTTGGGTAAAGTAAATATCTTTTAAACGAAAAGAACGATATTTATGAAAATTTGCAGGTAATTGCAATGGAACAAAACATGGAACATTTTTTTGTTAATAATATACTTCCGGTTTAACCGGAAATGCCATCAACACCCTATATATTTTTACAGATTTTGAAAGAGCTTGTTATTTTGAATTCATAGATACTGAGTTTTGAAAACATTTTTAAAAACGAGGAATATAGCACTTTAATCAACCTCCTTTGAGTTTTTTGCATTAGAGCAAAAAACTATTTAGATAAACTAATTGATGTTGTTTGTATGCATAGTAATAAATAAACGAGTACTGTTTAGTACGTCTTTTGTTCTCCAAGTGTCAAATTCTAATTGACGGAAATACATTTTAGAATTTAGAATGGTTCAATTAAGTGAAAAAGAGAGTATTGAAATTTTAATGATGATCGGTTATGGTGTACGTGTTAGAACTCATGAAGAAGTGTGTCATATTTTTAATAATTTGCATCCGGAGAGAAATCTTATATCACGCTCAACAGTAACTAAAACATTTCAACGTTTTAATACAACTGGGATGGTAAAAAATTTGCTAAAACCTGGAAGACCGCGGACTGCAACGAACGAAACTGTTTAACAAAAAATTGCAATCGATTTAGAAGAATCACCTCAAACTTCCACCACAAATTTGACACTAAACCATGGTATCAGTCGTAGTTTTTTCCGATGAGGCAACTTTTTGTTTAAATGGAACAGTTAATCGCCATAACTCAAGGTATTGGTCAAATTCCTCATTGGAATCATGAAGCACATAGCCAGCATCCACAGAAGTTAAATGTTTGGATGGGAATTGTCGAAACGAAGCTTATAGGCCCATTTTTTATCGACGGAAACTTGAATGGTGACAAGTATTTGAATGTACTAAATAACGAAATTATTCCCGCACTTCAACAGAATGGGCAATTACCTCAAAATGTTTGGTTTCAACAAGATGGAGCACCTCCCCGCTATGATAGACGGGTTAGGGATTTTCTGGATGCGAATTTTCCAAATCGATGGATTGGACGTAGAGGATTCATAGAGTGGCCTGCTCGTTCTCCGGATCTTAGCCAGTTAGATTTTTTTCTTTGGGGTTATCTAAAATCACGTGTTTACGTTAGACCACCAACAAACTTACAGGAATTGAGACAAAGAATTATTGATAAATGTGAACTAATACGTGGAGAAGTCTTGGAAAGAGTGACTCAAGAATTTGTTAATAGGATGGCATATTGTAGGCAAGTAAACGGCGAGCATTTTGAACATTTGAATTAATTTTGTTTCTGATTATTCCAAAATAATGAAATGTACACCTATTGTACAACTAACAGTGAGTTATTAGTCGTTTTTACAAATGTTCTTACACTAAACTCAGTATGTATGAATTCAAAATAACAAGCTCTTTCAAAATCTGTAAAAATATATAGGGTGTCCCATTTAAATTAAAGAAGTTGATGGCATTTCCGGAAGTATATTATCAACAAAAAAATCTACATCAGATGCATTTTGTTCCATTGCACTTACCTGCAAATTTTCATAAATATCGTTCTTTTCGTTTAAAAGATATTTACTTGGTTCCATCCTTTATCACAACCCCGTATAATAGTGAAGATGATGCAGTGTTTATATTGCCAGGAGTTTTATTTCAACTTCCAACAGATGATGGTGTTTATCATGCCATGGGTAGGCACACATTTTATGAGCTGATATTGATAGCGAAAACCGAGAAACAATTTTATTAGACCCATTAAAGTCATTTAAGAAAAACTTATGTAAGATTTACAATTTTTCCCTGGATTTTTTCAAATTGTATTGATCTAAAATTGTTGAAATAAAAAGTCCACATTCGTGGGGCACAATGGGAAAATTACTAAACTATCTCTATCTTTTTGTACTTTTCTGGGATTATTTTGATATGTTAAAATAAGCATTAAAGGTGTTTCATTCAATCCCGGGTTCCTCTAATGCAAAACATATATTTTTCGGACATGGATTAAAATATATATGAATTTACCATTTAATTGATGCATGACATACACGCCTCGTAAATAACCAACAAAAATCACACTATAAGTGATGAAAAGCACGGATTTTGCCCACATATTCCGATAATCGTGGACAAAAAATGGCTGCATATACTTATTCTTTTCATTTTTAAACAGATTTTAGAAAACTACATTTGGTTGCATATCTTCTTCGAGGATAGAAATATAAATTCAAATTTTTTCATACGTCATAGTCTCCTCAAAACACATCGACAGTATTAATTTTGTCACGTTCTAATTAGTCAGTGGCGTGGTGCCAGGGTTTCGTAAACTTTTGTTAAACCATATTCCTGAAATATCCTGCAATTCTTGACTGAATTTTCTACATAAAAGGTACTCTTGGTTGAATTAATCGCTATAACACTCCATTTTCAAGTTGTTTAACTTTTTTTTTCAATAATACACCTTTTTGTTAATCTGATTATGGTTTATAATATTTTTTTTTTCAGTTAAATTTGCCTGTATGAAATTAAATTAACAATTTTCAAATCACTCTTCTCAATCGTATGACTATGAATTACAAACCCATAAAAAAGGCATGTGTTTAAATTATTTTGAATATTTATTTAAAAAAAATACAATGTAACAAGTATATTATTGCAAAAAAAGTTAGAAATATTGAAAACGTGGTGTTATAGCGAGTTTAACCAAAAAGTATCTTTTATGTAGAAAATTTATTGAAGAATTGCAGACAAAAATTTTCACTTCTAAATACAGGGTGTTCCAAGAATATGGTGTAATGAATGTTTAGGAACCTCTGATACCAGGCCACGACGAAAAAAGCGCGATCAACAGAAGAGCAACAGATTCAGGTGCACATGGAGAACGATTAAATAGTCACCTCGATTGGTTAAAACAGCCGGAAATTGAAAAAAAAAGATACCCTATCTCCTGCTCCCCGCATTTCACACTTACCAACACTACAATACGATAGCATTTTAGAACATTAACTAATTAAAGTCTAACTATCATCCGTTCTTTACCAGTAAAAAATGAAAACTGAATAGAATATGACATGTGCCCTCCAGAGCAATATGGCCAATCTGTCAGACACATCATTCTAGAATGGTCTATTACCAAATAATACAGCAGCGCATGTCTGAAAGTCGCCATTTTTACAATAAGATACTTGTCATTCTTCACTTTGTCGACCAATTATAAATTGGATCATTTTCTCAGTGTATCTATTTACCAAGTTATCAAAACATTAAAAAGATTGCATCGGGCTTCATTTCTTGTTTGTTTATTCTTTGCTATTACATACGAGGATATATTGAAAAATTCTTAGCCTACTATAGGAACAACCAAACAAAATTTCAATGTCAAAATATTTAATTACCCAACATATTCTCCTCTTAATTGGATACATTTATTACAGCGAACCTGCAACGTCTCTAGACCTTTCAAAAAAAATGTTTCTTCTTGCTCTGCAAACCAGATCTCCACAGCTTTTATTACCTCCTCGTTGGAAGAAAATTTACGACCTTTTAAACTTTTTTTTAGTTGAGGAAAGTGATGATAGTCGGACGCAGCCAAATCTGGTGAATAAGGGGGGTGTTCTAGTAATTCAAACCCTAAATCACGAATTTTTTGCATGAAACATGAGATTTGTGTGCAGGGGCGTTGTCCTGCAAAAACAAAACACCTTTGGATAGCTTTCCGCGTCTTTTCTCTTTAATTTTTTCCCGTAGAGTGGTCAGTAATGTCGAATAGTAATCTCCAGTTATTGTTCTACCCTTATACAAAAAATCAATCATGATTACTCCATGGCAATCCCAAAAAACTGGAGCAAGAATTTTTCCAGCAGATTTTTGGACACGAAACTTCGTAGGTCTTGGAGAACCAGAGTGTCGCCATTCCATCGATTGTTGCTTTGTTTCTGGATCGTAGAAATGTACCCAAGTCTCATCCATAGTAACAATTCGGTTTAAGAAGTCTACATCAATTTCAAACCGAGCACAGATCGAACGCGATGCTTCTACCCTTGCACGCTTTTGGTCAACATTCAAACATTTGGGGATCCATTTTGCAGCAATTTTTCTCATTTCCAAATTGACGTGTACTATATGATGAACGCGTTCGTATGAAATATTCAGTGCTTCAGATATCCGTTTTAGCCCAATTCGACGTTCTGATAAAATCGTGTTATGAACTGCATCGATATTTTCGGGGACTGACACAGAAACTGGCCTTCCCGATAGGTCTTCATCTTCAATGGAAAATTTAGCTCTTTTGAAGCTTGCAGTCCAATTTTTCACGGTCGCTTACAAAGGACATTGATCACCAAGGGTATTAAGCATATCTTCGTAAATCTGCTTACCTCTTAACCCTTTTAAATATAGGTACTTAATGATGGCTCGATACTCCAATTTTTCGATTTCCACAATTTCGGTGGACATCTTTTTTCTTTTTATTTATTACTGATACTTCTAATAAGTTATTGTTCGTTGCGATGGTAACGCAATATTTTGTTTATGCATGGAACTGGTCTAGGCTAACTAGATATCAATACATCCTCGTACATTGAATTTTATTTGAAATAATAATTAAATTAATTGATTGTACAGTATTAAAAACCATAACTCACCGAATCTTGCGGATTCCTTGAAAACTCTGAAGGACTTATTGGAGGCTTTTTATCTTCTCCTCCTCCCCAATCGACTTCTTTTTTAAGACTCTGTAATCAAAAAAATTGAGGTTATAAAATGCAGTTATTGATCTTTTAGCAAAGTTTGAAGTTATTTAGTTACAAATCGATTTTAATGTTGATTAAACTTACCAGAGGCACTTGTTGGACTGGAGGCAAATTCGAAGGACCTGGGAGAGGTTCGCAGTTAATAGACGGTGACAATCTATTGCACAACGGACCTGGTAAACTGATAGAGGAACATGTAGCTACCAAATTATTACTATTGTGAATACTCATATCGTTAGCACCAAAATCATTGGAAATTGATTGAGAATTGCTTTCTCCGGCAGGAGATAATTTTTCTTCCTTCTCTATTTCCCGATCTCTATCTCTATTATCCTTTTCCCGTTCTCTATCTCGTTCCAAAGGAGATTTGCATATTCGAAGGTTTTGTACTGAAGATGGCGAATTCTGAGAATCTTCCAAATCATCTGGTGTAATTGGTCGCGACTGTTGCGACCGCCTGGTTGTGAGTTCTTTGGGCTCGGTTTGTTCGGGAAGAGGTTTATATTCTCGTGTCATTTCGGCAAGACCTGAAACAAACATTTAATAAAAATAGACATGTTTTTTTTTGTAGAAAACTATTTAGAGAATCGTTGGACATCTGGATCCCAATTCTTGAGCGTTTGTAACACTCAATAAGGTTAGGAATATTTCAAAATATTATTCAATAGAGCTTTTTGCTTTTCGCACTCGCTTGGTAGTGTTCTTTATGCAGCATTTTTGAGAATTGGTCTACACCTGCCTATATAAAAGAGATGTCTCCTAGTGACCTGTCCACCTTGCAGAAAAGGACAGGATGGACGATGACTTAGGAAGACAACTCCTCGGGACCACATGAAGCCTAAGTGTTGTGGGCCTAACTACAAATACTTTAAAGCTCCATTTCTTTTCCGAAATATAGTCCATTGTAATGTTTAAAATCGACAAACTGTATTTATTTTCTCTAAATTAGGTGCCGTTAAAATAACTCATCTAATTGCAAAAAGCGTTATAGACGGAATAAATTAAAAAGAAAAAAAACGTGATAAATGCTGTGATGAATTCAAAAATGTTAGTCCAACATCTAGTTATATCACATTAATTCAGCTACACTACAGGAAGAGTATATTATTTTCTCTTACCGATAACTAATCGATTTGATACGCCAAAATTACTTCTACATAGCAACGTTAGAGAGAATCAGTTGAAATAAAAAAACAAATAGTGCGATGAGAATACCAGGGAAGTATAAAGAGATGCTACACAAATAAGTGTGAAGTTGTTTGAGTTCAAATCACCCATAAACTGGACAGTTAAACAGGAAGTGTTATTCAAGAGATATGTTTTGATCGTTCTTAATAACTACACAATATTTATGTAAGATTTAATCTCATTTGTAGCCTCAAGGTCATAGAGGCAACGAAACAAGGTTCATCGTTGGACCGAAACCCTGCAGTGTAATGAAATCGACATTAAGCATGGTCACAAGAAAGTAGGTGGCGCAGAAATCTGTAGAATGGCAGGTAATCTCACCAAGGCAGAGACAGGTGGAGCAGTCCGTTGGAAGAAAAAATCTATGACAGACCTAATAAACAATAAACTATAGCTGCCTTTCGTTTGATGTCAGATACAGGTGTTTCAATAAACAACATTCGATGTTTTTCAACCCGCTCCTAATCTTATATCGACCAATCAAAATTATCCGTTTTTCCCTCACCCCTTTCACAAATGTTTCTTAAGTTTTCTCCCAGCTCTTTTTTTTTCCCTCACACTACGACAATATTTTAGTTCACTGCCACTGAAGAGAGACGTTATAGGTGATCTCAAAAATATACAATGAATAGCTTAATTCCCCAAACAATGGAATGGGTTCTTCTTATCACCCGACTCTTTACTCATTCAAGAGGGTAATCAAAAAGGTTGGAAATTCTCTTCACTGTTTTGTATCTATTTTAGGTTTAAATTCCAGACCCAAGGGATACCTGTAAAAAGGATCAACCTATCTTTACCATTTTCTGCCATCATTCGATGGACAATCGAGTTGATCCTGCTTCAAATTACTTATCCAAAGCTCATTCATTCAATCAATTAGGTTGTGCTCAACCAGCCCAGGCACTTGAACTGAATCTTTGTACCATTTCCCATTCCAGAAGCTTTGTGTCTTCTATGTAGGCCGCTAGTTTAACTGGAGAGATTCCAAAGTGCTTCCGTCTGAGTCTGGAGAAATTCATAAAACTTCATTTCTCCAGGTGATTCAGTTCCCACCTCTAGCTTTTAATATTATGCGCCACGCCGCACTCTATACTTTACCCCAATTTTAACGATTCCTCCAAAGTCAGTATAAATCGATACTCCGAAGTACCCAGACCGTGTTCGGGAACTATCGCAACCCCGCAAAACGCTTAAATTGATTGATTATTGCCTCCGGTCTTTTTGCAGTAATGTAAATACAGGTAACTCCTGTAAGTAGTAAGGCAGCTGAGTTTACTTGTGCTCTTATTCGTTGTATTATTGTAAAACTGTGCCGGGAGTAAAGTGAATTAACCGCCATATCAGTGAGAAAAGTGAACACTAGATGTTGCCAAGTGGTTCAGCTTGTCAGAGAGCTTGATGAATATATTTATTTGTAACCGGGAGCCTGTGTACCTGTGCCTTTCCTAATAAATAAATATCTGATTATCAATCTCGTTAACCTAAATCTGTGTTCCTTATTTCATTTTCGGGTTACCGAGTGGTCCGTCACCCGCTACTGTCGAAGCGCAATGGAAGAATAATGGACGCTTCACATCTACATAGTTGCTAGAATTGTAGTGTTTCCGAACGGTGGGTTTTCATGCACTACTAGGTTAGGGGAAAACTATGGAAAACCTGTATGCCGTAGATTTATCCTCCAATGTATTTTTTAATAGATATTGTCACCGGTATTATAGAAAGATAATAAATACGACCTTAATCTACTCTAATTATAATAATGTTATTATTATCGAATAGACTATTAGTGTCTTTTATTAACGTTTTCATAATTAAGATCTTTCTCTTCTAGACCTATATTTATATAATATTGTGTCGTGAAAGAGTTGGATATTGATTTCATTAATAATTGTAGAAAAAAGCAGCAACCAGTCACCTACAGCCTTGAGACACTAAATGATCTTAGCCAAGGTCAACGCAAATAATTTGAAAAAAACGTTAAGTACTATTAGAAATATTTTAATGATGATGTCTAGGACGAGTTCTAATGAATATTAAGATAATATTATGTGTCTGATGGTGTTCTTTAGGAACGGATATTTTCGTCTGTTTAAAAATTATATCTAAAGATTTTGAGATGAAATCACCTACAATGTTGCCAAGTTTGTTTTGGTATAATTTTTGACCTTGTGTTTCCCCACCCACGGAAATATTGGATGATGGAATCTATAATATTAAAAATTAAATAATGACTGGAACATTTCCTGAATGAGCAAGAGCACTTGAAGCTTGATAAGCCACTTTGGAGGAAAACGTGTTTCTAGGTCTTCTTTAAAATGTTTTCTAGTTGTATTGCATTGCTGTGAAATAATCACATCCAAGAACAATTTATTCAATTTAATTTTTGAAAATAAAAGCGTTGTACAGTACCAACTAGAACTTATGCTAGTGAGAACTGGGTACTGCAAAAAAAGCAGGAAACAAAAATAAATGCAATAGAAATGAAACATTTAAGGAAATAGCAGGTAAAACGAAACGGGACAAAGTAAGGAACGAAGGATAACTAATCAAGATCCAATAATATCAAATATTAAAAAAGAAATTAAAATTAAACTGGTTTGGCCACCTAGTAAGAATGAAGCAAGATAGAGTAGCGAGAAAAGTTGGGAATATCAAGAAAAAGATGCAAAGGAAGACCCAGGAGGAAATGGATAGACCAGATTGAAGAAATTGGAAAGAACAAAGGAAAAACGTTAGGAGAGATTAAGGCATTGGCCAGGGACAGAAATGAATGGAAAAAATGGATACAGGAAGAACTCCTGAAAAGGCATAAGAGAAAGAAAGAAAGACATTTTCCCGCATAATCCTTTTTTAGGAAAATATATATATTAATTATTTTGTGGGTCCCTCGGATATCTTAACCAGGGCCCCCCAAAGGTCGCGGTCCGGTCCTGCCTTAGGCTTAGTGTTTTCACTTCAATTTTCAAGGTTTTTCATGGATATAAATTATAGATGAAACAAATTTATTCATATTAACAGAAGAAGTTACAATTCATAGTCTTAATAATGTAAAAAAGGTGAGACAAATTTTGCTGATAACTCTAATATATAATATATTATGATAAGATTACGTACCTTTAACTTTAAGACTTTCTGCTGTTTTAAGTAGTGCTGACAGTTGACAATATTCGACGTTCACCTCGCCCTTGTACATAAACTCGATGAGGGTTCTGAGCTCCGAAAATCGCACGTCTTTGAGGATAACGATGGGGTGTCTACTGGGATGGTCGACAAACAGCGTTTGGAAGTAGGAAGAGCAAGCGGATAGCACTACCTTGAGAAAAAAAATAAATAGTGAATATTTTTTGACTGATTTTCCTTGAGTTGAGAGTGTAAGTTAGTTAGGAACTTATTTTGGATTTAATATTTATTTATACTATAAGGGATGAAAGTAACATTTACTAGTCGAGAACAATTTTACGCTCGAGCGATAGCGAGTACTGGCAATAAAGCTCGAGGCTAGTAAATATACTATAAGATTTTTTCTTCTCCCCGCAAAATGAATTCGTTGATTCGCATAAATTTAAATGGAGAGCTTTAACCGGTTTCTATAGCGTCATAACCATTGCTATTTTATCAACAACATCAAGCTGACAGTTTATATAATACCAACCAAAGAAAAATCAAAGAAGAGGTATATGAATCAACGTATCAATGATTTAAGAAATGGTGCCAAACAAATATTGCTACTGCAGATTCAGAAACCGAGCTTTTGGCGTACTTTCACCAAATATCTGATGTATTTAAGTCTCCAAGCTTATGGTGTGAATTTTTCATGCCTGAAGCAGCACGTAAATTTAAAGTGACGATGAGACGGTTTGTCATTTCAAAATATATCGAAATTACATTGTTATAAGATCCCACATAACGAATTTTAATCATCAATAGAAAGTGCTTAAGCCAGCCTGTCGGGACCAACTAGATTTCTTCAATTCCAACTGAAATTGCTAAATTTCTGTATATACTGGACACTCCCTCAGAAGAACGTCTGCCACTTTATTAGCGAATACTGGAGTTAATGTCTTAGCGCTCAAACTACATGGCGGATTGAAATCTACAACTATTGCGGAAATAAAATTCTATACAATATAACGAAGCCAGAAGTCTTCTGCAGTACTTCAAGAGTAACAAAAAACTTGGTTAGAGATGGAGAAATTGAACATTTCATACAAATTGAGAAAATATAATGTTCATAATCGATACCTTTTTGGTAATTGTTACTTACGTCCTTCATAACAGTGTCAAAATGCATTGTTTACAATATAGAGAGAAGAAAAAATAAATATTTATACGGTGATTTTTACTTACCTTGTGAGCTCTAATTGAATGGCCCTCCGAGCAGGCCAGAGTGACGTCAACTAAACTTTCGTCTCTCAACAACTGACTAAAAACACCTAGGAGGTTGCTTTGATGATTGTTCCACCTCAGGCAGTAATGCTCACTTCCCATCTCTCCTGACGACAACCACACTATAACAACAAACAAGAAGAACGTGAATGTATGTCAAAATTAAAAACAAATATATTCAATTTGTATAATATGGAATATTCCGAAACAGTTATGGATTTAAGCCTAGGCCTGTGAGGCCCGGGCCTAGGATGGCATAATTTTGAAAATTGGTCTAGATTATTCATAATTCAATACCCATTCTTTAAATTAAGTAAAATCACGTTCAGTTGAATCTGTAGTCGACTATTTTCTAGTTTGCAAGTACAAATGTCTTCTCACATCGTTGGGAGTTCTCGGTGCGGCGTACAAATTTGAGAGTTACGATGCTTTCTCAAACTCGTTGGTCTGATCGACATGATGCATGTTACGCATTAGAAAAGTAATAATCTGGAATAATTAAATTTATGCACTGGAATTTATTGCCGAGAGCAGAAATGAGAAACCGACTACGCGATTTGAAGCTACAGTATTGCAACGAAAATTACAGCGCTTAGAAACAGCAATTTTAGTAATTGTTTGGAATGCCATTTTAGATCGTTTCGATATTGCTAGTAAGAAGCTTCCACTAAAAGGGCGGCGCATCAAACCGGGCCTAAGGCGGCAGGAAGCCTAAATCCTCCACTGTTCCGAACTCTACTTAAGGATGGGGACAAAACTTCACCTTTTGAATAGGTTTTTTATTATTAAAATGAACGTGGCTCACCATCTAACGTCCACTGACAGGAAATGGTATATTACATAACGAGAGTTGTAAGAAGCTTAAAACTCAAGTTGTGTACTGATCTGATCTGTAGAGTAGGGAGGGTGAGTTAGGCCCACAGCACTTAGGCCATTGTACATCCTCCCGAGGAGTTGTCTTCCTAGGTTATCGTCCATCCTGTCCTTTCTAAGAAGGCGGACAGGTCACTAGGAGACATCTCCTTTATATCAGCAGGTGTAGGCCAAGACTCACCGAACACACAGGAACATGCAGGATACCTAGTAACTTTTATTTATTTAAGAAAATTGGAGAACAATTTTAATTAAAGATGTATTTATAATAATTTTGTATATCCATGTTTTGTGGTTGTTTCATAATACGCGGTGAATGGTGGGATGACGTAAGCTGTACGGTGTGTTCTTTTTAAACATTAGTAGTTTCAGTGTGTGTATAGGTCTGTACATTTCTTTCAATTGAATTTATAATTCTATTGGCTGTTGACGTCTTATTATTTGTTGTGTAATCGACATATCCTTCGGCTGGTTGAAGTTTTCCATCCCCCGCGTCGTTTAAGAGCCGTTAAATGGCTTATTGTACTCTACTCCCACATTCAGTCCACCCACCCAGTTATCCCTGTACCTTCAAGTAGACGATACAAGTCCACTGGATGTGTGCCATATGTTTAAGGTCGCTTCTCCGAAAATTCTTTATCTTCTTGAGTCCAGTGCCTCACAATCAGATAAGATATGGGCTACAAAGTCTGCAGCTAAGATCCCCTTTGATTGATTGGTTCAGCACCACCAGTCAGAGGCTTAGAGTCCTCGGCACCTCAGCCTTTAGGCTTTTTGAGCTCTTGGTTGTGCCGTCTATGTGAAGAGACCGGTGGCCCTTATCAGACTCAACAGTCTTTTCACTAGGTTCTTCTTGGAGAAATCCTCCCTTGGATGTTCTAGTCCTAGGAGTTAGGTTCCTCCCTATATATGCCGATTGTATGCATGTGCTTCCTTAGGGTACAGTGACCGGTGAGTAAACCCGTCACTATCTTTATAAAACCCTTATATACCCCTTTTTTATGCAGGTGATCTTTTTCCTAATGGCTAAACTACATAGGTTACATTCTAGAACAACATGCTCAATGCTTCTAGCATTCTTGCAGTATTCATAGTGGGTTTGACATTTTCTGATCGTCATATCATAATGCAAGCTGTTTTTAGATCTCACTGCAGATGAATTTGTTTTATTGGCATTTCGGTGGCACTAGTTTTGCAAGCAGCTTGGTCTGCTTCTTAGTTGCCTGCAATTCCTACATAAAAAGGAATCCAATTGTTGATATCTAAGACTTCTTTGGACCTAAGACGATGATCGATGTACTGATGGAAGAAAGTAAATATTTCAATAATGCAAATTTGTTATTTTCGTAGACTGTTTTTTTTGAAAACCTATTCACAATATTCCATATAGTTAAGCAGAATGAATATCAGGAAGGTTGTATTTTGCGTTATTGTGGAATATAGTTTAGCGATATCTGACAGCACACCCAGTACCGTAGAATAGATGTTTGTCAGTTCAGTGAATTTTTGTCTATAGATTCATACTTTGGATTAGGTTTAATGTCGGCAGTTTTCTGATACAAATGGAGAGAATTTCATTGTATTAACAAAAGAAGATATAATAGTTTTGGAATTGCAACAAAATAGTGGAGGAAGAAGAATGTATATTATGTGGTATGGAAGAAGAAACCTCCATACCTAGGAGACTACTGGATAGAAGAGGGGCACTTACTTAAGCTAAAGCCTTCAGACATTCTAAAATTCCTTCGGGAAATTGGCTACTAGTCTCTGAGAGTTTCTTCAGAAACTAAGTGGAAGAAAGAAGGCACAATAGATCTTTTAGGTCTCAGTGAATATCATCCCAATATACACACATAATTTCATCAATCCTATCATTGCTGATACGTTTTATTTGGTTCGTTTTATGTTTATAATTTCTTGATGACAAAAACATTTAAATATTTACCGAAGGCGCTAGGATATAGATATTAAAAGATTTAATTCGACCAAGTTCATGACTAAAATCAGAAGTTGTCATAAAATTAATCATTGCGAAAAAACAAAAACTCACGCACAAAATGAGAAAAACTAAGAAGAAATAGCATAATAAAGTTGGGTTAGGTGAACTCTCAATAGTTCAAGTCTACGTGACGTAATGCGACAGTCGCCCTGATGAGAAACAAGAGTTTTTTGCAAAACACGTGGTTCTAAACAGTTGTTTTGATCGTGTTTGAGCTGATTTAGTGCTTTTTTCTACGTTGTTTCAATTGCTTAGGTACTTTAAAAGCTATATCAGACTACAAAACAACCAAACTACAAATCTAAAATCAATCCAAATAATTGTTTATCTTCAGGGCGAATGTCATTAGTGTCAACTTGCCAGTTGGTGGACATGCTCTTTGGATTAAAATGTAGGTAAACGACAAACACAGAGTCAATCGCGTCAAAATGTCTTGTTATACAAGAATCAGAAGAATATTTGTCGAATAGCGGTAAGTTGAAGGAAACGTGTTAATTGCAGATTCGATGGACAGACAAATATATGCCAGGATCGAATTTGTGCCTTATTTAGGATGTTGCTTACAACTTTTGTCAAATGAAAACAGGAAACTATAGAAAGTAATGGTAACAGGTTGAGCATGTATCTAGAAAGCATCGTAATACGGGAAACGGAATATTCTGATTGACTGATTTAAACTTGGTGGTCTTATGAGAAGAGGATCAAAAACACATTTGAATATCTGCATGACACCAAACGAAAAGCGGCGTTGGAAAGAATAATTATGCCGACATTGGAAAACATTATTATGCCGGCGTTACAAATAAAAAAAGTTAGGAGCTGTTCCGAAAAATGGTATCAAAAATATTATTTTAAATAGTTTAATAAAAGTGGTTGTTAATCATATTTATAGACGTTCTATCGTTACAGTCTCTCGCTTTTGAAAATAGACCTTAATGAGCGTTATAAAGTTGTATAAATAGTACAGAATATACTTCATATTATTAGATAGAAGTTCCCGTTGTTTCAAATACGGTTTTGATTAGTTGAATGTAATAATAAAAAAAAATAAAGATATGAATTCTTGATCGTGTTGTATAGATTATCTTTACCTATGTTTTATGTTCGTGTCCGTCTGCAAACGATAAATTTTATGTCTCTTGTAATTGCATTTAAATGACGAATAACAATTTTGTGAACGTTTACGTTTCGAAGTCATGAATTCATGAATTTTACGGAGATTCGTATTATGTAAGATTATACCGTCACTACGTACCATACATGTAAAAAATATGAGACAAGCCGATACAATACAGGCTCGTTATAATTTGCTTGTTTATTATTAGGCTAGCAGCAGAGTTAACAAAAGGCTTTGTCGGTTATTATAGTCTCTATTTTCCGTCAAAACTTATGATTTTACAAATAATAATGGACAGCTATTTTACGATATATACGTGGGTGTCGAGAATATCCACTCAATATGTACAAATCCTTTATAACTTTGAGGATATTTTATGCACAAAGGTCGTGTAAATCTAGATTACATTTTTAATTAAGTAGCCAATTAGCATCACATTTTCCGGACAGTCGCACTGGAATAGGATGTGCTCTGCAGTTTCCTCTTCTAGGTGACAGATTCTGCACATGGCTTCTTCTGTCAACTCCATTAGCTTTGCGTGTCTGTGTCTGGTCCAATGAATTGCATTGATGAGCCTTGTATGGCCGCTTCATCCGATAATTCGATGACCCTCGTACCCTGGTACCCAGGCTACCATGAACTTGCAATGGTCTCCAAGTGCGTTTAAGGCACCTTCGCAATCCCATACTAGCTTATAATTGACCTTGTGCCTTCAGTGAAGCTTGGCTGTCGGTGTAGATGGCACTGAACGGAACGTCCTCTCCTGCCTCTCCGCTTGGAAAGTTGTGAGATATTTAAATAGGCTTATTGGAATGGCTATCCTTTTAATTCTGGCTCCTACAACTACTTGAGCCTTGAAGCCGACCGTATACCAAGTTGCCTCAGCCTGTATGGATACACCTTATTTCCATCAGTCATCTGTATCTGGTATATTTATTTGGAATTATTATTAAAGCTATATCTCGTTAAATCATTCCCCATTGAGTCATCCGCATTTAGCTCCTGCTCCTCCAGCACTGTGCGTTTGGCTTTGCAATAGTCAGTGCGTTACAGATCTGACTTCGCTTTGTATAAAGATATGTAGTGAAGGCAGGCTCAGCAATACTTCCATGGCACTTCTGGCTTAGGCCTAAATCCATAACTGACTTAGTAGCTTTACTGCAGCTCCCTCTTGCAGTGTATTTGTCCACTGCACTACTAATCCATTGGCTCTTATTTTTATAACAACCCTTGTGTATAGCCACGACTGTTCTGAAATATACACCACACAAAAATTATCGCATCACTCATTATTTTTTAAATATTTTAAATGTGTTGCCTGTTTTTCGAATTTTATTATTAATACGAATTAAAACACCAATAGATACGCCTTTTGCAACATTTATTTTATATCAGTTTAATCTACAAAAAGTTTGATTTACCAAAACATAGAAAACATGTATACAAAAAAATGAACGGTGCTTAAACTAAAACCAGCCAATGAATTTTTAATAGCGTGAGTTGCCGCCCCTCGCTCTAATTACAGCTTCCATTCGTCTTGGAAGGCTTCTAAACAGGTTCTGGACGTATCCTTGCGGCATGTTTTCCCAGAAGTTAAAAATAACTTAATTTGCCATCCTAGATAATCCCAGTAATGCTCTATTGGGTTAAGGTCCGGGCTACGTGCAGGCCAATTCAGGGTGGGTATCTCGACCTCTTCTAAGTACTGCCAAACCACTCTAGCAGCGTGTGGACGAGCATTATCGTGCATTAGTACAGAGTTGTCACCGATATGAGGCATATAGGGCACTACATGGGGTTCTAGGATATTGGTTATGTACCTGTCAGCATTTAGTCTTCCATCATTCACTGGTACTAAGTCCGTGCGACCCTCGAAAGAAATTCCTCCCCAAACCATGATAGAGCGACCACCAAAGCTTTCAGTTTGACAAAAATTAACCTGATCGTGCCGTTCACCAAGTTGCCTATATACTGGTACACGCCTATCTGATGAATACAGACAAAATCTTGATTCATCCGTGAATAAAATATTGGACCAATCTTGAATATTCCAATTTGCGTGTTCTCGAGCAAATTCCAATCTTGCTACTCGATGATGTTCTCTGGTAAGACGTGGACCTCTAGCTGGCACCCTGGCTCGTATACCTGATTCTCTCAGCCTATTTCGAACTGTTTGTTGGTTTATTCGGACATTACTGGCAGCCAACAGATCTGTTTGCAGCCTTCGAGCGGTGGTATGCCTAATCCTTAACGCCCTTAACCTCAAATAACAATCATCTATACTACCGAAGTTACCCTTCCGCGGCCTAACCAGAAGACCCGGGTCTTCTGGTTAGCTGCCCTGTTTCTTTGTAGCGAGTAACAACTCTGGATATGGTGCTTTGTTGAACTCCAATTACCCCGGCGACGTATCTTTGACTGCGGCCATCTTGTATGAGCGCGATGATTCTAGCGCCTTCTTCATTCATCACATGTCTTGTTAAACGTTGAGGCACATCCATTATTAACAAAATAAATTTAAATTTTCACTATACAATAACACAATTTGCTTAGAAAGTTCTCGATCTCAATGCATTCTCCAAGAAATGATTTACTCGAGCATTTTTGCTTCCAAAAAAATTTGTAAGAAATTGTGATAATTTTTTTCCCATGATTTATAAACTATTTTATCTTATCGAGCTGTAGTTAACTAAATTATCTTCAAACTGCACCCGTAGCAACTATTTATATATTCAATATTTATCTGAAAATAATTTTGGCGTATTTGTGTCTGATGATTTGTATGGACAGCTTCAAAATATTTTATTGCAGCCTATAACTTAAATAAATAAAAGCAGATCGTAGTGAATCATTCTCACTTCTAATTTATTGCTAATGAATTAATTTTAAAAAATTTCTTGTATAAATAAAGTTAATTTTTTCTTTTTACAACGTAAGCCTCGTATCTATATAAATAACACGTTGTTTGCCGTTTAATAATACTTCAAAATCGTCGTTTTCATGGAGGTAAATATAACGCATTTGTGCTTACTGTTGATTTAAAATCAACGTTTCGCAACTATGATATCATGTATCCGAATGAATTACGCCGTTGATTAAATACATAATTAAATTTTTAAGCTATTGTAAACAATGTTACGCGAAAACTGGATGAATTATTATAAAACAACAGAGTTTTTATTAAAATGCTCTGTATATAACAGCTCCACAGGCCATGCAGACCTAAGGTATCCTCTTCTATTTTTTTGCCACCTCTTGCTATCTGCGTATAACAGCTCTCTATCCTTGTCTTATGCCTCTAGCCACTTGTTTTTTAGTCTACCTATCTTTCTTTTACATCCAGTTCCTCTTCTAAGTGTACTCCTTTTGTAGCTCTGTTATTTGCAAGTCTCTCTATGTCCCAAGTATCTTATAAGCTGCGACCTTACTACCGTTGATATGGGAAACACAACAGATAAAAGTAAGAAGGACAATGAACATACACACGCCCATAAGTTTTGGTAGAGGGGTCTGATATTATTGTGAGATTCATACCGTGAACAGTTCTTGTCTCTCTCTCTTTCAAATAGTGTTGTTCATATTATCCTTGTCGTACTTGTGTAAATCGTATGACCTGTTTAACTTTTTCGCAATCTATATGAAGTTGGTTTTTACATCGAGTCTACATATGAGAATGGGAAGTCGTTTGGGGACAAATCACTCATGTACTGTATCTAAATTGAGGTAACATTCATTGACTAATTAGTTCCCGAGGAAAGAGTCAGAGACTTGTAGTTTTTTTATACCTATCTCCCGAACGAATTTTAGGATATCGGCAGGCTTAAGTTTAGGCAAGTGTTCCTTTTCTATCCAGTAGTTTCCTAGGTGTTGTGACCTAAGATTCTGTATTACACTAAGCAATGTGAATCATTCTTACTTTCCAGAGAGTCTACGTTCTTCTTGCTCTACTAGTTGCTCATTTTAATGTGCCCATTTAAGCGACAGAGACCTGTCAAAACTCTATACGGAACTGTGTCTAACAGAGATGTGAAATGAATTTCCTCATGCACTACAGGAAAACATTTATTAGCACGAAATACAAAACCGAAGGTAAACCAAGAGTCAGATCAGAACAATACCGGGCTTTCTCACTGGTCACTATCCAATGGTACATTCCCACAAAATGGGGCTATGCAATAAGGATTTTCTGCAGACAATATGGTACAGTGACAGAAAAAGCCAAACATAAATTGTCAAAAGGCGATAAAAGAAAAGATAGGAAATATTTGGGGAGCCTAGGTTGACTCCCGAAGAGTACAATACCCAAACGGTGAAGAGCCTGGGCAAACTGGCTTATTTTATGTGAGTGGTCTCTTCAGAACCGCGTAATGCGACGACAATATTGTGAAAGGGTAAGTACATCCACATCCTTGGGGCACCAACGCTGCTCCTAGGGTCTCTAGTCTGACTCATGCAGGAGACACGATTCATCTTCTCCTAGGCAGAAACGGGTACAGGGACTTACAGTTACGGAGTTGGTCTTGGTTTAGGGAAGCAATTACTGTTTTTTATTTTTTTCAAGTTTAAGGTTTATTTAATAAGAAAGAAAATGGTACGAATAGAATCTTTTATTTTTGAAAAATGGTAGCCACAAGAAATCGTCCAGGGCCATTATTTTTCTCTCCTGGTTGACAGATTTAAATGCAGGAGGAGATACGTCTATTAAATACAAAATTTTGAAACATTACTAATACCAAAGGACCCCACACTTCTCTTCTGCAAAATGAGTCTGGAAAAATTACTTCGGCATAGAAAATAGCAAAATAACAGCTTTCAAAGCAGAAATTGAAGACCAATCAATGCACCATATTATTCTACTAGAAAACATAAAATATAAGCAAATGTAGTATTAATTTATCTAGTCTGGATTGCTCTCTGATAATAGTCATTGAAAAACCACAAACACCAAAGTTTGTATTTATAACTCATATTATACCGAGTATTATATACAGGGTTGGGATAAAGTATGGAACCAAGTGAATATCTTTTAAACGAAAAGAACGATATTTATGAAAATTTGCAGGTAAGTGCAATGGAACAAAATGCATCTGATGTAGATTTTTTTGTGAATAATATACTTCCGGTTTAACCGGAAATTCCATCGACTTCTTTAATTTAAATGGGACATCCTATATATATATATATTTACAGATTTTGAAAGAGCTTGTTATTTTGAATTCATACATACTGAGTTTAGTGTAAAAAATGTGTAAAAACGAGGAATAACTCACTGTTAGTTGTACAATAGGTGTACATTTCATTATTTTAGAATAATTACTTCAAATTACTTCAAATGTTCAAAATGCTCGCTGTTTACTTGCTGACAATATGCCATCCTATTAACAAATTCTCGAGTCACTCTTTCCAAGACTACTCCACGTATTAGTTCACATTCATCAATAATTCTTTGTCTCAATTCCTGTAAGTTTGTTGGTCGTCTAGCGTAAACACGTGATTTTAGATAACCTCTAAGAAAAAAATCTAACGGGCTAAGATCCGGAGAAGGAGCAGGCCACTCTATGAATCCTCTACGTCCAATCCATCGATTTGGAAAATTCGCATCCAGAAAATCCCTAACCCGTCTATCATAGTGGGGAGGTGCTCCATCTTGTTGAAACCAAACATTTTGTGGTAATTGCCCATTCTGTTGAAGTGCAGGAATAATTTCGTTATTTAGTAGATCCAAATACTTGTCACCATTCAAGTTTCCGTCGATAAAAAATGGATTATTTTCGACAATTCCCATCCAAACATTTAACCTCTGTGGATGTTGGGTATGTGCTTCATGAATCCAATGAGGATTCTCATTTGATCAATACCTTGAGTTATGGCGATTAACTGTTCCATTTAAACAAAAAGTTGCCTCATCGGAAAAAACTATGTTAGAAGCAAAATTGTCGTCGACATTACAGATGTACATTCGCCGTTCGCAAAACTCCAGCCGTCGGTCAAAATCATCGTCTGACAATTCTTGAATCAACTGTACCTTATACGGATGATACTTTTCACTTTTTAATATCTTTCCTACCGAACGTCGACTGATACCATGGTTTAGTGCCAAATTCGTGGTGGAAGTTTGAGGTGATTCTTCTAAATCGATTGCAATATTTTGTTTAACAGTTTCGTTCGTTGCAGTCCGCGGTCTTCCAGGTCTTAGCAAATTTTTTACCATCCCAGTTGTATTAAAACGATGTAATGTTTTAGTTACTGTTGAGCGTGATATAGGATTTCTCTCCGGATGCTAATTATTAAAAATATGACACACTTTTTCATGAGTTCTAACAATACGCACTTTTTCACTTAATTGAACCATTCTAAATTGTAAAATTTATTTCCGTCAATTAGAATTTGACACTTGGAGAACAAAAGACGTACTAGACAGTACTCATTTATTTATTAGTATGCATACAAACAACATCAATCAGTTCATCTAAATAGTTTTTTGCTCTAATGCAAAAAACTCAAAGGAGGTTGATTGAAGTGCTATATTCCTATAGTTTTCACAAATTTTTTTACACTAAACTCAGTATGTATGAATTCAAAATAACAAGCTCTTTCAAAATCTGTAAAAATATATAGGGTGTCCCATTTAAATTAAAGAAGTTGATGGCATTTCCGGTTAAACCGGAAGTATATTATTAACAAAAACATGTACATCAGATGCATTTTGTTAAATTGCACTTATCTGAAAATTTTCATATATATCGTTCTTTTCGTTTAAAAGATATTTACTTGGTTCCATACTTTATCCCAACCTCGTATATATACCTACCTATTTGCATATTCTAATTTAAGAGTTGTTTGTAATAAACATAACTGATAAGCACTTATAAATATTAAATTCATATATATGTATAATTCAGATTTCCGTGTAAGTTGCGTGTGGACATCTTATCTCCGTCGAAGTACCTATTTGACAAGAATATCTAAATGATGTCAACTACATTTGACATTTAGGTTTATTTGGAGTGTTCATTCAGTTTCTTTTAACTCACTTATCATTGTGTGTTAAGTGTAAAGATTGGAAATTGTTCGTAATTAGTAAATCTCAGTGCACGAGCATTTGAGTGGTCCGGTCATCGTTGATATTGATGGCTTATAGTATTCAACAATAGACCATTCCAGAAAGACGTAAAACTGACAGCCATATTGCTGTGGGTCCTATTTAATTGATCTCTGTGCATCTGAATCTCTTGAATCACATAACTCCTCTGTTATTTGCTCTTTTCGTCGTATGACATTTTAATTCATATTTAATTCTACTCAAAGACGGTTTACTGACTGCCCCAAAAAGTTTTTATTATTTAAATAAAATATATATTACATTGACATTGTTCTACAAAGTCTGTCTGACAAACAACTGACTTATACCAAATGCCAAAACACACAAACTTCAACACCAGCTGATCGGGGATCCAGACCAATATGAACGACCTGTCAAAGTCATGTGATCTGGAAAATGGAGACGCATAGCTATTACATAGCTCAACTGATTAATTCAATAATACAGAACAGTCAAGTCCTCATCATCTCAGGCTTTTGGTATTTTCTGCTGAGACTAACTGTTCTTCTCGAAGAAATCTCCCCTTGGGTACTCTTAGTGAGAATAGTGCTTCACATTAGAGGGTAATGTGTGATGCTCTTTCATACACAATCGACATATAGGCTTCCTCAAGGAACAGTGACCCATAATCCTGTCAGTTTCTTTATTTGTTAAATTGATTGGGAATAAAATCAACGAGGAAGATTTGGGTTATTGTTTTAGATGATAGAAACATATCCTTTGTATCATGGAAATTGCTTGGTAGAAATTGGAGGAGAGTAAAGTTAGTTGGTTATTGTTTGAATCGATTTAATACAAATTCTAATGCTTACCAAAGAGGTCAATTTTTTCACGGAAGTGCCGCTAGTACTTAAAACTGCTGAAAATAGTATATCGATTCATTAATTCATTCGATTGGGTTGTGCTTAACAGCACAGGCACTTGAACTGAATCTTTGTACCATTTCCCATGGTATCTACTTCCATTCCAGAAGCTTTGTGTCTTCTATATATGCCACTAGTTTGACTGGAGGGATTTTCAGTAGTTGTTTAATGGTTGTATTATTTCCTCTCCAAAGTGCTTCCGTCTGAGTCCATGTAAGTTCTCGTAGAAGCAGAGTATGTGAGTAGGTGTTTCATCATAGAGTTCACATTTCCTGCACATAGGTTGACTAACTTTGCCCATTTTGTGCAGATATTTCCTCAGGGTGCAGTGTCCAGTCACCAGGTCTGTCTTCAAATGTCTCTTACTCAGTTTCAATAGCCTGGATGAGAGTTCCTTGTATACCTTGTTCAGTAAACTCTTTGTATGGAGGTGCCCTTTTGTCGACCTCCATTCGAGCTGGTGATCCCTATCTAGCCAGTTCTCGATTTCCCCTCTTATGCAATCTTTTGTGTATATCGATTTAAACAGAAATTAAAAACTAGGGACTGGGAGCACCAAAAAAATATTTCTGAAAGTTTAGTGATGTTGTTAAAAATTCTGTTTGGTCAGTACCTATAGGAGCTTGAGTATAAACTACACAATTGTGATTATTCCTAATTTTTTTCAAATATTAGTGCTACAGTTGTAGTTGCTGCATCTAACAGGATGTTTCAAATTTATTAACATTTCTACCACAGTATTGCTTCAAAATAAATTCGATTCAGACAAAAAATCAACACTTTTGAAAATGTATCAAATTATTGGCGGCTGGTTTTTTTTTAAATTGTAATTTTACCCTAACATGGAATATAAATTTTTTTTTAAAGCCTTCGTCTAATTAAAAAATCATACCATCCGCGAAAATGAGAATGTTATGCTAAAATTTAACCAAAACAAACTTACTGGACCAATCTGAAGGAAAATAAAAAAAAGAAAATTTTGAAAATTTCGACCAATAAAAAATACAAATATTAAAAAGAAATCATTACCCAAAGGTTAAATTGTCATGGTTACTAATCGATTCAGAAGGAAATATTTCCTACAAGAATGAGTTTTAATCAAAAATTGGCTCACTTCAGCTCTTTTTTTTATTAAAATACAGTTTTTATCAGTGATTTTTGCATGATTTAGACCAGGGGTCTCCAAACTATTTCACCTAAGGGTCAGGTAGTGAACATCTGAAGAACAATCGGGCCAACAAATTACTGAAAATACCGCCCCTTCGTCGACAAAGACGGGGTTCTCCTTTGGACTTTTTTAATGAAGGTGCAACTATTGAGTTTTAGTAAAATTCACATTTCTTATTGTTAACAACTTTTTCACTGTTAAAAATTTATATGGAACAAGCATTGTGAAAAAAACTTATTTATTCAAATATAGCAATGAAATTTTATTTAAACAACATTAAAAATCTTTTTTTGCAACATCAAGACCGGGCCGGTCCAAAACTTTTGGGGGGCCGTAGTTTGGAGACCCCTGGTTTATACAAGTTACTTACATAATCGTAAAGAATATTTTTGTTGCTTGTCGTAAAAAATATTCTTAAAATTAAACAGTAAAAATTAAAAAGGTATGCAAATACTGTCACATCATAATTTAAAAGTTATTAAATTTATAATAAACAATTAAGTACCTAAAATTGACTATTCATGGTAGTACCCACAATAAAATCAAAGTATGTGTACTAACAATCAACAAGCTGTCATGAATTTTATTTATTCCTAACTCAGTCCGTAACGTTGATGAATTTAATTGGGTGCAGTTGTATTGTCTCCAAACTCGTTTGTATATTATAAATCTTACACTAAATTCATATTATTAGTACGTGGATTTACCGATAATAAATAAAAATTGTTACTGAAATATTTCTGGAACTTTTTCATTGAACTTACACAGTGGAGATGTTGCATAATAATTATGGGATTTATTTATACATATTTATCAATCAAAATCAACCAAATCAACTTCATTAACTCTCAGTTCATACGAAAATTTTGCATTCAAATATTTTTAAGATGAAACGAAAGTCAAAGTAGGTAATTCAACGTTTGCTGACGAAGCGTCATAAAATATCTCTAGGGATTGGAGGTAAGCGCAATTCAATCTTGGCCTTGGTTACTTCTCATGCAATTTTTGTAAAGGTCGTCAAAAAACATTCCTAGACATTAACATAATAAGGACTTAAAACATTTGGATGCAAACCGCTGAAGAAAGGATCGGAGTCGTTTGGCAAAAGAAAGTGATGGAGCAAGGATCTACAGTAAGAGCTCGAAACAAAGCTACACTAGCCAAATCGGACCTAAGTTGATCATACAAGAAGCAAAACCGGTTATGTGACACCTATACCGTTAGAGCAGCGTCAATTTTGCATGTTACACAATTATTTAATTGCTGAAGGAATTCGGCGAGGAAAAGGTTTCACGGATCGACTTAAACTTGCACTTATGTGATGGTCAAAAAGTTCAATTGATAAGTTATCTTCTGTATCATCATTATGGGTATTTTTGGATGTACGTCAAAAGGTATTAAGTGAGTGCAAAGAGGATGGAAAATATTTAATAAATGATTCAATTATCAACTTTTGGATCCTTATTTTCGAAATAAAACAATTAAAATTTAATAATGTAGAATAACAAACTATAATGTGTGCGATTCGTTTATTTTTAAAGTTTTCATTATTTACACAGAAAAATATATTTGTATCGGTAATTCCCATCAGTTTTCCTAGTAAGTAGATATTACGGAATACATTTCAAACCGAAATAATAAATAATTTTTTTTTCAAATTTTCTATTTTGGCAAAATGTATAATTTTGTCAACGTCACCAAAAAAGAAAATAGGAATAAATACAATTCTGTTTATAGCAATTATTTACAAGATTGTCTACGCAAAAAATATTTTGCTAGTAAAATTCATAGAAACGTTCCAACAAATTTAAAGCGTTTCCAGAAAATTGTACGGAAAAGAATTGCAGCTCGATTATTTGAAGCAGGTGCGAAAATCTGTTTAACTGTACCGGATACATGAAATAACATAAAGCATTATAAATAAATAAGATCTAGTCTGTACCTTTCTGTCATTGATTACGCAATGCGTCCGAAAACGCACTAAAATCACAGCACACTGAATCTGATTGAGGCAGGCAACACTGATTTGTAAAAATCGAGATTTCGCATTAGACGTTTGAATAATTATTAGGAACCACCGTCACCCGCCGAAATCTAACGGTACTGTCAACAGTGTCGGCGTAGGCACCCGGAACCACAATATGGCGGCACTGCGATCGCACGTGTTAGCAACAAATACACAAGATGATGATATAAAGTAAAAGTATGTGTTAGTAGTGGGTGGCTGTGGACTGTTTTTGTTCTCTCGCTCTAACCTGCCATGGCGTGACGTCGATCGTCGACTGTCTAGAGCGGCTAAAGCGATGTCAGTAGCTGGTAGTGTCGGACCACTTCTAATGCAATGTTGCCAATTAGGTTTGATGAAAAATTGGTGCGCTCGGGATGGATTATACTGGTCGATTTCTAGAAGATAATTGACAAGGATTACAATATTGGAAGTTTACAAATGAAGACGGTGACTATATAAGCCGGTTTATAAAAACTTCCGAGCGCAAATGACGAAATAATTAGGTGGGTTTCATCAATGAATTTTGTATGATCAGAAATAATTTTGAGTTAGATAATACAGTGGAAATTATAAGTTCAAGTATTTACTATTTTTGAGCGCATTAAAAGTGAAATAGTTCAATAACTCTAACGTAGGTAAGACACAGAAAAAATGTTTGAATTATTTCAGAAATTTAGGAGAAACTAGTTTATGTTATATTTCTACAAGCCCACTTATCATTTTTTTTAAATCTCCTCTCACCTCCGGGTTTTTTAAGGTAATCCAACAGCCTCCCTTTTTAAAATTAATTTCCACTACCTCCCCTTCTTTCTAGAATGATTTCACGTCACCACTGGCCTTTCAAAGTCAATTCCAGCCAATCTTCGCTTTTTTTAAATAATATCTACTCATCAGCCTTTTTAAAAAGATTTCCTGTCACCCCCGGCTTTTTAAAATTAATTTCCATGATCCCCCGTTTTGTAGAACTACTTTCCATCCCCCCTCTCCTTTCTAGAATGATTTCACGTCATCACTAGCCTCTCAAAGTGAATTCCAACGAGTCTCTACTTTTTTGAACTAATATACACTCACCATCCCTTTTTAAAATGATTTCCTACCACTACCGGCTTTTTAATATCAATTTTCATTAGCTCCCGGTTTTTAAAATCAATTTCACTCCCCTCCCGTCCTTTCTAGAATGATTTCACGTCACCACTAGCCTTCTAAGGCCAGTCCCCGCTTTTTATAACTTAATTCCCACTCACTTTCCTTTTTAAAACGATTTTCTGAAACCACCGGCTTTTTAAAATTAATTTCCATGCGCCCCGCTTTCAACAGTTAATTTTCATCCCCTGTCCTCCTTTCCAGAATGATTTCACGTCGCCATTGTCCGTTTAAAATGAATTCCAGCCAGTCCCCACTTTTTTTAAATTAATATCCACCCACCAACCTTTTTAAAATGATTTTCCTGTCACCACTGGTTTTTTTGAGTGAATTTTAAACAAACCCCGTTTTTGAATATCAATTTTCATCTCCCTCCTTCCCCTTCCAGCACCTCCTTTCTAGAATGATTTTACGTTACCACTGGCCTTTTAAAATGAATTTCAAGCATCCCCCGCTTTTTAAAATTAATTTTCACATCACGACTTGCCTTTTGAAATTAATTCCAGCCAGTCTCCACTTTTTTAAATTAATTTCCACTCACCATCCTTTTTGAAAAGATTTCATGTCACCATCGGCTTTTTTAAAGCAATTTCCATCAGCCCCCGCTTTTTAAAATCAATTTCACTTTCCTCCCGTCCTTTCTAGAACGATTTCACGTCACCTCTGGCCGTTTAAAATCAGTACCCGCTTTTTTAAAATTAATTTCCACTCCCTATCCTTTTTAAAGTGATTTCCTGCCACCACCGGCTTTTTTAAATGAATTTCCTTAAGCCCCCGCTTTTAAAATTAATTTTTACTCCCTCCCCTCCTTTCCAGAAGGATTTCACGTCACCACTGGTCTTTTGAAGTAAATTCCTACCAGTCACCATCCTTTTTAAAATGACTTTCAGTCACCACTGGCTTTTTTAAGAGAGTTTGAAGCAGCCCCCGCTTTTTAAAATCAATTTTTGCCCCCCTCCACTCCTCGCAGCTACTTTCTAGAATGCTTTTTCGTCACCACTGACCTATTAAAATGAATTTCAACTAATCTCCGCTTTTCAAAATTAATTTCCACTCCCCAATTCTCTCTAGAATCATTTCTTAATCAAATCTAAACCAGCCCCCCCTCGTTTTTTAATAGTATATTAAGTACCAAGTGTCAAAAACGTTACTGTAGTCTTGAGTTTTCTTACGAAACGAGTGACTAAAGATGTTTTTGACACTAGGATCTTAATTATGTTATAGTTTAATTATATTCACAAATTACAGACAATGACTGACGTGTCATTGAAAAATCAAATGACATAGAACTACAAAATTATCACGGAATATTAAATATAAATTACAGAGAAGATAGTCTTGATGTGACGTTTAAGAAATAAAAGATAAACAAGGTGAGACTTTTCACACTTTAAACACTAGCGCTTAAAGTGACGTTTTGCGATTGTCAAACCCGTGTTTTAGATGCGGTTTTAGTGACGGAAATCCCTTTAAATTATTTCACAAATTTGTTAATATTCCAAACTTACTTAAAGATAAAAATACTGGAATCAAACTTTGATTTATTATTATCTATTTATTTCAGTTGATCCAATAAGCCAAAAAGTTTATTTGAACAAATAAAATGGTGTCTTTATTAAGTTTACTAAGACAGAGTTAGTTTTTCTACAATAATAGTCCTTTGTTTGAAAATATCTTGAATACTATTATATTTTATACGATATGGCAGCACTGTTCTAAGCATAGCGCCCCCGCAATTCCCCGCCAAAAACGTGTGAATGCGGCGCCCGAAGGCGATGCATTTCGTCTCGACGTGTGTGCACGCTGTCTCTCTCTCGCTCTTCCTTTCTTTCTCGTCGACTTCTGTTCTTCTCGTCTTCTTCTTCTCGCAATGCCCCGAAAATTTGCAGTGCGGGCGGCCGTGGACGATGCTGACGCGGACGCGGATGGCTAGATGAATCTTCACTTTGGTCGTTGCGACTCGTCTCCTGCAATCGGTGTTTACTTCCTTCTTCCGTCTTTCGCAACAGAGTACGCCGGTCGGCGATTAATTTGGTGCTCTATTCTGTTGTTTCTCGTCTTCCTGGATGCTGGGCTTTTGACGATTTGATGCTTTAAATCGGAACACAATAGGAGCGGGTTGTAAGGATGGTATTGCGTGGTCTTATATGAATTATTTTTCATTAATTGGCATTATTTAATTGTATTTCCAGTAAACGTAATTAAATTTAACGAGAAGTTTCAATAATTTGGTAGTGGATAACAAACGTAGAAATAGTAGTATTCATCATCAAAGATCATATCGGACGACAGCAGGAATTGAACTACGGCGTCCCTCGTAGATCTAAGAATGAAATAATCGTTAATTCTGATTGATGTTACTCGAACACTCTGTTACACGCATACAGGTGAAGCTAATAAAAGCATGTTGAAAGGTACTACAAAGATATACATAATACGCTTTACTAACTCAACTTTTTCATTTCCATTTACTATCATTGCATATCCGTTATATAGTACTTTAAGGAAATAATAATCGTAAAACATTACGTTACCACCGTTTAAAGCTCAAGATAAAGTACCTTCGTAAATGACAACAAAGTAAACAGGTCACTTTATTTTTAGCGAAATAAGTCATTAGATTTGATTAGATTACAAAAAGGGTCACACTACGACCTTTTCGGGTAGGCTGCAATAAGTTTATTTTAATATTTTTGGTGTTTCTTCCATTATGTGGCATTTTGGGATACCACTAAATAGTTTGGGTCCGATAACCGGAGTTCAATCGCCTTTCTTTGCGAGTGCACCTGCAATCTTATTTCCGACAACACCTTTATGCCCTCTGGCACCCCCAACAAAGTAATTTTTTTAGGCACTCTTGATCACGAATATTTATTTTTTATTATGTCATAGACAACAATTTGTTTTTGTGTATTACTATCACACGTGAACCAATAGCGGATCGTTTCAAGAGGCAAACGCGCGTACTGCCATAGATCGTACTGCTTTATCATAATTAGTAGGTACTCTCCATTTCATTAGTGGCAAATCGTTTGGGAAATTTTCAGAACCTACCTTGGAATAATTGTAGACGAAATCTGAGCACAGGAAGCAGATATTCATAATAGAATAGTTAACACTAACAAACTATACTATGCCATGATTACCAAATTTAATAGCAAAAAAGAAATATCTAAAGAAACGAAATTAAAACAATATATCGACGAATACTTAGGTAGATATACAGGCGACAGAGATGAAATATTTTTAAGAAGAGTAAGAGGTGTAACAAAAGAGGATAGAATGAAAAACATGGATATAAGAAAAGACCTAGGAATACAATCAACCTTAGAATTTATATAAGAAAGACAACTACTATGGCGGGGACATTTACAACGTCTGGGATGAAGGAAGACCAGTCAAGAGAATATGGAAAGCAAAAATTGAAAAAGAAATAAAAAAGGGGCAGACCAAGGAAAACTTGGGATAAGGTAATTGCTGGATTACCGGATACAAGAGGTAGAAGCGAAGGACTTAGCTCAAAATAGAAAAGAATGGAAAAAATCCGTGACGGAAGAGTAACTGCAGCGCACCATACACCAATAAGTGGTAGGAGGGCTTTAAGATGATATAAATTTTGAAGCAGGAAACGACATGCTCATGTCCTAATGGATAAATCGCTACCAGTTCTAGTGGTACCAAATTCATGCGTTTTGTGTAACCAGCTCTTGGACTATAATCCAAGCGTTGATTAAACGGAGCCAAAAGTGATAAAGTTTTTGATTAATTATTATAAACAAGAGTGCCACATTATTGTCAACGCTTACATAAACATATTTCAAGTTCAAAGTAGTGATAATATCATAAACCACATTTCTAATCAAATGCGTTTAATGTGGGTGAAAAATTTGTTCAATAAAGTTAAATATCCCATAATAGGGAAACATATTTCAAGTCAAATTATCACAGGCTTTATTTTTTAACGTTACAGACTTTTTAACTTCAACTCTAGTTTTTAAATAAACAAAAGGTCTAAAACCAACTACGTATTGTCATTTGTATTGTCTGTAATAAAATTGATCACTTTTTTTAAAATGTCAAATATATACACGATCATTAGACCAGTTTCTAAAAATACTACCGAAACTGTTTGTTTATAAAACATCCAAGCACGATTACATTCACTCGTTAACCTCATTTTCAATAATACTAATAATAATAATACGATTCTATCGCGGTTTAAAATATATTGGATCATTTTTTAATTATGGTTTACTAAGAAACGGAATAATTGTCATTAAGAAGTTATTATTATCTCTTTAATTAGCTGCTTTAAGCGGTTTTGCTGGGTTTATTTTTAATCCCAAACATTCAATTTTTATGATTTTAGTTTACACGTCATTTTCGAACAATTATTTTTAATAGTGTAAAGCAAGGTGTCAAAAACTTTCCTGGCAATTCCTGCGGAATTTATTAAGTATAAACACTACTAAATTTTTGTTGGTGTGTGTAAACATTTCCATTTTCCATGGGTGTACGATGAAATTTTTAAAAGGGTTTAATTTTGATTTAAATTTTTATTTTCCATGAATGTACGATGAAATTTTTAAAAGGGTTTAATTTTTTTGTAAACATTTCTATGTAATGGGGGTACGATAAACTTTTAGGAGGGTTTAATTTATTTGCTTCTAAACATTTTCACTCTGAACAAAAAAATAAAGATGCAGAACACCCACTTTATTTTTAGAGTTTCATAAATACCATCACCATGCTGTGTTTCGAAACTTAATATTTTGAAAAGGTATACAATCGTTTTCCCTTCAATGTAGATATACGAGGATATCTAGTTAGCCTAGACCAGTTCCATACATATAAACAAAATATTGCGTTACCATAGCAACGAACAATAACTCATTAGAAGTGTCAGTGTGAAGTTTGATGTTAAAAAAGTAAACCAGAGTTACGCAATGAATTAAAAGAAAAAAGATGTCCACCGAAATTGTGAAAATCGAAAAATTGTAGTATCGAGCAATCATCAAGTACCTGTATTTAAAAGAGGTAAGCAGATTTACGAAAATATGCTTAATACCCTTGGTGATGAATGTCCTTCGTATCCGACCGTGAAAAATTGGACTGCAAGCTTCAAAAAAGGTAAATTTTCCATTGAGGATGATGACCGATCGGGAAGGCCAGTTTCTGTGTCAGTCCCCGAAAATATCGATGCAGTTCATGACATGATTTGATCAGACCGTCGAATTGGGCTAAAACGGATATCTGAAGCACTGAATATTTCATACGAACGCGTTCATCATATAGTTCACGTCAATTTGGACATGAGAAAAATTGCTGCAAAATGGATCCCCAAATGTTTGAATGTTGACCAAAAGCGTGCAAGAGTAGAAGCATCGCGTTCGATCGGTGCTCGATTTGAAAACGATGTAGACTTCTTAAACCGAATTGCTACTATGGATGAAACTTGGGTACATTTCTACGATCCAGAAACAAAGCAACAATCGATGGAATGGCGACACTCTGGTTCTCCAAGATCTAAAAAGGTTCGTGTCCAAAAATCTGCTGGAAAAGTTCTTGCTCCAGTTTTTTGGGATTGCCATGGAGTAATCACGATTGATTTTTTGGATAAGGGTAGAACAATAACTGGAGATAACTATTCGACATTACTGACCACTCTATGGGAAAAAATTAAAGAGAAAAGACGCGGAAAGCTATCCAAAGGTGTTTTGTTTTTGCAGGACAGCGCCCCTGCACACAAATTACTGGAACACCCCCCTTATTCACCAGTTTTGGCTCCGTCCGACTATCATCTCTTTCCTCAACTGAAAAAAAGCTTAAAAGGTCGTAAATTTTCTCCCAACGAGGAGGTAATAAAAGCTGTGGAGGTCTGGTTTGCAGAGCAAGAAGAAACATTTTTTTTTTAAATCTATAGACGTTGCAAGTTCGCTGTAATAAATGTATCCAATTGAGAGTTGAGTAATAAAATATTTTGACATTGAAATTTTGTTTGGTTCTATAGTAGGCTAAGAATTTTTCAATATATCCTCGTACAATGTCGGTTATTGATTATTGTTCATACATTTTTTAACACGTTAAGTCCATAAAAATTGTTGTTTATTCTTGTTTCATAAGTAAGCTGTTTTTTTTTCAAATTACTTACGTAAAAGTAGGGTAATCTATGTATTCCATGGTAAATATGAAATATTTAAATCGGAAAAAAATACGATTATTATATAGAAATATACAATTTTCGCAATGTACTATCATTTTTGAAGTATCCTATTTCTAAAATGTTTCCCAAATAATATTTATATGAGGCCAAAGTACCACCAGTTTGTACATTATCTATAATTCAGCAAAAAAAAAGTTGCAATTGCCTTCGTAAATGAATAACGTCAGCGCAATGATAATGCTATTCTAATTATAATTCTTTTATTCACGTCATTGGATTAAGGCTACAGGTCTGGATTTACCATTAAATAATATTTCTATTATAATCCCAAATCATTACAAATAAAAGTAAACATTAATTCTTTCCATTATTATCAAATAAAGTTATAGAAATCTATCATTCAATCTATCGGCTTATTCAACTAAGATCTTTTCAGATCTATTGTGGTCCTCTTTACAAGCACGTATCCAGGATTTGGTTTCGGGGGGGGGTACAACGGGAAAAAAAATTTTTGAAGAGGTCAAGGTCAAAGGCCTTAGATGAAAAGTAGAAAATTTTCAAGGTACAAAACAAGGTTTTGTTAGAAACATTTTTAATCTTCTGTTAAAAATTGAGTTATTATTATTACCTAGGTATACTTACAAACAATCTCACAATTATAAAAAGTATAAGTAGGTAGTAAGAATAATGTTTACAAAGACAATCTTCGCTTTTTTTTATTAGCCATAATGTCAAGTATCTTTTCAGGAAAAACATCGATGTCCCAGTGTATTGAGAGCACAACCAGGGAACTTAGCCTTTCGTGTGCTATTTTATTTCTTAGAAGGGTTTTTACCCTTTTAAGAGTAGAAAACACTGGCTGTAGAAACAGGTAAAGTAGAAAGAATAACCAGTAAATGATGAAGAGCAGGGAAAACATTTTTGTTGCAGTGCTCCAAAACCTTTAGGGTTTCGGTATTTCTGTCTAAATCTTCACCCACTTGATTGCACCATAAGTAGTACTCACCCTGAAGAGCAGACAGCGAGTAATTATCTTCAATATACATAGAAAGCTGCTCTAGCTGACTTGCATTTACATTTGAGGCAAAGCCTGGTAGGTAATAAGCTTTGAAAATCTATTAGTTTGGATGAGTTTGTTTCAAAACGATCTTGTAGATTCATTATAAGTTGATCGACGATAAGTTCCTCTGTGTTGCCAATAGTTAAGCAATTTATTTTTATTTTTAAACTTGGACATTTTAAAAATAATACCTTCAAAACTGTATGCCGTTCAATATGTCTATAAATTTTTACTTTACTGCTGTACCTACATAAAAATTATGAAATCATCGTTTTTCTAGTATGTGTTTGAAAACATTTCGGGGGGGGGGTGTCCGGACCTCCCCTGGATACGTGCCTGCCTCTTTATTAATGAAACCAATCATCCTCTAGAACCTTTCAAGTAACTTATTGCTGGTGGCTTTTCATCGCCTAGTACAAGTTACCACACATTCGCACTGGTATAGGATGTGCTGCACTTTCTTCTTCTAAATGACAGAATCTGCATGTTACTCCGTCTGTCAATACCATTAGCTTTGCGTGCATGTTAAGTTTTCAGTGCCCAGTCAACATACCTAATATGACTTTGACAGTTTTCCTATCTCGGTCCAAGCTAGACTCGTTTGATTGATTGATTGATTGGATCAGCACACCAGTCAAAGGATTGATGTCCTCGGCACCTCAGCCTTAAGGCTTTTTGTGCTCTTGGTTGTGCCGTTTATGTGAAGAGACCAGTAGCCCTTATTAGGCTCAGCAGACTTTTCACTAGGTTTTTCTTGGAGAAATCCTCCCTTGGATATTCTAGTCCTAGGAGGATGCATGTGCTTCCTTAGAGTACAATGACCGGTGAGTAAACCCGTCACTATCTTTATTTGGGCCCTGCTAAGGTTTAATATTTCATTGGTCAACTTCTCCGAGGGTTTTTTGACCAGGACTTTGCTGTGTTCCTGTTTTGGCACGTGTCTCCAGTACGACTGGTGTTTAGTTTGAGTCCACCGAGATATACAACCACGTGCAGCAGTTTTGGATGTCCCAAATACTGGTTCAGGACCAGTGAGTGCTGTCTCAGACCCCAGCTTTGCTAGGATATCTGCCTTTTCGTTTCCTACAACGCGCTTATGCCCTGGGACCCACTTAAGAGTAACTCTATTATGGTTATCCAGGGTTTTAAGTTTCTGTAGACAATCCCAGACCAGTCTAGATCTGATCTGAGGACATACTAAAGCTTTTAATGCTGCCTGACTATCGGAGAGAATTAGGATCTGTACCCCCTTTCAATATTCAGTTGCTAGACTCGTTACTTAAATATATTTTTCTATTTGCATCGCTTTTGTATCTTCCTCTATAGCATATTTCCATTGTTTTCTTGGTCTTCCTTCCTTTCTAGGCCATATTGAGATCCAATTTGTTATCTTCTTACCTATGTAACTTCATATTTTCACCTTCAACTGCTTTATTTCTTGTTTTTTTCGTTATTCTCTTCCATCTTTTGATATTTGATCTCAGAATTGTTCCTAATATTTTCTTTAAAACGTTTTCCTCCTTTTCCTTCTTTTGTCACTGTAGTTTCCATAGCAGTTTATTTAATTATTTTTGTCTACTTTTAGAGGCAATAAATACGAAATATCCTACATGGTAATTTATCTTTAAAGCGGGATCTGAGGTAAAAGTTTCTTTGTAATTTTTCGAAATTTCAGGAAGCTTACGTATCTTCCAGACGCTTAAACAAACATGCAATATTTCAAGGGAATACTTAACATATTTGAACCACCAAGTAATAAAATTTATTATTGAGTAAACAGAAATTAAATTTGTGTGATATTTATGTGCGTATTAAAAGTAGTACTTTATAAACGTGTTAAATACGATCCTGTACGGCTTTATTGTCGCTTCTAACGTTCTGCACGAGCGTTTTTCGGCGAGTTGCAAAATAGACAGACACGTACACTCCACCGTTCACAATTTAGGCGATAGGCGCTGCCTATGCGTTTCGAGGTCACGTCCGATCATCGAATAAGTTTGCGAAGGAACGGCGGAGCGTGTGGGGGCGAGAGGAGAAGAATCATAGGCAACCTACGGCTAGACGAGGGGCTGAAGTGGAACAAAGAGGGGTTTGCGTGCCGCTATTGCGAGCTCATTATTTTTTGTTATCTAGCGGGGATCTGCAACACATTTCTGCTGGTTGCTGGTGTTCGAGGATCGGGATAATTCGAATTGGAGAGGTTGGAGCAATAGGGATTACTTAGAGATTAAGGATTCACGAGCCTTTCAAGCGCACTATACCTAATAGGAATTACGTAAATCGTAGATGAAATCTCTTTTTGCAAATAGTACTTTTAGTTATACAGGGTGTATTATAAACGAGTCAAGTTATTTAAATGGTTAGGTTAACAATGTGTCAGGCCCGGGACTTTTCCTCCCATTGGTTGGTTGGTTGGTAGACAGACGAAAACAGGCCGGGTTAGTGGTCCCTAACACTGCAGCCGTTGGCTTATTGTATTGTCCTGTCTGTCTGCTAGTCTGTGAGAAGATTTGATTTCCTCCCATGTGTTAAATGCAAATAAAAATCACACTAAGGTTAACGAACCTGAAAGATAACAACGATACTCTTATCTCAATTCGTAAAAATTCATGAACCGACAAGTTGACAATTCCGAATATACGAATTACTTTCCATAGAAAAAAAAAACATTAATAAAATAATTCGGAAATTAAACAAATGCTTTTATTCTGGATCCTGGTATCGGTATCAAATCACTTTTATTTCAAACTTTTACCATCAACCCTGTTCACACATAAAAGTACTTCCAATTCAAGACAGCTAACTCATAAAATGCCAGATCTACCAATTCAAACTCCACATCAAGCAGGCTGCGTGCAAGTGCATCCATTCCTGCAGACAAAGGGAAATTCCCAACTGTTCAAATACCCTCCAAATCCTCCCTCCTTCCAACCCCCCGTGTCACCCTCGTACCCTATCCCGAAAATTCTCCAGGAATCCCGGCTAGAACTAAAAAGAGTCCAAACACCACTTTCGCCCCCTTTTCGAAGTGTCGGAAGCCCTATGGAGTGAGGAGTCCGGATCGTGTCAGTGTCGTAGTTAATCCCTAATCCTTTAAAAAAAGGAAAATTTCTTTAAATTTTGAAAAATTCATACGCAGACTGATGAAAGAGGTTTTATAAAAAATAGAACAATTAAGAATTACTCTGAAGCCTTTCCTGAAAAGAACAAGCCAACCTGATTAGTAATTGATGTCATTTTATATGAAGTAAAAATCGATGCAGAAAATGACGTGTATAAAAACGCACACAATGAATAAGAATAAAAAAGTAAAAAAAGTCCTCAAGTACTTGTAGCAGAGTTACTGCTTGTATAGGATGTTCAATAGTGAAGTAGCAAAAGAAGATTTCCAGCTTTCCATTTCATTAAGCTTGAGTTAATTTAATAAAAACAATAGTCCATCCTCTCGTATACAAATTCATCATTATTAATAACAATAGTTTTACCATCGATATATACTAGGTAACATAAAGTATAGGACCGATTCCTAAAGTGAGTTTCGAGACAGTCCTTACTGTATTTCAAAGAGAGCCAAATATGAATTTTGGTGCGGTTTAGAACTGTAGAAGATCTTCCTGCATATTAGTTAGGTAACATTCATTGTTATACCTTTACGTTTGCTTAGAACCAATACGCCTCTTATCTTCGTCTTATTTTGAGACTCTCCCAGTAGCTTGTTGTCTTATCGGTCCCTAAGTGTGCTAGTTTTAAATGCCACAGGCTTCGACCTATATGTAGCAATCGTCTATGTCGCTCTATCTCTCCTGTTTGTTCAAAATATTTCATTAATAACATTTTCAAGTGTTCTAGCTACTACCATTGCAGTGTCTTCTCCTTCTCCGGCCACGTGTCTCTATTGATGTCAAAGTTTTTAGTGAAATCTAATGTTTTTCTGCTAATCTCTTTTTGTTTTGTTGCTTTTTTTATTGTAAGAATTTCTATTTGTAAGACATTGCATGTGTTCATAAGTTATATGACAGTTTTCGTATAATAATTATCCAAAAATGAATATATTGGTAGGAGAGGTCCCATTAAGTGGCCACCTAGATCACCAGACTTACGACTAGCTTATTTTTTTCTGTGGAGTTACGTGAAGTCGGTTGTTTGTAAAACTCATTTAACCCCAATTGACGATTTACGACTATGAATAACTCAACCAAGAGATTTTAAATTCTATGAAATAAACTATCAGAGGAATGTACTTTGTTTATATTAAACGTTTTTGCATATAATCTTAATCTGTCTTTATTGTCATCAACCTTAACATATCAACGTTTAACATAACATCAACATGAATACGTTGGTGAATTTTTAAGTATCTCCTCTCTTTATTTATAAATTGTGCGTGACATAAACATGAATCTTTTGTATTCCTTACAATGATTTATATAATTGTATAGGAAAAAGAATCCCATTTCCCTTCCAAAGTGGACGCTCACCTAGAACTGCGTTATAAAGTCAAGACGTGAAGATGTCCTGGTGCATCGGGCCGGAGTGTGGGGTATTTCGAATCGGGCAAGGGGATTTAAACGGGAAACGTGGGGAAAAGGAAGGGTTACAGGCCCTCTGCCGTCGAAATTAGTGGGTGAAGGTGGCCTAGATCAATACCTAGTCTAGGCTAGTCCACCGGTTTCCCCCTTACCCCCCTTCCCTGACCCAGACACTGCGTCACACGCGTCGTCTACTACTCACCCCACCCCCTGATTCGTTCTCTTCGCAATGTTGCCAGCCCCGAATGCATCATCCATTCCGGCCGGCTCCGGTGGCTCGTTTTCTCCACGAATGCTAAATTATACAACAGAATTGATATATTTGAATGGTTAATATTGCACAGGACACGTATAATTCTAGCTAGAATCATTGTATTGATGTACGATATATCTACTTACCAGGCGTTCATTTCAAACTGTGAATATTAATAAAATCAAACAACAAAAAGTGACATTCAGTTGATTTTTAGCGAGCGGTTAGTTGAGCGATAATTAAAAATGATTGAGCAATTTTAATAATAAAATGGATTAGTTTCAAGTCAATCTCACGCCCCAAAATGATTCCAGCTAAATAAGCTCTATTAATACCTGGAATGAACATTTAAAAAGAGTATTGAGTCCTTCATACATTCGGGCAGCACTGAAAGCATTAGCTTTATTCCAGATCAGATCTTGATTATTCTTGGACTGCCTACAAAAACTCTTAACAGTAGACAACCAAAATATAGTGACTCTTAAGTGGTATAGTAGACAATGGAATGCCAGATATCCTTGTAATGAAGAGGTCTGGAAAATAATTTAACCAGTATTCGGTATATCAATAACTGCTGTACCGACGATTCAAACACAATACAATATCAGGAACACAGTGAAAGGATTACGCACCGGTTACTACATCCTCAGGAAGCACATTCATTGGCATGCAGGCAGGAATCTATCTGTTAGTTGGGAAGGGGTAGATTCAAACTTTTGTTAGAACGCCTAAGGAAGGATCTAGAAAAAACGCTTTTAAGCCTGAAAATGGACAACTAACCTCTTCACTCTTCGCATAAATGGTACAACGAAGAACGTAAAAAGGCTGAGGTGTCGAGAACAGGATGTACCGAAGTATGAAGCAATGGTGTAGCCATAGGAATACACATTTCCAAGTTCCTGTTTTTGTTCCTGACCTTCCAAGTTCTACTCTATAGTTGGGTACGTATCCAGGTAGGTTTCTGTCTTTAAAAATTTTTTGGTATCGAAGTACTCTGTTATAATTGGATATGTCATACTCAATTATTCTTCAGCTTCAGCATATGGCTCATGACAATGTTGAGGAAAATGAAATAGCAACGAAAATATGGGTAAAAGCATTGCCAAAGAAAAAGTACATAATCAATTGAAAAGAAAAGGGAGATATATGGATAAAATGAGTACCAAATTGTTTCCTTCAACCACCCTTTTGAAAGCTCTACTTGTTTATTGTCCTTGATACGCTGCTGTGCTCTGGTCAGCTTGACATTTTCCTTTCGGTAGGCGCCTTCACTTCTTCGATGTAACCCCATAAGTCTAGAAATCACTTTTTGGCACAAGATTACCTACTACTGACTGACAAGGTATAGGAGAAAGTTAAATAAGATCCAATTGTGAAGTTATAATATGGAAAAATATCCAAAACACTTGGAAATTTATTTACAGCAAAAAATGATGATATTATTATCAGGAAAACATAAGTTGTAAAAGATTATTTATGCATCTACAAACGATGTCGATGATAATGACTCATTTTGATGGTGTTTTTATTCAATTTATTTATTTAATATTCTGGGTTATGTATCTAATATTATTATATCAAATTATTAAAAATAAATGAATAAATTCCGTGTACGATACAGTAAATCTAATTATATTACCCAAAGATTATTATTTTTTATTAAAATTCGAGTCTACCTCGGGGCCCTAATTAAAGATGACTTGTATGCCAGTTTCTTCTTGCTGAATAGAATTTCTATGTCAGAAAAGGAAAAAGCAAGTAAACGTGCAGGTAATAACTAGAATTCGCTTAGAAGTTGGGAGAAGTTTACGTATAAAACTTCGAAAGGAATATTAGGTTGCAGTTACGTAAAAAATTTAAATTAGGTAAATGAATTCTATCGACTAGAATCGTTTAAATTGATTTGATCATGCAAACAGCTGTAATGAGGAGAATGTGAATGTTTTAATACGAATTAAGCGCACTATTTTTTCTACGACCAGTTATGAATAAAAATCTATTAAGAGACAAATTTCTGCAAGCCGTTTCTATTCTATTCTGAGTTCCCCCACTGTATTGACTGGTATAGACCAAGGATGAGCAACATGCGGCCAGCCAGGCATTTCTAAAATTGAATTTATTTTATCGACTTTCACCCATCAATATATTATCTTTTTTTATTTAGAAAAAATAGACTGTATCAACCACCTAGGGTTATTAGCAGTGGTACAGTATAAGTTGTTCAATTGTATTACATGTTTATAGTTATATTTTCTTATAAATGTCAATGTCCTTCAAAAATTTCATGAGATTTTCCACGTTACAATGATCATTTAATAACAGATCTATGGAGCACGGTAAATTACACATTTTACGGTTTACTTCAAAAAACGGACACTGCACTAATACATGTTCAACACTTGTTTGTACATTACATGTCCAGCACACAGGTGGATCTTCCCTTTTAAGGAGATACTAGTGGGTATAGCGTTTGTGTTCTTCTTTTAGTGGGCAATGTACTCCAAGGTGTTATATTCCGCTTAACTTTTCTCAATTTAATGAGGCACTTCAAATCTGACTTGGTGATTCTGTTTTCTGCAAACGGGAGGGATACATTTACTGATGTTTGCTTTGCAATCATATCAGCGCGTTCGTTACCGCATAGTACATACTAAACCGAAATATTTTTTATGGCAAGTTACCTACTTGTCGATGACAATTTTTAACATGCAATACGAACGCACCGCGTATGCGCGATTTCTTTGTGACTAGATACACACTTGTCGGTGACTTGTTCAAACATGCAATACGGTTGACATGCGTTTGTGCTTGTTGTGTTTGCTTCTGTCACACAATCAGTCAAACTGGTAAGTAGTTAAATGATCGTCTTTACTATAGACGATTACTTCAGACATAATTATAATTCCAAAAAATTCCATAATAGGTGAACGCTCGACAGAGAATTAATTACAGAACTGAACAGTTCTTCTGCATAAAAAATATGCACAAAAAGTTTAATCGTCAAGGATGGCCTATTTGATTGATATTAAGTCTTTGGTTTCCAAGAATTTTTTTTTGTAACATTCAACAAAAGCTGAAACGCTCAGTGAGTATCTATGGTCTATTAAAATTATTATAATTGTTTTTACTTTATAATAAAGCTCAGATTTTTTTTGTATTGTACAGTATAATCGCATTTGTTTCTGGGAAATCCCGGTGTTAAAATGCAAAATAACATGTAGTCATGTAATAACCAACTAATACAAACAAAATTAAAGTCTACGATGTGTCTGGTTATGAAGTCGACAGAATTGCACAAAGCATTTATAACATAATATTATATTAACGTTGATACGGGAAAAAAGGGGTCATTTTTGATCTCCTGTTAAATTAAAGTACTGTGTTTTTGTGTTATTAGTGTTAATGTAATAGTATATTTGAATTGGAGGCTCACTTGGTAAACCAATATGTTCCACAAGGATCAGTATTAGGGCTATTTTTGTTTACTATTTGTATAAATGCATATGAAGCATCTAACTCGCGTTGTATTTGATTATGTGGTAGAGTGGAAGTACAAATTCTTTGTGATTGTTTTGTATCACCATATTTCGTACAATTTCTTTTTATTAATGCTGTAATCTGTGCCATAACTTCAACTGGAAAAGCATAAGATTTGACTGAAGAAAGACGTGAAGCTTCAGAAGTTAGTTTCTCAAACTCCTGCATATTTTGGGTGCCTAGTCTAGTTTCTGCCATAACTTTAACTGGAACGGCATAAGATTTGGCCAAAGAAATACGTGTAGCTTCTGAAGTTAGTTTCTTAACCACCTTCATATTCTGGATGTCTTAGTTTAGTCTGTGTCATAACTTTAACTGGAAAGGCATAAGATTTGACAGAAGTAAGATATGAAGTTTCGAAAGTTAGTTTCTAAAACTCCTTCATATTTTGGGTGTCCCATTTAGTCTGTGTCATAACTTCAACTGGAAATACACAAGATTTGGCAGAAGAAAGACGTGAAGCTTCGGAAATTAGTTTCTTAAACTCCTCCATATTTTCTGTGCCATAATTTTAAGCGGAAAGGCATAAGATGAGACTTCTTCACTACAGTTTTTTAAAGTTTTTTTTGTACAAAATAGAAATGTAAATTCAAATTTACTACGATCTCCCATTTAATGTATCTTTTAAGTTTAAAAAAGTCGACTGTGTGCAGTTTATCTAAAACAACTCGAGACTTGTATTCTACGCGATGATTGTAACCGTCAAATTCGTGAAAGGAAATCAACACGCGGGCCAGACAGATTGTGAATTTGAGATGCGGAATTAAATAGGTCTCTATTGAAGAAACTAAAGAAGACAAGGGGCCCTCATCCGGGTTGCGCAAATTACCGATTTGCGATTAACAGATTATACCGATGTGTCTTTATCGACTATTCGTTCTGATTCGGTTTAAAAAGTAATAGTGGTACGGTGATATAAGCTTGAGCATTGAATGTTATTCATGCAGCGATATATTGAATATGTTGACTTAAAATTCTTATTATAGATTTAAATTATTTTATATTTGCACGTACACATTTTAATTATTGCTCATAAAAATCAAAAAAAGATTATATGGCATCGAATTATTGCAGAATATAAAACTAAAATCATTATTCTCTATTTCTTCTATTTAAAAATGTGAATCTATAATATCGTTGAAACTTAGTCGTTCCATTAAGGTCTTTTATCTCAACACTCATAAATTCGAAATTTTTTCGGGCTACGCCTATATGGACGTAACCTTCGTCTACCACATTTATAAAGTGAGCACCCAGGTAATTCTGGAGAAATCATCTGGTTCACTGATGGTTCCAAAACAAATCATGGCACAGCGGCTGGTATAAAAGGACTTAGAAAGAGAATGATCTTTAGCCTTGGCCTATATACGACTGTGTTTCAAGCAGAGACGATTGCTGCTGTAGCCTGTATTGATAAAAACATCAGAAAAGGATACACCGGACAAAAACCCAACAACTAGGTCTAGACTGGTAAAAAACTGTAAAGAATCCCTCAACAGCTAGGCTGACAAGAGACAATAAAGTGTCTCTAATATGGGTGCCGGCACTTAAGGGGATTGTAGGTAATGGAATGGCCGACCAGTTAGCTAAAGAAGGCTCTAAAGAAATCACAAAAGATTACATAAGAGGGGAAATCGGGAACTGGCTAGATAGGGAACACCAACTCAAATGGAGGTATACACAAGGGCACCTCCATACAAAGAGTTTACTGAACAAGGTAGACAAGGAACTCTCAACCAGGCTATTGAAACTGGGTAAGAGACATTTGAAGACAGTTACCGACCTGGTGACTGGACATTGCACGCTGAGGAAACATCTACACAAAATGGGCTAAGTTAGTGAACCTACATGCAGGAAATATCAACTCTATGATGGAACACTACTCACATACTCTGCTTCTACGAGAACTTACGTGGACTCAGTCGGAGAGGAAATAATACAACCATTATAACTACTGAAAATCCCTTCAGTCAAACTAGTGGCATACATAGAAGACCCAAAGCTTCTGGAATGGAAGTAAATAATATGGGAAATGGTACAAAGATTCAGTTCAAGTGCCTGGGCTGTTGAGTACAACCCAATCGAATGAATTAATGAAAGTGAGCGATGTATCATTATATTTTTACAAGTTTAATCTTTTGAACCATTTTGATGGTCAATACAAACAAGAATACAAAAAATTACCAATAATAATTTACTGCTAGTCAACAATAAATATAAAAACTGTTGACAAAAGGTCTATACCTATAAAAAATTCAAAATCCAAGTCTCTAGATTTTAAAAATCTGGCAACATTGAAATCTCGTACTGTGGAAATAGTGTCCAAATATTAACAAAGCCCAGAGTGGCGTTATTATATGAAAATTAATAATTGTTTTATCTATATAAACAAAACAGTGGTAGCAACATTGGAAATGTTTGCATTTTTTTTTTAAATCCATTGGCAATACTTCAAACGGAGTGGATAGCCAATGTTACTGCTTAGAAAATGCGGAATTAGCATATTCCTTCAAAAAAACAGCTTATTTTTATTCTTAAAAATATAATCTTGAAGGATCTTACAGGAAACTCTGATATGCTGGTGATGTGATTATTAAAAAGTTTGCACACACTTCCAGTTGAACACAAGTAGAGTAATAGAGTGTACAGGCCGTCATCACCGAAAACGCCCGGTTGTTTGGCAACTGATTACATGTTTAAGGCTCAGAGGCGTACAGTACAGTAATTCTTGTTTCCATTTTCACTTTTAGGTGGATATTTTAAAAATTTATATAGGAGGTAGTGAATATTTTTAAATGGGGTGCAGCACTGGGGGTCTAGTTTTGAATATCAGTGAAATTGAATTCACCGATTTTTAATTTGCCATCGAAATAGTATACCTAGTTTTGAATTAAAGTGAAACGAAATTATTATAAATTCCCTTAAATTAATTTAATTCGAACGATACAATCTGACAACAATAATAGATCAAACGTTAACAAAGAAAAAAGAAGAATAGTTGACTTTAAAATTTATTAATGTCATAAGATAAATTGAATTATACATTAGTACCTATACGTTATTATTTTATTATTATCTACCTATTGGAACCATATTTTTAGTTATGGCTTATATAAAAAAACGAATATTTGTTAACAAACAACAAAAGGAGGCATAGGTGGAATATATAGAAAATAATCCTATATTGAAACATACTCCAAGTCTCATATTTTTGACGAAGGTACAACGTCGTTATAGTAGATTTGTCTATAGCTGATGCTCTTGTCTGTGCTACCAAATGCAGATCTAAAATGTTTATCAATTCGCCAGCAGCTTAATTATTTAGACAGTCTGTAAATTTTTAGAAACTTGCGGTCACTAAGGTTGAAGGGATCTTGCCTAAGAGAATGAAGCACCGTTCTTGGCGTTAAAAAATCATCCTCCATAAGTTCCACAACATTATTTAGCACTATTTGTTGAAGTTCCTCTAAATTTGCCATGTAGATTTAAAAAATGTAAAACGTTCTCGCGTCACTCTCGTCTAACTAATAACTTATTACTATGCTAAATACTACAAATATTAACTAAAAAGCTTCGAAAAGAAGGGATGTTAAAACTACTCAAAGTATCTGACAAAACCACAACAAAAAATTCGATGATTCTTAAACGTCAAATAAATTGAAATTTCGCAAGTGAAATAAGCGTTTCGACAGCTAAAGAGCATTCGAATTAAATTTGTGAAATTAGTTCGAAACTTGGATTCAACGAAATATGAGAAATTTCATTAGTGAAATATTTCAAAACTAACCCCCCTGGAATGAGAATCGGTTACAAACTAGCGGATACATATAGATGACGTGCATGTACTGTTCTGCGTTATCTGCGTTAACTCTACTATTTCTCTTCCTAGTAGTTAAAAATTATCAAGCGGAAACCATTAAAATGTTTCACAGTCCCATCACTCGAAAGACCCAAAAAAAAACTATATTGTGAACAGTCAGGCTATATAATGAAACCGTTTTTTTAGTTTGGTCGCTTCCTAGGATTACCTGTTTAAGTTCCATTATTTCATTTCTACGAAATCCCGCAGATTAGATTTAACAGAAGTTAAACCATCATCTAAACTTTTTGGAAAAGCTGTTATAGCCCAGTCGAGCCTAACAGACTAGATTTATCCTTGAGACGGTCAGTCCCGACCGAAATGCGTGCATAATGAATAGTTATGCGCCAGTGATCAAACACCGTTTCGGTCTGTCTCATTCTCATTGATTTTCTGTTTTTGTTGCACTCGCGCTTCTAAACCTTGTTTTTCTCACCTCCTACGAAAAGCGAGAAGTTCTGCTTTATAGTGCAGGAAAATTCTAATGTTTTTACCCACGATAATATTTCTTTATTATTTGTTAGTACTTTAAAAGCTGACGGTGGTTATGATAAAGAAATGAACGAACAAGTGTTCCAAAATTGTTTTTGGAAAATATTCCAGATGGATCTCTCATAGTTCCCGATAATGCAAATCGGTTACAACTTTCTCCTAGAAAGTCTGTACAAATGTTTAGATTAACAAAACCTCTTGTTGAGGACGTTATTGAAATGGTGATACCATATACACTGTGTCCGTAAAGTGGGTATGGAACAAATTCATTTTTAGCTAAACAGACTATTTTAAGAAATAATCCTGAAACACGTCGATTTTTGATTTTAATTTACCGTATTTTAAAATAATATTCTAATATACTGGATGAATTACTTTCGAGTAATGACGTCACCGTCATTTTTTTAAATGTAACACCCCCATTTTGTCTCAATTTTCGGATTACTCTAGCTGAGCTGATTCCAAAAATGTATCACATGTTGATTCCAATTGGCACAGGATGGACAAAAATACAATAGTTTTGTGTGTGCTCATAAAGTAACGCGTAACATTCTTTATTACTTAAATTAACAATATTATCAAAAATACTAATTGTCTAGCACTCTAGCGGCAATTGGTTTAAATGTAACACCCTGTAGTTTGTTACATTTTAGATTAATAAAAATGAGCTGTTTCCAATCATGTTTGGTACTTGTGGTCTAGCAGACAGAAAATGAAAGAAATTATTTCTTATCAATTTAAAAAAAAATAGTCGTCTAGTTTTTTGTGAAATGTCATTATTTGTTTAGTAATTTATTGATGTTTAGTGACAGTTTAGTACTACAATATTTTTGGTATTCGTGTGTGCAATTTGTTTAATGATATAAATATCCAGAAAGACCTATAACGGGTTCAACTGTCAGTAAGATTGAAAGGAAATTTCGAAAAACTGGTACGGTTGATAATGCACGCAAATCACGTCGTCCCTCTGCAAATGCTGATACAGCATTAGATGTTTTACTTAGTTTTGAAGAAGATGCGCATACTTCTGTGCGTAAAGTTAGTCGCGAAATCGGTGTCAGCAAAACAACGGTACAAAAACTATTAAAGCTTGAAAAAGGGCATCCTTTTAAAATCAAACTTGTGCAGGAATTAAACGAAGATGATCCCGATAGAAGAATCCAATTTTGCGAAAAAATGATGGATAATTGTCACCGAGACTCTCTCTTGATACAAAACATTATTTTTTCTGATGAGGCCACTTTCATGTTGAATGGCGAGGCTAACCGTCAGAATTGTAGATACTGGGCAAAAGAAAACCCCCACTGGATGCGTGAGCATCATACACAATACCCGCAAAAAGTATTGTGTATGTATGGGCTGGAATTGTAAGAAATCAAATCATCGGACCCTACTTTATCGAAGGTAATTTAAACGGAGCAACGTACCTTGAGTTTTTAAGGGGGTACCTCGTACCTACTTTACGTAATTTGTTTCCCAGCAGACCTAATCCTGGAGGTTTTGATGAAAGTTTATGGTATTAACAGGATGGTGCACCTCCACATTATGCTGTAGATGTTAGAAGGTACCTAGATGAATTTTTTCCGAACAGGTGGATTGGTAGACGTGGACCTATTGAATGGCCAGCGAGGTCACCAGATTTCAATCCTTTGGAGATGGATTATAATATTCTTTTGTTCACTGGTTACTTTTTTTTGACTTCTCATTTTTTAATGGACACAATGTACAAACGACAAAACCAAAAACACAACCAAAAATACCCCGAAGCAAGAAAGGTTAGGTTGAAGTTGAAAAAAATCTTCTTCGTATTTGGTTAAAATTCATGGCAAAAACGGCACAGTTTACTTATACTGTCAAAATTATGTACATTTTTGAGAACTTAGACAACACTGTTACCTTTTTCCTCACTCATTTCTATTCCCTTATTCCAAAAATACTGCTTTTTGAAATCGAGTGAAATTTTGTGAGAATAGAAATGTCAACATTTCCCTGGGAATTTCAAGAATAGCGATCCTGTATTCAATACATTGGAGATTTTATATAATTGTTCACCGTTAGGTTAATTTTTCATTCAATTAATATTTTTATTTAATTATTCCGAATAGTAAGGATAACTTTGATCGTACTATTATTCACTTTTTATCATTGAGTGGGCCTAAACAGGACGCACAAAAAATGTAAATAATTTTGTGAAGAACATTCAAGGTTGTTGGTGCTGTTTTGCGTCTGTGTTGTCGCTAACGCATTAAATTCGCTATAACAACAAATATAAACCTTTTAGGCGCGGAATTCGTTAATAGTCCAATCAATGGCGTATCCAAAAACATTTTCATAGAGATACACAAATTAACCAAAATATATGATCTTTATAAATCACATAGAATATTTAACGCTTTTTTATTTGATTCAAATAGTATTTGGAAACAGGGTGTCCCATAACAAATGGGACCGAAGTAACCCAAGTAGGAAACCCCTAAAGTTGACAAAGGGGCCAAGCCTGGGAATGGGCCAGGCTGTTTCACCCATTTTCGGCCATGTCTATGATTATCCGAGCTTGGGCCAAGACTGGATAACCCAGTGATAATGACTCTTACAATAGTAGTGATAACGGTTCAAAAAGTAGTAGCAGTGATAATAATAATAATGATGACCAACTTCCAAGTGATGCTGCATATAGTTTTTCACTATTAAGAAGTGACAACGAAAGTGAAAAACTTCGCTGTTGGACAATAAATAATCTAAATATTTTAACGTTAAATGTCGTAACAGTCCTGGGAATTAGGCATGGTCCAGTCCTGGCATTTAAGCATGACCCAGTCTTGGCAACCGAGCCTGCTCCAACGTTTTCACTCCAGACTTCTATCAAGACCGGGCCAAGCCTGGCTTACAAGCTTTGGCCTAGATTTCTACATATTTGGGCCAAGCTTGACCCCGTGTTACTTTCCTCTATGGGAACGTATGAATTTTTTCAATGCAGGCTCCCTTTTTAAATTTCAAAAGTGTTTCTTCAATCCTGGTAGTTTTACTTTAACTGTAGCATTTGCATTTTTCCAATAAGGATTTGGAATAAGAAAAAATCGATCAGTGGTGATATTTTTACCGCGTTTATCCATAAGCTTATTATACAATCTTATGGGGCACCGTTCAGGATTCTCTGAGTTAGGTGTCAACCATTTTGTGTCGGTGCATTTTTTATTCCCACCCTGGCAAGTTTTACTAAATATAGGATTATATTCTAATCGTCCTGTTTTTTCACCTGAATTATTTATTTCCTCCCTGATATAATGGATAAGGCACACACACACCTTCGCCTCCTCGCCATGCTAATTCATATAAGAAATAATATGGAAGAACTTCATTTGGAGACCCGAAGGCGTATTTTTGTCACCCGATTCGATCACACTCATATATTCTTTTTCTTCTAGTGCTGTTGCACTTTGCTTTCTTTTTTCTATACAACTTTGCAATTCTTTTCTTTTGGCATTTCGCACATCTCTCGCACTTTTAAATTCCAAATCTTGATTCTATAAGTAGTATTTTTCCTGTATCAACTTGGTTGTTACATTCCATATGGTTTTCAAAGTTTATTCTTTGTAATCTTTGCCGTTACATTTTTTCATATTTGCTGCCCAGTCTTCTAGAATTTTTGTAATTTCTTGAATACTCGTATTTTTTTGTAGTTGGTAGTTTCTGATTCTGAAAAATGCTTCAAACTGATTCCATATACATTTTTTGGATTTTATTGTGTTTTGTGGAGTGGAGTTTTGTATCAAATGTTCAATATTCTCTTGGGTGATGGCACTGAATCGGTTTGTGTTCATTTTTCAATAAACTTCGAAGCACTTTTAGTTGTCAATAATGACAAATTCAAAGTAAAATTTTGACGTTTCAATGTAAACAAAGTATTATCGATGAGGAAGCAGTTTTACTATTTCACGAGAGAAAAACTAAAGAGTGATAGAATTTTATACACATAGATTTGATATATTAAAGACAAAAAATTGCCAGTTCAAAACCTTCAAATTTTGTCAGTTATCAATTTACTCTAGTGAAATAGTCATATATAATACCACGAGAGTGAAAATTTTGTCGGCAAAATTTTTCGATTGTCATGAAAGTTTGTTGCTTGGCAATTTTGCGAATGACATTTTTAACAAAACCACGAGCCGTCAGGCGAGTGGTTTTGGATTAAATGTCATGAGCAAATTTACCTAACTCTTGAATACGACAAGAGAAAAATATTACCTTACAAAATTTTTAATTGAGTAGTATTCGACATGACTATTTCACGAGAGAAAAACTAAAAAATCATACACATAGATTTGATATATTAAACGTCAAAAAATTGCCGCGACAAGACAAAAAATTGCCAGTTCAAAACTTTCAAATTTTGTCAGTTATCAATTTACTCTAGTGAAATAGTCAGTATAATACCGAATGATTGGCTAGAATAATGTATTGCTATTGGCTGAAACCACCAAAATGTCAGATTTTGACAAGTGAAAAAAATAATCATTATTATATTGCTTTTTCTACTGGAGGTTTTGAAAACTGCTGGAAAATTGTCCATACTTTCCTAACCACATATCCTATTTATACAGGCTGTTCGAACGTTCAAGATATCTCAAAAGAGATGGCATCTTATAGTTGAAATTCGGCACTCTTGAAGTGCGCTCCAAATACTACAACAAAGATATACTCTTAACCTTAGTTTTTTTTATAAAATGAAAAATGAATCCTTCTTCACCTTCCCGGACGACAGCTGTGCGTTCAGTAGACCTAGACTATCTCGTACATTTGAATTTTCAAGGTGACTATGGTTAGGTTATTGCCGAATTATTTCTTAATGTTTTATTCATATCCGAGTATTTACTATTTATAAACCAAGTTTTTTAATAGGTGGTTGTTTATATTATATATATACAGATATCACAGAATAACTGACTGGATGAGTATTTTAATTTTACACTGAATTCCTTCTAAATTAAGCAGCTTCCTACAGACTTAAATTTTTATATCCAAACTTCACTTTACGTATTTCAGCTAATTCCAACACACTCCGAATCGAAAGTAGGATCTTTCCAATCCTCAAACAATAGAAAGAGGAGTTTGATGAATGATACTAACGTGACAGTGGTGTCGGTAACTACTCTTAATTTTTAAATTGTAGCCATTATGATCCGAGTATGAACTATCGACATGGGGGTGCGGCAACATAAGTTGAGTTCATTCTTAGTAGATATGCATCAAAATTACTTCACAAAACTAACATTAGAGCTATGATATATTTCGATGAAAAATAAAATAAATATCTGTGGATCAACGATATAAGCGATTTCTAAACAACTTTCGGTAGTTTTTTTCTGTAAGTAAAATAATTAAATTTCTCAAAAGCTTATTAAGAGAATGTATCTGACATTTAGGTACGCTATTTCGATCCAATTAATCTTACAAAACTTAATCTAACATCTTTGAAATTACAACAACCAAGTATCTAATTATATTTAAATTTTTTTATCTAATTATTTCGGCGATCCTAAACGGTACATCTAATAAGCGATCTACATACTTTTTTTTGTAGTAAAAAGTTAAACGAGTTATTGGCCAACTGCGACAGACATCTGCATTGGAAAAAAGTGATAGGTATTATGTGGCATGCTCGTTGATAGTTAAATATTGAAAGATTGGTGCAATACAAAGTTCAAATAGGTCGACATGAAGATTTGCAGCAACTACTAAGTGGAGTAATCTACAATCTTGACAATAGAATGAAATACAAAAGGACAGGAGAAAAAAAAGTGAGTAATGAGAAAAAAAGATGAAAAGAGAGGGGAACATAAGAAGATAGAACTAGGAGGAATAAAATATCAGCAGCTGTTTTATTTCATCTGCTGTTGCTACTGAAAAGGGAAGAAAAGAGGATGTAACAGAGAATAAAGAAACGTGGAGGGGAAAGAGAAGAGGACAGGGCACAATTTTGGGAACAAATGAAAGTAGGAAAAAATAAAAAAAGTGCGTGAACAAGTAGAATGGTGAAAATAAATAAAAATAGAAGTAGAGGAAAGGACAGAGGATGATACAGTAGCTGTTGTTTTATTTCATATGCAGCTCCTAACCCTGATATATTTCTTACATTATCACAGAAATGTAGAGGAAAGTAAGTGAATAGAAAGAGAAAACAGGTAAGGAAAAAAGTAGAGGAATAGAGAAAAAAATAAAAGTCAGTATACAGAAAGCAAAAAGAGAGAAAAAGAAAATAGCGGGAGTGTAGAAAGAATGAAAAGGGGTAAAGGAAGGAGAAGCCTAAAGGAAAAAGAATAAAATATTTATATTTCTTACATTATCAAAGAGAGAAAGATAAGTAAAGCGAAAGAGAAGAGTAGGAAGCGAAGGAGAGAAGAACAAACAGAATGGGGAAATAAGAATTCAAAACAGATACTACCGCAGCTTCTGAAAGAAATACCACAAATATATGAATGATTGATTTTACAATCTGCAAGAGAGAAAAATAGAGAAACGGAAGAAAATCTAAAATAAAAGGAGATTAAAATGAGAAAAGCAGAAGAAGATACGTACGTGGTGCTGATTTTGCTAATTCTGTTGTTTCAGAGAGGCAAATGAGCGGAAGAAAAGAATAGAAAAGGAAGGATAGGGTAAGAAGCAGAGGGAAGAAAAAGGACGAGTAATAAACAGTCGTATAATAATTGATACAATAATCGGTTATTATTAAGTATATTCTAACGATTTTGTGGTAGAGGAGAAAAAGTATGTGCAAATAAAAGATGGAAGTAAGAAACATATGGAAAAATGGAGAAGCAGAAGAAGATAAAAGGAGGAAAACTAAAACAACAGCGGAGGTTTTATTTGTATTGTTCTGGTGTTGAATTTTCTTTGCCATTAATCTTCCCTCTTTCTAGAGATCGATTATTATAATTTTTATCCAAAATTAAAGGAGATTTAAACCATTTTTTTCAATTTTTTTGATCCGCTATGCATAACTATATACTTTTAAATTATGTTAAAAATTGAAAATAATAATAATTTCCAAATATACCGTTTATCCTCTAAAATGTATACATAAAGTTAAAGCGTTACGTGTTACAATAGCATTACTTATTTGGTAATCCACGACCTTCTATTCGGGGAACCGTTGCAAGCGACTTAAAAACCACACGAGACCCCATAGCAACCACCAACGTTAACAAATATATCGCAGTGCTGCTAGGAGTAGATAAATTTACTTTACGAGTGTGTATGTCAATAATTGTAAACAAAAATATTGAATAATGTTGATAAGATAATATAACTAACCTACGCAATAAAATACATTTGCATAGCTAAATTTTTTGATTTACATTTTATATCTACATATCCATAAAAATATTTAATACTGCTATACCATATTGTTGTGTTTTAAAACTGATTATTTTTATGGTGCAGTGGTACTGCCTTTCACTAATTTAAGAAATAAAATCAGAAAAAATACTTCTTCATTTTTTGTGCCAAATTTCTTTTCTTTTAGCTCTTATTGATGTCTGCAAAAGGCCAGTACCTAGCTACTGGAAGACAGAAATCGATGTGGGCGAGGCAGTAATTAGTATAGTTTCCATCGACTTGACTTGTCAAATGTAAGAGTAAAGGTCCTAAGTTAATTCGTGCATACCTCCATCAAACTAAATCTAATAGAGTAATATCAAAAGATAAAAGCAAGAGGAATATCGGGGATACTCTTTTCACGTTAAGGTGCCCGTCATAGCGACTCAAATAAACACAAACGAGACAGGCAACGGATAGGAGAAATAATAAGAACAAAGGGAGAGACAATAGGTACATTCAGTATACCTCATACATACACTACTTACATTTTTACATTTGGAGGTTAAAATCAAAATTTGCGCTTTAAGAACTCCCACAAGATAGTTTTGATTGCGAGATTTCTACACGCTAAATAAAATAGTGAGGGGGCGTTTAGCAAACTTCCTTCGTATTCACATAGCTCTGTATCTGCCGCATGGCCAGTAAGACATCTGTAGAACATTGTGTTGATTTTCCTGATGGGATGGCTTCGTTCAGAGAAAGAAAGTTTAGAGAGCGTAGGGTATATTTTGTAATAAGGATTATTGTTGTTATTGCAAGATGAGGCCCTGGGCCCACTCTTCCATATCGATTGTTTCACCTATTTAATGCTGTATTATTTCAATTTGAGCTCTGGCCAATCTTCACAGATTTCTCTCCACTCAGTCTTTTAATCATGTAGTAATAGTAGAGATACATGCTTCATCCATAGAAATTCTTCTTATCCCACTTTCTTCTTGTTTAGTTTTTGAGGAATGTCTCAGAGACTCGTAGCTCGTTTAGTCCTATTTCCCGGAGAAGTTTTAAGATATCTGCAGACCTTAGTTTGGGTAAGTATCTCGTATAGGTTTGTATGTAGGCGGATGAAGGCCTCTTCTTCCATACCACAAAATCTACCGTCTTCTTCCTCCACTATATTTTGATATTTTTCAAGTGCCTCTGATTGTCTAAGCCCTACTAGATCTTTCCAATAATCAGATCTGTTTTTTCGGCTCTGTCTATTTCCAATATTGCATTGAAGTTGAGACCGCAAAAGAGTTCCGGTCCTAATAGGGTGTTTTAGCCCCCCTCTTTGCTAGTTCCTTTGCTATTTCCTTTTCTCCTATTCCAATCTTTCCTGGAATCCTGGAATGCTGTACCCGCCTATTTCATTGAGCTTGCCTAAGCATTCCCATACCATTTTGGAACTGATTGCACTCCAACCGGTATCTCGTGAAATGAGGTAACGATGCGCCGTAACAAATTTGAAAGTGTGGATCTAGCAAAGCCAATCGTGCGGTAGACGTTATGCAGTGTGCAGCTCGATATTGGCCGAATACGTTCTCTCTCTGCGTACTGGCAGCTCCGCTTGTCACGAGATACCAGTTTACCTGTACATGAGAACTCAGTGACCAAAAAGAATGGGATGCCAATACCATTACCAGGCTTGTAAAGAATGCCATTCAATGGTATACAGAGGGCTCAAAAACGATAAAAGGAACTGGAAAAGGAATTTTTGGCGAGAAACCAAATACTCCGAAAATTTGGGAAAGCCCCTAGTATTTTTCAAGCAGAAATTCACGCCATTGGAAAGTGTGCCCAACTTAATATTGAAAAAACCGAAACATTATCATCATGTCGGATATTCAAGCAGCCATTAAAGCACTGAGCTCTTGCGTAATCAATTCTAACTCATTTTTTCCCTCATAAATTAACGAATGTTTTTAATTTAAGCCCTAATTTCAGAACAGAAAATATTTGTCATGTTTAGGTTCACGATGTTTATAAATATCCGTAAACTGACCCTGGGCTCTTCAAAATAAGTACCTAATTAATCCGAGTAATTATTATATTATAAATGACTTTTTGTTTTTGTTAGTGTAAGTAAAATATTTTTGTTGACAAATTCAACCGAAAGCTGCCCAGAAACTATAAGCACAATAAAGAACTTGCAAAAGTTACCACGCAGCGACTGGTGTAGGATTTTGTCGTGACCGTATGTTGGCAAACCTGCAGCGATCCAAATCAAGAGGTTGACTGAAAAAATGTAGGTAATAGTTGGAAGATTATTCTCGTTTGGGTGGTCTAAGCGTTGCATCACTTCGTTATTTGAAAACTATACACACGAAAGTATTATAATTATCTAATTAAGTTTTTTACCGCTAATAAATTAAAAACTAAGTGGATTGATGAAAAGATTTATTTTAGAATTACAGAATGAAAGTTTTTTTTTTCTTAAATGCTGAGTAGAACTAAAAATGGGGAATAAGAATAGTTATTTTTGTAACTTTTAAATGTTATCTAACGTGTCTTGCACCAGCACCTGCATATAATGATGCTGTTTAATGGGGATCTCAGCTCCCACATCCTATTTGCACCAGTCTCAAGGAGACAGAAAAGAAGCAGCGTTCCAAATCTTACTGAAAAGTTCTTAGACCCGGCGACACCTACGGCCTGACGAATTCGACAATTGCGGAACTAGCTAAACGCTACACCCATGCTCAATCTCTGAAGAGATGGGATGAAATCAAGGGATGCAGTCTTGCCAGGATCATCCTGAGCGACCCTAGGAAGCTGGAGTCGAAAAATATTTGGCGATGACCAAGAAAAACCTACGTTTAACGGTAGGATTTCTGACTTGCCACTGTCAATTACGGAAACACCTCCATACAACGGGGCTAGTGGACACACCTCTATGCATGCAGGATATGTGAACAGGAAGATGAATCTGTCAGGCATGTCTTATGCGAGCGTCCGGAGTTATCATGTGTGTTCGATCAGTCTTGACCTACACCTGCCGATATAAAGGAGATATCTCCTAGTGACCTGTCCACCTTCCTGGAAAGGAAGGATGGACGATGACCTAGGAAGACAACTCATCGGGAGGATGTACAATGGGTCACATGTGGAAAAAGTGCTGTGGGCCTAACTAACCCTCCCTACTCTACTTATACATAACATTCACAAGAATGAGTTACAACAGAAAGTTGACGGAATTTTTGCTGTTGTTTCTGTTTCCATAAACAGGTTGCGGGTAACCAGCAACAAAATGTTCCTCTATATGTTTCTTTGGTGTGGATATGGTTTAAAGGAACTTCATGGGTGATGCCTTGACTAGAAAAGCAGCAACTCAAAAACTTTTTGAACCTGCCTGTTGCGCCAATGTAACAGTTTCATCAGTAGCAATCCTACTGTGCAAAGACACTTATACAATGAGTTCAAAAAGAGGTGGCATAAAACCTAATACTGTAAACTATCCAAGGAATTACTGTACGTACTGTAGGCAAGTATCCTGACAGTGCCGCAACAAAAATATTATTTACCATGGCCCGGTGGAACCTATGTTCAGGAGGATGTACAAAGGACCTAATGAGGCTTAGGTGCTGTGGGGTGTTCCTACCCTCCCAACTTATCAAATCATAGATGGTGTTGGTGTTTGGAATTAGTATGCTAAGTCAGCAAAAACAGTCATGATTTAACTACAAGAAATTTGGATTTAGATGTCTCCACTTCAAAATAATGAAAAATCCCTATAAATTTATATGACCCACATTACTTACTATCTTTTAGCACACCCCGTATACAATTATCAAAAATTTAGTAAAACACATCTCCCACCTCCCTAAGACAAGCCCCCTAAATGGAGAATATTTTATTTAGCACCCTTATAAAATTGTTCCCCAAGTTTGAAACAAAGGGTCGTAAGTCGACCCGATTGCCCATTGCCCCATTTGCCCCACCAACCCTCTTTTTCCACGAAAGTCACCTACGCACAGGCGTGCCTCTATCCGGCGAGAGCCAATGAAATTAAACAGTGGGCGGAGTTTTCTTGCTGCCCTACATAAGGGGTGGCAGCAACCCTTGGATCCTCTCAACGTGGTTTTCCTCTGTTGGATACTTATTTCTTATTGTTTTGATCTTGTGTATATATATGGGGTATCGTGGGCTTGTAATTTGTGCGGGGTTATACGCATTAAGGGGGCAATTATAGGGGATGAACGGATAGGACGAAGTATGCTTTCTGAATTGTTAAATTCAGAATACATTGCAGTAGACGGTAGCAGAAACATGGAATTAAATAAATAAATTGCTTTTAAGTATAAGAAGAAAAACATAATTTTAGTTGAAATTTTAACCAAATTTTGCAAGATTAAATAGTATATTATACACGGTGGCGGATTAACGTAGGGGCTAGCCGGGGCTTCAGCCCCGGGCCCCGAGTATCTTTGGAGACCCGTGATACAGACAAAATATTTTTGAGGTTTTTCTCCGCCCTTAGGTGGGCCCCCGCTGGACTTAGTCCCGGGCCCCACAGTATAAAAATTCTGTCTTGTCTTTGAACTTAGTTTAATATAGTGGTGCACCTATGTTAGAAATAAATTTATGAATTTACAGATTATAGAGTGGATAAAACCAAACGTATATTCTTAAGTAGGTAGATATCTATATCTTATTTCAAGAACGCACATTCGTTCACATGAGATTAGATATGATACCTAAACATACGTGATGAACTTGACACTTTACCTTGTTCAATTATGTTATGAATTCTTTCACGTGTATTATTAATAATTTCAAAAGAATTTATTTCTTATTTTATTTTGTGACAAAAAGGCTTCGCAGAGAAATTGGTAGGTACCTACAAAGTCAAAAACCAGCACAAAATGTGGTTCAAGAGTATGATATTTTTCAAAAGAGATCTAAGGATTATAATATCGATACCACATCCCTAGAGCGCTGTAGACACTTTGGTGCCTTGTTGTACGTTGACGTTGCTTCAATATCAAAAATTTTTCAACACAATATGTTAACTTGACACATCACAAAACACCATAATGGCGGATGAGAATACTCATCTCTTTAGTGTCTTAACATCCCCACATTTTATGACATTATAGACTCTGTTTCACGTAAAAAGAACCCACCTGAAGTTGCAGTCTTATGCGCAAACTTGTCAAAACGAGCGCCATATTGTACAATTGATATTCGACCCCAAATCAGTAGCGTAACGTTTTCACATTTTGTTAAAACAAAATTAGAATATTAAACATTCCTTTATCATATGTATAGTTTAAATAAAACATATTTGGGAGTTCTTTGAAGCTTTTCATGATAATTTCATATACCAGTGTCTACTTATTCTATGTAAAATAGACAGTGGTATAAGCAAATAGTTGGTATCGTTGAAATATTTTAATATTTATACTTTTAAATAACGATTGGCGATGTTCGATGAAATCGTTTGTAACCCCAATGGTATGAAGGGGTTGTTACCAGGCGATTTTGATTTCTGCGCACGACAGTGGGCAAACTTCAGTTGGGTTCTTCTTATGTGAAACGGAGTCTACGCACTATTAGATTAACGAAGATGAACAAATTTTGGAAAAATAACCGTACAATCGGAAATATTAGCTCTGCAATCATTTGATGAGCTTTTATGCCGTCTATTGAACGCTACCAGGCTACCAGGATAAGTGGAGAAAAATATGAGAAAAGAGTGTATTGGGCAACAGGATACAGAGTTTCTAACAGCCAGTTTCACAATCAGTGGTTAGCTCTTTTGGTTAAGTAACCTTAACCGAGCACTAACCGATAGAGCTTGTTTCACAATCATCATTCAACTAATGGTCAGATAACATGAAATTGTACTAACTTTTGTTGCGTTGGTATGATAACGATTTATAGTAGGTATGGTATCCTAAAGAATCCCTCAACAGGCTGGCAAGAGACAAAAAAGTGTTTCTAATAAGGGTGCCGGCACATAAGAGTAATGAAATGGCTGACCAGTTACCTAAAGAAGGCTCTAAAGGAGACTTCATAGGTCCAGAACCGTTTTGTGGAATCACAAAAGATTGCATAAGACGGGAAATCGGGAACTGGCTTGGTAGGGAACACCAACTCAAATGAAGGTCGACACAATGGCACCTCCATACAAAGAGTTTACTGAACAAGGTAGACAAGGAACGTTCAACCAGGCTATTGAAACTGAGTAAAAGACGTTTGAAGACAGTTACCGACCTGGTGACTGGACACAGCACCCTGAGGAAATATCTGCACAAAATAGGCAAAGTTAGTGAACCTATATGTGCAGGAAATGCGAACTTTATGATGAAACATCTACTCACATACTCTGCTTCTGCGAAAACTTACATGGACTCAGACGGAAGCACTTTGGAGAGGAAATACTTAATACAACCATTACAACTACTGAAAATCCCTCCAGTCAAACTAGTGGCCTACATACTACATAGAAGACACAAAGCTTCTGGAATGGAAGGAAATAATATGGGAAATGGTACAAAGATTCAGTTCAAGTTCCCGGGCTGTTGAGCACAATCCAATCGAATGAATGGTGTTCTATGTCAAATGAAAAGAAAAAGAAGACCTCTAGAGGTCTTGTTTTACAGTTTTTATACTGAAACTACCAACGTGCAGAAAGAGCATCATTTCTGAAATCAAGGATAATTTCAATTACCTACCTACTTTGGGTTGCAGTTAAATATTTCAATACTTAGTTAACCTACACTTATACCTATCTACCCTTGACCACATATTGAAAAACCCAAATTTTGTTTTAGCCGATGGTTACTTCTTAACCATCAGGTAACCTAATATTATGAAACTGGCTTTAAAAAAGGAATAAATCAACCGAAGGTACGTGCAGAATGAAAAAAATGGCCTAGAGCATTCCAAACTTTGGTTTGATCACGTTCAGTTGCACGTTAAATCGCTGCGTTTATAAAACAGTGGCATGATGTGAAAAGGAAAATTTGTTTTCCTTTATTTTGTCATTTTAATCCTTGTTATACCGCTAGCTCAACATGTCCTAATTTCCACACAATTTCAATTTTATTGTTTTAGTTTTATAAATACTTATTACCTAAGTAAAAATTGGTCATACTTGAGGAATTCTTGATAGATATGTGTGCATTACCTACCTCTTAATGGGTGTGGGCGCCCTCAATGAATTAATACAAAATGCCATTTAAGGCGGAGTTACTTCTACCCATTGTTGTTAACTGGTGATTGAATGGATCTCCAAGATAGAGTTTTTAAAATGGCGTGTTTTCGTAAATTGTTACAATAGGTAGACCGATGCAAAAATTTTAATCATATAAAGGGATTGGAAAACTTTTATCTCTTGAATTTGATTGAATGCATCATAACCGCTTAACAGACCAGACATTTCATCTTAATTTTTGTAGGTATCATTTCCCATATTTTCTACTTCCATTCATTCCAAAAAATTTGTGTCTTTTATTTGGTTGCTTTACTTCCTCTCCAAAGTGCTTCCGTCTGAACAGAAGCCAATTAGTTGAGTAGGTAGGAGTTTCATCAATTTCCTGCACATAGGTTCACTGACTTCTTATTTTGTGTACCTAGATGTTTCCTTAGAGTTCACTTTCCAGTGCCCGGGTCAGTAACATGTCTTCAAATGTCTCTTACTACTAATTTAGTCAGGCGAACCTTGGCCAAGAAAAACTGAAGCCAAGGTTCCGGCACTGATGCCACTGGTTAGGTTAATCATTGTGCCATTCCTGCTACTTATGCATCCATGAAGCCGAGTGCCTCGATGAAGGACTCAATCCTCTTCAGTAGATTCCTGCTTATGTCCCCAGGGGCCATAACAGGGACTTCGAAGATTCGCCTGTTTAATGTGGACATACGAGGAGAACATGGTCCGACGTTTCGTCAGCCATGCCGCAACAGTAGGTATACAAGCGGGGTTCTGGCTCACTTTGGTAAACCTGTCCATCAGGGTCTCCCAAGAAGCCACCCCTTTCATCCGAAGAAGTCACCCCAGAGGGTCGACAATGACCAGAGTGTGTACATTTGAGAAAGAAGAAGAGATAAGCGATAAGTTTTGCAAATATACAAGGAGTATCTAAAGAGTAATCTGAAGAAGTATCGTATTGTTTACCTGAAAATAATTTGTCACAGTCTTTCACCTCTGTTTACCTGATAATTTATATGAATAAATTTAAAAATTGTATAAAAGAAATTTTGTTTTTTATTCCAGTCAGTTTTTAAACTGTTTTAAACCTGTTCTCAACCTGTCCTAGACATTTTCAGACCTGTTCTAGACCTGTTTAATACCTGTTCTAGACCTGTTTTTTGACCTGATCAATACCTTTCTGGTTTCTTGGTAATGATGTTCAATAAAGAGTTGAAAAGACGTCCTATAATAAAGCGTAACATAGTAAGTTCACAGTTTAAAAACTGACTGGAATAAAAAACAAAATTTCTTCTATTCAATTTTTAAATTTATTCATATAAATTATCAGGTAAACAGAGGTGAAAGACTGTGACAAATTATTGTCAGGTAAACAAGGTACAGGTGAAAGACTCTCTTCTTCGGCTTCTGGTCATTGACGATACTTCTTCAGATGACTCTTTAGATACTCCTTGTATATTTGCAAAACGTATCGCTTATCTCTTCTTATTTCTCAAATGTACACCCTCTGGTCATTGTCGACCCTCTGGGGTGACTTATTCGGATGAAAGGGGTGGCTTCATGGGAGACCCTGATGGACAAGTTTACCAAAGTGAGCCAGAACCCCGCTTGTATACCTACTCGCAACCCCTACATAGGGAACTTTCCTCTAAACCTAGGTTACAGAGGTGTTTCCTCAGACAGCAGTGCACTGTTATGTGTCCTGCTATATTTTTTTAAACTACTTCTTGGTAGTTCTAGAGCAGCTCTAGCATGTCCATCAGTCCAACCCCTCAATAGGAGCTTGGACTGCCTGAGACCTTGTAGAGCCATCCGGTGTGCAAGGTGCTGGTTTCTCAACCAGTTCCTCGTCTCCTTAAGCTGCGTCCTCACCAAGTCGACTAGTTGTGTGATCGACATGTCGAATTGTTTTCATGAACAAGACAAAGTCATAGCTTTTATTGAAGCATACAAATTAAAATCAAATCTATGGGATTCCAAAACTAATAATTATAAAAACAGAAACATGTGGCACGATGCTCTTATGGAAATTCCTAATGAATCTTCGTCAGTCATGTTGATTAGTCTGGTCGACATCATTTCTGCCAACTCTGGTGTGGACGGATGCAGTTTTGTCGACTTGTTGATCGACCATGTCGATCGACAGTGTCGACTCGGTGAGGATGCAGCTTTACGGATTGTTTGTTTTGTGAGGCACAAGGTCGGGCCCGGGCCGTTAAAAGGAGTAGCCACCCCTTCATTGCCAGAGTGGGCCGGAATCCATTCTAGCCACACTGTATTTCGCCTTTGCTAGGTCAGCAAGGCGTTCACGACATTCAGCAGCAAGCCCTGAGTTGAAGGTATATCCACTCAGGGCCTTCTATCTCTTACCCAGTTTCAATAGCCTAGTTGAAAGTTCCTTGTTCACCTTGTTCAGTAAACTCTTTGTAGGAAGGTAATCTTCTGCCAATCTCCATTTCAACGGGACTTCTTTATAGGTATAGACAGTTCCAGATTTCTCCTTTTATGCGAGATTCCACAAAACAGTTCCAAGTTCCTGTAGACCTTTCTCTACCTAACTGGTCTGTCACCTGCAATCTCTTCATGTCCCGGCATCCAAACCGTGTTGTATCTTGCCACCCTATTAAGGGATTCTTACATCAGTTTTCTAATAATCTCTCGAACTCTAGGTTGCTGATAGCTTCAAGCTAAGCCTAGCGCCATTGAATATTTCAATGTTTTGTTCGGTGTATCATCTCCTGATGTACCTATTCATCAATCGTATTTTCAAAGTCAAAGAAATTGTATAAGTAGGTAGGTACACAAAAAGTGTATTCAATATATTTAATTTTTTCGTATTTATAATTAGGTTTTTCTAAATATTAGTATTTATTTAAAGGTAAAATGAAATGTACAGGTATTAAAAATTTCAAGAAGGGCCAGACTCTGATTACAGCTTGGAACAGGAAGAAACGTGTGTATCTCGGGCGTGCAGAGCGTGACAAGTTGACTTTCGCTTTAGTGAAAGAGTCGAGGCCAACGTTTTATCGTTTTAAAACGTTAACGTGCATCCGTATCCTTTTATATCCTTCAGCGCGATTCGCAATATCGCGAGACTCGTAATTAGCGTCCCTCGATGTGAACCACCGCATCGCTCAACCATGAAATGCAATCTCATTTTTATTTTTCTTATTCTTCTTCTTCTTTTTCGTTTGGGTTTATAGAGTCTCGGACTTTCGACTATGCGGATATCATCTCCTTCCTTGAATGCACTGCATTGTCTAATTGTGTCACTCAATACCTTTCAAATTCATTGTATTTTAATTATGTTGTTATAATTTTCATAGTCAAGGTACAAAAATTACAATCATTGTTGCCTGGCTGATAAGAAAAAAGTAATCATATTTAATAGTCAAGTTAAAGTGTTTTAAATGAAGTAGGTAATGAAGATCCCTGACACAACAGTGTTCTTCGTAAGGAAAATAGATCATTCCAAAATACGTGACTTTGACAAGTCGGCCATATTGTGCTGGAGGACAGCCGAATCGATTAGTTACTTTTGGAATAATCGTGTGTCTATTATGTTGATAAAATTGTAGCTATGTCTCGAAGTACGCATTATGTTTCTCTTAATGGTGATATCGAGTGCCAGAACAATAAAAAAATTCATTTTATAGACAATATCGATCCTTTCGACCAAAGCATTTCATTGTTGTAAGCAATACATTTGGGTCTAATTGTGATTCACTGAGGGGACCTCGTTTTAAAGCACTAAAAGCCACGCAACGCGGCGTTAAAATAGCCGAAAATATTTTTCTCCCCCCCCCCATTCCACACTACAAAACGATTACATTTTAGATACCTTCAAGAACTAATCGTTAACGAAAGTCTAATTATCATCCGTTGCTTACCAGTAAACCCAGCTCAATATGACCGACCTGTCAGTGACGGAATAGTCGACTGAATCACTCACTTAAAAGCTAACCTCACTAATTTAGTGTGGTTATTTGCAAACGATAGATATGTGGAAACGTTTTTTCTGTTTATAGGAATTACACAGTGCCTTTGGAAGTACATACGAAATGTTAGGCATCCTGATCATTCAACGCTACCACAACTACCAGCTACTAGGTACCAACACGGTATGTTCACAAACCGACCTTGGTTTATTAGTAAACTCGAAACTTACGTGGAGTGATCATATTTCTAATATTTCTAAACGCGCGAACTCTAAACTGTTCCTAATACAAAAAACTTTCTCTAAAGCTTCTTTCGAAACTTTACAAGTCCTATGTCCGACCCATTATTGAATACGCCGGGAAAAGTGCAAATACTCGCAACCAGATTGTCTTTTGGCCGTGCTAGACCTACGTACGAAGAGAGATTAACCATGGCAAAACTAACCGCATTCGAAGAAAGACGTCTCCAAGGTGACCTTATTCTTTCCTCTCGAATTTTGAAATTCAACTTGGGCGACCTTCAAGCAGTTTTCTTCCTTCATTTAGACGACCGTCTCCGTGGGCACTCCTTAATGCTTATAAAGAAAGAGCCTTTTAGAACTCGTCATAGGCAAAACTTTATGAGTAACAGAATTTTCGATAATTGGAATGGTCTTCCTCAGCAAATAATTAATTCAGAAAATGATAATAGTTTCAAAAATTAAATAGACTCCTAAATTTTCAATCTGTAGTTTTTTAGGCTTATAGTGTCAGTTATTGTTTTATTTATAGATATTATGTAAATTATTATGGGCAAAATAGGACTTGATTCTCTGCCCTTATCATGTAATAATAATAATAACTTGATATTTTTCCATTGCTAACTTTTAGATCTTGTGCATTATTCTATAAAATATCTTAAATAAGTAATTCTCAAACTCATTCAAATCCTTCTCTGTTGGTACAACCCGCCCCTGTTTTATATTCATTTTTTACTGCAGATTGAACATTATTTTTTTAGATGATGTTAGCGGTTTCTGCATTATTTAACATTATCGTCTTACATAATGTAAAAACGGAGACCGGTTACGTTGATCAATACAAGATTTTATCCGTAACATAATCACATTAATCGAGTAGTTTCTTGGGTTAAATAACCTTCAAAAATTAGCCAAAATCCCCAACACTCACCAAAAAATGCCAATATCTTTGGAATGACAAGAGATCAGTTCGCGGTTTTGACAGGTTAATAGGGAGGCATATGGTCTCCGAAATCCGAATAATGTTTTTACCAATCAGTATGGTAAGTGAGACCACCACTTGACTGGTAATAATAGCGGTTTTGTTTTCTGTTAACTCACTGGATAATAACGTCTAACGTGAGTTCGAAATCCTGTTTTCCAGGCATGAAATCTATGGGTATCTTCAAATATTGGGCTGCTCAAGTAGTTGGTCTGTTAGGTCGCCCATTAGGGGCAAACTTTTTAAAATAATGTTTTCTCCATTTTTATTATTCGGTGTAAGTATGAAAACCATCGCAACAAAAGTATTTTCAACAGTGGCAATTGAAGATTGATCTGTTGGATAATTATGACAATTTTTTACGTATTTATCGTTGACTGTCAACAATAATAAATTTTAATTCCCAATAATATAAATTTTCTTTTAAAGCCTCGTTAGTTGATAGTTTAAATAAATAAATAATTAGTTTTTTTTCCAAATAGTTAAACGCGACCACGTTGCACATTATCAGTATTATTTTTAACTCTCTCACACTTTTAACCTTGGTTTTAACATTGCCATTCATTTATCTATTCCGACTAGCAACCAACTAAATATATTTATTCGCGTATATTCACAGAAGTGTCTGTTGATACGCAAGTAAAGTTTGCAATTCCATCGACAAAAAAAGAAAAACATTGTAGTGAGTCGAACGTTATAAATAAATTGCCTTAAAGAAATCTTAACACGTAGCTTAACTGTCATGGTAGGTGTATCTTATTCAGAGCAGTACAGATGTTTTAGGTTTGTTCATAGTGCAATCCAAAGAATGTAAACAAGCGACAAACCAAGCCTCAATTGCTCTTTTTAAGATGCAATGGAATACGTAAAGGCAACTTGACATGATGCAATACAACGTGCAATAAACTGCAGCAATTTCTTGCAAGGTCAGTATATTGCTGATGATAAATCGTGCATGCAGTTTGACATCATGCAATTCTCTCTCATTGCAACATTGCTGCCAACCCAACCAATAGTAGAGAGAAAAAAGTGTTTAAAAACTCAAAAAATAATGTATTATTATTTAAAATGAAGATAGTGTAAGTCAGAAAACCTCAGAGAAAAGAACTAAACACCAGTCACTACAATCAGCTGATAGGTATCATTCGATTGAAAATAGTTAGTTGATTGGTAACACAAAATAAACTAGATTTTCACAAGAATTGCGTCCAATGGCACCAAACCGATAAAATTGCAATTGCATCGAAATTTTGCGTCTTGCATTGCAATGCACGTTGTATTGCACAAAGTCAAGCGGCCAAAAACGTCCAATACGCAGCCAACTTACGGCTCTGTTCTGCATCGCAAAGTTGCTACTGACTGAGCAAGTGGTTTAGAACAAGGTCAGTGGTTAGGTTGCCACTTGTCTTCAATTGGTATTCTGTAGAAGCAACCAGTGGTTACTTCTGTTAATAATGTTTAAAAATTTCCAAACGACCGTAAGTATGGTCCATTAATAAAAAGTGAAATCGATCAATCTCTTAAAACATTGCTTATTCATGTACAAGAATATTGTTTTTCCGAGGATTTTGCTAATAAAATAAAATATTCATCAAAAATTCTTAGTTTAAAGCCATTTATTGGCGACTCTGGCTTTTTAAGGGTAAGCTTCGAAAAGAGACACCCTCTAATTTCATCAGGGCGTCATACTATCTTACTAAACTAATCTTTATCTATGAATATTCGAACACTAATAACAAAATATTCTTCTAACCTCACTTTTCTGAGTTGTCAGACTTGCTAGTCGATAAAAACTGACTAATCATTCTTCTTAACCACTAGTGGTCACCAGAAAAGCAATTTTATTGCGTGGTTAAAAAGTTACCATCTAGAGTTCCTTGTCAGTCAGTTGCTATAAAGTTGCTTGACTATCACTTAGATACAGAATAGGACTGTTAGAATAGATCAGCCGTCTTTGTTTGTATGCGATTTTTCTTGGGACCGTCCAGACTATAGTTTCATTAAAAAAAATAGGTAATATGTGTAGGTTCCACAAAGGTGAGGTCTAAACAGTAAATTCAAATGAAATATTTATGGTAATATGTACAATAAATCATAAGTATCTGTCAGATATACTATTCTAGTTGTTCACAGGAATATTTTTCAACTTTTTGTCTTCATATCCATACTTTTTTTTGTATATGAATTTTACATTTTTCTGTCTTCGAATCATATATCACTTTCTGATCATAAAACTGCTAAAAATACAAATGAAAGTGGATTTCGAATTTTAAAATAAATTCACTCACTGTAAACTGGTTCATTAGTCACTCCATATAGTAAGTAAATATGGCAACGCAGGATCAATGTGTTATTTGTGTGAGTTACGCGTTACGCGTGTATGTGCACTACTTTTTATCAGTGCGATTATGATACTCAAGGTCAAGTGCAATGCCGACATTGAACTTGAACTCACCTCGTAACTGATGACGATAACGGAATTGCATAAAATGCGATTATGTTGTTTAAATTAGGTTTTGCTTCGCGTGTCGCATACTTTAATATGATTGTTCGTCGAGTAGGATGAATGTCCCATTGCGTCTTGTTTCAATCAAAATTTTTATGTCGTTTACTGAAATTGTTTGCGGTTATAATAAACTTTTCACGCGTGTGGTGGTGATTAATTATAAACTCATGGACAAAATTAACGCAACTCTTAAAATTTTGCTTTTACTTTCCAACCAATTGAAATGATTTTTTCGGAACATTGTAGGAAATTCCATAGTCGATCAACAATATCCCTAGCGATTTTTGGAAACTGACTCTGGGGTCTTGTTTGGACTAGTTTGAAACGTCTTCTACTAAATTTTTAGTTTCTAAGGGGCGTTGCAAAGGCAAAAAACATGTTTCAGCAATTTTTTTCACTATTTGGCCTCTATCTCAGCCGCTAATCAATATGAATCAATATTTTCACGTTTTTTTTAGTTTTACAATTTTCCAACAAAAACTTCGTGTTCGTGTAGTGCAGAGTTTAGTCACGTGCTGATGGTGTAAGGATGGAGTGATCGACGGTGTAACACCTAATACACCACCATTTTGTACCGAGTAAACAGCGTCCCACCCTGTTTACACCATTCATACCCCAAAGTATCACCGAACGCAATAATAGTGCAGTGCACTATATTTTCTCTTACCAATTAACGAACGCAACAGTGTCAATAGTGCCAAAAGTGTTGACACTTTTTATCATTTCGAACTCAGCTATTGTATGCAGTTACAAACTGCACTAGACAACTTTTTTTTTAATTCGACATTAACGCTGAACTTGAACTTGCCTTGAAAATTATACGATGCATTATTGAGTTTTGTTAATTTCGTATGTTTAATTGATTTGTTTGTCTGGTTTGAATAATTTTTTTGGAAATTGTATAATTAACGATAATTAATATGGTCAAGTTAAAAATAGGTGGTAGTTAACTATTTCAAATTTTCTAAAATGATGTAGATAACTACTAAGAGGAAACCATTACCATCCCCTCGCTTCTTAGATATGAGAAAACCTGGGACATGTCACAAGATGGTATAATGAAAAAGTATAACTTTTTATAGAAATTTGATATGGATTTGAACAACAAGAAATAATGGGATCCAAATACCATTACCAGACTTGGAAAGAATGCTTTCTAATGGTGCATAAACGGCTCAAAGGCACTAGAAGGAACTGGGAACGCTTTGGAAAAGCCACAGGTACGGAAATTAATGCTATGCTCAATATTTATAAAGCAGAAAAAATGCAAAGGATTATATTTGCAGAAATTAGCTTTTTTGAGAATAAATGCCACACCATTAAAATACTGAAAAGCATAGATGTCTGCTCTGCAGGATAGATGCCTTTTATACCGTGTGAACGAAACAACAAAACCAAATGTAGGGTAGTTCTACTCCCAAACCAGCAATTGTCTCCAAGAAACATGGATCATAATAATGAAAAACATTTTGTGTCTTCATTTTCTGTTAGAACTTCATTCAAAACATCATAGAAGTTATTTACTTCTTCTCTACTAATACCTTTAGCTCTAGCCACGGATTTCGTTCAATACAACTTTGATACCTTACACCTCCAGCCATTTCGTTTTCGTGGTCAAAATTATGTTGTAGCTGTAGCTTTTCAGCAAATTGATAAGCTAACGTGCGTATGGCTTGTTTTAGGGGAAATTCTGCATCAAGCTTTAGAATGTGCTTTACCAGCCTTTTTATCGTTGTAAAAATCCAAAATAGAATGTTTTCATAAAAAAATACTTGCGTTAATAAATCTATTGGAAACTGGAGTCAGCAATTAGTTAAATAAAAGCTACCCAGTATCAACTTTGTTGAATTTTTAGCAGCATATAGTTTTCGTCTACGTTAGAATCCCAAATTGTCGGGATATTTCGTTTATCCCCATGGTTTTTGTCCATTTTATCAAAAGCTGACTAGGTGTTCTGTGGTCCAAGAACATACTCGAACTTGCATTCCTTTCTTTCTTTGATATTTTCGTGGCATAGTTCGGATAGAATCAGTAAAAAGTCCGAATAAAAATATACGTAAATACCTACTAAAAAAATGCAACAGACTCCATAAATGGAGTAGGGAGGGGTAGATGCCCCTAAGAGCAGTGACATTCACTTAAACCTAAAAGATCTATTGTGCCACCTTTTTTCTACTTAGTTTCTGAGGAAGGTCTCAGAGACTAGTAGCTCCTTTAGTCCTATATTACATTGGGACTGATACCGCAAAAAGGTTCCGGCCCCCAAAAGGGTCTTCCATCCTCCCTCTTTGCTAGTCCATCTAATATTTCATTTTCTTCTATTCCAGTGTGTCCTGGAATTCACAGTGAGGTTACTGTATTGTTCTGGCCTAGTTCATTTAGTATGTCTAGGCATTCCCACACCATTTTGGAACTAATTACACAAGAGCTCTGTGGTTTAATGGCTGCTTTGACTATCAGACATTATGATAATCTTTTGCTTTCTATATCCTTTGTCAATATTGAACTGGGCACACTTTCTTATGACGTGAATTTCTGCTTGAAATATACTTGTGGTTTTGCCCAAGCTTTCAGCGTGTTTGGTTCCTGGCCCGTACACTCCTATCCCAGTTCCTTCTATTGCTTTTGAGCCGTCTGGCATTCTTTCCAAGTCTGGTAATGGTATTTGTATCCTATTCTTCCGTAACGAATTTATTTGAAAAGTTATACCTTTTCATCTTACCATCTTGTGGCAGGTCCCAGGTTTTTTGATTCCTAAGAAGTAAGGTGGTGTTTTTTTGAATGATTCCCTCTCTACTTAGTCTGTATCTTGCTCTTTCTGCAACACTATCCACCACCATAAGCAGTGATGGTGAGGTTGGAGAATCACTTGTGATAGGTAGGGATAGATGCCCACGTATTTTTTAAATACGTTATAAACAAAATAGCATCTATTTATACCTAGATGCTGACTCAATAAACCAGTATATCGACTTATTAAAAAATATAACGAAATCTAATCCTAATTATACGAGGATATATTGAAAAATTCTTAGCCTACTATAGAACCAAACAAAATTTCAATTTCAAAATATTTCATTATTCAACATATTCTCCTCTTAATTGCCTGCAACCTGCAACATCTCTAGACCTCTCAAAAAAAATGTTTCTTCTTGCTTTGCAAACCAGACCTCCACAGCTTTTATTACCTCCTCGTTGGAAGAAAATTTACCTTTTAAACTTTTTTTCAGTTGAGGAATGAGATGATAGTCGGATGGAGCCAAATCTGGTGAATAAGGGGGGTGTTCTAGTAATTCAAACCCTAAATCACGAATTTTTTGCATAGTAACATGAGATTTGTGTGCAGGGGCGTTGTCCTGCAAAAACAAAACACCTTTGGATAGCTTTCCGAGACTTTTCTCTTCAATTCTTTCCCGTAGAGTGGTCAGTAATGTCGAATAGTAATCTCCAGTTATTGTTCTACCCTTATCCAAAAAATCCATCATGATTACTCCATGGCAATCCCAAAAAACTGAAGCAAGAACTTTTCCAGCAGATTTTTGGACACGAAACTTCTTAGGTCTTGAAGATCCAAAGTGTCGCCATTCCATCGATTGTTGCTTTGTTTCTGGATCATAGAAATGTACCCAAGTCTCATCCATAGTAACAATTCGGTTTAAGGAGTCTACATCGTTTCCAAATCGAGCACAGATCGAACGCGATGCTTCTACCCTTGCACGCTTTTGGTCAACATTCAAAAATTTGGGGATCCATTTCGCAGCAATTTTTCTCCTGTCTAAATTGACGTGAAATATATCTTCGTATGAAATATTCAGTGCTTCAGAAATCCGTTTTAGCCCAATTCAACGGTCTGATAAAATCATGTCATGAACAGCATCGATATTTTCGGGGACTGACACAGAAACTGGCCTTCCCGATCGGTCATCATCTTCAATGGAAAATTTACCTCTTTTGAAGCTTGCAGTCCAATTTTTCACGGTCGCATACGAAGGACATTGATCACCAAGGGTATTAAGCATAATATCTTCGTAAATCTGCTTACCTCTTAACCCTTTTAAATACAGGTACTTGATGATGGCTCGATACTCCAATTTTTCGATTTTCACAATTTCGGTGGACATCGTTTTTCTTTCAATTTATTAACTCTGGTATACTTTTTTGACGTCAAACTTCACACTGACACTTCTAGTTATTGTTCGTTGCTATGGTAACGCAATATTTTGTTGTTGTATGCATGGAACTGGTCTAGGGTAACTAGATATCAATACATCCTCGTAAAGTCGTACAATGCAAAATACTAACATTTAAATCTTTGACTGTTCGTAAATTTTGCCGCGGAGACACACACGAGCAAAACGCGTCCTCACCGCACGACTGTTCGTGGGCGCTATAGATATTTCATTTCTCATTGAATGTCACCCCAATATACATATTATATCCGACTGACGACTTCAACACAAAAAATATGTCAAAATGTGTGCCGACTTATTTTAAAAATAATTAATATACTAGCAATTTACTTTTACAGTAGAATGAGAATCTTCCTTCAGGTCTGTCCTCATTGTCTATTATGTAGAGTTAATTAGCTCCTTCGAAGCTAGAGTGAAACGTTATCGGAATCATGGGAATCCTGGCAGAAGGAAGTTTTGTATTACTACAGACGGTATCTCGAAACTCTGCAATTTTCGTGAACACTACAAGCCTTTAAGGAGGGTAATATTTTAACAGAGTGGATGCAGTATTTACGGCTTTTTTGCTCATTCCTTTCTGTATACATAGACACGCTATGTAAACTAACATGTGTTCTCTAGACTCACAAGTACAAACGCCAATTCGGAAATACATATCGGATTCAATGAAAAAAATTTAATGGTTCACTGTTAATTTGTGAATGGCACGAAAATTCGTTTAGTTAAGGTATTATCTAAGAAAAAACAGTCAAAAAAATATTGATTGATTCGTACTAAACAAGAATTCACCAAGCGATACTCCCCCTGTCAGTAGAAAATCGAAGGTTATCTTAGGGATGGAAAGAAAATCGTAGTAGCTATTCTAGCTCCTATATATACAAAGCCAAATAATTAAGAAGAAAGAAGACTTGAAGTGTAAGAAATCAGTTTTATACAACAAAACAGTTTGTACATTTCAAGTTCACCAACAGTTCAATGTTGACTGTAGTTTAATGACAAAATTAAGGCCCGGTTGTAAATGCTTAGTTCAACTGTGGTTCTGCGTTGAATGGAAGTCGAAGAGCGTTCAAAGGCGGTTCAAGAGGGTTTTGGCATTTGACGTTGAGTTGTTAACCTCAAAAAGTGAGGTTGAATATCTGATAATTCATTATTTCAATCAAAATGAAGATTTTTTACAAATTTTGAATGGTTTTTTACATCCTAGAAGACCGCAAACCTTTAGAAATAGACCCAGTCATTTTGAAATATGGTCTGATATTGAATTTAAATGTAGATTTCGATTAGAAAAACGAACTGTGAGATTTGTAATCGATCAGATCTGAAATATATATAGTTCCAATCCAAATAAACAAAAATGAAACGAAATATCATAAGTAACATCACATGCATCACATACGTTACATATAAATAAGGTTAGGATATACGGGATATACGCGCCAATCAACACTGTCAGCTGTCAGTTAACGATCAAGTTTGGCATGGAACATTAAAATTTCAGATGAAAAGCTTAGTTCAGTGCAACCAATGTGACCTGAACAGCGTTCAACCAAACTAATGTTGATCTTGCACTCTACAACGAAAACCAAAATAAACTCGGTTCAAAGTTGACTGGCAGTTCAGTTAAACTAACGTTCACCTGTGACATCTACAACCGGCCCTAAGTTGTACAAACCTCGTTCACTGTTGATCGACAGTTCGTAAACAAGATCAGTTGAACGCTGATACCTTGTCGGTTCAAAGGTGGTTCAAGCTTGATCCTTCATTTTGTTATTATATATTATATAAAATGGATTTTTTGGGGGAATTAACTGATGATGAAGATTTTTTGAAGTTAATTGATAACATAGAAAATCAGAGATTGAGACAAACGCCTTTTATTTTGTTAGTGTCTGTTTTTTCAATTAATTCCTCATATTTCTTCACCAAACTTAACTTTATAAGCAGATATATGCATATATGCTAATAAGATGCTAACCTAACCAAGTTTATGACAGAGACAAGCGAAGAAGAAAGAAGTTATTTTATAGAATCACGAAACACAGAGCCGCCACGAATAAGCCCATAGAGGGTAAAATACATGACAAGGATAACAACATGTTCTCTATTTATAGAACTACCAACATTAGAAAAAAATCACATCATCGACGATCAGTTGAACTAAATTCAATATGAGTTGGAACAACGCGTTTTCTTTTGAACTGAGATCACCAGTGACTAACAGTTGTATTCTTGATAATTATGGAAAACATTCTGTTAGATTCCTTATAAAATCATTACTAGATGAACCCATACTTCACATGGGTTTTGATAGCATAACACCGCACTGAACGAGTAAACATCATCATCCCATCTAGGGAACAGGTGATGCATCCAGGTAATTCTGGAGAAATCATCTGGTTCACCGACGGTTCCAAAATAAACCATGGTACTGGGGCTGATATAAAAGGACCTAGAAAGAGGATCTTTAGCCTTGCCCGATATACGACTGTGTTTCAAGCAGAGACGATTGCCGCTATTGCTTGTATTGATGAAAACATCAGAAGAGGATATACCTACCGGACAAAAAATAAAAATATTCACTGACAGCCAGGCTCTGCTTAAAGATATGAGTAATCCAACAACTAGATCTAGACTGGTGAAAAACTGTAAAGAATCATCCTCTAATATGGATGCCGTCACTTAAGGGGGTTGCAGGTAATGAAATGGCCTGTTGGTCAAAGAACGTAAGGTCTTGCATGAAATGGGAACGATCACGGACCGAGAGAAGAGGGAACAGCGAGAAAGAACCTTACAGGAATGGCAGGGGAAATGAGAAAATAATGTGACAAAGGCACAGTGGACGAAGGTGTTGATCCCTTCAATAAAATAATGGGTGAAGTGTAGACACAGACACCTAAACTACTGGTTTACCCAATTTCTCACATATTTGCAAAGAATAGGGAAAAGGGAGAGTGCTAGATGCAATCAATGTAGGGAGAAGGAGGACAGTGCAAAACACGCGATCTTTTATTGTGATAAATTCCACCAGAAGAAACTATATCTGGAAATAGATATTGGGCATACTCTTACAGAGGGAAATGTTATCAGAACCATGATGGAGAGCAAGGAAAAGTTCAGCAAGATTCATAAATTTATAACGGACATTGTTAGAATTAAAGAGGAAGAGGGCAGGGGGAAATAAACTACCAACAGTGTACCTGACGATAACTAGAAATAGTGGTACCAGGGACACTGTCTGGGAATGAGGTGTAATGTTTAGTAGGTAGGGCCGCAAGGCGAGTCCCACACTGTGTAGTGGTAGCAAATGGCTTCGGACATTTGGTTCCTCTACAAGTGCGTAAACGCATTTCAACCACCTCACAAAAAAAAAGGTAATGGAATGGCAGACCAGTTAGCTAAAGAAGGCTCTAAAGTAGGCTTCATAGGTCTGGAACCGTTTTGTGGAGTCACAAAATATTGCCCAAGAGGGGAAATCGGGAACTGGCTAGATAGGGAACACCAACTAAAATGGAGGTCGACACAAGGGCACCTCCATACAAAGAGTTTGCTGAAAAAGGCAACAAGGCAACAAGCGCAACCAAGTCGAATGAATGAATGAATGAACCATTTAAATTACCACTTTTATAAATATATATCTGTAAGGCAACATATAATTTTATTGACAGAATTTACAGATATCTTTCCGTGAAATGTGATTCGTAACCAAAACCATAAACCTAAAACCTAAATATACATTCTTTGAATTTTTTTTTAATATCTGGTGAAAAAGTGATCGTTCAAGTTGAGAAAAAAATAAAAAAATCTTTTTTTGGATATTTCTCTGTAAATTTTGATAATCTTCAAATAGGCGATTTTAAAAAAGTTTTTGAATCCATTCAGGCCAGTTAAGAATCCAGGAGGATAAAAACAGTTTGCTGTAGATTTGAGGAACGACCGAAGCAATGAAAACTGGAAACCTCCACTCTCAACAGCTACAAAAAGATAAAAATATTGTATTGGAAATGAAAAAAATTATATTTTGTACATCCAAAAATAATATTTGTGTATAAAAATCTGAGTAACTATTATAAATTATAAAAAGTAAAAGTTCAAAAATGTTCTTAATGGTGGTGTCGAGTGACAATTTGAACAGCTGCTAATATTATCCAATATTTGTATCAATACTATGGAACGTACGCCCAATTTTAAATTTTGGTGGTTGAACCTGTGCCTCCGCCAATATTTAAAGTATCAATTTTGAAATTAAATTTATTCAAATTAATACACTAAAATATAACCTAAGCATGTTTTTTGTACTGACAGTTTCATAACCAGCACTATGTACATTTACACGGTTTTTTTAATGGTTGTTAAGTTTTCTATCGTTAAACCAGAATTGAGTGACAAAGTGATTTAAATGCACGCTGGAATACATGTTAACATTTTAAATGAAACAAGACCAATACAAAAATTTCTCAGACGTTAATTACGTCTCAAAGACGTCTTAGATACGTCTGAAAGACGTCCCTTATAGGCCGGATGCTAAAAATAACGACGTCTTCATGATATCTATATAATATCCATATTTAATATAATACAGACTAACAAAAATCATGAAAAAGACCTCATGTGTACCAACTAAAATTCTCTTAATTCCAATTTGTATATTGGATTATTGTTATTAATTTCAGTTTTTTTCATTTAGAGCTCGTTTGTAGTAGTGTCAGCTTTTTCTGCAGAATCTAGAAATATAACAATCAATCAAATCCTATGAGGATATTGAATTTTTTTAAACATACTTATTTCAACTTTCGCAAATATTTAATTTTGAGAAGACCAGTCTTCCTTTCCTTCTCAACCAACTATACTTCAATGCTATTTCTTTCGGTAAACTAGTAGAGAGAACCTTTTTCACAAATTGTCGTAGCATGAAGGGGGGCAGCAGGAGCCATGGCTCCGGGCGGCATAAGAAATTTAACAAAAATATATTATCACCAAATCGCTTCCACAATGTTATTTGCCAAGCGAAGCCGCAAGGGTGCGAAGAAAAGGAGACGAGATGAAGTCATGCTGCCAAAGTGCTATAAAAAATAGTGACCATCAGACAACTGCTTAGCGCCAGGTCTGCCGGTGCGGCGGCACCGAGTTTTCCTGAACGCGAACGAACTAACCAGATACAGTTATTCCTTACGCCATAGATGTATAATCCTTCCAAAGCAGGGTATGAAACAAGTGTTTACCGTAAGCCAACACACACTAATGGGTATTTGAATTTTGAATCAAATCATTCTATAAGTGTTAAAAAAGGAATAGTAAAATCTTTATACGATAGGGCCAGAATCATTTGTTCTAATGATAATCAATTCACAAAGGAGAAAACTTTGCTGAAATATGTTTCAAATGCCAACAATTACCCGGCAGAATTTGTAAATGAAGAAATTAAGAATATAGAGAAGGGCTCATTGTTAATACCCCATAACAATAACAATAATATTAATAATTCAGCTAACATAATTTTTTAAAACTTGACAATACCGTATGTTAAGGGTTTATCCGAAAGAATTAAGAAAATTGGTAATCAATTCAATATTCGAACTAGCTTCAAATCTAACAATACGTTGAGATCTTAACTAACAAAAACGAAACCAAAAAGTGAAGAACAATCTTCAAAAAACTGCATATATCAGATATCTTGTGAATGCGACAAATTCTATTTAGGTGAAACATCTAGACCATTGAATGTCCGAATAAATGAACATAAAAAGTATATCAAAGATAGGGAGTTCTTTAAGTCAGGTATTTGCAAACATGCTTGGGAAGAGGGGCATAAAATTCAATGGGATTCGACAAGAATAATATTGAAAGAGCCCAATAATAAAAGACGAAAAATCAAAGAAAGTGCTTTAATACAACTAAATTGAGATAAATGTGTAGCTAGTCTTTCAGCCGAATGTAGTCAAATTTGGTTACCAATGTTAGAAAGAGAAATTTCCAATAATCAATTACCTGATGCGTTATCAGGATAGCATCATAAGTTTTTATCCAGGTTTTCCTATGATTTATCTTTGGAATGGTTGTTAATCGATACACACTTCAATACACAAAATCACCAAACTGAGTTATACATATTTTGAAAACAAAAATAATCATACACAAAAAAGTAACAACAAACGCGTTTTTATTAACAAAATTTCCAAAATAAGCGCCATCCCAATAAAAACCGTTCCTGGAACGTGCACTTCACTGGATTCCATTTCTAGTGGACTACATATCGTTAGAATATCATAAAATAAAATATTTTATTTCACATTTACCAGAGGTGTGATCTACTATGAATAGACCTTAATAAAATTTGACAACAAAGTTTTGTAGTCTTAAACTATTATTGATTGTCTAGTTGTCAAATTTTTTTCGTTGTGTCAGATAGGGACCAAAAAAATTATATTTCTATACTAGTTAATCTTGTTAATCGAAATAAAAAACATTATTGTGGTTTGATTCCCAAAAAAATAAGAAAAAAGAATAAGTAATGCCACAAGGAACTTACAGAAGATATAATATTTAAACTTTAAACTATAAAATAAAGAAGAGTAGCGAATTTCCAGTCAGCCCTGGGTAAGGATAAGCAAAGGAGGTCTTGGTCTTGCTCAAATCTTTTATACCCTAGTGATGAACAAAGCAAGACCAAGACTCGGATAGCCTTGGTCTTGGTTTTGTTCTTGTTCATTCAGTTTTGGTCTTATTCTTGCTAGTTTAGGCATGGTCTTGGTCTTAAGACTGCAATACCAAGACCAATATTGCTCATCACTAGCCCTGGCCGGCGAAAACCCACGCTACGCCTCTACTGCCTGGCTATCAGTTATAATAGGTTTATCCTATGAGTGTCAGTCGTGTCTATTCTGAAGTATGTACAGTTCCTCACTCTGTATATCAATCCTTTGGTAACATATTCAATTCGTTTCCTTTTTAATTTCAAAAGAATTTTAATTATTTTGTCATTATACATAATTTGTTAATTTAATTATGCTTTCAAACGATTTCCTATCCTTGATTCCTAGCATATTATATCTTTGAACTTAAGTATATTACAAATTAAATTAGCTCTTTTATATTAAACATATAACGTTTGATCGTTCACCAAACCTTTGATATTGAATTTAACCGACTTTATTGAAGTTTTAATGAATCGGTAGCGTTTACAGTTTAAAATACACTTTTCTATAAATTGGTTCTAGTTATTTTAAATCCAGCCTAACCAAAACGAGGTTAGTGTATGATAATAGTATATATTATATTGCTTCTAGAGCCACACCACTCAGTATATTATTCAGTCCTTTCGTTGTTCTTTGTATAGATTAAATGAAAAATTCATCGAATGATTATCCCTCTCGTATTTCCGTCACCAAAGGAAGCCGTCGAAAAACCAGTGTATAAGACAGAACGTCGTCCACGAATCGATTTTCGATGAATTTGTCTGGTGCAAAGCTTACTACGATGTCGACGGAGACGGGGGAAATGTGACGACGACGGCTTGCATTTTACACCGATGACCTCAGAAAATGGCCCACCACCCCCCAAAACACCGCCATCTATCCCTGGATATTCTGTTCACTAGCGCACTTTTAGATTTTCAAAAATATACGCGAAGAAGATAAGAATTTTTTCACTTGATGCTGTACATAAGCCGATCCAAGAAGAATTATCAGTAAAAAAATCAGCTCTTGTTGTATACAACATCTGTTGACGAAAGAACAGAAAGCAATTAGAGTCAATTGGTATCAAAAAGTTCTAAGCTAGTTCAGCACGACAAATTAAAAAATATATATTTTCAAATTTTCTTAAATTTTGTGTTAGTTGTATCTGTATCTGTAGAGTGGGGAGGGTGGGCTAGGCCCACAGTACTGAGGCCACATGTGATCCATTCTAAATCCTCCCGAGGAGTTTTCTTCCTAGGTTATCGTCCATCCTGTCCTTTCCAGGAAGGTGGACAGTTCACTAGGACACATCTCCTTTATATCGACAGGTGTAGGCCAAGACTCACCGAACACACACTCTCTTATTGACGATAACTCCGGGCACTTGCATAGGACATGATTCATCTTCCAGTTCACACATCCTGCATAGAGGTGCGTCCACTAGCCCCATTGTATGGAGATGTTTCCTTAATTGACAGTGGCCAGGTTGGTTGCTGTCCAAAACCGACCTGTAAGTGCACTACACATAAAAATAACAAAACAAGCGATGCAGTCGTTCAAAGTTAAAGGTAAGAGCAAAAGATTCTGAGAGTTTTAGAATTTTATCTCGCAGTACACACATTGAGTTTGTAGGCTGAATAATACGATTTTTCAAAAATTCAAAACATCAAGCAAAGTTTTCTTCCATAGAGAGTGGGCTGCTCAGGATGATCAATGGCTAAATTTTATCTATGATATGTGTACTTAATTCCTGCCAACCGGAAGTTCTTAACTCCTAACAGTTTAGACGCTAGAGTCACTTGAAATTCACGAAAAATGAGTAAAAAACACACATTTTCAGTATGCTCTCGCTAATGGTAGGTCGTTATAAAAAAAATTATCATTCAGTACACTCAAACTACTATCTGTCCCCCTAAGAATTCCGCTTTAATAATGAAAAAAATTTCAAACAGAAAAAACTTTGAGGAAATTTTAAATAAGCTAAAAAAAGGCGATTTTTAAAAGTTTTTATTTAAATGCGCGGAAACGGGTGCTGATAAAAATCAAATTCGTGAAAATTCCATTCTTAGGGACCCTAGAGATGAATCCCTCAGAGTTTCACCAAAATCTAAAATGGTGCAGCTTTGCCGACTAGACTCATATGCATTTGTAACTTGTGTTATTTTTCCTCACTTATTATATAAACAATGTTATATATGTTAAATTATTTTATGAAAATCCTTCGGCTTTGTTGAATTTTTTACGCTTTTCTAAAAAATATTTTTTATAATAACATAGTACGCCTCTGTTTTCCATCGCTTTATGGTACCTCTTGGACCCCCCACACGTCCCTTAGAGATAAGAACGTTTTTCGAGATGAGAATAGCTGAACAGTGTTATCTACTTTTTGCCAGATGGGCTTTACGGCCATGATACTGTGCAATTGAAATGGAATATTTCTGAAAATTTGTTTCAGTAAATTAGGTTTGGTGACATTCACTTTTTATTACCTACAGAACGATATTATTCTAATTCAAAACGTTTAAATGGTTTGGGATTAGACAAAAACAACATTTACCATTATATCAACTATAATAACTAAAGCAAAATCATTCAAAAAGTTGTAAGTTCTATTGTAATTGATATATCCAACCAAAAAGATTAAATATTTTTTTAAACTTACAATAACTCATTTTTTGTAGATGGACATTGAGTAGTGGTGATTAGATGCAAAGCAAATTGTGAAAAATGTGTATACTATGAAATAAAACAATAAAATTTGTTTAAACCTTCATTATAATTGAACTAAGTTCAAAATACAATTTGTAACGCGTTTCGCTAACACAGTAGCTTTCTCAAAGTGTTAGCGAAACGCGTCACAAATTGTATTTTAAACTTAGTTCAATTATAATGAAAGTTTAAATAGATTTTCTTGTTTTATTTCATAGTTAAGTATGGATCTTCATCAAGTAAAAGCCTCATCTATTCAAAAAAAAGTGTATGATTGTTTTGTAAGTATAGAGGATTCATTAAACAGGAGGCTTTAAAATAAACCTGCTTATTTACAAAGATATCAATTTCCTCTATAAAGGATATTATTTACAGTGAAAAATTGAGTGGAGGAAAAAGACGTAGTGATTTTCAATCTCATCGTATGGAGAATGGCCAATAGGATATAATATTAAGAAGAAACATATATTCCCTCTATGAAATCCAGTATGTTCTTACTTTGGACAATCTAAAAAGGAAGCTAGAAGAAGGTGACACCAATATAAATATTAGCCGGGTCACCCTCCATCGAGTTATTGGTAAAATGGGATTCACATATCGTAAAATTGACAAAAAACAAGTGGTAATGGAATCGCAAAGATTGCATTCAATTTTCTTCAGGACATTAAGAAGTACCGATCCGAAAACAGATCTATAATCTACCGAAACATGGTTTGATACACATGATAGAGTATCCAAAGGATGGGTTGATTCCATTAAGAACTGTGAAACTAAGGCACCTTCAAACAAAGGAAAGCGCATAACTATAATTCAGGATCAGAAAACGGATTTGTTCCAAATTGTCTGCTGCTGCCTGCAAAGTGTATTAAGGATTCAAGCTTGGATTATCATAAAGATACAACTGCAGAACTTTTTGAAAACTGGTTTCAAAATCATCTGTGCTACGTCTTCTTCAATCAAAGTTAAGAGCAGAAAATGTTACTTCTATACTTTGGGTTCTATCAGTATTATAGAATTAATTAAAAATGTAGTTAATAATATACCCATTCAAAGCTGGAAAAATGTTGTACAGCACGTTGTGAACATTGAAAAGATAAATGGAATATCTTGAATGGTTCTGCCGTAATAGTAATTTAAAGAGTGGATTTTCTAATGAAACCGTCTAAGTAGTTTGTTTTTAAAACATTAAAGTGCATTGAAAAATTTTCTGCACTATAATACAAAATAAAATTGCGTTTCGGTCCATTTATTACCGTTAACTAAATCGTCTGAGGGTCTTCTAGATAATTATTTAAGTAAACTTTGCCTGTATCTCCACAGAATCAAATAACTATCCAATCATTATTACAACAGGTGTGGTAATTTGTATTGACTTGTCTATTCTCTTCGATAAAATTGTAATAACAATGAAAAAAATTAAACTATTAGTTTGATTAAAAAACTATGAAGAACTTTATCTCTATTATTTATAATTTTAATTCAACGCTAAAATAGGTCTCCGCTCTTAAATTCTACCATATGTTATTTAGGTAACATCAATAAGAAAACGTAGTTAAGTGAGTGACATATTTTGTTTTTGTAACAATGATAAATTAATAAAATATATAAAAAAACTAAAAAGAAGTAAGTTTTGTAACAATTTATTTCTAACAATCATGTGCCGCTGGCGAAAACTGTCTTACTGATTTGATTCGGATGTTTATGAGTTATGACGCAACGAGAAACATTCATGACTTTTACCGTATCTAGTCGTCTATGCCTAATTTCATTCTAACAGTTTAACATTACGTGAAATAATTTTTTTGTTCCGGTCCTGTATCGATAAATCCCATTGCGTCTCCGAATTAGGGATAACCCATCAGGCTAAAGAGAAGCGAGAGATAGGTATAGAGAAGGAAAAAGAAAGAGATAGATGCATCGCCGCCATCATCAGACAGGAAAGTGGGTCAGCGGGCGCAACGGAAACGCAATGAATGTTTGACGTCGCGACACTGTAGACGCAGACGCTCGTCCACCGATTCTCGCAGAGGTGGCATGAACCAACAGTTTATTAACATTGTTAAAAGAAATAACGAAATAATATTAGAATCAACAATAAAAATACAACGTGTTTGTTCCATTTGGCGATAAAACCGTTCTAGGTATCGTTCTAGCAAGTGCTGTATGTCTTTCGCGTTCCAACTGATAGTATCTTTCTTGGGACGCACGGTACAAATACTGTACCAACTGGAAGGAGGTGACGTATGTTGAATATTACAATATAAAATATTTATTATACAGATGAGATGAATAGAGGGAGAAAACCTCGTCCAAGTTTATTTCCGCCTTATTTTTATTGCAATTAACCATAAATTTCGGAGGTGATTTTGTCCAATGCTCTTCAGTTTATTTAAAGACATTTCTGCTGCTACGAAAGTAACAGGAATTCCATGAAACAGTAGCATTGCTATATACACCGTAAGGTCATATTCGACCACGCAAAAGTTGGCGAATGGACCTCCTGTCAATTCAGAAAGGACCAGATGATATACATTAAGAAATTGGAGCCAAAAATTGGGTCCAATTATATCGGAATAATTTATCTGATACTGATCAAATTTCGTGAGAGAAAATTTCCGTGGTTTCCTTCCCTTCAAAGCCAAATAACTCTTTGCAAGAGTAATTATGATATTGTAAGATCTTCGAAAAACTTGTCTTCTTTGCGAATTTTCTTTGTCAAAAGTAGAACTTTCTTGCTACGGTTCATATACAGCACGTCTCCGTGTGTGTTTTCAAGGAACCATGCTGCTTAAGTCCCTCAAAGGTTGGATTCTTGACTGAGGTAGTGAAGATTCCTGAGGGAACAGATATTTTGTCTTTGTCACTGCAGTGACAGAGTAGCCAAGCAAAATGAAGACAAAAGCTCAATTCCATCAGTCAAGAATACAGCACCTGATGAATACCTTATTCAGTCTCGATTGCTCGCCAAAGAATTGCTGTATTATCCTGACACAGCAGCAGCAAAAATATTTTTGCTGATGATTCGGTGGAACCTACGTCTTGCAACGGCGCTTTGGCTAGCACCAGCATGCTGTGAAAGGTATCTCTTAGGGATGGAAAAGGATTTCCAGGCCTAGGTGCTGTGGGGTTGTCTCACACAGAACTTACGAGGCAATGAAAGAAGAAGAGGTGGAAGTAGAAGGTAAGACCCTCACCGCAGTACTTTGTTAAAATTTTTTGGCACATTTTATGTTATCTACAGCAGATAGTAATTCATAAATAAAAAGAAAAGACTGGACTCGGAAATTTTGGTTGTAAAAAGTATATAAATTGAATATAAAGAAACTTTTGCTACCGTCTAACCGGGGCTCTTGTCTTCAAAAATTGTACCAATAGGAACTGAAGTCGTGGTTTACTCACCGGTCACTGTACTCTAAGGAAGCACATGCATACAATCGGCATATATAGGGAGGAACCTATCTGTCGGTTGTGCATGGAAGAGGAGGAAACCGCCTCTCACATTATCTTTGATTGTGAAGCACTATCTCACTGGAGATATAGACTCCTAGGACTAGAATTTCCAAGGGAGGATTTCTCCAAGAAAAACCTAGTGAAAAGTCTGCTGAGCCTGATAAGGGCTGCTGGTCTCTTCACATAAACGGCACAACCAAGAGCACAAGAAGCCTCAAGGCTGAGGTGCCGAGGACATCAATCCTTTGACTGGTGTGCTGATCCAATCAATCAATCAACTAAAGTCGTGATGGTCTGTCCATAGAAGAAAAACCCATGGGGCCAATCATGGCCCAGGTTTGGCCCAAAAATGTGAAGCACTGGTCCAAGCTTGTAAGCTCGGATTGACCTAACAAATAATGAAAATAAGTATGACTGGCGATGGGGCGCTGAACGAAAATACTCGAATCACGACGTATGTAACCGAATGGCATAAGCTAGATGGGTCCCCATTAAACGGCCACGGTTGGGTTATACAGTCTTGGCCCAAACTTTGGTAATTATTGGTACGGCCAAGGTTGAGTCAAACAGTCTTGGTTCAAGCTTGGGTCCCCAATAAATGACCAAGCCTGGGCTACCCAGTCTTGGCCCAAACTTGAATAGTCATTGGCATGGCCAAGGCTGTGTCAAGCAGTCTTGCTCCAAGCTTGATGGGTCTCCAATAAATGGCCAAGGCTGGGTTACCCAGCCTTGGCGCAAGCTTGGGTAATCATAGGCATGGTCCAGGCTGGGTCAAATAGCTCAGGCTCAGGCTTGGCCCCTTTGTCAACTCTGAGGGTTTACTACATTGGTGGTAATTCATTTCTCCGTAAATACGCTGTATAGAGAATAGTTATTTCTGTTCTATCAGGTCCCATCTCTCTAGTTTGAATTATTTTCAGTTCCAGCTTCTCAATTTCGATTTATTCGACCTATCCTCTGTTCGGCTACTTGCTTTTGAACCTTCAGCATCATTTTCGGGAGAGCTGTAAGGTGTGTGTTTGATAAATATCATCGATTTATTTGTACGTCGTCTTCCATTTGTATGATTCTTAAGAAAAAAACTTTGGGTATTCAACTTATTAATCTTCAATATTAACTTTTAACAACTATTTTTCTTAACTTATTTTATTTTAATATGCATATCGATAGTCCTTAAATTAAATTATCTACAGTAAACACTTTTCTTTTCACAATAAGTTGAAACACAAAGGCTGTGGGCATCTGAGTTTTCATGAAATTCGCCTAAACGCTTTCGTTGGTTAAGGTATAACTACGTCCGATTCCGGTTCAGCAGGAACTTCAGCTGGTTCCGATTCAGCTGGAGCTGGTTCTGATGGAACTACCACTGATTCAGATGGTTCAGATTCAACTGGCTCTGCTTCAGGTACAGGTTCGGATTCATTTGGTGGTTCAGCTGGGACTGAATTGAGTTCTGTTGGAGTTTTAACAGGAGCTAGGTCAGCAGGGGCTTCCTATTATGTTAATTTTTGTAGTTTCATAATTGATCATATGAAAATGAAATAATATTTACCTCGTAATCGATAGCGTGGGTAGACATTGCCAAGTAGAAAACAAAAAATTAAGTTTCTCATTTTAAAGAGTGGAAAATTTCAAAACCAACTAGTTATTTAAGAAATTTAATATTAAATATCTGGTTAAAGGAAACAGAATTTTGCTCTAAATGCTCTCTAAATTGCTCTAAATATTTTTCCATAAAAAGCAGAAGTTCTTAAAAAAACTTAATAAGTATCAGTCAACTGTCATTTAAATTTTAGAATTTTGTTTTGAATAGACTTGGGGCGGAAGAAGCTATTGGTATTATTGAGGCCGAAACCTGAGAGGAAGAGCTAAAAGTGAACGACCAAGGGTTAACACCTTCGCACGAGATCGTTATCTGATTGTGTTTACCCGTAGAGAACTTATAGTATAAAAAAATTCATGAGGTATATCATCGTTTTTGCTTGAAAGGTTCTACTAGAGCAAATACACTAACTGGCGCTGTGGCTTAGTTGTTTAAATCGCCTGGTTAGTAAACAGGAGATCGCGAGTTTCTTTTAAAAATGCTATATACTGAGCTAAGCTATGAAAATGAATCATAAAAGTAAAATTGCAATCAGCTAAATAATAAGTTATGTTAGCTTCATTTGTATGTATGTATGTATGTTTGTAACCGACTCCTTTAACCCACTTTAAACGAACAGATTTAATTCACACTTTATACACTTTTGAAGGACCAAGGACAATACAATAAAGTAATAAAATATAGGATGTTCCATTTATAACGCAACCTTTATAAAGCGTGTTTTTTAAAGTATAATTTATTTGAACAATATAATGCTCGACCAACAACGTTTTCCGAAAAACAAAAACGAGTATTAAATATAATAATTCACATAATTGCGTAAATTTCGCGTAATATTTTGTTCCCAGTCCCACCCTGGAAATTCATCGAGCGTCGGTAGACTACGGTGTGCAGTGTCGTCGACGAGGCGTCGTTTTCGGCGTCCTCAACGTCGGATGCAGGTTGACGATGGTCGTGGACGACGCAGCAGGAGAACAAGCAGCAACGAAGGACCGCTAGGGTAACAAAAGCCGAATGCACAAAGGAAGAGACGCACTCGTAAAAAGCAGCGTTGTCGATGTTTAAAATATATCAGAAATAATACGAACTTTCCAAATATTCACATGTTTTATTCAAATACAGCAAGTTTATGCACGTGACGTCATGTGACAGTCGTCCTGATGAATCTGATGATAAATAAGTAGTGTTTTTTGCACAATACATTGTTATTAATAGGTTCGTTCCGAAATTATCAGTAATTGTTATAAACAACAACAATCCGTGATAGATTGGTTCCAAAATTAAACGCAAGCGGTTTGGAACCTTATTTTACATATCATATGGTAGGATGGTCCGGAGCAGTTTAAAAAATCATGACTGATGGATATTACTTAAGTAATCTATGTTTTTTCTACAGCAATTTGAATCGGGTCCCTCTGTCTCCATAAATAAACGTTAAAGAAATATTAGCATGAGCTTAATGCGCATGAACTCAAGTGTTGCCTTTTGATTTGCTGTTACAAATTTCACCAGTACTACAAATTAGCTGTTACAACAAAGCAGTTGCGATCTTGTTTCAGATTTCTCCAAATATTGAGTAAAAATTTAAAAGCTTAAATATTTTAAAAGCTTTATCTGAAGGTTTATAATAAAAAGAGTCATTAAATCAATACGAAACAACCAAATTCCAAATCTAAAATCTATTCAAAAATTGTTTATCCTCAAGGCGACTGTCATTCGTGTTAACTTCTCAGTTAGTTGGTGGACATGCCCTATTAAATAGTGAGAGAAATAAAATGATGGTGTACATTGAAAAATTGAGGTTATATTTCACGATAAATTTATTATTTTATGGAAAAAGAACAGTACAAGGTAAAGTACTGTTAACTGGTTAAAATTTCCACAGTTTTACAAAACTAACTTATGATAGAGCTAACTCAAAATGTAGACGTAAAAAGTTGGTGAGAAAAGGGGAAAAAATCTTCATATATGGCTGCTAGCTTGTCTATACTTTATACATTTTTTAGCATTTTGGATGTAAATAGCTCAAGGAGTCTCTGTTTACGATTTACACCCATGTATGTATGATGTGGTGACATCCACTTTTCTTCCACGTCACAAAATCTACATTCTTCTTCCTCCACTGTTTTGAGCTTTTTCAGGTGTCCGTTCAGGCGGCAATGTCCCGTTAGGATCCCCGTTAAAACACTTAGTGCAGTTTTACTTTGACTTTTGCATTCATTTCATCTCCACGGGTTGTAGCCACCAGAATCTTTTATTGTCTAAGCCCTACTAGATCTTTCCAATGATCAGATCTTCTCTTTTCTTGGGCTTTGCCTATTTCTTGCAATTTTTGGGGCTGATACCGCAAAACGGTTCCGGTCTCCAAAATGGTCTTTCAGTCCCCCTCACCCACAGGTGTAGCTCCAGGCTACGGTTAAAATAGGAAATTTCTCAATTGATTACAAAGATATGTTTGAAAAGGTCACTGCTTGGGCAGGCGTAATTTTATAAACAGATTTCAAAGATAATAGTTTAATACTATTATAACACGTTTTTGAAAAATACTTCAAAGAACTAAGAAGCAACAACTACTTCTCTGGCTATGTGCCCCGACAGACATATTGAATTACACTTCTAAGCTAAAAGCAGTATTTTTATAAGTAATACTTTCTTTTTATGAAATAATTTTCAATTGGCTCAACAGTTTTCCAAAAATTGCAATCACAATAATTTGGTTCGATACTCAATAAAGTCAAATTATTCATGGTTTTAAAGGATGAGTTCTATACTGTATATCGAAAAAAATCACGGAAAAATGTTGCTTTTGTTCATACAAAATTTATCTCTTTAACGATCCCTATCTAAACACTTAAACCCAGCAAACCCGCAAAAAAAAGCTTGAGAAAAACAACAAAATCAGGGACTAGCGGGAGACAGATGGGAGGAAGAAATGGTGGAAATACACACGCAATAGTGCAGTGATCCACGGATCGATCGTATTTTGTCTGGTAGGCTTTTAATTTATTGATGACCGCCGTTTCTACGGCCCACTTTGTTCTCACGATTTTGTCTTTTGCGTTCTTTTTGTGCTGCAGTTCTCTTACTTTTCTGATAGGCTAGGAAATTCTATGTTGCGTCTACCGATCTAGAACTAACAAACACATCATTTATTTGAATAAAAACTTACTGCCTTTCTATTGCTGTTGAATTTTGGATCTTTATAAATAAAAAGATCATTCTGTGTGCATTTTTATGTATCAGTGAGTAGCGATCCATATTTAAAGTATTTTCTCATTGGAGCCGTACGGACCCCCATTTCCTCTATTTTTGAATCCACTCTGCACTTCTTTCAGGGTCAACTCAATCTTCAATCTAATTCGTTTTTCGATTATCTTTTTCAGTATTTTCATGGTTCTTTTGACAATGTGATTTCAGTTCTTAGGATCGTCCTTCTCAAAGAGTAATTCTTACGAATATGTTAGCAAGGTTTCGGCTGTTTGGGTGTTCGATTAACCTAAGCCGACGAAAGTGTTTCAAAAAAGATACTGGTGGCATTTGTTTCAAAAATAGGTCATGTAGCAAAAATTACTTTGCAAGATTAAACAACTGTTTTTGCTGATTGGTTTGCCGGAAGTAATTGTCTTGCTTCGAAAAACCAACCCTCCACCAAGATAATGCAGGTTCTCCAACAGCTCTAAAAACAATTTACTATCCTCCAAACAGTCCCGACCTAAATCATTACGAGTTTTTTACTTTTCCAGGCATTAAGAAGGAACTGCGCGGTGGTGAGGGGTTCCAGCACCCAGAAGATGCAGCCAACGCGTTAAAAACTTTTTTTTTAATGTATGAAGAAGGGGGTGGAATAACTGCTTCCAGAATTGGTTCCAGATGATGCAAAAAATGTTTTTGTCCTCGTGGGGAATACGTTGAAAAACAATAGTGTTTAAAAAGTCTTCAACTGGTTTTATTCTAGCTCTATATGCAAAATATTAAAGACATTAAATAATAATAATAATATTAAATAATAAAAAAATAGCTATGTGTGTATCAAGAGAAAACAGTAGTACTTTGGTAGTCGAGAAGTCAGCGGAGCGCGGCATTCTGTCGAAACTACCAAAAGACTTTCTGCTCTAAATGCTCACAAGATTTTTTCTACTGTCACACCAAAATTAACTACTAGCTGGTGTGCGCCAAAGTTACTTTCTGCTTAAGAGCACCTATAATGTCAAATTATGACATCTCGCGGAAAATTAGGCGTGCTTCAAAGTTACTTTCTGCTTAAGAGCGCCAATAACGTCAAATTATGACAGCTCGCGGAAAACATCAACTTTGCAGTTGCTTTTCAAAGCACAAAAGACGACCTTCGATAGTGATAGTAGAAAAATGTATTCACTTTATACAACGGAGATATTAAATTCTGAAAAAATCTCTCTATAATCTACAAACACAATCTATAAAAAAAAATATATTTGAAGAAAAACAACCGGAACAGAATAATATTAGAATCTTGAACTCAATATACAACTCCACATTTACTGAAAAGAGTTTTTATTCCAGACAATGTGAAATGAGAGGGATCTGCCTGTGACAGACGTCAGAAAAACAACATTATACCGTTATAGGGTGGAACAAGCAACAATTACAGCTTTTTAACCCATCGCAATAATTATTTATATATAAGGACGAAAAATTGTCTATTATAGTAGAGTCTGCAAAACCAGCAGGAGTGACAATAGACAGTTATTTGCCTAGGTGTATATCATATTTTTTCGTCGACGAATAATGACATTTTTGTGAAGGTCGACGAAAAAAATATTGGGGTGGGAGGGATTTATGGACAATTTCAGAGGGTAAAAATGCAATCCCCAATCTCTTAAAAGGTGCCTTAAAGATTTATGTGGGATGACCTGTGATAGTATTACTTGTTATATTATTTTAAAAATGATTTTAGCAACATAATTTCTTACTGGGTGAGCCAACAATCGTCACACTCCAACACTCGGCAAAAAATGCCAATATCTTTGGAACGACAAGAGATATTAGTTCGCGGTTTTCCCAGGTTAATAATCATCTTATTCGCCTATTTGTAAGCTGGTTAGAGTTATAGAATTTCATTTGAAATTTCTCAGAAAAAAATAGTAAATAGAGCTAGGTATTACATATTTTTTTTCCCTTTGACATACGAGATACGGCCGGTCGCAACCTTTAATGAATCACCCTGTATAGTTTCTAAGCTTTTTCACATAATTAGAGAAATGTAATACGTGATAACGTTTTAGTTTAATGTAATTGGGGGGAAGACGCGTAACATTTTTTTAAGAATAAAAAAAATAATAATTAACTTTATTCAAAAATTACAGAAACTGTGTATTCTATTACAAATACAATGAACAAATGATTAAACACAAAAAAGTTTTTATTTTCCTAAAAATAAACGAAAAAGTTGGATAAACATTGACAGCTGTCATTTCGGCAACTTACCCCAACTACGGGGACAGATGCCGACAGACTTGGGGTGAGATGACAAATTTGGGGGTGTGATGCCATAGACAGAAAACATTGCATTGGCCATCATACTCCAGCTAAAGTGCCATCTTACATCAAATCTAAAGTTTTGAATGTTTTATTTAGTGACTTTTGCGCAGGGATCGCACATATTCGGCCCCGAAGCACAGGTTTCGTGTAGCCACTTGTTGCATACCACACAGCAAATCCAGTCAACTTTGGGACCCTTTTTGTCAAAGTAAAAGCCATCGCAAATTGCACAGAAGTCGTCCTTGTCACTGTCAGGTTCATCAGAGCTATGGTCTGAGACAATATTTTCATCTCCACTGACTTCTTCACTACTGCTATCGTGTGCTACATTCTTCTTTTTTTTGTTACCTTTTTTACGAACGAACTTATCTGCCTTCCCTTGCTGCTTCTTTTGTTTTTCTTCAATTTTTTTGCGTTTCTTTTGGCGGTAGTCAGGAGAAGTAAGGACTTCACTCTAAAGTCTTCTTCAGTCCATTCGCCTCTAGTTGATTTTCTGACGTACGTTCGTGGCATTTTACCTAAAACAAACAAGATAAATTAAACTTTACTATTAAAAACCCTTTTTTTTGTATTACCCACTTAAAAAATTCCATTTAACCAGTTATTTATTCCAAATAAAAAAAACTATATCATGTATAAACCCAATTTAGACTTTTTAAATAAATCCAAGTCATTTTTTCTAGATTTTCAAATATTTCAGACTAAATATTTCCAATATAGCTGCACTATTGCGTGTATTTTTCCTCGCCCCTTAAACCCTTCACCTCCTTCTATCCCACAGAACCCCGATCCGGCACTTTTGAATTTCCGCACCCCGCGCTCTTCCACGTTATGTTATTCTCCTTCGTCTCTTTTCGGGCTGTTCGGTCGATTTTTGGTGGTTGAAACTCTTTGTTCTTCTCATTTCGAACCTTTGAAAGATATATATTTTTATAAAAGGACGTAAAATAACGTCACTAAACTGTCTCACCAAATAACGTGCGAAATACGGTCAATAAATTAAATCTCGAGGAGAAATACTGTCACAGAACTGGGTAAGATTATCTTAATAGCTTTGTTTACAAAAATTGGATATTGTTTACCACAGACAAGCGTCTGCAAGTCCAAGCTATAAAGTCGACCAAAGATATAAATATCTAATCTAAGGATGATTAGAGCGCTAGAAGTTTATGCTTAACAATTCCAATAAAAAGGCTTTGAAATCCTTTTTGTACGACTAACAAGGGCTAATCTGTTTTCCATACCATCTTCTTCTAAATTAGTTACTTTTCCGCGTACTTTTCTCAGCCTCTTGGGGCGCAAAATATTTCCTACCATTCGATCTTAATGTTTCTCGCTTCGTCTCAAGATTTTCTCATTGCTCTTCTTATTCCATCTCAACTAGGAAATTACTTCTATCAACAGTAAGATTGAGAAGAACAAAACGTTTTAAATAGGAAGCAGAAACAAAGAGTGGGAGCTGAAAACTATTCTCTATGATATAAAATTATTGCAGAGAATATATTGGACAAGCTAAAAGATGTGGCTTCGTTCGAATTAAAGAACATGGAAGAGCAGTTATTATTGAACAAGTTCGGTTAAGAACAATTTCAACAATAAATCATAAGAAAACCTGGAGGGAAACTTATTATACTATCCTGATAATGTCGGATTTTGACTAGTCTAGGATTGCTACAAAAACTCTGGCAAATCATAATGGAGTGGGTCCGGGGGCACCAGGTTATTAAAGGCAATAAAATGATAGACCTCTTGGCATTTATAGGGAGGAACCTATCTGTCGGTTGTGCTTGGAAATGTGTGTGTTGAAGATGTAGACTCCTAAGACTAGAGCATCCAAAGGAAGATTTTCCCAAAAGGACCTAGTGAAAAGACTGCTAAGCCTAATAAATGCTACTGGTCTCTTGACATAAAACGGTACAACCAATCCGAACCAATCAATCCTGATATGGCCAAGATATGACAACTTGGTGATAACTTCCTCGTGTACCTTAGAAGCCACTAGCGTGCATCTGATACAAAAGAAGCAGCATTCACACTCTAACCAGTGTTGTGGGACTTCAGTCCAAGCTTCTATTGAGGGGATGGACATGCTAGAGCTGCTCTAGAACTACCAAGGAGTAGGTAAAAAAAGATAGCAGGACTCCTAACAGGGCACTGCTGTCTGAGGAAACATCTCTGTAACTTAGGTTTAGAGGAAAGCCCCCTATGCAGGGGTTGCGGCATGGCTGACGAAACGTCGGACCATGTTCTCCTCGTATGACCACATTGGGCTGTGCTACGCAGGCGAATCTTTGGAGTCCCTGTTATGGCCTCTGGGGACATAAGCAGGCATCCACTGAAGAGGATTGAGTCCTTGCTTTCTTTTTGGTGTTAAGTCCTAGAAGAAGTTAACCAGAAACAAAAGTATTTATAAACATGTGGGATATCGCTGAAAAAGTGCGTCATGAAAACCACACACTAAGGATCTTTCTTCCAAGCTAATGTATCCAAATTGTGGAAAGCAATCGAAAAATGTGTGGAATTGGTTATTTGGATTGAAAGAAGAGAAAGGAGGATAATCCAAAAACGTATGCAAGAAGAAATGGCCCAAGAAGTGTTGCTAGAAGAAGTGGTTTATTAGAAACTCCTGATCGAGGACATTCTCATATTTGGTAAAACTGTGATTATGTTAACAGAAGAAGAACTTTGTGGTATAGCTCCAAATCTGACAAAAAACTGTGATGATTTGTGTGGAAGAAACTATTTTGGAAAATTTACGACGGAGGCACCAATTGGAGATTCTGAAATTGATTTCAAAATGGATATTTTCTGTGCCTATTTCGCGTCTACCACTGATTATAAGATTTGTTTCAACTATTTCTTTGGTGGATTCTTGTGAAAAAAGTAAAATTGCACATTACGCCAAAGACAATGAATGACAGCTTTATATTTCGAATTAAGAACATCGGGAGCATTTTATTTACCTTATATATCTTATAAGTATTGAAAAATAAGAATTTTTAAAAGCGTTTCGTTTCGATATTGTCTTCACGACTTTCGACTCCCACAAGAACGAACAAAAGCAATATACATCACAAGATAACAATCGCAAAATAAAAAAAATACAAGGAAAGACCGAGAAGTGCGTTAAGAGGGAGGGTTAGCGGGGGGTCCGTTCTCTCGAACTTAGTATAGTCAATGATGCGTGAATAAAAAATCGATGCAGTCACGCGCTCGCAACATCTTGTCACGATTTCTATCCTGAGCACCGAACGAGGATCTAGAGTCGTAACGTGAGGCGTGAGTATATTTTCTTCTTCCTTTCTTTAACCTGCGTCTACTTCACGATGTTTTTCCTCTTCGATGCTCTCAAATTGCACGAAGTACCGATATTGTATAGAGGTGGTCTGTGTTGCGGTAAGTTATGTTCACCTAGATGCTATTGCGGTCGGGGACTACAGCCTGGTGTGTGGTATGGGTAAATTAATGGAGGGGATAATAAAGGATAGGATTGATGAGGAAATTGGTAGGAATGGGAGTTTTCGGGAAAAACAGAACGGGTTTGTGCAGGGGAAATCATGCATCTGGGATCTGGGAAAAGTGATAGGCTTGGAGGAAAGGGCTAGGGAGGGCAACTGGAGGAACAAGAAATTGGTCCTTCTCGTATTCTTTGACGTCGGGAACGCGTTCAACAGTGTCACCAAACAGGCGGTGTTGAGTGCGTTGCTGAGGCTTGGAGTAGGGGATGGGTTGGTTAACTTAGTGGAGGACTGACTACCTGACGGGCCGTGTGATAGTGGATTCTAGAGGAAGGAGATATGAGACGGAGGTTGGAGTGCCACAGGGCTCGGTTCTGCGACCGACGTTCTGGAAATGTATGTTTGATGAGGTTTGTGGGATAGTATGTGAGATTACGGTGTATGCGGATGATGTATGTCTGGTATGTACGGCTAAAGGAGAGGCGGAGATAGAAATAAAGGCGGGGAGGATGTGCAAGAAGATTGTGGAGAAGATAGAGCGGTGCGAACTGAAAGTAGCGGAAGATAAGACGGTGGGGTTGCTAGTGAAGGGACGGGGCAAGACGAGGAAAGTTGCGGTAATGGTGAAGGTAAGGACAATTCATATGCAGGAGTCTGTGAAATACTTGGGGGGAGATTGTTGTGTCCAACACTGTCTGGGTCATGGATATGGTCCATTCGAACATAAGTTTTCCCATCTCGGCCCGAAAAAAAAGTACTATTTCGAAGGCTTGACTAGTAAATAGGACGGGTCCAGACAAAAAATTCTAGCAAAACAGGAGGGCTCACACAATAGAACTGCAAAGGTCGTAATCTTATGTATATGAATTGTTCTCTTCTCAAAAGTCGTCGTGTTTTCAACGTATTATTTCAAGCACTCTACGAGTATAGACGATCTTGTGCGAGGCGGTAACCCTTGGTTGTCCACTTCTAAGTTCTTTTTCTCACGTTTTTAGCTGCTCTATATCTACGGAGAAGCCGTGAAGTAACACTTTCACTGACTTGGAAAACGTAGGTAATCTCCTGTATGGTTTAAATTCACCGAAAGTCCCACTGCAATCAGGTTCTGATCCCTTTTTTCATATACCTCAAGGATTCACTTATCTATGTTGGAGCAAGGACATGTACATAAAAAATAAAGATTCTTGTCCTAGCAATCTGTCACAATAAAGGAATCTAAATGGTTAAAAATTGCAGCTATAAAATTTTAATATTAAATTTACTAAAATCAATTGTTTTCGAAACGCTTCCCATCTCTAAATCCATTTCATACGGTGCACTATGCACTATAGCTACTTGACCGTTTCGTACGCCCAGACAAATCTCACGAAAATATCTTCTTTACCTAACGATACTGATTCTTCTGCTATGTCGATGCTGCTGTAGTTCTGCATAATGGGTTTGTTGCAGTACTCCATTTGTCACGATTATTTTTATTTTCCGCTCGAACGCACGTTGAATCTCGGAATTTGAAATGTGTGAAAGATATTACTATTAACACGATTGCTTCAAAAAATATATTTATAATATTTATATATATGGTGGGAACCTTTCTGTGGATTCCAGGACACGCTATTCCAGTGTGGAAATGAAATAGCAAATGGACTAGAAAAGAGGGGGACTGAAAGACCCTTTTTGGGAGCCGGAACCCTTTTGCGGTATCAGTCCCAATGTAATGTTGAAAGAAATAGGCAAAGGCGAAGAAAAGAGAAGATCTGACCATTGGAAATATCTAGTCGGGCTTAGACAATCAAATATTCTGATGGGTGACTACAACCAGTTTGGAATCAAATGAATGCATAAAAGTAAAACTGCACTAAGAGTTTTAACAGGGATCCTAACGGGACATTGCCGCCTGAACGGGCACCTGAGAAGACTAAAAATAATGGAGGAAGAAGAATGTAGATTCTGTGGTATGGAAGAAGATACCTCCATCCACTTACTTGCGAATGGCACAGCAATTCAGAACCCTAGGGCACATCCCCTAGGAGATTATTGAATAGAAGAGGAACATTTACCTAGTTGAAGCCTGCAGATATCCTAAAATTCCTCAGGGAAATAGGACTAAAGGAGCTAATAGTCTCTGAGACGTTCCTCAGGAGCTAAGTAGAAGTAAGGGGGCACAATATATCTTTTAGGTCTCAGTGAATGTCACCCCATCATACATACCTTCGTATATATGGCGTGTACCTATTCAACATTAACTAAAATATAAAATATTTATTATAACCGTTTCCTCAGTTCCAAAACGGTATGGGAATGCCTAGACAAATAAACTAGGTGAGAACAATATAGTCATCTTACTGTGGATTCCAGGACACACTGGAATAGAAGGGAATGAAATAGCAGATGAATTAACAAAGAGTAGGATTGAAAAACCCGTTTGGGGGCCGTATCCTGTTCCGTTATCAGTTCCAATGTAATATATACCTATAAATTGTTTAGAAACAATCATTAAAACTTTCAAGTATGCCCTGTAGTATTAGTATGGTTTATTCACGATAAAAAGACGATGACGTCATTCTTAGTTACATTCCTGCTTATCAGAATAAATATAAGTTTGCCAACCGTGAATACAATTCATAAATCATCGATAGGGTAATTTACAGTCTACAGGTTGGCTAAACTTCAAGACGTTGTCAGATTAATTGGTAAAATTCTTCAGTTTATAGTTTAACAATATTGATATTCGACATTTTCGAGCTTTTAAATTAATTGTTTCTTAAAGATTAAAAAATGCAGTTATTTGCATACCTAATTATTCAGACAAATCTGCAGAGTGTAGTTAAACGCATTAAAATTCCCAAGCAGTTAAACAGTGAACGTCATGTAGTAACATGTTTGTTAAGCTATTTTGAACGATAATGCCAAAGTGGAGGCCTGCTTAATGTCGTAAGAGACGTAAGTTATACTATTTATACTCCTTATTAGTAATATTAATATTATATATTTAAACGTAGAAGATTGAAAGTTCTAATCTTAGGTTAGGTTGATCAAACTTGATATACAAAGAAAAAAATCTAGCGTACAATCCATCGATTTGGAAAATTCGCATCCAGAAAATCCCTATCCCGTCTATCATAGTGGGGAGGTGCTCCAACTTGTTGAAACCAACCATTTTGTGGTAATTGCCCATTCTGTTGAAGTGCAGGAATAATTTGGTTATTTAATAGATCCAAATACTTGTCACCATTCAAGTTTCCGTCGATAAAAAATGTGCCTATAAGCCGATTTTCGACAATTCCCATCCAAACATTCAACTTCTGTGGATACTGGGTATGTGCTTTATGAATCCAATGAGGATTCTGATTTGACCAATACCTTGAGTTATGGCGATTAACTGTTCCATTTAAACAAAAAGTTGCCTCATCGGAAAAAATTACGTTAGAAGCAGAATTGTCGTCGACATTACAGATGTCCTTTAGCCGTTCGCAAAATTAAAGCCGTCTATCAAAATCATCGTCTGAAAATTCTTGAACCAACTGTACCTTATACGGATGATACTTTTCAGTTTTTAATATCTTTCCTACAGAACGTCGACTGATACCATGGTTTAGTGCCAAATTTGTGGTGGAAGTTTGAGGTCATTCTTCTAAATCGATTGCAATATTTTGTTTAACAATTTCGTTCGTTGCAGTCCGCGGTCTTCCAGGTTTTAGCAAATTTTTTCACCATCCCAGTTGTATTAAAACGTTGTAATGTTTTAGTTACTGTTGAGCGTGATATAGGATTTCTCTCCGGATGCAAATTATTAAAAATATGACGAACTTCTTCATGAGTTCTAGCACGATCACCATAACCGATCATCATTAAAATTTCAGTACGCTCTTTTTCACTTAATTGAACCATTCTAAATTGTAAAATTTATTTCCGTCAATTAGAATTTGACCCTTGGAGAACAAAAGACGTACTAAACAGCACTCGTTTATTTATTACTATGCATACAAATAACGTCAATTAGTTTATCTAAATAGTTTTTTGCTCTAATGCAAAAAACTCAAAGGAGGTTGATTAAAGTGCCATATTCCTCATTTTTACAAAAATTTTTTACACTAAACTTAGTATGTATGAATTCAAAATAACAAGCTCTTTCAAAATATGTAAATATATATAGGGTGTCCCGTTTAAATTAAAGAAGTTGATGGCATTTCCGGTTTAACCGGAAGTATATTATTAACAAAAAAATGAACATCAGATGCATTTTGTTCCATTGCACTTACCTGCAAATTTTCATAAATATTGTTCTTTACGTTTTAAAGATATTTACTTGGTTCCATACTTTATCCCAACCTCGTATATTTTCATATAGAATTATTGGTTACTGTTTTATGTATATTATCCACACTTTTTACATAAGTATTACTTATATTAAATAAATATGAAACTGTAAAACAAGCGTATTATTTGTAAATACATAATTCCTCAGATTCATACATTACAAGAGACAGGCCAATAAAAAAGAAGACTGCAAGATTGGCATTTCTAGTTTTCTTAAAAGTAAAGATAAAAAACTACAGTTTGGCAACGTCACGAAATTTTGTTTTGCAACGTCATCGTCTTTTTATCGAAAGTAAACCGTAAAAAATAATTCAAAATAAGCAATGTGAGCGTATTTGATAAAAAAATACACTTCCAATCAACTTGTTTATTAAACATATTTTCAATCATAATTGAAAAAAAAGGTCAATGTCAAGGCGCAACTCTCGAATTTAATTAAAATTCACTCGATCCTCGACCTCAAAGTAAAAAGATAAACGACTGCCGTAATATCTCCTCCCCAAAACGTTCCACAACGGGTGACAGCTATCACAGACAGGAATAAGGGATACAAACAGGGACCACCGACCTACGCTAACCCACACCTAAAAAAAACTATCAAAATGCAGCATTGTCTGAGTGCCAGTACCAGCCGTAGTCCCGTAGCTGTAATCCGTAAGCAATAGACTTCTTCGTCTGATTCCGACGTCGTGGTGGCGTAGACGTCACTGACCTCGGCATCGTGCACGCATTATTACGGCGTGACGTCACGGGGCAACGAACCAGACCCAGACTGCCATATCGATTCGCACTTATACACACACACACACACTCGCACTTTATGCCTCTTTTACACACTCACTGTTATTTCTTTTTCGGAGACTCCTTACTTAAAACAATAATGAAGAATTAATTTATAATATTTTTATTTAGGTATAAAAGTGTATGTACTCATATTAATGTTCTGTAAACTAAAATAATACGTTTCATGATAAACTGAGAGTTTTAAGTCTGTTGAATAAAAGTCCTCCTCGGGCGTTCACTAATGATCTTTCTTGGAGCTCCTAATGTCAAGAAAATCTAGCATATCGCTTTAAATTCGGTGCTCTCGCGTTTTTAATTCTTAGGTGTGGTGCTGTTTGCCCTTCAATTGATTATTTTTATATAATAGAATGCAAATCTTCAATTTATTTAAGAGAGAAATGTAAACATTTGATATCCCAAAATTCCTTCGTGAAATAGGTCTAAAAGGAGCCTCTGAGAATTTCTTCAGGAACTGAATAGAAGAAAGGGGGAACTATAGATCTTTTAGTTCTGAGTAAGTTTTAACCCAATATAAATACATACAACAATTAAGAAAGAAGAGTTCATGGGAAAGTCAAAACTCACTTGAATTGGAAGTACGTTCATACAACCTGATCCACATCCACACAGAAGACTTATGGAACTTCCAAATATACTTTAAAGAAAAAAAAACAGCTCTAGATATTATATAAATATGTTTTGTCCACGACCACTTAATAATAAGTCAATATTTTACCTCCTAACAAAAGGTATGTGGTACCCGTATATCTACTAGAATGAATTATGGTTCATAATTCACGCTTTTGCATTTAAATAACATGACAAGTCAACACTCACAATATTTCGGTACATAAACGACTAGAGATGGGGGGTATAAAATGAAATAAACTATTAAATCTGCGTATTTTGTTTAGGAAATTTGTTTCTGAAATATATCGTATCGATAAAATATCAAAATTTTTAGTATTGATACTTTTCATAACGATATATTCTAATATTGATCTTTTTGAAACACTATATTTATAACGGTACGGTGTATCGATACTTTACACCGTATCGCCCATCTCTATATGTCATATTATTTGACGTACTCAGAAATTTATTAATCTTGACGTTAGAATTGTCAATAATACCAAATACCAAATTATTACTTTTCGTTCTACACTCGCATTATTTACTTGACTTTTAATTAACAGGGTCGTGGACAAAGTATAGTATTCTACTCGCAATTTATGGCCATTATTCACTCGGGTGTCTTGCGCCCCTCGCCTACGGCTCGGGACGCAAACGTCACACTGCGTGAATAATGGCTATCATAAATTGCTCGTTTAATAATAATGTATACTATAAAGTTTAAGACTTCAGAAGATTTGTCAAATTTATAAGGTATATTCACAGTTAATCATATTTTTGATAAAATGTGAAATAAAATCATTTTTGTATGACATTTTAACAATATTATAGTCTAGACTCCGTTTCACATAAGAAGAAGCCACGTGAAGTTGGCCAACTGTCTTGCGCAGAAATCAAAATTGGTTTTGTGTACTATGTCGCCTGGAAACAATAGTTTCACGCCATTGTCGTTACAAACAAACATCGCCAATCGTCAACTGAACGTATAAATATTTCAACGATACGAAGTATTTTCAATATTACGCTGGTTTTGACTAGGAATGGGATCCAGTGAAGTGCACATTCCAGAAACGGTTTTATTAAGGATATCGCCTTTTTGCGTCACCCTGCGTGAATAATGGCTATCATAAATTGCTCGTTTAATAATATACTATTTATTAGCGATTCCTGATTATTCCAAAACGCTTGCTTACAACATTCAAATCAATTCTCATAATTAAATAAGTTGTATATATATCACGTACTGAATCTAAGTTCAAAATTAATTGTTATAAATGATTTGCAAGAATGTAATGCATTATCCACCTAATGAGATTAAAATATATAAAACATACAAGCATGGAGTACACAAGGTGTTATGTCAACTAATCGTGGCTGTCCCCCAGCACAACATGGCAGATCTGTCAAAGTCGTACCTGTTCTATTTTATAACCAAATAAAAAGAGGTGTATTGTTATGCGGTATGCGAAATTTTGTCAATTTTAAAGATCAACTAAAAACTTTTTCCAGCATGTGATACATGTTTCCGATGTATATTTTTTAGTGGAACACGACGGCACTATTGAATTTATCATAGGGCGTACCTGAAAAGCGGTGGAAGCCAAAAACTACGTGAAAAAAATCAATAGTTTTTAGTTTCCGAAATAACGGCAAATATATCGATTTTTTTTGCTCGTTGAATGGACGTGGAATCGGCCCTATACAAAATATATATTTAGACTTAAACTTCAAAAAATACACTCGTATAATTTTCTTAGGGAAGGGAATGTTCTGCTTGTCTGTCTGTCTACTCGTCTATTTCCTTTTGTACGTAGATTCGTGACAATTGTAGTCACAGTGGGTACAAGAAACTGGCTGGATCTTGGGTCGATGGACATTTAACGCCCTAGGACTACGCACGATCTTTATGGGTATTGACTTCTTTCTTAATCATGCATGACCTATCTGGTATGGGTTAAAGCTCTTTTTAGAGCGTCACTAAAAACCATTCTCATGAAACTGTATGATGTTTAGCTACGGGATGCTGAAATATAGTCTTCTATAATTGTTCATCATTAAAAATTAGATAAATGAGTTTCGTTCAAACACATTTTATAGTTTGTTCGTACATTATTATTTTAAATTAAAAAAAATAAGCCAGAGAGACAGGTATCTATCAAAAACATTTCTATAAAAGTAATTATTTGACGCGCGTCTCGAAAACTATTGATAAAACCATGGAGACTTGATAAGGAGAACAAAAACTGACAAAATCTGTGCTCAAACTCGTCTATCTAAGCAGTTTGTTTTTGCACCGCGGTGTCGCCACTGCTAGACTCCGTTTCACATGAGAAGAAGCAACGTAAAGTTTGCCAACCAATTTGCGCAGAAATCAAAATCGTTCAATTTTTATTTCCTAGCCTCACTTACTTCACACGCGAACTGTCAAAGGAGCTAGGCAACAAACAAAACATTTACAAAAACGAATTGATAATTGACAAAACCACAGTATTTACACAGCTCAAGAGCAATTACCGCGTTTACAAATGTCAAAGGTAGTGACATCTTCAAGGGATCAGTAATAACGTCATCACCTTATATTTATTATTAGTAAGTGAGATTATGAGTTTTAATTTATAGAAACTGACTACTTATAGAAAACAAAAAATAGCTTGCATAATCTCTCCAATAACCACATCGACTAAATGCATCCGGAAAGCATCACCAATAAAAAGAAAACTGCAAATAAAATTTTATACAATATAACGAAGCCAGAAGTCTCCAGCAGTACTTCAAGAGTAACTGATCTCTTGGTTAGAGATGGAGAAATAGAGGTACAAATTGACAAAAAACGGGAAAACATTTATCTAAATTTTGTAAAATGTTCATAATCATTGTAATAATTGTTGTTTACCATATGGGGAGAAGGAAACATTTTTTTTGCCGGATTTAATTTTACTTTTTATATTCTCTAAAATTGGATTAACACTTTCTTATTTCGTATATTATGATACACCGCACTCTAGTGTTTCCATTTATAAATTTCTAAACCACCTCAAAAAGTTCATTCCACATCAATTTCTAATTTTTCTATCGTTGGCAAACAAGCAAAATCGAAAAGAGCAAAAAATAAAACCTTTATCCACAGCCAACTTTGTTTTAACGCTCAGGTGACATCGCATGTCGCCGTCGATATTGCAAAGTTTAAATTTTTTTAACAAAAAATTCTGATTACTTATGGGCATGCACAAATATCGCACAGAGTTGCACTAAAATGCATCCATATGGTTGGATTGACATGATCGACTCACAAAAGTTGAAACATAGCAAAAAATTCAATCGAGTTGGCGAAAACTTCAGTGGAGTGTAAGGGATTGTGCACTGAGTTGTCTACTTCATTATTATTTTTAGTTTTGTTTTTTTAAAGGCGACGCCACTACGAATATTCATTTTTAAAGTTAATTCAGTTAAGACGAAAAGTGATCCCTTTCATTTATAATGTGTAATATAACTTTTAAAATACACTTAAAACAACGTCAAAAAACGCACCAAATCAAAATCATATGACTATTAATAGACCGGTAGCCCATGACACAGATCTAGGTTTCAATATTTTAAATGAAAGCCGTTTTCACCATTGAATTCAATGTGAAAGAATAAGTAGAATGACCCTATTCCTTTAAGACCCAAACTTGCAAATCGACGCTACAGTGGACATTGAAAAACTTAGAATTTTCACGAAACTAGAACTATTAACTAATGGTTGCCATGTATAGTTTTTCTCAAAGTATATCCGTCCTAGCTTTTCCCGGCTATCATCTGAATACGACCATTTACGACCTTCTTAAAAAAAGTTTACCTGAAATGAAACTTAAGAACAGTCGAGTGACAAGGCAAGGGCGGGCCATCAGGTGTAAATGAGTTTTGTATCGGGTGCATGTATGATGGCTGCATTGAATTCATTTGGCAGTATTAAATATTCCGTTTTAGCGTGCGTTTTCAAATATTTTGTTCATGTCATTGGTGTCAACTTGTCTGTGGACTTGCCCTCTAGTTACTTTTGTATTGTTATATCGCAAAGAGTGAATCTTAAACCAATAAATCGTTTTTAACAAATAGCTAGATGATCTGGGGGGTAGCTGATGTTAAGTGTATATAGGGGGTAAAAGTTGTGACAAAATTTTGTATGTTATAAAATACCTCGATTAATATAAAAATTGACGGGTTCGAGGATTTTTCATCTTTGTGTTAAATAACGGAGTTTTCTAGGGGGGAGGGCAATACTTAAAATCCACACCGTATACTCAAAAATATGAATTAATAAGCAAATATAAAATATTTCCTGTTTGAATTCCTTCTATTTAATTTATATATAATTGTCAAAGCATATGTTATTTTGCACACTGTGTACACAAAAATATGATGGTGGCTATATATTAATCGACCAGGCCGCATTTTACAGCTGATGATAGAAGATTCTAATATATTTTATTTTGCACACCGTGTACACAAAATATGCTGGTGGCTATAAATTTTTATATTTTATTTTGCACACTGTGTACACAAAAATATGATGGTGGGTATATATTAATTGACCAGTCCATTTTTCACCGAGTTTTACGCCTGATAATAGAAGAACTCATTTATTTTGTTTGGATTATTAAAAATTGTAACTTGGACAAACTACATCCAAGTTTTAATAACTTGCTATATAATCACAGAGCGAAATGCTGATAAACATATTGGCCTTAATTGCCTTCTCAACTTCTCTCAATATGTACATCTATAAAAAAAGTGACGAACACCACAACCTTTTATGGTGTATCTACCGTGGTTATGTTTAAATTGGAACGCTGTTCATAAAGAAACTATAGCGTCAGGTGCGACACTGTTCAGAATGAGCCTATAGCGTTTGGTGCGACGCTGTTCAGAATTAACTGAAGGCAACTGGTGATCCTAAACAATTGACACTAGGCTTCAGCAATTTGTTAGAATAACCTAAGCAATCGCAAGAAGTAAGCGAGTACTGACATCTTCGACGGAGGGGATAGACTATTGTTGTTAACAATAAACCTTTCTGCCTAGTGGAACAAAAGTAAATATTTTATTATCTTCGTTTTACGCTAGAAGGAGATACATTATTAAATAAAACGATTTATATTATAAATATAAAGTAATTATTTGATGAGGAAGACCATTCCATATATCGAAAATTCTGTTACCTACACATGTCGTTAGCATAAGCCGAAATTGAGCTTGTCGAACGGAACCTTGTGGAATACCGCTATATATTATATAGTTACCGGTCTTTCCTCGGAGAATTTTTGTCCAACTCTGACTTTGAATAACCGGTTTGTTAGGAAGGCTGACAACCATTTGTTGAGAGTACCTCTTATGCGAATATGATCGAGCACTCTGTCAAAGGCTTTAGAAAAGTCAAGGTAAATTATGTCTAAAAGATGTCTGTCATAGAGTTCTTTGGACCAATCGTTGGTACAGTTAACAGAAGCAAACATGAGCCCCGGAAAATATGCGAACTAAAATAAGGTCATCGCAACGAGCCAATCAGGAGCTAATGTTAACGAACGTACATTAGTAATTTGTTAACATAATCGAAATAATATGACCGAGTGATTTCATCAACATACATCATTTTATTCATTTTTAGTGTCTGTATCAGTGTTGTCAATGCGAGGAGGTAGTTTTATTTTTGGTCGAATATAAATGTTTTTATTAATATTTAGAGTTACATTTCTAGCAAGTTTGACTTTGTTTACATATCTGTTAACAGTTGACACTTATGGTATCGATGTTTGGTTATCGATTTGAAATATCGATTGTTACTACAAAAATACAACTACAGCGACATGAACACGCCCACCAGGGCTCATGTTTGCTTCTGCGGACTGTACAGTATAGTAAATTGGTTAAAGTTGATCGACCCTTCATGAAACCATGTTGGAAGTTTGGGATTACATTTTTCCGCAACAAAAATTCGACCATTTGGATTCCATTACTTTGGAGATATTGGGTATAAGAGGCTGCAACTACTACTAATTTAGTCAGGCGAACGTTGGCCAAGACAAACTCAAGCCAAAGGTTCCGGCACTGAGGCCATAGTGCAATTCCTGCTACTTATGCATCCATGAAACCGAGTCCCTCGATGAAGGACTCAATCCTTTTCAGTGGATGCCTGCTTATGTCCCCAGAGGCCATAACAGGGACTCCGAAGATTCGCCTACGTAGCACAGCCCAATGTGGACGTACGAGGAGAACATGTGGTCAGACGTTTCGTCAGCCATGCCGCAACCCCTGCATAGGGGGCTTTCCTCTAAACCGATGTTACAGAGGCGTTTCCTCAAAAAGCAGTGCCCTGCTATCTTTTTTAACCTACTCCTTGGTAGTTCTAGAGCAGCTCTAGCATGTCCATCAGTCCATCCCCGCAATAGGAGCTTGGAACGCCTGAGACCCTGTAGAGCCCTCCAGTGAGCAAGATACTGGTTTCTCAGCCAGTTCCTCGTCTCCTTACGGATTGTTTGTTTTGTGAGGCACAAGGTCGGACCCGGGCGGTTAAAGTTGGGTAAGAGGCTTATTGGTCGGTAATTATTGTTAGGATCCAATTTATTGCCTTTTTTAAATATTGGGGTGACTGATGCTAATGCTATTGGAGACGTTTTAAAAATAAAACAATATATCAAAAAAAGTATTTTTTAATATGTAACTGGTTAACAACTAAAAACAATCAAACAGGAGCATCCAACAGGAACCACAAAGATCTGGCTTCCATTGCCTCTTTTCTTACGAATCTTTTTTTGTCGTCAACGCATAATCCCAATTGTTGAACGACTCTTGATTTTAACGGTAACAATTTATATACGGGAAAAGTTGTTGTAAATATTATAAGGCATTGCAGTGCTGCTTTTCGGACTATCTAAAAATAAGAAAAATATTTATTTACCCAGGTCAACGCAAACTACTTATACCAAAGATTACAATTTATAATCATTGGTTATACTTACCATACTTTGTTCAAAGTGTGTGAGATTTAATATCCTATTGAGAAAATCTTCTAAATGCTGTTCTATTAAGGCACTATTAGTAGTACAGAGAGTTCTGGTGATTGTTAAAATAACCTGTAATATTTGAGAATCGTTGTTTTTCTCCAAACACAACAAAATATATCTATATACCTGTAAAAATATATTAAAATTGATTAATGAACGACATTGAAATACAAAACCGTGACGTCAGCACAATGGTGACTAGGCGTTAAATACATTCCAAGATTGTATTGGTTAAAAATATCACGTGATTAAGTTCATTTTTATTCGTTATTTTTGTGTCACCTGATTTGAAATGACTATTGGCGCGTGGAATAAAAATTATTTGATCTTTTTTCGAGAAGGGGAAGGTGAATGATTGAATAATAATGTTCAATAATAACCAAACCTACCCTTACTAAACCTTCATAATTTTAATCAATTTTTGAAGAATAAATAATAATAATTTTCAATAATAACCCAACCAAACCTACCCCTACCAAACCACCTTCGTATTTTTAGTCAATTTTTGAAGAAAACAATAAGAAAATAAAATAAATCTTGACTCGATCCTGGAATCTCTGAGATTCCAACACACAATCTCTGCACACACTACACTACACACACTACACTTGACTACACAGTGTACATTAGATCCTCAGACCCTACCAACTTTGCGGCGCATGGTTACAATCTTGGAATGCATCGCTGTATTTAACGCCTCGTCAATGGTGTCTAAATTGACAACTGAGTTAACGCAGCTAGAATTTAAGATGTTGGCAACAATGCCGCGTTTAAAAATGATTTATTGGATAAGAATTTTGACGTTGCTGCAGTTATTGTGGTTATCTTGTACTGCTACTTACTTTTGGAAACTGAAGTACAATTGCCTGTAAAGGAGCGAACTCCAATAAATATCCTAATGCAGTTAAGTATCCAATTTTGCCGTGATCATATTTTTCGGCTATCTTATTCGTCGCGTGAACGAATGTTTTTTGCCTATAAAGAGGTCTAAAAAAATCAAAACATTACTTAATACTTTCAGCAAAATTTAAAGTTTGTAATAAGGAAATTAGTGAGACTAGAGCTGACATGAGTACAGTTAAAAAGAACGCAATTTTTTAGGTAAAATATAAAGTACAAGCGTAACATCACTCTGTAATTAATTATACTTACGATATGTAGCAATGGTTGTCAAGACCCAGCGAATCACAATTTTCTTTCATAATAATTCGGAGTCCCTCGGGTACTTCTTTATGTTGTTCTAATAACTCTAACAACTGCAAAACTTTGAATATTAACCCAAATTCATAAAATCCTGCCTACATTTTGACTGTATAAAAAAAATAAATCTTACCCAGTTCAACCACACTAGCCCATATGAGTGATTTCTCATTAATAACGCTTTTGTTATCCAAGAAGATGTGAAAATTGTGCTTCTAGTTGATGTCGACACCAAAATTGAACATTTTTCCTGAGCTTTTTTTAAAAATTCAAGTAAATTTTGTTCTAAAAATAAATTAAAGTAATAGTAACCCGAATTTTTTTATACAGTGTGACCCATTTTGTTTGGAAGCACCCCTATAAAATCCGCATTTTTCAACCGATTTTGATTTAGTCTTTTTTGTTAGATTCAGTATCAACAATAGTATTTGAGCACAAATTTTCATACCATAATAGCTATTTTCAAGGCCCTCTACGTTAATTTTTCTTTGCCAAAAAAGACGAAAGTATATTAGGCATTTTTTTTTCTTAAATATGACTACACCACTGGATTTAGAACCATCACAAATGTAAACTATCAAAATTTTATGAAAAAAGTTTTATTAACAACAAAGTTATCACTACATGAATTTGGAAAACGTTGTTTTTCAATTAATTTTTTACTAAGAATGTAGACACATTTTAAAAATGGCAACATGGTAAACAAAAACTAGGACTCAAACATATTGCACTGTAAAAATTCGAAGCCGATACCTTAACCGGTTCTGGAGTTATAGCTTCTGAGAGTAATGTAAAGTTGTGCTGATGTGACGAAAATACAAATTAACACCAAATAATACATTTTAATTATTAAACTACTTAATAATAATTAAATTCTACATTTTTGTAGCCTCGACTAGACCTCCGTTAATTTCCACACATTTCTCGTATCGTTTGCGACTATGTCTTAGCGCTTTTTTATTTCATGTGGCGTTATTCCAGCACACGCCTGTCGTATTCTGTCACACAGTTCTGCTCTATTCATTGGACGTGTATTATACACTTTTTGTGTCAAAAGACCCCACAGATAAAAATCCAATATAGTTAAATCGGGCGATCTAGGAGGCCATTCGATTAACTCGCTTCCGCGACCTATCCAACCATTTGGAAATTTTTCGTTAAGCCACTGCCTGACAATCCTAGAATAGTGTACAGAACAACCATCTAACTGAAATATCAAATTTCTTCTTTCTGCTAGTGGCAGTTCGTCAATCACTGCGGATAACTCACCTTCCAAGAATTCCATGAAGTTATTGGCATTCATGTTACCCTCAAAAAAGAATGGACCTATTATCCTGTCTTTTAAAATTTCGGCTTCGAATTTTTACAGTGCAATATGTTTGAGTCCTAGTTTTTGTTTACCATGTTGCCATTTTTAAAATGTGTCTACATTCTTAGTAAAAAATTAATTAAAAAACAACTTTTTCCAAATTCATGTAGTGATAACTTTGTTGTTAATAAAACTTTTTTTATAAAATTTTGATAGTTTACATTTGTGATGATTCTGAATCCAGTGGTGTAGTCATATTTGAGAAAAAAAAATGCCTAATATACTTTCGTCTTTTTTGGCAAAGAAAAATTAACGTAGAGGGCCTTGAAAATAGCTATTATGGTATGAAAATTTGTGCTCAAATACTGTTTTTGATACTAAATCTAACAAAAAAGACTAAATCAACATCGGTTGAAAAATGCGGATTTTATAGGGGTGCTTCCAAACAAAATGGGTCACACTGTATATTGAAATTGTATACCAATTGTTTTGATTTACATATAGCAAGTACTCATTAAAAGAAATTTAATGCAAGAAACTAGATTTGAAAAATAAATACCATACGAGAGTTATGACATAGAATACAGTGAGGCGCCAACTATACTACATAATGGTCAAACATCAGATCATAAAAGCTGCTAACTGTCGATATTTCCTTCGTTGCTATAAAATGCACAGGGGTACAAAAAATAATACATATTTATTTAATGGAACACCCTGTATTTTATTCAATGTTGCCAATGGTATTATCTATAGTTAAGTAATGATTTGTATATTTTTTCAAACAAGTCTAATTATTGTGGAGTACGATAGTTAAAACTGAAAATAAAACTTACCATCTTTTATTTTGTTAATCAAATTCGCTAAACATTGAGAAGCAATTATTTTGACGTCCTCTTTTTGGCATTCGGTACTTAAATTGAAACAAACATCTAATAGTTTGTGATCAGCATTCACATCTCTTTGTAAACCAGATACCAAACCATTCATGATTGCTAAATGCATATCGTTATGTTGAATTTTATCAAAAATAATATCAAAATATTTATCTAGAATTTCTTTCTGGACAGAACTTTCTTGAGAACAAATTAATAATTTTAAAATTATGGAAACGTCTTTTAAAACGTCCATCTCTGTACAATTATTAACTAAAACCAACTCTATCAAGTTGTGTATTAATTTCGATTCTATTAAGTGTTTCAGTAGCTCCCCATTATTATGTTCCTTTTCTACTAAACATCTTGTATTTTTTATGGCTATACTGGAAAATTCCGGACATTTAATAGTCTCTAAATAAGTTTCTATAACAAACTGTCGAAATTCTTTAAAATTAATTAAAACGGACATTGCATTCAAAATACTATTCAATGTGAATGGTTGAGGAGTTAATCCTGTAAATATGTGCTCTCTTACTTCATCTGGAAAGTGAGCGGCAGCAGTTTGGACACATTGCAAGAACAATGCTTTGGTTTCTGGTTGATCATGTGCAAAAATTGAAGATTGTAAAGTTGAATATAATTTAGGTTTAAACTGTAACAAAATGTTAATTATCAGCATCATAAACAATGTTTGTTTTTCAGGAAAAGTATTTATATCGCATAGTTATTATTTTGTACTTGCCTCATTTGTCAAATAAGGTATCAAACTGTTTAAACACTCAAAAGCAATTTTTCTACTCTCTTCTCCAAAATTTAGTATTTCTAGACACAAGACAGGAACTTTCTGTAGCTCAGGAACTTCTTCATCCAGTAAACTCTTGTGATACTTCAAATAAACTTTGGTAAATTCAACTAATGTTTTAAGGATAACAGAACGTTGATCATTATATCCTGTCATGTTGTAAATGTTGGTCAAGATTGGTACTATTTCTTTTGTTAAATATTTACATGATTGTTGAGATCCTACAGCGATATATACTAAAATTATGGATGACTTTTCAAACAACTTAGCGTCTGGTAATAGATTGCCTTTTAAAGTATCAAATATGTTGTGTATAACATCTAAACATGCATCAGTTTCATCCTCAGATATTTTTGAAATCACTGCTGAAAACGTTTCTAAGCACTGCAATGTGATTTCATTAGAAGTGCCTGTTAAAATTTCTTTTTGAATCAAAGACCATATTTCTGGTGCTTTTTCTATATACACTGAAGTTGGGTATGTAGCACAACCTTCTTTCTAAAACTATATAGTTGCAGGAGTAATTGAGCATACACAAATAAAAACTTTTATCTAGAACACAGGATGTATTTACATACCAGAAGTTTCAAGCTATCAGTTTTAGCTATTTCTAAAGATGAGTCCAATTTTTCCAATGCCAAAGTTATGCCTGAGTCACCAAACTCTGGAATAGCACAAAGGCATGGAGACAAAGCTTCGGCCAAAGATTCTCTTGTAATATTCTAAAAATATTTATCTCCTCATCATATTTTTTATTGAGATTGATACCTAATATTATTTTTGGTGCAATTGATCAGATCAGATATGGGTAAAAGCTTTTCTAAAATATAGTTTGACAAAAGCACAAAAAATTAACAATTTATAAATTCATTATAATATTGTAAACCCATTCCTTTGGAAAGTAAAATAAAATAAGTTTCTTACTGTTTCATTTGGAGGTGCTCTAAAATCCACAGGAAAGTAACATGCTAATACATCAAAAATATCTTCTGTCAAATGCTGCAGAGAAAAATGACTTAAAAACAGTTTCATCCACTTAAATAGAAACAATAAATTTTTAGGATCTCGTTCTCCATCTACAGTCATTAATACCATATATACAAATTCTAACTTTAATGCAAGTAATTCTAAAAACCAAACATTATTAATAATGAACCACTAAGTAATTTATAAATATATCACCTTCTTTAAATTCCCTTAATGAAAATTCCAAAATCTGATATATGTTGTACCTATCTACCCTTTGTTGTTGTTGACAGGGTACATTTTTGAAAATGGAATTGAGTAACACTGGTATCATGTTGCCAGGAAATTTTTTAAATTGAATTAATGTTAAAATTCCCAACAAAGCAGTAGGTATTACCTAAAATATAAATTATTACAAAGGAATTCCATTTGAATTAACTTATTAAATGTACCTGGTGATTATCTTCAAGTTTACTTTTATAGAATAAAGCTAAAACTTCTAACTGGTGCTCAGTTAAATTATCAAAAGGAATGCCTCTTAAAACTTCAGTTAATATCAATATACCTAGTTCCCTCTTGGAGACACGTTCATCTGTTAGTAATTGATCTAGCTGTTCTATTAAACTGAGAATAGTAGTTTTACCTTCCAGTATACCTACAAATTGTTTAGATTTTTATCAAGTAACTACCTAGCTACCAAAAACTAATCGCTACCTTTAGCAATTGTGGATGTGTTTTCTTTAAAAATTGGTTCTTCCTTATTCTCCAGTTGTTTCACGAGACTTTTTAAATCCATGACTGCTATTGACATGTCCTATTTTGTAAAAAGAGTTTATTCCCTTCACACACAAACTTGTGCCTTCACATCAGTCTAGTAAATAGTAAATACTCCCGAAATTAGGATAAATATTCCTTCCAGCCGATTTCCAATCTTTCCACATGAGTTTTGACAATTGACATTCAGACAAATATGACAATTTTTTGACGTTTTGAGAATGACTTGACACCTTGACAGCATGTAAATAAACTAACAAATATTTTATAATTTGCAAAAAATCAAGATTTTATTGATAAATACATAGATTTAAAAAATATATTCTGTTGCATATTGGTTAAGATGAAACGAATCATTCAAAACTTCTTCACGGTGGGAATATTAGGATAGTATTAAAAGAGTGGTTGGTTGTCTTGTATAAGTACAGTAACTACAGATAATACCACTGATAAACACTCATTTACTTTATCAAAGAATACACAATGCCCTATGGTGTATTTATAAGTATGTTTGTTTGATTGTATTTGTTCATGCCACGAATACGATATTTGAATGTGAAACACAAACCACCTAAATGCAAAATTTGGAAGGTGTAAAAATATTCTACAACTCACTCATTGATTCGAAGTATTTTTATTGGTAGTATTATTACATAGATTATTGAAAATATTCAAACATGGTTCGTCAACGTAGATCTCAGGTAAATTCAGATAGCAATCAAATTGATAAAGGAACCAACAGTAGCAGTAGTAATGGCAGTAGTATTTCAAAAAATCAGTCTTCTGAGTCAGTTGGATTTTTACATTATTGGAAACATGTTATAGTAATTATTGTATTTAGTATAGCTGTATGTTTTGGATATATGGGATATTTAGAGACTAGAATAAATACACCATTTGATGATAAAAAGGTAATATTAAAATTAACTTTGTGATTTCTTGAAACCTAATCAAGTTTTTTAGGTAGTTTCTAAAAGTGGTTTGGATGTTCCTGACTTGTTTTGGGGTAGTTATAGACCTGGAAATTACTTTGGATTGAAAACACGAGATCCCCATTCTCTAGTAACAGGTCTTATATGGTACTTTCCACAAAGACTAGGCCCAGGAGGGGACGGCATAAGGTATAATAATTGCAAATCTTGCATATCTTTGAAATTTTTGTTTTTCACTTAAAACCTTTATGATTAACTATTCAAATTAAATTTTGCAGACATTGGTGTGAGCAAGGTGATAATTTGAATAAATATGGTTGGTTACAGCATGACGGTGATAATTTTGGCATCCAAGAAATTATTGATGGATCTTTTAAACTTATAACATCATTTGTAAAACGACCAGGAGGTATGCATGGAGGTGATTGGTCTGCTAGAGTTGAAGTGGATTATGTGGTGAGAATATAATTACTAATTATATTTTCAAGATTTAAAAATTAGGATAATTTCTTACTCTACAATGTTATATACATAACAATGTTTCAGAAAAGCAGTTCAAACATTAAAAGTGAGGATGTTTCATTGGTTTGGTATATGGCACTAGATGAAGAAACAAAAGGTTTCTTAGAATCCACAAATTCAGCAACTAAGATAACCGGAATTAAGGGAAAAACATCTACTTTAGGGAATTTTAAATTAAAATTTATTAATAGTTCAGGTAAATACTGAATAATTTTTAAATAACATGTTGGAACAATTTATATACAGGACATTATAAATAAAAATATATCACTTCTATTTATTCCAGGTATTTTGCAACATGAATCGTTTTTAAGTACTAGAACACCAGGTTTGCACGTTATCAAAGAAACTGTGATATCTTCGTTAAGACTTGCTCAAGACAATCCAACTTCCCAGAGGAAAATTGTATTAGCTGGTCAATTACCATCTTTTGCTGGAAATGAAAGGGTATTTTTTTTTATTCAGAACTTCTGATATCTCTTCAAAAAATAAGTATAGTTTTTAAACTGTAGTTTTTTTATTTCCAGAAGGAACCAAACTTAGTAGCAATACAATTAACAGGAAAAGTTCCTTTTACAGTTGATATTATTTACAAATCTGATACTAGCCATCGAGAAGAGTTAGCTGGAGATGTTTATACAAAAACTCTTAAACTGCATCAAAGTCAATTTTCTGAAAAATTCGAAAATACTTTCAACTTGAAAGAAAGAGGGTGAGTACCTAAAATTTGAATTAGCTTACAATAATATTATGTCTCTGATCTTATTATATGATTGAATTGTTTGAAATGACTTCTGCTTATTTTTTTCAACACCATTTATAGATTACATTATTTTATAGGTATACTGAAAAGGAAATTAATTTTGCTCAAGCAGCCTTAAGTAATATGATTGGAGGAATTGGATACTTTTATGGAGCTTCTCGTGTTCAAAGTAACTATATTAAAGAACCTGTTTACTATTGGAGAGCACCATTATATACAGCAGTTCCATCAAGGTAAGTAGTTTCATATACATATAATCAGTGTCAGTGAAATGTGAAGTCTTTGTTAACTGGTGTTTGTTTATATCGTCAGTAGTGGATTTGAATTTAGTATAATATTGAAATAACCATTTTAGGAGCTTTTTTCCCCGCGGTTTTCTTTGGGATGAAGGTTTTCACGGTTTTCTAATATCTCAATGGAATCTTGATATTGAATTAGACATAATCAGTCATTGGTTTGATCTTATAAACGTAGAAGGTTGGATTCCTAGAGAACAAATTCTCGGAGTAGAGGCTTTAGCTAAAGTACCTAGTGAATTTGTAGTACAACGAAATACAAATGCTAATCCACCTACTTTCTTCCTAACATTAGAAAACATTCTAGATAGATATGAATCACAATTGATCGGGGAAAGATTTAGTTTATTAGAACGAATTTTTCCTAGACTTCAAGTAAGTACATGTATACACAAATAATTGACTTGATAAATAATTATTTTGCTTGCAGGCTTGGTATGCTTGGTTCAATACCACTCAAAAAGGGAATGCTCCTGGGTCTTATAGATGGCGTGGACGTGATGCTCAGACTACAAGAGAGTTAAATCCGAAAACTTTAACTTCTGGCTTAGATGATTATCCTAGAGCGTCCCATCCCACTGACGAAGAAAGACATATCGATCTCTACTGTTGGATGGCAGTGGCTTCCAAAACTATGGCACGTTTAGCTAAAATTTTAGGAAGTGATGGATATAAATATGAACAGACAGCAGCATATTTATTGAATAATAAGGTTAGGGCAAAAAATGTAGTGGTATTTAAATTAATTCTTATTTTTATTCCAGCTAATGGATCAATTGCATTGGAGTGAATATGCTCAAATATATGCCGATTACGGCCTCCACACAGATGCTGTCCGATTAGAAAGACCAAAACCGTTGCCAAGATCTCAAAATCAAAACTTGGAGATGCAAAGAGTTGTAACCAAAAAGCCGGAATATCGCTTGGTGGACTCAACTTTTGGTTACGTCAGCTTATTTCCATTCCTCTTACACATTTTAGAACCGGATTCTCCCAAGCTAGAAAAAACCTTGAAGAACTTATACAGCCCGGATTTATTATGGAGTCCTTACGGTCTACGATCCTTATCAAAAAATGCTCCTTTATATATGAAGAGAAACACTGAACATGATCCACCATATTGGAGGGGTCAAATTTGGTGCAATATTAATTACTTAGCAGCCAAAGCTTTACATCACTATTCGAAAGTAAATGGACCATATCGAGCTTTGGCAAAGAGAATTTACGTGGAATTGAGGGAAAATTTAATAAAAAATGTCATGCAGCAATACTTTAAAAGCGGATATATTTGGGAACAATACAATGATAAGACCGGAGAAGGTAGCGGGGCGAGACCGTTTACCGGTTGGAGTGCTTTAGTTGTAATTTTGATGGGGGAACATTATTAAGTAATTGTAAGAAATGGTACCGGGTGGGAAAGTAAAAATGGAGAATCTTTTAAGGTCTTACACTTGAAATTAACCCATTAAAGCCCAAATTAATTTTTTGGTGTAAAGATGATCTCCATTGAGTTAAATTAAACCAAATTATTCATTATTTTCAAAAAAAGTTTTGCAGTTTTTAAAAAAACAGACTATTTTAGAAAATTACTACACATGCATTGTTAGAAACATTTATTCAGGTTTGTCAATCATTTTTGATGAAATATAAAATTACATTCCAAACATTACATTTCTTACACATTGTACGAATGATTGACGAGCATCCTATTCACCTGCACATCTCTTCTTTTTTTCTCAGGGGTGGGTATCAAAAGATGATCTCTTCCATCATATCTAAAATCATCACTAATTTTGTTCAAGGAAATGCTATGTGTCGGGGAGTGAAGAGAGGCAGTATCGGTAGTGGACTGTATAATTGATGAGAAGGTGGTTGTTGACATCTAACTATGACTGTCTTGTCTACACTGACGACGAAAGGGTAAACTAACTACTATGATGTCAATAAATAGTTAGTTTATTTCAAATTGATCTTTAATGAAAGCAAAAGCTAATAAAGATCTTAACAAAAACACAAAAAACAGTTGAAAATGTTACAATTGTTCGAGTCACTACTTGGCAACACTGTGACATCGTTTCGCGCGTAAACTAACAGTTTATCAAAATGCAACAAACTTAACCGACTTAACAACTCATAAACATATTTCATCCACTTATGTGGGGTACCTTTGAGGAGAGACAATTAACGACTTTGTAATAGAATAATTAACGGTGATTAGAAAGAGACAGATATATACCGGCTTTTGCACAAAGAACACGGCGCTATCAAACTTGTTGGGTAGTAGTTAGGGTGGACATTGGTGGTAGTTCCGAATGTAACACACACTCACAATACTTTGCAGGCTTAACTAAAGAAACTTAACACTGACTTCCGACTTGGGGTTCATTTTGTCTACCGTGAACAGACATGATATCACAGTAGGAGTGCTTTTGTTTAAACTATGAAAGCTACTGACTGGTAAAAGGGTTCACTCTCGTCTGTAGCCCGTGTGATGTGGTGCCGACCTCGGGCGCCATCGAGTATCTCCGGTGGCGCTCGGCTTTCATGCGGGGCGCGCACGGTTTAAACACCCTGTGTCGCTCTCGTCGACGACTCGAAGGCGCGGAGGAGGGTAGGGTAGGGTAGGTTGGGTGGGATTTCCTTCGCTTCTAATGCACTTTGGAATTTGGAAAATATCCATTAAAAAAGTGTACGGAAAGCAAGCTTTTCTGTGAATTATACAATTCCATTTTTCGATTTGGGTTAGGGTTGGGTAGGTTGGGTGAGATTTCCTTCACTTTCAATGCACTTCACAAAAATTTATGAAATTTCCCTTAAAAAAGTGTATAGAAAGCTAGGATATCTATGAAAAGAACATCTCCTCGCTTTCCATACACTTTTTTAAATATATCGTTTAAAAAAGTGTATATAGAAAGCAAGTCAATTCCTAACCTAAACCACCCTACCCTACCCTAATCCGAATCGAAAAATTGAATTGTGTAATTGACAGATTCATCCTAAGTCTGCGCTAAATGTGAAGGGGGATATGTTTTTTTTTAAAGAAGACCTGATGGGCCGATAATATCAATTAAAAACCCATAAACACCCACTAATTATCTTTGACAGCGTAATTCTACCCTCCTCCGCGCCTTCGAGTCAGATAAAGTTCAAATTATAATAATTTTCAATAATAACCCAACCAAACCTACCCCTACCAAACCACCTTCGTATTTTTAGTCAATTTTTGAAGAATAAATAATAATAATTTTCAATAATAACCCAACCAAACCTACCCCTACCAAACCACATCCCTCGCGCGCCTGGCACCAGACGACCAGCCCCGCGAGAAAGCCGAGCGCCACCGGTGATACTCGATGGCGCCCGAAGTCGGCACCACATCACACGGGCTACAGACAAGAGTAAAGGGTTCGCGCGCGCAGAACTTCGTTGCTGGTAGGGATATGGCCCGACAGCGCAGGTTTTAGGACAGCTGTACAGGGTGTCTCGAGATTGACATTACACGCGGTTGGAATTTAATTGCACAAATTCGAACACTATGTTGTAGCTGGCCTTCCTCCCCCTTGAGGCGCAGTTCCATATCTAGATAGATATATATATTTCTAATTTCACGTCTGAAGTCCAGTTGTGGCATTTTTGTTTCCACAGATTTTCGATAAATAACCCAAGCATTTACAATTGATACATCAATCAACCATCTAAATATCACCCACCACCATTTTTTTGAATCCTATATCGACTGACATCTCCGTCCATTAGGTCAGTTCCACTCATTTCACTATTATACTGACTAATGGCAAAAGGTCTTGGTAAAGTCTAACTAAAGTCAGTGTGATTAACCATATTTTTAATCCCCTTGAAGGAAAAAACCGCCCAATGGCGTGCATTTTTTTTTTTTATAAATTCAAATATTGTGAAATAATGTTAATCTACTATATCAATTTGAATGAAAAAAATTAACCTGCATACAAAATTCATAAAATTTGTAATACAATAATATAACGCGTTTTCCTCTAGAACACGGAGTATCTAAAGAACAGTTTTTTGTATCGTCAACCCAACCATACTTGACAACATCATGCGTATCAAACCAAGTTTCGTCTAAATAAATTATAGTTCTATTTGAATCACGGTACCCTTTTATTTTGCGCAAATACTCCTGTCTTAGTTCAACGATACGCCGAGATTCCATTGTCACCATTCGATTATATAACTTCTTATATTTGAATCCACAATTCAATAAAATATTGATAAGTATATTCAGGAATATCCCGCAATTTATCACGAATCAGTTCTAAACTTGGTACTATTACTTTACGTTGTTGTCGTGAATTCTCGCGATAAGCGCATTATCAGAAATTACAGAATTTTCTTTTTTCAAACACGCGTACATATTTAAAACAACGCGTTGACACTGAACATGTAAATCTTTGTTCTTGAATTCGGCCATATCATCGGTATCATTTATTGCTAAGTCATTTGCATTTGTTTGTGGCACCAAATTATTAGATTCCCGCGCATCATCTTGGACTGGCGTTTCTCCAAAATGCTATTCTAATTAATTACAAATAAATTATAATCATAACGTCTACGAACAAATAAATATTATATTGATATCAATTCACTCAACTCCACGAACAAATAATAAATATTATATTGATATCAATTCACTAAACTCACTCGACCAAGAAATAGGATACTAGATATTTACTACTATTATTTTAAATATTTCTTTAAAACAAAATTCACACACGCCCCTGAATCGACACACAATACTAATATCTCTCTAATATCGCAGGCCACCCTCGGAGTTTTAATTTTTTTTAGTTACGGTTAGTCCGCCTTAGTAAGTGACCCGTTACTCCATTATATTATAAACAATAATGTACTTGATGATTGTATAACGCTGAACACCTGCAATGCGTTGCCAGATATACAAAATTTTCTTAAATATATAGTAGGCATACAAAAAGTTGTTTTAATTAATTTCTCTTTTTACAGCAATTTCGAGCGACTTTTTTTAATGCTTATTATTATATTTTTCATATTATGTATATTTTTTTCAAATATTTCTAAACTAGCTTTCTGAGAACATCACCAGCTAACAGTTTACTGAAGTAATGGGAAACATTTATATAGTGAGCCCAACAATTTTAGAAAATATATCTGACAACATTGCTTTATTTTATGGTCATCACACTGACTTTAGTTAGACTTTACTTTTTGTTTTATGATCCTCTACTTTTTCTTTTAATTACTTTTTTTGGGTAATTTAGGGACTTGTCCCTCTGCCCTAGTTTATATGTAATAATAATAACTTTGAAGCTCCATTTTATTATTATTTAGTAGTTCTTCGGCCCATTTAAAACAAATAGAAAAAAAACACAGTTATAATATTCGAGAACACAATTTAATTAAATAGAAATTACCTTTCAAACTTTTGTTGCGTAAAAATGTATCAACAACAATAATTTGTTAATATCATATAGGTTTTTATACATTTTTGTTAGTTCTTAGTAATATGAATTAATTTATTTTTGTTGAATCACCAATAAAGGAATCCAGTGTTATTAAATTAATACGTTGGTGCACTATCGGTAAACCAGTCGACTACTTTACAATCATACCAAATATATTTTCCTTTTAAATTGGTATCTAGTGCGGCAAAGAGTGAACTTTTAGCACCTTCTTCAGTAGTCAAATTGCCTTTTTGGCTGGTCATATCAGTAATGACATATCCTGGATGGACTGCATTAACTGAAATGTTGCGGTTTGGAGATTCTTCATCAAATATTCTTTGCTGTATGATAGTCAATGCTGTCACTGCTACTTTGGAAACTGCATAGGAGGATGAACCCCATCCATCTTCAACGGTTTTATTGTTTTCTGCAGATCTAGAAATGAAATAATAAATTTGACCATTTTATTTATTAATGAGAAGTAGAACTTTAAAAAAATACTTTTTACCCACCCTGTATACACTAATTTATTTATTTATTGATACATACTTTACATATCTTTCCACTAGTTTGCTGAGTTCTGACACTGTGAGGCCTTTTTTAGAAAATTCTCGTCGTCTTTCTTCAGTGGGTATTTTGTACAAATGACCTGCAGAGCTAGATACATTCACAACTTTAGCATTATTTTTAAGCAAAGGAAATAATGCATCACAAATTCTGAGTGTTCCAAAATAATTTATTTTGATTGTTTCTTTTGCTTGAATGGATACCGGTTCTGTAGCGGAATTCTGAAATTAGTTGATATGTGATGGGAATTAACATAAATACACAAGTGAACAAAGGTATTTTTGATATAAGTACTAACCTTAAAGGCAATTGCTGCATTGTTAACTAATATATCTAAGCCACCATGTTTTTTCTTGATGAATTCTTTAAATTCATCAACACTACTCTGTTCAGTAATATCTAATTGTTGAAAGATTGCTTTCAAATTATGTTCTTTTTCTAACTTAGCAACAGCTGCTGTTCCACGCACAGTATCTCGGGCTGTTAAATATACAATTCCATCAAATCTTTCACACAGTCCTTTAACAATTGCATATCCAATCCCTTTGTTACCTCCTGTAACCTAAAACAAGTGCAATTCTATTTTACTTCTGTAAATTCAAGAGCTAAGGTAAGTGGTATACTATTAAAGCAATTTAAATATCCACCAGAATCACTAAAAAATACTTAGGTGAATCCAACTCAAACAAATGCATTGAAACTTAGGTCCCAATTAGATACCAAGAGTTTGCTAGATTTTTAAAATCTGGCTGGCTTTCAATCAAAATCTAATTTTTATTCCATCACGGTAGACTTGGTAACAAAAAGAGTGCATGCGAGATAATATGATTTTAATTTTTAGAGACAGCAATACTATAATTACTGCAATTTCAGTGAAAAACCCACCGAATATATTGGCTTGCAATAAACAATCATATTCAAGCTGTAAGTAATAATTTTGTATCAATTTAACAATAATTATACTTGAAGGTCAATAATTGTTATTTTATACAAGTAACAAAATTAATGCTGTTAGCTTAAATTGTGTTCTTCAATGCTAGGTATGCTATATTTGAAGTATCTATTAATAATAAAAAAAATAAGTAAACTTACTACTGCAACTTTTTGTGAACTCATACTTAATAGGTTTCTGCTGTTACCCTCTACGTGTCTTTTCAAGTACAAACCAGCTTGGTAACTGACAAAGATTATACTTATACGTGTAACTGAAAACTACTGGCAAACACACACTGTTTTGAGTTGAAATAGTTATTGTTTGATGATTTATACTGTACAGTAGTTGTTATGCAAGAGTTATCTACATACTATATCTCGGTTTCGGTTTTGCTGTGTTATTTGTATGGATAAATATTAATTTATGGAATTAGTTGTAAATGTTTTTATTCTATTTATTTGTTTATTATAGACTGTCATAGATAACTACTTTTGTTATGGTGTTTATATCTATTTCTCTATGGTTTATATTTTTGTGGTTTGACATGCGGCATTAGCGAGGGTGTGCTGCTGTGATTTGCAAATATTTGCTTCACAGGTAACCTACTGTAAAGTTGCAGCGAATAAAAAAATATGAACTTGGTTATTCACAGATTCTCCATCATAGATCATGCGTATAAGTAGGTATTTTTGAAATTGTATAGGAAATAATTTGCGTTCAATTTGACCAAATTTTTAAATTATGAGTGCAATAAAACTAAATGGTGACCACAAATGTAGTAGTTCCGCGGAAAAATAAAATGGAAATAAGTAGATTCGATTTTTTATACTCTTTCCAATAATAAAGAGCAATTTACAAAAATCTATACACAGGGTGTTGTTTTTATAGGAAAGACGAGTTTTGAAATTTTTTGTTAAGCTGGACCTGCATTATCTTTTTGGAGATGCTTTTGATGGAGTTTCTAGGTAATGGTTATTACGTGTACCAAATTTCAAAATAATATACAGCGTAACTCGGAAGTTATGAGATACGAAAGAAATACGATAAATTTATAAAACACCCTGTATCTCGGTTATAAAGTGCAGAAGACACATTAAATATAGGTTTTTGGCCCCATCTACAGTTAAAGTTAGGCCCTACCCCAATGAAACACCCTGTATCATTAAATTTTCAAATCAATATTTAAAACTCGCCTTGTATCTTGTCGGCCTTTAAAGTAGTATTTTTATCAGAGTTGGAGCAGGTTTTATTTAATGATCTAATACTGTGGAAGCATTTTTTAAAACAGAAAATGCCATAATCTCAATTTCTACAAAAATGGTCTTTAACCGGTTTTTGCACCAAACCCTTCAATTTGTACTTTTGTTTTATGATCCTCTATATATTTTTTCTTTTAATTACTTTTTTTAGGTAATTTAGGGACTTGTCCCTCTGCCCTTGCTTATATGTAATAATAATAACTTTGAAGCTCCATTTTATTATTATTTATAGTAGTTCTTCGCCCCATTTAAAACAAATAAAAAAAACAGTTATAATATTCGAGTACACAATTTAATTAAATATAAAAATTACCTTTCAAACTTTTGTTGCGTAAAAATGTATCAACAACAATAATTTGTTAATATCATATAGGTTTTTATACATTTTTGTTAGTTCTTAGTAATATAAATTCATTTATTTTTGTTGAATCACCAATGAAGGAATCCAGTGTTATTAAATTAATACATTGGTACACTACCGGTAAACCAGTCGACTACTTTACAATCATACCAAATATATTTTCCTTTTAAATTGGTATCTAGTGCAGCAAAGAGTGAACTTTTAGCACCTTCTTCAGTAGTCAAATTGCCTTTTTGGCTGGTCATATCAGTAATGACATATCCTGGATGGACTGCATTAACTGAAATGTTGCGGTTTGGAGATTCTTCATCAAATATTCTTTGCTGTATGATAGTCAATGCTGTCACTGCTACTTTGGAAACTGCATAGGAGGATGAACCCCATCCATCTTCAACGGTTTTATTGTTTTCTGCAGATCTAGAAATGCAATAATAAATTTGACCATTTTGTTTATTAATGAAGAAGTAGAAATATAAAAAAATACTTTTTACCCACCCTGTATACACTAATTTATTTATTTATTGATACATACTTTACATATCTTTCCACTAATTTGCTGAGTTCTGACACTGTGAGGTCTTTTTTAGAAAATTCTCTTCGTCTTTCTTCAGAGGGTATTTTGTACAAATGACCTGCAGAGCTAGATACATTCACAACTTTAGCATTATTTTTAAGCAGAGGAAATAATGCATCACAAATTCTGAGTGTTCCAAAATAATTTATTTTGATTGTTTCTTTTGCTTGAACAGATACCGGTTCTGTAGGGGAATTCTGAAATTAGTTGAAATGTGATGGGAATTAACATAAATACACAAGTGAACAGAGCTATTTTTGATATAAGTACTAACCTTAAAAAAGGCAATTGCTGCATTGTTAACTAATATATCTAAGCCACCATGTTTTTTCTTGATGAATTCTTTAAATTCATCAACACTACTCTGTTCAGTAATATCTAATTGTTGAAAGATTGCTTTCAAATTATGTTCTTTTTCTAACTTAGCAACAGCTGCTGTTCCACGCACAGTATCTCGGGCTGTTAAATATACAATTCCATCAAATCTTTCACACAGTCCTTTAACAATTGCATATCCAATCCCTTTGTTACCTCCTGTAACCTAAAACAAGTGCAATTCTTTTTTACTTGTGTAAATTCAAGAGCTAAGGTAAGTGGTATATACTATTGAAGCAAATTAAATATCCACCAGAATCCCTAAAAAATAGGTGAACCCAACTCAAATAAATGCATTGAAACTTGGGTCATAATTAGATGCCAAGGGTGTGCTAGATTTTTAAAATCTGGCTGGCTTTCAATCAAAATCTAATTTTTATTCCATCATATGATAGAGTTGGTAACAAAAAGAGTGCATGCGAGATAATATGATTTAAATTTTTAGAGACAGCAGTACTATAATTACTGCAATTTCAGTGAAAAACCCACCGAATATATTGGCATGCAATAAACAATCATAATTAAGCTGTAAGTAATAATTTTGTATCAATTTAACAATAACTATACTTGAGGGTCAATAATGGGGTGTTAAACTTAACAAAAATATGATGTTTTCTCTATGTTAATAGTTAGTGGTGGACAAAATCATAATGGGAATCGATTATTTTTAATATTTTTATTCTCTAGGTTTTTATGCCGATTTGAAAATTCAACTTTTGGACGATTTAAATAATCCGCCATTCATAATGTGACGTATGCTCACTAGAACAGAAGTTAGCTACATAAGGGTTGACATAGGACCACCATTCTGATGTGATGAAGTACTTATAGGTTATACTTATGTCATATTGCTGTTATAGTGACTTGGGAATTGTTTTTTTTTCCTCCCATCATCGAGTGTTGGGTATAATCTGTCTATGTCACTTTCAAACTAAAAATCAAACATACACACACATATACAATTACTTACATAAAAATGATCTTCACAGAAACAGTAATTAGTTTTAGTCTGTTTATATTTGCTCAAACCAAATTTTCTTTAAACTGTTACAGCAGGCACAGTTACAAACTTTTTATCAGGCGTTGTAACTGTTGTGCTCGTGCAGTATGATACAAAACAAGATTTATACAATATTGACATTCCAACATAAAAAATTGTGGAGAAAAACTAACTAAACTCAACCAAAAAAGTATTGACACAATTTTTTTATAATACTGAAACGTCAAGCTTGAATAAAATGTAAACAAAACCAAAACCATGGACCAAAACACTCAAATATATTATAGACTTTGACAGTTCTTCAAATTCGAATGGCCTTTTTGTAACTGATGGTTATTAGTTCATAAAACATCTAAATCAGAAATATTTAGTGAAGTGACGTATCTGTAGTGAAAGTTGCAAACATTTAGGAATTCTTAATTTCCAGTTTTCTCCTAAAATATTCGGTTTTAAAAATTTGTAAATCAATTTTTGCAAAGTAGTACCAACATACTTTAATAAAATACTAAAAGCCGGATATCGATTTAACACCCCAATGTTATTTTATACAAGTAACAAAATTAATGCTGTTAGCTTAAATTTTGTTCTTGTGCTATATTTGAAGTATCTATTAATAATAAAAAAAAATTGGTAAACTTACTACTGCAACTTTTTGTGAACTCATACTTAATAGGTTTCTGCTGTTACTTTCTACGTGTCTTTTCAAGTACAAACCAGCTTGGTAAATGGCAAAAATTATACGTAACTGAAAACTACAGGCAAACGCACACTGTTTTGAGTTGAAATAGTTATTGTTTGATTATTTATACTGTACAGTAGTTGTTATGCAAGAGTTATCTACATACTGTATCTCGGTCTCGGTTTTGCTATGTTATTTGTATGGATAAATATTAATTTATGGAATTAGTTGTAAATGTTTTTATTCTATTTATTTGTTTATCATAGATAACTACTATTGTTATGGTGTTTATATTTTTGTGAAGTTTGACATGCGGCATTATCTGTATCTGTAGAGTAGGGAGGGTGAGTGTAGGCTCACAGCACTTAGGCCACATGTGACCCATTGTGCATCCTCCCGAGGAGTTGTCTTCCTAGGTCATTGTCCATCCTGTCCTTCTCAGGAAGGTGGACAGGTCACTAGGAGACATCTCCTTCATATCGGCAGGTGTAGGCCAAGACTCACCGAACACACACTCTCTTATTGACGATAACTCCGGACACTCGCATAAGACATGCCTGACAGTTTCATCTTCCTGTTCACACATCCTGCATAGAGGTGTGTCCACTAGCCCCATAGTATGGAGGTGTTTCCCTAGTTGACAGTGACCAGTCAGAAATCCTACTGTTAAACGTAGGTTTCTCCTGGTCATCGCCAAATATTTCTTCGGCTCCAGCTTCCCAGGGTCGCCCAGGGTGATCCTGGCAAGATTGCATCCTTTGATTCCATCCCATCTCTTAAGGGATTGAGTATGGGTGTAGCGTTTGGCTAGTTCCGCAATTGTCGAAGTCGTTAGGCCGTAGGTGTCACTGGGTCCTAGAATTTTTAGTCCAGCGGCTTCCCTGGCTAAAGAATCAGCAATGCGATTTCCTTTACTCCTGTCGTGCCCTTTAACCCACCTCAGGATAATATTGTTATCTGCCGAGGCGTCAGCTAAATCTTGGTGGTACTCTAGTACTAGCCTCGATATAACACGTTGTCTGTTTAAGGCTAATAGGGCTTGTCTACTATCAGTGCAGATTATTATGTTTTTGCCAGAAATTCCTCTTCTGGTTAGTTCTTTTGTGGCAATTGAGATACCAGCCAGTTCTGTTTGAACTACGCTGGTATTGTTTCCCATTCCCCACTTCATCTTTAGGCTTAGTGCTCTTGAGTAAACTCCACATCCTGAGCCTTCTTTCATTTTTGAACCATCTGTATATATGCGTATTGCATTTGCAGCACCTGGCTCTGTGTTCTGTTTTATTTGAATTTTGTAGGGTTTGTTAAACAAAAACCTGGGTTCAATTGCATCATTGGTTGCCTGCAGCAGAGGTAGCGCAGTGAGCGCTTCCTGCCACAGGCTCAACCTCAATTGGCCCACTCCTACTTCGGGGTTTACACCAGCCGTGCGCAATCGTACCATGGCCATTAACGCCACCTCCTTGACGTACAGGTCCAGAGGGGTCAGACCAGTAATTAGTTCCATTGCTGCGGTTGGTGTTGTTCTCATGGCTCCTGTGATGTTTAAGCAAGCCATTGTAGAACCTTCGGTCCCCATGCAATTGCTTCATACGTTAACATGGGTCTTATTATTGCAGTGTAGATCCAGGTAACCACACGGGGTGACAAACCCCATGTGCGCCCCACTGTCCTCCGACACTGCTCATAAGCCACATATGCTCTTTTTGCTCTGTTGTATAGATGAGAGTTCCATGTTAGTTTCCTGTCGAGGGTAATACCAAGGTATTTCACCTCTTCCGAAAAGTTTAGTTTGCGTTTGAAGATTTCAGGAGGTTTCAAACCCGATAAACTTCTTTTCCTGGTGAAAAGGACCATCTCAGTCTTTCTGGGATTGATCGACAGTGAGTGTTCCTTGCACCATTTTTCAATTAATTTAAGCCCATCCTGCGCTCTATCGCACAGTGTGTTCACAAATTTGCCGGTCTGCAAGATAACTATGTCATCTGCGTAAGCAATTGTGTAGAATCCATTGTTGTTGAGGTGATTAATCAGGGTGTCTAGAACCATGTTCCACAGAAGGGGTGATGAGACTCCTCCTTGTGGACATCCCCTCATGACCAGTCCTCTTACTGTGATGTCCTCTACATTAATACTTATTGCTCTACTAGAGAGCATCTTGAGTATCCATTCTCCTACTACCAGAGGTACATTCCTGGAGTTGAGTTGCTGGGTAATTGTTGGAAAGGTTGTTTTATCAAACGCTCCCTCGATGTCTATGAATATACCCAGGGTGGATTCTTTGTTGTCCAATGATCTTTCGATTCTGCCAACCACTTGGTGAAGGGCCGAATCGGTGGACCTTCCCGGAGTATATGCATGCTGATTTGGATGAAGTCCGACCAAGCACCCTCTCTTTTTCACCGGATGTCGTCTTGTGGACGTCCTCCGGGATCCAGAGCGAGGCCTTGGTCAGCCTGGGGAGCCTATCCACACTAGCGACCGCCAGTGATGCCTCCTCCCATGGCTTGAGGTTTTTTGTGGCTTTTTTCAGCCACTCTAGCGTCCCGTCGTCATCGCAGACCACTCTGATGATTTCATCGGAGTATGTCCACGATTTAAACGTGGGCGCTTTGCTATTGCTGCTGGAGGTGGAGAAGATGATCTTGTCCAGTTCCTCTAGCAGTTGGTTTTTGATGATTCTTTCCCGCTCTGTGGTAACCTTACCGTACGGGTTAGTCTCATCTATGATGGCAACCTTGAGGTGTCTCAAGGCGGCATCCGCAAAGGTTTTGGAAGGCGCGGCGACATTTCTTTCGCCGCGCGGCTTCTTCAACCTTCTTGGAGTCCCCTCCGTGGAGGTGCTTAAGTGAGGGCGCTTTCCTGCAGGGGCTGCCGGTTCCTTGCCTTTATTCAAAGCGGAGCTCTTGGTGCCCGCCGCAGGAAGTGCCTTTGCTGTTGGAGGTGGAGTGGTGGAAGAGGGGGGTGCACTTGTAGCTGCTGCCACCCCTGATTCCTTCGCTCTCTTCCTCCTTTTGGCTTCGGCGCCGCAAATGCGCTTTCGCCTTGGCTTTTGTGTTAAATCACGAGGTGATCTTTCATGTCCAGCCTCATTCTGTGCAGTATTTTGGGGTAGACATTTCTGTCCATCCCCAGCCACTACTTTAGATTGAGGTGAGCACTTCTGTCCAGCCTCGGGATTTGTTTTTGTTTTGGTTTTTTCCATGTGTGTTCCCACGAGTAGCAAGGGAAGGGTTGGTCACCTCTGGCAGAGCCCCGCATTACCAGAAGAAGGCTAATTACAATGGGGTTCCGCTCGGTTCCCCAAGGGGATCGTTCGTCACCGCATATCACCCTGCGGCCATTCAGCTGTCGGCACGATTCCTTACACCTTAGCTTGGGTAGGCTGGTCCGCGGTGGCATGTTTCGCAAAGGCTTTTGGGGAGGTTTAGCTCCCCTCACCCTACTTATTTCTGCCACTGACCAAGGGACCGGCGATTCAGTCCCTTGGCCGTTCCCCTATCCGCCACCTGGGGACGCGCCCGATAGATAGCCCAGTCCACGGGACATGCGGCATTAGCGAGGGTGTGCTGCTGTGATTTGCAAATATTTGCTTCACAGTTCACATTCACAGGTAACCTACTGCAAGTTGCAGCGAATAAAAAAATATGAACTTGGTTATTCACTAATTCTCCATCATAGATATTCGTTGCATACAGGTTTGGATTATTAATTACAGAAAACTTATCACTATAGAAGTTTTTCACATAGCAAGGTTCAAATGAAAAGCAGCGTCAGATTTCTGTTTTATGGTTCACTTAATAATTTTAGGAAACACCTTCAATCCTCCATGAAAAAAAAAGAAGAAACAAAATTGGACATAGCGTATGAATGCCAACGCAATCGAGCAAATCCAGTGACTCAATCAATTGAAGTATTAGACTACTGTTTGCCATGAATATACTAAATAACTGGTCAAATTTTTTATACACACAAATCAGCTTTTCCTGGAGCTGGAACTAACCAAGAGGTAATGGAACTTAAAATCATGCGTATAAGTATTTTTGAAATTTTATAGGAAATCATTTGCGTTCAATTTGACCAAATTTTTAAATTATGAGTGCAATAAAACTAAATGGTGACCATAAATGTAGTAGTTCCGATACCAAAACTCCATTTTTAATAGGCGTTGCTGGAGGAACAGCCAGTGGAAAGGTGAATAATAACTTTTACCATAACTTGCAAAATTGCAAAAACCCATTTGATTACAGAGCACAGTATGCAAGAGGATAATGGAAAAACTTGGCCAAGTAGAAATGGACCAAAAACAGAGACAAGTAGTTTGTATATCTCAGGATAGTTTTTATAGAGAGCTAAGTCCTTCAGAAATTATTAAAGCTGAAAAAGGACAATTTAATTTTGACCATCCTGACGCCTTTAATGAAACTCTCATTTATGATACTTTAGTTGATGTCTTGGCTGGTAAAATGATCCAGATACCCACATATGACTATAGGAATCATTCTTTGTAAGTTTATTAAGACATCTGTAATTTACATAAACATCAATTAAACAACTATTTTTATGATTACAAAGTATTAATTCCAGTCTAACAATATTAATGTTGTCAAAACCAACCTGGAGTTTACTGCAATAATTGCGTTTTTTATAGGCTTACAAAAATAAAAGTAGCACTGTGCATATGTATATTAAGTACATATGAAAATGTTTATGTTATTATATAATAGGTACTTGTTTTAGGAGCAAAGATAAGATACTTACAATATATCCTGCAGATGTAGTTTTATTTGAAGGAATATTAGTGTTTTATTTTCCAGAAGTTACAAAGTTGTTTCATATGAAACTTTTTGTTGATACAGATTCAGATACTCGACTAGCTAGAAGAGGTAAGTTCCTATTTAGGTGGTATAACTACTACACAAAACCACATTTTGGCAAAGTACAATATTATTATTTTTTATATTATGTTGTATAATACATTAATTGAAATAATGTCAACAAATATACCTAGTTAGTGATGATAATCTTTTTTGTAGTTCCACGGGATATCAATGAAAGAGGACGTGATTTGGACCAAGTCTTAAATCAGTACATGAATTTTGTCAAGCCTGCATTTGAGGAATTTTGCTCACCAGTTAGTATATTTCTTTTACACAATCTATTTGCTTACTTTCAAATAAATATTCATGCTATATTTGGAGGTAATCAAGTAAATAAATTTTAAGGTTGATTTGATGAGGTGACTGCCAAGACAAAATTGTTTATTATAAATAATTAAACTGTTGCATGTTTTACATCTTCAATAAACTTATTACTAATTCCTAATGGAAATCCCATAACAAGATCTACTATCATTATATTAGTAAAAAAGTTTAACAAAACTGGTTCAGTAAAAGATTTATCCAAATCAGGCCACAAAAAAAACTGCATCAACTGGACTACTAGACAAATATCCAGAGAACTTGATGTTTAGTAAACATCCCTAATGAAAATTTTATGTGAAAATAATTTCTATTCATACAAAATAAAATTAGAAGAGTTGTATAAATATTGTTACTTATATGAAATGTATTATTTTATAGACCAAAAAGTTTGCCGATGTCATCATACCCAGAGGTGCAGATAACAGTGGTAAGTACTGTTTGGATTTTTGTAAATATTGTTGATATTTACATAAAAATTTTCGATTATCAAATATGTGAACTTTAAATAAATATCATGTTATTTCAACATATTAAGAATCATTATTCCAGTCTTTCAAATAACACAAAGGAAAAGGTTTTGAAACAAAATCGGAGGCTTTCATTTTAACGAATTTTATCAAATCATTAAATTTTCGGTTTTTTCAAAGGTCGAGTCAACATGAAAATATTTTGAACCCAGTCAATATGCCTGAGAAAACATTTTAAATGTTAAATGTTTCAAATTGTATTCTCAAATTTCTCATTTTCGTGTGATATGCTTGGTGGAAGGTGATAGTCACTGCAATTGCATTTAATTTTCAACTTACTACATTTATACGTGTACATGAATTCGAATTTTATAGGTGTTACATAGAAAATGCATGCATTTATGTCTGCTTGAATTTGATTAGATGTTAAAATGCAATGTGTCTCGGTATAAATATTAATTAAATACCAATAATAATATTTTGGCAATGAATTCTATTGAAAATAAAATATTACTTACCATACACAGGTAAAGTTTTTCAATTATTAACAAAAAATCCTCAGCTGTATCAAAATATGGTAGAGGGGAAAAATTGGTAATATTCACTTTATCATATGTACTGGGTGTCTTACTAAGTAACCCTCGCATACGAGAAACTGCTGGAAATTATTGATTAGTTTCCTATTCCCCCGCTACAGGGTGTAGTTCACAATAATAACACAAAAACATTATTTTTTTATAATAAATGTACCACAAAATTTAAATGTTCATAATCATTAGACCATTTTACCTAAGTTTGCTCCTGTACTTTTTCCTGTATCTTGTAAAATAACTGGTAGGGGGGAGTGGGAAAGCTGACTCAATAAAACTATTATAACTTTTGTTCCACTTTATGGATTGTGACAACCTCAATATCATTTGAAAGGAAATTCAATGCATAATAACACATTAAATCATCGTTTCACTCCAGTGTTTTTAACGGTCGCTAGGTGGCGGTTATTGAACAATAGTTTAATTTTCAACTTTTTTTTGGGTATCTTCAAATGTGATGTTATATTTTTTAATCAATTACTTGAAAGAAGATAGAATTTAAAAAAATGGTAAAAACCGCATCTCAATATCTATTTTCCAAGCGAACGTACGCCCTCTATCGGTTGAGTAGGAAACTTGAAAACTATTTCCAACAGTTTTTCGTATGCGAGTTTGTAATTCAAATTCTGTTGTCTAAGCTCTGTACGATAAATAGTCCAATTACTAGGGATATGTTGGTAGACAATAAATAAAAGAATAATTGTTGCATATTCGAAGTTTAAGGATAGATACCAAAGAAATTAAAATTAGACCACTTTGGAGCTATACTAACACGTTCCTGATCAGAGGTACCCATCTTGTTTTGGAACTGTTATAAATCTAACAATACCTCAATCACTACATTCAATTTTGATTGTTTTCTCGGTGTATCTTCAAATAACAAAAGCTATACTTGTTAATGAAATTGATTCATAAACAAATTAGAATTTCCTTTTCTGGTTAGTTCCTTTGTGGCAATTGAGATACCAGCCAGTTCTGTTTGAACCACGCTGGTGTTTTTTCCCATTCCCACTCAATCCTTATGCTTTAAGTCAAAGCAAAACTGCACTAAGAGTTTTAACAGGAATCCTAACGGGACATTGTCGCCTGAATGGGCACCTTAAAAAGCTCAAAATAGTGGAGGAAGAAGATTGTAGGTTTTGTGGAATGGAAGAAGAATCCTCCATCCACATACTTGCGAACTGCACAGCAATTCAGAATCCTAGGGCACAGCACCTGGGAGACTACTGGATAGAAGAGGGACAGTTACCTAAGTTGAGGCCTGCAGATATCCTAAAATTTCTCCGGGAAATAGGACTAAAGGAGCTACTAGTCTCTGAGACTTTCCTCAGGAACTAAGTAGAAGTAAGGGGGCACAATAGATCTTTTAGGTCTCAGTGAATGTTACCCCAAAATACATACATACATAATCCTTATGCTTAGTGTTTACCCTGAAATTGTCTGGAAGTTTTAATTCTCTTACCATCATCAAACATCTTTTATTATTACTACAGTAAACTAGTTTCACTTAAATTTTAAATAAAAAAAGAGTCATTGCCAATTTCAGTTAAAATATTTCTGATCTTCGATATAATTTTGAGACATATTGCTTATGGGATTTTTTCACGAATTGACTTCAAATTTTGTTGCAGTGGCTATTGACCTGATAGTTCACCACATCCGAGACATTTTGCAAGGAAATCACCGGCCAAATACAAACGGTTTTCGTCCTGGAACCATCTCACCCGACCGCCTTTAGAAGTTTTTTTTTTGTTAACTTTCCTTTTATTTGTTTTATAAGTAACCTTTACAAACGTTTTAAAAAGTAACATGCATACAATTATGTATTAAACAACTTGGGCTTATGCTAACTTCTGGAATTTTAAAAATCTACAACTCGAATATGTTTAAATAGATCTTAATTAATCGAATAGCAAAACCATTGGGAAGGGGGTTTAACTGATGAAAATTCTATCAACTGTTAATAAAAATAACTCATTTATTACATTACAGTATTTTAGTTCGATCAAAGCAAGCAATTGCAAGCTGGTAACTGAAAACCGCAAGCGACCACTTTTTGTCATCGATATCAACTTCAAATCACCATAGAGTTCGGCACGTTCTGTTCGGCAAAACTATGCTCGGCTTGTTGGGACTAAAATACTCTAATGAATTCGTATCTTTACTTTACGACCGAAATTTAGCATAAATACATTTCCCAAAAGGAAAATTGATTTTATAAATAAAAAAAATAATGTCCTAAAGAAACTAGGTACATTATTACTTATTAATCTTGGACCAAAGGTTATATTTTTTAACATATATTTTGGCAATAACGTTTGCCATTCTGATAACTAGAAGATTTTAACAATAAATGTATTCCTTTCATTAGTATCAGTGTGTAATGATCTTCTAAAGTGTTTGAAATTGAACCAATGTCTCTGTAAACTTGAAAATTCTACTAGAATGAATGATTAGTACGAGTAGTTATTATCCGATTGGAATCAAGTCTTAAACTCTCATTTTACTTGGACAGTTTTTATTTAAAAATAAGTTTTCTGAAACACAGTAATCTACTGTATTTGTAATGTGTGATATTTTAAGCATTTATTTGAATATTCTTTTTATATATTTTGAAGACTGAAATTTTTTATATAAAATTTTCAATAGTTATAGTGAATTCATTTGAGTTTATAAATTTTAAATACTAAAATGTGAAAACTAACATTTTCTAATAATTAGTTTATCATTAAACATACTAGATAAGTAATACACTTTGTCTGAAGCAAACATCTTAACAGTTGATACCTCCAATAGCAATTCTTTGCGAAAATATTTATTTTTCGCCTACCTCACCAGAAAACCAACCATTTGTACACCAAAAATTGTATTTTTTAGCAGCAGAAGGGAGGAAAATTCATAACGTCGGGGTTTTTGAAGTTTTTCACTTGATTACTTTGACGTTTCACGTAAATTTTTTAATGAAACGTCAGTGTATGTCAATGTTATATTTTCCTATTTTTCGGTTTCATGCATGTGTGACACACAACTGTTTTTCGACTACCGAATAAACCAAAAAATAGAAAAATATAACAAAAAACCTTGACATTCACTGACGTTCAATAAAGAAATGTCGGTGAAACGTCAAAATTACAAGTGGCAGATGGTAAAAAACTTCAAAAATCGTAGCGTTAAGAATTTTCGTCCCTTGAGCTGCTAAACAATCCGCCCTATTTTTGGTGTTGATATGAATTGGCTTTCCGGTAAGGTTAATGATTCACCTGAAAGGGTTTTCTGTAATTTTACATAAAGAAATTACAAATATATTCATCATCACATCATTCAGAACTTCTGTCACTAAATACACCCTTCATTTTGACCTCATATTAGATAGATAACAGGCATTCACATCTCGAAAAAGAATAATCGGGTGTATTGCTAAAATGAGTGCCATAAGGCGGGGCTTCACCAAACCGGCGGCACTAGATACCTTGTCGCAACCCGCAACAGAAGAATATTTTAATTATTTAAAGAAAGATACTCCAAATTTACATTTTCTTCATAAACTGACTAATGTATAAATGAGGCACTGCATAGTTAAGAACCATAAAAGATTGATGTGATTGGATGATTATTACTTTCATAGATAAGTAACGTAACCCCGCATATTTTACCTTTGATATGTTTCTTCCCCAATCCGTCCATCTCCTGAGCAAGTGGCGAAGGTTACAACCTTTTCAGCTTGCACTAGGATCACCTCCCACACATCACACTACGTTCTCTCAACACCCATGCCTTGAACCCTACATCCAATTATAATAACCCTAAACTACTTTTATTAAAGTAACAAGGAATCAGCAAAATAATGTATTATTCATATTATTTCCTGTGCAAGGATTTCATCATATCATGGACCAGAATAACATGAAGTTGTACATGCTTACTTGTAATTTGTATCTGATCTGGTACAATTAATGTAACATCTCTTGGAACACTGAACAAAATGAATGAAAGAATGGAATGAAAAAAAGCACGTGAAGAGATATTTTTATTTTTTTGCTGTTCCTAGTCTACTGCTGATATAGCTATAATATCTCTTTGGAATCAACGGCACTAGTTCCATCTACTGGTTTATGATAGAATATATTTCCCAATTAAAGCATTCACGTGCTCTTTTTTATTACTTATCTCCGTTAGTTTTAAATGAGAGATCATTCTGAATTTAAATGTTAGCTTCAGATTATTTGTGTTTACTTTTCTGGTCGGTTTACTGATCGAAGTAGAAAACTGTGATTAGATCTTCTCTAATATTTAATATTTGATTCTTATATCAATCAGGTTTGCTTGAAGGAATTGTTGTGCTTTTGCTTCTGACTATTATTTGCTGACTAAATTATATTTTTTAAATTGACGATACTTACATATATCACAGATGTCACTGAATGTGATAGTTGCTTCTTGGTTGTAGCTTGATTTTATTAGTTCTTCAACTTGGTATGTGAAATTTGATTAATTTTTTTAACGAAAAGCTGAAAAGTCTAACTAAAAACCGAAGGATGGACTAATAAGATACACATTTTAGGAACATATAATTAAAAAAAAATAGTAATATTTTTTATAACTAAGACCCTGACTGAACTTACTTTATATATTACATTATACAGTTTGATATCCAATTTATCAAAGTTATTAGAATAATCCAAGACTGTTCTACAATGCACAAAAAGTGAATGTTTTATAGATTTACAAATCCAGAATTATTTTATGAAGAGTGTTTTTAGAAATGAAGTTTGTGTACTTTATATTGTGATTTATTGAAATTTAATTGGCTTTATTCCTTTTTAAATAATAATTAGACATTCATATTTGATTTATTGTCAGAATCAGTGATAAACTGTAAAAGTCCTGCATAGTGTTATCTAAGGTTGTACCAGTTACTTAAAAATACTTAGTGCGGTTATTAAATAACGACACTGATGCTGCAAGGCATTATATTTAACACATCTTCAATATACATCCCTTCTCTATCCCTACAACGCTCCCTGTCATGTATCGGCTCCTTTTAAAGCAGATTTTACCATAGGAAGCATATAGAAATCACTCGGCGCAAGATCTGTAAAATAGGGCAGATGATGGTCTGTAACAACGGGACCCAGTACATGCGAGAATTTTGTTGTTATTTTCAATCTTTCCATGCTGATAAATTTCTATAAACGTCAATATTTGTGATACAAATCTGAGACCAATAATATAATTAGACAAATATGAAACAACTGTAGATTTAAATATCTTTTGAATGTTCCTTGTGGTGTGTTCATTATTATTTTTGTTAATTTTTTGGGAAATCTTTTTTATATATTTTTAATTAAATTTTTATAAAATTGTGGTCCCTATCAGACACTACGAAAAAATTCTACATCTAGACAATCAATAATATTTTGAAGTTTAAGACTGAAAAAAATTTGCTTCCAAATTTTTAAGGTCCATTCACAGTAGATCATATCCTTGGTAAAATGTGAAATGAAATATTTTATTATATGACATTCTAACAATATTATAGTCTACTAGGAATGGGATCCAGTGAAGTATACGCTCCAGGAATGGTTTTATTTCTCTTTCTAACATTTGCAACAAAGTCCCTATCTGTAATATACTTTTTATGATCATTTATTCGGATTTTCAATGGCCTAGATGTTTCACCTAAATAAAATTCTGAAATATGTAATTTTTTGAAGATTGTTCTTCATTTTTTGGTTTAGTTCTCGTTAGTATAGATCTCAACGTATTGTTGAATTTAAAAGTATGTAGTTTGAAAATTGAATTGATTACCAACTTTCTTATTAATTATTATTATTGGGTATTAACAATGAGCCATTCTCTATATTCCGAATCGTTTTTTTAAAAACATAAAAAAGTTTGATTTCCCAAAAAATCAACAAAACAAATACTGTAGATTAATGTTTATTGAAAAGTTATATAAAGCCAGTTAAATTGAAGTAGGTATTCCTACATAGTCAACATATTATTAATAACTTATATAGTTTATAGTTGATGTACATGTAATTGGTGAATATATTTCAAAATTAGTTCTAGTTTCATTAAAAAAACATTAATGTTGAAAACATTTAACCCTCCAGAAAAGAAATAAGTTATACAGGGTGATTCATTAAGAATGGGCAATCTCTGAACTGGAGACACTACACACCAAAATATGGCGATTGAGCTTAATATGTATTATACAAATGTTGCAGGTTTACGAGTTGCAGGGTATTTAAAGTTGGAATTTTAATTTGAAATTTCTTAATAATTTTGTGATTTTAAGCAGCATCGTCTTGAAAATTGGCAACTTTATGTTTTTTGGCATTAAAATTACTAATTTTATGCTAAATTTAGCACTATTCATACAGGGCGTTAGTTACACCCTGTTACTTGGGTAAATTACAACATGTCTTTTTTGCCTAATGAGTTATGGCTAAAATTAGTAGAAAATCTAAAAGGCAGTTCAATTTTGAATAAAAAAGGTACTTATGTTTATTTCATGTAACTCTATCAGTTTTTAAGTTATTTGCATTAAGTGGAATTGAGAATATAACCCTTATAATGGTGGAAAAGAGCTCTTTTCATCAAGACAAAATTTGCAAAGATCGGTTAAGTAGAATCGGAGTTATGCTCGATTTCTCATAACAAAGTTCCCACTCTCCCCTACCTCTTATTGGAATAGTTAGACTAAAAGTTGCATTATTCAATGTACGCAAAATTTTTTGAGGAATACGAAGATTGTTTTTGTTAAGCTTCTTAATTAGGCATATTTTCTAAAATTTGGCTTTTTAAATTTCTTTTATTCAATAACGCCCTCTAGCGGTGGACTTACAAATCAATAAATCATTTCCAGGTTTTTCTCGTGGCCACTTTTGTTATAAATTTTTTTTTCCAAAGTTGTAGGTACTACAACCCGAGCCTAACATATGGCCGGCAGTCGTTCTTATTTGCCCACCCGGTACATACTGCTATGGAGAATGGCAAATGATTTTGAAAAGTATCTTCTTATATTTACTGATATATAGGGCGAAATGAGAATTTTGACTGAAATTTCTATTTCTTTTGAACTTAATACTGAGAAGTTAAAAGCTGCCCAGTTACACAATTCTATCAATAATTTCCTATGTTTGTTCCTTTCTTCGTTATAAATATGCTAATACTACATAAAATATTGAAATATCGACATTTTTTGTTTCAGTTGCAATTGATTTAATTGTACAACATATACGTGACATTCTTAATAAAGGTAGAAGTTCGTCGGAGGAACGACATGAAACACCTACGATTCAAAGTCCGAAATCTTCTCCATCGAAAAAATGCAACCCTGGAGATCACATGTTCAAGAGACCTCATTGAATGTTGATCTTAATTAATAAAAAAAAAATCGATTGACAAATAGGTATGTCATATTTCAATAGACTAGTAGGTATGTGTTCCAATAATCTTAATAATAATAGCAGTAAACTAAACAACCAATTCATTTATTTTATTTTGTTGAATATTATAGTGTGAAAAATATTTACATCAACTGAAATCACGCTGTACATAAGTTAAAAGATATTTTGTTTCTATTTGAATCATTTGTATGGTGAAACACTTAAAACTATATTTCAAAAAACTCTAGTCTATTGAAATTCAATAACTGTTGTCTTTAAAAACCCACATTTCATGATAAATAATAGGTTTGTTCCAGCAGCCAGTTTTTAAATATTTACAAAAGTAAGGTTTTGACTGCAAATTGTCACTATATAAAGACAGACAAAAACCAACGAAAAATTTTTGTCTCTCCTCTTCTCCTCCACCTGGTATCAGATGCGTTTCAGCTGCAATTGTTGGGTAAGTAATTTGATTATAGTCAGCTGATGTGCAGATCATAAATTATACTACTAGAGATGTTGCAGCTTCAAACTTGATACTACTTGGTAGCAGAGGTGTTCTAGTGGGTATGTGCAGAACATACGTGTTTGAAATATCGTCTAAACATCCTACTTGTTAATACTACCCAGTACCAGAGGTGTTAGAGCTTCAAACTTGACACTACTTGGTATTAAAGGTGTTCTAGGTTCAATTGTCGGGCATGTGTTTATAACAGACTTTATTATTGAAACATCCTTGTGGAAAAAACCTAATCTTACTTGGTGTTCTAGCAGCAATTGTTGAGTACATGTTAGTAACAGATTAAAGTTAATTCATGTGCAGGTATATACTGGAAATAACGTGGGAACATTTTGCTGTAACAAATCTATTGTTCGGGTAATAAAATTACAATGACGATTACCTTAAAACATGGACTTGAAATCGAACAAATCAAAATGTAGTAAATGTAAATTTTAAAGACACTTTTTTTTATTGAATTCTGACCTTAAACAGTTATGTTCATTATATTGAATGTATGTGGATGTTTTTAGGTTTTATATTTATTTTTAGAACTTGACAGGTAAAAACAAAAACATGATAATAATAAATATTATGTCTATGACATTTCTTGTTAGTGTAACAAGCAAAATATGTTTGGATCGAATTTTGGCATCCAAAAAATACAATTCAAATTGTAATAATTTTTCGGAAATGCCTTTTATAAAATGTTTTGCAGAAGGGTTTGCTTGTTTTTTTATCATATTTTATAAGCAAATAATGTACTTAATATTTTTTTTGCTTTATAGCTGCATTTAAATAAATACAGTTGATAAAACTGTGAGAAAAGCTATGAGCATTGTTTTTTTAAATTAATAGTAACATATTATTCGGTAGATTGATGATAAAAGTCCTAATTGGCTGGTGATAACTTTTTGTACTTCAGTTACGAAGTGTCATAATTTTGACACTCATTTTAGTTGCAAATGATTTATCTAGAAAACGCCAAAAAAATTTAATATATCAGAGAAAGCTATTTTTTGTTGCCAATCTGTATGTATGGATTATTTTCATGAAGAAAAAAATGTGTGCCTTTAGTTCTTAATTTATACCTAACCCAAAAGTGTACCTGAGGGGTAGTTTTGTTTTATTATTAGTATATTTAGCGAGGTGCCTTTTATTTCTTTGCTTTCAGTATAAAAAGAGTGATAGGTACTTCGACTTACATACTTATATATGCTTATATATACTTGGTTGTGATTTTATTTTGCTGGATATTTTTTAGTTTAAATTATTTTTTAACCATAAGAACAGTAGTAATAGTTGATATTTTATACCGTTTGTTCCAAGACGTTTTGACAGTAAAATATCTCGAACACTATAAATTTCATGTTGGAAAAGCTGCTGGGCAAGTAGGGGTTGGTATCGTTCTTCCTTTGTAAAAATAATCCGATTTTAAATCACAGACTTCCAATTTTTCTGCTTACATCAACTGAAATTGTAAAATCGTAAGGGGATGAGTGAAAACTGAAATCTCTTTCGAGCTGTTCCATCTTAAAGATTTGTTGGAATCACATGATTAAGAAAAACGAGAGTATTATTGGACTGTAAAAACGTTGGAACACCCGGTGTAGGAGTATTTATTTCAATAAAATACTAATATACATGTACATATTACAATTCCACCCTTATTTTCATCCAAAATTATATCTTCATTCTTTATCCTCCTTTTTTTTACAGGATATCTCCAAAAATACAATCTAATGTTTTATTTAATACTCTTAAGTGTTTTTTTTTGTCTAAAATTGAATTTTAAGATTCACAACGAAATTCTATAGATGATATTGGAAATGCAGGCTGTTTCACTTCGACTATCTGTATATTGGAAACTATTTCTATAAAAATTGGCATACATGGAGAACAAGTTATACCGAAAGTGAAAGACAACTTTGTTGTTTTAAATGTAACACCGTGTATATTATTAAGATTTCGGATTCTAAACACTAGTAGAAGTAGAAGTTGTAAGTAACTTTCGGTATAAACGGAATTAAGTTAAAATTGTTTCCATAAATTCACCATATATGCCAATTTTTATAGAAACCGTGCTTGTAGTGCCCGTACAGTTTTGCTTTAATTATATTTTAGGGTTTTTTCTATAATCTATTTATTTATTTTTCCTATCTTGTTTTTTTTTCTATTTCTACTGGATAGTAACAGAGGGAAAAGAGTGAAATTGATATTAGCTTGACGTTTGTTATGTAAGTTTATAAAAATTGCTACACATCTCGAACTGTTAGGAATTATTATTCGATATAAATATTGATTTTTAGTAGAGAGATGTGGCTTTATTTTTATAAAATGTTTGAATAAGATTGAATACGAACAAAGATTGTTTATGGCGTGTATTTAGAATTAATTTGTTTTAATCTTTTAAAATTTATGTGGTTTGTTGTTTGTCTAATTAAAATTATACCAAATATTTATGTTAAAATTTAATTTTGTTAAATATGCTTTAATGTTTGTAAGTATTTGTAGTATATTTCATTACGAATCCACAACGTCCACTATTTACTATCGTTGTGGACAAAATTGTGCCGTAAAGTGTCATGTGAACGTATTTGGATAAGCAATTAATGACATTTTTCGTTACAGCTCTTCGAGATCTCATTTTACCATCATTTTTTTTAAATTATCAGTACTGTAAACTGAGCCCTTTTCCAAACACAAGTTAATGTACTTGTGCCATTGTCACATCTGTCAAAAATTATCGCCGAGAACAAAAAATTCTCATGTTTCAGGTATCCAAAGAATAAATAACTTTGAATTTTAAAAATATTCTCACTTGACCGCAGAAAGTTTGAAATAAAAAAGAGTTCTTTAAAATAAAGACAACTTTAAAAATACTCTCATCAAAAATCTAAATGAATCGGTCTTGAAATAAAAAAAATCTTTATCAACATTTTCTAGCACACCTACGGTAATCTGTTTTCTCGGTGATTTTTATGACCGTTCTTCGACTTGTCTTCAATGGGGTGTTCAACTACGAATTTTGACCCCAAGCTTTTTTAGGTGATGTGAATAAACGACAAAGAATAAAATGGAAATAAAAATGTTCTGTAATTATGCAACTCATATTGCAGATACGTCACTAGTGTAAATGTGAAGTTGTCGATAGCGTTAGTTTGGATCTGTTAGAGCCTTTTGTAAAAACTTCAACAAACTATTTTTGTTGTCAAGATAATTTAATATGCATAATTAGGGAAAATAACTCGTTATACAAAGCGTAACTACAAGAAAATGCAAATAACTTGTCATTCTAGCCTAAACTTCTTCTTTTCTTTGATTTTTTAATTGTGTATAAAAAAACACTATTAAATTTGTTAAAATATGGCGTTATGAAATTTGTTTCATTAGAATCAACCATCTGTTGTGCATTAACAAGAAATTATTTGTAGTTGAACACCCTATATATTACTCTTCTTAAAAACACTACATTTTCAAAGAGGTGTAAAGAAAAATGTATTCAAGATAAAGGGAGAGATAATGGCACTTTTTAAAATACAGAAACTGTGTAACTAATAATAACTGGACTTTTGACGCTTTTGACATATCAATACAGCTTTATAAAAGTAATGTTAATTTGAATTTAAGTGAGTAATAGTATCTCGCCAAACTTTATCTTTGAAAAAAGCACAATTTTCTCTTATTTATTCTTAAAACGTGTACACAAATCTTACAGCTTTTTGTCTTATGGAAAATTGTATTTGAAATTGTAAATATATACACGAACAAAAATGCATATTCCATGCTTTGTGGCAAAGTTTGATATTACATAATTTTTTTCTACGATCACACTTGAATTATATAGAGGACATACCGCAATTTATAAATATAAATAACATAACACAGTTTCATAAACGAAACAGCTGCAGTTGTAGTAATTTATTTTTAGTAAATTATCAAAATCACAGAATTACGGTGTATTTACTTTTTTGTACACGCACAAACGCATGCGTACAGAATACCCCACTCAGACAGAAGCTACATATCTTTTGACATTTCCATAAGAAATACATTATAGTTAGGTTAAAGGATTTTGATTTGCCAATAGGGTTAAGTGTAGGGTCAGTGTAACCAACAAAAAGTGGTTTGCATGACAAGAATGACAAATTTTTTTCAGGCTTTTCATCATTGCGAACATCCACACTTATTTATTAAAACTTATGTCATTATCTCGCTAGTTACATCAGATGTCACTGAAAAAATAAGCAATCAGAAGAATAAAGAGATAGAACTAACAAGAACTATTACAAAAGTCTAATGGAAAATAAACATGAACTATTAAGGGCGCGTTGTAACGAACACCTAAACTTAGTATAATTATAACTGATGCTTAGACTGTGACATTAATTTATTTATTATCATCAATTACATCAGTCTAAACATCAGTTATAATTAAACCGAGTTTAGCTGTTCGATACAACGCGCCCTAAGCGAACATCAACAAAAACAAATAAAACTGACATCTGACATAACTAGTGACATGATGACAGAAATGAAATGGTAACTGGTGACTTACCAAAAGTTCCTAGAATTATTGGCAACCGATGCGTCGACAATTCACCAAAAACATTATTTTAAATTCTAAGACGTTTTTTAATAAAGCAATGTAGATTTACGCAATGATAACAAACCTGCAAAACTCTTATTTTTTGAATGATACACATCAACTGTCATTCTTGTCATAAAAACCACTTTTTGTTGGCCTTAAACTGATCTCCTCTATTGATATTCAATGCAAATTTGACATTTACGGTAAGTGGCTTGTTGTATATTGACAATATCCTAAAAATGGACGTTGTTTTTAATAAGAACGAAGCTGTTCTGTGAGTAGGTTATTTTGTGGTAGAAGTTATCGTAGAAGAAAGTTTTTCTTTTTGAAAATTTAGGTGTTTTCTCAATGTTTTGTTCGGATGTGATTTTTTACCAAATAAAATGTATGTATTTTTTTTTGTTTACCAATAAACGAGTGTTTACTCATTAATTATTTATTTTTTCCCTTCTTGAATCGCTTAACAATACAATACAATACAATAACGTTACCAATAATAACGTAGACAAGTGAAAATTGGACATTGGGAAAAAAGATGAACACAATTGAGATGAAGCACCTAAGAAAGGATAGCAGGAAAAACAAAGTGGAACGAATGTAGAAATAAACAGAAAACAATTAAATACGTATGGACATATTTTCAGAATGAAAACAGACAGAATTATAAAAAAGGTGATGGAAGGGGGAAGTACTATCCACAGAAGAAAAGGTAGACCGTGAAGAAAGTGTATAGACCAAATAAAGGTGATAAAAGAAAGGAAAAACTTTGGATGAAATAAAAAGATTAGCAAGGGACAGGAAGGAGTGGAAGCATTGGATACAAGAGGAACCGGAATCTTCGTCCGACACCTGAAAAGGTGGAAGGAGAAGAAGAAGGATCGCTGGGCGAGTCTCTAAGTTCTTACATTAACGATAAAATAACGTGTGACACCACTGGCGACGGTTAGAAGTTCGTAGCGAAAGTTACTGGAAATCGGACAGAACTTGCTCGATTATACCCTCGAATACTCGAGTATATAAGAAGGTCCAATCAAGCATATAATGGACAAAGTTTGTTAATAATTGTTCTAGTGTGAGATATGTACCAATTCCAATGCATATTTAAGTGAAATATGCCTTGGCAGAAAAGGAAAATAACGATGAACATAAAGACCGATTTAAATCACAGACGACAATAATAAATTTTACTGCCTTGTTTGTATGCAACTACTATCGGTTGCCAAAGAATATTATATGAAAGGCCTTTACATGTTTCAGCAATATTTGATATTCTCTTCAAACCATTTTTTTAAAGCGGTCCATGCATTAAAACATTCTCTTTTTTGTCACATAAAATTTTAGGCTTTTAACTATGACTTGTTAGTCAGAATTTTGTTCTCCAAATGAGTTGTTCCTCTGGCATTATGAATTTTGAAATATAATTTCAACTATCTACCACAATATCTCCTTAAAACCTCGAGTTATGAAAATGATAAATTTATACGATTTTGGTATAGGCAACCAATACAATAATATTCTTAAAAATGCCGTAAAACTACTATTGCTACCAGGGGCGGATCCAGGATGTATGTAAGGGGGGGGCTCAACATACATGAAAATGTAAATAATGAGGTAAGTTTCTATAATGCATTACTTATTATTCCTTATTATAAAAGGTGTAAAGCAGAAGTAGTAGTTTTAGCTAGTTTACTGTTATCCTGAATTTAAAGGGTGAGAGTTCAAATTGTTCAAAACGGTGATAATGTAAAACAACGTATTAAAAAAGAAACATTAACGCTACAACTTTTTTAATAGTACAATGCTATGAATAATTGTTAGTCGATGGTCCAATTTCACAAACACATTCGTCTTGGTTTTGACACTGACTGAAATGATGTAAGACTGATGTATCTACATCAATTTCCCTGTCCTTGTGAATATGAGCCAGTGCAATCCCGTTCAATCCGTCTTCTGTCACAGTTGACCTGAGATAAGTTTTGATTCTTCTCAGTGAAGAAAAACTCCGCTCGGTCGAGGCAGTTTTGTGACCGGTAACGTAGCGAATATCTGCAATAAAATTGCTACGTTTGGGAAATAATCTCTATTACACTTTGACAAAGCAATTTGGGGATTGCCGATTTCCAATTTTTGCGGATAGTCGGCAAAACCGAACAAACCAAATTACCCATTTTATCTTGTATAAATTGGATACCCAAGTGGGGGGCTATGGTCCCTCTCTGGATCCGCGACGGATTGCTACTATTTTTAGACTTATTACCTATCGTTTTTATAATATTAAACTACGAAAACCAGACTATAGAATTATTTTACTGTTTGTTTATATGGCTATCCTAAAATAAACCGTTTTAGTCACTTCATGACAAGTATGAACATACTTTACTTTAAATTTTCAATGTTTTTTGTTCTAATCTACTATTAATATGAATATACGTGTAGCTTTTTTATTCAAATTTTCATAATTTCAAAGCCAATTTTTAAGCTTAATTTTGGCATATCGCTTGATGTGCTCATTGAACCAAGACCTGGCCTTAAAAATTACCCTACAAATTGCATATTACCAGAAACTTGTATAAAAAATATCACTGGAGGGCGCACCCTTGCCATAAGATACGGTATTAACATTTTAGGTGTGTACCAAATTATAAATTTTTTGCTTACGATGTTTTTTATTTATAGTTTTTGTTGTTTGAAAAACATTTGTTTATATTAAACGTTTAATGTTCTGCTATAGTTTTTTATTAATGTATCAAGGATATCAACACTATTAATATTTACTATTTATGCACATAAAAATGAAAATCCACAGAAAAGCTTAAAGAACTAAGAACTCCTTGTATTTGAAAACAAACAGTTTGTATGTTTCCTTCGGGATCTTTCAGCCTTTCAGATCCAGAATTGTTTTCTTCATTGGACATAAGGGATATCCATAGGATATCCGTTCAAGTCCAGAGGGATATATCCTATGGACATCCATTGGATATCCATTTGCCACAAAATATTGGACATCCCATGGATGTCCGTTTCCTACTAAGAAAGAATATACCTTATGGACATTCACTGGACATGATAAATAAACCATGGACATCTCATGGTTGAATAATGGACGTCCAACATTCAAATAAATCTTCACGTCCAACATTGAAATAAATCTTCACGTCCAGTGGTGAACGAGAACTGAAGGTCCAGTGGTGAACGAGAACTGAAGGTCCAGTGAATGTCCCCAAACGAATATCCATTGTACTAATGGTAAATTGGATGTCCATTCTGTGTCCATGTCCATATGGACCAATCGTGGACATTATATGGATATCCATAGGATATCCTGTGTTTACTGGGTATACTCCTGTCAGTTAATCATTAGGGTTTTGGCAGTTAATCATTCTAATTTCCATATTATGGATATAAATATGAATATTTTCATGGTTACCTCTCTTTATCAGACACCCGGTACAATTCTATAAACTTGTTGCATAAATTACTACCCATTTTATTTACCTATCTACAAAGTATAATACAAATTGAAAACTAATAATTTATTTACATTATTTAAAAAAAAAAGTTCAAGTTCTCCTTATCATACCACAAAAAAAACGACTTTTTTCAGTATCAAAGTACAACCTATAATTTTAATAAAAAAGTTGTTTGCAATAATGAATACTTCTGGTAAAATAATTTGAATATACACCTTTCATACCTTTTTTTGCATACTTATTTATTAAATCATCCATAGCTGAGGACGATTTTAGTTTTCCGAGATAATTCCTGCTTTTATAGACAGTGGCGTAGCTATCATAGGGCCAGGTGGAGCTGTAGGTCAGTTCTAGTTGTCAGACAGACTTTGTAGATGAATGTCAATGTAATATATTATTATATTTTATTTAAATAATGCAAACTTTACAAATAACACATAGCGCAGTCTCTGAATTGAATTAAATCAGACGACGAAAAAAGCAATCAATAGAGGATTCAGGTGCTTAGAGAGATCAATTATAAAGTGACTTTTCTTGGTTAAAACAGCTAGAAATAGAAAAAAAGATACCTTATCACTTGCTCCCCGCATTCCACACAACACCACAAAAGCATCAATTCTTGAATAGAATATATAGAACGTTCCTGGGATCATTTAACTAATTTAACTCTTAGAAAAAGTGAATTTAATGGTCCACATCGTCAAATAAATTAACAAAACTGTTAAATTTTTCCGGGTTCCCTGGTCGATCCCTTCAATTTATACAGTAGAAGCATAAGGAAATGATCCTGCTATTGACGTTTGATAGAATGACGTTCAAGATTATTATACCATTTATTCATTCTGGATAGAACCACGCCTATCCCTTCTATCGGTTATTATACTCCCCGGTCATGAGGAATTGGGTCCCAAAACGATTGTATTTTAGATAATTTTAAGTTCTTATTAGTATTACATGATAAGGGCAGAGGATCAAGTCCTATTTTGCCCATAATTTACAGAATATAAATAATACAATAACTGACACTATAAGCCTAAAAAACTACAGATCGAAAATGTAGGAGTCTTTTTGATTTTTGATTCTATTAACATTTTCTGAATTAATTATTTGCTGAGGAAGACCATTCCAAGTATCGAAAATTCTGTTACTCATAAAGCTTTGCCTATAACGAGTTCTAAAAGGCTCTTTTTTTAAGCATTAAGGAGTGCCTATATACGGAGATGGTCGTCTAAATGAAAGGTGAAACCTGCTTGAAGGTCGCCGAAGTTGAATTTCAAAATTCGGAAGGAAAGAATAAGGTCACCTCGGAGACGTCTTTCTTCGAATGTTGTGAAGGCCCGGCGTATTCAAGTATGGGTCGGACGTATAACACTTGTGAAGTTTGCAATATGTTTCGAAAGAAGCTTTAGAGAAAGTTTTTTGTATCAGGATCAGTTTAGAGTTCGCGCTTTTACAAAAGTCTAACTATATCATCCGTTGTTTACCAGTAACAAAGAAAACTAAAAAGAATATGACATGTGCCTTCCAGAACAATAAGGCCGACCTGTCAGTGACGATGTTAAGTTAATTTTAATTTGAAAAAGCTTCTTTCAGCTGTTGCAGTTGTAAACGGAAGCGATGAAAATAGGAAGCATGTTTTTACTTCTGGAAAGGTAGATGCAATATTTCAGTGAGTTCTTTAATGGAAAGAATTGTCTTAATTTCAAATCTCAAGCATATTTACTGTTCAGAAAGATTTACTGACAAGTCTTCATTATATACTTGTCAGTCTGTTTTTATTATTTATTTTTAGAGACAATAAACAGGTAGTAACACTTCAAACGTATTACCATTCCACAATCTTTGTTTAGTTAGAGAAGTTAATATCGCCGCCGGGCTGTGAATACCTCCAATGTGATAAAAAGTCAATTTTACAGGAGAACCAAAAAACATTTCTATCACTAGATATTAAAGTAATATCGTAATTTTCTCATGATTTGTAATAGGTACATAGCAATGTATTTATCAAGTTATACTCGATTCCTTGCTGATTGGTGATATTTTCAATGAAAATCGGAAAAAGTGTTATTTTGGAGATATTGCTCATCCCAGACCAGAACACATTGGAGATATTCCAGCTCACATAGAATTATTATCACATACTGCAAATTAGCTTGAAGGTATTTACCTGCACAGTACGCACTTCTTGCCCAATCAATTAAATAGTTATTTGTATGCTTAGGAATAATATTTTACGAACTTTTGCATTTACAGAATCACACTGTAGTATTATTGATAGCGAAGGTACGCCGCTGCTGCTTTCCTTATCACAATTAAACTAATATTTCTAATACAGTATGCAGAATCACCGCAACTCTTTTGTGATAAAGTCGTCTTTCGCCGTTAGAAGCGCCGTTGATAATAGAGGCGAAAAGCTTCGTCAGTTTAGTGTTGGTCGCATCGCAGCACGCGCTACGACTGGTTTATTTTGATCTGAAATATAGATTACATAGCCATACGATCGCTACACAAAGTTTTGAACTTTCTTGCGTTCGAGCGGTTAGTTTTTTCGGCTAACTTTTTGTGTAGTTTTTTTGTGAATTTCGAAGGTCTAAGTGAGTAATGTGTTGAGTGCGTAGAACGTTGGATTGACAATAAAATTGGTTATATGGTGCACGTTATAATTTCTACACTTCTAACAGGTAATTATATTTATTTTTATAAAATTTTAAAATTGCTGTTTGATTGATTCTTAAAATATTTTGTTTAATAGTGAATACTTTATTGTTTTTTCGGGGACAATTTAACTACAGTGGGTGCTAACGAAAATTTAACTCCAGAAAGTTGAAGTTTACAAAAAAAAAACAAATAATCAGGTTCTAGTTTCGGCTTAAAGATTTCTCGAGGGATGTTTTTAACTATGGGGCTATAAGCGAGGGTAAATTCTGGAACAATTTTTATAAATATAAGTAGGTTTGTGGTAATATTTCAATAGGTAATTCCATCCAAGAAAAGAATAATTTCGAGTGACAAATCTAAAATACTGAAACAATAAAAATTAAAACTTTTCAAATGGAGGAAAATACATTTAGTTAAAAATTTTTTTTGACATCTTTTATTTTGAAATAGTATTTCTACAATAAGAAGAGTCTACATAAAAACCTCACTATTTTAATTTTTTGTATTTAACACTCTCCTTTTTTGCTTTAATTCCCACATAAAATTCCACAAAAATATCAAATTTGTTCTTTTTGATAGACAGCTTTATTTAATTTAATTCCCAATTTTAAATTTTCTTTCATTTATTTTTAAAATATTTTATCTATTAGTAAATTCATATTAAAAAAAATTGAACAAATTAAATTCCAAATTCAAAACAATAATTTCTTAAAATCATTTAAATTTCATAAGTTGTTCTTAATACGTTATACAGGGTGATTCATTAAGAATGGGCAATCTCTGAACTGGAAATACTACACACCAAAATATAGCGATTGAGCTTAACATGTCTTATACAAATGTTGCAGGTTTACGAGATACAGGGTATTTAAAATTGGAATTTTAATTTGAAATTTCTTAATAATTTTGTGATTTTAAGCAGCATCGTCTTGAAAATAGGCAACTTTATGTTTTTTGGCATGAAAATTACGAATTTTATGCCGAATTTAGCACTATTCATACAGGGCGTAAGTTACACCCTGTTACTTGGGTAAATTACAACATATCTTTTTTGCCTAATGAGTTAGGGCTAAAACGACTAATAAATCTAAAAGGCAGTTCAATTTTGAATAAAAAAGGTACTCCTGTTCATTTCATGTAACTCTATCAGTTTTTGGGTTATTTGCATTTTAAACATTCAGCGTAAAGACTCCTAAGCCACCGTTATTATATTGACTTTTTTTCAAGTAGGCTTGTGTCAGAACTTGTTTTCGTGTAAAGAAATATTTGACAATTTTACTGTTATTAAGTAAGAGTGTATTATTTGTAGTAAAATAAGAAAATGCCACGACATAATGAATTTGTGTTTTTGCTCAGTCAAATTATAGTGATGGTGCAGCCAGAAGGTATTTAGAATCATACCCAAATCGAAGACAACCCAATCACAAACTGTTCAGACGTATTTATACCCGCCTAGGCGAAATAGGGTGTTATTTAATATTCAAAGAACTTTAAGGAGACGCCTTACAAAGTGTATCGAAGTGGAAGGCGGGCATTTTGTGCATTTACTTTGAATTTTTCTTTTATTTCTGTTACTGATTGTTATTTGTTGTCTTCACTGTAGTTACCCCGCATAGTAGTAATTCATTGAATGTTTAAAATGCAAATAACTCTAAAACTGATAGAGTTACATGAAATAAACAAGGAGTACCTTTTTTATCCAAAATTGAACTGCCTTTTAGATTTTCTAGTAATTTTAGCCATAACTCTTTAGGCAAAAAAGATATGTTGTAATTTACCCAAGTAACAGGGTGTAACTAACGCCCTGTATGAATAGTGCTAAATTCAGCATAAAATTCGTAATTTTCATGCCCAAAAACATAAAGTTGCCAATTTTCAAGCCGATGCTGCTTAAAATCATAAAATTATCAAGAAATTTCAAATTAAAATTCCAACTTTAAATACCCTGTATCTCGTAAACCTGCAACATTTGTATAAGATATGTTAAGCTCAATCGCCATATTTTGGTGTGTAGTATCTCTAGTTCAGAGATGTTCCATTATTAATGAATCTCCCTGTATAACAATATAACCTAAAATTTAAAATTTGATATTAGTGTCTTAGTCTCATCTACAATATAATTTTTGTTTTCTATCTCAATTTTATATTTAATATCATTACCTATGTTTCAAAATTTGTATAAATTTGTTTAATAACTTTGGATCTTTATACTAAGTCTACCATATTTCTATCTTTTATAACCTGATGATGGTAATATCTTGTCTAAGAATTTCATTAAACCCTTTTGTTTTGATTCAAACCACATTTGAGATATGGATGAACTCTTTGAGTCAAAAAGCAAACAACTCAAAATTTGTGAAAACAAAATCATAACCTTACATTTTCTATTTCTATTGACATGGATGACAGTTGACATTTTTCAAGTCGAATCGAAAATCAGAAAAATGTCAACGGTAATATTTAGAAAGGTCCAAGTTCGACTCTGATGTAAAATCAGATGTTTTATCATAATTGTAAAATCGTATGGTCTAAAGGCACCTTAAAGTTTAAGACCTCAAGGGTTTGGTGGCATCTGTCCAGCTGTTAGTTAATGTATGAATATCCAGACTTTCCATTTTGAGTTAACACATTCTGAAAATGTACCTTATTTATATTTAGCAACAATGTGTTTCTATATTAAACGGAAACATAAATAACATTAAAGTATTCAAGAAATGTACCTACTTACGACTAAATAATCTAACAATAATTTATGTTTATCTTCAGTTTTTATACATTTTAAACCAAAAATAATTAATTAGATACCTTTGTAAACATTGTTTTATTACATCTCTTCAAGTTTATAGTTTTTAATCAAGTTCAAAGGCCAACTCTTATCTACCCACTATCTGGTAATAATTTATTGTAATTTTCTAAAATATTCATATTTTTATTTTTAGTGTAATTTATTTTTATCACTGAAATCACGAAATTTTACTGTTGATATATTATGTGACAACTAAAATGAATATTATGTTTTTTTTTGTATCTCCTTAAAATAGAATATTATTCTTTAAATAGGAGGTAATGAAAGAACATTGTAGATCACGATGTATTGTACATTTTTCTAAGAAATATAAAGAAAGATGGTAATTTAACTTGAACACTAGAAATTCTTAGTCCCTATATGGCTACGCGATGTCTGTAGATATCCTGAGCACTTTGTAAATGAATTCAACTAAGAAGTGTAGAAAAACTACTTTTGCTAGACACTGTATACAACAAGATTAATCTTCAGAATTTTCCATTGTATACTTATTTTTGTTTTTGATGGCAATTAAACCACAATAATTTTTAAAACCTTTTCATTTTTAATTGCTAAAGGAAAAGACACATTATTGTTCATGAATGTGAAAAGTTGATACTTAATGCAGTTTTTGGAAGATTTGCTTACAAACATTCGGGCTATTAATAATAACAAAGGTCCTCTGCTTACCAGTGTTTAAATAATTAAATCAGATTTTATTATTATTGTATAAGTGTGAGTCGATCATGAAATTTCAATAATAGGATACCTACATTTGCATTTTATTAATAATAAAAGGTAAACATTTTTATTATTTACTACTCATACAATATTTAACACTTGTTTTCGCTGGATGCTTCAAACTGTTTACTTTCAGTGTTTGTTATCAAATAAACCGTTTGTTAAATTTATTAAGCTAAGTACACTGTTTATTTATTTGAATTATTAAGTTGATATTGTTAAAATTCAGACAATAGGGTGTTCAACTAAAAATGTATAGTGTTGTTTTGCTTTTATCCCCATTTAAAAAATACTATTTTTAAAAATTTCTTAAAATCTGCCTTTCAGATTTTATATAAGTTGAAGTTAGTCACATATCATTTTGACATTGAAGAAGAAAAAAATAAGTTTGGGCTAGGGTGACAGTGAGTTGTTTGATTAGTTTAAGCTTTATGCCTTTTACTTATTGATAAAATGCTTGAAATTCAAATTGAACAAGGTAAACAACAGAGTGATAGATGTCAGATGTCAACATTTTTGTCCTGAACAAAAAGAAAAAGAAGCTGAAACATGGAACAACAAAGGAAGACAACTTCACATTTAAACTAATGACGTGTCTGCTTTATTAGTTGCATAATTTTGGTAAATTTTGGTTTTTATTTTTTTCTGTTAATATGAAGACTGAATTCAATATAATTTTATTTATGAATATCCCATATTAATATTACCTAATAAAATATGTGGTAAAAATTGAAGTTGAACACCCTATTCAACAGATCCAATAACGATTAAACCAAAATAACTGCCTGGTATTTATAAATGAAAAAATACAGAAAAATGAAAATGAAAAACTGATAGTGGAATTATTTAATAACAACGGATTATTTCGCAGGGCCGGATTTAGAGGTCCAGAGGTCTCGGGGCAACAAAGGAGCGGAGGCCCCAAATTATTTTCCAAATAAAGTGAACAATTTTTTTCAGTCGAGTTTTTCAATAAATAATTTAATGTGAAACCAAGTAGATTACCTTAGTATTGAACAAACACATATAAACATAATCGGAAACTAGAATTATCTGAAATTAAATTTTAGGGTGAACGAACGGAACCTTTCGGGCTTTTTTCGCCGAAAAACCGTTGATGATTTTGCTGAAATCCAGTTTTCGGATTAAATCACTGATTGTCTGATTGGAGTGAACAAATATAGATCAATGATTTGTGTTATTTAAAATTAATATAATCAAATAATCATGTATGTACAAACTACTGTAGGTAAAGGTAAAAGAGCAAAGAAAAAAAATATCTAAGGAAAAGATGTTTACTAGTTGGAATTTGAAAGATTTTTCTTTCCGAAGTCTCTATTGTGGGGGAACCCCGTTTGTGAAGGCCCAGGGCTTTCGCGCCGGTTGCCCTCCCCTAAATCCGACCCTGGTAGAAAGTGTTATGATGTAAAGGAAGATAATCGGAAGTTTGGTTAAGACTGAATGATTAGTCTTCATGGGAACTGTGAGCGGTCGATGTATGTACCGGGTGTCCCATTCGAAAATCTCTGTTAGAGATGTAGCCTGGATAAATTAGTCTGGGACACCCGCTATGTATATACCTGACATGATAATCAGAGTAATTGTTCAAACGTCCTCAATTAAAAAAATTGATTCACGTAAAGGGCTGTAAGACAAAATTTATAACATCACTTATATGGGTAATCTCCAAAAGGTTGAAGATCAGCTATATGCAACACCCTGTGCAAAACGATAAATTTACAATTTATAGTAGTGTCTAGAGTCATAGCAATATGGCGGAATTGTTTCTTTTATTATCGTACTTGGTACAGAAAGATGAAAAATTTATATTTAGAACTAATTTTCAACTTTCTGTTGTTGCAGGTAAGTTATTGAATCTACAGGATTGTTATATTTTTCGGTGAGTAAAAACAGTTTTATCTAACAAGAAAAAAGCTCGGACATGTCGATTTTTATAATAATCATAGCATGCTACGATATACTAGTTTCGAACCGTACTTGATCCCTCTTCACGGGACAATTATCCCTTCAAATTTTCCAAATAATGCGACTCCACGTTTTAAATCTCTTGAAACACTGATTTGCTGAATGACAGTCGCTGGTGATATTTCCACCTGCTGACTATTAAAGTACAAGTCAACAAATATTTCTTGGCGCCTAACGATGCGCGAACGAAAAGACACGAGAGATAGGGATGCCGAAATTCACGCACCTACCACCAAGATACTACGAATACAGGGGTGCGGTTAAAATTTGTTATTGTAAATAAGCAAGAGTAACAAGTGTTTAGTAATAAATCATCTTGTAACGTTTTCGAAAGATTTCCATGACCCGTTAGGAACCCTGTTAAAACTATTGCAGTTTTACTCTGACTAAGGCGTTTATTGGTTCTCAACAGGTTATAGTTAGAATCTTTGATTGTCTAAATCCTACTAGATCTTCCCTCTTTGCTAGTTCTGGAATCCATAGTAAGGTTACTGTGTTGTTCTCGCCTAGTTCATTTACTTTGCCCAAGCATTCCCGTACCATTTTGTGCTCTAGTGGCTGCTTCACTGAGAATTTTGATTGCTCTATTTTTTTTTTGTAATACTTGACCTTGAAAACATTTTCATGAAAATCGGAGCAATTTTTTGTGTGTATTTCTTAGGGTCCTGTTGAAAATGATAAAAATCGATGTTGACAAATGGAAAAAAGAATTTGAAAATTTTTCAACACAAACCCCTCCCCCTATACCAGATTTCCCGAAAATCGGACAGACTTGAGAATTGGTCAAATTCTTATCAGTGCCGTAGGTTCCTAATGGGTGATATATTAATACTTTTTTTGTTTGAGTTCCCAAGTAGAATAGATCGCACAGTTTTGGGGGAAAATTATGACTTGTACCCATCGGCGCTGCCACTGGAATTACATTTGAAAATTTAGATTGAACTTTCTTATTAATGGAAATATCGAAAAATTTCCAAATCCTTTTTGGAAGAACTCATTACAAAACCATAATTTTTTTAAAATCTTTATTATGCCCTATTAATCGTTATAGACGAAGACGGCTCCTAACCCGGCGGTTTATTTTGAGGTTAGGCCACTTTTTCCTTAACGTATCCATACGATACTCGCTGATGCCTTCTTTAACCGTAAAATTTGAACTAACATTGAAGGTGTGCAAAAATGCTTTCTTTAGATTAAACATAAGCACATACTGGTATTAACAACTAATCAGCATTTTCAATTATTGTTGGAGAAAAATTTGAGAAAAACATAATTTTTGGGTTTATGTTATGAAAATGATTCTGACAGTTGACGATGCGCGAGAAAGCCATTCAACTTGACAACGTTGTAAACGCAGTTACCGGGAAGAGCAGGCGACGTACATTCCGCATGCAAAGTTTTAAAGGTTGTGAGGCTTACGAATTCTGCCAGCGAAGTGAGCTCTTGCAATCCGCATACGTCTTTGCTAGGGCGCATCAGACGTTGCCAAACTTCCGACTGCCAACCTTGTAATTGAACGTATTATAATTGAGCCGAAGCAACGCACAATTTACAGTATAAATTCTCGTCTTGTAAATAAACCAATTTAAGCTCAGCTAGATGGAGCGTCTTTCTATTATCTTCGAGAAGTTCGTGCCATTTCAAAAATTACATTTCCAAATCGTTAAAATGGTAGGAACCTATCGAAAAGTCAGCACGAATACAGAATTTCACAGTACTCAAAGTTGTTTCGAGAGCTTTAAAAATAAATCTTCCGAAAACAATTCTTGATCTGAAAGGCAGAAAGATCTCGAAGGAAACTTCCCACACAGACTGTTTGTTTTCAAAGATAAAGAGATCATAGTTTTCTATGCTTTCATTACACAAATAATAAATATTAATTATTAATAAAGTGTTGATGTCCTTGATACATCAATAAAAAACTATAACAGAACATTAAACGTTTAATATAAAAAAATGTTTTTCAAACATAACAAAACCTATAAATTAAAAACATCGTAAGCAAAAATTTATAATTTGGTACACACCTAAAATGTTAATACCGTATCTTACGGCAACCAGTGATATTTTTTATACAAGTTTTTGGTAATATGTAATTTGTAGGGTCATTTAAGGCCAGCTCTTGGTTCAATGAGCACATCAAGCGATATGCCAAAATTAAGCTTAAAAATTGGCTTTGAAATGATGAAAATTTGAATAAAAAAGCTACACGTTTTCATATTAATAGTAGATTACAACAAAAATCACTGAAAATTAAAAGTAAAGTATGTTCATACTTGTCTAGAACTGATTATTTTAGGATAGCCATATAAACAAACAACGAAATATTTCTGTGGTCTGGTTTTGGTAGTTTAATAGTTATTCAAGCAACAAGTGTATTAATAAGGGCTATTAACAATTAAAATTTAATGTTTGAGATTGTTAATCACCCTTTTAATACTCGTGTAAGTTACAAAACTTTTAATTCGACTGTACAAGCTCTAGGTGGTATAAAAAAGTAAGTCATGACATTGGAAGGTTGCCGGTTCAAATGTCACTGTTTTTCTTCAATTATAAACAAGCACATTTTGTACAGAATTTCATTTTTGCATCGGCTGCTAGGCAAGTTGCTAAGCAACAAATGCGAAATGCAATATTTCGTGTTAGGCTAGGTGCACTCTTTAATGACGACGACTACTATACGGTTTTAGTAGGTAACGAGTAATTTCATAGTTGTTTTCTATAAAAACTCTTAAAACTATTAGAAATAGCAATAAAGAAAATATTTACATATCTCTTCAATTTATATTTTAATTCTGATAGAAAGCCCATTAGCGGCGAATTCGGAGTAATGAAATATTATCAGTTTATTTCTATAAAAACTATTAGAAATAGCAATAAAGAAAATATTTACATATTTCTTCAATTTATATTTTAATTCTGATAGAAAGCCCATTAGCGGCGAATTCGGAGTAATGAAATATTATCAGTTTATTTCTTTCAAAGTTTTTGCAATGTATGGCATGTATTAAACGTGAACGATATGTTGTCATAGAAAAAGCATAGTATGCAATATCAAAATTTTATAAAAAAAGCTTTATTAACAACAAAGTTATCACTACATGAATTTGGAAAAAGTTGTTTTTTAATTAAGTTTTTACTAAGAATGTAGACACATTTTAAAATTGGCAACATGGTAAACAAAAACTAGGACTCAAACATATTGCACTGTGAAAATTCGAAGCCGATACCTTAACCCGTTCTGGAGTTATAGCTTCTGAGAATAGTGTAAAATTGTGCTGATGTGACGAAAATACAAATTAACACCAAATAATACATTTTGATTATTAAATTACTTAATAATAATTGAATTCTACATTTTTGTAGCCTCGACTAGACTTAATTTCCACACATTTCTCGTATCGTTTGCGACTATGTCTTTGCGCTTTTTTATTTCATGTGGCGTTATTCCAGCACACGCCTGTCGTATTCTGTCACATAGTTCTGCTCTATTCCTTGGACGTGTATTATACACTTTTTGTGTCAAAAGACCCCACAGATAAAAATCCAATGTAGTTAAATCGGGCGAACTAGGAGGCCATTCGATTAACTCGCTACCGCGACCTATCTAACCATTTGGAAATTTTTCGTTAAGCCGCTGCCTGACAATCCTAGAATAGTGTACAGAACAACCATCTTACTGAAATATCAAATTTCTTTTTTCTGCTAGTGGCAGTTCGTCAATCACTGCGGATAACTCACCTTCCAAGAATTCCATGAAGTTATTGGCATTCATGTTACCCTCAAAAAAGAATGGACCTATTATCCTGTCTTTTAAAATTTCGGCTTCGAATTTTTACAGTGCAATATGTTTGAGTCCCAGTTTTTGTTTACCATGTTGCCATTTTTAAAATGTGTCTACATTCTTAGTAAAAAATTAATTAAAAAACAAATTTTTCCAAATTCATGTAGTGATAACTTTGTTGTTAATAAAACTTTTTTTATCAAATTTTGATAGTTTACATTTGTGATGATTCTGAATCCAGTGGTGTAGTCATATTTGAGAAAAAAAAATGCCTAATATACTTTCGTCTTTTTTGGCAAAGAAAAATTAACGTAGAGTGCCTTGAAAATAGCTCTTATGGTATGAAAATTTGTGCTCAAATTCTGTTTTTGATACTGAATCTAACAAAAAAGACTAAATCAAAATCGGTTGAAAAATGCAGATTTTATAGGGGTGCTTCCAAACAAAATGGGTCACACTGTATATAAGAAACTAAAAATGTTTTTCTCGCTTGAGACCGTATTCACACTGTATAAATTTATTTTACATTGGTACTATTGAATCTTTGAGTATTCAAATTTGCAGCATTTTTCTAATTTGGTTATAATGCTTTTGTAGTATTTTGAAATCATTTTCTTAATGAATAATTTTTCATTAGATTCCGTTCTTTTCGTGTCAAAATGCTTTCAATTAAATTCCTGATTTATTTCCAACCAAATAAATTCTCTGAAAGACTATTCCTTGAAAAACTCGATTAAAATCGAAATTCTATTTCGTATGAAATACGAATTTCCAGCAGAAATTTTATATTTAATGAAAATCGGTATTATTTCTTCTTGTCAAAATCAGCCACTTATATACCTAAATTTAAACTCCCCATATATTTACCACCGCAATAAATTTTTCCTCTCAGCATGGAACATCTTTCAATTGGACTGCAACTATTTGTTTTCACTTTGAATCCCGTTCAGAGTCTCTTACAAAATAACACTAAGTACACAATGGTATTTTTTCTATAATGAATTTTTATCTAGAAACGGTTATTTGAACTTGTTTTTTTATATTTCTTTCATTTAAGAAAAGGTAAAATTTAAAACAATCACTTCATTATTTTGTGCAATTCAACAGAAAAAAAATTAAATAAGATTTATTTCCTGCAACATTTCATGATGGGTCTACCCTTTCATATGCATAGTTCTGTCATGTATCAGCGCGACAAATCTGTAAATACCGTGGCGATAAAAGTTTTTGAGAAAAATGTGTTTGAATCATTGGAACAACGAGGTTACAGTATAACCCATGCAGCAAAAGAACTATGTAAGTTGAAATATCCATAGACATTATCAATAAGCCAATACATAAACGAAAAAATCAAAGTGACTCTAATAAACCAAAGTATGTTGACCAAAAAATGCAAAAGGATATAATCCGATAACGAGGAATATCCTATACCAAGAACAAATATGTCAGCCCTATATAGATTGTATAAAAAACGGTTAATTAAAGACGAACAAGTTTGTGGAGAGCTATTTCTCAAATGGTACTGAAATATTGTATTATGAATGAGGGGCAAGCGATAAAGTAGTCATATTGTTTTGATTACTTACAGGATATTCAAAAATATAGAAGTGAAAATCGTTCAATATTATATATCTCGACGAGATATGGTATGACACCCATGATACTCCAACGAAAGGTTTTGTGGAGCCATCGGGAAAATGCAAAACAAAGGCTCCTTCAAATAAAGGACAAAGAATAATATATACGTGCTATATATAGCAGATGGACTAGCAAAAAGGGGGACTGGAAGACCCTTTTGGGAGCCGGAATCCTTTTACGGTATCAGCTCCAATGTAATATTGGAAGAAATAGGCAAAGCCAAAGAAAAGAGAAGATCTGACCATTGGAGAGATGTAGTAGGGATCTGATGGGATCAAATGAATGCATATGTCAAAGTAAAACTGCACTAAGAGTTTTAACAGAGATCCTAACGGGACATTGCCGCCTGAACGGGCACCTGAAAAAGCTCAAAATAGTGGTGGAAGAAGAATGTAGATTCTGTGGAATGGAAGAAGAAACCTCCATCCACATACAATTCTAGGGCACAGCACCTAGGACATTATTGGATAGAAGAGGGACATTTATCTAAGTTGAAGCCTGCAGATATCCTAAAATTCCTAATGGAAATAGGACTAGTCTCAGAGACGTCCCTCAGGAACCAAATGGAAGTAAGGGGACATAATAGACCTTTTAGGTCTTTCTCAGTGAATGTCACTCCATCATACATACATACATGCTGGATCAGAAACAGGTTGAGTTCCAAACGCTTCATTGTTGTCACCAAAGAATATTGAAGATTCAAGCTTAAATTATCACCAAGATACAACAGCAGAACTCTTTGAATATTGGTTTGATTATTTATTGCCGAATAACCAAAATGACCCGAGCACACATTTTTTCAGCTTTGAATTAAAATTATAATTAATGAAAATAGAGTTCCGGTAGTTGGGACTTTTTTATTGGAAATTTCCTCATTTCTTCGGGAATCTTTTTTTCTATTTCTTAAATGTTGATAGTTTTTGAGATATTCAGAAAAAATTACATTTTTTTTTCATGTTGATAACATTTAACATTTTTAATTCATTTTTCTAGACATAATTCCGATTCTAACGAGCTGTCACACATATTTTTAGGAGCAGTATATCTATTTCTCACCCCTTTTCAACTTTTTGATTATATACTATTAAGATATTCCTTAAATTTAAATATATTATACAATTAGATAAACTTTATGCAATATTCAAACAATTTCCATCGAAATTAGTCTAACCCCAGAGTTGCCGAATCGTTTATAGGAACATTTAAAATTTACATGACGATTAATATCAATAAATTACATGCTATTCGTCATTTTATAATAATAATAATAGTTAATTTCATCGTTATGAATAATAGTTATAACACGAAAGCTGATAACATCTACCTCATATTAACAGCTTCATTAAATGTTTTTGTCACCATAAGGAGTTGTTCGTAAATACGGACTCTTATTGTTGGTATATTGAATAATTGAAGTAAATAGCCTATTAAAACGTGTATGTGAATTGGTTCGTTAAGAGAGCTATAATCTCTTTTCGCCAGTGAGTTCATACGCGGGATAACATATTTTTCAGGAGGAGCGAAAAATGCATATAATCTATAATAATTCATATTAAAAAAGGTTTAATTGTAGATGTAACGTAAGGTAAAACATGGGCTGAAAAGTCCCGAGCCTAACAAAGACAACACGTTTCTTTGTTAAAAATTAGTTTTATTCATCAACGTAATATCCATCAAGAACAACGCAATTATTCCAGCGCCGTTCTAACACTTCAATACCACTTTTGTAGAACGATTTATCTTTTGCCTCAAAATAAGCCTAGTGACACCGATAACCTGTTCATTCGAGCGAAATTTCTTACCGGGTTAGTCCGTGAGAAGATTTGTGACCTTGATGAGATCTAGAAGTCTCTTCACAGTATCTCTTTTGGAGAGGTTGGATACAGGGTCATCCGGCCCTATCTGTCTATACCTCCACTAACGTAGAGCCTCACATTCGAAAATTATATGGGTGGCTGTTTCGTCCTCCTCACCACATAATCTACATATATTTTCTTCTTGGAAGATCCCCATTGTGTGAACGTGCTTTCTCAGGCCGCAGTGTCCGGTCATAAGACCGGTTACCAGCCTGATATCTCTCCTATTTAACTTTAGGGTTTCTTCAGTAAGTTTTGGTATGGGTTGCTTAACCATCAGTTTACTGTGGTTGAGCTTCGGAATTGTTTGCCAGTATTTGAGGTGTTGTTTGTGCACCCACTGGTTTAATGTGGTTCTTACCGAAGCCTTTGTTACACCGATTGCCGGCTCAGGGCCGGTGTAGCCGCTTGCCGCTCCTTCTCGTGATAGGGCGTCTGCTTTTTCATTAACTTCAATACTCTTGTGACCTGGCACCCATTTCAGGGTTACCTTATTTGTGGCACTGAGTTTTTTGAGGTTTTCCAAACACTCCCAGACAAGTTTGGATTTTTGTTTGTGTGTGTTTGTTAGGTATAGTTATTGAAAAAGTAAAAAAGATTAATACAAATGTTTCACTGATTGACATATACATCAAAAGAATGCCAGGTACCTACTGAAATGTCAAAAAGTGATTTTCTGCGCAAGAGCACACGGAAATGTGCATAACCTAAGAATAATATTGAAATTTATAAGATGTAATTCCCTCTTGACGATGAAAATGTTATGAAATTTTTTATTTATTGATTTAATTTAATATTAACTCTATTGTATTGGAAGAGGAAGCTAAAGCAAACGAAAATTCGATATAAAATATTATTTCATTAAAATGAAAATATTGCAACATATTTTTCTGGAGGAAAAGAATGACCCTGAATGACATCTTAAAGGCGTAATCACATAGAAGAGGGTGAGTAATGGCCGAAAACTAAATCAAGAGGACATCTTAAGGAAAAATAATTAACTTAAAACAAGAAAAAGTCCCTTAGGGCACAGCAAGAAAGTTTGGGTCAGTTTTATTACTAAACTAAATTGATGGCGATTCAGGCTTATCTAGCCTGTTCGGTACACGGAATATTCTCAAAGGTATTACGGCAAAGAAGGAAATGGGAAGAAGTCAAATAGAATTACAAAAGAACATTTTCAGTAGAACAAAAAATAAATAATATTATTGAATAATTTTAAATCAATAAAAAGATTATATTGAATACTTTGTGTGGCAGATTTACCTGAGATCGGAAAGACGTTGAGAGCTGGTGAAAATTGGTATGCTGAAGTTTCTTCTTTCTTCTTGTACCGAAAGGTTCTGGTTCTACGGGTTTTAGGGTTTCCAAGCAATCTCAAACGAGTTTGAAATTTGTCTGCATGGAGCTGATTGCTTTTATAGTGATGGTATTTTCCTCAAACTCTCACTTCAATAATTCTCCCATCTCATAATATTGTCACGCTTTTGCCAAAGCATAGTTAGACTCTTTTCTTTGGCTTAACTATATATTATATTCCTGCTCTCATAACTTTCTCGGTTTTTGAGCTATTTGTGCAGCAGACCATCTATGCAATAACTTGCTGTTCGTTTCTTAAAAAAATGCTCGCCGGTAAGAAATTTCTCTCGAATGAACAAGTTATCGCTGACACTGAGATGTTAGAGCGGCGCTGGATTGATTGCGTTGTTCTTGATGGAAATTACGTTGATTGTTAAAACTAATTTTGAACAAAAAAAAACGTGTTTTCTTTGTTAGGCCCGGGACTTTTCAGCCCATGTGTTTCGCTTACGGGCGCTTGTCTTCTGGTCAATATATCGATCTGATCTGGCTTCACCTTGTACATATCGCTGTTTGTGCTGTCCTCAAAGATGGTTGCCACTTAGTTTTTGGATTGCCATAGTCTACCGAGTCGTCGGTGACAATACCACCGGAACATATGCTTTGCGTTGTAGTATTAATATTGCTTTGCTAACATCCTATATAATATATGTTGTGTGTGCACGTGTAAACATGATTTATCACCCAGCGTCGATACTGAACAAACTATAGTCTCTTATCACGCACGACGGTAAAGGCGACCATAGCATTGATCACCGAATACGGCAAGAAAAGACAGCAGCTGTAGAACAATTTATTGGTTTCCTGAGTTCTACTACAGTGAGATTTAAAACAAAGAAAACCATTCCCAACAGTGTAGTAGAAGTGATAACAATATAAGGAGTAGAAATAAACAAAAACTTTGAATCTTTGAGACACACTTTCGGTAGATAAATAAACAAATTCAAACAAGTTTTGTCCTCGGAGAAAACGATTGCTATATCAGCATTAGTAAGAATTCTGCTTTATAAACTGTCATTTAAATATACTGTGCTATAAAATTACAGCCTAATATTAACAGTATTTCGTGGTTTGTTCGAATTTTAAAATCCATATAATAACAATTAGCTTTAATAAAACGGATACAGTTTAACACCAAATTTTTCTTTTACGAACACTTTTCATAGAACACGATACCAAGAATTTTATTGATTCTATTTTGTGAAAGAAGTGAAAGCATTTAACAAGTTCAGTCAATACTTATTATTATTTTTTAAATCGTTGCTATACGTCAGTTCTGACAACAAAGCTTTTGTGGTTTTCTATTTTAATAAAAAGTCAAATAAGTTCGTTTGTATATGACACAGAAAATGTATATTTTTAATTTTTCATACAATCACATAGACGGGTTTATCAATGCTTGATAAAATATTGTAGCCTTTGGCTAAATCTCACCTGTTGGCCAAAGTGTTTATCAACTGCCAGCTTGCATTATCTGGCAGTCAAACTTGAACATACAGATAAATACGAGAAAGTGGTGTTCCGTGATTCTGACTGTCAACTGTGTCATGATTGTTTGCTCACATTTTGCATCACTTCAATTTTACAGTATATTATTAAACGAGCAATTTATGATAACCATTATTTACGCAGGGTGACGTTTATATATATTAGGTTAGGTTAGGTTTATGGTGAGTGGGTCTATAAGGCCCTCCACTGCGACTCGCAAGAGTCTATTGTGGCTCTTATATATATATATATATATTATATATATTAACACACGTCCCGAGCCGTAGGGAAGGGGCACAAGTCACCCGAGGGAATAATGGCCATAAATTGCGAGTTGATTACTATACTTTGTCCACGACCCTTGATTTCTTTATTAAATAAAAGTTAAGTAAATAATGCGAGTGTAGAACGGAACGTAATAATTTGGTATTTGATATTATTCACAATTCTGACGTCAAAATTAATAAATTTCTGGAGTACGTCAAATAATGTAACATACAGAGATGGGCGATACTGTGTAAAGTATCGATACACCGTACCGTTATAAATATATTGTTTTAAATCTATCAATATTAGAAAATATCGTTATGAAAAGTATCAATACTAAAAATTTCGATATTTTATCGATACGATCTATATTTCAGAAACAAATTTCCTAAACAAAAATACGCAGATTTAATAGTTTATATCATATTTTACCCCAATCTTTAGTCACCTAAGCCGGAATGTTGTGTTGTCATAGCAACATATGATATTTAAATACAAAAGCGTGAATTATGAACCATAGTAGATATATGTATACCATATACCTTTTGTTAGGAGGTGAAATATTGACTTATTATTAAGTGGTCGTGGACAAAACGTATTATAATCGTTTGGGGCAAAATCGAAAAACTTCTATTTTGATTTATTTATAGTAGTTTAGTAGCGTCATATTATTATTAAATTTAATTAAAGGCCACTTGTACTAATAATTGTCGATCACACCAAAAGCAAACAATTTATATCTAAACACAGAGCAAATACAATCTATAAATAAAAATACCCGTACCCCCACAATTTTGACACTGACAAGTGACATATTACCTACCCTGTTGCGGTAAGATTCAAAAATAAAGATTATGCTTGCGTTCCGAATGAAGGTCCCTTTAAAATTCAGGCCGTAAGGTTGGCTACAGTTGGTCAAAATTGCATATGACCATATAAACAACAGTTACTGACAGTTACAAAACTGATGAAATAGTACTTAGTACAGATCTACCTTCTGGACAATTTGAACTTCCAAGTTTCAAATATGAAGAAAGGATTCCCATTAATCCTAAGAAGTACCAGAACATACAGGAATTGAAACGCTTCTGTAGTGTAGAAGCTCAACTTTACTTTGAAAATTTACCATGTAACTGAGTGAAAATAAATATTTTTTGTGGACCCTGATTTTATGTATTTAGTCATCTTGAAAAAAAAATCTCGACGCTCATGTTAAAAAAATAAAACTAACAAGTTCCTTTACCAAAAGAAGATACAAAAGCCAATTTTTTAAAAATTTGTTGTTTTAAAAAAATTAAGAATTAGGGGAATACAGAGTTTTGTATTTTAAAATTCGCTTTGTGACCCTCATCCTTTTTCTCCTGTGGTCTTCATATTATATGACTGTTTTCGGATTTGATAAAGACTTTAGTAGATACTGAATAACACTTTACCAAGCCAATCAAATAAAAAAAACGAAAATGGCAACAATAACAAACATATTAACCGAAATATTAGTTTTTCGTAGTAGGTTATAGTAGATTTATTTTATTAGTCAGAGTCTAAAATTGTGCCAACTCTACTATAAATTCATTCTCAAGGATTTCATGTAGGTATTTTTTGATTTGAAGCTATTCAAAAATTATTTTGTTAACAAAAATAATTCGTGCTTAGGAGTAGTCAGTCTCGTATTTCAAACCAGTTTTATATAAAAACTTTTGTAACATAGTGACTTTATTGCAGTCTGACTGCCAGAGAATATTTTCATTGAATTGTTGGAGAAGCATCCACTGAACTAATGTCGAAAGACTGTTGCAGGCTGTCCAAAACTTCTAACAAGTTCAGGTCGGCTGTAACAAGATGGCGGATCCAGCTTGGGCAAAAATTTTGGATCCGTCAGTGGACCAGCTGTAGAAGTGAGAAGGATTGATTCTTCTCTCATTCTTCCATAACTGGAAGAAGAGCACCTGAAGCTCAAATGCTCTAAATAGTGGAGGAAGAAGAATGTAGATTCTGCGGCATGGAAGAAGAAACCTCCATCCACATACTTGCTAATTTCACAGCAATTCAAAATCCTAGTGCAAAAGAGGGAGAAGAGGGACATTCACCTTAGTTGAAGCCTGCAGATATCCTAAAATTCGTCAGGGAAATAGGACTAAAAGTCGATTCAAACACTTCAGTTCAAATATATCCGTTGCCGAACAGTTTCCAAGCAGTCAGGCTTCGACCCGTTTCACGCCCGGCCGATTTTTGAATCTCGGCGAGTATATTCTTTTTGGTTTTGCCGGAAACATGTCGGACGGTACAAATGAAGAAAATAATGATGAAATTTGACATCATCATGAAGCAGTTCTTTATACAGTGTCGCGTATTCTCCTTCGGTATCTGTTTTCTTCCATGCATCACGGATCCATTTCCGTCTTTTTGCTTGGCTTGTTTCCGCTTCTTTCTCTTCGTCCAAACTTGCTAATTCTTCATCGGAAAAACTTGCCATCTTTTCTACAGATTGGTCGCCGAAGACTGATACATTCCGGGTGTGTGCGACCAAACGGAACGAATCAGTCAAAAAAATTCTGTGACGGAACGGTACCGGTTCGGCGTCGAAACTATGACGTGACTGATGTGTTTGAAGGAGCTACTAGTCTCTGAGACGTTCCTCAGGAACTAAGTAGAAATAATGGGACAGAATAGATCTTTTAGGTCTAAGTGAATGTCATCCCATCATACATATATACATAGCTGAAAGAATGTAGTTAAAGTTCAGTTACTAACAGCCAGTTTCACAATCGGTGATAAGCTCTTGGGGCTAAGTAACCTTAACCAATAGAACTGGTTTCACAATCATCATTTAACTAATGGTGACATAACTTATGAAATTGTATATTAACTTTTGTTGCGTCGGTATGAAAACCATCGATAGTATGGTGTTCTATGTCAAATGAAAGGAAAAAGAAGACCTTTGGAGGTTATGTTTTACAGTTTTTACACTGAATCACTACCAACGTGCAAAAATAGCATCATTTCTGAAATCAAGGAGAATTTCAATGAAAAAAATAATATTTTTTCAACTCTTGTTAATTTGATAACACTTACCTTACTGTAGGATGGAAAATAACCTCAATTTCTTCCAACAGACTTTCTACTGTTCTTTTGGACAAACGAAATCTGCAGAAAAAAACGTGATTGTCGAATTCTTCGGAATAATCACGTCTTGGACGCCACTATAGGCATGGGCCTCGTAATCGTTCATATTTCGAATTGTAATTAAAAATAACAATATACAATCTTAAAATTTGACAGTTAGATGCAGTTGAAAACCATAAATTAGGTTAGATTTCCTTGGTTAGCACAGTTACCCGTACTTTGGGTTACAGTTAAATATTTTAATAGTTATCCTACACTTATACCCTTGACCACATATTGTGAAACCCAAATTTTGTCGTAAACTATGGTTAACGTTAACCATGAGGTAACCTAATATTGTGAAACGGGCTGTAATTCAGGTAAATAATTATTTAATAGATGACAGGAAATTGAAAAATTCACTGATCAGCTTAAACCAACCTGATAAAAGTTGTACTATAGTTTAGAACACTGCACTGCTTGTTTATTGAAACGAAGTAGTGAAAAATTGAGTCAACGTAAATAAAACAAACACATGCTACCGTGTTAGATTAAGTGACTAATCATATTAGACAAAGTAACATAGTTCATTGTTGGAACGTGTGCCAAAAATAACAGCCTCACACGTACAATGATTGAATACATTTTTGATGTAAATTACAATAGGTATCACTGAAATATTAATTTTAATTATTTTTATTAGTGTCAAATTTCATTTTGAAGCATATATACAGAGTGGGCCACTTAATTCTAAATAATTTGCCTTGCTATTCGGTGGTATTCATTGAATTTTCAGAAAAACCTGAAACAGGTCGATTTTTCATTTTCATTTGTAGTTTTTTTAAAATAACAAACTGATGTTCAGAGTATATCCCTATATTTTAAATGGAACATTAAGTTTACTCACAACTATACAAAGTGTTAAAAATCACATTTTTTTACTTTAGATCCATTTTTTTGTCATTAATGTTGAAGATTATTGTATTCACTTCTTCCATATTATGTTTCCCCTGTAGTTTGCCCATTTCGAAAATGCTTTTCAGTCAATTTTCATGTCCCATTTAAAATCTGGCTACGTTGAAAATAAAAAAAATATGTTAGTGTTGGATAGTTCACATATCTATGTGAGCTGTTGTAGACAGGTCTATGGTCCTGGCCATAGTTGGCAGCCATGCAGTGTGTCGTATGTCAGTCATATGCCACCTAACTCGGAGACACTTGTATGCTTGTAATGAAGGCTTAAGCGGGATTTATAGATTGACGGACTGTAAACGTATACTTCACGTAGACGCACTGGATACGTAACGAACGGTATGTAAAAATTGTTGCAGTTATAAATAAACGGAACGGAAATTTTGCGCATGGGCAAAGGTAACGTACTCGCGACATTCAAATTAACCTAGAAATTATACAAATCATCTACAGCCTGTGTCCTATGTTGTTTTGAGCTTTAAATTTTGTATTATACATTCAAAAACACAACATTAAATGACAGCTGATAGCCACGCTGACATCACACAAAATTCTTTCCTTTGATTGGTCGGACGTAACAACGCACTGTAAAAAGATAAAAGTTGGCCAACTCTTCCGTTCCAGTCCGTTCCCCTTACGTTACGTCATGCACTTACGTTCCTTTATAAACAAGGTACGTAAATTCTGATAGTTGATCTTTTCACAGTGCGTCTACGTTTACAGTACGTCAAACTATAAATCCGCCTTTATACACGCTAGAGCATGGATACTAGATATAAGGAGCACAAACTTGTATAGGAAAAATCTCGAAAAAGTGTCCAGCGGTAAGGTACAAATAGTAGATGGCGCGAGAGTAGCTAGCGATTAAAATTACAGAGTGAAGTTTGCTGAACAAGTTAACCTAACAAAAAATGAAAATAGTGTTTATTTTATAGAAGTTTTTATAAAAATTTACAATGTGAAAAACGTGTGTCGTGAAAAGTTATCCAACTAGAAGTGAAGTTAAAAATAAAAACAATTACACACCCCAGGCCCTGTCTTATTTTCGAACAACAGTAAGTGGTTGATGTAGGACTCTCGGGTTAGGTTTATTGTTTTCATTACTATTTTGCAACACAATTGCCTATATAATGATATTGAAGAAACTTACCTTTAACCAAACAGCACCAGCTACGGGAAATACTTATTTTTTCCTTGAAATTTGCTAAAACCAAGCATAAAAGGTAACCGAATGAAAATAAACAAACCCTCCATTTACATAACCTAAAATTTAACACGTCAAACATGATTTTAATCGCTAGCCTCCCCAGCGCCACCACAATTTTCCTAATTTCGACGGACACTTTTTATATACAGAGTTTGTGCTCCTTATATCTAGTCTCCATGCGCTAGAGGCAAATTTTCTGTTCTCTATGTACGGACGATACAGGCCGTTGAACGTTTGATACATACAGCAAAGTGTTGTATAATGCACCATTATATCATTTCAATTCGGACGTTCACAAAACCATAGGTTAATCGTCATTATTTTCAAACTTATAATATATGATGTTTTAGTTTATAGGTTATGTTATTTTTTCTTGCGTTAGTTAACAGTTGAAATATAGTGCAAATTCTAACTGCGATTGGTTAAAAGGATCTAGTAGACGTCCTTAACTAGTGCACGAAGAGATGCAATAATTTCGTATAACAATCAAGTTTATATTTTAGAGTAATTTAATAATTGTTTATTGGAATTCGGAATGGCCAGGAGAACACATGAACCTTGACCACCTGTTGCGCCGTAAGGAAGGAGATTTTCAATTACTTTTCCTTTTGCCTCTTCGTTTAAATTAGCCACACATTAACCTTTATTTGTAGAATACGAGCTGTGGAAGTATTAGAGTCCATAAAATGAACAAAAAGAATAAAAATCTCTGTTGTCAGACGTAGTTCAATTTCACCAACTTGATAACTGAATTCTTCGATGGTGAACAAAATACCGATCAATATCGGTTGTTGTTTTTCTTGTAATTAACATTCAGTGAAAGTGACTAACTATTAGAAAACTAATCATAAAAAATAATCAGCTGAATCTGCGCTTATATGGCATTACCCTTGATTCATTTTACCATATAAACTATCAACGAATACCGTCATTACTAAATTTGAAATTCCTATTCATTTGTATTCGCGCATGCGACTTTTTAATGAATCATTACTGCTTAATGCGCTTCCTTATTTCATTAGAAGTCAATTCCATCGATTCCTGATAATATACGGTCAAATTATGTAGGTACATAGATATACAGGGTGAGTAATAACTACTTACACTGTTGGACAAATATTCATTAACATTTAACACTTGCGACTTAATTTCCACGGATTTTGAATTTTACTAAACCTGCGTCCATTTTGATCTCGATATCAACTAATAGAATTATATTTTTTTTTATCATAAAATACTCTTTAATATCTGCAATTTTGTCCAATCGTTTTGAAATTTCACAAAATAAGCTTAATTATCGTACATACCTTTATTTTGGTATTAAAAATTCAAGGTCTAAGATCGTTTCAGTTTTTTTGGCATATCTCTTTTTCTCTCTCCAATGGTATTTGTATTGATTACAAAAGTTGTTGAGGATACAATTTCCAACCGTTTTTGAGATAGAGGGTACAGAGTGCATACCCATACGTATAGTTGTGAGTAAAATTAGTTTGCACTGATTCACAATAAAATAATAGTATGCGGCAAGGTCTCTTTGAGGATTAAAAAGTCGAAAAGATAAAAAAATGTCATAAATAATTTCGAGTCTTGACCTGCCCACAAGCGAACCATTGATTCTTATTGGTGCAATGTAGCTTCCGATTGGTCTATTCAAAATTCACTTGAATTGTTAGTCAACATTGACTGTGAATGTCCCAGGGTGGGCTTAGTTCATTTCTGTTCTTTACGAGATATTGTGTTCTTAGATGTTGCTGTGATTGAGATTTTGTTTTATTGACTAAAACTATTCTATTGGTAATCATAAAAATTATGGCTTTTTGGCGACCATTCGAAGAGGAAGATATTGTTAAAGGCTATAGGTTATCCTGCGGGATCCTGCAATAATGAAAAATCTGTCTGAAACCGGCTCTGCTTCTGCTTACAGTTTTTTTTATTTAGCCGACAAATTGTGAAACGTTACAAATTAATTTCACTCACAACTATATCTTAGCGCAAGGTCAATCGTGAATCTCGATCTATTTTACGGTTTTTTACGGTAACTAAGATATCTGTATCATCAGTATATGGAACATATTATTTTTAATGTGATTTGATGTATAAATATGGGTGAAAGCTGTCGATGTATATCACCCGGAAAATGTAATTAATTTTTTTCAAAAAAAAAAACGATATCTTGTACAACATGTGATAGATTATAAGCAAATGATCGATAGCGTTAATGAACGAAATTTGAGCTCGAAAAGAGGAGACACAAGGAAATGATAAATTGCGTTTTTAATTGGGTAACTATATATTTCATTATCATTAAGTAAAAATTGTACTTACCTTTAAACATGGTTCCATTAGAAATAATAGCATCCCCACTGAGTAACTGAGTACTTAATTGATTAATTTTGGATCAGAAACATGATGCCTTAAAGAATATACCTACAGGATATTAAAAATATAAAATCCGTCTTTCTTAGAAATGAAAGTGGCTACTTAAAATTAAACTTAGTTATATAATTATATTTGAATCTTACATCCGTCAAATCTAACACTCCATCTTGTTTGTACTTTGGTTTTTATACCTTGTTAAACAGTGAATAAATAAATACATCAACAAACTTATTTAACGAGCCGTACGTCAGTTCACACTCGGATTGGACACGGTATAGTTATGTACAGTGTGTAACGACCTTAACTCGCTATTAATAAAGCTAAAAATGCGTACTGATGACCTTAAAGATAAAATGTAAACAATACTCATGCTATTACAATAGAATAGGCATCTATAACTTCCAAACAATTTTTGTTTTTCATTATTATACACGCCAAGGAACGAATATATTTGAATATAGATAGTAGTGGTTGAATATTTGACGGTATTATCTATGAAAGCAAGGAAATCTCTTACAACATTGTTTATATCAGTAAAGTAAATGGTAAAAAAAATAAAAAAAAACCACCTCTTACTTCTCTGGGATAAGATGGTATGATGAAAAGGTGAAACTTTTCAAAGACATTCGTTACGGAATTAAGCAACAAGAAGGAATGGGATCCAAATACCATAACCAGATTTGGAAAGAATGCAATTCAATGGTAGGTACACAGACGGTTAAAAAGCAATAGAAGGAGGGGGGATAGGAGTGTACGGGCCAGGAACCAAACACTGAAAGCTTGGGAAAAGCCCCAAGTATCTTTCAAGCGGAAATTAGCCATTAGAAAGTGTGCCCAGTTCAATATTGACAAAATATTATTCAAGTTTTGTTGTTGTTTTTAGTTTTTATATTAATATATCATGAAAGTTAGGTAGTAAATGAGTTCTTCACCACTAAATCTATTATCAAAATATATGGAGTTTGACACGTGGCACTAACTTCAATTTTCATTGGCGGAGCTGCGAATCACGAATAACGAGATATAAAATTTGCTTACTTGAGGCAACATCAACGGTTTATAAACGCATGTATGTTTTATTTTTTAGCAGCAGGAATCACGAACAACGAATAGCAAACAACAGAGTTTATAAATCCAGCTTATAGTTGAGTCGCACATTACAAAACGTTTGTTTGTTTGAAACTACGAAAATAAGTCCTTAAAAACTTCATTTTATTTTCAACTGATTAAGTTTATTTTTCTCAACCACACTTTACGTTTTTTTCCTGTCGCCAGTATTCAGCATAAATTACAATACTTTTCGTTGTGTAACTTTGTATTTTCATTTAACTTTTTTGGATGCCAACCGCATTTTAAAGTTGGCTGAACTTTCCGGAGGTTTCTCAAGTCTATCACCAACGTTTTAATTGGCGACACTGGAAAATTAATTGTACATGTATATAGACAAAAACTAAATTAACGACCTTTCAATGTATATAATTGATGAAATTAATTAACTAATTATATAATTCTTCGGGGTTTGAGTCTATTTATAAATTTTAGTAGGTTATGTATGGTTTTTGTGGTGACATTCACTGTTTTTGCTAATTTACTCCATGAAGTCTTACAAAATTTCGTGGAAAGGACGTTTTAATGTTAACCTTCGGTTTTGGAGGTCTGGTATCAGCCACAATGTAATATTGGAAGAAATAGGCAAAGCCGAAGAAAAGAGAAGATCTGGAAAGATCTAGTAGGTCTTAGACAATCAAAGATTCTGATGGGTGGCTGCAACCCGTTGAGATCAAATGAATGTTTAGGTCAAAGTAAAACTGTACTAAGAGTTTTAACAGGGATCCTAACGGGACATTGCCGCGTGAACGGGCACCTGGAAAAGCTCAAAATAGTGGAGGAAGAAGAATGTAGATTCTGTGGCATGGAAGAAGGAATCTCCAGGTTGAAGCCTGTATATATCCTAAAATTCCTCAGGGAAATAAGACTAAGGGAGCCACTAGTCTTTGAGACGTTCCTCAGGAACTAAGTAGAACTAAGGAAGCACAATAGATCTATTAGCTCTCAGGGAATGTCACCCCATCATACATACATAAAACACTCGGTATTCTTAATACATAATTAACTGACCGTTAAGACTTATATAATACATTTCTTGGCATATCAGTCTACAATACAAAAAACCGGTAAATTGTTTAGGAAGATATCTACATTTCAAGTACTAGCTGAGTTTGAGAAAATTGGGATGATTTTCAAGGAATATATCGTTGTCTGCGAAGAGACATTTGAAAGGAGAATAATACCCTAAGGCTAGAATAGTTAGAACAGACAGTAGGCTGTAATAAAATAAGTAACCCTTGAAATTACACTGATTACTGATAAGAAAGTTGGTGACAGCCATGACAGTGTATTTACGTATCTGGCGATTAGAGGGAATGACTATAAGCCATATCTATGCTATTCTGTATAAAGGGGTAATCAAAAGTTAAGGGTGAAAATTTTTAAAGAATTTAGAACATTTTAATAGTCATTTTTGGAATTTTATCAGTGGATTTCCATATATGAAGTGGGGTTTGGTTATAATTGCAACTACACACGCATGGTCAAACATTCGTAGAGTCTATTTTCGGCTCAAAATTGAGATTCATACTCTCAGAAAATGAAAGAATACCTATGGAAAAACATCAGCGGAGACGTATCTATGATATTTTGTATACAGGATGCTCGAAAAAATTAATCTTTTGAACCTTGAACTTTAGAAAATGTTTTCGAAATCTACGGGGACGACTTAGTAGATTTCCATATATAAAAGTGTCTGGAAAGACTCCCAGATAATGAAATAATATGAAAAAAATCACCATAGTTTACTGCACGTGAAAGATTTACACCAACCATGCTTCAGTGCCGATCTATATCCGTTTAATTATCAATTCTATTCTAAGATGTCTTTATTAATTAATTTGAAAAAACAAAATTCCCTTGGGTTCTGTTAAATAATTGTTCTCGAAGCCAATGCTTCTATTTCCATATTTTTTAAAATAATAATATAAATATAGCTAGGATTTTCTATTGCCCCTTCTTTCTTCGATCTCCTTCTTCAAAGTGGCTTCTTCTCATAGTTCTGTCTACCGTCTCTCCTGATAGTGAGTGCTTATTAACAAAACTTAAACGATCTTGAGTGAAATCTTAATTGAAATCATAAGAAATCCCTCAGCAGAAACCTTCATCTTGGAGTTTTCCTAGAAACTCACTAAATATTTTTCATTATAAAGCTTTAACAAACATTTTTTATCGGTAGCTGTCTACAACAAATAGTATTTACTGAAATCAACAGATACAGTTTAATTTCCATGACAAATACATGGTGTCTCTAAATTCATGCAAAAAAATTCGAGAGATATGCATGAAAAATCTTTAGCATGTCCCCAGATCAGGGGACTGTTTAGAAAATCTATTAACCCTGGCTAACCATAATAGAGTTACTCTTAAGTGGGTTCCGGGGCACAAGGGCATTGTAGGAAATAAAAAGGCAGACATATCCTAGCAAAGCTAGGGTTTGAGACTGGATTCACTGGTCCTGCCAGTATTTGGGGTATCTAAAACTTCTGCACGTGGTTGTATATCTCGGTGGACTCAAACTAAACACCAGTCGTACTGGAGACACGTGCCAAAACAGGAACACAGCAAACTCCTGGTCAATAAACCCTCGGAGACGCTTACCAATGAAATACTTAACCTTAGCAGGGGCAGGATGAGGATAGTAACGGATTTACTCACCGGTCACTATACCCTTAGGAAGCACATGCATACAATCGGCATATACACTGTGTCCGTAAAGTATGGAACAAATTCATTTTCAGCTAAACAGGCCATTTTTAGAAATAATTCTGAAACATGTCGATTTTTGATTTTAATTTACCGTATTTTAAAATAATAATCTAATATACAGGGAAAGTAATTTTTTTTAAATAGAACACCCCCATTTTGTCTCAATTTTCGGATTACTCTAGCTGAGCTGATTCCAAAAATGTATCACATGTTGATTCCAATTGGCACAGGGTGGACAAAAATTAACAATATTATCAAAAATACTTATTGTCTAACGGACAGAATATGATGAAATACATGACTTTATAAATGTTCGAACTTCAGCCCTTGCTGTATTTGACAGTAACCCAAACGGTGTACAAATTCTTGTTGAACCTTGTTTATTGTGTCTTGAGAAATATTGTTTAGTGCTGTCCGAATTCTCTCTTTTAATTCTTGAATATTTGCTGGTTTCGTTTGATACACAGCATTCTTCAGATGGCCCCACAAAAAATAATCCAAAGGATTGAAATCTGGTGATCTCGCTGGCCATTCAATAGGTCCACGTCTACCAATCCACGTGCAATTTTCACGCACCGTTGGGGAATCGTGCTTCTGTATTCCAGGCAGAAATCTACGCTATCGATATGTGTGTGCAACTGAATATTGAAAGGGGGTACAGGGGTCAAAAGATCCTAATTCTCTCCGATAGTCAGGCAGCATTAAAAGCTTTAGCATGTCCTCAGATCAGATCTAGACTGGTCTGAGATTGTCTACAGAAACTTAAAACCCTGGCTAACCAAAATAGAGTTACTCTTAAGTGGGTCCCAGGGCATAAGGGCATTGTAGGAAACGAAAAGGCAGACATCCTAGCAAAGCTGGGGTCTGAGACAGCATTCACTGGTCCTGAACCAGTATTTGGGATATCCAAAATTGCTGCACGTGGTTGTATATCTCGGTGGACTCAAACTAAACACCAGTTGTACTGGAGACCGTGCCAAAACAGGAACACAGCAAACTCCTGGTTAAAAAACCCTCGGAGAAGCTGACCAATGATATACTAAACCTTAGCAGGGCCCAAATAAGGATAGTGACGGGTTTACTCACCGGTCACTTACTCTAAGGAAGCACATGCATACAACCGGCATATTTAGGGAGGAACCTATCTGTCGGTTGTGCATGAAAGAGGAGGAAACAGCCTCTCACATTATTTTTGATTGTGAAGCACTATCTCACTGGAGATATAGACTCCTAGGACTAGAATTTCCAAGGGAGGATTTCTCCAAGAAGAACCTAGTGAAAAGTCTGCTGAGCCTGATAAGGGCTACTGGTCTCTTCACATAAACGGCACAACCAAGAGCACAAAAAGCCTTAAGGCTGAGGTGCAGAGGACTCTAAGCCTTTGACTGATGGTGCTGAACCAATCAATCAATCAATCATGTATGAAATCCTTGCGGGATATTACTTTTACTTTCTTGAAATTCTCTTCGAGATGAGATATCCAGCGTTGAATGTCGTTGTATTGTTATTGGATGAAATCAGTTTGAAATAAAAGCTTTTTTAATGCGTTTCAAATCCAGTGAAACATAATGCTTTTTCAATTTGATTTTCCATATTAGTCGACGATTGAAATCGGTTCGTTCTTGGCTTCTCCTGTTTTACTATAAATTTCGTTTTTAGCTAATATCATTCGATATCTACCAAAGTATCTGTTGACATTTTATGATTACCTTCATAATATTTTTGAATTCTCGTATTTATTTACAATAATTTCTAGAGATCAATTTTTATTAAGTTTATTTTATGTACCTAGCTCGATATTTTTATTAATCTTTTAATTATATATAAGTATAATATGTTTTCTCTGAAAAATGGAAGACACTTGTTTTCCTTTTACTCCAAAATAATAAAGTGTCATTCATCAGTGTCACTCTGAGTTCACCTTTCTCTTTATTCTCCCACAGCTATTTTCATCAAGATATTAATTTGGTCACTTTTGAAAGCTCAACTAATAGGATAAATTAATGTGTTATGTAATAAAAATTATGTGTGTGGATAAATCATTCTTAATTCCACAATGATATATTTCTGAAACGATAATTACATCTTGTCTTTCGAAATACAACAAAAATTATATACTACCACAATTTAACTGTTTTTGTTCCATTTATTTCATTTTTTGTTCTATAAACACGCAGTTTGTGTTACAAATTAGAAATATTTATAGGTTAGGTTTTAGAAGGGTGGATTAGTATGATTCATTGAATTTATACAGGGCATGTCCACCAACTTACAGTTGACAATACCTCCAAGGGTTGTTTTGTATTGATTTAATTATCCATTTTATTATAGTCACATGTACTACAGTCATATGTAGTTTTTAAAACGTATTTTTACCATAAATCCTACAAGTTTTACAATAGGTTATGGGCCCAGACGTTCCAAACAATTCTGAAGTCTCTGAGAATCATTTTGGGTATTTTAAGTAGTGCCAGAGGTACCGGTTTGAGCGAACTTTAATTTTTTCTTCACTGCACGATGTCAGGATATCAGCTGCCGCCGATAGAAAAGCTTCGAGGAAGAGGAAACTACGATACTTGGAAGTTCGCAGTTTAAACATACCTGGAGCATCAAGAGTTATGGGATTCGGTAACAGAACAGGTACTGCAGTAGATGCAAAGAAAGACGTAAAGGTACGATCCCAAGTTATTCTTTTGGTTGATCCGTTGAACTACGTTCATGTTCAGTCTACCAAAACTGAAATGGAAGTATGGGAAAACCTTGGTAGTGCTTTCCAGGACAGTGGTTTAACCAGACGTGTCGGACTTTTGCGTATCTTAATCACAACTTCGCTAGAAAACAGTGATTCGGTAGAAGATAACACGATTATTACCACTGCTTACAAGTTGTCAAACATTGATCTAAAAGTAAGCGACGAATGGATAGGTACCATATTGTTGGCAGGCCTACCAGAAAGCTACAAACCTATGATTATGGGAATAGAAAGCTCAGGTACCCCAGTGACCGTTGATTGTCTCTTTATGTTGTAAAATAGTTTGTAATAAGGAGGGGAGAATTGTTGTGACCTTTTATTAGACTTGTTGATATTAATCATAAAATAACGTTTGTCAATAAATATAAAAAGTAATAAATGTCTATTTTCTAAAAGATGGAAATAATTCAGTTCCAATCATTAGTTTAGATCCTTCTCAGAATCATAATAATATTCTTCAACCATTTTAATACATAACCACAAATTATCCAGATTAATGACATTTCCATAGAACATTTTCATCATGAAACACAAACAATACAATCAAATTGTTAAGAAAATAGAACCCGTTTTATTTTTTTTTACAATTTGACAGGGTAGACAATCTTTAATACAATTTTGAATTCTAGACTAAACAATTTGAATTGTTCCAAAACTTGAACTAAATATTGCACAAGAAATTGTCTAATGACCTTTAAAAAGTACAAATCAAAAATTATTAAGAACCATGTTTTGAGCAAAGAACGGTTGTTTATCATCAGATTCACGGAACATATTGTATATTCCGTGTCAGATTCCTCATGTCGCGTGGACTTACCCTATTTCACCCGAGATTTCACCAAATAGATTCTCAACGTGGCATATGTTTTAAAATATTTTGTATATCTTCTGTAAGTTCCTTGTGGTGTATTAATTACTCTTTTTTGTTAATTGTCTTGAGAAATTAGCAATAAAAAATTATTCTGTATAGTTCTGAGTCAGTGTCCCATGTAAAACGCCGCGTTATTGTCGTACATCGCCATCTATCATACGTTTTACGAAACCCAGCGCTTATGGCGGCACTTTTATGAATATTTTTTCACAAAAAATTGCTGAAAAGCTTCCAAATGTTATAGTACAGTATCTGTAGTTCATTTTTGGCAGGGGAATATCTAGATACTCCGTTTAGCTGTTTACAAAGAATTGATAAAGTAGCTTCAATGATCTTTCCAACCAAAATCTTCATATTCCTCCATTAAGTAATGATAATATCTAGTATTTTATAATTATAACTTGAAATCAGATGGATAGCTGCAATATTTCATAATTAGTCCAAATTATTAATGACCGAAATACATGCCAAATTATTTTAACATCAATCATAACCAAGAAACTGCCAACACCAGCTAACTAGTATAACGCATTTACTCACGCATTATTCGTGTCTCAAGCAGTCTAGAAATAAATCGATTTACTAAAATTGGCAGACTATTAATTATTAAGCTAATGCTTCAAGACAAAAAATATTTTTAGATTCCATTCCACCGCTATGTTTCCAATCCAAAACCAAACTAAATTCCAAGTTTTGAAGCTGGCTATATGAACTCATCTCAGAAATATGTTACTGATGTTTTAAATAAATTTGTAACTAAAGTCGCTTTATAGTTTTGAGTTGAAATATTTCTTCTAATGAAAATTCCCTTTACATATCAAAACTAGGAATGTGACTCTTGTAATTATACTTGAAATGCGAATGTAGTATTATGCAAGATATGTTATTTAATATAACAAACTGGTTAATCATAACCGGTATGTCTGTCAAAATAGTTTCAATTTACGATTGGCAACAACACTAATTTAAGCAGTAATCAAATGAAGGAACTACGTTAATGTTTTTTAAAATATTTGTCAATTTATACTTCCATCCCCACGTGAGGACATGGTTCGCCCAAGAATAATTAAAGGATTTCAAAACTCATAAGAGTTCTCTACATTAAGTCTTCGCATTTGATTGGTATAGTCGGGGAGGTGGATAGCCTAAACATTTAAGTAGTTCAAGATTCTTTCTTCTCGACACTTAGCAAACTTGTGGCTAACAGAATCTACTTCCAAGTTCCGAAGGCTACAAAGACGCATTGATAGTGCTCCTTAGTACTTTGAGGCTTTTTTTTCTATTACTCCTACCTCTCATGTCATCAATTCCTTCTCCACCTAATCATTCTCTTCACTACGTCACTTACCTCCATCCATTCCTCCTTTCCCCTCAACATTATCTCCACCATGGTCTCGTCTAGTTTCTTTTCCAATTTCTTCAGCACCTCCTCGTTCTTCCAGCATCTAAACACATGCCCGACATTATCCTCCACTTCACATCTCTCGCACACTCCAGTCTCTCTTTTCCCAATCTTGTGGAGGTACCCTACTCTCGACCCATGCCCAGTGAGTACCTGTATCAAGAAGTAGTTTATTTAGTTTAAACCAAAAATGTCAAGACTGTTAAGTAAAAAAGAAGACATATTTTACCATTTTAACGTGGTATGCGGAGTTAATTATATAATGGTGATCATATAACGTTGTAAGAAGTATTTCACATACTTTATATCGTTGAAGTCTTAGTTGTATAAAATTTTAATGCAATAGTGTCCATTGGATACTCAAAGTATGAATGGGATTTCTAGATAATTGAACGTTTCTGGTTTTTTTCAAAAACTGAGAAAAACTTCTGGAATTGCACACATTGCCAAATGTTTCTATAATCTGTATAAAGTTTATGGACACTGAAAATATCCTGAGAAAATGGAGCAGGAAGCGGTTGGTAGATAAATTACCAAAAAAGACACTTCTTATTAATAAAAAGACTCTCATCCATATTCCATATCCATAACAAAGTGTCTCTGCTCTAGCAATTTTCGTATGGATGGCAATGAAAGAACAAGGAAGGGTACCATTGGTGTCTCATTTAAAATTTTCCAAACATACAGTGAAAATCTGGGCTTTAAGAAGAGTTTCAGGCATGTAGCATAATTTTCCAGGATCGGCTTATCTGATCTGATCAGATAAGTTGGCAGAGTAGGGCAACCCCACAGCTTCTAGGCCGCATTGGGCCGTTTGTGTAGGTATCCAGTCTATGGTTATAACATAGTTGATAACGTCCCCAAAAGGAACTTCTCTCAGAAAGGCTGATATAAAACAAAACAAGCCGAACACGGATTTACGGATGGATGATAAAGCCGAGCAATCAAAAAGGACATGCTCCACCGTCTTATATTTTTGCTGCTGCATTGTCAGGATAGTACAGTATACTTCCCACTTTTTTTAATTCATTGTGAGTATGTTCGTGCACTAGGCTTGCAACTGCTACAAACGTTACATTGGCGTAGCAGGAAGGTTCAAAAAGCTTTTTAGCTGCTGCATTTCTAGCCAGGCCATCATCTATGCGGTCACCTATAGACTTACCATGGCGATTGATCTACGACATTGTTGTTTGCGTCAACCAAGGATGATGATATTCCAGTAGTAGAAGTGATTACCTTCGAAGGATGTCTCCAAACAACCGGGGGCATGACCTATGCTGTTCAAAAGGCTTTTTACCAGGTCCCTGTCGTCTGAGTCCCCATATATTAAGACTTGGAATGTCAACGTGTCGAATTTCCCGAGAAAGTAATGAAGCAGCTGAGCATATACCTTCTGTTTGCATCGCTACAGCCAAAATATTTTCTCATCCCAGACAGATAAACATACCGGCTTTATTAAAAAACTGAATTTGGTAAAATATGATAAGGTATAAGCTAAAATAGACTCTTTCAAGTTGCAATCAAGGGTTTATTAGAACTACGCAACCTTATTTCCTCTGGCAACAGAACATTGAAGATATTCCCTTATTTTAACGTTAAATCTGATTGTAATATTGATCGTGAATGCCAGTCTAATTTACTTTAGTGACATGCACAAAAACTTCCAATCCTTCTACGATTTAAATCTGTTAAAAAACGTTCAAAACAATACCGGAAATTCTGTCACATAGATTCCGGTCGGAATTCCATGTGTACCTCAACTCTCTTGAATCACGTCTAGGGTTTTGAACAACCCTTGAAAGGAAAAAAGTCGCACTCTCGTTCACGTGCTAACGAGCTATTGAGAGTGCAAGTCACCGTGTTAAAGTGTGAAAGATTTATGTCGCGTAAATAATGATAGTAACATAGCCCTTGAAGAATATCGAAAAGCCGCAAAAAATGTGGGACAACTACTTGTACTTACCCGTCACATGTTTTCAACTTTTTATTTAGGTCTTTAACGGATGGATGTGGGTGAAAGGTGTAGATGCGTCATAATAAATATCTAAGACTTTATCATGATTATATAACTCATGTTCTAATGAACCAATACAATCCTTGAATTTCCCTTAGTTACGACGTATTGATAAGTGAATATACCCCTTGACGACGTGATATAATGGTCTTGGTGTTTCGCCTCCTGCCATATTGTGATCATTTCCATAGTAACGGGCAAGCTTAATGAAGTGTCAGTTAATTCTTCAAAATGCAGCGCTTTGGTTTCATTTCAAGTGGTGAAATTGATCAAGAAATTGAAAATTTTACATCAGATTATTAGTTATACAGATTGCGAAAGGGCTTTTCGAACCGTACGATTTACACAAGCACGACAAGGAAAATATGAGAAAAACAGCTTGGAAGAGAGAGAAAAAACTGTGCGTGGCCAGCGAGGGCGTGTATTTAGTTCCAGAGACCAGCGCAGACTAATTTGTACAAATGATATTTTTGTCTCGTCATCGTTGACTCCTTTTCGAGCTCATGCACTTTTGGGAAAAACCACCTCCATCCGGCAACAGTGTCATTTTCAAATACAATAGCATGCGCTTCCAACGTAATCAACGTTTGTAGCGAAAAGACCTAGGAATAGCAACGGACTGCCTAAGTCTGACGTCACTTTTCCAAACAAACCGAGTGCGACTGTGCGAGTGTGAATTGCCACGTGAGATTTTTAATTTTTCGGAAGTTTTCTGTTTGGTGTTGATATTATTGATATATTATCTCTGCTGTTGATTTAGTTTTATATGAGAGTGATCGGTATTAGAGACAAGTAAAAAGTGATGAATTGAAGACGTTTTTATAAGAAAATACCTATATAAATAACTATATAGCAATCGGTCAATTTAAAATATCTTATGTTGTTTGGACACTTGGACACACGTGGTTTGTGTTGGGCACGCGCATTAGATTTGTTTGGAAAAGTTAATAGGAGGAGTCTTCTGCTGTGACGTCAGAGCTTAGGCAGTCCATTTAAATGTGAATTCTCTCTGTAAAGGACACTGTTGCCGGATGGAGGTGTTTGGTTTTGCCTAATAGTGCATGAGCTCGAAAAGGAGTCAACGATGACGAGACAAAAATATCATTTGTACAAATTAGTCTGCACTTCTGGCAACAGCGGTTGAAATGGGGGCGCAGTGGACATTCGGCCGGCCTCTGGAACTGAATACACGCCCTCGCTGGCCACGCACAGTTGTTCTTTCTCTCTCTTTAAAGCTGTTTTTCTCATATGTTCCTTGTCGTGCTTGTGTAAATCGTACGGTTCGAAAAGCCCTTTCGCAATCTGTATAATCGTAACGAATACCAACTCGAGCATAGACAATATTTTTCGATTATTTACCTCTTTACTCGACGTATTTCGCGAAACACCACTCGAGATGCGCTCTCGTTATATTTCGCCAAATACGTCTCGTGACTCGGTGAATAATCGAATATTGTCTACAATATACTCTTGTGATATTATAACTGAATATTTAATGATACATATACAGGTACATGCAAAGAGAAACGATGCACTGTTTCTAAACACCTTGTATAAAAGAAGTGTAAAATAAATAGAAATGGATATACAAATTGTATATACATCAAGAAACGAATTTGCAATGTCACTTTTAAATATAGAAAAGCCTCTATACATATAAAATAAAGTTATGTAAGTATATTTGTGGTATTCGTTTTTTATTCCTTTCCTCGAAATATTGACATACTCTAAGGACGATGTTCTCATGTTGATATTAAAATGTCAAAAACACTTAGCTGGACATTTAAAGACATCTAAGGATACTCCGGAAAGGACCGGACAAGAAGGAGAACTTCAATAAACACGGCTTACATTAGACGACATACGACGCGGCTGAGAAACATCAAAGTCCTATATAAGGAAAGCACACATCAGAGATTGGTAAGGTCAAGATTTTGAGAAAATAATTACTTCACTGGTCTATTTAGTTGCTAGGTGTCGTTAGGTGGCGCGCATGTTGATACAGAGCTATGGATGGTTACTAGATCTGGGAACTGTTTAAAAAAAAAGCGCGAACTACGGAGCAGCTTGAAAAAGCGTTCGTATCCTTAGCCTACTGTTCAGCTACCAAGATAACACTTAAAATACTAGATGTCGTTCATAACAATGCTGTTCGTATTATCTTTGGGGCATATAGAACTTCTCCTATAGAAAATCTTCAAAGGAAATTGGGCGAACCTTCACTTCATGAAAGACGACGATCTATGAGTCTTGCATACGCTTCCAAAAATAAACACAATATAGCAGATATTTCCTCACCACTGATTCATTACAAAACACACCAATCTTTAAATTTAAGAGTCAACAAATTTTGAGATCCATAAACATACCATACATCTCTTAATCACAAAATCAACAAAGCTTCACTCCTCCATGGCTCATACCACTTCACTTACTAACCCACGACAAAACTGAAACCAATCCAAAAATTATTATCAACGCCTTTCACAGTACGTGGTGGAGATTGTTGCAGATAGAACAAGATACAGACAAAGTAGAGAGGGAATCATTAAAAAAAAACCACCTCTTCACTTCTTAGAAATCAGACAACCTGGGACATGCCACCAGATGGTATGATGAAAAAGTATAACTTTTCAAAGAAATTCGTTACGGAATTAAGCAACAAGAAGGAATGGGATCCAAATACCATTACCAGACTTGGAAAGAATGCCATTCAATGGTACACAGACGGCTCAAAAGCAATAGGAGGAACTGGAATAGGAGTGTAAGGGCCAGGAACCAAACACTCTGAAAGCTTGGGAAAAACCCCAAGTATCTTTCAAGCGGAAATTCACGCAATAAGAAAGTGTGCCCAGTTCAATATTGACAAAGAATATAGAAGGCAAAGGATTATCATAATGTCTGATAGTCAAGCAGCCATTAAAGCGCTGAGTTCTTGTGTAATCAGTTCCAAAATAGTGTGGGAATGCCTAGGCAAACTTAATGAACTAGGCGAGAATAATTTAGTCACCTTACTGTGGATTTCAGGACACACTGGAATAGAAGGAAACGAAATATCAGGTGAACTAGCGAAGAGGGGGACTGAATCACCCTTTTGGGGGCCGGAACACTTTTGCGGAATCAGCTCCAATGTAATATTGGAAGAAATAAGTGAAGCCGAAGAAAAGAGAAGATCTGACCATTGGAACTATCCAGTAGGGCTTAGGCAATCTAAGATTCTTCTGGGTGACTACAGCCTGTTGAGATCAAATGAATGCATAAGTCAAAGCAAAACTGCACTAAGAGTTTTAACAGGAATCCTAACGGGACATTGTCGCCTGAATGGGCATCTTAAAAAGCTCAAAATAGTGGAGGAAGAAGATTGTAGATTTTGTGGAATGGAAGAAGAAACCTCCATCCACATACTTGCGAACTGCACAGCAATTCAGAATCCTAGGGCACAGTACCTGGGAGACTACTGGATATAAGAGGTACAGTTACCTAAGTTGAAGCCTGCAGATATCCTAAAATTCCTCCAGGACTAAAGAAGCTACTAGTCTCTGAGACTCTCCTTAGAAACTAAGTAGAAGTAAGGGGGCACAATAGATCTTTTAGGTCTCAGTGAATGTTACCCCAAAATACATACATACATACATCCTAATCACGCTCCTATTTACTCAGATGCATTGAAAGCAGCCATTATTGCACCTAACACATGCTTAAAATATAAATTACCACCAGAATCAACTGTGACAGGAGAGCTTTCTGCAATATATATGAATTTTTCCACCAATCACAAAACTTTCGGTTGATCGTATCGTCGGATAACGGATCTGTGGAAATCCACCTTTAATCCAATTTTCACTATTTTCACAAAGCAAACAAAGTTTAAATACTCCCGTTGTATTATCGATCATTTTGGAAACATCCTCTACTTACGGAAATAAAACAAATGTTAGTTTACCATTTTTTTGAATAACACACCCTCTTTTTCCCCCTTCTTACAATCCATCCTACTGGAAATGTTCTGTGTTAAAATTGCTGCCAGTTCGCAAACCTAACCTTTTTTATGAAGTATATTACCTTTTTATATGATTATGCCGTAAATTTTATTTTTAGTATGAATAAATTTTTCCAACTTAAGTATATGTAACGTACGTCAAAAACAAATTAAAGAGTTATATGCCATTGCAAAACCGCTTTTATGATGCCGTAAAACTGTGAAACTATTCGATGCATTTTCCCAAAGCATCTGCAGAAGGTTATGATCCGTTTTTGTTATGAAAAATAACACTGGACCTAGGCTGTACAAAAACTTATTGTGCTACGCAAGCTCCGACCAATTCCGAACTAATTCTTTCAAATTTTATAATTTAAATGTAACTTACAACATTGTTTTTACCTATTCGAGAAAAATGTTCAATCCAATCTAATTAGCAAATTACATTTTCAACTCGGACATGAAAAGAAGGAGAGCAGTTTGTAAGATGAATAAGAACATCTTTAACCTAACTTTTAGAAATATATGGCTGCGATCATCAGGAGCATGAAAACTTTCATGTTTTTGTAGGTAAATCTTGAAGTACATTTACTTAAGAAATTGGTTTTTGTTTTTCAAACAAATCTTCCATTTCAACTCTTTTGAATCTTTGCAAAATGTCTTCCCAGTTGCAAGAGTTACGCCAAATGATTAGAATTTATATTTTTCTTGGCCATAACCCTTTCTCATTGCAAATCTGAACAAAACAAACGTTGATAGTTCTATGTTCTATACTTATATACTTTGTTTCTATGAATTAAAAATGTCCTATCCCTATCAACCTAAATCGTGGATATTTGCTGGTAAAGTGAAAATAAACTCAGTTGGATCAGAACCACACGTAGAATAATAAACTGAATTTGAATTATTTAAAAACGACTTTTACTATTCACTCGACATTTCATAGGGCCTTTACGTGTACGTACAAAATATGAAAACACCAGAATTGTCGGCAATAAAATATTTAGACATCCTTTCAGGTACAGCTAGGAGTTTAAACATATAGGTCAAGTCTTTATTTTTTTTATTCAACAAACGTGTTATGTTCCAGTTGAAAATGACACATTTAAAACGTGATTATTGACCGAACGAAATAAGAAATAAGGTTTAAAAAGTTTCCAAAAAGAAGTTTCATATTTAAAAAATTTCCGATACATGGGGCGACTGAAAAATTGTCTTTTTTCAACTAAAAACTAATTGATCTACTTAAGAACACCCTGTATATTTTGATTCGAAATTAAAATTCCTAAATTATGAAATTTTATTTTCAAATCACGAGAATTTATGTGAGTGCTTTTAATATAGTTAGTAGCTTTCCAATATTTGAAAGCACCCATTTTTTTTTGTTAGTTCAATTACCTCGGTATTGAAAAGCTACTGGTGTATTGAAATTCATAATTTACAGGAATTTTTAACAGATAAAGAGCTCAACTTTTGAATGGTGTAAAAATATACAGTCTTCCATTTACGCTGTATGTCACGTAGAGTTTTTTATCTATACTTTTTTTTTGTATAAATTTTTTTTTGTGACACACTATCAACAGTATACAGGGTGTCCCAGACTAATTTATTCAGTATTATTAAACTCTTAAACGAATAGAGGTTATTATTTATTCGAAATGTGTGTTGCAGCAGGTAGACTACAATTCGAACATCTAATATAAATAATATTTATTTGTTAATTGTTATTTTGATTTATTTTTTTTCATGTAATTTCTTTTGAATAAACGATGGAAGACCACATCCAAAATTATAAAAAAAATGTACAGGGTGCTATTAAAAAGTTTAAAGCTAGAGGCTGTAACTAAGGGATGAATATTTAGGGGATACTTTTTTCTACACCATATTAAAGTGTATTATAGAAATGGAACAGATCGTTTTTTGTCTGGGTCACCCGGTATTCTCTCAATTCAAGTGAAGGTTTGCACTTATTCAATTACTTGTTGAAAAATAAAATAATAAAAATTACAATTTAAGTACTGGGTCCCATTTTAATTTTCAATTTCTCCATAAAAATTTGCTGTTCTTGTATAATATAAGTGGTAAGAATATTGAGATGTTCCAATAATTCACCCAAAATTTTTTCTATATTATTAACAAGATCCACAATAAACGCTTCAAGACTTTCCATTTTCAACATTGCATTGAGAGACTTGCTGGTATTTTGAATTGCCACAGATGTCGTACTCCAAAGCTTCTGAAGGTGACTTTCCGTTTCAGTTTGAATATCTTTAACCTAGAAATTTAAAAATACACACAGAAATTATGCTCTATGATTCTTTCTTGTTGATAGCTCTAGAGTAATTATTTGAAGATAATGTGTGTGACTAAAGAAATATTAAACAGCAAGGACGAGATGAGAAAAGTGATGGGATTCCTCACCCATCATCACTGTACTCTAAGCAAGCACATGCATACAATTGCCATATATAGGGATTAATCTATCTGTTGGTTTGCATGGAAGAGGAGGTAACATTCTCAAACATTATCTTTGAGTTTCATTGGAGATTAGACTCCTATATACAAGGTGGGGCAAACTTCTGACATCGAAGGATTACATCGTTGTGGTAAGAGATAAAACAGTTAACTTATACCCTAAATGTACTACATCGTTTGAAATATTATTAATTGTACTAACAAATTGTAAAAAAACTTATAGGGTGATTCATTTAAAAATTTTGAGATATTGCTTGATTTGCGTTTTGTTTCACCCTGTATTAAAGAAGCCACAGATAAAAAAAGTAATTAATACTGAGCACAGCCAATGATATGTGAATGACAAGTGAATACAAAGACCTGTTGATTTATTTTGATTTACTGTTTTGCAGAGTGTTAAAGAGGAGGTCTTTTTTGCCAATAATTGGCCATATCTTTTTAAAACACCCCTATAATATATTAGATTGCAATATTTTTGTAACGCTCTCGGTGAGATCTTTTCGATTCTTGAAGAAAATATAGTACGTTTCATTTAAAAGTTTGTGCTGCTACGAGGTTTTGGAACACCCTGTAATATGGAAAATATTTTCAAAATGTGCCCTCAGTAACTGTATTAGCTCACAGAAAACTTTAAAGTTTTATCTCTTACCATAACAATGTAATCCTCCGATGTCAGAAGATTGCCCCATCCTGTAGATAATGGCTTGACACCCCGGGTGGGGTTACGTTACGCCGTGTATGCTTTCTAGATCCGGGTGGATCAGTCCCCGTTGTGCGTTTAAATTCTTTCACTTATGTCTCTCCCTAATTTACTATTTTTTGTTTTTTCTTTCCAGTTTGTAACTCCTGCTCTATTGAGGTCCACCTCTACTTCATTTTGCCACTTTGACCTGGGCCTACCACGTCTCCTCCTGGGTTCCACTGCAAAAAATTGTAGGTTACTGATTTAGCTTCTTCTTTCCATACATGTCCAAGCCATTCAACTTTTTTTTAACAATATCTTCACCTTTCTGTTCGTCCAAAATTTCACGGTTTGTCCTAGGACTAGAAAATCCAAGGGAGAATTTTTCTAAGAAGGACCTAGTGAAAAGGCTGTTGAGCCTTCTACTCTTCACATAAAGGCTGATGTGCCGAGGTCTCAGAGCCTTTGACTGGGGATGCTGTTAAGTTGTCCCCAGGAAACTATTTCCACTTGGAATTTCAGTTTTTATTATTCGTTGATGCTGTTTGTTTTGGTAACCGCACGTTACACATTTTTAATTTTAGATTGAATATTGTACATTCCAAAAAAATAACCATCAGTCGACACCAGTTGTTGTGTGAAAAATGTTATTTCGCTTGACACTGACATTTGAATTCGCTGTTATATCATTTTGTTAAAGCTCACAAAAAATTGGGACTATCAAGTGACGGCAAAAATAATTTGAGTGGTTTTTGAAGAATACATTTTTCTCAAATTCCGCTAGAGCTTATTTTTTTTTCATCATTTCACATTTCAATCAAAAATAAATTAAAGAATAATATCAAGTCGAACCTTCGTATACGCATCGTGACAAATTTCTCTAGCTTGCGTTTCAAAGTCAGGATCCGTTGTTTTGTTTGATTTTTCAACAGTTTCTTTCATTTCTTTATTAATATTTTCCATTTGTATCCTGGTCTGACGAATTACTTCATCAAATTTCGTAAGAATTTCTTCTTTCATTTCACCCAAAGCTTCTCTTATTTTCCTAACGGGCTCCGGTTCATCGGTTGTTGTTGAAGCCATTGAATTTTTTTTGTCACATTTCAAATAAACATTTTCATCTTCATAATAATTATTAAACATTGACGTTTATGTGTCAATATTTATTGATAAATATGTATCTTCTATTGTATTATCACATCCAGATACCACAAAACAGACTAACCTGAAGAAGTGAAAGTTTATAGGGTGACCTAGAATGAAAATATTAGGTTTCAAATCCATCCGCCAAAAGCGCTAGTTGCAATCGAGTTGTCGAATTGGTCAAGGCAGGTAAGGCCACAAAACAGACTCAGAATAACCTATAGAAGGAAAAGGTCTGTGTCAAGGTATGAAAGAACAATTTCAGTGATCGCAGTGGAGGAGTTCAGAGCTATTTCATAGCGGAATGGAATCTGTATTTGTTGTGAAAATACTTTAAATGATTTCACCAGCAATTTCCTATAGTTAGGTAATACCTGAAAAGGATTTCGGAATTTACGCTTCACCACGCGCTAAGTAATACCTATGAATCGTAATATTAGGTATTTCCCATCACTCTTAGGTATTTCTTAGTGCTTGGTGAAACGTAAATTGCAATTTGGAATTCCTAAATCCGTTTTGGAAAATGGTTGGTGACGTTGGGCATTAGTTTATTTTTCTGGTCTCCACTTTTCCAGGCTATTTAAGCTAGTACACTCACAGTACCTGATTAAAACAAAGATAACAGCAGCAAACGTCAAAAATAAACCGTATCTTTGTGTGACAACCATTGACATATAAACAACAGTCAATGGTGACAACAGCAAAGATGAACAATTCGAACATGGAGACTATATAAGGAGAACTAACTCATATGGAAAAATTGACAAAACTTGTCCTCAAAACCGTCTATCTAAGCAGTTTGTTTTTTCACCGCGGCGTCGCGCATTGCATCCAAAATAAGTTTTTATAAATGACAGCAGTCAAATTGGATACATTACTTATGTTATGACCTAATAATAAAAACTAAAGCCATATTTTTGCGATCTAGCGCCTTTAAGCGGATTAACAGTGTAGCTTAAGCGTGACGTCACGCTTAACCTCGCAAAAATGGAAATATCTAGCGATATTCTGACATATGATAATGAAATAAACAGGAAGACTGGTTGAAATTTATACAAAAGGTGTACGTACTAATAAGGATACTACACACAAAGGGAAAATCGCTTCGGTGCCGTCGAAGGGGTAGAAATGCTACCGTCAATATTTAAACCTAACCTAACAAAATACACAAAGCATTATATTTATAAACAAATATAACTAAAATTGTGGCTGGAGCTGCTCCTAGTAGATGAACGCTTGTCCTCCATGGTTGGAAGATATCACTAGCCAGTAGAAAATATAATCAATCAGTCAAAAAATCTACAACCGACGGAAAATATTCCCCACCGGCTTACAGGATGTTTTCTACCGGCTGCACCCTGCCAGAAGTTTGTCTTTACTGACAAAGTGCAGTAATAAAAATATACAATCAGGAACAAATACATTCTAAATCAACAATTATAAAAAATCGAATATCAACAAAATATTAACATCTATAAAATACATTTGTTACAATATTTTAACCAAAAATATCAAACATAAATTACACAGTAAAAAGATATTTTAAAATTAACATCACCAACCCCTACTACACTCAAGCTTGAGCATGCAAATATTGAACCCATGCAGTTAAGAAAATAAACATGCAAAGAATACTTTACCAAATATAATATAATGAATCAGAATAGAAATTTTGAATTATTAATAGTGCTGGAAAAAAAAATCGGTAGCTCCAAATTGAAAAAGTCAAAAATAAGTATTAACTTTTGTAACCTAAAAAATCGTTTCCTGAAAAAAAATTCTGGAACAAAAAATTAAATTGATAAAAAAAAAAGTATCCAAAATTTTAATTATTTATAAGATAGGCCTATCAGCAAGTTTAAATATATCGATATATTCCAAATAAATTCTGAAGAGTATATATCCATCGCTGGTAAAATATCTAGAACAGAAAATCAAACAAAATTAAAAAATTCAACAAAAATCCGATGGAATCTTGAAGCCTGTAACAGAGTGTTAGTATGCTGAAAAGGAAGCGCTGAAAAAAAATTAAATTAATTTATATTAATGAATGAAAAATTATCTAAAAATTTTTGATTATTTCTGAGATAGGCCTATCAGCAAGTATTCCAAATAAATTCTGAAGAGCGTATCCATCATCCCTGGTAAAATATCTAGAACAGAAAATCAAACAGAATTAAAAAATTCAACAAAAATCCGATGGAATCTTGAAGCCTGTAAGAGAGTGTTAGTATGCTGAAAAGGAAGCGCTGAAAAAAATTGTTAGTAGTTAGTCAGAATCCTTCCAATCGCCATTTTGCATGTAACTGCTTTGGCTTCTACGATATTTTGATAGCCCATACTGGGCAACAATTTCCCCAACTTGTTAACCCATATCCATTCAACAAACGGAAAACACTTAAGCGCACTCGCCCCATCGGGATGACCGCCCGCTTTGCAAACGAGACTGACCGACAACCTAGTGAACGAGCACTTTCCCACAGTGTGGTACTGCGTGCATCCGTGAAGGAAAAAGTCAATCGTAAGCACACAAGCGGTTACATGTGGCGTCCTTGACAAGTAAAATAAAATGCTTAGCAATATCTGCTTAGAAAAGAACCAACTTGTGAAAGAAAGGCAGGACAATATTTAGAAAAATAAGAAACGACATAGCTTACCTATGTGTTTTGAAAAAATAACCAGCTTGTAGAAGAAAGAGAGGACAATACTTAGGAATATGAGGAACGACATAGCTTACCTATGTGTTTTGAAAAAATAAGCAGCTTGTAGAAGAAAGGTAGTACAATATTTAAAAATATTTTTAAAAAACTGTCAAATAGCCATGTATCACCTTTGGCTTCTACGATATTTTGATAGCCCATACTGGACAACAATTTCCCCAACTTGTTAATCCATACCCATTCAACAAACGGAAAACACTCAAGCGCACTCGCCCCATCTGGATGACCGCCCGCTTTGCAAACGAGACTGACCGACATCCTAGGAACGAGCACTTTCCCACAGTGTGGTACTGCGTGCATCCGTGAAGGAAAAAGTCAATCGTAGGCAACCATGTGTTACATGTGGCGTCCTTGACAGGTAAAATAAAAAGCTTACCGATGTCTGTTAAAAAAAGAAAGGCATGACAATATTTAGGAAAATGAGGAACGACATAGCTTACCTATGTCTTTTGAAAAATAGCCAACTTGTGAAAGAAATGGGGGACAATATTTAGAAAAATGAGGTACGACATCGGTTACTTAGGTATGTCTTTTGAAAAGTTAAGGAATTATAAGGCTGAAAGTTACCTTGCGTAGATGGAAAATTGTCCCCCATGGCTGGAAGATGACCCCAGCCAGTAGAAAATATAATCAATCGGTCAAAAAATCTACAACCGACAGAAAATATTCCCCACCGGCTCAGGATGTTTTCTATCAGCTGCACCCTACCAGAAGTTTGTCTTTAATGGCAAAGTGTTTGAATTCATTTGTTCATGTTTGTACATTTTCATTCCAAGTCAGGAATTATAAAAACGGAATATCAAATAGACGCCAAAATAATAGTGTAATACTATTAAAACGTTTTACAAATTAGAAAATTAATTTCCAAAGGATATAGCGTTACCAGGAAGCAACATCTACTTCTCGGGCAATATGCCGCGCCAGACAATAATGATGAATTACACTTTCAAGATAAACGGGGTTGGTATATGAAAATATAGAACCAACCATTCTGGTTTATAAATTAGAAGGAATAATATCACTTGCGGCGTATTTGCGCCTCTCATCAGTACAAGGTGGATATTATTCGTCCAGAAGCTCTAAGAGCATAATCCTGGACTGAAGACAACGCTGAAATCAAATTAATATATTAAACCCAGTGAAGGGAATGCCAAGAATGTGATAATAGCCACATCTCCACAACTAAATATATAAACTAACATTCCGTCCACCCTGTATACAAAAAAGAAAATAATCAAAATTTAATAAAATACGGAGATATTGCATATATTACGAAACTAAATAAAATGTTTTCCTCCAACGTTCAACAAGCTACAGAGCGTTGATGATTTACCTACGATTTTCACCTAAACGTGTTCATAGCTTTTGAAGGACTTTGTATAACGTAGCAAAACCTTATATCAAAAGCTTCAAAAAATGTGAGCAATCCGAATTCGGTATAATAAACGGGGGTTCTCATTTAAAAAATCATGTTTGATTTGTAACGGAGTTATGCAGCACTCTGTATAGTTCGATATAATGTCAAAATATGGACCTTAAAGACATCTACTATTTTTGTTGATAACATTTTTTGAAATCTCTTAAAATAACCCACATATTGAAGTTTGTTGTAAGATTGGTACACCCTGTATGTTAATAATCAGCAGTAGGCAATTATTTACATGCAGTATATAACTTACTCTATTGAAGAGTGTTCTAAACTATTGCAAAATCAATACTCATATATCAGTTTGTTGATAAATTATAAATCGGTTAAATTATATGAAAATTATTTGTAAAAGATCCATAATATTTTAAATACGGTGTATTTATTTATTGCTAGTAGTAGTGAGAAATAAAGAGAGGATAATATTTTTAGGAAACAACATCTTAAAAATATTTGGGAAATAAATCAATACAGAATGGATTTTATAAAATATGTAACCAACTGTACAATAACTGAAAAGATTTGAAAAGTATATAATTTACTGTATCAAAGAGTATTCTAAACTATTTCAAAATCAAATAAGAAAGTACTCAATAATTGGGAAAATATAGAAAACAATATAGAGCTTATACTCATGTCTTTTGAAAATTAAGTGTATAAACTGTTTTAATTTCTATTACATCATTTGTAAAAATATTCCAAGTTTATATATGTCAATAATTAGCAGTAAGCAATTATTTGCATGCAGTATATAATAATAAGTACTCAGATAAATTATGAATCGGTTAAACTATTTTTTTTAAATCCAAAATATATTGGAGGAACACTGTATTTATTTATTGCTAGTAGTTGTATAGTGGGAAATAAAGAGAGGATATTGTGAAAATATAGTTAAAAGCATAGCTACCCTATTTCTTTCGGGAAATAAATAAATACAGAAAATTTTTTATAATATCAATACCTGACGGAACAGTAACTAAATAGATTTGAAAAGTATATATAACTTATTCTATTGATGAATGTTTTTAACTATTTTAAAATGAAATAAGTACTTACTTACTAAATTTGTTGATAAATTTTTAATCGGTTAAACTTTTTGTATAAAAATTATTCGTAAAAGATCCAAAATATTTTAAATACAGTGTAGTTATTTATTGCTAGTACTAGTAGAAATGAAAAATAAAGAGAGGATAATATATTGGGAAAATATAAGAAACAACAAAAGCTATACCCTATAAGTTTTTGGAAAATAGATAAATAAAGAAAAAATTTTATGAAATATTTGCTCAACTGTACAATAACTAAAATGATTCGAAAAGTATATAACTTACTCTATTGATATGAATAATGTTCTAAACTATTTCAAAAGTAATATAGGTATTCAATTTGTTGATAAATTATGAATCGGTATAAAAATTATTCACAAAAGATCCAAAATATTATAAAAACTTGTTAAATAAACTGTTTTCATTTATTTTGCTACTAGAGAAAGGATAATATATTGGTAAAGTAAAGAAATCAACATAGTTTACCTATGTCTTATTTTGAAAAAAATATATTGAAAATGAAGAAATACAGTATTTATTTAGTGCTAGTATATAATAAGTAAGTACCATTTAATAAAATAAAGACTTACCTTATATATAGAATTATTATAATCCTTGGAAATCACCACCAAAAATTCGAACTATACACTTATAGGTACACTATTGAAAATTCCGAAGACACACACAGTTTCACTACCGAAAATAATTTCGAATAAAGGTACACTCCCGAAAATTCGAAAACACAGTTAAATTCCCGTAAATTACGAATATACACTCCCGACACGACCGTCCGATTCAACAATTAATTCGTTACTGAAAGCGAGCGATTTAAAATTTATTCATTAGTCACACCGTTCGTCATAAACAAGTGTTTGTCATCCAGAGATAATATACACATCTATGTGAATTCAATATACACTGTCCGCCCTATTTAAAAATATAAGTATAGATTATTTTAAGAAACGTTTTTCTATTCTTTTTGATATTTTCTGTACACAGGGAAAGTAGAAAAGCTCTAGACAATATTCATAAATTCAATTTTTTAGGATATTCTAAGAATTTACAAGAAAATTGTTATTGTGAATTCTATTTTCAGTATCGTTTTGGCGAGCAGTGTATATATCGACACAATTAACATGTATTAGAAGGGATATTTTACCTTTATATATTTCTGCGATTCACGGAAAGAAGAAGAGACTTAGGAATATCTGTTAACTTCTTCTTTTTCTTTAACAGGGAATAATTTACCCGAGAAATATTTTATTGTATATAGTACCTATTCATTTATGTGTTCGAGGATTGAAATTTCTCTCATGACACATATACTGTACTTGTTTATTTTTTTCTTTCTGAAATTCTTAATCTCTAATAAGCAAAATAATATTATACCTAAATAAAACTTTCCATCAACTATCAAATAAAATATTGGAGTTTAAGCAGTACTTCCTTTTTAATAATAAAAAGGTTTCCTGGTCTACTTCCAACATTATACCATTAGGGTCAACTTTATACATTCCTTCAGACAATCCAAAATCGTTCTTTGATACCTGGCAACGACCCCGCAGAGATATAAATGTTTGGAAAAAAAATTTCAAATAAAATTTTTTGTTATCTATGAGTTTGTTGATAAATTCATGATATTATTGCCAAACAAAAAATAGCTACACCATTGGTCCACTCTCTATCAATTTATTCTCTCAATGCTGTCAATTACCGCTTCAAAGTTTTCTGGCGCACTCCCGACCACGCCAGTTTCCGCTTCAAGCGTTTTTAAGTGTGACGTAATTACTTATTCGCGAAAATGAATCGCTTTAATCCGCTTTAAGACGCTAGATCGCAAAAATATGGCTTAAAAGTAGGAACTATAATAGAAAGATTAAAATTGTTAAAAATTAAATAAGGACAGGGTGTGCGTTGTTAAAAATTATTGCAATAGTGGTTGATAGTGCATCTGATTTAAAACGATAAGACGTGAATTGAATTTAAGAAAACCTGAGTGTTTTCAGTTACCAAAGGAGATTAAAAATATCCAAAGATAAATAAAATAGGAAAGAATATTTATTATGATAGGAGAAGTCTAGAAACAGCACAATTGCACACAAAACACTCAATCTTTGCAGATGAAACCATTCTGGAATATACAAGTACAATTCAAGAGAACTGGAAGAAAAAAGGTGGACAATGATATGATAGTTGTATAAGGAATAAGTTGTGAAATTAATTTGAAAAAACTACTATTAGGTTTGCTCTGTATACAGAAAAACGTGAAGTCAGTTGGTATTTAGATAGAAATAGGAAATCAAATTACTAAGTGGAGAACATAAATTTTCAAAGACTTGTTATTCTAATTATAACTGTGCCAAACCATCTAAAATTCCGTGCCGAAGAGAAATGTTTTTGGCAAGATAGGTATATCATATTTTACTACCAAACGATCACAATACAAGATATTTTCCAAGACGAGGACGAAAACGGATTTCTTAGGGCGCGTTGTATCTCACACCTAAACTCGGTTTAATTATAACTGATGTTTAGACTGATGTAATTAATGATAATAAATAAATCAATACGTCACAGTCTAAACATCAGTTATAATTAAACCGAGTTTAGGTGTGAGATACAACACACCATAAGTCATACAATTTTTTATTTCTGTTCCCTAACCTCACTTACCTAACATACAGTCAAATGAGCTAGCAACCAATAAAATACCATCAACTGAAAGTGTATGCAATGCTCATGATTGGCTGTTATTGTTCTGGACCTCTGGCCCTCTTGAAGGCTTTACTAAGCTTAAGGTTTAAATCAAGCTCAACCGTAAGCTTACTTTGTACAACAGGAATCTGACGCTGAACCGGAGTTCACACTTGAGCCTTCACTAAGCTACAATTGTACAACCGGGCCTAAAAGTCATACATTTTACAACCGCTGACAGTTTAAAATCGAAATAATAAAACACGAACGGTTTGTAACGACACTTGTATGATCAGTATACAAAATGATAAAAGGACGAGCCCTATTTCCCCGACTATACCTCTTATTGTTTATATTTAGCAATACAATGCCAATAGAACATATTTCTCTTCATCTAACTTAGCGAATATATCTGTAACGACAGAAACTAAATCCGACCACTATTTCCTGCAAGTAACTGACACGTCTGTAATCTGCCACATTTTTAATGCTCTTACAATACGACTTCGTCGAGTCCAAAAACCATTTGAAGCCTTTACTGAAAGACACTAAACTCCCCTAGTGACTTTATAGAAGTTTTAAACCTACTGAAAGACTTTATCTTTTATAACAAACTGTAACTCCACGGCACATTAATTATAAGGGTTTTTTTATGAAAAATATTACTACAAAATAAACGCGGTATCTCTGTATAAAATGTTAAAAGTCGTTATCTAAACGCCCAACTGTTAGCTAGTATTTGTTAATGACTTTGGCAATTTTCCAGCTATGAAGCCATATATCGTTTCGATTAGAGTGTATGTGTGTGTATCACTGTAAATTCCAGGTCATCGAAAATTAATATTTTCGAAATCAACGCTTCTCTCATATGGTTAATTAACTAATTGGTTGTTACATGTTGTAAATTAATTTATTTGGACAAGAAGTTTATTTTTGTCGGTCTATTTCTGCGACGCCGGAAATTTTGCCGATCTTTCTAGTTTTCCAACCAGTGGTAGGATCTTCATCAAGCCCATCATCCATGGACTCGAGTCCTCGTTTTCAGGTCTCCTCCGAAAGAGGGCAGATCTACATTATACGTCATGCTCATTGGTATAATGCGAACTGTGCTATGCTAGTCACCCTAGTAGTCTCGAAATGCACCCTAGTAGTCTAAACTGTTTCGCTGCAGGCAGTACGGGCTCTACGACTGTGTTTCTCCAGTGGTCACCCATCCATGTACTCGATACTGCTTCACTGTAATTAGTGCATCAGAGGTGTTGCACTACAGTGCTGGGTCGACGCGAATATTACGATTGGTCAATTAGAGAACACTTTCTGAAAATGTTTGACAAACATCGCAATTTACAGATTATTTAGTAGTTCTGTGTTATCAGATTATGGTTAGATATTACCTTAGGTATTCATTTTCCACTATTTTTATATGATGAATCCATCTCACAATTATTTAACTTAGAAATTCTAAGAGTTTGCACAAATTGATTTGTTTTTTTTGGAAATTTTAATCCTAAAACAACAGTTGATTGTTTTTCGAAAAAAAATAACCGTTCAACTAAGAAGAAACAAGTACTCCTCAGGCTATACGCACCGGTAGATATTGAATTACACTCCTAAGTTAAACGGGCTAGGATACCTACAAGATATAACCAACCATTCTGGTTTGCAACTAGAAGGGACATTATCACTTGTAGACCGGTTTATGCGTATTTGCGCCCCATCAGTACAAGGTAGATATTCTCCGTCCAAGAGCTCTGAGAGCACAATCCTGGACAGAAAACGACACTGAAATCACGTCAATATAACAAATTGAATCTAGATCCAAACCCTATTAAAGCGTCGTCTAACTAGACTTTGAAAAAATCATAGTTTTCAGTGTAAAACGGATACACAGGGCGTTTGCGATTAACAAATATCGGTGGTCTTGCAATTGGTCAATAATACCAAACGCCAAAGACATTCGCAAAATTAGGAGATGCGCACGACCTTGGCAGGTACGATCGGTCAAGAATAGCGCTCCTTATCATCAACTTTTGCCATTTGAAAGTCTACTACTAAATCTAAACTTTTTGTAGTGATAGTAACTATGTTCTTGTATGTTAAAACCATAGAAATGAACACTAGTTTAGTAGAGCTGACGAAAAGGATGTATGTATGTATGTATGTATTTTGGGGTAACATTCACTGAGACCTAAAAGATCTATTGTGCCCCCTTACTTCTATTTAGTTCCTGAGGAAAGTCTCAGAGACTAGTAGCTCCTTTAGTCCTATTTCCTCGAGGAATTTTTGACGAAAAGGATAATAGTAGCTGCAAAGAATGGAATGAAATCTTAATTATAATTAAAACTGAAGCAAAACATTTTGAGCCTAATATGGCGCTCATTTAGCTGTCATTTGTGCTCAAAGACCACGTAAGATTTTTCGGTACAAATAACGTGAAATTATGGTAAATAAATTTTCAAATATATAATATAATCCTTCAAACATTTTCAATTCTCTCATATTTAGCGTATAGAAAAATTTTTGGTTCAATTCGATTTAAAATCAATTTAAAAAATATCCTTCCTGTGCCCAGATTTGACTTTTCTCATCTCAATACCCACATAATAGCATATTATATTTTAGAGTCTATTTCCGAAACCGATCTCTACATTATTACGGATAGGGTAGTGGTTATAACCTGTATAAATGATTATCATCCCCCCCAAATTGTTCCAGTAGGTATTGAAAGCACATTATCCACAAATTACCTTTTATAACCACTGGTGTACTGTTTTTCGTTAGGGTAGAGTATATTCCAATTATTGATCCAGCCAAGTATACAGATTGCGAAAAGTATATTCGCGTCATACGATTTACAAAAGTACGACAAGGAAAATATGAGCAAAACTACTTGAAAGAGAGAGAAGAATAGTTGTGCGCTCAGCGTTGGGCGTGTAAAAGTTTAAATTTGAATGGACTGCCTAAGCCTGACGTCATAAGAGGCGTGGTCATAAAAACTTTTCCAAACAAACCGAAAGCTCGTGTAAATTATCAAAAAAATTTTAATTTGCCGTTTGCTGATGATTTAGTTATAAATAAGATTGATCGGTATTAGAAATATATAAAAAGTGATTAACTGAAGAAATTTTTGAACCTAAGTGTAAATCTGGGAAAGGATTTTCATTATTTTGTCAATAAAATTGACAAAACTTTAAATACAAAAACACAGCATAAGCATACATAACCTCAACTAGGTTAACACTGTTTTAAAAACGCTTTGCAAACCTTACCTTGCAGATTTTCGTGTAAAAAAGGCTCCAACTGATCTCTTTTTACTTATTTCTAGCTACGATCACTCTTATTTTTATAACTATTTTAATAGCAAACCGCAAATTAAAAATCTCTTATGACGTTTTACACGCGTTATCGATTTGTTTGGAAAAGTTAATAGGAGGAGCCTTCTGTTGTGACGTCAGAGTTTAGGCAGTCCATTCTCTCTGTAAAGGACACTGTTGCAGGATGAAAGTGTTTGGTTTTACCTTATAGTGCATGAGTTCGAAAAAAAGTTAACGATAACGAGACAAAAATATCATTTGTACAAATTAATCTGCGCTTCTGGCAACAGCGGTTAAAATAGGGGGGCACTGAACACACCCTCAACTGTTTTTGGTAGCTGGAACTGAACACACGCCCATCGCTGAGCGCACAATTATTCTTCTCTCTCTTTCAAGTAGTTTTGCTCATATTTTCCTTGTCGTACTTGTGTAAATTGTATGTCGCGAACAGACTTTTCGCAATCTGTATATACGAGCTCACGAACTATTCCAGAATAGTTCGACAGTTCATTCAAAGCACCAAATCCACTCGGTATAAATAAACCCTTTATAGAGTTTGTTCGCGAACATGGGATGTATATGGGCTGTTTGGCATAATATATCCCGTTCGAGTTAAACGTCATCTGTTAACGAACTGTTCTATAAAGGCGCTAATTCACCCTTCAGTCAAGAGTCTCTTTACAAAAAAATGTTTAGGTGTTTATATGCTGCTCCAGGCTACGTGACTACGACGAATACCTACATTTCATTATAATTCGCTAAGAGAAAAGATATTTTAAGCACCATATAGAAGAACCCACGTGAAATTGCAGTCTTATAGCCGAGATTGTTGTCAAAAACCAGCGACATTTTGTAAAATTGACATTTGACTTCAAATCAGTAGCAAACATTCTCACATTTTGTAGGCTATCACAAAATTAGAATATCAAAAATGTATTTTTCTATGTTCACTATCGAAAGTTGTCTTTTGTGCCTTGGAAAGCAACTGCAAAGTTGATGTTTTCCGCGAGCTGTCATAATTTGACATTATTGGCGCTCTTAAGAAAAAAGTAACTTTGAAGCACGCCTAATTCTCCGCGAGCTGTCATAATTTGACATTATTGGCGCTCTTAAGCAGAAAGTAACTTTGAAGCACGTCTAATTTTCTGCGAGCTGTCATAATTTGACATTATTGGCGCTCTTAAGCAGAAAGTAACTTTGGCGCACGCCTAATTTTATTTATAGATAAAAAAAAGCTAGTGGTTAATTTTGGTGTGATCATAGAAAAAATCTTGTGTGTATTTAGAGCAGAAACTCTTTTGGTAGTTTAGACAGATTGCAGCTTTCTGTCTCGACTACCTAAGTACTACTTTCTACTCTTGATACACAAATAGCTATTATCATATGTATAGTTTAAATAGAACATATTTGGGGATTCTTTGAAGCTTTTCGAGATATTTTCACTTACAATAGATACTGGTACCTATATGAATTAACGATTGGCGATATTCGATGAAATCGTCTGTAACGCCAATGGCATGAAACGGTCATTACGAGATCGATTTTGCTTTCTGCGCAAGACAGTTGGTAAACTTCAGATGGTTTCTTCTGCCTAATGATATGTTTTAGTTCACCGCCAACATTTTTTCCTCTGTTAGCCAGATGTATTTTCAATGGTTATTTACAGCCAACTCCTTGTTCTACGCAAGCCACGCAAATGGTTGGCCTTTGAAAGATTGTTTTAAACAACAATGTGGCGATACATCATGGAAGTTAAAAAACAAGTGACATTTCATCATGAATATACTTTAACGTCATCAACGATGTGTAAAATAAATTGAAGGGTAATCAATTCCTTCAGTAAAACAGAAGCGATTCTAAATTTTTTTTAAACTGAAAGCACTGCTAGAAGTTACAGCACTGCGGAACGTGATCTGAAGCAGGTGAGGTTATTAAAGGATGTTTGTTACTATTTTATGATAATGGTTATGTTGTGGACAGCTTTAAAGCAATGGTCATAAAATTTGAGGTTACATAGCTCGTTTTACTAGGATAGTCAGCGGCGGACCTTGATTTCTCTTTTGAATACCCTTCGGCAATGATGAATATTAAAATTTTGATTTGTATCTACAAATTAGCTACGTTTTTATATCCTTTCGGACTATGAATATAAATAATATTTAAATAAATTTATTTTATGAATTATTCTGCACTTTCTGGATGCATTTCACTAAATTTATAAATCCCCACGTTCCTGTATTCGCCTAATTTTTAAGTTAATTAATTTTTGATGTGGTAATAAATTCTGGACGCTTATGACTTTATTTATTCCAAGGAAAATATGAGAAAAACAGCTTGAAAGAGAGAGAAAGAACAACGGTGCGTGGCCAGGGAGGGCGTGTTTTTAGTTCCAGAGGCCGGCCGAATGTCCACTGCCCCCCCATTTCAACTGCCGCGCGCATGCCATTGTATTTGAAAATGACACTGTTGCCGGATGGAGGTGTTTGGTTTTGCCTAATAGTACATGAGCTCGAAAAGGAGTCAAAAATGACGAGACAAAAATATCATTTTTTGTACAAATTAGTCTGCGCTTCTGGCAACAGCGGTTGAAATGGGGGGGGGCAGTGGAGATTCGGCTGGCCTCTGGAACTAAATACACGCCCTCGCTGTCCACGCACAGTTGTTCTTTCTCTCTCTTTCAAGCTGTTTTTCTCATATTTTCCTTGTCATGCTTGTGTAAATCGTTTGGTTCGAAAAGCCCTTTCTCAATCTGTATGTACGATAAAACCGAGCTCGACTTACACACAATGCGACATTATTTCATCCAATAATTCTCAATTTCACGTAACTACTAACCAAAGCGGTCAATGGAGCTCAAAATCACTCAAAAACCCCTCAATTTCACTAAAAAGCATACAAGAATAATGCACAAAATTACTCGAATATACCTAAAAACGGAAGTTAGAAAGCAATTGGACCATTTTACATCTTATTACACTCAAATACAGAAGAAAACACACAAGAACACTGAATAATTACAGTCTAAAACGATCGAAAACACTCAATTTAACGTTATTTCATCTAATAACGCACAATTTCACGTAATTACGGTCCAAAACGGTAAAAAGAGCTAAAAATCACTCAAAAACTCCGTTTCACGACGTAAGAAGAAGCCACTTGAACTTGCAGTCGTATGCGCGAAACTTGTTAAAACCAGCGCCATATTGTAAAATTGACATTCGACTACAAATTGGTAGCGTAATATTTTTACATTTTGTAGATTAACACAAAATAACAATATTAAAAATGTATTTATCGTATGTATATATTAAATAAAACATATTTGGGAATTATTTGATACTTTTCGAGATTGTTTCACATACAATAGATAGATACTTGGTATCGTTAAAATATATAAACGATTGGCGATGTTCGTTTGTAACGCCAATGGCATGGAACTGTCGTTATCAGGCGATCCAATTTTTCCGAAGAAATATCTACAGAAGCGTAAACTCTCTACTGGCCGAGTAAAATTTTGTTTCCACATAACCAATATTGGTTTTCTGATCAAAATATTTCTAAAAAAACAGTTTCTCAGCTTTTCAGGTCCTATAGATTCCGATTGCCTATATATAAGCTGCATATATACAGTGTTGTATCAACTCCAGCTTCGTAGGAAAATGGAGATTTTGCGTCACTGGGGAGAACTGTCATTTCCCGAGATAAAAATAAAACTCTGGCTGTAAACGTTGCCCAAATGAGTTCAATCCATAATAAAACAAATAACGTAATACAAAACAGGAAATTACATATTCCTTTGAGAATAGCCCAGTTTCATTTACGTCTTTCGCTATTGAAATAAGAAGAAATCATTTTATAACAATCTAGATGTGACATTTCTTAATAAATAAACTAACCACGACTGAGACCAGCGGTCAAGTTTGAAAAAATGTAGTTTGTTGGCTTAAAAAGTAATAAACTCTTGTCTATAATGCGTTGGATCAACCACATAGTCTGAAATATATGTTTCAAATATTTGAAATAATACATTTTCTTGATGATATGAAAAAAATTGGTGTTATTTACGGTTTCCTGTAAATAATTGTCTTTAGTGAAGCGTGTTATCAATAGATGTCAAAGATCATAGTATTAGGTTAGGTTATATGGGCTACCAGGTCCTACTCAGAGGCCCTAGACCAAGGATCTCCAACCTACGGTCCGCGGGCCACATCCGTGTCGTGTTTTTATATGGCCCGCGTTGACATGAGCGATGTTTGCCGAGATGACTCCCATTTCCCCTGCTCTGTCGCGGTGTGGTCACATCCCCCTGGGGTGAGTCAAAGCCTGGTCCACCCGCCGTCAGTCTCGCTCAGTCTGAGAAACGTATAGCGTTTGCTATAGCTTGTGCCAAAATGGACTGTCATAGCTGGACAAAAACAACTCCATAGAAATCATATGTACATATGTAAGACAGTCAGTCAGTATCCTTCCAAATCTTGTTGGCCTGCCTGGCCTTCAAGAGTTTGCAATTTGGCCCTTAGGTGAAAAAGTTTGGAGACTCCTGCCCTAGACCCATAGTTATACCCTTTGGTGTTGAGTCATCCTGTTTTTACCTATCCTTAGTCCTTTATATATTTCCTTTAATTCCTTGTCTTAGGCATTTCCATCCTCCAATAAAGTTCTTCAAATTTCCGATGTCCATTTCTGCTGCCACTACTAGACTGTCATGTCGTCTACTCCCCAAATACCTCTGGCGCTTACCTGCCAGATAATAGTGTTAAACGCCTTACAAATTTGAATAATACTTTTCAAAGAGCAGACCGTTCACCAAGAAAAAAACCTACACCCTGGCATTCTTAACATTTCCTTTACTGAGGATAATGTATTGATGTGATTTCAGCATTTTCTCCAGTCCAGAATTATACTCTCAGAGCTTCTGGACGGATGATATCTACCTTATACTGATGACGCGCAAATCAGAGGCTAGTAGACCCATTTCCTGGAGAAATTTTAGAATATCTGCAGGCTCTAACTTGGGTGAGTGTTTCTCGTCTATTCAGTAGTATCCTAGACTTCTGATTTGCCATGAAATCCGGAAGTATGTGGATGGAAATTTCTTCTTCTATTCCACAGAGCTACATTCTTCTTCCTCCACTATTTTAAGCTTTTTAACGCTCCACTTATGCGTCAGTGTTCCATCAGGAAACTTGCTAAAGCTTGGGCAAGCATACTAGGAATATCTTTGATTGTCTTAGCCCTACTAGATCTTTCCGATGGTCAGATCTTCTCGATTTTTCGGCGTAGTTTATTTCTTCCAATATTAGGTTCATTGGAACTGATACCGCACAAGGGTTTCAGCCCCTTGCTTTGCTAGTTAATCTACTATTTCATTTCCTTTTATTCTAGTGAACCCAGTGTGTGAAATTCACGATAAGGAGACGATGTTGTTCTCGCCTAGTTAATTGAATTTCCTAGGCATTCCCATAATATTTTGGAACTGATTACGCAAGAACTTAAATGACTGCTTAACTATCTGACACGGTGATGCCTTCTATACAGATACATGCAATGAGAAAGGGAACATAGGGATTTAATGTATTCTCCGATCTAAACAAAATTGTGCCGATAATTTTTTTTTTTTTTTAAAACCCCATAAACAGAAATCACTCGGGGACAAATCCGCCGTAGTGACCTCCAAAATTCCATGATAAAATTTGAATGTTCTCTTGAAAGGTGTACATTCTGATTTCTCTACGAATTTATTTTATTTTGAATAGTTATGAGCTTGAACAGTACTAGGATATCGACTGCTGTTTACTGACTGTCTGACGCTAATTAAGGACCGCCAACAGTTGAGACTACGGAGTAGGTGTCCAAATGAACGATTGTAATAATCGTGTTTTTAATCTGTTGAAGCTTGATATTGGTCGACTAGTTCAAAAGCAATTCTGATACAAAGCTTAAAATCCCTATGTTCCATATATTATTGAAGTGGGCAAACTTTCTTATGACAAGCAGTCAATACCTCGTAACTTTTTAAAACTGTTTTGCATTTTTAACACAACAATCCCATTTTTTATTTAACTGACCACACAAAAAAAAACAACGGAGAAAAATGTAGATGAATTCTTTAAATTATTCGTACGGTGTACAGAATCATAAATTTCCGAAAAGAGATAAACGTATATCTGTAGCTGACCCGAAAGTTTTTAGAAACAATCCGAAAATTTGGGTCATGGCACCCGCAGAAATTTGTAGTCTCCGGTTTTGCTGCCGTTCTCGATGTGTTTAACATTACATAAATTTAAATCAAGAACAATTTACTCATTCAAGAAATGTCAGCGTTTTAAACGGCTGGCTTAAAATGGGAGCTAGGCGAGATGAAATATTTGACACAGCACAGGAAATGGTGAATAGATTTCACAGACAGATCTATTAAATTTAATCTCTTTTAATAATTACTTCCACGTTTTTATTCTTAAAAAACTCACTTACTCGGGGATTCCCAAACTATTTTGGACCAGAGACCTCCATAGCCAAATTACTTCAAAAAATCCCATCTCTAGTTACTTACCAATTTAAAAGCTTTGCGGTTGGTTAAGTTGATCAACTTGGCATCATTTTCTCATCAAAATTTAACAAAATAGATATGAAATTCAGTAAACATTGTAAATTTACTGTTTGGACCCCTTACTTTGTGGAATCTGCACGTATTAATTTTATAAATGGACAATGAATGTACTGGAAGAGTCAACAGACGTATTATTCTATACCAACATAAACAATGTCAAAGTTTATTTATTTATTCTCCTTGTTTCCATGTCGCAAAGAATATAATAAGTTGTTTGATTGTTGTATGTGTAAAACATGAATATTTTATTGTTGAAATTTTTTACCAAATGTTTTGAAATTTCTGAAAGCGGAGAGTAGGCAATAGACAGAATGAAATTTGGTATGCTCTAGTCGCTATCTACGCAAAAAATGATACAAAATATTTACAGGCAACTGAAACAAGAAAATAATGGGTCAAAGCAGGGAACTGCTGAAAGAATACATACCTGACAAACGTTTCAAAAAAATCCATCATTACAGTTATCGGTAAAGCTGCTATTCATCGGAAAAAAGTGTACAGAAATCGCTAGTGCATCGGAATCCTGCCATAAAGAAAATTTGTCTGAAACCGGTTCTCCTTAAAGACTTCTTTATCTTGCCGACAAATTGTGAAACGGTTCAAATTAACTTTGCTCACAACTATATGTATCAACCAAAACTATTTTACTTTTGACAAAAAGGTATATATTCAAAACGAAGGTTTACCAATGGGAAGCCCTATATCACAAATTTTGGCAAACGTTTTTATGGACAGTCGTAGAAAGAAAAATTTTCGAATATAACATTTCAAAAAATATCTTATTCTACTATAGGTATGTAGATGACATATTAGCTTGTTTTGTAGGTATTGAACGACAATTAAATATATTTTTCAATCATATTAATAATCTACTCCCAAAATTCATATTAATAGAAACATTAGAAACAGTTAATTTCATGTATAATAAGTAGATGATTATTTTTTGAAAAAAACATTAAAATCTCAAAGTAAAGAGTTGAAAAATGGAAAAAATCAAAGTGATAGATAAGCCTGGTGAGTTTTTATCAATCTTCTTGTAAAAACTCCAACTCACATTCAAAAATAGCTGAATTGGTTGTTGGGTGTGTTATCATTCAAGGTCCAACAAATTTCAAAACGCAAATAAACCAATTTTTGAAATGGACTGTCTTGACTCTTTTCCGCATCTAAAATCATCTGTTTCAAACATTTTGCCCCCAAATTATAACGCTTGGGAAAACTAATTTTGATTCGGATTCCCAAAAATTTACTCATTGGAGAAATTTTTTATCTCTAGATTAGTTACGACTGATTAATTTCTTCACTTTATTTACGGCAGCCTCTTATATTAATCATCAACAAATTGAATTCTGTTCCCATACAAATATATATTGTATTTCAGCAATAATCTTATTTATAATTAAACCATATTTTTCTTCTAATTGCTTCATTATTTAGCCACAAAATAAAGCAGCATAGCTGCCAGAGCTTGTGAATTTTTTCACAATTAAGATTAATTTTGAAAAGGTATGAAAAAGATGAACATTCAAAGCTGATTGGAATTTCAATACGATTACCAAGAATTTATTTCTTTTAATTTTACGTGAAAAATTAGTAGCTTTGAATTTTTATTTGAAAGTTTGTATTTAGCAAAATATTTCGGTACGTTGGATTCGAAGAAAGCAAGTGAAAATTTAACGTAGCGTATAATTCATTGAAAAGACGGGATGTTTCGGAAATAGGAATATAAAGAATTAAATCAGGGCGGGAATAAAAATGTTAGTCCTCTGTAAAGGTTGAAATGTTCCCAGGACGATCAAATAAAAAACTTTGAAAATACTTCCTGTGAAAGGCTACATTTTCTAACTTTTAAATGTCAATTTAAACTTGATCAAACCTACTTTTTCTCTCTCCATACGGGTAGGTTTTATCGAGAATAGTCTTCTACATCCTTTGGATTTTCACGCATCATTTTGTTGAATGTTTTTAAAGAACTATTTATTTGACTCATATTTTTTTAAAACCATTATCTAGAGCTCACTCATAATTATAATTTCCTTGACAACGTCATCAGGTTGTAACGGCAATATTTATTTATCGCTGTCAAACTCAATAATTATTGTCAGGTAGAATTTAATATAATTTAAAAAATGAGTGATTCTGAAGCTAATAGTTTACCTTCTGATTTGGAAGAAATGTCGAGAAATATCGTGGACTCCCTTTTGCCGGAAAAATCACGGAGTGTATATGAAATGGTGTTTCATCGGTACGAAGAATGGTGTTCTGCTAAGTAAATCAAGAATATCACTCATGAAAAAGTATTGTTGGCTTACTTTGAATGCTTATCTAAGGAAAGAAAACCATCTTCTCTTTGGTCGTATTATTCGATGATAAGAAGTATTTTATCAACAAGAAAAAACGTCGATATTAGTAAGTACCTACAGCTGGTTGCTTTACTAAAACGTAAATCTGAAGGTTACAGAGCTAAAACATCCAAAATTTTTACTAAACAAGATGTTACAAAGTTTTTAACGGAAGCATCAGATGATACATACTTATTTAATAAAGTTGCCATGATAATTCGACTAAGTGGAGCATGCAGAAGAGAGGAATTGACAAATATGCTTGTTGAAAATGTAATAGATGAAGGATCCGTTTTTAGAATTACATTACCGAATACAAAAACAAAGGTAATGCGAGAATTTTTTGTAACTTCGGGGAATATCCCAAGATTGAATATGGTAGAACTTGTCAGACAATATGTGAAAATACGACCTTGCAACACAAACCATCTACGTTTTTTTGTCACTTATAGAAATAAGAAATGCACAAAACAACCCGTTGGAATACATAGCTTTGGTAAAATGCCAAAAGTTATTGCCACTTTCTTGAATTTACCTCGCCCTGAAGAATATACCGGACATTGTTTTCGGCGATCGTCTGCTTCATTTTTGGCTGATTCTGGAGCTGATCTGTGTACCGTGAAACGCCATGGCGGATGGAAAAGCAATACTGTCGCTGAAGGTTACATCGAAAATTCAAAAGAGCAAAAGAAAAAAATATCAGAAGCAATTTTTGGTGCCAACAACCAAACAGGATTACAAGTTTGCCAACAATCATCAACTACTGATGTAAAAACTGTAGAATCCATTGGAATTAATATTACAAATTGTAGTAATTGTTCTTTTACCATTTATAATAAATAGTTTTGTACATAGTTATGCATTTTGAATAAACTTTTTTGATCAAACCATTACATGTTTTCTTTATAGAATTTCATTATGCTACTTAGTACCATAATGAGCTTCCTTATGTCATCAAAATTGAGTGACATAACGTTGTCATTATGACATGCCATCAGATAAACACAATTATGTTACTTTGCTCAAATTTTTATGGTGATCTCTTTTGAAAATAGATTTTTTCAACATTGAGGAGTCTTAAGAATAAAAAAAATTTAAATGTCTCAACTCGGCACTTCCAGATTTGTACACTCATACTTTTTAGATTTCTTTACACCGTTATCTAGAGCTCACTCATAATTATTACTAACCACCCGCTTCGGCTTTGCTTAGTGTCTCCCACTTCACATGGAAACTAAGCAAAGGGCATTTTTATAACCGTCGTAACTTCTAAACGAAAAGACCAATTCAAAACATTTAAAGAGGAATTTGATGGTGGTACTATAAACAAACAGGTGGTGCATTATTCCATGTATTATTGATACTTTTCGCAGTACTCGCAGAAATAATGACTTTGCTCAAATTTTTACGGTGATTTCTCTCAAAAATAGATTTGTTCAACGTTCAGGAGTCGTAGGGAAAAACATTTTCAAATATTTTAACTCGGCACTTCGAGATTTGTATACGGAATCGTATTCTTAAAGCCGAAAATTAAGTAGTAACATTTTTCAACTTCCATTTCGGTTTAGTAACTCCGAATTTTACCTCAAAATAGTTTTTTTCACGATTTTTACGGTTTTTTTAATTCCAACTTAGTTCATTAATTAATTTACTTCTTATGAAATTCATCTCTTTTCTTACAGCGTGGTAAATATTCACATTAATTATAGCAATACGTAAAGAAAACTTTCGATGGAAATTAATTGATACTAATATTTTTATCAATAAAACTGTTGAAGTAAATGAAGTATCGAAATCTTCTCCCACCGACTTCACGCAAGAATATTGATTGTAATCGACAAGTATAACAAAAAAATTATTATTTCAATGAAGCTAATATACAAACTGTATCTTTCGACTATTGTACTTTTCCTTTTCTAACTCGCGCACATCATTGTTACAGTAAAAGTCACGAATGTTTCTCGTTACGTCATACTTCCCTGAATGTATCAAAGACACTCTAATTTTATGAGGATATAACTAACAGCGTATGTCCAATTAAAACAAATGGAAAGGTACAACATAATATGTCTTTTGTGCCTGAATTAAGCTACGCCATATCTTCATTGGTTTGTCACTCGGTCTTGTGTTTTGACAACGATTGTACTTAAAAAGCGAGACGTCACTTTATGCGGAAATTATTCTGTCACCATTGAAGTTCGTCGTCATTGTCATTACTTCAAACAGGTGCAATTCATTTACATTTATTGTGATATTTTTCGACAAAATGCCCGGTAAACGTTTGGACGGAAATAAACGTGAGTGCATTAGAAAATTACATGAATATTTCCAAAAGGAATTGGCTAATGGCGGACCACTTCTGCCGTTAAATGCCATTGGAGATGTAAGTTTAGAATTTCAAACTGTAATCTAACTATGATACGATAAATTTGGTTTTTATTTAATTCCTCTCATAATTAGATCATCAGAAATACATGCCGAACCCTCTAATAATGATGCGCCGCTGGTGAAAACTGTCTTATTGATTTGATTCGGATGTTTATGAATTATGACGTAACGAGAAACATTTGTGACTTTTACGATAATTTTAATTCGCTCACTATTTTTTGCGAATAATATACTTTAGTTACCTTTTATTTCGAAAAACAATCACTGCCCACCTATCTTAATCAAACATCCAGTACAATTCTACTAACTGTTCTAGACCAGTAGATTCCGCTTTTATAAAAATTTGATAAACCATTTTTACATCTGCGACACATTGTTTTTCAATGCTGCACATTAACCTGAGATTCCGTTTTATTTATATTTTGGCTCGAGTGTATTTCGAAAGTTTATAATAAGATCAAGATTATTTTGAATTTTAACAAAACATAAATTTAGTTTTATAAAGAGTATATTTTATTTCAATGTAGTAAATAATAGAGTATTCAAAATACAATCAATCAATGTCAGTGGAGCGCACGAGTAGGCAACACAATTTCATCCTTTTTCAATAAATGTATCGTTATATTATTAATTTAATTCTTTTCAACTGTTTTTGCAGATTTCAAAGCCGTGTTCATATATTATCGATTTAACGTCTCATGCTTTTGAATTATAACGAAAGTTTTGGTATTAAATTAAGGTCACTGTCAATATCAGTAACGATGAGATGCTTTAAATTGCATTTATCGAGACATACGACCTCTGCATCGACCTTAATCCCCGTGTCCCATCGCCGTAAAGCTAGACAAGTAATGGCAAGTTACAGAATTGAATTGAAATAAACATCCTTATCACGTATCTACTATAATACTCTTGGTTATTAAAGTCAAAATAATAGTATAACACTATTATAACGTTTTACAAATTAGAAAATTACTTTTTCAAAGTATAGACCGTTCACTAGGAAGCAACATCTACTTCTCTGGCAATATGCTCCGCAGATAATGAATTACACTTCCAAGTTAAACGGGGTTGGTATATATAAAAACATAGAATCTTATAATTAGAAGGTTATTGTTATAAACTTAAAAATTTTGATTTTGCGAGTTCAGATAAAGCTTCTGGTACATATAATGCATATCGTTGTTTAGTTGATCAGATATTTGAAAGGAGTTGTGTGATTTGATATTTATTTTTGTCAGTTTAGTAGTTTCTGAAGGCTACATTTTTATATTATTTTTGACACAATGTTTCACTAAACTTTGGCATATCAAGTCATATGTCTTATGGGACTCCCTATGTTCTCCAACCTAGATCTCGAGAAAAGTAATTGGTCCTTTAGACCTATTTCCCTGAGGAATTTTACGATGTCTGCAGGAACAGTTTAGGTAAGTGTTTCTCTTCTATCCAGTAGATAGTCACCTAGGTGTAGCACCCTAGGATTCTGGATCTTTCCATTGGTCATATATTTTTTCGGTTTTGCCTATTTCTTTCAATATTACATTGGAAAAAGCGGCGGGTGTAATTTAGGCGCTAACAATCCTTCTTTACCTGCCTGAACAAGAAGGGTAGATAATCCGATATGTATTTTCGCCGCTATGAAGTGCAGGTAGGTCGAGTCATAAAATAACTCTTATCTTGATAAAATACGAAGGTGGTTTGGTAGGGGTAGGTTTGATTGGGTTATTATTGAAAATTATTATAATTTATTCTTCCAAAATTGATTAAAAATACGAAGGTGGTTTGGTAGAGGTAGGTTTGGTTGGGTTATTATTTAAAACTATTATTAATTTACTTTACAAAAATATATCTTATTATAAATGTCGGTGATTTAATAAATAACTGTATTTCATAAATCACGTACTTCTGTCGGTTAGCGCCCAGAATACACATAGGTTTAAAATGACGCTTCGGTCTTGGCGCCTAGTTTACATGTTGTAAAAAGTGCATTAATCCTTTAGCGCCCAAATTACATCCGCCCGGAAAAAGGGTGTTTTAGCCTCCCTCTTTACTAGTTCATCTGTTATTTCGTTTCCTTTTATTCCAGTGTATCCTGGAATGCTCAATAAGGTGAGGATATTGTTCCCGCCTGGTTCATAGAGGTTGCCCAGACATTAATTCCCATGCCATTTTTGAAACTGATTACACAAGAACTCAGAGCTTTAATGGCTGCTTGCCGAACGCACACTATATCTTTCACTTAAACTATAACTATCCCATTTTACCTCTCGCGGCTACACATGTTTGTGTGTTCTATAAATACAAATACCGTAATGTCAAAACCCTTGAGAATTATACTCGAATAAATGATGTAACCTATAAATGTTTATTTAACAATGTACACAATGAAGCGAAATTTAATTCAAAGATTGTTATGAAGAACATTAGCTCAAATTGGTTATCAAAATAGTTTGCAAGCACGTATATAAATAATAACAATAATATACATTGTAAAGAAAAGGTAAACATTATTAGAATATTAATTAAACAGAGCTCAAAAGTTTAATGTTTATTCGAATAAGATTGGACAACTCCAAATTGAGACTCAACGCATTCAAATTTAGAACTAACATTTACAAATTAATATAAATCAAATTGTGAATAACCAATTACCATATGAATCAGACCTTCGCAGTATGTGCGCTTGTGTTTCCTCCATCTTCTTGGCTAAACCCAGTGACGTATCAAACTAAGCCTGCGTATGGTTGTGTCTACGAAACTGATATTGAGTCTACATTGCCCAGTCTGGCTTAGTAGAAACTGCGTGAATTTTGGCGATGGTTATCTTTGAGGAACTCCATCAAGGACAGCTATTTTGTTTACGTTATACCTTAGACATATTCTAGACTTCGTGCTCCTTCTCTTTATTACCTTTGTTGTGATGCCATACTAAGGACTGACTGTTGTTACTGCCGTTTCGTTTAGGGTTTACAAGCAATCCCAGACAAGTTTGGTGCGCTTCTGATGCGTCATTGTGATAATTTTTTAATCCGTTCAACTTAGACCCTACAAAATTTATTCCGACACACTTAATACTTTTGTTAGTCTATTCCGAAATGCCAGTATGAGTTTCAACGATCCCTACGTTTTATGTTACATTTTCCTTTTTGCTGGAACGTTTCGTACTTAATCCCTGAAGATAGATGTCTTGTTTGTCGTTTGTATTTACTTTATAAAAGGTCCTCGCACCCAATCCGTGCTTTTATATATATGAGACGTTTGATTATTTGTAGCACAAGCGGGATGATTTTTCGTTTTTAGGAAGTTTTACCGGGTGATAATTAATACACTATAGTGAGTATACTAATAATGTTATGAAGGAAAAATATGTACATTTTCATTTACATGACCCATAAAACAGGATTAAGAGTGGAATAGTTCTCGCTAATTTTCGCGCTGCAATTTGAAGTGTGCTTAAAAGAAAACACAATTAATTAATTTTTCTATAGTTTGGACGATCCCAAGTAAAACTGCATGTAAACAAAGAACACGCGTGATCTATTCTAAGTCGGCTGCGTATTGGACGACTCGCATTGGAATGTTAGCAGTAGGGAAATAGAATACGCTCCGTTCAACCTTATCCACTTGCCTAGGTCATTCAATATTTACGTGATTTTACTTCGTGTGGTTTTTCTTGAGAACGAACCGACTTTAGTTAACGTGTTGTTCCTTCCTATGTAGAAGTGGTAGTGTTATTTTAATACAAAAATGCGTCTAATAATGTCAAATATTAACGTTATTGAAATAATGAGACGAAATAATGAAAAATTCAGTTTCTTACAGTAAGGAAAAAACTAAATCTACCAGATAGAATAAAATAAAATACGTTACTTGATACATCCGGTAAATCCCTTACAGTATTCATTTAGATACTCAGGACTCGGCTCCTTCGTCCTTGAAAATCTCATTTGCATTGAAATACTTGACTTACCGGACTTATGACGTAAATTACTATATCCAAATCAGGAAGTAGGAAAACTGCAGTAACTGAAAACAAATCTTTAGATGTTTGTGTTTTGTTAGAAGAAAATCCATTCTTGAGTACTAGACAAATATCCAGAGAGCTTGATATTTCACAAACAACTGTAATGAAAATTTTACGTGCAAATAAATTCCAACCGATACAAAATATGATTAGTTTAAGAGTTGTCAGAGGATTATTTCGATAGACGCGAATAGTTTGCAGACATAATGATGGAAAAATATTACAATCAAAGTAGGTAATGTTATAGTTTGCAATGACGCCACTTTTTTAATGAATGGGTATGATTTAACTGGTTACGTAACAATCCTCGTTGGATGCGTGAATCCCACACCCAATATCCACAAAAACTAAATGTATGGGTTGGAATATTCGGTGACAAAATTATTTGGTGGTCTTACTGCAATTCTTGAATGCAAATCCTCTTCAGCGAGACACCTTTGTACAGTGTTAGTACAAATTATTATTAACTGCTACTTGTATCTGCAAGTTTCTCATTATAACAAACTTAAAAACTGTGTGTCTTCTTTGATGACAAAGATATCGAGATGATTTTCGAACGAGAATGTAGTGAAGGGATACCATTATAATGTAATGTAAATGGGATGTAGCGATTGTTTCTCCACAGGGTGTTGCAAAATTAGAAAAAAAACACAGCTTTCTTTTCATACCCCGAAGACTACTTTGACATTTCTCAGATAGCATGAAATTATTTCTTCCTCAATAATTAATCAATACCGTGAAGAAATAATCATCAAAATCCATCCATTTTCAGTTCAAGTTACCCTCTTATCTTTTTCTCTGACTACGCCATTGGTTGTTTACTTCAATTAATTCACATTTCTATGATGAACGAATGTTCAGTTTTTCACACAAAACGAGAACTCATTTTCTTGCCAACTCTGTCGAAACAAGTACGGTTGTCTGTAAGTTCAGTTGTTTCGTAAACACCCTAAACAGTTGAATGTTGGTTAGTTTCATGTTTATCAAATTATATCCAACTTTCATGTACTCTGTACAGAAATTTCGTAAAACTGAAAGTCTCGCGTATTTCAAAACTAAAAATAATCTTATAGGATGGTCTTCGAGGTTATGAACGATATACATATTGCAAGGTATTTTTGAACTAACAATTCAATTGAGCATTCATTCATTCAATCGTTTGGGATTTACTCAACAACCTAGCACTTTCAGTTTCAACAGCCTGGTTGACAGTTCTTTGTCTAACTCTTTTTATGGAAGTGTCCTTGTACAATCTTCTGTGCTTCCGGATCTATGAAGTCTCCTTTAGAACCTTCTTTGGTTAACTGGCCCACAATTTCATTACCTGCAATCCCTTCATGTGTCGGGACCTATATTAAAGATACTTTGTTGAATCTTGCCAGCCTGTTGAAGGATTATTTACAGCTTTTCACCAGTCTAGACTCAGTTGTTGGGTTTTTGTCCGGTGTATCCTATTCTGATGTTTTTATCAATACAGGCTATAGCAGCAATCGTCTCTTTAGCGCCCAAATCACATCCGCCCGTATAAAATATTGCTATTTTTAAAGCGCAAGAGCTGAAAGATTATGTAATTATTTGATACATCGACCTATACATTTCCAACGTACCTACTTACAGCATAAAGTTTTGTTTTTATTTACTCAATTCCGCCGAACAATTGGCAACAGAGCATTGTAACTATAATTTCTTACCATCTATGTATATACAGTAATAAGTCACAGTCATGTTATGATTAAGATCGGTGTGGCAGCCTTAAAATGTTAATGGATAATTAATGCTGAAAGTAACAAATATATTTGGTATAGGGATACGAGTTCAGCAGGAGATCATAACGTGTGAAAAGGTGATACAAAGTTGACGGTCTTGACTACTTTACTTCTCACACCCACAGATGACCTTGCTCCCATTAAGAGAAATCCTACTTCCAACCTTGAAGGCATGGTGAGTGGGTAGCTTGTACCACCCATACACCGCCTTTCATTTATGCGTTCCCAGTTGAATAATCTGCTTTATTGGATTTTAACCATATTCGAGAAACGGATGAAATCCTAGATTTTTTTAAATGGGATACCATGTATATTTTGGAATAAAAAACAATATAAATTGCATGCTAAACAATTCTCGCCCTTTATATAATTTGAATTGAAATCTACTTTTAAAATAACACACCTAGTTTCTATAATTTCGTTGTTATAAAATAGTCTAGACATTTTCGCAGCACACCAAACAATAAATTCTCTATGTCTACTCGGGGAATAGCTTCATGTGCTTTCTAGATGATTATCTCTAGGTATTTTTATAGATTATGCTTTTCGTTGGAGCACATCCTATAAATGTTTAATCGAATTTAGATCTGCGGATATTATTATCGTGTGCTTTCGAAAAAAAAAACGCACTTTCGGTCATAAAAATAAACCCAGAATCTACATAATAATGTATGTGAAACCACGGTTGAGTAGATACACTAGGATAGTTCGAGCATAATAAGGGTAGTTACCCCCACCCCAAAACATTCAAGAATTAACGCTTCCAGAAGATAAGAAACTAAACTATGATCTAGCCATTTTATTTCAAGTGATGTAATGGTTGGGCCAGGGGGAAAATGTCTTAGAGCAGGAGCAGAACCTGTATCCAATCTGGTCGAAGATAACTAAAATCTATTCCGAATAAAAAAAAATTATTTCTTCTACTATTCGAAAATTCAAGTTCAAACCCTGTCAAGGATTGTTGTTGGAAGCTACGACCTTTTCTATCCTTGTTTTGGAAAGAAAGAATGGATTTAGATGTCAGTTTTTTATAGCTGGTTATCCATCTAGTCTGTTCAAGAATATAAAGCTCTAAACTTATTCTCTTGTTTAATATTTTATTTAGTGACTATATGATATTTATAAAGCTGCTATTAGACCAACAATGACATATGCTGCAGAGACAATGTGTTTGACAAGTAAAAACGCAGAAACTTGCCGAAAGGGGAATATTAAGAAACATGTTTGAACCAGACAGAACAAAAGAGGGTGATTTCAGAATTATGATGAACCATGAAGTTAGACAAAAAATGGAAGGATGTCGTTAAGTTCATAAAAGCCCAACGATTACAATGGTACGTACACGTACTCATAACAATAATAAGAAGAATAATTAGTTGAATACCACAAGTAGAAAGACCGAAGACGAGATGGGAAGATCAAGTTAAAGAGGATATGAGAAAATTGGATATAAAAGATTGGAAATATATACAGGACCGGAAAAAATGGATAACAGAAAAAGCTCAAAGAGAAAACCGCAAACAAGAGTCGAAGAGCTCAAAAGAGCGGCCACCACTCTGACAAGAGGGAACTGCCTGTATAGATAAATATGATATTCAAAATGTAGGATGGTGGGGTTATATTACATCACAAAAAAATTGTACCGATAGACGGAATGCATGAAACTATCCCAAGCGAAGTAGTTTGGAGAAGAATATAATGAAAATTCCTACTGCAATAAACAACTTAATATGGTCAATGATTTTAACAGTGACCCTAATAGTATTGTAGTGGTCCTAAGTTATGTAATTTCCTGTGTACGAACTGTGATAGAAATTGAAACAAATTTTATGTAGGTACTTCCAGTTAAAGTGGTGATTATCAAATTAGTAAAAGTTTCTTCTTCAAGGGCTATGCTTGGAAGCTGTGAATTGATCTAATTTAAAACTAAATTTGCACATGAGCGCGATTACACTTTGTAATGAAGTTTCCAATCGAGTTTGATCTGAATGGTGGTTATTGATGAATTCGATTTTATTTTTTATTGGTGTTGATTGTGGACAACTAAATCAAAGATAACAACGAGTAGGCAATCATTCACAAAATTGTATCTGAAATATAAAAATACTGACAAATGTTGGGAAAAAAAAGATAAACATGATACGTGCAGTAACCGGAAAATAAACAAGCTGGAAACATGGGGAGATACTGAAAAAATCCAATAGAATCAACATAAACTGACAGCCATTAAAAATATAAATGTTCGTGAGAAAGTCAAAAATTTGTTTAATTTACTCGTAATTGGCCAATTAAATCTGAGTCAACATTGATAAAATATACCCCTTGGAGTATCTTCCTGTAATTAAAACTAGTCTTAAAAGACTAATCATTAATTTGCACCTAACTATTCTTAAAACTAGAGTCAATCCAATAATATCTTCTAGATTTTTCTAGTGTATAGTATACACTACACTTTACTCTGATTTACACAAAACACACTACACAAGATCGATTGGATTGGTTCTTTAAAATCTTCGGACATTATGTTGGTCGTCCAGCAGCGGAAGAGCCTCTGAATTCACATGTTGATGGAGCCTGGCTTCATGCTTGCCAGCTATCCTTTTAATCTCTTCCTTGACGGTTGGTATTCGAAGATCTCTGTGAATATCAGAGTCACGAACATACCAGTTGGCATTCAGTATGTTTCGTAAGACTTTGTTTTGGAATGTTTGGATGCACTTGATATTGTATTGGAATCGCTAGCACAGCCCCAAAACTGGATACCATATAGCCACACCGGTTTCAAAATCTGTTTAATAATCAATAATTTGTTGTAGATTGAAAGCTTGGAGTTTCTTCCAATCAGCCAGTAGTGCTGTTTGTATTTTAGGACTAATTCGGTTGATTTCTTTTTGACATTTTCTTTCCACCTGAGTTTGGCATCAAGAGTCATGCCAAGTTATTTGGCATTCATCGAATATGGTACTATTGTTCCGAGAATATTTAGAGGATATGGTTCTGGTACTCTTTTGTTGGTTAAGTTTACTTGAATAAATTTAAGCACTTAGGCCACATGTGACCCATTGTACATCCTCCCGAAGAGTTGTCTTCCTGTCCTTTCCAGGAAGGTGGATAGGTCACTAGGAGATATCTCTTTTATATCGGCAAGTCTAGGCCAAGACTCACAGAACACATACTCTCTTATTGACGATAACTCCGGGCACTCCCCAGGGTGATCCTGGCAAGACTGCATTCCTTGATTACATCCCATCTCTTTAGAGATTGAGCATTGGTGTAACGTTTAGCTAGTTCCACAATTGTCAAGTTCGTCAGGCCCTAGGTATCACCGGGTCCAAGAATTCTTAGTCCAGCCGCTTCCCTGGCTAAAGAATCAGCAATGGTTACCTTTGCTCCTGCCGTGCCCCTTAACCCACCTCAGGATAATATTGTTATCTACCGAGGCGTTGGCTAAATCTCGATGGCACTCTATTACTAGCCCTGATGTAACACGTATCTAAAGTGGTAATTAAACTTTTAAACCGGAATAACTGTTTCAAAATAATTTTGCTCACGGTATCTCCATTCTAGTCGTTGAAATCGTCGTACAGTCGAGTGGGTTGAATTTTTTTTATCTCTATTTTTTCGCAGAACGTATTTGTATTTTAATCTCAATATGAATGCGTGAATTCGTTAAACTTTCATATCACGTTCTTACACAATGCTGAATTTATAGTGGATCTGGTTGGAATTAACAGTGCGCATTTATTACTCTCCTTACAAAGCAAAAAGCGGAATCGAACTTTGTAAGACCACTTTACATACGAGGGCAGTTTTAATAAGAAGTTTCAAATAACTACTATAGGTAGGGAAGATGTCAATGTCAATGCATTGCACCAGAATATTTCTGCGTTGCAAAGTCGACAATAGCCACAAGAGTCTCTAGGATGGTGGGTGATTTCACCAGGACAAAGACAGGCAAAACAGTTTATCCAGAGGACATTTGACTTTTACGGCAGACAGATAGGAAAGTTGTCTAAGCTGTAGTAGGTGTGTTAACAGGGCACTGTAAGCTTAACAGGCACGCAGATCTATTGGGGTTGTCAGACGAAGTCATATGTAGATTTTATCACCTAGAAGAGGAAACTGCATGGCACATCGTATGAATATGTGGTTTCTTGTACCAGGCGATGAAACGCCTCTCTTAAAACCCAGTAATTTCTTGATTGTAGTAGCAATTCATAGTCTGATTTATGGGTTTATGCCTTATCCTGATGCTTCCGATCAAGATATTAGAACACACGCATTAAACAATTACATTGTCATCGGTTATTGATAAGTGTGTGAGGTTTCAGTTCAATCTGACGTTAAGCATTACTAAATATTCATTTCGAAAAAAAAACTGAAAGAAATTGTTCTGTTTATCGCTTGTGAGTTCGGAGATCTTTGCAGTGAAAATAGGTCAGAAACCTCTGGGTTACCTGGTATTGTGAATTTTCATTTCAAACAAGTAGTGAAAACATTGTCTAGCTCTAGTTTAAAAAACAGAAATGTTAATGTATTTTTAATTTGAACGAGACAAGTCAAGATATAAGGGTTGCGATGAGGACTGTGTTCAGATAGCGTATATAATTCACAGTATGCTACGATTATTCTTCATATCAAACGAACTGGAAAGGTTTTTTTCACTTGCGCGAGAATCTGCAGTTGTTTTGAAATAAAACTCGAAACAAATTTACTGGTTACTTAATTACAGTTTCCTATAAAAAACTGTCGTTTTAGTAAGGCGTGCTATGAATAGATATCAAAGATAATTAGTTAAGGCGTTGTAATAGTATTTATCTATTATCTTTGGCATCTTTATTTATTGGAATATTGTAAAATTATAGTAATAATTTATTTAATTTATCAAGATTTCATTAAAAATCAAATAGCCTAAGTGTAAAGTACAGTAGAAACGGTGGAGCTTTACCATCACGTGACCCAATCTACGATTTATGAAACACATATTTTCTACATACTATGTTCTTCTATCAATATAAATCAAACATTATAACGTACGATCGATTGTTTTCTTCATAGGTCCAACTACAAGACAAACGTAATTGTTTCTTTAAATTTGCCGTAGTAATCGTAAAAAGAGACAACGATATAATTGACGTAACGTGTATAACTGAACGTACTAAAAGTTGAGTTTAAGCGAGTTTAGTTTATTGTCTTGTTTTTAGCGAATTTTTTGATTGAAAGTGTATTTACTGTTAAAATCAGTTATTGTAAGACCTAATTTTACTTTTTATTCCATTTGACATTGGTAAGTACGAATATAATACATTATCAACTTGTTAACTTTTGACATTTCATAACACCTAAAATGCCGTGAGACGGGACTATTACAATGCTTATTTTACTGCTTTTTAATTTTGGACATTCCAACTTGTTCACCCAGTATATCGATAGTTTTAACCATATAAATACAATTAAAAAAGTTAAATTTCTAGTTCAATAACCAATTCGTAAAAGGCCGACCTTTGGAATATTAGTTATAAAGATTATTTCTATTGAGTTGACAGAAGTTTTGATTTGATTCATATGAATATTGTTGCTAACGTAACAGTCACGTAATAGTAAAGCTCCGCCGTTTTTACTAGCTTCCGAAAATTTGATCTTAGATAGAATAAACTTTTTACGATTTTGCGAATGCCGTTGACTGCGATGATAATGAAATTTTGATAGAAACACTTTACATTCTACCACACGCAAAGATCTTATTCCTATTAAGTCCTGGTTTGAATCGAACGGGCTTAGTTTTATCACCTCCCAAACTTAATAAGATCTTCAAATTCGATTAACTTTTTTGATATCCACATTGACGGTACCTTTTAACAGTGTGTACATGTAAACACTTTTCTCTGCCTGTTTCGGCATTGAATCTGGCTCTAATGGTAGCCATACACGTTAGGGTTTGCATGATGGTTATAACCTTACATGCATAACCGTTACAGTTATCCTCGCATGTACATGCAACATGACGAATATCAAAATTGATATTTTATGCCCCTTGGTTAAGCTTGTGCGCAGGAAAACCTGAGCGTGTGTGGCAGTTGCGCATACATGTATTTCTAAAGTTCTCAGTTCGAAATTGTCTGCGAAGGTAGAGGATAATACGCATCGAACGTGAAAATGGGCGAGTCGAAATCGAAATTCTATATTGGAAGAGTTTATTGAGATATATAAAGGTGAAGCCTGTCTTTGGCGAGTCAAATGTAAAGATTATCACGACAGAGATAAAAGAGCGGCAGCATATGGAAAATTGTTATCAAATCTCATGGAATTGAAGCCTTGTGCTAGAAAAGACGACGTTATAAGAAAAATTAACGCGTTTCGCAGCAACGTTAGATGAAAGAAAAAAAATGGGATGAATCTGTAAAGTCGGGGCATCATCTGATTTATAAAACAAGCCAATTAAAGCTAACATATTGTTGTCCATTGTGGGTTACCTCGTGGATAGTTGTTGCTTGGTGAAACTGTGTGGGCAAACCCTATCGTGTATGGGGGCTTACGGTTGACACCTTGGAGTAATACTACAAATAGTGTCCGCATAAAACTATCCGAAAAGACGGCTAACATTCTATCGCCATACATATATTTTCATCAATGACTTTCAAGGAGTGGGGAGAAACTGTCGGACTAGTCGGACTGTGCCACTGGCCAATAAAGCTATTTACTTACAGGTGAAAAGAGTGGTTAGGAAAATTCCGACTGCTTTTTGCAAATTTGGCACTGACGAACCATTATTTTCACAAAAAAATTTTGTTTTTAATTATATCTGTACGCACACACACAAATATCAGTTGAAAAGACGAAAACCAGACCTTCAATAAACTAGGAACGTTGAAACTTCGTAGTAAAATCAGGTAAAATTGAAAGTAAAATGGTTTCCGGCCGTTTCTCGGTGTAGCCATATTTCAGACAGACAAAATTATGAATACGCATTTGTTTCGTTTAAACCTCAAAAGTATCAAACAAAAACATATTTTTATTACATAAACTACTTAGGATATCTAAGCATTTTAAAGTCGTTTTATGTAATTTCTTTTTTTTTTTTTTTTTTTTTTTTTTTAATTGGTTATTTAACGTCGGTCTATTTCTGCGACTGAGGCTAATCACCGACGCCGGGAGCACTCTACCCCTAACCGGAAATTTTGCCGAACCCACTGGTGTTCCAACCAGTGGTAGGGTTCTTTATCGAGCCCAACATCCATGGACTCGGGACCTCGGTTTTACGTCTCCTCCGAAAGACGGCACACCTACATTATACCTCGTGCTCATTGGTATAATGCCTGCGAGCTATGATATGCTACTCCGCTGCAGGCTGTACGGGCTATTTACACGACGGTCTTCCCAGTGGGCCGGTCACCCATCCAAGTACTAACCGCGCTCGACACTGCTTAACTGTAATTATCGCATCAGATGCTTTCCACTACAGTGCTGGGCCGACGCCCTATGTAATTTCTTAAAAGTACATTTTTATTTTGTACGTTTCTATCGTGTCCTATAATTCAGTTGTCGCAATTCTGCAGGAAAAGTAATACATCTGGCAAAGGGTCGGCAAGTTACCTTACCTTAGAATGTAATGTTGGGTTCACTTTTAAATGTAAACAAATGTATCTTTTTAATGTATTAAGGCCAAGCCACACCAAACATCCATCCATCCTTCGGATGTTCAAAAAAGATCGCTCGCCAGCTTGGCAAGTAGCGCAACGCAGACCGACATCCGTCCGTCCGCTGGACGTTTAAAACGTCCAATGGATGGATGTTTTGGAATCGCCGAGGGAGCGATTTTTCCTTCGCATCCGCATGGACGTTTCTCCTGCACATGAGCTCTGGGCCCGGTCACACGCGCTCCACTCGGTATCAGACAAAACTAGTCTACATGGTTTCTCTGAAAACATATTCGTGTAGGATACTCTTCTCTTATTTATGCACTGACTGCACTGCTACTGACACAAGTGAACAAAATATTCGTTGATGAAGAGATTCATGAAAACTTTCGTCCACTGGATGGATGCTTTCGGTGTGAATCGGAGCGCCGGTGTGGCCCGGCCTTTACTCTGAGGTTAACACTATCCATGCAAACCCTAGCGTGTATGTGCTCAGTGGAACTTGGTGATGCATTCGGTTATGCATGTGAGGTTATAACCATCATGCAAACCCTAACGTGTATGGCTGCCTTAAGCAGCTTGATTCTTCTACTTCATCAATAACTTACTACTCTCTGTTTGAATCGGATCTTAACTATGGTTTGTCTTTTTGGGGGTCTTGTAGTTTGCAGCTTTTTGAATCTATTTTCAGATCACATGAGTAGCTATTTATTACTTATATGGTTTAAGTAGTAGGCATTGCGAATTCAACTCTTTTCATTAAGAAATCCGTGTGTTTGGTTCGAAAATACTTTCACAATTACCAAGCTGAAAATTACATCAACTAATGAGGTCATTACAATAACAGTAGGATATAAAATTATTATTTTCAAAAATAAAAATGAAATTTGTTATCTTCCAGTTGAACTCATTACCCTTCTTTTAAAAAGAAAGCACGCCATTGGAGTTGACCGTTCATGGAAGATCCGGCACAATTATTACCTCAAAAAAAAAATACTTTTAGTTTCTTAATTTGTTTTTGGTTTGGTGAATAGTTCTGAAACTTTTATATAATTTTGCACTGAAGCAATCCTGGCACTCAAGGGATCTGCAACGCAAACTTTTGGAATCACTGCTCTATGCAGCCATGTTCCAGGTTAACGAATATGCTCAAAGGAAGTAACTTAAAACAATTATTTTAAACAGTTTACTAACAAATACCTCCCGTTGTTGAAGGATTACTTTGACGGAAATTCTCGTGAACTGTGAACTGCGGAAATTGTTAGTTCAAGTGCATTTTGTTCTTTATACAGGATTATATAATAATTAATAATAATTTAAGATGAGAATAGTTTTATATTATTAGCAAGTTTGTTTGTTATTTGTTCTAGTGTTAAGAATAGGAACTAAAAAATTTACAATGATGCTAGTAATATCTGAAGAAATTATAATAAATGAGGTTATAAAATAAATCAAAAAACAAATAGAAATGATGGCAACCAGAATTAGGAGATCATATCACATGACGGCAAAATAGGAAAGCTCAGGGCTTCCAAATTTGTGTTAAGACCCCCATGTCTAATAGCCAAACGATGATTTCGAAATACAGGTTGATTTTAAATAAAAAAAATTAGATTGCATTTAAATCTGTTGGTAGATTGCCGTATGTATGTATGTATTTTGGGGTAACATTCACTGAGACCTAAAAGATCTATTGTGCCTCCTTACTTCTACTTAGTTTCTGTGGAAAGTCTCAGAGAATAGTAGCTCCTTTAGTCCTATTTCCCGGAGAAATTTTAGGATATCTGCAGGCCTCAACTTAGGTAACTGTCCCTTTTCTATCCAGTAGTCTCCCAGGTACTGTACCCTAGGATTCTGAATTACTGTTGCTTAATTCCGTAACGAATTTCTTTGAAAAGTTATAATTTTTCATCATACCATCTTGTGGCATGTCCCAGGTTATCTGATTTCTAAGAAGTGAAGAGGTGGTTTTTTTTTAATGATTTCCTCTCTACTTAGTCTGTATCTTGTTCTTTCTGCAACACTCTCCACCACCATATGTAATGGTGTGAGGTTGAGAATCACTTCCATTGCTGCCGTTGGGCATGTACTCATTGCTCCTGTTATGCATATACAGGCTAGTCTTTGAATTTTGGAGAGGTTTTCTCTCGTTGTCAAGAGGCTAGTTCTACTACTCCACGCAATGGTTTCATAAGTGATGATTGGTCTCACTATGGCAGTGTACATCCAGCTCAGGATTTTTGAGTCACAACCCCAGTTTCTCCCTGCCAGATTCCTGCACACCATTAGAGCCATTTTTTGCTTTGTATGTAATCTCCTTCTCGTGTTTGTCCCACAGGAGTTTGCTGTCTAGAGTCAAACCTAGATACTTGACTTCTTGTCTCCATTCAACGTCGTTCCCATCAAATTGATTGCCGTTGCTAGGATTTTTAATAAATATTTTATATGCTTCCAAACATCAAGACCCAAAATGTAATGATTTTTTGAGATAATTTATTCATGTAAAGAGAAAACGGATCTATATTTTCATTAAAAAAATAATTATAAATTACAGTGTGATTCGTATCGCTACTGATGGTTTTAAGCGGGAAAAAATGTAATTAAAACTTCACGGATCCGTTCGCATACAGTTCTTGATGGAAAACTGGGACATGAAAAGATTAATAACTTAAAAAGTCACATCTTTGAGAGTTTGTGAATTACTATTAGGAGAAATCTCTTTTTAATTGGCTCCTTATGTTATTTTCGGGTGAACCGAACATAATTTTTGTCACTTCAGCTTCAGACTTTTTCTTGTTTTCCCTCCTTGTTGAAATCCAATTTTTTTTTTCATTTTACATGATCTACTCTCAAGCAAATAGAATTGGTTGATGCTTATCAAATCTCTAGCCCATTCTTCTGGCAGCAATGGACGAGATTGACATTATTGGTCCATTGATCTTTGTTGCTAGTATAGTTGTCGGGATTTGCTAAAGGAGGAGGCAGCTGGCTTATGGAGAAATAGGCTTCGGTGAAATTTCATGAATCCTCCTCCTTTAAAAAAAACTGCAATTTTAAATCGGCAGCTTCCGTTTGTTCTTTTTGCCACTACTTGACCTGTACATTTTCCATTGCAATATCGCGGTTTGTTTTTAGTTGTGGTGGCCGAAGTTTAACATATTTACGCAAAATTTCTATGTCGTTGGACAGTAAAGGTGCCCTGAGTAATTTCACAACGATTAACCCTTCTTGGACATTTATAGTAATATTGTATAACTCTTCCCTTCTGCTACCTATGTTATACACCTTTCACGGGTAATCTAATTTACCCTCACCGGCAAAAAAACTTTGCTGAAGTTCGTTGTCTAAGAACTTTCGTAATTTTTCATCGATTTCAATTATTTCTACACCAAATTGTAAATAAATTCTTTCGTATTAAAACAAACTCCAGAAAAGATTTCCAGAAATGTTGATAGCTTATTTATACAGGGTGAAAACAAACCTTGTATTTGCAGTCCGATTTCTTAACACCCTGTGGAACATTTCGGCAAATTTGTAGAGTTTACGCTTAGTTAATTACAAAGACCATCTATCTTTATCTTTTAGCTTTTATTTAATTTTGATATCTTGATTTCTTTTGAAGATGCACGTATTCAAATAAAATCCTGGAATTGTTTTAGGGGGATACATTTAATTTGTAATGTTTTAATATTCAACAGTAATTTGAAACAAAAAGAAAAACATAATTGGCATTTTTCAATATTTCATATGCCCACCTCTATCGGAAATAACTGCACGCAATCGCCGAAACATTGAATTGATAAGACGAATAATGCGATCTTGAGGAATTGCGTCATATTCAGCTTGCAACGCAAAACGCAGCTCGTCAAGTGTTTAAGGCCTTGTACACATGAGGGCGTTAGAGGCCGCGTTGAGCGCTCGTTTGTCAAACGCGCGTCAGCCAAATACATAGAAACAAATGGGATCGTACACATGCAAACGCGCGCTTTGAATCAACGTCGCCAAAACGCGACGCTTGTAGTTTTCACTTCAACCGCTACGTTTGCAGCGCGCTTCGAGTTACTATACTGGGCATTAGAACGTACACATGTGCTCAGTCGAGCGCGCGCTTTTGCTCGGTTTTGACGTGAATTGTGTGATCTGTGAGTGATCTTACCATTGTTTTGATCTGTTTGTGTATGTACAATGGATGCGGAAGCGTTTGACACAGAATTGTTTATTGATGTAGTCAAAAAAAGAAGATGCATCTGGGACATGGAGTGTCCAGAACAAAATATGCTACTAAACTTTTCTCAATAATCTCCAATAATAATAATCGATTAATCCCAGAAACTCCTTAATTATAAAAAGGCAGCTCTGCAAAGTGTTTATTTGATTTATCATTAGCTGATAAAACAAAGTACTTGAAGAGTTAAAGACCGATTTGCAGCTCATTTTATTTACTTCCTAACTCGAACATTATGTATTGCTTTAAACGATATTTTAATTACGGGCCTTTGTTGATGAACTTGTCTGAATATTCTGTAAATCAACAGATATCGTTGACAAAACAAGTACGAAAAGAGGAATTTAATGAACGTTTGGAATTTTTTACGCGAAATGAAAAGATTCCGAACGCTGTTACTCTGGCAATTCTAACAGTTTTTCCAGAATTCCAGAAATTTAATAATCACAAATGCAAAACTTTCTTGATTGGAGTGATTTACGAACAGCGTTTTCGTAATTAGCAGATGAAATGTGATTGAATTTCAACTATTTTAGGAATATAAGATCGTAAAAAATTTAATGAAGAAGATCTAGATTCACTTTAAAGTTAATAATAATTTTATAACATTGGATGTTCGAATCAAAACATTTTAAGCACCAGTATAGACATAGATTAGATTAGATTAGAAATGGAGTGGCTCTTTGTCCTATCCCACTACGACCTTTGCAGATCTATTGTGGTCCTCCCTATTTTTAGAGCTCTATATATAGCTTTATTCTTTTTGTTGTTGCTAGTTATTAGCTTGGATACCGCCTCCATTGCGTAGCTCTCTGGCCCCGGTGTCTCTTCTCCGAATAGGTGAAACCGCACCCTTACTAGGCCTTCGCACTCACAGAGTATGTGCTCAGCGGTTTCGTCTTCTTCCTGGCAAAACCTACATAGGCTGTCATCTGCTAGGCCAATTGTGTGCATATGCTTCCTCAGCCTACAATGTCCGGTCAGCATTCCCACCATCATCCTCGTCGTTTCTCGACTTTGACATAGTAGGTCCCGTGACAGTTTGGCCGAAGGGCTTTTAAGGAATAGTTTAGCGTGCCTTTGTCCTGGGGTTTTATGCCACCAGCACAGCACCTGATTGTTTATCCATTGGTGGATGCTCTCTTTAGTGAGGTTTTCTGCAATTCCACAGGAATTTGTTTGCTCTATCATGACCTCAGTCGCTAACTGCTTGTCTAATTCATCGGCCTTTTCATTGCCTTTTATTCCTTGGTGACCTGGCACCCAGGCTAGGGTCACTATTATGACTACTTAGTCTGTTGAGGGCTTTGCGACACTCCCACACCAGATTTGATGTTGTCCGATATGAGCTTATCGCCTTTAGTGCAGCTTGGCTGTCGGAGTAGATGACGATTCTTTGGTTATCCACCTCCCGTCTCATCAACTCTTCTTCACAGCACTGCATTGCCATCACCTCTGCCTGAAGTACAGTGGCATGTGTCCCTAGGCTTAGAGAAATCGTGATCTTCTCTTGTACCCCATATATTCCGGCTCCTATTCTAGAGTCTGTTTTAGAGCCATCAATGTACCAGTTGAGATTCGCTGTTATAGGAGGCCCTGCCTCTCAGTCCTTTCTCTCTGGAATGACTGGGGCAATCTGATCCATTGGCATTCCCAGTATTGGATCTGCCTTTATTTCTTCATATAGCTTTTTATAGTTCTTGCCGTGTCCTTGACTTATGGGAGGAGGCCCCTGTAATAATCTGTGACTAACAGATCTTGCATTTCCCTGAATGAAGATCTGCAGTGGCGGTAGGTTTAGTGTTACCTCCAGGGCTGCAGTCGTGGCAGTATAGGCATATAATATATAATTATTACAAGCTAGGCCTATTTCTGGCAAAACTTCAATTTCAACTGACAGATCATCTTCAGAATGTACGGTAGTTCAGTCGTGTATTAAAACTTACCTTTAACCAGAAAAGCTAACCACCTATTCTCATCCCAAGCTTTACTTGTTAAGTCCGGCCAACTGTGATGCAACTCCACGATTCAGATCATTCTAATCGCTTTATTTACTGCACCATGTATTAAGTATAGCAACTTGTGAAAGTATAATATTTTTTTAATTTAAGTTTGATGTTTCAACTGTCAAATATGAATATAAGTAGACGGTTCAGAAGCAATAGAAGGAATTGGGATAGAAGTGTACGGGTCAGGAACTAAGGCTTTTGCGATAAACCACAAGGATCTTTCAAGCATAACTCACGCCAAAGGAAAGTGTGTCCAGTTCAATTTTGATGAGGGATATAGAAGGCAAAGGATTATCATTATGTCAGATAGTTAAGCAGCCATTAAAGCACTGAGTTCTTGTCTAATAAGTTCCAAAATGGTATGGGAAAGCCTAGAGAATCTCAATGAACTAGGCGTCACCTTACTGTGACCTTACGACTGGAGTCGAAAGAAATGAAATGATGAACTATAGTAGAGAGGGAGACAGAAACATACACTTTTGGGTGCCGGATTCCTTTTGCGTTATCAGCTCCAATGTAATGTTGAAAGAAATAGGCGAAGCCCAAACAAAGAAAAGATCTGGCCACTTGGGAATCTCTAGTAGGAAAATCAAAGATACTTCTGGGTGGCTACAGCCTGTTGAGACCAAATTAATGCCTAAGTCAGAGTAGAATTACTCTAGGAGTGTTAACATTCTCGCCTTAGTGTGCACCTAGAAAATCTTAGAATACTGGAGGAAGAAGAAGAATGTAGATTCTGTAGTGAGGAAGAAAAAAATCTCCATCCACATCGACATACTTGTGGATTGCACAGCAATTCAGAAACCTTGTGCACAACAACTGGATAGAAGAGGGATAGTTTCCTAAATTACCAGACATCCGAAAACTCCTCCGCGAAATAGGAAAAGAGCTATTAGTCTCTGAAATTTTTGTTAGGCACTAAGTAGAAGTAAGGGAGAATAATAGATCTTTTAGATCTCAGTAAATGCCTTCTACTACCCCCTCCACCTTGGTTTATTCTGTCAAAAGAAAGTAATCAACTTGGCCTACAAATCAATGACTGAATATAATCACAGATTTGTGCGGAAGTTATCTTGTCCTTACTTATATAGCTCAACAAAATTCTATTTAAATTAAAAATAGTGGCTCATTTGTTTGAGATTATTAAAATTTTCATCTGCTGGGTGTATATGCCAGTCAATTTGAAAATAATACGCTGACTACATTAAAATTTAATGAAACGCCGGAATTGTGTTTCGGCAGATTTTGCTGTAGATGTACTTAATTGCTCGACGTTGTTTTGAAAAAGATGAACGGTACGTTGGAATGTTTAATAAAATAATTAACGCGGTTTTCTTAACGAAAAAAATATTGCAGAATATCATAACAGAATATTTAAAAAAATCCGGAATAAATAATGTGTAACTTATATTTCCGAGGAGGTTGAAAGAAACTGTCAATGTTAAACTGAACTAGCTGACAAATTCATTTAAACGGTTTCTTTGTAGATTCGAATCCTACAGACTGCGCCATGTTTATAATTACATACTGATATTATAAAGAGAAAATATCTTCATATATTTGTTTTTAATAGATAAACTGCAAATCTACGTGAGTAATTTTAAAAACTGATTGACCCACAGAAAAACATGGCCAGTTTTTGAGATCTTTCGTACAGATATCCATTTCTCCTTAGAATTATTTGAACAGTTGTAACAGCTTGACAGTTTTTGTCTCACCGTATTATTCACGTGATTCTATTTTAATTGTTTTTTACATTTTCTGGAATGGACAACTTATAGCTAATCTTTTTAACGACCACTTAAAGCGAAATGAATTGAACGTTTCGTTTCTTGCTTGTCTATACTGGAAATGATTAAACAGTAGTATCTTTGTAAGTCTTGAGTTGCTTGTACAGTAGAGCTGAGAATATAATAAAACAACGAGACAAATCAATCCAAAGCAGTCTCTAAACAGATGTAAAAGAATATATTACTAGTGGCAAAAAAGTGTGGTTATAAAACCATGTAGTTTCTTTATTCTAACGTCTGGATGAGTATCGCATAGATTAAGTTCCCAATAAAAATGCCTCAGTGTGAGAGGAATCTGTATTATATAAAACTTCAAAACACTTTAAGAAAACTGTAGACAGTAGAAAAACACCGTCGTAGAGCCCGTACAATTTGCAGCGAAACACTTTAGACCACTAAGCAAATCACCGCTCGCAGGCATTATACCAATGAGCAAGTGATATAGATAATATATGCCGTCTTTTGGATGAGACGTATAGGGCTAGTGTGCTGAAAAAAACCTTCACTGTAAGTAAACCGTACAGCTTTTTTATATTAGGATTCATATCAACCCTTACTCGACAAACTACTATATTAGGAATAGCTTTGAAACGTAACAAAAAAGCCTTCTTACATCAAATTAACAGTATCTTTAATTTTACATTATTTTGTTCCACTTGAATTAGGTATTTAAAACAAAAAATATGTCGTATTATACAAAGCATTTAATTTTAATTCGGAATAATTAAAATTGTAACAACCCAAAAAGAAAATGAAGATGTCGACAATTTAGCTGGGGATATTACAATTTTATAAAAAAATTTCTCCACTCTGACCTCATTAATGCTATGGAGACAAATATATTTATATGTTGGCGATTATTATAGAAACGTCGTCCAAACATCAAGAAGCTGAATCCAGTCCATTCTTTTTGGATCAACGTTTTTCACGCTTTCATAATGCTCTGCGAATCGTATTGTGTTCACCTTTTAGACTTATTTCCCATTTTAAATAAAGCCATTCGATTCTGAACCCTGTATATTTTCTTGGGTACTCGCACTCATCCAGCTGAGGAAGGTTGTGGAATGTTGGGAGTTTGTTATTCCTATATCAGGAGGCACTCAGAGTTTCGAAGTACTGAGGTTTCTTGAGCATTTTCCACAATGTTTTTAATGATTTCTCCATTGTAAGGATAAATCCCAAGTTTTCCCAATATGTATCCACTTGCTTTTGTGTGGACTATCGAAGACTAAATCAGGTTACACAAAAGAGCTATCCACTGCCAAGAATAGACGATACACTAGATATTATATCAGGTGCGAAATGGTAGTAGAAGTACACCCGGATGATCGAGACAAAACTTTCTCCTGGCAGCGGTCTCTACCAGTTCCAGGTCTTCCCATTCGGACTCCGACATCCAAAAAATGTTAATGAAGTATTTGACAGGTTGGGAAAAGCTAATTTAAAACAGTATCACAAGAAGTGTTCACTGTTCAAAACGGAGGCATATTATCTGGGACAATTGACATTAGTTAGTTTTTGAAGTATTAGCAGTTTGAGTTGTGTGTTCTGAAAGTGGGACATTATTTGTATTGAATTGTGAAAGTTAAAAAATTGTCAAAATTTGAATAATATGGTGAAATACAGAGCAATGTCTGTCGGGTCCTCTAGTTTATATGGAAAATAATAACAGCGTGTTTCACCAATTGACCTAATCGTCAAAGCAGAGGCTAGAATTGGGGCATATCGTCTCCGGTTAAACAATAACTGGAACCCTCACCCTAATGGGCATGCGTCAATTATCAATATAATCTCAAATCCCATACTAAATATGGGTACTGATTATATGACGCCGACCACATCACTAGAAAAACCCTTTAATATCGAAATAGATTGGAAAGGGGAATTCAAGGAAACACCCAAACAAGAAATAGTTTGGTTCACTGACGGTTCCAAAACGGACACTGGTACTGGCGCTGGAATATACGGTCAATCCCCAAGATGTGACATTAGTCACTCACTGGGAGTAAATACCACTATATTCCAAGCAGAAATTTACGCAATTGACTCATGTCTGAGAGAAAACATAAGGAAGGGATACAGCGGTAAAAACATTCTTATCTGCTCAGACAGTCAAGCGTCAATTAAATCACTTAATAGTAGTACCATAAAATCCAAACTTGTCTGGGAGTGCTTAGAAAACCTTAAAAAACTCAGTGCCACAAATAAGGTAACCCTGAAATGGGTGCCAGGTCACAAGGGTATTGAAGGGAACGAAAAAGCAGATGCCCTAGCACGAGAAGGATCGGCAACCGGCTACACCGGTCCTGTACCGGCAACCGGTGTAACAAAGGCTTTGGTAAGAACCACATTAAACCAGTGGGTGCACAAACAACACCTCAAATACTGGCAAACAATTCCGAAGCTCAAACACAGTAAAATGATGGTCAAACAACCCATACCAAAACTTACTGAAGAAATCCTGAAGTTAAATAGGAGAGATATCAGGCTGGTAACCGGCCTTATAACCGGACAGTGTGGCCTGAGCAAGCACCTTCACACAATGGGGATGTTCCAAGAAGAACCTACATGTAGATTATGTGGTGAGGAGGACGAAACAGCCACCCATATAATTTTCGAATGTGAGGCTCTACGTTGGTGGAGGTATAGACAGATAGGGCCGGATGACCCTATATACAACCTCACCAAAAGAGATACTGTGAAGAGACTTCTAGATCTCATCAAGGTCACAAATCTTCTCACAGACTAGCAGACAGACAGGACAATACAATAAGCCAACGGCTGCAGTGTTGGGGCCCACTAACCCGGCCTGTTTTCGTCTGTCTACCAACCAACCAACCAACCAACCAACCAACCAACCAACAGCGTGTTTTAAATGTAGACGTATGTTTTTTTTGGAAGATTAAAGAGCTTTGCAGTATAGCCTCGACATAATTCTCTAATAAGCGTCTAACATGAACATGCCCAACGCTTATATATTCGTTTCGATTTAGAGTCTATGAATTCTAGCGGACAAAATCGCGGCGTTCGGCATCGAGCGTTTTACTCGCTCATCCAATTACTTTCTAAACATAAAAGTTTTTTGCAAATAATTATAAGAGCAACTTATTGAACAAACAATGTCAGCAAGTATGAATGTATACACGTCACATTAGTTGTAAGAGGATAACCTTTTTCTATATTATTGAATCGATGAGCAGAAATAATTTCTCAAGAAACCTTGGAGGAAGTTTTAGGAAAATCAGTTTTTTTGTCGAGTTTGTAAAAAAATTCTGTTATTATTCGTTTCATTTATCCTGCACAGGTTCTCCGAAGTGAGGGTGAATTTTCACATTCACTCTATGATTGCCCATGTATGTTAAACTTTCCATCATGCCTGGAATAAAAATCATAGTGTCTTACTACTTCGTTTATATTCTCAACATTTGTAAGGCCTTACTCTACATCAACATGATTTATTTTTATTAATGATATACATCTAGAAAACGTTATTGTAAAAGGTGTAAGCATTTCAAAATTTTTGTTACAAATTGCTTCTATACATCTAACACATAACGGTGGAAATTAGGACTGGAATCACGATGATAAACGTTTGCTTTTAATGCTGTGCACTATCCAATCCCGTATACATATACATTTTTTGTTGTATTAAATTGTTGTTCAGAGATAATAATTTTAGCTCAAGACGTTGATAGCCGGCCAAAGCAAGGAAAATCATCCACCATATCTCGACCGCGTTTGAATACACTGTAGAGTTTACGATTTTCGTTCCAGTGTCGCAACCCATTTAAATTTATTAAAAATAACCACTACCTAATATTTAAATTCTTAAAACATCCATCTAAAAGTCAAAGTCGAACTATAACTATCTCATTACAAGATTATTAAACGAAAAATAATACAAAAAAGCTTTCCATTCACATAGGAACAACTTGTCACTTAACAAACGAAACAAGAAGCATCTGAGGCTTAAACATGTGATCAGTTGCCAAGCAACCGGTCGGTGATAACGACCTGTACGTTAACCGAACGGAGTGAGGCTGGTAATAGAGAGCAAGTCATGAAAAGTAACATGTAAAATGTCGACAAATTAATGCAAAAACGTCTCTTTTTGATAGTAATAATTGGGTTCGCAAGGTTTAATTTTCAAAATGCAACAATTTCGCATTGTACATAGGTATTCATTTGAATGATAAATGAAAGTTTTAGTTTTGTTTTTAGTTTAATAAATCTTGAGTTGTTGACGCTTGTTTTCTTGTTTCTATCTATGTTGCTAATGAACTAGCGAAGAGAGGGACTGAAATACCCTTTTGGGGGCCAGAACCTTTTTGCGGAGTCAGCTCCAATGTAATATTGGAAGAAATAGGTAAAGCCGAAGAAAAGAGAAGATCTGAAAATTGGGAAGATCTAGTAGGGCTTAGGCAATCAAAGATTCTTCTGGGTGACTACAACCTGTTGAGATCAAATGAATGCATAAGTCAAAGCAAAACTGCACTAAGAGTTTTAACAGGAATCCTAACGGGACATTGTCGCTTGAATGGGCACCTTAAAAAGCTCAAAATAGTGGAGGAAGAAGATTGTAGGTTTTGTGGAATGGAAGAAGAATCCTCCATCCACATACTTGCGAACTGCACAGCAATTCGGAATCCTAGGGCACAGCACCTGGGAGACTACTGGATAGAAGAGGGACAGTTACCTAAGTTGAAGCCTGCAGATATCCTAAAATTCCTCGGGGAAATAGGACTAAAGGAGCTACTAGGCTCTGAGACTTTCCTCAGGAACTAAGTAGAAGTAAGGGGGCACAATAGATCTTTTAGGTCTCAGTGAATGTTACCCCAAAATACATACATACATCTATGTTGCTATGATAACACTCTTCCCTCCGCTGGCGGGAAAGTGAAAACTAAAGCTCCGGCGGAGGAAAAATGAAACTTTACGGTCGCCTACACAGTCGAAAAATGACAGATTTACTGACGTTTGAAGAAAAAAGATTTCATTTACAATGCAAAATTTAGGACAGATTTTTTTATTGATACCTATATTATTGTCAGTTGTGTCAACTTATCGAAAAATATGATTCCAGCAACTTCTTCAAGCAGGCTTTTTAAAGAACTAGTTTCCAGATAGAATGTGTCATAAAAATGTTACGTTTGACTTTAGGATTCCCTAGGGAACACCAGGATTAAAATAAATCCCTGAACAGATAGCAACCGACAATCCTAGCAATGGTGATAACACAACTCAGTTCGACCTCGAACAAGGGATTATAAAGTACCTTCATACACTGTGAAAACGCTTCATTTACTTGAATTAATTATTTTTGGAAACAGAATTCGAACAGACTGAATGAAAGAACAAATTCAAAATTTGTAGTTGTCGTTGGTTAGACATGTTCGCGTCTTATTCATGTCATAGACAGCGAAGGTATAATAACTTTTTTCCCGAGCCCATCTGACAAGTCTCCGATAAACTACAGCCTAATGGCTTATTGTATTTTTGCTCAGCTGGGTGTTTGCTATATAGCTCAGAGTTTGCTTGCGGTTAGCCAAGTAATAACTGTCTTTTGCGATCAAGAGTCTCGCATTTAAACAGTATATATTTCACTGTCTCCGTTTCCTTACCGCATAATCTGCATGTAAGGTCTCCATTGAATAGTTTTGATTTGTAAAGGTGTTCCTTTACTGGTGCATGACCAGCCGTGAACCCTGTTATGATTGTCAGCTGATTTCTGCACAGTGTTAACATTTCAGGCATGTTTCTTTTATAAAGGTTTTCCCATGTATTGGCCTTGGGGCGTTTATCCACTAATTTGTATGTTGCTCTCTGATCCAGGTCTTTACAGATCGTCGAACTATAGTTTTCTTTATACCGAAAATCTGTCCTGGCAAAGGTTGCGTATCCTCTTATTAAAAATGTATTCCATTCTATTTCCAAACATTTTATTTTATATTGACTACTTGGAATGTTTTATTATATTTCACTGTAACATAATTTTACATGGCATCTAAAAATCGTCATTATAATAAATTCACAGTCCGTGTCCCCATGAAAAATAAACATGAAGGCTGAAAGATATTTTGGGAAACTATACCACCTGTTGAATGCGATATTCAGTCAGGAATGTGTTAAAAGTAAGTTCGGGGTAATAAATTATCTCGAGAAAATAGAACAGTTTCACTTTCCGTCATCAGAACAGAGTAACAGAAAATTTGTTAATTTTTCTATTTTAATAGATCCCTCTTATATGGACAATTATATCTACAATTTTTCTTATTATATACAAATAGAGAATAATAATAATAACAAAAGTGTTCATGTTAATTAGAAGGAGAAAATTATCTCTACAGAGTTAGTCAATTTATTCTCGAAGGAATAAAAGCAACTTCTTTGAATCTGCGTGAAAGAATGATGTGGCATGAATGACATATTTATTATGTAATACTTTACGTGTGTTAAATTTGAATGCATTGTCAGTTGCAATTTTTAAAATATATTCCAGAAAAATGAGATATTTGTTGAGTGCTTTTCTGCTTCCTTCGTGAGTAGAGTTTTCTCATCACATATTTTATTATCGTGTTTTTACGTACAAAAAAAGTAATGTGAATGCTGGAAATAAATCTCGTTATGGATTTTAGATTTTTTATTAAATTTTGTTGACAGATACAAAAAGATACTTCGACAAACCGTTACGAAAATAAAAAAGAAAATGAATATACAGTTAACAGAAGCAAACATGAGCCCTGTGTGGGCGTGTTCATGTCGCTGTAGTTGTATTTTTGTAGTAACAATCGATATTTTGAATCGATAACTAAATATCGATACCATAAGTGTTATCTGTCAAGAGTGTCAAGGTATATGTAAACAAAGTCTAACTTGCTAAAATTTCAACTCTAATATTAATAAAAAAATTCGTATTGGACCAAAAATAAAACTACCATCTGCTCTAAATGTCTTTATGAAGCAAATAATGAAATAACGTATGAAAATATAGAAGCAGATTATAAATGGCATCTGACATCAAATAGAAAATAGAATGCAGTCCAGTGCTGACGATTCAAATTATCAGAATTTGTTAAAATTACCAAAAGGACGCAGTGGTTATCTAAATAAAGTCTTCGACCCTAGTCAATATGGAAACTCCCCCAAAATAATAGCCATTTTATATATCCCTTCTGCAAAATATTCTAAAAACTATTGGATTCAAATTAGCGAAATTGTCTAAAAATCGGATAATTATCCTCGCATTGACAACACTGATATAGACACTAAAATTAATGTATGTTGATGAAATCACCCGGTCATATTATTTCGATTATGTTAACAATTACTAATGTACAATCGTTAACATTAGCTTCTGATTGGTTCGTTGCGATGACCTTTCGTTTAGTTCTGCCGACTGTAGGTACATTTATATGCAGAACTTTAAGGTAAAATTACCAAAGGCTGCCCTCCTGCAAATACCTCATAGTCCGCTTTAAAAAATATGAGGTTTGGAAGGCAGCATTATAGAATACTATTGTATTATTATTTTTTATTAAAAAATTATCAAATTACAGTAAAAACTAGTGGTAGGTTTGAGAAATTGATTAGGTTAGGTGAAAGAGCAGATACATATTGCTATGTCATGTAGCAATGTGCAAACTGAATCTCGCCCAATTACAGTTTACATATATGTTCTCAATCTGTAAAACTGTACCAAATTAAGACATTTACTATTATTATTATTATTACTCTTCCGTCACGAATTTTTTCCATTCTTTCCAGCTTCTTCCTCTTTTATCCAGTAATCCAGGTACTACCTTATCCCAAGTTTTTCTTGGTCTGCCCCTTTTTTCAATTTTTGCTATTCTCTTTACTGGTTTTCGTTCATCCAGACGTTGTAAATGTCCCCACCATTGTAGTTGTCTTTCTTATATAAATTCTAAGGTTGATTGTATTCCTAGGTCTTTTCTTATATCTATGTTTTTCATTCTATCCTCTTTTGTTACAACTTTTACTCTTCTTAAATATTTCATCTCTGAGAAATTGATACCGCGTCAATAGTAACTCTAATATTTGCAATTGAGAAGGAACATATTATGACTTGTAATATAGTTCTTCTGGCAGTCCAATCCTGTGCCAGTTATACCTGGAAAGGTTTTGATAGGAAATTTAGCAATTTTGATCGAAGGTTTACTCTGCTTACATTTTCAACCGAAATTGTAAGCAAAAACTGAAAACTCAGTTTTTTTCAAGTCGCTAATTCGATTCTCGAATCATTCTGCAATTGTATTAATGTATTTTATGTGAGGTAGAGAATATTCCAGGAAATCCTCAAGGTGAGATATCAGGTATGTTAAAAACGCGAGGTGCATCTACAATTTTATTTCACAATTTTGATTGCACCACTTTTAAGATTCACGTGGCTTCTAATCCAGCAAGGTCATCACTGTAAACCTCGTGTTGAAACAGCATAATGGGATCTACGGTAGAAGATTTTCTGGAAAAAATTTAGCTACATTTGGCCAAGATTTGTTGATAATAGGGTTTCACACGTGGCAAGATAAGGTGACACTAAAAATGTTACCTCATCTCGGCAGTTCTGAAAGAAAAATCCGCCTCAAACAATAATTTGGTGTTTGAAAATTAAGATTCTTCAAAAACATTGCGCTAAATTTGAAAATCCAAAGGCAACGACTGGCCTTCAAATGCCATTAAAGTAGTTAAGAGTGAATATATTTTGAATGACTGTCACTGACAGTAAAAACGTTAAGCTAAATAGCTGAAACTGAATCTATTAACTAGAAGAATTTAAATAAAACCCAGTTAATATGTTGGGTGTTATTTTTCCTCCGTCTTGATTCTCCTGGATTTTTATAGTACTTGGCAAAAGTTTGTTACGCGCATCCTTCTGCATTCTAATTGAGTTTAGTTGAGAAGGCAGTTTATTTCACAATGAGTTTCTAAGGATTGAGTCAAAAATAATTATTAATTTTGAAGGTTTTACTTTTCATTAAAGTAAAAATGTATCACTTTTTACTTTCTTATTTTACAGGATGTAAAGGATCTATTGTGCCCCTTACTTCTACTTAGTTCCCGAGCAACGTCTCAGAGACTAGTAGCTCCTTTAGTCCTATTTCCCTGATGAGTTTTAGGATATCTGCAGGCTTCAACTTAGCTAAATGCCCCTCTTCTATCCAATAATATACAAGGTGCTGTGCCCTAGGATTCTGTATGCTGTATGTGGTTGGAGGTTTCTTCTTCTATGCCACAGAATCTACATTCTTGTTCCTCCAATATTTTGAGCTTTTTCAGGTGGCAATGTCCCGTTAGGATCCCTGTTAAAACTCTTAGTGCAGTTTTACTTTGACTTTTGCATTCATTTGATCTCAATGGGTTGTAGTCACCCATCAGAATATTTGATGGTCTAAGCCCTATTAGATATTTCCAATGGTCAGAGCTTCTCTTTTCTCCGGCTTTGCCTATTTCTTCCAATATTACATTGGGACTGATACCGCAAAAGGGTACCGGCCCCCAAAAGGTTCTTTCAGACCCTCTGTTTGCTAGTCCATCTGCTATTTCATTCCTTCTTTTCCAGTGTGTCCTTGAATCCACCGTAAGGTTACTATATTGTTTTCGCCTAGTTCATTGAGTATGCCTAGGCATTCCCACACCATTTTGGAACTTATTACACGGGAGCTCAGTGCTTTAATGGCTGCTTGAGTCTCCGACATAATGATAATATTTTGCCTTCTATATCCTTTGAACTGGGTACACTTTCTTATGGCGTGAGTTTCCGCTTGAAAGATACTTGGGTTTTTCCCAAGTTTTCAGAGTGTTTGGTTCCTGCCCGTACACACCTATCCCAGCTGCTTCTATTTCCTTTGAGCCGTCTGTGTACCATATCTTTCCAAGTCTGGTAATGGCATTTGGATCCCTTTCCTTCTTGTTGTTTCATTCCGTAACGAATTTTTTACAGGATGGTCAGCTTATTGTTTAAAACAATTTTCCACAGGACAACCATTTATGTGGCTATACAGGAAATTTACCGGTATAGGTTGCTAGTAGGTCCTAAAAGGATGAGGTGTTTGTATAGATGATACATAGTAAAAGTGAGAAAGACTAGTTTCCCGAGGTTGCAATAAGTAAAACAGGTAATTGCAATTATGTTTTCCTATTTTCCCCAGTATTTCGTCTCCTTCTAGGTTTCTATTTCACTCCTTTCATTGGCTTATTCTCAATTTCTGTGTTCGGTGCTTACTAGATCCTAGGCTATTAAACGAAGATTTAATTTATTTACGAAGCAATTTCGATGAGACTATTTTCCGACTACAAGTTACGACCTTTTTTTCTCTTCTAATATTGATTTTCGAAATCCCATATCACTTTTTCCTGTCTTCAACGTTTAATAATATATTTAAAATGTCGAGAAACTTCAACAACTGTTTTCGAGATTGCTTTCAGACATCTAGTAAAGTTATTCGCACGTTCTTTGCAGAGTATTCATCTCAAGTTTTTCAATTGATACCCACTTGATGTACCCTTTTAATAATCCCGCTAAAAGCTCCATACAAAAGAGCAAACACTTCAGATAAACAAAGCGAGAAAAATGTTCTCGCGCTGAGAATAAAAGGTCACTGACCAAAAAAATTGAAGTTTAAAAAAGTTTTTCAATTAATTAATTGATAACATACTTGATGAATTTTATTGATTTTCACTTTAAGAATAGTTGACAGGTGTCATTTAATTTCCAGAATACTGTAATGTTTTCTTATTTATTTAAATAGTTTTCTTACGGTGGGATAACGTTATACACACACTATGGCTAATTACTATTAATTTATTAAAGAAACACTTACACACTATATTAAAGTTAACTTCTGTATCTGTAGAGTAGGGAGGGGGAGTGTAGGCTCACAGCAGTTAGGCCACATGTGACCCATTGTACATCCTCCCGTGGAGTTGTCCTCCTAGGTCATCGTCCATCCTGTCCTTGCCAGGAAGGTGGACAGGTCACTAGGAGACATCTCCTTTATATCGGAAGGTGTAGGCCAAGACTCACCGAACACACACTCGCTTATTGACCATAACTCCTGACACTCACATAGGACATGCCTCACAGTTTCGTCTTCCTGTTCACACATCCTGCATAGAGGTGTGTCCACTAGCCCCATAGTATGGAGGTGTTTCCTTAGTTGACAGTTGCCAGTCAAGAATCCTACTGTTAAACGTAGGTTTTTCCTGGTCATCGCCAAATATTTCTTCGGCGCCAGCTTCCCAGGGTCGCCCAGGGTGATCCTGGCAAAACTGCATCCTTTGATTCCATCCCATCTCTTAAGGGATTGAGCAAGGGTGTAACGCTTGGCTAGTTCCGCAATTGTCGAAGTCGTTAGGCCGTAGGTGTCACTGGCTAAAGAATCGGCAATGCGATTTCCTTTACTCATGTCGTACCCTTTAACCCACCTCAGGATAATTATTGTTATCTGCCGAAGCGTTAGCTAAATCCTAGTGGCATTCTAGTACTACCCCCGATATAACACGTTGTCTGTTCAAGGCTAATAGGGCTTGTCTGCTATCAGTGCAGATTGTTATGTTTTTGCCAGAAATTCCTTTTCTGGTTAGTTCTTTTGTGGCAATTGAGATACCAGCTAGTTTTGTTTAAACCACGCTGGTATTGTTTCTCATTCCCCACTTAATCCTTAGGCTTAGTACTCTGGAGTAAACTCCACATCCTGAGCCTTCTTCCATCTTTGAGCCATCTGTATATATGCGTATTGCAATTGCAGCATCTGACTCTGTGTTCTGTTTTATTTGTATTTTGTAGGGTTTATTAAACACAAACCTGGGTTCAATTGCATCATTGGCTTTAAACTTAACTTATATACACACTACTTAATGTCTACTAATTTATCTACACTCGGTATAATTATTGTCCTAATATATCTTTAACACTTAAATATTTCACTATTCGATTCACTGTATTTCACCGATTCACTGTTTACTGAAAACTCACTAAAGCAGTCCGACTAACTAAATACTCGCGTATATATAGTCCTTCTCAACTCTAGAACCTTCTGGGTATCGGGGCCACAGTTGTGATTGTTGTGCCAAAAATTACAATTTTCTTTGAAATTTTATTTTCACCTAAATCTTGCTAAAGAAAAAAATTATCTTCTCGAGCGTAACACCCTCAAAGAAAAGTACTATCGTCTTGTACAATAAATTGCTATTTTTTGCAATGTTTCATGACGTTATTTGAAGGTGGAAAGTTCTTACTTGTTGTTAACAACGAGGAATATTTTTCTGTTTCACTTTAAGCAATTGACCTTTTTTAAAGAACGCAACAACAACACTATCGGGAAATTAGAAAAAGTTAACGAAATTATACGAAAAACTCTTCTACTTAAAATTTCAAAAAATATGTTTGTAAGTTTTAATTCCAACTCCTCTTTTATCAGCATTACATTCAAAGAAACGTTGAGAGAGTCACATAACATCTTCCTCATCATTACAGTTACAATTTTATAGAAGACGGAAAAGTTCCATCAGGAAATTGTGTTGAAAAGAAAATTTCTCAAAACTCTTATGGCATTTATTTCTACTCGCGTTGTTGGACTTTATTCCCAGCTGGGAAATGACTATAATGTTTCGAAAGAAAATATGGCACTATGTTTTTGTTTCGACTTGAAATATATATATTTGTAAAGTTTATTGTTTATTGTAAAGCAGACAAACAAAAGGAGGTATGGAGGCCAAAAGATCCTTTTACTCTCAAATATTCAGGCAGCATAATAGAAGAGTAACTCTTAAGTGGGTCTCGGTCACAAGGGTAGGCAATAAAACGGCAGACATCCTAGCAAAGCTTGTTTCTGAAACTGAATTCACTGGTCCTGAACGAGTATTTGGAGTGTAACCAACTACTGCACGTGGTAAGACTGTTGAGCCTGATAAGGGCTATTACTGGTCTGGATTACGGTTCAACCAAGAGCAATAAATCTGACATGCTGAGGTCTCGAAACCTCTGGTGGTGAATGGTCTCTTAGTATTATATTGACAAATCCATGATCACATGGATGTGACAAATATACCTGTTATCCTTAAGTATAGAAGAGCAGGAGCTTAAGTATAGGAGAGCAGGATCAATAGCCTCATCTAATAACTCTAAGGAATACTGCCAAATACCCCGATATTTGGACTGTTTTCTGTGGCCTCTCTGTATAATTTTTGGTATTATCGAGTTTCAAATTATTTTTAAATGCCAATTGCTATATTTTAACTAAACTCAAAAATATTGTTATGGCTACTGGTCTTGATATTTTGATACAAACAAAAAATATTTCTGTTCGTGAATGAAAACAATGTGTGGTTTCTATGATTCAAAAGATTAAATCTATACATGAGTCGTTCTGCACGGAATGAATTCATTTTCGATTTTAACAGCCTAAAAGGAATTATTATTATATTAGCTCGAATTTCACGTTGACAGATTTAGCTTTATTACATTTTTTATACTAATGATCGTTGGTATTTAATGTGTTGAGTTTCGGTTAAAATTCTCCAATAAATTTTCAACTTCAGATATAAAATACCACCTGAGCATTGGGCATTTGAATACCCGTCGTAACTTGTAAACAAAAGGACCGATCCAAATAATTTAAATCGTATGTATGTACACAATCAACATCGATTATGAAACTATTTGGTGAAATAAATATTAATTTAGTCATATTTCAATGCTACTATTGTTTTTATTGATTAATTTGAACAAAAACCGGTTATTGTGACATAACTATAAAAATTAAACATATAGTTCCGCTACATTTTTTGTGGATAAAAAAAAATTTTGCTGTTTCATCATCTTCCAGACAAAGACGACAAGTCGGATCTTCCGACAGTCTAAGTCTTGCCTTAGTATGATTCAAACGACCTATAGTCTAACATTTGTTTGGAGACATTATTCGAAGGATGTATAAAAGCCTTTCAATGAACCAATCTTGTTATGTTATACCAAAAGTCTAAAGCTCTTCTAATGCTACTAGTTGATATTGTACCTATAGATCCGTTAAGCTGTTCTTGAGACTCGCGCTGGGGTCTATTGTTTTATAATTTAAATATCGTTCATGATCGATAAAATGACTCTACCTCATTTAAAATTATAGCAAAGGGTTAAGCTTTCATGTAACTCTATAACACGAGAGGTATGGCGAATTGTGACTAACAACTTCCATATTATTAATTATTGATCATTTCAGAAACTAATCATTACCCTTCATGATGTTGTTGATGAAGGAAGTTCTTAGTTTCCTTTGTGAAAGTTTGAAATCCTTGACCACCTTCACTGTTTAAAAGTTAGTCAGGCCACAACAACTATGTAGCAACAAAATATAAAATTGTGTGCGGGATATTTTATTGGCCAGGGTGATAGGATCATTAGTTGAAAGGAAGATAGCGTCCAGAGATAACAAATACTTCCAAGAGTTTTCAAATGTACATACAAAGCCAGTTTACTGCGAACGCGAGACTTAAAAACAGGTGGAATTGATAATTCCCCATTCAACACCAATGACAGAAAACTAATTAAACATTTAGAGCCACTAATAGTCCGTTACAGACTTCTCAGTCACTTTAAAACCAACTGAAAATTTCATTTCTTAAATACATTTACATAACTCGCTCAAGCATCTGATTGTTTTAAAACTTTTAGATAAAACTGCAATTTTCCCAGTGGTAAGTGGTGGAAAGTCTTAGTGGAAAAATATTTAATGCAACTTTGTTTGCTCCATTTTCCAAAAGCTTGAAGTTTGGTTATTATATTAGTCCTTAAATAAGGGGATTAAGTCGTCGAAACAAACTTTCTGGCTGCACCTTAATCTATTGCCGTCGGATTCAAAGTGATGCAATTATCTTGAGAGGGAAAAACTGAAAATAAGAATATTTTCTCGTTTTTTTTCAATTTGTATGAAATGTTCTGACTCCATAACTTCTCCATCTCTAACCAAGTTTTCTGTTTCTCTTGAAGTACTGGAGGAGACTTCTGGCTTCGTTAAATTGTATAAAATTTTATTTGCAACTTCCTCTTTATTGTTGAGGTTGACGTTATCCACTACATAACTTTCCGCAATAGCTGCAGATTGATGTCGCTTGAGAGCTAAGGCATCAACTCCAGTATTCGCTAATAAAGTGGCTGACCTACTTTTAGAGGAGTGTCCAGTATACTTCTTAAATAAAAGGGTGGAATATTCACACTATAAGCTTAATGAAGACTTAGATACCGCAGATTTTTCGCGAAAGTTCGCCAAAAGCAAGGCTTCTGAAACTGCAGTACCAGTCTTTGTTTCGCACTATTTTTTGAAGTATTGATACGCTGCTTCATACCTCTTCCTTGATTTTTCTGCAGCAGCGCCAGACAAGCGATATTTCTTGCGAAAAGTATCGGATTAAATTAATAAAAATCCAAGAATAAATTCTGCGGGGGAAAGAAAAAATATACTGGATATATAATATAGTATGAATAACTATCTCAAATCGCATTTATAGTGAACTACCCATTATGTATTCAACTATTAGTTGATAAAATAGAGCTCAACTAGCACCTTCATGAAACCTGAACTCAAACTTGTGTGTATAACAGTATATTGAATCTCGATAAGCTTCCGTATTTATAGAGGCCGCAAAATACCAATTAGTATATATAATGGATGTAAGAGGATGTGTTTGGGAAACTCTATCAAATTCGGTCGGAAGCTGTGATTAGTTTGTTACGTTTATTACTTCCATAAAACTTGACATCGCCGCAGCTTTACTCACGAGCTAGTTAGTAAAGGAATAATTCCATAACTACTGAAAATTTTAAAGATATACATTAAAGTTATATAAGATCATTATTCATTATCACAGGACGTTAATCTGAAAGTGTTTTTATCATTATAATAGGATTATGCTTCTGCCTTCTGTAATTCGCTAATTTGCTGGAGGACACAATAAAAAAGCGAAGCTTCTGCCTTCTGTAATTCGCTACTACGGTGGAGGACACAATAAAAAAGCGAAGCTTCTGCCTTCTGTAATTCGCTACTGAGGTGAGGGACACAATAAAAAAGTGAAGCTTCTGCCTTCTGTAATTCGCTAGTACGGTGAAGGACACAATAAAAAAGCGAAGCTTCTGCCTTCTGTAATTCGCTACTATGTGAAGGACACAATAAAAAGGCGAAGCTTCTGCCTTCTGTAATTCGCTACTGCGGTGAAGGACACAATAGAAAAGCGAAGCTTCTGCCTTCTGTAATTCGCTACTGCGGTGAAGGACACAATAAAAAAGCGAAGCATCTGCCTTGTGTAATTCGCTAATATGGCGAAGGACACAATAAAAAAGCGAAGCTTCTGCCTTCTGTAATTCGCTAATATGGTGAAGGACACAATACACTTGAATTAATTGAAAACATAATTTCAACCTACAAGTCAACTTTAATTTAATTTGGGTCTATAAAGTGCATGAGAAAGAAGCCCACTTAATCTAATTTGGGTATGTATAGACCATAAGAAAGAGGCCCACTTGTGATTGTATAACATATTAATTAAAAACATGGCGTCTGTAGACATGGTTTTATGCGATGTTTCGCTTCTAGTTGTTGGTGTATTATTTGGCAGCAGCAGAACGTGACAAACATTACCATGAAAGGTAATGTTGTCACGTTCCCCTCCCCCACATTTCGCTTGCACATAACCGTGCGTTTATAACCATATTTGGTGCTATTCGCGTTCATTCCAATAAAGTTGATTAGGTAGCGATTTTTTTGGTGATCCATCGCTTCTTTATTCGTCTAAACGTGCTTATCTTGATATAACACCATAAAGGTAGACTTCCGAACAACGCGTCAAACGGCAACGGCAGACGGCGACCGCAGTTGTCGTGACAGCAGACGGCATTACTTTGTACTGTGTTTTCCAATCAGCGTACTTCCGCGCCAAGCAGCATTGGCTGCGCGGCAAGTACGACACGTTCTGCCGCTAAGCGGCAGGTAGGTTGACATGTATTTACACAGTAGTGCTGTGTGCCGTCGAACATAATGGATGTGTTGGAAGGTGAAGACAGTGAATATTTAATTATTTTGGTATCTCAACATCCCCCATTATTTGATTGCAAACATGCAGGTCAGGTTATAAAGATCATGTATTAAGAGAAAATATTTGGAAAAAAATAGTTCGGAAGTCTACCTTAACCTAATTTTATTTGATATATGACTTCAATAATTACTCATTCATTTTCAATTTCAATTAAGTTTAATATTCCATTTATTTCAAAAATGTTTATGTCTAAAATATCTTCAAATTCATCATTGATCGGTAGCGTAGTGATTGAAAAAATGGCTACTGCTACCACAGCGGTCATATCTGATCAGTTGACAAAAAACACGTTCAGTAGGAAATTGCTGATCGCTCCGGAAGCGCTACGTTGGGATGAACGCAACCGATGTTTGAAAAACGTTGACTTTGGGGTTTTGTGGATGAATTGTGGGTTTTTATAGATGTGCAGCCCGTTATGGTTTTCCTTAAATCGAAAATGGCGTGCAATCTTGAAAAGGTTTTTCGTCTGAAATATACCCGATGCATATACTCACTCATCTAAACATTTCACGATTTTTTGCAAATATTTCCACCAAATATAAATGAGTATTCCGAAATCACTTTCTTCGATAAAATTCTTAATGGTCTTATTTAGCACATCGAATAACCGAGAATTCGGATTCTTGAAAATCCTATTGGAAACCGACGTCTGAATCAAATCCACGAATAACTGTGAATTTTCCCATTTAAATTCGATAATTGCTTTTATAACAATCATTTTTATTTTCGGAAGTTCTATAATCGCATCAAACTGAAATGTACTTTCGAATCAGAGAAAGTTTGTGGTATTAGAAAAATATAAGAAAGAAAACTTGAAATTTGTGAAATTGGAAGCTCATCTTATATTTCCATAGCTGTAATAGACTCGCTAAATTTTTTTTGGGTACTATTGAACCGTGCACGCCAAAATAATCGTTTTTATTGGAAAATGTATGATACCTTGGCTCACATTATTTTAATTTCCATAGAGATCTTTGCTTTTTTATAAATAAATTCTACAATAATTAAGATGAGTCATTTCTTCCGTTGGTGGAAGCCGTATGAACGTCGAGTTTTTGCAACCTTCAAACTCTTCACTTCGTTTAATTGGCACTATAATTGCAAATTTCCCCAGAACATTGGTATACATACTCCAATTGTAATTACGAGTTGATGATTTTACTGTGCAGCTACATGTATATACATGTATTTTATAAACTTGTAATCAACTTCGTGTATACCAGTTTCTTTGAGGATAAGTTGGCAGACATTTTCTGCTAATCCCACTTCATTTAAGAGACTATGTAATAAACAATATGTACAGAGTTAAAATGTTTTTTTTTTAAATTCATATCTAATATAATTACAAAGAAATAAATATTTATCAATAATAGTGTCCAACTGGAAATGGTTCATTAGAATTTCTTAGAAAACTATGAATATTATGATTACGAAATTTGATTGGTTTGGTAACACTTGTACAGGAAGTCTATTTCTGTATTAAGAAAGTAACCAAATCCAAAATTTCCATAAATGCGCTACTTCATCCTACAGCTTAGGCCACATCCCAATAAAACGTTCTAATGTACCCGGTTGGACGGTGTGTTAATTATCCATTTTTGTTCGAACATTTCATTATTATATAAATATAAATATTATTGTCAAGTTCAAGCGTGGTGCAAGACAAAAACAATTATATGTTTATCTGTTTTGCTCTAACTTGACCAGTTATATAAATATACATTCAGTATTGATAAAAAGAGAAGTCGATGCAGAATACTTGAAGAAGACTATTCTATATAGTTCAATTCACCTACTAGTAATTATTAACCATTACGTATAAGTATGCTATACGGCTAGGTACTTATGCATAGTATCAGCTTAGTAAGTAATGTAATGCATTTAGTGAATAAATCAAACATATCCCAGTGCTAGAAGTAGTTGTTTCAATCCTCTTGAGATGATCCTCAAAGTGACCCGCAACACCACCTATTCAGAGGCCCTTCCACAACAATAATCTACCAAAGTATCCATCGACGATACATCCATTACAAAGAAAAATTTTATTTCAAACTTTGTAAACTTGTCAAGGATCGATGACAATACAATGTATTAGTAAAATATAGGGTTTTCCATTTATAACGCTACCTTTAAACTCGATTTTTAACAACCTTAAACTCTCAGATTATTTCGAAATCGTCAAGGATCGAAGTCCATACAATATAGTAGTGAAATGTAGGGTGTTTTATTAATAAAAAACATAACTTCATAACTTTGATCTGGCATGGAGTTTGAAAAAAATTAAAAAAAAACACGCTTTATAGGTAATCGAACTAAAAAGTGGAAAATAATTCTTAATTTAAGAATGAAATGGTTAACGAGAACTTTAATGTCATCATGGTAATAGAGCGTGGGGTGCTCAATATCAATTATTATAATTTTTCACTAGTTTCATTCCGTAACGCTGAGTTGGTGTATAAATGTAGTACAAAGCATCACTTGCTATTACCACAATGACATTAATTTTCTCGTTAATTATTATATAAAGCGTATTTTTGGTTTTTTTTTAAACTATAATTTATTTTAATAGCGAATCATATATAAAACAGTTATTGACTGAAAAGACCAAGCGACGGCAATTGATGTGATGCAAAAGAGAGATTTTCCACTCGGGTAAAACTGAAAAAAGCCACATCTCAGAACAAAATAGGAATAATATTGAGATAACTTTAGGAAAACAGTCAATTCATTGCTAGGAGTGGAAAATCGTCATATAAATAATATTCCTTAGGACATTTCCAATCGCTTTAAAGGTTTACTGTTTTCTTTGAAAACTCTATTTCGCGATATACTTTCAACTGTATACGGGATTGGGATAAAGTATGGAACCAAGTAAATATCTTTTAAACGAAAAGAACGATATTTATGAAAATTTGCAGGTAAGTGCAATGGAACAATATGCATCTGATGTACATTTTTTTGTTAATAATATACTTCCGGTTTAACCGGAAATGCCATCAACTTCTTTAATTTAAATGGGACACCCTATATATTTTTACAGATTTTGAAAAAGCTTGTTATTTGGAATACATACATACTGAGTTTAGTGTAAAAAATTTTTGTAAAAACGAGGAATATAGCACTTTAATCAACCTCCTTTGAGTTTTTTGCATTAGAGCAAAAAACTATTTATATAAACTAATAGATGTTGTTTGTATGCATAGTAATAAATAAACGAGTACAGTTTAGTACGTCTTTTGTTCTCCAAGTGTCAAATTCTAATTGACGGAAATAAATTTTACAATTTAGAATGGTTCAATTAAGTGAAAAAGAGCGTATTGAAATTTTAATGATGATTGGTTATAGTGATCGTGTTAGCATGAAGAAGTGTGTCATATTTTTAATAATTTGCATCCGGAGAGAAATCCTTTATCACGCTCAACAGTAACTAAAACATTATAACGTTTTAATACAACTGGGATGGTAAAAAAATTGCTAAAATCTGGAAGACCGCGGACTGCAACGAACGAAACTGTTCTGAAGGTAAGATATTAAAAAGTGAAAAGTATCATCCGTATAAGGTACAGTTGGTTCAAGAATTGTCAGACGATGATTTTGACCAACGGCTGGAATTTTGCGCACGGCTAATGGACATCTGTAATGTCGACAACAATTTTGCTTCTATCATAGCTTTTTCCGATTAGGGAACTTTTTGTTTAAATGGAACAGTTAATCGCCATAACTCAAGGTATTGGTCAAATGAGAATCTTCATTGGATTCATGAAGCACATACCCAGCATCCAGAGAAGTTAAATGTTTGGATGGGAATTGTCGAAAATAGGCTTAGCTATAGGCCCATTTTTTATCGACGGAAACTTGAATGGTGACAAGTATTTGGATATACTAAATAACGAAGTTATTCCTGCACTTCAACAAAATGGGCAATTACCACAAAATGTTTGGTTTCAACAAGATGGAGCAGCTCCCCACTATGATAGACGGGTTAGGGATTTTCTGGATGCGAATTTTCCATCAGATGCATTTTGTTCCATTGCACTCACCTGCCGATTTTCATAAATATCGTTCTTTTCGTTTAAAAGATATTTACTTGGTTCCATACTTTATTCCAACCCCGTAGAATTATTGAAGACAAATTTAATAATATCAATGCGAAATGTGCATAAAAATTATCCATCAATGACATCTATTAATAAACGATTATGGTATAACCAACCAAACATACAATAATAACATAATAATATTCAAAAACAGGTGTAAAACTGACTTCTAGTATAGAATACTTGTAGCTTTTGCCATACCTATCGTTTTTATTATTTTATTTTACAAGGCTATAATAATTTATTAGTATTAAAACGTCCAAAAAATAATTCAAGAAAAAAACCCCTTTTATTAGTCAATCCCCAAAATCAATATTCACTGACAGCACACTTGAGATTTCCATCAACATTATCACGTAGCTCCTTTGCAAACTTGTTTTGATTTATACCAAAAAATTTAACTCATCCTTTTTATATATTTTGATTTAAGAATTCTATACTTGAAAAACCAAAAGCAACAGTTCTAGTTTTCCCTTTATAACTCGATAATCAATAAAAACATCGTATTCAATTCCTTGTAATATACAATTTTACACAGGAAAAAAGCACTTAATTATTTTTTGTTACACTCTCGTATGTTTTGGGTGGCGCTAAATGAGCCTCCGAATTGCAAGCTGTAAATTGCTTATTGGATCAGTTGCTGGCGGTAAATTGTGAGCGATACATTTTCCGGTTCTCGAGAAAACCATCGAGGTTTCTAAAAATAAAAAGGCTCGTCTTTCCCATGCAATTACTTTTTATGTAGCTAAACGTGGTTACATACTAGAGGATTCGCCGAAACGCTTGAATATGTATCCAGTTTAGGATTTTACAAGCCTTATTAAAAACACGATTGTTATTTTCTTCTTTCTCTAACAGGAATTTCAAATTATTTGTTTTGGAAACAATACCTGTTACTGGTTATTACATTTTATATATTTTCATCTTCGTATAAATCAACCAGCTTTGCAATGTATGCTTTCCAACCTGGTCGAAAACAAATTTTATAAAATTCTATATTTCATTTTCTAAGCGATTATCTTTTTTCTGGAAAATCCTGATGCTATTTTCCACATATTTTACATTATATAATGGATGGCTTCTATAATACTCATACTCGTATGTATGTAGTGATAGAGAGTAGCTAAAAAAAGGTTGGTTGCTGAATTGAGTTTTTTTTTATTTTCTTAAGAATGTGAAGCGCGACTTCAACAAAATCTGCGTTAAGAAAATTGAGTCAAACACTTATCAAATTGTACAGTCGACGGAAAAGATTTGTAACTAACACGAGTATTAAGAGGTCAATTATTAACAATCTCGAACACTTGTTGGTTAAATAACTATTTAGACTTTTTTTATACATTTCTCCGAATGACACTATTGTTGAATATTATCTCAAAATAATTTTAGAATCACTGATTTTAGGGGATACAAATCGGATACGCACAGGTAAACGCAACGGATCCAGGAACCAGACGCATGGTAGGGAACAGCACATTATCAAGAAACTATCCACAAAAGGACATCTACTGAGTAGAGAAAGAATTTTATTTTCAAATACATTTAATGCATAAGTGAAAATATTAAAATACGGATTTGCACAGCAGCTGTGAACATGTGATACTAATAAAAGAAAATCGTTAGACGATCTCCTAACCTTGGACTCCGCAATAATATCCAATAGCATGGAAATGTTATGAAACGAGCAGTTTTCCGCAGTGCAAAGTTATATAAAAATACCGATACTACAAAAAATTCTTCCTCGTACATCCACCAAATTCCAATAAAACGTTTCAAGTTCAACTAATGCAACGTGCATTATTTATAGTAAACTTAGAGCTAATGATCATATCACCCTAGGGCGTGATAAAAACAGAAACCGTCATTTAGTGGTTGAGTTATTAAAGTGAGTAGCAATTAGTATTGATCCCTGGTAACGCTGAGGACTATTACTTTAACAGGCGAAATTAATTACGGAAAAGAAAAACTATTTAGGTTAAGTTCAATATATATTTTACACGTAAAGAGGGTTTTTAGAGCATGCTATGTTCTATAGAGTCCAGTATTTCAGTTACAATTTTTTTGTTGGAAAATGAAAAAACTATTAATCTTACATATATAATCCATATACCCTTCTACCTAAGATAGGTGTAGGGCGTGAGGTCTCCATTATTCTTCCTCGTGGACGAACTTCCTTCATTTCTTTTCATCATTTGCCAATTTGTGTGTTTCTAATATTTCATTGATGATGTGATCCCATGTTGTAGCTGGTCTGTCCCTTTTCCTTTTGGTGTGTCGTTTTGCCTCCCGTATATCTGTTTTACTGGTCTCTAGTTCTTCGTCCTTATTAGGTTTCCGAACCATCTTAACTGATTGATTTCGATTGGTTTTACACCTAGTTTTTCTCTGATATGGTCGTTCCTTATTCTGTCTTTCCTCGTCACTCCTATAATTCTTATCAGGTACTTTATTTCCCCAGCTCTCTGATCCATATTGGTATAAATACCGAATTGTATACGTTTACTTTTGTCTTCCGTGATATTTCGTTTCTCCCGATATTTATCGTTTTTTCATCTTTGCTGCTGATTATTATTTTTGTTTTCTCTTAATTGATTTTTAAGTTTCTGGATTTTAGTTTTTCTTCCCATATTTTCAAATTGTTTCTTATTTCTGTTTGGAAGATTTATTAATAATGTGGTGAAAATAGTCTACTATCGTTTTATACACACGTTTCTTTTACTGTTGGGAATTGATGAATTATTAATCAATGGATGAACTCAAAAAGTACTAAGCCAATCTTTCGTTTATAGAAAGGTGAATTATCAGCTAGTAAAATTGAGAATCATACGAAAATTAGGCATTACTGTTTTTTTCCTCAACAACACTAAACAATAATTGTATTATGACAGCAGATGCCAGTGTTTTGAATTATCATTGTTGTATATTATTAAAATGATCTCTCCTGAAGAACAAATATCGTTAGAAGCACAATTACTGCCCACGAAGTCATGTCAGAGATATGAGAAGGAGTTTGAACTAATTAGCAAGTGGCGCCTCGATGATAAAAAGTTGTCTGGCAGTTAAATTGACAAAAATTATGGCATTTACCAAACGGCAAAAAAATGCTTGGTTTGTCTTCTAGACATCCTGTATTTTAATAATATTCTCGTTGTATTGGGGATGCAATATGATATATAACGTTGTATTTGTATTAAGTCAAGGTTGTTAGTTTTAGTATTTCATGTGCCCCAGCTATTAACTCCTTTCAGGTTGTGGTTCAAAACTGTTTGCTTATTCTAAATATAATTGTACAGAAATATTTTTTTATGGAATTGTATCAATACAATAAGTATATTATATTACATAAATTTGCGCCCACGTTGGGCGCCAAATTATATTGAATTTATGTTTAAGTCAATATTATTATTATTTTTTGCTCCAGGATTTCATCTGCCCTAGCTATTAACTCCTGTCAGGTTGTGGTTCGACAGTGTTTCCTTATTTTTCAACAAAATTGTCCAGAAAGATTTTTTTTATGTACTTGTATCAATACAATAAGTATGGTACATTACATAATTTATATATATATATATTAAATAAAAATTTTAAATTTTGATATGAAGAATTATTATTATTGTTCTCTTATTACCATTATTATTTTGTATTTCCTCTAACAATAGTTATTATCTTAATTTTGGTTTTCCAAAAGTGAGATAAAGGTTAATTGAAATTTACGCCCCTCGTTCTTCTTCCTCTTTACAAAATTTTAATTCTTCATATCACGAAGCTCCTTGTCAATTTGGTATATAATTTTATAATTTTAATTTGTTTAATATATATTTTTATTAGAAAAATATTTTCTCGTTCTCTCCAAAAATATTTCAAAAATCAACCACCTCATTCACCTCGCAGCGCCCCTTAATATTTTTATATATTCCTTCTATTCAAATTTTAAAGTTTTGACATGCGTTAAGATCTGAATCTGACTTTATCTTCTTTTTTAAATAATTGATAAAAAACTTTATCACTACCTATCGGATCAAGTGCATAACAAAATTTATTTTATTATGTAAATAAAAAAAACTTTTAATCTAGAATTTCATAACCATACAATATATATTAATAAAAAAAGACATTTTCTGAGTTATTACGAGTTCTTTATATGGCCCAATACAAAGAATGATTAACTTTATTGTCATTAGGAGTTTTCAAGAAAGTTTTTATGGCTACTAATAAATTCGTTTTAAATAATAATAAAATACGGCCCTTTATTTACTTTACGACCCATAATAAAGGTGTAATGACGCGAACTAATAATGTTAATAGCTCCAGATGGATAACTCTTTTACGATATAAACTTAACTACATCACATCCCAAATACAGCTGAGACCATTATTATATATATTATTATATAACTATCCAAAATCTTGTAGCGATGTTACCACCTAATATTGTCTGAATCGCTACACAAAATCATGTTTTCTTTTTAATATGTCTTTTGTACAAATTTAAACATTGTATGGTATAGATGAGTGAAGTAGACAAGACAGAAAGTATTTTTCAATCGTAGTTTTTGTAAGAAAACGATAAATATTGGAGACTTATAATATTGAAGCGGAAGTCACACTACGCTAGTTGCTGAAGTGCCACCAGTGAGCAGCAGCTGACATGCTTTTTTACCCTATACACCTGATTTTCATAAAACATTGAATGGCTCGTTGGCACACTAAGTAAAATGTTTCCCTGAATCTAATGGAGGAGATTAGAACTTTCTATCTTTCCAAATAGTCGAGTTATGGATACATGAAGTTTCAGAAATTGGATTTTCGAATTTTTTCACTACTTTAACATTTATTATTCACAAGACGGAAACGCTTAATGTTATGCTTTTGAAATTTTTTTTCACAACTTGTTATTCTTTCGCCAATCATTTCATGAAATTTCAGTTCAGTATTCATAGTTTTGTGGTATAAACAAGACTTTTTATGTTGAAAATGCATTTTTTCGAAAATTTCACTATACCATCTGAATGCGAAAGAATGATTTTATCAGAAACCTGATTGTGGCATTTGTTTTCCCGTATTAACAAAACCCTGGTTGCGAATTTTGAGCCAAATCCATGACGCAAAAAATTTTTTTTCCTAGGAAATTTCGAAGCAAGGGGTAGGTATGGAAATATTTCGCGATTTAAATTGTTCTTTGTTATTTCCCTTAATGCTCAGAAATATCAACTCAAAATTCACACCTACATGTAAAATGTTCCCCTGAATCCAATGGAGGAGACTAGAATGTTCTATCTCCCCAATTAATCGAGTTATGAATACATAAAATTTCGGAAAGTGGATTTTTGAGTTTATTTAAAACTTTCTCATTCTCCCTTAATGCTTGTAAATATAGACTCAAAATGTATATTCATATGTAAAATGTTCCCCTGAATCCAATGGAGGAGACTAGAACGTTCTACCTCCTCAATTAGTCGAATTATGGATACATGAAGTTTCAGAAAGTGGATTTTCGAATTTTTTCACTACTTTATAATTTATTATTCACAAGACAAAAACGCTCAAAGTTATGCTTTTGAAATTTTTTTTCACAATATGTAACTATTTTGCAAATACTTTCCTGAACTTTCAGTTTAGTATTCATAGTTTTGTGGTATTTACAAGACTTTTTATGTTGAAAATGCGTTTTTTCGAAAATTTCATTATACCATCTGAATGCGAAAGAATGATTTTATCAAAAAACTGATTGTGGCATTTGTTTTCTCGTATCAAAAAACCCCTAGTTGCGAATTTTAAGCCAATTCCATATCGCAAAGAATTTTTTTCCCTATGAAATTTCCAAGCAAGGGGTAGGTATGGAAATATTTCGCGATTTAAATTGTTCTTTGTTATTTCCCTTAATGCTCAGAAATATCAACTCAAAACTCACACCTACATGTAAAATGTTCCCCTGAATCCAATGGAGGAGACTAGAATGTTCTATCTCCCCAATTAATCGAGTTATAAATACATAAAATTTCGGAAAGTGGATTTTTGAGTTTATTTAAAACTTTCTCATTCTCCCTTAATGCTTGTAAATATAGACTCAATATTTATATTCATATGTAAGATGTTCCCTTGAATCCAATGGAGGAGACTAGAACTTTCTATCTTTCCAAATAGTCGAGTTATGGATACATGAAGTTTCAAAAAATGTATTTTCGAATATTTCCACTACTTTATCATTTATTATTCACAAGACGGTAACGCTTACAGTTATTCTTTTGAAATTTTTTTCACAATTTGTTATTCTTTTGCAAATACTTTCCTGGAATTTCAGTTCAGTAATCATAGTTTTGTGGTATTTACAAGACTTTTTATGTTGAAAATGCGTTTTTTCGAAAATTTCATTATACCATCTGAATGCAAAGAATGATTTTATCAAAAAACTGATTGTTTCATTTATTCCCCTGAATCCAATGGAGGAGACTAGAACGTTCTATCTCTCTAATTAGTCGAGTTAAGAATACATAAAATTTCAGAAAGTGGATTTTCGAATACTTTCACCACTTTCACATTTATTATTCATAAGATGAAATTCCTTTAAGTTATGCTCTTGAAAATTTCTCTCCCATTCGATTATACTCTCCAGAAATTTCAGTTAAAAATTCATAGTTTTGTGGTATTTACAAGCCTTTTTATATCGAAAATTCCATTATACCATCCGAATCGAAAGAATGATTTTACCCAAAAAACACATCCGTTACCAATTTCAAGCCAATTTCATCTCCCAAAATTTTTTTTTGTAGGAAATTTTGAAGCAAGGGGTAGGTATGGAAGCATTTCGCGATTTAAATTGCTCTCTGTTATCTCCCTTAATGCTTAGAAATATGAACTCAAAATTCACATCTACATGTAAAATGTTCCCCTGAATCGATTGGTGAAGACTAAAACGTTCTATCTCTCCGATTAGTCGAGTTATGGATACATAAAGTTTCAGAAATTGGATTTTTGAATATTTTCACGATTTAATTTGCTCTCTGCTATCTCCCTTAGTGGTTGGAAATGTAAACTCAAGATTCATATCTATATGTGAAATGTTCCCCTGAATCGATTGGTGAAGACTAGAACGTTCCATCTTTTCAATTAGTCGAGTTATGAGTATTTTTGGTTTAATAAAGAGGATTTTCGAAAATTCCATTACGTTATTTGAAGGCGAATGAATGATTTTATTAAAAAACAGATTGTGCCAGTCGATTTTTCGTCGCAAAAAACCCCCGGTTACCAATTTATAGCCAATTTCATGTCGCAAAAATTTTTTTTTTGTTGGAAATTTTGAAGCAAGGGGTAGGTATGGAAATATTTCGTGTATTAAATTGCTCTCTGTTATCTCCCTTAATTCTTGGAAATATGAAGTCAAAATTCACATCTACATGTAAAATGTTCCCCTGAATCGATTGGTGAAGACTAGAACGTTCTATCTCTCCGATTAGTCGAGTTATGAGTATTTTTGGTTTAATAAAGTGGATTTTCGAAAATTCCATTACCTTATTTGAAGGCGAATAAATGATTTTATTAAAAAACAGATTGTGCCAGTCGAATTTTCGTCGTAAAAAACCCCCGGTTACCAATTTATAGCCAATTTCATGTCGCAAAAATTTTTTTTTTGTTGGAAATTTTGAAGCAAGGGGTAGGTATGGAAATATTTCGTGAATTAAATTGCTCTCTGTTATCTCCCTTAATTCTTGGAAATATGAAGTCAAAATTCACATCTACATGTAAAATGTTCCCCTGAATCGATTGGTGAAGACTAGAACGTTCTATCTCTCCGATTAGTCGAGTTATGAGTATTTTTGGTTTAATAAAGTGGATTTTCGAAAATTCCATTACCTTATTTGAAGGCGAATGAATGATTTTATTAAAAAACAGATTGTGCCAGTCGAATTTTCGTCGTAAAAAACCCCCGGTTACCAATTTATAGCCAATTTCATGTCGCAAAAATTTTTTTTTGTTGGAAATTTTGAAGCAAGGGGTAGGTATTGAAATATTTCGCGAATTAAATTGCTCTCTGTTATCTTCCTTAATGCTTGGAAATATGAACTCAAAATTCACATCTACATGTAAAATGTTGCCCTGAATCGATTGGTGGAGACTAGAACGTTCTATCTCCCCGATTAGTCGAGTTATGGATACATAAAGTTTCAGAAATTGGATTTTCGAATATTTTCACGATTTAATTTGCTCTCTGCTATCTCCCTTAGTGGTTGGAAATTTAAACACAAGATTCATATCTATATGTAAAATGTTCCCCTGAATCGATTGGTGAAGACTAGAACGTTCTATCTCTCCGATTAGTCGAGTTATGAGTATTTTTGGTTTAATAAAGTGGATTTTCGAAAATTCCATTACCTTATTTGAAGGCGAATGAATGTTTTTATTGAAAAACAAATTGTGCCAGTCAATTTTTCGTCGTAAAAAACCCCCGGTTACCAATTTATAGCCAATTTCATGTCGCAAAAATTTTTTTTTGTTGGAAATTTTGAAGCAAGGGGTAGGTATGGAAATATTTCGCGAATTAAATTGCTCTCTGTTATCTCCCTTAATGCTTGGAAATATGAACTCAAAATTCACATCTACATGTAAAATGTTGCCCTGAATCGATTGGTGGAGACTAGAACGTTCTATCTCTCTGATTAGTCGAGTTATGAGTATTTTTGGTTTAATAAAGTGGATTTTCGAAAATTCCATTACCTTATTTGAAGGCGAATGAATGATTTTATTAAAAAACAGATTGTGCCAGTCGATTTTTCGTCGTAAAAAACCTCCGGTTACCAATTTATAGCCAATTTCATGTCGCAAAATTTTTTTTTTGTTGGAAATTTTGAAGCAAGGGAATATTTCGCGAATTAATTTGCTCTCTGTTATCTCCCTTAATGCTTGGAAATATGAACTTAAAATTAACACCTACATGTAAAATGTTGCCCTGAATCGATTGGTGGAGACTAGAACGTTCTATCTCTCCGATTAGTCGAGTTATGGATACATAAAGTTTCAGAAGTTGGATTTTCGAATATTTTCACGATTTAATTTGCTCTCTGCTATCTCCCTTAGTGGTTGGAAATGTAAACTCAAGATTCATATCTATATGTGAAATGTTCCCCTGAATCGATTGGTGAAGACTAGAACGTTCCATCTTTTCAATTAGTCGAGTTATGAGTATTTTTGGTTTAATAAAGAGGATTTTCGAAAATTCCATTACGTTATTTGAAGGCGAATGAATGATTTTATTAAAAAACAGATTGTGCCAGTCGATTTTTCGTCGCGAAAAACCCCCGGTTACCAATTTATAGCCAATTTCATGTCGCAAAAATTTTTTTTTTGTTGGAAATTTTGAAGCAAGGGGTAGGTATGGAAATATTTCGTGAATTAAATTGCTCTCTGTTATCTCCCTTAATTCTTGGAAATATGAAGTCAAAATTCACATCTACATGTAAAATGTTCCCCTGAATCGATTGGTGAAGACTAGAACGTTCTATCTCTCCGATTAGTCGAGTTATGAGTATTTTTGGTTTAATAAAGTGGATTTTCGAAAATTCCATTACCTTATTTGAAGGCGAATGAATGTTTTTATTGAAAAACAAATTGTGCCAGTCGATTTTTCGTCGCAAAAAACCCCCGGTTACCAATTTATAGCCAATTTCATGTCGCAAAAATTTTTTTTTGTTGGAAATTTTGAAGCAAGGGGTAGGTATGGAAATATTTCGCGAATTAAATTGCTCTCTGTTATCTCCCTTAGTGGTTGGAAATTTAAACTCAAGATTCATATCTATATGTAAAATGTTCCCCTGAATCGATTGGTGAAGACTAGAACGTTCTATCTTTCCGATTAGTCGAGTTATGGATACATAAAATTTCAGAAGTTGGATTTTCGAATATTTTCACGATTTAATTTGCTCTCTGCTATCTCCCTTAGTGGTTGGAAATTTAAACTCAAGATTTATATTTATATGTAAAATGTTCCCCTGAATCGATTGGTGAAGACTAGAACGTTCCATCTTTCCAATTAGTCGAGTTATGAGTATTTTTGGTTTAATAAAGAGGATTTTCGAAAATTCCATTACGTTATTTGAAGGCGAATGAATGATTTTATTAAAAAACAGATTGTGCCAGTCGATTTTTCGTCGTAAAAAACCCCCGGTTACCAATTTATAGCCAATTTCATGTCGCAAAAATTTTTTTTTGTTGGAAATTTTGAAGCAAGGGGTAGGTATGGAAATATTTCGCGAATTAAATTGCTATCTGTTATCTCCCTTAATGCTTGGAAATATGAACTCAAAATTCACATCTACATGTAAAATGTTCCCCTGAATCGATTGGTGAAGACTAGAAAGTTCTATCTCTCCGATTAGTCGAGTTATGGATACATAAAGTTTCAGAAATTGGATTTTCGAATATTTTCACGATTTAATTTGCTCTCTGCTATCTCCCTTAGTGGTTGGAAATTTAAACTCAAGATTTATATCTATATGTAAAATGTTCCCCTGAATCGATTGGTGAAGACTAGAACGTTCCATCTTTTCAATTAGTCGAGTTATGAGTATTTTTGGTTTAATAAAGTGGATTTCCGAAAATTCCATTACCTTATTTGAAGGCGAATGAATGACTTTATTAAAAAACAGATTGTGCCAGTCGATTTTTCGTCGTAAAAAACCTCCGGTTACCAATTTATAGCCAATTTCATGTCGCAAAAATTTTTTTTTGTTGTAAATTTTGAAGCAAGGGGTAGGTATGGAAATATTTCGCGAATTAATTTGCTCTCTGTTATCTCCCTTAATGCTTGGAAATATGAACTCAAAATTAACATCTACATGTAAAATGTTGCCCTGAATCGATTGGTGGAGACTAGAACGTTCTATCTCTCCGATTAGTCGAGTTATGGATACATAAAATTTCAGAAGTTGGATTTTCGAATATTTTCACGATTTAATTTGCTCTCTGCTATCTCCCTTAGTGGTTGGAAATTTAAACTCAAGATTCATATCTATATGTAAAATGTTCCCCTGAATCGATTGGTGAAGACTAGAACGTTCTATCTCTCCGATTAGTCGAGTTATGAGTATTTTTGGTTTAATAAAGTGGATTTTCGAAAATTCCATTACCTTATTTGAAGGCGAATGAATGATTTTATTAAAAAACAGATTGTGCCAGTCGATTTTTCGTCGTAAAAAACCTCCGGTTACCAATTTATAGCCAATTTCATGTCGCGAAAATTTTTTTTTGTAGGAATTTTTGAAGCAAGGGGTAGGTATGGAAATATTTCGCGAATTAAATTGCTCTCTGTTATCTCCCTTAATGCTAGGAAATATGAACTCAAAATTCACATCTACATGTAAAATGTTGCCCTGAATCGATTGGTGAAGACTAGAACGTTCTATCTCTCCGATTAGTCGAGTTAGGTAGGTATTGAAATATTTCGCGAATTAATTTGCTCTGTTATCTCCCTTAATGCTTGGAAATATGAACTCAAAATTGACATCTACATGTAAAATGTTCCCCTGAATCGATTGGTGAAGACTAGAACGTTCTATCTCTCCGATTAGTCGAGTTATGGATACATAAAGTTTCAGAAATTGGATTTTCGAATATTTTCACGATTTAATTTGCTCTCTGCTATCTCCCTTAGTGGTTGGAAATTTAAACTCAAGATTCATATCTATATGTAAAATGTTCCCCTGAATCGAGTGGTGGAGACTAGAACGTTCCATCTTTTCAATTAGTCGAGTTATGAGTATTTTTGGTTTAATAAAGTGGATTTCCGAAAATTCCATTACCTTATTTGAAGGCGAATGAATGACTTTATTAAAAAACAGATTGTGCCAGTCGATTTTTCGTCGTAAAAAACCTCCGGTTACCAATTTATAGCCAATTTCATGTCGCAAAAATTTTTTTTTGTTGTAAATTTTGAAGCAAGGGGTAGGTATGGAAATATTTCGCGAATTAATTTGCTCTCTGTTATCTCCCTTAATGCTTGGAAATATGAACTCAAAATTAACATCTACATGTAAAATGTTGCCCTGAATCGATTGGTGGAGACTAGAACGTTCTATCTCTCCGATTAGTCGAGTTATGGATACATAAAATTTCAGAAGTTGGATTTTCGAATATTTTCACGATTTAATTTGCTCTCTGCTATCTCCCTTAGTGGTTGGAAATTTAAACTCAAGATTCATATCTATATGTAAAATGTTCCCCTGAATCGATTGGTGAAGACTAGAACGTTCTATCTCTCCGATTAGTCGAGTTATGAGTATTTTTGGTTTAATAAAGTGGATTTTCGAAAATTCCATTACCTTATTTGAAGGCGAATGAATGATTTTATTAAAAAACAGATTGTGCCAGTCGATTTTTCGTCGTAAAAAACCTCCGGTTACCAATTTATAGCCAATTTCATGTCGCGAAAATTTTTTTTTGTAGGAATTTTTGAAGCAAGGGGTAGGTATGGAAATATTTCGCGAATTAAATTGCTCTCTGTTATCTCCCTTAATGCTAGGAAATATGAACTCAAAATTCACATCTACATGTAAAATGTTGCCCTGAATCGATTGGTGAAGACTAGAACGTTCTATCTCTCCGATTAGTCGAGTTAGGTAGGTATTGAAATATTTCGCGAATTAATTTGCTCTGTTATCTCCCTTAATGCTTGGAAATATGAACTCAAAATTGACATCTACATGTAAAATGTTCCCCTGAATCGATTGGTGAAGACTAGAACGTTCTATCTCTCCGATTAGTCGAGTTATGGATACATAAAGTTTCAGAAATTGGATTTTCGAATATTTTCACGATTTAATTTGCTCTCTGCTATCTCCCTTAGTGGTTGGAAATTTAAACTCAAGATTCATATCTATATGTAAAATGTTCCCCTGAATCGAGTGGTGGAGACTAGAACGTTCTATCTCTCCGATTAGTCGAGTTATGAGTATTTTTGGTTTAATAAAGTGGATTTTCGAAAATTCCATTACCTTATTTGAAGGCGAATGAATGATTTTATTAAAAAACAGATTGTGCCAGTCGATTTTTCGTCGTAAAAAACCTCCGGTTACCAATTTATAGCCAATTTCATGTCGCAAAAATTTTTTTTTGTTGGAAATTTTGAAGCAAGGGGTAGGTATTGAAATATTTCGCGAATCAAATTGCTCTCTGTTATCTCCCTTAATTCTTGGAAATATGAAGTCAAAATTCACATCTACATGTAAAATGTTCCCCTGAATCGATTGGTGAAGACTAGAACGTTCTATCTCTCCGATTAGTCGAGTTATGAGTATTTTTGGTTTAATAAAGTGGATTTTCGAAAATTCCATTACCTTATTTGAAGGCGAATGAATGTTTTTATTGAAAAACAAATTGTGCCAGTCGATTTTTCGTCGCAAAAAACCCCCGGTTACCAATTTATAGCCAATTTCATGTCGCAAAAATTTTTTTTTGTTGGAAATTTTGAAGCAAGGGGTAGGTATGGAAATATTTCGCGAATTAAATTGCTCTCTGTTATCTCCCTTAGTGGTTGGAAATTTAAACTCAAGATTCATATCTATATGTAAAATGTTCCCCTGAATCGATTGGTGAAGACTAGAACGTTCTATCTTTCCGATTAGTCGAGTTATGGATACATAAAATTTCAGAAGTTGGATTTTCGAATATTTTCACGATTTAATTTGCTCTCTGCTATCTCCCTTAGTGGTTGGAAATTTAAACTCAAGATTTATATTTATATGTAAAATGTTCCCCTGAATCGATTGGTGAAGACTAGAACGTTCCATCTTTCCAATTAGTCGAGTTATGAGTATTTTTGGTTTAATAAAGAGGATTTTCGAAAATTCCATTACGTTATTTGAAGGCGAATGAATGATTTTATTAAAAAACAGATTGTGCCAGTCGATTTTTCGTCGTAAAAAACCCCCGGTTACCAATTTATAGCCAATTTCATGTCGCAAAAATTTTTTTTTGTTGGAAATTTTGAAGCAAGGGGTAGGTATGGAAATATTTCGCGAATTAAATTGCTATCTGTTATCTCCCTTAATGCTTGGAAATATGAACTCAAAATTCACATCTACATGTAAAATGTTCCCCTGAATCGATTGGTGAAGACTAGAAAGTTCTATCTCTCCGATTAGTCGAGTTATGGATACATAAAGTTTCAGAAATTGGATTTTCGAATATTTTCACGATTTAATTTGCTCTCTGCTATCTCCCTTAGTGGTTGGAAATTTAAACTCAAGATTTATATCTATATGTAAAATGTTCCCCTGAATCGATTGGTGAAGACTAGAACGTTCCATCTTTTCAATTAGTCGAGTTATGAGTATTTTTGGTTTAATAAAGTGGATTTCCGAAAATTCCATTACCTTATTTGAAGGCGAATGAATGACTTTATTAAAAAACAGATTGTGCCAGTCGATTTTTCGTCGTAAAAAACCTCCGGTTACCAATTTATAGCCAATTTCATGTCGCAAAAATTTTTTTTTGTTGTAAATTTTGAAGCAAGGGGTAGGTATGGAAATATTTCGCGAATTAATTTGCTCTCTGTTATCTCCCTTAATGCTTGGAAATATGAACTCAAAATTAACATCTACATGTAAAATGTTGCCCTGAATCGATTGGTGGAGACTAGAACGTTCTATCTCTCCGATTAGTCGAGTTATGGATACATAAAATTTCAGAAGTTGGATTTTCGAATATTTTCACGATTTAATTTGCTCTCTGCTATCTCCCTTAGTGGTTGGAAATTTAAACTCAAGATTCATATCTATATGTAAAATGTTCCCCTGAATCGATTGGTGAAGACTAGAACGTTCTATCTCTCCGATTAGTCGAGTTATGAGTATTTTTGGTTTAATAAAGTGGATTTTCGAAAATTCCATTACCTTATTTGAAGGCGAATGAATGATTTTATTAAAAAACAGATTGTGCCAGTCGATTTTTCGTCGTAAAAAACCTCCGGTTACCAATTTATAGCCAATTTCATGTCGCGAAAATTTTTTTTTGTAGGAATTTTTGAAGCAAGGGGTAGGTATGGAAATATTTCGCGAATTAAATTGCTCTCTGTTATCTCCCTTAATGCTAGGAAATATGAACTCAAAATTCACATCTACATGTAAAATGTTGCCCTGAATCGATTGGTGAAGACTAGAACGTTCTATCTCTCCGATTAGTCGAGTTAGGTAGGTATTGAAATATTTCGCGAATTAATTTGCTCTGTTATCTCCCTTAATGCTTGGAAATATGAACTCAAAATTGACATCTACATGTAAAATGTTCCCCTGAATCGATTGGTGAAGACTAGAACGTTCTATCTCTCCGATTAGTCGAGTTATGGATACATAAAGTTTCAGAAATTGGATTTTCGAATATTTTCACGATTTAATTTGCTCTCTGCTATCTCCCTTAGTGGTTGGAAATTTAAACTCAAGATTCATATCTATATGTAAAATGTTCCCCTGAATCGAGTGGTGGAGACTAGAACGTTCTATCTCTCCGATTAGTCGAGTTATGAGTATTTTTGGTTTAATAAAGTGGATTTTCGAAAATTCCATTACCTTATTTGAAGGCGAATGAATGATTTTATTAAAAAACAGATTGTGCCAGTCGATTTTTCGTCGTAAAAAACCTCCGGTTACCAATTTATAGCCAATTTCATGTCGCAAAAATTTTTTTTTGTTGGAAATTTTGAAGCAAGGGGTAGGTATTGAAATATTTCGCGAATCAAATTGCTCTCTGTTATCTCCCTTAATGCTTGGAAATATGAACTTAAAATTGACATCTACATGTAAAATGTTGCCCTGAATCGATTGGTGGAGACTAGAACGTTCTATCTTTCCGATTAGTCGAGTTATGGATACATAAAGTTTCAGAAATTGGATTTTCGAATATTTTCACGATTTAATTTGCTCTCTGCTATCTCCCTTATTGGTTGGAGATTTAAACTCAAGATTCATATCTATATGTGAAATGTTCCCCTGAATCGATTGGTGAAGACTAGAACGTTTCATCTTTCCAATTAGTCGAGTTATGAGTATTTTTGGTTTAATAAAGTGGATTTTCGAAAATTCCATTACGTTATTTGAAGGCGAATGAATGATTTTATCAAAAAACAGATTGTGCCAGTCGATTTTTCGTCGTAAAAAACCTCCGGTTACCAATTTATAGCCAATTTCATGTCGCGAAAATTTTTTCTTGTAGGAATTTTTGAAGCAAGGGGTAGGTATGGAAATATTTCGCGAATTAAATTGCTCTCTGTTATCTCCCTTAATGCTAGGAAATATGAACTCAAAATTCACATCTACATGTAAAATGTTGCCCTGAATCGATTGGTGAAGACTAGAACGTTCTATCTCTCCGATTAGTCGAGTTAGGTAGGTATTGAAATATTTCGCGAATTAATTTGCTCTGTTATCTCCCTTAATGCTTGGAAATATGAACTCAAAATTGACATCTACATGTAAAATGTTCCCCTGAATCGATTGGTGGAGACTAGAACGTTCTATCTCTCCGATTAGTCGAGTTATGGATACATAAAGTTTCAGAAATTGGATTTTCGAATATTTTCACGATTTAATTTGCTCTCTGCTATCTCCCTTAGTGGTTGGAAATTTAAACTCAAGATTCACATCTATATGTAAAATGTTCCCCTGAATCGATTGGTGAAGACTAGAACGTTCTATCTCCCCGATTAGTCGAGTTATGAGTATTTTTGGTTTAATAAAGTGGATTTTCGAAAATTCCATTACGTTATTTGAAGGCGAATGAATGATTTTATCAAAAAACAGATTGTGCCAGTCGATTTTTCGTCGTAAAAAACCTCCGGTTACCAATTTATAGCCAATTTCATGTCGCGAAAATTTTTTTTTGTAGGAATTTTTGAAGCAAGGGGTAGGTATGGAAATATTTCGCGAATTAAATTGCTCTCTGTTATCTCCCTTAATGCTAGGAAATATGAACTCAAAATTCACATCTACATGTAAAATGTTGCCCTGAATCGATTGGTGAAGACTAGAACGTTCTATCTCTCCGATTAGTCGAGTTAGGTAGGTATTGAAATATTTCGCGAATTAATTTGCTCTGTTATCTCCCTTAATGCTTGGAAATATGAACTCAAAATTGACATCTACATGTAAAATGTTCCCCTGAATCGATTGGTGAAGACTAGAACGTTCTATCTCTCCGATTAGTCGAGTTATGGATACATAAAGTTTCAGAAATTGGATTTTCGAATATTTTCACGATTTAATTTGCTCTCTGCTATCTCCCTTAGTGGTTGGAAATTTAAACTCAAGATTCATATCTATATGTAAATTGTTCCCCTGAATCGAGTGGTGGAGACTAGAACGTTCTATCTCTCCGATTAGTCGAGTTATGAGTATTTTTGGTTTAATAAAGTGGATTTTCGAAAATTCCATTACCTTATTTGAAGGCGAATGAATGATTTTATTAAAAAACAGATTGTGCCAGTCGATTTTTCGTCGTAAAAAACCTCCGGTTACCAATTTATAGCCAATTTCATGTCGCAAAAATTTTTTTTTGTTGGAAATTTTGAAGCAAGGGGTAGGTATTGAAATATTTCGCGAATCAAATTGCTCTCTGTTATCTCCCTTAATGCTTGGAAATATGAACTTAAAATTGACATCTACATGTAAAATATTGCCCTGAATCGATTGGTGGAGACTAGAACGTTCTATCTTTCCGATTAGTCGAGTTATGGATACATAAAGTTTCAGAAATTGGATTTTCGAATATTTTCACGATTTAATTTGCTCTCTGCTATCTCCCTTATTGGTTGGAGATTTAAACTCAAGATTCATATCTATATGTGAAATGTTCCCCTGAATCGATTGGTGAAGACTAGAACGTTTCATCTTTCCAATTAGTCGAGTTATGAGTATTTTTGGTTTAATAAAGTGGATTTTCGAAAATTCCATTACGTTATTTGAAGGCGAATGAATGATTTTATCAAAAAACAGATTGTGCCAGTCGATTTTTCGTCGTAAAAAACCTCCGGTTACCAATTTATAGCCAATTTCATGTCGCGAAAATTTTTTTTTGTAGGAATTTTTGAAGCAAGGGGTAGGTATGGAAATATTTCGCGAATTAAATTGCTCTCTGTTATCTCCCTTAATGCTAGGAAATATGAACTCAAAATTCACATCTACATGTAAAATGTTGCCCTGAATCGATTGGTGAAGACTAGAACGTTCTATCTCTCCGATTAGTCGAGTTAGGTAGGTATTGAAATATTTCGCGAATTAATTTGCTCTGTTATCTCCCTTAATGCTTGGAAATATGAACTCAAAATTGACATCTACATGTAAAATGTTCCCCTGAATCGATTGGTGAAGACTAGAACGTTCTATCTCTCCGATTAGTCGAGTTATGGATACATAAAGTTTCAGAAATTGGATTTTCGAATATTTTCACGATTTAATTTGCTCTCTGCTATCTCCCTTAGTGGTTGGAAATTTAAACTCAAGATTCATATCTATATGTAAAATGTTCCCCTGAATCGAGTGGTGGAGACTAGAACGTTCTATCTCTCCGATTAGTCGAGTAATGAGTATTTTTGGTTTAATAAAGTGGATTTTCGAAAATTCCATTACCTTATTTGAAGGCGAATGAATGATTTTATTAAAAAACAGATTGTGCCAGTCGATTTTTCGTCGTAAAAAACCTCCGGTTACCAATTTATAGCCAATTTCATGTCGCAAAAATTTTTTTTTGTTGGAAATTTTGAAGCAAGGGGTAGGTATTGAAATATTTCGCGAATCAAATTGCTCTCTGTTATCTCCCTTAATGCTTGGAAATATGAACTTAAAATTGACATCTACATGTAAAATGTTGCCCTGAATCGATTGGTGGAGACTAGAACGTTCTATCTTTCCGATTAGTCGAGTTATGGATACATAAAGTTTCAGAAATTGGATTTTCGAATATTTTCACGATTTAATTTGCTCTCTGCTATCTCCCTTATTGGTTGGAGATTTAAACTCAAGATTCATATCTATATGTGAAATGTTCCCCTGAATCGATTGGTGAAGACTAGAACGTTTCATCTTTCCAATTAGTCGAGTTATGAGTATTTTTGGTTTAATAAAGTGGATTTTCGAAAATTCCATTACGTTATTTGAAGGCGAATGAATGATTTTATCAAAAAACAGATTGTGCCAGTCGATTTTTCGTCGTAAAAAACCTCCGGTTACCAATTTATAGCCAATTTCATGTCGCGAAAATTTTTTCTTGTAGGAATTTTTGAAGCAAGGGGTAGGTATGGAAATATTTCGCGAATTAAATTGCTCTCTGTTATCTCCCTTAATGCTAGGAAATATGAACTCAAAATTCACATCTACATGTAAAATGTTGCCCTGAATCGATTGGTGAAGACTAGAACGTTCTATCTCTCCGATTAGTCGAGTTAGGTAGGTATTGAAATATTTCGCGAATTAATTTGCTCTGTTATCTCCCTTAATGCTTGGAAATATGAACTCAAAATTGACATCTACATGTAAAATGTTCCCCTGAATCGATTGGTGGAGACTAGAACGTTCTATCTCTCCGATTAGTCGAGTTATGGATACATAAAGTTTCAGAAATTGGATTTTCGAATATTTTCACGATTTAATTTGCTCTCTGCTATCTCCCTTAGTGGTTGGAAATTTAAACTCAAGATTCACATCTATATGTAAAATGTTCCCCTGAATCGATTGGTGAAGACTAGAACGTTCTATCTCCCCGATTAGTCGAGTTATGAGTATTTTTGGTTTAATAAAGTGGATTTTCGAAAATTCCATTACGTTATTTGAAGGCGAATGAATGATTTTATCAAAAAACAGATTGTGCCAGTCGATTTTTCGTCGTAAAAAACCTCCGGTTACCAATTTATAGCCAATTTCATGTCGCGAAAATTTTTTTTTGTAGGAATTTTTGAAGCAAGGGGTAGGTATGGAAATATTTCGCGAATTAAATTGCTCTCTGTTATCTCCCTTAATGCTAGGAAATATGAACTCAAAATTCACATCTACATGTAAAATGTTGCCCTGAATCGATTGGTGAAGACTAGAACGTTCTATCTCTCCGATTAGTCGAGTTAGGTAGGTATTGAAATATTTCGCGAATCAATTTGCTCTGTTATCTCCCTTAATGCTTGGAAATATGAACTCAAAATTGACATCTACATGTAAAATGTTCCCCTGAATCGATTGGTGAAGACTAGAACGTTCTATCTCTCCGATTAGTCGAGTTATGGATACATAAAGTTTCAGAAATTGGATTTTCGAATATTTTCACGATTTAATTTGCTCTCTGCTATCTCCCTTAGTGGTTGGAAATTTAAACTCAAGATTCATATCTATATGTAAATTGTTCCCCTGAATCGAGTGGTGGAGACTAGAACGTTCTATCTCTCCGATTAGTCGAGTTATGAGTATTTTTGGTTTAATAAAGTGGATTTTCGAAAATTCCATTACCTTATTTGAAGGCGAATGAATGATTTTATTAAAAAACAGATTGTGCCAGTCGATTTTTCGTCGTAAAAAACCTCCGGTTACCAATTTATAGCCAATTTCATGTCGCAAAAATTTTTTTTTGTTGGAAATTTTGAAGCAAGGGGTAGGTATTGAAATATTTCGCGAATCAAATTGCTCTCTGTTATCTCCCTTAATGCTTGGAAATATGAACTTAAAATTGACATCTACATGTAAAATATTGCCCTGAATCGATTGGTGGAGACTAGAACGTTCTATCTTTCCGATTAGTCGAGTTATGGATACATAAAGTTTCAGAAATTGGATTTTCGAATATTTTCACGATTTAATTTGCTCTCTGCTATCTCCCTTATTGGTTGGAGATTTAAACTCAAGATTCATATCTATATGTGAAATGTTCCCCTGAATCGATTGGTGAAGACTAGAACGTTTCATCTTTCCAATTAGTCGAGTTATGAGTATTTTTGGTTTAATAAAGTGGATTTTCGAAAATTCCATTACGTTATTTGAAGGCGAATGAATGATTTTATCAAAAAACAGATTGTGCCAGTCGATTTTTCGTCGTAAAAAACCTCCGGTTACCAATTTATAGCCAATTTCATGTCGCGAAAATTTTTTTTTGTAGGAATTTTTGAAGCAAGGGGTAGGTATGGAAATATTTCGCGAATTAAATTGCTCTCTGTTATCTCCCTTAATGCTAGGAAATATGAACTCAAAATTCACATCTACATGTAAAATGTTGCCCTGAATCGATTGGTGAAGACTAGAACGTTCTATCTCTCCGATTAGTCGAGTTAGGTAGGTATTGAAATATTTCGCGAATTAATTTGCTCTGTTATCTCCCTTAATGCTTGGAAATATGAACTCAAAATTGACATCTACATGTAAAATGTTCCCCTGAATCGATTGGTGGAGACTAGAACGTTCTATCTCTCCGATTAGTCGAGTTATGGATACATAAAGTTTCAGAAATTGGATTTTCGAATATTTTCACGATTTAATTTGCTCTCTGCTATCTCCCTTAGTGGTTGGAAATTTAAACTCAAGATTCATATCTATATGTAAAATGTTCCCCTGAATCGAGTGGTGGAGACTAGAACGTTCTATCTCTCCGATTAGTCGAGTTATGAGTATTTTTGGTTTAATAAAGTGGATTTTCGAAAATTCCATTACCTTATTTGAAGGCGAATGAATGATTTTATTAAAAAACAGATTGTGCCAGTCGATTTTTCGTCGTAAAAAACCTCCGGTTACCAATTTATAGCCAATTTCATGTCGCAAAAATTTTTTTTTGTTGGAAATTTTGAAGCAAGGGGTAGGTATTGAAATATTTCGCGAATCAAATTGCTCTCTGTTATCTCCCTTAATGCTTGGAAATATGAACTCAAAATTGACATCTACTTGTAAAATGTTGCCCTGAATCGATTGGTGGAGACTAGAACGTTCTATCTTTCCGATTAGTCGAGTTATGGATACATAAAGTTTCAGAAATTGGATTTTCGAATATTTTCACGATTTAATTTGCTCTCTGCTATCTCCCTTATTGGTTGGAGATTTAAACTCAAGATTCATATCTATATGTAAAATGTTCCCCTGAATCGATTGGTGAAGACTAGAACGTTCCATCTTTCCAATTAGTCGAGTTATGAGTATTTTTGGTTTAATAAAGTGGATTTTCGAAAATTCCATTACGTTATTTGAAGGCGAATGAATGTTTTTATTGAAAAACAAATTGTGCCAGTCGATTTTTCGTCCCAAAAAACCCCCGGTTACCAATTTATAGCCAATTTCATGTTGCAAAATTTTTTTTTTGTTGGAAATTTTGAAGCAAGGGGTAGGTATGGAAATATTTCGCGAATTAATTTGCTCTCTGTTATCTCCCTTAATGCTTGGAAATATGAACTCAAAATTGATATCTACATGTAAAATGTTCCCCTGAATCGATTGGTGAAGACTAGAACGTTCTATCTCTCCGATTAGTCGAGTTATGGATACATAAAGTTTCAGAAATTGGATTTTCGAATATTTTCACGATTTAATTTGCTCTCTGCTATCTCCCTTAGTAGTTGGAAATTTAAACTCAAGATTCATATCTATATGTAAAATGTTCCCCTAAATCGATTGGTGGAGACTAGAACGTTCTATCTCTCCGATTAGTCGAGTTATGAGTATTTTTGATTTAATAAAGTGGATTTTCGAAAATTCCATTACCTTATTTGAAGGCGAATGAATGATTTTATTAAAAAACAGATTGTGCCAGTCGATTTTTCGTCGTAAAAAACCTCCGGTTACCAATTTATAGCCAATTTCATGTCGCAAAAATTTTTTTTTGTTGGAAATTTTGAAGCAAGGGGTAGGTATTGAAATATTTCGCGAATCAAATTGCTCTCTGTTATCTCCCTTAATGCTTGGGAATATGAACTCAAAATTGACATCTACATGTAAAATGTTGCCCTGAATCGATTGGTGGAGACTAGAACGTTCTATCTCTCCGATTAGTCGAGTTATGGATACATAAAGTTTCAGAAATTGGATTTTCGAATATTTTCACGATTTAATTTGCTCTCTGCTATCTCCCTTATTGGTTGGAGATTTAAACTCAAGATTCATATCTATATGTGAAATGTTCCCCTGAATCGATTGGTGAAGACTAGAACGTTTCATCTTTCCAATTAGTCGAGTTATGAGTATTTTTGGTTTAATAAAGTGGATTTTCGAAAATTCCATTACGTTATTTGAAGGCGAATGAATGATTTTATCAAAAAACAGATTGTGCCAGTCGATTTTTCGTCGTAAAAAACCTCCGGTTACCAATTTATAGCCAATTTCATGTCGCGAAAATTTTTTCTTGTAGGAATTTTTGAAGCAAGGGGTAGGTATGGAAATATTTCGCGAATTAAATTGCTCTCTGTTATCTCCCTTAATGCTAGGAAATATGAACTCAAAATTCACATCTACATGTAAAATGTTGCCCTGAATCGATTGGTGAAGACTAGAACGTTCTATCTCTCCGATTAGTCGAGTTAGGTAGGTATTGAAATATTTCGCGAATTAATTTGCTCTGTTATCTCCCTTAATGCTTGGAAATATGAACTCAAAATTGACATCTACATGTAAAATGTTCCCCTGAATCGATTGGTGGAGACTAGAACGTTCTATCTCTCCGATTAGTCGAGTTATGGATACATAAAGTTTCAGAAATTGGATTTTCGAATATTTTCACGATTTAATTTGCTCTCTGCTATCTCCCTTAGTGGTTGGAAATTTAAACTCAAGATTCACATCTATATGTAAAATGTTCCCCTGAATCGATTGGTGAAGACTAGAACGTTCTATCTCCCCGATTAGTCGAGTTATGAGTATTTTTGGTTTAATAAAGTGGATTTTCGAAAATTCCATTACGTTATTTGAAGGCGAATGAATGATTTTATCAAAAAACAGATTGTGCCAGTCGATTTTTCGTCGTAAAAAACCTCCGGTTACCAATTTATAGCCAATTTCATGTCGCGAAAATTTTTTTTTGTAGGAATTTTTGAAGCAAGGGGTAGGTATGGAAATATTTCGCGAATTAAATTGCTCTCTGTTATCTCCCTTAATGCTAGGAAATATGAACTCAAAATTCACATCTACATGTAAAATGTTGCCCTGAATCGATTGGTGAAGACTAGAACGTTCTATCTCTCCGATTAGTCGAGTTAGGTAGGTATTGAAATATTTCGCGAATTAATTTGCTCTGTTATCTCCCTTAATGCTTGGAAATATGAACTCAAAATTGACATCTACATGTAAAATGTTCCCCTGAATCGATTGGTGAAGACTAGAACGTTCTATCTCTCCGATTAGTCGAGTTATGGATACATAAAGTTTCAGAAATTGGATTTTCGAATATTTTCACGATTTAATTTGCTCTCTGCTATCTCCCTTAGTGGTTGGAAATTTAAACTCAAGATTCATATCTATATGTAAATTGTTCCCCTGAATCGAGTGGTGGAGACTAGAACGTTCTATCTCTCCGATTAGTCGAGTTATGAGTATTTTTGGTTTAATAAAGTGGATTTTCGAAAATTCCATTACCTTATTTGAAGGCGAATGAATGATTTTATTAAAAAACAGATTGTGCCAGTCGATTTTTCGTCGTAAAAAACCTCCGGTTACCAATTTATAGCCAATTTCATGTCGCAAAAATTTTTTTTTGTTGGAAATTTTGAAGCAAGGGGTAGGTATTGAAATATTTCGCGAATCAAATTGCTCTCTGTTATCTCCCTTAATGCTTGGAAATATGAACTTAAAATTGACATCTACATGTAAAATATTGCCCTGAATCGATTGGTGGAGACTAGAACGTTCTATCTTTCCGATTAGTCGAGTTATGGATACATAAAGTTTCAGAAATTGGATTTTCGAATATTTTCACGATTTAATTTGCTCTCTGCTATCTCCCTTATTGGTTGGAGATTTAAACTCAAGATTCATATCTATATGTGAAATGTTCCCCTGAATCGATTGGTGAAGACTAGAACGTTTCATCTTTCCAATTAGTCGAGTTATGAGTATTTTTGGTTTAATAAAGTGGATTTTCGAAAATTCCATTACGTTATTTGAAGGCGAATGAATGATTTTATCAAAAAACAGATTGTGCCAGTCGATTTTTCGTCGTAAAAAACCTCCGGTTACCAATTTATAGCCAATTTCATGTCGCGAAAATTTTTTTTTGTAGGAATTTTTGAAGCAAGGGGTAGGTATGGAAATATTTCGCGAATTAAATTGCTCTCTGTTATCTCCCTTAATGCTAGGAAATATGAACTCAAAATTCACATCTACATGTAAAATGTTGCCCTGAATCGATTGGTGAAGACTAGAACGTTCTATCTCTCCGATTAGTCGAGTTAGGTAGGTATTGAAATATTTCGCGAATTAATTTGCTCTGTTATCTCCCTTAATGCTTGGAAATATGAACTCAAAATTGACATCTACATGTAAAATGTTCCCCTGAATCGATTGGTGAAGACTAGAACGTTCTATCTCTCCGATTAGTCGAGTTATGGATACATAAAGTTTCAGAAATTGGATTTTCGAATATTTTCACGATTTAATTTGCTCTCTGCTATCTCCCTTAGTGGTTGGAAATTTAAACTCAAGATTCATATCTATATGTAAAATGTTCCCCTGAATCGAGTGGTGGAGACTAGAACGTTCTATCTCTCCGATTAGTCGAGTTATGAGTATTTTTGGTTTAATAAAGTGGATTTTCGAAAATTCCATTACCTTATTTGAAGGCGAATGAATGATTTTATTAAAAAACAGATTGTGCCAGTCGATTTTTCGTCGTAAAAAACCTCCGGTTACCAATTTATAGCCAATTTCATGTCGCAAAAATTTTTTTTTGTTGGAAATTTTGAAGCAAGGGGTAGGTATTGAAATATTTCGCGAATCAAATTGCTCTCTGTTATCTCCCTTAATGCTTGGAAATATGAACTTAAAATTGACATCTACATGTAAAATGTTGCCCTGAATCGATTGGTGGAGACTAGAACGTTCTATCTTTCCGATTAGTCGAGTTATGGATACATAAAGTTTCAGAAATTGGATTTTCGAATATTTTCACGATTTAATTTGCTCTCTGCTATCTCCCTTATTGGTTGGAGATTTAAACTCAAGATTCATATCTATATGTGAAATGTTCCCCTGAATCGATTGGTGAAGACTAGAACGTTTCATCTTTCCAATTAGTCGAGTTATGAGTATTTTTGGTTTAATAAAGTGGATTTTCGAAAATTCCATTACGTTATTTGAAGGCGAATGAATGATTTTATCAAAAAACAGATTGTGCCAGTCGATTTTTCGTCGTAAAAAACCTCCGGTTACCAATTTATAGCCAATTTCATGTCGCGAAAATTTTTTCTTGTAGGAATTTTTGAAGCAAGGGGTAGGTATGGAAATATTTCGCGAATTAAATTGCTCTCTGTTATCTCCCTTAATGCTAGGAAATATGAACTCAAAATTCACATCTACATGTAAAATGTTGCCCTGAATCGATTGGTGAAGACTAGAACGTTCTATCTCTCCGATTAGTCGAGTTAGGTAGGTATTGAAATATTTCGCGAATTAATTTGCTCTGTTATCTCCCTTAATGCTTGGAAATATGAACTCAAAATTGACATCTACATGTAAAATGTTCCCCTGAATCGATTGGTGGAGACTAGAACGTTCTATCTCTCCGATTAGTCGAGTTATGGATACATAAAGTTTCAGAAATTGGATTTTCGAATATTTTCACGATTTAATTTGCTCTCTGCTATCTCCCTTAGTGGTTGGAAATTTAAACTCAAGATTCACATCTATATGTAAAATGTTCCCCTGAATCGATTGGTGAAGACTAGAACGTTCTATCTCCCCGATTAGTCGAGTTATGAGTATTTTTGGTTTAATAAAGTGGATTTTCGAAAATTCCATTACGTTATTTGAAGGCGAATGAATGATTTTATCAAAAAACAGATTGTGCCAGTCGATTTTTCGTCGTAAAAAACCTCCGGTTACCAATTTATAGCCAATTTCATGTCGCGAAAATTTTTTTTTGTAGGAATTTTTGAAGCAAGGGGTAGGTATGGAAATATTTCGCGAATTAAATTGCTCTCTGTTATCTCCCTTAATGCTAGGAAATATGAACTCAAAATTCACATCTACATGTAAAATGTTGCCCTGAATCGATTGGTGAAGACTAGAACGTTCTATCTCTCCGATTAGTCGAGTTAGGTAGGTATTGAAATATTTCGCGAATCAATTTGCTCTGTTATCTCCCTTAATGCTTGGAAATATGAACTCAAAATTGACATCTACATGTAAAATGTTCCCCTGAATCGATTGGTGAAGACTAGAACGTTCTATCTCTCCGATTAGTCGAGTTATGGATACATAAAGTTTCAGAAATTGGATTTTCGAATATTTTCACGATTTAATTTGCTCTCTGCTATCTCCCTTAGTGGTTGGAAATTTAAACTCAAGATTCATATCTATATGTAAATTGTTCCCCTGAATCGAGTGGTGGAGACTAGAACGTTCTATCTCTCCGATTAGTCGAGTTATGAGTATTTTTGGTTTAATAAAGTGGATTTTCGAAAATTCCATTACCTTATTTGAAGGCGAATGAATGATTTTATTAAAAAACAGATTGTGCCAGTCGATTTTTCGTCGTAAAAAACCTCCGGTTACCAATTTATAGCCAATTTCATGTCGCAAAAATTTTTTTTTGTTGGAAATTTTGAAGCAAGGGGTAGGTATTGAAATATTTCGCGAATCAAATTGCTCTCTGTTATCTCCCTTAATGCTTGGAAATATGAACTTAAAATTGACATCTACATGTAAAATATTGCCCTGAATCGATTGGTGGAGACTAGAACGTTCTATCTTTCCGATTAGTCGAGTTATGGATACATAAAGTTTCAGAAATTGGATTTTCGAATATTTTCACGATTTAATTTGCTCTCTGCTATCTCCCTTATTGGTTGGAGATTTAAACTCAAGATTCATATCTATATGTGAAATGTTCCCCTGAATCGATTGGTGAAGACTAGAACGTTTCATCTTTCCAATTAGTCGAGTTATGAGTATTTTTGGTTTAATAAAGTGGATTTTCGAAAATTCCATTACGTTATTTGAAGGCGAATGAATGATTTTATCAAAAAACAGATTGTGCCAGTCGATTTTTCGTCGTAAAAAACCTCCGGTTACCAATTTATAGCCAATTTCATGTCGCGAAAATTTTTTTTTGTAGGAATTTTTGAAGCAAGGGGTAGGTATGGAAATATTTCGCGAATTAAATTGCTCTCTGTTATCTCCCTTAATGCTAGGAAATATGAACTCAAAATTCACATCTACATGTAAAATGTTGCCCTGAATCGATTGGTGAAGACTAGAACGTTCTATCTCTCCGATTAGTCGAGTTAGGTAGGTATTGAAATATTTCGCGAATTAATTTGCTCTGTTATCTCCCTTAATGCTTGGAAATATGAACTCAAAATTGACATCTACATGTAAAATGTTCCCCTGAATCGATTGGTGGAGACTAGAACGTTCTATCTCTCCGATTAGTCGAGTTATGGATACATAAAGTTTCAGAAATTGGATTTTCGAATATTTTCACGATTTAATTTGCTCTCTGCTATCTCCCTTAGTGGTTGGAAATTTAAACTCAAGATTCATATCTATATGTAAAATGTTCCCCTGAATCGAGTGGTGGAGACTAGAACGTTCTATCTCTCCGATTAGTCGAGTTATGAGTATTTTTGGTTTAATAAAGTGGATTTTCGAAAATTCCATTACCTTATTTGAAGGCGAATGAATGATTTTATTAAAAAACAGATTGTGCCAGTCGATTTTTCGTCGTAAAAAACCTCCGGTTACCAATTTATAGCCAATTTCATGTCGCAAAAATTTTTTTTTGTTGGAAATTTTGAAGCAAGGGGTAGGTATTGAAATATTTCGCGAATCAAATTGCTCTCTGTTATCTCCCTTAATGCTTGGAAATATGAACTCAAAATTGACATCTACTTGTAAAATGTTGCCCTGAATCGATTGGTGGAGACTAGAACGTTCTATCTTTCCGATTAGTCGAGTTATGGATACATAAAGTTTCAGAAATTGGATTTTCGAATATTTTCACGATTTAATTTGCTCTCTGCTATCTCCCTTATTGGTTGGAGATTTAAACTCAAGATTCATATCTATATGTAAAATGTTCCCCTGAATCGATTGGTGAAGACTAGAACGTTCCATCTTTCCAATTAGTCGAGTTATGAGTATTTTTGGTTTAATAAAGTGGATTTTCGAAAATTCCATTACGTTATTTGAAGGCGAATGAATGTTTTTATTGAAAAACAAATTGTGCCAGTCGATTTTTCGTCCCAAAAAACCCCCGGTTACCAATTTATAGCCAATTTCATGTTGCAAAATTTTTTTTTTGTTGGAAATTTTGAAGCAAGGGGTAGGTATGGAAATATTTCGCGAATTAATTTGCTCTCTGTTATCTCCCTTAATGCTTGGAAATATGAACTCAAAATTGATATCTACATGTAAAATGTTCCCCTGAATCGATTGGTGAAGACTAGAACGTTCTATCTCTCCGATTAGTCGAGTTATGGATACATAAAGTTTCAGAAATTGGATTTTCGAATATTTTCACGATTTAATTTGCTCTCTGCTATCTCCCTTAGTAGTTGGAAATTTAAACTCAAGATTCATATCTATATGTAAAATGTTCCCCTAAATCGATTGGTGGAGACTAGAACGTTCTATCTCTCCGATTAGTCGAGTTATGAGTATTTTTGATTTAATAAAGTGGATTTTCGAAAATTCCATTACCTTATTTGAAGGCGAATGAATGATTTTATTAAAAAACAGATTGTGCCAGTCGATTTTTCGTCGTAAAAAACCTCCGGTTACCAATTTATAGCCAATTTCATGTCGCAAAAATTTTTTTTTGTTGGAAATTTTGAAGCAAGGGGTAGGTATTGAAATATTTCGCGAATCAAATTGCTCTCTGTTATCTCCCTTAATGCTTGGGAATATGAACTCAAAATTGACATCTACATGTAAAATGTTGCCCTGAATCGATTGGTGGAGACTAGAACGTTCTATCTCTCCGATTAGTCGAGTTATGGATACATAAAGTTTCAGAAATTGGATTTTCGAATATTTTCACGATTTAATTTGCTCTCTGCTATCTCCCTTATTGGTTGGAAATTTAAACTCAAGATTCATATCTATATGTAAAATGTTCCCCTGAATCGATTGGTGAAGACTAGAACGTTCCATCTTTCCAATTAGTCGAGTTATGAGTCTTTTTGGTTTATTAAAGTGGATTTTCGAAAATTCCATTACGTTATTTGAAGGCGAATGAATGTTTTTATTGAAAAACAAATTGTGCCAGTCGATTTTTAGTCCCAAAAAACCCCCGGTTACCAATTTATAGCCAATTTCATGTTGCAAAATTTTTTTTTTGTTGGAAATTTTGAAGCAAGGGGTAGGTATGGAAATATTTCGCGAATTAATTTGCTCTCTGTTATCTCCCTTGATGCTTGGAAATATGAACTCAAAATTCACATCTACATGTAAAATGTTCCCCTGAATCGATTGGTGAAGACTAGAACGTTCTATCTCTCCGATTAGTCGAGTTATGGATACATAAAGTTTCAGAAGTTGGATTTTCGAATATTTTCACGATTAAATTTGCTCTCTGCTATCTCCCTTAGTGGTTGGAAATTTAAACTCAAGATTCATATCTATATGTAAAATGTTCCCCTGAATCGATTGGTGAAGACTAGAACGTTCTATCTCCCCGATTAGTCGAGTTATGAGTATTTTTGGTTTAATAAAGTGGATTTTCGAAAATTCCATTACGTTATTTGAAGGCGAATGAATGATTTTATCAAAAAACAGATTGTGCCAGTCGATTTTTCGTCGTAAAAAACCTCCGGTTACCAATTTATAGCCAATTTCATGTCGCGAAAATTTTTTTTTGTAGGAATTTTTGAAGCAAGGGGTAGGTATGGAAATATTTCGCGAATTAAATTGCTCTCTGTTATCTCCCTTAATGCTAGGAAATATGAACTCAAAATTCACATCTACATGTAAAATGTTGCCCTGAATCGATTGGTGAAGACTAGAACGTTCTATTTCTCCGATTAGTCGAGTTAGGTAGGTATTGAAATATTTCGCGAATTAATTTGCTCTCTGTTATCTCCCTTAATGCTTGGAAATATGAACTCAAAATTCACATCTACATGTAAAATGTTCCCCTGAATCGATTGGTGAAGACTAGAACGTTCTATCTCTCCGATTAGTCGAGTTATGGATACATAAAGTTTCAGAAATTGGATTTTCGAATATTTTCACGATTTAATTTGCTCTCTGCTATCTCCCTTAGTGGTTGGAAATTTGAACTCAAGATTTATATCTATATGTAAAATGTTCCCCTGAATCGATTGGTGAAGACTAGAACGTTCTATCTCCCCGATTAGTCGAGTTATGGATACATAAAGTTTCAGAAATTGGATTTTCGAATATTTTCACGATTTAATTTGCTCTCTGCTATCTCCCTTAGTGGTTGGAAATTTAAACTCAAGATTCATATCTATATGTAAAATGTTCCCCTGAATCGATTGGTGAAGACTAGAACGTTCCATCTTTCCAATTAGTCGAGTTATGAGTATTTTTGGTTTAATAAAGTGGATTTTCGAAAAATCTGTAATGTGTAATGTAATGAGGATACTGGGTGTAGTAGGATAGTAGAAGGGCCTCTGACTAGGTGGTGCTGCTGGTCACTTGGTGGGTCATCCCCCAGGAATAAAACAACTACCTGTTTCACTGGGACATGTTCTATTTAATATTTACTATACATTAACCACTAACACTAATTGACTACTCTTAGATTACTACTTAGAATGAATGATACTGACTGTAATCATCCTTTCATGAATGACCATCATAATGACTTAATAATAATAATGAATCAATAATGAATTGATAATCAATTAATAATGAATTAATAATGAATGCTTAAAATACTATTGTTACCTATATATACAAAGAGTCAAGTTCACTATAAGTAAACATACATGATACTAGATAATGTTTATTTGCTTTGACATTGACTCGTACGTGTAACCTTTATATTTATTATTTATAAAACAATTCGTGGTTTATTGGAATTAGCTGAAGGGAATTTATTCGATAATATTTTAAATAATTAATGACTTAATGTTTAGGCCGAAAGGCATCACACCTTCCCCTTTTACAAAAAGAATAAATTCCGTTGAGCTTCCTTTCCCCCTAATGAAATGAATTTACAATTATCCTAAAAATAAATGGTAGATGGTTATTAAATAATGTCACTAACCTACGATTACATAATATATTCATAAATAAATGAATGTTCATTGCCTTTAAAAATTGTTTACGATCACTTAGTTGTTTATTTATTTTCACTTCAATGTTTTGAACGTTTGTTATAACACTTTTGTTTATTATTCGGAAATGTTTATAAACTCACTCGCACTTTCAATTTTACAATTTTTAATTCATTTTACAATAAGGATGGATTCTGTTTTTGTGTATTTCTTTTATCACACCTGATTCTAATTTAATTTTACAGTTAACATCACTCACCTCTGTGACTGTAAATGGACCTATATATTGAGATTCGAATTTGGTTCTATTTTCCCTCTTTACTAAAACTGAATCCCCTATTTTAAAATCAACTGGATTAGCTACCTTACTATTTTGACTTTGTCTACTCAGTTTATGTTTGGTTAAATATTTCTCTGCTCTCTGATGAGCTACCTGCAGTTTATATTTTAACTCATTCTGATATTCATCAATATTATAGCATGGCTCAATCTCGTTTGTTAGATTCTCGGGTAAGTTAGCACGTCTACCGAACAATAATTCAAATGGCGTATAACCATGATACGAGCTTGGAGTCGTATTATAACAATAAGCAAATAGTTTACACCATTCATCCCAATCATCCTTACTTTCATTTATAAAGTGTCTCACATACTCATTAAGCGTTCTATGTAATTTCTCACAACCTCCTATAGATTGATGATGATATGCTGTTGAGTAATTATGCCTAATATTTAACATTTTAGTTAAAGCGTTGAATATTTCATTTTTATATTCTGTGCCTAAATCTGTCCTAATTTGTTTCATTAGACCGTAATTTGGTATGAAATTTTCAAAAATTCCACGAGCTATCGTGTTTGCTTCTTTGTTTTTAACTGGAATTATTACTGCATATTTTGTTAATTCACATAACATTGTGATGCAATAACGGTTACCATTTTCACTTTGTGGAAAAGGACCGACCGTATCTATATATGTTATATCCCATGGTTTTTCTGCTGTATCCGTTAATACAAATTCTTCCTTGTGATTATTCTTTGCTTTATTGACCTGACACTTGTGACATTGCTTAATATATTTTCTTACATCTTTTTCCATGTTTTTCCATCTAAAATTCGCTCTTAATTTTTTCAATAGCCTGTTATTTCCTACATGACCTCCAAATAAAGGATCATTATGATAAGTTTCTAAAATCTGTTGCTTTTCTTTTTCTTTTTCCACCATCTTAGGTATATCGCAAATACATATTTGTACGTTTTTTAACGTATTGTTTCCTTTTTCCATAAACTCTTTTATAGTGCACTGTGTGAAAATAATATCATTCATATAAATTTTCATCCTTTTTATACCATTATTTACCGCTAGCTTATCAAGCTGAACTAACGTTTGACCTAAATCAAAGTTAACTATATCGGTATTTAATAAGGCTTGGCTAAATCTCATCCTGTTTTTGATCCGTATGTTCATCCTTAACGAAACACGGTTATTTTCAAATTGCAGAATTGGTAATTTATGCGCCTCTAAATTATTCAGTACTTTATATACTGCTGGCTTGCGAATATCTTCCTTTATTTCTGTGGAAATTATTTTATCTTCTCCTATAGGCTGAGCTTTATTATGACGAGTTTTTGACCTCGTTATTGCTAAGATGTGAGCATTGTCAATGTACAAGTCTTTTAATTCATTTATGGATATCCTTGAAATACTGTCCGCATAATTTGAATTTCCTTTCAAATATTGTATTTCGAAGTTGTATTCTTCTAGGTCTAGTCTAATTCTCGTAAGTTTCGAAGTTGGGTCTGTCATCGAAAAAAGATGTGTTAACGGCTTGTGATCCGTTTTCACAATAAAATGTGTAGAACCATATAAATAACACTTAAAATGATTAATTCCCCAATGGATAGCTAACAGTTCTTTCATGATTATAGGTTTATTTAATTCACTTTTCTTAAAACCTCGCGATGCATAAGCTATAGGTAGATCTATACCTTCGTATTCCTGGCTAAGTATTGCAGAACACGCAATATTTGAAGCATCTGTTGTCAATATAAATTTTTTATTGAAATCTGGATATTTCAAAATAGGCGGCTGAATTAATGCCGATTTTAGTATTTGGAATGATTTTTCGCAGTCTTCCGACCACTCGAATTTCACATTTTTCCTAGATAATTTATTGAGAGGTATGCATATTTCAGCGAAATTTGGAATGAAGCGTCTGTAATAGTTACAGAATGCTACGAACCTTTTAGATTCTTCTGAATTTTTGGGCACTGGATACTTCTCAATGACTGAATATTTTGCCTTATCGGGTAGAACCCCTTCGCTGGACAAATTGTGTCCTAAATACGTTACTTCTCGCCTGAAGAATTGACATTTTTGTGGATTTAATTTAAGGTTGAATTTCCGACATGTGTCAAACACCCTTTCGAGATTACTTAAATGATGATTTTCTGACATCCCTATTACGACTATATCATCCATATAAAGAAATGCTTTTTCTGGAGTTAATCCTGAGAATGCTATGGACATCATTCTTGAAAAACTATTTGGACTTATATTTAAACCAAATGGTAATCTTGTATACTGAAAAGAACCTTTTCCTGTACTAAAAGATGTATATTTCCTTGAAGATTGTTCTAAGGGAATTTGATGAAAACCTGACATAAGATCTATGACTGAAAACCATTTCGACCTCCCTAACTGATCTAAGATCGAATCTATTCTGGGTAATGGAAATTTATCTGTGACTATTTTCTTGTTCAATTGCCTGAAATCTATACAAAGTCTCCAAGACTTCTCTCCATTGATTGCCTTTTTGGGAACAAGTAAAACTGGACTGTTATAATCTGAGATTGAAGATTCAATTATACCTTGTTCTAATAACTTTTGGACCTGATTATTAAGTTCTGAAGATTGAGAATGTGGCGTGCGATAATTTTTAATATATACTGGAGTATCATCTTTTACCAATAGCTTTTGCTCATAAAAATTATTATGCGTTAAAATGTCGTTCTTTAAAGCAAAAATATCTGAAAAATTCTCACAAAGATTTATTAGCTTATCCCTCACGTATTCTGGTACCTCTAAATTTAATGTTTTTCTTAATTCTTTCAACCTATTCTTACTTTCATTCTTCACAGCATATACATGAAATAAATTTAAATCCAATATTTTAATATTGTTTGTATTTATCGACTTGCTTTCATAATTTGTGTTTAAAATTCTGACATAAGGATTAGTTTTTGATATAATAGATCTTGCTATAAATATTCCTGGTAATAGTTCTTGTTGCTCAACAACTTTATCTTGTCTTAAGTTTTTGAAACTTTCTACCAACCGATAGACTTCACATCTAGGCGGTATTGCCAAAGTATCATATTCAGGATTGTCAAGAATTTCTAATGTTACTGTATTCCTAGATTTACAATCTATGTATAATTTTAATTCTGAATAATCTAAAATACAATTATAATTTCTTATGAAATCCCTACCTAGAATTCCATTCGTAGGTATAGGAAATTCTTCCTCTACTACATGAAAACAATGTTGAAATGCTACACCCTTAATACAAAGAAAAGTTTCTATTGTACCCAAAGTTTTAATTTCTCCCTGAGTTATTCCTTTAATATTTAAGATTTGTGTTGTCTTTATTAAGTGATGTGGAAAATTATCTGAAATTTTTAATAACGATATATCTGCACCTGTATCTAATATAAAAGTATCTATATTATCCGATATGTCAGTTTTAATTTGCACAAAGTTTGAAAGAGTTAAATCAAAGTTATAAATATAATGATTATTATTATGCAAGTTATTTAAAATTTTGGATTTTTCACCTTTCTTTTTCAAAACCCCAATTCTTTCTGTTCATCTTCCACTCTCGTCTCTCCACTCTCACACATTCTTACATTTCTATATTTATTATCATTGTTAAACCTATTGTTAGGCTTGTTCCTATATTCTTCTGGTTTCTCCCTGTAACCAGTAAATCTCCTATTGCCTTGATTGGCGTGAAATTTCCTACTGTTATCGTAGTTATTTTTCCTATGGAAATTATTTTCTCCATTATGATTTACATAAGAGTGTCTTCGCTGAGGAAAATAGGTATTTCGCTGTGGAAAATAGGTATTTCCTGACACAAACTTATTTCTATCTGCCTTATAATGCAGAACACTTCCTGTTGACTGATTGTTTCCCCCATTGATGGAAACCAATTTAGTCATCACCTCTTGCGGTGTCGTAAAATTCCCAGCTGCTATAACGGTTTTTATCCGCTCTGATGCTGAGTTGTCGATCAGTGATTTTACTGCTGCTTCTGTTGTATACTTAGTTGCTAAATGTACTGGCATTCCTTCTGCCAAATACGCGGCTTGTAACTGATCTGTTAATTTCTCCATCTCTGAAGCATACTCAACTATATCCTTATTGTTTTGTCTTAATTTGCTTAATTTAGCTCCTACTAAACTAGCACTATCTCCCTTTAGTCCCTTTTTAAGGGTTCCTATAATTTCTACCAACGATTTTTCGGTGGTGATTAGACTCCTGGCCTTTCCAGTTAGCCTAGTTTTCACAAATAGTACAGCATTCTCCTCATGCTCTGCTGCACCAACCTGTAGCAAACTTATAGCATCTACAAAAGATTGCAATTTGCTTATATCCCCATTAAATTCATTTGGTAATATCTTACCAGCTAAATTGAAAAAGTCATTCATACTTAATGCCATTTTCTCCTTTTTATCTTTGCTCATTGCTTCTAATACTATTAAATTATTAATTAAATTATTACGCGTAATTAATTGAGACGGAACTTCATACTGACAATCTAACACTTGAAATGCTTTCTCTACCTTTTCTCTAATTTTGTTAAAATATAAAATACATGTACTCTGCTGATTCTCCTCTAACTTATACCAATTCTTATTTATTAACTTAGAGAAACTATTAAATGAATCACACAACTTATTTATTATATCTATATGACTATCTGAGCTTTTTGGAACCTCCTTTTTTAACACACGCTTACTATTCCTACGTATATCTTCTAAAATTAAATTCAATCTAATCTCAAATTCATCCCACGTTACTGCATTTCCATCACTCGAGGACATTTAAAATTCATTGTCAATAGAAATAAAAATATGAAATATCAATTATCAAAAAAAAATTTAGCCACAAAACAGAATATACCCTTAAAGTTTACAAAAAAAAATAATATTCTCACCATCCTACAGATTTAGCGTGCTTTGCTGTAGATTTCTTCTTATCTCCCTCTTCATTTGTCTTCTATGATTCTTATATATAGACCATCCAAATTGTAGTACCAAAACAACCACAATAATGTAGATAAGAATCTTCACCTCCAGATCTGCTTTGAGTTCCTCTTCTTGTACTATAAAATTACTGTTGACCACGCCATTTTCTTGGACCGCTTGTTTCGTTGCTTTACCACCCATTGTTACAGAACTCCAATTGTTTGCAGGATCGCCATGTAATGTGTAATGTAATGAGGATACTGGGTGTAGTAGGATAGTAGAAGGGCCTCTGACTAGGTGGTGCTGCTGGTCACTTGGTGGGTCATCCCCCAGGAATAAAACAACTACCTGTTTCACTGGGACATGTTCTATTTAATATTTACTATACATTAACCACTAACACTAATTGACTACTCTTAGATTACTACTTAGAATGAATGATACTGACTGTAATCATCCTTTCATGAATGACCATCATAATGACTTAATAATAATAATGAATCAATAATGAATTGATAATCAATCAATAATGAATTAATAATGAATGCTTAAAATACTATTGTTACCTATATATACAAAGAGTCAAGTTCACTATAAGTAAACATACATGATACTAGATAATGTTTATTTGCTTTGACATTGACTCGTACGTGTAACCTTTATATTTATTATTTATAAAACAATTCGTGGTTTATTGGAATTAGCTGAAGGGAATTTATTCGATAATATTTTAAATAATTAATGACTTAATGTTTAGGCCGAAAGGCATCACAAATCCATTACGTTATTTGAAGGCGAATGAATGATTTTATTAAAAAACAGATTGTGCCAGTCGATTTTTTGTCGTAAAAAACCCCTGTCTACCAATTTATAGCCAATTTCATGTCGCAAAAATTTTTTTTTGTTGGAAATTTTGAAGCAAGGGGTAGGTATTGAAATATTTCGCGAATCAAATTGCTCTCTGTTATCTCCCTTAATGCTTGGAAATATGAACTCAAAATTTGACATCTACATGTAAATTGTTCCCCTGAATCCATTGGTGAAGACTAGAACGTTCTATCTCTCCGATTAGTCGAGTTATGGATACATAAAGTTTCAGAAATTGGATTTTCGAATATTTTCACGATTTAATTTGCTCTCTGCTATCTCCCTTAGTGGTTGGAAATTTGAACTCAAGATTTATATCTATATGTAAATTGTTCCCCTGAATCGATTGGTGGAGACTAGAACGTTCTATCTCTCCGATTAGTCGAGTTATGGATACATAAAGTTTCAGAAATTGGATTTTCGAATATTTTCACGATTTAATTTGCTCTCTGCTATCTCCCTTAGTGGTTGGAAATTTGAACTCAAGATTCATATCTATATGTAAAATGTTCCCCTGAATCGATTGGTGAAGACTAGAACGTTCCATCTTTCCAATTAGTCGAGTTATGAGTATTTTTGGTTTAATAAAGTGGATTTTCGAAAAATCCATTACGTTATTTGAAGGCGAATGAATGATTTTATTAAAAAACAGATTGTGCCAGTCGATTTTTTGTCGTAAAAAACCCCTGTCTACCAATTTATAGCCAATTTCATGTCGCAAAAATTTTTTTTTGTTGGAAATTTTGAAGCAAGGGGTAGGTATTGAAATATTTCGCGAATCAAATTGCTCTCTGTTATCTCCCTTAATGCTTGGAAATATGAACTTAAAATTGACATCTACATGTAAAATGTTGCCCTGAATCGATTGGTGGAGACTAGAACGTTCTATCTCTCCGATTAGTCGAGTTATGGATACATAAAGTTTCAGAAATTGGATTTTCGAATATTTTCACGATTTAATTTGCTCTCTGCTATCTCCCTTATTGGTTGGAAATTTAAACTCAAGATTCATATCTATATGTAAAATGTTCCCCTGAATCGATTGGTGAAGACTAGAACGTTCCATCTTTCCAATTAGTCGAGTTATGAGTCTTTTTGGTTTATTAAAGTGGATTTTCGAAAATTCCATTACGTTATTTGAAGGCGAATGAATGTTTTTATTGAAAAACAAATTGTGCCAGTCGATTTTTAGTCCCAAAAAACCCCCGGTTACCAATTTATAGCCAATTTCATGTTGCAAAATTTTTTTTTTGTTGGAAATTTTGAAGCAAGGGGTAGGTATGGAAATATTTCGCGAATTAATTTGCTCTCTGTTATCTCCCTTGATGCTTGGAAATATGAACTCAAAATTCACATCTACATGTAAAATGTTCCCCTGAATCGATTGGTGAAGACTAGAACGTTCTATCTCTCCGATTAGTCGAGTTATGGATACATAAAGTTTCAGAAGTTGGATTTTCGAATATTTTCACGATTAAATTTGCTCTCTGCTATCTCCCTTAGTGGTTGGAAATTTAAACTCAAGATTCATATCTATATGTAAAATGTTCCCCTGAATCGATTGGTGAAGACTAGAACGTTCTATCTCCCCGATTAGTCGAGTTATGAGTATTTTTGGTTTAATAAAGTGGATTTTCGAAAATTCCATTACGTTATTTGAAGGCGAATGAATGATTTTATCAAAAAACAGATTGTGCCAGTCGATTTTTCGTCGTAAAAAACCTCCGGTTACCAATTTATAGCCAATTTCATGTCGCGAAAATTTTTTTTTGTAGGAATTTTTGAAGCAAGGGGTAGGTATGGAAATATTTCGCGAATTAAATTGCTCTCTGTTATCTCCCTTAATGCTAGGAAATATGAACTCAAAATTCACATCTACATGTAAAATGTTGCCCTGAATCGATTGGTGAAGACTAGAACGTTCTATTTCTCCGATTAGTCGAGTTAGGTAGGTATTGAAATATTTCGCGAATTAATTTGCTCTCTGTTATCTCCCTTAATGCTTGGAAATATGAACTCAAAATTCACATCTACATGTAAAATGTTCCCCTGAATCGATTGGTGAAGACTAGAACGTTCTATCTCTCCGATTAGTCGAGTTATGGATACATAAAGTTTCAGAAATTGGATTTTCGAATATTTTCACGATTTAATTTGCTCTCTGCTATCTCCCTTAGTGGTTGGAAATTTGAACTCAAGATTTATATCTATATGTAAAATGTTCCCCTGAATCGATTGGTGAAGACTAGAACGTTCTATCTCCCCGATTAGTCGAGTTATGGATACATAAAGTTTCAGAAATTGGATTTTCGAATATTTTCACGATTTAATTTGCTCTCTGCTATCTCCCTTAGTGGTTGGAAATTTAAACTCAAGATTCATATCTATATGTAAAATGTTCCCCTGAATCGATTGGTGAAGACTAGAACGTTCCATCTTTCCAATTAGTCGAGTTATGAGTATTTTTGGTTTAATAAAGTGGATTTTCGAAAAATCCATTACGTTATTTGAAGGCGAATGAATGATTTTATTAAAAAACAGATTGTGCCAGTCGATTTTTTGTCGTAAAAAACCCCTGTCTACCAATTTATAGCCAATTTCATGTCGCAAAAATTTTTTTTTGTTGGAAATTTTGAAGCAAGGGGTAGGTATTGAAATATTTCGCGAATCAAATTGCTCTCTGTTATCTCCCTTAATGCTTGGAAATATGAACTCAAAATTTGACATCTACATGTAAATTGTTCCCCTGAATCCATTGGTGAAGACTAGAACGTTCTATCTCTCCGATTAGTCGAGTTATGGATACATAAAGTTTCAGAAATTGGATTTTCGAATATTTTCACGATTTAATTTGCTCTCTGCTATCTCCCTTAGTGGTTGGAAATTTGAACTCAAGATTTATATCTATATGTAAATTGTTCCCCTGAATCGATTGGTGGAGACTAGAACGTTCTATCTCTCCGATTAGTCGAGTTATGGATACATAAAGTTTCAGAAATTGGATTTTCGAATATTTTCACGATTTAATTTGCTCTCTGCTATCTCCCTTAGTGGTTGGAAATTTGAACTCAAGATTCATATCTATATGTAAAATGTTCCCCTGAATCGATTGGTGAAGACTAGAACGTTCCATCTTTCCAATTAGTCGAGTTATGAGTATTTTTGGTTTAATAAAGTGGATTTTCGAAAAATCCATTACGTTATTTGAAGGCGAATGAATGATTTTATTAAAAAACAGATTGTGCCAGTCGATTTTTTGTCGTAAAAAACCCCTGTCTACCAATTTATAGCCAATTTCATGTCGCAAAAATTTTTTTTTGTTGGAAATTTTGAAGCAAGGGGTAGGTATGGAAATATTTCGCGAATTAAATTGCTCTCTGTTATCTCCCTTAATGCTTGGAAATATGAACTCAAAATTCACTTTTACATGTAAAATGTTCCCCTGAATCCATTGGTGAAGACTAGAACGTTCTATCTCTCCGATTAGTCGAGTTATGGATACATAAAGTTTCAGAAATTGGATTTTCGAATATTTTCACGATTTAATTTGCTCTCTGCTATCTCCCTTAGTGGTTGGAAATTTGAACTCAAGATTTATATCTATATGTAAAATGTTCCCCTGAATCGATTGGTGAAGACTAGAACGTTCTATCTCTCCGATTAGTCGAGTTATGGATACATAAAGTTTCAGAAATTGGATTTTCGAATATTTTCACGATTTAATTTGCTCTCTGCTATCTCCCTTAGTGGTTGGAAATTTAAACTCAAGATTCATATCTATATGTAAAATGTTCCCCTGAATCGATTGGTGAAGACTAGAACGTTCCATCTTTCCAATTAGTCGAGTTATGAGTATTTTTGGTTTAATAAAGTGGATTTTCGAAAAATCCATTACGTTATTTGAAGGCGAATGAATGATTTTATTAAAAAACAGATTGTGCCAGTCGATTTTTTGTCGTAAAAAACCCCTGTCTACCAATTTATAGCCAATTTCATGTCGCAAAAATTTTTTTTTGTTGGAAATTTTGAAGCAAGGGGTAGGTATTGAAATATTTCGCGAATCAAATTGCTCTCTGTTATCTCCCTTAATGCTTGGAAATATGAACTCAAAATTTGACATCTACATGTAAATTGTTCCCCTGAATCCATTGGTGAAGACTAGAACGTTCTATCTCTCCGATTAGTCGAGTTACGGATACATAAAGTTTCAGAAATTGGATTTTCGAATATTTTCACGATTTAATTTGCTCTCTGCTATCTCCCTTAGTGGTTGGAAATTTGAACTCAAGATTTATATCTATATGTAAAATGTTCCCCTGAATCGATTGGTGAAGACTAGAACGTTCTATCTCTCCGATTAGTCGAGTTATGGATACATAAAGTTTCAGAAATTGGATTTTCGAATATTTTCACGATTTAATTTGCTCTCTGCTATCTCCCTTAGTGGTTGGAAATTTGAACTCAAGATTCATATCTATATGTAAAATGTTCCCCTGAATCGATTGGTGAAGACTAGAACGTTCTATCTCTCTGATTAGTCGAGTTATGAGTATTTTTGGTTTAATAAAGTGGATTTTCGAAAATTCCATTACCTTATTTGAAGGCGAATGAATGATTTTATTAAAAAACAGATTGTGCCAGTCGATTTTTCGTCGTAAAAAACCTCCGGTTACCAATTTATAGCCAATTTCATGTCGCAAAATTTTTTTTTTGTTGGAAATTTTGAAGCAAGGGAATATTTCGCGAATTAATTTGCTCTCTGTTATCTCCCTTAATGCTTGGAAATATGAACTTAAAATTAACACCTACATGTAAAATGTTGCCCTGAATCGATTGGTGGAGACTAGAACGTTCTATCTCTCCGATTAGTCGAGTTATGGATACATAAAGTTTCAGAAATTGGATTTTCGAATATTCTCACGATTTAATTTGCTCTCTGCTATCTCCCTTAGTGGTTGAAAATTTAAACTCAAGATTCATATCTATATGTAAAATGTTCCCTTGAATCGATTGGTGAAGACTAGAACGTTCCATCTTTCCAATTAGTCGAGTTATGAGTATTTTTGGTTTAATAAAGTGGATTTTCGAAAAATCCATTACGTTATTTGAAGGCGAATGAATGATTTTATTAAAAAACAGATTGTGCCAGTCGATTTTTTGTCGTAAAAAACCCCTGTCTACCAATTTATAGCCAATTTCATGTCGCAAAAATTTTTTTTTGTTGGAAATTTTGAAGCAAGAGGTAGGTATGGAAATATTTCGCGAATTAAATTGCTCTCTGTTATCTCCCTTAGTGGTTGGAAATTCGAACTCAAGATTCATATCTATATGTAAAATGTTCCCCTGAATCGATTGGTGAAGACTAGAACGTTCTATCTCTCCGATTAGTCGAGTTATGGATACATAAAGTTTCAGAAATTGGATTTTCGAATATTTTCACGATTTAATTTGCTCTCTGCTATCTCCCTTAGTGGTTGGAAATTTGAACTCAAGATTTATATCTATATGTAAAATGTTCCCCTGAATCGATTGGTGAAGACTAGAACGTTCTATCTCTCCGATTAGTCGAGTTATGGATACATAAAGTTTCAGAAATTGGATTTTCGAATATTTTCACGATTTAATTTGCTCTCTGCTATCTCCCTTAGTGGTTGGAAATTTAAACTCAAGATTCATATCTATATGTAAAATATTCCCCTGAATCGATTAGTGAAGACTAGAACGTTCCATCTTTCCAATTAGTCGAGTTATGAGTATTTTTGGTTTAATAAAGTGGATTTTCGAAAAATCCATTACGTTATTTGAAGGCGAATGAATGATTTTATTAAAAAACAGATTGTGCCAGTCGATTTTTTGTCGTAAAAAACCCCTGTCTACCAATTTATAGCCAATTTCATGTCGCAAAAATTTTTTTTTGTTGGAAATTTTGAAGCAAGGGGTAGGTATGGAAATATTTCGCGAATTAAATTGCTCTCTGTTATCTCCCTTAATGCTTGGAAATATGAACTCAAAATTCACATCTACATGTAAAATGTTGCCCTGAATCGATTGGTGGAGACTAGAACGTTCTATCTTTCCGATTAGTCGAGTTATGGATACATAAAGTTTCAGAAATTGGATTTTCGAATATTTTCACGATTTAATTTGCTCTCTGCTATCTCCCTTAGTGGTTGGAAATTTGAACTCAAGATTTATATCTATATGTAAAATGTTCCCCTGAATCGATTGGTGAAGACTAGAACGTTCCATCTTTCCAATTAGTCGAGTTATGAGTATTTTTGGTTTAATAAAGTGGATTTTCGAAAAATCCATTACGTTATTTGAAGGCGAATGAATGATTTTATTAAAAAACAGATTGTGCCAGTCGATTTTTCGTCATAAAAAACCCCTGTTTACCAATTTATAGCCAATTTCATGTCGCAAAAATATTTTTTTGTTGGAAATTTTGAAGCAAGGGGTAGGTATGGAAATATTTCGCGAATTAATTTGCTCTCTGTTATCTCCCTTGATGCTTGGAAATATGAACTCAAAATTCACATCTACATGTAAAATGTTCCCCTGAATCCATTGGTGAAGACTAGAACGTTCTATCTCCCCGATTAGTCGAGTTATGGATTCATAAAGTTTCAGAAATTGGATTTTCGAATATTTTCACGATTTAATTTGCTCTCTGCTATCTCCCTTAGTGGTTGGAAATTTAAACTCAAGATTCATATCTATATGTAAAATGTTCCCCTGAATTGATTGGTGAAGACTAGAACGTTCCATCTTTCCAATTAGTCGAGTTATGAGTATTTTTGGTTTAATAAAGTGGATTTTCGAAAAATCCATTACGTTATTTGAAGGCGAATGAATGATTTTATTAAAAAACATATTGTGCCAGTCGATTTTTTGTCGTAAAAAACCCCTGTCTACCAATTTATAGCCAATTTCATGTCGCAAAAATTTTTTTTTGTTGGAAATTTTGAAGCAAGGGGTAGGTATTGAAATATTTCGCGAATCAAATTGCTCTCTGTTATCTCCCTTAATGCTTGGAAATATGAACTCAAAATTTGACATCTACATGTAAATTGTTCCCCTGAATCCATTGGTGAAGACTAGAACGTTCTATCTCTCCGATTAGTCGAGTTATGGATACATAAAGTTTCAGAAATTGGATTTTCGAATATTTTCACGATTTAATTTGCTCTCTGCTATCTCCCTTAGTGGTTGGAAATTTGAACTCAAGATTTATATCTATATGTAAAATGTTCCCCTGAATCGATTGGTGAAGACTAGAACGTTCTATCTCTCTGATTAGTCGAGTTATGAGTATTTTTGGTTTAATAAAGTGGATTTTCGAAAATTCCATTACCTTATTTGAAGGCGAATGAATGATTTTATTAAAAAACAGATTGTGCCAGTCGATTTTTCGTCGTAAAAAACCTCCGGTTACCAATTTATAGCCAATTTCATGTCGCAAAATTTTTTTTTTGTTGGAAATTTTGAAGCAAGGGAATATTTCGCGAATTAATTTGCTCTCTGTTATCTCCCTTAATGCTTGGAAATATGAACTTAAAATTAACACCTACATGTAAAATGTTGCCCTGAATCGATTGGTGGAGACTAGAACGTTCTATCTCTCCGATTAGTCGAGTTATGGATACATAAAGTTTCAGAAATTGGATTTTCGAATATTTTCACGATTTAATTTGCTCTCTGCTATCTCCCTTAGTGGTTGAAAATTTAAACTCAAGATTCATATCTATATGTAAAATGTTCCCTTGAATCGATTGGTGAAGACTAGAACGTTCCATCTTTCCAATTAGTCGAGTTATGAGTATTTTTGGTTTAATAAAGTGGATTTTCGAAAAATCCATTACGTTATTTGAAGGCGAATGAATGATTTTATTAAAAAACAGATTGTGCCAGTCGATTTTTCGTCGTAAAAAACCCCTGTTTACCAATTTATAGCCAATTTCATGTCGCAAAAATATTTTTTTGTTGGAAATTTTGAAGCAGGGGGTAGGTATGGAAATATTTCGCGAATTAATTTGCTCTCTGTTATCTCCCTTGATGCTTGGAAATATGAACTCAAAATTCACATCTACATGTAAAATGTTCCCCTGAATCGATTGGTGAAGACTGGAACGTTCTATCTCCCCGATTAGTCGAGTTATGGATTCATAAAGTTTCAGAAATTGGATTTTCGAATATTTTCACGATTTAATTTGCTCTCTGCTATCTCCCTTAGTGGTTGGAAATTTAAGCTCAAGATTTATATCTATATGTAAAATGTTCCCCTGAATCGATTGGTGAAGACTAGAACGTTTCATCTTTCCAATTAGTCGAGTCATGAGTATTTTTGGTTTAATAAAGTGGATTTTCGAAAATTCCATTAAGTTATTTGAAGGCGAATGAATGATTTTATTAAGAAACAGATTGTGCCAGTCGATTTCTCGTCGCAAAAAACCCCCGGTTACTGATTTATAGCCAATTTCATGTCGCAAAAATTTTTTTTTGTTGGAAATTTTGAAGCAAGGGGTAGGTATGGAAATATTTCGCGAATTAATTTGCTCTCTGTTATCTCCCCTGATGCTTGGAAATATGAACTCAAAATTCACATCTACATGTAAAATGTTGCCCTGAATCGATTGGTGAAGACTAGAACGTTCTATCTCTCCGATTAGTCGGGTTAGGTAGGTATTGAAATATTTCGCGAATTAATTTGCTCTCTGTTATCTCCCTTAATGCTTGGAAATATGAACTCAAAATTCACATCTACATGTAAAATGTTCCCCTGAATCGATTGGTGAAGACTGGAACGTTCTATCTCCCCGATTAGTCGAGTTATGGATTCATAAAGTTTCAGAAATTGGATTTTCGAATATTTTCACGATTTAATTTGCTCTCTGCTATCTCCCTTAGTGGTTGGAAATTTAAACTCAAGATTCATATCTATATGTAAAATGTTCCCCTGAATTGATTGGTGAAGACTAGAACGTTTCATCTTTCCAATTAGTCGAGTTATGAGTATTTTTGGTTGAATAAAGTGGATTTTCGAAAATTCCATTAAGTTATTTGAAGGCGAATGAATGATTTTATTAAGAAACAGATTGTGCCAGTCGATTTTTCGTCGCAAAAAACCCCCGGTTACTAATTTATAGCCAATTTTATGTCGCAAAAATTTTTTTTTGTTGGAAATTTTGAAGCAAGGGGTAGGTATGGAAATATTTCGCGAATTAATTTGCTCTCTGCTATCTCCCTTAGTGGTTGGAAATTTGAACTCAAGATTCATATCTATATGTAAAATGTTCCCCTGAATCGATTGGTGAAGACTAGAACGTTCCATCTTTCCAATTAGTCGAGTTATGAGTATTTTTGGTTTAATAAAGTGGATTTTCGAAAAATCCATTACGTTATTTGAAGGCGAATGAATGATTTTATTAAAAAACAGATTGTGCCAGTCGATTTTTTGTCGTAAAAAACCCCTGTCTACCAATTTATAGCCAATTTCATGTCGCAAAATTTTTTTTTGTTGGAAATTTTGAAGCAAGAGGTAGGTATGGAAATATTTCGCGAATTAAATTGCTCTCTGTTATCTCCCTTAGTGGTTGGAAATTTGAACTCAAGATTCATATCTATATGTAAAATGTTCCCCTGAATCGATTGGTGAAGACTAGAACGTTCTATCTCTCCGATTAGTCGAGTTATGGATACATAAAGTTTCAGAAATTGGATTTTCGAATATTTTCACGATTTAATTTGCTCTCTGCTATCTCCCTTAGTGGTTGGAAATTTAAACTCAAGATTCATATCTATATGTAAAATATTCCCCTGAATCGATTAGTGAAGACTAGAACGTTCCATCTTTCCAATTAGTTGAGTTATGAGTAATTTTGGTTTAATAAAGTGGATTTTCGAAAAATCCATTACGTTATTTGAAGGCGAATGAATGATTTTATTAAAAAACAGATTGTGCCAGTCGATTTTTTGTCGTAAAAAACCCCTGTCTACCAATTTATAGCCAATTTCATGTCGCAAAAATTTTTTTTTGTTGGAAATTTTGAAGCAAGGGGTAGGTATGGAAATATTTCGCGAATTAAATTGCTCTCTGTTATCTCCCTTAATGCTTGGAAATATGAACTCAAAATTCACATCTACATGTAAAATGTTCCCCTGAATCCATTGGTGAAGACTAGAACGTTCTATCTCCCCGATTAGTCGAGTTATGGATTCATAAAGTTTCAGAAATTGGATTTTCGAATATTTTCACGATTTAATTTGCTCTCTGCTATCTCCCTTAGTGGTTGAAAATTTAAACTCAAGATTCATATCTATATGAAAAGTGTTCCCTTGAATCGATTGGTGAAGACTAGAACGTTCCATCTTTCCAATTAGTCGAGTTATGAGTATTTTTGGTTTAATAAAGTGAATTTTCGAAAAATCCATTATGTTATTTGAAGGCGAATGAATGATTTTATTAAAAAACAGATTGTGCCAGTCGATTTTTCGTCGTAAAAAACCCCTGTTTACCAATTTATAGCCAATTTCATGTCGCAAAAATATTTTTTTGTTGGAAATTTTGAAGCAAGGGGTAGGTATGGAAATATTTCGCGAATTAATTTGCTCTCTGTTATCTCCCTTGATGCTTGGAAATATGAACTCAAAATTCACATCTACATGTAAAATGTTCCCCTGAATCGATTGGTGAAGACTGGAACGTTCTATCTCCCCGATTAGTCGAGTTATGGATTCATAAAGTTTCAGAAATTGGATTTTCGAATATTTTCACGATTTAATTTGCTCTCTGCTATCTCCCTTAGTGGTTGGAAATTTAAGCTCAAGATTTATATCTATATGTAAAATGTTCCCCTGAATCGATTGGTGAAGACTAGAACGTTTCATCTTTCCAATTAGTCGAGTTATGAGTATTTTTGGTTTAATAAAGTGGATTTTCGAAAATTCCATTAAGTTATTTGAAGGCGAATGAATGATTTTATTAAGAAACAGATTGTGCCAGTCGATTTTTCGTCGCAAAAAACCCCCGGTTACTGATTTATAGCCAATTTCATGTCGCAAAAATTTTTTTTTGTTGGAAATTCTGAAGCAAGGGGTAGGTATGGAAATATTTCGCGAATTAATTTGCTCTCTGTTATCTCCCTTGATGCTTGGAAATATGAACTCAAAATTAGCATCTACATGTGAAATGTTCCCCTGAATCCATTGGTGGAGACTAGAACGTTCTATCTCTCCGATTAGTCGAGTTATGGATACATAAAGTTTCAGAAATTGGATTTTCGAATATTTTCACGATTTAATTTGCTCTCTGCTATCTCCCTTAGTGGTTGGAAATTTGAACTCAAGATTTATATCTATATGTAAAATGTTCCCCTGAATCGATTGGTGAAGACTAGAACGTTCTATCTCTCCGATTAGTCGAGTTATGGATACATAAAGTTTCAGAAATTGGATTTTCGAATATTTTCACGATTTAATTTGCTCTCTGCTATCTCCCTTAGTGGTTGGAAATTTAAACTCAAGATTCATATCTATATGTAAAATGTTCCCCTGAATCGATTGGTGAAGACTAGAACGTTCCATCTTTCCAATTAGTCGAGTTATGAGTATTTTTGGTTTAATAAAGTGGATTTTCGAAAAATCCATTACGTTATTTGAAGGCGAATGAATGATTTTATTAAAAAACAGATTGTGCCAGTCGATTTTTTGTCGTAAAAAACCCCTGTCTACCAATTTATAGCCAATTTCATGTCGCAAAAATTTTTTTTTGTTGGAAATTTTGAAGCAAGAGGTAGGTATGGAAATATTTCGCGAATTAAATTGCTCTCTGTTATCTCCCTTAGTGGTTGGAAATTCGAACTCAAGATTCATATCTATATGTAAAATGTTCCCCTGAATCGATTGGTGGAGACTAGAACGTTCTATCTCTCCGATTAGTCGAGTTATGGATACATAAAGTTTCAGAAATTGGATTTTCGAATATTTTCACGATTTAATTTGCTCTCTGCTATCTCCCTTAGTGGTTGGAAATTTGAACTCAAGATTATTATCTATATGAAAAGTGTTCCCTTGAATCGATTGGTGAAGACTAGAACGTTCCATCTTTCCAATTAGTCGAGTTATGAGTATTTTTGGTTTAATAAAGTGAATTTTCGAAAAATCCATTATGTTATTTGAAGGCGAATGAATGATTTTATTAAAAAACAGATTGTGCCAGTCGATTTTTCGTCGTAAAAAACCCCTGTTTACCAATTTATAGCCAATTTCATGTCGCAAAAATATTTTTTTGTTGGAAATTTTGAAGCAAGGGGTAGGTATGGAAATATTTCGCGAATTAATTTGCTCTCTGTTATCTCCCTTGATGCTTGGAAATATGAACTCAAAATTCACATCTACATGTAAAATGTTCCCCTGAATCGATTGGTGAAGACTGGAACGTTCTATCTCCCCGATTAGTCGAGTTATGGATTCATAAAGTTTCAGAAATTGGATTTTCGAATATTTTCACGATTTAATTTGCTCTCTGCTATCTCCCTTAGTGGTTGGAAATTTAAGCTCAAGATTTATATCTATATGTAAAATGTTCCCCTGAATCGATTGGTGAAGACTAGAACGTTTCATCTTTCCAATTAGTCGAGTTATGAGTATTTTTGGTTTAATAAAGTGGATTTTCGAAAATTCCATTAAGTTATTTGAAGGCGAATGAATGATTTTATTAAGAAACAGATTGTGCCAGTCGATTTTTCGTCGCAAAAAACCCCCGGTTACTGATTTATAGCCAATTTCATGTCGCAAAAATTTTTTTTTGTTGGAAATTCTGAAGCAAGGGGTAGGTATGGAAATATTTCGCGAATTAATTTGCTCTCTGTTATCTCCCTTGATGCTTGGAAATATGAACTCAAAATTAGCATCTACATGTGAAATGTTCCCCTGAATCCATTGGTGGAGACTAGAACGTTCTATCTCTCCGATTAGTCGAGTTATGGATACATAAAGTTTCAGAAATTGGATTTTCGAATATTTTCACGATTTAATTTGCTCTCTGCTATCTCCCTTAGTGGTTGGAAATTTGAACTCAAGATTTATATCTATATGTAAAATGTTCCCCTGAATCGATTGGTGAAGACTAGAACGTTCTATCTCTCCGATTAGTCGAGTTATGGATACATAAAGTTTCAGAAATTGGATTTTCGAATATTTTCACGATTTAATTTGCTCTCTGCTATCTCCCTTAGTGGTTGGAAATTTAAACTCAAGATTCATATCTATATGTAAAATGTTCCCCTGAATCGATTGGTGAAGACTAGAACGTTCCATCTTTCCAATTAGTCGAGTTATGAGTATTTTTGGTTTAATAAAGTGGATTTTCGAAAAATCCATTACGTTATTTGAAGGCGAATGAATGATTTTATTAAAAAACAGATTGTGCCAGTCGATTTTTTGTCGTAAAAAACCCCTGTCTACCAATTTATAGCCAATTTCATGTCGCAAAAATTTTTTTTTGTTGGAAATTTTGAAGCAAGAGGTAGGTATGGAAATATTTCGCGAATTAAATTGCTCTCTGTTATCTCCCTTAGTGGTTGGAAATTCGAACTCAAGATTCATATCTATATGTAAAATGTTCCCCTGAATCGATTGGTGGAGACTAGAACGTTCTATCTCTCCGATTAGTCGAGTTATGGATACATAAAGTTTCAGAAATTGGATTTTCGAATATTTTCACGATTTAATTTGCTCTCTGCTATCTCCCTTAGTGGTTGGAAATTTGAACTCAAGATTTATATCTATATGTAAAATGTTCCCCTGAATCGATTGGTGAAGACTAGAACGTTCTATCTCTCCGATTAGTCGAGTTATGGATACATAAAGTTTCAGAAATTGGATTTTCGAATATTTTCACGATTTAATTTGCTCTCTGCTATCTCCCTTAGTGGTTGGAAATTTAAACTCAAGATTCATATCTATATGTAAAATATTCCCCTGAATCGATTAGTGAAGACTAGAACGTTCCATCTTTCCAATTAGTCGAGTTATGAGTATTTTTGGTTTAATAAAGTGGATTTTCGAAAAATCCATTACGTTATTTGAAGGCGAATGAATGATTTTATTAAAAAACAGATTGTGCCAGTCGATTTTTTGTCGTAAAAAACCCCTGTCTACCAATTTATAGCCAATTTCATGTCGCAAAAATTTTTTTTTGTTGGAAATTTTGAAGCAAGGGGTAGGTATGGAAATATTTCGCGAATTAAATTGCTCTCTGTTATCTCCCTTAATGCTTGGAAATATGAACTCAAAATTCACATCTACATGTAAAATGTTCCCCTGAATCCATTGGTGAAGACTAGAACGTTCTATCTCCCCGATTAGTCGAGTTATGGATTCATAAAGTTTCAGAAATTGGATTTTCGAATATTTTCACGATTTAATTTGCTCTCTGCTATCTCCCTTAGTGGTTGAAAATTTAAACTCAAGATTCATATCTATATGAAAAATGTTCCCTTGAATCGATTGGTGAAGACTAGAACGTTCCATCTTTCCAATTAGTCGAGTTATGAGTATTTTTGGTTTAATAAAGTGAATTTTCGAAAAATCCATTACGTTATTTGAAGGCGAATGAATGATTTTATTAAAAAACAGATTGTGCCAGTCGATTTTTCGTCGTAAAAAACCCCTGTTTACCAATTTATAGCCAATTTCATGTCGCAAAAATATTTTTTTGTTGGAAATTTTGAAGCAAGGGGTAGGTATGGAAATATTTCGCGAATTAATTTGCTCTCTGTTATCTCCCTTGATGCTTGGAAATATGAACTCAAAATTCACATCTACATGTAAAATGTTCCCCTGAATCGATTGGTGAAGACTGGAACGTTCTATCTCCCCGATTAGTCGAGTTATGGATTCATAAAGTTTCAGAAATTGGATTTTCGAATATTTTCACGATTTAATTTGCTCTCTGCTATCTCCCTTAGTGGTTGGAAATTTAAGCTCAAGATTTATATCTATATGTAAAATGTTCCCCTGAATCGATTGGTGAAGACTAGAACGTTTCATCTTTCCAATTAGTCGAGTTATGAGTATTTTTGGTTTAATAAAGTGGATTTTCGAAAATTCCATTAAGTTATTTGAAGGCGAATGAATGATTTTATTAAGAAACAGATTGTGCCAGTCGATTTTTCGTCGCAAAAAACCCCCGGTTACTGATTTATAGCCAATTTCATGTCGCAAAAATTTTTTTTTGTTGGAAATTCTGAAGCAAGGGGTAGGTATGGAAATATTTCGCGAATTAATTTGCTCTCTGTTATCTCCCTTGATGCTTGGAAATATGAACTCAAAATTAGCATCTACATGTGAAATGTTCCCCTGAATCCATTGGTGGAGACTAGAACGTTCTATCTCTCCGATTAGTCGAGTTATGGATACATAAAGTTTCAGAAATTGGATTTTCGAATATTTTCACGATTTAATTTGCTCTCTGCTATCTCCCTTAGTGGTTGGAAATTTGAACTCAAGATTTATATCTATATGTAAAATGTTCCCCTGAATCGATTGGTGAAGACTAGAACGTTCTATCTCTCCGATTAGTCGAGTTATGGATACATAAAGTTTCAGAAATTGGATTTTCGAATATTTTCACGATTTAATTTGCTCTCTGCTATCTCCCTTAGTGGTTGGAAATTTAAACTCAAGATTTATATCTATATGTAAAATGTTCCCCTGAATCGATTGGTGAAGACTAGAACGTTCCATCTTTCCAATTAGTCGAGTTATGAGTATTTTTGGTTTAATAAAGTGGATTTTCGAAAAATCCATTACGTTATTTGAAGGCGAATGAATGATTTTATTAAAAAACAGATTGTGCCAGTCGATTTTTCGTCGTAAAAAACCCCTGTTTACCAATTTATAGCCAATTTCATGTCGCAAAAATATTTTTTTGTTGGAAATTTTGAAGCAAGGGGTAGGTATGGAAATATTTCGCGAATTAATTTGCTCTCTGTTATCTCCCTTGATGCTTGGAAATATGAACTCAAAATTCACATCTACATGTAAAATGTTCCCCTGAATCGATTGGTGAAGACTGGAACGTTCTATCTCCCCGATTAGTCGAGTTATGGATTCATAAAGTTTCAGAAATTGGATTTTCGAATATTTTCACGATTTAATTTGCTCTCTGCTATCTCCCTTAGTGGTTGGAAATTTAAACTCAAGATTCATATCTATATGTAAAATGTTCCCCTGAATTGATTGGTGAAGACTAGAACGTTTCATCTTTCCAATTAGTCGAGTTATGAGTATTTTTGGTTGAATAAAGTGGATTTTCGAAAATTCCATTAAGTTATTTGAAGGCGAATGAATGATTTTATTAAGAAACAGATTGTGCCAGTCGATTTTTCGTCGCAAAAAACCCCCGGTTACTAATTTATAGCCAATTTTATGTCGCAAAAATTTTTTTTTGTTGGAAATTTTGAAGCAAGGGGTAGGTATGGAAATATTTCGCGAATTAATTTGCTCTCTGCTATCTCCCTTAGTGGTTGGAAATTTGAACTCAAGATTCATATCTATATGTAAAATGTTCCCCTGAATCGATTGGTGAAGACTAGAACGTTCCATCTTTCCAATTAGTCGAGTTATGAGTATTTTTGGTTTAATAAAGTGGATTTTCGAAAAATCCATTACGTTATTTGAAGGCGAATGAATGATTTTATTAAAAAACAGATTGTGCCAGTCGATTTTTTGTCGTAAAAAACCCCTGTCTACCAATTTATAGCCAATTTCATGTCGCAAAATTTTTTTTTGTTGGAAATTTTGAAGCAAGAGGTAGGTATGGAAATATTTCGCGAATTAAATTGCTCTCTGTTATCTCCCTTAGTGGTTGGAAATTTGAACTCAAGATTCATATCTATATGTAAAATGTTCCCCTGAATCGATTGGTGAAGACTAGAACGTTCTATCTCTCCGATTAGTCGAGTTATGGATACATAAAGTTTCAGAAATTGGATTTTCGAATATTTTCACGATTTAATTTGCTCTCTGCTATCTCCCTTAGTGGTTGGAAATTTAAACTCAAGATTCATATCTATATGTAAAATATTCCCCTGAATCGATTAGTGAAGACTAGAACGTTCCATCTTTCCAATTAGTTGAGTTATGAGTATTTTTGGTTTAATAAAGTGGATTTTCGAAAAATCCATTACGTTATTTGAAGGCGAATGAATGATTTTATTAAAAAACAGATTGTGCCAGTCGATTTTTTGTCGTAAAAAACCCCTGTCTACCAATTTATAGCCAATTTCATGTCGCAAAAATTTTTTTTTGTTGGAAATTTTGAAGCAAGGGGTAGGTATGGAAATATTTCGCGAATTAAATTGCTCTCTGTTATCTCCCTTAATGCTTGGAAATATGAACTCAAAATTCACATCTACATGTAAAATGTTCCCCTGAATCCATTGGTGAAGACTAGAACGTTCTATCTCCCCGATTAGTCGAGTTATGGATTCATAAAGTTTCAGAAATTGGATTTTCGAATATTTTCACGATTTAATTTGCTCTCTGCTATCTCCCTTAGTGGTTGAAAATTTAAACTCAAGATTCATATCTATATGAAAAGTGTTCCCTTGAATCGATTGGTGAAGACTAGAACGTTCCATCTTTCCAATTAGTCGAGTTATGAGTATTTTTGGTTTAATAAAGTGAATTTTCGAAAAATCCATTATGTTATTTGAAGGCGAATGAATGATTTTATTAAAAAACAGATTGTGCCAGTCGATTTTTCGTCGTAAAAAACCCCTGTTTACCAATTTATAGCCAATTTCATGTCGCAAAAATATTTTTTTGTTGGAAATTTTGAAGCAAGGGGTAGGTATGGAAATATTTCGCGAATTAATTTGCTCTCTGTTATCTCCCTTGATGCTTGGAAATATGAACTCAAAATTCACATCTACATGTAAAATGTTCCCCTGAATCGATTGGTGAAGACTGGAACGTTCTATCTCCCCGATTAGTCGAGTTATGGATTCATAAAGTTTCAGAAATTGGATTTTCGAATATTTTCACGATTTAATTTGCTCTCTGCTATCTCCCTTAGTGGTTGGAAATTTAAGCTCAAGATTTATATCTATATGTAAAATGTTCCCCTGAATCGATTGGTGAAGACTAGAACGTTTCATCTTTCCAATTAGTCGAGTTATGAGTATTTTTGGTTTAATAAAGTGGATTTTCGAAAATTCCATTAAGTTATTTGAAGGCGAATGAATGATTTTATTAAGAAACAGATTGTGCCAGTCGATTTTTCGTCGCAAAAAACCCCCGGTTACTGATTTATAGCCAATTTCATGTCGCAAAAATTTTTTTTTGTTGGAAATTCTGAAGCAAGGGGTAGGTATGGAAATATTTCGCGAATTAATTTGCTCTCTGTTATCTCCCTTGATGCTTGGAAATATGAACTCAAAATTAGCATCTACATGTGAAATGTTCCCCTGAATCCATTGGTGGAGACTAGAACGTTCTATCTCTCCGATTAGTCGAGTTATGGATACATAAAGTTTCAGAAATTGGATTTTCGAATATTTTCACGATTTAATTTGCTCTCTGCTATCTCCCTTAGTGGTTGGAAATTTGAACTCAAGATTTATATCTATATGTAAAATGTTCCCCTGAATCGATTGGTGAAGACTAGAACGTTCTATCTCTCCGATTAGTCGAGTTATGGATACATAAAGTTTCAGAAATTGGATTTTCGAATATTTTCACGATTTAATTTGCTCTCTGCTATCTCCCTTAGTGGTTGGAAATTTAAACTCAAGATTCATATCTATATGTAAAATGTTCCCCTGAATCGATTGGTGAAGACTAGAACGTTCCATCTTTCCAATTAGTCGAGTTATGAGTATTTTTGGTTTAATAAAGTGGATTTTCGAAAAATCCATTACGTTATTTGAAGGCGAATGAATGATTTTATTAAAAAACAGATTGTGCCAGTCGATTTTTTGTCGTAAAAAACCCCTGTCTACCAATTTATAGCCAATTTCATGTCGCAAAAATTTTTTTTTGTTGGAAATTTTGAAGCAAGAGGTAGGTATGGAAATATTTCGCGAATTAAATTGCTCTCTGTTATCTCCCTTAGTGGTTGGAAATTCGAACTCAAGATTCATATCTATATGTAAAATGTTCCCCTGAATCGATTGGTGGAGACTAGAACGTTCTATCTCTCCGATTAGTCGAGTTATGGATACATAAAGTTTCAGAAATTGGATTTTCGAATATTTTCACGATTTAATTTGCTCTCTGCTATCTCCCTTAGTGGTTGGAAATTTGAACTCAAGATTTATATCTATATGAAAAGTGTTCCCTTGAATCGATTGGTGAAGACTAGAACGTTCCATCTTTCCAATTAGTCGAGTTATGAGTATTTTTGGTTTAATAAAGTGAATTTTCGAAAAATCCATTATGTTATTTGAAGGCGAATGAATGATTTTATTAAAAAACAGATTGTGCCAGTCGATTTTTCGTCGTAAAAAACCCCTGTTTACCAATTTATAGCCAATTTCATGTCGCAAAAATATTTTTTTGTTGGAAATTTTGAAGCAAGGGGTAGGTATGGAAATATTTCGCGAATTAATTTGCTCTCTGTTATCTCCCTTGATGCTTGGAAATATGAACTCAAAATTCACATCTACATGTAAAATGTTCCCCTGAATCGATTGGTGAAGACTGGAACGTTCTATCTCCCCGATTAGTCGAGTTATGGATTCATAAAGTTTCAGAAATTGGATTTTCGAATATTTTCACGATTTAATTTGCTCTCTGCTATCTCCCTTAGTGGTTGGAAATTTAAGCTCAAGATTTATATCTATATGTAAAATGTTCCCCTGAATCGATTGGTGAAGACTAGAACGTTTCATCTTTCCAATTAGTCGAGTTATGAGTATTTTTGGTTTAATAAAGTGGATTTTCGAAAATTCCATTAAGTTATTTGAAGGCGAATGAATGATTTTATTAAGAAACAGATTGTGCCAGTCGATTTTTCGTCGCAAAAAACCCCCGGTTACTGATTTATAGCCAATTTCATGTCGCAAAAATTTTTTTTTGTTGGAAATTCTGAAGCAAGGGGTAGGTATGGAAATATTTCGCGAATTAATTTGCTCTCTGTTATCTCCCTTGATGCTTGGAAATATGAACTCAAAATTAGCATCTACATGTGAAATGTTCCCCTGAATCCATTGGTGGAGACTAGAACGTTCTATCCCTCCGATTAGTCGAGTTATGGATACATAAAGTTTCAGAAATTGGATTTTCGAATATTTTCACGATTTAATTTGCTCTCTGCTATCTCCCTTAGTGGTTGGAAATTTGAACTCAAGATTTATATCTATATGTAAAATGTTCCCCTGAATCGATTGGTGAAGACTAGAACGTTCTATCTCTCCGATTAGTCGAGTTATGGATACATAAAGTTTCAGAAATTGGATTTTCGAATATTTTCACGATTTAATTTGCTCTCTGCTATCTCCCTTAGTGGTTGGAAATTTAAACTCAAGATTCATATCTATATGTAAAATGTTCCCCTGAATCGATTGGTGAAGACTAGAACGTTCCATCTTTCCAATTAGTCGAGTTATGAGTATTTTTGGTTTAATAAAGTGGATTTTCGAAAAATCCATTACGTTATTTGAAGGCGAATGAATGATTTTATTAAAAAACAGATTGTGCCAGTCGATTTTTTGTCGTAAAAAACCCCTGTCTACCAATTTATAGCCAATTTCATGTCGCAAAAATTTTTTTTTGTTGGAAATTTTGAAGCAAGAGGTAGGTATGGAAATATTTCGCGAATTAAATTGCTCTCTGTTATCTCCCTTAGTGGTTGGAAATTCGAACTCAAGATTCATATCTATATGTAAAATGTTCCCCTGAATCGATTGGTGGAGACTAGAACGTTCTATCTCTCCGATTAGTCGAGTTATGGATACATAAAGTTTCAGAAATTGGATTTTCGAATATTTTCACGATTTAATTTGCTCTCTGCTATCTCCCTTAGTGGTTGGAAATTTGAACTCAAGATTTATATCTATATGTAAAATGTTCCCCTGAATCGATTGGTGGAGACTAGAACGTTCTATCTCTCCGATTAGTCGAGTTATGGATACATAAAGTTTCAGAAATTGGATTTTCGAATATTTTCACGATTTAATTTGCTCTCTGCTATCTCCCTTAGTGGTTGGAAATTTGAACTCAAGATTTATATCTATATGAAAAGTGTTCCCTTGAATCGATTGGTGAAGACTAGAACGTTCCATCTTTCCAATTAGTCGAGTTATGAGTATTTTTGGTTTAATAAAGTGGATTTTCGAAAAATCCATTACGTTATTTGAAGGCGAATGAATGATTTTATTAAAAAACAGATTGTGCCAGTCGATTTTTTGTCGTAAAAAACCCCTGTCTACCAATTTATAGCCAATTTCATGTCGCAAAAATTTTTTTTTGTTGGAAATTTTGAAGCAAGGGGTAGGTATGGAAATATTTCGCGAATTAAATTGCTCTCTGTTATCTCCCTTAATGCTTGGAAATATGAACTCAAAATTCACATCTACATGTAAAATGTTCCCCTGAATCCATTGGTGAAGACTAGAACGTTCTATCTCCCCGATTAGTCGAGTTATGGATTCATAAAGTTTCAGAAATTGGATTTTCGAATATTTTCACGATTTAATTTGCTCTCTGCTATCTCCCTTAGTGGTTGAAAATTTAAACTCAAGATTCATATCTATATGAAAAATGTTCCCTTGAATCGATTGGTGAAGACTAGAACGTTCCATCTTTCCAATTAGTCGAGTTATGAGTATTTTTGGTTTAATAAAGTGAATTTTCGAAAAATCCATTACGTTATTTGAAGGCGAATGAATGATTTTATTAAAAAACAGATTGTGCCAGTCGATTTTTCGTCGTAAAAAACCCCTGTTTACCAATTTATAGCCAATTTCATGTCGCAAAAATATTTTTTTGTTGGAAATTTTGAAGCAAGGGGTAGGTATGGAAATATTTCGCGAATTAATTTGCTCTCTGTTATCTCCCTTGATGCTTGGAAATATGAACTCAAAATTCACATCTACATGTAAAATGTTCCCCTGAATCGATTGGTGAAGACTGGAACGTTCTATCTCCCCGATTAGTCGAGTTATGGATTCATAAAGTTTCAGAAATTGGATTTTCGAATATTTTCACGATTTAATTTGCTCTCTGCTATCTCCCTTAGTGGTTGGAAATTTAAGCTCAAGATTTATATCTATATGTAAAATGTTCCCCTGAATCGATTGGTGAAGACTAGAACGTTTCATCTTTCCAATTAGTCGAGTTATGAGTATTTTTGGTTTAATAAAGTGGATTTTCGAAAATTCCATTAAGTTATTTGAAGGCGAATGAATGATTTTATTAAGAAACAGATTGTGCCAGTCGATTTTTCGTCGCAAAAAACCCCCGGTTACTGATTTATAGCCAATTTCATGTCGCAAAAATTTTTTTTTGTTGGAAATTCTGAAGCAAGGGGTAGGTATGGAAATATTTCGCGAATTAATTTGCTCTCTGTTATCTCCCTTGATGCTTGGAAATATGAACTCAAAATTAGCATCTACATGTGAAATGTTCCCCTGAATCCATTGGTGGAGACTAGAACGTTCTATCTCTCCGATTAGTCGAGTTATGGATACATAAAGTTTCAGAAATTGGATTTTCGAATATTTTCACGATTTAATTTGCTCTCTGCTATCTCCCTTAGTGGTTGGAAATTTGAACTCAAGATTTATATCTATATGTAAAATGTTCCCCTGAATCGATTGGTGAAGACTAGAACGTTCTATCTCTCCGATTAGTCGAGTTATGGATACATAAAGTTTCAGAAATTGGATTTTCGAATATTTTCACGATTTAATTTGCTCTCTGCTATCTCCCTTAGTGGTTGGAAATTTAAACTCAAGATTTATATCTATATGTAAAATGTTCCCCTGAATCGATTGGTGAAGACTAGAACGTTCCATCTTTCCAATTAGTCGAGTTATGAGTATTTTTGGTTTAATAAAGTGGATTTTCGAAAAATCCATTACGTTATTTGAAGGCGAATGAATGATTTTATTAAAAAACAGATTGTGCCAGTCGATTTTTTGTCGTAAAAAACCCCTGTCTACCAATTTATAGCCAATTTCATGTCGCAAAAATTTTTTTTTGTTGGAAATTTTGAAGCAAGGGGTAGGTATGGAAATATTTCGCGAATTAAATTGCTCTCTGTTATCTCCCTTAATGCTTGGAAATATGAACTCAAAATTCACATCTACATGTAAAATGTTCCCCTGAATCCATTGGTGAAGACTAGAACGTTCTATCTCTCCGATTAGTCGAGTTATGGATACATAAAGTTTCAGAAATTGGATTTTCGAATATTTTCACGATTTAATTTGCTCTCTGCTATCTCCCTTAGTGGTTGAAAATTTAAACTCAAGATTCATATCTATATGTAAAATGTTCCCTTGAATCGATTGGTGAAGACTAGAACGTTCCATCTTTCCAATTAGTCGAGTTATGAGTATTTTTGGTTTAATAAAGTGGATTTTCGAAAAATCCATTACGTTATTTGAAGGCGAATGAATGATTTTATTAAAAAACAGATTGTGCCAGTCGATTTTTCGTCGTAAAAAACCCTTGTTTACCAATTTATAGCCAATTTCATGTCGCAAAAATATTTTTTTGTTGGAAATTTTGAAGCAAGGGGTAGGTATGGAAATATTTCGCGAATTAATTTGCTCTCTGTTATCTCCCTTGATGCTTGGAAATATGAACTCAAAATTCACATCTACATGTAAAATGTTCCCCTGAATCCATTGGTGAAGACTAGAACGTTCTATCTCTCCGATTAGTCGAGTTATGGATACATAAAGTTTCAGAAATTGGATTTTCGAATATTTTCACGATTTAATTTGCTCTCTGCTATCTCCCTTAGTGGTTGGAAATTTGAACTCAAGATTTATATCTATATGTAAAATGTTCCCCTGAATCGATTGGTGAAGACTAGAACGTTCTATCTCTCCGATTAGTCGAGTTATGGATACATAAAGTTTCAGAAATTGGATTTTCGAATATTTTCACGATTTAATTTGCTCTCTGCTATCTCCCTTAGTGGTTGGAAATTTAAACTCAAGATTCATATCTATATGTGAAATGTTCCCTTGAATCGATTGGTGAAGACTAGAACGTTCCATCTCTCCAATTAGTCGAGTTATGAGTATTTTTGGTTTAATAAAGTGGATTTTCGAAAAATCCATTACGTTATTTGAAGGCGAATGAATGATTTTATTAAAAAACAGATTGTGCCAGTCGATTTTTCGTCGTAAAAAATCCCTGTTTACCAATTTATAGCCAATTTCATGTCGCAAAAATATTTTTTTGTTGGAAATTTTAGAAGCAAGGGGTAGGTATGGAAATATTTCGCGAATTAATTTGCTCTCTGTTATCTCCCTTGATGCTTGGAAATATGAACTCAAAATTCACATCTACATGTAAAATGTTCCCCTGAATCGATTGGTGAAGACTGGAACGTTCTATCTCCCCGATTAGTCGAGTTATGGATTCATAAAGTTTCAGAAATTGGATTTTCGAATATTTTCACGATTTAATTTGCTCTCTGCTATCTCCCTTAGTGGTTGGGAATTTGAACTCAAGATTCATATCTATATGTAAAATGTTCCCCTGAATCGATTGGTGAAGACTAGAACGTTCCATCTCTCCGATTAGTCGAGTTATGGATACATAAAGTTTCAGAAATTGGATTTTCGAATATTTTCACGATTTAATTTGCTCTCTGCTATCTCCCTTAGTGGTTGAAAATTTAAACTCAAGATTCATATCTATATGTAAAATGTTCCCTTGAATCGATTGGTGAAGACTAGAACGTTCCATCTTTCCAATTAGTCGAGTTATGAGTATTTTTGGTTTAATAAAGTGGATTTTCGAAAAATCCATTACGTTATTTGAAGGCGAATGAATGATTTTATTAAAAAACAGATTGTGCCAGTCGATTTTTCGTCGTAAAAAACCCTTGTTTACCAATTTATAGCCAATTTCATGTCGCAAAAATATTTTTTTGTTGGAAATTTTGAAGCAAGGGGTAGGTATGGAAATATTTCGCGAATTAATTTGCTCTCTGTTATCTCCCTTGATGCTTGGAAATATGAACTCAAAATTCACATCTACATGTAAAATGTTCCCCTGAATCGATTGGTGAAGACTGGAACGTTCTATCTCCCCGATTAGTCGAGTTATGGATTCATAAAGTTTCAGAAATTGGATTTTCGAATATTTTCACGATTTAATTTGCTCTCTGCTATCTCCCTTAGTGGTTGGAAATTTGAGCTCAAGATTCATATCTATATGTAAAATGTTCCCCTGAATCGATTGGTGAAGACTAGAACGTTTCATCTTTCCAATTAGTCGAGTTATGAGTATTTTTGGTTTAATAAAGTGGATTTTCGAAAATTCCATTAAGTTATTTGAAGGCGAATGAATGATTTTATTAAGAAACAGATTGTGCCAGTCGATTTTTCGTCGCAAAAAACCCCCGGTTACTGATTTATAGCCAATTTCATGTCGCAAAAATTTTTTTTTGTTGGAAATTTTGAAGCAAGGGGTGGTATGGAAATATTTCGCGAATTAATTTGCTCTCTGTTATCTCCCTTGATGCTTGGAAATATGAACTCAAAATTCACATCTACATGTAAAATGTTCCCCTGAATCCATTGGTGAAGACTAGAACGTTCTATCTCTCCGATTAGTCGAGTTATGGATACATAAAGTTTCAGAAATTGGATTTTCGAATATTTTCACGATTTAATTTGCTCTCTGCTATCTCCCTTAGTGGTTGGAAATTTAAACTCAAGATTCATATCCATATGTAAAATGTTCCCTTGAATCGATTGGTGAAGACTAGAACGTTCCATCTCTCCAATTAGTCGAGTTATGAGTATTTTTGGTTTAATAAAGTGGATTTTCGAAAAATCCATTACGTTATTTGAAGGCGAATGAATGATTTTATTAAAAAACAGATTGTGCCAGTCGATTTTTCGTCGTAAAAAATCCCTGTTTACCAATTTATAGCCAATTTCATGTCGCAAAAATATTTTTTTGTTGGAAATTTTAGAAGCAAGGGGTAGGTATGGAAATATTTCGCGAATTAATTTGCTCTCTGTTATCTCCCTTGATGCTTGGAAATATGAACTCAAAATTCACATCTACATGTAAAATGTTCCCCTGAATCGATTGGTGAAGACTGGAACGTTCTATCTCCCCGATTAGTCGAGTTATGGATTCATAAAGTTTCAGAAATTGGATTTTCGAATATTTTCACGATTTAATTTGCTCTCTGCTATCTCCCTTAGTGGTTGGAAATTTAAACTCAAGATTCATATCTATAAGTAAAATGTTCCCCTGAATCGATTGGTGAAGACTAGAACGTTTCATCTTTCCAATTAGTCGAGTTATGAGTATTTTTGGTTTAATAAAGTGGATTTTCGAAAATTCCATTAAGTTATTTGAAGGCGAATGAATGATTTTATTAAGAAACAGATTGTGCCAGTCGATTTTTCGTCGCAAAAAACCCCCGGTTACTAATTTATAGCCAATTTCATGTCGCAAAAATTTTTTTTTGTTGGAAATTTTGAAGCAAGGGGTAGGTATGGAAATATTTCGCGAATTAATTTGCTCTCTGTTATCTCCCTTGATGCTTGGAAATATGAACTCAAAATTCACATCTACATGTAAAATGTTCCCCTGAATCCATTGGTGGAGACTAGAACGTTCTATCTCTCCGATTAGTCGAGTTATGGATACATAAAGTTTCAGAAATTGGATTTTCGAATATTTTCACGATTTAATTTGCTCTCTGCTATCTCCCTTAGTGGTTGGAAATTTAAACTCAAGATTCATATCTATATGTAAAATGTTCCCCTGAATCGATTGGTGAAGACTAGAACGTTCCATCTTTCCAATTAGTCGAGTTATGAGTATTTTTGTTTTAATAAAGTGGATTTTCGAAAAATCCATTACGTTATTTGAAGGCGAATGAATGATTTTATTAAAAAACAGATTGTGCCAGTCGATTTTTTGTCGCGAAAAATTCCCGGTTACCAATTTATAGCCAATTTCATGTCTCAAAAATTTTTTTTGTTGGAAATTTTGAAGCAAGGGGTAGGTATGGAGATATTTCGCGAATTAAATTGCTCTCTGTTATCTCCCTTAATGCTTGGAAATATGAACTCAAAATTCACATCTACATGTAAAATGTTCCCCTGAATCCATTGGTGAAGACTAGAACGTTCTATCTCTCCGATTAGTCGAGTTAGGTAGGTATTGAAATATTTCGCGAATTAATTTGCTCTCTGTTATCTCCCTTAATGCTTGGAAATATGAACTCAAAATTCACATCTACATGTAAAATGTTCCCCTGAATCCATTGGTGAAGACTAGAACGTTCTATCTCTCCGATTAGTCGAGTTATGGATACATAAAGTTTCAGAAATTGGATTTTCGAATATTTTCACGATTTAATTTGCTCTCTGCTATCTCCCTTAGTGGTTGGAAATTTGAACTCAAGATTTATATCTATATGTAAAATGTTCCCCTGAATCGATTGGTGAAGACTAGAACGTTTCATCTTTCCAATTAGTCGAGTTATGAGTATTTTTGGTTTAATAAAGTGGATTTTCGAAAATTCCATTAAGTTATTTGAAGGCGAATGAATGATTTTATTAAGAAACAGATTGTGCCAGTCGATTTTTCGTCGCAAAAAACCCCCGGTTACTATGTTATAGCCAATTTCATGTCGCAAAAATTTTTTTTTGTTGGAAATTTTGAAGCAAGGGGTAGGTATGGAAATATTTCGCGAATTAATTTGCTCTCTGTTATCTCCCTTGATGCTTGGAAATATGAACTCAAAATTCACATCTACGTGTAAAATGTTCCCCTGAATCGATTGGTGAAGACTGGAACGTTCTATCTCCCCGATTAGTCGAGTTATGGATTCATAAAGTTTCAGAAATTGGATTTTCGAATATTTTCACGATTTAATTTGCTCTCTGCTATCTCCCTTAGTGGTTGGAAATTTAAACTCAAGATTCATATCTATATGTAAAATGTTCCCCTGAATCGATTGGTGAAGACTAGAACGTTTCATCTTTCCAATTAGTCGAGTTATGAGTATTTTTGGTTTAATAAAGTGGATTTTCGAAAATTCCATTAAGTTATTTGAAGGCGAATGAATGATTTTATTAAGAAACAGATTGTGCCAGTCGATTTTTCGTCGCAAAAAACCCCCGGTTACTAATTTATAGCCAATTTCATGTCGCAAAAATTTTTTTTTGTTGGAAATTTTGAAGCAAGGGGTAGGTATGGAAATATTTCGCGAATTAATTTGCTCTCTGTTATCTCCCTTGATGCTTGGAAATATGAACTCAAAATTCACATCTACATGTAAAATGTTCCCCTGAATCCATTGGTGGAGACTAGAACGTTCTATCTCTCCGATTAGTCGAGTTATGGATACATAAAGTTTCAGAAATTGGATTTTCGAATATTTTCACGATTTAATTTGCTCTCTGCTATCTCCCTTAGTGGTTGGAAATTTGAACTCAAGATTTATATCTATATGTAAAATGTTCCCCTGAATCGATTGGTGAAGACTAGAACGTTCTATCTCTCCGATTAGTCGAGTTATGGATACATAAAGTTTCAGAAATTGGATTTTCGAATATTTTCACGATTTAATTTGCTCTCTGCTATCTCCCTTAGTGGTTGGAAATTTAAACTCAAGATTCATATCTATATGTAAAATGTTCCCCTGAATCGATTGGTGAAGACTAGAACGTTCCATCTTTCCAATTAGTCGAGTTATGAGTATTTTTGTTTTAATAAAGTGGATTTTCGAAAAATCCATTACGTTATTTGAAGGCGAATGAATGATTTTATTAAAAAACAGATTGTGCCAGTCGATTTTTTGTCGCGAAAAATTCCCGGTTACCAATTTATAGCCAATTTCATGTCTCAAAAATTTTTTTTGTTGGAAATTTTGAAGCAAGGGGTAGGTATGGAGATATTTCGCGAATTAAATTGCTCTCTGTTATCTCCCTTAATGCTTGGAAATATGAACTCAAAATTCACATCTACATGTAAAATGTTCCCCTGAATCCATTGGTGAAGACTAGAACGTTCTATCTCTCCGATTAGTCGAGTTAGGTAGGTATTGAAATATTTCGCGAATTAATTTGCTCTCTGTTATCTCCCTTAATGCTTGGAAATATGAACTCAAAATTCACATCTACATGTAAAATGTTCCCCTGAATCGATTGGTGAAGACTGGAACGTTCTATCTCCCCGATTAGTCGAGTTATGGATTCATAAAGTTTCAGAAATTGGATTTTCGAATATTTTCACGATTTAATTTGCTCTCTGCTATCTCCCTTAGTGGTTGGAAATTTAAACTCAAGATTCATATCTATATGTAAAATGTTCCCCTGAATCGATTGGTGAAGACTAGAACGTTTCATCTTTCCAATTAGTCGAGTTATGAGTATTTTTGGTTGAATAAAGTGGATTTTCGAAAATTCCATTAAGTTATTTTAAGGCGAATGAATGATTTTATTAAGAAACAGATTGTGCCAGTCGATTTTTCGTCGCAAAAAACCCCCGGTTACTAATTTATAGCCAATTTCATGTCGCAAAAATTTTTTTTTGTTGGAAATTTTGAAGCAAGGGGTAGGTATGGAAATATTTCGCGAATTAAATTGCTCTCTGTTATCTCCCTTAATGCTTGGAAATATGAACTCAAAATTCACTTTTACATGTAAAATGTTCCCCTGAATCCATTGGTGAAGACTAGAACGTTCTATCTCTCCGATTAGTCGAGTTATGGATACATAAAGTTTCAGAAATTGGATTTTCGAATATTTTCACGATTTAATTTGCTCTCTGCTATCTCCCTTAGTGGTTGGAAATTTGAACTCAAGATTTATATCTATATGTAAAATGTTCCCCTGAATCGATTGGTGAAGACTAGAACGTTCTATCTCTCCGATTAGTCGAGTTATGGATACATGAAGTTTCAGAAATTGGATTTTCGAATATTTTCACGATTTAATTTGCTCTCTGCTATCTCCCTTAGTGGTTGGAAATTCAAACTCAAGATTCATATCTATATGTAAAATGTTCCCCTGAATCGATTGGTGAAGACTAAAACGTTCCATCTTTCCAATTAGTCGAGTTATGAGTATTTTTGGTTTAATAAAGTGGATTTTCGAAAAATCCATTACGTTATTTAAAGGCGAATGAATGATTTTATTAAAAAACAGATTGTGCCAGTCGATTTTTTGTCGTAAAAAACCCCTGTCTACCAATTTATAGCCAATTTCATGTCGCAAAAATTTTTTTTTGTTGGAAATTTTGAAGCAAGGGGTAGGTATGGAAATATTTCGCGAATTAAATTGCTCTCTGTTATCTCCCTTAATGCTTGGAAATATGAACTCAAAATTCACATCTACATGTAAAATGTTCCCCTGAATCCATTGGTGAAGACTAGAACGTTCTATCTCTCCGATTAGTCGAGTTATGGATACATAAAGTTTCAGAAATTGGATTTTCGAATATTTTCACGATTTAATTTGCTCTCTGCTATCTCCCTTAGTGGTTGAAAATTTGAACTCAAGATTCATATCTATATGTAAAATGTTCCCTTGAATCGATTGGTGAAGACTAGAACGTTCCATCTTTCCAATTAGTCGAGTTATGAGTATTTTTGGTTTAATAAAGTGGATTTTCGAAAAATCCATTACGTTATTTGAAGGCGAATGAATGATTTTATTAAAAAACAGATTGTGCCAGTCGATTTTTCGTCGTAAAAAACCCCTGTTTACCAATTTATAGCCAATTTCATGTCGCAAAAATATTTTTTTGTTGGAAATTTTGAAGCAAGGGGTAGGTATGGAAATATTTCGCGAATTAATTTGCTCTCTGTTATCTCCCTTGATGCTTGGAAATATGAACTCAAAATTCACATCTACATGTAAAATGTTCCCCTGAATCGATTGGTGAAGACTGGAACGTTCTATCTCCCCGATTAGTCGAGTTATGGATTCATAAAGTTTCAGAAATTGGATTTTCGAATATTTTCACGATTTAATTTGCTCTCTGCTATCTCCCTTAGTGGTTGGAAATTTAAGCTCAAGATTTAGATCTATATGTAAAATGTTCCCCTGAATCGATTGGTGAAGACTAGAACGTTTCATCTTTCCAATTAGTCGAGTTATGAGTATTTTTGATTTAATAAAGTGGATTTTCGAAAATTCCATTAAGTTATTTGAAGGCGAATGAATGATTTTATTAAGAAACAGATTGTGCCAGTCGATTTTTCGTCGCAAAAAACCCCCGGTTACTGATTTATAGCCAATTTCATGTCGCAAAAATTTTTTTTTGTTGGAAATTTTGAAGCAAGGGGTAGGTATGGAAATATTTCGCGAATTAATTTGCTCTCTGTTATCTCCCCTGATGCTTGGAAATATGAACTCAAAATTCACATCTACATGTAAAATGTTGCCCTGAATCGATTGGTGAAGACTAGAACGTTCTATCTCTCCGATTAGTCGGGTTAGGTAGGTATTGAAATATTTCGCGAATTAATTTGCTCTCTGTTATCTCCCTTAATGCTTGGAAATATGAACTCAAAATTCACATCTACATGTAAAATGTTCCCCTGAATCGATTGGTGAAGACTGGAACGTTCTATCTCCCCGATTAGTCGAGTTATGGATTCATAAAGTTTCAGAAATTGGATTTTCGAATATTTTCACGATTTAATTTGCTCTCTGCTATCTCCCTTAGTGGTTGGAAATTTGAACTCAAGATTCATATCTATATGTAAAATGTTCCCCTGAATCGATTGGTGAAGACTAGAACGTTTCATCTTTCCAATTAGTCGAGTTATGAGTATTTTTGGTTTAATAAAGTGGATTTTCGAAAATTCCATTAAGTTATTTGAAGGCGAATGAATGATTTTATTAAGAAACAGATTGTGCCAGTCGATTTTTCGTCGCAAAAAACCCCCGGTTACTAATTTATAGCCAATTTTATGTCGCAAAAATTTTTTTTTGTTGGAAATTTTGAAGCAAGGGGTAGGTATGGAAATATTTCGCGAATTAATTTGCTCTCTGCTATCTCCCTTAGTGGTTGGAAATTTGAACTCAAGATTCATATCTATATGTAAAATGTTCCCCTGAATCGATTGGTGAAGACTAGAACGTTCTATCTCTCCGATTAGTCGAGTTATGGATACATAAAGTTTCAGAAATTGGATTTTCGAATATTTTCACGATTTAATTTGCTCTCTGCTATCTCCCTTAGTGGTTGAAAATTTGAACCCAAGATTCATATCTATATGTAAAATGTTCCCTTGAATCGATTGGTGAAGACTAGAACGTTCCATCTTTCCAATTAGTCGAGTTATGAGTATTTTTGGTTTAATAAAGTGGATTTTCGAAAAATCCATTACGTTATTTGAAGGCGAATGAATGATTTTATTAAAAAACAGATTGTGCCAGTCGATTTTTCGTCGTAAAAAACCCCTGTTTACCAATTTATAGCCAATTTCATGTCGCAAAAATATTTTTTTGTTGGAAATTTTGAAGCAAGGGGTAGGTATGGAAATATTTCGCGAATTAATTTGCTCTCTGTTATCTCCCTTGATGCTTGGAAATATGAACTCAAAATTCACATCTACATGTAAAATGTTCCCCTGAATCGATTGGTGAAGACTGGAACGTTCTATCTCCCCGATTAGTCGAGTTATGGATTCATAAAGTTTCAGAAATTGGATTTTCGAATATTTTCACGATTTAATTTGCTCTCTGCTATCTCCCTTAGTGGTTGGAAATTTAAGCTCAAGATTTATATCTATATGTAAAATGTTCCCCTGAATCGATTGGTGAAGACTAGAACGTTTCATCTTTCCAATTAGTCGAGTTATGAGTATTTTTGATTTAATAAAGTGGATTTTCGAAAATTCCATTAAGTTATTTGAAGGCGAATGAATGATTTTATTAAGAAACAGATTGTGCCAGTCGATTTTTCGTCGCAAAAAACCCCCGGTTACTGATTTATAGCCAATTTCATGTCGCAAAAATTTTTTTTTGTTGGAAATTTTGAAGCAAGGGGTAGGTATGGAAATATTTCGCGAATTAATTTGCTCTCTGTTATCTCCCCTGATGCTTGGAAATATGAACTCAAAATTCACATCTACATGTAAAATGTTGCCCTGAATCGATTGGTGAAGACTAGAACGTTCTATCTCTCCGATTAGTCGGGTTAGGTAGGTATTGAAATATTTCGCGAATTAATTTGCTCTCTGTTATCTCCCTTAATGCTTGGAAATATGAACTCAAAATTCACATCTACATGTAAAATGTTCCTCTGAATCGATTGGTGAAGACTGGAACGTTCTATCTCCCCGATTAGTCGAGTTATGGATTCATAAAGTTTCAGAAATTGGATTTTCGAATATTTTCACGATTTAATTTGCTCTCTGCTATCTCCCTTAGTGGTTGGAAATTTGAACTCAAGATTCATATCTATATGTAAAATGTTCCCCTGAATCGATTGGTGAAGACTAGAACGTTTCATCTTTCCAATTAGTCGAGTTATGAGTATTTTTGGTTTAATAAAGTGGATTTTCGAAAATTCCATTAAGTTATTTGAAGGCGAATGAATGATTTTATTAAGAAACAGATTGTGCCAGTCGATTTTTCGTCGCAAAAAACCCCCGGTTACTAATTTATAGCCAATTTTATGTCGCAAAAATTTTTTTTTGTTGGAAATTTTGAAGCAAGGGGTAGGTATGGAAATATTTCGCGAATTAATTTGCTCTCTGCTATCTCCCTTAGTGGTTGGAAATTTGAACTCAAGATTCATATCTATATGTAAAATGTTCCCCTGAATCGATTGGTGAAGACTAGAACGTTCTATCTCTCCGATTAGTCGAGTTATGGATACATAAAGTTTCAGAAATTGGATTTTCGAATATTTTCACGATTTAATTTGCTCTCTGCTATCTCCCTTAGTGGTTGGAAATTTAAACTCAAGATTCATGTCTATATGTAAAATGTTCCCCTGAATCGATTGGTGAAGACTAGAACGTTCCATCTTTCCAATTAGTCGAGTTATGAGTATTTTTGGTTTAATAAAGTGGATTTTCGAAAAATCCATTACGTTATTTGAAGGCGAATGAATGATTTTATTAAAAAACAGATTGTGCCAGTCGATTCTTCGTCGTAAAAAACCCCTGTTTACCAATTTATAGCCAATTTCATGTCGCAAAAATATTTTTTTGTTGGAAATATTTCGCGAATTAATTTGCTCTCTGTTATCTCCCTTGATGCTTGGAAATATGAACTCAAAATTCACATCTACATGTAAAATGTTCCTCTGAATCGATTGGTGAAGACTAGAACGTTCTATCTCTCCGATTAGTCGAGTTATGGATACATAAAGTTTCAGAAATTGGATTTTCGAATATTTTCACGATTTAATTTGCTCTCTGCTATCTCCCTTAGTGGTTGGAAATTTGAACTCAAGATTCATATCTATATGTAAAATGTTCCCCTGAATCGATTGGTGAAGACTAGAACGTTTCATCTTTCCAATTAGTCGAGTTATGAGTATTTTTGGTTTAATAAAGTGGATTTTCGAAAAATCCATTACGTTATTTGAAGGCGAATGAATGATTTTATTAAAAAACAGATTGTGCCAGTCGATTCTTCGTCGTAAAAAACCCCTGTTTACCAATTTATAGCCAATTTCATGTCGCAAAAATATTTTTTTGTTGGAAATATTTCGCGAATTAATTTGCTCTCTGTTATCTCCCTTAATGCTTGGAAATATGAACTCAAAATTCACATCTACATGTAAAATGTTCCTCTGAATCGATTGGTGAAGACTAGAACGTTCTATCTCTCCGATTAGTCGAGTTATGGATACATAAAGTTTCAGAAATTGGATTTTCGAATATTTTCACGATTTAATTTGCTCTCTGCTATCTCCCTTAGTGGTTGGAAATTTGAACTCAAGATTCATATCTATATGTAAAATGTTCCCCTGAATCGATTGGTGAAGACTAGAACGTTTCATCTTTCCAATTAGTCGAGTTATGAGTATTTTTGGTTTAATAAAGTGGATTTTCGAAAATTCCATTAAGTTATTTGAAGGCGAATGAATGATTTTATTAAGAAACAGATTGTGCCAGTCGATTTTTCGTCGCAAAAAACCCCCGGTTACTAATTTATAGCCAATTTCATGTCGCAAAAATTTTTTTTTGTTGGAAATTTTGAAGCAAGGGGTAGGTATGGAAATATTTCGCGAATTAATTTGCTCTCTGTTATCTCCCTTGATGCTTGGAAATATGAACTCAAAATTCACATCTACATGTAAAATGTTCCCCTGAATCCATTGGTGAAGACTAGAACGTTCTATCTCTCCGATTAGTCGAGTTATGGATACATAAAGTTTCAGAAATTGGATTTTCGAATATTTTCACGATTTAATTTGCTCTCTGCTATCTCCCTTAGTGGTTGGAAACTTGAACTCAAGATTTATATCTATATGTAAAATGTTCCCCTGAATCGATTGGTGAAGACTAGAACGTTCTATCTCTCCGATTAGTCGAGTTATGGATACATAAAGTTTCAGAAATTGGATTTTCGAATATTTTCACGATTTAATTTGCTCTCTGCTATCTCCCTTAGTGGTTGGAAATTTAAACTCAAGATTCATATCTATATGTAAAATGTTCCCCTGAATCGATTGGTGAAGACTAGAACGTTCCATCTTTCCAATTAGTCGAGTTATGAGTATTTTTGGTTTAATAAAGTGGATTTTCGAAAAATCCATTACGTTATTTGAAGGCGAATGAATGATTTTATTAAAAAACAGATTGTGCCAGTCGATTTTTCGTCGCGAAAAATTCCCGGTTACCAATTTATAGCCAATTTCATGTCTCAAAAATTTTTTTTTGTTGGAAATTTTGAAGCAAGGGGTAGGTATGGAAATATTTCGCGAATTAAATTGCTCTCTGTTATCTCCCTTAATGCTTGGAAATATGAACTCAAAATTCACATCTACATGTAAAATGTTCCCCTGAATCCTTTGGTGAAGACTAGAACGTTCTATCTCTCCGATTAGTCGAGTTATGGATACATAAAGTTTCAGAAATTGGATTTTCGAATATTTTCACGATTTAATTTGCTCTCTGCTATCTCCCTTAGTGGTTGGAAATTTGAACTTAAGATTTATATCTATATGTAAAATGTTCCCCTGAATCGATTGGTGAAGACTAGAACGTTCTATCTCTCCGATTAGTCGAGTTATGGATACATAAAGTTTCAGAAATTGGATTTTCGAATATTTTCACGATTTAATTTGCTCTCTGCTATCTCCCTTAGTGGTTGGAAATTTAAACTCAAGATTCATATCTATATGTAAAATGTTCCCCTGAATCGATTGGTGAAGACTAGAACGTTCCATCTTTCCAATTAGTCGAGTTATGAGTATTTTTGGTTTAATAAAGTGGATTTTCGAAAAATCCATTACGTTATTTGAAGGCGAATGAATGATTTTATTAAAAAACAGATTGTGCCAGTCGATTTTTCGTCGCGAAAAATTCCCGGTTACCAATTTATAGCCAATTTCATGTCTCAAAAATTTTTTTTTGTTGGAAATTTTGAAGCAAGGGGTAGGTATGGAAATATTTCGCGAATTAAATTGCTCTCTGTTATCTCCCTTAATGCTTGGAAATATGAACTCAAAATTCACATCTACATGTAAAATGTTCCCCTGAATCCATTGGTGAAGACTAGAACGTTCTATCTCTCCGATTAGTCGAGTTATGGATACATAAAGTTTCAGAAATTGGATTTTCGAATATTTTCACGATTTAATTTGCTCTCTGCTATCTCCCTTAGTGGTTGGAAATTTGAACTCAAGATTTATATCTATATGTAAAATGTTCCCCTGAATCGATTGGTGAAGACTAGAACGTTCTATCTCTCCGATTAGTCGAGTTATGGATACATAAAGTTTCAGAAATTGGATTTTCGAATATTTTCACGATTTAATTTGCTCTCTGCTATCTCCCTTAGTGGTTGGAAATTTAAACTCAAGATTCATATCTATATGTAAAATGTTCCCCTGAATCGATTGGTGAAGACTAGAACGTTCCATCTTTCCAATTAGTCGAGTTATGAGTATTTTTGGTTTAATAAAGTGGATTTTCGGAAAATCCATTACGTTATTTGAAGGCGAATGAATGATTTTATTAAAAAACAGATTGTGCCAGTCGATTCTTCGTCGTAAAAAACCCCTGTTTACCAATTTATAGCCAATTTCATGTCGCAAAAATATTTTTTTGTTGGAAATTTTGAAGCAAGGGGTAGGTATGGAAATATTTCGCGAATTAATTTGCTCTCTGTTATCTCCCTTGATGCTTGGAAATATGAACTCAAAATTCACATCTACATGTAAAATGTTCCCCTGAATCGATTGGTGAAGACTGGAACGTTCTATCTCCCCGATTAGTCGAGTTATGGATTCATAAAGTTTCAGAAATTGGATTTTCGAATATTTTCACGATTTAATTTGCTCTCTGCTATCTCCCTTAGTGGTTGGAAATTTAAGCTCAAGATTCATATCTATATGTAAAATGTTCCCCTGAATCGATTGGTGGAGACTAGAACGTTTCATCTTTCCAATTAGTCGAGTTATGAGTATTTTTGGTTTAATAAAGTGGATTTTCGAAAATTCCATTAAGTTATTTGAAGGCGAATGAATGATTTTATTAAGAAACAGATTGTGCCAGTCGATTTTTCGTCGCAAAAAACCCCCGGTTACTAATTTATAGCCAATTTCATGTCGCAAAAATTTTTTTTTGTTGGAAATTTTGAAGCAAGGGGTAGGTATGGAAATATTTCGCGAATTAATTTGCTCTCTGCTATCTCCCTTAGTGGTTGGAAACTTGAACTCAAGATTTATATCTATATGTAAAATGTTCCCCTGAATCGATTGGTGAAGACTAGAACGTTCTATCTCTCCGATTAGTCGAGTTATGGATACATAAAGTTTCAGAAATTGGATTTTCGAATATTTTCACGATTTAATTTGCTCTCTGCTATCTCCCTTAGTGGTTGGAAATTTAAACTCAAGATTCATATCTATATGTAAAATGTTCCCCTGAATCGATTGGTGAAGACTAGAACGTTCCATCTTTCCAATTAGTCGAGTTATGAGTATTTTTGGTTTAATAAAGTGGATTTTCGAAAAATCCATTACGTTATTTGAAGGCGAATGAATGATTTTATTAAAAAACAGATTGTGCCAGTCGATTTTTCGTCGCGAAAAATTCCCGGTTACCAATTTATAGCCAATTTCATGTCTCAAAAATTTTTTTTTGTTGGAAATTTTGAAGCAAGGGGTAGGTATGGAAATATTTCGCGAATTAAATTGCTCTCTGTTATCTCCCTTAATGCTTGGAAATATGAACTCAAAATTCACATCTACATGTAAAATGTTCCCCTGAATCCTTTGGTGAAGACTAGAACGTTCTATCTCTCCGATTAGTCGAGTTATGGATACATAAAGTTTCAGAAATTGGATTTTCGAATATTTTCACGATTTAATTTGCTCTCTGCTATCTCCCTTAGTGGTTGGAAATTTGAACTTAAGATTTATATCTATATGTAAAATGTTCCCCTGAATCGATTGGTGAAGACTAGAACGTTCTATCTCTCCGATTAGTCGAGTTATGGATACATAAAGTTTCAGAAATTGGATTTTCGAATATTTTCACGATTTAATTTGCTCTCTGCTATCTCCCTTAGTGGTTGGAAATTTAAACTCAAGATTCATATCTATATGTAAAATGTTCCCCTGAATCGATTGGTGAAGACTAGAACGTTCCATCTTTCCAATTAGTCGAGTTATGAGTATTTTTGGTTTAATAAAGTGGATTTTCGAAAAATCCATTACGTTATTTGAAGGCGAATGAATGATTTTATTAAAAAACAGATTGTGCCAGTCGATTTTTCGTCGCGAAAAATTCCCGGTTACCAATTTATAGCCAATTTCATGTCTCAAAAATTTTTTTTTGTTGGAAATTTTGAAGCAAGGGGTAGGTATGGAAATATTTCGCGAATTAAATTGCTCTCTGTTATCTCCCTTAATGCTTGGAAATATGAACTCAAAATTCACATCTACATGTAAAATGTTCCCCTGAATCCATTGGTGAAGACTAGAACGTTCTATCTCTCCGATTAGTCGAGTTATGGATACATAAAGTTTCAGAAATTGGATTTTCGAATATTTTCACGATTTAATTTGCTCTCTGCTATCTCCCTTAGTGGTTGGAAATTTGAACTCAAGATTTATATCTATATGTAAAATGTTCCCCTGAATCGATTGGTGAAGACTAGAACGTTCTATCTCTCCGATTAGTCGAGTTATGGATACATAAAGTTTCAGAAATTGGATTTTCGAATATTTTCACGATTTAATTTGCTCTCTGCTATCTCCCTTAGTGGTTGGAAATTTAAACTCAAGATTCATATCTATATGTAAAATGTTCCCCTGAATCGATTGGTGAAGACTAGAACGTTCCATCTTTCCAATTAGTCGAGTTATGAGTATTTTTGGTTTAATAAAGTGGATTTTCGGAAAATCCATTACGTTATTTGAAGGCGAATGAATGATTTTATTAAAAAACAGATTGTGCCAGTCGATTCTTCGTCGTAAAAAACCCCTGTTTACCAATTTATAGCCAATTTCATGTCGCAAAAATATTTTTTTGTTGGAAATTTTGAAGCAAGGGGTAGGTATGGAAATATTTCGCGAATTAATTTGCTCTCTGTTATCTCCCTTGATGCTTGGAAATATGAACTCAAAATTCACATCTACATGTAAAATGTTCCCCTGAATCGATTGGTGAAGACTGGAACGTTCTATCTCCCCGATTAGTCGAGTTATGGATTCATAAAGTTTCAGAAATTGGATTTTCGAATATTTTCACGATTTAATTTGCTCTCTGCTATCTCCCTTAGTGGTTGGAAATTTAAGCTCAAGATTCATATCTATATGTAAAATGTTCCCCTGAATCGATTGGTGGAGACTAGAACGTTTCATCTTTCCAATTAGTCGAGTTATGAGTATTTTTGATTTAATAAAGTGGATTTTCGAAAATTCCATTAAGTTATTTGAAGGCGAATGAATGATTTTATTAAGAAACAGATTGTGCCAGTCGATTTTTCGTCGCAAAAAACCCCCGGTTACTAATTTATAGCCAATTTCATGTCGCAAAAATTTTTTTTTGTTGGAAATTTTGAAGCAAGGGGTAGGTATGGAAATATTTCGCGAATTAATTTGCTCTCTGTTATCTCCCTTGATGCTTGGAAATATGAACTCAAAATTCACATCTACATGTAAAATGTTCCCCTGAATCCATTGGTGAAGACTAGAACGTTCTATCTCTCCGATTAGTCGAGTTATGGATACATAAAGTTTCAGAAATTGGATTTTCGAATATTTTCACGATTTAATTTGCTCTCTGCTATCTCCCTTAGTGGTTGGAAATTTAAACTCAAGATTCATATCTATATGTAAAATGTTCCCCTGAATCGATTGGTGAAGACTAGAACGTTCCATCTTTCCAATTAGTCGAGTTATGAGTATTTTTGGTTTAATAAAGTGGATTTTCGAAAAATCCATTACGTTATTTGAAGGCGAATGAATGATTTTATTAAAAAACAGATTGTGCCAGTCGATTTTTCGTCGTAAAAAACCCCTGTTTACCAATTTATAGCCAATTTCATGTCGCAAAAATATTTTTTTGTTGGAAATATTTCGCGAATTAATTTGCTCTCTGTTATCTCCCTTGATGCTTGGAAATATGAACTCAAAATTCACATCTACATGTAAAATGTTCTCCTGAATCGATTGGTGAAGACTGGAACGTTCTATCTCCCCGATTAGTCGAGTTATGGATTCATAAAGTTTCAGAAATTGGATTTTCGAATATTTTCACGATTTCATTTGCTCTCTGCTATCTCCCTTAGTGGTTGGAAATTTAAGCTCAAGATTCATATCTATATGTAAAATGTTCCCCTGAATCGATTGGTGAAGACTAGAACGTTTCATCTTTCCAATTAGTCGAGTTATGAGTATTTTTGGTTTAATAAAGTGGATTTTCGAAAATTCCATTAAGTTATTTGAAGGCGAATGAATGATTTTATTAAGAAACAGAATTGTGCCAGTCGATTTTTCGTCGCAAAAAACCCCCGGTTACTAATTTATAGCCAATTTCATGTCGCAAAAATTTTTTTTTGTTGGAAATTTTGAAGCAAGGGGTAGGTATGGAAATATTTCGCGAATTAATTTGCTCTCTGTTATCTCCCTTGATGCTTGGAAATATGAACTCAAAATTCACATCTACATGTAAAATGTTCCCCTGAATCGATTGGTGAAGACTAGAACGTTCTATCTCTCCGATTAGTCGAGTTATGGATACATAAAGTTTCAGAAATTGGATTTTCGAATATTTTCACGATTTAATTTGCTCTCTGCTATCTCCCTTAGTGGTTGGAAATTTAAACTCAAGATTCATATCTATATGTAAAATGTTCCCCTGAATCGATTGGTGAAGACTAGAACGTTCTATCTCTCCGATTAGTCGAGTTATGGATACATAAAGTTTCAGAAATTGGATTTTCGAATATTTTCACGATTTAATTTGCTCTCTGCTATCTCCCTTAGTGGTTGGAAATTTAAACTCAAGATTCATGTCCATATGTAAAATGTTCCCCTGAATCGATTGGTGAAGACTAGAACGTTCCATCTTTCCAATTAGTCGAGTTATGAGTATTTTTGGTTTAATAAAGTGGATTTTCGAAAAATCCATTAAGTTATTTGAAGGCGAATGAATGATTTTATTAAGAAACAGATTGTGCCAGTCGATTTTTCGTCGTAAAAAACCCCTGTTTACCAATTTATAGCCAATTTCATGTCGCAAAAATATTTTTTTGTTGGAAATTTTGAAGCAAGGGGTAGGTATGGAAATATTTCGCGAATTAATTTGCTCTCTGTTATCTCCCTTGATGCTTGGAAATATGAACTCAAAATTCACATCTACATGTAAAATGTTCCCCTGAATCGATTGGTGAAGACTGGAACGTTCTATCTCCCCGATTAGTCGAGTTATGGATTCATAAAGTTTCAGAAATTGGATTTTCGAATATTTTCACGATTTAATTTGCTCTCTGCTATCTCCCTTAGTGGTTGGAAATTTAAGCTCAAGATTCATATCTATATGTAAAATGTTCCCCTGAATCGATTGGTGGAGACTAGAACGTTTCATCTTTCCAATTAGTCGAGTTATGAGTATTTTTGGTTTAATAAAGTGGATTTTCGAAAATTCCATCAAGTTATTTGAAGGCGAATGAATGATTTTATTAAGAAACAGATTGTGCCAGTCGATTTTTCGTCGCAAAAAACCCCCGGTTACTAATTTATAGCCAATTTCATGTCGCAAAAATTTTTTTTTGTTGGAAATTTTGAAGCAAGGGGTAGGTATGGAAATATTTCGCGAATTAATTTGCTCTCTGCTATCTCCCTTAGTGGTTGGAAATTTGAACTCAAGATTCATATCTATATGTAAAATGTTCCCCTGAATCGATTGGTGAAGACTAGAACGTTCTATCTCTCCGATTAGTCGAGTTATGGATACATAAAGTTTCAGAAATTGGATTTTCGAATATTTTCACGATTTAATTTGCTCTCTGCTATCTCCCTTAGTGGTTGGAAATTTAAACTCAAGATTCATGTCTATATGTAAAATGTTCCCCTGAATCGATTGGTGAAGACTAGAACGTTCCATCTTTCCAATTAGTCGAGTTATGAGTATTTTTGGTTTAATAAAGTGGATTTTCGAAAAATCCATTACGTTATTTGAAGGCGAATGAATGATTTTATTAAAAAACAGATTGTGCCAGTCGATTCTTCGTCGTAAAAAACCCCTGTTTACCAATTTATAGCCAATTTCATGTCGCAAAAATATTTTTTTGTTGGAAATATTTCGCGAATTAATTTGCTCTCTGTTATCTCCCTTGATGCTTGGAAATATGAACTCAAAATTCACATCTACATGTAAAATGTTCTCCTGAATCGATTGGTGAAGACTGGAACGTTCTATCTCCCCGATTAGTCGAGTTATGGATTCATAAAGTTTCAGAAATTGGATTTTCGAATATTTTCACGATTTCATTTGCTCTCTGCTATCTCCCTTAGTGGTTGGAAATTTAAGCTCAAGATTCATATCTATATGTAAAATGTTCCCCTGAATCGATTGGTGAAGACTAGAACGTTCCATCTTTCCAATTAGTCGAGTTATGAGTATTTTTGGTTTAATAAAGTGGATTTTCGAAAAATCCATTACGTTATTTGAAGGCGAATGAATGATTTTATTAAAAAACAGATTGTGCCAGTCGATTTTTCGTCGCGAAACATTCCCGGTTACCAATTTATAGCCAATTTCATGTCTCAAAAATTTTTTTTTGTTGGAAATTTTGAAGCAAGGGGTAGGTATGGAAATATTTCGCGAATTAAATTGCTCTCTGTTATCTCCCTTAATGCTTGGAAATATGAACTCAAAATTCACATCTACATGTAAAATGTTCCCCTGAATCCATTGGTGAAGACTAGAACGTTCTATCTCTCCGATTAGTCGAGTTATGGATACATAAAGTTTCAGAAATTGGATTTTCGAATATTTTCACGATTTAATTTGCTCTCTGCTATCTCCCTTAGTGGTTGGAAATTTAAACTCAAGATTCATATCTATATGTAAAATGTTCCCCTGAATCGATTGGTGAAGACTAGAACGTTCCATCTTTCCAATTAGTCGAGTTATGAGTATTTTTGGTTTAATAAAGTGGATTTTCGAAAAATCCATTACGTTATTTGAAGGCGAATGAATGATTTTATTAAAAAACAGATTGTGCCAGTCGATTTTTCGTCGTAAAAAACCCCTGTTTACCAATTTATAGCCAATTTCATGTCGCAAAAATATTTTTTTGTTGGAAATATTTCGCGAATTAATTTGCTCTCTGTTATCTCCCTTGATGCTTGGAAATATGAACTCAAAATTCACATCTACATGTAAAATGTTCTCCTGAATCGATTGGTGAAGACTGGAACGTTCTATCTCCCCGATTAGTCGAGTTATGGATTCATAAAGTTTCAGAAATTGGATTTTCGAATATTTTCACGATTTCATTTGCTCTCTGCTATCTCCCTTAGTGGTTGGAAATTTAAGCTCAAGATTCATATCTATATGTAAAATGTTCCCCTGAATCGATTGGTGAAGACTAGAACGTTCCATCTTTCCAATTAGTCGAGTTATGAGTATTTTTGGTTTAATAAAGTGGATTTTCGAAAAATCCATTACGTTATTTGAAGGCGAATGAATGATTTTATTAAAAAACAGATTGTGCCAGTCGATTTTTCGTCGCGAAACATTCCCGGTTACCAATTTATAGCCAATTTCATGTCTCAAAAATTTTTTTTTGTTGGAAATTTTGAAGCAAGGGGTAGGTATGGAAATATTTCGCGAATTAAATTGCTCTCTGTTATCTCCCTTAATGCTTGGAAATATGAACTCAAAATTCACATCTACATGTAAAATGTTCCCCTGAATCCATTGGTGAAGACTAGAACGTTCTATCTCTCCGATTAGTCGAGTTATGGATACATAAAGTTTCAGAAATTGGATTTTCGAATATTTTCACGATTTAATTTGCTCTCTGCTATCTCCCTTAGTGGTTGGAAATTTAAACTCAAGATTCATATCTATATGTAAAATGTTCCCCTGAATCGATTGGTGAAGACTAGAACGTTCCATCTTTCCAATTAGTCGAGTTATGAGTATTTTTGGTTTAATAAAGTGGATTTTCGAAAAATCCATTACGTTATTTGAAGGCGAATGAATGATTTTATTAAAAAACAGATTGTGCCAGTCGATTTTTCGTCGTAAAAAACCCCTGTTTACCAATTTATAGCCAATTTCATGTCGCAAAAATATTTTTTTGTTGGAAATATTTCGCGAATTAATTTGCTCTCTGTTATCTCCCTTGATGCTTGGAAATATGAACTCAAAATTCACATCTACATGTAAAATGTTCTCCTGAATCGATTGGTGAAGACTGGAACGTTCTATCTCCCCGATTAGTCGAGTTATGGATTCATAAAGTTTCAGAAATTGGATTTTCGAATATTTTCACGATTTCATTTGCTCTCTGCTATCTCCCTTAGTGGTTGGAAATTTAAGCTCAAGATTCATATCTATATGTAAAATGCTCCCCTGAATCGATTGGTGAAGACTAGAACGTTTCATCTTTCCAATTAGTCGAGTTATGAGTATTTTTGGTTTAATAAAGTGGATTTTCGAAAATTCCATTAAGTTATTTGAAGGCGAATGAATGATTTTATTAAGAAACAGAATTGTGCCAGTCGATTTTTCGTCGCAAAAAACCCCCGGTTACTAATTTATAGCCAATTTCATGTCGCAAAAATTTTTTTTTGTTGGAAATTTTGAAGCAAGGGGTAGGTATGGAAATATTTCGCGAATTAATTTGCTCTCTGTTATCTCCCTTGATGCTTGGAAATATGAACTCAAGATTCATATCTATATGTAAAATGTTCCCCTGAATCGATTGGTGAAGACTAGAACGTTCTATCTCTCCGATTAGTCGAGTTATGGATACATAAAGTTTCAGAAATTGGATTTTCGAATATTTTCACGATTTAATTTGCTCTCTGCTATCTCCCTTAGTGGTTGGAAATTTAAACTCAAGATTCATGTCCATATGTAAAATGTTCCCCTGAATCGATTGGTGAAGACTAGAACGTTCCATCTTTCCAATTAGTCGAGTTATGAGTATTTTTGGTTTAATAAAGTGGATTTTCGAAAAATCCATTAAGTTATTTGAAGGCGAATGAATGATTTTATTAAGAAACAGATTGTGCCAGTCGATTTTTCGTCGTAAAAAACCCCTGTTTACCAATTTATAGCCAATTTCATGTCGCAAAAATATTTTTTTGTTGGAAATTTTGAAGCAAGGGGTAGGTATGGAAATATTTCGCGAATTAATTTGCTCTCTGTTATCTCCCTTGATGCTTGGAAATATGAACTCAAAATTCACATCTACATGTAAAATGTTCCCCTGAATCGATTGGTGAAGACTGGAACGTTCTATTTCCCCGATTAGTCGAGTTATGGATTCATAAAGTTTCAGAAATTGGATTTTCGAATATTTTCACGATTTAATTTGCTCTCTGCTATCTCCCTTAGTGGTTGGAAATTTAAGCTCAAGATTCATATCTATATGTAAAATGTTCCCCTGAATCGATTGGTGGAGACTAGAACGTTTCATCTTTCCAATTAGTCGAGTTATGAGTATTTTTGGTTTAATAAAGTGGATTTTCGAAAATTCCATCAAGTTATTTGAAGGCGAATGAATGATTTTATTAAGAAACAGATTGTGCCAGTCGATTTTTCGTCGCAAAAAACCCCCGGTTACTAATTTATAGCCAATTTCATGTCGCAAAAATTTTTTTTTGTTGGAAATTTTGAAGCAAGGGGTAGGTATGGAAATATTTCGCGAATTAATTTGCTCTCTGCTATCTCCCTTAGTGGTTGGAAATTTGAACTCAAGATTCATATCTATATGTAAAATGTTCCCCTGAATCGATTGGTGAAGACTAGAACGTTCTATCTCTCCGATTAGTCGAGTTATGGATACATAAAGTTTCAGAAATTGGATTTTCGAATATTTTCACGATTTAATTTGCTCTCTGCTATCTCCCTTAGTGGTTGGAAATTTAAACTCAAGATTCATGTCTATATGTAAAATGTTCCCCTGAATCGATTGGTGAAGACTAGAACGTTCCATCTTTCCAATTAGTCGAGTTATGAGTATTTTTGGTTTAATAAAGTGGATTTTCGAAAAATCCATTACGTTATTTGAAGGCGAATGAATGATTTTATTAAAAAACAGATTGTGCCAGTCGATTCTTCGTCGTAAAAAACCCCTGTTTACCAATTTATAGCCAATTTCATGTCGCAAAAATATTTTTTTGTTGGAAATATTTCGCGAATTAATTTGCTCTCTGTTATCTCCCTTGATGCTTGGAAATATGAACTCAAAATTCACATCTACATGTAAAATGTTCTCCTGAATCGATTGGTGAAGACTGGAACGTTCTATCTCCCCGATTAGTCGAGTTATGGATTCATAAAGTTTCAGAAATTGGATTTTCGAATATTTTCACGATTTCATTTGCTCTCTGCTATCTCCCTTAGTGGTTGGAAATTTAAGCTCAAGATTCATATCTATATGTAAAATGTTCCCCTGAATCGATTGGTGAAGACTAGAACGTTCCATCTTTCCAATTAGTCGAGTTATGAGTATTTTTGGTTTAATAAAGTGGATTTTCGAAAAATCCATTACGTTATTTGAAGGCGAATGAATGATTTTATTAAAAAACAGATTGTGCCAGTCGATTTTTCGTCGCGAAACATTCCCGGTTACCAATTTATAGCCAATTTCATGTCTCAAAAATTTTTTTTTGTTGGAAATTTTGAAGCAAGGGGTAGGTATGGAAATATTTCGCGAATTAAATTGCTCTCTGTTATCTCCCTTAATGCTTGGAAATATGAACTCAAAATTCACATCTACATGTAAAATGTTCCCCTGAATCCATTGGTGAAGACTAGAACGTTCTATCTCTCCGATTAGTCGAGTTATGGATACATAAAGTTTCAGAAATTGGATTTTCGAATATTTTCACGATTTAATTTGCTCTCTGCTATCTCCCTTAGTGGTTGGAAATTTGAACTTAAGATTTATATCTATATGTAAAATGTTCCCCTGAATCGATTGGTGAAGACTAGAACGTTCTATCTCTCCGATTAGTCGAGTTATGGATACATAAAGTTTCAGAAATTGGATTTTCGAATATTTTCACGATTTAATTTGCTCTCTGCTATCTCCCTTAGTGGTTGGAAATTTAAACTCAAGATTCATATCTATATGTAAAATGTTCCCCTGAATCGATTGGTGAAGACTAGAACGTTCCATCTTTCCAATTAGTCGAGTTATGAGTATTTTTGGTTTAATAAAGTGGATTTTCGAAAAATCCATTACGTTATTTGAAGGCGAATGAATGATTTTATTAAAAAACAGATTGTGCCAGTCGATTTTTCGTCGTAAAAAACCCCTGTTTACCAATTTATAGCCAATTTCATGTCGCAAAAATATTTTTTTGTTGGAAATTTTGAAGCAAGGGGTAGGTATGGAAATATTTCGCGAATTAATTTGCTCTCTGTTATCTCCCTTGATGCTTGGAAATATGAACTCAAAATTCACATCTACATGTAAAATGTTCCCCTGAATCGATTGGTGAAGACTGGAACGTTCTATCTCCCCGATTAGTCGAGTTATGGATTCATAAAGTTTCAGAAATTGGATTTTCGAATATTTTCACGATTTAATTTGCTCTCTGCTATCTCCCTTAGTGGTTGGAAACTTAAGCTCAAGATTTATATCTATATGTAAAATGTTCCCCTGAATCGATTGGTGAAGACTAGAACGTTCCATCTTTCCAATTAGTCGAGTTATGAGTATTTTTGGTTTAATAAAGTGGATTTTCGAAAAATCCATTACGTTATTTGAAGGCGAATGAATGATTTTATTAAAAAACAGATTGTGCCAGTCGATTTTTCGTCGCGAAAAATTCCCGGTTACCAATTTATAGCCAATTTCATGTCTCAAAAATTTTTTTTTGTTGGAAATTTTGAAGCAAGGGGTAGGTATGGAAATATTTCGCGAATTAAATTGCTCTCTGTTATCTCCCTTAATGCTTGGAAATATGAACTCAAAATTCACATCTACATGTAAAATGTTCCCCTGAATCCATTGGTGAAGACTAGAACGTTCTATCTCTCCGATTAGTCGAGTTATGGATACATAAAGTTTCAGAAATTGGATTTTCGAATATTTTCACGATTTAATTTGCTCTCTGCTATCTCCCTTAGTGGTTGGAAATTTGAACTTAAGATTTATATCTATATGTAAAATGTTCCCCTGAATCGATTGGTGAAGACTAGAACGTTCTATCTCCCCGATTAGTCGAGTTATGGATTCATAAAGTTTCAGAAATTGGATTTTCGAATATTTTCACGATTTAATTTGCTCTCTGCTATCTCCCTTAGTGGTTGGAAATTCAAACTCAAGATTTATATCTATATGTAAAATGTTCCCCTGAATCGATTGGTGAAGACTAGAACGATCCATCTTCCCAATTAGTCGAGTTATGAGTATTTTTGGTTTAATAAAGTGGATTTTCGAAGATTCCATTAAGTTATTTGAAGGCGAATGAATGATTTTATTGAAAAACAGATTGTGCCAGTCGATTTTTCGTCGCAAAAAACCCCCGGTTACCATTTTATAGCCAATTTCATGTCGCAAAAATTTTTTTTTGTTGGAAATTTTGAAGCAAGGGGTAGGTATGGAAATATTTCGCGAATTAATTTGCTCTCTGTAATCTCCCTTGATGCTTGGAAATATGAACTCAAAATTCACATCTACATGTAAAATGTTCCCCTGAATCCATTGGTGAAGACTAGAACGTTCTATCTCTCCGATTAGTCGAGTTATGGATACATAAAGTTTCAGAAATTGGATTTTCGAATATTTTCACGATTTAATTTGCTCTCTGCTATCTCCCTTAGTGGTTGGAAATTTGAACTCAAGATTTATATCTATATGTAAAATGTTCCCTTGAATCGATTGGTGAAGACTAGAACGTTCCATCTCTCCGATTAGTCGAGTTATGGATACATAAAGTTTCAGAAATTGGATTTTCGAATATTTTCACGATTTAATTTGCTCTCTGCTATCTCCCTTAGTGGTTGGAAATTTAAACTCAAAATTCATATCTATATGTAAAATGTTCCCCTGAATCGATTGGTGAAGACTAGAACGTTCCATCTTTCCAATTAGTCGAGTTATGAGTATTTTTGGTTTAATAAAGTGGATTTTCGAAAAATCCATTACGTTATTTGAAGGCGAATGAATGATTTTATTAAAAAACAGATTGTGCCAGTCGATTTTTCGTCGTAAAAAACCCCTGTCTACCAATTTATAGCCAATTTCATGTCGCAAAATTTTTTTTTTGTTGGAAATTTTGAAGCAAGGGGTAGGTATGGAAATATTTCGCGAATTAAATTGCTCTCTGTTATCTCCCTTAATGCTTGGAAACATGAACTCAAAATTCACATCTACATGTAAGATGTTCCCTTGAATCCATTGGTGAAGACTAGAACGTTCTATCTCTCCGATTAGTCGAGTTATGGATACATAAAGTTTCAGAAATTGGATTTTCGAATATTTTCACGATTTAATTTGCTCTCTGCTATCTCCCTTAGTGGTTGGAAATTCAAACTTAAGATTCATATCTATATGTAAAATGTTCCCCTGAATCGATTGGTGAAGACTAGAACGTTCCATCTTTCCAATTAGTCGAGTTATGAGTATTTTTGGTTTAATAAAGTGGATTTTCGAAAAATCCATTACGTTATTTGAAGGCGAATGAATGATTTTATTTAAAAACAGATTGTGCCAGTCGATTTTTTGTCGCGAAAAACTCCCGGTTACCAATTTATAGCCAATTTCATGCCTCAAAAATTTTTTTTTGTTGGAAATTTTGAAGCAAGGGGTAGGTATGGAAATATTTCGCGAATTAAATTGCTCTCTGTTATCTCCCTTAATGCTTGGAAATATGAACTCAAAATTCACATCTACATGTAAAATGTTCCCCTGAATCCATTGGTGAAGACTAGAACGTTCTATCTTTCCGATTAGTCGAGTTATGGATACATAAAATTTCAGAAATTGGATTTTCGAATATTTTCACGATTTAATTTGCTCTCTGCTATCTCCCTTAGTGGTTGGAAATTTAAACTCAAGATTCATATCTATATGTAAAATGTTCCCCTGAATCGATTGGTGAAGACTAGAACGTTCCATCTTTCCAATTAGTCGAGTTATGAGTATTTTTGGTTTAATAAAGTGGATTTTCGAAAATTCCATTAAGTTATTTGAAGGCGAATGAATGATTTTATCAAGAAACAGATTGTGCCAGTCGATTTTTCGTCGCAAAAAACCCCCGGTTACTAATTTATAGCCAATTTCATGTCGCAAAAATTTTTTTTTGTTGGAAATTTTGAAGCAAGGGGTAGGTATGGAAATATTTCGCGAATTAATTTGCTCTCTGTTATCTCCCTTGATGCTTGGAAATATGAACTCAAAATTCACATCTACATGTAAAATGTTCCCCTGAATCCATTGGTGAAGACTAGAACGTTCTATCTCTCCGATTAGTCGAGTTATGGATACATAAAATTTCAGAAATTGGATTTTCGAATATTTTCACGATTTAATTTGCTCTCTGCTATCTCCCTTAGTGGTTGGAAATTTGAACTCAAGATTTATATCTATATGTAAAATGTTCCCCTGAATCGATTGGTGAAGACTGGAACGTTCTATCTCTCCGATTAGTCGAGTTATGGATACATAAAGTTTCAGAAATTGGATTTTCGAATATTTTCACGATTTAATTTGCTCTCTGCTATCTCCCTTAGTGGTTGGAAATTTAAAGTCAAGATTCATATCTATATGTAAAATGTTTCCCTAAATCGATTGGTGAAGACTAGAACGTTCCATCTTTCCAATTAGTCGAGTTATGAGTATTTTTGGTTTAATAAAGTGGATTTTCGAAAAATCCATTACGTTATTTGAAGGCGAATGAATGATTTTATTAAAAAACAGATTGTGCCAGTCGATTTTTCGTCGCAAAAAACCCCTGTTTACTAATTTATAGCCAATTTCATGTCGCAAAAATTTTTTTTTGTTGGAAATTTTGAAGCAAGGGGTAGGTATGGAAATATTTCGCGAATTAAATTGCTCTCTGTTATCTCCCTTAATGCTTGGAAATATGAACTCAAAATTCACATCTACATGTAAAATGTTCCCCTGAATCCATTGGTGAAGACTAGAACGTTCTATCTCTCCGATTAGTCGAGTTATGAGTATTTTTGGTTTAATAAAGTGGATTTTCGAAAAATCCATTACGTTATTTCAAGGCGAATGAATGATTTTATTGGAAAACAGATTGTGCCATTCGATTTTTCGTCGCGAAAAACCCCCGGTTACCAATTTATAGCCAATTTCATGTCTCAAAAATTTTTTTTTGTTGGAAATTTTGAAGCAAGGGGTAGGTATGGAAATATTTCGCGAATTAAATTGCTCTCTGTTATCTCCCTTAATGCTTGGAAATATGAACTCAAAATTCACATCTACATGTAAAATGTTCCCCTGAATCCATTGGTGAAGACTAGAACGTTCTATCTCTCCGATTAGTCGAGTTATGGATACATAAAGTTTCAGAAATTGGATTTTCGAATATTTTCACGATTTAATTTGCTCTCTGCTATCTCCCTTAGTGGTTGGAAATTTGAACTCAAGATTTATATCTATATGTAAAATGTTCCCCTGAATCGATTGGTGAAGACTAGAACAATCCATCTCTCCGATTAGTCGAGTTATGGATACATAAAGTTTCAGAAATTGGATTTTCGAATATTTTCACGATTTAATTTGCTCTCTGCTATCTCCCTTAGTGGTTGGAAATTTAAACTCAAAATTCATATCTATATGTAAAATGTTCCCCTGAATCGATTGGTGAAGACTAGAACGTTCCATCTTTCCAATTAGTCGAGTTATGAGTATTTTTGGTTTAATAAAGTGGATTTTCGAAAAATCCATTACGTTATTTGAAGGCGAATGAATGATTTTATTAAAAAACAGATTGTGCCAGTCGATTTTTCGTCGTAAAAAACCCCTGTCTACCAATTTATAGCCAATTTCATGTCGCAAAATTTTTTTTTTGTTGGAAATTTTGAAGCAAGGGGTAGGTATGGAAATATTTCGCGAATTAAATTGCTCTCTGTTATCTCCCTTAATGCTTGGAAACATAAACTCAAAATTCACATCTACATGTAAGGTGTTCCCTTGAATCCATTGGTGAAGACTAGAACGTTCTATCTCTCCGATTAGTCGAGTTATGGATACATAAAGTTTCAGAAATTGGATTTTCGAATATTTTCACGATTTAATTTGCTCTCTGCTATCTCCCTTAGTGGTTGGAAATTCAAACTCAAGATTCATATCTATATGTAAAATGTTCCCCTGAATCGATTGGTGAAGACTAGAACGTTCCATCTTCCCAATTTGTCGAGTTATGAGTATTTTTGGTTTAATAAAGTGGATTTTCGAAAAATCCATTACGTTATTTGAAGGCGAATGAATGATTTTATTTAAAAACAGATTGTGCCAGTCGATTTTTTGTCGCGAAAAACTCCCGGTTACCAATTTATAGCCAATTTCATGCCTCAAAAATTTTTTTTTGTTGGAAATTTTGAAGCAAGGGGTAGGTATGGAAATATTTCGCGAATTAAATTGCTCTCTGTTATCTCCCTTAATGCTTGGAAATATGAACTCAAAATTCACATCTACATGTAAAATGTTCCCCTGAATCCATTGGTGAAGACTAGAACGTTCTATCTTTCCGATTAGTCGAGTTATGGATACATAAAATTTCAGAAATTGGATTTTCGAATATTTTCACGATTTAATTTGCTCTCTGCTATCTCCCTTAGTGGTTGGAAATTAAAACTCAAGATTCATATCTATATGTAAAATGTTCCCTTGAACCGATTGGTGAAGACTAGAACGTTCCATCTTTCCAATTAGTCGAGTTATGAGTATTTTTGGTTTAATAAAGTGGATTTTCGAAAAATCCATTACGTTATTTGAAGGCGAATGAATGATTTTATTAAAAAACAGATTGTGCCAGTCGATTTTTCGTCGTAAAAACCCTTGTTTACCAATTCATAGCCAATTTCATGTCGCAAAAATATTTTTTTGTTGGAAATTTTGAAGCAAGGGGTAGGTATGGAAATATTTCGCGAATTAAATTGCTCTCTGTTATCTCCCTTAATGCTTGGAAATATGAACTCAAAATTCACATCTACATGTGAAATGTTCCCCTGAATCCAGTGGTGAAGACTAGAACGTTCTATCTCTCCGGTTAGTCGAGTTATGGATATAAAAGTTTCAGAAATTGGATTTTCGAATATTTTCACGATTTAATTTGCTCTCTTCTATCTCCCTTAGTGGTTGGAAATTTAAACTCAAGATTTATATCCATATGTAAAATGTTCCCCTGAATCGATTGGTGAAGACTAGAACGTTCCATCTTCCCAATTAGTCGAGTTAGGAGTATTTTTGGTTTAATAAAGTGGATTTTCGAAGATTCCATTAAGTTATTTGAAGGCGAATGAATGATTTTATTAAAAAACAGATTGTGGCAGTCGATTTTTCGTCGCAAAAAACCCCCGGTTACCATTTTATAGCCAATTTCATGTCGCAAAAATTTTTTTTTGTTGGAAATTTTGAAGCAAGGGGTAGGTATGGAAATATTTCGCGAATTAATTTGCTCTCTGTTATCTCCCTTGATGCTTGGAAATATAAACTCAAAATTCACATCTACATGTAAAATGTTCCCCTGAATCCATTGGTGAAGACTAGAACGTTCTATCTCTCCGATTAGTCGAGTTATGGATACATAAAGTTTCAGAAATTGGATTTTCGAATATTTTCACGATTTAATTTGCTCTCTGCTATCTCCCTTAGTGGTTGGAAATTTGAACTCAAGATTCATATCTATATGTAAAATGTTCCCCTGAATCGATTGGTGAAGACTAGAACGTTCCATCTTTCCAATTAGTCGAGTTATGAGTATTTTTGTTTTAATAAAGTGGATTTTCGAAAAATCCATTACGTTATTTGAAGGCGAATGAATGATTTTATTGAAAAACAGATTGTGCCAGTCGATTTTTCGTCGCGAAAAACCCCCGGTTACCAATTTATAGCCAATTTCATGTCTCAACAATTTTTTTTTGTTGGAAATTTTGAAGCAAGGGGTAGGTATGGAAATATTTCGCGAATTAAATTGCTCTCTGTTATCTCCCTTAATGCTTGGAAATATGAACTCAAAATTCACATCTACATGTAAAATGTTCCCCTGAATCCATTGGTGAAGACTAGAACGTTCTATCTCTCCGATTAGTCGAGTTATGGATACATAAAGTTTCAGAAATTGGATTTTCGAATATTTTCACGATTTAATTTGCTCTCTGCTATCTCCCTTAGTGGTTGGAAATTTGAACTCAAGATTTATATCTATATGTAAAATGTTCCCCTGAATCGATTGGTGAAGACTAGAACGTTCTATCTTTCCAATTAGTCGAGTTATGAGTATTTTTGGTTTAATAAAGTGGATTTTCGAAAAATCCATTACGTTATTTGAAGGCGAATGAATGATTTTATTAAAAAACAGATTGTGCCAGTCGATTTTTCGTCGCGAAAAATTCCTGGTTACCAATTTATAGCCAATTTCATGTCTCAAAAATTTTTTTTTGTTGGAAATTTTGAAGCAAGGGGTAGGTATGGAAATATTTCGCGAATTAAATTGCTCTCTGTTATCTCCCTTAATGCTTGGAAATATGAACTCAAAATTCACATCTACATGTAAAATGTTCCCCTGAATCCATTGGTGAAGACTAGAACGTTCTATCTCTCCGATTAGTCGAGTTATGGATACATAAAGTTTCAGAAATTGGATTTTCGAATATTTTCACGATTTAATTTGCTCTCTGCTATCTCCCTTAGTGGTTGGAAATTTGAACTCAAGATTCATATCTATATGTAAAATGTTCCCCTGAATCGATTGGTGAAGACTAGAACGGTCCATCTTTCCAATTAGTCGAGTTATGAGTATTTTTGTTTTAATAAAGTGGATTTTCGAAAAATCCATTACGTTATTTGAAGGCGAATGAATGATTTTATTGAAAAACAGATTGTGCCAGTCGATTTTTCGTCGCGAAAAACCCCCGGTTACCAATTTATAGCCAATTTCATGTCTCAAAAATTTTTTTTTGTTGGAAATTTTGAAGCAAGGGGTAGGTATGGAAATATTTCGCGAATTAAATTGCTCTCTGTTATCTCCCTTAATGCTTGGAAATATGAACTCAAAATTCACATCTACATGTAAAATGTTCCCCTGAATCCATTGGTGAAGACTAGAACGTTCTATCTCTCCGATTAGTCGAGTTATGGATACATAAAGTTTCAGAAATTGGATTTTCGAATATTTTCACGATTTAATTTGCTCTCTGCTATCTCCCTTAGTGGTTGGAAATTTGAACTTAAGATTTATATCTATATGTAAAATGTTCCCCTGAATCGATTGGTGAAGACTAGAACGTTCTATCTTTCCAATTAGTCGAGTTATGAGTATTTTTGGTTTAATAAAGTGGATTTTCGAAAAATCCATTACGTTATTTGAAGGCGAATGAATGATTTTATTAAAAAACAGATTGTGCCAGTCGATTTTTCGTCGCGAAAAATTCCCGGTTACCAATTTATAGCCAATTTCATGTCTCAAAAATTTTTTTTTGTTGGAAATTTTGAAGCAAGGGGTAGGTATGGAAATATTTCGCGAATTAAATTGCTCTCTGTTATCTCCCTTAATGCTTGGAAATATGAACTCAAAATTCACATCTACATGTAAAATGTTCCCCTGAATCCATTGGTGAAGACAAGAACGTTCTATCTCTCCGATTAGTCGAGTTATGGATACATAAAGTTTCAGAAATTGGATTTTCGAATATTTTCACGATTTAATTTGCTCTCTGCTATCTCCCTTAGTGGTTGGAAATTTGAACTCAAGATTTATATCTACATGTAAAATGTTCCCCTGAATCCATTGGTGAAGACTAGAACGTTCTATCTCTCCGATTAGTCGAGTTATGGATACATAAAGTTTCAGAAATTGGATTTTCGAATATTTTCACGATTTAATTTGCTCTCTGCTATCTCCCTTAGTGGTTGGAAATTTGAACTCAAGATTTATATCTATATGTAAAATGTTCCCCTGAATCGATTGGTGAAGACTAGAACGTTCTATCTTTCCAATTAGTCGAGTTATGAGTATTTTTGGTTTAATAAAGTGGATTTTCGAAAAATCCATTACGTTATTTGAAGGCGAATGAATGATTTTATTAAAAAACAGATTGTGCCAGTCGATTTTTCGTCGCGAAAAATTCCTGGTTACCAATTTATAGCCAATTTCATGTCTCAAAAATTTTTTTTTGTTGGAAATTTTGAAGCAAGGGGTAGGTATGGAAATATTTCGCGAATTAAATTGCTCTCTGTTATCTCCCTTAATGCTTGGAAATATGAACTCAAAATTCACATCTACATGTAAAATGTTCCCCTGAATCCATTGGTGAAGACTAGAACGTTCTATCTCTCCGATTAGTCGAGTTATGGATACATAAAGTTTCAGAAATTGGATTTTCGAATATTTTCACGATTTAATTTGCTCTCTGCTATCTCCCTTAGTGGTTGGAAATTTGAACTCAAGATTCATATCTATATGTAAAATGTTCCCCTGAATCGATTGGTGAAGACTAGAACGGTCCATCTTTCCAATTAGTCGAGTTATGAGTATTTTTGTTTTAATAAAGTGGATTTTCGAAAAATCCATTACGTTATTTGAAGGCGAATGAATGATTTTATTGAAAAACAGATTGTGCCAGTCGATTTTTCGTCGCGAAAAACCCCCGGTTACCAATTTATAGCCAATTTCATGTCTCAAAAATTTTTTTTTGTTGGAAATTTTGAAGCAAGGGGTAGGTATGGAAATATTTCGCGAATTAAATTGCTCTCTGTTATCTCCCTTAATGCTTGGAAATATGAACTCAAAATTCACATCTACATGTAAAATGTTCCCCTGAATCCATTGGTGAAGACTAGAACGTTCTATCTCTCCGATTAGTCGAGTTATGGATACATAAAGTTTCAGAAATTGGATTTTCGAATATTTTCACGATTTAATTTGCTCTCTGCTATCTCCCTTAGTGGTTGGAAATTTGAACTTAAGATTTATATCTATATGTAAAATGTTCCCCTGAATCGATTGGTGAAGACTAGAACGTTCTATCTTTCCAATTAGTCGAGTTATGAGTATTTTTGGTTTAATAAAGTGGATTTTCGAAAAATCCATTACGTTATTTGAAGGCGAATGAATGATTTTATTAAAAAACAGATTGTGCCAGTCGATTTTTCGTCGCGAAAAATTCCCGGTTACCAATTTATAGCCAATTTCATGTCTCAAAAATTTTTTTTTGTTGGAAATTTTGAAGCAAGGGGTAGGTATGGAAATATTTCGCGAATTAAATTGCTCTCTGTTATCTCCCTTAATGCTTGGAAATATGAACTCAAAATTCACATCTACATGTAAAATGTTCCCCTGAATCCATTGGTGAAGACAAGAACGTTCTATCTCTCCGATTAGTCGAGTTATGGATACATAAAGTTTCAGAAATTGGATTTTCGAATATTTTCACGATTTAATTTGCTCTCTGCTATCTCCCTTAGTGGTTGGAAATTTGAACTCAAGATTTATATCTATATGTAAAATGTTCCCCTGAATCGATTGGTGAAGACTAGAACGTTCTATCTCTCCGATTAGTCGAGTTATGGATACATAAAGTTTCAGAAATTGGATTTTCGAATATTTTCACGATTTAATTTGCTCTCTGCTATCTCCCTTAGTGGTTGGAAATTTAAACTCAAGATTCATATCTATATGTAAAATGTTCCCCTGAATCGATTGGTGAAGACTAGAACGTTCCATCTTTCCAATTAGTCGAGTTATGAGTATTTTTGGTTTAATAAAGTGGATTTTCGAAAAATCCATTACGTTATTTGAAGGCGAATGAATGATTTTATTAAAAAACAGATTGTGCCAGTCGATTTTTCGTCGCGAAAAATTCCCGGTTACCAATTTATAGCCAATTTCATGTCTCAAAAATTTTTTTTTGTTGGAAATTTTGAAGCAAGGGGTAGGTATGGAAATATTTCGCGAATTAAATTGCTCTCTGTTATCTCCCTTAATGCTTGGAAATATGAACTCAAAATTCACATCTACATGTAAAATGTTCCCCTGAATCCATTGGTGAAGACTAGAACGTTCTATCTCTCCGATTAGTCGAGTTATGGATACATAAAGTTTCAGAAATTGGATTTTCGAATATTTTCACGATTTAATTTGCTCTCTGCTATCTCCCTTAGTGGTTGGAAATTTGAACTTAAGATTTATATCTATATGTAAAATGTTCCCCTGAATCGATTGGTGAAGACTAGAACGTTCTATCTTTCCAATTAGTCGAGTTATGAGTATTTTTGGTTTAATAAAGTGGATTTTCGAAAAATCCATTACGTTATTTGAAGGCGAATGAATGATTTTATTAAAAAACAGATTGTGCCAGTCGATTTTTCGTCGCGAAAAATTCCCGGTTACCAATTTATAGCCAATTTCATGTCTCAAAAATTTTTTTTTGTTGGAAATTTTGAAGCAAGGGGTAGGTATGGAAATATTTCGCGAATTAAATTGCTCTCTGTTATCTCCCTTAATGCTTGGAAATATGAACTCAAAATTCACATCTACATGTAAAATGTTCCCCTGAATCCATTGGTGAAGACAAGAACGTTCTATCTCTCCGATTAGTCGAGTTATGGATACATAAAGTTTCAGAAATTGGATTTTCGAATATTTTCACGATTTAATTTGCTCTCTGCTATCTCCCTTAGTGGTTGGAAATTTGAACTCAAGATTTATATCTATATGTAAAATGTTCCCCTGAATCGATTGGTGAAGACTAGAACGTTCTATCTCTCCGATTAGTCGAGTTATGGATACATAAAGTTTCAGAAATTGGATTTTCGAATATTTTCACGATTTAATTTGCTCTCTGCTATCTCCCTTAGTGGTTGGAAATTTAAACTCAAGATTCATATCTATATGTAAAATGTTCCCCTGAATCGATTGGTGAAGACTAGAACGTTCCATCTTTCCAATTAGTCGAGTTATGAGTATTTTTGGTTTAATAAAGTGGATTTTCGAAAAATCCATTACGTTATTTGAAGGCGAATGAATGATTTTATTAAAAAACAGATTGTGCCAGTCGATTTTTCGTCGCGAAAAATTCCCGGTTACCAATTTATAGCCAATTTCATGTCTCAAAAATTTTTTTTTGTTGGAAATTTTGAAGCAAGGGGTAGGTATGGAAATATTTCGCGAATTAAATTGCTCTCTGTTATCTCCCTTAATGCTTGGAAATATGAACTCAAAATTCACATCTACATGTAAAATGTTCCCCTGAATCCATTGGTGAAGACTAGAACGTTCTATCTCTCCGATTAGTCGAGTTATGGATACATAAAGTTTCAGAAATTGGATTTTCGAATATTTTCACGATTTAATTTGCTCTCTGCTATCTCCCTTAGTGGTTGGAAATTTGAACTCAAGATTTATATCTATATGTAAAATGTTCCCCTGAATCGATTGGTGAGGACTAGAACGTTCTATCTCTCCGATTAGTCGAGTTATGGATACATAAAGTTTCAGAAATTGGATTTTCGAATATTTTCACGATTTAATTTGCTCTCTGCTATCTTTCTTAGTGGTGGGAAATTTAAACTCAAGATTCATATCTATATGTAAAATGTTCCCCTGAATCGATTGGTGAAGACTAGAACGTTCCATCTTTCCAATTAGTCGAGTTATGAGTATTTTTGGTTTAATAAAGTGGATTTTCGAAAAATCCATTACGTTATTTGAAGGCGAATGAATGATTTTATTAAAAAACAGATTGTGCCAGTCGATTTTTCATCGCGAAAAACTCCCGGTTACCAATTTATAGCCAATTTCATGTCTCAAAAATTTTTTTTTGTTGGAAATTTTGAAGCAAGGGGTAGGTATGGAAATATTTCGCGAATTAAATTGCTCTCTGTTATCTCCCTTAATGCTTGGAAATATGAACTCAAAATTCACATCTACATGTAAAATGTTCCCCTGAATCCATTGGTGAAGACTAGAACGTTCTATCTTTCCGATTAGTCGAGTTATGGATACATAAAATTTCAGAAATTGGATTTTCGAATATTTTCACGATTTAATTTGCTCTCTGCTATCTCCCTTAGTGGTTGGAAATTTAAACTCAAGATTCATATCTATATGTAAAATGTTCCCCTGAATCGATTGGTGAAGACTAGAACGTTCCATCTTCCCAATTAGTCGAGTTATGAGTATTTTTGGTTTAATAAAGTGGATTTTCGAAAAATCCATTACGTTATTTGAAGGCGAATGAATGATTTTATTAAAAAACAGATTGTGACAGTCGATTTTTCGTCGCAAAAAACCCCCGGTTACCATTTTATAGCCAATTTCATGTCGCAAAAATTTTTTTTTGTTGGAAATTTTGAAGCAAGGGGTAGGTATGGAAATATTTCGCGAATTAAATTGCTCTCTGTTATCTCCCTTAATGCTTGGAAATATGAACTCAAAATTCTCATCTATATGTAAAATGTTCCCCTGAATCCAGTGGTGGAGACTAGAACGTTCTATCTCTCCGGTTAGTCGAGTTATGGATACATAAAGTTTCAGAAATTGGATTTTCGAATATTTTCACGATTTAATTTGCTCTCTTCTATCTCCCTTAGTGGTTGGAAATTTAAACTCAAGATTGATATCTATATGTAAAATGTTCCCCTGAATCGATTGGTGAAGACTAGAACGTTCCATCTTCCCAATTAGTCGAGTTAGGAGTATTTTTGGTTTAATAAAGTGGATTTTCGAAGATTCCATTAAGTTATTTGAAGGTGAATGAATGATTTTATTAAAAAACAGATTGTGCCAGTCGATTTTTCGTCGAAAAAAACCCCCCGTTACCATTTTATAGCCAATTTCATGTCGCAAAAATTTTTTTTTGTTGGAAATTTTGAAGCTAGGGGTAGGTATGGAAATATTTCGCGAATTAATTTGCTCTCTGTTATCTCCCTTGATGCTTGGAAATATGAACTCAAAATTCACATCTACATGTAAAATGTTTCCCTGAATCGATTGGTGAAGACTAGAACGTTCTATCTCCCCGATTAGTCGAGTTATGGATTCATAAAGTTTCAGAAATTGGATTTTCCAATATTTTCACGATTTAATTTGCTCTCTGCTATCTCCCTTAGTGGTTGGAAATTTAAACTCAAGATTCATATCTATATGTAAAATGTTCCCCTGAATCGATTGGTGAAGACTAGAACGTTCCATCTTTCCAATTAGTCGAGTTATGAGTATTTTTGGTTTAATAAAGTGGATTTTCGAAAATTCCATTAAGTTATTTGAAGGCGAATGAATGATTTTATTAAGAAACAGATTGTGCCAGTCGATTTTTCGTCGCAAAAAACCCCCGGTCACTAATTTATAGCCAATTTCATGTCGCAAAAATTTTTTTTTGTTGGAAATTTTGAAGCAAGGGGTAGGTATGGAAATATTTCGCGAATTAATTTGCTCTCTGTTATCTCCCTTGATGCTTGGAAATATGAACTCAAAATTCACATCTACATGTAAAATGTGCCCCTGAATCGATTGGTGAAGACTAGAACGTTCTATCTCCCGGATTAGTCGAGTTATGGATACATATAGTTTCAGAAATTGGATTTTCGAATATTTTCACGATTTAATTTGCTCTCTGCTATCTCCCTTAGTGGTTGGAAATTTAAACTCAAGATTTATATCTATATGTAAAAAGTTTTCCTGAATCGAGTGCCAGTCGATTTTTCGTCGTAAAAAACCCCTGTTTACCAATTTATAGCAAATTTCATGTCGCAAAAATATTTTTTTGTTGGAAATTTTGAAGCAAGGGGTAGGTATGGAAATATTTCGCGAATTAAATTGCTCTCTGTTATCTCCCTTAATGCTTGGAAATATGAACTCAAAATTCACATCTACATGTAAAATGTTCCCCTGAATCGATTGGTGAAGACTAGAACGTTCCATCTTCCCAATTAGTCGAGTTATGAGTATTTTTGGTTTAATAAAGTGGATTTTCGAAGATTCCATTAAGTTATTTGAAGGCGAATGAATGATTTTATTAAAAAACAGATTGTGCCAGTCGATTTTTCGTCGCAAAAAACCCCGGTTACCATTTTATAGCCAATTTCATGTCGCAAAAATTTTTTTTTTTTTTGAAATTTTGAAGCAAGGGGTAGGTATGGAAATATTTCGCGAATTAATTTGCTCTCTGTTATCTCCCTTGATGCTTGGAAATATGAACTCAAAATTCACATCTACATGTAAAATGTTCCCCTGAATCGATTGGTGAAGACTAGAACGTTCTATCTCCCCGATTAGTCGAGTTATGGATTCATAAAGTTTCAGAAATTGGATTTTCGAATATTTTCACGATTTAATTTGCTCTCTGCTATCTCCCTTAGTGGTTGGAAATTCAAACTCAAGATTTATATCTATATGTAAAATGTTCCCCTGAATCGATTGGTGAAGACTAGAACGATCCATCTTCCCAATTAGTCGAGTTATGAGTATTTTTGGTTTAATAAAGTGGATTTTCGAAGATTCCATTAAGTTATTTGAAGGCGAATGAATGATTTTATTGAAAAACAGATTGTGCCAGTCGATTTTTCGTCGCAAAAAACCCCCGGTTACCATTTTATAGCCAATTTCATGTCGCAAAAATTTTTTTTTGTTGGAAATTTTGAAGCAAGGGGTAGGTATGGAAATATTTCGCGAATTAATTTGCTCTCTGTAATCTCCCTTGATGCTTGGAAATATGAACTCAAAATTCACATCTACATGTAAAATGTTCCCCTGAATCGATTGGTGAAGACTAGAACGTTCTATCTCCCCGATTAGTCGAGTTATGGATTCATAAAGTTTCAGAAACTGGATTTTCGAATATTTTCACGATTTAATTTGCTCTCTGCTATCTCCCTTAGTGGTTGGAAATTTAAACCCAAGATTTATATCTATATGTAAAATGTTCCCCTGAATCGATTGGTGAAGACTAGAACGTTCCATCTTCCCAATTAGTCGAGTTATGAGTATTTTTGGTTTAATAAAGTGGATTTTCGAAAATTCCATTAAGTTATTTGAAGGCGAATGAATGATTTTATTAAGAAACAGATTGTGCCAGTCGATTTTTCGTCGCAAAAAACCCCCGGTTACCATTTTATAGCCAATTTCATGTCGCAAAAATTTTTTTTTGTTGGAAATTTTGAAGCAAGGGGTAGGTATGGAAATATTTCGCGAATTAATTTGCTCTCTGTAATCTCCCTTGATGCTTGGAAATATGAACTCAAAATTCACATCTACATGTAAAATGTTCCCCTGAATCGCTTGGTGAAGACTAGAACGTTCTATCTCCCCGATTAGTCGAGTTATGGATTCATAAAGTTTCAGAAACTGGATTTTCGAATATTTTCACGATTTAATTTGCTCTCTGCTATCTCCCTTAGTGGTTGGAAATTTAAACTCAAGATTTATATCTATATGTAAAATGTTCCCCTGAATCGATTGGTGAAGACTAGAACGTTCCATCTTCCCAATTAGTCGAGTTATGAGTATTTTTGGTTTAATAAAGTGGATTTTCGAAAATTCCATTAAGTTATTTGAAGGCGAATGAATGATTTTATTAAGAAACAGATTGTGCCAGTCGATTTTTCGTCGCAAAAAACCCCCGGTTACTAATTTATAGCCAATTTCATGTCGCAAAAATTTTTTTTTGTTGGAAATTTTGAAGCAAGGGGTATTTCGCGAATTAATTTGCTCTCTGTTATCTCCCTTGATGCTTGGAAATATGAACTTAAAATTCACATCTACATGTAAAATGTTCCCCTGAATCGATTGGTGAAGACTAGAACGTTCTATCTCCTCGATTAGTCGAGTTATGGATTCACAAAGTTTCAGAAATTGGATTTTCGAATATTTTCACGATTTAATTTGCTCTCTGATATCTCCCTTAGTGGTTGGAAAGTTGAACTCAAGATTCATATCTATATGTAAAATGTTGCCCTGAATCGATTGGTGAAGACTAGAACGTTCTATCTCTTCAATTAGTCGAGTTATGGATTCATAAAGTTTCAGAAATTGGATTTTCGAATATTTTCACGATTTAATTTGCTCTCTGCTATCTCCCTTCGTGGTTGGGAATTTAAACTTAAGATTCATATCTATATGTAAAATGTTCCCCTGAATCGATTGGTGAAGACTAGAACGTTCCATCTTTCCAATTAGTCGAGTTATGAGTATTTTTGGTTTAATATAGTGGATTTTCGAAAAATCCATTACGTTATTTGAAGGCGAATGAATGATTTTTTTAAAAAACAGATTGTGCCAGTCGATTTTTCGTCGTAAAAAACCCCTGTTTACCAATTTATAGCCAATCTCATGTCGCAAAAATTTTTTTTTGTTGGAAATTTTGAAGCAAGGGGTAGGTATGGAAATATTTCGCGAATTAAATTGCTCTCTGTTATCTCCCTTAATGCTTGGAAATATGAACTCAAAATCCACATCTACATGTAAAATGTTTCCCTGATTCAGTGGTGAAGACAAGAACGTTCTATCTCTTCGATTAGTCGAGTTATGGTTTATAAAGTTTCAGAAATTGGATTTTCGAATATTTTCACGATTTAATTTGCTCTCTGCTATCTCCCTTAGTGGTTGGAAATTTAAACGCAACATTCGTATCTATATGTAAAATGTTCCCCTGAATCGATTGGTGAAGACTAGAACGTTCCATCTTCCCAATTAGTCGAGTTATGAGTATTTTTGGTTTAATAAAGTGGATTTTCGAAAAATCCATTACGTTATTTGAAGGCGAATGAATGATTTTATTAAAAAACAGATTGTGACAGTCGATTTTTCGTCGTAAAAAACCCCAGTTTACCAATTTATAGTCAATTGCATGTCGCAAAAATTTTTTTTTGTTGGAAATTTTGAAGCAAGGGGTAGGTATGGAAATATTTCGCGAATTAAATTGCTCTCTGTTATCTCCCTTAATGCTTGGAAATATGAACTCAAAATCCACATCTACATGTAAAATGTTCCCCTGAATCCATTGGTGGAAACTAGAACGTTCTATCTCTCCGATTAGTCGAGTTATGGATACATAAAGTTTCAGAAATTGGATTTTCGAATATTTTCACGATTTAATTTGCTCTCTGCTATCTCCTTTAGTGGTTGGAAATTTAAACTCAAGATTTATATTTATATGTAAAATGTTCCCCTGAATCGATTGGTGAAGACTAAAACGTTCCATCTTTCCTATTAGTCGAGTTATGAGTATTTTTGGTTTAATAAAGTGGATTTTCGAAAAATCCATTACGTTATTTGAAGGCGAATGAATGATTTTATTAAAAAACAGATTGTGCCAGTCAATTTTTCGTCGTGAAAAACCCCCGTTTACCAATTTATAGCCAATTTCATGTCGCAAAATTTTTTTTTTGTTGGAAATTTTGAAGCAAGGGGTAGGTATGGAAATATTTCGCGAATTAAATTGCTCTCTGTTATCTTCCTTAATGCTTGTAAATATGAACTCAAAATCCACATCTACATGTAAAATGTTCCCCTGAATCCATTGGTGAAAACTAGAACGTTCTATCTCTCCGATTAGTCGAGTTATGGATACATAAAGTTTCAGAAATTGGATTTTCGAATATTTTCACGATTTAATTTGCTCTCTGCTATCTCCCTTAGTGGTTGGAAATTTAAACTCAAGATTCATATCTATATGTAAAATGTTCCCCTGAATCGATTGGTGAAGACTAGAACGTTCCATCTTTCCAATTAGTCGAGTTATGAGTATTTTTGGTTTAATAAAGTGGATTTTCGAAAAATCCATTACGTTATTTGAAGGCGAATGAATGATTTTATTTAAAAACAGATTGGGCCAGTCGATTTTTCGTCGTAAAAAACCCCCGTTTACCAATTTATAGCCAATTTCATGTCGCAAAAATTTTTTTTTGTTGGAAATTTTGAAGCAAGGGGTAGGTATGGAAATATTTCGCGAATTAAATTGCTCTCTGTTATCTCCCTTAATGCTTGGAAATATGAACTTAAAATTCACATCTACATGTAAAATGTTCTTCTGAATCGATTGGTGAAGACTAGAACGTTCCATCTTTCCAATTAGTCGAGTTATGAGTATTTTTGGTTATATAAAGTGGAATTTCGAAAATTCCATTACATTATTTGAAGGCGAATTAATGATTTTATTAAAAAACAGATTAGGCCAGTCGATTTTTCGTCGCAAAAAACCCCCGGTTACCAATTTATAGCCAATTTCATGTCTCAAAAATTTTTTTTTGTTGGAAATTTTGAAGCAAGGGGTATAGGTATGGAAATATTTCGCGAATTAATTTGCTCTCTGTCATCTCCCTTGATGCTTGGAAATATAAACTCAAAATTCACATCTACATGTAAAATGTTCCCCTGAATCGATTGGTGAAGACTAGAACGTTCTATCTCTCCGATTAGTCGAGTTATGGATACATAAAGTTTCAGAAATTGGATTTTCGAATATTTTCACGATTTAATTTGCTCTCTGCTATCTTCCTTAGTGGTTGGAAATTTAAACTCAAGATTCATATCTGTATTGAAAATGTTCCCCTGAATCGATTGGTGAAGACTAGAACGTTCCATCTTCCCAATTAGTTGAGTTATGAGTATTTTTGGTTTAATAAAGAGGATTTTCGAAAATTCCATTACGTTATTTGAAGGCGAATGAATGGTTTTATTAAAAAACAGATTGTGCCAGTCGATTTTTCGTCGAAAAAAACCCCCGATTACCAATTTATAGCCAATTTCATGTCGCAAAAATTTTTTTTTGTTGGAAATTTTGAAGCAAGGGGTAGGTATGGAAATATTTCGCGAATTAAATTGCTCTCTGTTATCTCCCTTAATGCTTGGAAATATAAACTCAAAATTCACATCTACATGTGAAATGTTCCCCTGAATCGATTGGTGAAGACTAGAACGTTCTATCTCTCCGATTAGTCGAGTTATGGATACATAAAGTTTCAGAAATTGGATTTTCGAATATTTTCACGATTTAATTTGCTCTCTGCTATCTCCCTTAGTGGTTGGAAATTTAAACTCAAGATTCATATCTATATGTAAAATGTTCCCTTGAATCGATTGGTGAAGACTAGAACGTTCCATCTTTCCAATTAGTCGAGTTATGAGTATTTTTGGTTATATAAAGTGGAATCTCGAAAATTCCATTACATTATTTGAAGGCGAATGAATGATTTTATTAAAAAAGAGATTGTGCCAGTCGATTTTTCGTCGCAAAAAACCCCCGGTTACCAATTTATAGCCAATTTCATGTCGCAACATTTTTTTTTTGTTGGAAATTTTGAAGCAAGGGGTAGGTATGGAAATATTTCGCGAATTAAATTGCTCTCTGTTATCTCCCTTAATGCTTGGAAATATGAACTCAAAATTCACATCTACATGTAAAATGTTCCCCTGAATCGATTGGTGAAGACTAGAACGTTCCATCTTCCCAATTAGTCGAGTTATGAGTATTTTTGGTTTAATAAAGTGGATTTTCGAAGATTCCATTAAGTTATTTGAAGGCGAATGAATGATTTTATTAAAAAACAGATTGTGCCAGTCGATTTTTCGTCGCAAAAAACCCCGGTTACCATTTTATAGCCAATTTCATGTCGCAAAAATTTTTTTTTTTTTTGGAAATTTTGAAGCAAGGGGTAGGTATGGAAATATTTCGCGAATTAATTTGCTCTCTGTTATCTCCCTTGATGCTTGGAAATATGAACTCAAAATTCACATCTACATGTAAAATGTTCCCCTGAATCGATTGGTGAAGACTAGAACGTTCTATCTCCCCGATTAGTCGAGTTATGGATACATAAAGTTTCAGAAATTGGATTTTCGAATATTTTCACGATTTAATTTGCTCTCTGCTATCTTCCTTAGTGGTTGGAAATTTAAACTCAAGATTCATATCTGTATTGAAAATGTTCCCCTGAATCGATTGGTGAAGACTAGAACGTTCCATCTTCCCAATTAGTTGAGTTATGAGTATTTTTGGTTTAATAAAGAGGATTTTCGAAAATTCCATTACGTTATTTGAAGGCGAATGAATGGTTTTATTAAAAAACAGATTGTGCCAGTCGATTTTTCGTCGAAAAAAACCCCCGATTACCAATTTATAGCCAATTTCATGTCGCAAAAATTTTTTTTTGTTGGAAATTTTGAAGCAAGGGGTAGGTATGGAAATATTTCGCGAATTAAATTGCTCTCTGTTATCTCCCTTAATGCTTGGAAATATAAACTCAAAATTCACATCTACATGTGAAATGTTCCCCTGAATCGATTGGTGAAGACTAGAACGTTCTATCTCTCCGATTAGTCGAGTTATGGATACATAAAGTTTCAGAAATTGGATTTTCGAATATTTTCACGATTTAATTTGCTCTCTGCTATCTCCCTTAGTGGTTGGAAATTTAAACTCAAGATTCATATCTATATGTAAAATGTTCCCTTGAATCGATTGGTGAAGACTAGAACGTTCCATCTTTCCAATTAGTCGAGTTATGAGTATTTTTGGTTATATAAAGTGGAATCTCGAAAATTCCATTACATTATTTGAAGGCGAATGAATGATTTTATTAAAAAAGAGATTGTGCCAGTCGATTTTTCGTCGCAAAAAACCCCCGGTTACCAATTTATAGCCAATTTCATGTCGCAACATTTTTTTTTTGTTGGAAATTTTGAAGCAAGGGGTATAGGTATGGAAATATTTCGCGAATTAATTTGCTCTCTGTTATCTCCCTTGATGTTTGGAAATATAAACTCAAAATTCACATCTACATGTAAAATGTTCCCCTGAATCGATTGGTGAAGACTAGAACGTTCTATCTCTCCGATTAGTCGAGTTATGGATACATAAAGTTTCAGAAATTGGATTTTCGAATATTTTCACGATTTAATTTGCTCTCTGCTATCTTCCTTAGTGGTTGGAAATTTAAACTCAAGATTCATATCTGTATTGAAAATGTTCCCCTGAATCGATTGGTGAAGACTAGAACGTTCCATCTTTCCAATTAGTTGAGTTATGAGTATTTTTGGTTTAATAAAGAGGATTTTCGAAAATTCCATTACGTTATTTGAAGGCGAATGAATGGTTTTATTAAAAAACAGATTGTGCCAGTCGATTTTTCGTCGAAAAAAACCCCCGATTACCAATTTATAGCCAATTTCATGTCGCAAAAATTTTTTTTTGTTGGAAATGTTGAAGCAAGGGGTAGGTATGGAAATATTTCGCGAATTAAATTGCTCTCTGTTATCTCCCTTAATGCTCGGAAATATGAACTCAAAATTCACATCTACATGTAAAATGTTCCCCTGAATCCATTGGTGAAGACTAGAACGTTCTATCTCTCCGATTAGTCGAGTTATGGATACATAAAGTTTCAGAAATTGGATTTTCGAATATTTTCACGATTTAATTTGCTCTCTGCTATCTTCCTTAGTGGTTGGAAATTTAAACTCAAGATTCATATCTGTATTGAAAATGTTCCCCTGAATCGATTGGTGAAGACTAGAACGTTCCATCTTTCCAATTAGTTGAGTTATGAGTATTTTTGGTTTAATAAAGAGGATTTTCGAAAATTCCATTACGTTATTTGAAGGCGAATGAATGGTTTTATTAAAAAACAGATTGTGCCAGTCGATTTTTCGTCGAAAAAAACCCCCGATTACCAATTTATAGCCAATTTCATGTCGCAAAAATTTTTTTTTGTTGGAAATGTTGAAGCAAGGGGTAGGTATGGAAATATTTCGCGAATTAAATTGCTCTCTGTTATCTCCCTTAATGCTCGGAAATATGAACTCAAAATTCACATCTACATGTAAAATGTTCCCCTGAATCCATTGGTGAAGACTAGAACGTTCTATCTCTCCGATTAGTCGAGTTATGGATACATAAAGTTTCAGAAATTGGATTTTCGAATATTTTCACGATTTAATTTGCTCTCTGCTATCTTCCTTAGTGGTTGGAAATTTAAACTCAAGATTCATATCTGTATTGAAAATGTTCCCCTGAATCGATTGGTGAAGACTAGAACGTTCCATCTTTCCAATTAGTTGAGTTATGAGTATTTTTGGTTTAATAAAGAGGATTTTCGAAAATTCCATTACGTTATTTGAAGGCGAATGAATGGTTTTATTAAAAAACAGATTGTGCCAGTCGATTTTTCGTCGCAAAAAACCCCGGTTACCATTTTATAGCCAATTTCATGTCGCAAAAATTTTTTTTTTTTTTGGAAATTTTGAAGCAAGGGGTAGGTATGGAAATATTTCGCGAATTAATTTGCTCTCTGTTATCTCCCTTGATGCTTGGAAATATGAACTCAAAATTCACATCTACTTGTAAAATGTTCCCCTGAATCGATTGGTGAAGACTAGAACGTTCTATCTCCCCGATTAGTCGAGTTATGGATACATAAAGTTTCAGAAATTGGATTTTCGAATATTTTCACGATTTAATTTGCTCTCTGCTATCTTCCTTAGTGGTTGGAAATTTAAACTCAAGATTCATATCTGTATTGAAAATGTTCCCCTGAATCGATTGGTGAAGACTAGAACGTTCCATCTTCCCAATTAGTTGAGTTATGAGTATTTTTGGTTTAATAAAGAGGATTTTCGAAAATTCCATTACGTTATTTGAAGGCGAATGAATGGTTTTATTAAAAAACAGATTGTGCCAGTCGATTTTTCGTCGAAAAAAACCCCCGATTACCAATTTATAGCCAATTTCATGTCGCAAAAATTTTTTTTTGTTGGAAATTTTGAAGCAAGGGGTAGGTATGGAAATATTTCGCGAATTAAATTGCTCTCTGTTATCTCCCTTAATGATTGGAAATATAAACTCAAAATTCACATCTACATGTGAAATGTTCCCCTGAATCGATTGGTGAAGACTAGAACGTTCTATCTCTCCGATTAGTCGAGTTATGGATACATAAAGTTTCAGAAATTGGATTTTCGAATATTTTCACGATTTAATTTGCTCTCTGCTATCTCCCTTAGTGGTTGGAAATTTAAACTCAAGATTCATATCTATATGTAAAATGTTCCCTTGAATCGATTGGTGAAGACTAGAACGTTCCATCTTTCCAATTAGTCGAGTTATGAGTATTTTTGGTTATATAAAGTGGAATCTCGAAAATTCCATTACATTATTTGAAGGCGAATGAATGATTTTATTAAAAAAGAGATTGTGCCAGTCGATTTTTCGTCGCAAAAAACCCCCGGTTACCAATTTATAGCCAATTTCATGTCGCAACATTTTTTTTTTGTTGGAAATTTTGAAGCAAGGGGTATAGGTATGGAAATATTTCGCGAATTAATTTGCTCTCTGTTATCTCCCTTGATGTTTGGAAATATAAACTCAAAATTCACATCTACATGTAAAATGTTCCCCTGAATCGATTGGTGAAGACTAGAACGTTCTATCTCTCCGATTAGTCGAGTTATGGATACATAAAGTTTCAGAAATTGGATTTTCGAATATTTTCACGATTTAATTTGCTCTCTGCTATCTTCCTTAGTGGTTGGAAATTTAAACTCAAGATTCATATCTGTATTGAAAATGTTCCCCTGAATCGATTGGTGAAGACTAGAACGTTCCATCTTTCCAATTAGTTGAGTTATGAGTATTTTTGGTTTAATAAAGAGGATTTTCGAAAATTCCATTACGTTATTTGAAGGCGAATGAATGGTTTTATTAAAAAACAGATTGTGCCAGTCGATTTTTCGTCGAAAAAAACCCCCGATTACCAATTTATAGCCAATTTCATGTCGCAAAAATTTTTTTTTGTTGGAAATGTTGAAGCAAGGGGTAGGTATGGAAATATTTCGCGAATTAAATTGCTCTCTGTTATCTCCCTTAATGCTCGGAAATATGAACTCAAAATTCACATCTACATGTAAAATGTTCCCCTGAATCCATTGGTGAAGACTAGAACGTTCTATCTCTCCGATTAGTCGAGTTATGGATACATAAAGTTTCAGAAATTGGATTTTCGAATATTTTCACGATTTAATTTGCTCTCTGCTATCTTCCTTAGTGGTTGGAAATTTAAACTCAAGATTCATATCTGTATTGAAAATGTTCCCCTGAATCGATTGGTGAAGACTAGAACGTTCCATCTTTCCAATTAGTTGAGTTATGAGTATTTTTGGTTTAATAAAGAGGATTTTCGAAAATTCCATTACGTTATTTGAAGGCGAATGAATGGTTTTATTAAAAAACAGATTGTGCCAGTCGATTTTTCGTCGAAAAAAACCCCCGATTACCAATTTATAGCCAATTTCATGTCGCAAAAATTTTTTTTTGTTGGAAATGTTGAAGCAAGGGGTAGGTATGGAAATATTTCGCGAATTAAATTGCTCTCTGTTATCTCCCTTAATGCTTGGAAATATAAACTCAAAATTCACATCTACATGTAAAATGTTCTCCTGAATCGATTGGTGAAGACTAGAACGTTCTATCTCTCCGATTAGTTGAGTTATGGATACATAAAATTTCAGAAATTGGATTTTCGAATTTTTCCACGATTTAATTTGCTCTCTGCTATCTCCCTTAGTGGTTGGAAATTTAAACTCAAGATTCATATCTATATGTAAAATGTTCCCCTGAATCGATTGGTGAAGACTAGAACTTTCTATCTCTCCAAATAGTCGAGTTATGGATACATGAAGTTCCAAAAAATGTATTTTCGAATATTTCCACTACTTTATCATTTATTATTCACAAGACGGTAACGCTTAAAGTTATTCTTTTGAAATTTTTTTCACAATTTGTTATTCTTTTGCAAATACTTTCCTGGAATTTCAGTTCAGTAATCATAGTTTTGTGGTATTTACAAAACTTTTTATGTTGAAAATGCGTTTTTTCGAAAATTTCATTATACCATCTGAATGCAAAGAATGATTTTATCAAAAAACTGATTGTTTCATTTGTTCCCCTGAATCCAATGGACGAGACTAGAACGTTCTATCTCTCTAATTAGTCGAGTTAAGAATACATAAAATTTCAGAAAGTGGATTTTCGAATACTTTCACCACTTTCACATTTATTATTCATAAGATGAAATTCCTTTAAGTTATGCTCTTGAAAATTTCTCTCCCATTCGATTATACTCTCCAGAAATTTCAGTTAAAAATTCATAGTTTTGTGGTATTCACAAGCCTTTTTATATCGAAAATTCCATTACACCATCCGAATCGAAAGAATGATTTTACCCAAAAAACACATCCGTTACCAATTTCAAGCCAATTTCATCTCCCAAAATTTTTTTTTTAGGAAATTTTGAAGCAAGTGGTAGGTATGGAAGTATTTCGCGATTTAAATTGCTCTCTGCTATCTCCCTCAATGCTTGGATTTAATTTGATTTTTATCAAAGTGAAATTTCTCTTTACAATTTGCTATAAATTGACCTCTAAGTCCGCCTAAATATATCTTCATTTCTACCTATATATCGATCCAGACCAAAATTGAGTTAACACATCTTCCATTCCAACGAACCGCATATATCTCTGGAGGTTTTAAGCTTATTCTTCAACATCTATTTTATTCACCCCCAGCGATAGATGGCTAGACAATTCCGGCAGCTTAGTGCCTGGAGCCCAGAAAGACAGCAATATCATTTACATTTCTTTGTAGGTTGAATTTTGCATTTTTATCATAAAAACGGACATTAGATATATTTTTCCCACATATCGTTGAAAGAAAGAACTTTTTTATGTAAGAATTTGAGTCGGAGAATTGAAAGAAGTTCGAAGCTATTGAGAACTCTCTGATATTGTTATAAGTGTGAATGTTTTCGTAACATAAAAAGGACAATGCTGCATCAAAGTGAACGAAGGTCAACAATATTAGATTCTTGTTAAAAATTATTAACAGTTTCCTTCACATCTTACAAGCTTCTACCTTTAGTTTGGAGAAAAATTTATTAATTCTACTCCAACGACTTCATTGAAACTACTGTGCTTAAGGACAAACACTTGGTCACCAAAAATCGAAATTTGTTTAAAAATTTACAAAATTCCTCATTTCCTCTGAAGCAGTTCATTTGAATGATGAGTAGGTACCATTCAAAATAAATATCTACCTATATGAAGAATTAATCTGTTGAAAATGAGCAGCTAGATATCCATTTATCAAAGTGATTTAAAATATTGATTTTTCATTTTGCAGATTTTCGAAAGCCATTACCAGCTTAACCCAACTAACTCCTTTTTAAATCCATTTTTGCACCCACAGAGTTATTAGTCAAATATTTATACATGTTTGCTAAAAGGTGAAAATGTTCCCTCTGTTAATCCAGCAATAACAGCGACGATCCTCGAAAAATCCACTTCATATAGTTGATAAAACTTATTTTTGTAACAGTGGAAACAAGTTAAAAGGTACAAAAAAAAGTATCCTATCAAGCTTATCACTCTAGGATGCTTGTTTTGAAAATAATCCACGTAATAACGCGATGTTTCCAATTTTCCGGGTGTGTTGTATGTTGTAGATTCAAATAGTACTTTTAGAGGAGAATAATTATAAATTTTCATATGGAAATGTTTTTTTTTAAAGGAGCCGTCCCTTCGCCGGCACCTACTCAGCCTCTTGGGTTTATTGTGGATTCTCCTAATGTTCTGACTACAGCCTATTCAGCCAATCCGTTCCCTGTATTAGCTCATAACAGATTCTTTACTGGTTGGTTGTAGAAGTCTTCTGGAGTCATTTGGGGTCTTTCATACAGTTTTTGCCTCCTGTGGTCCAGCGTCTCACAGTTGCATAATATGTGCAGAGCTGTTGCGGTGTCCTTTTTGTATCTTCTGCATGTAAGGTCTCCGTTATACAGCCCTATTTTGTTCAGGTGCTCCTTTGTCGGAAAGTGTACCCTAAGAAGCCCCGTTATGGTTCGTAGTTTGTTCTTGCTCATTGAGACCAGTTCTTTCGCTACTTTTTCTGATGGTTCTTTTATGAATTTCTTCCCATGTGTTTGCCTGGGCGTATTTTTCCATTGTTCTTTGTGTTGTTCTTTTAACCCACCCTTTTAACCATGACCTTGAGGAGCATCTGGGGATTTCCACAGATGGTTAGAGTCCGTTCATCAGTGTTGACGATCCTGCTCTTGCAAGTTCGTCGGCTTTTTCATTGCCAGCGATTCCTTTGTGACCTGGGACCCACTCCAGTGTTACACTGTTCCGAGTCGCCAGTCTTCTAAGTTCTTCGTCGCATTCCCATACCAGCCGAGATGGTACCTTAGAGCTCTGAAGTGCTTCAAGGGCAGCGTGACTGTCACTGTAGATCCTGATCTGCCTGTTGAGGTAGGCTCTCATGTTATTTGCCCTTGCACATGCATGCTACGATATGTCCGAAATATCCATTATTTTGTTAATAATCACCGCCATTTCTTCTTTTTAAAAATGCCCGAAGTTTAAATACTTAGAAATATCTGTTTTCCTCTATGAAAAGGGTGGACTTCAGCATGGAATATTTCCACCATAAGCTTAATGGTATTTCTCGAACTTTATTGCCAGCCCACACTATTGCTCGAGCGCAAAATCGTTCTGGACGAGTAAATGTCACTTACATCCCTTATACTATGGATAACTATTATGAACATATAACGTTGCCAAGTGTCTCTAAACTGAAGATACCTTTAGTGTCCCGTACTACAGGACTTTACCCTAAATAACTTTTCTTTCGCAACTGTATCCAATTTCAGATGACTTACGAACTTACATTTTTTTGTGAGAATTTTACTATTATAAGTCCAATTAAAAATATTAAAACTCATATTTATACGTTCCTAATGAACTTTTTTTAATATTCACCATGGAAAAAATGTAATTGGATATTAAATGTGTAAAAACTGTTTAATTAATGGAATATTGGGTGATAATTAGTGTTTAGGTCAAGTGGAGACAGTTTTTTGATATTATTTGATCAAACAACATCAAAAATTAATTTTGATCATATTTCCACCCTCAAATTGGGATACAATTTTTCCAGAGAGCCAGAGGGTTATTATTCTCGGCTAAACGGATTTCGTAACCGATATTATTTTTTGAGAAAATAATATGTACCTAGCCAATATTTTGTTTTGCCTCGATGACAAAAATCCTTTCATAATTTTTCACACACAAATAAAGGTATGTTTTGATTGAAATTTATACAGAATGCTTCAAAAAACATGCCACAGTTGCTGAGATAAGTGGAGTATATAAAAACAAGAAGGGTTTGCTTGGTAAAAAAATAAAAAAATATCAATTAAACAAAGGAACACAAGATGGAAATTGAAATAAATTTGAATAAAAACATTAAATATTCAATTACAGTTTTTTATGAATGTATGTATGAATATATGTATTATTTTGATTTAAATTTTTAGTTGCATACCCTCAGCAAAAGCTCCTCTCAGTTCGTGGTTCAAAATTTTCTGTTATTTTAATAAAATTGTCCATAAAAATTATTTAAATTTAATTATTTTATTACATTTGAGAAATTACATTACATGGTTCTTACGTATAGGAAAAAAATCTATTTAAATTTTAATATGAATAATTAGTAGGTATTGCTTCATAATTGTTGTTATTATTTAAATTATATCATGCTACATCCACCCTTTTTAAATTTTTTCAAATGTCCAGAATATTATTAAATTTATTTTTTTTTGTAATTTAATTTTTATTTCGGATTTAAATTATTCCTAATTTTAATAAATTGAAAGTTACTTCCCTCGTTAACTTCTTTCTTTCCCTACAATTATAACTCTTCATACCATGATCTCTTTGTGAATTATTTTTGTTTTTCCTCTTTTTCTATTCTACATTCATAGCAAATTGATTTTTTTATTATCGTGCTTTGTGCAGAAAGATAAAAAATCAGCTATTTAGATCTAATTTTAAACTTTTTTTTGTTGCAGGCACAGTCCCTTACTGAATCTACAGGATTGTTATATTTTTTTGGTGAGTAAACAAAGGTTTAAACAAAAATCTCGTACAGGTCGATTTTTATAATAATCATAGGATATACCAGTTTCGAACCGTTCTTGATCCCTCTTCATGGGACAATCATCCCTTCAAACTTTTTAAATCATGCGATACCGCGTTTGAAATCTCTTGAAACATTGATCCGCTGATCGACAGTCGTTGCTAGCTGGTGCTACTTCCAGCTGATGGCAACCAAAGACCATCCTCGGTATTAAACAGTAATCAAACATCAGCTTTTTAGAATGAATTTTTCTTTTTATCTGGACTCCTATTTAGCGAGCTTAATAAATTGTATACAATTTAAGATAATGTTTATTTCTGATCTGATTTGTAGTTTGTAATTTAATATAAAATTGAATCGTGTACATTATGGTAATCGGATCAAATTTAAATATTTTGTACATAATATGGAGACTTGACGTGATGTAATTGCTTCGTTTCATCGATTCGTTGTAATTTATAGATACTACTGAAATAGAATTAGGTAATCGTACTATGAAATTTCTATTGTTCTTTAAATAATACGGTTAAAGCTGTCAATTGCATACCGGCTTGAACAATACGAGCGTTTATATTATACCTCTTTAAAGGTCTTATTATAACGTTATAGTCAGGGAAATGGGAAATTGGTTTTATGTAAAAAGCACGTGTAGTGCACTTGGAGTGACTACGTATTGCAGAGGTTTGAAAATTATCTTATATTTTCAGATATATTATTTTTTTTTAGCTTATTACAGAATCAAAAAACTAACTTCAAAAGCGTAGTTGAATCATCAAGATTCAAATTCTTTATTACCGATCTTTTATAGAGAAGAGCTCACATTGACAGAAACTATAATACAGTAAAGTTACAAAAGCAAAACAAAACTATCGTACTAGTTGTGTCATATATCAGTAGAATACACACAACCAATAGGAAAAACCTAATATTTTGTATTATGTATGGAATATATGAAATTTATTTATTTAGAAATAAAATTTATTCTTTACCCTATATTTTAATAAAAATTTTTTTCACATATAGCCTAGTCAAAGTACACAAAATATCCGTGAAATGCCACAAAAATCACAAAAAAACTTGAAAATTCTAAATTGAGTATTTAAAAGGGTTGTGATTAACATGAGAAAGACTTTACGATGTTAGGCAAGCGATTTTCCAGAAAATCGTCGTGTGAAAATTTTTGTTTTTGTTTTTCACTCTTGTTGTTTAAATAATGAAAACACAGAAAAATGTTCAAATCAATTAAATCAATCAATTTAATACTTAAAATTTTATGAAAAAAACTCAATTTCTATCCACTAGTTTCCTTCCGTTAATATCCACAGATGGTAACTCCATCAGAGGAAAATACCAGGTCAAATTAGAGATAAAGTATGGAACCGAGTAAATATCTTTTAAGCGAAATGAACGATATTTATGAAAATTTGCAGGTAAGTGCAATGGAACAAAATGCATCTGATGTACATTTTTTTGTTAATAATATACTTCCGGTTTAACCGGAAATGCTATCAACTTCTTTAATTTAAATGGGACACCCTATATATTTTTACAGATTTTGAAAGAGCTTGTTATTTTGAATTCATACATACTGAGTTTAGTGTAAAAAAATTTGTAAAAACGAGGAATTAGAGCAAACAAATATTTAGATAAACTAATTGATGTTGTTTGTATGCATAGTAATAAATAAACGAGTACTGTTTAGTACGTCTTTTGTTCTCCAAGTGTCAAATTCTAATTGACGGAAATAAATTTTACAACTTAGAATGGTTCAATTAAGTGAAAAAGAGCGTATTGAAATTTTAATGATCGGTTGTGGTGATCGTGTTAGAACTCAGGAAGAAGTGTGTTATATTTTTAATAATTTGCATCCGGAGAGAAATCCTATATCACGCTCAACAGTAACTAAAACATTACAACGTTTTAATACAACTGGGAAGGTAAAAAATTTGCAAAAAACCTGGAAGACCACGTGCTGAACGAAACAACAAAATATTGCAATTAATTTAGAAGAATCACCTCAAACTTCCACCACTAATTTGGCACTAAACCATAGTATCAGTCGACGTTCTGTAGGAAAGATATTAAAAACTGAAAAGTATCATCCGTATAAGGTACAGTTGGTTCAAGGATTGTCAGACGATGATTTTGACCAACGGCTGGAATTTTGCGCACGGCTAATGGACATCTGTAATGTCATGACAATTTTGCTTCTAACATAGCTTTTTCCGATTAGGGAACTTTTTGTTTAAATGGAACAGTTAATCGCCATAACTCAAGGTATTGGTCAAATGAGAATACTCATTGGATTCATGAAGCACATACCCAGCATCCACAGAAGTTAAATGTTTGGATGGGAATTGTCTAAATTATTCCTGCACTTCAACAGAATTGGCAATTACCACAAAATGTTTGGTTTCAACAAAATGGAGCACCTCCCCACTTTGATAAACGGGTTAGGGATTTTCTGGATGCGAATTTTCCAAATCGATTGATTGGACGTAGAGGATTTATAGAGTGGCCTGCTCGTTCTCCGGATCTTAGCCCGTTAGATTTTTTTCTTTGGGGTTATCTAAAATGACGTGTTTACGTTAGACGACCAACAAAATTACAGGAATTGAGACAAATAACTATTGATGAATGTGAACTAATACGTGGAGAAAGAGTGACTCAAGAATTTGTTAATAGGATGGCATGTTGTCAGCAAGTAAACGGCGAGCATTTTGAACATTTGAAGTAATTTTGTTTCTCATTATTCTTAAATAATGAAATGTACACCTATTGTACAACTAACAGTGAGTTATTCCTCGTTTTTCTACACTAAACTCAGTATGTATGAATTCAAAATAACAAGCTTTTTCAAAATCTGTAAAAATATATAGGGTGTCCCATTTAAATTAAAGAAGTTGATGGCATTTCCGGTTAAACCGGAAGTATATTATTAACAAAAAAATGTACATCAGATGCATTTTGTTCCATCGCATTTACCTGCAAATTTTCATAAATATCGTTCTTTTCGTTTAAAAGATATTTACTTGGTTCCATACTTTATCCCAACCCCGTATAAATATTTCCTGAACTATCAATGTTTCCTGAATCTTACTTTTCAATCTCTTGATTTTCCTTCAGATAAAAAATGCTTTAACCCTCCGTAAGTTTGCTTAAGGTTAATACATCTCTTTAAATGGAGATGTAAGTGAACCTATCCACTCTACACCCAATCAATCACGAGCGCTCAGAGATATTCGAATGTAAATATAAATTTTCGTTTTATTTACATCGCGCTATTGACACGCAGCACGAGTACACAAAGATCAACGATGTAGGGACGTTTGATAATAGTCGATATTATGCAATTAATTTCCATATTCCAACAATAAATTATTCGACCCTGAATTAGATAACGTTTATGTACATTCCAATTAAAACTGTTCACCTGTCTATATTTCCTAACAGAATAAACAGAAATTGAATTAGTGTAATGGGTAATTTGGAAATGCTACAATTTTTTAAAAAGTGTAATAATTATGTAAAAGCGTAGACCAATAGTTTCAACGAACAATCAATAGATGTCAATACTGTAGCTAACAAATCGTCACAGTCACTCGAAGAATACAGATACCGACAATAGCTAAAGAACTGAATGAACTAGCAATGACAGGGGACAGAAAGCCGAAAATAGAAGAAGATCTGACCATTGGAAAGATTTAGTAGTGCTTAGAGAATCAAAGATACGTCTGGGTGACTACAACCTGTTGAGATCAAATGATAGGCAGTGTAAAACTGCACTACCACTACCATTTCCTAAATCTGATTTATAATACTCTCAGGTATTACCTACTTGGCTCCTGGTGAAATGTAAATTCCCTCTAGGAATTCCTATATTTCACTGAACTGTGAATATCATCATCTCATCTAGGGAACAGGTAATCCTGGAGACGTCATCTGGTTCACCGATAGTTCCAAAACAAACCATAGCACTGGAACCTAAGAAGAGAATGTGCTTCAGCCTTGGTCGATACAGGTCTGTATTTCAAGCAGAAATAAAGACAAATTAGTTCGTTTCTGAAGTCTACATTGCTCTTTCAGAAATCTGATCACAAATTCATTTGCTAAATATGCCGTCTTCAAACATACCGCCCTCTATATTGAAAAAACTCATTTCCCCGTAATATATTGCCTGTTATCGATCACGCCGACCAATCACTGGCTTCTTTCTCCCACCCTTTCCGTAGACTGCTTAAACAACAAGTTTTCAACTAAAGCTTATTACAGTTTCCTGTAATATTGTCGTATTTAATAAAGTTATTTATCAACAGATAATTATTTATATTCAACACTCTATAAATTTTTGAAAAATAATATTTTTCAAAAACAGTGGCCGTTCAACTAAGGAGCAACAACTACTTCCCGTACAACATGCACCGCCGGATATTGAATTACACACCAAAGTCAAACGGGGTTGGTATATCTAGAAGATATTTTCAAAACACACACATCAGTACAAGGTATGTGCTGTCCGTCCGAGAGTCTCTAATGTCGGACTGAAGAATACACTTCAATCACTATCAATACATGTCTTCCAGTTTTCAACTGCCCGAAACTAATAAACCACCATCATGTTCAAGCCTTAACTTAATTCAAATTCAAGAGGCCACCGATGGAAACAAGTACGTCCGTCCATGTGGAAGATATCCTGCCTTTGGCCAAAAACTGACGTTGTTCTTAAAGTTTTTCATATCTCAAAGAAATAATGAGTTACTTAACAACTTTTGCCATTAAAAAAAATAAGGACTTCATGTTGTCCTCCAGGGATTTAATTTTCATGGATTTTTAAGTGTATATAAAACTTTTGTTTATTTGCCTTTCTGAAAGGTAAATGAGAAAAAAAACTAAATTGTCTTCAATACGGTTTTTTTAATTATAACAAACATGAAGTTAGACGCTTGATTATTTTTGTATGTATAATTTTATATTTATTCTCACATACTCTGCATTAAGCTAAGTAAAAAATACTCTAAAATTGCTACAAATCTAGAGTGAGTAGCATATCGCAGTTCGCTGGCATTAGCAATGAGCAAAAGGTATAATGTAGATAATGCAGTTTTTCCGATGAGACGTAAAACCCGTGTCCGTGGATGTTGGGATCGATAAAGATCCCTACCACTGGTTGGAACACTAGTAGGTTTGGAAAAATGTTCCGGTTAGTGGTAGAGTTAACATTCCTACTACGGCTTTAATAGTTTTCCTATCTTTGGCTCTGCCGTAAATTATGTCCTGGTATGATTACTCACAATTCTAGAGATTCCTATGCCACCCACTTCCTTGTGGCAATGTTTTCTGTCAGGTTTGCGACGCCTCAGAATGGTTCAGGTCCAATGAATTTCCCTCTCGTCAATAATTCCGCATCTATATGATTTGCAAATACTCTGTGTCCGTGAAGTATGGAACAAATTCATTTTTAGTTAAACAGGACATTTTAAGAAATAATCCTGGAAAACGTCGATTTTTGATTTTAATGTACCGTATTTTAAAATAATATTCTAATATACAGGGTGAATTACTTTCGAGTAATGACGTCACCGTCATTTTTTTTAATGGAACACCCCCATTTTGTCTCAATTTTCGGAATACTCTAGCTGAGCTGATTCCAATTGGTACAGGGTGGACAAAAATACAATAGTTTTGTGTGTGCTCATAAAGTAACGCGTAACATTCTTTATTAGTTAAATTAACAATATTATCAAAAATACTTATTGTCTAGCGGACAGAATATGATGAAATACATGACTTTATAAATGTTCGAACTGCAGCCCTTGCTGTATTTGACAGTAACCCAAACGGTGTACAAATTCTTGTTGAACCTTGTTTATTGTGTCTTGAGAAATATTGTTTATTGCTGTCCGAATTTTCTCTTTTAATTCTTGAATATTTGCTGGTTTCGTTTGATACACAACATTCTTCAGATGGCCCCACATAAAATAATCCAAAGGATTAAAATGTGGTGACCTCGCTGGCCAATCAATAGGTCCACGACTACTAATCCACCTGTTCGGAAAAATTTCATCTTGGTACCTTCTAACATCTACAGCATAATGTGGAGGTGCACCATCCTGTTGAAACCATAAACTTTCATCAAAACCTCCAGGATTACTTTATGAGCACACACAAAGCTATTGTATTTTTGTCAACCCTGTACCAATTGGAATTAACATGTGATACATTTTTGGAATCAGCTCAGCTAGAGTAATCCGAAAATAGAGACATAATGGGGGTGTTCCATTTAAAAAAAATGACGGTGACTTCATTACTCGAAAGTAATTCACCGTGTATATTAGATTATTATTTTAAAATACGGTAAATTAAAATCAAAAATCGACGTGTTTTAGGATTATTTCTTAAAACAGTCTGTTTAGCTAAAAATGAATTTGTTCCATACTTTACGGATTACTTAAATAAATATAAATAAAATAATATACACCTACACAATTTTAGTTCAATTTTGTTGTTTTTGTCAGAAAGTAGTGATTACGTATATATTTTCGATGATATTCGCTTACGTGGTTTGATATTATTATAATTAATTGAAAATTGTTTTTGATGAATTTAAAAACAAATTTTTTTTCACTTTTAAATATTCAAAATAAATACGCATTAGGGATAAGACTATTTGTCATTCTAATCAAGCAAGAAATGATGGAAGCTATAAAAGGCTGAAAGACAGACAAAATCTACAAAGGGTAGTCTATAAACTTCATTGGAGAAAAAAAAACGAAAGGAATTTTGTTTTAGCGTAAAAGAAATCAAAGTTTACAGTTCCAAGTGAATATCCGCATTTCCATGGAAAAAGGCTCGTAACTTGACCGACATTCGTTCAACTTCAATTTCATTTCACGACTGATGCAATCCGAATATTTGATTTCTTTGAATTCTGAAGGTACCTGAAGGTACCTGCAGCTGTTTGTTATATTACCAAAATTTATGTTTCTCCGATAAATCCTACACAAAAAAACATATTACTAAACTACTGAACGTGAGAACACATATCGTGATTCGGATTCTGGACGAACTCAGAAATTCGTAGATACAAAATACATTTCTGAGAGCTATACAGTACTTTTTTTTGGATATTTGCATCTGGTTATTCAACTGAAACGTGTGTGTTCTAAATTAGAAGAATTTGTTTCAGAGAATATTGACTGATCGTGATCGCACGTAGTCAGCAAGATCAGTTTGTTCTAGATATTTGATGTTTTATATTTAAAATGTGAATAAAAAACATCTCAGGTTAAAAAGAGGAATAAACAAGAAACATTGCTAGGGAAGAAAGTGGGTGGATTGTATGTATATTGGGATCAAAGCCGTACCCAGGGGCAGGTCGGAGGGTTTGAAAAACCCCCCCTCCGAAATTTTCCATAAATAAATATTTTCAAACACAAGTTTTCCTGAATTAAAGAGAATGATATTCTCTCGATATTTTGTGGTGTTTATGCATTGAACTGGTAACTGGCCTTGCTGATGCATCTCGAGAAGCATGTGTGAAAACAGCATGCCTATAATAGCCTACTCGCAGCCTGCTTAGCACACAACCAATGCACTCAGTAGTAAGAATAGAAGTTAGAATTTATTTGTGTTTTAGGGATGACATTTGAACCATTTATCCCCTTCGTAAACAAATTTCCCTTGGACATTGTATTCTAAATACTATAATCATTCTACCCTCCAAATATTAAGTTGGCTTCTCGTTTCCTTTGGAAGTGACATTTCAATTTTAGGGGTGACGTTTCAGCCCTTGTTCCCCATCGTAAGCAAACTTCCTTTGAACAGTTTGCTTACAACGTTATAATGCTTGTACCCTCAAAATATCATCTAGGCTTCCTCTTTTCCTTAGGATGTTATAGTTTATTTCAGTTTTAGGGGTGACGTTTATCCAATCTGTCTGTTCTCTACCTCTACTCATTGGATATAAAGTTGGATTTCCGAAAAATGAGTTTGATTCAATATATATTCTGCACGCCACTGAAACCGCGAATTGAACAGTTCTCAATATTTTTGCAGCTAAAATTGGCTGCTATCTTCACACCGGTGGTTTATATTGGAATCTTATTATCGTTTCCGCTAACTGGACTAATGAAACAAACGATTTCTATCACTTTTTATTTAATTAGTCACAGTTTTGTTATGGACAAATATCAAGTTAAATAGATGCTCAATTTATTTATGTTTTTAAAAAACACGAACCGTCATACTGGACATGTACACGCTTAATCAGTTTTTCATTTAAATTGTTTTGGACGGAATGTCAAGGATATTTTGATAAAATATAACATAGCTTTTTTTCAATGTCAATTATCGAATTCCAGCAATCTAAATAACTTTTATAAAAACGGGTAGTAAAAAAAATTGGATTTGATAAAATAGCTGCAAACGTAGTCGTTGTTGTGACTTTGTTATAATTATGTGAAATTACTATTATGCTCAATTATTCAACAATGAACACTAACTACCACTACACTATCTTACGAGTGTTCCGATAACCAAGTTATCTTCTTCAGAGACTTACATATAGATTGCGAAATAGCTTTTCGAACCGTACTATTTACACAAGCACGACAAGGAAAATATGAGAAAAACAGCTTGAAAGAGAGAGAAAGAACAACTGTGCGTGGCCAGCGAGGGCGTGTGTTTAGTTCCAGAGGCCGGCCAAATGTCCACTGCCCCCCCATTTCAACCGCTGTTGACTCCTTTTCGAGCTCATGCACTATTATGCAAAACCTCCATCCAGCAATAGTGTCCTTTACAGAGAGAATTCACATTTCAATTGCTATTCCTAGGACTTTTCGCTACAAACGTTGATCACGTTAGAAGCGCATGCCATAGTATTTGAAAATGACACTGTTGCCGGATGAAGGTGTTTGGTTTTGCCTAATAGTGCGTGAGCTCGAAAAGGAGTCAACGATGACGAGACAAAAATATCATTTGTACAAATTAGTCTGCGCAACAACAGCGGTTGAAATGGGGGGGAGGGGCAGTGGACATTCGGCCGGCATCTGGAACTAAATACACGCCCTCGCTGGCCCCGCACGGCTGTTTTTTCTCTATCTTTCAAGCTGTTTTTCTCATATTTTCCTTGTCGTGCTTGTGTAAGTCGTACGGTTCCAAAAGCCCTTTCGCAATCTGTATATACTAAATTTTTATCGCGCCAAACTATAGTTTGGCAAGTTTATCTGAAGCCGTGAAAGAAACGCAGTCGAACACATTCGATTTGCCACGTTTAACTATGAAAAAGATAAAGTGCTAAGTATGTAGTGATAATAATTAAACGTTAATTCTTTACTGCGCTTGTTTTCCTGGATTGTGTCTATTAACATTATTTTTATTTTTTCAATTTATGAATATTAGAAGATTAACACTTTTCCAAATTTATTATGGGCTTTTTCAAGCTCTGGCAGCGTTGTGAGAAAACCATAATTTTCACGCCTTTCAGTGCAATTAATTTTGGAAAGGTACAGCCCCTCCAAAGAGGTAGTGCAACAGTTGACCTGTGAGCAGTTTAACTGAGGGTAAGCTATCTCAACAGTGTGATTAGTCCAGATTATTTTCGGTGAAATACCACTTGAAATTGGGAATGGGCTGTGTTCTCACAAAACACTACAGACTGAAATCTGGAAATTTCATGGCTTTCTGGCTCCTCTCGAGTTACCACAGGGTCCTCCATGTCGAAAACTACCAACAAATAACATGCTAATATAAAATTCCCTTCAGAATACCTGCCTGCAGGACTAGTGTTTAAAAAAAATCAGGACTAAAACCAAAAGCCTTGTAAACCCTCCAAGACCGGTAGGATTTCCATTCACGCTTTGGCGGATATATTTATAATTATTTATCACATATAACGTTCTCACATCCGATTTGCCTCTTTGTAAAATTATTGAAGCGTTTCACGTTGAACCAATTCCTGATTAAAATCGAGTTATTATTTTTGTTTGTTATCAATACATCCAGTTTTAAGCCTTTGCTCAGTGAATTGTAATGAGTGATATTTGTAGTTATACGCTTATAGATATTATATGCCACCACAATGCAAATCTGTGATATTACATTAATTAATCCTTTGAAGTGAGTTTATTACTTGAAGACTTTTATATTACTTCCCAACAGTTCTGTACAACAATTATTGTGAAGGTTTATTCTATTGAGTCAAACTTGTACAACCTACTGGAATAACACTATGAGATTTGTTCTATACGATCAATACATAGTTTCCCAAATTAAAAGTATGATAATTTTTCTCTTGAATTATGTACTCATTATAACTTTTATTAGTAGAAGCATTACACTCTTCACCAGTTCATCTACAATTGATTCAATAAAGCGTATATTTGGTGAAACTGAAAAGGCATAATACCCCTGGATATACATAGCCTCAACAAAAACCAACTAAGAATCCACAAGGGTATCGAGGGCAATGAAAAAGCTGACGAACTTGTAAAAAGAGGGTCAGAAGATACGCAGCCTGAACCAGTAGGTACAGATCCCGGTATACCGAAAACTATAGTACGAGGATCTGTAAAGACCTGGATCAGAGAACAAGATAAACATTTCTGGCTAAACGTCCCAAGACAAATGCATAGGAAAACCTTTATAAAAGAACCATGCCTGAAACGTACAGCGGAACTGCTAACCCTGTGCAGAAATCCAGCTGAGAATCACAACAGGTTTCATGACTGGTCATGCACCAGTAAAGGAACACCGGTTCAAATTAAAACTATACAACGGAGACAGTGAAACATATACTGTTTACATGCGAGACTCTAGCAAACACCCAGCTAAGAACTTGTACAAACTGGTGCTGGGGACAAACGTGCTGGACTGGGTGCTATGAAAAAGCACGAGCAAAAATTCAATAAGCCATTAGGCTGCAGTGTTATCAGAGACTTGTCAAAGGAGCTCGGAAAAAAATGATTTAAAAAAGCGTATATTTGGTGAAACTGAGAAGGCACATACCCCTCGAAATGCATTCCATGACTAAACCTGTTCGAAATATCTAATAGGTTTCAACCTGAAAAGATTAAAGGGGATGTTTAGCCTCAGCATAAACCAACTAAGAATTTTCACTGGTTTCCTCACACTATAAACTCAAAGAACATGTACCTCGTGGAGTTTAATGTGTCAAACGAATAGACTTCTTCACCTGGAAAAATTCAACATTCTTTGAAGCCCCCATAGATCCTGTACTATATGGAAGAGACAGGATCTCACTTAATTGATAACTTCATACATGTGAAGAATGTTGCTTGGATTTGAAAAATTTTCCAGTTGTAGACGTAGTCGTTCCTTTGTAACTGTGAAAAATACATTAAACTGATGTTCCAATTGTTATGGAACACATCGTATGAAGCAATAAATACTGTATTATGATTTTATGTTCTATTGACTGAATGTCTCAAGTGTTTATTGCTCAATTTTCTAGAAAATGCTTCTTTCTCTCCAGATCGTTAAATAAAACGCATAAAACTTTCCAGACGACCAAACGCGTGGAATATATTTTTTTGTCTTCAACCATGCGGTAAAACTCTATGAAAGACGTGTTAAATTCGAGGAGAATTATTATCTGGAACTACCAGCGAACAAATAATGCAACTCGCCAAGCGTTTGAGTTGATTTAAACTAAAGATTTGGAAAAGTTTGTTCAAATTATTCAAATGTTTAAGTAACTGTTTTAACCAATAGTTTGTAGAATTCATCCATGATAATGAAAACAAAATTTGAACTTAAATTTCTTTACTAAAAGATTAGAAGACCAAGCTTCCAACTTCCATTTGGCATTTATATCAGAGATAATCGCTTGATTTTGTTGTAAATTATTTCAGCATCTGTACCCCTTTCTAGCATTTCTTGACTGTCTTAGTGTTTTTCTTAGAATTCAGTTAGGTTCTTTAATTTCTAGCCCAGTTACTGATTCCATCAGACGCGTTGCTCATACCTTGTTCCCAAGCCAATTTTGGCGGCCATTAATAGAGAACATACAAGCATTTTATTAATAAATATAGTGACAAATGGAAAAAGCATAAACAGTATTATTATCTTTACTATTTCCACAAATCAAACAAAGTTTTTCATCTTAACTTCGCTGCATTTCAAACTTTACTTTAGCCCAAAAAAATGTAGCAATCATTTTACCGATTTACTTCTTTACAGCAATATAGATTACTTGGGATATTGGTTATTATGTTTTATTAGATTCGTAATTCTCTGACGACTACAAATTCTCCTTAGATTAGCATACAGCGCATATTATGTGCAGGGAAATCTCTGGAAGATTAGTTTATAAACGAATTGAAGGATTTATATTTTGTAGCAATTTCCTGGATGTGGAACTGATGTATGCGCATTAATGAACCTGGATATCGAAAAACTCAATATGTAAAAATTAGATTCGTTCTGAACTAAACGATGTCTATACTCTGATCGCTCTTTCAATAGGAATGTTAAAAGGAAGAGAAAACTACAAAAAGAGATAACAAATAGCCTATTATCACTGCACGTGCTAAATTTGAATGTTACGTTAGTATGTAATATGGTTACAGTGTCCAGTTATTAGGTCGGTAACTGTCTTCAAATATCTATTTCTCTGTTTCAAGTGGTTAAAAGTTCCTTGTCTACCTTGTTCATTAAACTCTTTGTATAACCTTCTATCGATCTCCATTTGAATTTTATTCTTTGTCTAGTCAGGATTGAAAGATTGAAACTGTGTCCATTGACTAGATCGGTAATTGTTTCGTCTCAAACGCATTTTTAATAAGAGCTCCTTGTCTCTTGTTCAGCAAAGTCTTTGTATGACTTTTCATCGACTCTCATTTGAATTATTATTATTTAATCATTCAGGAGAATCAAAGGATTAAAACTGTGAAAATCACAATTGATAATCTTCGCAACTTCAATTACAAAGTGAACAAACTATGTCTTCTCCAGAAAAGCTCCACTCCGTCATTCAAGAATTCGGCGTTTGAAGTGATGTAAGATGTTTTCAATCTGGGATGATTTTTTAAGAACTTTCTATAACAATCAAAGACGGACTTTTGGAGGTATAAGTTATAGCGTTAATTTCAACTGTTGTATTGATTTGATGTATGCAGGGTTGGGATAATGTATGGAACCAAGTAAATATCTTTTAAACGAAAAGAACGATATTTATGAAAATTTGCAGGTAAGTGCAATGGAACAAAATGCATCTCATGTATGGTGGTATTTCCGGTTAAACCGGAAGTATATTATTAACAAAAAAATGTACATCAGATGCATTTTTTTCCATTGCACTTACCTGCAAATTTTCATAAATATCGTTCTTTTCGTTTAAAAGATATTTACTTGGTTCCATACTTTATCCCAACCTTGTATATGAATCGGGGCCGTGAAGATTTAGCAATTCTACTCCATTATTCTGATATTTTTTTATCTTTTCATCCCCAAAGGATATTTTATATTAAAAAATGTCTGCCATTATTATTTTCACAAATGTCTAAAAAAAGACGTTTGTATTTAAACGAAGCTACGTAAAATACAAAGTTTCCATTTCTACAAGACAATCCTTTGATATTTTGATTCAACATCATCACCAAATTTACTTCCCGTCAGGTTTATTCGAAATAATATGTATCGTAAATCTTCTACGTTAGCAACGAACAAACCAAGGGCTGGGTACCTGAAATAATATTATTTTTGCTCTTTATTTTGACACATAAGACTCACCGAAATTCGTTGCGAGCTTTCATACAAAACAATGAGAACAGCTGAAGCTTTTGAACTCATTTTATTCTTTTGTTATTTATTTAGGTTTATAAGTAGTATTAGGCGATGAGGAGCCACCGGCAAGGAATCAAATGAAAAAGGTTCAGTCTCGAAGCTGATTGGCTACTTAAAAAGAGTAGGGCTGGAAAATATAATCTAGATTCAGAGGACCGGAATATATCTGAAAAGGTCGCAAAAGTCCGATTAACCACCTCATAAAATCTAATCTAATTGAGGAGAGGCGTAGACAAGCTGATGTAGAAATTGTGGATGACCTAACTGGAATTTAAAAAACATTAAAATTGGATATAGAATGGCTTGATAATAAAATAGACTATTTAGAACAGGAATATACAGGGTGATCATTTGAATTCCGACACATTTGATGAGCCCATAACTTGGAAACCGATCGAGAAGCGGTTTTGACTAAACGGCTTCAGGAATTAAGAATTTTTTTTTCACGCTGTTGCCAATTTTGTGTTTTTTCCCTAGACTCCAGGAAAAGGTTTTTTGGAGATCAATAACTTAGACATTTTAAATGAAATACCCTGTATGTTTTTGTACCGTCGGATAGGCTGAAGTTTCTACTTTTTAAAAAAATATGGTTTTATAGCAATTTAAGGTGTTCTTAAGGAGCAGATTATCTTTAAAAGATAAACTGCAATTCCTTGACTACTTACAGTAATTCCGTACATTTTTGTCAGCGCATAACTTCTGAACTAGTCATGCCATCGAGAAGCGGTTTTAATTGAACGGCTTAAGAAGAACCCAACGTTTTAATAACACATACTAATTTAGTATTTTTTCTCTATAATTTACGAAAAAATATGAATTTTCTGTGTTTTACTTGTATAGTTTAAATTAAACATTCTGTGTGTTGTATACTTACAATCGGATTGGCTGAAGTGTCGACTCTCTGTAAATGTATGGTTTAGTAATTACTTATTTGAATTAAAGTTTATGGGTATATGACTTTTTAAATGTTGTCTCTATACATATACAATCAAGGGTGATATGACTGCTACTGTCAGTCATTGACAAGTAATTCTGTTTATTGTGATTTATTCTACTTATTTAATTCTGTACTTTTGTCGAAACTCTTTATTAAAATTGTTTACAAGTAGGGAAAAAGATGTACAGTTACAATTTTTGCAGAAACCAAATTTGTTACACAAACAAAAAGAGATTTTCGTCGATATTTTCAAAGGAATCCTCCGTCAAGGTACTCAATATTGTCCTGGTGGCAAAAATTTCATGAAACAGGTACTTTGGAAAGAAAGAAAATTGAAAATATTAATGGTAATGACATTTTACTAAATTATTTGTTGGCAGTTCAAGAAATTTTGAATGTTAATAACAATTCCATTTCCATAAGAAAAATGACCAATGCGTTAGAAATGTCATACGGTAACGAAACTCTTTTGGATTTACTTAGAACAGATCCTAATGTTACATTAATCATGTCTGATGAAGCTACATTTCACCTTAATGGTAAAGTGAACAAACATAACTGTAAAATCTGAGCCGACAAAAACCCTCGTGCTTACAATGAGTTTGAAAGGGATTCACCTAAGGTAAATGTCTGGTGTGGTATGTCTAAGGAAAAGATATATGGACCGTTCTTCTTCGCTGAACGAACTGTCACTGGTGTAGTTTACACAGATATGTTGCAGACTTACTTCTATCCTCACCTTGTGCAAGATGGCATGTTTGAGACGGTCTACTTCCAACAAGATGTCGCACCTCCGCACTATTCTCGAGTAGCAAGAGATTCTGTAAATCAAACATTTCCTAATAGATGGATAGGGAGAGCAGGTCCTATAGAATGGTAACCATACTTTCCATATTTAACTGTTCCCGATTTCTTCTTTTGGGGATATGTAAAAGAAAGATGTGACAATCCTTTACCACAAAATTTAATTGAACTGAAACAAAACGTAAGAAACGTAATAGAAAATATTCAACCACAAATGTTGAGAGACTCTTTTTTAAATCTTCAACTACGCTTGCATAAATGTATTGACAGGAATGGTGGGCATATTCAACAACTTTTGTATTAAAGAATTTATGTAGGTTAATTATAATTTTGTACTTATTTTTTGTATTTTGTTGTTGTTTTTAATAAATTGTTCTTTTTGACCTGTTTTCAACAACAATAACTTAATCCATATAATGTTGTCCAAAAAACCCAAGTTTTTTTCTGGAGTCTAGGGAAAAAATATTAAATTGGCAACAGCGTGAAAAAAATTTCTAATTCCTGAAGCCGTTTAGCTTCTCGATGTCAGAAGTTATGCGCTGACAAAAATGTACGGAATTACTGTAGTCAACGAATTGCAGTCTATCTTTTAAAGATAATCTGCTCCTTAAGAACACGTAAAGTAGAAGCTTCAGCCTATCCGACGGTACAAAAACATACAGGGTGTTTCATTTAAAATGTCTAAGTTATTGATCTCCAAAAAACCCAAGTTTTTTCCTGGAGTCTAGGGAAAAAATACAAAATTGGCAACAGAGTGAAAAAAAATTTCTTAATTCCTAATGCCGTTCAGTCAAAACCGCCTCTCGATATCTTAATCGGTTTCCAAGTTATGGGCTCATAAAATGTGTCGGAACTCAAATGATCACCCTGTACTTTAAAATCTTGCGTCAACTGTTTCGGTTTTTATACTTTTCACACGTTCCATGACATTTCTACATGATTCCAGAGATTTGTATTTTTCTTTTATATCAATAGTGTGTATAAAATGAAGGGTCTATATTCAGTAGGGCTTGAAATGAAATTGTGATTATATTTCGTATGATATTAAATATGAATAATCCAGGCAATAAATACCAAATAAGGACCTTAGCTTGCAAAATTCATGGTAGTTCTGGAAATAAGCTTGTACTCGTTGAATCCAAATTTTTAACTTTCCACCAAAAATACTCCCGCAACCCTCACAAATGCGGAAAAAAAGAAAAAAATATCGTTTCTTGGAATTTTTTTTATTCTGCATATTTTGGAAAAAAACTACCTAGAAATTCCGAAAGCAGACAAAATTTGCGACAAAAAATTCTTTAAACATTTTGACTTAAGATAGACGTAGACGATTTAGACCTGGCGGTAAAATTAATGGTAGTTCTGGAAATAAGCTTGTATTATTTGGACAGCTGAATCCAAATTTTCAACTTCCAACCAAAAATACCCCCCACAAATGTTGAAAAAAAGAAAAAAATATCGTTTTTTGGAAAAAAACTACCTAGAAATTCGGAAAGCAGACAAAATTTGCGACAAAATATTCTTTTGACTTAACATAGACGTAGACGATTTAGGCCTGGCGGCTGAAATTATGCAATGCGTCATAGTCGTGCACTTGGTCTTCCACTTATCCAGATTTCCTTTCTTATGATGTAAAATCACATGCTCTAAAAAGAGATTTTTGTGAATATCAGATTCTGCATCGAGGAAAAAATCGTCAGAAGGAGCATATGCATGTTTTTCATAAACTTTTTCTAAAATTATGCTAACTGCTACTTGCACGACTCGATCTCGCTCTTCTTGATCCTCGGCACATTTCTTCTGGTAAAACACATCATTAAGAATTTTATCTCTTGAGCTACAAAAAGAAACATCAGCAGTTTTTTGTGGGCTTCTGAAATAACAATGCCATCACCGTACTTAGCGATTAGTTGAGCCTTTATTGTTCTAATGTCCTGTTTATAGTCACATTTAATTTGATCCATAAGTTCTTTAAACGAAAATGGAAATTCTTCAGGCTTTCCAGGCGGTTTCTTCTGTAAAATACACGAAATAACGTTGTTTTTTTCGAAAAAAAATTATATTTTTCACAATTTGGGGGGGTTGCTTGAGGAATTTTTGGTGGGAAGTTTGAAAATCGGAATCGAAAACATAAAACAAGCTGATATCCAGAACTACCATGAATTTTACAAGTTAAAATTATGTATTTCCTGGACTATAACGGGATCTGAATTTTGTTAGATCGAAAAAAAGTTTAATAAGTTCTATTACATTCCTCTTTCATCTAACTTTCGTCATCAAATTTAGTTAAATTAATTCACAACGAGGTACGCAACTTGCCGCTTTGAGCTAATTGGGTATATATTTTTTAAATTATCCATTTTTATGACGTATAATTAGCATTTTTGAGAAATTTATTGATGCGTTTTATACTCGGCTCTATTTATTACTGCGACAACTTTAGAAACTTCCGTGCACTCAAAAAGAGACGTACCTACATGATTTGAATTGCTCAATCACATGAGATTTTGAATTGGAAACATGCAACCTAAACGTATACTATAAGTTAACGTTCAAAATTTTGAATTAATTAATTACTAAATGAAAACATATTTAGCCTTATGTTTCTGTAATTAATTTCATCCAGACCATGAGGTTCGTTTTAACGTGATAATATTGGATATCAATTTTATTTTATGGTAGCCGAAGCTCACAGTCACAAATATCCAGTACACATGTAACATTTTTTCGAATTCTATGTTAGAAGACAGTTTTATTTAAGATTAGGATGTTGCAAGACGTTTGCGGTGAACATTTTGAACATATACTTCATTGGCTTTTAGTATTTTACATTTTATTACTTTTTGCATAACATTTTAGTTGTTGATTGTATTGTAGCGAATCTCGGTAACCACATGACTTTATTTTATTCTATCTTAATTGCTGCAATATTATTTAAACATTTTTGAATAGAGAATGAAGAGATCTTTTATACGATATATCACAATCCTATACTTCCCATTTAAAAAATTTGGTGTTCGAAATCCCGCGGAGGACATATTTTCAGAGAGTACTCTACATATGAATACCTACAAGTTGCAAAAAAAAGGCCGACAATAATGAGATGAACAGGTTGGTGCCTTTATTTACTGGACTAGTTCATAAGCACTAACAAATAACTATAATAAGATTATTATTTATTCCAATTTTGACAAATAGTAAAAAACTCCCCATGAACGTTTGTCGTATCTTCAACAGAATCTAATATATTTGATTTGAAACTATAAAAAAACACCGTGTTAAAACTAAACGATGGAAAACAGCTTGAAAGTATATACTTGAATCTAAAATAGCGTTTTATTTCTGCTGTTTGAATGGTTTGCTTTCGTTAAACCTATATTTCTAAAATATATTCAAATATTCGTTAACAAAGCTTTGAGTTAGACTCATTCTTTAGCGGTAATGGTATCGCGAATGCAAAGCAAAGAGAATTGAGAGCAAATATAATACAGTTACAACGCTACAATAAGGCTTCCAGTTGAAATTTATATGCATTTATTACTGAACTTGCTAGATATCTGTTTACCGATTATATGTCATTCCATCCAAAAATATTACCTACTTTTTGAATTCATATTTTATAAAAGTTTAATAAAATAAAATAACTACAAGTAGAAACGGTGGAGCTTTACCATCACGTGACTATTACTATACGTATATACGTATAGTAACGTATAGTAACGTATAGTACGTATAGTAACGTACCACAATATTTCTTATATTTTTCACAGAAGGAATAATAAATACCCACAAGAAACATACAGAAGATAACTATATGGAACTTCATAAATTACTAGATTTGCAACATTCGTTCGAACAACGGTCGCAAGCGGAAAAGTATTAGTTTTCGCATTAGTTGGGGAAATAACTAAATTACAATTTTTCCATGTTTTGTATGTGCACCATTACTAAGCAGGTGGGAGACTATTATCCATGTCTAGGTTAAAAATCAGTGAAGTATCGCTTTCGCTCACATCCAATAACTGAACCATGTAAACTATAAAAGAAGATCGGACTACATGTATTCCAATTTCTGGTCATGACAGAGACCGCCAGTGTAACCCTAAACCAGTAGTATCGTTGTTTAGTCTATTGTGAGAAGTATGTGTCTCTCATAGCGATTTCTATTGACCTCCCATCAGCACAATGCAAATGCGATCCAAAATTGTACCGATCCCACGCTGGTGCGCACGTTCTTGGTTCTAGTTGGCGCGAAGCTGTTCATGTTCCATTCAACCTCTTTGGCAAATATAGCATATGAAACTTGCTAATAATAGGTTTGTTCCAACACATCAAGAAACCGTTCTTGGAACGGTGATGCGCATGTGAAATAGCAAAAATGCGTTCCAACCACGAGAGAACCGTTTAGCGAACGATAATTTTTGGAACCGGTTCAAGAACGATGATTTCGATACTTCACTGAAAGTAGGTATCAAGGGAACTGACTTGCGCAGTACCATATATCCATATCTAGTTAGGTTAGTTGCCTTGATTTGTTGTTTTTGTATTTGTTGAATTTTGTGGGAGCGAACTTATTCATATTTGTTGCGCTATCTGTTATAAATAAACAGTTTTTTACTTAACAACATGTACCATATAAACTCGAGTATAAACTTAAAAGTAGGGTTATGTTTGATACGTTCCAGTGATTTATGTCGAGTCAGTAACCAAACCGTTCCAACCATGATTTATCTTGGAATCGTTATTAGAACGGTAAACAGTTGGCGACTGCGTAACAAATCCGTAAGAACGATACCGATAACGATAACGATTCAGGAACGATTACAATTTGTGTGTTGGAACAAACCTAATAATAAATAAAAATAGGTTTTGTATCCTGCACTTTAGTCTATCGACGGTTCTGAAAAGTTCGAGCTGAGAGCGCTTGGTTAATCATCAATGGAACACAATAACGTTGCTCCACGACGGGTCATGAAGACAATGTAACACGCGGAACTTTCAAAATTCGCATTCAGTGCGCACTGGTGCGGTCAATGGAAAACGCTATCAGACACTCAATTTCCCATGTTATCTACTTCCATTCCAGAAGCTTTATGTCTTCTATGTAGGCCACTAGTTTGACTGGAGGGATTTTCAGTAGTTGTAAAATGGTTGTATTCTTTCCATGTAAGTTCTGAGTATGTGAGTAGGTGTTTCATCATAGAGTTCACATTTCCAGCACATAGGCTCACTAACTTTGCCAAATTTGTGCAGATGTTTCCTCAGAGGGCACTGTCTTTAAATGTCTCTTACTCAGTTTCAATAGCCTGGTTGAAAGTTCCTTGTCTACCTTGTTCAGCAAATTCTTTGTATGGAGGTGCCCTTGTGTCGATTTTTCAATAGCCTGGTTGAGAGTTCCTTGTCTACCTTGTTCAGTAGTCTCGCTATATCTCCATGTGTCGACCTCCATTTGAGTTGGTGTTCCCTTATCTATCCAGTTCCCGATTTCCCCTCTTATGCAATGTTTTGTGATTCCACAAAACGCTTCCGGACAGTATAACCAGATAAAAGAACTAGCAATATGTCCCTGACTATGTATATTAATTAATATAGCTTGATTAAATTATCTGGATGTAAAGCAACTGAGATGTTCACTAGATATCTGATTTCAAGATCTTCCTGCGTTTCACCAACATGAACTGAACTATAACGAAATCATTATTTGATCTTAGGTATATAGGTTGTTGTACAATTTGAGGCATTATTGTCCTAATAATTGAGAGGAGAGTTAAGAGCACTCAAATAGAAACGAACCTAACCAAAATATCTACAATAAAGTCTTACAATATTTATATCAATTTTCTTTTCAAACGATCTGTGGATAATAAAACCTTGAATACATTGTAGTAATTTGGGGTCGAACGGAAGACCATAAAATTTCTATTAAGTATTAATATAAAGCTACAGTTTTCGACAAGAGGCTGTCGGTAAATGATACATAAAGAAAATACCTTTTATCGATATTTCTTTATCCTCTCTTTGAATGGATTGATAAAGCTTAGTTGCCCTTCGAGTATTAAATCAACTGTTTGGAAAATGTAGACAATAATTTCAATCAAGAAAAATAAAGAGGGGAACGGTACGAGAAAAATGCTTTCATGCGAGCTATAGAACGAATTGGAAAAATATATCTTCGAGATAAGGAAAATTGTTTTTTTTTTATTAAATTTTCTTTTCCAATGCGTGATAATTTCATAACATATAAAGACAATAGTAACGATATATATTTGAGATAATCACTTAAAAAATATTTACCCAAGCAGGCTTTTTGTTAAACTCGACAATTAAGTTACTTGCATTATTATAGTTGAAAAATTGATAACCTATATTTAGGCAGCATGAGGCTATACAGGGTGTCAATTTTAAAACTTACAATGCGCTGCACCTCGTGAACGAAAAGAGATATCAACAAAATTTCTAGACCGTTTTTAAGGTAGAGAAGGGGATCTGAAATGACCTACCCCCCTACCCTACCTCACCCACAAAAATTTAGATGACAACCCCCTAATTGTGATACGCCTTTCCAAGGGTCTAAGTCATAATTATACAGGGTGTAACAATAAAGCAGAAACCAACAGGACGGCGATGGCAATCCAGCTCTAGATGAAACTTTGTTGCACTTCCAGCAAGACGGAGCACTTTCCCATTACAGTAGCAGCAGTTAGGGACTAGTTAGACAATAATTCATCCAAATAGATGGATTGGGAGGAGAGGTCTCAAAGAGTGGCCACTCAACTATTGTATTTTTGTCCACCCTTACCAATTGGAATCAACATGTAATACATTTTTGGAATCAGTTCAGCTAGAGTAATCCGAAAATTGAGACAAAATGGGGGTGTTCCATTAAAAAAAAATGACGGAGACGTCATTACTCGAAAGTAATTCACCGTGTATATTAGATTATTATTTTAAAATACGGTAAATTAAAATCAAAAATCGACGTGTTTCAGGATTATTTCTTAAAATGGTCTGTTTAGCTAAAAATGAATTTATTCCATACTTTACGGACACAGTGTATGTTAGTTTCATGCTGCCCTCAATCCCATCGAGTATACCTACTCAGAATCTAATAGTAGGATGAAAGTGTTGCATTTAAATGGGATTCCATTAATTAAGGAGCAATTTTTAAAAAGTTATTAATTAAGTCGGGACTTTTTTATAATTATTTTCACATTAGGATACCCTTTCCTATTTTCTCTCCATAGTCATATATTTCATAATTGAATAAATTGTTGTACGTAAGAATCCGAATTCTTTTCAATGCTGTTGATGTATTTTGACAGAGAAAGTCTTTCATACACACCAACGTAATGATTTGTGTTTAGATATAAAAACGACAGGAACAATATTTTCTCAGTATGTCCTTTCACCTATGTCCCGGAATTTCTAAAGAATCGCTGGACGATAAACATACAAATCTGTTCCGCCTCAGAGGAAAAATATTAACACCTATTTTTCCTCTATATATCGGTAGAAAAGATTTGCCTTGACAGCAAATCGTTGCTTTATGACATTTTTATTTGAAAGTTTTCGTTAGTTCTCCTGATAACTTTCATCTACGTAATATTGACCACTTCAATATATTTATTTCATTAAACGACACGTTTCACTCCTACATGTATAGTTTGGCAAGTTTATCTGAAGCCGTGAAAGGAATGCAGACGAAAACATTCGATATTGTCACGTTTAACTATGAAAAAGCTAAAGTGCTAAGTATGTAGTGATAATAGTTAGGAAATTGACTTCTTATTAATAACAGTATTAACAATAGGATTAAAAGTTAGTTCTCTAATGTGCTTGTTTCCTTGGATTTTGTCTATTAACTTTTTTTTTAAGATGAACACTCTTCCAAGTTTGTTATGGGCTTCTTCAAGCTCTGGCAGCGTTGTGCGAAAACCACGCCCTCCGAACTAAGTCAATTGGTGAAATTATGTTTCCTCGCCCCTTACCGATGCCGCGTAGCTTCAGATAAACTTGCCAAGCTTTACCGGATGGTCAGATAAGAATGCAAACTATACATCGTAGAAAGAAATGTAAGGTGGCAAAAAAATCCTGGACATTATTTTTAGGTTTCCAAGATGGCCAACAAGAGGTGTAACCACCATCTTGAACCTTTAAAGTGATTTTGCACTGAAATACACCTAGTTAATTTCTACGTCTCCATCAATCGAAAGGTCCAATTCTAATATAGGGTTAGCAAGTTTCAAAAGTGTAGGTAGATTAGATTAGATTAGGAATGGAGTGGCTCTCTGTCCTATCCCACTGCGACCTTTGCAGATCTATTGTGGTCCTCCCTATCCTTAGAGCTCAATATCTAGCTATATTATTTTTGTTAGACTTATTAGCCTGGATACCCTATCCCGTGCATAGCTCTCTGCCATCGGTTTTTCTTCTCCGAATAGGTGACACCGCACCCTTACTAGGCCTTCGCACTCACAAAGTATGTGCTCCGTGGTTTCGTCTTCTTCCTGGCAAAACCTACATAGGCTGTCATCTGCTAGGCCAATTGTGTGCATACGCTTCCTTAGCCTACAATGTCCGGTCAGCATTCCCACCATCATCCTCGTCGCTTCTCGACTTTGACATGGTAGGTCGCGTGACATTTTGGCCGAAGGGCTTTTAAGGGATAGATTAGCATGCCTTTGTCCTAGGTTTTTATGCCAACAGCACAGCGCCTGTTTGTTTATCCATTGGTGGATGCTCTCCTTAGTGAAGTTTTTTGCAATTTCACTGGAAGGTTCTGGCCCTATCATGACCTCAGTCGCTCCCTGCTTGGCTAATTCATCGGCATTTTCATTGCAGGTAACCTGAGATTAAAGCATATTCCATCAAAAACATAAATAGAAATGAGAGCCAGTTCTCAAATGTATTCATACCAACATAAAATATTTTATAACAATTTAAAATATCATTTTTTCTTATAATATGTTGAAGCCTTGGCTAGTTCGAATATACGAATTATTATTCAGTACCTACTTAAACAGTCATGTAAGAGCATAAAGCATAAACCTAATACAGATTGCGAAAGGGCTTTTCGAACCGTACAATTTACACAAGCACGACAAGGAAAATATGGGAAAAACAGCTTGAAAGAGAGAGAAATAACAACTGTGCGTGGCCAGCGAGGGCGTGTATTTGGTTCCAGAGGCCGGCCGAATGTCCACTGCTCCCCCCATTTCAACCGCTGTTGCCAGAAGCGCAGACTCATTTGTACAAATGATATTTTTGTCTTGTCATCGTTGACTCCTTTTCGAGTTCATGCACTATTAGGCAAAACCAAACACCTCCATCCGGCAACAGTGTCATTTTCAAATACAATGGCATGCGCTTCCAACGTGATCAACGTTTGTAGCGAAAAGACCTAGGAATAGAAATTTAAATGTGAATTCTCTCTGTAAAGGACACTATTGCCGGATGGAGGTGTTTGGTTTTGCCTAATAGTGCATGAGCTCGAAAAGGAGTCAACGATGACGAGACAAAAATATCATTTGTACAAATTAGTCTGCACTTCTGGCAACAGCGTTTGAAATGGGGGGGGCAGTGGACATTCGGCCGGCATCTGGAACTAAATACACGCCCACGCTGGCCACGCACAGTTGTTTTTTCTCTCTTTTTCAAGCTGATTTTCTCATATTTTCCTTGTCGTGCTTGTGTAAATCGTACGGTTCGAAAAGCCCTTTCGCAATCTGTAGGTCAGGTATCGAGAGACAACCGGACAGCAAGACGGCGCTCACGCTTATGTGCGTGGCTGCCGCTCGCTCGGGCTGCTTCACGGCCGCCGTACCGTGCTCCATGGTCCGAAATAGCTATTATTTAATTCTATAAATAGATAGATAGTTTATTTCCTTTCAAAATACTTACAATTTTATGAAAAGGGTGAGAACAATGTATAAACCTAATTACAATGATGAAATAAATATTACTTATTCGTTTATAATAAAGGCTCTGAGTTTTAGAACATTCCAAATATAGCTAGCAATTGCTTTAGCTGAATACATTGAAATATTGTTTAGTGAATCAGCTGCAACATTGATGTCGGCTAGGTAATTTAAGGTGGATCGTTTCATACAACAACATATTGGACAATGAAAAAGTATGTGCTCAATCGTTTCTAACTCCTTTTGGTTACAAATAGTGCATATTTCATGAGGGTTTATCTGATAGGTACACCCTTTGTATGTACACTTTAAGGAGGATGTATTACATAACCGAAGCTGCGCGATCGTTCTTGTCACTTGGATGGGCATTTTTAGGCACAGATATTTTTGTCGTGACGCAGATACTGTTAAATGTTTGTATATGGTAAGGAAGGATGACTGTTGGCAAAGAGGAATATCTAGTTCTGAAAGTTTATTTTTAAATTTAAGTAAGAGAGATTTTCTATTAATCTGTAAAAAGCGAAGGGAGAGGTTATTCCAAGTAAGAATGGTATCAATAAAAGTAAAAAGTGCTTTTACCTGAGCTGCCCAGTTATACTTGCTATAACATTCCATCAGATGCAATTGACGGAAGAAGCACACTTTGGGGTAACGGAAGTCATCCCTCATAAGAATTTTCGTTAACCAGTTTAACGTCCATTTGAATATGTTATATAAAATTTTGCTTCTACCGTACTCTGCTATAACAATATAGCTGGGTGTTGACACTGGTAACATGAGGATAGATACGTTTTAAAAATTGAACTAGGACCTGCTCAAGAATATCAGCATAACGAAGTGCCCAAACAGAAATACAGTTGGACATTGTGCTTGTAACTACTTTTACTATATGTGCGCTGAATTTTTAAATAATAATTAATACTAAATCCCGGTTAATAAAGTAATAAATACGAAAGTACTACGTACTAAAACTGGTGTTTGGATTAAAAAAATTCCACTCGGTATATATTCACGTAAAGACCTTAAAACTCTTATAAAGACCGGTTGTCATCAATTTTGATTGCACAGTTTCGAATTTTTAATACCAACCATCCTCATATCATGAATATCATCTGCGACCAATATTATAAACGATTTTCGCTATAAAAACTCTTACTCACCCCTATGGTATATATTTTTGTTTTATTACCCGCCGGCCTTTGATTCCTATATTTTCCAATAACAAGAACCATTTACCACAAAAAATACACGCTATAACTCTTCTTTTTTTTCCAAGAGTTTCATCATTTTATGTCAGTCCTTTCAGCACTATAGGTTTTCATGAGCAGCCCAAAACGGGGCGAATACATTAGAGACACAAGATAAATTTTGTAATTCTTAGCTTTTTATACTCATAAAGATTTATACTTTCCAGGTTTCACTGGAATTACGTAAATCGTATTTTTGTGTACAGAAAAAACAGATGGGTCTGAGCTCTACTACCTTCTGGGTTATTTTACGACTCGAATTTGGGATTTGTAAATAATACCTACATTTGATATGAATATGTGTTTAATTGGATAATACAAAAACTGTATACTGTTGCTCTGAGGTGATAAAAAGTACATTCGCAATTATAGAACTTACATTGCTATTCTTGGTTGGTTGGTTGGTGAGCAGACGAAACAGGCTGGTTTAGTGGGCCCCAACACTGCAGCCGTTGGCTGATTGTATTGTCCAGTCTGTCTGCTAGTCCGTGAGAAGATTTGTGACCTTGATGAGATCTAGAAGTCTCTTCACAGTATCTCTTTTGATGAGGTTGGATATAGGGTCATCCGGCCCTATCTGTCTATACCTCCACCAACGTAGAGCCTCGCATTCGAAAATTATATGGGTGGCTGTTTCGTCCTCCTCACCACATAATCTACATATAGGTTCTTCTTGGAAGATCCTTATTGTGTGAAGGTGCTTTCTCAGGCCGCAGTGTCCGGTCATAAGGCTGGTTACCAGCCTGATATCTCTCCTATTTAACTTTAGGATTTCTTCAGTAAGTTTTGGTATGGGTTGTTTAACCATTAGTTTACTGTGTTCAAGTTTCGGAATTGTTTGCCAGTATCTGAAGTGTTGTTTGTGAACCCACTGGTTTAATGTGGTTCTTACCGAAGCCTTTGTTACACTGGTTGCCGGCTCAGGGCCGGTGTAGCCGGTTGCCGATCCTACTCGTGCTAGGGCGTCTGCTTTTTCATTCCCTTCAATACCCTTGTGACCTGGCACCCATTTCAGGGTTACCTTATTTGTGGCACTGAGTTTTTTGAGGTTTTCTAAGCACTCCCAGATAAGTTTGGATTTTATTGTACTACTGTTAAGTTCTTTGATTGACGCTTGACTGTCTGAGCAAATAAGAATGTTTTTACCGCTGTATCCCTTCCTTATGTTCTCTCTCAGGCATGAGTCAATTGCGTAGATTTCTGCTTGGAATACAGTGGTATTTACTCCCAGTGAATGACTAATGTCACATCTGGGGGATTATATTCCAGCGTATATTCCAGCGCCAGTACCAGTTTCCGTTTTGGAACCGTCAGTGAACCAAACTATTTCTTGTTTAGGTGTTTCCTTGAATTCTCCTTTCCCATCTATTCCGATGTTAAAGAGTTTTTCTAGTGATGTGGTCGGCGTCATATAATTGGTACCCATAGTTAGTATGGGATTTGTGATTATATTGATTATATCGCTATTCATAGGTGAAATTTGGAAACTGAATATTAAGGGTTGTAAAAAATTTATCCATAATACTTATCTTGTTTGTATTTATACATAATTAATACTACCTACCCGTTAACGATCCAGAATCTTCTCACAGCTGCCACTTTGATGATGTTTTATGTTCAGTAGCAGTATACTATAACCACCCCAAGTGGCATGTTCTCTACCAGAACTGAAATATTTCACCCCTTTTTGTACAACTACATAACCCCACTAGTAATTTACGCTGGATCCTTATTAGGCGAGCGACAACGACTCCTAAAATGAAATGGTAGTGACCAGATCATTTTTAGTCGCTGAAAAGCATGTTATCTTATGATTTCGAAGGTACTGGATACGAATATGATGTTTGCAAATGAATACAAGAATATGTCATCAAATTTTCATGAAAAAAATATTCATTATTCCGTTTTTTTTCATAACCATGACCCAGACAATGTTGGACTCATCCTCAAGGGAATGCCTACCAACCAAACCCACCTCAAACTCGCCGTTATTACCGCTTTGGAATCACTACCCTAGCATACTTCCGTCATCTTCTTCCTTCTATCACTCCTACCTCTCTTATGTCATATCGAGTCCTTCCCTCCCCCTTGTCATGCTGCCCACTACGCCACTAACTTCCATCCATTCCTCCTTCCCCGTCAACATTATCTCCAACATGTTCTCCCAATACACCGTCTTCACTAGCTTCCTCTCCAACGTCTTTAACAATTCCTCATTCTTATAGCATCTAAACACATGCCCCACATCATCCTCCACTTCACATCTCTCGCACACACCAGTCTCTCTTTTCCCAATCTTTGGAGTTATCCTACTCTCGACCCATGTCCAGTAAACACCTGTGTTAAGAAGGAGTTCACCTACCCGAATTTTCGGTCCATCCAATCTCTCCTACTCCCAATCGCTCCTTTTTTATTCCGTGATCTACAGCGAGTTGCGAGTAGTAGTGTTCCCCCGATTTAAAAAAAAACGATTATCATATTTCGTCTTCAGCACACTCGAAACTATAAAGTAACATGATTTTTAACGACTAGAAATGATTCGCCAAAATTTTCTGACAGGGAGTCCGAAATTCGTTCGATTTCTTTAGGTTCCACCATCTTTTCGCTATTGTAACATTTAAAAATATGGGCGTCGGCCCAGCACTGTAATGGAACGCCTCTGATGCGATAACTACAGTGAAGCAGTGTCGAGCGCGGTTAGTACTTGGATGGGTGACCATACTAGGGAAGACCGTCGTGTAAATAGCCCATACAGCCTGCAGCGGAGTAGGATATCACAGCTCGCAGGCATTATACCAATGAGCACGAGGTATAATGTAGGTATGCCGTCTTTCGGAGGAGACGTAAAACCGAAGTCCCGAGTCCATGGATGTTGGGCTCGATAAAGAACCCCACCACTGGTTGGAACACCAATGGGTTCGGCAAAATTTCCGGTTAGGGATAAAGTGCTTCCTGCGTCGGTGATTAGCCTCAGTTGCAGAAATAGACCGACGTTAAATAACCGATTAAAAAAAACATTTAAAAATGACACATACTCACGTATAAAATAAAAATGTATTTTTTAAATATTGACAAAAGTAGGAACAATATGTCTAGATTAATGCAATTCTGGTCTTCCTCGTATATTCTATCGCTCCTGTTCCTGATGAGCTACGTTATCAAACAAGCTTTGGAAGTTTGTGTACCCAAAAGCCTTTTATTGTTATCTCCTGTTAGCGAGACAAATTCGGGCTTAGCTATCATCTGAGGATACTAGTGTATTCCGCTTCCTTATCTACGTTTCACCTTGAAAGTGGACGTAAAAAATGTCTGAATCAGATAGTGAAATTAATGTTGAGAACGAGGACCATGCTACTCTGGAGAGTCGAAAGAAAGCACTAAATATAGCGAAGACAATTTGGATGAATAAGAAACGAAATGAGAGCCAGAGATAAAGAAGGTCTATGAGATTTTTCGGAAGGTGTTCAGGCTATTTCATGAATATACGCCAGTTTCGGATAAGAAAAGTTGGTGGAAAAATTTCTAGATCTTTGGAGAGTTTTGAAACAAGGTTTAAATTCAAAAAGAAGGGTTTTGTGGTGTCTAATAGTATTTTTTAAGAAAGATAATAATATATTGTTTCGTAGAATGTTCAATAAGAATATACTGCGAAAACACAAATTAAATTGTTTGTGTGAAAACCCTCAAATCTTCTTGATAAAATTATCTGTCTACCCATGTAACAATACCAAAAAAAAACAAATCTATTTCAGCCCACGTTACTTGAGCGACTATATTAAGGACAAACTAATCAGTATTCAGAACCTCTGAGTTTTCTATTTTATACGTGGCAGTGTGGTTGAAATAAGTCTATGCATTTTAAATTACATCCTTTGTCTAGCTCTTCATCGGCAGACGTTTTTCCTTCCCAGAGTTTTTCAGTTATCTAGTACCAATTTTAATTTCAAAAACCGTACGCTAAATACATTTTCAATTATTTAATAACTCATCAACATTATTTCATCTCAAACCGTTTCCTTCAAATATTGCTTAGAAGTGAAATTTAAACCCGATACTGGCGAGTATCTTCTAACCGTCGATTCGGCAACTACGTGGGTATTACTGCCTACGGCCTTTTTGACGCTTACGTCACCAAAAACAATTGAAATAAGTTATCAGACAGTATTATTTGACCAGCGGCAAAGCCGATTTGGTTGTTTTCTTCCTTTCTTTGTGGATATTTTGTACGAATTGTCGATTTTCTACTTTTATCGAGCTTGTAGGCAATTTGTCATTGTTAATAAAGTACGCTCTTAGTTCAGCACTTTTGGATAAGAATTTGTAATAACTAATTTGAAAGTAATGCTATTCCTACATAACAATCATCCGATTTACTGTTTTATGTATACTTCACATGCTCGCGTCGTCCGTTTAAAAACGCACGGGCTCGTGGCGTCTGCCGATCATCGGTTGGTATCCGAATCATACTATGTGCGCTCGTAGTGCTAGTTCCTGCTCTTGAGAGAGCGGGACATCTATTCTAATGGTGACAGAATATGCGTTTTGATATGAGTCTTTTTCTCTAAACTTGATCTAGGTTATCAGTAGTCATGCTTGCCAGGAAGGTGGACAGGTCACTAGGAGACATCTCCTTTATATCGGTAGGTGTAGGCCAAGACTCACCGAACACACACTCTCTTATTGACCATAATTCCTGACACTCACATAGGATATGCCTGACAGTTTCGTCTTCCTGTTCACACATCCTGCATAGAGGTGTGTCCACTAGCCCATAGTATGGAGGTGTTTCCTTAGTTGACAGTTGTCAGTCAAGAATCTTACTGTTAAACGTAGGTTTTTCCTGGTCATCACCAAATATTTCTTATGGCGCCAGCTTCCCAGGGTCGCAAAGGGTGATCCTGGCAAAACTGCATCCTTTGATTCCATCCCATCTCTTAAGGAATTGAGTATGGGTGTAACGTTTGGCTACTTCCGCAATTGTCGAAGTCGTTAGACCGTAGGTGTCACTGGGTCCTAAATTTTTTAGTCCAGCCGCTTCCCTAGCTAATCGATTTCCTTTACTCCTGTCGTGCCCTTTAACCCACCTCGGGATAATATTGTTATCTGTCGAGGCGTTAGCTAAATCTTGGTGGCATTCTAGAACTAGCTCCGATATAACACGTTGTCTGTTCTAGGCTAATAGGGCTTGTCTGCTATCAGTGCAGATTGTTATGTTTTTGCCAGAAATTCCTTTTCTGGTTAGTTCTTTCGTGGCAATTGAGATCCAGCCAGTTCTGTTTGAACCACGCTGGTATTGTTTCCCATTCCCCCCTTAATCCTTAGGCATGGGGTACGTAGAGCGCAGACGCGGTGGTTGGCTATGTTGTCATCATCGTTTGAAGTTATACGTACGTTTGACGTGACACGTGGCGTTTTACGGACGTCGTTACGTGAAACCATATCGTTTGGCGTTAAACTTAGATGAGCCCACAATTTCACCATTTTGTTATACATAGATTATTGGATAGAGTGAAAACTGACCATGACTCTGTTCAAATTTGAAATTCGCATTTGCGCACTGAAAATCTTCGTTTAATGATGTGTAGTATGCCGGGAGAAAAGAGAGCCCTTGATAAATGTATAATGTTTATTAACTTGACCTTGGCCATATAAATGTCTACCCCTTGCTTATATGTTTTAGGTAACTGGTACAGACACACTATTCTTCCTTATTATATTATACCCTTTCCCATCTAGCAACAGTTAGGTTAGGTTATAAACTTGAGTTAAGCAAAGGAAAATAAAGCAGCGTACTTTCTATATTTTCATAAACTTGAAACCTTCCATCGCTTTTTTTCTTCATTTAATTTTTCATCTGAACGGCGCATTGTGTTAATAGCTTTTTAATTTGATTTTAAGTATATTTGAGGCTTAACTTCAATTTCGCGTGTACTTTATAATCTAGTGATATTGAAAAAAACCTTTTCGAGCTTCTAGCTATGCATCTTAATAAGTAAATATTAAATTTGGTATCTCATTTTCTGTCATCTTATTAAAACTCGCTCGAAAGTGAACGAAATTGTATATAAATGACATTAAAAAAAAATTTCGAATTCGATTTTTCGCATTTCCTGAGAAGATTTACTATAGGAATATATTTTCTTTACACCATCGTAAAGTAGAGTCATGTTGCGGGTACTCGCTTATTCCGTTCGTTCGTCCCGCAAACATTCCACTCGTTACACAAAATGACGCATTTCATAACTGGTTTCATAAATATCTATTTTGTACAACTGTCAAAAAAAACTTGACATTTCTGCATCTCTATTGATGCGTAAATATTTACTTTGTCCACGACCACTTAATAATAAGTCAATATTTTACCTCCTAACAAAAGGTATATGGTACCCATATATCTACTAGAGTGAATTCCATAATTCACGCTTTTGCATTTAAATAACATGCCGTGGCAACTCAACACTCACAAAATTTCGGTACATAGGTTACTAGAGATGGGGGTACAATATGAAATAAACTATTAAATCTGCGTATTTTGTTTAGGAAATTTGTTTCTGAAATATATCGTATCGATAAAATATCGAAATTTTTAGTAAAGATACTTTTCATAACGGTATTTTTTAATATTGATATTTTTAAAACAATATATTTATAACGGTACGGTGTATCGATACTTTCCGTTCTACCCTCGCCTTATTAATAAAGAAATCAATGGTCGTGAACAAAGTATAGTATTCTACTCGTAATTTATGGCCATTATTCACTCGGATAACTTGCGCCCCTCGCCTACGGCTCGGGACGCAAACGTTATTTAGTTATTTTGGACTAATTTTTTTTCAAGACAACAGTCGGACAAATAACCACGTCAAGATATATTGGAAGTATTTATTTTTAAATTCACATTCACAGTTATACAAAAAATGTTGTGTGTATTTCTTGTTTTCATGGCACATTCGAGAGAATTTTTGCGGTCTCGTTCCAAAATGAACACTCTCATGTTCCAATAAAAAAATATTCATTTTACGCACTTAATACAAAAATAACTATTTGTAACCTCTTAAATTAAGATTATAGCGAAAGACATCAGGGAATTCTCACGTTTAAAAGTGAATCATGGAAGTTTTCGGGCTCATCTACACAAAATAGGTATTCACACCTTTTCGTACTTGAGATAATATATCTTAACCTTTTTTTTTACATGTGAGGATCGACTGGTAGAAAGAACAGAACTTTATAATTCCCTCATCTCCTACAACTTTCCCATGCCTGTTAATTTATGTTCACTTCTAGCGAAAAACGAAAAGGCTAAATGTGACTTTCTTAAACGGTTTATTACTGATTCTAAATTGGAAATATAGACTTTTCCTAGACTTTCTATACTCTCTGTGGTTAATGGACACCGTCCGAGACCATCTCTCTCACACACACAACTTTTTATTTTTCCAAGGATTTTGTTTTTTCACTTATAATTGCACAAGTGGTTTGTATTTTATCGGGTAAATTTGGGTTGTTTAATGAGAAACTGTTTCCTAGCAATTTGACGAGAATAACTGTCAACTATTAAAAAGACGACACCGAAGGTGGAGTGTTTTTAGGTTGACAGTTATTCGAGTCAAATTGCTAAAGGAAACAGTTTAGAATTTGAACAACACAAATTTACCCAATATCAATACAAACCTCGAGTGTAATTCGGCAGGACAATTTAATGAATGAGAAATTTGGAAACATATCAATGCAAACTTTATTTATGAAACATTAAAAATAAACACATTTTTATTTTAATGTACAATTATTAAAAACGCAGTTATTGAAATTCATACTAGGAACAGTGATATCGCTACGGGTGCCACAGCTAATCGTTTCTGTAGTAGATGTTGAAGTTTTTTCATTTTCCAAACGAATTGATTGAATAATGCTTGAATGATACTCTTTGTCAACTTGTAAGTATGGTTTTATTGATGATGAATTGCTGTGTCCTGTTATTTTTATTAGAGCTTGTTCTTCAATTCCGCTTTTACTTAATTCGCTAATTGCGCTGCCGCTCGATTTGAGTGATTTGTAATTTTGACACGTTTGACATCTAAACCAATGCGTTGTGCTGAGCGTTTAGTCCATTTGGAAATTTCATTAATTCCAATCGGCAAATTCTTGTACCAACCTTTAGAATTTCTCTTTTTCCAAAAGGGATTTGGTGTAAGAAATACTCTGTCCGAAGTTATAAAAGTGTTTCGTTTTTCCATTAACTTTTTGAATAAACGTATTGGGCAAATATCTTAGTCGAAAATATTAGGCGTGATCCATTTGCTGTCACATAATTTATTGTTGCCGCCTTGTCTCGTTTTCGAAAATAGAGGATTATACTCGATACGTCCAGTTTCTTTTCCATTATTTTCAATTTCAGATACGAAATAAGTGGTTTTGCAGTAAGCTGCTTCTCCTCCGCGCCAAGCTAGTTCAAACGCCAAAATCTGATATAATTTCTTTTGAAGTCCTTCCGGTTCATTTTCGTTATATAATTTGGCCATTGCAAATACTTCAGATTTATTAAGAGCTGATGCACTACATTTTCTCTTTTCGGGTTGTGCTTGTAGGATTTTACGTTTAGCATTACGTGCAGCTCGTGATGAATTAAACTGAACATCGGTGAAAGGGTTGAATACAATATTAAATTCGTTATAATATTTACTTTGTAGCATTTTAGCGGTGGTGTTCCGAATTGTTTTAACTAATGCTTCTTTGTAGTCTTCTCCGTTACTTTTTCGCATATTAAATGCCCAATATTGCAATATTACATCCAATTTCTCGATGGAAATATCTTTTTGCATCGCAAAACGTAGAAAATTGTCGCCAGATTGATGATTGCGTCGCAACTGTATTAGTAGGCACACAGGTATTACACATTTGACTAATTTCGGCGTTCGTAGACACATCGAATCGACTCATTGTTAGTTCTTGAAAATTCAATAAGTTGTTGACAAACATGCCAAACTATTTATTCTGTTAACCAACACCGCGATAATTGATGAACAAATGAATAAGTGAAAAAACCACTAGTGTATTTGTCGCTGTAAAAATTAAAGCTAACTTTTGTCGCTGTAAAAGTGACAATTGCACTGTGGCATATGCGATTTTTTATACATGAATTAAATTGTCACTGCAAAACTGGAAATCTCAAGGCATAGATAGATTTCATGAGGCTTTCGATAGTCCACACCGAGCGTTTATCTTTGTGTTATTTACTTTGCAATAGTCTGTGCGTTTCAGACCTGGCAAACCTTACAGCTCCAACTTGCAGTGTAATATCAAGGCATACATAACATAAATATACATTGCTCCATACTATTTGCAGTAGTACACTGACGAATGGGGACCGAATTTTAATACAATTTAAGTTCAATTATCAAGTTTCAAAGCTCAACCGTCTACTCCTCCCCTATCCTCTTAACAAGATATGTTTTAAACTTAAATTAGTTGCATGCATGTGAAGGGTACTTATAGGACTGTATGTGTATTCGTGATAGATAGCGAGAACTGATCTTATTTCAAAGTTACTATACTAAATCTTAGTCTTGATGTGTACCAATGGTATTCAAATTTTAGAAAATTTTATGTTAATACTACTAAATTTACTATTATTAATATTTTTTTGTAATGATATTAGTTGACAAACTTATCGTGTTTTTAGTTTATGGTAAAAGCTTCAAACAACGTATTATTTAATACATTTTTTAATTAAAATAAGAAATTGCCAAACGCCAGAAAAGTATCTTTTTCAGCAATTTGTAACGTAATAGTCCCAAGCTAAAGCACTCCACCTCAGGGAGTGGCATTCGGCACCAATTAAACTATTTTATTCGCTATCACTGGGATGGGGTGTACAATTAATATTAAATCGGACGCCACCAGCTTTTCCCACCCCCACATGTAGCTTACCATATCTTTCGGCAACCCCCCCTAAGAAACTACGTAGCACTTCAAAATCAAACAATACACTCGTGCGCTGCAACAGAAAACATGAGACGGCGGGCTTGCGCCATCTGTTTCGTGTGACTTCTTTACCACAGTTTATGACCCAGCGTAGTCTAAGATCGAACCCCCTCCCCCCAAAATTGTCTACGTGATTTATGGACAGCCCCTTATCCCCCTTCAAAAATTTTTGTAGTTTTCCCAAGTTACACGTTGATGGTTATGCAGTAACTCCCCTTCCATGAGCTATCTCTCTCTTTTATTTTACATTATTACTTTCTTTTCCTTCGTGTAACTAAAAGTGCCTAGCGAGACGTGTCCATAAAACGCCAGTCTCGTCCACTTATCGATTACTATCTACGAAGATCCTTTTCAAACAAACAAAATGGTTATTTTTTATATTCCATAGCCCCAACACTTTTCACAACCGAATTTCCCAAAACTTCACAATCCTTTTCCTAAATTATTACCTACCAGCTCTTTCTGGAGTTTACAAAGCAATGTTTGAAGTGCGATTATATAACTTCTTCCTCTATCAATCATTTTATACCATTTTTTCTCTTCAACATATTTTTTCTGACACTCTATCTTGACAGCATTTAATCGAATCCCATATTATAGAAGCTTGCTTATTATAATATTTTAAGTATTCCAGTAATACTCTTCATTAAATTTCCCTCCAATAAAAGATTTAATATTCTCGAGATATGAATATTTTGATTTTAATTAAAAATAAATTTCAGGAACTAGAATATCTCCTTTGTGAAACACTCGTTAATTACGCATATATTAGAATAAAACTACTTTGGCTCTTTCTTTTAACAGCATCCATAATATTCCTAAAATTAAACTGTTCATTATTTGGAGCGTTCTCTACAAATCTCATCCTTTGAAGATGAAATACAGACTGCTTTTGAATAAGTGATATCTGGAAGTTACTAGAAAAGCCCTTGGGTAAATGAACCTTTCTTTGTAAAAAATGTCCTTTATCCATTGTTCTGTCTAGCTCCTATTGTTTAGCTGTGCGTATAAAGAAGTAGTTTTATCGGGATAACTCTTAATTTGTTCACAGCACTAATTTACAAAAGGTTGGTTATTATTTTTATTGGTATTATTGTTAGGTCTCTTTTATAAGCCTTATTCTACTTCAGTCATTCGATTTTGTTGTGCTCATCAGCCCAGGCACTTGAACTGAATCTTTGTACCATTTCCTATGTTACAGTATTCGCCAACTAACTTGCTGTCCCAGAAATTACCAACTAAGAGAGACAGAGTAATAGTACCCTGCCTACTCGGCTGCCATTGGTGGTAACATTGTGACAAACGCCATTTGCATCGAACCTTATCAGGTGTTAAGATTTTCAGTAGCGTAGCGTCACACAGTTATTGTTTCTGCTTTGTACAATAAAGTGTTTGTAAAAATGTCAGCCGTTAATGAAGAAAATCGTAAATTTACTGAAGGACAAACTTGTCAAGTGATATATAAAGTGTTAATTATTTTAAGACATTAAAAAGTGATGAAGATACCTTAATAAACGTGAAAATTAAAACATCCCAAGAAACAGGTAAACCAGCTAGCTAGCAAGCCATCACAAGCAAGTTAGCCCAGCTTATAAAATGCTACGTTCCAAATTAAACCTTAATTTTTTGGAATAGGTAGTTGGTTTTTTTAGTTAAACATTAGCTTTCATCCTAACCTAGAAAATTCTGATTCCAGTAGCGGCAGAGTCAGATTCTTCGTAAAGATAAAAACTATTCTAGAAATATACCTAGCTTAAATAATTTCCCATTATCTTGTGTTTCTTTTATTCTCATTACTACCTGGAAGAAATTATTTAGTTTCTAACTAATTTTAATTATAGTCCGTCAGGAAATATAAGATCCTAACTTTATAATCTTCAATTAGTTAAATAACATGTTATCGTAATGGGTACCTTATTGTTAAAATATTATTTATGTACTCAGCTAGAGGTGTTTCGTCATATAGTTCACATTTCCTGTACATAGGTTAACTAACTTTGCCCATTTTGTGCAAATGTTTCCTCAGGTTGCAGTGTTCAGTCACCAGGTCGGTAACTGTCTGCAAATGTCTCTTACTCAGTTTCAATAGCCTGGTTGAGAGTTCCTTGTCTACCTTGTTCAGTAAACTCTTTGTTTGAAGGTGCCCTTTTGTCGACCTCCATTTGAGTTGGTGTTCCCTACCTAGCCAGTTCCCGATTTCCCCTCTTAGGCAATCTTTTGTGATTCCACAAAACGGTTCCGGACCTATGAAGTCTCCTTTAAAACCTTCTTTAGCTAACTGGCACCCATATTAGAGACACTTTGTTGTCTCTTGCCAGCCTGTTGAGAGATTCTTTACAGTTTTTTACCAGTCTAGAACTAGTTTTTGGATTACTGATAGCTTTTCGCATAGCCTGGCTTACTCTACTTCTTCTCCACATAAAACTCGATGGTAAAAATGGCATCCATTCGAAATAATGAACGATTACGGTCCTGCTGTAATTTATGTTGGTAGTGGGAATACAAATCAATATCACTAACATTTGCACATTGAAGTTACACATTGACATAGAGCTTGAGAGTTGGTACGCATTATGCGCTCGATTAAAGCTTGTTCTAATTTGCAGTTTCTAACTTTCTGCGTAATTTGAAAATTTATCTATTTATTATCCTTTATTTCACTCAATTAATCACTCAGTCAATCCTCGAACAAATATAGGATGACTTATGCTCAAGAAAACATTTGGAAAGGATAATTAAATATGCTATTTTCGCGGAAATAATGGAAGAGGAACAAGGAAAGGGTTCTTTTTATTGTGGTTCAAGGATTTTTATTACTTGAGCAGCAAATTTCTCTTTTAATTTTATTAATAAAAAATTTATTATTTTGATGACGGTAGCTACCGAAACATTGAACTGAAAACATGAAAATGATTGTGGTTCATTTCCAAAAAAATTAACAAAAAGCATATACTAGTCGTTCCTTCTTATAACTTAGGATAATATATTGAAGCAAATTGGCTAGTTTCCATATACGAATTACTTATATTATAGCCTTAGCAAGTTCTGAAGCTGTAAGTACTAATTTTATTCTTTGAAGAAACTAGGCATCGAACATTGATCTCATTTTTGTCATTCTTTCTTTGCCTAATCCTTCTACGTGCCCCAAACACCTTAACCTCTGTGTTTTTATTCTTGATGTTAGTTTAGGTTCTCCGAACAACATGTTTACTTCTTCATGTCCATCCTTCAGGTGTTTTCATGCCACCGAAGATCGACCCAAGCATTTTATGTTCCCATCGCCATAGCATCTTTTCCTGTTTTTTTTTGTTAACGTTCATGTTCCACTTTCGTACGTCACTGTGGGTTTTTCATTATTATTTTACCTTTACTTATAATATAATTATTAATAACAAATAAACCACTTAAAAATATTCCAAATTCGATTGAAACGAATATTTTAAGCTGTTGCAGCACATGAATTTTGATCTGTGAGAGTATTCGCTCATAATAGTCCAGTAACAATATCTAAAATTTGCTCTACTGCGAATGCACGTACTCGCAGGTTTCCAATTTTCCGAGAAATCTTGGAAATCGCGGAAAACTCTATAGTTGTAGAAGGACCTAATTTACGTCAAACGTTGATCACGTTGGAAGCGCATGCCATTGTATTTGAAAATGACACTGTTGCCGGATGTAGGTGTTTGGTTTTGCCTAATAGTGCGCCATGAGCTCGAAAAGGAGTCAACGATGACGAGACAAAAATATCATTTTTACAAATTAGTCTGCGCTTCTGGCAACAGCGATTGAAATGGGGGGGCAGTGGACATTCGGCCGGCCTCTGGAACTAAATACACGCCCTCGCTGGCCACGCACACTTGTTCTTTCTCTCTCTTTCAAGCTGTTTTTCTCATATTTTCCTTGTCGTGCTTGTGTAAATCGTACGGTTCGAAAAGCCCTTTTGCAATCTGTATAATTGTATGGAGTATGGTAAAATTGTTATTATTTCATTTTATTCAAGCTCACGATATATTTTGACGTAAAATTGGTCACTCTGCAACTTTTATTTGAAACATTTTTCAATAAAACATAATTGTGAAAAATATATAGTTTTTCACGATTTGGAAACCTGCGAGTACGTGTAATCGATTCCTCGTCCAAAATTGAATAGATTCATTCGCAGTAGAGCAAAATTGTATGTATTTTTACTGGACTATAAAAGAGATGTAAGATTCCTTGGCTGGATTAATGAATCCTTTCAAGATTGAATAGATCTAATTAAAAGAAAAAACTTAATTTCCCCATTCTCTCCCATCTTGTTTTTTCTCGTCTGTGACCCTTTTTACAATCAGATGACACGTCAAACGGTATTAAATCGGCCAGTGACTTGGAGCCAGTTCATTATCCCTTTGATGTTGTTAAATGTTGTCTCCTATCAATTTGTCAACTACACTCGCTCTTCTCCTCTGTGATGGTCGTTGTCACGTATATCGAAAATAAATACGATACATTTTTCACGATGCTAGCAATTCAAGTGTTTTTATGCAGCGTCAACGGTAAATTGGGAAGTTCCGAGTAAATGATTTCTTAACCAAAAGTTAAAATGGTCAAGGTTGACAAATATGCTTATACAGCCAAGCAACTCAGGCCTTTCCCATTACGACACTAGACATTATGATAATCCTTTGCCTTCTATATCTTTTATCAATATTGAACACACTTTCCCATGTCGTGAATTTCTGCTTGAAAATACTTAGGGGTTTTCCCAAGCTTTCGGGGTGTTTGGTTCCTGGTCCCGGTCTTTTACATACAATCGCATCGAGATATTTTATTTTATTATATTATAATGGAGCCAGACAAGGCTCATCAATGCTATTCATTAGACCGGAGTCTTTTTGCGTCGTCGCAAAGTCGACCATAAATATAGCCACATGGAAGAGGGTGGCACAGAAATCTCTAGAATTGTGGGTGATCTCTAATCTATAGTTTGAATTACCGAACACAGTTTCAATATTCCAAATTTTTGGTCGTGTGGGTATGTATGTATGATGGGGTGACATTCACTGAGACCTAAAAGATCTATTGTGTCCCCTTACTTCTACTTAGTTCCTGAGGAACGTCTCAGAGGCTAGTAGCTCCTTTAGTCCCATTTCTTGTCCTTTAGTCCCTCGTCTATCCAATAGGTGCTGTGCCCTAGGATTTTGAATTGCTGTGCAATTCGCAAGTGTGTGGATGGAGGTTTCTTCTTCCATGCCACAGAATCTACATTCTTCTTCCTCCACTATTTTGAGATTTTCTAGGTGCCTGTTCAGGCGGCAATGTCCCGTTAGAATCACTGTTGAAACTCTTAGTGCAGTTTTACTTTTCTTCCAATATTACATTGGGACTGATACCGCAAGAGGGTTCCGGCCCCCAAAAGAGCCTTTCAGTTCCCCCTCTGTGCTAATCCATCTGCTATTTCATTTCCTTCTATTCCAGTGTGTCTTGGAATCGACAGTTAGGTTACTATATTGTTCTCGCCTAGTTCATTGAGTATTCCTAGGCATTCCCACACCATTTTGGTTTTGGATTTTGGAACTGAGTACAAGATCTTAGTGCTTTAATGGGTGCTTGACTATCCGACAGTATGGTGTGGGTAAGTCAACTATGCCGTCTGTCCCAACACTAACGACACATACTAGTTAGAGCCAGTCTATGAATAAATGAATGAACTCGACTTTTTATTTGTGGATGAAATTTTTAAAATATAATAGCTGCTAAATTCGAACATAAGCTCGTCTATTATCACAAACGCGCGATGAAACCGATTCGCATTCCGTTTTGAATGGAATATTTTTTTCGAACAAAGCCATGGAAATACGAAAATTACATTTTCATGCAAATTTTGTCAATTGTTAGTTTCATTGGGATTTGAAATTAACCATTCTGAGGAATAATGTTTTTCTATCTAGTTGGAAAATTAAATGCAGAGTGAACTAATTGTTTAGCTATGGACTTTAAATAAATGTATGATAAATGAATTGGTTTGTGCACGAACAAAATCAATAAATACAAATGATAAGCTGAATTTTTGTTTAAACCTTTATTTTGGTATGACACAAATAACATTTGCACAGTCGGTAGTAAATTATAGACATTTTTTTGTTGAACTGCCTTCTAAATCGTCTTGTATTCTAAACGTAGGGCGAGAACACAAAGAAAGCTGGTTTCTCGCGCTTGTCTATAAGCGCCGATAAGCTTTAAAAATGTATTCATGTTGATACATAGAACCGCGCGCAAAAGAAGCAGGTCCTAGCTTGTCAGCGCTAGTAATACGCTCCGATAGGTTTATCGGAATTAGCGAAACATTAGCTATGTTCGCGGGTCACAATCCTAACCAGTTCAGGGACTATTCGCATGCGTATTCTGAAAAGTGGCGTTCGCGGTTAATATAATTCTGAATTTTTAATAATAGTTCGGTGTTCGCGGATCATATCGGATTGGTTCGTTATTGATTCGGAATCAGTCCTAGCAGTTCTCTGATTTTGGTAAGGACTGAAAGTTCGGTTCGGCTGCTCATGCGCAAATGATCGATATGTCAGTTGTTTTATTTTAGTTACCTGTTGTTTCACTTGTTTATTGTTTGCTTTGTTGCGTTTTAACGTTGTAAATAAATATCAAAGTCAAATTTAGCTGTCCACTGTCCAAGTCTAGCGTAAGGTAAATTATAATGATCTATTTAGTCTATTTTGGTGTTTATATTCTGTTTATTTTCAGTGTATTTTGATTATTTTTCATCATTTGTTAGCTGTCAGAAGTGTGTTTCGTTTTCGTTCAAGTCCTGAAAGGAGATCAGTGGTTCTAAGACCGTTCGCAGTATACTTAAAATTATTTGTTGGTTTGGAACTAAGCTTGCGCTCTAGACAATTTAGAGTTAATTCCAGACTGGTTCGGAATCGGTTCGGTTTGTGACCCGCGAACATAGCTATTATTTTCCAGCGCAACACGTGCATTAAGTCTGTTTACATACTTTGCGGCGTTTACGTACCTCTTGGACAAAAATGGTTGATGCAGAACTCTTAATTGCATGTGTTTTTGAACGTCCTGCATTATGGGAGAAAAGACAAAAAGCCCACGGTAATCGAAATATTACAGAAAAATCCTGGAAAAAAATCAGTGAGATATTAAATGCAGAAGGTAAGTAATTAGTTGTCTATTATAACCTATTTATTTTATATAAGACCATGGATTATTTGCAAAATAAATAGATGATCTCCATACTCTTTTCTACCACGATTTATATGATGAACACCAGCTTTTCTTTTCATCTTGTGTTTTTTATCTCTAGTGTCCCTGATTTTCAATTCTCTTATATTTTCAATCACAAACTTCCTCACGAATGTCCTCTTGATTGTCTATTTCTTCACTAATATCTTCTGTACCGTTTTCCTCTTCAATTAATATTATTTCTTAAATGCTGCTGTTCAGCGCAAACACGCGTTCTACTTTATCCATAACTTGTTGCAGGAATCGCTGGATTCGCACTTCATCGTTGGATCCACCTATTCTATTTTTTTAAGAACTTTTTGTAATGAACTCTCAATTGTTTATCTCTCTAGCTTGAGACTTTATATATATAGTGACTATCTACCCCAAGAGGGGTTTAGTCGCCGGAGCGGCTTTTTAGATCCAGATTTTTTGGGGGGGATCGGGCCCCATTTCCAAGTTTTTAAATCAATTTAATTATGTTTCTCCACTGTTTCCTGTCGGTTGTTTTCGCCTTCCAGTTTCGGATACCTAGACAGTTTATGTCATCTATAACTTCCTGTAGCCACGTTGATTTTGGCCTCCCTCTTTTTCTTTTGCCACTTGGCTTCCACTCAGTCATCGCAAAAATTGTGCTGTTTGGGCCTGCTCTCCACACATGTCCCAACCATTTTAACCTTTGCTCTTTTATTACACATATGATGTCCCTCTGGATGTCTTTTTTCAGTTCTTCATTTGTTCTTTTCCTATATTCATTTTGAGTTATTTTCTTGGGTCCTAATATGACTCTTAGTATTTTTCGTTCAAAAATTTTTAGGTCTTCTTCTTGTTTCTTGGTCATTATCATAACTTCAGCTCCATACGTTATTGTTGGTCTAATTATTGTTTTATAAATTTTCATTTTGGTGTTTTTGCCTAGAAATTTACTTCTTAATAGATTTTTATTTGCCTGGAAGACTCTGTTTGCTGCCATTATTTTGTCCTTTATTTCCATTTCCCCATCCCTATTGTTGGTTATTGTAACTCCTAAATATTTTATTTTATCAACTTCTTGAAATTTGAAGTCACCGATGCTATTATTATTGTTCATTAGGTGTTTGTTCACTGTCATTATTTTTGTTTTTGTTTCATTTATTTTAAGACCCATTTTTTTACCTTCTTCCACAATTTCTTGAAACATTTTTCTCATAATTTCTCTGTTTTTTGCTACCAAGACTAAATCGTCCGCATAAGCTATCAATTGTCCGCCCCTTGTCCTTATGTTTCCTTTGTCTACGTTTCTGACTACATATTCCAGCGCCAGATTAAATAGAGTTGTTGACAGAGAATCTCCTTGTCCGACTCCTTTGTTAATCTCGAATATGTCCGTCTCACCTTTTTGTGTTTTTACCGTAGCTGTTGATTGTTTCATAGTAATTCAGATTAATTTTCTCAGTTTTTTGTTTATCTTCATAGTTTGAAGTGCTCTCATTAGTTGTTGTCTATTAATTGAATCAAAGGCTTGTTCGAAATCAATAAATAGCATCTCTGTTCCGATTTGATGTTCGTGAGTTTTTTCCAATATTTGCTTCAGGATATGAACTGCGTCTATGGTTGATTTGCCTTTATTAAATCCGTATTGATATTGTCCTAATATTGTGCTTATACTGCTTACCAGTCTCTTTTGGATGAGTGTAGACAGTATTTTATAGGTCGTGTTAAGTAGCGTAATTCCTCTATAATTTGTGCACTTTCGTTGATCCCCTTTTTTATGTATTGTTACTATTTGACCTGATCTCCACTCTTCCGGCATCTTTTCATCCCTCCATATACACCTTACTAATTCGTATATCTGTTCTGTCAGTTTTTCTCCTCCGTATTTAATCAATTCAATATTTATTCCGTCACTTCCTGGTGCTTTCCCGTTTTTGCTTTTACTAATGATTTCTTTTATTTCGTCTAGCGTTGGTTCTGGTATTTGCTCTACTTCTAATTCTTCGTCTTCCGAAAATTCTTCCAGTATTTCCGTCTCTGTTAAGACGTTTTTAAAATGTTCCATCCATGTTGTTTTATATTCTATTTCGTCTTCTACCACTTTACCATTTTTGTCTTTTATTCCAATTTGTTTGGGCTTGAATACTCTATTTTGCTCTTTAATTTTTTGGTAGAATAATTTTGAGTTCTTATTATTATTTTCGGCCTCTATTTTTTCTAGTATGCTATCTACCCATTCTCTTTTAATTTTCCTTACTGCATTTTTTGCTTGTTTTCTTAACTTGTCATATTCGTTCTTTTCTTCGTCTTTATTCGTTCTAAGCCATTGGCTCCAAGAATTCCTTTTTGTTTCCACTATTCTTCTGCACTCCTCATTATACCATCCTTTTTTTGGACTGTTCTTTTTAATGCCTATTTTTTCTTTTGCCGCTATATTGAGACTTTACATTTATATTTATTTAGTCCCAAGTTTAAACAGTTTTGAATTATTACCAGAATCATAAATCCCCACCAGGGATGCCAATAAAATAATTAATGGGATTTGGCCATATTAATAGTTGGGAATGAAATAATCTTATGAAAGCGTTTTTATATTGCATTTAACAACTTCTCCAAAAACTATCACTATTTAGTTTTCTTGAATTGCCCCCAATAGTATCAAAGATTAAAAAGAAACAATTAAACTGGTTTGGTCACCTAGTAAGAATGAAGCAAGATAGAATTGCGAGAAAAGTTTTGGAAATGGGAATATCAAGAAAAAGAGAAAGAGGAAGACCCAGGAGGAAATGGATAGACCAGAATGAAGAAATTGAAAAGAACAAAGGAAAAACTTAGGAGAGATGAAGGCATTGGCCAGGGACAGAAAATGATGGAAAAACTGGGTACAGGAAGAACTCCAATCCGACGCCTGAGAAGGCATAAGGATAAGAGAAAGAAAAAAATAATGGCCCCCAAAAATGTATCCAGTTTTTAACATTGCCGTCAAACTTTTTGACTTTTAACTTTTGCAGATTGAAATTTTTAAATGGTTTTTTTATCTCTAGTCTCCCTAACTTTCAATAATCTTATATTTTCAATTATAGTATTTACAATTTTTTTTGTTTTATAATTTTGCTTTTTTTCTACTTACGTTTCTTTCTAGATTTATTTATATCTTTATGAGAAATAAAAAAATAGTTCTTAACTCTATCACCACAGCTAATTATTGTTCAGTATATTATATTCCGAGTATGAGGTATAGAACGGAAACTTATGGAATAAGTGAAATCATCGTTAATCCTCAGAATTTTGGTCAGGATATTGGGATGAACTTATTAAATTATTGTATTGTAATCATAAGTATTTGACATTTCAATTCCGATGTTTTGAAGTCAATGGAAATTGTCTTTGAAGATTCCGTTACGTACATATATACAGGTAAAACTAACAAAAACGTAATAAAAATGTACATTTTTAACCTACCTCATTTTTTCATACAAAAAATATGTCTTTTTCATGATTACCACCCTAATAAATCAAAGTTGTAGTCCTATATCAATGTAATGAATTTTGTTTTTATTTTCTTTTTACTGCAGTCGTTAAAATATGTGACAAAATTGCGGTAATATATTATCTTTAATAATAGTTACTAGTTTTGTAATTTAAAATGTCGATATTAGACCTAACATAATAAGTAATAAATCTTTTATATTTACACGAAAAGTAAATTGAATTGGGATTTCTTAAACTAAAAAGAAATAACTACAAAAATACGCTCCAAAAAATGAGTTTGTAGTTTACGATAATATACCAGTGTCGGCACACGCCATAAGGGTAAAATTTATTTTCCAATTACCCTATTATTATTTTCAGGTCTTCGAGTAAATACTTATTCATTCTATTTAAACAAATATCCTGTCTTAAATTGAATTAAGAAGTAAATTATAGAAGGCAAAAATAAGCGACAATCTCCGATTTCGTTGAACCTCCATAGGTTTGGATGAAAATTTGGGATTGAGTATGTTTTACCCTCTACTTTAAAAGTGACATATGCTCGTCTTGCGCTTTTTGCATTTTAGGGGTGAAATCCACCCCTTTTGTTAAAAATGGGAAAAAATGCAGATTTAACCATTCTGGCTTAAGTAATTGTGTTTAATTAGGTAAAATTTATGTTTTTTAATATTTATATGCATGATTTATGATTTTAATTAATTTTTCAACCCTTTTAGCAACCACCCCTTAAATCGAAAATCATGAGAAAATCATTTTTTGTATTTCTGGGTTTCAAAATCGCATATTAACATTACATAAATAGTTTGTTTGATACTTATGATATAATTTTTGGTTGACAGTGAAATTTTAACCCTTAAAAACTACAGCGTCAATGCAGAATTATTTTATTAAAATAATTTTCACCCCCGAGAAGGGATGGCATCCACCCTCAGGGCAAAAGCGCAAATTGACACTATGTCACTTTTGTTTCTTAAGGTATCCCCCACCTACTCACCAATTTTCATGAAAATCGATGGAGGTTCAACGAAATCGGTGGTGAAAACCTTCATTGACTGTACTAATAATAGTTTCAACAAATTCCAAATTTTCAGCTAAAAATATGACGGAAATCCTTTTAATAATCTCATTTTGAGCTACAAATATAAATTACGATAGATTATTTTTAGAAATCATAAAAAAATATCTCGTCATAAAAGAATTCCTAATAACACTTTGTATTGTACAGCCAGTAGCGTACGACAATGTTTTGAAAACAATGAATAGCATTCTCGATGTTATTATTTGCCATTGCATTCTGTTTAAACATAAATTCCCGGTAATGTGTTCGTTTTATATTTAGAGACCGAAAAATCTAGCTTAAAAATTTTTCATCAACACGGTTTGTAAATTTAATCCCACTTGGCGGCAGCGAAACACGTTATGACAATCACATCTTCTCAACAGCATCGTATTTTTGTTTGACCTATATTTCTTGACAAACTTTTGTTAAAATGTATTTGGGCTGTCGGTTCTAGACCGCTTTTACTCAACAAAACTCGTTCTATCAATGATAACTGAATAAAACTTGTCTATTCCAATGATAGTTTTTCAATAGCATTATTCCATAAGTTTAGACGAAAGTCTGGCGCCATCATTGACAAATATCTGTCCTCAAACAATAAGTTACAATTAAAAATTTCAATCCTCAATGCTATGGTTTTAATTTGTTCGTAAAATATTTCTTTTAGGTTAAATCGGGTAATCAGAACGGATCCAGCCACCCTCTCATCAGCAAAGTCCAATGTGATGAACAGCCATCATGTTGAAAATATATTTTACGTCTTCGCTCCAATGAAGCCCAGCTAATTCAAGTATTAAAAAGTTGTCCAGCAAATACAAATATACTTGATTTAACGTTTTCTCCATACCACCATACAACACACACTACACACACCAAACATTTAACAATAAAATTGACTACTACGTTGATTCCTGTAATCAATTTCTCATTAAATAGTTGAATTGCATACTTGTACGAAACATTCCCAACGCTATAGCATTCCACGATATATACAGTGCTATTCAAAAGTCACCTCCCCCCCTCGTATCTTTTGAACAGCTACACTTACATTAATAAAATTTGGAGTGTGAAAATAAAGTGTTGTAAACTTATCTACGAATGGTAACAGGTGACGTAATAGTGCCACTCTGGCCAATAATTTTAAATAGGACCTTATGGCAAGTGACATCTCGTTTGAAAGGCATTGACATTGGCTACATAGCCATATTAATTTTGTTTGGGTTTAAACTAATTTTGACGGATAAATTAAATAAATACCAAAATTATTAAAATTATTTTTTTAAATTTAATTAATCAAATATCAACAATGGATTCTTATAGCAAGTGTTCGAAATGTGCTCCGTCTACTTCCTGACAGTAATACATCTTATTAGTAAACTCTTGTCGTACTCGTTCGAATGTGTGAGCTGAAATTGCATTGCATTCTTCAATAATTCTTTCTTTCAAAACGCCAATGCTATCTGGTGCTGTAGTATAAACCTTGGATTTCAAGTACGCCCATAGAAAAAAATGTAATGGTGTCAGATCTGGTGACCGAGGTGGCCATTCTATAGAACCTCGCCGGCCGATCCATCTACCTCGATATTTTTCATCCAGGTAACGTCTTACTGCACCATAATAATGTGCAGGAGCACCATCTTGTTGAAATGTTATTTCCAGATGACCGAATTCATCTGGATTATCTTCCAGAATTTCAAGAATTAACGGCTTACTTGCATTTTGTAACATCTCCAGATACACTTCACCGCTTAAATTTGAATTTAGGAAAACAGGACCAACTATGTGGTTTCCCAAAATACCTGCCCAAACATTGACTTTTTCTGGAAATTGGGTATGTTGTTCACGAAAGGTGTGAGGATTTGTGTCACTCCAATACCTTACATTTTGTGTATTCACATTTCCATTGAGGCAAAAAGTACTTTCGTCACAAAAACAAATTGTTTTTGTGTAATGTGGGTTTTGACTAATTTTATTTGTCATACATTCACAGAATTCGAGTCTTCTGTCGGGGTCGTCATCCGAAAGGTGGTGCACCATTTTTAACTTGTATGGTTGAAATTTATTTTCAGCCAACACTCTCTGTACTGTACTTTTACTTACTTCACAGATAGACGCAACTTTAGTTGAAGAGGAAGTAGGGTTTACTATCATTTCAGCAACTATATCAATTTTTTTATCATCACTAAATGTTGGTCGACCAGATCGTTTGGCATCTTGAACACTACCTGTTGCTTCAAACTTGTGAAGAAGCTCCCTCAAATAGATAGGGCGATCTGGGTATCTCTCATTAAATAAACGTTCCGCTTCATGGAGATTCTTTTCAGATTCACCAGTTATTAAGATAGCTGCTACTTTGTCGGCTTGAGTACGTACCATTTTGCCTATGTAAACTCTTAAACGTCTCGTTAAACAATAATAAAATTAAATATTTAAGCTATTTAGAAAAACTTTGCAAAGCAACAAATACTACTAAATTAAAAACGTCAATTTTTTTGACAACTAACCAGAGGCGGACTGAAAAATCTTCAATATTTAAATGTGAAATAATAATTTTGGTATTTATTTAATTTATCCGTCAAAATTAGTTTAAACCCAAACAAAATTAATATGGCTATGTAGCCAATGTCAATGCCTTTCAAACGAGATATCACTTGCCATAAGGTCCTATTTAAAATTATTGGCCAGAGTGGCACTGTGACGTCATCTATTACTATTACGTCACCTGTTACCATTCGTAGAGAAGTTTACAACACTTTATTTTCACAATCCAAATTTTATTAATGTAAGTGTAGCCGTTCAAAATATAGGAGGGGGGAGGGGACTTTTGAATAGCACTGTATATTATTTGTTAAAGAGTTAGCATTGTTGAAAAATAATAACAATAAGAAAATTATTTACCGAAATTGACAGTTCCATCTTGCACCATCTTGAAACGGATAAAGGGAGAGTTAGGAAATTCGAGGACCATGCATCAGACTTCACTCTGTATATTTTGGAGCAAATGTTAAATATTTTTGACGATAGCGTTCAGCGTATGGTCGCCGTCTTGAATTTTTTGAAATGGTAACCTAGGTCGAGTGACCAAAAATAATAGCAATGTCTTATAAAATATCAGTTTTATTGTTTCTTAAACAATAATAGACATTAAAAAGATCAACCAGATCATTATTTATCTACAAATAGTGAAAATAATATATTAGGAGATTGTTAATTAACGTTTATACTTCTTTATTCCATGTTTTCAGCTATGTACTCGTTTACTGACTGTTGTAAACACAGTTTTCATGGCAAATAAAATAATAATACTTACAAATAAATGCGCACGTTATGTTTAGCAGCACGTCAAGAAAAATGAGTTGGACGTTAAGGAAAATTAATCGTACAGTCACGCAAAGAACATTCCACGACGAAAACGGAGCTGATGTAATGTTACATACATTGTATAGATACCGTGCATGTTTCAAGCTCATTTTCCGAGTATAGAACCATAACATTTTGTACACACTTTACTAACCTTGGTCTCAATTTAATTTTCGCATTATAATGACCCTTTAAAAATAAAATGTTCATTGTTTTCAACGTAACGTTGTGAAATATGTCTGTAACCGTGGAAATTAATTTAATATAAGCTCTGAGAGAAACGGAAGTTTTCACACCTGTACACTCCAACAGATCCCATAAATCCAAATGTACACAACTCTTCGTCCGTTTACTTTTTCAATCATGCTCATCTTTTTGTTCTTTCACTTTAAACTTCATAAATACGGAGTTTTGTGTCAGTCTAATAATAATTTTTTTCCTCTAATGTAATTTCTTGATATATCGAGTACGTTTAAATGCTGTTTCACATGGCGAATGAATATCGAGTGAGTATTTTCATCCCATCTAGGGAAACATTATGCATACAGGTGATCGTAGAGACATCATGGTTCCGAAACAAACCATTGGAAATAGGGCTAGCCGATATGCCTGTATTTCAAGCAGAGCCGCTATAGCCTGTATTGAATGCTCTCTAATAAACTGCTAAGGATCCTGGTTATATTACCCACCCTTCTACAAATTTCTATGCCAGTCGCTTCCTTGTGGTCATATCTACGCCTCAATAGGGCTCCGGTCCAATGGATGACGTTGATGAGAATTATCTGGCCGTTTTATCCGCCAATTCGTTGCCCTTATCACCCTTATGGTCTGCAAGTGCGCCTAAACCACCTATAAAAACCTATACTTGCTTAGAGTTGACCTCTATGGAATTGAGTGCCCAGCTTGGCTGTCTGCGAAGAGGGCAATTGAACTTTTTCTTAGAAAGTTGATTACCAGGCTGCTTCAGCTGATAAGGTCTTTACTCTGGGTGTCGGGAATTGAGGGCATTGCAGGTGATGAATTGGTGGACAAACTTGCAAAAGAAAGCTCTAAAAGATGCTTTATAGATCCGGATCCGTCCTATGGAATCACAAAGGTTTCCATAAAAAAGGAAATCTAGGACTTGCTAACTAAATAACACCAATTCAAATGAAGGTTGACAGAACCCATACAAAGAGTTTACTGAACAACGTAGTCAAAAGGAACTCTCAACCAGGCAATTGAAACTAGGTAAGACTCTGAAGAAACAACTACACAAAGTGGAAAAAATTTGTGAACTTATGTACAGAAAATTGGAACTAAGGGATGAAACACTTCCTCACCTATTCAACTTCTGTTAGAAGCATTTTCAATATACCCTATTATTATTATTATCAAACAAGTTTTAGATACCACGTTAAGTGGATTATTAAATCATTATCCAAATCCAACCGTCACGGCAAGGTTTCCACATAATTTAGGAAAAATGTTTTATTCAATACTTCGCAGGTATATTTTGCCAGAATTATTTTATCATAATTATCAAGCTTTTGGTGAGAATAATAATGAAGAGAAAACATTCAATTTAAGATAATATTTACGCCGTACTCCTGTCGCAAGTTCTTTGAATATAAACTGGTAATTATTATTTAAACTAATATGACATTTTGTTAGTCACAGTCATACTTTGTAACACTAAAATGAATATAATCGTTAAAGCTCATTTAGTAGGATATTTGTACTATAACCACACCTTTATCTGCTGTATAAATGTAAGTTTTAAGCTCAAAATCCTTTAAATTACTTCCTTATCTCTAGGAAATCCGTTGTCTCTATTCCAATCTTGCGAATTATGCTTAAGGTTGGTTTGTGTATGTAAATCGGTATAGCGGGAAGTAAGACAGAAAGCTTTCCAGGAATTCTCGAAATTTCAGCACTCCTCCAAGGTGCAAGGGCGGAAGAGCAAAGGAAGCTTGTGAATTGAAATTATGAAGGTGATAAATTATCAAAATATTTGATAAGTCGAAGGGAAATATATTCATCTACTCTGGTAAAAATGGAATAGGCAGTCATCAGAAGTGTGAAAACACAAATAAATAATTTTTTCTCCAACCCTATAGAAAAAGTCGTCATTTTGTAATAGAATACTTTCAGTGAAAACGTGATTTCCGTCACCAGTGAGAGAAGGTGTCATAACGTCTCTAGTGATTACGTTTACAGTTACCACTTCAATTACACGTTGTATGAAATAAGAATTGAATTAAAAAACTTTATAGCTAAGTATGAATGCCATTTTTCATGTTCGCGTTCTGTTTGCTTTTAATACTGACATGACTTATCGTCTGTTCTTGACAGAAAAATTATTGTATTCTCTCGTATTGATGTTGTCAGCAATGGAACATGGATATAAAGCGGTTATTTCAATTAAGCGAATGGGGAAAATCACCTAAAGTGCAAGATCAATATAGCAAACGACTTTTTTTTATCGAATTTCAATGCCTTTTCAGTTGCTCAACTAATAAGCAAATAATTTTTTATATTTTCATACAAAAATGAAATACATTATGTTAGCTGCACTTTTGTGTATGTTTTTACAGGTAATGGTACGGAACCCTTCGTGCACGAGTCGGACTCTCACTTGGCCGGTTATTATTTTTGTTGTTCTGTGAGTATCCAACTCTCACAACCATAGATCAGGATTTGCTTGAATATTGTTTTGTAAACGATTAGTTTTGTCCTCGTCGATACTTCTTTCTTCCTTAAAAGCGTGGTACTTGAAGAATAGTATACTTTGGCTGCGCTTTCCATACTGTTGTTTATATTCGCTTCGTTTCCCGTCTCTATTGAGGCACCTAAATATTTTAAGTTATCTGTTTGTTCTATTAGTTTACCGCTTCTACTAACAATAGTTATTATTGGTTGTTTTACATTTATTTTCAGGTAATTTTTCTTCAGCGCTTCATACCATAGTTCTAAATTGCTTTGCAGATCCTTTTGATTCTTGGCATATATTAAATCGTCTGCGAAGGCACTTTCAGTTCCAGATTTCTGTAGCCCACCAGTAGTTTCTTGACAATTGCTTTGACTCTCTTCATGTGAAGGCGTTAATAATGGGTTGTTTTCGTGGAAAATACTTTTAAATCCCTACTTTTCTCTTAAATATTTTTAATAAACTTCTTTATCAGTATAAGTATAACCTTATTACTCACAAGAATTATATGATTCACGGGTTTGATATATATATATAAAAGTGTCTATTAGACGCGGTAGTTTATGTTCTCTTATACAACCCATAAAAAAATCGTAATCGTCTCTCTAACTAACTTTAAGCAGTGTCGATTACGTCCCACATCCTACGGAGATGTGAATGATTCAAAGTTTTTTCATTTTAAAATTAATGCAAAAAGTGAGGTTGAAGTGTATTATTAGTATTAGTATTAGTCCTCAAACCATAGAAATACTTCAAATAGAGGTAATAAGCTATAGGCCGCTGTGTAAGTGGGAATGTCCCACCAAACTCCGGTGATAAAGAAAAAGATAGACGATCAGAGGTTTTTCTGTCTTTATCTCTGTATATAGCATGCGCGCTATTAGAAAAAGACAGCCTAAACCTCCGACTTTCTACCTCTCTCTTACATGCTGACGGGCTCCGAGCTGGCTTGTCGCCTCTATCTATACTCTATAGTATCTTTATGTTTCAAACTCATCCACTAGCGCTATACCTTGTTTTTAAACTAAGAGGAGTGATTTGAATTTAAGTTGGCATTTCTGCTGCCTAGTGATTGGTCAGATTGCCACCAGTTTCACACAGCTCTTTTGATACCACTTCCACTGACATTTGTCAGTTTTGTGTTTATTTATATAAAAATAGTCATTAGTTCAATCATCACTACCACGTTTGTTGTTTATTGTTTATTTTTAACAAAGTATTATATTTTACCCAAGGTATTTGCTATTTTTATTATTTATTCCCTTTCATGGAAAAAATCCATGCTTATTTTTTTATTGTTAATAATATAAGCTTCACATCAAGTTTTACATACATTGCAGCACTATATTATGGTATTTTTCGATAACAAAACTTCTGTTCACTTTTAGTTTTGCTACACCAAAGCCTTAAATGATGAAAAAAAATTTAATCATACAACTGCATTTCTATATTCTCATTAATCCTCAAATTCTTAAAACATTTTACATAAACTACTTATTACAACCTTACATCTTTTCTCAATAATGTGATATTTGGTTACTACTTTCGCAATGACCTGTGGCCAATCATCATTCGATATTTAGACATGCCTTGATCCCTCATTGGCCACGACAACAGCGAGCAGTACAATACATATTTCACGTAAATTTCATTTAGTTCAAAAAGTCTGAACACGACCCTTTCGGAACACACTCCCAATCTAGTAACTTTTAGTGGTGTGGTTGAGGTTTCCTAAAATGCTCCTACTAGTTTAAAAACAAGGTATAGCTGAAATTGAGTTGTCAAAATAGACAAGGCATCTAAGCTAAGTTCAGCCAGCAGCGAAGTAGCATATCGCAGGCATTCTACCAATGAGCGCAAGGTATAATGTGGATGTGGACGTAAAACCGAGATCCCGAGTCCATGAATGTTGGGCTCGCTCCCGGCGTCGGTGTTAGTCGCAGCAATAGACCGACGTTAAATAACAAAGGAAAAATAAACCATCCTCACCAACAGATTTAAGAGGATGAAATATTTTAATTGTCGATTCATTTGCCGGTGTGGTGATCCTTGGCGTCCTCCCAATCGTTCTTTTTGGTTCGCTAGGCATCCTAATAAAGAGGAGGTCGATTGTTATACGGAATCAAACTTCCAGGAAAGTGAATTTTCAACGTTTCGGTTCTACAGGTCGTTTGATTGACCCGATTTCTTCAATTGTGAATTCTTATACTGCGAGTTATGTCAAATATACTATAAAAACACTTTTTTCAAGACCCCCGCCTTATCAACCTGATTCTTCGCATTTTTAGTCATTGATTCAATAAATTTGAGTTGTGGTTTCTTGAATGGACAATTTTTGTAATCAGAAAAGATCAGTGCTTCACGAAATTCTTCCGCTGTATATTAGGATGTCACTTTATATGTTTAAGTAAATAAGATAAAAACTACAGTAAAAGTAGGATATGGAATAGCAGATGAACGAGCTAATAGAGTTGCTGAAACTCCCTTTTGGGGTCCAGAACCTTTTGTGGTATCAGCTGCAATGTAATATTGACAGAGCTGAAACTACAACCAGGTGAAATAGGTGCCTGCATGGGCACTTTAAAAAGAACAATAACAATCTAGATTCTGTGGTATGAAAGAAGAAACCTCCATCCACATGCACAGCAATTCAATATCTTAGGGCACAACACCTGAATAGGAGAGGGACACTTGATTAAACTGAGATCTGAAATTGATTCGGGGATTGGGTCTGAAGGAACTTATGAAGAGCTAAGTAGAAGTAAGGGGGTACAATAGATCTTTCAGGTCCCAATGAATGTCAACCCAATATACATGCAAACAAGGACTTGAAGAATTAATTTTTTAAACAGTGTTGTGAATATAAAGTGGGGATTTAGCAGGTTGTACAAAACAAACACTCATTCAGGGCTCAGACTACGTGAAACTTTCGTCTATGATTAACTGGAAGGCCAAACAATAGTTTTATTAAATGTATTTACCCTCTTGAAACCACCTCTTGCTTGTTATGTTGAAAATAAATAATGAATTTAATGTCATTCACTTTATACGCTTGCGCGTTGAACCTTTCAAATTGACGAAACAGACTGTACAATAGTACAATTTAATTTGAAATACAATATTTATAATTAAAGAAAATGTTCTTGTTTATTCAACAAATAATAAATTGAATCAAATGTTTGATATTTGAATCATAATTACACTAACACCAACAGGAGGGTTTATTCATCTCGCTGAAATTACATTTACATCTTGAGCTTACGTCGGAATTACCCTTTCGTCTTAAGGGTAATTTTAGGTTCATTCAGTTAATTGTGGGAGGAATTTAACTTTTAACTTTCACTCGTTTTTCTACTTTCATTGAATTTATGTTCAGTGAAGATAGGAAAGTATTTGTGAATTAATTAATTCAGTATTGTACTGGCAATAAAGAACGGAAGATTAATTTTTTTAGTAACGCAGTAAGTTTATACGTCTGGTGGTTTTGAAACACCCTGTACTAATTTTGAGCATCAATATCATAGCGATAAAAACAGGCCAAAATACTCCTTAACCATAATTATTTGCACTACAACATTTTATTTTTATGAAGACTTTTTTCTGAAAACATTTTGTAAGCTAGCAGATTCATTCGAGCAATTAAAATTTCTTACCGGCGAGTATTTTTTTAGGTCTGTGAACAGCCAGTGGTCGCTGGGAGAAAATCTGGCGAATACTGTGGATGTGAAAGCAATTCGAAATTCAATTCATGTAGTTTTGCCATTGTTTTGATTGACTTGTGACACGGTGCGTTGTCTTAATGAAACAAAATTATTTCTTTGCCATATGCGGACGTTTCTTAGTAATTTCGTCCTTCAAACGCTCCAATAACGTTATATATAATATTCACTGTTGATGATATTTCCCTTTTCAAGATAGCCGATGAATATTACACCACTTACATCCTAAAATAGCGAGGCCATAACCTTTCTGGCTGATTGTTTTGATTCCGGAGTGTAGTGATGGATCCATGTTTCATCCATTGTCACATATCGACACAAAAATTCCGGTTTGTTACGTTTAAACATGGTCAAACACTGCTCAGAAGCATCAACACGTTCTTGATTCTGGTCAACAGTGAGCAAACGCGGCACCCACTTTGAACAGAGCTTTCTCATAGTCAATTGCTTATGCAATATAAAGCAAACACGTTCTTTTGATATCTCTACGATGTCAGCTAACTCACGCAACTCCACTTTTCGATAATTCAAAACGATTTTGTGGTTTTTTTTTATGCTTTCTGGTGTTACCGTCTTGTCACTGTTCCGCATCATCAGTGTCTCTACGACCACGTTTGAAGTCAGCAAACCATCGTTTTATTGTTGTTTCTGATGGAGCGGTGTCCCCATAACACTTTTCAAGCAATTGCTTTGCTTAAACGGTATTTTTTCCATCAAGAAGAAGTTAAAGAATAATTAAAACACGAAATTGTTCATGATCCATTGTTTTGGAGATATTGACAGTAGCGTCACTCTTAGCACAATAACTCACGAACTAATGAATAGAATATCATGAAATTTTGACAGCTGTTTTTTTAAGGTTAGTACTAACTGAAAAACAGGCGATTGCTATAAAACTAGAGCCATCTATGTGTCAGGCCCGGGACTTTTCAGTTGCTTTTGTTCGTTTCCGCGATATTTAGTTTGATCTATACAAAATGGATTGTCTAATGTCGTCTGGTGTTGGCGATTGGTGCAAATGGACTATGAATCATCACTTATGCCGGAGTGGGTGCTCGAGGATATGCAACACTTGACAGACTACATAGACATATATAAGTCAGTGACGTTTTGGATTTTCGCGCAGTAAGTTTAAAGGTAAAAAGTAAATGTTTTTCTTAAAAAATATCGATAAATCTTTCAGTAATGAACTTGTATTTGATGAGTTATATTCGTATGTTCTTAACTCCGCCTACATCACAGAAATCTACATTATAGTCTGATATATCCGTGATTACTTTAGAAATTAGCTCAGATTTGCATGTATAATTTAACGAAACAGCGAACACAATACAGATTAAGATTCCATTGTTTTGCATACAGAACGAGTTTAATCAAATTACCGTGGCAGTGGTGACAAATTTGAAATTTTTTCGGGCTACAGCTATACATAGGTGAATAACTTTTCACACGATATCGTTAAATTGTGTAAATTTTTATTTTTTGTACAAACATTCGCAGACACTTTTCTCACACGTATACTCTTTGTGCACGGTGGAAAATTTTCGCAACAATTCCTGTACTATAATGTCATCGTACGTTTTAGAGAAATCAATTCGACATCGAAAAATATCGAAAAAATTTGAACAAACGAGTGGCAAAAGTCTTAAAACGATTCTTTGAAATGAAGGAAAAATTACCAAATGATTTGGTGATTTCGTAGGAAATATATTGTTTCTAGCACTTAAACAAAGGGTATTTTGCGTTCGGGAAAATATTTATTCGCGCACTATTAAAAGCCTATCCCAGAAATGACATAGAAAGCACAAAACATGTGTATGCTGGCAGTCAGCGGCACAGACCGAATACAATCAAAAGACTATCCACTCTAATTAAAAATTTGGCTTCAACAAAAGTGGCACCATCTGTAGTTGTCATGATATACTAACAGAGATTGTTACGCAGAAATCTATCAATTATTGGCGGTAAATTTAAAGTTTTTACCAATTTATTTCAAAATCCTGTTTTGATACCTCTCAATACCAAAATAACAATTAAAGGTTTCTTGTCTTCAAAGCCTTTTCAAAGTAGAAACTTTAAGAATGGTAAAATGACAATAACTCAAAATTGTTGCTTCAGGCTTGAAAAAAGTTTAAGAGCCGATTGCTTTATAAATAAAACAAGATATTAAAAAGAACACATTTTATTTAACGAATAAAAAAAAAGATACTTATTTTGATTAATATAGTTTATTATAAAAAGAAATACAATGAAACTCCCAACAATCTGACAGCGTCAAAGATGACAATAGTAATTTACGTTACAAGACCGGAAAGTAGTGTTTTTCAGGTCGAGACAAGCAGGCGAGCCGTAGGCGAGTCCTGGAATCTTGGAGAGACCTGAAAAACACTGATTTCCGGTTGCGTGACGTTCAATATTCTTTTTAAGACAGACACTTCGATATACATTTAATTCTTTATCGGATAATTCAAAATCTGAATTCATATTATTGTTAAATTTGCGCACTCGCGAAATAAGTTTGACATAAACGACAAATTTGACCCAACGTATTTCTTCCGCTACTCGTACTATCCAAGGTGGTACTGTCGATACCACAAGTGTCAAACGATTATATTGTAATATTTATATTTGACAACTTTGCGATAGGCCTCAACATCCTTTAATTATCCTTAAGTTTAACTTTCTAATCTGATCAATTTAAACGTAAGTTTTTCTGTTGTGTGGATTAGAGTTGATAGAGTTTAATGTTTCTCTCATTACTTACACTTTGAACCGTTCGCGTTCCACTAAATTGGACTAAGTTCTATAGCTGCAGTTAAGTCGGTGATGTCTCCATTTATAAATACACCTATGCAAATAACTTGCATGTTTATAGTAAACTAGTTTTAGAATGCTTAGAGTTGCAAATTAATTTAATAATGCCTCGTTTCCAAGATTCAACTTGATAAAATTATAACTTGCGTGAGTTTGTTTGTTAAGTAGACTTAATTAACTGTCTTCAAACTAACGGTACAATTTTGAAAGTGATGATATTATTTAAGAAAAAACTACACAGATACTACAGATCTTATGTACATGTATATAGTCAAAAGCGCTTTTATCGTGCGGGTTCAAAGGTCACTAACCAATGTATCAAATCAGAAAACACAGAGGTTACCAAAATGTGAGACTACAGATATACCAGGAGAAAAGATTGATGGTTTTATTATTTTAATTAACATAAACGTACCAAGTATTTTTATTTTTGCAAAAATTCTGTAGTAAGTACTTGTGGTGATCAAAGATTACAAAAACTATACAGCGTATCTTCTAAAAATATGGAATATGAGTCAGCCAAATTGAAGGACTTATAAATCTGTGATAAAAAGTTAAGCAAATGCTAATATTTTCTAAAAAATGTCAGTATGAATTTGCGAAAAATTGCAGAAATTCGAGTTTTGTTAGTTGTTAAATTTTCCTGTCTCGGATTCTATATTTTTAAAAAACTTTGATTTACTATCGTCTTATTTTGTGGTTAATTTTCACCCGGTATATACCAAAGAAAATCTGGATACGTCAAAATAATTTTTTCAAGATACAAAAACATTTATCAAGATTAAAATTTTCTGAGAAATCAATGATAAAAAGGTTTCCTTTTGGTAAGAACTTCCAAAAACACGCTGTATATAATCGTTATTCCAATAAACTAATAAATAGTCTCTTTATTTAAAACGAAAATAATGATAAACAGAGCAATTTTTTTTAAATTTTATTATCAGAACCAAAAAATGCAATAGTATTTAATCTGATTAACTATTTCAAGAAATAAAAAGAAAAAATGGAAATCTCGTTTCGTTCAAAATTACCACTTTTCTAAATTTTGATTTGTCATTTTCCGTATATCTTTTTGAGAACTGAATACGCTGACTCACTATTTGTGGCTGCTCACATAAAAATCTTCGGTTACATTCTTTTTTATAGCGAAACTCCAGCTTTTTTACTGATTTTTATTGGTTTTTTGTTCTATATAAATCATAAATAACATCTCGAACTTCCATTTTTATATTTTCCGCAAATCCTCAGTCTTTGGCTTTCTTCGTTTGCATTTTTTAGTATTCCTCGGTATTATATTATGCTTTTTTTCATGCACAATTTTCTGCGTAGTCCTTAAACTAATTCCTAGTGCTTTCGCTACTGTTTCCTGTACACTGGTTGACGAATTTCCACTTTTTCTTTCATTCTCGAAATAATCTATCAGATTAAGTAACACTTTTTTTGCTTGAGGATGCAAAAAAACGGAAAATTGTTCTTATTATTCATATTGTCACTTTGAATTGCCAAAGTCACAAAACTGACATATATTTAAATAAAAACTTAGCTGGTGAAAAACTTTTTAGAATCGCTGAAAACTATATACATATCCTTTTTTCTCCTGTCAAAATTGTATTAGTCTGTCTTATTGATCTTACGGATTTTATTTGGAAGTTATGATTAAACGCAATAAAAGAAAACAAAAACTGTGAGTATGTCTTTGTTGAATCGTATGACCCGCATGATAAGACTGCATTTGACTATATCTAGCCTACCTTTATCCAAAGCTTCTCCTAAGGAAGACTCATACATAAAAAAGTCAGAGGTTTTATTGTTTGCAATAACTCTTCGTGGTCGGTTACCTCGATTTTCTATTTTAAATTTAAATATACATTCTACAGCAATGAATTAAGCAGAAATTGTAATAACTGCAAATAAATATCAATTAAGATACTTCGATGATGGAAATCCCACTTAAATACATTTGACAAATTACCATAACGGAAGCCAAATGTACCCGCTCATCGTTAATTCCCGCAAATTCATAACGCGAATTCAAAATTTACCATTCCATTCAAGTTAACTCGTCCAAAATGTAGATGAAGTAAAATCAATTTTAATTTTAGTTTGATTTCACATTGAATGGGAAAAAGTGTAGAACAAAGTGGTAATAGCTCTTTTGCCGCTACAAGTGGCTGGGCTGTTGAGACAATCCAAACCTCATGGATTCATCAATTTTCTCGTTCTAATTAAATATAGATTCCCGTTTCATTTTTTGGTCGACACTCTTTGTCCTCGAGTTTTATTATCCATGAAGACGTTCTTCATAGTTGGGAGAAAATGGAATTGATGAAATTTTTTATACACTGCAAAACACTTTTCTCAGCTGTTCAATTTCATTACATTTTAAATTTAAATTGCTGTTTTTTTTGTTTGTGGACCTTCTTATATCCTAAAATTCCATATAAGACCTTTAGAGTTTCGAAATTATAATGACATCACCGATCTTGTTTCCCATATTGATAATCTAAATTTGAGAAATGTAAAGTATTGTTTCATTTAATTTCAAGTTTTCTCCTATGTATGTATGTATGTATGTCTAAAAGATCTATTGTGCCCCCTTACTTCTACTTAGTTCCTGAGGAAAGTCTCAGAGACTAGTAGCTCATTTAGTCCTATTTCCCCGAGGAATTTTAGGATATCTGCAGGCTTCAACTTAGGTAACTGTCCCTCTTCTATCCAGTAGTCTCCCAGGTGCTGTGCCCTAGGATTCTGAATTTCTGTGCAGTTCGCAAGTATGTGGATGGAGGATTCTTCTTCCATTCCACAAAACCTACAATCTTCTTCCTCCACTATTTTGAGCTTTTTAAGGTGCCCATTTAGGCGACAATGTCCCGTTAGGATTCCTGTTAAAACTCTTAGTGCAGTTCTGCTTTGACTCATGCATTCATTTGATCTCAACAGGTTGTAGTCACCCAGAAGAATATTTGATTGCCTAAGCCCTACTATATCTTTCCAATTGTCAGATCTTCTCTTTTCTTCGGCTTTACCTATTTCTTCCAATATTACATTGGAGCTGATTCCGCAAAAAGGTTCCGGCCCCCAAAAGGGTATTTCAGTCCCCCTCTTTGCTAGTTCATCTGCTATTTCGTTTCCTTCTATTCCAGTGTGTCCTGGAATCCACAGTAAGGTGACTATATTGTTCTCGCCTAGTTCATTAAGTTTGCCTAGGCCTAGGCAGTTTTCTCCTAATGAATGAGTGAATATTTTAGGGACGTTCAATTTCTCTTTCGTTAGGTATCTGTTTGTATATTAATAAATGTGTCATTACAGCAACAGCTCGAAAAAGAGATTGATAAAAAGGTTTTTTCTGTATCATTTGTCCAGTCATTTGTAATCCTTTCTGAAACACATTCTCTTTATCCTTTTTGTACAGTATACCAAAAAAACGAGGCACAGGAAAGTCATTTGTTTAATCGTACCAAAGCTAGAGCACACATTTCAAGAGATTTATGAAGAAAAAAGATACCTTAGAGAGCTATATTTTTTCACGAGAGATCTATACCATGAAATGAGCGATATTTAAAATTTTTACACTGAGAAGATTGGAAGTTGTGAATGTTTATTGCTAATATGGGAATATTTATAGAATAAACCTCGTAAACACAGTAACTACATGGTATTAAGGACTTGTTAACTCACCTTCGTAATTAATATAATTGAATCTTATTGTACTTGGTGCTAAATAAGATTCAGGACATTTAGTCACATTACTAACATGTCAAGTGCAGTATTCTGTAATTTGCCCACAATTAAACTGACATTGATTAATTGGATTAAGGGGATATTACAAAAGGTATATTAAGTGTCGAGAAGGTTATTGACTTATCATACGTTATTGTCATTGAAAGACAATTTGTTTGTCTTTATGGATCATATACAGTGGGGAGAAGTCAAATTTTCTGTCATTCTGACCAATTTGCTATCATATAATATATGATTATGGGGTCTATTTTGTAATACGTCGTTTCCAGACGATATCGTTACGCAGACGACTTATTTGTCAACGACAATTTCTCTTAAACCTATTCTGTAACATTATCGTTCAGTGTCCATTTTAGTGATCAAAATTAACGGCAAATTTTAAGATTGGTATAATTACATTGACAGAAAACGTTCGTCGAATATTCTTTTTCCATTTTGGTGTGAATACAAAAGTTGTAGATCTTCATATTACCTACAACTTTGCCATTTGACTTTTTTCCATAGAATTTGTATAATTTGGCCGAAAATAGAGATAAACCGTTTTTACCCATAATAACTTCCCTTTCCCGACCTCAGATCGCCTATCAATTATTTTTCCTTCCTTTTTTCATAATATTCTCCTTCTTTTCAATGGGTTTCATCCTACTATTATTTTTTTTCACTTTTTATTATTTTTAAATTCTTCTACCCTGGTCTATTATACAAAGAGACATTTTCAAAAGTGTAAACTTAAAACCACCTTACAGGACCTTTTATTAAAAGCAGCCTTTATTGATTGTTTCAATAACTCTCTAGTACTCTATTTATATCCTGTAAGCAAATATTGTCAAAAGGAATATTCATGTTTTACACGCATTATTTATTTAAAACAAAAAAAAGTATCAAACCTTAAAGACTAATCTCCAGAGGACATGACGCAACAGCAGAAATTACTCTTAGACTGTTTAATGTGTCTTGCAGCTTGAATTTAATCTGGGTAGTTTATTTTGCGAGTTCAAATTTAGAATTGTTTCCATGAAATTGCGTTCTTGATTGCGAAACGTATTTTTCATTGTTTTTAATTGATACATTAATTCAAAACAAGAAAAAATAGGAATTAAAGTTAGATACTTATAAATATATTCATTCATAATATGCTATTAGCCTAATCAAAGTACACATAAAACCTCACAAAAAATACAAAAAACTTGAAAATTCAAAATTGGGTATTTAAAAGGGTGGTGTTTAGCATGAGAAAAAGTTTACGATGTTAGGCATGCAATTTTCCGGAAAATCGTCGAGTGATCATTTTTGTTTTTGGTTTTTCGCTCTAATTATTCAAATAATGAATATACAGAAAAACTTCAAAATCAAAATTTGTAGCTGATGCATTTATCTACAAATTTTGTTTGAAAAGTTTTTCTGTAAATTAAAAATTTTACGAGATAAACTTAATTTCAGTGGTATTCAATTCGTGGTTACGCGCGAACGGCCCGTGAGCCAAATTTATTAACCACTCGACTTAAATGTCAATAATTTTGGGCTTATAAAATTCTGAAAAAATAAATAAACTCATGTAAAATGTAAAGAAAGATCTCAACTTTTAGATAGAAATACATTCAAATTCGAAAAAGTAGATTTTCTGATTGTAATATCAGTTTATTATAATTCCTATTTAATTAATACTTATCCCAGCGATAATTCCTTTTGGATTTAGCATTGCGAATGAGCATAAAACATTATTATTATAAAAGCAAAGCTATCAATATTTAGAATTTTGAACGAATGCTTCTTAAAAATCTGTTTTTTTGCATGCTTAATTTTACTTGTTTTTTTAGAATTAATTCAAATATATCTTTTTTCGAAATTAATATAATTCAATGAAACTTCACTACTAAACACTTTGAAGCATCTACTTTCGAAACTACTATAGAGTTTTTCTTAAAATTTGTGAACTTTCTAATGAACCTATTAAGAAGTGATCGCGATACAAAAGAACACACCTATGGCTAAGGTGAGAAAGAGAAGGGAGCACAAATAAAGGTGAAACAGCAGGTGAGAGAGCATGGAAAATCGATGATAATACATTGAAAAATTTAAAAAAAATTCTTTTTTTTCAATGTATTTGTAGATATCTCATTTTAGGACACATTTCATTTGAAATTTTTTTTTCTAAATGTCATTGTTTGTTTACTATTATAAAATTAAAAACATGAAAATTGATGATGTTCAAAAATACTACTATGGAAATTTCGTATATATTTTAAAAACTAATGCAGATACAAAAAAAATGTTGAGACAAATTTTGTAGATAAATTTATTAGCTACAATTTTTGATTTGAACATTTTTCTGGGTTTTCACTTTTTGAACAATTAGAGCGAAAAAACAAAAATTTTCACTCGACGATTTTCCGGAAAATCGCATGCCTAGAATTGTAAAGTTTTTCTCATGTTAATCACAACCCTTTCAAATCAAGTTTTTTGTGTTTTTTGCGGCATTTTACGGATATTTTGTGTACTTTGACTACGCTATATTGGCTCACGTCAAAATCGATTCGAGACGGTTTTATACGAATTTTTCGGTATAAAATAATCAAGTTAATTTACATAGACGAAAAAGTTGGATATCTAAAATAATATTCAAATGAAATTCAGTTATTTATCAAGCAAAGTAATTTAATAGTACACAATTTTTCGTAGTCCATCTTATCTTGAACAATTTCGCAAAATTGTAATTGCGCATATTTCTTGGCGTCAGTTTTATTGATGTCTTAACTTTTCGCATAAAATATCAACTTTACCACTCACAGTAGTAAAATTAATTTGAACCTTCTCCATTTTGTATATAAAATGTAAGCATTTTAATAAGAGAACGTTTTAGTGTAAATGGTCTTTTGTTATTTTTACTTCCAAAATTTTTGTCTACACCCACAATTGATTTATAGAAAAAACTTAACTTTAGTTGCCGTTGTCTCTGTGATAAATTTCCGAAAGATCAATCTTTTGCTTTTATAACGTCAGGAAATATTGGCGTCGTTTCAAAACTGTTTGCCAACATAAATATATTTGGGGTGGTTTAAAACATATTAATCGTGTATTTCGCTTACACATGTCATGTATACATGCTCTTCAAAGAAAAAAGTATCTCTTTAAAAACATTCGATTCGGAATTAAACAACAAAAAGAAATGGAATCCAAATACCATTACCAGACTTGAAAAGAATGCCATTAAATGGTACACAGACTGCTCGAAAGCTAAATAAGGAACTGGGATGGGAGTGTACGGGCCAGGAACCAAACACTCCGAAAACTTGTGAAAAATCCCAAGTATCTTTCAAGCGGAAATTCACGCCATACGAAAGTCTGCATTAATAGTAATTATAGTCAGGCCGCTATTATTATGTTATTTTCACCTGGCTTGTAGATTCCGTTTCACATGTCACGTGAAGTTTGCCAACTGCCTTGCGCAGATATCAAAATCGGTCTTGTTCATCCATGTCGCCTCGAAACGACCGTTTCATGCTATTTACATTACAAACGATGTTTCATGCCGACAGCTATTTTATAATTATTGACATTTGAGGTTGTGTTTGAAGCAATCATTTGCAGTCGAATATTTTTGAATATTTTAAGATGTTTAGTTAGTGTATCTGTGAGTGTTGTGTGTTTTAATTTATCCAAAACCATGCCTCCTAAAAAACTTGGTGTTAAAGGAAAATGTATCCACAGTCAAGGCCGACAGATTCTAATTTTGTGTTAACCTAAAAATGTGAAAACGTTGTAATTTCAGGAACCATGAGAACAACATCAACCGCGGCAATGAAATTAATTACTGGTGTGACCCCTCTGGACGTGTACGTTAAAGAGGTTGCGTTAATGGCCATGTTATGATTGCGCACGGCTGGTGTAAGCCACAAAGTAGGAATGGGTCAATTGATACTGTTCCTGTGGCGGGAAACGCTTACTGCGCTACCTCTGCTGCAGGCGGCCAGTGATGCAATTGAACCCAGGTTTGTGTTTAATAAACACTACAAAATACAAATAAAACAGAACACAAAGTCAGATGCTGAAAATGCAATACGCATATATACAGACGGCTCAAAAACCAAAGAGGATGTGGAATTTATTCCAGATCACTAAGCCTGAGGATTAAGTGGGAAATGGGAAAAAACACCAGGGTAGTTCAAACAGAACGCAACTAATTTGAAGTCGAATATCAATTTTACAATTTGGCGCTGATTTTGACACCAAGTACGCGATTACGGAGTCTAGCAGAAAACACCTAAAATTGTGTGGTTTTTTTATGAGCGTATAGCCATATGAGACCCAACCAGATCGATTAGATACTTCATTCTACATAATGAAAGCAAAAATTACGCCATTTTTGAGAAAATAGATGTTCTTTCGTACATTCAGTTAGGTACTTATCGAGAACTTACTTTGTTTTTGAGACAATATGGTGCTGAATGTACGAAGGAACATGTATTGCTCTTCCTCTTGAATCACTCTATCTATTGCTGAAAACTGCCTTAGAATCCGTTGAGCAGTTTAAGAGATCTAAGCTAACAGACAACGGAATACGACGATAAACCATTAAACTCGCACTAAATAACAAGAAACACATTATTGCTTTTGTTGAAAGGTAAAATGTTTGTTGTTTATTGTTTAATACTTTAAAACTAAACTAACTTATGTCAATTATACCGCTTTTTATATCTACTTTTCACCTATTCCAGACAGTTCTCTACTCTCCCATGACATTTCTGTATTTTTCGATGACATTTCTAGACTTTTATGTAGAAGTCCATAACGAAAAAGAAGAAGACATACATCTGGAATCGTCTAGAACTATCATTGAAAAGTCTAGAAATGTCGTCGGAAAGTCTATTGTAACATATACTGTTCAGCCTGTTACGTTTTTTTTATTTTATTTAGTTAATTTTTGTGGCTCATTAGTCACTTCCACCCAAATTTCTACTAAATTTCTAAACATGCCGTTTCCTTGACGCATTAGTCACTCCAAAATAAAACATTAATTATTATCAAATTCCCCTTCCATTCTTGTTTTTAGAAGGCAACATTTCAATATTTTTTTTAATCTACTATTGGTGAACAATTTTTATCGTCTGGTTGGTAAGTTAATTACTGTATTTAGGTTATTTTCTAGTGTAGTGCTTACTGCTTATTTATGTTTATTGCTTATTTGCTAATTTGCAGTTTTTGTATATTTAAGGAACAATACGAATAGAATAAAACAGATCAATGTTAAGTTGTATTTTAACACGTGGAGTTCGGGTTTTGTATGCGCTATATATCATAAGCTCCTTTTTTGCCAGATCTGTTCTATTCATTCGTTCCTTCCCTAATGTTTCTCTAGTTCCTTATTCATATTTTTTTTCCGCAGCTCTGTAGCCGGCAAGTTACGTTCAGGCAAGTTTAGGTCTCAAGTTGACCACGAGTTTGAGGCAAGATTCATCCAACTTCACTTCTCGTTCCTGTTCCCGTTCCGTGCACGAGTGGAGTCATCACAGCCATTGCCGCCATCATGCTAAGAGCTGCAATAATTCCCAGCCGTCTAAGATAAGTTCCTTCGTCTTCTCTTTAGCCTCTGTAAGATTTTAAATTGGCGTGTTATAGTCCGAGAGCTGGCACCAATTTTTGGGTAGGTATTTGAGGCAAGCTGAAAACTTGTAAGATACCTCTCCTATTATATCCCAACTCGGGATTGCAGACCTGGCTGGTGAGTAGCGGGGCTAAATCAACCCCTTCATTCTTAAAAATATTTTTTTTTTTCCCCAAATGGTGTTTCCAGCTTTCCACCTGTTGCTTCTGTTTTTCATCACTTTCGTTCGATTTAAAAAGCTGGTGGCGTCCAATTTAATATTAATTTTACACCTCAGTGATAGGGAATGGAATAGTTAAATTGGTGCCGTATTCCACTCTCTGAGGTGGAGTGCTCTAGCCTGGGACCTTTTAAGTTACACTATTAACAATGATTTTACGTATTGTCTGTTTCAACTTGTCAACTGCTGCCTAAACGAACCTCATTCTGTCACATTCACTCACTCACTTTTCAAATAAGGAGATTTTATTAAAAAAATATTTTTTTCTTTTAATTTTTTTCTATACAAACCTTCTCCTGGCAATAACGAACACATAAAAGGAAGATTTATCCAATTTGGTGCATTCGATCAAAAGTTATGCTTTGAGAAGCCTAATTTTTTCTGTATTCCAAATAGAACGATGGGTAAACGACCTTTCCAAAAGTGATTTAATTAGTAGCGCCCACAGAAACTCCAACCACATTCACAATAATAAGACTTGTTAGTTCGGGCCCTGAGGTATTAAAATCAGTTATGCATGATTTCAGCAACGTACGAGTGTTGCGTATTATTATAACAGCAACGTTGGTGCCTGTCAACAAATATCAAAATTAACTGTCATGTTTAATTAAGGCCAAAAATGCAGAACGCTTCCTTTGAAGCTGTACCTGGACACAATTTTTAAAGTTGGTTCAGTCGACAAATAAGTCGAGAACATTTTTAGCAATAATTTTTCACAATTTTCGAAGACAGTTGGTCTCAACAAGAATAATTTGCCAAGTTGGTTTCTGTTCTAGGCAATTAAGCACCACGTGTCGACAACTTCTCGTTGGTATGGATAATTTAAAAGTGGATGATGATCCAAGAGGTCTACCAGCAACAGCAGTCACCCAGTAAAACGTACGCAAGTTGATCCAAGAAGATCTTCGTCACACATAGTGAAACTGGACCATTATTGGGCATGTCAAAAACCAAAATTAAAAAAAGTTTACATGAGAAATTATCTTTTAGAAAAATTAGCTTCATGCTGGATACACCTGTTGAATCACTTTATTAAAGAATCTAAACCATTTGAAATGCATTTTTATTTGTGAACCACCGCCCCTATCATTTGCACTCGATTTAGATGACTTTACTCACGTAGTGCAGTGTATGTAGCTACCGCCATCTATCAATGGGTAGCCCAACTAAATTTTGTACTCAATTTTTACTTATCAAACTAGGCAAAACTATATTTTTACACCAAAAGAGTTTGGTTTTCCTCAATAAATAATGCACATTATTAAAGACACTTGCTATTGGAGATATATTGTAGTTAAGTAGTGGTGCCCACCACCCCTCCCACGCCGTCGTTTTCCCCCGCTTTTGGACACTTACTTACATAGCCAAATGTCGTAAAGATGTGCTGCGTCCGAAAGTGAGGCCATCTATCAATGAGTAGCCCAACTAAATTTTGTACTGTATTTTTAACTATCAAACTAGACAAAACTATCTTTTTACACCAAAAGAGTTTGGTTTTCCTCAATAAATAATGCACATTATTAAAGACACTTAGTATTGGAGATATGTTGTTATTAAATAGTGGTGCCCACCACCCCTCCCGCACCGTCGTTTTCCCCCGCTTTTGGACACTTACTTACATAGCCAAATGTCGTAAAGATGTGCTGCGTCCGAAAATGAGGCCATCTATCAATGAGTAGCCCAACTAAATTTTGTACTGTCTTTTTAACTATCAAACTAGACAAAGCTATCTTTTTACACCAAAAGAGTTTGGTTTTCCTCAATAAATTAATGCACATTATTAAAGACACTTGCTATTGGAGATATGTTGTAGTTAAATAGTGGTGCCCACCACCCCTCCCGCGCCGTCGTTTTCCCCCGCTTTTGGACACTTACTTACATAGCCAAATGTCGTAAAGATGTGATGTGTCCGAAAGTGAGGCCATCTATCAATGAGTAGCCCAACTATATTTTGTACTGTCTTTTTAACTATCAAACAAGACAAAACTATCTTTTTACACCAAAAGAGTTTTGTTTCCGTAAAATAACGTACTAGGTAAAGAAAACACAAGTTTTAAACAAAATGTAATTTATTGTAATGAAAATAAGATAATTATTATAAATGTATACGATTAACAAATTCATTAGTATATAACAAATTCAATAGTATATTACACTACAAGAGCAGAAAGTTGAAATTCCTGCAGGGCTCTCAAATTTCTGCCCATAATAGTGTATACTACTTTTTTATTATCTCGGTCGGAAGTACGAAAACACAACCAGTTTCTGAACAAATTTTGAGGTTATAAGAGCGAGAGTATACATAGCAGAACTGGGCATCCCCTATCGGTGTACTCTTGGTGCAATGGTCAAACGAGTACCTTCCAAAGTGAGAGACGTCGGTCCAAAACATCTACCCTTCGTCGCTATTGATTGATCGGTTCGGCACACCAGTCATAGGCTCAGAGTCCTCGGCCTTTAGGCTCTTGGTTGTGCCGTTTATGTGAAGAGACCAGTAGCTCTTATCAGGCTCAACAGTCTTTTCACTACATCCTTCTTGGAGAGATCCTCCCATGAATGTTCTATTTCTAGGAGTCTATATCTCCAATGAGATAATGCTTCACAATCGAAGATAATGTGAGAGGCTGTTTCCTCCTCTTCCATGCACAACCGACAGATAGGTTCATCCCTATATATGCCGATTGCATGCATGTGCTTCCTTAGGGCACAGTGACCGGTGAGTAAACTCGTCACTATCCTTATCTGGCCCCTGCTAAGGTTTAGTATTTCATTACTCAGCGACTACGAGGATTTTTTGGCTAGGAGCTTGCCGTGTTCCTGTTTTGACACGTGTCTCCTGGTGTTTAGTTTGAGTCCACCGAGATATACAACCACGTGCAGCAGTTTTAGATATCCCAAATAATGGTTCAGGACCAGTGAATGCAGTCTCAGACCCTAGCTTTGCTAGGATGTCTGCCTTTTCGTTTCCTACAATTCCCTTGTGCTCCGGGACCCACCCTTCGGCTAAGAAGAAATAATAATTTTTGCACGATCGGTTTTTTTTTAATTCACCAACATTGCTGTCATAAAAGTAGGCAGTAAATACGACCCTAGTAACTTACTTACGGCCCTCGGTCCTTTTATAAGTAAAAATTCTGGATTATTCAAAATTAAAAAATAACGTAAAAGCAAAATATTAAAATAAACAAATCAATTTAATTTTAAATTAATGCATATTAAAATTAATAGAACAGTTTGGAGCATAATTATTAAAAACAAAATTCATTTTACTTTGTTGGTGATATACTTCTTGATCTATGTTATTGGAAATCAACGGAGCTTCACTTGGTATGGAACTACTTGGAGGGGAAAAAACCGATCGTGCAAAAAATAGCGTAAGATATACGGGCCGGATGTTCCCTTACAGCTTTCGGGTTTGGTAACCGCCCTCCGCAAGCGTCGGACGGTTATACGAAATCCGCCTTTATATCTTATATACCATTGTTAACCAAGATTGAAGAATTATTTTTTTTTTATTTAATTAAAATTATTGTATTGTTATGGGTCCTTCACAAATGTGCAGAATTTCGAATTAATCTCGACGTAGGTACGTTGCTCAAAGGAAAGTAACCTAACGCAGAGATCGCAAATAGCTTGATCAATGCATAAAATTTAATACTTTCTGTCGTATAATCGAAGCCGAAACCACGTACTTTCGACCGAGGTAGTAAAAAAAGTATTCACAACATCTACTTAATTACAGTTTTCTGTAATAATTGTCATATTTAAGTAAAGTACAAATTTGAAAATTACTTTTCAAAGAGCAGACCGTTCACCAAGAAGCAACAACTACTCTTCTGGCTATATGCCACGAAGGGTATTGAATTACACTTCCAAGTTAAACGGGGTTGGTATATCTGCAATATATAACCAACTATTCTGGTTTGTAAATAGTGAGAAATTCATTTATATACCGGTCTGCTCTTTGAAAACTAATTTTCAAATTTGTAAGGCGTTAAAATAGTATTGAACTATTATTTTAACATGCAATTTACAATATTATTACTATTTTTTCATATTAAAAAACATTTTTAAAATACGTTGAATTTTGGATGCCATATTCATGGGATGTCTTCGTTGCATGAACATCTTAAGACACGCTGATGGGATGGCCGCTCAACCACTAACCTGAAATGAAAACAATATTTATTTCAACGATCGTTCAGCACACAAGAATTTTTAATTTCACACAAAAACCCTCGATAACTCACAAATATACATAAAACAAGATGTCAGATTATATTTTATTTCTTTGATCCAATAAGTAACTTGACTAAAATTTTAATTAGCAAAATATAATAGATTGCATGATACTATCATGGCATGTCGCAATCAACCACTAAAAGAAATTCAAAATGCCGAGAAGTTGAAATTATTTGAAGCTTTTGTAAACGCTTTGCTATTGGTTCTGACGTTGAAGAGTACCTATATTTCGGTACTGCGCCTGAGTCCAAGCGACAAGGAACATTAGAACAGCCATTATTTCTTTGTTGACTGTGTTGTTTACTCGAGTTTTTTACGTGTATTTTTTGGATATTCGGTTCATTATGATTTATTAGCTTTTGTGAAATTTTTTACATGACGGAATATACAAAATGTCACAAAGAACTAAAAGCAGCAGAACACAAATGTTAAGAAATATATCACAAATACGATAGTACAGCATAGTACAAGAAACTATCCCTAGCACAGGTTTAAACATTACGTTTCTAATAATGGCACAGCTTCATAATATATATGTTGTATATTACACCGTAGTACGTATGTATGTATGTGTGATGGGGTGACTTTCACTGAGACCTAAAAGATCTATTGTGCCCCCTTACTTAGTTCCTGAAGAGCGTCTCAAAGACTAGTAGCTCCTTTAGTCCTATTTCCTTGAGGAATTTTAGGACATCTGCAGGATTTAACTTAGGTAAATGTCCCTCTTCTAGCCAATAATCTCCTAGGAGCTGTGCTCTAGGTTTCTTAATTTGCTGTGCAATTCGCAAGTATGTGGATAGAGGTTCCTTCTTTCATGCCCCAGAATCTACATTCTTCTTTCTCCACTATTTTGAGCTTTTACAGGTTCAGGCGGCAATGTCCCGTTAGGATCCCTGTTAAAACTCTTAGTGTAGTTTTACTTTGACTTATGCATTCATTTCATCTCAATGGGTTGTAATCACCCATCAGAATCTTTGATTGTCTAAGCGCTACTAGATCTTTCCAATGGTCAGATCTTCTCTTTTACACCGTAGTAAAAAAAAGACTTGAATATTTAAAGAAACTTGGATTATTGAGACACGTGGTGTGTGCCTATAATTTTATAATACTGTTTAACAAATTCTTCCGAAAATGGTCCGCAAGACACCCCGAAAATCCCTCAAATTGGCATCCCTGTTGTTGCCGGCAAACGGTACACTAATACCCAGCTGCAGTGCTATCTACTACTCTTCTACGTCACTAGCTTTGGCGCGCTTTAGAGGTCGTTTGAAATGATTTTTCGTCCATCTGTCGCTTCTTGAAATACGCTACCGAAATACTGGTTTCTTCTACGGAATCGTCGAGAAATGCATAAACATCGCTTAGCAATATGACGGCCCAACAATCGCTATAGGTACCGACTGGTTGTCCCAGGACTACTCTGGGAGAGACGAATTCCAGGCAAGCCGGTGGCACAATCACATTATTCGATGTTTGCGAAGTCTACCATTTTGAGAAGAGGAATTTGAAGGGATTTGTCGACCATTATATTTTTGGGCTAGAAATAAAACATAACATGTACTGTGCTGTGCCGTTGAACATCTGCCACTAGAGCTATTGTCCTGTGAGGATATTGTTTCGACGGTACGTAAAAGAAATTCGAATAGAGTTAACCATAAACTGAGAAATTAACCAGCAATACAAATCTGAATTGTTTGAGAAAACTTACCTTAACCTCTAGATGAGCAATCCTTTGCTGCTGCAGCCATTTTATAGCAGATATTAACTGACGTATGATTTCCATTGTCCCATTGGCCGTAGGTCTCCTTATTGCTAATATATTTGAATATTAATGGCCCGTTTAATCTGAAAAATAGAAAAAAAAGCGTTTAGTTCATTTACCAATTGGTGTCAAAAAACTATTAACCAGCTTAAAGCAGAAAACTCAAAAAATAAATACAGTATTGTCGGTGTTGATGACTATTAACCCGAAAATATTCGCCAGGCTGCTATTTATTCCGAGATTAACCAAAAGCGACGAAAATTATCCTTTTTTGAAGAGTTTCCAACAAAATAGTGGGTCATGTAGCAACAAAAAATATATACCGGATGCGGCCTTAAATATCTTGACGATTTGTTTTTGTGGAAAATGAAAAACTAGACTATTTTTATTCCAAAGGGGATTGATTTATTGGGTCAGCAGCACCAGTCAGAAGCTCCGAAACTACGTGCAGCAGTTTTTAATATTCCAAATACTGTTTCAGGGTCAGTGAATGCAGTTTTAGACCCTACCTTTGCTAGGGTTTCTGCCGTTTCATTGCGTACAATACCTTTCTGCCCTGGGATCCACTTAAGAGTTATTCTATTATGGTTTGGCAGAATTAAGAGTTTTTGTAGGCAGTCTAGATCTGAAATGGGGACATGCTAAAGATTTCAGTGCTGCCTGTCTATCTGAGAGTATAAGGATCTTTTGGCATCTATCCCCCTTTCGATGTTCATTTAAAAACACGTATCGACAGCGTAAATTTCTGCCTGGAATACGGATGCAAGCGTGGATTTTGCACCTTCGTCTAGCACCGTGGACTCCAGCTCATGTTCTTATAACAGTTTTAGATCCGTATGTGTTCCACACAGGCTTGGCAGTTTTGGTCTCTCAAGCTTCCTTTTTCTAGTGAAGGGAATTATCGTAGTTTTTGCAGGACTCATTATTAGACATTTCCTCCTACACCACACCCCCGCCGTTCCAGATCTTGTTGTATCAGCTCCAATATAACATTAGGGTATTCTCCCAGCACATATTTCGATCACATCCTCAACTTTCGTTCAACCTCCCCCTTCTACTCTGTCATTGTTACCAATAAAATTTGAATAGGGAGAGTACTTCATTTAAAAGATAATTTTATAAGGAATATGAGGATGTGAGTTGAAATGATGAACCTGCATCTGAATGATAAATGTGCATTTTCAAACTAAAATTTTATATATATTTTTTCGTAATTTCGTTTTATCATGTATCGTGTGAAATATAAAGTGCGTTTTTTTGCTCTATCAAAACATTCCTATCAGAATAACCACTTTCATGAACAAACGAGTTTCCATAAGCCAAACAAACACGAAGGAAAATAATAAAAAAAAAATGAAAACATATATTCCAAAACAAACCGTATTATGGTATAGCAGCGTCGATATCGTCGTTTTCTTACAAGCTGTTGTTTTCATCGTTTGTGTCACCCTATTCCAAATATCTCGTCTCCTTCGTAATCGCCGCGTGTTTTGTCTTATCATTCCACCATTACGCCATTTTAACTTTAGACATGGTTGTTATTTCTGCTTGTTGTATCAAACAAAGACCATAACATTATCATAATTTCTTTATCCGTTGGTAGCGTTACTACAGGGTGGCCGAACGAAAACGAAATAGAGCCATTATCAGGAACTACGTAAATGTTTAAAAAAAACACAGAGACCCGTTCACGCTCTATTGACATTAAATGATCTTCACTATACTGAGTGTAACGATTGCTAATTTCACCCCCGTATAATGTAACTAGCGTAGTCAAAGTACACAAAAGATCCGTAAAATGCCGCAAAAAACATAAAAAACTTGAAAATTCAAAATTGAGTATTTAAAAGGGTTGTGATTAACATGAGAGAAAGTTTACAATGCTAGGTGTGCGATTTTCCGGAAAATCGTAGAGTGAAAATTTTTGTTTTTGTTTTTTTCGCTCTAATTGTTTAAATAATGAAAACACAAAAAAATGTTCTAATCAAAAATTGTAGCTAATACATTTATCTACAAAATTTGTCTGAACATTTTTTTTGTATCTGGATTAGTTTTTAAAATATATACGAAATTTCCATAGTAGTATTTTTGAACATCATCAATTTTCATGTTTTTATTTTTATGATAGTGAATAAACAATGACATTAAGAAAAAAATTTTTCATACGAAATGTGTTCTAAAATGGGGTATCTACAAATACATTGAAAACAATAATTTTTTTTTATTTTTTATTGTAGGTAATCATCGATTTTCCACGCTCTCTCACCTGCTTTTTCACCTTTATTTGTGCTCCCTTCTCTTTCTTACCTGAGCCATAGGTGTGTTCTTTTGTATTGCGATCAGTTCTCAATAGGTTCATTATAAAGTTCACAAATTTTTAGATAATATCATAAACGGTATAAAAAGTTATAGAAGGTTTGCTGACAGACCTCTGATTTGAGTATTTTTTTTAAAGAATTGTCTATTATTAAAAAAATTTGATATTTATAGAAAAACTGTATAGTAGTTTCGAAAGTACATGCTTCAAAGTGTTTAGTAGTAAAGTTTCATTGAATTGTATTAATTTCGAAAAAATATATAATTGAATGAAGTCTAAAAAAACAAGTAAAATTAAGCATGCAAAAAAATTTTTTAAGAAGCATTCGTTTAAAATTATAAATATTGATGGCTTTGCTTTTATAATAATAATGTTACATGCTCATTTGCAATGCTAAATCCAAAAGGAATTTTCGCTGGGATATGTATTAATTAAATAGGAATTATAATAAACTGATATTACAGTCTGAAAATCTACTTTTTCAAATTTGAAAGTATTTTTATCTAAAAGTTGAGATCCTTCTTTACATTTTAAATGAGTTTATTTATTTTTTCAGAATGTTATAAGCCCAAAATTATTAACTTTTAAGTCGAGCGATTAATAAATTTGGCTCACGGGCCGTTCGCGCGTAACCACGAATTGAATACCACTGAAATTAATTTTAACTCGTAAACTTTTTAATTTACAGAAAAATTTTTTAGACAAAATTTATAGATAAATGCATCAGCTACAAATTTTGATTTGGAAGTTTTTCTGTACTTATATTTATTATTTAAATAATTAGATCGAAAAAACAAAAACAAAAATTATCACTCGACGATTTTCCGGAAAATTGCATGCCTAACATCGTAAACTTTTTCTCATGTTAAACACCACCCTTTTAATTACCCAATTTTGAATTTTCAAGTTTTTTGTATTTTTTGTGAGGTTTTATGTGTACTTTGATTAGGCTAAACTGGAATATTGAAAAAATACCCTTAGCGAGCGCAGGTTTCTATCATTACTGAAGTTTTGGAAACAAAAATAATAACTCAATCTTAGCCACCACCTTTAAAGGGTGATATCTCGGAAAGGGGTAGGCTGAGGAAATTTTGTTATAGGAAAGACCCATCTTAATTTCATACGAGCAATCACCTGAATTTTGTCGCATGAATTTGGAAACAACCTGTATATAGAGCTAAAAATGTTTCCAATACAAAATTGATTTATAATAAACTCTAAAAGATTGTATTTTTTGTTTCAGATACCACAATGGAGAAAAAACAAATACCACCTTCTCCCCCATATAAAGAAATCCTGAAAAATAATAGATCAGCTAATGTTTGATTGTTCTCAAACTACCAAAGATGAACAGCACCCGAATTTGAAAGATGGTGAGCACTTCAACCGGAGAGTCTATAGTCTCTCTAAACGATTCTCCGTCGTTTTGGCCAATTATAATTGCTGATCGGAACGATACCAACTTCCAGTCGTGTTTGACGCATGAAGATTCGATTGAATTCTTCCAATTTGTAGTGAATGGATTGTTAATGAACATAATTGGTGTACTTGGAGTGTTAGGAAACATAATTTCCATGATTATCCTGTCCAGGCCGCAGATGAGATCCAGTATAAATTATTTGCTAATCGGACTTGCCAGAGTTGATACAGTATTGATTATAACCAGTATGCTGTTGTTTGGATTACCAGGTAAAAAGACATTTTATTTTTTCATTTATATGCTCATAAAATAACAGCAGAATAAAATTAAATATATTATTACCTTTTTAGGTATATACCCCTATAGTGGAATGCTGTTCACCTATTTCTACGTGGTACTGCCCCATATAGCTCCAGTGGTGTTCCCACTAGCCACAGTCGTACAGACAGCTTCCGTCTATCTAACAGTCACTGTTTCATTAGAAAGGTAATAATAGCTATATTCGATAATTTTTACACTAATCTAAATAGTAAAAGCAATAGGTAAATATTTTTGACAAAAACCTGGAACCAGCATGATTTACGGGGTTGGGATAAAGTATGGAACCAAGTAAATATCTTTTAAACGAAAAGAACGATATTTATGAAAATTTGCAGGTAAGTGCAATGGAACAAAAAGCATCTGATGTACATTCTTTTGTTAATAATATACTTCCGGTTAATGCCATCAACTTCTTTAATTTAAATGGGGCACCATATATATTTTTACAGATTTTGAAAGAGCTTGTTATTTTAAATTCATACATACTGAGTTTAGTGTAAAAAAATTTGTAAAAACGAGGAATATAGCACTTTAATCAACCTCCTTTGGGTTTTTTGCATTAGAGCAAAAAACTATTTAGAAAAACTAATTGATGTTGTTTGTATGCATAGTAATAAATAAACGAGTACTGTTTAGTACGTCTTTAGTTCTCCAAGTGTCAAATTCTAATTGACGGAAATAAATTTTACAATTTAGAATGGTTCAATTAAGTGAAAAAGAGCGTATTGAAATTTTAATGATGATCGGTTATGGCGATCGTGTTAGATCTCATGAAGAAGTGTGTAATATTTTTAATAATTTGCATCCGGAGAGAAATCCTATATCACGCTCAATAGTAACTAAAACATTACAACGTTTTAATACAACTGGGATGGTAAAAAATTTTCTAAAACCTGGAAGACCGCGGACTGCAACGAACGAAACTGTTAATCAAAATATTGCAATCGATTTAGAAGAATCACCTCAAACTTCCACCACAAATTTGGCACTAAACCATGGTATCAGTCGACGTTCTGTAGGAAAGATATTAAAAAGTGAAAAGTATCATCCGTATAAGGTACAGTTGGTTCAAGAATTGTCAGGCGATGATTTTGACCGACAACTGGAATTTTGTGAACGGCTAATGGACATCTGTAATGTCGACAACAATTTTGCTTCTAACATAGTTTTTTCCGAGGAGACAACTTTTTGTTTAAATGGAACAGTTAATCGCCATAACTTAAGGTATTGGTCAAATGAGAATCCTCATTGGATTCAAGAAGCACATACCCAGCATCCACAGAAGTTAAATGTTTGGCCCATTTTTCATCGACGGAAACTTGAATGGTGACAAGTATTTGAATCTACTAAATAACGAAATTATTCCTGCACTTCAACAGAATGGGCAATTACCACAAAATTTTTGGTTTCAACAAGATGGAGCACCTCCCCACTACGATAGACGGGTTAGGGATTTTCTGGATGCGATTTTTCCAAATCGATGGATTGGACGTGGAGGATTAATTTTTTTCTTTGTGGTTATCTAAAATCACGTGTTTACGTTAGACGAACAACAAGCTTACAGGAATTGAGACAAAGAATTATTGATAAATGTGAACTAATACGTGGAGAAGTCTTGGAAAGAGTGACTTAAGAATTTGTTAATAGGATGGCATATTGTCAGCAACTAAACGGCGAGCATTTTGAACATTTAAAGTAATTTTGTTTCTCATTATTCTAAAATAATGAAATGTACACCTATTGTACAACTAACAGTGAGTTATTCCTCGTTTTTACAAATTTTTTTACTCTTAACTCAGTATGTATGAATTCAAAATAACAAGCTCTTTCAAAATCTGTAAAAATATATAGAGTGTCCCATTCAAATTAAAGAAGTTGATGGAATTTCCTGTTAAACCGGAAGTATATTATTAACAAAAAAAATGTACATCAGATGCATTTTGTTCCATTGCACATACCTGCAAATTTTCATAAATATCGTTCTTTTCGTTTAAAAGATATTTACCTACTTGGTTCCATACTTTATCCCAACCCTATGTATATCACCCTGTATATTTTTTGCCCATTGAAATCCTTAAGAAATACTGAATATTTTTCATTCCTTCTATATCTGAATGCCATAATTTCGAAGTTATAGCTACATTTACATTATCTTCACCGAAGCGGTCAATATTTTAAACTGATATTCATTATTCATTGGTAACCAATTATTTCATCACCATATTTTTGAACTACGTCATTGAAATTACTCAAAAAATTGAAACAGTTATTACCGGAAATATCTGAAATACTTCATAAATCTGCGCATGAAGCGTTTATGCTATGGAGACTTCACAAAGAAACGAAATTTTGTAGCTTTTGGTGTTCCACAGGGATCCTACTTAGGTCCGGTACTGTTTAACCGCTTTATTAATGATGGTTAAATTCTCGAATTATTTGCTATTCGATGATGACTTAAGAATCTACAAATCTGTCAGGTGTATGGAAATTTGGTGCCACTCAAAAATTAGTGTACTGATAAAATGGTCGCGTTCATCCCAACAAAGTTGATCAAGTAGCGATTTTTGGAGTAATACATCGTTACATTTTTTGCATAACGTGCTAATCTTGGTAAAACAACATCTCGGATTTCAATTTTTCAATTTCAATTCAGTTTAATAGTTCCTAGTGGTGTTTAGGTATAGTTGAGAGTAGAATTAGTTTGCACTGTTTCACGTTATAATAACAGTAGGCGGCAAAGGTCCCTTTGAGTATTAAAAAGCCGAAAAGATAAACAAGCCATAAATCACTTGAACCCACAAGCGAACAATTGATTCTCCAATTGGTCTATGCAAAATTTACAAGAAGGGTTTGTCCACGTGGACTGTAAATTTCACAGGTTCCGCTTCTACTTTCAGATTTCTTCATCTCGCCGGCAAATTGTGAAACGGTGAAAATTAATTCTCTTCTCAACTATATTCATTTCCAAAATAAAAATGTCTGATGGGAGAAATGGCGACTGCTACCACAGCTCTCACATAAATCAGTAGCTCCTCATTGGGATGAACGTTACCTTTGGTATCTTACGCTAAATGTCATAAATCTGTCAAATCAATATCACAATCAAACTTTTCCAGGTAGTACCTAAGTATTTATGATCTATTTTCTTTTGCAGATTTGTAGCAGTTTGTCATCCACTAAGAGCCAGATCTCTTTGTACATACGGTAGAGCAAGAATATACGTAGTGGGTATTATCATATTTTCAGCAATGTACAATTTACCAAAGTTCTGGGAAACGACAGTGCAAAAAGAAATAAGCGAGGAGGACAATGTAACGATATATTGTCTCAGAGAATCGGAATTAAGAGCCAATGAAACCTATATCCACGTTTATATCCATTGGCTCTATTTGATTTGTATGTATCTGGTACCATTCGTCGCACTGGCAGTACTGAATGCTTGTATATATAGGCAGGTGAGAATACTTTTTGTGATCAACTATGGTTTATCTGAACTTCCGTGTACACATAGAGATACTACAGATAGAGGAAACAAGTCATAGGCCACCGTGTAAGTGGGAATGTTCGTCCGAACTCCAGTGAGAGAGAAAGAGACAGACGATCAGAGTTTTTCTGTCTTTGTCTGTATATATAGCATGCGCGCTATTAGAAAAAGACAGCCTAAGCCTCTGACTTTCTATCTGTCTCTTACATGCTGACCGGTTTCGAGCTGGCTTTTTACCTCTATCTGTAGTATCTCTATGGTTGTACACCGGCACTAAATAATAAGGTCCTCTAACTGCGGTTTAAATAATTATATTTTTTTTTGTTTCAGGTTCTAAGAGCGAACAAAGAGCGTCAACGTCTTTCGCGGCATCAAAAACGTGAAATAGGCTTAGCTACGATGCTTCTAGGTGTCGTGGTAGTTTTCTTCATCTGCAACCTTTTACCGTTAGTCATAAATATTATAGAAACTTTCCACGTAGAATTACCTTTTGCTCTAGACTATTTGCTGCAAACGAGTAACTTACTAGTGACAATTAATTCTAGTGTTAACTTTATAATTTACGTCATTTTCGGTGAAAAGTTTAAGAGACTGTTTTTGATTTTGTTTTGTAACAACAATCTGTTCAGAAGCGGCAGAGAATCACCTGATGGAGTTACTCATGAGGATAGTTTAATATCGAACGGAGACAGACAGAGTTTGAGGTAAGTGAATTAGTATATTCTTTTTTGTTCATCTTACTAACGAAATGAGATCTTGTCAGTTAATGTTTCAAATCAATTAGACAATCCAAATCCAATTCAAACCAAGTCACTTAATATGGACGTCCGGGGCAAACAATTTTAACAGAGAATGATCTTTAGCCTTGGTCGATATTCGATTGTGTTTCAAGCAGATACGATTGCCACTATATCTTGTATTGATGAAAACATCAAAAGAGGATAAACCGGACAAAAAATAAAAATATTCAATCAGCCAGGATCTGCTTAAAGCTATCAGTAATCTAGCAACTAGGTCTAGACTGGTAAAAAACTGTAAAAAATTCTCCAACAGGCTGGCAAGAGACAACAAAGTGTTGAGCTGTTGAGCACAACCCAATCGAATGAATCAAGCTGGTCAGTTTCCTATTATCCATTCAATGGTAAACAGTGTCCAAGAATTTTTTCGTTTCACTTTGACTACTAAATTAAAAACTCCATTGACTAAAGTAGATCCTATTTCCAGCACAAAGCCAAAATATTTATAGGCATGTAAACTTTTGAAAGTCTCCATCTGCTCTTTGGTGCAAAACTGTGTGAAAATACCAAATAACTATTCATATATTTATTAAGGAGTTCATCCTTTTCTCAAATATGGTCAAAATCTAATGAAGGTTCTAAAGAAACACAAAGTCAAACCACACTGGTATATACACTGGAACAAAAATTATCCGATACTCAGAAGTTTGTGTTTCTTCAATTTTCTTGAACAAAGTAAAGAAGCTGACTGTACAATACATTAAATGATATTAATTTATTTACCTATAAGAGAATTGCTTAGAATTATGGGATAATCCTTTAGTTGAAAACTTTTCCACTAAAATAAATAAGGATAGTGTAGAGCGGTTGCGATGACATTAACTGTTAAAATGACGGAATACGGTCATCGATCACGAAACTAGTTATTGCTGTCTAAGATAAATTACCAAAGGATCTAGCGCAATCTTGTATTTATCTTCTTAAGATGTAGAAAATGAGAATTGTCAGTTAGGTGCTTGTTATTATAATGAATTACGTAAACAATGTTAAAATACGACCGTTTAATGGAAAAATATTAAAAGTAGAAATTACAAAAATATATTTTTCCGCGGTCGGGAGTAGAAATCAGTTTCTATGACATCAAAACTAAAACAAAAGTAGTCTATTATTCTTAAGGGAGTATAAGGAAAAACGTTCTCCATAATGTAAACTCCCTTGGGAATAGTCGACTACTTCTATTTTAATTTTGATGTCATAGAAACTGATTTCCACTCCCGTCCGTGGAAAAAATAGTATATACCATTCGGGAGAGATGCTATTTTGTCCTCGGTGCATTGTAGCCCTCGGACTTCTAATTGCGAATTTAATATAGAAGATTAAAATTAACCTGCATACAAAACTCATAAAATTTGTAATATAATATAACTAAACTCACTCAACCAACAAATAGATATTATATTAATAATATTTCTCTACAACACAATTCGCACACGCCCCTGGATGAAATTAATGCTAAATAACCCCAACTTCTTTAGGTCGTTAAATTTTTTTATGAAACAGTGGACCGCGTTAATAACTGGCCAGTTACTTCGTTATATTATGCCAATTACTGGAGTTGGACTATTCGATTTCCAATCCACCGGCTGCTACGTTGCCAGCTATTCAAAATTTTCTTAAAAATAGTAGCATACAAAAAATAGTTTTAATTAATTTTTCTTTTTCCAGCAATTTCAAGCGACTTATTTTAATGCTTACTAATAAATTCATATTTTTTTTAATATTCCCAAACTAGCTTTCTAAGAACATCACGAACAACGGTTTACGGAAGTAAGGGAAACATTTGTATAGTAATCCTGACAATTTTAGAAAATAAATCTGACTACATTGCTTTATTTTATTGTCATTACATTCACATTAGAAACACTATAGCTATTAGATTCACATATTTCCCGAAACAACTATTAATCTATCCCATTTTATTCCAGACTGCATCGACAAAGCACAACTATTAGTCGAAACGGAACGGGCTCCACTAATTTGGGTCGTTCAAATGGATCTACTCGATTATCATCAAACAGAAGTAGCTGTCGTTACGGTAGAACTGCAAGCCCAGGGCCTTGTGTCTATTATCCAGCCAACAGGAACAACAAAGAAATATCTCAAACTACGGTGTTAATAGGTGACTGACAGTGGGACCATCACAATCAAGATCTAATGGAGGATGATGACGTATGACAAACGTCACTCGAAAGTATTCACAGGTTTTACGGAATTTCAGGCGGGTTTGATCAGGGTGATTAACAAGTTTAAATAATATTTTTTATGGTTTTTTTTCAAGCAGAATATCATGGAAAGTAAAAATATGTGAATACAAATTATTCTGTAAGAAAATTTTGTAATTAAAAGTGTAACAGTTGATACTAGAAGTATGCAAACTACAATTAATTATCAAGTTATGTTTCCAAACGACTGTCCAAATATTAGAAGTGTTCTTTTAAAGAACTTCCGTTGATATTCGAAATATGGCAACGTTGAAATTTTTTAAAAAGTTCGTGAGAGTGACATCTGACGTACCATTTTGTCATTTGTCCACTAGTCAGGTGAAGTGCTGTCTAAATTTTCACTAAACTCTCTAAGTGCCAATTGCACCGACTATTTTAAGTGAAGCTTAGGGTTAAGGGCCACTTAAAGTTAATATTTTTGTTGCACCGTGTGTCAAACTCAATTTAAACCTCCCTTAACCTAAAGGCCTGGTTTCGCACGTGCGATGAATGCATGCGTCCGACGCTTGCAGCCGCTGAAGCGTCTATCGAGTGGTTTTGCTTGTGCGTCTAGATGTAACAGTCAGCACTTCGCAGTTTAGTTCGTGAAATCATCATGGAGTTTGTGTTAGCCCTTCTATTTGAAGAAGAAGATGTTGAAGCTATCATTCCGTTGTTAATTCAAAAAAAAAACCCATCATAATATGTACAAGCCCAGAAATGCAGAAGGGACATTCAACAATTTAATTTCAAGGTAACTCATAGATAATAAAACCAAATTTCACGCCTATTTTCGCCTAACCAGAAATCTGTTTCCAGACATTATTTTTGACAATTAGATCTTTATATTTTTCACTTGAGGCATCATAAAGGCATTTGTGAAAGAATACTAATTCAATTAATAACATCTCGTCATCCCGGCTCCATTTTTCACCACTCATGTTGACGGCTCGAAATGCACAATCGCCTGCGTTTTCGCCGTCTGACTTGGTCTTCGAAGCAGTCGTTGCGTTTTGACGTTGCATTTAGACGCAGGCGCTAGATATTGACGCACTAGTAAAACCACAAGCACGTGGTACCATATGAGCAGTCCCTGCGATGAACGCATGCAGCGGCTGCAAGCGTCGGACGCATGCATTCATCGCACGTGCGAAACCAGGCCTTAAGTCGTCAATTTCGGAGGCTTACAAGAAAACTTAAATTCTGTTAACCTAAAAGTTGGTTTGTTGGGTTTTAATGAGAAAATGGATATTTTCAACGACGATTTAGATGTGCTAGAAATAATAGAACGTGGTTTTCCGAAACGGATATTTGTTCGGCCAAATTATTTTCACACAATGGACAATTTAACTTTTTTTAGGATATTCAGATTTCACAAATAAACTGTTTTGTTTATTTTAAGTTTAATAGATGATAGTCTGGAGTTGCTAAATTGCCTGAGATATTTTGCGAGCCCAGGTTTTTTATGACTGTTGCACGTTTTATGCAAACTGATGTAACTACAGCTAGCAGAACCATAGCAAAAGTATCCAGGGAGTTACCGACATTGTATCCCAGATTTATCAAAATGCCAACAACCCAAAGAGAGATCCTGATACACCAAGAAAAATTTTGAGAGACATTTTGCATATAGTTTGGAATAATCCAACCAAAAAATAAAAAAATCACACCCATACCAAACAAAAATATCATAAACAAATAATGACAATAATGGCATATAAAGTCGAAAGATTGTTACCAATCACTTGAATTAAACTGAAAATTTCCTAGAATGTGCATTGATGCCAAACTGCATGGCTAGGGAGCCTTATATTTTAAGGTATATTTAGTAAAGTACACTTTAACAGTGAGTCGGTGCAAATGGCTCTAAATTTCAAAAATCTAAAAATAGTTTTTTTATTCTACCAAATGTCAAATGAATTCTGCCAACAATGTCAAAAATCATAGAGATACTACAGATAGAGGTAACAAGCCATAGGACGCTATGTAAGTGGGAGCTCAGGTGAGACAGAAAAAGACAGACGATCCGAGGTTTTTCTGTTTTTGTAAGTGTATGCGCGCTATAAGAAAAAGACAGCCTAAACATCCGAATTTCTAACTTTCTCATACAGGCTGACGGGTTCCGTGCTGGCTTGTTGACTCTATCTGTATTATCTCTATGATAAAAATTGCTGTCCAAATCCGATAACACCCGATTTCAATTCGTAAAATAGAATGCGATGATCCGATAAGATCGAATTGAAGATCGTATTCGACATCGAACGACTCGATAAAATCATGTCGTGAAATAGAATCCCGCTGCTGACTATTGAATTTGACATTGTACCTTCAAGAAATGTTTCCCTTTTCATTTATATCATAGGTAAATGTTTGATAAAAATGATATTTTAGATTATTCTTCTCTGTGGTATTCTGCTTTGTAAATAGATTGTAAAATAATACTCTAGCACTATTAGAATTGATTGACTGTAACAAGAAATTTCATTAATTTGTTTCAAACCCGATAAACCAACAAAAATTCAAGTATATGGTAGTTAATAAATATTATGGATTATAATTAAAACAACAATATTTATGTTTCATTGGGAAAAGGAAATGCCAAAGCGCTCCTAAAAATATGAATTTTCTATTGCAGTAGAGGCAATGGTAAAGAATCTAATCAATCACCGAATCTCTTACATAACTAGTACAACAAAAGGATGCTTTTCTGCTGGGCTGGACTGATCCATATGATTATAATATAATCAATCTTAAGCTTTAATTGGCCTAAAAAAGATTGAAAAGAACTTGGAAATCCAATTTTATTTACTTCAGACACCGAACTTTTATTGCAAGATTCCACTGATGGAAAAAGTTTAACTGTACTTTATCCAGTTCCGTATTGAGCATTGGGAATACCCTCTGTTCGAGTTCAACTTACGAATCGTCAAAATAATATCCTCACATGGACACCCCACTATTTTGATCCACCAATTAGAACGTCTTTCGCTAGGGCTGTTGTCAGGTGGGGATACTTTTGACGAGGCGTGAATTGAATTTGAAGAGTAGATATTGTTCAATAGAGATAAAAACTAACTTAAGAAGCACTAGATAAATATGTCTATTACTATTTATATAAATCCCTGTACCTATCTAACGGAAAATTTATAAACCCTCATTTAATTTACCAATATCTACCAGAAAAATAAGAATAAGAAATAATTTATGTTGCTCTTAAACAATACGTATAAAATGTGTACCACCAGCTGAAATACAAACAATAATATTATAGATATTACAGCCACGAGTGATACCATTTTTCAAACAAGTGATTTTAAATATCCCCTCACACAAAAATCCAGAGGATTGTGCTCAGGTTTACTTGGGAAGACATGGGTGTGGAGATCCTTTATGGCCAGCATACAGCATTTCAAAACTATCAAATTAACTTATTTTCAAAGAAGCTGTACCAATTTACATACAGGGCTGCCGGACGAAGACGAAACTTAATTTTTTTGTGGGTATGTCTACCTCAAAAATAAAATCTACAAAATACAACCAGCCTCTTTAGAATATTTTAGGAATGTGCGAGACCGTTTCCAACATAATCTTTATTATTGTATGGACGCGGGTGCTTATCAATTTGAACACTTAATAGCAGCTAAACATGATTTAAAGTTCTAAATGTAATTTATTGAAAATGTTTAGGGAATTTCAAAATACACAGACTGTTGTGAGGTGTTCTTAGAATGATTCCTACTTGACCACTGATACCATTTACATATGATGAAAGTAGCGAAGTCAAAAGTACCGGAAAAAAGTGCCAGTCATCTATAGCTACCAGATTCCCATACATCACCTTTTTTGTATCTAGAGACAACTGATACCATTCCTTCGGTATATTTTCTTCTTTCCAGCCCTATTATGTATTTTTAGTAATAGTTCTTCTCCAATTTTACCCATATTTTTGATCATTTTTCAGTTATTCTGTCGCATCCTGGTGCTTTCGCATTTTTGAACTTTTTAATTATTTCCGTGAATTCATTTTTGGATATTTCTTCATCATTATCTTCTAGCATTGTTTGTATTTTCTCTTCATATGATTTAGTTGTGCTTTTTCCGTTATTTAAAAATTCTAAGACATTTTCCGTACATTCTTCCATTACTTTTATATCTTCTGTTGATATTTTTCTCATTTGCTGTTTTTAATATTAGTTATATTTGTGTTTTTTCCAGTCCTTCATGATTTTAAAATAGTTTTCGGTTATTCTAGCTATCCTGCTCCAGTTTTCCTCCGAATTGTTTCCATGTACCAATTTAACCACAAAAGTATAACAATGAAAAATACAAGACAGTATTATATTTTGAAAAATTTTGAAAATTAAGTGAGGTTTATAAATCATACGTTCACCTATATGATGTTCTAGTTGCTTAAGATACCTATTCAACGAGTTATAAATATGTAGGTAAAGAAAATAACTGTCTATTTTTCTCAAATGTACATAAACTCACATATTATAACGAAAAGAGTGTCAACAAATTTGTTAAATCCTGTAAATTATCCTCTATTATTATAGACTTTCATTTCTGTTAAATTCATATCCTAGCTACGGGGATTTTCGTGCAAAACAATTATTTCCAAATAAACAGAAATTATATTTTTGAGTCTATAAAAGGATTTTATTGATGACTACTTCTGCTTTCTTAATAAATGTCTGCAAACTCACCATTTTGATTTATTAAAGCATTTCGAACTAGAATTTTTTTTGAAGACGATAATAAGAGGCAGTAATGAAGTACTGAAGTTTCAGATGCGCAGAAGCTACTGTGACAGCTATCCATTTGTCATTTTCTGCAAAATGGCATAGCTTATTCTTCTCTATACTTGCGAAAGCATCTTCCTCGATTTTTTTCAATTTCTTTAATGCCGAATGGACGACGGTGAAATATCCGACTTTATGGCACTTGAAACACTTTCTGGACTCAACTGATTTTTCAATCTTTGTATATTACCTATTTCTCAATGCACTCGATTCGTTTTACGATGATTTCCCTGGCAATCGTATTTCAATCAAGACCGTTCTATAAGTTTATTGACAAGTAGTTCTTCTATCATCACGAACTGATTTCCATAATAATAAAATAATAATAATGCTTTATTCATCCATATTGATCACAATAATATACTCTTAAACTCGAAATAATCCTTTATTCCACACATATCTAGTAGTTTAGAGTGAACTGACAAAAATCTTTGCTGGAATTAAATTGACTGCTAAAGGATAATTTCATGAATCTATCCATGTATGTATGTATGTATGTCTTTTGGGGTAACATTCACTGAGACCTAAAAGATCTATTGTGCCCCCTTACTTCTACTTAGTTCCTGAGGAAAGTCTCAGAGACTAGTAGCTCCTTTAGTCCTATTTCCCCGAGGAATTTTAGGATATCTGCAGGCTTCAACTTAGGTAACTGTCCCTCTTCTATCCAGTAGTCTCCCAGGTGCTGTGCCCTAGGATTCTGAATTGCTGTGCAGTTCGCAAGTATGTGGATGGAGGATTCTTGTTCCATTCCACAAAAACTACAATCTTCTTCCTCCACTATTTTGAGCTTTTTAAGGTGCCCATTCAGGCGACAATGTCCCGTTGGGATTCCTGTTAAAACTCTTAGTGCAGTTTTGCTTTGACTTATGCATTCATTTGATCTCAACAGGTTGTAGTCACCCAGAAGAATCTTTGATTGCCTAAGCCCTACTATATCTTTCCAATTGTCAGATCTTCTCTTTTTTTCGGCTTTACCTATTTCTTCCAATATTACATTGGAGCTGATTCCGCAAAAAGGTTCCGGCCCCCAAAAGGGTATTTCAGTCCCCCTCTTTGCTAGTTCATCTGCTATTTCGTTTCCTTCTATTCCAGTGTGTCCTGGAATCCACAGTAAGGTGACTATATTGTTCTCGCCTAGTTCATTAAGTTTGCCTAGGCATTCCCACACCATTTTGGAACTGATTACACAAGAACTCAGCGCTTTAATGGCTGCTTGACTATCAGACATTATGATAATCCTTTGCCTTCTAAGATACTTGGGGTTTTTCCCAAGCTTTCAGAGTGTTTGGTGCCGGGCCCGTACACTCCTATCCCAGTTCCTTCTATTGCTTTTGAGCTGTCTGTGTACCATTGAATGGCATTCTTTCCAAGTCTGGTAATGGTATTTGGATCCCATTCCTTCTTGTTGCTTAATTCCGTAACGAATTTCTTTGAAGAGTTATACTTTTTCATCATACCATCTTGTGGCATGTCCCAGGTTGTCTGATTTCTAAGAAGTGAAGAGGTGGTTTTCTTTTTAATGATTCCCTCTATCCATACTAATACAATCGTATCTCATGTTGCTGTAAAATTCACGTTAATATCGTTTATACTCCTGGGGAATATTAAATCAGCAAGTGCCTCACGAACGTTTCGGTATCGTAATATGATTGGACTTCTTCTGATGTAGCTTCAGATGGTCTTTCAGGCATTTTGCTTTGACCTTCACAATTTTAAAAATCTCATCCAGCTAGAAAATCTTTTCAGTCTTCGTCTTGAAATCCATTTTGAATAATATATTCAATCCGTTCAGATTCCTCTTTCAATACTTATCAAAGACTGTTTTGCACGAAACTCTCCGTAGGAATATCTTAACAACGTCAAATGAATCTGCCTGGACATTTAATGGAAACGATATTATTTTCCCAATTTAATACTGACAAGTCTGAATTTTATTTACGGGTTGGCGAAACTTCAATACGTTGTCAGATCAATTGGGAAAATTCAGCAGTTTTGACAGAATTGAGGTTAGGTTTTAGTATGTATAGATTACAATATTTCTAATAGCGGAAACTTCGTCAAATATAACAGCGTGCCCTCAATCTTCAACCACCTGTTATACAATTGAGTTACCCTATGAATGTTAACTGTATTTATTTCATTTTTTAATAATTTGTATGCAATAATAGCAACAAAACATTCAAAGTTTTGGTGCTCAAAATAAATGGAAAATGGGGAATATGATGAATTTGTTATTAATATCAACTGCTTCCTCCAGAATATCCAAGCAGATATATTATTGTACGAGACGGATTAAAAAAGATGTATGTGATTATATTGAATTTTGTAAAAAAAATACCTAGACTGAATAAATATCTTTATTTAAAACAATATAGTGTGTTATTTTTAACGTCAGTTATTTATATAAAGATCTACGAGATTCAGAATGAAATGTTATTTGCAGACAGTGTCTTGATAGACATTAAATTCGAATTATACATAGTCACATTCGCACAAACATTGAGAACTTGATGAATAAAGAAAGTATCAAAAAAAATTCAACTTTCATATCTTGATATTTCCAAAAAAACGTCAAACAATCGAAAAATTTAAATGTTTATCATATGTAGTTAGATTTTATTAAGGCAAGCTAAATTCAGAAGTTTTATAGGCTGTTCTGGAAAAAATCAATACAATTTAGGTATTTTACTAACAGTCTTTTTCACTTTAGTCGTTAGTTTGGTTCTCCAAACTTTTCTACAAAAAGGTATTGAATATTATTAGAGACAAGTCATAGTCTGATTAATTTACTACCCTACCGGTTTTTCCAGAAAAACGATGAACACTTCTACTTATTGTACAAACCCTTGTCTATAACCGCAATTTTAAGATGTTATATTGTGAAAACTCAACCATAAACATCGAAAATTCCATTATCGAAAGAGCTGCTACAATACATTACAATGACAATAAAGGTCCTCGGACTTGGTATTAAATGACAAAGCATGTAATTTCATGTTTTGTTTTGTCTTGCACACCATTCATTTTACTGTAACTTATAATTTTTATGTGTCTGGAACATGTTTTCAAAGAAAAACCAGCACGTAAGCTTGTCATTAAACTATTTTACAGGATGTTTTAAAATGGAAGGACAATCTACTAAAGATATTTCAAACAAAAGTAAAATTATGTAATTATGTAGTATAGCTATCGATATTTTGAATCGAAAACCAATTATCGTGTCAACTGTGAAAAGATATTTCAACAAAGTAGAATCTGTTTATATATAATCCCTAAAGAGATGGGACGAAATCAAGGGATGAGGTTTGCCAAGATCACCCTGGAAAGCTAGTGCCGAAGAAATATTTGGCGATGACTGGGAAAAACCTACGTTTAACAGTAGGATTTCTGACTGGCCACTGTCAACTAAGGAAACACCTCCATACAATGGGGCTAGTGGACACACCTCTATACAGGATGTGTGAACAGGAAGATGAATCTGTCAGGCATGTCTTTTGCGAGTGCTTGGAGTTATCGTCAATAAGAGATGTCTACTAGAGACCTGTCCACCTTCCTGGAAAGGACAGGATGGACGATGACCTAGGAGGACAACTTCTCGGGAGGACGTCCAATAAGTCACATGTGGCCTAAGTGCGGTCGAACTAAACTCACCTTCCCTACACTACAGATACAGATACATACACATCCAGGATCTTGTGGAGTATGGACGTCGAATTTGTTAACTTTTTATTTAATTCAAATAAATAGTGTGACTAATTTGGTAAACATTGGAATATATTTTTCCTAACAGCCGCAAATTAAAGTGCATAACAGACTTAATATTGGAATAAACTCTTCACCACTATACCAATTACCTAGGTCCTATATATTTGGTTATAAACATCAAGAGTGCTTTACTTCGTTTGCTTTATTCAAACCCATATAGTTATACAGATTGCGTAAATTACTTTGGAACCCGGGCCTCGGATTACACAAGTACGACAAGGATATATGAAAGTGAGAGAAATAATAATTGTGCGCGGTCATCACTTTGTTTCATCTTAGGGGTGTATACTTATTTCCCGAGACTGGCCGAATGGTCCTTAATGGGAAGTGAGGGTGTTGAAGAAATAAAAAAATACAATCGTTATTACGTAACCTGTAAATCTTATAATTCATTTTTGTCTACATGATCATTTCAGACCAAGTTGACAATTTCTAACTACAATAGGATATTATTTTAGCCATTGTAACTTGAAAATAAAACAGCATTTCTTGAGAGAACCATAATTATTAAACTAAAAATTCCTTCCATTAATAAATTAAATTGTAAAAATAAAATAAGTAGGTAGATACCTACAACTATTCTGAACATAAAATATAAACTTCCTGAAAAAATAAAAATCCATTCTAAAGGTAAACATAATTTTAATGAATTAAGTGCTCAAATAAACCACCTTCCTGTGCCAGACAATAACCAAATCTGTGATAAAGATTTGATCTCATATCTCTAAGATTATTTGGCGTAATGCTGGCACAAACGTGCTGTATTTTCACCCTCGACAAAAAGTCAATGATAACGAGACAAAAATATCATTTGTACAAATTAATCTGCGCTTCTGGCAACAGCGGTTAAAATAGGGGGGCAATGAGCATTCGGCCAATTTCGGGAAATAAGTATACACCCCTAAGGTGAAACAAAGTACACGCCTTAAAGACCACGCATAATTATTCTTTCTCTCTCTTTCAGCTGTTTTTCTGTCGTACTTGTGTAATCTGGACGGTTCGGATGTATTTTACGCAATCTGTATATTATATACCAATATTTAATCAACAACATTGTTAAGTTTCACATTACAAAAGAACTATTTCCTGTAATGTATGAGACTTGATGAAGTCAGATTGTTCTGTATTTTATGAAGCAAATAATAATGTATGGAAATATAGGAGCAAATATTTTAAATTACAGCTGACATCAAATATAAAATGCAGTCCAGTGTTGACGATGCAAAAATAAAAATTGTAGGAATTTATCATTCAAATTATCAAATTTTGTCAAAATCACCAAAAGGACACCGTATTTTCTAAATAAAAGTTTTATATTCGACCCCAACCTGAGTAAGAGACATTTGAAGACAGTCACCGACCTGGTGGCTGGACACTGCACCCTGAGAAAACATCTGCTCAAAATGGGCTTCTGCGAGAACTTACATGGACTCAGACGGAAGCACTTTGGAAAGGAAATAATACAACCATTACAACTACTGAAAATCCCTCCAGTCAAACTAGTTGCGTACAAAGAAGACACAAACCTTCTGGAATGGAAGTAGATAACATGGGAAATGGTATGGAGATTCAGTTCAAGTGCCTGGGCTGTTGTGCACAACCCGAACGAATGAATGACTGACCCTAGCCGTTTTATATATCCATTCTGCATAATACTGGAAGTTTTTGGATCCAAAAATTATCTTGTTTGCTTCTGTCGACTGTCGATTGTCAGTTACTCATTATACTTTTGTTTTGGAAAAAAGCGAAAAGAATATGAGCGTTTTTACATTAAAAATGCGTTCTTTTTAAAATACTAAATGGTACTCATATGGATTGTGACTGATAATGATAGACAGTTGAAAAAACCAGATTATAGTCAAAGCTCCCGAATTAATTCTATAAAGTAGTCGAAAGAACGCCCTTTAAAACTCTATTGATGAAGTAACAACCATGCAAATTCAAATTACGTCGGCCTAATAAAAATTCCCTACCTACTGAAAGTCGGAAAATAAACTTCAGTAAACTGTATCGTGTTGGCGTTTAAGCAAACAATCGAGGACATTTGAAATGAGATTATGTCCCACAATAGAGAATCTCATGTGGAATTCACGTCCCTCGAAATCTGAAATTTAATTAAAGCCAAACAAGCACGCCATTCATCAGGTTTTAAAAAAATTTTGTGTTCGTGACTTAGTCATTACCAGATATTGTGAGGAATTATGTAGACGCAATCTAGAAACACTGTTTAATGAGAATAGGAACAAAGAATTATTCAAACTTTTTAGCAAAATGTATATTCTTTATTGAATGAAAAATTATACAAAAAATATCATCGTATATGAGAATTTCCACCTTAAAAAGTCATAGAAAAACACATTTATGATATTAGTGTTGAAAGTAACATTTTATTTTGTGATGAATTTTTAAAGCAACAAAATATCTTCCATACATCCCCAACCAAAGTCCTTACCACTTTTTTACTTTTCCAAAAATCAAGGGTTCCAGTCCAGAAGATGCAGCCAACGCCTACAAAAACTTTATTATGAATGCACCAACAGGCGAGTGGAATTCTTGGTTCCAAAAGATGCAAAGATGATTTCTCTCCGTGGAGAATACTTTGGAAAACAATGTATGCAAAGATGATTTCTCACCGTGGAGAATACTTTGGAAAACAATGTTTTTAAAAAGTTATCCACTGTGTTTTTTTAGCTCTATATCCAAAATATGAAAGACAACCCTTATATTGGAAAAATAATAATTGAATAAAAAAGGACAGATGGAAATTTCCTTTTTAAATACCATTTTATGAAATAGTCCAGTCGAATAAGCATTAATGGTGAACGTGAGAGCAGTAGGCAAGATTTCGAGCGGAATCCGAACGCCGAGAGCCTCTCCCGCGCACATTTGCTCTTGTTTTGTGATTTAATTGTCGATACGTTATGAAAGGTAAGTGTGTTGTTGAAAAATATCTGGAAAGTATGCAGAAGGACCTGCATGACAGTATTTTTTTTTTCGTTAGATTATTTTTCGTTTGCCGAGAATCGTTGATCAAGTTTGGGATACAATAACTCGGGATTAAATGGTCCGAATTGAACGTTCAAAACGCGAAAAGTTTTGTTTTTCCAAGTCCTTTAAGTTGGTACTCTCAGATTTTAATTAAAATAAAAAACCGCACAGATATCTCAATTGTTATAAAGGTGAAATTTGAACCACTTTTTTAAACTAACGTCTGAGTCAGTTGAACCGAAAAAATTGTTGATTAGATCATTACATATGATAGCTGTAAGCTACTAGTATGTGTAAAAACATTATTGTAAGTTTAAAAAAAAATTTGTGGCATATATCATCATTCTAACGATGTCTATCTCATTTACATAATGTTACTTAACAATTAGATTACCCAGCAACTAAATAAGATATCAAAACCGCGTTTATTGCATTCAGTTCGTGAATAAATAACGTTTTATGAGAAAAAATATTGATTCAGATTGCTTTATAAATTTCATTAGTATTTTGCGTCCGAAAAACAGCTGTTTTTTCAATTTTTTTTACCTATTTATCCGCTGTGGCTGCAGGAATAGAATTTTCACATTTTGAACCACGGAATTTTATAACAAATCTCACGCTCTATAACTTTGTTCTGATGCATTAAAACGATAAACTCGATACATTTCGAGTAAAATTCAAAAACTTGTCGAAAAAGAGGTCTATTATTGGTTGTTTTGGCTATAAACGTGCAATTAGCACCGGTGGAGGCAACGGATTATCATCTACCATGATATTTTTGAGGAATTATTTCAAAAATCTCTCCTACTGCTCTCACATCCATGTTTTGATAGTTTTTGGGGCCAGCCTGACTGGGCTAAAATTAAACAACACAAACATAACATTTATTTTATAATTAGAACAAAAATCCAATTATTTTTTAAGTTTTAAAATTAATTAAACATATTCCTTTGTATCGACCTCAACTCGAGTGTAAAACTCACTTGAGTAATCTCTGTTCTTTCCGCTCTCAAACTACATCATTCTGGAAAGATCAATAGCTCACTTACGCCTGATTTCACAGCATTTCGATTTATAAATGGATTTTTTCAGTCACCGCCGGTCCATTTACAAAAGGATGGAGATTTAAAACAAATACTTCACGTAATGGGGTGAATAATCGTTATTAAATCGCGTCTCAACACACGACTAGGTATATTTATACGTTTTTTCACACAGAGTACGGCAGAGATTTCGACAGCTTTTACTGTTTGTTACAATTTTTTTTAAGAAAACGTTGAGACAATCTGTATAAATTTGCACATAATTGAACGAACAAGAACGGAAGAGTACAGTTTGGATTAAAAATTTGTTAAATCTGTTGCCACAAAAACAAAAAGCTATTAGAAAAACTATTCACTTTCAGCGATGATAGACGAAATCGCGTCGGAATTCTCAACACAAAGAAAAATTTCAAACTTTTCTAATTATTTGACTTGTGAAATATTTGAAAAGTTTTAAAGATGAGCGATTCTTAGAAGTTCTCTCTCACACAATATCAACGAAAGCCATTTTTTTTTAATAGCACGGTCAATACAAGTAAATTTACTTTTAATTTTTTTATTGCATAATATACCGGTTAGCGTAGTCAAAGTACACAAAATATCAGTAAAATGCCGCAAAAAACACAAAAAATTTGAAAATTCAAAATTGAGTATTTAAAAGGGTTGTGATTAACATGAGAAAAACTTTACGAGGCTAGGCATGCGATTTTCCGGAAAATCGTCGAGTGAAAATTTTTGTTTCTGTTTTTTCACTCTAATTGTTTAAATAATGAAAACACTGGAAAATATTCGAATCAAAAATTGCAGCTAATACATTTATCTACAAAATTTGCCTGAACATTTTTTTTGTATCTGCATTAGTTTTTAAAATATACCTATACGAAATTTCCATAGTAGTATTTTTGAACATCATTTTTTTTCAGGTTTTTAATTTTACGATAGTAAATAAACAATGACATTAAGAAAAAAAATGTTCATATGAAATGTGTTCTAAAATGGGATATCTACAAATACATTGAAGAAAAAATTATTTTTCTTATGTTTTAATGTATAAAAATCGATTTTCCACGCTCTCTCACCTGCTTTTTCACCAGTATTTGTGCTCCCTTCTCTTTCTTACCTGAGCCATAGATGTGTTCTTTTGTATCGCGATCACTTCTAAATAGGTTCATTATAAAGTTCACAAATTTTTGGAAAATATATTATCATAAACGGTATAAAAATTTATAGAAGGTTTGCTGACAGACCTCTGATTTAAGTATTTATTTTAAATAATTGTCTCTTACTTAAAAAATTTGATATTTATAGAAAAACTGTATAGTAGTTTCGAAAGTAGATGCTTCAAAGTGTTTAGTAGTAAAGTTTCATTGAATTATATTGATTTCGAAAAAAGATATATTTGAATGAAATCTAAAAAAACAAGTAAAATTAAGCTTGCAAAAAAACAGATTTTTAAGAAGCATTCGTTTAAAATTCTAAATATTGATGGCTTTGCTTTTATAATAATAATGTTTTATGCTTATTTGCAATGCTAAATCCAAAAGGAATTTTCGCTGGGATAAGTATTAATTAAATAGGAATTATAATAAACTGATATTACAGTCAGAAAATATACTTTTTCAAATTTGAAAGTATTTTTATCTAAAAGTTGAGATCTTTGTTTACATTTTACATGAGTTTATTTATTTCTTCAGAATGTTATAAGCCCAAAATTATTAACTTTTAAGTCGAGCGGTTAATAAATTTGGCTCACGGGCCGTTCGTGCGTAACTACGAATTGAATACCACTGAAATTAATTTTATCTCGTAAATTTTTTAATTTACTGAAAAACTTTCCATACCAAATTTGTAAATAAATGCATCAGCTACAAATTTCAATTCGGAAGTTTTTCTGTATATTTATTATTTAAACAATTAGAGCAAAAAAACAAAAACAAAAATTTTCACTGGACGATTTTCCGGAAAATCGCATGCCTAACATCATTAAGTTTTTCTTATGCTAAACACAATCCTTTTAAATACCCAATTTTGAATTTTCAAGAATTTTTTCGATTGAGAAAACAGTTCGTCACTCGTTGAACAATATATTATTTTACGACCATTTTTCGCTCACAACAACTCACCCATACAGCTATAAAGTATATAATTCGGTTAGTTGATAACTTTTACAATATTACTCCATCCCTTTTTATTATTCCAAGAGTGCAATCAAGCGTTACAACCATCAGCTCAATTTGGTTCATTTGATTCACAAATTCGTGTTTATATACTTTACTCCGTAGATCCAGTAAACAAAATTTTGATATTATCCCTCCAACAGCCTTATAAAATTATATTTTTTGTTCCACGTCTCCGAAAATTTGAGGTTATGTTAAACAAACCGTGCAAAAGGACTCCGTGCGATGAACTTTCTATTTATTCTGGCCATAATATTTCAGAAAACACAAGCTTTTAGAGAATTCGCCTTGTCGTCTTCGCATATTCGTCTCAGAAGAAAAAAAGAATAAAATATTTAAGGTGCTATATATCTTAACGCAGATCAACAAAGTTTTATTCAAATGCAGATGGAGGGTGAGAAAGACTCGTTCCCACAAGATAAATTTTATTGTATTTTAATGAGTTGGGAATTTTTAAAAAGTGGAATCAAAAATTTAAATAAAACCCAAGAAAGAAAAAGGAAAGTCGTAAGAAAACTTCACTATATCCATAATTTTTAAATTGTTCAAAAGCTGTAATTAAGATTTTCAAACTCCCTTACTCCTGGGACACCCTTTATATTACCTATCTTCATGATTAGACGTTCGAGAAAGAGTAGGCAATTATTTGACATTTAATATCAATATAGACATCTATATTTCGGTTTCAAGTAGTGGTTTGAGTCACATGAATGACTGTTTTCACAGTTTCAGTTGAAGTACAGCAAAGAAATTTTAATTTTTGGTGTATGCGGGTTTGAAATTTTGGTGGATTCGCACAATGCGAATCCACCAAAACTTGAACTTTGTTTATTCGCCACACAAATAAACACGATTTGACATAGTTGAAACAGGAGAAGGAAGAAAATAAGAGTTCAGAGGATGTAAGGCCGAAAGTGGTATCCCAGACAGCACAAGTACGTATCTAAAACGGTCCCAGGATGTCCGTTATCAGACATTCGATGTCCCAGGTACGTCCATTTCAGACCCTTAACCGTCCTGAGGACATCTTTTGTTACTAAACCCTGGGAAGTCCTAATTAGAACATTCCAAGTACGTCCTCTAATTTTTTTTAATGGACCTTCTTAGGATCTTTTTAATGGATACAGGAAACATCATTAAAAATAAATAACATAATCAGGGCTATTCACTAAGCAAAGTTGTTATGGATAGCAACTGTAAATTGTCTTCTATAAGTTCCTTGTGGCATTACTTATTATTTTTTTTCTTATTTTCTTTGGGAACCAAACCACAATAATGTTTTTTTAATTGTAAATTGTCGTTATATTCAAGGATAGTTACTAAGCGCGAAATTGGTATTCACTATTTAAGTAAAGTCGCTATAAGAGTTGCTATGCATAATGACTAGTGGCTATGAGAAGTGGTTCACAGGCAACTGCTCCAGAGGTGTTGTTAACGAAAACCACTTGCGTCAGACACCTATTGGATTGGCATGGCATTTTTAGTACATATGGACTTTTTATTAATTCAAGAATTAGTACAAAGGTATGTGTGCTGCTAGACATTTGTCAAGTTTTTAATAAATATACTTCTAGTAATCCTTTCCAATTGCCAGATATTACATTTAAAAATTTGTTTAGTCTAAATAAAGAGATAGCTTTGGAACTTATAAAATGACTTAAATCACTTTCTACCTGATGGACAACGGACGACACATATTCCCAATCACTTGAAGTTGTTACTCATGGATGCTACCAAGCCAGTGTTGGTACAACTTCACATTTTCCAGCAAGCCAAGCATCAGTTAGTAGAACTGTGACATTGGTTACTGAAATCATTTGTGAACATATTGTTCCCAGGGAAATAAGGTTTCCAAATACAGAAGATGAAGTTCGCGAATCCCTGTCCAAGAATTCATAAACAAATTCCATTTTCCTGGAGTAATAGGTTGCATAGATTGTACTCATATTGCACAAGTTTTCAGTCTCATTTAATTGTTTTTCAGCTGGTCCTCCTCCGGTTCCTTTCAACTTATTTTGTAATAACCTCGATTTTGCCTTCACTTTTGATTTGTACTCGATGAAGGTCTAAAATAAGTGCTGATTATTGTATAATAGGCCCAACAAAACACATTATTATTAATACATACCCTTTTCCACTGCTGAAGGGGCTCAATACTACCTTTCAAATATTTCAATTCTTTTGTTAGTTGCATCCACAGTTCTCCAACCTTTGTGGATTTAGCTGGAGATAACTTGCCCTTCATCATCAACTTGTGCCCGTTCAGAAAGCTTATCATATATATTGATATTGTTCATTGCTTGTCGTTTTTATCCTTTTCGGTCTAAAACAATACACATTTAATTTAAAATGCTGATAGAATATCTTATATTAATTGGCACTTACTTTTCTTCCATAATTTCAATTTAGCTTCACCGAAAAAAAAAACAACCACAAAAATATTTGGAGTTTATATTTGTTGACTCTGTCAAAGCAAAGAAACGACCTATTTTCCGCACATCAGAACTATTTTGCGGCGCTGTCACGTCCATTTTCACGTATGGGTCTTGGAGGTTGTTATCATAACAACTGTTGCCAACCGTGTATTAGAGAATAGTAAAATTTCGCAAGTGGTTACTAAGGTCATTACCGAAAGTTGTTAGCAGAGTTGATATGGTTAACAACTGCGATAACCACTTTACTTAGAGAATAGCCCTGAATATCTCTATATACATTTATTCAAATATTTATACATTTATATATAAGGACTAAGGACCAGGACAAAATTCGCTATGCCTTCCACCTTTTTTAAGAGAAAAATTAAAACTAAAACTCCTCATCCTTTGACACAATTTGATGAAATTCTGATAAGTCGCACCAAACAAAAATGTAAAAATATCATTTTTTGTAGAAAAATCAGGATTGAGGTTATGCACTGTTGCATCTTCCATAGGGTCATCTAAAATAATTTGTCTATCATCAACGTCGATGTCTTCAGCACAGTGTACGTATATAGTATTTTTTCTTGAATGCCATGATAATAAATGGGAAAGGATGATCTTATTTTATTCGCACTTACGTAAAATATGTACCACTGGGTTCAATAACACATCAAATATCACAACACAAAACTATACCAAATATAATAATTTACACTTGTCTCTGATTATATTATAGGTACACACAAACGCAAAACAACCAAAACGACCGACGCATCATAGACATAGAGGCATGTAAAGATCACCGAAGGTGGGTGGCGAAGTAGCGAATGTGCTGCCACACATGCGCATTTGATGAATAGAAAAAACTGTGCAAAATTAAAAAAAATTAGAATAGAGATATTACGTATTTTTGGGTTTTTGGTTATTATACATATACCTACAAATTGTGAACAATTGCAATTGTAGTTTCTAATAATGATGTGTATTATTTTCTAGTTTTTGATTCTAAATTGTGCGTCCCTAGGACGTACAAATTAGAACGTCCCTGGTACGTACAAATTAGGTCTGGGACGTTGGGACCAACTAAGGACTCAATATGGACGTCCTAAGGATATCCTGTGCAGTCTGGGATGCAATGGGGCCAAGTTACTAGAGGCAAATTTTGGAAAACATATTCCTTTCAGCAGTGGTCTATATTTCGGTTCTAAGTAGTGATTAAAGTCACATGAATGACTGTTTTCACAGGTTGTTGTTAAAAAAGGTTTCGGAGTTGAAATACAGCAAAGAAATTTCCATTTTTGGTGTATGCGCATTTGAAATTTTGGTGAATTCGCTCAGTGCGCATCCACCAACACTTGCACTTTGTTTATTCGCTTCACAAAATAATCACGATTTGACATACTTAAAACAAGAAAAGGAAGAAAATAAGAGTTCAGAGGGTGTTTGCTTGGAAATGGTTAGTAATCGGACCAAGTTACTAGAGGAAAATTCAGGAAAGTCAAATTTTGGGAAATATATTCCTTTCAGATTTAACTGTAACTCCTACAGAGCAAAGCCAAGGACTAAAATCCATATAAGCTTAGGAATCTATGCCACAGTGTTCCAGGCGGAAGTAAATAACTGCCATAGAACACTGTGCAAGAGAAAAAGCAAGGCAGGGAGTGAATAACAAAACAATTGTTCCTGCCAGGTCAATTCACGACTGGTAAAGGACTGCGTGCGTGCCCTATCTGAGCTAGCAAATCATAACAGACTATTTCTGGCCTGGGTACCAGGGCACAAAGGACACAAGGGCAATGAAGAAGGTGACGAACTGGCTCCAGAAGGAGCAAATGCTCCCTGCATTGGCCCCGAACCCTTCTGCGGTGTAGCTAATACATACAAAACGGCAGCCATTGAAAAATGGAAGCAAACTAAGTTTCTGGAATGGTGGAGAACAACCCCTGAACAGAGAGAGGACAAAGAAGTCATCAAACGACCATCGGCCAAAGTAACAGAGGACCTGCTGCTAAAAAGCCGAAAGGCTGTTAGAATCCTAGTAGGTTCACTGACAGAACACTGCAGACTCAACAGTCATATGAGTGTTATGAAATTGGCAGAAACAGAGCTTTGCAGGTTCTGTCAATAGCAAGGCAAGGAAAATCTAAGGGCTACAAGCTACCTTGAAAAGCCTTTGTTTAGACTATGGAGCCTCGTTGGGAGATTAAAGCTAGACGAAGTACTTTAATTAAAACAGAGCGTCACAATAAATAATCAGATTTCAGTGACAGAAGGCTAACGCCATCTCTACCCTCCATCTAATCTAACTATAACTGTTTCAAATAGTACATAATATAACATTTCCATCCAATTTTACAGTGACTCAATTTCTTTCGGATTCAGTATGGAGTTTGGATATCGAAAAACATTTTGAAATTTAAAATTGCAATAGTCCGAGAGAAAATAGAAGAGCACCTTCAGAATGTGCTTGATAAGTAATAATTACCCTTGAGCTTTGGGAATTATTTAGATTTCAGTGTGCCGTTAAAATCCAAACTGCTAAAATGATAGAACTAATTGGTGCACTAATCATATCCCCCATTTATTTCAACAGTCCTTAATCTGTGTAAACATTCTATTGGGATTAAGATTAAGTAGACCTTCAAGTATGAAGTTTGTTAGGTACGGGTTCTCTTGAGACACAACATGTGATTCTAATTTTCTTGTTTATCGGTAGAAATTGAAGTAAACAAATTTAACACCAATGAAATATTCCAATTCCCCTCAAAAAACTTGCACCGTCATTATAACAGTGGTTTAAAATTTAACTATTAGTTAATTTTGAATTTTGGCTTGCATCGCGATTTAAGCCACGGTTAAACTCTTCTAAACCACTGTTTAACTAAGCCACTGATTTTGGAGGCTTAAATCGTATATAAACTACAGTAGTATGAATTCTAACCTAAAAAACACAATAAACAGATGTGTCTAACCTCAAAATAGTACTCTGTACGATAGTATTCCGAGTTAGTTACTAAAAAATGGATTTTTGGGAAGACGACATATTCCTTGAGGATGATAGGGATATATTGGATATAATTGATATGGGTTTTCCACGAAGGGTATATGATAGAGCCAACCACTTCCACAACATGGATAATTTCACCTTTTTCAAAAGATTTCGTCTCTTAAAACCAACCGTTCTTGGCATATTAGAAAGAATTGGAGAGGACCTGGAGTTTCCTCATGATTGGTAAGTGCACCAAACCAGAACAATGATTTTACAAAACCTAGGTTTTGGTCATTCGTTTCGCGCTGGTGGAGGTTGAATCCATCATTACTTATAGGGCTACGTCTACCCTTGTCCTCCAGAAATTAGGAACACTTTATTTCGCTAACCTGAAGCAAAAACTTCACAAAAATAGGAAATACCGGCGACTGCCAAAAAAATAATATGCGAAATGAAAATAAATAATTTTTTTCTCCAAATGACATTAAAAGCGGCCTGCCAAGTGTCATTAAAATAATTTTGTTACTTGGATATTGATAATGAAACGCAATTTAAATATGAAAAAGTCGATTTTGCGTGGAATTGGAACAAATTTGAAGAAAAAATTATATGTTTCACACGGCAGAAAAGCAGATTTAATGCCTTGGCCTTGGCGATTGTTTAAATTTTAACAGTGTGTTATTTTCAACAGTGAGTTATCGAATACGGTGCAGGTGGGCATAAGCGAGTAGTTGAAGTTACGAAAAAATGTCAAATTGTTGATTACCGAATTTTTTCGATTTTGCATGTTTTTCGTCTGAACAAGAAAGTAATTAAGAAGTTTAGTATTAATAATTCTAGAGGTATGCTTTAATTTATTATTTCCAAAAATGTAAAGCTAAGCGATTTGATTTTATTAAATGATAACAACTTTTTGAAATCTTGGACAGTTTCAACAAGTTGGCAAATTTGGTTCGCAATGGAGGTCTCAAATATGCCAAGAAAAGTGAGACGTGAAGTTATATTATAAACGTGAACTTGAGAAAAGTTTTAGTTTTTCATTAAAGGTAACTTTCTTATATAAAGTGAGTTTTGAGTATGGAGCGCCTGAATAGTTAGGAAACTGCTAGGTCGATTTTTTTGAACAGTTCAAATGATATGATCAAAATAAAAATCGACCTGTTTTTGCATTCTCTAAAAGAAAAAAATTGTCGTCAAGATAGTCAATCTGTACATGAAAGGTGATTAAAAATATATAAAGAATTCCAAAAATTTCATGCATCAAGTAGGTAATGAATTACAGTTTCTAAAATTAATATTAAGTACAGACGAACACCAAATTGGCAAATTCACACCATCGTATATCTCATTAACTACCGCATGTTTTACGGTGGCATCTCATTCTTCAAATTTCTGCCGTCCTAGAATTAAACATTTAAACCGGCCTCCATTGGATAAAGTTGAGAGTAAAACTATTAATCAACGGTAATACGAAGTATGTACTTCGACAAGCCCCAGCTACCAGCATTTGCAGTGCGTCAATATATCGCGGTTGTAATTTAAAGTTTAGTCGAGTGTAGTTTGGTTTTGGAAAACTTCAGTTAACGCCCATTTTATTATTCACACTTTTATAAAGTTTATGATTAAAATTCAAAAAATGTCATATGCATAGAAACCTCACACAAACGTTGAGGTTAGATATTATTTGCGACATTTTGTTGTGTGATGAACAAAATTGGTTTTGGTCTTGCGAAAAAGCATCCTTAGACTAGCAAGACCAAGACTATCCGAGTCTTTGCTCATCACTACTTACGATAAAAATTTTAATTCATAATTCAATTTTATATCATTGGTCAATGTATTGGTCATAGACTTACTGGTTGATTTGAAAGCCATATTGTATTCATACTATCTTTCTCTTTTGGTGTGAACACTAAAAAAAGCCAGCATGATTTACTTAAAAAAAACATTATTTTATATTTTGCTGTTTGTTTGTTTAAAATAGCAGTTTCTATTTATGTTTTATTGGAAATAAACCAATTTTCATGTTTACAATAGCAGTTTTTAAGAATTTTACATTGGAAAAAAAATTTTCTCCAATTTTCATGTTTAAAATAACAGTTTTTAAGAATTTTTCATTGGAAAAATGCATTTTTATCCATTTTTTATATTCAAAATAGCAGTTTTTATTAATTTTTCATTGAAAAAATGCATTTTTCATTAATTTTCATGTTCAAAATAGCAGTTTTTAAGAATTTTTCAATGGAAAAAAGCATTTTTCACCAATTTTCATGTTTAAAATAACAGTTTTTATGAATTTTTCATTGATAAAATGCATTTTCCATTAATTTTCATGTTCAGAATAGCAGTTTTTGAGAATTTTCCACCAATTTTCATGTTTAAAATATCAGTTTTATGAATGAGGTAATTAAGCTGGGCGAAAAATTGGAGACATGATGATAATTCAAATGATACAAATGAAATGGAAAAATTAATTCATAGTCGGGATTATTTAGAAGATTATGGAAGTGAGTCTCGACTGTATCATGTGCGTGCTGGATCATTTTTGTATGGGTAGTGATGAAACTTTTATAAATAATAATATCTTGAGCGTACAATATCATTTCCAAAAGGGCTTAATATATTTGAAAGAAATTCTATTATTCATGAGCGTATGTAGAAATTTTTATAAAGAATCAATTTCTATATCATTAGGCGTACAAAAAAAATTATTTAAAGAGTATTAAGGAATTAAGAATACATGCTGAAGTTTTTAGTGAGCATTAAAAATTGTCGTGAAAATAAGAAAAAATTGCACACATTTTTTTTTCATTTTAAACAACTGGTCAGTTTATCGCAAAATGTACTTTACTAACCTAGCTTTTGTATACACAGTATCGATACTTTCTGGTGCTCAGAGCATCTTAAAACCGAAAAACATGTAATCAATCACTGAATTCCTCGTATAACCTCAAATTTAACAATAAGATTGGGTAGGTGGCGAGATATTGGTCCGGTGGTTGATTGGCACATTTCCAGAGTCTAATGGATTTTCCATAAAATTGCTTTTTTACCAAAAAATACAAGTATTGAAGGAGTTAAAAATTTCAAACCCTCAAGTGATTTAAAAACTAAATTTTTTCGCGTGAATCTCTAAATACCCCTTATATTAACCTCCTCTTCAGGAATTACAAAATAATTCATCTTTGAGAAGTAGCTTGGGATGAAATGGAGGCTCTAAGGCAGACTACTTTCTAAGGGGCGGTAGAGAACTTATAAGCGGACATTTTAGTAGTATAAAATATACGTCTTTTGAGCAGATATGTGAAAGCCTGCTTAAAAACCGATTATTTTGTTGTATTTCACATAATTTATCCAATAAATTTTGTTTTAGAAGATTCAATATGAGATTTCTTCCAGCACAACAATAAACTAGTTTGGAAACCGATCGTAAGATGCACCAGCAATTACTTATTGCGCAGAACTTTTTATAAAGAATCTTTTTTTTCATAAAAGTAACAATAAAAAAGTTTCCCATTTGATGCCGACTTAATTGGACACACTGTACATAGCTTTGATCGGCATTGATAATGATAATGATAATAGAAACCGCACACACACGTGGCTGTAACTCAATTGTATATTGAGGTTAGGTTTTATTTACATTTTATAGTAAAAATGTCACATCAATTTTTATAGAGGATCAATTAAAAATCTTAATAATTTTTATATTATAAAATCTTGTTGGATAACGGCAAAAATCGGATGTTGACAAATAATGCAAATTTGATATGCTTGGATTTGGTGACATTCTGTATACTCAACCAATATAAATTCGATTATGTATCAGCATTACCATACAACGGAAATTTATTAAAATGTTTCATCCCTTGAATTAGTTAGTTATATAACGTTACACGTGGTGATAACGATTATATCCATGCCCGAAAATCCAATTTCCGAAAATATATTATGTTACTACTCTACAAGATCTACATAATCTTCACAATAGAGATTATCCTGGTAGTTTCCCATTAGTGACACATATTTACCTAAGTAGTGACCCAGCAATTTCGCTCAGGTTTCACAATTCACTCTACAACGTCTTTTATAATATCAGCACAGAGAAGGATTTAGTTTCAGTCAAATATAGCGCTGGACATAAATAGCGCTGAACAAAATAGCGCTGGTCAAAATAGCTGGACAAAAACAGCGCAGGACAAATTAGCGTAGGACAAAAACAGCGCTCCATAAAATAGCGCCGCCAAAAGATAATTATGCTTCTTTATTTTACTACTATCTCATACATAAAAATGGACTATAGTACCGAATTAGCATAATTAGGAATAACATATTTTTCATAACTTACAGTCATTACATTAGTTTTCCTAATTTAATTCGTCAATTCAACATCGCTTCCCGACCAGCTTGGCAAGTCTCAGAAAGGAGGTGCTACATTATTCCACGAAGGATATAATTACCGAAATGACAAGCAACGTGAAATTGCGTTTTTTTAGACTTTAAATAGATATGACACTGACAAGTAGTTGTTTACACTTTGATCTGTGTCAGTTGGTCAGGAAGCGATATGTGTTGAAGTATGATGAAAAATATTGATTGTTGCTCTTACTTGCTTTCCGTTCCCTATATTCTGATATTGTTTGTTGTAAAAAAAGGTTGATGCTTAGCGGTGAAACTTGATTTTTCAATCACATCCTACTGTAATAGTTGATTTTGTAAGGATATTTCAGCAGTTTGTTTTTTCACCGCAGCGTCTCGCATTGCAAATACGATACCATCCAAATAAGTAACCTTAATTTTTATAAATGACAGTAGCCAAATTGTAAACATTACTTATGACCTTATGAACTGTCGCTGCTTTGAATTTATTTCTAATCAACCAACGCATGTGACTAGAGGTGCATTATAAATTCACGAATTGTAACTTCGCCGCTTCTACACAATCTTCACAGTAACAGTACAGTCACAGTAAAAGCCAAATAGCAGTTACATTTCGTCAGAGATTGACACTTAGAGCTGTCTCGATCGTAGCAGTGCACTGTTCTTGGATGTGATTATAACATCTAGCAGTACTGCTACAGAACAAAGCCAGATTATCCCTCTGGAATCTCAGAAGGATATGCGGAAAATCTTGGGGTATGAACAACAAACAGATTTACTGGATTTACCAAACAATGGTCAAGCCAATGGTCACGTATGGCTCAGCTTTCTGGTGGACCAAAAGTCTGCAAAAGTCAGCTAGAGCAAAGCTGCAAGGCGCAAGGCTTGCAGCGAACAGCATTCCTGGCCATTACCGGAGCAATGTCATCCACACCAACGGCAGCTATGGAAGCCCTCCTGCAACTGACTCCTCTCCACATTCAGTTGGAGAAGGAAGCCAGGAGAGTAGCTCATAGAATGCTATCAGTGGAGAGGCAAATAAATGGAGAGATTCTGAGGGATCACTCGGGAATACTGAGGGAAATACAAAATCACCACATTCTTGGGATGCCCTTGGCAAGCCCTATAAGGTCCTCATTCCCACGAGAGACCAATGGGATAGCGAAAAAATCTCCTTCCTAGAAACGGACTACGTGATTTACACTGACGGATCCATAACCGGGAGCGGGGCTGGAGCGGCGGTCTTCAGCAGGAAACCCAGAGTTGAAATCACAGGCAACCTGGGTAGGTACTTTACCGTCTTTCAGGCTGAAGTATACGCCATTGAACTGGCTGCAAGAGAGCTGATGAATCAACCTGTTGTAAAAAATAACATATACATCCTGTCAGATAGCTCGAACAGGATAAATTCTAAGCTGGTGATTAACTGTCTACAATCCCTTGGAATACTAGGCAAGGAAAACAGAGTCATTTTAACCTGGGAGGAATGGAGGTCAACGAGAAGGCCGACACTCTTGCAAAAAAGGGATCAGAGTCTGTATTCATCGGACCCGAACCATTTTTTGGCATTGCAGATAGCACTGCTAGATCAGCCATAGCTACCTGGGCGGAGAGAAAAACCTTCACGTACTGGGCAGAGATACCGGGACTCTCTCACTCGAAGGCGTTCGTATACAACCCTTTGAGTACAAAAAATAAGCAGATCCTGGAATAAAGTAGAACAAACCTACGCATTCTGACCGGACTGCTTACAGGACATTGTCGACTGAATTACCACCTAAGGAAGATGAGTCTGGCTCAGACCTCGGATTGTCGGTTCTGTAATTTGGAGAACGAAACTGCGGAGCACATATTATGCTCATGCCCAGCTTTGGGCACGGTAAGATATTACATATTCGGTTGTAGTACCTTAGAGCCGAACGACTTCAAAAAAGTATTACCAAATACAACTATGGACTTTGTCAGAAGCACAGGCTTGTGGGGTGAATTGTAACCCCTAGGGGTGAGCCACAATAGACCCAACGGGGGTCGCAGTGGAGATAGCGGAAGATCCCACTTACATAGAACCTAACCTAACCTAATGGCTACAGAAAATCTTCTCTTTCAATAACTGGAGCAAACGAACAGCTGTGCTGACGTCACTGTTCTGGTTGTCAATGACGTTGATTGGTATGTAAGCTGCACCAGCTATATATACACATATATCATCTTACTTACAGTTTATTTCGGTATTTCCCGACGTATTATAGAATTTAACTTGACATAATTGTGGCTGAATGAGTGGTAATGTAATATTCTGGATTTATCCCACCATTTAACGAATTCAAAGCATGCTTCACACATATATAAGTGCAAAATAATTACGTTTCTTAATAGATAACGTCTGGATGAATTGAACTCTCAAACACATTAAAGGGGTAAAGGACCAGCTATAAATATACAAGTTATTGCACTTAAAAGGAATCTGAAAAACGTTTAGGAATGTTTAATGAAGTTATAGTACATTATTCGTAGATTAAAAATACTGACAGGATTGAACACCCTGAACATATTTTATTGCAACGACCAGAATACTTTTCGAATAATATTTGTAAATATCAAAACAGATTTTCCGGCTTTATTATCATCTACAAATTAAACTAAACTTAAATAAAGCCATTGACTGAATTAACTGAAGTATAGTCTTAAATTTCTTCCTTCATTTTCGATTGTTATAAAATCGTGCTCTTTATTTTTTAAACGATTAATTTTATTCCATTATGAAACTTAAAATTCAAATTTTCCGCTGAAATATAGAATCTCAGATAGAAAAATAAGAAACTCCTGCCACTTTTAGAATTTTTAAGCATATTGAAAATATTAAAGTTTGTAAAATATTCTCTCTGAACTCGCTTTTATCTGTTGATTTTGAATCTTTACTTTATTTTTTGATAGCGTTTTAACGTTGAAAGAATCTACAAGAAATGTATCGATACTAAAACTGAATAGCTTCGGTGAATTATTTTTTTATGTTTTTTAATAAAAAAATCTTCTTGTATAACACAGTGAGTCGAAGTATTTGAAATTAAACTGAACCATGTACATCATAGAAGAGATATAGTATATCTAATATTATTACATGTTTAATTAACTGTTTACGTTGACATGGAAACGTTTTTGAATCACTAGACGAAATGATTTTAGTAAAATTTACACTTTTTTAAATTATTTTTACATAATCTGATGACTTACACCACATTTAAATTGATTAAAATTGTATGTTCAAAACAATACATAGCTCGCAACTGATTTCATAATTTCGGATAGGATACTTTTGGCGCCATCTGGGATTATCGATGAGACTCGATTACCAGCGCCTGTAGAAAACTTTAATACACTTGCATCTGAATTAAAACAACATTCAAATTTTAAAGATGGCGTATGAGAATTTACATAAAAAGCCTACGACTGAAAAGAGAAATGGGGTAACAAGACCATCACTAAAATATTATTGTATTAAGCTTTTTGAGTTATTTAAAAAATTCGGTGATTGTACTTCTAGCACCATCTGTGCATTAGTGATAAAACTTAATAAGTAGCGTCTGCAGAAAACTTTAAAACACTTGCTTCTGAATTCAAACAGCATTCAAATTTTAAAGTTGACGTATAGGAATTCACTAAATGAAAAACATACAACTGAAAATAAAAATAGGATAACATGACCATCACAAGATTATACTATATTAAGCTTTTTGGGCTATTTAAAAAATTCGGTGATTATACTTCTATCCCCATCTGTGTAGTGGAGATAGAACTTAATTAGTAGCGTCTGCAGAAAACTTCAGGAATACTTGCGCCTGAATTCCCGCAACACAATATACAATAAAAAACCAACATTCCAATTTTAAAGTTGGCATGTTAACAAAAAATTGTTGACAATAATACTTGACGGTTGAATAAACGTTTCCGAGATTCTGTAATTCAATAGTGAAAATTAACATTTTCAATGGAAACGTATGAAAATATTATTTTATCTAAGCAATATATTAAACAGGTAATGTTTTCAAAGTTATATCATCAAATATTTCAAATTTATTATTGACACACCAACATTTATTTTCTATAATATTGGGCAAAATTGTTCCTATTATCGATAGTATTGAAAATATTTTTATTAATTTTAGGAAAATTGCTACGACACTGCAAATGTGAGTGTACATCAATTCGACAATGAAGTTAAGAAAATTGATAATAATCTCGATGAGCCAATTGATTTAACAGTCACCTCCATGGATTCAGCTCACCAAAAAAGAAAAAAAATTGAAATCGTTGATTTAACCGCCCCAACCAATAACGACCAAAAAAACAAATATATTCAAAGTTGCAGAGTGAATACAAATTTCGAACCAAGACTAGAAGTGAGTATATCCTTATTATTGGTTTCGCGAAAACTTAACTCGCAGATAAGTGTAAAAAAGTGACTGTAGGTTAATGTTGCATTTAGTTAACTACATGCATATACCTGAGCTATTTTAACTGGTATAGATTAATATTTATGATGAGTACAAGCGTGGTTAGATCGTTTTATATCTTCCTTTAGGCAGTGTTTGTCTCATAAGTGCATTTTCCCAAATGCTACGATAATTTTCTTGAAATAATTAATAAATAATGTAATTTATTTCACATTAGAGCAAATAAGGTGTTCAGCTGAAAATATATTCTTGTTAATGATTGACAGAACGTTAATTTTAAAGGAATAAATTACGTCGCACCCTTTTTAATAAAATTTAATGTGTTTTTTATCCTCCTTTTGGTTCTTAGAGGATATACAGAGTGGAAAGTGAAACTGGAACAAATTCTGTAACTTGATAAATAAAGGTTTATCGCAAAATTCCTGAAACGCGTAAATTTTTATTTTCACTAGTAATACCACTAGAGGTCAAAAAATTTCCGGATTTAATTTGACCTCGTGTGGTATTCGGTAAGAAAATTCCACACCAAATGTGTTTATTTCCAACAACATCAATTTTCGTCTTCATCAATTACTTGCAAAACATAGAAGGTTTTGTCGACTTGATTATTTAGTTACCATGGCAAGTCAGGGAAACTAAGCTAGAAATTATTTTTCTTTTGAATTTGTCAAAAACAGCACGACGTAGAAAAATGTCTCGCTTCGGTCAAGAAAGTAAGGAAAATATTCGCCAGAATATTAAGCAGTTGACACCCGCGAATACTAGGATATCGAAGGCAAGTGTATGGAAGCTGTTTATAAGCTTTTGCGCAGAAAAAGCGTATGATTTCGACAGAGCGGATATACCTGTGGAAGAACTGGCGCTTATTCTTGAAGACTATGCCTTCAACATACGAAAAAATAACTCCGAAGACTACAAGGAGAGTGTTATCAAAGTTCTATGGAACTCTACAGCTAAGCAGTTGCAGGAATATTTTTTCGGAAGGTATAATCGCAAATTTAATCCACTCTCTGACATAGAATTGCTCATGAATTGGCCTGGAGAGGAAATAAAGGAGCGGCAGCAATAATAGAATATTTTGTGGAGGAAACTGACAATCAGGGGGAACCAACAGGACGCATTGAGTATAACCCGGTTTTCTCCAAGACCACCCAATAAGGCGGTTCAAAAATAATGGCCGACAGTAAGTGGCTATAGTACCGAATACAGTCAATGAAGAATTATGCCCAGTAAGACTGTTCAAAAAACTAGTAAGCAAGCGTGACCAACTCATCAAAATGAATCGTTTATTTTTAACTCCAAATCCAAACTGGCAGCACCCCAATTCCAAAGGCTGGTAAAAGAACAGCCCGGCTGGACAAAATACAATATCTTCCTGGCTCAAATCGGCGGCATCAGTGATTGGAATCGATGTCAACAAGATCAAGATAACAAATCATTCTGCGAGGGCCACTGATGTTTCAACTTTAGCCAAAACGGGTATTGGAGAACAGCAATTAATGAAAATAACAGGGCATGGTAGCAGTCACTCCTTAAAACCTTGTCTGCAAATTGACTCGGGCCATCATCAGGATATATTTGACGCAATGAGGTCTGCTTCAACTTCTGCAAAGACAATCCAAGAATCTCTAAATCAAGAACAAGCAACTTCCAATCAACCTGCCATGGTATATAATAATTGCTTTTTTAATATAAACATTAATCATAATGGTCCAAAGAATTTAGAAAACATCTAAGCTTGTAGTTGAAATGAATCAAAATTATCATGTGAATAAATAAAAATTAGATTGTCAAAAAAAATATTCTGTCATTGTAAACGTCAAAAAAATTTCCAGTATAATTCGCTGTTGGGTACCCACGAGGAAAACATTTCCACTAAAATTCATCCGTTTCGATGGTGATTTGTCAGAAATACACGTTCTGATTGGTTAAATATTACATGTGTGGAATTTTCAATGGAACATAATATTACAAAAAGATTTGTTTATCTTTTTAATTATCTGAGGGGTTGCAGTCTAGGAACATCCCTTAGGTACGTGGCCCAACTCCCTACATCCAGTTTCAATTTTGCTAATCGTACTGGTAATTCTGGATGAACTTCAGTAAACAAACGGGCGACTTCAGCCCCCCATATCCGATCATCATTAAACATTTTTTTAAAAGATTAGTCGCCCCGGTCTCACAGACCAGGAGGGGTTTAAAAATAGGAAATGATTTTTGTAATTTTTTTAATAGAATATGGTATCATAAATCGTTTTAGTCAAAAAAAATTTATTTATTGAAATATAACGAAATAAACAAACAGAAAATTGTAACTCAATGTATGCTAAACAAAAAACACTGAAGCTAGATGCTATTATTGTGCTTCTCTGCAGGATGTTTTTTCCAATGCGTGGTACCATTCTTACCTAGAAGAAAATGGGTAAATGTGGGCTCGTTATTTTAATTTATATTATATTTCAAAATACCTATATAAAAAAGAGAAGAAGTATTATGCCCAAAACCTTCTTGCGTATCTGAAATTTCCTGTTCAGAGTCAGTTTTATGAATTACAAGTTCCTCATTGACTTGTTCCTCTTCAAAAACAGTCGCTTCACTTTCATTATCATCTAGTCATACATCATTCAGAAGTTTTGGGAATATACTTGCTCCCTTTTCTAGTGCGCCATCTCTAAAATTTAACATTTTTCTAAAATAGTAATCAAACAACCAAAAAATATCTAGAAATTTACCTTTTTATAAATTTGTACCTGCACTGTGTGTCTGAGACACCTGAAATCACTGTAACTCGACACACTATCACACAGAAAGTAAACTTCGATCGTAATGATAGATGAAGGCACTAGGCAGTTCAGCCAAATACGTTTACAACATAAAAAGTAGTGGCCCGGTCTCACAGACAGTGGCGCGACTACCGGAAGGTTAAAAAGATAAATAAATCTCTTTCTAATATGCCCCATTGAATATAAAAACTGCCGTGTTTCAAGAATTTTGCGATAAACTTTTATTTATCGAATTTGTTCCAGTTATACTTTCCACTCTGTATATCTGGAACTATTGTTAATATACAGTGGGACTCACTTAAAAGCTAAAAGGGGTGCTGCATTTTTTAATACGAGCAGTAAAGAATAACGAATTTGTAGGCGCAAGCTTTCCAAATAGTAAATAGTGCGGAGCTATTTAATCAAACGCCTCAAGATGTATGTGTCTCTAAAAGAAGAAAAAGGAGGAAATTCGTCTACACCAATGAAGGAAAACTTGTATTGGTATGAATAAAAAATAATGTTTTTTTATTATTAATACATTTTCACCTTATAACCAATGCAAAAGTCTTTTATTAAAAGGACTATATTTAAAAGATTACAAATTTTTGTAGCTAACTGAAGATAAGTGTCAAGATCCCCAAACATTTACTCAAACTAAACAGCTTGAAATATTGAAAGCAGCAAAATCTCTGTTTTCAAAACGAACAAGAACATTGTATCATTGGATGTATCCATCAACGTCTAAACAACAAATTAAATCTACAGTTTTAACTTCTTGGGATTCATTGGACGAAGGTGAAAAGGCTTTTTATATTTCGCAGGTAAATTATCACCCATCTAAATTACCAACAAATATAAAGAAAATTTCAATAAAGATAACGAAAAAAAGTAATTTTCTAATTCCCGAATAAAAATTTCAGCGCTCCGCCTCTGTCGAATGCTCTCGAGCACACTTTAAAAATGATATTTCCGATTCTGCGAGGTTTTCACGTCCGTTTTTTTATGCGTTTTTGATTTATTTGTATGGAGAACAATACGTTTTTTTTTCAACATTTTTGATCACAAAAACCGGCCGAAATGAAGTAGCTAATTTCTGCCTTTATGACGTTATGCATTCGATTGGAAAAAACTGTGAAACATAACACAGCAGACTTTCTAAAAATAGTAGCTTACGGTTAGTTTCAATTAAAGTATGTTCATACTGAGACTGAAATGACTAAAACGCATATTTAAAAAAATATTTATAACCTTTCCAATAACGCGTCAAGCAAAAAGGTTTGGGTATGCAAGGAAAACTCAATGAAATAGGCGAGAACAATAATTAATGCCAAGTGAGGGCAAAACTGCACTAAGAGTTTTAACAGAAGTCCTAGCGGGACATATTGTCGATGGAATGAGCACCTAAAAGCAGCCATTAAAGCATTGAGTTCTTGTGTAATCAGTTCCAAAATGGTGTGGGAATGCCTAGGCATACTCAATGATCTAGGCGAGAACAATAGGCAAAGCCGAAGAAAAGAGATCTGACCATTGGAAAGATCTAGTAGGGCTTAGACAATCAAAGATTCTGATGGGTGGCTACAACCCGTTGAGATCAAATGAATGCATAAGTCAAAGTAAAACTGCACCAACAACTTCAACAGGGATCTTAACGAGACATTGCAGTCTAAACGGACACCTGAAAATCCTCAAAACAGTAGTGGAAGAAGAAACCTCCAACCACAAACTTGCACAGCAATTCATAATTCTAAGGCACAGCACCTAGGAGAGGTACATTTACCTATTTTGAAGCCTGCAAATATCCTAAAATTCCTCATGGAAATAGGACTAAAGGAGCTACTAGTCTTCGAGACGTTCCTAAGGAGCTAAGTAGAAGTACAATAGATCTTTCAGGTCTCAGTAAATGTCACCCCATCATACATACATGCATACAAGAGCTCCTAAGAAAGCTCAAAATATTGTTCGTACGTTCCCGAGATAATTGAGGCATTCCATACTTAAGACTCGCTCTGTACATACATACAAACAAACAAACGTTAACTGTTCAAACTTTAAAGTAAATAAACATAAAACTGTCGTAGGTGCTTGGACGATTTGGATTTAGTCAAAGCAGTCTTATGATCAATCCACAGCTTTGTTCGTTGAAAGAACTCCCGCCTCCTGCGGAAAAAACTGAAACACAACCAAAATCTAAAGAGCTACAAAGCGCTATAAGCAGCATCACTTCAGATCCGAATAGAGCACCTGTTTATATCAATTCACTAACATTCGAAGAATTTGAGGCTTTGAGAGAGAGAAGTAAGAAAAGAAGAGGTCGTCCGAAGGTGGTTAAGAAATTGAAAAATATCAAAGAAGATTTCCAGGATGATCCTGAGCTGAGCAACGAGCTTGAAAAGTTTGCTGTTCAGTTCAATTTGAATAAGTTTTATTAAAAATGTATTGATTGTTTGGATATTGGCTAAAGTAATTCTGTATTTTTTTTTGTTATTGAGTATGATATGTTTATGATAATTCTGATTATTTATTAAATTTATGACAACTCCTATCGAAAGCTTTAAACTAATTTTCGTTTGATAATGTTATGTTGGACGATACCAACTTTGAGAGAGGAGAAGGTGACGAGGGGGCGAGGTAGGGTAAAATTTGAGAGAAAAAAAAAGGGGTGGAAGATATGAGGAAATGAGAAGAGAGACGAAAATCAGAAGAGATTTAATTGAGAGGAAAGAAATAAAGAAGGCATTTTACAATGAAGTAAGAGAATTGGTAGGGCAGAGGCATTGCTGTATTAAAGATAGACAAGCCTTGTTTACATTTTGGTTGACCCCAACATATTTAAGACGAGACTCTTTTTACATGATGCCAAATCTCTTATAACAAAAATCGTAATTTATGAATATATTTAAGATTCTAGCAGCATTTTCTGTTTAAAACGTAAGAAAAAAAGTGGAAAGTATTTAAAATATGACCAACCCACGGTCCAGCTCACTATTTTTTTTCGGTTACAATTTTTTATGTTCTATTAATGCCATAAGTAAAATAGTTTACAAATTTTCAGCTTGGCAACCTCGAGCTACTTCTGTCATTTTGGTGAAATTCGTCAATAAGATTTTAATTAAAATTGTTGTTTTATTTGGTTTATGATTGATATTTGTATATTAAAGTGCTTTTATGACATTTATGATGATGAGAAAATGTGTAGTGTGTGAAAACACATGGAATAAGAATGATAATCGTTCATTTCACAGGTGGTAAGGTTATAGTAGCATGAGCGTAGTATAGGTATAAGACGAGGGATTCAACATTTGTTTTCATAATACTTAGAATTGTCAAAAGATCTTCGTGACCATGATTATCGTTCGGTTTATTTTTTGAGTGAATATACTAAGGATGTATAGTTTGGCAAGTTTATCTGAAGCCGTGAAAGGAATGCAGTCGAAAACATTCGGTATTGCCACGTTTAACTATGAAAAAGATAAAGTGCTAAGAATGTAGTGATAATGATCAGAAAATGGACTTTTTGCTTGGATTTTGTCTATTAACATTATTTTTTTCAAATTTCTTATGGACTTCTTCAAGCTCTGGCAGTTGTGCGAAAACCATAATTTTCACGCCCTCCGAACTAACTCAATTGGTAAAATTTATCGAAAGGCCTTCGTTGCTTAGCGTGTGTTCTTCCCTCTCACTTCGTCAATTGACTGACATTGATTATCCAGTGGCGTTGGTATTGTCAGTGTCAGATTTTGAACTATTTTGTATCCATATTGAATTCAAGTACGATTCTTAACATTATTTGTTTTTAACAGATGTCGAAAGAATAATTATAAATATTCAACACTTTTGTTAAAATATCTTGTAGATATACCAACCCCGTTTGACTTTGGGGTGTAATTCAATATCCGGCGGTGCATATTGCACGGGAAGTAGTTGTTGCTCCTTGTGAAGCTGAAAACTGTCTAGAACACTTACTATGAATTTAGATGCTAGTAATATTAATAAAATTGAACAAAAAACCTTTCAATATTATATGAAATCCTTATTTAAAGGTATCTATTAATAAAATAACTTGTCAATGAGCTACGATCTTCGATATAATTTCCACTTATTCAATCGAAAAAATTAATAACGTACATCACTTAATCTAAAAATAATCTTTATAAAATAGTTTAAATGAACCCTTCCGAAATATACGCTACTGTGCGTTGTACTTGCCCTGATTTATGTTGCGACCAAAACATTGTGTAGATAATAATGTGTGAAGGCTGATCTATCTTTAATACGTCATATTGGGCAGAGGTAACAGTGGGAAGAGAAGAAAAGAAAATAAAGAGAGACTTGGCTAGAAAGAAGAAATAGAGTGAGTGCGAAAGGAATATAGTAGCATAAAACCAAAGAACTGGAATAAAAAGTTATTATAAATAAAATAAAAATGGTAAGTAACGACCTGACTTATTTTTGGAAATAGCTAAATCTATTCATAAATTAAATAAAACACATTCCATTTCAATCATGGCATTAGATTTGGAGACGTAAAATTGTGTAGGATCAGTTCATAGAGATCTACGAGAACAATACGAGCACGAAATAAGCTTTTAATTTATATTCGTAACTTAAACTTCGCAACAAGTTTGTTTTTGTTTTCATTTTCGATTCTGAATTTCAGTGAATAGTGAAGGCTTTTCATTAAAACGGCCTATTGTTTCAGAAATTACCTTTTCGAAATTCTTTAATTAAACTTAAAAGTTGTAAAAAGTCAGTGGTATCAGAATCCTTAAACTCAAAAAACGCCATAACCAATGTTGTAAGTTGAGTGTCGAGGGTTGAGTTTATTTTCAAGTTCTGCAAAAATACTGCTAAATCTTTTTTATGTCAATATCGAAATAATTATCAATGAGTTTCTAAGAATTTTCTCAATAAAAGAAAGGAGTCTGGATAGGCCGCACGGATAATAAGAAAGAATAAAGCTACGGTTTCCTAGGAAAGCGTTGCCATACTAGAGCGGCCGTAATATGTAGGCCGTAATAATTTTTTTCTACGCCCATGTCTGTAAACGTCAAAAATCGCACTGACAACATTCCTTGTAAGTGACATTTAACAATAACATGCACGTAATGAGAATCTCATAACATACATGTGCGTTTAGATAGAAAAACTTAGATTTCTTTGTTGAATCAAATTGCAATCAAATTTTCATTTACGTAATACTTTATTTGGTTTATTTACATACTTTTAATCAATTGAAAAACATAAAAGCTCTTAGCATTAGTGAAATACGTTTTAGATTAAAGGAGTGATGCCCCTAAATGTCGGCAACACATTTTACAATTTCCAAAAAAATAATTCGCTTTTTATTGATATGGGAAAAAACGTCATCTCATTTATGGTGACAATTTTGGTAACAAATTATAGTATCCGAACATTTTCTCAACTTTACCTATGAATATGACTGTTAGTAATGAAAAAGATGAAATTATGAGCATTCAGAAGAAAATAGATGGGCGTAGAAAAAGTATAGTACGTAATCCCATTACGCACTCGTGAAATTTACCTTTTCACTTCGTGCGTAATTGGTTACTTACAACTCTTGTTACGTAATATACTATTATCGTCAACGAATATGACGGACGACATAGCGGTGACAATAGTTGTAATAATTTTTTGCCGGGGAAAGTCGCGCTCCTGAAATGAATGATTTTGATATCGCGATGTTAATATTTTTGGAAGACGAACAGAATGTCGGAAAAATCTGAAATTTATAAAAATCGAAGAAACGAAGGCATTTATGAAGTTTTAAAACGCCGCCATCTTCAAGTCAATGATGTAAAATTCAGGGATTATGTAAAAGTAGTACGTACCTGTTTTATTTTTTATAATGTCTGCCATTTCCCGCCAAAGGTTAAGTTTTATTTGTGTTTTTTTGTAGTCCTTACATTTTATATTGTATGACTCCACACAAAATCAATTAAAATTTCGTCTTCCTCCATTGTCCAATCTTAATTTTGATTATTAGTACTATTGCCAGACATAATTTGAAAAATCCAACGAATACCACCAAAAATATGCTTGAAGTCTCACCGTAATGTACAAAAACGTTGCATTCACTGTTTCTCGCCGCTATGCCGGCCGTCTCGATGATAGCGCTGCCGCTATTTTGCATGACGGTGTTGGCTACCGTTTTCTAAAAATCGCTTACATATAAAATGCACGGACAGCGTTTTATTACGACCGCTCTAGTACGGCACCAGTTTCCTAGGAAACCGTAGCTTAAGAGGGCGTTAGTGTTCCATTTGTACCAAACGGCTGGCAGGACAACACCAACTAATAATAAGCCTTCAACACACTTTACACTTTGATTTATGTTTGATAGGCTCCTTCTACAGTTCGCGTTTCTTGTGTAATGTAAGTGAGATTAAGAATGGAAATAGAAACATTTGTGGACAAGAAACCCCTTTTTACCTAGTCTTAAAAATATCCAAAACTGTGATCTTTTGATGATAAAATAATGATTATTTTTGGGAAATTGATCTCCATGGCATGTAAATTTATGAAACATTTAAAGGTTTAACATAGTTGCAATAAGTGTCTTCTGATGAATGAAGAAATATATATTAGTTCAACTCCAGCTGATCGTGGGACCCAACCTACCTGTCAAAGACAGCTGTTCTGGAATGGTTTATAATAATAATAATAATTGTAAATCAAACAGTAGATAAATCATCACAGTTAATCTTGTTTTTCACTTACAAACGGGAACTCAATAATTTGGCAACACCCAGCTTTAGAAATGTCAGTTTTTTTTTCAATCAAACAATAATTTTTATAAACATGTTTATATACATCTAATCTGTATCAATGATAAGATAATACTTGATGAACCAAATCAATTGTCAAAATATCTTTACCTCTAGAATTGTTCAGTTTTTGCTGGAACTTTGACGAAAATGTACGAAAAAAATGTGAAAAGTATTTTGTATTTCACAATATTTATTGTTAGTTGGTGTAAAGCAGACGTTGAAAGAGAATATGTGAGTTTTTTTATTTTTTAATCAGATTATTTGTGTTTTAAGTACCTACTACTGAATGTTTATTCTGAATACATGATAAACGATATTAAATAATTTGCAAAATATTTATATTTTCATAGCACGTGGTAGTTTCTGTTAGTTTGTAACTTATAAATATCAAACCACGTGACTTCTGTCATAACTGGACTATATTGCCAAGCTCTTGAAATACTATGAGAATCTAGTAAATGTCAAATGAAGTTATCAAATATTCTTCTTTTTATTTGGCTATAGGTTAGGTTTGGTTTTTGATAGTTACTGTATATGAACCAACTTGAATTTATTTCTGTATAAAACTTTTATTTGTATGTTAAAAGTACAGCACTAAGTAAGAAATTATTATTTTAAAACCTATTGGGCCTAAAAAGGTATGTATTAAATAGTTGTAAAATTCAAGATTCATTTTAATAAAAACAAATTCATATTGTGGTTTATTTTTCTTGGAAATCCACTGTGTGGATATGTGTCATATTCTAGGAAACTATGATTAGGAACATTATTAAATAATTGTTCTTCCTCCAATTTCAGCAGTAACATTTCTAAAGTGACATAGATTATCTGTAAATAAATTGTGCAAATATAATTGCTAAGTATTATGAATAGTGTAACAGAATACAATAAATACAGTTGATTGAGTATAATATTAAACTCGTACTTACTTGCTTCATACATGCTGTAAATAGTCAGGAATAGATGGATAGTATATACATCAACCATTGCAGTGTTATTAAGTTTCATTTATACGTTAACTTTGACAACTCATCACTGCTTGTGAAAATTTACTCAGTTTTTCGCAGTTTTTTATAACAAGGTGATGAAATAATCGAAAAATTGAATGATCAATATTAAACTGTCACAACATAACCTTAAAAATGTCAAGACGTCAACTGTACCAGATAAACCATTTTAATGGCGGCAACAGCGGGCATTTTTGCCAACATATAAAGTTTTTAGTACGACTTATGTTAGTTTGAGTTTAATAATTAAGTAACCCACATTATTATTACATATGAAATCAATTACGAAACCTTTCTTTAAGCATATATTCATATTTTTTGATAACATGCGACCTATAAATTTCAATATTTATTCGGATTAAGGCTGTAAAACATACTGAATGACAGCAGCAAAAGAATGACATAATACAAGCGAACGTCTTTTTTTTGGCACTTTGATCACGTGGGTTGATATTTATAAGTTACGAACTATAGTTTTATTTTTTACTCCATTTGAATTTAATGTATTTTATACTGAATTACATTTAACGTACCCACAATAAATAAAATTAGTTTGCCGCGTTCACTTTAAACTAGGTTTTTAACTGATAATATTATTGAATTTACTGTTTGGACCCTTACTTTGTGGAATCCATTAATATTACTATTTTAAATCTCGAAATAATTATCAATAGAATTTTCATATATTTTTCATCATACTGGAATTAATTAGAAGCAGTTCATTTAAAATAGTATTAATATTATTGCTTTCCAGTATTGTGAAAATTTGATTTAAAATTATCAAAAATTCTCGCAATTTTAACTGCTTGCGATGGAACAAAATGTAAAAGCAGCTGGAAAAGTAGTTTCGTTTATTCTGAGGTTATGTTAACCTGTTTTCAGAGACCATTCCCAAACACATTATTTTGATAAGTCGGCCATATAGGGCTGGGTCCCCCGATCAGCTGGCGTTGAAGTTTGTTTGTTTTGACATGTGTAAGTCAGTTGTCAGACATACTTTGTAGAACAATGTCAATGTAATGTATCATATTTTATTCAAATAATGGAAATAAATCACACATAGCGCAGTCAGTAAACTGTTTCTGAATTGAATTAAATAATAATTAAAATGTCAGACGACGAAAAAAGCAATCAACAAAGGAGCTACTTGATTCGAGAGCAACAGATTTAGGTGCACAGAAAGATTATTAAATATTCACCTCGCTTGGTTGAATCAGCCGGTAATCGACAAAAGGATACCTTATCTCTTGCTCCTCGCATTCCACACTTATAAACACTAAAAAACGATGGCATTTTAGATCATTTTAAGAACTGATTACTAATTAAAGTCGAACTATCATTCGTTGTTTACCAGTAAACAATGAAAACTGAATAGAATATGACATGACTCCTCCACAGCAATATGGCCCGACCTGTCAGTGACGTTATTCTAGAATGGTCGGCCACATTGTTCTGGTGGGCAACCGATCATTTGGAGTAGAGTTTTGTGTGTTTTGGCATGTGCTGTGAGTTAATTGGTTGTAAGACAGTATTTGTAGAACAATGTTGATATTTATATTTTATTTAAATAATAAAACTTTAGTGTCTCTGTGGAAAGGCTCTTGGACGCACATAATTAACCCCATATTTATCTTATATTAATTAGAGCCTAGCTGTTATCCGTTGTAGGAAGAAAAAAGTGTATAATAACCTCAAAAAATAATTTATTGAAACAGAATATATTAAGTTTATTATTACTTAAAATGAAGATACCGAAAGTGAGAAAAAAACTATATGAATCACGATCAATAGAGGAGTTCAGTCTAAGGTCAGTGTGGCCAACAAAAAGTGAGTTTTCTGACAATAATGACAGTTAATGTCTTCCATTCAAAACATAAGATTTTCGCAGGTTTTTTATCCCTTTGTATGCAACAGAAATGGCACCAAACCAATAAAATTGCAATAGCAACAAATTGCGGAAACTAATTAGCTGGGTCTTAACTGCGCATACTTTCGATCAGGAAGTCTCGCGTCTTGCATTTTATTTATAGAAAACAGAGAGCTAGTAGTTAATTTTGGTTTGATAGTAGAAAAAATCTTGTGCGTATTTAGAGCAGAAAGTCTTTTGGTAGTTTCGACAGAAGTACCACTTTCTGCTCTTGATACACAAATAGCTATTAATTTTAACTTTCCTCGCATGGGATTTTTCACTTAAAATGATCTATTATGAATTGTAAAATGGGAACAATTCTGGATCTTTTTCTCGGGTGCTGGTGTTTCCGACAAATTCTCACTTATTGTTAATAAGTTATTATTTGTAGTAGATGTTGAGGGAACAGGAACAGAATCAACTACTACATTTTGCTATAGTTATTTTGGGTATGCCTACTGTCACTTTGGCTATGATTTATGTCACTTTGGCTATGCCTTATGCTAGAGCGCTGTAGACATAGGTATTTTCGTCCGCCATTTTGGTGCCTTGTTGAACGTTGACGTTGTTGTTGTGATAGTCAAGTATTTGACATGAGATTCGGTATTTCTTCTGAGACGTGGCCAGCATCCATTCGTTGCACTTTCTCAATTTTTTGGTGTTAATAGTCTGAAGGAAAATTGGTAAAATAAAATGTTCTGTTCAATATCAAAAATGTTTCAACACTATGTCCACTCGACACATCACAAAACAATAAAATTCAGGCACCAAAATGGCGGATGAGAATACTCATCTCTTTAGAGCTTTACTTATGCCACTTTTCCCATAATTTTTGCGGCTATGAGAAATTGTTATATTTGCGTATTATAACTAATGTGCAAAATAGTGTTTTGGATGGTGATTGCAGGAAAAATTTTTGTTGTTTATTTGACAAAATATCAAAATCAAGGGAAATTCTGATACAAATATTAAAAAATGCAAATAAATACATCTTTAAGTAAGTACCTATACTTATTGGGGTGGGAAAAATATTTTCCAAATGCTTCTACCTAAATATTATTAACAAATATAATTTCAATTTGTTTGAATTTTGATAAGGACTGTTTTTTTTTTGTTGAATTCCCAGCAAAACAATTATATCCTTATCTCAATATACACATCAGTTAAAGGATTTCTTTAAATTATATTTTCACGAGTTAAAAATAATCTTTTGCAAACTAAAACTTTGTTGATAGAACATACAGTAAACATGCTAAATGGTTACTGACACTCGACTGATAATATTTAACAAAAATCTAATCAATATATCTGTAGATAAACGTCATGGCTAATATTCCAAAGGCTGGATGTGAAGCAAAGTTGGTAAAGCTTCATTAAAATATAATATACCTAGTAGTTATTTATTCTTGGTTAAGTAAGATTTGATATACAGATTGCGAAAGGGTTTTTCGAACCGTAGGATTTACACAATCACGACAAGGAAAATATGAGAAAAACAACTTGAAAGAGAGAGAAAGAACAACTGTGCGTGGCCAGCGAGGGCGTGTATTTAGTTCCAGAGGCCGGCCGAATGTCCACTGCCCCCCATTTCAACTGCTGTTGCCAGAAGCGCAGACTAATTTGTACAAATGATATTTTTCTCTCGTCATCGTTGACTCCTTTTTAAACTCATGCACTATTAGGCAAAACCAAACACCTCCATCCGGTAACAGGAAATTTGCATAATGTTTTCTGAATTATTAGTAGATTATTCTCTATCCGATTGACGATCCTGAATCTTGTTGAACTATAGCCGAGGCGATAGAGATTCGCTTATAGAGTACCACTAACCAAGTATAGCGATTCTTTTCGTTTGCTTATTCTTTATCTTTTTCCTTAAAATACAAATTACAGAGTGCCAGCCCAGTTTACCTGTAAATGGAGCCTCGGCTCTTCAAAACAGGTAATTGCATCCAAATATCGTCATTGGATGAAAGATATGTTTGATTTACCAAAATAAATAACAAAAAGTATAAAAGATATGTCACAATTGACATTATTGACAACTTTCAGCCAACCAGACATGACCTTTATAAATATCGATATTTACATCCATTTATCCAATTTGAAGAACCTTCACATGATAAATTAGTAGTAAAATTTCCCTTTCCCAGCGGTAGTAAAATATATAATATATAATAGGAAAATTGGCGACTTACATCATTCAGTTAACAAAACACGTACTCGTTGAGCAGGAAATTGATTATTTATCGTTCTGGTAGCGATTGGGATGAACGCGACTCAGTTATGAAGGTCGTATAAGAATTTTTTATTTTTTTTAGATCCTAGATCAACAATATTATGAGAGTTTGGGGTTTAGTGGACCGAAGCCAACTTTCACGAAAAAATTCTATGTAGCAAACATAGATGGAATTTCAATGGAACTGGAGAACCCCATTTTACTGGATAACTGCCACTCTTTGGATACAGTTTTTGAAATTAACGCAAGTAAGTATCAAATGCTACAAAATAAACTGGGTAAACAAAATCAAACATAAATATCAGAAACAAGTTTATTATTACCTACATATCAAACACTTGTTTAGTTAAGTTAAATTATTGTCGTGTTATTGTTTATAAATTGTAATAATAAAGTTGTTTTTGATACTTATGAAAAAACAGTACAGTTAAATAATTCAATATTTTGAAATTGACATTTTAAAGGGTGGCTGTATCTTCCAAACTGAAATGTTTACAAATAGATGCAAGGAGGTAGAAATATTTATGTCAGTATCGTCAGTATTTTCTTAAATGTAAAAAAGTTGGAGGAGTGAAAAGAGTGCTGACCCCCTTTGAAATTCCATAATAAATAAAAATAAATGAACGCCACTATTTCCAGTTTATGGGTGCCAGACTTTAGCGTAGTAAAAGTACACAAAATATCCCTAAAATTCCGCAAAAAACACTAAAAAGTTGAAAATTCAAAATTGAGTATTTAAAAGGGTTGTGATTAACATGAGAAAAACTTTACTATGCTAGGCATGCGATTTTCTGAAAAATCGTCGAGTGAAAATTTTTTTTTTTGTTTTTTCGCTCTAATTGTTTTGATGAAAACACAAAAAATTTGTCTGAACATTTTTTTTGTATCTGCATTAGTTTTTATAGTATATTACGTAGCGTGTGTGGTAAGAAGCATTTTACGCACGAATGGAAAAGTTACGCACGATGCCGCTTAGCGTCATTACATTGATGCCGACTGAGTTCGTAGGTAAAAATATATACGAAATTTTTATAGTAGTATTTTTGAACATCATCAATTATCATGTTTTTAATTTTATGATAATAAATAAACAATGACATTTAGAAAAAAAAATTTCACATGAAATGTGTTCTAAAATGGGGTATCTACAAATACATTGAAAACAAACATTTTTGTATACATTTTTTAATGTATTATCGATTTTTCAAGCTCTCTCGCCTGCGTTTTCACCTTTATTTGTGCTCCCTTCTCTTTCTTACCTGAGCCATAGGTGTGTTCTTTTGTATCGCGATCGCTTCTTAATAGGTTCATTATAAAGTTCACAAATTTTTAGATAATCTCATAAACGGTATAAAAAGTTATAGAAGGTTTGCTGACAGACCTCTGATTTAAGTATTTATTTTAAATAATTCTCTATTATTTAAAAAATTTGATATTTACAGAAAAACTCTATAGTACTTTTGAAAGTAGATGCTTCAAAGTGTTTAGTAGTAAAGTTTCATTGAATTATATTAATTTCGAAAAAAGATATAATTGAATGAAATCTAAAAAAACAAGTAAAATTAAGCATGCAAAAAAAACAGATTTTTAAGAAACGTTCGTTTAAAATTCTAAATATTGATGGCTTTGCTTTTATTATAATAATGTTTTATGCTCATTTGAAATGCTAAATCCAAAAGGAATTTTCGCTGGGATAAGTATTAATTAAATAGGAATTATAATAAACTGATATTACAGTCAGAAAATCTACTTTTTCAAATTTGAAAGTATTTCTATCTAAAAGTTGAGATCTTTCTTTACATTTTACATGAGTGTATTTATTTTTTCAGGATGTTGTAAGACTAAAATTATTAACTTTTAAGTCGAGCGGTTAGTAAATTTGGCTCACGGGACTGTATATTGCAATGAAGTTTTCCTGAAGTTGTATCTAAAATTATGCACAGAAAGCAATTTTTAACATATTTTATACTTTTTAGATTACGGTGATTATCTCCCAGTGATAAATGAAAAATCCCTAGCTTTGGGAAGCAACTGCACATTATTCTTTCCGAGGGTTTTCATCAAGACAAACGCTTTTGCAGATAAATCTTTCGCAGGTTTTATTACGATCAAAGCTGTATACAATCAGTATGTGATCGATGCAACTTCGGTTATTCTTATTCCGAGATCAAATACGAAAGATCTGAAAATAATATTCGAAGTTGACGGTACTGAATATATAATTTTAAATTATTTTTACCTGAAAATTATCTTTGTTCTAGTTTTGTTAATAACTCTTCTTATTTTGATATTAGAGCTTAAAGAAATTCACGACAGGTTCTATAAATTCAAATATAGAGACTTAGAAACGGAAATTTAATTTAGATTTAAAATTTTGTACATAGTAATTTTAAATAACGATATTCTCTTCTGTATTTGTAGATAGTTATGTGTGGATATTATTAATAAATTTATATTTAATTTGGAAACTTTATTCAATCTATATCTATATATAGGGGAGCGGGACACCCCCAAATAGTCGTCTGGAAAATGAAACCAACCTCGTTCTAATCGCTAAGAACAGTCATCTTCATATTTTCGAGGGTGCTGAATAAGAATACATTTATCCTTTCTAGAACTGGGGGAACATTTATTTCTCCAGTGACGATTTGGTTTTAAGAACAGTCTTGGTGAGGTAAAATTATCGCCCCGTTTTGATATCAGTTTATGAAAATGACGTACAGGGCAGCTTTGTCTATCACTATTGGAAACCAACTACGAGGATGTATTGATATCTAGTTAGCCTAGACCAGTTCCATGCGTAAACAAAATATTGCGTTACCATAGCAACGAACAATAACTTATTAGAAGTGTCAGTGTGAAGTTTGATGTCAAAAAAGTAAACCAGAGTTACGCAATAAATTAAAAGAAAAAAGATGTCGTATGCGACCGTGAAAAATTGGACTGCAAGCTTCAAAAGAGCTAAATTTTCTATTGAAGATAATGACCGATCGGGATGGCCAGTTTCTGTGTCAGTCCCCGAAAATATCGATGCAGTGCACGACATGATTTTATCAGACCGTCGAATTGGGCTAAAACGGATATCTGAAGCACTGAATATTTCATACGAACGCCTTCATCATATAGTTCACGTCAATTTGGACATGAGAAAAATTGCTGCAAAATGGATTCCCAAATGTTTAAATGTTGACCAAAAGCGTGCAAGGGTAGAAGCATCGCGTTTGATCTGTGCTCGATTTGAAAACGATGTAGACTTCTTAAACCGAATTGTTACTATGGATGAGACTTGGGTACATTTCTATGATATAGAAACAAAGCAACAATCGATGGAATGGTGACACTCTGGTTCTTCAAGACCTAAGAAGTTTCGTGTCCAAAAATCTGCTGGAAAAGTTCTTGCTTCAGTTTTTTGGGATTGCCATGGAGTAATCATGATTGATTTTTTGGATAAGGGTAGAACAATAATTGGAGATTACTATTCGACATTACTGACTACTCTACGGAAAAAAATTAAAGAGAAAAGACGCGGAAAGCTATCCAAAGGTGTTTTGTTTATGCAGGACGACGCCCCTGCACACAAATCTCATGTTGCCATGCAAACAATTCGTGATTTAGGGTTTGAATTGATACAACACCCCCCTTATTCACCAGATTTGGCTATCATCTCTTTCCTCAACTGAAAAAAAGTTTAAAAGGTCGTAAATTTTCTTCCAACGAGGAGGTAATGAAAGCTGTGGAGTTCTGGTTTGCAGAGCAAGCAGAAACATTTTTTTTAAAGGTCTAGAGACGTTGCAGGTTCGCTGTAATAAATGTATCCAATTAAGAGGAGAATATGTTGGGTAATAAAATATTTTGACATTGAAATTTTGTTTGGTTCTATAGTAGGCTAAGAATTTTTCAATATATCCTCATATTTACTACTTGTACGGTTAGATGCTAGATTATATAGAAGAAAGACAACTGAACTGGTGGAGACATCTAAAGCGAATGGAGGATACTAGACTAGTTAAAAATGTATGGGAAGCAAAGGTGATTGTTAAAAGAGACAGAGGTAAACCTAAAGAATCCTGGGATAACAAAATAGCCAAAATATTAAAGGAAAGAGGGAAAACAATTAGCAAGAAATAGAAAAGAATGGAAAACTTTTGTTGATGAATCTTAATATTTTGAGAAATCTCCCCACACCGAAAGGTAGAAGGGAATTTGATTATATATATATATATACAGTTTTAGAATCACCTTGGCACATTTTACTGAGAACCGGATTGTATTCAATGCGATTTTTCCAGACAAGTAACTGCCTCTCTTCCTTGCCACGCTAATTCTACAGCAGCAATATGGTGAAATTTACACATAACACCTCCAGGAGTATTTTCATCCCATAGCAGCTTCAGACAAATTTAACGAAACTGAGCTGAACTTAAGTTTACATGTATCTGCTTGTAGTTTCTTCCCAGCAGCAGGGCATCTCGGGTTGGTTTAAATACTATATTGTTAAACAGGTCAATCATAAATTATAGTAATCAGAGGCCTTTTATTGTAAAAGTTTGCACGAAACGTTCCACATTGGCTTCACCGTTGCTTCTTAAAATTCGGTCCAGTCTTTCTTTCTCATAATAACCGCATAATCTTTTAGTATAAACGCCAATTCTTCTAAGCTTCTATGTTCAATTAATTCATATTTTCGTTCGCAACAAAATTCTATAAATATAATAGAGTACACATTTCCTGCACATAGGTTTACTAATTTAGCCCATTTTGTGCAGATGTTTCCTCAGGGTGCAGTGTCCAGTCTCCAGGTCGGAAACTGTATTCAAATGTCTCTTACTCAGTTTCAATAGCCTGGTAGAGAGTTCTTTGTCTACCTTGTGCAGTAAACCCTTTGTATGGAGGTGCCCTTGTGTCGACCTCCATTTGAGTGGGTCTTTCCATCTAGCCAGTTCCCGATTTTCCCTCTTAAGCAATCTTTTGTGTGCAAAAAATGGTAGGTTCAGTTATTATACGTATACAATGCTTTGAGCTTGATTATTTGAACACCCGCTTGTACTTGCAATAGTTGTTATATCTTGAAGGCTATTATTTCTCACATTTTTTCAATGATATATTCGATTTAATTTATTCCCAGTTCTGCTCATGTTTAAATGCGTGCACGACTGGATTATTTATATTTGACCTTTAACTGTCACATACACAATTCTGAAAACACCGAACTGACAGGCCAATCAGGATCAGGATTCAAGTTTGGTGTTATCGATAAACTTAACTAGAGCTCCTGATTGATTCATTTGACAAGTGCGTGAAATAGTCAGAATAATAACATTCCTGGGGACGTTTTAAAACGCAAAACTGAGATTATAGAACAGCTCCAGAGATCCAAGTTTGTGAATATAGAAGATGATATTATCTACCACAGCATGGCCTTCTCCGATATCAGAACTTTAAACATGAAGTTCAGATAAATACTAATTTAAATGTCGACAATAGTTGACAAGTAATCACCCCTTTCCGTCATCCCACAATCATTTAAATTTTCAGTACAAACATACAAAGACTTAATATGTAAAAAAAAGCAAGGTATCAATGAATGTTGTTATTAGGAAACTATCAAAATGTGTGCCCGGAAAAAATAAACTAGTATTTCTAGTACCGCAAAAAAACTTTAGCGGTATAAAAAGATGCCAAACAAAAAACTACCCTACAATAATATCCCTCAGGAAATTTGGTAGATATGGAAGATCACCAGGTGGAATAAAAAAGCATGCAAGAAAACTGGCTGTGTTTGGAATAACTGGAACGGTTTTAACCTCTTGTTACCTTCTTAAGGAAAAATACAAGAACAAAACATCGAATCACAAATTATCTACTCAATATAGAAACAATGTAGGTGATCTAACCAGGTCTCAAACTGATAATGATTCATCAATCCATAGTATATCTGCGGAAAATACTGATAAAACTGGAACGCTTAGGGAACGTTACAATTTTATAAACAAGGTAGTTAACAAATGCGCTCCAGCCGTTTTTTACTTGGAAATAAGAGATCCCAGTAAAAAGGACTTTGATGGACAGCCTTTGATTACTTCGAATGGATCTGGATTTATAATCAGTGAAGATGGATGGGCTCTTACCAACGCACATGTTATCTTAAATAAATCACAATCTATAATCACTGCGGTAAGTTTATTAATAACTTTTCACTATCAATAATTATTCCGCCTCATACCATTAATGTGTAACCTCTGTATGTGTGCACTTCCTGCATACGTCGCAAGCGTTCCAAATTTCTGGGCTGTCTCCACCATAGAGATACTACAGATAGAGGCAACAAGCCATAGGTCGCTGTGTAAGTGGAAATATCCGTCTGAACTCCGGTGAGATAGAAAAAGACGATCAGAAGTTTTCCCGTCTTTGTCTGTGTATATAGCATGCACGCTATTAGAGAAAGATTGCCTAAACCTCCGACTTTCTATCTCTCTTTTACGTGCTGACGGATTCCGAGGTAGCTTGTTGTCTCTATCTGTAGTATCTCTATGGTCTCCACACTCTCGTTCGACGATAATCTGGATTCAGCGGCGAATAAAACTGTAGCCCAGTCATTGTCAGCTCAATTTGGAAACTCTTGACACCAGGTTAACCGTGCAGCCCGATTGCCTCTAGACAGAGATGGAAAATCTCAGTGGTCGCCGACTACGAAAATTGGCTTCATGGAGATGATTCCTCACCGTACTACTGCCAATTGTCACATTAAGTGCACGCTGTAATTCATTAACTAACTCAGGTGCTGTGATTGTCGGTCGCCTTCTAGCGGTTAAAACTAAATACCGGTCTTGAGCAGCGGTTGCAGAACGACCACGTCCTGGATGTTGCTCGGCAGGATACCTAGTGTCTATAAACCGACGCCATAATCGACTTATGACGCTTTGCGAGACTCCCAACTGTTTGGCTACTTGGGTTTGTCGCACAACATCCAATATCCTCAATGTCTTCCACTCTATCGCCTTATAATCTTAAGATTTCTCTATCTAAGTTTCATTCAACTGCCTCTGTACATAAATAATTATTCTTTTTATCATGCTTTAAGGGTACTTCTCGTTTTTTTCACTGTAAGAAGTACGTTTCAGGTTTTAAGAGATGGTACCAGTTATAACGTACAAATAGAGGATGTGGATATGAACATCGATTTGGCTTTATTAAAATTAGAAACCAAAGAAAAAGTACCCAGTATTAAATTTGGTCGTAACGACATTGCCGTTGGAGAATGGGTAGTTGCATTGGGTAGTCCTTTGTCGTTGAGTAATTCAGTTACTGTTGGAATTGTAAGTATTTTTTAAAATAGATTTGATCTGACAAGTAACAGATGACAGTTTTGTCACATCACATGATGGACACGGCAAACAGACAGCTTTGATAGTAAACAGCTCACATTTATCACGTATCAAAGCTGTCAACAGTCATATATTAAAGTGGTCTGTTGTCAGAACTGTCAACCGACACATGCCAGCTCAACTGTCATGCTGTCAGTTCAAATTGAATTCAGGTTTATGGTCATTTTATGGTTCTGGGCTATATTTTGACAATATTAACCCATGACTTTTGATAGAACACGTGTTTAGTACAACAATTGTACGTTATTTAAATGGAATAGCACATATTTAACACTTTTGGCACCTTAAAATAAATGTTACGTATTCAGTTTTGTCACATCACATGATGGACATGGCAAACAGACAGCTTTGATAGTTAACAGCTCACATTGGTCACATGTCAAAGCTGTCAACAGTCATATATTAAAGTGGTCTGTTGTCAAATCTGTCAACCGACACATGCCAGCTCAACTGTCGTCCGCCGTCAATGTTAAACAAATATCTTGGGTTACTGTCCGAAATATCTTAGGGTAGTGCCCAAGCTGCAACACTCTAGGATACCTACTGGAGTATAATATATATCTATGGTTCTAGAAAAAAATGGTGTTTTGACAGACATCATATGAGTATTATTAATTGTCATTTTAGCTGTCAGTTCAAATTGAATTCAGGTTTATGGTCATTTTATGGTTCAGGGCTATATTTTGACAATGAAAATGACAATAATTGTACGTTATTTGAATGGAATAGCACATATTTAACACCTTTGGCACCTTTAAATAAATGTTACGTATTCAAGTCTTTAAATAAATGAAGATAAAAGTATATCGGCGGACTCTATTATTCTAAAAAAATCCTCAACAGATCTAACTGATTTTCAAGAGTATAAAGTCGCCAATATATTCTGTCGACCGCTGTCAGAAACAACAAATTAAATCTACAGTCCCTTCTCACAAGAAATTTTTCTCTTCGGGTAGCACATACTCTCTATCTAACCGTCTTGACAGCGAATAAGGATTTCGATCCAAATGAGAACACAACGAGACGTGATATGAGAAATATGATTTATAAAATTCTCCATTGAAAAGTGCTTTGTTTGCGGTCTCCCATTGTAACAAATTCTAAAACCATTAGCAATATTTTCCACGTCAACAGATGTTTTAACAGTGAACAAAGTAATTTTGGAGGGTTTTTAGAGGTTCGTGTAATGCAGTAATTAACACAAATCCTCTTCCCTTACATTCTCCTTTATTATATCCTACCTTTCCCATTAGATAAGTTGCGTTAATAGACCAGCACAGGATCTAGGATTGAAGAATTATTCAATGTCCTACATCCAAACGGACGCAGCAATAACTTTCGGAAACTCTGGTGGGCCGCTGGTGAATTTAGATGGGGACGTTATTGGAATCAACAATCTCCGGCTGACGTCTGGAATATCCTTTGCTATTCCCGTAGGTGAGAGCACTCATTACTTAATTAGATTCCAGGTAATTGAACTCGAACCCGGCGATCTATAGTGGGATCTTTTGTTTCCATAAAAAATGTAGGAGCTAATAAAAATATAAAAATGTTCTAGTTTAATTAACGATGTAACTGACAGATTTTGGTACAGTTGCGGCCAATTTAAAAGGTCTTTCAACTCCCTTTATAATGATGTAATATTCATGTACTTCAATTCAGTAGTTTTGGAGTTTTATTGATTTAAAGTTTAAAGTAGACTTTAATAGGTACATCAAATTAGTTTGTACTTCTTTCAGAAGAAATTTGAGTAAAAGCATTTTCTTGATAAGTAAATGCTTTTATTTACTACGCCCATGGTTTATTAATAATAAAAATAGCAATTGAAGTGTCCTTTGTGACAAAAAAAGTTGTTTCTTGAAGAAAGATAAGTAGAGAATGCCACGTACTTATTTTAAATAGGAAATAGTACATTAGTTTGCGATTGATTTGACCAATCTTTGTTGTTAAAATATCATTTATTGCTTTTACATAAATTAACCATGGTATATTCCACGGCAGAAAGGGTTGAAATTATTGAAATATTTTTCGGAAATAATCAGTGCGCTAATAGAACAGCACAAATTTTTAATGAGCGACATGAGAACAATAATGTGCACCGAAAATACGTTATAGAACTTGTAGCTAAATTTCGGGAAACTGGATCAGTCGCCAATAAAAAACGTAATATTGAAAATCCTATAAGGAACGAAGCAACAGAAGTGGGGGTTTTAGGGCAAGTTATTGTAGATCCTACATTAAGTACCCGCAAATTGCAAACTTCGTGTGGTGTTAGTCGACGTACTATCCAACGGATTCTAAAGGCACATAATTTTCATCCGTATAAAATTCACCTTGTACAAGAACTTAATGAAGACGATTTTGATAAGCGATTACAATTTTGTGAAGTTATGAGTGAACGAATTACAAACGATGAACAATGTTTATTTAACATTTGCTTTTCCGACGAATGTTCCTTTTTTTTAAATGGCGAAGTAAATCGTCATAATTGTCGATATTGGTCGGACTCTAATCCCAGAATTTACCATGAGGTACACACACAGCAGCCACAAAAATTAAATGTTTGGGCTGGCATTTTTGGCGATCATTTGGTTTGTCCTTTTTTCTTACCTGGAAATTTGACTGGTGAAATGTATTTGGAATTACTGCAAAATGCCATAGATCCTGCGCTAACAGATATAATTGAAAATCAGAATGATGGTCGATACGTTGAGAATATGTTGATGTTCCAACAGGATGGTGCCCCACCACATTACGCATTAAGAGTTCGGCATTATTTAGATCAGACCTTTCCAGGTCAATGGATTGGTAGAAGAGGTGCCGTTGAATGGCCCCCAAGATCGCCAGATTTATCACCTTTGGATTTCTTTTTGTGGGGTTACTTAAAAAGCAAAATCTATGCTACTCAGCCAACATCCTTAGAAGATTTGCGACAAAGAATTGTGAATGAGTGCCATCAAATTACTCCTCAAATATTGCAAAATGTCCGGCAACGTTTTCAGCAAAATCTTTATTATTGCATGGAAAGTAATGGTGGTCATTTTCAACATTTACTCGGCTGACAGGTCAGTTCATTCTTTATTTTTTAACAACTTTGCTGCTATGTATTGATCTCCTCTTACGATGATGTATTTAAACTTTAAATCAATAAATCTCCAAAACTACTGAATTGAAGTACATGAATTTTACATCATTATAAAGGGAGTTGAAAGACCTTTTAAATGATGGATCATTCGACCCCCCTTTTCATTTAAGATTTTAGGGATGATGCCACCCCCGCTTAAGGGGCTGCAAATGTTACTGTGATTTTATGCCAATTTTGTGTCCCCCTCGAAAACAAAATCGACGGGTCCGAGGGATTTTTTTAAAAAGGAATCATCTGCCAGTAAATGCATCTGTTTCGTTTTCGGTGCGCCACCCTGTATAGATCGATGACCAGTAGATTAAGAGAAGTCATAGAGCATAATGGCGGGATTACTAAATATTAATTGTTTTTTATTGAAAATTAAAGATATTTAGTAGCCTTCGTTATTTAATAATGGAAAAGAATATTATTTACACTTTAGTGTTAGTATCATTTAAATATACGAGAAAGCTATCCCATTTTTCCCGGAAACGGAAAAGTCACATTCACACTAGGCAACAACAACTGTCCCATTTTTTTTGTCCGCAACTGTACTACTCATAAGAAAGTATAGTTTGTCTCAAAGTATATATCGTCTTGGCTTTTACCGGCAATCATAGAATTAATGGATGTATGAACCCACCTTACTGCCAAATGAATTCAATGCAGCCATCGTACACCCGATACAAACCTGATGGTCTGCCCTTGCCTTGTCACTCGACTTGGGTTTCATTTCAGGTAAAATTATTTTAAGAACGTCGTAATTGGTCATATTTAGATGATTTCCGGCAAAAGTTAAGACGATATACTTTGTGACAAACTATTATCATTTTTTTAATATATGCATCCTGTCGGAAATCCCATGTCAATGGAGTGCAATTATCGCAAAATTGCATTATGGAAAGCGAAAGAGCACTGTGATAATTGTACTGTACTTTAAATAAGAAGAAAATAACGTAGGTGAAGAAACAGGAAGAATGATTTACGATGATGTGTTTACTAAGACGACGCAAGAAGGGGAAAAATTCATGCGCTTCATTGAAATGGCTGATAAACAATAAAATCAATTCTGATTTGTGCCGAATTCGACTCTACAAAAATTCATACAAACTTTTGATTTAATTTAAAACGTTCAAATGTATCTACGCTTTCGGTTAATTCATCTAGAATAACTTTAAAAATGTTTTCGCTCATAACTTTTCTTTTAAGAATATGCCAAGAAATTTCTGGAAAGCAGCAAATACAGAGTGAAAGGTATGCGGTACGTTGGACCAATGGGAAAAAGTTTGTTCGGCATTACGACCATTTCGATTACACCGGAAGTTCTAAGTGAGCTACTCAGAAATAACAAAGATATTCCCAAGGACATTAGCCAAGGATTGCTCGTTTGGAAAATCCTACCAGGAACTGCCGCTTTCAAGTAAGGAAAAATGAGAATAAAGATAAACTCGATTTTATAGCAAGTTTCGGCATTATCGAATCTTTAGAGGGTTCATAAAGAGTTATAAATTTTTTCACAAACTATTAAGTAAAAAGGAAAAACGCGTTGGAATTTTTTTTGCGAGTAAATTGGAAAATAAAAAATAAACTATTCTTTTTTGTTAATTTTCTTGGAAAATCGAACCATAGATGCAATTGTACCCACGTGTGTGTTTAATAAACCCTACAAAATACAAATATAACAGAACACAGCATCAGATGCTGCAAATGCAATACGCATATATACAGACGGCTCACAAACCAAAGAAGACTCAGGATGTGGGAAAAAAACACCGGCGTGGTTCAAACAGAACTGGCTGGTATCCAATTGCCACAAAGGAACTAACCAGAAAAAGAATTTCTGGCAAAAATATAATAATCTGCACTGATAGCAGACAAGCTCTACTAGCCTTGAACAGACAACGTGTTACATCATGGCTAGTATTAGAGTGCCATCGAGATTTAGCTAACGCCTCGGTAGATAACAATATTATCCTGAGGTGGGTTAAGGGGCACGACAGGAGCAAAGGTAACCGCATTGCGGACTCTTTAGCTAGGGAAGCGGCTGGACTAAGAATTCTTGTACCTGGCGACACCTACGGCCCGGCGAATTCTACAATTGCGGAACTAGCTAAACCTTACACCCATGCTCAATCTCCAAAGAGATGGGGTGAAATCAAGGGATGCAGTCTTGCCAGGATCACCCTGGGAAGCTGGAGTCGAAAAAGTATTTGGCGATGACCAGCAAAAACCTACGTTTCACGGTAGGATTTCTGACTGGCCACTGTCAATTAAGGAAACACCTCCATACAATGGGGCTAGTGGACACACCTCTATGCAGGATGTGTGAACAGGAAGATGAATCTGTCTTGCATGTCTTATGCGAATGCCCGGAATTATCGTCAATAAGAGAGTGTGTGTTCGGTGAGTCTTGGCCTACACCTGCCGATATATAGGAGATGTCTTCGAGTGTCCTGTCCACTTTCCTGGAAAGGACAGGATGGTCGATGACCTAGGAAGACAACTCATCGGGAGGATGTACATGTGGCCTAAGTGCTTTGGGCCTAGCTCACCCTCCCTACTCTACAGATACAGATAAACCACAGAGTTTTTTATATTTTTATTTCAACGTTTCGGCAGCGTTCCAGCTACCGTTATCAAGAACAATTAAGTTTTTTAAAATTTCGGTCCCTATATCACACTACGAAAAACTTTAATCTGTGAATTATTTTATTTTATCATTCTCAGACTTGTTTTTGTGGAATTACAAATTTGGAAATACAGTCACTATCAAAAAAAAAAAGAGATTCTTTCTTTCTTCTTTCTCTTATCCTTATGCCTTCTCAGGCGTCGGATTGGGGTTCTTCCTGTACCCATTTTTTCCATTCTTCTCTGTCCCTGACCAATGCCTTCATCTCTCCTAATGTTTTTCCCTTGTTTCCAATTTCTTCAATCTGGTCTATCCATTTCCTCCTGGGTCTTTCCTCTTTCTCTTTTTCTTGATATTCCCATTTCCCATTTCTCGCAATTATATCTTGCTTCATTCTTACTAGGTGGCCCAACCAACCAGTTTGCTTGTTTCTTTTTAATCTTTTATATTATTGGATCTTGATTAGTTACACTTCTGATTTCTTCGTTCCTCACTTTGACTAATTTCGTTTTACCTGCTATTTTCCTTAAATGTTTCATTTCCATTGCATTTATTCCTGCTTTTCCTGCCTTACCCAGTTCTCAATGACGATGGAGTTAGCCGCGACATTCTAGCCGCGTTTGGAAGAAAATCTTTGATAAAAAAGTTTTCTGCAGCCTGGCGGGGTCGGGCATGATTTTTTTCCATAGTATAGGCCTTGAGCTATTCAATAAAAAATATTAGAGCATGATTAGAGGTGGCAGGAAAAAGTTTGAGGCGATCGAAAAAAAAATCGTGCAACTTGACGTGTTTCGCCTCAAACCTTTTCCTGTCATCTCTAATCAGGCTCTAATATTTTTTAATGGATAGCTAAAGAACTATATTATAGAAAAAAATCATGCCCGACCCCGCCAGGCTGCTAACTTCATCGTCATAGTTCTCAGTAGTATAAGTTATAGTTGGTACTGTAATTTTGTTGTATATTTCCAGCATTGTGTCCATATCAATGTGTTTATGGCTTGCTTAGGGATTCTAAAAATTATAAACAAGTGTAGGTTTGCTACTCCAATTACGATTTGTTTAAAAACCTTTATTTATTTTTTCAGGGGAGGTCTGAAGGTGGGTGATATAATCACGCATGTAAATGGTATACCAGTAATAAATCCAGCTGATTTATATTCGTCTTCTGATTACAATCAGACAGTGGAAGTTAACTTGATACATGAAGGAAAAAAGACGACCATATTTTTATATCCCGATATGTTTAAAGAAGAGCAATCGTTATAATTCATTTTCAATAATAGAGCAGCTACAAAACATATTTTTATTTTATTAATGAGTGAAATGGGGTGTTAAAACGATTTTTGGTATTTTATTGAAATATATTCTTTGCAAAAATTAATTTAAAAATTTTTTAAACCGAATATTTCAGGAGAAACCTGGAAATTAAGAGTTCCTAAATGTTTGCAACTTTCACTACAGATAAGTCACAAACCTAAAGATGAAGTTAGCCACATTCTGATTATATAGTCAGGTTCTTAAATTTACCGATACATCTATCGATAAATACGGTGTCTACCAAAGCCGTTCTTAAATTCACCGATAGATTGTCGATATAATCATCCCACCATTCTTAAATTCACCGATAGTTCTATCGAACATCTATCAATTCTACCGGGCTTGAGACTCGATGAATCTGGTAGATTTGGAAGGGGAATGCACACTTATAGCGAATGACAATTGACAATGGTCGTGTTCATCCTGACAAAGTTGAAAGCAATACATAAACATAACCTACACTTAATCACGATTTTAAAAAGGAAGACGACAGAATTGTGTTTCTATGTCAACCCTTATGTAGCTAACTTCTCTTTTAGGGTATGTACGTCACAGCAAAAATCATCCAAAAGTTGAATTTTTAAAACCTTGTGAGAATAAAAACATTAAAATTAATTGATTCCCTAAAATGATTTAGTCCACCACTAACTATTAACATTTAGAAAACATATTTTAACCGTTTACAGTACAGTAGCGGAAAAAAATAGAAAAGTGGCCTCGACAAAAACCTGGAAATTATTTTTAAGTTTGTAGGTCTACCACTAGAGGGCGTAATTTGTTTAAAAAAAAAATAAAAACCAAATTTTACAAAATAAACCCTACTATAGTTTGTAACTTATAAATATCAACCCACGTGACTTCTGTCATAACTGGACTATGTTGCCAAGCTCTTGAAATAGTATGAGAATCTAGTAAATGTCAAATGAAGTTATCAAATATTCTTCTTTTTATTTGGCTATAGGTTAGGTTTAGTTTTTGATAGTTACTGTATGTAAAAAAACTTATTTCTGTATAAAACTTTCATTTGTATGTTAAAAGTACAGCACTAAGTAAGAAATTATTATTTTAAAACCTACTGAGCCTAAAAAGTATGTGTGAAATAGTTGGAAAATTCAAGATTCATTTTAATAAAAACAAATTCATATTGTGGTTTATTTTTCTTGGAAATCCACTGTGTGGATGTGTGTCATATTTTAGGAAACTATGATTAGGAACATTCTACATTAAATAATTGTTCTTCCTCCAATCGCAGCAGTAACATTTCTAAAGTGACATGGATTATCTGTAAATAAATTGTGCAAATATAATTGCTAAGTATTATGAATAGTGTAACAGAATACAATAAATACAGTTAATTGAGTATAATATTAAACTCATACTTACTCGCTTCATACATGCTGTAAATAGTCAGGAATAGATGAATAGTAAATACATCAACTATTGCAGTATTATTAAGTTTCATTTATACGTTAACTTTGACAACTCATCACTGCTTGTGAAAATTTACTCAGTTTTTCGAAGTTTGTTATAACAAGGAGATGAAATTATCGAAAAGTTGAATGATCAATATTAAACTGTCACAACATAACCTTAAAAATGTCAAGACATCAACTGTACCAGATAAACCATTTTAATCGCGGCAACAGCGCGCATTTTTGCCAACATATAAAGTTTTTAGTACGACTAATGTTAGTTTGAGTTTAATAATTAAGTAACCCACATTATTATTACATATGAAATCAATTACGTAACCTTTCTTTAAGCATTCATTCATATTTTTTTATAACATGCGACCTATAAATTTCAATATTTATTAGGATTAAGGCTGTAAAACATACTGATTGACAGCAGCAAAAGAATGACATAATACAAGCGAACGTCTCTTTTTTGGCACTTTGATCACGTGGGTTGATATTTATAAGTTACGAACTCATTTAGATAAGTTTAAACGTTAATTACCACATTATAAATATTTGTTTTGGATGTTGAGTATAGTTCGCACAAGTATGTTTCAACGGTAAGTCACAAAACGATAAGTTTTCGCACAGTATCGACGATTTTTGGCACAACAAACGATTTTTTTAAACGCACTGCTGTTAGCGACAGTAACACTCTTGAAATAACATAAATCCCATTATTTTCCTCTTCGTAAATTCCTTTTTGCTCACCATTTGTATAATTGGAGTCCATTAACAGCCTTTTTTAATAATCGATTCGTTAATTTGAGTGCCGAAGACTATAAAGATAACGAAATTGCAGTAAGCAGTCACAGAACGAAAATAAATGTTTTAAAAGCCCCCATTGTTTTTTCAACAAAGGTATAATAAACCTTGTGTACATAAATTCCTACACTTTATTTATACCGAATATAATGTATGGGCGATAAAAAGATTGTTTTTATTGAAGATCGGTGCTAAATTTAGTTATACAATTTATTTATGCTACACAGGAATGTTTAACATTCCCAATATTTGTTAAGTTTTCTACATTACTATACAATTTTTATAGCTTGCTATAGCCTATAGGGTATGTCCCAATTTCATACGTTACACGACATGAATCAAATACGTAAAGGCCGCTGGATGGTGCAATGCAATGCAAAACGTAAGATTTCTTGATCAAAACCATGCGCAGTTGCAATTTTATCGGTTTTGTGCCATTTTTATTGCATGCAAGGCGCAATTCTAGGGAGAAACCTAGTTTCTTTTGTGTTACCAACCAACTAAATATTTCCAATCGAATGATATCTATCAGCTGATTGTGGGGACATGTTTTGACATTTGTGATTTAATAATCGACAGTTATTTCCTCACTTTCGTTATCTTCATTTTAAATAATAATAAACTTTATATATTATGTTTTAATAAATTATTTTTTGAGTTTCATACACACTTTTTTCTTTCTACTATTGGTTGTGTTGGCGGCAGTATTGCATTATGTCAAACAGCATGCAAGATTCATCATTTGCAATATACTTACCTTGCAAGAAATTGCTTCAATTTCTTGCACATTTCATTGCACCATTTCAAGCAGCCTTAAAAGGGATCTAAGGCGCAATTCACCTGTGGGTGTATCCAGTCCCTCCTTTCTCTTGGCTAAATTGACAAGATTTAACACATCCTGGCTATCTTTTGGAAGGATTTTTTGAACGAACAATAATCTAACATAATTGATAAGTGAGAAAGTTAATCCTTAAATTTATAATTCACCTCGTCACTAAAAATGCCACGTTACGTCAGCGTATGGTCAGACGGCATACCTACAGATTTAAACACACGCCATAGTGTCAAAGACACAATTGCACCGTAACATATTTCAGTACATAAATTAAATTGTCAACTTAAAGAAACTGCTTTAGTTGGTCTAAATTTTCACCGAGGTTTAAAATGAATTTTAAATTTAGTTTTCTTCTCAGAGTTTTTCTCACTGTGACTATCTCCATTCTAAATAATAATAAAATTACTTTATATCTCATGTTTGAATGAATTATTTTTTCAATTAATGTCTACTTTTTTATTTCAACTCTTGGTTGGGTTGACAGCAATGCTGCAATGACAGTTGAATTGCATGAAATCAAACAGCATACTGACCTTGCAAGCACTTGCCACAATTTCTTGCAAATTGTATTGCACCATGTCAAGCGGCTTTTTAGGTAGCTTTCGACCTTGAACTTAAGGCTTCCTTAACTTATATTTATCTATTAAACAAAATGAACTGACCCGTTCGACCAATAGAAATTTAAAAAAAATTCAGTTCAATAGTTTTGGTTTATTCGAACATTGTTATTTTTTCCGACAACAAACACAAAAATGGAGAGTAAAACTCCATTACAGGCTTTTTCAAACAGAAACTGGTATAATTGAAATTGATTCTATTATTTTCTGACACAAAGGGATTAAATTCCACAAAAAATACTTCTATCATTATCTTTTTTATCTTTGATCAGTGGAAAACTGGACCTGATAATAATTTTTTACGGAGTCAAACTAACATTATGAACAGTTAACATGAAAAACATCATCAACAGTATAAATTATGGAAATTGATATATTAAATGTTTATCAAAAATTGAAGCAGACCACAATCAATTTGTATGTATGTATGTATATTGAGGTTACATGTACTGAGAGATCTATTGTACCCCCTTACTTCTTATTTCCTGAAGAATTGCTCAGAGACTAGTAGCTCCTTTAGTCCTATTTTCCTGAGGAATTTTAGGATATCTGCAGGTTTCAACTTAGGTAAGTGTCCCTCTTCTATCCAACAACCTCCTAGATGCTGTGCCCTAGGATTCGCAAGTCTTAATTTGACCATTACAACTTATAGACCGGTATTTCTCTAATTTTTGCGTTTCGAGTACATGTTTTTAAAGAGCTCAGTGCCTTTGATTGTTTCAAAAGTTGTTTGAGAATGAAGCAGATATTATTTTCGAAGTTTTTGAATAATAATAAGGAGAAAAATTAATTAATCTTTCTTGTAAAATATCAATTTATCAATACTGAGAAAACGCAATACAATTAATTTCCGACTACCTCGCGAATTGACCAAAAGAGAAATAACAGAACAACGAACGCAATGTAAATGTCGAATCCCGAAATAACCCACCAACTAACCGGGCATCCACCGGCGACGGCAGCGTTGGAGTTTTGAACGTCGAGAGCGTCAGTCTTCGCCATGACCGATGACAGAACACACGGTTTGCCGCGTCCCAAAGGCCGCTCGGCGTCGATCTGCGCTACGAGCTTGGAGGCGATTCCGCCTTCGGGTGGTTCCCCGGAAAGTACCAGAAGAAGAAGACCGGCCGCGAGGTCGCAGAGTGCCAGATTAACCAATAATAGAAGATCCGTCAAAAACCGGTCAATTGCTTCGAACAGTGTCAAAAGTCAAAGTACTAGTGAACCGAAGTTGGCCGAGCAGGATATTACTCCAGAGGTATCTCCGCATATCAAAAGAAAAGGATCGCAAAGAAGGGGCACTTCTGTGTATCAGAGAAAGTCTACAGCGTTCTTGGACGTACCTGATAGCCGTACTAGACAGAACTGCAATGCTGATGAAGAAGATGAGGATTCTTATAGAATGAGATCTTTCAGTTTCACTTCTAAAGGTACCTACCTCATCCTCAATTTAATATTAAATAAAAAGAAAATTTAATTACTGTTTTGAAATGAAGTTTATTCAAAGTATGGAAAAACTATTCAGTTTCTCACTTTCTTAAATTTGTAGATATATCTGTTAATTAATTGAGTTTTGATTAAACATTAGATATTAAAATATCTTCAAAAAAAGTCCTACCACTACTTAAAAGTTAAGTTTCAATGCACATATTAAAGTTATTAATTTGTTCAAAAATTTGCCTAATTTGTTCAAAAATTTGCCTTATAATGAAAATTTTGCGTTAATTGTTCTATAAATCAAACCTCAAATAACTAAAATTTCCACGTCAAATTAAATTGAAGCGATGTCAGTTGATAACAAATTAATACATCCTATACTTTGAACTTAAATTTTTATCCAAAATAGTGCAAAAAATACCTTATTTTTTAATATAGTTATTTATGTATCATGGCACAAAAACTGTCTCTTATAGTCGATTCTGCAAATTTATAGTCGAGGCGTATCCGAGACTAGCAAGCATGCGAGACAATAGACAGTTATTCGTCGAGTTGCATATTAAATTTTTTCACCGATCTTTACAAAATATTAATAATTCCCGAATAAAAATTGGGGTTTTATCAATATCAATTTTCGATTATTATGAACACTGATATTCACACCACGGTCTTATTCTCACGTAAAATCTAGTGAATTTCGTAAATAATTAATTTGGCAACAGCAAATGACAGTTATTGTCAGAGCCTTAACGTAAAATGTCAATTTTTGTAAAGGTCGACGAAAAAAATAATTCGAACTGTTTTCTGTACAGTTTACGCGACCTTTGTCAAAGAGTGATTCATTATTAGGCTTCATTACTTTCCAAAGGGTAGACCGTTCACTAGAAAGCAACATCTACTTCTCGGGCTATATGCCCCGCACACAATGAATTACACTTCCAAGTTAAACGGGGTTGGCATATATGCAATATAAAACCAACTATTCTGGTTTATAATTAGAACGAACAATATCGCTTGCAGACCGGTTTCGGCGTATTTGCGCCTCGTCAGTACAAGGTAGATATTATCCATCCAGAAGCTCTAAGGGCATAATCCTGGACTGAAGACAACGCTTAAATCACATTATTACATTAAACCCTGTGAAGGGAATGCTAAGAATGCGATAATAGCGACATTTCCACAACTAACCATAAAGCAAAATTCGAAATTGCCAAAAAACCATCTCGGTTTTGTAGTTATTTACCTAATTACAGTTTCCTGTAACAATAGTCATATTTAAGTAAAGCGTGTTTAATAGTTTTAAGGTAATTTTAGATTAGACAATTTCTTGTGCAATATTTAGTTCAAGTTTTGGAACAATTCAAATTGTTTAGTCTAAAATTAAAAATTGTATTAAAGATTGTCTACCCTGTCAAATTGTAAAAAAAATAGAACAGGTTCTATTTTCTTAACAATTTGATTGTTTTCAACAATATTCTTATTAAAAGGCATTTCAATAAGAATCACCACAGCTGTATTGCTTCCTAATATCACCGAATATTAATATTCGGTGCTAATATCCGCTGGTAAGACGAATATAATAAAGTGATTTATTCTGGTGTGAATAGGTTCAACGAATGAAGTCTTTTAATTTTACCTACTTTGAATTTCAAATGTTAAATGAGAGGCAAGAAAAGCTGTCAGCTTCTAATACCACGCTTTTCTCCTGTCTAAAAGGACATTTTCTCGATGAAATTAAGTAAACGTTTATTAATTTTCTAATGAATATTAAATATAGAAGTGAAATATTAAGTATGAGTTCAAGGTTATAGAGTATTATCAGTTTTTTTGAAATATAAAGACACTTGTAGTAAAAGTCACGGATGTTTCGAGTTACGTCATAACTCAAAAACATCCGAATTAAGTCAATAAGACAGTTTTCACCAGCGGCGCAACATTTAGACTACAATTTGAAATTCTACAAATAAATTGTTACAAAACTCACCTCATGGATGGCATTTAACGGCAGAAGTGGTCCGCCATTAGCCAATTCCTGTTGGAAATATTCATGTAATTTTATAATACACCCACGTCTACTTTCGTCCAAATGTTTACCAGGCATTTTGTCGAAAAATATCACAATAAATGTAAATGAACTTTACCTGTTCAAAGTAGTGACAATGACGACGAACTTCAATGGTGACAGAATGACTTCCACATAAAGTGACGTTTCGCTTTTTAAGTACAATCGTTGTCGCAACACAAGACAGAGTGACAAACCGAAAAAAACGTAGAGGCGTAGCTTAATTCAAGGCACAAAAAACATATGTACCTTCCCATTTGTATTAACATTGGACATACGCAGTCAGTGATATCCAGATAAAATTAGAGTGTCTTTGATACATTCAGGGAAGTGTGACGTAACGAGAAACATTCGTAACTTTTACTGTAGGGCGTGTTGAATCAAACAGCTAAGCTCGGTTTAATGATAACTGACTGTGAAAGATTGATGTATTTATTATCAATCAATTACATCAGTCTAAGCATCAGCTATCATTAAACCCAGTTTAGGTGTTTGATACAACGCGCCCTTAAATGGATAAAAAGCATCCACTTCCAGACGGATAGCACTATGTATGTTGATACAAAAGTTAATAAAGAACAGGCTCTAGTCATTTGAGCCTTTATTACAACAAAAAATATAATAGTTTAATACTATATTACAACAAAGTTTTTGAAAATTACCTTTCAAAGAACAAAGACCGTTCACTAAGAAGCAACAACTACTTACCGGTCTATGTGCCCCGGCAGACAATGAATTACACTTCTAAGTTATCTAGAGAATGTAATGTAGATTCATAGGACCACAATAGATCTGAAAAGGTCGCAGTGGTATAGGCCGATTAGCCACCTCATCAAATCTTATATAATCCAAAAAGAAAAAATAGTATTCAGCAGATGCGTATTTCGGCTGCGTATTTTCGGCAAGATGACAACACATGGTTTTAAATTGGAACGTTCACATACAGATTGCGAAAAGTCTATTCGCGCCGACAAGGAAAATATGAGCAAAACTACTTGAAAGAGAGAGAAGAATAGTTGTGCGCTCAGCGATGGGCGTGTAAAAGTTTAAATGTGAATTCTCTCTGTAAAGGACACTGTTGCGGGATGAAAGTGTTTAGTTTTACCTAATAGTGCATGAGCTCGAAAAAAAAAAGAACGATAACGAGACAAGAAAAATATCATTTGTACAAATTAATCTGAACACACCCCCAACTGTTTTTGGTAGCTAGAACTGAACACACGCCCATCGCAGAGCGCAAAATTATTCTTCTCTCTCTTTCAAGAAGTTTTGCTCATGTTTTCCTTGTCGTACTTTTGTAAATCGTATGGTGCGAATAGACTTTTCGCAATCTGTACATATATGCGTAGAATACACAACCACGCAGTATACCGCCGAAAATACGTACCTCCGCATGCTGCCCCCGAGCGTAATTACCGGTTCGTTGATACAATTGATACAAAACACGTGCAGTCATGTATGTATTTGGAGGAAAAAATTTTTGAAAATGTTCGATACGGAGAAGTTTATTGCATCAGTACACGATCAATCATCATTATGGGACAAACTGTTCACTTGGGTTGCCTTCAACATGTTAAAGATGAATCCAATACTTCCTGCGAGTGGATCGTCGAAGTAAACCCGCGGCTTCCAAAGCGCAAACAAATTTTACTTTGAACATACCTGCTTCGTTGTTTGACACAAACTGGGAAACGACCTTAAATCGCTAACCACGGTACGCTTCCGCTTCCGCCGAAAATCTGCACAATGTCTACGGAACAACTCTCTTGCCGAAAATACGCAGCCGAAATACGCATAGTGTAGACACGCCCTTAATGTTTTGCTACAGCCTCGGCAGTAAACTTCTGACTTCTCAACACATCATAAGAGCCTTCTATATATAGTAATATAACAAATAATTTCTTTAAATAATAAATATATTATTTTCATTATTAATTAAATAATGAATAGAATAGTAACTGGGATTGCCATTAAAAAAAGGTTTTAGCGAATTGTAGCTGATATAAATGATTATAATTGAAAGAATTTTACTTTTCGTAAACACGATGATATTATAAATCATACTTATCTTCTGAACGTTTCGATTTAACAGAAAGTTCAACGAAAATTATTTTACCTGGTAATTTAGTACCACAAAACATACAATATCTATCTAAAAATAACTCGAGTAGTAGCCCAAATGCAAGTAACTAAAATTAAAGTGAGTCCGTAAATTTTGTTACTCCTGCTACCAAACGGATCGACCCTCTTTTATTGACTGTTCTTTTTTATATTTTAGGTTTGTTCCAGTAATAAGTTCTAGGATAGTTCTAACACATAATTTGAACTGATTTACTGCGCATGACAATTCAAATAATAAGTCGAACTATAAAATTGTAATTTGTTAGTGCTGGAACGCAATTATTAATAATCAATAGATTCAAAAGCTGTTCTTCATCCCTAGATGACATTTCACTGATATTGAAATATCTGACATGCTAAAAAAATCAATTAACACAAATTCTAACATTAAGATTTTACTGAACCTTTTCATAATTCATTATATTTGAAGTAAATATAAAAAAGATTTAAAAAAACTTCCTCCTCATCCTATATTTACATAAAATCACAGAATATTTATAAGAGATCGTATGCGTTCGTATGAAAGTTTGTTGTAATTGTACTTAAAGTCTAACTAAAGTCAGTGTGATGACCATAAAATAAAGCAATGTTGTCAGATATATTTTCTAAAATTGTTGGGCTCACTATACAAATGTTTCCCATTACTTTAGTAAACTGTTAGCTCGTGATGTTCTCAGAAAGCTAGTTTGGAAATATTAAAAAAAAATACATAATATAAATTTATTAGTAAGCATTAAAAAAAGTCGCTCGAAATTGCTGTAAAAAGAGAAATTAATTAAAACAACTTTTTGTATGCCTACTATATTTAAGAAAATTTTGTATATCTGGCAACGCATTGCAGATGTTCAGCGTTATACAATCATCAAATACATTATTGTTTATATTATAATGGAGTAACGGGTCACTTACCAAGGCGGACTAACTATAACTAAAAAAAATTAAACTCCGAGGGTGGCCTGCGATTTTAGAGAGATATTAGTATTGTGTGTTGATTCAGGGGCGTCTGTGAATTTAGTTTTAAAGAAATATTTAAAATAAAAGTAGTAAATATCTAGTATCTATTTCTTGGTCGAGTGAGTTTACTGAATTGATATCAATATAATATTTATTTTTTCGTGGACTTGAATGAATTGATATCAATATAATATTTATTTGTTCGTAGACGTTAGGGTGAGTTTTATGATTATAATTTATTTGTAATTAATTAGAATAGCATTTTGGAGAAACGACAGTCCAAGATGATGCGCGGGAATCTAATAATTTGGCGCCACAAACAAATGCAAACGACTTAGCAATAAATGATACCGATGATAGGGCCAAATTTAAGAACAAAGATTTACATGTTTAGTGTCAACGCGTTGTTTTAAATATGTACGCGTGTTTGAAAAAAGAAAATTCTGAAATTTCTGATAATGCGGTTATCGCGAGAATTCACGAATTAACGTTAATCGGGTTTACAACGATTTATGAAGTAATAGTACCAAGTTTAGAACTGATTCGTGATAAATTGCGGGATATTCCTGAATATACTTATCAATGTTTTATTGAATTGTGGATTCAAATATAAGAAGTTATATAATCGAATGGTGATAATGGAATCGCGGCGTATCGTTGAACTAAGACAGGAGTATTTGCGCAAAATAAAAGGGTATCGTGATTCAAATAGAACTAGGTATAATTTATTTAGACGAAACTTGGTTTAATACACATGATGTTGTCAAGTATGGTTGGGTTGACGATTAAAAAAACTATTCTTTAGATACTCCGTGTTTTAGAGGAAAACGTGTTATTATTGTATTACAAATTTTATGAATTTTGTATGCAGGCTGATTTTTTTCATTCAAATTGATATAGTAGATTATCTTTATTTCACAATATTTTAATTTATAAAAAATTTATATGCACGCCATTGGGCGGCTTTTTCCTTCAAGGGGATTAAAAATATGGTTCATCACACTGACTTTAGTTAGACTTTACTTTCATTTATTATAAGATTCACCTTAAAGCAAAACAGAAAAATGCGCAGCGCTTGCGTGGAATAAGAGAGAATTTGAAATACCTGCTCAAGAGCAAGAACTGACCGAACTGTTCTAGAACGGCTGAATTAGTAGTTCAATATAACTACTAGTTATCAAAATAGGCGCTGGACCACTAAATTGCCACGACACATACGCGAATTAGTTTCATCGCGTGCTGGAACAAACCTATTATAGTTTATTTCAACAAGTAAAGTCCATTACAAGATATTTCGTTATAACTTCACACCAGTAGGATTGATTCAAGCGAAAACCCACAGCAGCTAAGCGTTAATCTGACTAATAGCATGATTATTTTACAACTGAAATGTGATACTGAACTAGTTTTAGATTAAACAGTTAGTTGTGAATAATGTAGACTTAGTTCTTTATCGACGTAAATAATAAATTTAATTTATGTTTTAGCATCTAAATTTTACCGATTTATACTCTAAGTACTAGGTGAATAACACTATAGCAGTAACAAGAGTTTAAAAAGAAAGTTAGATTGGAAAATGCATTGCAATTCTTGTTATGTCGAACAATTATAGAACAAACTAGGAACCGAGTCCGTTCCAAGCAGTTTTCGACAAACATGCAAAGTCTTTCAACACTATAGTCGAGCGACAAAGCGATTTATGTCAAAAAATCGTTTAAATAGACATGAGACACAGAACTTTCCGACTCAGCCTTTCTCAGACTCACAGGTCGTTGATGCCCGGCCAAAGAAAGTCAAATCTTCCACCACATCTCGACCGTTTTTGAATGCACGCATCTATTCTTGATAAAGTTGATTCACCGTAAGCCGAAATTCCATTTACAATACAAAACATCGGTCAAAATCTGCGTTAGTATAAAGTCAATTTCTGATATTTACTTGGACAGAATGTAGAGTAAAATATGTTCACGCCCGTTTAAGGAAAGCTTTTTTTTTTCGATTGGACGAACATACCGGTGTGAATTTTTAAATGTTAAAATTTCACCTCACAAACGGTTGATGCTCATTTTATTCCGCAAGAATCGAACGTGATATCTTGTTTCCAATTTCCCTTGGGACAGGAAAAGCAGCAGTTCGAGTAATACTAATTGTCTAGTTAAGAACACCGGAAAATGTAATGAAGGGCCGAAAGTAAACGAGTACCTAAATTATAACGATTCCCTTTTAGGACGTTTCTCGTCCGATTACCTTTCCACTGAAAACCTTTCAGAACGTTGTATTGAATGTATTTTAATTTAACGTTTTAATGGAAATGTCTTACATGCTCACGTAGTGAATTTATATCCGAGGAAATACCTTCAGCAAACATCAATCCGAGGAAAGTATGCACGTACACAGAGTTAATTCAGTTTAAGTTGATTTGATGAAGAAAATATGTTTATAAACATTTCGTTCAAAGCGTTAAAGATGACTTTCCAATATCCGGTGCTACAATCAAAATGAATACATCTACAATAATTAGAGCTTTTACTGCTTTTCAGCAGCTTTGAGAAGAACATCTAACTGTAGATACTATCTTTGTAAGATGTTCCAGAACAAGTACGAACACAATCTCTCAGTTTTTCATCAAAGACTACTTGCGACGTTGCAGTGTCGCTACCGCATACCACTTAGCTACAAAACAGGCAGATTTCGTAACGGCGGACATTTAAAAGGCTTAAACGATGAAATACAACAGTTTAATTGGTTCAAATCTTCATTATATTAGAACTACGTTCAATATATATTCGTAACGCGTTTCGCTAACACAGTAGCTTACTTATATTGTTTTATTTCATTCGTTTAGTATGGATCTTCATCAAGTAAAAGCCTCATCTATTCAGTGTTACCTTTTAGTGAACATAAAAAATTCAAAGACTGGTTCGATGGATTCGGACGAATTTGCTTCACCGGAACTTGTCACGAGCTGCTCGCGAACTTTTTGTATCAGTCTGTACCCGCCTTAAGTGCTTAAACTGCTTCTGAATAAATTATTTAATTTGCAAATAAAAATAGCAGTACAAAATTCCTCAAATAATTATTTTTCGACAGTTAAATACTCAATCAAGAATGTATTTCTCATGGAAATGTCAAAAGGTGTCGCCTCTGTGTGAGTGGGGTATTCTGTGATACAGACAATCTTGAATCTGAAAGTGAAATAAGGCGAAATATAAGGCGACTAAAGACAAGGAGATAAAATCTCATGAACGAAACACGTTAGAAAAATAATTGAAAAAAAGAACATGGAAATCTGTTTTATTGAAGGTATTTTGAGATAAATGTATATTGAAGTGATAAAAATTTAAATTCAAGAGGCCAGAAAGTAATTAAAGGCATGATTAAATCATGAAAAACAACGTCATGAAGGCTCGTACTCCAGTTTCTGGAAAAGTTTTTGTCAATTTTATAATAAATATACCTTTTATCAACGATATTTCTAAATATCAAAAAAAAAATTTAAATTCGTTTTGTCCACTGAATATTAGACAAACAGGTGGTTTATGCAAGATGGTGCTTCAGTCTGCGGAAAGTCGTTATCGAAAATTGTTCATGTTTCACGGCCAAATCAGGAATTTTCAAAACAGAAACTTGTGTAACACAATCATTAAAGATTAAATAGAAATATGTAAAAACACATAATGGTACGCTTCTTCCAAAGTTAATGTGATGACCCATATTTTTAATCCCTTTGAAGGTAAAAGCCGCCCAATGGCGTGCATATAAATTTTTTATAAATTCGAATATTGTGAAATAATGTTAATCTACTATATCAATTTGAATGAAAAGAATTAACCTGCATACAAAATTCATAAAATTTGTAATACAATAATAACGCGTTTTCCTCTAGAACACGTAGTATCTAGAGAACAGTTTTTTGTATCGTCAACCCAACCATATTTTAAAGGTGGGTGTATATCCTCATACAGTTTTAATTATAATATAATTACCATTACTACTATTTTCTTATATATTAAGTTAAAATGTATGTTATTTTATATATTTATTCATGTAATAAAACCGTAAGGATTGTATGAATAACAAATAAATGAATAAACACTTGACAACATCATGCGTATCAAACCAAGTTTCGTCTAAATAAATTATAGTTCTATTTGAATCACGGTACCCTTTTGTTTTGCGCAAATACTCCTGTCTAAGTTCAGCGATACGACGAGATTCCATTATTACCATTCGATTATCTAACTTCTTATATTTAAATCCACAATTCAATAATCCCGCGCATCATCTTGGACTGTTGTTTCAAATGGTCTCCAAAACGCCATTCTAATTAATTATATAATAAAACTTACCCTAACGTCTACGAATAAATAAATATTATATTAATATCAATTCACTGACGCGACCTAACCACTACACCATCAAAAAGGTATTATATTAATGATACCTTTCTACACTAGATCACCTACACTTTCCTATAAATACCTATAACAATTCACTAAACTCACTCAACCAAGAAATATATATTATATTAAATATTTCTTTAAAACAAAATTCACACCCGACACTGAATGATACTAATGGATTATAAGCGGAACCACAACACAACCCCCCCGAACACCCTCAAGACCGTAGAATTTTTTCTGCGAAAATCGTCAAACGGAGTATACTTCGGTTATTTCGTTATATTACGATGAATACTGCAGTTGATGACTGGTTGTTTCGAAGTCTTTACTGCACGTGTTACTACGTTGCCAACTCTTCAAAATTTTCTTAAATATTGTAACATATAAAAAGTGGTTTTAATTAATTTTTCTTTTTTCAGTAATTTCAAGCAACTTATTTTAATGTTTACTAATAAATTTACATTATGTATTTTTTTAAAAATATTTCCAAACTAGCTTTCTTATAACATCACGAACTAACAGTTTACTGAAGTAAGAGGAACATTTGTGTAGCGAGCCTAACAATTTTAGAAAATATATCTGACAACATTGGTTTATTTTATGGTCATCACACTGATAATAGTTAGAGTATAACATAAGACTGCAAAAACTACGAGCCCTAACAAAACATGAATTTTAGCAACATTTTTTATGACGTATGGAATTATTTTCACGGTTTAATTATATATTTTTCGATGATTACTATTTAATTAATTGTTTGATATACAAAAAAATGCTGACAACTGAATATTGGTACATGTTTTGTTGTTCCTCACATTTCTTGAGTTTTATTAGCCTAACGGGATAGAGGCTTTGAAATTAAACATATCAGTAAGTGTGTTGTCAACAAAGATCGTCACCCATCTTTCGAATAAAAATTAGAGTAAGTGAGTACTGTCAGTTTCATTACGAGTAAAGTCCTGGAGACACAGCAAACTCCTGGTCAAAAAAACCCTCGGAGGCACTGACTAATGAAATACTTAACCTTAGAAGGGGCCAGATAAGGACAATGACGGGTTTACTCACCGGTCACTGTACGTAAGGAAGGAACCTATCTGTCGGTTGTGCATGGAAGAGGAGGAAACAGCCTCTCACATTCGATTGTGAAGCCTTATCTCATTGCAGATATAGACTCCTAGGGCTAGAACCTCCAAGGGAGGATTTCTCAAAGAAGGACCTAGTGAAAAGACTGTTGAGCCTGATAAGGGCCAGTGGTCTCTTCACATAAATGGTACAACTAAAAGCACAAAAATCCTAAAGGCTGATGTGCCGAGGACTCTAAGCCTCTGACTGGTGGTGAGAAATTATTATGCATCAGTAAAAAAATGCTTGAAAATTCCAGTAAATTAACCATAGCAACGATATTATTCAAAAATATGGTGAAACTGTCAGTATTGATGTGAGCGGTAAAAGCTCAGGACCTCCAAAAGCTGTTTCTCAAAGGAGTGTAAGGCATTTAATTAAAATAATATGTAAGATTTACACTAGGCCAAAGAAAAACCAATCGTTACATTTGTTCCAAATCAAAGCTTTCGTGGACCAACCATGACTGGTACAAAGTTATATATAGCAACGAAAGCAAATTTGATGACTGAGAAGCAGATTACCGAAAGCGTGTGATTCGGAATTGCCTCAAAAGGACTGTAAAGTTTTCACAGGGCATCATGGTAAGGAGTTGTATGTCGGCTGGGAACTTTATACTTCATTGATGGTACAGTAAGCGCAGCAAAGTTATATCCATCAGGATATTTCATCTTTTAACAGGAGGGAACCTCATGCCATATGGCTAAATATACCAAAAAATGGATGAGAGGACATGATATTGAGATTTTGGCACATCCCTCTAGCAGAGACACTGGCGGAACATCAAAACAACGCCGTAGAAATAATCCCTTACCACACCTACTTGTTAAATTGCAAAATATATGGGATAGTTTCATCCCTGATCTCTGTTAATGCCTAGTAGATACAATGCCTATTGGAGTTCAGGCTATTATTCAAGCTAATGACGACGTTATTAATTTTTATTTGTTAAGAACCACTTGTTCCAAATATTTCGTTGTCGTTGTTCCATACATCATAAAAAATGTTTACAATTGAAAAAAAAACATAGAATTAAAGAATTTCGGTAATCTGGCAGTTTTTTTTTAAAAGTAACTGCTTGTTCCAACCATATAGTTGTATAGTATAATGTCAATACAATTTTTTTTCTTCATTCTGCTTTATATTCCTATCGGTTGTTTTCAGGAAAACTGATTAACCACTTGACATAATTTCACAATTTGATCGATGAGTTTATGTTAATCTAGATTAAAATATTCATATTATGCGTCAACATTCCGTCAGACACTGAAAGCTTTGCTATTTGTATAAAAATATTATTTATTTTGCTTTCCTTTTTGTATGAAATTTTTCAAATTTTTTTCAATATCAGCGATAGAGATGTTTTTAAGATTCCGTATCAAAGTAAAAGTAGCAAAATAATTATACTGAATATCCATTTCATTACTTAACCTCCAAAAGGCTGGGCGATATGTATAATACAGTAGAGCAGGAGTGGGCAAAAGCCGGCCCTTTTGTTTACTTAGTCGGGCCCGTTGAAAAATCCCGCATGCAATGCATTTGTATCGTTAAGATATAAATAAATAGCAAGATGAAATCTTCCATTAACTGATTTATTTAATGACAATTAATTTAATATGATGGATCATATTTCTTTAAAAATTACGTGACATACTTTACTTGGCAAAAATTGTTCGCTTGTACACCCAAGTAAGACAATTTATTATTACTATTAGGCTTGTTCAACTGAAACCCATCTTTGGTCAGGTTAGCCTTGGAAACAATTGTAATCATTCAACTGACGTTTTCCAACATTAGTAGTGTATGCAAACGTCACACTGATCTGTTTATGTCGTTTATATTTGACAGCGATTTTAAGTATTGTGACTTTGAAATGGCGTTTGTTGTTAACAATCCGTCCAAATGTGATAAGCGTGCGGTCATTCAATTTTTGTGTGCTGAAGGTGTGCAACCGTTGCAAATTTATACGCGAATGCAAGCAGTGTATGGAAACGCATGTTTTGCATATCCAACTGTGAAGGAATGGTGTCGAAAATTTAAGAATGGAGAAGAGAGGACGAATGATAAGCCACGACCAGGTGCATTGATTACTGCATCAACAGACAGGAATGTGGCATGTGTGGAAGGCCTGATTAGAGAAAATCGTCGAATTTCAATCAGAGCAATTTCAGAAAATGTTGGTGTGAGTATAGGATCTGTCCATAGTATCGTACACAAACTAGGTTACAGCAAAGTTTGTGCGCAATGGGTTCCTCGTCTTTTGTCTGAGGACCAAAAAAGCTTGCGAATGGGCTTGTCTTTGCAACACCTCACGGAATACAGTCAAAATGGTAATGACTTTCTCTCGTCAATAGTTGCTGGCGATGAATCTTGGTGTCATTATTTTGAACCATCCAGTAAGCTGTCATCGATGCAATGAAAACACGCAAATTCTCCGCCACCAAAGAAGTTTAAAGTTCAACCTTCTGCAGGCAAGGTGATGTTGACATTTTTTTTCGACCATGAAGGACCCTTGCTGATAGAGTTTACAGAACCTAGAGTGCATATCAACGCAAACCTGTATAATGAAACTTTGAACAAGCTCCATCAAGCAATAAGAAGAAAACGTCCAGGGAAGCTTTCACGTGGTGTTATTCTGCTTCACGATAATGCTCGGCCTCATGTTGCCAACGTAGCGAAAGAAAATCTGCAACGAAAGAAATGGAGGATATTAGAGCATTCACCCTATAGTCCCGATTTATCGCCTTGCGATTTTCACATCTTTGGGCCACTAAAAAAGGCTTTAAAAGGTAACCGTTTTCAGTCGGACGCAGAAGTACAAAACGCTGTGAAAGAATTCTTCCAGCAGCAGCCACAAGAATTCTATAAGCAGGGTATACATCGGTTGGTGAAACAGTGGGATATGTGCCTCAATTGCAGTGGTAGTTATTCGTAACTGTACTTGTCAATAAATTTTTCCTGGACCAAAGATGGGTTTCAATTGAACTATGTATCTTGTATTATCTATCAAACTTTATTGTCCAATTGCTTTAAAATGATGCTTATAGTGTTTTTGTCAAAAAAATTTCTTTGGCAGGGGAAAAACTCACCCAGGAGACATTTTGGCCCGTGCTTAAAAGTATTTGCCCACGCCTACTGTAGAGTATGGAATAAATTCGATATTTCCTAAGCGAATGTACCCAGGATCGAAACTAGGGGGGGGGCACACCATGGTCTTATACTATTATCATTGTTCTTGGATTTGTAGAAAACTTGTTCAAAACTCTCGTTTCCATCCAGTCCTGATTTTCCTTAAAGAATTTACGATGGACGCTCATCAAACTCAACTCAGTAAATCTCAACCAGGTCTTTATCCTTCGAAGGGTACTGAAAGATCGTTCAACAGTAACCGTAGTGGATGGGAAAGCACTTAAATGAGGAATGTATGCCAAATCTAATTCTGCAGAGATATCATAAAACTTATGAAAGATTTTGCATTTTTTTCCAAATATTTTAGCATGTATGAAGAATGAAGATGGGATAAGGCAAAAGCAGGTGTATTTTCGTGTGAGCCAACATAGTTTCCTCTACCAGTCGCTAGGTAGTTCTAGATCAGTGTAAAGCGTAACGGTAAATCACACTAATTTCATAATTTTCAATAGTGTAAGTATTTTCATCAATTCCTATTTTTGTTATACGTCATCATGTAAGGAAAGTCTCTTTTTAAATATGTTGGGGACAACCAAAATGTAAGCAAGGCTTGTCCATCGTTAATATGCGATTGAATTCCATAATGATTCAGCTTCAATCAATTTAAATTATTGAAGATATTATTATCGAAGAGTTTTCTTTTTATCTTAGCATTACATTATTTGGTTTAGAAATAATATTTACGAAATTTTCATCGTTTAACTGAGAAGATAGTAAATCTGTTTTCTTTCATTGAGTCAATGACGTCACGGAGTTTTTAAGATTCATCATCGACTATTAGAAAGCTATTTACTAACTCATAAACAAGACGAAAATAGATGACTGAGAGGTAAGAACGTTCACTTTATTTTAGTTTGTGGATTCGAAATCAATCGTGATGTTCCAAAGCACTTAGTTGAAAACGGACAAGTAAATCCTTGAAAGAAACGATCATTCAAATATTCCATCTACTCCTTTTTTTTTGGAATAAATGGCAAATAGGTTATACAAAAATGAAAGTATTTTAAATTTCGTCTTAAAATTTACAGAAAAAAATGAAAACGAAAATTCAATGAAAATATAACCCAGGTGCAATGTACACGCATCAACAGGAAGGGAGGATGAGCATCGAAAGGAGGTATGGAGGCTAAAAGATCCTTATGCTCTCAGACAGAAAGACAGCACTGAAATCTTTAGCATGTCCTCAGATCAGATCTAGACTGGTCTGGGACTGCCTACAAAAACTCGTAACCCTGCAAACCATAGTAGAGTAACTGGGTCTCAGGACACAAGGGTATTGTAGGCAAAAAAAGAGCACAAAAAGCATAAAGTCTGAAGTGCCGAAGTCTCGAAGCCTTTGACTGATGATGCCGAATAAACTTATAAACAGTCTTTATCGCAAGATTTCTAGTAACGTTCCAAAATCCTTTATATAATCAACAATTTGTTATGCTTCAAAGTTATTTACATTTAGTTTGACATCCTATTTAATTCAAAATAATATTATCTAAATGTATTGTAAGTTGTGACATTTGATTTGTGCTCTTACTATTTAAACTTTATCTAAATAGGTGTTCCATTAAAGTTTTATTTTCATTGCTGTCCAAGTTTCTGTCCTTACGCGCTTTTCAAGAATATATACATTTATTTTCTAGATTAAGGGATAACTGAAATAGCCTCCAAAGTGTGGCCCATTTCATCTATACAAAGCTTGGAAATAAGTATAATCATAATAAAGATTTTATGAATGTTATAAAATTGAAGGAGAGATTTTCAGGTTATAGCTTCGCAGTTTATTGACCCTTTGATAAGTCTGTTTTTTTCTCAAGGTCAGTTTTTCTTTTTTTCGAGTTATTTTTCACAGAAAACGTAGGCTTTCACCCAATCATTTTCAATAATTACTTCGACTTTAGAGACGGGAAACTCTAACTATGGATGTAATTTATTCAATCATTTTTTTTTAGTTTACAATAAAGAAGGGAATTCAAAAACATTTTGTTAATTAACAATTGTGTAACTTGTTGAAAAACTAACTTTAAGAATTTTTTTCTAACGGTAATTAATTCTTTGAAAATACACAATGATTTTTTAAAATATTCAAATCAACAATTAGTACCTTGGAAAAATTATTTAATGTAACCTATTGGCTTGCTTTTGAATCAAAATTATAAATAATCGAGATAGAGTACCGGGGTCATTGGGAATTTCCATTTTTTTTTATTTCTTAAATGTTACTACATTTCGAAATATCGCAAAAAACGAAATACCTTTTTTTGAAATCTTTATTTATTTATATCTTTTGAAATTTTGTATTTTACTAAAAAATGCTCTGGATCATCGTTTCTCAACCTTCCAGTATTCAGGGCCCAATTTTCAATAACAATTTTTATGGCTCCCCCCTACCTTTCTTTTTCGTATAATACTAAATTAAGATGAATATTATACGTTGAAAATTTAGATCCTAATCCTTATCCCTAGACTCCAGGACTCTAGGCATATAGCCCTAATATAGAACTTAAATTACAGATCTTCAAAATTACCGAAAATAAGTGAATTTATTGAAACTTGGCAATGCTACAATAAATCTCTCTTAGAATTTTGGGCGGGACTGGATGATGCGTTTTCTCCATTGAAAACAAGATCATTTCGTATATTATTGCCATTTTCAACATCCTATCTTTGCGAAACCGTATTTTCTGCGGTGGCTGCTTTAAAGACAAAATATAGGTCTCGACTGAATATAGACAAAGAACTGAGAGTGGCTATTTCTAATATAAAACTTTTTTTTGAAAAATTTTGCCCCCCTAGGGGAGGGGAGCGCCCCGCAGGTTGAGAAACGCTGCTCTGGATACATTTTTCTAGACATGATTTGTTGGTTAGACTGATTGTTGATATTTTTTACAGATTGAAATACAGGGTGTTTCTAAGCTCATGCGACAAAATTCAGGAGGTGATTGCTCGAAAATTAAGATGGGACAAAATTTCCTCAGCCCACCCCTTTCCGAGATATCACCCTTAAAAGGTGGTGACTGAAATTGAGTTTTTATTTTTTTTCTAAAATTTCAGTAAAGCTAGAAACTTGAAATTCTGTAATTTTCGTGCATTCGTAAAGGACCAACAACGGGTATTTTTTTAATATTGCTGTAACTTTATACGGGGGCGAAATTAGCAACCCTTAATTTATTTCATATCAAAACTTTTTTTCGAGATGAAGTTCTAGGAATTAAAATTATATTAAAATCATTGTTTTATTTCAAATTTTCTTCCCAAAACTAATAGCTGCAGAGAGAAAAAATACACATCATAATTTATAATTTTTTTAATAAATTGAGTGGAAAACTGTAAAGATGTGAAATTTAATACGATTCATAATAAATGCTGGAAATGACCACCTCTAGCCGAAATACATGAACGTAGGATTTTGGGAAAAAATTTAAAATAAAACAGGGATTTTAAGTAAAATTTTATTTCATAAAACTTCATTTCGAAAAAAAGTTTTGATATGAAATAAAGTAAGGGTTGCTAATTTCACCCCCGTATAATATAACAGAAATATTTCAAGTTTCTAGCTTCACTGAAATTTTATAAAAAAAATAAAAACTCAATTTTGGTCACCATCTTTTAAGAGTGTTACATATAAGAACCATCCTAATTTCATACGAACAATCACCTCCTGAATTTTATCGCATAAATCTAGAAACACCCTGTATACTTATTAAAAATTTCGAAAATGTCATCATCAGAACTAAAAATTATGCATGGTATAATTATTTATTTTAATTGGTTAAATCAGATAACAACTCGGGGTAAAACACTCGTACAACCATTTCCAGAGTTTCGAAGTTTGACTGCAGTTTTCGACGAGTACGTACTTAGCAAACGTGAAATAAACTTTTTTTTTAAAATGCTTGATGGAATTTCTCTATATGGATACTTAATCTTCTTGAGCACGTTCTCTTGAGCGAAAACTATTTAGTTTAATTTCATTATCTACATTTAGTGCTAAGCGTCCTTATACGAATAATTATTGTTCGAAGAGCAGAATGTTCTCTCTCAGTGTTCTGAAATTGCTAAGAGGGATTATCCAACTTTTGGAATAACATAAAGATGCAGCTAAATCCAGATAATGAGCGTAACTAATTAGCTCGTCAAAAATGTTAAATTTCCGAAACGAGCAGATAGAAGAAGTTAAACTTGAAATATCTTAATACGTTTTAAATTAAAAATTTTCTTTTTACTTAAGTGGTATTTTAATTGGGAAAATTAGAAACTATGTGTTTGGTCCCCAAATTAACTAATTAAAAGTCAATACGGCACCACCGCCTAAAAGCAGACCGGACCGGACCCTCACGTCCATTTTCCGGTCTTGATCGACAAAACGTTATTTTCTTGTCGAAAAATTGTCCAGAACAAATTTAAAATTTTTTATAGAAGGACCAGATAAGACGTATCTTCTAATAAAAGTAGCAACTATTTTTGGGTTAGCCGGCGCATGTCATCGTGATGAACTCACAAAAATCACCTCTAATGATATTACGGAAAGGGGGCGCCTTTTGATTGTGAAAATACCAGACTCGAAAAATCACACCAGCAGAAGTTTTGTCATTTCAAATGATGTAAACGACGGCAGACACTTAGATCTCTACAGAAAATATGCAAATCTGAGAAAACCCAATACCCCTCACAACCGATTTTTCGTAAACTACAGACAAGGAGCCTGTACCGTTCAATGTGTTGGCGTGAATAACTTCGGTAAATATCCGTCCGAAATTGCAGCTTTTCTGAAACTTCCTAACCCCCAATTATATACGGCCACAGTTTTCGGCGGTCTTCGGCTACCATAATGGCAGATAGTGGAGAAGGTATTACCAGTATGAAAAGAATGGGAGGCTGGAAATCGACAGCCGTGGCTGAAGGATATTTAGAAGAATTAACGGAAATGCAGAGAAAAATGTCTAGCAAAATATTATCCACCGACAAAGAACATGCATATGGGGCTACTTCATTCAACAACAATTTTGTCACAACCAGTCTCTCGACACAAGAAATCGAAGCAGCAATAGATTCACCAACCGATCTAATTGAACCAAAAAACCTGATAGCATCATCGATCAACTTACTTTTCAAAGAACAGAGACCGTCACTATTGTTGGGATTCTGAGAATTCACCTAATAAGCTACAGAATCTGTAAGATATAGGATCTGTAACTTGAACCTTTACAGATTTGTAAAATTTGCTATTCTGGAACCAAATCTGTAAGAGTCATAGTTACAGATCTTTACCGTATAGGTTTCAACTTCACTTCTGTTTATAATGTCAAAATTCTAACCTCAAAACCATTAAAAGTATTTAAAAGCTGTGTGTGTACTTGTGAAATGACTCTACTTATAGATATCTGGCTAATTGCTATCCAAGCATTACAGTCAATAGCGTTCTGAAATGAGCCTGTGGCCAGAAAGTTTAGAGAAGCAAAAACCTAAAAAAAATATTTAAATGCATTGTAAAAATATTGCGAATTAACTATTATTACTTTCACTACAAAGGGAATTCCTAAATTAATCTCCATAACATGAGGTCTTAAATTATGAATTAAGAATTGAACACTATTTTTGTCAAACCGAAACATTTGTCTAAAATGCCTGTCTGGCATATCAAACGGATTTAATTGATCCCTTAAATGTCTTCGTTGGATTCTCATATCATTTCTGGAAAAATAGATACCATAAAAAATATGTACAAACCGATTCTCATTCTCTTCCAACAGAATACCGGCGAAAATATTTAATAGTCCGTTCATATTAATGTCAATGATGTTCACTTAAAAACTTAATAATCACGAAAAAACTAAAAACTTTTTGACTAATAATACCTACACGAAAAATGATAGTAATAATAATACAATGCTCTGTACCACACCCTCTACTGCTTTCAGTGACAGATGTCTAGCCTGTAAATATTTACGAATCTGTAAGGAATCTGTAAGTAACAAGTAAGGTTAGAATCGCATTTTCTGTAACTCTTACAGATTTCGGCTTATAGATCTTTCTCAGAATCCCAACATAAGAATCAACAACTTCTAGTATTAAACTATTATCTTTGACATCTAATGAATTATTAAACAGTAATCCTGATAATCCTGGTCAGCTTATTTAAAAAAATCATTAAATTATTGTTTTTTCGTAAGTATGCAAAGTTTAAATTCAATCTGACATTTTGAAATCAATGTCCACATACTGGTGAGCTAATAAAGTCATTATAAAAAAATAACAGATTTTTTTAACAATATAAAACATAATTTTCCTTTTATATCCATAGCACTAAGAACAATTTTAAAAACTTACCAAGCAAATATCGACGAAAGGCATTCTTTGTGCAGCAACGTGACCATGATTTCCACGAAAATGTTCATAAAACCAGTTTCCACTATAAAAGTTCAAAAAAAATCACAAGATTAAATCCGTTCATAGTAAATGAAAGTTTTTATTTTAAAAATACACTCCCGATATCATAACAACACCGACAATTTTAAAATTCTTGTTAGAAATAGATTCAAGTACTGCTGCGCCTAATACAAGTATAATTTAGCTTTGTTTGTTGGTCATAGTCTGTGTAACTTTTTTGCCAAACAAAAAACAAGTTTACTGATAAACCGAGTTGGTTTCTATTTGTAACGTCGCAACAATATAGCATAGACGTGCATAGATATTAAAATTAAATAAAATAGGAACATACATACATAAAAAGAGGTAGAATTAATAAAATAAAATGAAATAAAATAGTTCAAGGATACCAAGACGGTGACGGAGATGAAGTTTGTGGAAATACACAATTTTTTTTCCAAATGACTTTAAAATTTACTTTTTAATGGCACTTAACAGGCGTAAAAGGTATATTATTTCAACGCTCCAGCCATGTTCCAACTAATAATTTGAATCAAAATTGACAATGACATAATTTAATTATTTGAATCCCGTGTGAATATAATTATTTGGATTTTGCGTGAAATTGGAACGAAAAAATTATGGCAGAAAGGAAGATGGCTATGAAACACCGACCACGGCGTTACATTTTTCTATTTTTTGCATAGTAAATCAAATAACTATTAAAGTTTTCTCCCTGTTTTTTGACAGCTAGCCCCGAAATTGATTTTGACAAATGAAATTCTATTCGTTATTGCTGTTATTTTATTTATTAACTGTTTTCGCTAAATCCTGCGACCATTATTTGACTTATCTAGATGTTTATTTCTGAATAATGATCACTATATCTTATTCCAAGATTTTTTTGTGTTTCGCCGATATAAACTGCATTACAATGGGAACTGATTTTTGTTTAAGTTTCTTTAGCTTCTCTAATTTCTTTTTTAGCACAAAGCAATTCAACATCCAGTGACTCAAAACTCTTCTTTAAACATATTTTACAATTGAAATATTTATATTTTTCTAACTGGATCTTCAACGCCGGCCTTGGAATGTTCTTGAGCATCGGCCGAAACTCTTGCATGTTAATTGTGCTGGGATTGTCGCCCCTAAATAAGCTTTTAAAAGCTTAGCACGAAATACTAAATTCGGTCACTGACTGAAATGTAGTAGTTTCGTGACTTGTCAGTTTCCGCTAGGGGCTGAGTTGAACAATTAATATTTATGATTATATAAGAGGTTGTGTAGGATATTAAATTGCCCATTATATTTATCACACTAACTTTGTTGTAGCTATTTCAATATTTTCTAATATTAAACGGAAATTATAAAGGAAATAAGTTGGAAAATTGCAATAAATTTCAACATTTGAATTGTACAAGAGAAAATAATAACTGTATGTCTATACAGATGCAGCGTCTGTATACATAAGGACAGATCAGCAGAGCCTCTTTTATGTATGTACGGTGGCCTGCAAATAGGCGGAATGGATGATTCCAGTAGTCCATTCAGTATTGCCACTACAAAATTTTTAGGTCTAAAACTACTGACATTTTCTATGCCTTTCTGTGTACGATTCAAAGTCGAGACAGAAATAATTTTTTATTTCAAAGGTTTCTAGATGTTCTACTAATTGTTACTGAAAAAAATAAAATAACCTAGGGAACTTGTATATTTACGTGTTTACTACAATGACGAAACCTGTCAATTCAATGTCACCTGTCTTGTTTTTAACATTTGAAAACAATGTAAAACATGTTAAGACAACAATTAACCACGAAATTACTAGATTAGATCACAAATTACTAGGGCCGATTGTACAATGCGAGTTTAACCTCGGTAGAAGATAAACCTGGTTTTCAACGTTGTACAATACTAGTTCGGATCCTAAACCAAGTTCAGACGTATTTTTCAATTTAGTAGGCTGGTAAGCCTGGTACTCAGCATACAATGTTGTGTTGGTGACATTGATACTGACAGTTAAAAATTAACAAGTTTTTATATTTTTAATTTGATTGAAACAGTTTTGTTTTTGTATTAGTTATCCCTGGGACAAATAACAGTTATCTTAATTTTTTTAAATGGAAGAAATGTCCGAATATGAAGATTTCATGGAATTAGTTAATATATTGCAACAGCCAGAAAGGCAACCACAAATTTACAGAGAAAGGGACAATCATTTTGTGAAGCTGAATGACACTAACTTTTTACAAAGATTCAGATTCATGAAGTCCTTCGACCCTCTTTTCACCTAATAACTCTATGATATCTGAGTTTGCAGTATTTAATGGAAACTCTAAACGTGGCCCTACCCCTGTTGCTTTCCTATAGCATTTCTCTTCTGCTATCTTCTTTTTTGTTCTTTTTTTAGTTCCGCGAAAAGTAACGGTACTTTTTGAATTCAATTTTGATCCAACACTCATTTTTTTTGCGCGTTAAATTGACATCGCTCTTTTTATTTTCGAGAATCTCTCTATATTGCTTAGCTAGCTGCACCAACAGGCTGAATTAGTAGTTTCTCTCCTCGCTTCTCTTGTTCTTTACTCAAACAATAATAAGAAGAAGAGCAATAGTATTTTATATACCTACTCTTTTTTTCTAATAAGATAAACAAGGATACCCTTACATACTTCGTGAATTCGAAGTCTGGCAACCCCGTGTATATGATACCAACATTACAAAAATGGAGTTTACCTGAACTGAAGTTGAACGGGATAATATGTACAATTGGTATCCTTTTAATAGGCAGGTTCAACCATTTGCTAAGTTCAGCTAAGCCTTGGTTTAAGCTTGGTATGTACAATCGGCCCTTAATTTTTCGAAACCAATGTCGTTTTAGACCTGAAAATTTTGTAGTCACAATACTGAATGGACTACTGGAATCATCCATTAACATTGATATCACAGTGTGCACAATGATTTGAATTGGAAAAACAAAGAAATGAATAAAGTTATTTCCTGAAAAGTTAATGGCTTAGCCTCCCTTGAGTCCTTTAGAGAGCCGACACTGCCTTCTATTCCACTGACTTAGAACTGCTATCTATTGTTACCTTACTTTTCAATGTAAACAAACTGAATTGAATTTTCTTTTATTTATAATTGAAACAATTTTTTCATTCCAAAAAATCAAGATAAATCTTTATAGTATACAAAAAACTGGTAGATCACAACCACAAAACCTTCGATTCTCGTCAATTTCCGACAACAGCATTTTATCACTGCTTTATTGAGTTATAGAAGTTTACTTTTACACTTCCCGAAGAAGAATTTAAATTCCGTAGATTTGATTAAGTGAATTTTATTTCTTATTTCATCCGTTTTAGAAGTGCGACAGACTATCATTTTGATTTGAATTTGTAATCCTGCCAGAACGAATAATGGTGATGAAGTCAAGTTTTATTATAACAATTTAATTTCCTTTTGAAACGATGAAATATTAAAATCCTGTTTTGTGGAGTTGTACCGGGTGGGCAAATAAGAATGGCCATATCTTATCTTATCTTAGCTTTGGGAAAGATTTTTAGAAAATTCTACAAAAAATTCATAATTCATATACATTTTCCATCTACCAGGACCAATTTTCAATAAAGAACACTAAGGAATTCATCAAAACATACACAAAAAATGTAATCATAATCGGACCAGCTGCTTGTATGATGTATGATGGGGTGATATTCACTGAGACCTAAAAGATCTATTGTGCTCCCTTACTTCTACTTAGTTCCTGTTTACTATTTAGCGATGTGAATCATGAAATTGCGATCGCAGTTGAGTATTATGGCAGTTACTGGGATAACTAGAAGTATTTCTACTTTCTGTTATAACAGTCGCTTCCTAGAAAAATAAAATGGCGACATCCGTCAAACGGCTAGCGTTTTCCGATAACCAAATTATTTTATTAGTCGAGTTATACCGAGAAAACGAATTTTTGTGAAATGTGAAGTCCCCAGAATACAAAAATACCGTAAAAAGAAAAGGTGCCTTTGCAAATATTTCTGAAAAAATGGGATTTGCAGAAGAAATCATTAAAAAAAAGATAGCGTCAATTAGATCAACGTAAAAAAGATAGCGCCAATAAGATCAACGTATTTTCGTGAAGCACAAGAGTCTGGTAATTTGCCACGTTAATCCGTGAAAACACCACCTTTAACTCCCAATGTTATCCACACAACAGAAGCATCAACAGAAAAGCGGCAACCACTAACACCGTCAGTTTTGGAAAGCTCATTAAATTTTGGTGCATCATCATCCACTGCAATTCAGATATCCTCGCCAAAGGGTTTTGTTCCCATTCCACACATTGTAAACGAAAAACAGTCGACAAAACGAAGAGTTGAGAAGAAAGGAAAATGTACTGTTATAACAGAGTCACCGTACAAGAAGGAATTAGAGGAAGAATTGAAGCATAAAGAAGAAGAGCAACAAAAATGAGATATAAGAAAAATGAAAAAAATAATTTGAGCAAAGAAAAGACGGTAGTTAGAAGATTAAGTTACGAAAAAGGAAAACATTTGGTAAAGAAACGAAAATCTGAAAATCCTCGCCAAATTGTTAAACGTCAGATTCACCTTAATGATAATCAAGAGAAGAAAAACAAAACTATAGAGAGTGACTCATCTAGGGAAGACAAAGGAAACGTAGAAGATGATGCAGCATGTCTTTATTGCAACCATTTATATTCCCAGTCACACTGTTCGTGTGCTGGAGAGGAGGAAGATGATGACGAAGTACAACATATTTGTGCACTTTGTACAGAATAATTAAAATTCAATAAACAATTATATTATTTTACAAAATCATGTATATCCCAACTTGCCCCACCTAGTTTTCCATCTTACCCCACCTGCGGGGCAAGATATATATTAAAAATCATCAATACAATAGGGAACTATAAATCATAAGAATATATTGCATGAAATCGACTGGCATGAAAAAAACAACGCCCTCCCCTATCTCCTTGTAAGCACATATTTTAACCAAGTAGCTCTCAAATATCAAATAAATGTTAATACAGCTTACATCTCATTGTGAGGTTTCTATTCAATATTTTGTAGAAATTGGCTTATTAGCGCTATACGAAAACTAATTTTGAGATTTTTTGGCGTCTTTCCAGCATTATTAAAATCCAAACCAAGACCGAACAGATATTCGCACTTTGGTTAATTGAAATCGTGCCTCTGGAAAACAAAAGGAAAATAAATTAAATGTTTTCAAGAAAAGATGTGAAAGTGTGTGTAATATTGTGGGTTGCCAAGGGATTATTTTCGTTGGAAAACCTTAACGGTTAGAATCATTTTAAGATAATGAACAATATGAATTCACTTAACGTCTTCCAGAAAAATAATAATGGGAATATTAGGAGAATGCAAATTCAACGCAGGGATCGAACAGAAATAAGGTTAAATTAGTATATTCAGGAGTTTAATATAATATAGACCGACACTGTAGATCTTGAAAAGTTATTGGTAATTTCAAACCACCACCTATTCCAGTAGATTCTTTGAACCACTTTCAATTGCCATCATTTTGTGCCATCCAACGAAACATGATCGTTGTCTTTCAAAATGTCCTGGTTAAAAACAACCATTCCATTACTTTGACAGGTCGGCCATATTGTTCTGGAGGATAACCGATCACTGGGAGTTAGTAATGAGCGATATCGTGATTTTCTAATCACGTTGTGAAATGCTATCGTGATTTTTTAATATTGCTCCCTGCATTCCACAATTGTAACAACATAACAAAACTAATTAAAGTCTGACTATCATCCGTTGTTTACCAGCAAACAATGAAAACTGAATAGAATGTGACATGAGTACTCCGGCACAATATGGCCGACCTGTAATTGATGTCATTCTAGAACGGTTTAATATTGTTTAACTGGATGCCATCAATTTTTTAGCCTTCAATATAAAAAAGACTGACTAAGGTTGGGCAACTATGGAGCCACCTTCTGAAAATGAATGTAAAATCCCGAAAAAGTTAAAAACATTTACATTTAATGAATATTCAAAAAATGCAAACGATACAAAACTTTGTCATGCCAAAATACAAGATTTCATTCTCGATGAAACTCATTTCAGGGGAATCAGGGACTTGTAACAAACAGCGAAGCTCATAATATTCTTGCCTCGTATCTCATTGTGGCTTTAGTTTAGCGGAGAACTCTAAACTTGATGATAATAAAATATTTTGATACGTTGACCAGGATCATCATAATATTATTATTCATAGCGAGAAAGACATACGTAGTGTCTAGTTTGATAGGTTTAGACTGAGACTTGTTAAGCAAACTGTGACACAAAGAAAATATTTCAAACCCATTTTAACTCCAAGCGATTGGTTACGGTACACGTTTTAGTGTCAAAGGAGTGAAGTAAATCCATCTCTAATTCTGTTTAAGCTTAATTATACAGTCGAGTAGGAGAGATAATAAACGAACAACTTATTTTGCTTTCGAATGGTAATTGGTCTGAGGACAAAAACAAGTGGTTTTCATTTCACACAATTCAACGAACTTTCGGTGTTTTTGTGGCATCGCAAAAAGACCCCTAGCTGCTCTTTTTGCGGCGTAAATGTGGTCTGGTAATCTACCTCAAAACATTTTAATTCAATGTCCTAGCATTACACCGATATAAGTCGAATATAACTTTTTCGATGTTCAAATATAATCGATGAGTTTATAAAAATTTAGACAAAATTACCTGAAAAAACATAAATCAATTTTTGCGGATCATGGTTGATGCCAAAGGGCATTTTGATCCGTTGGTCCCTTTATTTTTCTCGTATTATAATCTATTGTCATTCCTGGCTAGTTTTGTTATTTTTTTCCACTCTACTTCATTTTTATTGACATAGCATCTTCCTTCCTTCTATGCCATATTGGGACTCTTCATTTTTGTCGGTTTTCGTTTCATATGCTTCGCCCGGTTGTACATTTGAAGCTTAAAATTGAGCTCAACTGAGCTGGGCTTAAAATATAAACTTAGCTCAACCCTAAACCTGTTATACAAACATGGTTCAGTAGCAACTCTACTAAACGTGTATTTGCAAATGTTGGTAGAACTTATTTCGAACTGACGCATGCGTATGAAGTAAATTGGTCAAAATATGTTTGTCAAATGAAGGTGTCATCTAACTAATTTGGCATTTGGGGAGATTGTTCGTACCTTTTAGTTTTACAAGAAATTTCCTCTGATATACAATCTGTCACAAAGCGAACCGTTTCTTTAGAAAGACAAAATCTTTGAATAAACTCATGATCCTTCCAGCATTCAAAGTGATTTATACGCTCTCTATACACCCGAGGTCTTCTCGAGTGTTGTACGATTTCAATAAGTTCCACAAAATCCTCATCATCGGTTAAAATATCCATATTTAAGTTTGTTAAACTTTTAATTTGAAAATAAATTAAGTACAGGTTATGTTTGCTTAGAATTTATTTTCATTTAAGCCACGGAACATGATAACAATTTATGTTCCGTGCTTAAGCTTACATTAAACCTCCCCTCTTGCAGGTTTTACTAAGCTTAAGGTTTAAACCAAGCTCAACCGTTAGCTTACTTTGTACAACAGCAATCTGACGCTGAACCTGAGTTGAAACTTGAGCCTTTACTAAGCTACATTTGTACAACCGGGCCTTAGTGTAGTTTACTTTGACTTATGCATTCATTTAATCTCAACGGGTTGTACCCACCCATCAGAAGCTTTGATTGTCTAATCCCTACTAGATCTTTCCAAAGGTCAGATCATCTCTTTTCTTCGGCTTCACCTATTTCTTCCAATATTACATTGGAGCTGATTCCGCAAAAGAGTTCCGGCCCCCAAAAGGGTCTTTCCCCTCTTTGCTAGTCCATCTGCTATTTCATTTCCTTCTATTCCAGTGTGCTCTGGAATCCACAGTAAGGTTACTATATTGTTCTCGCCTAGTTCATAGAGTTTGCCAAGGCATTCCCACACCATTTTTGAACTGATTACACAAGAGCACAGTGCTTTAATGGCTGCTTGACTATCAGACATTATGATAATCTTTTGCGTTTGTCAATATTGAACTAGACACACCTTCTTATAGCGTGAATTTCCGCTTGAAAGATACTTGGAGTTTATCCCAATCTTTCAGAGTGTTTGGTTCCTGGCCCGTTCACTCCTATCCCAGTTCCTTCTATTGCTTTTGAGCGGTCTGTGTACCTCTATCCTATCCACTACTCCATTTGGATTGACATAGCATCTTCTTCTTTTTCTAGGACATATTGGGATTCTTCATTTTCATTTTTGTCAGTTTTTGTTTCATATGCTTTGCCCATTGATGCATCTGTGTCTTCATACATCTTATAAAACTCGGAGTCTGTTATGAATGTCTAACCTTCCAGTAAGTCCAAACAAAACCAAACTATAGTTGCTTTTACAAAAAATATAAAAGTTATGCCACTAGGTAGAATACAAGTGATCGGAAAAACATAAGAAGTTATTAAATCAAAAGCAACAAATGAATTTATCTAGCGATGACTCTATAAACATAACGAGCCCTCAGAGTAAATGTTGGATATATTGAACTGCTCAAAGTGTGTACTGACAAAGGATGGAGGTAACATATCTCAGTAATCAACTGGATTATCGATATTTACACTTCAGCATATAATCTTCATGTTTGTAATTCGAGTCACTCATAAGTACAATGTATTTAATTGAACTTCATCAGAGTAGGATGAATTTAACTGTTCGCAAAATGAATATTATGAGATTTTAGTCGCTTGAAACGGCTTTTAATGTTTGGAATACAACTTTTAGGGGTATTTGCTTAAATTAGACATTGTTTCAAGGGATACTTTGATATATATTATTTAATGGTTGGTATTATTGAATGAAATAACTAGGGATAAGTGAATTCAATTTGTTGTTTGGAGGAAATGAAATTGTTAAAACGTGTGAGTAGATGAGGCTTTTACTTGATGAATATCCATACTAAATGATGAAATAAAACAATTTGATTTGTTTAAATCTTCATTATATATTTGAGCTAAGTTCAATATAGATTATAATTATACCTCCACTCGTTTGAAAAAGCTACTGTGTTAGCGAAACGCGTCCGAATCTATATTGAACGTCGTTCTAATATATAATGAAGGTTTAAACAAATCAAATTGTTTTACTTCATCATGGAAATATTACACGATTTAAATTGATCTTTGATTGGTAGTCATTAGAATAACATTCTATTAAAAAAACCTCTTTATTGTTGTAAATTTTGAACAAATGGCTATAGTTTATTTCAGAAAGGTATAGGGTAATAAATCCTCATTAGGTATGCAAAGGGAGCACAGAGTGACCCAACGAATATTTAAGCCACTTTCATAGTTTGGCATTGATTCCATTGTGAAATTCTTCTTTTTATCAAGTGCAGGTAGTACCACCCGGGTTGGGGTCAATATATGGGTTTGTGTAAATTTGCTATAGCTAATAGTTCTTTTTTTATCAAATTATCTTCAAATTCAATACTTTTGTTGGTTGTTTTCTCCAAGATGAAGTTGGAATCTTCTCTATGCGTCGAGAATGATAACTTGCGCTATCCATAACTACTACTGAATCAGCCGGAAGATATTTTATCATTTCACCAAAATAGTCTTCAAAAAGATCTGAAAAGTTAGGAAACCTTCTTTTAAAAATCCCTCTTCGCTTCCAATATGGATGATTATTAGTCTTTTTCCTTTACCTGAAGGCACCTTAATACCCGTTGACATGAAAGCTTGGCGAGCACTGGTTATATTTTTGTTTTGCCACATTTTTGGTACTGTATAACCTACACAATATTTCGATATTGACACTTCAGGCCAGAAAACATACTTTTCCTAATTCTCTTACGCAATTACTGGAAATTTTAATATTACAAACAATACTATTTCAAGACGTACGCCTATGGCCGACACCGAAATTGAGCCGAACTGGACGGAATTCCCCATTTTATTACCCTATACCTTTCCGAAATAGACTATAGATATGAAAATATTTCCGTCAATTCCCTTTTTACTTAAAAATGTCGTTTTAAAATTCAATGGAATATGTAAAAGGTTCCCCTGAATCGATTGGTAGTCACAAGAACGTTTCATCTCTTCAACATTACATTTATTATTCATGAAACGGAAACCCTTTGAGTTAGGCTCTTGTAAATTTTTTTCTGGTAGACTAGTATTTCGAGAATATGCTCCTGAAATTTCAATTCAAAATTCCTAGTTTTGTGGTATTTACAAGACTTTTTATGTTGAAAATGCGTTTTATCGAAAATTTCATGACCCTATTTGAATGATTTTATCAAAAAACTTACTGTAGCAGGTGATTTCTCGTCCCAAAAAACCCCTGGTTACGAATTCCTATCGCAAAAAGTTTTTGTTGTAAATTTTGTATGAAAAAGTTATCGGGAAGAGAAAAACGAATTTGTTTCAATATAGTTTCTGTAACTCCATTGTTTGAGTAATAACAACCAAATTATGAGAAAGTGTTTGGGAGATACAAACGGTTACCTCTACACAGCGTTCCAATCTGGTATGTCAATAAAGCACAGACCAGATATAACCAAATAAAGCAGTGGCGGCTGATTGCAGTGTTTGTGAATTCTGCCAGAGGGAAGTCTCAAATCACGTGTCCAATATAAACAACGACGTGACCCGACTTCGAATAGGAGCGGCTCTATATGGCTTGCATAGTTTTTCTATCAAATGTGTTAATAAAATCATATAATGTTCCAGGTTATATTTGAAAAGATTTTGTAGATACCGATTTTTTTGTAAGAACTTTGCAGTTTAATAAATCAAGCTCATAAGATCTGATAAATAAAATAGGTAGTTAGTATCAGTTTTCACCTCATTATCTTTTTATTATAAGCAAACCTAAAATAAAATTGGAATTCCAGTTTTCAGATATTTTTAAAATTTTTCATTAATGAGAAAAAAGACATAGTTTTATTTGAAAGGAGCTGCTCGTATATTTAACGATCCTGACATTAATTAAAATGAAAGTCTGGCTTAAATTTAAAAAAAAAAGTAACTGAATTGTATATAATTTGAGTGAAATTCTGTTTTACATAAAATGTATCTCTACGAAATCAAATTGTGAAAAGATAAAATCAGACCAATTTGACGATTCTATTTTAGCAGTTTTTAAAAAAGTTGTAACAATTAATAGTACATTAATCAATGAGCGTGTAATGATGGCTATTACTCGTGCGAATGAAGTTTGCGACGTGTGTCCAAGTATCCAAGAATATACAGGGTGCGGCACCGAAAACGAAACGGATCGCACATCGAAGACAAATTTTTTTTTAAGGAAAATGCAAAAAGAGGTCGATTTTTATTTCAAGAAGGACATCTATCGATAATCCTTCCCGACCCCTCTGTCACTATTACCAATAAAATTGACACATCATTGAAAAGGTAATTTTATAAGAAATTTGACATTGTGACATATGACAGTTCATGTGAAAGCCAAATTCGTCAATTTAATGCTAAATACCTTTTGAATAAAATTTAACTTACTACGCCTATGTTTTCGTAAAATAAAAATAAAGGTTTTTGTTTCCATAACTACCAGGTTTTTTAGTTTAGCGTCATTGATACTTCAAGTCTGTTAGCGAGTAAAACATGAAAATGGTTTATTCTATTCAGGAGAGAGTAGAAATTGTTGAATGTTATTTATAAAATAACGAATGTGCTAACGGCTACCCTTTACTTTAGATAAAGTGGCGGAGGGGGGCAAAAGTGGTGTCATTCGAAAGGGCTTGACGAGCTGAGTCGAATGACACCGGTCCCCACCTGCGGAAACGTCAGGGGCAAAAGTTACACCACTTTCATTTTTCAATGTTAAGTCTATGAGAAAAATTTTTTCCGTTGGAAATAGTATTCAAAAGAGCTGCAACGACGAGCGCGATTGGCTAGAACAGGTTGCGCATGCGCAAACGATTATAACGCGACGAAATCGATGTACAGGTGCGCGTTCTTCCTCGCGCATGCGCAAACAATTATACCGCGACGAAATCGATGTACATGTGCGTGTTCTTCCTCGCGCATGCGCAAACGAAATCTTTGGTCACGTGACAATTCGGTATAAATAGAAGCAATGCCTTCCCCTTTCCCTTCCCATTCCCTTCCACCGGACCCACAGAGACAGTGTTCAGCGCTTTTACCCACTGAGCCACCATCGCTCTGCCGGTACTAGTTGTGTTTATTTCAGCTTTTGATACATTTTTTCGAAATTTTGAAAGTGGCGTAACTTTTGCCCCCGACGTTTCCGCAGGTGGAGACCGGTGTCATTCGACTCAGCTCGTCAAGCCCTGTCGAATGCCATCACTTTTGCCCCCCTCCGCCACTTTATCTAAAGTAAAGGGACGCCGTGCTAACACTGCCTGTACAATTTTCAATGAGCGACATCCAAACAAACAGGTTAAACGTAAGTACGTTTTGGAACTTATTTCAAAATTTCGACAAACAGGATCTGTTCAAAATAAAAAACGGCAAAATCCAGTAAAAAACGGTAGAGGTAGCCGTTTTAGGACAAGTTGTTGCAGATCCAACTCTTACTACAAGAAAGCTTGCAGAATTATCTGGAGTAAGTCAACGTACCGTCGGGAGAATTTTGAAAGCCAACAAATTCCATTCCTATAAAATTCATTTAGTTCAGGAACTTAACGAAGACGATTTTGATCGCCGCTTGCAATTTTGTGAAATCATGAGCGAGCATGCTATACAAGATCCACATTTTCTTTATAACATTTGTTTTTCGGATGAATGCAGTTTTTATGTTAACAGGACTGTCAATTGACATAACTGTCGCGACTGGTCAGATTCCAATCCAAGAGTATTTCATGAAACGCATACTCAACACCCAGAAAAGTTAAACGTTTGGACTGGAATATTTGGTGATCGTATTGTTGGTCCATTTTTTTCACCAGATAATTTAACTTGAGGTATGTATTTGGAATTACTCGAAAACACCGTTGATCCAATGTTAACAGACATAATAGAAAACGATAACCGATACCTTAAAGATCACCTAATATTTCAACAGGACGGGGCTATTTTTTTTAATTTTTATTAATAGATGCTAAACTAAAAAACAGACCTGGTAGTTATGGAAACAAAAACCTTTATTTTTATTTTACGAAAACATAGGCGTAGTAAGTTAACTTTTGAACTGTCACATGTCACAGTGTCAAACTCCTTATAATATTACCTTTTCAATGATGTGTCACACTTAGTAGTTCCCCTATTTCAATTTTATTGGTAATAGTGACAGAAGGGAGGGAAGGGATGTAAGATAGTTGAGGATATGATCGACAGATGTCCCTGAAATAAAAGTCGACCTCTTTTTGCATTTTCTCCAACAAATTTGTCTTCAAGATATGCGATATGTTTCGTTTTCGGTGCCGCACCCTGTATTGGTGTCGCATATAAGATTTAAGTGTAGCATACTGCATATAACACTATAATTATGTAATAGAACTACTCTAACTCTCGTGTCAGTACTTAACATACTCCAAGATAACTTTATGATGACTGATAACTCTCTGGTGACCATTAATAGTCACTCAAACACCACATTCCTTGTTGGCCGCGCTCATCTCAACGTAGCGCTACCGGAGCGCTAATCAATTTCCTGCTGAACGCGTGTTTTGTCCCCATTTTTTTTATCAAAAGCGAAATACGCTACGTTACCGATCAGTGATGTCATTTATGACAAATATCATGTGAATAAACATATAAAATGACGTAGCATATTTTTGTTTGAAGATATTTTAGACCTTTGTATCTTGAAAATAAATGATTACCACTGGGAATTATTAATCAAAATTGAAACCGCATATGAATGAATAATTATTGCAGTCATATGTCAAATAAAATTAGGTTATGGTGTTATATCAAGATTAGAACGTTCAGCAGAATCAAGAAATGATGGATTACTCAGGAAATCGCTACCTGATCAACTTTGTTGGGATGAGCGCGACCATTGTTTCACCTTTTTTGGCAAAAATGCACATCAATCGAAATAAACGTCAAAATCACCTTCATTTTTGAACGACTTTGACGTGCTTTTCTCTGAATCTACGTCTTTCAGATTTACACGACGATTTTCAGTCAAAATCTTCTTTATTTCAGCGATGTTAAGAAATTGTTGATGGCTGGCTAAAGCGAAGAAAATCTTCCACCACATCTCGACTGCTTTTGAATGCATTTCTTTACACTAAATTCCTTTTTTTTTGTTACGGAAAATTTTTAAACATTCATAGTCAGATGTGTGTTTGTTTAATCAATATTGCCATGTATTTATTCGGCTTTTTCCTTACGTTAATACTTTTATTGTTAAAAAGAGGCCTTGTGGACAATTTTTTTCTTTTGTCTAGGCGACAACCTAATTATAAGTTACAGTGAAGGTAGGCAGGAAAATAACTTCCTTTTAATTTTCTATCAATTCCTACGTCAAAAGCATTCTTTCCTTATTCTCAGATGTTTCGAAAGGAAACATTTTTCTCTCAATTTCGGATTAATTCCAGAACGATAAATTTTGAAGAATATAATTTTGTATTATGTGATGGTAAATACAAAAATTCGTTTCATAGACTCTAATATTAATTAAAAATTTCTACAATTATGCATTTGTAAAGTATACTTGTTATTATAGTCTGGGGAAGTAAGGACATAAACATCAAATGTTATCAATAAGGAATATTATGTCTCTAATCGAATACCAATCGACCCCTTTATAATCATTTTAAAAAATTCTCGAATTAACTACACTGGAGCTTGCGACGCAGTTTGCCATAGTATCCTATCCCTCGTTTTTTCCTTCCATCTAACGATTCCTATCCTTCTCAAGTCCTCCTCCACTTCCTTCAGCCACTTAGATCTGGGCATTCCTTACCTTCTCCTTCCACCTGGTTCCCATTGTAGCATTGATCAAGCGATTGCGCGCTCTACTTCTCTCCATACATGTCTAGGCCATTTTATTATTTGCCTTTTTATTCTATTTACTATATCTTCCCCGTTCATTTCTCTCAGTATTTCATTATTCATACGTTGCATGTATTCATTGTAGCCAACTTTTATTGGCCCTAGAATTGTTCTCATTATTTTTCGTTCTACTATCCTCAATTCCTCTTCATCTCTTTTCTGCTCCATACATTATCACAGGTCTTATTATTGTGTTGTAAATGTTAAATCTTGTTAATAGTTCGCTTTTTAGCAGTTTCTTATCGGCATAGTAGTAGTTGCCATTATTTTTTCGTCTATTTCTGATCTTTGTTCCCCATTACTGCTGATCGTGACTCCCAGATATTTGAATTTTTCCACTTCCTCAAATTCATATTCCCCTATTTTTATCATTTTGTTTTCACACTGTTTGCCAACTCTCATTATTTTCGTTTTGTTTCTATTTATTTTTAATCCCATTTTTTCACCTTCTTTTGTTAATTCCAGTAGTATTTGTTTCATGATATTCCTTATTTTCTTATTATCACTATGTCATCTGCATATGCGACTATCTGGCCCCCGTTCGTTCTTAAATTTCCCTTGTTCACGTTTCTTATAACATGCTCCAGGGCCAAATTGAATAGTGTTGTTGATAGACCGTCACCCTGTCTTAAACCTCTATTAGCTACGAAGCCCTCCGTTTCTCCTTTACCTGTAAGTATCTTCACTTTTGACTCCTTCATAGTCTTTGCTATTAATCTCATTAACTTACTTTCTATCCCCTGTTCTTTCAGTCCTCTCATCAGTTCACTTCATCTTACTGAATCAAATGCTTGTTGGAAATCTATAAATAGCATTTCTATTTCCATTTTGTATTCATGGGCCTTTTCCATTATCTGCTTGATAGTATGAATAGCGTCAATTGTTGACTTTCCTTGTGTGAAACCGTATTGGTATTGACCTATTATGGCTTTCGCTTTTCCAGCTAGGTGGTTTTGAATTATTGCTGACGTTATTTTGTATACTACATTTAAGAGAGTTATACCCCTATAGTTTTTGCACTCCTGTTGATCCCCCTTTTTGTGTATTGTGACTATCTGCCCAACTTCCCATTCTTCGGGCATTCTCTCTCCTCTCCATATTTTCTTTATTAGCCGGCATAATCTTTTGTACAGCTCCTCTCCTCCATACTTAATCAATTCCATGTTTATTACGTCTTTGCCCGGTGCTTTCCCATTCTTACTTCTTTTAATAACTTCTATTACTTCATTTTTTGTTGGTTCCTGTGTTACATTTTTTTATTTTTCCTCTTCACTTTCTTCCTCTGTTGTATTAACTACTTCAGTTAGCAGTTTCTCGAAGTACTCTTTCCAAATTTGCTTATATTAAGCTTCTTCTGATATCACCTCGCCGTTTTTATTTCTTATACCTTTAATTTTACCTTTATACGTCTTATTTTGTTCATGTTTTTGTTTGCTATTTTTCATAATAGGCTTTGGTATTTTTGTTAGTTTTTTCATTTCTCTTATTCTGTCATCCATCCATCTTTTAGCTTTTCTTATCAATTATTTGCAATTTCTCCTTATTCTCGCATATTCCTTTTTATCTTCCGAGTTGTTTGTACTTATCCATTTTATTCTAGCATTTCCTTTTGCTTTCACAATTTCTCGACACTTTTCATCACACCATTGCTTGTTTATTCCGTTTTTTTCTTTTCCCAATTGAGTTTCCGCTGAGCTCAGTAAACATTTTCTGATATTATACCATTCTAATTCCACACTCTCCGTTTCTTCACATTCCATTAATATATTTTCCACATGCTTCTCGTATTCGCTTCTTATGTTTTCATTGCTAAGTTTTTTAAGGTTCCATTTAATTCGGTTTGTTTTTGTAACGTTTAAATTTTTTGTCTTTTGTTTAATTGTGGCCGCTACCATGTAATGATCCGAGTCGGCATTTGCCCCTTTGTATGTTCGTACATCTTTGATCGACGACTGTTTTCTTTTATTAATAAGCACGTGATCTATTTGTGTACTATATTTATTATCCGGCGATGTCCATGTTATCTTGTGTTTTTATGGGTGCGAAAATTTAGTACTACTTATTATCATATTCATCCTAGCTGCCAGATTACATATGGTCCTTGGTGGTAATTTTAATGTCCGTTGAATAAATTCAGTAGAAAGTATTAAACTATTTGGTCCACTCTCTTATTGTCTTCGATTCTTGCATGTGATGGCACCCAGAGAAATTTTATTTCTTTGTTTCTCAGTTGCGGATTCTGTATATCTTCCTTCATGATTGATTGGGATAGTGGGTCAGTTTGATTCGTCTTAGAGGGTATATTTTGTCTTTGGAATGAAGATGTATGTTATTGCTGTATATAAAATATTTAAAACAACCTACAGAATATTTAATCAATGAAAAAGTCCTTTCAATGGAAACCTATATTTGTAACTTTAACGGTTTCTACGAATAAAACGTGCTGAAATTTTTGAGAAAATCGTTTTAAATAAAATATTCGAAATTGTGTGATATACTGGAAAATACAACAACGTGTGAAATAGCTTGACGCAATATTAAATTTTGATGTATTGTTCGAACTATTATACATAATATGGAGAGAATAAATGTACATTTTTCATGGCGATGTTTCAAAAAATGTCACAACTGGATGAAAAAGTATCATCACGTGTTTCAGCGAAACGCGGAAATTTGAATAATTTGAGTAATCGAATCTTGATGCTTTTGAGGCTGGATCTTCTAAGCCTTCGGCTTATTTTCAACAAATACCTATTATAATTCAAATAAACAAACTCGTAACAGAATTAAAAGATTAAAGCTGAATTTATAATCTTTGTTATTCGTTGTTCGTTGTTCGTGATTCCCGCTGCTCGGAAATAAAACATATACGAGTAGTTGTGAGTAAAATTAGTTTGCACCGTTTCACAATTTGTCGGCGAGACAAAGAAATCTGCAAGCAGAAGCAGACACATTTTTTATTATTGCAAGATTCAAACGCATTAGCTATTTCTGTACTCTCTTTTTCCGATCAATAGCAGTTGTTTTGCGGATAACTGTGATAATGGATGTTTTTGAAACTTTTGTCAACTATGCATTCTTTCAGCAGCTTCATGATTTGACCCATTATTTTCTTGTTTCAGTTACCTGTACATATTTAATATCATATTTTTCGTAGATTGCGACTAAAACATACCAAATTTATTTCTGTCTATTGTCTCAAGTCCCTAATGACCACTTTCAGAAATTTCAAAACCCTTGGGTAAAAATTGCAGGTCGTTGGTTTGACAATTCAAGTTCATAAAACAAGATAGTTCAATTGAAACCCATCTTTGGTCCAGGAAAAATGTATTGACAAGTACAGTTACAAATAACTACCACTACAATTGAGGCACATATCCCACTGTTTCACCAACCGATGTATACCCTGCTTATAGAATTCTTGTGGCTGCTGCTGGAAGAATTCTTTCACAGCGTTTTGTACTTCTGCGTCCGACTGAAAACGGTTACCTTTTAACGCCTTTTTTAGTGGCCCAAAGATGTGAAAATCGCAAGGCGATAAATCGGGACTAGAAGGTGGATGCTCTAATTTCTTTCGTTGCAGATTTTCTTTCACTACGTTGGCAACATGAGGCCGAGCATTATCGTGAAGCATAATAACACCACGTGAAAGCTTCCCTGGACGTTTTCTTCTTATTGCTTGATGGAGCTTGTTCAAAGTTTCATTATACAGGTTTGCGTTGATATGCACTCTAGGTTCTGTAAACTCTATCAGCATGGGTCCTTCATGGTCGAAAAAAAATGTCAACATCACCTTGCCTGCAGAAGGTTGAACTTTAAACTTCTTTGGTGGCGGAGAATTTGCGTGTTTCCATTGCATCGATGACAGCTTACTGGATGGTTCAAAATAATGACACCAAGATTCATCGCCAGCAACTATTGACGAGAGAAAGTCATTACTATTTTGACTGTATTCCGTGAGGTGTTGCAAAGACAAGCCCATTCGCAAGCTTTTTTTGTCCTCAGACAAAAGACGAGGAACCCATTGCGCACAAACTTTGCTGTAACCTAGTTTGTGTACGATACTATGGACAGATCCTATACTCACACCAACATTTTCTGAAATTGCTCTGATTGAAATTCGACGATTTTCTCTAATCAGGCCTTCCACACATGCCACATTCCTGTCTGTTGATGCAGTAATCAATGCACCTGGTCGTGGCTTATCATTCGTCCTCTCTTCTCCATTCTTAAATTTTCGACACCATTCCTTCACAGTTGGATATGCAAAACATGCGTTTCCATACACTGCTTGCATTCGCGTATAAATTTGCAACGGTTGCACACCTTCAGCACACAAAAATTGAATGACCGCACGCTTATCACATTTGGACGGATTGTTAACAACAAACGCCATTTCAAAGTCACAATACTTAAAATCGCTGTCAAATATAAACGAAATAAACAGATCAGTGTGACGTTTGCATACACTACTAATGTTGGAAAACGTCAGTTGAATGATTACAATTGTTTCCAAGGCTAACCTGACCAAAGATGGGTTTCAGTTGAACAAGCCTAGTATTAATAAATTTTGTCGTTGAATTCACGAACAGACGTTCGTAGTATATAAACAATATAGATAAATGATAAGATTCAAATATTAACGAATCGAATTCGTGATTTGACGAACAGTGGTTATATTAACAAATGCAGATCGTTGGTTTGACAATTCAAGTTCATAATATTAATAAATTTTGTTGTTGAATTAACGAACAGAGGTTCATGTTATTAGAGAATTATGGCACTTTCTAAAATACTGACCGTCACTATTAATGATCGGTCTAATTTATATACTGGCGTCAGTATTTTCATCGGCACCTATAATTTTGTGGTGGGTGGTGGTTATTTTTATTTTATAATTTTACCTATAACCTCACTTTTCTGTGTTTTGTGCTTCGTTCTTTGTTTATGTCTATCAAGTTGTCAATTTTACTTTTGGAATCTCTTGGTGATCTTCACGGATTCGAATAATGAAAGAAATATTACAAGCTGCCTTTCTACGAGGTGCAAATGACGAGGATATAGAGTTTGTAATATTAGAAAATGTCCTAAATGACACTAATGAAATATACAATTTTGTTTTACACATGTCTCAAAAATAGTGACGCCAATTGTGTCCAGTCACAATTAAGGATAGTCCGTATTTAATTACTGACCGCCGTTATTTTTATCTACAACTACGCATGCGCACTTGTCAACAATGCCAAAATAAGGACGCATTTATTAGTGACTGTCACTATTTGAACCTGCCATAATTCTCTATTAACCAATATAGATCGTTAGTTAACGAAATATTCGTAATATTAATAAATCCTGTTCGTTAACAGTTAACTAACAAACGCAGTTTAGTAATATTAACGAACAACAGATTCGTTGATCAGTAAACGAAATACGTTGGAACAACGAAACGATCGTTGATTAGCACGTCCTTCGTTATTCGACGAACAGTCTTTCGTTATAACAACAACTATCTACGTTCGACCAAATTTAACATATTTTTTTGTTATTTACACGTATCTTTTTGGCTCAGTTAATCAAACAACTTATATTATATTCACTGCGACATGGAATCAAGCAGAATAAATAAATAAACTTTGACATTGTTTATGTTGGCATAGAATAATAAGTATGTTCACTCTTCTAGTATATTAATTGTTCGGAGCCTATAACAATATCTTCCTCTTCGAATGGTCACCAAAAAGCCATAATTTTAATTATTACAAACAAAATAGTTTTAGTCAATAAAACAAATTCTCAATCACAGCAACATCTAGGAACACAATATCTCGTAAATACAGAAATGAACTAAACCCACCTTGGGACGTTAACACTCCATGTGAACTAACAATTCGAGTACATTTTTCATAGACCAATCAGAAGCTACATTGCACCAATGAGAATCAATTATTCGCTTGTGGGTAGGTCAAGACTAGAAGGGATTTATGGCTTTTTTTACCTTTTCGGCTTTTTAATCCTCAAAGAGACCTTGCCGCATACTGTTATTTTATTGTGAAGCAGTGCAAACTAATTCTACTCACAACAACTTATAAACCGTTGTTGTCGATGTGTCATGGACAACCAGTGTATACGATTCCTATTTGCTACCACTCATTCAACCCTAATACCTAACAGACTATATGGCCACTAAACTTCTCCCCAGCTCTAAATATGAGGTAGAGATACCCCTCAGAAAGGACTGGCAAGACCCAAGCAGACTGAAGGAGAGACCTGGTATACAGATGAGTCGAAGACTGGGGAAAGGACAGGAGTAGGGGTATATAGTGAGATGAGGAAAACAAGGTTTTCCTTCTCACTAGGAGTACATGCCTCTGTATTTCAGGCGGAGATTTATGCCATCCTAGAATGTGTCAGAATTAACAAACATAGGACTGACACTCATAGGATAACCATATTAACTGACAGCCAGGCAGCCCTTGCAGCTCTAAATAGCTGCAAGGTAACATCCAGACTGGTAGAAGAATGCCAGAAAGAATTGAATGAACTGGCAGACCACAGTAGAGTAAGACTAGTGTGGGTGCAGGGACATAATGATATTTCTGGAAAAGAATAGGTTCAGCAACGACATATGTTGGACCAGAACCAGTTCTTGGGACCACAAAAAAGGTAGTCCGAGAACAAATACGAAAATGGGTACAACGCCAACATAGAAACACTCCAAAGCAGGTACACAGTAAGACCTTCATAGGCGATATGTGTGTAAAACGGGCTGAAGAACTACTGAATGCAAGTAGGAACAAGCTAAGAATTATTACAGGTTATCTAACGGGTCATGACCCGGTAAAGGATCAAATGCATAAAATGGGGCTATATAACGGGGATCTCAGCTGCAGACTTTGTGGCATGGAGGCCGAGACCGTAACCCACATTTTATCCGACTGTGAGGCATTGGACTCAAGGAGACAGACAATCTTCGGAGAGGCCTACGTGCCGCCTGAAGCATATTATGGCATGCATCCACTTGACCTATATCATCTACTCGAGGGTACGGGAATGGCTGGGTGGAATTAATAAAGGTGGGAGAAGAGTACAATAAGCCAACAGGCTGCAAAGCTCCCGGTACTAGAACGGCTCCCAAAAAAAAACCCTAATACCCATAAAGAAAAGGATATTACAAAGTCATTATCTCAATAGTTTTTTTATAATAACTTCCACTTAATGTAGATATATGGACGTTTTTATCTTCACTTTGCAATTTATTATGTCACATTCTCCCTTCGAAGAAAATCTGAATAATATATTTCCTTTCGGATATAAATGCGAGCATAAAAAAGGTTTTTTGTTTCAGTCTGGAAATTTAAAAGTTTAATAAAGTCTAGTAAACAGAGAAAGGCATTAAAGACCTCCTTTGAGATATTATTTGAATTGAAGTGATATATAACTTTATATTAACTCACTCCTTAATACTGTTTACTGTTCCAAAGTTTGTTGAACGTCTTTTCTTACGGTACATTATGTCGGTATATTTTCAGTAAATGTAAATGAAGTAACTATTTTAATTATTACTTGTGATACGTATATCGCAAATTCTTTAGTTCTCGCTTGACGTCTAATCAGCCACTTCCAACTCCCTAGCACTGATCATAAGACAAAAATGTCATCTGCCAACGTCTGCCTCTATTTTATCTTCGTTGCTCTTCATGATATCTATGAACTCATTTGAATCTATAGAAAGCAGATTTCTTTGATGCGATCCGGTCAGTTCCGCCTAGTAGACGCTTATCTTAATATGAATAAGGAAGGTGCCAAACTGGCAAACGACCTAACCATGTGAACACGCGCTTATTATCAGTAAATGAAGAAGTTGAAAAATGCATATATATAGCTCGTACACTATAAAAACCGTTTTCTATGACGTCTGTCATAACTAGACTATGTTTACTACGTTTCCATGGAGTATGGAGTGTGGAACAAAAAATTAACCTCATGTTTTTTCTTTAGTAACAGTTAGAATTAATCAAACCCAACCCATTGAGCTCAATTTTATACCGTAATTTGAGCTACATTTTAAAATATATTAAATTTTCAATGATTTGAATATCCCGCCATTGCGTTAATGACGTCACCTATGTGCAATGAAGTTATCGACAAGCCATTAACTACAAACTTTTAAAGAAAATACATGCGAATGAAAACCATTAATCTACAGTTGTTAAATCTGACTTGTACAAACAAAAATGGAGAAAGTTATTATGTGAATATTAAATAAAGATGAAAATTGCGACGTATCACTGGAAGTTCGCATTTAAAATCAAGAGAGATGAATATATATCAGGTTCCGCTGTTAGATAAAGGTAACAAAAAAGTGTAATAATATGCCGTTTGGTTTGTTCATTGAAATTAAAAACATCAGGTCAATCTCTTAAAACTATACCTAGAAATTTTAGGGATAATCCTTTTTAACAAAATTATATAGGTATAACAACAAATGCAATATTGAAATTAGTGTTAGTTTCACTTGTGAACTCTAACTGATAGTTTGAAGATATACTGTATTCGTGATTCCTAGAGCTGTTTTCCGTCTATTTTTGTGTTTGGTTTTTATTGATGATGGCTCAGTTTGTGAAAGCAAATTCTAATAATTTGGCTCATAGACATTTTTTAGTTGTATTCAAACAATATGGTACAAAACAATATTTGCAATAAAATTTGTGTCATCAACACGACCCAGAATATGTAAACAAAGGTAAGACTCACAAACCAAAAACACATTGACCAAACGGTGTCTTCTAAACAAACATGAAATCAAAAATGGTGTTTATACGATCTTCGATTTTATTTAGAGAAAGTGGCCTACGTTCATATCATGTTACAGCTAATGCACATAAGTGACGTATTGCACTACAAGTTGCAAACATGCAGTAACTTTTCAATATCAACTTTTTCATGTTATATTAAAGAAAAAAAAGAAAAATCGTTTTTTCGTAAGAAGAAATTTATTTTTTATTCAAATAATGGGATAAAATTTAAACTTGAACTCCCCAATTAATTCATATTGAATCCAATACCGATCTCTGTTTTCATGATAGTAGTCGTAATGAATTTTAGTAGTCAAAAAAGTTGCCCTGTTAATTGTAACTGTTAGCTTAATTGCCTCATTAGTGTCTTTTTTTATAAAGAGGAGGCTGCATACATAAAGCGACAAAATGATATGATCAGATTCATGCACCAAATCAATTTGAGCTCTTTGTTGGACGGATTATTAGATCATACAGAAAGAAACGTTGTTGGCACAAAGAAAGGAGTCTTGGCTGGTGGGAGAGAATTGTCAAATTACATGTTACTGAAGAAGATTTCATCAGTGATTTTCGTTTATCTAAAACATCATTTAATTTGATATGTTTTCGACTGACAAAGTATTTATGTTCCTTAGAGAACCTTTAACTGTAGAGAAAAAATGTGCTATACCATTGTATACTTTAGCATCATGTTGTTGCTATAACCAGTTTGGTACACATAAGTGCATAAATGTCTATATGCGTTTTGTGAGACAATAATTAGGGAATTCAGGGAAGATTAACTTTCTATCATGTTTTCTTCGACAATTTTGTAAATTTCAGCGTTTTTGTATTGCAACTTCAAAACATTTTCTTCCTGAGAGCGTTACTAGATATACAGGATGTATTTATAATTTTATTGTTGAAAAATAGAATTTAGCATTACCTACAAAATATTATATGTTGTTTAGGTCCATATGTTTATTGAATCATTTGAATCTAATATTTTGTGATAGCTATAACAAGAATGAACAAGATTTGGAACTTATTGTGACCTGCTAGACTATCAAGGGGTTTTTTAAATCTCCTTTAAAATAACTTTGGTATGGAATATTTCAAGCAAGCACTTCACTTCTCCATCTTTCCACACATTTCTAGAAGATGACGAGCATATGACATATTAAAAGAACTTTCCATAGCAAAATATCAAAAAAACCTTCATTTCCACAAAATGTTACAAGAAAGCTAGAGTAAACTTTTGTTTTGAGTGGTCTTAAGGTTATATGGCTTACAGCTGGCATAAATTTGACAGCGAATGTCACAGAATGCGCATGTTTCAATACGATCTCGGTTTTCGATCTCGATACGATCCCAAAAAAGCAGTATTGACCTTGAAACTCAATTCGCTTTCAATACCTGTTTTCATGAGGTTTTTAATACGAAAAGTGTATTCAATTAATTACAGTTTCCTGTAAATTGTCATATTTAAGTAAAGCGTGTAACGAATAGCTATAAGAATAGGATTACTTGTAAATGTTGTCCATTTCAATTGAAAACCGAAATAATTGGTGAAATATTGTAGATCATGCCAACCCCGTTTAACTTGGAAGTGTAATTAAATGTCCGCCATAAAGCCCGAGAAGTAGTTGTCTTTTCTTAAGTGAATGGTCATGTTTTTTGAAAAATATTTTTCAAAAACTTTGTAAAGCGTTAGATTGGTACTTTGCTTGATTTATATATATACATTTTTTTTTCAAAGTACTTTTACAATATGAATATTTCAATGTGCTATATAAATATTTACTATAACAATTTACTTTTTATAGGAGTTTTTACGACAAAAACAGGTGAGTTTTATTTGGAATTTTAATGAGTTATTAGAGTAGTATATTTTTGGATAACCTTGAAGTAATTTGAATTTATTATTAACAAGAAACGTGTAATTATAACTACACCTAGTTGTATTTTTAAATAGGTTTCTTAGACTTACAAAAACTATTAACCCTGGCTAACCATAATAGAGTTACTCCTAAGTGGGTCCCGGGGCACAAGGGCATTGTAGGAAATGAAAAGGCAGACATCTTAGCAAAGCTAGGCTCTGAGATTGTATTCAATGCAAACTAAACATCAGTCGTACTGGAGACACGTGCCAAAACAAAAACACAGCAGGAGTAGGAGTTTACATTATGAAGAACGTTTTTCATTATACTCCCTTGGGAATAATCGACTACTTCTGTTTTAATGTTGATGTCATAGAAACTGATTTCTACACCCGACCGTGGAAAAAAATTGTTATTAACAAATTAAAATAAAAAAAGATAGCATTTAGTTTTTTGTTGATAACTCAAAAACTATTGATATTTAAGGAATTTTGAAAAAGGGTTCTTAAAGATGAGGAAATTTCCGATAAAAAGTCCCAGTACTTTAAACTCTATCTCCATTATTTATAATTTTAATTCAACGCTGAAATAGGTCAAAACTAAACAGGTCACACTAAATAATTTTTTTAAGGTATTAGTTGTTAATTTAAAAATTTAAAAAATTCATGGTGTATTCTGAACAATTTAAAGAATTTATTGTCATTAGAAAAAAAATTTAAATCAACTTATTATATATTATTATAGTTATACCATTATTAATTAACTAATTTTTTCCAAATTCTGTTACCTTAATTGACTACATAAAAGTTTAAATAATATATCTGAAAATTCCCCCTTCTTATACATATATTTAAGAAAATCATGCGATATAAGTTAATCACAGTTTACAATAATATTTAAAAGTTAACAAAAAATGAAAAGTCCTAGAAATTCAGTCTGAACAATAAACTCTGTTTATCTTTAAACTACGCGTACAATAGAGAGCCAGAATTTTATTTGATGCCTTACACAAAATTTAACAATGATTTACTGAGAAGATAGATTTATTTACATTATTTTTTCCGAAAACTCTAAAAATACTATTATTAGGAAAAATCTGTAAATATATACCTATTTCGCCTTGAAGAGAAAGGATTAAAATTAAGTTAAAGCATACAGTGCGTGCATAAAGTGAGGCATACATTAATGACTAGCAAAATAAATAGTATCACGAAAAAATCTCGGACAGATCGATTTTTGATATTAATTTATCATTTTTTGAAAGAAGATCTACTTCAGTGTATTCGGCAAAATAAAATAACATTAAAATAGGAGCAATCGTCTTGCACGTCTCTTGAAGTATGAAATATTAATTCCTACAGTCGTCAGAAGCAAAGAAGACCGTGGATTTGCGTGTCCATGTCGCTGTTTGTTGTATTTTTGTAGTAACAAATCGATATTTTGAATCGAAAACCAATTATCGATACCATACGTGTCAACTGTGAAAAGATATGCCAACAAAGTCGAATCTGTTTACACATACACTGGTTGCTTCGTACATATTTTGTTGTTCCTAAAGGACAAGAAGAAACTAGACGTTTCAACATCGCTGGGTCTCATAGATGCAGAGGATCTCATTTCGTAACATATTGCATACAAGATTTTTTCTAATTTTGAAGAAAGTAATAAAAAAATTTAATATAATTGTTAAAAATTTGGAAAACATAAATTTAGTTTGTTGCTGTTACTTCATGTTAGTTGTCAGTTAGACATTTTGTAAAAAAGTATAGACGGAAGGTTTTTAGCGAGATTGATATATTTTTAGTTTTTTTTTTTTTTAAACGAGTGATTCAAGTTCTGAAGAGCTACCAAGCGATATTGAAGAGGCAGCAGGTAATGCTCTATTATCAGTAATTCCCAAAAAGTCAAAGGCAGTTTATGATTTGGCATACGAAAAATTTGTTACGTGGTGTGATGAGAAGAAAATTAAACATGTTAATGAGAAAGTTTTATTTGCATATTTTGAGGGTAAGAAAGATCTAAAAGTTTCCACATTATGGACACTTTACTCAATGTTAAGGTCTGAACTAAATCTGAAAAGGAATATTGATATTAAAAAATATACAAATTTGGTAGCATTTATTAAAAGGCAAGCGGACGGGTACAGTGCTAAAAAGTCAAAAGTTTTTATTAAAGAAGATTTTGCCAAACTTTTAGTGGAAAGAATACTTAATGGCTAAGGTTGCAATGATCATTGGAATGGCAGGAGCATGCAGAAAAGCAGAATTAACATTTCTTCCAGTTGAAAATGTTATAGACGAAGGAAACCATTTTCGTGTTGATATCCCACCTTCAAAAACAAAAGTTATACGGCAGTTTGCAATTTTCAATGGAGACATTGAAAATACGAATCATGTTGAAATATTAAGAAAATATATTAAGTTGCGTCCCCAAGTTCTTAAACACAACAGATTTTTTGTAAAATATGCGAATGGAAAATGTACCAGAAATCCTGTGGGAATTAACACATTTAGCAGTCTGCCAGAAGTTATTGCACAATTTCTTGGTCTTTCAAATCCTGTTCTATATACTGGCCACTGCTTCAGAAGAAGTTCTGCCACTTTAATAGGAGACAGTGGCGCTGATATTTTAAAATTAAAGAGGCAAGGAGGTTGGAAATCTACCTCTGTTGCGGAGGGATATGTTGAAAATTCCATGAATAATAAAAAACTTATAGCGCAAGAAATATTAGGTGAAACATCTAATGCAATGTGCGCCGCTTCCCAAATAAAAGCAAGTTCAAGCAATGAAAAAAATATGTCGTCGGGAATTAATTTGAATAATTGCAATAATTGTGTTATCAATGTTTATAATAATTAAATAATTTATAATTTATGTTTTCAACTTGTATTATAACAGTTTAATAAATAGAATAATTCTTTTTGTCACTAATTTTGAAATACATTTTTCGTCACCAATTGCATAAAATTTTACTTTATGCAACTAGTTACAAAAAGTAAGACGTTTCATAATGTCAATCAGTTTTAAAAAGTGTCACTTTATATGTCAAAATTAGAAAAATCTTTTTATGCAATTGAGAGGCTAAAGCTTCTAGACTTCTAGAAATCGACTTGATATTCTATTTCATTTTCAATTTTCTTGACAAAATTGGTTTTTATTTTTCCAGCATACGCATGAATATAATTCGTGATTTTGATTTTCTTTGTGACAAAAAAAAAGTAAATTATCATAAAAGAAGCTACCGAGTAGAAATAGTGTACCCATTTCACACATAAAATAGAATGATGGTAATTTTATTTTTCGGATGAGAGAAGAAAAAGTAGTTTATAAACCCGCGTAAAGGAAAAAGAGGATGGTACAAGATTATCCTCGCTTCGAAATCAAAAGCAAGTTGAAAATTCTGAAAATGTAGGTGGATATGAAAAAAATATCTGAATCTGTGGAAAATTCTTTGGTTAGGCAAATATTTGGAAAATGTCGAAGAAACGTGGGCTTCGAAAAATGAACTGAATAACAAATCAACATCTTGTACGAACATTGAATATGAAATATTCTTAGATCGCTTTCATCAAAGATATTCTTGAGAAAATTGAAACTGATAGTGATAAAAATTTCTTGCAACCTATTCTTGATGATGAAATTCTTCCAGAACTTTTTAAAGAAACGTATTTTCATTGAAAAATGAAGTTTTATGTTGTTATAATTTAATAAATAGATAGCTTTGGATATAAACACTGAAATAAATACAGTTGGTTCGGTGGATCTTTTCCCATGCGTCATCATTCATATACAAACGCAATACATTCAGTAACACGTAGATCGTAGATTGATGGTTTAATTAGAATGTGGCTAAAATGACGGTGCACGTTATTTATTATTGTATTGAAGCTGGTGTAATAATATTCACTTACCACAATAATTCGAACACTCAGGTATAAGTTAGTCATTATAACAACTGTTTTTGAAATAAATTCATATGCAAGGGGAAAAAAATGGACAAAAATGTAGAATGAAAATGCAAACAAAGTCTTTCGTATGTCAATGTACAAATTCAAGGTTAAACCACAGAACTTCTGTTGTGTGGGTTACACCTATCGCCGACATTCATCATATGGCTATCTCTGTTTGTTATATTATGTTGTAATGGAACAAACGGTTTCATTTCGAGGGTTTAGATTCTGTGAGTAGAAACGAGACGTACTATAAAAAGTAGTATGTGAATAATTTCATACATGGGAAAAGATTAACCGAACCAACTGTATTTTATGTCTTCAGATTTAGCTACTTTCTTATAAATAATAGCGGAAAGCTTTTCCCACCTCTATATTTTCGAATACACGCATAACGGTTGGTTAGAAACACAGTGCTGCCAGATGTAACATAATTATCGAATTGTAACACAATTTTATCCCAAACTAAAGTTGAAATTTTACTTGTACCATAATCGATAATTGTAACAAAATTTCACTGAGGCATAAACTAATATTAACTTTTCAAATAAAACGTTGATCAATATTTTTTAAGTAAAAAAACATGGGACATACCTCAGAACTCAGTACGATAATTGTAACATTCCCAAAAAATAAGAGAAAAAAGAATAATTAATGCCACAAGGAACTTACAGAAGATAATCAGTACGAGTGTTGTACTTACTTGGCGGGGTAGATTGTATCTCTGGGGCTATCTGTTTATCTTTATGTATTTCTGGATTTATTTCTCTGGCAATAAAGAAAAAAAATATGTTCTGTATGTCCCTTGTGGTGTATTAATTATTATTTTGTAAATTTTGTTGGGAAATCAAACTAAATACTTTTTATATTTTTAATTTAACGTTTCAGTAGCGTTCCAGATAGTTGTCGAATTTTTTCGTTGAATTAAAAAGTTGATTGTGGTTTGATTTCTCAAAAAAAATACTTTCTGGTAAATCCGGGATATACTCTTAAAGCTTGAAAAGAAAGAAGCGGTGAAATAATCCAATCACGCAAAGCTTCGCTTAAAACATAATACATCAAGGTTTCTTAATTTAAACCATGTAATAAAGCTACGTTAGCAGGTAGTAGATTTAAAAATTATGAAAATTTCGAAGGTTTACATGTGGCGATTTAGGGTTGATAAGCTATATCCAGTTATGTTTTGTATTCCCGTGCTTTTTAGATAAGCCATGTAAATAAAACTTAAACTTAAATGGTAATCACAAACTTATCAAACTAACTAATACGTATTCATAATATCACGTTCGTCGCCATTTGTGGTGTAATAGATATTAGTTTAAGGTCAGTGTGACCAACAAAAAGTGGTTTTTATGACAAAAATGATAGTTAATGAAACAATGAAAACGTTTTTGCTGAATACTCAACTCATGGAGACTATATAGTCTCCATGACTCAACTCTTCGATTGCCAATTATTCTAGGAACTTTTCGCAAGTCACTATTTAATTTGTCATTCTGTCATTAATTATGTCAGATGTCAGTTTAATTTGTTTTTGTTGATATTAATTCGTTTAATCGATTATATTTATTTTCCATGAGACTTTCGTAGAAGTTCTAATTGGTTGTATCTTTTTATTCTTCTGATTCCCTTTTCCACTGACATCTGACATAATGACAGAAGTGAAATGGTGACTTAACAAAAGTTCCTAGAATTATTGCAAACGAGATGGAACCATAGAGATAATACACAGATTAGGCATGCCATAGGGGCTCGTGTAAGCGTATTCGTCCACCCATTAGAAAGAGATAAACAACCAGTTTGGTATTGCTTTCTCTTTCTAATATTCTTAAAAGGTTACTAGTGTTCAGTCTTCGCGCATGTGCATCACGTGATGTTAGAGAGAGACCGCATCACTAATTTCATTCGCCATCTCTTTTTATTGCGTGGACGCTTCCGGCTATAGGTTGCCTGCTCTATGTTTATAACTTCTATGGATGGAACAGACCACTAATTACAGGTGGTTGGAACAATTTTTTCCAACTGCGCATGTGTATTAGTAATGTTATTACTGTTACTGATGGTTGGAACGAATATATTATATAATGACGCAGAAAATAATTCCAGCATTCCCGGCAGCCGTAACAATTCGTTATACGGTTATTGATTGTCCGTTTATTAGATTTGAACGGATGCCAAATTGGTTAGTTCTGGAATGGAAAATTAGATTGAAAATATATTTATTGTTTTCACATGGATGAATTAAATACACTTGCCTTTTTTATGGAAACTAATATCTGTCAAAATGTATGAAATTATGTGGTAATAAATTCTCAATTAGATATAATGTTGAAAAATTTAAATCTCGGAAAAATATTAATCTAACCGAAATAAATTAATTGAAAATTCATTTTAAGCCTCCAGATTTTAATTATTTGAAGACTTTTAGGCGTACTTTTTCCATTGTTAGTAAAAGGTAGGTAGAGTTTGTTTAACCATCCTTTGCCGTTACGTCATACATTGTCCAGCATTATCTCTCATTCATGAAATAGATGAGACGGAATTATGACGTCTTTAACGCATTTCCTAACTAATGTCGACGTAAATTTTATTTGTTACTTTTGACAGTTCAGTTGTATAATGAGAAAGAGCAAAGTTTAATTTTGAAGTTGATTAATTAATTTTCAAGAGAAAGAGATGCTGGAATGCCGCTTTTACCGTTAAATGCAGTCCTATTATCATAGATCTGAATAAATCGGACTTCCACAATGATGATGAAGATGATTTTGTCAGTGATGAAGCTTAGTCTTTGCATATAGCATATAGCAAAATACAATTTTGGGCATTACTAATTTATTCATACAAAAACACCTTAACATGCATCATTAAAAACAATTCTTAACATATATGTCATTGATTATAATTTTGAGGTTAAGTATAAAATAACATTCAATTAATATAAGACAAACGTAAAACTTACGTCACCGATTATGACGTAACGGCAAAGGATGGTTAAACAAACTCTACTTCCTCACCTTTGTGGTCTATTTTTATATTTGTTTCTCTGTGGGTGGGGGGTGTGTCTATATTAATGTATGTTTTTCTGTAATTATATTAGTGTTTATTTGTGTATTTCTCATGAGTGTGCGTAAATTTCTCCAAGTTCGTGTGTGCTAGAAGAGCATTTGAATGTGCTTTTGTAAAGTTTGAGTGGGTCTGCTTGTTTTTATCTTTGTTTTACTGTGTTTTGGTGTATTTGTCTGTGTTTTTGTATGATTATGTGTGTTCATCTGTGTTCGTACGTGTTTTGTTCACCTTTGTTTGTGTTGGTCTATTTTTATATTTATTTATCTGTGGTTGGGGGTGGGGATGTTAATTTATGTTTTTCAGTGGATATTATTGTTTATTTGTGTATTTCTCATGAGTGTTTGTAAATTTCTTCAAGTTCGTGTGTGCTAGAAGAGCATTTGAATGTGCTTTTGTAAAGTTTCAGTGGGTCTGCTTGTTTTTATCTTTGTTTTACTGTGTTTTGGTGTATTTGTCTGTGTTTTTGTATGATTATGTGTCTTCATCTGTGTTCGTACGTGTTTTGTTCACCTTTGTTTGTGTTGGTCTATTTTTATATTTATTTATCTGTGGTTGGGGGTGGGGATGTTAATTTATGTTTTTCAGTGGATATTATTGTTTATTTGTGTATTTCTCATGAGTGTTTGTAAATTTCTTCAAGTTCGTGTGTGCTAGAAGAGCATTTGAATGTGCTTTTGTAAAGTTTCAGTGGGTCTGCTTGTTTTTATCTTTGTTTTACTGTGTTTTGGTGTATTTGTCTGTGTTTTTGTATGATTATGTGTCTTCATCTGTGTTCGTACGTGTTTTGTTCACCTTTGTTTGTGTTGGTCTATTTTTATATTTATTTATCTGTGGTTGGGGGTGGGGATGTTAATTTATGTTTTTCAGTGAATATTATTGTTTATTTGTGTATTTCTCATGAGTGTGCGTAAATTTCTTCAAGTTCGTGTGTGCTAGAAGAGCATTTGAATGTGCTTTTGTAAAGTTTGAGTGGGTCTGCTTGTTTTCATCTTCGTTTTACTGTGTTTTGGTGTATTTGTCTGTGTTTTTGTATGATTGTGTGTGTTTACCTGTGTTCGTACGTGTTTTGTTCACCTTTGTTTGTGTTGGTCTATTTTTATATTTATTTATATGTGGTTGGGGGTGGGGATGTTAATTTATGTTTTTCAGTGAATATTATTGTTTATTTGTGTATTTCTTATAGGTGTGTGCAAATATCTTCTAGTTCGTTTGTGCCAGTATATTTTTATGTGTTTTTGTTCATTTTTGCGTTTGTTTGTCTATTTTTATCTTTGTTTTCTATGTTTGGTTTTATTTTTCAGTGTTTGACAGAGTTTTTATTGTATGTGTACTGTCAGTTGGTATTCTAAGTTATTATTCAAATTTTCACCAAGTTATTATTCAAATTTCCTGGTGAGATCAAATAATCAGCGTTCCCAAAAATTTTGTGCTCAATTTATGCTTATTGTGAAGTTAATAATTCAAATTGATTAATCGATTAAACGGAATTTTCGTGAATAGCTTTTCAATAAAAAAATTAGAAAGCGACCGATTACCTCAACTCGTTTTTATCAATGTTATGCTTTTGACACATAAAAAACCCCGTCTGATATAAAATGAATGCCTCTTGGTGAAAATGAGAAAATCGTCGATATTAAACAGCGCGTGAAGATGACATGTCTTTAAAGCCATTACTGGTTAATTTTCCATTCTAAATACAGGAAATATACCAAACAATGAGTCAATAAATTTATTAACTGAATAGAAGAAAATTTAAGATTTCATATTTATATTTTTTTAAGAATTAAATCTATCGTTCAGTTAACACTCACTATAACTTGTTTTTAAACTAAGAGGGCCGATTTGAATTTAAGTTGGCATTTCTGCTGCCTAGTGATTGGTCAGATTCACACAGCTCTTTTGATCAGCCGTCAGTTTTGTGTTTATTTATATGAAAATATTCATTACTTCAATTTTTATTATCACTTTTTTGCGATTGTTGTTTATTGTTCTATTTTCAACAAAGTATTATATCTCAACCAAGTTAATTGCTATATTTGTTATACATTCAGTTTATAAACAAAATACAGGTTTCTTTTTCTTGTTAATAATGTAAGTTTCCAAATAAAAAATCTTATTTTGGTTTATATTTCCATCAAGTTTCATTGCCATCATTGGTCATAACAACTGCGAGTTGTACATTACATATCTCACGTAATAGTCAGTCCAGTCTAGGGTCAGTGTGGCCAACAAAAAGTGGTTTTTCTGACAATAATGACAGTTAATGTCTAAGAAATCGGAAGAATTAAGAGATACAACTATAGTTCGTAACTTATAAATATCAACCCACGTGATCAAAGTTCCAAAAAAGCGACGTTCGCTTGAATTATGTCATTCTTTTGCTGCTGTCAATCAGTATGTTTTACACCCTTAATCCTAATAAATATTGAAATTTATAGGTCGCATGTTATCAAAAAATATGAACATATGCTTAAAGAAAGGTTTCGTAATTGATTTCATATGTAATAATAATGTGGGTTACTAAATTATTAAACTTAAGCTAACATTAGTCGTACTAAAAACTTTATATGTTGGCAAAAATGCGCGCTGTTGCCGCGATTAAAATGGTTTATCTGGTACAGTTGACGTCTTGACATTTTTAAGGTTATGTTGTGACAGTTTAATATTGATCATTCAATTTTTCGATTATTTCATCTCCTTGTTATAAAAAACTGCAAAAAACTGAGTAAATTTTCACAAGCTGCAGTGATGAGTTGTCAAAGTTAACGTATAAATGAAACTTAATAACACTGGAATAGTTGATGTATTTACTATTCATCTATTCCTGACTATTTACAGCATGTATGAAGCAAGTAAGTATGAGTTTAATATTATACTCAATCAACTGTATTTATTGTATTCTGTTACACTATTCATAATACTTAGCAATTATATTTGCACAATTTATTTACAGATAATCCATTACACTTTAGAAATGTTACTGCTGAAATTGGAGGAAGGACACTTATTTAATGTAAAATATTTCTAATCATAGTTTCCTAAAATATGACACACATCCACACAGTGGATTTCCAAGAAAAATAAACCACAATATGAATTTGTTTTTATTAAAATGAATCTTGAATTTTCCAACTATTTCATACATACCTTTTTAGGCTCAGTAGGTTTTAAAATAATAATTCCTTACTTAGTGCTGTACTTTTAACATACAAATAAAAGTTTTATACAGAAATAAGTTCAAGTTTGTTTATATACAGTAACCAACTATCAAAAACTAAACCTAACCTATAGCCAAATAAAAAGAAGAATATTTGATAACTTCATTTGACATTTACTAAATTCTCATACTATTTCAAGAGCTTGGCAACATAGTCCAGTTATGACAGAAGTCACGTGAGTTGATATTTATAAGTTACAAACTATAACTAGAACTAGAAAAGTCTAATTGAAAATAAACATGAACGATTAAACGAATATCAATAAAAACAAATAAAACTGACATCTGACATAACTAGTGACAGAATAACAGAAATGAAATGGTGACATGCCAACAGTTTCTGGAATCATTGGTCATTGATGCGTTGATTATTCAGCTAAAACGTCATTTTAAATTTTAAGATTTATGCTTCGGGGTGTAGTTTTAATAAAGCAATATAGATGTTCGCAATGATAAAAAACCTGGAAAAACCTTATGGTTTGAATGGTAGACATTAACTGTAATTCTTGTCAGAAAAACCACTTTTTGTTTGCTACACTGACCTTATACTGAACTCCTCTATTAGTTCAAAAAGTCTGAACACGACCCTTTCGGAACGAACTCTCAATCTAGTAACTTGTAGTGGCGTGACTGACGTTTCCTAAAATGCCCCTCTTAGTTTAAAAACAAGGAATAGTATGAATAAAAAAGATAATACTAATTGTACTTTCAAATCATGTTTCGAGTCACCAGTTGTTTTGAAAACAATGTAGTTCAATACACCTTAAATTTCGTGATCCCTTCAGATATCGAAGTTAATTGGATCAATTACAGTTTATCATTAATTTTATACTAATTTGGTGCTTTCAATCGAACAGTTCACTTATAATTGAATCCTTTATCCTGTTCGTCGGCCATTCAATTATCCATAGCACCGCCTATTCGACCGCAGGACAAACGATAAGACTACATAATACTGTTAATGGATATCTAGCGCGTACACATTCTGTTGTGAAACGTTTATTGACCAAATATTAAGCACATAAGCAACAATATTGAGTTAATGTAGAAACAATAGTGTCTGAAACTCGCATGTTTTCGTTATCAATACACTCTTCTGTTGAACTGCGACCAAGGATTGATATCGGAAGCGTCTACAAATTTTTCAATTTCCCAGTTTTTGAAAATTGTTTGTCGCAATTCTACTTGATAGTAGATGATTTCACTTTCTTACCAAACCATTCCAACGCTACTGTTCTGGCAATGATTAGATAAACTTGATTCTGCATAACAGTCCAAATAATATTCTATCTTTGGCCACTTTGTTTTTGCAATTTCTCATATCCATCCTCTCTCCATGCATGGACGATTATACAGATTGCGAAAAGTCTATTCGCGCCATACGATTTACACAAGTACGACGAGGAAAATATGAGCAAAACTACTTGAAAGAGAGAGAAGAATAATTGTTTGCTCAGCGATGGGCGTGTGTTCAGTTCCAGCTACCAAAAACAGTTGGGGGTGTGTTCAGTGCCCCCTATTTTAACCGCTGTTGCCAGAAGCGCAGATTAATTTGTACAAATGATACTTTTTTCGAGCTCATGCACTATTAGGTAAAACTAAACACTTTCATCCGTCAACAGTATCCTTTACAAAGAGAATTCTCATTTAAACTGAGTTAATTCAGGATTTTTTTTTCAATGAGGAAGAGAAAGAAAATAGATATTTCCCTTCTACTTTACCAGGATCAAACACGTCTTAACAAACAGGTTGACAATCGTTTTTCTGCTACCAATTAAGATACGAATTCGTTTCAAGTTTGACATTTTCCAGATCGCATTCAAGTTTCTCGACATCATTAAAAACCTGTTTATATTTCAAATAAGAAGTGTCTCGTATTGTGGTTATATCCTGAAAAGAATTGGAATGAATCCAAGTCGGTGGTAACAATTGTAAACAGAATCGGGAAAAAGAAATAATCCAAAACATTAAAAATGAACTACTGATCATGCGACACGCATAATAACACTGTTTAGAAAAAAAAAACGTTAATCATTCTCGCAACGAAAACCTATAAATCAGGTCATTGTAGCTCAGACTTAGGTTGAAATGTTTATTTCGGCGGCTTTTTATAAAGCTACGAACGTTTTTGTCGGTTACAATTTCGGATCTGGCTCGTGACAAAGGTAGAAAAAACGGATTACGTGGAAATTAATAAATTAAAATGTCTCTATTTTTATAACTTCCTTGTAACAATAAATTTCTGTTTCTTTTTATTTGATGTCTAAAATTTGGTCGTAAAAAATAAAACAGATGCCTAAAAATTGTAGGTATGTATTCATACTTTTAACGTTATTTTATTCTGCCGAATACACAAGGTCAGTGTTTTAGAAGATCTTTATTAGCCGCTTCCTGAGTAGATCTTCACACTGTTAAACTCTGGAAAAGTAATAAATCCAGTTCCGTCCAATTTTCACCAAATTTGTTTGTTTTTGTGTTTCAATTTGACTAATTCAAGCTTCACTACAAATCGTTCCTTTTATCAGCTAAAAGGACGTTTTTTACATTAATGTTTCAGCTATCACTCTACCTTATTTATTGAACTCCAAAAGCTCTTCGCTAAAAATCCTCACGATTTGAAAGCTGTTTAGCAGAATGAAAATAATGTGTTAGGACAATAAATCTGTAGCGTATTCGATTATGTCTACAATTATTATCACCGTATTAGTAAAGTAGTAACAATGTTAAAACCATTCGAGGTAATTTTGTACGCCAGCTTCATAAAAATGACCCTTGAATTAGTGCAATAGTGAATTTTTTTTAAAATCGAATAATTTAAAGTAAATATGTGGACAGAACACTGTTCAATTATTATTGAGCCTCCATAAGTAGTAAAAGCTAGCTAGCGCTCCTTAAAGCTGATGCTGTTGTCAACGTTTTAAGGATATCTCAAAAAAAACTTGGTCGTTGTATAACCCTGCAGTGTACACAACGGTTATAAGACCCATGATAACATACGGCGCACTCGACTGGTGGCCTAAGGTTAACCAGAAACAGGCAATCCTAGAGCTAACCAAAATCCAGAGACTGGCGTGTCAATGTAGCACAAAGAATTACTCCGACAGCAACCATGGAAACAATTCTAAACCTCCCACTAATTGACCTAATCGTTAATTGGGGCATATTGTCTCCAGTTAAACAATAACTGGAACCCTCACCCTAATGGGCATGCGACAATTATCAATTTAACCACAAATCCCATACTAACTATGGGTACTGATTATATGACGCCGACCACATCACTAGAAAAACTCTTTAACATCTAAATAGATTAGAAAGGAGAATTCAAGGAAACACCCAAACAAGAAATGGTTTGGTTCACTGACGATTCCAAAACGGACACTGGTACTGGCGCTGGAATATACGGATGTGACATTAGTCATTCACTGGTAGTAAATACCACTGTATTCCAAGCAGAAATCTCATGTCATGTCTGAGAGAAAACATAAGGAAGGGAAACAGCGGTAAAAACATTCTTATCTGCTCATACAGTCAAGCGTCAATCAAACCACTTAATAGTGGTACAATAAAATCCAAACTTGTCTGGGAGTGCTAAGAAAACCTAAAAAAACTCAGTACCACAAATAATGTAACCCTGAAATGGGTGCCAGGTCACAGGGGTATTGAAGGGAATGAAAAAGCAGACGCCCTAGCAACCGGTGTAACAAAGAGGCTTCGGTAAGAACCACATTAAACCAGTGGGTGCACAAACAACACCTCAAATACAGGCAAATAATTCCGAAGCTCAAACACAGTAAACTGATGGTTAAACAACCCATACCAAAACTTACTGAAGAAATCCTAAAGTTAAATAGGAGAGATATCAGGCTGGTAACCTGCCTTATGACCGGACACTGCGGCCTGAGAAAGCACCTTCACACAATGTGGATCTTCCAAGGAGAACCTATATGTAGATTATGTGGTGAGGAGGATGAAACAGCCACCCATATAATTTTTGAATGTGAGGCTCTACGTTGGTGGAGGTATAGACAGATAGGGCCGGATGACCCTGTATCCAACCTCACCAGAAGAGATACTGTGAAGAGACTTCTAGATCTCATAAAGGTCACAAATCTTCTCACGGACTAGCAGACAGACAGGACAATACAATAAGCCAACGGCTGCAGTGTTGGGGCCTGTTTGGTCTGTTTACCAACCAACCCTGCAGTGGTTTAAAAGGCGGTTTCGCGAAAAATGGTCCTTCAAGCCGTTTGAAACAATGTATTGTACGGCTCGAAGGACCACAATTGGTTTTGGCGTAAAAATGTATTTATTTGGAAGCTTTATCTTGAAGGGTGAATGGGAGGATAATTAATTTTTTACACCTTCTTGATTGTTACTTAAAGGAGTTTTTGACTTGAATTAAATAAAAAAAAGTTTATGAAAAAAATTGCAATTATTAATTTAGAGAACGAATCGGTTTATGTTGGAATCACAACGAGTTCGAAGTAGTCTATAAATCATTTTGTAGTCAATTTCCCGATTCACAATTTATTATTTCAATTTTACGGATTGTAAAATTTTCAGTTCTACGTGCATAAAAATAGGCTACAAAATAAGTAACGGCGTCATGAAATGAAAACAAATATCAAATTTGTGACGTAAGCCATATGAAAATTTTATTAATTTCTATTAATGTAAACATAAAAAAATTGAAAAGTAACGACAAAATCTATACTCGGTACATAAAATAACAAAAAGCTCTTTTTAAAATTTCGATTTCAAAGTTTATATGGAAACTGAGATAATATAATTGCCCAATAATTCGATACACGTGTTACACACTATTCTTTTTCTACGACCAAAGCAATTTTGTAACTTTCTCTAAGTAAACAATTTAAATAAATCCAACGTAAGGTTGATTTACGATAAGTTTGCAATTTAGAACATTTGTAGTAACAATTGCAGCAACTGAACAAAATCTAAGTATCCAAAGTGTAAATGGAAATTACGGTCAAAAAGTTTGCTGCCGTGTACGGGGTTGCAAGACTTATGTTGTCAAAATCAGACAATTTCATCAGAATTTCTTGTTTTGGTTTGTCGTTTTCATTCGCATTTTATAGTTTGTTATTTACTGTGTAAGATATAATCTGTTATTTTTATAACTATTTAAAAGAGAGCATGGAACACTTCCTCGCAATGCCTAAAGTATATTTTCCACGTTGCGACAAATCGCAGCAACTTGTTGCTGGGACAAATAGCTACGAGAAAAAGTACAATCAGCACATCGATAGTTTGTTGCTGCGACTCATCCAGGCATAGAGGAAACGTTTCATCGTTAAAAAATTGGGAGTTCTGGTTTCATAACCTCACAGTGTGAAAAAAATCAGCGGGTGTAAATAAAGCAAATAGGAGTATAGTTTCTCTAGTTTCAAGTCTTGAAGTTAACAGAATGGATGAGGAAAACATTTTAGTAACAGTTATTAGTATTATGGCCTGTGTTGCTCTACGAGAAGAAAACGTAGAAGAAATCCTGTGACATCAATGTCAGAGCGTAGCAGCCAATATAAATTTTGGGTTGGTGCGACAAAATCCACCAGAAAAGCTACCAAGTCGCAGCGACTTCTCGCTCGAAAATAGAGCAAGTTCTAATTCATGCGACCGACGCGTCCAACGAAAAAAAACGCCAATTTGTATGCAACTTTTTCGAGCTGCAGCGTCAACTCGCACCGTGGAAAATGGACTTTAGTCTTTATCAAGAGGTTACAACATAATTTTATGCCAACATCTGCAACTGCAAACTTATCGTAAATGAACCATACGTACATTTTGCATGGTTTAATTTACATTAAAAGCAAATTAAGTAACAAATTATATTATTCTAAGTACTCATTTAAATTCTTGTTAACAATACAATAAAATTAGGATTTCAAAGTTAGTCTTTGAGTTTACCTAATTTAACGAAAACTTTAAGACTGAATCTTTAAACTACCTACCACTTTATAATTAGATCAAATTTAAGAAATTTCTAGAAATAACTAGCCAAACTTACGAAAACAAGTAGCTCAAGTAAACTTATGAAATTAAATCAATAACTTCGTTCAAAGGATGTTGACGAAACAAAGTTTTATTAGTGTGTAATAATAATTATTTATTGTATTAGAGTGTTTTATCACAATGCAACTAAAACACGAATGCACTATAACGTTTTATCCACAGTCATTTAGAATCAGATTTAATCAAAAAGTGATTAGACATTTTGCTCTAACAGTAGCTGTAACATCAAAAATTTTTGAAATTCATTCAAAACATTTTTGGACATGCTGAATGGTTGCTGTTTATTTCATTATTCCACTAATGGATGAAGTGGTACTTTATAGGATTCTTCATTAGTGTGGTTAAAACTCAAATTATAATGTGATTGTGGATAATAGTACATTACTCAACAAGCATATAATTATATTATTAACGATTTTGCGTTGACATGAACACCTAAGTCATTATTAGCGAGTAGAATACTATATTTTGTCAACCACTATTAATTAACTGTTTAAAAATGAATTTATTCTTTTTTCTTTTCTACAATTTAGGAAAAGTCCAGTGGTAGAGATACTTGATCCTTACGTGGGCGATCGAGGTTGGATTAGCAAAGAAAAAAATTTTTTATGCATAGTTGTAGACATAGTATAGTCTTTTACTTGTGTAGAATGGCTATTGTTCACTTGGATGATTCCAAACTTCATCCGCAAGAATAATAGCCATCATTCTACAATCGTTGAAGAATATACTATTATATATTGTGATATATGTATATAAATAACCTTCAATATAGTTCCCATTTATCCGTGTCATGTGACCTGTTCATTATCCACACCTATTATTCACTGGTGAAAGTCATTATACTTGAAGAAGCACACGTAAAATGCAAATATTATCAAATAGTCGAGGAGAAAATTATTCATTTAACAAAAATAATTTTTTTTCTATCAGTATTTTTGTATTCTTCTCACTTCTTCGAAGCCAGATTATTATTTTCAAGAAACTCAAATATAATTACAGTTTTAATCCAAAAGCAATCTCTTATAAACCCGGAAATTACTACATTACTTACATTTTCGCCGGTCCAATAAAAATGTCTCGCTTTTAAAATTCGTTTCTTGCGATTGTCAGAGTCGCTTTACTTGTTGTATTTCTCTTTGGAATGCAATTATTTAGTTCAAATTGCAACATTGACAGGTTTTGAGAAAGCTCCAAACTTAACGACGATTGTTTAATATTAAAAACAGAGCAGGATGCCATTCAATGTATTGAGAGTGCACCAGTGTAGTACAAGTTATTCAGCATTGATGAACTTACTGCTTGGAAGGAAGAATACTTTTCAAGGTCATTGAATTATTACAATAATTAATTCATGTACATTTCTCTTCGTATTTTATTTAATAAACATTAAACGACACGCGCTGATCTTGTTTATTCAACAAGTTCATCGTCGTTCATTAACTGCAACTGCTGCTATTACTATATTTGTTTAAGAAAGATTTTTATTTAGTCTGTAACCGATTGAGAGGTAAAAATAACAAAACCCTATTCAAAGAACTTTAATTTTAATACCAAACTGGTAGATTAAAAGATGAAATAGCTATTAGCTGAAATGAATCTGTCCAAATAAAAATGTTATCGTGCAAATAACATTTTACTGTCGTACTTGCGAGATTTTTATTCAACCCAGATAAAAGATCCTTGCGAAAAATCGCTGATGTAATATATTGGAGGTAATTTATATTCTGATCTCCAAAAGAAATAGCTTTCGTTGTAATTCCAGAGAATGTCTGAATTTGAATACTACAAAGTTTCCATATTGTATATTCTAGAGTCAAAGTATTTTTACGAACAGCAAAAACAGAATTTTTTTAAAATAAATCAAATAATAGTAAAACAACCTGCTTGATAATGAGAAAGGAGCAAATATGCGGATCTACATATTTTATAAACAAAGACAGAATAGAGAGAAATGTAGATTTGTGTATATTAGCAGTGGCGTAGCGTGGAAAGGACAGCAGGTGCTATAGCCACGGGCGGATTACGAAAGAGGTGGCGATATCTTCAATTTGATATTTAAAAAAATGTAGTGTGGATGGCTTCATCAGCCGTTGATATTAAATGTTTGTTATTAAAGTACTCAGAAAAATGTCCATGATGCGTATAAAATCTACAACATATTTTGTAAAATTTAATATTTCTTACTTATTTTAACAGTGTAGATGTAGGCGTACTCAGCAGCTGTTGATATTAAATGTTTGTTAGGTTTATTAAATTACTTAAAAAAAGTTTTATCAAATTTCCATTATCCGTATAGAATTTACAACATTTTTTGTAATATTTGATATTTCTTTATTTTTTTTAACAGTGTAGATAGCGGCGTACTCAGCAGCCGTTGATATTAAATGTTTTTTTATCATTAAAATACTTAGAAAAAACTTTTATCAAATTTCCATTATGCGTATAGAATTTACAACATTTTTCGTAATATTTTATATTTCTTTATTTTTTTTAACAGTGTCTATGGCGCCGGACTCGACAGTCGTTCATATTAAATGTTTATATTGATTATTAAAGTACTTAGAAAGAGTTTTACCAAATTTCCATAATGCGCATAGAATTTACAACATTTTTAGTAATACTTTATATTTCTTTATTTTTTTTAACAGTGTAGATGGCGGTGGACTCAACAGTCGTTGATATTAAATGCTTTTTTATGATTAAAGTACTTAGAAAACAGTTTTATCAATTTTCCATTATGCGTATAGAATCTACAACATTTTTTGTACCTAAAATTTAATATTTCTATATTTTTTCAACAATGTAGCTGGCGCCGGAAGTTTTATAAAATTTCCATAAGGCGTATAGAAAATTTTTGGTTGACAAATAATTTCTCCTTGCAATTCCCCTATTTCAAAAGGTACCTAACGGCGACGACAAGAGGTATTTCAGACTGTCAGTTTCAGCATAACAAACATGAACTTCCTCATAAATATTATAGAAACTTGTATTGTCGGGCAGATAAATAGATTTAGGACATTCACTCGAAAATACAATGATAATCCTTTGAAGCAGTCTCAACTTCTGAAATCTCGCTAGAGTAATAAACAAACACATAAACCATTTCAGCTTTTACCTACTCGTCTGGAATTCTAAAACGGAAACTAACAGACCAATACAAAGATCTTATATTCGTTAGGATAGTTGAGAAAATAGATTATTCTTGATCGCTAATTACAGGTCTACCAAAACTTTGCTACAGATTTAAGATTTCCTTCGCTAGTGGAAAATAGGGCTGTGCCGAATTCCGCAAAAACCTACCTGCAACTTTAATCCTAGGTCGCAAAAGGTCGCGGGAGGATTAGAATATGGCTAACAGCTAAAGGCCAGTTTGTTAGTGATGGGTAAAAGTTTAACTGTGATTTATTTCTATAGAGGGAACAATTCCAAGTTAAAGTTTAATTCTCAATCTAAGAAGCGAAGCTTGCAGACCTTTTGTTTATGGTCTTTACAGTGTATTTAACACTGTTCTCTCCTCAAGAGACAGATCCCGGCTAGAGACTCTCTCAAGGGTGGATCGACTCCATGTTAGTGTCACACTAGGTATGCCAGACTAGGTATACAGACTATAAGAACTTAGGGCGCCACTACCTTTTTAGACATCGACGAAAAAAATAATTTAAATTTAAGAAAAGAAACTAAGGTGAGAAAGGTAGAAACACCTTGTAGAATTTAATTAAAAGTTAAAAATAAAAGAGTTACAAACTCACATAAACCCGGACACGATCCCCTACAGCTCTTACAGCCGGGTAGATAAGAAATTAAAAAAAGAAATTCAAAATATTAACTTTATTCTGCCATTGAGGAAAAGTAATGGAATGGAAGAGTGAGAAACCTGTACTTTATGAAGGTACTTAGCTTAGTTGAAACTGATGGAGAGGTCTTGTCGAAACAGAAGAAACGAAAGATGTCTAGAAGTTGAAGTATAGATGTCTTGAAAGTGAAATTAGAGATGGATTGAAATGGAAACTAGATGCCTAGGGGTATCCTAGTGCTGTATCAGTATCCTCCTAGCAGTGGCAGCTGTTACCTGGCAGTTGTAACTTGGCAGGGTATCTTGACAGCGGTAATCTGGCATGTGCTTACCACAGCAATTTGAGGTAAAACTTAGTTAAATTTAAGAGACGATAAAAGGTACGTCCTCGCTACTCAAGAGTCGGTATCGGAAAAGGGATGAAACCACCCCATGGAATCGACCGTTGACATCATATGTCAATTGTCCGTTAAGGTCAACGAGAGTAGGAGAAATTTAGATCATAGAACTATACTGGAAGTGGTTACTATGACGGCGAGCGGTAATTAGGGAAATTATTTCGTAAAATCGGAACAGGTCGATAGACATGTTACAACAGACCCAAATTAGATTATAGTGTACGTGTCAGTCAGACGACGGGGTAAACGAATAGGGAGAAATCAGCTTGAACGATTAGGGCGCTCCCTACGAATTGTAGATCGACACTGTCAAAATTTAATTTTGACATTAAAATGTGTTTTTTAATTTATGTTGATTGCAGAAAAACATGGACCATTGTGGAATGTTTTTATCACATTTACTGAAGAAGGTTAAATTGGTAAAACAAGAAAATATTAGTATTTTTTCACTTTTACTAATATAAACTAAATCTTTACATTTTTGGGAAATTAAACTGGATCTAAATAAAATGTCCGCATTCACAGGATATCTGATAGGTATATGCAGTTTTTTGAAGATTGTTCTTCATTTTTTCCTTTCTTACAAGTCAACAAATATCTATTTATTCATAATTTTATCGAATACTTCGTATGAGAGGTTTTCAATTCCTGATGAATTAATTTGATTTGCTTGATTTTTCTTGAATATTTTCAGCAGCTTTTCGTTTCAATGAGTTGCTATAAATCTGGCGATTATTAGTTTTTTCTTCACCATGTGTATGTCCGAAATTTCAATTCACGATTAAAGTTTCATTCGCAGTTCGATACGTCAGTTTTATAGGGTAAAAGAAGAAAATGACAACAGTCGAGAAAATGAGGAAAAATAAATTTGGGACGTGGTAACCCTAAATATTATTTTGCTACTTTATCTTGTATACAGGGTGATTGATTAGTGTGATAAAGTTCAGTGCCTCCTTTGTCCTTTGAGATATCAATTTGAAAATTTGAGGGTTTATAGCCATCATCAGTCCCCACATTTTAAAATTATTTACAATCCTACAGGGCGTTCCAGAATGCTGTGCCATATCAAAGTTACATTTTTTTAAATAAAACACCCTATATTTTATCGCATATTTGGAATCAGCTTGACCTCCCCATTACAAAAATATAAGGTTGTGATGTGTTCTACGGAGTATTTAAAAAGTTATAACCAATTTTCCATAAAAATCGTAACAAGTTAAATACCCTGTACAATGTAAGAGAAATTCAAGAATAAAAATCTGTTGCAGCCAAAGCATTTGAATAGTAGTAAAAATCTTGGAAAATTATTTATTTCGTTAATATTCATTGAATCTGATACAGGGTGAATCAAAATAAGAATACATTATTTTCTCGGTTTTTTCAAAAGGATCACCCTATATTTTATGTGAGAATCGAAAAGTACTACCAACATACATCTTTTTTTATATAGCATTCCCTATACCTAAAATTATTAGCTCTTGAGATATTTCGATTTTTCTATGCAAAACATTGATTATATCAAAAAAATATGGTCCTACTACATATTCACTAACAATACCTCCCCACACATTCAACGGCCATCTAGTTTGTCTGTGTGTCACTATGTGATATGGATTAGTTTATGAATAATAGTGAAAGTTGTGCCTATTAACACAACCATTTTTATGAAACGTGGCTCCTTACACTTGTGTGTGGGTTTTCAGTAACTGCCAGCAAAACATTAATTTCGTTTTCTTCTGTCACAGAAGTTTTTGTTTTGTAGGTTGCCGCCTTTCAGGGAAACGTTCATGGTATTCTCTTGCTGATAGTAAGGCGTTTTTATTGCATTCTCCCAATATCCAGATCATATCAATAATTTCATCACTAGTGAAATTCATTTTTGCCCTAGTTCAAATTCTTCAGAACACCAAAAAATGTACCAAATCGCTAAATCAAAAAACACTAATGTACCTACTGCCATGTCAAGTTATTGTCAAGTATCAGTTTTTGACAAATCAATCACACCCAACTCGTAATTAATTATTAAATAATTAGATATACTTAACCAATCTTTTGCATAGAAAAATCAAAATATCTCAAGAACTAACAATTTAAGGTATAGGGAATGCTTTATAAAAAAAGAAGAATGTTGATAGTACTTTTCGATACCCTCATAAAATACAGGGTGATCCATTTGAAAAAACGGAGAAAATAATGTATTCGTATTTTGATTCACCCTGTATCAGATTCAATGAATATTAACGAAATAAATAACTTTCCAGAATTTTCACTACTATTCGAACACTTTGGCAGCAACATATTTTCATTCTTGAATTTCTCTTACAATGTATTGAACTTGTTACGATTTTTATGGAAAATTGGTTATAACTTTTCAAATACCCCGTAGAACACATCACAATCCTATATTATTGTGTTGGGGAGGTCAAGCTGATTCCAAATATGCGATAAAATATAGGGTGTTTTATTTTAAAAAATGTAACTTTGACATGGCGCAGCATTCTGGAACATGTGAAGACTGATGATGGCCATAAACCCCTCAAATTTTCAAATTGATATCTCAAAGGACAAAGGAGGCACTGAACTTTATCACACTAATCAATCACCCTGTATAAGAAAACAAGGGAATTAAATTTAAGGACTCGTAATTCCTATATTGTAATGTGAAAAAAAATAAGCTACATTTTTTATGAAATTACAATATTTTGCTTGTTTTCGTCGAAAGATGACGGGCATATGAGGTTGTTTCGTTTTTTTTTTATTAAAAGATTTAAAATAAAATTTTATGTAAATTAGGTACCTACGAATCTTTTTTATTTGACGAAAAATTATGATTTTTTAAATTTAGGATCACTACAAATTATTCAAAAAATTTTAATCTTAACCTAATTATCAAATTCTAGAACACTTATACATTCCAAATATTCCATGTTATAGGAGCAATTGTGCAGCAACGGCAATCTACTAACTTTATTTTACTATTTTGTATGATATGCTTAAAAATAATAACTGAAAACTCTTAATTTGAGACTAAAATTTAAATCCTAATCTTGACTATAAGTTTGTAACTTATAAATATCAACCCACGTGACTTCTGTCATAACTGGACTATGTTGCCAAGCTCTTGAAATAGTATGAGAATCTAGTAAATGTCAAATGAAGTTATCAAATATTCTTCTTTTTATTTGGCTATAGGTTAGGTTTAGTTTTTGATAGTTACTGTATATAAACAAGCTTGAACTTATTTCTGTATAAAACTTTTATTTGTTTGTTTTAAATGTACAGCTCTAAGTAAGAAATTATTATTTTAAAACCTACTGAGCCTAAAAAGGTATGTATCAAATAGTTGGAAAATTCAAGATTCATTTTCATAAAAACAAATTCATATTGTGGTTTATTTTTCTTGGAAATCCACTATGATTAGGAACATTCTACATTAAATAATTGTTCTTCCTCCAATTGCAGCAGTAACATTTCTAAAGTGAAATGGATTATCTGTAAATAAATTGTGCAAATATAATTGCTAAGTATTATGAATAGTGTAACAGAATACAATAAATACAGTTGATTGAGTATAATATTAAACTATTAAACTCATACTTACTTGCTTCATACATGCTGTAAATAGTCAGGAATAGATGAATAGTAAATACATCAACTATTCCAGTGTTACTAAGTTTCATTTATACGTTAACTTTGACAACTCATCACTGCTTGTGAAAATTTACTCAGTTTTTCGCAGTTTTTTATAACAAGGAGATGAAATAATCCAAAAATTGAATGATGAATATTAAACTGTCACAACATAACCTTAAAAATGTCAAGACGTCAACTGTACCAGATAAACCATTTTAATAGCGGCAACAGCGCGCATTTTTGCCAACATATAAAGTTTTTAGTACGACTAATGTTAGTTTGAGTTTAATAATTAAGTAACCCACGAGTTGTATTAAGGATTAAGGCTGTAAAACATACTGATTGACAGCAGCAAAATAATGACATAATTCAAGCGAACGTCTCTTTTTTGGCACTTTGATCACGTGGGTTGAGATTTATAAGTTACGAACTATATGTATGAATTAAAACATTTCTAAAAGCGGAAACTTACATAACTACGTGCCGTTAATTTTTATAACCATTTCTTATAGAATTATCTCTCGTATCAATATAATGGCAAAGCTAATGAAAATTAACTGCAACCCCGAAATTATATAACATTACAAAAAAAATGCAAACTTACCGAACATCCACTCATTTTCCAACATTCAAAACCATAAAACCGCGCACAATTCTCAAAAACTACCAAGTTTTATAACACTAAATTTAAATGCTCTTCACTTTATTTCAAATAAAAGATTGTTTAGTTCCCAATTGAACAAAGAAATTAACTAACGACGTCGAGCACTGTTTTTTCCTTGAAATTTTTTGTTGGAATCCGACGACGATAACAGGTACGGGTGAACCAATTAAATTGGTATTTCAAATATTCCACCAAACAAAAACTCAATAGTGTGACAATAAGAATATTTTTAATTTTATAATTAACTAGTTTGTATTATAATAATCGGATAATCATTTACACTATACTTAATATACAGTGTGTAAAAATCAAACAGAATAAATTTATTTATATTTATAAAAAAATGCATGCAAAATTTAAATTATAAATTGACAATTCTTCAACGTGAAATTGTGATCCATACCTTCAACCCTCTTCGAATGACAGGTACAACCCTCAACTTTTTAAATGAGAAGTACAGGCTTGTGATATATCGTTTGGAAGGTCTCTTCATTTTCTATTCAAAAATGTTAAAATTTATTGCAACAAATAAAATAAAAGCATCTAAATTCGCTACAATACAATCAAAAACTAAAATGTAATGCAAAAGGTAATAAAATGTAAAACATTAAAAAGAACTGTGAATTTCAATGAAGTAGATGTTCAAAATGTTCACCGCGAACGTCTTAATCTTAAATAATACTGTTTTCTAAAGGTGCGTTTTCACCAAAAAAGCGAGCGAACATTCGTGTATGTTTGCTCGACATATTGATATCTCGTCCACACCAGAGCGAATATGTTCAAGTTCGGAGTTGATCCATCTACTTTGTGCGAACAGTGCGAGCGTGGTAAATATGACTGACCATGAAAAATTATTGTTAGCTAGTGCTGATCTTGTTAATTTCTGCACTATCAGTCCATAACTCGTCGGCTAATTATCTCCAAGCATCTCCTTTTTTATTTCAATTTTTGTAAAATGGTTCCAAAGAATTCCATAAAACCGGCCGAATGCGATAGCTGTCTATCAATTGCAACACACTATCATTAGACCATTCCATTTTAAATTTGGGTCACTAAAAATACCTACAAATAACCAAATTAATATTTAATTTAAAATGTAAATAACAATTTTCCACGTGGTGGCCCGGAAGAGTTGCATACAGCAAAGCGCAAGCGATCGATGTGCGAGCGCTTTTGAAGATTAAAATCCCGTCCACACTGAACGAGTACGAACAAGTATTTTCTTTGAAGTACCGCCTTCCTCTCGATCTTTTTCGAACGCGAACAAGCAAACGTTCGCTCGCTCGCTAGCCCGTACTCACCAGAAAATTATTGATGCAGAATGCTTGCTCGCTCTTGTTCGCTCGTGCTCGCTTTTTTGGTGAATACGCACCTTTATATTATTCAACATATTAATCGTGACGACTTAATCGCAAGTGCAGAATACTCTTCACATATCTCCATAAAAAGAAATCTAATGATGTAAGATCAGGTGATCGCGCTGGCCATTTTCTATCGATCCTCGCCTCCCTATCCACCTATAGGGAAATAGGTACTGTCGGACATTGCGTTGGTAACGTGGTGGTCCATCCTGCTGAAACCATATCGTATTCGCTGGAGCTTGAGGATTTCCTGGATCAGGATATAAATTTACCAAACAACATTTTGAAGTAGTGCCAAATAATGATCCCATTCAAACAAAATAGCTAAGGGGAATTTTAAATAAAATTGGTATTATTTCCAATTTTTGATGGCTCTCTATTTGACCGCTATAAAAACTTTATTGCTAAATGTATAATCAAATATCACAAAAAGCAGCTAGCTTCCTGTACTTGTTAGTGCACTTTGATTCTATGAATTATTATTATTTTTAGTAGGTACTTGCCACAGAAATATATGTCTTTAAAAACCAATAAACTCCAAAAATATCTAATAATAATGAGGTCACAATACGACCCACGTGAATTTGTTATTGTGAATTATTTTAAAATAGATATAAATGCTACAATAAATTTTGGAGAATAATAAATAATAAATCCAACAAAAACTATAAATTCCCTAAAATAACAAACTGGTTAAACTAAACCCATAAAATCAGTTTCGTTATGTAGAAATTCAACGTTTACGATCAAGACAGAAACACATTCACCTCGTAACAAAAGTTTTATGTTTTTTTTTTAATCAGAGAGAGCTCCTGCACCTAACAATGGAAAAGCGGCATTGGAAAGTTATTATGCCGACTTTTAGAAAAACTTATTATGCCGCGTCACAAAGGAAAGGGTACAGGACAGGGTACAAGCATAAATTTTGCTATTGGTGGGAATTGACGCTTTATCAGGTCTCCTAACACCTTGCATGCCTATTTTTTCAAAAAAACATAAGCTTTACTTTTAAAACGACTTTAAAAATCATAAAATTTGAAAGTCCGCCAAACGCGCTTTACGTCATAAAGATGGCTGCCCCATGGAGTGACGTCATTTGTTTACGTTCTTATTCGTGTATCACGTATCACGTATCACGTATCTGAGTTCTTGTGACCTAATTTGTTTCTGAAAGCTTTAAAAATGAATAAAGCTGAAAAAAAACTTTGTATTACAAGTATTGCATTGTTCCAGAGTGTAAATCAACGACTATTAAAACTCAAGACAAAATATTTGTTACTTTACCTGGTGGCGCAAGCAAAAATGCACTTGAGAGAAGGTTGCAAGCTATGCGTCACTGAACACTGAACTAGTAAATAAAATATTTTCTTCCAAAAGTTTTAAAATATCCTCGGAAATATCGAATGTTTATGTCCACTTTCCACTTTACGTTGACTTTTAGAAATAAAAAAAAGCACACACAAACACGTAATGGTCTCAAACAAACATATAAATGATATTTTTACGTCGATGAAGCAATTAATAGTTAATTAAAATACAATATAAACACAAAACTACACAGAACCTAATGCAATACCGGCCATATTGACAAAAGTAATCACATGCTATGACATCACACGTATCATCGGTAGCGTTCGGAAATCCTCGATTGGTGGTCGGAAACTGCAATAAAATTTGGAAGTAATTTCCAATGGAAACTGGTTTATTTCCCATTATTAGTTATTTTTGATATCAACTTTACTATTATAAATTAATATCTAAGCAAAATATGAAATATGCGTGTACCTAATTCTGCAACCGAAAATTAGGAGCGTTAATGAAAATAACAACGTACAAACTCTGCTTCCAAATTCATAGTTTTTAAAAAACGTGTAGAGTTGGGTGCCAAATATGAAGTAATGTTAAGCATAATGGAAAATATTCTGTCGTTAGACCTTTCCAGCGCTTTCCATTGGTATAAGAATATGACATTTGACATCTCATATTTTAATGGATTTGTTTTAATTTCCACAGTTACGGAATGTAAAATATAATTAGATGTTCTCATTTTCTTTAATACCAATTCTGGCTACATTTTAATGTTAAAAGTTCAACATTACAAAGTAGTTATCCTCTCAAAGTATTAAAACTTTTATATCTAAGTGATGCGATTGCAGGAGTGCAATTTGTGAGAAATAGTATGAAACGGTATAGCGGTATAAAAAAAAATAGTTAAAAAGCCGCAAAATACCGGTCTCCAATTACGACTACTTCAGGCACAACTAGTAACTTTTAAGTACTTTAAAGTATAATGCTATAGGTATACATTTTCTCTGTTTGTATAGTTGTGAGTAAAGTTACTTTGCACCGTTTCACAATTTGTCGGCGAGATAAAGAAATCTATGAGCAGAAGCGGTTTCAGACAAATTTTTCATTATTGCAGGATCCCGACGCACTAGCGATTTCTGTACTCTCTTTTCCGATGAATGGCAGTTTTACCGATAGTATTATGTATTCTTTCAGCAGCTCCCTTATTTCCTTGTTTCAGTTGCCTGTACCATATTTTGTATCATATTTTGCGTAGATAGCCACTACAACATACCAAATTTCTTTCTGTCTATTGTCTCTAATCCCTACTCTCCACTTTCAGAAATTTCAAAACCTTTAAAAAATTTTAACAATAAAATATTCATGTTTTATACATACAACAATCAAACAACTTATTATATTCACTGCGACATGGAATCAAGCAGAATAAATAAATAAACTTTGACATTGTTTATGTTGGCATAGAATAATACGCCTGTTTAGTATATTCATCGTTCGGAGCCTATAACAATATCTTCCTCTTCGAATGGTCGCTAAAAAGCCATAATTTTAATTATTACAAACAAAATAGTTTTAGTCAATAAAACAAAATCTCAATCACAGCAACATCTAAGAACACAATATCTCGTAAATAACAGAGATTCCTGGGACGTTAACAGTCCATGGGAACTAACAATTCAAGTAAATTTTTTTATAGACCAATCGGAAGCTACATTGCACCAATGAGAATCAATTGTTCGCTTGTGGGTAGGTCAAGGTCAAGAAATTATTTATGGCTTTTTTATCTTTTCGGCTTTTTTAAGCTTCAAACAGTGCAAACTAATTCTACTCACAACTAAACGGTTTGAAATGAATAAAAAGTTTTCGATTTTTAACTTTTAACCGACAAATAGAACATGAAAGATTTAAAATCATTAAAATGTATATAGCACAATTCACCAATACCTAAACATTTAAGAAGCCTCACAGACTGTCCACATCTTGCTATATAATCTGCGATATTCCCTATTATATAAAGACAGCTCTCACTGACCATCTAAATAAAAGTTTAGATATTAATCAATTTTCATAATCTTTAGACCTAAAACTGATGTAAGTGGTTGACGCAGGGTTTGTGCGAATAAGAAAAAAATCCAATAACCCCCCTACTAGCAGTAGCTGGTCTTTCTTTCATAATTTTGGTAGTTGTTTTAGACTTTTACGTCCAGTTTGCAATTTTCTTTACTTTGTACGTATCTAAATTAAATATCATTTATTGAATTGCTGTGTAAGCTACGTTTATGCCAGGTATACTATTCTCAATCAATTCAATTCGGCTCTCGCTTTCATGCAGAAACTGCAGTAGACCAACAATAATGATATTAATAGCTATGATTTCTTACTTTGAGTTTTCGAAACAACAGTGCCGGTTCGACTCACTATGCAGCACTGGAAACTTAGTAAGGACTACTACTACTACTAAGTTTGCAGGCGAACCTTGTCCTGGACAAACTCAAGCCAAGGTTCCGGCACTGAGGCCACTGGCGGCCCATTGTGCCATTCCTGCTATCTAGACATCCATAAAGCCGAGCCCTTCAATAAAGGCCACAACCTATTTCAATGGATGCCTGCTTGTGTCTCCAGGGGCCAAAACAGGGACTCCGAAGATTCGCCTGCGTAGTACAGCCCAGTGTGGACACTCTAGGAGAACATGGACTGACGTTTCGTCAGTCATGCCGCAACCCCTGCATAGGGAACTTCCCTCTACTCCTAAGTTGTGGAGGTGTTTCATCATACAGCAGTGCCCCGTTAGGAGTCCTGCTATCTTCCTTAGCCTACTTCTTGGTAGTTCAGTAGCTGCTCTAGCGTGTCCATCAGTCCATCCCTTCAGTAAAAGTTTGGATTGCCTAGGACCCTGCAGAGCATTCCAATGAGCGAGGTGCTGATTCTTTCTGCCACTTCTTCGTCTCCTTGCGTATTCTTTGTTTTGTTAGGCCCAAGGTCGGGCCCGGGCCGCAGAAGGGAGCTGCCGCCCCTTCCGCAGCCAGTGCATCCGCCATCTCGTTGCCTTCAAAACCAGAGTGGGCTGGAATCCATTCTAGCCGCACCACGTTGTGCCTTGCAAGATTAGCAAGTCGTTCTCGACATTCATTAGCAAGTCCTGAGTTGCTGGTGCACCCAGTCAGGGCTTTAACTGCTGCCTGACTGTCGGAGTATATGGTTATGCGTCGATCCACATAACCTCTGTCTAGGTTTATCTGCGCACATTCCAAGATAGCATATATCTCGGCCTGATATGCAGATACACCATCACCCAATGGTACACTAACTTGTGTTCTTGGGTTCCTAGAGTAAATTCCAGCCCCTGCTCCATCACCGGAGCATGAGCCATCTGTGTACCAGACAGTCCCATTAGGCTGTGTATTCCTCTCTTTTTCCCAGGATTCTCTATCCCGGATCATGGCCCTGTACGGAGTTGCGAAGTAGTACTTTCGCAGGCATTCATCAGGTGCTCGAGCCAGAACTGGAATATCTTCCAGTAGCCGGAGCTTCTTGACGTGCCTGCACTCTTCCCCTCTTCGCAACTTAGTAAGGAAGTGTGAGGCAAGTGAGAAACCTTAAGGTTTAACTATTTATTAGTTTTAAACATTAGACAACGTATATTGGATAGAAAAAAATAAATAATTCTTTTAGAAACAGCTTAACCCTAAAAAATGGACAAAATAATAACTCAATCAAAACTATAATAATTGTCCAAAGACTCAGTTAACTCCTATGACTTATTTTCTCTTCCGTACCCTAGGTTATGTGTCCGTTCTGGCCCCGGTCCACTCAGAGGCCTTAGGCCCATAGTGATACCCTTTGACTCATGGTGTTGAGCCATCCTGTTTTTACCTATCCATTGTCCTTTATATCTTCCCTTTAATTCCTTGTCTTAGGCATTTCCATCCTCCTATAAAATTCTTCAAATTTCCGATGTCCATCTCTCCTGCCTCTCCTAGACTCTCAAGTCGTGTGCTCCCCAAATACCTCTGGCGCTTACCTGCCAGGGCAGGGCATAGACACATGAGATATTCCACCGTCTCTTCCTCTTCCTAGCATTCATTGCACAGATCATCCAGTTTTAACTTGATTTTCCGGAGTCTTGCTCCTACTGTGCAGTGTCCAGTGACCACTCCCGCGATCTTCTGAATTGAGTCCTTTCTATATTCTAGGATCTCTCTCGTTCTTTCCTTGTTTATTTTTGGCCACAGCTGTAGCGAAGTGAAGCAATCGCTTCTCTCGCTCCATCTCTTACCGTGTTCTGCCCTTGTTATATCTTCAATAGTGTCTTTCAGTAGTTGAATCGGTGGTCTTGGTCTGGCTAACGCTTCTGCCTTGTCCTTCTTCGCTTCCTTCTTTGCAAGTCTATCTGCTTTTTGGTTCCCTTCCACACCACTGTGCGCAGGGACCCAACATAGACTCACCCTTCTGTCGCGTATCCAGGACCTACCCTACCCTATTAGAACAGAAATAATTTCAGGATAGTAGGAAAACTTATTGAAAAGTGTGGGGTAAATTTCAATTAGCTGTTTGATATTTCCGAACGCGTGAAGCATGAAGGCTATATATAGTCTCCATGGCGTCAAGTGAAAAGTAAACCCTTCCAGCTTGTACCTTCCGGTAAAGGAGTAGTCCTAACCTCAAATATTGGTAAGTTTTTTCTAGAGATGGATAAACAAATTTTGCAAAAGAATTTTTCTTTGAGGACGAAGATGGAGATAAGCAAATTCCGAACACCACAAACCCAACCCCAGTTCACTTTTCGAACTTCTGGATCAGTAATCCTAGTAATCGAATTAACCCGATCACAGTTTCCGAAAAGCCCTCTTGTAAGTTTTGAACTGTTTGATTAGTTCAACTGAATTTTCAATTGAGTATTTAGATTCACTTCCACATCTATTAAGTATGTTGTTTACTTTTTATTAGCAAAATTAACATAAGAAACTACAGACTTCATTGGTTTTAATATTTTATGTAATTTAATGGTTCCACATAATTATGGAGATTAAGGATTTTTATTTATCATGTATTTCTTTTCATAATAATTGAAAACATAATTTGAGCTAATGACAATCTCTCTTACATTATTGGAAAACTGTTTTGTTAGGTCTGCTCTTAGAATTTTGACATCACAAGATTCTATAAAATTATTTATTATTCAGATTTCAAAATGACAGTGGCATTTCCCTTGTAAAATTTTTTTTTTATTGAATTTAAAGCTGAAATGTCATTTTTCCGCTCAATTTTCCCGAAACGGTCCTGTTTTAACCTGGCTCGCTAGAGCTTCGTTAAACAAAGCCAAAACGTGACTCGTATTTCAATAGCTTCTTCGCGGGTAATTTCAAAGCTACTGATAACATTTCAATCGTGCTAGAACATGTCGAACTTCGACTATGATTTAAACGAAAATCATTTCGAATTCGAGACGAAGTTTCAAACATGTAGAATTAATTAAACAACGGCATACTACTAGATAAGTACATTTTGCTCCTATACCTTTCCAATACAATCAAATCCTGTTTTCGGCAGATACCATGGGTGTACATAAATTTGGAAATATCACAATATAAAACGAGAAACTTACATCAACGACATTTTTATTTTGTTAGTGTCAAAAATACTCTCAATTATATTTATTTTTTAAACAAAACAAAAAATACACCACTATTTTGACACCGCAAGGCCGCAAATGTCTTTGAGGGGTTTTATATTAAGTTTACAAGATTTAAAATAGTGACGGCATACTATGTTTCAGTTTAGTAATAAAAAAACGTTAAAAATTCTTGTTTTTTAGTTGGTCTATAAAGTTATATATACTTTGAAAAGAGCAGTCTTGTAACTTACCAGTAATTACCTCCTACAACCAGTGGGGGTCGTAGGGGAGGCCACGCCATAATCGCCCATGGCCCCCCCTCTCAAAGAGTATGTAACCTCCACTGGCTACAACCTTCCTCGAATTTCGAAGCTTCTGTTGTATTGGAAGGATTTTTGTATACTAGGAACAGGATATGCGTGTGATATAAATAAAAGCCAGGGAGGTTGTGAAGCATTTTTTGGGGAGGTTAAGAAGCATTTTTTGGGCAGGTAGTTCCGAATCCTCAAATCTCGGGATTTTTGAAATTTGGGCGATAACCAAAAAATTTATACGCGAAACCCAAAATGTAGGCGCGAAACCTAGAATTTTTGGCATGGATTTCAAAATTTAGGCGGGAAACCTAGAATTTCTGGCGATAAAACCCAAAATTTTGACACGACACCTAAAATTTTTGACGGGGATTTCAAAGTTTTGGCGGGGATTTCAAAGTTTAGTCCAGGAACCTAGAATGTCGGCAGGAAACTTGAAATTTTAACGGGAAATTTCAGCGGGATACCTTAAATTCAATTTCAAGAAGCCTTTTTGGTTAGGTTTTTATGAATTCTCTAGCATTTTTTATCAATTTTGATGTTTAAAATAGCAGTTTTTATGAATAATTATGATTTAAAAAAAACATTTTTCATCAATTTTGGATTTTCCGTCAGGTTTCGCGCCAACGAACAGTTCAGACAGCAACAAATGCAACGACAAACAAATCGCAATTAGTCCATAGCACAAGGACAAACTTCGGTTAGTTCGTCTACCGTCAATGGACATACAGCACATGTAAAGTCCAAGGTATTTTTATCATTTAATTTGCATTGGATAAAATACATTTAGTTGGTACTTCATATTTCTTCTTTCTGGTACCACAATGTTCACGTTTAGGTCCAGTACAATTAAGTATCGCCTTCACATGTATTCTCTGAAAACATTATCTCCCTCAAATCCAATTCTGCATCAGTAAGTCCTTAAAAAACGTCTTTCTTCCCTTATCCTTCTTCTTTTCTTAATCTAATTCATTTCACACTATCAAATGCTTTTTCAAAATCTACGAAACCTGTCATTATCATGTTTTCCTCCAGTTTTAAAATCATTTCGTTCATCCCATTACTCTTCTTAAAACGCTTTCTCTACAGTTTTCTATTCACGCTCGTTTCTACCTATCCACTTAAGCCTTTTTGAGGATTACAATTATTAAACACTATAAGTTATCGTAAACCATTACTATGGAATCGTAATCCTTGATTAATTTGTCGAATCTGAAACGCCCTAATTCTCACAAACCAACTGGGTTTCGTTCACGGCTACGTCGTTTGTTACTGTCAGATCAAACGTGCTTTAGAACTTTGGCGTTCTATAAGTTAAAAATCATTTCTTACTTCTTAGTTTCAACTAAAAAATAAATTTAAATTAGGCAAGCTTATCAATCATTTTAATCTTACCATTATTGCCTGTAGCCAACACGAATTTTCACCACAAGGACGACGAGAATCGATTGCAATATTATCTTCTACGGTTACATTCTAATTATACAGAGGTTAGTGCTACCCAACCACCTTTTCATTAACCGAATTATCTCTAATAGCCCAGACGGCTACGAGAATCCATACGTAATTGATAAAAAGTGGAATTGTTTATGTACAGGTGATACTAATATGTGGAAAGATCTACGCAAAGTAAACCTTCACTTCCATTATGCTTTTTGATTTAGTTATATCCCAATGACTCGCGAATCAAGACCACGTTGGGAGCTGGTGATTATACATCTTTAGAAGAAGAGATGGTCACTAGGATACACCATATATGATACCAGTTGTTATGTCTTCATTCCATGCAGGCTATTATTTGCTCCAAACTAAGCAACAGCTTTTATCTGCTCTTCGTAGTAAAGATTATTATTATTATGGCTGTCTGCATGTACAGCCAGTTGTTTTATCTTTTTAAAACTCTTGTGCTGATTGCGTTATTTTTTACTCCATATTGTACACCAGTTATTATATGGTCCAAGAAGGTAAGACATTTATCATGATCGTCTGCATACGTCGTCAGTTGTTTAAGAAGCCCCCTGTTCGGTGCCAGCTGTTTTGTATTTTTAAAAATCTTGCGTTGATCTTCAGAAATTTTTTGCTCCAGACTGGGCACCATCTGCTACGAGCTTCATGTGAAAAGACAATTATTATGGTTGTCTACATATTTCGTCAGTTACTTAAGAAGCTGGTTGTTCTCTTTTTAACAAGTTTCGCGCTGTTCGCCAAGTCTAATCAGTGCGCCAGTTATGATCTACCTGGAGAGACAGTTAAAAAATTGGTTTAAGTATTACCAGAAAACTTTTCTTTTATTTAATTCGCTCCTGGCGAACCTAATACCCTGAGGTATTTCATTTTTAAATGCAGCTTGATTAGAAGTACACTCACTGCTAAAAAATTTTCTATTGATTCTTAGTAATTATAATAAAAAACCTCATTGTTAAACTAACCGTATTTTTTAACTGAAAATTGTAAGGATCTATAAAATAATGGTCAACGAATCACTTTTCCAAGGAAACGTTCTCACAGACTTAAATACCGTATTTTTTTTCAATCTAAACAATTTTCCTGTAAAGATATATCTGTAGCTATTCAAACGCAAGAATTAGAATTATTGACAAGTCAATTTTAGTATGTTTATCTCTTTGTTCGAGAATATTTTAAAATGACATTAACGTTTTTATTACTACTGGAGAGCTTTAGAAAATTCTTGAGATACAGAATAATATGAACTGGCATTATATACGGAAACATAAATGCTTGTTATTTAACAGGTAAGTGCATTAATATGGGAGATTAAGAATCGCTTGAGCGATGAGAGAGTTTTAATGTTTTGAGATCGTTAATCGTCATTTAATCCAAGAGTTAGTTATGCAGCTCTGCCGTCTACTGTATTTTTAATAAAATGGAGTGATTACCTAGAGTTTAACGATGAAAAGCAGAAGCTTGTTATTTTATGTTTAGTTTCATCTGATTTATTAATATATATTATTTTACTAATAATAACTTTCTTTATTTCTACTTACTTTAACTTTCACAATTCAATACAAATAAGTTCCCACTACCAGAGCGCAGAACTTAAATTTCCAATACTTCAAAACTAACTAATGTCAATAGGCATGATGACAGTCACTAAGAATCACTAAAATATTTATTTGATATAATTATATTGATGCAGAGATTCTATAAAAATTACCTATTCTTATTTTACATGTGTGATGACCAATATTTTAGTAAAAATATAAGCACAAAATTTAACAATCCGCCATGCTAGCTCAAACGCCAATCAGAAGAGAGTGACGTCGTACTTTCGCAAATTTGACCTTGATATTTTGTCTTTCGTCCGAACCATAGATAAGTCCGAACTATGGTCCGAACATCTGTTCTGTTTTGGATTTCCGTTGTGTGATTCAAATTATGTATTAAAACAAACTTCTAACCTGCAAGCAGTAAAGTGTTTGAAATTTAACAATGACATAAAACAGTCTGTTTTATGTTCTAAGAATGACACAGATCACCTATAAATGGTATTTACGAATTGATGATGTCACAGACATACGCCATTACTATTCTTGCGTTTTGGCGCAGAATTTAAAATGCATTTTTAAAAGGTAATTTTCTCTTTTATAAACTTTTTTCTCAGAGAAATAAAATTTATTGTAGATAAAGTATATATGTGAAAACATCATGGAGCAGTTTTTCAAAATCAGTCATCATGCCTATTGTCCCTCTTTTTATACTTTTCACCTGTTCCAGACAGATAGACAGACTTTTTGATGACATTTCTAGACTTGTCGATGACACTTCTCGACTTTTCGATGACAGTTCTACATGATTTCAGATGTATGTCTTCTTCTTTTTCTTTATGGACCTCTACATATGCTCTGTACAGGTCCGGCATCACAATATATTGATGTTTGAAAGTGCACAGTTCCTAAAATTAAAGTTAGGCTCCTCTTGAAGTCAAATAATTAAAAGTGATGCTACATAACATTCGATAGACCTTGAAATCAAATAATTAGAATTAATGCTAACATTGACACTGTGATAATATTATAATTTTAAGTGTATTTTGGGTAGTCTACCTTCACGATTATTAATTTTATTTTTATTCAGTGCATTGTATAAACTTATTTAAGTTCAAAACGACGATCATAAGAAATAATTGACTTAAAATTTCATGTCAAGTAGGTACAGCAGTTTCCTGTATGTTTATCCAGACCAACGATTCCAAAAATATTTACATTACATAAAGATAAACAAATTTATAATGAAATGTATCTTGTATTTTTAGCAAAGTTGTGCTTAAAATACATTTAATATAAACTCGACATGAGATTCAAATAGACGCCAGTACGTTTATTTTTATTTTATTCATGTACAAACCTCCTTCAATACCATTTCCTGGACTTAATATTATTCGAGATCTACTTTATGTACCTGTTTAAATCAAATATAAACACAACATTTCTCACATCACGTCCAGCTAAACGTTAGATTCACCCCCTCCCTACTGTTATGGAACAAATTTATTAGTAGATTAGCAGACATCTAATTATTGTTGTATGTATGAATAATGGGGTGATATTCACTGAGACCTAAAAGATTTATTGTGCCCCTTACTTCTACTTAGTCCCTGATGAACGTCTCAGAGACTAGTAACTCCTTTAGTCCTATTTCCCTGCGGAATTTTAGGATATCTGCAGGCTTCAACTTAGGTACCCAATAATCTCCTAGGTGCTGTGCTCTGGGATTCTGAATTGCGGAGCAATCCGCAAGTATGTGGATGGAGGCTTGTTCTTCCATGCCACAGAATCTACATTCTTCTTTCTCCACTATTTTGAGCTTTTTCAGATGTCCGTTCAAGCGGCAATGTCCCGTTAAAATCCCTGTTCTTGCAGTTTTACTTTTACTTATGCATTCATTTGATCTCAATGGGTTGTAGCCACACATCAGAATTTTTGATTGTCTAAGCCCTACTAGATTTTTACAATGGTCAGATCTTCCCTTTTTATCGGCTTTGACTATTTCTTCCATTATTACATTGGGGATGATACCGCAAAAGGGTTCCAGCCCCCAAAAAGGTCTTTCAGTCCCCCTCTTTGCTAGTCCATCTGCTATTTCATTTCCTTATTCCTGGAATCCACAGTAAGGTTACTATAATGTTCTCGCCTAGTTCATTGAGTTTGCCTAGGCATTCCCACACCATTTTGGAACTGATTACACAAGAACTTGTAACACTGTTCTCTCCTCAAGAGGCAGATCCCGGCTAGAGAATCTCTCAAGGGTGGATCGACTCCATGTTAGTGTTACACTAGGTATGCCAGAGGGTTGACAGACTATAAGAACTTAGGGCGCCACTACCTTTTTAGACATCGACGGAAAAAAAATAAAATTAAATTTAAGAAAAGAAACTAAGGTGAGAAAGGTAGAAACACCTTGTAGAATTTAATAAAAGTTAAAAATGAAAAAAAAAGTCGCAAACTTACATGAACCCGGATACGATCCCTTACACCTCTTACAGCCGGGTAGATAAGAAATTAAAAAAAGAAATTTAAAATATTAACTTTATTCTGCCATCAAGGATAATGAAATCAGGAAGAATGAGACCTGCACTTTTTCTGGTAGTACTTAGCTTATTCGAGAAGATGAAGAGGTCTGGTAGAAACAGAGGCTAGCGACGCCTTGTTATTAAACGAAAGATGTCTTGAAGTTGATGTCAGAGATGTCTTGAAATTCGGAACTAGAGCTGCCTTGAAGCTGAGGTTAGAGATGTCTTGAAAATCGGAACTAGAGCTGTCTTGAAGCTGAGGTTAGAGATGTCTTGAAAATCGGAACTAGAGATGCCTAGGTGTATCCTAGTGGTTATATAACAGTATTCTCCTCGCAGGGTATCTTGTCAGCGGTAACCTGGAATGTAACGGTATCCTGGCAGCTGTGCTTACCACAGCAATTTAAGGTAAAACTTAGTTAAATTTAAGAGACGATAAAAGGTACGTCCTTGCTACTCAAGGGTCGGTATCGGAAAGGGATGAAACTACCCCATGGAATCGACCGTTGACATCATATGTCAATTGTCTTAACGGTCAACGAGAGTAGGAGAAATGTAGATCACAGAACTATATTGGAAGTGGTTACTATGACGACGAGCGGTAATTATTTCGTAAAATCGAAACAGGTCGATAGACATGTTACAAACTCAGTGCTTTAATCGACATTATGATAATCTTTTGCCTTCTATATCCTCTGTCAATATTGAACCGGGCGCACTTTCTTATTTCGTGAATTTCCGCTTGAAAGATACTTGGGGCTTTTCCCAAGTGTTTGGTTCCTGGCCCGTACACTCCTATTCCAGTTCCTTCTATTGCTTTTGAGCAGACTGTGTACCATTGAATGGCATTCTTTCCAAGTCTGGTAATGGTATTTGGATCCCATTCCTTCTTGTTGCTTAATTCCGTAACGAATTTCTTTGAAAAGTTATACCTTTTCATCATACCATCTTGTGGCATGTCCCAGGTTTTCCGATTTCTAAGAAGTGAAGAGGTGGTTTTTTCTTATGATTCCCTCTCTACTTAGTCTGTATCTCGTTCTTTCTGTAACACTTTCCACCACCATATGTAGTGGCTGTTATGACAATATCATCGGCATATCCTTGGCAGGATATTCCCAGGTCAGTCAAGCTACACAGGAGTTCGTCAACCGTCAGGCTCCACATTTATTGTTAATCCAGTGGCTCTCGTTTTGTCAATGTGTATCATTGTATTTTCAGTTTTATGTGGCATTTATCATTGAATTATCTGCTTGTAAATACTTTCCATAACTTATAGCTATATATATGGGTCTACCGAAATGCTTTCTTGTGTTCTGAAATTTCAGTTAAACTTGTTTTATTGTAAATACATCGTGTACTTCTTCGATTTCTTATTCGTTTTTCTATTATCCTTTCTAGTAATATAATAAAAGTAAATTGTTTCAAATAAGTGAACATCCAACCAAAAATAAATGATTGATTATAAACATTTATTTAAGTTTACATTGTATAACTGACAACTTAATATATGTTTGTACTAAAATACTACCCTGATAATGATAAACATCATATCTATAATTATGTTTTTTTGATTAAACAAGCGGCTTACCTGTTAAATAATAAATTCAAATATCCATCAAAAAAATGTGTACCTAAGTGTTATTCATACCAATGTTAGCTTACTATGTCTATTAATAGATAACTGATGTATCGATCGAAGATAGTATGAACTTAATTATGGAATAAAAGAATTTGCGATACATCAAGTTGAGAAAAATTTTGGATCTTCCTCTTAGGTTGTATGCATTGACAGGCATTGATTGACAGTTCATCCGAAGAGAAGATAGGAAGATTAATACATCATCATCAATAAAGAAAGAAATTTCCTGGGGTTTAGCGGTACAGACGGTGCAATAGTTGATCCAATTTTATGTAAACTTTGTAATAAGTAGTTTGCCTGTACTCTACTATCTTTTGGTCTGATGTATTCTAAAACACCGAACATCCTTCTACTATTTTGTAAAAGCATTAATAGACATCGTTAATTATCGTGCTATATCAATATTCGCCACGAAAATATATCCAAATAAATCAATCCCAGAATAAGATAAACTTTTCCAACAACCGATTCCAGTGAACCTGAGTAATAAATATTTAACTTCACCAAGCCGGCACAACGTAAATATTTAGTAACTCAACAAACTTTAGGTATTCCAATTTTCCATATTCGAACTTTCATTTAAATTACTGCACTCTAGACATTTTCAAAAACGGTGGCAACCAACCCTTCCTGTTCGTTTGAATATTTTATGAGAGGGGAGGGAAATTTTCCAAATATCTACCTACACCATCAAAATACTGTAGGATTGTTGCTTTTAAAATACAACCAGAGTGAATATCTACCAAAAAGAGATACTTTTCTCGAATCAAACTTTTCGATCCTGTGAGGACACACAGTAAAAGTCACGAATGTTTCTCGGTACGTCTTACTTCCCTGAATGTATCAAAGACACTCTAATTTTATGTGACTGCGTATGTTCAATTAAAACAAATGGAAAGGTACATATGTATTTTGAGCCTGAATTAAGCTACGCCATTACTTCTTTATCGGTGTGTCACTCTGTCTTGTGATAACGATTGTAGTTAAAAAGCGAGCGTAGCGAAGCGAGGGCAGCTGACAGATAAGAAAGCATTTATGTCACACAGTTTTTTGCCTTAATTACACTACAAGTTTTACAATAGGTTATGAGCCCAGACGTTCCAAACACATCTGAAGTCTCTGAGAATCATTTTGGGTATTTTAAGTAGTGTCAGAGGTACCGGTTTGAACGAACTTTAATTTTTTCTTCACTGCACGATGTCAGGATACCAGCTGCCGCCGATAGAAAAGCTTCGAAGAAGAGAACACTACGATACTTGGAAATTCGCAGTTCAAACATACCTGGAGCATCAAGAGTTATGGGATTCGGTAATAGGTACTGCAGTAGATGCAAAGAAAGACGTAAAGGTACGATCCAAAGTTATTCTTTTGGTTGATCCGTTGAACTACGTTCATGTTCAGTCTACCAAAACTGCAAAGGAAGCATGGAAAAACCTTGCTAGTGCTTTCCAGGACAGTGAAATAACCAGACTAGTGATGAGCAAAGCAAGACCAAGACCAAGACTCGAACAGTCTTGGTCTTGGTCTTGGTCTTGGTCTTGGTCTTGGTCTTGGTCTTGGTCTTGGTCTTGGTCTTGGTCTTGGTCTTGCTTACCTCGTCTTGGTCTTGGTCTTGCTGTATTTTGTTTGGTATGGTTTATAAAGAAATTATTATTACAAAAGACTCGTAAGTTTGCCGGTTTCTATTTCGATTATCTTTCATAACGTATTTGATTCAAGAACACATTCCTTCATAATCATAATATAATATAAAGTAAGTTTGAAGACGTTTATAAGTTTCTTAAACAATTCTGATTATACACATATTATGCAGAGAATATTTATCATAAAGGCGTTCAAATGGAATAAGATTTTGACACTAAAGATAGAACACAGTTTAGAATAGGAAGTTGAAAGCAAATAGCATAGATGGCGTGAGGCGTACTGCTTTTGGAATAAATTATTGATTTTCCTACCACGCACTAGAAAAGTATTTCAGGGTAACCTACCTACAGTTAGTATAACATATTTGACGAGCAGTCGGTAAATGTATTAAATGGATATTTTTACGGTATTGATCACCCGATTTAAGAATTTAAAACTTATGAGACTTTGTAATATAATATAATGGGTTTGTAGGGAGAATATCCTGGATTTGCTGTTGCGTATTTAGTCTTGGTCTTGCATAGTCGGTCTTGGTATTAGTCTTGTTCTTGTTCATATTGTCTTGGTCTTGCGAGTAGAAGAATGGTTTTGGTCTCGGTCTTGGTCTTGCTTTTTCGCATGACCAAGACCAAGACAGCAAGACCAATACCAATTTTGCTCATTTCTAAACCAGACGTGTCGGACTTTTGCGTATCTTAATCACAACTTCGCTAGAGAACAGTGATTCGGTAGAAGATTACGTTTACACGATTATTACCACTGCTTACAAGCCATCAAACATTGGTCTAAAAGTAAGCGACGAATGGATAGGTACCATATGTTGGCAGGCCTACCAGAAAGCTACAAACCTATGATTATGGGAACCACTGATTGTCTCTTTATATTGTAAAATAGTTTGTAATAAGGAGGGGAGAATTGTTGTGACCTTTTATTAGACTTGTTGATATTAATCATAAAATAACATATGTCAATAAATATAAAAAGTAATAAATGTCTATTTTCTGAAAGATGGAAATAATTCAGTTCCAATCATTAGTTTAGATCCCTCTCAGAATCATAATAATATTCTTCAACCATTTTAATACATAACCACAAATTATCCAGATTAATGACATTTTCATAGAACATTTTCATCATGAAACACAAACAATACAATCAAATTGTTAAGAAAACAGAACCTGTTCATTTTTTTTCACAATTTGACAGGGTAGACAATCTTTAATACAATTTTTAATTTTAGACTAAACAATTTGAATTGCACAACAAATTGTCTAATCTAAAATGACCTTTATGAATTTTCCCAATACTCCATCATAAGTACTTCGAAATACGTCCGCTAGATGGTGCTGGTTTCTGGTTAATCTCTGTCGAGAACTTTTAATAAAAAACTGTTTTTCTTTTAATTCAAGTTTTAATTACTTTGTATTTAATTTCAGGTATAGTCAACAGAGGTGACTCGATTAGAAGACGACGATCAAGGAGTAATAGCTTATGCCCTCCCACGCTGGGAGGCACTCCCTCCCCAGTGCTAGATATTCCTGATCAAAATGTTTCGGAGGTATCGTCCTACATCATATCTTTGTTGGGTGCTCAAGGTGTTGGAAAAACCGCTTTAATTAGCCAATTTATGACTTCAGAATGTATAAATGCTTATGATAGACAAAAAGGTAAGGAAAATTATACTTATAATCCAATTTTAAACTTTAACTCTCAATATTGCGGCAACGGAAAATCGCTTCAGTTTGAAACTGAATTTGCTATAATTTTACTCACATTTTAGGTGCAATTTCCACTCTGAAGTTAAAAAATCCACGTTTCCCTACAAATATAGAATTAAAAAACTTTCATTTCAAATTAGAAAATCGAGATAATCGAACGTTGAATTTTATTGTAACCACATGAAACCTCAGAACTAAGTTTAAACGGAAATTGACCTAGTTCTTTATTTTTACATCGGTTCGAGATAAAAATATCATTAAGGCGACTTACTCGGTTAACAAAACTGGATTATTAGAAAAGTTTGTAATTAACTCGAATATTTTTGCGAACGAGTTTAATTATAGTAGATATTGAATTGTTACACACAAAATTATATTTTTTGTGATCTCACATGTCTTTGAGTAGGTACAACAATCGTGAATTGCGGCTATATTGTTCGTTTCGTGTTTAAACTGCAATTAGTTAAGCCATACTGAAATATTAAGCGTTGGGGATTCGAAAAGAAGCAATTTATGTCGAGCAGAGAATGGGGAATGCGGAAAAATGCTGGTGATTGAGTACTTTGAATCCCTCACGTCCTAGGCAGTTATGCTTAAGGGGTAATGGATTGAAACGGTTGACGACAGTGATGTGCACAAACAATGTTTTTGTTGGGGCCCGAGCCGTAGGATGGAGTAGCGCATTTATATAGTAGCTTGAGTTCAAATGCTAGTTGAACTCGGAAATGAGGGAGTCTAGAGTATTAAATAAGTTATAAACTGATATTGTGTACATATCAGTTCTAGATCTCTTCACCGTAGTGCAGTAGTCTAAAATATTTTAGCCACTATTCATACTAAAGTCCATCAATCATTGTCATCGGATTCTTTTGTTAGTGAAAGATCCATCTTAATTTTTCATCCAGAGTCATGCACAGATTTCTGGCATTATTTTCGTATGTAACACTCATGGTGAAAGATCATTAAGTCTTTTGTCCGGGCCCATTATTATGTAACTAGATTTTCATTCTTGAGACCATTGTGCTTACAAAATCTCGCTTTTAACGTCCAAAACGTAAATTGCGGATGCGATCAGTCTAATAATTAATTTGAAGTATGAACCAGACTTCACCATATAAAAGGTTGTGGTTTTCTGGAATTATAGGGCTAGAAAGCTAATTAATACTATTATAACGCTTATTCTTATTGATTATTTGTTTTAAACGCATTTAAAATCATTATTGTTAATATATTTATACCTTTACGATTTTAATTAGAAACGATGGTTTTAGCCAAAAAATTTTAAGAGTTTGCATTTTTGAAATCAACACGGGTTCGTTGCCACTGACCTGAAAACAAGTTCATTTCGCCAACAAGTATTTCATTTAGAAATAGATTATATTTTTGGAACATCAAAGTGTAATAATGAGCTCGTTTCTGTATGACATTTTGCATCGTGTCGAATACAGGCGAACATTATTTTACTAAGCAAGAATAAATATATCAACGATCGATGATCGAGTCATAAATTTAACAGTAAAAATTAGATACCGATCTAATTCTACTTAATTAACTGACTTTTATTATATTATACGAGGATGTGTATTGATATCTAGTTAGCCTAGACCAGTTCCATGCATAAACAAAATATTGCGTTACCATAGCAACGAACAATAACTTATTAGAAGTGTCAGTGTGAAGTTTGACGTCAAAAAAGTAAACCAGAGTTACGCTATAAATTAAAAGAAAAAAGATTTCCACCGAAATTGTGAAAATCGAAAAATTGGAGTATCGAGCCATCATCAAGTACCTGTATTTAAAAGGGTTAAGAGGTAAGCAGATTTACGAAGATATGCTTAATACCATTGGTGATGAATGTCCTTCGTATGCGACCGTGAAAAATTGGACTGCAAGCTTTAAAAGAGGTAAATTTTCCATTGAAGATGATGACCGATCGGGAAGGCCAGTTTCTGTGTTAGTCCCCGAAAATATCGATGCAGTTCATGACATGATTTTATCAGAACGTCGAATTGGGCTAAAACGGATATCTGAAGCACTGAATATTTCATACGAACGCGTTCATCATATAGTTCACGTCAATTTGGACATGAGAAAAATTGCTGCAAAATGGATCCCCAAATGTTTGAATGTTGACCAAAAGCGTGCAAGGGTAGAAGCATCGCGTTCTATCTGTGCTCGATTTGAAAACGATGTAGACTTCTTAAACCGAATTGTTACTATGGATGAGACTTGGGTACATTTCTACGATCCAGAAACAAAGCAACAATCGAATGGGACACTCTGGTTCTCCAAGACCTAAGAAGTTTCGTGTCCAAAAATCTGCTGGAAAAGTTCTTGCTTCAGCTTTTTGGGATTACCATGGAGTAATCATGATTGATTTTTTGGATAAGGGTAGAACAATAACTGGAGATTACTATTCGACATTACTGACCACTCTACGGGAAAAAATTAAAGAGAAAAGACGCGGAAAGCTATCCAAAGGTGTTTTGTTTTTGCAGGACAACGCCCCTGCACACAAATCTCATGTTGCCATGCAAGAAATTCGTGATTTAGGGTTTGAATTACTAGAACACGCCCCTTATTCACCAGATTTGGCTCCGTACGACTATCATCTCTTTCCTCAACTGAAAAAAGTTTAAAAGGTCGTAAATTTTTTTCCAACGAGGAGGTAATAAAGGCTGTGTAGGTCTGGTTTGCAGAGCAAGGAGAAACATTTTTTTTAAAGGTCTAGAGACGTTGCAGGTTCGCTGTAATAAATGTATCCAATTATGTGGAGAATATGTTGGGTAATAAAATATTTTGACATTGAAATTTTGTTTGGTTCTATAGTAGGCTAAGAATTTTTCAATATATCCTCGTATATCTGCACTACAGGCATATCTAACCCTCGGCTTTCACTCCCTTTTTACATTTTTCTCTGTTCCTCGCCTCGTTTTGCCAGTCCCCCACTGTTCTCAGATCTCCTCTAACCTCCTCCAACCATTTTTTCCTTGTTCTTCCTCTTCTCCTTTCACTACCTTCTCCACCTTTTATCATTCGTTTTACCCATCTATCTTCTGTCATTCTACCTATACCTATGTCCCAACCATCTCGCTCTCTGTGCTTTAATTATACAATTCTGATATTTCTGTTTGTTTTTTTTTCTGTACATTCCCTCTTCTTCAATTCCACCACAAATCTTTCTGAGCATTATACGTTCCCATATCTCCAGTTTATTCTGCTCTTTTTTGTTCATTGTCCAGGTTTCTCAAGCGTGGGCAACTGACGGTCTTATTATTGTTTGGTACATTCTTATTTTAGCTGTTCATGTTATGTCTTTTGAGTTTAATATCTTTGATACCATTCCGGTTGCTTTACTGCTTTTTGTTAACCTTTTTTCGATTTCCCTTTCTTCGTCTCCTCTATTTGTGATAGTGACTCCCGAATACTCGATTTGTATTTGTATTTTCTATCTATTACTTCCATTACAATTTATAATATCGGTTTCCTCATTTTCCTTCATGTTTTCTTGCCTTCCCTTCCAGTAGTTTAAGTAAGTTCTTTCCTGGATCTTGCGATGAGTACTATCTCGGTACTATGTATGTACATGTTTTATTGGTTTTATTAAAAATCTTAACTGGTGTACAAAACAATATGACATGCAATGGTAATCAGATCTACGGTTATTTCTGATGAATCTAGAGGGAGTTAGAATGTGACAACAATGACATATGAAAAAATAATAATGACATTATGTTTTAATTGATTAAAGAGATAGCATTGACAGTAAGAATATACTCTATAGGCACAATTATATACGAATCTACAAAACAATATTTATGTAGTTCAATTTAAATATAACTCCATTTTTCACATCCTACTGGCCCATTTTGCTTTGTAATGTTGGGAGCAGTGCTCGTACATCATATTATTGACGCAGAGATTAATAAAAAAAGTTGAAATAAACGGACTCTCATATCTCTACTTATTTTCGAAATATTATACGAATTATTTCAAAACGTTGGGTACTAATATTAACTTTTGTTTCGAAGCAAAGAGTTATTAATGTAAATATCACAATTAAAATTCATTATAACGAAATGTAAGCGAACTAAGGCAGGTATTTCATATAAAAAGAAAGATAAGCAGAATTATTATTTTGTATATTCTTTCTGGGAAATTAACTCATAAATAACAAACAAAATAATGAATATTCCGCAAGGAAAGTATACAGAATATGAAATTCTATTTTAAGATTCATTAATGCGGATGGGGCTTCACAAAACTGAGCTAGGTCGGAGGCACAAGCGGCCTTGCCATCGGCATAAAATTGAAACTTATACTAAATGGCTATATTGCATTCGCATGAATTATAAGTTGCTTGATTGATTGGTTCAGCACCACCAGTCAAAGGCTTAGAATCCTCTGCACCTCAGCCTTTAGCCTTTTGTGCCGTTTATGTGAAAAAACCAGTAGCCCTTATCAGGCTCAACGGTCTTTTCACTAGGTCCTTCTTGGAGAAATCCTCCCTTGGATACTCTAGTCCTAGGAGTCTATATCTCCAATAAGATAATGTGAGAGGCTGCTACTCCTCTTCCTTGCACAACCGACAGATAGGTTCCTCCCTATATATGCCGATTGTGTGCATGTGCTTCCTTAGGGTCACTATCCTTACCTGGCACCTGCTAAGGTTTAGTATTTCATTAGCTTTGCTAGGATATCTGCCTTTTCATTTCCTACAATGCCCTTGTGCCTCGGGACCCACTTAAGAGTAACTCTATTATGGTTAGCCAGGGTTAATAGTTTTTGTAGACAGTCCCAGACCAGTCTAGATCAGATCTGAGGACATGCTAAAGATTTTAGTGCTGCCTGACTATCAGAGAGTATAAGGATATTTTGTCCTCTATACCCCCTTTCGATATTAAATTGCAAACACATGTCGATAGCGTAGATTTCGGCCTGGAATACAGATGCAAGATTCCCCAACGGTGCACCTAGGTCTAGCAGCATGGACTCCAGCTCCTGATCCAATGTCAGTGCTAGATCCGTCTTTGTACCACACCAACGTTCCTTCCTGACAGCATGCTTCCAACCCATCCCAGTTAGAATAATCATAGCGTCAATGAATTTATTTGTTACAGATTTGCTAGGAGTTCAAATGGTATCCATTATGTTGAATGGAGAAGAATCCGAATTAATATTTCAAAATACAGGCACGTTAAAGGTAATTTCATTTCGATGTATTTCAATTTTAACATTTTAATAAAGTTAAATATCATGCTGAATATGTGAAAACATTAATGGATCCGACGTGATTTTATATATGATAAAATTATAAATCAACCAACTACATTTAATAAAATTAGTAAAATTTAAAACGATGAAATTACAGAAGCTGCGTCAACATTTTTTATTAGAGATAGTTACCTACTAGTTTTCAACAGTTCTACTGGTTTACAAATTATTCTAGTAAATCCAAAAACATTAAAAAGTGAATTGATTGAGGTTACTTCATTCATTCGATTGTGTTCAACAGCCCAGGCACTTGAACTGAATCCACCAATTGAGGTTACTTGTAAACAAAGCAAAACTTTGAAAAAAAGAATTTATAAATGTAGAACAACAAGCTATGTATGTATGTATGTATGTCTTTTGGGGTAACATTCACTGAGACCTAAAAGATCTATTGTGCCCCCTTACTTCTACTTAGTTCTTGAGGAAAGTCTCAGAGACTAGTAGCTCCTTTAGTCCTATTTCCCCGAGGAATTTTAGGATATCTGCAGGCTTCAACTTAGGTAACTGTCCCTCTTCTATCTAGTAGTCTCCCAGGTGCTGTGCCCTAGGAATCTGAATTGCTGTGCAGTTCGCAAGTATGTGGATGGAGGATTCTTCTTCCATTCCACAAAACCTACAATCTTCTTCCTCCACTATTTTGAGCTTTTTAAGGTACCCATTCAGGCGACAATGTCCCGTTAGGATTCCTGTTAAAACTCTTAGTGCAGCTAACTTCACGTTTACACTAGTGACGTATACGCATTATAAGTTGCATAATATTAATAAATTATACTCTCATTTCATTTTGTTAACTTGAAGACAAAATTTAAAATAATTATAATCTTGGATAACCCATTTGTCACTTATTTATATTAGGTAGCTAATAAAACATTGGAGTCAGAATTTCCTTCAGATACAATATGACGCTTTGATTGTGCCCTTCTGGGTTTCTGTATTTGTTTTCTGGATGAACTTGGAATTAAAACGGATAAGCATTTTCAAATAGGGGATTGCTTGAATAAATTAAATTTTGCAAGACAAGCGTTGTTGCGGCTGTCTCTAAAATCTCCTACAGCTTTGTAAGGATTATAAATTTTGAAGCGTTTTATCCTGTAAACTCTAGTTATATCAAGGGATGCGGAAATGTACAAAAAGAAAAACCAATATTTATGTTTAGTTAAAGAGATTTTTAATGTTTTGAATATTTTTAATCGTTTATTTCAAAATATATTGTTAAACATACAATATATGCTAAAGACAAGGGATTGATTGATTGGTCAGCGGCTTCGAGTCCTTGGCATCCTTTATGCTTTTTGTGTTCTTGGTTGTACCGTTTATGTGAAGAGTATTCCAAGCCCAATATTTATTTCTCTCTCTCTCTCTCATGCAACAAAATATGCCTAAACATGACACGTCTTTAAAATTATACCCCCTTTCGCTTCAGGAACTTTCCCTCTACCAAATCTATTAATTTAATAAATCTTCACTCCCAAATCCTTTCCGTTCAAATCAGCCTTTCGCTTCTCGAGATTTGTATTGTTTAATATGCGCAGCTCAATATGGTAAACTCGGAAAACCGACATAAATCTTTTATCTAATTATTATTAGTATCTGACTCAGGAGATTTATGAATCATTTTGTATTCTTCCAATCTTCCAATTTATCGAATTCATCTAGGAAAACCACACTTTTCATCTTTAATCCCCTGAAATAATTCTGACATATTAAAGGTAATTAATTAACATTTAAATTGTGATTAATACTGATGGAAATGGGGCAATTTAGCTGTAAAAGTTCACGGAATGAAAACACTTTATCTTCATCTTGTATAGCTGTTGCAAGGTGTGATCTAAGCTGGAATCGCACTTGCTGAAATATTTCGTGCTAGTTTATTGCCAACTATCGAAACTTGAGTTCACCTTTACATCCAAACATTGGGCAGTGCTAAACTAAAATGGGAAACGTTGACTGTTATGAAACAAAACTTCACACCATTGTTGACTCTACGAACATTAGCGAGACAATCGCGTGCAAACTCAACTATACCACGCTGGAAAAAGCGAGCGGGTTGCGTTCTCATTCGTATTGATGCAGTTCGTCGAACCCTTAGTCCCATTCTATACGGACTGTCTAGAGGTGGCAGTTTCAACGTCTTGAAAACGCTAACTGGGGACACGGTAAGGAATACGGAGTGTCTATACGGGCTTTTTCACGGCCTTGTTTGGACGCCTCAACAGAGCGGTGAGCAGTCTCAGCGCGACCAGATGCGTAAAAACGGCGCTCCGTGGAACACCTTGTTTGTCTATACGGGCGCTTTTGGAGCAGTTCTAAGGCGAGCGCCGAACAATCAATCACCCATTAAACTCAATAGATGGTCGAATGTAGATACAGACATTCTGAAGAAATTGTTCTTCGTAACTGCGGTGCTTACAAAACATTATGTGGAACTGACCCGTAGACAATCGATTTGCTAGTACTAGTACTAGTGCGACACGGCTTGAGAGTAATTTCAGAGTTAAGCGTGTTGCCGGTCGCTGGCACTAGCTACACCGGTCCGTTATCTACAGAAAGCAATGTGGCTAGCAAAGACACGTTGAACCGGTAAAATTCAAACGGATACATTCCGGCTCGACGTCTACCGGTCGACCTGCGAGACACTATAGCTTATGCCAGCGATCAGGGAGTGGCGTGTGCCTGTACAGATCAATGGAAAAAGAAAATATGATGGTGCATACCTTAAGGTATGCTGCGTCACCTTAGTGTTTTCTCTATCTCTCAGATTCGTGAGCAATGTCTCCTCCCGTTCTGGCTTCTACCAATAAAATTTTTCTCATATTTCTTCCAATTTTTCTTTCAACTCCACCAATTACCTAATTTCGGTGCAAAGTCGACGTAGCACTCAATTTAATCTAACAATTCCCTTTTTTATCTAGAAAGACGTCCATTATAATGTGTTAGGGTTATGATGAATACGAGACATTTTTCTTTTGTTTCATTGTAGCTATTTGTCATTTAAATCTGACATTATTTGAGTCTCTTCCATTTTCCAAATTGGAATATAAGTGTCTTGTCCGCAAACCCCCTAAAACAATTTTTTTCCTGATTTGTCTTCTCTTAACTTCCGGTTTCGATCTCACTGAAAACTTTTATTCCAGTTGTAATTCATCAATCGCTGTTAATATTAAAATATACAATGCCATGCTCTAAGTTTACAACGTCAAACATCATTATAAAAACGACTGAGTGATACCAATTTCCGAAATACAACCATTATAATGTACATATGTATATACAGCAGTATATGTAACGGAATCAATCTAAATTGCAATAAGGACGTAAAAATAACGTTTAACATTGATTTGGGACAATCTGTAGATATATTAAGTTCATAAATATTACTCATACGTTCAAGCAAATTCATAAATGGTACATTTTCGACCGCTCTAAGGAATAAACATGCGAAAGGCAATAGATAAAGCTGAAATAATTAAACGTAAAACCCTCTCTTGAGTCTATTTAAATCTTTCATGTTTCAAAATTAGAACAGTATACCATTATAACATTTCTGTACTTATCAAATGAACAGTAATATTAATGCTTCCATACCGAAAAGTAAAAGACATTTAGTATGTAATGAATGGCTTTTGTATCCTTTGGACATTATGAAAAGCGGCATTGTTAACACGCAACTCTTTACAGTCACAGTGTTCGAGTTTAATCATACATTAGTTTACTGTTAACACTGATAGGAGAGAACCGCGTCGATGTTCACATCTTAAGACTTCCGTCTTATCATTGGGAACATAACCCAATGGGAATGGTGTGGAGTTAAGTGAAATGGTACGTGACTTCTGCCTACTACAACGTTTCATATCATGATCAAAATAGGAGCATGGCAGGCATCAAAATACTTCTTTTTTTTATAAAAGTAGCAACATTTACAATAGCAGTAGAATTGATACCCGCGTACCTACTACCATCTGAATGTTAATTCCACTATATCATTATCGATATTTGTTCCAATCAATCAATCAATCAATACTAGTTGATTTCCCTAGTGTAGAATCTCGATAACCCTTATCAAGCCTCTATTTGGCTATCAGCTATTCGTAATATTATTTACAGCTAATTAAAAAATAATATTAGATAAACTTTATTTTATCTTCTATAAGTTCCTTGTGGCATTACTTGTTATTTTTTCTTATTTTCTTGGGAATCAAACCACAATATGTTTTTTTATTTTTTTATTTCAACGTTTCGGTAGCGTTCCAGCTACCGTTGTCAAGATTAACTAATAATGAATTAATGAAAAATTTTTTGGTCCCTATCTGACACAACGAAAAAAATTTGACAACTAGACAATCAATAATATTTTGAAGTTTAAGACTACAAAACTTTGTTGTCAAATTTTATTAAGGTCCATTCATAGTAGATCACACCTCTGGTAAAATGAGAAACAAAAACGAAGCCAAAAAATGAAGAACAATCTTCAAAAAACTGCATATATCAGATATCTTGTGAATGCGACAAATTCTATTTAGGTGAAACATCTAGACCATTGAAAGTCCGAATAAATGAACATAAAAAGTATATCAAAGATAGGGAGTTCTTTAAGCCAGGTATTTGCAAACATGCTTGGGAAGAGGGGCATAAAATTCAATGGGATTCGACAAAAATAATATTGAAAGAGCCCAATAATAAAAGACGAAAAATCAAAGAAAGTGCTTTAATACAACTAAATTCAGATAAATGTGTAGCTAGTATTTCAGCCGAATGTAGTCAAATTTGGTTACCAATGTTAGAAAGAGAAATTTCCAATAATCAATTACCTGCGTTATCAGGATAGCATCATAAGTTTTTATCCAGGTTTTCTTATGATTTATCTTTGGAATGGTTGTTAATCGATACACACTTCAATACACAAAATCACCAAACTGAGTGATACATAGTTTGAAAACAAAAATAATCATACACAAAAAAGTAACAACAAACGCGTTTATATTAACAAAATTTCCAAAATAAGCAAGAAAAAAGCGCTATCCCAATAAAAACCGTTCCTGGAACGTGCACTTCACTGGATTCCATTCATGAAATAAAATATTTTATTTCTCATTTTACCAGAGGTGTGATCTACTATGAATGGACCTTAATAAAATTTGACAACAAAGTTTTGTAGTCTTAAACTTCAAAATATTATTGATTGTCTAGTAGTCAAATTTTTTTCGTTGTGTCAGATAGGGACCAAAAATTTTTCATTTATTCATTATTAGTTAATCTTGACAACGGTAGCTGGAACGCTACCGAAACGTTGAAATAAAAAAATAAAAAAACATATTGTGGTTTGATTCCCAAGAAAATAAGAAAAAATAAACTTTATTTTCATTTACTAGGTTCTCAGACTATTTTAACGGCTTGGCAACATAGTCCATAGTTTTAAAAACAAGCTTTGATCGACAAAAATGATTTGACGGAATTTTACATTTTGTTTATTCCGCTGATAAACATCACTACGAATTAGACCTACAATCTATTTTGTATGACAAACAACAGAATACAAAAGCTACGTGAAGAGCTCGGCGTAGCTTGATTGAAATCCAATTATTTACATACTAACTCTGTATAATCGGGAAACTTGTTTTGACAACATCCATTTAATGAATATAGAGAAGCGACCGTTGACAGAGAGCAGCCCAAAATGGACGATGAATGTTTTGTTTTAATTAACTTGTGGGTAATGAAAATAAGTGAAAAATTATATGAAGTTATTACTGATGAAAATCTGTTACTTTTTGAAAAATAATTATTACAGATTTTAATACAGGGTGTACTTCTACATTCAATATTGCCTGTCGAATATCCAGTGATGGATTTAGGCCTAGGCTCGTGATGCCGTAGGGCGGATTAATTCAAAAAATTGGTTCATATTAGTTTATAGATCGTTTTGATACTGCTAGTAAGAAGCTTCCACTAAAAGGGGGGCGTATCAACCGGGCCTAGGGCGGCGCCAGGAAGCCTAAATCCGCCACTGGTAATATCCTATACATTTGGTGACTATTTAAAAGTTTACAGATCCTGCAAACAGGTAGAAATGTTTGTGGATTTAATATTAATTAAAATGTTATGCTTATTGTAAAGGTGTTTTTTTATAACTGTCATCCTCCGTTATGAAATCTTTTATATTCGTTTTGTGAACGTTCTCATTCAATTCACGTGCTTTAGAAAAATGATAAATCTATTGTCAAAAATATCATTATCACGCTCGTTTTCTTTGTAGGACATCGTCGACAAAATTCAGCATCCGCCAGACGCTTTTATCGTCCTTTATTCAGTTGTTGACAAGGCTAGTTTTCTAAAAGCGGAAACGGAACTGAGTAGGCTACAGGACACTGACCAGCTACGATCACGACCGGCGATACTTGTCGCCAACAAAATCGACTTAGCTAGAAGCAGAGCTGTATCGACACAAGGTGAGTATTAGAAATAATACTAGTCGAATTATAATATGAAATATAGGAGCTAGTAATACGCGCATTTAGTGAAAACGTCACGACTGCCATATGTCAAGTTTTTGGATACAAACAAACTTTTATAATTGTGTAAAATAAGTTAAGTAATAATAAATATATATTGTTCATACCTTTTTTCAGAAAACACAAATTGTCAACTTTACAAAAAGAACAGCACTGCAAGGCCTAAAACCACCAGTGCTAGGAGAAACAGAGATTCCATTTGCCAAAGAAACAAAATACCTAGGGGTATTTTTTTATCATAGGCTCACTTGGAATACTCACATAGTGAAAACCACACAGATGTCTTTAGGCAGATGTAGAAGACTGTGCGTTAAGAACTGGGGACTCAACACAAAAATGACCCAGTGGTTATACACAAAGTTTGTCCGACCAATGATAACTTGTGGGTCCGTGGGGTGGTGGACAAAGACGCAGCAAGTAGGAGCAATAAGGCTGTTGAATAACACACAAAGGCTGGCCTGCCTGTGTGTTACAGGGGCCATAAAAACTACTCCTACAGCTGCAATGGAAGTCTTAATGAATCTGCCACCTCTACACATATTCATACAAGGTGAAGCGAGATCTGTAATGCACATATTAATACATATAGCCAGCAACATATAAGCCAAACGCTTAGTGCTGACAACTGGAAGCTAATCGAGGAGCTAGAGGCGGACTACGTAATGGGACAGCCCATCGATGCAATAGCTACGAGATATAGCTTCGAAAATAAGTTCAAAGTAACTATACCAAACAGGGAAGACTGGAAAAAAGGTGTACCCATACATGCTGATATTTTTTGGTATACAGAAGGGTCAAAGACGTTAGACGGCGTAGGAGCCGGTATAGTAGGGCTAAAGCAAGGGATAGCCTTCCCAGTAAGCCTATCAAGGAACGTCACAATTTTCCAGGCGGAAATTACGGCGATTCACCACTGTGTGGAAGAAATTAGAAGGCAGAAGAGAACATATCGTTCAATTGCCATCTTCACAGACAGCCAAGCAGCGCTAAAGGCACTCAACTCCGTAGAGGTCAATTCTAAGCTAGTATGGGATTGTGTGCGGGCCCTAAACACACTGGGTGAGCGTAGCAATGTTACGGTAGCCTAGTTACCGGGGCACGAGGGGCTCAGGGCAACGAAAAAGCAGATAAAATGGCCAAGCAAGGCTCATCAATGCCATTCGTTGGGCCGGAACCCTTCTGCGGCGTTGCAAAAACCATAACAAGGAAACAAACAAAGAAGTGGGTCGCCCACAAATCTCTGAAATGGTGGAGGAACTCACCAGGACAGAGGCAAGCGAAACAGTTCATATTAGAACACTCGCCAAAATTTACAGCAGATCTGATGGCCAAAGACAGGAAAACTGTTAAAGCTGTAGTGGGTCTGTTAACGGGGCGCTGTAAGCTCAATAGGCATTTAAAGCTTATGGGATTGACAAACGAAGATATGTGCAGGTTTTGTCACCTAGAAGAAGAAACGGCAGAACACATTCTATGTCAGTGCGATAGCCTGGCAAATGTGCGGTTTTTTGCATTAGGCGAAGAAAAGCCATTGGCAGAGAGCTATATGAAACGTTCAGTCTAAACACTTGTAAATAGAATTGCCAAAATTGATTGTTTCCATCCAAAAACTTGACATATGACAACTTATGAAGCGTACTAAATACGCGTATTAATTAACTTGTGTACATGGAAAGTTCACTACCATATTTTTACTCAAACTTCCGGAAATTTTTTGTCTATTGGGTTCGTGATTACAATTTTTTGTCATAATATGTAACGTTTTATGGTTAATGCATTATTGATTTTAGTATTTTTATTCTAACATAAATACATAACAAATGTTTTGATGTATTAAAAAGGAAAAATCGATCTATCATTTTAATATTAAAACTTCATATTATTTATCTACAAAACAGTATGATTTTAAATTTCAATAATACTAAATGCTAATTTTAGTAGAATTTAATGTTTGGACCCTTACTTTGTGGAATGTACTGATATTACTCTTACAATTTCAATTCAAGGGCGTACCCAGCGAAGGGTAAATTATAAAAAAAGCACCGCTAAGTGCAGAAAATAAAAAAAATAAAAATAAATCACTATGGTTTTACTACAAAAATTACAAAACCGAAATGTTCTATTCCGACCCTGGCCATTTGCACCTACCGAGTGCCGATGCCGTTTGTTTGGCCAACTGTAGAACGATCCTTCAGTACTCTTCGAAGAGTGAAGACTTGGTTGAGAAGTACCATGGGAGAGGAAAAGCTAACAGGATTATGTGAGAGCAATTTGAAAATAAAGTTCCAAATTATTTTGTGACAAATCCAAGAAAACTGTGATTAAAGTAAAAATTGAGCTAGTTATGTCAAAATTCAGTAAATAAAAAGAAAAATGCAAAATCCATTGTTTTTTTGGTCAGGCCTCCCTATTTCAGATCCTGGGTACGCCATTGTTCCAATTAATTCCACTAAGAAACTTATTAGTCGGGTTCATCCCAACGTAGCGCTACCGGAGCCTATTTTTGCCAATATTACTTTGGGGCTGATACCGCAAAAGGGTTCCGGTCCCCAAAAGGGTCTTTCTGTCCCCCTCTTTGCTAGTCCATCTGCTATTTCATATCCTTCTGTTACAGTGTGTCCTAAAATCCACAGTAAGGTTACTATATTGTTCTCGCCTAGTTCATTGAGTATGCCTAGGCATATCCACTCCATTTTGGAACTGATTACACAAGAGCTCAGTGCTTTAGATAATGGCTGCTTGAGTATTCGACATTATGGTAATATTTTGCCTTAATTCTATATCCTTTGAAAGATACTTTGGGTTTCTCCCAAGCTTTCAGAGTGTTTGGTTCCTGGCCCGTACACTCCCATCCCAGTTTCTTCTATTGCTTTTGAGCGTCTGTGTACCATTGGATGGCATTCTTTCCAAGTCTGGTAATGGTATTTAGATCCCATTCCTTCTTGTTGCTTAATTCCGTAATGAATACTATGGCTTCGAGAATAGTCGGGAATAAACCATCGTATTCGCCAAAATTCATAGTTCCCGACAGGACCGGATTCTGAATTACTGAGTTCGTAACAATATTAACATGATATCACAAAACAGACAAACCTAAGATAGTTTTGTGCATGATATTTGGCATAAATGACAGTTAATTGAGCGCTAGCGTAGCTGATGTATAAACTGTCAATTTTGTATTAAATTGAATTGTTCATATCATTTTATATATGTTGTTGGTTCTAACCCCAGAACTACTGTTTGAGTTCATTGAGTATATAATCTGATTGAAATTTGTTTCAGATGGCAAATGCTTAGCCTGTACTTATCGGGCCAAATTCATAGAAATCTCCGTAGGAATCAACCACAACGTAGATGAACTTTTAGTGGGAATTTTAACACAAATCAGACTGAAAGGCCACAATTTCGACGAGAGCGGACACACGCAACAATGGTACAAAAGTAGAGGCATGGTAAAAGCAAGTATGAAGGCCCGACAGATGTTTACATGGTTATTTGGAAGGGAAGATTCAAAGTTTAAAAATTGCGAGAATCTTCATATTCTGTAGCGTAAATGAATTGAGAGTTGAAATGCGAGAAAATTCTTTTATTAAAAGTTTATTTTCTTCATATGCTCCAGTTGAAGTATGAAAATCTTCTACCCTTACCTCTAGTTATATATGAGCAAAATTTATATGCTAGCAGATTTATCAATTTTAATCATGCAGTGTCCTGTTTTTTAATAGATACTATATACAGGGTGAATCACGACCAACGGGTCGGAGGTTTATAGCGAAACGATAAAAATAATATTTTGAAATATAGAAATTGTTCCAATGAAGTGGGGCATATCAAAGATATAGGAAACACCCTGTATTTTATTGAATTTTCTGGCATGTAAATTATTGTAACCCAAACTTTGTATCCTAAGACCTAAAAACTACATGATATTTTAGACAATTTATATATTTTTATATAACTCTATAACGCTCAAATCCAAAGTTATCAATGTAGTTTTAGTTTCACCGAATATTTGGTAAAAACTATTACATATATACCATAAACTATGGGACCTATATTATCATCTATATCCAATTATAATATACCTATTTAACAAAATGTTACAAATACTTACTGATCATATTCTCGTTTATTTCAAAAATACGCACTTTTAATCTCAATCTAATTAAAAAAATACCATTAGATGTTTCCTTTCTTTTCCACCAAAGTACAACAAAAAGAAGCACAAGTCAAAAATTTTAACAAATTGTACAAATTTTAGGATGTTTTTCATTCTATTTAAAATATACTTTCTCTCCCTCGGCTACGCCTATGTACACTTGATAAACAAATTTCTGTCGTTCAATTTATGTTCCATTTTTAACTCAATTTTCATTTTATTGTAAATATTTGTCAATAAATATCTGAGTCCTTCCATATATATATTTACCTACCTAAAGCTTCTATTGTATTTTTGGTTATTAAGATTATCGTTTTTATTATTAAATCAATATGTTCATATAATCAGAGCCGATCCTAGGGTGTCGGCGGCCCGCGTACAAAATCCCATAAGGTGCCGCCCGCGTGCCAGCAAGGTTATAATAGTAAAAAAATACAGTAATTTATATTTAGACTGCCTAAATAAAAGTATATAAAAAAAATTATGGATTGTCTGGCACACCCTGTATACCTAAGATTAATAATTTATAAGCATATAATCACACGCTTATATTTTTCATTGACTTTGCCTAAATACACCATATATAATTTTCATTTAAAATTTTTTTAATATAAAAGTAATTTTATTAGTTCACACGATATATTTATTTAACACCCTGTATCTCTAAAACTAGGGGGCTGTCCATAAATCACGTAGCTCCCTTTTTACCCACCCCTCCCCCCATGCAGCTTACCGTACCATTCGATCAGCCCCCCCCCCTAAGAAACTATACGTAGCACTTCAAAATCAAATTTATTATATTACATTTAAAAACATAATTGTAGACTTTCAATATCATCTTTATTGCTCAAAAATATCGTAACAAGCCAACCATGTAAGTTATATCAATTATTATACAGGCAAGTTTGACTCTCAGTAAAATAAAAAAAAATTCCTGATTTGTTTTGTTCTTAAATACGGAGCTATATAACCTCCTATAATGGAAAAATATTGATTCGCAAAGTAATTTACCGATATTCATAAAAAAATGTTTCCATGACTTATAGCCTCTTTAAAAAACCCAATAGAATTCGAAATTTGAAAATCGGGGTATCTCAAATTGTAGATTATCGCTAGAGCTACAATTTAAAAATAAAATGTTTCATTAATCGCGCAAACTAAAGCCGAGTTTTTACTTTTTTTTCAAAATTCTACACTGTGCTGCGGGGCTCACGCACACCTGCTAGGATCGGCACTGCATCCAACAACAAAATAAAAATGACTCACGAATTAAAGTCATTTAATTATACAACCCAAAAATATATAGCAAATTAAAACGCCAACCTGAAATATTAGAGAATAGCCTTTAAGTTTTGACTAAATAAAAATTGAATTAAAACATTTGTCAAATTGCATATCATAAAGATGTAACGTCGTCAGATTTCCAAAGTGTTCGTTTGTAGAAATTGTAAGTGCTTAAAGGGCATTCGATAACTATATACACGTAGGTACTGTAGATACGTTAATTGTTATAGTGATAAAAAAAAACTTTAATCCGAATAAATATATGACCAAAAAAAATCAACAATCATACCTATTTAAAATTATTCTAATATCAAAGTACAGTGTCACTCAATAAAACAGCTAATCTACTATAGGTATAAAGAAGTTTATAAAGTAGTACTTCCTCTTTTTGTTAATTGAGACATATTTATGTATGTAAGTGTGTAAATACCGTAGTGCATATTATATTATTAGCTATATTGCGTTAAAAATAAAGAAGAAAATCGTTTATGATACTTTGTTATTCTATAAACTTTTCTACATCGATGTATCTCCTAAACTTTTTGACAATAATATTTGTTGTATGTTGTATAAAATAAAGTGGTAAAAGTAGTTATTTTTATTTAAATACCAATATACCTTGTGTTTCTCAAATATAGCCTTTTGCGACATAGTTGTTTACAACCAAACATTATAGTGACCATGTCACGACCCAAATTTGCATCTGAAATCTGAATAGAGAATACAAATTCGAGTATCCACGACTGTCTTTGCACTACATCTTATGTTCCCAACATAGATTAATGAGGGAGCACCTGACCAAATACAACAGTAAGTAAAGCAACTCGTCGACCCAATGACTAAATAGTCTAACTTTGGCAAGGCCAATCTTCCTGATTACAATTAATGAAGAAAAGACAATTACAATTTTATAATCTACCTATATAACTATTGAACTTTTAAAAATCATCTGTTTTTGGTTCCTTTGAAGCGCGTTTTTGATTTTGGTTGAATTTTTGCAATATCGAAGTCATTCCCATACTCACTGCCATTTATGATACATTTCAAACAAAATGGACCGTTTTTTTTGGTTGTTTCATAACCTCAATATCTCTGTCGGACTTTAATGTAACGTCAATAAAACAAAAACTTCGTAAACAAGATTCCCTTTATAAACATTTATACAGAATATAAAGATCAGTACAGAAAATATGACATAACCGTTGGTGATTATAATTACATATGATGAGTAATAAAGTACAGCTTTCTGTACATAAGCCAAATTTTACAAAAAAAAAATTAAATTATGTTATAAAATCTTGTAATTGTTATGGAATTACTGATTTGAATTTGGTGCTGGTTTGGACCAATCAACACTAAGAATAAGATGATCATAACCATGTCCATTGAGTCTTTTAATAGCATTGGCTGCATCATTGCGAAATTTAAAGTGAATGTATGCAAATCCTTTGCAGGCTCCTGTTGGTCTATCTTTAGCCAAATACAATTTCTGAATTGGTCCAAAGAGTTTCACCAATTCTTCTAAATCAGCTTCAGTTGTTGAATCACTGAGATTTGCAATTCTAATAGCTGCGTAACTGTCCTCTCTTTTGGCCATGTTTGATCCATCTGGTCTTTTTGTTGCACCATCTCTTAAACTTGGAGGTACATACTTAGAACCTCCTTGTTTACCAGGTTCTCCCACTAAAAAATTTGTGTTTAGCAATTTTCAAATACAAATCAAAAAAGATAAATGCAAAAAATTATAACAATATGTACCTGGTGCTCCTCCAACAGTGGTTGACTTCTTTTCATCTGGCACTTTCCCACCAGCCAACATAGTATCTTTCCAAGGACACTTTGTAGTCCAATGGTCTCCACTACAAGTACGGCATTTGACAACATTTTTATCTCCAGCAGCTAAAACAAGAGACATACAATTTAAAATTATTATCAAATATGAACAGTAACTTACCCTTAAGTTTATCCAGAGGATCATCTTCTTGTTTATTCTCATCTTCTTTACTAGTAATATACTGCATGTAAATATCTTCAGCTACAATTGTAGTAGCAGGATTCGGACCTGGTTTATCATTTGAAGCTTCTCCAAATTTTTTCCATGTTTTACGCAAAGCTATTGACTTTGAAACAATACGCTTTTCTATCTTATAAGTGCGCACAATTTTGATTTTTTTATCATCATCATTATATTTATACTCTGTTACGATTTTAAGGCCATTCTCAACAACTTCAGTAGCAGGTGGTAGAGTTCCATCTTCCAGTTCAACTTCATCTGCCCAGCTTGATTTCACCTCTTCAGCTGCTGGCATTGTTTCTAAATATTCTTGTTTCACGTGACTAAAGCAATATATTTTATAATTTGCCGATTTCAACTATACACGTAGTAAGTATTCTATTTCATTTAATTTTTTAACCTAAAAGAAAAAGAATGTCATCAGAGACAACCCCTTGAAGAAATAAGAAGACAGTTGACATAGTGACAAGTGACAACTGACACTGACGTAAAAAGATATTGCCAACCGTGTATAGTATAAAACGTTTATTTTTAGGCAATATTAGAAATAGGGTAATTCTTTGGCTGAAGAAAAATTAGATATGGAACTTTTCTCAAATTTACACAAGGAAAATATATTATATAAACTATTCTGTTAATAAATCTCAGTTTTCCACATATACTGTTGAATGGCATCAAAAAAATGCCTAATTATTTGACTTCCTGCACTTAGGGTTGCATGAAACCCGGGTAAAATTACAAAATTAGAACATCAAATATTTTGAAGTTGATAGAGAATGTACATAATTGATTGAAAAATATATTACTTGTTTATATACCTGCTATTCTGCACATTATTTAAAATCGTAAATATGGAGTATTCTGCAGATAATTTAGAAAAAGCTGTAACTTTATTTTATCGAACAGAAGCAATTCAACAAGCAGAAGCACATCAGTGGTTAACTGAAGCTCAAAATTCTCCTCTAGCCTGGAGTTTCGTTTGGGAACTTCTTAATCCACATAGAGTAATACCCCTTTATAAATCACTGTTTGAAACTTATATATGTAGATGTTTATGTACCTACAAAACTTATCCTTTATGAATTAGTACATGTCATCAATTCTAAACAGTATTTTACTATTTTTCACTATTTATCAGCAAAAAAACTTTAGTATAATCTATACATTATTTAGAAAAATTCACATAACATCTAATAAAATCATGTATTGTCCTCAATATAACAGCATGTCCACAAAAGTATAAAACATCTACCACCAGTACCACCTTTTATATATAATTACATGTAAACTTTTTTTAGAGCTCAGAAGTACAATTCTTTGCTGCTACAACTCTTCATACAAAATTAATGAAGCATTGGAATGAAGTTCCTGAAGATCACTATGAGATATTGAAAAAAAGAATTTTAGATTATATAATTAGTTATGCTAGTGGCCCAAAAATTGTTTTGAACCGTCTTTGTATTGCAGTAAGAAACTTTTCATTTTCTAGGCATTGATAATAAAAAACTTATTAATTGTCATTTTTGTTCACTAAATGTTTTTGGACTACTTATATACTCTTTTTTTCTAGTTGTCTGCATATATTATTCATACAGTTCCAAATCACTGGCCCAAAGCTTTTGAAGAACTAGTTTCTAGTTTTCAACCACAATATTTACCTAATGTTGAACCTGAAAGAGTAATCTGGATTCTTCTAGAAATATTGACCGTGATACCTGAGGAAGTAAGTATTAAGTTTAATTGAACTCCTTTCTGAAGTTACTTTAAAAATTTGTACATTGTCAAATCTATTAAAATATATTTTCTAGTTTCAAAGAACTACTTTAGTTTTAAATCAAAGAAATAGAGTTCGTCATGTCCTCCAGAAAGTTTCCAAGGATATAATGAAAGTGGTAGAGATGTGTTTAATGCCTATCCCAGAAGCAGGGTAAACTCTTGTACTTATGCTTATTGAAAATATAATTAATCATTTCTTGCAATTTCAGATTTAATATGGGAAATTTAACAACATATTTAAATGCATCAAGATGTGCTTCAGCATGGATACAGTTAGGTGGAGTGTACATTCTTGACTGTACATCCATTAATGACCTTTTGATTGATCTTACATGTTTTGTATACTGGTATGTTGTCATAACTATTATAAAATTTCCACCATGCTAGGTTTAAATAAATTTGATGTTAGAGTGCTAAATCGGTTGCACTTTTATTTAGAGGGCCAATGGCCAGGAAGAGGTGCTTAAACTTGAAGAACTTAAAAATTGATAATATTATTAATATAAACCATAGGTAAAAAATTTAGGAGTTATCATTGATTCTGATTTATGCTATTCATAACATGTAACGTTAATCGTTCATTGCTAATCTCTGTATGTTTGACCATTTATTATTATTATTAAATAGTTGTTTGACAAAAGTGAATTGGTTTTGATTATTCTATGGTAGATCCAGTTTTTTTATGATTGTTAATCAAATTGTAAAAAAAAGATTGATATATTTTGTTTATAGGAATAAATCTGACCCAGAAGGTTTATCTTGTGATGAAATGGACCTAATTGAGGTAACTGTAGAAGCACTAACAGCAGTATTTCAACTTCCGCATGCCCACCAATACAAATCATTTGTTTTCAAATATGCTGCTCAAATCCTTCCGAAGTTTGATAAAATCTTAGATGTTGAAAGGAATCAACAAGATATGAATAAAGTTAGTAATATATTTTTATTTCCAGTTATAATGGTGTTGAAAAATTTGGTATTTTTAGGATGTTGTTGCAACATTATATGGTTTAGTAATTACAATGGGAGACGCACATTCGAAAATTTTTATTGACAATCTAAAATCTCAAAATACCGATTGCCAGCAAGTTAGTTTTGATCTATTAAATTTCGTTTTAAAATGTTCAAATTTACCAGGGTTTTATCCTATAGACGAATCTAGCAGTACTCTTACGTTTGGATTTTGGTACACATTACAGGTAATGACATTAACAGTATTTATAGTTTAGTATGAAAACAGTACTCGTTAAATGAAATATACTGTAATAATTTTAAAATATTCTTAATTTTTCACCACGACACATAAATAATCGTACGAATATACACATATTTTACGTTATTATTTGACAATATTGAAATTTGAAAATATAAATATATGGATAAACACTATTTTTTGAATTAAATCTTATTAATAACCCTGTATGTAAGTTATTTTAATTTTAAATTATTTATTATGTCACAACCTATACATAATTTATTTAAAATTATTGATTATGATAAACCCTGAATGTAATTCAATTTATATTTATGAATAAATCAGAAATATTAATTGTTAAAAATTGATTTTAATTTTAATATATTTTTATTAATACAATCAAGACAATACATACCCTTATTTAAGAGTAGTGAAAATATTTTTTTTATTTTAGGATGATATTATATCTTTGGATACTCCCGAATGTGCTTCTTTGATGCTTATGATAAAACCGTATTATAGAGATTTGGTATGTATAATGTTGAGGAAATCCATGTTTCCTCTAATTGAAGATGGTAATTGGACCTTAGAAGATAAAGAAATGTTCCGGTGCTATAGACAAGACATAGCCGACACTTTTATGTATTGTTATGTCGTTCTTAATTTGGAGATGCTGGATATTTTAATGACGAAACTGAATGAGGCTTTAAGGTATGTATTTGTTAATAAATTGTTGATTGAATACTTCTTTTAATGTTTAACTATTTATTTAATAAGCATGTAATTTTAGAAAGTGATACATATATATTGTATTCCTTCCTTCAGGCTCTAATATAGTAAATAAAGCAAAGTATTTAGAAACTACTACATACTATAAAAAAACAAATAATCATATTTCAACAGTATTATTAATAATTGTATGTGTGTGGAATGTAAGATAAACTTTTGATCCATCACACTGTCGTGCGTTAGTTGAACAATATTATTTTTGATTTAAGGATCGAGAATTCAAACGTACCAGTTCAGTGGAATGAAATAGAAACGGTACTACACGCTTTCGGTGCTGTTGCTGAAAGTATCGAATACGAAAATTTATATTTACCGAAATTAATGTCTACGATAAAAAATATTCCTTTTATTGATTTACACATCAGGGTAATGGCAACGGCGTTGGAGACTGTCGGTAAGTTATTCCAATTCACTAAAATGAGTTTTCAGTTGTACAACAAAGTAGTTCAATCATCGCTCTCGCGGCTCTATGATGTTAATTTGAATTCTCAATACTCTCTTGAAATTTCTGTAAAAAAAAAATAGTTTTGTCGTATTTTTATGTAGAAAATGTGTTTTTTCTATGAATTATTTTTTGAAAACACTGACTGTGGCATCAATTTTCCCATATCAAAAATCCAGTTACGAATTTGAGGCCAATTTCATGTCGCAAATTTTTTTAGGAAATTTCGAAGCAAGGGGTAGGTATGGAAATATTTCGCGATATAAATTGCTCTCTGTTATCTCCCTTAATGCTTGGAAATATCGACTCAAAATTCATATATACATGTCAAATGTTCCCCTGAATCCAATGGAGGAGACTAGAACGTTTTATCTCTCCAATTAGTCGAGTTATGAATACATGAAATTTCAGAAAATTGATTTTCCAATTTTTTCAAAACTCTCTCATTCTCCCTTAATGCTTAGACATATCGACTCAAAAATAATATTTATATGTAAAATGTTCCCCTGAATCCAATGGTGGAGACTAGAACGTTCTATCTCTCCAATTAGTCGAATTATGGATAGATGAAGTTTCAGAAAGTGGATTTTCGAAAAAATTTCACTACTTTATCATTTATTATTCACAAGACGGAAACGCTTAAAGTTATGCTCTTGAAACTTTTTTTCCCATTTGATTATCCTTTTGCAAATACTCTCCTTAAATTTCAGTTGAAAATTCATAGTTTTTTCGTATTTACAAGACTTTTTATGTTGAAAATGTGTTTTTTCGAAAATTAAATTACACTATTTGAATGCGAAAAAATTCATATCTAGAAATATATTTTCAGGTGCTTTTTCCGAATGGTTCATGGACCATCCAGATTTATTGGAAAACATTATTCCATTAATATTATCAGGGTTGAATAATCCGGAAGTTTCCACTAGTGCAACTATGGCTTTAAAAGACATTACTCAAAATTGTCAAAAGCATTTAACGCCGTTTGCGGAACATATTCTTATGGCATCACAGGTACCTGCAAAATATTATTTGCTATTTCGTAATATGAAAAATATTTAATGTAAAACAAAGAAGAAAAAATATTAATATTAATCTTCACCTATTTCAATATTTTTTCTTTGATAAAAGTTACTCTATCTAGTGTGTACAAAAAGTGTAACAAAATCATTCGCATTTTTTTAATATTAATAATTATTTTAATTTATAGACTGTTTTACAAAACGGTAGCCTAAAACTTGCCGAATGTCGAAGACTGATGTATAGTATAGGGAGAGTATTAAGTACGTTACCGGTCGATGGAATAATGGGTTACCTAAATATGATATTAGCGCCCACTTTTGACGATCTTCAAAAATACAGTGAAGCTGAACCAGTAAGTATGTTTGAAAAGGGAACTTCAACCCCGTTTAGCGATTTTTGGTAGCAAGGTCACCATCGTCACCGACATGATGAACCTTGACTCTATCATGAGTAAAGCTATTCTAGATGATTTTTGTAAATTCCGCCATTTTGTGCCTTTTTTAAACTTTTATGCTACCCTACTGATGATGTTATGTTCGTGCTGGCCAAACTATTTATAATAATGCATTTTTAATAATTTATAGAGTCCAGCTGTAAGTAATTCTCTAGTGTCAAGACTGAAACTTATCGCAGCTCTGTTTAGTTCTTTGCACATCGAAGACAGTGAGAAGCAAGTCGAACAGCCCATATTAGTTGTAATGCAAAAAATGATGCCGCTATTTAGGATAGTTGGGGAAAAATACTGTCGAAACGTTGAAGTCATAGAGGTAAAAATATCCAGTCTTCGATACAAACAAAAATTAATGCATTTTTTTTAGGATTTAAGCGTAGTGTTTAAATACGGAGTAACAACTCTCAAGGACGACTGTAAACCTTTAATAAACGATATTCTTCAACTGATAGTAACTATATATAGAGAATGTCCACAATCTAATATTTTAATCGTAGCAAAAACGGTGAGTGCTATTTTTAAATACACCGTTTTTATAGAAGTAAAAAACAATTATTTTTAGGTGTTAATACTTTTCGGAAAAGAAGAAGATTGTTGTACTTTAAATCAACAACTTCTCTTTGAACTAAGTAATACTACAATGCAAATGTGTGCCCAGTATAATACAACCAATCAACTTTCTGAAAAGTCTGACGTCTTAGATTCATTTTTCGCTATGTTAGCAGCCTTATCCAAAAAAGTACCGTTACTTATTACGTCTTGTGGAATAGACATTGCCGCCCTTATTCAATGTGGTAAGTCAGTGAAATTTATCATGTAATAACCAATCAATAATATATTCTTCAGATACTAAAAAATATATTATGCCGGCGTTATAAAATGTTACTATGCCGGTGTTAAAAAAATTAAAAACTTGAATAATTTATTACATAAAATAACTAGCATTCTTTTGATATGTTTTTAGCAATTTTATGTCTAGTATTACCAGAAATTCAAGCATTGAAACAAATCTCCAGTTTTTTAGTACAATTTATTTCGCAAAGCCGAGAAACATCTTTGGCTCAAGTGATACAGGCCTATGGAGAAAGCTTAGTTTTAAGGATATTAGTGAATTTAGGTAAGTACATAAACATCATAATCTTATCCATAAGGAACGCAATATGTACCTATTATTTGGAGGTTAGTTTAAACGTTGTTAAACTTCCGCCATTCCTGATGTGACGTATTCTCACTAAAAGAGAAGTTAGCTACATAAGGGTTGACATAGGACCACTATTCTGATGTGATGAAGTACTTATTATAGGTTATGCTTTTGTCACATTGCTGTTATAGTGACTCTATTTTTACGGCTATTATATTGTTTTATAAATTTTAACGATACCGTTATAAGTTTTCGTTAACGTAGTTTTTATTTTTGTTAGTGCTAGATATTTTTCTTAAATTATTCTTTTTCACTGGTGAGGTAGATGCTTCTTTTGTAATAGTCAGATCTAAAGTACTCATTTTAACAGTATTCTGAGATGTTAACCGACAACTAACACCAACACTTTTTACTTCTAAGGGACTTGTTTGTTGGTATTGATTGATCATTGCCGAGGAGGTTTGAGTACCAACATTATAATCATGAGAATCTTCGGTTAAAACAGGTTCATTCGGGACTACCAGCTCATCTAATTTTAGCCTTTTGATTGAAGATGATTCTTACATCAAAATGATCTTCACAGCAATAGTAATTAGTTTTAGTCTGTTTATATTTTTTCTAGCTGCCTCTAACCATAATTTTCTTCTAACTGTTACTGCAGGCACAGTTACAAACTTTTTACCAGGCGTTGTAACTGTTGTGTCCGTGCAAATACGATATTGACATTATTCCAACTTCAAACTTCAAATTCGAATGGCCTTTTTGTAACTGGATATTGATTCATAAAACATCAAAATCAGAAAGTGGCTAACTTCATATTTAGTGAGATGACGTTTCGGTAGTGACAGTTGCAAACATTTAGGAATTCTTAATTTCCAGTTTTCTCCTAAAATATTCTGTTTAAAACATTTTTGAATTAATTTTTGCAAAGTAGTACCAATATCCTTTAATAAAATACCAAAAGCCGGATATCGGTTTAACACCCCATTTGATGCCGAACTAATTTCTAGGAACTACAGCTCCTAGATCTTCTGTAGACATTTTTAGTGATATTTTATTAGCATTGAATAAAAAATACTGTGATAACTTGAGTAGGTGGTTAAATTCCCTTTTGTCACAAGAAGGATTTCCATCTCCTAAAATTACTGCGTCCCAAAAAGATGCATTTATCAAGTCAATATTAAGGTAAGACATGAGTGGGATTTTTTTTTCAACTTCTACAATTTAAACGGTTTTTACCATTTTAGGGAAAAAACGAGCAAAAGGAAAGTGCGTGATACAGTATTAGAATTTACTCTAATTTGCAAAGGGATACTCAAACCTGAATAATAGGTAAGTTATTTAGAAATACGTTTTCAGTACTAATGATTTTTTGTATCATCAAGATCAATTTTTACTTTTGCAGTGACTTAACTGTAATAGTTAGACATATAACCTTGCGGACTATTTTGTGGGTAATGATAGGTACTATAAGCATGTAGTACCTATATTATTTTATGTATCATCCATAGTTTTTCCAACGCAAACCAAATAATTAATTTTTTCGTCCACCTTTACAAAAAATTACATATTATTGTAATTTTCCTAGAGATCTCAAGTTTTTTGGGAATAAAATATACACTCAAACCTTCCTGATGAATTACTTCATCCATTGGTGAAAACCATACGAAAATCAATTCAGCAGTTTTTGAGTTTATCGCAACAAACGAAATTATTTATAAATTTTCAGTGTTTTCGTAAGCAATAAAATTAAAATTAAACTTTCAATGAATAAAGAAACAGATTTAGTAAAAAATGTATATTTAAAATTCAATACGAGTAATTTAACTACGATACAGGTTCTTCTTGTACACCATACTTTTCCATTAGTTCTTGTTTCCTTCGCCTTAACAAAGCCTGTTCTATATCTTGTTGGGAAGGTACAGGCACATGTGCTACAAACCTTTGCTGAGATCCATCGACAATTGGTAATTCATCTTCATCGTCATCAGACTAAAAAAAAAAAAGATTAAAAATGTAAAGCTATAAACAGTAAAATGAAAATTATATTACCCCTTCAACTGCATAAATATTTTCTTCTACTTGATCTCCAGTATCATCTGTATTCTGTTCTTTTTTTCTTACCCATTCAGCGACAGATTTTTGAAGAGCTACAAAAATTTATTGGTTATAAAAATTACATTTGGTATTTTTGTATATTGTATTTTCACCTATTTTTTCAGCTTTTACTTCCAATGGAATCAGAATTCCATCGTCATCATCCATATAACCATAGTAATCCGCATCAATGTCTTTCATCAGTTCAGCTCTACTTTTTCTTGGAGGAGGTGGAGGCTCTTGCTCAAAAAGTTCTCGAACCCCTTAAAAATATGAAAGACAAAAATTATTATTGAAAATGTATATAAGTATTGAATTGTAAAATACTGAACTCTTCCTATTCATAATATAATGTTCAGATATGAATTCGGCAGATATTTTTTTAAATGACCTACTGTCAAGTGCTATTATGTAAAAGTATGTTCTATTTGTTACCATAGGTTTAAGTTATGTGATATAAGTTTTATTCATAATGAATTGAAGGTATTCGACTAAAACATCATCTGACATTTTTCTGTTCTACTACTAATAATGGTCCATATGACATTTAGATCACTTAATTTGTTCAATGTTTTCTGAAAATGTATTCTATATAAATAAACACAAATATCTGAATTATATTTTTCGAAATGGTACCTATAACATTATTTTAACTAAAAGTAAATTTAGCAATGCATGATCAAATACATATTCTAACTACTTATTATGAATCATTTTTAAACTCGTATGTTCTTGATTGGTTTTGTTTAAAATTTTAAAATTGCAATGATGTTTCATCAGAGCACAAGAGAGTACAGGTTTTGTAATGTAATTTATCTTTCAAATTTTATAATTTGGTTGTCATTGTTTACTTCATGTTTAATATTTTTAATCTCTCCCTGTGTCTGAAACCATAACATGAAATAAATATTTCATAAAATACTGTTGTTTTACTATGTTTGAAAGACACTTTTGAGTAATTTTAATTTTTAACGTAATTATTTGTGAGTATTTACCTGGTAATTCCTTTGCTGCTCCAAAATATTTATATCCTCTATTACCAGGTACCTCTTTTCCTTCATGATCCAACATCCGTGGTCCCACTCTCTGATAATCTGGGCCTCCTAGCTCCTTTATTTGATCTTCCCAATGTCGTTTTTCTCTCAATAATTTGTTTATTTCATCGTTTAAATCTCTTATTCTAAATTCCCCTAAACCGGCATTCTGTATTTGTGCAACTTTTTTAGCTATTTCTCTAATAATTTGCATCCTCCATTTTTCACATGCATATAAACTTTTGCATTCGGATGCCAAATATGGTCTCCGTTTTTTGTGCTTATCAATTTCTCCCAATTGGGCAGCTCTCCATCTGGCCAGGGTTGTCCTAAATAATTAACAAAAACTGCTTTTGAAACACACAATTATTTGGTTACCTCAATTGCTTTAAAAAAAATTACAAGCCTCATCTATTTCAAGAAATTACAAAAAAAAAACTTACATAGCTTTTTCAGCGTTGCGAGCCATTTTTTGAAAATAAAATACCCAGTTACTCAAATCTTTTAATTTATGTAGCCTTACAAAATAGTTTCATGAACGTTGATACTACCTCTTCTTCTTTTTTGTGGCAATTTTCATATCCATCCATAGTAAACGAGCTCGTGTCATGTTAGTTCATGCTCCTTTCTACAAGAGGTCGGAACATTAATTTCATTTATGACGGAATATGCATAGAAGACCATAGACAAAATAATAATATATTAGGTGTGTTCTTTTTGACTGAGATCTCAGTTAATCTCAGCTCACATCGGTAATATGCGCGTTCTTTTTGATTTAACTCACTTCGAAGTGAGCTGAGATTTTTCCTCCCCCTTCACCGATGCTGAATGTGTTGTAAGTTGTAAGGGGGTATCAGTTGGACTTGAGTCGGAAATAAAGTGGTGGGGATGAAGAATTATTCGATTTTGTTTACATATAAACACACATAACCGGAGATATTCAGATTCCAGATGTTTATATGTTTTATATATCTCTTATTCACGCATGCGTCGGCAGATCGCGCGTTTCAATTGAGTAGTTCGTTCTTTTTGGAGCTTACTCACATCACTTTATCTCAGATCACTTTAACTTAAGTGAGCTGAGATCTCAGTCAAAAAGAACACACCTATTATTTCTCTATATTGAAGACCTCCTCTACACTATAATCGATTTTTTATTGTAATCTTGATTCTTGAGATCTATGGAAATAGTGAAACCCAACCATGTATAAGGAAGTTTTGTTGTTGAATAATAAATAATAATTCTTTGCCAAGAAGAAGTAATTAAACTAATATTGAATCGACAGATTCTGGAATTTCAGAGTAAAACAATCTTATTTCTTGAATAATTATATTACTTTTTATATAAACCTATGCTTCTCAAAAGCTACAGTATACTTGAGTCTCTTTCCTCGTAATGTTACAATTTTGGGCAAAATACAATCTCTAAGATGAATACCTCTTTTTTCCGGTGTCCAGGCTTGGAAACTATAGTTTGAACCATTACTACCAGTAATGGAGATCCACCCTTGAAAACAATCATAATTAATTCAGGTATGTTCCTCAGATAATTAATAAAATGAGATTAAAAATATATTCGGCACCATTTATTAGTTTATGAAATAATATTAACAAGTTCATTCCTTACCTGCATTTGATAATATCACATCATGGGATGATATTCTTCTATTTACTCCTTTAGTACTAAATGGTTTACCTTTTTCTAAACCTGGCCATTTTGTTAACCTATCACTTTCCTTTATTGGCACTTTAAATAAATCAGTTCCAACAAAATTGTTATATGTTTTCTCTGCAGCCTCTGTTTTACAAATTGTTATTGGTAGTTCATTTGATCTAAAAACTGTCAATCTAAAAGATTAGAAAAATGTTATATAATGTAGGCACTAGGAAAATACTGCTTTCAAAGAATGAACTTACTTAATAGAGTCAGGACCATCCAGATAATCCAATCTAGCTAATCCTGCTATAAACAAGCTGGTACCTGGTTTAACACAAAAAGTTTCAGGTCTAATTAGTTCTTTAGGTAGGGTTAATATAAGTTCATCTAATGTCAACAAATCGAGAATCTGATCAGGATGAACTACACCAGGAGTATCATAGCACCATCGACTCGATATAAATTCTGGATTGTTTGAATTTACCCCCAATTTTGTGGTTCCTGTCATCTTTGCGTTCTGTTTCACTGAAAATTCATCAAGTGTCTCTGTCTCCCTAGTGTTATATTTGGAAAATGTATGTTCAATTCTACCTACAATGATATTAAATAACTATACAGACAAAGCCAGTCTAGTTTGAAGGCGAGACTAAAAACATTCCCCACTACTGCTAAATCAACTTCACTGTACATAGACAAGCAAAAAGAGAGGCTTTGATTAGCACTTAAAAACAATTACAATCCTGTTGCCAGGTATTTGAATAATACTTTTCCAGAATGTTTAATAATATTGAGGAAGTATCTTATGGCCCACGCGAACACTAGATAATAATAATAACTTACCAATAAGAGTTGCATTGGCAGCTACATTATTAACTTTTAACTGTTCCTGTCTTCGTTCTTCCTCAGCCCACATTTCTTTAGACATCTTAGATAGCCTCACATTTCTCATATATAAACGATGTGCAGAGGGACGCAAAATGGGAAATTTTAATAAATTCAAAGTGGTACCAGGCCACTGACTTGTAGTAGCTCTTTGTATTAAATCTAATGCTTGGGTTTTGCAATAATCAGATCCAAGAAGTGCATTAAATAAAGTTGATTTACCTACATTAGTACAACCTACTAGAAATACATCACCTGTAAAGGATAATGATTTGAAAGTTACACAGTCAGCATAAAAAATTGGTAAATTAATTTTTGTTATTAAAATGTTTTAGTACCTTTCACTTTCCATAAAGAATGCAATGAGGTTATCAAATTTTCAATTCCATAACCTGTTTTCGCTGAAATCAAAGTAACGTCCAAAATATTTGAAGTTCCAAATCCACATACTTTAATATAATCTAACAACTTTTTTTTAATAATAGGTATAAATTTATCACTATCCTTAGGAATCAAATCAATTTTGTTTCCTACAACAAACACAGGTGTTTTTGGACCTAAAATATCAGCAATTCCTGGCCAAATTGAACACGGAAAGTCTGTAAGATCAACCATTAGTATGACCAATGCCTTATTATCTCTTATGGACATTAATACTTTTGGATAGTCTTCTGCAGAAACTCTAACTTGAAGAGCAATATCATGTTCCTTTAAGAAAAAACATCTTTGACAAATTATAGCTTCTAAATTAGCAGCTCCTGGTTTGTGTGCATTTTTGAAAATCTCTGATGGAATATAACCTGGGATAGCTGTATCCTGGAATAGTATGATAATAATTTAGTTGTAATAATTACTTTATAGCAATACAATATCCTCACTTTACAATGGAGAAGAGCACCACATCCTCCACAGGGTACATTGCTAATTTTACTCAAAGGATCTGGTGTACCATAATTAACAGTATTATTATTTTCAGTGTTTTCATCAAAATCTTGTTCTAAATTATCATATGCATTCATCCAATTTTTGAAACCTTCATACCTAGATCTTATTTCTTTATCTATAGTTTCTGGTGTTTCATTATGCAGATTTTGGTTTTCATTTTTTGTATTCATTTCTTTAATTGCAGAACTAGTGCTATATGGAAATTGTATATTTTTAGTGTCTTCGTTATTTTTTTGCTGAGATTGTTCAGTTTTAATTTTAATTTCATCTTCATAAAAATATTTCAATGACAAAGGTAATGGTTGAATACTTTCTATTTTTTCTTTCCTTTTAATAAAATTTTTGCGGGCTTGAAAGTAGCCCACTTTATTTTGTTTTGCACTAATGACACTATTAAATAATAATGTATCTTTGGATAAGCTATTTTCATTGGTTTCATCATCTTGCACAGCACTTTTGGTGGAAAATTGAAAACGTAGAATTGATGAATTTTTTAATGTTTTTTTTATATTTTTCACTGAAGAACTATTGACATGATATGCATTTCTGTAAAGCTTTAAAGTTATCATTGTGAAATTTTATGTTTTGCAAAAAAAATGTTCAATGCCTCTGATAAAATTAAAATTTCTTTCTACTTCTTCTTTTGTCTTATATTAGCTGTACATCATAGAGAAATAACTATATTGCTGTAGCTGTACGTCTCATTATACCATCCATTTTCAACCACCAGTAAAATCGTGGCTACCGCTCTTTGATGGTGTATATTATCTCTGCTACCTTTTAATAAAAGAAGAAATATCAACGTCACATTTACGTTTACTTTACAGCTGACCCTGACTCCTGACATAAATATTGTACAATGGCTAGGTTCTGGCTTAAATTTAAAATGATAAACATTTATTTTTACTAAATGTTTACTAAATGAAATTTAATTATCTCATTGGTCCACTATTTGTAGTTATCTTTTACGGGTCATCTGACAATATTAAAATTATTTAAATAGAACCTACCTAGTAAGTTAGAAATGAGAAATGACATTGTATACAGAAATGAAATCATTTAAATTAAAAGCACATCAAAAGACTTTTAGTGGTAAGTGTTAAAACAACCAACAAAACTATTAATTACGACAATAGATTATTTTAATTAAATCGTTATAACTTGAGAATTGTATTGTGTTAAAAACAATATTTGTAGAGGAAGATCTGATAATAAATCAAAAGGATTATCCAGAAGCAAAAAAGAATGATATCGTTGAAATATATCATCCAACACCAGATGATGACAATCAAAAAAATAAAAAGAGTGAATATGAAGAAGAGTTTCCCAGATTATTATTACAAATTAAAACATTTTCTGACGATCTTTTGCAGGCTATAAGTATTGAACAAAGTATTGTAACTGCATTTGGTTTACAGACATACAAAAATGTAACAATTAGAATTGTAAATCCAGTAGATGTGGCTTTGGATTCTATAGAACTAACTTTTAAAGATCAGTATATGGGACGGTCAGAAATGTGGAGACTAAAAAATAGCCTAGTATGTGATATTTTTTATAATATACTTAAGATAAATAAGATAGGCCTTTATTAGGTGAAAATAAAAAATGTCATTTAACTTTTCAGGTAAATACATGTGTTTATATGAATAAAAAACTTGAATTTTGTGGAGGTGTTGTTAGATGTCAAGTTTATGAGATGTGGGCACAAGGAGACAGGGTTGCTTGTGGAGTAATTACAGACGATACAAAAATAGTCTTTAGATCATCAACATCAATGGTTTACATATTTTTACAAATGTCAACAGAAATGTGGGATTTTGATATACATGGAGATCTGTATTTTGAAAAAGCTGTAAATGGTTTCTTAGCTGATTTGTTCATGAAATGGAAGAAAAGTGGGAGTAATCATGATGTAACAATTGTTCTATTTTCAAGAACTTTTTATAAAGCTAGTAGTTTGGAAGAATTTCCTCAGCACATGAGGGAATGCTTACAAAAAGATTATAAAGGCCGATACTATGAAGATTTTTATAGGTTAGTATGTGTTTAGTGTAAAATACATGACTTTTGTTCTTTTAACACTATTATTCTTTTTGATGTTGATAAATTTCAAATCAAAACAATTTGTCTTAGAGTTGCTGTGCAGAATGAACGTTATGATGACTGGGGCTCAGTACTTGTTCAGTTGAGAAGAATATTTCAGACATATTTGAAAACTGTGTTAGAATACCACTCTAGACCTGATGTTACTATACCAACAGCAAAGAACAGTACATCATCACAAGGAAACTTTTTAGAAGTTTTGAACGTGTCACTAAATGGTACTTTAATTTAAACTTAACTTCTTTTGAAAATTATATTTTTATTTGTTTTCAGCTTTTGAAAAACATTACCTGGATCGAAGTTTTGATAGAACTGGTCAGCTAAGTGTGGTAGTTACTCCTGGTGTAGGTGTATTTGAAGTCGATAGAGAGTTGACTAACATTACAAAACAAAGAATAATAGATAATGGTGTAAACAGTGATTTAGTTTGTGTAGGTGAACAGCCATTGCATGCAGTACCTCTATTAAAAGTAAGTTTTTACTTAATTTAGTATTTTAATAAGTATATTCAAAGTAAATTGTTTTAGTTTCATAATAAAGATACAAATCTTAATGTACCAGATGATTACTCTATGCCACACTGGATTAATTTATCATTCTATTCCAACAATAAAAAAGTTGCTTATTCCAATTTTGTTCCAAGAATAAAATTACCCCCAACATTAGTTGATGGAGACAATGAAAAAAAAGCCTCAAAATCGAAATTATTACCTGAGGATGAATACCTACACAATACGTTTTTTGATTATGATGCATATGATGCAAAAATTTTTCAGTTACCTTCTGCTTATCCTACAGCGGATACTAGGTTTGTATTAAATTTAATAATAAGTTTTTTACTCTGTATTGTAATTGTATTTAGTAGAACATAATAAATCAAAATTTTCAGAGTATCTTTCAATGGTCAACTGTTAATTCATTTTCTAACATTGCCTCAATTTTTTGTATTGGACCATTTTCAATTGAATCAATTAGTCATAAACGTTTTTCTAAAATCTTTTTTTTTAATAAATCTCCCTTCGTACACTGTGAATTCAACTGTCGATCTATACTGTACATGGATTCTTCTCAAGGTTACCATCCCGTTATAAAAGAAGTTCAGGTAGTTTCTTGGATTCCCAAGAATTGGCCAAAGGACAAAGAAGAAAACTTTCTGATCCTGATATAATGCAGAGGACCAACTGTAATGCCCGTTCAGAGCCAATAGCCATTCCTCCTGCTGTTTGCTGTAGTCCCACTTTATCAGCAAATCCAGAAGGTTGATTTTATAGAATGTAATTGAACTTAAATTATTTTTTAACAATCTTTATTTTAGAGAAAGAATTATCTCCTCCTGTAAGGATGGTAGTAGGATCTGAAGGATCTCCTCCACTAGAATCAAGAGCTTTGATAAACCCATTTGATCCTTCTCATGTAACCATTAAACTAACATCTAATCGTAGAAGATGGACCCATATATTCCCTAAAGGACCAACAGGAGTATTAATTCAACAGCATCATTATCAAGCCGTACCTACCAAAAATAAGGAAAAAGAGAACTGTCAAATGGCTTCCTCGTACAGTGCCTTACAAGCTTTACAGGAATGTAAGTGAAAATATTTAATATATTGGTAATTATATGAATTTCTAAATGTTTTTAGATTGTAAGAAACGTTCGAATGGTCATGGTATCAGTTCGAATGTCTCTGGACCTAATAAGCCGACATCGAAAAGTTCAGCTCTTCTTTGGGGAGCTACGGGTGAGCAACAGTGGACCCCTGCTTTGACAACAGGTATGTAACAATATTTTATTATTCAATAATTATTTATTTGAGGTAACAAATTGTTTATGGGACAAGATAAATTGGATGTCATGGTGAATATTTATTTCATAGGTATTTAAAATATAATCATTTATAATTAACCATATGGTACAAACATTTTTTTATTTGGAAGTATTAAGTGTTGTGTTGATGTTTTCATTGTTTAATAATACAGGAGTATAATGCATTGGAAGTTTTACGAATTATACAGGGATCCAGAAAAATATGTGCTATTTAAATATTATATAATTAATTATTATGCTAAATAAATATTATTGAACAATGATTTTGGTCTTACAGTAAAGTGTCGCAAATTCAATGCCTGTTATTGTTATAAAGCTATGAATGAATAAGTAGAGTACAACGTTGTATTATATAAAAAAAGATCATCTGGTTTTTAGGATCAAAGCTCCATAAGTTTCATGATTCAGAGCATGTCTCTATAAAATTAAATGTGGAGATTCTTCGATACATATATTCACCAGAATATAAGAATATTTACATGAATTAGTTAAAACTTTTACTGACATTATAATTAAAAAACTAATAATTACTACTTTAACACTTACACAAGATTGATAGTCCAATATTATCTCGTTTATGGAACGCACTAAAACTTAACCACAGGTTTTTCCTACATCTAAAATAAACTACCGAACATTTTTGACACATTGCATAAAAAATGTCAAATTATCATTCCAAAAGTGGTGTCTTTTTAACATCCTGTGAAAATATGTTTTAATTTAATTTAAAGAGATTTGAGCGGTATTAGAAAAATACATTAACGTCATCATATATTTATACGTTTTGGCTGGAGTTTGTGGCAAAATATAACCTACCCCTTCGAGTTCCTTTTTTGACAACCTGTGACATTTGATAATCTCAAACTCCAGCCAAATTTACGTAAATAAGATAACATTAACGTTTCCTTCTAATACGTACTTTCTTTAATACAACTGTACAATAAGGAATTTTTTAGATGTGATAAACTTATTTGTGTTTGGTACTTTTTATGGTTTGAGAGGTTTTATTTTTATTTTATCCTTATAAAAACGAATTCCACATTATTGGGGTCCGGTGAAACATTTCAATTCAATGGTAACTATTTTGTTCAATATTTTCAATAAAACACAGTTTAAATGAGTAGCAGAAAACTATTCAAAATCATATTTTCTTTTATATTAAAAAAAAATGCCTTTATTTTATCTCTAATATTGATCTAAATATAATATTTTATAAGGAATATATTTTTTCTTAATTAGTGACATGAAAAAATGTTTGATGTCAAATAGTTGTAAAACAATAAGTAGAGATGGGATTATTCAGCTTCCTAAAGTATCAAGAACTGAACTGTTCCCAGTGGCGGGGCTAGCCGGGGCCCCGCATTTCTTCGGGGGCCCCGAGATACAGAAAAAATGTTATGGTGAAGAAAAACTAGAGAAAAATAAGAAACTTTAATTCATTTAATTGTTGCATTAAGTGTTCATTAAAAAAACATATTTTCTATTGTTAATAAAGCTCGTTGGTGAAGTTTTTGTATTACTTTTTCTTATTTGAGGTTTTTCTCCACCCTTAAGTGGTCCCCCGCTCGACTTAGTCCCGCAGGAGTTAAATCCGTCACTGACTGTTCCAATATTATAAAAAAACTACTTACAGTTTCACTCCTTTTATTCTATACTGACTATAGCAAATAAACAAATCTGTCAAGGTATACATTCATTAGCCTGTATAAATATACTGTAATGCAACCCACATTCATTAGCCACAAAAAAAGTATTTAGGATGTCTGTCTATTGCGATGCTGCCAAATTTTCAATACTAATTTTCAAGAAGGGTAAGGGAAAATATCATTCAATTCCCCCTTCCCCTTCTTGAAGGGGAAGGGTGAATGGAATGGTTAATTTTCTAACTTGAGAGGAAATATCATTTTGAATAGTTTCCGATACAGTGCGACACATTGAAACTGTTTTTTTTTTGTATAAAATATCGGGCAAAAAGTTATGGTTGAAATGTTGAGTAAAAATAATTTTTTGACCGATAATGGATAATTTTCAAAATAGGTGAGTACTATCGATTTATTGCAAAATCAGTCAAAAAGTTGTGGATGTGTATCCGGACCCCATTCTTTTATAACTTTTTAGTTGAATAATGTGAGTTTTATTTCATTTTGCATGCTGCTGCTATTTTTTTTGTCCGTTTTTAAAATAATGGAAAATCTACTCTACCTAAAAAATATAAAATAATCAGTTGCAGTTACGAACTTAGAGATATCAAGTCCAGCCACATTTTTTTCATTTCAATAGTTAGAATGCTCTAAAGATGAATTTGTTTTTCAGGAATCATTATGGGAATGTCACTTTTAAGGGTTTATTATCTTATAGATGTTTGAAATAACGTTATTCCAGTTTTTGCATGTTTTCTCAATTTTAAAATGAAGTAACCTAATACCACAACTCAAAGTTGCTGTATAAGTTTTGTCATGTATTCAAAGCTCATAACTTTCTCATACTGGGGCTCTGTATTTCAACTGAAATTCTGACACTGGCATTCAAAATGTCCTTTTTTGTTCCATGGTCTTCGTGGGGAATCCTGGATTGGCAGTCAATGATGTCCTGATAGGTTAGATCAATTATTATTAGTAGAACTTTTTAGAAATATTAAAACTTTTATGCGTTTTAGAGTATGTTGTACAGCAAATTAACGGTTTAGGATCATGTTTGTCAAAATTGTAGTAATATGGTTTGGTTCTCGGGCATACAATAACCATGTATGTAATGAAAGTTATTTTCAAGATTTCAATAAGGACTAACGTTATATTAATCATATTCATTATTGTGCATTTTCATTATCTGCTGTAGAATACACTCTGTTCGTACTGTGCTTCGATGTTATTTGTTTTGGCTTTAAAATATGTGTATTTGTAAAGTTTAGCGTAAAAATTGTTAAAAGTCTGTATTGAATAATAATAAGTAGAAAAAGTTGTTAACATTTGTATATATATGCATTGAAAAATAAGTTATCAAAGGAGAGTGAAGGTATCGAAAAGTAAAAAAAAACTATTTCGATTATCTACTTGTTGTATAATTTATTAAATTTATAATATTCTTCACCAGTAGACCTTTTATTATAATTTCATTTAAATATATCACTTGCTTCATCTTCTTTTTTGACTGCATCTTCTTTTATTGTGCTTTGTTTGACCAACTAACTACTAAAGGGCGATTAGGAAAGATTGAAATATTTGTAAATAATAACCTTTTTTGAGAAAACAATTCCTAACAAAATAAACGAATTTATATGTGATGGAAATAGTCATAACTAAAGTGGGTAAAAAAAATCAGGATGTCAGTAGGGATTTTAAAGAGGTGGGAAATGGTTTTTCATGATACTGCATGCATTCAGACATTGAATTTCCCTCAATTGACCCTTTTCAATTTTGTTCATCTTGTTAGGCTGCAATTTCTCTGGCCTAAATAAACCAATTAATGTTTTTATTCAATAACGAACTTCTATCATTCCTAATTAATCTTAAAGCTTTATTCCTGCTTGAAAACTAAATAAGGGTCATAAATGCTTCAAATTTTTAATATTACCACTAGGGAAATATAGATATATATAGTTGGGTATTCAAAATTATATCGATTCATTCAAAATAATATATGAATTGATATTTTAATTTTTCTACCATATATATTGGAGTTTTACCCTGCTCTAATTGCTACAATAGGATGCTTACAAATTTTTATCTCAATCTACTAATATTTCTATATATTTAGGCGTTGACTGGAAATCATTGACAATACCAGCCTGCCTTCCTATCACCACGGATTTCTTTCCGGATAGAAGAGCATTAAATTTGGACTATGTTGTATCTCTTTACAGTCTTCTTCCTGATAGTGTAAATGCAGATTTTGTTCAACAACGCTCATCATATAAAAGACCTTTGACAACACAAGAGGTAGTAATTTATGTCAGTCCACACTGACAATATAACCACGGTTATTTTTGTTTGTTTAGGTCTTCAAGGAACTGATTTCGCAAAGATTATCACAGGGATTTCAACTTGTTGTCATGACAGATAACAAAGCCAACATGAATAGTATGACAGGACCAAATCCCAAGATGAGAGCCAGTGTGGTTAGAAAAAGTCCTACAGAAAGCGATGAAAGTTACTTTTTGTCTATAGGAAGATTATTTCATAAGATTTCCCTATCTGGCAATACTATATCTGTCACTAGGTACCGACCAAGGTAAGAAAAACTGATTATAAGCATTATTCTTATAAAATTTACTACAGATGTTTTGATTCGAATCGTAAAGCTTTCAGATTGTACTGACTTCAATAGTTTAAGCTCTTTTATTAGTAACAAATGTCGAAGAATAATTATTGTTATTCTAATGCTTTATACTGTAATAATCTTTATCGTTTCAAGTCCGCGGACTTGTCAAATTTTTCGAATTTTGGTTTGTGTTTTTAACAAACAAATTTGACCATTGCTGTGCTATACTAGTCTAGACCATAGTACTAAACCAAAGAAGCCCTTTCTCTGAAATTTACCAACAATTTATAACTAATTGGATTATATGAGACTTCTTCTTTTATATAGTCCTTTGCCAGATTTTCGTAGCCTACAATATGGTGTCGTTTCTTCCTCTAATTGACAGAACCAGCAGATATCTTTGTCTGTCAATACCATCAGCTTTAAATGCCTATTGAGTTACAGAGCCAATAATTATTAGTCTTACCACGGTTTTAACACTTTTCTGTACTTACTTGTTAAGTAAACTATTATGAACTGTGAAATTGACCCCTTTTCAAGGATTTGTGGGCTCCCCAAACATACTTTTGTTGATCGGTATTATAGTAAAATCGCAATCAGTGCGGGGTAATAAATCAAAATTTTATGGGACATGCTCAGCACAAGAGGACCAAACAAAATATGTAATTTTACACTGCTGAAATTAATGTTGTGAAAACAAGAAATTTATTTGTGCCGACGGATATTGTGTGTGGAAAGATAACAATGACCGAGTCTTATCTTAAAACTTTCTAGGGGTATAATAGGCGTATGTTTAGGAACAGTATTAGGGGTTCGTAGGTATCCTATTGAATAAGTGTGGTTTAAAATGTTGACCGTTACTTGTAAATTGTTTTAAATGGTATCCTGCCACATTTTACTGACAGTGTAGCCTTCAGCCTTCATTCACCCAGGTGTCATCCAAGTAAAATATTGGTTTGCCAAAATAACATAGGCATTCAATAATATTCGTAATAAATATTTCAGTAATCCGAATGTCTCTATACCTTAAAAATAATACTAGTTTTATTACATCTCACCGATTGCGTTTTTACTATAGATATTTGTAGTTATTTTTTGAAAGGTATTCAGTAAGAAAAATATCGAATTCTTACAGGCATCCGTATCCAGGATTCAACTATCAATACAGATACCGTTTTCATGCTCCTTGGCATGATACTTACGAAGAATCTTATGCTACATTTGCCACGGAAAAGTTGGAACATTACAATTGGAACTATGTAGATCACTACGTTTGCACCGGTGGTGATACAGAATTTTTATTGGTGGATGCTTTGAAATATTGGAGGTAATATTTGACAAATGAAAATTTTTATCGAGTTTTATTAATCGTATGTGATTTTTAAAGGTTTAGAGTATATTTGATACCCCTAAACAATCCAGGAACAAGAAAAATTGTCGATGGATCGGAAAACTGTGATATTTACCAAATGCAATCTACATCAGAACATCAACAGATGATTGATGGTTTGATAAAATTTATAGATACGGCTGTGAATAAAATAAGAAGGTCTACTATATCTAAGAAACCGAGGGTTTGTTTTTATTATTTTAAAATGCATTTGTTGATAATTTCACGAGCGTAGTAATATTTTCTTTTATTTATTTAAGACGTTTAATAAAAATCAATTTTTATTAAATCATTAGAATCGCATTGCATAAAATCAACACTTATATGAACCAGATATCAAACATGGAGGGATGAATATATATTACTTGTTATTGAACAAGTTAATGCTGGAAAAAATATCAATGGAAAGACTGATTATGTACATGTAAACTCATCTTAAAATTATTCAAATCGGTCCTTTTGTTTAGAAGTTGCGACGGATATAAAAAATACCACCTTGTTAAAATTCGGTTGTATAAAAATGTGAAGTTATAAATTATTTCATTTCAGTTGTGTTATCAGTTATAGAGGCAAAGGGAAAAAATATGTTTATTTATGTTTCTACCATTTTTTGGGTTAATTTTAATATAATTATATTCGTCTAACTCCTGGGAGTAGTAAATAACGTCATGTATAACAAAATTTATGTCGACACTAACAGTCAAGCGTAATAGAAATTAATTTTTATTAATTATATAAAAATGACAACGTGAGAACTAAAATTAAAACGTCTTAAATGAATAGTATTTCCATATTTTGCATGTTTTAGCTGCTTCTACTATTGTTCTTGCATGTTGTAGATGTCACTGAATATATCTAGCATTCCTCCACTGGCCCAACCTAGGCGTAACAGTATGAGCAGTTTTCAGGTATAAATTTATCATGACCGTTATCTTTGTGAATTCTGGCAAGAAAAACAACACTAGCTTTTACTTCTCTTTCTTTGTTTGATGAAAATCAGCAATACCATTATTATTTTATACAAACATTTTTTTTACAAATCAGTCAATAACGAACTCTAAAAATTTCTTAAAGTTTATCAAATGTACATTATATAAACGAATCGTAGATTTTATCAGCCCTTAAAAGTACCATAACCTACATCGTTTCCAACTGCCTCTACTACCTTTCCTTCACTATCCCAATTAATATACTCACGATCCTGTCTCTCCCTTGTGACTTAGGGTCGCTTGACATGGAGCCATATAAATTGGGACAAGGTCAATTTATTGCAAATCATTAATCTTGCTTATTGTGTGACACTTCGTAATTCTAGTGCCAACCCAACCCTGGCTAGAAACAAAACTTTTGTATGCTTGAAAAGACACGTCTTGACTGCAGTATACAATATACAAGTTTCATTTTGGATGAGGCCGCAAAGTATGTTGACACACTTAGATTCAAACACGATCAAAATAAACTATTAAAAACATGTGTGGTGTTAAAAACGCTTGCTTACCTCAGGGCGACTGTCAGATGACGTTACGTTGACTTGCCCCATTGCACGGTATCACAAAAATTAACCAGTTGAGTCTCAACTGCGCATGCCTTCGATCAAGATGTTTCCATGTCAAGCGGCCTTGGAATAAAATAATTTATTTGTTTTAACTGTCATTAACTGGAGTAGAAATTTAACTTTAACCAACATTTAGATTTGTGGCTATTAATAATTTTATTTAATCAATGAGGTATTGATATTTAATCAAAATTATTTGTCGGGTCTAATATTTATTATTTAATTGTTTTTGGAATTTTCTTTGTGAGGCTAGGAAACCTTTACAAAATGCATTTCAATCAGTAGTATACTTTCATTGTTTCAATAAAACTTTTTTCTTTAAGTTAACATTGAAATGTAGATTTTTATTATTGAAAATAAATCAAACTAAGCTCAACAAATAATACCAAAACGATATTAATTAATAACGTTTTATAGAATATTAAAGTGACTAACATTTTTGTTTCCTTTAGCTAGTTTAGTCAGTTAGTGTAGATGCTCGATTTTTAATTTTCATCGAACAAATAGCTTACTTAGACAAATTTGCTTCCCCTACTTTTTGTAGTTCCCTATTTTGCTTTACTTGCCATTTTTTACTTATTTTTAGTAGTAACTTGCATTTTTTTTTTGTTTGTCTTTGTTTTGTAGTTAATTATCATATTTTAAATTGTTACAATTTCACAAAACTTACTCGAATTGCAGTTTTTAATGTATCTCACTGCAAGGAAGTCTTAGTGTTACTATTTTAATTCATTAAAATCCAAAAACGTTAAACACTAAATGGTAATATTACTTTGGAGCTTGGGTTTTTAGGCCAAGCTATAGAGCATCAAAATAATGAATTTTTTGACAAAAATCCTAGTAGGAAACGTTTTTATTTTTTGTTAAAACTGAAAAATTCGTCATTTTATATCTTATATCTTGGTCGTTTTTAAGTTATAGCGTTGAAACTTGTTATAAAACACCATGGGACAATTATTACTTTTGTTGCAATTGCAATATTTTACAGTAAGTCTGGATGCGTTATAGATGAAAACGTTATCGAAAAGTATAGATGTAGATCAACAGAACGTATATTTTCGATTTGTAAAAATTGATGCAAAATTGGCCAAAAATACCGCCGAAAATGTATCCCTCTCCTCCATACCAGCTGAGGTTTCATCGTCATGCGAGTCGAACCACTGGTACCACGCCACTGGCTTATTAAAATTTGACCGATTTAATACAGTTGATGTGTTTTAAAGAGATTATAACCTACAAAAAATGTTAAATTTTTATTACTATCCCCCGAAAAAATATTCAATAAAATGTTTATTTCATCTGCACGCTTTATCTCATAAACTATCTAGGTAAATATGCCCCCATTTTAATTGTTATATTCACTATGTGTGACAAAGTATCTGAAAAGATAATTTGAGTTTTAAAAATTGGTAATTCGAGTATTTTTTTGAAATCTTGTTTTTTTTTTTCGAGTATCGCATATAAAAAAACTATCTGAAGCTGCGTAGAGTCGGTAACCGGTGAGAAAACGTGCCGTACGATGGATCCTCACCAATTGTGTTCGTTCGGACGGCCTTGACGATTTGAAGGAAACCCATAACATCTTTCGTTCGCATTCCTTTCACAGCTTCAGACAAGTTTCACTCTTATTGTTTTTGAATTTTTTGTTATTCTTTCAGAAATAAACATTCCAAATGTATACTATAAAAAAAGATATAATGTATAGGTAATAATCTTCGAGTAAATGAGTTCGTGGACATTAACACGAAGAAAAAAAAAGCATCTAATAAATTCCCATAATTTTCTTATCTCGTATTTTCAGACAATTGGATCAAGTTCGCCGTTTCGAGAACGATTGGGTAGCAACAGGTTATCGGATAGGCCTCGACCAAGGTTTGATTAAATTCGTATTTGTTACAGCTTGGAGCTGCGGAATCTGGGCATGCGTACATTCCTAACAACTTCTTGTTTTTTTTTCTGTTGACTATAGTTTTATCTCAATAATTTTCTAAATGTCTTCTTCCAATAAACTGTGCTTTAATTTGAAAAAAAAATCCAACAAGACATTTAGAAAGTTCAAGTAATTTATTAACAGTTGTATTTTTTTGAATGTATTCTTTAGTTTCTTATTTTTTTTTTAATTGAAGTTGTGCTTGCTTTCAGAGTACTGCATCACGATCTAGTGAGCGGTACAACGCATCTTCTATTAGGTAATTTAATACTTTTCTTGATCTATTACTAATTCCAATTCTTTAACCTAGAAAAAATAACATTTCTATATTGAGACACAATTGCGTCAATTACTAACAATTTCTAATAAAAATTTGTCGACATAAAAGCATTTGTAGAATATCGCAAAAAAGTTTAAATATCGACCCTTGAAATAGGCCGGGAGCGGTCAATGCTGCCGGTGCAATAATAGGTCCAAGGATAAAAAGGTGATATCGTTATGTATTTTGAGCCGCTGAATCCGAATATGCCCGGAGTTTTCGCGAAAAACCGGTACGTTTTGTTTAAACAAATGGTTTTTTCGGTGCGGACAATTTTTTTTATGCAAATATGTTATAAAAGCGCTTAACTCTATACCAATTTGTAGAGTAAGGTTCAACGAACAAGTAGGATTTTTCCATTCAGTAGGTCAAAAGTTATTAACATCGAAGGTTAGTAAAAATCGTCGATTTTTCGTCTTTCAAAAATGTATAACTTTTTAAATGAGCACTATACGGAAAAATAACAAGAGACCTTTACTTTCTAAAATGGACGATATTTGATAAAAAAAAATTGTCCAAACCGAAAAAACCATTTGTTCAAACAAAACGTACCGGTTTTTTCGCAAAAACGCCGGGCATATTCGGATTCAGCGGTTCAAAATACATAGGAATATTACTTTTTTATCCTTGGACCTATTATTGCACTCGGCAGCATTGACCGCTCCCGGACCAAAAGGCAAAAACAGTTATCCGACAACTGATTTTACAGAAAGGTGATTCAAAGATGAAATTTAAAAAAAATCATAACTCTTGTGTTAGTTAATCATCTAATTTATTTGATTCAAAAAAATGTTTTTCATAATAATTAATTTCATTTATGTAAGAGGAGATTTAAATAGAATATACTTTCATTCTCCATATTATAATACTTACTTGGTATAAGAAAAACACACTTTTATTCTGAGCAAACTCTGGTAAAAATATTATAAACGACATACTGTACCCACATTATATTAAGGTACACAAGTATACCTTAATTACTATTACCCATGTAGGCTTCATTATTTCGAGTTTCATGTGAAAAACAAATAGAATAAGGCGACTCCCCAAAACCCAAACTGGATAATCGACGCTACAGTAGACATTGAAAATTGTAGAATTTTTACGAAACTAGAACAATTAACTAATGCAGTGTAGTTTTTCCTCAGTTAATGGCACTGGCTATTGCCAACTGGGCAAATCTTCGTATCTTGTAAATAATACTCAAGCGAATCCTTTTTCCTTTTATTCTTTTTACCGCTAAAAGATGCCACAACTGAGTCGAACTGAGCTTAGATTCTTCTAAGATCTAAGATAAATTCGGTATAATTTTCTGGCTAAAAAGAACATTCTGAATCAAATACATAACCTCATAAACTAGAGTGTTTACATTTTCTCATTGCTGAAATTACACTTATTTGTCAAACCTTTGATTCTTATTAAAATGAATGAACAGATAGATTTCACAAATGTACTTGTGGTAAGTAAGCTGAATTTTATTGCCATGTAGATCACTGTTATTAATTCTTTTATGCAAAATAATTGAGTAAAACTGTTTTAGAGCAACATTTTTAACGAGGATTCCTCAGTTAAAATAGGTACTCTTGTTACTAACCTACAATGCGTTGCAAAAGAATTGACTTTTCATTATTTCTTATGTACTTGTTATTTTCGTCAAACACAATATTGTATGCGTGGGTAGAAATAATATATTTTGATGACATGATGGACTTCAGCCCAAATTCGCCAAACCACAAACCACGGCCAGATGTTTTCTGACATGACCATAGATTCTTATGAGATTAATTTAAAAACAAAACACCTTAACCTCAAAAAGCTCTTTCTCAGTTGAAAGCTTCATAAAATACAAGCTCAGCTGAAGTAAGTATCTCACTAAAATCTCAGTTCAAACTTAGTTGCTGAAGGTAAAAAGAATGGTCATATTTTAAACTGAGCAACTAACTAACAAAGATTCTTACTTATTCTCAGTTAATTTGGGTAAAAAGAATACTACTATTATTAGTATATGCTTTGTCAATTTTCCAATTTTTTTTTTCTGAGACACTAGAGAGGAATCCTTGGGTACTACTCTTCATTCGAATATACAAATCCAAGACATACTAAGGGTTGATAAACGAGGGTTAAAAATTGAGAAAAAGTTGAAAAACAAATAACTTATGTATACCGAAGACAGTTTAGATTATCTATTTTGGGTCTTGGAGAATATCTTAGTTTTATTAGATAATTTGCTAAAAGCTTCTGCGGTGGTGATGGTAGAGGAATATTCGTAGGTCCTAGAATACTATTACGATTTTGAAATGATTGCTTGTCATAGTAATGGTAGAAATTCTTTATTGGAACTTTAAATCAATAAATAAAAGTGCCTGACCGATATCATCAGATGCATCATCCACTTTTAAATAAGGATGTTTAAATTAAAACAAAAAATTGAATCAAATTAAGCAATGTCAGAATTTTGTGCAAAATATTTTCCACAAGTTATGTTTTAGTCTTTCGATTAAAACTAAAACTTCTTGGGGTGATCTCACTGTCATTACAAAAAACTGTTCATTAGAGACTTTATTTATTTGTTTAGTTATGTCAAATTAAACGTAAGCTAAAATAAGAAGTAACTAAAAACTTTAAAAATTCCAAGGGGGGCAATGATTGCTTGAAACTGTAACGGTAGGTCAAATGAACACAAATTTAAAGTTCCGTAATTGATTTAGCATATTAATAACTGCATGGTTATTTTTTTTTAAAGTTAGAGTATTTTATGTGACCTGTACCTAAATTTGGTTTAACTACATCATGACATTGACTTGACATATAAAATAGCTTTTCTTTAAGCGTCTGTCATTTTTATACAAAATCAACATTGTAGCAAAAGAAATTTAGTTACTTTTTTAAATGGAAGTAACAGTTTCTATAGTTTGACAAGTTTATCTGAAGCCGTGAAAGGAATGCAGTCGAAAACATTCGATATTGCCACGTTTAACTATGAAAAAGATAAAGTGCTAAGTATGTAGTGATAATAATTAGAAAATGGAACAATATGATTAAACGTAATTCTTTAATGTGCTTGTTTTCTTGGATTTTGTTTATTAACATTATTTTTTCAATTTATGAATATAAAAAGATGAACACTTTTCCAAATTTGTTATGGGCTTCTTCAAGCTCTGGCAGCGTTGTGTGAAAACCATAATTTTCAATTGGTGAAATTTATCGAAAGGCGTTCGTTGCTTAGCGACCAGCTGACTTCCTATTGGCAAACGCGTGCGTGTGTTCTTCCCTCTCACTTTGTCAATTGACTGACATTGATTATCCAGTGGCGTTGGTATTGTCAGTGTCAGATTTTGAACTATTTCGTATCCATATTGAATTCAAGTACGATTCTTAACATTATTTGTTTTTAACAAATACCGTGTTTTGGAAAACACCTTCAGCCTTATTAATAATAAATTTAAATTATTCTAACATGACTTTAAAACCAAACTAGTGAAAAAACATATTAATAAATACATTTAACATTATTTTAACATGCTATAAGTACGCTCTTAGTAACCATTTGTTAGTATGGGGTGTTATCGTTTTTATTATTAATAAGGCTACTTACCTTTAAAGCAAAGCAAAAATCAGTTTCTATATATAATTATTATTATTTTTAATACTTTTTATAAAATAGGTACCGTACGCCATTGGAACGGTTATGACAGATATCCGCCATGTTTCCTCGCCCCTTACCGATGCCACGTAGCTTCAGATAAACTTGCCAAACTCTAAATAATTTCACTTTAATGAAAAAATATATAAGAAAGTTCTAAATTATTCTTCAGAATGACAGAAGTTTCATTTTACATATCGAAATATTTATCAAATAATTTAGAATTTTCTGATATTTTTTTTCATTAGTGGAATTATTTAAAAACAGTTAGTTTCCTTCAAAAAAGTAATATGTGTAGATTCCACAAAGTAAGGGTCAGCACAGTAAATTCAATGAGATATAGTTGTAAAGACATTCATTTCTTAAAATTATATCTGCTTGTTTTGGGCAACAAATATTTTTCGTTGTATAACAATTTTTCTTAAGTTTATAAAAAAAGTATAAAAAAGCAAGTCATATTTTGAAAAATTACCTATACAAATATGATTTCAATAGTTTGGTGCTTTACATGTTAGCTGAGGGTTCTTGTGGTTTAGATAAGTTTGGTATGCGACAAAAGAACTTTCAACGAAATTTTCTTAGCTTTAAACATTTCGAGCTACTTTTTCTCAGGATTATGATGATAATATGTTCATATTTTTCAAGGTCTGGATCAAAAGTTGAGAGAAACAGAATTTCTCAAGGACTTCCAGAAACATCTGACATTAAAGAGGGATTTGAGTTGCCATCAGATGAAGGGTAACTAAAAAAATGTTCCACTTAAATTAACATATAATTTGAGATTTTTTCTTTGGTGGTTTTTAGGATAAGTTTACCAATAACTATGCTTAAACCAAACGCGACTTGTGCGGAAATTATTGAGAGTATGAAACATCCTACAAATGGCATATTATTTATCAGTATGCAGAATTTACCGAGTTTCACATTCGTCACCGCAGATGCTGTAAATTGGTTGATAACACACATGGAAGATGTCGCTACTATAGAAAAAGGAATGCAGGTACCTTATTTATAATGGAGACATATGTGTTTTTTTATACATCTATTTATTTTTGAACATAATTTTAGGTTATGCAAATCTTATACGAAAAACAATTAATTAGGCATGCCTCTGGTGATCCAAATAGGACATTTATTTTTGGATTTTATTTGTTTTATATTGTATCAAATGACAAAGGTAAAGTATACTAAAATTGAGGTTATTAAAGTTTCATCAACATTTGTGTATTTTAGATGAAAAAGAAACCTTTCAACCTGTCGGCGACATTCAAATTTTCGAAAACGAATGGATGGAGGCAGAAATGAAACCGCCTTTAAATTGGGGATTATCAACACCTCCTTCCACCTTACATGTTCCAAATAGTTATTCAGACCGAGAGCACGGTGTGCCCCATTTTTTATGTGAAGATATTGATGTAGAGTATTCTGAGAATGACTTGGAAGGTAAACTAGCTTTCAGTCACTGTTACGCCCTTATTGTTCATTGTTTTTTTTTCAGGACCATTATACAAAAGAATGAGATTAGAGACTGATTTGGCTGGTAAAAGCGATCGAGTTGAATGGGGCCATGCTCGTTATCAAACCGTTTTTAAACCAGATCAAGCTTATGAATTAGTTGTCGAGTGGTTAACTTCATCGGGATCTATCGTGTTTGAATTGGTAAGAATTTCATAGTTTTTTATGTGAAACATACATTCTACTATAGTCAAATGCAGTCTTATATGGTTAAATGGTTAGTGACCTTTGGACCCGCACAATAAGTGCGCTTTTGAGTTATTGCTTCTTCATAAAATATAAATTATTTTCAGCTTTGCGGTTGGCACAGAAAAGCAGTTTCGTGCGGACTTCAAATGATACCTATACCTCACGACCCACTCGCATTACCATATTCCAATAAGTCTGATCCTTTACGAGGACCAATTTTTATCCCACTTAATGTTAGGTGCTTGGAAGAATTAAGTTATCCATTATTTAAAGGTTAGGAATTACAAATAGTGATTTTTTGTTGTAGTAAAAATTCTTTTTCTATCTAGAATTTCGTGAAGATTCTTATGCAGACAGAATGTTTTTATTTCAAGAAGCTATTGTTCAATGTTTTGGTTTTATTCACTGTCAAGTCGAACCTCCTGATAAAGCTAATACGTCAAGAGAATATCAATATATTCATTCAACGGGAACGGTTTTTGTATTGATTTCGAGAACAGTTTCTAAAGTTAGAAGTAGAGTAAATTCCTCGGTGGGTTGTATGGGAAAATATACAGTACACGCTGACGTTGTTCCTAGTCCACATGAAGCGTATATTACAAGACATGTTTCTGGTAAAAACAAAGATGATTATGATAATTCTAGAAAGGTAAGTGCATCTGGAAGGTGTTAAAAGTTATATTTACAACTTTTTATTGTTTCTAGATGGGTTTCCTTTGGTCATGGAATCATACAGTTAGTAAAAGATGGAGGACAAACCAAGGAGTTGACACGAACTGTCAATTGAAACTACTAAAGGATTTTCGAGAATTTTGTAGCAATTCTAAAAATAGGTTACGAAATTTTTGGTATCAATGCTGGGAAGCCAAAGAATTGAATAAGTATTCTTTGAGTAAGACAATCTCTATAAAAAAATAAAATTTATTTACATACTAGTATTATTTTCCATTTCAAGCAAAAAATCTCCAAGCACACCAAAATAATGTTGGTCATATTCCCGCTGTTCTGAATTAAAACATACGATGTCATAGATCCGTTTATAAATCTTTTTGTGTAGTTCTTGTTCGTGATCAGCAGTTCCATTAATAATAAATGCAGATAGTAAGTGCCACGTGATGTTATCGGGGGTAATATACGATTATTATCGATGATAGGCCGAGTTAGAGTCGATGAAGATTTCAATCTTCTGATGGCTGTAACGAGTAGTCTCTTTCATAATTAATCGTAGCACAAGTTATATTTGAATTGTCGTATTTTGTATTAGTTTAATACCTTTGGATACACAGAATTGGGGAAACTGATTCCACTGTGACTTTATTGATTTATGTGCTCTTTGGGATTCTGAAACCGCACTAGAAGTATGGGACTAAAGCATACACAGCGCAGGAGTCAAGTACATTTTGATTAGTATCACTTCTTTTTTCTTTTTGTTATCATCTTTATTCAATTTTTCTAAACGTTGCAATTACATAAAGATTTCTAACTTGTGTTTATTCCTGTGGTTTATTCGTTTATTATTTATGCTGAAAATGAAGAATAATTTAAAAAATGGACATAAATCTCATTGTGAATGGACAAGAAATTTCACCATTCTGTGGAATGTCCGATTATGTCATTCGCATAGTAAAGTCGAAGTATTCTATAACGATACCAAAGTATGCCTGGTACATGCAAGAAAAAATCGTCTACCGTGAGTAGATTATTATGTGACGAACATAACCAGAACCGATATTAATTAAACGTCTGAGGTACAAGCGCTAACAACTTGCAAAACACGGTGAGCAACAATAAACGTAAATAATTAAGTGTCGGCAGAAGCAAACATGAGCCCTGGGTGGTCGTGTTCATGTCGCTGTAGTTGTATTTTTGTAGTAACAATCGATATTATGAATCGATAGCCAAATATCGATACCATAAGTGTTAACTGTCAAGAGATATGTAAACAAAGTCAAATTTGCTAAAAATAATTATAGTACATACCTTACTATGTTAAGTTAATTATCAAATTAGTCTTAACAAAGACTGATTGTTCTGTAATTTATGAAGCAAATAATAAAATAACGTATAAAAATATAGGAGCAGATTATAAATGGCAGCTGACATCAAATAGAATGCAGTCCAGTGTTGCCGATGCAAAAATAAAAATTATCTGAACTTACGATTCAAATTACCAAAAGGACACAGTGGTTATCTAAATAAAGTCTTCGACTCTAGTTAAAATGGAAGATCCCCAAAAACAATAGCCACTTTATATATCCCTTCTGCAAAATATTCGAAAAACTATTGGATCCAAATTAGCGAGGATAATTATCCTTTCATTGACTACACTGATACAGACACTATAATTGATGTATGTTGATGAAATCACTCGGCCATATTATTTCGATTATGTTAACAATTACTAATGTACAATCGTTAACATTAGCTCCTGATTGGCTCGTTGCGATGACCTTTCTTTTAGTTGGCATATTTTCCGGGTCTCATGTTTGCTCCTGTTAACTGTAGAATAATAATCTACATTTCTGATTCATAAAATATGGACAGGCAAATTTAAAAAAAATAATGCATAAAAATGCGCCATTACTGAGCGTTCAGACAATCTATCTGTCTATCGGAACAAATGATTTTATTTTAGGACTATCTTTAAGTAAACGGACATTAGTGACAGTGATAGCAAATTACAAAATTTTGGGGGTTGACCACTTTGACCGAAATACCCCATTCCATATAATGGATACCTTTTGAACTGTTATGATTATTCTAACTGGGATGGGTTGGAATCATGCTGTCAGAAAGGAACGTTGGTGTGGTACACAGACGGATCTAAGACTGACATTGGAACAGGAGCTGGAGTCCATGGTGCAATATCCACGCATTGTTGGGAATCTTGCATCTGTATTCCAGGCAGAAATCTACGCTATCGACATGTGTTTGCAATCGAATATCGAAAGGGGGTATAGAGGTCAAAAGATCCTTATACTCTCTGATAGACAGGCAGCACTAAAATCTTTAGCATGTCATCATATCAGATCTACACTGGTCTGTTTACAAAAACTAATAACCCTGGCTAACCATAATAGAGTTACTCCTCAGTGGGTCCCGGCGCATTGTAGGAAATGCAACGCTAGGATCTGAGACTACAATCACTGATCCTGAACCAGTATTTGGGATATCTAAAAACTGCTGCACGTGGTTGTATATCTCGGTGGACTCATAAACATCAGTCGTACTGGAGACACGTGCCAAAACAGGAACACAGCAAACTCCTGGTCAAAAAGATAAGGATATTGACGGGTTTACTCACCGGTCACTGTACCCTAAGGAAGCACATGCATACAATCGGTATATACATGGAGGAACCTGTCTGTCGGTTGTGCATGGAAGAGGAGGAAACAACCTCTCACATTATCTTCGATTGTGAAGCATTATCTCATTGGAGATGTAGACTCCTAGGATTAGAACATCCAAGGGAGGATTTCTCCAAGAAGGACCTAGTGAAAAGACTGTTGAGCCTGATAAGGGCTACTTGTCTCTTTAGATAAACGGCACAACCAAGAGCACAAAAAGCCTAAAGGCTGAGGTGCCGAGGACTCTAAGCCTTTGATTTGACTGGTGTCTTGAACCAATCAATCACCTCATTGGTAGAACCAAGAGATGTCCGTACATATTGCTGCCCAAGCGTTTAAATTCAACAGTTGCTTATTAAACTATAGCGCCTCTCTTGACAAACCGTAAAACCAGTAGTTTTCACATTATTGGCAAACATTAGGTCACTTGAAGCAAATTTTAGTTTTCTTTGGCCAAGCTGCGAAACACGATTACCGAGAAACAACACTTGGTCAATCGGCAATAACGGTTTATAAACTAATGTATGTGGTATCAATGTTTAATTTTTCGAACAGCGGTAATCACGACTTATAGGTCGATTCTGTGTTTTTCGTAATAGCTTACGAATCTGTAGCTAACGAAAGTTCTGTAAATGGGATTTTACAGAATCTGTAACTTTGCGATTCTGTGATGTTGTCTGTAACTCACTGAATTACAGATAGACATTTGAATTACTGTACGTCAAATTTCGATACTTCTAACCTATAACTTTAACCAAATAACCAGAGACAACCTCAAACTGTACAAAAATATTCCATTTCCAACGACAGCAGTCAATACACACGTAAATATTTACCAAATCTGTAACTATTTTAACGATTCCTGTAAGATACAGTTGTACGCAGAATAGCAATTCTCCTGTAAAGTTACAGATTATCTTACAGACGTGCACAGAATAGACCCACAAGTATAAATCCAGCTTCAATAGCCGGAAGATACCCAAAGATTGTTATTTTTTTTATTTGGGAAGCAGGAAATAAAAGACGGATAATTTTAGAGAATTTATTTAATAATTGTACGTTGTGTACCAACATCAAATCAATTAAATGTTTATTATATACAGCCACGTTATATATTAAAATAGTTTTATATGATTAATAAACTCGTTGATGTTTTATTGACAATTTAGAACACTTATAAATTATTAATTTCAGCACCAAATCGATATTTTTAATACTGATACAGATAAATTCATTTTTTTTATGTTTCATTTTAGATTTTTATTACGAAAATTTTGTACAATCACGATGCCGAAATAAATAATTTACAGTTACGATATTTGGCGATCTTCGTCGCGTACACGCGACCAAAACTGCTGCAAATAAATATTATAATCCAAACATTTTATGAACAAACTTACACTGGTTTAAGGTAGGTACGAACTTTACAAATCTATATAAATATATTTATTTACAAGTTAAAGATTCAACTATATACATAGAGACCTCGAAAACAAGTGATGTATTAGCAGTCATTAAACCTTAAATAGATCTTACAACTCAAATATAAAATACTGTCAACTATAAAGCAGATTTAAATAATTATATTCGTCGTTTTTTAAAAACACTGGTACTATTTTTGCGATTTGTGAAATTGATATGTTTTAATACAAAATTATGCGATTTACATAAAAAAAAATACAACAAAAATGTGTTAGTTGGTTTGCTTTCACAATTAAACTAGTTTACCTACGAAATATCATCTTAAAATAGTACTCGCTAGGTGTTCTATAGCAAATTTCATTTCTACCTAAAACCAATACGAAATCTGGTTAATAATCATACTAAACTACCATTGGATATGAATTAGAGCTGTCAATTACTAGTAAAGCTTTCAATAGTAAATTTTACCACCTTTGAATCGAAATTTTTTATTCCCTCAAACTAGTTCTTTTAAAACATGGCGAAACATCGAGATACGGTAACCAGCGCACTCGTCTCATTCGCTTCCTGATACATACTTAAATTCAGAAGTGGGAAAATAAAATGATTATTGAATCTATTATTTAAAACATTCAAAATGTTTCTCACTACAAACTTTCAGCCTCTTAATAGTTTTCACTCTTTTCAATTCGTTTTTCCACACTTTCATACCTGTAGGAAAATGAAGTACATCCTATTTCGGAACAAAATTAATAATTTGATGACGCTTAAATGCAAATTTAGCACAGAAACTACCAAAAACGTTTGTGGAATAAAGGCGACCAAACTGACCAACAGAAGGTAAAATACTTAAAACAAAATTTGAACCTTAATTCCTATGCTGCAACTCATACTATTCCTAAAATAAAAATCACTGGTTGAAATTAGACGAATAATCGATTATTCAGACAACAAAAATTACTGGTACCGAATTTTTTAAAACCGAACGAGTAACTTAATTTTCAGTTAAAGTATCCACATGAGATTAAGAGTCGGTTTTATATAAAAGTGCTGGTAGATAGTTGAATCCATAACTAGTAGTTGGCAATGACAAACAGTAACCAATTAGAAGCTTACATTGCATCGCACAACGTGTTGTCAACTGTCAAACGTCAAATTAGGTGTGTATGTCAAACGTTTAAAAGGTTAGGCTAAAGAGAAAATTCTTAAACGCCTCGTTCTTATCATTATCATTACTTGAGCTGCTGTGCGAAATTATTATGGAAACTGATGATTTCTATACAGCATCTGCGAGAACTGTCGATTGAAATTTTTGAATTGGGAAAATCTAGCAGTAATTTTCAATAAGCACTGAGAGTTGGAACGTTACGATGAAGTTATTAAATACACACTCGCTGTTGACGGTTAAGTCTCAACTAACAGTCAACTTTACATTATAAAGCCGGCCCTAGACCTTTAACAAACGTGTGAGGAAGTTTTGATGATTAGAATGTCGACCAACAAATTTGATGGTCAAAGGATCTAAGAAACATGCTGGAACAAGTTGGATAAAAAGTGTCCTCCTAACCCGACTGCGCCAAGACGTAAGTAAGTAAATATTTATTATAATACTTAGCTGAAAATTAAGTTATTTAACACCATCAGTTTTAAACAAAGTAGATACCAATATTCATGTCTTTTTCGTTAATATCTATAAAAAAATTCACGTAATGTAATTTAACGTATAAAAATATACGTAAAACTGTTTGCTTTGTAAAATTTATAGGCTTAGTTACAACAAAATTATATAAACACAAATTGGCAACGATGTTTTTTTCATCTTAAATACTATTCTATAGGATTAATGTAAGAAAAATTGTGTATTTTGTTAAAACATATCAATTCGCCAATAAAAGAAAACTGGTATAATTAAAAAACTAAAATCTGATAAACGCCTAAGTAAATGCCAAATTAAGTAGAACATTTCTTTTCAATGGATCTCTATACTACATCTCTGATTATGTAATGTGGAGTCGTCTAACTATTTTTGTTTTGCTATTTCTATTTTTCTTTCAACTTTCACCACGTCAATTACTTTTTATTTACACAAAAATATTCTTTATTACTACAAAGAAAAATAGACAATTCAATTTTTCGACCACATTTCTTGGATTATTCAATATTTACTGCCCCAAAATTCGATTTTTTTTCAAGAAAAACGATTTTATCTGTAAGTACCTTTACACACTTACCGGAACCGGATAGCCAGCAGCGAATTACGGGTAAAATGAACAGATTCAAACGAAAGATCTCATACTTGACACATTTGAATAACCGGTAGCCGTCTCGGGATCACACCACTCCGGTCACCGTACTGTATTCTTTTCTTTACTTCTGTTATACTAACACGGGTTTCAATAGCCCGATTTTGTGTGAATTTGTTAAATAATTATATAAGAAGAGACTGACATCCTGAAATAATTGAAAAAAAGTGTGGAATGCTTCAAATTATTTTCTACCGGATCAAAAACCGATTCAAATATGAAAGAGCGTGCCGTACCGGTTCCGGTGAGTGTGTAAACTCTCTTAGGGATAAAAAAAATTGTTTAATCCAAATATCCTGCAATGTGACAATCCAAAAAACGTTCAACTGATTTTCTAGCATTAATTATTCCTACAAATATGGCACTTTGTTAAGCACCTAATTTGAATAAATAACAATAGTATATACAACAACGAACTTTTATAAATTTTACTACGCTATAACATCAGATCCAAAAAAAAACTATTTTAATAAATTAAATATTGTAGTACGTTTTTTTTTTAAAGACAGAGAGATTAGTATTGAGCTCCAAATACAATTAAGCCTGAAACTAATAACTACCCTCTCCCTAATTGTATTATTACTTTGTATCAATAAATACATGTAAAAATAGGACTGCAGTCTCAACTATCGCTGCTTTATAGCCACAGAGTTCTTTCCTAAATATTCCAGACAATAGGAAGCAATCTCATGTCTAAATACAATTTACAAAAATTGTTTAACGGAGGTCCAGCCTTTATATTCTGTTCTAAGTTATGTCAAGTAGTTTGTTTCAAAAATGTGAACATTAATCGTATATTTAATCTTGGATATACTGAAATTTTTTTCTATTTGGTTTTATTCCACAAAATAAAGGGTTGAAACAATCATTAAGAGTTTCAGAATATTTGGTTCAAGTCAAGACTTTTTTTTTTGGAAAGATAATGAACAAAATGTTATTATCCCGTATTATTAATTCACGGCTAGCCTACTACTAGTCGATCGGCGATACGGAGTATTTAAAAACTTGCAGCGGCTGCAAAGTTAGTAGACACCTCTAGAATGTGGCCAATATATAGCAACACACTCCATCAACAGACAAGGGTGGATAATTTTTGAAACCTGAAAAAATGGTAGGATGAAACCTATTGGAAAAGGAGAATTTTATAAAAATGAAAGGAAAAATAATTTACGGGCGATCTGAGGTCGTGAAGCGGAAGGGGGTGAGTTTTTAATGGTAAAAAAACGGTTTATCTCGATTTCCGGCAAAACTTTATATAAGTCATATGGAAAAAAGTCAAATAGCAGAGTTGTGGGCAATGAAAAGATCTACAACTTTTATATTCACACCATTTTTGACATAACCTAAAAATGTATGAGGAAAATTTAAGTTTTTGGTTTTTTATTTTTATCTTTTGCAAAAAAATATTTTTTTTTCACGAAATTTGGTGAAAACTTACCTTCTTATGTCCCAAAGACACTGTAATTTATTTGATTTGAAATATTTATTTTTTCACGTTATTTTGGCTAAATATCGAAAAAGCACCCTAATTTTGAATCGAAAATTCACCCGTCAAAATATCAGCTTTATTCAAAAAGTTGTTGTGCTTTCTGTTCGTTGTAATCTCTACTTTCCGATGGTGTAGAAAAAATAAATTACTATAGTAAAACTACTCAGAAAATTAATTAATAATCATTGTATAAAAATGGCATTAAAAAAAATTTTCGAATTCGAGTTTTTTTCGATATTTGGCATTTTCTGAGAAGATTTACTGTAGTAATATATTTTGTCTACACCATCGGAAAGTAGAGATTCCAACGAATAGAAAGCACACCAACTTTTTGAAAAAAGCTGATATTTTGACGGGTGAATTTTCAATTGAAAATTAGGGTGCTTTTTCGATATTAAGTCAAAATAACGTGAAAAAATAAATATTTCAAATCAAATAAATTACAGTGTATTTGGGACACAAAAAGGTAAGTTTTCACCAAATTTCGTGAAAAAAAATATTTTTTTGCAAAAGATAAAAATAAAAAACCAAAAACTTGGTTTTTTAAATTTTCCACATAAATTTTGAGGTTATGTGAAAAAAGTGTGTGAGATCTTTTTATTACCTACAACTTTTTTCCATAGGACTTGTAGTTTTGCCGGAAATCCAGATAAACTGTTGTATACCTTTAAAAACTCACCCCCTTCCCCTTCCCGACCTCAGATCGCCCGTAAATTATTTTTCCTTTCATTTTTATGATATTCCCCTCCTTTTCCAATGGGTTTCATACTACAATGGAAATTGAATTTATTTTTTTGATCGTTATATGAAGTTTTAGTCGAAAATGAAAAGTATTCATCAACTTTTGACCTATTTATTTCTTTCCCATCGATTATTTTGTTACAGAATCGTTCAAACTTACTAAAAATACAAATAGAATAATAATTAGCCTTAATCGACTAATATTTCAATTTAAAAACTCTCGACGTGCGAATACTTGTTATTATGTTAGAATAAAAGATGTAGCAAACAGGTAACTAATAATATACTAAAAAATAACATTACCGTACCGAACCGCGTACCGATAACATACGTGGTCAGGTATGATTCGCGATCGATATCGTCAATTGTCGGTAAAATTCCACCAAAACTAGTCAATCGAAATTTGTTTGTGAAATTACGGATCGTGTAACTGCACCTTTAGATTTTTAAATGTTTGTGTTAAAACAGCAAAACTTAAATCAAAGATTAGTGACAAAAATTCTTAACGATCGTCATCCCCGATTTGTGAAATTTGTTCATTATAGTATAGTGATTCCGTCATCTATGTTATAAATGAAGAAAACCGTTCTCTTACAATCCACTATATCCAAGTGAAACACAACTCACCGGCAAAAAAACTCGGCCACATAAAATTTTTGCTGAAGTTCGTTGTCCAAGAACTTTCAATTGTTTCTTCGCCAAATTGTAGATAAATTCTTTGGTATTAAAACAAACTCCAGAAAAGTGTTCCAAAAATGTTGATAGCTTATTTATACAGGGTGAAAAAAAAATCATGTATTTGTAGTCCAATTTCTTAATACCCAGTGGAACAGTTCGGGAAATTTGTAGAGGTTACGCTTAGTTTATTACAAAGACCATCCTTTTCGCCATCTTTCAGTTTTTATTTCACCTTAATATCTTGATTTCTTTTGAAGATACACGTACCTATTCAAATAAAAACCGGGAATTTTCAGGTGGCCGAGTTTTTTTGTTGGTGGGTGTATAATTTTCAAATGATTTAAAAAAAAAGATCCTTTACATAAATTTTGATATCAGTATTCGAATGAACCAAAGTTAAATCTATATAAAAGTTTAATTTTTCAATTATTTTCTGTCATTTCACCAAAAAAGACAATCTCCGCGAGAAAAAATGATGTTGATGTATCCCCCAGTGGAATAGAGGGGCTTTCGTCATCTTATACTCCAAAAAGTTCGCAATTAATTAACCTTATCTTTATCCGCATGCGCCCAATGCCTGGCGGTTACGTGGATGGTTCGCATCAGGTGCTCAATGAAAACGTGTTTGTGCGCGTTGATATGTAAATATTTCCTCAATTCGAGTAAATGATGAACACAAACGGTTATAGAATCTTTGTAGCTCAAGTTGAAATAATTAAAATTATGAAAACTAGAAAAATTCGTCGTCGTGCTGCGTGAATATTTTAATAAATATTCGATTTAATTTCTCAATATCAATTTTTGGTTGATTCTAATAAAATATAATTTGATCGATGGTCAAAAAATGTCAATAAAATAAAATTTTGGATTGTAGTTTTGAAAAATAAACTGCATTTAGTATGGAACGTTCGAATAGTAATAAGATTCTTTTGTTCCTATTGTCTGGACCGAACAAAATGCGCAACAATAATCAAATATATATAAAAACTTTTAAGAGGAAACTTACATATATATTATGAACATCTACAGTAACATCACTATTAATCTAACAACCCAATCGGTGGTTTTACTCTATAAAAATAATAAAAAAAAAACTCTTAGTTTTAAAAAACGAGATCACCTCTTAAATAATTTTGTACTTTTACAAATTCTTGCGTCATTGATTTACCTTTTTTTTTTTCATCGAGTAGAGTATTCAATGCAATGCAAGTTTTCTTCTTCTTTCGTTTTAATATACTATAAATATATACAATGAGATTTCTATGAGCACGTATGTAAATCAATGTTGCAGACAGTATGCAATCAAAAAATCAACGATTTTCTAATTTTCGCTACCTGATAAAAATATTTATATACAGAGTGTACATACCTTCCGTTTTACTATATATCTACAAAATGTCACATAAACTTTACAAATTCAATTGTAAAAAAAAAAAAAATTAAATCAACAATAAACTTTACAAATTACTGAGAGAAATAAAAAATAACTTAGAATCGAATCGTAGAAAATTGGTGCAATATGCACCGGAAAAAAATATATCTTCAAAAATAAAATAAACACTTCATATATACACTGGGATTACTTAAAATCAATACTTTGTACAAACAATGTTATCTCTGAAAAATTGCACACTACAATTTATTACGTAAGTTTTCACGATTGGGCTAATTCATCTAAATTCGGAGGTGGGGATGGGTTTCGTCCTTCATATCGAGCATCATCATCTATAAATAAATTAGCGCTTACAAACTCGTAGACTCGCTTTATTTGTCGTGTTTCTTGTAAAATAAATAGATTGTTACTTACCAATTGATGATGAAAATGTGGCAAAACTATCATTCGGGTAGACTGGGTTATTAAATGGTGGGACGTAACTGACACTTTCAGTTTCTTCAAAAGACTCCGAAGGTTCTGCTTTCACGTTGGTCTCCGTTATATCTTCTTCATCTGGAGTATAAAACATATTCATGGGAGTCGTTTCCTTGCTATCAGTTTCTTTTTCATCAGCTATACTTGGAGGTTCAATATCTTCCACTAAAATTTCCTCGGTTTCCATCATTTCTTCGGTATTAGAAGAAACAATAGGAGGTGGAGGATTAACAATCGGGCTTTCGGATAGCGCAGGTGGTTCTGGTGAAACTGTGGGTTTTTCATCTGATTCTATTGCCTCAACTGTAGATTCTGAATTTTCTTGTTGATTATTTAATTGTTTCGGTTTCGGTTCCAAGTCCAAATTCAGAATGGCTTTAAGGTTCAAAGCTGCATTAAAAATTGCATTATCACACAAATGAGGAATATCTTTTTTGAATTTAGCTCGTTTATTGGCTAGGAAAAAAATATTCTGTTATGGTGCTTTTAAATGGAGAAAATAAAAAAAATTGTTTACGAAATCTACTGGAAAAATGCAAAAGGTTGAACAATTGTTTTGCTTTCAACTTTTTTGGAATGAAACGATGATAATATTTTTTATTTTGCATTTAATTCCTTTTCGAGTGATCCTAAGTTTGTCAAAATCCATAAACCGAAACAAAACTTATAAAAGTCAGTTTTCCCACTCACCCCTACCTCTTATTTTACATGATAGAGAAAAAAATACTGGAGCAAACTTTCGTAAAATGATCTAATGATTAAGAATATTTAAATTTTGTGGTACTATAATTTACATTTATTATAGAAAAATGATGTTTTTGTGTTATTATTATAAACTACTCCCTCTAGCCCTAGAGTATGAAACTTTAAAATAATTAGATTCTCGTATGCGAGAATGTAATACAGATTTTTTTTCGAAGCTATATGATAAACAGTTTCTAAGATACAACAAGTTACCTCTCTTAATCAGACACACAAAATATGTACATTTGAACTAGTTTTGTAAAATTATTGGTTTTCTAATATATCAAATCGCCAGGTCATAGAAACTACAATTTAAATGAGTTTATACAGTGTGACCCATTTTAATTGAAAGCACCCCTATAAAATCCGCATTTTTCAACCGATTTTGATTTAGTCTTTTTTGTTAGATTTAGTATCAAAAACAGTATTTGAGCACAAATTTTCATACCATAATAGCTATTTTCAAGGCCCTCTACGTTAATTTTTCTTTGCCAAAAAAGACGAAAGTATATTAGGCATTTTTTTTTCTCAAATATGACTTCAACACTGGATTCAGAATCATCACAAATGTAAACTTTCAAAATTTTATAAAAAAAGTTTTATTAACAACAAAGTTATCACCACATGAATTTTGGAAAAAGTTGTTTTTTAATTAACTTTTTACTAAGAATGTAGACACATTTTAAAAATGGCAACATGGTAAACAAAAACTAGGACTCAAACATATTGCACTGTAAAAATTCGAAGCCGAAATTTTAAAAGACAGGATAATAGGTCCATTCTTTTTTGAGGGTAACATGAATGCCAATAACTTCATGGAATTCTTGGAAGGTGAGTTATCCGCAGTGATTGACGAACTGCCACTAGCAGAAAGAAGAAATTTGATATTTCAGTTAGATGGTTGTTCTGTACACTATTCTAGGATTGTCAGGCAGTGGGTTAACGAAAAATTTCCAAATGGTTGGATAGGTCGCGGTAGCGAGTTAATCGAATGGCCTTCTAGATCGCCCGATTTAACTACATTGGATTTTTATCTGTGGGGTCTCTTGACACAAAAAGTGTATAAGACACGTCCAAGGAATAGAGCAGAACTGTGTGACAGAATACGACAGGCGTGTGCTGGAATAACGCCACATGAAATAAAAATAGCGCTAAGACATAGTCGCAAACGATACGACAAATGTGTGGAAATTAACGGAGGTCTAGTCGAGGCTACAAAAATGTAGAATTCAATTATTATTAAGTAGTTTAATAATTAAAATGTATTATTTGGTGTTAATTTGTATTTTCGTCACATCAGCACAATTTTACATTACTCTCAGAAGCTATAACTCCAGAACGGGTTAAGGTATCGGCTTCGAATTTTTACAGTGCAATATGTTTGAGTCCTAGTTTTTGTTTACCATGTTGCCATTTTTAAAATGTGTCTACATTCTTAGTAAAAAATTAATTAAAAAACAACTTTTTCCAAATTCATGTAGTGATAACTTTGTTGTTAATAAAACTTTTTTTATAAAATTTTGATAGTTTACATTTGTGATGATTCCGAATCCAGTGGTGTAGTCATATTTGAGAAAAAAAAATGCCTAATATACTTTCGTCTTTTTTGGCAAAGAAAAATTAACGTAGAGGGCCTTGAAAATAGCTATTATGGTATGAAAATTTGTGCTCAAATACTGTTTTTGATACTAAATCTAACAAAAAAGACTAAATCAAAATCGGTTGAAAAATGCGGATTTTATAAGGGTGCTTCCAAACAAAATGGGTCACACTGTATAAAGTACATTTCACAATATTTCGTTATCTGGTCTTAAGAATTTAATAATAAAACTTTATAAATCTAAATACTAAAACCAAACATTATTTTACCAGCCAAACATTTCAGTTGTAAAATAATCATAGTATTAGGAATTACATTTCCTAAGAAACGAGTATGATACGATACTGTGCTGTTGTTATCGGATTAACGGCTACATGCTGCGGATTTTTCTCTTGAATCAATATTGGTGTAAAGTTAAAACGAAATATCTTGGAATGGAGTATACATTTGAACTAATTTTATAAAATCCTTGGTTTTCTAACATACCAATCCATAGAAGCAACCACTAGATTATCTTATGTACATGTACATTTGAACTAATTTTGTAAAATCCCTAGTTTAAATTAGTTTTTCTATATAAATATGTAGGTACATTTGAACTAATTTTGTAAAATCCCTGGTTTTAGAGTTTTTGTATATAAATATGTAGGTACATTTGAACTAATTTTGTAAAAACCTTGCTTTTCTAACAATATCATATCGCCAGATCTAAAATCAACAATTTAGATGAACTTAGTTCCGTTTATAAATAAGGAACTGGTCCTTATAATATGATCAAAAGCAAAAAGTGTATTAATTAATAAATGAGAAGATAGTAGAGTCAAAAAAGTTGTGGAAATTTTAAAGCAAATAAAGTTCAATTAAAACAGTTTTTACAGTCAACTACTGATAGTTCAAAAGCCAATTTTTTGATCCTATAAACATTTCATCAATTATATTTTCTCCATTTATTTATAGTATTGTATAATTTCCACATTAAATAATTGTCAATATCGAATGTTAATCTAATTTATTGTTATTCACAAGCAAATATAGTGCCTTAAATTATATAATACTAATTGAAAGTCATTTAAAAGCACAAATTAATGATAAAATACTCACTAGGTGGCTGCTCTATGTCAACGGATAATCCAAATGCCTTCTTCAACCTCAAACTGGAAGTTTCCCTCTGGAGTTCAAGTTCAGTCGGTTCAGAATTGAATACTGGAGCTGAAACAACAAATATTTCATTAATAAATATTAAAATTCAATGTTTTATTAAATTTTACCTTTAACTACGATATCAGCGGTAGATGTATCGTCGTCGCTGGAAGTCAAAGATGTACTACTGCTAGCACTGGCAGATCGAAGTCTTGGGACGACTTTAAACGATTCCGAAGAATTATTTTCTTCGGTACTAACTTGCTCCAGTTCCTCCGATTTCTCCTCGACGTTTAATTTCTTCCTCTGTCTATACTCCGTAATGGAGAGCTAAAGAATAATGTATAGTAAATATACTGACTTTACACTGCTCAAAACTATAGAGGAGTAGGGAAATATATAATAGAAGGCCCAATAAATAATAATCCATTTATATATATGAAAAAAAAAAACAATTTTATAGATTATAGAATAGATTTTCTTTTATTGATACATTCTGTATTGAACTTATTAACTTACCTTTACCTTTCGCTTGGGTAACACTGTATCCGGTCTACTTTTCTCCGAGTTTTCCAACCCTAGTATACTCAAAGTTTTTTCCACGGTACCTACAAGATCGGTGTTATGATGTAGAAATCGACTTTCGCGAGACAGTCTAGGATCCAGAGAGCTTAATGATCCAAAATCGGTTCTTGGGAGGTCTAGGGACGTTGAAAAGAGCGGTTTACTAAATTCTTGTTTCATTACAGCCGCTCGTTCCTTCAACACAGCTTCCGATTCCATTGTTTGGGTTGGACTATCACTGTCGGCTCCACTATAAACTATTTCTACGCAACCTTCGGGAGTTTTTACGTCTTTATCCATATTCTGGAAAGAATATTTATTAGACATCAAATAGTTATACGATGATGATTTAAATCCACAAATGAAAGTGATTTTAGGTAAATACAGAAACTATATTGGAATTCATATGTCATTCTAGAAAACTAATTGTAGAAAAGAACTTTTGTTTCATTCATAAATATTCTAACAACTTTTAAAAAAATATATTATCTAATCAGATATTTGTGTATTCTTCTTTTACAAAAGTAGCAAAACTTACAATGACAGTAGGATTGGTTCCACTATAATATTCAGAAAATATATTACATATTGTTCAAATCATATTTAAATAGTTTTTCAATTATTCCAAAATGTTCAGGTTTACTTTATATTACATACACAGTGAACATTTTTTTTTCTCAAATAAAGCACTTTTTTTGTAAATATTGTAAGTTCTAGCTGACAAGTACTCTGTTCCAGAAAATCCAAATCCATAGAATAACTATTTCAGTTCCAAATTTAAAAGTGTTCATATTTCTAAATTCCTACCTTAAATTACCACAATTCAAACCTTCTATAATTTGAGAGATTGCAATTCCGAGATATCCATCGATCAATCATTTGATTAGATTTATTTCAACTTTAAAGCGTTTGTATTTAAAGACACGTTACATTGGTACCAACTTTGTAGAATGCAACATGCAAAATATCATTTGTTTCTAGTAAATTTGCTAAAAAATTGAAAAAAAAAATACCTACAGTTAAATTGTAAAAACGCACAATATTAGACATTTCAAAAGTCAATCGAAACGTTCATCTGTGCATGTAATATAGAATAACATAGTGAAAAATTGGTTATTTAAATTTTCAATTCAAGTTTTAGAATGTGCACAGAAAAAAAAGCAAATCAAACCAATTACAGCTGTAAACTTTTTTATAAAAAACCTTGTATGAAGTGGAAATTTCTTTTCTTGCAATAAACTTTTCATGAAACATCTTAAAAAGAATTCAAAGCTTATAAGATAAAAGGTTAACAAGGTGATAAAGACAGTCAAAGAACCATTGGATGTAATACTGCAAAATACACTAACCAGGGTATCGAGAGCAATGAAAAAGCTGACGAACTTGTCAAATAGACACAGCATCATCCAAGACATATTCTTGATGTACCAAAAATCATATTACGAAGGTCTATAAAGAACTGGATTAGAGAGCAACATAAAAATTAATGGGTAAACATCCCAAGACAAATGCATGGAAAAACCTAGATGAAAGAACCATGCCTGAAACGTATAGCAGAACTGCTCACTCAGCTGAGAATTTAAACAGGTTCAATGTGATTATGTGGTATGAAAATGGAGATATACACTTACAAAACTCGTGATTGTAAAATACAGTTATTATTTGGCCAAAATCAAGGTGAAGCTAAACTATATTTCAAACATAAAGATCTGGTGCTGGACATATACAATAAGACTACGACAGTATTTTGCAAATGATGAATCTTGTATGTTGTTTAACTTAGGGCGGGTTTATCAATGCTCGGTTAAACATTGTAGCATTCGTCTAAATTTTAGCTATTGCCCAAATTGTTCATCAACTGCTGTCAGTCAAACTTTCAGCTATCAAGTTGATGTTCACCATAAAACATACAGTTAAATACGAGAAAGTGGTGTTCTGTTATTCGAACTATCAACTGTGACACGATTGTTTCATATTTGCTTACAATTTGCATCAAAGATTATTTCAACTTTAAATTTGATTGTGTTATCATCGTTTGGGGTGAAATCGAAAAGCTTTGATTCATTTTTATAGTAGTTCTAATGTAACTGAGACTTTGGCTGACGGCTAGAGATAACTGAGGGCTACATAGCTGAGAGATTCAACCGGGCATTGATAAACCCGCCCTTAATGCAATTTTCTTGTCATTGCAACATTGCTGCCAACCCAACCAAGAGAAGAAAGAAAAAAGTAGATATTAACTGCTCAAAAAATAATTTATTCAAACATAATATATAAAGTTATTTCATTATTATATAAAATGACGATAGCGAAAGCGAAAAGAAGCTCAGAGAAAAATAACTAAATGCATCTCTATCACGTCAGTCACCACAATCAGCAATTAGCTGATCAGTATCATTTGATTGGAAACGGTTAGTTGGTTGGTAACACAAAAGAAACTAGAATTGAGCCTTTCAGGCACCAAACCGATATTGCAATTGCTTTTACTTTCACCATACCAAACGGCCTTAATGAAAACAAATAAATATTGCAAAAACAAGCAGTTTTCCACCTAATACAGATTTTAATAAAAATAAATAATAATTTAAAGAAGCTTACATTGATTAAAGCTGGTACAGGTCCTGTAGGCGTTGTAGGAGGCGAATTATCTGTCGATAACGATTCCCGAGGCAACCTTCTCTTTTTCGGAGGAGCTACCATATCGCTAATGGGCGGAGAATCTATAAAAGGAATTAATAATTATAAATAAAACAGTTATTAAGTTCGGGTAGCCCGAATATAAGTAAAAAATCACTATTAACCTGGTCTGCTTGAAGCACTATCACAAGAATGATCCTCGCTTATAGCTTGCCTTAGCCATCGCTTTTTCGCACTACCTCTCGGCTGTATGTTACTATCACAAAAGGACATTAAATTTTTCGCTGCTCCATATACACCGCCAGCAGATTCCCCATCGACGTTGTTATTACCTTGGGAAACAAGAGATGTTGGAGAAATGGCACTGGCCGTCTGCACCGGCTCGGGAACTTTGTTCAACCTTAAAATGGAAATAATAATTATCATAAAAATAAACAATTAACACGGGATATACTAACCATTCATTCATCATCCCCTTTTTGGTTTTAGGGAATTTAAAACCTTGTTCTAGAGGTTCTACGGCCGCTTGAACCAGTAGACAAGCTGAAGATAGTGGAGTTTCGGGAGAAGAATGTGTGGAATTTGAATTCGAATCGATATCTCTTGTTGGAGATTTTTGTTCTTTGTTGTCGTTATCGCCGTTCGAAAGTGCCAACAAAAGACCCACTGCTCTATGGTCTGTACCGTCGCTGTCTTTGGAAAGTGTTTTAAGAGGTGGCTGACCGTCGTTGGGTGACAGTAGGTTTTCGTCACCTGAAGTCATATAAGAATCTGTTGAATTCAACCTATTTCTTCTAGCTGCCGATTGACTGATTGTTCGAGCTCGTCCTTTTCTTCTTCGTCTTTTCAATTTCGGTTCTTGTTTTTCTTCTTCCTTTTTTTCTGGATTTGGTTCGGATTCTCGTCTGTGAGCTTGTTTTGCTTGGTGTTCTTGCTTTCTAGATTCCGCTTTCTCCATCTATCGAAACAAATATAAAAATAAAGCTATACTTAATTAAGTATATTATTTTTTATACAAACCTTCTCGATGGCTCTTAAAATTGCTTCCAATTTTCGTTCTTCTCTACTCAATTTTTTACACTTTTCCTTTTTATCCTCCTTCGGAGACAAACACTTGTCCTCTTCTTTGTCAGATTTGTGTGAAGATCTTCTAGTCGATACTGGTGTAGGTGGAGGACTTTTAATCTCTTCTTCTTGCATTTTTTCGATATTCTCAGTATCTTCGGATTGTTCTTCGACATCAACTTCCTTCTTAACATCCAAAGTTTCTTCTTTTACTTCCTCCTCAACTTTAACTTCAATTTTTTGTTCCTCTTTAACGATAGGTGGTTCCTTAAAAGGAAAATAATTGGATATTAATAAAAAAAATTATTTAGGTAAGTAAACGTCTTACTTCAATTTCTATTTTAACTTCGGGAATTTCTTCTTTGACCTCTTCTTTTTCGAGTTTGACAGGTGAAAGTGGCGCAGGTGGAGGTGAAGCAATCGGAGGTGGTTCTTCTTTTAAAGGTTTTGGTGGATCTGGTTCCGGAAGACTCGCAGAGACGATTCTCCGCCCTCTTCTCTTTCTTACAGGACTAAAAGTTATAGGATTATAATGAATAGTAACGAAAATGTACAGGGTAATTTTTTACTTACACTTCTGTAGTGTCTCCGTTCTTTTTAACTGATGAGTTATTGACAGTGCATTCTTCGTGATTTCCACAAGCGCACGCAATGCTCGTCGTTCCTATTGCTGCCAAATCGTGAGATTCATGTTTGATTGTCAATTCACAGTTCTTATCGACCGACGTTGTAGACACTACGTATATATGTAAAACACCTTTTTCGATGCAATGCCGCAGCTCTGCATTTGGTTTGCAAGAACGCCTTATGAATCGAGCGCTATTGCCGTACGTCCTTGTATCAACACATACCTCGGTATTGTCTTTGTGCAACCGATAAAAGAACAAAAACGGTCCAGGTCGCTGTGAGTGCTGTCGTGTGGTTAGCGAACCACCGGAGTTTCGATGCTGCGTCGATAGCATGTATTTACCCCGTAATTCGACGACCGGCGTATTCGGGGATAGATTTACTGTAGCTACTAAATATTTTATTTCGGTGAGAGGCTGCGAATGTACCCGACATTTATGAACGGTTGAGTCAAATTGTATATTCGAATCCGAGTGAATGCCGTTTACTCTTATGCTGGAAATTCGAGCTCTAAGTTCAGGAGAATAGTGATTTGTAACAGCTTCTTCGTATTTTTCTATCCACTGCCTCAGTTGAGGTAAATGTGCCGCCCAACTATCTTGATTTTCATCATCGCTCTGATTTTTCACCGGAGGTTTTGGCTGAAACATTAAATATTGTATATTGTTGGTAATTTTTTGGTTCAATATAAAATTAACGTGAAGAAATACCTTTTTCCGCACAATCTTTCTTTCTTTTCGTTTCTGCCGTTTTTGTACAAGTTCTTTAGCGGCCTCTCGACGTTGCCGTGCAGCCGATTGTTTTGGGTGATTTTCCAATTTTCTTCTGTTAGCCAACACTCGACTTTTAGGAGGAAAATTATTCGGAACTAGAAAAAAAAACATAATAGTTACATAAAACATTAAAATCAATCGAAAAATATATTTACCTTGTTCTGTATCTGATGAATCCGAATCACTAACCGTCTCTTTTGGCTTGAATGCTTCCTTGATTTTTGAATCTTTTCTCAATTTAGGATCCATCAACTGTCTATCTCTTAACCATTGCTGTTGGATTGTTCTGGCTTTTTGTCGGTCTATTGGTTTACCGGGATCACATTCTTCACATAAATACTCATCAGGAACTTGTCTATTTTTTACCACACATTGAACATGTTGCCATACTTTACACTTATCACACTCCACCATGTAACCATCATCATGGATGAAACCACTGAAATTAATTAAAATTATGATTCAATTAAAAGATTTACAGAGCATAACAACATCGAGGGCTAAAAACCAGACTGATACAGCACAAAAATTGTTCTATAACCCACCCCCTAAAAAGCTTTGCAAAAGTGATTAGGAAATATGCATAGAAACTAACGGAGAAGAAATAGAACATGAAGAAACACTCAAATAATCTAGCAATTTCGATAAGTAAGGGAGGAAATATGGAAACTGATATAAAAGAAAGAACAATTAATGCCAAAAAAAGTATACTACATTTTGAGTAGATCGGTTACTAAATGCAGCAAAGCAGAATACAAGTACTGAACGTGAACTCTGTAACAGAGTAGAAAGGAAATTTCTTTCTATGTTAGTAACACAAAACAGCCCAACCTTTATTCTGTTTTGTGGGTTAGACTGTTTTGTGTTCCTAGCATAGAAAGAAATTTCCTTTCTATTCTGTTACAGAGTTCACGTGCTGGATACAAAAACATTAACCATTAGGTCAGAGACGAATTGGAACCAATACTTTGGCCCGAAAAGACAAGTAAAATAGAAATGGGAGGCAAGAGTACAGAACAAAAGACAAAGTCCAAGAAAGATAATACTAATTTTACAGAAGAAAAATTGTCTGTGGCATAAAACGGTGTGATACTGATAACTTGTAAGCTGATTTAAACACAAATATACTCACCATATGCACCTAGTGACATAATCTCCATACCCATCAAAGTTTTCATTGGTAACAGCTTCTGCTTCGGGTGCAGTATCTGTTTCTTCACCTTCAGTGTCATGTTTCCGTTCAGATTCGTCAGAAATATCTGATGCTGCATCATCATCTCTAATGGGTATTAAAGGACTAGAAACTGTAACCATTGGTATAGTAGACATACTTGCAATTGGAGGAGGAGATGTGACGGTACTTGATGAAGATAATAATCGTCCTAAAATGTATTCAATGTTAGGCACTAGAAAAAGCAGTTGCATGATTTTAGAATTACTTTTAGTTGATCCTGGTGAATATAAAGATGGTGGAGATATACCATTAATTTGTGAAGGTATATTTATTGCAGCAGACGGCCTTGTTGGAGAATCGGGTGGTAAAGTTGCATTATAGTTGTGATCTAATAATACTGCTTGACATATTAATGACAATGCATCCAGTCCAGATTTATTTGCATCTTCTGTTGGTTTACAGGTTTCGCTGCAATAATAAATTAAATGCTCTAAAAGTGTCCAAAATATCGACCAGAAATCTGATGTAGTATTATTCAATATTGATTTGTTGACTCACCTGGCTGCTTTTATTTCTGGACAAGTAAAAGCATTATCGTATCTTGAAGGCATCATGTCATACTTATTTTGTACTGATGTACTAGAATTACTTAAAGTTTCAATAATTTGTGCAGTCAATGCCTGGTTGAAGGTTAATTCACTCAAATGTTTTTCTGGCATTGGAGGCACATGCACATTATAAGGGACATTAGATGGAACTTTAATTCCTTTAACTTTGCTGTGTGTTTGTCTCATTTTCTGAGCTTGTACTGCATGTTTACCAATATAATTTGGCTTATTGGGCATTTTATGTGTCTTTTGAGGTGTAATGGTCCTTAAACCAGAACCAGTTCTAGTTACTTGACCAGGAACACTCTTATTTTGTTGAGATATTGTCTTCAAATTAGGCTGATGTTTGTGCACATAATTGTTTACAGGGGGAATTGTTTTAATTTGACTTTTATGTGTAGGATATGCTTGTTTGGTGGGTGATTTATCCTGCATTAATTTTAGAGGAGCATTTACGTTGGGTTTTACAAAATTACTTGGTGATGACTTATTTAAATACTTTGTGGTGGCACCATTTGGTCCTATAATTTTTTGTCTTGGTATATAACGTTGATTAGATTTGTTCAATAGAATATTGTTTGTCTGTGAGGTTCCTGGAACAACTACATTGCTTACAATCTTCAATTTATTTCTTTGTCCGTTCAATGTTTTGCTCTGCGAGTTTGTAACAATCTAAAAAAAATATTAACAAGCATTATATGTTATACCATTAAACAAATTGTTTTTAACATTCCATTATGTACAATGGGACATTTAACACACTTACATTTGATTGTGGAAAAGTATTAGTAGTCAATAATTTATGACTTGGTGGAATATCCATAACTGTTGAATCTGGGCAAGTATTTTTGACAAAAACATTATGTGCTCTATTTTCAATAATCGTAGGAACGGAAGATGCATTATTTGAAGTGTTAGCAGTACTTGCCACTTCTGAAATATTCTTCTCCCCAGTTTGAGGAGTGGTTATAGCCTTAACAACTGTCACTGGTGCATTGAGAAGGGTAATAGTTGCCGATTTTCCAACTGCATTAGTAACATTCAAAGGAGCAGAATTCACCAAAGTAAACTGTGGGGAGCTGGACACCCCAGATGTAACACACAAAGTCTTCACTACTGTTAATGGTCCAGAAGGATTCAAAACTGTTATAAGAGGAGGGTTAACAACCTTTTGTAGTACAGAACCAGTGCTGGGCATCGCATTTGTCACTACTAATTTAGCTATACTCTTTGCAGGAAGTAAAGGCTGCTCTAATTTATCACTACTAGTTTGAACTGGGTTAGATACAACAGACTGTACAATATTTGTAACAACTGTAGGTTGACTTGTAACACTAGTAATAGATTGATTCACATTTTCTTCTACTGAAGTCTCTGAAGATGTACTCACCTGATTGGTGAGTACATTTGATGATTCAAAACATACACTCATCATCCTAGAAGAACCAGTATTTGAATCATCTTTTTTATCTTCAGTAATCAGTGAATTTATTGTATGAATGGCATCCCCACCACCACCCTTATTTAATGAATTGTAGGTATCCAGGTTACTACAGTTTCCTGAAAAAAATTAAAGGAATTTAAAAAGGTATTTCTGGAGGTACATAAACATCTTTCAACATTTTATCTAAAAATCTATAGTTTTGTCATTTAAAAGGTGAAAGTACAAATTATTCAGAAATATATGTTAGGATTTTGTAATATTTTAATAATAAAAGTTTTGATAATTCTTACGATAAGTACAGAATTGTTTTTTTTTTAGTTACAAACACTATAATTCGATGAAAGACCTACTTACATAAAGTTATAAAATTCTAGTAACATAAGCTATTGCTTTTAATTTTAATATTCAATACTATTATTAATAATTATGATCAAAGAAGGTCGGAAAAACTATAAAAGTTTCTAACAAAAATTAAAATTTTATTTATAAAGATTAATTACACAAATTCCAATGAGATAGAATATAGTTCGAATCAATGATATTTTGCAACAGACAATAATTATGCACTGATTAAATTATTTCAATTTTAATTAAAAATTGGTAATATAACATTCTAATCTATGTGTATCTCTGCGGTTTGATATTCAAATAAAAATAGAACTGTCAACTTTATCCTAACCTATTTTTAACTTAATAAACAAGCTCCATGCGAAATTGTAAACAAGGAGGTAGGTATTCTACACAGTTCAAATTTAGTAATCTGGTTAACACACATTTAGTTATGTGCAAATAAACTGAGCAAATTAGCTTAATTTTAATATGCATTTTGTTCACAAATATAGGAATAGTTATTACATCAAGAGAAGATGATAAGATTATTTTGGAATTACATAATATATTTTAAATGAGAATAATCAGAGTTGATTGTATCTTTTTAAATAATTTATTTGGTAGGTAGTTTATCAATAAATACGAAAATCGCAGGAATACATTTATACTAATTGTAAAATATTCCTTTCTTATAAATTGTACAACCAAAGAGATTTGTTATCATTTTTACTGTACTGTTCAGTGAACAAAAACATCAGTTGTGGAATTTTGAGGGATAGAAAAACAATACCTAATGGTTATTTTTAATCGAAACATTGATTTAAAATCTTGTTTTCATTGTATTCATGCATATACAAACATTATTAAAAAAAATGGAGACAACTACAAAATAATCACAAAGGCAGTAATTAGGACTATTGAACATTTATGTAAAATAAGTTCTAAATATAGCATGTTAGTTGAACTGTGAAATGGTGATTGAGAATATAATCATAAATTTAATCAACTAAAATGTAATTCTATATGAAGCTTAAGTCAGGACAATACACAACTATTAACGTTTGTAACAAGATGTCAAATGCCAAGAAAAAAATATTTCCCAGCCAAACATGTAGAAGAAATATTATTTATAAATCGAAGAGTATGATTTCAGGTTTATCCTACATATGAGATGTGCACTTTGTATGGTATACACACATTAGCTAAAATTTAAGAACATTATAGGAAAATGAACAAACAAGAAAATTAGATTCTACACACGTTACTATGGAAAAGAAATGGATTTGTCTACACTAAGCTTGTGTGAAAATGGTAGTTCAAATAGGTATATTTCACACAAATTATGTCAAATTGTTTTATGGGAATTGGTATAAATCAATTTACTTATTTATATAATTAAATTAAACTGCCTCAAAATGATATAAAATATGTATTGGTAGTTAAAATTAAATAATAAAGTGTATTTATAAACAATCCTGACATCATTGCCATGTCAAATTTGATTCCGCCATCTTCTCATTTTCCTTCAGGAAATAAAGTAGCAGTTTTAATTAATTATTCGTTTGATTGATCAATATATCCTGTATTTTTTTGTTTAAAAGTAAAATATATGTAATAGGGTTTGAAGGTTTTAGAATAGGAGCAGTGTATTTTATAAAATAACAATAAAAATACAAGTAAAATCAGAGCAAACTAAGGCAAATGGCTAAAAGTGACGGCGTCAATTTCCGAGGTCGCGCATGCGTTAATTTCATGTCTGCTATATATGTGTGGGGCCCGAAAAAGGAGAACACAAAATACAGAATATATTTTAAAACTCGCTGCTTATATCTTTCACTAAAGTTTTTTTTTAATGTTAAACTTGTCTATATTGATTTTACGTAGGCGCGATGCACTAAATAATATAAATAATGCCATGTAAATCTGGGGTCAATAATAGTTCACATCTTAATTAGTTTATGCAAATAGACAGGTACTGCGCAAAGAAAAACAAATTACATAACTTTAAAAATAAATGACAGATTTAATAAAAAAACACTATTTATTTAGGTATGTACAAAAACATTCATCGTTTTGCAGTCTTAAGAAATAAGTTATTCGAGTTTTAACAAATAGTACGCTTGTCGTTTTTATAAGTAGAACGTATTGACATCTCCATAATAATTTCGATATTGATAACTACAAATTTTTTTATGAATATGTACATTAACTAGTTTTTTTTTCAAATAATACGACTGGAAATACGCTAAACGTATCCTTAATTGAATTAAAACTGGGATTAACTCGTTACAGTAGTGTCCATATTTATATCGCGTATTTATGTCAAAATAAAAAATTGATGTTCTCGTGCACTGAAATTTCTTTCTGAACAAACTCGTTTTGAAATCGAGGTTCGTTAGTCTTTCTACAATGTACGAAACGAAAACACTTTGGTATAAATACACGTTACTACCCGGCAAAATAGAAAATAAGTATTGAAATTCAAATATATTAATGATCCTAACTAAAATTGCCTCAACAAACGGAGTATATCTATAAAAAGGAGAAAACTTACCTAGAAATGCTTAAAAAGAAATGTAAGTTTTCAACAACCGATGTAAACAGAAACATTTTTTACTAAAACCAACACTGCGATGCTTTCAACGAACTTTTTTATAACTTTAACACATTTTACCGTTTATTATCACCAATCAAGCAATATTTAGCTAAATTATTACCGCATATTTAGGACAAATTCTATAACACTTTTCAAAAGAGACATCTAAACTAAATATGGCAGCCATATTCTGTACAAAACAAAGGAAATCTAGCTAGGAAACCTTCTTGGATGTTCAGAGTTCGCATCCGTTTTCCGGTCTGAAGCTTTTAAAACGTACTATAGGTGACGCTGCTTTAAGAAAAATTGACAGATTTGACAATTGACACAATTTTCACGTCCTCCAACAAAATAAACAAATATAAGAAATTGGATTTATATTTATAGTTTATTAACTTCAACATTTACAAAACAACTAATAATACATTTTATACAATTTCAATTTGATTATGTGTGAGGCTGAGCTGGTGGCCAAGTCCACTGTGTTGGTGGAGCTTCTTTTAATAAAGGTTCCCATGGTTTCCAATTCAACATTTTACGGGCAAGTAATAATTCATTTTCTGCTTGTACAATAATTTCTTCAATTTGACCACATCCTATCTGTCTTTCAATTGTACTTACGTCAGTCGTAGATTTTAAAATTCTAGACCGCTCATTAATTACCTCTTCTGTGTGCTTTCTGTATGCAGCAGTTTCTGGTATTTTTTGTAGTGTTCTTAAAATCTTACTATATAGAATTCCCAATGTGTGATGAGGATTTTTGGAAACAGTCAGCCCAGTTAATCCAGTCGATAATTTTGTAATCCCTGCCATAATTATGGAAAAATATATTATTTTCACGTAACCAAATTTTTGACAAATGTCAAATATTATTTTGTCGGAAATCGATACACACAGGAAGATCTGTCGCTATGCTGTGGCCTGTGGCACAGATGTATAATATGCGTACAGCCACAGAAATAAACATTTATTTCTGTGATTGCAGCATATTTTCTCGTTTTTTCAAGACTTGCAAACCTTTTCTTGTATATAATTGATAAATCTCTACTAAATTAGGTTTACGGTGACATTTATAAGTACCTTAACATTTCTAGCTAGCAAACATAGCTTAAGATTCACTGTTCCACATATTCCCGTATACACTGATTAAATTATCCCCTAATACATTACCCAATAAAGATGAAAACAGAAGTAGTTTGACATATAAAGGTCTATGGTGGTATTATGTTTTAGATTAATTTTTGTGAATTTACCTTCCTATAATAAAAGCTTACAAAAAAATGTTGAAGTGTATCAGAATTCTTGAAAGAAATTATTTATTAAATATTGAAAAAGGAGGCTGCTGTTGGTACTCAAATACAGACCTACAAGTAGAAACAAAAGGCAAGTATTTGTTGGATGCCTTACTCCCTTTATAATAACCTATTTTTTACATGATGATACTTTGAGTGATAGTTTGTTATGTGATGTTTAATTAATCAACATTTGCATTGAACGTTACTACAAGTAAATATATTGAAATGAATAAAACCTTAAGTTAAAACTATTTAATGACTTGAATTGTATGTTTGTATGTAGATGAGTTTCGAGTTCTGAATATTAAAAAACCAAAAGGGGCCTTCCAAGAAAGGAAGCCAAGGAAAGTGATGCCGGTATTACCTCCAAGGTTAGTAGTAAGTTATATATTTAAATTTTAAAAGTTCAAATTACATTTAATTTTAGAACAAACCAAATGAAAGTGGATCAAGATTGGGGGAGCGTTTGGCCTGGTCCAAGATCCTTCCATCCTGCAACAGTTCCCTTACCAGTTCGACAGGGCTATGTAGAGAAGCGTGCCTCTCCAAACAAATTTGCAAATGCAGAGTTGGTAAAAATTCCAAATTTCCTTCATTTAACACCTCCAGTTATTGAGAAACAATGTAATGCTTTAAAGCAATTTTGTACCAGCTGGCCAAAAGCTTTAGATGATGATGAAAATTGTGAAAAACATTTTCCATTTGAATTTACTACTAGTGATTATTGTTACTCTTCTCCATCTATAAGAAATCCCTTAGCAAGAATAGTCACTTTAAAGTTTAAATTGGCTTCATTAAAATTAAATCAAAGAGCAAAAGATAAATTTTTAAGGCTGGTTGGGGATAGGTATGATGAAGAGAGTGATTCTGTGACTATAGTCACAGATAGATGTCCCCTTAGGAAGCAGAATTATGACTATGCTTTGTACCTAATTACTGCTCTGTATCATGAATCTTGGGTAAGTAAATGTGTGTTAAGTATTAAGTATTTGCTTGTTAATTGCATCATATTTTGTAGAATGTTGAACCATGGGAACAATTGAAATCAGAAGCTGATATGGAACATTATGATTGGAATAAAAGCAAATCTAAAACCAACATTGAACAATTGTTTAATGCAACTTCAGAGAAAATAGATAACATTGGTGCATATAAAGATTCAGTGGATAAATTGATGAATGAAGGTAATGTAGTTAAATTCATTTTAACCAGCAGTAGATTGAGGTAGTTCTTCTAATAAGCTATTAATATGCTTGTTTATATGACACAATATCGATAGGTACGCGTTTCTTTTACGGGTATGATTAAAAAAAGTATGCACATACGTTTTCAAAATAGTTAAAAATAAAGTTTAAAGTATAACCCAGGCTTACTACACTTTGACAGTACCTTCTTAACAATAGAAGCTTTATGTTAATAAAAAAACATGATTTTCACCAGAAATGTCACTTACGTTACTTTGGCGAAAATGCATCAATATGTTGAATAGCAAAGGTTTTCTTTTTCGTACAATGTTTCATACTGATACATAATACAGTCAAACAAATAAAGCTTGTCTTTCTTTACATTGTTCTTTGGTGGAGTTCGTTAAGTACTTTTGAAATATCTGTTTTTTCAGGGGAAAATGAGTATACCCTTAACAAGTATGGAGAAGCAACTAGGAAACTATTAGGTTTGCCATCAACTATAATATCTACATAAGTGTAGTTTGATATATAAATAAAAATATATTTGTAAATAGAACTGTTTTTCTTTTAACAATACCAATAGGCTGGGTTTGTTTATTAGCATAGTATAAAATAAGTAACTTGTAATATGCAAACTTTTATTTTAAAAGTTCCTATAGCACACACTAGAATGCCTAACTCATATTGAAAGGAGAAATAATTTCCCCTGGGTAAATTATTCCATGTAAAATTTTTATTTTTCTAGGTGGTTTTCACGGATTGGTTGGTACGCATAAACATAAGAGTTGTCTCTAGCTGCGCTGTGATCATAGAGAATATTTCTCTATGGCTGTGATAAACCACTGAAAAAAAAATAGTACTGCAGATCATAGACTTCTACAGAGCAGTTGCGGGACTAGTTACGCATATTATCGAACACAACGATCTGTCATTCCAATTGACAGTATGATAGTTGTGATTGAAATATGAAAAATGTAATGAACATGAACCGATTTATAAATTTTAGGGATCAATTATAATAATGTTTTTTGAAAAAAATGTTTTGCAGCTACATTATATTGTGAAATATTATTGTATATGTCCTTTGCCAATTATGAAATAGTATGTTACAGTTTTACAATCTTATTTCAATAACACTGAACAAATAAGGGCGTCATGATGGAATATGAATACGGCTCTTTTAGAAAAGAATCAGATTTTCATAATAAATGTTGTGGCGGAATGTTATGGTGCATTAGAGATATTTGTGGCATTATATGTGCAATTTTAACATGGTTATTGATATTATATGCCGAGTTTGTTGTTATGTCTGTTATACTCATTCCAAGCCCTTATCCAATGTACAGTATTATCAATATGATCATATTTCAGCTATGTGCATTTTTAGCAATAACATCACACCTGAAGACCATGTTTACAGATCCTGTAAGTGTCGAATTAACTATTGTTTTACAAAAATTGCATATTTGTATACACGTATTTACAGGGAGCAGTTCCCAAAGGAAACGCTACCAAAGAAATGATTAAACAAATGGGCTTTAGAGAAGGACAAGTGATATTTAAATGTCCTAAATGCTGTAGTATCAAACCAGATAGAGCTCACCATTGCTCAGTTTGTCAAAGGTAATTTTATAAAATTTTAAAATACAAACAATACTATCGCTTTCGCCAATTTAATAGACATTCAAAAAACAAGTCAATTATGTCCTGCTGCTTTCACAATGTATGGGTATATTTTATGTTGTTTTTTTAAGATGCATTAGAAAAATGGACCATCATTGTCCATGGGTTAATAATTGTGTTGGAGAAAATAATCAAAAATATTTTGTTCTTTTTACGGTAAGCATAGTTGTATCAAGCATTTCAATAAATTCTACAGAGTTCTTTTGTGTTATATAATATAAACAGCCCAGTGAGATTTCTATAATTTTATCTGTCTAATAAAATTTTACTTTTAGCTTTATATCGCCACCATATCACTTCATTCACTCTTCCTGGCTATTGACCAATTCCTCACATGTATTCGCCATGAATGGAAAGATTGTACAACATATTCACCTCCAGCTACAGTAGTCCTTTTACTGTTTCTCATGTTTGAAGCCTTATTATTTGCCATATTTACAGCAGTAATGCTTGGAACACAAGTTCAAGCAATATGGAATGACAAGACTGGAATTGAACAGTTAAAAAAAGAAGAAGCTAGATGGGTGAAAAAGTCAAGATGGAAAAGTCTTCAAGCTGTATTCGGACGATTTTCTTTGCTGTGGTTTTCACCTTTTGCCAGTCCAGCAACACCTAAGTTTAAAAATGAATGTGAATTATATGCAGTTTAAATTATTTATACATAGATAAACTTTTTTTATTGAAGCTTTTTGGTCTTATATGAGTTTAGTACCTAGAGACTTTTACAAGACGGGTTGTACTTAAATATTTATATGTTAATAAGTAAATTAATAAAATACAGATATTTAAAGACTATTATTATAAGTCAATACGTAAATTACCTGAAGCTAATATTAAAATCCATTTGCGTGCCTGTCTCCAAACTATACACTTGAAGTTGGAGAAACACGGAAGTCTTTTTAGAACAAATATAAGCTTCAGTTTCAACTGATTAAAGCTGCCAAATTTCATTCTTTTCGAGATTGTCGAAACGTCGTGGGAGACCCACGTCGTATGTACTTATTATAGGTCAGTGGTGTACCCCTAAAATAACACACAGAAAAGCGACGTAACCGACCACCACGAAGAGGTGCCAGGATGAAACTTATTGCATTGAATTTTTGCAAATAAAAATACCTCGGCGACTTTTTTGCGCACGAGCGGTCAGTAATTTGTTATTAACAAATAAATGCAAAATAACAAGAAGCTAATTAGTACTCAACTCGTGTTATTTTTTCGAAAAATGCTTCCGGCGCAGACAACCGACAGAAACAGGGGGTGAATTGGTAAAAATTACAACTTTTTAGTCGTAAAGAGAGACCTGCAAAGTTCAAAAGTTTTTGGTAGAAGCGATATTTTTTAAATTACGAGTTTGAGTGATTTTTCGATATTAAATCGCCCATAAAGGGAGCATTTTTCGAGTGATGTACGTTTAATCTATAACCGAAAATGGTTATAATTCTAGTTTATTATCATCTGTACGTTTCTTGTGTTATATTAATATTATTATTTTTCATTTCCCTGGGAAGTAAAACCAGACTTTTATATTTTTTTTTTTAGCCTTTTGGTAGCGTTGCAGCTACATCATTATCAAGAAAAATGAGCTTTTTTCAAAAAATAATTTAGTTTATCAGTTGCCTACCTTTAACTACGACATTTGTCTACATAAGTAGAAAAATACTTTTGTAAAAACGGTTACTTTGAATTAAATCAAAAAAAAGACTTAGTAATAAATGTTTTATTTGAAAAATATATCAAATTTAGTTATAAAAAGTATATTTTGATTATCATTATCCACTGCAAAAAATGTGTTAGAAATCAAATAACCCATTAAAGCAGTTACGGCCATTCTGTTGCTTGCAATTTTAATTATTAGTATATACTTTCTGCAGTGAAGAAATATCCCTTATACATCTATTCAATTTCAAAAAAACTGTACAGTCCTAAAAATTATACACAAAATGTATAATAAGTTTTATTACACACACAACCATTTGGAATGAAAAAATAGAACATTGAAAAAATAAATTAGATTAACAAAAATAGAGGATGAATCAACATTACAAAATAATTCTTTGGTTCGAGAAGAAAATTGTTGTATTTAGACTGAAATAAATTATATCAATTATTATTTAACAAGATATTTTTGGGAACAGTATATTGAACATCAAAATAACAATATATGATTGTTGATTCATCCTTTTTAACTTAAAAATCAACTTCTCAACGTTCCCAACATTTTATATTCAGTCCTTTGCTACCAAACAGATCATACAATTATCTGTTCAAAACAAAAAGTAAGATTATTACTCAAATTAATAGGTCAGTACCAAATTATTCTTAATAGAGTCAACACAAAGGCATTTAGATCACATGTCTCTTCTATTTTTGCGTTTTTTTGGTTTTGTACTGTGTTTTTTGGGAGAATTTTGAATTTCAGAATCAGTTCCAGAGTTTTGACCATCCCCGTCTCCTGACTGACTACCGTCATCTACTAGGTCGTCCTTAATATCTTCATCATTCTAAAGTAAAATTAATAAAAGGTAGTTAAACAAGTAAATATGTAAAATTTCAAAAAAAGCGAATTAAATTCAAAAGATCAACTCACTAGTTCATTATCACTGTCCTTATCGTTTTTCTTGTTCCATTTTGTTGGCGTAGTCATGTGTTTTGGAGGAAAGATTAGGTCAATAGCACATACCAAAATCTGAAATGAAAATTGTTTAGAATCAAACCAACTTGTCTTAAAAGATACACTTACCAGTCCCAACAAGGCTCCTAAAATAATTGTAGCTATTGCAAAAATTAGGTACGATCCAACACTTGGCAGTCCAAGTTCTTCTGTTAGTTTATTATGAATTTGCTAAAATGATTAAAAAATAACGACTAAGAATTTTTGTATATAAATAAGTGGATGTAAAATGTTTATTATATCATTTTACTTACTCTAAGAAGTTGCGATAGCTTAAAGAAAGAAGAGACAATTCCCATCTGAAAAGAATTTGGTGATTTCCAGCTGGAAACTGGTTCTACTACCTCCCATTTTTTATCTTCAATGAAAGAGGTAAAGGCATTTATATCTCTTGAACCTTTATATTGTCGAAATTGACCATTTATTACACTACAAAAAAAGTACAATAATCATTTAATACTGAAAATTCAATCAATCTCTGTAGATCTATACATAAACACATGTGCCAACAGAATAAGTACTTACTGAAATATTGTAGGTAAGGCAGTAACCATAAATCTACCACTAAGTCCTGGTGATGTAGTAACATCAACAGCACCAATCTTTATGCCTAAACCAGGTCCTAACTGAGCAAATTCTTTCCATTTGTGTTCTAATGCTTTACAGGCAGGACACCAAGGAGCATAACTGTAATTAAAATAGCTTAATTTAGTTATAAAAAATCAAAGAAACAAAAAAATGCAATAAAAATAGTTTAGAGAAGGAAATTGGAAATTTCATAGGCACCAAAATAAAAGAAAACTAAACATCAATTTAAGTATTTTATATAGACAAACAAGTATGATTTAGAATACTAATTTGATTAATATTATTTATGATACACATTGTCAGTTTGACACGAAGGCAGTATGCCGGAGAAAAAAATAATGCAAATAACTTACAACTCCACGAGCCATTCACCGTTTAAAATTTCATTCCAATTATCTTCATCAAGTTCTATAACAGTTTTCTGGCTGTTTGTAAAAGTAAAGGTACTAAAAAATACTAAAAATATACAAAAGTTGACTTTGCAGCAAGCCATTACAATACAGATTTATACTAGTGTTATCTGTCTCTGTCATTTGTCAAAAGATGATTGTGCTTATGTCAGTGTCAGATTTCTAGAAACTATCAAATCAAGCGAAAGTCAAATCGAATATGTCCAAATCACAGAACTAAAGCCCGGAGTAGAACGGTACTTAAATATAAAATTATTCTGCAAAACTTTTATATCATATCATTTAATCATTAGCAATATTTTATATAAAAACATGTATTGATAATATTTATATGATATATGATGTCTTCCTTACAGTGATGGGTATTAACCGGTTAATAATTTTGTTAACCCCGTCATTGGTTAATAACTAGTTATTAACTATCATTTTTAACCAAAAAAAATTGTTTATTGGATATTTGTGTTCTGCACATTATTACAAAAATGTTGACATAATTTAAGCTTATTTGAGATGTAAATAAAAGCTCCTGAATTCATATGTCATCGACAGTCGCGGACGTCAGGAGTCTGCGCAATGCTATTTAATAGACCTGGAAAAATTACTGCGCAAACTCCTGATGACCGCGGACTAGAAAATGCGGTAAAATGCTATTATATAAATATCATAGAGATAGAATCTCTATGATAAATATAATTTTATAAAAATTCTTCTTCTTCTTTTTTAAGTGGTAGCCTAAATTGTTAACCGTGGTTAATTTCAAACAATTTTTAACTTAGCGTTAATTAACGCTAAAAACTGGTTAATAACATAGATGGTTATTACCCATCACTGCTTCCTCAATGCAAGACATATAAACATATTCTGATCTTTGATAAATTAGATTTACATTTACAACCATAACGGCCATTCGCACCGGTTCCGCTTAGCAGTTAAGTGCTACTTAAGTACGCTTAGTCATTCGCACCAGTGTATAAGTTCCACTTAACGAGGCGTTAAATCTCGCCTTACTAAGCCGAGACATTTCTCGGCTTACGCTCTCACTTAACCTCAAAAGGGTAGATACTTCTGTGCTTGTACACAAATACAAATGCAAATAACATAACCTGTATACAGTATTTTCGGCTTTTTGTTTGCAATCTTCAGCTTTCACGTTGTTTCACGGAGATGGAGTTAAATCCAATATACGATGATGACGATTTGGAGGTAGTTGATTTAATTATATTTGGTATACCCAGAAGAGTATATACCAGAAATGATCCAATGAATAATTTGGATCCTCAAACATTTTTCCAAAGATTTAGGATGACCAAAGAAACTGTTTTAGAGTTTTTACCTCAGATAGAAGAACGGTTGGAGTATCCATATGATACGTAAGTATTATAATAATTATTAGCTAATTATTTAATAACATTTTCGTATTTTTATTTTGTAGGAACAATTGTGTAGCACCTATCAATCAGTTTTTGATTTTTCTAAGATTTTGTGCTACAGGAAGCCACTTATCAACAGCAGCAGATTTTGGTGGTATACATCTATCCACAGCTGGAAGAATAATTGCTAGAGTAGCTCGAGCAATTGCTGCACTTTATAACAATCATATAAAATTTCCCTCAACACCTGCAGAAATTTTGGAAAGTCAGACTAGCTTTTATGGTATTGCAAGGTTTCCTCGAGTGATAGGTGCCGTTGATTGCACGCATATAAAAATTGAGTCACCAGGTAAAGTTAGGTTTCTGTTGTCTGGATTAAAGCACTAACAAAAAAATGTTTTTTTTAGGAGGACCAGATGCTGAAGTGTTCAGGAATAGGAAGGGATATTTTTCGTTAAATGTGCAAGTTATTTGCAATGCAAATTTAGAGGCTGTAAATGTTGTGGCAAGGTGGCCTGGATCTTCGCATGATTCCACAATATTTAACAATAGCCAAATAAGGCGGGATTTTGAACAAAATCGTTATCCAAATTTGTTATTAATAGGTAAAAATTTCTAAATATTTTGAATAAGTGTTTTAAAAAATTTCACTTTTGTAGGAGATAGTGGTTATTATATAAAACCGTATCTAATGACCCCCCATGAAAGGCCCTTACTACGCTCTGAACAATTATATAATGAAAGTATTATTAGAACAAGAAATACTATTGAAAGATATTTTGGTGTTTTAAAACGAAGATTTCCAATATTAGCATATGGCTTAAGATTGAAGCTGGACACTGATATGGCAATTATAGTAGCGGCAACAGTATTGAACAATGTTTGCAGAAAAAAAAATGAAGAACCACCTCCCGTAGAAAATTTACTAGAGTTTTTGCGAGTATTGGATCTACATGAAGTTCCTAACATTCCAGCTATTCAACTTCAAAATAATCATAATAGAATAACTGCTGTTAGGGACAATTTGATAGAAAATTATTTTGCAAATTTATAATAGTACTTGAGTAATATTTTTAAGGTGAAGGTATAGTTTTGTTATGTACCATCCAAATATATTTAAAAATAAAATCGCAGTTGTTCAATCCAATGTTTAATTCATTTTTTACTGAAAAAATATACAGAAAATTAGTAGTAGTGAAACAGTCAAAAACGTCTCAGATTTCCATAACGTTTCTAGTTTTCAGCTGTTTAATTTGTAATTGTTTCAACTCGATATCTAATAATAAATTTTTTTTCTGTAATTCGAATAACTCATCTTTCTGTTTTCTGTCAATTTTATGGTTTTCTTTTTCAGATTCAAAAAATTCTAATTTTAATTTGGCAATCTCTGAATATTCTGCAGCCAAATTTGAGGTAGACTGACTTTTCAGCTGTGGTCGTCTTCTATTAGCACAGCGATTGTGAACTACTAGACTAGGTGTTTTTTGTTCCTGTAGCATCCGTGGGCAAACATTTTTCCAATTACCCTAAAAACAGTAGTATTTTTATTATTCACATTCATGCAAAAAATTAAAAAGAAACAGCTTTAAAGTAAATATTTAAGAATTACATAATTTTGAGAAGTTAGGAAGTATTCAATATATATGTATATTTACACTGTATATATATTTACTGAAACAATGTGTCATCATAAGAACTTACAGACAAATACTGATTGCTAATGACAAGTTTTGAGTGATGTACAATCTGACAAGTTGACCTGAGCAATCCGATATAGTAAAAATGCTTGGGTTTGCAGCAGATTTTTGCAAACGAAAATTATATTTCATTAATTTCATATGACAACCAGATATATTTACTTATTATACATTGTCTAGCTAATAGGAATTACACATGTTCAAATTCATTACCGTATCAGATTGTGCTTACTTTTGATTGTTACCTAACATTTTATCAGAAAAAAGGTTTGATAAAAAATATGATAACTTACTTCAGAAGCAGGCACCTCTTTCTCTGTATGATTCTCCGAGAATACAAATTCTATATTATTTTCTGAAGAGCATGATGGCTGATTTTCATGTGTACCTCTTCTTGAGGGAGAGGTAAGGACAGTTTCATTACATTCTTTTTGTTTAGCTGGGGTAATAATTTCAAAGTCAACCTAAAACATTAATAAGTATTAATTATTTTGCTGAATAATTACAATAGAAATGTAGAAAATATGTTAACAAGTTGGTCAATAATAATGAAAATTCTATTAACTAACATTTGAGGTACATCCTAATTCAGTAGTCCTGTTTTCATAGAAGTCCTCATTGTCTTCATCTTGGTTTTGGTGGTTGTTCAAGACATTATCACTGGATAACCCCAGTTTCTGTTTACCTTTACTTTTTGAGTTGGTCTAAAATTAGAAATAATTATTTCTAAATCCATACTTAAATGTAAAAAAATAGCAACTTACAGTAGATGATTCCTGAATTGTATCGACATAATTTTCAGTATTATCCTCAACATACTCCATTGATGACACTTGATTGTCGCCATCATAACCATTATTTAATCCGTAAACAGTTTTAGCATTTATTATGCTTAAAGTTAAATCAAAAGTTGGGTCGTTTTGGTTTTGAGTAGGTGGACCTCCTCCAGTTTTACATAACTGTCTATGCTGATCAGCCGCTTGTTTCCTAACGTTTTTTTTTAAATTTTCATAATATTTTTTCAGCGATTCTTTTTTTCTGGGAATTCCATCTGCAGATGTAGCATTAAATATTTTAGAGACTCTCTCCCACGCCATATCCTTGTCCTTCCAGGACACTGCATTGGTTACTTTATTTTCTAATATTTTCTTTTGCTGCTCCACCAACTTTAACAAAAGCATTCTTTCTCTGAAGGTGTAGTTTACACTACGGCTTCTTTTATCGTTGCTTGCCATATCACAATAATAATTAAAGATTATACACAAATAATAAAACACACAAGTCACGTATATCAAAGATAAATGGTCTGTGGTGAATATAAAAAATTAAAAATTGTCACTTTATCCTCGTTTACAAGTAAGAAGACTCAAAATTGGTTGTCACTATCGTTTAAAACGTACCAGAAAGAGATAAACATAACTACCGTTGCCAGAAATGAACAAGTATTGATAACCTTGACAGAAACTTTACCGTGTTGCCATATGTAAGTTTTACTTAGTTAAGCTTCTGTTAAAGAAGACCTGTGCGAACCAAATAAATTTAAGGTGAAGTTTAACTTTAAGTGACACTTTAGTAAGTGGAACATTTATTATTAACCGGTGCGAATGGCTGTAAGTGTGCATCGCTTATCTTTCTTATTTTAGTTATCTATGGTTTTAATTATGTGTCCATGGTGGATAAATGTCTATGGTCAAAGTATAGATCGTTACGATCACAGATAACAAACTGTTACGATCGCTTACACAGACGCATTTTTGCGAAGGAACCAATAAAAAGAAATAAAAACACATTAAAAAAGGATAATACCGTTCACATTGAATCGGTAGTCAACCGGTACCAAGGATGCTAACATTCTTGAACCGGTACCTCGTGTATATTATCCAGGCACCGGGCACTTGGATTTGAACGCCATCTAAGAACTGGTCCGAAAACTAAAAGTTTACTTCAATTTGGTATTTTTATTTCTTATTGTTGGCCATCCTGGAGCATAGCAGGCTGCAATCATGCATCAACACAAGTTGTGTTCAACAAATATTTCTCTATGGGGTATACCACAGACCACTTACCCTATAGACACCCCACGCCCGTTATAGAACGTCGTACCCATTATATAGTTCTAATCCTGATCATCGGATGTCGCTAGTAGTTTCTGGCACCTGCTTAGTAGGCAACTTACAATTTTAGGAGCGTCAAGATCCATCTGTTGTTCTTCGTCAAAAGTAACAAGAGTGGCGCAAAATTTAAATCCAACGATGGCGCGAAATTCAAACCCAATAAGAATAACGTGAGAGTACGGAAAAAATAAAACAATTACAAATTTTCTTTTTTTATTTATTCGTTGCAATAATACAAATCTAACAAAGTATCTTAACACTTAGAAGTACATAGAAATTTAAACTACAAACCACAATTAACTTATATACAAAAAAAAATCATATCTAGCTATTTAACTTCCAAGGAGCTGGCATCACTGAATAAACCCCTCTACATTTTATATAAAAAGAAGAAAAATTAAAATCTATTACCTTTTTTAGCATTCTATTACGTTTTTGCGTGGAATTTTGTTACCAAAAAATTTTTCCTAGGAACAACGCAATGAGGAACGCAACACTTTTTGAATGAAGGCATTTTGTCTATTTTTATAATCACTATTACTTATAGTAGCTAGTAGCACACACAACTGGCAATAATAAAAAAAAGTAAATAGTTCAAACAACGGTAAGCACAAACAAAAACAAGTCACAACTGACAATAACAACGATAAAATGGAACCACACCTTAACAGCGACATCACTTTAGATTCGTTTAACAAAAGAACTCCCGATTATGGCAACCAGCATTACAATCGTGAGCTATGATATTTGCCTACTCAGACTACTAGCGACATCCGATGATCAGGATTGTAACTATATTTTCGTTCAAGGTCTTGTAACCTGCGCGGGTTGTCTATAGGGTAAGTGGTCTGTGGGGTATACTGTGCTTATCACTTAATCTACTTGCGTCAAAAAAGAACTTGCATTTGCAACTTTCTACAGGATAACTAAGATAAGTTTAGAGACATTATAGTGATAAACGGATTTAGTCAAATCATTTTTATGGTGTATTCACTTTCGTAAAATATAAAACATTTTATCGAATAAAATAGTAATAATAATAATAATAATAAGTTAACCGGCCCAGCTACAAATAATTTTTATTGCGATAAAACCAAAATCCAGATATGTGGGGTGCTAGAACACAAACGTCACTTGAAAGACATACTCAGCTACTGTTCCTAGAAACAGACTTGAAAGCCAAAGAAAATGATTTTAGAGCATTAAAAGATCCTATTCAACAAGTGGATATGGTATATAAACACATAAAACGATTTCCCAGATTTCAAGAAATCGTTGCAGAACCACAAGATAAAAAATCTAACGAACTTTCGTCTAAATGGAGAGCCGAGGGTAATAATCATTACATGCGACATCAAGATTATTCAGCTGCCCAAGAATATTATACCAAAAGCATTGCTTTAGCAGAAGCTGGAAGTTCTGCTCTTGCTTTAGCATATGCCAATAGATCAGCTATTCTTTTTGAAAAAAAGTATTATAAACAAGCCTTAGAGGTAAGGAAAAACAAAAAATATTTGAATGGTATTGTACTATTAGATAGTGGTTTTACATAAAGTAGATAAAATAGATGATCACTAATATCAGTTTTTTAGGATATCAGCAGAGCATTGTCATTAGATTATCCAGAACACCTAAGAAACAAATTGAAACTTAGAAGGGAGAAAGCCGAGAAATTAATACACAATCAAAGACCAATTAATTATTACGATCCTCCACCACAAATTACATCAAAAAGCCCTGTAATATCATGTGCCTCTGATGCTGTAGAAATTCAGTATAATGAAAAATATGGTTAGTAAATTGTTTGAATTCAAGCTCTACAATATTAGGAAATGAAACAATTTCATATTGAAGATTAATATTTTTTATTATAGGTAGACATTTAATAGCGACTAGAAATATAAAAGTAGGAGAAGTAATTTCTGCTGAAAATTCTTTCTGTCATGTGATCCATCCTGAAAGCGAATATCATCACTGTCATGAATGTTTAGAATTATGCTACAATATGATACCATGTGAAGGGTGTATCAATGCACTTTACTGTAGCGAAGAATGCAAGCAGAAATGTTTTGAACAGTGTCACAAGTTTGAATGTAGATTTCCAAATGTCTTGCTATCTCCCAAAATGGTTTTTATGAAGTTAGCCTTCATAGGTAAGTTCTATATTGATTTTATTACTTGATTGAAGGAAAATTTAAATATTTCTTGACTTATCCAGTAACCATCAATATTTTGGGTAAAAAATCTATCTAAAATTAATGCCTCATGGGCAATGATTAACGATAACTTTCTAAAAATATCATTTTAGGTTTGGAAGATACTCGTAAACAAGATAGCGAAGAAGACACCTCTAGCTATGTACATAGATCTGATTCCTTTCAAGAAATAATGAAATTGGAAATGAACGAAGACAAACTAAGCTATGTGAATCTTTGTGCTCCTGCCATAGTAGCTGCTGTAGGTTACCATATTTTGAAGAACGACCCAGAATTTACTTCAAAATATAACAGAGATTCCGATGATGATACTTTAAAAAAGTTACTTTATAGGGCTTACATGATCAGTGCTTTCAATCCTTTTAATATTAAAAAAATTAGATATACTCCATTAGACATCAAGTCAAGAAGAGTTGGGACTGCTCTGTATGCGTTTACCAGTTTGTATAACCACTCTTGTCTACCCAATTGTGAGTTTTACCATTATGGACCTTTGATCGTTACAAGAGCACAAGCTTTCATCAGAAAAGGAGAACAGATTACTATTTGCTATGGGTAAGTTTATGCATGTCATATAAATAGACAAAATATTTATCTCTCTTTACAGAAATTCTTATTCAACCACAGAAAAAAAAATAAGACAAGCGATTATTAAGAAAAACTACTTGTTTGATTGTGACTGTAAAGCTTGTGAAAACAACTGGCCTACAATGGCAGATTTGCCAAAAGGCAAAAGTTTGCCATTAGCCTTTGAATTAAAAAGCACTCAAAATACTTTTGATGACAGCGAGTCCAACAAAAAACTGATTAGTGAGATGCTAAGAGAAGGCAAGAAACTTCTGTATGCTTTAGAGAAATATCAACCATGCCAGAATTATCTGATGCTTCAAGATATGATAACTGAGACATATTCATACCAGGCCAGTAAAGATGTTGAATTTTAAATAATTTTTCTTTAAAAACTCATCTTTATATATACATTTATTAATGAATATCATTGCTTTAATTTTTATTGTTTTAACTCTTTGTGCTCAAAAATATACCAAATTAGTTTGGTATGCAAAATTTTTACCTGATCAAGCTCAGCAGTTTGGCATGTATTTGAATGCATGTGATTCACAAGAAAGTATTAAAATACCAAAAATAGTCGAAACTAAAGTATCTACTAAATGACCCTATTTTGGTATAATTTGTAATACAAAGGGCTTCTGAATTCTTTTAATTTTCTTATAAAACTCAAAAAAAATGTGTTATTGGATCTCCAAATATGTGAGAGTATGTGTGGACTTATGCAGACATTAACAATTAATAATTAGTAAAATTGCCATCGTTTATGCAGACACAATTATAAATTAGGAGAAAATAGTAAGCATGCGCACGAGCCCGAGATTCTAGTTATTTACAATAACCATTAACCCTACATTTTCATGTCCATTTGTGCATTGGATCGATAAGAGTAGCATCATCGATTTTTACAACTTGAAAATTAAAAATAAACAAAACAAACAAACACACAATATAACCTGTCAACCACTTTTCTATGAAAAAAGTGAGGTTAACTTCAGGATCTTCGTACTAGTTGCGCACTAGATGAAAATTTAAGAAGTTAAAAGTTGGCCAACTTCGCAATTGTTAAATGATAATTGTGTGCATAAATGGAGTCATAGTGAAATAAGTAGTTCAACTTATAATTGATAATTGTTAAATGTGTCTGCATAAATCCACACTAAATATATAGGAACATTTATATTTAGGTTTATGTTGAAACCATCAATTATATTCAACAAGTTGTTTACTGAATTTGGCTTTTATTTTCCAATACATTTACTCAATAAAATATTCATTTAGATGCTTATAGACAATTGACAGTTACTCATATATTTTAACTTTCATCTGATATATTCAGTAAAATATTCACAACTATCGAGATCTCAAAGGAACAAAAGGGATTTGCTGAAAAATCTTTAATTTTCGACTCTGTAATATTTGTTTCCATTAACCACCAAAAGTGAAACGTTTTCAAGTTTTCATCTACATTTTTAATTCAAATATAATTTAAATCGAATATGAATATACATATATTTTCTTAAATAATAGGAAATATTACAAGTGTTATTGTAACAAATTAATTTTATCCTTATTGTCGTCACTTTTTGAACACATAACTAATGTAATTATTTAACTTCGTCAAAAGTCCTCTGGTAGCGTTCCATTCTGTCTATCCTTATTGTAATTTGTATAGAAGTCTGAAAAATCAACATATGCTTCAATTTTTTTATCTGGTCCAATGCCATCGTCGATCCTACTCTCTCGAGTACTAGAAGTATCACTGGTTTTAGTGGTGGCTGTACTATTAGTATTCTCACTATTTACAGAACCGGCAGTAACATTGGTAAACCTATCAGAAACAGTTTTTGTTGTAACATTTGGATTAAATGTTACAGATGGGGTCATAGGAGAAGTTATGGCATTTGGTAAATGATAATTGAAATTTCTTAGCACTAAGGTGATATCGGAGAACACAAGTAATTAAGGGAGCTTGGCATGTACCAGTCATGATGCAGATGAACTGCTTTATCAACTACTGCTTGTGCTACTCCCGTCAGTGTAGCTTGTTCTCTAAACTACAAAAAGCATAACATAATTTACATTATTTTTTCAAAATAATGTAAATACTACACCTTTTCAACCACACAATGAGCTATGTACTTGTTTACTTGGTCAGTTCCTGTGGCTTCTTCGATAGATTTGTAAAGCCCTGCAGACATTAGTAATAAAAATCTTGATGAATCATCTAACTATGAAATAAAACAATAAAATTTTGTTTAAACCTTCATTATGTTATCCCTCCATGTATATCTGGTTGAGAAATTATAGGTTCTTGGCTTGCCATTGCTAAGTCTTTATAACTGCCTTTAACATCATAATTACCTAAATATCGCGTGTTATCTTGAACCTCAAAACAATAATGAATACTTAATTTGTATACTTATGTACACCTACTTTTTCTCAAGTTGTTTAGGTTAATTCCAATTTGTGTCAGTCTCAATAATTCATCTTCAATTTTCAAATCATGATCTACACTTAATTGTACTACTTAAAGTACAGCATTGGCATCAGTCTGGCATAATAAAACTCGACAATTTCCAACATATAGTTTATTATTATAAATTAAAGCTACTGCAGCTGCTGTTCCTGATGATAATTCTTTATTTAATTTGTTAATATTCTGAACAATATGAGGAACTTTGTGATAAGCTTCATATCATACTGACTTCATCCTTCAGGTAAATCATACATTAGACTAGTTCTCTCAGCAAGTACATCTTCTAAACTTTGCATATAACCTTTTTCAACAATGAGAAAAGCTTGAAAGTCTTTAACTTCTTCATCTGATTTCAGCTGTCATCCTCTGACAACAATAATCAGCTGCCCTTTTATTAAGCGACAGTATTTTATTAACTTTCGGCTTTGTAAAATTAATAGTACTAGTAAAAAGAGTCGCTGAATTTGAAGAGGCAATTACAGTCTTCATAGACGTGCTCTTCTTGAGGATTTCCATCTTCTCTGTAAATTTGATTTGTGGAATATCCTATACCCGTATTTTTACAAACTGGTAAATCATCAGTCCAGCTTTGAGAATTTTTGTAGTTACTATTGAACGAACGCATCCTTTATCTATGGTTACTATGAGTGGGAGTTATGGAAAATGTATCTCAAAGAAAGGCTTGGGCAACGAAAGTAAAAATGGGGAAGCCAGTTACAAATAGTATGTCCGTGTGTTCTTTATATTTTAAAAAGGAAGACTACTATAGTCAAGACTAGTACCAAGTGTGTAATAGTTATAAGTTAATAGTGGATGGTATAGTTTATATTTGTAAAGGTGAACAGTATATAAATGAGTAACATATTCTTCAGGTTTTGGTAAGAAAAAGTATCTTCTTTTAAATGCAGTAACTTCCTTAAAACTACCACAGTCAAGCCACGACCATTAGTTCATAAATTTTGCATTACGTTTGTACAAAAATAATTAAACTCAATTTCAAAAATAATGAGTGTTTTTATTTATTCAATACATACAGTATTCACAATGAAGAAATCCAAAAGGTAAGTCACAATAAAATATACAAACATAAACATAATTAACACTCCCGGTAACACTTAGAAAGTTGAACATACCTATTACTCCAAAAATAAAAATAGGAGTCAAAATTTAGTTTAACAACACAAATTAAAGCACAATCAAAGAAAAAGCAAAAGTTTTACAAAACACACAATGAAAATAACTAAAACAGCAAAATACAACCACTTAAATATCAAAGGGCTTAACGGCAGCTGATTTGTTTTACTCGTTGCTAAGATGACATTGACATTTCAGAGCGCCATCTATCGAATTCTACTTTTCCCAATACAGCAGTCTCCTATCAAAAATCATAGACTTTTCAAAATATTCAGATATTTCTTTATCTGTGATTCCTTTAATAGTGGATCCTGCAGTAGGATTCTGTATCATGTTGTCGCAACAAACGACATTATTCGTATTCCGTGCGCCATACCATATGACTATTTGTCGTTTTATAGCGACAAACGGACCTCGACCACAGACTACACTATCTAATGATGTACTCTGTGCCTCGACTAACTTGCCTAAAAACGATACCTCTTGACATCTCGAGATAGGGACAAACACATGTTTTGCATTACGGTAAGAAAGAGGGAAAGAAACGGGTCACGGAACGTGATCCGCGAACACTGAATCTTAAATCCGGAAGGTGTTCTTTTTTCACCGCGAACACTCAAATTTCAAGTGCGCATGCGAAGTCTCTCCGAATGCGTTCGGGATGTACTCCGCGAAAATATATTTCTTTATGGTTTTACCCCTACCAAAATTTGATCAATCTATATATCTATGTTCTCAATTCTTAACCTATAAAACATGCATGGTTGATATTCATGACATTTTGCAAACATGAAAGTTAAGAAAACCAATTCGCACGCTCATAATATTGATTTAGAAGATGAATTGGATGATTACGAAGACTCTAACAAATGGTACGAAGAGGTATGTTAAATGGATATATTAATTCCCTTTATTAATTGCTGTATTTTAGATTCAAGAAGATCCAAAAAATTTCTCCAAATCTACAGAGCAGGTTTTGATAGAATTAAAGGACGAAGCAAAGAAATGCCATGACTCGGAAGTACTTAATCACAATACAAGTTAGTTTTAAGCATATTAAATACATTAATTGAAATTGGATAAATGATTTTCAATGGGGTTGCCAATACATTTTGCTAAGTTAGCTTATGAAAAGTTACACCCTTCGGTGTATCATTGAATTGCAATGTATTGTAAAATGATTTTAAATTTTTTAGAGATTTCGAAAACGAATTCTAATTTCCAATGGATGAAAACTGTCATGTCTAAGGGTACACTTTCTGATAAAATTGCTGCTCATACTGTAATGATACAAGATAACCCAGTAGCAAGTTTAGATACTATAAGAAATCTTGTTGGTATGGTGAAAGTTGGAAAAAAGAAAGAGTGCACATCTGTAATGGGTACATTTTTGAATAATAAGTATATGGCTAATAACACTAATAAATATATTTTCCAGAAACATTGACAGAGCTATTTCTGTCAAATCTTCTAGTACCAAACAGAAAATTAAAATCATTTAATCAAAGGCCATTGTCACAGCTCAACGAACTTGCATCTGGAAATGCAGTCACTAGAAGAAAAATATTGAGCTATTGGTATTTTGAAGATCAGTTAAAAGAAATATATGCCACATTTGTGTTGGCTCTGAATACAGTGGCACATGATTCTGTTGAAAACAACAAAGATAAAGCAGTTACAGCCATGTACAAACTTTTGGTCGACAATTCAGAACAAGAAAAGGTAACAAAAATAAATTCTAATATTCCAGTATGGATTATTTTGAATTTAATTACAACATACAATTAGTGATGGAATCTATCAAAATATTATTTATGCTGTTTCAGAATCTTTTAATATATATCATTAATAAACTTGGTGATCCATCCCAAAAGATAGCTTCCAAAGTTATTTATTGTCTAACACAACTTTTGTTCAAACATATAAATATGCAAATGGTGGTACTAAATGAAATAGAAAAATTAATATTCCGACCAAATATATCCACTCGAGCACAGTACTACAGCTTGTGTTTTTTGTCCCAATTTCATCTGAGTCATGAAACCAGTCATATAGCTAGAAAGCTTGTAGAAGTTTATTTTTCATTTTTTAAATCCTGCATCAAAACAGTAAGTAATATATTAATATTATAATATATAAATTTTATCATGTGGTAACTCAATTTTTTAGGGTGATATTGACAGTAGGATGATGTCAGCGCTTCTTATGGGCTTAAACAGAGCATATCCATATGCAAAACTAGAATATGACAAGGTTCAGGATCATATTAATACAATGTACAGATTGGTACATTTGGCAAACTTTAATATTAGCTTACACACTCTTATGTTATTGTATCAAGTATCTGACTCGGGAAATGGTGTTACAGATAGGCAAGTTATCTATAAAAAGAGTTTTCCAGTGTAAATTCTATATTACGTTCTGATTTTTAGGTTTTATAGTGCATTGTACAGAAAACTGTTTGATCCAAATTTGTTGACAACTACACACAGGGCAATGTTATTAAGTTTAATTTATAAAGCTTTGTTAAAAGATAAGGAAGTGAATAGAATTAAAATGTTCATAAAGCGTCTTTTACAGGTAATAAATACTATTTCTTGAAGAAATTTAATAGGGCTATAAAATATTACCCTTTTTTTTATAGATATCTCTGTTCACACAACCATGCTTTTCTTGTGGAATTTTATATTTGGTGTCTCGTCTTATGATTAAAAAAGATGGTTTACAAGCTCTAATTTCTAAGCAGACTGTTACGTTGAATTTTGTTGAGGATGAAAAAGATGATTTTAAGTTTGAAAATGTCCCAGAAATTAAGCAGGAAGTTGAGGATGAAGAATTTAAACGAATTGAGGTATATATTTTATATGTTGTATATTTTCTAATGTTTCAATTATTCTGACTTGTAGGCGAATCAATCAACAAATATAATTTCTGATCTTATTGAAATTAAAGAAGAGAGTGATGATGTCAAACCTGATGTAGACGTTTTAGAAACGTCCTTAAATAAATTAGCAGGCAATACTCCTATGAAAAAGGAAAGAGGAGCAATTTTAAAATATAATCCTTTAGCCAGGAACCCATTATATGGTGGTGGAGAATTTTGTGTTTATACAGAGTTATATAACCTTAAAAATCATTTTCATCCCACTGTTTCTCTTTTTGCTACAAATATTATTAACGGAGAAAGCATTACGTATAATGGAGATCCTCTTAATGATTTTACACTTATTAGATTTTTGGATCGGTTTGTTTTTAAAAATCCTAAGAAAGTAACTGAAACTGGTAGAGATTTCATGTTTGGAAAAAGAAAATTATACAGACCTAAAGGTATCAAGGCGATATCTGTTAAATCTGATAATTATGCCAAGGAGAGCTCCGAAAATATCCCTGTCGATGAGCTTTTTGTTCATACGTAAGTCTAATTTGATTTTGGTTATTTATACAAATGTTATTACGATGTTACTGTACATAAAATTAAAATTACCTTTGCTTTGTTTCAAGATATTTACAAAAAAAATATCAAGAAATGGGTTCAACAGAAAAGGATGACAGTGATGTAGAGTCGGTCCAAGATGATGAATTCGAAGAAATGTTGGATAAATTATCAGGTCATAAGAATGAAGAAGAAAATGTTGACTACTTGAATGAAATTGGAGAAAATTTGAAAAAAGTTGATAATAAAAAGATGAGTATGTAATGTTTTAAAAAACCTATTATCTTTATATATGATTTCTATGTTTTTGTGTGAGTTCCTGAATGGTTTAGGTTTACGTTTGGTCATCATTGTCTTGACTAAATGTACGTATGTGTTACAGAGAAAAAGGAAAGTGAAGGCGATGATGAGAGCGACGATTTATTGGATGAGGAAGACGAAGATTTTGACGATGACGAGTTTGATGAGGAAGATGAACTAGATCTAGACGAAGACGATAAAGGTAAGTAAAAATATATATTTAGGTAATCTGAGAAGTTATTTTAAATAATTGATTTTTAGAGTTGCTCGGTAATTTAAGTGACGATGAAGATGAAGCAATAGACTTTTCTGACGAAGAACCTACTAAAAAGAAATTCAAAAAAATGTCGGACAAGGGCGATATTATGTCGAACTTTGCATCGGCTGAAGAATTTGCAACACTTTTAGAAGAAGAAGGACAATCTAAGATTAAACCAGGAGGATCAAATGCTTTTGCTAACAAAGATAATGCAGGTAAATTAATATCGAAGGGTTTCGTGAACATACTCGTTTTTCCCACTAGATAACCTTGTTTACATTTTTTTTCAGACATGAAGCAGCTAGCGTGGGAAGAAAATCGAGATAGGTGGTTAAATAAATTCAATAAAACAGTGGGAGGCGGTAAAGGAAGGAAATTTAGTAAAAAACAAAACGATTTCAGTAAAAAGAATAAAAGTGGTAATAAAAATAAGAAAGTTAAACGCTAAACTCTGAAAGCAGTAATTTTAAATTGTTATTAAAGAAATATGTATGTTTATTGCGAAAAAGAAACGTTTTTATTCAACTATACTGTACTGTATGACACAATATATCATATTCTATTTAGTTTTCATCGTTTATTGGTAAACATTGGATGATAGTTAGACTTTAAATAGTAATAAGTTCTTAAAATTATTTAAAATGCCATCGATTTGTAGTATTGTAAAGTTTGGAATGCGGGGAGCAAGAGGTAAGGTTTTAACCAATCAAAGACTATGCGCGATGCTTCTTGCTTTAAAACGGTGCCCTCTCAGGAAATCACAACTTAAAACTTGGCGTGCGTGTTCTCGACATTTTATCGATGGTTAGTTAGTTTCTGTCTGTGAAGTAGGAAGAGTGAGTTAGGCACACATCCCCCTGAGGAGTTGTCTTCCTCTAGTTCATCGTCCATCCTGTCCTTTCCAGGAAAGTAGACAGGTCACTAGGAGGCATCTCCTTTATATCGGCAGGTGTAGGACAAGACTCACCGAACAAACACTCTCCTATTGACGATAACTCCGGGCACTCGCATAAGACATGTCTGACAGATTCATCTTCCTGTTTACACATTTTGCTTAGAGGTATGTCCACTGGCCCTATTGTATGGAGGTGTTTCCTTAATTGACAGTGGCCAGTCAGAAATCCTACCGTTAAACGTAGGTTTTTCCTGGTCATTGCCAAAAATTTTTGCGACTTCAGCTCCCCAGGGTGATCCTGTCACGATTGCATCCCTTGATTTCATCCCATCTCTGGATTTCTACCACTAGTACAGCTTCGATATGAGATTTGAAAGAAAAATACATAAAAAAATTATAGAGGTAGGTATTATACAGGGTGTTTAATTGGGAAAGGGCCTAACTTTAACTGTAGATGAAGATCACTTTGGTGCTTCCAAAAACCTATATTTAATGTGTCTTCTGCACTTTATAACCGAGATACAGGGTGTTTTATAAATTTATCGTATTTCTTTCGAACCTCATAACTTCCGAGTTAAGCTGTATATTTTTTTAAAATTTGGTACACGTAATAACCATTACCTAGAAATTCCATCAAAAGCATCTCCAAAAAGATAATGCAGATCCGGCTTACATTTAGAATAACAAGAGTAAAATACGAGAAATAAATTTATACTTCAAAAAACGTTAAAAGTACTCGTATAAACTAGATAATACTTCAAGTATTTTGAGCAATTTTTGTAGGTTAGACTTGCTTCGTTTGGACAATGTTAACATTTCTTGTTTTCTTTTCATGTCAATCAATAAAAATCTCTCCGTTTTTTGAATTATAAATTTATTTCTCCTATTTTACTCTTGTTATTCTAAATGTAGAAGTGCATAGTTTCCAGATATATATCCTTATACAGGGTGCTCGAAATATTCGAAACATATTGAATGAGTATGTCCTAAGTACGGTCTTGTAATCACATTTTTTAGTGGTCTGTACTCGTAAACATACAAACTCAATTGAATTTCTAGGATGCTTCTCTAGATGCATTAAGTAGATTTCATTTCAAGCTAAAAAATAAAAATAAAACTTCTACGATACCATTGTTAACCCCCAAAAAGTGTATAAATTATAACATTGACGGTCAATTTTTGGTAGTAAAATTGTCTGCGGAAAAATAAAATAAGTAGATTCGATTTTTTATACTCTTTCCAATTATAAAGAGCAATTTTGAAAAAATCTATATACAGGGTGTTGTTTTTAGGAAAGACGAGTTTTGAAATTTTTTGTTAAGCCGGACCTGCATTATCTTTTTGGAGATGCTTTTGATGGAGTTTCTAGGTAATGGTTATTACGTGTACCAAATTTCAAAATAATATACAGCGTAACTCGGAAGTTATTGAGGTTCGAAAGAAATACGATAAATTTATAAAACACCCTGTATATCGGTTATAAAGTGCAGAAGACACATTAAATATCGGTTTTTGGAAGCACCAAAGTGATCCCCATCTACAGTTAAAGTTAGGCCCTTTCCCAATGAAACACCCTGTATAAGTAAAAATAAGGGATTGAACCTGAATCTGTTGCCCTTGACTTTCGCTGGATTCACATAAGGTTACTTCAACCTTGACATTTCTGTTAATATAAGGTAACAATTCTGATTTGTGTAAATCTAAATGTCAAATGTTAAAAAAGAAGAAGAGTGTGTGTCGTCTTTACCATGTTATCTGTGGTCTTTACCTACTCACTCGCGAATTTTTACCTCTTTAATAATTAAATAAGTTACTTTTAACGGGAAGTTGTTTTATTTTATTCGCTGCCTGCTCACAATTTCTTCTTTCTTCTATGGGTAATTTACAAAAATCGACGAAGATATACTTTAGAACCTTAATAGTGATTGTGAACAAGAAATTCCAATATTTAAATGTGGTATTTTATTTTAAAAGCCCAGTCTAACGTATTACTAGGCAATCCAATATCTCCAAATGTAATCACTTGGATTCCGAACGTCCATCAAAGTTCTAAAAATATGGTACTTGGTCATAGGCTTAGACAAGAGATTCTCTAGTCTAAGGTCATAGGATTGCTAAGGGCGCATTGTATCAAACACCTAAACTCGGTTAAATGATAACTGATGTTTAGACTAATTTATTTTATATTTAACATTGATGAATAGACAATAAAATTTATTGAAATAATATGTTAACAAAGCAGTATTTAATCAAAGTTGAGAAACTTCATATAAGTAAGCACCAAGAAGCTTAGGCTGTAAAATAAAAGAAAAATTATGTTTAAACGTTTGTAAAATTTAAGCTATAATGTTCGTGATGTTCAGTCCATCGAAATTTTCTTTGAACAATGGTGTAGATGCATATATCTTCAAACAAAAACCTTTTTGTACTCACCCCATTAAGATAATTTCTTAAATCGATTTTTTCATTTTGCGAATGCGCTCCATCGTCTCCCGCACCTACCGGCAGTAAAAGAATATTTTTTCCAGTGATATTTTGGAAAGTTAACGTTAATGGAATTGAACCCCCCTCGCGGGTGAGATCCGGATATACATCGTAAACATGTTTAGTTGCTTTACTAGCTGCAGTGTAGTGGGGATGATTCGGATCTTCAGTCCATGGATCACCACCACGCGTCATGTACACCTGCGAATTAAACATATTCCGAAATAACATTTATAGACCAAGGTAGAATATTAAAAAGTGAAAAAAAAATAATAGTGGGATGAAACCCATTGTAAAAGGAGAATATTATAAAAATGAAAGGAAAAATAATTTACGGGCGATTTGAGGTCGGGAAGGGGAAGAGTTTTTAAAGGTAAAAAACGGTTTATCTCGATTTCCGGCAAAACTACAAGTCCTATGGAAAAAAGTCAAACGGCAAAGTTGTAGGTAATAAAAAGATCTACAACTTTTGTATTTACACTTTTTTTACATAACCTCAAAATTTATGTGGAAAATTCAAAAAACCAAGTTTTTGGTTTTTTATTTTTATCTTTTGCAAAAAAATATTTTTTTTCACGAAATTTGGTGAAAACTTACCTTTTTATGTCCCAAATGCACTGTAATTTATTTGATTTGAAATATTTATTTTTTCACCGTATTTTGACTTAATATCGAAAAATTATTATTTTTTCACCTTATTTTGACTTAATATCGAAAAATTATCCTAATTTTCAATCGAAAATTCACCCGTTAAAATATCAGCTTTTTTCAAAAAGTTGGTTAGTAAAGTAAAGTAAAGATTTCAACGAACAGAAAGCACACCAACTTTTTGAAAAAATCTGATATTTTGACGGGTGAATTTTCGATTGAAAATTAGGGTGCTTTTTCGATATTTAGTCAAAATAAGATGAAAAAATAAATATTTCAAATCAAATAAATTACAGTGTATTTGGGACATAAAAAGGTAAGTTTTCACCAAATTTCGTGGAAAAAAGTTTTCTTAAAAGAAAAATAAAAAACCAAAAACATTTTTTTTTTCAAGTTTCCACATAAATTTTGACATTATGCGAAAAAAGTGTAAGTACAAAAGTTGTAGATCTTTTTATTACCTACAACTCTTTTATTTGACTTTTTTCCATATAACTTGTAGTTTTGCTGCAAATCGAGATAAACCGTTTTTCACCCTTAAAAGTCACTCTCTTCCCCTTCCCGACCTCAGATCGCCCGTAAATTATTTTTCCTTTCATTTTTATAATATTCTCCTCCTTTTCCAATGGGTTTCATCCTAATATTATTTTTTTTGGTTTCAAAAAAATTATGAACTTATTGGTCAAGAAAAGTAAGGTCATATTTTCAAAACGTTACCTTCATTTTATTAGGACTTCCTCTAGTGCTCCACAATTTATTGACGTAATCCACAACGTACGTACTCGTCTGTAAAGGAGTTTGATTAGGAACAATCCTAACGGAAAACTTTCCTATCACTTTCCGTGGAATGACAGTCTTTGAGCCAGGATCACTAAAAGCCCCTTCTATTCCATGAAGTGACAAACAAGGAAATCTCCAACGGTGCATCAATATATTTTCTTTGTCGTCGTTATGTATCAACTTTTCAGTACCTATGTCATTACGATATTCATTCACATCGAAATCTATATTTTTGTATAGATTAATTTCAGTGTCCGTAAGAGGCGCTACTTCATCGTATATACCAGGTACTAAAATCTTACCGTCTTTGTCTACGAGTTGGTTCAAAAGATATATTAAGTCAGTCATAGCTTCGTGTCTAAAAAATTGGTAATAAAATCTTAAGTAGGCATGAGAAAACAAAAAATTAACCCCTTATTTTCACTAAAAAACCTCAATAAAACATACTTACACCGTTCCCCCGTAAACACCACTATGTAAATCTTTAGTAGCACATTCAACTTCAAGGTAAAAATAACAATTTCCTCGAAGTCCATATGTAATGCAAGGCTTTGTTGTTCCTAACCAATAGTTGTCTGATATACATCCGTAGTCTATATCAGCTAAAAAATTATTTTTTTCTGATTCTAGTAACGCTGGTAAACCTACACTACCACTTTCTTCCATACCTTCAAACACAAATTTTAGGTTTACTGGTATTTTTTCACCAATTGCCTAAAATTAAAAAAAAACTGGTGTGGAACTTTCAATAATACCAAGAAAAACTTTGAGATACCTAAGAATAGAGTATTAAAGTGTCAGCAATAAAATCTAAAGTAGGCAGATGTGGAAAGCTTTGATCTTTAAACAGACTAGATGAATATCCCGCTATACTGACAACACACTTTGTTTGAAGCCAACATCGAAATCAACTCTCTTATTCCAAAACAATTAGCAAATATTACAGGTTCCAATAACAGTGCCGTGCTGTGTGAGGATGAAAATTTATTGAAAATATTCATCTAAGCTTTATTTATCAAGTATTACAGGACATATATTAAGGAGCCACACTAAAAATGAGTTATTGATTGAAAGTATTCGAAAGTGGTATGAAAATAGAGTTCAACTTTTTTAATAAACATAACTATCCATTTTTTTATTAAACAAGAGCGAATTTAAGAAAATTAAAAGTGCATTTGAAACTATTTTTTAACGACCTTTCCAAATCTGTTATTATTTTTTATGAACGGTATTTGGTAAAAAAGTTAGCTCGCGTTTGACAGTTTTGTACAGGAATCCCATATGTCGCTTCTTATAAATAACACACACATAATATAATGAAAGTTATTGGATGATTATTATTTTTAAATAATACATGGCAACATCTGTGGAATCCATAAATAAACATTGTTTATGTTGGCTTCAGATAATATTATCCTAGGTGGTATTTTTCCTTTCCGTCATAATTCATTCGTTTTATAAACAAATTCAATAATACCACATTTGTCATGATTGGGGTTACTAATTTTTATTAATTAAGGGATACAATCATACAGACTAAAGAATATTAAAAGAAAATATGAAAAATGAAATTATTATGTAAAATTAAGGTTTTGCCCGGAGCGCCAAAATGTCTAGGGTCGGCCCTGGTGACACCTACAAAAAGCAAGAAAAAGTATTGCTTCCATAGGAAAACTTTATGAAAAAATGAATTAAAATTTTTAGCTTCAACACCTTATAACTTTGTGTACACTTGTTTACATAGGAAAGCTTCAATCGGAATATTTATGTTACACCCTGTATATTACCTGCCAAATTTAACTATTTACTTACTTTCTTAATAAATTGTTTTGTGAATCTTCAATTACTGAATAAAAAAAAATAATAAAACGAACATAGAGTGTAAATATTTATTAATAAAATATATATATTAATGTTACTTTATTTCCATTTAAAGTCGAGAAACTTCATACAAGTATGCGCCAAGTAATTTAGGCTGAAAAATAAAATATCAAGTTAGCACCATAAAATCAATATGGGTCAAAACATTTCCGAAATAAGCAAAACAGCGCTATACCAATAAAACCGTTCATAAAGCGTGCACTTCACTGGATTTCATTCCTAGTAGACTATAATATTGTTAGAATATTGTACAAAAAAGTTTTTGTTTCATACTTTATCAAAAATATGATCTACTACGAATAGACATTAAAAACATTTGTTTGCAGTCGTAAACTGCATTAGTGTCAGATAGGGACCAGAATTTAAAAAAAAAATTAATTGTTCTTGATAAGGTTAATTAAAAAGTATAAAAATGAATACCCCAAACAGAAGATCAATTTAATTACTTATACAACTCTCTTTCATACTAAAACAATTAGTAATTCGAACACAAATATTTAGATAATAAATATTTGTAATGTCATGAACAACAATAACCTGAATTTATAAATAGAGACGTCAATAAAGCAAGAGAGATTCTTACATTAAACACAATTAAGTTAACAACTGTAGTAATGATTATAAGTAATAGTGATGTTTTATTAAATCGAAACCAATTTTTTAATCAAGCCAATAACCATCCACTACAATACAATAGTAGATAATCAAAGGAGATTCTGGGCCACCATGGGCGTCCCACATTTGGTTTACAAACCCCGTTGTTTTGGTGACTAAGAAAATTAATATTGATAGTGTGCTATGAGGGGGGGGGGAGCGAAGTAGTACGTTGGGAAAGCTACTGTGTTGTGTGACGCACGTGAATCGAGAAATGCAAAAGGGGCACTAGCCTGGCGTGATTAACGACGATTGTTCACGCGAGATCATTCCAGCGGCGGAGCATCACTTTCTCAATAAAATTTAACCGAACGTCGCATGTGTCGTTAATCACGCCAGGCCAGCGCCCTTTTTGCATTTAACGATTCGTGTGCGTCACACAACACAGTAGCGTTCCCAACGTACTACTTCGCCCCCCATACACCTCACAGCACACTGTAAATATTAATTTTCTTAGTCACCAAAACAACAGGGATTGTAAACCAAACGTGGGACGCCCATGGTGGCCCAGAACCCCCTTTGATTATCTACTTACAATAAGCATTAAATCAGTATTTTCTACGTTCACGCAAAAAAAAACTCTATTTAGTGGAAAAACTAGTTATTTATTGCTCTAGTGCAATAAAAACTTTATTGCACTCATCTGTCATTTTACTACAGCGTTTCGTCGTTATAAGAAACATAAACATTCAAATCGAAGCCACTTTTACTCCATTTAGAGCGACCCAAATAAGACATTTTTTGGTTTTTGCTTGAACATAGAAAAAACATTGTATGTAACTCGTGCAAAAAGTGTTTACTGCGCTCAACGTGTTGTCCAACTCGGCCTAACGGTCTCGTCGGACAATTTTACGTCGCATGCAATAAACACTTATTTTTTGCACTTGTTGCATAAATAACAGACGGGTACGAGTTATATTAAAAGGCAGTTTAAAAAAATAAGCTGTTTTTGAATGTTTGTTTACTTTAGGGAGACTGTCACGTGGACTTGCCATATATATCAAGAGAGCGAAAGTGTTGATAAAAATAATTATGTCAGAACTGTCAATAATGTCAATTATCAGAAAGTGCTGTATGAAACTGTACAACGTGACCAATCAGAAGTCTACATAATTGCCAACTTAAATTCATATCGATCCTTATGGTTTTTATATGAATATTGACAGGCTGTCATTTAAAAGATTCAATTGTTTCCCAAACCAAAATGTCCATGTTAAATTATTTAAATTAAACGTACAGGGTTATTCATTATAAATGTACCAGCCCCTACCATAGTTATTATTGTAAAAACAAAAAAACTTTTGGAATAAAAGTTATGTGGTTACTAACTAATTTTATTATAACGTTAACAAAAGTACAGTGGCGTGCGCAGTTTAGGGGCCACAAAAAAATTATTCGTTTTTTTAAATGAGACCATATATATATTATTGAATTTTTGAAAAGATGTTTTTCTTCTGATTTCAAAAATATACCATATAATTGTTTATTATTATTATTCTTTTAAAGATCCCCTAAATACGAAATTAATTTCAATACTACTTACTCCGTTATTGTAATTTTTAACATCAATTTTTTCATTTTGGGAATGAGCTCCGTCATCACCTGCTCCTACCGGTAATAAAAGAATGTTCTTTCCGGTAATTTCTTGGAACGTTATCGTTATCGGAATAGAACCACCTTCACGGGTAAAATCCGGTTCGACGTTGTATACGTATTTAGTAGCGGCACTGGCAGCAGAGTAGTGGGGATGTTTCGGATCCTCTGTCCAAGGTTTGCCAGCATCTCTCATATAAATCTACAAGCAAAAAATTGTTATTACAATAAGACAAATCAAAGTCGTAAGTGGTATTACCTTCATTTTGTTTGGACTTTTTCTATCGGTCCACAGTTTAGTGATATAATCTACAACGTAATGTTCGATCTGTTCGGGCGTTTGATTAGGAACGATCCTGATAGAAAATTTTCCAATCACTTTTCTGGGTATAACAGTCTTTGAACCAGGATCGCTGAAAGCTCCTTCTATACCGTGAAGTGACAAGCTGGGGAATCTCCAACGGTGCATCAGAATCTTCTCTTTAATTTCGTTATGCATTAATTTGTCAGTGCCGACATCTTGGCGATATTCGTTAACGTCGAATTCAATTTTTTGGTAAATTTCATCTTCAGCTGAACTTACAGGTGCTACTTCGTTATATAAGCCTGTAACTAGAATTTTTCCATCTTTGTCGACTAATTGATTCAAGAGATATATTAGGTCAGTCATGGCTTCGTGTCTAAGAGTAAAATCAAAATGGTTATTATGTGAAGTACGATTTAAGTTACACGATATACTCACACAGTACCACCATAAACTCCACTGTGTAAATCTTTGGAGGCACATTCCACTTCGAGAGAAAAGTAGCAAATACCTCTAAGGCCATAAGTGATGCAAGGTTTCGTTGTTCCTAACCAATAATTATCAGAAATGCATACATAATCTGTACCAACTAAAAAATTATTTTTTTCTGATTGCAACAATTCTTCTAAACCTTCACTACCACTTTCTTCCATTCCTTCAAATACGAATTTTATATTCACAGGCACTTCTTCTTCAATCGCCTGAAAAATAATAATTTTTGCACAAACAATAAATAATTTACAAAGAATAGTAAAGTTTGTTAGTGGTTGTAATATAACAGTGTTTCCGTTATTATCTTTTTTTTTATACAGATACATTTATTTTATGAACAACTAACTAGTTTTTTGGTAATTTAGGTTAGGAGGAAGTAATAATAAATGAAAATAGTCCCTCATCTATCAATCCAAATGTCTGTATTAATTCCATTACTTGTATTGGTGAATTTAACAGTTTTGTAAATTATTACTTTACTTACCTTAAATGAGTAATTTTCAAATAATGTATGTTTCATTAAATTTCACTAAACCTGTACAAAATAAATGTATGCTTTCAAGAAATAACAGCAAAATAAAACACCTGTATGTTAATTCAGTGATATGTTTCTGTGTCATCAATTATTGATAATCTTTACATTTAAATACAACATAAGAAATGGGAAATCGGATATTTCTAATATATAATTAAGTCAATATTTAGTTTTTAATATACCTGGTACGCTTCAATTGCATGTATCCAACATAAAACTGGTCCTTTATCATCAGAAGCACCTCTTCCATACAATTTACCATCCTTTTCAGTTAATACAAAGGGTTCAGTATCCCAACCATCACTTTTATTAGCAGGTTGCACATCTAAATGACCATAAACTAGAACAGTCTTCTTCTGTGGATCGTTACCCAAAGATCCCAGTAGGACAGGTGGTAGAGCTAAAGTTGTGCCATCGGGCAATGTTTGAGTACCAACATCACGAAGTTCAGTAGTTGCTCCTAAATCATTTAAGCGCTGAGCTGCCCATTCGAGTTGTTTGCATATTTCCCCTCTTTTATTGGGCAATGCTGATACTGATTCAATAGCTACAACTTGTCTTAAATTTTCTATGTATACATCTTTATGATCTTCAACATATCTAGAAAAAATATTTATTGCAATTAATAAATGTTGATAATTTTTTTAATTTTAATATCCAGTAGCTAATAATTTATAAAAATAACAATGCTTTAACACAGATGATTACCAACACCTTTATATATGTTTATACAATGATAGTTAGATAGTTTTTAGAATTCTAAAAGTACTTGATTAAAGTGTTTACCATAAAATTATTTATTGAATTAGAAATTTCATACATAAGTATTTATGCAAACAAATAGCATTACAGTTTGAAAGATAATAATGATAAAACAATTAATATGATGCAATGCTATGTAGAACAATAAAGAATTTATACAATGTTGCATAGAGCTGTTTATTTATCTCCTAATCAGTGACCTACAATTTATCAGGGACAACAATGATTGATTACAATTTATCAGAGACAACAATGATTACTAATTCAAATAATTTTATAATAATGTGTTTCAATCAATAAACAGAATACTTGAATAACCCGCTATACTGACAATGCACTTTGTAACCAACATCTAAGTCAAATCTCTCATTCCAAAACATGCATAGCAACTATCACAGATTCCAATAACATTGCCTATATCTAGTATTTATGATTAAATTTAAATAATGGCTACATCTGTAGAATCCACCAAAATAAATCAATAAACTTTCGACATTGTTATTGTCTATCTATGCTCTTTATTCGGAGCAAGGAGACTTATATCTAGTCTCCATGATTTGGAGATATACTGTAATTGATGGATTACCTCTCTATATTAAAGGCACCTGCTATTACTGATTAAATTGCAATTAATCTTTGTTTTATAGTTTTGTAAATGAAAAAAATCATTGTTTATTACCCTATTGTTTTTAGTTATCTTTTAATAGGTGCAATCATTCTGTAAGCAAATGTTAACTTTTAAGGCATTGTTAAAAATTAGAAAATCTGCCAACTCCATTTTACTATTCTATATGCATAATAAGCTTAAAAATATTCACGGAAAACTCTTAATTGGACACCGTACCTGTTAAAATTTAAATCCTAATCTTGACTATGTATAGGTAGATTAAAACATTTCTAATAGCGGAAGCTTCGTCAAATATAACGACTTGCCGTTAATTTTTAACTACTTCTTATAGAATCGACCCTAATAACGACTTATACTAAAGTTAAAAAGTATAAATGTAAATTAAGTAGGTACTCACTTAAATAATTTCGATAATGGTCCAGGAAGGTTCATTGTTTCAGACATGACAAGATATAAAATTACATACAATATTATCCAGAATGCACAACAGTAGTCTGTATGATTGCTTTGCTGCCACCTAATATACGTACCCCTCAACCACTTGAATTAATTATCTATAATAAATAAATTGAACTTTCAACTTAATAAATTATTAACACAAATGATCAGATCTGAAAACGCCTCTCTTTTCTTGAAACAAAACAGTGATTCAGCTGATTGGTGGAGATCATAGATAACCAACTGCATAGATAACCCATGGAAATAAGAAGTTCTAAACAATGAAGGACATCGACAACATAGAACACAGATAATATGTTCAGCATGCGCAAAAGTATAAAAGTAAAAGATTTTTCCATAGACAAAATAAAATATTTCTCTATGGATTTTTCGATATCAGTCATTACTTTTAATGAAAGTTTATGATATTCAGACCTGGGGTAAATTACCTGCACATGTAGTAATTAGTTCAGAGAAGAAGACCGAAATACATTTAAATTTTCCTAACCATAAAATAAATAATTTGAAGATTTTACAAAACACATTGATACAAGACAATGAAAACATTTGAGATTGTTACTGGTACTTACGAAGAATTTTTAGTGGGATATGATTTTTTTGAACAAGTATGTACCACCTATAAATAGATTTATAAATTAACTAGTTTTTTTTCAATTTTTCCAAGTTGAATAAAATATTTTTTCATTTTAGTAATAACATAGGAAAAGTTTTCCAAAACTCAACCTAGAGTTTTCTTACTCATTATTCCTGCTGAAACTTGTGCACTCATATTTTAAATAGTTATTAAATATATATAGAATTTAATTTTTTTAGCAAGCACGCTTGGTTCAGAGTTTTGCATCCCACGACCACACTGCCAGTTTGCGTGCTTTAGCAACATGTGATAACTATGTAGCTTCTGGAGGTGCTGATGATCGTATAATTATTTACGATTTCAGGACAAGAAAAGAGCATTGTATGTTGTCGCATCATAATTCTACTGTTAATTGCCTAGATTTTACTCCCAATCATTCTCATTTAATTTCTGGTAGTCAAGATGGAGTATTGGCAATTACAAGAGTAGGTAATTGGCAGGTCAGTATGTAAAACAATGTACATTAATATTATTTCATTTGGTTTGCAAGGTAAACTAAAATGACATCGATTTTTTTAGGTAGAAAAGCTTTGGGATAAAGCTCATAAAGGTTCTGCAATAATAGATATTGCAGTACATCCTACAGGCAAATTAGCACTAACGTTAGGAGGTGATAGTACTTTACGTACTTGGAATTTAGTTAAAGGCAGGCAAGCATATGCAATAAATCTCAAGAGCAAAAGTAAAGATGCAAAAAGTATAATCAAAATATGTTGGGCAGTAGATGGAGTTAGATTTATCCTTTTTGGGGGAAAATACACAGAAATATGGAGCATTGAAACAGGTGGTATATTACAAGTCATAGAACATGAAGTAAAAGTAACCAGTTGCATTTGGTATTCGCCTAAAAAAATACTAATTGGATATGAAGATGGAAATATTTGCTTAGTTAAGTTATCTACACTAAAAAAGAATGTACAAAAAGTTCACAAAGACAGGGTTAAAATATTGACAAAATATAATGACTGGATAATTTCTGGCTCTAGTAATGGAGAAATAAAAGTGTGTAATAAAGCCTTAGAAGAAGTATGTAAAGTAAATTCAGGATGTAGAATTACTTCATTAGTTACAATAGAGCCTCTGCAAGTTAAAAAGGAAGATTCAGATGAAGTTGTTGCTATTGAAGAAGATAAAGAACAAGAAACAGAAGCACCTAAAAATGGCAAGAAAAAAAGGAAACTGCCAAGTATCAATAGTCCTGAACAAAAAAGTATAAAAATGACTAAAGTTAATGTGTCGACTACGAAAAAGAAAGAAAAGATAAAGTTTGTTAAGAACGGTTAAATAATTCTAGATTGTGAATAAAGTTTTCATTATTTTTCAAAAATATTTAATATAGGGGATCATCAACATAATAAATTCCATATTTTATCACACAAATTATGATTTGTGTAGCTTAAAATTGGCAAGATAGTATATTACGAGTGTCACTATAAAAACCTGCCATATGAGAATACATCAGATGCAAATACATTTTAAATGTAATACGTAACAGCTCGAATAAAGTTCACAAAATATTTTTTTATTAAAGCATATATTTACTTTCACTATATAAAATAAAAACTTGCTATCACAACATTCAACTATCACGAATCATACAGTAAAAAATAAATATCTTGCTTAAGGCATTCATTACAATGCATGTAGTACAAGCAACAAATTTTATTGAAACAACTTTTGGTACAAAAATATTAATCACTAAAATGTTATGTACAACAATGCTTTTACTGGAATGGATGCAAAAAGAATTATTCTTTCAATTTCAAATATCTGAATTATTCCATGTTTATTGGATTGAATGTTTATATACTTTCAATGACATATGTCTGATAGGAGCCTATATTTGTGAGTGATAACTACCAAAGAAACATTATTCATTTTTAAATTAACTTTCTGTTAACTGCAAAATACAAAAATGATGATAAATTTCAATTAAAATGGTTGGCTAGTTGTTCTGGCATTAATTTTATCATAGAAACATTCAATTTCCAAACTTTTGAAGGCAAGTAAGCTTTTCAAACACTAAATAATAATCCTTTCAAGTTATTCGTTCTAATACTACTTATCACACTACTTTTGTAGACATAAAATAATCACTTTGACACATTTTAACACTACTACTACTCTGTGAAATCCAGTACGATATTAAAGGCATGTCATACTTATGAATTTCTAAAGTTCGTATCAACTTTTCACATGGATTTGAGCTCCAACTAAGAACACATGATATATTAAACCAATACATAACAAAACTTTTAATGTGGTGGTATAAGGAAGAATTTGATATGGTTGTATCTTCTAAAGCTTGTTTAATAGATGTATGAAGTTTGGGGAGAGTTTTTGGCAATGTGCCATGAAAACTAATATTCCAATTTTCGGATGTTTTAGATACACAACACAGTTTTTCACCGTTTGGTAATTCAAATCCTATTGGTAACAATTCTTGAAAATATCTTAGGATGTCTGAGTTTTTCTCTTCAATCTTTATTCCAGTTAATGTACAATAAGACACTGTATCATAAACAATATCAGGCATTTCTAATTTCAGGTTTCTTAATTTTTCAATTGATGGACAATCTATAGGACAAGTTGGAATGTTGTGAGGGATGTTTCGAAATATTTTTGCAGTTAATAAAAAGACAAACCACATGTGAAGTTGAGCAAAGATGTTGCGTTCACCTATTAATTCCGAGAGAGATCTTAATACTTTATCAACTTCTCTGTTAGATGTTATTTCTACTAGATTGAACTTATCAGCTTTTTGTTGTAAATCTTCACTAATTCTCTTTAAATTCATTTCCAAAAAATCATAGTGGCTCAGTAGAGAAATCTGCAATTAATATGTTATACTAACACAATAATATTATTAAATTAAGAAATATTTTAAAATACATTTTAATTTAATCAGTGCCATTTATTTATTTTTAAGTCCTACATTACCTGATGATTTCCAACTACAACAATACAATATTTTCTTCTAAATCCCCTTGCAAAGGAATCTTTTATACTAAATACATGGGCTATGATATGGCCTCTATGGTTGTCTCCAAAATACATTGTTCCTGAAGTTCTTCCATTCTGCATTACCATCTATAATTTTATTTCAATCATGGGTCTTGTACAATATAATAAACTTATTTTAAGCCTAAATTATTTGTTAAAACATGCACATATTGTTCCCTCTCATTTAGAGATATTATATATAACCACTTACTTCAACACTAAGACTTCTTAAAACAGCATCTTTTAATAAATGAGCTGTGTCAGAGTCAAATGATGTTCTTGTGGTAATGTATTGCTTTTTTTCATCTTCACAAACATATACTGTATCTTTATCAATTGATTTACAAGTTGGGCAAATGGGACCACCGTTAGATGAATGGTTTTCTGGAATTTCGTCAAATGCACTAGTACATAAAATTACACAAGGGCCGTGACTATCACAAAAATGACCCATAGCAATTACAACTTCCATACCTTAGAAAATATTGATAATAACAAACATTTTCTGTTGAGTAAATTTATGAGTCACGATCACATGAATTTGTTTTAAAAATAGAAAAATCACGAGATTTTAAAATGAACGGTTTTCGACACCTCTTCTATTTTTACCATAATTGTTTTCAGTATCTAAGAATTTTAAACTTAGACAATTTGTCTACGTAATCAAGTTCAACACTAGATGAATTACCAGAAAATTTTGAATTTCTTGACAAAGCCAGAGTGAACCAAATTCCTATTTCTCGTCTTACATTTTATTTGTTGTATAAACTGACAGATGACAGCCTGCCTAAGTATTCAATCTACTTACTTTGACAAGAAGAAATGCCTTGATTTTCAAGTAAATACTCTTTTTTCTGTGAATTACAACAAAGAAGAATATTCACACCGGGTAAATTATCTCCAGTGATATTACTCATTAAATTAAATAATAAGAAATTATACGTCGCTTCTTTCTGTGAACCACAACAACGAATATTGGGTAGACAGAAGAAGAATAATTCTAATAAATGTTTATTTTGACGATATATATAATGCTCGCTAAAAAAATATACTAAAAATATAATTTACAATAACTATTTTCTTGAAAATTCTCAGAATATCGTGGATTATTAAAAATGTACTTGTTGATATTTAACATACCGTTTTTATAATTGCTGAGTTTGAATTCTGTCAGGGTGCAGCTAGTGCAAAATATCCTGTAAGCCAGTGGGAAATATTTTCTGTTACGGTTGAAGACTTTTTGACCGATTACTTATATTTACGTTAGGTGGATACATTGTATAACACAATGCAATGACTCCAAGCCCATGTTGGCTGATATGGCCTGGAAAATGGAGAACCTATAATTCAAAAGAAACTCGTTTTTGGTGTGAAAAAATAAAAAATATATTTACATTAAATGTTACTTTCACAAATCGTTCTCATCCAGTACAATTATAATATCACCATCTTGAACAGAATAATAATTAAGTTCTTTCAATTCATCACATAATTTAATTCTAATATTAGCACTGGTATAAATCAAGGTAGGACGATCTTTAAGTTTAAACATTTTCTTTATTAAAAGTATAAGTTTTTGAATTGGAATATTCTGTGGCAAACTCTTTGTTTTTTCTATTTTATTATACTGTATAGTTATATTCACAAGCGAGCTTTGAATAATGTTAGGTTTTATTATCAATTCAGACTCTTCTGGCAAACCGTACACTAAAACAAAATAATAAGTTAGTCGTAATCCCAAATATGACTAGTTTGAATTTTAAATTAAAAAAAATTAATCTTTATATATAAATAATTGCGTAATACTTACTGTCAATTAACTGGAGATACCTATTATGTTCTATTAAAAAATTATTTCTATCTATCGGGTTTTTAAGGTTCATCCATTGTAAAGCGTACTTTTTAATATAATCATACTCTGCACCTCTCCGTTCATCATCTGTGATTTGTCTTCCATTTAAGCTCTGAAATAAATAAATTAGACATCCATATTATTATGTATCTGTAATTTTTAGGAGGTTGGGTTAATACTCACAGCACTTGAAACCCAATAAGTGAATTGAAAAATATCAATTTACTTACCTTCAAATTTTTTATTTTTGCTATTATAATTTGTTCTCTTGTAGCCAGACTTTCGGTTTCTAATATTGGATTTTTTAAAAATCTGAGATGCCTAAAACCTGCCAATTTATTCAGTTCTCCTATAGACTTCCACTAAAAAAACATATATCAAATTAGAAAATACAACTAATAGTTTATAAATACATATCTCAGTATCATTTAATAGATTTATCGCCCTTTGACTTTTAATTGAGGTTCAACTCATTTTGGCATAGAATCAACAAATTTTTTGCAATTTACTTAGATGTTATCATCTTGAAACCACACCTGCATGACCAGCACACGGTATGGTGCTGAATCTGGAAGATTGGTTTGCCAACTGCTTGAACTTATTTTATTTCTCAAAACAAACACATTTGTGACATCTTAATATTTTTCAATTTGATGGGCACATAAATGAAAAACTGCAGCAAACTTTTTGCCCATACCTTTCTCTTTTGTACACATCTATCAACTTGAAAATTGAGAACTCAAATTCTTTTTAAATACTCACCTCACTTAGCAAATTGTCACTTATAGTAATTGTTTCGAGGTTTTCAAAATAGTTAATAGGTATTACGTTTTCTTCAAAATGTATACTTTCTAGTTTGACATTTTCTATTGTCAAGTGTTCTAAGTTTTTCATAAATCTAAGATTCTTAATTTCTTTCCAATATTTGATATCATTTCCTTCCAAATCTAAATATTTTAACCTTTTAAAGTTGTGATCTGATCCCACTGCCAAATTTGTTATATGATTGTAAGGCACCCGAAGTTCTTGAATATTTGGAAAAATAGATGAAATTTTGTTGATATCTTCAAAAGTGAGTTTCATCAAACCACAAATTAAAACAGTGATATTTGGAAAGACATATTTCTCCATGTTTTCAGGCATGGATAATATATTTTCACTAAAATATAACAACGTTTATATTAGAATCAGATTTATAAAGACATCTCTATTTTAAATTGGCTAAATATTTTACATCTTATTAAAATAATCTTACCTTACATTTATCCAATAGAGATGCTGTAACTGTGTACAAATACTGAATATATCATCCCAACTAGATAACAAATTTTTGGATACATCAATTTCTCTAATATTGGGACACAAAGTAACCAAATCTCCAACTGAACTAACATTTTGAAGTCTTACATTTACAACTTCTAGTGATTTAAAATCCCTAAAATGGCAAAAAATATATTAAAGATGTATGCAAAAGTGACATGGGTGGTTATTTGCCTTTGTTTTTCTGCAACTTCTTCAAACCCCACAAACTGTAGGAATGGGGCATTGATTTTTTGTTGAAATTTTAGTATTTCTTCTTTATTTTTCTTTGCAGTATCTTCATTATCTATAAATCCATATCTTGCTTTAATTGAATCAATTACTTTTTGACCTAGATTAACTTTTTCCTTTCTTATTAGTGATCCAGATGTAGGAAATCTGTATAAAAGTTTAGTTATTATACTAATTCATGTTGTTAACAATTCAAGTTAAAGTAGATTTTTTTTGTATAAAAAGGTTCAAAACTAAAATCATAACACTGGTGAAAAACTTTTTAAAGGAAATAGGGAATAGTTTTTGTGAATGAGATATGATTCAAGTGGGTATTTTATGCATTGATGAATTTACTAACAAATTGCATCTCAAGAAAAAAGCATTCACCTAGTATTAAAGTAACGAATTCCATTCACTGTTCCGTTATGTTTACCACGTTCTTCATCATCCCAATCAATACCAAGCCAGTTTCCGGGATGCCCTTCTACAGATCCTACATATTTAATTGTTCCAAAATTGTTGTTGCATTCTATCCTCTTTCCTACTTTAAATACTGTGTCCGAAGTTTGGGCGACCATGACTTTTATTATTTGTTTTAATGTAGAAAATATGAGTAATTTATTTTGACAACTATCTTCGTAAAAACAACTTAACCTAGGCAGACGAACATATTTTTCTTCTCTTTTATTCATACTTTCCAAAGTAGTATAAAAGTCTAAAAAGACAATGGTAGTATTTTATTTTGTCTTCGTGTGACTGAAATTGGTTGTGCTCATAGATAAAAGATTATATATATTGTGCTCTATATTCATTTCACGAAATATCTTCTATCATGAAGATTAAAACTCGAAAAGCCGAATGCATTGAACCAATGAGAATAAAATACTAGGGACAAGCAACTGCATCAAAATGCACCTTTATTGTTCGAAGACACCGAGTATATTTTATATTATTTATATTTCTGTTGTGGAATTTGTTATTTGTGGATTTTTTTCAATAATATGAAAATATTCTATGGAATTAGGGCTGAAACAATTAATTTTTTGATAAATTATTATATTTTTATCTGTGTTCGAGGTAATTCTTTACCGATATGGTATTCTATGGTCTCGTTTGTTGGTAATTTGTAGTAACTTTTAGTCTCTAAGGATTGGCTAAAATCTGTAAACCATCTATCTATCAAAATTATTTTATGTACTGTAAACAGAAAATACGTAAAAGTTTATCATTCGTATATATTAAATCAACAAAAAAATCCGTTATAAATATTTTAACTTTACTATGAAGCGTAAGGGTGGCCGAAAAGTACAAAAGTCTGAAGATGATTCAAATGGTGTAGAAGACAAATTTGACGAGAATGGAGGCTCCACCGATATTGTAGAAGAGGAAGAAATTGAGGTGGAACCCAAAGAAAAAAAACGAAAGTCTTCAAAATCAAGTAAGAGGAATGTTTCGTTTACTTCAAAAAAGAACGAAGCTCCTCCAATCGAGTCTGATCCGTTAGAAGATATTGACGATTCAAAAAAATCAAAAGATGTAAGTAGAATTGTCAGATAAACAACTGCTTAAATTTGTGACGTGTTCTGGTATTGTGTATTTGGCGGTTGTATTGAAGTTGTATACTGGGAATTACCTTTCAAAATTAACAAGGAACTCAGATTCCATTATTTGAGAAATTTCATAAATAGTTGTTAATATATGTTTAATGTCATAACTATTCATTATATTCTATTTATAGATTGGATAATTGAATTATTTAGCTGAAAACAATTGTTTATTAATAAAATGAAAGTTATAATGTGATAATCTTTCACAGAAAAAGAAAAAAGTTCGAGATGAAAGCAGTGAAGATGATCTTCAGAATGATGAGGATGATGAGACTCAATATGAGGTATTTATTTTTTATAGACATTATTTGAAACTATTGTAATCTGTATATTTTCCAAATTAATTGTTTATTTATGTGAATTCCAAGATAAATGAATATATTTTTCATTCAAAATTTTAAGGTTGAAAAAATAATGGAAGAAAAAATGATAAAAGGAGTACGTCATTATCTTATAAGATGGAAAGGCTATGAAGAAGAAAGTGATACATGGGAACCTGAAGATACATTAAATTGTCCTGACATTATTGCAGACTTTAAAGAAAATAAGAAAAAAAGCAAAGGTAAAAAAGATAAACATGCAAAGAAGGTTATAAAAGATGATTCTTCCGAATGGGATGAAAATGAAGACTTTGAGGTGATTTCAGAATGAATCTTTGTATGAAAATAAAAATTATTTATTGTATTTTTTAGGTTGAAAGAATACTTGAAGTACATCATAGAAGGGATGGTAAAAGAGAATTTTTAGTTTCATGGAAAGGGTATTCAGCAAAGGAAAATTCCTGGGAACCAGAAGACAATATGAATTGCAAAGATCTTATAGAGAAGTTTATGGCTAAAGTTGAAGTAGCAAAAAGCTTTGAAGACAAAGATTTGCGATTAAACAGAAAACGAGTACAACGACTTACCTACAATACACCTGAATCTAATCGTCGTCTTAGCAAAAGGATGAGTGGCAAAGAGAGGTACTTGTAAATCGTTAGCAACAAATTTTTTTATAGGATATAAGAGCTTTAAAATATTCCATTGTTTATTTCATATTCATACATTTTTTTTCTCCAATCTGACGCACTGTTTGTAATAAAGGATTTTCTGGTGGTGGCGTACTTTCTAGGATCAAAAGTTCTACTTGGTTAAACAAATACCTTTTGTTTTTTGTAGGGTTCAGTATCATGAAGCAGACGAATAAAATTAAGACAACCTATTTGTAAGTTGAGATAATATACCTATTAAAAAAAATATATATTATCACAATATAAAAATTTTAATTTTTTTGTTTTGAAAATAAATAGGAGAATTTTTTAATGGTTTTGTTTTAATTTAGATGTAGAACAACACATGTATGTATTTGTGTTTATAAGTTTGAAAGTATACATTTTGTTTTCAATTTTTGTCTAGTAAAAACATAAATCTGAACTTTTTGTTGGTTTATTTTTTTGTTCCTTTGATTAAGCCTTTAATACATGGATTAGTGCCCATAATACAGCAAATTTTACCAGGACACAAAGCTTAAATCTTTAAGTGTCTGGTTGCTAGGGACAGTGATCTTGATTTGACATTGATAACAGTATCAGCACCTATCACACACTGAAAAAACTGTCTTAATAACACACTGCGAAAAATAGTTTAGCAATAATTCAAACAACTAAACTTAAATGCAATTTAAACAGTTCCATTTCAAATAAATAAGAAAACTACACAAATGGAATGAAAGAGTAGAGAAATTATTATTGAAATCGATTTACATTCAGTTATGCAGCATACACACTGGAGGCTGTGTGTTCTGTCGCTTTTCTGTGAGTGGTCACACTCAGCGTATGATTAACCACAGGGCACAGTGGGCAACTGCCCAGGGGCGAAAAAATTTCATGATTATTTAAATCATACTCGTTAAAGTGGTAAAAGAAATGTGAATAGGGAAATTATGTTTCATGTTTATATACCACGAAGTGCCAAATGCGGCGCGGTATCCATTGTCTTTTTGTCGGAAGCCGCGTCGGAAAAATCCCGCACTGGCCCATTCGATGACTTTCACACGCCCTGTATGAATAGTGCTAAATTTAGCATAAAATTAGTAATTTCAATGCCAAAAAACATAAAGTTGCCAATTTTGAAGACGATGCTGCTTGAAATCACAAAATTATTAAGGAATTTCAAATTAAAATTCCAGCTTTAAATAACCTGTATCTCATAAACCTGCAACATTTGTATAAGACATGTTAAGCTTTCCATTCTTTTCTATTTTTTGCTTGTTTCCCCTCTTTCCTTTAATATTTTGGCTATGTTGTTATCCCAGGATTCTTTAGGTCTACCTGTTTCTTTTAACAATCACCTTTGCTTCCCATACATTTTCAACTAGTCTGGTATCCTCCATTCGCTGTAGATGTCCCCACCAGTTCACTTGTCTTTCTTCTATATAATCTAGCATGATTTTTATTTCTAGTTCCTCTCTTATATCCACATTCTTTATTCTGTCTCGTTTCGTTATTTCTTTCACAGATCTCAGGTAATTCATTTCTATAGCTTGTATTCTACTCTTCATTTTTTGGTCCAGTACCCACGTTTCGCTGCCATAAGTAAGTATTGGTCTAAAAACTATTTGGAATACTGTAATTTTGGTTCTTTTTGAGATTTCCTTATTAATAAATCCAGGTTTCAGCATGTGGTATGTTTTTGATATACATGTTAGTTACAAAACTTTACCATCTACTGTCCTAGTGAAAAGTAGCTTATTTCAACAGCTTATAACTTTTATACATCTTTACCAAAATCCTTTACTAAAGAAAGATATAAATTGATCTATTGATAGAGGGTAATTAATGAATTGTAATATTGGTGGAATAAAAGGTTAAATGAGTTTATAAACAATTTTTTTTTTATAAAAACATAATAATTTACTTAAATCATTTCATCCCTTTGGGAGAATAATGAAATTATTAAAGCAAATGCCCAATACTTCTATAAAAGTTGGGATGGCAGTACGTAGAAAACTAAACGGCAAATGTGTTGCAGAAAATTAATAACAGAGCACCCAACATTCAGCAACAGCAGCACCACTTAATATAAGTGTAGCTCTACATAAACTAAAGAATAAAGTAGCAGGTACTTCTTCGTTAAAGTAACTTTCATAAAAATATCAACCCTATTATTTCAAATAAAGAATTGTATCCACTATCTGTGCTACTTGTTGAAGCTTTTTCTTCCCTTTGGTTTTAAAATTTCTATCTAAAATCATCATTTGGCACATATACTTGTTTTTCTTGGATTATTTCGTCTTCTGTAATAGCAAAAGCATGTCATGTTTCAGGGTGCTTTAAAATTTGTAAAACATAGTTACTCAATTCATGTGCTAAATGTCCATATATTCCAACTGAAATTGGAGTTTTAAAGCTACAATAGATATTCAATAAATTAGTGTTTTATAGATATATTATTACTTTATTACCTCAAAGGTATTTTAACTATATCTACTCTGCACATAGCAGAGTGCAGATCATATGTATCTGGATAGTAAGTAGGATATAATTTGGACTCTGAAACGCACAGATCAGCATCTCCAATGCTAGAAAGAAATTTATGTTCATCTGTATTTAAGTAGCTGGATGTAATTTATTTACCTTGAATTCAGAGATATAACAATACTTCCCGAATGGTGTATATAATAGTATATAAAACTCTCATTTCCAACCACTCCTTCTTTATATCCTAATAATTCAGAACCACTGTGATCATAAGGACTTTCATCATAATCTGCTTTAGAAAAAAGCTAAACAAAACAATTTGAAAGAATTAAAGACTAAGTAAAAAATTCACTTACTAATGAGGAAAGTAGTTTTATAACTAGGTGGATTATAACTATATTATTAATGGAATATAATTATTTAAACAATATAATATATAAATACCCAAATTTTTGTGAAACTGTTGTGCATAGACAAAATTATTGCTTAGAATATTCTTCTTTCTTTAAAAATATTTAGCATCCACGATTCTATTATACATCCTGGATATATCTATAATAAAATATTTCTCCTGTATAAGCCAGGTAAATTATCCCCTGTTAAAGAAAAAGAAGAAGTTAACAGATATTCCTTAGTATCTTCTTCTTTCCATGAAACGCAGAATCATGTGAAGGTAAAATATCCCTTCTAATAATAGTTAGACTTTAGATGTTAATATTTTGTTGATATTTGACATACGATTTTTTGTAATTGTTGATTTTGTATTTGTTTGTTCCTGATTGTATCTATATTTTTATAACTGCACTTTGTTAGTAAAGACAAACTTCTAGCAGGGTGCAGCCGGTAGAAAACATCCTGTAAGCCGGTGGGGAATATTTTCCGTCGGTTGTAGATTTTTTGACCGATTTATTATATTTTCTACTGGCTGGGGTCATCTTCCAGCCAAGGGGGGACAAACTTCCATCTACGCAAGGTAACTTTCAGCCTTAATTGCTTAACTTTTCTAAAGACATACCTAAGTAAGCTATGTCGTTCCTCATTTTTCTAAATATTGTCCTGGCTTTCTTTCACAAGTTGGTTATTTTTCAAAAGACATAGGTAAGCTATGTTGTTCTTTTTTTATTGTCCTCCCTTCTTTACTTGAGAATGATTAAAAAAAATTTGCATTTCAATAAAAAATATAGGTTACCCAATCTGAAACATTAGAATATCTATTCAGATTAATAAAAGGGTTAACTGCAAATTTTGTTAGTATCACATAATTAAGCAATTTAAATTCTGTCAGCATAGGACTTTAAAATATATAAAAAGCTTTATCGAAAAAAACTATTCATTGGTAATTTTTCGGTACTCAATTAAAATGCTACCTTTGCTCACTTATTTTTGTTGCGTATTTGCTATGGCTTACGGTAAGTGTTTCTATTTTTAAATTTTACCCATTTACTAGACAATTTATAATCTTACTTCGAGTTTTCACCAAAGCGAACATTTAAGACTATAATATTTAGTTTGTAAATGAAGTCAATCGATCCTTTGACAACACTGTGTTGCGAAACAATTGTAATTGTAACAATAATTGTTAGTATTGCAGTAGAAATTAAGTTTCTTAAAAATCGAAATTTATTTAGTTGTACATTTTCCTGGATTCAGAAATATAAATTGAAATCCACATTTTTTACACTGTTAATAACTAAAATGGAATTTATTACCAAATTCTCAGGATTTTATTTAGGAAATATTTAACTAAGTAAAATTTTTCCGCCGAGTGTACATGCGTTTATTCCGCGGGACTGAGATATCTCCCTCTCGCTTCTTTGTTTGCGCATCTCAGAGTTGAAATGAATTTGGTAGAGATGAACAAAATTTTAATTGTAAATAATTTGTAGCTGATGGTCGAATATCAAATGGAACAGACGCAGAAGAGGGAGAATTTCCGTATGCTGTGAGTATTTAGGTATTCTTGATGCAGAATACAAAAAATAATTTTATTTAAAAAAGTATATTGGATACATTATTTTACTGACATCTCACTAAACTAAATTGTACTTCAAAGATATAAGATGCGTGAAATATGGAGAAAATAATAGAATCTCTTATTATGAATATTTTTATTCTGAATATACCGGGTTGGGATAAAGTATGGAGCCAAGTAAATATCTTTTAAACGAAAAGAACGATATATATGAAAATTTGCAGGTAAGTGCAATGGAACAAAATGCATCTGATGTACATTTTTTTTGTTAATAATATACTTCCGGTTTAACCGGAAATGCCATCAACTTCTTTAATTTAAATGGGACACCCTATATATTTTTACAGATTTTGAAAGAGCTTGTTATTTTGAATCCATACATACTGAGTTTCGTGTAAAAAAATTTGTGAAAACGAGGAATAACTCACTGTTAGTTGTACAATAGGTGTACATTTCATTATTTAGAATAATGAGAAACAAAATTACTTCAAATGTTCAAAATGCTCGCCGTTTACTTGCTGACAATATGCCATTCTATTAACAAATTCTTGAGTCACTCTTTCCAAGACTTCTCCACGTATTAGTTCACATTCATCAATAATTCTTTGTCTCAATTCCTGTAAGTTTGCTGGTCGTCTAACGTAAACACGTGATTTTAGATAAGCCCAAAGAAGAAGAGCTGGCCACTCTATGAATCCTCGACGTCCAATCCATTGATTTGGAAAATTCGCATCCAGAAAATCCCTAACCCGTCTATCATAGTGGGGAGGTGCTCCATCTTGTTGAAACCAAACATTTTGTGGTAATTGCCCATTCTGCTGAAGTGCAGGAATAATTTCGTTATTTAGTAGATACAAATACTTGTCACCATTCAAGTTTCCGTCGATAAAAAATGGGCCTATAAGACTATTTTCGACAATTCCCATCCAAACATTTAACTTCTGTGGATGCTGGGTATGTGCTTCATGAATCCAATGAGGATTCTCACTTGACCAATACCTTGAGTTATAGCGATTAACTGTTCCATTTAAACAAAAAGTTGCCTCATCGGAAAAAACTATGTTAGAAACAAAATTGTCGTCGACATTACAGATGTCTATTAGCCGTTCGCAAATTTCCAGCCGTCGGTCAAAATCATCGTCTGACAATTCTTGAACCAACTGTACCTTATACGTATGGTACTTTTCACTTTTTAATATCTTTCCTACAGAACGTCGACTGATAACATGGTTTAGTGCCAAATTTGTGGTGGAAGTTTGAGGTGATTCTTCTAAATCGATTGCAATATTTTGTTGAACAGTTTCGTTCGTTGCTGTCCGCGGTCTTCCAGGTTTTAGCAAATTTTTTACCATCCCAGTTGTATTAAATCGTTGTAATGTTTTAGTTACTGTTGAGCGTGATAAAGGATTTCTCTCCGGATGCAAATTATTAAAAATATGACACACTTCTTCATGAGTTCTAACACGATCACCATAACCGATCATCATTAAAATTTCAATACGCTCTTTTTCACTTAATTGAACCATTTTAAATTGTAAAATTTATTTCCGTCAATTAGAATTTGACACTTGGAGAACAAAAGACGTACTAAACAGTACTCGTATATTTATTACTATGCATACAAACAACATCAATTAGTTTATCTAAATAGTTTTTTGATCTGATGCAAAAAACTCAAAGGAGGTTGATTAAAGTGCTATATTCCTCGTTTTTACTAATTTTTTTACTCTAAACTCAGTATGTATGTATTCAAAATAACAAACTCTTTCAAAATCTGTAAAAATATATAGAGTGTCCTATTTAAATTAACGAAGTTGATGGCATTTCCGGTTAAACCGGAAGTTTATTATTAACCAAAAAATGTACATCAGATGCATTTTATTCCATTGCACTTACTTGCAAATTTTCATAAATATCGTTTTTTTCGTTTAAGAGATATTTACTTGGTTCCATACTTTATCCCAACCCCGTATGCAACCAGCAATAATCTAATACTTCATCATGTAACAAAAAAAACAAAATAACAAACACTGACAATACAGCAAGCAAATTATATTTTCTCAAGAGTGCACAGGCACTACTATAATAAGTGGTTTATTGTAACTAGGTTTGGTCCTCATGGAAATTTTGATTTTTGCAGTTACTTAATTTTGCGGTTTCTCCAACTACATTGTGATCTTTTTATGTTCTATTGACAATATTTCAGGTATCTCTACGAGTTGAGAAGAGCCATATATGTGGAGGAACCATTCTTAACGACAAATACATTTTAACCGCAGCCCATTGTGTCTGTAGAAATGATCAGTAAATATAATTGTTTTTGTGTTTAAAAATAATTTGTTAGTACATTTTTATTATTTCAGGCCTCACAATAGTTCGTTATTTTCAATTCAATATGATCTGCTCACTATTACACAAGAGCCGGTTAATACTGTTCCAGTGAAAAAAATAAATTGTCATCAATTTAGCTCAGACAAATTGATTTATGATTCAGCAGTATTGGAGGTATGTATTGCTTACTAATTAGTATTTTAAAAGCATACTTTATTTATTTTTACATTACTTACTGCAATATTGCTTTTTTTCAACGTTGTTTTAATTGATTTAGGTGTTTTAAAAGCTATATATGACTGTTTATAATAAAAATGATCATTAAATCAATACAAAACAACCAAATTACAAATCTAAAATCTAACCAAATAATTGTTTTTCCTTAGGGGTATTTTCAACTATCAGTTGGTGGTCATGTCCTATTGTAAACGTTTTGGGTATACGTCGTGTCGATCCGTTTACGTATATGTGCTGCCTTAAGTAGGGAGTTAAGACACACAGGGTACGTAAACGTATCTTTTTCACGTAAACGTACCAATTCCGCTTTACGGCGTCGTTACCAGGATGAGAAATATAACAGTTAAGGCACAGGTCAAACGTTAACGCAACGTATCTAAACGTCACGTTTTGTTTTTGTCAGCTGTCCTCATTTGAGAAGTATATCTTATTCACTTGCATGGTTTTCACAACAAAACAACTGGATTTGTAGGTTATGATATTTCTTCGTTTTCGTTTCTTGTCGCAGTTCAGGATAACTGGCAGCTTATCGGCTATCGTCGGCGTGTATCGGGTCGATAATACCGCGTTCTTAGGTGTACGTGGGAATCCGTATCTTTACGTCCAACGTATCTCGTAACGCAACCAAAATTTAAACGGCGGATGCGTAGTTGTCATTAGATACGTTTACGTATGTCTGTAATGTGCAGCCTCAACTCCCTAGTTTCGAGTAATAAAGCGGTTTTAATGTATTTATTTTATTTTTAGTTAGAGACTTCCATACCAGAGGGAAAGTGGAAACCAGTAGAAATTGCAAAATATTTCTCGACAGATCAGAAGCAAAAAGGCACAATTATTGGTTGGGGTCGACTTTCTGTAAGTTTAACCAGAAATTATTAATCTCCAAAACTACTTTTTCGATTAATTTTAGCAAAATGGACCGTTGTCTAAGAATTTACAAAAATTAAATGTTGATATATACGATGACGAAACTTGTGGTAGTAATCACAATAATCAGCACCATATTTGTTTTGGAGCAATGATAGGAGGTGCTTGTAAGGTAAAGTATATTTCACAATATTTCATTGACTCGACATCTTATGATTTGGTGATAAAAGTATAAATTCCTTATTAGTTGGAATGTAGTGTTATTGCTTTTTGTTCCAGGGAGATTCAGGGACGGCGCTGATAGTAGACGGGATACAAGTTGGAATTGCTTCATTTATAACTGATTTATGTGGTGTTGCCAATGAAGAACATCCAAATGTTTATTCTAGAATTTCGACTTATTATGATTGGATTAAAACGATTTCCGAATAATTTTAGATTTGACTTATCTTGCATATATTGTAATGATATACATTTATTTTAATTACTATTAAATTATAGATTTTCGTGCACCTAATTGTTTGTTGCAGTAATAAATTATGAAAACGATAATTTGTGTTTTATTCATTTCAGCTCTTAAGCGTAAAAATTGTTGCAGTTATAAATAAACGGAACGGAAATTTTGCGCACTGGCAGAGGTAACGTACTCGCGACATTCAAATTAACCATCTACAGCCTGTGCCCTATGTTGTTTTGAGCTTTAAATTTTGTATTATAATCTAAATATTTATATAGTTTGAATCACTACTATTGTGTGCAGTAGCATTGGAAAAGTGTCGACAAGCACAAACTCGAAAAACGACGCTAAACTCAACAGTAAACAAAGGATATCTATGCCAATCTATGCAACATTCAAAAACACAACATTAAATGACAGCTGATAGACACGCTGACATCACACAAAATTCTTTCCTTTGATTGGCCAGACGTAAGAACGCACTGTAAAAAGATAAAAGTTGGCCAATATCTTCTGTAAGTTCCTTGTGGCTTTACTTATTCTTTTTTCTTATTTTTTTGGGAATCAAACCACAATAAAGTTTTTTTATTTTTTATTTCTTTATAAACAAGGTACGTAAATTCTATAGTTGATCTTTTCACAGTGCGTCTACGTTTACAGTCCGTCAAACTATAAATCCCGCTTTACTTCTTTTGATACAGGATGTCAAAAAACTCTCCTGTCAAACGCAAACTCATTCCAGAACACTCGACTTTGACAGGTCGGCTATATTGTGCTGGGTCCCTCGATCCATAGAGATACTACAGATAGAGGCAACAATCCATAGGCTGCTGTGTAAGTGGAAATGTTCGACCGAACTCCGGTGAGAGAGAAAAAGACAGACGATACAAAGTGTTTCTGTCTTTGTTTGTGCATATAGCATGCGCGCTATTAGTAAAATACAGCCTAAACCGAATTTCTCTCTCTCTCTCTCTCTTACATGCTGACGGATTCCCAGCTGGCTTGTTGCCTCTATCTGTATTATCTCTATACCTCGATCAGTTGGAGTTGAGGTTTGTGTGTTTTGACACGTTCAGTGAGTCAGCTGGTTGTCAGACATACTTTGTAGAACATAGTCATAAGAGCATTTCGGAAACCGTAATCCTGGATCAGATAGTCAGATCCATCTTGAAGATACCTATAATTCTGGACTGGACAATGCTGAAATCACATTAATACATTATCCTCAGTAAATGAAATGTTAATAATGCGATCCCCACATCTAACCAGACATCAAAATTCTATATTGACAAAAAACCGTCTCGGTTTTGTAGTTATTCAATTAATTACAGGAAACTGTAATTAATAAGTGAATCAATTAAATAGTCACCCCGCTTTTAGGAGAGTATTCTCGAAATAATCTACTAGATCTTTAGATGTTTCACACGACCAAAACGTTTTTATGGTTATTCATGTGTTTCCTGACATCACGACCTCACTTTAAACAAAGTTTACATCCCAATAAAACACAACATGATCGCTTTATCTGAGACATTATAATAATTCTACCTTTTTAGATTAGCTTCAAAATATATAAAAAGCTTTGTTGAAAAAACTGTTTATTGACTATTATTCGTTATTCGTTCAAAATGCTACCTTCGCTCACTTATTTCTGTTGCGTATTTGCTATGGCTTACGGTAAGTGTTTCTATTTTCAAATTCCATCTATTTACGACAATATACAATCTCTATAACTAGTTTTCACCAGTGCGGAGAGGTTTTATGTCTGTAAAACTATATTATGCTTTGTGTTTGTAAATATTTTTCAGCTGGTGCTCGAATAATGAATGGATCAGACGCAGAAGAGGGAGAATTTCCATTTGCAGTAAGTATATATGTTACGTTAGACAAGAAATGATATTCAGAAATATACTGGATTTATTAAGGGTGTGCTGTAGCTCGGTATGTTAAACCACTACTATAGTTAACCATTGGTTGACTTCTAAAGGTTGTCACAAGGAGTTTCAAACCTTCACTAACTGGTTAATACTCGAAAAGTTCACTACCAGATTTCGAAGGTACAACCTGTGGTCAACCTCGGAACTATGGAATGTTACTCGTTGTATCCATGATTGTCTGTCTTTAATGACTTGATTTAGCAATCGATATTTGCAGTTGTCCGCTATAATTATTTTTAGAAGAATTGGAAAAAGTAAGTGCTGATTCGCAAGAACTCACAGATGATTAAGACTTTCGCGAGTTGTACGAGCTGGAAATGATTCCTAGAGCCCCTAGAAACTCGGAGAAAATCACTCACATCTGTTCACACCGAAACACTACGTAAAACTGGATATAGAATATAAATAACTGATACTATATTGAAATCTCTTGTTGTACGCAATAGTACCAACTGAAATCCATTGGTTACCTGGCCCTTGATCAACAATCAGGCATACATAGTGTTTAATAATTATGCTGTGGTCAGTGAGTTAACGTGCTGAGTTACAATGCACCATAAGCTACTGACTTATCTCATTTAATTTAAATTGTATATTATACTTCAAATACAAATATGTGCCATTGTGAAGTGTTTATTCTAATGAAAACAATAACATTTCAGGTATCTCTACGACTGTGTAGTAACCATAAATGTGGAGGATCAATTCTTAATGACAAATTCATTTTAACTGCTGCCCATTGTATTTATGTGAATAAAACGTAAATATTATTCTTTCTAGTAAATAAGATGTTAGTATACTTATTCACATAATTTTAGGTCTCTACAGGATGTACCATTTTTATTTTCAATACAATATGGTCTACTCACAATTACAAAAGAGCCAGTTAATTCTGTACAAGTGAAAAAAATTAATATGCTACCGTATAATCCAATGACAGCAACTAATGATGTAGCAGTACTAGAAGTAAGTATTGGCCGATTCCAAGTCGATTCAACGAGCAAAAAAAATCGATGTCTTTGATTTTTCTGAAACTTTGTGACCATATTCCATTTGCGATTTCCTGAGACACGAGCTTTTTCTTTTTTCCAAAAAACGTTTTTGGAGCCCTGTAGCGCCATGTCAAAGTCGTACCATCGTAAAGCCGTTATTTCGAAAATTAAAAACTACCTTTTGCTTAAAATGGTCGCCGTTTCGACCCAAAAAATCGTATCGGAACCGTTTTTTTTAGATGTGCGTAATTGAATCAGCTTTATCATGCTTTTTCCGGATTTACAATATCTTGAAAAATTGTTCCGGAAAATCGTAAAAACTAAAAAAAGTGATTTTTTGTCAAAATGTGATTTATCAAAAACATCCATTTCGATTAACGCGAATTTTTGATATGTTATTCTCGAATATATAAGCTATCTTTTGTTCCAAACTTTTTTTTTCAGACATACTACCTTGCAAACACAAAATGTCATTTTTTCACTTTTTTCACGTAATTTTTGGCTTCTAGCGTTTTGACGGTTGATTTTATGATAGATGATAGATCAAATAGCACCATCGTATTTTGTGAGGAAAAATAAGTATCATAAGGTTTGTTCCAACACACACATTGTAATCGTTCCTGAATCGTTATCGGTATCGTTCTTAGGGATTTGTTACACAGGCGCCAAGTGTTTACCGTTCTAATAACGATTCCAAAATAAATCATGGTTGGAACGGTTTGGTGACTGACTCGACATAAATCACTGGAACGTATCAAACATAACCCTACTTTTAAGTTTGTATGGTACATGTTGCTTAGTAAAAAACTGTTTATTTATAACAGATAGCGCAAACAAATATAAATAAGTTCGGTCCCACAAAATTCAACAAATACAAAAACAGCAAATCAAGGCAACTAAACCTAACTAGATATGGATATATTATGTACTGCGCAAGTCAGTTCCCTTGATACCTGCTTTCAGCGAAGTATCGAAATCATCGTTCTTGAACCGGTTTCATAACGATACCAAATCGGGTTGGAACAAAAAAATTATCGTTCGCTAAACGGTTCTCTCGTGGTTGGAACGCATTTTTGCTATTTCACATGCGCGTCACCGTTTCGAGAACGGTTTCTTGATGTGTTGGAACAAACCTTATTCAGCAGTAGTACTGAGTCCCTCGCCATTTCGAAAGGAGTACAAATTTGTATTAATACATCGTGAGACATGGCTCGGTGTTGTTATGCGGTATGCAAAATTTTTGTAATTGTCAATTTTCAAGTTCAACTAAATAACTTTATCCAACATATGATACATGTGTCCGATGTATTTTTTTTAGTAGAATACGATGAAGTTATTGAATGTTTCATAGGGCATACCTGAAGAGCGCTAGAAGGCAAAAACTACGTGAAAAAATGACATTTTGTGTTTGCAAGGTTGTATCTCTGGAAAGAAAAAAGTTGGTATATATTGCGGTTTGGCCCAAAAGATAGCTTATACATTCGAGAATAACATATCAAAAATTCGCGTTATTCGAAATGGGTGTTTTTCATAAATCGCATTTTGAAAAATAATCACTTTTTTTAGTTTTGTCGACTTTCCGGAATAATTTTTCAAGATATTGGAAATCGGGAAAAAGCATAATAAAGCTGATTAAATTACGCACATTTTTAGAAAAAAACGGTTCCGATACGATTATTTGGGCCGAAATGGAGACCGTTTTAAGCAAAAGGTAGTTTTCAGTTTTTGAAATAACGGCTTTACGATGTATCCTTTGACATGGCGATACAGGGCTTAAAAAACGTTTTTTGGAAATAAGAGAAAATACGTGTCTCATGAAATCGCAAATGAAATATGGTCTCAAAGTTTCAGAAAAATCAAAGATCGATTTTTTTTACTCGCTGAATCGACGTGGAATCAGCCTATCATAATAATAGTAATAATAATAATTCTCTATTAACACCAACTTTTTTTTGGATGTTACTACGACCAGCTTTATAACTTATTTATTTTTAGTTAGTAAGTTCCATTCCGGCGGGAAACTGGAAACCTGTAAATATTGCAAAAACTTTCTCCACGGAAAAGAAACAAAAAGGAATAATTATTGGTTGGGGCCAACTGTATGTAAGTATAACCAAAAATTATTATTTCCACAACTAGTTTTTCGATTAATTTTAGGAAAATGGACCGTTTCCTGAGAATTTACAAAAATTAAATAATATTGATATATACGACGACGAAACTTGTAGTCGTAGTAAGCATCATATTTGTTTGGGAAGAGTAATAGGAGGTGCATGTTTGGTAAAGTATATTTCACAATATTTCATTGACTCGGCATCTGGCCTTAAGGATTTAGTAATAAAAGTATAAATACCTAATTGCACAGTTAATAGTAACAGACCCGTAGTCGGCAAAATTTATGAGAATTAAATTTATTTTATGAAAAACAAATTTGTTTTTAAAATATGTGTGTTCATCAGTGTTAATTTTTATGTTCGAACTTCACATCACTAAAACTTTTTAGTTCCGAATAATAATAATTAAATCATGTCTTTCTTATTCTCTAACTATTGTCAGTGTAATGACCATAAAATAAAGCAATGTTGTCAGATATATTTTCTAAAATTGTTAGGCTCGCTACACAAATGTTCCTCTTACTTCAGTAAACTGTTAGTTCGTGATGTTATAAGAAAGCTAGTTTGGAAATATTTTTAAAAAAATACATAATGTAAATTTATTAGTAAACATTAAAATAAGTCGCTTGAAATTGCTGAAAAAAGAAAAATTAATCAAAACCACTTTTTATATGATACTATATTTAAGAAAATTTTGAAGAGTTGGCAACGTAGTTGCACGTGCAGTCAAGACTTCGAAACAACCAGTCATCAACTGCAGTATTCATCGTAATATAACGAAGTATACGCCGTTTGACGATTTTCGCAGAAAAAATTCTACGATCTTGAGGGTGTTCGGGGGGGTTGTGTTGTGATTCGGCTTATAATCCATTAGTATCATTTAGTGTCGGGTGTGAATTTTGTTTTAAAGAAATATTTAATATAATATCTATTTCTTGGTTGAGTGAGTTTAGTGAATTGTTATAGGTATTTATAGGAAAGTGTAGGTGATCTGGTGTAGACAGGTATCATTAATATAATACCTTTTTGATGGTGTAGTGGTTAGGTCGCGTCAGTGAATTGATATTAATATAATATTCATTTGTTCGTAGACGTTGGGGTGAGTTTTATAATATAATTAATTAGAATGGCATTTTGGAGACCATCTGAAACAACAGTCCAAGATGATGCGCGGGATTATTGAATTGTGGATTTAAATATAAGAAGTTGGATAATCGAATGGTAATAATGGAATCTCGGCGTATCGCTGAACTTAGACAGGAGTATTTGCGCAAAATAAAAGGGTACCGTGATTCAGATATAACTATAATTTATTTAGATGAAACTTGGTTTGATACGCATGATGTTGTCAAGTGTTTATTCATTTATTTGTTATTCAAACAATCCTTACGGTTTTATTACATGAATAAATATATAAAATAAAATACATTTTAACTTAATATGTAAGAAAATAGTAGTAATGGTAATTATATTATAATTAAAACTGTATGAGGATATACACCCACCTTTAAAATATGGTTGGGTTGACGATACAAAAAACTGTTCGTTAGATACTCCGTGTTCTAGAGGAAAGTGCTTTATTATTGTATTACAAATTTTAGGAATTTTGCATGCAGGTTAATTTTTTTCATTCAAATTGATATAGTAGATTAACATTATTTCACAATATTCGAATTTATAAAAAAATTTATATGCACGACATTGGGCGGCTTTTTCCTTCAAAGGGATTAAAAATATGGGTCATCACATTAACTTTGGAAGAACTATACCGTTTCAAAGGCGTCGCTGCATTCACTGGGAAGTACGCGGGTGTGCTTCTATTCATTTACTTCGCACTCGCATTTATCACTTAACAAATGTTGTGTTCTTTTTACAGTATTCTGTTCAGCTCTGTTGAGATAATTTTCAACCTGAGCGGGTGACCAAAGTGAGCAGGAAATCCTGAAAAGAATGCGCAAAAATAATAAGTGGAGGAAAGAGGAAAGTGTATTATAAAATGGTGATGAAATTATTGGTGTTTCCATATAAGTGCTAACACATTTTGAAAATAAATCAAGTTCTGGTTGTTTTCCTTATGGTTTGAGAGGCATAGAGAAATGTTATATAATTTTGTTTATGGTTTGAGGTTATGATCAACAATAAACAGAGCAAGTAATCAGAACCGAGCCCCCTCTAGAGGTAGTGCAGTTAGAGGCAAGGGGGGAAGCGATAGTTCAGCTCTGTTCAAAACGAGCGCTTAAAAAGAATACGCAAAATCATTCAAGTGAACAGAGCAACTAAATTGCTCGAGCAAATTCTGTAAAAAGAACACACCAAATATGTATGGTTCATTTATGATAAGTTTGCAATAACAAAACATGACAGATGTTTTACATCGTTACCACGTTGTAATTTTTTTTCCAGTTGTTGGCATAAAATTATGCTGCAACCACTTGATAAAGACTTAGGGATTGCGACGCAGATTATATATGACACAGTAAATAACAAACTATAAAATGCGAATGAAAACGACAAAGCAAAACAAGAAATTCTAATAAAATTGTCTGATTTTGATAACATAAGTCTTGCAACCCCGGACACGGCAGACAACTTTTGGACCGCAATTTCCCACGTTATAAGATTAATTATTCTATTTACACTTTGGATATTTAGATTTTGTTCAGTGGCTGCAATTGTTACTACAAATGTCAAATCTGCAAACTTATCGGAAATGAACCTTAAACCAGTTTTAATAAATAAGTTTATTTGTAGGTATAGTGTAATGTGGAATTGAATCACTGCTTTTTGTTCCAGGGGGATTCGGGGTCGGCGCTGATAGTAGACGGGATACAAGTTGGAATTGCTTCATTTATAACTGATGAATGTGGTGTTGCCAATGAAGAACATCCAAATGTTTATACTAGAGTTTCAACTTATTATGATTGGATTAAAAACATTTCTGAACAATTTTAGATTTGACTTATCTTGCAGATTTTCATGCACTTAATTGTTTGTTGCAATAATAAATTATATAAACAATATTTTGTGTTTTATTGATTTCAGTTTTTACTTCTTATTATACAGGAGGACCTAAAACTCCTGCTGCCAAACGCAAAGTATAGATATTACTAGATGTGATTTTATATCCCTCTAACCTTATTCATCGTTTTCAAAAATTCTTCCTGTAGGAGCTTGCGGTATTTGAAGATAAAGCTGTTCAGTCAGTTTTTTGAAAATATCTCAAAAAACCGCTACCTACAAACTTGGTATAGTTCTTCCAAAGTTAATGTAATGACCCATATTTTTAATCCCTTTGAAGGAAAAAGCCGCCCAATGGCGTGCATTTAAATTTTTTATAAATTCGAATATTGTGAAATAATGTTAATCTACTAGGTATATCAATTTGGATGAAAAAATTTAACCTGCATACGAAATTCATAAAATTTGTAATACAATAATAACGCGTTTTCCTCTAGAACACGGTGTATCTAAATAACAGTTTTTTGTATCGTCAGCCCAACCATACTTGACAGCATCATGCGTATCAAACCAAGTTTCGTCTAAATAAATTATAGTTCTATTTGAATCACGGTACCCTTTTATATTGCGCAAATACTCCTGCCTAAGTTCAGCGATACGCCGAGATTCCATTATTACCATTCGATTATCTAACTTCTTATATTTAAATCCACAATTCAATAATCCCGCGCATCATCTTGGACTGTCGTTTCAAATGGTCTCCAAAATGCCATTCTAATTAATTATATTATAAAACTTACCCTAACGTCTACGAACAAATAAATATTATATTAATATCAATTCACTGACGCCATTTAACCACTACACCATCAAATAGGTATTATATTAATGATACTTTTCTACACTAGATCACCTACACTTTCCTATAAATACCTATAACAATTCACTAAACTCACTCAACCAAGAAATAGCTGATATTATATTAAATATATCTTTAAAACAAAATTCACACCCGACACTGAATGTAACTACTGGATTATAAGCCGAACCACAACACAACCCCCCCGAACATCCTCAAGACCGTAGAATTTTTTCTGAGAAAGTAGTCAAAGGGAGTATATACTTCGGTTATTTCGTTATATTACGATAAATACTGTAGTTGATGATTGGATTGTTCGGAAGTGCTTAGTGCACCTGCATCTACGTTGCCAACTCTTCAAAATTTTCTTAAATATAGTAACATACATAAAGTGGTTTTTACTATGTTAGACTATACATTGTATTGTAAAATGTTTACTACAAATGCGCGTTTTTCATTGCCATCAGTGCGTTCAGCGTGGGAAGGGCAACGGGTAAATTACGTTAAAACTTTTATACATCAGTTTTTTGACAAATTAAATCAAAAATTTCCAAAAAAAGTGCTTTTATTAGAAATCGCTATACGACTGCAACTTCACACGAATTGTATGTTTGGACAATATTCTAAAATTATTCAAACTTTGTTTTTTTTTGTCTATTAATAATGGAATGGAATACATAAATGTCAAGTTCATCAATCAGCTGTACCAACTGAGAACCAAACGTCTAGGGTCAGTGTGGCCAACAAAAAATCGTTTTTCTGATAAGATAAGTTTAGTTTTGAAGGAAACACAAAATATTTATATATTACGTTATTCTTTATTAATAGTTCTTTTATATTCTCTAAAATAACAGATTTTTATATTAAGTACTAATAAGTACGTATATTATATATGTTTACAAATGATTTTATCTTATATCTAAAATTAATATTGTATCTATAATATGAAACATAAGAGTATTTGTATCACAATTTTAATAAGGCTCTCTGATTACCGGGGTATTCATTGTACAATAAATTGACAACTTTTTATGTTACTATTTAAATTTTCTCAAATATTAAGCATTTTTTTCAAATAATAAGTTCAACTTAAACGGAATATATATTCTATAAAACTTACTTGATCAAGAATTACAAGAAAAACTGATAATAAAGTTTGTTCTCAAAGAGTTACAGCGCACAGATCGAGACGTGAACGATGGGAGAACTTCGAGCTGCGTGAAGTCAGAGTCATTGTTAGACAGAGAAAGTATTCGGAAAACAGAAAGGCAAACTGTTTATACGAGTCGGGCGATAATGCTAGCGACGATCGAATTTCGTGCGCATTTCGTGGGCGGTACTTCTGACCGTTCACGTCTCGATCTGTCCGCTGTATTTCAATACCACTTAAAGATATAGGTTAAGTACAGGGTGAAGTGACAATTATTGTTAGATAAGGGGTAGATTGTGTGTGATTTTATGTATACAGAAGAAGTTGTCAACAAAATACACTTATTAATATATATTTTAGCTGTTTTTAAATATATACAAAGCTTTCTACTTTTTTCACTTAGAATTCCCCGCTAAAAATGTACGTAAATAATGAAGCATGTCATTTATATTATATAAAATATTCCTATTTTTAATTTTCGTGTAAAATAGATATGTTTTAGCATTGTGCCTACTCAATTTGAAAAAAAAATATCTAAAATACGTCCTTGAATACTGTACAGATAAAACAACTTAGTTACTTGACAATCATGGATGACTTATATTGTTCCCTGAAATAAAAAATAATTTGGGGGAAGGGAGAGGTTATTTCTTTTAATGAATGGTTGTTTCATTATATCCTTTGTCTTTTTTTCGTATTAGTTTTTAATTGCAGTTATGGGGCGCCGTAGAAATCTCGCCAAGGACATGTAATTCGATTAATAACCTAGTATAAAAATAGAACTAATAGGATAACTCTGGGCGATCCCTTTGAAGGTTTGTCAGACGGATGCAGGAGTGATCTGATAGTTAAGGGCTGCTGTTCAAATTCCACAGCCATTTGAACAGAAGAACCACACCTATCAAATTTTACCACAAGAATTTTCTGCAATATTTCCTTTTAACATTTTATCATCATAAGAAATTCCTTAACTACTTGATATCATATTGTATGTTTATGTAAAATGTATTAGTGACAGTGACAGTAGAAATTCAATTCAATTTACGCATTGTCAAGATAAAAAAACTTTTTAATTTTTTCGAACTATTAATTCAAGAGAGAAGAAACACTCACTATTTTCAATGTGCCGAGATTTTGTGTTGTTTATAGAATAAAAAATGTTGAGTTGTCGATAATCGCTTTATTTAAGAAGACCCCCTAATTTTTAATCAATTAAACAAACCAGCACCTTCTGCAGTTACACTTTGTATCAAATGATTTTACAACGAATATGCTAAAATTGTTCATGGTCCTTCGAGCCGGATTATGTTCAAATTCCACAGCCATTTGAACAGAAGAAGTAAAATATTACTATGTACTTCGTTGCAACTTATCCCTTCTTCACGCCAAGTCACGTATAGTTTGGCAAGGTAAGGTATTTTTCAAAACACGGTATTTGTTAAAACAAATAATGTTAAGAATCGTACTTGAATTCAATATGGATACGAAATAGTTCAAAATCTGACAATGACAAAACCAACGCCACTGGATAATCAATGTCAGTCAATTGACAAAGTGAGAGGGAAGAACACACGCACGCGCTAAGCAACGAAGGCCTTACGATAAATTTCACCAATTGAGTTAGTTCGAAGGGCGTGAAAATTATGGTTTTCGCACAACGCTGCCAGAGCTTGAAGAAGCCCTTAACAAATTTGGAAAAGTGTTAATCTTTTAATATTCATAAATTGAAAAAATAATGTTAATAGACAAAATCCAAAGAACAATCACATTGAAGAATTAGCGTTTAATCATATTGTCCATTTTCTAATTATTATCACTACATACTTAGCACTTTATCTTTTTCATAGTTAAACGTGGCAATATCGAATGTTTTCGACTGCATTCCTTCCACGTCTTCAGATAAACTTTCCAAACTATAGTACCTTACTAAATTCACGACGAGAATCATGTATCAACCACCGGCTCAAAGGACCATGAACAATTTTAGCATATTTGTTGTAAAATCGTTTGATACAGCTGCTAAAGCTTTTCCTGCATGTATGACACACAACTATTTTTCGCCTACCGAATAAACCAAAAAATTGTAATATATAACGAAAAACTTTGACATAAACTGACGTTTCATAAAAAAATCCTTGTGAAACGTCAAAGTGGCAAGTGACAGATGGTGAAAAACTTCAAAAATCATGGCGTTATGAATTTTCCGCCCTTGGGATGCTAAACAATACTATCCGCCCTATTTTTGGCGTTCATATGATTGGTTTTCCGGTAAGGTAGGCAAATTTAATTACTGTTACTTCCACTGATTCATCATACAGATTGCGTAAATGACTTTGGAATCCTGGCCTCGGATTACACAAGTACGACAAGGATATATGAAAGAGAGAGAAAGAATAATTGTGCGCGGTCATCACTTTGTTTCATCTTAGGGGTGTATACTTATTTCCCGAGACTGGCCGAATGGTCCTTTACAGAGAGAATTCACTAGTTGGTGGTATTCAGTATGCTCCCAACATGGAAGGAGTGAGGGTGTTAAAGAGATAAAAAAAATACAATCGTTATTACGTAACCTGTACATCTTAAAATTCATTTTTGTCAACATGATCATTTCAGACCAAGTTGACAATTTCTAACTACAATAGGATATTATTTTTCCTATTGTAACTTGAAAATAAAACAGCATTTCTTTGAGAGAACCATAATTAATAAACTAAAAATCCCTTCCATTAATAAATTAAATTGAAAAAATTAAATAAGTAGGTACACTTATTCTAAACATAAAATATAAACTTCCTGAGAAAATAAAAATAAAAATAAAAATCCATTCTACTGGTAAACATAATTTTAATGAATTAAGTGCTCAAATAAACCACCTGCCTGTGCCAGACAATAACCAAATCTGTGATAAAGATTTGATCTCATATCTCTAAGATTATTTGGCGTAATGCGTAAAAAAGTCAACGATAACGAGACAAAAATATAATTTGTACAAATTAATCTGCGCTTCTGGCAACAGCGGTTAAAATAGGGGGGCAATGAGCATTCGGCCAGTCTCGGGAAATACGTATACACCCTTAAGGTGAAACAAAATACACGCCTTAATGACCACGCATAATTATTCTTTCTCTCTCTTTCAGCTGTTTTTCTGTCGTACTTGTGTAATCCGGACGGTTCGTATGTACTTTACGCAATCTGTATACTAAGTCGTAGTATCAATACTAAATTTGTAGTATTCAACACCTATAGGACTTTGCTACATAAAATAAGTATAATATTATTATATAATAATTACCCATCTAATCTGTGAAAGATTTATATTATTCAACAATTTACAGCTCCACAGACTTTATATTCGTTTAAATTTTTGAATGGATGGCGAGAATCACGGAATTTGCTAGACTTTCTGCAATTTTTCTTCCATTTTGCAGAAAGTATTTGAAAAATAAATGTATAAAATAAGCGTGTCAAAGTTAATTGGTCTCAACATCACGCGAAAGATAAATAATTATATTTTTTTCACACATAGTTTTTACAACAGTGATTCTTACCATTTACATTAAAAAAATATTATAAAACTTCTTGTCGACACCACATAATCGATGTACAAATATTGACAGATATTTTTTCTCAAGTTAGCGATGTTAATAGCGATTATATTTGATAAAATTTAATCTCGGGAGTTTTAAGCGTTTTTGTTTCCCCAGGAACATCTACATCAATTTTATCCACATAATGTCATCGCTAACTTTTATCGAATAGGGACAGAAATGTCCTAATTTCAGAAACTAAATAAAGGTTTAATTCTTGAATAAATTTAAGTACAATCATTATTACGTTTCTAAATATTGTAATTAAATAAAAAACTCGGATGAAACAGTCATTCTTGCGGGCAAAATCTGACTAGAGACTGATTAATTCCTTTCAAGGTCAAATCTTGGCTCATTTGTATCAGGGTACAAGAAATTGACGCGATTGCTGGATGGATTCAACTGAAGCTAGTGGTTAAGAAGACTATTATTGGTCAATTTTTGACTTTCGCGCGAAAAGATTTGTTTTAGTTTCCATTTTAGTGCGAAATTATGATATTAGATTGCTCAAAGTTGAGGGCATGGATATTAGATAAGGAAAACTAAGTCATAGTCTCCATGGTTGGGGGGTTGACCAAATATGTTTTTTGTCGCGCGGCCCAATGACGTATTAAAGATAGACCAGCCTTCACACATTATTACCTACAAAATGTTTTGGTCGCAACATAAATCAGGGCAATGGGGCCAATTAGGTCAATTAAATTTTTACATTATTGGTTAAAATTCCAATAAATCCGCACCATTTATAGTTACCCTGAACAAATTAAATCGATTGAATCAAAACTATCCGAGAAATTCGAATGTAAAGTTAGCTCCGCCCCTTGAACGATAGGCGCCAACGTGACGTCACATCAGCCGTGGAGCTCGGCAGTATCGAGGTTCCAGGCGTAGAGACTAGTGTAATAATTAATTTGTAGAACGGCTTTGTACGCAAATCTAATCATCCGAAATGGTTTCGTTAGAAAAACATTTTTTTGAAAGGCGATGGTGGATGTAATAATGGTTATGCAGTATTTTAACCAAAATAAGGACTATATCAGTGCAGAATTAAGAGGTGTGAAAATGGAAAAGGAAGTGTTCGCAATCGTATTCGTTATCGTAAACGTAAATGGGTACAATTTATAAGCAGGCGAATAAAATTTAAAAAATAAACACGTGAGGTCGTATACAGGGTAGGGTGGTGATAAAATTGGAATACAAAGAATATCTGTGGAGGTGGAATAACCTAAATAGCTCTCGCGCTTCAATTTGCATATTTATTTCTGATATTTTAATCTAATTCTAGAATACATTCTAACATACAAATTAGTTAGAGTTATCAATTGGTTGTCCATTTCATTGCTTTTTTGGCGTAAACTCAGGGTTTTTCTAAGAATAAACAAACACAAAAATCAGTCTTATCAATTCATGTTATGCGATTTTTTTATGTACCTACTTGGATATAGCTGTTTTTTTAGGCTCAATTTCATTTCAGATATGGTGATAACGCCATTGGTTATGTTCAAGTGAAACAAGACCAATCTTATTATTTTGTTAAAGCAAAGATCACTCCAGAACATAAAATAAAATCTAAAAATTATAATATTTCGTGTAAAATTCATACGATTAAAAATTGTGTGGAAGAGGTTTTATGCCGCACGATTGTCCTGCGTCTGAGGGGGGCTGCAAGCATGCTGTGGCATTCTTAATGTGGCTACACCGAAGAACAGAGGATCCTTCTCCTGCGGAAAAAGCTTGCTACTGGAAAAAGTCTAACTTGGCTGCAGCATCAACAACGAGAAAATTCTTCACAACAAAACTTTGATCCCTTTTATTAGAAACAAATGTATAGTACGTCGCATAGCTTTCTGCCAAAGTTTTCCAACCTTCAAATCGTTAGGTAACGAAATAAAAAGTTTTTCAGGAGTTTTTACGGTTGTAGTTTGACAATCTGGTACTATGCAATACTTGTATTTGCTCTTTTTGTCACTCATTTCATAATTATTATTGATTAAAAACAAACATAAACGTCAACTAACATGCAAAATTCGCCGAAAATACCGAATTAAACCAACATTCCCAGGTTAAGTGTTAAGTGAAGCCGCCGCCGCCGGGCTCGTCGCCAGTAGGCTGATTTGACGTCACAGCTTGGACACGCTCCGTTTCAAAGATGGCCATATTTTAACACTGAATTTGAGGGTGAAATCGGTTGGATAAAATTGTGATTTTTTGCCAATTGTCTTTTCGAGTAGAGAACTTTTTAAAACTAAAATAAAAAAATTATCGAAAATGGCCCCATTACGATTTTTGTTATACGAGATTTGGCATCATGTAAGAAGAGTCTCGTCTTAAATATGCTGGGGACAAACAAAATGTAAACAAGGCTTGTCTATCTTTAATACGTCATTGGCGCGGCCTGATAGTTTGTAGGGTAGAACGGTGTATTTATGAAGAATTAGCTTGGGATTTTTGTTGAAAGAAAAGATAGGGTTGTTGTGACAAATTAAGAAATAATTGGAATAGATAAGGGTCAGTTACAATTAATAATAACCTTATTAACAAACTTAAATGTCAGTAAAAATGTCAGAGTTTTTAGTAACTCAAAGTGCTAGTCTATATTTTCTCCATACTCTTGTACGCTGCAACGAGAACTCCCAACAATGTGAGAAGAAATTAGTACTTCCAAAGTAGAAAATAGTCGACAGCTTCTGTTACAGATCCAACTGCACGTGATTTTACTGAATTTAAAGAATCAAATTTAAATCTTCGATTATTACTGCAATTATCCAAAACCCTTATTAATTTCTGAAATTAAAACGCAACAAAGACACAAAGTATTTAATTTATTTTAAATTTTTTTGGACTTTTACTAAATAGTTCTATGTCTAGTACCCAAATTGGTACATTCTCTTTTCACGTCGTACGAATAAAGTCTTCTTCTGCCTTCTGTGATTGGCGTATTTTCAATTGGAGCAGGTGCAGGTTCGATAGGTAATATTTCCTTTTCTTTTTCTCTGTAAATAAAAAATCATAAACGACAAAGATTAAATATAGGCATTAAAAAGAGACAAAGCTAAACTTGATCCCAATATCCACTCTGGGTCAAGCTACCATCAAAGCAAGAGCAGGTGGAGGATGCCCACAGGGAGGAGTTCTTTCACCACTATACTTTGGGCAACCTTAGTAGACGATCTCCTCAGTGATTTGTCCAAGGAAGATTTTGATTGTCTAGGATACGCCGATGAGAAACAAACAAAGAAGTGGGTCGCCCACAAATCTCTGAAAAGGTGGAGGAACTCACCAGGACATAGGCAAGCGAAACAGTTCATATTAGAACACTCGCCAAAATTTACAGCAGATCTGATGGCCAAAGACAGGAAAACTGTTAAAGCTGTAGTGGGTCTGTTAACGGGGCACTGTAAGCTCAATAGGCATTTAGAGCTGATGGGATTGACAAACGAAGATATGTGCAGGTTTTGTCACCTAGAAGAAGAAACGGCAGAACACATTCTATGTGCATTCTATGTGCAAATGTGCGGTTTTTTGCATTAGGCGAAGAAAAGCCATTGGCAGAGAGAAAGGTTCAGACTTGGTACGTCGTAAACGTCACTCACTAGATTAATACATTATTTTCAAAAAAATTCATACGGTTTTCATAAAACTGGCTATAAAATGAGACGGGTTTTGAAAAACTTGCATTTTATTTAATTTTATGGGGTTTTAGAACAAGCAAAACATCCGTGGAGACGCTGTATAATTCATGATAAGTTTATAATCGTGATGAATACCAGTTGAGTAATCGATTATTTTTCACTCGTAAGTCGACGTAATTCTTAAAAAAACGAGCTACCCTCTTTTGATATTATAACTGAGTATTTATTCCCGAAATAATATATTCCAGAAACCAATAGTAAAAAAACAAATTACCTAGTCTCCACTCTGGTGAGTCGTTGTTTGATTTTGGCTTGGCTAGCGGTGAATTCTGCCAAAAGTCTCGCCAGCCGAATTTGCAAAGTTTCCACGGTGCTTTCCAAACTTTTTATACTGTCGGCCATCGATTCCTGAGTATCTTTCGCATTTCGGAATTGTTCCTCATCCAAGAGTCCATCTTTTCTCAATAGTTGGCAACCACGTTCGGTTAACGTGGCTCTGGCCTAAAAACATTCATCTTTATTAATGTGACAAAAAACAAGGTAAATGAGATGCTCTACTCGAATTAATCATAACGTCCTTTGCGTCGAGAAGGAAAATTTGAATGTTTTTATCTGACGTTAAAATTGATAATAACATTTATTTAATAAATTCTGAGTTAAAAAATAGGAATTTAATATATACTTTAAGGTTTACATATCCTTACTTCTGGATAATCAGCTAAAGCGACTAAAAGGTCGTCTTTCGCTAGACAAAAAAGATCGGAATATCCTAAAGATCGGACGTTGGCAGTTCTTCTGTTTCCAGTTCGATTTCCAGCTATATCCAAAACGCTCACTTCACCGAATACTGAACCTGCACCTAAAGTTGCCAAAACGCTGTAACCATCATCTGCCACTACCTGAAAATCATTAAATTACACTGAAATTTTAAACAATTTAAAATTATGGCGAACACACTGTCGCATCCGCCACAAATTTGAATTATTACGCGTCAGCACGCATTCGCCATAATTTTAAAAGTATTTTAGTGGACAGGTATTAAAACCTACCGTAATATGATAGCTTTGAATATAAAAATTTGTTATTTCATCTGCATATTACACGCATACACATATAAATGATATAAGTAATTAGTAGATGATTTAGTAACGTTCTGGCAAAAAAAGTTTTTGTAACTTCATATTAAATACCTTCGCAGCATTTTCGTACTGTCAAAATATATTGAAGTAGCGCTTTATTATTGTATTACAAATTTTATGAATTTTGTATGCAGGTTAATTTTTTTCATTCAAATCGATATAGTAGATTAACATTATTTCACAATATTCGAATTTATAAAAAATTTATATGCACGCCATTGGGCGGTTTTTTCCTTCAAAGGGATTAAAAATATGGGTCATCACATTAACTTTGGAAGAACTTTAATTAATATTCTTACAAAGGTAAACTTTTCCAGGATAGGTAACTAGTGATAGATTTATAGCTATTAAATATCTTTTGTGAAGTAAAATATCATTTTTTATAATTATTGGAACTAAAAGTATAGTAAATTGAGTTCGCTACGTTTTTAAATAAAATTTTAGAATAATTTGAGCCTTAGCTGCAATTTTTTGATAAAATATTGCAAAGTAGCATCCAAAACTAACATTTCCCAGATGTATTCGATTAAACGTTTGCCTACTTTATTCGTATTATTGATCTATGGTAGTTTGTAATACCTTTCATATGCTAATTTAATTCAATAGACAATTCTTACTTGAAGCCTTCCTCTTTTGACTATGTACATCTCTTTTCCGACGTCTCCTTTTCTGCATATATAATCTCCAGGTGAAAAAACCTGAAAAAAAAGCTTAAATATAATTTCTATGTTATTAAAAAATATTTTTTTGTCTCCCTATATTGTAAACAACGTATTTTTACACTATTTTGAAGGACGTAAGTAACAATTACCACTTTTAGTCACTGTAATAGTAATAGTAACAATTACGACTTCATGCCTTAATTAGAACCTTCATCATTAAATAAATATAATCGGTGGCTTCAAACAGGAATTTATTTACATGTTCCCTGTCAAACACATTAGATTTTTTGGGTTTATATCCGTCGTTTCTTCTTTTTAAAAATGCTCGAAGTTTAGGATACTTGGAAATATCTACATGTTTTCCTTTATGAAAAGGGTAGGCATGGAATATTTACACCATAAGCTTTAAGGAGACATTAATAAAGCACGGTTTCGGAAACTGCAGAAGCAGACTTTGTTTGGCACCATTTCTTAAAGTATTGATACGTTGCTTCATGCCTATTCCTTGAATTTTCTAACAGCAGCGACAGAAAAGCTATATATTTCCTGATTCTTCTATATCCATAATAAATTGTCAGCTTGACGTTGTTGATAAAATAACAACGCTTTGACGCTATAGAAACCGGTGAAAGCTGTCCATAATTTCATGCGAAAAGTATAGAATTGAATTAATAAAAATCCAAGGATAAATTCTGCGTGGAGGAGAAAATATCTTATATACTTCACGAGATGAAAGTATATTTACTAGTGCTGCGTTGGATATCTTTCACTTCAGACATTATACTAAGATTATTGTCTTTCTTTAACTTTACCAACGAAAAAAAAAAACCATAGAGGGCTTTAATATCTTTGTAAAGTTAATCAAAGCTTTTGTGTATTGTTCACAACCGGGAAATAATGGCAAACATTTCGATATTTCGGGTTTGGCGGCCTGAGTCAGTAGCTTCAAATTTTCGTTAAACAATTAATTATATCCCACGTTATTAATTAACTACGTTGAAAGTAGAGGGATTTCCGGTTGGTTGTATACATGAAACAAAACCGTCTGAGAGACAAGTGATAAACAGTGACAGTGCTTCGTCGGTCAAAACGGATTTTATATTTACTAAACCGTATTACATTCATCGGAATTTGAAATTCAATACATTTTTATCATGGTTTTATTGGGAAAAGTATCGGGATTTGGCATAGCATTTTATACACATAAGCTTTATGCATTTTAGCGTAAAATGTCAACTCTATTGAAGCTAACATACAGAGTGTAGCCCCCTATTTGTTATAAGCAATTGGAAAATCCGTAAAAATGTTTTCCAGCGAGGAAACGGAAGAAAAATACTTTAATTGCCATCATTTATTACAAATATTCACTCAGTTTAGTCAGAATATAACTTAATTGGTAATAAAAATGCCATTTGTTGCATTCTATAGGAGCTTCGAAGTCTGCAGCATAATTATAAAAGTGGCTGGCCATTTTGGAGACAACAAAGGATTCGGAGAATCGATATGTTGCAGTGTAAGCTGGTTGTCGTCTATAATTGTCAAAGAGTTTGCTTTGGATTTCCGTAAATAAAAAGAACTTTTAACTTTAGTGAATTCTGGGTTTGAAGAAAAATATACTTGTGATTTATGACGTTTGCACCGAGTGAGCAAATAAGAAAGGCAGTGGTCCAAAACGAGATATCTTGGAACGAAGTTTACTAACGTCGTGGTTGTATATCTCGGTGGGCTCAAACTAAACATCAGTCGTACTGTAGACACGTGCCAAAATAGGAACACAGCCAACTCGTGGTCAAAAAACCCTCGGAGAATGCTGAACCTTAGCAAGGGATAAGGATAGTGACGGGTTTACTCACCGGTCACTGTACCCTAAGGAAGTACATCCATATATAGGAAGGAACCTATCTGTTGGTTATGCATAGATGAGGAGGACCTTGCTCACTGTAGGGCTCTACAGGGTCTCAGGCAGTCCTATTGAGGGGATGGACTGATGAATATGCTAGAGCTGCTCTAGAACTACCGAGGAGTAGGTTAAAAAATATAGCAGGACTCCTAACAGAGCACTGCTGTCTGAGGAAACACCTCTATAACCTAGGTTTAGAGGGAAGTCCCCTATGTAGGGGTTGCGGCGTGAATGTGCTACGCAGGCGAATCTACGGAGTCCCTGTTATGGCCCCTGGTGACATAAGCAGGCATCCACTGAAGAGGATTGAGTCCTTCATCGAGGGACTAAGGGTTCATGGATGCATAAGTAGCAGGAATGGCACAATGGGCCTGCCAGTGGTCTCAATGCCGGAACCTTGGCTTGAGTTTTTCTTCGCCAAGGTTCGCCTGACTAAATTAGTAGTAGTAGTAGTGGCAATATTTAGAGTGATTTTATTCAAGAGGTGTCTCTTAGTTTTGAATACACTTTAGAGGCATTTGCTGCTGGTATTTTCCTTAATCAAATTGTTTTTTGTTGTTCATATGATTGTTTCATTATGATATTTTTATGTAGATTAACTTCTAGATCTTTAAATTCGTTGGAAAATATTAATGTCCCAATTAAAATAAGGATTTGATATCTTCTACGTCGTTCAGGGTCATTTTCGTTAAATCCTGATACAATTTTAACTGAATTGTTTGAAATACAATAATTTTTGTATGAAAAATAAGCAGGTAAGTGTAGTAAAAATTGAACACCAATTTTTGTAACGACAATGTGGTCCTCAAACGTTATTATGTTGAAGTATAATGTCGCTTTTTCTTTCTTTTTTCGTGTTGCTTTAATGTCATTATTTTACTTCTTTTTTCTTTCTCTATTATTTACATAGAAAATGTATTAAACAAAAAGTGACTGGATTCGGGCAAGTCGTAAATTAATATTAATTGACCTGAACTGTCACTAGTAATACCACTAGAGGTAAAATTATTTCAGGATTTAATTTGACCTCGTGTGGTATTCGGTAAGAAAATTCCACGCCAAATTTGTTTATTTCCAACAACATAAATTTTCGTCTTCATCAATTACTTGCAAAACATAGAAGGTTTTGTGGACTTGATTATTTAGTTACCATACCAACTCAGTGAAAATTATTTCTGTTTTGAATTTGTCAAAAACAGCACGATGTAGAAAAATGTCTCGCGTTGGCCAAGAAAGTAAAGAAAATATTCGCCAGAATATTAAGCAGTTGACACCCGCGAATACTAGGAAATCGAAGGAAAGTATATGGAAGCAGTTTATAAACTTTTGCGCAGAAAAAGCGTATGATTTCAACAAAGCGGATAAACCTGTGAAAGAACTGGCGCTTATTCTTGAAGACTATGCCTTCAACATGCGAAAAAAGAATTCCAAAGACTACAAGGAGAGCGCTATCAAAGTTCTATGGAACTCTACAGCTAAGCAGTTGCAGGAATATTTGTTCGAAAGGTATAATCGCAAATTTAATCCATTCTCTGACATAGAATTTGTCAACGCAAAAGCTGCATAAAATGCTAAGCGTCGGAAGCTACAAATAAATCCAGCCAAGAGAAAGGCAAGTTCATCCGTACTATCAGCAGACGAATTGAAAAAGATTATTGAGCTTTGGGACGAAAACACTCCGGAAGGATTGCAAAGAAAGTTCTTTCACATTGCTGCTCATGAATTGACCTGGAGAGGGAATGAAGGAGCGGCAGCAACAATAGAATATTTTGTGGAGGAAATTGACAATCAAGGGGAACCAACAGGACGCATTGAGTACAACCCGGTTTTCTCCAAGACCACCCAATGCGGTTCAAAAAGAATGGCCGATAGTAAGTGGCTAGTACCGAATACAGTTAATGAAATATTATGCCCAGTAAGACTGTTCAAAAAACTAATAAGGAAGCGAGACCAACTCCAAATCCAAACTGGCAGCACCACAAATCCAAAGGCTGGTACAAGAATAGCCCGGTTTGACAAAATACAATATCTTCCTGGTTCAAATCGGCGGCATCAGTGATTGGAATCGACGTCAACAAGATCAAGATAACAAATCATTCTGCGAGGGAAACTGCTGTTTCAACTTTAGCCAGAACGGGAATTGGAGAACAGCAATTAATTAAAATAACAGGGCATGGTAGCAGTCACTCCATAAAATCATATCTGCAAATTGACTCGGGCCATCATCAGGATATAATTAACGCAATGAGGTTTGCTTCAACTTCTGCAAACACAATCCAAGAATCTCTAAATCAAGAACAAGCAACTTCCTATCAACCTGCCATAGTATATAATAATTGGGTTTTTAATATAAACATTAATCATAATGGTCCAAAGAATTTAGAAAACATCTATCTGTCAGAAATACACGTTTTGATTGGTTAAAAATCACATGTGTGGAATTTTCTGTCTCAAACATTCTATCCGAGTTTGCAAATTTGTATCGTTTGTAGAAATCGCAGAAGACAAAACATATTATTCAAAAAAATAGTTTATAGATTGTAGTAGCTAGCCGGTCTCAAAACGTATAATTAAAATTACCATTAACGTTTAATCTCGAAAGCTTTAATTAAAAAGAAGTAGCCTCCCTGCCGTTCACAATGTATGAATCATTAATCTTGAAAAATATTTATACCTACCTCGACATTTTCAGTTTCACAAGAAGTTTGTCAAGTTTCTAGGCTGAATATTAATCAACGTCGGCTTGTTGGCGGAACTTGTAAAGTGTTTAACCGACATTTATCTTTAACAAGGATAGTGACAGTTCTGCCATTTTATTTTATTGAATTCATAAAAGTATCTTTAAACGTTTTTTGACGACTACTTCAGAAAGTAGCTCTTTCTGTATCCATTATTCATATTAATTCATCGAAAGATACGTTTTGTAAGTTCTATGTGCAGAAAGTGCAGTACTTTCTGGACGCGTTAGGGTAGATATCTTTAACTTCCTGTTGACAGTTCTATTGACAATACGAATATTCCTTCTTCATCCGGTTTAATAAATATTAATAATTGCCCTGGAGGTACAATGAATATAATCTATTAATCTTGAAAATACGTAGGTTACATTCTTATATAATATTTAATAAATTGTTTATTAATTCTGTATTAATTAATTATTTTATCGGATGAGTTTTAATTTAGTAGATTTATTTAAATCGTCGCCAAAAAAATGTTGTCTACGCCACGGCTGAAAGTGTTAGTTTGTTGGACTCCCTGTTGCTCGACTCGTTTCACTCGTCTTGCAATTTTCAGACTCGTCCAACAAATGTCCGGAAAACTGAGGAGGCGTTTAATCAGTAGGGTGCAAGGGTGCATTTATGAAAAACTTGTTTTATTTCAACGCAGAAATACGATTATCGTGGACAGGTATTAAATATTTGGGGTAGTTGAGGTGAAATATATTATATTATAGTTATTTATTGCCTAATCAAAATCGTTCTCGACAAGTAAATGCTACTTACATCCCATTAAGCATATAAGATTTGCTTCTCCTCCCCGCATCAGAATTTATTCTTGGATTTTTATTAATTTAATTCGATGCTTTTCGCATGAAATTATGGACAGCTTTGACCGGATTCTATAGCGTTATTTTATCAAGAACGACACTTTATTATCAAAAATTGAGAGAAATTGAAATTATTGATTTGAAATGAGATATTTCCTAGTATCCTAAACTGCGAGCATTTTTAAAAAGAAGAAATGACAGATGTAAAGCCAAATCTAATGTTTTTGACAGGGAAGATGTAAGACAAGTTCTTCAATTTACCGATACATCTATCGGTAAATACGGTGTCTACCAAAGCCGTTCTTAAATTTACCGATAGAAGGTCGATAGAATCATCCCAGCGTTCTTAAATTCACCGATAGTTCTATCGAACATCCATCAGTTCTACCGGGCTTGAGACTCGATAAATCTGGTAGATTTGGAAGGGGATTGCACAATCATCAATCATACGCAATGACAATTAATAATCTTTATTTATTGAGGTTAGTTGTTTTGTTGTGTCAAAAATTTTATACATTATTTTTTTTGTTAATAAAAATGGATTATGAAATGGAATTATCCTATAATGGTGGAATGTTTAAAGTGATAGTGGACCTAAATACATACGTCATGCTTTTACGAGGTGACATTTAATTAATTAATACAAAGAATAAAAGTTTATTTGCGTCAATACTAATCACAAATCACGTTCTTATAATCGTCTACCGATAGAAAAACTACATTCTACCTGACATATCACAGACTTCTATCGATAGAGTCTATCGGTGGATTTTAAGAACTTCCCTGTAAATAAATTCCTGTTTGAAGTCCCCGATTATATTTATTTAATGATGAAGGTTGTAAAGATAATGGGAAATGCTGGAGCGTGCCGTTATAGTGAATTCTGTGTAATGAAAATGTTGGATTAAGACGTGAAGTCATAATTGTTACTGTCCCGATTTCAAAAATGGGATGGCACGCAAAATTACAGTGACTACAAGTGACGATGAGAAGGTTTGTTATTTCAAAATTCTTAGTTTGAAATTACATCCCACATGACGAATTTTAATCCTCGTTTTTTCAAGCGATATTAAAATGGAAAGTGTTCAAGCCAGCCTGTCGGGAAAAGCTAGATATTTCTTCAATTCCAAGTGAAACTGCTGAATTTCTGAACTTTGAGAACTTTAATAAACATACTGGACACTCCATGGCCATTTAATTAGCGAATACTGTAGTTGATGTCAGCTCACAAGTGACTTGGCGATTGTAAATCAACAACTATTGCGGAAAGTTATGTAGCGGATAGCGTCAGCATTAAAACGGAGGTTGCAAATAAAAGTTTATACAATATAACGAAGCCAGAAGTATCCTGCAGTACTACAAGAGTAACAGAACCCTTGGTTAGAGATGGAGAAATTATGGAGTCAGAACATTTCATATAAATTGAGAAAAAATGAGAAAACGTTTATACAAATTTTGTAAATAATGTTCATGATTGTAATATCTGTACTATTAATATTCATATAAATAAATGATACACGTTTTATATGGCATAAATTATGACCACAACTAAAGCTTTATTAATTGAAAATAAGTTTGTGTGTAACCTAGATACTAACTTATTTACCTGTAATCTCAGTTTAAGCACTAAAGCTTCCAGTAGACCTGGCTCGCAATCCTGGAAAATTCGGACTTTCCTGAGAGTGTCCAGATGCACCCTGATGGCAATTTCCGCTTTTAATTTATCTGGCAGTGCCGACAAAACCCTTTCCTCATCTAAAGCTCCACTTTCTGCCCACGTATAAGCGAACCAGCGTATCACGCGAGCCTCCAGCTCTCTTCCGACTTTACGAAATGCCATGTACTGCTTCACGCCGTCCATGCGATTCTGGAAATCTACTCGGGCCACATTCATGTTTGATATCATCGAGCCGATGTTTCCTGAAAATCAAAATAGTTACACTTTATAGTGAAATTATCAATTACATAACCTTAACATTCCTTAAACTACTTATTTGATTTTGATTATTAGAAATTTAAAAATACATTCAACATATTGTTATTCTCCATACTAAAATATATTAATTTAAGATTTCCTGTTCTCAGCGTTTGTAAACGAATGCAAACATATAATTTTTCTCGTCCACTCAATAATAAGGCTTTTATAATTGATTTTTGCATTTCAATATTAATGTATTTCTGATATTTCCACAATATTTGTTTATCTTTACTGACGTTTTGTCGCCTTTTCTTAGTGGTTTCATGGAGAGGGACCTTCGAACTTTCGCAAATACAATCGTAAATTTAATATTCTCAAGGAAAATCGTGACAGATTTATATTAATACTGAAAATGTTTTAGTTTTTTAGCTCTCTTACTTTACAATAAAAAATCAGTTATAATAGATTTTCTACAGCTCGCATTCCACGAAGCGCTGTATTTTTTTACAATTCCAACGGAATATTAGATTTGTTCGTGGATGCAATTCTCTGAACCGTTGCAGTTGTCGGATTCTGGTGAGGAATGAAAGAGCCATTCAGCTGCTCATGCGCAAATAATCGATAATAACCCCAAATACAAAAATCACAGGGGTTTAAATCTGGAGATCTTGGGGGCCAATTAACTGGACCATCTCTTCCAATCCATCTATCGTGATAGTTATTGTCGAGATATTGACGAACCTTTCTACTAAAATGAGCTGGGCAGCCGTCGTTCATGAACCATAAATTATTTCGAATCATCAGGGGAACCTCATCTATTAAATCAGGTAAAACATTTTTGTTGGTCCCCCCCGACTGACATGCTTGTGATGGATCTGAAAAAAATTTATTTACAGCGAACGACTGGTTTGTAACTGTTTATTGATTATACCAAGTTTGAATATTTTAAGTAACAGTATTTTTGAATAATTTGAAGAAAACTCATATGAGGACGTCTTCTTCAAAGGGCTGTAGCTCCCTTAGGAAGCATTTTCGAAAAAAGGTAATTTAAGCTAAATCGACTTAAAATCACCTCTAGTATACTCTGACTAAAGTCAGTGTGATGACCATAAAATAAAGCAATGTTGTCAGATATATTTTCTAAAATTGTTAGGCCCGCTACACAAATGTTCCTCTTACTTCAGTAAACTGTTAGTTCGTGATGTTATAAGAAAGCTAGTTTGGAAATATTTAAAAAAAAATACATAATGTAAATTTATTAGTAAACATTAAAATAAGTCGCTTGAAATTACTGAAAAAAGAAAAATTAATTAAAACCACTTTTTATATGTTACTATATTTAAGAAAATTTTGAAGAGTTGGCAACGTGTGGCACGTGCAGTCAAGACTTCGAAACAACCAATCATCAACTGCAGTATTCATCGCAATATAACGAAATACCCGAAGTATTACTCCGTTTGACGTTTTTGGCAGAAAAAATTCTACGGCCTTGAGCGTGTTCGGGGGGGTTGTGTTGATGTTCGGCTTATAATCCATTAGTATCATTCAGTGTCGGGTGTGAATTTTGTTTTAAAGAATTATTTAATATAATATCTATTTCTTGGTTGAGTGAGTTTAGTGAATTGTTATAGGTATTTATAGGAAAGTGTAGGTGATCTAGTATAGAAAGGTATCATTAATGTAATACCTTTTTGATGGTGTAGTGGTTAGGTCGCCTCAGTGAATTGATATTAATATAATATTCATTATGCTTACCATATACTTTTTGTTAAAAGGTAAAATATTGACTTATTATTAAGTGGTCGTAGACAACGTAATTATTTCGACTTCAAAATAAAAGCTGAGGTCAAACTAAAACTACTGAATAGTATTATCTGCATAATTTATATAAATTGACTATTATTGAAACACGAATTCGTATTTTATTCAAATACTGAATAATAAACAAATATTAATTCTGTAACAAGTCAACTGAGTTAATAATATATTTATAGACAATTACATTTCGTCGAATGATGAGTGAACATGTACAAAATATACACTTATATTGAATACATACATTCGGAGCTACCTAATGGGATCTATAACCATGAATAGCTCCGTAATTATAGTCAGGGACAAGCGAATCCCTATCAAACTACCTTCCGAGGGATTATTAAGTTCATTTGTTATCTATCGTATCTTATCCAGATGTGTTCAGGGTTGTATAACAAGATTTTCATTTTTTTTAGAATTTTGCAAAATAATAATTTTAAATCAAAAAAAGATTGAAGATAGTTGCTGATATGTCTTTGCTTTGATAAAAAGGGATTACTTTGAAGAAATGGAAGAAGATTAATTTGAGAATGGGCTTAAGGACACGTTTATAATAATTGATAACTTAAGGTCCAGGATTATAGAAAATTGAAAACTAATAAAACCAGGATTTAGACATTCTACATTACTGTCTTAGAAAATGGATGTCGGAACTGCTCACCACTAGAGTAGCAGATACGAGAACGAGCAAAGACATTGTCTCCATCTGCACAACCAGAGGATGCCCACAGGGAGGAGTAGCATCCCCATTAATGTGGAGTCTGACGGTTGACGAACTCCTCCTGTGTGGTTTGACGGACCTCGGAATATTCTGGCAAGGATATGCCGATGATATTGTTCTAACAGCCAGGGGAAAATTTGAAAACACTCTTTGTGACATCGTACAAAAGGGTCTGAACTATACAAATAGCTGGTGTAGGAAAGTGGGACTCAGCATCAACCCCAGCAAAACCAAATTGATAGCCTTCACTAAGAAAAGAAAACTCAACCTCAAAACCATTAAACTTGATGGGAACGACATTGAATGGACACAAGAAGTCAAGTACCTAGGTTTGACTCTAGACAGCAAACTCCTGTGGAACAAACACGAGAAGGAGATTACATATAAAGCAAAAATGGCTCTAATGGTGTGCAGGAATCTGGCAGGGAGAAACTGGGGCTGTAACCCAAAAATCCTGAGCTGGATGTACACTGCCATAGTGAGACCAATCTCATCACTTATGGAGCCATTGCGTGGAGTAGTAGAACTAGCCTCTTGACAACGAGAGAAAACCTCTCCAAAATTCAAAGACTAGCCTGTATATGCATAACAGGAGCAATGAGTACATGCCCAACGGCAGCAATGGAAGTGATTCTCAACCTCACACCATTACTATGGTGGTGGAGAGTGTTGCAGAAAGAACAAGATACAGACTAAGTAGAGAGGGAATCAATAAAAAAAAGACGGCTCGTTAGCAATAGAAGGAACTGGGATAGGAGTGTACGGGCCAGGAACCAAACACTCTGAAAGCTTGGGAAAAACCCCAAGTATCTTTCAAGCGGAAATTCACGCAATAAGAAAGTGTGCCCAGTTCAATATTGACAAAGGATATAGAAGGCAAAGGATTATCATAATGTCTGATAGTCAAGCAGCCATTAAAGCGCTGAGTTCTTGTGTAATCAGTTCCAAAATGGTGTGGGAATGCCTAGGCAAACTTAATGAACTAGGCGAGAACAATATAGTCACCTTACTGTGGATTCCAGGACACACTGGAATAGAAGGAAACGAAATAGCAGATGAACTAGCGAAGAGGGGGACTGAAATACCCTTTTGCGGAATCAGCTCCAATGTAATATTGGAAGAAATAGGTAAAGCCGATGAAAAGAGAAGATCTGACAATTGGAAAGATCTAGTAGGGCTTAGGCAATCAAAGATTCTTCTGGGTGACTACAACCTGTTGAGATCAAATGAATGCATAAGTCAAAGCAAAACTGCACTAAGAGTTTTAACAGGAATCGTAACGGGACATTGTCGCCTGAATGGGCACCTTAAAAATCTCAAAATAGTGGAGGAAGAAGATTGTAGATTTTGTGGAGTGGAAGAAGAAACCTCCATCCACATACTTGCGAACTGCACAGTAATTCAGAATCCTAGGGCACAGTACCTGGGAGACTACTGGATAGAAGAGGGACAGTTACCTAAGTTGAGGGCTGCAGATATCCTAAAATTCCTTCGGGAAATAGGACTAAAGGAGCTACTATCAGTCTTTAAAATTGTCAAACGCAGGAATTGCGTTTAAAGTTTCCAGAATTATCGTATAAACAGCATAACTTGTACTTGCCTTGTGTATTGAACAAAGCCGTTTTGTTTTTAGCAAACGAATGTGTAAATTAGCCCGCATAGAACTCAAATTCTAAACATCAATAGTACTTTCAGTCGAGTATTATATTTCGCTTTGGCAAATAGTTTTCTGAAGTTTGACGTTATCTCAATACACACAACAAAAAATAGCTTTGTTACAAAGTGAAGAACGAGAGTTACAATTTGTCTTTCAATTAGAGATTGGAGATGTGGTATTAAATAGTTATTTACGCAACTAGTTAAGAAAAGAGCTATATTGTTCAACAAGCGTAATATTTGCCAAAACGAGCGCTAGCGAGTTTTACAAATTACGCCACAACGTCAAATCTGGTGTGGGAGTGTCGCAAGGACCTCAACATACTAGGTAGTCATAATAGAGTGACCCTAGACTGGGTGCCAGGTTACCAAGGAATAAAAGGCATTGAAAAGGCCGATGAATTAACAAAGCAGGGAGCCACTGAGGTCATGATAGGGGCAGAATCTTCCTGTGGAATTGCAAAAAACCTCACTAAGGAGAGCTTCCACCAATGGGTAAACAACCAGGTGTTGCGCTGGTAGCATAGAACCCCAGGAGAAAGGCATGCTAAACAATTCCTTAAAAGCCCTTTTGCCAAATTTTTACGCGACCTACTATGTCAAAGTCGAGGATGATGGTGGGAATGCTGACCGGACCTTCTAGGCTGAGGAAGCATATGCACACAATTGGCCTAGAAGATCACAGCCTATGTAGGTGTTGTCAGGAAGTAGACGAAACCGCACATTCTTTAAGAATGCGAAGGCCTAGAAAGGGTGCGGTTTCACCTATTCAGAGAAGATAAACGAAGGGCAGAGAGCTACGCAAGGGAGGCGGTATCCAGGTTAATAGGTCTAGCAAAAAGAATAAAGCTAGATATCGAGCTCTATAAAAATAGGGAGGGCAAAGGTCGCAGTGTTATAAGACAAAGAACCACTCCATTTCTAATCTAATCTAATCTCAGTTTAAATAATAAAATAATTGTCAGTTTTTACAGTAATTATTAAATTGTTCTTTGAAACTTAAACAGTTACGTAAAGTTTCTACATAACTACTTTCCACAACTGATATTATGAAGGTTATGAAGAATGTGACGTTTCCTAATGTCAAGGAGTGACTTAAAAGTGTCACATTTGATAGCGGAATTGGATAAAAAAAACTTACCGACGATTGTAGCGAAAATCAGGACACCAGCTAGAAAATCCGCGACGACGAACAAATACTCAGCATCATTTTCAGGCACTGGGGTTTCACCGATGGTAGTCAAAGTTAAAGTAGACCAATAGAAACTATAAATATATTGTCTAGTTAAAGAAGCATTTTGTGGTCCATTCAAATTGTACACCCAATTGTCTGTTCCGAAGCCGATGAAATAACTAATAGCAAAGTACAAACAAGCGTTCCAATGTATCAACACTAAAATAGCTAGCACCACTTTGCATATTCTGAAAACGTTGGGGTAGTTCGTGTCTGTTTCTGTTCTTTCAAACCACTCCCACAATCTTGGTAATTTAAAAAGTCTATTAAGTCGCACTATTACCGGACATGGCACTTTTAAGTCACACTCATTCGGCGGCCACCAGATGTAAGCCAAGTCTGTTGGAAGAACGCACAAAATGTCCGTACGCCAAGATTTTGATTGGAGATAGTGTGCCCTCAGTTTTTGAGGATTGGTTACTAGAAGACCTTGTTCCAGATAACCTGAAAGTATAAGTTAGATATAAATTTAATTTGAAAATAACTATACATATAGGCTGCATTCAGAAGAAAAACCCGATTAGTTATCGATAAGTCATTGGTCACATGATGATGAGCAATTCTTTTGAATGCACTTTTTTACAGTAGTTGATTTATTTACATTGACAATAATGACATGGACATGATATTTGTGTGTACCATCGGCTCAAAATGAACAACAATATTTTGGGTTTTTTTGTGGACGATTTAATAGATCTTAATGTAAAGGAACAGGCTGCAATTAATTTAGCTATACCATTACCTTTACTAGCTATAGAGGAAAGGGAAACATATGCTAGAAATAAATACTATTATGAACGAGTAGTCCCACCATACACAGGTATTCCTATTATTCTGTATAACATGTCTTCATACTCATAACATATTTCCACCTCTTCCATATCGGTCAAAATCCCACCAAGAAAATAAAAAAACTACACAAATATATTCAAAGTTCAAACGAATTCGACCATCAACTCTCAAAATGGCACTATTGACAATTAAAGAATCTGTACATCTTAAAATTCATTTTTGTCAACATGATCATTTCAGACCAAGTTGACAATTTCTAACTACAATAGGATATTATTCTAGCCATTGTAACCCGAAAATAAAACAGCATTTCTTGAGAGAACCATAATGAATAAACTAAAAATCCCTTACATTAATAAATTAAATTGAAAAAATAAAATAAGTAGGTAGGTACCTACACCTATTCTAAAAATAAAATATAAACTTCCTGAAAAAATAAAAATCCATTCTAAAGGTAAACATAATTTTAATGAATTAAGTGCTCAAATAAACCACCTTCCTGTGCCAGACAATAACCAAATCTGTGATAAAGATTTGATCTCATATCTCTACGATTATTTGGCGTAATGCTGGCACAAACGTGCTGTATTTTCACCCTCGACAAAAAGTCAACGATAACGAGACAAAAATATAATTTGTACAAATTAATCTGCGCTTCTGGCAACAGCGGTTAAAATAGGGGGGCAATGAGCATTCGGCCAGTTTAGGGAAATAAGTATAACCCCTAAGGTGAAACAAAGTACACGCCTTATTATTATTCTTTCTCTCTCTTTCAGTTGTTTTTCAGTCGTACTTGTGTAATCCGGACGGTTCGGATGTAATTTACGCAATCTGTATGTTATAGATGATGATATGAATAGTCGAATAAACTAGAATTTGTTAAATTAAATGGATTAGAATTGTCTCTTAGACGTCTCCATTCTACATTAAAATTTCGTCGGCGTATTCTTTCAATTTGACGTGAATGTAGAAGTAAACCTAACCCTTGTAAAGCCATAGCAATTCAATAGAGCAAACCAATTTTGAAAAAAACAACAGACTACAAAAGCTTTTAGCCACTACTCTCGTAGGTTATTAAGCGGTCTACAATTATATCTCCACTTATAGTACCAAAAACGACTACAACATTTAAGAGAATACCGAATTTGCAAAACGGGCTAGAAGAAAACTGTGAAGTTAGCCACGTTGTCGATATAGTCCAATCTTACGGCTTATAGCCTAGCTACATAATTAGTAGAATAAACCAGATACAACCTTGCAAACACAAAATGTGAAAAAGGTGAAAAAATGACATTTAGTGTTTGCAAGGTTGTATCTCTGGAAAGAAAAAAGTTGGCATATTGCGGTTTGGCCCAAAAGATAGCTTATAAATTCGAGAATATCATATCGAAAATTCGCGTTAATCGAAGAGGGCGTTTTTGAGAAATCGCATTTTGAAAAAAGCAACGTTTCTTGGAAAAAAGAAAAAATACGTGTCTCATGAAATCGCAAATGGATTATGGTCTCAGAGTTTCCGAAAAATCAAAAACCTCTATTTTTTTTGCTCGTTGAATCAAAATGGAATCGGCCAAAAAATAAAAAGCGTTCACCACAATATAATATATCAAGATGTTACTTTACAAAGCTTTTCCTGAAAATAATGAAACAACTATTTCCCGTTAAAAGTAAATATGCCAACAAATAGAAACGTCGTGTTAAATTGCAAAACATCACACTGAATGTAGGTCTGTAGGTCAACAGATAAAAAAATATCCAAGGATTTTAGTGTTAACTAAAGCAGCAAACAAGATAAACGTCCTTGTTGAGGAATTTGTTTAATATCATTTGGAGCTCGTTCTAAAGATCAAAGAACGTGTTTTGCTTGAGAAGTTGTAATTGGTAATGTCCCAATTAACCTGCCTTAATTTGTTTATGATTTTGAATAACTTCGTAGTGGAATTAATTTACGAACGTTTAATGTTTAATTTACAGAACTAAATGTTTGAAGGTTTGAATTTTTAATATGTGAAGGTAGAAGGGATTTTAAACATAATATGATATTCAATTAGAAGCGAGCCAGGAATAAGAAGGAAAGTAGAATCAGCTGTGTCCCTTTTTATTGCACCATAAACATTCACAGAAATCACCTTTTGACGTTTAACTTTGTGTTCTATTGATAAATGTCAATCAGTAGTGACATTCTTATTTACAAGCGTCTGTATAGCACAACAATATTACCATATGTGGCCACGTTATCTGGATTGCCAAATACTTCATGCAATAATTATTATTAAAAATCTACTTTTGACATGTTGTTTTTGATCAGAACAATAGGGACACGCATATTTCATATTTTGCTACCGATAATACGTGTGATGTCATACCATGTGATTACTTTTGTCAATATGGCCGGTATTGCATTATGTTCTGTGTAGTTTTGTGTTTATATTGTATTTTAATTAACTATTAATTGCTTCATCGAAGTAAAAATATCATTTATATGTTTGTTTAAGACCATTACGTGTTTGTGTGTTCTTTTTTTATTTCTAAAAGTCAACGTAAAGTGGAAAGTGGACATAAATATTCGATATTTTAAAACTTTTAGAAGAAAATATTTTATTTACTAGTTCAGTGACGATTTTTTCATATTTTGTGAGTAAAGATATGGCTAGCGAAGGTTTTGTAAAAGCACAAACTGATAACTTGCCCAAAGTAGACTCATTTATGCTGCTTGAATTTATGAAGTCAAACAGCTGCTTTAATACAGAGGAAATATGAGGAGTTAAAGCATTATCGTAAGTACGATTTAAACTATGTTTTTTTTCGACTTTATCCATTTTTAAAGCTTTCAGAAACAAATTAGGTCACAAGAACTCAGAGCGTGATACACGAATAAGAACGTAAACAAATGACGTCACTCCATGGGGCAGCCATCTTTATGACGTAAAGCGCGTTTTGGCGGACTTTCAAATTTTATGATTTTTAAAGTCGTTTTAAAAGTAAAGTTTATATTTTTTTGAAAAAATAGGCATGCAAGGTGTTAGGAGACCTGATAAAGCGTCAATTCCCACCAATAGCAAAATTTATGCTTGTACCCTATTTTGGAAATCAACGATCTATATTATTTTGCTGTTTACAAATATATTCTAAACTAATTTAAATTCAAGGATGTTGACTGCAGGTACGATTACCAAAACGATACCACCACAAACATTTATTTTAAGTTAGATAACAATTATTTGTATCCGTTTACTTATTTTGGCGATGGAAACTGTTGACAGGTGACTGTTTCAATGTGATTTATTGTCGTCGTTTCACTATGCAAGGATTATTTAAAAATATAGCATTGTAATTGGTTTGGACAAAAATGATTTGAGTTAATTTATTTCAGTACAATTTTGATTGCTTAAGAAGTTACAGAGTGGAGAAAATTACTTCAAGTGCAGAGTTTCCAGATACATACATATCTTCATACAAACTTCCGATTGGTCTATGAAATGTACTCGAACTGTTAGTCCACATGGAGTGTTAACGTCCCAGGGTGGGTTTAGTTAATTTCTGTTATTTACGAGATATTATGTTCTTAGATATTGCTGTGATTGAGATTTTGTTCTATTGCTTAAGCCCCGTTGTAAATGCATAGTTCAACTGTGGTTCTGCGTTGAACCGAGTTTAATTGCAAATTTTTGCTGTAAGTACGTCAGTCACTACTGATCTGTGGTTCAAATAGAAGTTTACGTGAACGGCCCTCGAAGAGCGTTCAAAGGCGGTTCAAGTGGGTTTTGGCATTTGACGTTGAGTTGTTAACCTCAAAAAGTGAGGTTGAATATCTGATAATTCATTATTTCAATAAAAATGAATGAATTATTAGAAGAATTAACCGACGATGAAGATTTTTTACAAATTTTGAATGGTTTTTTACATCCTAGAAGACTGCAAACCTTTAGAAATAGACCAAGTCATTTTGAAATATGGTCTGATATTGAATTTAAATGTAGATTTCGATTAGAAAAACGAACTGTGAAATTTGTAATCGATCAGATCTCAAATATATATAGTTCCAATCCAAATAAACGAAAATGAAACGAAATATCATAAGTAACATCACCCCTGATTTATAGATTCCGTAACGTAACGTAACGTAACGCAAGGATTTCCGTGAGACGATAAAAGATAAATCATAGGACGACTCCACTACCATTCATAGATTACTTCTGTCATCGCACCACAACACAACTTCAAAAAGATGGAGATGGGCATCTCTCACGTTACAGCCGCGATCAGCGTCATGCGTAAGGGCAATCTATGAATGGTACTGGAGTCGTCCTATGATTTATCTTTTATCGTCACACGGAAATCCTTGCGTTACGTTGCGTTACGGAATCTACAAATCAGAGGTCACATGCATCACACCATATACGTTACGTATAAATAAGGTTAGGATATACTGGATATACGCGCCAATCAACACTGTCAACTGTCAGTCAACGATCAAGTTTGGCATGGGACATTAAAATTTCAGATGAAAAGCGTAGTTCAGTGCAACCAACGTGACCTGAACGGCGTTCTACCAAACTAATGTTGATCTTGCACTCTACAACGAACACCAAAATGAACTCGGATCAAAGTTGACTGGCAGTTCAGTTAAACTAACGTTCACCTGTGACATCTACAACCGGTCCTAAAACTATTTTGTTGGTAATAATTAAAATTGTTGCTTTTGCCGCCCATTCGAAGAGGAAGATATTGTTGTAGGCGCCCAACAATAAATATACTAGAAGAGTGAACAGACGTATTATTCTATGCCAATTCTATTCCATGTCGCAGTGAATATAATAAGTTGTTTGATTGTTGTAGGTATGTATAAAACATGAATATTTTATTGTTAAAATTTTTTACCAAAGGTTTTGAAATTTCTGAAAGTGGAGATTAGGGATTTGAGATAAATATACAGAAAGAAATTTGGTATGTTCTACGCAAAAACTGATACAAAATATCTACAGTCAACTGAAACAAGAAAATAATGGGTCAAAGCATGGAGCTGCTGAAAGAACACATAATTGACAAAAGTTTCAAAAAAATCCATTATTACAGTTATCGGTAAAACTGCTAATCATCGGAAAAAGAGAGTACATAAATCGCTAGTGCGTTGTGATTCTGCAATAATGAAAATTTTGTCTGAAACCGGTTCTGCTTCTGCTTACAGATTTCTTTGTCTCGCCGACAAATTGTGCAACGTTGCTAACTAATTTTAGTCACAACTATATGTATACGTACTCTTGAACATACAAACTCAATTGATACTTCTGGGATACTTCTCAAGATAATATACCTAATTGAGAAAAAACAAAAACTTTCATAAATTATAACTTTGATGGTAAAATTTTGATAGGTCGACTCACGATAAGTTGAAACTCAAGGGACCAGCGAAATTTTTCAAATTACCAAGAGTTCAAAATAACAGAAGAGTTTGATCAAGATTCGTAATTTTCTGTTGAGTGAACGACTTTAACGTTTGAAGGAAGACTGGAATGCCAACTGCAAATTCACTTATGAAGCCGGGACTTCAAATTATTGCATGGTGGGCGGCCAGATACTACATTCCTTCAACTTCAAATTTCCGAGGGGACCAATTTGTTTTGATTTTATTCAATTTATCGAGTATTTTTCAAGGAATCGGGAAAAAAATATTATCGAGAGTCGACTGTTTAATTGTCTGAGAAAAACTAATTTTTTAATTTGAAAAAATTGATAAAGGGAGTGTTGTTTTGAGGAAGTACGGGTTTTGAATGTTTTTGTTAAAACGAACCTCGATCATTTTCATGGTGTTACTTTGATGGAGTTTCCTGGTAATGATTATTACGTGCATCAAATTTCACGATAATATACAGGGTAATTCGGAAGCTATGAGGTCCGAAAGGAATAGTCCAGATTGATAACACACCCTATATCTCGATTGTAAAGTACAGAAGACACATTAAATATAGGTTTTTTGGAACCACCAAAGTGATGTCCATATACAGTTAAAACTAGGCCCCTTATGGCACTGCCGTGGGAGTATACAAAAAACCAGGTGATGGCTATAGCTAGGCACTGGGAAACTACACCTCTGTGTTTCAGGCAGAGGTATATGCAATCTTGCAATGCGCGAAAGAAAACAACAGGAGAACTGCCGAAGGCAAGCAGATCCATGTGATGTCAGATAGTCAGGCGGCGCTTAAGGCAATCTCAAGCCAGAAAGTGACCTCTAGAGTAGTATGGGATTGCATCGAAGAACTGAAGACGTTAGCCAAACGGAATAACGTCAAGCTGACCTGGGTACCAGGTCACTAGGGTATCGAGGGCAATGAAAAAGCTGACGAGCTTGCAAAAAGAGGGTCAGAGGATACGCAGCCTGAACCAGGACAGATTCTCCATATACCGAAAACTATAGTACGAGGATCTGTAAAGACCTGGATCAGAGAACAACATAAAAATTTCTGGGTAAACGTCCCAAGGCAAATGCATGGGAAAACCTTTATAAAAGACCCATGCCTGAAACGTACAGCGGAACTGCTAACACTGAGCAGAAATCAGCTGAGAATCATAACAGGTTTCATGACTGGTCATGCACTAGTAAAGGATCACATGTACAAATTAAAACTATACAACGGAGTCCTTACATGCAGATTATGCGGTAGGGAAACTAAGACAGTGAAACATTTACTGTTTACATGCGAGACTCGTTATTACTTGTCCAACCGCAAGGAAACGCTGAGCTATATTATAGCAAACATCCAGCTAGGAACTTGTACGAACTGGTGAAGGGGATAAAACTGCTGGACTGGGTGCTATGAGAAAGCACGAGCAAAAATACAGTGTTATCGGAGACTTGTCAGACGGGCACGGGAAAAAAAGGCAATGAATCAATGAAACATCCTGGATTAAAAAATATTAAAATGCAAACTATAAAAATTATTCAATATAATTTGAAATTGATTAACTTAGTCACCTTATGGTATTTTCCGTTGAACACAAAACCCTCTAAAGAAAACGATAGTTGATGCCGTAAAAATGAATTATGGAAATTGCCGTATATGGTCGATAAACAGAAAAGGTAAATATTTAAGGAGTCGATACTAACTTCCAAACCAATTTATCAAGAAGAATTATGATTCATAATTTTGCAAATTGTTTTCTTACGCAAACTTTCAGCAACGTCAATAATGCTCCCCAAACAACACTCCCTGTTCGAACTCATTTTTTCTGTATGACAACTTTATTTGGCGCAGTTGTTTTTTATCACTTTGCGGTATTGACTTTTGGCTATGTATATACGCAGTGCCACCATAAACTAACCTATAAATTTGAATTCTACTTTATCGTTATTTTAAGAAATAATTAAATCCCCTGAGAGCTGAATTTTCAACATAAGTAGTATTCTTTTTACCCAAATTAACTGAGAATAAGTAAGAATCTTAGTTAGTTAGTTGCTCAGTTTAAAATGACCATTCTTTTTACCTTCAGCAACTAAGTTTGAACTGAGATTTTAGTGAGATACTTACTTCAGCTGAGCTTGTATTTTATGAAGGTTTCAACTGAGAAAGAGCTTTTTGAGGTTAAGGTGTTTTGTTTTTAAATTAATCTCATAAGAATCTATGGTCATATGTCAGAAAACATCTGGCCGTGGTTTGTGGTTTGGCGAATTTGTGCTGAAGTCCATCATGTCATCAAAATATATTATTTCTACCCACGCATACAATATTGTGTTTGACGAAAATAACAAGTACATAAGAAATGATGAAAACTCAATTCTTTTGCAACGCATTGTAGGTTAGTAACTAGAGTACCTATTTTATCTGAGGAATCCTCGTTAAAAATGTTGCTCTAAAACAGTTTTACTCAATTATTTTGCATAAAAGAATTAATAACAGTGATCTACATGGCAATAAAATTCACCAATATCAGCTTACTTACCACAAGTACATTTGTGAAATTTATCTGTTCATTCATTTTAATAAGAATCAAAGGTTTGACAAATAAGTGTAATTTCAGCAATGAGAAAATGTAAACACTCGAGTTTATGAGGTTATGTATTTGAGTCAGAATGTTCTTTTTAGCCAGAAAATTATACCGAATTTATCTTAGATCTTAGAAGAATCTAAGCTCAGTTCGACTCAGTTGTGGCATCTTTTAGCGGTAAAAAGAATACTACTATAATTTAGCTTTAGCTGATCCAAAATTTTCAGGATTTTCTATTTCAATTGTTTACTTTCCTGAATATTTGTCAGGGTAGAAACGAAAAGGTCTAAGCCAAAAGCTGCGTCCTCAGCAAGTCGACAAAACTGCATCCGTCCACACCAGAGTTGACAGAAATGTTGTCGATCAGTCTAATCAACATGTCTGACGAAGATGTGAAGATATGCCACAATAAAAGCTATGACTACGAAAAAACACGACTACGATGTCAACGTAAATGTCAAGACGTCACTGAGTACTCAATTTGTCGAATGTCGAAAGTCGATCGACTGCTCTTTCATGTTTACCGACAGTCGATGGAAAACAATTCGACAAGTCGAATTGTTTTCATGAACAAGCTTACAATTAGCGCTACCGTTTTGAGAGTAATTACTCCATTTGTAAGCAATTTGAAAGATTCGGAGTAATCTTGGAGTAATGAAGCATTGGAAAGCTTTCTGACTCTGACTTGTGACATGGACTACTTGTTTCCTTATTTGTTTCGTGCGAACATGGATAGATAGCAGTCATGTCATGTCTCAATTCTCATGTCGTGGCACAGAACGACAGAACTCGTTATTCGTTAACTATTCGCGTCTTTGTCTATGTCTATTGTCTATACTATACCCTAATCTAATACCCTCAATCAATGCCATGTCTTATAGTTATGTTGTTTTATGTTGTTTGATCACTGGATCAGAACAAAATAATCCATATATTACATATGAATAAAGTTTGTAAGGATTTTGTAAGCATTCTCAAAAATCTGGGAGTAAAACCCCGCATTTTGATAGAAACTAGTCAGCATTTTGTCAATTGTCAAATGGCAGCACTGTTTACAATGCACTGCACTGGAATTGGAAAACGATTTTTAAATTTCAGACATTCTTTAAATCACTGTTGAAATTGTAGTTTCAATTTCACTAAAGTTATCCTATACAAAACAAGTCAAAAGGATTTTCATTGTATAGGCGTCACGGCTTAGCGTTTCGTTTCTTTCATGTCTACTATTCTTTTATTGTTTTATTTGAACCATGTACGCGAATTATTTCATATTCGAAAAAAATTATGAAAGAAACAATATACGATTTGAATGCACTGCAATGTTAGATATGTTGCATGAATTTAACATTGAAAACAGTGAAAATTGTGTAGAATTTTATAATGACGCAAAATTGGATTTGTATGTACCATATAGGTAGGATTATAAGAGAGATCATACGGTTATTAGAAAGAGAAAAACGATTGATTCACAAAAGAATACTAAGTTGCAACTGAAAGGTTAGAAAGTGAATTTCCATACATGCAGATAAAATTTCCCCTTTTAGTCTTTCTCTATTTCCATTTCTTGAACGCCTTCGACTATTGAGGATTCAAATCGAGATCGTAACGCCTTGGTGGCGATAACTGAACTATTTTCTTGTACATTGTTATATTATAACCTCACTTTCTTTGTAACCGACAAATTCTAATCGAAAAGTTCTTCAATTTCATCCGGTGAAAAGAAGGCAGAGCTCCACATCTCTTTGTCAATAACAATAGAACCCCAATTAGCAACTTCAAATACCATTTACTGTGCTTTTAAATGTAATATTTTGTATCGTTCGGAATATTTAATTCTAAGGAGGCCTATAAACTAAACGGAAATCAAGCAACGGCAAAAATTGAGGTTATAAAACAACATCACCAATAAAAAAAATTATCTAATTTTGAGACAAACTAAATTATGAAATTGATAGATTTTGTTTAACCATCCATTGCCGTTAAGTCATACATTGTCCAGCTTTATCTCTCATTTATGAAATAGATGAAACGGAATTATGACGTCATTAACGTATTTCTTAACTAATGTCGACGTAAATTTTATTTGTTACTTTTGACAGTTCAGTTGTCATATTTTGATTTGTTTAGTATTTTTGGTCATTTTAGCCTTTTTCAATTAATTTTTCATTGTCAAAATGCCTTCCCGGTATAATGAGAAAGAGCAAAGTTTAATTTTGAAGTTGATTAATTACTTTTCAAGAGAAAGAGATGCTGGAATGCCGCTTTATCGTTAAATGCAGTTTACAACGTAATCTGAATGATCTGATGTGAATGAATCGGACTCCCACAATGATGAAGATGATTTTGTCAGTGATGAAGCTTAGACTTTGCATAATATTTCATTACATATGCTATTTCAGTTTCCTTTTTCCTGTTTTTATTGGAAGTTTTTTCAGAAATAAATTTATTTTTCTACTATCACTATCGAAAGTCGTCTTTTGTGCCTTGAAAAGCAACTGCAAAGTTGATGTTTTCCGCGAGCTGTCATAATTTGACATTATTGGCGCTCTTAAGCAGAAAGTAACTTTGAAGCACGCCTAAGCCATATTTTTGCGATCTAGCGTCTTAAAGCGGATTAAAGCGATTCATTTTCGCGAATAAGTAATGACGTCACGCTTAAAAACGCTTGAAGCGGAAACTGGCGTGGTCGGGAGTGCGCCAGAAAACTTTGAAGCGGTAATTGACAGCATTGAGAGAATAAATTGATAGAGAGTGGACCAATGGTGTAGCTATTTTTTGTTTGGCAATAATATCATGAATTTATCAACAAACTCATAGATAACAAAAAATTTTATTTGAAATTTTTTTTCCAAACATTTATATCTCTGCGGGGTCGTTGCGAGGTATCAAAGAACGATTTTGGATTGTCTGAAGGAATGTATAAAGTTGACCTTAATGGTATAATGTTGGAAGTAGACCAGGAAACCTTTTTATTATTAAAAAGGAAGTACTGCTTAAACTCCAATATTTTATTTGATAGTTGATGGAAAGTTTTATTTAGGTATAATATTATTTTGCTTATTAGAGATTAAGAATTTCAGAAATAAAAAAATAAACAAGTACAGTATATGTGTCATGAGAGAAATTTCAATCCTCGAACACATAAATGAATAGGTACTATATACAATAAAATATTTCTCCTGTATAAGCCGGGTAAATTATTCCCTGTTAAAGAAAAAGAAGAAGTTAACAGATATTCCTCTCTTCTTCTTTCCGTGAATCGCAGAAATATATAAAGGTAAAATATCCCTTCTAATACATGTTAATTGTGTCGATATATACACTGCTCGCCAAAACGATACTGAAAATAGAATTCACAATAACAATTTTCTTGTAAATTCTTAGAATATCCTAAAAAATTGAATTTATGAATATTTTCTAGAGCTTTTCTACTTTCCCTGTGTACAGAAAATATCAAAAAGAATAGAAAAACGTTTCTTAAAATAATCTATACTTATATTTTTAAATAGGGCGGACAGTGTATATTGAATTCACATAGATGTGTATATTATCTCTGGATGACAAACACTTGTTTATGACGAACGGTGTGACTAATGAATAAATTTTAAATCGCTTGCTTTCAGTAACGAATTAATTGTTGAATCGGACGGTCGTGTCGGGAGTGTATATTCGTAATTTACGGGAATTTAACTGTGTTTTCGAATTTTCGGGAGTGTACCTTTATTCGAAATTATTTTCGGTAGTGAAACTGTGTGTGTCTTCGGAATTTTCGATAGTGTACCTATAAGTGTATAGTTCGAATTTTTGGTGGTGATTTCCAAGGATTATAATAATTCTATATATAAGGTAAGTCTTTATTTTATTAAATGGTACTTACTTATTATATACTAGCACTAAATAAATACTGTATTTCTTCATTTTCAATATATTTTTTTCAAAATAAGACATAGGTAAACTATGTTGATTTCTTTACTTTACCAATATATTATCCTTTCTCTAGTAGCAAAATAAATGAAAACAGTTTATTTAACAAGTTTTTATAATATTTTGGATCTTTTATGAATAATTTTTATACCGATTCATAATTTATCAACAAATTGAATACCTATTACTTTTGAAATAGTTTAGAACATTATTCATATCAATAGAGTAAGTTATATACTTTTCGAATCATTTTAGTTATTGTACAGTTGAGCATATATTTCATAAAATTTTTTCTTTATTTATCTATTTTCCAAAAACTTATAGGGTATAGCTTTTGTTGTTTCTTATATTTTCCCAATATATTATCCTCTCTTTATTTTTCATTTCTACTAGTACTAGCAATAAATAACTACACTGTATTTAAAATATTTTGGATCTTTTACGAATAATTTTTATACAAAAAGTTTAACCGATTAAAAATTTATCAACAAATTTAGTAAGTAAGTACTTATTTCATTTTAAAATAGTTAAAAACATTCATCAATAGAATAAGTTATATACTTTTCAAATCTATTTAGTTACTGTTCCGTCAGGTATTGATATTATAAAAATTTTTCTGTATTTATTTATTTCCCGAAAGAAATAGGGTAGCTATGCTTTTAACTATATTTTCACAATATCCTCTCTTTATTTCCCACTATACAACTACTAGCAATACATAAATACAGTGTTCCTCCAATATATATTTTGGATTTAAAAAAAATAGTTTAACCGATTCATAATTTATCTGAGTACTTATTATTATATACTGCATGCAAATAATTGCTTACTGCTAATTATTGACATATATAAACTTGGAATATTTTTACAAATGATGTATTAGAAATTAAAACAGTTTATACACTTAATTTTCAAAAGACATGAGTATAAGCTCTATATTGTTTTCTATATTTTCCCAATTATTGAGTACTTTCTTATTTGATTTTGAAATAGTTTAGAATACTCTTTGATACAGTAAATTATATACTTTTCAAATCTTTTCAGTTATTGTACAGTTGGTTACATATTTTATAAAATCCATTCTGTATTGATTTATTTCCCAAATATTTTTAAGATGTTGTTTCCTAAAAATATTATCCTCTCTTTATTTCTCACTACTACTAGCAATAAATAAATACACCGTATTTAAAATATTATGGATCTTTTACAAATAATTTTCATATAATAAGTTTAACCGATTTATAATTTATCAACAAACTGATATATGAGTACTTATTTGATTTTGCAATAGTTTAGAACACTCTTCGATAGAGTAAGTTATATACTGCATGTAAATAATTGCCTACTGCTGATTATTAACATACAGGGTGTACCAATCTTACAACAAACTTCAATATGTGGGTTATTTTAAGAGATTTCAAAAAATGTTATCAACAAAAATAGTAGTTTTCTTTAAGGTCCATATTTTGACATTATATCGAACTATACAGAGTGCTGCATAACTCCGTTACAAATCAAACATGATTTTTTAAATGAGAACCCCCGTTTATTATACCGAATTCGGATTGCTCACATTTTTTGAAGCTTTTGATATAAGGTTTTGCTACGTTATACAAAGTCCTTCAAAAGCTATGAACACGTTTAGGTGAAAATCGTAGGTAAATCATCAACGCTCTGTAGCTTGTTGAACGTTGGAGGAAAAAATTTTATTTAGTTTCGTAATATATGCAATATCTCCGTATTTTATTAAATTTTGATTATTTTCTTTTTTGTATACAGGGTGGACGGAATCTTAGTTTATATTATCACATTCTTGGCATTCCCTTCACTGGGTTTAATATATTAATTTGATTTCAGCGTTGTCTTCAGTCCAGGATTATGCTCTTAGAGCTTCTGGACGAATAATATCCACCTTGTACTGATGAGAGGCGCAAATACGCCGCAAGTGATATTATTCCTTCTAATTTATAAACCAGAATGGTTGGTTCTATATTTTCATATACCAACCCCGTTTATCTTGAAAGTGTAATTCATTATTGTCTGGCGGGGCATATTGCCCGAGAAGTAGATGTTGCTTCCTGGTGAACGCTATATCCTTTGGAAATTAATTTTCTAATTTGTAAAACGTTTTAATAGTATTACACTATTATTTTGGCGTCTATTTGATATTCCGTTTTTATAATTCCTGACTTGGAATGAAAATGTACAAACATGAACAAATGAATTCAAACACTTTGCCATTAAAGACAAACTTCTGGTAGGGTGCAGCTGATAGAAAACATCCTGAGCCGGTGGGGAATATTTTCTGTCGGTTGTAGATTTTTTTGACCGATTGATTATATTTTCTACTGGCTGGGGTCATCTTCCAGCCATGGGGGACAATTTTCCATCTACGCAAGGTAACTTTCAGCCTTAATTCCTTAACTTTTCAAAAGTAATCGATGTCTTACCTCAGTTTTCTAAATATTGTCCCCCATTTCTTTCACAAGTTGGCTATTTTTCAAAAGACATAGGTAAGCTATGTCGTTCCTCATTTTCCTAAATATTGTCATGCCTTTCTTTTTTTAACAGACATCGGTAAGCTTTTTATTTTACCTGTCAAGGACGCCACATGTAACACATGGTTGCCTACGATTGACTTTTTCCTTCACGGATGCACGCAGTACCACACTGTGGGAAAGTGCTCGTTCCTAGGATGTCGGTCAGTCTCGTTTGCAAAGCGGGCGGTCATCCAGATGGGGCGAGTGCGCTTGAGTGTTTTCCGTTTGTTGAATGGGTATGGATTAACAAGTTGGGGAAATTGTTGTCCAGTATGGGCTATCAAAATATCGTAGAAGCCAAAGGTGATACATGGCTATTTGACAGTTTTTTAAAAATATTTTTAAATATTGTACTACCTTTCTTCTACAAGCTGCTTATTTTTTCAAAACACATAGGTAAGCTATGTCGTTCCTCATATTCCTAAGTATTGTCCTCTCTTTCTTCTACAAGCTGGTTATTTTTTCAAAACACATAGGTAAGCTATGTCGTTTCTTATTTTTCTAAATATTGTCCTGCCTTTCTTTCACAAGTTGGTTCTTTTCTAAGCAGATATTGCTAAGCATTTTATTTTACTTGTCAAGGACGCCACATGTAACCGCTTGTGTGCTTACGATTGACTTTTTCCTTCACGGATGCACGCAGTACCACACTGTGGGAAAGTGCTCGTTCACTAGGTTGTCGGTCAGTCTCGTTTGCAAAGCGGGCGGTCATCCCGATGGGGCGAGTGCGCTTAAGTGTTTTCCGTTTGTTGAATGGGTATGGATGAACAAGTTGGGGAAATTGTTGCCCAGTATGGGCTATCAAAATATCGTAGAAGCCAAAGCAGTTACATGCAAAATGGCGATTGGAAGGATTCTGACTAACTACTAACAATTTTTTTCAGCGCTTCCTTTTCAGCACACTAACACTCTCTTACAGGCTTCAAGATTCCATCGGATTTTTGTTGAATTTTTTAATTCTGTTTGATTTTCTGTTCTAGATATTTTACCAGGGATGATGGATACGCTCTTCAGAATTTATTTGGAATACTTGCTGATAGGCCTATCTCAGAAATAATCAAAAATTTTTAGATAATTTTTCATTCATTAATATAAATTAATTTAATTTTTTTTCAGCGCTTCCTTTTCAGCATACTAACACTCTGTTACAGGCTTCAAGATTCCATCGGATTTTTGTTGAATTTTTTAATTTTGTTTGATTTTCTGTTCTAGATATTTTACCAGCGATGGATATATATACTCTTCAGAATTTATTTGGAATATATCGATATATTTAAACTTGCTGATAGGCCTATCTTATAAATAATTAAAATTTTGGATACTTTTTTTTTTATCAATTTAATTTTTTGTTCCAGAATTTTTTTTCAGGAAACGATTTTTTAGGTTACAAAAGTTAATACTTATTTTTGACTTTTTCAATTTGGAGCTACCGATTTTTTTTCCAGCACTATTAATAATTCAAAATTTCTATTCTGATTCATTATATTATATTTGGTAAAGTATTCTTTGCATGTTTATTTTCTTAACTGCATGGGTTCAATATTTGCATGCTCAAGCTTGAGTGTAGTAGGGGTTGGTGATGTTAATTTTAAAATATCTTTTTACTGTGTAATTTATGTTTGATATTTTTGGTTAAAATATTGTAACAAATGTATTTTATAGATGTTAATATTTTGTTGATATTCGATTTTTTATAATTGTTGATTTAGAATGTATTTGTTCCTGATTGTATATTTTTATTACTGCACTTTGTCAGTAAAGACAAACTTCTGGCAGGGTGCAGCCGGTAGAAAACATCCTGTAAGCCGGTGGGGAATATTTTCCGTCGGTTGTAGATTTTTTGACCGATTGATTATATTTTCTACTGGCTAGTGATATCTTCCAACCATGGAGGACAAGCGTTCATCTACTAGGAGCAGCTCCAGCCACAATTTTAGTTATATTTGTTTATAAATATAATGCTTTGTGTATTTTGTTAGGTTAGGTTCGACGGCACCGAAGCGATTTTCCCTTTGTGTGTAGTATCCTTATTAGTACGTACACCTTTTGTATAAATTTCAACCAGTCTTCCTGTTTATTTCATTATCATATGTCAGAATATCGCTAGATATTTCCATTTTTGCGAGGTTAAGCGTGACGTCACAATTATGACGTCACGCTTAAGCTACACTGTTAATCCGCTTAAAGGCGCTAGATCGCAAAAATATGGCTCAAATTTTCGGCGAGCTGTCATAATTTGACATTATTGGCGCTCTTAAGCAGAAAGTAACTTTGGCGCACGCCTAATTTTATTAAGGGCGCGTTGTATCGAACACCTAAACTCAGTTTAATTAGTTGATGATAATAAATTAATTGATGATAATAAATAAATCAATATGTCACAGTCTAAACATCAGTTATAATTAAACTGAGTTTAGGTGTTCGATACAACGCGCCCTTATAGATAAAAGAGAGCTACTAGTTAATTTTGGTGTGATAGTAGAAAAAATCTTGAGTGTATTTAGAGCAGAAAGTCTTTTGGTAGTTTCGACAGATTGCCGCGCTCCGCTAACGCGTCCAATAGCTATTTGTGTATCAAGAGCAGAAAGTAGTACTTTGGTAGTCGAGACAGAAAATTGCAGTTACTTTTCAAGGCACAAAAGACGACTTTCGATAGTGATAGTAGAAAAATAGCTATTTTGTCATTACCAATTTATTCATGCAAACACACCTTAACATGCATAATTGAAAACAATTCTTAACATATATGTCATTGATTATAATTTTGAGGTTAAGTGTAAAATAACATTCACCTAATATAAGAATACGTCGCCGATTATGACCTAACGGCAAAGGATGGTTAAACAAACTCTACGTTAAATCGGTAGCAAGTAAATTTGTCTTTCTTATTATGTTGGTGATATAATTAATCACATTTTCTTCAATCACAATGTTGTGTCGAACTAAAAGTAAACAAATACCCATTACTGTTGTTGTTGCTCTTATAATAGAAAACATAACAATCACTAAGACAACGTCACGTTAATATTACGTAAAATAATTCTGTAATTAAAGCGAGTTGACAATGAATTTCGCCGAAATGAATGAGAAACTTGTATAATTAGTGAATACTAATATATAATGTATCAATCTTTTGTCAGTATCAAATTCTGTAGATCCTGATAGACTCAGAGCTGGCGTACACGCACCGGGATATCCAAGTCCAACTTTGGCAAGGAAATCTCTTGGAATTAGAATAATGGGGTTAAGAAAAAACTAGCTATATGGACAGTCTCCTGTCACTACCTTTAATCTTCCTGCTCCACCAAAGCTTATATGTACTGTAGGTGTGAAAAAGACTGTCGAGGTGCGTGTGGATGAATAATGTACCAAGAGTACAATTCATGCGATAATAGCCATGAGGATGAAGATAATCCACAAGCAGTGGATCTCGAATAGTTGATTAATTGGTTCAGCACCACCAGTAAGAGGATTAGAGTCCTCGGCACCTCAGCCTTTAGGCTTTTGTGCTCTTGGTTTTATGTGAAGAGACCAGTGACCCTTATCAGGCTCAACAGTCTGTTCACTAGGTCCTTCTTGGAGAAATCCTCTCTTGGATATTCTAGTCCTAGGAGTTTATATCTATGTGAGAGGCTGTTTCCTCATTTACCATGCACAATGGACAGATAGGTTCCTCCTTATATATGCCGATTGTATGCATGTGCTTCCTTAGGGTACAGTGACCGGTGAGTAAACCCGTCACTATCCTTATCTGGCCCCTGTTAAGGTTTAGTATTCCATTAGTCAACGTCTCCGAGGGTTTTTTGACCAGGAGTTTACTGTGTTCCTGTTTTGGCACGTGTCTCCAGTACGACTGATGTTTACTTTGAGTCCACCGAGATATACAACCACGTGCAGCAGTTCTAGATGTTCAGGACCAGTGAATGCAGTCTCAGACCCTAGCTTTGCTAGGATGTTTGCCTTTTCATTTCCTACAATGCCCTTGTAGAACTCACTTAAGAGTAACTCTATTATGGTTAGCCAGGGTTAATAGTTTTTGTAGACAGTCCCAGACCATTCTAGATCTAATCTGGGGACATGCTAAAGATTTTAGTGCTGCCTGACTATCAGAGATTATAAGGATCTTTTGGCTAGATTCCCCAACGATGCGTGGAAATTGCATCTCGGTTGTTGATTATATTATTTTAAAGAAACTACGTAAATCTGATGGTCCAGCTTTTGTAGCGTCCAAAAACAATGAAGAATTGTCAAGCTAGTCGTTTCTAATCTCCCTTTTTCATCTTCCTTCCTACAATGGATTAATCAATCTCTAATTTAAAAACAAATTATAGTTTTAGCTTGATTGACAAACGTTTCAGTCTTGTATGGAACCCACGAAGTAACAGATGACGGATCTGATAATAGTCACCAAAACGACAAAGATAGACCTGTGCCTTCAGATGCGGTTTGGCGAAGAAAATATTTTAAATTTATCGCTGAGAAGAAGAAAGTGAAGGTTGAATTTAGTCTCAAAATGAAAGCAGGAACAAAGAGTTGAAAGAGCCCTTGAAAATGATATTTCAAGATAAGAACCCTTAATCCGTCACTGCAAACGTCTTATCCTGCAATATCAACAAACAAATCCCACGGGCGTCGTGTTCTTAGCCCCTTACAGATATCAAGGAAGCATGACACATATAATATTGCTCTCATTGCGTGAGACGGGCATAAAAGATCTGATGAGGGTTAATTATACCAAAGTAAGAACTAATCCCGTCTTATTAATTGGAACGTTTAAGAAAATCGATTGTAATTAGCGAAAACTAGGTTTGATTAAAGGATTTTTTGACTATTACATTCTCCTTAGTCGATAGATATGTACTGTAATGCGGTTTGTTATAACTCGCGAATTAAATTTCACAAAACTGACACTTCCAGAAATGATTAATGTATCCAATGTCTGGGTTATTAGCGAAGAAAATTATCGAGCAAAGTATAAAAACAATACAAGGTGTCAAACGCAAACCTTGATACTAGATGTGATTTTATATCCATCCAGTAGAGATGTTTCTGAAGAAAATATATGCATCTATACAGATAGCGGACAAGCACTAGTAGCCCTGAAGAATATCACCATGCCTTGGTTAAAGCTACAAACAAGGTAGTAGCTGAAAAACTTTTTGAACCTGCCTGCTTCACTGTTGTAACAGTTTCAGTAAAGCTTGGCATGTTTATCTGAAGCTACACGGCATCGATAAGAGGCGAGGAAACATGGCCCTACCCTTCCAACTTATTGAAGATGTCCATCTAACCTAATTTACATCTTTTACAACTTTTGGATGAGAGAACTAGTACATTTTGAATGATATAATTTGATCGAGAGAGTAAAAATAAGATTGACAGGTCTGCACAGAGACACCGCCTTCACCTATATTACAAAGTTGAAGTTCTCCAGCTGCTGGATTACCAGCATCTTGACTTGCGCTAGGTTTAACCGTCTAGATAAACTAAGGATGTTGATGAATGGTTTTTAGTAGAGTAGTAACTAGTTTTAAAATTATCAGATTATTTTTATGAACTGAACGATGTTTAAAAAATATATATAAAATGGCACTAACCTTCATGTGCGTGCACCAAGGCATCAATAATATAAATAACATCACAGAGATAATCTAATGTCCACCATAAAGGCGTAATGTGTGGTCTGTTGTTCAATTCCCAGAAAACTGCTCTACCCAAAACAAATATTACGTTATACAGAACTGCCAATGATACCACCATGAGCCACTGGAAAAAAATTGCTATTAGTAGTTAAGATAGCATATAACATATGGGCTGAAAAGTCCCGGGCCTAACAAAGAAAACACGTTTTTTTTTTGTTCAAAATTAATTTTATTCATCAACGTCATTTCCATCAAGAACAACCCAATCATTCCATTCTTTACGATGTCAGCTAACTTACGCAACTTCACTTTTCGATCATTCAAAACGATTTTGTGGATTTTTATTGTTTTATGTTTATGTTACCGCCTCACTTGGACGTCTACTGCGTTCCGCATCATCGGTGTCTCTTTGACCACGTTTGAAGTCAGCAAACAATGGTTTTATTGTTGTTTCTGATGGAGCGGAGTCCCCATAACACTTTTCAAGCCATTGCTTCGCTTGTGCAGTATTTTTTCACATCAAGAAGCAGTGTAAAATGAAAACACGAAATTTGTTTCGAAAATATTATAAGTAGCGTCACTCTTAGCAGAATAACTCACGAACTAATGAATAGAATATCATGAAATTTTAACAGCTGTCTTTCTAAGGTTAGTACTAACTGAAAAACACGCGGTTGCAATAAAACTAGCGACATCTATGTATCAGACCCGGGACTTTTCAGTTCATGTGTTACTATTCCTGAATAATATCACTGACAGTTCGTCCATTTTGTTGATTAGTTCAATTGTATTTTAATTAGGGGATTGATTTAAGCATTTATATTATTTTGGTGATAACGGAAAAAATATTGTAATAGCTCTGTTTGATTGAATACACGAAAAGGAATTTTGTTTGCCAAACAACAAAAATGGTCGATCTGTCAACGTCACGTTTGCTGAAACGGACTATTTCAGCAGTTCCATTTAAAATAATAAAATAACTATAAAGCGTAATCAGAGTTACCAAATTTCCAAAAATATTTTCCCCAAAGCTACAACCAAAACCACTACAATTACTGGGAAACTCCCAAAAAAAAATTGTATTAATAAAATTTATTCAGTTCGAAAACTCTAGTCTTACTCATTGACATTCGCCTGTCATTCTATCAGCGTCTATATTCGTTGGTACTATAGATGCCACTAAGCCGATATATCAGAAATAAATGTGGTTATTCCTAGGCCTATAATATCACAACTTTATTTTTTTGATAAAAAAATAAATAAGTTAAAAAAAAATACCCCTAAAGAAAAATCCCAATTGTCTTTTTTATACCCTAAATTTGGGGGGAAACCCCTAAGCTGGCACCTCTGAGTGCGTTTATAAAAAAAGATATCAATCTTTTATATAAATATAAATACAGTGTGTACATAAAGTAACGTAACTTGCAAATATTTCGTCTTCCGTTTAGTTTACAAAAAAAAAGTTGAATAAAAGTTTTTTCAAATAATCCAGACCATCTCCATAAGTCGATTAGAAATATACAGGTTTTCCGCCAAAAAGTTCAAGATTCCCGCTGATATTCCAGTTTACTTCACTTTATGTACACACTGTATAATATAAACCTTTAGTCATTATTTAGATACAATTTTAATTTTGAAAACTTAGACCATAAATACACTTACCACATAATGTGACAACTTCGTGGGATCGACGACAATACGGTGTCCATAACAAGTGGGTCCTTTTCCATTGTCCCTGTCGGCGATAGCATTTTCATCAAGATGACTTTTATCCACGAACCAATCCGGTGCAGCGTTCGATTGTTTTCTAGAAAATCGTCGGAATCTAACAGCTGCTTGAAGTGTCGATGCTATTTGACCTAGCCGATTTCGAACAGTTGAAAGTATACGATTCTGTTGGGAATTATCCTGAAAGAAAAACAAAATGTTTATGGATTTCATCACTTTGTGTGAAAAGCCAATAAGTCGAATTGAAGTTGGAATAAAATCGATTTATATATCGAACACATTTTTATATTGTGTGAACGACTTTTGTAAAAATGAGTGAACGTGTTTAAATATCTTATACTTCAGTGTTAAATTTCACCACCGTTTTAGTTTAAAGCGCAATTCACATTGAACGGCTTACGGACGTGACGGAGATTTGACGTGTGCAATGAAGGAGAGGTATAGTGACGAGAAAAATGAGTTGGCTAGAAGCTTGGTTACCGACTGGTTTGGAAAAGTGATGAAGATTGGCTAGTGTACAAGAAAAACGATGGCCTGGGGTTCATCCATTGTAGGTGAAGAACTTCTATTACAATAATGTTAACGACTATGGTTTATTTACGACAATTTAATTCATGTATAAAAAATCGCATATGCCACAGTGCAATTGTCACTTTGACAGCGGCAAAAATTAGCTTTAACTTTTACAGCGACAAATACACTAGTGGTTTTTTCACTTATTCATTTGTTCATCAATTATCGCGGTGTTGGTTACCAGAATAAATAGTTTGGCATGTTTGTCAACAACTTATTGAATTTTCAAGAACTAACAATGAGTCGATTCGGTGTGTCTACGAACGCCGAAATTAGTCAAATTGTTAATACCTGTGTGCCTACTAATACAGTTGCAACGCAATCATCAATCTGGCGACAATTTTCTACGTTTTGCGATGCAAAAAGATACACATTTGAGCCAGATACTTCCATCGAGAAATTGAATGTAATATTGCAAGATTGGGCATTTAATATGCGAAATAGTAACGGAGAAGACTACAAAGAAGCGGTAGTTAAAACAATTTGGAACACCACCGCTAAAATGCTACAAAGTAAATATTATAACGAATTTAATATTGTATTCAACTCTTTCACCGATGTTCAGTTTAATTCACCACGAGCTGCACGTAATGCTAAACGTAAAGTCCTACAAGCACAACCCGAAAAGAGAAAATGTAGTGCATCAGCTCTTAATAAATCTGAAGTATTTGCAATGGCCAGATTATATAACGAAAATGAACCGGAAGGACTTCAAAAGAAGTTATATCACATTTTGGCGTTTGAACTAGCTTGGCGCGGAGGAGAAGCAGCTTACTGCAAAACCACTTATTTCGTATCTGAAATTGAAAATAATGGAAAAGAAACTGGACGTATCGAGTATAATCCTCTATTTTCGAAAACGAGACAAGGCGGCAACAATAAATTATGTGACAGCAAATGGATCACGCCTAATATTTTCGACAAAGATATTTGCCTAATACGTTTATTCAAAAAGTTAATGGAAAAACGAAACACTTTTATAACTTCGGACAGAGTATTTCTTACACCAAATCCCTTTTGGAAAAAGAAAAATTTGACGATTGGAATTAATGAAATTTCCAAATGGACTAAACGCTCAGCACAACGCATTGGTTTAGATGTCAAACGTGTCAAACGTGTCAAAATTACAAATCACTCAAATCGAGCGGCAGCTGTTAGCGAATTAATTAAAAGCGGAATTGAAGAACAAGCTCTAATAAAAATAACAGGACACAACAATTCATCATCAATAAAACCATACTTACAAGTTGACAAAGAGTATCTTTCAAGCATTATTCAATCAGTTCGTTTGGAAAATGAAAAAACTTCAACATCTACTACAGAAACGATTAGCTGTGGCACCCGCAGCGATATCACTGTTGTTTATTTTGAATGTTTCATAAATAAAGTTTGCATTGATATGTTTCCAAATTTCTCATTCATTAAATTGTCCTGCCGAATTACACTCGAGGTTTGTATTGATATTGGGTAAATTTGTGTTGCTCAAATTCTAAACTGTTTCCTTTAGCAATTTGACTCGAATAACTGTCAACCTAAAGACACTCCACCTTCGGTGTCGTGTTTTTAATAGTTGATAGTTATTCTCGTCAAATTGCTAGGAAACAGTTTCTCATTAAACATCCCAAATTTACCCGATAAAATACAAGCCACTTGTGCAATTATAAGTGATAAAAAGACGATGATGTAATTTTTAGTTACTTTCCTGCTTATCGGAGTAAATATAAATTTACCAGCCGTAAATACAATTTATACTTAATGGCCAGGCCAATTTTCAGCTTACGGGTTGGCAAAACTTCAAGACGTTGTCAAATCAATTGGAAAAATTCAGTAGTTTTGACACAATTGAGGTTAGGTTCAGTATGTCATTTCTTGTTAATTGACAGCGATCATCGTATTTACAAGTTTTTCTGGTGCTCCTGAATTAATTATTTTACAATGTAAAATTGATAGAAATTGCTATTTTAAACCAGAAAATCAATGAAAAATGTCCATTCAGATGATGAAATTCATAAAAATTGATGAAAAATGCTATTTTAAAATGTAAAATTCTTAGAAACTGCTATTTTAAACAAGAAAATCAATAAAAAATGCTTATTTAAATGATAAAATTCATAAAAACCGCTATTTTAAGTAACAAAAGATCTATAGTGCCCCATTACTTCTTCCCGAGGAAGAGCTAGTAGTTCCTTTACATCGATTTTTTCCCCGAGGAACTTTAGATGCAGTCTGCAGGATTCAGTTTAGTTAAATGTCTCTTTTCTATCCAGTTGTCTCATAGGTGTTGGTCACTTAATTCAAATTAGTTAAATATACCTACGGTAAAGTGAAAGGGCAAGTGGAGGAGTTTCAATAGAGGAGGTACATTTCCTCATGACTCACTATGTATAGCACCAACCCTGTTATTTCATACAACCAAAAAAAGTTACTGTCACATGCAAGCAATTATAAAATTTGTTATTGACATTGAATTGTTAACGTGATAACAATTCAAAGTATTCAAATTGCGATGACCAATCCGCAAATATCAACCAATTTAATTGGTAATTATACCTTAATAAGTTAAACATTAACACAAAGCTAATTGATAATAGGTAATAGAGTTAATGTTGACATTTTATGAATATAAATTATGTTTTTAGTTGTGACCATCATAGCGTAGCGAATGTAAGTAACAAATTGCGCGTTTCATACGTTAACAAATTATTAAATAAAAACGTTGATTGTCTTTTAATTTTTTTTTATTCACACTGACTTTAATGAAACTTTATCAGTTTTTACCATCAACAGTGAATATTATATAGCGTTAGTGGATCGTTTGAAGGTCGAAATTGCAAAGAAACTTCCGCATATGGCAAAGAAATAAATTTTATATCATCAAGACAACGCACCGTGTCACAAGTCAATCGAAACAATAGCAATACTACATGAATTGAACTTCGAATTGCTCCCACATCCACCGTATTCGCCAGATTTGGCTCCCAGCGACTACTGGCTGTTCGCAAACTTAAAAAAATGCTCGCCGGTAAGGAATTTCGCTCGAATGAAGAAGTTATCGCTAACACTGAGACCAATTTTGAGGCAAAAGATAAATCGTTCTACAAAAGTGGTATTGAAATGTTAGAACGGCGCTGGAATTATTGCGTTGTTCTTGATGCAAATTATGTTGATGAATAAAATTAATTTTGACCAAAAAAAATGTGTTTTCTTTGTTAGGCCCGGGACTTTTCAGCTCAAGTGTTATATGAACGCATGGATAACAGATTCATGGAATATGGACAAAAAAATCTTTCGCTGAAAACGAGATGATTACAAATTCTTTGGATATTTCACAGACAATTAATCCTCCAATGTTGTGGTATACCTATTCGACGGTGAATGGTGTAAATCCAGAAAGTCACCCCTTGCCACGCAAAACTTTCAAAACAAAATGTCTGCTCTATAAATCATTCACATATCAGTCCTAGAATACCCTGGATAAGTACAATTTATATATTCATCCCTTTACGTACCTACCCTATAGTATGATTCATCTGGCGGTGTTATATTTAACTTGACAGTCACCATCTCAGATATCGGTATGTGGTGTCATAATCCTAAACGTCAATTTAATCGAACAAATGAAAAGCACTGACGAATTAATCACTGACAGTCGAACAACAAATCTTTGGCCATGATGGCGACCGATCAACTGAATACGTGAAATCTAACACGATATTGCGAATAGAGCTACATCGATAATGGCATTAATTATAAGGATATAAGTGACAATAGATCCTTTTATGGATTGCTATACATTTATAAAAGTTTGTTATACAGGGTGGGGTAAATTAAATATAAAACAAGTTGTTTTCTTGTTAATTTTATGATCTTAATGCTTTTTGTTGGGTACACTACATTTTTGAAAGGTGCTTTATGAAAAATGTTCCCACAAACTTGGGTTTTGTGGGGAACGAGAGCAGAAATGAGAAACCGACTACGCGATCTGAAGCTACAGGATTGCAGCGAAAATTACAGCGTTTAGAAACAGCAATTCTAGTAATTGTTTGGAATGCAATTTTAGATCGTTTTGATACTGCTAGTAAGAAGCTTCCACTATGTAACTTGTCTACCGACCTGTTTCGATTTTATAGAATAAATCCTCTAATTACCGCTCGCCGTCACACTAGCCACTTCCAATTATATTTCTGTGATCTCAAATTCTCCTACTCTGACCGCTAAGACAATTGACAGATTATGCCAACGGCCGCTTCCATTTTGAGAGCCTCGAGCCTCGCCCTTTTCCGCTACCGCACTTCTATGTATAAAGACGTACCTTCTCTATCGCATATTTTTCTCAGTATTACCTTCAATTGCTGTGGTAAGCACAGCTCCTAGGATACCGTTAACTTCAAAACTCCAAGGATACCGCCAAAACTACTAGGATACACCTAGGTTACTAGACATTTTCAAAACCCCTAGGATACCCCTAGGTTACTATAGACATCTTCAGTTTCAATTAGACATCTCCATCTTCAGTTTCAACTAGACTTCTCTATCTTCAATTTCAACTAGCCATCCAAGCTAAGTAACTACTATAAAGTGCAGGCCTCACTCTTTTCTGTTCTTACCCGACCTTTTAAGGCAGAATAAAGTTAATATTTTAAATTTCTTATTTTCATTTTTTATCTACCCGGCTGTAAGAGTTGTAGGGGATCGTGTCCGGGTTAACGTAAATTTTCTTTTTACTTTCAATTAAATTCTACAAGGTGTTCCTACCTTTTTCACCCTAGTTTCCTTTTTATTAAAATTCATTTTTGTTATTTCGTCGACGTCTAAAAGGTAGTGGCACCCTAAGTTCTTATAGTCTGTCAACCCTCTGACATACCTAGTGTAACACTAACATAGAGTCGAACCACCCTTGAGAGAGTCTCAAAACGGGATCTGTCTCAAGAGGAGCGTATAGCGTTACAACTAAAAGGGAGGTGCATCAAAACGGGCCTAGGGCGACAGGAAGCCTAAATCCGCCATTGCGGACCGAGGGGCAGACTTGGGGTCTACCCCCTGAGATCGTTACCTGGATCTATACAGAAATCATGGGGTCTCAAGTCTGTACAACAAACCACAGATATCATGAAATTAGATCAAATTTAAGTGCCATTAGCTGCACCCACCAGAGACCCAATTCTTGATAACTGCTGGCTAGGAAGGCAGCAACTCAAAAACTTTTTGAACAGTTTCACTTTAGTAGCAAACTTAGTGCGTGAATTCTATTTCTCAATATTTTCCATTTTTCCAGCTCGACGATAATAATTTTTGTATTTAAACATTCCACAGATGAAACATTATTTTATATTCACACCTATAACTCGTAGCAACATGAATACTTTCTTCTAACATTTTATGAGTTTAATAAAAGTTTTCCCACTTGGTGAAAATAAAAAACGTTTGACCTCTACTATTTTAACGATGCTGATGTCCAGAATAACAATACTAAATAGGAAGGTAGGAAGGAAGTTATAAATTGTTCGTCATCTAATCGGATTTTAAAGGGGACTGCTTAGTGGTGTTTTCATGTTTTTTGAGTTTTAAAAAGATCTTTGTTTATGGGACAAGGACCGACTGAGTTTTTTAAACAACTGACATCATATTCACCCTTGTTACGAGTTAGAGAAAATCTTTACAAATTATAAGGACGAAAAGTGCGATAACTTCTCAATGATCATATTTCAGAAATGTAGTAATAATAATTCAAGACTTAATAACTCTCAGGAAGTGTCTACGATATTTTATAATTTACGGTATTTAGACTGGAAACTCATTAAACTTTAACGAAACATCATGGAAATAACGAACAAGTTTAATATGGAACCAGTAACCAGTGTAGGAATTTACTTATTCTATGTATAAATATTATGTCGATTGACATGCTAATATATTTATTAAAATCGGTCATCAATTTCTTTCTAACTGAACAATAGGTAATATTTTCAATTTCTAAATTTATCACATAACATACATCTCTATAACACCATTTGTATTAAGTAAAATGAAAACAAAGCTAAAGCGTATAGACCTCATATCTTCAGTAGGCTTATCCTAAATCTATACAATTTACGCCTGAAGGTTTAGGTTAATAGTCAGCTCTTTGTCGGTGTATTTTTCGCATCTTTACAGCGCGCTATCTATGCGCGGAGCTACGAGGTGTCGACTGTGTAATGCTAGTTGCTAACTAGACTGGGGCACAAATAAATTTAAGATTCGTGATCTGAAAATTTCGTTTATAGCGAAAAGCACAGAATAAATAGTAACCAGAAGGTTCACCCCGCGGTATTCGTTTTGATGAAGATACCGAAACTAATCTATGAAATTAATTGCTTTAGAATGTTGGCAATTTAATTATACAATGAAATCTATATCTAATTTTCAAATTTTTCTGTGACTAATTTATTGTCTAATTCGACCCCGTTTCCACACCACTAATGAGGTAGGTGCGTGTCTTCAGTAGGTCTATTCTACTACTGCCAAAAAATCTGTATTACAAACTAGCATGCGAGAAACTGCTGGAAATTAATTTCCTACTCCACCGCTAGAGGGAGTACGAAGTTTTCCCCAGTACTTTTTCCTCTATCTTGTAAAATAACAGGTAGGGGTGAGTGGAAAAGCTGACTCAATAAAAATGTTATAACTTTTGTTCCTCTTTATGGATTTTGACAAACTTAGGATCATTTAAAAGGGAATTCAATGCTTAATGAAATATCGTTCCATTCGCTAGGTGTTGTTCTCAACTCTGCTTGGGAATCTACAGATGAGATTTTTCAAACGTAGGCTAGAACATTCCACCAGTCCATAAAAAGCTATTATTGTTTATTTTATCAAATTAAATTTATTTTGAAAATTGAAAATCCGACGAGTGGGTAAATTCCTTAACTTCACTGATGTTTGTACAGACAAGGTACTTATTACAATTCGGCACAGAGATATTATGCTGTGTTTATTTTTCGGTTATGAGAGGTTTTAAATGGATTAAAATTAATTGCCTGAAAGTTATTTTTAATGGAGAATTATGTGCCGGACTGTTTCAATGTTATTTTGTAGCTTTTAGGAAAACAATCGCGGGATAAATGGGTAGACTTTTATGCCAAGTTTGCTAAAATATATTTGGCAAATATTGATCTACTTCACTAGACTTTTAAAAATTACAAAACATTAATTAGGGATACCATTTTAGGATACAATTTCTTTTTCAACGAATCACAATAGTTACCAAATATATATGTAGAGTATCGTCTATAAAGTGAGCCTACTTCCACCAATCCAACCCCACGTGGGGATTCGGGGAACAAAGAATTGATCCCAAGTATGATTTACGCGTCGTAAAAAGAGAACAAAGAGACCAAAAATGCCCAGAAACAAGGTTCTTGGGACTTCTCTAGATGAAATAAAGATAGCTAGGAAGATCAATGAACCGGAGCAGTCTCCAAAAAGACTCTTAAAAGCATAAAATTGCTGGAAAAATACAAAAAAGGCTGTAGCTAGTAGGAAGAAACCAAGGCAAGAAGGGGTTTTCTTCAAAGGTCCCTGGCCTAAGTGAAGGCGGCGGTGGTAGGTGATGGATTCCCAGAGAACAACTTGAGTCTGGAGAGGCAAACTATAGTTCCCCATCAAACCGCTCCCAATCAAACATATTTTCATGTTTGTTAAAGTCATGTACTAAAATTTCCACTGCTTCTTTCAATTTTGAACGAACTCTTTTTCAGAATCTTATTTCCTCCAAATTTATACAGCTTTTCCCCACCACTTACATTTTAGATTTTCCCCACTACTTTCTCCAGGGTGTTTAAAATATGTGAGATTCAAAGATAACTTTCAAGTGTTTTTCAAAAAGGTCAAACAACCGATGCTACGAACAGGTCACACACAAAAATAATCTAGAGTACAAAAGTTGACCAAACTTATTCTTCACAAAACTGGTTTACACCCAAACTGGTTCTACAAACAGGTTATGAAAACCGGTTTGTTTTGTCACAGAAACGGAGTAGGTATTCTAAAGTCTAACTAAAGTCAGTGTGATGACCATAAAAGAAAGCAATGTTGTCAGATATATTTTCTAAAATTGTTGGGCTCACTATACAAATGTTTCCCATTACTTCAGTAAACTGTTAGCTCGTGATGTTCTCAGAAAGCTAGTTTGGAAATATTTAAAAAAAAATACATAATATAAATTTATTAGTAAGCATTAAAAAAAGTCGCTCGAAATTGCTGTAAAAAGAGAAATTAATTAAAACATTTTTTGTATGCCTACTATATTTAAGAAAATTTTATATATCTGGCAACGCATTGCAGGTGTTTAGCGTTATACAATCATCAAGTACATTATTGTTTATATTATAACGGAGTAACGGGTCACTTACAGGCGGACTAACTATAACTAAAAAAAATTAAGCTCCGAGGGTGGCCTGCGATATTAGAGAGATATTAGTATTGTGTGTCGATTCAGGGGCGTGTGTGAATTTTGTTTTAAAGAAATATTTAACATAATAGTAGTCAATATCTAGTATCTATTTCTTGGTCGAGTGAGTTTAGTGAATTGATATCAATATAATATTTATTAGTTCGTGGAGTTGAGTGAATTGATATCAATATAATATTTATTTGTTCGTAGACGTTAGGGGAGTTTTATGATTATAATTTATTTGTAATTAATTAGAATAGCATTTTGGAGTCCAAGATGAATCTAATAATTTGGCGCCACAAACAAATGCAAATGACTTAGCAATAAATGATACCGATGATAGGTCCGAATTTAAGAACAAAGATTTACATGTTCAGTGTCAACGCGTTGTTTTAAATATGAACGCGTGTTTGAAAAAAGAAAATTCTGAAATTTCTGATAATGCGGTTATCGCGAGAATTCACGAATTAACGTTAATCGGGTTTACAACGATTTATAAAGTAATAGTACCAACTTTAGAACTGATAGAATTGATATAGTAGATTAACATTATTTCACAATATTTGAATTTATACAAAAAGTCATATGCACACCATTGGGCGGCTTTTTCCTTCAAGGGGATTAAAAATATGGTTTATCATACTGACTTTAGTTAGACTTTACTAAACAGGGGGCAAATCTGCCTTCGTAGCAGAGGCATAAATCATATATAGAAGATATTGAGATTTTTCTAACAAAATATTGAATTGTCCACCTTCTTCCAAACAAATTAAAGTATCTGATAAAATTGTGGAATCAACTCTTCAAGAAATATCTAACGTTTTTGATCAGCAGCAACATGAAACATCTTCGGGCATTTATGTTGAAAGTAATTGTTGAAAATTCAATATCAATTAACAAGAATGAGCAACAGACCAGTTAGAGATGTGTGGGAAGCAGAAATGTCGAGTTTTTTTGACAGTTCTACAAAGAAACAATTTTTATATGGTGTGTAGAGCAAATTCTCACTGAAACAAACCAGTTAAGTACATTTTCTACGTTGCGACTTGTTGCTGGGACAAATCGCCGCGAGAAAAAGTACAATCAGCACATCGATAGTTTGTTGCTGCGACTAATCCAGGCATAGGGGAAACGTTACGTGTTGCCAACTTCGTTAAAAAATTGGCAGTTCTGGTTTCATAACCTCACAGTGTGAAAACAATTAGCGGGTGAAAATAAAGCAAATAGAAGTAGTTTCTCTAGAATCAAGTCTTGAAGTTTACAGAATGGAACATTGAGGGCATTGTTTTAGTAACAGTAATTAGTATTATTGCCTGTGCTGCTCTACGAGAAGAAAACGTAGAAGAAATCCTGTGACAGCAATGTCATAGAGCGTTGCAGCCAATATAAATTTTGGGTCGAAAATATATTAATCTGAGGTGGAGTCACATTTTGTTTGGTGGAGATGATATAATAGTATCACGTCGGAACTAATATTGGTTCACTTTGAAAAATTCTAACGTTTCCGGAACAATTCATATCATGATATCATAGAATTATAAATTCACTCAACTTTATAATATTTTGGACATTTAAAAAAATTAAAATAAAAATAATAACTACTGTAGGAATATAAAATAATAATTATAGCTGGGCAATTATAATTCTTCATAATAAATAGATAATTTCTAGAAATATCTAGATAATTTTATTGAAAAAATTTTGAACAACAATCTGACACAACTAAAAATATTGAATAATACATTAACTCGTTTTTAGGATACCATTTAAATTAATTAAAAATAATTTTCAACTGACTTGATTCAATTAAAAAGCATTAATAAAAATTATTACCTGTGGGTTTTCGGTTGCCGATTGGCATCTCTTGGATAAAGGCGTGTGTATTTGCACTTCTGCCAATACGTCTCTTGACCCATCTCGAGAAAGTGTTGAATTGCTAGTAGTAAGTTCGTCTCGAGAAAACCCTCTTAAGATTCGATCTTTCTGAAAAATAAATTTTCTAAATCATACAATCGTTTTATTATTCCTCTAACTAGCAGCCGAATAGTTTTTTTGCAAAGAAACATCAATCGCAAAGTGTATCGAAAAAAACAAAGTGATTTCTGATAGACTGTAGTCCCGCAGTACCAGGAAACTTATTCGGAAAAAGCCAGCTGTACCTAATAGGGTGAGGAATATTATGAAATTTGAAGAACTTCTTTTTTTTATATGGTAACCTTAAAACCAATTGCTGAAAATAAAGGAAACGCTGTCGTTACGAACAAACAATGCTAGAGAGACGGAAAAATTTATAAACAGAGGTATAGTTCTGAGTAAAATTAGTTTGCACCGTTTCACAATTTGTCGGTGAGGTAAAGAAATCTGTAAGCAGTTGCAGATTTCCATCCGCCATGTCGCTTGAGACCTAAGATATCAACTTCAGTATTCGCTAATAAAGTGGCCGACGTTCTTGGAAGGGAGTGTCTAGTATACTCCTTAGAGTTCAGAAATGTAGCAATTTTACTTGGAATTGAGGAAATCGGATTTTTCTCGACAGAGTGTTTGGTTCCTGGCCCATAACTCCTATCACAGTCTCTTTTATCGCTTTAGAGCCATATGCTTACCATTTTCAAGTCTGGTATTGGTGTTAAGATCCCATTCCTTCTTGTTACTGAAGCAGCCGGCTTATGGAGAAATGGGCTTCGGTGAAATTTCATGAATTGTTAGTATATTGTAGTTGCCGACTTTCTGAACAATGGTGTCCATAAGCCCAACTCAATCCTATGACTAGTTTCAGAGATACAGGGTGTTGAAGTTGGAAAATAGACATTTTTCAAAAGCATGTATTTCTTATTTTCTTGAATGTATCAAGAATTTTTTCCTGTGATAGTGTTCTAATTACACTAAATATCAGTCCCTTATGGGAGAAAGTTTCATTTGCTACAGGGATCTCCCTGTAATTAAATATTTCCTCGGTGAATTTCTGTGATACTTTCATACTACCTTTGCTTTGAGTTTGTTGCTAGGATGTAAAAGTTTTGTCAACTTGCTATGATCACTTTTTTTATCCCGACAATATGATGACAAGCCTATCATTATTTTCTTCATTATCGATGTTGTTTACATTATACCATGATCGACATATACATAAAAACAAACAAAATAAATATAAGCTGATCTTGATATCGGAAAAAACAATTAACATAAACATGTCGAAACTAACTGAAATTACTGAAGGAATTCAACGTTCTACAAAATCTGGACCATGATCTATGTTTTCTGGTGCTATCCTTTCAGCTGCATCAGTTATTTCATTTAGGAGATGAGTAGATGGATATTTCACATTCTGTTCGTATCTGGCATAACCCAAAAACCATAAAACTGACCACATGAACACATGTACCTAAAGTTCTAGCTCCCGACTTACAAGTACAATAATAGTGAAGTTCCAAAGGTTGATTTTCGATATCATATCATAATATTGTCGGGATAAAAAAACTGATCATAGGAAGTTGACAAAACTTTTTCATCCGACCAACAAACTCAAAGCAAAAGTAGTATGAAAGTATCACAGAAATTCACCGAGGAAATATTTAATTACAGGGAGATTCTCGGATATTCTTCCATACATATCTTTTAAATAGCCCTGTATATTATATATAAATTATATATATTTCAAAATGACTTAATGTCACTAACATGCAATACAAAGTATTTAAAATTTTATTAAATGTAGGATACAGGACGATTCAACTTTCAAAAAATGTTTGGATATCTCATTATTATAAAACAACCAGAAGCAAATTAAGCCAGATATTGAAATTCCTGAAAATTGAATTATATTTCAAGTCAACGTTCCGTTTTTCTAATATTTGAGTATCCCTGTAGCAAATGAAACTTTCTCCCATAAGGGACTGATATTTAGTGTAATTAGAACACTATCACAGGAAAAAATTCTTGATACATTGAAGAAAATAAGAAATACATGCTTTTAAAAAAATGGCTATTTTCCAACTTCAACACCCTGTATCTCTGAAACTAGTCATAGGATTGAGTTGGGCCCATGGACACTATTGTTCAGAAATTTGTCAACTACAATATATTAACAATTCATGAAATATCACCGAAGCCCATTTCTCCATAAGCCGGCTGCCTCCTCCTTTGTTGGTTGCCATTCTAATCATCAAAACTTCCTCACACGTTGCTTAAAGGTCTAGGGCCGGCTTTATAATGTAAAGTTGACTGTTAGTTGAGAGTTAACCATCAACAGCGAGTGTTTATTTCATAACCATCTTAACGTTCCAACTCTCAGTGCTTATTGAAAATAACTGCTAGAGTTTCCAAAATTCCAAAATTTGAATCGACAGTTCTCGCAGATTCTTTCAACTAGAATATACTAATAATTCATGAAATTTCACCGAAGCCCATTTCTCCATAAGCCGGCTGCCTCCTCCTTTCTTTGAAAAGTTGTGCAATGGACTACCATTTTTTTATCATATTTATTAATGGATTCAAATAATAATAAATGCCAATAAACTATCCAGGAAAATAGACGTAGGTTACAACAAATTACAAAACATGTATATTTGCTGATGACATAATGATATGAGCAAATAGTCAGGAAAACTTACAACACAATATAGAAGTTTAGTCAAAATGTCTAAAAGAAAAAGGAATGAAAGTAAACACAAACAAAACTAAAGAAATAGTAATATCAAACCAAGAAAAAAATGTGAACACAACAATATACGATTCACCAATAGAACAAGTGGAAAGCATCAAATATAAGAAAAGAAAATATTTTGGCAGAGGTGCAAGTTGAAGCCAGAGGGCTACAATGCACCGAGGACAAAATAGCATATCTCCCGAATGGTATATACTATTTTTTCCACGGTCAGGAGTAGAAATCAGTTTCTATGACATCAAAATTAAAGCAGAAGTAATCGATTATTCCCAAGGGAGTATAATGCTCCCAAGGGAGTTTATATTGTGGAGAACGTTTTTCATTATACTCCCTTGGGAATAATCGACTATTTCTGTTTCAATTTTGATGTCATAGAAACTGATTTCTACTCCCGACCGTGGAAAAAACAATATATTCACCAATATTACTTTTTGGAAGTGAAACGTGGGTTTTGGCATTAACAATGAGCCATTCTCTATATTCCTAATTCTGTTGGGTAATTATTGTTATTTAAAACTGATTTTATTAAAGTTTTCTCCTTTGTGAATTCATTATGATTAGAACAAATAATTTTGGCTCTATCGGAAAATCTACTGTATAAAAATAAAAATAATAATAATAATAATTGCAAAAAGGGCAATACATGCAGAAGAACTTGCCTCCTTACAAAACTTGGAAGATCTTAAAAAAGACATCAAGCCTAAAATTATTGATAAATGCCAGATAGACTGGCAACTTGATAACAAATTCCTAAAAATAACACAAACAAGAGTACAACTTAAACAAACTGGTTATCATTTGAAAAAACGAAAAGAGCAAGTCGTACTATCAAGACTTCGCCTAGGCCACTCACACTTAACATCATCATGCCTACTTCTGGGAAAAAACCCACCAATTTGTGAGTGTGGGAATCAATTATCAGTTAGACATTTATTACTTGACTGTACACTTCGTGTTGGAGCTCGTCAAATGATCGGATTGGGAAATGATCTGAAGACCTGCTTTTCTACACGTATCGATCATAAGAAAGTCATAGACTTCTTAAAAATGATTAATCTATATTTGAAAATATAAAAAAAAACCACTTTTACTTAATAACGAACTTTTAGAAGTTTAGACATTACATATATTTGGATTTGTAACAGAAAGGTTTACAATTATCAAGTTCGGACAGAGGAAAGGCTAATGACCATAGCAGTCGACGCCTTAAAAAAAAAAAATAATAATAATTGATAAACTTTAGTATTGCGCATACTGTACTACGATCACACCATTTGTTTCCACTTTTGCTTGTTGATGCTTTGTCAATTTAGCATTTTTATAAATTGACAATAAAGTATATTTTTCTCTCTAACCATGTTTATTATAATTTTGATATTTCCGTGCTTTTATTCCAATTCAATTAAGTTTATATTCCGTAGTTCAGTAAAACGGAGTTAATAGCCAACTAAATAATTAGTACTCTTACCATTTCGATATACATACAATTCTCTTTCACCCCTGAAATGGAAATTAAAACTTCTCGCACATACACACACATAAATTACGTGTTTACCTCACAATTTGTTGAATGTTTTCAATGAACTAATTATTTCAATATTGCATGTTAATTTAATGAATTGATGTAACTGACCACGTAACATTAGTGTATTAATTGTGGAATATTGTTAGACCGGAAGTCAGTGATGGTTTTAGGCACAGGTCCGTAAGGCCCGGGCATAGGGCGGCATAATTTGCGGGGCGGCATTTTAAAAATGGGTTCAGATTAGCTTTTATTAAAAAAATTTTTATAGAGTAAATCCAATGCCCATTCTTTTAATTTAATAAAATCACAAGCAGTTGAATATGTAACAAAAGCAGTCGACTATTTTCTACTTTGCAAGTATTAATTTCTTCTCGCATCGTTGGGAGTTCTCGATGCAGCGTACAAATTTGAGAGTTGGTAGGTTCGAGTGGTTTTGAGCATTATTCAGTCATCTTGTGTGCTTTTCAGTGGAATTGAGGGTATTTGAGAGATTTCAAGCTATTTTGACCGCTTTGAATGGTAATTACGTGAAATTGTGCGTTATTGGATAAAATAATGACGAATGGAGTGTGCTACAAAAAATTAACCTCATATTTTTCTTTATTAACAGTTAGAATTAATCAAACCCAACCAATTGAGCTCAATTTTATACCGTAATATGAGCTACATTTTAAAATATATTAATTTAAAAATTCAAATTTTTAACCATTTGAATAGCCCGCCATTGCGTTAGTAACCTATGTGCAATGAAGTTATCGACAAGCCAAACGTTTAAAGAAAAGACATGCGAATGAAAACCATTAATCTACAGCTGTTAAATCTCACTTGTACAGACAAAGGTGGAGAAAGTTATTATGTGGATATTAAATAAAGATGCGACGTATCACTGGAAATTTGCATTCAAAATCGAGAGAGATGAATAGATATCAGGTTCCGCTGTTAGATAAAGGTAACAAAAAAGTGTAATAATTTGCCGTTTGGTACATAAAAGTTCCTGATGCAATATCTTATAATTATATAATTTTAGACAGGTATCAAACTGACAGCAACAAAAATGTTCATAGAAATTAAAAACATTAGGTCAATCTCTTAAAACTATACCTAGAAATTATAGGGATAATCCTTTTTAACAAAATTATATAGGTATAATAACAAATGCAATATTGAAATTAGTGTTAGTTTCACTTGTGAACTCAAACTGATAGTTTGAAGATATACTGTATTTGTGATTCTTAGAGTTGTTTTTCGTCTTTTTTGTGTTTGGTTTTTATTGATGATGGCTCAGTTTGTGAAAGCAAATTCTAAAAATTTGCCTCATATAGACATTTTTTAGTTGTATTCAAACAAATGGTACAAAACAATATTTATATCGTCTATCCATAACTTTTTCAATGTTTTTTCAATAGCAATAAAATTTGTGTCATCAACACGACCCAGAATATGTAAACAAAGGTAAGGTCACAAACACAATTAAAACCAAAAACACATTGACCAAACGGCGTCTTCTAAACAAACATGAAATCAAAAATGGTGTTTATACGATCTTCGATTTTATTTAGAGAAAGTGGCCTACGTTCATATCATGTTACAGCTAATTCACATAAGTGACGTAATGCACTACAAGTTGCATAAATGCATTAACTTTTTAATATCCACTTTTTCATGTTATATTGAAGAAAAAAAACAAGGAAATCGTTTTTTCATAAGAAGAAATTTATTTTTTATTCAAATAATGAAAAAAAAAGGTGGGGTTAAATTTCAACTTGAACTCCCCATTGTGTGGTTTCGATCATTTTAGACTGTAATTCAGTGTTCTTGTGTGTTTTTATCTGTATTTGAATGAAAGAGGATGGAAAATGGTCCAATTACTCTCTAACTTCCGTTTTTAGGTAGGTTCGATTGGTTTTGATCATTATTCAGTCATCTTGTTAGCTTTTCAGTGGTATATTGAGGGTTTTTTGAATTATTTCTTAAACTCGTTGTTCTGATCAACAAGATGCATGATACGCATTAGAAAAGTAGTAGTCTACAATCATTTAGGCACTGAAATTCATTCCTGACAGCAGAAATGAAAAACCGACTACGCCATCTGAAGCTACAGCATTGCAGCGAAAATTACAGCAATTCTAGTAATTGTTTGGAATGCAATTTTAGATCGTTTCGATACTGCTAGTAAGAAGTTTCCACTAAAAGGGCGGAGCCTCAAACCGGGCCTAGGGCGGCAGGAAACCTAAATCCGCCACTGTTGGTAGTAGTAGTAGCATTCATTATTTCGAATGGAAGCTTTCACCATAGAGTTTCATGTGAAAAACAAGTAGAATAAGGTTATTCCCCAAAGGCCGAACTGGATAATCGACGCTACAGTGGTGGATTTTCACGAAACAACTTATGGATGCAGTGTACAAAATGGCGTACAAATCCAAGTTATACTAATGGTTGAGAAGCGAGGGTTAAAAATTGATAAAAAGATGAAATAATTAATTTACGTATACCCAAAGGAGTTTAAATTTTGTGTTGTTAAAAACATTAGTTTACTGGACACCAAAAAAACTTGCTAAAAATTATTTATTTTTTCAATTAAAATAAAAAAGAAACAGGTTATAATTGTTATAATATGTTAAGTAGATTTAAGACAAACTGGACTTGTTTTTTTGTGCGCTGATGTTTTGGTACATCGTTGTTTTTGTATACTGACAGCATCTCTTCATAAAGCTTTTTCTTTTTCAGTAGGAGGATTTGGCTCTAGAACGTGGAATTTGTAGTAATTTTTTTCTACCAAAAAATTAATACCAAAGCGTTGCTAGAACACGTTATGTTATGTCCTACTGCAGGCTTATAACCAACGAATCATAACCGCTAGTGATCCGAGAGAGCCCGTTTGTTTGTTATACCACATGTTGCCATATTGTGCTCAATATTACGAGAAAAAAAAAGAAAGTTTTATCTAATTCATCAACTATAACTCACACAACAATTAGCCCCGCCGCAAAATGAGACGCAGTTTGGTGAGGTGATGCAGCGCCATAGAGATACTACAGATAGAGGCAACAAGCGATAGGTCGCTGTGTAAGTGGATATGTATAGAAAAAGACAGACGATCAGAGGTTTTCCCGTCTTTGTCTGTGTATATAGCATGCGCGCTACTAGATAAATATAGCCTATCTCTCTCTTACGTGCTGACGGGTTCCGAGCTGGCTTGTTGCCTCTATCTATAGTATCTCTATGCGCAGAGCCAGTCACGGCTAGTTTTTATGAACCTAATAAAGAATATAAAGGCGGAAACACATTATTATTATCACGTCACGTGATTTCACGTGAACACACAAGAGCAATAAATTTGTTGAGGCGGCTTTTTCCATTTATACACATTAAGAACGAACACACTATTGTCACGTTGGAGATTCACGTGAAATCACATGATATTACATGATATGTCGCGCTCAAATTTTCTGTTTAAGCATCAATTTTATGGGCGTGAAAACGTGAATGCTGTCAAAATGGAAGAATTTTTAATAGAAAAAGTGTGTTTACCATAACCATAAGTAAAGCATATGCATTTTCCAAGTCTTCTTCAAACGCGGAAGATGAAGATGAACTGTCATCGCCATTATTATTGTTTATTTGGTACATTTTTAGGTTAAGCAAAGTGAAGTGACGTGATGGTAATGTGTTTGCTTCTACATAAACATAAATTCACGTTTGGTGTGAAAGCATGTGAACTCATGTGACGTGATAATGTATTTCCGCCTTTATCCTATTCATACTGGTAGCCTCGGAATAAATAGTTTAACGCCCGTCCAGTTAACCGGTCTCGGGCTACAAGTAAGGAACCAGTAAGTCCAGTTTACTGGACGAAGGCACTCAACTTGTTTAAATTTCTTGAAACACCCTATAAAAGCCTTTTCTGAGTAAACAATTATATTGAAATACACTTTGTGAAAAAACTAAACGCTGTTGTTCAATTCATATTCAGAAACTTCTGAAACAGCCGGTCTTTGTTTCTGAAATACTAACGCTTCTATGTGACTTTGTATGGATTTAATGATTCAACTTTCACAATTCGTCAAAAAAGTTTTTCTTATACTCCTAATAAATATCCTGTAAACGCTGTTCGGTCTAAACCTTCGAAACTCAAATAAAGCTTAGATATAATGTAAGTTGAGAACGGCAGTAAAAATAAAGAGATTCTAAAGGACCATAAAATATATCCTGTTCCTATAATATAGGGGATAGTCACATCACCAGGTTATTTTGAAAATTGGGGATTTTCAGCATTCATGGAAATTTGTGGGAGGTTTATTTGAAAACTTGTATACTGAGTGGCCAGACAAAAATGTATCATTTTTATTGTAAGTAATTTTGTTAATTTTCATAATACAGTTTCAAACGTATTAAATTCAATTCGGTGATATCCTCAAGGAAATGTTTTAGTAAGACTAGAAAGTGAAGCGAGGCGTTCCAGAGTTTTTAAAAAAATTTATTTATATTTTGAAGATTTTTGAGCTTTTTCATTTAAAATGTACACAAGTTTTGTGTTATTTTAAGTGTAAGGTTGTTTTTTTGTGGTTTTTAATATATTCAGAAAAATTATTATGAAAATATATGTTAAAATTTAGTGGCTTCTGGATTTATTCAGGATTGTGGTCTGTAACGTACTGGAAAGGATAAAGCAATAGGTAAATTTTTATGACAAAAATCCTAGTAGAAAACAGATTGTGCCTTCATGTAAAAGACATTACGTAGTATGAACCTGACATATCTTCGACTCGCAAATGTTGTTCCCGAACTTGTTATAAGCATTTAAAACGAAAAAAACGTCACGACAGTAATCGTAATGGTGTAAAAGTCTCCTTGTGTTCTTTATTTTATTTTATTTGAATAAAAAAGATATAAAGATTTATAGGTATAGTACTAAACCTCGTAATGTTAAAATCTTACTGTCTATTTAAAAGCCACGTTAAGTTATTCATGGAAGTAAAGGCACAGCATTAAATTCAAATTTTGTTGATTTGGACTAAAAAAAGCTGCCTCTAGAATACGGTTAAAGCCTCAGTAATCTTTCCACACTTGTTGATATCAAAAATAAATCAGATTTTATGTTCTGTGACACTATTCTACATTATTAACTTACTTCTATATTTCCAGGGTGGTTACAATCGTCGCAATAAAATTTTCCGAGTCGATTTCTTAAAGGGTGTACTTCGAGTCCGGGAAGTCTCGAACATTTTTCACAAACTCTACACGTACAAATTTCACATCTAATTTTAGCGCGTTGAATTAGACACTTGGAACAACTCATTTTCAAAAACGGAAAGAATTTATGTTAAAATATGTATTTTTAATATTACATCTTTTTTTATTAGATGTTCAGTTGGATCGGTATTAGATAATTCTGCGAGAATTTGGTGTCTACTGTTTATGGAGTAAATGAATTTCTGCATTTTATTATCCATAATAATTTACGTTTATCAGTTTAGCAGTGACAAGAGCGGTTTGATTGAGATAAAAGACCGGATGGTGCTTGTTCTGAAATCATTTAATTAAATCCACATATTCCTAAACTATATCATGTGTAAAGGCTGTATCACGACGAGCTTACAGTAACTATATATTGGAGAGTGTAGAACTCACACGATTTCTATAAAATAAATAAAAATAGGTCTAGGCTAGTAAAAACATGTAAAGAATCCCTCAACAATCCAATCGAATGAATGCCAAAAGTTACTAGAATTATTGGCCACCGATACGTTGAGTATTCAGCTAAAACGTCATTTTAAATTCTAAGATTTATGCTTCGGGGGTGTACTCATTGTTTTAATAAAGCAATATACAATCGCAATGATAAAAAACCTGCAAATATCTTATGTAACATTAACTGTGATTAAAACCACTTTTTGTTGACCCTAGATTGAACTCCTAGCGACGATAAAAATTCTGATTCTCAAGCTTGTTGGATCAAACCTATACATAAACATGAAGATGACATTTTAATTATTTGTTCTTACAAACCTGTATTACTTTGGTGTATCCCGCCAAATGATTGGCGGTATACTTTCCAGGCTTAGTAGAAAGGCCGTCCCTGCAAGGACCAGGACCGGATCCGCTGGATACAGGTTGTACAGTAAAAACCGACCCGGGGCGCCTACGTGGGTCACCTCGAGCCGCTGCCATTACATAACTCCACATCGCAGCAGTTCATGGCAGGTATTAGAAGAATTTCTGAAATTAATAAAATATAATTACTTAGTTAATAATAATTAAATACAGTCAAACCTGCGTAAGTGAGAACTGGATAAGTGAGAAAACTCTATAAGTGAGTGTAATAGCCAGGACCCGTCATTTTAAGCTCCCAAAACCTCTATTAGCGAGAAACAGAAACCTGTGTAAGAGAGAGTCGTTTTTCCCTCATAGACCTCCGTAAGTGAGACTGCTACTTATCTATACCTCTATAAGCGACAGTTGAGCTTTATTTATTTATATTATTGTACACAACAAATGACAAAACAAATTACAAATTTAACATCTGCTATTTTATGACTCATTCTTAACTTCGTTATTGCTGTGTACCTCTATAAGAGAGAAACGCTACCCATGTACCTGTATTAGCGAGAAACTCGGGTTAGTGAGAAACTTCTATAAGCGAGAATGAGATTGTGCTCCCTTGAACTCTCGCTTATCCAGGTTTGACATATAAAATAATAAAATACAATAATTTATCAAAGCACCTGGCAGAGTTTAAGACTCGACTAAATAAGTGTTGATTTAGGCCTGCTACCCCCAGCCAGGTTTGCGGTTCTGTGTTTGGGTAGTGCAGAAAATACTGGACAAGTTTTCAGCATGCCTCAAATACCCACTCAAAAATAATTATTTGTTAGTTCAAATTACACTGCTTTTGCTAGCGCCTCGGTAGTAACCTTCTCAATAAGCGCCTTCTACTTTATGTAGATATGTATTTTTACTACGATTGCAAAGGAAAGTACCTTGCTCGTATAGCATGGTTTAGTACCACGGAAAGTAAACTAGATTCGTACTTATCTCTTGAACAACAAAATCTTTACAGAATAACTATAATACATTCTGAAGAGGGTCATCACACTTTTGACTCCCCAATTTTCTTAGCATGTAATCTTAAATGGAACGCCACTGGAATGCAGCATCGTACGTAAAATGTTTAATTCAGACGATACAGCCACTTGTTTCATGATTCAAAAGAGTGTCCAAACGGAAACTACAGTTACTAGAGGTGATTTTTAGTCGATTTAGCTCAAATTACCTAAAACCGAAAATGCTTCCTAAGGGAAGCCCTTTGAAGAAGACGTTCTCATATGAGATTTATCAAATTATTCAAAAATACCGTTACTTAAAATATTCAAACTTGGTATAAGCAATAAACAGTTACAAACCAGTGGTTCGCTGTAAATAATTTTTTTTCAGATCCATCACAAGCGTGTCAGTCGGGGGGGCCAACAGGTATTTTTATTAAAAAAATTTTATTTTCAAGTTTTTTATGTATTCGACAGCGAATTTGGAAAATTCAAGATAATTTTCATAAAAAATGTTCTCTTCTTTCAAATCGATATCGTGAACCGTTTTCGAGAAAAATAAATTTAAACTTTTTGTGTTTCTTACATAAAATCATGTTGGGTTATAAAATTGTATCTGTAATATCAAGTTGGCTTTGAAAAATCAACAAAATTTGACAATGTGTCACAAATTATTTTGATTCTACACAGTTATTATTGTTATAGTGTGTGAAAGGTAAAAAATAATAGTTAATTTGATCAAAATGGTTTATTTTTCGAATGAAGAATATGCTGATATGCATTTCGTTTATGGGGAAGTACAATGTAACGCTCGTGCAGCAGAGCGAAGATATGCGGAAAATTTCCAAACAGAAGGCATCTTGCTCGCGCAACATTTGTAGCCGTACACCAAAGATTAAGAGAAAGTGGCTCAGAAGTACCTAAAAATACTTTAATAAAAATAACTGTTGGATCTGAAAAAAAATTATTTACAGCGAACAATTGGTTTGTAATTGTTTATTGATTATATCAAGTTTGAATATTTTAAGTAACGGTATTTTTGAATAATTTGAAGAAAACTCATATGAGGACGTCTTCTTCAAAGGGCTGTAGCTCCCTTAGGATTAAAGTAATTCGCGCTAAATCACCTCTAGTAAATGTAGTTTCCGTTTGACAGGAGAGTTTCTGGACACTCTGTATAATTCATATAATATTTTCTTAATCCTAAGATAATTTTTCGTATTTTCTTCTAATAATGTTTATCCGCTTCTCACTGCTCATTTTCCAATATTTTTAGCGTCAGTCAATCACTGGCTATCTGATAAATGTCCATTAATACATGAATTCATCTTTTATTGCTTACCAATCGATTTAATATTTTGCGACGCAAATCCTTTTAATTCTGTACAGAAATTGTTTCCCGCAATAAATTTCTCTGTCTCTACATTGTTTGTTCATTTTTAAAGTTGTGTTGCAAATATCAGCAGCTGCAAATTGATATTTTCTACACAATTTTTTTTCTCAAATGTAGGTCAATCGATGAATGAAGGATTTGTAAGTTTGTAAGAAGCGTATAATTCTTCCTTTAACTTTGAGTGATACACTATTGCTTTCCCTCAATTAACAGTTACTGACGATACTACTACAATGGCTGTGCACAAAAAACATGAAGCAGCAGCAACTATAGCCTGCAAACTGTTATTAGTGAAATTAAGGGGACCAAGCAAAGACGTATAACATTAATAGATGAACAAAGGCAGCACCACTATAGATATAGGGGAAACAATTGTTAGAGAGTGTGTCAAGCCACAGTTGCATGAACAATGCATAGAAGCGTCCTCTATTGGACTATTCATCTTTCAAACATTGTTAACGATTGTTCGAAACAAGATCTATGCTTAAAAGTCTGCACGTTTCATTCTGCGAGTCCATAATTAACTAACGTAACGAAATTTTTGAAAAGGTTATGTCATGTTATGTTTATTTTATCATCAGATCAAATCACTGCGCAGAATCTTGAACTAAATATTGTTCAATAAATTGGAATAGTCTAAAATAGCTTAAAACAGTTGGCCAATATTTCACACAAGAAATCTATTCCAAATATTGTTCCAAAACTTTGTAACATGTCTATATCGACCTGTTTCGATTTTACGAAATAATTTCCCTAATTACCGCTCGCCGTCATAGTAACCACTTCCAATATAGTTCTGTGATCTAAATTTCTCCTACTGTCGTTGACCGTTAAGACAATTGACATATGATCGATTCCATGGGGTGTTTTCATCCCTTTCCGATACCGACCCTTGAGTAGCAAGGACGTACCTTTTATCGTCTCTTAAATTTAACTAAGTTTTACCTCAAATTGCTGTGGTAAGCACAGCTTCCAAGATATACCGTTACATGCCAGGATACCGTTACATTCCAAGATACCGTTACATGCCAGGATACCGTTACATGCCAGGATACCGTTACTTGCCAGGATACCGTTACATGCCAGGTTACCACTAGGATACCCCTAGGCATCTAATTTCACTTTCAAGACATACTTCAACTTCAAGACATCTTTCGTTTCTCTGTTTCGACAAGACCTCTCCATCAGTTTCATCTTCTCGAATAAGCTAAGTACCTAGATAAAAAACAGGTTTCTTTCCTTTTTGTTTTATCCTTGATGGCAGAATAAAGTTAATATTTTAAATTTCTTTTTTTAATTTCTTATCTACCCGGCTGTAAGAGCTGTAGGGGATCGTGTCCGGGTTCATGTAAGTTTGTAATTTTTTGTTATTTTTAACTTCAATTGAATTCTACAAGGTGTTTCTACCTTTCTCACCTTAGTTTCTTTTCCTAAATTTAAATTATTTTTTTCGTCGATGTCTAAATAAGTAGTGGCGCCATAAACTTTTATAGTCTGTCAACCCTCTGGCATACCTAGTGTAACACTAACATGGAGTCGATCCACCCTTGAGAGAGTCTCTAGCCGGGATCTGCCTCTTGAGGAGAGAACAGTGTTACAACTTGAACCAAATATTGCACGAAAAATTGTCAAATATAAAATGACCTTAACATAAAACTCAAAAACTTATTAGCAAACTGACTCAACGACACTGCAGCGATGAACATAGTTAGTACTTTTATGCGGATTTCAATTATTCATAGCCTTAGCTTGCTCACTATTTGTTTAATAAGTAATAACAGAATCTAATCTTCATTAAATAGCATTTTTCGCGCCTTCGAGATATAAAAAGAGCATTAAAATTAATGCTGGTCCTGATTTTTATTGTTTATGATATCTACTTGTGCAAATTGACACATTACTAAAGACATTTATTTCGGAATTGTCACCAGAAACATCCTCATAAAATGTATGTAACAAAATGTGATGTTAAAACTCTTCAGAAGTTGAATAACAGATAACAAAAAAAAACGAGTTAGACTAAAATGGTCGCTTGTTTCTTCAGTATAACCAGTGCAAAACCAATTTTTTCTAATAATATCCGGTTATATAACATTAAAGAATCTCACTTGATCATCACAATGCAACATTTCCAACATTGGCTAGAACGACCGCCTTTTGATCGAGGGAATTGTCAAAATGAGCGCTATACATCATCCTTTTGACTCCAAGTGTCTTCTTAACCTTTCGTCGGTCAAAACCGATCTGACAGGAACAGTGCGTCAATTTTTTTTGACCAAGCTGTCCAACAGTGATGTTTGCACACAACCCTCCGCAGTAGCTGCTAAAATGGTAAGTGTCCACTTGAAATAAAAAAAACAGAATAACCTTCTCGTTCTTCTCTTTTCATTGTTCATGGTTGCTATGTGAAAAACACCACTTTCCATCTCTAAAGTGTTCCCACACGGTTTGCAATCTACTCCTTCGTTCCATTTGTGTAGTTTTTCTCTTTATTTGCTATAGAACTGTTTAAACAGTTTTTAAGTAAGTTATTTCGACAGTTTTTTCAGTGTATGATAGGTCCCGATACTGTCATCAATGTCAATTCAAAGTCGCTTTGATACCCTAAAAAGACCAAAATTTGTTTTGGTACATGAAGGTTTCAAATATGGATTTTGTTGAAGGTGCTGACATGACATTTCTTGCTAAAAAAATATCTCAATCTACTCAGATATTTTTAGTTAATACTTATTTTACAAAAGTAGCAAAACTTCCAATGGCAGTAGAATTAGCAACGCTGTTATCCTTTACCCATATCCTTTTATTTATTTTAGTTAAAATTCATAAACCGGTAACCTATTACACGTATAGGATTCATTATTTTGAATGGAAGCCGTTGTCATCATCGAGTTTAATGTGAAAAACAAATAGAATAAGGCTATTGCCCAAGAATCAAACTTGCTAATCGACGCTACAGTGGACATTAAAAATCTTCACGAAACTAACCAGTACCTTTTCTCTATTAAAATGAAGTGTTTTAATTATGAAGAAGTAGTGAAAACATTTAAGAATGAGATTCTTGATAGAGCAAGAGCTGTGTTAGAGAAAAGAATAGACAATAAATTGTCATACAGCTTCCAAGTGATATCTCGTGTGAAACACAGCCAGTGCTATGAAGTATTCAGAGCTTTAAATACAAGTACACATTTAAATTCATCATTTTCTGTTTAAAGGCAAAAACTATTAGGTATACTCACTTTATTTCCACTCCTAACATTCTTGAAGGAATATTCAGAGTATTTCAATGGAAACTATCCATTCCACATAATTTTCAAGGCGTCACTTTTGTGACAAAATTATAAAACACGTCAAAAATTATATAAAAGGAGACGTCTTTTTGCTCATATGTATATAACGAACACAGACTTTCTCCTGTCTTAACATATTATACAAATTTTGACTATTTTTATTTTGATTAAAAAATATCGCATTGTTACTTATTTTGGGTGGAAAGATTAGGTAGTTTTGTTAATTTTTTGATAGAAGGAATATATTTCTTGAGAATTCGACTTTCCTGAATTTTCTTCACTTTATTTATTGCTGAAAACTGCATTAGAATCCGTTGAGTTGTTTAAAAGATCTAAGCTAACAGCCTTCATTTTATAATATATTTTTACACCTCGAGTTGGTTTTAGTTGGAATTTCTAATTTCTTCTAGCTAACATATCTTACTCAGTGATAATGTATAGCTTTCTAATGGCAAAAGAATTTTTGAAATCGGTTCAGTAGTTTTTAAGTTTATTCGTAACTTACAAAAGTACAAACCTTTCCCCTTTATAATATTTATTATTATTACTAACAAATAAAAATTGAGTTGAATGTATATTTATGATACAATATATTTATAATATAAATAATTCTATTTAATAATGTAACTCCCTCTACCGTAAAAATAAGATAATAACATATTTACTTTTGTTCCACTAGGCAGAAAGGTTTATTGTTAACAACAATAGTCTATCCCCTCCCTCGAAGATGTCAGTACTTGCTTACATATTGCGATTGCTTAGGTTTTTCTAACTAATAGCTGAAGCCTAGTGGCGATAGTTTAGGATCACCAGACGCGTTCAGTTGATTCTGAACAGCGTCGCACCAAACGCTATACGTTCATTCTGAACAGTGTCTTACCAGATGCTATAGGTTCTTTATGAACAGCGTTCCAATTTAAACATAACCAGGGTGGATAAACCATAAAAGGTTGTGGTGTTCGGCTCCTTTTCTCGAGAGCTGTACATATTGAGAGAAGTCGAGAAGACAATCCCGGCCAATGTTTATCAGCCTTTCGCTCTGCGATTAGCGGGTTATTAAGACTTGGATTGGGTTTTCCAAGTCACAATTTTAAATAATCAAAACAAAATAGGTTAGTTCTTCTATCATCAGGAGTAAGATGGCCTGGTCAATTAAAATACCGGCATTTGTTTGTATACACAGTGTGCAAAATAAAATATAAAAATCTAAAATAGGTTAGAATTTTCTATCGTCAGGAATGACCTGTTCAATTAATATATAGGCCACCAGCATATGTACACAGTGTGCCAAATAAAATATAAAAATGCAAAATGGATTAGAATCTTCTATCATCAGGAGTAAAATGGCCTGGTCAATTAATATACCAGCATATGTTTGTATACACAGTGTGCTAAATAAAATATAAAAATCCAAAATAGGCTAGAATCTTCTATCATCAGGAGTAAAATGGCCTGGTCAATTAATATACCAGCATATGTTTGTATACACAGTGTGCAAAATAAAATATAAAAATCTGAAATAGGTTAGAATTTTATATCGTCAGGAGTAAAAAGACCTGGTCAATTAATATATAGGCCACCAGCATATGTACACAGTGTGCAAAATAAAATATAAAAATGCAAAATGGATTAGAATCTTCTATCATCAGGAATGACCTGGTAAATTAATATATAGGCCACCAGGATATTATGTTTGTATACACAGTGTGCAAAATAAAATATAAAAATCTGAAATAGGTTAGAATTTTATATCGTCAGGAGTAAAAAGACCTGGTCAATTAATATATAGGCCACCAGCATATGTACACAGTGTGCAAAATAAAATATAAAAATGCAGAATGGATTAGAATCTTCTATCATCAGGAATGACCTGGTCAATTAATATGTAGGCCACCAGGATATTATGTTTGTATACACAGTGTGCAAAATAAAATATAAAAATCCAAAATAGGCTAGAATCTTCTATAATCAGGAGTAAAATGGCCTGGTCAATTAATATACCAGCATATGTTTGTATACACAGTGTGCAAAATAAAATATAAAAATCCAAAATAGGCTAGAATCTTCATCATCAGGAGTAAAATGACTGGTCAATTTATTTATAGCCAAAGCATATTTTTGTGTACACAGTGTACACAAAATAAAATATAAAAATGCAAAATAGGTTAGAATCTTCTATCATCAGGAATGACCTGGTCAATTAATATATAGGCCACCAGCATATTATGTTTGTATACACAGTGTGCAAAATAAAATATAAAAATCCAAAATAGGCAAGAATCTTCTATCATCGGGAGTAAAATGACTGGTCAATTTGTATATAGCCACCAGCATATTTTTGTGTACACAGTGTGCAAAATAAAATATATAAAAATATAAAATAGGCTAGAATTTTCTATCATCAGGAGTAAAATGGCCTGGTCAATTAATCAGCATATGTTTGTATACACAGTGTGCAAAATAAAATATAAAAATCTAAAATAGGTTAGAATTTTCTATCGTCAGGAGTAAAAAGACCTGGTCAATTAATATATAGGCCACCAGCATATTATGTTTGTATACACAGTGTGCAAAATAAAATATAAAAATCTAAAATAGGTTAGAATTTTCTATCGTCAGGAGTAAAAAGACCTGGTCAATTAATATATAGGCCACCAGCATATTATGTTTGTATACACAGTGTGCAAAATAAAATATAAAAATCTAAAATAGGTTAGAATTTTCTATCGTCAGGAGTAAAAAGACCTGGTCAATTAATATATAGGCCACCAGCATATTATGTTTGTATACACAGTGTGCAAAATAAAATATGAAAATCCAAAATAGGCTAGAATTTTCTATCATCAGGAGTAAAATGGCCTGGTCAATTAATATACCAGCATATGTTTGTATACACAGTGTGCAAAATAAAATATAAAAATCTAAAATAGGTTAGAATTTTCTATCGTCAGGAGTAAAAAGACCTGGTCAATTAATATATAGGCCACCAGCATATTATGTTTGTATACACAGTGTGCAAAATAAAATATGAAAATCCAAAATAGGCTAGAATTTTCTATCATCAGGAGTAAAATGGCCTGGTCAATTAATATACCAGCATATGTTTGTATACACAGTGTGCAAAATAAAATATAAAAATTTAAAATAGGTTAGAATTTTATATCGGCAGGAGTAAAAAAAGACCTGGTCAATTAATATATAGCCACCAGCATATGTACACAGTGTGCAAAATAAAATATAAAATTGCAAAATAGGTTAGAATCTTCTATCATCAGGAATGACCTGGTCAATTAATATATAGGCCACCAGCATATTATGTTTGTATACACAGTGTGCATAATAAATTATAAAAATCCAAAATAGGCTAGAATCTTCTATCATCAGGAGTAAAATGGGTCAATTTATATATAGCCACCAGCATATTTTTGTGTACACAGTGTGCAAAATAAAATATAAAAATGCAAAATAGGCTAGAATCTTCTATCATCAGGAGCAGTAGTAAAATGACCTGGTCAATTAATATATATAGCCACCAGCATATTTTTGTGTACACAGTGCGCAAAATAAAATATTCTTCTACAATTAAATATAAATGAAATAAAAGGAATTTAAACAGGAAAGATTTTTATATTTGTTTATTAATTCTTATTTTTATGTATACGGTGCGGATATTAGGTATTACCCACCCCCCAAGAAAACTCCATTATTTAAGACAAAAATGAAAAATCCCCGAACCCGTCAATTTTTATTTTAATCAAGGTGTTTTATAACATACAAAAAATTGTCACACCTTTTACCCCCTACACTTGACAGCTTAATATCCGGACCATATTATAATTGTTAAATGTCAGTCTATGTTTCGGGCAGATTATGATTAAACTTGTTAGATACACCATAGAATAAGACTCTTTTTATCTTTATTTTGTTTAGCTAAAATAATATTTTTAATTCATTTAATGTTGAGACAACACGAAATAAGGTTTTCGTTTATATATATATATATATATATATATCTTTATAATTGTTTTGGCGTATTCATCCTTTTATTATATTTATCAGACATTTTGCGAGTGTTTAGTATTGCCTATTGGTAGATATAGTAAAAATTAAGCCCAAACAGGCTTTTAGGCCACCATGCAAACATTTAAATCGGCAGTTAGTATAGGCAATCAAAAATACTCAATATTGAGTTGGTTCGACCTTCGTATGATATTGCCAATGTATTCCTTTGTTTCAATGAATTTAATAAAAATCGATTCGATTTGGATTCAAGGTATTAATGTTTATAGGTGTATAATTTTTTTATTATTGTAATTGTACAATATTTTATAATATCTAACATATAAAATTGTACTCTCTATCTTATTCGGGCTCTCAGAAACGGCTTGACCGATTTTAATAAAACTTGATAAGCTACTTTTTTCAATATCTTTATTTTTTTATAACAGTTAAATTTTTTATAAACAATATATGTACGAGGATTATAAAAATGCATTACTTGTAAGATAAATAATAAATGAAACCTAATATAAACTGGGATTATTTTCATATCTTACCATATTTCGAAGCAATTTAAATATCCCTCCCTTAATTATTTCCGTTGCTTTCCTACAGAGGCAGCAGACTCGTCCAACCACACAGAATTGTCGTGGAGCGTCCAGAGGTTAGTAGTCTGTGGTCTCAACACAATTTCATGTCCACCAACTGACAAGTTGACACTAATGACAGTCGCCCTGAGGTTAAACAATTATTTGGATAGATTTTAGATTTGTAATTTGGTTGTTTTGTATCGATTAAAACAACGTCGAAAAAAACACTAAATCAAATAACCATTGAGAACCACTTGTTGTGTAGAAAACTCTTGTTTGTCTCTGGCCAACTGTCAGATGACTAATGTTAAAGAAAGTATTTAAAACTTCATTACAATAGTTCAACTCATATTTAAAAATAGAACAATATTGTTGAAGCCTTGAAGAATTAACTCTCTTAATTTTCCAGATTGTTTTTTTTTAATTTTGATGAGATACAATGGCGTATTTATATTTTTATAAGGTTTCATTTTCAATAGATATTTCGTCACATTCACAATGATAACAAAAATAAGTTTCGTACTAAATATAATGCTAAAAGCGCGTAGATATACATTCTGTTTAGCTAACCTGTATTTTTATTTTCGTCTGCCTCTAATCATATTAATTTATTTGCCAATATGTCGAGGATATAGTGGCAGATATGAGCGTTAGCGCAAATAGAATCTAATTTCCTTAAATCTGCGTTCAATAAATTCACCATCTGTATTAGGGTAAATAATTATTACATTAAATTTGATTTCTGAAAAAATAAATGAGAATTAATAACAAAGATAACAAGTATTAGTTTAATATACAGTGTGAATCCGTAAACTTTACTATTAGAAGATGAATAGAAGAAAGCAGCGACGGTGATTCAAAACTCTTATGATGGACTATATGTTTATTCAAAGCTGTTGATAATTGTCGTGGTGAATGTACAGTATTCCACACAAGTGTTGTATAATATTTTTTGTACAACCGCCATTAAAAGTGACATTTTTAATGCCTGTCAAACGTGTTAAAAGAAGACGTTCACAAAGTAGCGTGTTAAAAGTATTCACAAAGTTGACGCGTTCTATATTTTTGATTCCTTTTCTACAAAGACGGATTCACTGAAGTTGCCTTCAACTTTTTCCATCTTGAGAAAATTATGTTACGCAATATCATACTGCTGAGCCGGTTATAATTCAAATGTCTCTCTTTTTGCAGCCTCTTCAATTCATCAATACTATCCCTTCATTATGCGAGATGAATATTAAACACCAGCAAGGACTTTTAATAAAAAGCGTAACTATAAACAATATTGTTTGTTGGTAACTAAGTGATTCAGCGTCATCTAACATGGTCAGTTCCCAGGAAATGAGAATTATTGTTAAAAGGTCAAAAAAATAAGTAACTGACGTCAAAATGTGATTTTCTTGAAATACTTACATTTTATTATCAAAATAGGAGTTGTACAAAAAACTATGTACGATATTTGTGTTAAAAGTAACATTTTATTTTGTGAGTGGAAAAGTTTGCGAAGCGAGCGAAGCGAATGGAGCAATTTCACGAAATATCATAAATAGCTAGAGTTTGTTCAACCATCCTTTTGCCGTTACGTCATACATTGTCCAGCTTTGGCAGTCGTTCATGAAATAGATTAGATTTCAAGTTAAAACAAAACTAAATTATGTAAAAAAGTACGCAACACATAAAGCAAAATACAATTTTTGGCATTACTAATTTATTCATACAAACACAACTTAACATGCATCATTGAAAGCAATTCTTAACAGATATTGATTATAATTTTGAGGTTAAGTGTAAAATAACGTTCAACTAATATAAGACAAACGTAAAACAGCAGAAAACGTCACCGATTATGACGTAACGGCAAAGGATGGTTAAACAAACTCTATTATATATTTCTGTTTATCAAAAAATAATCTACGAGGCTTACCATTTTTTCACCAAAACATATTTTACATTTATGTTTGAAGTACGACCAAATTCAAACAATGTGTAATAAATCTTTTGGGATAATGTTTTACAGCAGGCATTGTCCCTTACGCTCTGTTGATGGATGCCGCTCCATTTATTTTGAGCTTAGTTTTTGTGCAATTACTTTAGTATCCACTGTTCTTCGTAATTTGAGGCTTATATTCTTGTTGAAACAAAAACTGAATTCCCAATTTATTTCAGAACTCCTTGATTTATTTGTCTGTGGTTTATGCTTCCCTAGAGTTATCAAAAAAGGGATGAGTGTACCCTCTTAGTATAATTCTACAGAGGGATCTGTTCACAGTTGAGCAAAAATATGAAGTTTTTTAAATTAATTCCTTCTCACAGGAGCTCTATAGCAATTCAAATATTAAACATTAATGGGGCCATTTTCGATAATTTTTTTATTTTAGTTTTAAAAAGTTCTCTACTCGAAAAGACAATTGGCAAAAAATCACAATTTTATCCAACCGATTTCACTCTCAAATTCAGTGTTAAAATATGGCCAGCTTTGAAACGGAGCGTGTCCAAGCTGTGACGTCAAATCAGCCTACTGGCTACGAGCCCGGCGAATTTTGCATGTTAGTTGACGTTTATGTTTGTTTTTGATCAATAATAACCTCACGTGTTTATTTTTTAAATTTTATTCGCCTGCTAATAAATTGTACCCATTTACGTTTACGATAACGAATACGATTGCGAACACTTCCTTTTCCATTTTCACACCTCTCAATTCTGCACTGATATAGCCTTTATTTTGGTTAAAATACTGCCTAACCATTATTACATCCACCATCGGCACCATTTCGGATGATTAGATTTGCGTACAAAGCCGTTCTACAAATTAATTATTACACTAGTCTCTACGCCTGGAACCCCTCGATACTGCCGAGCTCCACGGCTGATGTGACGTCACGTTGGCGCCTTTCGTTCAAGAGGCGGAGCTAACTTTACATTCTAATTTCTCGGATAGTTTTGATTCAATCGATTTAATTTTTTCAGGGTAACTATAAATGGAGCGGATTTATTGGAATTTTAACCAATAATGTAAAAATTTAATTGACCTAAATGGCCCCATTCGGAAAATATCATTCTATCAGTTCATCCCAGACTTTTTTTTAAGTAGTAATTATTAAGTATTCAATTATTTAATACAAAAACACAAACCTTCACTCAAACTTTACGTTAAAAAAGTGTAAAATTGATTTTTTTTATTTTCCAATAAAATAATTTTAAAAAAAAACCTTTGAAGACGAGACCCTTAACAAACCCGAACGAATCAAGCTACACAATAGCTGCAGCTCGTTCAAAGAAGGATGAACAAGACGTAATACAAATTCATCAGAGAATTATATTTCAATTAAATTAAAATGGGACGAAACCCTCTAACAAAGCTAAACGAAAATTTCAAGTGAGGCTGTTCACAAGCTTAATTTATTTACTTCCTAGATTATTATGAATTTATTAATCTTATTACTATAAAAAAAATTGGTTGTTCAATAAAAACTAGGTAATTTTTCCGAGAACTATGTAGACAAAGTTTTTTCTATTTTAACCGCTGTTGCCAGAAGCGCAAATGATATTTTTGTCTGGTTATCGTTGACTTTTTTCGAGCTCACGCACTATTAGGTAAAACTAAACACTTTCATCCGGCAACACTTTAATCGTAATATCTTAAATCACAATCTCCAAACTCATGAACTTCTTCACCTTTTCTGGAGCAGTGAGTAAGGTGAACTACTCGTAGAAAATAATGAAATAATGGGGATTGATTCACCCCAGAAAGAGGATCTAGAAAGCATTTATGTGGCGCAACCACACAAGGGGTGTCTAGCCTCTTTATATATATGTTTTCATTTCCATTATCATTCCAATGATTAAGCTAAGATTAAAAACGTGATTTTAATACCTCAAATACTTTCAGTTAATTGCCTACAATCCGAAAAACAATACAATTATTTTTTAGGTTATAATGACGAAATGAAAAATTGTACGCACTAATACTCCTAAAAACACTCATTTTTTTTATTATCGTTTCTGTCGCCAACGCTTTAGAAGCGAATTTCCCGTTCCGATGGTCTCACCATTTCCAATATAAGTTGCAGTTGTGTTTGCGGAAAACTCCAGCTGATAAATCGAACTGTTTTCCATAAAATTGAAACGCAAGACAAAAATGTTTGCTAACCACTTATAAATGCTGTATAAATAAACGAGAGCATAGGCGTAACAAAAATATCCATGAATAAATGGATATTAACTTAAGACAGTTTGTAATAAAACATACGACAACTGGTTTTGGTATTTTCCAAACGAATAGATGGCGCGAATAACCAGATGTTGTAATTATGCAACGTGCTATACACTTTGTCAAGAATTGTTGCCTATAATGTTATGAATTGCTGCATTTACAAGTTTCAGCCTCTTTCATCTCTAGAATTATGTATTAATTTTATGATATTTTTTTATTTACAATAATCGCTTCTACCTCTGGGATAATTAGCAGTGGAGTTTACAAATACATACAAATTATTTCAATAAGAAGTTTGTTACAGTTTGTGACAAATGTTTGTTAGTTTAAGGATGGAAATAATGTTTTGAGGATTGCAGATTTCTCCAATTATGTTCTTCCTATTTTGAAGGTTCTGCTTTCAGTTGCATGTGTTGGATACTCTAATGAAATGTGAGACACTGTTAGTTTTATCACATAGGGCACAAAGTGGAATAAACTCCCGAGTCCCGAGTAGATTATCGTCTGTTAGCCTGGTGTGTCCGAGGCGTAGTCGTGTGATAATGAACTGGTGCTGGTGATGTATTGCCAGTTTTACTTGTTGGAGTTTGGATGTTTTTTGTTTCCATTCAGTATTCCAATTGTTAGGTATCTGGTAGCGAAAATAAGGTTTCAAATCTGATGCAGTCATACGGAATGAGCGATACGGAAGTACTTGTTTCATTCCCTTTTATGCAGGTATGAAATGGGACACAAAGCAATCTGTTTGTTTTGTGTATCTCGTGTTTGATGTATAAAGCAATTGGATTTCGTGAGTATGTCTTGGTTAGTAAAGCTATAGCATTAAGTAAGTCGGTAACTATGAGGTTGTAACACTGTTCTCTCCTCAAGAGACAGATCCCGGCTAGAGACTCTCTCAAGGGTGGATCGACTCCATGTTAATGTCACACTAGGTATGCCAGAGGGTTGACAGACTATAAAAGCTTAGGGCGCCACTACCTTTTTAGACATCGACGAAAAAAGATAATTTAATTTTAAGAAAATAAACTAAGGTGAAAAAGGTAGAAACACCTTGTAGAATTTAATTTAAGTTAAAAATAAAAAAGTTACAAACTTACATGAACCCGGACACGATCCCCTACAGCTCTTACAGCCGGGTAGATAAGAAATTAAAAAGACATTTAAAATATCAACTTTATTCTGCCTTAGGAAGAAAAACAAAAAGGAAAGAGTGAAAAACCTGTACTTCAGGAAGGTACTTAGGTTAGTGGAAGCTGATAGAGATGTCTTGGAGTTGAAGTATAGATGTCTTGGAGTTGAAGTATAGCTGTCCTGGAGTTGAAACTAGATGTCTAGGGGTATCCTAGTGGAATGTAACGGTATCTTGTAATGTAACGGTATCTGGTAATATAACGGTATCCTGGCAGGGGTAACCTGGCTGCTGTGCTTACCACAGCAATTTAAGGTAAGACTTAATTAAATTTAAGAGGCGATAAAAAGATACGTCCTTGCTACTCAAGGGTCGGTAACGGAAAGGGATGAAATCGTCCGTTGACATCATATGTCAATTGTCTTAACGGTCAACGAGAGTAGGATCACAAAACTATATTGGAAGTGGTTACTATGACGACGAGCGGTAAAATCGAAATTATTTCGTAAAATCGAAACAGGTCGATAGACATGTTACAAGGTGTATAGTAATATACTAGTTTTAATTTGTAATAACTAATAATAATAATAATAACTAATACTTTCATGTATATGTATTTAAATGAATGTGCATACATCAATAAATATCTTCAGAGTTCAATTGTATTTTAATTTTTGTGAACATAAGTGGAATATTGAATACCAGATAAGATAATAGAGTGTAAGTTCAAATGTACCGCTACTTTTTCAGCTAGGTGGCGCTAAAACTCAGGTTCAGAGCTCTTATATGAGTTATCTCTCTCAGGCCAACACACAGCTTTGCTTCATCTGGTACGAGACGATTTTCTACTACATCTTGCAACGTACTATATTATTGCATTACAACTCGACCAAATTCATTTCATCCTTGAGATTCGGATGCGCGTAGATCACGCGTACGACAATGCCTGCAGCTACCAGTCATATGCAGAACGTTGCACTGTAAAGATCTATTTGAATTGATAGTGGTACAATTTAAGTCGCTTGTAAAGCACAAGATTTTGAGTGCACAAAGTCGTGGAATAGTGCATAATGTTTTTAAATTTATGACATTGGAGGCACAACCAAATTCTCAGGATTTTATTTAGGAAATATTTAACTAAGTAAACTTTTTCCGCCGAGTGTACATGCGTTTATTCCGCGGGGCTGACATCTCTCCCTCTCACTTCTTTGTTTGCGCATCTCGGGGTTGAAATGAATTTGGTCGAGGTGTACTAGATTTCACCACTTCGGCGTTGTAATCTAAGATAGTTTCGTGTCAAGTTGCTGTCAAAATGAGCCGATCGTTTATAAAACTAATTATTTTTTATAATAATTATTATTTTACGAATTTTCTCTCTTCTAATTTAAATTTCTTGTTAAGAACTCAACTAAGGTTTCCTTTTCTTAAATTTTTTCGAGTATCCAATTAGACTTAGATTATAAAAAGTGTTTTAAGGTATTACTCACAGTGGAGAATAATAATTGAATCTGTCTAACCTCTACAACAATGTAATGATTATGATTTGGCCCTTCAAAGGCAATGTCGAGGGTCGACAAATGAGTTGGAAAGCTCGGGTTGTTATTAACTTAAGTAAATTACAAGCCCAGATTAAAATTCGTTATCGACATGCACAGAGAAAACACGTCCAAATAAAAAAAGTTTCTAGAAAAAAATCGCTTGCTGCAAATAAATTTTTATTAGTGGTAGAAACATTATTCATTAGTAGTTGAAAAAAACAGATAGCTAGTTTTGTCCGTTAAAGCGATCGACAAACCTTAGTCACCAGGTAATTTGTACTTAATAAAAAAAGTTTCTAGAATTGAATTATTTACCCTTAACTATCTATCGTTTATTCTAAGTGACCTCAATATTAATCATTAGCTATCTAAGTACTTGAAATCAGGTCTTCGACACATTCCGGTAACATCTGGGGTTGTTCGGCTGTCCGTCAAGTCAGGTGCAGACAAGAAATTGCATCATTTAATTTTTGAAATTCGGAAAGACAGCATGTGTGAAGTGTACCTACCTAGTGAAATATTATCTCTGGTAGTGATAGTGAACATCTGAACAATGGAATGAAAAGTTATTTTTTAATTAGGTAGGAACTTGAAAAAATACAAATGTTCATATTTCATAAGTTTGAATTAAATGTTTTTCATAAATTTGCTTTTTTTTAAATCCATTTCTGAGTGTCGCCAATATGGAAAACTAAATAAGGAAAAGAATTTGAAGTTTGTATTCCAAGTCTGTTAATTTGTTTGTACTTAATTATATTTTATAAAATACATTTAACATAAAATTTCATTTTTTGTATTAGTTTTCAATACCGGGTGTCCACTTATTATATTTTCCCCTAAACTTTAAATGTTTCTTAATTCTAAACGGTGCAGGATAGAAATATACGGTTTTTATTGAAATGTTTCATTTTATTACAAGTTTTGGTCTAATAGATTGAATGTTTTCCATCGCTTCCGATTACGTCAAAGCAAAATTGGCGGATTTTTACAATTTCCGTCATTTGCTAACCGATTTTGAAAAGTTTCCATCGCTGAATAGGTGAAGATCACTTATCAAACTACAAAAAATATATTGGTCATTCCATTAAGAAAGTCAATAAAAAAAAAAGTGTCATAAATGCGCCAATTTTGTTGTGACGTAAACGAAAACAATAGAAGAAAATCAATCTATTCAAACCAAACTTGTAGCTACTAAAATGGAACAATTCCATGAAAACCGAATACTTCTCTCCTAAACCGTTTAGAATTTACAGGCAGTTAAAATAGGGGAAATATAAGTGGAGTATAAGCCTAAATGCCAAGATTAAGGTTAATGAATAAATCGATTACTGTAAATAAACTTTTAAATTAGTCCTGATAATCTGTATTACTAAGGTAAATGAATAAATCACTGAGGATTGGTGTACAATATGTCAGATTTAATAGACGATATTATATTAACTAGCTACTAGCAAGTTATCTAAGTCGATAACTGTAAGTGACTAAAAAATTTATAGTAAATAAAATGGACTACTTGAAATATATCTATGATAAGTGATCTCTGTATTAACTGTAAATGTTTAATTTTAGCAATATGGTTTTTTCTGTAGTAAATGAATAAGTCATTTGTCCCCTATTTAGTCGAACTTTTTTTCTACTGCAAGTGAATATTCGCTAATGGCTAGCGAATTTTTTTCTCTGTGTGTCGTACAGAATCGAATTTACGAACTTTGGTAATTGGAAATCATATATTGTAATTTAGGTGCAGAGTGTATAACTGAAAAAGGGCGCTAAATGTATCTGAGAAGAGATTATAACTAATTAAAATTATGAAATTGATTTGTGGAACACTGAACGGCGTTTGCAACAACAATGTGTGGTACTTTCTTGTAAAACCTACTGGATCCTCCGTAATATATTAATGGAAGGTGATAACGTATGCCGTTCACAGTAAGCCACGTGTTTTTGATAGAATTGTATTTTTAATTAACCTGTTTCCTAAAAAGTTTCAAAAATAACTCACCAAAGGGCGCGCTAGGGGGGGGGAACATATATTTTGATTTTCCATTTGACAGCAACGTTAAGCGTATCCAATAATAATTCTTACTGGGGAGACCTGGAGGAGTACTTGTGAAGGTATAAAGGCTTGGCGTTAAACTGTAATTCATTTTTACTTGTGGTTTTCTATCATATCACTTCTGTGTCCTAACCTCACATACTGTAAAATGAGCTAGCAACCAATAAAACACAATGAACTTGATTGGCTTTTGATTGGCTGTTATTGTTCTGCAGTAAGATGTTTCTGGTATTAGATTTAAACTGGCACCCTCTACCATAAGCAGAAATTGGAATACATGGAGAACTCTTTATGTAGTCTACATGAGTTAAGTGCTCCGTGTTTTTTCAACGCTTTTTTCGTACTTCTAGATTATATTTTGAACAAATTAAAGCATAGACTCTACGAACTAGCAAAATATTATTATATTAAATATGTGGTAAGGAGCTTAGAAAAGATAATAATGTCCCTCGTAAGAAACAGCCAGAAATGTAATACTCATAAAATATAATGTTTGAACTAGTTCATATATCGGTTCGAGCTGAGCCCCATATTTTTATCTGGAACTTTTAATAGGGTAGTAAAAGGAATAAATGAGCATTTCTATCCTCAAAGCTGTCAATATTTAACACACATAAAATATAAGAACTAGAACTGATCGGCGAGGTAATTGATTTTTATCATTATTATCGATAAACTGTATATTTAAAAACATGCAGATTTCTACTATTTTGACAGTCATTGATGAAGAAGGAAGGATACACTATGTTCTATGTTACTTTCTTTCTTATAGATGTAGAAAAATGACACATAGGTGTGCCATAAAAGACGAAGGTTATTATTAATCTCAAGGCTGGTGGAGCACAATAAATCTGGAATGGCAAGTAACCACCTCATGACATCTAATCTACATATTTTTTACCAAGAATACCATAGCAGCGTTTGGTCTTTGCTAGAGCAACCATAAGGATGCAATGAATATTTTTGATTCAATCTTATTTTTGAAGTTAAGTATAATTCTTGTCATATTCTGTATACTGTGAGAGAGCAGATTGCACTCTTAATACAGATTGAATTAATGAAAAAAGTTTTTTACTTCAATTGAAAAAAATACATCATCATTTTCTTTACTTCCTTTTGTATGTGTCTTGCTAATATATGAAAATAACAGAACATTATAATTTAATATATTCCTTACAGCTATGATCACTGTAACTTCCAGGCCACTTTTGGTTAAAAGGAAAATTAGCATTGTAAATATATTCCGTAACAGTTTGCAACTGGAGTAGACTCTTTACAACATTAATAATCCTGCTTTCTGATTCCTTTTATTAACTTGTGTTTCGTGTATTGGTAATTTCCCAAATCGTGTAGTTAATAGAATTGTTTAGACTAGAGAGAGAAATAAAATTAGACCAACAATAGCTAAGTGCCTCTCGGCATTTCGTCGTTCTATTATAAAGCTTAATTTCTACATGAAAGCGATAAACTGATGATTTATTACATCTAGATTCATGAATGTGAATGGTGATGCCAGTATTTATTAATTATGAACTTATTTATAATGAAGGTTCAAAAGCACAAGCATGCAATACTCTGGCTAACGTCTCCTTTTTGGTTGGAAAAGAAGTACCTTCAAATGGCTCGGAAGTGACGGTACTGAAGGCATGACGTAGGCATCAGTGATCTAGGCAAGTATATAGTGCGTTATAGATACTTATAAGGGAGCAAATACAAAAAGCGGCTGATCGCCTCCCATGGATCTATTAGAGGAGTAAAGGTGTAGCAGACTTGAATAGCTTGGCAGCAAAGGCGGTGGAAAAAACAACTCTGGGACACTGGCAGGAAAGGTGGCATCAGAAATTCTAAATGAGAGGCTGGACAAGAACATTAATTAGGGTACGTCAAAAGTTGGACGAACCGATTCACGCAATTTTTATATGAACACGGAAGGTTCAGTTAATCCAAAAGACAATTACAGACGAACGTATCTATTGCAGATAACATTTCTTTGCCGAGTACCTACACCATATTTCAGAGTAGCAAATGGCGAGTGGAATTGGTCGAAGCTCAGCAAATTCTGGGGACAATGGATACGGGAAATATGGAGTAAGATTTTGAAGAGCAGAGGTTATTGGAAGAAGATACAAGAATCATGGAAGTAAAAGAAGCAGAGAATAGAATAGAGTACAGCAATTCATCGGAGCTAAGTGAACATTATGAGAGTAGCGACAGTTTTGAGGGGGTAGAGGTGGGACTTTAGCTGGTAAGCGATCAGTACCTAAGTGGTGCTTTGAGAGTGTACGCTTTGGTTGAATTCGCAGCCCCGGAACACCTTCTCAGTCGTCTATCTGAAGGCTTCCTATAAGTAAAAAAAGGAACAGGATATTCTACACAAAGTAACATGAACGTTTAAAATAACAAAGCTGCGGTTTATTTCCGGTATAAACGGAAGTGTCATGTCTGAAAAACATTTTCCATGAATTGACCTTAGCTTGTAATCCATATATACCAATTTCCATACAAATCGTGAGAGTAGTTTCCAACATAAAGATAGTGTATAATTCAAGATATTTACAAACATCTCTATTCAATAAAGGACATCCTGTACAAGAATTTCTTCCTCTTCATATCTATATATTTTCAAAGGCTGTCCGTAATTGCTCTTGAGAGATTTTCTATCTAACATATACATGTTCGTGTCGTCTAAAATAAATTGATAAAAATTCTTCTTTGTCTGATCAAATTTCGTATCTACATCGATATTTCTATTCAATGTAAATAGAGCAGATCGTTAGGTTGTAGAGAGAAAATCGATTTCTGTTTGTGAATTTTTGTTTGCGCGATCGTTACACAAATAAGGTACATAATATCAATAATCAGGTGATGTATCTTCAAATCTTTTAATTTTAGAATCTCTACAGATTTAATATAAAAGCCGTAATAACTATAAATGTGAGGTTAGTTAAAAAAAAGAACGGATTGTGTGCTATTTGTGTTTCTTATCTCCCGAAAGTCGCAGAGCTCAGAGACTCTTTAAACTTTATTCGTAACACTACTTTCCTTTCTTTTTTTTTTGTGGATTAGATCGACTTCTAACGAGAGATCTTTTGTGCGTACTTATCCTTAGGGAATACTGTTTTATATAAAACGGAATTGAATCAATGATCTTTGTTGGTTCATACGGAGAAAGCTTGAAATTTTACGGATTTACTAAAATATTTTTCTTACTTTGACAAATTTGTTGCAAAGCATTTTATGAGAAGGGACTGTCCATAATTCACATAGCCAATTTTGGGAGGGGAAGGGGGTTCGTTCTAAGACTACGCTGGGTCACGTTGGGGGGGGTCATAAAAAGTGGTACGTAGCTTTCTTGATATTAAAATTAAGTTTTTCAAATCCGCGTTTGTATTAACCGAGGTAAAGTAGTCAAACAAAACACATGGCGCAAGCCCGCCATCTCATGTTTTCTGCTGCAGCACACGAGTGTTTTGTTTTCATGCCTGCCAGCGACAGGTCGTGTCAAGTGTATCGATCAGTCTCATGGTGGACAGGCAATAAAGCAATAAAAATGATATTGAAAGTCTACAATTATTTTTTTAAATGTAATATAATAAATTTGAATTTGCTACCGAAAGGTATGGTAAGCTACATGGAGGAAAGGGTGGCAAAACTGGAGCTACGTGATTTATGTACAGCCCCCCAAGTTGTGGATGAAACGGCAAAAGAAAGCATGTATTGGTTGAAATAATTCGTGAGCGGTTCCGAGAAGTAGTAGATTCTTCTTAGTTGAACGGTTATTTTTCAAAAACTTTCTAAGGCGTTAGGTCCCACTGCGACCTTTGTAGATCTATTGTGGTCCTCCCTATTTTTAGAGCTCGATATCTAGCTTTATTCGCCTGGATACCACCTCCCTTGCGTAGCTCTCTACCCTCGGTTTTTCTTCTCCGAATAGGTGAAACCACACCCTTACTAGGCATTCGTACTCACAGAGTATGTGCCCTGCGGTTTCGTCTTCTTCCTGGCAAAACCTACAACATAGGCTGTCATCTGCTATGCGAATTGTGTGCATATGCTTGCTCTGCCTACAATGTCTGGTCAGCACTCCCACCTTCATCCACGTCGTTTCTCGTCTTTGACATAGTAGGTTGCGTGACAGTTTAGCCAAAGGGCTTTTAAGGAATATTATACTACCAGCGCAACGCCTGGTTGTTTATCCATTGGTGGATGCTCTCTTTGGTGCGGTTTTTTGCAATTCCACAGGAAGGTTCCAGCCCTATCAGGACCTCAGTCGCTCCCTGCTTGGCTAGTTCATCGGCCTTTTACTCCTTGGTTACCTGGCACCCAGGTATTATGACTACCTAGTCTGTTGAGGGCCTTGCGACACTCCCACACCAGATTTCACGTTGTCCTATAAGAGCTTATCGCCTTTAGTGCTGCTTGGCTGTCGGAGTAGATGACGATTCTTTGGTTAACCACCTCCCGTATCATCAACTCTTCTGCACAGCATTGCACCGTCATTACCTTTGTCTGAAAGACGGTGGCATGTTTCCCTAGGCTTAGAGAGATCGTGATCTTCTCTTGTGCCCCATATATACTCCAGAGTCTGCTTTAGAGCCATCAGTGTACCAGTTGAGATTCACTGTTATAAGAGGCCCTGCTCCCCAGTCCTTTCTCTCTGGAATAACTACTGTGTATTTATTTTTGAAGCTATATTATCTGATCCAAAGGCATCCCCAGTATTGGATCTGCCTTTATTTCTTCAAATAGCTTTTTATACGCATTGCGGTGTTCTTGATTTATCGGAGGACGCCTCTGTAATAATCTGTGACTAACAGATCTTGCATTTCCCTGAATGAAGATATGCAGTGGCGGTAGGTTTAGTATTACCTCCTGGACTGCAGTCGGCGTCGTTTTCATGGCTCCCGTGATACTCAAGTAAGCTTGCCTTTGGATACCACCAAGGCGTTATAATAGTATAAATTCTAGCAAATCGAAACCATCCCTTACGAACAGAAAACGTCAAATTACATGTAATACCGACTTTGAAATCACATTCAAATCCAGAGTCTGTATCATTTACACTTACAATGCTATTTTCCATTAGAAATCTCCTCGAAGTTATGGTCTTCTACTTTTCCGTTGGCGAATATATTCTGTCTTTATCTAATACACACTCATGAATAAGCATTCCAGAAAAATGCAATAATAATAATAATAAGGTTTATCAAACCGATCTATTGCTTTTTGAAGCTTCTTTGTACAGATTTTATTAACTGTATTTAATCTTGTTTAAATTCTGTATATCTATCCGGTACATATACATGATCGTTACTGTTTAACCTCACATTATGCAATACATGAAAAGCTCGTTAATTAATCCTATTCAATTACCGAGTTTAATTATAGTAACAAGAAGGTTTTGACTAAATTAATTATATTGTTTGTCGTATAAATAGTTGCGTGTTTATTAGTGATGTAGAGCTAGAAATTAGTTTCCAATTGGTGAGATCTTTTTTCTGAACAATACAAATTCAGTGATTGTCAAGTAATATGATATCATACGAAAGTTGCAGCTGAGACCCATAACAATCAATCAAAACCACACCAATTTCTTTAATAATGAACTGCTTTCTGTCGGCTCTTTTGCCCATAACTCTCCGGCTCTATATACTTCAAATACCTTTTCCTCGAACTCCATCTTCTCAGAGCGGTCAAAGAACACATCTCCGAGCCTCTCCGTAAACATCGTAAATAATAATCAAAGAAAAAAAGAAGAAGCTTAGGTTAGAGTGACATTGAGTTATTTGTATTCGCGTGTGGTTCATCTTGGTTTAAATTTTTGATTAGTTCAAGTTTAATTTTTATACCTTTTATAAATAAAATGCTTCAAATAATTGAACAAAGTAAATAACCGAGTGATAGATGTCAAATGTCAACATTTTGTGTCCTGAACAAGCTCAAACATCCCAATAAATGAAAAAGAAGAAGAAGCTGAAACAAGGAACAGCAAAGGAAGACTACGGATAACTTCACATTTAAACTAATGACGTGTCTGCTTTATAAGTTGCATAACTTTAGAAAATTTTTCTTTTAATTCTTTTTGTTGTTCTAAAGACTAAATTTAAAATAATTTTATATTTGAATATTCCATTTGTAGCTTATTATTATTATTACCTAATAAAACATGGGGTCAAAATTTGACCTTGTGTATTTTAATAGTATATTGTGTCACAATGGCAGCTGAGATTTAGCAGCACGGAACTATTAGATGCACGAGCGAGCATAGCGAAGCGAAAGCAGTTGATAGTTAAGGGATGCTAAAGCGTTTCCTGCATGTGTGACACATAACTGTTTTTCGCCCACCGAATAAACCAGAAAATAGGAAAATGTAAAAAAAAACTCTGACATACACTGACGTTTAATTAAAAAGTTCACGTGAAACGTCAAAGTAAACAAGTGACAGATGGTAAAAACTTCGAAAATCGTGGCCTTATGAATTTTCCACCCTTGGGCTGCAGAAAAATACTTTCCGCAATATTTATAGTGTTCATATGATTGGTTTTCCGAGAAGGTAAGCGAAATAGCTATTTGTGTATCAAGAGCAGAAAGTAGTACTTTGGTAGTTGAGACAGACTACTACCAAAAGACTTTCTGCTCTAAATACACACAAGATTTTTTCTACTATCACACCAAAATTAACTACTAGCTCTCTTTTATCTATAAATAAAATTAGGCGTGCGCCAAAGTGACTTTCTGTCCTAGTGCACCAATAATGTTAAATTATGACAGCTCGCGGAAAACTAGGCGTGCTTCAAAGGTACTTTCTGCTTAAGAGCGCCAATAATGTCAATTTATGACAGCTCGCAGAAAACATCAACTTTGCAGCTGCTAATCAAGGCACAAAAGACGACTTTCGATAGTGATAGTAGAAAAAAAAGCTTTATCTGACTGTTTATAATAAAAAAAATCATTGAATCAATACAAAAAAACCGAATTACAAATATACAATACAAGTAATTGTTTATCCTGTCATTAGTGTCAATTTGTCAGTTGGTGGACATGCCTTATTATGACACTTGCTTATCCTCAAAATGATGACTTCTTATAAAGTAAATGATTTTTAATTATTAATTAAAAAAGATGGCGTGACATAGGGACCTCTATTAAACTTCTAATCAACTACAAAGTAATTAAAATCTCTAATCGTATGCATCGAGAACAGTTGACATTGAAAGGTCATTGAAAAATACTTGTAATAACATTATTAGTAACTAATCTATTAATTATAATCTAAATATTGTTGCATGACTTCTTGTTTTCTAATTTACACGAAATCTTCAAATGAAATTAATAACATAATGGGACATCTCTATTAATATCGTCTTGATGAGTCCAATTACTGTTTGTAGAGTCTTAAAAATGGCGGGGTTGCGTTGGTTAGTACGAGGATATACCTAGTAGAAGGACACCACACAGCCGAAGGTCAAGTTGTTGGCCTTTCGGTCGTGTCTGAAATATACTACTTAGAAAAGAAGAAAATATGTTAAAATTGTTAATCTTTATAGTTTGTCACAAAGTATATCATCTTGGCTTTTGCCGGCAATCATAAAATTAATGGGCCAATTGCAATAAATCAAATGGCCAATAGCTGCTGTAGAAGAGATCGCCAGTGGCGGACTATTTAAAATTATTTGAAAAAGGATCAAATTCACAAATATCTATCTTTTGTTTTTTATTTAATATGTGAAGACCATTTCTCTATACTTTTTTTTCCTCTTAAATGAGAGATCATTAAGTACTATTAAGTTAAATAAACTATAACCAGATGTCGTAAATGGTCCTATTTAGATGATGGCAGGCAAAAGCTAAGACGACATACTTTGAGACAAACTATAGCTGTTGCCATGTTACATCAAACTCTTGTTATTGAAGTTTTTCACTTTACCCTGAGTTTCAGCTTATCGAGAGTCGACTGCATATTTACTTTTGTCAATCCTTACTCTGTGTTTAATAATATTAAAGCTATAAAGATTTTCTTGTAACAGTAGATATCCTAGATCAATTCCTCACTAATACAAGCTTCTAAATTTTATATCAGAAGATTTATTTGTCGGTCGATTCATTATTTCCTCTCACAGGAAATAAATGGGGAATTAAAGGACAAAGCGAAGGAAGATAAATTGCTGGTGCTGTTCGGTTATTAGAATTGGATGCTGTATGAGTGTAGGGTGTTTAGTTGCTCGTATTACTCGATTATTAGAGGAGATACAGTTTGGGTGTGGCTGGCTGATTAAGTTTTGAATTTTTGGCGAAAAAGGTGTTTTGTCAGAGATGGTGCTTGTTAAAATTAGTTTGTTGGACATTTTAAAATACATTGAAGACAGAAATCGGCCGATGGTAGAAGGCGAACAGGTTTTCAAAGCATTAAATAACACTGAACATCAAAAAATTTTATTGAAATGAGTGAAATTTCCTTTAAAATATGTTTCTAAGCAGTTCCTGATACACACTGACAAGTATTCGGAAATATGTTTCCTAATTTTCAAAATGTTTTACCACACTTTGCATAATTTTGGATCTGTTGAGAAGTTATGTATTGATACATTTGCATCTTTTTACTGATTACAGAGCAATATACCTCTTGCACTTGCTGGTCATTATTAGAGTCTAAATAAGTATTCTGATAAAACAAACTTCACCAAACTCTTCTAGAAATCAAGAAAACGATATTAATACTTTTCTCACTATACACGTACTCTAATGGGGATTTGGATTGTTTTCCCCATTCCAATTTTGACGGTAGATGTCGCACCCTTTGCTCGTTACTATTAGATTTGTTCCCGAAGTAAGTAACTGTTATGGACACATCGAGTTCCAGTTGAGCAAATTATGATTGTTTGGTGTTCCTGCAAGACTAGTAACTTGTTCAAAATGAGATCGCTACTCGTTCTCTGGGTTCCAAAATAAAAGGAGATCTTTTAATTGCGTTTTCATATAAATGACTCTTCTTTAGTTCGTTTGCTTTTTAATAACTTTGTGTGTATATAATTGTTATTGTAAACAAAATGGATTCTTTTTTTATTGAGAGTGAATCACAAGTTGAGTTTTCGGATATGTCCGAAGGTGATAGTGAGTTTTCAGAGTTTGAAGAGGAAAAGCGCCTAAAAAATGAGAACTACATTGAAAAAACGATACAGCAATAAAATCACACTGAATTTGTTGAACATTTTAGAATTCGTAAAGAGTGGGTAAATAGCATTTGAAGTTAATTTGAAAACATCGATTTATTTCATCCCCAAACAGGTGGAAATGACAAAATATCGCCAAAGATCATATTCTTATATTCTTGTGGTTTGCTGGTCACCAAACCTCTTCATTTCGAGATGTGGCTGACCGGTTTAACATTTCAATTCCTAGTTTGTTCCGAGTGATCTTTGGAAATTTATAACATAAACTTATATCTTTTCTTTTTTATCAAAATATTCAGCAAATATTACTTTTCAGAACTGTTCCAGCACACATTTGTTTGGAACTTACTTGGTACATTAATCTATTGACGCATGTGCGTCAGATATTGTTAATAACATGTTTGGAACTTGCTTTGGGAACAAACCTATAATGTAAGTCAGAATTTAGACTTGACAAGAATAGTATATTGTGTATCCAGCTGATTAAGGTGTTTAAGGTTGGTTCAAAAAAGCGAGCATTCTTAAAAGAAATCCCAAAATATATTTTTTTACTCTGTGTAATAAAAGCACCGTAGCGTGTTTGTATGTTGAATTTGATGTATATTGGCAATTTGAAAAGTTTTTATGTCGCAGTAGGTCGTTCGGTGTGAATGCAATTGTCGTAAAAGGTCTTGAAACGTAGACTCTTAAAAAAATTTTCAAGCTTGACAATGTATCCAGAGAATTCCACAAAATGGGCGATTAAATCTGCTGCCAATTCTCGGTGTTTTTAGTAAGGTGGATTTTAAATATTATGGGCATAGTCCAGTAAATAAAGGCACCAACCTGTTCATCTCATTATTGTCGGAATTTTTTTTTGCAACTTGTAGGTATTCATGTGTAGATTACTCTCTGAAAATATGTCCTCCGCGGGATTTGCGGAAGGGGCTGGAAAATGGCCCATGATCCCGATAATTCAGTTTTTGGCCGATATCTCCCGAAATATGCTACTTAGAGAAATGGGGTTTAGCTAGACATGAAGTACCGTTCATTACCTACAAAAATGGTCCCAATCATTTTTGTCCCTGGATCAATATTTCTTGCAAAAAAAAGCTTGCAAAAATTTTCCGGAAAACTAAAAAATTTTAAAAACCATCGAAAAGAGGACATTTTCAGATTTCCAGTGGTGTGCATTAAAGACCAATATTGCCAATCATTGTTTATCAATTTGCGGTAGACCCGAGAATTTTCAGAAAACTCCGGAAATCAAAAAAAAACGTCCCAAGAAAAACATGTTGTTTATAAAGATACACAAAAATTATTTATTCATTCTTTCGGAATACATTCACCACCTATCAAAGTCCCATTATCCAAAAGGTTTCGGTAAAACTACGCTTAAATTAAAAAATATGAACGGATTGATAATGGCGGTCAAATATTCAGGAAAAATAAAGTTTGGCCTTTTTTTTCAATATTCCTGGAAAATAAAAAAAACGAAAAAGTTACACGATGTTATAGGTACAGGTCCCTCCTTTCATATGCACTTTGAATCATGAAAAAAGATTCATTTTTACTCAAGTTATGGGCCAGTTTGTGGGCCAAGTTGCAAAAAAAAAGTTCGACAATAATAAGATGAACAGGTTGGGGGGTTTCTCGGTATTTATTTACTGGACTAGCATGTATTTTTACGTTAAGAAGATCATAATTTTAAGTTACTTTTAGTCAACAGAATAAATATAAGTTTACTCATTTTTTAAGGGCTAGAAAAACTTAAAGACAGCTGAGATAATTAAGGATTCGCACAGTTTACTTATGGATTGTAACTACGACCAGTTAACATATTCTGTAATGTATAATTTATAAGAGTTTACTCTCCTAGGAGCTCTCACTTCTTAGTGAATAGACACCCACTTCTCTTCGTCCTTTCTCTGGGCAGGAGTGTAAACAGCCTGTAGATCATTGTCCTAATTTCAATAGTTAGTTGACTTAACAATTAAATTGAAAAACATTTAGATTGTTTAATAAACATAGACACGAGTAGTATCGGTACGTGATTTTATTCAAAACTATAATAAATTACTTATAGATGGTCTTTCGAAATATAGGTTGATTATAATTAGACTTTGTGCTTTGGTTGTGCCGTTTATGTGAAGAGACCAGTGGCCTTTAACAGTCAACAGTCTTTTCACTAGGTCCTTCTTGGAGAAATCCTCTCTTGGAAGTTCTAGTCTTAGGAGTCTACATCTCCAATGCGATAATGCTTCACAATCGAAGATAATGTGAAAGGCTGTTTCCTCCTCTTCTATGCACAACCGACAGATAGGTTCCTTCCTATATATGCCGATTGTATGCATGTGGTTCCTTAGGGTAGAGTGACCGGTAAGTAAACCCGTCACTATCCTTATCTGGCCCTTGCTAAGGTTTAGTATTTCATTGGTTAGCGTCTCCGAGGGTTTTTTGACCAGGAGTTGACTGGTGTTTAGTTTGAGTCCACCTAGATATACAACCACGTGCAGCAGTTTTGGATATCCCAAATACTGGTTCAGGACCAGTGAAATCTGTCTCAGTCTTAGTCTTAGTACTAATGAAGGTACTTGTAAAATTGTGATTTTACAACAATAGTTTTTGTAAATAAATAGCAAAAGGACATTTAATCCACCATAGGAGTCTTGGGTAGCTTGAGAGATTTCCAGGTACTTAAATATCAAAAAAATTACAGAAAACAGAAATCGTAACAAAAGCATAAAGACCACGCCAGATCAAAATTTAAACTACAGTATTTCGGAAAATAAAAATCGTTAAATAATTAACTCTAATAGCTTCACAACTTCCACCTCAGAGTAAACAGTCTTTACCAATTCGCTTATATCGTTGGGAGAGTGAATTTTTCTGGTAAATTGATTCCTAATTATAATTTTAATTGGTTATATCGATTTTGTGGATATATTGGAAGAGGTTATAGTGTGAAGTTTCACTGAAATATTTGTTAATACGAAAAAAAAACACTGCCACGAGATGAAAGTATGAGAGGGCTTGTCGAATTACTCCATCGAGCTAAAAAATACTTTTTTCTACGACTGTTGAAAAATTAACCATTTTTATGTAACGTTTTGTTGAGTAAAGGCGGATTTAGTGGATGCATAAGCATAATATTTTCATTAATGCATAATCATAACTATTAAAACACATAGTGCTTAACAGATGAGTCATTTATCCATTCCTCAATTCATAAGCATAATCATAAGTGTTAGTGACAAGTGACAGTTCTATCTATCACGGAACATATAAAATTAGTGTGTTCTGTAACCTTCGTCATCATTCAACAACAATAACAGAGTTATAACCTCATTTATTGATATTTCTGTATTTCAATTTCATCAAAATAATAAAATATTCATCATGAAGACCAAAAAGCTCCTTGTATCGTTATTCTCATACTATACTACACATTAATAACGACAAGTGTCACAGCTGTTGCATCAAATATGAGAAAAGAAAGACGTTGGGGTGTATCGACCACAACAGGGACACTGAAGGTCTATATGCATGAAAATGAATAATATTGCCCTACCTGTACCCTCTGTCAAAACAGACAATGTCTCCCAGGCATTCTCCAGTACCACTTTGTTTTTGTGTTCTTTATTTTTGAGATCCCATATACATGGAAATTTTTCAATTTCCTCAATGAAAAGCCCCTCTTCCAGACTTATACTGACAGGTTAATTTTAACAAAAATAATGATAGTGTACTTATTACTTATTTATATTTTTATTTATGACTTGATTCTGGACAAAATTTTGAGGTTAACAAGTATGACAGTGACATTTTGGAATAAAAATACGGCGCAATGAAATCCACGCAGGCGCACTTTCTATTTCGACAAATCATTATCCTTAAAAGTTAAAAGTTGGGAACTTCAAGGTTATGCGTTATGGAATGTGCATTACAACTAGCTGGTACGAGTTGGATAAACCGTCTCATTTGCAACTACAGTGTTCAACTTTTATGAGCTATGCATTAAAGTTATGCTAAACACAAAAAATTATGCGTATGCATCCGCTAAATCCACCTTAACTGGATGCATTACACAAAACAAGCCACGCCCCGTTGTTTAAAGAGCCATTACACAACGGTTATTGCCAATCAGCATCAAAGTAGATTCATTACCTACAAAACAATTAACACCAGTTGTACAAAATTGAAATGGAATATGGGGGCGTGCAGTGGAATATTTGAATCAGACTCGCCATGAAATGTCATAATTTGACAATATACCTAACTACCTGAGGTGATTTAGAGCTGACTTTTTGTTAAAATGGATTCATGGATTGACGAAAAACAAAACATGTACTTTCGTTTTAGGACCACTTTTATAGGTTGCAGTTATCTGTGACCTTGACATAACTTCTACTTTGACCTAAGGATGCGTTGTATGAGTGGAGGTTAACCCGAAAATGTATACGTTAACTTACTATGTGGATGAGGTGCCAGTTAACTTGAAGATTTGACATTTGAGAGCATTATATTTTATTATTGTGGGTTTATAATTTTTCATCCTTTCATTTCTGTCTACGATTTGATAAAATGTATGAGGACATTAAAGATATATTTCAGGGGATGATTTTATTGAAATGGTTAAGGCACTTCGTCGAAATAGGATAATCAGAGATTGTTTCCATTTGATTGCCAAGGTCCAACTTATTTTGTATGTCAGGGAGAGAAAATGCTCAGCTATTCAGGAATAGAAAAGGTTATTTCTCATTAAATGTACAAACAATTTCTGATGGAAAGATGAAAATAAGAGACATTGTCTGTAGATGGCCTGGGTCTGCAGCAGATTCGACAATTTTTGATAACTCAAGGCTAATAAACTTTAATGTGACTATTATCATCAATTGACAGCTTACATCAAGATGACATGGATTTATAAAACCAACAGTTTTTGCGGGTAAAGTTAACTGTATGGTTAACCAATGTGAGTTAACTCGAATATTTAACAGTAACCTATAAAAGCGGCCCTTAGGAGAGTGTTTCTATTCGCTTTGTAAAAAGTGTATAGAGCTCCGACCGAATAATGTTTCAACCAATTAATGCTTCCTCAACCTCCAGAATGGTAAATGTACTAGTGAAATTTCTAGTTTAAAGATGTTTAACGCACCTGAGCATGATTTTTTACTGAATTTAAAAAATTACGGATTACCGAATCGGGATTAAATGGCGAATTATATAATATATATTAAAAATGTATTATATGATTATATTTTTGGGGGGAACCCAAAGGTTATTTAAAATTAGATAGAATATCTATATGCTCATATTTTTAAAAATTGTATAATAATTATTATCTGTGTCATTGTGAGAAACAATTTAGTAAGTATTCCTGAGAAATGCAAAAAACACATGTATGGGAGAAAACAGGCAATAAATAAATTTAGTTCTGAAAAAACTCCCAATAAAAACAGGAAAATGGAACGAACAAAAGGATAAGAAAGGTAAACTGAAATAGCATATGTAATGAAATAATATGCAAATTCATCACTGACAAAATCATCTTCATCATCATTGTGGAAGTCCGATTCATTCAGATCTATGATAACAGGACTGCATTTAACGGTAAAAGTGGCATTCCAGTATCTCTTTCTCTTGAAAAGTAAAGGACAAAGTTCGTGCCCTCTTGTTTTTCTATATTTAGGAGGGATATTTGTAAAATAATCATTTTATCTCTTAGTTATTCGCAATTTCATATTTGAAAAACGCTTATAAAACTTTAAAAGAAATTTAAATTAACCTTGATAACCCCACAGACGTAGCTCGTCCTATCAGATCCTTAAAAAGTTTCGCATCATCGATCCTGCAACTTCAGTTAGTTTCCACTCCTGACATTTCCACATTCCACTTTACTTTCTGTTTTTAAACATGGCAGTTTTCAAAGGAGATCGAACGTTCTACGCTATGTCTGATCCAGCTTTTTAAAATAACCATGATTTCGTTATTTTTTTTAAGTGAAGAGAAACGATGAAATAAAACAATTTAATTTGTTCAAATCCTCATTATATTAGAACTACGTTCAATGTATATTCGTGACGCGTTTCGGTAACACAGTAGCTTTCTCAAACTCACTTAGAACCTACCAACCAAACCAAGGTGTGTGTATTTTGGATAGAAGAGGGACATTTGTTGAAGCCTGAAGATATCCTAAAATTCCTCAGGGAAATAGGACTAAAGGAGCTAATACACTCAGGAACTAAGCCCCATCATACATACATAAACTTAACCTGAATAAATTCGAACGATTCAAACAGTGTGACGGCTGTGAAGGCGTCAAGTGGATTTGTTCGAGTCAAAAAAACAATCGAATTTGTCTATCGAGTAATCGAGTTTCACGCTTGTACGAATGCTTACGAATGTAATTTTGAGATGATTTTCGATTCTCCAATTTCTGAAAATACAGACAAGTATAAACCGAACTGAAAAAGTAACATATTAGAAAATTGATGCTTCGAAAAATGATAAAAAGTGGAGATAATTTCAATTAATCCATTGAAATACGTCTCGGGATTATTGTGTGAAGGCATGTAGGTTGATATCGCTCTTTTGTGATATACGTAGCTTTTTGTTGTTTACTATGCTACTAATCTGGGTTCAAACACAGTTGAAAAAGAAGGTGATATTGAGTAGCGGGATTTAAAGAGAGCTTGTACAGAAATTGTAATTTAATTCAAAGTAGATGGTTTTAAATAAACGTTAACGTGTAAAAAGTTAATCTAAAGCCTATAATCGCTGACACGAGCTGGGTAGAATTAGTGTTGGAAAACAAATACAGTATTCTCTATAATTTAATTGCGTTGATGCAAAAGAGGAGTTCAGTTTGAGATCAGTGGTTTTTATGACCATCCAAAACATAAGATTTTTGAAGGTTTTTTTATCATTGCGTTTGTTCAAACAATGAATACACCTCCGAAGCATACATCTTAAAGTTTAAAATAATCTTTTAGCTGAATTCTCAACGTATCGGTAGCCAATAAATCTAGGAACTACTACAAAAGATTAATGGAAATTAAACATAAAAAATCAAACAAATATCAACGAAAGCAAATAGATCTATATAGAAAGAAAATGACAGGAATGAAATGGTGACTTGCTAAAAGTTCCTAGAATTATTGGCAACCGATGCGGTAAGCAAAAACGTCATTTTAATATTCATGCTTCGGGGTGTATTTATTGTTTTCATGAATCAATGTAGATGTTCGAAGTGATAAAAAAAATCTTATGTTTTAATGGTAGACATTAACTCTCGTTCTTGTTACAAAAACCACAAACTTGGAGTGAATGTTCTCGACATTTTATCGAAGGTTAAGCCAAACCCAAACCGGGTTAACAAAACCATGACGACACGGTAATCTTTTATGACGTAACGGTTTGTGGAAACACGGAAATAAATTAACACCTAACCTCCAATAAGTTAACTATTCTGTCAAACTATCTCAGTGAGCTGGTTTGTGTGGTTGGTTAACTGTTACGTCATGGTTTGGAATATTGACGTTTGTGTGGTTAAGTTCAAAGAAAAATGGCTTTAGTTATTTGGTTCTTTGGTCGTACGGGTCTATTGTCTATAATTCGAATTTTTTAATTGGACCGGCACTTAATATCACCTCTTCCAGATATATAATACGTACTTTGAGACATATTTGCTACAATTTTATGGAAATAACCCTAGAAAACTAAATTTTGAAACTAAGCAGATGCACATAAGATTCAACGCTAACTAAAAGGTTTGGTTGCCCTCCAGCACAATATGGCCGACCTGTATAAGCCACCATTAGGGTCTAAAGCACCGCTCACAGTTATATAATGAGAAAAAGGGAACCAAATTACAAAAAACCCCAAATAGTTTTGACATTTACTTATCTTAAAATTTGCGTAAAGCCAAATTACCAAAGAAACCCAAACAGTTTTGAAATTAATTTATCTTAAAATTCGCGTTAAACCAAATTACAAAAGAAACCCAAATAGTTTTGACATTAAGTTATCTTAAAATCGGGTGGAGCCAAATTACAAGAAACCCCAAATAGTTTTGACATTAACTTATCTTAAAATTCGCGTGGAATCGCGTTAGGCCAAATTACAAAAAAACCCAAATAGTTTTAACATTAACTTATCTTAAAATTACGTTTTAGCCAAGTTACAAAATAAACCCAAATGGTTATGACATTAAAATCGCGTGGAGCCAAATTAGAAAAAAACCCAAATAGTTTTGACATTAACTTAACTTAAAATTGCGTTGAGCCAAATTACAAAAAAACCCAAATAGTTTTGATATTAACTTATCTTAAAATTCGAGTGGAATCGCGTTGAGCCAAATTAGAAAAAAAACCCAAATAGTTGTGATATAAACTTATCTTAAAATTGCGTTGAGCCAGATTACAAAAAAACCCAAATGGTTTTTACATTAACTTATCTTAAAATAGCGTGTAATCGCGTTAGGCCAAATTACAAAAAAACCATAATAGTTTTGACATTAACTTATCTTAAAATTGCGTTTGAGCCAAGCTACAAAATAAACCCAAATAGTTATGACATTAAGTTATCTTAAAACCGCGTGGATCCAAATTACAAAAAAACCCAAATAGTTTTGACATTAATTTATCTTAAAATTCGCGTGAAACCAAATTACAAGAAACCCCAAAAAGTTTTGACATTAACTTATCTTAAAATTCGAGTGGAATCGCGTTGAGCCAAATTAGAAAAAAAAACCAAATAGTTGTGATATAAACTTATCTTAAAATTGCGTTGAGCCAGATTACAAAAAAACCCAAATGGTTTTGACATTAACTTATCTTAAATTTGGCTTTTTTATGTCTATCTTCTTGGACCAATATATTTCGGTATGTTACAAAATAAACTTTCAATGTAAATATAATTTTCATACAACCAAATTTATTCGTTCATTATTATTCATCCAACCCTTCGATGAATAACAAAACAAGCTTATCGGCTATCTTCGTATCTGTTACCCCACAATTAAAAGAGGAGCTTTTGTGCCGGACCTAAAAGCATTATTCCGATAATATAACAGCGCTTAGTTAGTGAAATACAGCACTTCAGAGTACGGTGGTTTTATCGACGAGACATTTTCATTACTTGAAGAAATCTGTTATTCACATTAACTGCTTATATTTTTTGACGTCTATAACATATGTAGAAATGAGGATGTTAAATTTTATCAGCTTCAAGTTAACTAAACATGAAAGTTAATTTTGACATTTGGTATTTGTTGACTGGAATTGATGTCTTAGCTATCAACTGACATGGCCGATGGAAATCTGTAGCTATTGCAAAAAGTTATGTAGCGGAGAGCGTCAACAATAAAAAAGAAGCTGCAAATAAAATTGTATACAATATAACGAAGCCAGAAGTCTCCTGCAGCTCTTCAAGAGTAACAGAAAATTTGATGGAAACATTATGGAGTCAGAACATTTCATACAAATATAGAAAAAACGAGAAAACATTTATCATAATGGTAATAACTGTACTATTAATATTCATATAAATAAATAAGATACACGTTTTATTTGGCGTAAATTATGACCACCCAATGGTGGTCAAGGACAATCGATACCTTTTTGGTAATAGTTATTTGAGTCCTTCAAAACAGTGTCGAAATGCGTTGTTTGCAATATATGAAGGAGAAAAAACCTATTAGCTTCGTTTTTTAAGTGTGCATTCAATTTAAATTGAACTCTCTACGAAATGTACCACTGGATAAATCTAATTTGTATCTGTAATAACGGTTAGCGTATTTGCCTTGCCACATTCTATTGGTTAATAAAATCCAATCTCAGGATGTTGTTGAGAACCGAAATGTAATTACTGGGAAGTACAAAAGATTAAACGCAAACAAAGAAACTACAATCTCATTCGCAAGGGCGTCGATATGGTACCAATTAACCACCCTTTTACCAATAATAACTAGCAAATTATTATATTTTTCAATTATATTTAATAATAATTAACATGCGCAAGTCAGATAAAGCAATATTGTTTCCAAAACTATCCATCCAGTCTGCAGGGAAAAAGCCTCCCCTCAATAAAAAATATGACCGACGCCCCTTCACATTCTTATCACTTGAGCTTGGGCATCTTAGAGAGAGAGATAAGCTTTAGGTATCCTCATGAAAAATTTCACAATTTTATGGACAAACCGAGGGAGGGAGGCCAAAATCAACGTGGCTACAGGAGGTTATAGATGACATAAGCTGTCTAGGTATCCGAAACTGGAAGGCGAAAACAATCGACAGGAAACAGTGGAGGAACATAATTAAATTGATTTAAAAACTTGGAAATGGGGCCCGATCTAAACCCCTCTTGGGGTAGATAGTCACTATATATATAGTAATACATAAATAATAAAAAATATAATACACTACATGTAACTCAAAAGTGTAGGGTGAATTGTAGAATTCTATTAATACTGAATAATGTATATAATCAAATACATCAATCAGAAATGCCTTCGTCAATATTCGGAACGTATTCAATGTATTTGCCACTTTGAATTCTAAAGGTTAAATTAATTTTTTTTTTTGGCATTGAAGGTGATGGAAATTTTTACCCGATCAGAAGTAGGCATTGCTGAATAAATATCGAAATATTTCCTTCTTGTAGTGTAATTATGAATTGGTCTCTCAGATAAAGTGTAAAAGAGTCTTTATGGAGCCAAACATACGGATTACAAAATGAATAGAATGGGAAGAGTTAACATTTTGTATTTTTTTTAATAGAATTCGCAAGGCTACTATACTACTTAAACCGTAAATGTAACGAATAGCTCTTTTTTTGTAATTTGAAAATAGATGCAAACTACAAGACACCTTTTATTGTACTTCAACATGGAAATGAGGATGGTATTTTCAATGGACCAGAAAGTGTGTTATCAAAAATAGCCTATTCTTAAGTTATCTGTGGTTTCTTCTTCTTTCTAATTTTTTTGGAAATTAACTGTACTATAACTATAGTGACATTGAGAGGATTTCCACCAGGTACTTGGGAGAATTGAAATGTCTCTTGAATGAATGCCGTGATATTTATCATTTTCATAGCTCTTGAAGTTGTCAAATTTTATTAAGGTCCATTCATAGTAGACCACACCTCTGGTAAAATGTGAAATAAAATATTTCATTTTATGACATTCTAAAGAGAAATTTCCAAGAATCCATTGCGTTATCAGGATAGCATCATAAGTTTTTATCCAGGTTTTCTTATGATTTATCTTTGGAATGGTTGTTAATCGATACACCCTTCAATACACAAAATCACCAAACTGAGTTATACATATTTTGAATACAAAAATAATCATACACAAAAAAGTAACAACAAACGCGTTTTTATTAACAAAATTTACAAAATAAGCGAGAAAAAAAGCGCTATCCCAATAAAAACCGTTCCTGGAACGTGCACTTCACTGGATTCCATTTCTAGTGGACTACATATCGTTAGAATGTCATAAAATGAAATATTTTCTTTCACATTTTACCAGAGGTGTGATCTACTATGAATGGACCTTAATAAAATTTGACAACAAAGTTTTGTAGTCTTAAACTTCAAAATATTATTGACTGTCTAGTTGTCAAATTTTTTCGTTGTGTCAGATAGGGACCAAAAAATTATTTTTATACTAGTTAATCTTGACAACGGTAGCTGGAACGCTACCGAAACGTCGAAATAAAAAATAAAAAACATTATTGTGGTTTGATTCCCAAGAAAAAAGAATATTTATTCTGCTTGATTCCATGGATATAATAAGTTGTTTGATTGTTGTATGTATGAAACATGAATATTTTATTGTTAAAATGTTTTACCAAAAATTTTTAAAATTCAGAATGTGGAGAGTAATGATTGGAGACAAAAAGAAATTTGGTATGTTCTAGTCGAGATCTACGCAAAAAATGATACAAAATATGTACAGGCAACTGAAACAAGAAAATAATGGGTCAAAGCATGGAGCTGCTAAAAGAATATCTACTTAATTGACAAAAGTTTCAAAAAATCCATTATTACAGTTATCCGTAAAACTGCTATTCATCGGAAAAAGAGAGTACAGAAATCACTGGTGCGTTGAACTCCTGCAAAAATGAAAAGTTTGTTTGAAACCGGTTCTGCTTCTGCTTGCAGATTTCTTTATCTCGCCGACAAATTGTGAAACGGTACAAATTAATTTTACTCACAACTATGCAGACCATTCAAAGGCACCGTCAATATGTAGACCAAGACCATACATGCAGCTTTTTTTATGAATATCAAAAGTTACTTTTCTTTGGAAATAAAGATTTAACTGAAGACTTCTCAGCCAGATAAACATAAAAGCTAACGATTCATAAAATTCATACTCCACGTTACGACACTCGTTCTTGGTGCGATGCTATTATTCATTTTTCCTTTATATCTCTTTTTAGAAATCACCTTCCACGGAACTGAATGTTCTGTTGCTTATTTGCGTTGAGGACGTTTTTTGTGTGTAAATTACCTCGCCACTCTTTGTTTCTCTAAGTTTTCTGATTGCATTTTTTGTTTATTTTCAGAGCAAATAACTTCCGCTATTACGTTGTCTCGATGTTAATTTAAATTGGCTGCTATTACAAGATTTCTAGAAAGTGCAATTCCATTTTAACAAAATTGAATTCGAAAGAAGAAAACAATCATCATCGTCGTTTGTATTATAGAAAACTTGATTCCGAATCGATCAAGACAGGGATGATTTAGCTTCGACAAACGGTTTGGTACTTATTGAAAAAAATAAGGTTAGGTTCATAAACAACCCTTCGAGTACAAAAAAATAAGCAGATCCTGGAATGGAGTAGAGCAAACCTACGCATTCTGTCGGGACTGCTTACAGGACATTGTCGACTAAAATACCACCTAAAGAAGATGAGTCTGGTTCTGCAATTTGGAGGACGAAACTGCGGAGCACATATTATGCTCATGCCCAGCTGCCAAATACAACCATGGACTTCGACTGAAGCACAGGCTTGTGGGGTGAATTGTAATCCCTAGGGGTGAGCCACAATAGACCCAACGGGGGTCGCAGTGGAGGTGGCGAGAAGGCCCCACTCACATAGAACCTACCAACCAACCTACCTAAGTTGATACCTTCAGATATCCTAAAACTTCTCAGGGAAATAGGACTAAAGGAGCTACTAGACTCTAAGACGTTTTTCAGGAACTAGGTAGAAGTAAGGGGCACAATAGATCTTTTGACAAGCAATATCTCAGAATACATCCACCAGAGCATAAGCAAACAAACTCAACTTTTATAAAATTGTATTCTAAACAACAATGTTTTAAAAACTTGGGAGTTATTGGTAAAAATATGCAAATATACAAAAGTAGGTAGCCAACTAAAGCTTCTAACACATTCTATGAGATTTGAATAGATATATATAGTCTCCATGAGATATAACAAGATGTTTGTTTAACAATAAAAATTATAAAATAAGCGAGCAAGCCATCTAATTAGAATGTTATTAGATTACCTATTGTTTCAAGAAGAAACATTTGGTATGGAATGTTTATCTTCTAGAACAAAAGCTATTTTCTTTATAATTTTAATATAACTCTTGTAAAATATTCAAATATCCCACTTGATTTCCGAAGCACGCGCTACAAATAAATTTAACTACAAAGCCCGAGCACTTGCAATAGTGGTAAAACACTTAAATTAATTATACTTTATTTCAATATCAGCCACAACATTTAACAATTTGTGTAATCCGTTCTTGGGTAAGTAATTGAAACTTCCAATGTTATGTTACTTTTTTTAGTATAGGACTGCTCTTAGCTACACTGTAGAATCATTAAAAAATAGAGATTTGGATTTCGTTAGTATATCTCAGAGTACAGCTGCGTAATTATTGTTCTTTGTAAAGTAACGTAAAGACAATGGTCAACGAAGGAACCTTCAAAGAAGCCTCTTGATAACATAAGTAGCTCCAGAGATTACATGTACGAGTCCTTTAAAGCACTCATTTATTTTCACTAAATACTGCTTTGGTGCAGGCCACAGATAACATAGTGCAGGCACAGTTGTCTGCGTTTAAAAACGGCTAATGCCAAACCTAAAATTGACTTTACCCCTTCCACAGAATAGACTTAAGTGGTTATTCTTGTGTTGGAACGACCAAAGCCACCACTGACCTAAGAAGCTAAACCACCAATCAGAAATCGTATAACGGTTTCGGGAGACGAGCGCGGTTGCCTCCAAAAGTTACATGGCTCAAGCTTGATCTGAACGAACTAAGCCAACCTATTTTAACAAGCTTCAGCTGGAACGGAACGTCCTATGTTAATTCTGGTTTGGCCCTAGCCGTGCCGGAATGCACACATAGAAAGAGACGTTAATGGGCAGGAATTTGAGGTTATTAATTCATTAGTTGTCAAAAATGCAATGAGAAGGCTGATAAGCTAGCACTAGAAGGAACTTCAAAATAATCTAATCCACCCTAACAGATTCTTGGGATTTACTAAAAAACGTCTGTGGGAAAAATGGAATAACATGTACAAAGAATGGCTTCAGGGACAATTCTACTCCTCAATTCAATCTACACCACTGCAAAAAACCTGGTTCTCACAGATACGATACAAAGGCAGAGATAAAATTACTTGTGTTGGGAGAATGAGGACTAACCCGTGTCACGACCCCGAACATCTATACAAAATTAAAATCACAGATAATCCAAACTGTATATGCGGTCAAAAAGGCAACCTTAATCATATAATTTTTGATGATTATAAAAGCTTCCATATACCATCAAGGACCAGTTAACATCCAAACAATTTTACTACTCCAGGATCCAAACTAATGCAGTTTCTTATTGAAGATCTTCTAAATAATGGATTCAAACCTTGAAGAAAACTGGTGTTCAAGACACACCTTTCATGAAGCACCTAATTGGACAGCCGTTTGAAAAGACGCGAGTCCACCAACAAAGAGAAGAAGAAAAATGCAACCAGTGTAATAAAGAGGAGGATTTTTCTTTTGGTTTTACATTTGATAAAACATCTGATTCTACATCAGAGTCGAACTTGGACCTTTCTAAATATTACCGTTCACATTATTGTCTGATTTTCGATTCAACTTGGAAAATATCAACTGTCATCCATGTCAATGGAAATGGAAATTCATCGAGGCAAGAACAAGGTATAGTACTAATTCTATTAATTAGAAGGAATAGAAATTAATTTAACTTAAATCATTAACAGGTTATTAGTTATACTGAGGTTTCTAACCACCGGGGAAACGTCCCTGTATGAGTCGCAGCAACAAACTATCGATATGCTGATTGTACTTTTTCTCGCAGCGATTTGTCCCAGCAACAAGTCGCTGCGATTTGTCGCAACGTGGAAAACATACTTAAGAAAAAGGCCAACAACACAATGAAATAAATTTTAATAAGTATAAATATTATCGATTTTACCTCTGTAAACTTTGACACGAATTTAATTTCCTCAAATATGACTGTTTAGCTTAGCTGTAAAAACTTCAGCTGTAATATACTGTTAATAGGATAGTCTGAATACATTAGAATAGCTGATGTAATTTTGCTGATATAATGAAACTCACTATTATTACCTTCTATCGAACGCTTTTCAAATCGATAGTTTTAACAGTCTTAATCATTTTACAGAGTAGTTCAAACATGCCTTTTCATTCCAAACCTGACCTGTACCACCGAACATTGATGATTCTTTTACAAGCATGTAAAGCTGTTTTTACTCCTTCATTTTTACAAAAATTGCAATATCTTTGTCAGTCGCTGAAAATTATGTCCGTCATAAACTTCGCCAGCTATGGAAATATACCAGAACTTTTTTTCATAACTGTAAGCCTACTTATACATAAATATGACCCTGGTTAATATAAATGAAAATGGTTTACATCTCAATACATTTATTTAGTCTTAGGGATACAATGATTTTTGTACTTGTGTATTTGGGAAGATTCTATTAGATAATCATATATACTAAAAGAGTGATAAAATACATATTTGTTTACAAGGTTTTAAGTATAGTTGACGTAAAAGATATAGTGCCAGCTATCTAATCGTATATCCTCTTTAAGTTATGTTGCGGAGCTAAACTCTGAAAGGTATTTATATTATTACTTAACAAACATAATTCTATATTGTATTTGTATTTTGTCCCATCACTCCATCCTTTCTTAACCGTATCGTATGTATCATAACGAGTTTCGTCCAAATAGATAATTGGTAATAAATATATGTATACTTACTTACAATTTCCACATAAAAACACACACACTTTCTTGATGTCAGACCACCGACTAAAGAGAACACCTGCAACCCTCTCTCAAAAATAGTTATAGTTTAGTCAAACTATTAAAGGGCACTCACTCGCTACCGCTCGTTCGTGTTTTAAACAGTTTCGTTTATTAATCGCCTTCATTAACAAACTAGTTTATTAAATAACTATTAACGATTATCAGGGGCGCCGAGTTGTTATAGCCAACCCCCCCCCTCCAATTGCTTACATCTTTTGATAGAGCAAACACATTAGTGCGTTGTGTATTTCTCATAATGAATTCATCCATGAGTTTGTCCATATCAATTTTATCTGCAGATTGATGATAAATGTTCAAAATTGCTACATGATTCAGTCGTTTCTGACCCATAGTAGAGTAGAGTAGATTTCAGCCTTTTTAAAGTCGAAAAACTCCTTTCATTCGTACAAGAAGATGCTGGTATCGTCATTAATAATTTTACGAATAGAACGAATTCTGGGACAAGACTTTTGCACCATGAATTTTCTCTCATTTCGCAGCACTCACGATCGTTGCTGTCACTGCATCGTCAGTGAACACTTTTTTCGAATATCGCGTGAAAATTTCCCGTGTTGAATTCCACACGGGGAATTTCTACGCGTGTTGAGCTCTAAACACACACAACAGGTCTTCCGACGCCCCTGACGATTATTAGTTGAAATTATCACATTACAAGAATTTATCGTCACTAAGTAAGCATTTTAAATAATTATAATATTGACCTGGCTATGACGGTATACCCTTAGTCTTAAATCTTAAAGTGAAACAAAAAGCCGGCAACTATACCTTTTACGCCAACTATACACAGAATGTAAGTCGAGAATATACAAAAAAATGTGCCAACCCAGAGGTATGATTCGGGTACGGAAGCTAAGGCGGAGCTTCACCAAACTGAGAAAGGTCGGCGGCACAATCGGCTTTGCTACCAACATAAAATTCATCGGCCTGTCGCGGAATTATATTCGACTACGCCAAACTGGCTTTTTCAGTTCGCTGTTTTCATCGAGAATGTTTGAATAAAAAGTAGTTCAGTTTTGATATGAAATAAAGAAAGGGTTGCTAATTTCACCCCCATATATTGTAACAGGAATATTGTAAAAATACCCGTAGTTAGTCCTTTGCGAGTGCACGAAAATTACAGAATTTCAAGTTTCTAGCTTTACTAAAATTCTAGAAAAAAAAAATAAAAACTAAATTTTAGTCACCACCTGTTAAGGGGTGGGCTGAGGAAATTTTGTTATAGGAAAGAGCCATCTTAATTTCATACGAGCAATCACCTCCTGAATTTTGTCGCATTCAATTTAGAAACACACTGTATATTTATATAAATATCTATTCAAATTTTGATATAAAGAATTATCATTGTATATTTATTTTTTTTATTCTAGTTTTATGAATAGTTATTATTTTTATTTTAATTTTCAAAAATGTCCAAAATATTATTAATTTGTTCCGGAATCAAATAATTTAAGAATAATTTGAATTTCAATTAATTAAAGTTAATTTTCCTCGTTTTTCTTCTTCTCGCTAGAATTTTAATTCTTCAAATCATGAAGCTCCTTGTCAATTGTTCTTATTTATTTTTATTCTGATGAAACTATTTAAAAATTGAATACTGTCTCTAACATTTTTTAATCTCCATATTGCTAATTTTTTTTTAGATACGCCAAAATTAATCCAGGATAATTTAAAAAATGGTTTCTCCTACACAGTTTATAACATCTGCAGGTGATTGTGCTGATTAAGGCATTTTGAAACATTTTTTTTATACAACTTTACTTATAATTTCGGTTTCGCCAAAAGCCTCAAAATTGAATTACTTCCATCTGCTTCCGTTCCAATTTAAATATATTATCTGTGAGAAGCCATCATTTTAAATTTCTGTTAGGTACACGTGGGTAACTTTTAATTTCCTATAAAAGCATTCAGTCACTGAATTTATTTGAATAAATCACAAGAAGAAAATTAAAAGTCCAGATGATGTGTTTATATTCGATCATTCCTTCTTAATGTTCCTAAATATTACACTAGGGGGCAAAACTTATCTACTCTTATTAATATGTCTTTTTTTAAAGTGAATATAAAAATATTAGTTTTCTCCGAGAACCAATCGATAGATAGAACGGGTAGAGCTGGCGTTATCCTTCTGTCACTAAAATCTCCTTGCCAAGTTCAAAAAAAGGCAGTCTTGCGAGGCCTTCACAGTGGCACAACACATTGTTCTGCCGATTCCTCTTCCTCTTGAGAGAACCTACAAAGGTCTGTTTCTGCCAATTTTATAACACTCATATAACTGTTGAGTCTGCAGTGTCCTGTCCTTTTTAGCAGCAGGTCTTCTGTTACTTTGGCCGATGGTCGTTTAATGAACTCTTTGGCCTGTCTCTGTTCGGGCCCAATAAACAATTTTCGTGACTTATAGTAACTGATATTTTTATAGAGTACATATTTATAAAGGTTACACATTCATATAAGGAAATGCTTTGTAGTTTTATTCCAACACTTATAGTAAATTAGGTTTATTAGGGTTTTATGCCATTACTGTAAGTTCTAGATTTATAATGAAGTGTTGTAACTATTTATATGACTGTGTTATAAAACTTGAAGTAATCGTTACCTCAATTTATATAACAAATTTCTATAAGGTTTGCCGTTACTTCCGTAATAAAACTAATGGTTTCTGAGTTTCATAATAGCATCGTTGTTCACCTTTTCAAAACATCAGATACTTAAGTTCTTCTATAAAGACGTTATGAAACTTTAAGTAACAAGTTCTTTTATAAATACGTTATGAAACTTTGGGTAACTGATGTTTTCTCTTTGTGTTTCAGTAAAAAGTTAACCTAAAATAGGAGTGGTTATTAACTGTGTAAGAAAATTGTGAATAAAACTATGATTAATAGCTGGAAAAAAATCAAGTACAGCAGTACATTTTGCCGAAAAGTTTCTAGGCGTTTTACCGGAATAACACAAGTAGTGCCAGCATCTTCTGTTTAATTAAAAAGCACCACTTTCGTTAATCGACAGGTAACTTCCAGTTCCACTTTATCAACAAATTACGTCAAAATCTCTTTTTCTTCTTTACCGTTGAATATTACCACCAGTAGTTCTCTAACCATCACTTGTGGTGTGCTGTGTCACTCATCTAACACTTAATAATTTATAGTAGACTTAAAGTTTTATAGAATCACCATTTATGGAAATATAGTGTAACTTAAAGTTTTATAGTGTTACCGACAGTAATTTAGTGGTAACTAATTTTTATAAGGCTCTATCCGCCAAAAATGATTGGCAATATAATTTTGGTCTAACCTTATGTGTGGAAATGATGTGATAAGTATTAAAGTGCACATAATATATCACATCATCCATCTTAATATCATATAAACATGGAGACAAAAATGAATTACTATACTGCCTGAAATTGTGGAATTAACAAAAAGAAACAATATAATAACCGATGTATGCTAAAAAGAGAAAACACATATTGAAAATGTGACAGATGACAGCTTGACAAAGAAATAATTCAGTAATGGTAAGGTTACCAACAACTCTATAGGAAAAGTTTATATGAGTAACCAAGTCAGTAATAAAACTAAATATCATTGCATCCTCTTCCTAAATAAGTTTTATAGAAAGTTTTATAAAGGTACCGGAAATATTTCCGTTACTTTTAGTTATAGACTTATGGGTTTTATAACGTTACTAAATAAAGGTGTTCGCAACTCTTATAAATTGCTCCATTTAAGTGTTGTAAAGGGTTTATAAGAGTTACAGAAATATGACTATGCTTTTCTTATATAAATTGCAGTTTTATAAAATAGTGATGGTAACTTTACGGTTACTATTATATAAACGAAAATGTTTATTAGGGGGGGTTGTTCTCCACCATTCCAGAAACTTAGTTTGCTTCCATTTTTCAATGGCTGCCAATAGATTCGGAAAAAAATAAAATAAAAAACAAAAACTTATCGCATTCACATTCGCTAATTGTTAGAATGACATTTAGAGAGGTTCGAAATTAAGAAACGCTACTCTGTCAAGATTTAAACGAGAAATGAAATAATTGCAGCTTCATTCAGTGGACAGAAGTCCCTCGGGAATATAACGATCGATTCACTGTTCACCAAGAGTCGCATTAAGGTGAATTTCCACAGATCCGTCATCCGATTCCGATTGTTAGCCTGGCGTTACATGCATCCGTTATCCGATGATACTATGATCCTAAATGAACCCTATTAGTCAGAAAATTCAAATGTCATTTTACTTCCGATGGTTTTCAACTTTCATACGATATCGTACAGAGTTAAAATAATTTCTATTTCTTAACCTTAACCTCAATTTGTTGTATTTCATGTGTGTAGTTACCGAAAAACTATGAATTCGTCGGATGACGGATCTGTGGAAATCCAGCTTTAGTCTGAAATTGTTCGATTGGCTTACTAGACTTTGAAACTCGTAGGCTACCAATTTAAATAGAAAAGTAAATTCTATATTCTCTAATTACACGCAGAAACTTCTAAACCTGCTCAAGTTACTGTAGCTGTGGTGGTCATGATAATGATTGCTGCGTAAGAAATTGTTAATACTAAAACCAATAATCTCACCTTTCACGACAAATAGTTAAAATTTAAATACCAAACGGAATAAAAATAGCACATAAAAGTTTGTTAAATTCAATATTCCTAATATTCACGAAAAACTCAAAAATCGAAAATCTGTTCAAAATGTACACCTCAACTAACACATTTTCAACGCGTTTTAAAGTAGGTAATTCATTTTTATCGTTCTTGGCTTTATTATCGATAAAACTGACTGTATTGTATTGAAATACAATATAGTCTAGTCAAATTAGGATGCAGTTTAGGAATAAAAAAATAGTACCTAAGCGACAAAAAATGTTTTTATAAAATAACCCAAATGTCTAACTGACTATATAGTAGAGGAATATAATTTTTATGGCTATTTTAGTTTACCTGACAGATTGGTTGAAAAAATTGCTAATTTTTGTTTTTTGAAATCCACACAGACGATCTATAAATAAGGATTCTTATAATTATTTTTGATAAACAAAACAAAATGTATTCAATGTCAAAGTTACATTTATAGTAAATTTAATCTCATGAATAGGGTACAAGCATAAATTTTGCTATTGGTGGGAATTGACGCTTTATCAAGTCTCCTAACACCTTGCATGCCTATTTTTTCAAAAAAATATAAACTTTACTTTTAAAATGTAAAATTTGAAAGTCCGCCAAAACGCGCTTTACGTCATAAAGATGGCTGCCCCATGGAGTGACGTCATTTGTTTACGTTCTTATTCGTGTATCACGCTCTGAGTTCTTGTGAGCTAATTTGTTTCTGAAAGCTTTAAAAATGGATGAAGTCGAAAAAAAACTTTGTATTACAAGTATTGCATTGTTCCAGAGTGTAAATCAACGACTATTAAAACTCCAGACAAAATATTTGTTACTTTACCTGGTGGCGCAAGCAAAAATGCACTTAAGAGAAGGGCATTGTGGTTGCAAGCTATGCATCACTGAACACTGAACTAGTAAATAAAATATTTTCTTCTAAAAGTTTTAAAATATCCTCGGAAATATCGAATATTTATGTCCACTTTCCACTTTACGTTGACTTTTAGAAATAAAAAAAGCACACACAAACACGTAATGGTCTCAAACAAACATATAAATGATATTTTTACGTCGATGAAGCAATTAATAGTTAATTAAAATACAATATAAATACAAAACTACACAGAACCTAATGCAATACCGGCCATATTGACAAAAGTAATCACATGGTATGACATCACACGTATCATCGGTAGCGTTCGGAAATCCTCGGTTGGTGGTCGGAAACTGCAATAAAATTTGAATTCTATTTTAAAATGTGGAAGTAATTTCCAATGGAAACTGGTTTATATCCTATTATTAGTTATTTTTGATATCAACTTTACTATTATAAATTAATATCTAAGCAAAATATGAAATATGCGTGTACCTAATTGAATAGATGAGGCTTTTACTTGATGAAGATCCATACTAGGAGGTAAAATAAAACAATATAATTTGTTTAAATCTTTATTATATATTTGAACTAACACAGTAGCTTTCTCAAGTTTTTTTAATCGTTATACCTCAAAAACGGTGGATCCTAGGAAAAAAATATTGAATTATTTTTTATAGATAATTGTTTGATCTACAATTTTTGTCTGAGCTAGTTTTATGATAAAACTCACCGTTTTGCTGAAAATCGTGAAAAACTAGTTTTTGTGACCTTTGACCCCGAGTAAATTTTTTTGCACGTACCGGATCGATGAGGACTTTACACATTTCATTTGCAATAGTGTATTGAACAATCCTATCAATTTTCAGCCAAGTGGAAATTTTTGTAACCCCACCCCTATTTTGTTGGTCTAATTTCACCGGATATATAATATAACTGTGAACATACTTTAAGTTAAAACGAAAAATCCTTAAACAGACTATACTTGAATGTCATATTTCGACCACCGTCGCTGGAAACAAAGGAAAACCGTATAATAAATATTCCTTTTGGAGCCAAACCAATTTACAAAGAGGATAGAGAATTCAAAATCCAACAAATGCGGTGGTAGTTTCCCTACGACATGCAGATTATTGTCGGATAATAGTATTATCTAATTAATTTTCGGTTGGGAATAATTTTATAAAGTTATCTCTCTAATCTCTTTACTAACCCTAGACGAAGTTGTGTTCTGAAGAGTGCATTAATTCTACATTGTGACCTCTGTATGTGGAATAGGAAGCACTTTACTATTGGCAACGATTAGGAAGGTCAATAGACTGTATTATGTAATAAAATTGGGGAAATTATAAGGGTCGAAATACATTTAATTTGAATTTAATTTGATAAGGCCAACGATCACCTATGGTTCAATAGTCTAGTGGAGGAGGACAGAAGTATCCTCTGCAGTGAGTGTATTAACTGCAATCCAAAGACAAGCCCTTTAATGAACAGCACGGGGACAGCATCAAAGAAAACCCTTATTGGACTTGGTTGATGGTTGGTTGGTAAACAGACGAAAACAGGCCGGGTTAGTGGGCCCCAACACTGCAGCCGTTGGCTTATTGTATTGTCCTGTCTGTCTGCTAGTCTGTGAGAAGATTTGTGACCTTGATGAGATCTAGAAGTCTCTTCACAGTATCTCTTTTGGTGAGGTTCTATATAGGGTCATCCGGCCCTATCTGTCTATACCTCCACCAACGTAGAGCCTCACATTCGAAAATTATATGGGTGGCTGTTTCGTCATCCTCACCACATAATCTACATGTAGGTTCTTCTTGGAAGATCCCCATTGTGTGAAGGTGCTTTCTCAGGCCACAGTGTCCGGTTATAAGGCCGGTTACCAGTCTGATATCTCTCCTATTTAACTTCAGGATTTCTTCAGTAAGTTTTGGTATGGGTTGTTTGACCATCATTTTACTGTGTTTGAGCTTCGGAATTGTTTGCCAGTATTTGAGGTGTTGTTTGTGCACCCACTGGTTTAATGTGGTTCTTACCGAAGCCTTTGTTATACCGGTTGCCGGTTCAGGACCGGTGTAGCCGGTTGCCGATCCTTCTCGTGCTAGGGCATCTGCTTTTTCGTTCCCTTCAATACCCTTGTGACCTGGCACCCATTTCAGGGTTACCTTATTTGTGGCACTGAGTTTTTTAAGGTTTTCTAAGCACTCCCAGACAAGTTTGGATTTTATTGTACTACTGTTAAGTGATTTAATTGACGCTTGACTGTCTGAGCAGATAAGAATGTTTTTACCGCTGTATCCCTTCCTTATGTTTTCTCTCAGACATGAGTCAATTGCGTAAATTTCTGCTTGGAATATAGTGGTATTTACTCCCAGTGAGTGACTAATGTCACATCTGGGGGATTGACCGTATATTCCAGCGCCAGTACCAGTGTCCGTTTTGGAACCAAACTATTTCTTGTTTGGGTGTTTCCTTGAATTCTCCTTTCCAATCTATTTCGATATTAAAGGGTTTTTCTAGTGATGTGGTCGGCGTCATATAATCAGTACCCATATTTAGTATGAGATTTGAGATTATATTGATAATTGACGCATGCCCATTAGGGTGAGGGTTCCAGTTACCAAGACAAACTCAAGCCAAGGTTCCGGCACTGAGGCCACTAGCGGGCCCATTGTGCCATTCCTGCCACTTAAAGGCTCTACTTAAAGCTATCAGTAATCCAACAACTAGGATCTAGATTGGTAAAAAACTGTAAAGAATCCCTCAACAGGCTGGCAAGAGACAACAAATTGTCTCTATTAAGGGTACCGGCACATGAAAGGATTGCAAGAATGAAATTGCTGTTAGCTAAAGAAGGTTATAAATGCTATTGAAAATGAGTAAGAGACATTTGAAGACAGTTTCCGACCTGGCGACTGGATACTTCACCCTGAGGAAACATCTGCACAAAATAGGCAAAGTTAGTGAACCTATGTGCAGGAAATGTGAACTCTATGATGAAACACCTAATCACATACTTTGCTTCTGCGAGAACTTACATGGACTCAGACGGAAGCACTTTGGAGAGGAAATACTTAATACAACCATTACAACTACTGAAAATCCCTCCAGTCAAACTAGTGGCCTACATAGAAGACACAAAGCTTCTGGAATGGAAGTGGATAACATGGAAAATGGTACAAAGATTCAGTTCAAGTGCCTGGGCTGTTGAGCACAACCGAATCGAATGAAATAATGTTTACTCAAGGTGTCCCAGAAGCTCGAACCGTAAGCTGTCAGTGCCGGGTTTTTTTGTTTCAATGTCATTGTTGATATAACAAAATCATAATGCTAAGCCAATTAAACTCATAATTTATTAATATGATTCGAAATATATGCACATTATTCCAGTTGAGTTGAAAAAATAATAATTGCATGGTGGTGAGCGTCGTTGGCGTCTCATTAATATGCCAAATTTCCATTTCATTTGAATAGATTTCCACGCAGAAAGCCACAATAAAGTAATGTTTGTTAACATTCATCGCTTGAAACGAAATATTCGCTTTGTTTTCAGAACTCGTTTTCGCTAAATAGATGCAATTTTCCACAGCAACAGTTCTCGAGTCTTTACGGTTTAAATTGTCGACTCGAACTTTCAATAGTACTTTTACGCTGATTCGAATTATAGTTTAGATATAAACAAAGTTAAACTAAACAAAACACTAGTATAATCGTAGTAGAAACCTGCATTATTAATAATTAATGAGTTATGTAAAGTTAAACCAGAAATCTAAGAAGGACGTAAATCAATATTCGAAGACGACCTTCATTATTAGAGTCCGTTTCAATAAGGAAGAAGCCACCTGAAGTTGCAGTCGATGCGCGACCTTGATGTCAAAACCAGCGCTAAATTTAAAAATTGATATTTTAATCTAAATCAGTAGCGTAACGTTTTCACATTTTGTAGGGTAACACAAAATTAGAACCATATAAATAACTGCTAAGTGCAGCAGACAATATGAATTATTAGCAGAATTTAATTATTTTGAAGTAATGTATACTCTTCCATATATTTTATAACAATCTGAATGCCTTGAGTAATATATTGGATTATTATACTTTCTTATTTGACTTACCGATGATTTTTTAAAGGAATTTGGATTCCATGTTCAGCTTCAGACTCCATAAAAGTTGCAACGTTTTTAAGAATCTGTCGGCTTTCACTGTGGATAACTCCAACCAGTTTTGTAGGAGGCATGGTTTTAGATCAAATAAAACACACAGCACTCACAAATAAACTAGCAAAACGTCTTAAAATATTCAAAAATGAAAAATACTCGACAGTAAATGATTGTTTCAAACACATCCTCAAATGTCAACAATTTAATTGCTGTTGGCATGAAACATCGCTTGTAACGCCAATGGCATGGAACGATCGCTCGACAGATTTTGACTTATGCGCAGGTCGGTACGCCAACTTCAGGTGGCTTCTTCCTTATTGAAACGGACTCTACCTTTTGTTCGAAATATAGATAAGCAATATAGGTGGGTGTCATCAGTGGCGGATTTACAGATTTGCCGCCCGTATAGGCTCCAGCCTACTCAGCCTGATGGTAAATCCACCACTGGGTGTCATTTAAAAGATTCCCAGATCCGGGTTAAATATCTCATAAAATAGTTTGGCGGTTTAATAATATTGGGCTCTCCAAAATGTTTCGCTTTTGTTTGCAGTTTTGTATTTTATTTTCTGGTAAAGCTAGAATAATATCGTCCTTGTATATTATTATTCGGCAAATATCTACTTAAACTAATATACTATATATAAATAACAATTATCTATTATATTCAAGCGATTTTGCTTAATAACTATCTTACAATATCATTATACCTACCTATAAAACAAAATTTAATAGCTAGGGCAGGAACAACTCCTCGTAGAAGTCATCTCTTCGTGACTTCGTTGTCATTACCTATATTCTCACTTAAAATATATGGAAATCCTGTACAATTCATCTTTATTATCATTCACTTCAGCCTCGTCTAAATTGATCCTCTTTTTGGAATATTTTAATAACTTTGCTTTTTTGTTGCATATTATTTCGTGACAAATTCCATCACGCTGGTTTCACTTCAAAACTACATTCAGCTATTATTTTTTATTTTGCATAAATTTGTTAAAAACAAGTTCAGTATATGCCTACTCTCTTTTAAAATGTCCTCTAAGGTAAAGAATATTTCACAATCTGTCCTTAAGGATATAAAAATAAATAGATCCGTAGTCGGTAGAATTTAGATACACTGGTGTTAAAAGTAAAATACTTTTAGCACTAAAAGTGATTTATTTTTATGAGTAAATATAAAAACATAATTCAAAATGAAGTGTTTATTCAATTAATCGCACAATAATTAGTGAAACTACAATCAAATTATAATAAGAAACTCCAAGGCCAGTCTCACAAAGTTTATTTTAGTGAAGCTTGTACCAAGGCAGAGAACAATGTTATCTTCTATATAACCCTCTGCTACTATACTGGACTTCCATCCACCGTGTATTTTAATTGTAGTAAGATTAGTACCAGTCCGCCAACAAACTAGCTGAGGAACGTCGGAAACAATGTCCAGTATAAAGATGGGGATAGAAATTCAGCTATTTTGACAGGCATCTTACCAAATGTCTTGATTCCAACTGGAGTCCTGGCACATTTATTTTTAATGCATTTTACAAGAACTCTTGAATGATTAATATACGCTGGACGAAGGGCTATTTACTTTTTATAGTAATTCATATACATTGTACCATTTACAACAAAGGTGCGTTGCACTTTAGTTTTCGTTTCTAGTGCACAACTAGTGAAGTTCCTTCGACGACAGGCTCCAAAAACACCAAAAATCGCAGCAACTTTCTGCGCTAGATATATTTCATGCGAAAGATTTGTCGATTTGTTGCCTTGTCAATACTTTTGACTTTTTCGGTCGATATCCTTCACACTTTCGCTTCAAAAATGCCACAAGCTTGTAATATCTGATTGTCATGATTATTTATGTTCATCATCGACCAAAGCGTTGACGACTTTTCTTCAAAGTATGCAAGAAGCTCTTTTTCACTGGCCTCCTCACCACTAACATTTTTCTGATCACACCATTTCAAGAAACGATCGTATGAAAACTCGTACTAGCTTTATTTGCAGCTTCTTCAATTTTCGGCGGTAGAAATTCATTTTCTTAATCACTTTCCATCGAAAAACGAAGAAACGAGAAAGAATAATTCGTGATTTATCGACGTTAGTTGTCAACAAAGACAAATCAACAAATTCTTTTTTTCTTTACCAGGCAACTTGTTCTTGAATAGATTATAAAATTGGATTTAAAACTGATACTATCGAGGCTATTATTTTTTCAATTAATTAATGTAAAATATGCGTTAATTTGAACTTTTAATGGTGTTTTTAGAAAAAATAGTGTATGATATACCTGCTAAAAGTGATTTTACTTTGTTTGAACAGATGGAATACTCCACCTTCGGCGTCGGGTCCCAAACTTCCCTTTTCAAAAAATATCATAAACTATTTCACGTAAAATGTATTTTAAATCATTTTTACATTATACACATCAAGATCGCCCCCTGTATAAATTATCAACAACAAACTCACCGGATCGATTTAATCCTTCTCCAATAACTTTTGCTTAGAATCGTCACAAAACTATCAGAAACAAAACTTTTAATCACCATATGTGCTCGTTTAGGGAAACCTAAAAACTTTTGTCGTAACTAAAGAGCCTGTTGTCCGCGTACTGGACCGAGCTTTAATTGGCAAAGAACATGCGACGCGCTTTGAAAGCGTCACGACGCAACTGATATCTTCGTACAGCGTCCGAATCAGCGTCTGTTCCCACTACTTCTCGAAAGAACGTACTCCCACGATTTCAAAAGGGTTTTTTTGATTTTTTATTCCGTTATTAAACGAAGGTCTATTTCTGCGATTGAGGCTAATCACCGACGCCGGGAGCACTCTACCCCCAACCGGAAATTTTGCCGAACTCACTAGTGTTCCAACCAGTGGTAGGGTTCTTTATCGAGCCTCGGGAAATTGGTTTTACGTCTCCTATGCTACTCCGCTGCAGGCTGTACGGGTTCGACAGTGTTTTCCAGTGGTCACCCATCCAAGTACTAACCGCGCTAGACACTGCTACACAGTAATAATCGCATCAGAGGCGTTCCACTACAGTGCTGGGTCGATGCCATTTTTTGATAACATCTGTCAATTAGATGTACTAAATTCAAGCGTATACGGAGGACCACCCTGTATGTTTCAACAGTTTAATTTGTTCAATTCCAATTAATAAAAAAAGGATAAATCTGTTTTTTTTTCTTACAAAATAAATTTATTTTGTAACTGTTTGCCATACAATGAGGGATTTATCCTTAAGGCTAGATGCCGAGTCAACGAAATGTTGTGAAACGTTCTTTAACTGGTTGTTTAATTTTTCCGAAAAATGAAATTCTGACGAAAGGAACGGAACGTATTTTCACATTTGCCATTGATATTTTGACACCTTTGTGTACTATACCTATCCGTTTCTCAATTCTAATGCATACGTAATTTAATGTATTATTCATGAAAAGTCTGTGACTGATTTTTGATAGAAAGTTAGTTTTCCCTACATCTTTATACAGCGTGTTTCTTTGGATATTCAGTGAGACTAGGACTAGTTATTTCAAATTTTTAAAACATACTTAACCATCTACTTTTCGACTTTTGATTCAACCAACTAAGATTATCAGTTTCTGCCGATTTATGGTCTCACGTTGTTTGTTGCTCTTCTTCTTTTTTTAAGTCATTTGAAGGTCATCCTATAACATGAACGTCGAATATTAGCTTTGAAAAAGGGTTTTTATTACTGAATTTCTGACGTGGAAGTGATAAACTTTCTAATAAGTTTACAGGACAAGAAAAGAAAGAAAATGCAGACAAAAACTTTATACAGTCTTTCTGCCGTGAAGTATTTTTTTTTTAAATATACACTCACCGGTACGAAAATCGGAGCAGTTCAATATTTCTACAAACTTCCAATTTTAACGCTTTGTGATGATTTATTATTATAATATTTTACACACAAACAAAACAATATATGTTACATATTTTCTAACAACAATTGAACCTTCAATTTAAGAATAAAAGTGATTAAGGAAAAATCCTAAATTCCATAGATCTTATTACTGTAAGATATCTGTCAGATCGAAGCACGTTCCTTCAGCTCGAGGACAGGATACCAAGGGGGATCAGTTATGGTGTGGGCCGAAATCTCTCTGAAGGCACACACAGAATTGTACATCCTTCCGGGAGGATCCTTAACTGCTGCCAGGTGCATTGAGGACGTTCCCAAAGATTTTTTTGTCTCTTATGTTGGCTTTATTGTAAATTACTTTCATCTGATGCATGATAATGCCCGAGAATTTCTCAACAGTACTTAAACGAGGTAAATATTCCAGTTATGGAGTGGCCAGCGGTAAGTTTAGATGTTAACCACATAGAACATGTTTGGGACATGCTTAGCAAAGGATCCGAAGTCGTGTTCCTGCTCCTTCAACTTTAAATCAGTTGCGACAAGCTCTTTTATTCCCAAATTAGTGTAGAATATTTTGGACTCGAAGCAAAAGTATATTTTTGTGTTCTTAGTCACGGGTATTCCTATTTTAGCAAAAATATTATTAGTGTATGTTCACCATGCGTTACGTTTTACCGCGTTAACTAGCGCGCTATTTAAACGCTTGTTTTTGATTTGACAGGTTTATAATGGTCTTGTCGCATCGCATATCATCACACGTCGCTTAATCGCGTCTTGTGTGAGCGTACACTTAGTCTCGGGAAGGCCTACAATTGAAATTGAAATTGAAAGACAGAACCATTTATAATGTTGTAGATGTTACTTCAAAGTTTAGTACCCTTTTCTGAGATAACTGAAGTTGGACGAAACTTTGTGTGTGTGTCTTTTATTGGCACTGGTTTTAACAACCAAGTGACCAATCAACGAACGAAACTTTAAAAGTGATTGTGTTTTATTATTTCAGTGAACCTTAACCGGCCATATTTCACTTTTTCAATTTCTATTCCTATCATTAACTCGAGTTGGTTTCAACTTTGTGACTTTCTCATTAAATTCAGCCAGCAGATCAAACAGGTCAACGTTTTCAAGATATTCTACACTGATATAGTAAAATCGCAATCGGTACGGGGTAATAAAACTGACGGAACAGGTAATTTCAGGGGTGGGTACCTATTATTGTTATTAAGGTATAGAGACATTCGGATTACTGAAATATTTATTACGAATATTATTGAATGCCTATATTAGTTTGGTGTGTTCGGTTGTAATTTTTTTAAGAGCATATAAACGACTTGTATATAATTATTATTGAAACAATTTTCTAGAACTATGGCGAGTCTTAATGACCTCAGGCAGACGGGGTGGGATTGTAATTTCAGAGACAATTCCCCCAACTGCTGCCGCTCGATTTGAGTGATTTATAATTTTGACACGTTTGACATCTAAACCAATCCGTTGTGCTGAGTGTTTAGTCCATTTGAAAATTTCATTAATTCCAATCGGCAAATTCTTGTACCAACCTTTAGAATTTTTCTTTTTCTAAAAGGGATTTGGTGTAAGAAATACTCTGTCCGAAGTTATAAAAGTGTTTCGTTTTTCCATTAACTTTTTGAATAAACGTATTGGGCAAATATCTTCGTCGAAAATATTAGGCGTGATCCATTTGCTGTCACATAATTTATTGTTGCCGCCTTGTCTCATTTTCGAAAATAGAGGATTATACTCGATACGTCCAGTTTCTTTTCCATTATTTTCAATTTCAGATACGAAATAAGTGGTTTTGCAGTAAGCTGCTTCTCCTCCGCGCCAAGCTAGTTCCAACGCCAAAATGTGATATAATTTCTTTTGAAGTCCTTCCGGTTCATTTTCGTTAAATAATCTGGCCATTGCAAATACTTCAGATTTATTAAGAGCTGATGCACTACTTTTTCTCTTTTCGGGTTGTGCTTGTAGTATTTTACGTTTAGCATTACGTGCAGCTCGTGATGAATTAAACTGAACATCGGTGAAAGGGTTGAATAAAATATTAAATTCGTTATAATATTTACTTTGTAGCATTTTAGCGGTGATGTTCCAAATTGTTTTAACTACCGCTTCTTTGTAGTCTCCTCCGTTACTTTTTCGCATATTAAATACCCAATCTTGCAATATTACATTCAATTTCTCTATGGAAGTATCTGGCTCAAATGTGTATCTTTTTGCATCGAAAAACGTAGAAAATTGTCGCCAATTATGAATAATTATATGAAATCGTTAAATAATAAAAATCTTTCACTTATTTTCAGCTTGCCCACCATTGCTTCAAGCACAATTTTTTTAACTAAATTGGGAATTTTGGAAGATAGTGTTAGTGTTGATGTAGTGGCAGTGTAAACAGAGTTAAGCGACAATTTTTTAATGAAAATCCATTACAAATTGTATGGTTTATTGACAAAATAATCATATTTAAACCTAAAACAGACACAATGGACAAGTTTAAGTTCCAGTTAACATTTTACTATTACATTTACATGTTAGTACACCAGTGGCTCTGTTGTATTCACCGATAAAATATCCGCAATATATGCAGGTTAAATCCACGATACTGTTTCTTTTCGTTGCAAATGGAAGGAAACATAATGGCCAGCAACTTAACAGACAGAACGCTCCTAAAGAATTACTAGCTGCCTGAAATAATAAAAAATTTATATACAGGGTCTGGTAAAACTCATTCGTAGCTTTATTGTGTATAACGTACATATTTATTTGAAAGGTATATGTTAAGGGTAATTAAAATCAAAGGCCATACCTTTTTTTCCATTTTTAGAACTGAAATAGTAATAAGTACTATATACACTCCCAAATTACCAATGTACAAAGACAAATGACTTTTATGATTTTTATTTTGTACATGGTGGTCTTAAATAAATTTTACATTCCATAGAAGTTTTTTCAAATGGGACACCTTGTATCTATATACAAGTATTCATCAATTGATACTCAATTTGATACTCAATGCAAACTATCGTTTGCATATTTATACGACAAGTCAAGTTCATCATAAGTAAATATAAATAATACTATTTATGTTTATTTCACGCTCTGAACTTGACTTCGTACGGGCGACCTTCCCACTTCTATTTATGTAACGATTCAACGTTCTTATGATTTATTGAAATTAGCTTCAAGGGAATTTATGTCTTTTATTTAAATATTATTGTTAACTTATTATATTGACCAAAAGGCATCACACAATGAATTTGACTGCAAATGAATCAATTGACATGATTTTTGTTTTTGTGAGAATCCGACAAAAACTGTGTATTATCAAAAAGAACTTATAATCAACGATCGACGCGCTCCAAATAAAAAGAGTTTTGCGCATGCGCAGATATTAGCTGATTTTATTTCTTCTCAAAGAAATGTCTGCCTCTCGAGTACATAAAACGAATTTGCCCACTTTCAGAGTCAAGAAAAAGTAAAATTTTGAAACTTTAAAGCTTACAATTGACTATTCGTTTTATAATATAAAATCTTACTTTATTTTTTTTTCGCCTCATACAAGGAATATCTCGCTTTCGACATCTAGGACACACCAGTTCAATTTGGGCGAGTTTCCAGGTTTCAACTTAAAAAGAAGAAAAATGTGATGCTTGCAGCAGAAAATGACACACGTATCTTAAGTCTGTTCCGCAAGATTTATCAATATTTAGTAAAATCATAATGAATATAGATTATATTTATCAAAATTAGATGTTAACAGTATTCCTGTGTATAGGATAGGTTGTCGAGAGTACTCGTTCCTAATCGGATATTTTCGTAGGAGTATCAATTTCAGTTTAAAAATTTGAATAAATTGTAACGGAAATTTTACTCCATCTAGGAAACAGACTTTAGTACCTGTTGTTTTGTAAATTCCACTACTCGCTTTCTTGGTTACCTTTAACGAGGATTTTTTACGGCTGCATACAACTTTCCTACTTTTATCTACAATAAATAATACTTACATTTATGTCATGCTATTTATAAAATAGTGTTCTCTTAAAATAGAATCTTAAGATGCCACTGGGTAAGTAATAACAAAAATATAACACTTACGTACCTCTTTTTATTTTTGAATTATGTTTCCAATAAGACAAGTTTTCCAGACTGGAAAAAAAGGTCAAGTCGACATCGGGATGTTGGGATAAAAGATGTTCACCCAGTGTACATGGACAATGAGGACTAACTCGGAGTTTTTTACCGCAAAGTTGACATTTTAAACTGCGATCCATTAAAAATTCATACAAATGTCTCGAATAGATTTATCTAATCGAGACATTTTTTTGATATTTTTGTCGGGGACGGATAATGAACGGATAAACTTGACAAATTTGAAAATCATTTTGTCGTTTATACTGTCATATGTCCGCCATTTCGGGTTTCCACAAGACGGACAAAACCACAACAAAACAGTAACTCTGTCAATTTCACCGTGATGTAAATTTTAATTACGACTATTTACGGGTCGCCATATTATTATATAGAAAACGCACAGTAGGCAAATCTAATGGGGCCTCCTATTTCTGGCAATATAGATCCTTAAACATATGATGAATGCATACAGCAAAGTATTAAGTGTTGCCTAAAGAAATAATTATGGCTCCTGGAAGTTCAGTAACGCTCGGAACGCCTAGGCTTGTTGCTTATAGTTTACAATTCAATTGGGCATTTTGTTGCGTTATGTTTTGTGTTACTCAGTAAGAGTAGAAAGCGCCTATTATAAATATGTGCTATTGTTGGAAAACACCTTTAAATAACACTCGAGCGCACGTGCTAAAATCATCTGACTTCAACCATAGATAATTTACATAACATCAACATCATTACACAGAACAATTTTTGCTGCTACTGTTCTTTGTGATCTGTGATGTTCTCATTTATTTAAGGTTAGAACTTATCCTTCATCCATTTGTTATTGTTATTTGTTTATCTATGCCATAATGGAAGTTAAACACGATCCGGATAGTGTTTACATGGGGGAACATAACTTTGGTCAAATTAATAATGGAATGAACGCATTATACCCAATAAAACAGGAAGATACAATAATTATTGTTAATTCACAAAAAAGTTGTAATAATAGTAAAACTAGCCAAAGTTTTAAAGTTGAATTTGTTGAAGAAGTATGGAAGAAGAGACGTTACATGAACCAAATGAGTAAAGTGATAAAAAATGAATTGGTTTCAATAAAACAGGAAAATGATTCTCATACACAACCTGACCATTTACAACAAACAAATTTTTTTAAATCGTCTAGAAAAGGTATGTCAATAACTATTACTATAAAACATTCATATATTTAATAGCCTTTATCATCCCAAGATACTTACATAAGTAGTTCAGAATGAACCAAAATCTGTAACAGCAATTTGTACTTTGTGTTTGTATCTTTCATTTTTTATTTATAGTATAATAAACAATTTGATGTATTATTTTTTATAGGAAATTTTACAAAAGGTAACCATTTGAAGAAGTGGATCTTACCTGGAGGTATTTTAATTTGTAAGTTATGTGGAAATTTGTACACTACAAAATTTGAACTTTTCTGCCACATTGTACAACACCTTCCCAAGAAAAAACTTTTTTATAAATGCCAGTCACTAAAACAAAAGACTAAACCATTTAGGAGTAATAAGTTGAAATATCAGAAAAATAAAATAAAAAGTTCTTCCAGCCAATTAAAGGACATACCTTGTAATATTCATGCTGAAGAAACTCGATTTGATTGTAATATTTGCTTCAAATCAATTAAATGTGAAAATACTGTGAATAATCACATACTTCATACTGGTGAAAAACCCTATAAATGTAAAATTTGTTTGAAATCGTTTAGGTACAAAAGTAAGTTGAATAACCACATGCGCTGTCACACAGGCGAAAAACCTTTTACTTGTGAAATTTGTTTAAAATCGTTTGGAGAGAAAAGTACTTTGAAAACACACATGCATTCCCACACTGGCAAAAAACCATATAAATGTGAAATTTGTATGGAATCGTTTGGTTTGAAAGGAACTTTAAAAATACACTTACGTTGTCATAGTGAAGAAAAACCGTTCAAATGTGAAATTTGTGAGAAGTTGTTTAGAGAGAAAGGTACTTTGAACATGCATATGCGTGGTCACACTGGTGAAAAACCATTTAAATGCGAAATTTGTTTGAAATCGTTTAGAGAAAAAAGTAAGTTGAATAACCACATACGTTGCCACACTGGTGAAAAACCGTATAAATGCGAAATTTGTACAAAATCTTACGCTCTGAAGGACTCTTTGAAGAGACACTCGCGTTGTCATACTGGAGAAAAACCATTCAAATGCGAAATCTGCTTGCAATCGTTTAGAGAGAAAAGTATTCTGAACACACACATTCGTTCTCACACTGGCGAAAAACCGCATAAATGCGAAATATGTATGGAATCGTTCGGTTCAAAAGGAACTTTAAAAATACATATGCGTTGTCATACTGAAAAATCATTCAAATGTGAAATTTGTTTGAAACCGTTTAGAGAGAAAAATACCTTAAAAATACACATTCGTTGTCACACTGGAGAAAAACCATTTACTTGTGAAATTTGTTTGAAATCGTTTAGAGAAAAAAGCAAATTGAATGGACACATGCGTTGTCACTCTGATAGTAACAAACATGATGCAAAAAAAGAAAAGTAGACTATGATAGATATTCTTGGTGAAAATATCTAATTAGAAGAAATGATTTGTAATTATTATGCAATAATTGTTTGTAATTACTTTATTTTCCTAGTAATAAAAGGTAAATACAGAAAAATACATTATATTTTTTATACAAACTACAATAAAAATATATCAAAAAACTATGGAGATTTTTTGGCTGTGGCTAAGGGAGGCTTTATCAATGCTCGGTTAAATATTGTAGCCTTCAGATAAATCTTAGTAATTGGCCAAAGAGTTAATTAACTGTCACTAATATTCTTATTTAATTGTTTGGAAGAAAAAGCACATTGAATACACACTGACGAACCACCCTGTAAATGTAATATATTTCCGTTTCTCACTAGAAGAAAAAGATTTGGATTCTAATCGTTTAGTTTTTTAATAAAAATTTGACAGATGTAGATCTTCATGTTGAAAATAAATGTTCAAAGGAAACCTGGAAGTCATACTTACATTACATTTGAATTTAATTTTAAATTACCAATAAACTAGAACAGAAAATAAAAACTATCTATTACCTTGATGAGTATTTATTATATAGACCTATAATATTAATAAAAAATAATTGTTAAGAATCCATAAAAAGGTACCAATAAAGGTCAAATTTCAATAATTTCTTACGTCAAAAAACAAAAGAAAGCGTTTGTTGTCGAACTAAATGTACCGCACCAACATAATATTCATAGAACAAAATCAAGATGGTTTTTTAACATCTCCATGACAACGAAAGACAAAGGAATAACGATAGTACATGAATAATAAAACTGAATGTTCCGGTATAATTGAGGTAGACCAGACGCCATGATTGTAAAGAAAACATTAATAATACCTAGTGCAAAAATTTTAAAGTTAATCTAAAAGTTTGTGTAATATATCACTAAAATTAATATGTTGAAACATCGACAATGTTTATAAGTGAATATTTCAAAATACCTAGTGGTGTAATCGTGTGAACATTAAGTGAAAAAATTTACTTCGAGAAACGACGCTAGGTAATATTCAGTAGCAAAGCGTAAGTAAAGTTTATATTTTATAGATAATTATCAAGTATATTATGTACCATAAACTTTTTATTATATGATATTCTCTCTGTAACCCTGTTTATAGTCCAAGTAGTTTTTTACTGATTTAAGTTAAAAACGAACCTTTTTTCAGCTTCCACATACCTATACTTGGTAGGTAATAATTTAAAAAATTAAAGAAGACCTAAAAGTTGTTGGTAGATATGTATCTTGAAATTTCATAATTTAGATGTACCTATAGGTAACGTTTCTTTGTTACTCACATAAATATATATCTTTTGATACAATTTAAAAGTTCATATTTAAAGCAGCCATCTTGTGATGGGAATTTAAAGTTTTGGTATCAACTTTAATACCAATATCAATGATCATATCTGGCATCCACAATTTAAATAATAATTCGTAATAAACGATATAATATACCTCTCAGGTAAATTTCAAGTGGCATATAAATTTTGAAAATTTAAAAAGGTGATAAAAGTAGCTGGAAATATTTCCTTCGTATGTAGATATTTTGTTGTTACTTACTTATAATTTGTCTTATATATTGTACCAGTAATTAAGTCACAATTGATTGATTGAATAATTCGGTTTTGCCAGCCATGAGTCTTCGAATCCTTTAAAGTTTTTGATGTCTTGGTTGTATTTATATACCAATTGTATGCATGTGTTTCTTTAGGACACAGTGTCTGGTAATTAATTCTATCACTTTCCTTATCTGGCCCTTGCTGAGGTTTAATATGATGTTAGTCAGCCACTCCCGAAGTAACATTAGTTTTCCATTGGGTGTAATTAAGTAAATGAAACAACATGTTCTGATAACAGACATATATTTTCCCAATATTGTATAAAATTGTAAAACCAATACATGCACACGTTGTTAAACTAACGGTGTCACTTAAAAACTGATATTGAGTTTAATTGAAAATTAAAACATTGTAATTGGAGTAGAAAAAATTGGACCCATATAGTGACAGCATTACTTTTACAACCACAAAAAATAATTAAGAATTTTGAATAACAATAATATAGTAATCTTATAGAATATTTTTTCCAATTATATTTGGCACATAATATCGGTTGTCCCAGACTAATTTATTCAGGCTATATATCTTAAACAAATAGAGATTCTCGAATGGGACAAAAACTGATCTATTCCATTTCTAATACACTTTCATATATAATCATCTCCTAAATATTCATCCCTTAGTTACAACAACTAACTTCAAACAAATTTTCCAAAAATAAAATGGGTTCGTAAATAATCAAGTCAGTTCATTATTTACATTAGATGTTCGAATTGTAGTCCAACTGCTGCACCACATGTTTCAAATAAATAATATTATTTTGTTAATTGCTATTTTGATTTATTTTTTTCATGTAATTTTGTCCCTTTAATTTAACATAGTATTTTCTTGATTATTTACGAACCAATTTTATTTTTGGATAATTTGTTGAATAGAGGATAGAAGAGCACATCCAAAATTATGAAAAAATGTACAGGGTGCTATTAAAAAGTTTAAAGTTAGGGGTTGTAACTAAGAGATGATTTTTTCTACACCAAATTCAAGTGTATTCGGAATGGAACAGATCAGTTTTTGTCCCATTCAAGAATCTCTATTCGTTTAAGAGATATAGCCCGAATAAATTAGTCTGGAACACCCGGTATATAACCAAAAGTTCAGTCATAGTAGTAAACGTAAATTATTATACATAAGTATTACCCAGGCACTTTTAATTATTTTAAACCTCCCGTACAAACGAAAATCGTGACTCCAAATTATAAGCGAATTCATAGAAAGTAATTTGACAGACACGACACTTCTGTTATACTGTATTTTGCGTTGAATTCGAATGCCACTTAAAATGTATATTTTTTTTAATGAAAATTTAACAGAAGCAGACCTTTTTAATAAAAATTCTAGATAAACAACGCCAATACCAAAAAAAAATTGCTCATCGTTTTAAATAGTAGGAAGGTCAAGGTAATTGGGGACATGTCAATAACTGCTTTATTGCATACAGGGTTCGTGAAAAAGTTATGAAAAAAATATTTCGGTTTTTTTAAATAGAACTATACTTTTTTCATCTTTTCTTCAAATCTACTGCAAACAATAAGGGTAGTTTATAATCTTCTTCCTATACCCAAACCAATAATAACTGTATTGACATCAATTTAATTATCCCAAAACAAAATGTAAAAAAATAGGTACTATAAATCAGTAACATACTTTGTAGAATTTCAAAGATTATAACACACATTTCAAAGGATAATATTGCATTCTGCACTCACAAAAATATTGAGTCTTTTACAAATACTAAAGAGAAATTTCTTTTTTCACAAAAATCAGGTGTTTATAAAATCAAATGTTCTCATCGTAATGCAGTTTACATTGGTGACACACAAAGAAACCTCGAAATAAGATACAGAAAAGGATTTACAACACAACTTCGACATATGGAATAAAACTCTAAAAGAAAATGGGATGAACATAAATAGAACCAAAACAAAAGTGATGCAGATAAGTAACAACAGTACAAAAATAAATATTGCAATAGATGGAACAAATATTGAGCAGGTGAAAAGTTTCAAATACTTAGGAGTGGAAATTCAAGAGAACGGAAAACAAGATATTGAAATCAATAATAGAATACAAAACACTTTGAAATCATACTACGCAATGAACAGATCATTTATAAATAAAATAGAAATATCAAAGAAAACGAAGATGAATGTTTATAAAACCGTATTCAGACCAATCCTTACATTTGGATGCGAATCATGAAGTATCTCAGAAGAGTCAGGGGTGTCACAAAAAGAGACAAAATGAGAAACGTAAAAATAAGAGAAGACCTGGAAATAGAACCACTGCTGGATTTCATTGAAAAAAGACAACTTAGCTGGTGGGGCATCTCCAAAGAATGAATAAGGATAGGCCTGTCAGGCAAGTGTGGGAATCTAGGATAAAAAGAGCTAGGAAAAGAGGAAGACCGAAACAAACATGGGATGGAGTAATTGTAGAAATAATGAAGAAAAGAGGGACAACATGGTTAGCGGCCAAGGCACTAGCAAATAACAAAAAAGAATGGGCAAAATTTGTGTACAGACACTGAAAAATATCGTAACAATATAGACAATAAAATATACCCTACACCATTAAATGGTAACAGGGATTTTGATTATATATATATAATAAGATACAGTGAACATCTTACATAATACTTCAACGCTTCTAAAAACAAAGTAATAAAACCAAAAAGTTAAAGAAAGAAATTTAATTCCAAGTTGAGGAATAGTGTAGAGGATATCTTATAGTTTTGACACAGTTATAGAATGGTTGAAAAAGAAGCTGATTTCTTACATGAACCTTCTGTTGAAATATTGAATGATGATCTATACCCAAGTGAAATTATATAAAAAAAGTAACTATTTTACAAACAAAAAGTGAAAAAGTAAAATTTAAAGTATAATAACATTAGGCTAATAATACAGAAGAATACTCAGTTGTTATTTTAAAACAAACTAAGGCAACACAAATAAAACAGACTTAAAAATTATCAGTGTTTCACTCTCTTGAACAGTGATGTAAAATGACGGTCATTTTAAACGTTGTGACAAATGACCGTCATTTTGGTTATTTTCATAATCTTTGACAATTCATTAATTTTTTGAAATACATATACCTAAATGCAGAAAGTCGTGAAATGCAGATATGTGAATCATCTTGAAATGTAAAAATAATAAATGTTTTAGAGATGTTAGAAAGAGAATCTAATTTAGATCCGGTTTTCGCCAAAAAAAAAATTGTGGAGATAATAAAAAAGTTTTTAAAATTTTTTATACGTATACACACATACCGTCCTCACTTTTTACAGTTTGAAGGTAAGGGAGCAATTTACAATTTGATTATCAAAATTTAATCAAGTTCCTTTTAAAGCCTTAAGTACATTTTCCACGTTGCGACAAATCGCAGCGACTTGTTGCTGGGACAAATCGCAGCGAGAAAAAGTACAATCAGCACATCGATAGTTTGTTGCTGCGACTCATCCAGGCATAGGGGAAACGTTACGTGTTGCCAACTTCGTTAAAAAATTGGCAGTTCTGGTTTCATAACCTCACAGTGTGAAAAAAAATTAGTGGGTGAAAATAAAGCAAATAGAAGTAGTTTCTCTAGAATCATGTCTGGAAGTTAACAGAATGGTTGAGGAAAACATTGAGGGCATTGTCTTAGTAACAGTAATTAGTATTATTGTGCTGCTCTACTAAAAGAAAACGTAGAAGAATCCTGTGACAGCAATGTTAGAGCGTAGCAGCCAATATAAATGTTGGGTTGGTGCGACAAAATCCACTAGAAAAGTTACCAAGTCGCAGCGACTTCTCGCTCGAAAATAGAGCAAGTTCTAATTCATGCGACCGACGCGCACAACGAAAAAAAACGCCAATTTGCATGCAACTTTTTCGAGTTGCAGCGTCAACTCGCACCGTGGAAAATGGACTTTAAACTTAATGATGAAATAAAAGAAGAGGACAGGACAATAAAATGCATTATAAAACTTAAACTATTGTAAATTAAGGGATAATTAGTGATAGGCATCTTACATGACACGGCACACTGCAGTTTTAACTAAAGATTGTAATATTTACTTACATTCAAGTACGTTCACGTCGCACAACGCACAAGAAAACCTGAACTCACAACAAAACGTCATCACGTGTTTATTTTAAGTTGAGGTTATGTGCGCAAAATGACCTGACGGTCATTTTCGAATGTGACAAGACTGTGACCGACGTCATGACCACCAAAACGACTCACATCACTGCTCTTGAATATTCTGGAACAGCTCTTATAGATACAAAATAAATTGGCACTTTTAAAGATAAAATCACGTAAAATTTTAGGAAAAAAACGCTTGAATGTTGTCGGTTGGATCGAACTTAATTTCAACATCACCCAATTCATTTTTTGCTTCTTGCGCTCCCCTTAATACCCTTTTCAGATTAATTTCACCATCATTACTGAATAAAGGACATCTAGAAATAAAAAAAAATACTTGAAAAAAAAACAGCAACAGACTCGATTGATGAAGGGCAAAATAGACCTAACCTAACTTACCTTGAATCAACATTGGAGTAATTGTTATTAAAATGAGAATAATCCCGAATTGGTTGATCACACAAGTAGCATTGTTTGGCACCGCACACACACGACATCTTATTACAACCAGTAGATTTGATGAAAGACTTTTTACATTGGTAGCAAGTTCTGAAACAAATACAAAATGTTTAGAAGCTGCAAAACGTAGATAGAAAGTTAGTATAATACCTAGTCAGCGCATCGGTCATTTTATTTTCTATAAAAGTTCTTCTTCTCACGTCTTCGTCATATTCAATCTCATTACATTTCAAAGGAATATGTGATTTGTGACGACACTGTCGGCAAGATTCTATTAAACATTCTTCGTTGATGCATTTAAATATCTTTTCATGTTCTGGTAGCACCATGGCGAAATCACAGAACGGACAGATTTCCAAACCGTCCACGTTGGCCTTTTTTATTTCTTCACTGGCAATTTGTTGAGCAAGTCGCTCAAACATTCGTTTTGGTAAAACCATCTAAAAATAAGTATCTTGGGTTAATGCCTAGGCAAACTTAATGAACTAGGCGAGAACAATATAGTCACCTTACTGTGGATTCCAGGACACACTGGAATAGAAGGAAACGAAATAGCAGATGAACTAGCGAAGAGGGGGACTGAAATACCCTTTTGGGGGCCGGAACCCTTTTGCGGAATCAGCTCCAATGTAATATTGGAAGAAATAGGTGAAGCCGAAGAAAAGAGAAGATCTGACAATTGGAAAGATCTAGTAGGGCTTAGGCAATCTAAGATTCTTCTGGGTGACTACAACCTGTTGAGATCAAATGAATGCATAAGTCAAAGCAAAACTGTACTAAGAGTTTTAACAGGAATCCTAACGGGACATTGTCGCCTGAATGGGCACCTTAAAAAGCTCAAAATAGTGGAGGAAGAAGATTGTAGGTTTTGTGGAATGGAAGAAGAATCCTCCATCCACATACTTGCGAACTGCACAGCAATTCAGAATCCTAGGGCACAGCAATAGAAGAGGGACAGTTACCTAAGTTGAAGCCTGCAGATATCCTAAAATTCCTCGGGGAAATAGGACTAAAGGAGCTACTAGTCTCTGAGACTTTCCTCAGGAACTAAGTAGAAGTAAGGGGGCACAACAGATCTTTTAGGTCTCAGTGAATGTTACCCCAAAATACATACATACATACATAATGCCCTTGTTTTTGATTTTAATAATTGCACGTTCAACACTTCTGAATATACAACATTTCTAGGAATGGAATTAGATTGCAAATTCAATTTTAAAAATCACATTGACTGTTTATTTAAAAAATTGAACAAATTATATTTTGCTTTTAATAGTTTAAAATCAAATTTATATCAAGATTATTTACTGAATTTGTATTATGCACTCATATATTCTGCGATCAGCTGCAATGTAATTGTGTGGGGACGAGCAAGCGAAATTGGGCGAGTATTTATTCTCCAAAAGAGATTTATTCGTTTGATCTTTGACTTAGACTACAAGGAGTCCTGTAGGAGCACCTTTAAAAGCAATAACATCCTGACATTCACAGGTATATATCTCTACAAACTTCTAATTTATACCTTTATTAACAAAAACAACCTTCAGAAAAATAGTGACATACATAATCATGATACGAGATATAAGAGTGATATTCACTTAAACAAATTTAATCATTCCCAATTAAAAAAGTTGCCAACATATGCTGGGGGTGAATTTTTTAATCGGTTACCAGATGATATCAAACAAATAAACCATCTCAAAAAATTTAAAACTAGCCTTAAAAATTTTTTAATAGAATATTGTTTTTACTCGCTAGATGAATTTGTTAGGAGGCGTAACATCTCTTAATTCCTTACCTAATTTTAGATCTTTTTGTATTTCGGACTTTAAAAATGTAACTTTTTTATTTTATTTTCTTTCAATCTTGTTTATACCAAATGTGTGTTCTATGCTGTTGCCTGTATACATTTTAAATTCTAATTTTAATTGTTTTAACTATAGTTTTATACTGTGTCTGACTTGTCTTATCTATCTATGGATAACAACTGAATTTTTTCATTTGATAAAGAATAATAAAGTTAACCTACTTGTAAGGTCTGTAAATTAAATTCAGAGTTGCAGCTAGCCATGCACGGAAATTTAAGATGTCCTTTTCCAATACCGACCTCGACACCTTTTTGAATACATCCTTTGCAAAAAACGCAACCCTTCATACAAAAGTAACATTCTTCCGGTATTAATTCGTCTTCAAAACAACACTGACAGGTTTCTAAAAGACCATATTTCTTTGCTTCTTCTTTGGCACTTTTGTATTTTTCATCTTTCAACTTTAGTTTTTTTTTAATCAATTTACGATATTTCAAGTAAGTTGTCTACAAAAATCAATTCATCAATCATCAATTACTACCTAGTAACCAAACTTGTAGCTGAACCCGCAAAACAGTAACTGTTCTTGTCAGTCACCACTAAACCCTTTACAATATACTATATGTTTATTTAAGGTTTATGAGACATTTGAATTTCACTCATCTTTCATAGTTTAGGAGCTAAAAATATTATTGAACTTATGAACTATCGGGTTTGTGAACTATTTTTAACTAACTCTTGGTTCCTTATAAGAGACAAAAACCAAGATGAAAAGGGAGATGGATATTCTGGTAAAATTAAAAGCGGGATATGTGAATGAGGAATGGATTAGTTAGAGGGGGATACATTATATCAGTATTTTAGGTAGTAGAAGGTTAAACTGGGTAATGTGTTTCTTTGCTAAAAATGATTTAGTCATTATGCTACAAATACTGTTTCCATTTTTTATTAGGTACTTAAATACTTCAAGCTTTGTTATTTAGTTAATTACTAATTAAGGCGGAGCTTCTAATAATTTTTTATTATTTTTCTTGGTTTGAAATAAATTTATTAAAAATCCAAATACCTACCACTTGCAAAAGTCCAATGTTTTCCGAAACTTCTCCATGCTTAATACTCCTAGGTTTGACTAAACTATTATTTAATTTTTCTAGTTTATCACATACAGCCACTAAATTTTTCCTTTCTCGTTTAAACAAGATATCTATGTATTTACATCTTATATATCTAAATTGATTGTATAAAAAGTGCATGGCATAAATTTGATCACTTTCAGTGGAATTTTCGTTCAAAACCAAAGGTCTATTCGGATCACTGAATTTATCAACTGCATTTGGAATGATTTCTAGAAACTTGTTTATATCAAAATTGTCTGTATACATTGCCACTTCGTCGTTGTGTTTTTTGTTCCTAAAACAGAAGTTGTTAAATTCTTCAATTGTTTTAAGTTACATAAATAACACTTTTTTTAACCTTATTATGCAAATTTCATTTGGTTCTTAAATATATTGTGTAGATATTGTATATGTACAAGAAATTTAAAAGGTATTATAGATCATTTGTGATTGTGATGTCAGTTTGAAAGATAGATTAATCAATTTGAAATAAATTTAAAAATAGCTATCAAGGGGAAAGATAAAAATTGAATGTGGGTAGTGATGGTAATGATTATTAAGGGTAGATGGATTTTTTGAGAGAATTCACAAGAAGAAAGATAGTAAAAATTTAAGAAACCATAAAATTTGGAATATATTGGACTAGAAATTATAATAGAATCATTCAAACTTATTTGCGTAGAATATTTAATATAAAATTACAAATGATGTATTAATTTGGAATATGAAAAAAATAGAAATTCAAGTTTGAAGGATTGATTTATTTTGAATCATGTACAGGGAAGTAATATTTCAAATATATAATTTTTTTGAGAACTGTAAAGAACAAAATTCGTAAAATTTGGAGAAGAATAGAAATTTTGAAGATCATAGAAAGTTTAGACAATAAAAAAATAGAAATTTAATATTTTATATGACGTTTAAAAAAAATTCTAATGATATATTGAAAATTAAAATCAATTCTTTGAAAACATTTTGGTAATAGAAAATAGGTAGTAATTTAAAATCTAAAAATTGTAATGTATAATAAATAAGGATATTTAATATTCTTAGGAATCAAACCACAATATGTTTTTTTATTTTTTATTTCAACGTTTCGGTAGCGTTCCAGCTACCGTTGTCAAGATTAACTAAGCGTTAAAAAAGGAATAGTAAAATCTTTATACGATAGGGCCAAAATTATTTGTTCTAACGACAATCAATTCACAAAGGAGAAAACTTTGCTGAAAAATGTTTTAAATGCCAATAATTACCCGGCAGAATTTGTGAATAAAGAAATTAAGAATATAGAGAAGGGCTCATTGTTAATACCCCATAACAATAACAATAATATTAATAATTCAGCTAACATAATTTTTAAAAACTTGACAATACCGTATGTTAAGGGTTTATCAGAAAGAATTAAGAAAATTGGTAATCAATTCAATATTCGAACTAGTTTCAAATCTAACAATACGTTGAGATCTATTCTAACAAAAACGAAGCCAAAAAATGAAGAACAATCTTCAAAAAACTGCATATATCAGATATCTTGTGAATGCGACAAATTCTATTTAGGTGAAACATCTAGACCATTGAAAGTCCGAATAAATGAACATAAAAAGTATATCAAAGATAGGGAGTTCTTTAAGTCAGGTATTTGCAAACATGCTTGGGAAGAGGGGCATAAAATTCAATGGGATTCGACAAAAATAATATTGAAAGAGCCCAATAATAAAAGACGAAAAATCAAAGAAAGTGCTTTAATACAACTAAATTCAGATAAATGTGTAGCTAGTATTTCAGCCGAATGTAGTCAAATTTGGTTACCAATGTTAGAAAGAGAAATTTCCAATAATCAATTACCGGCGTTATCAGGATAGCATCATAAGTTTTTATCCAGGTTCTCTTATGATTTATCTTTGGAATGGTTGTTAATCGATACACACTTCAGGTAGTCTTAAACTTCAAAATATTATTGATTGTCTAGTTGTCAAATTTTTTTAGTTGTGTCAGATAGGGACCAAAAAATTTTTCATTAATTCATTATTAGTTAATCTTGACAACGGTAACTGGAACGCTACCGAAACGTTGAAATAAAAAATAAAAAAAAAATAAAAAAACATATTGTGGTTTGATTCCTAAGAAAATAAGAAAAAATAACAAGTAATGCCACAAGGAACTTATAGAAGATAAGGATATTTAAAGCAGAATTTTAATTTTAAATTAGTTAGTACTGCCCTGATATAGAGTTTCTTATAAAAAATTTACCATTTTAAATCAAATAAATAATTAAACTTAAAATATATAATATAAAATAATCAGATAATAAAAATCAAATAAACAAAATCAATATAATATATACAATTTCTGAAATACAGGGTGTTTGATGTAAAAAATAAAAATTATATTTGCTCATTACTTTAAGACTCTTGGATATATTTTCATGTAACTTAATGGGTTTAAGTATATAAAATACATTAAAATTCATCAAGATGCAGGATTTCCTGTATATAATATTAATTAATTAATAATGAATCACCCTGTATATTTTTGATTGACATTACAAATTTTTTTATTGTGAATCTAGGTATATCAATTTAATAAAATTTTCAATTGCAACCAAAGTTTTATTTGTTGAATTTTCCTGTGTAGTTTTAACAATATTGTTAATCAGAGATAAATTTATTTATTGCTGGCATCATCACTTATATCAGTCTTTATTTAAACATTTTATTGTCAATTGTATTATTTGCAAAAGTGCATGAAGGTTGTTAGTTAACTTGATAAGGATACTAATATTCCCAGTGATAAGCTACTATTACACTATCTTATGAGATTTATAATACTCTCATTTCAAATATTTTTTTAAACCTCAACCAAACATTTTATTATAGTCAAGGAAATAATTTTTAAAAAATAGGTTTAAAATTTATCATTTTGACCTGTTTCAGAATTAACCAAAAATCCAAATGGATTCAATAATGATTTCAGTTAACTGCAGTAAGAGTCAACTGATATATCTTTTTGTCCGTCCTGATAATGTAGACTTGTTCTATGAAACAATATAGCCAAAATATAGGAACATCTAATGTGGCAAAATTTTAATTTTATTTCATTCATGAGCAGATTCTAATCCCATAGCGTAAGAGTAACTGTTTGCACTCAGAAACACTAGTTCAGTTGGGTTATAAATATTTTTCTACTTAATATATAATATGACACACTCACTTTATATATTCTTGCATTGATGGATAGTCATTGTTTTCAATAGCATTTTGTAAAAAAATATTCAACTCTCTAGTAGGAAGTGTGGCAAATTTACTAGCTTGCTTTTTCAAATATGATGGATCAGCATTTGGTAGAGCTGACCGAAGCTGCTCCCAAATTGTTGTTGGATCAATTGAGGAATGAGAAGTTTTTTTTGGTAAATCACCTAAAGATTACATATTAAATTTGAACAATGATTAGTTCAGTGTAGTTTATAACATATAATTCTGATTATTATTAAAATAAGGATGTTTATGTTATGTTTGTTGGTTAAAGTACAGATTAAGAAATGAAAGTTTTCAAATTGGAAGTATAATTGGCTAACACTATTAATATACTGTAAGGGTTAGAAAGGATTTTGTTTAATTATAGATAATACAACCACCACTTACATAATGATAATTCTTCAATTGCATCTTCAATATTAAAATTATCAGGTTTGTCATTTACATATGTATGCAAATAATCTTCATCTATATGACCATAAATAGAAACCAAACTTGTGAACAGATTATTTTGGGGAGTTGATATTTCAGGCATTGGCCCTTGAGCTCCTTCAGTGCACAACATATTGATGATATTTTCGATCTTCTGTTCAAATGAATCAAAAGGACTATTTTCCTCTACTAATTGAATTACATTATTAATAACTTGTTCCTCTGTTCTAGGAAACATGTCCCTGATCAGAGGTAGAAAATTTGTTCGAGGTGGTTGATACATGGTAAGTTTTAAAATCAATTTACATGTCCATTACTTCAAAATTGTGTAGTCCTAAAAAATTAATATATGCAATTTATACAAATTCCTTGTCTGAAAGTTATCAGAGTGTTTTTAGAATTTAGGCAACCTCAAATTAAGGTAACATTAGATTACTATAAACGATAAAGAAAACATTCATGTTGAATTATTACCAAATACTAAATTCTATATAAGCTTAGATACAACTTTTTCACAAGTTTCTTTGTACCAACTTTCAAATTAATGATTTTATAGTAAATTACTATTACATGAAAACTGCGTACTTACCTAACCAATCTTGGAAAAAGTAATAAATAAAATTGTGGGAAACACCGACAACCCAGCACAGATTTTTGTTGTTTTGGTATCACCATCAATGCCAGTGTCAGATAGAATGACAGTTGACAGGTTAAGATATATTTCTGCACTGATGCCACAGCTGCCAGTATGTAAAGAAGATAATACAAAAATCAAAGACCATACATTTTAATATAGCCTCAACAATAACTTTCTAATTGCATATTTTGTATTTATAGATTTATTTGAGTATATTCGTAGTAAGATACCTTTTCACCACCCATGACGACTTTTCCTTTGATGTGCATAAATCAAAAGAAAAAGTCGGCAATTGATTTTGGCCCAACTTTAGTGAATTGAATCCCTTTTTAATAAAAATTTTATAAAAGATAAACATAGATTTTCGAAAAATAAATTTATGTGGCAACGTTGAAGGCTATTATTTTATCTATAGAGTCAGTTCTATGGCTTGAGGTTAGGTTTGGAGTATTTGAATCAATTTTGTTATGTATAAATTCTAAGTAACTGGTGTTTAAAACTCTTGCTTTACTGATATTTACCGTAACTTTTGACTCTGTGTGTTGTTCAAGGTCGGAACAAGTTAAAAAGCTTTAAGCATAAATATATACTGCACGTATTTGTCCTGTGTATTATGGATAGTATAACTAATAGGGTGAAATTGTGAGAATACGCTGAGTAAGTTCAGTAATCTAAAATTAAGAGTATTAGTATACACAGTTGTAGTATGTACAGTGTTTTCAAACGAGGAAGAGCATTTTAGGAAACCTCAACCACAACACTAAAAGTTACTAGATTGGGAGTGTGTTTCGAAAGGGTCGTGTTCAGACTTTTTGAACAAAGTGAAAATTACGTGAAATATGTATTGTACTGCTCGCTGTTGTCGTGGCCAATGAGGGATCAAGGCATGTCTAAATATCGAATGATGATTGGCCACAGGTCATTGCGAAAGTGACAAATGTAAGTGTCAGTGGTATCAAAAGAGCTGTGTGAAACTCAGAGATAATATACATAGAGTAGACATGTCATAGGGGCTCGTGTAAGCGTATTCGTCCACCCATTAGAAAGAGATGGACAACCAGTTTGGTATTGCTTCCTCTTTCTAAATTCTTAAAAGGTTTGTAGTGTTACATTATTCGCGCAACTTTGATCAGAATACTAGGAACTGAGATAATAAAAAAAACAACACACTGTATCTGCAAAATAATTTCCTTTAATGTGAATTTGTGATTAAAACATTTTACTGTATAAAACATACAAATATTAAAATAGATATATCTCAAAAAATGCAATATCTATATTCATGAATATATATCACAAATATAAAATATGATAAAAATATTTATTAACAATATTTTATAATAAAAAAATTATAAAGTTGATAAAATGACACAATATATTTTTTTAATAACATTTATGTAATGAAATCTGAATAACGAACAAAGGCGGTCGAATATTCAGGGTAAGGCGAGTCAAAAATACAGCGAACTGTATAATCTACTCTGGGGATTCCCAAAAAGAGTAATCAGTGAATAAAAATCCCACGAAGCATCGCCGATAGATGGCGCCTGTGGCGGGTAAAAAACAAACTCTTTTGATGGATTTTTTTTGTAGTTGACAATTTTTACAATAATTATAAAAAGCTAATAAAATGAATTGTTGAAAAAAATTACCAAAACTTTCAATGCTTCAGCATTTCATTCTGGTACCTTTATACCTATATTATATTGTTTCACACCTTTTATATGAACCAAACAACTTTTAAAATGTAACAAATGTTTATAAATCCCTGGAACGTAATGGAACATACACGCCTATGATTATACATTGGTAGTGAAAGCTTAAAAGGTAAATACTATAATAGATATTTGGAGTTTTGGATGAAAGAACAATTTTCTTAATTATCATATTTTCCTATATATGCTCTGCAATTTGGACAGTAGTGGGTTTTTGCTTGACATGAATCCATGCAGTATGGGATGCAGCAGCATGGCCAGCAACTGGAAGAAAAAAAAATACATTTAATATAATATGTAAAATAATAATCCAAAATATTTAAATAGTTATTTATACAGGGTGTTTTCAAATAACACTTACAACGTTTGCATGTAGATACCTCTCGTAAATTTGGGCAAAATGATATAAGGATTGACGGGTCCAGCCTATTTACTTTTCGAAATACAGGGTGTTGAAGTTAAGAAAAATTAAATGTTTTAATTTGATAACTTTGAAATGGATGAACATATTGATTTGACATTGGGAAGGTTGTTTTTAAATGTAAAAGGGTATAGTTTGATGGAAAAACATGTTTCAATTCTTGATCCAGTGGTGTACATTTGGAAGAATATGTCACCTTTCCCTTCCTATTTTTTACGCCACTGGCTTTTGAAGCTATTTTTATGTTATATTCCTCAATGGTTTTCACGTGAAAAACACATAACCTTTATATACAATTTTCTCCTGTATTGGTGGTCATTAGAACACCTTTTGGTTTAAGAAACTGAATTTTCGAATATTTTCACTACTTTTATATTTGCTATTCATAAAACGGAAACCCTTCAAGTTGAGTTCTTGTTATTTTTTTCCCAGCTAGATTAGTATTTTGAAAATACTCTCCTGAAATTTCGGTTCAAAATTCATATGTTTGTGGTATTTACAAAACTTTTTATGTTGAAAATGTGTCTTTTCGAAAAATTCATTACACTATTTGAACGCGAAAGAATGATTTTATCAAAAAACTGACTGTGGCACTCATTTTCCCGTATCAAAAGACCCCCAGTTGCGAATTTAAAGCCAGTTTTATGTCGCAAATTTTTTTTTGTAGGACATATTTCGCAATTTAAACTGATCTCTGCTATCTCCCTTAATGCTTGCAAATATCGAGTCAAAATTCATGTCCATATGGAAATATTCCCCTGAATCCAATGGAGGAGACTAGAATGTTTTATCTCTTCAATTAGTCGAGTTATGGATACAAAAAGTTTCAGAAATTAGATTTTCGAATATTTTAAGTACTTTCACATTTATTATTCATAAGACGGAAACCGTTCAAGTTATGCGATTGAAAATTTTTTTTCCGTTAGGTTATTCTTTTGCAAATACTCTTCTGAAATTTCAGTTCAAAATTCATATGTTTGTGGTATTTACAAGACTTTTTAGGTTGAAAATGTGTCTTTTCGAAAATTTCATTACACTATTTGAATGCGAAAGAATGATTTTATTAAAAAACTGACTGTGGCTCTCATTTTCCCGTATAAAAAAACCCCCAGTTACCAATTTTAAGCCAATTTCATGTCGCAAAATTTTTTTTTTGTAGGAAATTTTGAAGCAAGGGGTAGGTATGTAAATATTTCGCGATTTAAATTGCTCTCTGTTATCTCCCTTAATGCTTTGAAATATCAACTCCACATTCATATCCATGTAAAATGTTCCCCTGAATCCAATGGAGGAGACTAGAACGGTCTATCTCTCCAATTAGTCGAGTTATGGATACATGAAGTTTCAGAAAGTGGGTTTTCGAATATTTTCACTACTTTATCATTTATTATTCACAAGACGGAAACCGTTCAAGTTATGCGATTGAAAATTTTTTTCCCATTAGATTATTCTTTTACAAATGCTATCCTGAAATTTCAGTTCAAAATTCATAGTTTTGTGGTATTTACAAGACTTTTTATGTTGAAAATTCGTTTTTTCGAACAAACAAATAAACTGCTCACATCTTACATAAAAAATATCTTGATCAATATCAAAACCTCTTAAAAAATAAATGTAGGCGCAAAGGTAGATTTCCTATTCGAGTGATATATAAATCGGCGGCCTCGAATTGCGGACCGATTACCTGATTCCAATAATTCCGTACTCGAACTGCGGACCAAACCAAGAAGACCCCTCTTTTAAAAACCATGAATTGCGGACTAAGCTTAAGATTCGGATTAGGGTAGGGGGTAAGGTAGGGTGGTTTTAGTTAGGTTATTATTGAAAATTATTATAATAATCTGTCAATTACACAATTCAATTTTTCGATTCGGATAAGGGTAGGGGGTTAGGTAGGGTGGTTTTAGTTAGGTTATTATTGAAAATTATTATAATAATCTGTCAATTACACAATTCAATTTTTCGATTAGGGAAAATGTATCTATGCATTCGTGATAAATATCATTATTAAAATATTTTTACTTTCCAAAACACAAACGTTTTAGTTTAGGACTACACTTGGCAACGTTGGTAAGAGCTACATTTAAACGCTCCTGATTTCAGGTGGCCCTTTCGACTTGGTCCGCAATTCATGGGTCATTAAAAACACATGACAAATTTTAAAAATCATTTATGGTTTTTGGTCCGCAGTTCATGTACGCCCATATAAATATATACTTATCTTTATACGAGGTTACATGTACCGAATAATATACTGACTTTTATTAACAATCTCGACCCTGAAACGCAAATGAGTCAAAGTCAAACCATTGTTTAAAAAAAATAATGCAATGAATTTATCACGACAACTTAGTCATTATGAAATTGTTAATAATGAAAAAAATTAATTTCTGTGGGATTTCCAAATAATAATAGTTTCGACATTTTATAATACAAGTAAAAACCAGTTTTCATTGTTGATTATCGAGTATAGTAATGAATAATAATCGTGAAACGATAAGGAAATATAAAAGTACCTATCAATGCATAATACTGACTTGGTTTACAATAGTTTATTATATAACCGTCTTAAAACATCATGGTGACTGAAAATCCACGGCAATCGCTGAGGGTTATACCAATTACTCTCTTTCTCGCGTCTTTCTATCCTTGTATATTGAACTGTTACCGTAGAAAAAATATAGTATAAAACAAAATGACTAAAAAATTTGCATTATTTTGAGCTTGTTGCAACAAGTAAGCTGTCACGAAGATTTATTACCCTGCAGCATATATGAATAAACTTTAGTTAGTTACGCGGTAATGCGGTGCACTGTGTCGTTAAAATGTTTTACATTATTAATTCCTGCTAGTGGCGCCGTGACTTGTGTTGTGTTTAAATGTGTAGAGCAGTATTGTATTTCAACTATAATTAATAAAAGATATATGCACGCCATCAATGGGATTAATAATCTCTCTCTTCGCATTAACTTTGGAAATGTCATCCTGGCTTATTTTACTTACCCAAAAAGACATAACAGCAGAGCAAACAAATGTGTTTTCGTAGTTGTTTCAACTTCTACGGATGTAACTATCTGAGCATGGCAGGATGGGCATGTTGTCGAAGTTGGAGAAGGTCCCACTGGTACCTGTGCCACTGTGTGAGTCACAATAACTGAAAAATAAAATAAGTATTTTTGTAAATCTAAACCATTCAGTCCAAGAACTAAGAACATACACCTTTAAATGAGAATTTCGAGAATAATAATTATTTAATTAATTTTTGGTCCTTCGAGCCGGATTGTTTTCAAATAAAATTGAATAGTCGATAGTTTTTAGAAAATATACTCTTGAAAGTACCTAAAGATCTTAAAAATATTTCTCTTCCGGCATACTTTATTTACAATAAGTAATTTAGTTTTAATGTCTACCTGTTTGTGGTTCATGTTGAGGAGGAGGATGGAAACCAGCTTGAGGAGGAGGTTGAAATCCACCTTGGGGCGGTGAATAAGGTGGAGGGTTTGATGATTTTTCCATTCTGAAAAAAAAAATTTAAAAATAAAATTGTTTGTTTTAGGAAACAAATGTATATCAGGTATATTCTTTCTAAAGTGCTTTTTTTTCATGTCGACTTTGGAAAGAGTATACTTTGACGAAACATGAAATAAAAATTTTGTTATTTGAGGTTGTTTTGACATATTATACAGGATATGCTACGTTTTTTATTTGTATTACTTTCAAATATGTTATTAAGTAATCTGCTAGATAGGATTTCAAAATACATATGGTATTCCGTGATTATAACAGTCAATTCGGCAAAAACCATAAAACTGATAATATGATGACGATTATTGATAGATTAATAAAACCATATTGTATTTACTCAAAACACATTCATGAGCTCATCAGTTTATTTAACGCTTAGATGCAAAATCAAAAATAGTACAATTTTATCAACGAACTCGACGAAGCTAAAAAATTGATATTTTTTTAGTTCCCAAGTAATCTGTAAAATTGGTTAGGGTTAGGGCCTCATTAAATTTTAAGACAAAAAGTTCTTATAAACATGTGTAATAAATTTTGCCATTGATGAAGTACAGGGTGTTGATTTATAAGTATTAGAAGGTCGTAAAACGCCAACCACTTGGGTTATCCGCAGGCAGTCGATTCTAGTCAGAGCTGTACCTGCCCTAGCCATTAAATTTCGTTTCATATTGAAGATAATTATTTAAAAAAATCAGTTGAATATAATAAAGAATTGTTATTTATACGGGGTTGGGATAAAGTATGGAACCAAGTAAATATATTTTAAACGAAAAGAACGATATTTATGAAAATTTGCAGGTAAGTGCAATGGAACAAAATGCATCCGATGTACATTTTTTTGTTAATAATATGCTTCCGGTTTAACCGGAGATGCCACCAACTTCTTTAATTTAAATGGGACACCCTATATATTTTTACAGATTTTGAAAGAGCTAGTTATTTTGAATTCATACATACTGGTCATACTGAGTTTAGCGTAAAAAAATTTGTAAAAACGAGGAATACCTCACTGTTAGTTGTACAATAGGTGTACATTTCATTATTTTAGAATAATGAGAAACAAAATTACTTAAAATGTTCAAAATGCTCGCCGTTTACTTGCTGACAATATACCATTCTATTAACAAATTCTTGAGCCACTCTTTCCAAGACTTTTCCACGTATTAGTTCACATTCATCAATAATTCTTTGTTTCAATTCATGTAAGTTTGTTGGTCGTCTAACGTAAACACGTGATTTTAGATAACCCCAAAGAAAAAAATCTAACGGGCTAAGATCCGGAGAACGATCAGGCCACTCCTATGAATCCTCTACGTCCAATCCATCGATTTGGAAAATTCGCGTCCAGAAAATCCCTAACCCTTCTATCATAGTGGGGAGGTGCTCCATCTTGTTGAAACCAAACATTTTGTGGTAATTGCCCATTCTGTTGAAGTGCAGGAATAATTTCATTATTTAGTAGATCCAAATATTTGTCACCATTCAAGTTTCCGTCGATAAAAAATGGGCCTATAAGCATATTTTCGACAATTCCCATCCAAACATTTAACTTCTGTGGATGCTGGGTATGTGCTTCATGAATCCAATGAGGATTCTCATTTGACCAATACCTTGGGTTATGGCGATTACCTGTTCCATTTAAACAAAAAGTTGCCTCATCGGAAAAAACTATGTTAGAAGCAAAATTGTCGTCGACATTACAGATGTCTTAGCCGTTCGCAAAATTCCAGCCGTCGGTCAAAATCACCGTCTGACAATTCCTGAACCAACTGTAACTTATACGGATGATACTTTTCACTTTTTAATATCTTTCCTACAGAACGTCGACTGATACCATGGTTTAGTGCCAAATTTGTGGTGGAAGTTTGAGGTGATTCTTCTAAATCGATTGCAATATTTTGTTTAACAGTTTCGTTCGTTGCAGTCCGCGGTCTTCCAGGTTTTAGCAAATTTTTTACCATCCCAGTTGTATTAAAACGTTGTAATGTTTTAGTTACTGTTGAGCGTGATATAGGATTTCTCTCCGGATGCAAATTATTAAAAATATGACACACTTCTTCATGAGTTCTAACACGATCATCATTAAAATTTCAATACGCTCTTTTTCACTTAATTGAACCATTCTAAATTGTAAAATTTATTTCCGTCAATTAGAATTTGACACTTGGAAAACAAGACATACTAAACAGTACTCGTTTATTTATTACTATGCATGCAAACAACATCAATTAGTTTATCTAAATAGTTTTTTGCTCTAATGCAAAAAACTCAAAGGAGGTTGGTTAAAGTGCTATATTCCTCGTTTTTACAAAAACTTTTACACTAAACTCTGTATGTATGAATTCAAAATAACAAGCTCTTTCAAAATCTGTAAAAATATATAGGGTGTCCCATTTAAATTAAAGAAGTTTATGACATTTCCGGTTAAACTGGAAGTATATTATTAACAAAAAAATGTACATCAGATGCATTTTGTTCCATTGCACTTACCTGCAAATTTTCATAAATATCGTTTTTTTCATTTAAAAGATATTTACTTGGTTCCATACTTTATCCCAACCCCGTATATGATAACAAAACCATTTATGAACATAACTATAATGAATGCGATTATAGGAGGTCCTAAGTAAATTTTATTATTTACACATATTTAAACATATCCTTATCAAGGGTTCCAAATCAATCTTAGGAGATTTTATATTATCAAAAAAATTTAATCAAAAAACCTGTCGACAAAATAATGGATCTCATAATTAAGACTTATAACATCTGTCAGGTCAGTCATATATAAGACTACAATTTACGGTGTCTAAACGATGTCATTTTACTTTAAATTTTATTGATAATCATAGTCCTGTGTAGAGATTAATGTTTTTATAGAATAGAGATAATTAAAAATTACATTCAATTGGTTAGAAAATAAATCGGGAAGTTTACAATTTTTTCACTTTAGTTAAAATTTTAGGATTCAATTAAAAGATTAAAAAGCATGTAGGTAATACATCTATTTATGCAGATTCCTTCGAAATGTATGTCAATTTACGGGATTTAATGAATTGAAAAAATTAATATTCTTATTGATGGCAATTAAATGCAAAAAAATAATTGGTTTTTAATTAAATTCCATGATTTATAATCAAAAATATCATTTGGCAAAACCAAACCAAACGTTTAAAGCAATTTATTCAAAGAAATCCTAGTATTCAAAATTTCTACGAACTACTGTGTACTTAACTGTCTCTAAATCATCAATAAATTTATATTATTTTCGATGTTCATAGATCTTCAATTACTGGAAATTAAATGAACAATGCAAAAAATAATTAACGTTTGGGAGTGCTGCCCTGAATTTTTGATAATATATCAAAGTATAAGTGGATGGAAAGGTCTTTAAAACACACGCGATGGTTAATTCGAAATAACAATGTTTGTTGATGAAACAAGGTATATAAAACCATTTGTAAAAGTGTAATTAGTAACAATGAAGTAGCCAAGAAGACATATGTATTCAATGAAGATGATTTGCAGAAGTTTTTCATAGATGCATTTATTTTTGAAGGTAGTAGCCTTTTGTGGTGTCTTAGCGATTTGAACTAACATGAGACTGTATTAAACAAGCATCAGGCGCCGGGTTTGTTGAGAAAGTCTAGCGGTATTATAATGCAAATAATTTTTTTTTCTTTCTCTCTATATTGCAAACAACATTATTTACAAAATTTTCTCAATTTGTATGAAATTTTCTGTCTCCTTAAGTTTACTGTTGCTCTTGAAGTACTGCTGGAGACTTCTGGCTTCGTTATATTGTATAACATTTTATTTGCAACTTCCTTTTTATTGTTGACGCTACATAATATAATAAATATCGTCGGGGGCTTCAAACAGGAATTTATTTACATCTTCCCTGTGAAACACATTACATTTTTTGGGTTTTTATTCGTCATTTCAGCTTTTTAAAAACGCTCGAAGTTTAGGATATTTGGAAATATCTACATATGTTTTCCTTTATAAAAAGGATCGGATGTAATTTGGGCGCTAAAGGATTAATGCACTTTTTACAACATGTAAACTAGGCGCCAAGACCGAAGGGTCATATGTGTATTTTGGGCGCTAACCGACTGAAGTACGTGATTTATGAGATACAGTTATTTATTAAATCACCGACATTTATAATAAGATATATTTTTGTAAAGTAAATTATAATAATTTTCAATAATAACCCAACCAAACCTACCCCTACCAAACCACCTTCGTATTTTTAGTCAATTTTTGAAGAATAAATTATAATGTCTGGCTGACTCGACCTACCTGCACTTCTTAGCGGAGAAAATACATGTCGGATTATCTACCCTCCTTGGTCAGACAGGTAAAGAAGGATGGTTAGCGCCTAAATTACACCCGCCGATAAAAAGGGAATATTCACACCATAAGCTTGATGGAGACATTAATTCAGCAGATTTTTAGTGAAAGTACGCCAAAAGCGCGGTTTCTAAACTTTCAGTAGCAGTCTTTGCACCATTTCATAAAGTATTGATCCCAATATCTAGAGAATATCAAACACCAATCCCAGTTCGATTTTCAAGGACACGCAAAAAAATACTCTGAAGATGAAACATGAATATACGACATAATCAATGTGTTATTTTTGTGCTTCGACCTAAATAACGGATCTCTATTACAAAAATGAATGCTACACCTTCACAAACACCTGCACGCTATTCTTAGGATGAAAACAATTCGTTAGTGAAGTGATTTTTTATGAAATAGGGGCCGTTCAATTATTTCGAAAGCACTATAGGAGGGGGCCTTCGCTTTGTTTATTTTTTATTACAAGGGGAGTGGGGGGAGGGCTACATGGTGATTACGTAAGCAGTAGTAATTTACTTTTTCACATATATGGTAACCCACACATTGTCTAACCTTCAAAACGAAACGCATACATTTTTTTCGTCAATTCATTTGATATGTTTGACGTGTTGCAAGCAAAACTTTAAAAGAAGTTTGGTTTTGTTCGTAATTATAATATTTCTACCTTACCTTTGCTTAAATAAATATTTCATATGCGTTAAAACCCTCTATCCTAAGCCTATTTTCATATTTCTTGAATTATATCTGCTGCTCATGAATCAATAAAAAAACAGAATACATTAAAAGAAAAATGCATAAACCAATGTTAGACTGGTGATATTTTTACAGATGCCGCTATAACAACAAATACTAAAAAACAAAATAAAATAAATATTTAAGGGGGCTCCAATACAACAAACGTGATTTTTTGCTCGATATTTATAACGGCAACAGGTAGAAGCTTGAAATATTCACAGAATATTGAGTTATATTATTCACTTTGAAAATAAATAATTAAATTAAAATAAAATTAATATTTTAGGGGGGGCTCTCATATAACAAACGTAGTTTTTTTGCAGTTTTTACTTTTTATAGATAATGGTAAAGAATAAATGCCTTTGAATTAACCAATACTGGTATCTTGTTCCAGAAGTCTAAAGCTCTTCTTTCTGTCCAGGTATTAAGTGTTTGTTTAGAAAAACTTATTGCAATGCCAATTGCAGGTTCTGGTCCTATAAAAACACGTACAGCATCCTCCCTTGCAAGAGAGTCTGCCTTCTCAGTTCCTCCCATGCCAGAGTGGCCAGGGATCCAGACCAGCAATACTAAATTGAGTTCTCCTATTGAGGCGGGACTTTTTTGTCAGTCTAATACCAATTTTGATGATAAAGATGTATTTTTTAATGCCGAATAACTTTTCCAAATAACATTTCTCATAATTTTGAAAAATAAGGGCACTTTACTCTTGTCCCAAAAACAATTTTTTTTTAAAATCCCTGTATATTACGTGTGTAATACTATATTTAAATGGTGCATGTTCACTTTTATGGGATACCGAAACTTTTACCAAGAATAAGTTTTTGTCAAAAAACCCTTAATAAATAATTTTCTCACATGGTGCATACTTTAGGGATGCCACTGTATAATGCAAATTAAATAAATATTCTCGTTTTAAAGCAAATGTACAAATAGTTTCTTTATCCCTGTTTCTAAAAATACTTGGCTATTATCCAACACAATTCACTTGTGTTCTACCGTATAAATTTCAAAAATTGGATTTAGCTTGTTAGTTAATTGGCTTGCATCCAGAATGTTTTACTTATTTTGATAATGTTACCATTAATATTTTTAAAACAACTATATTTTTATATTCGCTCGATACATAAAAATACTCTCATGGTAAATAGTATGTGTTATTGAACTGTTTCAGACATTTCAAGTGTTATAAGCAAAATTATTAATAACCACACAAACATATTAAATTCTATGTTCACGTCAAAGCAAAGGAACTGGTTATGTATAATTCTTATATTAACGATAAAATACAAATAAATTAATGTGGGACGCCTCTGTCAACTGATAAAAACAAGCATCAAAGTTGTGGGTATTGGACCAGCCTTGCTCGATCATCCTCAAACATCAGCTTTGCGAAAGCATCCTTTCGAAATACGGTATTTTAAAAATATTATTTCATTTTTCGGTTGTCGATTCTGTTTTATGGATCCTGTAATGAGGTGTTTAACCGATATCCGGGTTTTGGTATTTTAATAAAGTACTACTTTACAGAAATTGATTTTAAATTTCTTGAACCGAATATTTTTGGAGAAAACTAGGAATTCTTAAATGTTCGCAACTTTCACAACTAATACGTCATATACAAGGATATATTGAAAAATTCTTAGCCTACTATAGAACCAAACAAAATTTCAATGTCAAAATATTTTATCACTCAACAAATTCTCCTCTAAATTGGATACATTTATTACAGCGAACCTGCAACGTCTCTAGACCTTTAAAAAAAATGGTTCTTCTTGCTCTGCCAACCCGACCTCCACAGCTTTTATTACCTCCTATTGGAAGAAAATTTACGACCTTTTAAACTTTCTTTCAGTTGAGAAAAGAGATGATAGTCGGACGGAGCCAAATCTTGTGAATAGTTCTAGTAATTCAAACACTAAATCACGAATTTTTTTGCATGGCAACATGAGATTTGTGTGCAGGGGCGTTGTCCTGCAAAAACAAAACACCTTTGGTTAGCTTTCCGCGTCTTTTCTATTTAATTTTTTCCCGTAGAGTGGTCAGTAATGTCGAATAGTAATCTCCAGTTATTGTTCTACCCTTATCCAAAAAATCAATCATGATTACTCCATGGCAATCCCAAAAAAACTGAAGCAAGAACTTTCCAGCAGATTTTTGGACACGAAACTTCTTAGGTCTTGGAGAACCAGAGTGTCGCCATTCCGTCGATTGTTGCTTGTTTCTGAATCGTAGAAATGTACCCAAGTCTCATCCGTAGGAACAATTCGGTTTAAGAAGTCAAATCGAGCACAGATCGAACGCGATGCTTCTACCCTTGCACGCTTTTGGTCAACATTCAGACATTTGGGGATCCATTTTGCAGCAATTTTTTTCATGTCCAAATTGACGTGAACTATATGATGAACGCGTTCGTATGAAATATTCAGTGCTTCAGATATCCGTTTTAGCCCAATTCGACGGTCTGATAAAATCATGTCATGAACTGCATCGATATTTTCAGGGAATGACACAGAAACTGGCCTTCCCTATCGGTCATCATCTTCAATGGAAAATTTACCTCTTTTAGAGCTTGCAGTCCAATTTTTCACGGTCGCATACGAAGGACATTGATCACCAAGGGTATTAAGCATATCTTCGTAAATCTGTTTACCTCTTAACCCTTTTAAATACAGGTACTTGATGATGGCTGGATACTCCAATTTTTCGATTTTCACAATTTCTGTGGACATCTTTTTTCTTTTAACTCTGGTTTACTTTTTTGACGTCAAACTTCACACTGACACTTTTAATAAGTTATTGTTCGTTGCTATGGTAACGCAATATTTTGTTTATGCATGGAACTGGTCTAGGCTAACTAGATATCAATTCATCCTCGTACAAATAGTTATTATTACCCATTATGATTTTGTCTACCATTAACTATTGATATTGATTGAGGAAACATCAAATTTTTTTAAGTTTAACACCTCATTGCAATTGTACATTTTAATATCTCATAACATTGGTTTACTGCCATGGTTTGTGTTTATATTATTTTTACTTGTTGTCAGTTTATTAAAAGATAACTTTTAAATTGTTGTGCAAATTTATCTTTGAACTGCGTCATGATACAAAAATAAAAACTACCTGACTTTCGATAGAAAAATAAAAAATGCAAAACAAATGACAAGATACGGCAGACATTAAATTATTCCAACGTTGCCAGATTTTAAAATGTGCCAATAGAATAAATTTTGCCATTTAAAAAATTGAAGCATTCTCTGATGTATTAAATTTATGAAATTTCCCATCATCCTACGTTATAAAATTCCGATTGTTCTAAGACCTACTCTTGTATTAAATATGTGTATATGTTTATTGACCCATTGGCGTGCAGTATAAAAATAAAATAAATCTTCTTGGCATACTTTTATATATATACGGTCAATGAACTCATACTAATTTATATTCGAATTTCATCCATTCTAGTGTATTTTGTGTCAATTCCGGTGCTTCTTTCCAATTCATGACACTTTCATATTTTATTTTTAACTTCACCCACGACTTTCTTGTTTCTATCTCCTGTACAGTTTCGAATTCATATTCAGGGTGTTTCTAATTTGTAATTAAAAACAAGGTAGAAGTGGTCATTTCCAGCATTTATTATGAATATTATTACATTTTACATCTTTACTGTTTTCCACTCAATTTATTAAAAAAATTGTAAATTATGGTGTTTATTTTTTTCCTCTGCAACTATTGGTACAAGATATCACATCAGCAGAGGCAACAACAGTGAATCAAAACACATTGCAGAATACAATACATTATTTAAAATTGTTGGAAACAAATGTAATGAAAACAACTTGTATATTAGAGTCCGTTTCAATAGGGAAGAAGCCACCTGAAGTTGGCGTACCGACCTGCGCATAAGTCAAAATCTGTCGAGCGATCGTTCCATGCCATTGGCGTTACAAGCGATATTTCATGCCGACAGCAATTAAATTGTTGACATTTGAGGTTGTGTTTGAAACAATCATTTACTGTCGAATATTTTTCATTTTTGAATATTTTAAGACGTTCTGCTAGTTTATTTGTGAGTGTTGTGTGTTTTATTTGATCTAAAACCATGCCTCCTACAAAACTGGTTGGTGTTAAAAGAAAAGTTATCCACAGTGAAGGCCGACAGATTCTTAAAAACGTTGCAACTTTTATGGAGTCTGAAACTGAACATGGAATCCAAATTCCTTTTAAAAAATCATCGGTAAGTCAAATAAGAAAGTATAATAATCCAATATATTACTCATGTCATTAAGATTGTTGTAAAATATATGGAAGAGTATACATTACTTCAAAAATAATTGAATTCTGTTAATAATTCATATAGTCTGCTGCACTTAGCAGTTATTTATATGGTTCTAATACTGCTAATTTTGTGTTACTCTACAAAATGTGAAAACGTTACGCTACTGATTTAGATTAAAATATCAATTTTTAAATATGGCGCTGGTTTTGACATCAAGGTCGCGCATCGACTGCAACTTCAGATGGCTTCTTCCTTATTGAAACGGACTCTACTATACTTAATACTAAAACAAAAGAAGATCTGAAGTGACTCAATTACAGAATAATTTTTTTCTACAAACGTCAAAAAATTACAAGGTACAAGTGACACTTTTTTTCGGATTTTTACTTCGCGCACTAGGGTGCATGTAAATTAACAAGACTTTTGTATTTCAATCTTTGAAAAAATGAAGCAGAATTTAAAATAATGATAAAATTTTACAATAACTTTAGTTAATATTTACAATATTAACATTAATCGTACAACCAGTACACGAACCAATATTTATTCCTAAACGAGATAATTCAGGTTCAGCTCGGGATATTGGGGGTTGAAACACTACTAATTTTTGAGGTAGAGGTGATACCATGTGATCCTGAAATTTCACAATCTAAAATTTTATTTGATATTGATAGAATCTGCGTTTGTAGAAAAAATATTGTTTGCATCTCGTACGCGAACTACTTTGGTGGACTCGAATAATTCAATTCTCGATCACCATTTAGCATTTTGCACACTAGATACAAAAACAACTATTGATTCCATTTATAATAAATTGTTATACATTTAAAATGCATTTTCCGCTAATTTTTTCTGATTTGATCTAAACCAAAATCTAATATTGTAACCGCAGATTCCACTTCACTTATTCGATGCTCTGTTACTAATTATAAGCAAACCCGACGAAGCCAAAGACATTTTAAAGGAACTGGAACTAGCGTCTAAAGATGTTATAAATAGATTCAATATAAATGTATGGTATTTGAGGATATAATAGAAAGTGGCTCGACGGTAATATCGTAAATGTCGTTAGGAGATTTTTTCCATTAAAATTCGTTTAAAGTTTCATGGAATCACGATTGACGCATTAGGTATATCAGATGATTATATTTTTAATGATGACATTATTGAATTAAAACTTTTTTACAAAATAGTGATAAACAAAACCGAATTGTTGATAAATAATGATTGATCAAGAATCTAATTGAGATAAATATACACTGTGTACCAAAAAGAATTTAACAAGTTAAATTGTAAGACCTATTTTTCTAACCACTTGTCTTCATATAACCGACGCCCCTATGAATAAAAATTCTAGCTAAGCCACTGAAAAATTACTACTTCACTGTTGAAATTACTAGATTCTGATTCTACACCTTACAACGGAAATCCTAGAGAGACTACCTCTCCACCCGTATCAGCACGCCTACCGGGCAGGCAGATCTACGGAGACTGCACTGGTACAACTGACGGAGGATATCCGAGGTGCCTTAGACAACCAAGAAACTGTAGTATGTGCATTTTTGGACATAGAAGGAGCTTTTGACAACACTCCACATGAGGCTGTCAAGAGAGCATTAAATAGAAGAGGTGTAGACAGCACAACATCCAAATGGATGTCGGAACTGCTCACCACCAGAGTAGCAGAGACGAGAACGAGCAAAGACATTGTCTCCATCTGCACAACCAGAGGATGCCCACAGGGAGGAGTAGCATCCCCATTAATGTGGAGTCTGACGGTTGACGAACTCCAGTGTGGTTTGACGGACCTCGGAATATCCTGCCAAGGATATGCCGATGATATTGTCATAACAGCCAGGGGAAAATTTGAAAACACCCTTTGTGACATCGTACAAAAGGGTCTGAACTATACAAATAGCTGGTGTAGGCAAGTGGGACTCAGCATCAACCCCACCAAAACCATCTTGATAGCCTTCACTAAGAAAAGAAAACTCAACCTCAAAACCATTAAACTTGATGGGAACGACGTTGAATGGAGACAAGAAGTCAAGTATCTAGGTTTGACTCTAGACAGCAAACTCCTGTGGAACAAACACGAGAAGGAGATTACATACAAAGCAAAAATGGCTCTAATGGTGTGCAGGAATCTGGCAGGGAGAAACTGGGGTTGTAACCCAAAAATCCTGAGCTGGATGTACACTGCCATAGTGAGACCAATTATCACTTATGGAGCCATTGCGTGGAGTAGTAGAACTAGCCTCTTGACGACGAGAGAAAACCTCTCTAAAATTCAAAGACTAGCCTGTATATGCATAACAGGAGGAATGAGTACATGCCCAACGGCAGCAATGGAAGTGATTCTCAACCTCACACCATTACATATGGTGGTGGAGAGTGTTGCAGAAAGAACAAGATACAGACTAAGTAGAGAGGGAATCATTAAAAAGAAAACCACCTCTTCACTTCTTAGAAATCAGACAACCTGGGACATGCCACAAGATGGTATGATGAAAAAGTATAACTTTTCAAAGAAATTCGTTACGGAATTAAGCAACAAGAAGGAATGGGATCCAAATACCATTACCAGACTTGGAAAGAATGCCATTCAATGGTACACAGACGGCTCAAAAGCAATAGAAGGAACTGGGATAGGAGTGTACGGGCCAGGAACCAAACACTCTGAAAGCTTGGGAAAAACCCCAAGTATCTTTCAAGCGGAAATTCACGCAATAAGAAAGTGTGCCCAGTTCAATATTGACAAAGGATATAGAAGGCAAAGGATTATCATAATGTCTGATAGTCAAGCAGCCATTAAAGCGCTGAGTTCCTGTGTAATCAGTTCCAAAATGGTGTGGGAATGCCTAGGCAAACTTAATGAACTAGGCGAGAACAATATAATCACCTTACTGTGGATTCCAGGACACACTGGAATAGAGAAAACGAAATAGCAGATGAACTAGCAAAGAGGGGGAGTGAAATACCCTTTTGGGGGCCGGAACCTTTTTGCGGAATCAGCTCCAATGTAATATTGGAAGAAATAGGTAATGCCGAAGAAAAGAGAAGATCTGACAATTGGAAAGATCTAGTAGGGCTTAGGCAATCAAAGATTCTTCTGGGTGACTACAACCTGTTGAGATCAAATGAATGCATAAGTCAAAGCAAAACTGCACTAAGAGTTTTAACAGGAATCCTAACGGGACATTGTCGCCTGAATGGACACCTTAAAAAGCTCAAAATAGTGGAGGAAGAAGATTGTAGATTTTGTGGAATGGAAGAAGAAACCTCCATCCACATACTTGCGAACTGCACAGTATTTCAGAATCCTAGGGCACAGTACCTGGGAGACTACTGGATAGAAGAGGGACAGTTACCTAAGTTGAGGCCTGCAGATATCCTAAAATTCCTCCGGGAAATAGGACTAAAGGAGCTACTAGTATCTGAGACTCTCCTCAGAAACTAAGTAGAAGTAAGGGGGCACAATAGATCTTTTAGGTCTCAGTGAATGTTACCCCAAAATACATACATACATACACCTTACAATTCTGGTAATTCACTTATCTTATCTTTCAAGAAGATTATTATGAATTATTATTGCAATGTAGTTTGTTACCATGATTATCACTAAGACATCTACAAACAATGTATCAATTTTTATACACTTTATGGTCCGTTGAGAATTAGTACAAGGACACTCGACATCTGGCACCAATTCATTAAGATTCCGCAGATCGATGTAGAAACAGCATTAGACGAGGAAAACGGGTTCAAGTTTTTATCAGAAAAATTAATATGTCGAATTTTAGATATAGGTTATTTCACACAAAGTGACATTAAAATTCAACGCAGAATCCGAAAAGTTAGTAATATACAGGGTGTTCTATAAATTTTGTGACCCATATATACCAATTTTCATGAAAATCGTGTGGGTAGTTTCCAATATCCAGAGCGAGTTTTAAGTATGACCGGTGTTTGCGCTGTTGTCAGATCTTTTCTTTTTGGGAAAAATAATTAACTTTGTTCTTCCAAATGGATCACTCTGTATATTTTTGAAATCCCTAAGAAATACTGAATATTTTTTTTGTTTTGGTTAAACTTTTTTACTAACTTACTGACAGTACTCAGATTGTTTATAAGTACACCCTGTTATATCAAGCTTTCGGTTAGATATCTATAATATGCATAATTTAAATTTTAATCCAAAACTAGAGCTGTTGATCCCGTGTAAATTCCACAATCCTTTAGTGTATTTTAAATGGGAAATTTTTACACTTTTGGGAAAATACTTATGCGCGATTTCATCAACCATTTTCTAAATTGAATTTAGGAATTAGTGATACCTAATAGAGATAGGAAATTCCTAATATCAGGATGGCTAAACAGTTTAGGAAATACCCAACTTGACATTTATCGGTTGTCATCTTGATAGATAGCAAGTCGAGACTGCGGAATTTTTATTGTTAGTTATTATTTCCAAAGAATACTCAACAACAAGAAGTGAAGCCCGGTGAAAATCCTTTGATGTTGAAGGGACAAAAATAAATAACCTTGAAGGTGACAGCTAACTCTGGCATACACTGAGAATCATAATAAATCCTCACAGCTTTACTCGAAGAACGCCGAGAAAAAGTATTTTAGCATAAAGTTGTGTTTCATCATATATACGAGGATGTACTTATTGATATCTAGTTAGACTAGACCAGTTCCATGCATAAACAAAATATTGCGTTACCATAGCAACGAACAATAACAAATAGTGTCAGTGTGAAGTTTGACGTCAAAAAAATAAACCAGAGTTGCGCAATAAATTAAAAGAAAAAAGATGTCCACCGAAATTGTGAAAATCGAAAAATTGGAGTATCGAGCCAACATGAAGTACCTGTATTTAAAAGGGTTATAAGGTATGCAGATTTACGAAGATATGCTTAATACCCTTGGTGATCAATGTCCTTCGTATGCGACCGTGAAAAATAGAACTGCAAGCTTCAAAAGAGGTAAATTTTCCATTGAAGATGATGACCGATCGGGAGAGCCACTTGCTGTGTCAGTCCCCGAAAATATCGATGCAGTTCATGACATGATTTTATCAGAACGTGGAATTGGGCTAAAACGGATATCTAAAGCACTGAGTATTTCATTCGAACGCGTTCATCATATAGTTCACGTCAATTTGGACAAGATAAAAATTACTGCAAATGGATCCCCAAATGTTTGAATGGTGACCAAAAGCGTGCAAGGGTAGAAGCATCGCGTTCGGTCTGTGCTCGATTTGAAAACGATGTAGACTTCTTAAACCGAATTGTTACTATGGATGAGACTTGGGTACATTTTCTATGATCCAGAAACAAAGCAACAATCGATGGAATGGCGACACTCTGGTTCTCCAAGACCTAAGAAGTTTTGTGTCCAAAAATCTGCTGGAAAAGTTCTTGCTTCAGTTTTTTGGGATTGCCATGGAGTAATCATGATTGATTTTTTAGATAAGGGTAGAACAATTACTGGAGATTACTATTCGACATTACTAACCACTCTAGGGGAAAAAATTAAAGAGAAAAGACGCGGAGAGCTATCAAAGGTGCTTTGTTTTTGCAGGACAACGCCCCTGCACTCAAATCTCATGTTGCCATGCAAAAAATTCGTGATTTAGGGTTTGAATTACTAGAACACCCCCCTTATACACCAGATTCACCGACTATCATCTCTTTCCTCAACTAAAAAAAAGTTTAAAAGGTCGTAAATTTTCTTCCAACGAGGAGGTAATAAAAGCTGTGGAGGTCTGGTTTGCAGAGCAAGAGGAAAAATTATTTTTGAAAGGTCTAGAGACGTTGCAGGTTCGCTGTAATAAATGTATCCAATTATAGGAGGAGAATATGTTGGTTAATAAAATATTTAGACACTGAGATTTTGTTTGGTTCTATAGTAGGCTAAGCATTTTTCAATATATCCTCGTATTATTTAGGAATTTTTCCATCAGTAACTATTTCTGCACTTTTCGTTGACAATATACATCTTTTGAAAAAATAATTTTAATCTACAAGCAAGCTTGAATCTAATTTGAGTCTGGAAAGGCCTACAGGTTATCGTATGACGACTAATTTAAAAAATGGCTTCCGCAGATTCGTTTTTTTCCGAAGTTTCTCTTCTTGTCTGTTGGTGTATTCTTTGTTATTTCGGAAATATGCGAGCTGTACTTTTTGTAGATCGTAAAGGTTTGATTATTCATCAGTGTCTGAAAATGAAGGATCCCGAATTAAAACAACGTAAAAAAAAACACTAAATTAAAATAAAATTACCACGTGTTGAGCAAAGACGCTTGTTTATCATGAAATTCATGAAGCATGTTGTATATTCCGTGTTATGATGTCAAATAAAATTAGGTCAATATTATCACGTTCAGCAGAATTGAGAAACGATGGATTGCTTTAAAAATTGCTCCCAATCAACTTTGTTGGGATGAACGCGTCCAATGATTTTGAGCCATTGGACGAAACAGATTTCTTTTAGCGTTTTCGTCACCCTGTTAAATTATTAGAGAAAATTGAAGTGATAAGTTTTGGCTTTTATCCTATGTATTATTAGCACTAGTCATCTGCACTTAAATTATTTGAACTAAACTGTTACTAACAGTAAGTTCGTGGACGAAAAAAATTAAAAAACTGATGAATAAACAAAGCAAGGCTCTCGACATAAATTTGAAAAATCCTGAGCCGTTTTCTTCTCCTATTTACCTAAGAATTTTGTAGGTTGGTGGAAACCGATTTGGCATTTCCCAGCTTAGGAATTATTTAATTAGGCAGAGCCTAAAATCAGGTTGGTGAAATCGGGCATTGAGTTAAATTTTCGGGGAATTTTTTTCAATAGACATTTCCGAAAGGTCCTTTACAGAGATAATTCACTAGTTGGTGATATTCAGTATGCTCCCAACATGGAAGGAGTGAGGGTGTTAAAGAAATAAAAAAATACAATCGTTATTACGTAACCTGTACATCTTAAAATTCATTTTTGTCAACATAATCATTTCAGACCAAGTTGACAATTTCTAACTACAATAAGATATTATTTTAGCCGAAGCTTGGCATTTTCTACAGTATGAAACACATCCATATTTCTCGAAATTACTAATTATTTTCACAATTGTTGACTTTGAAGGAATTGGGCGATTTTCAAATGGCACAATAAACAAATTAACGATTGCATTAGCCGAATGACCTCCAAGATACCATCTTATAATTTGTACTATTTCGCTGGTAAAGTATGTTAATGAAGGCATATTGTAAATGTTTTATTTTCAAATACAATGGCATGCGCTTCCAACGTAATCAACGTTTGTAGCGAAAAGACCTAGGAATAGCAGTTTAAATGTGAATTCTCTCTGTAAAAGACAATGTTGCCGGATGAAAGTATTCTGTTTAACCTATTGTGCATGGCTTCGAAAAAAAGTCAACGATAACGAGACAAAAATATCATTTGTACAAATTAATCTGCGCTTCTGGCAACAGCGGCTAAAATAGGGGGCAATGAGCATTCGGCCAGTCTCGGGAAATAAGTATACACCCCTAAGGTGAAACAAATTACACGCCTTAATGACCGCGCATAATTATTCTTTCTCTCTCTTTCAGCTGTTTTTCTGTCGTACTTGTGTAATCCGAGAGTTCCGATGTAATTTTCGCAATCTGTATATCAATTTTCTTAAAAGCTCAAATACGTGGAATAATAAAACAGAAAAAAAATAAACGACATTAAAGAGATGAATGATAACCAACGCTGCTTGCCTTGGGAAAGGTATGTGTGGGTTTTTACTGTTAAATTCAACTGGAGCCGCGATTCTTTGTAGTCGTTGTCAGTTTGGGTTTCCCTCATCGATTTCTTTCAACGTAGACGGATAAAATAAATATAGATTATATAAAACACAAATCTGATATTTGTTATCGATAAATAAAAGAACATTTAAAATAAATAACACTGTTTTGTTTTGTAATATTATAAGAAAATTTCTTTGTACCTTAGTTCTGTTTAGTGTTATACAGTGTGTACATAAAGTAACGTAATTTGCTATTATTTCGATTTCCGTTGGATTTACAAAAAAAAAGTTGAATAAAAGTTTTTTCAAATAATCCAGACCATCTGCATAAGTTGATGAGATGTATACAGGGTGCACCGTTGCTCCAAAATAACTTATTAACATATTTTTTTTAAATAGTACACAAATTACAAATACAACCGCCAAGACCGCACACGTTTAATAATTCCAAAGTTACATTGGTTTGAACCTAAAATTTAAAAAAAAGTAGTAGGTTTTTCTGTCATTAATATTAATTAATACAGTTTTACGTTTCTCGCCAAAAATTCCAAGTTTACCGCTAAAATTTCAGGTTTTCCGCCAAAAATTTTTTAACCAGCCCAAATTGTGACGGAATCCCCAATCATATTTAAAGGAACACTGGAAAAATTAAACATTCTAAATATACCAAATTGATCACACTATTGATTTGAATAAAAGAAGTTAAAAAACGGCTCTATTCCAAAAGATCCTGACAATTGACACATATGTTTTCAATACAAAAATACAACTATATCGACATGAACAAATTAACTTATGGTAATGATACGTTATAACGTCGTTACAACAAAATTCAATTTATAGTTGGTTGTTTTTATAAGGATCACCTTTTTCCTGTTTAATATGATTACGTAATAACTAGTACTATAAATGGAAAAAAATTCAAGGCTACTTGACTAACACAATGCTTAAAATTATCCGTGCAAATTTTAGTTTTAAATATTTAATGAAACTGTTTAATTTATCTTTATTTAGTTGCCTGATAAACCTGTTTTTTCATATCGGTATAAGAATTTTTAAGCCACAACAAAAAGGCGAAGTCTACCATAAAGTTTGACGGAGTGGGCACCCGTCCCCAAACCGGGAGGTTGTGAAGATTATTAAATAGTTATTTGTATGCCAAGGACTGAAAGTGCTGCTTTGTTGGACGAGTCTGAAAATTGCGAGACGAGTGAAACGAGTCGAGTCCAACAAACTAACACTTTCAGCTGTGGCGTACACAACATTTTTTTGGCGAAGTTTTAAATAAATCTACTAAAATAAAATTTATCCGAGAACATAATTAATTATTACGGAATTAATGAACAATTTATTTAATATTATTTAAGAAGCAATATTAATAGATTTTATTTATTTGCAAAAAGTAATATTAATTGTACCTCCAGGGCAATATTAATATGAGCCGGATGAAGAAGGAAATTAATAATAATTGAAAGTTGTGTCAATAAAACTGTCAACATTGACGTGGGTACAGTTACATGTTAAGCTGCGTCCTCACCGAGTCGACCCTGTCGATCGACAGTGTCGGGTTGTTGGGTAATAAATCGATCGACATGTCGAATTGTTTTCATGAACAAGACAAAGTCATAGCTTTTATTGAGGCATACAAATTAAAATCAAATCGATGGGATTCCAAAACTAATAATTATAAAAACAGAAACATGAGGCACGATGCCCTTATGGAAATTACTAATGAATCTTCGTCAGACATGTTGATTAGTCTGATCGACATCATTTCTGCCAACTCTGGTGTGGACGGATGCAGTTTTGTCGACTCGGTGAGGACGCAGCTTTGCATCGACATCTAGGAAGTTGTTAAAGCTGTCTACCCCAGAGCGTCCAGAAAGTGTTTTGTAGTATGGAACTGTCACTTTCAGTAGTCGTCAAAAAAAGATAATTTCAAAGTAGTGAAGTACTTTTCAGGGTAGAAAAATTTTTAGTCTTAAAATTTTTAGTCGTCCATCCTTTTAAGGCGTTGTTTTGCCTCCTTAAACGTATGTACATGTACACGTGCTGATGTAGTTGAATCATTTATTACCCCCGCAACGTCAATAGGTTTTTTAAAACCGCATTTTCGTCGGTTACTTGCTACTTCCATGTAATTATCATTCCATGGTCACTTTAATTTTACCAACTTTACTACTCATTATAAACTTATTATGGTAAAGGTGATAAAAAACAATTTATAAATCGAAAAAAGCAAATACACGTCATTAAGGATAGGGTTTAGGTCAGAATACTTTTAAATTTCCTATTAAGGATATGATACAAGTAGAGTCCGACCACAATAACTTTGGGATACCAAGTGGTCGCGGGTGTGGCGTATCAGCCAGTGGCGTTACTGACTTGCATATGAAAATATAATTTTCATACTAAATTTATTGTTAGGAATTTATTTCAAATATACATCAAACTTTATGGTTTTGGATACCTGTAGAAATTTACATAATGGTATCATTGGCTTTATGCAGGTAGGCGACGGGTTTAAAGCTGGTCCTTTTTTGAATTCATTAAATAATTTAGCAAGGAAGAAAACAATTTACCTAATCTAAAGTTAAAATATTCCAAACCTAAACAGTTTCACAAATGTATCTAACATGTTGAAATAAGAAACACTTCAGGCCCTTCAAGATTCAATTGTCTACAAGGACAATTGATTATTTTTTGACACTTAACATTGTATAAGAATAGAAGGGAATATACCTTTTGGTCGCCGTGGTCAGTTTTACCCAAATTTAATCTTTCACTATTCGAAAGGTACAGACCACTTGGTCGCCAAAGCTGGATTAAGGGTTCCAAGAAAATTATGGGCTTATTTAATTATTCTAATACTAATATTGGTTTGTGACCTGTCGACAAACAAAATAAAAATATTTTTCATCAGTTAGTTGTCTGCATTCTTACTGAAAACATTAATTTTTTATTTGAAAAGTGATTCTCTAACCCAACCTAACCACAAACATTTTAATTCTGCTTTTTATTCAGCGCATCCCGATATATTCAAATTTTTGGATGTAATTCTCGATATTCAGTTAAATACTTATGTGAAATTAAACAGTACACATATACCTAACAAAATTAAATACCTTTTTCTTCAAGCGTATAATAACATCTATATTATTTTCGGCAATACAGATCTTAGAAATAACCTATTCTTTTACTAGTAAAATAATGAACGCTCATTATTGTACTAGTAACAAAATAATGAGAAACGATAGCAAAGTCTTATTACGGGCGTTGTAACCAAGTAGGCAGGAACTGTCATTTAATTTTTATTTTATTTGATGTTTGTCAGTTTTGAAAAGTGTATTGTAAAAATGTCACAAGAACAAGAATTTCAATGTACACCTCCAAAATTAGTCTAAATAGCTAATTCCACTATTGAAACACTAATTCCGACGCAGTCACGAGAAGTGTATGATTTTGCTTAGAAAAATTTATAAAATGGTGCAAAGAAAATATTGTACGAAGATACATAGAAAATGTTATGCTTGCTTATTTTACGTATTTGTCAAGAAAATTTAAAAGTTCGAAACTATAACAATATTCAATGATTAAAACTCAATTAAACATCGAACATAATGTAAAAATGGAAAATTATACCAAATTAGCTGCATTTTTAAAGCGACAAGGAGAAAATTATACCGCGAAAAAATCAAAAGTATTAACAAAAGACCAATTTGATAAATTTCTTCAGGATGCACCGAATAATGTTTATTTAGCAACAAAAGTAGGTATGTACTTTCTTATTTTTTTTATTATCATTATATTCATTAAATCATTGACAATAATATCCTTTGGAAGATTAATATTTGGATTGACAACAATTAACATATTTCGAACTTAAAACGGCTTTTGTCTTTTCCGTCTCGGAGGTCTGCGGTTCGATTCTTAGCGCCAGCCGATTCTTTTTTTACTTATTTCAACGTTTGCATTATCTTAACGCTTGAAGGAAAAATAGTATATGTCACTCGGAGCAGAAGACACATTATATGTTTCGCCCAGTTTGCACATCCTCGGCTAACGCCTCGGCAGTGCAAGAATCTGGGCTCAACAATAATGATAGCCTTCTACTCCTTGTAACATAATGTACTATTAATGATTGATAACTACGGCGACCAAGAGGCCTACCTGATTTTAAAACTGGCGACCAAGTGGTCGATGACATTATGGAACCCCCGCTGACAAAACTGACCGCGGCGACCAAGTTGCCAACACCCGAATAGAAATAAGACTGCTATAAAGAACGAAATAAGATTTTATCTCTTGCCCATGGTTTTTAAGAGGAATTAGAACACCTTCCTCTGCTTCTTTTTGCAAAAAGTATTTATCGTAAGATAACGAAATAACCGAAGTATACTCCCTTTGACTACTTTCTCAGAAAAAATTCTACGGTCATGAGGGTGTTCGGGTGGTTGTGTTGTGGTTCGGCTTAAAATCCAAAAGTTTCATTCAGTGTCGGGTGTGAATTTTGTTTTAAAGAAATATTTAATATATCTATTTCTTGGTTTAGTGAGTTTAGTGAATTGTTATAGGTATTTATAGGAAAGTGTAGGTGAATTAGTGTAGAAAAGTATCATTAATATAATACCTATTTGATGGTGTAGTGGTTAAGTGGCGTCAGTGAATTGATATTAATATAATATTTATTTGTTCGTATACGTTAGGGTAAGTTTTATAATATAATTAATATTGAATGGCATTTTGGAGACCATTTGAAACGACAGTCCAAGATGATGCGCGGGATTATTGAATTGTGGATTTAAATATAAGAAGTTAGATAATCGAATGGTAATAATGGAATCTCGGCGTCTCGCCGAACTTAGACGCAAAATAAAAGGGTACCGTGATTCAAATAGAACTATAATTTATTTAGACGAAACTTGGTTTGATACGCATGATGTTGTCAAGTATGGTTGGGTTGACGATACAAAAAACTGTTCTTTAGATACTCCGTGTTCTAGAAGAAAACACGTCATTATTGTATTACAAATTTTATGAATTTTGTATGCAGGTTAATTGTTTTCATTCAAATTGATATAGTAGATTAACATTATTTCCTTCAAGGGGATTAAAAATATGGTTCATCACACTGACTTTAGTTAGACTTTACTAACAATTGTAGATTCGACATTTATGCTTAACAATTCTTCCTATTTTGCAGATACGACTTTTCTATTTTATACACAGTTAGGTACACATAAAGCAGATTCGACTTCTGGCTCTAATAATATATAAAAGAAAGTTCCTATGGTTGTGATGAGCCGAAAACCTGAACATCATAAAAAATTGTAGATACGACTTTTATGCTTAACAGGGCAGCATAGTGTAGGATAAAAAAAGTCATTATCACATCTTTTTTTACAAAGGATATCGATTTATTATCAGTAACCGAGTCATTATTTTAGACAAAATAAAATCTTTACGTCTTTGAATATTACATTATTTTGAATGAATAATTCATATACATTTGCGTATGTATAAACAACCAGTATACATTTTGGAATATTTTAAAATTTACTAACGTATTGAAAACATTTTTCAGTTATTTGTCTTCATACAATATTATCATCACAAATCATATCATTGAATATTAACGAAACTATACAGTGTGATTCATTAATAATTTATTTTAATCAAAACACTTGGTGGACGGATTTTTTTACAAAATTATAGTTGAACTTTGATTAGTTATGTCCACTCAGAATAACACTAGACCCAACCAAACTACCATACCTTCGTGATATATAAATTAGGGTTAAGTAACAGATGTTCTAGCTTTTATTTAAATTTCTAATTTTCTCCCGCACTGACTAACCTAACCTATTCCATGTATACGACACTGATAAAAATGGCAGTATTTAGGTTAATTTGCTTAAGAGAAACCACACCCTAGGGGTGAGTAAACTCGATAGAAATTAAATAGATCGATATAATTGCGCGTGGACATAATCTAGTGTTCATGAAAGTAATGACAAACTTGACATGTTTTATTCATAGATTTACTAAGTATGGAGAATGCCATTTATAAACATAATAGATTTATTGTAATATATATATTTAATGGTGGAAAAATAATATTAAACTAACAAAGAATATTGGAAATACCTGAATGGTAAATGTGTTTGTCCAGACTAATGGGTTAATTTGTTAGAAACTATTATCAAGTCTATCGATACTCCCTCTGGCGGTGAAAAATTGAAGGCCACGCATTTCCCATCCCATTTTAGTGTTAATTTCATTCAATTTACCTTTTGTGTCTTGTGTAAGTCCCTTGTAAACTTGGTTAAACGCCATGGAAGTTCTGTATTATAGAAAAATGTCCGGATATGTCATTTCAGGAAAAGTATACCTTTTAGACTAATTATTATTAGCTTATCTGAGGACTATATTATAGATATAAATATAGCCTCGTCAAAGTACACATGAGAAAAACTTTACGATGTTAGGCATGCGATTTTCCGGAAAATCGTCGAGTGAAAATTTTTGTTTTTGTTTTTTCGCTATAATTGTTTAAATATTAAATATACAGAAAAACTTCCAAATCAAAATTTGTAGCTGATGCATTTATCTACAAATTTTGTCTGAAAAGTTTTTCTGTAAATTGAAAAGTTTACGGGATAAAATTAATTTTAGTGGTATTCAATTCGTGGTTACGCGAGAACGGCCCAAGAGCAAAATTTATTAACCGCTCGACTTAAAAGTTAATAATTTTGGGGTTATAACATTCTGAAAAAATTAATAAACTCATGTAAAATGTAAGCAACTCTTAGATAGATATACTTTCAAATTTGAAAAAGTAGATTTTCTGATTGTAATATCAGTTTATTATAATTCCTATTTAATTAACACTTATCCCAGCGAAAATTCCTTTTGGATTTAGCATTGCAAATGAGCATAAAACATTATTATTATAAAAGCAAACCCATCAATATTTAGAATTTTAAACGAATGCCTCTTAAAAATCTGTTTTTTTTGCATGCTTAATTTTACTTGTTTTTTTAGACTTCATTCAATTATATATTTTTTCGAAATTAATATAATTCAATGAAACTTCACCACTAAACACTTTAAAGCATCTACTTTCGAAACTACTACTTATACAGTTTTTCTATAAATATCAAATTTTGTAAATAATTGACAATTATTTACAATAAATACTTAAATCAGAGGTCTTTCAGCAAACCTTCTATAACTTTTAATACCGTTTATGATATTATCTAAAAATTTGTGAACTTTATAATGTACCTATTTAGAAGTGTTCGCGATACAAAAGAACACACCTATGGCTCTGGTAATAAAGAGAAGGGAGCACAAATAAAGGTGAAAAAGCAGGTGAAGGGCGGCTTGAAAAAAATAATAATAACAACAACAATAATAATAAGAAAATATTAACAACAAAAATATTTAACAAATTACTTTAAAAATAGAGGCTGTTATTACAACAATAATGAAAATAAAGTGGGGTTAAAAAAATGAAGGTTCACGTGGAAAATCGTATGTATCTTTGTGAAAAATGCAGATACAAAAAAAAAGTTTCAAATAAAGTTGTGAAGATTAAACCATAATTTTTGAAGTACGCTTTGTTATATGATTCAATTTATTAATGTTAATTAGAGGAATTTGGTAAAAAAAACGACTTTTTAGTAGAGGTTTACGTGGAAAATCGATAGTACATTAAAAAATTTTAAAAAAATTATTTTTTTCAATGTATTTGTAGATACCCCATTTTAGAACACATTTCATATGAAATTTTTTTTTCTAAATGTCATTGTTTATTTACTATCGTAAAATTAAAAACATGAAAATTGATGTTGTTCAAAAATGCTACTAGGGAAATTTCGTATGTTTTAAAAACTAATGCTGATACAAAAAAAAATGTTCACACAAATTTGGTAGATAAATGTATTAGCTACAATCTTTGATTTGAATATTTTTCTGTGTTCTCATTATTTAAACAATTATAGTGAAAAAACAAAAACAAAAATTTTCACTCGACGATTTAACGGAAAGTCGCATGCATTACATCGTCAAGTTTTTCTCATGTTATATAATCACAACCCTTTTAAATACTCAATTTTGAATTTTCAAGTTTTTTGTGTTTTTTTCGGCAGTTTTTCAAAAAGGGTAGTTGAAGTTAAGAAAAAATATCGTTTTTTGGATTTTTCTAGTTTTGAATTTACTACAAATTCAATAAAAGAATCTAAAACCTTTGGTGAAGGAATCAATCACGAATTTCGGAAGTGAGAGCTGGATAATTAAGTTACTTTGTTGACAAGAATTTTGAAAAAATTGCGGGTTTTCCATATTTTGGATATGCGATTTTTCTTTTAAAATTTTTTGTAAAATTCCGACGGTCGCGAACTTTACCGTACCCGAGTATTAAAGAAATGGATACCAGAAGATTTGTAAACATAAAATATTTTTTCTTTCTCACGAATTCTACACACCGAATATTTTAAGACATAATTTCGCTTATAACTTCAAAACCGGACCTCGTATTATATTCTAGTCAACGCCATTCGATTCAGCATTGAATTTCTTATAATTACTGGTAATTTTATCTTTGACTAGGTTTATAGTATGGGCGTTTGTTATTATAACTATCAAACTAACACTGATCAAAACAAATTAAGTATCAAGGTTAAACAAACCGAAGTTTCAATTGCCATCCGTAAATATTCCTGGAATTTACTGGTCGTTTTTTTAGGTCGCTGTACTAGCAGATGTTTTAGAGTATTAATGAGACTTGGTAAATTAACGGAATTAAGTTTCATTATCATATAATATGAACGCACGATAATTAATATCATACGGCATACAGTGTGAACTTAATATGTGGATTAAATTGAAAATTCCAATTTTTGTACATGCGATGTTTTCATATTCAAGGACAAACTGTTAATTTTGAAACAAGAGAAAAAGCTATAATAAGTTACTATTTATCGAGTATACAGGGTGTTTTTTTTTCTCCCAAGCCCGTCTGACAAGTCTCCGATAACACTGCAGCCTAATGGCTTATTGTATTTTTGCTCATGCTTTCTCATAGCACCCAGTCCAGCACCTTTGTTCCCTGTACCAGTTTGTACAAGTTCTTAGTTGGGTGTTTGCTATATAGCTCGGCGTTTCCTTGCAGTTGGCCAAGTAATAACTCTTTTTTCACTGTCTCCGTTTCCCTACCGCATAATCTACATGTAAGGTGTGCATGACCAGTAATGAAACCTGTTATGATTCTCAGCTGATTTCTGCACAGTGTTACCAGTTCCGCTGTACGTTTCAGGCATGGTTCTTTTATAAAGGTTTGCCTTGGGATGTTTACCCAGAAATTTCTATGTTGTTCTCTGATCCAACTGTACAGATCCTCGTACAGTTTTCGGTATACCGAGAATCTGTCCTGGTTCAGGTTGCGTATCCTCTGACCCTCTTTTTGCAAGTTCGTCAGCTTTTTCATTGCCCTCTATACCCAGGTCAGCTTAATAATGTCAATGTTGTGAGTTAAATGTAGATGTTTGTACACCAATTACAGTTTCTGGTTTCCTAGTTTTCTACCTCATACCTACTTTACTATGTAAAACCATTATTTGTGTTCAAAATCTAATTTTAGGCCAGGAATATTATGGTATGTATTATTTTACATTTTTTTACTTTGGACGCGACGTGAATTATTCCTGATGATGACATCAACTGGTAACTTTTTTTGACGAAACTTTTTAGTGATATAGGCATATATCCAGTTTCGAATCACTCTATTTAATGATGGTTGTATCTCGATTAGCAAATACATAAGTATTATTTGATAGATAAGTAACTAATATTTATATTCCACAATTAAGTTCGGGTTAAGATTTATCTAAGGTTACAGTCGATAAACGACGACATATTAATATGTCAAAAAAATTGATAAATCTGCAAAGAGCAGAGGAGAAAATTTTAAATTCAGTGAAATATCTTATTCCAATGGGGGACTTCAGTCCCGGGTTGTCCAAACATGATAAATTTCCCTTCACCAGTTGTAGAAAAATATGAAATTTTTTGGGCTCAAAACTTGGATCTGTAGTAGAAAAGAGAACTGAAACTTTTCAAAATAATTTTACAAGCTATCTTTTGCTGACATCTGACAGAAAATCTAAACCGTTTTCTTTAGGCGCCTAAATTTAGCAAAGAAATCAATCAACAAGGGAGACGAACACGTGCTTTAACGTCTGCAATTGATTTTGGACAAACTTTACCTGGTAGATTATTCGGCAATTGAAACACCGGTCCTTAAAGATAAAGTGATAAGAAATCTAAAGTGGAATTCACTATTGCACTGTGATTTTTAAAACCTTTTTGACGAACTCCATATAAATCGTCAATGACGCTGATCAATTATGTAGTAGACGTACCGATATTGTATATTTGTCAGTTTTTAGTTCCATATAAAAATTATATTGTTAAAAAATATTTAGTGGCAACCGATTTGGCAACAGTGTTGGTACCAGTTTGCCAGCCAACACTGCGTGGGAATTTACAATAATTTATAACTGTAAAAAAACCGGTGTCTTTTCTATATGACCACTTCTGCACAGCAAATATTTTATATTAGATATTTGCAAAAACTTGTTGAATAATTGACAAGAAGGCGGAAGACAGAAATTAAAATGAAATATAGTAAAGCCGCTTTTAATTTACCACTTTTGGACTAGAAGCTTATAATTTATAGTGGCCGAAACGTAGTCTAGTTATACAGTTTGCGTAAATTACTTTGGAACCCTGGCCTCGGATTACACAAGTACGACAAGATATATGAAAGAGAGAGAAAGAATAATTGTGCGCGGTCATCACTTTGTTTCATCTTAGGGGTGTATACTTATTTCCTGAGACTGGCCGAATGGTACTTTACAGAGAGAATTCACTAGTTGGTGGTATTCAGTATGCTCCCAACATGGAAGGAGTAAGGGTGTTGAAGAAATAAAAAAATACAATCGTTATTACGTAGCCTGTACATGTTAAAATTCATTTCAGACCAAGTTGACAATTTCTAACTACAATAGGATATTATTTTAGCCATAGTAGCTTGAAAATAAAACAGCATTTCTTGAGAGAACCATAATTAATAAACTAAAAATCCCTCCCATTAATAAATTAAATTGAAAATATAAATTAAGTAGGTAGGTACCTACACCTATTCTAAACATAAAATATAAACTTCCTGAAAAAATAAAAATAAAAATCCATTCTAAAGGTAAACATAATTTTAATGAATAAAGTGCTCAAATAAACCACCTTCCTGTGCCAGACAATAACCAAATCTGTGATAAAGATTTGATCTCATATCTCTAAGATTATTTGGCGTAATGCTGGCACAAACGTGCTGTATTTTCACCCTCGAAAAAAAGTCAACGATAACGAGACAAAAATATCATTTGTACAAATTAATCTGCGCTTCTGGCAACAGCGGTTAAAATAGGGGGGCAATGAGCATTCGGCCAGTCTCGGGAAATAAGTATACACCCCTAAGGTGAAACAAAGTACACGCCTTAATGACCGCGCATAATTATTCTTTCTCTCTCTTTTAGCTGTTTTTCTGTCGTACTTGTGTAATCCGGACGGTTCGGATGTAATTTACGCAATCTGTATAAGTAAACTAAGAGCAACCTTACTATAATTTGCAAAAATATAGGTATATTATATTCACAATAAATTTTTTACTAAAGATTTATACCCACTAGTTGGTAAAAAAAGTTGATAATTTTGAGGAGGATGTGAATTAAAAAGTGGGTACCTACGTAAACATGTACGTTGAGGGAAGGATAAACCGCAGGTTGAAATTTTATTACGATTATTTTTTCATGGAAATATTTATGTAGTGATAAGATAAGAATAATCTAAATGATGTTTTATTATAAATTTGATTGGCTTATAGTGTCAACAGTGAAAATTTTTAATGAACAAGTTTAGAGGTTATAAATCTAATCCGCACAAAAATATCGAAGTTTTATAAAAAAAAGCTATATAAATATATATCTATGTTAAAAAGTATTTGTCAATAAAAATTTAAGAAGACTAACTAGAGAACCATGTATACATAACTTCCCATAAAGTTTGCGAAAAACATTCAAGATAATCAAATGAAAACAGCCACAAACTTGACCGATTTGTTCCTTCATGTTTTAGATATAGGCTGGAAAGACCAGCTGTAAAATTAAGCCAGGGTTAAACTAAATAAAAAACAAAAACTTTAAGACACGATTAAAGTGAAATAATAAAATGGGAGCGGTGTGTAGAGGTTTATGAGATTTGCTTCAAAATTTGATACATAAGTTGTAGATAAAGAAAATCTCTACAACTTTTGTACGAGACATTTTTCAACATAACCTCAAATTTTTTAGATAATGGCGGAAAATCGATTTTTAGTTTTTAATTTTTTTCTCGTGTAATAATCGTTTTTTTACATAAAATTTTCTGAACGTATACCTTCTTCTATGCTGAATGAACATGTTTTTTTTTAATTTAAAAAAAGTCACCCTATCTCCTTGTACATTTTTTTTTACTTATTTATAAGCCCCAGTTGAATTTCCAGCTGGTCTTTGCTTGTTATTAATTTATTTCTTCGATTTGCATTTGCTAATTTTGATTTTTATTGTTTATTATTATTATATTCTATTGTAGCTTTTGCAAAATATGTATTTTTTTGCTGAATGTATTAAATAAATAATTATTCAAGCCCTATCAGCATAGGTTCCTTCACACCAGTGAAGCATCTACATGCCAAATCATTTGACAGTTTTTTCGATTGTTTGGAACCGTTTGATCATCCAGCAAAAACACTTTCCAAAAGTGCTTTACCCAGCTCTGGTTGTCAGCAATAAAAAGGAAGGGCACCTATACTACGTCAGCATTTTAAAGACAAAATAGGTTTCACTTTTATAGACGATACCTAATTTAGGGCGTGATAAGAAAAACGTCACCTGTCACTTAGTAAATATTCCGAATAAATCGTTAGAAAGCCTGTGTTTACGCCATTATATTTATTTTAATGAATATAAAAATAAATTAAATATATTTTAGGTACAATTTATTTGAACGAAAAAGTTTTTGTTAAATTTATTTAGTATTTATTTAGCATAAATTCCATTTTATTTTGAAATACTTTTCCTGCGTACTACAGTTTTGCCAACGGTATTCTTAAGCATTTTAAGTGGATCTAAATTAAGTTGAATCAATTTAATAGCTTCAATATATTTATAAAACCAAATAAACAATGGAAGGAATAATAAAATAAAATACACCAACCTTGTATTCGGTAAAACAAATCTGTGAAATAAAAATTAACACACCTCACACACCGACGTCGGCACGAAAATGTTGTCTGTAGATTTTCAACGCGGCGCTGTAGCCTCGATATGCGAATGATGAACTCGCTAGTCAGTTGTTGGGAAGAACCAGTAACTTTGGCGAACAATATTCTATGATGCAATTTAAAAAACATTGAATTTTCTTATCATCAATACTATTAATAATACTTATCGTACAAAAATACAATTACATGTTGGTGTACAGGGAGATATTAAATTGCCATAAAAAATTCAAATGTCCACATGTAATATCAAGCTATTAGGCCAGTCGGTAGGGGAAATTTTAGACCAAAAGTACAAGTAATTAGCAATACAGCTGATTTTTTTTTATAAGTACCTTAAAGTATGTAGATTAATATAAAAAAAAGTTTACCAGTCTATCGATTTCCAAAATTAAAAAAAAAATCAAATTTTTTTTTTCGAAATTCTTTAATATTTCGCGCTTGGAGGAAGGTAGAGAAAAATGAAAAACACCACCATGTAGGGGATGTGTTTTTCAATAAAAAAGGTCTGTTGCGTTCTTTTCGTCCGAGCAATGGTTTGTCCGGAATAAATTCGGTAAACTAAGTATGTGTTCCGCATCCGCGCGACTCTGCTGCACTGCGGAAGACCTACTTTCTGAATCGCAAAAAAAAATATTTAATCAGAATTTTTTTTTATTTTTGGTAAGAGTCAAGGTTGTAAATAATAAATAAAAGGTAATAAATTAATTTTTACAAATTTTTATTGGAGAAAGGTATGCAAAAAATTATATCTTAAAATTATAAATTAAACATCTGCATCTTGTGAATTATAATACCTGTTTTCATTTATAAAATACTTTATACCTGGATACTTTTATACCTTTTCACTATATACATTCTGTTCGTTGAATATTCATCTTTATATTACAGGAGTATCAAATTTTATTTTGAAAAAATAAAGAAGATTCCTACCCGAATCTATAAAAATTGCTATTTTCGCTTATAATACAAAAAATCATTGAATCCAAAAATGTATGTAAATTAATTAATTTTGTAATTATATATTCTTGATCTTAGAAGTTTCCCCAACATTTCTAGGCAAACCCCATTAAAATTACTTTAGTTTTATTAAAGTTACAGTACTTAATATAAATATTTTCTTGTAAATTCAAGATTCCTAAAATTTACAAGATAATGAAAAGTGTCGTATTTCGTAATTAGGAAAAATCTATTGTCCGTAAATTTTATTTATTAAAGAGACCTTCTAAATAACAGTTTCCATCGTTCGAAAAATTACCCCCCTACACGGTAGTATTTTTTATTTTTCTCTACCTTCCTCCCAGCGCGAAATATTAAAGAATTTCGAAAAAAACAAGTTTTTTGATTTTTTTTTAATTTGGGAAATTGTTAGACTGGTATACTTTTTTTTATATTAATCTACATACTTTAAGGTACTTATAAAAAAAAATCAGCCGTATTGCTAATTACTTGTAGTTGTGACCCCTATCGATTGGCCTATATAGAAAGTACACAACTTTTTCGATTTCTCGAAAATATTTTGTTAACTCGGTATCTGGTCTTAGGAATTTAATAATAAAAGTTTATAAATCCCTCATTGTCCAGTAAACAGAAACAGATCCGTAGCCGGTAAAATTTAGATACTAAAGCTGAATATTATTTCACCAGCCAAATATTTCAGTTGTAAAATAATAATACTATTAGGCATTATCTGCGTTATTGTTATCTTATTAACGACTACCTTCTGTGAGTTTTTCTCTTGTTGGTGCTAAGTTAAAACGAAATATCTTGGAATTGGGTATACTTAAGAGCCAATGCGGTGCGCCAAAAATGATTTAGGGTGGGCAAACAAGAACGGTCGTCGGCCACATCTAAAGCAAACCCATATAACATGTTACTAAAATTTAGCACCCAATTTGGGAAAAACGAATTGCACTACAAACTTTTTCAGAATATTTAGCTTATAAAATAGAAGTGGGATTTAATCTACAAAATATCCACAATCTGATGTGATGGTGACTGGAAAAGGCGTACAGGTGTCAGACTTGCCAGAAGAGCGAGATGGGCATGGGCAAGTAAGGCATCAGGCTTATGAGCGGGTGAGATAGATGTACAACACAAACGTCAGGTCCAGCACTCTTGGTACCTTGAAGACGAGGAGCTGAGCAGGATGTAAAACGCTGTAGTGTTAGTCTATAATATCCAAAAGAACATTGAATGGGGTAAGGGTTTCGTAGTTGAGGACTCCCGGGTTCGAATCCCGACGGTTTAGCTTTTTCAACGTAGAGAAAATTCTGCTTAAAAATTTTGAATAAAAACATCAAGCTTTTGTTGGAATCTCCGGCTGCGAAAAGTTACTGCCAGACGTTTATTAACGGGTATTGCATCCCACGCGAATTTTAGGGTCAATGAAACTTATCATGTGGTGGAAATCCGCACTGGATAATCTACAGAAGTTTTAGTATGTGATTCCGTATTCGATGGAACCGAAATCTTCTCGTTTCAGATTCTAATCAATAAATGAGTCCCATTATATTGTCGAACCCATACCCGTTTTTCCTCGATGTTTTGGGTTCATATTGTTTAATTTAAAAATCATCATCATTGCTGCTTTCATATAATATTAACATCGTCATTTTATTGAAATGATAAATTTATTTCCTTTAATGTCTCAAGTGTTACGTTTAATCTCACAGTTTTTAATTTTTGAGGGCAAGAGGCATCCCATAGGCAATCATATTTTTAAAAATTCACATTTTAAGTCTGAAACCGGTTCTGCTTCTACTTATAGATTTCTTTATCTCGCAGACAAATTGTGAAACGTTGCAAATTAATTCTACTCACAGCTGTACACAAAAGTGTGTATCTTTGTTATCGTTTGGTAGATCTTTTTTGAAAATGATATTTATTGCTTGAGAATTGATTCAATTTCTATATTAACTTTTCACAACTCCCTCGTATTGTCAAAATATTTAGTTCCAAATCCTCACAAATTCACGATATTTATTTTGTTACTTCGCTTAACCTTGATCTCTGTGGTCCAAAAACTGGTTTAAAATATCTGCCGTGCCCAGTTTAAAATCATCAATTTTATAGACGCCTGCTATTTAATCATTCGGTGTTGCCTATATCTGGCATTTTCATTGACGTCACGAGGTTAATTGGGAGTTAAAATACACTTGAAGCGATTTCTCGATGTCTGAACCATGTACAGATACAGACAAAAAGTTTTAGCTCATTAGATGTTATACCTAATTATCTTTAAACTAACTCTTGTTTACCAATCATCATTATTTACAATATAATTGTTAATCGTAATTTTGTTTGAAATACTTATTCAAATTGTTGGTATAAAAAATATTTACTCTCTTTTATTGAATAAAGATAAGACAATATCAGATAAATACCAAAGTACCATTCAAATGCTTGCAAAGATAAATAAGGAGTAGCATTAAACATACAGATTTACCGCGAAAACAGTTTAATGTAAAAAATAATTCAAATCTACAATTGTGCGTGTCTAGAACAAGTATAACACTCCCTTCGTGTTTTATTCTCAAGAACTTGTCGTTGTAGTGTTAGCCTTGGACGAATTTTAACATGCAAACCACAATTAAATGTATTGGAATATTGCCCGCTAGAGATACTTCAACTTTTTAGAGGACTAAAGGTGTCTACGCACATAAATTATCTAATATCAATCTTAAATCATAGATGTTTAATATCATTTATTAGTTTTTAAAAATATCATTAGTTACATGTGTGTGAAACGGGTATCAGTGCCATCTATGAGTGAAAGTCTATACAAACTTAATGTATTCTGCAAAATGGATGGATCACATATTAGTATGTAAAAGAATCAGTAGGTGGCGACAGATTCGATAATATAACAATAATCATTAATTATCAGTTCTAATAATTAATTGTTTCATCCGTGGAACAGATATAAATTTGTTTTTAAAAAATAGAATCTCTACTAATTCTATTATCGAATTTAGTAGTTGACGCCATCTTTTAAATAAAAACAGAGTTAGTTCCGTTAACAAAGAAATCTGCTAAAGTTGAATTTTAAAATTCTAGATGGCACTAGCAATTATTTATCGTGTTTTCAATCAATTATGTCATACCATAGACGCTCTATTAATTTTTTGTACGTGGGAAGTTTTAAAAATAAAAATATTTTTACCGAGTAAGCTTTATTCATTTGAAGAGTTGACAAAGGGACTAGAAGTGCTCAAAAAGAAAACGTTAACGTGTTCCACATATAATAGAGAAAGCTAATGTAAATTTGAATTATTACTACATCAAATACTGTTGTTTTCATAGCGGTCAATAGGTAATTAAAGAAAAAAAAAGAGTAAGAGAAAGAAAGTAATAATTCTATAAATAATTATATGTCATTTAATTGATTAATTAAAGTTTGTAGCCTGTAAATGAAATAAAAAAGTACTCGTGCTCTCCTTAACTTGAATAATTTTAATTTTCAAAAACCAAAAATATTCGTAAATAAAAATTGTTTGCATCTATAAAACGGTAGATTTTGCTTTGTAAAATATTCAAACAACACTAAAAACGACTAATAGATCTAATAGATCTAATAGATACAAATTATACTTATTTGTCTTTGAAAAAATGTAGTTTTTTTATGTTTTTTAATAAGTACCACAAAAACTTTCAGATTTTGCTTATATTTAATAGTTACAAATTATACTTATTTGTTTCAAAAAATGGGAAAAAGTAGCTTTTTAATCTTTATTAATGAATACCACAAAAACATTCAAAAAAACGACAGATTTTGCCGTTTTATGGCGCAGAAAACCTACAAATATTCAAATATTTGTTTCATGTTGGAGGTATGTCCACATTTGAGAAGAATTTTAAAAAACATACAGTAAAGACGATTACAGCTCAAAATATTGTCCGTTTACTTCAATACAACAAACCATCCGATTTTTAAAACTTTTTCAATACATTTTGCAGCATCCCTGACTGCTTAATTCTTCTTATCTCTGTGGTAATACTATTTTTTAATTCCTGAATATTGGCAGGTTTTGTTTTATAAACGATATTTTTTAGTTGACCCCACAGGAAATGGTCTAAAGATTCATGTCGGATGATCGCGGAGGCCATCTTGCTGGTTATTGTCTGAAAGTTTCCAATAATGGAATTTCCACTTTAAAATTTAATTGAAAATATTTACTTACAATAAATCGCCTAATATTTCAGTTCATACATTCAGCTTTTCTGGATATTCTGTGTGGGATTCACGCATCCAACGGGGATTGTTACGTTGCCAGTATCTATGCCGATTTATGTTTCCGTTAATAAAAAAGTGGCCTCTACGCAAAACATAACACATTAGGTACCTAATTAAAAAATTGGGATCGTTTTGATTGTAATTTTTCTGCAACCTCTTCACGTCTATCGAAATCATCATCTGACAACTCTGGATGTTTGCGAAATATCAAGTTCCCTGGATTTTTGTCCAGTATTCAAGTGTAGATCTCGTGTTCTAACAGGGCAAAAACATCTGAAGTTTTGTTTTCAGTTGATTCTCTGATTTGGATAAATTTCTTACTGAACCAGTTTGGTTAAACTTTTAGTTACTGACAGTATTCAAATTTCGGTTAGAATGTAAATTCTTGTTGACTTCTACGCATATCATAATATCATTAAAATCTCAATTCGTTCTTTTTTAGATGTACGTAAACGTAAAAAGTGATATTATTCCTTCTAATTATAACCCAGAATGGTTGGTTCTATATTTTCATATATACCAACCCCGTTTGACTTGGAAGTGTAATTCATTGTCTGCGGGGCATATAGCCCAAGAAGTAGATGTTGCGTCCTAGTGAACGGTCTACCCTTTGGAAAATAATTTTCTCATTTGTAAGGCGTTTTAATAGTCTTAGTGCCAATTGCACCGACTTTTTTAAGTGAAGCTTAGGTTTAAGGGCCACTTAAAGTGAATATTTTTGTTGTACCGTATGTCAAACTCAATTTAAACCTCCCTTAACCTAAGCTGTCAATTTCGGAGGCGGATATTTGTTCGTCCAAATTATTTTCACACAATGGACAATTTAACTTTTAGATTTTACAAAAAAACTGTTTTGTTTATTTTAAGTTTTTAAGAAGATAGTCTGGAGTTTCCTGATGACAGGTAATAAATCCAAATATACACTGTGGGCCAAAATAAACGAGTACATTTTTTAATTGGAAATATTTGTTTTGTTTTTTGGGCGATTTATTTTCTTTTTGCAGGGCTAATAACCTAGCATGTCCTCAACATGTCTATAAATTTGAAAACAAAAATAATGTACAGTGTCGGACTTATAAAAAAAATTATATAACAGTGCATTTGAGCTCGTTGCAAATGAAAACTGTCTTGGCTAAAATTGTACTAATATGCTTTTTCGGTAGATAAACTATCCAGAACACTTTAGTTAAAAGGAAATTTTCTGAAATTACCGGATTCGCGAAATACCATTTTTTTATTAAATAATGGTGGCCACATTCATAATATTTTACTCCAAGTTTTAAAGTTACTAAACTGTTTTCATAAATGTGTTATTTGTTAAAATGTTATTTAATAAAAAAATGTTGTTTCGCGAATCCGGTAATTTCGGAAAATTTCCTTTTTACTGAAGTGTTCTGGATAGTTTATCTACCGAAAAAGCATATTAGTACAATTTTAGCTAAGACAGTTTTCATTTGCAACGAGCTCAAATGCACTGTTACATAATTTTTTTTATAAGTCCGACCCTGTACATTATTTTTGCTTTCAAATTTACAGACATGTTGAGGACATGTTAGGTTATTAGCCCTGCAAAAAGAAAATAAATCGCTCAAAAAACAAAAAAAATATTTTCAATTAAAAAATGTACTCGTTTATTTCGGCCCACAGTGTATGTCTATTATAATAGTAGTTACTCACTTAATACTTTGTCAAACTAAGTTTACAGACCTTGTGTTGAACACATCTGTCGCTAAAGTATAAAATACCAAGATTATATAGGTACGTTCTTGTGAAATGCTTTTAGGAACAACAGCCTTAGTCCAATCAACCTGTTGCTAACTTGTCTGAGATATTTTGCGAGCTCAGGTTTTTTGATGACTGTTGCACGTTTTATGCAAATTGATGTAGCTACAGCTAGCAGAACCATAGCAAAAGTATCCAGGGAGTATCCCAGATTAATCAAAATGCCAACAACCCAAAGAGAGATCCTGACACACCAAGAAAAATTTTGAGAGACATTTTGCATATACAGGGTGATTGATTAGTGTGATAAAGTTCAGTGCCTCCTTTGTCCTTTGAGATATCAATTTGAGGGTTTATGGCCATCATCAGTCTTCACATTTTTAAATTATTTACAATCTTACAGGGTGTTCCAGAATGCTGCGCTATATCAAAGTTACATTTTTTTAAATGAAACACCCTATATTTTATCGCATATTTGGAATCAGCTTGACCTCCCCATCACAATAATTTAGGATTGTGTAGGGTTCTACCGGGTATTTAAAAAGTTATAACCAATTTTCCATAAAAATCGTAACAAGTTCAATACCCTGTACAATGTAAGAAAAATTCAAGAATGAAAATCTGTTGCGGCCAAAGTGTTCGAATAGTAGTAAAAATTCTGGACAATTATTTATTTCGTTAATATTCATTGAATCTGATACAGGGTGAATCAGAATAAGAATACATTATTTTCTCGGTTTTTTCAAATGGATCACTCTGTATTTTATGTGAGAATCGAAAAGTACTACCAACATACTTCTTTTTTTATATAGCAATCCCTATACCTAAAATTATTAATTCTTGAGATATTTTTTTTTCTATGCAAAACATTGATTATAACCAAAAAATATAGTCCTACTACATATCCCACAATAATACCTCCCCACACATTCAACGACCATCTAGTATGACTGTGTGTCACTATGTGATATGGATTAGTTTATGAATAATAGTGAAAGATGTGCCTATTAACACAACCATTTTTATGAAACGTGGCTCCTTACACTTGTGTGTGGGTTTTCAGTAATTGCCATCAAAACATTAATTTCATTTTCTTCTGTCACAGAAGTTTTTGTTTTGTAGGTTGACGTCTTTCAGGAACACGTTCATGGTATTCTCTTGCTGATAGTAAGGCGTTTTTATTGCATTCTCCCAATATCCAGATCATATCAATCATTTCATCACTAGTGAAATTCATTTTTCAAAACACCAAAAAATGTACCAAACCGCTAAATCAGAAAACACTAATGTACCTACTGCCATGTCATGTTATTGTCAAATATTAGTTTTTGACAAATCAATCACACCCAACTCACAATAAATTATTAAATAATTAGATATAATCAATGTTTTGCATAGAAAAATCAAAATATCTCAAGAACTAACAATTTAAGGTATAGGGAATGCTTTATAAAAAAAGAAGTATGTTGATAGTACTTTTCGATACTCTCATAAAATACAGGGTGATCCATTTGAAAAAACGGAGAAAATAATGTATTCGTATTTTGATTCACCCAGTATCAGATTCAATGAATATTAACGAAATATATAATTGTACAGAATTTTTACTACTATTCGAACACTTTGGCCGCAACAGATTTTCATTCTTGAATTTCTCTTACAATGTACAGGGTATTGAACTTGTTACGATTTTTATGGAAAATTGGTTATAACTTTTTAAATACGCCGTAGAACACATCACAACCCTATATTATTGTGATGGGGAGGTCAAGCTGATTCCAAATATGCGATAAAATATAGGGTGTTTTATTTAAAAAACTGTAACTTTGATATAACCCAGCATTCTGGAACATCCTGTAAGATTGTAAGTAATTTAAAAATGTGAAGACTGATTAATTGATATCTCAAAGGACAAAGGAGGCACTGAGCTTTATCACACTAATCAATCACCCTGTAGTATGAAATAATTCACCATATAAATAAAAAAATCACAATCACACCCAAACCAAGCAAAAATGTCATAAACAAATAATGACAAAATGGCATATAAAGTCGAAATATTGTTACGAATCACTTAAATTAAACTAAAAATTTCCTAGAATGTGCATTGATGCCAAACTGTACTTAGCTAAGCTGACCTTTAGTTGACATGGTTATATTTTTAAGGGAGCCTTATATTTTAAGCTCTACTTAGTTAAGTACATTTAAAAAGTGAGTCGGTGCAAATGGCCCTCATACTGTTATTTTGACTTCTATTGATAACACGCTTTACTATGACAATTGTTACAGGAAACTGTAATCAAGTAAATAACTTCAAAACCGAGTTCATTATTATTCCGGAAAAATAAAAGATTTGACAACAATGTAAATACCACCAAATATTGGCCATATCACACCAAAATCTATAAAAATCGAACTCACTCTGTATAGCAACAATTACGGTTAAATGTGTGTAGGTTCATTCTTGTAATTCGCCTCACTAGAAAAATAGACCAATTTGCTCCTTTTTAATCTCTACTATTATTTAGTCGCCTACATACACTTGTGTTTAATAACCAATGAATTTATTTCGCGACGACAAATCGCGTGTGCGCGTGTAGCCTTAAAATTGTAGTCGAAATGAATAATTAGGTAGTTTTTTGAATAAACAATGGGATGTAGTTACCAGTGATGCTGGAAAGCTGTTACGGGTACAGATATTTGCCCCATTGTCTATATAGTTAGTCAATAAAGTATAAAACTTATTCATATTTTATTTGTAATGTTTTTGGAACCATCAATTTTATCGAAATGGAAAAGCGAAATTTGAATTAAGTCACTTAATACCCTTAAAAAGAAAATTATCTACGCCAGTGAATCATAGTATAAGCCTTGACCTGAATTTACAGAAATAAGGGTATTTCCAGGATTCCAACTGGAGGTCGTCGTAATAACGAGCATGCGCAATTCCATTGCGTCGATAACGAACAATGGACATTATTCGGAACAGTGAAATCATAAAATTTTCACTTTTTCATCTTGTTCGTCCTCACCATAAAAAAATAAATAATACTCGCTACCAACTAGAATTTTGTTTGCGTTTAGTTTAAATTGAAAAATGTTCCATGACTGTTAGGCTATGTATTACTAACACACACATCATGCATAAAAGATAGAATCGCTGCTTCGTCATGCTGGAAAATTTCTGACTAGGAAAAAGCGAGGCGATGGTAAAAGAGACGGGTTTTCCTGCAGGAAAACCACTTTCGTAAATAAATATATGTATGAATGAGAGTGGGCTAGAGGAAACCATATTTCACATGATACCGGATAACATATTCACTGAGCGAGTGAACATCATCATCCCATCCAGGGAACAGGTGATGCACCCAGGTAATTCTGGATAAATCATCTGGATCACCGTGGATCCTAAACAAACCATGGAACTGGGGCTGGTATAAATGGACCTAGAAAGAGAATGCTCTTTAGTTATACGTCTGTGTTTCAAGCAGATAACTATCACCAATCCAACAACTACGTCTAAACTGGTGAAAAGCTGTAAGGAATCTTTTAACATGCTGGCTAGAGACAACCTAATACGGGTCCCGGTACATGAAGGGATTGCAGGTAATGAACTGGCGGGCCAGTTAATTAAAGAAGGTTCTGAAGGATAGGTCCGGAACCACAAAAGATTGCATAAGAGGGGAAATCGGGAACTGACTTCAGTTCAAGTGCCTGGGCTGTTGAGCACAACCCAAATGAATGCGAGTATAGGCATAAAAATATCAAGTATTGTTGTGATTTGGAGATAAAAATGGGTCTATTCTGTGCACGTCTGTAAGATATTCTGTAACTTTACAGGGGAATTGCTATTCTGCGTACAACTGTATCTTACAGGAATCTTTAAAATAGTTACAGATTTGGTAAATATTTACGTGTGTATTGACTGCTGTCGTTGGAAATGGAATATTTTTGTACAGTTTGAGGTTGTCTCTGGTTATTTGATTAAAGTTATAGGTTAGAAGTATCGAAATTTGACGTACAGTAGTTCAAATGTCTATCTGTAATTCAGTGAGTTACAGACAACATCACAGAATCCCAAAGTTACATATTCTGTAAAATCCCATTTACAGAACTTTCGTTAGCTACAGATTCGTAAGCTATTACGAAAAACACAGAATCGACCTAAAAGTTTGTGATTGTTTGTAAGTTAATCGGATAATTAGGAACCGAGGAAATTTGGATAAGCCGGAGAATTAGAAATTTTTTTGAAAATTCGTATTTTCGTCATTTTTCAATAGTAAGAGGTTTGAAATTTGGTAAGGACAAAGGAAGTCCTTCATATGTGCGAATAGCAGACGCCAGGCGACGGTTACTTTTATGCGTTATCGATTTTAAATTTTAAAACGGTTTTGAAAAGTATAGATGTAGATCAACAAAACGTTTATTTTCTATTTGTAATGAAATTATGCCAAGTCGAAGTAAAAATCAGTGGTGGCTCGTGAACTTTTTAAGAGAGGAGGCTGGACATAAAACGTTTATGTAGAAATATACTCTATTAATCCAATTAATTTAACCTTTGAGCAGCGACCGTCCCAGTTACTTCAGTGATAAAATTAATTGTTGCCTACCAAGAACCAGCGTGGAGGTATAGAGTTTCTCTTGCCAAAAACCTTTTTTGGTTTTTTTATTTTTTGGGGTTTTAATTTTTTTTTGGAATTCTTCAAATTTTGTTTTTTTAATTAATTTTATCAACTTTTTTTATATATTAACGTAATCCTACGGTCTTTAGTTTGCGAAAAATGATCAATAATATTATCATAAAATGTATCATTTTGTTTTAAGCGTTTTACTAAATCTTTTTCAATAGATATTAAACTAACATTGTATACCTAAACGATTTTGGCAGGTAAGTTTTAATTCGTTTGAGAGTAGAAAATGATCTCTCCACCGATGCCGACGTGACAGGAATGGTGACTGTCAAAAAAAGTAGTTTATAAAACTGAGGTACAGTCAAACCTCGATATAACAAATCTCAAGGGACCAAACCGAAAATTCGTTATATCGAGTATTTCGTTACAATGAGGTTCGTTATATTGAGGTTAGGTTAGCTGAAAATTCACTACATCGAGGTTCACAAACGTGTGTGAGTGACGTGACTAAGCTTTGTCGATACACGATTATTTTTTGTACTGTACGTTTGTTTAAGTTCGTTATAATGAGGTGCAGTCGAAAAACTTCAATTCATGTAAATCGGAAAATCGAATCTCAATTTGACCTTTAATAGTATCTAAAATTTCATAAAAAATTTGTTTATAATGTAGTTTCTTGTCTACCAAATTATATGCAACACGCAACACGATGTGCTTTGCCACTCGTATTCTGTATTCGTGTATCATCGCCACCGGTAGAGGCAAGAGTGTTGCCATTTTCGCTATTTTTTACGGTATTAGCAATTGGATTAGTCGAAAAAACGGCAACTGTGTTGAGAAACACGTGTATTGAGATGTTTGTAGAATCTAGCCTCGGAGCATTGTTGTCAGACTCAAAAATAACTAGTGAAAACGGGGAATTAATTGTAAAATTTGAAAATTATTAGATAAACAGAAAATAAATTGAAGAATAATCAACAAAATATTTCTGGTGCTATTTGCTGGATAAATTGTTGAGGAGCCCGAGCCTCCTTAACCTCCTTCGAGGAGCCGCCACTGGTAAAAATAGTCCCCTTGCTGTCCTTTTTCAACCACCAAAATTAGAAGTTTATATATTTTTTCCTCGAGTTAAACTTACGTAATATTTTCTATACAAATAACCGTAAATAAAGTTCTTCCGTACACAACTCACATATTAAAGCTTCCCATATTTTTGGTCAGTAATTCGACCTCTTTGATGTCAGTGAACCTTCTTGTACCTCAACCGTTACCTTCATTGTCACACTTTCACTCCGTACTGCGTTCAGTGACTTTTAGTAATGCCGTTCCATTTTATTTTCGATGAGCTTTTAGCCTTTTAGTTTGTACATAACATCGAATAATAGATTTAATAGTTAAGTAGCTATCAATACAATTGACGAGCGCTCACTACGGATGTTTGAAAATAAATTGTTAGATCTCTTTTATGTTATAGGTACCATATAAGTCTTATTGAATATATATTTGAATTATTTCATCAGATAATAATAAAGTTAAAATGTAATTATTTAAAAACAAATTAGAAAAAGTAGGTATGAAGAATGAAATTTCAACGTACACGAATTACAAGTGAAATTTACACAATTATGGTACCCAAAATTTATCGAAATTAAACAAAATACAGTACAGTACAATACAGAACCAGCAAAAGAGTCCATCGTGGTCGTTGATTTTCATAATTTATTGAATCGCAGCCTGACAAGTTTTACCTCAAAAATTGATCCAGACAAGTAAAATCATAAGAATTTATGTGTATATGGAAAAATCGTAAAAATAACGTTAAATAGCAGGAAAAAGTATCTAATAAACAAGTGGACCAGTGGAAAGAATCCTTCCTGTAAAAAGAAAATGAATCGCTCTTTAAGAAAAAGTTATTTTGAATAAATCTTAGTACAGTTTCCTGTAATATTGTCGTATTTAATAGAGTGAATGTATCAACAGATGTCAAAAGAATAATTATAAATATTCAACACTCTATGAATTTTTGAAAAATAATATTTTTCAAAAATAGTGGCCGTTAAACTAAGGAGCAACAACTACTTCCCGTGCAATATGCACCGCCGGATATTGAATTACACCCCAAAGTCAAACGGGGTTGGTATATCTACAAGATATTTTAAAATCAACCAGTCTGGTTTGCGATTAGAAGGGACAAAACAACTTGTAGACCGGTTTCGGCGTATTTTTCAAAAATTCATAGTGTTGAATATTCATAATTATTCTTTCGACATCTGTTTATTTTGAATAGAAAAATGTAGTCCCTTATTTCTGACCACAATGTAGAAGTAAGAATAGTATGAAGGTAGAAAAATTAGAATATCTAAATATTACGAGGGATACCTCTACCTCGTCGGCATAGTACCTATTCTAGATTTACTCTTGTGAACCTGAAAATAAACGACAGTTGGCTGTTCCAAGATGAACCAAAACCGACGAAAGTTTACTTTTCCAACAATCAATAATGAACTGCGTAGTGGTGAAAAGTTCCAGTCCCGAGAAGATGCAGTCAAGGTCTTCAAACTCCTATATTGAATATACCAACAAGCTAGTGGTATAACTGAATTAGTTATAAAGGATGTGGAGATAAGCCATAAGAAAGTGTGGCCAGTTCAATATTGACAAAGGATATAGAAGGCTTTTCAGCCATTAAAACACTGAACTCTTGTGAAATCAGTTCCAAAAATGGTGTGGGAATGCCTAGACATACTCAATGAACTAGGCGAGAACAATATAGTAACCTTATTGTGGATTCCAGGACACACTGGAATAGAAGGAAATGAAATAGCAGATGGACGAGCAAAGAGGGGGACTAAAACACCGTTTTTGTTGGCCGGAACTCTTTTGCGGTTTCAGCCCCAATGTAATATTGGAAGAAATAGGCAAAGCCGAAGAAAAGAGAAGATCTAACCATTGGAAAGATCTAGTAGGGCCTAGACAATCAAAGATTTTCATGATGGGTGACTACAACCCGTTGAGATCAAATCAATGCATAAGTCAAAGTAAAACTGTACTAAGAGTTTGAACAGGGATCCTAACGGGACATTGCTGCCTGAACGGGTTCTTGAAAAAGCTCAAAATAGTGGAGGAAGAAGAATGTTGATTGCACCGCAATTCAGAATCCTAGGGCACAGTACCTAGGAGATTATTGGATAGAAGTTTAAGCCTGCAGATATCCTAAAATTCCTCAGGGTAATAGGACTAAAGGTACTAGTCTCTAAGACGTTCCTCAGTTACTAAATACACTCCAACCGGTATCTCGTGAAATGAAGTGACGATGCGCCGTAACAAATTTGAAAGTGGGGATCCAGCAAAGCCAATCGTGGGGTAGACGTTATGCAGTGGGCAGCTGGATATTGGTCGAATACATTCTCTCTCTGCGTACTGGAAGCTCCGCCTTGTCACAAGATACTTACCTGTAGAAGTAAGGGGGAATAGATCTTTTAAGTCTCAGTGAATGTGGAGATTGCTTTGAAAGACAATAATGTTTGAAAGTTATTTGCTATTTTTTTTTTCAAGCTGTACAAAATATAAAACATAACCTTCGTAATATTTATAAAAAATCTAAGATTTAGAGTAGGTACCTACTACCCTTTCGTTTATGTCTGTGAAGCTGGCCGTTCTTGATAGGCTCTAACATAATTATAACCACAGCTCAAAAATATGCAGACTGTTCCAAATATTATCACGATATAATAAAAAATTGTCTCCACATCTTCTTTCTCTTTGTAATATATTTCTTTACCAACTTTTATTTATCACAAACTAATATAACCATCCTAACAGGAAGTTGAGAGGGTGGTGGATTTGTATACGTACCAATTGGTTCTTACAAATGAGACTAACGATAAAATATCTCTTTAATGCGCCAATAGGGATGATAGGTTGTCAGAGGGTGGTAGGTAGGTATATTTTTAAAAGCACAATGGAGTAGAAATATTCAAATCTACGCAGGTAGACGATCCGTTACAAAATTGGTCCTATGAGATGAAATCTTTTAACCGCATAGATAGAATGGGCTTTCTAAAATGGTATCTTTTATCAATTTTCGATGGCGGACTTGATCAAATAATTTTTGTTGAAGGTTTATGAGATAAATTCATTTTCTGATCGGTCTGTTTGTTTAAAAAATATATTTCAAGTGTGAAAGACTTATTTTTATATTGAAAATTATCGATTCTTTTCATCCGTCCTATATATACAGGCTGTGCCAGAAGTCAGTACTAAAAACTGAAGAGACAAATGCTTAAAATATATGAAAGGGCTAAAAATAAGGGCAATGATAATTCGAATTCTAGACTGGACACGACAACTGCATACAACAATACAATGCGTATGTCACGTAATTGTCAATTAGTTCAAAAAGTCTGAACATGACGCTTTCGGAACACACTCTCAATCTAGTAGGTTTCTTAAAATGCTCCTTCTAGTTTTAAAACAAGTGAGATAGGGATATCGATTATTTCATATCGACGGCTGTTGGTTGAGTATGTTCGAGGAAACGCGCAACCAGTGTAAAACACTCAGTAGCATGCAAGCTGTGACCGTCTTCGAAGGTTTATAAGAAGGGTGATATAAGTAGAAACAAACGTACATTTATTTTGTAAAATAACTAATGAACGACTTGAGCCACTGCTTATCATAATTTATTCGTCTGACGAATGGTTGTCAATATGGTGGTGTCATAATCTCCCTAGGGTCATTTTAGTACATCTAAGTAATAGGTAACTACTGTACGAACAGCAAAATAAATAAAATAAAAAATAAAAATGAAACTTTGTGGAGCGCTCTGTATAATTTGTGTCGTTCTCGAGTCGTCTCTTTCCCCGCGCCGCTTTGTCATTCCGTAAAGTAGGTCAAGAATGGGAGCACTCGGGCTATTTCGTGCATCCTTAAAATTTTTGGGCCAAAAGGTATGAGAGGAAGCCGAACAACGTCGATTTTGGAGCCTCGCCCCTTTAGATATCATCCATAGTGGTACGTTTTACCCTCTTCGTCCCTGAATTTGACCCCGTTCCGAAATGAATAATATTGCCAAGAACCAGGGACGTCATTTTGTAATTTTTTTTTTAAATGTACCGTTGGTATCGTTTATTGGCCGCTTGTTTGACAAGCAATGAAAGCTCTTTTTTATATATTTACACAATCAGATTAAAATATTTATTCAACCATTTAATAAATTTGAAAATTCTCAAATATTACCTATCTTACCAGCCAAATATTTCAGTTGTAAAATAATCATACTATTAGGAATTATCTATATATCTTGCCGTTTCCCCAATATTTCTGGTTTTATACCTAATTAGTCGGCAAAAAGTATCCTATATATATATATATATATTGCCCCAATACTGTTTTTCCCAGAGATTTATATCGTCTCTGCTGCGAATAAGAAGATCTATTTCTGAAACTATAAATTCGTTCTCGTTTTAAATGGGTTAAACTTTTTTGTGTCACTTGAATATTCAATTTTCCAGTTTCCCGGGCTTTAGAGATAATTGCACAGTATGCAGTGCCCAGACCCAAGAAAGTTCAGATCAGCTGCTGTCAAATGGAAAATGTTAATTTTAATACTCTTTGCGATCCTGCATACTTTACTGGATTAACAGATATCATTGTAAAGAGAAAATAGTCTTAAAATATTTTAATTTCTTATAAAGAGCACGTGCTGAAAGTAATGAACACATTTGATAAGGTAAGAGGTGGTGAAATTAATTTTTTTGGGGAAAATTTTTGAAAAACAAAGATAATAATCGACCTGTCCAAGCTTCACATCTGAGAGGATAATGGACTGTTTCCACTCTGTATAAAATTTGTAAATGCTGTATTGGTCGTAGAAAAAATATAGTGTTCCTATAACTCGAATGGTTTTCTTTATATTCTCGATAAATAGTAAAATTGGCACTGGTCTAGAGCGGATAGAAATATTAATCTTTTTCACCATACGTATTAACTGTGCTAACCCGTCCCTGTTTCAATGCATTAATCAAATAATTGGAAATATAATCTTTATAAGAGCAGGCTAGAAGTCAAATTGTTTCTCTATAAATAAACTCTGCTTAAATAATTCTCCCTGTAGAATAATTTTTTGTTTGTAAATATAACTAAAACGTTCCATTCTCTCACCGAGTTACTATTGTAATTTATTAATTTACAGGCGTGGTTGACGAATAAAAAATATACAAACACGACAAACTATTTTTTTTTTCTATTTATTCATTCCACATTAATCCGACGTCGCCGACGAAAACTCCACGACGTCGGCGCTCTATTATTAGCCCCCCCGAAAAATCGGGTTAGTAGGTCGATCAATGCTCGAGGCGCCCTGGTGCCTGCAATAGCCTCGCTTCGACGCTCCTCTACTCTCCACAACTCCGACCTATTGATCTTGCAGTTACACTCGACCGACACAAAAAAATAACTGTAAAAACCACGGGATGAAAAAATTCTGGATGAGACTCCACGTTATAAATTATGTGTTTCAATCACGCCTCGTAGTATATACAGAGGGAAAGTATGAAATAATTTTCAAAAACAGTATAATTGTGATCCTCATGCCTAAAAACTACTATTTGAAGTAATTATATATTTTTTGTGTGTTACCATATGTATAAAACAATAAAATACATAATTATCATTTCAAACATAAAATCTTACGCGCCATTTGTAAAGGCTACTTTCATTGGTATAATGCAGTATGACGTACTAGCCCCTACACGCCTATCGACCTTAAGCAGCCAATCATTTCCACTTACACAGTGACCTATGGCTTGTTGCCTCTATCTGTAGTATCTCTATGGGTTCTGTGTGAGTCAGATAATATTAGGGGTTAATACGTCATAGCACCGCCCACTTTTTTCAATTTTGAATCAATATTATTGGTTTCAAAACGTCAGCAAAACTATTTAATACGATTTTGACACATAATATTTCATCTCTAAGTGGTCTTCCCCATTAAACTTAACATTTGCATCTTCAGTTATAATTTACTCCTGACGATTCAATTACCCGAGCTAAACTCTTCACTAGGTAGGATATATTTGGACTCCAGTAGAAGCTTTATTGAAACTAAACAATAAGCTAGAACAATCAATATTAGGTTGGACGTCGCCAACTTTTTTATTTCTTTAAATAGGAAGTCATACAAAGCTACACAGTGCACAGAAAATGATTCAAAATAGATAGACACAAGCTAAACCTCTACTCTTCGTAGTGAGATGATGAAAACAATGAAAATATTTAATTTGCCGAGCTTGCTTAATAATTGAAATAGATTTTTTTGAAAAACTAGACGTCTCATGTATAAATAATTATTACCCAATTTCACACAGTGTAAAATGTTATTACACTTGCGAAACGTTGAAATGGAATATTTTATTATTATTGCAATAAGATAATTAATTTGGTATTGCAAGTTAACTACTCTGCCTTGGTGCTGCGAATGCTTTCTCAATACCGCTATTTTAAATCTACAAACTATTGAAGAGTCGAACTAGCACATATGTATAAAATTGTTTTTTAATATTTAAAATACATATAAATAAACACAATCCTAAAGAACGTGGAAATTTATATTTTTATTAAATAATTTCTATTTTCTATAATGTCTAACCTAAAAACACCTCATTCCTTATATTTTTGATACAGAAAGTTCAATAAATCAATAAAAAACCAGTATCACTTAGGAGTTACAGTGCCAGGGCATGTGGGTATAGCAGGCAACGAGGAGGCAGATCAGCAAGCGAAACAGGGTGCACAAAAGTCCTTTATAGGACCAGCTCCCATGTTTGCTTTTGGACAAAGAGACTACCAGAAAGTCATTACCAACTGGATCAACAAAGAAATCAACAGAACCTGGAATGCTATTACAGGTCTCAAACATTCAAAGAAATCCGTCAACCCTAACAAAAAGAGGGGAAGGGAAGTGTTAAAACTAAGCAGAAGGGAGCTAAGACTACTTTGCGGCATACTAACAGGACATATCCACTGCAGGCATCACCTGAGAAAAATGGGACTGGTGGATGATGACACTTGTAGGTACTGTGGTGAAGAGGTGGAAACTATGGAACACATTATCACGAGCTGCCCGGCGTTATGCCGCAAAAGACAGAAATTCTTAGAATTTATTTTCATCCTGGAAGAAGAATTACTAAACCTACCGATCAGGGGCTTGATCGACTTTGTCAATGACATAGATCTCTCCTGAATCCAACAAGAGGGGGGCACAAAAGATCTTATTTGGTCGCAGTGCAGGAGGTTGCGAAAACACTCACCCTGTTCTTAATAATAATAATAATAGGAGTTACAAGAAAATTAATGGAATTTCCTTCCATTTTTGGGAAAATTTTATGTGGAATAGGTACAAATTATTTTTGAAAAAATTTATGACGAATATAAAGTATTGCTTCAATTTTTACATGAAATATCGCGGTGTTTCCGATGTCCGTCCGGCGGTCAGGGTAAAACGCAGGTACGTCCGAGGTCCGTCCCGCGGTTAAAAGGGTCAAGACGTTTGTCCGAAGTCCGTCCCGTGGATCCGTATGATAATTTATATTGCAGATATTATATATTATATATACATATAAGATATAATATGTAGAAGATACTTTATTTGTAATGCTAAAACCATTACATTTTATTTCATATTTTTCCCTTCACACTTTTTCCAGGCTTAGGACTGGCAGAAGCAATGGCCAAAATTGACCTTTTCTTTCTGGCGTGTTTAAAAAAATGGAGTGGATGAAAATCCAGTTGTCAATAGGTTGGGTCTGTGGAAGGGTGTCGATAATACACGAATCATACTAATTATTCTAGGAATAATATTCTACCCAGCCCATTCTACCTGTGTATCCACCTGACCGCGGGACGGACATCGGTCGGGGATTAAAAACCCTTTTCCTAAACCCTCAATTTTCTGACCGCGGGACGGACATCGGTATTGCCCGAAATATCGGTCCAAATAGTGGTCGTCGTGAAAAAATATTGTATTTTACCTTAATTTTTTATTAAAAAAAGATTTTTCCAGCCGTCACGAGTTACGGAAATGAAAACTAGCAACATTGTCCATCCAACGCTCTTTCTAAAATGTTTGACCATCTGATATCTAGAAGTAATTGTCAAATTTGTTGAGTTTTGTGTCAGAAATTGAAAAAAGTTACGGATTTTAAATACTTTTAATTGCGATCCAATTCAAAAGTGCATCATCCTAGAATTTTTTAAAAATATTCTATAGCAATTAAAAAAATTGCTGCAAAATTTCGACGGTCGCGAACCTTACCGGACCTCTAGTTTTTTTCCCATAAATAACTTCGAGTCTTGACCTAACCACAACCACAACCTAACCTTTGATTCTGATTGGTGCAATGTAGGTCTATGAAAACTGTACTCGAACTGTTAGTCCACATGGAGTGTTAACGTCCCAGGGCGGGTTTAGTTCATTTCTGTTATTTACGAGATATTATATTCTTAGATGTTGCTGTGATTGAGATTTTGTTTTATTAATTAATACTTATTTGAAACTAGAAAATAATGAGTCAAAGCATGTAGTTGCTGAAAGAATACATAATTGACAAAAGTTTCAAAAAACTCCATTATTACAGTTATCGGTAAAACAATTGCTTTTCATCGGAAAAAGAGAGTACAGACATCGCTAGTCGTCGAGATCCTGTAATAATGAAACATCTGTCTGAAACCGGTTCTGCTTACAGATTTCTCTATCTCGCCGACAAATTGTGAAACGTAGCCAATTAATTCTACTCACAAATATACATACTTGCTTAATTTAACATTTTATTTTGATTAAATATTTGGTTAGCTTTATAAAATTTGTGGCATTAATAATTCTCGATAGTCGCTGAGAGATGCTGTATTGTCTATCGATTGACTGCATTTTTATAACGAACTGTTTTCATTGTATCTCATTTACTTTTTTCGATTATCCACTCCGACTCTGGCAAACTAGCAAGCAAAGAGAAGAGCATACACGTGTCAAGAATCTAGGAAGTAGGTCAAATCGAGGAGGCATTACATCACTTTTCATGGGTACTAACCAAGCGCCAGGGTCTCAGGCCAAACGTTTTCTACAATTTTCTCTCTGGCTCTCGAGTATTAGAGGTGAACACCTACCGCGATAATTTAACTGAGATACGCATCACAATTTGGTATCAAATAGATATTTACTAGGTGAATCATCTCGTTCTACTTTAGTTTATAACAAACCGTTATTGGAGAAGTTAAAAAAAAGAAACAACAACAATAATAATAATAAAAGTTGTAGTGTCCTAGTTTCGACCAGAATAGAATTCATATAAAAATAAATTACCTATAGATATCAAAAATTATATATTTTGCAGGCCAAACTGTTTTTTAGGATGAACTAGTTTTGCCGGATTTTAATATTTAATATTTCAGGCCAAACTAGTTTGTCCAAGAAAAAACTGATTCCGTAGTGCTTGATGCAATTAATGCTCTTATGTCTGTACCTCGCTCTTGTCTGGTAGTTATCTTGTGCAACTCAAAATGTCACAATAGTATATCTTGTAACAACAAGTAGGCTTCTTATGGTACTATGTATTACTATAGTGAGAACTTTTTACTTTCTTTGACTATTACGCCATTCAAAAAAACTAATTCATTACTTCAGTAATAAATGAAATTTTCAGTAATTATTTTTTTGTTTCCTTCTCTTACAAACATAAGAACAAACTACTTGGTTTGTCCTAGGGAAAAACAAGTAGTTTTGACGTATTTGCAATAAACAAATCTAATTTATAGCATAGAATATTAAAAAATTTATAGAAAATCGAAAAATGTCAATTCGTATCTATAAAATGTAGTCATCTGAGATAAATAATTTTTTTTATTCATAAAGTATGAAACAAATTCATTTTAAGCTAAACAGGCCATTTTAAGAAATAATCCTGAAACACGTCGATTTTTGATTTTAATTTACCGTATTTTAAAATAATATTCTAATATACAGGGTGAATTACTTTCGAGTAATGACGTCACCGTAATTTTTTTTAAATAGAACACCCCTATTTTGTCTCAATTTTCGGATTACTCTAGCTGAGCTGATTCCAAAAATGTATCACATGTTGATTCCAATTGGTACAGGATGGACAAAAATACAATAGTTTTGTGTGTGCTCATAAAGTAACGCGTAACATTCTTTATTAGTTAAATTAACAATATTATCAAAAATATGTATTGTCTAGCAGACAGAATATGATGAAATACATGATTTTATAAATGTTCGAACTGCAGCCCTTGCTGTATTTGACAGTAACCCAAACGGTGTACAAATTCTTGTTGAACCTTGTTTATTGTATCTTGAGAAATATTGTTTATTGCTGTCCGAATTCTCTCTTTTAATTCTTGAATATTTGCTGGTTTCGTTTGATACACAACATTCTTCAGATGGCCCCACATAAAATAATCCAAAGGATTGAAATCTGGTGACCTCGCTGGCCATTCAATAGGTACACGTCTACCAATCCACCTGTTCGAAAAAATTTCATCTAGGCACCATTCTGTTGAAACCATAAACTTTCATCAAAACCTCCCGGATTACTTTATGAGCACACACAAAACTAATGTATTTTTGTCCACTCTGTACCAATTAGAATCAACATGTGATACATTTTTGGAATCAGCTCAGCTAGAGTAATCCGAAAATTGAGACAAAATGGGGGTGTTCCATTTTAAAAAAATGACGGTGACGTTATTACTCGAAAGTAATTCACCCTGTATATTAGAATATTATTTTAAAATACGGTAAATTAAAATCAAAAATCGACGTGTTTCAGTATTATTTTGTTTAGCTAAATATGAATTTATTCAATACTTTACGGACACAGTGTATATGATTTTATGAGGATATAAAAATAGTGAATTTGCAAAAATTAAAATTTTGTTTTAGAATAAATAAATTTAAAAAAATATTTCTCCAATACGATTGAAAAAAAATTGAAACATTTCTCGATTTTTTTATAAATGTTTTAATATTTCATGCAGTTGAGCTGAGATTAGTTTTTTCTAAATATCTCAGTTTCTATTGCAAATTCGTCAAAAGTTATTGGAAATGATTTTTTAGAAAACTTTGATATCTACATTTTTTATTTGAAACTTTTTTCTTTATTTTCCTATGTTTTCGAGATATTTTCAAAGATGTGATTCTGGGTGTGGTTTTTAATTTTAATTTCACCCCTTAACTATATATACACAGTCATATAAGAATCTTGTGCGGAAGAGGTAACCCTGAGTCTTCCACTTCTAGGCCTTTCTCACACGTTTCCAGTTGCTCGATATATATGGAGAAGTCGCGAAATGATACTTCCACTGACTTGTAAAACATCTGTAGGTACCTAACTTCTCTCTCAAGACGACCCGGTATTTTGAGATATAATTCATTATTTGCTTTACCCACCTCTACTGGGAATTATTCGAAAAACTTGATATAACACATGGCACGGCGCGGTGTTCTAATTTCTAAATAAAATAAGCTTAGTATCTAAAAATATGAGAGCTAGTTCCAGAGATTTATAGAATCATTAATTTTTTGCTTTGTGGAAAACAAACAAACATTATACCTAAAAACACAAACTGCTAGAATTTATATGAAGGAAGCAATAACTGTACCTGACATTTTTCAAAATACTGTATCAATAATGGGAAATTGATAATGTGGGCAGACGACATCATCGCCCACATTTTACCCAACACCGTTGCTTCTTAAAATTAGTCGTAGAGAAATTATAGTGTTCAACTAGAGTAGATTGACCAGAGTCTTTAGGCTTTTTCTGCTCTTGGTTGTGCCGTTTATGTGAAGAGACTAGTAGCCTTATCAGGCTCAACAGTCTTTTCACTAGGCCCTTCTTGGAGAAATCCTCCCTAGAATATTCTAGGAGTCTATCTCCAATGAGATAATGCTTCACAAGCGAAGATAATGTGAGAGGCTGTTTCCTCCTCTTCCATGCACAACCGACAGATAGGTTCCTCCCTATATATGCCGATTGTATGCATGTGCTTCCTTAGAGTACAGTGACCGGTGAGTAAACCCGTCACTATCCTTATTTGGGCCCTGCTAAGGTTTAGTATTTCATTGGTCAGCTTCTCTGAGGGTTTTTTGACCAGGAGTTTGCTGTGTTCCTGTTTTGACACGTGTTTCCAGTACGACTGATGTTTAGTTTGAGTCCACTGATTCCAGTACGACTGATGTTTAGTTTGAGTCCACTGAGATGTACAACCACGTGCAGCAGTTTTAGATATCCCAAATACTGCTTCAGGACCAGTGAATGCAGTCTCAGACTCTAGCTTTGCTAGGATGTATGCCTTTTCATTTCCTACAATGCCCTTGTGCCCCAGGACCCACTTAAGAGTAACTCTATTATGGTTAACCAGGGTTAATAGTTCCAGACCAGTCTAGACCTGATCTTGGGACATGTTAAAGATTTTAGTGCTGCCTGACTATCAGAGAGTGTAAGGATCTTTTGGCCTCTATACCCCCCTTTCGATATTCAATTGCAAGCACATGTCGATAGCGTAGATTTCTGCCTGGATTCCCAACGATGCGTTAAAACAGTTCAAACATTCAAAGAAATAACACCATTGGAAAGTCATAATTTAGTGATTTGATACATCCTTAAACATGTAATTACGTACGTGTACTTAAAGTGTTTATTTTGTTGGATCATTTACGCTCCTGATTAAATCATCCATATCTATTTAAATATTTTTTCGTTATCAGTACACGTGTAACGTCAAATTCCATTGAAATTGTAAGGAACAATAATAAGTCAATAAAACAATGTAATTTAAAAATTCTCGATGATAAGGCTCGAATATAAATATTTAATTGATGTATATATAATATACAGGGTGATTTACAACTATTGTGACATAAGCTATATTATATTTAATATTTATTAGACAAGATCCATTAACAAATATGTCACTTTACTTTATTTATTAGACAAGACCCATTAACAAATCACTTTGCTTGTGAACCGAGTTTGTTTAACAAGTGCAGGTGGTCAGGATTGATGGCGAAGAGGGGACAAGTTGGGGGTGCTGAAAAGTGAAGTGATCTGTTTGGAAATGGGATGATTTCGATTGTTTAGTTTTAGTCTATGAATAATTGTGGGATTGAATGAGCAAATTTAGATAGTTATAATATTGTCGAGTTTTATTTAATTGAATACTTTTTGCATCTTACAATACAATACGTAAGAATATTTTTTAATAATTATACAATGAAAAAAATATATTCAGTGTTCAATGCACGAAAGAAAAACAGTCAATGTTTGCATTAATTTCCATAATACGAGGATGTATTGATATCTAGTTAGCGTAGACCAGTTCCATGCATTAACAAAATATTGCGTTACCATAGCAACCAACAATAACTTATTGGAAGTGTCAGTGTGAAGTTTGACGTCAAAAAAGTTAACCAGAGTTACGCAATAAATTAAATTGTGAAAATCGGAAAATTGGAGTATCGAGCCATCATCAAGTACCTGTATTTAAAAGAGTTAAGAGGTAAGCAGATTTACGAAAATATGCTTAATACCCTTGGTGATCAATGTCCTTCGTATGCGACCGTGAAAAATTGGACTGCAAGCTTCAAAAGAGGTAAATTTTCCATTGAAGATGATAACCGATCGGGAAGGCCAGTTTCTGTGTCAGTCCCCGAAAATATCGATGCAGTTCATGACATGATTTTATCAGACCGTTGAATTGGGCTAAAACGGATATCTGAAGCACTGAATATTTCATACGAACGCGTTCATCATATAGTTCACGTCAATTTGGACATGAGAAAAATTGCTGCAAAATGGATCCCCAAATGTTTGAATGTTGACCAAAAGCGTGCAAGGGTAGAAGCATCGCATTCGATCTGTGCTCGATTTGAAAACGATGTAGACTTCTTAAACCGAATTGTTACTATGGATGAGACTTGGGTACATTTCTACGATCCAGAAACAAAGCAACAATCGATGGAATGGCGACACTCTGGTTCTCCAAGACCTAAGAAGTTTCGTGCCCAAAAATCTGCTGGAAAAGTTCTTGCTTCAGTTTTTTGGGATTGCCATGCAGTAATTATGATTGATTTTTTGGATAAGGGTAGAACAATAACTGGAGATTACTATTCGACATTACTGACCACTCTACGGGAAAAAATTAAAGAGAAAAGACGCGGAAAGCTATCCAAGGGTGTTTTGTTTTTGCAATCTCAAGTTGCCATGCAAATAATTCGTGATTTAGGGTTTGAATTACTAGAACACCCCCCTTATTCACCAGATTTGGCTCCGCTCCGCTATCATCTCTTTCCTCAACTGAAAAAAAGTTTAAAAGGTCGTAAATTTTCTTCCAACGAGGAGGTAATAAAAGCTGTGGAGGTCTGGTTTGCAGAGCAAGAAGAAACAATTTTTTTTGAAAGGTCTAGAGACCTTGCAGGTTCGCTGTAATAAATGTATCCAAATAAGAGGAGAATATGTTGAGAAATAAAATATTTTGACATTGAAATTTTGTTTGGTTCTATTAGTAGGCTAAGAATTTTATATATCCTCGTGTATAAGTTTCTGAGAGGTGACCACTGAATAAGTTAGTTGTTGTTGACACTTGACACGGGTTATTTGAAAATAATATCACGTATATTTGTGTGTATTTTGGTCGATTTTAGTGCTTTGAATCGTTTTGGAAATAAGGTTTACTCACAGAGCTAATCAACTAAATATTTAGTTCCTTAAGCCAACATGATTGATTTAAGACCAAAACCCACAGCAGGTAGTCGTTAAAAAGATAACAATAGCACAGTATCGTACTCGTTACTTGGAAAAGCGAAAAGAAAATGTCTAATGGTATGATTATTTTACAACTGAAATATTTGACTGATAATAATTGAGACTAGTTCTTTTTTTCAATTATTTTATTATTTATTTGTGCTACTCTGTACTCTGTAACCTGCCATAAAAAATTGTTATAAGACCATCAATTGTACATTCGAACACGCTGTATACTTACAACTTTTTGTATAACTTTAAAACCAAATCCATAATATCAATTTCGCTTTTTCAAATCAACAAATAATTCAAATGACCCAATAACCACGGAACATACCCGAATTATATCACAGTCTGCGATATCCACAAAAATATTCCTCCCGTTTTTATCAACCCCTTGAACTAAAAAGTGGTCAGACTGTGACTTGCTTCTCATCGATCCAAAATCTTAACAACAGTCTAAACTCTAGGGGGTTTTTAATTCGTCGCACGTAGAGTTTAGAATGTGATAGAAATAGGTTGCGTGATAGAAGGGCTTTTGGAAACTGAGTCGATCGATTTCAGTGCTACTGCGATGTTGGTTTACAACTTGCAGTTGTGAGAATAGTTGTAAAAGTGAGCTTGTAGAGCATTGGGTACAGGTGAGTTTGATGTACGTAGGAAACTCTAAAAAGGCTGGCGAAATTTTCAATTGTCGTCCAAAGTTTCCTATTTTTGATGTTTCTGTGAAGCTTTTTGTGTGAAATGTCGTTGAAGTAATTTAACTATTCCTTTTCCAATGTTTGTATTTAAATTTAAACACATGGGCAACATTTTCTTTCAATTTTTTTGTTAAGCTGGTCTAATTATTTATTGATTGTTTCAGATATTTTTATATGTTTAATTATTATATTGTTTTACAACAATTCACTTTAAAATGGTTGTATTTGAAATAAAACAAATGGTAAGTTGTTTGCGGCATATTTTTATAATCGATATGCCAATTGTTGTCTATTTTACGTTAAAAAAAATTTAAATAATTTTTATAAATAAACTTTACTTTGTAATTTGAAAACTCTACGCTACAATATAATAAATGAGGGATAAGATCAAAGTTTACAAAAAAAATTTTGTAATCTTTAATAAAATATGTTTTGGTATACTACATTCCAAGATATTTCATTTCAACTTAACACCAACATAATTAATTCAACAGTAAAACCCGTAGCAGGTAGTCGTTAATTCGATAACAATAGCACAGTATCGTATCGTACTCGTTTCTTCGAAAAGATTATTTTGGCTGGTAAAATAATATTTAGTTTTAGTATATGACTTTTAATGTTACTGTTTACTGTACCAGGGGTCTGATTAAGAGAGATAGCTCGCTGTATCTCGGAAACTATTCATCGTATAGATTAGAGAAAAAAATCTGTATTACAAACTGCTAGAAATTGCTCCAGTATTTTTTCGTCTATGTTGTAAAATAGCTGTTAGGATTGAGTGGGAAAGCTGACTCAATAAAATTGTAACTTTTTTTCCAATTTATTGATTTTAACATTTGAAACGGAATTCAATGCCTAATAAAATATATTCTAATGGTTTTAACAGTCACTAGGTGACGGTTACTGAACAATTGTTTTGAAAATAATTTCCAGCAGTTTCTCATATGCGAGTTTGTAATACAGATTTTGATCTCTAATCAGTACGATAAATAGTTTCTGAGATACCGCGGGCTACCTCTCTTGATCATACACCCGGTAAAATGAGGATTTATAATAGTATATTAAAGTATAAGTGGATATTAAGGTCTTTAAAACACGCGCGATTTTTCGAGCACGACGGCGAAGCCGGAGTGCTCGAAATAGAGCAAGTGTTTTAGAGACCAGTTATCCACGAATACTTTACGCTATTTTTTTTATTGGTGCTCTTTGAAATTATAAATATATACTGGTATCTATTACTACTACAACAACAAGAAATGGAAATAAGAACTAATAATGTAAAATGGTTGAATTCGTGATGCTTGCGTTGTCATGGAAATGAGAAAAACATAAACTGATTTGCATTTTGTCTTTAAGATTTATTGTTGTCACCGAAGTGCATAAAAATTAATTCTAATATCGATTTTTTAAGTAGTAAAGCAGAATCGCGGTTAATACCGCAAAAATGTTCTGATGCGTATAAAAAAAATTGAAATTGTTAAATATTGTTCGAATAAAGGTTTTGACGTTACAAAGTACTCCTGTCAGATCAATAATAAAAAAATTGTCATTTAGACTTCGTTTCTCGAGTTGTTGATGTTGCCATGGTAACTTTAAAAAACGCGCGTTTTTGAAAGTTCGATTTAAACACGCTGAGGCGTGCTTGAAATAGGTAAAATGGTTTACCAATAAAAAAAACTTTTATTATTAACTCCTCAAGGCCAAACGAAATATTGTGAAATATACTTTACACCTGCTAACAATTAACGTATAGTCCGTAGACAAATTAGAGAATTGTACTGGACTATATTCTGTCATTTTTGACAAGCAACTAGACACCTTCATTACAAATACAAATCTACAAAAAGTTGTATACGGTTGCCCTAAATAAATTTCATGGTAACGAACTCGTGTGGATAGGACTTCACGTGGTTTAAAGTTTTCTTGTCCACTCTGTGTTATCTCTAATAACGATAGAAACTTAAAATTATTACAGAGCATCGATGGTAAAAGTACGGATCAGTGACGTGCGTTCTGCAAACCACGTGTTATAATTTTTTTATTTATTTATATAAAGAGAGTTAACTATTATTTGTCAAAGTCCTCGATTGATATAGCAAGGCCGCTCTTAGTTTTGCCACTTTCGTATTAGAAACTTATAGCGATAAAGAGTTTAAAAGTCCACAAATCCGTGGCGTATATTACCCAAAAATCGCCCTGATCAAGTGCTTCTAGCTAGATTAAGTTTTAGGCTGTGCTAAGTCGAGCTGGGGTCCACTTAAGGGTTGAGAAAAACCCCAAATAAGAAAAAGTTATACAAAAACTTTACCAACGAGTTTTATTAACAATAGAAAATATGTTTTTCCTACAACCACTGTGCAAAACACGCTTTTCTACACAAATTTTTATACGAAAAGCAGGCCTTTTCTTAATTCTTGTTGGCCTCTGTTGGAAAAGTACACGCTATGGCAGTTTTCCGCACCGAAATGTGAAACAAAGCTATCTATGACCTGTCAACTTTTTTTGACAATTCAACCTAATAGTAAATTTCTTTTTGGTGTAAAATTTTTAAATTTAAACCAAAAGTAAGTAAATTATTTACTTTAATTTATTAATTATAAAAACATTAACCTATTAAGCATTATTTTAGAAATTATGAACCAAGATCAAAATAATTTATCTTTTGAGTTGTCCAATTCGGACGTTGAAAATACTCCTCCAGATATTATCAAAAAGGCTCGAACTGCAACCGAAAAATTGTTACCCGAGGTTTCGAAAGAGAAATATCAAAATAGTAGTTTTCTATTTATTTTCATATTGCAAGTTCTTTCTGTTCAAAGTTTAAATAAAATAACTATATAAATTACTGTATTTCTTTCATTAATAAATGTGGTTGTAGAAAAAATATTGTGTACAACTTGTACGCAAATCACTTTTCCCACTCGCTCGCGCCACAAACTTCTGCTTTCGTGGGAAAAGTGGCGCTTTGCGAACTGGTTGTACAAACTACTATTTTTAATGAACACTTAATGTAACAATTAAATAAATTAAATTTCCTTATTTTTTCTGTATCACGGCCTTCCGAAGATACGCGGGTGCACTAATATATTCACTTTTCCACATCCGTGTGTACAGTATAAAAGATCGAAATAAGTTCATTGAATCCAGGATCGAAACTTGGGGGGGGGGAGCCAAACCGTGGTCGTTCAGGTTGTAACAATTTATCACGGAAAAGGTGAATGAAAAGAATTTTCGATGGACGCTCATCAAACTCAACCCAGTCAATCTGTCCTCTCCCATTTTACTTCTCAGTCAGATCTTACCGTTCGAAGGGTACTGAAAGATCGTTCAACAGTAGCCGTAGTGGATGGAAAAGCAGTTAAAATGAGGAGTACATGCCTTGTTGCAGGGAAAAATATATTAGCCTCCTCCAAAGTGCAGCCACTTTAATATCCTTTAATTTGTCTCTTGCTAAATATTTTTATTTCCACAGATTGTACAGAAACATGTTCAATTTCTTGTCGATGCACCCTTATGGGGGCCGGAACCCTTTTGCGGTATCAGCTGCAATGTAATATTGGTAGAAATAGGCAAAGCCAAAAAAAAGAGAAGAGCTGACCATTGGAAAGATCTAGTAGGGCTTGGACAATCAACTACAATCAAATGAATGCCTAACTCAAAGTAAAACTGCACTAAGAGTTTTAACAGGGATCCTAACAGGACATTGCCGCCTGAATTAGCACCTGAAAAGTTTAAAATACTGGAGGAAGAAGAATGTAGATTCTGTGGCAAGGAAAAAGAAACCTCCATCCACATACTTGCGAATTGCACAGCAATTTAGAATCCTAGGGCTAGCCTGCAGATATCCTAAAATTCCTCCGGGAAATAGGACTAAAGGAGCTACTAGTCTATGAGACGTTCCTCAGGAACTAAGTAGAAGTAAGGGGGCATAATAGATTTTTTTAGGTCTCGGTGAATATCAACCCCATATACACACACGCATACATAGATAGAATTGAACACGTTGTCCGTTGAGCATTGAACTCTATTGGAAATCTAGCTTTTCCATATATGCTAGCAAAACATTATCTGAATTGGAGCTTCTTATTGCTCCTCATTTCGTAGCCTTGATAAAAACTGATCGTAAGCGTGATCGTACGTTCTTTTAGACTCTTCTGGCAATAGATTCAGCTATGTTAATTTTGCAACTGCTTTAATTTCTGGTGAAGTACATTGATCATGATGGTATATTTCTGCATTAATGTTTTATTTGTTCAAACAACAGTCAATTAAACCAGCCGACAATATACAGTTGACAATATAGGTACCTACTTTTCAACAATTAACCAACAAAATTTATTAGATTAGATCACAAATTACTCAGTCATGATTAGATGCGCGTTCGAGAAAAAACAAAACCTAAGTTAGTTTCAAATGTTAAAAATAAGACTTGACAAGTTTCGTCCATGCAGCAAACTTAAAAATTCTTTTTTCAATAGCAACATTAGATAGTAGTCCAGTCCAGATATTTGGAACATCTAGAAATCTTTGAAATCAAAATATATTTCTGTCTCGGCTTTGAATCGTACCCAAAAATGCCCAGAAAATGTCGTTTTAGACCCGAAAATTTTGTAGTGGGAATACGGAATGGACTACTGCAAAGTTGATGTTTGCAACTTTAGCAGTAAGTGGTCGTCGGAAAACACCTGTGTATGGCAGCTTTTTGGATGATTGTTTGAGCCGATCTATGAAAGTTTGCAATATCATCGCCACACAAAAGGCTTCCACTTGTTTTTTTTTAAATTCTTTTCGTTTTTTTCCTCCATTACTTAATCAAAAAGAGTTGGCCCAAAAGAAAGGATAGATAACAAGAGTATCATCAGGAGAGTAGATATTTAAAGAGTTCTATATTTCTCCTGTGTTCCTTCTAATTCTACATCAACCCATAAATATTCTATAATCAGTTTACTTAGTATAGGCAATTAACATACTTATTAAACAGGGTGAACAACTTACATCTTCTCTAAAATTGTTTTTAAGTTTGCATTGAAATGTATGTCGAGATGGTATTTATTACAACAACTCTCCAAATTCATGGTAAAGAGACTATCTGTAGAGTAGGGAGAGAGAGTTAGGCCCACAGCACTCAGGCTACATGTGACCCATTGTACATCCTCCCGAGGAGTTGTCTTCCTAGGTCATCGTCCATAATGTCCTTTCCAGGAAGGTGGACAGATCACTAGAAGACATCTCCTTTATATAGGCGTAGGCCAAGAATCACCAAACACACACTATCTAATTGACGATAACTCCGGACACACTCGTAGGACATGCCTGACAGATTCATCTTTCTGTTCACACATCCTGCTCAGAGGTGTGTCCACTAGCCCCATTGTATGGAGGTGTTTCCTTAATTGACAGTGGCCAGTCAGAAATCCTACCGTTAAACGTTGGTTTTCCTGGTCATCGCCAAATATTTTTTCGACTCCAGCTTTCTAGGGTCGCCCAGGGTGATCCTGGCAAGACTTCATCCTTTGATTTCATCCCATTGAGCATGGGTGTAACGTTTAGCTAGTTCCGAAATTGTCGAATTCGTCAGGCCGTAGGTGTTGAATTCTTAGTCCTGTCGGGCTCCTTAACCCACCTCAGGATAATATTGTTATCTACCGAACTGTCAGCTAAATCTCGACGGCACTCTAATACTAGCCCTGATGTAACACGTTGTCTGTTCAAGGCTAGTAGAGCTTGTCTTCTATCATTGCAGATTTGGTAAAGAGACTAACGTAAACCTAAAAGCAGACAGGCTCTGTGGTCAGCTACATTTAATTTGGAATGATTTTGAAGGAATTTGGAAAATCCTACAAATATTGAAAACCATTGAAACGATATTTATGCGGATTAAAACTTCTGACTGCTATAATTAGATTAGGCTTTAAAAATCCTTACTCTATTTAGCTAAGTATATATTTAGTTCCATTAAAGAAGCACTCTAAAAATTATAATGAATTAGAATGTAATTTGGATTAAGAGAAAATTTTAACATAAAAAGTTGCCCTATTTATTGTTTATTTCAGAAAGGTATAGGGTAATAAAACCTCATTAGGTATGCAAAGGGAGCACAGAGTGACCCAACGAATATTTAAGCCACTTACATAGTTTGGCATTGATTTCATTGTAAAATTCTTTATTTTTATCAAGTGTAGGTAGTACCACCCGGGTTGGGGTGAATATATGGGTTTAGCCTATTGTTATCTATTCACAAACACTGAAAATAGTGTGCCAAAGGTATAGGATACTAGTAAAAAGGAAATAATTTTATTTTAACAGAATAAACATTAGGCATTATGTACATAGTATTAGGTACACTTATTTTTTATTGGACATTATACAAAAAATACATTATACAGAAATTAAATTATAAAAACTCATAATATTCTTCGACTCCTCTTGACGTTATAATTAACGGGTCGACGGCGACGGTCCGATCGATCAAGTAGTCAAGATCCCACATTTTCTCTTCTTCTTTAATGACATGCTGGACTGCTTTTCGCCAGTTCTCTGGTGTCACCTCCTTAATGGCTAGATGAAACAGTATCTTAACGTCTTTCATTTTGAATGTCGTGTTGTGTCTTCCTAAGTAATCCCTACACAATATTTCGATATTGGCACTTCAGGCCAGAAAACATACTTTTCCTAATTCTCTTACGCAATTACTTGAAATTTTAATATTACAAACAATACTATTTCAATGCCTACGCCTATGGCCGACACCGAAATTGTGCCGAAATGGACGGAATTCCCCATTTTATTACCCTATACCTTTCCGAAATAGACTTTAGTAATTTTGAACGCATACCAACTGCAGTCGTAATAAATACCCCTAAAAAAAATTTAAATGAAATATTTCTAGAAGAATTTTCTGGATTTGGGTATATTGATTTGAGCTAGTACATTTATTTCATTCACAGAGTTTAGAACTGCATATTTTTCAAACTACTTTAGAACCACATTGTATAGAGTTCAAGGTGATTTTATAAAATTACACAGGTAACTAATTCATTCTTCTAATGATTTGTGTTTATTATAGAGTGGCAAATTAACAGGTTTTTAAAGAGTATTAGAAAAATCCATTTAGAATAGTACTTAAGTGTAAATTAAATCTACAACCGAGCTTATTAACATTTAGTACGAAAATAAAGAGAACCATTGTTAGATCTTTACAGAAGTATATGAGCAGGCAGGAGAAATAACCGCAAGACGGGAGAAAATAAACAAAAACAAAGCAACTATTTGGTATCGTGAAAGATGTCCAAAAAAGGAAGAGCCGACTGGAAAAATACTCCTGGCCAAAGTTATTACCTATGACCTTCTGCTCACTGCGCTAAATAGCGCAGATCTTTTTATAATTTGTGATCTACAACTAGTCTTTATCCCCTCTGCGGACCCCATTAAAATAATTAAAATTACGACTATGTTAATTTTTGTATGAATATGTTTGCTGCTCTTTAATACTCCTGATGTAAATAATTATTATTGATAAATGTAAATGGCAACGCTGTTCCTTTGTGTTATCATAATCAAAAGCATGTAAGCCAAGGCCGAAGTAAAGACACGTGTATCCTTATAGTGACCCACTTTCGAAGCTATCTAATGTTACGAGGTTTACCGAATAGAGCTGATCAATACTTGAAAGCGAGTCCAAACTGTACCCCTCCCGTTCCGTTTCTACCGAACTGCGCCGTTGACTCCTTTTGCTTTGACTCGCTGCTGGTTCTTTGTTCTTTGTTTGTTCATTTCGCTTACTACTTTATCCGTGTACGTTGGGGCTTTGCTCGATTCTCGTTGCTATGAGAGTCAACTGAGAGTTTTTAAGTTCGGTTGGACGTTTTTTTATAAAAATGTGACTTAAGTTTTGTGCTTTTTGTTTTTATTAATTTTGTTTTGGTTCTTCAGGTATTGGTAAGTCAAACAATTTGCCATTTTTTTGAAAATTCATTGTTTCCACGTTGCATAAATTTCCAACAAGGTAGGTATTTCAGATGGAACACTTGTGTGAGCAGGTTTTTTGTGTATGCGAGTTTCTGCGTATTACCAACTGAACGGTAAAAACTTGTTTTGAAACTCAACGGAAACTGCAAAAATTTTTTCATACAGCGGCGTACTATTTTAAATTAATGCTTGTATTTCTTTTTATTTCGAACATGCATAATATTTAATTTATTTCTTAATAAAAGTAGCTTATATTTTTAAAATAACATGGGTACCTGCAGAGATTGATTTTTTTTAAATAGGCACCTAAAAATTATGTATATGCATTTATTGTATGTATGTTAGAAGATTAATAGTAACTTTGTCTAAGATTAAGGTTTTTTAGAGATCAACCCATAAACTATATTTTTTGTGTCTCAATCTTCTTCAACTAGTTTTCTAGAGCGTTATTTAATTAACCGTAGACCGAATACGGTCTATAATCGTTTAAACAGCACCAATAGATCTCTTCTATTAATGTTTTTATGTGTGCAAGAATCTTGCAGGAACTGTTTTTCTTTTTTAACAGTTTAATTCTCGTTTAGGTATCGTAATTGATTCCTACATAACGTAACTGGAAATTAATCGTTAACCAATGTCAATAACAGTACCTACTTATAAACAAGAATATTGTCACTAACGCTAGCAAGTTGAAAGTCATTTTGTAAATTATATTTCTATGGGCACCAGCTTATTTCGCGAAGTGTTGAAAATTGTACCTATAACTTGCGCATAATAACTGTTCCATTTAAATTTGTTTACTCTGTATTGTTCAAGTATTTATCACTTCGAATTAACTGTTGAAACTTTAAATTATCTACTAAACATTTCTTTGTTTCTATACAATTTATTCTAATACGAAGGTAAAACTTAACGAAGGTCAATTATAGATGGGAATTTTTTTGACATTATTATTCTTTATAGGTAGGTGCGTATTACAGTATTTTTGGTTAATATACTTTCTCTAAGTGCTGTTTACAATATCTTAATATGAATTTTATTATGTCAATGACAAATTAGATAGTAGAAATATAAATTTTGTGAAATAAAATAATAGTACCTATATGCATTTAGGTCACTGAATTAAGCAGGTCAATGATCACATATTGTGTGCATATTAATAACTATTTCTTCTCGAGATCTTCTACATTACGATTTTAATTTTGTGCGTTTGTCAGTTCTTGCAATATTTCGTTCTGAATTAGTACCTAATAAACGATTTTGGTATAGGTAGGCAACCAAACTTAGTCATATTGAAAAGTAACCGTATAGATATTTGTGTAATGCTGACTAATAGATTTTGTCCGAAGTATAGCACCAACAAGCCCAACGCGAAATATTAAATATTCTTTGTTTTTAAAGCATGATAAAAAATAACATGCCTTGTACTTTAACTAACAGAAGTATTCAAATTAATCTTTTATTTGAAATCCACTAATTACTATTTCAAAACATTTTAAATCTACAGTAATTTGGAGAGTCACTGTCATGCTTGTATAACCTCAGCTGAACAACACAAAAAAAAATTCAAACGAACTCTTATCTGCGCTTTTGACGGCTTTAAAATTTTTTCCCCGTACAAACTATTCCTATATTGCATGAGAAAATTTTGCTGTGCATAAATATTATAATGCTGGTGCACAAGTTGAAAAAACTGTATAATTTTGAACATCATTGCCGCATTCCAACAAATAGGTAGCATTGCGCAACACTGCAGCTGAAACAAAAGTTCCTCCACGTGTAACGGGGTCACTGAACTGCCACGTGTCGCAGAGCAAGTGAGAAAGAACTAGGCCGTAACTCGTTCTCCATTCTAACCCGAATTAAAATCGGTGGATTCGGAGGGGAAATAAGGTGCCAAGTTGTGCGCATTGCGTCACAGTTTACGGCGCCGGGTAGGAGAAAAAGTAAACCAATCGCACTGCAGAAACGCTCCCCTTCCATTCGTGAAGCCTAGTATGTGCTTGATATCCCCCTCGTTTCTTAATCTTACGCGAGTTGTTGTGCAGACTACTGCGAAGTTGTATCCGCTGTGAAATTTTTTTTATAAATATATTTTTGTAGTGAAGTAGTTTGCAAGTTTTTAGTGTTTTTTTTTAAATATCTAGTTTCACGTAAACGTATAGTTTTCGAGTTTGATATTTTTCGCATAGAAGTAACTGTATAAATTAATTAAAAACGCGACCTACTTTCGCGACTTCCGCATTAGTCAGCCATTTTGTTTTTACAATTGCTTTGTAGAAGCGCGCTTTCCTTTTTTTTTTTCGTTTCAGTGATGCAACTAGGATTTCTTCATATATTATCGCAGCATTATTACCAATTACAAATGGACTTAGTCACACAAAGAAGGGTTTTTCCAGTTAGGTCATTACGTAATAAATCATCTTCTATGATATTAGCCGCTTGGTGTCCAGAAGATTCTTTACAATCTGGGTGAACAGGGGAAAGATCTAGACTCACTTTTTTTTATATAGTCAGTCTTTTTCTCTCTCCTATTAATCCACTAGTTTCAACAATTTATCTGAAGACAACTGCATACTTCGTTAAATATGTTTGTGATTTATTTTTATTTAATTTTTTTTTTTATAGATAAAACAGTTTAAAATTATTTATTAAAAATTACTCTTTACTATTATAACATAATTTATTTTTATATATTTAAATTTATTTTTATTTTTTTAAACTTGTATTATTTAAATTTTTGTGAATAGGTATTTATAGTGTAACGGGACAAATAAATAGGGCGGATCTAAAAGGCGCCCAACCGTCAAGGGCTGGGCTAAAACTCTGATTACAACCGAACCTGTCGGTAATAGAATAGAAAGAAACTCTTTTTATATTTCCAAGAACGCTTGAGTCGAATTTTTTATGTACCTAAGTAATACTGGTTTTTAGCTTTGTCATGAAATCGCTGAGAGAATGTGAAGTTCCGGTTGAATGTTTTCACATTGGGTGATATAATAAATTTCAAGGTTATATGTTGTAATATTCTAGCTAACAGACACACACAGCAGGCCACGTTTTAGATTTGTGCACATTTAGGGTAACTGAGATATTCGAGGCAACGTTTGCGACCAATGAGGAACCAGCTTTCGCGATTCTGGCACTCCCAAACTTTGCCATGGCAACAACGATGACACGCACTAGAAACCATGGGCGTACGATATTTTTTTTCTAGAATAACGTGCGTTTCCTTTGTGTTGGTTGTTAAGTAACCTTGAACAGCTTCTATTCGCACAGGAACGGTGAAATTAGTTTTTCTGTTTATTACTTACATCATAGATCGGTTTGTTATTTAAATGCTTTCAAAAAAATCAGTAGGTATTATAAAAAATAATTTTTTTTTAAATACTTTAAATTATAATAAAAAAAATAAACAGATGTAGATAATTGTCTCAAATTCTGTAGTATGTATATTATATAGAAAGTTTCTAGGACAACTAGGCAATAGGTAATTAAAATATGTAAAAACACCGGAAATTATTTTCAAGTTTCTCGATAATTCTCGGACAGGAAATGTATGTAAAAGGAGTCTTACTGTAAACAAACGCTGAGAATACAGATACTGCAGTTTATACTTTTTATCACTAACAATAAAATTTATTGCACAAGTTTGAATTTGGATTCGGTAATCAGAAACATCGCGTGTAATTCGACAGGAGAATTTGATGAATAAGAAATTTAGAAACTGCAATCTAAACTTTAAAATCCTCTATCGGTAAATTGATTGCAAAAGTCTAAAATTTTCTAAAAAGCTTCCTTCTATAAAAAATCGTCGAGTAGGTATCTCGACAATGAAACAACCGACTGAACTTTTTCGTTAATTAAACCACAATATTTTTTTTAAATAAAAGAAAAATTAATACTCCACAAGCAATATACAGAAGATAACAGACTGAAGATATTTGGTTGAACCATGGATTGTTTAATAAAAAAATTAGTCAAGGTAATTTGACTACCTTTCGAAAAATCGACCAATTTGAGACGTAGAACTGTATTTCTATTGGCATCTACATTCAAATCGATTAAAAACGTGTAATTTTTAATACACATACGGGGTTGGGATAAAGTATGGAACCAAGTAAATATCTTTTAAACGAAAAGAACGATATTTATGAAAATTTGCAGGTAAGTGATGATCGGTTATGGTGATCGTGTTAGAACTCGTGAAGAAGTGTGTCATATTTTTAATAATTTGCATCCGGAGAGAAATCCTATACCTATCACGCTCAACAGTAACTAAAACATTACAACGTTTTAATACAACTGGGATGGTAAAAAATTTGCTAAAACCTGGAAGACCGCGGACTGCAACGAACGAAACTGTTAAACAAAAAATTTTGCTATCGATTTAGAAGAATCACCTCAAACCTCCACCACAAATTTGGCACTAAACCATGGTATCAGTCGACGTTCTGTAGGAAAGATATTAAAAAGTGAAAAGTATCATCCGTATAAGGTACTATTGGTTCAAGAATTGTCAGACGATGATTTTGACCGACGGCTGGAATTTTGCGAACGGCTAATGGACATCTGTAATAATGACGACAATTTTGCTACTAACATAGTTTTTTCCGAGTAGGCAACTTTTTGTTTAAATGGAACAGTTAATCGCCATAACTCAAGGTATTGGTCAAATGAGAATCCTCATTGGATTCATAAAGCACATACCCAGCATCACAGCAGTTAAATGTTTGGATGAGAATTGTCGAAAATAGGCTTATAGGCCCATTTTTTATCGACGGAAACTTGAATGCTGACAAGTATTTGGATCTACTAAATAACAAAATTATTCCTGCACTTCAACAGAATGGGCAATTACCACAAAATGTTTGGTTTCAACAAGATGGAGCACCTCCCCACTATGATAGACGGGTTAGGGATTTTCTGGATGCCAATTTTCCGAATCGATTGATTGGACGCAGAGGATTCATAGAGTGGCCTGCTCGTTCTCCGGATCTTATCCCGCTAGATTTTTTTCTTTGGGGTTATCTAAAATCACGTGTTTACGTTAGACGACCAACAAACTTACAGGAATTGAGACAAAGAATTATTGATGAATGTGAACTAATACGTGAAGAAGTCTTGGAAAGAGTGACTCAAGAATTAATAGGATGGCATATTGTCAGCAAGTAAACTGCGAGCATTTTGAACATTTGAAGTAATTTTGTTTCTCATTATTTTAAAATAATGAAATGTACACCTAATGTACAACTAACAGTGAGTTATTCCTCGTTTTTACAAATTTTTTACACTAAACTCAGTATGTATGAATTCAAAATAACAAGCTCTTTCAAAATCTGTAAAAATATATAGGGTGTCCCATTTAAATTAAAGAAGTTGATGACTTTTCCGGTTAAACCGGAAGTATATTATTAACAAAAAAATGTACATCAGATGCATTTTCTTCCATTGCACTTACCTGTAAATTTTCATAAATATCGTTCTTTTCGTTTAAAAGATATTTACTTGGTTCCATACTTTATCCCAACCCCGTATATTCAAATAGAATAGTAGAGTGGAGTTGGGATATGTTGTTAAAATAAACAATAAAATATATGCAAAACAATCAATTCAAAAAGAAACGTATGTTGTTGTTACTTGCTATAAATAAAGTAAAGTAAAAAAAGTTAACTACTGGTCCCTATCATTACCGACAAAGTCAATACCTATAATATTGTTTAAGTTTGCATTGATGGTGTGTACTTGGGTGCGTTTTAATTATTTAAAAAATGTAGTGAAAATAATAATAATAAGGTACTTTATTTACTATTATAAAAATACGTTAATTTTTCTAATTTCATTTTATTATTTAATAATTTTTGTTGTAGTTCCTTTGCTGAAAATTGAATGGAAAACAAGGGTAAGTTTACTAAACAATTTCAATTAGATTTAATTTCCAACCAAATTTATTCACGATCTGATTCGTGTGAGTGGTGAAAGTCATGACTTTGGTTGATACAAACTTTCGAACTATAGTCTATAGTCTAAAGTAGATATTAATGAAAGGGAATTATACATTCTCAAACAGCAATTTTTAAACAAATAAAGGACAGATACATTTTCAAAACAATACTGCTTGATAAATAACAAGGATTTTTTAACATTTGCCCAAGTAAAAAATATTTTAAATATTTATTTCAAGGAAAGGATTTGAAAACGATTGATACCATAGTGTTGATGACAGCAATTAATACCAGAAAGTCACAATTATTTTACCCGAAACAACATTACTTTAAACCAGAATATACATTAGATGTTATGAAATGGCTACTGGCCAATAATTCCACTGTGCCGTTTTCAGATCCACTGTTATTGAACTTACACTGCCCAATTAACAGACTCACAAAAGTTTTGACAATATTCTTGCTTAGCTTATTAAATCTGTCGGATATTGCATTTCTTGATTGTCCAATATTTAGATGTATACGCTGTTGTTTGACTTTGTGTTTCTTTGAACCTTCATTCTATTTTAACCATATTTGAGAAATGGATGAACTTATAGATATGGATATAAACAGTTAGGTATTTGATGTTTTAACAGTCTGCACCAAAAAGCAGATGTTGCCTACAAATATTTTGAATTGGCTTTGTGCTGAAAGTAGGATTTACTTTAGCAATATCCTGTTATAAGAAAAAATCATGTAGATGAATAAAAATAGCTAGGTCGAGATAGTTCAAAATTTTATTGCAAGCATATCCTCATCAAATGCAGAAATTTGATGAAAGAATGGAAGGAAAACAATTTTTTTGTAATGATTTTGTTTGATCAAGTAGATTCTGAGATCAAATGATTCCATTTTGATTGTGTAAATTCAAAAACTGTTCCCTACGACTTACGATATTGCAGTGTGTTTGAGAGAAGTTCAATTTTTTTTTGGAAAGTAATTCAAATGAATAAAAATAATTTTTAGAATTGTGTGATCCTAGAGATGTTAATAATTGAAGTTATTAGATTGCTTTGGTTATAAAATAATAGCAATTTTTCTTGACAATAAAGTATATTAATCTCTCTAGTTTATTTAATTACAAAGAAATATAGTAATGAAACTAAACTAACGAAAAATGAATGTTTTTTTGTGGGCACAACTTAAATAAAAGTTCGTCCGAAATGTGCAACTCAAAACTTTTATAAAACTAACTTTTTTATTATTTATTATTATTATTAAGACACAAGACAATCCTTTAACCCAAATAAAATAAACTTGCTCCAAAATAAACACTCTTGTGTATACCAAAAGACCTATAGAGGCAAAAAGATCCTTATACTCTCTGATAGACTGGTCTGGGACTGTCCACAAAAACTATTAACTCTGGCTAATCATAATAGAGTTACTCTTAAGTGGGTTCCGGGGCACAAGGGCATTGTAGGAAATGAAAAGGCAGACATCCTAGCAAAGCTATAGAGTCTGAGACTGCATTCACTGGTTCTGTCAGTATTTGGGGTATCTAAAACTTCTGCACGTGGTTGTACATCTCAGTGGACTCAAACTAAACATCAGTCGTACTGAACCTTAGCAGAGGGGCAAGATAAGGATAGTGACGGATTTACTCACCGGTCACTGTACCCTAAGGAAAAGACCGAAACCATATTTTTGTTTGCCGTGGGACGCCATATTGAATTTCATGTGGCTAGATTTGAATTTTTTTTAAAAGCTTGTCAGCTTTGTACATTCAGAAAATGGTTTCAGAAAACTAAAGATCCAAAAATGAACTTAGTAGATACATTTTAATATAAATGTAGGTAATTCAATTTAAAATAAAATTAACTAATAATTTTTTTTCTACACACCGAAGCAGACAATTTTTCAAATTACCCTCGTACTGACAAAAATATATGTCAAGATAAAATCAAAATTAAACTTAACTTTGTACAGTAACTAATATTCTCGAAACATGTGGCTTTTGTACGCTAGCCTTTTAGTACACCTGTTCTTACAAGCAAATTACATTTAAAAATATTTTATTTTAAAATAAGAATATGTAGGTACCTAATCAAGATTACAATTTTAGTTTGCAACCAAATTTATAATGATTGATATAAATATTTTTTTATACCTAGCTTCGCAAGCTACAGATAACCCGACTATCTCTCGAAGAATATAAATTTCAACCGCCAAAAGTGGTTGTAACGGTTTTTCGCGTTCTTAGATAAGGGAAGTCGTTCCAATGGCAGCAGGAAGTATGGCTGAAATTTGCAGTTGGCCTCGACTACGACCAGGGGTGGAGCGAAGATAAAATTTATGGTTTTTTGGAACATCTATAGGATTATAGTCGTTGGACTATGACCAGTTGAGACATGGGCTCGCCAACAGAACACGCTAGTTAAAAAGGCGTTTCAAACTGGGGAGTAAAATTGATAACTGACAAGTTAATTAATATTGTGAAAGGGGAAAACATTATTTATAATTTTTTTTTTCAAATTTTGCAAGGTAAATTACATCTTACAGTTTTGTTAGGGGATTATAATTAGTAGCGCTGGATTTACATTAGGGGTACGGTAGTATAAAAGCCAATAGAAACTGTTAAATAGGTGTAATTTATTAAAAATATATATTTTCTTATCAGACTTCAGATGAGTTGAGAAAACCATAAAGAAATAAACATTATATTATTTATTTATTATTTTTTTCCGCTTTAAAATACATAATGTGAAGGTACCTACGTATGTCTGTAGATAGAAAAGTCTTATTTGTAAGAACTTCCAACATTGTTAAAAATAAAATAAAAACCAGTCGACTGCAACAACAAAAATAAGTTCATTACTTTTTTTGTTGAAATTTAATAGTAGGCGTAGATCTAACGATAATTGATAGAGTTCACGAAACAAATATAATGAGGTTTTGATATATCTAGTAGTATATAAAACATACCTACCGTATACAAGGTGGTTATCTGTTATATTTAACAGCAAAGTTATCCTTACAACGGTCAGTTAAATGGGACTGACGATACCAATAAAACGTCCGAAACACTTATGGGATGGGATATACTTATTATTAAGAGTTCGTGGAGCAAAAATTCTTCAATAACCACCCCAGAGTACTTTATATTTTATACAAGTACCTAAAAATAACGGATTAAGTTGAGGATTAGGCATGTTAGATGTAAACTCAAGAATTTACTATGGTTTTCAGTGAAAATCACTTTGATATAAGTACCCAAGTATACCAAAACCTACAGTGCAAATTTGGTAAAGTTCATATAATAGGCTTCTTGGTGTGCGTCATCGTTTGTGACGTATATCCTGGATTTGGGTATATCGTTTATTTTATTTGCTATTTTGACATATACCTAACCTTAAATTTGATAAATAAAATGATCAGGATCGTATTCAGCCAAATTCGAAAAGGCTATGAAATTAATAATACTTGGGATATGAAAACACTGCAAAATAAAACAAATTGTTACATATTAAAATAATTTTACATTAGTAAATATAGTCCTGCAAAAGAATTCTCTGTGTTATACTGTTTAGTGTTAGGCTCTTAATTCCATTAAATTTTTTGATCCAAAACATGTATTTTCACCCAAAATGTGATCGTGTGCAAAATTTGAATGAAATCGGTTAGGTAAAGGAAGGTAAAAAGTGGATTGCAAGATTTGATCTAGACAAACAGAGAAGTGAAGTTAAATAAAAGTGCGTAAAAATGGATCACTCATTGGACTAATTAAAAATGTCCGATGCAAAGAAAACATTTTTCTACATACCTTCAGTAAACATTCTGTATACAGGTACGCGTCCTAATGGCATGCTCGTGTTTCTCTCGGATTGTGGGACCCTTCGACATTTTGACAGACTTACTCATTTTAGTGGTATATTCTGAATCACTGTGAATGTCATTTTTTGCCAAAGCTACAGTCGGCAAGGATATTCCCAATGCATCCGAAACGAACTGAAACACAATAGATGAAAATAAAATATTGTTAAACAGGATTAATTTGATTTATATTAATTTCACTTATTGTTATATAATAAATACTTACTTGGTTCACTAAAGTTAAAGGTATCAATGGTTTACCAGCTTCTTTTTCTAACTGAAAATATTTGATAACTTTCAAAATACGATGCTGCTCTTTTTCCATGTATCTAGGCATATTTTTGTATTATTTAAATAAATAAAATGCTTACAATAAGATTAATATTTACTTTTCATAAATAATAATTGATCGTAAACAACAAACTACAGACCTGACGAGAACTGTTAGTGGGACATTAGAAAAAGACGTAAGACACATTGCCGCTACGAAGGGAACGTCTGTATCGTATAATGAACGATATAAATTCGCCCGATTGATATGTCGCGCTTGCACGTAAACTAAATATCAACCAATCAAATTTTTCTGTCAAAGATTAGGGTTAACGTTTGTAATACGTTTAAACAGTTCATTATTGTGATATTTTGATTAGGATTAATCACAGACCTGCCTTTTTTTCCATTTCTTCCAACGTAATGTGTTGGAAGGACATTAACAATCAATGACGCATACCAAAAAGGCTATTATATGAACTCTATGTAGTGGTTATGAATGGTTCCCAATTTAAAAATCTTTGCAAACCTTACCAGCTTTTCAAAATTTTTCTGGTAAAGCTTTCAACTTACCTTTTTTCAATGCAATTTTTATTATAGTTTTTCGCTTATAATGTTAGTCAAACTAAAGTGTTTTCAATTTTAGAATATATTTTTTCTGCAAATTATGAAAGCATAATATTGGCGTTCCCGCGTTTTAGACGTTCGTGATTAATATTTTCAAAATTTTTTTGATATTCGACATTGTATGATAGAAGAGATCTAAAATTATTTTTGATGAAACTAACCCCTCACTGATGACTTGTAAGCCGTTTTACCAAATATTCATTAGGTAGTTTTGCAAAAAAAAAAACGACCCAAAGTTGAAGAAATGTGATTTTCAACTCCCTGCAAATTTAGAAAATAGAAAAATGTAGAAGGTACTCTATATAAAAAAATTGTGATGGCGTCATCACTACAAAATACCAGAGTCAACCTCAACTACATAAAAATTAAAATTCATAAAGTAAATCAATTAAATTTCTTAACATTTTTCAAAAATTGTTTACCGTTAAAAGATCACCTTCCTATTAAGACTATTTATAGTGTATTACTCCTGCTTGGTGGGGTCATTGTATCACCATTTCCTTTTTAATTACGGCCCTGGATAAAATATGCTGGAGGCGTAGGTATTACTTGTGACTCTTGATATTCAAACCAGTCACATTTAACTGAAAATGTCAAGCTGGTGGTCTGAGAGGGCGAAATGTTATTGAAATTGTATACAATGTCTATTTATTATTAAAGCAGAAACAACATTTTTTCTAATTAATAGAACATAATCATGAGTTTTTTACTAAATTTGCGATATATTCAGAATTAGAGGAAAATCCAAACAAAGATTATTTTTCAACATTTCAGTCGTACAAAAATGTACACTGTATGGGAAACTATTCAAATTATGTAAAAAAATATTTTCCTCACAATATCCTAGAAAGTACCACGTACCAAGTCTATAATTTTGTGTATCTAAGTAACAAATGCCAGGAAAAAATTAAACTAGAGGTGGGCATAGTTTAAGTACCGTTATTTTAAATATTTTAATTTATAGATTGATATAATTTTGGAAGGCTATGTATGTGTGTATGTATATATGTAGGTGCTGTGCCCTAAGATTCTGAATTGCGGTGCAATTCTCAAATTCTTATGTGGATGGAGATTTCTTCTTCCATGCCACAGAATCTACATTCTTCTTCTTTTTTGAGCTTTTTCAGGTGCCGTTTCAGGCGGCAATGTCCCGTTAAGATCCCTGTTCAAACTGCAGATTTACTTTGACTTAAGTCACACTTGTCAAGGGCCGATGACAATACAATATAGTTGTAAAATATAGGGTGTTCCATTTATAACGCAATCTTTTAACTCGATTCTTACCCACTTTAAGCGCTCAAATTAAATTTCTTTTTGCGCACTCGTCAAGGACCGATGACAGTACAATGTAGTAGTAAAATATAGGGTGTTCCATTTATAACGCAACCTTTAAACTCGATACTTAATAGTACAATATATAGTAGTAGGGTGTTCCATTAAAAAAAAACATAACTTTGATCTGACATCTCACTACGTTCCTCATCCAAACTATTCACACTCAGCACATAAAGTATCACTTATTATCCTAATATCATAATATACCTACTATTCTTAAAAAAAGTTATTTTTTACTCTTTAGTTCGATTTACCTATAAAGCTTGTTTTTTTAAAACTATAATTTATTATTTGTTAACACTAGTTAGTCATTATGACTATTAGTATTATATTTATTCAAATACAAGGGTAACAAATTATGCCACACATCCGAATGTTCACTAAATTATACAGTGTGTAAAAGCCAAATGGAATAAATTCATTATTTCGGTTACTGTACATATTTATAAAAAATCCCGAAACACGTCAAATTTAAATTATAACTTGACATTCTTTAACGTGAAAATGCAACCCCTACCTTCAACCCCCTTAGAATGACAGGTACAACCCCAAATTTTTTAAATGGGAAGTATAGGCTTGTGATATATCATTTGGAAGGTCTCTTCATTCTCTATTCAAAAATGTTATTGTTTTTAAATTTAATGCAAAAATTAACATAAAAAAATTAAAATCATGTTGTTACCGAAATTCGCTAAAATATACTCGGAACTTATTACAATATTACTTAAAACTTATTTCCCGTTTAGGTCTTGATAATGAGAAAGTGAACAAAAACTGTAGCAATGTGGTTTTTAGATGGTAACCATTAAAAAACTTTAAAGTATTTCCGTGGCAACGCTATTTTAACAAGCAGTAGTAAATTGTTTTATTTAAGTTGTCATTGTTGTAATTTAAGTATAAAGTTTGTTCAATTCAATTCTGAAAAATGGTTAGATTAACGGAAATGCATAAAATAACAGTTTTACAAATGATTGGTTACGGAGATAACATCCGAACACAACAGGAAGTAACTCGCCTATTTCATGAGAAATTTCCTAATTTACCGCCTATATCCCAAGGAACAATAAGTAAAATAGAAAAGCAGTTTCGCGAGTTTGGTGATGTAAGGCAGATAAAAAAAGCAGCTGCTAATGCACTGAGTGATGAACTCAAATTAGATGTGTTGCTTGAGTTTCAGGAAAACCCACATACATCGAGTAGACAGGCATCCACTACATTCAATGCTAGCCATACATCGATAGCAAACATATTAAAAGAAAATAAATTGCATCCGTATAAGATGATACCTACTCAGGAGCTCATGGAAGACGATTTTGATAGGAGAACTTTTTTTTGTGAGCAAATGATGGACATGTTGGATAACAATATTATCCAATTAGAAGACGTTATGTTTTCTGATGAGTGTACTTTTTTACTTAACGGTCATGCTAATCGGCAAAATTGCCGCTACTGGTCCACGGAAAATCCTCACTGGATGAGAGAAGAACACACTCAATACCCTCAAAAGGTTAATGTTTGGGCAGGGATTGTAGGGAACAATATAATTGGTCCCTTTTTTATTGAGGGCAACTTGAATGACAACAATTATTTGGCACTACTTCAAAATGATGTCATTCCAACGTTGGCAAATTTATATCCTGATCCAGGTAATCCTCAAGTTCCAGCGAATACGATATGGTTTCAGCAGGATGGAGCACCACCACATTACCAACTTAATGTCCGGCAGTACCTCGATACAATATTTCCCAATCGGTGGATAGGGAGGCGAGGATCGATTGAATGGCCAGCGCGATCACCTGATCTTACATTATTAGATTTCTTTTTATGGGGATATGTGAAGAGCCATGTGTACAAAACTAAACCTTCTGATTTAAATGACTTAAAAGAACGAATAACGCTTGCGATTAGGTCGATCACGCCTGATATGTTAAATAATGTTAGAAGACAGTTTTATTTGAGATTAGGATGTTGCCAAGACGTTCGCGGAGAACATTTTGAACATCTACTTCATTAACATTCATAGTTCTTTTTCGTGTTCTACATTTTATTACGTTTTGCATTACATTTTAGTTTTTGATTGTATGTAGCGAATTTCGGTAACAACATGATATTAATTTTTTTTATGTTAATTTTTGCATTAAATTTAAAAACAATAACATTTTTGAATAGAGAATGAAGAGACCTTTCAAATGATATATCACAAGCCTATGCTTCCCATTTAAAAAATTGGGGGTTGTACCTGTCATTCTAAGGGGGTTGAAGGTAGGGGTTGCATTTTCACGTTAAAGAATGTCAAGTTATAATTTAAATTTGACGTGTTTCGGGACTTTTTATAAATATGTACAGTAACCGAAATAATGAATTTATTCCATTTGGCTTTTACACACTGTATAATTATTGTGTTTAATATAAACTTAAACCTACCCGAAAGCACGTGCATGAGTGCAAAACATCACAGGTAGAATCCTACCGCTTATTGTTCGATCCTCGGGTTAAGCTTTGTATTCGACGCCCTTATCAGATCTATAGGAATGGAAAGTTTAATAAATGCAAAAGGGGCTATACTTTCAATGTATATACTATTTAAAACTTGGCAATTTAGGTGGACCACTTTGTATACGTGTTTGACGGATTTTAATGATTTATTACTATCAACCAATTTCAAATCGAAAAAGGAAAGAAGAAATAAAGAACGTCTCTATCAAACTCGCTTGAAAATGAATAAAATTTATGAAAATCATCATTGTCATCAGAAAAATAACGACATTGTTAGCATATATCTTTTATTGGTGTATTATTCTTGTGCTTTATAGCAACTTCATAAAAATGTGGTTTGGAAGAATAAATTTAACTACAGGATATGCAGATAATATTAAATGTAATAAAAATTTAAACACTAGAATGAAGGAACGTGTGACTGTATAACAACGGTACATTTTTAAGAAAATAAAATTATAGCTAGAAGCAAAAGCAACATTGGTAAGGGCCGTTTCAATACATTGTTGATTATTATAAGTTGAAAATTAAATTTACAATATGAAGATTATTAAAAAATCCTGATTAACCTGGATATATTTTTATTTATAATATACTTTTCTAACTTTTCACTTTTATTTTTCCCAAAATTAGCCAAAAACTAATAGAGAACCATCTTTATATATTCACTAATAGGACGGCCAGTGTATATCTATACCTATGATAAATCTTAATTGGTTAACAGGGCTACTGATAATTAAATATAGATATCTGTCAGTAGCGAGTACATTTTCGAATCGGTCGGATCTGACTTTATAACCTAGGAAATTTTCGTTTAGGGTATTGTGGAGAATTTTACATTTAGGTAAGGTAAGTTTTTTATTTTATTAACTGGTATATTTGTGAGTAAAATTAATTTGTACCGTTTCACAATTTGTCGGCGAGATAAAGAAATCTGTAAGCACAAGCAGAACCGGTTTCAAGCATATTTTTAATTATTGCAGGATCCCGACGCACTGGCGCTTTCTGTACTCCCTTTTCCGATGAATAACAGCTATTTTATCGATAACTGTGACAATGGATCTTTTTTAATTTTCTTAGAACGTTAATAGAAAGATTAAATTATATTTTTATACCTTTGGCCCTCGTACTTCTTTTTGTAAATGGTAGGTTTGGTTATTTCATTGCTATAATTTACTTTTTCTGTAAAAAAATCTCCTCAATTACTCTCTGGTTCTTCTGGTGTACCTACTGTGAATGCAACCTGTAATATGATGCAATCACATCGAGATAACGGTACATTATATACGTAGGTAAGTTGCATGGTAAAAGTATGCTTATTTTGAAAAAGGAGCCGACTTTACCATTCTAACGAACGACTCGTAGAAGTAAAATGTGGTCGTTGTATTTAGAATGGGTCGTGTAGATCCGGTTTAATCGCAAACTGCACTTGTATTTCTTCCTTGCAGAGACGTAAATTTTAAAAAGCAAACAAAGCGTGATCTGAGAGGAGACATTCTTCATTCCAGTGTCTGTCTCTTCGTAAACGTATCGAATTTGTAAAATTCCATTTGATAAAGTGTTGTTGAATTTGATTGATCCTTTAAGAAGGTCCTGCTAAGCTTTGATCTTGATATAGCGTGTTTTTTTGAAAATTTTAATGATGATGTGAAGATAAAGTTTCAGTTTTTTAAACCAGTCGATTTCTCATTCCAAAAATTCCATTACACAAATTTTTAGTGGTTTTTTAGAAAACAGTTTTTTTTTTCAACAATTTTCACAATTTATGGTCTTTTTTTCAAAATAAATTCAATATATATGTGAAATTTTCTTGAATGGTTACATTAATAATGCTGTAACTAATTATTTTTCGTGTTAGGTTTGGTAGAAATCACATTTTTTTTGTTAATCAATACATCTCTACTCTCCCAAAATAGACCTCTCCGAACTCGCGTCCAGGGCATTCATTTTTGTACGGCTGCTCACCTTTGGTCTCTCCTGTAATCCTATTCCATATTTTCATGTGTAACATCCAACATGTTCATTTTGAAGCATAATTAAATAGGCCGTATCTCGATAAAAACTGATAATTGTAAAAAGTACTAGGGGACAAAAAAGTTTCAAAAATAATGTGTTTGAATAATGGTGCCACAATAAGCATTACATTGTAACGTACTTAAAAATTTTGGGAGTGGTTTAAGGGATCTTAACTCCCATAAACTTTTAACGGGGTGCAATAATTTTTTTAAGATGCTTTAATCATAAGAAAGCCACTTGTCAACTTTCATTATAATATGTCGAACAACTGTCGAAATATTTGAAAAAATCAATTTTCATTTGGTAACTTTGAAGGGTTGTAACTTTTTTCGCATGCACATTTGTACTAGGGTAACTTGGGTTGGATCGAGTTATTTTTAGCCCCAGAATATGTCGTATGATTTATGACCTGACTTTTTGTTACACCCTGTATATTGCCTCAAATACAATGATGTTCGTTTCGACACAAATTATACATTATCATGAAATTTTTTGAAACATTCTCAGTACGCTTATGGTTTTTTTTAAATATTATTTTAATTTTTGCTATAGATATAATTGAATTGGGGTAGAAACCAGTAAAAATATAATATTTGAAAAAACCATATTGCACACAATTTATGTCAAATATGATAGAACCTATATAAATATTTTTCATATAGTTTCCCGTGACATACAAGTAAATTTTCTAAGTAGACAACAGTATGCATACAATTACATGCCGACACTAGGTAACAAGTGTTCCAAAGATCAAACATAAATAATTTCGCTTGTTGCCTAGCCTTCTTGTGCAACCAGTTATTTGTTGTTTGACCTTATAGATCAATCTTGTGTGTGTGTGTGTGTGTGTGTGTGTGTCATTTCCATACGTACAAAGAACGTTGTACAACGATTTACCATCCTTGTGAAAACGCCTACTAGATAGGTACTTGTAATTTTATTTCAAAGGATTTATTCACTTTTTTAACGAATTAAATAGTAAAAATGATTAACTTTTATACAGAATATAGGAAATTGAACATGAAAACATGGAAGAAAAAAATTTATATAATTTTCATATTAGGTGGGAATAATCCTATACAGGGTATTTCAAAAGTAAGGCGAGAAATCGATATAAACATAAGTTTTGTTGTTGGTGAGATATAGGGTGTTGACTTTATTGTAATAAACGAGCTCTGACTAAGTGACATTTATGTGTACCTACCAAATTTTTTTTATAGTAACGCTACTGGTTTCTAGAACTAATGTTTGTTCTTAGCAGCATTTGGAATTGTGACAATTACTGTGTCAAACCTAAAATCCAACGAAAAAACACACAAGAAATGTTTCTTCATTCTAATTTTGTTGTAGCATCAGTTCGTTTGTGTTCAGTTGAAAACGATGCTTACGTTTACTGATATTGAAATGACTATAATATTGATTAAAACTATTTTGTTGGTAATAATCAAAATTATGGCTTTTTGGCGACCATTCGAAGAGGAAGATATATCGTTATAGACTTCGAACAATGAATATACTAGAAGAGTAAACAGACGTATTATTCGATGCCAACATAAACAAAATTTGTATCCATTTAATGTCCAGCCCAAGGTCACCTCTGGATTTTTGTGTGAGGATATTAATTTATAATGCCTCGCTTACAAAATTTTGATTTTATATCTACAGGATGTTATGTAGCAATATTTCTGGCTTTTTCGAATGTTTTAGCTGGAGGTGCACGTAGGTATTTAACATTTGCTCTGAATTGTACTACTTTTATGTTTACGTGTGTCACAATATTATTGCTTCTATTAAAATCATAAAAACATTGAGCACTCTGTATCTTATTAACGAACAAATGTCGAAGGTCGCCCACAACAATATTTCAGATTACCTACTTTTGAAAGGGTAGGAACAAAATTCTCGAAAAGTTCCCACCTTACCACTGTCTGCCACATCCTTTATTTCGTTAAAAACCACCCACATTTTAAAAGTGGTGTTATACGTTGCTTGAAGCCCTTTTATTTGCGCCCACACCAATTCTATGGGATTTGCTTCACAGTGATATGGCAGAAAGTGATTTATAACAATAATATAATATGCCTCTCTATGACATCACACATCTGTAAATACTTTAAATATTCCACACAGTTTGCATATTAAAAATTTGTTTTTATCACCAATTTGAATTAGGTATTTCGTGTGATGTCATGAATTCTATAAGGAGTAAATAATATCATTTAAACGATGCAAATCAGAAAATACCATAAAACTTCGAACGATATGCAAAAGGTTGACGTCACACGTTTGTGATCGGTGTTTTAGCTAAGATGGCGAATTATCATATTTTGTATTTATATTTTTATTAAAATAAATATAATCACAGTTGTAATGTAGAAAGAAGTTATTGTTTCAGAATCTTTGTAATCTATACAATAATTATTATTTCAGTAATTCTTAGTGACTGTCATCATGCCTATTAAATAGGTACCCGATTCTAAAGAGAAATATAAAACTTACGATAGACTAAACAAAAAAAGGGTCAGCTTTGTTTATGTTAATGCAATATCTGTATCGATCGCATCAGCGTTGAAAAGAATATTTCGTGCTTTATCGAGTAAAAGTGATTTTGTTCTATTTAAAAAATGGTTACCTAGACCATTTATAAAAATTGTGACTTTTGTGGTTGTGCTTGCTGTCTTACAAATTAGGAGAGTTTATATATGTGAGTAAAATTACTTTGCTCCGTTTCACAATTTGTCGGCGAGACAAACAAATCTGTAAGCAGAAGCAGATAATTCCCAGATAGTCCACTTCACTTTTCAAAACCCTAAACTTGTCCTGTCTTCTTTTCAAGCTTGGTCGTATATTGTATATTTTATTACCGATGATTTAAACAAAACGACACGTGTTCGAAAGTATATTCCATCTTTGTTAAAGAGTCTTGTATACCTAATAAGTCAAGTGAAGTGATCTTTGGTATTGGGTCTTGTCTAATAAATACAATAGGCTAGAAATATGATATAACAATAATGCAAAGGGGTGCTTATGCTAATAAAATGAGGAAAAAACCAAAATACCGTGATTAGGATATTTGTTGTAATAGAATTTCAAGACAATAACAAGCAAATAAATGTTCTGTTATCGGGACTGCCCTAATAGTTGACCCTGGCGAGGGTTGGGAGTAGGCAGAGGTTTTATTAGAATTCTAACAAATATTGTATTTTATTTGTCTTCGAACTGTTGTACAACAAAGATGGAAATAAGTGTGAAGTTATGTTAAGTGAGAAGGGCAAAACTCTTCTAGTGGTAAACCGTGGAAAATTTCTAAAATGTAGAACGATGGCATCTGGCAAAACCTATTGGCGTTGCACAGCAAAAATGTGCAAAGCAAAACTATATACCTATATATTTCCTTAATCTCCTTAATTTTGTGTTTACCTTGTTGCGCGCAATTCGGCTCCTAATTTTGGTGTTCTTACTCGTATTCAGGTAGAAAATGACCGCTGCGCACAACTCATCCCTGCCCCTTTCAGGAGCTCCATGCTTTGACCCATTATTTTCTTGTTTCAGTTGCCTGTACATATTTTGTAAAATTTTTTGCGTAGATAGCGACTAGAACATACCAAATTTCTTTCTGTCTATTGTCTCAAATTCCTACTCTCCATCTTCAGAAATTTCAGAACTTCTGTTAAAGAATTTTAACAATAAAATATTCATGTTTTAGACGTACAACAATCAAACAACTTATTATATTAACTGCGACATGGGATCAAGCAGAACACAATGTCTCGTAAATAACAGAAATGAACTAAGCCCAGCCTGGGACGTTCACAGTCCATGTGGACTAACAATTCAAGTAAATTTTGCATAGACCAATCGGAAGCTACATTGCACCAATAATAATCAATTCTTCGCTTGTGGGTAGGTCAAGACTAGAAATGATTTATGGCTTTTTTTATCTTTTCGGCTTTTTAATCCTCAAAGAGACCTTGCACATACTGTTATTTTCTACAATGCAAACTTCAGTTTTTCAGATATTAGACACTGTTGTTTAGTATTTTTGGTTAGTTGTAATTGTATAATCACTAATATAATAAATAAAGAGCACATCATACCATAATGAGTCAAACTCATTTAGGCATTCTCAGGCAAATTATTTTGGTAAGATATTGTTTTTCTTTCATTTACAGATAAATACCTTTTCGATTGGACAAAATCATGGTCAGCCTGGTTAAAATCAAACAAATCCATTTAAAATTATTCAATTATTGTAAATAATTAAGCTCGCCTTTATTTTATTTTATCTATGCGTTGAATTAAACTTTTTATATTTTCATTTTATCTAGTGACCTCGTATAATAAATGATAATGGCTTTTTCAGGAATTTAATATACTTATGCCCAGTTACTAACCAAAGTAACCATAGATATATACGGACCATACTCATAGTTTTGAAGCCTGTCCACTTACTGACAGTTGACATTAGCCATAAGGAAAAACAACTACTTTAGATTTGTAATTTGGTTGTTTTGTATTGATTTAATGATCCTTTCCAGTCATATATAACTTCTAAGTAACCTAAGCAAATAAAACAATGTCTTAAAATTCACTAAATCAAAATCAAATAACTATTATGAACATAGAGATAGAGGCTCGGAACCCGTCAGCATGTAAGAGAGAGATAGAAAGTCGGAGGTTTAGGCTGTCTTTTTCTAATAGCGCGCATCTTATATACACAGACAAGGACAGTAAAATCTCTGATCGTCTGTCTCTTTCTCTCTCACCGGAGTTCGGACGGACATTCCCACTTACACAGTTGCCTATGGCTTGTTGCCTCTATCTGTATTATCTCTGATTAAGAACCACGTGTTGTGCAGAAAACGCTTGCTTATCATCATATTCCTCGGAACTTTACTTCATGTGGACTTTCCCTATAATGCCTTCCTTATAAAACTTATATGTGACGCCAAGTTGTATTGGAGATAAAAATTTACAAATTATATTTATGCATATTATATTCAGTTTGCAGTGTCTATTTTAATGAAGTAATTTTAAATTACTTTTCGTATAATTTAATATAAACGGAATAAAATTATTTATATCGTAGAACGAACACATGTCTCTCTATCATTTTCATTATTTTTTTTTCCATTAATGTTAATTATAATTATATAGACTTGCTTTTTGTTCTGCCTTCAAAAAAATTCAAGGTCCTCTCAAATACAATCACGTGCTGGCGAATAGAACATTTTTATCTCGGAATCATATCATGAGATTTAACAGACAATAAATTCAGTTGTATGTTTAATATCTTATAAATATATTATATACCCAGTGAGTTAGACTATTTTCGTTTGACGTAGAACGAGTTGCAGTGGTAGCGTTTAAGAAGGTTTAGGTAAATGTTATTTTTTTTGTCAAAATATACAGCTAAGAGTATGGGAATAAAATACTACTTCAAAGGGAAAATTAATCGACAAGAGCAATAATTTTAAGGAAGCAAGTAAAAAGTCTCAGGTACTATTAGTTCCCAAACTTTTTTGTGTCGGAGGCCCCTTGCCCCTTGTTTTTCGGTTTTTGGTAGACCCCCTACTTACCTGATATTGATTTCTTGTAAATTTCTAACTGTAGTGAAGTTCAGGTGTTAAAAACTTAAAGTAAAAACACAAGTTTTATACATTTATTAATATTAAAAAAATAAATAATATATTTTGTATCTGTTATATAAAATAAACTTAACATAAAATTAACTGATGAACCTGATGTTTTAATAATATATCATCAATATTTGGCGTCAATTTTGTAAGGGTTAATCTTAAATCTCCTCGGCTAAAGCCGGTCCCAGACACTACGTGTATTTGGCGAATAGGCCAATATTTATCATTTGTACGAATGTTTGCTTGATCTCCCACACGGTGCCGTAGTGTAGCAAAGGTACACGTAGTTTACTTCGAAACACTACGGCATCCTTTACTTCGTACTAGTTTCCGACCAGCGCCGGGAAAATGACGAAGGACTAATATTTGCCAAAGTTAACTTTTTTTCCGCCTCCCTCAAATAACAACATTTTTAAATAATTTATTTATGAAACTAACAAACAAACTAAAACTATGAAGTAGGTACAGTATAACTTATAGATACATTATAGCATAACACTGTTTGAAACTGTTAATCTGTCAATGAGGTCAGGAAATGTATACTTTGAATAGAGGTAGGCGGAAAAAATTGTCCAAAAAGTGTATATTTTCTGGTGGGTCTTAAAAAAACTTATCATTGAAATAAATGATGTTAGTGATTTTACTGTCTCTCTTTTTACGCTCATAGAATGATTGTACTCAAAATCTACATACCTAAACTTATCTTAAATACATCTACTTTTTAAAATTTCTCCATTCTCTTTCGTTTCGTTGTTTCTTTCATCATCATCATTGAAATTTAAATTTAAAAGTGCTTGTTGTTGGAGATTATAAATTCGTGTTCCAAAAATAATATTTGACACAAATATTATTTTATTTAATAATCAACTGTAAACTCGGTCAATGCACTTATATCCAATATTATTTTCTACATTAATATTTAGAATTACAATGTTGCCACTTCTATAAAATTCTTGCTGTACAACAAAGTTGATCAGGTTGCGATTTCTCGAGTGATCCATCGTTTCTTGAATCTTCTGAACGTGCTTGTCTTGATATAACACCATGACCTAATTTTATTTGATGTAAGACATCAATAAACATTCATTCATTTTCGATTTCAATTCAGTTTAATAGTTGCTACTGGTGTTCATTCATTTTTAAGATGCAAATATTATCAAACCAAAATATGTTATGTGATTTCAGACATAATATTTGTCATAAATGACAGTTAATGCGTAGCGTATTTCGATTCTGACGAAAAATATGGCGTCTGCTACCACAGCGCTCACATCGGATCAGTTGACATTGACAAAACACGCGTTCAGCATTGCGCTACATTGGGATGAACGCGACCTATTTTAAATCTAAACAAAAAAATGCATTGCAAAATTGACTGTTGTAGCATTTTGGAATATAAAAAACATGAGAATTTCTTCTCATTTACCTAATCTATACGTATGCGATTATTGTAAACCACAACGGAGACAAAGAGATTCAAAAATCCAGTTTATACAAAAACAAAATTTTGAAATTTTTTGAATAACAATTTCACGTTAAGTGTGATCCGATGTCAGATACAAGTGGTTATGTTAAATTCAGCTTAGACTAAAATAGCTAGAGAAAGGGTTTCGCGAGACGAGAAATCTCGTCTCGGTAGAAATTTCTCGTCTAGTCTCGGTCATCGAGACGAGAAATTAACAAATTCTCGTCTCGAAGTTTTTCTTAAAGTCAATTTCTCGATCTCGATTCGAGATTCTCGAAATTTCGAGAGTCTCGAAAACAAAAACTCAAAGTTATTATAATATATATCTACATACAGGGTTTATCTAAATAACACCAAACAAATTTAAGGGGTAATTTTATGAAGAAAAATAAGGGGTATTTGGAATCATTTTTTTTGAAAAAATATTATATGTCAATAAAACTACACTATATATGCTTAGAAGAGTTTGAAATATTTTTTTTGACATTACAACTTTTTTTTAGATAAAAATTTTGCTTTTAAGAAAACATGGGTGAAAAGCCCAATTCATTTATTAACTTTTTATATCTAGTAGTTTTTTCGAAAACTTGAGCATTTACGAGAAAAAAACATTTATTACAAGCTCATGTTAAACAGCATTTTATTTAACAACAGCCAACCAAATTATTATTCTACTAGGTAGGTGTATCGTTTTATTGACAAATTATATTTACCAAATTTCGTGTCTTTAGCTTAATATACAGGGAAAATAAGAAAAGGAAAACCATTTTTTTTAATCTTCGGAGGGATGTAATTTTTCCGGTGAGGGTTTTTTCAAAAAATTGTATTCCAAATACCTACCTCAATTTTCATCACTGCATCATCCCTTATATTTTCTCAGTGTTATTTAGATACACCCTATATAGAACAGAAGTCTGCAGTCCACCAAAATATAGAGCTAATGCTAAGTAAACTGTGTAACATAAATGTGTGTATTCTAGCGTCATTATACAGTGCTATTCAAAAGTCTCCCTCCTCGTATCTTTTGAACGGCTACACTTACATTAATAAAATTTGGAGTGTGAAAATAAAGTGTTGTAAACTTCTCTACGATTGGTAACAGGTGACGTAATAGTAATAGATGACGTCACAGTGCCACTCTGGCCAATAATTTTAAATAGGACCTTAGGCAATTGATATCTCGTTTGATTGGCTACATAGCCATATTAATTTTGTTTGAGTTTAAACTGCTTTTGACGGATAAATTAAATAAATACCAAAATTATTATTTCACATTTAAATATTGAAGATTTTTCAGTCCGCCTCTGGTTAGTTGTCAAAAAAATTGACGTTTTTAATTTAATAGTATTTGTTGCTTTGCAAAGTTTTTCTAAATAGCTTAAATATTTAATTTTATTATTGTTTAACGAGACGTTTAAGAGTTTACATAGGCAAAATGGTACGTACTCAAGCCGATAAAGTAGCAGCTATCTTAATAATTGGTGAATCTGGAAAGAATCTCCATGAAGCGGAACGTTTATTTAATGAGAAATACCCAGATCACCCTATCACGAGAACTCATTTGAGGGAGCTTCTTCACAAGTTTGAAGCAGCAGGTAGGTGTTCAAGATTCCAAACAATCTGGTCGACCAACATTTAGTGATGATAAAAAAATTGATACAGTTGCTGAAATGGTAGTAAACCCTACTTCCTCTTCAACTAAAGTTGCGTCTATCTGTGAAGTAAGTAAAAGTACAGTACAGAGAAAGAAAAAAAAAATTCATCCATACAAGTTAAAAATGGTGCACCACCTTTCGGATGACGACCCCGACAGAAGACTCGAATTCTGTGAATGTATGACAAATAAAATTAGTCAAAACCCACATTACACAAAAGCAATTTTTTTAGTGACGAAAGTACTTTTTGCCTCAATGGAAATGTGAATACACAAAATGTAAGGTATTGGAGTGACACAAATCCTCACACCTATCGTGAACAACATACCCAATTTCCAGAAAAAGTCAATGTTTTGGCAGGTATTTTGGGAAACCAAATAGTTGGTCCTGTTTTCCTAAATTCAAATTTAAGCGGTGAAGTGTATCTGGAGATGTTACAAAATGTAATTGAGCCGTTAATTCTTGAAATTCTGGAAGATAATCCAGATGAATTCGGCCATCTGGAAATAACATTTCAACAAGATGGTGCTCCTGCACATTATTATGGTGCAGTAAGACGTTACCTGGATGAAGAGTATCGAGGTAGATGGATCGGCCGGCGAGGTCCTATAGAATGGCCACCTCGGTCATCAGATCTGACACCATTAGATTTTTTTCTATGGGGGTACTTGAAATCCAAGGTTTATACTACGGCACCAGATAGCATTGGCGTTTTGAAAGAAAGAATTATTGAAGAATGCAATGCAATTTCAGCTGACACATTCGAACGAGTACGACAAGAGTTTACTAATAGGATGTATTACTGTAAAGAAGTAGACGGAGCACATTTCGAACACTTGCTATAAGAATCCATTGTTGATATTTGATTAATTAAATTTAAAAAAATAATTTCAATAATTTTGGTATTTATTTAATTTATCAGTCAAAATTAGTTTAAACCCAAACAAAATTAATATGGCTATGTAGCCAATGTCAATGCCTTTCAAACGAGATATCACTTGCCATAAGGTCCTATTTAAAATTATTGGCCAGAGTGGCACTGTAACGTCATCTATTACTATTACGTCACCTGTTACCATTCGTAGAGAAGTTTACAACACTTTATTTCCACCCTCCAAATTTTATTAATGTAAGTGTAGCCGTTCACAAGATACGATGGGGGGGAGGGGACTTTTGAATAGCACTGTATATTGAAAATATTGGTTCAGACAGACGCGTACGTTACTACAGCATTCACATTTTTCGATATCGAGAAATCTCGAAAAATCTTAAACTGTAATTCTCGATCTAAACAAAAATTCAGTGTCGCCTCGATCGAGACAAGAACTAGAAGTCTCGAATTTCGAAAGTCTCGTGAAAACCTATAGAAAATTTTTACAATTAATTTTCAAGAAAATATATTTATTTAAGCATATTTTTGAATAATTTTTATTTGATAGTTTTTAAAGATACCCATAATTCCTTATACGGCAACATTTTGTGATTACCCTATACAATACCAAATCTATAAAGTAGTTTCCATGAGAGTGGTCATACGTTACGATAGAAAAGCTTTGGCAAACCAAGATAGATACGCACACACAGACGAAAGTTATTATGGGGCCCCGTTTTTATTCGAGGTTTCTAAATAAATTTAATTTTTAGTTGGCTTCAGTCGAGTAGTATATATATATGTATATAGTAGTATAAGTTAGTTTGCAGGCGCTGTTATTTCCTGCGTTACAACGAGGTCAGTTGCGCAACTTTTCAACTAAAATTACTTGCTAACTGAGCTAGAAACCGTGTTTCAACTGTTCGACACGGTTGCCGGTTATACTTCAAAATATTTATTATTATTATTTATTATCGTGTGTTATAAAAAAAATCTTAAATTAGCTGATAATTATCTTAAGAAATGGTTCAAAAGTGAAAATGCCTTCAAATGCGAAGTTCCTAAATTTTCCATATAAGTTTAATCTATAACTTATCTAAAAACCAATTATAACAGTATTTTTCCGAATTTTGAGAAAAGGGTGAGAGATAGAGTGGCTAGAAGTTAGTGGCCTTTTCCTGGGACATCCTTAAAAACAGATCCAACTTTTATGAATTGTTTTAAAATCTTTTCTTTTCTCATACCATTTAAAATCAGAAACCTTTTAATCTGGTAGAAAGTTTAAAGGCTTTTTCTCAGAAATACATTCATATTTTTCATTTAAAAATAATAAACTATTTTGTATTTAGGGTTAAATTGTATATTTTTTTATTTTTGCGAAATTTTATGCAAAAAATGTGTTCCGAAAAGATAACATAGCTTTAAAGATATCACTGGTATAAGTGTGTTACCAGAAGTGAGGAACGCCACTGACAGTAATTATATTTTACGTAACGTTTTGAAATATCACTCGGCCTCGAAACACCATAACATAATCATTATTTAGAAAATATTTTGTCATACACTACTCTAATCTATACTGATTAAGTATCTTTTTATGTTATTGAAAATGTTTTGAAAAAATATCTTCCTATAATTACCCATTACGGCTAGAATATTTTAATTTTTATCAAACCATTTTTAATTCTATTAAAAAAAATTACACATACCAATAACAACCGATAGATCAGCAGTGCTAAGTGCTTATTAATGAATCCTTTTTAAAAATATTACCCTACGACCATGATGTAGACATTTTTACAAATAAATCAATTTCAATTAAATTAATTCTATTAAAAATTTAATTTGTTCGTCAATGATGGAAATTGACGGCTAGGCGGCAACCATCCCAAAAGTTTTGTTATTTTGTTTATTATATAATAAAACGAACAGTTGCTTTTGCCATCCACAATACAGCCCAGATTTGGTCCCGAATGACTCTCATATTAAGAATAAACTGCGTAGTCAACGTTACAATCCAAAAGGAAAATTGGTATTCTATTAGTATCAACCTACTTACTGAAACTAGAGTCAAAGGCCATTGTAATCACTCAGTATGCTGACCCATTAATTATGTATTTAATTAAATCGGTAATGTAATAGCTTTGTTTTTAATTAACGAAATGACATAACCACGATTCTCTTGAATACATATGGATTCAATGAAAATATTTTTAATGCCGTTAACAATAATTGGCACACTATACAATAAACTATACTAATAAAATTTTAAAACGAAATAATCTGCGCAAACAACAAAATATTTGTATGGTAATAATAACGATTAATTATTCAGTTAGAACCGTTAATAGATATTTATGCAACAAGTGCAAAAAGTAAATGTTTATTGCACGCTACGCGAAATGGATAACACGTTGAGTGCAATAAACACTTTTTGTACGAGTTGCATACAATATTTTTTCTACGTTCATGCAAAAACCAAAAAATGTCTTATTTACGTTGTTCTAAATGGACTAAAAATTGCGTATATTTGAATATCTATGTTGTGCTGTGTAGATACGTGCAGTAAAGAACTAGTTTTTCTACTAAATAGAGTTCAATAAAGTTTTTTTTTGCATGAACGTAGAAAAAATATATAACGAGTAGGACATTGTTTCTAAGCGCTATTTAACGCGAAATTAAAGTGTCCCTTCTTACTGGAATATATACAATGAAGTTGAATGTAACTAATAAAACAGAAATCAAGTAGTCTGAAGCGGATTGACATTTCCACTAGTAAAACTTATTTTCAAACAACGTTTGTAATTATTGAATTTGCGTGATTTCCAGTTTCCATCAGCAGAAGATTTCCAAATTCCACTGGTAATAATGTGAAAGGTAAAAACATTCCTCAATCCATGTTTTTCTGCAATCAACGTAAATTAAACAACAGGTTTCAATGTCGAAATCAAATTTTGACAGTGTCGTTCTACAAATCGGTAGCTGGCGCCCTAATCGTTCAAGCTGATTTCTCCCTAGGCGTTTACCCCGTCGTATGACTGACACGTACACTCTCTGTTATCTCTATGGTTTTCGCTCTTCACCTGGATACCTATTCCATAGATTATGAACGCACTCCTTATGTCATTAGTCATTTTTGGTTAATGGCGAATTTTAAACTAATAGCAAATATAATATATGTTAAAGACAATCTCCTGCGTATACAAAATTGCGTGTTTTTTAGTTTTTTTCTAGTCTACGTGCCAATTATAAAAGACAATCCTCGTGTTTAAATTTTTTTGTATGATGGCTTTCACTGCAACACTAAATGAAAAATAACTGTAAGTATTTTACTTCTTCCTTTTGGTTGTAGGTCGAATAAATCAGATAAGCACTAATTAAGATATTTTAGACAGATAAAAAATCACAATTCAAATAAAAAATTTCATTTGTCTACATTTTGTAAAAACAAATACGTAATTTACATCGAGGTCAGTAATGTCAATTGATTAATAATACAGTACATGTCGTAATTGTTGTTGATTGTTCTTTGACCCATTGCGGCGGTTCTTGATAACGTTCTTCCTTATGATTATTATACTACATTACATGATAAAATATGTCATCACTTATCAGTCGTCACATCATGTAAGATTACTTTGCAAGGTTGCGCAGTTTATTGTCGTTAATCAACCGTATTTCATTGAGATTCCTATGTTATCCATTTTAAAAAAATTTACAAACCTTCCTTGGGTATTTAGAATATTAATTATTACAAATATTAACTAAGACACTAAACATAATTCATACAGAATATACGTCAAAACAAACTAAAAAAACAATGTTACACGTACAAACCAAACAATGTATTTTATATACCTACACGACAAATAAATCTTACATTCTTTCACGATCTATTTTGTGTGTCACTGTGTAAGTTGACCGACTTTGTAACACAAATATGCGTGTGTATACATTAGTTTTTATCTAAATGTTTTAATGTGCCAAAACAACCATTTATTATGCTTATATGGTCCCATTGACCTGGATATAATCTAGATATTGTTTTGAAATATAGAAATAGTTTGGCTCTTAATTTGTAGATGTAAAAGCGCTTGTAATTGCATTTTAGCTCTTTGAAGCGGTCACGTACAGAGTGACATCGTAAGCATATTTCCGTACGTTTTAATATTTAGATATTTTTTGTTATCTACACTACAGTTAGTAGGGGCACAGAGGACAAGTTGGGGGTGCGGTAAAGTGAAGAGGTCTTTCTTCTATGTATAACCGTGGGATTGAAAGAGTAAATTTAGATAGGTATACTTTATTTAGTATAAATGTACTTGCACGTCATAGATGTCATAACTGGACTATGTTGCCAAACAAGAATCTAGTAAACGTCAAATAAAGCTTATCCAATATTCTTCTTTTTATTTGGCTAAAGCTAGATATACCACAGATAATTTCAAATGAGAAAGAATAAGAAACCACAGATAACTTAATATCAATAAGTTTTGTTCTGCTCCATTGAAAATACCATATTAATTTTCAGCTTGAAGTACATTATATCTATAAAAATAGTAGTTTGTACAACTAGTACGCAAAGCGTCACTTTTCCCACGAGCGCAGAAGTTTGTGGCCCGCAAATCTAGTGAGTGGGAAAAGTGATTTGCGTACAAGTTGTACACAATATTTTTCCTACAACCACATTTATTAATGAAATAAAAATAGAAATTTATATACTTAGGTATTTTATTAAAACTTTCAACAGAAAGAATATACAAAATGAAAATTTAATATAGAAAAATCAGTTGAGTGTATGTTTAATAGTGAATAATGAATAAATAAATAATCAAATAAATAGTTTACTTATTTTTGGTTTAAATTTAAAATTTTTACACCCAGAAATTCACTAAGTATAATAAATATGTTGAATTGCCAAAAAAAGTTGACAGGTCATAGGTAGGTTTGTTTGACGTTTCGGTGCGGAAAAGTGCCATAGCGTGTACTTTTCGCATTACTTTTCCAACAGTTATCAAAAGAATTAAGAAAAGGCCTGCTTTGCGTATAGAAATTTGTGTAGAAAAGCGTGTTATGCATAGTGGTTGTAGGAAAAATAATTTTGTATATAGTTTGTCTCAAAGTATATCGTCTTGGCTTTTATTGAACTAAGAAGAGAATTTTGAAACATTGTTTAAATATCCTTTTTCTGCTTGTTTCAGTAGATGCTTCTATAACTTTGGGATTGATGGATATGGAATATTTGAACCAAAGTGTCGATGCGATTCTTGCACTACATCTGAAATAATTACAGGTCTCTTCAAGGTTGGTATTTTTTTATAATGAGCTAATACAAACATTATTTTCGACAATTTACTTTCCCGATATAATTTGGCTGTTTTTTTTTCTTCTTATATTTGTGAAAGTTTCTCCAAAATCAATTGCAAAAGCTTCAGCAACCTTCACCACTTGTTAAATTGCTTTTTTACTGTACAAAAACCATTTAAAGCAACCATACCCGCCAATGTACTTTCAGTGACAAAGCCTACTCACCCATTCAACATTAAATACCAAAAAATAAAAATATTATTCGCGCTTAGCGAGTAGTGTTATGTAACTTTCTATTTACTAATAAATAATACAAGTTTACGTCATCCACTCACTAACCTCTATTTGTGTAACCCAAATACACACCAAATTATATATACCCACGTTCTGCATCGAACACTTTTTAGTGTAGGTATATTGAAATTGCCGATCGACAAAAAACCTTCAACAAACTGTTTAATTAAGGTACGAAATACGCCGTTGAAGTACAAAAAATGTTTAAAGTCTTCATAAAATTTAGAAAGAAGAAGATACAGATTTAGTATAGATAAGGTATCATTAGACAAAAAGACCCTCAGCTCTTTAAGGCCGGGCCACACCGGCATCCATTCGTCCGATGGATGGACGTCCGATCTCGGACGTCCACGGAGCGCTCCGATTCACACCGAAAGCATCCATCCAGTGGACGGATGTTTTCATGAATCTCTTCATCAACGAATATTTTGTTCACTTGTGTCAGTAGAAGTGCATAAATAATGTCGTTTAATGTGCCTTGGTGTGCAAAAATAAACTTGTACACTCGAAACTTAAAAATATAAACCTAAACTAAACGTAAATGAAATAAACAACATAAACTTGGTACAAAACTGGTATACTTGTGAAAACAATGCGAGAAGAGTATTCTACACGAATATGTTTTCAGAGAAACCATGTGGACTAGGGTAGTTTTGTCTGATACCGTGGAGCGCGTGTGACCGGGCCCAGAGCTCATGTGCAGGAGAAACGTCCATGCGGATGCGAAGGAAAAATCGCTCCCCGGCGATTCCAAAACATCCATCCAGCGGACGGACGGATGGCGGTCTGTGTTGCGCTATTTGCCAAGCTGGCGAGCGATCTTTTTTGAACATCCTTCGGATGGACGGATGTTTGGTGTAGCTTGGCCTTTAGAGTTCGAAAAAGTATATGTGCTAGGCAAGTCAACAGGCTACTACAAAATCTTAAGAGGACAAAGCGTTATCCTTGGCAACATTTGTGAATATAGAAGGTGTTTTCAACAATGTTCAATTACCAAACCCATAGAAAGAAAAGAAGTTCCATACCCCCGGAGTCAATGGATAAATGTCAGGTTGTAGAAAAGATGAACATATCATTTATTGGCGAGAGCTAGAGCAGGTAGAGGTTGCCCACAAAAAGGGATGTAATTACATATGTGGGCTATCCTAGTAGACGAATTACTGAAGAAGCTAACATCCACCGATGATCTTGCAAATTGTTCTGAATATGGTTGCTAAAGACTCGGCAGGCTGAGGCGATCCAAAGGCAAGCTTATCTGGTAGCCATGGAAGATATGAAAACACCGTATTTGAACAAACCTAGTGATATCTTTTTTATTAAGAAACCGCGAACCAACTTTACTCGAGCTGATAATATGTAAGACATGTTACAAGCAATTTTGGTCTTCATTTCGTATGCGTTCTACAGGATAAAGTAATATAATCAACTCCCAAAACTGTCTTATCGGTACGAATATTGGATTGTTTATGTTTATGACCTTTAAGGTTCCCCCACAATGGGGCAGAATTTTTGCGGCGCGAATTTATCGCGCAGAAAATTCACTACCGCGTAAACCAAAACTCTGGTAAATTATCTTACAATATTAATAATTACGACGGATGAAGAAGTTCTGCTATTATTAGCAAAGTAAAAACATTTTTTTTTGTTCAGATATGGGCACCTTGTTTAACTATTTTATTATTGTTTAGATAGAAAAAAAAGTTGTTTCATGAAATTAATCAAGGTGGTAGAAGTCATAGAATTTTATTAAGGAAGATATACGGAAAAAAGATACTAGTGGCGGATTTAGGCTGCAGAGGTAAAAACCGTGCATGCAGCGTCCCTACGAGAACAACGCGAACGCTGCTACGCCGCGACCGTTGCGAATTCCGAACCACTTGGTGAAGACACGTTCGTATAACTCCATGTCAATCGGTTCGCCTCGATTTCGCATCGGTGGCGGCAGCGAACGTTCCGCGCCGGTGTGGGGGATGCTTTTAACGCACATATTGCAAGGTTTGTTCCAACACATCAAGAAACCGTTCTTGGAACGGTGACGCGCATGTGAAATAGCAAAAATGCGTTCCAACCACGAAAGAACCGTTTAGCGAACGATAATTTTTTTGTTCCAACCCGATTTGGTATCGTTATGGAACCGGTTCAAGAACGATGATTTCGATACTTCACTGAAAGCAGGTATCAAGGGAACTGACTTGCGCAGTACCATATATCCATATCTAGTTAGGTTAGTTGCCTTGATTTGTTGTTTTCGTATTTGTTGAATTTTGTGGGAGCGAACTTATTTATATTTGTTTGTGCTATCTGTTATAAATAAACAGTTTTTTACTTAACAACATGTACCATATAAACATAAAAGTAGGGTTATGTTTGATACGTTCCAGTGATTAATGTCGAGTCAGTCACCAAACCGTTCCAACCATGATTTATGGGTCTATTCTGTGCACGTCTGTAAGATAATCTGTAACTTTACAGGGGAATTGCTATTCTGCGTACAACTGTATCTTACAGGAATCTTTAAAATAGTTACAGATTTGGTCAATATTTACGTGTGTATTGACTGCTTTCGTTGGAAATGGAATATTTTTGTACAGTTTGAGGTTGTTTCTGGTTATTTGGTTAAAGTTATAGGTTAGAAGTATCGAAATTTGACGTACAGTAATTTAAATGTCTATCTGTAATTCAGTGAGTTACAGACAACATCACAGAATCGCAAAGTTACAGATTCTGTAAAATCCCATTTACAGAACTTTCGTTAGCTACAGATTCGTAAGCTATTACGAAAAACACAGAATCGACCTATTATTTTGGAATCGTTATTAGAACGGTAAACAGTTATCGCCTGCGTAATAAATCCCTAAGAACGATACCGATTCAGGAACGATTACAATTTGTGTGTTGGAACAAACCTTCAGGTTCCTTCGATTAATTATTCGTTTATAGCAGGGATTTTAAAAGTTTAAATACAACTTTGAAGAATATTTTGTTCGTATTTTTAAATTTTCGTACCCTGACATTTTTGTACTGAGGTTAGATAAATACAAATTGTTTGAAAGCAACATTTGCATACGAATGCATCGCCGACATTTGCATTCACTCATGGCACAGAAAAATTAAAGTAATTTCTAGAACGAGTTATAAATGCGTTTAAAAATCACATATATGTGGTTGAGGCAAATGTGTAATTGTACCTCCTCCTTACACCGTACATTGATTTGATAATTGGAAATTCGTGAAATAGCTGTAGGGGTAATATTATGGTAAACCTCAAAGTGTATTAATATAACAATTATAAATGGAATTTCATAGAAGGAATGTTATCAGGGGCGGCTCCACGTATTCTTAGTATTTAATGAGAAGTTTACACTTTTATTAAGATTCTTCGACTACAAATTCAGCGCTGGATTTACTCTAGGGGTATTAAAGGCTAGTGAGTTTGCGTTAAATTTCAAGAGGCGGTAAAATTCTGGGATAAAACTTTGAACAGAAAGAACATACAAAATGAAAATTTAATATAGAAAAATCAGTTGAGTGTATGTTTAATAGTTAACAATAAATAATAAAATAAATAGTTTACTTATTTTTGGTTTAAATTTAAAATTTCTACACCCAGAAATTCACTAAGTACCTATAATAAATATTCTTTTTTCTCTTATTTTTTTGGGAATCAAACCCCAATTATGTTTTTTATTTTTTATTATTGTGGTTTGATTCCCAAAAAAATGAGAGAAAAAAGAATAAGTAATGTCACAAAGAACTTGCATAAGATATAATAAATATGTTGAATTGTCAAAAAAAGTTGACAGGTCATAGGTATCTTTGTTTGACATTTCGGTGCGGAAAAGTGCCATAGCGTGTACTTTTCGCATTACTTTTCCAACGGTTATCAAAAGAATTAAGAAAAGGCCTGCTTTGCGTATACAAATTTGTGTAGAAAAGCGTGTTTTGCATAGTGGTTGTAGGAAAAATTGTTTTTGATTTTCCTATAATCTAAGAACATTCTGTACCCTCATTCATTTTGTGTAGGGTATTGCTAATAGAACGGCAATTTTTAAAATTGCCCATGGCTTGAATAGGAGTAAATCTGGCCCTGAAAAAATGTATCAAGACTTAGGTCACTCGCCAAAATTTACAGCAGATCTGATGGCCAAAGACAGGAAAACTGTTAAAGCTGTAGTGGGCCTGTTAACGGGGCACTGTAAGCTCAATTGGCATTTAAAGCTGATGGGATTGACAAACGAAGATACGTGCAGGTTTTGTCACCTAGAAGAAGAAACGGCGGAACACATTCTATGTCAGTGCGATAGCCTGGCAAATGTGCGGTTTTTTGCATTAGGCGAAGAAAAGCCAGTGGCAGAGAGCTATATGGAAGGTCAGTCTCCACGCTAATAGACTTTTTAAAAAGAGTCAGGCTGGAGAATGTAATCTAGAGTTTGAGAAGACCACAATAGATCTGAAAAGGTCGCAGTGGATTAGGCCAAAAGCCACCTCATAAAATCTATCTATCTAGGTCTGCGTCCAATAAACCTAGCAGTAACAGAAATAGCTCTACAAGATTGTGATAAAAAAATATTGATTTCAATTACCAGAATATCAGAAAACCATTTATTAGTTGATTCCAAATTATTTGGAATTTTATTAGTTAATACCTACTTAATTTTGATAAACAATAATTATGTAATATATCCTGATCCTTTTAATCTAAACCAAACAGTTCTATATATTTTTCATCAACCAACGTCATTAGAATTTACAATATATTGTGACGCACGTGGTTTTTTCTACGACTCTTCCGTTGGATGTGGTAAGATGGATTGGAGCACGCAAACGGTTTTGGAGGAAACATGCTGAATTGCGAAGTGGGCTAGATTCAGAAGCTGAACAGTTTTATTCATTCATTCATTCGATTGGGTTGTGCTCAACAGCCCAGGCACTTGAACTAAATCTTTGTACCATTTCCCATGTTGCCTACTTCCATGCCAGAAGCTTTGTCTTCTATGTGGGATACTAGTTTGACTGGAGGGATTTTCAGTAGTTGTAATGGTTGTATTATTTCCTTCCGTTTGAGTCTATGTAAGTTCTCGCAGAAGCAGAGTATGTGAGTAGGTGTTTCATCATAGAGTTCACATTTCCTGCACATAGGTTCACTAACTTTGCCTATTTTGTGCAGTGTACAATCACTCAGTTTCAATAGCCTGGTTGAGAGTTCCTTGTCTACCTTGTTCAGTACACTCTTTGTACGGAGGTGCCCTTGTGTCGACCTCCATCCATTTGAATTGGTGTTCCCTATCTAGCCAGTTCCCGATTTCCCCTCTTATTTGTGATTCCACAAAACCTTTTCCGGACCTATCAAGTCTCCTTTAGGGCCTTCTTTAGCTAACTGGTCAGCCATTTCATTACCTGCAATACCCTCATGTGCCGGCAATCATATTAGAGACACTTGGTTGTCTCTTGCCAGCCTGTTGAGGGATTCTTTACAGTTTTTTACCAGTCTAGACCTAGTTTTTTGATTACTGATAGCTTTAAGCAGAGCCTGGCTGTCAGTGAATATTTTTATTTTTTGTCCGATAAATCCTCTTCTGATGTTTTCATCAATAAAAGCTATAGCGGCCTCTGCTTGAAACACAATCGTAGTTTTATACAGTGTGTCGTAGATGAATACACCCCATAATGTTCGCTGTTACAAATTTGAATCACACAGGTTGATAGGCCACACTTTTTGAACTTTAAACTCAGCCTACTACGCTGTGTTTATAATATTTCTATCTCTTCCTATCTAGAAAATTGTTTTGACGTTTCTATATCAAAAAAACTACATAACTGATATTTAATGATAATTATGGAGTAGTCAAAACATTGAATACGACAAAAAGCTTACGGGGCTTCGAATAGGTCCGCACTCGACTAACAGAGACATTCAAATATTTAAAATTCTCTTATAACCGTATATTGTTGATGAATTATTTATGTTTACCTTTAAAATTAAGTACTTTTTGTCATGATATAAGCAGTAAGTATTACAAGATACGTCAATTATTTTATATTAAACAAGTATTAATGAAAAATTAACACAAAATATACGTCGTATGTTTGTATATCTTAATTCAATTCCAGTATGTATTTATTTATGAGTTCCATTTAGATAGATTACGTTTAAACGAATAAACACAAATCCTAAATATTTTATGTGGGCACTTGCGTCATTTGAAGTGCCCGTGCTGAACGTGAAACCCCTTCTACTTGGAAGACATTTCAGGTGAGGTAATCAATATGCATAAATAAATCGGCACGACTTAACCTTGAAAATACATTCCGGTTTGTTTCCCGCCAAATGTATAATCGACTCTATTCTCAAGTTACTGAAGAGTTCGGTTTAGATTACACTTGCCCACATGTGTTTTAAAAACAGATTCGGACTCAAAAATCAAAGAGAAAGAGGATATTGGAACTAAATATAATATTGATAATGGTGAAGTTTATTAAATCGAAATTTGGGTAAAAGGCAGAATCAGCACATTTAACATTTTTGAAAGGGAACATAAATAAGGAACTACGAAAGCCAATAAAATGCTAAAATCGGTCTAGTGCCATTTCATTCCAAAACTTACCTGGACCACCAAAAACTATTATTAAGGGCGCCTTCGATCCTATCCAACGGTCTGGAAAACGATTATGTATATAATATATGATGGGGTGACATTTACTGAGACCTAAAAGATCTATTGTGCCCCCTTACTTCTACTTAGTTCCTGTGGAACGTCTCAGAGACTAGTAGCTCCTTTAGTCCTGTTTCCCTGAGGAATTATAGGTAAATGTCCCTCTTCTATCCAATAAGCTCCTAGGATACTGAATTGATGTGCAAGTATGTGGATGGAGGTTTCTTCTTCCACGCTACAGAATCTACATTCTTCTTCCTCCAATATTTTAAGCTTTTTCAGGTGCCCGTTCAGGCGTGGCAATGTCACCGTTAGGATCCCAGTTAAAACTCTTAGTCCAGTTTTACTTTGACTTATGCATTCATTTGATATCAACGGGTTGTAGTCACCCATTAGAATACTTGATTGTCTAGGCCCTACTAGATCTTTCCAATGGTCAGATCTTCTCTTTTCTTCGGCTTTTCCTATTTCTTCCAATATTATATTGGGGCTGATACCGCAAAAAAATGCCGGCCCCCGAAAAGGTCTTTCAGTCCCCATCTTTGCTGGTCCATCTGCTATTTCATTTCCTTCTATTCCAGTGTGTCCTGGAATCCACAGTAAGGTGACTATATTGTTCTCGCCTAGTTCATTAAGTTTGCCTAGTCATTCCCACACCATTTTACTGATTACACAAGAACTCAGCGCTTTAATGGCTGCTTGACTATCAGACATTATGATAATCTTTTACCTTCTTTACCACATACATCTTCTAATTATGAGGGGTACATTTCCCACACATTTACCGAAAAGGAGTGCTGGAACCGTGCCACAACTGTGATATGTGGAGTTACATCAGCCAATGTCTTGAGAAGTTGGCTAACAACAATATTTCAGATACTGGATACACCCTGTATATTCTTTATGAATATTATATTCGATATTTCGTTTCCTTATTCCTGGACTATTTTTCCCAAGACGCAGTTCAACGATATTGTTTTCATCGCAATCAAAATTCTTAATTAAATTGAAATATTCTGGATCTGTCTAACCGAGTCGTTTTGTATCGTGTGTAAGAGATACTATAATAAAATAAGTATATGTTATATAATAAGAAAAAATAATAATATATTAACTACAAAATATAAAAATAAAATAATAGGTATTCATATCAAACGAAATGAAGTAACTATTGGGCCAGAGGCGAATATGTATGAGATGTCGTACCTGAAAATAAAAAGAGACGAATGAGCAATCAAGCCTACCAAAAGTACCTATTTTATTATTAAAGAAAGTAATTAAAAATGGATATTGATAAATAACTGAAATTATTATCTTTTCCAATCATCTTTAACTAGCAAAACAATAATAATAATAAAGCTGATTATGTCAAGAACTTATTTTTCACAAAAGAAAGAACTGACCAAATATTAATTCTCCATTCCGTTGACACTGCCCACCTACAGTGTCTCTATCGATCGATATACAACAGGGCAACAACACTAACTATAACCACAAGAATAACGAACAATCACTCTTGTAACGAGAATACCAAACAATCATTCTTGTGCCATAGCAGTGTGAAAACTAGAACACCGACCACCCTCAGTGTAACTAGTCCGTACTGCCCACCTACAGTACGACCCTTGGAAAAACTGACCACTCTCAGTAAATCCAAACACCAAACGCATCCACTGACCGCAATGGACTACGCCGAAACGAACAATATAATATTACTAATCACTTTATTTTCCATTACACCTCGTAGGTAAAATTATATAAGTGAAATAAAACAAATGCTAATGGATAATACTTAATTACTCAGTGAGAAAACTCACCTTAATTTCCAAAACGATTCGAAACACCATTATTCAGTAGAACACACCCAGACACAAGTAACTTTAATATAATTTAAAATTAATCTTTTCTCTAAGAGACTTGAATAAAGAATGTAACTAAAATTATTTCAAACAACCCTTTAGGGCTCATATAAAGAATGTTTACAACTTTCTTCGAGAAACGATATCTTATCTTATTTGTGGATGTTTACATTGGACCGATAGATTATCTAAGGGTATTCGCTTCTCAAAAATTTATATTTGTGTCTAGGGAAGTAAAAAAAATATTCTTACACGTGGTTTATCAATTCTCCTGAAACGTCCCTGCACGAATAAGAAGTGCTAACAAGCGCCTTTGTTCATTACGTAATGTTTGCAGGTAGAATTTTCTTTGTCTTCATTGTTTTTTAGTATATGTAACGTAGCAGGAACTTTTTATGTAAATCTAAGCTTAGTCTCGGATTGATCAATTTAATTTCAAATTCACATCAAGAGGATCCTTATTTATCTTCGTATGAGATCTACTGAGTACTGAGTTAATGGATTAACTTTTGCATTGAAAATGCGGTTAAATAACGATTTCGTAATGCTGCATCCAGCAATGTAACATAATTAGAAAATTCCAGAGGAGGGTTAAAAGGAAAATTGATATTATTATAGGTGATATTTAAAAACTTGATGAACTAACTACAGAGAGATGCGTAAAAGTAAACACCAATTGTTGGTTGACGAAGATTTATATGTCAGTGGCGCACAGTATGGAACGGATTTTTTTTTTCAAAATCTAATATCTGACGAATGAGAGCAACTAGCGAAATAAATCCAACGGCATTTTGTAGATTGAGTGATGACGATTTCAGGAAAAATAGAATCGATTCTTGAAAGCATTATTTTCACCTTCAAAAATCGAAATATTCATTTTTTTTTGTTATGGAAAAAGCGCAAAGTTTTTATCAAAGTAGCTGTATAGATTCTAATAGTACTCCAAAACAAAATGTATGAAATATTTAAGTTCCAAGATGGGTTGTTTTCTTAAAATAAAATAAAAAAATAAAAAAACATTATTGTGGTTTGATTCCCAAGAAAATAAGAAAAAATAACAAGTAATGCCATAAGGGACTTATAGAAGATATAAAAGTTAACCTACAAGGATGTATTGATATATAGTTATCCTAGACCAGTTCCATGCGTAAACAAAATATTGCGTTACCATAGCAACGAACAATGACTTATTAGAAGTGTCAGTGTGAAGTTTGACGTCAAAAAGTAAACCAGAGTTACGCAATAAATTAAAAGAAAAAAGATGTCCACCGAAATTGTGAAAATCGAATAATTGGAGTATCGAGCCATCATCAAGTACCTGTATTTAAAAGGGTTAGGAGGTAAACAGATTTACGAAGATATGCTTAATACCCTTGGTGATCAATGTTCTTCGTATGCGACCGTGAAAAATTGGACTGCAAGCTTCAAAAGAGGTAAATTTTCCATTGAAGATAATGACCGATCGGGATGGCCAGTTTCTGTGTCAGTCCCCGAAATTATCGATGTAGTTTATGACATGATTTTATCAGACCGTCGAGTTGGGCTAAAACGGATATCTGAAGCACTGAATATTTCATACGAACGCGTTCATCATATAGTTCACGTCAATTTGTACATGAGAAAAATTGCTGCAAAATGGATCCCCAAATGTTTGAATGTTGACCAAAAGCGTGCAAGGGTAGAAGCATCGCGTTCGATCTGTGCTCGATTTGAAAACGATGTAGACTTCTTAAACCGAATTGTTACTATGGATGAGACTTGGGTACATTTCTACCATTCAGAAACAAAGCAACAATCGATGGAATGGCGACACTCTGGTTCTCCAAGACCTAAGAAGTTTCGTGTCCAAAAATCTGCTGGAAAAGTTCTTGCTTCAGTTTTTTGGGATTGCCATGCAGTAATTATGATTGATTTTTTGGATAAGTGTAGAACAATAACTGGATATTACTATTCGACATTACTGACCACTCTACGGGAAAAAATTAAAGATAAAAGACGCGGAAAGCTATCCAAAGGTGTTTTGTTATTGCAGAACAACGCCCCTGCACACAAATCTCATGTTGCCATCTCGTTCCTCAACTGAAAAAAAGTTTAAAAGGTCGTAAATTTTCTTCCAACGAGGAGGTAATAAAAGCTTTGGAGGTCTGGTTTGCAGAGCAAGAAGAAACATTTTTTTTGAAAGGTCTAGAGACCTTGCAGGTTCGCTGTAATAAATGTATACAATTAAGAGTGATAAAATATTTTGACATTGAAATTTTGTTTGGTTCTATAGTAGACTAAGAATTTTTCAATATATCCTGGTACCTATATCCTTCCAAATAATTTTTACCTTTAAATTGTCTGTTATAATATAGGAGTTCCCGCATTGAACACGCGTGGCAGTCTTTATCTTATCAAATTTTTATAGTCCGTTTATCTCCATATTTAATATTAAATAACGTTCTATTGATTAAATTTGACCCAATTTCGAGAATTAATAATAGAGTGTGTATATGTATGTGTATGTAAAATTGAACACTAGAAGAATATTTACCGAGTCGAACTGAATACTAGAATTTAATAAATTTTGATGTTTAATTTTTGGATTCGAAGAGAAATATATATACATATAGGGTGTTTCACGATGAGCTTACACTATATTAGAGACCACTCACACGATTTCTATAAAAATTGGCATATATGAACAAGAACCAAGTTATGGAAAATATTTTGATATAGGACATGTCACTTCCGGTTATGCCGAAAAGGAACGAAAACTTTCTTATTTGAAAAGTAACACCCAGTATATTATTAACCATGGCACGGTGTAGTGTGAATAGGCATTTACTGAAAAACACGCCAGTTTGACTAAGGGCTGGAAAGTGTTACTATTGTTTTTTTTTATTTATCTTAGAAAAAAATGTTGGATACCGCTGTAATTGAAGATAATAATAGGAGATATTTCCAACGAAAAATTTCCACGATTTAATCTAAAAGTATATATTAAACAGCTTTTAACGATGTCATAAAATAATAATGAATTTGTTTATCCCAATTTATTTAAAATGTTTACAATAAAGAAAAGTATTTCGTTACTTTGTGTTACGTATTAAATTTACAAAATATCTCCCACGACTCACAATGGTAGAAACCATATTTTTAGCATCTGGATATTACCTAACCCAAGTTCGTAATATTTATAAATATTGTTTATTTATTTAAAATTATTCTTCCTTATTAGTTTAGTGTAACCAAACTTTCACCTACATATATAGTTAACCAAATTATCGGCTTAGAAAATCATACTAAGTATAGCCTATTTTAAATCAGTTAAAAAAGGTTTTTTTGTATAAGTTCAGATCTTTTACGTTCTTAAAATATTACTTATAGTGGAACTTTCAGTATACCCATCCAGTACAAAACTGGTCCCAACCAAAATACAATAACATCATAAAATGAAAATTAGGATTTAAGTGTGTCCAAAATTAATTGCAGAGGAATGTGTTCGTCGCAATTGCAGTCTTTTTTCTTTCTTAAATTTCTAAATTATTGAAGACTTTTCTTGGCTGCAATAGTTTACAATGTTCACCAAGCTTTTAAAATTACTCATGTGTGCAAGGAAACAGTAATAAACTTTATTGTTTCAGGTCCACGTGACTTGTCAAAAAATTTTCGGATTTTGGTTTGTGATTGGAAGATGTCGCTACTGTCACAATCTTTACATTTCCGTTACTGGAAGACATTTATTGATTGTGATTGAAGTGTACTCTACAGTCCGGGATTAGAGATTCTCGAACGGACAGCACATACCTTGTACTGATGAACCGCAAATACGCCGAAACCGGTCTACAAGTTGTGTTGTCCTTTCTGATCGCAAACCAGAATGGTTGGTTTTAAAATATCTTGTAGATATACCAACCCCGTTTGACTTTGGAGTGTAATTCAATATCCGGCGGTGCATATTGCACGGGAAGTAGTTGTTGCTCCTTAGTTGAAGGGTCACTATTTTTCAAAAATTCATAAAGTGTGAATATAAATATTTATTCTTCGACATCTACCAAATAATTTATTTACTTTGTTGATAAATAATTTTAACATAAAAGTTACTTTTTGACACCATGAATATTCATTTACCTACATTTAAATTAATCTTCTATTTTTTGTATTATTTATCAACTACCCACTTTATTGATTTTTACACGTCATTATATCATTAAAACTTTTAAAAATTTGTAATATTTTTTCTTGAAATTACTGTTTAAAATAGTGATGATCAATAATAACGTTTTTATATCCCAAGGTAGATCTAATTTTAACATTATATACGGATGACGTCACTCGGATGATATCATTGGCATTGCCTGGTAGTAAAAATTATGTTGTAACGCAATGTTGCCGAGTTGCTACCGTGAAATTATCAGTAGTAGTAAATCAACATTTTTAGGTTTTGCACATTTTTAATTGTATTACTCTTTAATCACGAGTATGCTTTCATCTAATATCAATTGCACATCCTACACACTTTCAATTGAAATATTCAAGCTAGTAGAGCTTAAAGAACGTTTCACGACATTTCGTTGACTCGGCATCCCTTATTGTACAATAACGGTAACAGATCCGTAGTTAATTTATTTTGTAAAAGAAATCACTAAATTTTTCAAAAACAAATTCAACTTTTATTTATTAATTGGAATTGAACAAATTAAACTGTTGAAACATACAAGGTGGACCACCTTATACGCTTGGATTTATTACATGTTATCAAAAAATGTTTCAAATAAAAAATGGCCACATTTTAAAAATATTTTGTTCTATACAGATTACCTGCAAAACAGTGGAAGTCTACAACCCACTTCAATTATCAAAATTAACGAAATTTTTTAAATAATAACTGATATGAAATTGAAATAAAATCGAAAAGGTGTAAAGTGAGTAGTTCATGAACTATGACTAAATAAAACAAAAAAAGCTGGCAGTAAATAAAGAAAAAAGATATATATTATATTGATTTTTAAAAACTGCTATCGTTGATGTAAAATATTTTGAATTGTTTTATCAATTTTCTGCAATCATATATATTTTTTAATTAATTTTAATCTATCTAAAGCCGGTCCCAGACACTACGTGTATTTGGCAAACATTTGGTATTCGCGTAGCGTGTGGGAAGTTAACTTTGGCAAATATTCGTCCTTCGTCATGTTCGCGGCGCTGGTCGGAAACTAGCACGAAGTAAAGGATGCCGTAGTGTTTCGAAGTAAACTACGTGTACCTTTGCTATACTACGGCACCGTGTGGAAATATTATAGCGGAAAGGAAAAGCTTGGATGGGCTTTGGTCTTATACCAATCATGTTTGCCTAAGTAAAAACGAAATATCTTGGAACAAAGTATACCTACGATTCTAATATAAAAAGTTTTTATTTCTATTTATTCCTAAATATTAATTTTTATAATTATCTTTAAATTGTAGCCATTTTTTAATGATTTAGCAACACCGTAACGATTACCTAGTTCACAGAAATAGTTATGTGAGTAGTCCAGTATGTAAAGTAACGTTGCCAAGTCTCTTCGGGGAAAAAACAATTTAATAGTAGATGCCAGAGTTTGTAATCAGGAAGTTAACGATAAAATTGAAACGAACTGGAAACGCTACGTCGTAAATAACAAAATGACGTTAAATAGTAATAATTGAATGTTCAATTGGAATGATCAGTTGAAAATAATAATTAGTCTTGCGTGAATACACAGAATCGGCCTTGTAGGTATATATAAAAATTTAAAATTAGTTTAAGTGTATTTTACATGCATTTTTTTATTTTAAAATACCTATTTATATATAATAACTTGTCTTTATTTTGTTATAAGGTTAGAATCTTTATCAGATGTCAAAAATGAGTGACTTTTCTTGCATTCGCGATTAAACTTAGCTAAGAAATTTTGCTAAGTTAAAAATCCGGCATACTTGGTGAAGGCAAGGGGGGAGGTCAGTTGACCTCAGTAAATCTAACTTCATTGGCAAAATGAACGCTAACTTAGCTAAGTTTAACTTAGGTTAGCTTATATTGGTGGTAGAAAAAAAGCAACTAATCTCCTGATTTCATATTCTAGGCCCAAGCCCAATTGAATGGTAGGAACTACTTGATTTTTTTGGCATAACTGACATATTACGATCCTGTCATAGTCCTAGATGTGGAATTATAATCGATAATCAATATTTATTCCGACACGTATAACTCGAAGTAAAAGACTAAATTTTTTTTATAATTCCAAACTCATGATCGATCAGCGTTGAACTTCAGAAAACATGTCACGATTTAAAAACGAATACGTAGAGTTTGAAATATTTAGAGAGTGAGTGAGAGATGTGACGAATATTGACACTGAAAAATTAAAGTGTTTTGAGTCTGGGGAAAAATACTCGCTTTACAAGGGTATCGATTTTATATTTCATTTTTAATACAAAAAAGAGATCGATCATGTATCTAACTAACGTTTTTTTTTGTACAGAAAATAACTAACGGAAACGGAACTTTTTTATAATAACATCCATCCAATCACCTATAGTAATACAGGGTGAAGTATAAAGACCAAGGCCACATTTCTCGCAGGTATACTGTTGCTGAACATACCTACTTTAAATTGTTGGTTAAGATGATGATATAAATGTTGTTTAAAGTTTATTGATCGTATTTTTATCCACGAGTTACTAACATAACTTTTCTGTCGACTAGATAGGTACGTATTAATAAAATGACAAAGATAATCCATTTAGGTAGATATTCGTAAAACAACTCGATTTTGAATTTTACTTTCCATGTATGTTTGGTTGCCTATACTAAAATCAAACACTCATCTCTGACCCAGTCTTTCGTACCCCAGATACTCCTTCGTTAATCATTCATTCATTCGATTGGGTTGTGCTCAGGCCCAGGCACTTGAACTGAATCTTTATACCATTTCCCATGTTATCTACTTCCATTCCAGAAGCTTTGTCTTCTATGTGGGCCACTAGTTTGACTGGAGGGATTTTCAGTAGTTGTATTATTTCCTCTCCAAAGTGCTTCCGTCTGAGTCTATGTAAGTTCTCGCAGAATCAGAATATGTGAGTAGGTATTTCATCATAGAGTTCACAACATTTCCTGCCCATTTTGTGCAGATGTTTCCTCAGGGTGTAGTGTCCAGTCACCAGGTCGGTAACTGTCTTCAAATGTATCTTACTCAGTTTCATTAGCCTGGTTGAGAGTTCCTTGTCTACCTTGTTCTCCTTCGTTAATATTTTACCATTTTCAAATTACAAGGTATTCTTATTTATTGATTCTATGGACTAGAATTGCAATGAGAAGTGACATAACCTTGGATGTGTCTTATATTTTTAGTCAGATTCATTTTAATAAGAACAACATTGACGTTTGATGAAATTTTAATAACAATCATTGCAGACCTTTTCAAATATATTTTTTCTTCGTTCGTATAAATATAATTCCCGTACTATATCTCGAAAAAAGAAATTTCTGACAGGAACTAGGTAATTAAAGCACATTCTCATACTGATTTAAAACAAGATCTTTAAATTACACAGTCAACTACGGAATTATCTTCCAGCAAAAAATTTTCATCTGGATACCATTCTAGTATCCGCAACGAAATCTTTTTACAATACAAATAAACATTCATAGAATTTGTAAACCATGATTAATAATAATGTTTATTTTGATTACAAATAGCGAGGCTTATTCAGAATAAATGAGTCATACTGTATACACAATTAATTATTTAGATGATTTATACATTAACCATAAAAACTAAAACATCAATTATTGTAGCAATAACGTATGAAATATGGTCCACAAGCGCAGCAGATAAAATGTATCGTTTGTGTTTCATCCACAAAAAATTATTTGTAGGTTAGTGTGTCACGGCAGTAAAATGAGTTGCCTAGCAACAGGCGCGTTAGCCCGGCCTATTTTTGGGCTTTATTGATCCACGGCTGGTTTTCTTTCTCTTGGGATTAAACTGTATATAAATGGAAGATATGACCTTGATTTTTATACACTTCACAATGTAAATACGTTAAGCGTTTGAGTGTTTATCTTCCAACATCTATTTTGCCTAAATATTCTTTGATGTCAAACATGAATTGATGCGCAAATACAACGTAACTGATGTATAAAGGGTGTCCCAATAACACCACGCTTCATTCAAATATTTTCACCATTTTCTTCATTAAACTTACATCGAATCTGAGTTGAGGAAGGTTTTGTTTTACAAATAATGTGTCGAAAGCAAATTCACATTTCGATTGTTATTTAGTCAGTTGACTTACACGGGACAATAATGAAGATGTACTACTGATGTAAATATAAGGACATTTAAAATCTTCCTGCACATATTTTTATAAACGCTCTTCTTACAACCAATACAAACTAACAACCAAACAACATATTTTTATAGATGTAATAATAATATTGAAATTGTTGTTTGCAGGTTATAGCATCAGTATAGGCAGTAGCAAGTGAGAGATGAATGGACTTAATGGAGTTGCACGAGTACGAGATGCAAAAAGAATGAAGCTTCGAAAGTAAAAATTAAAACCATTCAAACTGATGTCTTGATGCGGCGGTTATAGGAGTCCTGCTCAGATATCGATGAGATAGTCGTTTCAAAAAAAGTTCTACCCTTCCCTTATCCAGAATACTGTTATTTTTGAGGTACGTAAAAAAGAAGGTATCAATAACTTTGTTTTCTACGCCCATGTCCGCAAACGTCAAAAATCGCAATGTAGACATTCATTGCAAGTGACATTTAACGATAACATGCGCGTAATGAAAATCCCATAACATACACGTGCGTTTAGATAAGAAAACTTAAACTTCTTTGTTAAATCAAATTGCAATCAAATTTTTATTTAAGTACATACTACTTTCTTTGGTTTATTTACATACTTTTAATCAATGGAAAAACATGAAAGCTCTTAGCATTTTAGATTAAAAGAGTAATGCCCCTAAATGTCGGCAACACATTATACAGTTTCAAAAAAAAAAGTTCGCTTTTTCTTGATATGGAAATAAACGTCATCTCATTTATGCTGTCAATTTTTGCAACAAATTATAGTATCCGAACATTTTCTCAACTTTACCTACGAATATGTCTGTTAGTAGTGAAAAAAATGAAATTATGAACACTCAGAAGGAAATAGATGGGCGTAGAAAAAGTATAGTACGTTACACGAGTTGTAATCCCATTACGTAATGGGTTACTTACAACTTTTGTTATGTAATATACTATTAAACACATTGGAAAGTCCTCATTGTCGTTAACCGTAATTAGTTCAAAATTGTGATACTGACACATTTTAAAAAGCAAAAGAGATACAGCGAAACACTGTTTACCCTTTTTGATCTACTTTTAACTTGCTTTAACAGATCTTCCGATTGATCTAATAATCATTTTTATCAACAGAGTATCAGAAGAAGCTTGAAGCAGGAGGAGAAGAGAGTTTGAAGAAAGTGAAAGGAGGAGTAGAAGAGGGAAGAAATTCGATGAGATTGCGGCTGTTTATGTCACGCCTGCGGACAAGAAAGCGCCGTGGGTGCTACACTGAGTTTTACACAAAAAGAATTTGGTTTTTCTCAATATATAATTCACATTAATAAAGAAACTAAACCATTGTAAATGCGTCGTTATTTGTAGACCACCACCCCCATCGTTTGTATTCCTTTTAGTTGACTACATAGCCTAGACCGGTAATTTTGTGTTAAGTATGTAGCTACCACCATCTATCAGTGGGTAGCTCAACTAAATTTTGTACTGTATTTTTAACTATCAAACTAGACAAAACTATCTTTTTACACAAAAAGAGTTTGGTTTTCCTCATTAAATAATCCACATTATTAAAGACACTTGGTATTGGGGATATGTTGTATTTAAATAGTGGTGCCCACCACCCCTCCCTCGCCGTCGTTTTCCCCCGCTTTTGGACACTTACTTACATAGCCAAATGTCGTAAAGATGTAATGTGTCCGAAAGTGAGGCCATCTATCAATGAGTAGCCCAACTAAATTTTGTACTGTATTTTTAACTATCAAACTAGACAAAACTATCTTTTTACACAAAAAGAGTTTGGTTTTCCTCATTAAATAATCCACATTATTAAAGACACTTGGTATTGGGGATATGTTGTATTTAAATAGTGGTGCCCACCACCCCTCCCTCGCCGTCGTTTTCCCCCGCTTTTGGACACTTACTTACATAGCCAAATGTCGTAAAGATGTAATGTGTCCGAAAGTGAGGACATCTATCAATGAGTAGCCCAACTAAATTTTGTACTGTATTTTTAGCTATCAATCTAGACAAAACTATCTTTTTACACCAAAAGAGTTTGGTTTTCCTCAATAAATAATCCACATTATTAAAGACACTTAGTATTGAGGATATGTTGTATTTAGGTAGTGGTGCCCACCACCCCTCCCTCGCCGTCGTTTTCCCCCGCTTTTGGACACTTACTTACATAGCCAAATGTCGTAAAGATGTAATGTGTCCGAAAGTGAGGCCATCTATCAATGAGTAGCCCAACTAAATTTTGTACTGTATTTTTAACTATCAAACTAGACAAAACTATCTTTTTACACCAAAAGAGTTTGGTTTTCCTCAATAAATAATCCACATTATTAAAGACACTTAGTATTGAGGATATGTTGTATTTAGGTAGTGGTGCCCACCGCCCCTCCCTCGCCGTCGTTTCCCCCGCTTTTGGACACTTACTTACATAGCCAAATGTCGTAAAGATGTAATGTGTCCGAAAGTGAGGCCATCTATCAATGAGTAGCCCAACTAAATTTTGTACTGTATTTTTAACTATCAAACTAGACTCGCTGAACTAAGTTTTGCATACACTATACACCCAACAAAACCAACTTTTTGTCATCACAAAACATTAACTACAATTTAAGTATCGGAATTTAAGTAATTTAAGTATCAGAATTATTCTGCGGTTTCCTTACACCCACCATCCCTTCCACACTGTCGTTTTCCGTACTCACACCACCCGCTTTCAAAAAAAGCAATAATACTTCCTTCACTAGTTCGTTAAACAGGCACTAGGTAAATAAAACCTCAAATTTTAAACAAAATTGCATTTATTATAGTTAAAATACAATAATTATCATAAATATAATATACGATTAACAAGCTGAAATGGAAAATGAATCCACATGGTCACAAATTTAAAAACTATTTACATCATTATTCCTAATTTTTCATATTAAAGAACATCTTCTCTAAAATACGTTGAATTTGAGGGTGTCATATTCATGGGATGTCTTCGTTGCATAAACATCTTTAGACGCGCTGAAGGGATTGCCGCTGAACCGCTGGCCTGAAATTAAAACAATATTCATTTCAACGACCGTTTAACATACAAAAACTCTTAATTGTACACGGAAACAGACAAGAACAATAAAATATACCTATATATTTACCTCTTTGATCCAATTACATTGAAGACTCTTCTCCATGTTTAACCGCTGCGCAGGAACCAATACCAATAAATTTTTCGTCAAGTCCTTCGCTTCTTGAGATACGCTTCCGAAATACTCATCGGGAAAACAAAAATCACATTTAAGAATGTTCGCAGTGGTTTCTTCTACTGAATCGTCGAGAAATGGAGAAACGCCGCTCAGCATCACGTACAGAAAAACTCCGACGGCCCAACAATCGGTATGGGTACCGACTGGTTGTCCCAAGACTAGTTCGGGAGAGGCGAATTCGAGGCAAGCTGGTGGCAAGATCACATTTTTCGATGTGTTGACCGAGTCTCCGAAGTCTACTAGTTTGAGGAGAGGAATTTGAAGGGATTTGTCGACCATTATATTTTCGGGCTAAAAATAAAACATAACATGTACCGTATTGTGCAGTGAAGTTGAACGTCGGCCGCTAGAGCAGTTATCAGGTGAGCTAACCATGAACTAAATTTAAATTGTTTCAAAAATCTTACCTTAACGTCTAGATGAGCAATACTTTTCTGGTGTAGCCATTTTAGAGCAGATATCAACTGACATGTATAATTTCGAACGTCCGATTCGCTGTAGGTTTCTTTATCGCTAATATATTTAAATAATAATGGCCCTTTTACTCTGAAAAATAAAGAAAAGGTATTTATTTCGTTTTCCTGAGCCAATATTAATATTTAATATCAATCCCTTTGAGCGACCCACCCCGCCAAGGCTTCGCTCTGTGACGTCCACGTCGCAGCCCCACTTACTGGGACCAAGAAGTCACTCATACACACACGAAAAAATTCGTTTATTACGAGTAACATTGTGTACAGTGTGAAACAAACAAATGGATTCAATACTTTTGCTTCCAGCGAAAATGTATAGAAGCGGTTTATACTTACAATTCTAAAATGATAGTATCTATACCAGGCAACGGCGCATTATCGAACAAAGCTAAGGACCTTATGATATTCGAATGCTGCATTCCAGCTAATAAGGAATATTCAGCTTGGGTTACGTGATGGGGTTGCTTCCGTCTCGTTACTTGTTTCAAGGCAACTTCTTCACCGGTTCCTCTATCTCTAGCTAAACGAACTATGGAAAACCTACCGCGATCTATTTCTTCTAATTCTATATATCTGCAAAAAAAATTAACCGTCAGTGACATTTTTTAACAACCCAATTCAAACGTATGTACAATATTGTTAGTTGTTATTGGTAAAACTGACTGTTAAAAGAGTAGTCTGTGGTTCGTTCTTGTCAATTGTCACTTGTCTGGAAACATAGCGTCTCCCACAGTAATGTAGATAAGAAAAACTTACCTCTGTTTAAACTGTTCTTGTTGCCACCTCAAATTCTCAGCCACGGGCAACGTCACAGCAATACTGGGCAAACTGACAATATTATTTTGAGCCGATACAATTCTAAAACTGTACGTTTCTCCTGGTATCAAATTCTCGACAGTAAAAGACTGGGAGTTGACAGGATGGTTATTATTGGGAGATATCCATTCACCAGATCCTAATTTGCAAAATTCCACTATAAACTGATTGTAATGGTTGCTTTCCCATTCCAGAGAAACGCTGGAACACGATATCACTTGTATTTTAGGTTCTGGTATTGGAGGATAACTTGTCGTTACTGATAATTTAGCGGTACACGTTATACTACCGAATTCGTTGGATACAGCCAAGGAGTAAGTACCTGCATCTGAAGGTTTCACGTTTTCTATTACCATTAGAGCTACGCCGCCTTCATTGTCTCCTAAAAAAGGTAAATTATAAAGTAAGGCATTAATTGTTATAATAATTGGTGAATTTAGAAATTAAACTCTGCAAATATTTACAATATGATACATAATTGAGACAATGTGTCATTGCCAATGAATTTAGGGGTTGAACAGTCTTTGTCCAGAGTTTAACTCGGCTACATGTAAAGGAAAGTGATTCGTTTATAGCTCGTTATTCGCAGTGGTTCGGCTTGAGATTTCCTTATGAAGAGTCCGAACTTGATAGACGACGAGAAAGTTCGTGGTCACAAAAACAGAATTTGTCATCTAATCTGCGCAGGAAGAATAGATCGGTTTGCAAAAGATACTCAGTGAACAGATTCTTCTGACCACTCCATAGCACTTCTGCATCGCGTTTATTTTGCAACTAAATAAGAAGTAGGGATCGCAAGTTTGAACAAGTTCGGCGATATTTGTTGGTACTCAGCGCGTTTATATTTGCGCTGTTTGACTCGCATCGTTTTTAGTGACAGCTGGTGGGACTAACTAACTTTGACTGAGCCTTAAAACTAATTGCCCAAATAAAAATAATTTTTTGTGGTTTGATGCTGTTATTACCAAATTTAACCCAATAATGTACTTACCTTGCATAAATTTTCCATTATGTAGAACTGATGGATTCGGATCTAATTTTTTCCAAGTTTGTCTGGTATTACGATTACAATTTTTTACCCTACACTTGAACACGACCTTTCCTCCACTTTGAACGGTAATGTCTTTTAATTTATCACGGAATTCCGGTACGCATCGATCTGAATTTTCTGCTAGAACGCCTTCCAACGATTTTCTTGGTTTTTTTAATCGAAAAGACCACAATTTTCTGTTGTAATTTGCTAAAACGTGTGCCGGGATCCAAAACTCCTCCAAATTCGTACTGTTCCTAACGAAGTATCCTTGAGTCGGATCATACCGGATAATTGTTACTAAGTCACCTAAATTTAAGTTTGGCCACTCGCAGATTAAACGTGCTTGGGTACCGGGGGGCATTATTAGAAGTTCCGTCTGAAAAATTCAACAATTCATAGTAGTAGAAAATTTAATTCTAAAAAAATATTTATAACGACATGTTCTTTAACAAGCAAGCTATTACGACAAATGCAGTTGTTTCTTTCATGCGAATTTCTTACTTATTCAACGCATATTTGAAAGCAATTATGACCTGGGATCGGTGGCTACGCTAGAAAATTTTTTTAGTTTTTCAGTGATAAAACTTAGGGTTGCTGTTTAAATTCTTCTCCCTCTCCCGAAGTCTCTGAAGATTAGCGACCGATCGTGTTATGGAAAGGTTAGCGACCGATCGCGTGTCAGTACTTACTGTACAGATCAACGTGAAGGTATCACACCCAAACCCAAGCACAAAACGCTCCTAAACAGTTACTTGCACCCTTCTACAGTTAATAACATAAATTATTATGTGCAGTATGGATTAACATTTTTAATCTAGCAAGTTCCAATTGAAAATTGATACACAAAAGTCGATTCAAGTATTGGGAACTGACCAATTGAGACTGGTGGTAAAAAATCGAACTAGTAATAGCTTACTATAGTTCAGTGAGGTTAATTTTTAAACTACTGATAACAGTGAAATATTGTTGCCACACACTTTTCATCCAAGCCCACCCTACATGAACCATTTACTGGAATTATATATTTACACTTTTATACACTCACCGGCAGAATTAAGCGCCCACCCAATGTTTAATTATTTAGATTTTGAAAATTTTGAACTTTTTGAATAAGATGAGCAATACAGGAAATTTATCGACAAAAAAGTAACGAGTAACGAGCGTTACCCCTTCTTGCCCTGATCACATCACTAAGCCTGCGTTGAATGGTATCCATGATGGGAATCCCAGCTTGTGCAGTCGAAGCAGTTTTCAGCTCTCGAATAGTAGTTGGAGCTGGTGTTCGTCACGTCATATCAATTAATGACAAAAAGAGACGAAAATATACAGAAATAAATAAAATTAATTGGGTGGGCGGTTAATTCTGCCGGTGAGTGTATATCAGAGCATTTATTTCATGGGGTATTTTTTATATGACATGTCATATCTTCATTATTGTTTTCAATAGGTGAAATTTATATGATATCAGGTTTTGCCAATCCAAGATAGTATCATATGATTTACAATTACAAAAGTATGAATATAAAGATACAATTATTGCCCTTGCACAACCTAAGGGTTCTTATGGGCTTTTTGTGTTTATTTAATGTTCAATACTTCCTTATTAATACTATTTTTGTCAACTATTGATATGGGAATAAACATAATTCTATTCTTTCTATGTAAGCTATTTTCCGATGTGTTTTTTGGTCCACCTGTCAGTTCCCAATATGCATTTGAATATTTACTGGTTTAAATTAATTATTAGAAACATAAAGACACCAATTAAAATTGTGGTTTATTATATTTTAAAACCAATTGCCCATCTCTGCTTTTCGGATTAAAAATTGAAATATCCACACTGCCTGATGGGAGGATTGAATACGGCCTGGAAATTTTGATATAAAAGCAAAAATTACTAAAAAAATAGAATTTACAAGTCTACAAAGCAGGAGAAGAAGGAACAATAAAAGTAGGAAGAATTCTTCCTACTTCATTACAATAACACAAACTTATAAATAGTTATTACTAATATTTTTAACAGCAAAATCAATTTTATTATAACGTTTTTAAATTACCAGGTGTTTCGTTGATTTGTATTAGAACGGTTGCAAACAAAATTTTTTTTAAAAAAGCTCAATATCATGCTCACCATTTTTTTAAATAGAAACTTGTGTAGACTGGCATTCCCAAATAGTTCCATATCAACTTGTTAATATTTTTGTTAAAACTAACGGCAATAAATAGTTTTATTGTATTTTTTTTTTATCTTAATATAACATATCACAGCCATCTTGTATGGTTAGTTGGTAGTATTTGAAGCTCTTTATTTACGACACCTGAAGAGATAAACACAACTAATGTAAAATCATGCGAAACTAAATTATTGTACAGAGATGGTGCAAATTTCGATTTTCTAATTTCAACAAATTTCTCAATCATTCATATTATTAATAATAATTGATATACAGCGCATCGTTAGAAGTTTTATATCCTTTATAAACAGAAAAACATTAATAATAAGCAACAGTTTAATAAAACTAATTTTGAAAAAATGGAAATTAATCGTGAAAAAAATCTAGTCCCCAGCATCAGTGTTAATAAATTCATTTGTTAGCGTTTTTACAAATAAAAAACAATTTACCGTGTGTTGATTGGCTTCCGACCACCTCCTGTGCATATCACCTTTGTCACTATTTCCTTTCGCAACTTCCAATACAGTGTCACTTTTATGTTTATTTCTCAAAGTATTTTTAAATCCTTCGAAAAAATTCAGTCTTGATCTCGGATTATTGTTTTTGCTGTCGTTCAAATCGTCTTCGGAAAGCATATCGATAGTGTTAGCCTTGTGAAAGTGATTTTTCCGATGGAATTTATTGGGTTCCGAGGGTGAACTTTGCGGTAGGGCTCTTCTTAGATGCGCTACTTCCCATAGTGATAGGTCGGATAAGGAACTGGGAGGTTACAAAAAAAAAGAAGTAAATTATAATAAACGTAAAAGAAAAATGAATAATTGAACTAATAAATAAAAATTAACATATGGTTGGCTAAAGCTGGTGAAGCTTGTAGAAAAATATAAATAAATAAAATATAAAGTACAGAAAATAATATAAATGCAGTGTTTATCTATAATTAATAAATCATGGTGAGGTTCTCTAAAGTTGGGTTGTATAAAGGCAAATAATTTTAAAAAATTTAAAAGTGATAACAAAAATAAATAAAATTTATCTACATTGTAAATAGGCTATAAGGATAAGTAAGACGGTGATTTATATTCAAAATTTGTGGAAATTCTGTGTTATGTGTCAGTTTCACTGTCTACTGAAATACAGACTTGGTTCTATTGTAACCATTAAAAAAGAAAAGTAATTGAGATTAATCACAATATCTATAAAATAGATAAAAATGGAGAAAAATATGTTATTTTTTCTTTAAAAAAGTTATTAAAATTGTATAAAAAATAAATCTTTCAAAAATGGCATTACTACTATGAATTAACATCAATTTTTGAAAGATTTATTTTTTATACAATTTTAATAACGTGTTTTTCTCCATTTTTATATATTATATAGATATTGTGATTAATCTCAATTACTTTTCTTTTTTAATGGTTACAATAAAACCGAAAGCTTAGAACAAACTGAAAAGAGTTTACTTTTTCTCATTGCCGCATCCCCCACAATGAAAGTTTGACCTAACTTGTATCGGCAACGAACTACTTTAAAATTTCAAATTTATATAAATCATACTCTTGCTCATTCCTTGCGCCTGTCGAACTAATCTACAAATGTAGGACACATCAAGAAAAACAACGATAAACTTTTATTTTTTATTCTATTGAAAATTTTTGTATTTTTCATCGCTTATCAATGAATATAATATTTATATACAAACATACATTCTATGTACAATATTCAACTTATATTATTAAATACAATGATAAAATTAAAAATTATCTCACTTGTAGATTTAGAAGAAGAAAAAATGTAGATGTTGCGCGAGTACCTAAACTAGACTCTTTTTAATTATGTCATTTTTTTTGTAGATCCGTCCTTATCTCGCTTTTTAATAACGAAACAAAATATTTTATTTAAAATTCAAGTTTATAACTTGGCAGATCTCAAAATAATAATTCGAAAAATAACCTCACACGAATTGAACAATAGGATGTTAATTATTATATCGATAGAGGTAGATTTTTTAGCAAAAGTTAACAGTATACATCACAATTATTCCTGATTTTTAATGTGTAAATTTTTTTTCACAAAACTGGCGAAGCATTTCAAATTATCGCTTTTAAAATTTCGTGTATTAAGCTCTAACTACAGCAAAGAGCAAGATATCTTGAAGCATTTATTTCATATGAGGTGACAAACTGAAAGCGCAACGAAATCTTTTCAGGAACTGCGTTAATATTTTTTGAAATCAGTCGATTTTTTTATTCAAGAGTCACTCTTTTTTTTAATTTTTGACTACACCACTTTCACCTCCAAGCAAGGGTAATCAAAATATTTAAATGACATGGAGTGTTGAAATGTTTTTAACATTGTCTATTGCTGAATGAGCACCACAATCCCCAGATTTGTCGATCATCGATTTCTTTTTGTGGGGATATCCAAAGCACCTCTACTGTTACCATGGATATGACCCAAAGCTTTTTTAAAATATTGTACCACGACAACTACTTTAAAATGAAATTTATTTTAAAGTATTTGGGGCATTTTAAAATTTAAAGCTTACTGTGAAGAGAATTCGAGATATTCTACCCTCGACCTTAAATATGTTGTAGTGATTAGTTCCTACGCTTGTGGGTAGAAGTGGTGTAGTGAAAAATACCGAAAAAGAGTCTCTGCGTTTTCGGTTGACCACCTCGCTCCTAGTATGTACATACTTTGTATACCATAAAGTACATACCTTTGGTAGTCCTGGATTAATATTAGTTTGAAGTTTTCAATAATTGAAACATTATACTTTTTTCATATTACCTAAAGTGTTAGTGAATCAACTGCATGATGATATGTTAGACTACGAATTATAATAAAAACAACTTTTCCTGACAAATTAACCGATTGTATTAAATGATCGAGCAATTATATTAACAGCTGTCTTGTTAATTTTTGTTAATATCATCCATAGAGAAATAATGAGAGAGGTTGTAAACATATGGAAGGAGCTGGAACAACGTGGCGCATCACAGCAACTAACTGAACTAACAAACCCCGGCCCCCACTACGAAACTTGTCATTTTAATTTTTGGTTGGTAGCTGCCATTTTTAAATTTATTTGTTTATTTGATCAATACTTTTGGCCTTTTTGTAAAGTTCTTACTTATTTTTATCACAGGATTTATTATCATTTATTATAGGTAAATTGAAAAAGTAGATTTTCTATTTTATACGTTTGAGGTTAGGTTTTCATGAAATAATGGAAATATTATTTTTCATTTTGTTTAATTTTGCCAAAATTTCATGAGCCAAAATAATAGGTTAGGTACTATATATATTTAGGATGTAGTTGTAGGTATTACTTATGTTAAGTGAAAAAATGCTTTTATGAATATTTTGAACATTGTATTTGTGTGCTTATTTTGGATATTTTATTTTAAAAAGATGTTAAATTAATATTCGCAAAGGGTTTTTTTATTATCCTACCATCATTCCCTATATTATTATTATATACCTAGTACGATATTTACTGACAAATACTGTAAAATATTAGGCGTATCCAGAAAATTTAAAAATTCAAAAAGCCCGCAAGTTACATGATAGTTCCTGTAGGTACAAGTAGCCAAGATTAGTGCTAGTGATAACTTTACGCCACAGAACGCTAAACGTTCAACAGCTCTCTTATTATTTATTTCTCTATGATATCAGCATTCATATGAATATCTTTTGTTTAAAAAATTTTCATTTTGAGATCCAATCTGCCATTTCCATTTCACCTGGTGATTACATAATATATCACATAGTCCTGTCAATAGTCAAAAATATAATAGTTCCGTTTTTGTAATATTCAATTTAGTAACTGGTTACAGCAAAATGTTTGTTCAACAATTCAGATTTTAATGAAGAAAATGGCTACATAGATATAATTTTTTTTCTTCAAGAATTGACAGGAAAATGTGTATACAAAGTTGACATGCTGTATATATACATTTTTTCAAGATAAAAATTAAGAAATATACGGTTTAACATTGCACTATACAATCAGTAGATTTTATACATTGAAAAAAGGAAAAAAAATATATATATTTTTTCTCTCCACTGAAGTCATGCACCAGACCTTTTAACCATTCAACCTTCAAACATGTTAGATGCACACCCTTAACCATACATTTTGTTTGAAGCCAACATCTCAACAGCTGATACCTCCAGTAGCAGTGCCGTATTTGTTTTTCTATTTTTTATCAAAAATATTGATTTATCAACACCATTCAGAACTTATAACTTACTTTATTCACTCAACTGAATCCTTTTTCCGACCTGCATATAAGAATGGATCTTGTTCATATATCAAATGATAATAAACTGTCATTGTCAGACAGTTGACATTAATATAAGTGGATTCTGAGCTTTTTTTAATTATTCGAGGCACATTTATATAAATCATATAAGTATTGAAAGACATTTATTAAGGAACCATAAAGTTATTGATTGATTATTACCTTTAACTAAAACGATATGAGAACATCTGTGGTGGTTTTTAGATTTTAATGTTGGCTTCAGACAATTTGTGTGTTTGGCATTTAAAATATTTTATGGTACATCGCAGCATTTGGATTTTCGGTAAACGAATAAATTTGAATCTACTGATTGTTGTAAGTTGTGCAACGTTTTTTAAAAAATACACAGTGCAACTAAATGCGTAAACATGATTCCAACATACGACATCTTATATTGCTTTAAATTGTAAATGATTGTCGATATTGACACAGAAAATTAAAAAGGAAATTAGAATACGTTTTTGTATTAAATCAAAATTACATTTTTTTATATGTTGTACTGTCTTCGGGTATTATTTGATGGTAGTTTTGATTTCATATTAAAATATCTAAAGGCATTGTTGACGGTAACTAAAGATACTAATAATAAAATAAACATTTATTGCCAAAATTGGATGTTTGTACATTTATTTTACTGACAAAAGTCGCAAAAAACTATCAATTTCAGGAATTTTTGGAGTACTTAGTGTGACACAATAAATAAAAAAATTGTTTAATATTTTAAAATTGGGAGATTTTGTTCGAAAACAATAAAATTCTTAGCCTAAACAATAGCAAAAATTAGAAATATAGAAAAGGGTGTTAATTAATAAGATTTTTCAAAAAAAAAAACGCAAATTATCAAATACGACAAAATCTCGAGATAAATCTAAAAACAGATCTCTAAAATCTAACGTGGTGACATGGGAAATATCATTTGTGATGCTCATGTTTTGTGAAATAGAGAAAAATATATCTTTTTTCATTTCAAATCTATTTTTGTTTAGATGAGCAGCTCAACTACTGTTTTTTTGAGCAGCCGTGTAATTAAAGAAAATGACAATGTTGTTTAATGTCTTTAAATGTTAAAACTTTTGAAATTTGAAGTCATTTTATTGGCTGAAAACCCATTATTATTTGGTGAACAATTTATCAATATAGAATTCATTTTATATTAAAAAAAAATATATATAATTTTGAATATTAATTACTTACTCTAAGAAATATATTTTATTCGGCATCAGTATTTGTATTGGACGGTTTTGATTTTTAATCAAATTTTCAATTAAGATAGTTGTCGTGCGATGTAGGTCATATATATCAGAATTATTGAAGATATTTTGATGAAATCAAACAGAAACATATTGGCAACACTGGACTCGAGTATAATAGTATAATTTGAGCGGCAAATTCAAACTGACAGAGTACAGTCTGTGACTAAAATTATGCAACAAACCCTCTACTGTTATGGTGGATCGACAATATTATAACACGACAACTACCTTAAGGAAGCCTTTATTGTCATTTACATGATTTGTACAAAGTCGCAAATACGATTCAATGCGTGTCGCTACGATCTGCATCAAATGACTGAATCCCGATAATCTGGACAATCAAAATAAGTTGATATTTGCCAATTTTTGTTGAAGCAGGGGTTTGTGAGGACGGTTTCAGCGAGTAAGTGTCGTGGAAACACGTGTCCCTTTGCCACAGATGCTCTTCTGGTCATTATACTGATTTTAACATTTTGCGAGTCGTTCATTTGGACAGACCTCGAAAGTAGGTGTCAACGTATTCTAACGTATGCAACTCTCTCGACAAAATAACTATTCATTAGTGAGGAAAGAGATATTATTTAAGATCAAAGATTATGATAATTTTGATCTATGCTACTGATTGAGAAAATCTTTCGGCTCACTTTTTTTAATGCAATTTTTGGGGGGCAATAAATGTAAACCGGGGAAATAGGGGGGCGTCGATATTCCTCATGCCCAAGACGCTAGGTAAATTCTAATTAATAGTTATTAAAAGTAATTTTTGAGTAATTAAATGAATGTCATTTTCTTTACAGACAGAACATGAGCATCAATCATATAAACTTTCGACAACATTAATAGTTTCGTGTAAACCAATAAATTTGAAGGATTTCGAAAATAAAATACTTTAAATGAAATAGTTTTCGGATTTTATAATTATATTTCTTAGTCCCATCACCATATATATATTTTTTTTCAAATACAAGAGAGTACCTGGAAAATACTTCCAGGACTGAACCGGTCCAAAACATCTCTGGGAACTTCTTTGGAAGAGATCACAGGCACTGGCCTTAAGTACTCTACTCACATAGCAATCTACAGGGTCCCTGCGGATTGTACCCTACTCTACAGGGCCCAAACTGTAGAGATTGTAATTGTTCCAACTTTTTTCAGCGACTCCCCGATATCAGCTATTTGAATGGTCAGTCAATCCGATCTCACTACTACTTTCTCCTGCCAATAGTACCGTGTCTAGTTGATTTTTATAAGTTAGTTGTAGACTTTACGTAAGGGGAAAGGTTAGGTTGTTAGTTTGCTCCTCAAACTTAGAAAATGACAAAGTTGGAGTATGAGTGCAATTCTACTATCGCTCGACCCTGCAGTTTGGAGTTGGGTACTTTAGTTGTTTTCTTACAGTGCCTCTCATACAATAGGTACCTGTGTCGCTTCTGCCAGGAAAAAGGGGAAATACTCCTGCACGCACTGACAGAATGCGACCCACTCTCCCTGAAGAGACTTCCTAGGCAAACCGCAAGAAGAAGAAGAGGGAGAGATTATCTCTTTGATACTTCTACAGATCCAACTGAAACTTCGCTAAAGGTTTTTTGTAATGTATTGTGTATTTTATGAACGTAAAAATAATGATTGATGGTTTTACATAATACGAATGAATACATAATTCAGTTTAAATTTAAACTGTACAAATACATAAATTTAAACAGACATCTAAGATAAATATTAAGTGACAGTACCATATTGTTGGACATTTTTGATTACGACAATATATTTTTGGGGTTTAAATAATTTGTACCTCAGGAATTACAAAAATTATACACTGAATAAACCACAACTCCTTGAAAAAATTATTATTTTAGGAAAAAGTGTGTTTTACCCAAATAATGATAATTATTATTTACCTACAATATGGCGTGTAATAATATAAATATCTTCACGAAAACTCATATTAATATTAATAATTTAACATAATCACAACCAGAGTTAGCATATAATAATAAATTTGAGACCGGTGTGTAGACGGGAGGAAAGGAAAAATGTTTTAGATACTCACGCTTCTTTTGTGGTCAATTCTTTTTGATAAGCTATGGGACTTTGGATGGCTTTGAGGAAGTCCCTCTGTTTTTGGAGGGTATCGTGGATTGTTACAGACCATTGTTGATGTAATTCCGGAGTTGCGGCTTGCAATACAAACCCCAAACTGCGACTCGGATCCGTCGATTTTAATATAAAACAATCGTCGCTCGTTTCCAAGGACATTTTGTTTACCTAAAATTATGAAAACATAAAAAATGTGGTCAGGATAAAGCATACAAAAATCCACACAAAAATTCCATTTTAAACATGAAATTTGATGAAAAATGCCTTTTTTCAATTCATAAAAACTGCTATTTTAAACATAAAAATTGATAAAAAATTCATAAAAACTGCTATTGTAAACATGAAAATTGATGGAAAGTGCTTTTTTTCAATGGAAAATTCATAAAAACTGCTACTTTAAACATGAAAACTGATAAAAAAATGCCTTTTTCGATGAAAAATCCATAAAAACTGCTGTTGTAAACATGATAATTGATGGAAAATGCTTTTTTTCAATGGAACATTCATAAACACTGCTATTATAAACATGAAAATTGATGTAAAGTGCTTTTTTTCAATGGAAAATTCATAAACACTGCAATTTTAAACATGAAAACTGATGAAAAATCTGTAAAAACTGCTATTGTAAACATGAAAATTGATGGAAAGTGCTTTTTTTCGATGAAAAATCCATAAAAACTGCTATTGTAAACATGAAAATTAATGGAAAGTGCTTTATTTCAATGGAAAACTCATAAAAACTGCTCCTTTAAACATGAAAACTGATGAAAAATGCCTTTTTCGATAAAAAATCCATAAAAACTGCTGTTGTAAACATGATAATTGATGGAAAATGCTTTTTTTCAATGGAACATTCATAAACACTGCTATTATAAACATGAAAATTGATGTAAAGTGCTTTTTTTCAATGGAAAATTCATAAACACTGCAATTTTAAACATGAAAACTGATGAAAAATCTGTAAAAACTGCTATTGTAAACATGAAAATTGATGGAAAGTGCTTTTTTTCGATGAAAAATCCATAAAAACTGCTATTGTAAACATGAAAATTGATGGAAAGTGCTTTATTTCAATGGAAAACTCATAAAAACTGCTCCTTTAAACATGAAAACTGATGAAAAATGCCTTTTTCGATAAAAAATCCATAAAAACTGCTGTTGTAAACATGATAATTGATGGAAAATGCTTTTTTTCAATGGAAAATTCATAAACACTGCTATTATAAACATGAAAATTGATGTAAAGTGCTTTTTTTCAATGGAAAATTCATAAACACTGCAATTTTAAACATGAAAACTGATGAAAAATCTGTAAAAACTGCTATTGTAAACATGAAAATTGATGGAAAGTGCTTTTTTTCGATGAAAAATCCATAAAAACTGCTATTGTAAACATGAAAATTGATGGAAAGTGCTTTATTTCAATGGAAAACTAATAAAAACTGCTCCTTTAAACATGAAAACTGATGAAAAATGCCTTTTTCGATAAAAAATCCATAAAAACTGCTGTTGTAAACATGAAAATTGATGGAAAATGCTTTGTTTCAATGAAAAATTCATAAACACTGCTATTTTAAACATGAAAACTGATGAAAAATCTGTAAAAACTGCTATTTTAAACATGAAAATTGAAGGAAAATGGTTTTTTTCAATGAAAAATTCATAAAAACTATTCTAAACATGAACATTGATGGACAATGTTTTTTTAAATTAAAAATTCATAAAAGCTGCTATTTTAAACATGAAAATTTATGATCCTATGTCTATGATAGATTTTGACAAATAAATTGACCCTTTTTTAAAAATTTATCGTACGCTTATTAAATATACATAATTCTTACAAATAAATTAAACCCTTATTAAAAATTTCATTGTACGCCCAGAAATTTATGCAAATAAATTATCTCCTTTCAAAAATTTCATCATATTTCAATGGTATAGACATTTTTACAAATGAATTAACACTTTTTAAAAATTTTATCGCACGCTCCTGATAGCCACTACACCAACACTATCTTCTTCAGATACTGAAGGTAAAAGTGTAGGTGTGGTGGTAGTGTAGTGTTGGTGTAAACTGTGATGTCGAGTATCACCAACGGTTCCAAAATTATCGACTTACCCATGATGGAAGGACATAAAAATGAACTCACCTGTATATGAGCTTTATAGATGTATTGCGGACTAGTAAACTGAGTCTTTTTCCCAACTATTTCCGAAAATATAATACTCTGTTCAAAGAAAAATACGTGTAGATCCTTATTTTTCCCGATTATCTGGTTTGTTCCCGGTAAATCGGATACTGCTAACATTCCGTGGAGAAGAAGTGTTCCTTGTGCAGTAATTTTTCCCTGAAAAAAAAAAAACCACCACAATTTATTGTACTATTAGTGGCAGAACATCAAAAACTATCCTCAATGCCCAAAGACTTGTTACGTTCCCGCTTCAAATAGTTCTGTGTCAGCTGTCAAAGTATTGTTGTATAGCTGTATGTCATCTGTCAATTGTCAATGTATTGAATATTACTATGTCAGCTGTCATAGTTCTGTTCCTCGAACTGTTGTGCTTATGGTGGCTTAAAATATCTACTAAAAAACGATACTAACCTCAAATCCTTGTAGCCTTCCAACATCCATCATATCATTAGCAGTCTTCGGTACGATCACCATAATATTGTACGCCGCTCTAAGCGGTTCTATTTCCGCGGCAATTCCGGCTCGCTCAGTATATTTTAAAATATCCTTAAGCATCAATTGGTATTTCATGATTCTTTGAACTGGTTTTATCAACAGATCGCACAATTGTAATTTGTGTCCTAATTTTACTCGTAATTCTTCAAAATAAGTTTCTAGATATTCGGAAACGATATATTCGGATACGTGTTTATTCTTACAATAGATGACGTACATTTGCAATTTGCGTTCGTAACGTTTGAAAAGCGAAGCTAATTCAATGGGATTTTCTACGGCTTGTTTTAATGATTTTATAAAGAAACTGAAACAGAAAAAAAAAATGTATAAATATCGACAAAATAATTTTTACGGGTTTCGTTTATAATTTTGTTATCATGTTTGAGAGTTAAAAGTCATTGGGTGCTAAATTCAGTTTATAAGGAGGATGGCTTTTTTGTAAGTAAATATTTTGTGAGTAGCTGTCAATTTAATTTTTTGCAAAAGTCCATGCCAACAAATGGGAAAAAACAGAAAAAGTGGTTTAAAACCAGAAAAAAGTGGACATAGTTAACAATGATATTAAATGTAACACAAAATTCAAATGTTTCCTCTTTTAAATTATAATTGGTTGCTGAAAGTGCTGAATCTTGCCTTGACTGAGGCTTTTTTCTTTGATTTTGACAAATTAGTTTCATAATTTTTCAGGACGCAAAAATCAGGTATCTCAATTGCCACAAGGAATATCTGACAAAAATATAATAATCTGCACTGATAGCATACAAGCTCTACTTGCCTTGAACAGACAACGTGTTACATCAGGGCTAGTATTAGAGATTTAGCTAACGCCTCGGTAGATATCAATATTATCCTGAGGTGGGTTAAGGGACACGACAGGAGCAAAGGTAACCGCATTGCTGATTCTTTAGCCAAAGAAGCGACTGGACTAAGAACACCTACGGCCTGACGAATTCGACAATTGCGGAACTAGCTAAACGTTATATCCATGCTCAATCTCTAAAGAGATGATGAAATCAAGGGATGCAGTCTTGCCTGGATCACCCTGGACGACCCTGGGATGCTGGAGTCGAAAAAGTTATTTGGCGATGACCAGGAAAAATCTACGCTTAACCGTAGGATTTCTGGCCTCTGTCAATTAAGGAAACACCTCCATACAATGGGGCTAGTGGACACAACTTTATGCAGGATGTGTGAGCAGGAAGATGAATCTGTCTGGCATGTCTTATGCGAGTGCCCGGAGTTATCGTTAATAAGAGAGTGTGTTCGGTGAGTCTTGGCCTACACCTGCCGATATAAAGGAGAAGTCTCCTAGTGACCTGTCCACCTACCTGGAAAGGACAGGATGCACGATGACCTAGGACGACAACTCCTCGGGAGGATGTACAACGGGTCACATGTGTCCTAAGTGCTGTGGGACTAACTCACCTTCCCTACTCTACAGATACTGATCCGGTGTTACCCACACTGGTTTTATCCAGTTCACTACGATTTATTTTCCGTTACTGGTGAAAATAAGAATTGAAATGTTTTATTTAGACATCGATGGTATTGTTTTAATTCATATAATATGAAATTTAAACAAACGATAAGTTGATAAGACATTGCACCGATCCACACCTTTAGAAATGAATCATATAAGTAATAATTATTGTTAAGTAAATAAAACGGTCATTTACACTTCCTTCAACGTATGTAATTTCTGTTGTTTATTTAGAATGATTGTTCCTTTGAAATTATCGCGAATTTACGAAAGTTTATAAAAATAATTTTCTTGAAAATGCACTTTGGAGAACAATCGACGATTATAAATATTATTGTTAACAGGAATTGGCGAATGGAATCTAAAAATAAAACGAAGATGTCGGACTCATATTCGAAGAAAGCCGATACTAAGTCATCATTATTGAAGGATTTATCGACGGTATTATTTCAAAACCTATCGAGACAGTTTATATACTTATTTAGTCCAAGAAAATGGACTTTTAATAAACAATAGGGTATTCAACTTCAAATTTTATACCCATTTTTTTTGGGTAATATAAATAAGAGCCCAATGGGTTATTGAAAAATAAATTTATTTTATACGGAAACAAAAATTTACTGAAATTATGCAACTTATAACGCAAATACGTCACTAGTTTAAATGTGAAGTTGTCGATAATCCCCGTTTGTTGTTCTATGTTTCAGCTTGTTCATGACAAATAATAATAAGTTGACATCTATCACTGTTGTTTACTTGTTAAAGTTGAATGAATACAGTAAGCATCTGTATTTTGTTGGTTGAAGGATTATTTTCCATTATTTTTGTTGTCAAGATCATTTTTATAAAAACCATTGTCTTTTTCCATAAACCAAACAACTCGCTGTCAATCTATCCTACACGTCTTCTTTTCTCCTTCATTCTTATCTTATGATAATTATATTCCAAGTCAACATTTGAGACTAACTATACCTTGTTTTTAAACTAAGAGAAGCGATTTGAATTTAAGTTGGCATTTCTGCTGCCTAGTGATTGGTCAAATTGCCACCAGTTTCACACAGCTCTTTTGATACCATTGACACTGACATTTGTCAGTTTTGTATTTATTTATATAAAAATAGTCATTAGTTCAATCATTACTACCTCGTTTGTTGTTTATTGCTTATTTTCAACAAAGTATTATATTTTACCAAAGGTATTTGCTATTTTTATTATTTATTCCCTTTCATGAAAAAAATTCATGCTCCTGTTTTCTTGTTAATAATATAAGTTTCACATCAAGTTTTACATACATTGCAGTACTATATTATGGTATTTTTCGATAACAAAACTTCTGTTCACTTTTAGTTTTGCTATATACCAAAGCCTCAAATGTTAAAAAAATTTAATCATACAATTGCATTTCTATATTCTCATTTATCCTCAAATTCTTAAAACATTTTACATAAACTACTTATTATAACCTTACATCTTTTCACAATAATGTGTCATCTGGTTACTACTTTCGCAATGACCTGTGGCCAGTTAGCAGTCGATATTTAGACATGCCATGATCCCTCATTGGCCACGACAACAGCGAGCAGTACAATACATATTTCACGCAATTTTCACTTTGTTCAAAAAGTCTGAACACGACCCTTTCGAAACACACTCCCAATCTAGTAACTTTTATTGGTGTAGTTGAGGTTTCCTAAAATGCTCCTCCTAGTTTAAAAACAAGGTATAGTAACTAGTGATTTACTAGTGACGTAAGCTAAAAGGCAGTTTTTTTGAAAAATTTTGGAAATACGATTTTTTAATTGGGGTTAATAATAATGATGTTTATTGTAATTTCTTACAAAGGGCTATCGACCGTGGTCGTTCTACCCATTAAGTTTACATATAATACATAAAACGTAAGTAAAACATAAATACATGTTGATTGTTAACTTAGTATTAAATAATATCAATATGTGAATGAAGTAATAAAGAATTCACTCTGCTAGTTCTTGTATTCTTTCCCATAGTGTCTTATTGGGGTTAAAAACAAAACTACACTATTAAATTTGGTTAAATATGGTGCGATGTAATTTGTTTCTTTAGAATTAACTATCTCTTGTGCATAAAAAATAATCTATATTTAGTTGAACACGTTTTGTGATTTTGGATTTTTTTCTAGCTCTAATTATTTTCTCAAAAACTTATTTTATTGAAGTATTCCAACTAGATTTTTGTGTTCTTTAGATCTAAATTTACTTGAGTATGTAGCATATAAAAAGTTACATATAAATCTAATGGTTTTGGTCATAAAATGGTTTTATGTGCATCATAAAATTTAACACACCATTAAATTTTAAAACTAGCGTTTCTATGATGTCGTTAGACAAGTTTAGTACACAGTTGAATGTTGCAGTTACAGCTTGTGGTCCTTCTTAGTTAAATTTTAAATTGATTCTACTGTCGTTGTCAGAGATTGTTTAAATTTTTTTTTACAAGTTTTAAATATGAATTACTCACTAAAAATATCAACTTACTTTTTATGCCAATCATAAATAACTTCAATATTTCCAAATACTAATTTGTCTTTGCCATCCTTCAAATCTTCGGGCATGGGTATGTCGCATTCGGGATCCTTAATAGCCGCTATGTAACCATCAACTATTAGAGACAAATCTCTGACGTAAGCTTCCTCAGTGTCGATCAATTCTTTTAAAACGTATTCTCTTTTCTTTAGTAGAATTTCTGTCTTTTTGGCTGCATCTATATTGTCTTCAGAAGGTTTGTCACTTTCATCGCCGCTGAATGCTGACGCCGTCCCTTCATTGGAGAAACCTTAAATTATAAACAGATCATCAAATACAGGTCACAACTTTTTTATAAATAATCAAAAAGATGCCCCTATCTCCCATACGAGTTAGCTGAAAATAAACATCAATGAATTCCAAGACTTAAGACCGCGATCTAGAATGGTAGCCATTTTCGAATACGAGGAACATAGAAGATTCAGGAAACAACAAGAATTGAGAACTGTCAAAATTAATTCGCCTCCGTCTTTGACGAATAAAATCACATCGACTCTACTGACAGCCCCTTAATATAGGCAACATTTTATACATATTATTGGGAAATAAACTTATCAATTATAACGCGCCCATCGTTTATTGAATCCGATAAATTTTTCGAGTACTTTTGTTTGAAAATTTAACGAGTTAAAATCGGAGATTGATGTTCTGAATAAAATCCGAGAGCTTTAGCTTTAGCTAAGAATAAATGATGTCTTGTTATATATTACCTCCGAATAAAAAATAATTGGAAAGTTCCCTACGTTATCGATTATATTATTTTGTAAGAAATCATATGATTATGACTCACCTTGAGTTGAGATATCTCCGTAATCCGAAATGGCATTTTCTGATTTAGCATCTCTCATTAAGGAATGACGTTCTTGGTTTTCGGAATGCTGTTCCTGCAAAAATTAAATAAACATTTCACTAAACCACTGTGGTATATTTTTTAAATAGTTTGTTCATCATAAGTATCTATCTTTTTATTTTACTTTTTTATTGAAACGTTTTTAACTGAAGTAGTGTTTGCTAGCAAACAACAAATGTCAACTAACAGTAAATGCCTCGGAAATGGCTTAATTGTTTTCTTTTTATTATTTCCCAGTGGATCTGTATCGATTACATCAAGTTTGTATGGAATTAAATCATACAGGGTACGGTATTGTATTTATTCACATTTTTCTGTAACACTTTATTACTTGCAATCTCCAGTATTCGTTGAGACATTTGTTTTTATTATTGTATCGCCGTAGTCAAAAAAGAAAAGAAATGGTATAATTTTTAATTTAACATTCAAACTTTTTTTCACTGTCTCAATTTTATTTTTATTTAAAAAAGTAAGATATTAAAGATAGATACTTTTTGAAAATAACACTTTTTGTTTTATACTATACATTTAGTACACTACACAAAGGAAAGCGAAAATTTAATCTGAAATACCAAAAAAGGGGCCTTATTTTAAATCCATTGATATGGTTACTTTTGTATACTTTTTAAACCGAATTTTAATTTTTGGAATCTTAAAGAACATTTCCAAAATTATGGGATTTTTGAAATTTTTTTAGACAAATAATTCACAAGTTTCAAGTGTTACTGCTATAATACATTTTCTTCGTCTACTGGCTGACTGAAATTAAATAGGAAATTTAAAAATTTTGGATATTAATTATCAAAAAATGTAGCCAATGGTTTAAAATAAAGAAGGGAAAATTTGTTATGAAACTGGAATAGAACGAAATTAAATAGCAGATGAACTAGTAAAGACCCTTTTGGATGCCGGAATCCTTTTGCGGTAACAGCTCCAATGTAATATTTGAAGAAATAGTCAAAGCCGAAGAAAAGAGAAGATCTGACCATTGGAAATATCTAGTCGGGCTTAGACAATCAAATATTCTGATGGGTGACTACAACCAGTTTGGAATCAAATGAATGCATAAAAGTAAAACTGCACTAAGAGTTTTAACAAGGATCCTAACGGGACATTTTCGCCTGAACAGGCTCAAAATAGTGGAGGAAGAAGAATGTAGATTCTGTGGCATGGAAGAAGAAACCTCCATTCACATACTTCAGAATTGCACAACAATTCAGAATCCTAGGGCACAGCACCTAGGAGACGTTCCTCAGGAACTAAGTAGAAGTAAGGGGGAACAATAGATCTTTTAGGTCTCAGTGAATGTCACACCATCATACATACACATACATGGAAACATGTCTATATAGTTCGAGTTCTGATTAACTAACAATACCGTGTCGACGTTCACATGTTAAGACTTCCGCTTTATCATGGTATTTACTGAACCCAATAGAAATGGTGGTCTGAGACGTTACATGTCATCGTGTATCATAGGAATCATATTGTTTATTTAAAGTGTGACCTTTTTGGCACTATTTCAGATAAAATCAACTCGTTATGTCTAATAAAAAAAATAAATCTCATAAAGTAGTACTAAAAGTATATACTGGTTCTACCATTAAGATGCAAATAAATCTTTTTAAATACATAAACAAAATTAAATTTAATGTTGCAATTCAACTACGTATACGTATCAAGTAAATCATGCAAACTTGTGAATTTTCCATGCAAAATGTATTAAATTTACTGATGAAACGTGAGTTTTCTACAATAACAAACACATTTTAAATTGTTTTTGTTATAAAACTGTAGAGAGTAGAGGAAAAGTGGGCATTTATTTCCTGAATTAGGTAAAATGCGGAGGTTGTTTTATAATTAGGGTGACGATAAGCAAGATTCGGTTGTATTTTGTAAAAATGCACTTTCATCTTGAAAATGTATTACATACCTACTTTACTATAGTCGTAGGAATATTTGTATTACATCTCTCGTAAATAACTTTACACACACATTCCCTTGAAAAATTTATAATAATCAACTTTATCGTTTAATATAAAATTCTATAAATAAAATAGTAAAAAGATGAGCAATATTTTGGTTTTCCGTGTGCACATCGTTAAATAAAATAAATAAATAAAAACTACATTTTGTTGCTAATAAAATCGTTATACAGGATGTTTCTCATTATATTTTAAATGAGATATCACCTCTAAAAGATGCTGAGTAAAATTGAGTTACTTTAATTTCTCAAATTCAAGGAGAGATGGAAACTTGACATTACTATTTTATAATTTTCTATTAAACTCACCCATCTATATAGCACAAGTAAAATTTTATTAATAGCATACCGAAGCATTTATTATATTCCGTTTCCGATTTCTATCATTTCAATCACAATGTGAAATTAATCTGAGGTATTAATGCCGAAGATACTGAACGGGTTTAAAAGGATTAAGCTGTCAATCGATGCAAATTGTGTTAGTCGCACACTTCATTTTTCCCCCTCAAACGGGTTCGGTTTCAATCCTGTCGACTAACGTTTCCATTTCAGTTGGAAAGCAAGGAATAAACTTTTCACTTTTTACATTTGTTATTTACAAACGAAATATCGCCAAAACAAAACGTTAGATCTTAGAGCGACTGGGAATTTTTTTTAAATGCTCTTTTTTACAGGACACAATTATTTCTTCCGTCTTTTCTCACCATCCTTTCCAAGTTTTTCCCATTTATTCTACTCTATGATCTCGTCAAACATTCTCAATCAACTTCACTCACCTCATCTCTCATCTTTACTTCACATCATGTCTGAGATTTCTCGCATTTATTAGACACTGTATTATTCATCTCATTTTCTCTCATCATATTCACATATCCTTATCCAACTTCACTCATCTTCTTTTACCATATCTAATTGTCCAATCATCATATTTCTTGTTTCTCACACTTATTGCATTTCATTATTGATGTCATCCCTTATGATCCTGATATTTCTACCATTCATTAGAAACTGTATTATTTATCTCATCTTCTCTAGTTTCCTATAAGCTTTACTTATCTTCACTCATTTTCACACATCCTCTTCCATCTTCTTACTTATTCTGGCTCTATAATATTTATCATCTATTGTCATTTCCATCTTACATCGCTCGTCACCTGCGTTTTCTCATCGTCCTTAAAAGACGAAGAGGGGAAATCGGGAACTGGCTAGATAGGGGATACCAACTCGAATGGAGATCGATACAAGGGCACCACTATACAAAGAGTTTACTGAACAAGGTAGACAAGAAACTCTCAACCAAGAGACATTTGAAGACAGTTACCGACCTGGTACCTGGACATTGCACAAAGTTAGTGAACCCATGTGAAGGAAATGTGAACTCTATGATGAAACACCTACTCACATACTCTGCTTCTGCGAGAACTTACATGAATTCAGACGGAAGCACTTTGGAGAGGAAATAATACAACAAATACCATTAGAACTACTGAATATCCAGTCAAACTATAGTGGCCTACTTAGAAGACACAAAGCTTCTGGAATGGAAGTAGATAACATGGGAAATGGTACAAATATTCAGTTCAAGTGCCTGGTTTGTTGAGCACAACCCAATCGAATGAATGCTATTCCCATTGTTCTATTCATCTTTTGCAATCTCACTTATCATATCTCAGATTTCCCCTATTTATTCGAGACTATATTATCCACTCTCTTCTGCCATCTTTTGTCTTCTAAAAATCTTCACTAATCTTCCACCATCGTATCTCTCTTCTTTGCTCATTATAACTTACCATCCCTCTTTCCTAAATTATCATTTTTGATTTTCATCTTCTTTTATATACCTACACATGTTTCTATCATTTAAGTTTGTATTTTTATAAGGCATCACCCTATATTCTATTGAAATTCTGTAAACAAAAAGTTGTTGTTTCTTAAGATAAGAATCGGAAATTAGATATAGAAGGAGGAATTTATTGGTAGTGGTACAAAAAACAATAATTCTTATCATCCACGGGTCATCAACGGTTCAATGTTATGTAGATAATATTAATTTGAGGTTACGATGTATATAAACAATTGGATTCGAAACAGAAAATTCAAATTTTTCTTTATAAAACAAAAAATTCCAAAAGACTACAGTAACTACAAATCAAATTTAAAAAAAAAATACTAAATTCAACTCTGAATACATGCAGAAGATTTAATCATTTCTAGTTACCGAATTATTACACATTAAATGAAATGAAAACGACAAATGAATTTATTATATGAATTCTGAAACTAGAAATGAAAAATAATTTCAAAAAATTTAAGTTTGTCGCACCATTCTTTCCTTTACTATTTGTTCGATTTCGGCCAAATCCGCAGATGTAGCACCTTCGAGTGATTTTAACGTTAAGCTAGAGACCTGCAGATAAAGGAATGTAGGAGTTAAAGCCATTTTACAGTGCTGAAATGTATTTATAGTCCACATAGTAGTACTATTCCCAACGAAAGAATTCTGTTCCTATTGGAATTTCGTTTAATTTATATTAAAACAGTAAGGGTAGTTTCACAAAGTGTTATTTGCATATATGCGAAATGTTCAACATCTTATATAAATTTCCGTCCGAAAAATATAGCATTGTAAAATGACTTATACATATAATGAAATATGATTGGTTAATTTAGTTGTCAGTTGTCAATTCACATGCATCAGTTCGCCATTTCAATTTGTCAACATGACTTAAAATAATGGGATCACATCTAAACTCAAGTTTATTCCCTGTTGGGGATTTAATATAAGTTCTACTCTATCTTGTGGCAGAAAATAGAACCAACTAGTTTGTGGTACATTGTTTTGACGTAAAAATGTTATGACACCAGAATGACATATGTTATGAATAACTAAGATTCCAACTACCATGAAGTATTTTTTTAGTTTGATGCAACAGTAGGGCTGACCAATACATAGAGAAGAAGTCTATTAAGCATTATTTTTTATAAAATTCAGTTTAAAGGTGACCCCAACATTTAAGCTGGAACTGGCAGCCGGACGCTACCGTCGTTTCCTTTTTGAATTAAGGAACTGCAACTAGCCATTATTTTTCACAAAAAATTTTTTTATTTCCTATAAGCTCCATATAAATTTGATATAACTTTTTCTGAGTCCTTTAATCTTCAAAACTAACATTCAGTATCAACGGTTGCCGAAACCGACGCTATCCACACTGATCTGATTGTATACGCATCATAGAAATTTTATAAAAAAAGTTTGATCAAATTTTTATGTGTATACATTATACAATCTATAACGTTTTTTGTGAAATTTAATATTCCGTTATTTTTTTTAACAGTGTACATGGCGGAGACTTAGCAGCCGTTAATACTGAATGTTTGTTTTTATTATTAGAGTACTCAAAAAATGTTTGATCAAATTTTTATAACGTGTATAGAATCTATAACGTTTTTTGTGAAATTGAATATTTCGTTATTTTTTTTAACAGTGTACATTGCGGAGACTTAGCAGCCGTTAATACTGAATGTTTGTTTTTATTATTAGACTAGTCAAAAAAAGTTTAATCACATTTTTATAATGTATATAGAATCTATAACGTTTTTTGTGAAATTGAATATTTCGTTATTTTTTTTAACAGTGTACATGGCGGATAATTAGCAGCCGTTAATACTGAATGTTTGTTTTTATTATTAGAGTACTCAAAAAAAGTTTGATGAAATTTTTATAACGTGTATAGAATCTATAACGTTTTTTGTGAAATTGAATATTTCGTTATTTTTTTTAACAGTGTACATGGCGAAGACTAAGCAGCCGTTAATACTGAATGTTTGTTTTTAGTATTAGAGCACTCAAAAAAAGTTTGATCAAATTTTTATAATGTGTATAGAATCTATAACGTTTTTTGTGAAATTGAATATTTCGTTATTTTTTTTAACAGTGTAGATGGCTGCGACTTTAGCAGCCGTTAATACTAAACATTTGTTTTGATCATTAGAGTGCTCAAAAAAATTTTTATCAAATTCCTATGATGCCTATGCATTTTTTGGAAAATAATAGCTTTTAACGGTTCCCTAATTCAAAAAGGTAACGACTATCTCGTCCGGTTGCCAGTTTCATTTCGACTATGATATATCCATCGAGTAATTGTATCCTCAACCTTGGTTTTATTGATTATAAAATAATTTAAGTAGATACACATTTTCATTAATCAAAATACTGTTTTAATTGATTAAGTATGATTTGAGTTGACGGTAAAATATGATGTAGTCGACTTAAACAAATAATTCTTAAATGACAAAGCAGAAATTATTATAACCAAACGTTGAATTTATTATGTTCTCGTTTATTGTTAAATAAATAGCATACTGAAAATTGACTACCGAGAAATGTATTTTTTTCTGATACATGTAGCTGTAAGAGAAGAGATAAAAAGCACGATAAGGAAAATAAAATAACAGATCTCATTAAATAGTCAAGGAGATAATTATGCATTTTTTTGTACATATAGACCTTGAAGAGTTTTCAAGGTTGTTCGAGCTTGAATTACGTAGCTTCAATTATTCTGGGAAAATATATAATACTAATATGCTAAATTAGATAATAAAAATAATTCCTCTTATCTAACACATTTCTTAATTCGCCATATGAATAGTCTGAATGGTTATTTACTTTGTTCTCTCTGAAATCTTTATTTTTTTTTTAAAACAGTTTTTTTTTTAATATAGCGAGTCATTTCAAAAGTAATTTCCTATAATATATTCGTATTTAACGAGATCTTTTATGAGTAAACTTTGTTTCGATACGTGTAGATAACTGAGTTCATGATAAAATTCACCAAAACTTCCCATTTTTTAAAAGTTCGTCTCCAAATTTACAGTAATTATGTCGAGTTTCAAAGTACGAATTTTCTAAAATTAATAAACGCAGAGATACAAAAACAAATGTTAACTAATAGAGATAATGTAATGTTTTCCTCACCTTGAATAATTCAAATTTAAATTAGAATAGAATCAGGATTTTATTAAAAACTATTATGTAAAGAAAAATCTAGAAAATTTTGATATTTTATTTTATGTATAAATGGGTCTATAAATTATTTGAGAAGAGGACTATACTACTTATCCGAAATGAGTTTGAGAGTTACCCATAGGACAAGATTATCTTCTAGACTTTAGAGTATGATAGCTAATTGAAAGGATAAGATTAGCTATCCTGAAAAAAAGCTGAACTATTTAAGAAAAATCCGTGAATTAGCTAAACTAACAAAAGAATATTAACTATTCGACTGAAAGAAATAGGCTGAGAAAGGTCTACGAATTAGTAAAACGGAAAGCAAATACAACAGAGTTTACGACTTAGCTAAATAAATCTACGAACATATGTTGTAAATTAATTAGAGCACGTTAGCTATTCGACGCTAACCACAAAGAGTTTGCTACAGTGGGAGTTACGAATAGGCGGTACCAAGAAAACCCTGACTCCTAGAGGAGTATTTAAATTAGCTATTCGACAGGTTACGTCGACTAACCTAAACGAGTTTAGTTAAGCTTAAATCAAAACAGTTAACTTATATCTAGTAGGTATATTTATTTAAGAGACAAGATTACGTAATAAATACATATAACCTTAAAAAACCAACAAATAATTAAAGTGATACTATGTAATAGCTAAAAATATTTCTAATACGATCGATGGACGAATAAGAAATTGTTTAGTAAATTCTCCTGTTTTCCACCCTTTCTATATATAAATAGATGATGTAAAATTCCATTGGCATTTATTCCAAACAAAAATAGTTTTATTAATGTCCAAGGATTAAATCACCATCTGTAGCTCGTTTTATCCTACTTTATTGACTATTTTCACGTGAAAACGGGAACAAAGATTGAAATAATAATAAAAAGGAGGTCGTTTACATCAGTTTGAAATATGAATGAATTTAATTAATAAAATCAATTATCTACACCTTAAAAGCCCCATAAAAACAATGTTTTACATAAATTAAAACTCAACTTACCCTTTTACAAGGATTTTCTTCAATTTCGGGTACACCGGGGACTCCAGGAGGTGGCGATGTCACCAATATTGGTTCCTGGATGGGTTTCATTGGTGGTGGCAATTCAAATTCTTCATCGACGTCTTCGGTGACCCCACTACCGTTAGCCAATTCTGCACAAAGAGATTTGGCACCTTTCAAGGTGGGAGTGGGTCGTTCTTCTTCTTCTTCACCTTCGGACACTGAGGGCTTGTTGCCCATTTCGGATGGCACCTGGAACAAACAAAGCAGCGCGTTAGTTATCCGAACAATAATATGTAATATTAAAAGTGATTCGTGAGCAAAATAGAATTTTTTTTCCATTTAAAAGTCATTTTTAATGATGTAATGTTAAACAAATAATGTAAGTGCTTTTTAAAAATGTATGTTTTAATATTTGCTTGAAATGCCGCAGAATAAAACCATAAGATAAACGTATAAGGAATTTCCATTAAAAATATAAACATGTCGTACATGGTAAATACAACATAAACCTGCAACTATATAAACCCGAAAACACGTCATAGGTGACCTTTGTCGTCATAACTAGACTATGTTGACAAGCCGTTGGAATAATAATATTTTTGGCCCAATGTTTTTCCAAAAATTCAAGGATATTCAATATTCATTAGTGTTGCCGCCGAGACGCGAGATTCTCGCCTCTCGTCTTTCGTCTCGTCTCTTCCTCTCTCGACGAAGCGAGAGAGAGATTTTCTCTTTAATAAAGCTCCAAGACGAGACGAGAGAAGTACCCTCTCTACTCGATCTCCCTTGAGCAAAAAACGTAATTTTTTTGAGATTTTTTAAATCTTCTCTCGTCTCGCGGCACCACTAAATACGCAATAACAAGAAATAGTTTGGTTCACTGACGGTTCCAAAACGGACGCTGGTACTGGCGCTGGAATATACTGTAAATCCCCCAGATGTGTCATTAGTCATTCACTGGGAGTAAATACCACTGTATTCCAAGCAGAAATCTACGCAATTGACTCATGTCTGAGAGAAAATATAAGGGATACAGCGGTAAAAACATTCTTATCTGCTTAGACAGTCAAGCGTCAATCAAAGCACTTCATAGGAGTACAATAAAATCCAAACTTGTCTGGGAGTGCATAGAAAACCTCAAAAAACTCAGTGCCACAAATAAGGTAACCCTGAAATGGGTGCCAGGTCACAAGGGTATTGAAGGGAAAAGCAAACGCCCTAGCACGAGATGGATCGGCAACCGGTGTAACAAACATTAAACCAGTGGGTGCACCAACAACACCTCAAATTCTGGCAAACAATTCCGAAGCTCAAACACAGTAAACTGATGGTTGAATAACCCATACCAAAACTTACTGAAGAAATCCTAAAGTTAAATAGGAGAGATATCAGGCTGGTAACCGGCCTTATGACCGGACACTGCGGCCTAAGAAAGCACCTTCATACAATGGAGATCTTCCAAGAAAAACCTATATGTAGATTATGTGGTGAGGAGGACGAAACAGCCACCCATATAATTTTCGAATGTGAGGTTCTACGTTGGTGGAGGTATCGAGAGATAGGGCCGGATGACCCTGTATCCAACCTCACCAAAAGAGATACTGTGAAGAGACTTCTAGATCTCATCAAGGTCACAAATCTTCTCACGGACTAGCAGACAGACAGGACAACGGCTGCAGTGTTACCAATATTCATTAATCAGATTTCCTATAAACCGTGATTTATCAGTATACATAATATTTTGCCAGTTGCCATTAGTAAGATAACGAGCGAATACCAATATTTTTACCATATCCAAGCAAATTTGGAGACTTCAATCCAGTCTCCATTCATGTTAGTGTCGATTTCTAAGACAATAAACCTGTTTTCGACTGCCGTTAGTTATAAACAAAAAATAAAATAAATACAAATACAACTATTAAACAAAATGAAATCGAAAAGGAGATAAATACTTATTATAGAGAACCAAAAAGAACTTGGAGAGTGAAATAGTTCCAGTTTCAGTTGGGGGAATTACTATTATTTGAATCAAGAGCAACCACAGATCAACATTTATTTCTTACCATAGAAGATGTAATCAATTTACCAAATTTCTTATTAACGCTCACTGGAGATTAATTAGATAGTTCTTCACAAGCTAATAGGGTACCACCAAGAGGTGTTTGATATCCCTGGTCGACTGATAATTATAATAATTATTATTATAACTTAAATGTATAAATAAAAACTAACCCGAAATCAACAAGAAACTTACATTTCGGAGCACTGCCGATAGGGTTCTTATAAATTTTTTTCGCATATTATTGTTGACACTGTTTCACACAAAATCTCGAAAGGAACTAAACGAAACGTAGAGGAAGTGCTCGGTTTGTTCGGGGTTATTGCTGTGAATTCTAAAAATGTATCTGTAAATGCGGTTTACTTCGACGTTGGATTTTCTCAATTCATTACTCATTCGACATAATATACAATTGTTGGGAAACTATCAATTGACATTATCAAATGTACCTGTGCAACAAAAAAAAAAAGACCAAAGTTTTTGTAGTTTAAAATCTATTAAACAATGCTCTTCCTGGCGGTAGAAAATTGAAGGTCACTCTACGGTATCCTATTTGGATGAGTACATGGGTGAAAGTAGTAGGGTATACTTAATTCCAAGATATTTCGTTTTAACATAATTGATTCAAGATAAAACCCCACAGCTGGTAGTCGTTAATCCGGTAACAATAGCACAGTATCGTACTCGTTTCTTCGAAAAGATAATGCCTAATAGTATAATTAGTTTACAACTGAAATATTTGGCTGGTAAAATAGTAATTATTTTTAGTATCTTCTTCGCAAGATAGTTGGCAAACTTCACGTTGCTTCTTCTTATGTTATACGTAGTCTAATACTTTATTGAGTCACGGGAAATCTGGCAACATTTTTAATAAAAACGTTCGAAAATATTGGACAAGGATTTATCTTTTTAAACGCTTTGAACTTCCATGGTATCCCGCATTTGGCACTGCCCCCTCGATCGCTCGACGGCAGTCCTATCGAGCGTGGTTGGGACCAGACCACCTCCACAGGCACTTTAAGAATTTACAATGTTTTTACTCCAAATTTGAAAGTATGTAGAAGCTTTGTTTGGCTGTAATAGACCATTCCAGAACACCTGACTTTGACAGGTCTGCCAAATTGTAGTGGGTACCCCAATGACGTAATAAAGATAGACAATCCTTGTTTACATTTTGGTTGTCCCTAACATATTGAAGACGAGACTCTTCTCTTAATGCCATAAGTAAAATATTTTACAAATTTTTAGCTTGGCAACCTCGAACTACTTTTGTCATTTTGGTGAAGTTTGTCAATAAGATTTTAACTATAATTGTGTTTTTATTTTGTTTCTGATTGATATTTGTATATTAAAATGCTTTTAAGACATCTTTGATGGTCGGAAAATGTGTTGTGTGTGAAAATACATGTAATAAGAATGACAATCGACATCTTTAATACGTCATTGGGGTACCCCGGTCAGTTCGAATTGAAGTTTGTGTGTTTTGACATGTGGTATAAGTCAGTTGGTTGTAGAACAATGTCAATGTAATATATATTTTCTCTAAATAATAAAATGTCAGATGACAATAAAAAAACAATGATTCCATATACGATTCCAACGAAAGTCGAGAGCCATCTATTCAAGTGTACAGAGAGATTAATTAAATAGTCACCTCGTTTGGTTAATACAGCTGACAATCTAAAACAAGATACCTTATCTCTTCAATACGAAAGCATTTTAGCTATGATCCGTTGTTTACCAATAACAATAAGATATAAATAGGATATGACATGAGGAGCAAGAGCAATATGGCTGACCTGTCAGAGACGACACTCTGAAATGGTCTATTGATATTGGAAATTAACGTATGTACTTTAATTTTTAATAAATTTAAAAATATACACAACCCCAAATTGTTGTTTATGTTATTTAAAATTGTAAACGTATTTCGCAAAAAGGCAAACAAACGCTTACTAACATAAAAGAAAAAAATATTCAATATATAACATATAAATACTTGATGATCAAAAATCGTGATTTGTTAAACCACAATCTCCGAATTTATGAACTTCCTAAACTTTTCTTGAACAGTTTATTATGTTCTCCAAATCATAAAAGTGATGATGATCTTGAAATATTTGAAAATATGTAAACAAAACTTCTACTTTTGCGCAGTTTTACGATCAAATCAACGCCGAAAATAGTTACGATTAATCTTATAGTTTTCGAAAGTATTCAAGCTAAAATATTATGTATAATGTATTATGTTAAATTTAAACGGAATTCTTAGAAAACATTCGAATTTTCGCAGAACTGCGTGTTCAACTTAATTGAATGAAAGTATTTTTAGCAGGTTAAAAATATACACCGGAAAAAACTGTGGAAAGTATACGGTGACGATAGATAATTATTTTATTAAGAATAATAGGTGAATTAAATGTGGGTCCGGTAGAGTACTGAAAAATCGCAATTTTTTAATTAAAAACTGCAAGATCAGTGAAATTTTTGTTTTATTTATCAAATAAATGTAAAATTCCGATGGTCTCAAAGTTTACCATAACCTTAAATCACTTAAACTGTAAATAAATATCAATATCTCAACTGATTTCTAAACATCACACGTCAATATTATTGCCACTTCAAAAGAGTTTTATTGCAACGCAAAATAATCATCGGGACATAAAAATTAAAATGCACACTTACTAAAAGGCAATGGAGCTCAATTTTCACATAAACAAACACCACAATCTATCGCATAAACATTTAAAACCACTCCTTATTTTATAATCTAACAAGAACTTGTCAGAGAAAATTGCAATTCAAAGTATTTACGTCCAACTTGTACAAAAACGGTGGAGAAACGATGTTGCTAACGTCGATAGAAAAAGGTAAATAGCTTTTTCAGGTAGGCAATTCAAGTTCTCGTATGAAAAATAAAGGATTCCGGTAAACTGCTGTCTAGGCCGGTACTACGAGGCGACGGGTAGTACTAAAAACTCATCTTCTCAAACGACCTGTTAGGTGTTAACATAGAAATTAGTATAAATACGAGGGGACTATGAAAATTTCACGGTATCTCGGAGAAAGCCGAATAACGTGAGGCGTTTGGCCATGCTGGAATTTTTATTTTTTTAAATTAACCCTGAACTGTATCGAACATTTTAAGATTTGTTGCGTATCGAAACACTCAAAATTGGCCAAGTTATAGGCATTTTTCGACAGGAAGGTTGAGCCACTGTGGGCGATCGACTGCGAGGTCCAACCCTTTTTCAAAACTCTCACGGGCTAGCTCATGCAGATGTCGATTCTAATGAAGCAAGAACAGCACGAAAAGATAGTCAAAAAAGCGCCTAAGATCAGCCTAAGAATCAGCTGCCGAAGGAGTCGCCTATGGTCCAGGGGTCGCTAAGACTTGCCAAAATCACTCCGTCAGCTGAAGTGCACGGTTACTTTCTTTTGCAATTATCTCGAAACTACATTTTTTGACCTGGTATAGTTGACGTAAAAGGTATAGTACGTACTTAAAGTTGCCGGCTTTTTGTTTGACTCTAAGACTAAGAGTATACGGTCATAGCCCAGTCAATGTTATAATTATTTAAAATGCTTACTTAGTTGACGATAAATTCATTTAATGTTATAATTTCAACTAATAATCGTTAATAGTCATTTAATAAACTAGTTTGTTAATGAAGGCGATTAATAAACGAAACTGTTTAAAGCACGAACGAGCAATAGCGAGTGAGTGCCTTTAATAGTTTGACTGAACTATAACTATTTTTGAGGGATGGTTGCAGGTGTTCTCTTTAGTCGGTGGCCTGACATCAAGAAAGTGTGTGTGTTTTTGTGTGGAAATTGTAAGTAAGTATACATATATTTACTAGCAATTATCTATTTGGACGAAACTCGGTATGATACACACGATACGGTTAAGAAAGGATGGACAGATGGGTCAAAATACAATATCGATGCATTTTTTCCAAAGTAACGTAAGTGACATTTCTGCTGAAAATCATGTTTTTAATTAACGTAAAGCTTCTATTGTTAAGAAGGTACTGCCAAAGTGTAGTAAGCCTAAATTATACTTCAACAGTATATTACATACCTAGCGGGGAAGTAGATCATTACAGCCCAGCCTAGGGTCGCTAAAAGCCGTGGATGGAATGATTCTTCCCGCGTGGTATGTATACTATTTGATTCACAATCGCTTAGTTACAAGCTTTTAAAAACATTAATTTTAAGAAAATTTGTTATCACAATTTAATATTTATTTCGACAAAGAACTTCATGAATCTACTAATAATTATTGGTTTTGACAATTATGTCATAAAATATTCTTTCTGTCACGAAATTTTAATTTTTTTTGCTCAAACAAGTACATAATGTCTTATTTTGAATGAACTTGTACTCCTCCGGAAGTCCAAGAAGCTGCGGTTGAGGGAATGAGTAATTCCGTAGAAAAGCAAAGAAAGGTATTAATTTTTTCTAAACCAGTTTAACACAATATTGTCATACTTCAGAAAAGTGACACATGCTTCTAGCCGGAAAAGTACTTTTCCGGCTAAGGCATGGAGGTGAAAGTAAGTAATGAAATGTCTATATTACTGACCGATTGTGAATAAACTTTATTTTTAACTATTTTAAAACGTATGTCAATAATTTTTTTTAATCATACCCGTAAAAGAAACACGTTTCTTCTACTAATCATTTTTGGTGACTTACGTTACTTTGGCAAATACCTATCGATATAGCATTATGTTTGGTAAATAGACGAAAATAATATAAATACCTTTCAGAGTTTAGCTCCGCAACATAACTTAAAGGGGATATACGATTAGATAGCTGGCACTATATGTTTTACTTCAACTATACCGGAGATCTCGGAAACTATCCATATTCTTAGATACCTTATCTACAATATTATGTAGGATTTGTTTGATAACTTGATTAGTTTTTTTTATTATAAAAAAACAATTGTTTAAAATTTATTTACTGTTTTTTCTAGATCTATATGTAAAATATAGAAGACATCCCTCGTATCTGTGTATATTTAATTATTCAAGTATTATTAAAAGCTGTTCCATTTTATGGCGTTATAAATAAATAAATAAATAACATGCTTCTAAAAACTCACAACAAATATCTTAAAATTCACAAACTGCAGTTTAAATATCATTAAATACACAAACGGAAACCAGCGAAGCACAAACACACAAACAAATTGTAAACGACTTTGTGAAATCTAAAATAGGTACAATGCATCATTTTAAATAAATAATGTGGCAATGGCTAACGATAGTTTCATCCGACTTACGCCGGTATAGGGATTTAATCTTAATATGTAATGTATGGTCTGATGAACGTTAGGTAACTAGTTAAAAATTTATAATTTGATCCAGCCGGGAGAGAACACTGAATTTATGGTTTGGCCTTGTTATTGCGTCTATTTCATCGGAGGCGATCGGATACCATTAATAGCATCTTATAGTATCCGCATGTTGTATTATTTATCTATTAGTGAAAATATTATGAATTGTATACTTAGTATTTGAAGTATTAGAGCGTGGAATTTTTTAGACTCGCAGTCGTTTCTCTACAGGTCGGTTCACACGATACGATTATATTTTGCACATAGAGGTGGAAAAAAAACAGTTACATTAATTTGAAACACTATTATTTTTCAAAGTATTCTACACGAAGATAAATGCATTTTTGCATCCCTTGAAGCCAATTCTAGAAACAATTATTCCACTCGATTGTTGTGAGACGTTAACTCTGCCGATAGCATTTCAAGAATTAAAATAGTTGAAGATGTCTTACAATTTATCTCTTGGTGGAATAGACAATAAGTCTATTCAGACTATAAATCAATAATTATGTTTCCGGTTTTTAACTAATAATTAGACTTTACATACGAGGATATATTGAAAAATTCTTAGCTTACTATAGAACCAAACAAAATTTCAATGTCAAAATATATTATTACACAACATATTCTCCTCTTAATTGGATACATTTATTACAGCGAACCTGCAACGTCTCTAGACCTTTCAAAAAAAATTGTTTCTTCTTGCTCTGCAAACCAGACCTCCACAGCTTTTATTACCTCCTCGTTGGATGAAAATTTACGACCTTTTAAACTTTTTTTCAGTTGAGGAAAGAGATGATAGTCGGACGGAGCCAAATCTGGTGAATAAGGGGAGTGTTCTAGTAATTCAAATCCTAAATCACGAATTTTTTGTATGGCAACAAGAGATTTGTGTGCAGGGGCGTTGTTCTGCAAAAACAAAACACCTTTGGATAGCTTTCCGCGTCTTTTCTCTTTAATTTTTTCCCGTAGAGTGATCTCCAGTTATTGTTCTACCCTTATCCAAAAAATCAATCATAATTACTCCATGGCAATCCCAAAAAACTGAAGCAAGAACTTTTCCAGCAGATTTTTGGACACGAAACTTCTTAGGTCTTGGAGAACCAGAGTGTCGCCATTCCATCGATTGTTGCTTTGTTTCTGGATCGTAGAAATGTACCCAAGTCTCATCCATAGTAACAATAAGTAGCTGGATTCCTTTTTACCCATTTCCAACTATAGAATTTCTCGGCTGGTTAGGCTGTTCATGATAACCTTTCAAGTGATTAAGAGTTAGGAACTGTGCAGTATTTCTGATAGTTGCAATTTGTTCTTTAATATTAAGTTGGCTTTACTTTTTTCATTTAAATTCTTTTAATTCACATTTTCCCTTTATACTTTTTTCATCACTAAGCTGTAACTTTTATAATAATTTTATATATTTATTTGGACAGATATCCAAATATATTTCATTCTGTAGTTTTCTTTTGTCTTGTTAGGACAATTTGTTATTTTAGCACAGTTCCTGTGCTAGACAGTTTCGGGGATATCCCTCTTTCCTCAAGTAAACCATCACTGAACCAGAGAGTTCTAAGATAAAGTTCCTGTATGTTAAAGTTCCTGTGAGATACCGTTCCGGATATACCTGGTTCTCTACAAATATTAATTTTCCGATTTTAACAAGAATCTTGCTAAAATGCAACTTTAACGCGGTATATCTCGAAAAATCGAGATGTTAATCGATTAAGATTGGGTATAGTTTGTAATCTCGATTTGGTCCTTATAGGCCAAAATATGGAAGGAAGTATTGAGTGGATTTATAAAAAATATTGGTATAGGAAAATGGGATTGGGAAATTGGTACATCGAGTGATGCTGTCAGTTTGTCAAAATAATTAAAATTTAACTCTGAAATGAAGTTTTTGAAAAAAATCTAACAACAAAAAATCGTGCAAATTACAAAAATATGAATATTAAGTAAAAATGTCAGCAGGATATTCTCTTAACCAAACTGAAGCAAAATTTCAACAGATTATATCTAACTTTTCCTTTTATAGTAAATTTCACACTGAATCAATTGATATTGGGTACAGTTTGCTATCTTGCTTGGTTTACGTATTTAAGGCAATAATATGGAACAGTGTTGAATACCAAATTAATTGTTTAAATTATAATAATTACCATAATTATAGTGCAAATCTTGGCGACGCATTGTCCGAATACAGTAGAAATAGGCGAAAACACATTCTCCATAATTTCATAAATATATACTAATTTCGTACTCAATATCAGTAAAATAACCGGAAATACATCATCATGAAAAAAGCTCAACTACACATTAGATTACATTGATCTGATTGACGGGATAAAATAATTAAGTTAAGAACAAACAAGTTTAAATTGGATTGAAAAATCTACTAGATTTTTATTATTTAAGGATCGGATCCTTTTAGAAGGACTCTTTGTTGTAAAAAAATTGGAAAAACTTGTTATACAGAGCGCTGGAGTAAGTTATACCCTCCCTCTTAATTTCTCTATTATTATATAACCTCGCCCCTCGTGTGAAATCTGTTGAAACGTACTTGTTGAACTCGATAGTCTTTTTTGACTACCTGGCAAATTAATTTGTTTATTATCATATGCCAGACTCAATTAGTATTCAAATACTGTCAATTTTCTTGTCAACTTGTCAACAGGCACTATAATGGAATTTGTTGTAGTATATAAATTATTTCCAAATAAAATAAAAAAGGACTCATTTTTAGTATCTACTGTGTTTCAAAAGTCTACACTAACTACAATTTTACTTCGGAGCTCTAAGGTAACATCTCGGCTGGTATGAGAATGCGACAAAGACTGGAGACTCGGAACAGTGTACCACTGGAGTGGGTCCCAGGTCACAAAGGAATCGCTGGCAATGAAAAAGCTGACGAACTGGAAAGAGCAGGATCGTCAACGCTGATGAACGGACCCGAACCATCTGTGGGCATTTCCAGATGCTCCACTAGGTCATGGTTAAAAGGGTGGGTAAAAGAACAACACAAAAAACACTGGAAGAACACATGGGAAGAAATTCGTAAAAGAACCATCAGAAAGAGTATCGAAAGAACTGCTCTCAATGAGCAGGAACAAACTACGCACCATAATGGGGCTTCTTACGAGACATTTTCCCACAAAGGAGCACCTGAACAAAATAGGGCTGTATAACGGAGACCTTACATGCAGAAGATGCAAAAAGAACACCGAAACAGCTCTGCACATACTATGCAACTGTGAGACACTGGACCACAGGAGGCACAAACTATATGGAAGACTCCAAATGAGTCCAGAAGACTTCTACAATCAACCAGTAAAGAACCTGTATGAGCTAATACAGGGAACGGATTGGCTGAATAGGCTGTAGTCAGAACACTATGAAGATCCACAATAAGAGGCTGAGGTGGAGCCGGCGAAGGGACGGCTTCTTTTTAAAAAAACTACAATCTTAAATAAGTTACGTTACTTTATGTACACACTGTATAAAACTATAGTAGTTAACACTTATCCCAGCGCACTGTATATACATTTATTTATTTATAATAAAGGTTTCCTTCTCCAAATAATTGAGTGCCTTTTCGTCAGTCAGTGTTAATCCGAATTGATTCACTCTCGAATTGTTTACTTATGATTTTATTCACTGCTCCAGTGATTTTGGACACGAACTATAAACTGCCACCACGTGATAACGTTCGTCGAACGTAAATGACTAAACGAACAGAAATTTAAAAAAAAAAACTACTGTTACCTTTATTCTCTTATCGGAACCAGTCTTTTTGAGGGGTGGAGGTGTGTTGGCTTGCGCTTTGTCCACTTTACCCTGTGATAGTTTTCGAAGTGGAGGTGGCAGCCATTTCCGTCTGTAAAAAAAGAAAACAATCAAAATAGAATCCTCTCAACTATCAAACCTAAGCCGGCTTTTGTGAGCTGCATTCTTTTGAAATTAAACCGCAAACCAGTTTAAAATTACAAATTTTAAACGAGAAATTTAATTTGTTGTAATTATTAAAATGTAATAACATAAATATACAAGTGTATTTGTCGGTTAAAGTGACATCATTAATTTTTTATGATAAAAGACGTCTAGCTTCTGGATTATTACCATTTTCCAAAACATACACAAATGCATACGTAGATTAGATTAGATTAAAAATGGAGTGGCTCTTTGTCCTTTGCATATCTATTGTGGTCCTCCCTATTTTTAGAGCTCGATATCTAGCTTTATTCTTTTTGCTAGACCTAATAGCCTGGATACCGTCTCCCTTGCGTAGCTCTCTGCCCTCGGTTTTCCTTCTCCGAATAGGTGAAACCGCTCCCTTACTAGGCAATCACACTTAAAGAGTATGTGATCCGCCTTCTTCCTGGCAAAACCTACATAGGCTGTCATCTGCTATGCCTAGTGCTTTTAAGGAATAGTTTAGCGTGGGGTTTTATGCCACCAGCGCAACGCCTGGTTGTTTATCCATTGGTGGAAGCTCTCCTTAGTGAGGTATTTTGCAGTCCCACAGGAAGGTTCTGGCCCTATCATTGCATACGTAATATTATGTTTTAAATTTTCTCGGCCTAATTCCATCTTTCGCCTACTTCACCGGAAAAATCATATGAAAATAGCTGACGCCACGGTTTTTGAATTTTTTTACCATTTGTCACCAGCAATTTTGACTTTTCAGTTTTTTAGTTAAACGTCAGTGTAGTGTCAAAAGTTTTTTGTTATATTTCGGTACGCGAATACCAGTTGTGTGTCACACATGCAGGTAACGATTTAGCAGCCCTTAGTTCCGCCGGAAAATGAGACGCAGCTTGGTGAGGTGACGCAGCGTGAGTCACGGCGAGTTTATGGCGGGAGAAAACTGCTAGGGCGGGTTCAGCGCAAAAAAAGACGCAACAGGAGGTGAGTGTAGCTAGTCACGGCGAGACCGTACAAAAAATACAATTGTAGTTTTCACGTTGAAGCTTGGACAGTTCTGAAAAATGACAACTGCCATTGCACTGATTGATTCTCTTTTTAGTTCTGAATCTGATTCAGCAAACGAGTTCGAAATGATATCCTTCATATATTGATTTCTTCAGCGATTTCCTTCCATATTTCAGTTTTTAGTTTTGTCCTCATCAGTTGTATCAGTTTCATCGTACAAAACTTGTCGAATCCGCACAGATTCGATTAATTTTTTTCTTCTGAGAAAAACTGCGGCAACTACACTGTGTTCCACAGGGTCACTTTGCACCAAAACTGCGTCACGTCTTTATTAGGTTCACAAAAATTCGCCGTGACTAGGCGCTGCATCACCTCTCCAAGCTGCGTCTCATTTTGCGACGGGGCTTAGTTATCAGCTGCTGTCACTTCGCTACGCTCGCTCGTGCATCTAATAGTTTCGTACTGCTAAAGCGTATTTTCTGCCCTTGTGACACAATATACTATTTTCGACAGTCTTAACAACTTAGTTTAGATACAGTTTCAATCGAAGCAGTCAGTAGCTTTGGCGTAAAGTTAATTAAATTACAGTTAATTTTGACATTTGATATTTGTTGACAGGCGCCAATTATGTTGTTATATTCAACTCTCGTATACAAATTTATCATATTCATAAGATCTCAACGTTTTTTCAAATGCTTTTTAAAACATTGTAGTTAGCATTACTTAAGAATAAGATTATAGTGAAAACTGTCTGTAGAGTCCGTTTCAATAAGGAAGAAGCCACCTGAAGTTGGCGTACCGACCTGCGCATAAGTCAAAATCTGTCGAGCCATCGTTCCATGCCATTGGCGTTACAACGATGTTTCATGCCGGCAGCAATTAAATTGTTGACATTTGAGGTTGTGTTTGAAACAATCATTTAGGTACTGTCGAATATTTTTCATTTTTGAATATTTTAAGACGTTCTGCTAGTTTATTTGTGAGTGCTGTGTGTTTTATTTGATCTAAAACCATGCCTCCTACAAAACTGGTTGGTGTTAAAAGAAAAGTTATCCACAGTGAAGGCCGACAGATTCTTAAAAACGTTGCAGCATGGAATCCAAATTCCTTTACAAAATCATCGGTAAGACAAATAAGAAAGTATAATAATCCAATATATTACTGATGGCATTCAGATTGTTGTAAAATATATGGAAGAGTATACATTACTTCAAAAATAATTGAATTCTGCTAATACTTCAATAGTCTGCTGCACTTAACAGTTATTTATATGGTTCTAATACTTCTAATTTTGTGTTACCCTACAAAATGTGAAAACGTTACGCTACTGATTTAGATTAAAATATCAATTTTTAAATATGGCGCTGGTTTTGACATCAAGGTCGCGCATCGACTGCAACTTCAGGTGGCTTCTTCCTTATTGAAACGGACTCTACACCATTACAATACATTAAATTTGTGTGTTGGCGTTTACTTTTGACTCATATCGCACAAATTTTCTTTTACCGCATTAATTTCTTTTCCAAATAATCTTAATCATCATTATGACCTACAATAATTGAGTATAAGTAATCAAATTTCTTAGTAAACCAAATTGATACGGAACTATCAATCACTAACATATAATTGGAATTGTTAAGATATATTTCAATAAAGGTAAATTCCATGTTTATCTTTTAAAGTTGGTATATTAACTAGGTTATGAGGCGATAAAACTCGGGATCTGTGTTAAAATACAAGGTTATTTATTATATGGGGTATTTTTAAATATATTCCATTTTAATTTGAAGAGAAAATATTTTATAAGAACGATCATAAATATACTGGCACTTGGATGTAGTGCTTAATTTTTATACACTGATTTCAGTAACACAAGGACAACTTGAAATAACATGTATTTTATTTAATCAAGTTGTATTAATAGAGGTAACCCGGTGTATCTCAGAAACTATTTATCGTATAGTTGTGAGTAAAATAAGTTTACACCGTTTCACAATTTGTCGACGAGACAAAGAAATCTGTAAGCAGAAGCAGAGCCGGTTTCAGACAAATTTTTCATTATTGCAGGATCCCGACGCACTAGCGATTTCTGTACTCTCTTTTTCCGATGAATGGCAGTTTTACCGATAGCTGTAATAATGGATTTTTTTTGAAACTTTTGTACAGCTCCATCCTTTGACCCATTATTTTCTTGTTTCAGTTGCCTGTACCATATTTTGTATCATTTTTTGCGTAGATAGCGACTAGAACATACCAAATTTCTTTCTGTCTATTGTCTCAAATCCCACTCTGGGACGTTAACAGTCCATGTGGACTAACAATTCGAGTACATTTTTCATAGACCAATCGGAAGCTACATTGCACCAATGAGTATCAATTGTTCGCTTGTGGGTAGGTCAAGACTAGAAAGGATTTATGGCTTTTCATCTTTTCGGCTTTTTAATCCTCAAAGAGACCTTGCCGCATGGGTGGATGTAATTTGGGCGCTAAAGGATTAATGCACTTTTTACAACATGTAAACTAGGCGCCAAGACCGAAAGGTCATTTTAATCCTATGTGTATTTTGGGCGCTAACCGACTGAAGTACGTGATTTATGAAATACAGTTATTTATTAAATCACCGACATTTATAATAAGATATATTTTTGTAAAGTAAATTATAATAATTTTCAATAATAACCCAACCAAACCTACCCCTACCAAACCACCTTCGTATTTTATTTTAGTTATTTTATGACTCGACCTACCTGCACTTCTTAGCGGCGAAAATACATGTCGGATTATCTACCCTTCTTGGTCAGGCAGGTAAAGAAGGATGATTAGCGCCTAAATCAGGTAAAGAAGGATGATTAGCGCCTAAATTACACCCGCCGTGCCGCATAATGTTATTTTATTGTGAAACAGTGCAAACTAATTCTACTCAGGGTTATTTTTTAATATTTTTGTGTTTATATTCTGAAAATAACGACTAATAATTTGTTGTTCAAGAATATTTTCCAATCTTCTATCATTTTATTTGTTTTTATTTCAACCGTTACAACGCTATCGTATTTCATTCAGTTTTATATATTTCGTCAAGTTCCTAATGGGATTTCCATTATTCTTTCAAACAAAAAAAAAGTGTTCAGAAAGGCTACTACTACATTCAGTAATGTAAATATTTGAAGATTTGCAATTTTAGCCGATCGATATTTTACGAAAACATATTTTCAACAAAAAAAAATGGAAGCTTTGAACTGACAGAAGTTGGATGATCTTTTTTGTTTAGTTTTAAAATTCGAATACCAAATTTCTCAAACTCTGGCAGTCCGTTTGTGATTCGTTGTAAATTGATTGGCAATTTTTGTTATACGAACGGGTGTAAAATTTTGACAGTAGAGAGCATGACGCATGACATTTAAGGAAGTGGTTTGCAAAAGCAAATACCAAAAATATATCACTTCACTTGTCATTTTCACTATATGATCCCGGTCGGGGAATTATTCTGGTTGATAGTTGGCAACTGCAAATTTCTTTCATTGAACAAAGTATTTTTAAATCACCAACTGCCAAATTGTTTCTCCGAACGCATGCTGAAGGTTTTTGATACTTTCTGACTGTTCTACAAACAAACCTTATGAAGATGTACTGGACGTTCGTTAAAACTGTTCACAAATAATGGATTCACGTTAAAAATTATTAACTGTTTTATTCACCAAGGTTTTGTCTATAATACTGGGAGTCCCGAAAATATTGACCATGAACGTTTATTCTTAAATTGTTTTGCCTCCTTGTATTTTTTTTGTAAACATTTTAGTTTGGAGAAAACAACCATTCTTTTAAATGTCAATTTCAAAATATTTAATTATTGAACTTGTACTGTATCAAAAACATTTTTATTAATACAATTTATAAACAAAAACTATATTTTGAAATTGACATTTAAAAGGGCGGCTCTATCTTAAAAACTACAATGTTTATAAAGAGATACAAAAAGTTTGTTTATGAATAGACGTTAAATTCCAGTGCCGTTCCATATTTTATTGAATGTAACCCTCAAAAAAAGTTGGAGGGTCAAAAGTGTGCTGACCCCCTTTGAAAATCCATAATAAATAAAAATAAATGAATGCAATTACTTCCAGTTTATGGGTTATCGAATACTAGTGTCTAATATAAATTTTCATAAATTTACGTTACACCGATTTAGAGCAGCGTTGGGAAAAATAAATTTAAACTTTCACCTAATAACTTTTTTGTATGCACTTTTGTATATACAGATTGCGAAAGGGCTTTTCGAACCAAACGATTTACACAGGCACGACAAGGAAAATATGAGAGAAACAGCTTGAAAGAGAGAGAAAGAACAACTGTGCGTGGCTAGCGAAGGCGTGTATTTAGTTCCAGAGGCCGGCCGAATGTTCACTGCCCCCCCATTTCAACTGCTGTTGCCAGAAGCGCAGACTAATTTGTACAAATGATATTTGTGAATTCTCTCTGTAAAGGACACTGTGCCGGATGGAGGTGTTTGGTTTTGCCTAATAGTACATGAGCTCGAAAAGGAGTCAACCATGACGAAACAAAAATATCATTTGTACAAATTAGTCTGCGCTTCTGGCAACAGCGGTTGAAATGGGGGGGCAGTGGACATTCGGCCGGCCTCTGGAACTAAATACACGCCCTCGCTGGCCACGCACAGTTGTTCTTTCTCTCTCTTTCAAGCTGTTTTTCTCATATTTTCCTTGTCGTGCTTGTGTAAATCGTTTGGTTTGAAAAGCCCTTTCGCAATCTGTATGTTCATTTAAACAACATATTTTTGACACCAGAATATGTGTTATAATGAATGACCGTTCGTTTCGGGACACCCACTATATTGAATGTTTATCTAATATATAGAATTCTCGTGTCTCGGTGTTAGAAGTTGAACTCCTCCGAAACGGCTCGTGAAATTTGTGTGCATAGCGGGTAGGTCTGAGAATCGGACAACATCTATTTTTCATCCCCCTAAATTTTTTTTTTATTTTTTTGGACAATATTTTTTGTTTTTATTTTTTTATGATACAGCATACAAAAATACATACAGCTCTGAATTTTTACCCCTCTACGGCGATCAACTCCTATTTTTAAATTGCGTTTTTAATATTTTTTTCTTTTCATCCACACAATATGAGCAATAGGGTTGCATGGCAATCGAGTATAATACATTTTTATTTTAATTTTTAGTTTAGATTCACAATTAGTCCCGGTAGATGGCGCTGCAATCGGATTCCTACTGAACAACTCACAAACGGATGGGCCGATTTTGATGGCATTTAGTATAGGAGTTTTTTTATACGGTCATTTAAAAAAACTGGTTTGTCCGAAAAATTGTAAGAAAATTCAAGAAATATATTCCTTCTATCAAAAAATTAACTATACTACCTATCTGATTTTGCCACCCAAAATAAGTAAAAAAGATATTTTTCATTCAAAATAAAAATAGTCAAAATTTGTATAATATGATAAGACGTTGGTCTGTCGGGTCTGCTAGTTTTATTGTATAAGATCATTTGGGACTACAGATTTATGTATAGGTGATTTTTACACTAGAAGTCATGTAGTTGAATAACTAACTGTTTAAAATCCATTCTGTAGTTGAGTCTACTATCACGTATACATAGCGTGTAATAAAGGTTTAATTAATAATCTCAGAACAATAAACAATATAAAATAATGTTATATTTAACCTTCTTATCATTCTATAGTGCGGTTTCTTGGAATTTGAAAAACTCTTTCTTACATAATTCCTATTCAACGAAAATATTAAATTCCATACATATATTTTTATATATATTTTGGCTTGTGTGGGTTTTATGATATGGCCGATCCAAGTTAAAAGTATGACAACATTCTACCCAAAGTTTGATACCGTTTTGAAAAAAAAAAAAAATTTTCTTGCAAATTTTAACTACCAATTAAATTGTTTTAAAATAATAATTTTGCTGCTCTCAAATAATTTTTTTTGTTATAAAACCGATTTTTATAGACCCACTGTTATTTTCGCTACGCCACTGGCTCTACTCTAAAAGGTGAAACGAAAAGAAAACAATCGAAAAACAATAAACATCTTACTGTTTTTCGGATACGTCCTGCCAACTATCCTGATAACCACCACTGCACTGTTCTTTTAACGTCTTGCAATTGCACAAATTTTGAAAGAAACGTCTCATCTTCGTCATGTTTTATATAAGAGCAGACCGCGCATATCTAGATCTAGTGACAGTCACTATTAATATTACCCGTCTCGATGCTAAACATTTTTTTTCTTATCTAAAATAAATATCGCGATACGTTATATGACAAGTAATACAAAGATTTGAGAAAATAAATATACACTCAAGTTTGAGGTGTTTTGGATTGTGGATGTTCTATAACAATTAGGCTTATCTTAAATAATAATAATTCATTTATTGTGTACCGTGAGTATTTAATATTCTATATTTTTGAAAAATTTCAAGTAATAATATAACAAGAGAGTGAGAATAAATTGAAAATAATTTGACAGATTTTTTGAAAACTTGTTGCCAGGCAATAGTCACGATAGCCAGCAGGGCTCGAGTGGCTATTTCCAAATGGCAACAAGTTTGAACAAAATCTGTCAAATTATTTTCTAATTTATGGAACTCGCGAGTTATATTTGACTAGATTATTTTTTGATTCACAAATTGTCTCCATATAGACTGATTACTTATTAGAGTATTTTTCGAAGTAGTTTCTAAAATCTTTTTTGTTTTTTCTGCATCAGAAAAGGTACTAAACAACCGCTAATTTTCACCCATTTTATATATCGCGTTGACACAATTAGGTAATTATTTTGACAACTATCTGACACTTGCTAGGCAAATAATTATTATTCCCGAGAATAATCACAAGATATTTATTCCCACTATAATAATGACATAATTGGTTGAAACTTACCATTGTGACAAATAAAGAAGCATTTCATTGGTTTTAAAAAACGTCAAAAAATAATCAAGTATATAAGTTGCTTGTCAATACTCGCCTAACGCGTCACAACATCAGATACAAGTTTTATGATTGTTTGGTCGACATATTAGGTAACCCTACTGTCTGGTGGTTGTATTTCTCCCAAGTCAAAAACAAGGCAATCTCCTACCTCGGCGGGTGTAAGATACTGAACACCAAAAGTATATTTTAAAAACTTTCCTATCTCGGAATCTTTATCTTTGTACTGTTTTGCCAAACCTAGTTCTTCTTAAAAGAATTTACAAGTCGGATTAAAATCTCAAATTTGACCATCGCTGCAATTTACAGATTCTATTATCAACTCTTATCAGGTATACGGATTAAGGATTACCAAGCGCTGCAATTTACATCTGCCCTAAATTTTGACAAATTAAGGAACCCCTTCTAATAATGTTGTCATACGCCCACGGTAGATGAATATTTTAAGAAATAAATAACCCCTATTTGTACATCCAAAAAGAGTCCATCACGCAAAATGACACGTCAAATTAGCATGTAACACCCGAAAGTTTCGCCTCCATCCAAAAAGCATACAATTAACTCAATAAATTCACAACTTTTCCATTAAATGTACTCCATTAAAAACATATATTTCGAATAAATCCATCCTTAAATACTCAACGAACCTTAAAGGACAAATTCCAACGCCGCTAATAACAATGGAATATCGCGGAAGGTCATCATCAATTCGATTGTAAATAGAGCATGCGGTGGCATGTCACCATCCTATTTGCTTTCAGACCGACACGAACGGAGAAAATAATGGCCATATCCTCTCTCTTGTTAGTTATTAGAAAGCTACAGGTAGTTGGCATTTTAATTGAAATAGTGGGAAACGGTAAAACAACAACGGCAGATATGTGATGATATAATGTTATAATTAGGTGAAATATTTTACGAAAAAACTTCCGAATAAGTACATGATTGTACTCTTTTTAAAGTCAATGTGAAGCAAGGTTGCATTCCAGCCTGCATGCAGCCATTCTTCCATTATGCCTTAACATGCATTCTATTTTGGAAATATTTAAAAAAAAATACATTGATATTTCATTAGTTAGCATTAGCGTTCAAGTTAATTGGAAAATTTTGTGTATATTACTAAACCTAAAAAAATGCTATACTATGTCGTTAAAATGGTTTACGACATTATTTATTCCCGTCAGTGGCGCCGTGACTTCTGATAAGAAGTACAGAAGTATTTTATTTGATTTATTAGTATAGCAGAGCTAGCAGCTATAGAGAAGGCAGCGATATTACTACTACAGCAGAAGGAAAATCGGTAAAACCAGTCGTTATTTTCACTGACAGTCGGGCTGCTCTGAATGCGATGATGTCCACAACAGTGGGATCGTGATCGGCAATGAGCTGTCGCGAAGCCATGTCCTGGATACGCGACAGAAGGGTGAGCTGTGCTGGGTCCCTGCGCACAGTGGTGTGGAAGGGAACCAAAACGCAGAGACTCGCAAAGGAAGAAGCAAAACAGGACAGGGCAGAAGCGTTAGACAGACCAAGATCACCGATTCAACTACTGAAGGACACCAGAAGATATCATAGGGGCAGAACACGGGAAGAGACGGAGCGAGAGAAGCGATTGCTTCACTTCGCGACAGCTCTGGCCAAGAATAAACAAGGAAAGAACAAGAGAGATCCTAGAATATAGAAAGGACTCAATTCAGAAGATCCCGGGAGTGATCACTGGACACTGCACAGTAGGTTAAACTGGATGATCTATGAAATGAATGCGAGGAAGAGGAATAGACGGTGGAACATCTCATGTATCTATGCCCTGACCTGGCAGGTAAGCGCCAGAGGTATTTGGGGAGTAAACGACTTGAGAGTCTAGTGGAGGTAGTAGAGATGGACATAGGAATTTGGAAGAACTTTATAGGAGGATGGAAATGCCTAGGACAAGGAATTTTGGAAAGATATAAAGGACTAAGGGTAAGTAAAAACAGGATGGCTCAACACCATGAGCCAAAGGGTATCAATATGGGCATAACATATGTACAATTTCAAGAAAGCATGTTTTCTAGGTTTATATAATGCGTTTACATATATTGACTGGTCAATTTTAGATGGAATTGATGATGTGAATGAAATATGTGAGATCTTTTATCAAAAATTATATCACGTATTAGATATGTATGTTCCAAAATATAAAAAAATAAACCGTAAATATCCTTTTTGGTACACCTCTAATTTAATACAAAACATTAAAACTAAGGAATATTACTATAAGAAATTTCGTAAATTTAAATCCGAATACTATTACCAGGAATTTTCTAGATTGCGAAGAATAATCAAAACTCAAGTACATGAAGCTTATAGCAGCTATTTAAGATCTGTCGAAAATAGTATTATTACTGATCCAAAAAAATTCTGGTCATATATACAGAGTAAAAAAGGCACTACTAGGATTCCCGGTCAGGTATTTTATAGAGATAATGTTTTCGATACGCCTAACTCTATTGTTGCAGGCTTCGCCAATTATTTTCAGAGTGTTTATGTTCAAAGCCAAGGTGATATTATGAATACAGAAGTAAATAATGTACCTACTTGCCATATATCTCAATTTTCTGAAAAAGATATTCTAAATTCTATAGCCAAACTTCCAAATAAACTTACTTCCGGAAAGGACATGTTCCCTAGTTTCATCTTGAAGGATTGTAGCCATGCCTTCGTTCAGCCACTACTTAAGATATATAATCTTATTCTTAAAAAGTCTGTATTCCCTGATACTTGGAAAATTGCTAGAGTGTGCCCTGTGCTTAAAAGTGGAGATAATGCCAATATTTCGAATTATCGGCCAATTTCGATATTGAACAATTTTGCGAAGGTATTGGAGATGTCAGTGTATAATCAAATTTACGATCAAATAAAATGCTTGATATCACCAAGTCAACACGGTTTTATGAGACAAAGATCTACTACTTCCAACTTAGTCGAGATAACTCAATATATAGCTGAAGCAATGGATAACAAGAGCCAAGTAGATGTCATATACACTGACTTCTCTAAGGCTTTTGATAAAATAGACCACTCACTACTTATAAACAAGCTGCAACTTTTTGGCTTCAGCAATTCGCTTATAAGTTTACTAAAGTCTTATCTTTTTAATAGAGTCCATTTTGTTTCTTATAATGGGTTTTCCTCTACAACCTATTCCCCGACGTCAGGTGTTCCACAGGGGTCCAACCTAGGTCCCTTATTGTTTTTGATATTTATAAATGACCTTTCTATTGCGTTACAATCTAAAAATTTATTATTTGCTGACGATTTAAAAATATTTCTAGAAATTAAATCTCAGTCTGATAGTCACTTGCTCCAATTGGAATTAGAGAAAGTTAATGAATGGTGTACAAGAAATTGCCTTTTTCTAAATTTAAGTAAATGTAAAGTATGTACCTTTAGCCGTAAATCTAATCCCGTCTTTTACAAATACCAAATCGATAATGTGGACTTAACTAGATGTACTGAGGTTAGAGATCTGGGGATAACTTTTGATAATAGATTGGATTTTATAAAACATACAAATAGTATCTGCTCTCAAGCCACTAAATCCCTTGGATTTATAATCAGGAACTGCAAATTGTTCTCTAATGAAGATGCATTGAAAACGCTATTTTTTGCTCTAGTGCGATCAAAACTTGAATACGCTTCTCTTGTGTGGAGTCCGTATTACCTAAATCACATTAATTTGATAGAGACCATTCAGAGGAGGTTTCTGAAATTTTTAGCTAGTAGGATCGATGGGACTTATCCCGAAAGGGGGATTGAACAATCGGTTCTGCTACATCGTTTTGGCATTGACTACTTGCAACTCAGAAGAATAAATAGTGGTCTCGCTTTTCTGTTTAAGTTGAATCATAATTGTATTGACTCTCCAAATTTATTAAGTCAGCTGAATTTTCTCATTCCAAGATTTCACTCACGTCGTAATCTCACTTTTTACTGTGTCAATGCAAGAACTAACATTCTTTCTCATTCTCCATTACACATGATATGCTCAAATTTTAATCAAATTGCAAATGAGTGCGACCTTCACTTCAATTCACTAATGCACATTATTGATAAATCTAATCAGAATTTTTATTTTAATTTACAGTTAGGGTAGGTTGTTAATTAATGGTTAGATCAAATAATTACATTATTTGTATTATTTTTGTTATTTCATAGATAAATCACCATTCAGTTATTTTATCAGTTTTTTTTATAAGTTTCTCTATTTTATATTACTTTTAATAATTCGTATATTATGTACTATATGATTGTTAATCTTACATTGCTTATGTTGCTACTTTCTAATAATATTGTTCTGTAAATGGATTTTCTGTTGGACAATAAATTAATATTATTATTATTATTATAACGCCTCTGAGTGGACCGGGGCCGGTAAGTTCCTGGTCGCCCATGTAACCTAACCTAGTATAGCATTTTGTAGACCATTTCAAACGACAGCTCGATATAATCTATCGCGGGAATCTAATAATTTTCAAAAAATATATGCACGGCATTGGATGGCGTTTTCCAACAATGAGATTAAAAATCTCTTTCTATTCACATTGACTTTAGAAAGAGTATGACTGATTCCTTCTTTGTTGTATGTTACAGGTAATGCCTCCTTTTAGGGCAATAACGATTTTCTGTTTTAAATGGAATGGAGACGAAGGAAGCTTTAAAGAGCATTTTACAGAAGAGTGATTTTTAATCGATCCATAGAGGAGTATGGAGACTTAATTTGGTTTCGACTTACTGACAAGAATTGTTGTGTATAATTTTCAAAGTAAATTATCCCAAAATGGAGTTAATTTGATGTTAGTTGGCGTAGTTCTCTCAGGGGCAGATTTCAAGAATTTGGTCGTTTTTACAATAACAATGAGATGCCGGCATCGTTATTGTAAAAACGACCAACTGTAGACTCGTCAGCTCAACGTCATCTTGTAAAACTAAACAGTACGTCAGTGCCGTGCGCAGGCCTGTATCTGGGGGGGTTCAAACCCCCCGCCCCCTTCACCCGAAATATCAAACACTAACATTGGCAAATAAATTTAAATAACCTGATATATTACAGTGGCAACACTGGATTATTATTTTAGTAGTAAATGCTAGGCAAGTCAGAAGTGGATGGTGCGTAACCGTACGACAAAAAGGTAATATAGTAATGCATTTATGTAGAGTCTAGAGTGAGCAGTTAAAACATGGTAGCCACTGCAGAAGAATATTTTCGAATCACAATTGCAACTCCTTTTTTCAATGATTTTAATGAAAGATTTGAAAATCGTAAAAATGCACTTTCATTACTATATTGTCTATTGCCAACTATGTGCGTTACACATGCAGTAAAAATAGAACACATCTCTTTTGGACCTCGATACGTTTTCTGCAGAATTACAAATATGGAAACAAAAGTGGACTGAGCTGCCTCAAGCAGGAAGACCAAAAAATGCTATTGAATCATTTTCAGCATGTATTCCATCTATGTGTCCCAGTATGTACATCTTTCTACAAATTCTTGCCACATTACCTGTACCTACAGGTTCGACGTTTAAAAAACTACTTGCGTAATTCAACTGGTCAGGAGCGGCTAACAGGTCTTGCACTTTTAAGGGTGCATAGAAACATTAAAATTGAGACCACAGATGTGTTAAACCGTTTTGCGCAAAGAAGTATTCCTTTATTATTATAATTATTTTCAAAATATTAACGTTAAATAAGTTTTTTGAGTTGAACCGGTTTTTTTTCGTTAAAATCCATTTTAATACTCCCTTTTCAAATGCCACTGACCTGACACTCCCCCCTCCCCCCGAAATTTTGGTCTAGATACAGCCCTGGCCGTGCGTTCCAAGACATTTACTATTTTTGTCATTTTTTTAGGTTGCATTTTTATTATATTAAAGTCCTAGCTGACCTAAATATTAAAGAACAATTTCCCAAGAATCTTTTCAACACAACATAACTTAAAATACAATTTCCTAATAAAGTTCCACTTAAGCTGATTATACATTGTGGGTTTCTACCATTATTATTGAATTATTTATAAGAAAAACACTCACTCGCACACGCAATGGTCGTCATGGTAAAAAAAATAATTAATCAGTTACGGGGTTGGTGTTTAGAATAATCCATATCTTAGCTTATGCGACAATTTTAAACACCTAGCTGGTGATTTTTGGCAGCGAGCGTTGCTATACTTCTTAGTACAGTCATACCTATAGTAAAGGGACTGAGCCGGGTTATTCAACAAAATAGTATTAATTTGAAAGTTAAAATTGTCAATAATAGCAAATACCAAATTTTTTACTTTCCGTTCTACGCTCGCATTATTTACTTGAAATAAAGAAATCAAGGGTCGTGGACAAAGTATAGTATTCTACTCGAAATTTATGGCCATTATTCACTAGGGTGACTTGCGCCCCTCGCCTACGGCGTCACCCTGCGTGAATAATGGCTATAATAAATTGCCTGCTTTTCGCAACTGAGTAGGATAAATTCTTTCAAGTATGTATAACACCTTCGGAATGAACCAAATCCAATATACTTTCCAAAATTTTTCTTACAGTGCAGATGTGAAATTTCACAATTCATATCAAAGCCATAAGTGCTTCCGCTATCCTCATTTATGATGAAGGGTAGTCCAAATTTTTGAACAGTTTCCAGACGATCAATTTTACACTATAAATTATCTCTTGTATCGCGATCGCGACCAACACTTTCAGCTCATAAGGAATTTTGAAATTATTTTACGATAATACAATAGAAGCGAGAGAAGAAATGTATTTAACATTTATAGACTTTTGATACAGTAGACAGAGAAAAAATTTGGAAGACCTAGAAGTACCGAAAGCTCTAGTTAAAAGCACATACGAGACTGTACAGTAAGAGTGTTGATAAAAGGTCAAAGATCGGAAGTGTTATTAATGAAAAAAGGTATAAAACAAGGTGATAGCTTAAGCCTACTGTTGTTTGTCATTATTATGGACAAAATAGTGAAGGAAATAAAAAGACAACTCATAAAATTTGTAATAAAATATAACTAAACTTACTCAACCAACAAATAGATATTATATTAATAATATTTCTCTAAAACACAATTCGCACAGACCCCAACTTCTTTAGGTCGTTAAAATTTTTTATGAAACAGTGGACCGCGTTAATAACTGACCAGTTACTTCGTTATATTATGCCAATTACAGGAGTTGGACTATTCGATTTCCAATCCACCTGCTGCTACGTTGCCAGCTAATCAAAATTTTCTTAAAAATAGTAGCATACATAAAGTGGTTTTAACTAATTTTTCTTTTTTTAAAATGCAGAAACTAATTAACTTATTGGCAAGAGAAATAGAAAATATGAAAATGACAATAAATACAGAGTACTGGAAAACAGCGAGAGAAATGGGAATATCAAGAAAAAGACAAAGAGGAAGACCAGGAGGAAATGGATAGACCAGATTGAAGAAATTGGAAAGAGCAAAGGAAAAACATAAGGAGAGATGAAGGCATTGGCCAGGGACAGAAAAGAATGGAAAAATGGGTACAGGAAGAGCTCCAATCCGACGCCTGAGAAGGCATAAGGACAAGAGAAAGAAAGAGAAATTATTTTACCGTTTGGAATAGATAAAGGTACTTACGTGGGAGACGTCCAATGCAATATCTTCATGCCACACTTATTTACATATGAATGACTGTGTAAACTATATAGAACGTAACACCTGAGAAAATATATTACCCAGACCACCTATAGCTAATTAGATGGGATTTACCGGCCGTTTTAATTAAGAAGTAATTAAGTTGGTAACTGTGGCAACAGCTGTAATTATGAAAGAACCAAACCTAATCATAATGTGAAAATTAATTATGGAATTTTCATTAAAAATATCTCCAATGGGTTTAAATAAAGACTGTAACTGATATCCACATGATCATTACAAAATCAATAATACTTTCGATGAATTTTATACCGGCGTGAAATTTTTTTTTAATATGAATTTTTTAGTTTTATAAAAAAAAGTTATATCATTATAATGTTGATCAATTTTATAGTCGTTCAGATGAATCTCGTGTCAACGACTACAACCAAGAAGAACCCTACTATGAGTTTTTTCCTTACCGGACAAAGCATCTGAACGCACCCCTAGCATTACATATAAAAATTAAGTATAGAGAGTCGAGAAAAACGGTAAATTCCAAGGGAATATTATGTGAGTTTATTTTACAACTTTTTCGAAATACCACTCAAACTAAGCTGGTGGATTTCCTGTTTGCGTTAAAAGTGAGAGAGAGTCGTTTTTAAAAGTTAAAATGAAGGATTTATTCAAGTACAAAAGTTTCTTGGAAATAAGTTTAATGTTTGTGTGGAGTTTTCAAAGTATAATTGAGTTTTACGTTGGTTATGGGCGCAGTAGTTGAAAACATCAGTCCATTACGATTTCATTTTAAGGAAATATTTATGGATCTACATGTGAAATTTTCAAGTTCAATCGAAATATATTTTAAATTTGTTACTTTTTCTATTTTCTTGAATGGTTGAGGGCACAGAACTACCCAAAAGTGTTGTTAAGAATCGTTAATTAGTTCCGAAAAGAAAGTTTCTATAAATAATTTAAATAGAACCGGAATTAAAAGTTTAAGAAGCCTGGGATGTAAACCCAAATAAAAACAGGTAACGCATTTGGGAGAGACATGAGATTCCCTCATAGTTTCGATAACCTAAGCTGCAAAAATTATGCAGTTTTAGTTACGACGTAAAAGTTAAGCACCAACGACAAATTGATTCCTAGTAATAATTTTGTTAAAGAACGAGTTGTTGAATGTGTTGTTTGTTGTCTTTTATTCAAATATTTCTAGCGAGTGTTTACAAGTAACTGTGAACATACTATGAATATATTCATTGATTTTTCTTACGGTTTAACGTTACTTCTTAAAGCTTACGTTACGAAAATGCAGCTTATTAAATAAATATTTTTAAACTTACCCGCTGAATCCTCTTCGTTTATTCACTGGTGATGAGGTATTAACTGCAGTAGAAGTGTCATTTAGTACTGTAGATTCTGAAACAAAAATAAACAATAATTTGCATATTTTGATTTATTACGATTTATATCAAGTATAAGATTTTAGACTCTGGTTCTCCAAGACCTAAGAAGTTTCGTGTCCAAAAATCTGCTGGAAAAGTTTTTGCTTCAGTTTTTTGGGATTGCCATGGAGTATTCATGATTGATTTTTTGGATAAGGGTAGAACAATAACTGGAGATTACTATTCGACATTACTGACCACTCTACAGGAGAAAACTAAAGAGAAAAGACGCGGAAAGCTATCCAAAGGTGTTTTGTTATTGCAGAACAACGCCCCTGCACACAAATCTCATGTTGCCATGCAAAAAAATTCGTGATTTAGTGTTTGAATTACTAGAACTATTCACAAGATTTGGCTCCGTCCGACTATCATCTCTTTCCTCAACTGAAAAAAAGTTTAAAAGGTCGTAAATTTTCGTCCAACGAGGAGGTAATAAAAGCTATGGAGGTCTGGTTTGCAGAGCAAGAAGAAACATTTTTTTTGAAAGGTCTAGAGACGTTGCAGGTTCGCTGTAATAAATGTATCCAATTAGGAGGAGAATATGTTGGGTAATAAAATATTTAGACATTGAAATTTTGTTTGGTTCTATAGTCGGCTAAGAATTTTTCAATATATCCTCGTATGTATTAAATGTTTATTTATATGTTTATCTATTAAAAAAGATGTTTGAGTACTGCTGAAATTTCCGACGAACAGAACACCGTATCGCTATAAGCTTCTAATCCAAAAGAGCGGCTCGAATATACCAGAGGCGTACGCCAGGGGCAAGTGACTGGTTGGTTCTAGAAAGCACCGTTTCTTATTATTTGTCAATCAACAAATGCGTTATTTTAGAAACTTTCAAGAAAATTGTCAGTTCAATTAACGTCATAAAATAATAATTATCGGAAGGTTATTTATGATATACGTATAAATTCTGAAATTAAGACATTAATAAATCAATAAACTTCATCTATTCGAAAGAATTCACTAGATACAAGAGATTAATTAGTGATTAATGGCAAAAAATACACTGTATCTGTCGTCAGTTAGTCAATGCGAGATCTCGTGAGAAGTGTGTTTTATGAATTATTTATTAACTTATTGAAGATCGACAACTATTTGAACGTTCTCTTTTTATAGTGCACATCACATTCTTGAGTGTCACATAAAAATTATGAGTATTAAAATTATTTCATAATATACCTACTTATTATAGAAAAACAAAAAAATTGGTGATAAATTTATGACACATATTCCCCACCTGTATGTATTATGTATGTTTGTAACCAACTCCTTGCTGCCGAAGGCAAACAGATCCATACCATGTCAAATAGTCAGGCGGCACTTAAGGCAATCTCAAGCCAGAAAGTGACCTCTACATTAGTATGGGATTGCATAGAAGATATGAAGACGTTAGCCAAACGGAATAACGTCAAGCTGACCTGGGTACCAGACCACCAGAGTATCGAGGGCAATGAAAAAGCTGATGAAGTTGCAAAAAGAGGGTCAGAGGTTACGCAGCCTCAACCTGGACAGATTCTCGATATACCGAAAACTATAGTACGAGGATCTGTAAAAACCTCAGAATCAGAGAGCAACATAAAAATTTATGGGTAAACGTCTCAAGGCAAATGCATGGGAAAACCTTTATAAAAGAACCATGCCTGAAACGTACAGCGGAACTGCTAACATTGTGCAGAAATCAGCTGAGAATCTTAACAGGTTTCATGACTGGTCATGCACCAGTAAAGGAACACCTATACAAATTAAAACAATACAACGGAGACCTTACATGCAGATTATGCGGTAGAGAAACGGAGACAGAGAAACATATACTGTTTACATGCAAGACTCTTGATCGTAAAGGACAGTTATTACTTTGCCGCAGGGAAACGCTGAGCTATATAGTAAACACCCAGCTAAGAACTTGTACAAACTGGTACAGGGGACAAAGGTGCTTGACTGGGTGCTATAAGCCATTAGGCTCGGAAAAAAACTCCTTTGAACTCGATTTTGACACGCTTTCAACGAACAGATTTAATTCAAACTTTATACTGATGCCAATACAATATAGTAATAAAAAATACAATTTAAAAAAAAACATAACCTTGATCGGACATCGAGTTTGAAAAAAACTAAAAAGAAAACACTTGATAGTAAATCTAACTGAAAAGTAAAAAATAATTCTTAATTTAAGAATGGAAAATGAATATCATTATGGTAATAGCATGGGATGCTATTATTAAGTATTATTTTCAGCCCCTCTATGATCCCCCAAGTTTTTGTAACGAACTCCTGGGGCAACTGCTGTATATTATATTTTTGAAATCTTCAGACAAAGAATGATAATATACTTTAATTGTTTATAGATAAATAGAAAGTGTATAATATTTGTCCACAATTAAAAATAACTTTGTTATGTTAATTTACCCATACTATTATCTGTTAATGGTTTTGTTTGACATAATGATAAAAGGGAATTGTTATGAAATTTTAATAATAACAAAACAACTTCAAAATAAAAACCATTGAAAGAGTGGTGAATAAATTTCAATAACAAATCAAAGGATTTAATTTATTCCTACTAAAATAAAAATTCAGAAAATTATGCTAAACTTTCTATTCCGCCGGTGGCGTAGAATTTGGGAACAATTAACCTGTCACTTGCCCCTGTCGTACGCTTCTGGTAGTAGCCAGTAACGTTTGTTCAACATAACTTAGTAGGGTGTACAGTGTCTACACTTTCTACCAAATATGAAATGAATACGTAAAACAGTTTTAAAATACTGGGCACAAATAGGTTTTAAATTTTTAAACAAAACACCCTGTAACTAATTAAGCAGCTACATTTTATTTAGGTGTTTTGGGTTAAATCTTCATAATTTGAAGACAAGATTCTACTGTCAAATTATTTCCAATTAGTAATGAATCACCCTGTATAACATAACCCTCGTATACGAAGATATTTAGATGAATGTACACTATCGTCTATTTTTATACATTTTCTTTTGAAATGATAATAATTAATCAGATTTAATTTAACAAAAGTCATTCTGCCTGAATAAATTGAAAGGATTGACATAAAAATATATTTTTCTCTATACTCAATTGAAAGTTAAATGGACCGAATGTAAAGAATGTAGGCTAAATCTTGACCTGGGTCAACGCGACTTTGTTAGCATATGGTTCTCATTATATGCCATTATATTTATACGTATGCAAATTTTTTTTGTCTTCGTCAAAAGTGAAGTTATTTTATTATCATTGCACAAAGTGAAATCGTGTTTATTATAAAATATATATTCATAATTTCAATAAGTAAACACGGTATTATTAATTTGTCGCGGCACAAGACAGCTATTGAATTTAATATTTAATAAAACTTGAAACGAATTAGTCAATTTGGTAAAGATTTCGAATAGAATGTTGGTACGTATAGTCCAGTAAATAAAGACACCAACCTGTTCATGTCATTATTGTCCGACTTTTTTTTTGCAACTTGTAGGTATTCATGTGTAGATTACTCTCTGAAAATATGTCCTCCGCGGGATTTGCGGAAGGGGCTGGAAAATGACCCATGATCCCGAAAATTCAGTTTTTAGCCGATATCTCCCGAAATATGCTACTTAGAGAAGTGGGGTTTTGCTAGAAATGAAGTACAGTTCATTACCTACAAAAATGGTCCCCATCATTTTTGTCCCTGGATCAATATTTCTTGCAAAAAAAGGCTTGCAAAAATTTTCCGGAAAACTAAAAAACTTAGCCAAAAATTTTAAAAACCATCGAAAGGAGGAAATTTTCAGCTTACCAATGATGTGCATTAAAGACCGATATTGCCAATCATTGTTTATCAGTTTGCGGTAGACCCGAGAATTTTCGGAAAACTCCGGAAATCAAAAAAAAAACGTCCCAAGAAAAACATGTTGTTTATAAAAGTACACAAAAATTATTTATTCATTCTTTCGGAATACATTCACCACCTATCGAAGTCCCATTATCCAAAAGGTTTCGGTAAGACTACGCTTAATTTAAAAAATATCAACGGATTGATAAGGGCGGTCAAATATTCAGGAAAAATAAAGTTTGGCCAGTTTTTTCAATATTCCTAGAAAATAAAAAAAACGAAAAAGTTACACGATTTTATAGGTACAGGTTCCTGCTTTCATATGCACTTTGAATCATAAAAAAAGATTCATTTTTACTCAAGTTATGGGCCAATTTGCCCTCCCTCCCATGCCCACATTCACGGAGCGTGCTCCCGGAGACGCCGCGCAGCAGCTAGAAATCCAAGGTACGCTGGGGCCCGTTTATCTCGAAAACGGTTAAACTTTTGACAAAAATGATAAGGATAATTTTTGTAGATAATAAACTGCTCTCCACCTAGCAAAACCCCACTTCTCTAAGTGTCATATTTCCGGAGATATCGGCGGAAAACTCAATTTTTGGGATTATTGGCCATTTTTCAGCCCCTTCCGCAAATTTCGCGGAGGACATATTTTCAGAGAGTAATCTGCCCATGAATACCTACATATTGCAAAAAAAAGTACGACAATAATGAGATGAACAGGTTGGAGGGTTTCTCGGTCTTTCTTTACTGGACTAGTATGAAATTCCATAAAAATATAGTGGAATATTTGCTAAAAATCCCGTTTTGAGTAAATAAAAAAAAAAGTGATCTTAATACTTTTTGTCCGGTAACCAGCTTACAAAAACTATAGTCGAGCAAGGAAATCACTATCTAGCGTGGCATTCACATATACCTTTACAAAATATTTTCTGACAACTGTACTATATTTATAGACTGTTTTATTTCATTTTCTAAATACGTTTGACAATAATCAACTATTTGGAACATAATAATGAAGTTGTTTTGTAAATAGTAGACCTATGAGAACGCCACTGTAAAATTACATCAATTCAACCAACCTCGTCTCTCTCACCTCAGATGTTACCATATTTTTGCATTTAAAAGTGATAACATAACAACGACATACATTTTTATGATCCTATGGTATATTATGTACTTCAGTATTCGTGTCAAATCACCGATTAGGTAGCGATAGTGGTAATGATTCAGCCTTGGTCAATCCAGACACATATTTTGATCTTTTACTCTCTCTTTCCATTTTTCTCTGTTCCTCGCCTCGTTTTGCCAGTCCTTTACTCCCACTGTTCTCAGGTCTCTCCTAACCTCTCCCAACCATTTTTTCCTTGGTCTTCCTCTTCTCTTTTTACCACCTTTTAGCACTCGTTCTACATCTTCTGTCATTCGACCTTTATATCTCAACCATCTCGCTCTCTGTGCTTTAATTATATGGGTTACACTTGTGTGCTTATACAATTCTGTTTGTTCTTCTTCTGTACATTTCCCATTTTTTAATTCCATCATAAATATTTCTGAACATTTCACGTTCCCATATCTCTAGTTTATTCTGTTCTTTTTTATTCATTGTCCAGGTTTCAGAAGCGTAAGTGACTGACGGTCTTATTATTGTTTGGTACATTCTTATTTTAGCTGTTAGTGATATGTCTTTTGAGTTCAACATCTTTGATATCATTCCTGCTGCTTCACTGCCTTTTGTTAACCTTTTTTCTATTTCCCATTATAGACCATATTCTCTCGCCTTCTCTTCCATTAGCTTAAATATGCTTAGAAGTTCTTTCCTAGATCTTGCCAAGAGTACTATGTCGTCCGCATATGCTAGACATTAATGTTTATCCCCATAAATTAAACCTCGGGTTTTTATACCACTTTCTCTTAGTGTGATTTCTTGAATTAGGTTAAAGAGGGTTGAGGATAATGGGTCTCCTTGTCTCACACCTTTCTCTACCTTGAATTCGTACTGCCCTCCAAATCTACTTTGCTTTCGGTTTTCCGGATGGTCATTTCCAATATTCTTCTCAACTTAACTGGCATATTTAACTTTCCTATTGCATAATATCGCTCAAAATAAGATAAATTTTGGGTATATAGAATCTTGACTATATATTTCTACATCCATATGTGTCAGTTGAGTAATTTTGTGCATGAAACGAATCGTTCATTCGATACTTCGGCGGTTTTATCGATGGTTTACACCAAAATGTGTCAGTATTTGAACTTCACGCTGTATTAATCAAGCGTGAATTGTTTGTCTATGCAATCATGTTATTCTGTTTGAGTGTGTGTGTCAGTTGGGGATTTTTTTCTCGTCACTTTAGTTCAGTTCAGTTAAAGTCGAATTTAAAAATAACCTACCCACTGGACGAAATTGTGATTTTGTAGTTGATCAATAATAAAAATCAATTGTGTACTGTGGAAGGATTGACAAGAATTTGATTACTACGGATGCACGATTAAATCTAAATTATTATTATTATAATAAATAATTGATAGTGATGTTAAATATTATCAAAACAGTGCATAATTTGTGAAATTGGAGCACGCAAATATTTTTTCACGAAAATTTATAGACGTATTCTCCAATCAATGAAACTAGTCCGAAATTCCCAAAGCATTTTACATTCATACAATAAATTGAAGAAATTATTTTTTTTTCGAATTTCTGACTTTTAACGTACGGTGAAAAAAGTTTAGTGAGGAAGTTTTTAATTCTTTATTTCTGAATACGTAGTATAATAATTTATAAATCGAAGAAGTTCTTGGGATAGTTTGAGCTATTAATATGCAGTAGAAAAAAAGCTAGACTGATTTTAAGTGTTCTCGCCGCGCGGACCCCTTTGATATTTTTTGTTCACGAATTATTCACATTATAAAAGTGTTAAATACAAACTCTGATATTTAATTCTGCATTCCACACTGAAACCATGTGCGTTACCCTGGGAACGAGATGTTTCAATAAAAAAGACACTTCGTGTCAAAACTGAAAGGTAGAAACACGTATAATACTTTTGCTCATCATTATTACTTGTAAGTAATATAAATTACATAAAATACAGCCCACTTCATCATTTATTATACCAGCGTTGGCGTTGGCCGCTACAAAAGTTATTTTTTTCATTATGTGATTTTTATTCAAAATGTATAATTTGTATTGTTCAATTAATATTCAGCTAGTCATTAAATATTTATTTAAAAATAACATACAACGCGATACTACGTCGGCGTTATTTTATTTATTATATTGGGGAAAAAAGAATTAATTTGACAACGACTTAGAACTTCTAAGTAACTTTTTAGCCATGTTGTATGATCCATCAAAAAAATTAAAAGCCACGTGGAATTCAATTAATTATTTGAAATACCATGCAGCAATCACAAAAAACGTTTCGATCTATAAGCTACCTCCGTCACAAACCGCTTTATAGCAGCATATACAGATTGCGAAAGGGCTTTTCGAACCGTACGATTTACACAAGCACGACAAGGAAAATATGAGAAAAACAGCTTGAAAGAGAGAGAAAGAACAACTGTGCGTGGCCAGCGAGGGCGTGTATTTAGTTCCAGAGGCCGGCCAAATGCCCACTGCCCCCCATTTCAACCGCTGTTGCCAGAAGCGCAGACTAATTTGTACAAATGATATTTTTGTCTCGTCATCGTTGACTCCTTTTCGAGCTCATGCACTATTAGGCAAAATCAAACACCTCCATCCGGCAACAGTGTCCTTTACAGAGATAATTCACATTTAAATTCCTATTCCTAGGTCTTTTCGCTACAAACGTTGATTACGTTGGAAGCGCATGACATTGTATTTGAAAATGACACTGTTGCCGGATGGAGGTGTTTGGTTTTGCATAATAGTGCATGAGCTCGAAAAGGAGTCAACGATGACAAGACAAAAATATAATTTGTACAAATTAGCCTGCGCTTCTGGCAACAGCGGTTGAAATGGGGGGGCAGTGGACATTCGGCCGGCCTCGCTGGCCACGCACAGTTGTTCTTTCTCTCTCTTAAGAATATCTGCCCCTTTATTTCTACTTAATTCCTGAGGGAGCTCTCAGAGACTAGCAGCTCCTTTAGACCTATTTCCTGGAGGAATTTTAGGATATCTGCAGGCTTCACCGTTCCTCCTCTATCCAATAATTTCCTAGATCATGTGCTCTAGGATTCTGAATTGCTGTGCATGTGGAATCTACATTCTTCTTCCTCTACTATTTTCAGCTTTTTCAAGGACCCATTCAGGCGATAATGTCCCGTTATCCCATGATCTCTGTTAAAGCTCTTTTTACTCTGATTTAGGCACTAATTTGATCTTTACTGGATGTAGTCACCCAGAAGAATCTTCGATTGTCTAAGGACTACTATATGTTCCCAATGGTCAGATCAAATAAGTTTGTAAATAAAATTTAGCTAATATCTTGTCCCTTACTAAACGTTAACTGTACAAAGTTAAAATTAGTGCCCACTTTTGTTTTAAAACCAAATTAAAGTTTCAACTCGCTTGCCACATGTACCACGTAATTACGGTTGTCCGCAAGTCTTCCAACTTCTGTTTTCCATTCAAAGTTTGCCACCGCTACGAGTCATATTAACTAGCAATTTATGTTATAGGAATTAGTGCACTTGATTTTAATACGTTGCACATAATTTGACGTTAAGCAAAATTATGAAAATACATTTTTTTCTACAGATTGTCGTTCAAGTGTTGGTCTTATGATTTGGAGAACTTCGAATGTACAATTATGAATTAAAGTCAAAAAACGGAGCTGTAGAAATTGGTGGACGATTGAAAATTGCATGGATAGAATCAGAAAAGCACAGAGACAAAAACCACTGAACAGAAATTAAGCAAGAAGATGAAATGTGACGAAAATAATAAAAATGCAGTGTTGGTCTTATGGATATTGCTAGAGAGGATTCATATGATCAGAACCCCCACCAAAACCATTTAAAAGCATCAATTAAGGAAAGAAACCCTTTCTCAAGACCGTTAAATTGGGGGTAGGTCCATTAAAAGGACATGACATCCTAGAGAGAATATTCACTCACGACCTCGGACTTGAAATAATCGACCAAATAAACTGGTCGCAGTGGACAACCAATTAGACCCAACAGTGAAGCGAAAACAGAAGATTTAAATAAATGAATGAGCAGACTTTTAACAAAATACTTTGTTTCCATCAAAGGAAATTCTCCAACAGCAGTAAGTAACACGGTATTTTCTATTTTCTATTCACATTTTTAACCAATTTCATGTGCTGATTGTAAAACTGGATCATAATAGAACGTTAGACAGTCACTTTTTTAGTAGCAGAAATTTCCAACACACAAAAGAACAAAGCAAATGCATCAAAAGAATTATTGCTTTGAACGTTGCAGCAATTTACTAAGTGGTTTGAAAACTTGAGGATTGTTTGGAAAAGCCGCGAAGCTCGTCATAGAAGAGAGACGTCGACATTATTTGTACAGGCACGTTGAATATAACAATGTATTTAGTTTGGTTTCAATAAGCAACAAGATAAATTTTAAATAAAGTTGAGTATACCCTACAGCGTCATTTGCAGATCTATCCTTATAACTAGACTTCTAGGACCAAACCTGATGTCCTCGATGTTGTGGTTTTGCCCACCCTACCGTCGAAAACTTTAGCCCAGGCAGATGAGTACTCCTTGAATTTTGGCGATGATTCCTTCTTAATGAAATATTTGGCATGTCTTACTCCCTTGTTCAATCATTCTCAAGACTGCTTTTCTGTTCTAGTACTACTAAGTATTTTTGCTACACCGCAGTAACATTGTGGACCAATGATAGCACACACACAGCATCTTCTGTGTGAGACTCTTGTCCCCACATTTCTCGATTTATGTATAGCAGACCATTTCTGCATAAGTTGGAATTCATTCCTTCCTTGCCTTTCTTATACATCTTACTGCTTATAGACACTTGCCCTCTGGTGGCTGTTCTGGATTCGCGTTGTATGTAAACATGAAGTGGCCTTAGGTTCTGCAAGACTTTTAAAACGGTTGTTGGGGTTATCTCCCATGAAACAAAGTAAGTTTGACTTGGATGTCACTTAGCTTTTGGATAGCGTCAGCCTACAGTCTTTGGCCGCTATACCACCGAACCATATGCTCCCAAATTGTTAGAGTTAGATGGAGCTGCACATAACCAAGAACGAATTGGCATGGAAAAAGTGTTTAAAAGTAATTTATGATGAAAATTTTCCAGCTCCCACTGTCTCCTTTTTCATTTTATGTTGCTGGTAATTAAATATTTGGGTTACTCTTCATTGTTGAAATTCCAGGGACGAAGAAATACATAATTTAGTCGATAAATTCGATGGGCCAACTTTAATGAAATTATAATATACCATTAAATACTGTTGGAATGTTACATACTTCCACTTAATTCACTTCGATATTTCCAAGAAGGCGTTCTTCCCTTTCAGTAGGAGGCAAAACATATAAAACAAAATGTAAATGCTGAGGATAAGAATTCACGAGTAAAATACTCCGTGACTAGAATTTAATCAATCGATTATTATTAATTGCGATATGCTATAAAGAAAGAATTAAAAATAATTATAATAATAAGCGAATGTAACAAGTTAATTTTTTTTATAAAAAACAGGTTCACGTGGAGATCGCTTTGTCTATTAACTGCTATTAAAGCCGCCGCCATCTACACTGTTAAAAAAAATATGGAAATATTAAATTTTACAAAAAATGTTTTACTTTTTTTTTAACAGTGTAAATGACATCGACTTCAGCAGCCACTGATAGTTAATGTTGGTTTTGGTTATTAGACGGTTTTATAACTTGCGTTTAGAACATACAGAGTTTTTTGCAGAAAATAATTCTTACTTGCGGTTCCCTAATTCAAAAGGTACCGCCAATCGTGTCCTTATTTCTCTCTCTACGTATTGATTAAAAAAGTAGGTAAGGTTCTGTAATAACATAAAAATATGTCCTTCTTTCGCTAAAACGGCCTACAATGGATCTCAGCAGGCGGGAGTTGGTGAACGGAAATAACATTTAATACTAATCAAGTCACGATCGATCGTATCCATAGTTCGACAACATAAATATTGTGTTAACGTCCGTTTTGAATGCTTGACAAATACATTATTATAATCAGATATCAAAAAATGCAATAGAAAAAATTGCGATACATACATTTAATATCTTAACTTTTGACACACTTTATATTAATGGCTACAACATAAACATATTAAGGAGTAAAGAACATATTTTTACAGTTTAACATATGCTATGTTGAATGAATTTTTAAAAAATACAGGTTGACAATTATTTTTATACTATACTCACAACTGAAGATATTCTTAAGGACTATTTCGCCCACTTTAAGTTGCAGTCGTATGCGCGCACTTGTCATATTGTAAAATTGACATTCGACTTCAAATCAGTAGCGTAACGTGTTCACATTTTGTAGGTTAACACAAAATTAGAATATTGAAAATGTATAGTTTAAATTTTAAATAAAACATATTATTTGAGAATTCTTTGAAGCTTTTCGAGATATTTTCATAAAGAATAGACACTGTCGTCGTTTGTAACGCGTGAAACTGTCATTACCAGTGGCGGCTCCTCGAAGGAGGCTCAGCCTCCTCAACAATTTATCCAGCAAATAGCACCAGAAATATTTAGTTGATTATTCTTCATTTTATTTCCTGTTTATCTAATAATTTTCAAATTTTACCATGAATTCCCCGTTTTCACTAGTTATTTTTGAATCTGACAACAGTGCCCTTAGGCTAGATTCTACAAACATCTCAATACCGAAACAGGTGTTGCTCAACAGAGTTGCCGTTTTTTCGACGAGTCCAATTGCTAATACCGTAAAAAAGAGCCGGACAACCAGTTTGGTATTGCTTTCTCTTTCTCTACATTCTAAAAAGGTTAGTAGTGTTACAGTCTTCGCGCATGTGCATCACGAGATGTTAGAGAGAGACAGCATCACCAATTTCATTCGCCATCTCTTTTTATTGCGTGAACGCTTCCGACTTTAGGTTGCCTCCTCTATGTTTATTATCTCTATGCGTGAAACTGAGTCTACCTCATATTCACGTCCTAATAAAATGACAGTTCGTACCAGTGCTATTATGTTTATATTTATGATTAAATTGAGCTCCTATTAAACATTATTTTTCTTACTGCTTGAACCGTACATATGTTTTTATAGTGAAATTGAGTTATTCTTAGTTTGCAGATGTCTTATCAAAGTTGTGTATGTGAGAAACAAATTTATTCATTTTCATTTTTTTCTTCGTCACGTTTTATTCCCATTCAGGGACGTACTACGAATTTCTAGGGAAGGTCTTGAAGATGTACAATTTGTTTTTGTCGTCTCACATATTTAAAAGAATGAAACTCCAGGGGATCTGCGTAATTTAATAATAATTTCAATAAAATATTAATATCTTTAATAAAATGTAATGAGCAAAAAAGATGGTCAAAACGTAAATTGTAAAATTTTGAAAAATAATTATCATACCTTCATTAAAATATAGGTGCATAGCCCGATCACAAGCTTCATACATTCGTCTAAAACTAGACTTTCTCACTGGCCTAGTACCAGGCCGTTCGGGAGCTTTACTATGAAGATAGTCCATGTCATGACAGAGTCAACTATTTTTTCCCGAATAAACACATAAAATAAGAAAACGCGAAATTTAAGGGAGTGTCTCAAAATTTAAATATTTTTTTGGGTAAAATGTAAACATTATATTTGATCTTTGGCGAAGTTTATCAGTTTGAATATAATGAGGAAATGGATATAGGGGAGACCAAGGAGATTTGTTTCCCTGGAAACACTTAGCTTATAATCAAAAGTTCCACCAAGAAAAGAAAATTAATCGAAACGCAAGACCAAATATGATGTCGAGATTGCTGCTATGATGGTTAAGATTAGGAAGGAAGATAATGTCAGCAACAAAAGGGAAGATAAAGTTGAAGAGAATAAGATGATCCTGTTAAGGACGAAATTGTTGCTATATAATGAAATAAAAAGCATAAGGAAACAAATAAAGTGAAAGTCTATGAAGGAAAATAATGTCACGATGAACTCGAAGAGAATGGGGAGATCTTGTTAAGGACAAAATTGCTGCTACAGAATGAACAATAAAAACCATAAGAAAACAGAATGTGAAATACTATGAAGGAAAATAATGTCACTGACGAAGAAAACGATGATGTTGAAGAGAATAGGGAGATCATGTTGAGGACGAAATTGTTGCTATAGAATGAAAATAATGTCAGTGACGAAGAGAACGATGATATCGAAGATAATAGGAAGAAACTTGATTTTATTAGATTATAACTTAATTATTTTTTCTCAACTTTATAAAAGAGTCGATTATATTACGGAGCCTGATAAATGTTTTCAATGATGGAGCGAATTGATGGTTAAAGTAAAAATTGTCACAACTCTACCAAGTGTAATATTTTTTGTTCAACCAACAATGTAGATAGATATAAAAATAGCCCTTCTAGTCCCTGTTTTTTTTTTGTCAACTGAACATTCTGTTTATCATTGAAACAATTTTATAAGAAGATAAAAACACCAGTGACGGAAACTATAATTATTGCATAATAAATTTCTTAGTTCAGTGAGAAGATTTGTACCAATTTGCAAACATTTTTCACACATTTTTCTTCAACGTAATTTTAAACCACAGCTGTTGATACAAACATTGGTAAACATCAACAATAATTAAGCGCGATAAGAATTTATTAAAATTAGTTATAAATATAAGAAAAAAATAGTATTTTTTTAAAAAATATTTTTGAAATTTTGAGACACCCCCTTACCTTTCGAAAAAATAAATTTAATCCAATAATTACGATCCACTTCACTAACGTTTATTTAAAAATTAAAAACACTTTGATAAAGCATTATTCGCGACACTTCTCGATCCAATTTTATTTTGATTAAATTTTATTATATTTATAATACGAGATCGCGCCGGCGACAAAATTCAACTAATACTTACCGACGGTGATTCTGAAAGAAACTTTTAGCTAACGACTGTTGGTCGGTTGGTTCGGTGTATGACTGTCTCTCTTGACAATAGGAGAAACGTTTACTACAGAGTGAGTCAACAGATTTACGGTTTACCTCCCACGACATGTTGAACGTTTTCGCAAAATATTTATTCTTGATGTTTATATGGTTGTTGTATTATGTGCATGTCTTCATATTTATTATAAGCCTATTTTGGTGGTAAAGTAAAATTTTTTTAATTGTGTTCTTTCAAATGCTCCAATTTCACAAAAGATCTTCTTGGATATGTTGTTATATGTATCACTTAAAAGACAATACTCGTGTTAAAAAAATCTAATCACGCGAGTTAAACTCACACATGCCTGGTTTTTTGGATTTTCCAGTCAACATTTTTTTTTCAAATTCTCCGCAAAATTTGGAAGACCGATTTCGCCAGTGGTCAATATTCCGCATTGGTTTTTGATACTTTTATTGATTTTAAAATCGAATTATGGCTGATTCCACGTCGATTCAACGAGCAAAAAGAATCGATGTATTTGGTTTTTCTGAGACCATATTCCATTTGCGATTTCATAAGACACATGGTTTTTCTTTTTTCCAAAAAAACGTTTTTGAAGCCCTGTACCGCCATGTCAAAGTATACATCGTAAAGCAGTTATTTCGATATGTTATTCTCGAATATATTTTTATATATTTTGTGTTTGCAAGGTTGTTTCTTTTTTTTTATTGGTTATTTAACGTCGGCCTACTTCTGCGACTGAGGCTAATCACCGACGCCGGGAGCACTCTACCCCTAAACGGAAATTTTGCCGAACCCACTGGTGTTCTAACCAGTGGTAGGGTTCTTTATCGAGCCCAACATCCTTGGACCCGGGTTGTATCTCTGGAAAGAAAAAACTTGGCATTTTGGGGTTTGGCCTAAAAGACGGCTTATAATGTGCTATTCAAAAGTCCCCTCCCCCCCTCGTATCTTTTGAACGGTTACACTTACATTAATAAAATTTGGTGTGAAAATAAAGTGTTTTAAACTTCTCTACGAATGGTAACAGGTGACGAAATAGTAATAGATGACGTCACAGTGCCACTCTGGCCAACAATTTTAAATAGGACCCTATGGCAAGTGATATCTCGTTTGAAAGGCATTGTTTTTCTAAATAGCTTAAATATTTAATTTTATTATTGTTTAATGAGACGTTTAAGAGTTTACATGAGCAAAATGGTACGTACTCAAGCCGACAAAGTAGCAGCTATCTTAATAATTGGTGAAACTGGAAAGAATCTCCATGAAGCGGAACGTTTATTTAATGAGAGATACCCAGATCGCCCTATCTTGAGAACTTATTTGAGGGAGCTTCTTCACAACATTTAGTGATGATAAAAAAATTGATATAGTTGCTGAAATGGTAGTAAACCCTACTTCCTCTTCAACTAAAGTTGCGTCTTTCTGTGAACTAAGTAAAAGTACAGTACAGAGAGTGTTGGCTAAAAATAAATTTCATCCATACAAGTTAAAAATGGTGCACCACCTTTCGGATGAAGATCCCGACAGAAGACTCGAATTCTGTGAATGTATGATAAATAAAATCAGTCAAAACCCACATTACACAAAAACAATTTGTTTTAGTGACGAAAGTACTTTTTGCCTCAATGGAAATGTGAATACACAAAATGTAAGGTATTGGAGTGACACAAATCCTCACACCTTTCGTGAACAACATACCCAATTTCCAGAAAAAGTCAATGTTTGGGCAGGTATTTTGGGAAACCACATAGTTGGTCCTGTTTTCCTAAATTCAAATTTAAGCGGTGAAGTGTATCTGGAGATGTTACAAAATGCAATTGAGCCGTTAATTCTTGAAATTCTGGAAGATAATCCAGGTGAATTCGGCCATCTGGAAATAACATTTCAACAAGATGGTGCTCCTGTACATTATTATGGTGCAGTAAGACGTTACCTGGATGAAGAATATCGAGGTAGATGCGGATCGGCCGGCGAGGTCCTATAGAATGGCCACCTCGGTCACCAGATTTGACACCATTAGATTTTTTTCTATGGGGGTACTTGAAATCCAAGGTTAGGTTAGTATAACTACGGCACCAGATAGCATTGGCGTTTTGAAAGAACGAATTATTGAAGAATGCAATGCAATTTCAGCTGACAAATTCGAACGAGTACGACAAGAGTTTACTAATAGGATGTATTACTGTCAGGAAGTAGACGGAGCACATTTCGAACACTTGCTATAAGAATCCATTGTCGATATTTGATTAATTAAATTTAAAAAAATAATTTCAATAATTTTGGTATTTATTTAATTTATCAGTCAAAATTAGTTTAAACCCAAACAAAATTGATATGGCTATGTAGCCAATGTCAATGCCTTTCAAACAAGATATCACTTGCCATAAGGTCCTATTTAAAATTATTGGCAAGAGTGGCACTGTGACGTTATCTATTACTTATTACGTCACCTGTTACCATTCGTAGAGAAGTTTACAACACTTTATTTTCACCCTCCAAATTTTATTAATGTAAGTGTAGCCGTTCAAAAGATACGAGGGGGGGAGGGGACTTTTGAATAGCACTGTATATTCGAGAATAACATATCGAAAATTCGCGATAATCGAAGAGGGCGTTTTTGAGAAATCCCATTTTGAAAAAAAGCACATTTTTTAGTTTTTCCGATTTTCCGGTAAAATTTTCCAAGGTATTAGAAATCCGAATTGAATCGACGTGCAGCCGGCCTTATATTATTGGAATTTCTAGGAAATTCTTATTACGATTTTTGTGTTTTGTTCATATGACGTCCCCAAAAATTATACCCACAAATGCGGTGAACGTGTATTTTTTATTACAACCTTGGATTGTAACAAAAATATTACGACGTAGTGTTATCTTGATAACAATAATTTTTGGCCAGTTAATTGAAGATTATTTCAATTATATTAAGATTACGCGTTATACGCCTGTAAACGAAAAACCAATCATGTTATTATTATTAAAACCAGCTCATATTGTAGAATTATACGTTTAAGTACATTTTGTAAAAAATACTAATGAGGTATAACAATAATAACTCAGTTGTTTATCAACACATAAATCCTCACAAAAGATGCAATAAACTTGAAAATTCAAAATTGGGTATTTAAAAGGATGGTGTTTAACATGAGAAAAAGTTTACGATGTTAGGCATGCAATTTTCCGGAAAATCGTCGAGTGGAAATTTTTGTTTTTGTTTTTTCGCTCTAATTGTTTAAATAATAAAAATACAGAAAAACTTCCAAATCAAAATTTGTAGCTGATGCATTTATCTACAAATAATGCCTAAAAAGTTTTTCTGTAAATTAAAAAGTTTACGAGATAAAATTATTTTCAGTGGTATTCAATTCGTAGTTACGCGCGAACGGCCCGTGAGCCAAATTTATTAAGCGCTCGACTTAAAAGTTAATAATTTTGGGCTTATAACATTCTGAAAAAATAAATAAACTCATGTAAAATGTAAAGAAAAATCTCAACTTTTAGATAGAAATACTTTCAAATTTGAAAAAGTAGATTTTATGACTGTAACATCAGTTTATTATAATTCCTATTTAATTAATACTTATCCCAGCGAAAATTCCTTTTGGATTTAGCATTGCAAATGAGCATAAGACATTATTATTATAAAAGCAAAGCCATCAATTTTTAGAATCTTAAACGAATGCTTCTTAAAAATCTGTTTTTTTTGCATGCTTAATTTTACTTGTTTTTTTTAGACTTAATTCAATTATATCTTTTTTCGAAATTAATATAATTCAATGAAACTTTACTACTAAACACTTTGAAGCATCTACTTTTGAAACTACTAGTTTTTCTATAAAAATCAAATTTTTTAAATAATAGACAATTCTTTGAAATAAATACTTAAATCAGAGGTCTGTCAGCAAACCTGCTATAACTTTTTATACCGTTTATGATATTATCTAAAAATTTGTGAACTTTATAATGAACCTATTAAAAAGTGATCGCGATACAAAAGAACTCACCTATGGCCCAGGAACAGAAAAGGCCAATATTATAATGAAAGAAGAGCACAAATGGGGAACTGAAGCAGAAGTTCAACCAAAGCTATCAGAAGTTCTGGTTGTTGCTCAACATTGAAACATAGCATTCAGGATCATTGCTGAAAATTACCTTATCGCTTATCCATCATCATACCTAATCGAAAAAGGTTTCAGTGTGGTTACAAACATTTTAACAAAACAGAGAACGCAGAGATTTAAGGCTGCCACTCACCAATATTGAGCCAGATTTAGCTAGATTCCGGTTAATCCATCACACTGAAATCTATACTCACTTACACTTTAAAATTCCGTAAACCCACAATTAAACTTCTTTGTTAAATTTGACACCTTTTCATAGTTTTACAACAAACATTTTTTAACCAAGATTATTCGGAATACGTAACATCCAGGTTAATATAAACCAACTATGTTTGACGACATACTTTACACATAAACCTCCTAATTAACAGATTAATAGGCACGAACAGAACTGCAGGGGAATTCATAATTTCCCGAAGGATTATCGGTGTTCAGCGGTGGACTGGGATTAGCTTACGGAAAATATTATAACAGCCCCCCTAAGGTATCTGCTATTTTAGGAGGAATTTATTTACAAAAATAATTAAATATATAAGTTTATTTTAGTTGCATTGACAAACTTAATTTGACCTTGCTAAAACCCATCAAGACGAGTTTCTTAAAAGAAGTAGGAAATATTCTCACAAACAATAATAGACCTGATGACAGTGAACCCATATTTCACAGGAGTTTTGATAGCATGACACAGGAGAATGTATTCACTGAGCGAGTGAACATCATCATCCCATCTAGGGAACTGGTGATGCAACCAGGTAATTCTAGAGAAATTATCTAGTTCAGCGATGGTTTCAAAACAAACCAAGGCACTGGGGCTGGTATAAAACGACCTAGAAAGAGAATGATCTTTAGCCTTGGCCGATATACGACTGTGTTTCAAACAGAGACGATTGCCGCTATAGCTATGTATTGATGACACCATCAGACAAAAAATAAAAATATTCACTGACAGCCAGACTAGTGAAAAACTGTAAAGAATCCCTCAACAGGCTGGAAAGACAACAAAGTGTCTCTAATATGGGTGCCGGCACATGAGGAGATTGCAGGTAATGAAATGGCGGACCAGTTAGCTAAAGAAGGTTCTAAAGGAGACTTCATAGATCCGGAACAAACTCAAATGGAGGTCGACACAAGGGCACCTTCATACAAAGAGTTTACTGAACAAAGTAGACAAGGAACTCTCAACCAGGCTATTGAAACTGAGTAAGAGACATTTGAAGACAGTGACTGCTGCACCTTGAGGAAACATCTGCACAAAATAGGCAAAGTTAGTGAACCTATTTGCAGGAAAGGTGAACTCTATGATGAAACACCTACTCACATACTCTGCTTCTGCCAGAAATTACATGGACTCATACGGAAGCACTTTGGAGAGGAAACTATAAAATCATTACAACTACTGAAAATCCCTCCAGTCAAACTAGTGGCATACATAGAAGACACAAAACTTCTGGAATGGAAGTAGATAACATGGGAAATGGTACAAAGATTCAGTTCAAGTGACTGGGCTGTTGAGCATAACCCAATCGAATGAATGAATGATGACAATGACTAAACTGGTCTAATAAAATTTAGCGACGGACTGTTCTGAAGAAGATGACTTGGTAATCGAAATGCGCGTAAGGCAGTCTCTAAAGTGGAAGTGTAAATGAAAATACTCAACTATTAGGTCGATTCTGTGTTTTTCGTAATAGCTTACGAATCTGTAGCTAACGAAAGTTCTGTAAATGGGATTTTACAGAATCTGTAACTTTGCGATTCTGTGATGTTGTCTGTAACTCACTGAATTACAGATAGACATTTGAACTACTGTACGTCAAATTTCGATACTTCTAACCTATAACTTTAACCAAATAACCAGAGACAACCTCAAACTGTAAAAAAATATTCCATTTCCAACGACAGCAGTCAATACACACGTAAATATTTACCAAATCTGTAACTATTTTAAAGATTCCTGTAAGATACAGTTGTACGCAGAATAGCAATTCCCCTGTAAAGTTACAGATTATCTTACAGACGTGCACAGAATAGACCCATTAGTTTCTAGCTAAAATTCGGAGGATATAGAAGTCACAAAATGTGGTGAAAAGTTTTATATCGCTTAAAGCTGCATTGACCCCATAATGCCTTCAATTATTCATTACTAGATTAATATTCTCAAAAATAGAAGGAAATATAAAGGAAGTAGAGCTTATATAAGCCCTTCTGTTTTCTTGGATCCAAAGAAAGGGAAAATGAAGGTTACATTGTTATATTATAGGCACACTCAATATTGCTGTTGCTGTATGGGAGCTAAAGACAAAATCCAACAACCCTATGCGTATTAATTTGCTAACATTGCAAATATACAGCGTGTACAATAAATTTAATAGTTTCTGATTGATGGTAAAAAAAGTTGCAGCATGTAGAAATTTCAGAAGGTTTTTTACTCTCACTCTAAAATGAGTCAACATATTCTTATGAAAATGTAAATATGGGATTTTAGTATACATTTATACATTGACCAAAAAAGGTAAGATGTTACAGTAACGAAATTACTAGTAATGCAACAAAAGTAACGTTTTTTTTTCGTTACTCCCAGCTCTGGTTTCAAAGCACTTAAAAATAGCGAAAAATAATCATACTAAAAAGTAACCTGCTATTATTAAAAAGTACTTAATTTCCTATAATTTTCCTTACGTAACTCGTCGTTCAAGTCCGTTCCTGTGGGAATAAATGTCTGGTAGGTGTATGTGGGGCGCGCATAGGTAACTTAACTGTCAGTATGTGTATTCCCAGCAATTTGTTGATAATTAATTAATTGAAAGAACATGTTCTGAGGATTGCGTCGCAAAAGTTACGGTTGATAAGACAATTTCCAAGTAATTAAAGTCGCGACTAGTAAGATGAAACGAACGGATGTATAAAATCAAATTTGTGCTTCAATTTCTAGCTGCGATTATACAAAATTTGAACGTTTTCCAAATAAAAACCAACTAATTTACACTTCCAGTTTCGAAGAGAAAAATTTCTTCTATAAGTTCCTTGTGGCATTACTTATTCTTTTTTCTTATTTTTTTGGGAATCAAACCAATGTTTTTTATTTTTTATTTCGAAGCTTCGGTAGCGTTCCAGCTACCGTTGTCAAGATTAACTAGTATAAAATAATTTTTTGGTCCCTATCTGACACAACGAAAAAATTTGACAGCTAGACAATCAATAATATTTTGAAGTTTAAGACTACAAAACTTTGTTGTCAAATTTTATTAAGGTCCATCACACCTCTGGTAAAATGTGAAATAAAATATTTTATTTTATGACATTCTAACGATATGTAGTCCATTAGAAATGGAATCCAGTGAAGTGCACGTTCCAGGAACGGTTTTTATTGGGATAGCGCTTTTTTTCGCTTATTTTGGAAATTTTGTTAATAAAAACGCGTTTGTTGTTACTTTTTTGTGTATGATTATTTTTGTTTTCAAAATATGTATAACTCAGTTTGGTGATTTTTTGTATTGAAGTGTGTATCGATTAACAACCATTCCAAAGATAAATCATAAGAAAACCTGGATAAAAATGTATGATGCTATCCTGATCACGCAGGTAATTGATTATTGGAAATTTCTCTTTCTAACATTGGTAACCAAATTTGACTACATTCAGCTGAAATACTAGCTACACATTTATCTGAATTTAGATGTATTAAAGCACTTTCTTTGATTTTTCGTCTTTTATTATTGGGCTCTTTCATTATTTTTGTCGAATCCCATTGAATTTTATGCCCCTCTTCCCAAGCATGTTTGCAAATACCTATCTTTGATATACTTTTTATGTTCATTTATTCATTTATGTTCATTTATTCGTTCAATAGTCTAGATCAGGGGTTCTCAAACTTTTTGACACTGCGACCCCCTTTTTAGACCTAGTATTTCGGCGACCCCCCTATTTTTAAATATAAACAAAAAAACACTATTGGCTAAGTTTTATCCATAAAAATACTATTAACTATTAAAAATAAATACAAATTGTTGTCACTTGAATTGTTTTATAATAATAAATAAAAAAATTGGTTAATTCCAAACAAGCTCATGCTTCCCATTAAATAGTATTAGGCCTTTTTCAACTTGTATGTGTATTACAAATTTGTGTAGCCTATAAATTTTGTTATTAATAAAAACTACAGCTATGACTGATTTGTTTTTTTCCTCCTTATCCCGCGACCCCCCTGGACAACGTTGTTTTAATCTCATTTGATCGTAAGAACCGGATTTAATTAAATTCGCTTAGGTCAAACCAAAAAAAAAAAGTAAACAGCGCTGATAATCATTAAATTAATGGGTGGTAAAAGTGTGGCCGTAGCTGTCAATAATAAACTCACAACCAAAATCCTTAAGCTGCGTTGGTATAATATACATTTTGCAATTGATTAGTAGTAGTGTTATCAACATCAGAAAAAGAGCTAAAAAGAGCATGCAAAGCTTTTGTAGAGACGGCAGAGATAGCGAGCTTGAGAGTAGATGCAGAGAAATTAAATTTTTTGAAAATGACAACCCCACAAAGAAGAGAAACAAAGAGAAATTTTGTAGTAGAGCTGAACGGACATAGATCAATGGATCAAAGCAGTTGTTAATTAAGAAGGATGGCGATGAGGAGATGAACATAGAAACAAGACTAACAAAAGGAAGTAAACAGGCAGGAGCCCTAAATAAAATAATAACTTCAAAGAAGGTAGATAGAAGGACCAAGTTACATCTATACAAAACAGTTATTAGACCAACGGTAGTAAAACTTGGATATTGAGTAAAAAGAGGAAAATAAAGTAAAAATATGGGAAAGGAAAATACTCAGAAGGATATTAGGAGGGAAAAAAGAAGAACAAACCAAGAAATAAGAGGTTTATTTGGAGAACAAGAAATGAGCAGCGTAATAAGAGCAAAAAGACTTTGAAGGCTAGAAATTTTTCCAAATAAATTATTCTCGTACCAAAATTTTACCGTACCACCTTGGTAGATGAAAATTTTTGATAATAATTGAGCCCCATTCAAAAATTTCATCGTACGCTCATGGTAAATGCCCTACCAAAAATGACATAACGCGTCTAAAGAAGTATTCACAATAAATCGCAATTTCAACAGTGCATTTTTAAGATATTTATTTTTATTAATTTCCAATAACTCTTCTAATAAATACAGGGTGTCCAGAAACTCTCCTGCCAAACGGAAACTACAGTTACTAGAGGTGATTTTAAGTTGATTTTAAGCTCAAATTACCTTAATCCGAAAATGCTTATTAAGGGAGCTACTTACATCCCTTTGAAGAAGACGTCCTCATATGAGTTTTCTTCAAATTATTTAAAAATTCCGTTACTTAAAATATTTCAACTTGGTATAATCAATAAACAGTTACAAACCAGTCATTCGCTGTAAATAAATTTTTTTCAGATCCATCACAAGCGTGCCAGTCGGGGGGACCAACAGGTATTTTTATTTTCAAGTTTTTTATGTATCCGACACCAAATTTGGAAAATTCAAGATAATTTTCATAAAAAATGTTATCATCTTTCAAATCGATCTCATGAACCGTGTTCGAGAAAAATAAATTTAAACTTTTTGTGTTACTTACATAAAATCATGTTGCGTTATAAAATTGTATCTGTAATATCAAGTTGGCTTTGAAAAATCAAGAAAATCTGACAAAGCGACTGGTTTGTAACTGTTTATTGATTATACAAAGTTTAAGTAACGGTATTTTTTAAACTCATATGAGGACGTCTTCTTCAAAAGACTGTAGCTCCCTTAGGAAGCATTTTCGGATGAAGGTAATTTGAGCTAAATCGACTTAAACTCACCTGTTTTAACTGTAGTTTCCGTTTGGCAGGAGAGTTTCTGGACACCCTGTATAAATAAAAAACAATTTATATGAAGTACTACAATTATTTGTAGTTCCTTATAACTCCTAGGATACTCTGTACCTTTATAGCAGGTAGGCAATTTTAAATATCTTAAAATATAACCAAGCAATATTTTTGGGAATAAAGCAATGGGATAATAACCCTTCAAACGCCAACTTCAAAGTGATGAAAATTAGTATGATGAAACAATCTAATTTTGCCAACTCAGGGTTCATAGTAATTTTACAAAATAAAATTCCCTGACTTCTCCAGGTTTTCCCTGACCCACGATTTTTTTTTCCAGGTCACTTTTAGGTATCCACTAAAAAAGTAAGTCTGTGGCGAATGAAATTCTTCCTAAGCTTCCCCCCACACACTCTCACTAAAAAAGTTACTTTCAAATCCATAGTAGACAGGGAAGAAGCATCACGTTTAAAAAAACCAATACATATGTCTCATTTCTATTAACAAAATTTAAACAAAATATCTGAAAGAAATAATAACACAAAAATATTGAAGGAATAAAAAATATAACATAAAAACAAATAAATAAAACTCTTCAGAACAAAAAACCACAAATTCGCATCACAAAATCTGCAGGGAAACCACAAATTATTCCCTGCAGATTGGCCAATACATTAAAAAAAAACCCTGTTGAAAATGATGTTTTCCCTGACCATCTTTAAATTCCCTGACTTTTCCAGGTTCTCCAGGTTTTCCAGGTCACTATGAACCCTGAACTATTGCAGTTGTTTTCTTCAAGAAGGGATATATTATCTATGATAACCGCCGAGGCAAGGGGCGAGGCGCACGAAACTAAATACAATACAGAAACACACAAAGACGTGAATAAAGGGGTCTACTTAACAACAATAGACGATTATTTTATTGATAAACTCTCCGACATTAAAAGGGTTTTAATCTCTGAATGGTATCTTAACAATAAAAGCACAAATCCTCATCAAAAGGGGTAACCCTAAATGAACTTTCTGGTTATTATTTCTCCTAAAATATTTGTGTCACAAGATTTCTTATTAATTTTTCAAATATTCAAACTCAATCTAAAAAACACCGATAGTACGATCATGATTTCCTTTCTTCAAGGACTTTTATTTGTAAGGAAGATCTCAATTTTGATCTTCCTGTTGTCGTATAACAGACAATAAAATTGATAACTATTCTAATAAAACTGTTTACGATCCAAATTATGTAACAAGTTTTGCTTCAATTAAATTTCATATGTTTTCATTTTTAAACGTAGTCATTAATAAAGGTACAACGCATATTATTTTAGCTCACGCAAAAACATACAGGGTTGGGATAACGTATGGAACCAAGTAAATATCTTTTAAACGAAAAGAACGATATTTATGAAAATTTGCAGGTAAGTGCAATGGAACAAAATGCATCTGATGTACATTTTTTTGTAAATAATATACTTCCGGTTTAACCAAAAATGCCATTAACTTCTTTAATTTAAATGGGGCACCCTATATATTTTTACAGAATTTGAAAGAGCTTGTTATTTTGAATTCATACATACTGAGTTTAGTGTAAAAATTTTTGTAAAAACGAGGAATATAGCACTTTAATCAACCTCCTTTGAGTTTTTTGCATTAGAGCAAAAAACTATTTAGATAAACTAATTCATGTTGTTTGTATGTATAGTAATAAATAAACGAGTACTGTTTAGTACGTCTTTTGTTCTCCAAGTGTCAAATTCTAATTGACGGAAATCAATTTTACAATTTAGAATGGTTCAATTAAGTGAAAAAGAGCGTATTGAAATTTTAATAATGATCGGTTATGGTGATCGTGTTAGAACTCATGAAGAAGTGTGTCTTATTTTTAATAATTTGCATCCGGAGAGAAATCCTATATCACGCTCAACAGTAACTAAAACATTACAACGTTTTAATACAACTGGGATGGTACAAAATTTGCTAAAACCTGGAAGACCGCGGACTGCAACGAACGAAACTGTTAAACAAAAAATTTTGCAATCGATTTAGAAGAATCACCTCAAACTTCCACCACAAATTTGGCACTAAACCATGGTGTCTGTCGACATTCTGTAGGAAAGATATTAAAAAGTGAAAAGTATCATCAGTATAAGGTACAGTTGGTTCAAGAATTGTCAGACGATGATTTTGACCGACGGCTGGAATTTTGCGAACGGCTAATGGACATCTGTAATAATGACGACAATTTTGCTTCTAACATAGTTTTTTCCGATGAGGCAACTTTTTGTTTAAATGGATCAGTTAATCGCCATAACTCAAGGTATTGGTCAAATAAGAATCCTCATTGGATTCATCAGGCACATACCCAGCATCCACAGAAGTTAAATGTTTGGATGGGAATTGTCGAAAATAGGCTTATAGGCTCATTTTTTATCGACGGAAACTTGAATGGTGACAAGTATTTGGATCTACTAAATAAAGAAATTATTCCTGCACTTCAACAGAATGGGCAATTACCACAAAATGTTTGGTTTCAACAAGATGGAGCACCTCCCCACTATGATAGACGGGTTAGGGATTTTATGGATGCGAATTTTCCAAATCGATGGATTGGACGTAGAGGATTCATAGAGTGGTCTGCTCGTTCTCCGGATCTTAGCCCGTTAGATTTTTTCTTTGGGGTTATCTAAAATCACGTGTTTACGTTAGACGACCAACAGACAGGAATTGAGACAAAGAATTATTGATGAATGTGAACTAATACGTGGAGAAGTCTTGGAAAGAGTGACTCAAGAATTTGTTAATAGGATGGCATATTGTCAGCAAGTAAACTGCGAGCATTTTGAACATTTGAAGTAATTTGGTTTCTCATTATTCTAAAATAACGAAATGTACACCTATTGTACAACTAACAGCGAGTTATTCCTCGTTTTTACAAATTTTTTACACTAAACTCAGTATGTATGAATTCAAAATAACAAGCTCTAACAAAATCTGTAAAAATATATAGGGTGTCCCATTTAAATTAAAGAAGTTGGCAACTTTTTCGGTTAAACCGGAAGTATATTATTAACAAAAAAATGTACATCAGATGCATTTTGTTCCATTGCACTTACCTGCAAATTTTCATAAATATCGTTCTTTTCGTTTAAAAGATATTTACTTGGTTCCATACTTTATCCCAACCCTGTATAAATGTACAGCGGGCACTGTGAATTACTTTATAGAAATGTAACAAATGTACTAAAAATAATATTTAGAATAATTTGAATTTATATTTAAAGTGAAAAATTGTTTTCAATTCATTTAAATAAACCATACATATTATTGATACATCGTTCGTAACACCTTAATAGCAGAAATAATTGAAAAAAAACATTATGAGTTGAATTTATGATGGTTATTAAATGAAATAAATTTCCACTCGTATCTCTCTCTTTCTCTGGTTGACTCGTTATGAACACAACAGGTTGTTTACGCAACACGATGGTGTTTCGCATCGATGAAATAGTCTATTTTAATACTATACAGAATGGCTCGAATAACAAAAACAAGAAACAGGAAAAATTGGGTAGAAAATTATATTTTTAAAACCATTTTGTATAGAGAAATATAAAGAATGTTAAAAGAGACAAAGCGATTAATAAAGTTAAATAGTAAGCGATAAAATAACGTAACAAATACTGTATAGATAATATGGATTAGAAAAAAAAGTGTCATAAAAAAAATACCTGTATGATATTGATCTATTAGATAAGACAGATAATGAAACTTTTTGTCAATTATTTAAAAAAGAAGATAAAGTCAAATTCACGCATGTCAAAATTTTGGATAAACCAATTGAAAAATTTAAATAAAAAAACGGGTTCTCTAAAGAAAAAATTGAGGAGAGTTGCGATATAAATAAAAAATTTTTGGAAATTTAAAAAAAAAAAGTAAAAAAAATTTAAGATCAAATAAAACAACTAAAATAATAAAAATGGAATTGGAATTAATGCAGATCATAAAAGGATATAATCACACCAGAATGAAAATCATTGACAAATAGCTTCATGGTATGAAGAGTTAAAATTGTTGTGAGAGGAAGAAACTATCGAGGGAAGTAAATTTTAATTTTTTCAAAGTAGGAAAAATTTTAAAATTATTCAAATTTTGAATAAAAATTAAATTACGAAAGTTCGGAATCATACTTTGACAGAAGTTTAATGATACATTTAAAATTTTAAAATTAAAATAAATAATATAATAATTATAATTATTACAATATAATCCAGATTATTGAAACAAAACGAACATTTTTGATCCACAACCTGAGAGGAGTTTTGGCTGGGGCATCTTACATATAAAAAAAATATTAAAAATAATAAATATTGACTAAATTAAAATCAAAATAATACAGAGTGTTTCCAAAGTAATCCCCACATTGCGCAGGAATATTTCACTAAAATATGCCAAACGTTGTAAACGATGAGTTAACGTTCCTACTTCTACACCAACCTTGAAAATTTTTGTATACACGTTTATACTTGTTTTGGGATTTTTCTGGCAATAAATTATGTACGGAAACATAACCTACTTATTTTATTTCTGGTGGTGTACATAATAATTCTTCTTCACTATCCGAACTCATCTTTTTCAGCACAAAATTCATAATAATTAAGAATTAACTTAATATGAAAAAGTCAAAATTATTCAAGTGACATTTCTCCCCTCAATAACAATAATGGAGTGTTCCCTTTCGGCGAACCAGGTTGTACAGAAGTACAAAGCCACCTGGTTATTCGGGTCGTAAAACTCGTAAATAATTCCAAGAATCTTATCCGATTTATTATAGTAGTTTTTTATTATAACTCACGCTGTTTGTTTATATATAAAGTGGCTAGACACCCCTTGTGGGGTTGCGCCGCTTTCTAGATCTGCTTTCTGGGATGCATCAATCCACATCATTTCATTATTTTCTTGCTAATTTTTTTCCATAGTATCATATCTCTCGTTTTTTCCTTCCATCTAACGATTCCTGCGTACTTGTCCCAGCCATTTTATTCTTTGTCTTTTTATACTCTTTACTATATCTTCCCCGTTCCTTTCTCTCAATATTTCATGATTCATACGTTGCCTGTATTCATTGTCGCCAACTTTTATTTGCCCTAGAATTGTTCTCATTATTATTCGTTCTACTATCCTCAACTCTTCTTCATCTTTTCGACTTCCTCAAATTCATATTCCACGCTGTTTGTTTACAGATACTATTAATTGCACAAAAGCAGTTGAATAAAAACGTAAGGGATAAGAGAGCCTTTTTGCGACGCAAAAAGTTATCGTATCAGGTGTGAAACAAGTTACGTCTCCCTTTCAACAAAAAATTGAAAATTCACAATAACATGTAAATTGCTTTTCTAACCGTTACGTTATAATAAAGAAGAATGATGTGTATATCGACGAGATAGGTATATAGCAGAGTTCAATCAGTGGAAGTATACTGTTTACACTACCACTACACCAACACTACCACTTTACGATATTATACTCGCGTTTCAATAACCAGCTATCTTCTTCAGTAGTAAGATAGTGTAAAGTAGTGGTAAAGTCTAACTAACGTCAGTGTGATGACCATAAAATAAAGTAATGTTGACAGATATATTTTCTAAAATTGTTGGGCTCACTATACAAATGTTTCCCATTACTTCAGTAAACTGTTAGCTCGTGATGTTCTCAGAAAGCTAGTTTGGAAATATTTAAAAAAAAATACATAATATAAATTTATTAGTAAGCATTAAAAAAAGTCGCTCGAAATTGCTGTAAAAAGAGAAATTAATTAAAATAACTTTTTGTATGCCTACTATATTTAAGAAAATTTTGTATATCTGGCAACGCATTGCAGGTGTTCAGCGTTATACAATCATCAAGTACATTATTGTTTATATTATAATGGAGTAACGGGTCACTTACTAAGGCGGACTAACTGTACTAAAAAAAATTAAACTCCGAGGGTGGCCTGCGATATTAGAGAGATATTAGTATTGTGTGTCGATTCAGGGGCGTGTGTGAATTTTGTATTAAAGAAATATTTAAAATAATAGTAGTAAATATCTAGTATCTATTTCTTGGTCGAGTGAGTTTAGTGAATTGATATCAATATAATATTTATTTGTTCGTGGACTTGAGTGAATTGATATCAATATAATATTTATTATTTGTTCGTGGAGTTGAGTGAATTGATATCAATATAATATTTATTTGTTCGTAGACGTTAGGGTGAGTTTTATGATTATAATTTATTTGTAATTAATTAGAATAGCATTTTGGAGAAACGACAGTCCAAGATGATGCGCGGGAAATTTTTAAAATCCTCTCCCAGTGTGTCATCAATATGATAAAAAGAACAGTTAAATAAACTTCATAAAATCTAAAATAAACAGGGTGTTTTGGGACACTCTGTACGGACACATTAAAAATAAGACGAGTTTGCATATAAGGTGCAATCATTAACCGTATACGTACTGACAGAAGAATACGCTCTATAATAAATCAATGATAAAAGCAAAAAAAAATATGTACTCGTCGTACCGTTAGACGAAATAATGTTTACCTAATATAGATTAATGGATGACCATCATCTATCCCTACATTTAACTAAGGAAAAATACGAATACGATTGTTACACTTTCTATGAGCACGTTGAATTGAAGTTGCACAATAAAAATAAGTTTTTATTTAGAATGTTACTATTATTATACAGAGCGTTTCAATGAAAACTATCCAAATTACATAATTCTGAAGGCAACGTCAAAAATCACATAAAGGGGGAAGTCTTTTTGCTCATTTGTTAAAAACAAATAATGTTAAGAATCGTACTTGAATTCAATATGGATACGAAATAGTTCAAAATCTGACACTGACAAAACCAACGCCACTGGATAATCAATGTCAGTCAATTGACAATGTGAGAGGGAAGAACATACGCACGCGCTTGCCAATAGGAAGTCAGCTGGTCGCTAAGCAACGAAAGCCTTTGATTCATTTCATCAATTGAGTTAGTTTGAAGGGCGTGAAAATTATGGTTTTCGCACAACGCTGCCAGAGCTTTCCTTCACGCGGTATAGTTAAGGAGAGAGAGGATCTTGTGTAGAAATAAATGTATTCAGACAAACTAAGTTTTATTATATAACTTAGAGCAATGATATGAGTTGAAAATAAATTAAAGTTAATAGTTAATATAAATTATACCAGAGTAAGTTATAGAATTATAGAATTATATGCCGCAGTCAATTTCGAAACTTTTAAAATCAAAAGAGAGTTGAAGATTTGGTTTCCTTCGTCGACGAATTTAAACAAACTTTGTGGTTGATAAAAGATTCGTTAATATTAATTAAATTCCATTCGACGACCAATTAAAACTCCCCTCAACTCTTCTTCCTGATTCGGTCGAGTGTCGTTAATTTTCAAAATTAATGTTATTTCTTCTTTCTTCTCGTTTTATACCGGGCACAAACGACATCATTATAATTACAAGGATTCTTTTTATGTGGGAAAACATTTGATAAAAAGCAAATTAATTTTATGGTGTATAGAGTTGATATCATTCAATATTTTTAAGAAGAGATACGCAAAATGAATTAAAGAGCTTTTGATTAATATAAAAATAGAGTAGTATATTGTTCAACGAGTGAATAAAGTTAAATTTTTTAAGCGAGAAAGCAGTTTAATAATGTTCTCGAGCCTAAAAGAGACTATTTATTGATAATGTTGTTCTTAACATGGAATATATAGACCATAGAGTGGATGCCTTCACAGACTGGTTGATTTTAAAATATCTTGTAGATATACCAACCCCGTTTGACTTTGGAGTGTAATTCAATATCCAGCGGTGCATATTGCAAGGGAAGTAGTTGTTGCTCCTTAGTTGAACGGAATTGTTTTATTTCATCGATAAATAATGTACTTAGCCAATAACATATACATTCCTGAAGCCTTCTAACCTTTCAGTATCCCCCATCAATCACTTTTCTTTAAAATCGACACACTCACTATTACTTATCATAATTATGTCTACTTTTTTTGTCCATTGATGAAACGATGACAGTGGATTATATTAAAATAATTTGCAAGGAGTGTTTTGTTGTACAAATCAATAGAATTTCAAAATATGGTGTTGTATTTATTCATAGTAAGTAGAACTATCAAACCAGAATTAATATACATCCAAATAGGGTACGTATTTCAAATTATCTGATTTTGTAAATCGTTCGAATAGCGATAAGGCGCGTCGTCGTACCAACGAATGTCGAAAGTAATGTAATTATAATAAAATATACTATTGAAATGGTTGAAGGAATGTCGACGTGTTCTACGAAGCTTCTGACTACGCTAGATTTTTGATTGATGTTTACAGTCAACTAAAATGATGTTTCAAAAGGAATAAAAGTTTAAAAAAATCAAAAAACAAACACACTTTTATATCAAATCTGACTAAAAAGAATAGTTATTTGTATAACTACGCAGAGACGGATATCTACCGGGAGATAATAAATATAATGTTAATTATTGACAATAATAGTGTGTGCACAGTGAAGTTAGCCTATGTGTGTGTGATGTGGAAGTTATTGCTTGATTCCATGGGCTCGCTTAAATCACATTCTCGGATATATATATAAGGGCTTTTCGGAAACCGTAATCCTGGATCAGATAGATCAGCTATCAGCTGATTGCGGATCCTAACCATGAACGAGATTTTTATCTGAGTTTCCGAACGACGCGAGCTGTTTTTGTGGAAAATTTGACCTACAAACCTTTTATTATCAAAAGTTTCGTGGATAGATTTTTTATAGTTTTTCTGTGTTTATAGACATTTATCAGAGACCCTTTATTCAGTTGTAAAAAAGATTTTAAATGTTCAATAATTATTATTAACGAATTACAAACATGGACAGGTTTTTTATACAATACGTCCAAACTATTATTTTTTAGGAAGATGAGGACGACTAGGAGGAATATTTATTCATATATGCATTGAATGCTTCAAAAAGGCCATTCATTATTCGTTGGTAATGATCCTGACTAAGAGTAACGAAGAGCTATAATTTGTTTTTCACCCATCGTTCACGCTAAATCACTGACAAAAAAACAACCAACTAACACTAAATTTTGAAGCCAACAAATTATTTTTTTATAGAAAAGCTGAAAAGTACAAAACTCGCAAACTTCAAACATCTGTCAACTACGCAGCTTACATGACTTTTAGGTTAGAGGTTAAAGAAAACGATTAAAACGGAACAACACGTCAGCTGATCGCATTTACCCCCGGTATACTTAGGTAGAAAGGATCCAATCATATGACTATGACCCGCCCAATTCGTTCAGTTTCCGAACGTAAGTGATCGTGATCCGGATTACTTTCCGAACATACAGATCATGATCGGGTTAAGGTTAAGGCTAAGGTTAAGGTTAAGGTGTTTCTACCTTTCTCGCCTTAGTTTCTCTTCTTATTTATTTAAATTCATTTTCTTTCGTCGATGTCTAAAAAGGTAGTGGCGCCCTAAGTTCTTATAGTCTGTCAACCCTCTGACAGACCTAGTGTAACACTAACATGGAGTCGATCCACCCTTGAGAGAGTCTCGAGAGGAGAGAACAGTGTTACAATTTTTACCTATTTAAACAGCAGTATGTATGCATTCTAAAATTGAAGCTACTTAGCTTGAATATAGCACCCAGTATATTTAATTTTTAAATAATACTTTTGAAACTTTCCACAATTTTTGTTTTTATGAAAATAGGTACACAAACAAGGAGTGCAAAATATTGATTTATGAAATACTCGACTGATATAAGGTGATAAGAAAAATATTATATTAAGTAAATATTAGACAATATCATACAGGATCTTTGTTTTATTAGGAAGCAGTTTAATTTTTGTTAATAAAGCTTTATTAATACAGTAAAAGTTACGAATGTTTCTCGTTACGTCATAACTCATAAACATCCGAATAAAATCAATAAGACAGTTTTCACCAGCGGCGCATCATTATTAGAGGGTTCGGCATGTATTTGTGGTAATCCAATTATAAGAGCAAATAAATGAAAACCAAATTAAACATATCATAGTTAGACTACAATTTGAAATGCTACAAATAAATACTTACCTCCTGAATGTCATTTAACGGCAGAAGTGGTCAGCCATTAGCCAATTCCTTTTGGAAATATTCATGTAATTTTCTAATACACTCACGTTTATTTTCGTACAAACGTTTACCAGGCATTTTATCGAAAAATATCACAATAAATGTAAATGAACTTTACCTCTTTAAAGCAATGACAATGACGACGAATTTCAATGGTGACAGAATGACGTTTCGCTTTTTAAGTGCAATCGTTGTCACAACACAAGACAGAGTGACAAACCGATAAAGATGTAATGGCGTAGCTTAATTCATGCACCAAAAAAATATGTACCATTCCATTTGTTTCAATTAGACATACGCGGTCAATGATATCCACATAAAATTAGAATGTCTTTGATACATTCAGGGAAGTATGATGTAACGAGAAACATTCGTGACTTTTATTATACATAATAATATATTTGAATTGTTTTTATGGACAAATATTTAATAATTTTCCAAAAATTCAACTAAAAACTCACCATCTTTTTTCGATTTTAGAAACATATCAATCACTCAAGTATCAAACGCCAAAAGAAACATTACGCAGTTCTCTTATTGACAGTTTCTAACCAATGTAAGTAAGTACTATCAAATCGACATTCGATTCGTTTGAAATACCGAATTACCTTAATGTTATCTAATCAATTGCACAAAGCTCTTACTGTATTTGAAATTTTTTAATGTATCATCTAGATATGTAAAAAAGCTGATAAAATTAAATAACAAACAACACTGGTCTACAAAAAATGTGTAAACATCTACTTATTCACCAAGGTTTTGCCTGTAATATATTGAATATTTACTTGCTTATCTGATTAGTTTTTTTGGTTCCAAGTGTGAGGTACATTTTTTTTCTTTAGTATTTGACATTTACATCATTTATTTTCTCAACTTTGTTCAGTCAACTGGGATTGAAAATTTAGAATATCATCCAATAGTTTTGTCTATACGCGCATTTAGTAAGCGTCATGTCATGTCAAGTTTTTGGATGCAAACAATCAATTTTGGCTATTCTATTTACAAGAGTATGAACATGATATGCAGATTGCGTAAATTACATCCGAACCGTCCGGATTACACAAGTACGACAGAAAAACAGGTGAAAGAGAGAGAAAGAATAATTATGCGCGGTCATTAAGGCGTGTACTTTGTTTCACCTTACGGGTGTATACTTATTTCCCGAGACTGGCCGAATGCTCATTGCCCCCCTATTTTAACCGCTGTTGCCAGAAGCGCAGATTAATTTGTACAAATGATATTTTTGTATCGTTATCGTTGACTTTTTTTCGAGGGTGAAAATACAGCACGTTTGTGCCAGCATTACGCCAAATAATCTTAGAAATATGAGATCAAATCTTTATCACAGATTTGGTTATTGTCTGGCACAGGAAGGTGGTTTATTTGAGCACTTAATTCATTAAAATTATGTTTACCTTTAGAATGGATTTTTATTTTTTCAGGAAGTTTATATTTTATGTTTAGAATAGGTGTAGGTACCTACGTACTTATTTTATTTTTTCAATTTAATTTATTAATGGAAGGGATTTTTAGTTTATTAATTATGGTTCTCTCAAGAAATTATGTTTTATTTTCAAGTTACAATGGCTAAAATAATATCCTATTGTAGTTAGAAATTGTCAACTTGGTCTGAAATGATCATGTTGACAAAAATGAATTTTAATATGTACAGGTTACGTAATAACGATTGAATTTTTGTATTTCTTCAACACCCTCACTCCTTCCATGTTGGGAGCATACTGAATATCACCAACTAGTGTAAAAGACCATTCGGCCAGTCTCGGGAAATAAGTATACACCCCTAAGATGAAACAAAGTGATGACCGCGCACAATTATTCTTGCTCTCTCTTTCATATATCCTTGTCGTAGTTGTGTAATCCGAGGCCAGGGTTCCAAAGTAATTTACGCAATCTGTATTTGTTGTTACTTAACACAATTATAAAAGTTTGTTTGTATCCAAAAACTTGACATATGGCAGTTCGCAAAATGCGCCTATTGAATGCTTCTGCTTCAACTTTTGAGTAGAGTTCAATAGACACAAATTCATATGCTTTTTTGATTAGCATGGGCAATGAACATGTGAATTGGAAAGCTCCTCCAGTCTGCATTTTTCACAGATGGGTTTGGTATGGAGGGTTTTCTGATAGTCGACGCGATCTTGTATGGATTTTTCCTTTAGTGCCCAGAAATAAGAGTAGTGTGGGAGATTCATCCGTTTAAAGGTGGTGAAGCTGCTGTTTGGGGAAGTATTTGTTGAATGGTAATACAGAATGATTGGCATTGCCCCGACCTCAATCCTATAGAGCATTGTTGGAACCAGCCTTGTACCACACTCCAACAGCTTTTACCCCAACTTTGGAGACAAATCGATCAATGCTGTTTCAACGACCTTATTGGGAGTATTATTATTAATAGAAAAAGCATACTATTCTACTCGCGTGTAATGGTTACTACTAGTTCGTTGAATAATTTATACATTCCATCAAAATGTGTCAAGATATTGAAATAATATTCCACGCATTTTTTTAAGCTTGTGCGATCCCAAACCGAATTATGCAAACATTAAAGATGCACCGCGTGAACTGCACGCGGTGCGCCAAAAAGGCGTATTGACGATAGCGGCGCAGCAAAGTTCCGCATAACTATGCGACCAATGACCGGCCCTGAAAATGACAGTTTTCTTGTAGAATACAGCCACCCTTCGTCGCAGGTTATAAAAACAGGCCAGGCGTTGGAACTATCTAATAACTAAGACCTCGAATAAACACAGTCAATAATCAACGTAATTTCCATCAGGAACAATGCAATCATTCCAGCGCCGCTCTAACATTTTAAAACCACTTTTGTAGAACGATTTATCTTTTGCCTCAGTGTCAGCGATAACCTCTTCACTCGAGCCAAAGGACCCCGCACACCTTATATGGGAAAATGGCTCTTCGTCAAATTTCTTGAATTTTTGATATGTTGTAGAATTGATCATTCTGGGGAAATGTTTCAATGGTCGCAACACGATCCTATGACTAGTTTTCGAGATACAGGGTGTTAAATATGAGCAATATTTACTTTTCATCACTCCGTATCTCCCATCCTTGTATGACAAACTCATGGTAAATTCATTTCCAAATCTTTTCGTATTACAGGGTGATTTCACTTGATAATAATAATAGGTTGAATTATCATATAATATTATAAATTCATTTCATCGTTCATCACAGTTGATACAATTCATACAAGGTGATTCACGAATATTGAAAAATAACGAATTTTGGTTTTTCGTAGACCTTGTAGTAATAAACCCACCGAAAATGACAAAATTCTCGTGAAGGATGTTAAATGATTTGTTTCATCGTATACAGAGTCGAATGATGTCAATTTGAAGAATTACGTATAATTTATTAATTAAAAACCTTGATTTTTTTCATAACCCTATATCTCATAAGGAAAAGGTAGCGATATTTTTTTATGGGAGAACTCGAAATACTTTCATTCATATCGTACAAAATTTTCAACGGAATCCTATGACGTGATTTTCATATACAAGGCGAACAATTTGTGAAAAAAGCTAAGATCTGTGCATTTTCCCATTGCTATATTTTCAGCCCATCTGTTATATTGTCAATTTTAAAAATTACTATAAACGGAACTAAACCGTGAAAGTTAAAAGAGATATACAATTTTTTCTCTTAAAATCGACCTCAAGTTTTTTCTTTAAAATCTGGAAGGTTTTGAACAAAATACTACACTTACTACATTCACCGCTTAAATAGAGACCATACATTACATTATACCTTAATTTCAGCTTGTCAATGCGAAATATCCTTCCACAGTTAATTGTTATTTTTGTTTCCAAATTAATTTTGTTTTATTCTTACGTCCTGTATAATTTGCTTTTTTTACGGGCTTTCCAACAAATCACAAATAGTGATTGCCATTTAAATTTACGTAGGTGAAACGATTTTGTCCACGAGATTTAGTCGACACACTGTAAAATCATAATTCTGGTACCTATGAGAGTTAAAAAGTTTTGCACGTCGTCTTAAGTTAGTGAGACGCAGTCGACTTCTCTAGTGCCAAGTCTGTTTAAATGACATTTATGACGGTATATTATTATAATTTAGAAGTGAGATTGGGGTTAATTTCTAGCCGAAATTTGTTGCCGGCCAAAAAGTTCGTCGACCGGTCTACTGGTTATATGATGAGTATGTGTGCGAGAGAGGTCGGGTCAAGGTCGCGGGGGCGGCATCGTCAGGCGGGCGAGCTACGAACGAGCGGTGGCTAGAAAGCAGCAGGAAGAGAGAGAAGACAGCATGGAGGTAGGAGGCAGCACCACCTATTGATCTCGCACAACAGCGTTGCCGATGAAAATTTTAACAATCTTTTTAAAATTATATCAAATTCGTTAATTAAGAATTTTTTAGATGAAACTACGGGATTGAAAATATTTGAAACTTTTATAGCAAAATCATGATAGCCAAAAAATTCATAAAAGCATGGCGGAAAGGAACTAGAGCAGCTCTTAATATTTCTAAACTAAACAAAAAAGCACTATCCTGGATTTGGACCAGTGTTGAGCTACATATTTACCTCTAAAACACCTGCAATTTTTTTTAAAGGTTCATTCGAGTTCAAAAGATAATTGCAGATACTTTTAATGTCTACTGCTTTTAATAAAATTTATCTTTACTATGTGTACAATTATTTGGTAACTAATAATGAAAAGGGATATCTTAAAACCACCATTTTGTCTACATCAATAGATAAATTTGTACACGTGGCAATGTTGACTGGTGCTAGGAGCAAATACCTCTCGAGTTTGAGTCACTCACATTCACATTGATGCCATTCGAAAAGTTTCAAGACGTCGCCGCTCTCCGTACCGCACTATCCATAGATACATTTTTATATTCAACATTTTTTTTCTCTTTTTCGGCCCATTCCGCTCAATAATAGAATTGAACTACGTTGAAATTTATCGGAACGTGCCGAGGTTTATTTAAATAAACTACACATAAATCCTCTCGTATCTGTTTAAATAAAACCGGGCGGTTTTATCTCCTACGGACAGATATTTTTAAATCGAACTCAATTTCAATGAGATTTATTAACTCTACGTGCAGTATAAGGCTTATTTTATCTCATTTTCCTTTGGATTAAGTTTCTCTGTTCATTTGTATCTCGTTTATTTGGCTAACAATATTGTTCTCTCATTTGCACTTGACGAAATGAATTTTATTCGAACAAACTCGATGACTGTGTGAAAATCTCACACTTTAAATCATATCCAGAAATTGTTTGATGATGGGCCGATGATGAATTTTTTTGTCTAGTCCAGTTGCCCAGACCTGGAGTGTTTTTCGAGCAAGACTACAATTACTTGATTGATTTATTGACCATCAATCCGAGGCTTCGCAACTTCGGCACCTCAGCCTTTAGTCCTCAGTCCTTATTAGACTTAACAGTCTTCTCTCTAAATTCTTCTTGGAGAAAGCCTCCTTTAAACTCTCTTGGCTTAGGAGTTTACATCTCCAAGGAGTGCATTTGATCCCGTCACATTTTTTATTAAGACCCTGCTGAGGTTTAAAATATCGATAGTCAGCGACTCCAGAAGGATCTTTGACCAAGAGTTTTCTGTGTATAGCATGTGGATCCAATAGTTCTGATCTGCGTAGATATTGCACCTATTTTTTGCACCATGGACTAAAGCCTCTGACACTCTATCAGTTTTCGATCCGTCAGTGTTCAATCAAACTGGATATTGTACGGTTGGTTGTCATTAATAATTGCCAACTAGTTATCACTTTTCATCTCAAGACTGTTGAATTCTAGTCTATATACAGCGATTCTTCCATTGGTCTTGACGCACAAAGCAAGATTGTGAATTACTTTCTTTTTCAGAAAGCTTTTTGCTTCTTTATGCGAAATATTAGTACTTTCTATTTGCCTTGATTCACCTTTTTCTTATCCTGACAAGATGCAGAGTGATCTAGGAGTTCGTACCAGATATTTGGGAGATGATGGAGGAGATAAAAATGAAGATATTACTTCATAATAAATGGTCCATGTGTCTAAAACTGTTATAATTATACCGAGATGAGCATCTTTTTTAGAATCTTAATCTTCTTTCCAATTTTTATTGCAATATTATAATAAAAAAAAGTTATTAGAAACTACAGATCTTGAGGTTTAATGCTATATATTATTTAATTAAGTAGAAACTAACTTCTGGATTTTCCAGTCTAGACAGATTTACATTGAATCTTTCATTTAATTTATGGCATTATACAATTTAATTTTTTTATGCAACTGAAACAAATTTTTCAATTTGTAAAATAATGAAATGAATATCTTGGATGGAAGAAGAGAGTTATAGAGACCATCAACGTAATTTAGAAATATTGAAGGTAATCAAGAGAAACGACGAGTCATGGCTAAAGAACACGATCTACCCTCCTCGACAGAGAGAAAAGAACAAAATAATTACATATCTCTTTAATGGTCGAGGCACCAGAAGTAATTTTTCAATTTTACTCCATTTTAAAACAAACATAATCACTCGCAAAAGATTTTTCTTTTTGTAAAGTTTAAATTCGTTTTAACCACAGCACAAACTCCTCAGGCGACCAATTCAAAAGTTACCGTAATAGAAATTATTTTGGTCGTGCAGTGTCTATAGTTTTATGCGGAATAAACTAGATAGGGGCAATCAACACTACAGGAATCGTCAAAGCGTAAAGTTTCCGGAATAGAATTTTCAACTTTTTTCCGAGCCGAAGATTTCGAAATTTAAATGGAAAACTTTATAGGAAAGAGAGTTTATGAAGTTTTTAGCATGGAATAGTTTGCTTATATAGTGAAAAACTGTAGAAAAATTTACGTATACAGTGAGTGAGTGAATATAAACAACCCAGCTAGATAAGAGGTGGTGCACCCAGGTAATCCTGGAGACGTCGTCTGGTTCACCGATGGTTCAAAGGCAAACCATGGCACTGGAGCTAGTATAAACAGACACAGAAACAAAGAAAAATTCAGTCTTGGTCGATTTACGTCTGTATTTCAAGCAGAAACGATTTCAGCTGTAACCTGTATTAATGAAAACAGTCAGGCTCTACCTAAAGTTATAAGCAATCGAACCATTAAGCCTAGACTGGTAAAACACTGTAAATAATTCCTTAATAGTTTGGCAAGAGCAGTACAGTGTCTCTAGTATGGGTGGCTGGACATGACGGGATTGCAGGTGATGAATTGGGGGACCAGTTAGCTGAAAAAAACTCTAAAGGAGACTTTATAGGTCTGAAACCGTTCTGTGAATATGACTAGACAAATAATACCGGCCTGGTGACTAAACACTCTACCCTGATCTACACAGAATGCAAAAAACCAGTCGACCTGTGTGAGAACACGAAGCTCCTGGAATGGAAGTGGACAAAAATTTGGAAATGGTAGAAAGATTCAATTCAAGCGAACACGATGATGATAGTTTGGAAAACCTATCGCAAGCTAAGCGGCCATGGTAAGAGACGAGGAAATATGGACGAAATCTGTCATAAACATACCAATGGCGTACGGTATTTTTTAAAAGTATTAAAAACATTTTATGATTGTGATAGAAACTGATTTATGCCTTGGTTTAGAGGTAAGGTATTTTTCAAAATCGTACTTGAATTCAAATTATTCAAAATCACCACAAAACGTACCCAAATGATCATCATATTCATCAGTATCCTCATAATCATTTCTTCTTTGCAAACTCTATAAAAACAAGTTAACAAAGATATAAAAGTTTGTTCCCATTTAATTATTTTTGCTTTCCGACCAACCGACTAAAGTATTTTTATAGGGTTACATCAAACATTTTTTTAAATTATTAACTTGGTTATGTTTAGCTTAAGTTACCAAAAAGTAAAATGATTATTACGATTATTATATAGTTATTAATATTATCAGTTACCTATAAACATTAGCAATCACCTGTCTAGTTTGGCTATGAAGTGTGGCATTCCATGAGTATATTGATTCATTTTTGAAAAATGAACAAATACAAAACACATCACTTTTCAAAATCACAAAAAAGTTTGTTAATACTAAACACAGAATACTGAAAATAAAAAGATATAAACTGACTATACCAACGCCACTGGATAATCAATATCAGTCAATAGTCGAGAAGAGTGGGAAGAGTTCACGCACGCGGTTGCCAATAGCAAGTCAAGTGGTTGCATAGCAACGGACCATTCGATAAATCTTCACCAATTGAGTTCGTATATTTGGAAAAGTTTAATCATTATTGATATACTGTTGATAGTCAAAAGTCCATTTTCTAATTATTATCAGTACATTCTTAGTACTTCAGCTTTTTCATAGTTAAACGTGGCAATAACGAACGCATTACTTTCACAGCTTCAGATAAGTTTGCCACCCCGCTTTAATTCAATTCAATTTTCTATTATTATTTTATGTAGTTTGGTTCAAGTCTTTCTTCTTTTTTATTTTGTCTATTCCCACCATTTGTCATATGAAATATTTTGGATCCTTCTAACCTTCCCTACCTCAAAAATATCCATGGCTCTATTATTTGCTCAAGTAAATCTGGTGCACAGAAGATAGTTTGGCAACATTGCTAGTTATTCTCTCATATAGAAAGCATCTGAATGTGATTTCCACTATATAAGACTACACAATATATAGTTAAAGCGTTAAAAATTTTGAAATGGTCAATGATAAGACATGGAATAGCTGGGCACATTTAAGAAATATAATAAAATTTGTTTCCAGATAAATTTGTCGACTTACCGAGGTCCTGTTCAGTTGGTGGATTGGCTCTTCTGGAAGGAGAACCCCTATGCGGTGGTGGTTGTTTCAAAACAGCGAGCGGTACCAATCCTTCGGGTACTACAGCAGATTCGTGATCTGTAGTACCTCTGGTCGGCATCCTGACCAAACAAAAGTCCGGTTTCGAAGCGCAAACTTCAACAACTTCTACTTGTTGACCTTTCGTAACGCTTAATTCGAGAGGATTGGTGGCTGTGAAGTCGCTCATCACCCATGTCATTTCCAGTACTCCAGCCTGAAACAAAGACGGTCGTTAATTACGTCAAAAAAATAGATTTCTTCAATTCAAAGTAAAATTGCTAAATTTCAGAACTTTGAGAACTTTAAAGAGTATACTGGACACTCCCCTAGAAGAACGACTTAGCTCTCAAGCGACATGATGGATGGAAATCTGCAACTATTGCGGAAAGTTATGTAGCAGTACTTCAAGAGCAACAGTAAACTTGGTTAGAGATGGAGAAAAATTATGCAGTCAGAACCTTTCATACAAATTGAGAAAAAACGTATCTCTAATTTGAAAATAATTTTTAAACTCAGTCGGGTAGTTATAAGTATATAAACATTTTTTCTTTATATTAGGTAAGAAAAGGTAATCTCGACTTGACTGCTGTTCTTTCCAATGCGTGATGGGTAATATGGAAAAATGTTTAGCTAAAAAAATATTTTTGTCGTCAGCATTTAACCATTTTTCTTTTATTGATAGCAAAGAACAGCAGCGTCCTATTAAAAAGTTTATAAATAAATTTATAAAATTCCACTTCTCTCCCGAATTGCTAATAATGTCAAATATTTAGGAAACGACTACTATGCATAGTTTTAAAATTAAATATATGTGTATATATCAAAATAAATAATAAAAAGTGAGCGTCGCGAGTGACGTAAGTTAATACGAAAATAACTACTTTCGATTATATTTAGCTACTTCTGGAAATATTTCGTTTTTATATACAGCACACGAAATTATTTATAAATTTATGCGAACCGGAAGCGCGGATTTTTGATATTTGCTTTGATGATAAATTGTAATCTACTTAGAAAAAAAAATTTATAACCATGCTTGGCTCGGTAACAAAATACACAATAATTTTGGGTTTGACTAATAATTTTTTAATTCGGCCATAAACTTCAATAGCAGATGCGTTGTAGGCATAAAATTATTATTTCAGTTTATTTCTAATATCAGTCAGTACGATGTGGGTGGTGCTTTCTCGCTACCTCCACTGCGACCCCCGTTGGGTCTATTGTGGCTCACCCCTAAGGATTACAATTCACCCCACAAGCCTGTGCTTCTGACTAAGTCCATGCTTGTATTGGCTCTGTAGCAGAATAGCGCTGGTCAAAAAAAGCGCTGGACAAAATAGCGCTGGACATAAATAGCGCTGGACAAAATAGCGCTGGTCAAAATAGCGCTGCACAAAAACAGCGCAGGACAAAATAGCGCTGGACAAAAATAGCGCAGGATAAAAACAGCGCTCCATAAAATAGCGCCGCCAAAAGATAATTATGCTTCTTTATTTTACTACTATCTCATACATAAAAATAGACTATAGTACCGAATTAGCATAATTAGGAATAACATATTTTTCATAAATTACAGTCATAACAATAGTTTTCCTAATTCAATTCGTCAATCCAACATCGCTTCCCGACCAGCTGACAGTGATCAAAGTGTTGGTAACTGTCTATAACAATATCAGAATATAAGGAACGGAAAACAAGTAAGAGCAACAATCAATATTTTTCATCATACTTCAACACATATCGCTTCCCGACCAACTGACACAGATCAAAGTGTAAACAACTACTTGTCAGTGTCATATCTATTTAAAGTCTAAAAAAATTCAATTTCACGTTGCTTGTCATTTCAGTAATTATATACTTCGTGGAATAATGTATCACCTCCTTTCTGAGACTTGCCAAATTGCATTTTTGTAGACTTTAAATAAATATGACACTGACAAATAGTTGTTTACACTTTGATCTGTGTCAGTTGGTCGGGAAGCGATATGTGTTGAAGTATGATGAAAAACATTGATTGTTGCTCTTACTTGTTTTCCGTTCCTTATATTCTGATATTGTTTGTTGTAAAGGAAGGTTGATGCTTAGCGGTGATACTTGATTTTTCAATCACTTTCTACTGTAATAGTTGATTTTGTAAGGATATTTCAACCGGTTCTATTTTATGAAGCGCTGTTTTTGTCTAGCGCTATTTTGTCCTGCGCCGTTTTTGTGCAGCGCTATTTTGACCAGCGCTATTTATGTCCAGCGCTGTTTTTGTCCTGCGCTGTTTTTGACCAGCGCTATTTTGACCATCGCTATTTATGTCCAGCGCTATTCTGCTACAGAGCCGCTTGTATTGGTATACTTTTTTGAAGTTGTTCGGCTCTAAGGTACTAAAACCGAATATGTTACACCTCACCCTGCCCAAAGCTGGGCATGAGCATAATATGTGCTCCGCAGTTTCGTCCTCCAAATTACAGAACCGACAATCCGAGGTCTGAACCAAACTCATCTCAATTAGGTGGTAATTTAGTCAACAATGTCCTGTAAGCAGTCCCGACAATGCGTAGGTTTGTTCTACTCCATTTGTACTCGAAGGGTTGTATATGAACGCCTTCGAGTGAGAGAGCCCCGTTATGTCTGCCCAGTACGTGAAGGTTTTCCTCTCCGCCCAGGTAGCTATGGCTGATCTAGCAGTGCTTTCCGCAATGCCAAAAAATTGTTTCATGTCCGATAAATAGAGACTCTGATCCCTTTTTTGCCAGAGCGTCGGCCTTCTCGATGTCCCGGCACCCAGGTCAAACAAAATGATGATAAACTGAACTATAATATCGACAGCTGAACCCATTTATGTCTAATTGTATTAAATCCCTCTATCTTTATTGAGTATAAGCGACAGTCGATGCCCGTAAACATAATTTATTGTTAAGGTCCTTTTCATCATATGTGTGTCAATATACCTACTCGTAGATTTAGTATAGACGACAAGCATAACAGAACACTCGACAAATATAGAGCTTTGTTAATGAACGCTCAATCGAGGGTGAATTAAATATTTCCACTCAGTGGCCGTGTTATTAATGATTTTCGGTGAAGCTGCGGCGAGTTAACGTCATTTGACGGTCGTATGCTGGCATATTGCCTCTTGTCGACATTTAACTGAATAATTTGCAGACGGAATAATTTGATCGGTGGGTACAATAGCGGTTGTCAGTTTGAAATAAAAGTTACTATGAAGGGAAAATTGTCAAACATACTAAGATTAAATTTTTTATTCTATATTGTTGATTTAAATACTTTAAGATGCTGCGTTTCGCGAGATATCAAATCGAAGAAGCCACGTGAAGTTTGCCAACTGTCTTGCGCAGAAACCAAAATCGGTCTTGTTTATCTAGGTCGCTAGGAACGACCGTTTCATGTCATTGGCGTTACATTGCCGACAGCAATTTTATTATTGACATTTGAGGTTGTATCATTTACTGTCGAATATTTTTGATTTCAAGACGTTTAGCTAGTTTATCTGTGAGTGTTGTGTTTTATTTGATCTACAACCATACCTTTCAAAAAACTTGGTGTTAAAGGAAAAATTATCCACAGTCAAGGCCGAGAGATTCTAATTGTGTGTCAAAATACAAAATGTGAATACGTTACGCTACTGATTTGATGGCTTAGCGACTCTCAACTGGTACACTGATAGCTCTAAAACAGATTCTGGAGTAGGAGCCGGAATGTATGGGGTACAAGAGAAGATCACGATATCTAGGGAAGCATGCTGTGCAGAAGAGTTGATGAGACGGGAGGTGGATAACCAAAGAATTGTCATCGACTCCGACAGCCAAGCAGCAATAATGGCGATAAGTTCATATCGGGCAACTTCAAATCTGGTGTGGGAGTGTCGCAAGGCCGTCAACAAACTAGGTAGTCATAATAGAGTAACCCTAGCCTGGGTGCCAGGTCACCAAGGAATTAAAGGCAATGAAAAGGCCGATGAACTAGCCAAGCAGGGAGCGACTGAGGTCATGATAGGGCCAGAACCCTGTGGAATTGCAAAAAATCTCACTAAGGAAAGCATCCACAAGGCGTTGCACTGGTGACATAAAACCCCAGGACAAAGACACGCTAAACTATTCCTTAAAAGCCCTTCGGCCAAACTACTATGTCAAAGTCGAGAAACGACGAGGAGGATGGTGGGAATGCTGACCGGACATTGCAGGCTGAGGAATCATATGCACACAATTGGCCTAGCAGATGACAGCCTATGTAGGTTTTGCCAGGAAGAAGACGAAACCCCAGAGCGAATACTCTGTGAGTGCGAAGGACTAGTAAGGAGAGTTCGGAGAGTAAAACCGAGGGCAGAGAGCTTCAAGGGAGGCGGTATCCAGGCTAATAGATCTAACAAAAATAATAAAGCTAGATATCGAGCTCTAAAAATAGGGAGGACCACAATAGATCTGCAAAGGTCGTAGCTCATTAGATTCAGAATTATGTCTATAAAAATGTATTATTAGAACATAAAAAACTTATAAACAAATTTAAAAAAAAAAGGTATTTTGTTTTTTGACAAAATATAGAAAAGTATCAACATTTGAGAAATAAAAAAAGTGATTCTTAAAGAGGTGAATATTTCCAATAAAAAAATCCTGACTCCTGGAGCTTTTATCCATTATTTTTGAATTTAATTGGACGCTGAAAATAGGTTCCTCTGTATTATTAACAACTTTGGCACATCCTACAACCCAAATTTTAAATTACAACTCTGTTGTCAAATTAATTTGCGTCTGTCGGGTTTAATTTTACTTGTTTTTATTTTAATCCCACAGGAACAGTTTATATTGCGCAACATCACTAATAAACTTCCTTCCTTCTCGTGGTGTGCTGCATTTTATATGAAATGTTTTAAGCTAACACAAACTTACGGTACCTACACAATTTGTGTACGTAACTTTTGACATTTTCAGTTATTTTCCAACGATTCCGTGGGAAGAAATCGTCCACCACTTACACCAAATTAGATTTCTTTCACTGTTATTATATACTACAGAGTGTTTTGTCGCTTTATATCAATTAGAGATTAAAATACCTTTATTTAGTTCGGTTATACTTTAATCTAGGAAATTGTGAGGTGTCACGTACCAAAGAAAAATCCTGTTTCGAGTTGACAATTCATTGTAATCAAAATAAAATGGCTAAATTTCATTTTTTCGTACATAGACCAACCTATTTTCTTCTTAATAACGAAAGATATAATAAAAATAATTTAATGGGAGTTATAGCTGTTATTAACGGGTATGATAGGAAAATAGTTAATTAGCTAATTAATCGCAAGATGTTTAAGAAACCTCTCCATGATACCACTTTTTAAAAAAATCAAAATAGAAAAATTAATTTCAGTGCCTTCCATCCTTTGTTATACACAAGGTTTGAAAAACCTTTTTAATAAAGCGGAATTATAATACACAATACTTTAAAACAGCTGTTAGGTAACCACAAGGACGAAATAATAGATTTGGAAAGACTAAGAGGTGGAAAGAGTAATAAACAAAACCAGATTATCCCTCTGGAATCTCAGAAGAGTATGTGGAAAATCTTGGGGTATGAATCCCAAACAGATTTACTGGATTTACCAAACAATGGTCACGTATGGCTCAGCTGTCTGGTGGACCAAAAGTCTACAAAAGACAGCTAGAGCAAAGCTGCAAGGCTTGCAGCAAACAGCATGCCTGGCCAGTACCGGAGCAATGTCATCCAGACCAATGGAAGCCCTCCTAAAACCAACTCCTCTCCACATTCATTTGGAGAATGAAGCCAGGAGAACATCTCATAGAATGCTATCAGTGGAGAGACTCTGAAGGATCACTCGGGAATGCTGAGGGAAATACAAAATCACCACATTCTTGGGATACACTCGGATCTCTCTGTCACAAAACCTCACGTGGACGAACCGTTTAAGGCCCTCAACCCCACGAGAGACCTATGGGATAGCAAAGAAATCTCCTTCTTAGAAACGTACTACGTGATTTACACTGACGGATCCAAAACCGGAAACGGGGCTGGAGCGGCGGTCTTCAGCAGGAAACCCAGAGTTGAAATCACAGCCAACCTGGGTAGGTACGTCTTTCAGGCTGAAGTATACGCCATTGAACTTACACATCCTGTCAGATAGCACTGAGCTCGAACAGGATAAAATCAAAGCTAGTACATAACTGTCTAAAATCCCTTGAAATACTAGGCAAGGAAAACAGAGTAATTTTGACCTGGGTGCCGGGGCATCGAGGAGTGGAGGGCAACGAGAAGGCCGACACTCTGGCAAAAAAGGGATCAGAATCTGTATTCATCGGACCCGAACCATTTCTTGGCATTGCGGATCAGCCATAGCTACCTGGGCGGAGAGGAAAACCTTCACGTACTGGGAAGAGATACCGGGGCTCTCTCACTAGAAGGCGTTCATATACAACCCTTCGAGTACAAAAAATAAACAGTTTTAGTACTTTAGAGCCGAACGACTCAAAAAAGTATCACCAAATTTGGGGGTGAATTGTAATCCCTAGTGGTGAACCACAATAGACCCAACGGGGGTCACATTGGAGGTGGCGAGAAGGCCGTACTCACATAGAACCTAACCTAACCTAAGAGGTCTATAAAAGTTCGTTATAAAGAACATGTAACTCATTTAAAATATGGGCGTGTAGAGAAGACGAGTGTTGCTGAACGTGTTTTAGATTGTAATCATTCAACAAGTTTAGATAATGTAAAATTGTTAATGAATGTATCTAACAATAAAATGTTGGATGCACTTGAAAGCATACACATACACATTAAATGTAATAATAGTTTGAATAAAGACCTTATAGTTCGTTGTATACTGTATTAGCAAAAAAGTAAATTTTTTTCGCGTTCGGATGGTTTGTACCAGTGAACTAACCAGTTTGGCGTGATAAAAATTCAGTGTATATATATGACGAAGCACCATAGTGTTAGTTTACCTTGGTTATCGAAACGCGCGTAAAATAGTGTAAAGTGTTAGTGTTGTTGTAGTGGTAGTGTCAGTGTTCAATGTAATAAGTGGTTTGGTTTATCTTGGTAAAGTTTCTTCTATTTTTCCACAACATATAACTGCAAACACAGAACAATTATAAAAGTCTGTTTAGGACTGTTCTCGATAGTTAATTCAACAAAACCAAACGACCGTAAAAAATAAAATGTTCAAGCCACAAATGTCACTCTATTATTATTTTGTTCTCGGGATTCAATTACGATCGTAACACATAAAACGCCACTGGCGTTTTAGTTTTAAAATAAATCAATCTCTTCTAACAGTTAAAGAAGTCCATCGTACACATACACGTGCCATTTAGTAACGCATAAACTATATCAATTCGATTCGGATAATAAAATGAATGTTTACGTTGATTATTTAAACACCGGCGGTGTGGAATCAATCATTTTGCGATAATATGTATTAGACGTAATGAATTAAAAAGTTAAATTTTACTATATTTTTTTATATACAAGGAGTCCAGAATCTCTCTAACTACAGATACTCGTAAGGGAGCTAGCGTCCTCTGAAGATGATAGTTCATACCGATCCCGTTTAACTCGGAAGAGTAATTCATTGTCAGTCGGGGTATATAGTCCGAGAAGTAGTTGTTTCTTATTGGGTGTTATAAAAAGCTCAAAATAGTGGAGGAAGAAGATTGTAGATTTTGTGGAATGGAAGAAGGAACCTCCATCCACATACTTGCGAACTGTACAGGAGTTTGCTGTGTTCCTGTTTTGGCACGTGTCTCCAGTACGACTGGTGTTTAGTTTGAGTCCACCGAGATATACAACCACACACACACACACACACACACACACCGCTAGATGAACCCGTCCCTCCCAAAGATGCACCGCTCTAAGCGAGGCACATCCCCGGGGAGGACTTCGCGTTTCGGCGTACAGCTCGTCCCTAGCCGAAAATGGCTGTTGGCTGGGGTCGAGCCGTCTTCTCTTTGGCCGTGTAACTCCGTTGGTTTTCTCTTCGGCGGTCTTCCGTTGTGTGTGTTGGCGCTGCTTCTACAAAGTGCGTCCTTAGCCGACGAACTGCGGCTGAAGACGACCTTATAGAGTGGGTCTTCTTTTCTAACGATCTCTTACAAGTGACTTCAAGCCATTAGCTGGGCTAATAGCTAAGTCACCTGCTCGAGGATCTGTTGTTTCACTGTTGTCGTCGTTGTTTTCTTTTTCGCTGCGGCTTGGGCGTAGCTGACTCCTGGCTTCGTTGTTGTTGCTGTTGTCCTCGTCTTCTGGTTGTTTGGGGCCTTTGGGCATCCTTTGTAGTTCGCCGGGTATTCTCCCTGGCAGTTGGCGCAAGTGGCCGGCTTGGTCCTCGGTCGTGGGCAGTCGTTGGATCGGTGTGGTCCTCCGCACTTCACGCATTTGGTGCTTACGTTGCACGTCGTATATACAACCCCGTGTAGTTAGTTCTCTTTATAAAGTCTCCATGGTTATAATATTCCAAAAGTGTATCAACTCCGATTTTCATGATTCTATTATAGTTAAAAATGTCAGTTTATTGTTTTCTAAAATTTGTTCCGGAATTTACACAAGGTTTGTTATTGTTATTTTAATTTATTTACACATAAAAATAGAATGAAAATAATAGGAAAATAGTGTTACACGTTTTATTATTTAGTCAACAAAATCAAATTTATTGTGGTGTTTTGATATAATTCCAGGTTGTCCAAATAATAGTACAGCTCTTTTATGGCACATATTATACCAATACCTTTAATCTATACGTATTAGGAAATTTTATTGTTCGTATCACAGTTGCAATTTGTTAGTGAATATGTTCCGATTGGCACGTGTATATAAACTCGAACGAAAATAGTATCAGTTAACAGTTGAGCTAATAAAAATGAACAAGTTGAAGGAAATTACAAAAACAGCAATAAAACTATCACATCAAAGCTTTTTAATAATCATTTTGCTGTTATATTAGTGGGACTGTTTTAACGTTTCTATCAAGCTTATTCCAGTGTTGTAGTTTAATACATTTCAATGTTTTTTAGAGTCATAGAATAAGTTAAACAATATGTTTTTTCTACTATCACTATCGGAAGTCGTCTTTTGTGCCTTGAAAAGCAACTGCATAGTTGATGTTTTCCGCGAGCTGTCATAATTTGACATTATTGGCGCTCTTAAGCAGAAAGTAACTTTGAAGCACGTCTAACTTTCCGCGAGCTGTCATAATTTGACATTACAGTACAATACAAATTGATATAAAAATATTTACCAGAGCTGATTGGCTAGGTTGTTTCCTGAGTCGGGCCTGGAACGAGCTGGGTGTATCGATGGTATGTTGTCTAGTAAGTGTCGGATGGGCTTTAGCTACCGATCCTTGTCTGAACCAAGGCAACGAAATTTTCCTTTTCGATTTTTGAGTTTTGGGAATTACTCCCGACGAACCGGGAGAATTCGACATAGTTATATTTCAATTATTTTCCGATTTGTTAATTAATCTAATATAAAGTCATGTGCGAAGCGTAACTGAAACATTCATTCAGAGCTGGGTTGAGTACAAAATTTAATAGTTTTTTTAAGTTTTTCACCATTTGTCATGTGATTACTTTGTCGTTTCATTTTTTAATTAAACGTCAGTGTATGTCAAAGTTTTTTTGTTAGTATATTTTTTGGTTTAGTTGGTAGACGAAAAACCGTGTGTTTCACACATGCAGGAAACGCTTTAGCAGCCCTACGCTCTCTCGTGCAAGTAGTAATCTCGGGCTGCTGAAGCTCATTTTCTGCATGTGTGTACCCAGTTTGTGTGCGCAAAATGTTTCATAAGTACTATCACAACATAGTGGCAAAGAAGTGAAAATAATTGAGAGATTTTTCAAAAAAATTTATCAAATACGCGGATTATCTTTCAAGTGTTGCATATAACATTGTTGGCGTTTGTCAACAAATATCACATGTCAAAATAACTGTCATGTTTAGCTAACTTAACGCAAAAAATATTCAGACCGTTTCGTTTAAAGCTGTACCTAAATTGAATTTTCAAAGATAATGATACTGTCGAAAAATGAAATTAAGCCTAGAATGTCTTGCAGAGTCTGTTTCTGTTTTCGGCAATTTCACGTCAGTAGGGAGAACTATCCACCAACAAGCATAGTCACTCAGGATAACGTCGATAATGTACGTCAGCTGATCTAAGAATATCGACATCATTGGGCATTTCAAAGACCACAATTTAAAAAATTTTGCTCAAAGAATTATCTGTAGAAAAAATATTGTATGCAATTCGTGCAAAAAGTGTTGATTGCACTTGTTGTATAAATGACTATTTTTTTCATGTAATCCGTAGATCAATTTTATTGGTACAGACTATAAGACAAAAATTCAATATTTGAAAAAAAATACAAGCATATATAGGAGGTTTGTATTATAAAACCAAGCAATTAAAAATTGAACGTTTCTGCTGCCGGTTCGTATAATTAAAGCAAACAGGTTAAATGAAACCATAAATAAATCTGTAACTTGTTTGGATAATGTAAATTGAATTTGAAACCCAATGATATAAATTATTCAATATGACAATTAGTGGAATTGAAACCGAATTGTAAAATATAAAACGTTGATTATTAAACGAATAAATATTTGATCGATGATTTTGTTGGCGCAAAAATAAGTATCTAGTAATGGTTAGTCAATGAATAATAAACACTGCTCTAACAAATTGAGGGAACAAATATTGGATTTATATTAAAAACTGATTCATTCACCAGGGGTTTTGAATGCTTATCTTTTGCATATAAAACACTGTATAATTAATGAGAGAGTTCCTGTTTAATTAGCTCTCGTACTATATTTTAAAGCTACTAAATTGCTTACACGAATTTTATGAATGTAATTGTGTAAAATGAAGCTTTTAACAAATTTAAACCTATAAATATATTCAAACCAAAAACTACAAAGAAAATAATCCCAATTTTCAACAAAGACATTTCATATGAGTGGTGTATGAATAAAGTGTTCACTGGAAAAAGAAAATTCAATCAATGAGAACGGTGGTAGTTCGGAACGAAGCCCAATCTCGAGAGAAAAAATTAATCCGTTTTCCATTCTTCGCCGTATACGGTTTATTCGAACAATCTCTATTTTTAGTCATATTCCCATTGTATAGGAATAAAAACGAAATAAAGGACCCGAAAGCCTAGTATAAAAAGCAGTGGAACGGTTCTTATTTTAGGAATAAAAGCCGTTGGATTCGCCCAATTGTCAGGCTATTTAAAACAATCAGCTCATATTGGAAAAGGCTCTAAGAATTGAGCGACTTTCTCCCAATAAATATTTAAAGCATTCAAGTCAATAAATTTCAATTAAAAGTAAGCAAGTCACAAGAATTAACAGGACATTTTTTAACCGTGAATGTAGTCAAAGAACTTTTTATTACTGAAATTGCAGCCGGAGAACATTTTATTACCGTGAATGTAGGCCAAGAACTTTTTATTACCTAAATTGCAACTGGAGAACATTTTATAACCGTGAATGTAGTCAAAAAACTTTTTATCACGGAAATTGCAGCCGGAAAACATTTTATTACCGTGAATGTAGTCAAAGAACTTTTTATTATCTAAATTGCAACTGGAGAACATTTTATAACCGTGAATGTAGTCAAAAAACTTTTTATCACAGAAATTGCAGCCGGAAAACATTTTATTACCGTGAATGTAGTCAAAGAACTTTTTATTACCTAAATTGCAAGTGGAGAACATTTTATAACCGTGAATTTAGTCAAAGAACTTTTTATTACTGAAATTGCAGCCGGAGAACATTTTATTACCTTGAATGTAGGCCAAGAACTTTTTATTACAGAAATCGCAGCCGAAGAACATTCTATTACCGTGAATGTAGGTAGTCAAAGAACTTTTTATTACAGAAATCGCAGCCGGAGAACATTTTATTACCCTGAATGTAGTCAAAGAACTTTTTATTACAGAAATTGCAGCCAGAGAACATTTTATCGTTGCAATTGGAACAGAGGAAAATATTTTTCGTTGAAATTGGAACAGAGGAAAATTTATTGCCATGGATCTAATCAAAGACATTTTAATTGGAGTCAATACCATTGGAGAACATCAATTTGGGAACATTTTATTATTGCAGCTGAACTAAAAGAACACTTTATCATTGAAATATTTGATACAGCATCTTATCACTAAAACCAATACAAGGAGCAACACAACACAAGAAGGCACAAACCTTAAACAAAATAATCCGAATCCGTTACTGTCACCAAAGTTGGGATCATTGCCCCGAGGGACTAGCGTGAAAAATGCGTAGACAAACAATGAAAAATAGAGTCAATACTCACTGAGCATGTATCCTATTTTTTATTGCAGCAAGAGCAATGGAAACAATCACAACAGTCAATAAAAAATTAATAATGGATTAATAGTACCTATTCGTTTATAAAATTTTAATAAAATGATACCACTCCTTTTCCAGCATTGCGTGAGAATGCAACATAGTTAATACATCCTTGCTACCTTCATTAAATATTCGTGTATAAGGATATTTTCTCATGAACTGCTAACACCTAGTTTTTCCCGCTGCCCTTTTTAATATAACTTTATGAACAAATTTCTCTATTTCACGAGTTTATGTAATTGGCAGCACATCTTGAAATCGAAACCCTTCCCGAACTATGAATACGCTTCTAAACAAAGACAGATCTAATGGGAACATGGAATATAACGAAATGGCATAACATAAAAAAGTGTGGAAACATTTTATGAAACAATATGAGTGGTTGTGAAAATAAATGTCTAAATTAAACGAATTTATAATGGAATGGAAATGGGGACTGCCGATAGAAGTGAAAACTGAGTAACTTGTAAATTGTATCGTCGATATATTAGATTATTATTTTTGAATTATTTTTGGTGAGCGTTAGAATGGTGGAGTAGTTTCTAAATTTGGAATATTAATGTTAATTTTCAATAAAACTGTGTAGGGTATTTTAAATAAATTAAATGAACTAAGCCTTATAAAATATTGTAATATGACTAAAAGTTTCACGCACACGCAGATTTGGCAAATAATTGTTTCGTTTAGCCATTCATGAGTGAAAGAGTGAAAGATATACAGCAATAGAGAAACAATGTCGTATTCCCCTCTCCGGAGATTGTATCGAGACCAATCGAGTATAGAGTGGTGGGTGTTACGTGGAGGGGAAGTATTTTGTTCTCTCTTGGACATAGAATTTTATTTATGTGTTCACTGTTGCTCCTATATGAGATTTTACATACGGAAGATAAATATTTACCGAACCTGTATAGCTCATGGAAAGCATTCGGAGACGATAACGCGAGTTCCCAAAAAGTGCTCAAGTTTTCACATCAAAAATACTTTTTGCCTTAAAACTATTTCTGTTAATAATTGGAGGGATTTTCCTTAAAAATTGATTTCTAAATTGGGAACGCCCGATGAATAGAGGACGGAATAAAAATTTCGAATCGACAGGAAATGACTAGTCGACCTGAAATAAAAATTATTGTACATTTGATCATATTTAAACTGAACGATGAAGTTAATTTTCCCAAAGACGGAAACAGTATTATATGGTTGAGTTATTCCTCAAAAGACTACGTCAAAGAAAATTCATCGCCGATTCTCTCAGAAAAATAATTTGTTCGCAGAGCGCGGTGAACGTTTCAGAGACATCATAACTCGAAATCATCAGATTGTTTTTAGCTGACTTTGTTTTCGTTTCCATACCTCCATCCAATGAACATTCTTTAACCGTTAACTAATTTCTGTTAAATTAGCAAATCAACATCTTTGTTCTCTCACTTGTTAACGCCTTTCTATTCAAAATATACAGTTGCAAGCATACTATGTGTTGTTAATGCTGGAAAACGATAATGACCTGTAAGTTTTCACTTTTTTATTTGTGAAAGGTTAGTTTATATCTTAATATTATGTTTCTTATATTTAGAAAATACCGAGTGTCCCAAAATTTGTTTGGCAGGGTATAATTCTAGAACGGTTGAATATAACTCCATAAAATTTTGTACTACAGTTCAGCACAGCCCATATTGAAGGGTTTTCTCTTCTGAATTCAACCATGTAAGACACTTAGTATGTAAATCCTTAGCTGGCGAAGTGTTTGTTTGTGGTGTAGCGAAATAAGTATAATAGTTAGCCGTATTGTCACAATATTTTGACATTTCAATGGAAACAGTGAATGTAATAATGTAAATCACAGTTTTTGTATTAATTGCAAGAAATGAGCTCGTGTTGGTGATTTTTGGAGAATGTAGAAAGAATGGTCGTAATACGCGTTTTCTCCTAAAAGACATTTTATGAAGCACATTCTGGGAAATTAAATTTAAAATAATGGTATCTTCTTTCACTTTTGTTCAATTACTCAATTTTTTATTTTGTTAAATTTCTTTTCATGCATATCTGTAGCTGTCTCGAAGTGCCTTTGAAGGTTAGGGGACCAGTGAACCATGGATCTACTTTTGGAAGTACCGCTCCGGTTCTAACCATTGCAACTATGGGCAGAATTATTTTTACGCAACTAGCTCCCGGACTATATATTTTTTATTTCTAAACTTAATTAATGAAATTGTATACTTTTAATTTTGTATTATAAATTCTCTTTGTATAAAACGTTGGACAATAAACAAAATGCAATAAATACTAATAACTTTGAAACGAATTTATTCAATAAACAACAATCTAGTTGAATAAAAAAATCAAATTTGTTTCTAAAATCCATTTGTGGATATCCACATTCGAAAAGTTTGGAAACAGTAACAGATTTGTAGTCAGTAAAATTGAGATACTAAAACATAAAAATTAATTTTATTGTTTAAAAACAAATCACTAAATTATTCAAAAACAAATCCAACTTTTATTTACTAATTGGAATTGAACAAATTAAACTGTTTCAGTATACAGGGTGACCCACCGTATCCGATTGGATTTATTACATCTAATTGGTAGAATGTTTAAAATAAAAAATAAATAGTTTAATAATGGCGACATTTTAAAAATATTTTGTACTATTTGCTAAACTATAATTCTGAGACAATATTAAAAATGATTATCCCCACTTTCTATTTATCTATAAACATTTTAATCCCACTATTATGTAAATATAAAAAGGGCATTGGAAGTCTGAGGAAATCAAGCAATGAAAGCTCTTTCTATATTTACACAATCAGATTAAAATATTTATAGATAATATGGAATAGATAATATGGAATAATAATAATATTAACGTTGGAAGTGTTTTATTTTATGTTCTTATTTTATTGTTTAAATTTTTAGATCACTTTGTTCAAAAAATGATTAAAAGTTTTTTAATAAAAAGAGAATGAAACTAAACGAACCAAAAAAGTAGGCAAAACTAAACCAAAAGTAGGTCCGAAATTCACATAATATGCAACTCAAAAGTTTTTTAATTGTTAATTATTATTATTATAAAGACACAAGACAATACTTTAAAGCCAAATAAAATCACCATTCTCCAAAATAAACACCAAAAGACCAAAACCATTTTTTTTGTTTACCCTGTGACGCCATATTGAATTTTATTTGACAGGTCGCTGAATTGCCTAATACATAAAACCAATAGCATAACCTCAAACGATCTGTCTAATTCCCAACGACCCACAGGAAAAGGTGTCAACCGAAGCAATCGATACGTGCCATACAATCAGGCGACCATAGATAGATAATTATTAAATAGAAAGGTAGATATCTATCGATAAACATTAATTATCGGAAAAGTTTCGACATATTGTTGTTTCAAAGGGAAAGGTTCATTTAATGAGCGATTCCATCGAGTATTTACCCGACGAATGTGGGCTTTTTTCAACACACAAATGACATTTTACGAAGGTTGATATTTTTATAAATATAGAATACTTAATATCAACTAATTGCTTTTTTTTCGAATAATTTCTTTACTTTACAAGCGAATAAAGTGTGAAGTATTACTCCGGAGAAAACTTGTAATTTGGTGTTGCTAATTGGACTCCCATTCCCCTTAATTGAACCAGTAGACGAATGTCTGTTATTCACCAAACACAAAGTTCTCCAAAGCAGTTATATGTTGTCTAAGGAAGAATATACAGAATAAGTAGAGGGAATCATTAAAAAAAATCACCTCTTCACTTCTTAGAAATCAGACAACCTGGGACATGCCACAAGATGGTATGATGAAAAAGTATAACTTTTGTAAGAAATTCGATACCGAATTCAGTAACAAGAAGGAAGGGGATCCCAGTGAGCTCAAAGGCAATTGAAGGGACTCCGATACGAGCCAGAAACCAAACAGTCCGGAAGCTTGGGAAAAGTCATAAGTACCCAAGTAACTCATTCAATAATCTTACCAGACGACTTATTGTCGAACAATGTTCGCGTAACAAATTGACAAATAGCTTTGAGAATATTCCTGGTTCAAAATTATTAAAGTTTGTACATCTAAGCGAATTGTTTTGATAGTTGTAAAGCCAATAAGTTAAATTAATTTTTAGAATAAATTTATAATGTAGCGTTCATTTTGTCGAGAAGTTTGTTTCTAGTCTGTATAGATTTCACTCCTTTGCCATGTATTTATCATGAGATATTATAAGAATCATCTTTTTGATTAAACAATTATAAACATTGCATGAAATTTAGTTTGTTTATTTATATCAGGAAAATATCAAAGTAAAATTAATAAATATTTATTTATTTTACTTAAAAACTCGAGGAAACAATATTGTTGGAATTTTTTTAAATCCCTCTCTTAAATATGGTCATACATTTTTTTTGCACACACAAAAACGGAAAATAAATAAAACATTTAAAACACACCGGCCATTTTTTTTTGTACTTACCCAGCTCTGATTATTAATAATAATAATAATTTTTTTTAACCCTACGTAAACACCCGTATAATCTAATAATATTTTATGCAAAAAACCTTATATTTAGTGATATTATTTTCAAGCACCAACGTGAATATTTTTTATTTATTTTATGCTCCTTCAATTATCTATAATATTCTTTTCTTTAATTTTTTTTTTCAAGATCACAGTCGTCGTCCGGTGGATTTTTTTCCGCCACGGTTGATGAGGGTACAATTTGTCGACCATCATTTTTCCATCGGCGCGGCTACATGCTCGACGACGGGAAAACGTGTCGGAGAAATGTCGGAGTGTGGAAAACCGCTTTTCCAGCTGTAGATGGATGAGCGTGGCGCGCGGGACAAACCCGGCATCGTACTGACACAATATAACGGGATGGCAAAAGGAGCTCCCGGGGTCGGTGGGAAATAGCGCCTGTCCGGACTTTTCACGGCAACGGTAGTAATAATCTTGCGCATTCTTTTACACTGGATGCTCATAGATGAGCCTCAAAGATATAGATAGGTGAAAAGTATTTTGAACTTTTTCTTAAAAATGCAAAGGAAATCGAGAAATTTCACTATGGCAAATTAAAAATGAAATAAAAACTTCAATGAACAGAGACTACTTTTCCCCTATACAGAGTGGCCACTGCAAAAAGGTAAATTTGCAAATTTGATATTCATCAGTGTTTTCTTTATTTTAGGGAAAAAGTAAAAAATGTTCCTCTAACTTTTGAGATAGTTTTCTGTAACCGAAATTTGTTTATAATGTTTCTTCCTTACTGGGTCATAAAAATAGGGATATAAAAGTTTAAAAAATTCAGTAATCATGGATATAGCCCTGTAAATATCATTGTCAATGTTTTATCTAAAAAATCATAACGTATATTTTTAACACTTTTCCAGTTTGTTTTTTTAATCGTTTTCCCACCATTTAGGTTTTTTTTATTATTCATTATGAAATAAAAGATTACCATCTACCAGCCCCTATATTTTTTAAAAACAGTCACTAAAATATTCTTGATTACGATTTTTTACACAAAACGTTGACAATTAATAATACATTTTACATGACAGTATTCAGGGTTGAGTGCATTGTTTAAGCATTGAATAAAAATTACAGGTACATAATTACACCTAAAAAGTTAAAGATGGCGCAGAAAAGAAGATACGTTGAACACCAATTTAGATAACGGAAAATTAAGTCAAATTGATAACCAATTCAAAAGTGTGAGGAACATTTTTTACTTTTTCGCTAAAATAAAAGAAGCACAGATGAAAATAAAAAATTCTTGATTTCACATTTTTGCAATCATATCTGGAGCCGTCCCTGTTATTGGAAATTCTAAAAGGTCAATAATTAATCCTGAAATTACCTACCTTTTTTTCATTAAACCGATTTTATAACTCTAATAGTTTACGAGATACAATAATAAGTAAAAAGTAACATAATAATTTCCACCCTGTATACTTCAATAATATATCTATTAATAAAAATTTTAAACGACACATTTTTATTTATTTACTGTACAATTTTCCCTTTCTTTTGATGTTAAAACCACTAAAAAATCTCCATAATATCGTTAACAAGTGATGAGCTAACGAGTCATCAAAAACAAGTCTAACAAGTTTAATATCTTAAGAAGGGCTGAAGTCAGCAATGCAAACTGACTCACCCACTTAGCATGTCGATTATGTATTCTTACATCATTATCTAAGGAATAGAGAGTAAGTAAACATTATCTTAATTTCTACCTCAGTCTTGATTAAAGTTTGGTAGCAATTAAAAGTTAAGTTTTGTGAATATACATACGGAGTAATAAATTGTTCGAAGCATTGGAAATATAAAGAGTAAATATGAGAAAACTTCAGCATGGGTGAAATGCTAACCACTTCGTATTCTCTGTCTACAAAATGTGAATTCACGAGCAAAAACAAGGTTGTCAGATAAAATTGCTAAAAAATACCTATAGTTTGGTAAGTTTATCTGAAGCTACGCGGCATCGGTAAGGGGCGAGGAAACATGACGGATATCTGTCAAAAACGGTACTTATTTTATGAAAGTATAAAAAATAATAATTATTATATATAAAAACTGATTTTTACTTTGCTTTAAAGGTAATGTATTTTTCAAAACACGGTATTTGTTAAAAACAAATAATGTTAAGAATCGTACTTGAATTCAATATACATACGAAATAGTTCAAAATCTGACAATGACAATACCAACGCCACTGGATAATCAATGTCAGTCAAAGTGAGAGGGAAGAACACACGCTCGCGCTTGTCAATAGGAAGTCAACTGGTCGCTAAGAAACGGAGGCCTTTCGATAAATTTCACCAATTGAGTTAGTTCGGAGGGCGTGAAAATTATGGTTTTCGCACAACGCTGCCAGAACTTGAAGAAGCCCATAACAAATTTGGAAAAGTGTTCATCTTTTACTATTCAAAAATTGAAAAAATAATGTTAGTAGACAAAATCCAAGGAAACAAGCACATTAAAGAATTAACGTTTAATAATATTGTTAATAATAAAAAGTCTATTTTCTAATTATTATCACAACATACTTAGCACTTTATCTTTTTCATAGTTAAACGTGGCAATATCGAATGTTTTCGACTGCATTCCTTTGCAATGAAACACAGAACATAGGGATTTTAACCATTGTATTAGAACTGCTTATGAACTAGTCGACCAATATCAAGCTTCAACAGATTAAAAACACGATTATATTACAATAGTTCATTTGGACACCTACAACATATCGAACAATTCCCACCAGTATCAACTGTGGGCGGTCCTTAATTAGCGTCAGACAGTCAGTAAACAGCAGTCGATATCGGTGTACTGTTCAGACCCATCATAAATGTTTCAAAATAAAATAAATTCGTAGAGAAATAAGAATTTACAGCCAGCCAGCGCCTTCACAGGCTACAGTTGATCGAATAATTAAAAAATTTCGTAAATGTGTAGTCTCAGTCAACCACCTGTAAGGCAATTGAGTGAACAACGAATAAATAGAGAAATCGATGTTTGTGCAGTGGTTGAAAATAGTGAACCATGTTCGAGCAGGGAAGTTGCTGAAGAAGTAAACAATTCAAAGAACAGTTTGACGTATTTTAAGAAGAAATGATGGAGAAAGAAAATTCAAATAATAATTTTTTAAATAACGTTTTGTTTACGGATGAATCGACATTTTCTCTTCACAGAAAGCACAATTTTTGTTGGTGGACTATTTAGATCTGAGTATACATTCCGTTTCTCATTGCTTGTATCCATATATATATAAATTCATTAGTTACCAGCATTGAAATAAGGCGTTGAAAAATGTTGGAAAAAATAATTATATAAAACAACTTTATGTATATTACTACACTTAAGAATATTTTGAAGAGCCGGCAACATGCCAACATGGCTGCTAAAACAAAAAACTTAGTGTTCCAATACCATTTTTTGCATTTACACCAACTGAGTCAATCAGTTGGTTACTTATGTGGTCCGCTGTGTCGTTAAAATGATTTATAACATTAGTTATACCCGCCAGTGGCCTCGTGTTGTGTTTATTTGTGTAGAGCATTATTTAATTTTAACTAGATTTGTTGAACTTTGTTTTTGTTCCACCGTTTGGATCTATTGTTACTTGCTTCTAATTGCAACACCAAAACAGTTTCATTTCAATTCAGTAACATTCTTCTCCCATACTTCGTATTGAAATGTGTCAAATTGTAATTGTAAGTAGGTAGGGCGTAACTTGATTGACTGTACCAAGTGAAAGTTTTTATTTTATTACAGAACAATTTACGACTTGATTGAGCTTTGCGTAGACAAAAATGAAAACAGATTTAATATTTTCGTTTCAAAGGAAATTTTACGTTAAAAATTATATTATGGTGTAAATTAAACCGGGATTTATGACTTTGACTAACTTGGAAAGGCACTGAGCTAGTTTTGCCGTTTTTAATAACAGCCAAAAAGGATTCAATTTCTATTTAAAATTTATATGAGTTTTTTGTTACAAAAAAATTTAAAATAGCAACGAATGGAGTCATAAAACAGTAAATGCAGAAACACCATTAGAGATTGGAAAAAATATACGTTTCAAGATTTCGAGAATAAATTACTTTTACGAGTTCATTTTAATTTTAAAATCACTTACCTTATCGGAGTCTGTGGTATTGCCGGAGCCAAAGGAAGTCAAGGAGTTCCGATCCAAGTTTTCCACGCTTTCATCTAAAGAATTACAGTCTTCCATGTCTCTGAAAAAAAATACAGAGTGATGAGAGCCATGTTTCTACAATTGTTTCAATTATTTTGTATTTTTTATGATTTTCAAGTTGATCCCATCGAGGGGCCGTGTGAATTACAAATTGGCGCCCAACATGGGGCTGTATAAGTTACAGATTGGCGCCCAACATGGGGCTGCAAGAGTTACAGATTAGCACACAACATGGTGCCGAAGAAGTTACAATGATAAGTTTTTACCAAAATTACACGAAAAAACTATGTCATCCAGCCGATTTCCTGTTCCAAAAAACACATTTTTAGTGTTAAAATTCATTTCTACCGGTAAAATTTTGTACTGGATCGTTTGGTAGCCAATTTTTCGAAAGTTTTCACAGCTCTTTCTTTTAATGGAAAAAAATTTAAAACAAGGCTCCCATTTTTGAAGTTTACATAATAGCGGACTGATTTTTTCAAATAAATTGTATTCAAATCTGGAGTTAACGATGACCACTCAAGGATATACCAGTACTTACCGACTAGATCTTTGGCTGTGAGGTTTGAGTTTGGCAGGACTTTTAGGCAACGATAAAGGCAACGCCCCGCTAAAGTAAGTCTCTTGTATCACTTCTCTCAACTTCTTTACCCACAATTGTTTGGTTTCGAGTGAAGAGGCTCTAAGAACGATACGATAATCAGAAATCGGCGCGCGACCTGTCCATACCGCGAATTTACATTCGTCTCCTTCCATATGTTCCGTTACTCCCAGTTCAGAGGTCTAAAAATAAATCACGTTTACAAATTTTTAGTTCAATAATAGTTGGTAGATCTTACCATTAATTTGTTCTTGTAGATGTACTTCACTTTTCCAATGGAATCTTTAACTTCTTTGGTAAAAAGAAGATACATTTCGAAAAGGAAAATGTGTCGGTCTCTTCCTTTTCTGATTAGTTGTTTCGGATCCCAAACGCTGAAGGCGTCTTGCAGAACGACTTCGCCCAACTTGTCCGAGGATATATCACAGCCTTCGAGTAAGGACAAGTGCATAGCGTCGTTTGCTTTTTTAGGAACGTTAAGCATGACTTCTAAACCATCCTAAAAGCAAAACAAAAATAAGTTAATGATAATGGGAAGATCGTGTAAATGTCAAGATTATTGAACAAGTTCATCGTCGTTCATTCACTTCAAAACTTACCTTAATTTCTCCTTGACCTTCTTCGCAACAACTCTGCAAATCTTTCAACAGCAACTGGTATTTGGTGATCCTCTGAACCGGTTTGATCAAATAAGCGGCGATGGGATGCTCAACTTTATGCTTCTTCTGTAACTCTTCAAAGTAACCACCGCCGTGTTGTACCAATAAACTGTTGCTCTCCGGTTTATTCTTGCAGTAAGTAACGTACATGTCGAACTTTTGAGCCCACGTTACGAAACAATGACCGACATCTTCGGGCATGGTTTCGTATTTTTCGAGTTCCTTTAAAAAAATCGAATTGTGAAATTCATAGATTTCTTCCATGTTGCCGAAAATGATGTTTTCTTTTGATTGAAGCGAAGCGGCGACCGTCGAACTGACTCTCATTTCGAGCAGGAAGCAAGTTATGCAAGTTTCCAAGTCTTTGACGTAAGTACGTTCCGTTTGTAATAATTCGGCCATGATAAACCTAAAAATAAAAAATTGTAAAGTGGAATTCAACTTTTTCGTTCAAAAGTGCTCACTCTTTTCTTCTCGCAGATCTTCTTTTCTCTTCGTTCAGTTCTTTTAGATCTTTTGCAGCGGCTTCTTTTACTTTAGCCTCCAAGTTTGGATCGGAATTTCGATCGATTGAAAGTTCCTTCTTTTCGCTTTCTTCTTCTTGAATACCCAACGTTTCTTCTAATTGTTGGCGGTAATTTTCCATTCGGGAGCTAAAGTTCTTATATCTGTCAAAATAAGTTATATTTCAGTAAACGATTTCAAAAACAGCAAATGTATTAAGTAACGAAAACGAGGTAATAATTGGAGGAACAAAATCATAAAATATTATCACAGCTAATTCAATACCAGCTACCCAAGTTTCGGCCGGCGCCATTGGCTGCAGATTGCTTGGAAGTTAGTTGGGTGCGCAGTATTTGGATTTCGGTAGATGATATTGAATTAGCTGTGATACTACCAAGTGTATGAGAAATTTTCATTTTTTGGTTTAATGGGGTTGTACGATAAGACACCGACTGTATTTAATATCGGTTGAAAGTCGAAAGAAAGGATTCAAAATTTATTTAAATCCGCTTTCCAGCTAACCAATGCTTATTATAGTTGTCGTAAAATATATAGTGCGAACTTAAAGTTGTCGGCTTTTTGTTAATGAAGGCGATTAATAAACGAAACTGTTTAAAGCACGAACGAGCGGAGCGACAGCGAGTGAGTGCCTTTAATAGTTTGACTGAACTATAACTATTTTTGAGAGAGGGTTGCAGGTGTTCACCATATATGACTGTTACAAAAGTAATAAGTTACCTACGATTGAAATAATAAGAACTAAATTGACAAATGCCGGCCGTAATGTAAATTGCTGTAAGAAACGTCAAACAGTCATGGAAAGCAGAAGAGTAGTGAATATGCGGTATACATACTTGGAAAAAGTAACTAAGTATAGAGAAGAAAGCCGGCCAATTATCTATTTGGACGAATCTCGGTATGATACACGCGATACGGTTAAGAAAGGATGGACTGGGGGTCAAAATACAAATATAGAATTATGTTTGGTAAGTAGACGAAAATAATATTAACACCTTCCAGAGTTTAGCTCCGCAACAACTTAAAGGGGATATACGATTAGATAGCTGCACTATATGTTTTACGTCAACTATACACCCACAAACGTTTGTTTGTACAATTGTGCGATCAAAACACCATCTTACTGTATAGTTATAAATTAAAAACCGTGATTTACCTGTTGTCTACGGCTTCCACCCATTGTTTGATCGAGCATGCGTGTGCGTGACCTTTTTCGACGAGACTATCGGCTAATTGTATAAGTAACTTGACTCTTTCGCGGGTTTCTTTGGCAGTTCCTTTAAATTCGTTGTGTTCGCGTAATAAACTTTCGGTTTCTTCGATATTGTTGCCGAGATTCGTTGCATGTGTAGTTAGGTAACATTCACCTACAAAAAATGCAAAAGTTATTAATCATAAACATTGTTTTATATACGACGTTCCCTACTGTGTATTTCAGAACACTAGAGCAAACGTCAATCTAACCAGCCAACATGTAGAATTTTGCGTTGGCATCACCTAAGTCGGTTAGTTATTTATGCGGTCCACTGTGTCGTTAAAATGATTTACAACATTAACTATTCCCGCCAGTGGCGCCGAGACTTGTATTATGTTTAGATGTGGTATTTTGTTTCAGACAACTATTTTATATGGAACGACGGATCATTAGAGACAAAAGCAGCTCATTTGTAATACCATCTTTTTCGAACCATCTCTAACTGCTTCTACTTTGCAACCACATAAACCAGTTGGTTTAAAATACGACGTTGCCTACGTACTCGACTCGGATCAGGTATGAACCAAATTTTAAGTCTTCGACAAGTTACTGGATACCAATTTGCGAACCGGATTAACGCGATCGGTACCAAACATTCCGATTGGCACACAAAGATAAGAAATAACGTACCTGTTTCGTGAATCCATTCAATCGCTTGTTTGGCGGATCTCTCGAACAAAACAAACTGTTGACACTGATCCAACTTCTTTTTTCTCTGCGTCCAATGTTCCAGCACTTTGTTTTCTTGATTTAACAACTTCTCCAGGATTCCCTTTACTCTTGCTTCGTGATTTCCGCTACTACTCGGGTAATTGTAAAACTGTAAACTTCTGGTTGTATATTTTAAAAATGTTTCCGCCGTTCTTCGCGCTAACGTGCAGGCTTTTAAAAAAGCTTCTTTTTGTTCTTGATGTTTGTTAATTAGTTGAGAAATGGCGGTGGCTTTGTCGACGTTCGCTTGTCCAGTGGCGCACCAGTCTTCATCTCTCCTGAAAAAAAAATTGAATTTCAATTCAATTTTCCACAAAAAGAAAATATTAAACTTACCTATACTCTCTTTCTAAGCTATCCAGAACGGAACAAACTTGTTCGGCGGTTTTGTAGAAATTCAAACTGGCAGTCACTAGTTTATGCCTTTCCTCTGCGCACGTTACTAATTGCTGCCATCTTTTGGTGACTTCTTCGGATATATCTTTAACACTTTGTGGATCGTAATGGTTGGCGTTGATTAGAGTATCTGCGCGATGTTTTACTTGAACGGCTGTAAAATAAATACAAAATTCTTTCAAGAAATCGTAAATTAGTAAAAATTATTTGGAACAAGGTAGTTCAGTAGAAGTGTACAGGTTCCAAATAATAGGCATGATGACAGTCACTAAAAATAACTGAAATAATTATATAGGATATAAAGCACGAACCCTAATTAGACGCCAATGACGTCACGCTTTTGTAAACATCATTTGACATCTCGTAATGTTATTCAAACTTTCATTATATTTGATGGTTTGGCATAGTTTATGTAATATTTCCTTGTTATAAATGATTAAGAATATTAGTTTTGTATTAGCAAAAGTATAACAAAGAAAAGTTAGCTAACAAGGCGAATAGTTCAGATTTGTCAAAAATCGATTTGTTGATTCTGGAATAATTTTTTTTTAGTATAAAAATGAGTTTTGTTCATCATTAAAATTTTTTAGAACCTTCTAATAGTAGCGGGATTCAAATTAACCAATCACGCCTGTTCTATACATTCCAACCCTGTGATACTTTTCTCCTTTGACTTTATAACAGCCCTAATTCTTTATTTTCCCTTCACCCATCCGTTCGCCTAGCACCAGCCAATCACGACATTCATTTAGTATAGCCGCATAAATGGTTGGCCTGTGATGTCTTTTGGCATTAAATAAAAAGAAAACCAAGAATCAAATTCATTTGAAATGATTTATTATTAAATAATTCAGTGTAATTATTTCTATTTTAAAACAATGCAATTTTATAGTTGACGAATAGTAAATAGGTCATGATTAAAAGCTAGGTAAGAATGAACGTGCCAGTGGGAGGCCAGAGAACTGTCATGTAAAAGGATAGTTGACCTAGGGCAGTACGTATATATGCTGATGAGGTAGATAAGTGAACACACACACATTTCAATGTAGTTAATTGTCAAGCATGGATATTATATCTTATTTATATTATTTAAGACAGGCTTAAGTACAGCCTTTGTAAGAAATAGTGTAAATAGTTAAGTTACATAATAAACATCATCCCAGTGAATCCTGTAGTTTTCATACGCAGTAAATACAAAAAATTTATATATAAATAGTACCTGAGGTATGAGTTTTCTCTATAGCCACTTGAAACTGTTCGTGCTCCTTTTTTAAAAGTTCAGCATCACCTAAACTATTGGGTATTGTAAAACTAGCCATCAGCATGGATTCTCCGTTTCTTATCCAACTTATCACTTGATTAGCATCGTTTTGAAATTGTCCTAACTGAATGCACTGCTCTAGTTTGACTCGCTTCAATTCGGCCAATTCTTCTAGATCCATTTCTCTGTCATGAAGAAACTCGAGCAAAACTTGGACCTAAATTAAAACGAAAATCTTAAATATCCCTGTACGTTCAGTTGTTTTCGTATTGATTATTTATAAACTGCTACCTCTGGGAATTTGCAGAGCACTCCTGTTCGGAGTAAAAACTCTGATAGATGGTCTATGAAAAATTCACCGCTATGTAAAAGTAGTCATTAAGAAAGCAACGAGTTTGGAAGTTGATACAAATTTTATAGAATAGAAGTTACTAAGTAAAATATTTTCAAATTATAAAATGTAAAGATTGGTATCAATTTATCTACAAGCAATTAAGTACAATTTCTTACCCTAGTTTGAGCATTGTACTGAGCATCAGCCATAACGCAAATTCCAGAATTTTCAAACACCTGCACCAAATCTTGCCCCTGTTGTAGCACCTGATACGTCGTATTCTGCATTTGACTGACACTTTCGTTATGTAACCTCAAAAATTGTTCCGCTTTAGGTATATCCCTGGTTAGTTCGCTATGTTGAAGTTCTTCCGACCACATTTCGAGTTGAGAGGATACCTCTAGAGCGTCCCTTTCAAACAGTCGTAATCTTAAGCAAAGGTCTAATCGAAGTTTTCTAGCAGCCCAAAGCTCTTCTAAGTCGTTTCTTTGTTTCGCTAACCGGTCCAGAGCAGATTCTATTGCAGCTACTGAACCAGTTGTGTCCATTTCAGCTATAGACCTGCAATTTATAGAATTATTTAAAAGATTGTTGAACAAAAAGTATAAAATCCAAAAATTTGGATAGAATACAGAGGTTTTCAATTTTTTTATAGAATAATATCATTAAGTTACACCTAGAAACCTGATCCACAACATCAATGAAAAGACAACAGCTTCTATTTCAGCCCTAGGAATACTGTCAATTGCATTTTGTAGTATTCGTTGAATAAGATCTGCTTCATTTGCAGGTCTTATCTGAAATACCAAATCTTAAATTCGACCGAAATCTAACACAATAAGTTCGGGATATTTTGGCGGCCACGGGAATAGGCTTCCTATCCACCTATACTCATATTGTTGGTCTAACAAATGCCTCACTTTATTTATAAAGTAGGCTGGGCTTATTGTAGTGCTAAAAGAACATATTCTAATAATATAATCTGAGATACACGTAATGGATGAAAACGATTTCTTTTTAATAGAGTAACACAATACACAGAAATTCCTAACTCGCAAGCTGGTTTCACTAACTTGTGCGTCTGCAGCAATGTATCTTAAAACATTTATTTCTGTATTGTTTCTTCGCCGTCGTGTAGAATTTCTTTTAGGTTGAACATAATGGTGATGATTTTAGTAATAGTGAAAGTAATGAAAACAGGATTCGACATTTAAATTTGGAAGCACAGAAAATATGTTTCAATGTGTATAATAATCTACGAGAAAAGTGTGTTTCGATGATAAAACAGAATTAATGCAAGTAGTATCTGATTTAACAGAAGTTTCCCTGTCAACTATACGTAAAATAGCCAAGAATGTGCCTTATGAACGCAATAAGCGATGTGATAAGGGATTGGTCAAACCATTAGATGTGTCTTTGATAAAATTATTAAAAACCACCATATATGACTATTACAAAAGTAATAAGTTACCTATGATTGAAATAATAAGAAATAAATTGACAAATGCCGGCCGTAATGTAAATTGCTGTAAGAAAACCATTGGAAACTGGATTAAAAAATTGGGATTCAAATTCAAAACGATTAATAAACGTCAAACAGTCATGGAAAGCAGAAGAATAGTGGATATGCGGTATACATACTTGGAACAAGTAACTCAGTATAGAGAAGAAAAGGACGCACCGGAATTCGGTCCCGCTACCTGCGGAAGGGACTACCTGTAACGGATTAAATTCGAAGTGTGGTCACACCAGCGAAAATGCGATTTCGGAATTGGGTCCCATGTACCTACTATTTGTTTAATTTGACTTTTATTTTCCTTCACATTTTTTTGGGCTTAGGACCAACAGTACACACTTATTGTTGTTGTACAACCAAACCTACCCCTACCAAACCACCTTCGTATTTCTAGTCAATTTTTGAAGAATAAATTATAATAATTTTCAATAATAACCCAACCAAACCTACCCCTACCAAACCACCTTCCACAAATAAACACGTCTTACACTCTGCACTTCAGAAGAACAATTGCTAAAAATAATATTTTTATACCCACATGAAATCTACCTGCTTCGACAGCGGACCGAATTACGAAATCAACCTTTCGGATTTGGACAAGGTCCCTGTGAGCAGGTAGTCCTTTTGCTAGGTACCCGGACCGAATTCCGAAACACCGGAAGAAAACCGGCCAATTATCTATTTGGACGAAACGACACACGATACGGTTAAGAAAGGATGGACTGATGGGTCAAAATACAAATACAATATAGAATTATGTTTGGTAAATAGACGAAAATAATACTAACACCTTTCAGAGTTTAGCTCCGCAACATAACTTAAAGGGTATATACGATTAGATAGCTGCATTATATGTTTTACGTCAACTATATGCGAGTTTGTAATACGATACATAGTTTCTGAGATACAGCGGGTTATCTCTCTTAATCAGATAATACAAGTATAATGACAGCATTCTTAAATGCACAAACGTTTGCTCTTACAATAACTGCTAAGTGATTTAAGATAGCATTGGTAAACTCTTTAAGAATGTTTTAATTAAAGATACACACTGACATGTAGAAATGAGTTGATGCTGAAATTTCTTTCTCATTAATCATTTTAACTAAAAGAATGATTGACAGTATACCTGTACCGATAGCCCGAGGGTCTTTCAGGTAGAATTCGAATCCGACATAAGTGGCTTATATAAACTTAAAGTGACTCATCAGATGATTTGGAAAATACGGATTTATTAATTGTCTGTAATTCGTTGAACTGTTACGGTCACTTGAATAAGATTTCTTTACGTGGAGGTAACAAAAAAAAAGTTTGTCATTTCACAAATTAATTTCCAAATATGAAAAGTGTATAATGTGCAGTCACACTACCGGGTCTCGATTATGTTGTTATCATTTCATTGCAGATTTCTAAAAACGTTATATAATTTTTCAACGAGTATGAAGATTAAGAATAATCGTTAGTGGGTCAACAACAACAACAATGGCAATTGTTATATCAATGCACGGTAATTAATAAGAAATTTTATTTTTATGGTTCAAATATAGAAGCTGCTTGATCAACATACATGTCGTTCGAAACTCAACCAGCAGTTAACTATATATTATAATAACGGTCCTGCGGGTTTCACATATACAATTGAATCTGGTAGTTTGAAGTCCTGTAAAACACTCCAACAATATTTCAAGCTGTTTTAAAGGCACTGAAGACTACAACTCTTAAGCAACTGGCTAGACAAAACAATGTAACTATATTGTGCGTGCCAGGGCATAAAGGAATAATCGGAAATGAGATTGCTGATGGTCTTGCAACAAAGGAAGAAGCTTGTACTCCTTTTATGGAATCCGAACCATTTTCTGGTATCCGCATCTGGAACAGATCTACTTAGAGCTTGATCAAGATATATACCAAGCTCCAAAGTAGTTAATAGGCTTTTTCAGAGGCCTAGATCATTTGGACTAAAATAAAGATACACAAAAGAACTTATCGGTAGCAGTATCGTAAGACCAGCCGCCAGCCGGGACAATCGATTCCCTTGCAATCTAATCTAGTTTAGTAGTTTGAAATAAAAACTAATTATACAAATTTCTTACCTCAGTTCTTGAAGAAGTGCCTCTCCTTGTGCTATTGTCGACGCGCAGGCATCTATACTTTGTTCACGATGCTGAGCAGTTTGTTCGAGAAGTCGTTCTGTTGCCTCTAACCCTTCTGCCACACTTTCATCATTCTGAGAAATTAAAACATCAAACTTAAAAAAAAATCTGATGGGAAGGGTATAGTATCAACTTGGGTATTATTCTAAACCTCTTCAATACACTGGTGATTATAGTAATGGTAAATTAATTGGTAAAATATAAAAAGTGGGGTCAACAATGATGGATTGGGCTACTTTTGACTATGCGAAAGGAAATAAATTTGAGCCAAATTCCTAGTTCTATTACAAAAATGTATATTCAAAAACAATACAAGTGTATATAGGATGTAAAAGAAATTTATAGCAGATGGTGTCCATTAAAATCGAACTACTTTCCAATCTTTCTCGAATAAATTGTTTTTTTTTTTATTTTCGTTGGTGGAAGAAAAACATATGTCTATATCGGAAAATATTTTTTAGGTAAGTAAAATATGAAAAAACAAGCTCTTTAACTTACTAACTCTATAACATTTTATGACAAATTATGATCACTAGAGAACAATGACATTTTTTTTATTCTAATTCGGCAAATCTATTATTATTCTAAATGGATCTGTTTGGTATTGGTATAACGGTGAAATAAAAATCTTAAAATGGCACAACGGCAGGATATTCCGCGTTGATAATATTTAATCGATTTTTCAATAATTAATCACAACAAACAAATCCGGAATTAGATTAATGTTGATATTGTAATTACTTCAAGTGAGCAATAATTTTGATAGTAATTGGACTAATAGTTAATTATAATCTGGGGAATTTTAAAGATAAAATTGTTTTTCCGGTAATGTAATAAGTGGGGATAATTATACAAGGTGTTGACCTACCAATCGAAAACTGTTTACATAACAAATATGTCTGGCAGCTATAATCTGTTGAAACTAATAGACCATTCAAGAACACATGACTTTGATAGGTCGGCCATATATGTCATACAATAAAGTATTTCACTTCACTTTTTACCAATAATAATATATGATCTACTATGAATGGACCTTGAAAAAATTTGACAACAAATTTCGATTTTTTGCAGTATTAAACTTCAAAATATTATTGATTTTAAAAAGAAAGAAGCTAACGAAAACAAAAAAAAAGGTAGTGGCGAAAGCCCACACCGCGACTACATTCCAACAACTTTGTTGCAAAAACATAAATATTTATCTTAACGGTTTGGCGTTCTTGAAAATCAGATTAATTTCCTGTCTTAACGTGTCTATAACAGATTTCTTTACTGCTGAGTACACTAATGATAAAAATACCATACTTTACTGGTAACTTTATAGTAGCCATATTTTCATTTTGAAAACTTTTACTGAAACTATAAAGAGGTTATTACGGAATATAAAAATGTATACAACGTAATATTCAACGGGTAGTTCCAGTGGTGGCTACACGAAAATTTTGTCTCATTTTAAATATTCTGTATATTTCTTATTATAGAAAAAAACCCTAAAATAATTTTAAAATCACAAATTTTACGATGTGGAAACTGGGGGTGATAAAAATTTCAATTTCCCACCTATTCCATATTTGTTTTTAATCTGTAACCTCACTCGAAGTTACAAAGCTCCGGTAGCTCTGGCGAGCAGTGGTCGTAGGGTCTTATTAGTCAAAATAATTACAGGACTAGGGCGCCACTTGTTTTTTGTTGTAGTTTCAAAAACCAGAAATTATTTTCTTTTGGAAATCCAACTATCTCTGAACATCCCAGAACATGTGGGTGCCTCCAAGATGACTGCCCCAATATCAAAAAAACACTGATAAGAATTAAGAGGTCGGAAAATCTGTAAATAATTGACCACTCAACGACTCTTATTTCAAGAAAAATATTTAGTCCCTTACCTCCTTGTTACAGGAAAACCACTTTTATCAGTCCTCACTGACTGATAACAGGTGCTCATCAATGCCAGCAAACGAAACAAACCACAAGTCCCCTCTTCCTGTCGATGTTTACAATGGATGAATTAACGCAAAAATAGACGAACTGCAAGTTTTTTGTAAACCTCAACGGCCAGGCCAATCAAATTCTGATAATCCCTACAATATCTCGGCTGACCAATAGAATATCTCCAATCCAAATAACGAACTCCGAACCCACCCGAGCTGGTTTAGTGAACTTCAGATTCATGTAGTACTCAACCTGTTTGACAACTGTCAACTGTCATTGGATGACATCCAAAAATCAGAACAAAATCCAATAAGACGTTTGCAATTAAATGATTACCAAACAAAGATTAAAATCAACGATCAAGTTCATTCATCTTATATCTGAAGCCATCCTAAAACATTGTTTACTCACGTGTACACTGTCCTTTCCAAAAGGTTACCTCAATCAAATGTCAACGTTGGATTGGACGAAATATCTAAATGATTTTATTACTTTCCTATACAGGTAGGTAAACACTACATTAATTTTTATTTATATATTTAATCAAAGTTTTAATTTTTTAGGAACTTGTGTAGATGTTAATTAAACTACTGCTACTGTTCCAAGTGCAACAATACTTTGTGTACATAATCCGGTGATTGTTTAAGCTGAATATTAAATTAAAATAAAATGTTTCAAAGTAGACAAACGTTCATTTCTCAATGCTTAATGTTAGTCTGAATGTTACAAATCTCAATTCAGATTTTTACGTTAACCCAAACTTTATGATTCATCCCGTATAGCAAGCTGAACTATTACCATCCAAGGTCACTTCTAAAATAATCTTACCTGTAGTTCTTGTCTCAGATCGTCAACCCAATTACTTAAATCCTTTTCGTGAGTGTAAAACAATACAGCTAGATCGAGCCTTCGTCTTCTTTGTTCGACTCTAGCTGCAAATGAAGTAACATGGGCTTCGAGCTCGTGTGCCACTGAATAAATCTCATCCGGATCGCATTCACCGGTATGGGCTAATTCTTCGGCTGCTGCTAGAAGCTTATCGGCATTGGTGTAAGTATTCTGAAACAAAAATTAAACTAAAACTTCTCTGTAAGAAAAAATAATCACTGAAAAAACCCTTCGTCTAGCGCGCCTTTAAGGTGCGTCATCATGATTAATTATTTTACAAAGAATAAATTTAGGGTTGTACACCTTGTTGCTCCAGTACAAAGTAAAACTTTTTAATATTCTGAATTCTGGAGGGAATCGGTTAATTAAATCTCTATACTGCATTTTTTTTTAATTCTCTTACATCAAGGATGTACTGGGTGTCTGATTGAGAGAAGCCAAATATGCTAAAAACAATTAAGTACCCAAAAGATCGTATTTTTAGTATACACCAAATTATACAGAGTGTCTAGTATTTTATGGGTAACTTTTAAACTATACTAGTCGCTGATATCCCGAACGGTTCCCAATAAAATCGACAAAATATGGAGTTGCCACTTCACACCGATCTCCGTTGGTTTATCGCCGGAAACTGTTTCAACTATTCTGAATTAAATTACTTTTTACACGACCTTTCAAATAGCTATTTTATCTATAAGAAACCTTTTGGATTTCAATATAAACGAGACGCCTGAAACAACGACCAAGTCGTGAATATAAATTCAAATTTATCAGTGACAAAAATGAAAAAGAAATGTGAAAGACAGCTTCTTCATAACAAAAAATATCCCGAAGGAATACAACCCGATTTTCCCATTAATAAAAAAAACAAAACTGTTGCTAGTATACTTATTTTGAAATCTTGTTGACGGTAGCTTTATATACCACCTGGATCGATGGAGCTGAATATATATACGAAAAGCATCTCATTACTCTTTCCACTAGGATTTGTTTACTATCAGGTCCGTCTCAAAGAGAATGGATGATGTGGGTGTAGGATATCCCAATTTAAATACACCTATATTGTGTTCCAGTTTAATGAAAACCTTTCTGGAGGGATATATATTAAGAGTACTGCAAAAAATTTATAAAAAATTCTCAAATATAAAACAGAAAGTCGGGGAAATAATTTTAGAGTCCTGAAATTATAGGAAGTAACAACCAATACTGATCGAGTAGGCCAGAGGGTTCGTTTTTGAACGAAATTTCTTTTGTATTTTAAAAAGAAAAATTTCTATTTATTTTTTGTAGAAATAAAGTAAAAGAATATGCGTGCAAACAACCTGGAGCAGTTTTAAAAAATAAAGTCTATTGAACCTTTAGATATTTTATTCTACATATTATATTGGGTAAATATTGTATGATACGACACTGGTAGCATTCGTATCCCGAGCATAATCGAATGGAATTACTTTGGAATTGCCTTTTACTTACTTCAAAATGAATCGTGATTTTCTAAATGCAATAATAAGCAAGAGTTGTTAAGTTATATCAGAAGTGGGATTTGATCTACGAAATGTCCAGATGAGGCAGGAGAGGGAGGCGTAGAAAGGCAAAGCGTAAGGCCCACGAGACAGTGAGATAGGCAAAGTGTCAGGGGTCAGGTGCGGGGGCTCTAGGTGTCTCGAGGACGAGAAGAGGAGCAAGATCCAGGCGCTTTTCTTCCCTTTTTAAATTTTCAAAAACAACGTTCAGTCGACATCGGACAATGTATAATTGGCGCAGTCTCAAACATTATCATGAGCATCAGATTTATATGCTGTTTACGAATCAAAAAACATTCCGAAACTTTAATGAATACACACATCTCCGTAGTTACTATTTAAACAAGCGAATAAAAGAAGACTTAAAAAGTCCCATTCTACGTAATATCTCGCCTCTTCTAAACATCGTGACTGATATAAGAGAAACAAAAACCAAAAACTCATTTCAGCTCGGTAAAGGCTTCATTAATATGTATTTAAGGATTTGGCGCGCGACCATCTACAAGTGTGCGTAACGTTTTATTTTGTCTCTTTGTTGACACAATCGATCTTTCACTTCACACAAACAATCACGTTGATCTAAATTGTTTCGTTTCCACGATTTTCGACGAAATAAAGCCCGTAGAGGGATAGTGAGATGTACATTTTGACTTTGTTAAATAGTAAGGGATATAAAGCGATTTTTTCTTGCAAATGTATACCTTGAAGAAGGGGAGGAGAACTAGACTTCATACCACACGAGACATATTATAAAACAAAGTTTTCCGCCGCGCCTTTCTGTTCATTCAAAAACTACTGCACCGATTTTCATACTGTTTTTTTACCAATGGATAAAGTGGTTCTCGAGGAAGGTTTTAGTATGTAATTTATTAAGTTTTTGTATACATTGGCTAAAATATAACGATATTTGTTGGAGGTGTCGGAAAAAATAGGCCGCCTGGGAGCTTTCAACGAGAACGTTGAGATATAACAAAATAATGTATGGTGGAATTGTGTATCTTATATAGTACTACAGAAAAGTCCAGGATGGCGTATGTATATCTCTTAAGGATAACATAGGTACTATATCAATTTTAATACTTAAAATTGGCAAGAGTAATTTACACAAATACGGTATTAATCCTTATCATTCTCAATAAGTTAGAGGCTTTAAGCATTTCATGCACATTATTTTACTCTTTTACACCATTTAATTTAAACGCAACGTCTTGCCTACTGTTTAGCTAATAAGTCGAACGATAAACTGACTTGCAGCGAATCGAGGTGAGGACGGGGGTAGACGTCTGACGACTGTGTTTTCTTTCTGAGTGTTGTTGGAAAGTTATAATTGAGTTCGATATTGTAAGGTCACATTTTTGTTTTGGATTTGTTGGTTTTAGGTAGTCGGAGCATACCTGCAAATATACCAATTTTAGCAAAAGCTATAATCTCCTCGGAGTAACATAGGCTATTTTATATTTTCTGTAGAGAACCCGCGGGTTGCTAGTTGAAAATAAATTAAAGATTTTACTTGGCATGGGGTTTGTAAGATTTACAAACACCGATACTAAAAATTATCATTTCCAGAAACGGTACAAGTAGCAGATAATTGATGACACATTAACCGATGGTTCTTCAAGATTAAATTCCACAGTGTCAATGTTTAAATTACTAGATTACAGCTTGCGATATATACCCAACAAACGAGATGTGAAAAAAAGAGATAAAATGTCGTTGAACGATGACCTTGTACAATCGTTAGACGTTAGGGCTCTCGCTTCCTTGGGGAATAAAAGATTATTGAATTATTCTCTCACCCTTATATATATCCAACAATGATCGATATATCCGAAATTATGTACAACTCTCTCTATATAAAGGAATTATCCGGGCATATAATATGTCAGACATTTTTTATCGAACGTAATTGAAATGAATTGTTGTAAGTTATTAAAACTGATGTAGAAAATTACGAGAACAAAGATAGAGTTTTTGTAAATGAATTAAATCATGATTTGCTTTGCAGTCTTAGAAAGCTCAATTAACATATATATAAATACGTTTCACATTACATAAGTACAGTGTACATAAATAATAAAAGATTTGATTAATGAATATACGTATATTAGTAATTCTAGATCAACATATTATCCATTATAAATACACTTGTTATCCAAATTCAACCCTTTAAGCGATGAAATTTAATATTCACCATTACCATAACCATTAACTATCTCATCGTGTTTAATTACTAACGCATTAAAACAAAACAAACTAAAGCGAGAAGTTAAAAAAAAGAATGAATCCGTACAATATTTTTAAGGTCCAACTGATTTTCAAGACTGTGTATTTGAAAAAGTATAAGTTAAAGAAAGAAAAAGGATGCTGAATAAAGAAGTGTACCAAAAAAACGTTAAGAAAGAATAACTACTGAAAGTAAGTGGAAAGAGAAGAACTGTGTCAAAAGAAAGCGATGGAAAACTGTGCCGAAAGAAGAAGAATGAAGAACTATTCTGAAGTAAGGAAAAAAAGGGAGAAGAACTATACTAAAAGAAAGAAAATATGTAAGAAGAATGGTATGGAAAGAATGGTATCGAAAGAAGGGCAAAAAAGAACTGTACCGATAGAAAAGAAAGAAGAATTGTCCCTAAAGAAGGAGATTCCAAAGAAAAAAAGAAAAAATGCGCTGAAAGATGGTGAATGTGAAAAAAAAGAAGTTGATCGAAAGGAAGAGTAGGTGAAAGATGAAGAAGTGCACCAAAAAATGTTGAGAGAGCGAAAGTGTACCGAAAGAAAACGGAGAATGAAAAAATGCACTGAGAAAAGGCAAAGAAGAATGGTACCGAAAGAAGACAATTTCATAGACACTGAACCGAAAGAAATCTAAGAGAGAAGAGCTGTACCGAACTAGTAGAACTGTATCGAAATAAGGAGAAGAAAGTTGTTTGCTAAAAAAGGAGAAATGCACAGAAAGATGACGGATGTGAAAAAATATTGGATCGAGAGAAAAAATGTTTTAAAACAAAGTGACAGGATTCATTGATAACAGAGACAACGAACTTGTTCATTTAGTTTCAACTGCATAAATTTAAATCGTTTCATAATCGCTTTAAACTGTAAGTGCAGTCTATAAACTTAATTAACTACTTAAAAACATTATTTGCATAATTGATTATATCATAATTATAAAACTGTATGCATAGTAATGACAAATTTGTCAGTCCAACCACGTTTCGATAGAGACACACTGAAATAGAAAACGTATTGCAAGTTATGAACAGCAAAACGGATACCGTTAGAAATTTAATAATTCTTAGGGTTTTTCATTAGCAATAAAGATCGCGAAAAATATAGTTGTTTTCATGGGCATTAAAAACACTTTGGTATATCGAGTCGTAAATTTTGTTTATTAAGTTGTTTTCGGTGTAGGTAGTAAAATGTTAAACGTCAAAAAATATTAACGTAAGACTGACTAAATCAAAAACTGTTTCACGAAGGGTTTTTCATTGTGTAGTATTTAGCGTTAAAGAAGATCAAAGATTACATATTCAACACTTGTTGAGTTAAGTTAAATTAATATTGTGTTTGTTTATTACATTTGTATCTTCCAAACTAAAATGTTTACAAATAAATACATATAGGCAAAAAAGTTTAACAATAGACTATTTATTCCAGTGGCGTTCTATATTTTGTTACATGTAACCCTCAAAAAAAGTTGGAGGGGTGAATAGGGTACTATGAAAATTCATAATAAATATAAATAAATTAACGTTAATACTTCCAGTTTATGGCTTATGGTATACTAGTACAGGGGTCTCCAAACTTTTTTACCTAAGGGCCAGGTAGTAAATATCTGAAGACCAAGCGGGTCAACAAACTACTGAAAATACCGCCCATTCCTCGACAAAAACGCTAGTGGTTTCCGTTTGGATTTTTTTAATGTACCTATACCTTGTTTTTAAACTAAGAAGAGCGATTTGAATTTAAGTTGGCATTTCTGCTGCCTAGTGATTGGTCAGATTGCCACCAGTTTCACACAGCTTTTTTGATACCACTGACACTGACATTTGTCAGTTTTGTGTTTATTTATATAAAAATAGTCATTAGTTCAATCATTACTATTTATACCACGTTTGTTGTTTATTGTTTATTTCTAACAAAGTATTATATTTTACCCAAGGTATTTGCTATTTTTATTATTTATTCCCTTTCACGAAAAAAATCCATGCTACTTTTTTCTTGTTAATAATATAAATTTAAGTTTTACATGCATTGCAGTACTATATTATGGTATTTTTCGATAACAAAAATTCTGTTCACTTTTAGTTTTGCTACACCAAAGCCTCAAATGTTGAAAAAAAATTTAATCATACAATTGCATTTCTATATTCTCATTTATCCTCAAATTCTTAAAACATTTTACATAAACTACTTATTATAACCTTACATCTTTTCACAATAATGTGACATCTGGTTACTACTTTCACAATGACCTGTGGCGAATCATCATTCGATATTTAGAGATGCCTAGATCCCTCATTGGCCACGACAACAGCGATCAGTACAATACATATTTCACGTAATTTTCATTTAGTTCAAAAAGTCTGAACACGACCCTTTCGGAACACACTCCCAATCTAGTAACTTTTAGTGGTGTGGTTGAGGTTTCCTAAAATACTCCTAGTTTAAAAACAAGGTATACATAGATGCAAAATATTGAGTTAGTAAAATTCAAACTTACATTTTTGGAGTATTTTATATCTTTATATTTTGTATTGTTACCAACTTTTTCACTTTTAAAAATTTATTTATATATGAAATGATAGGAAATATGAAACAAACGTTGTAAAGGGAATTTATTTATTCAAATATAGCAAAATGAAAGTGAAAAATTCGTTTTCTTACAACATCAAGGGCGGGACGGTCCTAAACCTTTGGGGGCTGTAGTTTGGAGACGCCGGTACTACTATATTATCATATACACCGGTTAAGAGCAGCGTTAAAAAAATGTATTTAAATTTTCATCTTTCTTTGTACGCACTTTTCTATATGGGTAAGCGAGGTTCAATTAACCTATTTTTGAAACCGAAATATAGGGTACAATTTATAATCAATCTTTTTGAGACACCCAGTATAATCAGTTTTGAACTTATAAAATTTGCAGTTATGATAAAATTGTAATTTATGTAAGCCATTGGTTGAATTAGTAAAACAATGATTCCATCTCCAAAGTGTTGGTAACTGCCTTGAAAAGCCTATAAATCCAGATGTTTTTGTTTCAATTAGTACAAGGTTTGATCGTTACACCAAAAATGGTTGAACCGTAAGGCTGTAATAAATTAAATTAATTGAATTCAACTCTAAATACACGTTGAAGGATTTATAATTAAATCTCACACGAAGTTGGAGAAATTAAATTGAAAATGAAGCAATAACAATACGAAAAATGATTGTATACCTGAAACATCATGTTGCCAAGCTGTTGAAATAGTATGAGAATCTAGTATATTTGATATAATATTTTTATTTTTTTGTGAATAGTAGTAGTGTTATTAGTTTTATTCCTTATGTTGTGTATATAGATTTATGTTATAACAGCTATAGAAGTCTCATTGTCTAGTAAAATATTTGAGAAAATATTAGAAAAACAAAAATAGAATATTTCCCTTCATCTAAACATTCAGGTTTACAATATTAGTCCTGAATACCAACCAAAGCTGCTCCGATTCAAACATTTTAAAACATGGAAACAGTCGGAAAGCTACCTACTCATGGATTTACTCAAAAGTTAATATTTTCGTTAAAAAAGGAGTTCTAGTGAACTATGAAGTTCCATAAAAATATAGAAACATTTGTTTTTGTTCAGACGGTTCCAATTAGTCCAAACAAGACCCTAGTGGCCTACACAGAAGACACAAAGCTTCTGGAATGGAAGTAGATAACATAGGAAATGGTACAAAGATTCAGCTCAAGTGTCTTAGCTGCTGAGCAAAACCCAATCGAAGGAATTAATGAATGAATACCCTAGGGCTAGGGGCCCAAATTAACATTGCCACATAATTAAGTATTTCAATGTTTTACTGTTGTTGGATCGTATTTTCCGCTATAACGCACTGTGCATTTGTTTACATTTTGAATCAACCAACTGTTCACAGCACGTAAATTTCAACAAAAAACTTTCCTGTATGTCTAGCTACAAATCACAATAAAATCAAAATAACTTAATTTGTTTAAATTATAACTGTAACTAACTGAAATTTTTTCTGTGAAAAATTTATGAGTCTATAGAATAGATAGGATACCTACAGTGAAAGATAACTCGAATTACCCAGGTAATTAGATCGACCATTAAAAACCAGATACGACTATATACAATTTATAATTAGCATTCTTGACAAGATAATATTGAAATTATATTTCTATGGGATAATAACTAACGTGTTTTGTTATAGAAAAATGTTTTAAAGGAAAAATTTGAAAATAATCACATAGCGAACCATTTTATTATACATCGATAGAGATTAGAAATCACTGTGGATACAAAAAAAGCAAGGTGAAATTGTTTTAGTAATTGTCAGGAAGAGTTTACTCTTGAAAAATCTTTTTTTCGATTTTCGCAATAGTATTTTTCAATAAATTCTGTATAGCTTTTTCAAAAGCAGGCATACACAAAAAAATATACTGCGTGTACCAGGACCAAAAAGTTAGGAGATGATAGAGAGGTCAAAAAATAATAATTATTGTGTACGGTGCGCTATAAAAATGCCCGTATTTCTTAAACCGTTAATTTAATCAAGATGTCACAAGAGAACTTCTTTTCTTTAAAAATGTTTTAAAAAATTTATTGTTGCATTTATAACTGGAAAAAGTTAAATTAAATATATTAAATGTAGTCAACCATTAAACTAAGTTCACAAAAACTGTGTAATTATGGTGTTTATAAACGATTTAAATAATTTCAATTTCCAATAAATCTCTAGGTAAAAAATCATTTTTAATTCCGAACTTTAAAGCCCTATAGCTCGTTAACGAAGGGCGTAGGGAAAAAATTTTATATAAAGTAATGGAATCGCAAAGAGATTTAATTTTCTTCAGGACATTAAGAAGTAATGATCCGAAAACAGATCTATAATCTACCTGGACGAAACATGGTTTGATACACACGATACTGTATCCAAAGGATGGGTTGATTCCAGTAATAACTGCAAGACTAAGGCACCTTCAAACAAAGGAAAGCTCATAACTATTATTCACGCTGGAACAGAAAACGGATTTGTTGCTGTGTGCAAAGAATATTAAGGATTCAAGCTTGGATTATCATGAAGATACAGCTGCAGAACTTTTTGAAAACTGGTTTGAAAATCATCTTATGAAAAATATTCCCGACCACAGTGTAATTGTAATGGATAACGCAAGCTACCACAGCAGCCTACTACAAAAAGCACCAAACTCATCAAGTACATAGACTGAAATTCAAGAATTTGTAACAAAATGATATTTATTCTGAACCTGATTACAAGAAGGAGCAACTTTTGGAGGTGGTAAAATTATATGCTATTAAAAAACAATATGCAATTTAGCTGAGGAACAGGGACATATTGTGATACATCTTCCTCCATACCGTTGTATATTCAACCACATAGAGCATTTGTGGTATCAAGTAAAATCAAAGTTGAGAGCAGAAAATGTTACTCCTACTTTGGGTCCCAGTGTTATAGAAGTACAGCACGTTATAAAAATTGAAAATTCATAACATTCATATTCAAAATAATATACAGCCTATTGTAATTAATCTTAATGATAAGTCTGACAGTGAAACAGAATTAGATTTAGAATAATATTAAATCATACTAATAAAGTTGGATATTGTTTTTTTTACCTGGTTATAGTTTATTAACTTAATTGTAATTAATAATCTCTCATTTAGGAGAAAAAAGAAAAAAGTTTAGAGAAATGGTCTTCACAAATTAAATAAAAAACAAAGGATGTATGATAAAAATACATAAAAGATAGATATTTGTGAATTTGATCCTTTTTAAAATAATTTTAAATAGTCCGTCTGGCGATCTCTTCTACAGCAGTTATTGGCCATATTATTTATTGCCATTGGCCCATTAATTTTATGATTGCCAAAAGCGAAGACGATATACTTTGAGACAAACTATACTATAATTATTTTTAGTCTCTGTATCATATCTCAAGTTTTTGGTACGAAGTCTGTATAATTTCTAACTTTTGATTAAAACTATACTCTACAATTAACAAAAAACCCCTAAAACTATACCATTCCAGTATCTCTTATAATTTCCCCATTATCATCATCAATTTAATTATTTTTAAAGAAATCGTTCGTTACCGAGTTACATTAGATCATGTCATCATTTAATTTTAACAATAGCAGAAATAAAGAAAGTTTTTTTTCGTTATTGCTAATGGACTAAATAATGTCCAGAATTAAAGTGAAGCAAATTGAGCAGAAACTACATTTCACTTTAATAATTAATTGAGGCATCCTCCTTGAAAAAAGAAAAAGCATGAAAATTGCGTTCGAGGTAAAGATCTTGGTCATACGAGGGGCATACTATCACGACGAGCTTACACTATCTATACAGGGTGGTCGTAAGTAAGTGGAATGGAAGATTCTTGGTATAAAAATATTACAATCTGACTCAACTTCTACTAATAAAATATTGAAACTAAAAAAGGTATTGGGAGGCAAAGTTGAAATGTCAATAACGTTATTTCTCATTAACTTTTCAAAGAAATTCGTTACGGAGTTAAGCAACAAGAAGGAATGGGATCCAAATACCATTACCAGACTTGGAAAGAATGTCATTCAATGGTACTCGGACGGCTCAAAAACAATAAAAGGAAATGGGATAGGAGTGTACTGGCCAGGAACCAAACACTCTGAAAGCTTGGGAAAAACCCCAAGAATCTTTCAGGCGGAAATTCACGCAATAAGAAAGTGTGCCCAGTTCAATATTGACAAAGGATATAGAAGGCAGAATATTATCATAATGTCGGATAGTCAAGCAGCCATTAAAGCACTGACTTCTTGTGTAATCAGTTCCAAAATGGTGTGGAAATGCCTAGGCAAACTCAATGAACTAGGCGAGAACAATATAATAACTTTACTGTGGATTCCAGGACACACTGTAGAAGGAAATGAAATGAGCAGATGGACCAGCAAAGATGGGGACTGAAAGACCTTTTCGGGGGCCGGAATTTTTTTGCGGTATCAGCCCCAATGTAACATTGGAAGAAATAGGTAAAGCCGAAGAAAAGAGGAGATCTGACCATTGGAAAGACCTAGTAGGGCTTAGATAAATCGAAGATTCTGATTGGTGGCTACAACCCGTTGAGATCAAATGAATGCATAAGTCAAAGTAAAACTTTACTAAGAGTTTTAACAGGGATCCTAACGGGACTTTGCCGCCTGAACGGGCACCTGAAAAAGCTCAAAATAGTGGAGGAAAAAGAATGTAGATTATGTGGCATGGAAGAAGAAACCTCCATCCACATACTTGCGAATTGCACTGCAATCCTAGGGCAGAGCAGAGAATTGTATACCTACTGCACTGAACTCTTCTTATTCCATCAAAAGTTATTGAAATTTTTTCGTAGTAAGATAAAGAAGATAAGTAAGCAGCTTGAGTCAATTTTGAAAAATCGCTTTATAGGTATCTCGAAAAAAAAATCACATACTGAAGATGTTTAATTAAAAAATAAGTCATGATTTCTCAACTACCTTTTTTTCTATCTCCTCTAATTTTCTAAAACTTCCAAATTTGGACAGCCTATACTTTTTTGAATTAAAAATTCCAATTTTGCGATTTATTTGAAGGCATATCTAATTTTTTGTGACAAATTTACATACATTTTATAGCAATTCAGTATCACGATTTCTGTCATCTATCATAATTTTTTGATTCCTCCGGTAACTCTGTTATCAATTGAAACATCGGAACAATTTTTTTTGAGTCGAAAGATTAATTCACGTACAGTGACCTACATCCGGTTTTGTCTGGTAATTTTCAATTAAAAAAAAAAGGTAAACAAAATAAAAATCTTAAATAAAAAAATTATGTAAATACTTCTAAAAATATGTTTTGTTAACGACTCACAATAATTGACAAAACGCATCCATCAAGATTACAACTAGCAGCTGTGGGAGTGGTTGGGAAAATTGATATATAATCTATTGTTACCTAAGTGCCTCAACACTCAACTACCATACCACCCTCCTAGACCACGATATAATACAGGATATTCCATTTCAAAATATCAGGTGTGCTGCCTGCGTGGTAAGCATTAGAAGAATGTTTTGAGTGATACGTAAAGGGGAAATGTCTATTTATTTCGTTTACTATATTTAGACGTGGAGTATATAGAGGTATACAGGGGGTCCGTGTAACTTCTCCAAACTTACTCTTTTTTATTATTTTTATTGCGTTTCCATCACCATACAGATTGAAGTAAAACTTTACACGCTAATCAGGTACCAATAAAAATATCCTTACCAGTACTATCAGGATTAATGATTGTAATAAACTATTATAGCTTTGTCTTATAATAAGTTTTATTTAATTTTTTTCGAAGAACAATTTCTTTTTAAATATTATATTTTTGTGAATTATCCAGTGTATTGTGCATAACGATTCTCCAGCATGTCAGCACGCTAATCGTGATAGGTAAACAAACATAAATTTCTCGTTAAGTGTATGAAATAATTTTTGATGACTTTCACTGATTTATCAACGTTTTTAAAGAATTAGCAGATTTCCAAGAAGTTTGAATTTAAAGGCGAGTCTTCAAGTTCGTGAATGTAATAAGTTTGAATCAATTTCTCATTGTAAACAATCACGGTCCTGTATCTAAAATTGAATCATTGACCCGCTGACACATATGTTTATCAAGAAATAATACGTTCGTTAAAAAAAATTTAAATCTTCAGTTATAATCGAAAAAATATTCTCATTATTTTGGACTAGCCCTGTATAACATGCCAAAAAGTGCGCAACTAAAGGAAAGAAAAATAATTTGAGTGTTGTTCTGGGAATTCGTTTTAACTTTAAAGTATTATTATTTTTAAATTCATAAATACCTATGATTAAATAACTATATACACTTTATTTAAAAATAATAATAAACAAAAGCGTTTTATTAAAACATTTCTATGCTTAAAAAACCGTCCTAGAGTAGAATTGAATGTTATTAGACAAAATATTTTTTTATTCACAATCATTTTCATCAAATATTGATGAGAATGGATAGAGATATATTTCAGATTATTCTTTATTTAAAGGGAATTGAAACAACTAATGTTTACTGCCACTAGTTTTGTTTTTAGTCCACAATAGTTTTAAATCTCTTCTACTATCAAAGTGTACAGAAAATTTTATCGTTATATAGACACAGAAACAAAGAAATCTAATCTTAAATAAATATATTTCAATCTAAAATGAATATAAAATAGTAAACATTATATTATTCCATTTATCATTATTTATCTTTCATTTTATACCGGTTTTTAAACTTCCTTAATTGACAAGTGAACAGTAAAGACAAAATAACTTCCTACTTAATTAATTTACTTGTTCGTGATGTTAGTTAACTGGTTTGCCAAATGTATTTCCTGGCGATTTGTTACATTTATCATTTCGTTAAAAATTAAAATATTTGTTTTCCATTTCATAATTAAGTTATATCCAAAATCAATTGCAGAAGATCAAGCACGTGTTCGTCACCCTTGTTGACTTTCAAAGGAAAAAGTCGGAAAAATTTCTTGGAAACCGGTCCTGATTCTGGAGATTACAAAACGCCTGTCTCACTTATAAATAGGCAAATTACCTAATTATTTACATTTTACCAATACAATGCCAATAAAAAGTTGAACACCCTGTATTTTTATTATTATATTTGGAAATTGAAATCATTTTGCCACGCATACACCCAAAAAATTCAGAAATGTACCTGAGTCTGGCAACGCTGCATGTGATTTTGGCATAGTTTTAAATAACGCCATTTCTTGCTTTTGTTAAAAATAAATTCCAATTTATTAAGAATTTTAATTGGTTTTTTTTTCTTTCAGTCAATGATTTATAAAAATAAAAAACATTGGTAAACAATAGGTAACAAGAACAAGAAATAATTTCATGAAAATACTTTACCATAAAAATTATCTTGCTTATAAATATTGGGGTAATTTTCTGGGATATTTAAACCAGTTCCACAAATAACAGTTAACGACACATTTCAAATAATGCCTTCCTTAAACTACCAAAAACGAGGGTTATTCAACACTACAACTATTTAATTAAAAAAAAAACATAAAATCAGTTAGTCGGGCGCGCGAAAAAGTTCAAACGAGAGATTTTGAACGCTTTCGGATGAGTCGTTGCGTGAAACTGTTGCTGGAACTCGTTGTAAGTTGGAGGCGGTTTGTAGCAGTCAACAACAGCAAGAAATGTTGCAGTTCGGGAGCTAGCAATCAGGTTGTTACGGCGCGCGCATAACGCGAAGAGATTTCGCGTTTCGTCTACGACGAATTGTAGGATGCGTCATACAATGTTTTGTTTTATTTTGTTTCGGAAAATTACACTGCAGAGTTTAATATAATCCGACGACCCGTTACTCAGAAACATGAATAGGTACTCGGAGACAAAAAAATACATAAGCGTGTAGGGGGAAATGTTTCCTGGAAAAAGCGGGTGTTCCTTAGGGGAAAATAGCTATTTCGGAGACCGTAAGAGATATAAAGATGAGACCCTCAAATGTACTTATCTGTGTCTCTGTATCTGTAGAGTGGAGAGGGTGAGTTAGGCCCACAGCTCTTATGCCACATGTGACCCATTGTACATCCTCCCGAGGAGTTGTCTTTCTAGGTTATCGTCCATCCTGTCCTTTCCAGGAAGGTGGACAGGTCACTAGGAGACATCTCCTTTATATCGACAGGTGTAGGCCAAGACTCACCGAACACACACGATAACTCCGGGCACTCGCATAAGACATGCCTTACAGATTCATCTTCCTGTTCTCACATCCTGCATAGAGCTGTGTCCACTAACCCCCTTGTATGGAAGTGTTTCCTTAATTGACAGTGTCCAGTCAGAAATCCTACCGTTAAACGTAGGTTTTTCCTGGTCATCGCCAAATATTTTTTCGACTCCAGCTTTCCAGGGTCGCCCAGGGTGATCCTGGCAAGACTGCATCACTTGAGTTCATCCCTTCTCTTTGGAGATTGAGCATGGGTGTAACGTTTAGCTAGTTCCGCAATTGTTGAATTCGTCAGGTCGTAGGTGTCGCCGGGTCCAAGAATTTTTAGTCCAGCCGCTTCCCTGGCTAAAGAATCAGCAATGCTGTTACCTTTGCTCCTGTCGTGCCCCTTAACCCACCTTAGGATAATATTGTTATCTACCGAGACGTTAGCTAAATCTCGATGGCTCTCTAATACTAGCCCTGATGTAACACGTTGTCTGTTCAAGGCTAGTAGAGCTTGCCTGCTCTATGTTTTTGCCAGAATGGCAATTGAGATACCAGCCAGTTCTGTTTGAACCACGCTGGTGTTTTTCCCATTCCCCACTTAATCCTTGGGCTTAGTGAACTGGAGTAAATTCTACACCCTTTGGTTTTTGAGTCCCCTGTATATATGCGTATTGCATTTGCAGCATCTGTGTTCTCAAATGTAATTGATTAGTTTTTGGCTAAATAAAATATGCCCTCCTTCCCAGCCTCTGGGCTTTGAAATCTTGTAAATAAAAGTATCTAACTTTGTATTATTTGCGATATCGAAACACAAATTTTACATGAACTACCCAAATTACTATTAGTACCTCTACCATCTCCCGGATATTTTTGTACAAACTCCTGGGACACCCTGTATATACTTTCTACTAATCAGAAGCACCCAGATATTAAGAACGTCTACAACTAAATGAACTAGCCTTGTAGCATCAACTTGTTGAATAAAATATTAAAAATAAATCTGCCGTGCAGTTGTCCGTTACCGTTCATTATTATGATTATTCTCGAGGATGTCGGGATTCCGAGACCGTGACCGAGCAGGTTTTGTTTAGGATCAAGTCTGAGGGTCAATTCTCGAAATGTTTGAACTTTTGCTGTGGACATTAAAAAAAGTTATCTTCCATTTTGTTGGTGGTTAAAAACTTCATCAAAGTCATCGCCTTAAAGAAATTGTAATTTAAAATTTACAAGAAAAATGTATAACCCTTATGATGAGGCGAAATGTCCAATTAAGGTAGAAAGAAGAAGAAAAAAAGTGCTAATAGATAAGAAGTTCTTAAAATGTTTATTTTTGTCTGCTATTTATGGTTAAAATAAATATTGAAAGATATAACTGCCTCTATAAAAGGGAAAGGTTTGAGTCGCATAGATTTACTTGAAAACTTGAACAATGATTCACGAATATATTGTTTCTTGGTACGGTTCATAAAAATCTATCAATATTAATGTAATTTAAGAATTTTAAACAGTTCAAAAATTACCCATAAATGTAGCTGAAGACCAAAGCCAAAAGTCGGCAAGGGTGTTTTAGCTACTGCAATTAACTTCGGACAAACTATACCAATATTTTTTTCCCTTGTAATAAACGAAAAAGAAATATATTGATTTTAAATCTTAGTAAATTTTATTTTACTTTTAATGCAAATCTAGTGTAAATTACAGGATAACATGTGTGACCAAACAGTTCTTAGTAAAACTTTTGAGCTATCATCAGCTATAAATATTATAATTGACAGATCGACTTCGAGGAAAATGAAGTTTGAAATGTCAATATTTTCATAGTAATTAAATATACCGAGTGTAGTTATAATGAATTAACTTTTTAACGAAATTAGTAGATCTATTTAAAATACAATGTACCATTGTTAAGTATTGTTAGAATTTTATTTAAAAACGACTGTAAAAACATGGAACTATACAAAATGGTTTACGCGTATACTTACTGGCCTATGAAATAAACGTTAAAATCATTAGTGAGATAAATATAATTATATTCAAAAAATCGGTACTAAATTAAGGGATATGTAGTGTCAGTATTCTGAAGGTACGCGTAAAATTTAGATCCTAAAAATCGGGAGTAATAGTGTGTGATTTGGTTTCCCTTGGCTTGGAGTAGTAATAGATCTCAACAAAATCAGTGGTTGCTGATCGAATTACTTGCTGAGCATTTTTTATGTTATTCAATATATGTTATTGTAAAATCCTGTTGCTTCTTTATTGTGTAATAATATTAGTTTTACCGATTTTTAATGTTATAAATATATTTTCTCTCCCTTTGACATTAAACGTCAGTTTTAGTGACATTAATCTATCATAGAAGTAACACTTTTACTGCATAGGCAGTAATAGACATCGTGGAAACTACATTTTATATAATTATTATAAAATACGATAAGACACCTCAACTTTTGAATTGAAATGTACGTTCTCTGAAAAAACATTACATGTACACGTTATTATTCTACACTGCCGGTACTCTACAAGGCATTTTTTGTGTATAATTTGTTTGAGACCCACTCGTTTACTAGAATCGTAGTAAAGTACAAAAAATGTTATATTATTATCACTTACCTGTGCTACATTTTCGAAGTGTTCGTGACTTTTTTGGTAAACTCTAGCTTTTTGAAGATTCCGTCCAATACCGGTATTTTTCCTAACAAAAACATCTCCGTGGTTCGCCAGCCAGTCCAACACCTGAAATAAATGATATTAGATTAGATTAGAAATGGAGTGGTTCTTTGTTCTATCCCACTGCGACCTTTACAGATCTATTGTGGTCCTCCCTTTTTTTAGAGCTCGATATCTAGCTTTATTTTTTTGTTAGACCTATCAGCCTGGATGCCACCTCCCTTGCGTAGCTCTCTGGCCTCGGTTTTTCTTCTCCGAATATGTGAAACCGCAGAGTATATGCTCCGCGGTTTCGTCTTCTTCCTGACAAAATCTACATAATATGCTGTCATCTACAGCCTACAATGTCCGGTCAGCATTCCCACCATCATCCTCGTCGTTTCTCGACTTTGACATAGTAGGTCGCGTGACAGTTTGGGCGAATGGCTTTTAAGGAATAGTTTAGCGTGCCTTTGTCCTGGGGTTTTATGCCACCAGCGCAACGCCTGGTTTATCCATTGGTGGATGCTCTCCTTAGTGAGGTTTTTTGCAATTCCACAGAAAGGTTCTGGCCCTTTCATGACCTCAATCGCTCTTTGCTTGGCTAATTAATCGGCCTTTTCATTTCCTTTTATTCCTTCGTGACCTGGCTCCCAAGCTAGGGTCACTCTATCATGACTACCTAGTCTGTTGAGGACCTTGCGAGACTACCACACCAGATTTGACGTCCCGTCACATCAACTCTTCTGCATTACATCTGCCTGAAAGACAGTGGCATGTTTCCCTATTATTAGAGAGATCGTGATCTTCTCTTGTACCCCATATATTCCGGCTTCTACTCCAGAGTCTGTTTTAGAGCCATCAGTGTACCAGTTGAGATTCGCTGTTATAGGAGGCCCTGCTTCCCAGTCCTTTCTCTCTGGAATGACTTTTGTGTATTCATTTTTGAAGCTAAATTGTGAGGCAATCTGATCCATTGACATTACCAGTATTGGATCTGCCTTTATTTTTTCATATAACTTTTTATAGGCATTGTCGTGTCCTTGACTTATCGGAGAAGGTCCCTGTAATTATCTGTGACTAACAGATCTTGCATTTGCCTGAATGAAGATATGCAGTATACTTTAATATACAGTTTATTCCCACGTACATTTTTTGTACAAGTTAAACATACTTGGTGTTTTCAAGGATTTAAATGGATTTTAATTTTTTTCATAATTTTACCACATTTTAAAACACAAATATCAAAAATTGAATAAATTACAGCTACAACACTGTATTGACTGATAAACCGTAGATTAGATATGAGAGAAAAGATAAGCTAAGATGAAATGAACGAAGACAAACAATTTTCACTACTACTTCAAATCAGTAAATCTTTTAAATTACGGAAAACTCTAACCTGTTTAACGTCTTCTTGAAATAATCTTAGTGCCAGTCTTTGATGAAGTTTGATCTTCTTAGCGTGCCATTTTTGTTCAAGTGCTCTGTGATGATTGAGAATTTGATGTATTACAGCTAAAACGTGACTAGCTCCTTCACTATAATCGGCGGCTGGATTGCCACCTGGTCTATTTTCAAATTTTGTTCCATCTCCCTAATTGGAAATATATTAAAATTATAATGAACGAAAGATAAAAATGATGAAAAACCAAGTGAAAACTGATCGAGATTTATTTCTTCTTAGGATTATAAAAGTAATTATTTTATTTACAACCCTAGTTCGCGAAGTATTTCGCGTATGGTGTCATGGTAACGTAAGAATCCGAAAAAAAGTGTCACTTCGCATATTGTTGTCAATGCACAAACCTTTTTAGAAAAAAAGAGATTTTATACCACTGTGTTGTGTCGAAGTGTCAAAAAATAAGTTGTAACTGTCAGTGAGATTGTGAGCAGGATATAATTAAGTCAATATTTTAAAATCTGGCAACCAAAAATAACATATTCCCCAAAGTTGTCATCTTTTAAACTAATTATTTGATTTTTATGATTTGTTTTGTGAACTATAGATCAATTTTTTTCTGTGCATTGGGACAAATTGACACCTTCTATTGTAGTTACTGTGACCTGTAGAGTGTTACAAATTTCGGATCAAAAACATATTCACCTTTATGGACCACGTATATTTTCAAATTGAACTCTGCATCAAATTTTCAACCATAGTACTGGTACAAAAAAATTGACCTACAATGCACCAAAAAAATTCGTCAAACTCAAATCAGTAGTTCAAAAGTTAACCACTTTCGAAATCACGTCAAATTTTTGTAGGCCGGATTTTGTTGACTTTTCCCACCTGGATATATAATTTACTAATAATGGATCATGAAAAAGTATGGAATAAATACCTTTATTGAAAAACGATAGTATTAGTATAGGCAACCAAACATACACGTGAATTGACAGTTAAAAAGGGACCAAACATAGCTATATCGGAGGTAAAATTAGTCTTTCACCAATTTTTCTCAAAAATAGATATAAATAGGGTACAAATATTAGAAAGAGGCGTTAAAGTCATACCATTTGCGTAAAACCTGCTGGAGTTTGAAGATGTCAAATGTCGGTTGTCACAAAATACAACTATAGGCGTAGGCTCTATTTTGACAAGCTATGACATTTGATAACCCCAAACTTCAGCTGCTTTTACACAAATATAATGACGTCTCTTTTTGATAAGTGTACCATTTTTTTAATACAACTGTAATATTTGATTTCCAAATGGAATTTTTTTTACCTTTCTATAATTTTAATATTGATTTTTGTTTGTAGTTAGGTCGGAGTTTTAAGTATTATAAATGTGTCCTCCATTTTACTAAAAATACAGTTTAAGGAAAAAATATTGTATCTCGTTGGTCAAAGTAATAAATCTCAATCAGGTTTTACACGGTTTTCAAATATTTACAAACAATACCTATTTCTTACTCATTTAAACATTTCAAAACTGACACGTATTTGGTATTCAAAACGAGATAATTGAAATTTTGTAATACTTAGCAGCTTCATTAAATTTTATTTCCAAAAGATTCATATGGGTGAAAACAATGACTAAAAGTAGTTAAAAAAATGTACCTAGAGCCTATATAAAAAGAAAATCATCTAGACTGTCATCAAAAAGTCAAGAACTGTCTGGAACAAAAGTAAAAAAACGGGGACAGTTGACGTTAGTTTTTAGTTTTTGAAGTATTAGACATTTGTGTTCTGTGTTTTAAAAGTCAAACGTTAATAGTATTTAATATATTTGCAAAAGGAAGGAATTAAAGGCAGAAAAGGAGTAACAATGTAAAATTAAAAGTCGTAAACGGAAAACAAACCGGAATGGCGGAAAATTCTTAACGCCATGATTTTGTAGCTTTTCGCCATCTGCCTCTTGAATGCTTTCAGGTTTCACGTAAAAAAACGTCAGTATATGTCACAAAGTTTTTGTTACATCTACTCACTTTTAGTTTATTTGGTAAGCGACGAACACATTTTTTTTGAGAGTTTTGAGTGTCATTAATTTTGAAATGTATTAAACAACCATGATAATATAATTTTGTTAAAACTATCTCCCTTGAAAGATTGTTAATGATTTTTTAAATTTTAGACGGATTTGAAAGGCATGCAAACATCAACAATTTTATCTGAAATATTAGTAAAAATTTCACAAAAAGTCGTTAATATTTTGGTTTTAAAAGATAGAGAAAGTTGTATTTACATGTTTTTTTTCCTTCCCAGGCTGATTGCAGACCTGAACTAAGTGGTCCAACTGATAAAGTAGTTTCTTACTGGTACTATGAACCTGTCACCAAAAACCAACACCTTCAATATAATATTTATTCTACATACAACTAGAGTATATTAAATTGAGAGAAAATATACAAAAATATCATTCTATTGAGTATTTAGATTTATTTTTAACCATGCACAAATTATCAGAAAAGAGGGAGCAAAAAATATTACGCAAATAGATAAACATAAACATAAATTCGAATGATCGTCATTGAAAATGTGACGTCAACACAGTTATTCGTTTGCTGTTTCAACCCACTGTCAATCAGTATGTTCTGTCACAATTTTACACATACGACTCGTTGATTATTTAAATATAAAACCTAACGGTAGCCTGAGTTGACATTGCCAGCATTAGTTATGTATTTTCTTAAACTCTCCAACTTTGTTTGGAAATTAGCCAGGTCTAGTATAGTTTCCTATATCTCTAAGATCTATCGTCTGGTAGCCTGTTGCTTTCGCATACTTTGGGTGATGTATGTATGTATTTTGGGGTAACATTCACTGAGACCTAAAAGATCTATTATTGTGCCCCCTTACTTCTACTTAGTTTCTGAGGAGAGTCTCGGAGACTAGTAGCTCCTTTAGTCCAATTTCCCCGAGGAATTTTAGGATATCTGCAGGCCTCGACTTAGGTAACTGTCCCTCTTCTATCCAGTAGTCTCCCAGGTACCGTGCCCTAGGATTCCGAATTACTGTGCAGTTCGCAAGTATGTGGATGGGGGTTTTCTCTTCCATTCCACAAAATCTACAATCTTCTTCCTCCACTATTTTGAGCTTTTTAAGGTGCCCATTCAGGCGACAATGTCCCGTTAGGATTCCTGTTAAAACTCTTAGTGCAGTTTTGCTTTGACTTATGCATTCATTTGATCTCAACGGGTTGTAGCCACCAATCAGAATCTTCGATTGTCTAAGCCCTACTAGATCTTTCCAATGATCAGATCTTCTCTTTTCTTCGGCTTTACCTATTTCTTCCAATATTACATTGGAGCTGATTCCGCAAAAGGGTTCCGGCCCCCAAAAGGGTATTTCAGTCCCCCTCTTCGCTAGTTCATCTGCTATTTCGTTTCCTTCTATTCCAGTGTGTCCTGGAATTCACAGTAAGGTGATTATATTGTTCTCGCCTAGTTCATTAAGTTTGCCTAGGCATTCCCACACCATTTTGAAACTGATTACATAAGAACTCAGCGCTTTAATGGCTGCTTGACTATCAGACATTATGATAATCCTTTGCCTTCTATATCCTTTGTCAATATTGACCTGGGCACACTGTCTTATTGCGTGAATTTCCGCTTGAAAGATACTTGGGGTTTTCTCCAAGCTTTCAGAGTGTTTGGTTCCTGGCTCGTACACTCCTATCCCAGTTCCTTCTATTGCTTTTGAGCCGTCTGTGTACCATTGAGTGGCATTATTTCCAAGTCTGGTAATGGTATTTGGATACCATTCCTTCTTGTTGCTTAATTCCGTGATAATTTGGGTGATAACAAGAACTATTTGCACTATTTTTTTGAAAATACATTAAAATTCTACCTCTTTTCTGTTTTAAAACGTAAAAAATAATTAGTTAAATTATGTAAACCTGGTGTCCACCTAATTTTGTTATAACTTGTTCTGCTTTTATTGCTTAAAACTAAAAACCAAAGAATATAGACGCTTATAGAAGAGCAGGCCAATGTGTAAGACTAAGAAGTTTCGAACTGACTCAGATGAACAAGGAAGTAGCATTCGATATTCTACTGTATCGATACCTTACGTTTCGATACTTTCAAGTGTATCTCGCAACCATACTACATAGGAAGACGTTTTGTAGTCGGGAAGTGAAAAGAGAAATCGCGTGGCTGAAAAATAGGAGTGGAGCACGTGGGATTGGCGAGTAAAATAGGAGTGGAGCACGTGGGATTGGCGAAAAAAATAGTAGTGGAGCAAGTGGCATCAGCGAGCGAACAAGCTGTCAACTCGGATTTTGAGTTTTGTTAGTTAGCGACTGTGGCCAATCATAACTAAAAGATCTGTTAGTCATCAGCCACTTAACTAACCTCCCCTAAAACCTGTTACTCTATAAGTGTCTATATTCGTTGCTAAAATTAATGAATGTGGGAAGATATTAGGATTACATAATTTATCAATATGTTATTGAAGGAATAGACCCAGACACCTGGCATTCTTAAATTTATTTGATAATTTTATTATTACGTTCGTCGTTTCTGGGTCCTTTTCCGATTCTTCAATACTGGTGGGTAAATTATGGCAAACTTGTAACATCAGATCCAGTCCGTTCAATAAAGACTGATAAGAATTATATACCTAACATATAGATCACGTTAATATTTCGAAAATACCACATGATTTATGATTATTATTGAAAATGGAGAAAATATTGTTAAAATTCCAACGAAAAAAATGGGTTATACATAAAATATAGGTTGTACTTCGTTAAATCGTTATATTTTTATATAAATGAGATCCTTATTTGAAAAACAAAAATACACAGGATGATTTATTAAACAATCACTTCATTATTTGAAATTTTCCCAAATAAATTAACAGAATTAAGAGGAATAAAAAATTCAGGATGATAACAAAACTCTTTATAGGATTTTATTTAATAAATATTCATTTAAAGGGGAACACCTTTTTTTTCTCTTCTATCTTTTACTACTAATTGCGTCATAAAGCAGAAATTGCATTTAAAAAAAAATTTTAATGAAAGGGGGACAGCATTTTTTTCCTCGCCATCTTTTACTACGAATTGCCTCATAAAATAGAAACTTTATTTAAATTCACTTTGAAAGGTAATAAACCCATGAATTTGTAAAATTTTCCAGATTATGATCTGTCATTTGAGAAATACAGGGTGATCCATTCAATCAAACGTACCTGTAAATAAACCCCCATAAAATAGAATCTCAATTTAAAATTCACGTTTAACGGTGGTCAACTGGATTATTTTCCCAAAATTATATATAATATTTAATATAAATGAATGAAAGTTGGTTTATAAAAATATAGAGTGATCCATATTACAAAAATCCTACAATTATTACTATAAATACGTTAATAAAATTGAATAAAATGTTAGTTTAAAATTCACTTTCAAAAACCGACAATCAGATAATTAATTCTTCCAAAGTAAACAATAAAATTGATTTATATAAATACAGGGTGATCCATCTAATAAAATAAAAATTTAATATGAAATTATTTTCAAAATTGAACAACCAAGGCTTCTTTTTCAATTTTCCGAAATAAAAAAACCAGATTGATTCATAAAGATATAGAGTGACCCACAAAATTAAATTCCTCCATCTATTACTGCAAAATTCACTTGAATATTGGACATCCTAAGCAGCTTTTTTAAAATTTTCAAAATAAATAGCCAAGTTGGTTTATAAAAATACAAAGTGATCCATATAAGAAAATTTTCCTATCTATTATTGCAATTACTTTAATTACCCCATAACATTTTAAATTTCTCTTAAAAATTGGACATCTCCAGCATTTTAATTTTTTTAAATAAATAACCAGCTTGATTTACAAAAATACAAAGTGATCCATACAAGAAAATGTTCTTATTTATTGTTGAAAATATTTCATTTACCCCATAAAATATAAAATGAATACACAATCCCTTCAAAATTGGGGACCTCAAGAATATTTTATTTTAATTTCCAAAATCAATAACCTAATAGATTTATAATAATACCGGGTGGTTCATATAAAAAGATTCTTCTATCTATTATTGCAAAACATACAATTTTATAATATTCACAATAAAAATTTTAAAACTCCCTTTAATACTTCCTTATCCTCAATTTTTTTCGTATTCTATAACCCATTTTTTCATTTGAACAAACAATTTTAACAAATTAATTAAAGCCGATGGAAAAAAATTACCTCTGTATATGCTTGACACATAGATTCGTATAAATTTTGATGTTGGTGTATCGAATTTTCCAACATCATAATCTCTGAGGGAATATTTCCCGTTTCCGATGCGGATTTCCATGAAGGCACATTCTCCACATATTGTTCGGCCTTATGGTGAAAAATCACAGACAATGCCAACACCGCAGTTCTAAAAAATACATGAATAAGTAGAAAACATTCACTTACAAGATATTGATTTACCTTTCGTCTAATCCAGCCGCAAAATCTTTCCACGTACGATCCAACCGTCCGGCTACCGAGCGAATATGCGACGCGGCGTAATGACCGCCTTCGATAAGACGCGACGCGACCGAAAGTATCCGATTTATATTAACGTAAACGTTCATGGAACTCATGGTGAAATGCTGGTGTTCTTCTTGAAGCTGCTTTGCTAACTGGTAAGTGTGGCCTATTTCTACGTAATTAAGAAGGAAGACGTCTTTGTTATGGCAGATCCACTCAAACATCTAAAATAATACAATGAAAATTGTGCAAAAATGAATAAAACTTCAACTTACTTTTTCACAATCCTGTTCGAATAACCGCAACTGAAAGCACTGGTCTAATTTGAGCTTTTTATGGTGCCACAGTTGTAGAAGGTGCTGTTGTGAAGAGTGTACTGCCTCTAAATTTTGTAAAACTAAGTTTTTGGTACCTAATAGCTCTGAATTTGTATTGCTAGGAGATTCTGGTTCTCTAACTCCGCCTCCCCCACCGCCGCCACCTCCTCCCCCTCCACCACCTTGGCCCGTGTCTAGGCCACAAGACTTTTGTAACAAACGCTGACCTACAATAATTTCAAATTTATTTTAAAGGGATATTTTAAAGGGAGAATGTTACTGACCTAATAAATCAATGTCGTCCACTGGGGCTTTCATGATTTTCTTTTTCATTTCATTGTGGAGATCGATTTTATGCTTAGCACCACTCACATCGTCAGCAAAATCGTTTCTAGCCAAGTCTTCCTAAAATTAATTGATAAAAATGGATTGTTTGGTAATGAGGTGATCTTGGTCTAGTACCAAGACCTAGAATTGCAAGATTTAGACAAGATCAAGTTCGAGCATGCAAAAATCATGAGATATTGCAACTAAATTGGGTATTGCTAACTAAAATATTTTAGTTATAACAAATAATGTGCTTGCGTTTAGATTATTACATTATTGTTAACATAAAATGCATAGATTGTAGTAGAAATGCTTACCTGTAAGTCATCCAATCGATCTAAAAGGTCAGCTGCCTGCCAAGCAAATTCTTCAATAGCCAACCTAACTTCAAGCCAATGAGCATGATCATAAGACAAAACTCCTTCTAAATCAGATGTTAGTTGACTGCTGTCTATTATTTTTGTCAGTGCTTCAATGCTTATCATGTTAGTCTGGAAAAAAAATCAAATAAATCTCAACATAATTTCATTAACACCAATTCAAATAGAGGTTGACACAAGGTCACCTCCATACAAAGAGTTTACTGAACGAGGTAGACAAGAAACTTTTAAGCAGGTTATGGAAACTGAGTAAGAAGCATTTGAAGACAGTTAACGACCTGGTAACTTGTAACTGTACCCAGAGGAAATATCTACATAAAATGGGATAAGATAAGATAAGTGAAAATGTGATCTGAGGGATGAAACACCTATTCACATACTTTGTTTCTGAGATAACTTATAAGGACTTGGACCGTAATAGAACTATTAGAACTACTTAGAGTCCACCCAGTTAAACTCGTGGCCTGTATAGAAGACACGAAGCTTCTGGAATAGATGTAAAGAAAATTGGAAATGGTACAAGTAGAGAGATTCGATTCAATTCAAGTGCCTGGGCTGTCGAGCACAATCGGATCAAATGAATGAATACCGGCCAATAGCTTTAACAACTCAACTGAAGACTACAAAAAAGTGAGTCCCACTTAGATATCCAATTCAACGTCAACCAAAGAGTATAAACCGGTATTTGAGATACTTTGTCAACAGTTTTACTTAAATTAAAGGACAATTAAGAAATGAAGGTGAAGGTTTAAGGAAGGAGAAAAACTACTAAGATATTTAAACATAAATTGTGATCATAGTACTAGGGTTAATATCAGAAGTAATAAAGAAAGACAAAACGACCACAATGAGAATTATATACTTGAAGAAATAGTGTGATGGATTATAAAAGAATGTGATAAGAAATGTGTCGGTAAATAAATGGCATGCGGATAATTTGTTTGGCGCATTTATTATTAGACATTACTTATACAATTGAAGTGTTCACAATTGGAAACAATATTACTAATTAAGATCCATAGAAAGCAATCATTCAGATACTGAGAACCGTTAGTTTTTTTTTTTGTAAAAGTATCTCAACAAGTCTTGTTACCGTAAAATATCAATTTGTAACAAACAAAAAGTATACATAATTTGATAAACATTTAATTTATATTTAAATAAAAGTTGCTATTGATATGATACAGTAACGAATTATGATGTTCTGGGGATAAAAATATGTAAATATGACCTACACAGGTTTTATATAAATTTTAATCACAGAAATGTTTAGTTTTGATGGTTAATCTCTTAATTCGTTATAAACATTTCTTAACTCCTTGAAGAGCAAATTCAAAACAATAAAAAAGCACTGATATCAAATGTTCAAGAGACTGTGTACTGTGTCATAGATTCACATTTATTGATGGCAAGTTCTTTGATTTTAAAATGAAAATTTTCATGTATAAATCTGGTCAAAACTTTTTATTTTTATATAAATATTCTCTGACATTATACAGCATCATCCCGAAAGTCTGCACCAAATCGGAAACTTCTTTATTATGGGTTTTTCGATAAAAAGTTATTCCTCATAAAAGTTTGTACATCCCCTAAAAATAAAAATGTAACATCAATATGTGGCGAAAGACACGTAGTATACGAGGTGCATTCGAAAATTTGATTTTGAGTCAGGAGTAAAGTGCCCTCACTAAAAAATACATAAAGATTTGAAGTCATGCCATCTAGGAGAAATTTTAATTTTTTCCAATTTTTTTAAAGTGGTGGCTGTAAGAAAAAAGATTTGCTTTAAATGATAATTAAACGGCATCTTGTATACAACAGTTTATTTAAAAGAGCTTGTAATTTACAAATTGCCCAATTATTGTGCTAGTTATGGTCAATTTTTTTTATTCATTAGAAATTTTTGGTGCAAATTTCCTTTGGATTTTTTGTTGACACAAAAAATTGCTCAAAACAAGTCAGTATCTTAACAATAATATAATTGAGGTCCTAAACATCTCAGTATGAAGTCCATTTCCCATTTGGTGCGGACTTTGGGGATGACACTGTATATTTAGATGGGAAATAGTATTGAGCATGATTATAGTTAAAAAATAAATATTTCTCACCTCAAACTTATATTTATGCGATCCAAGTGATGTTCTTTGCTTCTGCCAAAAATTATCAGGTTTAACTATAAGCGCCTGATGGATAGTGCCCGGCGGGAAGTTCTCATGTAATGCCTTCAGAATTGGTTTAACAGTAGACCATGTGGATCCTCTCATATCCACAAGGACTGTAAAACCTAGACCGCGGGCTTCATCACTGTAATAAAAACAAATGTGTTATTTAATCTAATAGGAATACATAATAATATCAGCATGGCAAAATCAATGAAGTCACTTTATAATATCAAGATATTATTTATTCTATGGCCCTTTACAAAATATGTCCTGCTGCCACTGTACCAGTGTCAGTATTGAATCACCTCAGTTTGTGTTTGTCGTGATTTCGGTATGTATTCTTATTCATAAAGTGACTTATACAGATTGCGTAAATTACATCCGAACCGTCCGGATTACACAAGTACGACAGAAAAACAGCTGAATAATTCAGCTAACATAATTTTTAAAAACTTGACAATACCGTAAGTTAAGGGTTTATCAGAAATAATTAAGAAAATTGGTAATCAATTCAATATTCGAACTAGCTTCAAATCTAACAATACGTTGAGATCTATACTAACAAAAACGAAACCAAAAAATGAAAAACAATCTTCAAAAAACTGCATATATCAGATATCTTGTGAATGCGACAAATTCTATTTAGGTGAAACATCTAGACCATTGAAAGTCCGAATAAATGAACATAAACAGTATATCAAAGATAGGGAGTTCTTTAAGTCAGGTATTTGCAAACATGCTTGGGAAGAGGGGCATAAAATTCAATGGGATTCGACAAAAATAATATTGAAAGAGCCCAATAATAAAAGACGAAAAATCAAAGAAAGTGCTTTAATACAACTAAATTCAGTTAAAAGTGTAGCTAGTATTTCAGCATAATGTAGTCAAATTTGGTTACCAATGTTAGAAAGAGAAATTTCCAATAATCAATTACCTGCGTTATCAGGATAGCATCATAAGTTTTTATCCAGGTTTTCTTATGATTTATCTTTGGAATGGTTGTTAATCGATACACACTTCAATACACAAAATCACCAAACTGAGTTATACATATTTTGAAAACAAAAATAATCATACACAAAAAAGTAACAACAAACGCGGTTTTATTAACAAAATTTCCAAAATAAGCGAAAAAAAGCGCTATCCCAATAAAAACCGTTCCTGGAACGTGCACTTCACTGGATTCCATTTCTAGTGGACTACATATCGTTAGAATGTCATAAAATAAAATATTTTATTTCACATTTTACCAGAGGTGTGATCTACTATGAATGGACCTTAATAAAATTTGACAACAAAGTTTTGTAGTCTTAAACTTCAAAATATTATTGATTGTCTAGTTGTCAAATTTTTTCGTTGTGTCAAAAAGGGACCAAAAAATTATTTCTATACTATAAATAGTTAATCTTGACAACGGTAGCTGGAACGCTACCGAAACGTCGAAATAGAAAATAAAAAACATTATTGTGGTTTGATTCCCAAAAAAATAAGAAAAAAGAATAAGTAATGCCACAAGGAACTTACAGAAGATAAATATTATATTATTTTCTTTGTCAAAATTGACGTGATTTATTTTGTAAAGTATTCACAGTGAGTTTAATTTGCAATACAAAAATTGTAGTTTTCTTGAAAAAATTGTATTTGTCCATGAGTTAATATTAATTACATAGATATTGAAAAGACGTCCCAAGTTCATTGAATTGTTTAATAATGGAAATACTAAAAAATTCCAAGACATTTGGAAATATCGTGCAACCAATCAATGATAAACTTTCTAAGTAGGGGTGGCAGTGATTGCGTATTTGTTGAAACTAACGAACCGTTTTCGAAGACACAAACACATACATTTCCGAAGCAGCTAATGAAGTGTGATTTTGTACCAGGGGTATCCTTAATACGATATGACGTTCTCCCATAAATAGGAAATTTGAATTCAATTTACCAATTTTTCTATAAAACTGGGAAAAAAAACTTGTAGGTTTTATACACCCCAAGATTTTTATTTCGTGTACTCTAGTGGAAAAAATATGCTTTATACACTGCCTGAAAAAAATTCGGCTACCAAAAATCTGACACATTTTCAAAAGTAGTTATTTCTTGAACCAATCATTTGATTTTGATGATTCTTTTGTGGATTGAAATTCAATTCTTTGGTAGCGTTATATTGTGACATCATGTTGGCCACAATTAACGACAACCAACCATACCATGTTCAGCTAAACTGGGATGGGTTGGAAGCATGCAGTCGGGAAGGAACGTTGGTGTGGTACACGAATCGAAGACTGACATTGGAACAGGAGCTGGAGTCCTTGGTGCTAGACCCAGGTGCAATATCCATGCAATCTTGTATCTGTATTCCAGGCAGAAATCTACGCTATCGACATGTGTTTGCAATTGAATAAAGAAAGGGGTTATAGAGGTCAAAAGATCCTTATACTCTCTGATAGTCAGGCAACACTAAAATCTTTAGCATGTCCCCAGATCACATCTAGACTGGTCTGGGACTGTCTACAAAAACTATTAACCCTGGCTAACCATAATAGAGTTACTCTTAGGTGAGTTCTGGGGCACAAGGGCATTGTAGGAAATGAAAAGGCAGACATCCTAGGAAAGCTAGGGTCTCAGACTGCATTCACTGGTCCTGAACCAGTATTTGGGATATCCAAAACTGCTGCACTTGGTTGTACTAAACCTTAGCAGGGGCAAGGTAAGGATAGTGACGGGTTTACTCACCGGTCACTGTACCCTCAGGAGGCACATGCATACAATCGGTATATATAGGGAGGAACCTATCTGTCGGTTGTGCATGGAAGAGGAGGAAATAGCTTCTCACATTATCTTCGATTGTGAAGCATTACCTCATTGGAGGTATAGCCTCCTAGGACTAGAACATCCAAGGAAGGATTTCTTCAAGAAGGACCTAGTGAAAAGACTGTTGAGCATGATAAGGGCCACTGATTCACTGGTCTCTTCACATAAACGGCACAACCAAGAGCAAAAAAGCCTAAAGGCTAAGGTGCCGAGGACTCTAAACCTCTGGCTGGTGGAGAAATACATAAATGTGAAGATGTTTTGCACTAAAAATTCAAAACACCCTGAACCAATTATCCTAATTTTTAACAGCTGTGTATATAAAATAAACAACCGTATTTGCAAACGGACGCGACGCTTGAAATCAACGAATTTTTTCAACAATTACACGGTTATTCAAGCACTACGATTCTAGTTCCTTCCTACAAGTAAAAAAAAAGAAAATGAAACAAATCATTGTTTCTATTCGCAACTGCCATTGTTATTAAGACGGGATAAATAGCCTAGTTTTTATGTAGTTGCCCAACTTCTTGTTTATGAGAAAAAAAAATCTAGTGAATCGAGATTCAACAGTTAATTATATTCTCGACGTTGATTATGTGTAAAATGTATACAAAATGAACAGAATTTAGTGATGAATGAATCAAAGAAACCGTAAAATATTTGCAAATAATTTGCATTGAATACATTTTCGAAAATCTATGAATTAATATAAATTAATATCTTCAATACAAGTACTTTTATTTTTAACACTTGAACAGGATAAACCAAGTTTGTTATTGAGTAGATTTATTCAATTAGCTTTCCTAATGGCTGAAATAATATATTACGATGATTTGTGCTCTCAATAAATATGAAAAGTAATAAGTGTCTATTTTCTAAAAGATGGAAATAATTCAGTTCCAATCATTAGTTTAGATCCTTTTCAGAATCATAAAAATATACTTCAACTATTTCAAGACATAACCACAAATTATCCAGATTAATAACATTTTCATCATGAAACACAAACAATACAATCAAATTGTTAATAAAATAAAATCTTTTCTATTTTTTTTTACAATTTGACAGGGTAGACAATACAATTTTTAATTTTAGACTAAGCAATTTGAATTGTTCCAAAACTTGAACCAAAAATTGCGCAAGAAATTGGCTAATCTAAAATGACCTTAACAGGTGTTTATTGGATATTACAGAGTTGTACTCAAAATTGACGAAATAATTTAATAGTAACTCTAGGTATAAGTACTATTGAAAAATAAATAATTTCAAGTGCCACAATTTTTAATTTTATAAAAGAAAACTTGTGGTGAATGACTTGGAATATAAAATTGTGTACTATAACATATTATAACATCCTTAACCATTGTAAACAAACTTTTACTATCGATTTGACATATAAGAATCATGTGATGGAAGGCCCGTCTTTCTTCCTGTTATTTTTTATGTCTCTGTTATGACCTGATAATTTTTTTTCTTGTTCCAGGAGCTCACCTATTTGGAATATCGTAGCTGTGCCTTAACAAGATCTTATCAATAAACGCAGAAAGATTATTATCCATTGGCCTCCAATTCGCAGGTAGAAAAACAAAAACCTGGTTATAGTTCTTCCAATATAAATTTTTTATAAATTCGAATATTGTGAAATAATGTTAATCTAGTATATCAATTTAAATAAAAAAAATTAACCTGCATACAAAATTCATAAAATTTGTAATACAATAATAAAGCGTTTTCCTCTAGAACACCATACTTTAAAGGTGGGTGTATATCCTCATACAGTTTTAATTATAATATAATTACCATTACTACTATTTTCTTACATATTAAGTTAAAATGTATTTTATTTTATATATTTATTCATGTAATAAAACCGTAAGGTTTGTTTGAATAACAAATAAATGAATAAACACTTAACAACATCGTGCGTATCAAACCAAGTTTCGTCTAAATAAATTATAGTTCTATTTGAATCACGGTACCCTTTTATTTTGCGCAAATACTCCTGTCGAAGTTCAGCGATACGCCGAGATTCCATTATTACCATTCGATTATCTAACTTCTTATATTTAAATCCACAATTCAATAATCCCGCGCATCACCTTGGACTGTCGTTTCAAATGGTCTCCAAAATGCCATTCTAATTAATTATATTATAAAACTTACCCTAACGTCTACGAACAAATAAATATTATATTAATATCAATTCACTGACGCGACCTAACCACTACACCATCAAAAAGGTATTATATTAATGATACCTTTCTACACTAGATCACCTACACTTTCCTATAAATACCTATAACAATTCACTAAACTCACTCAATAGATATTATATTAAATATTTCTTTAAAACAAAGTTCACACCCGACACTGAATGATACTAATGGATTATAAGCCGAACCACAACACAACCCCCCCGAACACCCTCAAGACCGTAGAATTTTTTCTGCGAAAATCGTCAAAGGGAGTATACCTCGGTTATTTCGTTATATTACGATGAATACTGCAGTTGATGATTGGTTGTTTCGAAGTCTTGACTGCACGTGCATCTACGTTGCCAACTCTTCAAAATTTTCTTAAATATAGTAACATAGGTATATAAAGTGGTTTTAATTAATTTTTCTTTTTTCAGTAATTTCAAGCGATTTATTTTAATGTTTACTAATAAATTTACATTATGTATTTTTTTAAAAATATTTCCAAACTAGGTTTCTTATAACATCACGAACTAACACTTTACTGAAGTAAGAGGAACATTTGTGTAGCGAGCCTAACAATTTTAGAAAATCTGACAACATTGCTTTATTTTATGGTCATTACACTGACAATAGTTAGAGTATACGTGTTTTGAGAAATATTAATGTACAGTTTTGTGATTATGACCTGTAGATATTTGTTTTAAGTATGGTTTTGGTTCTGTAATAACCGTCTTCGAGGTTTGTATTTGTGAAAGTTGTGAAAATGACTGAACGTTGTACTAAACCATTAAGTCTAAACGAAAAAAGGATTATTTTGAACTTTTTTCGGTATGTACAAAAATAAAATTGCATGTCGTTAAATACGCCTTTTTTAATGCTTAGTGTTTGCAAAATAGTGTTGGCAACATTATAGAAAAATGTGGGAAAATCGACTATGTATCGGATGGTCCAATAAGCCGATCTCCCGGCTATATATCGAAAACTATTCATGTTATAACTTTGGGAGAAAAAATTCCTTAGTATAAGTAGCCAAGAGAAATCGCTGGAAAAAATTTTCAAGTTTCTATGTTAACCGCTAGGGGGCGTAACCTGTGAAGAAAATTTAAAAACCAGTTTTTTGTGAAATATGCCCAATTATACCAAGTGTTAAATAACTAGAAAGAGGTCTAAATTCCGCACACATTTGCTTGAGTATTTTTTGTTTAATTTTTTTCAAATAAAGTTTGGTGGAGAGGGGCAAAGTGTTTTGTCTTCTTTGATTGCTACAAATTTTCAAAATATATCAACATATATTCGGAGTTTTAATATCAATTAATATTAATTTACGGCGTGGCCAAATCCAGTAACTTTTTGTTTCATACGTTTTATATGTAAATAATAAAAAATGTTTATTTATATCTATAAAGCAAAGAGGCGCCATATCGGGAGGGGCCTAGGGGGCAGCACAAAAACAAATCCGCCACTGGCAGTAAGAACTATCACGAAGTGTCTCTTACATTACATCCTTTTTCACGTATTTTTCCTTCTTGACCTAATCTCAGTTAAAAATACATGTCTCGTTATTCAAATTTCCGGGAATAAAAAGGATGTTCGCGTCATAATAACTAGAATAGATCATGTTTAAATAAACCAGCGTGTAAAAATTAATAGTTCGTGCAATTTGACAAGCATCACAAAAAATACAAAATTCAATAATATTATTCTTGTTAATAGTATTTATTTTTTCAGAAAATTAATCAGAGTTGGTTAAAAATTTAAAATGGTGTATAATAGGGAATTCAAACAATATATTTTGTTTAGAAAACGACATAGTTTTTTAAAGGTAAAATTTGTCAAAAAAATTTACGTATTTTAAATAGGTTTTTTGAGATACGTAATCTTAAATATCCTGTAGTTTGCCTTTTAGACCAGGGTCGATAATTTTTGAAACAAAAAAAAAAATAGTAGGATGAAGCTCATCAGATCATTTTTAATTCCATTTTTATAATATTAAGTTGAATGTGGTCGGTTTGCTGTAAAATGCCATCTGATGTAATCCTATCATAAAGCAATTATAAAGTAATTACTTCCTTGGATGTGTCCCGTGAGTACCAACTAACTCTCTCTCTAAAAAAAGATCCTAAAACAAACTCTTCAATTTGCATTTTTTCCACCATGACGGAAAAATGTAAATTTAATGGTAATTCATAAATACGTTTATTTTAAAAAGTGTGTCATCTTTTGGTATTTTCGTTATTTTAATTTGATATCAATTCACTTTCATTGAAACTGAAAGTGGAATTTTAATTATGAATTCAACAGGTGTTACATACCGAGCTTAATTCATTCAATTTTTTAATAACTGTAAGTTTGCGGTTTTTCAACATCGACTTTATAGTCGACAGTTTTACCTCTACTGTATGCGCATTTCCCAATGAATCACCCTCTGTAATGAGTCCGCCCGACCGACAACCATTCGTCAAGCCGGTCCCAGACACTACGCTTGCTTGATCTCCCACACGATGCCGTAGTATAGCAAACGTACACGTAGTTTACTTCGAACAACTACGGCATCCTTTACTTCGTGCTAGTTTCCGACCAGCGCCGGGAGCATGACGAAGGACGAATATTTGCCAAAGTTAACTTCCCACACGCTACGCGAATAAGTCCAAATACCAAATGTTTGCCAAATACACGTAGTGTCTGGGACCGGCTTAAGACGAATAAATTATGATAGCCAGATCCATCTACAAAGGATGTACCTTACACCTTGTTTCTAAACTGAAATGTGGTGGAACGTCTAGGAAAAACGAGTAAATATTTGTAGGTATACTCGGTATATTTCTTCTACTCCAGACTTGCTTCCTGATTTAAATAATGAACAATAACATTAACGTTTCTTTCTACTTTGATCACACATTTTAGCACGACACAGCTTGCACGCTATTGAGTGGTTTACATATCGCTGTACTTGTCTAGTAAATCTAAATAATAGGCGTCCATTGTATAAATATAATATTAGAATTCGACTGGAGCTTCTTAATTCTCATCTTGCTTAACTAATTCTGAAAAACTTGAAACATTGCTATGCAATGAAGTAAATTTTATAAATATGGTTAGTAACCTAATTAAATTCCTCTCTGCATCTCCCTTAATGCTTTGAAATATCGACTCAAAATGTAAAATTTTCCCCTGGAACCAAAAACACTCATAACTCGACTAATTGGAAAGATGGAACGTTCTAGTGTTCACCAATCGATTCAGGGGAACATTTTACATATAGACATGAATCTTGAGTTTATATTTCAACCCATTAAGGGAGATAGCAGAGAGCAAATTAAATCGTGAAAAAACTGAAAATCCACTTTCTGAAATTTTATGTATCCATAACTCGACTAATTAAAGAGATATAACATTCTAGTCTTCACCAATCGATTCAGGGGAACATTTTAAATGTAGATGTGAATTTTGAGTTCATATTTCCAAGCTTTTAAGGGAGATAGCAGAGAGCAAATTAAATAGTGAAAATATTCGAAAATCCAATTTCTGAAACTTTATGTATCCATAACTCGACTAATCGGAGAGATAGGACGTTCTACTCTTCACCAATCGATTCAGGGGAACATTTTACATAGCAAGGGGTAGGTATGGAAATATTTCGCGAATTAAATTGCTCTCTGTTATCTCCTTTGATACTTGTTAATATCGACTCAAAATTCATATCTACATGTAAAATGTTCCCCTGAATCGATTGGTGAAGACTAGAACGTTCTATCTTTCCAATTAGTCGAGTTATGAGTATTTTTGGTTTAAAAAAGTGGATTTTCGAAAATTCCATTACGTTATTTGAAGGCGAATGAATGATTTTATAAAAAAACAGATTGTGCCAGTCGATTTTTCGTAGCAAAAAACCCCCGGTTACCAATTTATAGCCAAATTCATGTCGCAAAAATTTTTTGTTGTTGGAAATTTTGAAGCAAGGGGTAGGTATGGAAATATTTCGCGAATTAAATTGCTCTCTGTTATCTTCCTTAATGCTTGGAAATATGAACTCAAAATTCACATGTACATGTAAAATATTCCCCTGAATCGATTGGTGAAGACTAGAACGTTCTATCTCTCCGATTAGTCGAGTTATGGATACATAAAGTTTCAGAAATTGGATTTTCGAATATTTCCACGATTTAATTTGCTCTCTGCTATCTCCCTTAATGCTTGGAAATATGCACTCAAAATTCACATCTACATGTAAAATGTTCCCCTGAATCGATTGGTGAAGACTAGAACGTTCTATCTTTCCAATTAGTCGAGTTATGAGTATTTTTGGTTTAAAAAAGTGGATTTTCGAAAATTCCATTACGTTATTTGAAAGCGAATGAATGATTTTATTAAAAAACAGATTGTGCCAGTCGATTTTTCGTAGCAAAAAAACCCCGGTTACCAATTTATAGCCAAATTCATGTCGCAAAAATTTTTTTTTGTTGGAAATTTTGAAGCAAGGGGTAGGTATGGAAATATTTCGCGAATTAAATTGCTCTCTGTTATCTTCCTTAATGCTTGGAAATATAAACTCAAAATTCACATGTACATGTAAAATATTCCCCTGAATCGATTGGTGAAGACTAGAACGTTCTATCTCTCCGATTAGTCGAGTTATGGATACATAAAGTTTCAGAAATTGGATTTTCGAATATTTCCACGATTTAATTTGCTCTCTGCTATCTCCCTTAATGCTTGGAAATATGAACTCAAAATTCACATCTACATGTAAAATGTTTCCCTGAATCGATTGGTGAAGACTAGAACGTTCTATCTTTCCAATTAGTCGAGTTATGAGTATTTTTGGTTTAAAAAAGTGGATTTTCGAAAATTCCATTACGTTATTTGAAAGCGAATGAATGATTTTATTAAAAAACAGATTGTGCCAGTCGATTTTTCGTAGCAAAAAAACCCCGGTTACCAATTTATAGCCAAATTCATGTCGCAAAAATTTTTTTTTGTTGGAAATTTTGAAGCAAGGGGTAGGTATGGAAATATTTCGCGAATTAAATTGCTCTCTGTTATCTTCCTTAATGCTTGGAAATATAAACTCAAAATTCACATGTACATGTAAAATATTCCCCTGAATCGATTGGTGAAGACTAGAACGTTCTATCTCTCCGATTAGTCGAGTTATGGATACATAAAGTTTCAGAAATTGGATTTTCGAATATTTCCACGATTTAATTTGCTCTCTGCTATCTCCCTTAATGCTTGGAAATATGAACTCAAAATTCACATCTACATGAAAAATGTTCCCCTGAATCGATTGGTGAAGACTAGAACGTTCTATCTCTACTATTAGTCGAGTTATGGATACATAAAGTTTCAGAAATTGGATTTTCGAATATTTTCACGATTTAATTTGCTCTCTGCTATCTCCCTTAGGGGTTGGAAATTTAAACTCAAGATTCATATCTACATGTAAAATGTTCCCCTGAATCGATTGGTGAAGACTAGAACGTTCTATCTTTCCAATTAGTCGAGTTATGAGTATTTTTGGTTTAAAAAAGTGGATTTTCGAAAATTCCATTACGTTATTTGAAGGCGAATGAATGATTTTATTAAAAAACAGATTGTGCCAGTCGATTTTTCGTAGCAAAAAACCCCCGGTTACCAATTTATAGCGAAATTCATGTCGCAAAAATTTTTTTTTGTTGGAAATTTTGAAGCAAGGGGTAGGTATGGAAATATTTCGCGAATTAAATTGCTCTCTGTTATCTCCCTTAATGCTTGGAAATATGAACTCAAAATTCACATCTACATGTAAAATGTTCCCCTGAATCGATTGGTGAAGACTAGAACGTTCTATCTCTCCGATTAGTCGAGTTATGAGTATTTTTGGTTTAAAAAAGTGGATTTTCGAAAATTCCATTACGTTATTTGAAAGCGAATGAATGATTTTATTAAAAAACAGATTGTGCCAGTCGATTTTTCGTAGCAAAAAAACCCCGGTTACCAATTTATAGCCAAATTCATGTCGCAAAAATTTTTTTTTGTTGGAAATTTTGAAGCAAGGGGTAGGTATGGAAATATTTCGCGAATTAAATTGCTCTCTGTTATCTTCCTTAATGCTTGGAAATATAAACTCAAAATTCACATGTACATGTAAAATATTCCCCTGAATCGATTGGTGAAGACTAGAACGTTCTATCTCTCCGATTAGTCGAGTTATGGATACATAAAGTTTCAGAAATTGGATTTTCGAATATTTCCACGATTTAATTTGCTCTCTGCTATCTCCCTTAATGCTTGGAAATATGAACTCAAAATTCACATCTACATGAAAAATGTTCCCCTGAATCGATTGGTGAAGACTAGAACGTTCTATCTCTACTATTAGTCGAGTTATGGATACATAAAGTTTCAGAAATTGGATTTTCGAATATTTTCACGATTTAATTTGCTCTCTGCTATCTCCCTTAGGGGTTGGAAATTTAAACTCAAGATTCATATCTACATGTAAAATGTTCCCCTGAATCGATTGGTGAAGACTAGAACGTTCTATCTTTCCAATTAGTCGAGTTATGAGTATTTTTGGTTTAAAAAAGTGGATTTTCGAAAATTCCATTACGTTATTTGAAGGCGAATGAATGATTTTATTAAAAAACAGATTGTGCCAGTCGATTTTTCGTAGCAAAAAACCCCCGGTTACCAATTTATAGCGAAATTCATGTCGCAAAAATTTTTTTTTGTTGGAAATTTTGAAGCAAGGGGTAGGTATGGAAATATTTCGCGAATTAAATTGCTCTCTGTTATCTCCCTTAATGCTTGGAAATATAAACTCAAAATTCATATCTATATGTAAAATGTTCCCCTGAATCGATTGGTGAAGACTAGAACGTTCTATCTCTCCGATTAGTCGAGTTGTGGATACATAAAGTTTCAGAAATTGGATTTTCGAATATTTTCACGATTTAATTTGCTCTCTGCTATCTCCCTTAATGCTTGGAAATATGAACTCAAAATTCACATCTACATGTAAAATGTTCCCCTGAATCGATTGGTGAAGACTAGAACGTTCCATCTTTCCAATTAGTCGAGTTATGAGTATTTTTGGTTTAAAAAAGTGGATTTTCGAAAATTCCATTACGTTATTTGAAGGCGAATGAATGATTTTATTAAAAAACAGATTGTGCCAGTCGATTTTTCGTAGCAAAAAACCCCCGGTTACCAATTTATAGCCAAATTCATGTCGCAAAAATTTTTTTTTGTTGGAAATTTTGAAGCAAGGGGTAGGTATGGAAATATTTCGCGAATTAAATTGCTCTCTGTTATCTTCCTTAATGCTTGGAAATATAAACTCAAAATTCACATGTACATGTAAAATATTCCCCTGAATCGATTGGTGAAGACTAGAACGTTCTATCTTTCCGATTAGTCGAGTTATGGATACATAAAGTTTCAGAAATTGGATTTTCGAATATTTCCACGATTTAATTTGCTCTCTGCTATCTCCCTTAATGCTTGGAAATGTGAACTCAAAATTCACATCTACATGTAAAATGTTCCCCTGAATCGATTGGTGAAGACTAGAACGTTCTATCTCTACTATTAGTCGAGTTATGGATACATAAAGTTTCAGAAATTGGATTTTCGAATATTTTCACGATTTAATTTGCTCTCTGCTATCTCCCTTAGGGGTTGGAAATTTACACTAGATTCATATCTACATGTAAAATGTTCCCCTGAATCGATTGGTGAAGACTAGAACGTTCTATCTTTCCAATTAGTCGAGTTATGAGTATTTTTGGTTTAAAAAAGTGGATTTTCGAAAATTCCATTACGTTATTTGAAGGCGAATGAATGATTTTATTAAAAAACAGATTGTGCCAGTCGATTTTTCGTAGCAAAAAACCCCCGGTTACCAATTTATAGCCAAATTCATGTCGCAAAAATTTTTTTTTGTTGGAAATTTTGAAGCAAGGGGTAGGTATGGAAATATTTCGCGAATTAAATTGCTCTCTGTTATCTCCCTTAATGCTTGGAAATATAAACTCAAAATTCATATCTATATGTAAAATGTTCCCCTGAATCGATTGGTGAAGACTAGAACGTTCTATCTCTCCGATTAGTCGAGTTATGGATACATAAAATTTCAGAAATTGGATTTTCGAATATTTTCACGATTTAATTTGCTCTCTGCTATCTCCCTTAGGGGTTGGAAATTTACACTAGATTCATATCTACATGTAAAATGTTCCCCTGAATCGATTGGTGAAGACTAGAACGTTCTATCTTTCCAATTAGTCGAGTTATGAGTATTTTTGGTTTAAAAAAGTGGATTTTCGAAAATTCCATTACGTTATTTGAAGGCGAATGAATGATTTTATTAAAAAACAGATTGTGCCAGTCGATTTTTCGTAGCAAAAAACCCCCGGTTACCAATTTATAGCCAAATTCATGTCGCAAAAATTTTTTTTTGTTGGAAATTTTGAAGCAAGGGGTAGGTATGGAAATATTTCGCGAATTAAATTGCTCTCTGTTATCTTCCTTAATGCTTGGAAATATAAACTCAAAATTCACATGTACATGTAAAATATTCCCCTGAATCGATTGGTGAAGACTAGAACGTTCTATCTCTCCGATTAGTCGAGTTATGGATACATAAAGTTTCAGAAATTGGATTTTCGAATATTTCCACGATTTAATTTGCTCTCTGCTATCTCCCTTAATGCTTGGAAATATGCACTCAAAATTCACATCTACATGTAAAATGTTCCCCTGAATCGATTGGTGAAGACTAGAACGTTCTATCTTTCCAATTAGTCGAGTTATGAGTATTTTTGGTTTAAAAAAGTGGATTTTCGAAAATTCCATTACGTTATTTGAAGGCGAATGAATGATTTTATTAAAAAACAGATTGTGCCAGTCGATTTTTCGTAGCAAAAAACCCCCGGTTACCAATTTATAGCCAAATTCATGTCGCAAAAATTTTTTTTTGTTGGAAATTTTGAAGCAAGGGGTAGGTATGGAAATATTTCGCGAATTAAATTGCTCTCTGTTATCTCCCTTAATGCTTGGAAATATAAACTCAAAATTCATATCTATATGTAAAATGTTCCCCTGAATCGATTGGTGAAGACTAGAACGTTCTATCTCTCCGATTAGTCGAGTTATGGATACATAAAGTTTCAGAAATTGGATTTTCGAATATTTTCACGATTTAATTTGCTCTCTGCTATCTCCCTTAGGGGTTGGAAATTTAAACTCAAGATTCATATCTACATGTAAAATGTTCCCCTGAATCGATTGGTGAAGACTAGAACGTTCTATCTTTCCAATTAGTCGAGTTATGAGTATTTTTGGTTTAAAAAAGTGGATTTTCGAAAATTCCATTACGTTATTTGAAGGCGAATGAATGATTTTATTAAAAAACAGATTGTGCCAGTCGATTTTTCGTAGCAAAAAACCCTCGGTTACCAATTTATAGCCAAATTCATGTCGCAAAAATTTTTTTTTGTTGGAAATTTTGAAGCAAGGGGTAGGTATGGAAATATTTCGCGAATTAAATTGCTCTCTGTTATCTCCCTTAATGCTTGGAAATATAAACTCAAAATTCACATGTACATGTAAAATATTCCCCTGAATCGATTGGTGAAGACTAGAACGTTCTATCTCTCCGATTAGTCGAGTTATGGATACATAAAGTTTCAGAAATTGGATTTTCGAATATTTCAACGATTTAATTTGCTCTCCGCTATCTCCCTTAATGCTTGGAAATATGCACTCAAAATTCACATCTACATGTTAAATGTTCCCCTGAATCGATTGGTGGAGACTAGAACGTTCTATCTCTCCAATTAGTCGAGTTATGGATACATAAAGTTTCAGAAATTGGATTTTCGAATATTTCCACGATTTAATTTGCTCTCTGCTATCTCCCTTAATGCTTGGAAATATGCACTCAAAATTCACATCTACATGTAAAATGTTCCCCTGAATCGATTGGTGGAGACTAGAACGTTCTATCTCTCCGATTAGTCGAGTTATGGATACATAAAGTTTCAGAAATTGGATTTTCGAATATTTCCACGATTTAATTTGCTCTCTGCTATCTCCCTTAATGCTTGGAAATATGAACTCAAAATTCACATCTACATGTAAAATGTTCCCCTGAATCGATTGGTGAAGACTAGAACGTTCTATCTCTCCGATTAGTCGAGTTATGGATACATAAAGTTTCAGAAATTGGATTTTCGAATATTTCCACGATTTAATTTGCTCTCTGCTATCTCCCTTAGGGGTTGGAAATTTAAACTCAAGATTCATATCTACATGTAAAATGTTCCCCTGAATCGATTGGTGAAGACTAGAACGTTCTATCTTTCCAATTAGTCGAGTTATGAGTATTTTTGGTTTAAAAAAGTGGATTTTCGAAAATTCCATTACGTTATTTGAAGGCGAATGAATGATTTTATTAAAAAACAGATTGTGCCAGTCGATTTTTCGTAGCAAAAAACCCCCGGTTACCAATTTATAGCCAAATTCATGTCGCAAAATTTTTTTTTTGTTGGAAATTTTGAAGCAAGGGGTAGGTATGGAAATATTTCGCGAATTAAATTGCTCTCTGTTATCTCCCTTAATGCTTGGAAATATGAACTCAAAATTCACATCTACATGTAAAATGTTCCCCTGAATCGATTGGTGGAGACTAGAACGTTCTATCTCTCCGATTAGTCGAGTTATGGATACATAAAGTTTCAGAAATTGGATTTTCGAATATTTCCACGATTTAATTTGCTCTCCGCTATCTCCCTTAATGCTTGGAAATATGCACTCAAAATTCACATCTACATGTAAAATGTTCCCCTGAATCGATTGGTAGAGACTAGAACGTTCTATCTCTCCGATTAGTCGAGTTATGGATACATGAAGTTTCAGAAATTGGATTTTCGAATATTTTCACGATTTAATTTGCTCTCTGCTATCTCCCTTAATGCTTGGAAATATGAACTCAAAATTCACATCTACATGTAAAATGTTCCCCTGAATCGATTGGTGGAGACTAGAACGTTCTATCTCTCCGATTAGTCGAGTTATGGATACATAAAGTTTCAGAAATTGGATTTTCGAATATTTCCACGATTTAATTTGCTCTCTGCTATCTCCCTTAATGCTTGGAAATATGAACTCAAAATTCACATCTACATGTGAAATGTTCCCCTGAATCGATTGGTGAAGACTAGAACGTTCTATCTCCCCGATTAGTCGAGTTATGGATACATAAAGTTTCAGAAATTGGATTTTCGAATATTTTCACGATTTAATTTGCTCTCTGCTATCTCCCTTAATGCTTGGAAATATGAACTCAAAATTCACATCTACATGTAAAATGTTCCCCTGAATCGATTGGTGGAGACTAGAACGTTCTATCTCTCCGATTAGTCGAGTTATGGATACATAAAGTTTCAGAAATTGGATTTTCGAATATTTCCACGATTTAATTTGCTCTCTGCTATCTCCCTTAATGCTTGGAAATATGAACTCAAAATTCACATCTACATGTAAAATGTTCCCCTGAATCGATTGGTGAAGACTAGAACGTTCTATCTCTCCTATTAGTCGAGTTATGGATACATAAAGTTTCAGAAATTGGATTTTCGAATATTTTCACGATTTAATTTGCTCTCTGCTATCTCCCTTAGGGGTTGGAAATTTAAACTCAAGATTCATATCTACATGTAAAATGTTCCCCTGAATCGATTGGTGAAGACTAGAACGTTCTATCTTTCCAATTAGTCGAGTTATGAGTATTTTTGGTTTAAAAAAGTGGATTTTCGAAAATTCCATTACGTTATTTGAAGGCGAATGAATGATTTTATTAAAAAACAGATTGTGCCAGTCGATTTTTCGTAGCAAAAAACCCCCGGTTACCAATTTATAGCCAAATTCATGTCGCAAAAATTTTTTTTTGTTGGAAATATTTCGCGAATTAAATTGCTCTCTGTTATCTCCCTTAATGCTTGGAAATATAAACTCAAAATTCATATCTATATGTAAAATGTTCCCCTGAATCGATTGGTGAAGACTAGAACGTTCTATCTCTCCGATTAGTCGAGTTATGGATACATAAAGTTTCAGAAATTGGATTTTCGAATATTTTCACGATTTAATTTGCTCTCTGCTATCTCCCTTAGGGGTTGGAAATTTAAACTCAAGATTCATATCTACATGTAAAATGTTCCCCTGAATCGATTGGTGAAGACTAGAACGTTCTATCTTTCCAATTAGTCGAGTTATGAGTATTTTTGGTTTAAAAAAGTGGATTTTCGAAAATTCCATTACGTTATTTGAAGGCGAATGAATGATTTTATTAAAAAACAGATTGTGCCAGTCGATTTTTCGTAGCAAAAAACCCTCGGTTACCAATTTATAGCCAAATTCATGTCGCAAAAATTTTTTTTTGTTGGAAATTTTGAAGCAAGGGGTAGGTATGGAAATATTTCGCGAATTAAATTGCTCTCTGTTATCTCCCTTAATGCTTGGAAATATAAACTCAAAATTCACATGTACATGTAAAATATTCCCCTGAATCGATTGGTGAAGACTAGAACGTTCTATCTCTCCGATTAGTCGAGTTATGGATACATAAAGTTTCAGAAATTGGATTTTCGAATATTTCAACGATTTAATTTGCTCTCCGCTATCTCCCTTAATGCTTGGAAATATGCACTCAAAATTCACATCTACATGTTAAATGTTCCCCTGAATCGATTGGTGGAGACTAGAACGTTCTATCTCTCCAATTAGTCGAGTTATGGATACATAAAGTTTCAGAAATTGGATTTTCGAATATTTCCACGATTTAATTTGCTCTCTGCTATCTCCCTTAATGCTTGGAAATATGCACTCAAAATTCACATCTACATGTAAAATGTTCCCCTGAATCGATTGGTGGAGACTAGAACGTTCTATCTCTCCGATTAGTCGAGTTATGGATACATAAAGTTTCAGAAATTGGATTTTCGAATATTTCCACGATTTAATTTGCTCTCTGCTATCTCCCTTAATGCTTGGAAATATGAACTCAAAATTCACATCTACATGTAAAATGTTCCCCTGAATCGATTGGTGAAGACTAGAACGTTCTATCTCTACTATTAGTCGAGTTATGGATACATAAAGTTTCAGAAATTGGATTTTCGAATATTTTCACGATTTAATTTGCTCTCTGCTATCTCCCTTAGGGGTTGGAAATTTAAACTCAAGATTCATATCTACATGTAAAATGTTCCCCTGAATCGATTGGTGAAGACTAGAACGTTCTATCTTTCCAATTAGTCGAGTTATGAGTATTTTTGGTTTAAAAAAGTGGATTTTCGAAAATTCCATTACGTTATTTGAAGGCGAATGAATGATTTTATTGAAAAACAGATTGTGCCAGTCGATTTTTCGTAGCAAAAAACCCCCGGTTACCAATTTATAGCCAAATTCATGCCGCAAAATTTTTTTTTTGTTGGAAATTTTGAAGCAAGGGGTAGGTATGGAAATATTTCGCGAATTAAATTGCTCTCTGTTATCTCCCTTAATGCTTGGAAATATGAACTCAAAATTCACATCTACATGTAAAATGTTCCCCTGAATCAATTGGTGGAGACTAGAACGTTCTATCTCTCCGATTAGTCGAGTTATGGATACATAAAGTTTCAGAAATTGGATTTTCGAATATTTCCACGATTTAATTTGCTCTCTGCTATCTCCCTTAATGCTTGGAAATATGAACTCAAAATTCACATCTACATGTAAAATGTTCCCCTGAATCGATTGGTGAAGACTAGAACGTTCTATCTTTCCAATTAGTCGAGTTATGAGTATTTTTGGTTTAAAAAAGTGGATTTTCGAAAATTCCATTACGTTATTTGAAGGCGAATGAATGATTTTATTAAAAAACAGATTGTGCCAGTCGATTTTTCGTAGCAAAAAACCCCCGGTTACCAATTTATAGCCAAAGTCATGTCGCAAAAATTTTTTTTTGTTGGAAATTTTGAAGCAAGGGGTAGGTATGGAAATATTTCGCGAATTAAATTGCTCTCTGTTATCTCCCTTAATGCTTGGAAATATAAACTCAAAATTCATATCTATATGTAAAATGTTCCCCTGAATCGATTGGTGAAGACTAGAACGTTCTATCTCTCCGATTAGTCGAGTTATGGATACATAAAGTTTCAGAAATTGGATTTTCGAATATTTTCACGATTTAATTTGCTCTCTGCTATCTCCCTTAATGCTTGGAAATATGAACTCAAAATTCATATCTACATGTAAAATGTTCCCCTGAATCGATTGGTGAAGACTAGAACGTTCTATCTTTCCAATTAGTCGAGTTATGAGTATTTTTGGTTTAAAAAAGTGGATTTTCGAAAATTCCATTACGTTATTTGAAGGCGAATGAATGATTTTATTAAAAAACAGATTGTGCCAGTCGATTTTTCGTAGCAAAAAACCCCCGGTCACCAATTTATAGCCAAATTCATGTCGCAAAAATTTTTTTTTGTTGGAAATTTTGAAGCAAGGGAAATATTTCGCGAATTAAATTGCTCTCTGTTATCTCCCTTAATGCTTGGAAATATAAACTCAAAATTCACATGTACATGTAAAATATTCCCCTGAATCGATTGGTGAAGACTAGAACGTTCTATCTCTCCGATTAGTCGAGTTATGGATACATAAAGTTTCAGAAATTGGATTTTCGAATATTTCAACGATTTAATTTGCTCTCTGCTATCTCCCTTAATGCTTGGAAATATGCACTCAAAATTCACATCTACATGTAAAATGTTCCCCTGAATCGATTGGTGGAGACTAGAACGTTCTATCTCTCCAATTAGTCGAGTTATGGATACATAAAGTTTCAGAAATTGGATTTTCGAATATTTCCACGATTTAATTTGCTCTCTGCTATCTCCCTTAATGCTTGGAAATATGCACTCAAAATTCACATCTACATGTAAAATGTTCCCCTGAATCGATTGGTGGAGACTAGAACGTTCTATCTCTCCGATTAGTCGAGTTATGGATACATAAAGTTTCAGAAATTGGATTTTCGAATATTTCCACGATTTAATTTGCTCTCTGCTATCTCCCTTAATGCTTGGAAATATGAACTCAAAATTCACATCTACATGTAAAATGTTCCCCTGAATCGATTGGTGAAGACTAGAACGTTCTATCTTTCCAATTAGTCGAGTTATGAGTATTTTTGGTTTAAAAAAGTGGATTTTCGAAAATTCCATTACGTTATTTGAAGGCGAATGAATGATTTTATTAAAAAACAGATTGTGCCAGTCGATTTTTCGTAGCAAAAAACCCCCGGTTACCAATTTATAGCCAAATTCATGTCGCAAAAATTTTTTTTTGTTGGAAATATTTCGCGAATTAAATTGCTCTCTGTTATCTCCCTTAATGCTTGGAAATATAAACTCAAAATTCATATCTATATGTAAAATGTTCCCCTGAATCGATTGGTGAAGACTAGAACGTTCTATCTCTCCGATTAGTCGAGTTATGGATACATAAAGTTTCAGAAATTGGATTTTCGAATATTTTCACGATTTAATTTGCTCTCTGCTATCTCCCTTAGGGGTTGGAAATTTAAACTCAAGATTCATATCTACATGTAAAATGTTCCCCTGAATCGATTGGTGAAGACTAGAACGTTCTATCTTTCCAATTAGTCGAGTTATGAGTATTTTTGGTTTAAAAAAGTGGATTTTCGAAAATTCCATTACGTTATTTGAAGGCGAATGAATGATTTTATTAAAAAACAGATTGTGCCAGTCGATTTTTCGTAGCAAAAAACCCTCGGTTACCAATTTATAGCCAAATTCATGTCGCAAAAATTTTTTTTTGTTGGAAATTTTGAAGCAAGGGGTAGGTATGGAAATATTTCGCGAATTAAATTGCTCTCTGTTATCTCCCTTAATGCTTGGAAATATAAACTCAAAATTCACATGTACATGTAAAATATTCCCCTGAATCGATTGGTGAAGACTAGAACGTTCTATCTCTCCGATTAGTCGAGTTATGGATACATAAAGTTTCAGAAATTGGATTTTCGAATATTTCAACGATTTAATTTGCTCTCCGCTATCTCCCTTAATGCTTGGAAATATGCACTCAAAATTCACATCTACATGTTAAATGTTCCCCTGAATCGATTGGTGGAGACTAGAACGTTCTATCTCTCCAATTAGTCGAGTTATGGATACATAAAGTTTCAGAAATTGGATTTTCGAATATTTCCACGATTTAATTTGCTCTCTGCTATCTCCCTTAATGCTTGGAAATATGCACTCAAAATTCACATCTACATGTAAAATGTTCCCCTGAATCGATTGGTGGAGACTAGAACGTTCTATCTCTCCGATTAGTCGAGTTATGGATACATAAAGTTTCAGAAATTGGATTTTCGAATATTTCCACGATTTAATTTGCTCTCTGCTATCTCCCTTAATGCTTGGAAATATGAACTCAAAATTCACATCTACATGTAAAATGTTCCCCTGAATCGATTGGTGAAGACTAGAACGTTCTATCTCTCCGATTAGTCGAGTTATGGATACATAAAGTTTCAGAAATTGGATTTTCGAATATTTCCACGATTTAATTTGCTCTCTGCTATCTCCCTTAGGGGTTGGAAATTTAAACTCAAGATTCATATCTACATGTAAAATGTTCCCCTGAATCGATTGGTGAAGACTAGAACGTTCTATCTTTCCAATTAGTCGAGTTATGAGTATTTTTGGTTTAAAAAAGTGGATTTTCGAAAATTCCATTACGTTATTTGAAGGCGAATGAATGATTTTATTAAAAAACAGATTGTGCCAGTCGATTTTTCGTAGCAAAAAACCCCCGGTTACCAATTTATAGCCAAATTCATGTCGCAAAATTTTTTTTTTGTTGGAAATTTTGAAGCAAGGGGTAGGTATGGAAATATTTCGCGAATTAAATTGCTCTCTGTTATCTCCCTTAATGCTTGGAAATATGAACTCAAAATTCACATCTACATGTAAAATGTTCCCCTGAATCGATTGGTGGAGACTAGAACGTTCTATCTCTCCGATTAGTCGAGTTATGGATACATAAAGTTTCAGAAATTGGATTTTCGAATATTTCCACGATTTAATTTGCTCTCCGCTATCTCCCTTAATGCTTGGAAATATGCACTCAAAATTCACATCTACATGTAAAATGTTCCCCTGAATCGATTGGTAGAGACTAGAACGTTCTATCTCTCCGATTAGTCGAGTTATGGATACATGAAGTTTCAGAAATTGGATTTTCGAATATTTTCACGATTTAATTTGCTCTCTGCTATCTCCCTTAATGCTTGGAAATATGAACTCAAAATTCACATCTACATGTAAAATGTTCCCCTGAATCGATTGGTGGAGACTAGAACGTTCTATCTCTCCGATTAGTCGAGTTATGGATACATAAAGTTTCAGAAATTGGATTTTCGAATATTTCCACGATTTAATTTGCTCTCTGCTATCTCCCTTAATGCTTGGAAATATGAACTCAAAATTCACATCTACATGTGAAATGTTCCCCTGAATCGATTGGTGAAGACTAGAACGTTCTATCTCCCCGATTAGTCGAGTTATGGATACATAAAGTTTCAGAAATTGGATTTTCGAATATTTTCACGATTTAATTTGCTCTCTGCTATCTCCCTTAATGCTTGGAAATATGAACTCAAAATTCACATCTACATGTAAAATGTTCCCCTGAATCGATTGGTGGAGACTAGAACGTTCTATCTCTCCGATTAGTCGAGTTATGGATACATAAAGTTTCAGAAATTGGATTTTCGAATATTTCCACGATTTAATTTGCTCTCTGCTATCTCCCTTAATGCTTGGAAATATGAACTCAAAATTCACATCTACATGTAAAATGTTCCCCTGAATCGATTGGTGAAGACTAGAACGTTCTATCTCTCCTATTAGTCGAGTTATGGATACATAAAGTTTCAGAAATTGGATTTTCGAATATTTTCACGATTTAATTTGCTCTCTGCTATCTCCCTTAGGGGTTGGAAATTTAAACTCAAGATTCATATCTACATGTAAAATGTTCCCCTGAATCGATTGGTGAAGACTAGAACGTTCTATCTTTCCAATTAGTCGAGTTATGAGTATTTTTGGTTTAAAAAAGTGGATTTTCGAAAATTCCATTACGTTATTTGAAGGCGAATGAATGATTTTATTAAAAAACAGATTGTGCCAGTCGATTTTTCGTAGCAAAAAACCCCCGGTTACCAATTTATAGCCAAATTCATGTCGCAAAAATTTTTTTTTGTTGGAAATATTTCGCGAATTAAATTGCTCTCTGTTATCTCCCTTAATGCTTGGAAATATAAACTCAAAATTCATATCTATATGTAAAATGTTCCCCTGAATCGATTGGTGAAGACTAGAACGTTCTATCTCTCCGATTAGTCGAGTTATGGATACATAAAGTTTCAGAAATTGGATTTTCGAATATTTTCACGATTTAATTTGCTCTCTGCTATCTCCCTTAGGGGTTGGAAATTTAAACTCAAGATTCATATCTACATGTAAAATGTTCCCCTGAATCGATTGGTGAAGACTAGAACGTTCTATCTTTCCAATTAGTCGAGTTATGAGTATTTTTGGTTTAAAAAAGTGGATTTTCGAAAATTCCATTACGTTATTTGAAGGCGAATGAATGATTTTATTAAAAAACAGATTGTGCCAGTCGATTTTTCGTAGCAAAAAACCCTCGGTTACCAATTTATAGCCAAATTCATGTCGCAAAAATTTTTTTTTGTTGGAAATTTTGAAGCAAGGGGTAGGTATGGAAATATTTCGCGAATTAAATTGCTCTCTGTTATCTCCCTTAATGCTTGGAAATATAAACTCAAAATTCACATGTACATGTAAAATATTCCCCTGAATCGATTGGTGAAGACTAGAACGTTCTATCTCTCCGATTAGTCGAGTTATGGATACATAAAGTTTCAGAAATTGGATTTTCGAATATTTCAACGATTTAATTTGCTCTCCGCTATCTCCCTTAATGCTTGGAAATATGCACTCAAAATTCACATCTACATGTTAAATGTTCCCCTGAATCGATTGGTGGAGACTAGAACGTTCTATCTCTCCAATTAGTCGAGTTATGGATACATAAAGTTTCAGAAATTGGATTTTCGAATATTTCCACGATTTAATTTGCTCTCTGCTATCTCCCTTAATGCTTGGAAATATGCACTCAAAATTCACATCTACATGTAAAATGTTCCCCTGAATCGATTGGTGGAGACTAGAACGTTCTATCTCTCCGATTAGTCGAGTTATGGATACATAAAGTTTCAGAAATTGGATTTTCGAATATTTCCACGATTTAATTTGCTCTCTGCTATCTCCCTTAATGCTTGGAAATATGAACTCAAAATTCACATCTACATGTAAAATGTTCCCCTGAATCGATTGGTGAAGACTAGAACGTTCTATCTCTACTATTAGTCGAGTTATGGATACATAAAGTTTCAGAAATTGGATTTTCGAATATTTTCACGATTTAATTTGCTCTCTGCTATCTCCCTTAGGGGTTGGAAATTTAAACTCAAGATTCATATCTACATGTAAAATGTTCCCCTGAATCGATTGGTGAAGACTAGAACGTTCTATCTTTCCAATTAGTCGAGTTATGAGTATTTTTGGTTTAAAAAAGTGGATTTTCGAAAATTCCATTACGTTATTTGAAGGCGAATGAATGATTTTATTGAAAAACAGATTGTGCCAGTCGATTTTTCGTAGCAAAAAACCCCCGGTTACCAATTTATAGCCAAATTCATGCCGCAAAATTTTTTTTTTGTTGGAAATTTTGAAGCAAGGGGTAGGTATGGAAATATTTCGCGAATTAAATTGCTCTCTGTTATCTCCCTTAATGCTTGGAAATATGAACTCAAAATTCACATCTACATGTAAAATGTTCCCCTGAATCAATTGGTGGAGACTAGAACGTTCTATCTCTCCGATTAGTCGAGTTATGGATACATAAAGTTTCAGAAATTGGATTTTCGAATATTTCCACGATTTAATTTGCTCTCTGCTATCTCCCTTAATGCTTGGAAATATGAACTCAAAATTCACATCTACATGTAAAATGTTCCCCTGAATCGATTGGTGAAGACTAGAACGTTCTATCTTTCCAATTAGTCGAGTTATGAGTATTTTTGGTTTAAAAAAGTGGATTTTCGAAAATTCCATTACGTTATTTGAAGGCGAATGAATGATTTTATTAAAAAACAGATTGTGCCAGTCGATTTTTCGTAGCAAAAAACCCCCGGTTACCAATTTATAGCCAAAGTCATGTCGCAAAAATTTTTTTTTGTTGGAAATTTTGAAGCAAGGGGTAGGTATGGAAATATTTCGCGAATTAAATTGCTCTCTGTTATCTCCCTTAATGCTTGGAAATATAAACTCAAAATTCATATCTATATGTAAAATGTTCCCCTGAATCGATTGGTGAAGACTAGAACGTTCTATCTCTCCGATTAGTCGAGTTATGGATACATAAAGTTTCAGAAATTGGATTTTCGAATATTTTCACGATTTAATTTGCTCTCTGCTATCTCCCTTAATGCTTGGAAATATGAACTCAAAATTCATATCTACATGTAAAATGTTCCCCTGAATCGATTGGTGAAGACTAGAACGTTCTATCTTTCCAATTAGTCGAGTTATGAGTATTTTTGGTTTAAAAAAGTGGATTTTCGAAAATTCCATTACGTTATTTGAAGGCGAATGAATGATTTTATTAAAAAACAGATTGTGCCAGTCGATTTTTCGTAGCAAAAAACCCCCGGTCACCAATTTATAGCCAAATTCATGTCGCAAAAATTTTTTTTTGTTGGAAATTTTGAAGCAAGGGAAATATTTCGCGAATTAAATTGCTCTCTGTTATCTCCCTTAATGCTTGGAAATATAAACTCAAAATTCACATGTACATGTAAAATATTCCCCTGAATCGATTGGTGAAGACTAGAACGTTCTATCTCTCCGATTAGTCGAGTTATGGATACATAAAGTTTCAGAAATTGGATTTTCGAATATTTCAACGATTTAATTTGCTCTCTGCTATCTCCCTTAATGCTTGGAAATATGCACTCAAAATTCACATCTACATGTAAAATGTTCCCCTGAATCGATTGGTGGAGACTAGAACGTTCTATCTCTCCAATTAGTCGAGTTATGGATACATAAAGTTTCAGAAATTGGATTTTCGAATATTTCCACGATTTAATTTGCTCTCTGCTATCTCCCTTAATGCTTGGAAATATGCACTCAAAATTCACATCTACATGTAAAATGTTCCCCTGAATCGATTGGTGGAGACTAGAACGTTCTATCTCTCCGATTAGTCGAGTTATGGATACATAAAGTTTCAGAAATTGGATTTTCGAATATTTCCACGATTTAATTTGCTCTCTGCTATCTCCCTTAATGCTTGGAAATATGAACTCAAAATTCACATCTACATGTAAAATGTTCCCCTGAATCGATTGGTGAAGACTAGAACGTTCTATCTTTCCAATTAGTCGAGTTATGAGTATTTTTGGTTTAAAAAAGTGGATTTTCGAAAATTCCATTACGTTATTTGAAGGCGAATGAATGATTTTATTAAAAAACAGATTGTGCCAGTCGATTTTTCGTAGCAAAAAACCCCCGGTTACCAATTTATAGCCAAATTCATGTCGCAAAAATTTTTTTTTGTTGGAAATATTTCGCGAATTAAATTGCTCTCTGTTATCTCCCTTAATGCTTGGAAATATAAACTCAAAATTCATATCTATATGTAAAATGTTCCCCTGAATCGATTGGTGAAGACTAGAACGTTCTATCTCTCCGATTAGTCGAGTTATGGATACATAAAGTTTCAGAAATTGGATTTTCGAATATTTTCACGATTTAATTTGCTCTCTGCTATCTCCCTTAGGGGTTGGAAATTTAAACTCAAGATTCATATCTACATGTAAAATGTTCCCCTGAATCGATTGGTGAAGACTAGAACGTTCTATCTTTCCAATTAGTCGAGTTATGAGTATTTTTGGTTTAAAAAAGTGGATTTTCGAAAATTCCATTACGTTATTTGAAGGCGAATGAATGATTTTATTAAAAAACAGATTGTGCCAGTCGATTTTTCGTAGCAAAAAACCCTCGGTTACCAATTTATAGCCAAATTCATGTCGCAAAAATTTTTTTTTGTTGGAAATTTTGAAGCAAGGGGTAGGTATGGAAATATTTCGCGAATTAAATTGCTCTCTGTTATCTCCCTTAATGCTTGGAAATATAAACTCAAAATTCACATGTACATGTAAAATATTCCCCTGAATCGATTGGTGAAGACTAGAACGTTCTATCTCTCCGATTAGTCGAGTTATGGATACATAAAGTTTCAGAAATTGGATTTTCGAATATTTCAACGATTTAATTTGCTCTCCGCTATCTCCCTTAATGCTTGGAAATATGCACTCAAAATTCACATCTACATGTTAAATGTTCCCCTGAATCGATTGGTGGAGACTAGAACGTTCTATCTCTCCAATTAGTCGAGTTATGGATACATAAAGTTTCAGAAATTGGATTTTCGAATATTTCCACGATTTAATTTGCTCTCTGCTATCTCCCTTAATGCTTGGAAATATGCACTCAAAATTCACATCTACATGTAAAATGTTCCCCTGAATCGATTGGTGGAGACTAGAACGTTCTATCTCTCCGATTAGTCGAGTTATGGATACATAAAGTTTCAGAAATTGGATTTTCGAATATTTCCACGATTTAATTTGCTCTCTGCTATCTCCCTTAATGCTTGGAAATATGAACTCAAAATTCACATCTACATGTAAAATGTTCCCCTGAATCGATTGGTGAAGACTAGAACGTTCTATCTCTACTATTAGTCGAGTTATGGATACATAAAGTTTCAGAAATTGGATTTTCGAATATTTTCACGATTTAATTTGCTCTCTGCTATCTCCCTTAGGGGTTGGAAATTTAAACTCAAGATTCATATCTACATGTAAAATGTTCCCCTGAATCGATTGGTGAAGACTAGAACGTTCTATCTTTCCAATTAGTCGAGTTATGAGTATTTTTGGTTTAAAAAAGTGGATTTTCGAAAATTCCATTACGTTATTTGAAGGCGAATGAATGATTTTATTGAAAAACAGATTGTGCCAGTCGATTTTTCGTAGCAAAAAACCCCCGGTTACCAATTTATAGCCAAATTCATGCCGCAAAATTTTTTTTTTGTTGGAAATTTTGAAGCAAGGGGTAGGTATGGAAATATTTCGCGAATTAAATTGCTCTCTGTTATCTCCCTTAATGCTTGGAAATATGAACTCAAAATTCACATCTACATGTAAAATGTTCCCCTGAATCAATTGGTGGAGACTAGAACGTTCTATCTCTCCGATTAGTCGAGTTATGGATACATAAAGTTTCAGAAATTGGATTTTCGAATATTTCCACGATTTAATTTGCTCTCTGCTATCTCCCTTAATGCTTGGAAATATGAACTCAAAATTCACATCTACATGTAAAATGTTCCCCTGAATCGATTGGTGAAGACTAGAACGTTCTATCTTTCCAATTAGTCGAGTTATGAGTATTTTTGGTTTAAAAAAGTGGATTTTCGAAAATTCCATTACGTTATTTGAAGGCGAATGAATGATTTTATTAAAAAACAGATTGTGCCAGTCGATTTTTCGTAGCAAAAAACCCCCGGTTACCAATTTATAGCCAAAGTCATGTCGCAAAAATTTTTTTTTGTTGGAAATTTTGAAGCAAGGGGTAGGTATGGAAATATTTCGCGAATTAAATTGCTCTCTGTTATCTCCCTTAATGCTTGGAAATATAAACTCAAAATTCATATCTATATGTAAAATGTTCCCCTGAATCGATTGGTGAAGACTAGAACGTTCTATCTCTCCGATTAGTCGAGTTATGGATACATAAAGTTTCAGAAATTGGATTTTCGAATATTTTCACGATTTAATTTGCTCTCTGCTATCTCCCTTAATGCTTGGAAATATGAACTCAAAATTCATATCTACATGTAAAATGTTCCCCTGAATCGATTGGTGAAGACTAGAACGTTCTATCTTTCCAATTAGTCGAGTTATGAGTATTTTTGGTTTAAAAAAGTGGATTTTCGAAAATTCCATTACGTTATTTGAAGGCGAATGAATGATTTTATTAAAAAACAGATTGTGCCAGTCGATTTTTCGTAGCAAAAAACCCCCGGTCACCAATTTATAGCCAAATTCATGTCGCAAAAATTTTTTTTTGTTGGAAATTTTGAAGCAAGGGAAATATTTCGCGAATTAAATTGCTCTCTGTTATCTCCCTTAATGCTTGGAAATATAAACTCAAAATTCACATGTACATGTAAAATATTCCCCTGAATCGATTGGTGAAGACTAGAACGTTCTATCTCTCCGATTAGTCGAGTTATGGATACATAAAGTTTCAGAAATTGGATTTTCGAATATTTCAACGATTTAATTTGCTCTCTGCTATCTCCCTTAATGCTTGGAAATATGCACTCAAAATTCACATCTACATGTAAAATGTTCCCCTGAATCGATTGGTGGAGACTAGAACGTTCTATCTCTCCAATTAGTCGAGTTATGGATACATAAAGTTTCAGAAATTGGATTTTCGAATATTTCCACGATTTAATTTGCTCTCTGCTATCTCCCTTAATGCTTGGAAATATGCACTCAAAATTCACATCTACATGTAAAATGTTCCCCTGAATCGATTGGTGGAGACTAGAACGTTCTATCTCTCCGATTAGTCGAGTTATGGATACATAAAGTTTCAGAAATTGGATTTTCGAATATTTCCACGATTTAATTTGCTCTCTGCTATCTCCCTTAATGCTTGGAAATATGAACTCAAAATTCACATCTACATGTAAAATGTTCCCCTGAATCGATTGGTGAAGACTAGAACGTTCTATCTCTCCGATTAGTCGAGTTATGGATACATAAAGTTTCAGAAATTGGATTTTCGAATATTTCCACGATTTAATTTGCTCTCTGCTATCTCCCTTAGGGGTTGGAAATTTAAACTCAAGATTCATATCTACATGTAAAATGTTCCCCTGAATCGATTGGTGAAGACTAGAACGTTCTATCTTTCCAATTAGTCGAGTTATGAGTAATTTTGGTTTAAAAAAGTGGATTTTCGAAAATTCCATTACGTTATTTGAAGGCGAATGAATGATTTTATTAAAAAACAGATTGTGCCAGTCGATTTTTCGTAGCAAAAAACCCCCGGTCACCAATTTATAGCCAAATTCATGTCGCAAAAATTTTTTTTTGTTGGAAATTTTGAAGCAAGGGGTAGGTATGGAAATATTTCGCGAATTAAATTGCTCTCTGTTATCTCCCTTAATGCTTGGAAATATAAACTCAAAATTCACATGTACATGTAAAATATTCCCCTGAATCGATTGGTGAAGACTAGAACGTTCTATCTCTCCGATTAGTCGAGTTATGGATACATAAAGTTTCAGAAATTGGATTTTCGAATATTTCAACGATTTAATTTGCTCTCTGCTATCTCCCTTAATGCTTGGAAATATGCACTCAAAATTCACATCTACATGTAAAATGTTCCCCTGAATCGATTGGTGGAGACTAGAACGTTCTATCTCTCCAATTAGTCGAGTTATGGATACATAAAGTTTCAGAAATTGGATTTTCGAATATTTCCACGATTTAATTTGCTCTCTGCTATCTCCCTTAATGCTTGGAAATATGCACTCAAAATTCACATCTACATGTAAAATGTTCCCCTGAATCGATTGGTGGAGACTAGAACGTTCTATCTCTCCGATTAGTCGAGTTATGGATACATAAAGTTTCAGAAATTGGATTTTCGAATATTTCCACGATTTAATTTGCTCTCTGCTATCTCCCTTAATGCTTGGAAATATGAACTCAAAATTCACATCTACATGTAAAATGTTCCCCTGAATCGATTGGTGAAGACTAGAACGTTCTATCTCTACTATTAGTCGAGTTATGGATACATAAAGTTTCAGAAATTGGATTTTCGAATATTTTCACGATTTAATTTGCTCTCTGCTATCTCCCTTAGGGGTTGGAAATTTAAACTCAAGATTCATATCTACATGTAAAATGTTCCACTGAATCGATTGGTGAAGACTAGAACGTTCTATCTTTCCAATTAGTCGAGTTATGAGTATTTTTGGTTTAAAAAAGTGGATTTTCGAAAATTCCATTACGTTATTTGAAGGCGAATGAATGATTTTATTAAAAAACAGATTGTGCCAGTCGATTTTTCGTAGCAAAAAACCCCCGGTTGCCAATTTATAGCCAAATTCATGTCGCAAAATTTTTTTTTTGTTGGAAATTTTGAAGCAAGGGGTAGGTATGGAAATATTTCGCGAATTAAATTGCTCTCTGTTATCTCCCTTAATGCTTGGAAATATGAACTCAAAATTCACATCTACATGTAAAATGTTCCCCTGAATCGATTGGTGAAGACTAGAACGTTCTATCTCTCCGATTAGTCGAGTTATGGATACATAAAGTTTCAGAAATTGGATTTTCGAATATTTCCACGATTTAATTTGCTCTCCGCTATCTCCCTTAATGCTTGGAAATATGCACTCAAAATTCACATCTACATGTAAAATGTTCCCCTGAATCGATTGGTGGAGACTAGAACGTTCTATCTCTCCGATTAGTCGAGTTATGGATACATGAAGTTTCAGAAATTGGATTTTCGAATATTTTCACGATTTAATTTGCTCTCTGCTATCTCCCTTAATGCTTGGAAATATGAACTCAAAATTCACATCTACATGTAAAATGTTCCCCTGAATCGATTGGTGGAGACTAGAACGTTCTATCTCTCCGATTAGTCGAGTTATGGATACATAAAGTTTCAGAAATTGGATTTTCGAATATTTCCACGATTTAATTTGCTCTCTGCTATCTCCCTTAATGCTTGGAAATATGAACTCAAAATTCACATCTACATGTAAAATGTTCCCCTGAATCGATTGGTGAAGACTAGAACGTTCTATCTCTCCTATTAGTCGAGTTATGGATACATAAAGTTTCAGAAATTGGATTTTCGAATATTTTCACGATTTAATTTGCTCTCTGCTATCTCCCTTAGGGGTTGGAAATTTAAACTCAAGATTCATATCTACATGTAAAATGTTCCCCTGAATCGATTGGTGAAGACTAGAACGTTCTATCTTTCCAATTAGTCGAGTTATGAGTATTTTTGGTTTAAAAAAGTGGATTTTCGAAAATTCCATTACGTTATTTGAAGGCGAATGAATGATTTTATTAAAAAACAGATTGTGCCAGTCGATTTTTCGTAGCAAAAAACCCCCGGTTACCAATTTATAGCCAAATTCATGTCGCAAAAATTTTTTTTTGTTGGAAATTTTGAAGCAAGGGGTAGGTATGGAAATATTTCGCGAATTAAATTGCTCTCTGTTATCTCCCTTAATGCTTGGAAATATGAACTCAAAATTCACATCTACATGTAAAATGTTCCCCTGAATCGATTGGTGAAGACTAGAACGTTCTATCTCTCCGATTAGTCGAGTTATGGATACATAAAGTTTCAGAAATTGGATTTTCGAATATTTCCACGATTTAATTTGCTCTCTGCTATCTCCCTTAATGCTTGGAAATATGAACTCAAAATTCACATCTACATGTAAATTGTTCCCCTGAATCGATTGGTGAAGACTAGAACGTTCTATCTCTCCTATTAGTCGAGTTATGGATACATAAAGTTTCAGAAATTGGATTTTCGAATATTTTCACGATTTAATTTGCTCTCTGCTATCTCCCTTAATGCTTGGAAATATGAACTCAAAATTCACATCTACATGTAAAATGTTCCCCTGAATCGATTGGTGAAGACTAGAACGTTCTATCTCTCCTATTAGTCGAGTTATGGATACATAAAGTTTCAGAAATTGGATTTTCGAATATTTTCACGATTTAATTTGCTCTCTCTCTGCTATCTCCCTTAGGGGTTGGAAATATGAACTCAAAATTCACATCTACATGTAAAATGTTCCCCTGAATCGATTGGTGAAGACTAGAACGTTCTATCTCTCCTATTAGTCGAGTTATGGATACATAAAGTTTCAGAAATTGGATTTTCGAATATTTTCACGATTTAATTTGCTCTCTGCTATCTCCCTTAGGGGTTGGAAATTTAAACTCAAGATTCATATCTACATGTAAAATGTTCCCCTGAATCGATTGGTGAAGACTAGAACGTTCTATCTTTCCAATTAGTCGAGTTATGAGTATTTTTGGTTTAAAAAAGTGGATTTTCGAAAATTCCATTACGTTATTTGAAGGCGAATGAATGATTTTATTAAAAAACAGATTGTGCCAGTCGATTTTTCGTAGCAAAAAACCCCCGGTTACCAATTTATAGCCAAATTCATGTCGCAAAAATTTTTTTTTGTTGGAAATTTTGAAGCAAGGGGTAGGTATGGAAATATTTCGCGAATTAAATTGCTCTCTGTTATCTCCCTTAATGCTTGGAAATATGAACTCAAAATTCACATCTACATGTAAAATGTTCCCCTGAATCGATTGGTGAAGACTAGAACGTTCTATCTCTCCGATTAGTCGAGTTATGGATACATAAAGTTTCAGAAATTGGATTTTCGAATATTTCCACGATTTAATTTGCTCTCTGCTATCTCCCTTAATGCTTGGAAATATGAACTCAAAATTCACATCTACATGTAAAATGTTCCCCTGAATCGATTGGTGAAGACTAGAACGTTCTATCTCTCCTATTAGTCGAGTTATGGATACATAAAGTTTCAGAAATTGGATTTTCGAATATTTTCACGATTTAATTTGCTCTCTGCTATCTCCCTTAGGGGTTGGAAATTTAAACTCAAGATTCATATCTACATGTAAAATGTTCCCCTGAATCGATTGGTGAAGACTAGAACGTTCTATCTTTCCAATTAGTCGAGTTATGAGTATTTTTGGTTTAAAAAAGTGGATTTTTGAAAATTCCATTACGTTATTTGAAGGCGAATGAATGATTTTATTAAAAAACAGATTGTGCCAGTCGATTTTTCGTGGCAAAAAACCCCCGGTTACCAATTTATAGCCAAATTCATGTCGCAAAAATTTTTTTTTGTTGGAAATTTTGAAGCAAGGGGTAGGTATGGAAATATTTCGCGAATTAAATTGCTCTCTGTTATCTCCCTTAATGCTTGGAAATATGCACTCAAAATTCACATCTACATGTAAAATGTTCCCCTGAATCGATTGGTGGAGACTAGAACGTTCTATCTCTCCGATTAGTCGAGTTATGGATACATAAAGTTTCAGAAATTGGATTTTCGAATATTTCCACGATTTAATTTGCTCTCTGCTATCTCCCTTAATGCTTGGAAATATGAACTCAAAATTCACATCTACATGTAAAATGTTCCCCTGAATCGATTGGTGAAGACTAGAACGTTCTATCTCTCCTATTAGTCGAGTTATGGATACATAAAGTTTCAGAAATTGGATTTTCGAATATTTTCACGATTTAATTTGCTCTCTGCTATCTCCCTTAGGGGTTGGAAATTTAAACTCAAAATTCACATCTACATGTAAAATGTTCCCCTGAATCGATTGGTGAAGACTAGAACGTTCTATCTCTCCTATTAGTCGAGTTATGGATACATAAAGTTTCAGAAATTGGATTTTCGAATATTTTCACGATTTAATTTGCTCTCTGCTATCTCCCTTAGGGGTTGGAAATTTAAACTCAAGATTCATATCTACATGTAAAATGTTCCCCTGAATCGATTGGTGAAGACTAGAACGTTCTATCTTTCCAATTAGTCGAGTTATGAGTATTTTTGGTTTAAAAAAGTGGATTTTTGAAAATTCCATTACGTTATTTGAAGGCGAATGAATGATTTTATTAAAAAACAGATTGTGCCAGTCGATTTTTCGTGGCAAAAAACCCCCGGTTACCAATTTATAGCCAAATTCATGTCGCAAAAATTTTTTTTTGTTGGAAATTTTGAAGCAAGGGGTAGGTATGGAAATATTTCGCGAATTAAATTGCTCTCTGTTATCTCCCTTAATGCTTGGAAATATGCACTCAAAATTCACATCTACATGTAAAATGTTCCCCTGAATCGATTGGTGGAGACTAGAACGTTCTATCTCTCCGATTAGTCGAGTTATGGATACATGAAGTTTCAGAAATTGGATTTTCGAATATTTTCACGATTTAATTTGCTCTCTGCTATCTCCCTTAATGCTTGGAAATATGAACTCAAAATTCACATCTACATGTAAAATGTTCCCCTGAATCGATTGGTGGAGACTAGAACGTTCTATCTCTCCGATTAGTCGAGTTATGGATACATAAAGTTTCAGAAATTGGATTTTCGAATATTTCCACGATTTAATTTGCTCTCTGCTATCTCCCTTAATGCTTGGAAATATGAACTCAAAATTCACATCTACATGTAAAATGTTCCCCTGAATCGATTGGTGAAGACTAGAACGTTCTATCTCTCCTATTAGTCGAGTTATGGATACATAAAGTTTCAGAAATTGGATTTTCGAATATTTTCACGATTTAATTTGCTCTCTGCTATCTCCCTTAGGGGTTGGAAATTTAAACTCAAGATTCACATCTACATGTAAAATGTTCCCCTGAATCGATTGGTGAAGACTAGAACGTTCTATCTCTACTATTAGTCGAGTTATGGATACATAAAGTTTCAGAAATTGGATTTTCGAATATTTTCACGATTTAATTTGCTCTCTGCTATCTCCCTTAATGCTTGGAAATATGAACTCAAAATTCACATCTACATGTAAAATGTTCCCCTGAATCGATTGGTGAAGACTAGAACGTTCCATCTTTCCAATTAGTCGAGTTATGAGTATTTTTGGTTTAAAAAAGTGGATTTTCGAAAATTCCATTACGTTATTTGAAGGCGAATGAATGATTTTATTAAAAAACAGATTGTGCCAGTCGATTTTTCGTAGCAAAAAACCCCCGGTTACCAATTTATAGCCAAATTCATGTCGCAAAATTTTTTTTTTGTTGGAAATTTTGAAGCAAGGGGTAGGTATGGAAATATTTCGCGAATTAAATTGCTCTCCGTTATCTCCCTTAATGCTTGGAAATATGAACTCAAAATTCACATCTACATGTAAAATGTTCCCCTGAATCGATTGATGAAGACTAGAACGTTCTATCTATCCGATTAGTCGAGTTATGGATACATAAAGTTTCAGAAATTGGATTTTCGAATATTTCCACGATTTAATTTGCTCTCTGCTATCTCCCTTAGGGGTTGGAAATTTAAACTCAAGATTCACATCTACATGTAAAATGTTCCCCTGAATCGATTGGTGAAGACTAGAACGTTCTATCTCTACTATTAGTCGAGTTATGGATACATAAAGTTTCAGAAATTGGATTTTCGAATATTTTCACGATTTAATTTGCTCTCTGCTATCTCCCTTAATGCTTGGAAATATGAACTCAAAATTCACATCTACATGTAAAATGTTCCCCTGAATCGATTGGTGAAGACTAGAACGTTCCATCTTTCCAATTAGTCGAGTTATGAGTATTTTTGGTTTAAAAAAGTGGATTTTCGAAAATTCCATTACGTTATTTGAAGGCGAATGAATGATTTTATTAAAAAACAGATTGTGCCAGTCGATTTTTCGTAGCAAAAAACCCCCGGTTACCAATTTATAGCCAAATTCATGTCGCAAAATTTTTTTTTTGTTGGAAATTTTGAAGCAAGGGGTAGGTATGGAAATATTTCGCGAATTAAATTGCTCTCCGTTATCTCCCTTAATGCTTGGAAATATGAACTCAAAATTCACATCTACATGTAAAATGTTCCCCTGAATCGATTGATGAAGACTAGAACGTTCTATCTATCCGATTAGTCGAGTTATGGATACATAAAGTTTCAGAAATTGGATTTTCGAATATTTCCACGATTTAATTTGCTCTCTGCTATCTCCCTTAGTGGTTGGGAATTTGAACTCAAGATTCATATCTATATGTAAAATGTTCCCCTGAATCGATTGGTGAAGACTAGAACGTTCCATCTTTCCAATTAGTCGAGTTATGAGTATTTTTGGTTTAATAAAGTGGATTTTCGAAAATTCCATTACGTTATTTGAAGGCGAATGAATGATTTTATTAAAAAACAGATTGTGCCAGTCGATTTTTCGTCGTAAAAAACCCCCGGTTACCAATTTATAGCCAATTTCATGTCGCAAAAATTTTTTTTTGTTGGAAATTTTGAAGCAAGGGAAATATTTCGCGAATTAAATTGCTCTCTGTTATCTCCCTTAATGCTTGGAAATATGAACTCAAAATTCACATCTACATGTGAAATGTTCCCCTGAATCGATTGGTGAAGACTAGAACGTTCTATCTCCCCGATTAGTCGAGTTATGGATACATAAAGTTTCAGAAATTGGATTTTCGAATATTTTCACGATTTAATTTGCTCTCTGCTATCTCCCTTAATGCTTGGAAATATGAACTCAAAATTCACATCTACATGTAAAATGTTCCCCTGAATCGATTGGTGGAGACTAGAACGTTCTATCTCTCCGATTAGTCGAGTTATGGATACATAAATTTTCAGAAATTGGATTTTCGAATATTTCCACGATTTAATTTGCTCTCTGCTATCTCCCTTAATGCTTGGAAATATGAACTCAAAATTCACATCTACATGTAAAATGTTCCCCTGAATCGATTGGTGAAGACTAGAACGTTCTATCTCTCCTATTAGTCGAGTTATGGATACATAAAGTTTCAGAAATTGGATTTTCGAATATTTTCACGATTTAATTTGCTCTCTGCTATCTCCCTTAGGGGTTGGAAATTTAAACTCAAGATTCATATCTACATGTAAAATGTTCCCCTGAATCGATTGGTGAAGACTAGAACGTTCTATCTTTCCAATTAGTCGAGTTATGAGTATTTTTGGTTTAAAAAAGTGGATTTTTGAAAATTCCATTACGTTATTTGAAGGCGAATGAATGATTTTATTAAAAAACAGATTGTGCCAGTCGATTTTTCGTGGCAAAAAACCCCCGGTTACCAATTTATAGCCAAATTCATGTCGCAAAAATTTTTTTTTGTTGGAAATTTTGAAGCAAGGGGTAGGTATGGAAATATTTCGCGAATTAAATTGCTCTCTGTTATCTCCCTTAATGCTTGGAAATATGCACTCAAAATTCACATCTACATGTAAAATGTTCCCCTGAATCGATTGGTGGAGACTAGAACGTTCTATCTCTCCGATTAGTCGAGTTATGGATACATGAAGTTTCAGAAATTGGATTTTCGAATATTTTCACGATTTAATTTGCTCTCTGCTATCTCCCTTAATGCTTGGAAATATGAACTCAAAATTCACATCTACATGTAAAATGTTCCCCTGAATCGATTGGTGGAGACTAGAACGTTCTATCTCTCCGATTAGTCGAGTTATGGATACATAAAGTTTCAGAAATTGGATTTTCGAATATTTCCACGATTTAATTTGCTCTCTGCTATCTCCCTTAATGCTTGGAAATATGAACTCAAAATTCACATCTACATGTAAAATGTTCCCCTGAATCGATTGGTGAAGACTAGAACGTTCTATCTCTCCTATTAGTCGAGTTATGGATACATAAAGTTTCAGAAATTGGATTTTCGAATATTTTCACGATTTAATTTGCTCTCTGCTATCTCCCTTAGGGGTTGGAAATTTAAACTCAAAATTCACATCTACATGTAAAATGTTCCCCTGAATCGATTGGTGAAGACTAGAACGTTCTATCTCTCCTATTAGTCGAGTTATGGATACATAAAGTTTCAGAAATTGGATTTTCGAATATTTTCACGATTTAATTTGCTCTCTGCTATCTCCCTTAGGGGTTGGAAATTTAAACTCAAGATTCATATCTACATGTAAAATGTTCCCCTGAATCGATTGGTGAAGACTAGAACGTTCTATCTTTCCAATTAGTCGAGTTATGAGTATTTTTGGTTTAAAAAAGTGGATTTTTGAAAATTCCATTACGTTATTTGAAGGCGAATGAATGATTTTATTAAAAAACAGATTGTGCCAGTCGATTTTTCGTGGCAAAAAACCCCCGGTTACCAATTTATAGCCAAATTCATGTCGCAAAAATTTTTTTTTGTTGGAAATTTTGAAGCAAGGGGTAGGTATGGAAATATTTCGCGAATTAAATTGCTCTCTGTTATCTCCCTTAATGCTTGGAAATATGCACTCAAAATTCACATCTACATGTAAAATGTTCCCCTGAATCGATTGGTGGAGACTAGAACGTTCTATCTCTCCGATTAGTCGAGTTATGGATACATGAAGTTTCAGAAATTGGATTTTCGAATATTTTCACGATTTAATTTGCTCTCTGCTATCTCCCTTAATGCTTGGAAATATGAACTCAAAATTCACATCTACATGTAAAATGTTCCCCTGAATCGATTGGTGGAGACTAGAACGTTCTATCTCTCCGATTAGTCGAGTTATGGATACATAAAGTTTCAGAAATTGGATTTTCGAATATTTCCACGATTTAATTTGCTCTCTGCTATCTCCCTTAATGCTTGGAAATATGAACTCAAAATTCACATCTACATGTAAAATGTTCCCCTGAATCGATTGGTGAAGACTAGAACGTTCTATCTCTCCTATTAGTCGAGTTATGGATACATAAAGTTTCAGAAATTGGATTTTCGAATATTTTCACGATTTAATTTGCTCTCTGCTATCTCCCTTAGGGGTTGGAAATTTAAACTCAAGATTCACATCTACATGTAAAATGTTCCCCTGAATCGATTGGTGAAGACTAGAACGTTCTATCTCTACTATTAGTCGAGTTATGGATACATAAAGTTTCAGAAATTGGATTTTCGAATATTTTCACGATTTAATTTGCTCTCTGCTATCTCCGTTAATGCTTGGAAATATGAACTCAAAATTCACATCTACATGTAAAATGTTCCCCTGAATCGATTGGTGAAGACTAGAACGTTCCATCTTTCCAATTAGTCGAGTTATGAGTATTTTTGGTTTAAAAAAGTGGATTTTCGAAAATTCCATTACGTTATTTGAAGGCGAATGAATGATTTTATTAAAAAACAGATTGTGCCAGTCGATTTTTCGTAGCAAAAAACCCCCGGTTACCAATTTATAGCCAAATTCATGTCGCAAAATTTTTTTTTTGTTGGAAATTTTGAAGCAAGGGGTAGGTATGGAAATATTTCGCGAATTAAATTGCTCTCCGTTATCTCCCTTAATGCTTGGAAATATGAACTCAAAATTCACATCTACATGTAAAATGTTCCCCTGAATCGATTGATGAAGACTAGAACGTTCTATCTATCCGATTAGTTTCAGAAATTGGATTTTCGAATATTTCCACGATTTAATTTGCTCTCTGCTATCTCCCTTAGGGGTTGGAAATTTAAACTCAAGATTCACATCTACATGTAAAATGTTCCCCTGAATCGATTGGTGAAGACTAGAACGTTCTATCTCTACTATTAGTCGAGTTATGGATACATAAAGTTTCAGAAATTGGATTTTCGAATATTTTCACGATTTAATTTGCTCTCTGCTATCTCCCTTAATGCTTGGAAATATGAACTCAAAATTCACATCTACATGTAAAATGTTCCCCTGAATCGATTGGTGAAGACTAGAACGTTCCATCTTTCCAATTAGTCGAGTTATGAGTATTTTTGGTTTAAAAAAGTGGATTTTCGAAAATTCCATTACGTTATTTGAAGGCGAATGAATGATTTTATTAAAAAACAGATTGTGCCAGTCGATTTTTCGTAGCAAAAAACCCCCGGTTACCAATTTATAGCCAAATTCATGTCGCAAAATTTTTTTTTGTTGGAAATTTTGAAGCAAGGGGTAGGTATGGAAATATTTCGCGAATTAAATTGCTCTCCGTTATCTCCCTTAATGCTTGGAAATATGAACTCAAAATTCACATCTACATGTAAAATGTTCCCCTGAATCGATTGATGAAGACTAGAACGTTCTATCTATCCGATTAGTCGAGTTATGGATACATAAAGTTTCAGAAATTGGATTTTCGAATATTTCCACGATTTAATTTGCTCTCTGCTATCTCCCTTAGTGGTTGGGAATTTGAACTCAAGATTCATATCTATATGTAAAATGTTCCCCTGAATCGATTGGTGAAGACTAGAACGTTCCATCTTTCCAATTAGTCGAGTTATGAGTATTTTTGGTTTAATAAAGTGGATTTTCGAAAATTCCATTACGTTATTTGAAGGCGAATGAATGATTTTATTAAAAAACAGATTGTGCCAGTCGATTTTTCGTCGTAAAAAACCCCCGGTTACCAATTTATAGCCAATTTCATGTCGCAAAAATTTTTTTTTGTTGGAAATTTTGAAGCAAGGGGTAGGTATGGAAATATTTCGCGAATTAAATTGCTCTCTGTTATCTCCCTTAATGCTTGGAAATATGAACTCAAAATTCACATCTACATGTGAAATGTTCCCCTGAATCGATTGGTGAAGACTAGAACGTTCTATCTCCCCGATTAGTCGAGTTATGGATACATAAAGTTTCAGAAATTGGATTTTCGAATATTTTCACGATTTAATTTGCTCTCTGCTATCTCCCTTAATGCTTGGAAATATGAACTCAAAATTCACATCTACATGTAAAATGTTCCCCTGAATCGATTGGTGAAGACTAGAACGTTCTATCTCTCCTATTAGTCGAGTTATGGATACATAAAGTTTCAGAAATTGGATTTTCGAATATTTTCACGATTTAATTTGCTCTCTGCTATCTCCCTTAGTGGTTGGGAATTTAAACTCAAGATTCATATCTATATGTAAAATGTTCCCCTGAATCGATTGATGAAGACTAGAACGTTCTATCTTTCCAATTAGTCGAGTTATGAGTATTTTTGGTTTAAAAAAGTGGATTTTCGAAAATTCCATTACGTTATTTGAAGGCGAATGAATGATTTTATTAAAAAACAGATTGTGCCAGTCGATTTTTCGTAGCAAAAAACCCCCGGTTACCAATTTATAGCCAAATTCATGTCGCAAAATTTTTTTTTTGTTGGAAATTTTGAAGCAAGGGGTAGGTATGGAAATATTTCGCGAATTAAATTGCTCTCCGTTATCTCCCTTAATGCTTGGAAATATGAACTCAAAATTCACATCTACATGTAAAATGTTCCCCTGAATCGATTGATGAAGACTAGAACGTTCTATCTATCCGATTAGTCGAGTTATGGATACATAAAGTTTCAGAAATTGGATTTTCGAATATTTCCACGATTTAATTTGCTCTCTGCTATCTCCCTTAGTGGTTGGGAATTTGAACTCAAGATTCATATCTATATGTAAAATGTTCCCCTGAATCGATTGGTGAAGACTAGAACGTTCCATCTTTCCAATTAGTCGAGTTATGAGTATTTTTGGTTTAATAAAGTGGATTTTCGAAAATTCCATTACGTTATTTGAAGGCGAATGAATGATTTTATTAAAAAACAGATTGTGCCAGTCGATTTTTCGTCGTAAAAAACCCCCGGTTACCAATTTATAGCCAATTTCATGTCGCAAAAATTTTTTTTTGTTGGAAATTTTGAAGCAAGGGGTAGGTATGGAAATATTTCGCGAATTAAATTGCTCTCTGTTATCTCCCTTAATGCTTGGAAATATGAACTCAAAATTCACATCTACATGTGAAATGTTCCCCTGAATCGATTGGTGAAGACTAGAACGTTCTATCTCCCCGATTAGTCGAGTTATGGATACATAAAGTTTCAGAAATTGGATTTTCGAATATTTTCACGATTTAATTTGCTCTCTGCTATCTCCCTTAATGCTTGGAAATATGAACTCAAAATTCACATCTACATGTAAAATGTTCCCCTGAATCGATTGGTGAAGACTAGAACGTTCTATCTCTCCTATTAGTCGAGTTATGGATACATAAAGTTTCAGAAATTGGATTTTCGAATATTTTCACGATTTAATTTGCTCTCTGCTATCTCCCTTAGTGGTTGGGAATTTAAACTCAAGATTCATATCTATATGTAAAATGTTCCCCTGAATCGATTGGTGAAGACTAGAACGTTCCATCTTTCCAATTAGTCGAGTTATGAGTATTTTTGGTTTAATAAAGTGGATTTTCGAAAATTCCATTACGTTATTTGAAGGCGAATGAATGATTTTATTAAAAAACAGATTGTGCCAGTCGATTTTTCGTCGTAAAAAACCCCCGGTTACCAATTTATAGCCAATTTCATGTCGCAAAAGTTTTTTTTTGTTGGAAATTTTGAAGCAAGGGGTAGGTATGGAAATATTTCGCGAATTAAATTGCTCTCTGTTATCTCCCTTAATGCTTGGAAATATGAACTCAAAATTCACATCTACATGTAAAATGTTCCCCTGAATCGATTGGTGAAGACTAGAACGTTCTATCTCTCCGATTAGTCGAGTTATGGATACATAAAGTTTCAGAAATTGGATTTTCGAATATTTTCACGATTTAATTTGCTCTCTGCTATCTCCCTTAGGGGTTGGAAATTTAAACTCAAGATTCATATCTATATGTAAAATGTTCCCCTGAATCGATTGGTGAAGACTAGATCGTTCCATCTTTCCAATTAGTCGAGTTATGAGTATTTTTGGTTTAAAAAAGTGGATTTTCGAAAATTCCATTACGTTATTTGAAGGCGAATGAATGATTTTATTAAAAAACAGATTGTGCCAGTCGATTTTTCGTCGTAAAAAACCCCCGGTTACCAATTTATAGCCAAATTCATGTCGCAAAATTTTTTTTTTGTTGGAAATTTTGAAGCAAGGGGTAGGTATGGAAATATTTCGCGAATTAAATTGCTCTCCGTTATCTCCCTTAATGCTTGGAAATATGAACTCAAAATTCACATCTACATGTAAAATGTTCCCCTGAATCGATTGATGAAGACTAGAACGTTCTATCTATCCGATTAGTCGAGTTATGGATACATAAAGTTTCAGAAATTGGATTTTCGAATATTTCCACGATTTAATTTGCTCTCTGCTATCTCCCTTAGGGGTTGGAAATTTAAACTCAAGATTCATATCTATATGTAAAATGTTCCCCTGAATCGATTGGTGAAGACTAGATCGTTCCATCTTTCCAATTAGTCGAGTTATGAGTATTTTTGGTTTAAAAAAGTGGATTTTCGAAAATTCCATTACGTTATTTGAAGGCGAATGAATGATTTTATTAAAAAACAGATTGTGCCAGTCGATTTTTCGTCGTAAAAAACCCCCGGTTACCAATTTATAGCCAAATTCATGTCGCAAAATTTTTTTTTTGTTGGAAATTTTGAAGCAAGGGGTAGGTATGGAAATATTTCGCGAATTAAATTGCTCTCCGTTATCTCCCTTAATGCTTGGAAATATGAACTCAAAATTCACATCTACATGTAAAATGTTCCCCTGAATCGATTGATGAAGACTAGAACGTTCTATCTATCCGATTAGTCGAGTTATGGATACATAAAGTTTCAGAAATTGGATTTTCGAATATTTCCACGATTTAATTTGCTCTCTGCTATCTCCCTTAGTGGTTGGGAATTTAAACTCAAGATTCATATCTATATGTAAAATGTTCCCCTGAATCGATTGGTGAAGACTAGAACGTTCCATCTTTCCAATTAGTCGAGTTATGAGTATTTTTGGTTTAATAAAGTGGATTTTCGAAAATTCCATTACGTTATTTGAAGGCGAATGAATGATTTTATTAAAAAACAGATTGTGCCAGTCGATTTTTCGTCGTAAAAAACCCCCGGTTACCGATTTATAGCCAATTTCATGTCGCAAAAATTTTTTTTTGTTGGAAATTTTGAAGCAAGGGGTAGGTATGGAAATATTTCGCGAATTAAATTGCTCTCTGTTATCTCCCTTAATGCTTGGAAATATGAACTCAAAATTCACATCTACATGTAAAATGTTCCCCTGAATCGATTGGTGAAGACTAGAACGTTCTATCTCCCCGATTAGTCGAGTTATGGATACATAAAGTTTCAGAAATTGGATTTTCGAATATTTTCACGATTTAATTTGCTCTCTGCTATCTCCCTTAATGCTTGGAAATATGAACTCAAAATTCACATCTACATGTAAAATGTTCCCCTGAATCGATTGGTGAAGACTAGAACGTTCTATCTCTCCTATTAGTCGAGTTATGGATACATAAAGTTTCAGAAATTGGATTTTCGAATATTTTCACGATTTAATTTGCTCTCTGCTATCTCCCTTAGTGGTTGGGAATTTAAACTCAAGATTCATATCTATATGTAAAATGTTCCCCTGAATCGATTGGTGAAGACTAGAACGTTCCATCTTTCCAATTAGTCGAGTTATGAGTATTTTTGGTTTAATAAAGTGGATTTTCGAAAATTCCATTACGTTATTTGAAGGCGAATGAATGATTTTATTAAAAAACAGATTGTGCCAGTCGATTTTTCGTCGTAAAAAACCCCCGGTTACCAATTTATAGCCAATTTCATGTCGCAAAAGTTTTTTTTTGTTGGAAATTTTGAAGCAAGGGGTAGGTATGGAAATATTTCGCGAATTAAATTGCTCTCTGTTATCTCCCTTAATGCTTGGAAATATGAACTCAAAATTCACATCTACATGTAAAATGTTCCCCTGAATCGATTGGTGAAGACTAGAACGTTCTATCTCTCCGATTAGTCGAGTTATGGATACATAAAGTTTCAGAAATTGGATTTTCGAATATTTTCACGATTTAATTTGCTCTCTGCTATCTCCCTTAGGGGTTGGAAATTTAAACTCAAGATTCATATCTATATGTAAAATGTTCCCCTGAATCGATTGGTGAAGACTAGATCGTTCCATCTTTCCAATTAGTCGAGTTATGAGTATTTTTGGTTTAAAAAAGTGGATTTTCGAAAATTCCATTACGTTATTTGAAGGCGAATGAATGATTTTATTAAAAAACAGATTGTGCCAGTCGATTTTTCGTCGTAAAAAACCCCCGGTTACCAATTTATAGCCAAATTCATGTCGCAAAATTTTTTTTTTGTTGGAAATTTTGAAGCAAGGGGTAGGTATGGAAATATTTCGCGAATTAAATTGCTCTCCGTTATCTCCCTTAATGCTTGGAAATATGAACTCAAAATTCACATCTACATGTAAAATGTTCCCCTGAATCGATTGATGAAGACTAGAACGTTCTATCTATCCGATTAGTCGAGTTATGGATACATAAAGTTTCAGAAATTGGATTTTCGAATATTTTCACGATTTAATTTGCTCTCTGCTATCTCCCTTAGGGGTTGGAAATTTAAACTCAAGATTCATATCTACATGTAAAATGTTCCCCTGAATCGATTGGTGAAGACTAGAACGTTCTATCTTTCCAATTAGTCGAGTTATGAGTATTTTTGGTTTAAAAAAGTGGATTTTCGAAAATTCCATTACGTTATTTGAAGGCGAATGAATGATTTTATTAAAAAACAGATTGTGCCAGTCGATTTTTCGTAGCAAAAAACCCCCGGTTACCAATTTATAGCCAAATTCATGTCGCAAAAATTTTTTTTTGTTGGAAATTTTGAAGCAAGGGGTAGGTATGGAAATATTTCGCGAATTAAATTGCTCTCTGTTATCTCCCTTAATGCTTGGAAATATGAACTCAAAATTCACATCTACATGTAAAATGTTCCCCTGAATCGATTGGTGAAGACTAGAACGTTCTATCACTCCGATTAGTCGAGTTATGGATACATAAAGTTTCAGAAATTGGATTTTCGAATATTTCCACGATTTAATTTGCTCTCTGCTATCTCCCTTAATGCTTGGAAATATGAACTCAAAATTCACATCTACATGTAAAATGTTCCCCTGAATCGATTGGTGAAGACTAGAACGTTCTATCTCTCCTATTAGTCGAGTTATGGATACATAAAGTTTCAGAAATTGGATTTTCGAATATTTTCACGATTTAATTTGCTCTCTGCTATCTCCCTTAATGCTTGGAAATATGAACTCAAAATTCACATCTACATGTAAAATGTTCCCCTGAATCGATTGGTGGAGACTAGAACGTTCTATCTCTCCGATTAGTCGAGTTATGGATACATAAAGTTTCAGAAATTGGATTTTCGAATATTTCCACGATTTAATTTGCTCTCTGCTATCTCCCTTAATGCTTGGAAATATGAACTCAAAATTCACATCTACATGTAAAATGTTCCCCTGAATCGATTGGTGAAGACTAGAACGTTCTATCTCTCCTATTAGTCGAGTTATGGATACATAAAGTTTCAGAAATTGGATTTTCGAATATTTTCACGATTTAATTTGCTCTCTGCTATCTCCCTTAGGGGTTGGAAATTTAAACTCAAGATTCATATCTACATGTAAAATGTTCCCCTGAATCGATTGGTGAAGACTAGAACGTTCTATCTTTCCAATCAGTCGAGTTATGAGTATTTTTGGTTTAAAAAAGTGGATTTTCGAAAATTCCATTACGTTATTTGAAGGCGAATGAATGATTTTATTAAAAAACAGATTGTGCCAGTCGATTTTTCGTAGCAAAAAACCCCCGGTTACCAATTTATAGCCAAATTCATGTCGCAAAAATTTTTTTTTGTTGGAAATTTTGAAGCAAGGGGTAGGTATGGAAATATTTCGCGAATTAAATTGCTCTCTGTTATCTCCCTTAATGCTTGGAAATATGAACTCAAAATTCACATCTACATGTAAAATGTTCCCCTGAATCGATTGGTGAAGACTAGAACGTTCTATCTCTCCGATTAGTCGAGTTATGGATACATAAAGTTTCAGAAATTGGATTTTCGAATATTTCCACGATTTAATTTGCTCTCTGCTATCTCCCTTAATGCTTGGAAATATGAACTCAAAATTCACATCTACATGTAAAATGTTCCCCTGAATCGATTGGTGAAGACTAGAACGTTCTATCTCTCCTATTAGTCGAGTTATGGATACATAAAGTTTCAGAAATTGGATTTTCGAATATTTTCACGATTTAATTTGCTCTCTCTCTGCTATCTCCCTTAGGGGTTGGAAATATGAACTCAAAATTCACATCTACATGTAAAATGTTCCCCTGAATCGATTGGTGAAGACTAGAACGTTCTATCTCTCCTATTAGTCGAGTTATGGATACATAAAGTTTCAGAAATTGGATTTTCGAATATTTTCACGATTTAATTTGCTCTCTGCTATCTCCCTTAGGGGTTGGAAATTTAAACTCAAGATTCATATCTACATGTAAAATGTTCCCCTGAATCGATTGGTGAAGACTAGAACGTTCTATCTTTCCAATTAGTCGAGTTATGAGTATTTTTGGTTTAAAAAAGTGGATTTTTGAAAATTCCATTACGTTATTTGAAGGCGAATGAATGATTTTATTAAAAAACAGATTGTGCCAGTCGATTTTTCGTGGCAAAAAACCCCCGGTTACCAATTTATAGCCAAATTCATGTCGCAAAAATTTTTTTTTGTTGGAAATTTTGAAGCAAGGGGTAGGTATGGAAATATTTCGCGAATTAAATTGCTCTCTGTTATCTCCCTTAATGCTTGGAAATATGAACTCAAAATTCACATCTACATGTAAAATGTTCCCCTGAATCGATTGGTGAAGACTAGAACGTTCTATCTCTCCGATTAGTCGAGTTATGGATACATAAAGTTTCAGAAATTGGATTTTCGAATATTTCCACGATTTAATTTGCTCTCCGCTATCTCCCTTAATGCTTGGAAATATGCACTCAAAATTCACATCTACATGTAAAATGTTCCCCTGAATCGATTGGTGGAGACTAGAACGTTCTATCTCTCCGATTAGTCGAGTTATGGATACATGAAGTTTCAGAAATTGGATTTTCGAATATTTTCACGATTTAATTTGCTCTCTGCTATCTCCCTTAATGCTTGGAAATATGAACTCAAAATTCACATCTACATGTAAAATGTTCCCCTGAATCGATTGGTGGAGACTAGAACGTTCTATCTCTCCGATTAGTCGAGTTATGGATACATAAAGTTTCAGAAATTGGATTTTCGAATATTTCCACGATTTAATTTGCTCTCTGCTATCTCCCTTAATGCTTGGAAATATGAACTCAAAATTCACATCTACATGTAAAATGTTCCCCTGAATCGATTGGTGAAGACTAGAACGTTCTATCTCTACTATTAGTCGAGTTATGGATACATAAAGTTTCAGAAATTGGATTTTCGAATATTTTCACGATTTAATTTGCTCTCTGCTATCTCCCTTAATGCTTGGAAATATGAACTCAAAATTCACATCTACATGTAAAATGTTCCCCTGAATCGATTGGTGAAGACTAGAACGTTCCATCTTTCCAATTAGTCGAGTTATGAGTATTTTTGGTTTAAAAAAGTGGATTTTCGAAAATTCCATTACGTTATTTGAAGGCGAATGAATGATTTTATTAAAAAACAGATTGTGCCAGTCGATTTTTCGTAGCAAAAAACCCCCGGTTACCAATTTATAGCCAAATTCATGTCGCAAAATTTTTTTTTTGTTGGAAATTTTGAAGCAAGGGGTAGGTATGGAAATATTTCGCGAATTAAATTGCTCTCCGTTATCTCCCTTAATGCTTGGAAATATGAACTCAAAATTCACATCTACATGTAAAATGTTCCCCTGAATCGATTGATGAAGACTAGAACGTTCTATCTATCCGATTAGTCGAGTTATGGATACATAAAGTTTCAGAAATTGGATTTTCGAATATTTCCACGATTTAATTTGCTCTCTGCTATCTCCCTTAGGGGTTGGAAATTTAAACTCAAGATTCACATCTACATGTAAAATGTTCCCCTGAATCGATTGGTGAAGACTAGAACGTTCTATCTCTACTATTAGTCGAGTTATGGATACATAAAGTTTCAGAAATTGGATTTTCGAATATTTTCACGATTTAATTTGCTCTCTGCTATCTCCCTTAGTGGTTGGGAATTTAAACTCAAGATTCATATCTATATGTAAAATGTTCCCCTGAATCGATTGGTGAAGACTAGAACGTTCCATCTTTCCAATTAGTCGAGTTATGAGTATTTTTGGTTTAATAAAGTGGATTTTCGAAAATTCCATTACGTTATTTGAAGGCGAATGAATGATTTTATTAAAAAACAGATTGTGCCAGTCGATTTTTCGTCGTAAAAAACCCCCGGTTACCAATTTATAGCCAATTTCATGTCGCAAAAGTTTTTTTTTGTTGGAAATTTTGAAGCAAGGGGTAGGTATGGAAATATTTCGCGAATTAAATTGCTCTCTGTTATCTCCCTTAATGCTTGGAAATATGAACTCAAAATTCACATCTACATGTAAAATGTTCCCCTGAATCGATTGGTGAAGACTAGAACGTTCTATCTCTCCGATTAGTCGAGTTATGGATACATAAAGTTTCAGAAATTGGATTTTCGAATATTTTCACGATTTAATTTGCTCTCTGCTATCTCCCTTAGGGGTTGGAAATTTAAACTCAAGATTCATATCTATATGTAAAATGTTCCCCTGAATCGATTGGTGAAGACTAGATCGTTCCATCTTTCCAATTAGTCGAGTTATGAGTATTTTTGGTTTAAAAAAGTGGATTTTCGAAAATTCCATTACGTTATTTGAAGGCGAATGAATGATTTTATTAAAAAACAGATTGTGCCAGTCGATTTTTCGTCGTAAAAAACCCCCGGTTACCAATTTATAGCCAAATTCATGTCGCAAAATTTTTTTTTTGTTGGAAATTTTGAAGCAAGGGGTAGGTATGGAAATATTTCGCGAATTAAATTGCTCTCCGTTATCTCCCTTAATGCTTGGAAATATGAACTCAAAATTCACATCTACATGTAAAATGTTCCCCTGAATCGATTGATGAAGACTAGAACGTTCTATCTATCCGATTAGTCGAGTTATGGATACATAAAGTTTCAGAAATTGGATTTTCGAATATTTTCACGATTTAATTTGCTCTCTGCTATCTCCCTTAGGGGTTGGAAATTTAAACTCAAGATTCATATCTACATGTAAAATGTTCCCCTGAATCGATTGGTGAAGACTAGAACGTTCTATCTTTCCAATTAGTCGAGTTATGAGTATTTTTGGTTTAAAAAAGTGGATTTTCGAAAATTCCATTACGTTATTTGAAGGCGAATGAATGATTTTATTAAAAAACAGATTGTGCCAGTCGATTTTTCGTAGCAAAAAACCCCCGGTTACCAATTTATAGCCAAATTCATGTCGCAAAAATTTTTTTTTGTTGGAAATTTTGAAGCAAGGGGTAGGTATGGAAATATTTCGCGAATTAAATTGCTCTCTGTTATCTCCCTTAATGCTTGGAAATATGAACTCAAAATTCACATCTACATGTAAAATGTTCCCCTGAATCGATTGGTGAAGACTAGAACGTTCTATCACTCCGATTAGTCGAGTTATGGATACATAAAGTTTCAGAAATTGGATTTTCGAATATTTCCACGATTTAATTTGCTCTCTGCTATCTCCCTTAATGCTTGGAAATATGAACTCAAAATTCACATCTACATGTAAAATGTTCCCCTGAATCGATTGGTGAAGACTAGAACGTTCTATCTCTCCTATTAGTCGAGTTATGGATACATAAAGTTTCAGAAATTGGATTTTCGAATATTTTCACGATTTAATTTGCTCTCTGCTATCTCCCTTAATGCTTGGAAATATGAACTCAAAATTCACATCTACATGTAAAATGTTCCCCTGAATCGATTGGTGGAGACTAGAACGTTCTATCTCTCCGATTAGTCGAGTTATGGATACATAAAGTTTCAGAAATTGGATTTTCGAATATTTCCACGATTTAATTTGCTCTCTGCTATCTCCCTTAATGCTTGGAAATATGAACTCAAAATTCACATCTACATGTAAAATGTTCCCCTGAATCGATTGGTGAAGACTAGAACGTTCTATCTCTCCTATTAGTCGAGTTATGGATACATAAAGTTTCAGAAATTGGATTTTCGAATATTTTCACGATTTAATTTGCTCTCTGCTATCTCCCTTAGGGGTTGGAAATTTAAACTCAAGATTCATATCTACATGTAAAATGTTCCCCTGAATCGATTGGTGAAGACTAGAACGTTCTATCTTTCCAATCAGTCGAGTTATGAGTATTTTTGGTTTAAAAAAGTGGATTTTCGAAAATTCCATTACGTTATTTGAAGGCGAATGAATGATTTTATTAAAAAACAGATTGTGCCAGTCGATTTTTCGTAGCAAAAAACCCCCGGTTACCAATTTATAGCCAAATTCATGTCGCAAAAATTTTTTTTTGTTGGAAATTTTGAAGCAAGGGGTAGGTATGGAAATATTTCGCGAATTAAATTGCTCTCTGTTATCTCCCTTAATGCTTGGAAATATGAACTCAAAATTCACATCTACATGTAAAATGTTCCCCTGAATCGATTGGTGAAGACTAGAACGTTCTATCTCTCCGATTAGTCGAGTTATGGATACATAAAGTTTCAGAAATTGGATTTTCGAATATTTTCACGATTTAATTTGCTCTCTGCTATCTCCCTTAATGCTTGGAAATATGAACTCAAAATTCACATCTACATGTAAAATGTTCCCCTGAATCGATTGGTGGAGACTAGAACGTTCTATCTCTCCGATTAGTCGAGTTATGGATACATAAAGTTTCAGAAATTGGATTTTCGAATATTTTCACGATTTAATTTGCTCTCTCTCTGCTATCTCCCTTAGGGGTTGGAAATATGAACTCAAAATTCACATCTACATGTAAAATGTTCCCCTGAATCGATTGGTGAAGACTAGAACGTTCTATCTCTCCTATTAGTCGAGTTATGGATACATAAAGTTTCAGAAATTGGATTTTCGAATATTTTCACGATTTAATTTGCTCTCTGCTATCTCCCTTAGGGGTTGGAAATTTAAACTCAAGATTCATATCTACATGTAAAATGTTCCCCTGAATCGATTGGTGAAGACTAGAACGTTCTATCTTTCCAATTAGTCGAGTTATGAGTATTTTTGGTTTAAAAAAGTGGATTTTCGAAAATTCCATTACGTTATTTGAAGGCGAATGAATGATTTTATTAAAAAACAGATTGTGCCAGTCGATTTTTCGTAGCAAAAAACCCCCGGTTACCAATTTATAGCCAAATTCATGTCGCAAAAATTTTTTTTTGTTGGAAATTTTGAAGCAAGGGGTAGGTATGGAAATATTTCGCGAATTAAATTGCTCTCTGTTATCTCCCTTAATGCTTGGAAATATGAACTCAAAATTCACATCTACATGTAAAATGTTCCCCTGAATCGATTGGTGAAGACTAGAACGTTCTATCTCTCCGATTAGTCGAGTTATGGATACATAAAGTTTCAGAAGCGATTTTACCCCTTGCTTCAAAATTTCCAACAAAAAAAAATTTTTGCGACATGAAATTGGCTATAAATTGGTAACCGGGGGTTTTTTACGACGAAAAATCGACTGGCACAATCTGTTTTTTAATAAAATCATTCATTCGCCTTCAAATAACGTAATGGAATTTTCGAAAATCCACTTTATTAAACCAAAAATACTCATAACTCGACTAATTGGAAAGATGGAACGTTCTAGTCTTCACCAATCGATTCAGGGGAACATTTTACATATAGATATGAATCTTGAGTTCAAATTCCCAACCACTAAGGGAGATAGCAGAGAGCAAATTAAATCGTGGAAATATTCGAAAATCCAATTTCTGAAACTTTATGTATCCATAACTCGACTAATCGGATAGATAGAACGTTCTAGTCTTCATCAATCGATTCAGGGGAACATTTTACATGTAGATGTGAATTTTGAGTTCATATTTCCAAGCATTAAGGGAGATAACGGAGAGCAATTTAATTCGCGAAATATTTCCATACCTACCCCTTGCTTCAAAATTTCCAACAAAAAAAAAATTTTGCGACATGAATTTGGCTATAAATTGGTAACCGGGGGTTTTTTGCTACGAAAAATCGACTGGCACAATCTGTTTTTTAATAAAATCATTCATTCGCCTTCAAATAACGTAATGGAATTTCCGAAAATCCACTTTTTTAAACCAAAAATACTCATAACTCGACTAATTGGAAAGATGGAACGTTCTAGTCTTCACCAATCGATTCAGGGGAACATTTTACATGTAGATGTGAATTTTGAGTTCATATTTCCAAGCATTAAGGGAGATAGCAGAGAGCAAATTAAATCGTGAAAATATTCGAAAATCCAATTTCTGAAACTTTATGTATCCATAACTCGACTAATAGTAGAGATAGAACGTTCTAGTCTTCACCAATCGATTCAGGGGAACATTTTACATGTAGATGTGAATTTTGAGTTCATATTTCCAAGCATTAAGGGAGATAGCAGAGAGCAAATTAAATCGTGGAAATATTCGAAAATCCAATTTCTGAAACTTTATGTATCCATAACTCGACTAATCGGAGAGATAGAACGTTCTAGTCTCCACCAATCGATTCAGGGGAACATTTTACATGTAGATGTGAATTTTGAGTTCATATTTCCAAGCATTAAGGGAGATAGCAGAGAGCAAATTAAATCGTGAAAATATTCGAAAATCCAATTTCTGAAACTTCATGTATCCATAACTCGACTAATCGGAGAGATAGAACGTTCTAGTCTCCACCAATCGATTCAGGGGAACATTTTACATGTAGATGTGAATTTTGAGTGCATATTTCCAAGCATTAAGGGAGATAGCGGAGAGCAAATTAAATCGTGGAAATATTCGAAAATCCAATTTCTGAAACTTTATGTATCCATAACTCGACTAATCGGAGAATTAAATTGCTCTCCGTTATCTCCCTTAATGCTTGGAAATATGAACTCAAAATTCACATCTACATGTAAAATGTTCCCCTGAATCGATTGATGAAGACTAGAACGTTCTATCTATCCGATTAGTCGAGTTATGGATACATAAAGTTTCAGAAATTGGATTTTCGAATATTTCCACGATTTAATTTGCTCTCTGCTATCTCCCTTAGGGGTTGGAAATTTAAACTCAAGATTCACATCTACATGTAAAATGTTCCCCTGAATCGATTGGTGAAGACTAGAACGTTCTATCTCTACTATTAGTCGAGTTATGGATACATAAAGTTTCAGAAATTGGATTTTCGAATATTTTCACGATTTAATTTGCTCTCTGCTATCTCCCTTAATGCTTGGAAATATGAACTCAAAATTCACATCTACATGTAAAATGTTCCCCTGAATCGATTGGTGAAGACTAGAACGTTCCATCTTTCCAATTAGTCGAGTTATGAGTATTTTTGGTTTAAAAAAGTGGATTTTCGGAAATTCCATTACGTTATTTGAAGGCGAATGAATGATTTTATTAAAAAACAGATTGTGCCAGTCGATTTTTCGTAGCAAAAAACCCCCGGTTACCAATTTATAGCCAAATTCATGTCGCAAAATTTTTTTTTTGTTGGAAATTTTGAAGCAAGGGGTAGGTATGGAAATATTTCGCGAATTAAATTGCTCTCCGTTATCTCCCTTAATGCTTGGAAATATGAACTCAAAATTCACATCTACATGTAAAATGTTCCCCTGAATCGATTGGTGAAGACTAGAACGTTCTATCTCTCCTATTAGTCGAGTTATGGATACATAAAGTTTCAGAAATTGGATTTTCGAATATTTTCACGATTTAATTTGCTCTCTGCTATCTCCCTTAGGGGTTGGAAATTTAAACTCAAGATTCATATCTACATGTAAAATGTTCCCCTGAATCGATTGGTGAAGACTAGAACGTTCTATCTTTCCAATTAGTCGAGTTATGAGTATTTTTGGTTTAAAAAAGTGGATTTTTGAAAATTCCATTACGTTATTTGAAGGCGAATGAATGATTTTATTAAAAAACAGATTGTGCCAGTCGATTTTTCGTGGCAAAAAACCCCCGGTTACCAATTTATAGCCAAATTCATGTCGCAAAAATTTTTTTTTGTTGGAAATTTTGAAGCAAGGGGTAGGTATGGAAATATTTCGCGAATTAAATTGCTCTCTGTTATCTCCCTTAATGCTTGGAAATATGAACTCAAAATTCACATCTACATGTAAAATGTTCCCCTGAATCGATTGGTGAAGACTAGAACGTTCTATCTCTCCGATTAGTCGAGTTATGGATACATAAAGTTTCAGAAATTGGATTTTCGAATATTTCCACGATTTAATTTGCTCTCCGCTATCTCCCTTAATGCTTGGAAATATGCACTCAAAATTCACATCTACATGTAAAATGTTCCCCTGAATCGATTGGTGGAGACTAGAACGTTCTATCTCTCCTATTAGTCGAGTTATGGATACATAAAGTTTCAGAAATTGGATTTTCGAATATTTTCACGATTTAATTTGCTCTCTGCTATCTCCCTTAGTGGTTGGGAATTTAAACTCAAGATTCATATCTATATGTAAAATGTTCCCCTGAATCGATTGGTGAAGACTAGAACGTTCCATCTTTCCAATTAGTCGAGTTATGAGTATTTTTGGTTTAATAAAGTGGATTTTCGAAAATTCCATTACGTTATTTGAAGGCGAATGAATGATTTTATTAAAAAACAGATTGTGCCAGTCGATTTTTCGTCGTAAAAAACCCCCGGTTACCAATTTATAGCCAATTTCATGTCGCAAAAGTTTTTTTTTGTTGGAAATTTTGAAGCAAGGGGTAGGTATGGAAATATTTCGCGAATTAAATTGCTCTCTGTTATCTCCCTTAATGCTTGGAAATATGAACTCAAAATTCACATCTACATGTAAAATGTTCCACTGAATCGATTGGTGAAGACTAGAACGTTCTATCTCTCCGATTAGTCGAGTTATGGATACATAAAGTTTCAGAAATTGGATTTTCGAATATTTTCACGATTTAATTTGCTCTCTGCTATCTCCCTTAGGGGTTGGAAATTTAAACTCAAGATTCATATCTATATGTAAAATGTTCCCCTGAATCGATTGGTGAAGACTAGATCGTTCCATCTTTCCAATTAGTCGAGTTATGAGTATTTTTGGTTTAAAAAAGTGGATTTTCGAAAATTCCATTACGTTATTTGAAGGCGAATGAATGATTTTATTAAAAAACAGATTGTGCCAGTCGATTTTTCGTCGTAAAAAACCCCCGGTTACCAATTTATAGCCAAATTCATGTCGCAAAATTTTTTTTTGTTGGAAATTTTGAAGCAAGGGGTAGGTATGGAAATATTTCGCGAATTAAATTGCTCTCCGTTATCTCCCTTAATGCTTGGAAATATGAACTCAAAATTCACATCTACATGTAAAATGTTCCCCTGAATCGATTGATGAAGACTAGAACGTTCTATCTATCCGATTAGTCGAGTTATGGATACATAAAGTTTCAGAAATTGGATTTTCGAATATTTCCACGATTTAATTTGCTCTCTGCTATCTCCCTTAGTGGTTGGGAATTTAAACTCAAGATTCATATCTATATGTAAAATGTTCCCCTGAATCGATTGGTGAAGACTAGAACGTTCCATCTTTCCAATTAGTCGAGTTATGAGTATTTTTGGTTTAATAAAGTGGATTTTCGAAAATTCCATTACGTTATTTGAAGGCGAATGAATGATTTTATTAAAAAACAGATTGTGCCAGTCGATTTTTCGTCGTAAAAAACCCCCGGTTACCAATTTATAGCCAATTTCATGTCGCAAAAATTTTTTTTTGTTGGAAATTTTGAAGCAAGGGGTAGGTATGGAAATATTTCGCGAATTAAATTGCTCTCTGTTATCTCCCTTAATGCTTGGAAATATGAACTCAAAATTCACATCTACATGTAAAATGTTCCCCTGAATCGATTGGTGAAGACTAGAACGTTCTATCTCCCCGATTAGTCGAGTTATGGATACATAAAGTTTCAGAAATTGGATTTTCGAATATTTTCACGATTTAATTTGCTCTCTGCTATCTCCCTTAGTGGTTGGGAATTTAAACTCAAGATTCATATCTATATGTAAAATGTTCCCCTGAATCGATTGGTGAAGACTAGAACGTTCCATCTTTCCAATTAGTCGAGTTATGAGTATTTTTGGTTTAATAAAGTGGATTTTCGAAAATTCCATTACGTTATTTGAAGGCGAATGAATGATTTTATTAAAAAACAGATTGTGCCAGTCGATTTTTCGTCGTAAAAAACCCCCGGTTACCAATTTATAGCCAATTTCATGTCGCAAAAATTTTTTTTTGTTGGAAATTTTGAAGCAAGGGGTAGGTATGGAAATATTTCGCGAATTAAATTGCTCTCTGTTATCTCCCTTAATGCTTGGAAATATGAACTCAAAATTCACATCTACATGTAAAATGTTCCCCTGAATCGATTGATGAAGACTAGAACGTTCTATCTATCCGATTAGTCGAGTTATGGATACATAAAGTTTCAGAAATTGGATTTTCGAATATTTCCACGATTTAATTTGCTCTCTGCTATCTCCCTTAGTGGTTGGGAATTTAAACTCAAGATTCATATCTATATGTAAAATGTTCCCCTGAATCGATTGGTGAAGACTAGAACGTTCCATCTTTCCAATTAGTCGAGTTATGAGTATTTTTGGTTTAATAAAGTGGATTTTCGAAAATTCCATTACGTTATTTGAAGGCGAATGAATGATTTTATTAAAAAACAGATTGTGCCAGTCGATTTTTCGTCGTAAAAAACCCCCGGTTACCAATTTATAGCCAATTTCATGTCGCAAAAATTTTTTTTTGTTGGAAATTTTGAAGCAAGGGGTAGGTATGGAAATATTTCGCGAATTAAATTGCTCTCTGTTATCTCCCTTAATGCTTGGAAATATGAACTCAAAATTCACATCTACATGTAAAATGTTCCCCTGAATCGATTGGTGAAGACTAGAACGTTCTATCTCCCCGATTAGTCGAGTTATGGATACATAAAGTTTCAGAAATTGGATTTTCGAATATTTTCACGATTTAATTTGCTCTCTGCTATCTCCCTTAATGCTTGGAAATATGAACTCAAAATTCACATCTACATGTAAAATGTTCCCCTGAATCGATTGGTGAAGACTAGAACGTTCTATCTCTCCGATTAGTCGAGTTATGGATACATAAAGTTTCAGAAATTGGATTTTCGAATATTTTCACGATTTAATTTGCTCTCTGCTATCTCCCTTAGGGGTTGGAAATTTAAACTCAAGATTCATATCTATATGTAAAATGTTCCCCTGAATCGATTGGTGAAGACTAGATCGTTCCATCTTTCCAATTAGTCGAGTTATGAGTATTTTTGGTTTAAAAAAGTGGATTTTCGAAAATTCCATTACGTTATTTGAAGGCGAATGAATGATTTTATTAAAAAACAGATTGTGCCAGTCGATTTTTCGTCGTAAAAAACCCCCGGTTACCAATTTATAGCCAAATTCATGTCGCAAAATTTTTTTTTTGTTGGAAATTTTGAAGCAAGGGGTAGGTATGGAAATATTTCGCGAATTAAATTGCTCTCCGTTATCTCCCTTAATGCTTGGAAATATGAACTCAAAATTCACATCTACATGTAAAATGTTCCCCTGAATCGATTGATGAAGACTAGAACGTTCTATCTATCCGATTAGTCGAGTTATGGATACATAAAGTTTCAGAAATTGGATTTTCGAATATTTCCACGATTTAATTTGCTCTCTGCTATCTCCCTTAGTGGTTGGGAATTTAAACTCAAGATTCATATCTATATGTAAAATGTTCCCCTGAATCGATTGGTGAAGACTAGAACGTTCCATCTTTCCAATTAGTCGAGTTATGAGTATTTTTGGTTTAATAAAGTGGATTTTCGAAAATTCCATTACGTTATTTGAAGGCGAATGAATGATTTTATTAAAAAACAGATTGTGCCAGTCGATTTTTCGTCGTAAAAAACCCCCGGTTACCAATTTATAGCCAATTTCATGTCGCAAAAATTTTTTTTTGTTGGAAATTTTGAAGCAAGGGGTAGGTATGGAAATATTTCGCGAATTAAATTGCTCTCTGTTATCTCCCTTAATGCTTGGAAATATGAACTCAAAATTCACATCTACATGTAAAATGTTCCCCTGAATCGATTGGTGAAGACTAGAACGTTCTATCTCCCCGATTAGTCGAGTTATGGATACATAAAGTTTCAGAAATTGGATTTTCGAATATTTTCACGATTTAATTTGCTCTCTGCTATCTCCCTTAGTGGTTGGGAATTTAAACTCAAGATTCATATCTATATGTAAAATGTTCCCCTGAATCGATTGGTGAAGACTAGAACGTTCCATCTTTCCAATTAGTCGAGTTATGAGTATTTTTGGTTTAATAAAGTGGATTTTCGAAAATTCCATTACGTTATTTGAAGGCGAATGAATGATTTTATTAAAAAACAGATTGTGCCAGTCGATTTTTCGTCGTAAAAAACCCCCGGTTACCAATTTATAGCCAATTTCATGTCGCAAAAATTTTTTTTTGTTGGAAATTTTGAAGCAAGGGGTAGGTATGGAAATATTTCGCGAATTAAATTGCTCTCTGTTATCTCCCTTAATGCTTGGAAATATGAACTCAAAATTCACATCTACATGTAAAATGTTCCCCTGAATCGATTGGTGAAGACTAGAACGTTCTATCTCTCCGATTAGTCGAGTTATGGATACATAAAGTTTCAGAAATTGGATTTTCGAATATTTTCACGATTTAATTTGCTCTCTGCTATCTCCCTTAGGGGTTGGAAATTTAAACTCAAGATTCATATCTATATGTAAAATGTTCCCCTGAATCGATTGGTGAAGACTAGATCGTTCCATCTTTCCAATTAGTCGAGTTATGAGTATTTTTGGTTTAAAAAAGTGGATTTTCGAAAATTCCATTACGTTATTTGAAGGCGAATGAATGATTTTATTAAAAAACAGATTGTGCCAGTCGATTTTTCGTCGTAAAAAACCCCCGGTTACCAATTTATAGCCAAATTCATGTCGCAAAATTTTTTTTTTGTTGGAAATTTTGAAGCAAGGGGTAGGTATGGAAATATTTCGCGAATTAAATTGCTCTCCGTTATCTCCCTTAATGCTTGGAAATATGAACTCAAAATTCACATCTACATGTAAAATGTTCCCCTGAATCGATTGATGAAGACTAGAACGTTCTATCTATCCGATTAGTCGAGTTATGGATACATAAAGTTTCAGAAATTGGATTTTCGAATATTTCCACGATTTAATTTGCTCTCTGCTATCTCCCTTAGTGGTTGGGAATTTAAACTCAAGATTCTTATCTATATGTAAAATGTTCCCCTGAATCGATTGGTGAAGACTAGAACGTTCCATCTTTCCAATTAGTCGAGTTATGAGTATTTTTGGTTTAATAAAGTGGATTTTCGAAAATTCCATTACGTTATTTGAAGGCGAATGAATGATTTTATTAAAAAACAGATTGTGCCAGTCGATTTTTCGTCGTAAAAAACCCCCGGTTACCAATTTATAGCCAATTTCATGTCGCAAAAATTTTTTTTTGTTGGAAATTTTGAAGCAAGGGGTAGGTATGGAAATATTTCGCGAATTAAATTGCTCTCTGTTATCTCCCTTAATGCTTGGAAATATGAACTCAAAATTCACATCTACATGTAAAATGTTCCCCTGAATCGATTGGTGAAGACTAGAACGTTCTATCTCTCCGATTAGTCGAGTTATGGATACATAAAGTTTCAGAAATTGGATTTTCGAATATTTTCACGATTTAATTTGCTCTCTGCTATCTCCCTTAGGGGTTGGAAATTTAAACTCAAGATTCATATCTATATGTAAAATGTTCCCCTGAATCGATTGGTGAAGACTAGATCGTTCCATCTTTCCAATTAGTCGAGTTATGAGTATTTTTGGTTTAAAAAAGTGGATTTTCGAAAATTCCATTACGTTATTTGAAGGCGAATGAATGATTTTATTAAAAAACAGATTGTGCCAGTCGATTTTTCGTCGTAAAAAACCCCCGGTTACCAATTTATAGCCAAATTCATGTCGCAAAATTTTTTTTTTGTTGGAAATTTTGAAGCAAGGGGTAGGTATGGAAATATTTCGCGAATTAAATTGCTCTCCGTTATCTCCCTTAATGCTTGGAAATATGAACTCAAAATTCACATCTACATGTAAAATGTTCCCCTGAATCGATTGATGAAGACTAGAACGTTCTATCCATCCGATTAGTCGAGTTATGGATACATAAAGTTTCAGAAATTGGATTTTCGAATATTTCCACGATTTAATTTGCTCTCTGCTATCTCCCTTAGTGGTTGGGAATTTAAACTCAAGATTCATATCTATATGTAAAATGTTCCCCTGAATCGATTGGTGAAGACTAGAACGTTCCATCTTTCCAATTAGTCGAGTTATGAGTATTTTTGGTTTAATAAAGTGGATTTTCGAAAATTCCATTACGTTATTTGAAGGCGAATGAATGATTTTATTAAAATACAGATTGTGCCAGTCGATTTTTCGTCGTAAAAAACCCCCGGTTACCAATTTATAGCCAATTTCATGTCGCAAAAATTTTTTTTTGTTGGAAATTTTGAAGCAAGGGGTAGGTATGGAAATATTTCGCGAATTAAATTGCTCTCTGTTATCTCCCTTAATGCTTGGAAATATGAACTCAAAATTCACATCTACATGTAAAATGTTCCCCTGAATCGATTGGTGAAGACTAGAACGTTCTATCTCTCCGATTAGTCGAGTTATGGATACATAAAGTTTCAGAAATTGGATTTTCGAATATTTTCACGATTTAATTTGCTCTCTGCTATCTCCCTTAGGGGTTGGAAATTTAAACTCAAGATTCATATCTATATGTAAAATGTTCCCCTGAATCGATTGGTGAAGACTAGATCGTTCCATCTTTCCAATTAGTCGAGTTATGAGTATTTTTGGTTTAAAAAAGTGGATTTTCGAAAATTCCATTACGTTATTTGAAGGCGAATGAATGATTTTATTAAAAAACAGATTGTGCCAGTCGATTTTTCGTCGCAAAAAACCCCCGGTTACCAATTTATAGCCAAATTCATGTCGCAAAATTTTTTTTTTGTTGGAAATTTTGAAGCAAGGGGTAGGTATGGAAATATTTCGCGAATTAAATTGCTCTCCGTTATCTCCCTTAATGCTTGGAAATATGAACTCAAAATTCACATCTACATGTAAAATGTTCCCCTGAATCGATTGATGAAGACTAGAACGTTCTATCTATCCGATTAGTCGAGTTATGGATACATAAAGTTTCAGAAATTGGATTTTCGAATATTTCCACGATTTAATTTGCTCTCTGCTATCTCCCTTAATGCTTGGAAATATGAACTCAAAATTCACATCTACATGTAAAATGTTCCCCTGAATCGATTGATGAAGACTAGAACGTTCTATCTCTCCGATTAGTCGAGTTATGGATACATAAAGTTTCAGAAATTGGATTTTCGAATATTTTCACGATTTAATTTGCTCTCTGCTATCTCCCTTAATGCTTGGAAATATGAACTCAAAATTCACATCTACATGTAAAATGTTCCCCTGAATCGATTGGTGAAGACTAGAACGTTCTATCTTTCCAATTAGTCGAGTTATGAGTATTTTTGGTTTAAAAAAGTGGATTTTCGAAAATTCCATTACGTTATTTGAAGGCGAATGAATGATTTTATTAAAAAACAGATTGTGCCAGTCGATTTTTCGTCGCAAAAAACCCCCGGTTACCAATTTATAGCCAAATTCATGTCGTAAAAATTTTTTTTTATTGGAAATTTTGAAGCAAGGGGTAGGTATGGAAATATTTCGCGAATTAAATTGCTCTCTGTTATCTCCCTTAATGCTTGGAAATATGAACTCAAAATTCACATCTACATGTAAAATGTTCCCCTGAATCGATTGGTGATGACTAGAACGTTCTATCTCTCCGATTAGTCGAGTTATGGATACATAAAGTTTCAGAAATTGGATTTTCGAATATTTCCACGATTTAATTTGCTCTCTGCTATCTCCCTTAATGCTTGGAAATATGAACTCAAAATTCACATCTACATGTAAAATGTTCCCCTGAATCGATTGGTGAAGACTAGATCGTTCCATCTTTCCAATTAGTCGAGTTATGAGTATTTTTGGTTTAAAAAAGTGGATTTTCGAAAATTCCATTACGTTATTTGAAGGCGAATGAATGATTTTATTAAAAAACAGATTGTGCCAGTCGATTTTTCGTCGCAAAAAACCCCCAGTTACCAATTTATAGCCAAATTCATGTCGCAAAATTTTTTTTTTGTTGGAAATTTTGAAGCAAGGGGTAGGTATGGAAATATTTCGCGAATTAAATTGCTCTCCGTTATCTCCCTTAATGCTTGGAAATATGAACTCAAAATTCACATCTACATGTAAAATGTTCCCCTGAATCGATTGATGAAGACTAGAACGTTCTATCTATCCGATTAGTCGAGTTATGGATACATAAAGTTTCAGAAATTGGATTTTCGAATATTTCCACGATTTAATTTGCTCTCTGCTATCTCCCTTAATGCTTGGAAATATGAACTCAAAATTCACATCTACATGTAAAATGTTCCCCTGAATCGATTGGTGAAGACTAGAACGTTCTATCTCTCCGATTAGTCGAGTTATGGATACATAAAGTTTCAGAAATTGGATTTTCGAATATTTTCACGATTTAATTTGCTCTCTGCTATCTCCCTTAGTGGTTGGGAATTTAAACTCAAGATTCATATCTATATGTAAAATGTTCCCCTGAATCGATTGGTGAAGACTAGAACGTTCCATCTTTCCAATTAGTCGAGTTATGAGTATTTTTGGTTTAATAAAGTGGATTTTCGAAAATTCCATTACGTTATTTGAAGGCGAATGAATGATTTTAATAAAAACAGATTGTGCCAGTCGATTTTTCGTCGTAAAAAACCCCCGGTTACCAATTTATAGCCAATTTCATGTCGCAAAATTTTTTTTTTGTTGGAAATTTTGAAGCAAGGGGTAGGTATGGAAATATTTCGCGAATTAAATTGCTCTCTGTTATCTCCCTTAATGCTTGGAAATATGAACTCAAAATTCACATCTACATGTAAAATGTTCCCCTGAATCGATTGGTGAAGACTAGAACGTTCTATCTCTCCGATTAGTCGAGTCATGGATACATAAAGTTTCAGAAATTGGATTTTCGAATATTTCCACGATTTAATTTGCTCTCTGCTATCTCCCTTAATGCTTGGAAATATGAACTCAAGATTCATATCTATATGTAAAATGTTCCCCTGAATCGATTGGTGAAGACTAGATCGTTCCATCTTTCCAATTAGTCGAGTTATGAGTATTTTTGGTTTAAAAAAGTGGATTTTCGAATATTTCCACGATTTAATTTGCTCTCTGCTATCTCCCTTAATGCTTGGAAATATGAACTCAAAATTCACATCTACATGTAAAATGTTCCCCTGAATCGATTGATGAAGACTAGAACGTTCTATCTATCCGATTAGTCGAGTTATGGATACATAAAGTTTCAGAAATTGGATTTTCGAATATTTCCACGATTTAATTTGCTCTCTGCTATCTCCCTTAGTGGTTGGGAATTTAAACTCAAGATTCATATCTATATGTAAAATGTTCCCCTGAATCGATTGGTGAAGACTAGAACGTTCCATCTTTCCAATTAGTCGAGTTATGAGTATTTTTGGTTTAAAAAAGTGGATTTTCGAAAATTCCATTACGTTATTTGAAGGCGAATGAATGATTTTATTAAAAAACAGATTGTGCCAGTCGATTTTTCGTCGCAAAAAACCCCCGGTTACCAATTTATAGCCAAATTCATGTCGTAAAAATTTTTTTTTATTGGAAATTTTGAAGCAAGGGGTAGGTATGGAAATATTTCGCGAATTAAATTGCTCTCTGTTATCTCCCTTAATGCTTGGAAATATGAACTCAAAATTCACATCTACATGTAAAATGTTCCCCTGAATCGATTGGTGATGACTAGAACGTTCTATCTCTCCGATTAGTCGAGTTATGGATACATAAAGTTTCAGAAATTGGATTTTCGAATATTTCCACGATTTAATTTGCTCTCTGCTATCTCCCTTAATGCTTGGAAATATGAACTCAAAATTCACATCTACATGTAAAATGTTCCCCTGAATCGATTGGTGAAGACTAGATCGTTCCATCTTTCCAATTAGTCGAGTTATGAGTATTTTTGGTTTAAAAAAGTGGATTTTCGAAAATTCCATTACGTTATTTGAAGGCGAATGAATGATTTTATTAAAAAACAGATTGTGCCAGTCGATTTTTCGTCGCAAAAAACCCCCAGTTACCAATTTATAGCCAAATTCATGTCGCAAAATTTTTTTTTTGTTGGAAATTTTGAAGCAAGGGGTAGGTATGGAAATATTTCGCGAATTAAATTGCTCTCCGTTATCTCCCTTAATGCTTGGAAATATGAACTCAAAATTCACATCTACATGTAAAATGTTCCCCTGAATCGATTGATGAAGACTAGAACGTTCTATCTATCCGATTAGTCGAGTTATGGATACATAAAGTTTCAGAAATTGGATTTTCGAATATTTCCACGATTTAATTTGCTCTCTGCTATCTCCCTTAATGCTTGGAAATATGAACTCAAAATTCACATCTACATGTAAAATGTTCCCCTGAATCGATTGGTGAAGACTAGAACGTTCTATCTCTCCGATTAGTCGAGTTATGGATACATAAAGTTTCAGAAATTGGATTTCCGAATATTTTCACGATTTAATTTGCTCTCTGCTATCTCCCTTAGTGGTTGGGAATTTAAACTCAAGATTCATATCTATATGTAAAATGTTCCCCTGAATCGATTGGTGAAGACTAGAACGTTCCATCTTTCCAATTAGTCGAGTTATGAGTATTTTTGGTTTAATAAAGTGGATTTTCGAAAATTCCATTACGTTATTTGAAGGCGAATGAATGATTTTATTAAAAAACAGATTGTGCCAGTCGATTTTTCGTCGTAAAAAACCCCCGGTTACCAATTTATAGCCAATTTCATGTCGCAAAATTTTTTTTTTGTTGGAAATTTTGAAGCAAGGGGTAGGTATGGAAATATTTCGCGAATTAAATTGCTCTCTGTTATCTCCCTTAATGCTTGGAAATATGAACTCAAAATTCACATCTACATGTAAAATGTACCCCTGAATCGATTGGTGAAGACTAGAACGTTCTATCTCTCCGATTAGTCGAGTCATGGATACATAAAGTTTCAGAAATTGGATTTTCGAATATTTCCACGATTTAATTTGCTCTCTGCTATCTCCCTTAATGCTTGGAAATATGAACTCAAGATTCATATCTATATGTAAAATGTTCCCCTGAATCGATTGGTGAAGACTAGATCGTTCCATCTTTCCAATTAGTCGAGTTATGAGTATTTTTGGTTTAAAAAAGTGGATTTTCGAATATTTCCACGATTTAATTTGCTCTCTGCTATCTCCCTTAATGCTTGGAAATATGAACTCAAAATTCACATCTACATGTAAAATGTTCCCCTGAATCGATTGGTGAAGACTAGAACGTTCTATCTCTCCGATTAGTCGAGTCATGGATACATAAAGTTTCAGAAATTGGATTTTCGAATATTTCCACGATTTAATTTGCTCTCTGCTATCTCCCTTAATGCTTGGAAATATGAACTCAAAATTCACATCTACATGTAAAATGTTCCCCTGAATCGATTGGTGAAGACTAGAACGTTCTATCTCTCCGATTAGTCGAGTTATGGATACATAAAGTTTCAGAAATTGGATTTTCGAATATTTTCACGATTTAATTTGCTCTCTGCTATCTCCCTTAGGGGTTGGAAATTCAAACTCAAGATTCATATCTATATGTAAAATGTTCCCCTGAATCGATTGGTGAAGACTAGATCGTTCCATCTTTCCAATTAGTCGAGTTATGAGTATTTTTGGTTTAAAAAAGTGGATTTTCGAAAATTCCATTACGTTATTTGAAGGCGAATGAATGATTTTATTAAAAAACAGATTGTGCCAGTCGATTTTTCGTCGTAAAAAACCCCCGGTTACCAATTTATAGCCAATTTCATGTCGCAAAAATTTTTTTTTGTTGGAAATTTTGAAGCAAGGGGTAGGTATGGAAATATTTCGCGAATTAAATTGCTCTCTGTTATCTCCCTTAATGCTTGGAAATATGAACTCAAAATTCACATCTACATGTAAAATGTTCCCCTAAATCGATTGGTGAAGACTAGAACGTTCTATCTCTCCGATTAGTCGAGTTATGGATACATAAAGTTTCAGAAATTGGATTTTCGAATATTTTCACGATTTAATTTGCTCTCTGCTATCTCCCTTATGGGTTGGAAATTTAAACTCAAGATTCATATCTATATGTAAAATGTTCCCCTGAATCGATTGGTGAAGACTAGATCGTTCCATCTTTCCAATTAGTCGAGTTATGAGTATTTTTGGTTTAAAAAAGTGGATTTTCGAAAATTCCATTACGTTATTTGAAGGCGAATGAATGATTTTATTAAAAAACAGATTGTGCCAGTCGATTTTTCGTCGTAAAAAACCCCCGGTTACCAATTTATAGCCAATTTCATGTCGCAAAATTTTTTTTTTGTTGGAAATTTTTAAGCAAGGGGTAGGTATGGAAATATTTCGCGAATTAAATTGCTCTCTGTTATCTCCCTTAATGCTTGGAAATATGAACTCAAAATCCACATCTACATGTAAAATGTTCCCCTGAATCGATTGGTGAAGACTAGAACGTTCTATCTATCCGATTAGTCGAGTTATGGATACATAAAGTTTCAGAAATTGGATTTTCGAATATTTCCACGATTTAATTTGCTCTCTGCTATCTCCCTTAATGCTTGGAAATATGAACTCAAAATTCACATCTACATGTAAAATGTTCCCCTGAATCGATTGGTGAAGACTAGAACGTTCTATCTCTCCGATTAGTCGAGTTATGGATACATAAAGTTTCAGAAATTGGATTTTCGAATATTTTCACGATTTAATTTGCTCTCTGCTATCTCCCTTAGTGGTTGGGAATTTAAACTCAAGATTCATATCTATATGTAAAATGTTCCCCTGAATCGATTGGTGAAGACTAGAACGTTCCATCTTTCCAATTAGTCGAGTTATAAGTATTTTTGGTTTAATAAAGTGGATTTTCGAAAATTCCATTACGTTATTTGAAGGCGAATGAATGATTTTATTAAAAAACAGATTGTGCCAGTCGATTTTTCGTCGCAAAAAACCCCCGGTTACCAATTTATAGCCAAATTCATGTCGCAAAATTTTTTTTTTGTTGGAAATTTTGAAGCAAGGGGTAGGTATGGAAATATTTCGCGAATTAAATTGCTCTCCGTTATCTCTCTTAATGCTTGGAAATATGAACTCAAAATTCACATCTACATGTAAAATGTTCCCCTGAATCGATTGGTGAAGACTAGAACGTTCTATCTCTCCGATTAGTCGAGTTATGGATACATAAAGTTTCAGAAATTGGATTTTCGAATATTTTCACGATTTAATTTGCTCTCTGCTATCTCCCTTATGGGTTGGAAATTTAAACTCAAGATTCATATCTATATGTAAAATGTTCCCCTGAATCGATTGGTGAAGACTAGATCGTTCCATCTTTCCAATTAGTCGAGTTATGAGTATTTTTGGTTTAAAAAAGTGGATTTTCGAAAATTCCATTACGTTATTTGAAGGCGAATGAATGATTTTATTAAAAAACAGATTGTGCCAGTCGATTTTTCGTCGCAAAAAACCCCCGGTTACCAATTTATAGCCAATTTCATGTCGCAAAAATTTTTTTTTGTTGGAAATTTTGAAGCAAGGGGTAGGTATGGAAATATTTCGCGAATTAAATTGCTCTCTGTTATCTCCCTTAATGCTTGGAAATATGAACTCAAAATTCACATCTACATGTAAAATGTTCCCCTGAATCGATTGGTGAAGACTAGAACGTTCTATCTCCCCGATTAGTCGAGTTATGGATACATAAAGTTTCAGAAATTGGATTTTCGAATATTTTCACGATTTAATTTGCTCTCTGCTATCTCCCTTAGTGGTTGGGAATTTAAACTCAAGATTCATATCTATATGTAAAATGTTCCCCTGAATCGATTGGTGAAGACTAGAACGTTCCATCTTTCCAATTAGTCGAGTTATGAGTATTTTTGGTTTAATAAAGTGGATTTTCGAAAATTCCATTACGTTATTTGAAGGCGAATGAATGATTTTATTAAAAAACAGATTGTGCCAGTCGATTTTTCGTCGTAAAAAACCCCCGGTTACCAATTTATAGCCAATTTCATGTCGCAAAAATTTTTTTTTGTTGGAAATTTTGAAGCAAGGGGTAGGTATGGAAATATTTCGCGAATTAAATTGCTCTCTGTTATCTCCCTTAATGCTTGGAAATATGAACTCAAAATTCACATCTACATGTAAAATGTTCCCCTGAATCGATTGGTGAAGACTAGAACGTTCTATCTCTCCGATTAGTCGAGTTATGGATACATAAAGTTTCAGAAATTGGATTTTCGAATATTTTCACGATTTAATTTGCTCTCTGCTATCTCCCTTAGGGGTTGGAAATTTAAACTCAAGATTCATATCTATATGTAAAATGTTCCCCTGAATCGATTGGTGAAGACTAGATCGTTCCATCTTTCCAATTAGTCGAGTTATGAGTATTTTTGGTTTAAAAAAGTGGATTTTCGAAAATTCCATTACGTTATTTGAAGGCGAATGAATGATTTTATTAAAAAACAGATTGTGCCAGTCGATTTTTCGTCGTAAAAAACCCCCGGTTACCAATTTATAGCCAAATTCATGTCGCAAAATTTTTTTTTTGTTGGAAATTTTGAAGCAAGGGGTAGGTATGGAAATATTTCGCGAATTAAATTGCTCTCCGTTATCTCCCTTAATGCTTGGAAATATGAACTCAAAATTCACATCTACATGTAAAATGTTCCCCTGAATCGATTGATGAAGACTAGAACGTTCTATCTATCCGATTAGTCGAGTTATGGATACATAAAGTTTCAGAAATTGGATTTTCGAATATTTCCACGATTTAATTTGCTCTCTGCTATCTCCCTTAGTGGTTGGAAATTTAAACTCAAGATTCATATCTATATGTAAAATGTTCCCCTGAATCGATTGGTGAAGACTAGATCGTTCCATCTTTCCAATTAGTCGAGTTATGAGTATTTTTTGTTTAAAAAAGTGGATTTTCGAAAATTCCATTACGTTATTTGAAGGCGAATGAATGATTTTATTAAAAAACAGATTGTGCCAGTCGATTTTTCGTCGTAAAAAACCCCCGGTTACCAATTTATAGCCAATTTCATGTCGCAAAAATTTTTTTTTGTTGGAAATTTTGAAGCAAGGGGTAGGTATGGAAATATTTCGCGAATTAAATTGCTCTCTGTTATCTCCCTTAATGCTTGGAAATATGAACTCAAAATTCACATCTACATGTAAAATGTTCCCCTAAATCGATTGGTGAAGACTAGAACGTTCTATCTCTCCGATTAGTCGAGTTATGGATACATAAAGTTTCAGAAATTGGATTTTCGAATATTTTCACGATTTAATTTGCTCTCTGCTATCTCCCTTAGTGGTTGGGAATTTAAACTCAAGATTCATATCTATATGTAAAATGTTCCCCTGAATCGATTGGTGAAGACTAGAACGTTCCATCTTTCCAATTAGTCGAGTTATGAGTATTTTTGGTTTAATAAAGTGGATTTTCGAAAATTCCATCACGTTATTTGAAGGCGAATGAATGATTTTATTAAAAAACAGATTGTGCCAGTCGATTTTTCGTCGTAAAAAACCCCCGGTTACCAATTTATAGCCAATTTCATGTCGCAAAATTTTTTTTTTGTTGGAAATTTTGAAGCAAGGGGTAGGTATGGAAATATTTCGCGAATTAAATTGCTCTCCGTTATCTCCCTTAATGCTTGGAAATATGAACTCAAAATTCACATCTACATGTAAAATGTTCCCCTAAATCGATTGGTGAAGACTAGAACGTTCTATCTCTCCGATTAGTCGAGTCATGAATACATAAAGTTTCAGAAATTGGATTTTCGAATATTTCCACGATTTAATTTGCTCTCTGCTATCTCCCTTAATGCTTGGAAATATGAACTCAAAATTCACATCTACATGTAAAATGTTCCCCTGAATCGATTGGTGAAGACTAGAACGTTCTATCTCTCCGATTAGTCGAGTTATGGATACATAAAGTTTCAGAAATTGGATTTTCGAATATTTTCACGATTTAATTTGCTCTCTGCTATCTCCCTTAGGGGTTGGAAATTTAAACTCAAGATTCATATCTATATGTAAAATGTTCCCCTGAATCGATTGGTGAAGACTAGATCGTTCCATCTTTCCAATTAGTCGAGTTATGAGTATTTTTGGTTTAAAAAAGTGGATTTTCGAAAATTCCATTACGTTATTTGAAGGCGAATGAATGATTTTATTAAAAAACAGATTGTGCCAGTCGATTTTTCGTCGTAAAAAACCCCCGGTTACCAATTTATAGCCAATTTCATGTCGCAAAAATTTTTTTTTGTTGGAAATTTTGAAGCAAGGGGTAGGTATGGAAATATTTCGCGAATTAAATTGCTCTCTGTTATCTCCCTTAATGCTTGGAAATATGAACTCAAAATTCACATCTACATGTAAAATGTTCCCCTAAATCGATTGGTGAAGACTAGAACGTTCTATCTCTCCGATTAGTCGAGTTATGGATACATAAAGTTTCAGAAATTGGATTTTCGAATATTTTCACGATTTAATTTGCTCTCTGCTATCTCCCTTAGTGGTTGGGAATTTAAACTCAAGATTCATATCTATATGTAAAATGTTCCCCTGAATCGATTGGTGAAGACTAGAACGTTCCATCTTTCCAATTAGTCGAGTTATGAGTATTTTTGGTTTAATAAAGTGGATTTTCGAAAATTCCATTACGTTATTTGAAGGCGAATGAATGATTTTATTAAAAAACAGATTGTGCCAGTCGATTTTTCGTCGTAAAAACCCCCGGTTACCAATTTATAGCCAATTTCATGTCGCAAAATTTTTTTTTTGTTGGAAATTTTGAAGCAAGGGGTAGGTATGGAAATATTTCGCGAATTAAATTGCTCTCCGTTATCTCCCTTAATGCTTGGAAATATGAACTCAAAATTCACATCTACATGTAAAATGTTCCCCTAAATCGATTGGTGAAGACTAGAACGTTCTATCTCTCCGATTAGTCGAGTTATGGATACATAAAGTTTCAGAAATTGGATTTTCGAATATTTTCACGATTTAATTTGCTCTCTGCTATCTCCCTTAGTGGTTGGGAATTTAAACTCAAGATTCATATCTATATGTAAAATGTTCCCCTGAATCGATTGGTGAAGACTAGAACGTTCCATCTTTCCAATTAGTCGAGTTATGAGTATTTTTGGTTTAATAAAGTGGATTTTCGAAAATTCCATTACGTTATTTGAAGGCGAATGAATGATTTTATTAAAAAACAGATTGTGCCAGTCGATTTTTCGTCGCAAAAAACCCCCGGTTACCAATTTATAGCCAAATTCATGTCGCAAAATTTTTTTTTTGTTGGAAATTTTGAAGCAAGGGGTAGGTATGGAAATATTTCGCGAATTAAATTGCTCTCCGTTATCTCCCTTAATGCTTGGAAATATGAACTCAAAATTCACATCTACATGTAAAATGTTCCCCTAAATCGATTGGTGAAGACTAGAACGTTCTATCTCTCCGATTAGTCGAGTTATGGATACATAAAGTTTCAGAAATTGGATTTTCGAATATTTCCACGATTTAATTTGCTCTCTGCTATCTCCCTTAATGCTTGGAAATATGAACTCAAAATTCACATCTACATGTAAAATGTTCCCCTGAATCGATTGATGAAGACTAGAACGTTCTATCTCTCCGATTAGTCGAGTTATGGATACATAAAGTTTCAGAAATTGGATTTTCGAATATTTTCACGATTTAATTTGCTCTCTGCTATCTCCCTTAATGCTTGGAAATATGAACTCAAAATTCACATCTACATGTAAAATGTTCCCCTGAATCGATTGGTGAAGACTAGAACGTTCTATCTTTCCAATTAGTCGAGTTATGAGTATTTTTGGTTTAAAAAAGTGGATTTTCGAAAATTCCATTACGTTATTTGAAGGCGAATGAATGATTTTATTAAAAAACAGATTGTGCCAGTCGATTTTTCGTCGCAAAAAACCCCCGGTTACCAATTTATAGCCAAATTCATGTCGTAAACATTTTTTTTTTGTTGGAAATTTTGAAGCAAGGGGTAGGTATGAAAATATTTCGCGAATTAAATGGGGTGTTAAACCGATATCTGGCTTTTGGTATTTTATTAAAGTATGTTGGTACTACTTTGCAAAAATTAATTTACAAATTTTTTAAACCAAATATTTTAGGAGAAAACTGGAAATTAATAATTCCTAAATGTTTGCAGCTTTCATTACAGATACGTCACTTCTCTAAATATTTCTGATTTAGATGTTTTATGAACTAATAACCAGTTACAAAAAGGCCATTCGAATTTGAAGTTTGAAGAACTGTCAAAGTCTTTAATATATTTGAGTGTTTTGGTTTTGTTTACATTTTATTCAAGCTTGACGTTTCAGTATTATAAAAAAATTGTGTTAATATTTTTTTAGTTAAGTTTAGTTAGTTTTCCTCCACAATTTTCCAAGTTGGAATAATGTCAATATTATATAAATCTTGTTTTGTATCATACTGCACGAGCACAACAGTTACAACGCCTGATAAAAAGTTTGTAACTGTGCCTGCAGTAACAGTTTAAAGAAAATTTGGTTGGAGCAAATATAAACAGACTAAAACTAATTACTATTTCTGTGAAGAACATTTTTAAGTAAGTAATTGTATACGTGTGTGTATGTTTGATTTTTAGTTTGAAAGTGACATGGACAAATTATACCCAACACTCGATGATGGGAGGAAAAAAAAACAATTCCTAAGTCACTATAACAGCAATATGACATAAGTATAACCTATAAGTACTTCATCACATCAGAATTGTGGTCCTATGTCAACCCTTATGTAGCTAACTTCTGTTCTAGAGAGCACACGTCACATTATGAATGGCGGATTATTTAAATCGTCCAAAAGTTGAATTTTCAAATCGGCATAAAAACCTTGTGAGAATGAAAATATTAAAAATAATCGATTTCCAATATGATTTTGTCCACCACTAACTATTAACATAGAGAAAACATCATATTTTTGTTAAGTTTAACACCCCATTGCTCTCTGTTATCTCCCTTAATGCTTGGAAATATGAACTCAAAATTCACATCTACATGTAAAATGTTCCCCTGAATCGATTGGTGAAGACTAGAACGTTCTATCTCTCCGATTAGTCGAGTCATGGATACATAAAGTTTCAGAAATTGGATTTTCGAATATTTCCACGATTTAATTTGCTCTCTGCTATCTCCCTTAATGCTTGGAAATATGAACTCAAAATTCACATCTACATGTAAAATGTTCCCCTGAATCGATTGGTGAAGACTAGAACGTTCTATCTCTCCGATTAGTCGAGTTATGGATACATAAAGTTTCAGAAATTGGATTTTCGAATATTTTCACGATTTAATTTGCTCTCTGCTATCTCCCTTAGGGGTTGGAAATTTAAACTCAAGATTCATATCTATATGTAAAATGTTCCCCTGAATCGATTGGTGAAGACTAGATCGTTCCATCTTTCCAATTAGTCGAGTTATGAGTATTTTTGGTTTAAAAAAGTGGATTTTCGAAAATTCCATTACGTTATTTGAAGGCGAATGAATGATTTTATTAAAAAACAGATTGTGCCAGTCGATTTTTCGTCGTAAAAAACCCCCGGTTACCAATTTATAGCCAATTTCATGTCGCAAAAATTTTTTTTTGTTGGAAATTTTGAAGCAAGGGGTAGGTATGGAAATATTTCGCGAATTAAATTGCTCTCTGTTATCTCCCTTAATGCTTGGAAATATGAACTCAAAATTCACATCTACATGTAAAATGTTCCCCTAAATCGATTGGTGAAGACTAGAACGTTCTATCTCTCCGATTAGTCGAGTTATGGATACATAAAGTTTCAGAAATTGGATTTTCGAATATTTTCACGATTTAATTTGCTCTCTGCTATCTCCCTTATGGGTTGGAAATTTAAACTCAAGATTCATATCTATATGTAAAATGTTCCCCTGAATCGATTGGTGAAGACTAGATCGTTCCATCTTTCCAATTAGTCGAGTTATGAGTATTTTTGGTTTAAAAAAGTGGATTTTCGAAAATTCCATTACGTTATTTGAAGGCGAATGAATGATTTTATTAAAAAACAGATTGTGCCAGTCGATTTTTCGTCGTAAAAAACCCCCGGTTACCAATTTATAGCCAATTTCATGTCGCAAAATTTTTTTTTTGTTGGAAATTTTTAAGCAAGGGGTAGGTATGGAAATATTTCGCGAATTAAATTGCTCTCTGTTATCTCCCTTAATGCTTGGAAATATGAACTCAAAATTCACATCTACATGTAAAATGTTCCCCTGAATCGATTGGTGAAGACTAGAACGTTCTATCTATCCGATTAGTCGAGTTATGGATACATAAAGTTTCAGAAATTGGATTTTCGAATATTTCCACGATTTAATTTGCTCTCTGCTATCTCCCTTAATGCTTGGAAATATGAACTCAAAATTCACATCTACATGTAAAATGTTCCCCTGAATCGATTGGTGAAGACTAGAACGTTCTATCTCTCCGATTAGTCGAGTTATGGATACATAAAGTTTCAGAAATTGGATTTTCGAATATTTTCACGATTTAATTTGCTCTCTGCTATCTCCCTTAGGGGTTGGAAATTTAAACTCAAGATTCATATCTATATGTAAAATGTTCCCCTGAATCGATTGGTGAAGACTAGATCGTTCCATCTTTCCAATTAGTCGAGTTATGAGTATTTTTGGTTTAAAAAAGTGGATTTTCGAAAATTCCATTACGTTATTTGAAGGCGAATGAATGATTTTATTAAAAAACAGATTGTGCCAGTCGATTTTTCGTCGTAAAAAACCCCCGGTTACCAATTTATAGCCAATTTCATGTCGCAAAAATTTTTTTTTGTTGGAAATTTTGAAGCAAGGGGTAGGTATGGAAATATTTCGCGAATTAAATTGCTCTCTGTTATCTCCCTTAATGCTTGGAAATATGAACTCAAAATTCACATCTACATGTAAAATGTTCCCCTAAATCGATTGGTGAAGACTAGAACGTTCTATCTCTCCGATTAGTCGAGTTATGGATACATAAAGTTTCAGAAATTGGATTTTCGAATATTTTCACGATTTAATTTGCTCTCTGCTATCTCCCTTATGGGTTGGAAATTTAAACTCAAGATTCATATCTATATGTAAAATGTTCCCCTGAATCGATTGGTGAAGACTAGATCGTTCCATCTTTCCAATTAGTCGAGTTATGAGTATTTTTGGTTTAAAAAAGTGGATTTTCGAAAATTCCATTACGTTATTTGAAGGCGAATGAATGATTTTATTAAAAAACAGATTGTGCCAGTCGATTTTTCGTCGTAAAAAACCCCCGGTTACCAATTTATAGCCAATTTCATGTCGCAAAATTTTTTTTTTGTTGGAAATTTTTAAGCAAGGGGTAGGTATGGAAATATTTCGCGAATTAAATTGCTCTCTGTTATCTCCCTTAATGCTTGGAAATATGAACTCAAAATTCACATCTACATGTAAAATGTTCCCCTGAATCGATTGGTGAAGACTAGAACGTTCTATCTATCCGATTAGTCGAGTTATGGATACATAAAGTTTCAGAAATTGGATTTTCGAATATTTCCACGATTTAATTTGCTCTCTGCTATCTCCCTTAATGCTTGGAAATATGAACTCAAAATTCACATCTACATGTAAAATGTTCCCCTGAATCGATTGGTGAAGACTAGAACGTTCTATCTCTCCGATTAGTCGAGTTATGGATACATAAAGTTTCAGAAATTGGATTTTCGAATATTTTCACGATTTAATTTGCTCTCTGCTATCTCCCTTAGTGGTTGGGAATTTAAACTCAAGATTCATATCTATATGTAAAATGTTCCCCTGAATCGATTGGTGAAGACTAGAACGTTCCATCTTTCCAATTAGTCGAGTTATGAGTATTTTTGGTTTAATAAAGTGGATTTTCGAAAATTCCATTACGTTATTTGAAGGCGAATGAATGATTTTATTAAAAAACAGATTGTGCCAGTCGATTTTTCGTCGTAAAAAACCCCCGGTTACCAATTTATAGCCAATTTCATGTCGCAAAAATTTTTTTTTGTTGGAAATTTTGAAGCAAGGGGTAGGTATGGAAATATTTCGCGAATTAAATTGCTCTCCGTTATCTCCCTTAATGCTTGGAAATATGAACTCAAAATTCACATCTACATGTAAAATGTTCCCCTGAATCGATTGGTGAAGACTAGAACGTTCTATCTCTCCGATTAGTCGAGTTATGGATACATAAAGTTTCAGAAATTGGATTTTCGAATATTTTCACGATTTAATTTGCTCTCTGCTATCTCCCTTATGGGTTGGAAATTTAAACTCAAGATTCATATCTATATGTAAAATGTTCCCCTGAATCGATTGGTGAAGACTAGATCGTTCCATCTTTCCAATTAGTCGAGTTATGAGTATTTTTGGTTTAAAAAAGTGGATTTTCGAAAATTCCATTACGTTATTTGAAGGCGAATGAATGATTTTATTAAAAAACAGATTGTGCCAGTCGATTTTTCGTCGCAAAAAAACCCCGGTTACCAATTTATAGCCAAATTCATGTCGCAAAATTTTTTTTTTGTTGGAAATTTTGAAGCAAGGGGTAGGTATGAAAATATTTCGCGAATTAAATTGCTCTCTGTTATCTCCCTTAATGCTTGGAAATATGAACTCAAAATTCACATCTACATGTAAAATGTTCCCCTGAATCGATTGGTGAAGACTAGAACGTTCTATCTCTCCGATTAGTCGAGTCATGGATACATAAAGTTTCAGAAATTGGATTTTCGAATATTTCCACGATTTAATTTGCTCTCTGCTATCTCCCTTAATGCTTGGAAATATGAACTCAAGATTCATATCTATATGTAAAATGTTCCCCTGAATCGATTGGTGAAGACTAGATCGTTCCATCTTTCCAATCAGTCGAGTTATGAGTATTTTTGGTTTAAAAAAGTGGATTTTCGAAAATTCCATTACGTTATTTGAAGGCGAATGAATGATTTTATTAAAAAACAGATTGTGCCAGTCGATTTTTCGTCGTAAAAAACCCCCGGTTACCAATTTATAGCCAATTTCATGTCGCAAAAATTTTTTTTTGTTGGAAATTTTGAAGCAAGGGGTAGGTATGGAAATATTTCGCGAATTAAATTGCTCTCTGTTATCTCCCTTAATGCTTGGAAATATGAACTCAAAATTCACATCTACATGTAAAATGTTCCCCTAAATCGATTGGTGAAGACTAGAACGTTCTATCTCTCCGATTAGTCGAGTTATGGATACATAAAGTTTCAGAAATTGGATTTTCGAATATTTTCACGATTTAATTTGCTCTCTGCTATCTCCCTTAGTGGTTGGGAATTTAAACTCAAGATTCATATCTATATGTAAAATGTTCCCCTGAATCGATTGGTGAAGACTAGAACGTTCCATCTTTCCAATTAGTCGAGTTATGAGTATTTTTGGTTTAATAAAGTGGATTTTCGAAAATTCCATCACGTTATTTGAAGGCGAATGAATGATTTTATTAAAAAACAGATTGTGCCAGTCGATTTTTCGTCGTAAAAAACCCCCGGTTACCAATTTATAGCCAATTTCATGTCGCAAAATTTTTTTTTTGTTGGAAATTTTGAAGCAAGGGGTAGGTATGGAAATATTTCGCGAATTAAATTGCTCTCCGTTATCTCCCTTAATGCTTGGAAATATGAACTCAAAATTCACATCTACATGTAAAATGTTCCCCTAAATCGATTGGTGAAGACTAGAACGTTCTATCTCTCCGATTAGTCGAGTCATGGATACATAAAGTTTCAGAAATTGGATTTTCGAATATTTCCACGATTTAATTTGCTCTCTGCTATCTCCCTTAATGCTTGGAAATATGAACTCAAAATTCACATCTACATGTAAAATGTTCCCCTGAATCGATTGGTGAAGACTAGAACGTTCTATCTCTCCGATTAGTCGAGTTATGGATACATAAAGTTTCAGAAATTGGATTTTCGAATATTTTCACGATTTAATTTGCTCTCTGCTATCTCCCTTAGGGGTTGGAAATTTAAACTCAAGATTCATATCTATATGTAAAATGTTCCCCTGAATCGATTGGTGAAGACTCGATCGTTCCATCTTTCCAATTAGTCGAGTTATGAGTATTTTTGGTTTAAAAAAGTGGATTTTCGAAAATTCCATTACGTTATTTGAAGGCGAATGAATCATTTTATTAAAAAACAGATTGTGCCAGTCGATTTTTCGTCGTAAAAAACCCCCGGTTACCAATTTATAGCCAATTTCATGTCGCAAAAATTTTTTTTTGTTGGAAATTTTGAAGCAAGGGGTAGGTATGGAAATATTTCGCGAATTAAATTGCTCTCTGTTATCTCCCTTAATGCTTGGAAATATGAACTCAAAATTCACATCTACATGTAAAATGTTCCCCTAAATCGATTGGTGAAGACTAGAACGTTCTATCTCTCCGATTAGTCGAGTTATGGATACATAAAGTTTCAGAAATTGGATTTTCGAATATTTTCACGATTTAATTTGCTCTCTGCTATCTCCCTTAGTGGTTGGGAATTTAAACTCAAGATTCATATCTATATGTAAAATGTTCCCCTGAATCGATTGGTGAAGACTAGAACGTTCCATCTTTCCAATTAGTCGAGTTATGAGTATTTTTGGTTTAATAAAGTGGATTTTCGAAAATTCCATTACGTTATTTGAAGGCGAATGAATGATTTTATTAAAAAACAGATTGTGCCAGTCGATTTTTCGTCGCAAAAAACCCCCGGTTACCAATTTATAGCCAAATTCATGTCGCAAAATTTTTTTTTTGTTGGAAATTTTGAAGCAAGGGGTAGGTATGGAAATATTTCGCGAATTAAATTGCTCTCCGTTATCTCCCTTAATGCTTGGAAATATGAACTCAAAATTCACATCTACATGTAAAATGTTCCCCTAAATCGATTGGTGAAGACTAGAACGTTCTATCTCTCCGATTAGTCGAGTTATGGATACATAAAGTTTCAGAAATTGGATTTTCGAATATTTCCACGATTTAATTTGCTCTCTGCTATCTCCCTTAATGCTTGGAAACATGAACTCAAAATTCACATCTACATGTAAAATGTTCCCCTGAATCGATTGATGAAGACTAGAACGTTCTATCTCTCCGATTAGTCGAGTTATGGATACATAAAGTTTCAGAAATTGGATTTTCGAATATTTTCACGATTTAATTTGCTCTCTGCTATCTCCCTTATGGGTTGGAAATTTAAACTCAAGATTCATATCTATATGTAAAATGTTCCCCTGAATCGATTGGTGAAGACTAGATCGTTCCATCTTTCCAATTAGTCGAGTTATGAGTATTTTTGGTTTAAAAAAGTGGATTTTCGAAAATTCCATTACGTTATTTGAAGGCGAATGAATGATTTTATTAAAAAACAGATTGTGCCAGTCGATTTTTCGTCGCAAAAAACCCCCGGTTACCAATTTATAGCCAAATTCATGTCGCAAAATTTTTTTTTTGTTGGAAATTTTGAAGCAAGGGGTAGGTATGAAAATATTTCGCGAATTAAATTGCTCTCTGTTATCTCCCTTAATGCTTGGAAATATGAACTCAAAATTCACATCTACATGTAAAATGTTCCCCTGAATCGATTGGTGAAGACTAGAACGTTCTATCTCTCCGATTAGTCGAGTCATGGATACATAAAGTTTCAGAAATTGGATTTTCGAATATTTCCACGATTTAATTTGCTCTCTGCTATCTCCCTTAATGCTTGGAAATATGAACTCAAGATTCATATCTATATGTAAAATGTTCCCCTGAATCGATTGGTGAAGACTAGATCGTTCCATCTTTCCAATCAGTCGAGTTATGAGTATTTTTGGTTTAAAAAAGTGGATTTTCGAAAATTCCATTACGTTATTTGAAGGCGAATGAATGATTTTATTAAAAAACAGATTGTGCCAGTCGATTTTTCGTCGTAAAAAACCCCCGGTTACCAATTTATAGCCAATTTCATGTCGCAAAAATTTTTTTTTGTTGGAAATTTTGAAGCAAGGGGTAGGTATGGAAATATTTCGCGAATTAAATTGCTCTCTGTTATCTCCCTTAATGCTTGGAAATATGAACTCAAAATTCACATCTACATGTAAAATGTTCCCCTAAATCGATTGGTGAAGACTAGAACGTTCTATCTCTCCGATTAGTCGAGTTATGGATACATAAAGTTTCAGAAATTGGATTTTCGAATATTTTCACGATTTAATTTGCTCTCTGCTATCTCCCTTAGTGGTTGGGAATTTAAACTCAAGATTCATATCTATATGTAAAATGTTCCCCTGAATCGATTGGTGAAGACTAGAACGTTCCATCTTTCCAATTAGTCGAGTTATGAGTATTTTTGGTTTAATAAAGTGGATTTTCGAAAATTCCATCACGTTATTTGAAGGCGAATGAATGATTTTATTAAAAAACAGATTGTGCCAGTCGATTTTTCGTCGTAAAAAACCCCCGGTTACCAATTTATAGCCAATTTCATGTCGCAAAATTTTTTTTTTGTTGGAAATTTTGAAGCAAGGGGTAGGTATGGAAATATTTCGCGAATTAAATTGCTCTCCGTTATCTCCCTTAATGCTTGGAAATATGAACTCAAAATTCACATCTACATGTAAAATGTTCCCCTAAATCGATTGGTGAAGACTAGAACGTTCTATCTCTCCGATTAGTCGAGTCATGGATACATAAAGTTTCAGAAATTGGATTTTCGAATATTTCCACGATTTAATTTGCTCTCTGCTATCTCCCTTAATGCTTGGAAATATGAACTCAAAATTCACATCTACATGTAAAATGTTCCCCTGAATCGATTGGTGAAGACTAGAACGTTCTATCTCTCCGATTAGTCGAGTTATGGATACATAAAGTTTCAGAAATTGGATTTTCGAATATTTTCACGATTTAATTTGCTCTCTGCTATCTCCCTTAGGGGTTGGAAATTTAAACTCAAGATTCATATCTATATGTAAAATGTTCCCCTGAATCGATTGGTGAAGACTAGATCGTTCCATCTTTCCAATTAGTCGAGTTATGAGTATTTTTGGTTTAAAAAAGTGGATTTTCGAAAATTCCATTACGTTATTTGAAGGCGAATGAATCATTTTATTAAAAAACAGATTGTGCCAGTCGATTTTTCGTCGTAAAAAACCCCCGGTTACCAATTTATAGCCAATTTCATGTCGCAAACATTTTTTTTTGTTGGAAATTTTGAAGCAAGGGGTAGGTATGGAAATATTTCGCGAATTAAATTGCTCTCTGTTATCTCCCTTAATGCTTGGAAATATGAACTCAAAATTCACATCTACATGTAAAATGTTCCCCTAAATCGATTGGTGAAGACTAGAACGTTCTATCTCTCCGATTAGTCGAGTTATGGATACATAAAGTTTCAGAAATTGGATTTTCGAATATTTTCACGATTTAATTTGCTCTCTGCTATCTCCCTTAGTGGTTGGGAATTTAAACTCAAGATTCATATCTATATGTAAAATGTTCCCCTGAATCGATTGGTGAAGACTAGAACGTTCCATCTTTCCAATTAGTCGAGTTATGAGTATTTTTGGTTTAATAAAGTGGATTTTCGAAAATTCCATTACGTTATTTGAAGGCGAATGAATGATTTTATTAAAAAACAGATTGTGCCAGTCGATTTTTCGTCGCAAAAAACCCCCGGTTACCAATTTATAGCCAAATTCATGTCGCAAAATTTTTTTTTTGTTGGAAATTTTGAAGCAAGGGGTAGGTATGGAAATATTTCGCGAATTAAATTGCTCTCCGTTATCTCCCTTAATGCTTGGAAATATGAACTCAAAATTCACATCTACATGTAAAATGTTCCCCTAAATCGATTGGTGAAGACTAGAACGTTCTATCTCTCCGATTAGTCGAGTTATGGATACATAAAGTTTCAGAAATTGGATTTTCGAATATTTCCACGATTTAATTTGCTCTCTGCTATCTCCCTTAATGCTTGGAAACATGAACTCAAAATTCACATCTACATGTAAAATGTTCCCCTGAATCGATTGATGAAGACTAGAACGTTCTATCTCTCCGATTAGTCGAGTTATGGATACATAAAGTTTCAGAAATTGGATTTTCGAATATTTTCACGATTTAATTTGCTCTCTGCTATCTCCCTTAATGCTTGGAAATATGAACTCAAAATTCACATCTACATGTAAAATGTTCCCCTGAATCGATTGGTGAAGACTAGAACGTTCTATCTTTCCAATTAGTCGAGTTATGAGTATTTTTGGTTTAAAAAAGTGGATTTTCGAAAATTCCATTACGTTATTTGAAGGCGAATGAATGATTTTATTAAAAAACAGATTGTGCCAGTCGATTTTTCGTCGCAAAAAACCCCCGGTTACCAATTTATAGCCAAATTTATGTCGTAAAAATTTTTTTTTTGTTGGAAATTTTGAAGCAAGGGGTAGGTATGAAAATATTTCGCGAATTAAATTGCTCTCTGTTATCTCCCTTAATGCTTGGAAATATGAACTCAAAATTCACATCTACATGTAAAATGTTCCCCTGAATCGATTGGTGAAGACTAGAACGTTCTATCTCTCCGATTAGTCGAGTCATGGATACATAAAGTTTCAGAAATTGGATTTTCGAATATTTCCACGATTTAATTTGCTCTCTGCTATCTCCCTTAATGCTTGGAAATATGAACTCAAAATTCACATCTACATGTAAAATGTTCCCCTGAATCGATTGGTGAAGACTAGAACGTTCTATCTCTCCGATTAGTCGAGTTATGAGTATTTTTGGTTTAAAAAAGTGGATTTTCGAAAATTCCATTACGTTATTTGAAGGCGAATGAATGATTTTATTAAAAAACAGATTGTGCCAGTCGATTTTTCGTCGCAAAAAACCCCCGGTTACCAATTTATAGCCAAATTCATGTCGTAAAAATTTTTTTTTTGTTGGAAATTTTGAAGCAAGGGGTAGGTATGAAAATATTTCGCGAATTAAATTGCTCTCTGTTATCTCCCTTAATGCTTGGAAATATGAACTCAAAATTCACATCTACATGTGAAATGTTCCCCTGAATCGATTGGTGAAGACTAGAACGTTCTATCTCTCCGATTAGTCGAGTTATGGATACATAAAGTTTCAGAAATTGGATTTTCGAATATTTTCACGATTTAATTTGCTCTCTGCTATCTCCCTTAGTGGTTGGAAATTTAAACTCAAGATTCATATCTATATGTAAAATGTTCCCCTGAATCGATTGGTGAAGACTAGATCGTTCCATCTTTCCAATTAGTCGAGTTATGAGTATTTTTGGTTCAAAAAAGTGGATTTTCGAAAATTCCATTACGTTATTTGAAGGCGAATGAATGATTTTATTAAAAAACAGATTGTGCCAGTCGATTTTTCGTCGTAAAAAACCCCCGGTTACCAATTTATAGCCAATTTCATGTCGCAAAAATTTTTTTTTGTTGGAAATTTTGAAGCAAGGGGTAGGTATGGAAATATTTCGCGAATTAAATTGCTCTCTGTTATCTCCCTTAATGCTTGGAAATATGAACTCAAAATTCACATCTACATGTAAAATGTTCCCCTAAATCGATTGGTGAAGACTAGAACGTTCTATCTCTCCGATTAGTCGAGTTATGGATACATAAAGTTTCAGAAATTGGATTTTCGAATATTTTCACGATTTAATTTGCTCTCTGCTATCTCCCTTAGTGGTTGGGAATTTAAACTCAAGATTCATATCTATATGTAAAATGTTCCCCTGAATCGATTGGTGAAGACTAGAACGTTCCATCTTTCCAATTAGTCGAGTTATGAGTATTTTTGGTTTAATAAAGTGGATTTTCGAAAATTCCATTACGTTATTTGAAGGCGAATGAATGATTTTATTAAAAAACAGATTGTGCCAGTCGATTTTTCGTCGTAAAAAAACCCCGGTTACCAATTTATAGCCAATTTCATGTCGCAAAATTTTTTTTTTGTTGGAAATTTTGAAGCAAGGGGTAGGTATGGAAATATTTCGCGAATTAAATTGCTCTCCGTTATCTCCCTTAATGCTTGGAAATATGAACTCAAAATTGACATCTACATGTAAAATGTTCCCCTAAATCGATTGGTGAAGACTAGAACGTTCTATCTCTCCGATTAGTCGAGTTATGGATACATAAAGTTTCAGAAATTGGATTTTCGAATATTTCCACGATTTAATTTGCTCTCTGCTATCTCCCTTAATGCTTGGAAACATGAACTCAAAATTCACATCTACATGTAAAATGTTCCCCTGAATCGATTGATGAAGACTAGAACGTTCTATCTCTCCGATTAGTCGAGTTATGGATACATAAAGTTTCAGAAATTGGATTTTCGAATATTTTCACGATTTAATTTGCTCTCTGCTATCTCCCTTAGGGGTTGGAAATTTAAACTCAAGATTCATATCTATATGTAAAATGTTCCCCTGAATCGATTGGTGAAGACTAGATCGTTCCATCTTTCCAATTAGTCGAGTTATGAGTATTTTTGGTTTAAAAAAGTGGATTTTCGAAAATTCCATTACGTTATTTGAAGGCGAATGAATCATTTTATTAAAAAACAGATTGTGCCAGTCGATTTTTCGTCGTAAAAAACCCCCGGTTACCAATTTATAGCCAATTTCATGTCGCAAACATTTTTTTTTGTTGGAAATTTTGAAGCAAGGGGTAGGTATGGAAATATTTCGCGAATTAAATTGCTCTCTGTTATCTCCCTTAATGCTTGGAAATATGAACTCAAAATTCACATCTACATGTAAAATGTTCCCCTAAATCGATTGGTGAAGACTAGAACGTTCTATCTCTCCGATTAGTCGAGTTATGGATACATAAAGTTTCAGAAATTGGATTTTCGAATATTTTCACGATTTAATTTGCTCTCTGCTATCTCCCTTAGTGGTTGGGAATTTAAACTCAAGATTCATATCTATATGTAAAATGTTCCCCTGAATCGATTGGTGAAGACTAGAACGTTCCATCTTTCCAATTAGTCGAGTTATGAGTATTTTTGGTTTAATAAAGTGGATTTTCGAAAATTCCATTACGTTATTTGAAGGCGAATGAATGATTTTATTAAAAAACAGATTGTGCCAGTCGATTTTTCGTCGCAAAAAACCCCCGGTTACCAATTTATAGCCAAATTCATGTCGCAAAATTTTTTTTTTGTTGGAAATTTTGAAGCAAGGGGTAGGTATGGAAATATTTCGCGAATTAAATTGCTCTCCGTTATCTCCCTTAATGCTTGGAAATATGAACTCAAAATTCACATCTACATGTAAAATGTTCCCCTAAATCGATTGGTGAAGACTAGAACGTTCTATCTCTCCGATTAGTCGAGTTATGGATACATAAAGTTTCAGAAATTGGATTTTCGAATATTTCCACGATTTAATTTGCTCTCTGCTATCTCCCTTAATGCTTGGAAACATGAACTCAAAATTCACATCTACATGTAAAATGTTCCCCTGAATCGATTGATGAAGACTAGAACGTTCTATCTCTCCGATTAGTCGAGTTATGGATACATAAAGTTTCAGAAATTGGATTTTCGAATATTTTCACGATTTAATTTGCTCTCTGCTATCTCCCTTAATGCTTGGAAATATGAACTCAAAATTCACATCTACATGTAAAATGTTCCCCTGAATCGATTGGTGAAGACTAGAACGTTCTATCTTTCCAATTAGTCGAGTTATGAGTATTTTTGGTTTAAAAAAGTGGATTTTCGAAAATTCCATTACGTTATTTGAAGGCGAATGAATGATTTTATTAAAAAACAGATTGTGCCAGTCGATTTTTCGTCGCAAAAAACCCCCGGTTACCAATTTATAGCCAAATTCATGTCGTAAAAATTTTTTTTTTGTTGGAAATTTTGAAGCAAGGGGTAGGTATGAAAATATTTCGCGAATTAAATTGCTCTCTGTTATCTCCCTTAATGCTTGGAAATATGAACTCAAAATTCACATCTACATGTAAAATGTTCCCCTGAATCGATTGGTGAAGACTAGAACGTTCTATCTCTCCGATTAGTCGAGTCATGGATACATAAAGTTTCAGAAATTGGATTTTCGAATATTTCCACGATTTAATTTGCTCTCTGCTATCTCCCTTAATGCTTGGAAATATGAACTCAAAATTCACATCTACATGTAAAATGTTCCCCTGAATCGATTGGTGAAGACTAGAACGTTCTATCTCTCCGATTAGTCGAGTTATGAGTATTTTTGGTTTAAAAAAGTGGATTTTCGAAAATTCCATTACGTTATTTGAAGGCGAATGAATGATTTTATTAAAAAACAGATTGTGCCAGTCGATTTTTCGTCGCAAAAAACCCCCGGTTACCAATTTATAGCCAAATTCATGTCGTAAAAATTTTTTTTTTGTTGGAAATTTTGAAGCAAGGGGTAGGTATGAAAATATTTCGCGAATTAAATTGCTCTCTGTTATCTCCCTTAATGCTTGGAAATATGAACTCAAAATTCACATCTACATGTGAAATGTTCCCCTGAATCGATTGGTGAAGACTAGAACGTTCTATCTCTCCGATTAGTCGAGTCATGGATACATAAAGTTTCAGAAATTGGATTTTCGAATATTTCCACGATTTAATTTGCTCTCTGCTATCTCCCTTAATGCTTGGAAATATGAACTCAAAATTCACATCTACATGTAAAATGTTCCCCTGAATCGATTGGTGAAGACTAGAACGTTCTATCTCTCCGATTAGTCGAGTTATGGATACATAAAGTTTCAGAAATTGGATTTTCGAATATTTTCACGATTTAATTTGCTCTCTGCTATCTCCCTTAGTGGTTGGGAATTTAAACTCAAGATTCATATCTATATGTAAAATGTTCCCCTGAATCGATTGGTGAAGACTAGAACGTTCCATCTTTCCAATTAGTCGAGTTATGAGTATTTTTGGTTTAATAAAGTGGATTTTCGAAAATTCCATTACGTTATTTGAAGGCGAATGAATGATTTTATTAAAAAACAGATTGTGCCAGTCGATTTTTCGTCGCAAAAAACCCCCGGTTACCAATTTATAGCCAAATTCATGTCGCAAAATTTTTTTTTTGTTGGAAATTTTGAAGCAAAGGGTAGGTATGGAAATATTTCGCGAATTAAATTGCTCTCCGTTATCTCCCTTAATGCTTGGAAATATGAACTCAAAATTCACATCTACATGTAAAATGTTCCCCTAAATCGATTGGTGAAGACTAGAACGTTCTATCTCTCCGATTAGTCGAGTTATGGATACATAAAGTTTCAGAAATTGGATTTTCGAATATTTCCACGATTTAATTTGCTCTCTGCTATCTCCCTTAATGCTTGGAAACATGAACTCAAAATTCACATCTACATGTAAAATGTTCCCCTGAATCGATTGATGAAGACTAGAACGTTCTATCTCTCCGATTAGTCGAGTTATGGATACATAAAGTTTCAGAAATTGGATTTTCGAATATTTTCACGATTTAATTTGCTCTCTGCTATCTCCCTTAATGCTTGGAAATATGAACTCAAAATTCACATCTACATGTAAAATGTTCCCCTGAATCGATTGGTGAAGACTAGAACGTTCTATCTTTCCAATTAGTCGAGTTATGAGTATTTTTGGTTTAAAAAAGTGGATTTTCGAAAATTCCATTACGTTATTTGAAGGCGAATGAATGATTTTATTAAAAAACAGATTGTGCCAGTCGATTTTTCGTCGCAAAAAACCCCCGGTTACCAATTTATAGCCAAATTCATGTCGTAAAAATTTTTTTTTTGTTGGAAATTTTGAAGCAAGGGGTAGGTATGAAAATATTTCGCGAATTAAATTGCTCTCTGTTATCTCCCTTAATGCTTGGAAATATGAACTCAAAATTCACATCTACATGTAAAATGTTCCCCTGAATCGATTGGTGAAGACTAGAACGTTCTATCTCTCCGATTAGTCGAGTCATGGATACATAAAGTTTCAGAAATTGGATTTTCGAATATTTCCACGATTTAATTTGCTCTCTGCTATCTCCCTTAATGCTTGGAAATATGAACTCAAAATTCACATCTACATGTAAAATGTTCCCCTGAATCGATTGGTGAAGACTAGAACGTTCTATCTCTCCGATTAGTCGAGTTATGGATACATAAAGTTTCAGAAATTGGATTTTCGAATATTTTCACGATTTAATTTGCTCTCTGCTATCTCCCTTAGGGGTTGGAAATTTAAACTCAAGATTCATATCTATATGTAAAATGTTCCCCTGAATCGATTGGTGAAGACTAGATCGTTCCATCTTTCCAATTAGTCGAGTTATGAGTATTTTTGGTTCAAAAAAGTGGATTTTCGAAAATTCCATTACGTTATTTGAAGGCGAATGAATGATTTTATTAAAAAACAGATTGTGCCAGTCGATTTTTCGTCGTAAAAAACCCCCGGTTACCAATTTATAGCCAATTTCATGTCGCAAAAATTTTTTTTTGTTGGAAATTTTGAAGCAAGGGGTAGGTATGGAAATATTTCGCGAATTAAATTGCTCTCTGTTATCTCCCTTAATGCTTGGAAATATGAACTCAAAATTCACATCTACATGTAAGATGTTCCCCTAAATCGATTGGTGAAGACTAGAACGTTCTATCTCTCCGATTAGTCGAGTTATGGATACATAAAGTTTCAGAAATTGGATTTTCGAATATTTTCACGATTTAATTTGCTCTCTGCTATCTCCCTTAGTGGTTGGGAATTTAAACTCAAGATTCATATCTATATGTAAAATGTTCCCCTGAATCGATTGGTGAAGACTAGAACGTTCTATCTTTCCAATTAGTCGAGTTATGAGTATTTTTGGTTTAAAAAAGTGGATTTTCGAAAATTCCATTAAGTTATTTGAAGGCGAATGAATGATTTTATTAAAAAACAGATTGTGCCAGTCGATTTTTCGTCGCAAAAAACCCCCGGTTACCAATTTATAGCCAAATTCATGTCGTAAAAATTTTTTTTTTGTTGGAAATTTTGAAGCAAGGGGTAGGTATGAAAATATTTCGCGAATTAAATTGCTCTCTGTTATCTCCCTTAATGCTTGGAAATATGAACTCAAAATTCACATCTACATGTAAAATGTTCCCCTGAATCGATTGGTGAAGACTAGAACGTTCTATCTCTCCGATTAGTCGAGTCATGGATACATAAAGTTTCAGAAATTGGATTTTCGAATATTTCCACGATTTAATTTGCTCTCTGCTATCTCCCTTAATGCTTGGAAATATGAACTCAAAATTCACATCTACATGTAAAATGTTCCCCTGAATCGATTGGTGAAGACTAGAACGTTCTATCTCTCCGATTAGTCGAGTTATGGATACATAAAGTTTCAGAAATTGGATTTTCGAATATTTTCACGATTTAATTTGCTCTCTGCTATCTCCCTTAGGGGTTGGAAATTTAAACTCAAGATTCATATCTATATGTAAAATGTTCCCCTGAATCGATTGGTGAAGACTAGATCGTTCCATCTTTCCAATTAGTCGAGTTATGAGTATTTTTGGTTCAAAAAAGTGGATTTTCGAAAATTCCATTACGTTATTTGAAGGCGAATGAATGATTTTATTAAAAAACAGATTGTGCCAGTCGATTTTTCGTCGTAAAAAACCCCCGGTTACCAATTTATAGCCAATTTCATGTCGCAAAAATTTTTTTTTGTTGGAAATTTTGAAGCAAGGGGTAGGTATGGAAATATTTCGCGAATTAAATTGCTCTCTGTTATCTCCCTTAATGCTTGGAAATATGAACTCAAAATTCACATCTACATGTAAAATGTTCCCCTAAATCGATTGGTGAAGACTAGAACGTTCTATCTCTCCGATTAGTCGAGTTATGGATACATAAAGTTTCAGAAATTGGATTTTCGAATATTTTCACGATTTAATTTGCTCTCTGCTATCTCCCTTAGTGGTTGGGAATTTAAACTCAAGATTCATATCTATATGTAAAATGTTCCCCTGAATCGATTGGTGAAGACTAGAACGTTCCATCTTTCCAATTAGTCGAGTTATGAGTATTTTTGGTTTAATAAAGTGGATTTTCGAAAATTCCATTACGTTATTTGAAGGCGAATGAATGATTTTATTAAAAAACAGATTGTGCCAGTCGATTTTTCGTCGTAAAAAAACCCCGGTTACCAATTTATAGCCAATTTCATGTCGCAAAATTTTTTTTTTGTTGGAAATTTTGAAGCAAGGGGTAGGTATGGAAATATTTCGCGAATTAAATTGCTCTCCGTTATCTCCCTTAATGCTTGGAAATATGAACTCAAAATTGACATCTACATGTAAAATGTTCCCCTAAATCGATTGGTGAAGACTAGAACGTTCTATCTCTCCGATTAGTCGAGTTATGGATACATAAAGTTTCAGAAATTGGATTTTCGAATATTTCCACGATTTAATTTGCTCTCTGCTATCTCCCTTAATGCTTGGAAACATGAACTCAAAATTCACATCTACATGTAAAATGTTCCCCTGAATCGATTGATGAAGACTAGAACGTTCTATCTCTCCGATTAGTCGAGTTATGGATACATAAAGTTTCAGAAATTGGATTTTCGAATATTTTCACGATTTAATTTGCTCTCTGCTATCTCCCTTAATGCTTGGAAATATGAACTCAAAATTCACATCTACATGTAAAATGTTCCCCTGAATCGATTGGTGAAGACTAGAACGTTCTATCTTTCCAATTAGTCGAGTTATGAGTATTTTTGGTTTAAAAAAGTGGATTTTCGAAAATTCCATTACGTTATTTGAAGGCGAATGAATGATTTTATTAAAAAACAGATTGTGCCAGTCGATTTTTCGTCGCAAAAAACCCCCGGTTACCAATTTATAGCCAAATTCATGTCGTAAAAATTTTTTTTTTGTTGGAAATTTTGAAGCAAGGGGTAGGTATGAAAATATTTCGCGAATTAAATTGCTCTCTGTTATCTCCCTTAATGCTTGGAAATATGAACTCAAAATTCACATCTACATGTAAAATGTTCCCCTGAATCGATTGGTGAAGACTAGAACGTTCTATCTCTCCGATTAGTCGAGTCATGGATACATAAAGTTTCAGAAATTGGATTTTCGAATATTTCCACGATTTAATTTGCTCTCTGCTATCTCCCTTAATGCTTGGAAATATGAACTCAAAATTCACATCTACATGTAAAATGTTCCCCTGAATCGATTGGTGAAGACTAGAACGTTCTATCTCTCCGATTAGTCGAGTTATGGATACATAAAGTTTCAGAAATTGGATTTTCGAATATTTTCACGATTTAATTTGCTCTCTGCTATCTCCCTTAGGGGTTGGAAATTTAAACTCAAGATTCATATCTATATGTAAAATGTTCCCCTGAATCGATTGGTGAAGACTAGATCGTTCCATCTTTCCAATTAGTCGAGTTATGAGTATTTTTGGTTCAAAAAAGTGGATTTTCGAAAATTCCATTACGTTATTTGAAGGCGAATGAATGATTTTATTAAAAAACAGATTGTGCCAGTCGATTTTTCGTCGTAAAAAACCCCCGGTTACCAATTTATAGCCAATTTCATGTCGCAAAAATTTTTTTTTGTTGGAAATTTTGAAGCAAGGGGTAGGTATGGAAATATTTCGCGAATTAAATTGCTCTCTGTTATCTCCCTTAATGCTTGGAAATATGAACTCAAAATTCACATCTACATGTAAAATGTTCCCCTAAATCGATTGGTGAAGACTAGAACGTTCTATCTCTCCGATTAGTCGAGTTATGGATACATAAAGTTTCAGAAATTGGATTTTCGAATATTTTCACGATTTAATTTGCTCTCTGCTATCTCCCTTAGTGGTTGGGAATTTAAACTCAAGATTCATATCTATATGTAAAATGTTCCCCTGAATCGATTGGTGAAGACTAGAACGTTCTATCTTTCCAATTAGTCGAGTTATGAGTATTTTTGGTTTAAAAAAGTGGATTTTCGAAAATTCCATTACGTTATTTGAAGGCGAATGAATGATTTTATTAAAAAACAGATTGTGCCAGTCGATTTTTCGTCGCAAAAAACCCCCGGTTACCAATTTATAGCCAAATTCATGTCGTAAAAATTTTTTTTTTGTTGGAAATTTTGAAGCAAGGGGTAGGTATGAAAATATTTCGCGAATTAAATTGCTCTCTGTTATCTCCCTTAATGCTTGGAAATATGAACTCAAAATTCACATCTACATGTAAAATGTTCCCCTGAATCGATTGGTGAAGACTAGAACGTTCTATCTCTCCGATTAGTCGAGTCATGGATACATAAAGTTTCAGAAATTGGATTTTCGAATATTTATACGATTTAATTTGCTCTCTGCTATCTCCCTTAATGCTTGGAAATATGAACTCAAAATTCACATCTACATGTAAAATGTTCCCCTGAATCGATTGGTGAAGACTAGAACGTTCTATCTCTCCGATTAGTCGAGTTATGGATACATAAAGTTTCAGAAATTGGATTTTCGAATATTTTCACGATTTAATTTGCTCTCTGCTATCTCCCTTAGGGGTTGGAAATTTAAACTCAAGATTCATATCTATATGTAAAATGTTCCCCTGAATCGATTGGTGAAGACTAGATCGTTCCATCTTTCCAATTAGTCGAGTTATGAGTATTTTTGGTTCAAAAAAGTGGATTTTCGAAAATTCCATTACGTTATTTGAAGGCGAATGAATGATTTTATTAAAAAACAGATTGTGCCAGTCGATTTTTCGTCGTAAAAAACCCCCGGTTACCAATTTATAGCCAATTTCATGTCGCAAAAATTTTTTTTTGTTGGAAATTTTGAAGCAAGGGGTAGGTATGGAAATATTTCGCGAATTAAATTGCTCTCTGTTATCTCCCTTAATGCTTGGAAATATGAACTCAAAATTCACATCTACATGTAAAATGTTCCCCTAAATCGATTGGTGAAGACTAGAACGTTCTATCTCTCCGATTAGTCGAGTTATGGATACATAAAGTTTCAGAAATTGGATTTTCGAATATTTTCACGATTTAATTTGCTCTCTGCTATCTCCCTTAGTGGTTGGGAATTTAAACTCAAGATTCATATCTATATGTAAAATGTTCCCCTGAATCGATTGGTGAAGACTAGAACGTTCCATCTTTCCAATTAGTCGAGTTATGTGCCAGTCGATTTTTCGTCGCAAAAAACCCCCGGTTACCAATTTATAGCCAAATTCATGTCGCAAAATTTTTTTTTTGTTGGAAATTTTGAAGCAAGGGGTAGGTATGGAAATATTTCGCGAATTAAATTGCTCTCCGTTATCTCCCTTAATGCTTGGAAATATGAACTCAAAATTCACATCTACATGTAAAATGTTCCCCTAAATCGATTGGTGAAGACTAGAACGTTCTATCTCTCCGATTAGTCGAGTTATGGATACATAAAGTTTCAGAAATTGGATTTTCGAATATTTTCACGATTTAATTTGCTCTCTGCTATCTCCCTTAGTGGTTGGGAATTTAAACTCAAGATTCATATCTATATGTAAAATGTTCCCCTGAATCGATTGGTGAAGACTAGAACGTTCCATCTTTCCAATTAGTCGAGTTATGAGTATTTTTGGTTTAATAAAGTGGATTTTCGAAAATTCCATTACGTTATTTGAAGGCGAATGAATGATTTTATTAAAAAACAGATTGTGCCAGTCGATTTTTCGTCGTAAAAAACCCCCGGTTACCAATTTATAGCCAATTTCATGTCGCAAAATTTTTTTTTTGTTGGAAATTTTGAAGCAAGGGGTAGGTATGGAAATATTTCGCGAATTAAATTGCTCTCCGTTATCTCCCTTAATGCTTGGAAATATGAACTCAAAATTCACATCTACATGTAAAATGTTCCCCTAAATCGATTGGTGAAGACTAGAACGTTCTATCTCTCCGATTAGTCGAGTTATGGATACATAAAGTTTCAGAAATTGGATTTTCGAATATTTTCACGATTTAATTTGCTCTCTGCTATCTCCCTTAGTGGTTGGGAATTTAAACTCAAGATTCATATCTATATGTAAAATGTTCCCCTGAATCGATTGGTGAAGACTAGAACGTTCCATCTTTCCAATTAGTCGAGTTATGAGTATTTTTGGTTTAATAAAGTGGATTTTCGAAAATTCCATTACGTTATTTGAAGGCGAATGAATGATTTTATTAAAAAACAGGTTACCAATTTATAGCCAAATTCATGTCGCAAAATTTTTTTTTTGTTGGAAATTTTGAAGCAAGGGGTAGGTATGGAAATATTTCGCGAATTAAATTGCTCTCCGTTATCTCCCTTAATGCTTGGAAATATGAACTCAAAATTCACATCTACATGTAAAATGTTCCCCTAAATCGATTGGTGAAGACTAGAACGTTCTATCTCTCCGATTAGTCGAGTTATGGATACATAAAGTTTCAGAAATTGGATTTTCGAATATTTTCACGATTTAATTTGCTCTCTGCTATCTCCCTTAGTGGTTGGGAATTTAAACTCAAGATTCATATCTATATGTAAAATGTTCCCCTGAATCGATTGGTGAAGACTAGAACGTTCCATCTTTCCAATTAGTCGAGTTATGAGTATTTTTGGTTTAATAAAGTGGATTTTCGAAAATTCCATTACGTTATTTGAAGGCGAATGAATGATTTTATTAAAAAACAGATTGTGCCAGTCGATTTTTCGTCGTAAAAAACCCCCGGTTACCAATTTATAGCCAATTTCATGTCGCAAAATTTTTTTTTTGTTGGAAATTTTGAAGCAAGGGGTAGGTATGGAAATATTTCGCGAATTAAATTGCTCTCCGTTATCTCCCTTAATGCTTGGAAATATGAACTCAAAATTCACATCTACATGTAAAATGTTCCCCTAAATCGATTGGTGAAGACTAGAACGTTCTATCTCTCCGATTAGTCGAGTTATGGATACATAAAGTTTCAGAAATTGGATTTTCGAATATTTTCACGATTTAATTTGCTCTCTGCTATCTCCCTTAGTGGTTGGGAATTTAAACTCAAGATTCATATCTATATGTAAAATGTTCCCCTGAATCGATTGGTGAAGACTAGAACGTTCCATCTTTCCAATTAGTCGAGTTATGAGTATTTTTGGTTTAATAAAGTGGATTTTCGAAAATTCCATTACGTTATTTGAAGGCGAATGAATGATTTTATTAAAAAACAGATTGTGCCAGTCGATTTTTCGTCGTAAAAAACCCCCGGTTACCAATTTATAGCCAATTTCATGTCGCAAAATTTTTTTTTTGTTGGAAATTCTGAAGCAAGGGGTAGGTATGGAAATATTTCGCGAATTAAATTGCTCTCTGTTATCTCCCTTAATGCTTGGAAATATGAACTCAAAATTCACATCTACATGTAAAATGTTTCCCTGAATCGATTGGTGAAGACTAGAACGTTCTATCTCTCCGATTAGTCGAGTCATGGATACATAAAGTTTCAGAAATTGGATTTTCGAATATTTCCACGATTTAATTTGCTCTCTGCTATCTCCCTTAATGCTTGGAAATATGAACTCAAAATTCACATCTACATGTAAAATGTTCCCCTGAATCGATTGGTGAAGACTAGAACGTTCTATCTCTCCGATTAGTCGAGTTATGGATACATAAAGTTTCAGAAATTGGATTTTCGAATATTTCCACGATTTAATTTGCTCTCTGCTATCTCCCTTAATGCTTGGAAATATGAACTCAAAATTCACATCTACATGTAAAATGTTCCCCTAAATCGATTGATGAAGACTAGAACGTTCTATCTTTCCGATTAGTCGAGTGATGGATACATAAAGTTTCAGAAATTGGATTTTCGAATATTTTCACGATTTAATTTGCTCTCTGCTATCTCCCTTAATGCTTGGAAATATGAACTCAAAATTCACATCTACATGTAAAATGTTCCCCTGAATCGATTGGTGAAGACTAGAACGTTCTATCTTTCCAATTAGTCGAGTTATGAGTATTTTTGGTTTAAAAAAGTGGATTTTCGAAAATTCCATTACGTTATTTGAAGGCGAATGAATGATTTTATTAAAAAACAGATTGTGCCAGTCGATTTTTCGTCGCAAAAAACCCCCGGTTACCAATTTATAGCCAAATTCATGTCGTAAAAATTTTTTTTTTGTTGGAAATTTTGAAGCAAGGGGTAGGTATGAAAATATTTCGCGAATTAAATTGCTCTCTGTTATCTCCCTTAATGCTTGGAAATATGAACTCAAAATTCACATCTACATGTAAAATGTTCCCCTGAATCGATTGGTGAAGACTAGAACGTTCTATCTCTCCGATTAGTCGAGTCATGGATACATAAAGTTTCAGAAATTGGATTTTCGAATATTTCCACGATTTAATTTGCTCTCTGCTATCTCCCTTAATGCTTGGAAATATGAACTCAAAATTCACATCTACATGTAAAATGTTCCCCTGAATCGATTGGTGAAGACTAGAACGTTCTATCTCTCCGATTAGTCGAGTTATGGATACATAAAGTTTCAGAAATTGGATTTTCGAATATTTTCACGATTTAATTTGCTCTCTGCTATCTCCCTTAGGGGTTGGAAATTTAAACTCAAGATTCATATCTATATGTAAAATGTTCCCCTGAATCGATTGGTGAAGACTAGATCGTTCCATCTTTCCAATTAGTCGAGTTATGAGTATTTTTGGTTTAAAAAAGTGGATTTTCGAAAATTCCATTACGTTATTTGAAGGCGAATGAATGATTTTATTAAAAAACAGATTGTGCCAGTCGATTTTTCGTCGTAAAAAACCCCCGCTTACCAATTTATAGCCAAATTCATGTCGCAAAATTATTTTTTTGTTGGAAATTTTGAAGCAAGGGGTAGGTATGGAAATATTTCGCGAATTAAATTGCTCTCTGTTATCTCCCTTAATGCTTGGAAATATGAACTCAAAATTCACATCTACATGTAAAATGTTCCCCTGAATCGATTGGTGAAGACTAGAACGTTCTATCTCTCCGATTAGTCGAGTTATGGATACATAAAGTTTCAGAAATTGGATTTTCGAATATTTTCACGATTTAATTTGCTCTCTGCTATCTCCCTTAGGGGTTGGAAATTTAAACTCAAGATTCATATCTATATGTAAAATGTTCCCCTGAATCGATTGGTGAAGACTAGATCGTTCCATCTTTCCAATTAGTCGAGTTATGAGTATTTTTGGTTTAAAAAAGTGGATTTTCGAAAATTCCATTACGTTATTTGAAGGCGAATGAATGATTTTATTAAAAAACAGATTGTGCCAGTCGATTTTTCGTCGTAAAAAACCCCCGCTTACCAATTTATAGCCAAATTCATGTCGCAAAATTATTTTTTTGTTGGAAATTTTGAAGCAAGGGGTAGGTATGGAAATATTTCGCGAATTAAATTGCTCTCTGTTATCTCCCTTAATGCTTGGAAATATGAACTCAAAATTCACATCTACATGTAAAATGTTCCCCTGAATCGATTGGTGAAGACTAGAACGTTCTATCTCTCCGATTAGTCGAGTTATGGATACATAAAGTTTCAGAAATTGGATTTTCGAATATTTTCACGATTTAATTTGCTCTCTGCTATCTCCCTTAGTGGTTGGGAATTTAAACTCAAGATTCATATCTATATGTAAAATGTTCCCCTGAATCGATTGGTGAAGACTAGAACGTTCCATCTTTCCAATTAGTCGAGTTATGAGTATTTTTGGTTTAATAAAGTGGATTTTCGAAAATTCCATTACGTTATTTGAAGGCGAATGAATGATTTTATTAAAAAACAGATTGTGCCAGTCGATTTTTCGTCGTAAAAAACCCCCGGTTACCAATTTATAGCCAATTTCATGTCGCAAAATTTTTTTTTTGTTGGAAATTTTGAAGCAAGGGGTAGGTATGGAAATATTTCGCGAATTAAATTGCTCTCCGTTATCTCCCTTAATGCTTGGAAATATGAACTCAAAATTCACATCTACATGTAAAATGTTCCCCTAAATCGATTGGTGAAGACTAGAACGTTCTATCTCTCCGATTAGTCGAGTTATGGATACATAAAGTTTCAGAAATTGGATTTTCGAATATTTTCACGATTTAATTTGCTCTCTGCTATCTCCCTTAGTGGTTGGGAATTTAAACTCAAGATTCATATCTATATGTAAAATGTTCCCCTGAATCGATTGGTGAAGACTAGAACGTTCCATCTTTCCAATTAGTCGAGTTATGAGTATTTTTGGTTTAATAAAGTGGATTTTCGAAAATTCCATTACGTTATTTGAAGGCGAATGAATGATTTTATTAAAAAACAGATTGTGCCAGTCGATTTTTCGTCGTAAAAAACCCCCGGTTACCAATTTATAGCCAATTTCATGTCGCAAAATTTTTTTTTTGTTGGAAATTCTGAAGCAAGGGGTAGGTATGGAAATATTTCGCGAATTAAATTGCTCTCTGTTATCTCCCTTAATGCTTGGAAATATGAACTCAAAATTCACATCTACATGTAAAATGTTTCCCTGAATCGATTGGTGAAGACTAGAACGTTCTATCTCTCCGATTAGTCGAGTCATGGATACATAAAGTTTCAGAAATTGGATTTTCGAATATTTCCACGATTTAATTTGCTCTCTGCTATCTCCCTTAATGCTTGGAAATATGAACTCAAAATTCACATCTACATGTAAAATGTTCCCCTGAATCGATTGGTGAAGACTAGAACGTTCTATCTCTCCGATTAGTCGAGTTATGGATACATAAAGTTTCAGAAATTGGATTTTCGAATATTTCCACGATTTAATTTGCTCTCTGCTATCTCCCTTAATGCTTGGAAATATGAACTCAAAATTCACATCTACATGTAAAATGTTCCCCTAAATCGATTGATGAAGACTAGAACGTTCTATCTTTCCGATTAGTCGAGTGATGGATACATAAAGTTTCAGAAATTGGATTTTCGAATATTTTCACGATTTAATTTGCTCTCTGCTATCTCCCTTAATGCTTGGAAATATGAACTCAAAATTCACATCTACATGTAAAATGTTCCCCTGAATCGATTGGTGAAGACTAGAACGTTCTATCTTTCCAATTAGTCGAGTTATGAGTATTTTTGGTTTAAAAAAGTGGATTTTCGAAAATTCCATTACGTTATTTGAAGGCGAATGAATGATTTTATTAAAAAACAGATTGTGCCAGTCGATTTTTCGTCGCAAAAAACCCCCGGTTACCAATTTATAGCCAAATTCATGTCGTAAAAATTTTTTTTTTGTTGGAAATTTTGAAGCAAGGGGTAGGTATGAAAATATTTCGCGAATTAAATTGCTCTCTGTTATCTCCCTTAATGCTTGGAAATATGAACTCAAAATTCACATCTACATGTAAAATGTTCCCCTGAATCGATTGGTGAAGACTAGAACGTTCTATCTCTCCGATTAGTCGAGTCATGGATACATAAAGTTTCAGAAATTGGATTTTCGAATATTTCCACGATTTAATTTGCTCTCTGCTATCTCCCTTAATGCTTGGAAATATGAACTCAAAATTCACATCTACATGTAAAATGTTCCCCTGAATCGATTGGTGAAGACTAGAACGTTCTATCTCTCCGATTAGTCGAGTTATGGATACATAAAGTTTCAGAAATTGGATTTTCGAATATTTTCACGATTTAATTTGCTCTCTGCTATCTCCCTTAGGGGTTGGAAATTTAAACTCAAGATTCATATCTATATGTAAAATGTTCCCCTGAATCGATTGGTGAAGACTAGATCGTTCCATCTTTCCAATTAGTCGAGTTATGAGTATTTTTGGTTTAAAAAAGTGGATTTTCGAAAATTCCATTACGTTATTTGAAGGCGAATGAATGATTTTATTAAAAAACAGATTGTGCCAGTCGATTTTTCGTCGTAAAAAACCCCCGCTTACCAATTTATAGCCAAATTCATGTCGCAAAATTATTTTTTTGTTGGAAATTTTGAAGCAAGGGGTAGGTATGGAAATATTTCGCGAATTAAATTGCTCTCTGTTATCTCCCTTAATGCTTGGAAATATGAACTCAAAATTCACATCTACATGTAAAATGTTCCCCTGAATCGATTGGTGAAGACTAGAACGTTCTATCTCTCCGATTAGTCGAGTTATGGATACATAAAGTTTCAGAAATTGGATTTTCGAATATTTTCACGATTTAATTTGCTCTCTGCTATCTCCCTTAGGGGTTGGAAATTTAAACTCAAGATTCATATCTATATGTAAAATGTTCCCCTGAATCGATTGGTGAAGACTAGATCGTTCCATCTTTCCAATTAGTCGAGTTATGAGTATTTTTGGTTTAAAAAAGTGGATTTTCGAAAATTCCATTACGTTATTTGAAGGCGAATGAATGATTTTATTAAAAAACAGATTGTGCCAGTCGATTTTTCGTCGTAAAAAACCCCCGCTTACCAATTTATAGCCAAATTCATGTCGCAAAATTATTTTTTTGTTGGAAATTTTGAAGCAAGGGGTAGGTATGGAAATATTTCGCGAATTAAATTGCTCTCTGTTATCTCCCTTAATGCTTGGAAATATGAACTCAAAATTCACATCTACATGTAAAATGTTCCCCTGAATCGATTGGTGAAGACTAGAACGTTCTATCTCTCCGATTAGTCGAGTTATGGATACATAAAGTTTCAGAAATTGGATTTTCGAATATTTTCACGATTTAATTTGCTCTCTGCTATCTCCCTTAGGGGTTGGAAATTTAAACTCAAGATTCATATCTATATGTAAAATGTTCCCCTGAATCGATTGGTGAAGACTAGATCGTTCCATCTTTCCAATTAGTCGAGTTATGAGTATTTTTGGTTTAAAAAAGTGGATTTTCGAAAATTCCATTACGTTATTTGAAGGCGAATGAATGATTTTATTAAAAAACAGATTGTGCCAGTCGATTTTTCGTCGCAAAAAACCCCCGGTTACCAATTTATAGCCAAATTCATGTCGCAAAATTATTTTTTTGTTGGAAATTTTGAAGCAAGGGGTAGGTATGGAAATATTTCGCGAATTAAATTGCTCTCCGTTATCTCCCTTAATGCTTGGAAATATGAACTCAAAATTCACATCTACATGTAAAATGTTCCCCTGAATCGATTGGTGAAGACTAGAACGTTCTATCTCTCCGATTAGTCGAGTTATGGATACATAAAGTTTCAGAAATTGGATTTTCGAATATTTTCACGATTTAATTTGCTCTCTGCTATCTCCCTTAGTGGTTGGGAATTTAAACTCAAGATTCATATCTATATGTAAAATGTTCCCCTGAATCGATTGGTGAAGACTAGAACGTTTCATCTTTCCAATTAGTCGAGTTATGAGTATTTTTGGTTTAATAAAGTGGATTTTCGAAAATTCCATTACGTTATTTGAAGGCGAATGAATGATTTTATTAAAAAACAGATTGTGCCAGTCGATTTTTCGTCGCAAAAAACCCCCGGTTACCAATTTATAGCCAATTTCATGTCGCAAAATTTTTTTTTGTTGGAAATTTTGAAGCAAGGGGTAGGTATGGAAATATTTCGCGAATTAAATTGCTCTCTGTTATCTCCCTTAATGCTTGGAAATATGAACTCAAAATTCACATCTACATGTAAAATGTTCCCCTGAATCGATTGGTGAAGACTAGAACGTTCTATCTATCCGATTAGTCGAGTTATGGATACATAAAGTTTCAGAAATTGGATTTTCGAATATTTCCACGATTTAATTTGCTCTCTGCTATCTCCCTTAGTGGTTGGGAATTTAAACTCAAGATTCATATCTATATGTAAAATGTTCCCCTGAATCGATTGGTGAAGACTAGAACGTTCCATCTTTCCAATTAGTCGAGTTATGAGTATTTTTGGTTTAATAAAGTGGATTTTCGAAAATTCCATTACGTTATTTGAAGGCGAATGAATGATTTTATTAAAAAACAGATTGTGCCAGTCGATTTTTCGTCGTAAAAAACCCCCGGTTACCAATTTATAGCCAATTTCATGTCGCAAAATTTTTTTTTGTTGGAAATTCTGAAGCAAGGGGTAGGTATGGAAATATTTCGCGAATTAAATTGCTCTCTGTTATCTCCCTTAATGCTTGGAAATATGAACTCAAAATTCACATCTACATGTAAAATGTTTCCCTGAATCGATTGGTGAAGACTAGAACGTTCTATCTCTCCGATTAGTCGAGTTATGGATACATAAAGTTTCAGAAATTGGATTTTCGAATATTTTCACGATTTAATTTGCTCTCTGCTATCTCCCTTAGGGGTTGGAAATTTAAACTCAAGATTCATATCTATATGTAAAATGTTCCCCTGAATCGATTGGTGAAGACTAGATCGTTCCATCTTTCCAATTAGTCGAGTTATGAGTATTTTTGGTTTAAAAAAGTGGATTTTCGAAAATTCCATTACGTTATTTGAAGGCGAATGAATGATTTTATTAAAAAACAGATTGTGCTTGGAAATATGAACTCAAAATTCACATCTACATGTAAAATGTTCCCCTGAATCGATTGATGAAGACTAGAACGTTCTATCTATCCGATTAGTCGAGTTATGGATACATAAAGTTTCAGAAATTGGATTTTCGAATATTTCCACGATTTAATTTGCTCTCTGCTATCTCCCTTAATGCTTGGAAATATGAACTCAAAATTCACATCTACATGTAAAATGTTCCCCTAAATCGATTGGTGAAGACTAGAACGTTCTATCTCTCCGATTAGTCGAGTTATGGATACATAAAGTTTCAGAAATTGGATTTTCGAATATTTTCACGATTTAATTTGCTCTCTGCTATCTCCCTTAGTGGTTGGGAATTTAAACTCAAGATTCATATCTATATGTAAAATGTTCCCCTGAATCGATTGGTGAAGACTAGAACGTTCCATCTTTCCAATTAGTCGAGTTATGAGTATTTTTGGTTTAATAAAGTGGATTTTCGAAAATTCCATTACGTTATTTGAAGGCGAATGAATGATTTTATTAAAAAACAGATTGTGCCAGTCGATTTTTCGTCGTAAAAAACCCCCGGTTACCAATATATAGCCAATTTCATGTCGCAAAAATTTTTTTTTGTTGGAAATTTTGAAACAAGGGGTAGGTATGGAAATATTTCGCGAATTAAATTGCTCTCTGTTATCTCCCTTAATGCTTGGAAATATGAACTCAAAATTCACATCTACATGTAAAATGTTCCCCTGAATCGATTGGTGAAGACTAGAACGTTCTATCTCTCCGATTAGTCGAGTTATGGATACATAAAGTTTCAGAAATTGGATTTTCGAATATTTTCACGATTTAATTTGCTCTCTGCTATCTCCCTTAGTGGTTGGGAATTTAAACTCAAGATTCATATCTATATGTAAAATGTTCCCCTGAATCGATTGGTGAAGACTAGAACGTTCCATCTTTCCAATTAGTCGAGTTATGAGTATTTTTGGTTTAATAAAGTGGATTTTCGAAAATTCCATTACGTTATTTGAAGGCGAATGAATGATTTTATTAAAAAACAGATTGTGCCAGTCGATTTTTCGTCGTAAAAAACCCCCGGTTACCAATTTATAGCCAATTTCATGTCGCAAAATTTTTTTTTTGTTGGAAATTTTTAAGCAAGGGGTGTATGGAAATATTTCGCGAATTAAATTGCTCTCTGTTATCTCCCTTAATGCTTGGAAATATGAACTCAAAATTCACATCTACATGTAAAATGTTCCCCTAAATCGATTGGTGAAGACTAGAACGTTCTATCTCTCCGATTAGTCGAGTTATGGATACATAAAGTTTCAGAAATTGGATTTTCGAATATTTTCACGATTTAATTTGCTCTCTGCTATCTCCCTTATGGGTTGGAAATTTAAACTCAAGATTCATATCTATATGTAAAATGTTCCCCTGAATCGATTGGTGAAGACTAGATCGTTCCATCTTTCCAATTAGTCGAGTTATGAGTATTTTTGGTTTAAAAAAGTGGATTTTCGAAAATTCCGTTACGTTATTTGAAGGCGAATGAATGATTTTATTAAAAAACAGATTGTGCTTGGAAATATGAACTCAAAATTCACATCTACATGTAAAATGTTCCCCTGAATCGATTGATGAAGACTAGAACGTTCTATCTATCCGATTAGTCGAGTTATGGATACATAAAGTTTCAGAAATTGGATTTTCGAATATTTCCACGATTTAATTTGCTCTCTGCTATCTCCCTTAATGCTTGGAAATATGAACTCAAAATTCACATCTACATGTAAAATGTTCCCCTAAATCGATTGGTGAAGACTAGAACGTTCTATCTCTCCGATTAGTCGAGTTATGGATACATAAAGTTTCAGAAATTGGATTTTCGAATATTTTCACGATTTAATTTGCTCTCTGCTATCTCCCTTAGTGGTTGGGAATTTAAACTCAAGATTCATATCTATATGTAAAATGTTCCCCTGAATCGATTGGTGAAGACTAGAACGTTCCATCTTTCCAATTAGTCGAGTTATGAGTATTTTTGGTTTAATAAAGTGGATTTTCGAAAATTCCATTACGTTATTTGAAGGCGAATGAATGATTTTATCAAAAAACAGATTGTGCCAGTCGATTTTTCGTCGTAAAAAACCCCCGGTTACCAATTTATAGCCAATTTCATGTCGCAAAAATTTTTTTTTGTTGGAAATTTTGAAGCAAGGGGTAGGTATGGAAATATTTCGCGAATTAAATTGCTCTCTGTTATCTCCCTTAATGCTTGGAAATATGAACTCAAAATTCACATCTACATGTAAAATGTTCCCCTGAATCGATTGGTGAAGACTAGAACGTTCTATCTCTCCGATTAGTCGAGTTATGGATACATAAAGTTTCAGAAATTGGATTTTCGAATATTTTCACGATTTAATTTGCTCTCTGCTATCTCCCTTAGTGGTTGGGAATTTAAACTCAAGATTCATATCTATATGTAAAATGTTCCCCTGAATCGATTGGTGAAGACTAGAACGTTCCATCTTTCCAATTAGTCGAGTTATGAGTATTTTTGGTTTAATAAAGTGGATTTTCGAAAATTCCATTACGTTATTTGAAGGCGAATGAATGATTTTATTAAAAAACAGATTGTGCCAGTCGATTTTTCGTCGTAAAAAACCCCCGGTTACCAATTTATAGCCAATTTCATGTCGCAAAATTTTTTTTTTGTTGGAAATTTTTAAGCAAGGGGTAGGTATGGAAATATTTCGCGAATTAAATTGCTCTCTGTTATCTCCTTTAATGCTTGGAAATATGAACTCAAAATTCACATCTACATGTAAAATGTTCCCCTGAATCGATTGGTGAAGACTAGAACGTTCTATCTATCCGATTAGTCGAGTTATGGATACATAAAGTTTCAGAAATTGGATTTTCGAATATTTCCACGATTTAATTTGCTCTCTGCTATCTCCCTTAGTGGTTGGGAATTTAAACTCAAGATTCATATCTATATGTAAAATGTTCCCCTGAATCGATTGGTGAAGACTAGAACGTTCCATCTTTCCAATTAGTCGAGTTATGAGTATTTTTGGTTTAATAAAGTGGATTTTCGAAAATTCCATTACGTTATTTGAAGGCGAATGAATGATTTTATTAAAAAACAGATTGTGCCACTCGATTTTTCGTCGTAAAAAACCCCCGGTTACCAATTTATAGCCAATTTCATGTCGCAAAAATTTTTTTTTGTTGGAAATTCTGAAGCAAGGGGTAGGTATGGAAATATTTCGCGAATTAAATTGCTCTCTGTTATCTCCCTTAATGCTTGGAAATATGAACTCAAAATTCACATCTACATGTAAAATGTTTCCCTGAATCGATTGGTGAAGACTAGAACGTTCTATCTCTCCGATTAGTCGAGTTATGGATACATAAAGTTTCAGAAATTGGATTTTCGAATATTTCCACGATTTAATTTGCTCTCTGCTATCTCCCTTAATGCTTGGAAATATGAACTCAAAATTCACATCTACATGTAAAATGTTCCCCTGAATCGATTGGTGAAGACTAGAACGTTCTATCTCTCCGATTAGTCGAGTTATGGATACATAAAGTTTCAGAAATTGGATTTTCGAATATTTTCACGATTTAATTTGCTCTCTGCTATCTCCCTTAGGGGTTGGAAATTTAAACTCAAGATTCATATCTATATGTAAAATGTTCCCCTGAATCGATTGGTGAAGACTAGATCGTTCCATCTTTCCAATTAGTCGAGTTATGAGTATTTTTGGTTTAAAAAAGTGGATTTTCCAAAAATTCCATTACGTTATTTGAAGGCGAATGAATGATTTTATTAAAAAACAGATTGTGCCAGTCGATTTTTCGTCGCAAAAAACCCCCGGTTACCAATTTATAGCCAAATTCATGTCGCAAAATTTTTTTTTTGTTGGAAATTTTGAAGCAAGGGGTGTATGGAAATATTTCGCGAATTAAATTGCTCTCCGTTATCTCCCTTAATGCTTGGAAATATGAACTCAAAATTCACATCTACATGTAAAATGTTCCCCTGAATCGATTGGTGAAGACTAGAACGTTCTATCTATCCGATTAGTCGAGTTATGGATACATAAAGTTTCAGAAATTGGATTTTCGAATATTTCCACGATTTAATTTGCTCTCTGCTATCTCCCTTAATGCTTGGAAATATGAACTCAAAATTCACATCTACATGTAAAATGTTCCCCTAAATCGATTGGTGAAGACTAGAACGTTCTATCTCTCCGATTAGTCGAGTTATGGATACATAAAGTTTCAGAAATTGGATTTTCGAATATTTTCACGATTTAATTTGCTCTCTGCTATCTCCCTTATGGGTTGGAAATTTAAACTCAAGATTCATATCTATATGTAAAATGTTCCCCTGAATCGATTGGTGAAGACTAGATCGTTCCATCTTTCCAATTAGTCGAGTTATGAGTATTTTTGGTTTAAAAAAGTGGATTTTCGAAAATTCCATTACGTTATTTGAAGGCGAATGAATGATTTTATTAAAAAACAGATTGTGCCAGTCGATTTTTCGTCGTAAAAAACCCCCGGTTACCAATTTATAGCCAATTTCATGTCGCAAAATTTTTTTTTTGTTGGAAATTTTGAAGCAAGGGGTAGGTATGGAAATATTTCGCGAATTAAATTGCTCTCTGTTATCTCCCTTAATGCTTGGAAATATGAACTCAAAATTCACATCTACATGTAAAATGTTCCCCTGAATCGATTGGTGAAGACTAGAACGTACTATCTCTCCGATTAGTCGAGTTATGGATACATAAAGTTTCAGAAATTGGATTTTCGAATATTTTCACGATTTAATTTGCTCTCTGCTATCTCCCTTAGTGGTTGGGAATTTAAACTCAAGATTCATATCTATATGTAAAATGTTCCCCTGAATCGATTGGTGAAGACTAGAACGTTCCATCTTTCCAATTAGTCGAGTTATGAGTATTTTTGGTTTAATAAAGTGGATTTTCGAAAATTCCATTACGTTATTTGAAGGCGAATGAATGATTTTATTAAAAAACAGATTGTGCCAGTCGATTTTTCGTCGTAAAAAACCCCCGGTTACCAATTTATAGCCAATTTCATGTCGCAAAATTTTTTTTTTGTTGGAAATTTTTAAGCAAGGGGTAGGTATGGAAATATTTCGCGAATTAAATTGCTCTCTGTTATCTCCCTTAATGCTTGGAAATATGAACTCAAAATTCACATCTACATGTAAAATGTTCCCCTAAATCGATTGGTGAAGACTAGAACGTTCTATCTCTCCGATTAGTCGAGTTATGGATACATAAAGTTTCAGAAATTGGATTTTCGAATATTTTCACGATTTAATTTGCTCTCTGCTATCTCCCTTATGGGTTGGAAATTTAAACTCAAGATTCATATCTATATGTAAAATGTTCCCCTGAATCGATTGGTGAAGACTAGATCGTTCCATCTTTCCAATTAGTCGAGTTATGAGTATTTTTGGTTTAAAAAAGTGGATTTTCGAAAATTCCATTACGTTATTTGAAGGCGAATGAATGATTTTATTAAAAAACAGATTGTGCTTGGAAATATGAACTCAAAATTCACATCTACATGTAAAATGTTCCCCTGAATCGATTGATGAAGACTAGAACGTTCTATCTATCCGATTAGTCGAGTTATGGATACATAAAGTTTCAGAAATTGGATTTTCGAATATTTCCACGATTTAATTTGCTCTCTGCTATCTCCCTTAATGCTTGGAAATATGAACTCAAAATTCACATCTACATGTAAAATGTTCCCCTAAATCGATTGGTGAAGACTAGAACGTTCTATCTCTCCGATTAGTCGAGTTATGGATACATAAAGTTTCAGAAATTGGATTTTCGAATATTTTCACGATTTAATTTGCTCTCTGCTATCTCCCTTAGTGGTTGGGAATTTAAACTCAAGATTCATATCTATATGTAAAATGTTCCCCTGAATCGATTGGTGAAGACTAGAACGTTCCATCTTTCCAATTAGTCGAGTTATGAGTATTTTTGGTTTAATAAAGTGGATTTTCGAAAATTCCATTACGTTATTTGAAGGCGAATGAATGATTTTATTAAAAAACAGATTGTGCCAGTCGATTTTTCGTCGTAAAAAACCCCCGGTTACCAATTTATAGCCAATTTCATGTCGCAAAAATTTTTTTTTGTTGGAAATTTTGAAGCAAGGGGTAGGTATGGAAATATTTCGCGAATTAAATTGCTCTCTGTTATCTCCCTTAATGCTTGGAAATATGAACTCAAAATTCACATCTACATGTAAAATGTTCCCCTGAATCGATTGGTGAAGACTAGAACGTTCTATCTCTCCGATTAGTCGAGTTATGGATACATAAAGTTTCAGAAATTGGATTTTCGAATATTTTCACGATTTAATTTGCTCTCTGCTATCTCCCTTAGTGGTTGGGAATTTAAACTCAAGATTCATATCTATATGTAAAATGTTCCCCTGAATCGATTGGTGAAGACTAGAACGTTCCATCTTTCCAATTAGTCGAGTTATGAGTATTTTTGGTTTAATAAAGTGGATTTTCGAAAATTCCATTACGTTATTTGAAGGCGAATGAATGATTTTATTAAAAAACAGATTGTGCCAGTCGATTTTTCGTCGTAAAAAACCCCCGGTTACCAATTTATAGCCAATTTCATGTCGCAAAATTTTTTTTTTGTTGGAAATTTTTAAGCAAGGGGTAGGTATGGAAATATTTCGCGAATTAAATTGCTCTCTGTTATCTCCCTTAATGCTTGGAAATATGAACTCAAAATTCACATCTACATGTAAAATGTTCCCCTGAATCGATTGGTGAAGACTAGAACGTTCTATCTATCCGATTAGTCGAGTTATGGATACATAAAGTTTCAGAAATTGGATTTTCGAATATTTCCACGATTTAATTTGCTCTCTGCTATCTCCCTTAGTGGTTGGGAATTTAAACTCAAGATTCATATCTATATGTAAAATGTTCCCCTGAATCGATTGGTGAAGACTAGAACGTTCCATCTTTCCAATTAGTCGAGTTATGAGTATTTTTGGTTTAATAAAGTGGATTTTCGAAAATTCCATTACGTTATTTGAAGGCGAATGAATGATTTTATTAAAAAACAGATTGTGCCACTCGATTTTTCGTCGTAAAAAACCCCCGGTTACCAATTTATAGCCAATTTCATGTCGCAAAAATTTTTTTTTGTTGGAAATTCTGAAGCAAGGGGTAGGTATGGAAATATTTCGCGAATTAAATTGCTCTCTGTTATCTCCCTTAATGCTTGGAAATATGAACTCAAAATTCACATCTACATGTAAAATGTTTCCCTGAATCGATTGGTGAAGACTAGAACGTTCTATCTCTCCGATTAGTCGAGTTATGGATACATAAAGTTTCAGAAATTGGATTTTCGAATATTTCCACGATTTAATTTGCTCTCTGCTATCTCCCTTAATGCTTGGAAATATGAACTCAAAATTCACATCTACATGTAAAATGTTCCCCTAAATCGATTGGTGAAGACTAGAACGTTCTATCTCTCCGATTAGTCGAGTTATGGATACATAAAGTTTCAGAAATTGGATTTTCGAATATTTTCACGATTTAATTTGCTCTCTGCTATCTCCCTTAGTGGTTGGGAATTTAAACTCAAGATTCATATCTATATGTAAAATGTTCCCCTGAATCGATTGGTGAAGACTAGAACGTTCCATCTTTCCAATTAGTCGAGTTATGAGTATTTTTGGTTTAATAAAGTGGATTTTCGAAAATTCCATTACGTTATTTGAAGGCGAATGAATGATTTTATTAAAAAACAGATTGTGCCAGTCGATTTTTCGTCGTAAAAAACCCCCGGTTACCAATTTATAGCCAATTTCATGTCGCAAAAATTTTTTTTTGTTGGAAATTTTGAAGCAAGGGGTAGGTATGGAAATATTTCGCGAATTAAATTGCTCTCTGTTATCTCCCTTAATGCTTGGAAATATGAACTCAAAATTCACATCTACATGTAAAATGTTCCCCTGAATCGATTGGTGAAGACTAGAACGTTCTATCTCTCCGATTAGTCGAGTTATGGATACATAAAGTTTCAGAAATTGGATTTTCGAATATTTTCACGATTTAATTTGCTCTCTGCTATCTCCCTTAGTGGTTGGGAATTTAAACTCAAGATTCATATCTATATGTAAAATGTTCCCCTGAATCGATTGGTGAAGACTAGAACGTTCCATCTTTCCAATTAGTCGAGTTATGAGTATTTTTGGTTTAATAAAGTGGATTTTCGAAAATTCCATTACGTTATTTGAAGGCGAATGAATGATTTTATTAAAAAACAGATTGTGCCAGTCGATTTTTCGTCGTAAAAAACCCCCGGTTACCAATTTATAGCCAATTTCATGTCGCAAAATTTTTTTTTTGTTGGAAATTTTTAAGCAAGGGGTAGGTATGGAAATATTTCGCGAATTAAATTGCTCTCTGTTATCTCCCTTAATGCTTGGAAATATGAACTCAAAATTCACATCTACATGTAAAATGTTCCCCTGAATCGATTGGTGAAGACTAGAACGTTCTATCTATCCGATTAGTCGAGTTATGGATACATAAAGTTTCAGAAATTGGATTTTCGAATATTTCCACGATTTAATTTGCTCTCTGCTATCTCCCTTAGTGGTTGGGAATTTAAACTCAAGATTCATATCTATATGTAAAATGTTCCCCTGAATCGATTGGTGAAGACTAGAACGTTCCATCTTTCCAATTAGTCGAGTTATGAGTATTTTTGGTTTAATAAAGTGGATTTTCGAAAATTCCATTACGTTATTTGAAGGCGAATGAATGATTTTATTAAAAAACAGATTGTGCCACTCGATTTTTCGTCGTAAAAAACCCCCGGTTACCAATTTATAGCCAATTTCATGTCGCAAAATTTTTTTTTTGTTGGAAATTCTGAAGCAAGGGGTAGGTATGGAAATATTTCGCGAATTAAATTGCTCTCTGTTATCTCCCTTAATGCTTGGAAATATGAACTAAAAATTCACATCTACATGTAAAATGTTTCCCTGAATCGATTGGTGAAGACTAGAACGTTCTATCTCTCCGATTAGTCGAGTTATGGATACATAAAGTTTCAGAAATTGGATTTTCGAATATTTCCACGATTTAATTTGCTCTCTGCTATCTCCCTTAGTGGTTGGGAATTTAAACTCAAGATTCATATCTATATGTAAAATGTTCCCCTGAATCGATTGGTGAAGACTAGAACGTTCCATCTTTCCAATTAGTCGAGTTATGAGTATTTTTGGTTTAATAAAGTGGATTTTCGAAAATTCCATTACGTTATTTGAAGGCGAATGAATGATTTTATTAAAAAACAGATTGTGCCACTCGATTTTTCGTCGTAAAAAACCCCCGGTTACCAATTTATAGCCAATTTCATGTCGCAAAATTTTTTTTTTGTTGGAAATTCTGAAGCAAGGGGTAGGTATGGAAATATTTCGCGAATTAAATTGCTCTCTGTTATCTCCCTTAATGCTTGGAAATATGAACTCAAAATTCACATCTACATGTAAAATGTTTCCCTGAATCGATTGGTGAAGACTAGAACGTTCTATCTCTCCGATTAGTCGAGTTATGGATACATAAAGTTTCAGAAATTGGATTTTCGAATATTTCCACGATTTAATTTGCTCTCTGCTATCTCCCTTAATGCTTGGAAATATGAACTCAAAATTCACATCTACATGTAAAATGTTCCCCTGAATCGATTGGTGAAGACTAGAACGTTCTATCTCTCCGATTAGTCGAGTTATGGATACATAAAGTTTCAGAAATTGGATTTTCGAATATTTTCACGATTTAATTTGCTCTCTGCTATCTCCCTTAGGGGTTGGAAATTTAAACTCAAGATTCATATCTATATGTAAAATGTTCCCCTGAATCGATTGGTGAAGACTAGATCGTTCCATCTTTCCAATTAGTCGAGTTATGAGTATTTTTGGTTTAAAAAAGTGGATTTTCCAAAAATTCCATTACGTTATTTGAAGGCGAATGAATGATTTTATTAAAAAACAGATTGTGCCAGTCGATTTTTCGTCGCAAAAAACCCCCGGTTACCAATTTATAGCCAAATTCATGTCGCAAAATTTTTTTTTTGTTGGAAATTTTGAAGCAAGGGGTGTATGGAAATATTTCGCGAATTAAATTGCTCTCCGTTATCTCCCTTAATGCTTGGAAATATGAACTCAAAATTCACATCTACATGTAAAATGTTCCCCTGAATCGATTGGTGAAGACTAGAACGTTCTATCTATCCGATTAGTCGAGTTATGGATACATAAAGTTTCAGAAATTGGATTTTCGAATATTTCGCGAATTAAATTGCTCTCTGTTATCTCCCTTAATGCTTGGAAATATGAACTCAAAATTCACATCTACATGTAAAATGTTCCCCTGAATCGATTGGTGAAGACTAGAACGTTCTATCTCTCCGATTAGTCGAGTTATGGATACATAAAGTTTCAGAAATTGGATTTTCGAATATTTTCACGATTTAATTTGCTCTCTGCTATCTCCCTTAGTGGTTGGGAATTTAAACTCAAGATTCATATCTATATGTAAAATGTTCCCCTGAATCGATTGGTGAAGACTAGAACGTTCCATCTTTCCAATTAGTCGAGTTATGAGTATTTTTGGTTTAATAAAGTGGATTTTCGAAAATTCCATTACGTTATTTGAAGGCGAATGAATGATTTTATTAAAAAACAGATTGTGCCAGTCGATTTTTCGTCGTAAAAAACCCCCGGTTACCAATTTATAGCCAATTTCATGTCGCAAAATTTTTTTTTTGTTGGAAATTTTTAAGCAAGGGGTAGGTATGGAAATATTTCGCGAATTAAATTGCTCTCTGTTATCTCCCTTAATGCTTGGAAATATGAACTCAAAATTCACATCTACATGTAAAATGTTTCCCTGAATCGATTGGTGAAGACTAGAACGTTCTATCTCTCCGATTAGTCGAGTTATGGATACATAAAGTTTCAGAAATTGGATTTTCGAATATTTTCACGATTTAATTTGCTCTCTGCTATCTCCCTTAGGGGTTGGAAATTTAAACTCAAGATTCATATCTATATGTAAAATGTTCCCCTGAATCGATTGGTGAAGACTAGATCGTTCCATCTTTCCAATTAGTCGAGTTATGAGTATTTTTGGTTTAAAAAAGTGGATTTTCCAAAAATTCCATTACGTTATTTGAAGGCGAATGAATGATTTTATTAAAAAACAGATTGTGCCAGTCGATTTTTCGTCGCAAAAAACCCCCGGTTACCAATTTATAGCCAAATTCATGTCGCAAAATTTTTTTTTTGTTGGAAATTTTGAAGCAAGGGGTGTATGGAAATATTTCGCGAATTAAATTGCTCTCTGTTATCTCCCTTAATGCTTGGAAATATGAACTCAAAATTCACATCTACATGTAAAATGTTCCCCTGAATCGATTGGTGAAGACTAGAACGTTCTATCTCTCCGATTAGTCGAGTTATGGATACATAAAGTTTCAGAAATTGGATTTTCGAATATTTTCACGATTTAATTTGCTCTCTGCTATCTCCCTTAGTGGTTGGGAATTTAAACTCAAGATTCATATCTATATGTAAAATGTTCCCCTGAATCGATTGGTGAAGACTAGAACGTTCCATCTTTCCAATTAGTCGAGTTATGAGTATTTTTGGTTTAATAAAGTGGATTTTCGAAAATTCCATTACGTTATTTGAAGGCGAATGAATGATTTTATTAAAAAACAGATTGTGCCACTCGATTTTTCGTCGTAAAAAACCCCCGGTTACCAATTTATAGCCAATTTCATGTCGCAAAAATTTTTTTTTGTTGGAAATTCTGAAGCAAGGGGTAGGTATGGAAATATTTCGCGAATTAAATTGCTCTCTGTTATCTCCCTTAATGCTTGGAAATATGAACTCAAAATTCACATCTACATGTAAAATGTTTCCCTGAATCGATTGGTGAAGACTAGAACGTTCTATCTCTCCGATTAGTCGAGTTATGGATACATAAAGTTTCAGAAATTGGATTTTCGAATATTTCCACGATTTAATTTGCTCTCTGCTATCTCCCTTAATGCTTGGAAATATGAACTCAAAATTCACATCTACATGTAAAATGTTCCCCTAAATCGATTGGTGAAGACTAGAACGTTCTATCTCTCCGATTAGTCGAGTTATGGATACATAAAGTTTCAGAAATTGGATTTTCGAATATTTTCACGATTTAATTTGCTCTCTGCTATCTCCCTTAGTGGTTGGGAATTTAAACTCAAGATTCATATCTATATGTAAAATGTTCCCCTGAATCGATTGGTGAAGACTAGAACGTTCCATCTTTCCAATTAGTCGAGTTATGAGTATTTTTGGTTTAATAAAGTGGATTTTCGAAAATTCCATTACGTTATTTGAAGGCGAATGAATGATTTTATTAAAAAACAGATTGTGCCAGTCGATTTTTCGTCGTAAAAAACCCCCGGTTACCAATTTATAGCCAATTTCATGTCGCAAAAATTTTTTTTTGTTGGAAATTTTGAAGCAAGGGGTAGGTATGGAAATATTTCGCGAATTAAATTGCTCTCTGTTATCTCCCTTAATGCTTGGAAATATGAACTCAAAATTCACATCTACATGTAAAATGTTCCCCTGAATCGATTGGTGAAGACTAGAACGTTCTATCTCTCCGATTAGTCGAGTTATGGATACATAAAGTTTCAGAAATTGGATTTTCGAATATTTTCACGATTTAATTTGCTCTCTGCTATCTCCCTTAGTGGTTGGGAATTTAAACTCAAGATTCATATCTATATGTAAAATGTTCCCCTGAATCGATTGGTGAAGACTAGAACGTTCCATCTTTCCAATTAGTCGAGTTATGAGTATTTTTGGTTTAATAAAGTGGATTTTCGAAAATTCCATTACGTTATTTGAAGGCGAATGAATGATTTTATTAAAAAACAGATTGTGCCAGTCGATTTTTCGTCGTAAAAAACCCCCGGTTACCAATTTATAGCCAATTTCATGTCGCAAAATTTTTTTTTTGTTGGAAATTCTGAAGCAAGGGGTAGGTATGGAAATATTTCGCGAATTAAATTGCTCTCTGTTATCTCCCTTAATGCTTGGAAATATGAACTAAAAATTCACATCTACATGTAAAATGTTTCCCTGAATCGATTGGTGAAGACTAGAACGTTCTATCTCTCCGATTAGTCGAGTTATGGATACATAAAGTTTCAGAAATTGGATTTTCGAATATTTCCACGATTTAATTTGCTCTCTGCTATCTCCCTTAGTGGTTGGGAATTTAAACTCAAGATTCATATCTATATGTAAAATGTTCCCCTGAATCGATTGGTGAAGACTAGAACGTTCCATCTTTCCAATTAGTCGAGTTATGAGTATTTTTGGTTTAATAAAGTGGATTTTCGAAAATTCCATTACGTTATTTGAAGGCGAATGAATGATTTTATTAAAAAACAGATTGTGCCACTCGATTTTTCGTCGTAAAAAACCCCCGGTTACCAATTTATAGCCAATTTCATGTCGCAAAATTTTTTTTTTGTTGGAAATTCTGAAGCAAGGGGTAGGTATGGAAATATTTCGCGAATTAAATTGCTCTCTGTTATCTCCCTTAATGCTTGGAAATATGAACTCAAAATTCACATCTACATGTAAAATGTTTCCCTGAATCGATTGGTGAAGACTAGAACGTTCTATCTCTCCGATTAGTCGAGTTATGGATACATAAAGTTTCAGAAATTGGATTTTCGAATATTTCCACGATTTAATTTGCTCTCTGCTATCTCCCTTAATGCTTGGAAATATGAACTCAAAATTCACATCTACATGTAAAATGTTCCCCTGAATCGATTGGTGAAGACTAGAACGTTCTATCTCTCCGATTAGTCGAGTTATGGATACATAAAGTTTCAGAAATTGGATTTTCGAATATTTTCACGATTTAATTTGCTCTCTGCTATCTCCCTTAGGGGTTGGAAATTTAAACTCAAGATTCATATCTATATGTAAAATGTTCCCCTGAATCGATTGGTGAAGACTAGATCGTTCCATCTTTCCAATTAGTCGAGTTATGAGTATTTTTGGTTTAAAAAAGTGGATTTTCCAAAAATTCCATTACGTTATTTGAAGGCGAATGAATGATTTTATTAAAAAACAGATTGTGCCAGTCGATTTTTCGTCGCAAAAAACCCCCGGTTACCAATTTATAGCCAAATTCATGTCGCAAAATTTTTTTTTTGTTGGAAATTTTGAAGCAAGGGGTGTATGGAAATATTTCGCGAATTAAATTGCTCTCCGTTATCTCCCTTAATGCTTGGAAATATGAACTCAAAATTCACATCTACATGTAAAATGTTCCCCTGAATCGATTGGTGAAGACTAGAACGTTCTATCTATCCGATTAGTCGAGTTATGGATACATAAAGTTTCAGAAATTGGATTTTCGAATATTTCGCGAATTAAATTGCTCTCTGTTATCTCCCTTAATGCTTGGAAATATGAACTCAAAATTCACATCTACATGTAAAATGTTCCCCTGAATCGATTGGTGAAGACTAGAACGTTCTATCTCTCCGATTAGTCGAGTTATGGATACATAAAGTTTCAGAAATTGGATTTTCGAATATTTTCACGATTTAATTTGCTCTCTGCTATCTCCCTTAGTGGTTGGGAATTTAAACTCAAGATTCATATCTATATGTAAAATGTTCCCCTGAATCGATTGGTGAAGACTAGAACGTTCCATCTTTCCAATTAGTCGAGTTATGAGTATTTTTGGTTTAATAAAGTGGATTTTCGAAAATTCCATTACGTTATTTGAAGGCGAATGAATGATTTTATTAAAAAACAGATTGTGCCAGTCGATTTTTCGTCGTAAAAAACCCCCGGTTACCAATTTATAGCCAATTTCATGTCGCAAAATTTTTTTTTTGTTGGAAATTTTTAAGCAAGGGGTAGGTATGGAAATATTTCGCGAATTAAATTGCTCTCTGTTATCTCCCTTAATGCTTGGAAATATGAACTCAAAATTCACATCTACATGTAAAATGTTTCCCTGAATCGATTGGTGAAGACTAGAACGTTCTATCTCTCCGATTAGTCGAGTTATGGATACATAAAGTTTCAGAAATTGGATTTTCGAATATTTTCACGATTTAATTTGCTCTCTGCTATCTCCCTTAGGGGTTGGAAATTTAAACTCAAGATTCATATCTATATGTAAAATGTTCCCCTGAATCGATTGGTGAAGACTAGATCGTTCCATCTTTCCAATTAGTCGAGTTATGAGTATTTTTGGTTTAAAAAAGTGGATTTTCCAAAAATTCCATTACGTTATTTGAAGGCGAATGAATGATTTTATTAAAAAACAGATTGTGCCAGTCGATTTTTCGTCGCAAAAAACCCCCGGTTACCAATTTATAGCCAAATTCATGTCGCAAAATTTTTTTTTTGTTGGAAATTTTGAAGCAAGGGGTGTATGGAAATATTTCGCGAATTAAATTGCTCTCTGTTATCTCCCTTAATGCTTGGAAATATGAACTCAAAATTCACATCTACATGTAAAATGTTCCCCTGAATCGATTGGTGAAGACTAGAACGTTCTATCTCTCCGATTAGTCGAGTTATGGATACATAAAGTTTCAGAAATTGGATTTTCGAATATTTTCACGATTTAATTTGCTCTCTGCTATCTCCCTTAGTGGTTGGGAATTTAAACTCAAGATTCATATCTATATGTAAAATGTTCCCCTGAATCGATTGGTGAAGACTAGAACGTTCCATCTTTCCAATTAGTCGAGTTATGAGTATTTTTGGTTTAATAAAGTGGATTTTCGAAAATTCCATTACGTTATTTGAAGGCGAATGAATGATTTTATTAAAAAACAGATTGTGCCACTCGATTTTTCGTCGTAAAAAACCCCCGGTTACCAATTTATAGCCAATTTCATGTCGCAAAAATTTTTTTTTGTTGGAAATTCTGAAGCAAGGGGTAGGTATGGAAATATTTCGCGAATTAAATTGCTCTCTGTTATCTCCCTTAATGCTTGGAAATATGAACTCAAAATTCACATCTACATGTAAAATGTTTCCCTGAATCGATTGGTGAAGACTAGAACGTTCTATCTCTCCGATTAGTCGAGTTATGGATACATAAAGTTTCAGAAATTGGATTTTCGAATATTTCCACGATTTAATTTGCTCTCTGCTATCTCCCTTAATGCTTGGAAATATGAACTCAAAATTCACATCTACATGTAAAATGTTCCCCTAAATCGATTGGTGAAGACTAGAACGTTCTATCTCTCCGATTAGTCGAGTTATGGATACATAAAGTTTCAGAAATTGGATTTTCGAATATTTTCACGATTTAATTTGCTCTCTGCTATCTCCCTTAGTGGTTGGGAATTTAAACTCAAGATTCATATCTATATGTAAAATGTTCCCCTGAATCGATTGGTGAAGACTAGAACGTTCCATCTTTCCAATTAGTCGAGTTATGAGTATTTTTGGTTTAATAAAGTGGATTTTCGAAAATTCCATTACGTTATTTGAAGGCGAATGAATGATTTTATTAAAAAACAGATTGTGCCAGTCGATTTTTCGTCGTAAAAAACCCCCGGTTACCAATTTATAGCCAATTTCATGTCGCAAAAATTTTTTTTTGTTGGAAATTTTGAAGCAAGGGGTAGGTATGGAAATATTTCGCGAATTAAATTGCTCTCTGTTATCTCCCTTAATGCTTGGAAATATGAACTCAAAATTCACATCTACATGTAAAATGTTCCCCTGAATCGATTGGTGAAGACTAGAACGTTCTATCTCTCCGATTAGTCGAGTTATGGATACATAAAGTTTCAGAAATTGGATTTTCGAATATTTTCACGATTTAATTTGCTCTCTGCTATCTCCCTTAGTGGTTGGGAATTTAAACTCAAGATTCATATCTATATGTAAAATGTTCCCCTGAATCGATTGGTGAAGACTAGAACGTTCCATCTTTCCAATTAGTCGAGTTATGAGTATTTTTGGTTTAATAAAGTGGATTTTCGAAAATTCCATTACGTTATTTGAAGGCGAATGAATGATTTTATTAAAAAACAGATTGTGCCAGTCGATTTTTCGTCGTAAAAAACCCCCGGTTACCAATTTATAGCCAATTTCATGTCGCAAAATTTTTTTTTTGTTGGAAATTTTTAAGCAAGGGGTAGGTATGGAAATATTTCGCGAATTAAATTGCTCTCTGTTATCTCCCTTAATGCTTGGAAATATGAACTCAAAATTCACATCTACATGTAAAATGTTCCCCTGAATCGATTGGTGAAGACTAGAACGTTCTATCTATCCGATTAGTCGAGTTATGGATACATAAAGTTTCAGAAATTGGATTTTCGAATATTTCCACGATTTAATTTGCTCTCTGCTATCTCCCTTAGTGGTTGGGAATTTAAACTCAAGATTCATATCTATATGTAAAATGTTCCCCTGAATCGATTGGTGAAGACTAGAACGTTCCATCTTTCCAATTAGTCGAGTTATGAGTATTTTTGGTTTAATAAAGTGGATTTTCGAAAATTCCATTACGTTATTTGAAGGCGAATGAATGATTTTATTAAAAAACAGATTGTGCCACTCGATTTTTCGTCGTAAAAAACCCCCGGTTACCAATTTATAGCCAATTTCATGTCGCAAAATTTTTTTTTTGTTGGAAATTCTGAAGCAAGGGGTAGGTATGGAAATATTTCGCGAATTAAATTGCTCTCTGTTATCTCCCTTAATGCTTGGAAATATGAACTCAAAATTCACATCTACATGTAAAATGTTTCCCTGAATCGATTGGTGAAGACTAGAACGTTCTATCTCTCCGATTAGTCGAGTTATGGATACATAAAGTTTCAGAAATTGGATTTTCGAATATTTCCACGATTTAATTTGCTCTCTGCTATCTCCCTTAATGCTTGGAAATATGAACTCAAAATTCACATCTACATGTAAAATGTTCCCCTGAATCGATTGGTGAAGACTAGAACGTTCTATCTCTCCGATTAGTCGAGTTATGGATACATAAAGTTTCAGAAATTGGATTTTCGAATATTTTCACGATTTAATTTGCTCTCTGCTATCTCCCTTAGGGGTTGGAAATTTAAACTCAAGATTCATATCTATATGTAAAATGTTCCCCTGAATCGATTGGTGAAGACTAGATCGTTCCATCTTTCCAATTAGTCGAGTTATGAGTATTTTTGGTTTAAAAAAGTGGATTTTCCAAAAATTCCATTACGTTATTTGAAGGCGAATGAATTATTTTATTAAAAAACAGATTGTGCCAGTCGATTTTTCGTCGCAAAAAACCCCCGGTTACCAATTTATAGCCAAATTCATGTCGCAAAATTTTTTTTTTGTTGGAAATTTTGAAGCAAGGGGTGTATGGAAATATTTCGCGAATTAAATTGCTCTCCGTTATCTCCCTTAATGCTTGGAAATATGAACTCAAAATTCACATCTACATGTAAAATGTTCCCCTGAATCGATTGGTGAAGACTAGAACGTTCTATCTATCCGATTAGTCGAGTTATGGATACATAAAGTTTCAGAAATTGGATTTTCGAATATTTCCACGATTTAATTTGCTCTCTGCTATCTCCCTTAATGCTTGGAAATATGAACTCAAAATTCACATCTACATGTAAAATGTTCCCCTAAATCGATTGGTGAAGACTAGAACGTTCTATCTCTCCGATTAGTCGAGTTATGGATACATAAAGTTTCAGAAATTGGATTTTCGAATATTTTCACGATTTAATTTGCTCTCTGCTATCTCCCTTATGGGTTGGAAATTTAAACTCAAGATTCATATCTATATGTAAAATGTTCCCCTGAATCGATTGGTGAAGACTAGATCGTTCCATCTTTCCAATTAGTCGAGTTATGAGTATTTTTGGTTTAAAAAAGTGGATTTTCGAAAATTCCATTACGTTATTTGAAGGCGAATGAATGATTTTATTAAAAAACAGATTGTGCCAGTCGATTTTTCGTCGTAAAAAACCCCCGGTTACCAATTTATAGCCAATTTCATGTCGCAAAATTTTTTTTTTGTTGGAAATTTTTAAGCAAGGGGTAGGTATGGAAATATTTCGCGAATTAAATTGCTCTCTGTTATCTCCCTTAATGCTTGGAAATATGAACTCAAAATTCACATCTACATGTAAAATGTTCCCCTGAATCGATTGGTGAAGACTAGAACGTTCTATCTATCCGATTAGTCGAGTTATGGATACATAAAGTTTCAGAAATTGGATTTTCGAATATTTCCACGATTTAATTTGCTCTCTGCTATCTCCCTTAGTAGTTGGGAATTTAAACTCAAGATTCATATCTATATGTAAAATGTTCCCCTGAATCGATTGGTGAAGACTAGAACGTTCCATCTTTCCAATTAGTCGAGTTATGAGTATTTTTGGTTTAATAAAGTGGATTTTCGAAAATTCCATTACGTTATTTGAAGGCGAATGAATGATTTTATTAAAAAACAGATTGTGCCACTCGATTTTTCGTCGTAAAAAACCCCCGGTTACCAATTTATAGCCAATTTCATGTCGCAAAAATTTTTTTTTGTTGGAAATTCTGAAGCAAGGGGTAGGTATGGAAATATTTCGCGAATTAAATTGCTCTCTGTTATCTCCCTTAATGCTTAGAAATATGAACTCAAAATTCACATCTACATGTAAAATGTTTCCCTGAATCGATTGGTGAAGACTAGAACGTTCTATCTCTCCGATTAGTCGAGTTATGGATACATAAAGTTTCAGAAATTGGATTTTCGAATATTTCCACGATTTAATTTGCTCTCTGCTATCTCCCTTAATGCTTGGAAATATGAACTCAAAATTCACATCTACATGTAAAATGTTCCCCTGAATCGATTGGTGAAGACTAGAACGTTCTATCTCTCCGATTAGTCGAGTTATGGATACATAAAGTTTCAGAAATTGGATTTTCGAATATTTTCACGATTTAATTTGCTCTCTGCTATCTCCCTTATGGGTTGGAAATTTAAACTCAAGATTCATATCTATATGTAAAATGTTCCCCTGAATCGATTGGTGAAGACTAGATCGTTCCATCTTTCCAATTAGTCGAGTTATGAGTATTTTTGGTTTAAAAAAGTGGATTTTCGAAAATTCCATTACGTTATTTGAAGGCGAATGAATGATTTTATTAAAAAACAGATTGTGCCAGTCGATTTTTTGTCGCAAAAAACCCCCGGTTACCAATTTATAGCCAAATTCATGTCGCAAAATTTTTTTTTTGTTGGAAATTTTGAAGCAAGGGGTGTATGGAAATATTTCGCGAATTAAATTGCTCTCCGTTATCTCCCTTAATGCTTGGAAATATGAACTCAAAATTCACATCTACATGTAAAATGTTCCCCTGAATCGATTGGTGAAGACTAGAACGTTCTATCTATCCGATTAGTCGAGTTATGGATACATAAAGTTTCAGAAATTGGATTTTCGAATATTTCCACGATTTAATTTGCTCTCTGCTATCTCCCTTAATGCTTGGAAATATGAACTCAAAATTCACATCTACATGTAAAATGTTCCCCTAAATCGATTGGTGAAGACTAGAACGTTCTATCTCTCCGATTAGTCGAGTTATGGATACATAAAGTTTCAGAAATTGGATTTTCGAATATTTTCACGATTTAATTTGCTCTCTGCTATCTCCCTTATGGGTTGGAAATTTAAACTCAAGATTCATATCTATATGTAAAATGTTCCCCTGAATCGATTGGTGAAGACTAGATCGTTCCATCTTTCCAATTAGTCGAGTTATGAGTATTTTTGGTTTAAAAAAGTGGATTTTCGAAAATTCCATTACGTTATTTGAAGGCGAATGAATGATTTTATTAAAAAACAGATTGTGCTTGGAAATATGAACTCAAAATTCACATCTACATGTAAAATGTTCCCCTGAATCGATTGATGAAGACTAGAACGTTCTATCTATCCGATTAGTCGAGTTATGGATACATAAAGTTTCAGAAATTGGATTTTCGAATATTTCCACGATTTAATTTGCTCTCTGCTATCTCCCTTAGTGGTTGGGAATTTAAACTCAAGATTCATATCTATATGTAAAATGTTCCCCTGAATCGATTGGTGAAGACTAGATCGTTCCATCTTTCCAATTAGTCGAGTTATGAGTATTTTTGGTTTAAAAAAGTGGATTTTCGAAAATTCCATTACGTTATTTGAAGGCGAATGAATGATTTTATTAAAAAACAGATTGTGCCACTCGATTTTTCGTCGTAAAAAACCCCCGGTTACCAATTTATAGCCAATTTCATGTCGCAAAAATTTTTTTTTGTTGGAAATTCTGAAGCAAGGGGTAGGTATGGAAATATTTCGCGAATTAAATTGCTCTCTGTTATCTCCCTTAATGCTTGGAAATATGAACTCAAAATTCACATCTACATGTAAAATGTTTCCCTGAATCGATTGGTGAAGACTAGAACGTTCTATCTCTCCGATTAGTCGAGTTATGGATACATAAAGTTTCAGAAATTGGATTTTCGAATATTTCCACGATTTAATTTGCTCTCTGCTATCTCCCTTAATGCTTGGAAATATGAACTCAAAATTCACATCTACATGTAAAATGTTCCCCTGAATCGATTGGTGAAGACTAGAACGTTCTATCTCTCCGATTAGTCGAGTTATGGATACATAAAGTTTCAGAAATTGGATTTTCGAATATTTTCACGATTTAATTTGCTCTCTGCTATCTCCCTTAGGGGTTGGAAATTTAAACTCAAGATTCATATCTATATGTAAAATGTTCCCCTGAATCGATTGGTGAAGACTAGATCGTTCCATCTTTCCAATTAGTCGAGTTATGAGTATTTTTGGTTTAAAAAAGTGGATTTTCGAAAATTCCATTACGTTATTTGAAGGCGAATGAATGATTTTATTAAAAAACAGATTGTGCCAGTCGATTTTTCGTCGCAAAAAACCCCCGGTTACCAATTTATAGCCAAATTCATGTCGTAAAATTTTTTTTTTGTTGGGAATTTTGAAGCAAGGGGTAGGTATGGAAATATTTCGCGAATTAAATTGCTCTCCGTTATCTCCCTTAATGCTTGGAAATATGAACTCAAAATTCACATCTACATGTAAAATGTTCCCCTGAATCGATTGGTGAAGACTAGAACGTTCTATCTCTCCGATTAGTCGAGTTATGGATACATAAAGTTTCAGAAATTGGATTTTCGAATATTTTCACGATTTAATTTGCTCTCTGCTATCTCCCTTATGGGTTGGAAATTTAAACTCAAGATTCATATCTATATGTAAAATGTTCCCCTGAATCGATTGGTGAAGACTAGATCGTTCCATCTTTCCAATTAGTCGAGTTATGAGTATTTTTGGTTTAAAAAAGTGGATTTTCGAAAATTCCATTACGTTATTTGAAGGCGAATGAATGATTTTATTAAAAAACAGATTGTGCCAGTCGATTTTTCGTCGCAAAAAACCCCCGGTTACCAATTTATAGCCAAATTCATGTCGCAAAATTTTTTTTTTGTTGGAAATTTTGAAGCAAGGGGTAGGTATGGAAATATTTCGCGATTTAATTTGCTCTCTGCTATCTCCCTTAATGCTTGGAAATATGAACTCAAAATTCACATCTACATGTAAAATGTTCCCCTAAATCGATTGGTGAAGACTAGAACGTTCTATCTCTCCGATTAGTCGAGTTATGGATACATAAAGTTTCAGAAATTGGATTTTCGAATATTTTCACGATTTAATTTGCTCTCTGCTATCTCCCTTAGTGGTTGGGAATTTAAACTCAAGATTCATATCTATATGTAAAATGTTCCCCTGAATCGATTGGTGAAGACTAGAACGTTCCATCTTTCCAATTAGTCGAGTTATGAGTATTTTTGGTTTAATAAAGTGGATTTTCGAAAATTCCATTACGTTATTTGAAGGCGAATGAATGATTTTATTTAAAAACAGATTGTGCCAGTCGATTTTTCGTCGTAAAAAACCCCCGGTTACCAATTTATAGCCAATTTCATGTCGCAAAAATTTTTTTTTGTTGGAAATTCTGAAGCAAGGGGTAGGTATGGAAATATTTCGCGAATTAAATTGCTCTCTGTTATCTCCCTTAATGCTTGGAAATATGAACTCAAAATTCACATCTACATGTAAAATGTTCCCCTGAATCGATTGGTGAAGACTAGAACGTTCTATCTCTCCGATTAGTCGAGTTATGGATACATAAAGTTTCAGAAATTGGATTTTCGAATATTTCCACGATTTAATTTGCTCTCTGCTATCTCCCTTAGTGGTTGGGAATTTAAACTCAAGATTCATATCTATATGTAAAATGTTCCCCTGAATCGATTGGTGAAGACTAGAACGTTCCATCTTTCCAATTAGTCGAGTTATGAGTACTTTTGGTTTAATAAAGTGGATTTTCGAAAATTCCATTACGTTATTTGAAGGCGAATGAATGATTTTATTAAAAAACAGATTGTGCCAGTCGATTTTTCGTCGTAAAAAACCCCCAGTTACCAATTTATAGCCAATTTCATGTCGCAAAAATTTTTTTTTGTTGGAAATTCTGAAGCAAGGGGTAGGTATGGAAATATTTCGCGAATTAAATTGCTCTCTGTTATCTCCCTTAATGCTTGGAAATATGAACTCAAAATTCACATCTACATGTAAAATGTTCCCCTGAATCGATTGGTGAAGACTAGAACGTTCTATCTCTCCGATTAGTCGAGTTATGGATACATAAAGTTTCAGAAATTGGATTTTCGAATATTTCCACGATTTAATTTGCTCTCTGCTATCTCCCTTAGTGGTTGGGAATTTAAACTCAAGATTCATATCTATATGTAAAATGTTCCCCTGAATCGATTGGTGAAGACTAGAACGTTCCATCTTACCAATTAGTCGAGTTATGAGTATTTTTGGTTTAATAAAGTGGATTTTCGAAAATTCCATTACGTTATTTGAAGGCGAATGAATGATTTTATTAAAAAACAGATTGTGCCAGTCGATTTTTCGTCGCAAAAAACCCCCGGTTACCAATTTATAGCCAAATTCATGTCGCAAAATTTTTTTTTGTTGGAAATTTTGAAGCAAGGGGTAGGTATGGAAATATTTCGCGAATTAAATTGCTCTCCGTTATCTCCCTTAATGCTTGGAAATATGAACTCAAAATTCACATCTACATGTAAAATGTTCCCCTGAATCGATTGGTGAAGACTAGAACGTTCTATCTCTCCGATTAGTCGAGTTATGGATACATAAAGTTTCAGAAATTGGATTTTCGAATATTTCCACGATTTAATTTGCTCTCTGCTATCTCCCTTAGTGGTTGGGAATTTAAACTCAAGATTCATATCTATATGTAAAATGTTCCCCTGAATCGATTGGTGAAGACTAGAACGTTCCATCTTTCCAATTAGTCGAGTTATGAGTATTTTTGGTTTAATAAAGTGGATTTTCGAAAATTCCATTACGTTATTTGAAGGCGAATGAATGATTTTATTAAAAAACAGATTGTGCCACTCGATTTTTCGTCGTAAAAAACCCCCGGTTACCAATTTATAGCCAATTTCATGTCGCAAAAATTTTTTTTTGTTGGAAATTCTGAAGCAAGGGGTAGGTATGGAAATATTTCGCGAATTAAATTGCTCTCTGCTATCTCCCTTAATGCTTGGAAATATGAACTCAAAATTCACATCTACATGTAAAATGTTCCCCTAAATCGATTGGTGAAGACTAGAACGTTCTATCTCTCCGATTAGTCGAGTTATGGATACATAAAGTTTCAGAAATTGGATTTTCGAATATTTTCACGATTTAATTTGCTCTCTGCTATCTCCCTTAGTGGTTGGGAATTTAAACTCAAGATTCATATCTATATGTAAAATGTTCCCCTGAATCGATTGGTGAAGACTAGAACGTTCCATCTTTCCAATTAGTCGAGTTATGAGTATTTTTGGTTTAATAAAGTGGATTTTCGAAAATTCCATTACGTTATTTGAAGGCGAATGAATGATTTTATTTAAAAACAGATTGTGCCAGTCGATTTTTCGTCGTAAAAAACCCCCGGTTACCAATTTATAGCCAATTTCATGTCGCAAAAATTTTTTTTTGTTGGAAATTCTGAAGCAAGGGGTAGGTATGGAAATATTTCGCGAATTAAATTGCTCTCTGTTATCTCCCTTAATGCTTGGAAATATGAACTCAAAATTCACATCTACATGTAAAATGTTCCCCTGAATCGATTGGTGAAGACTAGAACGTTCTATCTCTCCGATTAGTCGAGTTATGGATACATAAAGTTTCAGAAATTGGATTTTCGAATATTTCCACGATTTAATTTGCTCTCTGCTATCTCCCTTAGTGGTTGGGAATTTAAACTCAAGATTCATATCTATATGTAAAATGTTCCCCTGAATCGATTGGTGAAGACTAGAACGTTCCATCTTTCCAATTAGTCGAGTTATGAGTACTTTTGGTTTAATAAAGTGGATTTTCGAAAATTCCATTACGTTATTTGAAGGCGAATGAATGATTTTATTAAAAAACAGATTGTGCCAGTCGATTTTTCGTCGTAAAAAACCCCCAGTTACCAATTTATAGCCAATTTCATGTCGCAAAAATTTTTTTTTGTTGGAAATTCTGAAGCAAGGGGTAGGTATGGAAATATTTCGCGAATTAAATTGCTCTCTGTTATCTCCCTTAATGCTTGGAAATATGAACTCAAAATTCACATCTACATGTAAAATGTTCCCCTGAATCGATTGGTGAAGACTAGAACGTTCTATCTCTCCGATTAGTCGAGTTATGGATACATAAAGTTTCAGAAATTGGATTTTCGAATATTTCCACGATTTAATTTGCTCTCTGCTATCTCCCTTAGTGGTTGGGAATTTAAACTCAAGATTCATATCTATATGTAAAATGTTCCCCTGAATCGATTGGTGAAGACTAGAACGTTCCATCTTACCAATTAGTCGAGTTATGAGTATTTTTGGTTTAATAAAGTGGATTTTCGAAAATTCCATTACGTTATTTGAAGGCGAATGAATGATTTTATTAAAAAACAGATTGTGCCAGTCGATTTTTCGTCGCAAAAAACCCCCGGTTACCAATTTATAGCCAAATTCATGTCGCAAAATTTTTTTTTGTTGGAAATTTTGAAGCAAGGGGTAGGTATGGAAATATTTCGCGAATTAAATTGCTCTCCGTTATCTCCCTTAATGCTTGGAAATATGAACTCAAAATTCACATCTACATGTAAAATGTTCCCCTGAATCGATTGGTGAAGACTAGAACGTTCTATCTCTCCGATTAGTCGAGTTATGGATACATAAAGTTTCAGAAATTGGATTTTCGAATATTTCCACGATTTAATTTGCTCTCTGCTATCTCCCTTAGTGGTTGGGAATTTAAACTCAAGATTCATATCTATATGTAAAATGTTCCCCTGAATCGATTGGTGAAGACTAGAACGTTCCATCTTTCCAATTAGTCGAGTTATGAGTATTTTTGGTTTAATAAAGTGGATTTTCGAAAATTCCATTACGTTATTTGAAGGCGAATGAATGATTTTATTAAAAAACAGATTGTGCCACTCGATTTTTCGTCGTAAAAAACCCCCGGTTACCAATTTATAGCCAATTTCATGTCGCAAAAATTTTTTTTTTTGGAAATTCTGAAGCAAGGGGTAGGTATGGAAATATTTCGCGAATTAAATTGCTCTCTGTTATCTCCCTTAATGCTTGGAAATATGAACTCAAAATTCACATCTACATGTAAAATGTTTCCCTGAATCGATTGGTGAAGACTAGAACGTTCTATCTCTCCGATTAGTCGAGTTATGGATACATAAAGTTTCAGAAATTGGATTTTCGAATATTTCCACGATTTAATTTGCTCTCTGCTATCTCCCTTATGGGTTGGAAATTTAAACTCAAGATTCATATCTATATGTAAAATGTTCCCCTGAATCGATTGGTGAAGACTAGATCGTTCCATCTTTCCAATTAGTCGAGTTATGAGTATTTTTGGTTTAAAAAAGTGGATTTTCGAAAATTCCATTACGTTATTTGAAGGCGAATGAATGATTTTATTAAAAAACAGATTGTGCCAGTCGATTTTTCGTCGCAAAAAACCCCCGGTTACCAATTTATAGCCAAATTCATGTCGCAAAATTTTTTTTTTGTTGGAAATTTTGAAGCAAGGGGTAGGTATGGAAATATTTCGCGATTTAATTTGCTCTCTGCTATCTCCCTTAATGCTTGGAAATATGAACTCAAAATTCACATCTACATGTAAAATGTTCCCCTAAATCGATTGGTGAAGACTAGAACGTTCTATCTCTCCGATTAGTCGAGTTTTGGATACATAAAGTTTCAGAAATTGGATTTTCGAATATTTTCACGATTTAATTTGCTCTCTGCTATCTCCCTTAGTGGTTGGGAATTTAAACTCAAGATTCATATCTATATGTAAAATGTTCCCCTGAATCGATTGGTGAAGACTAGAACGTTCCATCTTTCCAATTAGTCGAGTTATGAGTATTTTTGGTTTAATAAAGTGGATTTTCGAAAATTCCATTACGTTATTTGAAGGCGAATGAATGATTTTATTTAAAAACAGATTGTGCCAGTCGATTTTTCGTCGTAAAAAACCCCCGGTTACCAATTTATAGCCAATTTCATGTCGCAAAAATTTTTTTTTGTTGGAAATTCTGAAGCAAGGGGTAGGTATGGAAATATTTCGCGAATTAAATTGCTCTCCGTTATCTCCCTTAATGCTTGGAAATATGAACTCAAAATTCACATCTACATGTAAAATGTTCCCCTGAATCGATTGGTGAAGACTAGAACGTTCTATCTATCCGATTAGTCGAGTTATGGATACATAAAGTTTCAGAAATTGGATTTTCGAATATTTCCACGATTTAATTTGCTCTCTGCTATCTCCCTTAATGCTTGGAAATATGAACTCAAAATTCACATCTACATGTAAAATGTTCCCCTAAATCGATTGGTGAAGACTAGAACGTTCTATCTCTCCGATTAGTCGAGTTATGGATACATAAAGTTTCAGAAATTGGATTTTCGAATATTTTCACGATTTAATTTGCTCTCTGCTATCTCCCTTATGGGTTGGAAATTTAAACTCAAGATTCATATCTATATGTAAAATGTTCCCCTGAATCGATTGGTGAAGACTAGATCGTTCCATCTTTCCAATTAGTCGAGTTATGAGTATTTTTGGTTTAAAAAAGTGGATTTTCGAAAATTCCATTACGTTATTTGAAGGCGAATGAATGATTTTATTAAAAAACAGATTGTGCCAGTCGATTTTTCGTCGTAAAAAACCCCCGGTTACCAATTTATAGCCAATTTCATGTCGCAAAATTTTTTTTTTGTTGGAAATTTTGAAGCAAGGGGTAGGTATGGAAATATTTCGCGAATTAAATTGCTCTCTGTTATCTCCCTTAATGCTTGGAAATATGAACTCAAAATTCACATCTACATGTAAAATGTTCCCCTGAATCGATTGGTGAAGACTAGAACGTACTATCTCTCCGATTAGTCGAGTTATGGATACATAAAGTTTCAGAAATTGGATTTTCGAATATTTTCACGATTTAATTTGCTCTCTGCTATCTCCCTTAGTGGTTGGGAATTTAAACTCAAGATTCATATCTATATGTAAAATGTTCCCCTGAATCGATTGGTGAAGACTAGAACGTTCCATCTTTCCAATTAGTCGAGTTATGAGTATTTTTGGTTTAATAAAGTGGATTTTCGAAAATTCCATTACGTTATTTGAAGGCGAATGAATGATTTTATTAAAAAACAGATTGTGCCAGTCGATTTTTCGTCGTAAAAAACCCCCGGTTACCAATTTATAGCCAATTTCATGTCGCAAAATTTTTTTTTTGTTGGAAATTTTTAAGCAAGGGGTAGGTATGGAAATATTTCGCGAATTAAATTGCTCTCTGTTATCTCCCTTAATGCTTGGAAATATGAACTCAAAATTCACATCTACATGTAAAATGTTCCCCTAAATCGATTGGTGAAGACTAGAACGTTCTATCTCTCCGATTAGTCGAGTTATGGATACATAAAGTTTCAGAAATTGGATTTTCGAATATTTTCACGATTTAATTTGCTCTCTGCTATCTCCCTTATGGGTTGGAAATTTAAACTCAAGATTCATATCTATATGTAAAATGTTCCCCTGAATCGATTGGTGAAGACTAGATCGTTCCATCTTTCCAATTAGTCGAGTTATGAGTATTTTTGGTTTAAAAAAGTGGATTTTCGAAAATTCCATTACGTTATTTGAAGGCGAATGAATGATTTTATTAAAAAACAGATTGTGCTTGGAAATATGAACTCAAAATTCACATCTACATGTAAAATGTTCCCCTGAATCGATTGATGAAGACTAGAACGTTCTATCTATCCGATTAGTCGAGTTATGGATACATAAAGTTTCAGAAATTGGATTTTCGAATATTTCCACGATTTAATTTGCTCTCTGCTATCTCCCTTAATGCTTGGAAATATGAACTCAAAATTCACATCTACATGTAAAATGTTCCCCTAAATCGATTGGTGAAGACTAGAACGTTCTATCTCTCCGATTAGTCGAGTTATGGATACATAAAGTTTCAGAAATTGGATTTTCGAATATTTTCACGATTTAATTTGCTCTCTGCTATCTCCCTTAGTGGTTGGGAATTTAAACTCAAGATTCATATCTATATGTAAAATGTTCCCCTGAATCGATTGGTGAAGACTAGAACGTTCCATCTTTCCAATTAGTCGAGTTATGAGTATTTTTGGTTTAATAAAGTGGATTTTCGAAAATTCCATTACGTTATTTGAAGGCGAATGAATGATTTTATTAAAAAACAGATTGTGCCAGTCGATTTTTCGTCGTAAAAAACCCCCGGTTACCAATTTATAGCCAATTTCATGTCGCAAAAATTTTTTTTTGTTGGAAATTTTGAAGCAAGGGGTAGGTATGGAAATATTTCGCGAATTAAATTGCTCTCTGTTATCTCCCTTAATGCTTGGAAATATGAACTCAAAATTCACATCTACATGTAAAATGTTCCCCTGAATCGATTGGTGAAGACTAGAACGTTCTATCTCTCCGATTAGTCGAGTTATGGATACATAAAGTTTCAGAAATTGGATTTTCGAATATTTTCACGATTTAATTTGCTCTCTGCTATCTCCCTTAGTGGTTGGGAATTTAAACTCAAGATTCATATCTATATGTAAAATGTTCCCCTGAATCGATTGGTGAAGACTAGAACGTTCCATCTTTCCAATTAGTCGAGTTATGAGTATTTTTGGTTTAATAAAGTGGATTTTCGAAAATTCCATTACGTTATTTGAAGGCGAATGAATGATTTTATTAAAAAACAGATTGTGCCAGTCGATTTTTCGTCGTAAAAAACCCCCGGTTACCAATTTATAGCCAATTTCATGTCGCAAAATTTTTTTTTTGTTGGAAATTTTTAAGCAAGGGGTAGGTATGGAAATATTTCGCGAATTAAATTGCTCTCTGTTATCTCCCTTAATGCTTGGAAATATGAACTCAAAATTCACATCTACATGTAAAATGTTCCCCTGAATCGATTGGTGAAGACTAGAACGTTCTATCTATCCGATTAGTCGAGTTATGGATACATAAAGTTTCAGAAATTGGATTTTCGAATATTTCCACGATTTAATTTGCTCTCTGCTATCTCCCTTAGTGGTTGGGAATTTAAACTCAAGATTCATATCTATATGTAAAATGTTCCCCTGAATCGATTGGTGAAGACTAGAACGTTCCATCTTTCCAATTAGTCGAGTTATGAGTATTTTTGGTTTAATAAAGTGGATTTTCGAAAATTCCATTACGTTATTTGAAGGCGAATGAATGATTTTATTAAAAAACAGATTGTGCCACTCGATTTTTCGTCGTAAAAAACCCCCGGTTACCAATTTATAGCCAATTTCATGTCGCAAAAATTTTTTTTTGTTGGAAATTCTGAAGCAAGGGGTAGGTATGGAAATATTTCGCGAATTAAATTGCTCTCTGTTATCTCCCTTAATGCTTGGAAATATGAACTCAAAATTCACATCTACATGTAAAATGTTTCCCTGAATCGATTGGTGAAGACTAGAACGTTCTATCTCTCCGATTAGTCGAGTTATGGATACATAAAGTTTCAGAAATTGGATTTTCGAATATTTCCACGATTTAATTTGCTCTCTGCTATCTCCCTTAATGCTTGGAAATATGAACTCAAAATTCACATCTACATGTAAAATGTTCCCCTAAATCGATTGGTGAAGACTAGAACGTTCTATCTCTCCGATTAGTCGAGTTATGGATACATAAAGTTTCAGAAATTGGATTTTCGAATATTTTCACGATTTAATTTGCTCTCTGCTATCTCCCTTAGTGGTTGGGAATTTAAACTCAAGATTCATATCTATATGTAAAATGTTCCCCTGAATCGATTGGTGAAGACTAGAACGTTCCATCTTTCCAATTAGTCGAGTTATGAGTATTTTTGGTTTAATAAAGTGGATTTTCGAAAATTCCATTACGTTATTTGAAGGCGAATGAATGATTTTATTAAAAAACAGATTGTGCCAGTCGATTTTTCGTCGTAAAAAACCCCCGGTTACCAATTTATAGCCAATTTCATGTCGCAAAAATTTTTTTTTGTTGGAAATTTTGAAGCAAGGGGTAGGTATGGAAATATTTCGCGAATTAAATTGCTCTCTGTTATCTCCCTTAATGCTTGGAAATATGAACTCAAAATTCACATCTACATGTAAAATGTTCCCCTGAATCGATTGGTGAAGACTAGAACGTTCTATCTCTCCGATTAGTCGAGTTATGGATACATAAAGTTTCAGAAATTGGATTTTCGAATATTTTCACGATTTAATTTGCTCTCTGCTATCTCCCTTAGTGGTTGGGAATTTAAACTCAAGATTCATATCTATATGTAAAATGTTCCCCTGAATCGATTGGTGAAGACTAGAACGTTCCATCTTTCCAATTAGTCGAGTTATGAGTATTTTTGGTTTAATAAAGTGGATTTTCGAAAATTCCATTACGTTATTTGAAGGCGAATGAATGATTTTATTAAAAAACAGATTGTGCCAGTCGATTTTTCGTCGTAAAAAACCCCCGGTTACCAATTTATAGCCAATTTCATGTCGCAAAATTTTTTTTTTGTTGGAAATTTTTAAGCAAGGGGTAGGTATGGAAATATTTCGCGAATTAAATTGCTCTCTGTTATCTCCCTTAATGCTTGGAAATATGAACTCAAAATTCACATCTACATGTAAAATGTTCCCCTGAATCGATTGGTGAAGACTAGAACGTTCTATCTATCCGATTAGTCGAGTTATGGATACATAAAGTTTCAGAAATTGGATTTTCGAATATTTCCACGATTTAATTTGCTCTCTGCTATCTCCCTTAGTGGTTGGGAATTTAAACTCAAGATTCATATCTATATGTAAAATGTTCCCCTGAATCGATTGGTGAAGACTAGAACGTTCCATCTTTCCAATTAGTCGAGTTATGAGTATTTTTGGTTTAATAAAGTGGATTTTCGAAAATTCCATTACGTTATTTGAAGGCGAATGAATGATTTTATTAAAAAACAGATTGTGCCACTCGATTTTTCGTCGTAAAAAACCCCCGGTTACCAATTTATAGCCAATTTCATGTCGCAAAATTTTTTTTTTGTTGGAAATTCTGAAGCAAGGGGTAGGTATGGAAATATTTCGCGAATTAAATTGCTCTCTGTTATCTCCCTTAATGCTTGGAAATATGAACTCAAAATTCACATCTACATGTAAAATGTTTCCCTGAATCGATTGGTGAAGACTAGAACGTTCTATCTCTCCGATTAGTCGAGTTATGGATACATAAAGTTTCAGAAATTGGATTTTCGAATATTTCCACGATTTAATTTGCTCTCTGCTATCTCCCTTAGTGGTTGGGAATTTAAACTCAAGATTCATATCTATATGTAAAATGTTCCCCTGAATCGATTGGTGAAGACTAGAACGTTCCATCTTTCCAATTAGTCGAGTTATGAGTATTTTTGGTTTAATAAAGTGGATTTTCGAAAATTCCATTACGTTATTTGAAGGCGAATGAATGATTTTATTAAAAAACAGATTGTGCCACTCGATTTTTCGTCGTAAAAAACCCCCGGTTACCAATTTATAGCCAATTTCATGTCGCAAAATTTTTTTTTTGTTGGAAATTCTGAAGCAAGGGGTAGGTATGGAAATATTTCGCGAATTAAATTGCTCTCTGTTATCTCCCTTAATGCTTGGAAATATGAACTCAAAATTCACATCTACATGTAAAATGTTTCCCTGAATCGATTGGTGAAGACTAGAACGTTCTATCTCTCCGATTAGTCGAGTTATGGATACATAAAGTTTCAGAAATTGGATTTTCGAATATTTCCACGATTTAATTTGCTCTCTGCTATCTCCCTTAATGCTTGGAAATATGAACTCAAAATTCACATCTACATGTAAAATGTTCCCCTGAATCGATTGGTGAAGACTAGAACGTTCTATCTCTCCGATTAGTCGAGTTATGGATACATAAAGTTTCAGAAATTGGATTTTCGAATATTTTCACGATTTAATTTGCTCTCTGCTATCTCCCTTAGGGGTTGGAAATTTAAACTCAAGATTCATATCTATATGTAAAATGTTCCCCTGAATCGATTGGTGAAGACTAGATCGTTCCATCTTTCCAATTAGTCGAGTTATGAGTATTTTTGGTTTAAAAAAGTGGATTTTCCAAAAATTCCATTACGTTATTTGAAGGCGAATGAATGATTTTATTAAAAAACAGATTGTGCCAGTCGATTTTTCGTCGCAAAAAACCCCCGGTTACCAATTTATAGCCAAATTCATGTCGCAAAATTTTTTTTTTGTTGGAAATTTTGAAGCAAGGGGTGTATGGAAATATTTCGCGAATTAAATTGCTCTCCGTTATCTCCCTTAATGCTTGGAAATATGAACTCAAAATTCACATCTACATGTAAAATGTTCCCCTGAATCGATTGGTGAAGACTAGAACGTTCTATCTATCCGATTAGTCGAGTTATGGATACATAAAGTTTCAGAAATTGGATTTTCGAATATTTCGCGAATTAAATTGCTCTCTGTTATCTCCCTTAATGCTTGGAAATATGAACTCAAAATTCACATCTACATGTAAAATGTTCCCCTGAATCGATTGGTGAAGACTAGAACGTTCTATCTCTCCGATTAGTCGAGTTATGGATACATAAAGTTTCAGAAATTGGATTTTCGAATATTTTCACGATTTAATTTGCTCTCTGCTATCTCCCTTAGTGGTTGGGAATTTAAACTCAAGATTCATATCTATATGTAAAATGTTCCCCTGAATCGATTGGTGAAGACTAGAACGTTCCATCTTTCCAATTAGTCGAGTTATGAGTATTTTTGGTTTAATAAAGTGGATTTTCGAAAATTCCATTACGTTATTTGAAGGCGAATGAATGATTTTATTAAAAAACAGATTGTGCCAGTCGATTTTTCGTCGTAAAAAACCCCCGGTTACCAATTTATAGCCAATTTCATGTCGCAAAATTTTTTTTTTGTTGGAAATTTTTAAGCAAGGGGTAGGTATGGAAATATTTCGCGAATTAAATTGCTCTCTGTTATCTCCCTTAATGCTTGGAAATATGAACTCAAAATTCACATCTACATGTAAAATGTTTCCCTGAATCGATTGGTGAAGACTAGAACGTTCTATCTCTCCGATTAGTCGAGTTATGGATACATAAAGTTTCAGAAATTGGATTTTCGAATATTTTCACGATTTAATTTGCTCTCTGCTATCTCCCTTAGGGGTTGGAAATTTAAACTCAAGATTCATATCTATATGTAAAATGTTCCCCTGAATCGATTGGTGAAGACTAGATCGTTCCATCTTTCCAATTAGTCGAGTTATGAGTATTTTTGGTTTAAAAAAGTGGATTTTCCAAAAATTCCATTACGTTATTTGAAGGCGAATGAATGATTTTATTAAAAAACAGATTGTGCCAGTCGATTTTTCGTCGCAAAAAACCCCCGGTTACCAATTTATAGCCAAATTCATGTCGCAAAATTTTTTTTTTGTTGGAAATTTTGAAGCAAGGGGTGTATGGAAATATTTCGCGAATTAAATTGCTCTCTGTTATCTCCCTTAATGCTTGGAAATATGAACTCAAAATTCACATCTACATGTAAAATGTTCCCCTGAATCGATTGGTGAAGACTAGAACGTTCTATCTCTCCGATTAGTCGAGTTATGGATACATAAAGTTTCAGAAATTGGATTTTCGAATATTTTCACGATTTAATTTGCTCTCTGCTATCTCCCTTAGTGGTTGGGAATTTAAACTCAAGATTCATATCTATATGTAAAATGTTCCCCTGAATCGATTGGTGAAGACTAGAACGTTCCATCTTTCCAATTAGTCGAGTTATGAGTATTTTTGGTTTAATAAAGTGGATTTTCGAAAATTCCATTACGTTATTTGAAGGCGAATGAATGATTTTATTAAAAAACAGATTGTGCCACTCGATTTTTCGTCGTAAAAAACCCCCGGTTACCAATTTATAGCCAATTTCATGTCGCAAAAATTTTTTTTTGTTGGAAATTCTGAAGCAAGGGGTAGGTATGGAAATATTTCGCGAATTAAATTGCTCTCTGTTATCTCCCTTAATGCTTGGAAATATGAACTCAAAATTCACATCTACATGTAAAATGTTTCCCTGAATCGATTGGTGAAGACTAGAACGTTCTATCTCTCCGATTAGTCGAGTTATGGATACATAAAGTTTCAGAAATTGGATTTTCGAATATTTCCACGATTTAATTTGCTCTCTGCTATCTCCCTTAATGCTTGGAAATATGAACTCAAAATTCACATCTACATGTAAAATGTTCCCCTAAATCGATTGGTGAAGACTAGAACGTTCTATCTCTCCGATTAGTCGAGTTATGGATACATAAAGTTTCAGAAATTGGATTTTCGAATATTTTCACGATTTAATTTGCTCTCTGCTATCTCCCTTAGTGGTTGGGAATTTAAACTCAAGATTCATATCTATATGTAAAATGTTCCCCTGAATCGATTGGTGAAGACTAGAACGTTCCATCTTTCCAATTAGTCGAGTTATGAGTATTTTTGGTTTAATAAAGTGGATTTTCGAAAATTCCATTACGTTATTTGAAGGCGAATGAATGATTTTATTAAAAAACAGATTGTGCCAGTCGATTTTTCGTCGTAAAAAACCCCCGGTTACCAATTTATAGCCAATTTCATGTCGCAAAAATTTTTTTTTGTTGGAAATTTTGAAGCAAGGGGTAGGTATGGAAATATTTCGCGAATTAAATTGCTCTCTGTTATCTCCCTTAATGCTTGGAAATATGAACTCAAAATTCACATCTACATGTAAAATGTTCCCCTGAATCGATTGGTGAAGACTAGAACGTTCTATCTCTCCGATTAGTCGAGTTATGGATACATAAAGTTTCAGAAATTGGATTTTCGAATATTTTCACGATTTAATTTGCTCTCTGCTATCTCCCTTAGTGGTTGGGAATTTAAACTCAAGATTCATATCTATATGTAAAATGTTCCCCTGAATCGATTGGTGAAGACTAGAACGTTCCATCTTTCCAATTAGTCGAGTTATGAGTATTTTTGGTTTAATAAAGTGGATTTTCGAAAATTCCATTACGTTATTTGAAGGCGAATGAATGATTTTATTAAAAAACAGATTGTGCCAGTCGATTTTTCGTCGTAAAAAACCCCCGGTTACCAATTTATAGCCAATTTCATGTCGCAAAATTTTTTTTTTGTTGGAAATTTTTAAGCAAGGGGTAGGTATGGAAATATTTCGCGAATTAAATTGCTCTCTGTTATCTCCCTTAATGCTTGGAAATATGAACTCAAAATTCACATCTACATGTAAAATGTTCCCCTGAATCGATTGGTGAAGACTAGAACGTTCTATCTATCCGATTAGTCGAGTTATGGATACATAAAGTTTCAGAAATTGGATTTTCGAATATTTCCACGATTTAATTTGCTCTCTGCTATCTCCCTTAGTGGTTGGGAATTTAAACTCAAGATTCATATCTATATGTAAAATGTTCCCCTGAATCGATTGGTGAAGACTAGAACGTTCCATCTTTCCAATTAGTCGAGTTATGAGTATTTTTGGTTTAATAAAGTGGATTTTCGAAAATTCCATTACGTTATTTGAAGGCGAATGAATGATTTTATTAAAAAACAGATTGTGCCACTCGATTTTTCGTCGTAAAAAACCCCCGGTTACCAATTTATAGCCAATTTCATGTCGCAAAATTTTTTTTTTGTTGGAAATTCTGAAGCAAGGGGTAGGTATGGAAATATTTCGCGAATTAAATTGCTCTCTGTTATCTCCCTTAATGCTTGGAAATATGAACTCAAAATTCACATCTACATGTAAAATGTTTCCCTGAATCGATTGGTGAAGACTAGAACGTTCTATCTCTCCGATTAGTCGAGTTATGGATACATAAAGTTTCAGAAATTGGATTTTCGAATATTTCCACGATTTAATTTGCTCTCTGCTATCTCCCTTAATGCTTGGAAATATGAACTCAAAATTCACATCTACATGTAAAATGTTCCCCTGAATCGATTGGTGAAGACTAGAACGTTCTATCTCTCCGATTAGTCGAGTTATGGATACATAAAGTTTCAGAAATTGGATTTTCGAATATTTTCACGATTTAATTTGCTCTCTGCTATCTCCCTTAGGGGTTGGAAATTTAAACTCAAGATTCATATCTATATGTAAAATGTTCCCCTGAATCGATTGGTGAAGACTAGATCGTTCCATCTTTCCAATTAGTCGAGTTATGAGTATTTTTGGTTTAAAAAAGTGGATTTTCCAAAAATTCCATTACGTTATTTGAAGGCGAATGAATTATTTTATTAAAAAACAGATTGTGCCAGTCGATTTTTCGTCGCAAAAAACCCCCGGTTACCAATTTATAGCCAAATTCATGTCGCAAAATTTTTTTTTTGTTGGAAATTTTGAAGCAAGGGGTGTATGGAAATATTTCGCGAATTAAATTGCTCTCCGTTATCTCCCTTAATGCTTGGAAATATGAACTCAAAATTCACATCTACATGTAAAATGTTCCCCTGAATCGATTGGTGAAGACTAGAACGTTCTATCTATCCGATTAGTCGAGTTATGGATACATAAAGTTTCAGAAATTGGATTTTCGAATATTTCCACGATTTAATTTGCTCTCTGCTATCTCCCTTAATGCTTGGAAATATGAACTCAAAATTCACATCTACATGTAAAATGTTCCCCTAAATCGATTGGTGAAGACTAGAACGTTCTATCTCTCCGATTAGTCGAGTTATGGATACATAAAGTTTCAGAAATTGGATTTTCGAATATTTTCACGATTTAATTTGCTCTCTGCTATCTCCCTTATGGGTTGGAAATTTAAACTCAAGATTCATATCTATATGTAAAATGTTCCCCTGAATCGATTGGTGAAGACTAGATCGTTCCATCTTTCCAATTAGTCGAGTTATGAGTATTTTTGGTTTAAAAAAGTGGATTTTCGAAAATTCCATTACGTTATTTGAAGGCGAATGAATGATTTTATTAAAAAACAGATTGTGCCAGTCGATTTTTCGTCGTAAAAAACCCCCGGTTACCAATTTATAGCCAATTTCATGTCGCAAAATTTTTTTTTTGTTGGAAATTTTTAAGCAAGGGGTAGGTATGGAAATATTTCGCGAATTAAATTGCTCTCTGTTATCTCCCTTAATGCTTGGAAATATGAACTCAAAATTCACATCTACATGTAAAATGTTCCCCTGAATCGATTGGTGAAGACTAGAACGTTCTATCTATCCGATTAGTCGAGTTATGGATACATAAAGTTTCAGAAATTGGATTTTCGAATATTTCCACGATTTAATTTGCTCTCTGCTATCTCCCTTAGTAGTTGGGAATTTAAACTCAAGATTCATATCTATATGTAAAATGTTCCCCTGAATCGATTGGTGAAGACTAGAACGTTCCATCTTTCCAATTAGTCGAGTTATGAGTATTTTTGGTTTAATAAAGTGGATTTTCGAAAATTCCATTACGTTATTTGAAGGCGAATGAATGATTTTATTAAAAAACAGATTGTGCCACTCGATTTTTCGTCGTAAAAAACCCCCGGTTACCAATTTATAGCCAATTTCATGTCGCAAAAATTTTTTTTTGTTGGAAATTCTGAAGCAAGGGGTAGGTATGGAAATATTTCGCGAATTAAATTGCTCTCTGTTATCTCCCTTAATGCTTAGAAATATGAACTCAAAATTCACATCTACATGTAAAATGTTTCCCTGAATCGATTGGTGAAGACTAGAACGTTCTATCTCTCCGATTAGTCGAGTTATGGATACATAAAGTTTCAGAAATTGGATTTTCGAATATTTCCACGATTTAATTTGCTCTCTGCTATCTCCCTTAATGCTTGGAAATATGAACTCAAAATTCACATCTACATGTAAAATGTTCCCCTGAATCGATTGGTGAAGACTAGAACGTTCTATCTCTCCGATTAGTCGAGTTATGGATACATAAAGTTTCAGAAATTGGATTTTCGAATATTTTCACGATTTAATTTGCTCTCTGCTATCTCCCTTATGGGTTGGAAATTTAAACTCAAGATTCATATCTATATGTAAAATGTTCCCCTGAATCGATTGGTGAAGACTAGATCGTTCCATCTTTCCAATTAGTCGAGTTATGAGTATTTTTGGTTTAAAAAAGTGGATTTTCGAAAATTCCATTACGTTATTTGAAGGCGAATGAATGATTTTATTAAAAAACAGATTGTGCCAGTCGATTTTTTGTCGCAAAAAACCCCCGGTTACCAATTTATAGCCAAATTCATGTCGCAAAATTTTTTTTTTGTTGGAAATTTTGAAGCAAGGGGTGTATGGAAATATTTCGCGAATTAAATTGCTCTCCGTTATCTCCCTTAATGCTTGGAAATATGAACTCAAAATTCACATCTACATGTAAAATGTTCCCCTGAATCGATTGGTGAAGACTAGAACGTTCTATCTATCCGATTAGTCGAGTTATGGATACATAAAGTTTCAGAAATTGGATTTTCGAATATTTCCACGATTTAATTTGCTCTCTGCTATCTCCCTTAATGCTTGGAAATATGAACTCAAAATTCACATCTACATGTAAAATGTTCCCCTAAATCGATTGGTGAAGACTAGAACGTTCTATCTCTCCGATTAGTCGAGTTATGGATACATAAAGTTTCAGAAATTGGATTTTCGAATATTTTCACGATTTAATTTGCTCTCTGCTATCTCCCTTATGGGTTGGAAATTTAAACTCAAGATTCATATCTATATGTAAAATGTTCCCCTGAATCGATTGGTGAAGACTAGATCGTTCCATCTTTCCAATTAGTCGAGTTATGAGTATTTTTGGTTTAAAAAAGTGGATTTTCGAAAATTCCATTACGTTATTTGAAGGCGAATGAATGATTTTATTAAAAAACAGATTGTGCTTGGAAATATGAACTCAAAATTCACATCTACATGTAAAATGTTCCCCTGAATCGATTGATGAAGACTAGAACGTTCTATCTATCCGATTAGTCGAGTTATGGATACATAAAGTTTCAGAAATTGGATTTTCGAATATTTCCACGATTTAATTTGCTCTCTGCTATCTCCCTTAGTGGTTGGGAATTTAAACTCAAGATTCATATCTATATGTAAAATGTTCCCCTGAATCGATTGGTGAAGACTAGATCGTTCCATCTTTCCAATTAGTCGAGTTATGAGTATTTTTGGTTTAAAAAAGTGGATTTTCGAAAATTCCATTACGTTATTTGAAGGCGAATGAATGATTTTATTAAAAAACAGATTGTGCCACTCGATTTTTCGTCGTAAAAAACCCCCGGTTACCAATTTATAGCCAATTTCATGTCGCAAAAATTTTTTTTTGTTGGAAATTCTGAAGCAAGGGGTAGGTATGGAAATATTTCGCGAATTAAATTGCTCTCTGTTATCTCCCTTAATGCTTGGAAATATGAACTCAAAATTCACATCTACATGTAAAATGTTTCCCTGAATCGATTGGTGAAGACTAGAACGTTCTATCTCTCCGATTAGTCGAGTTATGGATACATAAAGTTTCAGAAATTGGATTTTCGAATATTTCCACGATTTAATTTGCTCTCTGCTATCTCCCTTAATGCTTGGAAATATGAACTCAAAATTCACATCTACATGTAAAATGTTCCCCTGAATCGATTGGTGAAGACTAGAACGTTCTATCTCTCCGATTAGTCGAGTTATGGATACATAAAGTTTCAGAAATTGGATTTTCGAATATTTTCACGATTTAATTTGCTCTCTGCTATCTCCCTTAGGGGTTGGAAATTTAAACTCAAGATTCATATCTATATGTAAAATGTTCCCCTGAATCGATTGGTGAAGACTAGATCGTTCCATCTTTCCAATTAGTCGAGTTATGAGTATTTTTGGTTTAAAAAAGTGGATTTTCGAAAATTCCATTACGTTATTTGAAGGCGAATGAATGATTTTATTAAAAAACAGATTGTGCCAGTCGATTTTTCGTCGCAAAAAACCCCCGGTTACCAATTTATAGCCAAATTCATGTCGTAAAATTTTTTTTTTGTTGGGAATTTTGAAGCAAGGGGTAGGTATGGAAATATTTCGCGAATTAAATTGCTCTCCGTTATCTCCCTTAATGCTTGGAAATATGAACTCAAAATTCACATCTACATGTAAAATGTTCCCCTGAATCGATTGGTGAAGACTAGAACGTTCTATCTCTCCGATTAGTCGAGTTATGGATACATAAAGTTTCAGAAATTGGATTTTCGAATATTTTCACGATTTAATTTGCTCTCTGCTATCTCCCTTATGGGTTGGAAATTTAAACTCAAGATTCATATCTATATGTAAAATGTTCCCCTGAATCGATTGGTGAAGACTAGATCGTTCCATCTTTCCAATTAGTCGAGTTATGAGTATTTTTGGTTTAAAAAAGTGGATTTTCGAAAATTCCATTACGTTATTTGAAGGCGAATGAATGATTTTATTAAAAAACAGATTGTGCCAGTCGATTTTTCGTCGCAAAAAACCCCCGGTTACCAATTTATAGCCAAATTCATGTCGCAAAATTTTTTTTTTGTTGGAAATTTTGAAGCAAGGGGTAGGTATGGAAATATTTCGCGATTTAATTTGCTCTCTGCTATCTCCCTTAATGCTTGGAAATATGAACTCAAAATTCACATCTACATGTAAAATGTTCCCCTAAATCGATTGGTGAAGACTAGAACGTTCTATCTCTCCGATTAGTCGAGTTATGGATACATAAAGTTTCAGAAATTGGATTTTCGAATATTTTCACGATTTAATTTGCTCTCTGCTATCTCCCTTAGTGGTTGGGAATTTAAACTCAAGATTCATATCTATATGTAAAATGTTCCCCTGAATCGATTGGTGAAGACTAGAACGTTCCATCTTTCCAATTAGTCGAGTTATGAGTATTTTTGGTTTAATAAAGTGGATTTTCGAAAATTCCATTACGTTATTTGAAGGCGAATGAATGATTTTATTTAAAAACAGATTGTGCCAGTCGATTTTTCGTCGTAAAAAACCCCCGGTTACCAATTTATAGCCAATTTCATGTCGCAAAAATTTTTTTTTGTTGGAAATTCTGAAGCAAGGGGTAGGTATGGAAATATTTCGCGAATTAAATTGCTCTCTGTTATCTCCCTTAATGCTTGGAAATATGAACTCAAAATTCACATCTACATGTAAAATGTTCCCCTGAATCGATTGGTGAAGACTAGAACGTTCTATCTCTCCGATTAGTCGAGTTATGGATACATAAAGTTTCAGAAATTGGATTTTCGAATATTTCCACGATTTAATTTGCTCTCTGCTATCTCCCTTAGTGGTTGGGAATTTAAACTCAAGATTCATATCTATATGTAAAATGTTCCCCTGAATCGATTGGTGAAGACTAGAACGTTCCATCTTTCCAATTAGTCGAGTTATGAGTACTTTTGGTTTAATAAAGTGGATTTTCGAAAATTCCATTACGTTATTTGAAGGCGAATGAATGATTTTATTAAAAAACAGATTGTGCCAGTCGATTTTTCGTCGTAAAAAACCCCCAGTTACCAATTTATAGCCAATTTCATGTCGCAAAAATTTTTTTTTGTTGGAAATTCTGAAGCAAGGGGTAGGTATGGAAATATTTCGCGAATTAAATTGCTCTCTGTTATCTCCCTTAATGCTTGGAAATATGAACTCAAAATTCACATCTACATGTAAAATGTTCCCCTGAATCGATTGGTGAAGACTAGAACGTTCTATCTCTCCGATTAGTCGAGTTATGGATACATAAAGTTTCAGAAATTGGATTTTCGAATATTTCCACGATTTAATTTGCTCTCTGCTATCTCCCTTAGTGGTTGGGAATTTAAACTCAAGATTCATATCTATATGTAAAATGTTCCCCTGAATCGATTGGTGAAGACTAGAACGTTCCATCTTACCAATTAGTCGAGTTATGAGTATTTTTGGTTTAATAAAGTGGATTTTCGAAAATTCCATTACGTTATTTGAAGGCGAATGAATGATTTTATTAAAAAACAGATTGTGCCAGTCGATTTTTCGTCGCAAAAAACCCCCGGTTACCAATTTATAGCCAAATTCATGTCGCAAAATTTTTTTTTGTTGGAAATTTTGAAGCAAGGGGTAGGTATGGAAATATTTCGCGAATTAAATTGCTCTCCGTTATCTCCCTTAATGCTTGGAAATATGAACTCAAAATTCACATCTACATGTAAAATGTTCCCCTGAATCGATTGGTGAAGACTAGAACGTTCTATCTCTCCGATTAGTCGAGTTATGGATACATAAAGTTTCAGAAATTGGATTTTCGAATATTTCCACGATTTAATTTGCTCTCTGCTATCTCCCTTAGTGGTTGGGAATTTAAACTCAAGATTCATATCTATATGTAAAATGTTCCCCTGAATCGATTGGTGAAGACTAGAACGTTCCATCTTTCCAATTAGTCGAGTTATGAGTATTTTTGGTTTAATAAAGTGGATTTTCGAAAATTCCATTACGTTATTTGAAGGCGAATGAATGATTTTATTAAAAAACAGATTGTGCCACTCGATTTTTCGTCGTAAAAAACCCCCGGTTACCAATTTATAGCCAATTTCATGTCGCAAAAATTTTTTTTTGTTGGAAATTCTGAAGCAAGGGGTAGGTATGGAAATATTTCGCGAATTAAATTGCTCTCTGCTATCTCCCTTAATGCTTGGAAATATGAACTCAAAATTCACATCTACATGTAAAATGTTCCCCTAAATCGATTGGTGAAGACTAGAACGTTCTATCTCTCCGATTAGTCGAGTTATGGATACATAAAGTTTCAGAAATTGGATTTTCGAATATTTTCACGATTTAATTTGCTCTCTGCTATCTCCCTTAGTGGTTGGGAATTTAAACTCAAGATTCATATCTATATGTAAAATGTTCCCCTGAATCGATTGGTGAAGACTAGAACGTTCCATCTTTCCAATTAGTCGAGTTATGAGTATTTTTGGTTTAATAAAGTGGATTTTCGAAAATTCCATTACGTTATTTGAAGGCGAATGAATGATTTTATTTAAAAACAGATTGTGCCAGTCGATTTTTCGTCGTAAAAAACCCCCGGTTACCAATTTATAGCCAATTTCATGTCGCAAAAATTTTTTTTTGTTGGAAATTCTGAAGCAAGGGGTAGGTATGGAAATATTTCGCGAATTAAATTGCTCTCTGTTATCTCCCTTAATGCTTGGAAATATGAACTCAAAATTCACATCTACATGTAAAATGTTCCCCTGAATCGATTGGTGAAGACTAGAACGTTCTATCTCTCCGATTAGTCGAGTTATGGATACATAAAGTTTCAGAAATTGGATTTTCGAATATTTCCACGATTTAATTTGCTCTCTGCTATCTCCCTTAGTGGTTGGGAATTTAAACTCAAGATTCATATCTATATGTAAAATGTTCCCCTGAATCGATTGGTGAAGACTAGAACGTTCCATCTTTCCAATTAGTCGAGTTATGAGTACTTTTGGTTTAATAAAGTGGATTTTCGAAAATTCCATTACGTTATTTGAAGGCGAATGAATGATTTTATTAAAAAACAGATTGTGCCAGTCGATTTTTCGTCGTAAAAAACCCCCAGTTACCAATTTATAGCCAATTTCATGTCGCAAAAATTTTTTTTTGTTGGAAATTCTGAAGCAAGGGGTAGGTATGGAAATATTTCGCGAATTAAATTGCTCTCTGTTATCTCCCTTAATGCTTGGAAATATGAACTCAAAATTCACATCTACATGTAAAATGTTCCCCTGAATCGATTGGTGAAGACTAGAACGTTCTATCTCTCCGATTAGTCGAGTTATGGATACATAAAGTTTCAGAAATTGGATTTTCGAATATTTCCACGATTTAATTTGCTCTCTGCTATCTCCCTTAGTGGTTGGGAATTTAAACTCAAGATTCATATCTATATGTAAAATGTTCCCCTGAATCGATTGGTGAAGACTAGAACGTTCCATCTTACCAATTAGTCGAGTTATGAGTATTTTTGGTTTAATAAAGTGGATTTTCGAAAATTCCATTACGTTATTTGAAGGCGAATGAATGATTTTATTAAAAAACAGATTGTGCCAGTCGATTTTTCGTCGCAAAAAACCCCCGGTTACCAATTTATAGCCAAATTCATGTCGCAAAATTTTTTTTTGTTGGAAATTTTGAAGCAAGGGGTAGGTATGGAAATATTTCGCGAATTAAATTGCTCTCCGTTATCTCCCTTAATGCTTGGAAATATGAACTCAAAATTCACATCTACATGTAAAATGTTCCCCTGAATCGATTGGTGAAGACTAGAACGTTCTATCTCTCCGATTAGTCGAGTTATGGATACATAAAGTTTCAGAAATTGGATTTTCGAATATTTCCACGATTTAATTTGCTCTCTGCTATCTCCCTTAGTGGTTGGGAATTTAAACTCAAGATTCATATCTATATGTAAAATGTTCCCCTGAATCGATTGGTGAAGACTAGAACGTTCCATCTTTCCAATTAGTCGAGTTATGAGTATTTTTGGTTTAATAAAGTGGATTTTCGAAAATTCCATTACGTTATTTGAAGGCGAATGAATGATTTTATTAAAAAACAGATTGTGCCACTCGATTTTTCGTCGTAAAAAACCCCCGGTTACCAATTTATAGCCAATTTCATGTCGCAAAAATTTTTTTTTTTGGAAATTCTGAAGCAAGGGGTAGGTATGGAAATATTTCGCGAATTAAATTGCTCTCTGTTATCTCCCTTAATGCTTGGAAATATGAACTCAAAATTCACATCTACATGTAAAATGTTTCCCTGAATCGATTGGTGAAGACTAGAACGTTCTATCTCTCCGATTAGTCGAGTTATGGATACATAAAGTTTCAGAAATTGGATTTTCGAATATTTCCACGATTTAATTTGCTCTCTGCTATCTCCCTTATGGGTTGGAAATTTAAACTCAAGATTCATATCTATATGTAAAATGTTCCCCTGAATCGATTGGTGAAGACTAGATCGTTCCATCTTTCCAATTAGTCGAGTTATGAGTATTTTTGGTTTAAAAAAGTGGATTTTCGAAAATTCCATTACGTTATTTGAAGGCGAATGAATGATTTTATTAAAAAACAGATTGTGCCAGTCGATTTTTCGTCGCAAAAAACCCCCGGTTACCAATTTATAGCCAAATTCATGTCGCAAAATTTTTTTTTTGTTGGAAATTTTGAAGCAAGGGGTAGGTATGGAAATATTTCGCGATTTAATTTGCTCTCTGCTATCTCCCTTAATGCTTGGAAATATGAACTCAAAATTCACATCTACATGTAAAATGTTCCCCTAAATCGATTGGTGAAGACTAGAACGTTCTATCTCTCCGATTAGTCGAGTTTTGGATACATAAAGTTTCAGAAATTGGATTTTCGAATATTTTCACGATTTAATTTGCTCTCTGCTATCTCCCTTAGTGGTTGGGAATTTAAACTCAAGATTCATATCTATATGTAAAATGTTCCCCTGAATCGATTGGTGAAGACTAGAACGTTCCATCTTTCCAATTAGTCGAGTTATGAGTATTTTTGGTTTAATAAAGTGGATTTTCGAAAATTCCATTACGTTATTTGAAGGCGAATGAATGATTTTATTTAAAAACAGATTGTGCCAGTCGATTTTTCGTCGTAAAAAACCCCCGGTTACCAATTTATAGCCAATTTCATGTCGCAAAAATTTTTTTTTGTTGGAAATTCTGAAGCAAGGGGTAGGTATGGAAATATTTCGCGAATTAAATTGCTCTCTGTTATCTCCCTTAATGCTTGGAAATATGAACTCAAAATTCACATCTACATGTAAAATGTTCCCCTGAATCGATTGGTGAAGACTAGAACGTTCTATCTATCCGATTAGTCGAGTTATGGATACATAAAGTTTCAGAAATTGGATTTTCGAATATTTCCACGATTTAATTTGCTCTCTGCTATCTCCCTTAGTGGTTGGGAATTTAAACTCAAGATTCATATCTATATGTAAAATGTTCCCCTGAATCGATTGGTGAAGACTAGAACGTTCCATCTTTCCAATTAGTCGAGTTATGAGTACTTTTGGTTTAATAAAGTGGATTTTCGAAAATTCCATTACGTTATTTGAAGGCGAATGAATGATTTTATTAAAAAACAGATTGTGCCAGTCGCTTTTTCGTCGTAAAAAACCCCCAGTTACCAATTTATAGCCAATTTCATGTCGCAAAAATTTTTTTTTGTTGGAAATTCTGAAGCAAGGGGTAGGTATGGAAATATTTCGCGAATTAAATTGCTCTCTGTTATCTCCCTTAATGCTTGGAAATATGAACTCAAAATTCACATCTACATGTAAAATGTTCCCCTGAATCGATTGGTGAAGACTAGAACGTTCTATCTCTCCGATTAGTCGAGTTATGGATACATAAAGTTTCAGAAATTGGATTTTCGAATATTTCCACGATTTAATTTGCTCTCTGCTATCTCCCTTAGTGGTTGGGAATTTAAACTCAAGATTCATATCTATATGTAAAATGTTCCCCTGAATCGATTGGTGAAGACTAGAACGTTCCATCTTACCAATTAGTCGAGTTATGAGTATTTTTGGTTTAATAAAGTGGATTTTCGAAAATTCCATTACGTTATTTGAAGGCGAATGAATGATTTTATTAAAAAACAGATTGTGCCAGTCGATTTTTCGTCGCAAAAAACCCCCGGTTACCAATTTATAGCCAAATTCATGTCGCAAAATTTTTTTTTGTTGGAAATTTTGAAGCAAGGGGTAGGTATGGAAATATTTCGCGAATTAAATTGCTCTCCGTTATCTCCCTTAATGCTTGGAAATATGAACTCAAAATTCACATCTACATGTAAAATGTTCCCCTGAATCGATTGGTGAAGACTAGAACGTTCTATCTCTCCGATTAGTCGAGTTATGGATACATAAAGTTTCAGAAATTGGATTTTCGAATATTTCCACGATTTAATTTGCTCTCTGCTATCTCCCTTAGTGGTTGGGAATTTAAACTCAAGATTCATATCTATATGTAAAATGTTCCCCTGAATCGATTGGTGAAGACTAGAACGTTCCATCTTTCCAATTAGTCGAGTTATGAGTATTTTTGGTTTAATAAAGTGGATTTTCGAAAATTCCATTACGTTATTTGAAGGCGAATGAATGATTTTATTAAAAAACAGATTGTGCCACTCGATTTTTCGTCGTAAAAAACCCCCGGTTACCAATTTATAGCCAATTTCATGTCGCAAAAATTTTTTTTTGTTGGAAATTCTGAAGCAAGGGGTAGGTATGGAAATATTTCGCGAATTAAATTGCTCTCTGTTATCTCCCTTAATGCTTGGAAATATGAACTCAAAATTCACATCTACATGTAAAATGTTTCCCTGAATCGATTGGTGAAGACTAGAACGTTCTATCTCTCCGATTAGTCGAGTTATGGATACATAAAGTTTCAGAAATTGGATTTTCGAATATTTCCACGATTTAATTTGCTCTCTGCTATCTCCCTTATGGGTTGGAAATTTAAACTCAAGATTCATATCTATATGTAAAATGTTCCCCTGGATCGATTGGTGAAGACTAGATCGTTCCATCTTTCCAATTAGTCGAGTTATGAGTATTTTTGGTTTAAAAAAGTGGATTTTCGAAAATTCCATTACGTTATTTGAAGGCGAATGAATGATTTTATTAAAAAACAGATTGTGCTTGGAAATATGAACTCAAAATTCACATCTACATGTAAAATGTTCCCCTGAATCGATTGATGAAGACTAGAACGTTCTATCTATCCGATTAGTCGAGTTATGGATACATAAAGTTTCAGAAATTGGATTTTCGAATATTTCCACGATTTAATTTGCTCTCTGCTATCTCCCTTAATGCTTGGAAATATGAACTCAAAATTCACATCTACATGTAAAATGTTCCCCTGAATCGATTGGTGAAGACTAGAACGTTCTATCTCTCCGATTAGTCGAGTTATGGATACATAAAGTTTCAGAAATTGGATTTTCGAATATTTTCACGATTTAATTTGCTTTCTGCTATCTCCCTTAGGGGTTGGAAATTTAAACTCAAGATTCATATCTATATGTAAAATGTTCCCCTGAATCGATTGGTGAAGACTAGAACGTTCCATCTTTCCAATTAGTCGAGTTATGAGTATTTTTGGTTTAATAAAGTGGATTTTCGAAAATTCCATTACGTTATTTGAAGGCGAATGAATGATTTTATTTAAAAACAGATTGTGCCAGTCGATTTTTCGTCGTAAAAAACCCCCGGTTACCAATTTATAGCCAATTTCATGTCGCAAAAATTTTTTTTTGTTGGAAATTCTGAAGCAAGGGGTAGGTATGGAAATATTTCGCGAATTAAATTGCTCTCTGTTATCTCCCTTAATGCTTGGAAATATGAACTCAAAATTCACATCTACATGTAAAATGTTCCCCTGAATCGATTGGTGAAGACTAGAACGTTCTATCTCTCCGATTAGTCGAGTTATGGATACATAAAGTTTCAGAAATTGGATTTTCGAATATTTCCACGATTTAATTTGCTCTCTGCTATCTCCCTTAGTGGTTGGGAATTTAAACTCAAGATTCATATCTATATGTAAAATGTTCCCCTGAATCGATTGGTGAAGACTAGAACGTTCCATCTTTCCAATTAGTCGAGTTATGAGTACTTTTGGTTTAATAAAGTGGATTTTCGAAAATTCCATTACGTTATTTGAAGGCGAATGAATGATTTTATTAAAAAACAGATTGTGCCAGTCGATTTTTCGTCGTAAAAAACCCCCGGTTACCAATTTATAGCCAATTTCATGTCGCAAAAATTTTTTTTTGTTGGAAATTCTGAAGCAAGGGGTAGGTATGGAAATATTTCGCGAATTAAATTGCTCTCTGTTATCTCCCTTAATGCTTGGAAATATGAACTCAAAATTCACATCTACATGTAAAATGTTCCCCTGAATCGATTGGTGAAGACTAGAACGTTCTATCTCTCCGATTAGTCGAGTTATGGATACATAAAGTTTCAGAAATTGGATTTTCGAATATTTCCACGATTTAATTTGCTCTCTGCTATCTCCCTTAGTGGTTGGGAATTTAAACTCAAGATTCATATCTATATGTAAAATGTTCCCCTGAATCGATTGGTGAAGACTAGAACGTTCCATCTTACCAATTAGTCGAGTTATGAGTATTTTTGGTTTAATAAAGTGGATTTTCGAAAATTCCATTACGTTATTTGAAGGCGAATGAATGATTTTATTAAAAAACAGATTGTGCCAGTCGATTTTTCGTCGCAAAAAACCCCCGGTTACCAATTTATAGCCAAATTCATGTCGCAAAATTTTTTTTTGTTGGAAATTTTGAAGCAAGGGGTAGGTATGGAAATATTTCGCGAATTAAATTGCTCTCCGTTATCTCCCTTAATGCTTGGAAATATGAACTCAAAATTCACATCTACATGTAAAATGTTCCCCTGAATCGATTGGTGAAGACTAGAACGTTCTATCTCTCCGATTAGTCGAGTTATGGATACATAAAGTTTCAGAAATTGGATTTTCGAATATTTCCACGATTTAATTTGCTCTCTGCTATCTCCCTTAGTGGTTGGGAATTTAAACTCAAGATTCATATCTATATGTAAAATGTTCCCCTGAATCGATTGGTGAAGACTAGAACGTTCCATCTTTCCAATTAGTCGAGTTATGAGTATTTTTGGTTTAATAAAGTGGATTTTCGAAAATTCCATTACGTTATTTGAAGGCGAATGAATGATTTTATTAAAAAACAGATTGTGCCACTCGATTTTTCGTCGTAAAAAACCCCCGGTTACCAATTTATAGCCAATTTCATGTCGCAAAAATTTTTTTTTGTTGGAAATTTTGAAGCAAGGGGTAGGTATGGAAATATTTCGCGAATTAAATTGCTCTCTGTTATCTCCCTTAATGCTTGGAAATATGAACTCAAAATTCACATCTACATGTAAAATGTTCCCCTGAATCGATTGGTGAAGACTAGAACGTTCTATCTCTCCGATTAGTCGAGTTATGGATACATAAAGTTTCAGAAATTGGATTTTCGAATATTTCCACGATTTAATTTGCTCTCTGCTATCTCCCTTAATGCTTGGAAATATGAACTCAAAATTCACATCTACATGTAAAATGTTCCCCTAAATCGATTGGTGAAGACTAGAACGTTCTATCTCTCCGATTAGTCGAGTTATGGATACATAAAGTTTCAGAAATTGAATTTTCGAATATTTTCACGATTTAATTTGCTCTCTGCTATCTCCCTTAATGCTTGGAAATATGAACTCAAAATTCACATCTACATGTAAAATGTTCCCCTGAATCGATTGGTGAAGACTAGAACGTTCTATCTCTCCGATTAGTCGAGTTATGGATACATAAAGTTTCAGAAATTGGATTTTCGAATATTTTCACGATTTAATTTGCTCTCTGCTATCTCCCTTAGTGGTTGGGAATTTAAACTCAAGATTCATATCTATATGTAAAATGTTCCCCTGAATCGATTGGTGAAGACTAGAACGTTCCATCTTTCCAATTAGTCGAGTTATGAGTATTTTTGGTTTAATAAAGTGGATTTTCGAAAATTCCATTACGTTATTTGAAGGCGAATGAATGATTTTATTAAAAAACAGATTGTGCCAGTCGATTTTTCGTCGCAAAAAACCCCCGGTTACCAATTTATAGCCAAATTCATGTCGCAAAATTTTTTTTTTGTTGGGAATTTTGAAGCAAGGGGTAGGTATGGAAATATTTCGCGAATTAAATTGCTCTCCGTTATCTCCCTTAATGCTTGGAAATATGAACTCAAAATTCACATCTACATGTAAAATGTTCCCCTGAATCGATTGGTGAAGACTAGAACGTTCTATCTCTCCGATTAGTCGAGTTATGGATACATAAAGTTTCAGAAATTGGATTTTCGAATATTTTCACGATTTAATTTGCTCTCTGCTATCTCCCTTATGGGTTGGAAATTTAAACTCAAGATTCATATCTATATGTAAAATGTTCCCCTGAATCGATTGGTGAAGACTAGATCGTTCCATCTTTCCAATTAGTCGAGTTATGAGTATTTTTGGTTTAAAAAAGTGGATTTTCGAAAATTCCATTACGTTATTTGAAGGCGAATGAATGATTTTATTAAAAAACAGATTGTGCCAGTCGATTTTTCGTCGCAAAAAACCCCCGGTTACCAATTTATAGCCAAATTCATGTCGCAAAATTTTTTTTTTGTTGGAAATTTTGAAGCAAGGGGTAGGTATGGAAATATTTCGCGATTTAATTTGCTCTCTGCTATCTCCCTTAATGCTTGGAAATATGAACTCAAAATTCACATCTACATGTAAAATGTTCCCCTAAATCGATTGGTGAAGACTAGAACGTTCTATCTCTCCGATTAGTCGAGTTATGGATACATAAAGTTTCAGAAATTGGATTTTCGAATATTTTCACGATTTAATTTGCTCTCTGCTATCTCCCTTAGTGGTTGGGAATTTAAACTCAAGATTCATATCTATATGTAAAATGTTCCCCTGAATCGATTGGTGAAGACTAGAACGTTCCATCTTTCCAATTAGTCGAGTTATGAGTATTTTTGGTTTAATAAAGTGGATTTTCGAAAATTCCATTACGTTATTTGAAGGCGAATGAATGATTTTATTTAAAAACAGATTGTGCCAGTCGATTTTTCGTCGTAAAAAACCCCCGGTTACCAATTTATAGCCAATTTCATGTCGCAAAAATTTTTTTTTGTTGGAAATTCTGAAGCAAGGGGTAGGTATGGAAATATTTCGCGAATTAAATTGCTCTCTGTTATCTCCCTTAATGCTTGGAAATATGAACTCAAAATTCACATCTACATGTAAAATGTTCCCCTGAATCGATTGGTGAAGACTAGAACGTTCTATCTCTCCGATTAGTCGAGTTATGGATACATAAAGTTTCAGAAATTGGATTTTCGAATATTTCCACGATTTAATTTGCTCTCTGCTATCTCCCTTAGTGGTTGGGAATTTAAACTCAAGATTCATATCTATATGTAAAATGTTCCCCTGAATCGATTGGTGAAGACTAGAACGTTCCATCTTTCCAATTAGTCGAGTTATGAGTACTTTTGGTTTAATAAAGTGGATTTTCGAAAATTCCATTACGTTATTTGAAGGCGAATGAATGATTTTATTAAAAAACAGATTGTGCCAGTCGATTTTTCGTCGTAAAAAACCCCCGGTTACCAATTTATAGCCAATTTCATGTCGCAAAAATTTTTTTTTGTTGGAAATTCTGAAGCAAGGGGTAGGTATGGAAATATTTCGCGAATTAAATTGCTCTCTGTTATCTCCCTTAATGCTTGGAAATATGAACTCAAAATTCACATCTACATGTAAAATGTTCCCCTGAATCGATTGGTGAAGACTAGAACGTTCTATCTCTCCGATTAGTCGAGTTATGGATACATAAAGTTTCAGAAATTGGATTTTCGAATATTTCCACGATTTAATTTGCTCTCTGCTATCTCCCTTAGTGGTTGGGAATTTAAACTCAAGATTCATATCTATATGTAAAATGTTCCCCTGAATCGATTGGTGAAGACTAGAACGTTCCATCTTACCAATTAGTCGAGTTATGAGTATTTTTGGTTTAATAAAGTGGATTTTCGAAAATTCCATTACGTTATTTGAAGGCGAATGAATGATTTTATTAAAAAACAGATTGTGCCAGTCGATTTTTCGTCGCAAAAAACCCCCGGTTACCAATTTATAGCCAAATTCATGTCGCAAAATTTTTTTTTGTTGGAAATTTTGAAGCAAGGGGTAGGTATGGAAATATTTCGCGAATTAAATTGCTCTCCGTTATCTCCCTTAATGCTTGGAAATATGAACTCAAAATTCACATCTACATGTAAAATGTTCCCCTGAATCGATTGGTGAAGACTAGAACGTTCTATCTCTCCGATTAGTCGAGTTATGGATACATAAAGTTTCAGAAATTGGATTTTCGAATATTTCCACGATTTAATTTGCTCTCTGCTATCTCCCTTAGTGGTTGGGAATTTAAACTCAAGATTCATATCTATATGTAAAATGTTCCCCTGAATCGATTGGTGAAGACTAGAACGTTCCATCTTTCCAATTAGTCGAGTTATGAGTATTTTTGGTTTAATAAAGTGGATTTTCGAAAATTCCATTACGTTATTTGAAGGCGAATGAATGATTTTATTAAAAAACAGATTGTGCCAGTCGATTTTTCGTCGTAAAAAACCCCCGGTTACCAATTTATAGCCAATTTCATGTCGCAAAAATTTTTTTTTGTTGGAAATTCTGAAGCAAGGGGTAGGTATGGAAATATTTCGCGAATTAAATTGCTCTCTGTTATCTCCCTTAATGCTTGGAAATATGAACTCAAAATTCACATCTACATGTAAAATGTTCCCCTGAATCGATTGGTGAAGACTAGAACGTTCTATCTCTCCGATTAGTCGAGTTATGGATACATAAAGTTTCAGAAATTGGATTTTCGAATATTTCCACGATTTAATTTGCTCTCTGCTATCTCCCTTAGTGGTTGGGAATTTAAACTCAAGATTCATATCTATATGTAAAATGTTCCCCTGAATCGATTGGTGAAGACTAGAACGTTCCATCTTACCAATTAGTCGAGTTATGAGTATTTTTGGTTTAATAAAGTGGATTTTCGAAAATTCCATTACGTTATTTGAAGGCGAATGAATGATTTTATTAAAAAACAGATTGTGCCAGTCGATTTTTCGTCGTAAAAAACCCCCGGTTACCAATTTATAGCCAATTTCATGTCGCAAAAATTTTTTTTTGTTGGAAATTTTGAAGCAAGGGGTAGGTATGGAAATATTTCGCGAATTAAATTGCTCTCCGTTATCTCCCTTAATGCTTGGAAATATGAACTCAAAATTCACATCTACATGTAAGATGTTCCCCTGAATCGATTGGTGAAGACTAGAACGTTCTATCTATCCGATTAGTCGAGTTATGGATACATAAAGTTTCAGAAATTGGATTTTCGAATATTTTCACGATTTAATTTGCTCTCTGCTATCTCCCTTAATGCTTGGAAATATGAACTCAAAATTCATATCTATATGTAAAATGTTCCCCTGAATCGATTGGTGAAGACTAGAACGTTCCATCTTTCCAATTAGTCGAGTTATGAGTATTTTTGGTTTAATAAAGTGGATTTTCGAAAATTCCATTACGTTATTTGAAGGCGAATGAATGATTTTATTAAAAAACAGATTGTGCCAGTCGATTTTTCGTCGCAAAAAACCCCCGGTTACCAATTTATAGCCAAATTCATGTCGCAAAATTTTTTTTTTGTTGGAAATTTTGAAGCAAGGGGTAGGTATGGAAATATTTCGCGATTTAATTTGCTCTCTGCTATCTCCCTTAATGCTTGGAAATATGAACTCAAAATTCACATCTACATGTAAAATGTTCCCCTAAATCGATTGGTGAAGACTAGAACGTTCTATCTCTCCGATTAGTCGAGTTTTGGATACATAAAGTTTCAGAAATTGGATTTTCGAATATTTTCACGATTTAATTTGCTCTCTGCTATCTCCCTTAGTGGTTGGGAATTTAAACTCAAGATTCATATCTATATGTAAAATGTTCCCCTGAATCGATTGGTGAAGACTAGAACGTTCCATCTTTCCAATTAGTCGAGTTATGAGTATTTTTGGTTTAATAAAGTGGATTTTCGAAAATTCCATTACGTTATTTGAAGGCGAATGAATGATTTTATTTAAAAACAGATTGTGCCAGTCGATTTTTCGTCGTAAAAAACCCCCGGTTACCAATTTATAGCCAATTTCATGTCGCAAAAATTTTTTTTTGTTGGAAATTCTGAAGCAAGGGGTAGGTATGGAAATATTTCGCGAATTAAATTGCTCTCTGTTATCTCCCTTAATGCTTGGAAATATGAACTCAAAATTCACATCTACATGTAAAATGTTCCCCTGAATCGATTGGTGAAGACTAGAACGTTCTATCTCTCCGATTAGTCGAGTTATGGATACATAAAGTTTCAGAAATTGGATTTTCGAATATTTCCACGATTTAATTTGCTCTCTGCTATCTCCCTTAGTGGTTGGGAATTTAAACTCAAGATTCATATCTATATGTAAAATGTTCCCCTGAATCGATTGGTGAAGACTAGAACGTTCCATCTTTCCAATTAGTCGAGTTATGAGTACTTTTGGTTTAATAAAGTGGATTTTCGAAAATTCCATTACGTTATTTGAAGGCGAATGAATGATTTTATTAAAAAACAGATTGTGCCAGTCGATTTTTCGTCGTAAAAAACCCCCGGTTACCAATTTATAGCCAATTTCATGTCGCAAAAATTTTTTTTTGTTGGAAATTCTGAAGCAAGGGGTAGGTATGGAAATATTTCGCGAATTAAATTGCTCTCTGTTATCTCCCTTAATGCTTGGAAATATGAACTCAAAATTCACATCTACATGTAAAATGTTCCCCTGAATCGATTGGTGAAGACTAGAACGTTCTATCTCTCCGATTAGTCGAGTTATGGATACATAAAGTTTCAGAAATTGGATTTTCGAATATTTCCACGATTTAATTTGCTCTCTGCTATCTCCCTTAGTGGTTGGGAATTTAAACTCAAGATTCATATCTATATGTAAAATGTTCCCCTGAATCGATTGGTGAAGACTAGAACGTTCCATCTTTCCAATTAGTCGAGTTATGAGTATTTTTGGTTTAATAAAGTGGATTTTCGAAAATTCCATTACGTTATTTGAAGGCGAATGAATGATTTTATTAAAAAACAGATTGTGCCAGTCGATTTTTCGTCGTAAAAAACCCCCGGTTACCAATTTATAGCCAATTTCATGTCGCAAAAATTTTTTTTTGTTGGAAATTCTGAAGCAAGGGGTAGGTATGGAAATATTTCGCGAATTAAATTGCTCTCTGTTATCTCCCTTAATGCTTGGAAATATGAACTCAAAATTCACATCTACATGTAAAATGTTCCCCTGAATCGATTGGTGAAGACTAGAACGTTCTATCTCTCCGATTAGTCGAGTTATGGATACATAAAGTTTCAGAAATTGGATTTTCGAATATTTCCACGATTTAATTTGCTCTCTGCTATCTCCCTTAGTGGTTGGGAATTTAAACTCAAGATTCATATCTATATGTAAAATGTTCCCCTGAATCGATTGGTGAAGACTAGAACGTTCCATCTTACCAATTAGTCGAGTTATGAGTATTTTTGGTTTAATAAAGTGGATTTTCGAAAATTCCATTACGTTATTTGAAGGCGAATGAATGATTTTATTAAAAAACAGATTGTGCCAGTCGATTTTTCGTCGTAAAAAACCCCCGGTTACCAATTTATAGCCAATTTCATGTCGCAAAAAATTTTTTTTGTTGGAAATTTTGAAGCAAGGGGTAGGTATGGAAATATTTCGCGAATTAAATTGCTCTCCGTTATCTCCCTTAATGCTTGGAAATATGAACTCAAAATTCACATCTACATGTAAGATGTTCCCCTGAATCGATTGGTGAAGACTAGAACGTTCTATCTATCCGATTAGTCGAGTTATGGATACATAAAGTTTCAGAAATTGGATTTTCGAATATTTCCACGATTTAATTTGCTCTCTGCTATCTCCCTTAATGCTTGGAAATATGAACTCAAAATTCACATCTACATGTAAAATGTTCCCCTGAATCGATTGAAGAAGACTAGAACGTTCTATCTCTCCGATTAGTCGAGTTATGGATACATAAAGTTTCAGAAATTGGATTTTCGAATATTTTCACGATTTAATTTGCTCTCTGCTATCTCCCTTAGGGGTTGGAAATTTAAACTCAAGATTCATATCTATATGTAAAATGTTCCCCTGAATCGATTGGTGAAGACTAGAACGTTCTATCTCTCCGATTAGTCGAGTTATGGATACATAAAGTTTCAGAAATTGGATTTTCGAATATTTCCACGATTTAATTTGCTCTCTGCTATCTCCCTTAATGCTTGGAAATATGAACTCAAAATTCACATCTACATGTAAAATGTTCCCCTGAATCGATTGATGAAGACTAGAACGTTCTATCTCTCCGATTAGTCGAGTTATGGATACATAAAGTTTCAGAAATTGGATTTTCGAATATTTCCACGATTTAATTTGCTCTCTGCTATCTCCCTTAGTGGTTGGGAATTTAAACTCAAGATTCATATCTATATGTAAAATGTTCCCCTGAATCGATTGGTGAAGACTAGAACGTTCCATCTTTCCAATTAGTCGAGTTATGAGTATTTTTGGTTTAATAAAGTGGATTTTCGAAAATTCCATTACGTTATTTGAAGGCGAATGAATGATTTTATTAAAAAACAGATTGTGCCAATCGATTTTTCGTCGTAAAAAACCCCCGGTTACGAATTTATAGCCAATTTCATGTCGCAAAATTTTTTTTTTGTTGGAAATTTTGAAGCAAGGGGTAGGTATGGAAATATTTCGCGAATTAAATTGCTCTCCGTTATCTCCCTTAATGCTTGGAAATATGAACTCAAAATTCACATCTACATGTAAAATGTTCCCCTGAATCGATTGGTGAAGACTAGAACGTTCTATCTATCCGATTAGTCGAGTTATGGATACATAAAGTTTCAGAAATTGGATTTTCGAATATTTCCACGATTTAATTTGCTATCTCCCTTAATGCTTGGAAATATGAACTCAAAATTCACATCTACATGTAAAATGTTCCCCTAAATCGATTGGTGAAGACTAGAACGTTCTATCTCTCCGATTAGTCGAGTTATGAGTATTTTTGGTTTAATAAAGTGGATTTTCGAAAATTCCATTACGTTATTTGAAGGCGAATGAATGATTTTATTAAAAAACAGATTGTGCCAGTCGATTTTTCGTCGTAAAAAACCCCCGGTTACCAATTTATAGCCAATTTCATGTCGCAAAAATTTTTTTTTGTTGGAAATTTTGAAGCAAGGGGTAGGTATGGAAATATTTCGCGAATTAAATTGCTCTCTGTTATCTCCCTTAATGCTTGGAAATATGAACTCAAAATTCACATCTACATGTAAGATGTTCCCCTGAATCGATTGATGAAGACTAGAACGTTCTATCTCTCCGATTAGTCGAGTTATGGATACATAAAGTTTCAGAAATTGGATTTTCGAATATTTTCACGATTTAATTTGCTCTCTGCTATCTCCCTTAATGCTTGGAAATATGAACTCAAAATTCACATCTACATGTAAAATGTTCCCCTGAATCGATTGGTGAAGACTAGAACGTTCTATCTTTCCAATTAGTCGAGTTATGAGTATTTTTGGTTTAAAAAAGTGGATTTTCGAAAATTCCATTACGTTATTTGAAGGCGAATGAATGATTTTATTAAAAAACAGATTGTGCCAGTCGATTTTTCGTCGCAAAAAACCCCCGGTTACCAATTTATAGCCAAATTCATGTCGTAAAAATTTTTTTTTGTTGGAAATTTTGAAGCAAGGGGTAGGTATGGAAATATTTCGCGAATTAAATTGCTCTCCGTTATCTCCCTTAATGCTTGGAAATATGAACTCAAAATTCACATCTACATGTAAAATGTTCCCCTGAATCGATTGGTGAAGACTAGAACGTTCTATCTCTCCGATTAGTCGAGTTATGGATACATAAAGTTTCAGAAATTGGATTTTCGAATATTTTCACGATTTAATTTGCTCTCTGCTATCTCCCTTATGGGTTGGAAATTTAAACTCAAGATTCATATCTATATGTAAAATGTTCCCCTGAATCGATTGGTGAAGACTAGATCGTTCCATCTTTCCAATTAGTCGAGTTATGAGTATTTTTGGTTTAAAAAAGTGGATTTTCGAAAATTCCATTACGTTATTTGAAGGCGAATGAATGATTTTATTAAAAAACAGATTGTGCCAGTCGATTTTTCGTCGCAAAAAACCCCCGGTTACCAATTTATAGCCAAATTCATGTCGCAAAATTTTTTTTTTGTTGGAAATTTTGAAGCAAGGGGTAGGTATGGAAATATTTCGCGATTTAATTTGCTCTCTGCTATCTCCCTTAATGCTTGGAAATATGAACTCAAAATTCACATCTACATGTAAAATGTTCCCCTAAATCGATTGGTGAAGACTAGAACGTTCTATCTCTCCGATTAGTCGAGTTTTGGATACATAAAGTTTCAGAAATTGGATTTTCGAATATTTTCACGATTTAATTTGCTCTCTGCTATCTCCCTTAGTGGTTGGGAATTTAAACTCAAGATTCATATCTATATGTAAAATGTTCCCCTGAATCGATTGGTGAAGACTAGAACGTTCCATCTTTCCAATTAGTCGAGTTATGAGTATTTTTGGTTTAATAAAGTGGATTTTCGAAAATTCCATTACGTTATTTGAAGGCGAATGAATGATTTTATTTAAAAACAGATTGTGCCAGTCGATTTTTCGTCGTAAAAAACCCCCGGTTACCAATTTATAGCCAATTTCATGTCGCAAAAATTTTTTTTTGTTGGAAATTCTGAAGCAAGGGGTAGGTATGGAAATATTTCGCGAATTAAATTGCTCTCTGTTATCTCCCTTAATGCTTGGAAATATGAACTCAAAATTCACATCTACATGTAAAATGTTCCCCTGAATCGATTGGTGAAGACTAGAACGTTCTATCTCTCCGATTAGTCGAGTTATGGATACATAAAGTTTCAGAAATTGGATTTTCGAATATTTCCACGATTTAATTTGCTCTCTGCTATCTCCCTTAGTGGTTGGGAATTTAAACTCAAGATTCATATCTATATGTAAAATGTTCCCCTGAATCGATTGGTGAAGACTAGAACGTTCCATCTTTCCAATTAGTCGAGTTATGAGTACTTTTGGTTTAATAAAGTGGATTTTCGAAAATTCCATTACGTTATTTGAAGGCGAATGAATGATTTTATTAAAAAACAGATTGTGCCAGTCGATTTTTCGTCGTAAAAAACCCCCGGTTACCAATTTATAGCCAATTTCATGTCGCAAAAATTTTTTTTTGTTGGAAATTCTGAAGCAAGGGGTAGGTATGGAAATATTTCGCGAATTAAATTGCTCTCTGTTATCTCCCTTAATGCTTGGAAATATGAACTCAAAATTCACATCTACATGTAAAATGTTCCCCTGAATCGATTGGTGAAGACTAGAACGTTCTATCTCTCCGATTAGTCGAGTTATGGATACATAAAGTTTCAGAAATTGGATTTTCGAATATTTCCACGATTTAATTTGCTCTCTGCTATCTCCCTTAGTGGTTGGGAATTTAAACTCAAGATTCATATCTATATGTAAAATGTTCCCCTGAATCGATTGGTGAAGACTAGAACGTTCCATCTTTCCAATTAGTCGAGTTATGAGTATTTTTGGTTTAATAAAGTGGATTTTCGAAAATTCCATTACGTTATTTGAAGGCGAATGAATGATTTTATTAAAAAACAGATTGTGCCAGTCGATTTTTCGTCGTAAAAAACCCCCGGTTACCAATTTATAGCCAATTTCATGTCGCAAAAATTTTTTTTTGTTGGAAATTCTGAAGCAAGGGGTAGGTATGGAAATATTTCGCGAATTAAATTGCTCTCTGTTATCTCCCTTAATGCTTGGAAATATGAACTCAAAATTCACATCTACATGTAAAATGTTCCCCTGAATCGATTGGTGAAGACTAGAACGTTCTATCTCTCCGATTAGTCGAGTTATGGATACATAAAGTTTCAGAAATTGGATTTTCGAATATTTCCACGATTTAATTTGCTCTCTGCTATCTCCCTTAGTGGTTGGGAATTTAAACTCAAGATTCATATCTATATGTAAAATGTTCCCCTGAATCGATTGGTGAAGACTAGAACGTTCCATCTTACCAATTAGTCGAGTTATGAGTATTTTTGGTTTAATAAAGTGGATTTTCGAAAATTCCATTACGTTATTTGAAGGCGAATGAATGATTTTATTAAAAAACAGATTGTGCCAGTCGATTTTTCGTCGTAAAAAACCCCCGGTTACCAATTTATAGCCAATTTCATGTCGCAAAAAATTTTTTTTGTTGGAAATTTTGAAGCAAGGGGTAGGTATGGAAATATTTCGCGAATTAAATTGCTCTCCGTTATCTCCCTTAATGCTTGGAAATATGAACTCAAAATTCACATCTACATGTAAGATGTTCCCCTGAATCGATTGGTGAAGACTAGAACGTTCTATCTATCCGATTAGTCGAGTTATGGATACATAAAGTTTCAGAAATTGGATTTTCGAATATTTCCACGATTTAATTTGCTCTCTGCTATCTCCCTTAATGCTTGGAAATATGAACTCAAAATTCACATCTACATGTAAAATGTTCCCCTGAATCGATTGAAGAAGACTAGAACGTTCTATCTCTCCGATTAGTCGAGTTATGGATACATAAAGTTTCAGAAATTGGATTTTCGAATATTTTCACGATTTAATTTGCTCTCTGCTATCTCCCTTAGGGGTTGGAAATTTAAACTCAAGATTCATATCTATATGTAAAATGTTCCCCTGAATCGATTGGTGAAGACTAGAACGTTCTATCTCTCCGATTAGTCGAGTTATGGATACATAAAGTTTCAGAAATTGGATTTTCGAATATTTCCACGATTTAATTTGCTCTCTGCTATCTCCCTTAATGCTTGGAAATATGAACTCAAAATTCACATCTACATGTAAAATGTTCCCCTGAATCGATTGATGAAGACTAGAACGTTCTATCTCTCCGATTAGTCGAGTTATGGATACATAAAGTTTCAGAAATTGGATTTTCGAATATTTCCACGATTTAATTTGCTCTCTGCTATCTCCCTTAGTGGTTGGGAATTTAAACTCAAGATTCATATCTATATGTAAAATGTTCCCCTGAATCGATTGGTGAAGACTAGAACGTTCCATCTTTCCAATTAGTCGAGTTATGAGTATTTTTGGTTTAATAAAGTGGATTTTCGAAAATTCCATTACGTTATTTGAAGGCGAATGAATGATTTTATTAAAAAACAGATTGTGCCAGTCGATTTTTCGTCGTAAAAAACCCCCGGTTACGAATTTATAGCCAATTTCATGTCGCAAAATTTTTTTTTTGTTGGAAATTTTGAAGCAAGGGGTAGGTATGGAAATATTTCGCGAATTAAATTGCTCTCCGTTATCTCCCTTAATGCTTGGAAATATGAACTCAAAATTCACATCTACATGTAAAATGTTCCCCTGAATCGATTGGTGAAGACTAGAACGTTCTATCTATCCGATTAGTCGAGTTATGGATACATAAAGTTTCAGAAATTGGATTTTCGAATATTTCCACGATTTAATTTGCTATCTCCCTTAATGCTTGGAAATATGAACTCAAAATTCACATCTACATGTAAAATGTTCCCCTAAATCGATTGGTGAAGACTAGAACGTTCTATCTCTCCGATTAGTCGAGTTATGAGTATTTTTGGTTTAATAAAGTGGATTTTCGAAAATTCCATTACGTTATTTGAAGGCGAATGAATGATTTTATTAAAAAACAGATTGTGCCAGTCGATTTTTCGTCGTAAAAAACCCCCGGTTACCAATTTATAGCCAATTTCATGTCGCAAAAATTTTTTTTTGTTGGAAATTTTGAAGCAAGGGGTAGGTATGGAAATATTTCGCGAATTAAATTGCTCTCTGTTATCTCCCTTAATGCTTGGAAATATGAACTCAAAATTCACATCTACATGTAAGATGTTCCCCTGAATCGATTGATGAAGACTAGAACGTTCTATCTCTCCGATTAGTCGAGTTATGGATACATAAAGTTTCAGAAATTGGATTTTCGAATATTTTCACGATTTAATTTGCTCTCTGCTATCTCCCTTAATGCTTGGAAATATGAACTCAAAATTCACATCTACATGTAAAATGTTCCCCTGAATCGATTGGTGAAGACTAGAACGTTCTATCTTTCCAATTAGTCGAGTTATGAGTATTTTTGGTTTAAAAAAGTGGATTTTCGAAAATTCCATTACGTTATTTGAAGGCGAATGAATGATTTTATTAAAAAACAGATTGTGCCAGTCGATTTTTCGTCGCAAAAAACCCCCGGTTACCAATTTATAGCCAAATTCATGTCGTAAAAATTTTTTTTTGTTGGAAATTTTGAAGCAAGGGGTAGGTATGGAAATATTTCGCGAATTAAATTGCTCTCTGCTATCTCCCTTAATGCTTGGAAATATGAACTCAAAATTCACATCTACATGTAAAATGTTCCCCTGAATCGATTGGTGAAGACTAGAACGTTCTATCTATCCGATTAGTCGAGTTATGGATACATAAAGTTTCAGAAATTGGATTTTCGAATATTTTCACGATTTAATTTGCTCTCTGCTATCTCCCTTAATGCTTGTAAATATGAACTCAAAATTCACATCTACATGTAAAATGTTCCCCTGAATCGATTGGTGAAGACTAGAACGTTCCATCTTTCCAATTAGTCGAGTTATGAGTATTTTTGGTTTAATAAAGTGGATTTTCGAAAATTCCATTACGTTATTTGAAGGCGAATGAATGATTTTATTGAAAAACAGATTGTGCCAGTCGATTTTTCGTCGTAAAAAACCCCCGGTTACCAATTTATAGCCAATTTCATGTCGCAAAAATTTTTTTTTGTTGGGAATTTTGAATTTGAATTTGGAAATATTTCGCGAATTAAATTGCTCTCTGTTATCTCCCTTAATGCTTGGAAATATGAACTCAAAATTCACATCTACATGTAAAATGTTCCCCTGAATCGATTGGTGAAGACTAGAACGTTCTATCTCTCCGATTAGTCGAGTTATGGATACATAAAGTTTCAGAAATTGGATTTTCGAATATTTTCACGATTTAATTTGCTCTCTGCTATCTCCCTTAATGGTTGGAAATTTAAACTCAAGATTCATATCTATATGTAAAATGTTCCCCTGAATCGATTGGTGAAGACTAGAACGTTCCATCTTTCCAATTAGTCGAGTTATGGATACATAAAGTTTCAGAAATTGGATTTTCGAATATTTTCACGATTTAATTTGCTCTCTGCTATTTCCCTTAGTGGTTGGAAATTTAAACTCAAGATTCATATCTATATGTAAAATGTTCCACTGAATCGATTGGTGAAGACTAGAACGTTCCATCTTTCCAATTAGTCGAGTTATGAGTATTTTTGGTTTAATAAAGTGGATTTTCGAAAATTCCATTACGTTATTTGAAGGCGAATGAATGATTTTATTCAAAAACAGATTGTGCCAGTCGATTTTTCGTCGCAAAAAACCCCCGGTTACAAATTTATAGCCAATTTCCAGTCGCAAAAATTTTTTTGGTAGGAAATTTCGAAGTAAGGGTATGGAAATAATTCGCAATTTAAACTGCTCTCTGTTATCTCCCATAATGCTTGGACTCAAAATTCATATCTATAGGTATGTAAAATGTTCCCCTGAACCCAATGGAGGAGACTAGAACGTTTTATTTGTCCAATTAGTCGAGGTATGGACACATGAAGTTTCAGAATGTGGATTTTAGAATATTTTCACTACTTTATCATTTATTATTCACACGACGGAAACACTTCAAGTTATGCTTTTGAAAAAATGTTTCCCAATTTGTAATTCTTTTGCAAATACTCTCCTGGAATTTCAGTTCAGTATTCATAGTTTTGTGGTATTTACAAGACTTTTATGTGGAAAACGCGTTTTTTCGAAAATTTCATTACACTTTTTCAATACGAAAGAATGATTTTATCAAAAAACTGACTGTTGCATTCATGTACCCGTATAAATTTCAAATAAATGGAAATATTTCGCTGTTTAATTGATGATATTTAGTTTTAAATTCGAATAATCGGTCATAAAATTAACACAAGCATTTTATTGAGTAGTTCAAGTTAAAAATAGTATGTATTAACATTGAAAGTACGCATTTAGAACAATTATCCCACTGTTCTCCGGAACTGGTGTTTGTAAACAACGAAATCTTATAACTCTCCTATTCACACCATTCGAGATTAATTGAAAACTAAGTTCGAATTACACAATCGTTAATATATACACACGTCGGGAACTGTTAAACGTTATTCGAACCATTTCCGGAATATAGAATGTAGTATATTTTGAAAAAAATCCTATAAAATACTATCAATTTCTTTGTGGTTATAATGAACCACCAAGTGGTCAGTACGCTATAATCCTATAGGTATTTTCGACACTAATCGCTAAATTTTATGTTAATCCTATAGGTATACTTTAACTAAAGTCAGTGTGATGACCATAAAATAAAGCAATGTTGTCAGATATATTTTCTAAAATTGTTAGGCTCGCTACGCAAATGTTCCTCTTACTTCAGTAAACTGTTAGTTCGTGATGTTATAAGAAAGCTAGTTTGGAAATATTTTTAAAAAAATACATAATGTAAACTTATTAGTAAACATTAAAATAAGTCGCTTGAAATTACTGAAAAAAGAAAAATTAATTAAAACCACTTTTTATATGTTACTATATTTAAGAAAATTTTGAAGAGTTGGCAACGATGTACACTGATTGTGCAGGTGGCTCAAGATTTCCGAACAATCCAATCATCAACTACAGTATTTATCGTAATATAACGAAATAGCCGAAGAATACTCACTTGGCCGTTTTATCATAAAAACTTCTTTGGTCTAGAAGTGTGTTCAGCCAACAATCCACTAGTTGTATTCAGTGTCGTGTGTGAATTTTGTTTTAAAGAACTATTTAATATAATATCTATTTCTTGGTTGAGTGAGTTTAGTGAATTGTTATAGGTATTTATAGGAAAGTGTAGGTGATCTATTTAAAACGTATGAGCCAGACATATCTTTATCTAACAAACAATCATCATTAAAAACCAAATAACTTACTCATTTTTCATCCAAACTTCAACAAATTATACATTTTCAGAAAGGGGAAGAGTTCAGCTATCAGATAGAATAAAAATATGTAGGGTGTTATTAAAAAAATAGACGATATTTGCGTTTAAAAATACCATTTTTTTAAAAACACCCTATATAAGATTTCACTAATTAAACATTTATACTGAAAAAACTTTATATAAAAAGAAATTGTTCCTCGAAAACCGCACCTCCCTATCGTTTCTGAGTTCAATGAATCGATATTTCACCCTTGAAAATCGACATTCGATTATTTCTCCATTTATCACCATGTTCACTCAATAGCCGTGAATGCCGTGATGTATAATATATGACTATCGTGGGATCATCTGTTCCTTGTGAGGAGCGCCTTTTATCAATTGCCGGCAATATCGCAAGTGATGAGCGGAACCGCTTTGATCGTGGCTTGGATTCCAGTAGACTTGACACTCTTGACAGACTGCTGTTTTTAAAAAGCTTAGATATTAAGCATTGGGAACTATAAGCTATATTATCTATTTTCTTAAATTTTCAATGTAACAAATACATTTAGAAAATAAATGTCTTCTTTTATACCTCATCTGATATATTGATATGGTAATGAAAATAATTGTTATTATCGAATTCCCTGAACTAAAAAAAACCTTGATTTTACTGATAAGAGATCCCAGAGATTGTTTATTATGGTATCTTTCTTGTTTTTCATAAAATGGATTTATATTTACATTGTAAATACAAACTTGAAAAAAAAATCGATTTTTTAGAAATCGATCTTTTAGACCTCGATTTTTTTATGAATCGATTCATCAGGTTACGATTTGAATCGATTTAAAAATCGATCTTTTTTGGAAAGAATCGCCATCCCTAGTTCCTGTTCATCAATGTTCTGTTCGGTATTATAAGCTACCATTCAACCGTGACTGCGTCATACATAGTTTTTGTACATTCGCAATGACTAACCACCGGTATTTTTAAAGCGGGTGGAATTGTCAACCCTTACTTTATTCAATATCAAATCTTTTTTATAAGATTGAATATTGTGAAATAAAATTATCATTTAAAAAACGTGTTGTCTATAAAAACTCGATTCAGAGAAAAAAAATACCTCAAAACACGTTTTTTCTTCAATCAAACATCAATAAAAAGCTTCCTGCAGTCAACTGATGGAATATGTTTGTATCGTCAGTTTTTTTTACCAAAAAAAGAAACAACGTGAGTTATTGAACTTTCTAAGTGGCTATTTCTGCAACAAGTGGGCGTTCGTCAAAAACGCTCTCAACTCAACTAACGATTTATTAATCTCGCTGTTATTTCCGAAAATATAGATTTTTTTATATAAGTAAACTGACATCTGTCAACCTTGTATGTAAAAATATAATTAATATAAACTTAGAGAGTCGGTTTAACGCGGAAAACCCAATTAAATTTCGGCTATCCTGATGGAAATGTATATTTTCCATTCGCACTGTTTCACAAAATCATTTATTATTCCCAGACACTTTAAACCCAGATAAATTAAAGTCGTTTTAGGAAAGGATAAATATTGTCATATTTGTTATTTAAAGATTAATAATACGGGGCGTTTCAAATTTCAGGTAAAAAACATCTTTACATTTATGTTCATTAAAATTTCAATCACAGTATTGGTACAGTTATTAAAATCAAATTAATAGTTCAAGAGATAATCAGTTTTGAAAAAATTTTGGTTAGAGAATTTTTTTTACGGCTAGTGTATGTAGGTATCTACTATTATTGTGAATAGTTCAACGATTAGGAACAGGAAGTAGCTCTCCACAGAAAAGTATCTCTATGTAATCTATTGTTTGTAACAATACACCATAAAATGTACACAGGTTATGTCAACTTGGACATTTTTAAGAATATTAGTAATATTTTTTTTAAATATGTAAAAGTTAGTTAAGATGAGTTTCCATGTTCGTTCTCAAAGTAATCAACTCACTTACTGGAAGTTTTGTTAAAAATATTTTTTATCCAAATGGTAACAAAGAATTTTATTAAAACATTATCGAAAGCTTGGGTTAGTAAAAAAGAGTATTTTTAACCAACCATACATTATTTTGGCAGTACCCCATAAAAAAGGTTTCAGTTTATTTTTAAATTTCTTTTTTATATACAGCTTGCGAGAAATCTTACCTCGACATACGATTTACACAAGTACGACAAGGATAATATGAACAACACTACTTGAAAGAGAGAGAAGAATAATTCGCTTAGTCCTCTTTACCAAAAGAGGTGGGCGTGTGTTCACTGCGTTCCTTACTTTTATTCGTTGTGTTTTTGGTTAAGGGGACTGATCTAATTGTGAGTTTCATAAATAGAACAATTCTTGTCTCTCTCTTTCTAGTAGTGTTGTTCATGTACTACTTGCTAGAAGCGTCAATGAACACACGCCCCACTGTTTCGGTAGAGGGGGCTGATCGAACAATTCTTCTCACTCTTTCAAGTAGTGTTGGTTTGTCCTTGTTATACATGTATAAATCGTATGTATATGGGTCACAAGTTATGGACAATTCATAAAAAAAATAGTACACCCTTCATATTAGTAACTTTTCGAATGCTACGTTGAAGTTTAATGCACCTTTGTGTAAAATATCCTATACCTAAAATGTACACTTTTATTAAAAATTTAATGTGACATAACAAAAAAAATTGCTTGTCGGGTTAATTAGTAGGAAGGTACACTTTTGTGTTAAATTTTCAAATATTCACTTCAAGGTACCTAGAGATGATCTAGACTGGCTCGTGGTATATTTGGATATCTTATGGCAAATAAAACACATGTTCTATAAATAATTTTGTCACATTCGCCATTTATTAAAAGTAAAATTACGTATTCTTCATTGTTTAATACTAAACGAGCCCTTACAGTACCAATTACCACAAATAATATTTAATTATGACACTGTCTACTAAAATAATCCAATAAATTCTACGGCCCCCACTTATAACAAGCATAAATAGGACATAAATGATTAAAATTTTTCTTTTTCACTCGCGCAGCTTCCAAGCGCCACGATAAGTTTGTCGAGTTACATCAACAAAAGAAACACTTTTTCACAGACCAAAAATTTGAATTAATGGACCATCCTCCATACAGACCTGATTTGGTCACAAGTGATTTATTTTTATTCTTGCACGAAAGCGGCCAACGTTTTTCGTTGTCGGTTTTAGCAGTTTTTGTTTGCTTTTTGGTACACTGTTTACTATCTTTCCGACAGAATAAATGGAAAGTTTATTTTGTTAATATTCGGAAAATTTCAAGGTAGAATACAATTTTCATTGAAAAATTTCAATGAACAGGCGAAAATTTAAACAATTATGGTTCTTACTTTTCCAGAACCCGTTTAATTAATTTTTTTGTACTTGTCTACAATCAAAACTTACCTGGGTATGGACATCAAATACTGCAGCACCTTCCGATAATCTTCAGGTTTGGCTCGTTCCCTTCGAGGATTTGCCGGAAACGACAAAACTGGTCCACCACGTCGGTCACGTCCTCCTGTCAATATCACTAGCCGTTCCTGAAGGAGGGGCATCAACTCTAGAGCCCTTTGCCCGTCCATAGTTTAACTGAAATTGTATAATTATGAATTTTAAAAGTCAGTCGAAATATAATGTTCATACACAAGTTTATTCTAAAAGTTATTTGTAATATAAAAGTTTCAATGAAGAGTTATTTCAAAAACTAGCTACTAGCACCCTTTATGAGTAGAAACAAATTCATTGGATGTGTCAGCTTCATACAAAATTTTATTCAGTAGTTTCGATATAATCGTAAAAAATGTGTATATTTTTTTCAACACCCCGTATCTTTAATACTAATTCCGTTACGAAATGTTTCAACTACCAACCCCATTTATTTTTCAGTGTTCTAATAGCCGCGCAGCTATCGTTTTTTGAAGCATCCTGTATGTACCTATTAGTTTCTTTCTCTTGTTTAACCTCCTAGAGTACAAACTAAACATCAATGTAACAAAATTGTGCACCAATTATTATAAGAAAAATAAAACATTCTAATCCAAGAAGGATGAAAATAAAAATTGTATTACTTAATTTGTTACTATTAATTCACTATACCTACCTCCTACCATAACAGTATGTTTTCTTCGACATTTATTAGTAAAAACAGAAATACTTTACAAAAAAACTTGGCAAACAATTTTTTTTCACGTAATAATAACTTCAACAACATTCCAAGTAAAAACATGTATTGTATAAAAACAATAAAGAAATAAATTTAATGTGTTTTGTGATAAGATAGACATTTGACATTCAAGCTGAATGTTTTATTTACTCAGGTTATGTTATTATTTATATTTAAATATAACAAAACATGGATTTCGGAAACGACAATTTTAAAAGTGGAAATAATTATTCAGCAAAACTAAATTTGTGACAAATCTTTCATTATAAAAGAAGATACATCAAATGTTAAAGAAATTATGTATACCTACTTATATCCACACTGTAAAGTGTGATTAATTTGATTTGCATTTCTCTTTATAAATAATAAAATCAAACTTCAGATCTTTTAGAAATGGAAAAATTAATTAAATCGCAGGTAAAAAATATCGCGAAGTATTTGTATTGAAATCGAATATTTCGTTGAAGAAATAATAAGTCAAAAAAAATGATAGGTATAAAGCAGTGTTCTATTTTTGTAGCTAAAGACATTTTCTACCTAGAAATGAATTAAACATGGTGAACAAATTGTTTGTATCAACAACATTTAGTTTACAAAATGCTTAAAATGATATGATTCATAGAGTTATTTATTGAGCCAATTATATATTTTATAAACATCAATTAACTGAATCTTCAATTCTTTTATTCATTTTGTATCTAGCCGAAACAATAATACTTACATCAAAGTTCAAGGGTAGTTAAAAAATGCCATCAAAATTATTCACAAACGTTATTGTCACAATTTTAGACACATATACATTTTTATAGGGAATAATTCACTATACAAAAACATCCAACTACAACTCTACACAATTCATTCCCCATCTTGGCTTCACAGCACACTCTGCAAATGAATTACTGACGACTGACGTTTTGCCTAGATATTTGACATAACAGAACTACCGATTGACATTACTCTATTCTCATGGAGTGGAGACATGCTATCTCTGGTTGTGACTAGTCTCCACCAAATCTAAGACATATGCTTCAGGAAAAAGAAGACATTAAGTTTTCAACTAACAGCAACGTATCATCTTAAAAGTAGAGGGGTATTCTAATTTTGTAGTGTAATGTGTATACACATAATGATAATTTATTGAGATACAGATACAATAATCATAGTCTCCAAAATATATTTTGAAAAATTGCCTAGAAATTATAAATGGCCCAATTTAATGATCTTGTTTCATATGATACGGTGATCTTGGTCTAATATTATTTATGGCAAAAATACATCTACAATAAATATGATATCCTCTTAAGAATTAGTTAAGTTACACCAAAGCAGTTTTGACAGGACTGACGTTGTAACTTTTAAGATGCAAAGAAGAAGAGAATGACGCTGCATTTTTGACATTTGTTTGATAACATGTCGATATGCTTTTGACGTTTTAAAACAGAAATTGTCCGAATCTTAAATTGAATATGGAATTGAAAATAGTTGATTAATAATCACATTAGACTATTTATTTCAGTAAGTGTCACAAACGGAAACGGTAAGTATGTGAGGACATTGATTAAATATGCATAAATTGCCAATGTTTTAGCTGAGTTATTTACATTTATTCCATTTTTTTTTTACTAGGTCAAAGGATAGTTAGTCCAAAAATGTACACCTAAGAAACAAATATTTGAAAATGCTTTAAGTACTGAACAAAAATCCGGAAAAATTGGCATTAAATTAAGAAATTTTAATGTAATCTTCTGTAGTATATCAAGAAATGTTTTGGTTAGAGACCACAAAATATTTCTTTAATTACAATAAATGAATAAATAACCTGTTAATTACTTGGTTATAATTATAATTGAGAGAGCCATATTGATAATATTAATCATTTTAGATTGCAATAATGTCACTTCCTTTAGAGGAATTAAGTGGGAATCCTCATGGTAAGTATTGTTATACAATGAAATACTTATACAAATAATTTTTAATGTTTTTTTTTTAATTTGTATTAGATGATGAAACTGAGTATTTTAAACCAGAACTTGTATATCATGAATCAGAAGGTCAAAATGATACATTAGAATATAATACCAAAGCTGTAACCCATTTGGGACCACTTGTAGAATATGTTTATGATGAATCTGAAAACATTGTTCAATACAATGATCATGAGTATACCCAAGTTTATATTCAACAAATTGATGTACCTGACAGTATTCAAGATTCATCTGGAATCCAAACTAATGAAGATAACACTTTGATTCAGCCGATGATGCCATTTTTTCTTACAACTCCTGAGATTACTGAAATAGATGAAAATGATGATAGAAATGAGATTGTAAGTTTTGTTTAAAATACAATAGTTTAATTAAATATGGTTTTTAATGTTATATTATGTGGTTAATGAATTATTCACTCTATTTTATATCTCACATTAAACTATTAATTTATATAGGTGACATTTGTAGGAAACCATAATTCTTCAGATAGACAAAGAAGAAGAACCTGAAGTTAAAAGGAATGTTATGTCAGATGATGAACGAGCTTGGAGGTTACAATTTCTCCTTTGTTCAAATAAAACTGACTCACTTTTAGATAAATTTACATGCGATGTATGTTCACAAAGTTATGGTTGCTTAAATTGTTTAAAATCCCATTATGAAACCATGCATCTGGGCAACACTTATGTATCTCAATATAGATGTAAAAATTCCAAATCTACTACTAAGGGTTTATGTTGTCCAGTTTGTGAACTTTTCTTTGAAAATCGAAATGACATGATAGATCATTATATAACTCATGCAGTGGCTTGTGATATTTGTGGTTCCGGGTTCGACAGACAAAAATATCTAACAGAGCATCGTAGGAAAGTGCACAATAAAGGAGATTTCGATGTATTGTACGATTGTGAAATATGTAGAGTTAGACATCAGTATCCAAGTGGTTTAACTAAACATTATCAGGTAATTAATATAGAGGGAATTGGATAGACTGTGTTTATATTAAACTAACTAATTTATTTACCAATTTTAGAAAATCCATAAATTAATTTTGTGTATAGAATGCAAATTAAATTTTAACTCGGTAGATGATCTACAAGAACATGAGAATAGTCATCGACAAAAGATAGATGTTTTACCATATGCCTGTAGTAAATGTGATAAAGCATTTGCCGAAATTTCACAAATTGCTGTCCATATAAGGTTGGATCACACTGTTAAGAGAAAAGTGGAGAAAAAAATAGAAAAGTGTGTAAAATCTGTGTTTGTAATAAGTCCAGTTAATGAAAACGTGAAATTAGCAAAGAGAAAAATTATTAGGGTGAAAAGACACTAAGAGTAAATTTTGAGGAAGATTAGAAAAACGATACATTTAGTTTGTCTGTCCACAAATGTTTTATAAAACATAGTTTGCTATTTTTATAATTATCAGATATATTGTCTACATTTTTTTTCAGTATGTACTTTATGCTACAAATCCACCCTTGTACTTGGAAATTCCAATTCTGTACATTTTTGTTAATTACATATATGTTCCAGGCAGACAAACGACCCTTTGAACTTTTTTTCGGGTTGTTCCATAGACATGTATTTGTAAATCTATGGGTTGTATCAACTGGCTTGAGACAAACTATGAATCAAATAAAAGTTGCACAAGCACTTGTTGAATCTATCGTTTTTCTAGTATCCTAGTTATATAAATATTGTCATATCATCGACTTATATTTGCACTGAAAACTATAAACTTCTTTTTTTACTTCCTACTAAATTGTTGTTTCTATGAGCTCAATTTGCCCAGAACAACACGTGTCATCTTCTTTAATACCATGAACTGTACTACTGTTTTTTGCAAAAATCCAATAAATTAGCCAGACATTTTCAGTGATGATTTAGTTATGGCATATTTTTTTAGAGATCAACTAAATTATCATTTGTAGGGATTGTCCCTGATTCTAGAAGAGAGATAGATCAACTTCAACATGTCATAAGATATTAGAGGATTACTGAAAGAAATTTCAACCTTAACTAACTTAGAACTGCTATTGGGATTAATCCTCACAGATGACTCAGTTATGCCTTCCTCAACAGTCTCTCAAAAAATAAGCCTTAATCATCACAGAAATATGTCTCTGGCTGTAAAACTGTATGGCAAAGTCGATGGAATGAAATAGAAGCATGGCTGTTGTAAAATACTCTTAGCGTCAGAATTTTGCTTCATACTTGAAATGTCCAAGTATTAAAAGAATGAATTATTAAATTTACTAGTTACAATATAAAGCCATGCTTAAAATGTACAAATAGTTGTTATTTATGTAGTTCAAGATGTACGATTTGTTTTAAATAAAAATTTATATGGAATAAAATGTTTTTATAAATTATTGTTTATATTCTTCCTTTTCCCACAAGTCTTATTAGATCAAAAACTGTTTTAATCTTGGTAATAATTTTATGTAACAATAATTACATTTTGTAACCTACCTTCTTGTATATGCTCCAAATTTCAATTCACTGGAAAATTAGGTACATTAAATAACCATCAAATTGACTGCTTCCTAAAATTGATTGAACTTCCGCTGCATTTTGGAAAGCACCTAGCTAGAACTGGTAATAAAAAAGTTATGTTATTGCTTATACCTAAATCTTTATTTTTAAAAAATGGTTTTTACAAAAAAGTTTATATTAATTAGTTTTAGTTACTCTGGCATATCTCCTCCAGGTACAAGCTGCAACAAATAATTTTATTAGTACACAATGTTATTTAGATTAGATGTTGTGGCCACGGGCCTATTCACAGCAACCTTTTTTTGTTGTCATTTGGTTCTGGCTCTAGGAGTACATTCAGACAATGTTTTTTATGTGTATATCAATATTACGATTTTTTGTTTGTACTAAGGTAGGTATTATGAAATAATAATTTAACATAGATCACATATTTAATTGACTGTAATAATAATAAACAGTCAACTATGCACTACAACAATATGTAAAAAATGTAGTCTCTACAGGTAGTTTGAGGAAAGAAGATTTCAGCTGAAACTAAGGATCTGATTTCCCATCTGTGGTAAGAGGTCATGATCATTTAAATAAATGTATTTCATAAAGTTAATAGCTAGTATTCGAAAACTAATATTTTTTACCATAGTTATGTTATTTCCATTAAGTAAGATTTCATCAAGTTTTGTTATACGTCTTCCTTCGGGTGTATTTTCATACTCTGTAACATCATCTAATAACATGTTAACAAAATCATCGAATCCCAACAGTGTGCCAACGATTTCTTTGTCGTTTTTCATAATTATGTGAATTCTTGATCCAATGCATTTGTCAACTAATTCTGAAATCAGTCAATTTGAATATTTGATACATGTAAATTTTTAGAAAATGTTTTTACCTAGTGGTAAAAGCGTTGAAGTCGTTACCGGCATAGTACTCATTTTGAAAATACTAAATGCAATAAAATTTAAATATGAATGCAAAATAAAATATACGAACTACCAGTCAGAGATAATATGCTGCCAGTAGACAAATATGACAATTGACAGATTGATCCATAAAACTAAACTTGCATTTTGCCCCTAGAGATATTTATCTATGGTCTATACTGTCTATAGCCGAACCTTGGGACCGTTCCACTTTCTTAACTGCAGTTCCGCATGCGCATTTGATCACCAGTTTGCCGCGTCTTGGAATTTTGAAGTTTGTTGTTAGCTTAAAATTGTCTGTTTTGTTTCTAAGAAGTTGCATTTATGAATCTAAATGATGTTCAAAAGTTTAAATGGGGTTGATAGAAACATGGTTTGGTTCACCTGTAATTGACGACGTAAGTAATCTAGTTCTAATAAGTAGTTTAACAATTGGGGGAATTTCAATGATTTCACCTAGCTCTAGAAGTAGTAAAAACTAAAATCTTGTCGTTAATAAGGAATAAAACTCCAGTTCATTTAGTAGACTTTATTATAATTACAGAAATAGAATGAAATATTTCATTTTAATCACAGTTTAGAAATACTATTGAATTTAACTCTAAAAGATAAGTCCTAATATAGATATAATTATAATGTTTATAAATATATATAAGTGTAAACTATTTTCAAGTTCCTTTAAAAACCATAAACTCCGAAACTGCAGAGATATATTTTATAGATAAATATTTCTATTGCTATTATGGAAATATTAATTCATATTTTATTTTTTATTCAAATGTATACCTATAAAAATACATTCTTTATCTATTCCTTAAAATATTAACAATAATGGCCAAATAAATTACTGTAGGTCGAAAGTCAACGGTATATCTTGGCGATCACCAGTTCTTTTATAATGAACCAACACTATTTGTGAACAATATAAAATAGAAAGACCTTTATACAAGATAAGAAACTTTGGTATTTCACCTCTGTTAAATCGTTTTCAGCAGTAATCAGTTTAAACGTTTTGGTCGCTATTCTTAATAATTCTCTTCCCAGCACAGTTTCTTACATAAAAAATACACTCTAAACGAGGTTCCTCTTTTTTGTATAAAAATAATGTTCCATATACCTACAACTCTTTTTATTTCGTACTGCTTCAGATAATAAAAACAATGCTACTTTTTTCAGCGTAAGTGGAGAAAACGGGCGTCCGGCTCGCGACATAGGTTTGTTAAAAAAATGCGATTAGAGTGAATAAGCGTTTTAGACCCTTGTAACAACGCTGAAAAAATAGTATAAAAAATTCGTTGATTTCTTTCCACAACAAACTGTATCTAGAAAGGCGTCACATTATAATTTGGTCAAAAGAGAACTCCTACCGGAAAATTTCGGTACTACCATAGCAACCTAGAGAAACTTTTTTTGTATTTGTTCGAGTTACATGTATAAACATGATCAGCTTTACTGTTTCAAGAGGTAATTGCAATACTGGTTTCATTTTTAATGGACATGTTCCACAAAGTACCTAACAGTTCAAACATTCAGAAGTTTCCGGGGTTGGAACGGCCTGTTTGTAGAGAGAATCATCCTTAGATTGGTGTATTACGGGTTGCGTAAAACAAGAGAGATCGTAAATATGGATGCACAGTATACAATTATCACTTGATAATATTTTACCAGACGGGGTCGGACAGAAATAGGAGGGAGAAAGTACCTACTGCATCATTTTTTTTTTTTCAAAGTTAAGACTAATTTATTCAGACAAGCTGGTTACATTTTCTATCGTTGTGTATTTTTGGCGACGGATTCAATTAATTTTTATACAACTTTGTCCTTCATCAACGCATATAACTTTTACACATTTGATTAAAAATATATATTAGAACAGGAATTTTTAAATTGGTTTAATAGGTTATTTTTGGACCAATTTGTATTTTGATTTTGACTTAAAATTTTGCTTGAAAAATATTCCAATTATACGTAAAATATATTTATGATCATCATAAAAGGCACAGTTCATTTGAAATATTATGGTTAAAAAGGGAATTTGTGTTGTAACTTTTACAGCAAATAAGCTACAAATTTTAAGCCCTAGTAGAGATAGGTAACTATTTTAAGTAAAAATAAAACTGAAACTACGCTTTTTCTAATTTTCAGAAAGTAGATACATTTCAATCATGTCTTTAATATTATTCTAAGATATTCTATTAGATAATTTTTTTCTTGTACTTTGTTATTTATTTTGATTTTATTCTACATTAAAATTACATTACCTTTAAGTGAACAGGAATGTTTTCTTGCAGTTACACTATTTAAATCAATCACAGAATACATTCGCTTATTTCTAACATCATATACAGACATTATTATTTTATTTTTATACATATTGTCAATCGCTTAGGCTTGCACGAGTTCATCGGAAGATTATCGACATTACTATAGAGTGTATACTATAAAACAACAACAACCTTCTCGGAATAATACCTACTAGTACAATAATAAAAACACATGATTTAACTGAAAATAACTTACCTACTAGGTATGACTGATGTAGGTATTCAATATATTGTGATAAATGCTTCATTTGCTGGTATTTGAATAAACTTATTCTTGATACCTACTAGCAGCTGACTTTACTGAACCAAAGTAACAACTAATATTTTGCAAAATGCACCGTCCATGCCAATATTTGATGTTAAATTTGAACCCAAAACGGCCAAAACCCCACTTTTTAAGCTGAGTTTATGTGAATTTCAAGAAAATATCGGAAATCGAGGTTGGTATCGATTTTATTCGCTCTCTTTGCGCATGGCATTTGAAAATTTGATATGACAGATGACTCAGAATTGAGACAACATAGTATGTTGAACATAGAACGGTTTGTTCTAGTGTTGTACTTATTTCATTATTCCAATAGATTAGTTATTGGAAATTAATTATTTAATAACAATTGTGAAAATAATTTTAAAGATACTGAAAATAAGTATGTGATTGACGTATTAGTGTAACGGTTAGGTGTTTTGTCCGATGAAATATGTGCAGAATGGCGATTCGACTATTTTCTGTCTGTTGGAAAATTTTACAAGAGTTATTACATGCGTAAGTTTACTGTACATTTAAATAAATTAGTAAAGTTTTTAGACGCGGTCGACACTACGTTTTTACATATATTTTTTCTACGTATAAACAAAATTTAATCTTAAATCTACACGTTAGGTAGGTAGGTATATCATATTTTCTGCCATATTCGCTGTGTGCGGACCGTTGGAGGGGATAGGCGAAACTATCCCAGCGCGCGCAGTGGTGAATTTTCGCAATTCGGTCAGAGACTGACGTGGTATATTGTATATAAATAAAGGGGAAAATGGGGCACGACTGTTGTTCTGTTGTTAATTGTAAAAATACAGGATATAATAACAGTCATGTGAAATATTACAAGTTTCCTACTGCGCAACACAAGTTGGTACAAAGGAAAAAATGGATTGCAGCTGTAAAAAGAGTAAAGTGAGTGTCTTAACCTCACTTCAAAATACAGTGTGCACTGATACAGTATTCTATACGTCGTGTTTTCTCCATCAATTTTATGTAGTTTGTTTATGTTTTCATAAATACATTTATTATTTCAGTCCAGACGGATCAACATGGATTGAAAATTAATTGAATAGACCTACAAAGATTTTTGTAGTGTAAGGTGTAGATGTGACTGCAGTTTGTCTGATGATTTTAGATTGAATTAAGTAGCTTTTTCCATCTTCTCTGAATTCATGTACATCTCTTACATGACCAGATTCCACCAGAGATTGACCTTTTGGCTGCGAGTTGGGATGAAAGTTGATACCGTGTGATATAAGCTCAAACCCAGTTTTTATTATAATTTTCATTGTAAATAGTGCAAGTTCAAAGTCCACAACAAATATATACAGAGCTGAAAGCCATAAATATTCATTAAGCAATTGTAGATATAATATGATGCATTTGTTCACTTTTCATTTAGCAGAATGAAAAATGGAATAATCGATTTTTATTAATGATTTTAGGCAACCTGTATCTCCGTTGATTCTAACCTACAAATCTACACTTAACATAAAAAAAAATACATTTTAAAAACGATTACTTACCTAGTCGCTTATAAAATACTGAACATTATGTCATTAGGCACTTATATTTTCAAATTATTTACATTGTAAAAGCTAAAAGGCTCCTTATCTTTATAATAATTGTTGCTTCCATAAGCTTTACGTGCAAATCTCTGTCGTAACTTGCGTTTTTAAGCCGCGAGGGGGCGACAGTAGGTACGCACATAGCGAATAGGTTCTGACGAAGTGCAGATATTTGTGCAATTTTTCAGATTTCCTGACGAGTTGTTATAATTTGGAAGTATATAGGTATTCATCAATACCTAATAATACAGGTCGTCCGAAAAATTGCAAATGCCTACAACTCCTTAGTAATTCTATATACTAACTACAGTTTGCTATTAAGATGTAATTATTATTGTATGTTGAAAGTTGTGTAAGGTTTTTGTTTTGATTAATAAGTAATTTATCACATTTTTATTACAGAGAGAAGAAATTGATTTTTCAAGTCATTTTGTTGTCAAAAGGTAAGTGAAAACATTTAATAACAAAAAAAATAATTCAGTGATTTAAATAAATAGATAGTAAACAGCCATATTCGGAAGTGTACTACTTAGACTGAATATTCTCTTCTCTATAAAACAGATTTTGGAACTATTTGTTCCAATAATTCTTCATATTTTTTACAGCTAAAGACAAATTCGTTCAATTACTTTCAAACTATTGCGTTAGTTACTATTTATATATTATTTTATAATTATGATTTCATAAACAACGCACTCTTTACAAACTTCCAAACTTACCAACAACAATAGGCGATTTTTGGCGAGCTAGTGGTTATAACCCAGCGGTTATTTGCGGCTGATCAATTGCCGGTTACGATAAATTTTTATAAGTGTGAGAGAATGAAATGTCAATGGGGGAACTCGTTATTATAGAACGATATCAAGCTTCAACAGATTAAAAATACGATTATTACAATCGTTCATTTGGACACCTACAGCATATCGTACAATGCACACCACTCCGTAGTCTCAACTGTGGGCGGTCCTTAATTAGCGCCAGACAGTCAGTAAACAGCAGTCGATATCCAAGTACTGTTCAAGCCAATAACTATTCAAAATGAAATAAATTCGTAGAGAAATTAGAATGTACTCCCTTCAGGAGAAAATTGAAATTTGCTATTTTGGAAGTCACTCACGAATTAGGTATTTCTTTTTATGGGGATTTTTAAAAAATGAAATTATCGGCACAATTTGAACGGGCTCAAAATTTTATAGAATTAAGGGCGAAAATTGTCCGGCATTGTGAAAACATTACACCGAATCAGCTCAGTGATACAAGATTATATTGCATGTATCTGTATACGATTGATATGTTCATGCGTATGATGGGCCCCGCTAAAATCATTGCCCGGATTTGAAGTTACGCTACTGTTGTTTAGGTACATCGATGGCCTCTTGGATTTGAATAGAGTGTAGTGTCGGATTCAATTGACAAGGACCGTGGCTAACGTAAAACGGAGTACTAAGTATTAGAAATGTTTCCAATTGCGTATACGCATTGTATTTTGTTCATAATCATTGAAAGAATTACCGTGGTCATTGACTCGACATTTTAGATTTTAGTAGTTACCGTTTGAGTCAACTTTTTATAACCAGTAGCTCGCTAAACATAGACTAATATTCCACTATTATGTTCGCACAGCACACTTACGTCAGTGTACCATGGTTAAACGTATCGTTTTTTGGTCATTATTTAAATGTTACGTTTCAACCCAAAACATTAAATCAAATTTTGAATAATACACAGTTCTTTAAAATATAATCGCGTTGTATCATTATACAAAATTGTATAATTTTTTTTCACATGTCGAATAACTAATTGTTTATTATTCATTGACATTAGATTCGTTATCAAGTAAAGGTATATAATATAAATTTATATATAGAAGTAATAACAATAGTTTTTTGACCTCGCTATTTGATATAATAGATATTTAGTTTAACCAGGAAGCGGCGCTTCTGCATAAAAATCAGGTTCTTCGTCGTCTACGTCCGCTTGGTCACCATCGAGCTGAAAAATATAAATAATAATATATTACGTGTGTTCTACTATATTTTGTTTAGTAAGCTTCCCATATTATGGTTCATCCTTTTAGGAATGATACTGTATAACTTCTTAAAAATATGATAAACCTATTTTTTTTATTATGACGGATTACCCTGTATTTAAAATATATTCGGGTACTAAACAGGAAGCTATCTGTATATAAGAATTTCTAAATTTAAATCGGGCACACTTCTAGAATCGTTGAAACGCAAAAGCCGTTTTACATCCGTAGGTGCATATATGCGTGTCGTGTGTGATGGTATAAAATGAAATAATTGACACACGACTCAAGTTGGGAAAATAAACACACACGTAGGCCAGTAAAAATATTGTACAAGCGTTACGTTTTCCATTAAGCCAAGTTAAAGTTATGAAAATAATATGATAATTATTTCTCTTAACTAAATTGTTCCCAAAGCGAGTCCCAAACATGTTATTAACATTATCTTATACTCATGCATGGTCATAATAATATCCCCAACAACCAAAAAGGTCATCTATATGGTCCCGAATTCCAATCAAATAATGTTTGCTGGAATAGTTTTTGCCAAAAAGTAATGTTTTAGATGACCTCCTTCTTATATGTATCGTTTCTACAATATAGTTTTCGTTTTTTTTTTTGACGTTGTCGATCCTCTAATTCTTAAAACTCACTATTCTTTTCAGAAATATTCGAAATTCCTCTCTCAATACAGAAAGCATTCATTTTTATTACAGTTATAATATACGTACACAAAAATTAAAATTAAACAAATATGACATAACCAAACATTAATTTTACTGAGAAGAACAAAATGAACAATAATTAAAAATAAAATGGAAGCTAGATAAATTATTACATAGATCAACAAAATGTAATAACGTTACGCTACTGATTTGAAGTCCAATGTCAATTTTACAATATGGCTCTGGTTTTGACAAATTCACACATACGACTACTACTCCACGTGACTTCTTCTTGTGTGAAACGGACTCTACCAAGTTTGGTATAAAATATGAGTAAAATGTCAATTTTTTTAACAATCCATATTCAAAGGAGTTGTTTCCAAAATAGCAAGTGATCTGTGATAGGCCTACATTATGCACATTCTAGTGTAGTGTTTAAAGAGCGTCGTCGTTTAAAGTTTTCAGGAAACGTTTTGAACTTCTATTTATAGTATTTTATACACAAGTAGACTTAATTGAACAGTATATAGGATGGCATGAAATAAGCGAGGTTTTTAACGAATGAAGGTCACTATTTTACCACATTCATTTATTCAATTTGAAATCTTTACCTACCTACGTTTTCAAAAAGTATACCGGGTGGCTAGATAACTAGATTTCAAACAAATAAATAGCGCCTTCTAGGGCGCATGCTAATCGATAGTTTACTTCGAAATGATTCTTCTTATCCTGGTGGAAAAGAGATGTTTTCAAAAAGACAAAGTTTGCAAAAATCGGTTAAGTAGAACCGAAGTTATGAGCGTTTTTTCATAACTGTCTCCCACCCCTTTTATTTGAGTAGATAGACTAAAACTTGTAAAATCAAATATACCCAGAATTTCTTGATGAGTGCGATAATTGTTTTTGTTATTGTCCTTAATTAGGCTAATTTTGAAAAATTTGGGTTTTAAAACTTTTTAAATTCAATTATGCACTCTAGAGGTAGATATACAAACAAAAATAGTTTCCATGTTTTTATAGAGGCAACTTTTGCAATAAAAATGTTTCCCCACAGCTGTACTATAAACGGTTTCTGATGTTATGTCCGAGAGCCATTTTAATTGGGGCTCGCAGTACCTACAACTCCTATCTACCAAAAAGGTTCCTAAATGAACAAATCTAACCGATTTTCTGGCAGCTAGTGTAGGTACCTTTTGTGTTTCTTAACCACTTTTTACAATAATCAATAATATTTACGTAGGTATAAGTGTGTAAAAAAATACTTATCTTGTTTTAACAATACAACATTGCCAATGCTTATTAAAAGAGGAAGAAAACATGTGGAATCTGGACAAAATCTTAGATGCAGACATTACAGTGATAGTCCAGTAAATAAAGGCACCAACCTGTTCATCTCATTATTGTCGGACTTTTTTTTTGCAACTTGTAGGTATTCATGTGTAGTTACTCTCTGAAAATATCTCCTGCGCGGGATTTGCGGAAGGGGTTGGAAAATGGCCCATGATCCCGAAAATTCAGTTTTTGGCCGATATCTCCCGAAATATGCTACTTAGAGAAGTGGGGTTTTGCTAGAAATGAAGTACAGTTCATTACCTACAAAAATGGTCCCCATCATTTTTGTTCCTGGATCAATATTTCTTGCAAAAAAAGGCTTGCAAAAATTTTCCGGAAAACTAAAAAACTTAGCCAAAAATTTTAAAAACCATCGAAAAGAGGACATTTTCAGCTTTCCAATGGTGTGAATTAAAGACCGATATTGCCAATGATTGTTTATCAATTTACGGTGGACCCGAGAATTTTCAGAAAACTCCGGAAATAAAAAAAAAACGTTTCAAGAAAAACATGTTGTTTATAAGAATACAAAAAAATTATTTATTCATTCTTTCGGAATACATTCACCACCTATCAAAGTCCCATTATCCAAAAGGTTTCGGTAAAACTACGCTTAATTTAAAAAATATGAACGGATTGATAAGGGCGGTCAAATATTCAGGAAAAATAAAGTTTGGCCAGTTTTTTCAATATTCCTGGAAAATTAAAAAAACGAAAAAGTTACACGATGTTATACCTAGGTACAGGTCCCTCCTTTCATATGCACTTTGAATTATGAAAAAAGATTCATTTTTACTCAAGTATTAAGTATTAAGATAAGACTTCGTTGTTATCTTTCTACAATATCCGTCGGCACAAATAAATTTCTTATTTTCACAACATTCATTACAGCAGGTAGTGTAAAATTACATACTTTGTTTGGTCCACTTGTGCTGGGCAAGTCCCATAAAATTTTGATTTATTACACCGCACCGATTGCGATTTTTACTGTAGTTAAATATCAATGATCTTGTATTGCTCCCCCTTTCACAAGTGTATTACCAATTTCACTGTATTCTGCCCCATTTCAACATTTAATGCATTCCAGTTTTAAACCTGTTCCGAGTAGATTTTATTGACACCTTGTTTTTTTTTTGTCTAGACATACATTTTTATAAGTAACACAAAATCAGCTCAAGTATTATTTTATCGTACAAGTTTTTAGCAAAAAATTACTTACTGCTCGAAGTTCTTTCTGAGAGAATAATCGGGTGAGTTGAGATCTCAATGGCACCAATAGGAGTAGGACGAAAGGAAATGCCAATGACGCTTTCGTTGACTTGACGATCCATAAGACCACCAAACAAAATAATTGGATAATCGTAAACATGTGCATCTTAAACGTTCGAACCTGTAACAAAACATAAAACGTAAAGTTTTGTTTTATTCATAATATTTTAATAAAATCGCAAACAGCTGTGTATATAGGCCTTTTTTGCTGGAACCATTGTTCCCGAGTCCTTCTCTGCTTTATCGATTGGCCCAATAAGCACAACATACCTAATTTGCACCCCCTAGTTTAAAAGAAACACGTACTTTTTACTGCACAACACCATCCGTTAGTCCTACAGCGTTTGGCGAAGCTTAGTTGCCAAGTTTGTATTCGAAATAAATCAAAACGTGGCAAACAAATAATATTTATACTACAGAAGGATATCTTCTATATGCCAGTTACTTTGATTACAGGATTTCATGTAATAAAGCCTACCAGATATGATTTTGTATACCTAGGTATATGGAGGTACCTAAGTGGTGTACAAAACAACAAAACAAATTGTAAATGGAAACTTGAAACATAAAAAATACATTCTTCAAGTTTAAATTTTAAATATGTGCTGTTAAGATATTAAAATTTAATTGTCCAACATTTTCATAGGTTTGGAATTTGTTATAAAACAGTATTTTATAAAAACTTTAAAATTGGAATTACATGTGAAAACAAATCACCATGATCTGGCAACCTAGCTTTTTCAACGGACCACACGAATTCGAATGTTTGCTTGGTTCACTGTAGTCGCTCGGTTAGTACGGGTGGATAGAAGTAGAACTTTTGAAATCGTTATGAATTAACTTGAATATTTTTTTAATTGCAGTTAAGTACTAAAACATGAATAATATTGGGGGAGGAATTGAATTTTTTCTAAGAGCATGCGTAACTCTAGTTTTCCTTACGCTACTATTACATTTTGTAATTATTTTTTCAGTTTATTGAAATTTTGTTGAATATGGCGTTAATAACCAGACATATTAGTTTGTATTTAGATATTCTACGTCTAATTAAATATTTTTTTTAATTTCTCGCTCGCTAGTACCAAAAAATGTTGTTCCTGACACATGCGGAGAGAGATAACATTGAAATATCGGAGTATAAGAAAAAGTGTACGCAACTCGCATAATATACTATTAATTTTCGAAAAATTGGACAAACGTTCTATAATAGTACAATAGTAGTTTCAGAAAATTGTTCAGATATATTTCTGGTACAACCTGTCTCAATTATGGCTATTATTGACACAAATGTCAGTTTTAACAGTATCTTTTGACAGTTATTGCAAATACCAAAAAAATGTTCTAGATTTTGAAACTTAAATTTTCAAACACTCTGCCCGTACTAATACAGTATTGCAATATCCAATCAAGTTTTCAACACTGGGATTACGATTACCATTTCCACTCGAGTTTTATAGTGTGCTCAGGCGCAGAACTGCACAGCACATTTAACAACGAAAAGCGAAATGGATTGAAGAACATTGTACCGAACTGACCTGTTTATATTATGTTTGTATTGTATTCGATTATCGAGTGAAGTAAACAAAGATTCATTGTAAAATTTCGTATTGGTAAGTTGTAAAAAATGTTTGTAATCCATTTCGACTATTCATTCATTGATATTTTCAGGAAATAATGTGTAAACCTTCGGGCGTGGCTAACCAGATAAACATTACTCATCACCGGTGTAACTGACGTTTGAAGAAAGAAGAACGAGTAATTAGCCATCTAGACGCCGTTTTAAGTGCGGGAACTGTTGTAGTGTTTACTAAAAATGATAGTTTGAAGGACGTTGCTTAGTGTTTTCTCGTAATATGAGTGCCAATAATGTTAATGCTCAAGTCCCTACCACTCAAGCGACTGCCACAATCAAATCTAGACCAAACATAATGCCTAGCAGTTACATGTACACATCAAGTAGTGCTCTTTTGAATCGCAGTTCGGAAAATAAGCCTACTCCTCCGCCGACACTTCCTAAATATACTTCGAGTTTTAACGCAGGTAGTGGTTTGACTAGGGATAGAGATAAGGACAGTACCGGTGGTTCTTATAGGCTCTCTAGTCTCGATCGGGTCGCGATGAGACAAAAGTTTATGGATCAGCAGCAGAATACTAATACAACAACGACCACCACTACAGCAACAAATGGTTCACCCCAAACGAATGGAAGTGGTGATAATTTGGCATCATCTGCTGCACTTCAAAGCAAACGTGAAATGTTTTTTACTTCAACAGAAAATAATTCTCATTCCATTACAAGCGCTCTAACAAAAGATTCAAATAGACTGAATAAAACTCCATCATTGGAAAAACCCATCGACACATCTCTAAAAACAATTTCACCAGATTCCAACAGAGATGATACAAGCAAAGAATCTACACCAGAAATCATCAAAGAACGTCCAAAGCCAAAGGAACTAGATGGTTATGTAGGATTTGCTAACCTCCCAAATCAGGTTTACAGAAAAGCTGTTAAGAAAGGATTTGAATTCACATTAATGGTTGTTGGTGAGTCTGGTCTTGGTAAATCAACATTAATTAATTCCATATTTTTAACTGATATATACAACTCAGCAGATTACCCAGGACCTACACAAAGACTTAAAAAAACAGTGGCAGTGGAAACAACAAAAGTGTTATTGAAAGAAAACGGTGTAAATCTATTACTTACAGTAGTAGATACTCCTGGATTTGGAGATGCTGTAGATAATAGTAACTGTTGGACACCAATAATTGAATTTATAGAAAGTAAATATGAAGACTATTTGAATTCTGAAGCAAGAGTTACCAGAAAGTCTATGCCTGATCAACGAGTTCACTGCTGTTTATACTTTATTCAACCTTCAGGCCATGGCTTGAAATCTCTAGACATAGAATTCATGAAAAGACTGTGCGATAAAGTCAACATAATTCCAGTTATAGCCAAAGCTGATACGCTAACTGCTGATGAATGTGGTCTGTTCAAAAAGCAAATTTTAAATGAAATTGCTCAGAATAAAATTAAGATATATGAATTTCCAGACACATCCGAAGAAGACGAAGAACATAAATTGAACAAATCACTTAAAGATAGAGTGCCATTTGCTGTTGTAGGAGCAAATACTGTTATAGAAGTAGATGGTAAAAAAATCAGAGGACGCAAATATCCTTGGGGTGTTGCAGAAGTTGAAAATCTAGAACATTGTGATTTCATAGCATTAAGAAACATGGTTATTCGCACACATCTACAAGACTTGAAAGATGTTACTAACAATGTCCATTATGAAAACTACAGATGTTGTAAGTTAGCAGGTTTGGGAGTAGATGGTAAGCCTTCCAGGATATCTAATAAAAATCCATTAGCACAGATGGACGAAGAAAAACGTGAACATGATCTGAAAATGAAGAAAATGGAAGCCGAAATGGAACAAGTATTTGAAATGAAAGTACGTGAAAAGAAACAAAAACTAAAAGATAGTGAAAGTGAATTAACAAGACGACATGAAGGCACCAAAAAGACTTTGGAAATGCAAGCTAAAGAACTCGAAGAAAAACGCAGACAATTTGAAGCCGAAAAAGAAGCATGGGAAAAAGAAAATCAAGTTACCATTGAAGATTTGAGAAGGAGATCATTGGAAGGAAGCAGAGAAACTGTTGATGGAAAGAAAGAAAAGAAAAAGAAGGGACTTTTTTAACAGTGGACAACCTCTGGTGAAGTGTAAATAACATTTTATAATCATAATAATTAAATGCTTGAAAAATCTAGCTTGACATCTCTAGTGGTTCGCTTTTGACTGGCTGAGAAGACAAGACTTTAAAATAATATATTTCTAGATATATATCTTGCTGTTAAATATAGATTGTGATTGAATATATATATATATCCTTCCAAAATCCGTAAATGTGTTTTATCAGTTTCGTAAGTACTTTTCATATATTTTTATTCCAGTTTCAAATGAATGTAAGAAAAATTTTTATTTATTGAAATACTTTTGTTTTATACTTAATGTGGTCAATAAACCCTATAAAAGTGTCATTAGATTTATTTTGTGTAAACAAACTACTGATTTTGATTAAATTAAATAAACAAATAATTTATGTCTGTTTATTCAGTTTTATGGACATATTATATTTTTAGAAATCATATAAGAAAGTTTTCTTCAAATGTGTATAAATATAAATTAGGTAGCTTTTCAATAGATATTGAATGTTTCTCTAGGCTTGATTTTAACATTAAGAATTGCATTTCATTGTTGAGATATCAGTTTGTTATTAAAATAAATTCAAGGCTAAATCAGTAAAAGATTTTAATTGAGACTTGCATACTAAGTGTTTACTTGATGTTTAACAAGCATATATTTTTTTCAAATGTCAAATTTATATTTTTTTTATATTAAAGAAAGGTGATTTCTAAGTTTTGGAAAAAGTCGAATAAAATTTGTTTTACACTTGCAACTTCTTTTTTGATTATTTTACAAATTAAATTTAGCAACAGTACCTACTGAAAGTTTCTAAAGAAAATGTCTTGCTTGCAACATTTTTAAGTAACTAGAATATTTATTACTGGAAATATTTCATTTTTTTTTAAATCTTTTGTGGATTTAAGAAATTTCAGACATACTGAGGTGTGGCAAAGTGATCTGTACAAATATTTTTAAGCAAACTTCTGAAAGTTGCAATGAATCATTAAAAGTAAACTATTATCACTGTAGATAATATTTTTACAGATTCTGATCAACAAATTTTTATTTCTTTTTCAGCTCATACAAGATTAAAAAAAACAATTGTATTGCAACTTATTTACATAATTTGAATAATAATTTTCAATTAATCACATTTCCATATAATATAAAATACGTAAATATTGATTAAAAAAAAAGTATAATAATAATTATATTATTGTGAGTTGGATCACATATTATTTTAAAAATACTATGGGTTTTTATACACACATTTTGAAAGGAAATGTTTTTCCTTTAAAACACTTTGATTTATAATACCCTTTTAAGAGTTAATGATTTAATCATGGGCCTTTGTTTTATGCTGTATTCTGCCGTCCTTTTAATGAGGTTACATCTGATTTGACCAACGCTTTAAATCTAGCATCTAGATGCCTACAATCTTAAGAAGTTTGTTTATATTTAAATACCGATGCAATAAAAGGTGTTAATAAAATTATCTTATTTATTTGTTGTTCAATAAACTTTAAGAGATTAACCATATTATCTATACCCCAATTTATTTTCGAATAATGAATCATAGACATCAGACAAAGGAAAGTGGTTATCGAGTTCAGCCAACCATGCAATTATTTGTTGATTGCGTCAATTAAAGACTTTTGGTAAGATTGAATAATGGATGTTCAGTAGGTGGCCTTAAACGTTGAAACTTTATTCGTAACGAGTATGTTTGCAAAAATGCATTTGCATTATGATGACATGTATATAAAACTATTTATAAATTACTTTTTAATATTGTGTAAGATTTAAATACTTTTTAATACCTATTATAAAGGTAATGGAATTAATTTTCTCATTACATCACTTTCGTTTGTTGTAATGCAAGAAGCATCTATTAAAATGGGAAATTCTAGACTTGTGACTGAATAAATGTGTTAAAAACTAACCGGTTCACTAGGCTGATAGTCAACTGAATTTACTGAAATATATTTTAGGGGTTTAAAAAGGACATAAAGTTGTTAGGAAAAATTCTTTGTTTTCTATACAATTTAAAATATTTATTAAGTGGGCCTAAATCAAGTATTTCCAAACAACTTCTTACCCAGTTATATGTTACTTCTCAAGTTTTTAATTTATATATAATGGTAAATAAAAAAAGAGGACGCATATCAAATCAATGAAGCCATATTAATACTAATAAATAATCGATATTAATCCGTTATGTCAATTAAAAAAATCTCTTTCCAATTAAAATTGATATATATCAATCTACAATGTATGTGAGTATATGGGTTGATATTCACTGAGACCTAAAAGTTCAATCTACAATTATTATTCGCTGATTTGCTATCATTAAATTAAAAATCTGCTTTTATATATCGTAGAGTCGTATACTTATACTTCCAATAACTATTATACAGTGTGTCCATAAAATTACGATTAAATATAAAAAAAAATAATACAGCAACTTTAATATAGATGACAACAAAGCGAAAAAAAAGTGGCAGAATACATGTTCCAGAAATGTATCATAATACTTGGAATATAATTAGTAAATACGATGAGTAACAAAAAGTTCTACTTGCGAATTTTTGTAAACAATTATTACATCATAATATATCTAGTAAGTGATCTATGGAAGCAAACACGGAACTTGTTTGTCACGTTTTTATGCGTGATATTTATCGTTGTCTTCTTCGGTAATTAACTCAAATTCACCGTTAATATGATCAATTCCATGCAGTATTGATTGTCCCGTTTTATTTAAAACTTGAGGAAACTTTCGAGAAAACTCAACAAGCCTAAATAATTATTTTTGAGAATAAATTTGTTCTATTTAACAAACATTATCTAATGGTCTATTCAGTTATTAGTACAGGAGCTAACTCGATTTTGAAAATGTTAATTTGTGTTCAACTTAGATAGGAATAATTTACTTATGCTCTCTTTTCGAATTTAATTTTAAACTAAACAATTCAGTATTGAGGGTGGTCCGTAAAGAGTAACAGAAGTTAGTATAGTTTGTCTCAAAATATATCGTCTTCACTTTTGCCGGCAATCATAAAATTAATGGGCCAATTGCAATAAATAATATGGCTAATAGCTGATGTAGAAGAGATCGCCAGTGGCGGACTATTTAAAGTTATTTCACAAATATCTATCTTTGTATTTTTATCATAAATCCTTTGTTTTTTTTATTAATATGTGAAGACCATTTCTCCAAACATTTTTCTTTTTCCTCCTAAATGAGATTATAAAATTGTATTTGAAAATGACACTATTGTCGGATGGAGGTGTTTGGTTTTGCCTAATAGTGCATGAGCTCGAAAAGGAGTCAACGATGACGAGACAAAAATATCATATTTGTACAAATTAGTCTGCGCTTCTGGCAACAGCGGTTGAAATGGGGGGCAGTGGACATTCGGCCGGCCTCTGGAAGTATATACACGCCCTCGCTGGCCACGCACAGTTGTTATTTTTCTCTCTTTCAAGCTGTTTTTCTCATATTTTCCTTGTCGTGCTTGTGTAAATCGTACGATTCAAAAAGCCCTTTCGCAATCTGTATATTCAAGTATTTTCCATTTTTATGTAAATAGAAAACGCCGGATGTAACTAACTAAAACACTTGGTACAATGTTAGTTTACATTTAAAGAAGTAAATCTTAACATCCTCGTTTTTTTATGGTGTGAAATTTATCAGTCAGTTGTAAGAATCTTGTTAGAAAACTTATAGTTGAAAGTAAGTTTGGTAAAAAAAATGAAATTATTCAAGTTGCGGTAAATATTTCCACTCTGTCTCTAGCATACGATATACAGGTTGATTATAGATTCAAGTATAGACTTCGACTCTGGAGACATAGCGCTATAAAGTAAAAGTTACACCCTAAAAATGTAATTTCTATAATTTAGTGTTACTTCTTTGACAGAAAATGATTTTCTACACAACTAAAATAGGCTTTCGACGAACCAAATTGAAATGAAAAAAATACGACACTCAAAATGTTAATGTAAACATCAACAAAACGTCTGGTATATATTACCCACTTAACTACTAAACTAACAGTAACAGATGGCGATATAAACATTTTAATGGTTTCAAAAAACGACGCTTCTATTATAGACCATAAATGAATCAATCCCTGCTGTTTTTATAATTATCGTCTCGGGCTATTAAATTTTATACTTTCAAAATTTAAGAAGTAATAAAAAATCTTTGTTCTGAGGAAATTTTATTATAGTAGAAGATAATTAAGCATTTTGAGAAAATTTTGAAAAATCGTCCAATATCTCGAAAACGAAACAACTATAGTCTATTTCGGAAAGGTATAGGGGAATTCCGTCCAGTTCGGCTAAATTTCGGTGTCGGCCATAGGCGTAGGTCTTGAAATAGTATTGTTTGTAATATTAAAATTTCAAGTAATTGAGTAAGAGAATTAGGAAAAGTATGTTTTCTGGCCTGAAGTGTCAATATCGAAATATTGTCTAGGGATTACTTAGGTAGTGGATTATACAGTTACGTTTTGCGTTTAACAGGTACAGTTTAACCTTCTATTAGTGCCTCTGCCTAATTCCAACCCTATTTCAGATTCGGCTTAACCATGCGCCGCAAGGTGCCTTACCCAACATTTTTAGATCTTTATAAGTATATTTGTTTAGTTTAACGCATCAGTATTTGCTGTTAATCCGTAAATAGTGTTCACAGTATTATAAGATTAGTAATAAAATGGCGACATTTACACCAACGAAAAGATGTTCCAATAATTCTCCACTAATGTATCAGTGACTGAAAAACTTATTATTTTAAATGTACACGATTGCATAAAATACGATTACCCGAAATTTACTGTACAAGAAACTGTCGACCGATGTTCCCGAATGACGAGTTGGAAAGTCCACCGTTTTTGAATTATTGCGGGGGAGAAAGATAGCAGGCCAAGTGGAACCTCCCAAGAAAAGTCCAGGCAGACCAGTAAAAGTCTTTGATCAAAACACCAAAAGTGTAATTCGAAGAAAAGTTCACTCTTTATTTTAAAAAAGAAATACCCACCCTAGATAAGATTTTAATGGAGATTGGCCAGGATGACAGCATTCCGTTGATAACTAAAAAACTTTTATGGACCACTTTGAGAAATATGGATTTTGCCTGGGAAAAGCATAACCGTAAAGCACTTTTACTGGAAAGCGATGAAATTGTTTGCTGGCGACGAAAATACTTAAGAAGTATAAAGGAGTACAGAACAGAGCAGAAGAAAATCTTTTATCTTGATGAGACGTGGATTAATGAAGGTTATACAGTACCAAAAATGTGTGCAAGACAAAAATATAACCAGTGCTCGCCCAGCTTTCATAGACGGGTATTAAGGTGCCTTCAGGTAAAGGGAAAAGACTAATAATCGTCCATATTGGAAGCGAAGAGGGATTTTTAAAAGAAGGTTTGCTAACCTTTCAGTCGTGCCATACGGGAGATTACCACGAGGACATGGATTCGGATGTTTTTGAAGACTATTTTGGTGAAATGATATAATATCTTCCGGCTGATTCAGTAGTAGTTATGGATAACGCAAGTTATCATTCTCGACGCATAGAGAAGACTCCAACTTCATCTTGGAGAAAACAAGAAATTATTGACTGGTTAACCACCAAAAGTATTGAATTTGAAGATAATTTGATAAAAAAAGAACTATTAGCTATAGCAAATTTACACAAACATCGTTTTATGAAATACGCCGTGGAAGATATAGCAGAAAAACATAGTGTAACTGTGCTGCGCACACCGCCAGATAATTGCGAACTAAATCCTATAGAAGTATGGGCGCAAGTGAAAGGGTTTGTGGCAAGACATAACACGACATTCAAAATGAAAGACGTTAAGCTACTATTTCATCAAGCCATTAAGGAGGTGACACTAGAGAACTGGCGAAAAGCAGTCCAGCATGTCATTAAAGAAGAGGAGAAAATGTGGGATCTTGACTACTTGATCGATCGGACCGTCGACCCGTTAATTATAACGTCAAGAGGAGATGACAGCTCCTCAGATGACAAAAAATATTATGAGTTTTTATAATTTAATTTCTGTATAATGTATTTTTTATATAATGTTCAATAAAAAATAAGTGTACCTAATACTATGTACATAATGCCTAATTTTTATTCTGTTAAAACAAAATTCTTTCCTTTTTACGAGTATCCTACCAGCACGCCTTTGGCACACTATTTTCAGTGTTTGTGAATGGATAATAATAGGCTAAACCCATATATTTATCCCAACCCGGGTGGTACTACCTGCACTTGATAAAAAGAAAGAATTTTACAATGAAATCAATGCCAAACTATGAACGTGGCTTAAATATTCGTTGGGTCACTCTGTGCTCCCTTTGCATACCTAATGAGGTTTTATTACCCTATACCTTTCGGAAATAAATTATAAACTGGTTGAAATACGTGTCAAAACCATCCAATTTGGGACACTCTATAAGTCCAAAGTGGTCAAACAACTACTTTTATTCAATACTTTCAAGTACACGTTGTATCGTAACTTTGATTAGTGTAAAAGTACACTCGGTTGATTCTTTTAATGCTTCGCTAATTTCTTTTGAAAGTAAATACCAGGAGATACCTGGGAATATATTTAACTGGCGACATAAAAATTCAATTTAAAAATAGATACTTTGTCATAATATTATGTAGGTGCTGTGAAATTCAAATAAAGAAAATATATACTTTCGTTTAGTCGTAAATCTTATGAAACTTCAAACAATCACGTATTACAGGGCGTGCCACTATTCAATGGAAGTATGCTTTGTTTTAAAACGGTTTTTTTTTTCAAATTTTGACGACCACATTTATTGTGTAATAAACGAAAATCGGTGAAAGTTTTTGTTCGTTTCAAATCGGTTATATAATTATGAATTTTAAAAAAGAAATTTCAGTAACGATGGTTTTTTTTTATATTTTGTATACAGAGCTACAAAAAAAACAGTAGATAACTTTTAGACACTATTGTTTTCTTCTGAGGACTGGAACCTTTGATCACACAGTTTATTCGTATTTTTTTGGAATAGTAAAAAATTCGTTAGCTAACTATAGTTTATTTCAGAAAGGTATAGGGTAATAAAACCTCATTAGGTATGCAAAGGGAGCACAGAGTGACCCAACGAATATTTAAGACACTTTCATAGTTTGGCATGGATTTCATTGTAAAATTCTTTCTTTTTATCAAGTGCAGGTAGTACCACCCGGGTTGGGGTCAATATATGGGTTTAGCCTATTATTATCAATTCACAAACACTGAAAATAGTATGCCAAAGGCGTGCCGGTAGGATACTCGTAAAAAGGAAAGAATTTTATTTCAACAGAATAAAAATTAGGCATTATGTACATAGTATTAGGTACACTTATTTTTTATTGAACATTATACAAAAAATACATTATACAGAAATTAAATTATAAAAAATCATAATATTCTTCGTCATCTGAGGAACTGTCATCTCCTCTTGACGTTATAATTAACGGGTCGACGGTCCGATCGATCAAGTAGTCAAGATCCCACATTTTTTCCTCTTCTTTAATGACATGCTGGACTGCTTTTCGCCAGTTCTCTGGCGTCACCTCCTTAATGGCTTGATGAAACAGTAGCTTAACGTCTTTCATTTTGAATGTCGTGTTGTATCTTGCCACAAAGCCTTTCACTTGCGCCCATATAAGCAAAACGTAAATGTATAATCTACTACCTAAGTAATCCCTACACAATATTTCGATATTGGCACTTCAGGCCAGACAACATACTTTTCCTAATTCTCTTACGCAATTACGTGAAATTTTAATATTACAAACAATACTATTTCAAGACCTACGCCTATGGCCGACACCGAAATTGACGGAATTCCCCATTTTATTAACTATACCTTTCCGAAATAGACTATAAACACATTTAATTTTGATATTTGTTGAGAGCCGCCTACTTACTATATTATTATTATTCGACACTTACAGGTCAACGTTCGTATTTGGATGCTGAGTGACTGCACAATATCCTTTTCATCCTTCGCGATTAAATCCTCCGACGCATTTTATGAATGAATTCAAAGTCGGTGAAAGGAAGGTTTTCCAATATCCAACCGATCGAAATGTGTGAAGTTTGGATTTGTTACGAAATTTTTATTTTGTTTAATATGGAGCTTGTATCGCTATAATAACAAACAGTAATAATAATAATTTCACAGTAAGAATCTGCCACGAAGATAAAGTGCACAAATATAACGATACGACAAATTACGCTTTCCCCATTTGTAATATCCTCTGTGTTATCTATAACCGCATAAATCTTAGGTAAAACATGTGATTTATCGCCATGTCACAATCATAACTAAAGCTCGGATTATAGACAAAATGCCTTTTTTTGCCAATTATGGATGATTTTTGTATATTTTGCATTTTTTAAACTTTTATGCTACCCTACTGATGATGTTATTCATATTCGGTAAAGTCTAACTAAAGTCAGTGTGATGACCATAAAATAAAGCAATGTTGTCAGATATATTTTCTAAAATTGTTGGGCTCGCTATACAAATGTTTCCCATTACTTCAGTAAGCTGTTAGCTCGTGATGTTCTCAGAAAGCTAGTTTGGAAATATTAAAAAAAATACATAATATAAATGTATTAGTAAGCATTTAAAAATGTCGCGCGAAATTGCTGTAAAAAAAAATTAATTAAAACAACTTTTTGTATGCCTACTATATTTAAGAAAATTTTGTATATCTGGCAACGCATTGCAGGTGTTCAAAAACTTCCGAGACAATACAATCATCAAGTACATTATTGTTTATATTATAACGAAGTAACGGGTCACTAACAGGCGGACTAACTGTAACTAAAAAAAATTAAGCTCCGAGGGTGGCCTGCGATATTAGAGAGATATTAGTATTGTGTGTCGATTCATGGGCGTTGTGAATTTTGTTTTAAAGAAATATTTAAAATAATAGTAGTAAATATCTAGTATCTATTTCTTGGTTGAGTGAGTTTAGTGAATTGATATCAATATAATATTTATTTGTTCGTGGACTTGAGTGAATTGATATCAATATAATATTTATTTGTTCGTAGACGTTAGGGTGAGTTTTATGATTATAATTTATTTGTAATTAATTAGAATAGCATTTTGGAGAAACGACAGTCCAAGATGATGCGCGGGAATTTAATAATTTGGCGCCACAAACAAATGCAAATGACTTAACAGTAAATGATACCGATGATAAAGCCGAATTTAAGAACAAAGATTTACATGTTTAGTGTCAACGCGTTGTTTTAAATATGTATGCGTGTTTGAAAATTCTGAAATTTCTGATAATGCGGTTATCGCGAGAATTCACGAATTAACGTTAATCGGGTTTACAACGATTTATAAAGCAATAGTACCAAGTTTAGAACTGATTCGTGATAAATTGCGGGATATTCCTGAATATACTTATCTATGTTTTATTGAATTGTGGATTCAAATATAAGAAGTTAGATAATCGAATGGTGATAATGGAATCTCGGCGTATCGTTGAACTAAGACAGGAGTATTTTCGCAAAATAAAAGGGTATCGTGATTCAAATAGAACTAGGTATAATCGTTGAGTGAAAAATACAAGTATTTTTCACTCAAATATATTTGTGTTAAGTTAATTCACTTTGTATATTAAAATAAATTCTTAATAACTCATTATTAATAATCAGGGAATTAAAAGCATTTGCCTATATTGCCTATATGTTAAGATTTCTGCCCTTTTCAATAAAAGTCTTTGCCTGTATAAAGCGCCTTTTTCTTCAGTTTTTGTTGCCTATAAATCAAAGCTTAAATCATAATAACTCTCAAAATACCACACGGATATTAAGCCGTTAGTTACCCCTGAAAAATGAATGTAAAACAAGGTTTCAAATTTAATCAGGAAATACTTTCTTTTAGTGATTTTAAAGCTGAACATTATCTTCTAACAATAAACGCTTTCCAATGAAAATCAATTAATAATGCACGTGATTTTTATGCCGTATTTCTTTGAAAGAACATAAAACATTTTATGATCCAATAACTTCCTTTACGAAGATTATAATAGATAAAATATGTATAGAACGCATTCAGATTTGGTCTTTATATTATATTCTACAAAATGAATAGGATTATCGGGGAATATTTGACGATTGAAATTATTTTATTAACCCTTAACCGGAGACATGTCAACTTTGTTGCATGAACAGAGAGGTTTCGTCTGCTAGACTACATTTTTTAGTTGGCGAAAATAAATAAAATACTTTATTGTTTTATTCAAAATGAACAAACTCAACCCTTTTGGATTGGATGGAATGAAAAAATGAAATTGAATCTAATTATAAACAAAAAAATATAATTATATCTCTAGAATTGGTTGGAGAATACGTCATTAAATTTTCGTGAAAAAATATTAATTATTCGCCGAGAAATCGCGAGATGATCGACAAAAATCGTTTTTTTTCGCTTTTTCGGTTAAAAAGTCAATTTTGACCATGTTCCCCCAATTTTATAAAAAATTAAATGTCATATTCGTGTTCAGCACCCTCCAAAATATAAAGATACCTATATGGTGACTTGAAAACTGCAGAGACATTGCTGAAAAACGGTGTTTCGGAATTCGGTCCGGGTACCTAGCAAAAGGGCTACCTGCTCACAGGGACCTTGTCCAAATCCGAAAGGGTGATTTCGTAATTCGGTCCGCTGTCGAAGCAGGTAGATTTCATGTGGGTATTAAAAGATTATTTTTAGCAATTGTTCTTCTGAAGTGCAGAGTATAAGACGTGTTTATTTGTGTCCGTTATTGTGATTTTGTTTGTTTGTTTGACATGGAAAATATTAATTTCACCTCTATGACGAGTGAAAAGGGTAAGCGTTTATTAATAATAGATGGGTTTAAATTTTGTTTTCAAAAATCATTATCTCAAAAATACGAAGGTGGTTTGGTAGGGGTAGGTTTGGTTGGGTTATTATTGAAAATTATTATAATTTATTCTTCAAAAATTGACTAGAAATACGAAGGTGGTTTGGTAGGGGTAGGTTTGGTTGGGTTATTATTGAAAATTATTATAATTCATTCTACAAAAAAATTGACTAAAAATACGAAGGTGGTTTGGTAGGGGTAGGTTTGGTTGGGTTATTATTTCACGTACTGTTTTTATTTTTGACGATACGCATTTAGCGTAAATTTTTAAACATGCCAGTACAACAACAATAAGCGTGTACTGTTGGTCCTAAGCCCAAAAAAATGTGAAGGAAAATAAAAGTCAAATTAAACAAATAGTAGGTACATGGGACCCAATTCCGAAATCGCATTTTCGCTGGTGTGACCACACTTCGAATTTAATCCGTTACAGGTAGTCCCTTCTGCAGGTAGCGGGACCGAATTCCGGTGCGTCCCTGAAAAATATAGCGACCACAGTGACGAACTGTACGTCGTCACATCCTAAGACTTCCGCCTATATGTTCAATGGAAATGATGTGAAGTAGTTTCAAGTTAGTTTAACCATAGATTTCGGTGTTTTTCGTAAAGACGGCCCTGGTTCTTATACAAAAGTAGCAAAACTTTTAGACTATCTCAAATTTCTAATACTTTTCAAAGTAATTTTTCGTATGAATATGTTCGTATTGGTCTAGGTCATCATATTATATAACACAAATCCAATCACCTAAACAATATATTATAATGTGTTACATTTTGTAACGTTATTAGACCTAAATTTTCCATTAAAAGAATTTTGATACGATTGTTGAATATATTATCAAATAGGATGTGGTTAACCATTCGAAGAATTTATATCGGTTATTAAAATTTCTTTATTCTTATATAGATACAGTTAAATATCAACTAATAGATTTATGTCGTTGTATGTACTTTTCAAACCGTTGTTTCTAGCCGAAAAGATTGTAAAAAAAACAGCTGGTAGACGATAAGTAAACCCATTTCCTATATGAGCCAAATATGTCCTGGGCCGCTATTTTCTTGAATTTGACTACTTTTTGACGAGAGTTGATGTATGTACCTGGACCCTAGACCTAGATACATACACGAATTTTTGTATTTTTGTTTCCTTCTAATCAATAAAACTTTTAAAAGTTCACATTTTATTATTAACTTCCCTGCTTTCTAGGATTTTATCTTTTTTCCTTCAGTTAAGGAGACCTAAAATTTTATAGAAAACAGTAAACGCTTTATCCAACCCCCCCTTAAGATATCTTTAACTCCTCAAAATAATGCAAAATAGAGGTTGAGAGACGTAAAGGGTATCAAAAATAAATTTACTTTACTCTTGAGTAAAATTCATACTTTCTGATAAACCTCGTATACGGCTGAAAAAATTTGATACCTGTTGAGTGTATTTTATATTCCTGAACACGCAAAACTTTTTATGAAGAATAACTTTTTTTCGTAAAATTAATTTAAAAAAATACCTAATAATGTTTGGTAATATTTATTATCAGAGAAGTTTAACAAATATATAAAAAATCATCAAGGTCTCATTTGGTAATTAATATTTAATTTTTTATCGCCCTATAATAAATATTCCGTTAAATGATACGTTACACCGATTTTAATAAATTATAGTCTGTTTGAAATAGACTGAGTAATAAAACCTAATTTAACGTGCACAACCCTTACCGCGTGCGCAACTAAAACTCCAGAATTTACATTATAAATCTCATCTTTATTCTTTTATTTGCATAACCAAGCAAATATGAATTTTCATCTGGCACTAGTCTGAAAAGGGAACGGGGAAATACTGTTTTTCATTTGATGAAATGTTAATTTCAATAAATAGTGTTGCATATCTCCTTCATAAAAAAACTGTATTTTTAGAGTATATTTACAGAATACATTAAAAATGATAATTTTTATGGTTGAAAAGTTTTACACTGATACTTTCCTTTTCATGCAAATTTTTACTTGATAATATTTTAAATTTACATGTTTATGGCTATACTTGTATACGTAAATATCAGATATACAGGTGTTCAAACAAAAACAGCGGCGTCTCATAAAAGGAAAACTATAAAATGCAGGTATGAGGTATAAGGAAAATTTTAACTTTGGCTTGGAGCCAAACTTTGACAATGACTTGTCGAATTGATTTCTGTTTTCGGCAATTAAGTTTTTAAAGCAAGAAAAAATCAAATTGTTGGACCATCATCCATACAGTACCGATCCAATTCCTAAGGACTTTCCAACTTTCCAAAAATTAAGAATAAAGTGCGTGGTCAAATGTTCCAGTCCTCAGAAAATTCAGTCAACGATTTCAAAAACAATAAAGATTATTACAGTTTCCTGTAATATTGGCGTATTTAATAAAGCGTTTTACCAACAGATGTCGAAGAATAATTATTTATATTCCAACGATTCATACAGTTTTGAAAAATAATATGTATTCAGTCCGGGATTAGAGATTCTCGGACGGATAACATATACCCTGTACTGATGAGGCGCGAATGCGCCGAAACCGGTCTACAAGTTGTGTTGTCCCCTTCTAATTGACTTTGGAGTGTAATTCAATATCCGTTGGTGCATATAGCACGGGAAGTAGTTGTTGCTTCTTAGTTGAACGGTCACTGTTTTTGAAAAATATCATTTTTCAAAACTGTACGAAGCGTTGGAATATAGATAATTATTCTTCGACTTCAAAAACTTTATTTTGAATGTACCAACAATTCAGTGGAATAACTACTTCCCTTAAAGTATTTCCTTAACTACTTTTATCTATAACAACATTTTTAATGTAGGTATTTCAGAAAATATTCCTACCGTTATAAAAATATCTTAGCAGTGATTATTCTGAGACACTAGCCTATAATAATGATAAAATCCGTCTAAAAACTAATCCATTTAAAATGACATTAACATTGCCAACGAAAATAACCCCTTTATCAACATTTATTTTGGTATTTAGAGATTACAGAAAGGAAAGTGCGGTCGAGTAAATATGGTCGATAAAAATGGTTATCTCTTTATAACCGATAACAGCTGGAATCCTTTTAAACACTATTATAAAATAATCGTAGGAAAATAGGAGAGCCACCCATTTAGTCAGACTAAGAACCAACTTATACAGAATGGACTCTGTAATACAATTAGGCTGCAATTATACCTCCAGGTGTTTAAATAAAAAATAATTAACCAAGAAATTTCTGAAACATCTAGCTGCAGTCTATACTAGACACAGCAGTTTATACATTGAGCCAGAATCAATACAAATGACGACAAAACTTTTAAAAATAATACAAAACATTTAAGTTGAATGAAAATTGCCTTTGAATGATTAACTTGTTATTGCAGTGAATATGGATAAACATTTTTTTTACAAATTGAATTATGATTTTATGAAAAAAATGTACTTACCTTTCTGACGTAAGTTGCTTGTGGATGATGTTTCACAGGCATTAAGAGCAATTTTGTCCTGTCGAAGAATTGTATACCATCTATAGAGGCCACACCCATGTATAAAAAAATACCCAAAACCACAGCCATTGGTACTAACCTCAATAGAGGTGCCATAAAAACGGACAAGCCTGAAAAAAAAATAGTATTATACTCGTGTCGTAAGAAAGTTTTGCTATATTTTTGTACAGAATACGTAGTATTACATATAGTAATAATAATAATACCTAATAGATTTATTGTCCAAAATAAAAAAATTCTTAGTATTACAATAAGTATAATGCCTGGTTAACATTTATTTGCTTATAATAATTTGTATGTACATTTATCTTTAAATTTGGACTGGAATTACCATAAAAGTTCCATGAAAAATTACATGGTTTGACAAAACATAACCCCTAATACTTGGTCTAGATGGCAGGTACAAGATACCCTATTGCTTTGTCAAACAATTCCTTGCAAGAAACTCGAAAGAACTGGATACTCGCAATATATCCCTCTTTATTGAAGTTATCTGTAACATCTGGAAAACCGCATTAATCGAGGATCATTAAAAAAACCACCTCCTTACTTCTTAGAAATAAAAAAACCTGGGACATGTCCCGAGATGGTATGATGAAAAGGTATAACTTTTTAAAGAAATTCGTTATGGAATTAAGCAACAGGAATTAATTGGATCCAAATACCACTACCAGACTTGGAAAGAATGCCACTCAATGGTACACAGATGGCTCAAAAGCAATAGAAGGAACTGGGATAGGAGTGTACGGGCCAGGAACCAAACACTCTGATAGCTTGGGAAAAACCCCAAGTATCTGTCAAGCGGAAATTCACGCCATAAGAAACTGTGCCCAGTTCAATATTGACAAAGAATATAGAAGGCCAAAGTTGATCATAATGTCGGATAGTCAAGCAGCCATTAGAGCGCTGAGTTCTTGTTTAATCAGTTCCAAAACGGTATGGGAATGCCTAGGCATATTCAATGAACTAGAGGCGAGAACCATATACTAACCTTACTGTGGATTCCAGGACACACACTGGAAAAGAAGGTAATGAAAAAGCAGATGGACGGAAAGACCCTTTTGGTGGCCGGAACCCTTTGGCGGTATCAGCCCCAATATAATATTTGAAGAAATAGAGAAGATCTGACTATTGGAAAGATCTAGTAGGACTTAGACAATCGAAGATTCTGATGGGTGACTACAACCCGTTGAGATCAAATGAATGCATACGCCAAAGTAAAACTGCACTAAGAGTTTTAACAGGGATCCTAATGGAACATTGCTGCCTGAACGGGCACCTGGAAAAGCTCAAAATAGTAGAGGAAGAAGAATGTAGATTATGTGACCTGGAAGAAGAAACACACAGCACCTAGGAGACTAAAAGAGCTACTAGTCTCTGAGACGTTCCTCAGGAACTAAGTAGATCTCTTAAGTCTCAGTGAATGGCACCCCGGAGCTCTACCCCGGAATGACCTAACCTGGGAGTATTCTATAAACCTTGAGTGAAGCCACTTTCTCTGTATTATAAATAAATTGTTGAATATATTGCAAAGTACCTATGAAGATGGCGACAAAAAGTCCAGACATTCTCTGTTCCTTAACTTCGATCAAGTGTGGCTTCTCTCCAGGAGCGTGGGTCCTTGACATAACTGTCAAAGCCGAAGTATGTACAATGGAACGAACTGCAGCTGCGCATAACCACGGAAATCCGAAGAATCCGCAAATAATGTTGGTTAGACATATAATGACAATATCTAAATGAATACCACTGCCCTTCTTCAATTTTCGTTCTGGTTTGCTAATTATTAACCTAAAACAAAATATTATTCAAATTTGTATCATAGTTCACGAAATTGTACGTACTCAGAAATGTGAGTTTCCATAAACAGCAAAATATAAACGAGCAAAGCTGGAACTACAGACGCAAACATTATCCAAACAGGCACACCCACGGGCGATATAAACCATCCTCTTTTTTCAGAACTTGACGGCTTCAGTCCACCTACAGGTACATTAAGTTTCTCAGTGTACGTTTCAGGAACCATATAGTCGACGAAAACCATTATTATTATTGCTATAGGTACGCCAAAGTCTCCTAACGCTCGTCTAGCCTAAAATATTTTAAAATTCTCAGGTAAATTTCATAATTAAAAAGACATTTCATTCTATTCTATTTAAAAAAAGAAGACTGCCATGGGGACCGTCGACGGAAGCGGCTTTCCTAACCGTTAAGTCGCATAAGCTGACCAGGAACACCAACTCAAATAGAGGTGGTCGACACAGTGGCATACAAAGAGTTAACTGAACAAGGTAGATAAGGAACTCTCAATCAGGCTATTGAAACTGAGTAAGAGACATTTGAAGACACTGCACCCGGAGGAAACATCTGTACAAAATGGGCAAAGTTAGTGAACCTATGTGCAGCAAATGTAAACTCTATGATGAAACACATGCTCACATACTCTGCTTCTGCGAGAACTTACATGGACTCAGAAGGAAGCACTTTGGAGAGGAAATATAAGACAACCACAGTCAAACCTCGATATAACAAATCTCAAGGGACCAAACCGAAAATTCGTTATATCGAGTATTTCGTTACAATGAGGTTCGTTATATTGAGGTTAGGTTAGCTGAAAATTCACTACATCGAGTTTCACAAACGTGAGTGAGTGACGTGACTAAGCTTTCATGTCGAGACACGATTATTTTTTGTACTGTACGTTTGTTTAAGTTCGTTATAATGAGGTGCAGTCGTGGAAATTTCGTTACATAGAGGTGAAGTTCGCTAGATCGAGGTTCTAACTACCTACGAAAAATTAATTGTATCGAGGGTGATTTATTTTTACCGGGTGTATTACAAATTCGTTATATTGAGGTTATGAGTACGGATTATTCGTTATGTAGAGGTGAAATTTACATTGATTCTTATGGATAGTATATTGAGGTTATGAGTACGGATTATTCGTTATGTAGAGGTGAAATTTACATTGATTCTTATGGATAGTTGTAGGGGATTTGAAAAAATTCGTTATGTCAAGGAATTCGTTATATTGAGGTTTGACTGTACTGAAAATCGCTCCAGTCAAACCAGTGGCCTACATAGAAGACACAAAGCTTCTGGAATGGAAGTAGATAACATGGAAAATGCTGTTGAGCACAACCCAACCGAATGAATGAATGAAGAGGAATGTTTAGAGGGTGGTTTATCTATGTTTCGTTTGAAAACTGGTAATCTTTGATTGGTGTTTAGAAGACTCGTTCCGTACAAAACTTGTCAGTATATTATTTATGCCTAGAAATCCTTCCGCGCAATAGCTATTGATTCCTGTTTATGGAAGACATTGTTTCAGTTCTTTTAACGAAAATAATACTTACACTTCTACCTAAAAACTGGCTGTTTCTGAACATCTTCAAATAGTAGGCAATGGCGAACGTTCCGAATGTAAGTATAGTACAAAATAGAGCCGTGTTCGGTTGATTTATAGGATCTCCTAGCTCATCCTTCATAGGTATTTTAATAACATCCAGTCTTTCTCCAACGACATCGGAACTATTATCACCAACAACTGTATCATTAGGTCCTATCGGGAAAGTAGTACTTTCACAATAATCCGCCAACAGTGGATGTTTCTGGTACGAAAAATAAACTTTCGCCAAACTTTCCAATATATACAATAATACTATAAGGGTTGAGAAAATATCTTCGGTAAATCTAGTAAAAAGTTTAACTAAAATGCTGCCTTCGAATCCCGCTATGCCTACCCCAATTATACCCAGCCAAATACCGACGAAAACTCTGGTGGGTAAAAATGCTATATTATTCGATTTACAAAATTCAAACAGACTCTGATCGAAGAGCAGAAGAGCTCCGGTCGTACCGACTATTATCATCGGTTGACCGGCGAAAATTGCGAAAATTATTCCTCCCATGCTGGTACATAGAAGAGTTTCTGATATGCCTATAAGGTTTTCCGTTTTGTCCCCCGTTAGGCCTCCAAAAGCTATGGCGCCTGATACTGCGGCGAAGTACATGAAGACCGCTGCGGCTAGACATTGAGCATTTAGACCGTCTGTGATGTCACTTTTATAAAATGGATAGCGACGTTTCAGGTCTCTGATTAAACCGCCCCAAGGGCGACGAGTGCGTTCTAGAGGGTCGTCGAAAGGAGGTTCTCTATCCTTATCTAAAACAAAAAAATAAATTTTTCTATAGCTAATGTTAAAATGTTGTTATAGCAAATCTTTTGAGTAGATAAAATAACACTTAACAGCAAGTGTTCTACTTACAAATAAAAAATATTGTAACAGGCCATGGTCATTTACCACATACAACACCGACTGTATAAATGCGCATCCATATTATGCCGCTATTTGCCGTCGGCAATGCCAAATTGGCAAAACCAGCGACTGTAAAAACGTCGACATGTGTTGGCATTCATTTAGTTTAGTCGCACACTGTTCCCGGTATGAATTTATCAAATTAATAAATTTGTCGTTCGTCCACTCCATTTGAAAGCATGTTAACTGGAAGACGGTCGCAAGTGAAACCGTTGGAGGCCATTGGTTGGCACGTCCCAACTCTCCATTTTCATTGGCTTCCTTAGAACGATACCGACACGATTTTCATTGGACTGGCGCCTTAACATCCTAATTTGGTTATAATTACCTTGCGATAACAGAGGAGTCGATATAATTCCTTGAGCTTCTTGCGCTTTCCTCAACGCGTTTTCTTTTCGTCTTCTTATAGCCTCGCTTTTAGCTTTAATTTCTTCAATAGGAAGTAGCGCTTGTCGCTCCCAATCGCCAGGAGGTAGCACAATACTGTCGTCTAGGAACTCGTTTATTGCTGAAAGTAACTCTTTTCGAGTGTCTGCTTTGTAAGCTATATTGTGGAATTGTTGATTTGCCATTAGGGTTGATATGGATCGTCCAACTTCGCGGTAGTCGATGTTTGGCAGTTTTGGACCGAGCAGTAGAAAGATAAATCTGAAAATAGAAATTAAAAAGTTCACTGAATGTATCTTTGTTTGGGCGAGAACATAAAGAAACCTGGTTTCTCGCGCTTGTCTATAAGCGCCGATAAGCTTTAAAAATGTATTCATGTTGATACAGCAGGTCCGAGCTAGTCGGCGCTAGTACACGCTCCGATAAGTTTATTGGAATTAGCAAAACATTAGTTTCCAGCGCGACACGTGCAGGGACCGCTCTTCATTCAGTCTGTTTACATACTTTGCAGCGTTTACGTACCTCTTGGACAACAATGGTTGATGCAGAACTCTTAGTTTGAACGCCCTGCATTATGGAACAAAAGGCAAAAAGCCCACGCAAATCGAATTATCAAACAAATTTCGTCACTTGAGGTACTCGACAATTTGAAATATAATGAACGAAACTAGCCGACTTCCAGCTTTCTTCATGTTCAACAATCAGCTTCTATCGCTTTTGCAATTCGCGCTGGTAACCAGCGTGCGAGAAACCAGCTTTCTAATTTTTCTCACCCTTTGTTCGTATTTTCTTTGCTACCGTGCCGATTATCCAATTGTGAAAAAAATTCCCAACTTACCTAACTGGTATGTCAACTTCAATCAACGAAGGAATTATAACTCCTTCTGCTAACCGAACAAAAGCTATAGCTGGCTGCTCCAAAAAATCCACTTCACCAACCAATACAGTAGAACCTTGCGCTCCTGCGGGAATTTTCTTAAATATAGCGTCATTATGGGCTTTTCTAATATCCTCATTGCTGGTTGAAAAGAAAAATCCTTCTCCATCTTTTAAATTCACTATGGTATGCGGTTTGTCGCTGGATTTTAAAAGCGCATCATTAGACGGATCGCCGTTTTTTAATGTTCCGTCTACGGACAAACTTACTTTGCGTTTTTCAGCTTCTAATAAATTCTGTGGAAAAAAATTGATGTTGAAGATAGTTTTGTTCTGCACTTTATGAATAGTAAACGAGGTTATCACAAGAGAAAAAGTATCAAAACCAAAAAGTCTGATTGGGTAAAGTTTGTCCAAAATGAATTAAATATGCCTAATCGTTGAAAAAAGTCAGGGAGGGTGCTTTAGATTTTGTTATTGATTTTGGACAAACTTTATACGCTGGGATTTAATACATGGATTTAATCAAGCGCAGAACCAAAACAATATTTCTTAATCTATGAGCCCTGTCACATTCAGTTGGTTCAGTTCAGTTATATATGTGATTAGAAAAAGGAAGATATGATATTACAAATATTAAAGCTTAGGTATTATAGCCCTATGAGGATATCCTGGATATATTTTTCCCATTTAAGATCATTATAACACTGCAATGATATAGGAAACCAAGGAAAACTATATCTGCCTTTACAATAACGCAATTATTGTTACTTAAAAAGATACTAGATTCATCTGTTCATCGACGACTTCCTATTGTGGTTATCTGAAGAGCCTTCTAATTCTTCAAGGAGATCTGGTTATCACAAATATGTAGTACATCTAGTACTGTTTTAGGTGTTAAGGAATAGATGATTTGCGTAAAGGAATTTATCAAATTTATCGGCCCTTAGTAATATGTTTTAAGCTTTTAGTGTTCTCTAAAATAGTTTTTGGATGAATAGATACATGAAGAAAGGCCAATAAGACCGCCCCCTATGGAACGCAGTTAATTTTTTTCACTGCAGAAGACGCTTCTGCCCACCTCCAACCAACTATAGTTCCCTTGGTGATCTTTGGCCTCGAATCGTATTCCCCATGTTTTCCAAAACTCTTCTGCATTGCTAGAAAAGCCTAGTTGTCCTGGTAGTAATTTTTTCCATGTGGATCTTCCAATTCTTAATCTTAATCTCTTATTTTTTTTAAGCGGTTTAATTATTGAAGGAATCGATTTGTTATCAAAAGCACCTTCGATGTATACAAATGCTGCAAGGGTTACTACTTTGTGATCAAAATTGTTTCGATACCTGGGCAGCTTCTCCTGATTGAGAGTCGTAAGCTATCCTTTGCTTTAACCCTACAATTCCAGCTCCTTTTCCTACCTCTGCCTAGGTTATACATAGTTAACTCAGCCTGTATTGGTACAATTAACTTCTGAAAGAGTAAAATGTTAAAAAACAATACATTGAAGGAAACAATTTGCCTTAAATAACAATAAATAATAAATTTTTCAATAGGGCCAACTGAAATGGACAAGGGCGTAGGCGTATATATATAATGAATAAAGAATGATGAAAATACCAAAACTAACTACCAGTAAAAATTCCGCAAAATAAATCATACCATACCACAGTTTACTGCCAATAAAAATTAATTATTATAAAATTCATTGCAATCAATTTATTTCAGTTGATTTGAACAGATCGCGTTCTAAATAAAGAAAAAAGACAATTATGACTTGACGGAAAATAAGAAGGAACATTCAGGACAAATAAACTATAACTCACTGGATGAAACAAACATTTCCGAATGAAAAAACACGCTTCATCGTTGTCTTAGGACAACAGAACTATTATCGGGATCTGCTTTGTTAAACTTTCGTCAATATCCTGCAGATCCTTGTTTTATTATTCTTTTGTCTTTCTATTATTTGTACAATTCTAAACATAACTATACAGGATGTCAGGAAACTCTCCTGTCAAACGCAAACTATAAATCCTTTATCATCCTAATCAAATAATTTTTATTAGCAGCACCAAAAACTTTGGTGTATATCTGGATAAAAATGGCGGTGTATTCATGTACATGAAATCGATAAAATGCATGGTAGTGTTGAGTGAATGTATCGAAGTTTGACAAGCAAAACAAAAACCAAAAATTGAAAGTGGAAAAAGACATGTCTAATGATTATTACATGTGAAAAAGACGAGCCTCTAGGAAGCGGCTGCGGGAGACGTAGTTGTCCCTGTTGCGAACACATCGAACAACGGGACATCAACGAAACGGCATCGATACTGACGCCATCTTCCAGCCAGAGCGACTATAAGAATTTTTTGTTAGTAAAAATTGAAATATTATCCAAGAATATAAATTTAAGAGTCAATTTTTGAAAAAAAATAAATATTGTGAAACTATTGAGACATTTTGGTTGTTTTACAAGCATTATACAGTGCCTGAGGGAATGATCATGACAATCTGGAGATGTTTTTTGGTAAGTGCACCAATGCCCTGCAGTCCACGTCAATCGAACGTTGATATTTACATAAATAAGAATAGGATTGAAAGATAGAAACTATGTTTATTCGATTGAGAGAGATTAGAAAATGATGAGGCAAAAGATAAGTTTCACTGTCTACAAGATGATCCGAAGCCTATCAGATTTGAATCATTCGGTATAAGAACACCATTTATTTCTTCTAATATGCAATAGCTTTGTGGGTTCCAGAACGCACAGGAATAAAATGAAATGAAATAGCAGATGAACTAGTAAAGAGAGTGACTCTTTTGGGAGCAGGAACCCTTTTGCGTTATCAGCTCCAATGTAATATTTGAAGATGTAATTGGAAATTACAACTAGGTGAGAACAAGTGAATGCCTAAGCCTGAGCACTAGTTTTTGCAGGTGTCCTGACTGGGCACTGTTACATTGAAAAGCTCAAAATAGTGGAGCAAGGCAAGAAGAATGTTGATCCTGTGGAATGGAAAAAGAAACCACTCACATGCTTGCAGTTTTTAAAGCAATACAGAATCTTATGGCAAAACACTGGAAAAAGTTCATTCGGGGAATAGGTCTAAGGAGCTACTAGTCTCTGAGACTATGTAGGCGAAAGGGTTCAGAAGAAGAAAGAGAGTTGAATGACGGCACTGTATTAAATATATACCAAAAATCTATTTCTGATTTAATTGTAATTTTAATAGAAAATGACTTACTTGCAAAGACGTATAGCTGTGTTTCTTATTGGCGAATCTAAAACCTGAACTTTGATGATCGTTAACGTGTCTGTGGCGAAGAAGTAAAGTTCTCATAACTCGTGCCTTGTCCTCTTCCTTTATCAAATCCTCTTTGTACAAATCCTCTGATATCCTGTAGGCAATTCCGGGCAAATCTTTTTCCTCCATATCCAGGATTACTAATCCTTCTTCCAAACATCGTCTCAGATTGAGTAGAGAATGAAAACTTAAAGAAGCCACGTGCGGTTTACCCCATCTATCTACTCCTTCTTCTACATCTTCTTCATATTTGATCCATCTAGCTCGCTGTTTCCATTCGCGTTCTTCGGTGACTTCTCCGTTGAAATATTCTGCCAATTCAACAAATATCTGCAAACATTAACCACAAGTTTATGATAGATTAGATTACAAAGGGGTTGATTTGACCAGAAAGCATTGCCACATGCAAGCCAGGATTCCAGAACTTTTGATAGAAAACTTACCGCATGCGGACTGTGGTCATACAGTTTCTTGAGATAAGGGTGTAATTCAGATCCTTTTCCAACATGCAGAAGTGTTCCCTTATGCGTCTTGGGTCTTCGACGAGCGCGGGGATCATCTGATCTAAAAAAGAAAATTTAAAAAATGTCAAGCAACAACTTTTACCAACACTTGGTTTATTATTAAAAGCCCCAGATGATAGTTTTGCTTCTAATAAAATAAACAATTAAGTGACGTTAAAAAATTTCATTGTCAATGTCAATGGGTACATTTTTTTTTGGTTAATCGTTTAAAAGTTTTGAGTTTACATGCAAAAAATTTGGCAAAATTCATCTTCACGGGGTTCTAAACATTTTCGAATGAGCATTTGTGCCAGTTGGAGAGAAAATATTGAATTCGGTTAGGCTCTGTCACAAAAAAAGAAGGCATGTGATTGAAACCAATCAGTACTGGACCCCAATTCTTGACCGTTCGCAACACTCAAGGTTACTCGCTTCCTAACGAATTCGTTAAATGCTATTCTTGAGCGCTCTCTGCTTTGCGCATTCGCTTGATAGTGTTCGTTATGCAGCGAGCACATTTTCGTACGTGATAACCAGATAATCTTTATATTCATACTGAAAGTGATAGATAAGTGACAGCGCGCTTGTAGGTTGATATTATTTTTGCTGATAAAAATTAAAATTGTAATTCTGTTTGAGAAATCGAGTATGGATGAGCGTGTGAGTTTAATGTTAATCGATAATTTAGAGCTGACGGAAATAGAAGTTCAAAATTTCCGGGTTCCGCGCAATCCTTCGAATCCTTCGAATGAAGCGGCTTTTAGTAGTAAAGTTTTTTGTGAATCTACCACTAATCATTTCATCCTTCCCTTGCAAATATTCCGCCATCATTTTTCTTTGCTTTTCCGAAACCTTTTCCTCCGCTTTGACTCAATACAACCGGCAACTTCGTTGTCGATAAGTGCCCATACTGCACGGTAAGTATGAGTCACAGAGTAGTAGTTTCATTTGGTCTATTAAGCGGTGTTTCGGAATTCGGTCCGGGTACCTAGCAAAAGGACTACCTGCTCACAGGGACCTTGTCCAAATCCGAAAGGGTGATTTCGTAATTCGGTCCGCTGTCGAAGCAGGTAAATTTCATGTGGGTATTAAAAGATTATTTTTAGCAATTGTTCTTCTGAAGTGCAGAGTGTAAGACGTGTTTATTTGTGTCCGTTATTGTGATTTTGTTTGTTTGACATGGAAAATATTAATTTCACCTCTATGACGAGTGAAAAGGGTAAGCGTTTATTAATAATTGATGGGTTTAAATTTTGTTTTCAAAAATCATTATCTCAAAAATACGAAGGTGGTTTGGTAGGGGTAGGTTTGGTTGGGTTATTATTGAAAATTATTATAATTCATTCTACAAAAAAATTGACTAAAAATACGAAGGTGGTTTGGTAGGGGTAGGTTTGGTTGGGTTATTATTTCACGTACCGTTTTTATTTTTGACGATACGCATTTAGCGTAAATTTTTAAACATGCCAGTACAACAACAATAAGTGTGTACTGTTGGTCCTAGACCCAAAAAAATGTGAAGGAAAATAAAAGTCAAATTAAACAAATAGTAGGTACATGGGACCCAATTCCGAAATCGCATTTTCGCTGGTGTGACCACACTTCGAATTTAATTCGTTACAGGTAGTGCCTTCCGCAGGTAGCGGGACCGAATTCCGGTGCGTCCCTATTAAGTATTATTTTACTTACAAGTCATTTGGAAGTTCCATAGCATCTTCTATCAATCCCAAAACCCGTAAATAACACTGATACAATGCAAATTTTTCCATATCGTGAAAATGATCGATCATCTAAATCATCTTGGAAAATATGTTTCACGAAGAATAATCTTCAACAGTGATCTTCCAACTTCCTAACAGCTATATTTATTTGAACTTGAGTGGCAAACTAATACCTTTGAGATTACTTTATTTTAAGACTCGGTAAAAAGAACAATAGAAAAACCGAAAACGATGTCAATCTACTTAATACACACCAAAAACGTTTTGCATTCATTAATACCTTTAAAAACTATCTCAAAAAGTTATTTAAAGCGTTATTTTAAAACCGGAAATTTCTACTCAGATTTTCAACGAAAAATAGTGGTAAAGCTGGTACCAATTTTTGGGTGTTTATTTGAAGCAAGTTGAAAACTTTTCCTATACGCCTCCTACTAAACTCCAACAAGATAATGCAGACCTGGCTGATGAGTTGAGGGGCTAGATCAATCCCTAAATTAATTATTTTTGGCAAAAATATGTTTGAGACAATTTTAAATTTGTATACGTTGTAGTTTAACGTTTGGTACCAGCTGTTGGGCTAAAACTGTAATTACGTCTATCTGGTTTAGATAAAACAAAGGCAATAGTTGTTATTGTTATGAAAAAGTGTAGTTGAAGATAATAAATATGAAATATTAAATTACTAAATGAATTTAAACGTTAGAGAAATAAAAAGTCAAAGACATCACCAATATAATACTTAAAATTGACGTATTAAAGATAGACAAGCCTTGTTTACATTTTGGTTGCTCCCAACATATTCAAGATGAGACTCTTCTTAGAAGGGGGACCAAAAAAAACGGGAATTTCGTCCGGTGTTTCGGAATTCGGTCCGGGTACCTAGCAAAAGGGCTACCTGCTCACAGGGACCTTGTCCAAATCCGAAAGGGTGATTTCGTAATTCGGTCCGCTGTCGAAGCAGGTAAATTTCATGTGGGTATTAAAGGTGGTTTGGTAGGGGTAGGTTTGGTTGGGTTATTATTGAAAATTATTATAATTTATTCTTCAAAAATTGACTAGAAATCCGAAGGTGGTTTGGTAGGGGTAGGTTTGGTTGGGTTATTATCGAAAATTATTATAATTCATTCTACAAAAAATTGACTAAAAATACGAAGGTGGTTTGGTAGGGGTAGGTTTGGTTGGGTTATTATTTCACGTACGGTTTTTATTTTTGACGATACGCATTTAGCGTAAATTTTTAAACATGCCAGTACAACAACAATAAGTGTGTACTGTTGGTCCTAAGCCCAAAAAAATGTGAAGGAAAATAAAAGTCAAATTAAACAAATAGTAGGTACATGGGACCCAATTCCGAAATCGCATTTTCGCTGGTGTGACCACACTTCGAATTTAATCCGTTACAGGTAGTCCCTTCCGCAGGTAGCGGGACCGAATTCCGGTGCGCCCATTTCGTCATAACTTCTTTATTTCTCATTCTTTTAACACCAAATTTTAATCACCTTCAAAGTATTCGCCATTTACCACAACGCACTTCTCCAAACGATTCTTGCATTGTTCAAAATTCACTCATCGGCATGTCTTTTAAGCCTTCCAGTGTTTTTTTTTCACCTCCTCCACAGTGGTAAAACGCTTTCCTTTCATATTCCTTTTGAGTCGGAGGAACAAAAAGAAGTCACAGGTGGCTAGATCCGGTGAGTATGGGGGGCGGACAATCCGTGTCATGGCGTTTTTGGTCAAAAATTGCTTCACGGAAAGGGCGGTGTGGGCCGACGTGTTGTCATGATGGAAGAACCAGTCGCCTGTGCTCCAAAGATCTGCCCATTCTTCCGAATACTCTCCCTCAATATTTTCAAAACCTCCAAGTAGAACTTCTAGTTGACAGTTTGACTCGAGGGAACGAACTCCGCGTGCACAACACCTCTTCAATTGAAGAAACAAATGATAATTGTCTTGATGTTTGACTTCACTTGGCGAGCTTTTTTGGGACGAGGAGAGCCAGCTGTCTTCCACTGGCTTGATTGCTGCTTTGTTTCGGGGTCGTATCCATAGAACCAATACCATCACCAATAATCACCTTGAAAAAAATCAGGGTTCTCTTCGAGCTGATTTTGAAGCTCAAAACATGCCTGAAGTCGACGCTCCCTTTGCTCGTCTGTGAGAAGGATCGGGATGAATTTGGCTGCAACCCTTCTCATGTGCAAATCTTCGGATACAATTCTCTGAATTGAACTCCATGACATTCCCGACATCTCACAGAGTTGATCAATGGTTCGGCGACGGTCTTCACGAACGAGGGCATTGATTTTGTAGACGTTTTAATCAGTTCTTGACGTTGAGGGGCGTCCTGAACGAGATTGGTCTTCAATAGACATTTCTTCATTTTTAAAACGTGAAAACCAATCGTAAACTCTGGTTTTACTTAAGGCAGCATCCCCATAAGCAGTCTTAAGCATTACAATAGTTTCCGCGGCCGATTTCCCCAACTGGAAACAAAATTTCACAGCCGAGCGTTGTTCTCGAAAATCTGACGTTAAGTTTTCGCCGAAATGTAAAAAGTTGTTTTACTAAAAAAAATCTCACAGGCGAACCGATGCACTCACAGCGACACAACTTTGCACGCTGACACAAACGGACATGTGGTCAAACAATAGGTTCCCCCACTCTCCCTCCCCTCCACAGCGTACTTCCCGGAACTTATAAATAAAAACTTTTGGAAAACTTAAAAGAACGTCTAAATTTGTAGTCTAGAACACTTACTATGAATTTAGATGCTAGTTTAAAGGTATCTATTAAAAGAATAACTTGTCTATGAGCTGCGATCCACTTATTTAAACAAAAAAATTAATAACGTACATCACTTAATCTAACAATAACTTTTATAAAATAGTTTTAAAGAACCCTTTCGAAATATACGCTACTGTGCGTTGTACTTGCTCTGATTTATGTTGCGACCAAAACATTGTGTAGATAATAATGTGTGAAGGCTGGTCTATTTTTAATACGTCATTGGTATTGTCTTTTTATCGTTTTTTTTGAAGGTTTCGAGATATATAAAATCAAATATTGAACCATTATTTGTACTCTCGTGTTTTCCCTAGTTTGACTATTGTAAAGTTTCTATTAAAAAATATATGCTGTAAAGGAACTTACCTATGACTATCCAGCTGATCTATATCATTAGGCGTCAAGTCTTGGTCTTCTGGTTGAGTAGATACTCTTCTAGGTCTGTTGAAAACGGGATCGAAATTGTCCTTGTGATAGTTTTTGGTATCTGTAGGCAAAGAATATTTTCGGAACTTCGATCGATGCGTGTGGTGTCCGTGATAGTGATGCCTACTATGAAAAAAAATTATTTTTTTTCATATATACACTTTTAGTGAGTTTTGCTTACCGTTTTTTCTTATCCTTGAGTCCATCTAAGTCAAATTTATCTACGTTTTCGTTATTTAAAAATGATACTTTTCTTTCTGGTGATTCTTCTTTGTTATCTCGAGTAAAATAACTGCATGGATCAGATAAGACGCACTCAGATTCTGAGTCCGATTCTTTTTGGGACGTTGAATGAACATTTCCTGTAACAAATTGAAGGTTACAAGAATTCTAAGACTCTAGAGTCAAGTTTGCGATAGATCATTTGATAAATAAAGGTTTATCGCAAAATTCCTGAAACACGTCAATTTTTATTTTCAATGGGGCATATTACACAGAGATTTGTTTATCTTTTTAATTATCTGGGGGGTTACAGACACCCCCAACTTTTTGTTTTTAAATGGAAGGGTTGGTTGATTATTTTTTTTATTTGAAAGCTTCCATGAAAGTACGAAATTTGTATGAGAATAATTTATTTGTGAAAATTTCGTTGTACCATAAGCGTACGACAATTTATCAAGTATAAAAAATTCGTGTGAGACACTGTACGAGAAATAATTTTCGCTAACGTGTTCGGTAAGGTCACAGAACACAAAAGCAATTTTGAAATTGTTCATTAAAACATCATTTATTGACTTCCATGCATAAACAAAAGATTGCGTTACCATAGCAACGAACAATAACTTATTAGAAGTGTCAGTGTGAAGTTTGACGTCAAAAAAGTAAACCAGAATTACGCAATAAATTAAAAGAAAAAAGATGTCCACCGAAATTGTGAAAATCGAAAAATCGCGTTCGATCTGTGCTCGATTTGAAAACGATGTAGATTTCTTAAACCGAATTGTTACTATGGATGAGACTTGAGTAGATTTCTACGATCCAGAAACAAAGCAACAATCGATGGAATGGCGACACTCTGGTTCTCCAAGACCTAAGAAGTTTCGTGTCAAAAAATCTGCTGGAAAAGTTCTTGCTTCAGTTTTTTTGGATTGCCATCAAGTAATCATGATTGATTTTTTGGATATGGGTAGAACAATAACTGGAGATTACTATTCGACATTACTGACCACTCGACGGGAAAAAATTAAAGAGAAAAGACGCGTAAAGCTATCCAAAGGTGTTTTGTTTTTGCAGGACAACGCCCCTGCACACAAATCTCATGTTGCCAAGCAAAAAATTCGTGATTTAGGGTTTGAATTACTAGAACACTCCCCTTATTCACCAGATTTGGCTCCGTCCGACTATCATCTCTTTCCTCAACTGAAAAAAAGATTAAAAGTTCGTAAATTTTCTTCCAACGAGGAGGTAATAAAAGCTGTGGAGGTCTGGTTTGCAGAGCAAGAGGAAACATTTTTTTTGAAAGGTCTAGAGACGTTGCAGGTTCGCTGTAATAAATGTATTCAATTAAGAGGAGAATATGTTGGGTAATAAAATATTTTGACATTGAAATTTTGTTTGGTTCTATAGTAGGCTAAGAATTTTTCAATATATCCTCGTATATGAATAAGACTGAATTAAAAATATAAAATTGTTGTTAGGTGTTAAGAGTAAAATTAAACAAAAATTATTAAACTATGCCAAACATTTAAAGATGCATCTAACAAAACAGATTACTTATACTTAATTAATAGAAAAGTAAACATTTCTGTTGCTTAATGTAAGAAAATCCCGCGGGATTGCAGTCCCTACTCCCAATTCAATTATTTCAAAAACCACTTAGTATGATACTCTACGAAACGTATGGAAGAGGGTTTATTATTTGAAAGAGTCCGATCAACTCCAGATAGGTATTAAAATTTATTCACAGTATAATATCTCGTATATATTTCAACAGTTTGTTTTCTAAATCACGTGGAAATATATAACAACTAATAAGTACCTCTGATTTTCTTCTTTACTACGAAAAAGTAGAAAATTTTCAATAATAAATGTTTTACGCGACTAGAGGGTCTATTGGACCCTGGAAATTTCGTAATGTTATGCTATGGAATGGTTTAAAAAAAAAAAGTAGCAATTTTCGAAACTTTGAAAAAATTCCAGTTAATGCAGAAAAATACAAAAAGATATATTTTGTCATCACTTTACCGACCACTATTTGAATCGATATTTTATATAAAAAACGGTCTAAATGTATCACACTGCACCCAATAAACAATTTTCGTGACTTATAGCACCTAATGGTTTCTGAGTTTTATAATAGCATCGTTGTTTACCTTTTTAAAACTTCAGATACTTAAGTTCTTCTATAAATACGTTATGAAACTTTTAGTAACAAGTTCTTTTATAAATACGGTATGAAGCTTTGGGTAACTGATGTTTTCTCTTTGTGTTTCAGTAAAAATTTAACCTAAAATAGGAGTGGTTATTAACTGTGTAAGAAAATTGTGAATAAAACTATGATTAATAGCTGGGAAAAAATCAAGTACAGCAGTACATTTTGCCGAAAAGTTTCTGGGCGTTTTACCAGAATAACATAAGTAGTGCCAGCATCTTCTGGTAAATTAAAAAGCCTCACTTTCGTTAATCGACAGGTATCTTCCAGTTCCACTTTATCAACAAATGACGTCAAAATTTCTTCTTTACCTTATATCATTACATACTCTTCCTAGATGAAGTTTTATAAAGGTACGGGAAATATTTCCGTTACTTTTAGTTATACACTTATGGGTTTTATAATGCTACTAAATAAACGTGTTCGCAACTCTTATAAATTGCTCCATTTAAGTGTTATAAAGGGTTTATAAGAGTTACAGAAATATGACTATGCTTTTCTTATATAAATTGCAGTTTTACCTATAAAATAGTTATGGTAACTTTACGGTTACTTTTATATAAAAGAAAATGTTTATTGGGAAGATCCAAGAAGATCGACATGTCACGTACGTGAAATTGGAGCATAAATGGTCATTTCAAAGACCACAATTCAAAAAAATGTATTAGTTTTATTAGTTTCTCGTGACATAAACAGTAAGGTTGCTTCTAGTTTACTATACTCACACTTAGTAGTTGGTGAAAATAACAATTAACAACATCTATTTAACCAGAATAAAAGCGCAACTTTGAACCATCTACAAAACATTTTTAAAACTAATACAAATCGATTTGTTTGCCGAGTTTCGAAAAATCAACCCCCAAGGACGAATGATCCTCCTCCAAGACAATGCAAGCTCCTTCAAATCTGGAAAAACAATTAAGTTTTTAAAGCAAGAAAGTATCCGAGCTGCTGGACCATCCTCCATATAGTCCCGACGTAAATCCTAACGACTTTTTTACTTAAAAAAAAATATTTTCAAAGGTCAAATATTTATTAATAATTATTCCAATTTTTTAAATGTACTTACTGGAATCTATTAGGCCAGCAGGGGGTGAATCTGTTGCGGAGCTTTTCGGTGTATCCAGATCAGATTGTTTATCTTGCGGTATTACCCAATCGTTTTGGTGGTTTTCTAAAGCACAAAACAAAAGAACCTTGATAAAATTAATCCAATAATAAAGCACTTACAATTTAACGACTGTAATCATTTCAAAGTCGAATATTTATTTCAAAATTGTTCCAAGTTGAAAATATTATACGCAACCGGGATGTTCATACAATAACTTTATAAATCGTAAACTAAGTAAAGAAACCTCAACACCGTGCAGGATTTATAAAATCTGTTGTTCGTTGTTCGCAGAGGAGGATTTAGGATTCGTGTCGCCCTTTTAGCCTTTTAGGCGTCTCGAAAAAAATTTACTTGCGATGGTAACAAGTAGTGATGTGAAATTTTCATGGTAACTAAAGAAAAAAAATGTTTTTGGCCCAACCAATTGTTCAAATATTTCCATTTCAATCGATCCATAAAAATATTTCTCCCGAAATGTTTTAATATAAAAAGGGATACTGTCCTTTTATTCCTATAATAAATGGTTAGATTATTTTACCTGCTTGGTCTACCGAATCAGATTGTTTCAATTCCAATGTGGGTGATTCAGTAATAGAGCCCGTTGGGGTTCCAAGATTGGAGGGGACGGGCGTCGTTGGTTGAGAAATGCGGCGTTTCATCGACTTTGGACCGATTTTAAAAGGAGCAAACATATGTTGGTAAGCATGTCGATGTTCTGAAACAAGAAAGTGTACAGTAAAATATTTTGAAAGAATAAAAATGTATTTTTAACAAGTTTCAACATACTTTATTTTGAATCAATATTTTTTAATTTTTGAAACAGTAAAAAGGTCTTTAGGATGAAGGTCGGGATTATATGGAGGATGGTCCAGCAGATTTTCGAGCTGTGTGGGAAGTTTGCCTTATCTAGGTGGATGAACATTTGTCGTTGAGGTTTGATTTGCACTTCCAGCAAACAAATCGATACGTACCAATCAGCATTAATATTTCTTTGATATTGCAGAGGAATTGTTGCTACATATAAACCGCTTTTGAAAAAATGTCGTTACTATATTTTTGGAATTACTTCAAGAACGGATAATGTTTGGGGTTTATAAGAGTTAATCTAGGATTTATCACCACTAACAATACTGTATATATTTAATGAATTTTCTGCGTTTAGTTTTTCGACAGCAATTGACTGTAATTACTTTCTGATCTTCCGACTTCGAGAGCGGAATCCAACCAAAAACTAATTCTTTTGTAGATAATAGTTTGACAATACGTGACATGTCGATCTTCTTGGATCATCTTACGTACTTCATCGACATTTTCCTGTGTGGACCTAATCTTGGATCGTCGCTAAGATTAAATTCTCCATACCAACGATATATATACTACTGATACGTCTAAATCTGCCTTAAGGCATTCTTGGTAACTGTATTCCATTTTTGCAATTCCGAGAATAAAGTGGTCACTTCAGTCTCACTTGTTGGAAACTAAAGTGTCACTTTTAGACCCAAGGGATATAAAGTGACAGTTAAAATCCAAAGGGATATTATTGATATAAAGTACAAATAAAAATGTACCATAGTATCCTTAATCTTTATTTGTTGAATTAAAATGACAAGTAATGTTCACATTATTGCAGTTAACCAAACTAAATACACGATTATTAATATCAGAAATAGATGAACTAGTTGAACTTGAACAGACAGAAGTGAATAATGGGTCAGTAAGTAGTATTTTTTTTTATTAAAAATGTATGTAGAATTACTGGAATTGCAAAAAATAGCGTTTACACCTTGACATTAATCCCTTTGTTTTTTTAAAAAAAGGAGCCGTTCCTTCGCCGGTACCACCTCAGCCTCTTGGGCTTATTGTGGATTCTCCAATCCATTCCCTGTATTAGCTCATACAGGTTCTTTACTGGTTGGTTGTAGAAGTCTTCTGGAGTCATTTGGGGTCTTCCTTACAGTGGTCCAGCGTCTCACAGTTGCATAATATGTGCAGAGCTGTTTCGGTGTCATTTTTTGCATCTTTTCATTAATCCCTTAGGTGGATTGCTTCCCTCGGGCTCCGCTGCGTTCCGCCATCAGGAATCAAACACCACCCGCGGGATTAAATGGGTCACTGTAGTCGCTTGGTGTATTATACTATTTTCGACTCGCTAATTTTCAAAATTCAGTTTAAGTACAGCTTTAAACGAAGCAGTCTAAAACCTTGGCGTTAAATTATCTAAACATTGACATTTGATATTTGTTCACATGCGCTGATTATGTTGTTATATGCTACACTTAAAATACAACCCTCGTATAAACCATAAGTATATATTAGGTACATGAAAAATAATTTAAAATGCGGAAAAATTCAAACTAATTGGTTGTTCTTAAAGCATGGTGCTACATTTTGACACCTTCTGTAGTTACTGCATCTTAGAGAGTGTTTCAAATTTCGGGTAACTTAAATCGAGTGGTTCATTTTTGAAAAAATTTGGTTGCTTGATTTTTTTACGGTTAGAATGTATATAATTTCCAGATTATCACTTTATTTTCTTGAAAGAAAGTAGGAGTTGAATGTAATGGCAGATTGGAATTTGCTCGCCGCAATGTCCAAGGGAATAGATGTAACATTACCGAAAAAATATATTTCTTAAGACGTGTGTTTGGACCCATGAGATGATTATTTTCCAAAGTGTCTACAGGGTATATCCGTCGTGAATAGCGTGATTTTTTTTCTAAATTGCCTTTTGCGAGAATTACGAGGATGTAGGTATTAGCCTAGACCAGTTCCATGCAACAAAATGTTGCGTTACCATAGCAACGAACAATAACTTATTAGAAGTGTCAGTGTGAAGTTTGACGTCAAAAAAGTAAACCAGAGCTACGCAATAAATTAAAAGAAATAAGATGTCAACCGAAATTGTCAAAATCGAAAAATTGGAGTATCGAGCCATCATCAAGTACCTGTATTTAAAAGGGTGAAGAGGTAAGCAAATTTACGAAGATATGCTTAATACCCTTGGTGGTCAATGTCCTTCGTATGCGACCGTGAAAAATTGGACTGCAAGCTTCAAAAGAGGTAAATTTTCCATTGAAGATGATGACCGATCGGGAAGACCAGTTTCTGTGTCAGTCCCCGAAAATATCGATGACATAATTTTATCAGACCGTCGAATTGGGCTAAAACGGATATCTGAAGCACTGAATATTTCATACGAACGCATTCATCATATAGTTCACGTCAATTTGGACATGAGAAAAATTGCTGCAAAATGGATCCCCAAATGTTTGAATGTTGACCAAAAGCGTGCAAGGGTAGAAGCATCGCGTTCGATCTGTGCTCGATTTGAAAACGATGTAGACTTCTTAAACCGAATTGTTACTGTGGATGAGACTTGGGTACATTTCTACGATCCAGAAACAAAGCAACAATCGATGGAATGGCGACACTCTGGTTCTCCAAGACCTAAGAAGTTTCGTGTCCAAAAATCTGCTGTAAAAGTTTTTGCTTCAGTTTTTTGGAATTGCCATGGAGTAATCATGATTGATTTTTTGGATAAGGATAGAACAATAACTGGAGATTACTATTCGACATTACTGACCACTCTACGGGAAAAAAATTGAAGAGAAAAGACGCGGAAAGCTATCCAAAGGTGTTTTGTTTTTGCAGGACAACGCCCCTGAACACAAATCTCATGTTGCCATGCAAAAAATTCGTGATTTAGGGTTTGAATCACTGGAACACCCCCCTTATTCACCAGATTTGGCTCCGTCCTACTATCATCTCTTTCCTCAACTGAAAAAAAAGTTTAAAAGGTCGTACATTTTCTTCCAACGAGGAGGTAATAAAAGCTGTGGAGGTCTGGTTTGCAGAGCAAGAAGAATCATTTTTTTGTTAAAGGTCTAGAGAATAATAAATGTATCCAATTAAGAGGAGAATATGTTGGGTAATAAAATATTTTGACATTGAAATTTTGTTTGGTTCTATAGTAGGCTAAGAATTTTTCAATATATCCTTGTAAATACGTGAAATTTAAATTATAAATTGACATTCCTAAGCGTTAAAATGTGAGCAGAACCGGTTTCAGACAGATTTTTCAATATTGCAGCATCCACACGCACTAGCGATTTCTGTACCTACTTTGTATGTAGCAACCAAAATTTAAAATTTAGGCGAATGGGAACTTAGTTTTTGGCGGGAGCGCAGGGATTTCGATAATGTGAATTTTGATGTATTATGGTATAGTCTACCCCGATGAATACCGTTTGAATTTTGGTTCATAGCATTATTAATCAATGACATTCTGGAATTGCAGTCGAACGAATGTATAAAAATCTAACCACTATCTGAACTTTGATTTTCGCATTTATGCTAACATTATCATAAAAATAACCTATCCACTTAAGCCTCATTGGGTATAACCGATAATCTTTTAAAAAGCAATAAGTGATGTTACAAGGTTAAACTTAAATTCAGAACTCAATGAGGTTGAACCCAAAGATACAGCAAATTTCTACCACATCCAAAAATAATTAATACGTAATGTCCAGTGCATCTATCAACCCATCTTCATTTAAAAAAAATCTTGAACATGCATTTCAAAAATGTCTAAACATGATACTAATTTTGTAATGTAAAGTATGTCCCATATTGTGATCTCGAAAACGGTAAGAGATAGAGAAGCAGTTAAATAAGTTGATAATGAACGTTGGAATCCGAAACGTCAGATGAAGATGTAGATGAAATGATGTTAAAGACGGTATATAACTGACCACGAAGAAGTGTCATTTGTTTTGTTTTTTCAATTATCTCAATTACAAAAGGAATAATTTGAAATCCTATCACGTCTATTATTGTTCCATGAAATGCGTAGCTTTGCCATAATTTTACAGTTCTTCTATATCAATTAGTTATTTATTGCTTTGATTCCCAATCTGCTTAATTGTCCAATCAAAAATAAACTCGTAATGAAGTACTAAATAGACAACCTGTATACAAAATTTTAGTTCCCTCACTATTGCATATAGTGAAGGTCGTCCAAAATCAGTTTTTGCACCAGATAACAACGGTATTGTACAAGAACTGGAGCCGTATCTTTGAACGTTCGACCAAATGTTCCCACGTATTTCATGTGATTGGAGTGGATTTGTTATGTTCGAGCAGTATCTTTGAAATTTCGAATGTTCGACTTGCAAACGAATGAATTTATCAGTCGTATCAGTCACACATGGGAGTAAGCGAGTAGAGTCTTGCGCAGAACGTCATAAAAACAAATAAACATCAAACATAACCTGTGGATATAGCGAGATAGAGTAATTACTTACTAGTTTTTTGATAAATAATACTACTGAACAAAAATGAACACAGATGAAGCTTTTATGCATCAAATAATTGATGATTTGCAAGATGCTGAGGAAATGGCGGAAGATACGACAAGAAGGTTTTCTGATACACAAAATGGAAATAAACACAAAGTACATACCATAGATTAGGGGAGGGATGTACATACATATAATCTTCTTCCTGTCACGTGCTTTTTACATTACTCTACACTACACTTTACCTAAAAAATTACACATAAGATCTACGAAGTTGTTCGCCACTGTGTTTGGAAGATATTGCTATTTGAATTTTCGAGTACCGTTCGATTCGTGTGAATTCATTCGTACGAACACAATCCATTCGACGTTCTCGCGAATAGTCGAACGTTCAAAGATACGGGTCCTGAAGAACTAGTTAAAAAAATGTTATCACCAAATGGGAAATTGGAATACCAAAAATGATTCAATATTGTTAAACACAACTATTATGATAAATTTCACTAGATCTGTAGTTTGAGCATCACTAGGACCAAATTAACTTAATTGGAAAATAATAATTTTTCACTCGCATTTTAATAAATATGAACATCTAATACATACCAATATTTATTTTTTTATATACAGTGTGTCTTTATTATGCGACGTTATTTTGGTAGGTTCTATAAATCGCATATTACTAACTTGATATTGCGAAGGTGTAACCAGGTCGTCGAGGTCGATATGAATTTATTAACATTCGATATTCGACAGTGGCGTACAAATGTTTTATGATTAAAAATAAAACATCAGCGCTGGGAAACTTTTGATGTTTAACAGATTTTTCGACCTTACTTTCCCGGACTAGAAGGCGAATGCAGAGGCGTGAAATCTATCGAAAAAAAAGGGATTTTAATAACTGGATTAAAACTGTGTCGAATTGACTATTTCCCTCATGTAGCTACATATTTTATTGCCTCTGAAGTGGGAAAATGAGGTTAAGATGCTTTCTTCTTTTTCCCTTATTGGGTAATACTCCAGGGGATAATCCGCCCAGATTATTTATGAAAATTTCAATTTACTGTGGAGTGTGGACAGACGATAAGATTTTTAAATGGGTTTAATTTAATTTTAAAAATATTCTTCTACCATGGGCGTACAATTCAATTTTTATAAGGGATCAATTTATTTGTAAAAATTTCGATTTCATGTGTGTACGATAGAATTTTCAAAAGGGTTTAATAATTTCTTCGTTGTGTGCGTAAATGAGATTAATTTTTTTGTTAAAATATTTGCTATAGGCGTACGATAAAATTTTCTAAAAGGGTTCTTTTATATGTGTTTTTATTACTGTCATCAGTGACTATTCTTTTTCAAACGTAAACAACAAACGAAATTTCTTCCAATTTAACTGAGAATTCAGTATAATATTTAAATTTTGTTTCTATCTGTTGGATCGATTGCTCCTGCAATAAATAAAAAAAATTTAATTTCGGTTACGCTTACGCTCCCCCTATTTATTCAAAAGACGACAAGAGATACAGTTATCGACTTTCCTGATGGAATTAGGGACTTCCTTAAGATACGATCTTCGGACTAATTTACGCCAACAAATTTTCAGAGTAACATTGGATTAGGTTGAATTCGACAGAAGGGACAATTTTATTATAAAATATGTAAGATTGTATATATACCTACAGGGTGGTCTATGTCAAAGTTCCTTTCCTCTAATCTCCGTTATTTTGTTGGTTTTTGCAATTAAATAAACCCCTTGTGAAAATCTTATTGTACGTCCATAGTAAATTAAAAGTTTTACAAATAAATTAGCCCCTTTTCAAAATTAAATTGTACGCCTCTAAAACGCGGTGACAAAAATCCAACAAAAATCACACAAAGTGGCTAAAGAAGTTTTGCTTTCTATAAATCGCAATTTTAACACTCCACAGTATACAGAGATTTTTTCACTTTTCTCATATTTTACTGGATCACTGTGTACCATATTCATAAACATGACTACCCAGCGTATTGCTTACATTTATTGAGCAATTTATTTTCAAATTCCTTTTAAGGCGCGAGGAGCGCCGAGTTGTCTCCGAAAGCGGGCAGTAAATTGTTATTAGGGTCCAGTTGTCTCCCGTTTTTGACGGGTCGATAGTCAAACTAAATCTTGAAGAAATAACAAAACCATCGTAGCAAAATCGTGGACCTTTACCATTTTTTTTTTCAAGATTTCTATGTACATAGGGAGTGTACATTCTTCTGCTTTTCGCCAGGAAGAAGTCTTCTAGAAAGAAGATCATGGGGCAGCTTCATTTCTCTGGCAGTGACTAGCATAGATGGACTATAACTGGTTGATTCGTGTTCAGAACTTCTATAAGCTAGCAGAAATAGAAGACCTAGAGTGTCCCAGTCTTTTTAGTTTTCAGAGACGAACATTGAAAGATATTTTTCCAGTGACTAGCATAGATGGACTATAACCGGTTGATTCGTGTTCAGAACTTCTATAAGCTAGCAGAAATAGAAGACCTAAAGTGTCCCAGTCTTTTTAGTTTTCAGAGACGAATACTGAAAGATATTTTGCTAGTGACTAGCAATGATGGACTATAACCGGTTGATTCGTGTTCAGAACTTCTATAAGCTAGCAGAAATAGAAGACCTAAAGTGTCCCAGTCTTTTTAGTTTTCAGAGACGAACATTGAAAGATATTGGCAAATAGTTCTACTACCATTCCATCGGACTGTGGGTGCAGAGGCGTAGTGCGTGTTTTCTTAATGTCTAATGTCTTCATCAACTCCTGCCATAATTCGGATTCAAAATAATGATGACTTTCCTCGAGTATTGATTTGTTAACATGCCTTCACAATTAATTATCAACTTGTTGAATGTGGGATTGAAGAAAGTATACCTGAATTGAATGGGAGACCTTTTTCGAAAATGGGTAATAGTGTCCAGCTCAGAAGACAACCCCGACCATAAAGGCTTTAGAAAAATAAACAAACTGAATATATTCCAATCTCTTGAATTGTTTACCAAAGGAAATGGCTTTGGGGAAAGTTAAATGGTGTACAGAGGAAATTTTAATAAATGTTGTGGCCATACAATACCCCTCAGTATTTTAACTAAACGTTCTTGGTGAATTTTTCACTCGAATTTAATCCTCAAAAAGGTTTCCACTCGTCCAAGCTATAAGAGGACTTCATAATTTTTATAAAATAGAATACAAAACGTTTTTCGTTGAACAAACAGGGGAAATTTGGAGATACTTGTGACGAATGGAAATTTAATCAATAAAGTATGTACAGGGTGTACTCAATCTACGCCTGCGTTAGCCGTTATACAGGAGCTTTTACTTTATTAATATTTGGGCTGATGATGTCAGAACGGAATTAAATAATAAAACTTACGAATGTAATCTTTTTCGCCGTATTTTGGCAATCCAAAGAAAGGAGTATCGTGAAAATCGAAGCCAATGGAATCGCTATCCATGGCAAATACTTTGGCACATTCTTCATCGAGCTGAGCTGACGCACCACTGCTACCGCTACCATTATTCTGAAAAAAAAAATTATGCTTGATTGTCTTCTTATTGCCTATATAATATTAAGGTAGGTTTACAATTTAACAACAATATAACGTTTTCATTTTTATTAATGTATATTTATACAGGGTTGGGATAACGTATGGAACCAAGTTAATATCTTTTAAACGAAAAGAACGATATTTATGAAAATTTGCAGGTAAGTGCAATAAAACAAAATGCATCTGATGTACATTTCCGGTTTAACCGGAAATGCCATCAACTTCTTTAATTTAAATGGGACACCCTATATATTTTTACAGATTTTGAAAGAGCTTGTTATTTTGAATTCATACATACTATGTTTGATGTTGTTTGTATGCATAGTAATAAATAAACGAGTACTGTTTAGTACGTCTTTTGTTCCCCAAGTGTCAAATTCTAATTGACGGAAATAAATTTTACAATTTAGAATGGTTGAATTAAGTAAAAAAGAGCGTATTGAAATTTTAATGATGATCGGTTATGGTGATCGTGTTAGAACTCATGAAGAAGTGTGTCTTATTTTTAATAATTTGCATCCGGAGAGAAATCCTATATCACGCTCAACAGTAACTAAAACATTACAACGTTTTAATACAACTGGGATGGTACAAAATTTGCTAAAACATGGAAGACCGCGGACTGCAACGAACGAAACTGTTAAACAAAATATTGCAATGGATTTAGAAGAATCACCTCAAACTTCCACCACAAATTTGGCACTAAACCATGGTATCAGTCGACGTTCTGTAGGAAAAATATTAAAAAGTGAAAAGTATCATCCGTATAAGGTACAGTTTGTTCAAGAATTGTCAGACGATGATTTTGATCGACGGCTGGAATTTTGCGAACGGCTAATGGACATCTGTAATGTCGACGACAATTTTGCTTCTAACATAGTTTTTTCCGATGAAGCAACTTTTTGTTTAAATGGAACAGTTAATCGCCTAACTCAAGGTATTGGTCAAATGAGAATCCTCATTGGATTCATGAAGCACATACCCAGCATCCACAGAAGTTAAATGTTTGGATGGGAATTGTCGAAAATAGGCTTATAGGCCCATTTTTTATCGGCGGAAACTTGAATGGTGACAAGTATTTGGACCTACTAAATAACGAAATTATTCCTGCACTTCAACAGAATCGGCAATTACCACAAAATGTTTGGTTTCAACAAGATGGAGCACCTCCCCACTATGATAGACGGGTTAGAGATTATCTGGATGCGAATTTTCCAAATCGATGGATTGGACGTAGAGGATTCATAGAGTGGCCTGCTTGTTCTCCGGATCTTAGCCCGTTAGATTTTTTTATTTGGGCTTATCTAAAATCACGTGTTTACGTTAGACGACCAACAAACTTACAGGAATTGAGACAAAGAATTATTGATAAATGTGAACTAATACGTGGAGAAGTCTTGGAAAGAGTGACTCAAGAATTTGTTAATAGAATGGTATATTGTCAGCAAGTAAACGGCGAGCATTTTGAACATTTCAAGTAATTTTGTTTCTCACTATTCTAAAATAATGAAATGTACACCTATTGTACAACTAATAGTGAGTTATTCCCCGTTTTTACAAAAAATTTTACACTAAACTCAGTATGTATGAATTCAAAATAACAAGCTCTTTCAAAATCTGTAAAAATATATAGGGTGTCCTATTTAAATTAAAGAAGTTGATGGCATTTCCGGTTAAACCGGAAGTATATTATTAACAAAAAAATGTACATCAGATGAATTTTGTTCCATTGCACTTACCTGCAAATTTTCGTAAATATCGTTCTTTTCGTTTAAAAGATATTTACTCGGTTCCATACTTTATCCCAACCCCGTATAACTGTTTTAATTTTACAAATGTATTTTTCCCTTTCCATTTTGAGCTATCAAACTCACTTTCTTTCTATTTAATTTGATATCTGATCCTGATAATTCCCACTTGTAGCATGCTGGAAATAATTACTTTTTTTCTATTTTATTTCTAAAATTCATCGCTATGAATGCATCAATCTAAGACAGTTCTCTAAATGAATTGATGGTTCGTCCAATGAATTTAGTTGAGTAAAACCTTCGTAAGGATAATAAATTAGTTATTGCCAGCTACAAATGTTTTTAGAAGGCGACAACGGGCTCTCGAGTTTCAAATGATGATACATCGAGATAGTGACACCAAAGAGGAAAAAAGAAAATGGCATAATATATTTTATTTGCTACGGTTTGTTTAGTGAAAAGTAAGTGGGTTTTTTCTTACATAAAAGGTTACAACACAAGATATCGAAATACAAACAAAAACATTTTAGTGTACAAATAAAATTTTAGATTAGTTTGCAAAAATGTTGAGATTTTAAAATAATACTCTAGATGAATAAAGTGGATTCAGATATTAAATATGACTCAATATTCACACTGTTATTAGGGTCAATTCTATAAGAAGTTATATTTGACGAAGTTTATGCTATTAGAAATGTTTTGATCTATACATAGTCAAGATTAGGATTTAAATTTTAACAGATTTGGTGTCCAATTAAGAGTTTTCCGTTCATATTTTAAAGATTATTATGCGTACGGAATAGTAAAATGGAGTTAGAAGATTGTCTAATTTTTAACCATACGTTAAAATTTAACATTTGCTTATAGAATTGCACCTAATATCGTCCAAGTCCAAGTCCAAGCACGTTGAAATTCAAAATATATTTCCGGAAGTTGACCTTGCCTTCTAAAAAATTTCAAAGATAAAATCAGATATCACTCGGATCTACAGCTAAAAATATCCATATTTCATAAATTTACGGTTACACAAAATTCTTCACTTGTCTCTAATGCGGGTATTTTGAAATGTGTCGTACCAGGAGATGACGATTCTGATCGTATTTATAGTGGAAATTAGGTCATCGCATGAAAGATTTATATAGGTTTAAAATTAACGAATTTATTCGATGAATCCTTCTTAGATATTTCGCAATATTATACAGGTTGTTTAGTTGACAATTGTCCAAAAGTAACTGGTGAAACATAATATAACAATTTAACCAAAACACTTCCTCCGTACCGAATAATATAAATAGTATACAATGATTTAGCCCGTTGCCTATTTTTTTTTTCAATTATTTAGGAACCACTGTGTATATTTTACACCAGATTCTCGAAAAATTTATAAAAATACTCTGTACATTTATCTTCTCGAAGATACAACTGAAAGCGACCTTTTACATCTAGTTTACAGGAAATGTTATTACATTAGAGTTAGTTGCGTTACAAAATTAACTAGATTTTATTATTACCTTCTCTTTCTGTACACTCAACTCGCCTTACTGTCTTCCCGCACGCCTACAGGCTTTTGTATAAAATTGCAAATTATTTAAATATTTTGTATCTTAATTAACGACTTTTTATTCCTTCAGATTTCTGTTTTTTATCTCTATATACAGTCAAACCTGGATAAGTGAGAAAACTCTATAAGTGAGTGTAATAGCCAGGACCCGTCATTTTAAGCTTCCAAAACCTCTATTAGCGAGAAACAGAAACCTGGGTAAGAGAGAGACGTTTTTCCCTCATAGACCTCCGTAAGTGAGACTGGAACTTCCTACCCATGTACCTGTATTAGCGAGAAACGGGTTAGTGAGAAACTTCTATAAGCGAGAATGAGATTGTGCTTCCTTGAACTCTCGCTTATCCAGGTTTGACTGATATTATCTATTTAGATCTCAACTAAACTTCTATTTCTTGATATTCCAGTCCTCTGTATTTCCATGAATTTTCATTCTTCAGACATCCTTTTATCTTTATCGATATCTTTTTTACTTTTTGTCGTGATTTTATTTTCATTAACTGCTTTTCCATTGTCCCCTTTTAGAAAGGGTATAGAGGCCAAAAGATCCTTATACTCTCTGATAGTCAGGCAGCACTAGCTTGTCCTCAGATCAGATCTAGAATGGTCCGGGACTGTTAATAAAAACTATTAACCCTGGCTAACCATAATAGAGTTACTCTAAGTGGGTCCCGGGGCACAAGGGCATTGTAGGAAATGAAAAGGCAGACATCCTAGCGAAGCTAGGGTCTGAGACTGCATTCACTGGTCCTGAACCAGTATTTGGATATCTAAAACTGCTGCACTTGGTTGTACATCTCGGTGGACTCAAACTAAACATCAGTCGTACTGGAGACACGTGCCAAAACACGAACATAGGAAAGTCGTGGTCAAAAAAACCGTCGGAGACGATGTCTAATGAAATACTAAACGTTAGCAGGGGCTAGATAAGGATAGTGATGGGTTTACTCACCGGTCACTGTACCCTAAGGAAGCACATGCATACAATCGGCATATATAGGGAGGAACCTATCTGTCGGTTGTGTATGAAAGAGGAGGAAACAGCCTCTCACATTATCTCATTGGAGATAGACTCCTAAAAGATCCAAGGGAGGATTTCTCTAAGAAGGACCTAGTGAAAAGACTGTGCTACTGGTCTCTTCACATAAACGGCAGCACAACCAAGAGCACAAAAAGAAAAAAGGGTGAGGTGCCGAGGACTCTAAGCCTCTGACTGGTGGTGCTGAATCAATCAATCAAATGTCTTTACCATCTTTTCTCCTTTTTGTACTCCTCTTATTCTTCAGGCATATTTTTTTCTCCATACCTAGTTTATTTCTCTCTCCAATGAATGTCTATTTCCTACACTCCCAGCATCTTTTTCTTCTCTTTTCTATCCATTCATTTTTTCTCTTTCCATTGTTTTATTTCTATTTCTATAGCGGTTTTAAATTCACTTTTTAATTGCACTCGATAACACTTATAATCCTAAAACTACCATAAACCTTTTCTTTAATACTGCAACTATTTTTTTACATCTCCATTAAAAAAAAAACTAATTATATAATGAAAAGGCCTTCACAGGTTGATTTAAAAGACAACAAAAATAAACCATTATATAAACCTCGCATTCATACGACTTCTAATCCATATAAATACTTGTGATTGAAAAAAAAACTATTAAATAGAAGAGAATCGGTATAAATAAGTAAATATTATTGACATTACCCATGACATACATTGTTAGTAGTACGAAGAAACAAAAACACTAAACACAACTTACTTAATTTTTCCAATTAAAGTGAATTCAAGCATGCCAATAATTCAATTATCAAAGTAGGTATTTCGATTTCTTTTCAAATGGTACTTTAGACAATTTTATTTTGTTTCACTTGACGTAACATTTAAGATAAACGTTCTCACTTTGTTTTTTCAGTATTTTTCGTTTCTCTATAATAATAATTTTCAACATAAATCCGATATTTCGGAATTTTCCTAACTGTGGAGCAGTTCAAATTTATTAAAAATACATTAACATCCATAGCTAAAAGTTTATCGTGAAAAAATAGGAGCCACCGTAGAAGGAGAACAGGGAGACTGGGAGGGAAGAGTTCTTACGGCCAAGGCCGATATAAAAGCGGAAATGAATCGGATAAAATAAAAGTAAACCAAAATAAAATGAAAATTCCTACTTTTTAAATGTACATTAGATTTACCTCTATATTTTACATGCTCACCGAACAATGTTCGAGAAGGACATACTGATACAACTGGGACAATACTAGATGAACCCATATTTCACATGAGTTTTGATAGTATTACACCGGAGAATATATCCACTGATCGAGTAAACATCATCATCCCATCTAGGGAACACGTGATGCACCCAGGTAATTATGGAGAAATTATCTAGTTCATCGATAATTCCAAATCAAACCATGGCACTAGGATGGTATAAGAGGACCTAGAAAGAGAATGATCTTTAGCCTTGGCGGTTATACTTATGTGTTTCAAGCAGAGAAGATTGCCACTATTGCTTGTATTGATGAAAACATCAGAAGAGGATATACCGGACAAGAAATAAAAATATTCACTGACAGCCAGGCTCTGCTTAAAGCTATCAGTAATCCAACAACTAGGTCTAGACTGGTAAAATACTGTAAAGAATCCCTCAACAGGCTGGCAAGAGACAACAAAGTGTCTCTAATATGGGTGCCAGCATATGAGGGGATTGCAGGCAGTAAAATGGCTGACCAGATAGCTAAAGAAGATTCTAAAGGAGACTTCATATTCAATTCAAACCCTAAATCACGAATTTTTTGCATGACAACATGAGATTTGTGTGCAGGGGCGTTGTCCTGCAAAAACAAAACACCTTTGGATAGCTTTCCGCGTCTTTTCTCATTAATTTTATCCCGTAGAGGGGTCAGTGGTGTCGAATAGTAATCTTCAGTTATTGTTCTACCCTTATCCAAAAAATCAATCATGATTACTCCATGACAATCCCAAAAAACTGAAGCAAGAACTTTTCCAGCAGATTTTTGGACACGAAGCTTCTATGGTCCTGGAGAACCAGAGTGTCGCCATTCCACCGATTGTTGCTTTGTTTCAGGATCGTAGAAATGTACCCAAGTCTCATCCATAGTAACAATTCGGTTTAAGAAGTCTACATCGTTTTCAAATCGAGCACAGATCGAACGCGATGCTTCTACCCTTGCACGCTTTTGGTCAACATTCAAACATTTGGGGATCCATTTTGCAGCAGTTTTTCTCATGTCCAAATTGACGTGAACTATATGATGAACGCGTTCGTATGAAATATTCAGTGCTTCAGATATCCGTTTTAGCCCAATTCTACGGTCTGATAAAATTATGTCATCGATATTTTCGGGGAATGACACAGAAACTGGCCTTCCCGATTGGTCATCATCTTCAATGGAAAATTTACCTTTTTTGAAGCTTGCAGTCCAATTTTTCACGGTCGCATACGAAGGACATTGATCACCAAGGGTATTAAGCATAACTTCGTAAATCTGCTTACCTCTTAACCCTTTTAAATACAGGTACTTGATGATGGTTCGATACTCCAATTTTTCGTTTTTCACAATTCCGGTGGACATCTTTTTTCTTTTAATTTATTGCGTTACTCTGGTTTACTTTTTTGACGTCAAAATTCACACTGACACTTCTAATAACTTATTGTTCGTTGCTATGGTACCGCAATATTTTGCTTATGCATGGAACTGGTCTAGGCTAACTAGATATCAATACATCTTCTTAGAAGACACAAAGCTTCTGGAATGGAAGTAGATAACATGGGAAACGGTACAAAGACTCAGTTCTAGTGAATGGGCTGTTGAGCACAACCCAATCGAATGAATGAATGATACTAATTATAAGTAATGCTATTAAAGAAAATGTTTCATATAAAATATGCAACTATCGCGACAAACTGTTAAAGAAGTTAGCTACAGGATTTATTGAAGTTGTCGCTAGTTGCCGATAATGTTTCTTTCTTTTAGAGGATAGTTGGACCGAGCGCGAGTCCCGTTTTTATCGATTTGCACTGTTACTCGGTAGAGAGAGGTGTTACGTGAATAGTTTTTAAATAAATTTTACTTTCTTTATTCAGACTCTTACGTAAAATATTTCAGAAATGTATTTTATCGATTGACTGTTTGGAAAAGGCTACTTTTCAAAAGAGTGAGTGAAAAAGAAATAAAAATTTGACGAGCTAATTAATAAATCTATCAAACAGTTTTGATTAAAAGACCAATTTTCAAAGGGATCGATCACGTTATCGAGCAGTAATTTTTAATTATATATTGGCAAAAGTAAATATCAACCGTTTCATTGGGTTCGTTGATATTCTGATCAGGATTTCTATTCAAATCGTTTTCTTCCTTCGGCAATTCGAACTTCTTTACCCAAAGCCTGAGATTCTCTTTTCTTGTTTCTATTTTTAGCAATTCACATTTTTTTTTTCAATTTTCCCTTCAACTTACAAGAAATTGCATAATTAATTAACGTATTTGATATCTCTATAATTATTACCGATCAGTAGCAACCCGACCAAAACAATAGAAGCCATACTCAATCGTCAGCATCCTGCTCTGAATATTATACTCAATTGCAATAAAAACTGACACTACCTACAGTAATTCCAGAACTCGCTTCTTGAAATGAGAAGTGATGATACTAACACTAAACTGGAACAGGTTGAAAGCATGCACTGACGGATATAGACAGGAGCTGGAGTCAACGGTGCTAACCAATCCGTATTCCAGGCAGAAATCAACGCTATCGTGCTTGCAAATGAACATCTACAGAGGTCAAAAGATCCTCATAGTCTGGCAGTACTGGAATTCTTAGCAAATTCGTAAACTTTAATAACCTTAACGAACAATGAATATATACAAGCCTTTCAGTTTGAAATCTTACTCTTTCTTTTTTAGTTTTCAAAGCACTATTCACTATGGAACATAACTTTTATTTTTATGTTTGAATCACTATACAATCATCATGCACTTATTACTTAGTACCACGGAATTTGACCCATTTGGTCTGAAAATTTCGCTTTTATACCGGGAAAGGAAACTGGAGGTCTTTACTGGGTAACCTTTCGAGTTGGAGGTTCAACATCAACTAAAATTAACCTCGCAAGCAACGAGGGAGAACTGCATTTCGCGCGAAAAAATGTGTTAGGCCACGCCTACCTTAACCACCGAAAATAGTGTAACCATCAGCCTGGCGCCAAATAGTTGAAGCGAAATCATGATTTGAACAAACTTAGAATTATTTGGAGGTAGTGGCGAGCCGGTAGAAGTTTCGAATAGCAATAAAAGAACTAAGAATATAAATATATACAAATTTTTCAACAGGTTTTGTATGCCAAAACATCAGACTTACTGACGCCACGTGACAAAGCAAGAACCGCAGCAAACTCCTAGACAAAAATTACTTGGAGTAGCTGAACAACGGAATATTAAACCTCAGCAGGGACTAAGGAATATGAAGGGACTACTCACCAGTCACTGTACTCTATATGTATACAATTAGGATATACAGGGATGAACAAATCTATCGGTTGTGTATGGAAGCCTAATCTTCGAATGTCAAGCACTGTGTCTTTGGAGATATAGACTCGTAGGACTAAAGCGTCCAATGGGGGATTTCTCCAAGAAGGACCTAGTGAAAAAATTGTTGAGCTTGATTAGGAAAACAACTAATCTATAGGTACTCATAAACGGTACAATGGGGGGCAATACTGACAGTTTGTAGACGAGAAAAATGAAACAAAAGCCAATTTCTTCAAATGAAATCGAGTATATTTTAACATTTCTACTAATTGACTTTTCTCAAGGTAGGATAAAATGCTTATCTCCAAAACAATTATAAATATGAACAAAATATTGAATATATTTTTGAAAAAGGGAATGGTATTATTCAACTGGGGTAATAAAATGTAAATTTTCAATGAATGGACCCATCAAGTAGGGAAATCCTAAACTGCAAACAATAGGAAAAATAATTCACTAAATTATAATAACGGAGTTACTATAGGTAATATCTTAGAGTAATAAGCATAGAAGTAAGAATAATATGAAAATAAAAAAATTTAAATAAACATTAATATTTATAAAAATAAATCTAATATTTGAAATAAAATTTAGTTTTTAAATTTTAGTCATGAATGTCTGAATAGTCTGATGATCTAGCAATCCAGACAAATAATGCCGATTACTCTCTTTTTATTCAAACGTATTTAGAAAATTATATAAAACAAAATAAAATAGAACGGGAGTCAGGAAATATTTTATTCTTTTCTATTGAAATATATCAAAATTCTACTAAATATTTTTTGCATTAAAATACATAAACACGGCACAAATTACATTAATTCGGTTAATAAGGCCATTATAATAACAATAGATTTTAAAATGTTTTGAAAAAGGGTAGCCATTTGATATTTACATTTTATACAGACTTGTTTTTGAAAATAAAATTGAGCGTTTTTTAATAGTAAAGCTAATCGTTTATAGGAAATGTTATGATTAATTTTAAATAGATTAAAATGAATATTACCTAAAAGAATTGTAGCCCCCTTTCAACACACAATATAAACCGTCAACTACCCCATGAAGCGAAAAAAATGAAACAAATACCACGTGAATTTGAGCGCAACGAATATCCAGGCAAGTAAATCGGTAGCTTAACCGAGAGAGAGTTTCTGAGCTATTATTCTCATCCTCGCTATGAGCACGTCCTAGTTACTTCAGCTTCCAGATATTCCGCACTGAATACTGACCTAGTGCCGACGAATTCCATTTCATCCTCATCTTGTTCGGTCGATATTGGGCCGGCGCGGCATTTCCTACGAAAGGCCATGCGGCGTGCTTCCAACGTCAAGGTCATTGTCACTTTTCCTCTTTTGATTCACTTCCATGGTTGTTGATGATGGCCCACACCGGATGACAATCTGGACCAGCAGGAAGCGTTTATCAAAACATGATAGACCAATATTTGAAAGTCAGAGCCAGTCAATCCAATAAAGCAACTACAATTTTTCGATTTTACGAATTCTCAGTATTTTTCTGGATACATTTTTTTTCAGGTTGAAAATTTCTAAAATATTTTCATTTTTAATAGTTATTTAACCATATCAATGTTTAAAAATACTCATTATTTTTATTTCACAATATTTTTTATAAGTTTTACAAAAAACTTATTTATTTATTTATTTTTAAACATTGATATGTATGAATTTCACAGCGTAAGGGTTGAAACTATCAATTTAGTTATTTAACCAACAAGTGTATTAATAAGGGCGATTAACAATAGAGATAATTTAATGATTAATGATCGAGATTGTTAATTGCCCTTTTAATACTCGTGTTAGTAACAAAGCTTTTCCGTCGAATGTACAAGTTGTATTCGTTTTTCTCAATATTTAAAAACTAAAACTATTTATTTGTTTCATAGGTAACTACTGTCAAAATTAAATAATGACATTGAAATGTCACAGAGAAGGTCTCCGGTTCAAATGTCACTGTTTTCGTTTTCCTTAAATTCTTTTTTGAGTGTCTTAACACTAATAATTATTATAATTTTGTAAATAATAAAATAAAAACGATAGGTAAGTCAAAAACTAGAAGTATTCTATGATAGGAATAATTTTTTAAAGATGTTATTGTATGTTTGGTTGCCTACACCACAGGTAACTGTCAATATAAATAAATGTATAAGATGTGAGTTGGGTTGCCTATAGGAAAATCATGCATAAATAGGGGTCAAAGCATATTAATTTATTATTTGGGAAAGAGAGAATTGAATGTACTTCGCGTTTGACACAACAGTTTCTGAACAACCTGTATGTTAGCTTTTTAAAAATTAAAAAATATCGTTAAATTTACAAAAAATAAAAAGTTTAATACGACCAAAAATAACATGCTCATCCCTACATTTATAATTTTACTTCTTTGGTCCCAATTAATCAAATTTTATCTTGTTATTCGTGATTCGCTATGAAAAGTGAAGTTAGTGCCAATGAAAGAATTTGGAAAAAATAAGCGGAGACGTATCTTTGATATTCTGCATACAGGGGTACCCGAAAGTGAAGTGTAGAGATTTTCGAAAAATTAAACTTTGTGATCTTGGACTTTAGACAATTTTTATAATCATTTTCGGAATCTATGGGATCCAATTAGTGTTTTTCCATATATAAAAGGGGTCAAAAAAGAGTTGGATCCGATTTTGAAAATTAATAAATTCAAAAACTGAGTTCCCGTTTCGGCCATAAAAATTCACTAGAATACAGTTATTAATTTAAAAAAAAAACTTACCTTTATCGTACTATCCTGAAATCCAATAAAGGATAATTTCTTCAAATTATTATTCTTAGCGTTATTCATTATCACTTTCTATACACTTTTTCTTACACAAAAATATTGTCTCAAATTAGAACTTAGTTTTGTTTACATTTGCGTTACACAACGAACACTTTTTTTATTTTTTCTTAGGAGATCTACCCAATCGCGTAATAGCAAAGATGAGTTGAAAAAGCATAGGGTATCCCAAGTCCGACGTTTCGAGGTACCGAAGGCTACTTCGCTGGAATGAATATTTTACGGCGAGTGAACCCGTCTTGCGGTGTCGATTGTCGCTTATAACAGATCTGAAACAATAAAAACACTATAAATCAGATAAACTGAGTTTTTATCAATATTGCACATCATCAAGTTCATTTAAATCTGATGAACGCTTTAGATTGTAAACAATATAAGCCGGTGTAACCGTCTATAAATTTATTTTGGAATGTACAAATGTTATTAAATATTACGTAACTGTATACAGGGTCGTTACCGGAACCAGCGGAATATGTAGAAACCAAAATAATAAATACAATTTCGACAATATTGACATCGTGACAGTTGGAGATAAAATACTTATCGTATTTTTTTAGATAGTTATTTTCATTAATAAAATTATTAACTCGTTACAAAATCCGCGCCCAACGTGGGGCACAACCCATTACCCTGAGATTAGAGACTCATGCTCTACCGACCGAGAGCTGACTGGATTCTATACCCTCCTTATTTCTTTAACTCTAACTTTTGCAATAAAATACTAATCACAGAACTCAAAACTATAATACTATTAATTGCAACTGATAAACACTATTGTTGTTAATTTATTTTTGGTAGTTATTCAGGGATTTTTACCTTTACATACAATTTATCACCCTACACTTTAGAGTCCTCTAAAAAAAACATCGGTAACAAATTTATAGTCAATTAAAACCATTTAAATAATTGAGGATATTTCAATAATTCATCAAATAGCACGACTGCCAATTCTCGAATTTATTCCTGTACACGAAGCCATTAAAATTTGCATAATTTGTTCATGAAACGGTTTAATTCAGTGTAATCACATTTGTTACCATACATTTACTCTAATTAAGTATCAATAACACGAGCTATAGCGTCATCTATCCGCAATTTGGAATATTAAACTTGGTGTACCGAATTTTTGAACAGAACATTTTGACCTTCTCACAAAATTCTCAGGTATACGTTCTTGCTTGTCACAAGGCTTGAAATGCTGCGATTTATGCTGTTGCTCTAAAAAATGTCAGAATGCAGAAATGCTGGTAAACAATATAACGGAGAGGGATACGGATTGCGAAGATTGATTATAAACTTTCTACCTAAATTAGCAATTTTAATTTCACGTGTTTTCTTTTTTTTTAATAAAAATCAATAACAATTTTTATTATAAAATATTGTAGTCTCACTATGATAATATTTGGTTTTCATTTATTAGCTCTCATAATTAGATCACTAGAAATACATGCCGAACCCTCTAAAAATGATGCGCGCTGGTGAAAACTGTCTTATTGATTTGATTCGGATATTTATGAGTTATGACGTAACGAGAAACATTCGTGACTTTTACTATATTACGTTATGTGGTACGTTTTCTATTCCTCGTATTTGTCATTTTACAAAAGCTTGAAACTATGAAAATAGTGACCTTTACTCTTCGAGTTTCTGATTTCAACTTCTATCTACACATAAACAAATGTATATCGGAGGGGCGGCAGCTGCACATTAGCTTGAATCAACAATATTTAAGCCAGAGGCGTAACATGAGGCATCGAAAGTACACACACCAACATCCGAACAGTCGAAACGTGAAATAAGAGGGACAAGGGAATATACACCTTATAAAGAAACAAACATCCCTGGCGTCCCCATAGAATAAAGGGGAGAAGGGATACGCGATCGCTAGTGCAATACAATTGACGTCCTGTCGAAATGACAGAGGGTGGTGGAAGGTTCTATTTAGCATCAGCCCGTGGGACTAAAAAACCCAGGTGTGGTTGCGTGTGTGATCAAGAAATTTTTTTATCACATTTTGACGTTTGAATTGCTTGGAGCGTAGACCAGGTAAAATATTCCTTGTGTAAATTATAATTATCGGAAGTAATTACACAAGTGCATTAAAATTACCGATAATTTTTCATGAAAGCATGTTGTTTAAAAACGGCTCTTTCTCGAGCAGAAGGAATATATTTATCGTTTAGTATTGTATTTTTGGGTTTACTTTCGGTCACTTTTTCTTGAATAGAATTTAAAGAATCTCGTCCAAATCGCGACATTTCAACGAGAGTTTGCCATATGTCATAATGACTGCGCAATTTTAACACTCGTTACTGTAGTTACGGACCTGCAGGAAAATTTTCGATAGCTAGCGGGAAATTTTCGGATTCTACCGGGAAATTTTCGCATGAAGGAAATATTCACTAAAACTGTATTTATCACAAAATATTCTGTACATTTTTAATAAAGATATTTATTTTTAAACCCTTTAATCATTTTAGAAATATTTCTCCAAATGAATGTAATATATATATATTATCAAAAACCCAATTACCATAGTATATGGTGTAGGGTATACTTTTACAATTATACTTATTCCAACTAGGTACATCGCATTATGCTTAAAACATATACTTATATCCATTTTTTCATCGATGCTCCGGTCCAGATAGAATTTTATTCATGTACAAATTTGAATGAATGTAATACTATTTTTTATTTCTATTAAAATGGCATGTTTTAAATATTTCGTCCATACATCATTTTTAAATTTAATCTCCGAACACATTTAAATCCTGTAGTAAACAATGGATACAAATAAAATTTATGATCCTCTGTACATGGTTTTTGGTAAGTCGTTTATCGAAAAAGGGATCAATAAATAATTAAGATTTAATCTTCAAATGTGACATATCGTTCAGTGAAACGTGTTTGTTGTGCAACATTTAAATTCTATTTTTGGAAAATTAGAGATTAGGAACAATTTTGTCAGCAAATTAAATATTAATGCAAATAACCGAAAACTCTTAATTGGATAGTCTAACTATTGTCAGTGTAATGACCCATATTTTTAATCGCTTTGAAGGAAAAAGCCGCCCAATGGCGTGCATATTAATTTTGATAAATTCGAATATTGTGAAATAATGTTAATCTACTATATCAATTTAAATGACAAAAAATAACGCATACAAAATTCATAAAAATTGTGATACAATTTTCTGTAAATAATGCTCATTTAGCCAGACAATCTGAAAAGATTGTCTGCCCAGCAAGAGCCACGGGGAGGTATCAGCAATTCTTACCAGGAAAAAGGATTGGGTCGGGTATGTTAGTAGGAATATGAAGTTAGTTTTTTTTTTATTTAAATTTTTTTACATTTTATTTTTTTTTAAGTTTATTTGCTTTTTTTATCGGATTTCGAAAATATCTATTATAAATACGTTAAGAACCAAAAAACGCGTCTATTATAAATACGTTAAATATACCTACAAGGAAAATTTATTTAAAATAATTTACACTGAACATGTAAATCTTTGTTTTTTTTTAAATTCGGTCCTATCATCGGTATCATTTATTGCTAAGTCATTTGCATTTATTTGTGGCGCCAAATTATTAGATTCACGCGCATCATCTTGGACTGTCGTTTCAAATGGTCTCCAAAATGCCATTCTAATTAATTATATAGTAAAACTTACCCTAACGTCTACGAACAAATAAATATTATAATAATATCAATTCACTGACGCCACTTAACCACTACACCAAAGGTATTATATTAATGATACTTTTCTACACTAGATCACCTACACTTTCCTATAAATACCTATAATTCACTAAACTCACTCAACCAAGAAATAGATATTATATTAAATATTTCTTTAAAACAAAATTCACACCCGACACTGAATGATACTAATGGATTATAAGCCGAACCACAACACAACCCCCCCGAACACCCTCAAGACCGTATAATTTTTTCTGCAAAAACGTCCAACGGATTATACTTCGGTTATTTCGTTATATTACGATGAATACTGCAGTTGATGATTGGATTGTTCGGAAGTCTTGAGTGCTCCTGCATCTACGTTGCCAGCTCTTCAAAATTTTCTTAAATATAGTAACATATATAAAGTGGTTTTAATTAATTTTTCTTTTTTCAGCAATTTCAAGCGACTTGTTTTAATGTTTACTAATAAATTTATATTATGCATTTTTTTTTAAAATATTTCCAAACTAGCTTTCTTATAACATCACGAACTAACAGTTTACTGAAGTAAGGTGAACATTTATGTAGCGAGCCTAACAATTTTAGAAAATATATCTGACAACATCGCTTTGTTTTATGGTCATTACACTGACAATAGTTAGAGTATACACCATACCTGTTAAAATTTAAATCTTAATCTTGACTCTGTCTAGATCAAATTATTTCTAATAGCGGAAACTTCGTCAAATATAACGGCGTTAATTTTTGACCACTTCCTAAAGAATTCACCCTTATCCAACCAAAACCAATCAAAATAACAAAAACAAGCAAAACAAATTTTAAATTGATTCAAATAAATTGAAATTACGGGTATTCAATCTCGATTATGTTAATAAATTGATCCTAAATATTTTCATATATAATACCCCGAGAGTGAAAATTTTGCCGGCATAATTTTTCGATTGTCATGAAAGTTTGTTGCTTGGCAATTTTGCGAATGACATTTTTAACAAAACCACGAGCCGTTAGGCGAGTGGTTTTGGATTAAATGCCATGAGCAAAATTACCTAAAAGCAACAAACTTGAATACGACAAGAGAAAAATTTTACCTTACAAAATTTTTAATCGAGTGGTATTCGACATGTCTATTTCACGAGAGAAAAACTAAAAAATCAGAATTTTATACACATAGATTTGATATATTAAACGTCAAAAAATTGCCGCGACAAGACAAAAAATTGCCAGTTCAAAACCTTCAAATTTTGTCAGTTATCAATTTACTCTAGTGAAATAGTCAATGTAATATTACAATATGCTTTTCACTTGATTTTTGGTGAAAATACAAGAAAATAGAAAAAAAAATAACAAACCATTTTTCAAGAGCTTCTGCTATAACTGATTTGGCGAAGAGTGGACTTGTACGCGTCTACTAGTTAAATTAAGCCGTTACTTACAACTCCAAGAACATCATGAAAAAATTATTAAGAAAATGAAAACAGCCAGACCTTGGCAATGTCAAGTTCAATAGCGTCTGTAGAAATTGTTCTGCTGCCAACAATAATAGAAGCGTCGAATACTTAGCGAGTTCAATTGGCAACTTTGTAATATTTTGTATTGTTTAAAATAGTATTACTTATAGTTTTTTCTTCTTATATGTATCGCATGCATATGAATTTGTGTGAAAATCTTCTCAAAAGTCGTGAACGTAACCTTCAAGTGGATAAAAGTGTCATGTAACATTTTTTTAAAAACATGTTTTTTTTGTTCAATCGGCTTAAAAGTTGCTTTTCTTTTATTCTAAAGTCTCTTTATTACTCTATTTTTCTCAAATAACCCAGATATTCAAGTGATAAAGGTGTTATGTACCATATTTTTGCTTTTCACAGTGGATAAAGGTGTTAAGGTAACATATGACACCTTTAGAGTTGACGAGTTCGGCTATAAAAACAATCTTGATGAATATTCACCTTTCCACAACGTAGATCTGTTGAAAAAGGGAAGTAGAGTGATATGTAAGGAAGACAGTATAACATTACGAAGAATTACAGAGAAAAGAGGTGACCTCACTGCCAAAAAATTGAGTAACTTGCGTGTTAAAGTTTGTTAAGGAAGAGTATAAATGGTTTTATGAAAAAAAAAGAAGAGAATCCCAAGAAAAAAAGAAATAGGTACCAATTAGTTTCAGTATATAAGTTTTGTTTGTTTACCAATAAAAAATACCAATGTTTGAGTACACCTTTTTCCATTTCCATTCAACACAGGTTTTGTCATCCTCTTATTTATAAAGGTGTCATGTACATTCAAAGTACATTTTCACTCAAAGTATCAGAGTAATTCAAAATTTGAAAAAGACAGAAAATATATAATTTTGCTCAACAAAACACTTGAAATAAATGCCCGGAGAGTTGAGTAAAAAATTCCATTCTAAAATCTTTAAATCAATTTTTCTCAGAATAATTATTTTGTGACTTGACACCTTTATCCACTTGCGTCTTCAATTGTAACCGAAACAACAAAAGACGCTGTTGTATGACCCGATAAGTACTCATAGGAAAAAGGGATCAGAATTTCTATTTATCGGACCTGAACCATTTTTTGGCATTGCGGAAAGCACTGCTAGATCAGCCATAGCTACCTGGGCGGAGAGGAAAACCTTCACGTACTGGGGCTCTCTCACTCGAAGGCGTTCATATACAACCCTTTGAGTACAAAAAATAAGCAGATCCTGGAATGGAGTGGAACAAACCTACGAATTCTGTCGGGACTGCTTACAGGACGTTGTCGACTGAATTACCACCTAAAGAAGATGAGTCTGGTTCAGACCTCGGATTGTCGGTTCTGTAATTTAGAGGACGAAACTGCGGAGCACATATTATGCTCATGCCCAGCTTTGGGCAGGGTAAGGTATAACTCGGTTTTCAATAAAGTATCCCCAAATACAACCATGGACTTCGTCAGAAGCACAGGCTTGTGGGGTGAGTCACAATAGAACCTATGACCCGACAAGTACTCAGAGGATCCCTACGGGTTTACACACTCAGATATCGATCTTGTGCGGAGGTGGTAACAGTTGTTCGCCCATTACTAGTCTTTCTCAAACGTTTCCAGACGGAGAAGCCGTGAAATGATACTTTCACTGACTTTAAAAACTTTTCTGTTTCATCCGTATGGGTGTTTTCTTATTTTCACTATCTATGTATGTATGTATGTATGTATGTATGTATGTATGTATGTATGTATGTATGTCTTTTGGGGTAACATTCACTGAGACCTAAAAGATCTATTGTGCCCCCTTACTTCTACTTAGTTCCTGAGGAAAGTCTCAGAGACTAGTAGCTCCTTTAGTCCTATTTCCCCGAGGAATTTTAGGATATCTGCAGGCTTCAACTTAGGTAACTGTCCCTCTTCTATCCAGTAGTCTCACAGGTGCTGTGCCCTAAAATTCTGAATTGCTGTGCAGTTCGCAAGTATGTGGATGGAGGATTCTTCTTCCATTCCACAAAACCTACAATCTTCTTCCTCCACTATTTTGAGCTTTTTAAGGTGCCCATTCAGGCGACAATGTCCCGTTAGGATTCCTGCTAAAACTCTTAGTGCAGTTTTGCTTTGACTTATGCATTCATTTGATCTCAACAGGTTGTAGTCACCCAGAAGAATCTTTGATGGCCTAAGCCCTACTAGATCTTTCCAATTGTCAGATCTTCTCTTTTCTTCGGCTTTACCTATTTCTTCCAATATTACATTGGAGCTGATTCCGCAAAAGGGTTCCGGTCCCCAAAAGCGTATTTCAGTCCCCCTCTTCGCTAGTTCATCTGCTATTTCCTTTCCTTGTATTCCAGTGTGTCCTGGAAACCACAGTAAGGTGACTATATTGTTCTCGCCTAGTTCATTAAGTTTGCCTAGGCATTCCCACATCATTTTGGAACTGATTACACAAGAACTCAGCGCTTTAATGGCTGCTTGACTATCAGACATTATGATAATCCTTTGCCTTCTATATCCTTTGTCAATATTGAACTGGGCACACTTTCTTATTGCGTGAATTTCCGCTTGAAAGATACTTGGGGTTTTTCCCAAGCTTTCAGAGTGTTTGGTTCCTGGCCCGTATACTCCTATCCCAGTTCCTTCTATTGCTTTTGAGCCGTCTGTGTACCATTGAATGGCATTCTTTCCAAGTCTGGTAATGGTATTTGGATCCCATTCCTTCTTGTTGCTTAATTCCGTAACGAATTCTCTCACTATGGCAGTATGGTCACTATCTAACGAGTAAAAGAATTTAAAGTCCTTTCAGTAAAAATCGAGTTTTATCTGCAACTATTCCATTACAAACAGATTAATTTTCAATGCTATACAACGCAAAATGTTACATTGCTTTTTTTACGTTTACTCGGCAATTATTTTATTATCTGAAGTAAATGCATCGTTTTTAAAATAATGAGTTAGCTTTCTATAAGCAATTTATTTTATGCCGTAGAAATAATGATCCTGATCTGTGTACCCGTGGTTCGTCTGGAAAAACCCGTGTTTCTTCTGGAAAAAACCGGTTATTCGTTTGGTGGGATTTACAGTCGATTGTCGTTTTGAGAATTTGCGTAACTTCTACCTCTATAAGTTGACGAAAATTAATATCATTGACGTTCTGTAAATACCCAACGATTATAAAGAGCTTCCCCAAATTCATGTTATTAACCACTCCGATAATTTTAATTATTTGATTAGATGTCATTTCCTGTGATGATTTTTTTACTGAATGGCATACTAATTTGGGTTTACGATTTACCACACAAGCAGATTATTTAGTTTTCTATATATGGTATGATATTTAGAGTATGTTTTAATTTAACTATACTATTAGACCATCTTTTTCTACGTTTCGTAATATCTTTGTAGACGAAATGGTACTACCTTTTTTTGTCTGCGGTTTTCCAACTGCTTCATAACAAAACATAAACGGTGTTCGTATAAATTTGATAGCTTTTGTTTGTTCCTTATGATGAATAGCAGATGGACTAGCAAAGAGGAGGACTGGAAAACACTTTTGGGGGACGAAACCCTTTTGCGGTATCATCCCTAATGTAATATTGGAAGAAATAGGGAAATCCGGAGGAAAGAGATCTGATAATTGGAAATATCTAGTAGGGCTTAGACAATCAAATATTCTGTTGAGTTGAAATGAATGCATAAGTCAGAGTAAAACTGCACGAAGAGTTTTAACAGGGATCCTAACGGGACATTGCCTCCAGAACGGGCACCTGAAAAAGCTCAAAATAGTGGAGGAAGAAGAATGTAGATTCTGTGGCATGGAAGAAGAAACCTCTATCCACATACTTCAGAATCCTAGGGCACAGGTCCTAGGAGATTATTGGATAGAAGAGAAAAAATTCCTCAGGGAAATAAGACTAAAAGAACTACTAGTCTCTGAGACGTTCCTCACGAACTAAATAGAAGTGAGGGGGCACAATAGATCACTTAGGTCTCAGTGAATGTCACCCCATCATACATACATTCGAGGATATATTGAAAAATTCTTAGCCTACTATAGAACCAAACAAAATCTCAATGTCTAAATATTTTATTACCCAACATATTCTCCTAATTGGATACATTTATTACAGCGAACCTGCAACGTCTCTAGACCTTTCAAAAATAATGTTTCCTCTTGCTCTGCAAATCAGACCTCCACAGCTTTTATTACCTCCTCGTTGGAAGAAAATTTACGACCTTTTAAACTTTTTTTCAGTTGAGGAAAGTCGAACGGAGCCAAATCTGGTGAATAAGGGGGGTGTTCTAGTAATTCAAACCCTAAATCACGAATTTTTTGCATGGTAACATGAGATTTGTGTGCAAAGGCGTTGTCCTGCAAAAACAAAACACCTTTGGATAGCTTTCCGCGTCTTTCCTCTTTAATTGTTTACCGTAGAGTGGTCAGTAATGTCGAATAGTAATCTCCAGTAATTGTTCTACCCTCATCCAAAAAATCAATCATGATTACTTCATGGCAATCCCAAAAAACTGAAGCAAGAACTTTTCCAGCAGATTTTTGGACACGAAACTTCTTAGGTCTTGGAGAACCAGATTGTCGCCATTACATCGATTGTTGCTTTGTTTCTGGATCGTAGAAATGTACCCAAGTCTCATCCATAGTAACAATTCGGTTTAAGAAGTCTACATCGCGATGCTTCTACCCTTGCACGCTTTTGGTCAACATTCAAACAATTGGCGATCCATTTTGCAGCAATTTTTCTCATGTCCAAATTGACGTGAACTATATGATGAACGCGTTCGTATGAAATATTCAGTGCTTCAGATATCCGTTTTAGCCCAATTCGACGGTCTGATAACATCATGTCATGAACTGGATCGATATTTTCGGGGACTGACACAGAAACTGGTCTTCCCGCTCGGTCATCATCTTCAATGGAAAATTTACCTCTTTTGAAGCTTGCAGTCCAATTTTTCACGGTCGCATACGAAGGACATTGATCACCAAGGGTATTAAGCATATCTTCGTAAATCTGCTTACCTCTAAATCCTTTTAAATACAGGTACTTGATGATGGCTCGATACTCCAATTTTTCGATTTTCACAACACTTTTAATAAGTTCGTTGCTATGGTAACGCAATATTTTGTTTATGCATGGAACTGGTATAGGGTAACTAGATATCAATACATCCTCGTAAATGTTCCTTATCAAACCATATTTTTAATTCAACCGGTTCCTATCTAACGCTACGAGATATAAGATGGAGTCTAACATTTTAAGAAGAGTTTTATCAAAAGTCAAGAAGACACAACAGCAATTATTGGTCTCCAACAATTGCAGTAGAAGAAAAAGTGTATGCAACTCGCATTTAATGACTGTTTAGATATGACAAATGACAGGTAATAATAAATATACGTCGTTTACGCATGAACTAAATATTTTCGTCCCCTTTTTTTCATGTAAATTTGGTTCCCGAAATTTTGTTTGTCCCTGTTCCCTTTTAAAATTAGAGAATATTAATTTTTTGACCACAAATCATTATGGGCATAACATTTGGTTAACGGTAATACATATTAACTGGTAACTTTTGTTAAATATAAATATTCTTTTCAACAAAAATGTCATCGTTATGCATTCAAATCAGTTGAACTGACCTAGTTGCACTACATCTCTGTGTCGCAAGGTCTTTCTGCGTTAAAAATTCGGTTACGTATTTTGCATTTGAATACCAACAAATAACACCTTTAGAATAAAAAATACCCTATATGAATTTTAATCAGATAAAATAAAATATAGTGTTGACATGTTAAACAGTACAGAGATGTTAAAATTTCAATTACTATACTGTTGACACATTCCTCAATAAAAATTAACAGATGATTTATGAGATTAAAAAGTAAATGTATCTTAATTGTGTATTGTAACAATCAATCTATTTTTAATATATTGAGATGGTAAAAACAATTTAATTTAACAACAATAGAATAATTAAACAAATCCCGAAGGCTACATTTATTAGAAATTGATATTTAATCTGCTTTTAATTGTCTTGTACGTCAACGGTTGCTGATTTATTTATTTTTTTGGTAAAATGCAATAAAAAAAACAAGTGTATAATTTTTATTTTATGTAATAAACATATTAGAATTTTTTCCCCGTAGCTATTTTTTTATGAGTCTCAAATAAAAAACAACCGTCCCATTATTTCAATCATTAAAATCCTATTATTTAACAAAATTGCTTCTATCTACATGCGATTCTTTTGGTAAAATTGCAGTTTAGCTCCATTTTTTTATTCACCTTCAGATCAGTTACATGCACATGATCACGATTAGTAGTTTCATTTCTCCGTCTAGCCTAATTACATCAATATTTAAAGTTTCTACGTAGAATAATCATTTTAAGTATACCACGAACGTATACCAATCTACAGTGTCCAAACTGTAAGGTCGAGCGATAGTAAAATTAGGTTATAGGAAACTGTAACCATTTGAAGTGTACCGCAAAAAGCTCCATTAAAAATTCTCCCACCGTATATTTCATGCATAACTTGTAAAATAAGAGGTGTGCTTGGTGTCTGATTAAGGGTGCGTTGTATGGAATACCTAAGCTTTGTTGATGTAATTGATTGATAATAAATACATCAATTTGTCACAGTCTAAACATCAATTATCATTAAACCGAGTTTAAGGTACATACATTCATGGGGTGTTAAACTGATATCCGGCTTTTGGTATTTTATTAAAGTATGTTGGTACTAATTTGCAAAAACTAATTTACAAATTTTTTAAATGGAATATCTTAGGAGAAAACTGGAAATTAAGAATTCCTAAATGTTTGCAACTTTCACTACAGATACGTCACTTCACTAAATATTTCTGATTTAGATGTTTTATGAACTAATAACCAGTTACAAAAAGGCCATTCGAATTTTAAGTTTGAAGAACTGTCAAAGTCTGTAATATATTTGAGTGTTTTGGTTTTGTTTACAGTTTATTCAAGCTTGACGTTTCAATATTATAAAAAAAATTGTGTCAATACTTTTTTGGTTGAGTTTAGTTAGTTTTCTCCACAATTTTTCATGTTGGAATAATGTCAATATCGTATAAATCTTGCTTTGTATCATACTGCACGAGCACAACAGTTACAACACCTGATAAATTTGGTTTGAGGCTGCTAGAAGCAAATATAAACATACTAAAACTAATTACTATTTCTGTGAAGATCATTTTTATGTAAGTAATTGTATACGTGTGTGTTTGTTTGATTTTTAGTTTGAAAGTGACATGGACAAATTATAATCAACACTCGATGATGGGAGAAACAAAAACAATTCCTAAGTCACTATAACAGCAATATGACATAAGTATAACCTATAAGTACTTCATCACATCAGAATTGTGGTCCTATGTCAACCCTTATGTAGCTAACTTCTGTTCTAGTGAGCATACGTCACATTATGAATGGCGGATTATTTAAATCGCCCAAAAGTTGAATTTTCAAATCGGCATAAAAACCTTGTAAGAATAAAAATAATCGATTCCCATTATGATGTTGTCCACCGCTAACTATTAACATAGAGAAAACATCATATTTTTGTTAAGTTTAACACCCCATTACGCGCGTGCTTAAGCTTGACATATGACGCATCCATTTACATTGAAAATTTTACTTTTGCTAAGGGCTTGAGTGAGCTTGTTCTTCTGCTTGACAAATGCAAGCAACAAGACAATTTCATTTAAAATTTTAAGGTTATGTTACTCTTATTTCGATAATGGTTTTAAGAAAATATCCCATAAAATCTTGAAAGTTTACCAAATTATGTTACATAATATATCGTGGAAGGATGTATGCGAAAAGCATATCCAAGGCTTGGATATCAATCACCAGTTGCTAAATATCTAATTGTAGCCATCAATCGAACTGCTGAGTTTATGGTATCTCTTGGGGAAGATTTCTGCGCATAGGCTCTTTGTGCTCTCGGTTATGCCGTTTATATGAAGAGACCTTCACAGTCTTTTCACTAGGTACTTCTTGGAGAAATCCTCCCTTGGAGGTTCTAGTCCTAGGAGTCTATATAACCGTTTATATGAAGAGACCTTCACAGTCTTTTCACTAGGTACTTCTTGGAGAAATCCTCCCTTGGAGGTTCTAGTCCTAGGAGTCTATATCTGATAATGCTTCACAATCGAAGATAACGTTAGAGGCTGTTTCCTCCTCTTGTATGCATGTGCTTCCTTAGGGTACAGTGACCGGTGAGTAAACCCGTCACTATCCTTATCTTGCCCCTGCTAAGGTTTAGTATTTCATTGGTCAGCTTCTCCGAGGGTTTTTTAACCAGGAGTTTTCTGTGTTCCTGTTTTGGCACGTGTCTCCAGTAGGACTGATGTTTAGTTTGAGTCCACCGAGATGTACAACCACGTGCAGCAGTTTTAAATATGCCAAATACCGGTTCAAGACCTAGATTTGCTAGCATGTCTGCCTTTTCATTTCCTACAATGCCCTTGTACCCCGGGACCCACTTAAGAGTAACTCTATTATGGTTAGCCAGGGTTAATAGTTTCCCAGACCAGTCTAGATTTGATACGAGTACATACTAAAGATTTTAGTGCTGCCTGACTATCAGAGAGTATAAGGATCTTCTGGCCTCTATACCCCTTTTCGATATTCAGTTGCCCACATAACAGAAACAAAGTCACAAGATATATATGACAAATCACAACATGAGCAGTCTAACCTCAATTATAATTAAGCCTAGCTTAAGTCGTCAAAATCGGTGACTCAACATTATGCTAAGTTTAATACATTATTCCAAAATAAGCCAAGCTTAAAATTAAGTAAGGTTTAAAAGCTTGCGGTGCAAACGGGCATAAGAGAAGTAACCCGCTGTATATCAGAAACTAATCATTCACCGGCACCTAGCGACCGTTAAAACCACTAGAATAAAACGATGATATTGAATTCCTTTCAAATGATACTAAGTTTGTCAAAGTCCATAAAGCTGAAGAAAAGTTATAACATTTTTATTTTGTCAGCTTTCCCACTCACCCCTACCAGTTATTTTACAAGGTAAAGGAACAAGTACTGGAGCAAACTTATGTAAAATGATCCAATTAGTACTAATATTCATATTTTGAGGTTAAGAGTTTTTTTTGTTCTCCATAAAGAAGAGTCGCTTTGTTTGGATTAAAAATTGATAATGTCAAACTTAAAATTACTTACGCTGTCTACGCTAGGAATTTTGAGAGGTAATGTTAGTCGCATTTATTTATATCAAATCCTAGTTCAAACTTCTCATAATCCTTTGTCACTTTTCTGGTTAGATACGAGACATCCTAATCTTTTCTCGTATCAAATATTTTTTAATATGCCAATATTTCGCTACTTGACTTTTGAAAATGACTCAATTTATTTAATCCCAGATTTACAACGATAACATTTATCATTTATTCAAGTTTTTAACAAATAAACTCAAAATTATTCACTATTTGTTGATTATTATTGTTGTGTCTATGTCTAGCTCTGTCTAGGTTCTATTCCTGACCTTCGGCAATCTGTAATCTGCCTTAGATCCCGTTCATCCCAAGAATGTTGATCAGGTGTCTCGGTAATTCTGCAGAACATAATACGATACAACAACATGACCTTATTATATTTGAATGACTTCAACAAGACAAAACTAAAAAAATGTTCAGCTTTCTCGTGGTTTATCGAATTTTTCTCTTCTTCTAGATACAGTCTCTTACCTCACATTATGTGTTTTTAGTTGAAAATAATTCAGTGCCAGACTATTCGAATATTTATCGACACACATTTTATCGCTACTTTTCCTGTAGCTTTTATTTTTTAAACATAATATATTCCTCACCCAAATCACTGGATGATTTTCATAATACTAATCAGTTATGTTTTAACAATTATGGTAATAAATTTCATTCACATTTTTAAAGGACCTTGAATTAAAACGGCATAAAATTGATGTATCCTTGTATTGGAGAAAAATAGGACAATCAAATGTGAATAAAGATTATCTGGGGAAGTTTTTTTTATATTACAAGGACATGTTTTCGATTATATATCGAAAAATAATGAAAACATTTTTATATTAAATATCCATTATAAAAAATTACCTCAATAGACCATTCCAGAAGGACGTCAATGACAGGTCGGCCATATTATGATGGAGGACACACATTCTATTTAGTTTTCATTGTTTACTGGTAAACAACGAATGATAAAGGTATCTAAAATGCCATCGAATTGTAGTGTTGTTAAATGTGGAATGCGGGAAGAAAGAGATAAGGTATCTTTTCTTCGATTACAGACTGTTTAAGCGAAAAATATTGAAAAAATGTTTTAAATTAACTGTCCGCTATAAAAAGTTACCTCAAGACACCAGTCCAGAATGACGTCACTGACAGGTCGGCCATATTGTGGTGAAGGGCACACATTCTATGTTGTTTTCATTGTTTACTGGTAAACAACGAATGATAGACTTTAATTAACAATTAGTTCTTAAAGATATCTAGAATGTTTTGTATTGTTGTCAAGTGTGGAATTCGGGGAGAAAGAGATAAGGTATCTTTTTTTCGATTTTCGGATGTTTAAGCGAAACTAGGTTCTACAAAGTTTATCTGACAACCAATTGACTTCACTACACGGTACATTTTTCTAAAACACTTTACAGCACATGCGAAAACACACAAGGTTTTATCCCAACTAATCGATGCCCTCCAGCACGATATGGCCGACCTGCCAAGGTCACGTGTTCTGGAAGGAGTCCGACCACAATAACTTTGGTTCACCACGGGGTCGTGGGTGTGGCGTATCAGCCAGTGGCGTTACTGACTTGCATATGAAAATGTAATTTTCATACTAAATTTATTGTTAGGAATTTATTTCAAATATATATCAAACTTTATGGTTTTGGATACCTGTACAAAAATTACATAATAGTATCGCTCGCTTTAAGCATGTAGGCGACGGGATTACAATTTACCTAATCTAAAGCTAATATATTCCAAACCTTAATACTTTCACAAACGTATTTAACATGTCAACTTAAACTTATCAATAATATAATCTTATTATTAATCTGAGTCATCAGCTGATTGTAATGGTTGTGCAGGTGTACTACTGTCGCTATCAAGATCTGAGAAACTTTCATCAGAAAAGCCAGTATTAACGTTAAAACATAAATAATCCAACGTATTATCGAGGATGTGTTCTCGTTCTATTTGTGAGCTTTCATATTCTTTGACGTGTCGACAAATATTCGTCCATTCACTATGTCGCAATTCGTCGAATCTTTTTCGGGATAATTCTTCAACATCCTTTAAAACAAATGTAGTATTATAAGCTGCTACCCAATTTTTGACTGATGCCCATATTTTTTCAAAAGGATTCAATTCATCCAATACATAAGTGGGTATAAATGCAGTAACCCGATCTATAATTTCCTTTGTTTGACTATGCAAAGCTTTTCCTTGTTTCAGTATCTTGGAAGACATGACACAAAATGTTCCAAGATATGACCGAAAGTAAAGTACTGTCTGGTTTGCTGTCAACACTGAAATGAAAACGAAGAAGTTACATAAAATAAAGCGCCCGTTCCTCCGCCGCTGGCCCTACGTTGAATCACGTGGTGTCCCAAAGTTATTGTGGTCGGACTCTATCTGAACCTAGAAAATGTCACAAAGAACTAATGGCAACCAAACAAGAACACAGCAGGACACAAATTTTACGAAAGAAGCAAGTCACCAGGGCTGACACTCTGTAATTTGTATTTTAAGGAAAGAGATAAAGAATAAGCAAACGAATGAAATCGCTATACTTGGTTAGTGGTACTCTATAAGCGAATCTCTATCGCCTCGGCTATAGTTCGACAAGATTCGGGATCGTCAATCGGATAGAGAATAATCTACTAATAATTCAGAAAACATTATGCAAATTTGACTATTTCATGATAAAAATAAAAAAGAACAAGAAATTTGACATTTATCTGTTAGCTCTGTTAGCTTTGGTAACCTCACATTTTCATTTATGACACTGCTTAAAGTATTTACCTATTTGCTTGGTGCATAATTGATAATATTGTTTAGTGATTTTTTGTACTAGCTGTGGCAAAGAGTAGACATTCTGTTTTGTTTATTTATTGGGTTTTGTTAAAAATCTTGCCAGTATAATGATTTCTTGTAACTGCAATCAAAAACATTGCAAGGATGATAGTTTTTTTCAGATAGGTATAAAAACACAACCTTTGACACAACTAACCCTACAAAATTGAAATTAATAACAACAACATAACCTCTTTTATTTTTTCAGAGATGGAACATCTTACACAATTAAGTAGAATAAGACAGAACGATATGTCTCTTGAATAGAAAGACCCTTGGAGTTGTCGCTATCATTCTCTTCGCTATCGCATATTCGGCATGTTCAACTAGGCTCGGAAACGACCGAACTCAGTTACAGAGTACTAAATAGCGAAAAGAAGGGAATCTTTATCTCTATTTTGTTACAGAGTGCCACTCCAGATGGTCTATAGTTATTTAATAAAATTTTTATGGCCTGATCTACAATAATGTTTCCATCCGCTAAAGTTATGTTAAACGGTTTGGTCGAATAATAACTTAAAATTTTTGTATACAAGATCGTGATTCCAGAGTAGTAATTTTTCTATTTCTGTCATTCGTTATATAACAAACATCGATATATACCAATTAATGAAATAATATCGAGGCATATATATGTCGTATTTAGACTAAAAACGATACGAATCAATATCTGGCGTACTATTATAAAATTCTACAACTTATAAATTACCTTCTTGCACAAGAAATAATTTACCTCGGCAATTTGTTTCGAGATAAATTACTTTTCGCAACTACAGGTGATGGTAGCTATCAATTATTATACGAATCGATATCGGTATTTTCTCTCATAAATAACTTCTGACGTATAAATACAGGGTGTTCAAAGTTTAAAAAATTTTTGGCAGCTAAAAATTACAATTCTATTTTGGAAATCATTATCCAAAACTACATGTTCCTCTCTAGACGTGATGTGTGAATGTTATTGAAGATAAAGGTGAACTTCGTTGGCAGAGCGGAGCAAAGTTGGCAAATATTGTGTGACGTCTATTTTACATAATATTTTTTTACGCATTTCAAGTACCGGGAAGTCAATGTTTCCGAAGAAAAATCTGAGAAAAGACAATATTTTAGTGGCCTCTCTGTAGGTTCATCTTCAGTTTTCCTTTTGCAAAAAACACACACAATAGTATATTGCGCAACTAGTGGGAAATGCTTTTCCCACGTGTTACACTATACTTTTTCTACGACCGCAATGAATAATTTAACAGAGAACGTAATTTTGGACATTTCTATATATCAACATTGTCTTTTATGCTGAGCGTACTTCTTAAAATCGAATATTGTGACCATACTGTAGACGCTTTTAATGTCGTAGATAAATGTTCGAAATATACTAGCAAAACATTTTCAGAAAACGAATTCACTTCTCCAATCCATAAATTTTGCATAAGCCATTTCATATTTCTTTCTTGAAATTTCTGGTAATAACTCTAAGGTGACATTTTCTGCTTTTTCTGTTATTTCTGGGGATGTGTTTTCAAACTCACTGTCGTTGATGTCCATAATTAGGTACCTATCTATTTTTTTATATTTATTTATTTATATATATATTTCGTTTGGCCACACTATATATTAAGAATCTATCAAAAACGGTGTTTTATAATATTATTACAACGGATAAAAATAAACACGATTATTTATCAAAACTTGATGTTTATAATAAATAGAACTGACCTAGGTACTCAATAATCTATACTACATAATTTGAACAAATTTTCTTGTAAAATACACAAAAACGAGATAAACATTAATAGTTCATATAATAAGGCTTGGTGTGATGTTCATATCACACGTGGATGTGGTTTTCAAAGTGATTTTGATAAAGAGTATTTTTCTATTAATATATCAAGTGGCTAATACAAGCAAATACGCAAGAATTTCAAGAAAATTGTGTTCATTTGAACTTTTAACTCGGAAAATATACTTTTTCTACTATCACTATAGAAAGTCGTCTTTTGTGCCTTGAAAAGCAACTGTAAAGTTGATGTTTTTCGCGAGCTGTCATAATTTGACAGTATTGGCGCTCTTAAGCAGAAATAAAAGTAACTTTGGCGCACGCCTAATTTTATTTATAGATAAAAGAGAGCTAGTAGTTAATTTTGGTGTGATAGTAGAAAAAATCTAGTGTGTATTTAGAGCAGAAAGTCTTTTGGTAGTTTCGACAACTTTCTGTCTCGACTACCAAAGTACTACTTTCTGCTCTTGATACATAAATAGCTATTTCAGTCAGATTCACTTTCTACCTACTGGAGATACCTCATATTTTGTTTCAAAAAGCTTTAGGTACCAAGTAAAACCTAATTTAAAAGATCTGGTAGATTTCTACCTAGTTCTCACCTGATAACATAATATGTAAAATATAGTTTTGCTGGTAGTGGTTTTACACAATTCTACAGAATTGTTACATATACAGGATGGTCCGTAAGTAATGGTCCAAACTGATCTGCTCGACCACAAAATATTTCTATCGGACGCTACTTGCTTTCATAAAATGTTGGTAATAAAAAGGATGGTGGCAAAGCTGTTTTTTCAAAGTAAACTGAAATATTTTGACGTAAAAATTTGAAGCAAACGTTTGAAATTGAGTGGGGTGCTACGTATCCCACGATCTCTCTAAACCTAGGGAAACATGCCACTGTCTTTCAGGAAGAGGTAATTGATGGTTTTAAAAATGGAAGAACAGCCTAATTTTACTAATGGAATGTTTTGTTTATTTACAAAATGGGAATCATTTTCATTTATATAACCTTCTGGCTGAAACATAAATCTCTTCATTCAACAGACCATTGAAATATGCGGTTTTTATATCATAATGCCTGATTTTTAATTTACGAACAGCTGCAATTGACAACAGTATTCGAAAAGTCGTTTGTCTCATCACCGGAGCGAAAGTACTATCATAGTCCTCCCCATATTTTTGTGTGTAGCCTTTTGCGACTAAACGAGCCTTATATTTCATTATTTCATCATTTGAATTGATTTTTGTCTTGAAAAACCACTTACATTTTATAACTCTTTTGTTCGGAGGTAGCTCGGCCTTTCTTCCTGAATGATTCCATTTCATCTTCTATAGCTTTTATCCATTTCAATTTTTCATTTTCTTGTAATTTCATTATTTTGTTCCAAGTCTCAGGATCATTATTTGTTTCACTTGAAGTTTCTCAGGAGGTTTCCCTTTATTATTTCTTGAAGATCGTCTTAAATACTTCATCCCTTCATCATCCAACCGTGTACCTTCACTTTCAATATTAGTATTATCTTCGGCAATAACCTATTCCACAATACTTTCTTCCTCTTCGTTTACAAAAACTATTTCTCTGTTTTCATTCAAGATTTTGATAGATTCAGATTTCATATCAGTGTAGTTTTTATCTTCGAAAAATTTTACAGTTCTACTTATTGTTATTTTATTGGTTTCTGGATTCAAAACTCTATAACCATAATGATGGTTTTAAAAATGGAAGAACAGCCTAATTTTACTAATAAAATACTATTCGGAAACGTAAACTGCAAAATTACTTTTATTGTCAAAACTTGACAGACAACTAAACTATTCTTAAACAAAAACATTATACAGGGAGATCACATAAACAAATCTGGCGATCTTGAATATTTATTTCTAACAGTAATGGTGGTGCAGTGGTGTGCAGAAGAGTTGATGAGACGAGATGTGGATAACGAAAGAATCGTCAACTATTCCGACAGCCAAACAGCACTAAAGGCGATAACTTACAACGTCAAATCTGGCGAGGGAGTGTCGCAAGGCCCTCAACAGACTAGGTAGTCATAATAGAGTGACCCTAGGAACCAGGACCAAGGAATAAATGGCAATGAAAAGGCCGATGAATTAGCCAAGCAGGATAGGGCCAGAACCTTCCTGTGGAATTGCAAAAAAACCTTACTAATGAGAGCATCCACCAATGTTTAAACAACCAGGCGTTGCGCTGGTGGCATAAAACCCCAGGACAAAGGCACGCTAAACTATTCCTTAAAAACCATTCGGCCAAACTGTTACGCGACCTACTACGTCAAAGTTGAAAAACGACGAGGATGATGGTGGGAATACTCACAGGACATTGTAGCCTGAGGAAGCATATGCACACAATTGACCCAGCAGATGACAGCCTATGTAGGTTTTGCCAGGACCCCGGAGCACATATTCTGTGAGTGCGAAGGCCTAGTAAGGGTGCGGTTTCACCTATTCGGAGAAGAAAAACCCAGGACAGAGAGCTACGCATGGGAGGCGAGATCTAGGCTAGATATCGAGCTCTAAAAATAGGGATCACTCAATTTCTAATCTAATCTACGTATCCCGCCACATCTATTAAATTTGCGATAAAAAAATTAACTTTGATTTGACTTTACCGGGATAAAAACTATCCCATCTCTCTTCAAAGCCCTGATTGGGCCCCGTACGAATTTTATTCTCGTAAAATAAAAATAAACCGCGTGGTAATAGTTATGCAATGCAAGTTTTTGTTATCAACCCGAATTATAAATAGCATCATCTCATTAATATATTGCGTAGAAAAACTAGACAATATATTATAGGTATTTTTGTTCATTTTGAAAAATGATAATTAAATAATATGTTGGATATGACTTTGCAAATTGTTCACAAACAACATAATACAGGGTGATTGATTAGTGTGATAAAGCTCAGTGCCTCCTTTGTCCTTTGAGATATCAATTAATCAGTCTTCACATTTTTAAATTACTTACAATCTTACAGGATGTTCCAGAATGCTGCGTTATATCAAAGTTACAGTTTTTTAAATGAAACACCCTATATTTTATCGCATATTTGGAATCAGCTTGACCTCCCCATTACAATAATATAGGATTGTGATGTGTTCTACGGAGTATTTAAAAAGTTATAACCAATTTTCCATAAAAATCGTAACAAGTTCAATACCCTGTACAATGTAAGAGAAATTCAAGAATAAAAATCTGTTGCGGCCAAAGCATTTGAATAGTAGTAAAAATACTGGAAAAATATTTATTTCGTTAATATTCATTGAATATGATACAGGGTGAATCAAAATAATATTACATTATTTTCTCGGTCTTTTCAAAATGGATCACCCTGTATTTTATGTGAGAATCGAAAAGTACTACCAACATACTTCTTTTTTTATAATGCATTCCCTATACCTAAACTTTTTAGTTCTTGAGATATTTTGATTTTTCTATGCAAAACATTGATTATATCAAAAAACTATGGTCCTACTACATATTCACCAACAATACCTCCCCACACATTCAACGTCTGTGTGTCACTATGTGATATGGATTAGTTTATGAATAATAGTGAAAGTTGTGCCTATTAACACAACCATTTTTATGAAACGTGGCTCCTTACACTTGTGTGAGGGTTTTCAGTAACTGCCAGCAAAACATCAATTTCATTTTCTTCTGTCACAGAAGTTTTTGTTTTTTAGGTTGCCGCCTTTCAGGAAGACGTTCATGGTATTCTCTTGCTGATAGTGAGGCGTTTTTATTGCATTCTCCCAATATCCAGATCATATCAATCATTTCATCACTAGTGAAATTCATTTTTGCCCTAGTTCAAATTCTTCAAAACACCAACAAATGTACCAAACCGCTAAATCAAAGAACACTAATGTACCTACTGCCATGTCATGTTATTGGCAAATATCAGTTTTTGACAAATCAATCACACCCAACTCACAATTAATTATTAAATAATTAGATATAATCAATGTTTTGCATTGAAAAATATCTCAAGAACTAACAATTTAAGGTATAGGGAATGCTTTATAAAAAAAGAAGTATGTTGATAGTACTTTTCGATACTCTCATAAAATATAGGGTGATCTATTTGAAAAAACGGAGAAAATAATGTATTCGTATTTTGATTCACCCTGTATCAGATTCAATGAATATTAACGAAATAAATAATTTTCCAGAATGTTTACTACTATTCGAACACTTTGGCCGCAACAGATTTTCATTCTTGAATTTTTCTTACAACGTACAGGGTATTGAACTTGTTACGATTTTTATAGAAAATTGGTTATAACTGTTTAAATACCCCGTAGAACACATTAGAACCTTATACTATTGTGATGAGGAGGTCAAGCTGATTCCAAATATGCGATAAAATATAGGGTGTTTCATTTAAAAAAATGTAACTTTGATATGGCGCAGCATTCTGGAACACCCTGTAAGATTGTAAATAATTTATAAATGTGAAAACTAATGATGGCCATAAACCCTCAAATATTCAAATTGATACCTCAAAGGACAAAGGAGGGACTGAACTTTATCACACTAATCAATCACCCTGTATGTTGTGTAGATATTGCATAGATCTTTAAATCACTAAGGTTGAAGGGATCTTGTCTAAAAGAATGAAGCACCGTTCTTAGCGTTAAAAAATCATCCTCTACAAGTTCCACAACATTATTTAGCACTATTTGTTGAAGTTCCTCTAAATTTGCCATGTAAATTTAAAAAATATAAAACGTTCTCGCGTCACTCTCGTCTAACTAATAACTTATTACTCTGCTAATTACTACAAAGATTAATTAAAAAGCTTCGAAAAGGTAATTCAACTAAAAGAAGGGATGTTAAAACTACACGAAGTATCTGACAAAACCACAACAAAAAATTCGATGATTCTAAAACGTCAAATAAATTCAAATTTCGCAAGTGAAATAAGCGTTTCGACAGCTAAAGAGCATTCGAATTAAATTTGTGAAACTTTTTCGAATTCGAATTTTATTTCACACATGAAATTAGTTCGAAACTTGGATTGTAGATTGCAGGATAGTAAGATTTCAATCATGTAAATGAACAAATATTGAAAAAAAACATTTAAAAATAATAATAATAGAAAATAGCTTTTTGAAGACCGGAGTAGCATCAAAATTTGTCATATAGTTTAGACCGGAAAAAAATTGAATATTTAATAGAAATGAGAAATTTTGTTTAAGTATTTGGAACATAAATAATTCCTAAAAAAAAAAACAATAATAAAAATAACAATCAATTCAAAATGTTAAGTTTGTAATGTTTAATTGAATTGTTGAAATAAATATTTGAAAATGAATTGAATTGAAAAAATAATTTGAATATTGAACCCAAAACCCTGAGATAAGAATTTTTGTAATAAATTAACTATTAAATAAATAATAAAATTGATACGTAATCACATAAAAATTATTGAAACAAAATAAACGAACCGATTTTTTTACATTAAACAGTTTGCTTTTGTAACTTCAGTATAAAGAGGCAATTACACTTTCTGATCTTTCACTTTCATTAAAAACATTACAAGGGTGTGTCGTAAACGAAGACATGTACATGTCCATATATTTAATGTGACTGCCAACAGGTTTTAATATATTATTTATCGAGCATACTCAATAAATTAATAATAACCAGGTGCTTACAAAGGTATATTTATTTTAATTTGATCATGTTTATGTATATTATATACAGCTACTAACAGTAAAATTCAAACTAAATCTACAATTTCGAACTTAGTGAGATAAATGACACATGTTTGAAGTGCTGTTTCTTGGGCATTATTGGAGCTGCAGTTAAGCTCAAATTATAGCAACTTTCATCTACTTTAGAAATGAGAAGAGCAATTTTTTCCGTTTGATACAATTTTTAGAAGTTATAGCTGAAAATCTGAAAAAGGTTTTCGATGTTTTTTGAGCAAGTACCTTCAAGTAATAATAACGAAACTGTACATTGAAATTTTTCAATTTCTGCGTTTATTGATATCATATCGATAGTGCAAGTTTGTTTGCAATGGGTAAGGAAGCTATAATATATAGTATACTCCATTCCAAGATATTTCGTTAATCTGATAACAATAGCACAGAATTGTATCGTTTCTTCGAAAAGATAATACCTAATAGTTTGATTATTTTACAATTGAAATATTTAGCTGGTAAAATAATTTTTAGTTTCTAAATTTTACCTACTACGGATCTATTAAAGTACATTTCACAATATTTCGTTGACTGGTCATCTGGCCTAAGGGATTTAAAAATAAAATTTTATAAATCCCTCATTGTACAGTAAACAGATCCGTAGTCGGTAAAATTCAGATGCTAAAACATGAATTTAATTTATTTTGTGGAAAAAATCCCAACATTTTTTAAAAACAAATTAAACTGTTCCTTCCCCTAGGCCCATATTACCTCGCATATTAGGGCGGATGTCATTTGAGCACTAAAGGATTAATGCACTTTTTACAACATGTAAACTAGGCGCCAAGACCGAAGGGTCATTTTAATCCTATGTGTATTTTGGGCGCTAACCGACTGAAGTACGTGATTTATGAAATACAGTTATTTATTAAATCACCGACATTTATAATAAGATATATTTTTGAAGAATAAATTATAATAATTTTCAATAATAACCCAATTAAAACTACCCCTACCAAACCACCTTCGTATTTTTAGTCAATTTTTGAAGAATACATTATAATAATTTTCAATAATAACCCAACCAAAACTACCCCCACCAAACCACCTTCGTATTTTTAGTCAATTTTTGAAGAATAAATTATAATAATTTTCAATAATAACCCAACCAAACCTACCCCTACCTAATCACCTTCGTATTTTATTAAGATAAGAGTTATTTTATGACTCGACCTACCTGCACTTCTTAGCGGCGTAAATACATGTCGGATTATCTACCCTTCTTGGTCAGACAGGTAAAGAAGGATGGTTAGCGCCTAAATTACACCCGCCGGCATATTATTACCTCCCTTGACCCAGCTTAGTCTGTTAATGAGCTTTCGTGAGTAAAGTTATTCTTTTGTGTAGAATTAGTATTAAAACACTAAACTAAAACCACGGTATCCACAATCTATGTAAATGATGAAAGTATATAGATATACAGGGTGGCGAAAAACTATCAGACCAAGGCTAAGAGAACACGTCAATCTTTTTTTAATACTAGCACGGTAGATATTCCGTATTAATTGAGAGTGATGAAAGAGATTAGCTCAGAAAGATCAAGATTTACGGTGATTCTATGCCTTGACGAAACTTCAAGCAACGTTACATTGTTGACCAGCTTAAGCCCATCACTTTTCTTTCGGAGAACCTTAAGATCATTAATCTCGAGCGGTCAAAAACTGTTTACAGGGTGAGTGCTTTAAACTTTTAACGCTACTTAAGCGGGCTTTATTTTACACCTAAAATGTAGGTAGAAATATTGAATATACTCACCAGCATTCAAAAAAAAGGAACTACAGATATATTTACGAATCGAGTAACATCTTGATCATCACGGAAATTCGTACAACATATAAAAATTTATGTATTTAAAGGTTTTTCCACCCTGTACGTATTTGTTTACGCCCCCGAGCAAATAATGAACGTTGACCTATAAATTGTGTGGCTGTAACTCGTGTTTTAATTCCATTGTTATTAATTCTTCAGTTTGAATACAAATTAGCCGTAAAAGTAAAAGTAAACATACATAATTTTATCGAATCGTTTCATTATCAACAACTGCTACGTGTACATTCCTGGTAGAATAAGTTTATTTAAATTGGCAATCGAATCGAATGAGTTCCAAGTATCAAATCGATAGGTGAACACATTCCATCGATTTATTTAAATTGTTATTGTTATTGTAATTAGTTCCCAACACAAAGGGTGACAATAAAAGTTTCTTAGTACACATGGACAAACAACAGGTTAAAAGAGGTTGGAGGGTAGAAAAAATCATAACTAAATCAGGGTGTTGATCTTAAACCACATCACAAAACACTCAGTTTACCTCAGTTGCCAGGTAATACGCATTTGTACAGACTACTGTCGAAATATCTTTTGAATTAACAAGTTTTTTTACATAACCTCAAGTATGTGTCTTGAACTGGATATATAGACTCCTAGGAGTAGAGTACCCAAGGAAGGATTTCTCCAAGAAAGACCTAGTGAAAAAAATGTGGAGTCTCTTCACAAAACGAAACAACCAAGAGCACAAAAAGCCTAAAGGTTGAGGTTCCAAGGACTCGAAGCCATTAGGTAGTGCCCAACAAATCAATAAACGTTTATGGAATAAATTGAAGGGAAAAATATCTTCCAGTTAAGTTAGGTGGTGGGTAGAGCTGGCGGTAGCCTTCTGTCACTGAAATCTGATGATTTATTGTGACTTCGTCTAGCTTTAATCTCCTAACGAGGCTGCATAGCCTAGACAGAGGCTTTTCGAGGTAGCTTGTAGCCTTTGGTTTTCCCTTGCCAAGTTCTAGAAAACGCAGTCTTGCGAGGCCTTCACAGTGGCACAACACATGTTCTGCCGATTCCTCTTCCTCTCGATAGAACCTGGAAAGATCTGTTTCTGACAATTTTATAACACTCATATGACTGTTGAGACTGTAGTGTCCTGTCAGTAAACCTACTAGGATTCTAACAGCCTTTCGGCGTTTTAGCAGCAAGTCCTCGGTTACTTTGGCCGATGGTCGTTTGATGAACTCTTTGGCCTGTCTTTAGCCAGTTCGTCCATTGCCCTTGTGTACTTTGTGCCCTGGCACCCAGGCCAGAAATAGTCTGTTATGACTTGCTAGCTCAGATAGGGCACGCACGCAGTCCCATACCAGTCGTGAATTGACCTGGCAGGATCATATCTTCCAGTGCGAAAAATAGTGATATTCTAGCACAGCTTCTCTGCTCCAAAATTAGTGTGATAGGTCTAAAGGTGGGTGGTTGATTTAGAGAATATTTTCAATAATGTCATGAAATCGAAAAAAGTACCACAGATTGGTGCTGGAAGAGACCACTGGAAGAAATATTTATTCCCGACAGTTATTTGTTTAAAAAGATCTTCTCAAGTTCCTTTGGTAGAAGGTAATTCTTAAATAGTACAACTGTCATTTTAATTTTATTATAAATAATATCCGCCAGAAATTACGAGAACCAGCAATAAAACTTTTATATATGTTAAGATTGACAATTCATTATTGGTATTCTATGGTTACGCAACAAATGTTACTAAGAATTTTCAGAGTAGTTCGAAAATGTTTGACTGTATCTACAGGTACGCAATATACTTACTAATAGTATTTACTGTTCTTATTTTTAATTAATTACCCGTCAAGAAAAAAATATAAATGTATGTTAAATATTAAACATGAATGAAATCTACGAATTAATAGGTGAATAATCTCAACAGAACAGTGGAGCAGTTTAAATAATATTTCTAAGAGTTATAAAAAGATAGAGCATAGAAAGAAAAGTTTATTCATAAATGTTGAAGGGTAATAAATCTACTTGGGACTTACAAAACCAATACAGGATGAATCAACCAAGTATTACCGTGAAATTTCATTTTTTTCTATTTATTATTAATCGGGCAGGTAGGTTCACCCCGAATCAGGACGAGTTTTAGGGACTTTTCTATTATCAAGAGATGAAATTTTTAAGTTATTACGGTAGTCAATTACGTGGGCTGAAAATGAGATAAATGTTTTGAATAAATCGGAATTGTACACATTTTAAATCGGAACGATTCTTTCTATAAGTAATTTTAAGTACGCTTCTGGAATTTGGCCAATTGATTGATTTATTGCTCAGTTTAATTTATGAATAAACTATAAGATGGTTCAGTCATTTAATTAAAGGCCGCGTAATTAGAAAAACTGTAAAAAACCAAGACTTTTATTTGTGAGACAATCTGTATAATACTTTAAAATAAAAAAAAATCCGCTGTTTCCGTTACAAAAATAATTCAATATTTATTATGAAGAAAGTGTAACGGTAAAAATCATTATTATTCACATCCTTCGAAAGAGTAAAAAAAACCTGCATTCACCGGGTAAACCGTAACCATGGTAGCATGTAATCGAAATTACGACAAGAGACAACAAAGGCATAGTTACCTAACCTAACCCAACCGGCTTTTGCCGACCTCGCCCGCCACTGGTGATAAATAAAGCTAAGTGCACACTTTCAACCTGAAAATCTCTCTCTACTCACCAAATGGCGATAATATAATCTGATCGTCAAAACTGCCACATTATTATTAGCGTTAACAAAAACACAAACAAATGGAACACACACAACAGATGCCGATTCAACGAAAACGACCGCATGCGTACACACCCGAATACCCGACTCGACGACAATGCAGGTGGTACGCCGTATGACTGCCGGTCTCGCACTAAAATTCAAATATGTATCTCCATTTCTTTCCCGAGCAAAAGCACACGAAATGCGTTTATGTTAGCAAGCGAATACAATAAATATACATACATAGTATAGATCAGAAGTGTCTTTTAATTTTATACTTCTCTAGGTGTCAGGAACGGCGTTAGCCTAGATTTCCCCGCGTTTAATATAAAAAAAAATCACCCAGGCTGTGGTTAACGTTAAAGCCACATCCAGCTAGCAAAATAGACCCCTAAAAGAACGAAATTATTTCATAAGTATCGTATTTTATCATAAAATATAATGCTGTTGTATAAAAGTTCATACAAAGTACAAAAGTAATACTGTAAATATACATATTTTATAAAAGTTGCATAAAGTACAATAAAATTTCTATATAATAGAGTTATACAGATTATACGGTTGCGTAGGTATTGTATTACTTATAATAGCGACGTTAAAAGTTAGTTGTAAAGGAAGCTGTATAAATAGTTGCATTAGAGTTCCTTAAGAAAAGTGCAATAAGATTGTTGCTTTACGCAGAAGTAAAACATTACACAATAAATATAAAAGTATTTTATAATCGTCTTATAACCACAACAGTATTCTCTCTTATGAAGAGCTTATATAATAAAAATGTAGTTCCCAGGAATAAATTTCTTATTAAATCTGGCAACATTCAAAATTAGTCAAGAATCAAACTGCACCCGACTCCTGAGACTGTCAAAAACAATTTTATGGTGCTGTTCTTAGAGCCTTTATAAAATTAGTTTTGCTACTTTTGGGGCAACCATTGGTTCTGACGTAAAATACACGGCTTATTTTACTAGATTTATCCAATGAATTAAGGTGTAAAATGAAACTAGAAAACTCATTCTTTAAAATAAATTATTTTCATCCCAACTTTGATAACATAACCTTCCTGTGTGTCCACATTTGTTCCATTATTTCAAGGGACAAAAGTGTTCCTACCTTTTTACGATGGTTTTCTTTTAAGTGTGGCATATAACAGCTGGCGCCTGTCAACAAATATCAAATATCACATTTAACTGTCAAGTTTAGTTAACGCCAAAGTTTCGGACCGCTTCGTTTGTACCTAAACTGAATTTAGTTGATGAGTTAGTAGGAAAATGGAATCATGCATTCGATTGGGTTGTGCTCAACAGCCCAGGCACTTGAACTGAATCTTTGTACCATTTCCCATGATGTCTACTTCCATTCCAGAAGCTTTGCGTCTTCTATGTAGGCCACTAGTTTGACTGGAGGAATTTTCAGTAATTGTCCCAAAGTGCTTCCGTCTAAGTCGATGTAAGTTCTCGCAGAGTATGTGAGTAGGTGTTTTATCATAAAGTTCATATTTCCTGCATATAGGTTCACTTTGTGTCGACCTCCATTTGAGTTGGTGTTCCCTATCTAGCCAGTTCCCGATTTCCCCTCTTATGCAATCTTTTGTGATTCAACAAAACGGTTCCGGACCTATTAAGTCTCCTTTAAAGCCTTCTTTAGCTAACTGGTCAGCCATTCCATTACCTGCAAGTCCCTCATGTGCCTGCACCCATATTAGAGACACTTTGTTGTCTCTTGCCGCAGCCTGTTGAGGGATTATTTACAGTTTTTTACCAGTCTAGATAACTACTACTGATAACTTTAAGCAGAGCCTCTGGCTGTCAGTCTCAACAATTTCTTGCCGAGCTGATTTCTGTTTTCGGCAATGAAGCATCACCAACAACGGTATAGTCAACCAGGAAACTCTGTCGAAGCTTTACGAGCTGATCCAAGATCTACCACAATTCAAAAATTTTTTCATGACGAATTATCTGTAATAAAATTACTTTTTCCATTGATACCGCATCTGTTGACGGAAGAACAGAAAGCAATTAGAGTCAGTTGGTGTCAAAAACACTCTAAACCGGTTTAACTCAGGAAACCCAAAAATATATATTATTTATAGTATTGTCAGTGGCGATGAATCCTGGATTAACTCTTATAAATCCGGAAAAAAACATTAGTCGGCTGTCCCTCCTCCACACATTCCCGACCAAAGTCTTGGCGACTATTACTTTTTCAATATTTTGAATATACCAAAAGCGAGTCGAATAACTGCTCACAGAATTGGTGCCAAATGATCCAAAAATGCATTTATCTTCGTGTAGAATACTTTGAAAACCAATAGGGTAATTATCTACTGATTTTTTTTACCTCTAGAGGCAAAAATATGAAAGACAACCTTCGTAAGAATATCGTTCTGACTTTTCAGTTAAAAATCTTGTCCCTAAATTGAATTGAAGTTGTTTTTTAAATCAAACAAATATCAAACAGTATCTTTGTTATACCTAAATTAATAGTAATGGATTTATATAGAATTCAGTGATATTGTTAAAAGCATCTGCCAAATCTGAACTACACTTCTTTTACTGTCAATTTTTCGGCATTGTGAACTGAAGCCGACACTGCTGGAAAACATCCGAGTGTTATAATAGTATTTTTTTATATTGTAAGACCGATAAGAGCCTGTTTATTTTTTTGTCTTATCAATCGTTGAAATCTGTGGCTGCTGAAACATTCTCATATGGTGACGAGTTGTTTATAAATAAAACGGTTTGGGTCAACAATAATTATGATAGATAACAAATATTATATAGTAAATAAATTTGCTTACAAATTTTTATTAGCAAACACCTACTTTCTATTAGAATAAGAGAAAAGAACAATAGATTTTGGCATGTATTATTTTTATTTTATCAATAGACATTGCCATACTATACATATTGATATGTTCAAAGATAAAAACCACAGTTTTTCTGTTAGGATTTTTAACATTAAATTTGTCTATAAATTTTTAGTTTGGCAAACTCAAACTTTCGCTGAAATTTGTAGAGATCTGTCACTAAGATTTTAATTCATGTTTTACTTTTATCTGGGTTTTCATTGTAATGTATACGCGCTAAATTGCTTAAAAGACATGATGGTTAGAAGGCAACTTTTTCCTGTATTCCTGCTCTTAATTGGAGATCCTCCCTTACAAGCCTTTTTGTTTGTTATGAATTTCAAAGTTTTTCCCGCACTATCTTATCCGATGGCATTCTCATCGTGGGGTCAATACTGTTTGTATAGCTGGTTACACATCTTAACGAGTTGTCTGCTTATGTTCGGTTGCCCTCTGGTCAATCTATTGGTGATAGATCAGACTTCGCGTTGTATGTAGATAAGAAGTGGAGGTACGTTCAGCAATAATTCTAATGCGGCTGTTGAGGTTGTTCTCATAGCTCCCATACCTTTGGATCTCACATACGTTTTGGATTATTCCACCATACCACCAAACCATATGCTATTTTGGGTCTTATGGTACTGGTATACAGCCATATTTGATTATTTTAGGCTGCAGCCCCCCAGTTTTCCGCACAGGTGAGGTCTGTGCATTCGACAAATTTAAAGAGAACTAATTACAAATACAAATATTTTCATTTGTGGAGAAATTGATACGAAATTCCAAGCATTTATAGAGAAATTTTGAAATAATCTGGTGTATTTAAAAAATGATAAATATACATTGCAAAGTGTTTATTATACTGAAGTGTTGATAGGTATAATTTAAATTCTTGTTAATTACAAAACCATTAATAGTTGTTATACATACAACGTCAATTATTATTGGTATAGGTTTTTAATCATATTCTATTCTGAATAGCAATATACAATATATGTGTTAATAAAATTGCCTAACCAAAAATCAACTTTCTAATATTTCAAAATTTGTTTAAGCCTTTTCCTAAACTTTATTTTAATTATATAAATGTGATAAAAAATCAGAAACGGTCGATGAATTGTTTTCACTTAAAAAACATGAAATTTTAAGACTCGTTTATCCAAAAGTGTTGTTTTGTGGCCACTTTAGTTCTCAACGCCTCAAATAATAGTTGGATCTTCCGATCAAGTATCTGTCATTGTGTTTTCGGACTGACAAACTCAGAGGACATCGAAAAGGAAGGAGTCCAAATCGGGAAAATCAGCCAGATCCACTCTAGATTAGGCGAAGGTAGATATCATTGTACAGAAATGATAAGGAAGATTCTACATATTGTAACATGTTTGACTCTCATTCGCCACTTCCTACTCAGGACACATTTAGAACTCTGGGTAATTTAAGTCCGACTTTAGGATACTTTACCATATTGTCCAAGTCAACCCTGGGACATATATGTAGAACACAAGAACGACCCTAGTACATGTAGTCCATACCAAACTTCCAGGAGGTTATAAATACACAGATAAGTACCTAAATAATACAGGCTTCTTCTTAACTCACATCCTTAACTGGCAACCCTCTAACTTACCTAGTGCGGCAAAAACAGGAAGTCGAATCACCCTCGAGGAATATAGAGATGAACCTATCTGTCGGTTGTGCTTGTGCATGGAAGAGGAGAAAAAAACCTCCTAGGACTAGAACATCCAAGGGAGGGTTCCTCCAAGAAGGACCTAGTGAAAAGACTGTTGATCCTGATAAGGGCTACTGGTCTCTTCACATAAACATCCAACCAAGAGCACAAAAAGCCTAAAGGCTGAGGTGTCCTGAACCAATCAATCACCCTCATGCGGCATACTTGTGAAGGTGAAGTGGCTTGCAACTAGCGTGCAAGTACAATCTCCAACATGTAAGAATAAGATTGAAATAATTTCGAAGAAGAAATGAATCTACAATTGCCAGGGATTCCAACTTGGACAGACGACTCCAAGTGCGTCATGTGTGGAGGAGCACACCATTCCAACGAGACACAGACCAGTCACCTGCCCGGAAAAACACCCAGCTAATTACAAAGGATGTCTTAACAACAGGATTATAATGTTACAAAAGGCTCATGCTTTATCAACAACACGTTCAATTAGATCGTATAGCGCATTCAAAAGTGGTGGAAGATTCTATACTGCACGGGATAGCAATCAAGATAATGACTGGCAGTCAGAGAAAATTTTTATCATTCCCTGTTTGAAATTGACTTTTAGTACTTGTTAGTTAGTTCGTAATAAGGTAAACTCGGTGCCGCCGCACCTGCTGGCAAGGCGCTAGGCAGTTGTCACTAGTCGCTAACACTTCGGCAATATCTTCATCTTGTCTCCTCTCTTTCGCACCCTTGCGGTTTCGCTTGGCAAATAACATTGCGGGTGCGATTTGGCCCCTGCTACCCCCTTCACGCTACTCCTCTGGCCGCAGATACAATGAATTTGGATAAATAATAAATATTTTATGTTTCATTTATCAATTCCGTGTACTTTCTGGAGATAGTGGTATTCATGGGAAAAAGGATATTCTAGAGGAAGGAAAAATAAAAAATCTTCTCGTTATAATATTATATTGTTATTAAAAATTTCTGTAACCATTAAATTAAGAATATAACATACAGTAGATCTTTCTTTTCAATTTTTCAATTAACATGGAAAGCAAAAAACATTGAATACAACAGTACTTTTAGTCTCTTTTACAAAAAGCTTAAAAACAAGTAAGAAAATATATACAGTTATTGCATTAAATATATGTATATCATGTATATGTATACAGAGAGCTCGTAAAATATGGAACGACCCGAATAGATCTGATAATAGTTTTTTTTTTGTGGAAAAACCGGGACAGTTTTCCCATTATTTCCGGGATTAATTTAGACATCATATTATGGGATTATAGAAAATATTTGGAAAGTTTTGATTAATAAATTAAATCAATTTTACTCCAGAATAATTGACATGAAACTTATAAGAGGGAGGTGGTATCGTTACTGTGGCAAAATGCGACAAGAGGATTCGGGGGATTCTGAAGGAACGTGCGATAGAATGTCACTTTAGCAGTCGAAATGTCGTCAAGCAACAGTAAAATGTAGACAACGACAAATCGATTCAAATGAGTACCACACGAAAAACAAAAAAAAATTGTCACATTTTTCGGAAATAAACTTGGATAAAATGTATGTATTGTTAAAATGGTACGCCACTGGGTTAAATAAATATTACATCCACGTCCTAGGGTTTTTTGACAACAAAATTATCATTAGATATATTAAAAGTGTTTCAGATTTTTCGATCTCACTGTATAATTGTTAAAGTATGTAATAATTCCACTTAATTTAAATATGTATCTAAATATACATATTACACTTTTTTTTTTATAAAATCCAAATAATATTAACACTGAGTCATCGTTACATGAAACAACTTTTGCGTGTCACTGGTATATTTAAGAAAATATCGATTTCTTTTTAAATAAATTAAAGTTTACATCTCACTGTTCGATATATATGTTTTAGATAAATACCAAGCTTATTTTGTTATAAAATATAAATTTACTTTAAAATTGTTAAAAATATCAAGAGGAAATAATATTTTTGTGCAAATCGCACCGTTTTTACTTGAAATCCATTTGTTTTTAGAAAAAGTGTGTTCATAGTCAGAACTTTTATTTAAAATATTTTTTCAGGCCTTTTGGAATTACTCCCAAGTTACAAAATCAATTATTATCAATGGAGAGGAGTTGAAGAGTGTCTTCAACTCATCGCCTTGGTTAATAAACACCGACTTAACTTGGACAATGCTTAAAATACCCAAAAGAATTATTTAAACCCTTCAATTATTTTTGTAATTTTTTTAAATCTCAACAGTCGAATTTTATACAAGGTGATTCATTAAAAACGTCCAATCGCTAAATATATAATCAAAAATATGATTTAGCCCAATATTTCTTATACAAGTTTTGTGGTCCAGAGATACTGAGTGTCGGAAGTTCAAATTTTGGTTTTTGAATTTCGAAATAATTACTGAAAAATCGATTGTTTTAGTTGTCTAGAATAATTGTTGTTTTATTTATTTTATTAATTAATAGAGAGAACATGGTTTGATTTATGGGATAAAAAGTTATATCTAGCTCCATCAATAATAATTGCTGAATTAGATTTAAAATTCATTATCCTCGTGACAAAAAAATCATAAAACTACCAATTTTTCAAGTAGAAAATATTAAAACATAAAAATTATTGCGAAATTCAAAAACTAAATTTAAACACCCTGTGCCTAGACTATTTTTACTCAGGTCATAATTTAAATCGTTGGAACCTTCCTAAAACAAAATTAGAAAACGTAAAATATTCCCTATAAATAATCAAGAAGACGATGAAGTGGAAGAGAGAAGATTAAAATTTTATATCGGATAAAGATGATTTTTAATACCTGATGGAAAACTTTTTGTTCCTTTCACATCCTGGGCCTACCCTGAGATTTTTTTGAGTGGTCCTACGTCTATAATCAGTTCTTCTACTTCTAGTATTTTTTCTTCTTTCTCCTTTGTCTGTACCTTCTCTATTCTTCGAATCCCTTTCATTATAAAATATTATTGTTGCGTAAACGTTTCCCATCAAAACAGGAATTAGCAAAGCCGAAGAATTTCAACTTATTTCGTTAAATTCAGCGTAATTATTTATAACTCGTTAATTAATTAGTTTGTTTAAAACGGTAAGTACTTTTTTTAGAAGTTCCTGTGAACATATTTTTCGTTAAATTTTAAATTAAAAGTGAAATTTCTTCAGTTTTGCCTACTATAAAAACATAACGATTAATTAGAAAAATTAACAAGAATATTGCAATTTTCGAAAATAAAATTATTGTGCAACAGTGCTATTTATTTTAATGAGTATTTGTTAATTCAGACTTTTAATATTAACAAATTAAATAAATAAATTTTAAACTGGTGGTAACGCCCACAATGTCGACGTTTTATCTGCAGACGTCGACAAAAACGAAAATTCCGCGGGATGCCATCGTCCGGATATAACTTTGTCTTGGTGTTGGGCCACAACGACGCTGGGTAACGGTAAAGTCAGGTCACCTATAAATAACGAAAACATTTATCATAATCTATAAAGTGTAGTTATTAAATAACGACTCTGCCGTTGCTACGGAACATAAATATACAGATATATGCAATAAGAACATAGGGATTTAATGTATTCTCCGATCTAAATAGTCCACCAACAAAAAATTTCTATAAAGGAGGAGGAAGCCGGCTTATGGAGAAATGGGCTTCGGTGAAATTTCATGAATTGTTAGTATATTGTAGTTGACGACTTTCTGAACAATAGTGTCCTTGAGCCCAACTCAATCCTATGACTAGTTTTAGAGATACAGGGTGTTGAAGTTGGAAAATAGCCATTTTTCAAAAGCATGTATTTGTTATTTCCTTCAATGTATCAAGAATTTTTTCCTGTGATAGTGTTCTAATTACACTAAATATCAGTCCCTTATGAGAGAAAGTTTCATTTGCTACAGGAATAATCAAAAATTAGAAAAACGGAACGTTGACTTGAAATATAATTCAATTTTCAGGAATTTCAATATCTGGCTGGATTTGCTTCTGGTTGGTTTATAATAATGAGATATGCAAAAATTTTTTACAGGGCGAGTCAGAAAGTTGAATCGCCCTGTATCCTACATTTGATAAAATTTTATATACTTTGTATTGCATGTTAGTAGGTGACATTAAGTCATTTTGAAATATATATAATTTATATATAATATATAGGGCTATTCAAAAGATATGTATGGAAGAATATACGAGAATCGATTTTTTTTGTAATTAAATATTTCCTCTGTGAATTTCTGTGATACTTTCATACTACCGTTGCTTTGAGTTTGTTGGTCGAATGTAAAAGTTTTGTCAATTTGCTATGATCAGTTTTTTTATCCTGACAATATGATGATATGATATCGAAAATCAACTTTTGGAACTTTACTATTATTGTACTTGTAAGTCGGGAGCTAGAACTTTAGGTACATGTGTTCATGTGGTCAGTGTTTTATGGTTTTTGGGTTATGCCAGATACGAACAGAATGTGAAATATCCATCTACTCATTTCCTAAATGAAATAACTGATGCAGCTGAAAGGATAGCACCAGAAAACATAGATCATGGTCCAGATTTTGTAGAACGTTGAATTCCTTCAGTAATTTCAGTTAGTTTCGACATGTTTATGTTAATTGTTTTTTCCGATATCAAGATCAGCTTATATTTATTTTGTTTGTTTTTGTGTATATATGTCGATCATGATATAACGTATACAACATCGATAATACCGATATACATATATGAAGAAAATAATGATAGGCTTGTCATCATATTGTCGGGATAAAAAAACTAATCATAGCAAGTTGACAAAACTTTTACATCCGACCAACAAACTCAAAGCAAAGGTAGTATAAAAGTATCACAGAAATTCACTGAGGAAATATTTAATTACAGGGAGATTTCCAAAAAAAAATCGATTCTCGGATATTCTTCTATACATATCTTTTGAACAGCCCTGTATATTATATATAAATTATATATATTTCAAAATGACTTAATGTCACCTACTAACATGCAATACAAAGTATATAAAATTTTATCAAATGTAGGATACAGGGCGATCAACTTTATGACTCGCCCCGTAAAAAATGTTTGCGTATCTCATTATTATAAACCAACCAGAAGCAAATCCAGCCAGATATTGAAATTCCTGAAAATTGAAATATATTTCTAGTCAACGTTCCGTTTTTCTAATTTTTTAGTATCCATGAAGCAAATGAAACTTTCTCTCATACTGGACTGATATTTAGTATAATTAGAACACTATCACAGGAAAAAATTCTTGATACATTGAAGGAAATAACAAATACATGCTTTTGAAAAATGGCTATTTTCCAACTTCAACACCCTGTAACTCTGAAACTAGTCATAGGATTGAGTTGGGTCATTGGACACTATTGTTCAGAAAGTCGTCAACTACAATATACTAACAATTCATGAAATTTCACCGAAGCCCATTTCTCCATAAGCCGTTATTTGTTTCACTACTTTTATACATACCTTGAAGATCTGTAAGTACTAGTTTATTATCGTAACCAGCAGACAAGAGGTAGTACGCTGACGGTGAAAATCTAATGGATCTGACATCGGATGAATGTGGCTTGAAACATTGTACATTCCTTCCCCCTCGAATATCGTAAAGCACACAAGAACTATCTTCATGTCCCGATACGAGAAGTCGTCCAGATGGATCCACGCACAACGTAGACACCTTAATAAACATAATTTAGCGTTATTAACCAACAAAAAATTTTAATATATTAGGTTAATTGTTTTGGTACTTACCGGTGAACCTTGTCGACTTCCAGGCACCGTAATCGGGGTTACAACATTAACACAACCTCGGGTTCTTAGATCCCAGAAACGCACAGTCTTGTCATGGGATCCGCTGACGAACATAGCACCTCCCCAAGTGTACAAAGACAAAATGTGACCTATCAAAAATCAAATAATTAATATATTAAATTTGCAAAAATATCTTTGTGGATTAGAACTTTCTTCAACCAACATACATTTTCCAGTTCCAATATATTATTTTCCACAAGATATTCAGTAAATTCAAGCTGTAGAAGATGAAGGATGTATAGTTAATCTTCTCTATAGAAAACTTAGAAGCCAAATCCTATTCTTGTCCTTGCAGTCGTATCTCTAGGATGTACTAAGAGATCTACTGTTTTAACACTATCAAAGCAAGATCTGCTGTTTTAAAACAGTAGATGTACAAGCTGTAGATGAAAGATATGGTAACATCTAGCATGAAAGGATAATCTTTTCATTCTTGAAATCCAACTCCTACTTTTATATCTGCAAGAGTATTTGTGAAGGAAGTACTAGCAGATCTTCTGCTATAAGATATTCAGTAGAACAAGCTGTAGATGAAGAATGTATAACGTATAAGCATCAAAGGTAAATCTCCTCTACAGAAAGATTTGTAGTGGCTGAATTGGTTTAAAAAACGGAGTCGAGGAGAGGAGAAAAACTTTAGTCCAAGAGGAAGAAACAACTTACCAGTGTGACCGCTAAGAGCCTGGAAAGGTGTACCAGTGGCACAATCAGTAACGTATATTTTACAATCACCAGCACCTCCACTGATAAGCAAACTAGACTTGTTTGATTGATCTTCCAGGAAGCACAAATCTCTTATAGTACCATCGTGCATAGTCAGTTCTATTTCTTCGCCTTCTAAATTGTTCGTTTCTACATTGAATCGCATCAATTTGACGGTTTTGTCGTTGGAACCAGTAGCCATCAAGTCACCGACGGGAGACCACGCCAAACAGTAGATGGAGCCTTTGTGATGTTTCGTTCGTTTGAAAAGTACCGTGGGCTGGTAGGTTTCGTGATCTTCCCTGAAAATAAGTAATAATTGTAGGTGCAAGTTTTGTAAATCCATTTGGAAAAAAGTTTACTAACCTGAGATCTGAAAGTTTTGGATGCGCACATATTCTAAGCGTCTTCGAATTCGATCCCACCGCATAAAGTTGTCCTCCGGGATGGAATTCAGCGCACCTAACAGCTTGAACATCTTCCAATGTCGTAACCGCCACGAATTTCGGTCTCTGGCTATCGATACCGTTATCCAAATCTTGCCTTGGCGATCCGCGAGGAGAAGTGTGTGGAATTGGCTAAAAACAGTTTATTTAATATAAAATGAAATGATTTATCATCTTGAAAAAACGTATATTGGTCCAGTGTTTCTTTTGAGGTGGATAAAAAATGGATACTGCCGATAGAAGTGACGAGTGACGTTATTAAAATTTTGCCACTAAAGATGTTTTCGCATTAAAAATGTATCGCCTTACAAAAGAGTTAACTTCTTGAAGTATTTATTGGATTTAATTAAATCATCAAAACCGCATTTCAATTTTATGTACTAATCTCAGAACAATTTAGCTAAATGATATTTATTAAAGAAAATAAAGTGAAAGCGAAATATAATAAATTCTAGATGTCAATATGCTGTTTATGGCTGTATTATTTTTTTTACGACCCGAGATTTGCACGTTTATGGAAATCAAAGTTATTTATATTACAGCAATTTAGATAATAGCCATAAAATGAATAAATTAGATACAATCTCTCGGAACTGGTTTTAGATAGTCTGTAAGAAAGTTTTTATCCAGAAATAAAATCTAATTATTTCAAAGCAAATAATAACACCCAAAAATGTATTGTATTGTTTATTTTACTCGAAATTGTAACAAATTCAATGCCCTGTATAATTGAGTAAGTCAAAGAATTTTAATGAGTATAAAAATTTACCACTTAGAAGAAACATTATTTTTATTAATTCTACTACAAATTTAGAAATGATTATCTCTTATTATCCAATTATATAAACTTTTATATAAATCCAATCATTTTTACGGGAAGAAATCAAAGCGTACCTTTACCAACTGTTAACGTTTTCACTGATCAAGTACGAATTAAAATTATTGTAATATAATAAATAACTAGAGCGGACCAAGACAGTCTCGTTTTATTCTATTAACTCCGTCAAAAAAAATAAAATAAACTGTATATCTGCCATTGAATCTTGTATACACTTATCTAGTTTAGTAGCAATGATAAAATCGCGATTTTTTCTTTGATTTATTTTCAACCAAGGCTTATAAGAACGTCAAATTTACATAATAGTGAAAGGAAAAATGTGGTACAGAAAGTTATAGGTCAGCGGTGCACCCCTAAAATAACGAGGTAACCGGCCACGAAGAGGTGCCAGGATGACACCTATTGCAGTGACTTTTTTGCGAACGAGTGGTCAGTTATAAGTTATTAACAAATAAATTGCAAAATAGCAACATATGTTTGTATATATTTTGTGCAAAAATAAACACTCTTACCACATTTTTTCGAAAATATCACTATAATTTAAAAAAAAAAATTATTAGTAACGACAAGAGTATAAATAGAGTCACCAGTAAGAAATAATTTTTGACTTGAATAAACTGAGTGAGCAGTGTCAGATTTAGAGCATTAACCTCAAATTTATGACCCAAGAAGTTACAAATAGAGAAAAAATGTATCTTACATCTCCAAAAAAATATCTCGATAAAAAGCATTGTCTGGAATACAGAATAATTGAAAAAAGATGATTAAGGGTGAATGGAAAATACATTTTTTTCGTCAAGTGGCAAATAAGTTTACTTGCAAGGCAAAGCTGAGGCGATCCAAAAGCTAAGTGACATTCAAAAACCAAGACTGCCTGGCAGTATGAGGACAACCCCAACAGCTGCATCAGAAGTCTTGCTGAACCTACCGCTACTTCATGACTACATACAGGGCGAAGACAGATCAGTTAACAAAAGCGCACATAGGTAGGATGTATAATATAAAGAGACTTAGGGGCCGGAACCCTTTTGCGGTATCAGTCCCAATGTAATATTGGAAGAAATAGGCAAATCCGAAGAAAAGAGACGATCTGACCATTGGAAAGATCTAGTAGGGCTTAGACAATCAAATATTCTGATGGGTGACTACAACCCGTTGAGATCAAATGAATGCATAGTCAAAATAACACTGCACTAAGAGTTTTAACAGGGATCCTAACGGGACATTGCCGCCTGAACGGGCACCTGAAAAAGCTCAAAATAGTGGAGGAAGAAGAAAGTAGATCCTGTGGCATGGAAGAAGAAACCTCCATCCAGATACTTGCGAATTGCACAGCACCTAGGACATTATTGGATAGAAGAGGGACATTCATCTAAGCTGAAGCCTGCAGATACCTTACAATTTCTCAGGGAAATAGGACTAAAGGAAACTAGTCTAAGGGGGGCGCAATAGATCTCAGTGAATGTCCCCCATCATACATACATATAAATAGTTAGAAACCGACTCTATAATGGAAATGTGATTAGACAAAATGCTTTCCTTTCGGGAAAAACTTTATGTCATGACGGACAGAGAAGCATGGAAGGAAGGGTTTGGATTTATTTTTGTGATTTCTCTGTCTATGAAAAGCTGGTGGTGTTTAATTGATGACATATTCCACTCCCTGTGAGCGACATATTCCACTCCCTGTGAGCTCTCTAACACAAGCCATTACTTACTCTCACGTTTGTGATAATGATTCATCACTAAACGTAGCATTATTGTTGACAGATTTTCGTATAAGTTGTAAGTTTGTAAAAAAAAACATCTGGTTTCGCTAACTCGCCAGTGTTATCAATGTCCAAGGTATAAATATAGCACCGTATCGTTTGTTTAGAAAAACATATCCTAATTAAAACGAAATTCAAAGAAGCCGTTTCACTTTATTATCATCTTTTATTTATTTATTTCAAGTTTTTATGATCATTAGTTTTGAAAACAAAAGTTTATCATCCTGGGTCAACGCAAATGTAATTTGTAATATTTTAACTCTTGAATCTGGATTCCATTAGTGGATAAATCACCGATGACACAGTGCACTTTCGTCGTTATTAGCAATCTTAATTATTATAATTGATACCAATAAAGGAAATGTAAACTGGCCGTTAAAGTAAAATGTAAAAAGTGAAAATTCAGGACATGTTATCTTCTACATTTATTATTACAAAGGAGGAGACATTGATTTGAGAAAGCGATGTAAAATTGCAGGATTTCTTTTTAAATGAAGCGTTAAACGGATACCGACTTAGCTATACAGTGTGTCAATTTTAAAACTTACAATGGTTAGTCCAAGCGGCTATCGTCGTAACAGCCCGAATATGAACAGAAATGGATCTAATTACTTTGAGGATTTTTGACAGTGAAAGTGCCATTCCGCGGCTTTTCCGAAGATGTCGAGCAACTGGAAACGTGAGAGAAACACCTAGAAGTGGAAAACCTAGAGTTACGGCCCTCGCACAAGATCGTTATCCAGCTTTCCTCTTTTTAGAGTATCCGAAGACGTTTTTGGACTTCCATGGTATCCCGCATTTGGCATCGCCCCATCGATCAGCCAACCTAAATAAGATCGAGCCTTGAATTCCTATGAACAGCCTCTACAGATCAACTAAGAACTTAGACAGTATTTACCCCAACTTTGGAGACGAATCGATCAAAGCTTCTTCAATGATCTTATTGAAAGTTATTTTATTTTTTTTGAATTTTACAATGAAGCTGAGAAAAAGTGTTATTTTGAAATACTTCCATGAAGTTTCTGCAAATACGACCAAGGGTAGAATTTGTGAGAAGATATATCCAAGGCAGGAGCAAAGGTAACCGCATTGCTGAGTCTTTAGCCAGGGAAGCGGCTGGACTAAGAATTCTTGGATCCGGCGACACCTACGGCCTGACGAATTCGACAATTGCAGAACTAGCTAAACGTTACACCCATGCTCAATCTCCAAAGAGATGGGATGAAATCAAGGGATGCAGTCTTGCCAGGATCACCCTGGGCGACCCTGGGAAACTGGAGTCGAAAAAATGTTTGGCGATGACCAGGAAAAACCTACGTTTAACAGTAGGATTTCTGACTGGCCACTGTCAATTAAGGAAACACCTCCATACAATGGGGCTAGTGGACACACCTCTATGCAGGGTGTGTGAACAGGAAGATGAATCTGTCAGGCATGTCTTGAGCGAGTGCCCGGAGTTATCGACAATAAGAGAGTGTGTGTTCGGTGTCTTGGCCTACACCTGCCGATATAAAGGAGATGTCTCCTAGTGACCTGTCCACCTTCCTGGAAAGGACAGGATGGACGATGACCTAGGAAGACAACTCCTCGGGAGGATGTACAATGGGTCACATGTGGTCTAAGTGCAGTGGATCCACGAACTACTTTGTTAAATCATTTAAAGTCTGTACATGCCACTGAATATGAAGAATTTAGTAAATTAGAAACTGAGAATTGAAATACAGCACAGCCTCTTCAAGAGGTAACAAATTACTATCAAAGATACTTTGATGAAGAATAAGAAATGGTGTAGTTCTAATGCTAAATCAATGGAAATAGATAGATTGATTTCTTTACAAGATCTTCCCTTCAATTTCGTGGAGGGTATTGGTTTTAAACGAATGCAATTATCAGTTAAGGGGAAGACACATTTGTGGGGAGCTATATGTTAGGTTAGCAAAAAAGATAAATTATTTGCTGAAACAATTTGAGAAAATCTCATTTTGGTTATTTAAGATTCAACTAAATTTGATTATTTTTTTTTCAACGCTCAGTTAAGTACATTATTTGTACTTTTTATTTAGTTTATTAGACCTACCCTTAACACATCTTTCTTCTACCTCCCTCCACTATCACCTAGTATTCCGACTCCGATAAAACCACCTCCGTAACATCCATAGTATGTACTTTAATTTTCTATAAAATTAAAAAGTTACACAACCTTAAATTGTTGTTTTTGTTGCTGAAAACGGCAAATGTATGGCGCAAAAGGTATTACATAAAAGAAAAACTGAAGAAGAAGTACTGAATTGAAAGTATCTAAAAAATAGTCCCATAATTAACGAATAAAAATCTCCAACCTGTATCCTTCCAGCTCTTCTTCCCTTAGGCGACGAATTATCCAACAACAAATTCTCCGTCGATCTTCTATTACTGATATAGACACTATTTTTCAAAACATGCTTCCCGTTAATGTTAACCTTTCCGTCATTAGTCCATGTCCCTTCTCTAATTTCCACAACTTCAGTTCTAACATCTTCCATGGATTTGGATCTACAATGACACGACGACAAAGTTTCATTGCGACTTCTAGGATCGAACATCATCATTGGTGGTGGAGGCATCACGTTCCTATAATACGGAGCTAGAAGATATTGATCCTTATTTTTCGGATGAGGATACATCGAAGGTTGCCAATAATTTGGTTCGTGCCTTCTTGGAGGATCCTTTATCGATAGGAAAGACGCTTTTTTGTGATGAATGAATGAGTCTTTGCCAAGTTTGTTGTAGTCTTTGAAGTATGAAGGGTTTGATGGTTTGCGCATCAACATTTCCGTGCTTTGCCATTGTGGTGGGCGGTGGATTTGGGGCGGCCTCTGTTTTAAAAGAAGGTCGCCCATTTTGAAGATATGAAGAGTACAATTTTAGTGATTTGACTGTACAAATAATCAATCCTGATTAGAAGTCGAGGCTTTTAAATCTTGAGGGTATTCTACCTATATTACTTCGTTGCACACTACACTAAATCCATAACAAAATTCACAATGCGGTCTACTAATAAAATCTCACTTTAACAATAATACCATTAAAGAAATAAAAGCGCGAACTCGAAATTCGAAAGTGCATGAATCCGCGACGGAATCAACTTAACATTTGCCAGCGATGCAATCATCACCGACGGTTTGTTGTCTTTAACCTAGATCCTGCAACAAGTTTTATCCCACCATGCTTTGGGAAAAGGAAATTTCTATGGTTTTTAACTAATATTTAAAGCAGAAGTCGATGTTTTAGAGAAAAAAAAAATGTAAATTACTGAAAATTACAGGTAATTTCACTTGCTTGTAGGTAATGTGATATCGAGCGCTAGAGAATGTTAATATTCACGATTTTACTGATAATTGTAAAAGTAATGAAAAAAAAAGAGATTTTAAAGGAAAATTCTTTAATTAAATATAAATTGCAATGTAAAAAATTTCTCAAACTTGTACGTTTTCTGAAAGAACACTTCTGAAATCTGAATTTTTCAAACACAGCTTCCTCCACTAATAATATTATATTTATGCATTTGATAATAAAAAATTATATGAATTCGTCGTTATAAATGCATCACCTACCTAATACATAAAAAACATCTTTCCTATTTTTTTTTTAAATAAATAGATGCTATTATTATTAATAATTTCAACGGGCAGCGATTATACTCTTTTACAGCTCTGAATTCAGCACCTCTCTCAAAAAACGCTGTTCTGTAGAACTTACTCTTAATTCATTAGCTGACCTTGTAATTTTTGTAAGGTTGTTCCTCGTAACCTGTACTGCTTACAGTGACAGATGTCTAGCCCGTAAATATTTACGAATCTGTAAGTAACAGGTAAGGTTAGAATCGCATTTCCTGTAACTCTTACAGATTTCGGCTTATAGATCTTACAGATGTTCTCAGAATTCCACCATAAGTCGCCACGAGCCAGATAGTAAAATTGATAGCGTCGCCTGAACTTTGGACTTTGGTCGAATTCCTAAGCGACGACTGGAGCGGCTCTGGCCGCGCGACTATGACTCATACTGTTTTGCATGCAAGTAAATGAAACCCATTCCTATGACATGAATGGCGCCGCGTGGCTCGAGCCATACGACTAGACTACTAGCATGAGCAGTTCAGTCGTAACAGCCGCAACGACTGGAGCTAGTGTTTATGTGATTATTTCCCTGCTCAATAAAGGATGACGTTCAATTTATTGAACTAGGGCGTTCTGCAGTGCTGATAGGCTGTTTGACTTTGTTACATGATTTTCTCTTCAATTCACTTTCGATGCACGATAATATATCGAACTGGACTCTATTTAAACGAAACGAAAAAACTTTCTGAACATTGAATCGTCCTGTAGCAGATGCCTATTAATGAAAATTTTTTGAAATCCCTCTTCACAATCACAATTGATGTGACTTTTCGTTCTTTTTTAACTTGGCCAACAATATCTCTTCTTCCTCCTCTTCTTGTAATAGCAAATAGGTTAGGCCCAACACTGATGCATCTTCCATGACGTCCAAGACGACTGCTCTAGCCGCTCTTTAGGAATGTACCTGACGGCTACAGCCGCTGCTAAAGCTGCTCCAATAAGTATTTTAAACAGTGAAAGTACGTCTTAAATTGTTGTTTGACGTTTTGTAACTCCATTGTGTTTCAAGGAATCTTGACGAACTTTTTTTCAGATTAATAGGTATATTTGTGACATTGGCTCGTTTCACTCTTACTAAAAGTCATAAATGACTTGTCCAAATATTTAAAAAGCGAAATTTAAAAAGAAATCTGCATTTTATCAAAGCTGTTAGCTAATAATGCAAACTGACGCTAACGATGTAAATAATTATAAATTTCTCTCACACATTTGTTATTCAACCTTTTCGGCACCGTGTACATCTCGAGAAGCTGCTAGTTAAGATTCTTTCAACAAAAGGCAAATTATCAATTTATTTTTAATTCACACAATAGAAAGTGATTCATAGAATGTCAGTCAGCTAGTAGCAAGAAATGTAGTCCGATTTATTATTAACCCATTTATTTTGAATAGACAATTTTATTATTGGCATCTTCTCAATAATTATTTATCCATATTGATTGTTTCGAACGCTTCGAAGCAGTATAATCGTTGTTCATTAAAAAGTATAAATTGGTTATCCATTAAAAATATCTACACAACAGTGAATTCGTTTTATGTCTATTTATAGACAAAGATAGATAAAACCACAAGCTCACTTAGTCGAAAAACAGTAGTACTAGATCTAAAAAATGCTTTAAAAAGTGGAATATAAGCCAGGATAAAGGATCTACTTGAACGTTACCCACAGAGAGGTATTATAACGGTGTCTAGACTAAGAAATCTAGCTAAACCAAAATCTTATTGACTTAACTTGAACTATTTTTTGGGGGAACCACATTTAACTGTTGTCACAGGCATAAACAGGAAAGAGCCTATTTGTTTTGCATGAAAGACGAGGAAACAGCCTCACACGTTATAGTTAGTTATAGTATTGGTTGATTTGTTCAGAACGCCCTGTCAAGGTTTCAAATCCTCGGCAACTTTGACTTCGAGCTTATTGGTTTCTTCGAGAAACTTCTTGGGCGTTGTAGCCACAGGAATTTATATCTTCAATAGATCAACGATTCGCGGCTCATCATAATTGTGATATATTATTTTATATTTTCGGCTTGATTGATTTTTTTAGTGACTAGCCCTAAAGGCGATAAGGTCAACTCTGGTGTGGGAGTGTCGCAAAGCCCTCAACGGACTAGGTAGTCATAATAGGGTGACCCTAGCCTGGGTGCCAGGTCACCAAGGAATAAAAGGCAATGAGAAGGCCGATGAATTAGCCAAGCAGGGAGCGACTGAGGTCACGATAAGGCCAGAACCTTCCTGTGGAATTGCAAAAAACCTCATTAAGGAGAGCATCCACCAATGAATAAACAACCAGGCGTTGCGCTGGAGGCATAAAACCCCAGGACAAAGCCATGCTAAACTATTCCTTAAAAGCCTTTCTGCCAAACTGTCGCGCGACCTACTATGTCGAAGTCGAGAAACGAAGAGGATGGTGGTGGGAATGCTGACTGGACATTATAGGCTGAGGAAGCATATGCACAAAATTGGTCTAGCAGATGACAGCCTATGTAGGTTATGCCAGGAAGAAGACGAAACCGCGGAGCATATACTCTGCGAGTGCGAATACCTAGTAAGGGTACGGTTTCACCTATTCGGAGAGAAAAACTGAGGACGGAGAGCTACGCAAGGAAGACGGTATCCAGCAAAAAAAATAAAGCTAGATATCGAGATCTAAAAATAGGGAGGACCACAATAGATCTGCAAAGGTCCCACTCCAATTCTAATCTAATCTAAGGGGGCACAATAGATCTTTTAGGTCTCAGTGAATGTCACCCCATCATACATACATACAAGTGAGTTTTTTAAACAAGTTTGAGTACATTTGATAACGGAATGTTTACAAAATATAAAAGGTTATTATCATTAAGTAGTGTAGACACGAACACAATTTCTGTTTGTTAAAATGTCGAGCACTTAAACTAAAATTTCGGATAGCCAAACTTGGTCGCATTTCGTGAAAATGAGTTAATGACTTGAAATGAAACTTAAAAAAAAGTAGCGAGGTCAAAGATAACTGATCTTGTTATACACGGACATTGTGTAGAAGTGGTTGAATTGTTTTGATATAAAGTGAGTCACGAAAAACTCAAGAACCAACGGATGTATTATAACACGTACATGAAGAAATGTCATTTACACTAATTTTTAAAGTGGCGTACTCATGCGAGGACCACTTAATCAGTATCTTAGTAGTGCGTCTATTCATAATAAATTATAAATAAAAACAACGAAGGAAGTAAGACACACATTTTATATTATTTTATCATGTCCCAAGTTTCAGGTATGAACTCCTGCATATCAATAGTTTCTGGAACACTCAGTGTAACGATACTACCCAAATTAAATTAAAACAAAACCACATAAGAGGCGAAATTTCTAGTATTATCCGAACATAGAAATGAAATGCAATCAAATTATGTATGGTCGATAATAAAATGAATAGCAGTTCATTAAAAATTTTAATTTTAACGAAAGCGAAAGTTAGCGACAGACGAAATATTTATGTTATTTATTTAAATATTATACTATCTTTCTAAACACTTTATTTAATGTACCGAAGTAAATTAAAAATTCACCAACTGATAGATTATGAAAGATTCAGTAATGTTGGAATGGAATTTTTAAATATCTCGAAAAGAGTTTTATTAGAAAATATGTTAATTGCGGGTTTCATGGTTTTTAAGGTAAAAGTTTTCGAATCTGCGTGGAAATGACACTGTACTGGTCACGTACTTGTTTTACTTATTTTTACTTAATTATATTTTAACAGGTATAAGAATATGAAACGTGAAGACGTAATGATTTAAGATTACCCAATTCCCGGCTGATTATTGGACAGAATTCTGCAGTGAATTACAGTGGCGGAAAAACGTAGGGGCTAGCCGGTGCTTAAGCACCGGGCCCCGCGTATCTTTGGGGGCCCCGTCATACAGAAAAAATGTTATTTGAGGTTTTTCTCCACCCTTAAGTGGGCCCCCGCTGGACTTGGTCCCGGGCCCAGCAGGAGTTAAATCCCCCACTGGCGAATGATCTTCTACAATCATACAACTAAGCTGTTAGGAAATACTAACTATGTTTGTACGACGATATATTGAAATTTCTTACTACTATAGACCCAAACAAAATTTCAATGTCAAAATATTTCATTACCAAACATATTCTCCTCTTAATTGGATACATTTAATACAGCAAACCTGCAACGTCTCTAGACCTTTCAAAAAAAATATTTCTTCTTGCTCTGCAAACCTGACCTTCACAGCTTTTATTACCTCCTCGTTGGAAGAAAATTTACCACCTTTCAAACTTTTTTTCAGTTGGAGAAAGAGCCAAATCTGGTGAATAAGGGGGGTGTAATTCAAACCCTAAATTACGAATTTTTTGCATGGTAACATGAGATTTGTGTGCAGGGGCGTTGCCCTGCAAAAACAAAACACCTTTGGATAGCTTTCCGCGTATTTTCTCTTTAATTTTTTTCTGTAGAGTTTTCAGTGATGTCGAATAGTAATCTCCAGTTATTGTTCTACCCTTATCCAAAAAATCAATCATGATTACTCCATAGCAATCCCAAAAAACTGAAGCAAAAAGTTTTCCAGCAGATTTTTGGACACGAAACTTCTTAGGCCTTGGAGAACCAGAGTGTCGCCATTCCATCGATTGTTGCTTTGTTTCTGGATCGCAGAAATGTATCCAAGTCTCATCCATAGTAACAATTCGGTTTAAGAAGTCTACATCGTTTTCAAATCGAGCACAGATCGAACGCGATGCTTCTACCCTTGCACGCTTTTGGTCAACATTCAAACATTTGGGGATCCATTTTGCAGCAATTTTTCTCATGTCCAAATTAACGTGAACTATAGGATGAACGCGTTCGTATGAAATATTCAGTGCTTCAGATATCCGTTTTAGACCAATTCGACGTTCTGATAAAATTATGTCATGAACTGCATCGATATTTTCGGGGACTGACACAGAAACTGGCCTTCCCGATCGATCATCATCTTCAATGGAAAATTTACCTCTTTTGAAGCTTGCAGTCCAATTTTTCACGGTCGCATACGAAGGACATTGATCACCAAGGGTATTAAGCATATCTTCGTAAATCTGCTTACCTCTTAACCCTTTTAAATACAGGTACTTGATGATGGCCAGATACTCCAATTTTTCGATTTTCACAATTTCGGTGGACATCTTTTTTCTTTTAATTTATTGCGTAACTCTGGATTACTTTTTTGACGTCAAACTTCACACTGACACTTCTAATAAGTTATTGTTCGTTGCTATGGTAACGCAATATTTTGTTAATGCATGGAACTGGTCTAGGCTAACTAGATATCAATACATCGTCGTAAGTCAAAACTTTTTAAGTACCTAGCTGAAAATACTTTTTATTCCGGAGCAGATTTCTTTTTCATTTTTATTAAATTCATTTCATTTTTAAATTCAAGTCTAAATTGCAACTAAAATATTTATACTCTATTCTATTACAAGTCTCATAAATGTGCTTTTTTGGGTGTAGTTTAAACAGAGAAGAATTTATTATTATCATACTTACTTTCCCCCTAAAATCTACGACACTGTCGGAATTATCATTTCATAAAATTTTTGATTCTTAATAATTTTAGAACGTTATTTTTGTATGAAGAAGATAAATTTAACTGGTAGCTAACATCATTCGTTCAGGTTCCACAAACCGTTCGAAACTACCAACTAGGTATGCAACCAAATTTACAACTTTACAAATAAATGAAAACTGATTTCTCTCTCTCTCTCTGTCTCTCTGATTCAACGAGGTCAACGATAATGTCGAATAACCACATTGTAATAATCATATTATTTAGAATTGATATGATAGTATGTGAGAACAAATATATACGCAAAATATTCAAAAATATATATAGGGTGTCCCTGGTTATGATCGGTAAAATGTCATGATTTGAAAATTCAAATTTATGCAGTTTATTGAGCTTTTCAAAGATGAGACTTACCCCCTAAGCCCACCAGTCGAATCTTTAAATTTCTGTATTTATAAACAATTATTTTTTTAATCTTATGACATTCGAACCAGTTAATTGTTAGTATTCATAGCTAACCTTTCTAGCATCTTCCCAAATCGGTTCCTCATATCCGCAAGAACTTCCTGAACTTCCTCTCCTACCCGGATCCCATGAATTCCTCCTTCCATCCAACGAGTCCGTGGAGTAATTTCTCGAATTCCTCCGCATCATATTCGGCAATTGTAATAGATTCTTATTATTTATAGCCGACATCGATCGATGGGATAGAGAATCTTTTCGTAACGATCCCGATGATCCTACGGGATCCTTTCGTAAAGTGGATGCGAAATGACTAGGATGTTCCATGTCTTTTTTAGAAGGACTATGCGGCATAACCAGCGAGCCTCGTCTTCGAAGAAAACATTATTGATAGCGACAGAATTATTTAAAGAGATATACTGCTACTTACCTGGAATATCCATTGTTGTTATTTAGTGCCGGCATAGACTCTCTTCTCGGTCCGAGACCGAAAAAATCAGGATCGGTTTTTCTACTTAACACATTTCCCAATGAATCCCTTCGATTCGTAATATGTAAAACACTCCCGAAGGAATCTCTCCTACCGTTTTTACCGTGCACTTCACACTTTGCGTTGTGTTTCGAATCGACTTCGACGTGAATTTCAGGTACCGGTTTCGGTGGCGAAGCTCCGAGTTTAGTTTCGGTGAAAAGCGCGTCGAGACGCTTCATGGCCGTCGAGTGGTTGAGAACGGTGCTCATTTTTTATAATGGTTGACAAAAATGTTAACCTAAGAATTCTTATTTCAGATATACTATTGTCATTGCTGGAATATTAATAGACTTAATGTTATATTACGAGAGTGAATATCTATGCTCCTCATTTATCTCTAGTTGTTTAAGAATCTGTCGAAAGCCAGATCTGTAACGCACAGACTACTTCATAAGTAAACGCACATGGACAGCTTATCGAGGAGCTAAGGTAGCCATACAGGCTGAGGCAACCTGGTATACGTACGGCTCCAAGGCAGAAATAGGTTGGAATTGTAGTACTAAAACAAAGGATAGCTATTCCAATAAGCAGATCTAAGGACGTCACAACTTCCCCAGAAGAAGTGACGGCGATTTTCCACTACTTTTAAGATATTAAAAGCTAGGAAAGAACATACTCATCATCTTCACGAACACTCGATTCTATACAGGTCAATTCTAAGCTAGTATGGAATTGCGTACGTGCCTTAAACGGACTTGGGACACACGGTAGCATGGGTAGCTTTATTATAGGTTATGCTTCTTACTAAATATAAAAATGAAGTTGAAATTAAGGTAGTACATTATTATTATAGATGTTGTTTTCAAGTTAACAAATCGTTTTACAAAAGTGGTATTGAAATGCTGGAGTGGCGCAAGAATGATTGCGTTGTTCTTGATGGAAATTAATTGTTAGGCCCGGGACTTTTCAGCCCATGTGTTACTATTGATGTTTTTATTGTTTTCTATCGTTACTAGATTGAATTCCGAGATTCATAAAAATATATCATTATTCTCAGTCCCTCTATCATCTCCCAAGGTTGTGGTACAAGCTCCGTGGATACTCTGTATTATCCATAAACATAAATTAATTTGGGAACGCTGAGTTTGTTATAACATACACAAAATATGTGGGATGGAATGGGCACCAATTAACGAAAAAATATATTTTCAGATTTCTTTGGTAATTGTTGCATCATATACTTATGTGATTAAATGTTATGTAGTGACAAACAATAAAACCTAAAAAAAGATGAATAATTAATGGAATACTTGAGACTTTCGCTCTACGAAATGATTCATCACAATATCAAGTTAAACAAATAAATAAATAATGCAAAGATATATAAAACCGCCCACTGTACAAGTAGTGAATCATAAACTTGTCGCGAAATTCAATGTCAATGGAGATTTTAATTTTTGCGTATAAGGTCATACAAGTACTGAATATTCAAAGTTATTATTGCTAAACATTCTTCATTCCATCCAAGGTATATTGAGTTACAAAAAAAGTGAAAACAAGCAGTTGGAGTGAATAAAATCGACGAAAGAAATAACGAAAACCTAAAGAAAGAGCCAATAAACAAACAACTTTTTGTTCTACCCTCGTAAACGTGAAAATATAATATTTGAATAATTAATTGTACCGGCATGGGTTACAGTTAAACATTACAAATTTTTTTTATTATAGAATAAATATCCTGCAACGCCGTTAATCGTCACAAAAGTCACACCTATAGTTTGTTTATATTTCACAAAGGTGGGTAAAAAGTTTTGAAAATATTGTCACCGGAAAGTTAAACAATTAAATTAACTGCGATTTTTCGATACGTAGCGTTGGCTGTGCAAATATTTATGAATAATACTAATTTGAATTTGAATTGCTGTGTGGCTTGCTATATTAGGAAATTAGTTGATTTATTTATTAGATGATGTAATGGCGGTATTAATAAATACATTTTATTGACAATAAGTATTTTTAATAATCATTTACAAATATTCCGTTTTATTAATGAATATTAATAAAGAGTGATCTAAAATCTAAATTATTAAAATAGAGTAAAAGAAACTATGCACCCTTCCCCTTGTGAACTTTTTCGAGAAAGCGTTGAGTGAAAAAATTTTTCACTCAACGGAGAAAGGGAAGGGAAATTTTTGCTTGCATTCGCAAGTACACGGAAACGTTACATATACTGCTGCGATTAGGGGCGTGATATGTTTTACGAATACACACCGGGTTTGCTAGTTAAATTATCAAATTTGCCCGCTTACACTGGTAAATCAACCTTATTTCTTGATGGCACACTATTTTTTTAATTAATGTCAAGTACATATTTCTAACGCTCAATAATAATTGTAAAAATTTTCTATAAGATGATGTGTGCTGTTTTTTTTTTGTTCATTTAAAAGTCAATACTTTAAAAAACCAAGGTCGCGGCAATCACCGCTAAAATCTATTGTATATTATGAGATAAACTGTTTAGGATTTTACATAATTCAATAGGTACATATATGGGTAACTATTTTTTAAAAATTTGTTTGGTATAACATTAAGCGCTTATCACACAGTTATGTCGGCAATAACTAATTCTAACAACAAGGTTTCTAGATCAGTTGCAACCTCTCAAAAGTTTTACGAAAATAAGTAAGAACAAAAAATCCATTATGCATGTTTAATAGTTATTTAACCAACAAGATTATTAATGAGGGCCATTCACAATATTGAGATAATTTAATGGTCGAGATTGTTAATTGTCCTTTTAATACTTGTGTTGGTTACAAAACTTTTCCGTCGACTGTACATGTGGTATTCGTTTTTCTCAATATTTAAAAACTAAAAATATCTATTTGTTTCATAGGTAAGTACTGTCAAAAATAAATAATGACATTGAAATGTCACAGAGATGGTCGCTGGTTCAAATGTCACTGTTTTCGTTTTTCTTAATTTATTATCATTATTATAGGTGTTATTGTATGTTTGGTTGCCTACACCACATGTAACTGTCAATATAATGTATAAGATGTGTGTTGGGTTGCCTGAAGAAAATCGTTGGTTAAATTAGGTAAATCATGCATTAATAGGGGGTCATTAATGTATGATTTTGTCTGATTTTAAGAACGTTAATAGCATATTATGTTAATACACGGTCGACGGAAAAAATAATAAAACAAGTTAATATGCAATTTTGTTTCATTATTTTAGATTACGGTAAATAAGTAAAATCCGTCTATGTTTTAGATGTAAGTAGAGCATATAATAATATGGTAATTAATGGAAGTTGTTGATTTACTTTTTGCCTACAAATCGCCATTCATGTATCTTGAAGCAAGGAAACGAATTATTATCAAGAAATTACTTTCGACTTAGTCTAACTGTATATGTGTTAATTTCTCCCTGCATTACGTTTAATGATAAAATTACTTTCAAATAATTAGGTAAAACAATATAGCACAGTCAAAATGTCCTTGCGGACGCGGAAACTTGCAAGTAAAATTTCCTCCCGACCCTATCTATACAGTGAATCGTTGAAATAGTGTAACGAAAGGTTCGAGAATTACTTATAAGTGAAATTGATGAGGATTTCCACGTACCAAAAGAAACTGAACACAGAAAAAGTCTACCGAATGAGGTTAGAGGTAGACAAAGTGTACCGAAAGAAACAGAAGATGAGAAAAATTGTAGCGAATGGGGTTATAGATAGAAAAAGCGTGCCGAAAGAAGCTGAAGATATAAAAAGTGTACCGTAAGGGATCTTCTGTGGTTACAACGTGTTTTCTTAAAATATAAACATCTACAATATTTGAAACGTCCGACTGAAATCTCAAATAAATAAATCATAAACCGATACACTCCAGATATTTTACAAAACACCGTTAATGCTTTCTTCTACTAAAAAATATCCGTCAATCGGCGAAAATGATAATGAACTTTTATATTACAAGATCATTAACTTCTTATATTTAGAATTCCATTTAAAGCATAACATTAGCATTAATTATTTTTAATCTGATTTCAGGTATTTTAGTTGCAATCATTTCCTCGTCTATGTTTTCGGTGCCGTAAAAAAAGGTATAACCAATAAATATTAAACCACAAAATACGAAATAACAAGTGGAGCAAAAATTAAACTCAAAATCATCCGCTAGAATGATCATATGGAAGGTACAAACTATTTAATTTGGCTATAAATAAATAAGTTACCCTGCGAAGTAACACAAATTCAGAAAAAAAAGAGGAAATAAGGAAGATTCAACACATCCACATCCAACATGGACAGATCACATGCCAAGTAAGCTAAGGCTAAGGATTTGCCATCATAGAGGCAGCGCAAAACACACTACAACAGAAGACAAAGGAACCATTACCATTTAGATCCCATCAGATGAGATAGAGGTAGTGGCGGGGTTGGCTGTCTTTGCTCATTGTTGCACTGCTTGAGCTACTGCTTGCTGCTTTTGCATGTATGTTAGCTTTGGTTATGGAATGGTGGGCAAATTCAGCTATCGGGTGTCTGCTTCCACGTTAGCACCGCTGGTAATGGGAATAACAGGATCATTTTTGGTGCTGTTATTCTTTGACTAAATGACATCCCAACGGTTTTTGGCTTAATCCTAAGGTGTGCGTATCCGTGCCGAGGGGATGTATGACAGTGAGCCTATCATTTGTCACTAACGGAACCTTCGAGATACTAGGCGCCCTCTCGTCGTAAGTAAGCCTTGTCACGGTAATGCAGGGCTCTGCCGTGATGGACATCTTTTCCCTAGCTACTCGTGGGACTTTATGGAAGAAGAAGTAACAATAAAACAAACAAAAACAACAGGAACTACAGAGGAGATGGAAGTCGACCTATCGACTCCAACTGACCTCCCTGTAACATCTGATCAGGAACGAGAGCTCCTCAGTTCTCCAACTCCTGAAAGCAATCCTGAAAGCAGTCCTAGGAAACTAGGAGGTGCAGCCAGGAAGCGACTCAGTCGCCTACTCAAGAGCGGGGTACCTTACCAATCCGCCTTGAACCAAATTCTAGAGCAGCGGAAGCAGGATCAGTCGCAAGAGGTGAAGAATATTCCCTCTGTGGCTGGTTCAAGCAAGCGCTTACGCTCTAATGATGACTCACCCGGACAAGAGGCAAAAAAGCCCTGCTCGGATGAATCAGTTGTAACGTCAGAAAAAATTGACTTACAAAAACCCTCTTATGGGCAGGCTGTATCCGGCATCAAGGTGGGAATACTACACCTTGAACATCCGACAACCTCCATAACGACCAACCAACTGGAATCTCTTCAGTACGCTATTATGGCCGCTGTAGAGGATATTCCGGAAGGTGGTCCACAAGTGCAGTTCCAGAGCTGTACATTCCGGCCTGGATGGCTGCAGGTCACCTGTGTAGATCAGGAGAGTGTTTCGTGGTTGACTGGAGTAGTCAATACCCTTCAACCATGGGATGGTGCCTCCCTGAGATGCGTCCTGGGTGACCAACTTCCAAAGCCACACATCTGCGTGGCTTACATACCTGATGAGGGCAGTCGTAGACTAACCTCTGAACAGGTCCTCACTAGGCTGAGGAAAATGAACCATGGTCTGTTAACCTTGGAGTGGACTATTCTACACAAGGAAGTTACAGGCCCTGGCCAAACATGGACCTTCGCCATTGATGATGGATCTATGGCCGAGTTGGAGAGGGTGGGTTTTAAACCTTACCTGGGTTTTAGGCAGGTTGTTTTCCGCCCTAAAACCAGATCTTCCTCCCAACAGGCAGCAAAACCAGGTCCCTCTAAAGGATCTGAGAAAATCCATGGCACGGGGCTGAGCGGAAAACTCCCTGCGGCAGTGAGGAGAGCCAAAACTCCTCACAAGTCTAGGGGTAGTGTACCGCCGGCACGTAGCCAAGGCACCAGCCAACCAAAAGCTGGGAAAGCTGGATTTCCCAAGATGAAGACGGCTATCGTCTCCTCTAGGAAACCGGCAAAAGAGACTGGACCTGGTGTCCTGAAATCGAAGACCGTCGTGGCCTCGACAAAGGCACCAAAAAAACCAGCTGGAGCGGCGACGAAAGGTGATCAAACCTCGTCGACGGCACCAAACACAGCCTCATCATTGGCAGGAGCAGATGGTGGCGTCGTAACTGACCCACCGACTGATCCTTCCAATATTTGAGGAGATACAAGTTTGCCTGCGGCACTTAACACTCTGCCACATTCAATTGTTTACAGGCAAACTTACAGCATGCCAAGGCCGCTTCTTATATCCTTGGCAAAAGGTTCAAGGACGAATTAATCGACCTTGCCTTCCTGCAAGAACCATGGACAGGAAACACAGACCGAGTAACCGGTAACCGGTCTCAGCAATATTCCTGGTGAGGTAATAGTCTGCCCTGGGGTGAAACCTAGATCATGTCTACTCATCAGGAAAAATATTAATTATTTTTTGCTTACAGGCTTTTGCACTCCAGATGTAGTAGCCATCCAGATGTACTTACCGGAGAAGAATGGTATGACAAACATAGTCGCCTGCTCTGCATACTTCCCAGGAGACATGGATACTGTACCTCCTCTTGCTATACGGCGATTAATCGACTATAGCAAGAAGAACAGACTTCAGTTAGTCATGGGCTGTGACGCCAATTCACACCATACATCGTGGGGCAGCACGAATATAAATCGCAGAGGTGAGTTACTCTTTGATTATATACTAGGGGAAGGGCTATCTGTTATTAATAAGGGCTCAGAACCAACCTTTGTAACTAGAAACAGATCAGAGGTGTTAGATTTAACTATCAGCTCAAACTTTCTGAGCAATAAGATACAGCATTGGGCTGTATCTACTGAACCTTCGTGTTCAGATCATAGACATATTCAATTCAACATTGAAATAGGCCAGAGGCCAGTAGTGGAATATCGCGACTCAAAAGCTACTGATTGGAGTGGATATAAAAATTCCCTTCAACTTTATATTGAGGACGGTTTCACCACAATTAACAGTTGCGATGGGATAGATACTGCAGCGGAAAAACTTCGCGAAGCAGTGATCTCCTCCTATCATGAAAACTGTCCACTCAAGACTAAAAGAGATAATCGCAACTCTACTTGGTGGAACAAATGCCTAGAAAAGCGAAGAAAAGAAGTTCGACGACTATTTAATCGAGCTAAAGAGTCAGGCAACTGGGAGCTTTATAGAACTACTCTAACAAGTTATAATAAAGAAATCAGAAAGGCAAAGCGGGAGTCTTGGAAAAAGTTCTGTGAGAGTATTTCTGATATACCTCGTAGTACTAGAATTCACAAGATTCTCTCTAAAGAGTCGATTGCTGAGATTGGGTCGATGAAGCGACCTGATGGCACGTTTACGACCTCTAGAAAAGAAACGTTAGAGCTTTTGATTAAAAATCACTTTCCTGGAAGTTTGACTCTGGATAACAATCGACCTCCACTCTTTGAGGGCGCAAGGCGGCCAAAAAAGATCGATTGGGAGGCCGCCAAGGAAGTTATCACAGCACCGGCAGTTGAATGGGCAATCAAATCTTTTCAGCCGTTCAAATCTCCCGGTGAGGATGGAATATTTCCAGCTCTGCTTCAAAACGGACTGGAATTACTTTTACCCATCCTCATTAAACTGTACAGAGCTAGTCTGGCGTGGAATTACATACCACCCAGTTGGTTGACGGCTAGGGTGGTATATATACCGAAAGTGGGCCGCACAGACCCACACCCTAAATCGGTCAGACCAATTAGCCTAACATCTTTCCTGCTTAAAGGACTTGAAAAAGCACTGGATTGCTACATCAGGCGGGTAGCTTTATATAATTCCCCCCTGAGCATCCACCAATATGCTTATCAAACTGGCAAATCAACAGATTTAGCGTTACACAACCTTGTTGAGAAAATCACACAATCCCTTAACAACAAGGAGATTGCGGTGGCCATATTTCTTGACATTGAAGGAGCATTTGACAATGCACTACCGACTTCCATTGGTTCAGCTTTGACTGAAAAGGGCATCAAACCAACCATTACCGGTTGGATATATGCCATGCTCACTAATAGGACAGCCACTACATCTCTTCAGGACGAGACCATTAGCTTTAAGGTTTCCAGGGGCTGCCCACAAGGCGGAGTACTATCTCCCCTACTATGGTCACTCTTGATGGATAACTTGCTTAGCGCTCTCGAAAGAAGAGGGGTAGAACTGCAAGCGTATGCAGACGACCTTGTCATTTTGGCAAGGACCAAGTCAGGAAGGGTAGCTTATAATATCCTCCAAAAGACGTTGGACGATGTCCACAGTTGGTGTCAGAGGGAACAGATGTCTGTTAACCCTGGTAAAACTGTAATAGTTCCCTTCACTAGGAAAAGAAAGTTGGAGGATCTTCCACTACTTTCCTACAATGGTGAGGTTATTCCATTTGCAGCGGAAGTAAAATATTTGGGGATTATCCTAGATATGAAACTTACTTGGAACGCTCACTTGGAAAAAGTTATCCATAAGGCCAGACTATCCTTGTGGACATGTCGTAGGATCTGTGGTAAATCTTGGGGCATGGGACCCAAACAAATCTATTGGATATATGTGATGATTGTTAGACCAATGATCACATATGGAGCTATTGCCTGGTGGCCAAAAGCTTTACAGCGAACGGCCCAAGCAAAGCTCTCTGGTTTACAGAGACAGGCTTGCCTGGCAATTACTGGTGCTTTCAGCTCCACACCGTCAGCAGCCATGGAAATCCTTCTGGACCTACCTCCTCTCCATATATTTTTGGAGAGAGAGGCTAGATGGACAACATACAGAATTGCGCATATTTCTCAATGCACAAATCAGGCTTATACAGAACGAAGCAGAATGCTAGTGGACACTGAAAGTCACAGTATTCTGGGAATGACCTCTGACATAATGCCTCCAACAGTAAACTACGACCTGCCTTATACCGTCCTAATTCCAAATAGAGATGAATGGGTTCTCCGTAAGGATGAACTATTGAGAGCAGACAGCTGTTGGTATACAGACGGTTCAAAAACACCCTCAGGCTCTGGTGCAGGTGTATACGGGCGCAGACCTAGGACAGAAATCTCAACCGCTCTAGGATCCTATGCAACCGTATTTCAGGCGGAAATTTACGCCATTGTTTCATGTGTGGAGAGATTGGAGCAGGCCAATCTCATACATAGAACAATAAAAATTTTCTCGGACAGCCAAGCGGCTTTGAAAGCACTTAGCTCTAACCGTGTAACGTCGAAATTGGTACTAGACTGCCAAAAAAGACTCTCCTCAATAGGAGAACTCAATAAAGTATTGCTGGTCTGGATCCCTGGCCATTCTGGCATGGAAGGAAACGAGAAGGCAGACTCTCTTGCAAGGGAGGGTGCCGCACGTGTTTCTATCGGACCAGAACCTACAATTGGCATCGCAATAAGTTTTGCCAAACAAACACTGAATACCTGGACGGCAAGAAGAGCATTAGACTTCTGGCATAATTTACCAGGATTGGTTCATTCAAAGGCTTTCATACATCCTTCGAAGAATGTCTCCAAACAAATGTTAGACTATAGCAGGCATGACCTACGCTGTCTAACAGGCCTTTTAACAGGCCACTGTCATCTGAATCATCATATGCTAAAACTTGGACTGTCGGAAGATCCGACCTGTCGTCTTTGTCTGGAAGATGATGAAACAGCAGAGCATATAATTTGTGCCTGCCCCGCCGCGGCTCGAATCAGGTATCTGATGTTTGGCAGGGATGCTCTCTCGCCCTCGGACCTGAAAAATCATTCACCAAATAAGCTAATCGGCTTTGTTAAGAAGCTGAATTTGTTTGGTGAAATCTGAATAGGTGTGAGCCACAATAGACTCTTGCGAGTCGCAGTGGAGGGCCTTATAGACCCACTCACCATAAACCTAACCTAACCTAACCCTAGAGGTAGTGGAAAGTTCTTCCCGAAATATACCGCTCTCAAGGGCTATGTTCTGGGAAGAACGGTCCTTTGAGTTGTATAAAATGGAATCTTCAAGTCAGCTTCTGTACTATAGTGATTAACAAAACACTGACCATAGTACAATCAACAAAGAGACCCTTATATTTGGTAGCAGTTAATTAGTTTAATAATAATCTAGTCACATATTGCTTTCTTGAACGTATTCTTAGGGTGCCGAATCGAGATGTTTTTAATATAATAAAAAAAAGCAAAGACCTTTTCATTTCCATTTTTGGGCAGCTCGCTTAACCTGTTATTTACTGACAAGGCCGGACGTAAAAATAGTTTACAAAATTTAGGAATTCAATTTAAATATTCATGTGTTCGTTGAAATTATAATAGCGCAGTTTATAATTTTGTAGATCATTAAATAAAACCTACGTTGATATTTTGCCATTGAAGAAAAATTACACTGAGATGCGAAAAAAACCATTATAAATCCATTTTTAATAGGTACTAATTTGAGTATTTCACTACTCTGTGGAATGATTTCGTAACCAAATTGAAAAAATAAATGCTGGAGGAAGACATACAATACTGGGAATACAGAACAGATATGTTACAATCCAAGACAGGCTCGACTTGAAGAACAGGAACCTAACCAGATACTACAAAGGATACCCACAAGCCTCAAAAAATAGTACGACAAGGAAGATAACGAAGCCAACCACAAAAAGAACTCTAGGAGTCAGCTACGCCCAAGAGACAATCAACTGAACAACGACGACGAAGCAGCAGATTCTCGTACAGGTGAAGAAATCAAGAGAAGAGGACCCACTTGGGCAAAAGCTCGACACATAAATGAAAGATGAGTCGGGGTTTCAACTAGGGTCAGCTATAACAAGAGGAACCACTCTATACTACTCACTCAACAGAAGAGAACTTGGCCACTAGCATTTAAGCCGGGGGGGGGGGGGGGCAGCACAACCCAGCAGACACGAACGACGATGTGGCTTCATGTGAAGGGAAAATATAGTTAACAAGAGACAGAGTAACTTAAGTCGTCCAGACTACCATCAAATCCACAAAACTCCAGGCTTTGAATATTTATTTTCAAACTTAAAACTTAACCTGTGAGGAAGTTTGGTAATACTTTGTTTTTCTTACTTTGAAACGCATTTATAACGAACGACGTGCATCTATAGTGTTTGTTTTGTTCTAAATATACGTATCACCATATCTTTATAAGGACCATTACAACACAAAGCGCACTTTGATCGTTTTTATACAGGTGCTGTCAAGGGAAACGTATAAGTACTATTATTCAACGAACAAAAACGATTTGCCATTGATCGTACTTGTTGTGTGCGTCAAGTATTTAAGCTATCGAGTACCATTTTAAGTAAAACCACTTCATAAAATAAAATTACGTATTTTATTTTTAATTCCAACCATTAGGTGAAAATTTGTGACGAAAATCTTATTTACGTGGAAACTGGGTGAATATTTAAAAAAAAAGTTACTTTATGCAAGTAGAAATAGGATAGATCAAAATCTGCAGACAGCCAGTCATGGCTGAATGCTCTTATAAACCTAAAAGTAACATCAATACTTGTATGGGAAAGCTGAGAAGAGCTCAGTGTCTTTTCAAAACACAACAAACTAACTTTGAAGTGGGTTCATATGCATTGTGGAAGGAGGAGAGCAAAACGCTTATGAACTAGTCAGAGAACATCGACTCCATATATTGGTCCAGAACTGGAACTCGGGGCTAATGAATCTGGCGTCCGAGGATGCATACAGGACTGGGTCAAATGTAAACAAATAGAGAGGTGTAATGAACACGGTGTAACCATAATTAAAGAACCGTGGGAATACAAAACTAAAGAACGAGATGAGTAATCTAACAGTGTACAACGGAGAACTTTCATGCAGACAATGTGGTAAAGGTGCAGAAAAGTCCAAACATATACTGTCAGAATGCGAGGCATTAGATTACAAAATAATACAACTAACCGGTAAAAAACTTGCACAGGCTGGTACAGGGGACTAAAGTAACGTATTTCCAAGAGGCTGAGGTGTAGCTGGCTATGGGATTATCACCTGAGCAGAAAAAATTACAAGGGGGTGATATTGTTCAGCAAATTATAAAAGCGAGTTCAATGGTTGGTCAGACTTGGAGAGAGAGAGAGAAAGAGAATAAGATAAAATCACATCTAGTATCTGTGGTAAGATTCAAATGTACGTGGGTGAAACTTTCTTAAAAAAAACGTAATCGTTTTATAATACATCTACGTTTAAATGGATTATTCAAAACATTTGAAATATATTTGTTTACAACACAAAGAGCACCTGCGAAGTCGTTTTTTACACCTACTCGTCTACACAGGTATCTCCAAAATAAAAAAAAACTTATAAGAAGCTGGACAACATACCAAAAAAAGCATCGGCGTCAAAATTATTCGAGCGAAAAAATTTTATCTTTTAGGTCATGAATAATTAACAGCTGATCCATTTAAAGGTTAGTTTTTTTTAAATCGGCGTATAATATCAACTAGTTCAATTAATCGAATTTGATCCTATAATTGACATAAGTATAGAGATACATTTCATAGCAACATAATTATTATTTTCAACAAATTATTTTATTCATTCATGCATTCATTCGTGTGCTCAACAGCCCAGGCACTTGGACTGAATCTTTGTTCCATTTCCCATGTTACCTACTCCCATTCCAGAAGCTTTGTGTCTTCTATGTAGGCCACTAGTTTGACTGGAGGGATTTTCAGTAGTTGTAATGGTTGTATTATTTCCTCTCCAAAGTGATTCCGTCTGAGTCCATGTAAGTATGTGAGTAGGTGTTTCATCATAGAGTTCACATTTCCTGCACATAGTCTCACGAACTTTGCCCATTTTGTGAAGATGTTTCCTCAGTGTGCAGTGTCCAGTCACCAGGAAAAATTATTTTAAACTAGCCTTCTCTTTTTTATATCATAATTAGCAGGGCTACATAACCTCAAGTTTTTCCTTGCCATTGTATTTAAAGAGCAAACTGAGGAATTGACTATGATCCGGTTCCCCACTACGACCAAATTGAAATTGATACATAGACAATCAAGAAGTGACACTTTTATTTAATTTCGCTTCCATTGACGCTTATAAATAATAGGACTAAGAAACTAAAACTATCAGGACGACTTTGTCAGTAAAGCAGATGTGCTTGCTTATATTATTATCGGTACATTTTGACAAAAATATTCACATTATTGATAGATATTTCCTCGTCGGCCTTATCAGCCTCAGTAGTTTAAATGATAAATATTGTCGATAAGTATGAAATATGATACATTTTCCGTTAATTCTGATAATCCTGGTAAGGAAATTCGAATAAAATTATTCAATTATTGTATTATCATCGATCCTTGATGAGTATGCGAAAAAAAACTATAGGTTTTAATACAAAAATTAAGAAATCAAGAATTTTATATCCTGAAATATTTGCATGAGATTTCTCACATACTGGTTAATTAGTGCATTAACACAAACAGTTTACTGTACAAGGTAGACTCTCAACTCTCATCCAGGCTATTGAAGACAGTTACCGACCTGGTAACAGGACACTGCACCCTGTGGACACATCTGCACAAAATGAGCAAAGTTAGTGAACCTATGTGCAGAATTCCATGATGAAACACCAACTCACAACTCTGCTTCTGTGAGAACTTCAAGATCTCGGGAGAAAGCACTTTGAAGAGGAATTAATACAACCATTATAACTACTGAAAACTACACCAGTCAAACTAGTGGCCTACATAGAAGACACAAAGCTTCTGGAATGGTATTAGCTAACATTGGAAATGGTTCAAAGATTCAGTTCAAGTGTTTGGGCTGTTGAGCACAACCCAACGAATGAATTAATGAATAATAGTGTATAAACAACTTATTTTCAAATATAATAAGTACTACCTTAATTTTTATTTCTAAATTCGAACATAGACACGTCAAAACCACCGATTATGATATCAACCTTCTTCCACTGTTGAATTTAAGAAAAAAATGCCGAATTTACTTGACCGCGAACTACTTCTTTGTTCGGTCGAAGAGTACCAATTTAACGAGACACTATCGAGTACCGCTAGATATAATCGACTGCTTGATACTGTAAGCTTGGTACTCGGAGGAGGTATTCGATTTGATGGTTTAGTACCTATACAAATAGTGTGGGAGCTCTACACACGTGTCTTCAAGAAATTACGTTTTATTATTTAATTTTGGAAAATATTTCAAACAACACTGTCTATTTTTTATTTTATGTTGTAGGAACGGTTGTAATTATATAATAAGATTTTACTGAAAAAATTGGGCTCTCCGTCATATGACAGAAATCCAAAAATGCAGGTCTGGCGTTTTTTACAAAGTTTAATGTTCTTTTACAGATTTATTACTATCTAACTAACGTCATAGATCATCAAAAATAATTAGTTCCATCAGAACAATAACTTCCAACCTCTACCAGAACAACTACCTGAATATTTATTAGCATTTCGCCTTTTTTTAGAAAAAGCAAAGGCGTTCACATATAAATCATTATTTCGAGTAAGGTAAAGGGCGTTTAATTTTGGCGCCCAACTAGGGAAGTTACATTTTGGCGCCCAACGAGGGACGTTTAATTTGGCGCCCAACGAGGGACGTTCATTTTTACGCCCAACATGAAAATACTCGCAGAACCCGAACCAAGATTGCAGCATATTTACGATGTCATTTGTTTAGCTTTTCGCCATCATACCAAGAAAGCATAGATTGCCAATGGACCATTTAGGTATTTCCAACACAGACGGCTGTTCCTGTTATGATTTTTATCCAGAATTCCTCCTAGATATTTCACTATTAGTTTTTCTGAATTTTAAAAACACTATTATTATTAAAATCCAATAATTTTACAGTGTTTAATAAAGTTCTATTTAAAAACACAACACGAGTTTTTTGGATGGCTCCTGCACTATCTCGCCAAAGTCTAACGTTAACGTCGGCCTAGTCCTAGTATGTCAGCGGGTTACGATGACTAGGCACCGCATTCCTTTTATAAATATAATTGCAACTCTGAGGAAATCTGCTCTTCTGTTATAGTACGCAGAATCAATTTAATTTATTCATAGAAACATCAAACTCCACAAGAATGTGCACGAGTTCGTAGTATATTAGGTCATTATTTTAATAAAAAATGTATGAGTACATAAGCGTGTATAATCTGAGATAAACTTTTTTCTATTTGTGTAAAACTTTTGGGACACATTGTATAAAAAATGTTCTTGAAATATTTTTGCAATGTACGAATTAATAAACGCATATATAGGAAAATTAGGAAATTGTAGAAATTCTAGTATATAGCGTGTTCCACAATAAAAGTATGTTTAATATACAGGGGTTTCTAATAATACTGAGTTTAATTAAATTTTGAATTGTTTTTGGTAAAACAAAATAGTACTGAAATTGTATGTGTTTTGGTCCACAACAAATACTAAGAAAATATTCTGTTTTTGAAAATAATTAATTTGGTAAGTAGGTTAAAGCCAGTTTGTTTAATAAATCCCGTATACAGATTGCGAAAAAGTTTATTAGGTCATACGACTTACACAAGTACGACAAGGATAATATGAACAACACTATTTGAAGAAGAGAGACAAGAATTGTTATACGTGTGAAGTCCCATCTACCAAAAAGGATGGACGTGTGTGTTCATTGCCCTTTTTATTTTTAACCTTTGTGTTCTTGTCTCTCTCTTTCAAGTAGTACTGTTCGTATGATCCTTGTCGTACTTGTGTGAATCGTATGAGCTACTACACTTTTTCGCAATCTGTATATAGATATACTGAATAAGGTTTTCATTTTATACCAGTCCATTGATCCAAACAAAGAAACACATAAAATTTGGAACCAATATACCGTTTTACGATTAAAGAAAATAATAAACATTACCTTACCTGATCGCCTATTGATTGTCGTAAAGCACCATCTTCTATAGAACCTCTGGAACAAAAATTACCAATATGAAAATTACGAAATTCTAATTTTTTGACAAGACTCTACTTCCGACAAAGTGTCTGAGATTTCTCAAGGCTGCTATTAACAATTTATTACCAAGAGAAAAAGAGTAAAAAGGTAATTTGGTGGTAAGTTAGCACACGTTATACAGGACGTCCAAGGAGATCGTACCAAAAACTTGATGATAGAGGAGTTAAAAATAATGATTATAGAATGAATTATAGACATGGCATAAGCTGATGCTTCTAATTGAAGCAGGAAATAAATTTTTTAACATAACTTGCTCTTGAAGCTGACTCTATTTAAACCGGAATTCACTATATCGATTTTATATGTGGAAAAATTGAAAATTGACCCCGTTTCTCCGTCTCGATTGAGATTCTACTGTAGTTACTTATAGGTTTAATCGGAAGTCGATGTCTGCTTTTATTAAATTATTTTAGCTCATTAATTACATTTATTCAGTTAATGCAGACATGATTTTTGATTTTTTTTAACCGGTTTCCTTTTATAGTAAATATTTAATATCCAAGGTGCTGTTATTATATCAATTAATATCTTTGTATTATTGATAAATGAGTAATTTCATTCAAGTAAAAATTTAAACGACCTTAAATTTTTAGCAATACAAAGACATGAATATATTTATACAGTGTGTACATAAAGTAACGTAACTTGCTAATATTTCGATTATTGTTAGGTTTACAAAAAAAAAGTTGAATAAAAGTTTTTTCAAATAATCCAGACCATCTGCACAAGTCGATTTTTGGCGAAAAACCTGAAATTTGGGCGGAAAACCTAAAATTTGAGTGGGAAACTTGAAATTCTTAACAGCAAACCTGAAATTTTTAGCGGAAAACCTGAAATTTTAGCAGGAAACTTGGAATTTTTGGCGAGAAACCTAAAACTTTATTAATTGATATTAATGACAGAAAAACCTACAACTTTTTTGACATAAACAATTTTTTTATAATTTTAGATTCAAACCAATGTAACTTATATTATAAAAACTGAAAATATATACATGGTGTAAACCTAACGGAAATCGAAATATTAGCAAGTTGCGTTACTTTATGTACACACTGTATACAGGATGGAGATTTCAATTGGTCACAGTTCTATGATCTCGGAAACAATCAGAAATATAAATGGGATAAAAGGTTGTCATTTTAGGAATAATTAATATTGCATTGACAAATTTAAATTATTATGGACCGTATTAAAAATATTGAACAAAAACCAAAGGACTCCGCACTTTTTTTAATCAAAATCGAATTGTTAATTTTGAATATGTTGTGGAGTTAAATCTCCTGAATAGAAGTGGACATTTTATTCCTATGAATAGTATTTAAGATACAGGATGTTAAAGTTGTATAGTAACCATTTTTCCTTTGCCGATTTTCTATATTATACCATTTTTTTTTTTCGGAATTTAGTTGAAACGTTTTCGAAAATAAAAAGAATAATGAATATACCACAGAAAAATGTTTTAACAATTCTACTATTACTTATAAAAATTAAAACCGTTTTGTCGAAGTTTGAGCCATCATCAGTTCGTAGTGAGCTTAATGTTAAATATTCAATACACCAATCATTATAAATAAAGAGTTAATAATATTTATCTTACCTAAAACTAGTTCCATTCAGAGTTTTCGACGCTTGTGGTTTCGACCTCGATGTCAAATTGCCGTTAGATAAACTGACGCCAGGATTGTGTAAGCCTGGATTATTCAAATTTGTACCGCTTCCACTCTGTTTGCTGCAACAACAAAAAAATGTCTATTAAAAACATGTTACGAGGGTAGTTCATTGTACAGGATTGAATAAATTACCATTGAATATTTATTTCAGTTGCATTCCCTTTCAGTAGAATGAATAATTATTATTTAAGTCATTTCACGTCGATTCAACGAGCAAAAAATTGATTTTTCTGAAACTTTGAGACCATATTCCATTTGCGATTTCATGAGACACATGTTTTTTCTTTTTTCCAAAAAACGTTTTTGGAGCCCGGCGCCTTGTCAAAAAAATACATCGTAAAAAGGCGTTATTTCGAAAACTAAAAACTACCTTTTGCTTAAAATGGTCGCCATTTCGGCAAAAATAATCGTATCGGAACCGTTTTTTTTTCAAAATGTGCGTAATTTAATAAACTTTATCATGCTTTTTCCGGATTTCCAATATTTTGGAAAGTTTTTCCGGAAAAACTAAAAAAAAAATACTTTTTTTCAAAATGAGATTTCTCAAAAACGCCCAATTCGGTTAACGCGAATTTTCGATATGTTATTCTCGGATATATAAGCTATCTTTTGGGCCAAACAGCAATATGTCAACTTTTTTCTTTCCATAGATACAACCCTGCTAATACGAAATGTAATTTTTTCACTTTTTTCGCGTAGTTTTTGGCTTCTTGCACTTTTCAGGTATGCTCTAAGATAAATTCAATAGTGCCATCGTTTTCTACTAAAAAAGTACATCGAAAACATGCATCACATGTTGGAAAAAGTTATTTAGTTGATGTTGAAAATTGACAATTAAAAAAGCATAACAACACCACGCCTTGTCTGACGGTGTATTAACGTAAAGTACTCCTTTAGAAATGGAGATGAACTCAGTACTACTGCTGAACATATGATACTTATTTTTCCACACAGAATACGATAGCGCTATTGAATTTATCATAGGGCTTACATGAAAAGCGCTAGAAGCCAAAAACTACGTAAAAAATGTGAAAAATGACATTTTGTTTTCACAAGGTTGTATCTCTGGAAAGAAAAGGTTGGCCCAAAAGATAGCTTATATATATTCGAGAATAACATATCGAAAATTTTGATTTTAGAGGCTCTTTTTTAGGCCCACTGTCCTCTCTAAACAATTATTTGATCAATACCTACCGACAACATACTTTTTGAAATGTGGCACGATTTTTTAAACAAAACTTAACCTTTACACGGGTAAAATAATAGTGACCTACCGATAATTTACCAAAGTACAGATGTGCCGCTGTTAAACAATATTCTTTAATATATTCTAAACCTAATTGACTAAATATCACAAAACGGAGATATTTTTAGTTGTCACTATTTTTAAAATAATTATAATAATCAGAATTATAGTTTCGAATTATTTTAGAAATAAGTACCTACAACTATTTAATTAAAATATAAATAAAGTAGGTACCTCTCATTTTTATGTAATTGACACAAACTGTTATCCATGTACTTAACCACTTTCGTCAGCCCATGTTCCTGCAACCTAGCCGTAACTGGCGGTTTCAAGAATCTGTTGTAGTACATTCCGAACGGATTCAATTCACAACAAACATTAGAGAACACAACATACCACTTAGGTCACTTGTAAATCGAAAAAAATATAATTGTTGGATGTTTGGTGAGGCTGTAGTTCGTCAAACGGAAGATGATTCGATTTTAGAAGTTTAGTCACGCCGTTATCAACTTCTGTCTGTTAGTACACGATGACGACGTTCAATAAGTAGACTGATAGAGTTTTCTAATTAATTAACTAAAATTACTTAATTGGTGTGAAATTAGGTTCGCATTTAGTAAATGTTATAAATAAAGAATGTATTGCAAGGTGAAATTTTTTGAAGATTTACAAGTATAATAGGAATATATATGTTTCGGGTCTACGAAAAAATCGGATTTAAATTAGAAATTGAGATTTAATGAAACTTTTCGGTCGACATATATTAATGTACACAAAGTTATTCATTAATGACCCCTATTAATGGAAGATTTTCTATTAATAAACAATTTTGGTAAAGGCAACGAAACATACAGACATGTTAAATATATTCAAAAACTATTTTATGTAATGCTGACTTCTATAATAGAATACTGCTAGTTTTTGACCGACACATAGCTTTTGTTATTTTATTATACAAAATTATGATTATTATTAGTGTTAAAACATCCAAAATAGAATTGAGGAAAAAGTGGAAACGGTGAGATTTGAACCGACGACCTTCACTGAAGTGTTCATATTTTATTGCACCAAGAAGCCCAGCAATGACACGGTGTTTCGGAATTCGGTCCGGGTACCTAGCAAAAGGGCTACCTGCTCACAGGGACCTTGTCCAAATCCGAAAGGGTGATTTCGTAATTCGGTCCGCTGTCGAAGCAGGTAGATTTCATGTGGGTATTAAAAGATTATTTTTAGCAATTGTTCTTCTGAAGTGCAGAGTGTAAGACGTGTTTATTTGTGTCCGTTATTGTGATTTTGTTTGTTTGTTTGATATGGAAAATATTAATTTCACATCTATGACGAGTGAAAAGGGTAAGCGTTTATTAATAATAGATGGGTTTAAATTTTGTTTTCAAAAATCATTATCTCAAAAATACGAAGGTGGTTTGGTAGGGGTAGGTTTGGTTGGGTTATTATTGAAAATTATTATAATTTATTCTTCAAAAATTGACTAGAAATACGAAGGTGGTTTGGTAGGGGTAGGTTTGGTTGGGTTATTATTGAAAATTATTATAATTTATTCTTCAAAAATTGACTAGAAATACGAAGGTGGTTTGGTAGGGGTAGGTTTGGTTGGGTTATTATTGAAAATTATTATAATTTATTCTTCAAAAATTGACTAGAAATACGAAGGTGGTTTGGTAGGGGTAGGTTTGGTTGGGTTATTATTGAAAATTATTATAATTCATTCTACAAAAAAATTGACTAAAAATACGAAGGTGGTTTGGTAGGGGAAGGTTTGGTTGGGTTATTATTTCACGTACTGTTTTTATTTTTGACGATACGCATTTAGCGTAAATTTTTAAACATGCCAGTACAACAACAAGTGTGTACTGTTAGTCCTAAGCCCAAAAAAATGTGAAGGAAAATAAAAGTCAAATTAAACAAATACTAGGTACATGGGACCCAATTCCGAAATCGCATTTTCGCTGGTGTGACCACACTTCGAATTTAATTCGTTACAGGTAGTCCCTTCCGCAGGTAGCGGGACCGAATTCCGGTGCGTCCCAATGACAGTTCAAAGCATAAGTCGTTGAGAGATGACAAATCAATAAAAAATAGATTACAATTGTGAGTAACTCAATAACAGTTGATCTTGTCATATCCTGGGTGTTTCTAAATTCATGCGACAAAAATCAGGAGGTTCAAATTATGATGGGCAAAATTTCCTCAGACCAGCCCCTTCCGAGATGTCACTCCTGAAAGGTGCTGAGTAAAATTGAGTTTATTGTTTTCCTCAAATTTAAGTAAATATGGAGACTTGTAATTTTGCAATTTACTTACATTTGCAATGAGTAGCCACAGGTATTTTTGATATTAAATCTTTTTTTCGGGATTAAATTTTGTGAAATAAAAATATTATTTAAAATACTGGTTGTCTTGAAAAACTTTTTTCACTCCTGAAGTTTTTGGGGACATCCCAATCAATATTAGACACTAGCAGTTTAAAATAACATTCAACAATTTCAAAGAATGTCATTTTGTATAAAAATTAATATAAAAAATTAAATTTCGAACAATTCAACCAAAATGGAAAACATAAAATGTAAATTTTGTGATGGAAAAATAAAAAAAATGTATGAATGTATTTGTGAAAAAATGAAGATGCATCCAAAACGTGGCCAAATTGCATTTACCAAAAAATCACACCATCTACCAGTAAACTACAATTAAAACAAAATCACGAGCCAACCAGTATTAACGCTTCACAATTTTTTTTTTCAATTTTACGCTTCACCAATTACCCATCAACTATAACAACAATAATTATAAAATACCAACTTATGACCAATTATTATTAAACTAATCACTGCAACAATTAAAAACAATCTGCGTACGAAAACAAATGCACATCGAGAAAAACAATTTTCCGCGGAAACATTTTCCCGTACCGTACGCCTACGACGTTAACACTAAACGAGAAAAGTTTAGAAATAATTGACGTTCTGTGTTCTCATACGATTAACATTTTATAGTAATATTTAGTTATCATTATCAACGTTCAAGACTGTGTTTTAATATGTGATTAGAGTACATGATTGTCGCCTGCGGTTGTAAGGCTCAATGGTAATTTCAACCTCAAGACGTGCGAATTATTCTAATGTTTTTTTTACGATTAATTTCAATATTACAATGAAAATATTAAATTTAGGTGAATGTCACAAACTTGGTACAATGCTTAACCATGAAGTGATAGGAACAATTTGTTTGTTTTTTTTTGGCAAATTTTACAATTAATTCAAATAAAATTTGCTCTTGTTTCAGTGGTTCATTGTTTTATTATGGATTATAATCATCTTCTGAAACTATACATTACCACATTGATGCTTGATATTGACTTTAAAAGTTCATCCTACAAGATATAGAAACTCTTACGTCTTGTAGTCTCATCGCTTTTAAGTAATACGTTTGGCATTTACGTTTGTCGGTGATAAATTGGTACACTTAGCGAATTACAAATAACTACAGTAATGCAAGCTAGTGAGAAAAGAAGGAATAGTCGAGTAGACGGACGTGATGCAGTTCCTCGCATCTACCTGCGTTAATCCCTTTTCGAACGGAGGGTAGGATTAAGACAGGTCTGCAGTTCCTCACACTATTGTTTTATTTATTTATATATTTCTTCCGCTATGTTCCTAACATTAGGGAAAATGTATCTATGCATTCGTGAGTTTTCAATAATAACCCAACCAAAACCACCCTACCTTACCCCCTACCCTAATCCGAATCGAAAAATTGAATTGTGTAATTGACAGATTATTATAATAATTTTCAATAATAACCCAACCAAAACCACTCTACCTTACCCCCTACCCTAATCCGAATCGAAAAATTGAATTGTGTAATTGACAGATTATTATAATAATTTTCAATGGACGCGATGCAGTATTGAAACATTTACTAGCAATATGTAAATATTACCTAATCAAAATCCCTCCCACTGTCATTGTGGACCTTGCTACCTGATACCTAATCCCTTACCCTTCGTATGCTGCGAGGAACTGAACACAAATTTTGTACCTACCTGTTAATGTGCGAGGAACTAGACGACTCCGGAGTAGACTTAATGAAAGGGATTGCTATGTCCGTCAAGATCCCTGAAATGTATTTTATACTCATTTATCTCCTAGTGTTCCTTAAAAACGTTAAGTAATATTCTAAATAATGTAATTAGTTATTTATTGCGAAACGAATATGTGAATTGAAATTTTTTTTAAATAACTTTTTTTCTTTAATTGAAAACGACTTTGTAATGGGATCTATGTTGCGGTTTACATGAAAACAAAACATTAATAAATCTACATCGTTAAGATATTATCAAGGATATAATATGAATTAATCAAACGTTACTAGACAAAAAAGTTTTAAATAGGTGCGGCAGCGCACAAAGTTGATATAAATCATTAATTATTAATTGAGATACGACAAAAAATTGTAATAAAGTATGTATTTGAAAGAGTTTACCATACAGTGTGAAAAAGCCAAATAGAAAATCCAGTGAAGGGTTTCACACTATTCACATGTGTCCATAAAAAAGTCTAATAACGTAAGATCAGGTGATCGTCCTGGCGGTTCTATCGATAAACCATAACGAAACTCTTAACGGTTATAATTAATCGAGATTCTGTCTTCTTTGCTGAGAATTGGCATTATGGACTGACAATTTTAATCGTCAAACAAATTCCATGACAACCTCAGTAGAAACACACAAGTCTATTTATTAATTGCTGGTTTTATTTGAAGACAATAAACTGATTCTAAGTATAAATTGATATTTACCGATTACAGCAAACAATTTTCGTTGGTAAGCTCCAATAAAAATCCATATGAGGCACTAAAGTCGCGACATTTGTGCTTCGACCAACAACTAATCGTCGAGTGAACGTATCGGCAATAAATTTTAAAAGTTTCTTCGGTAGTATAAGTAGTATAATTATTTTAGTTATCCATTTGAGATAAATAAATAATCATATAGATACAAAACGGGTCTTGCAATCTATACGTTTATTTAAGAAGAAAAAAATTATGGATAATAATTACCAATTGCATAATTCTGTCACTAAAACGTTCTACTCGGATTTAATGCTTTTAATAAGCACATTCGAATCATAGCTAAATGCAGAGATGCTTTTTATTCAATTTTATGTTGGTATATTTTTTTTCAATATTTTATTTTTAATACCCTTACATATTTACTCTTTAAAACTTTTCCTAGTTCTTCTTTTATGTCTGGAGCAAATTGAAATCCAGTTTGTTATTTTTCTGATATTTAATTTCAGTCACTTTCTTATACTTTTTTATAAATTCACGATGGTAGCAAAACAGCAATAAATAAGAAATATTGGAAAGGTTTTGTTGAAGAAACTTACGAAACTTTTTAAAAAATGATCCCACGTTGGAAAGTAGGAGAGAAATTGTTTTTCTTCCACTTTTCTTTGGCCTTCTTGCACTCCTAAACCAAAATATCCACTGAGTTAATCTTCTAATCATTTATCTGTCACTTCTTTTCATTCTTAATTGCATATATACGTTTTGATTTTCAATAATATTTCCCAACATTTTTACAGTAATAGAATAATCTGCGTTTTTTTCTTGATTTTCCTTCATTTCTGAAGCTAATCGCAATCCACGGAGATATTTTTCTGATTATTTCTTTCGTCGATTAAATATCAGTCAACAACCAATGATACATTTGTTTCCTATTTGACAAGACCAATCAACACGCTCTATTAGCGACTATTTACATGGTGCACAATAGTCACAGACTATTCAGCATGATACCTATATATCAATGAACCTGTGCATCTGACAGTACTCTAAATAAATACATCTTAAACGTCAAATAAAATCAATCGTGTTGAAGCTGTATAAGTATTTGAAAATGAATCGATAAATTATTCAAGTTTTAATTTTCATTCATTCATATGACTGATATAGAGAAGTGGATTCGAGAAATAATCTTCACAAATATAACACGACCTTGATTAATTGTCGACTATTTTATTGCTGCTAAATTTCTCTTGTATTTATTGATTTTACTTGACATTATTTTGGCATTAATAATCAGATGAAAGCCCTCGAGCTTCGCTCTCGGGCTCTCATCAGATTATTAATGCCAAAATAATGTCTCGTTAAATTATTATAAAATACAGTCGAAATTTAGATGCTATAAAAATAGTCGACTATTTATCAAGGTCTTGTTATATTACCTTTGATCATTCCATCGTATTTTTCTTCTTATTCTGTTCTTTTCTGTTTAATATTTCACTCCTATAACTTTTCTGGGTCTTTTTGTGCTCCTGAGCTAAATTAATACCCGCGGGGTTACTCTTCTGATCATTTTATATCAATCACTTTCTTCTATCCTGATATCTTTACACTTCTAACTACAATGCATCTCTTGGTTTTCTATGATTATAAGCTCAAATTCGAATCTACTTGATTATTTTTTTTACCATTGCATGTTTTTTTTATTATTTTCTGCTTGATATTCTCATGTTCAAGTTTTAATTCTTAATATCCTCACATCTTCCTCCTAAACAAATTCCTCATTATAACCTCATTGGCGTATCCTGGGTTTTGCCGTCCGGGTCCGACCGAAAATTATTTTAATTAATAGTTTGGTGCAGTGTTCAGTCACCAGTTCGGTAACTGCCTTCAAATAACTCTTTCCCAGTTTCGACAGCCTGGTTGAGAGTCCTTTGTCTACCTTGTACAGTAAACTCTTTGTAAGGCGGTGAACTTGTGTCAGCTTCCATTTGAGTTGGTGTTGCTTATCTAGCTAGTTCCCGATTTCCCCTCTTATGCAATCTTTTGTGATTCCAGAAAACTGTTCTGGACCTATGAAGTATCCTTTAACTAACTGGTCCGCCATTTCATTACTTGCAACCCATATTAGAGACACTGAGTTATCACTTGCCACCCTGTTAAGAGAGTACTCGTTAAGGAAAACTCGGTGCCGTCGTACCGCCCGGCCGGGCTCTAGGCAGTTGTCACTAGTCACTGTTCCTGACATTGGATGTATTAACACTTAGTTAATGTAGCTTTTATTGGAAATATAAAAATTGTTCCTGTAGATATAAATAAATCCGAACCTAATTCGTTCAAGTACAAAAGAAAAACAAACAACAACGCCGATATGATTTATTCAACAATAATGTTTCTGCGTATATTAACTTACCTTATATATAAGATACATCGGCTAAAGATGAAAAAGGTATACCTACGTAATTACAGTCGTTGATATCGTATAATCTCATTATGCAGAATGAACTTATTTGTATAATTAAATTGGCATTTTCATTTAAATGTTCAAGGTGAATAGATTTTTAACAAATTATATTATATAACGTTTGAATCGCATAAGATTGATAGTTAAAATAGTTTTCCGACGACCACATATGACAAATGACTGGTTACTTGCCGAGAAGCTAGCAAATATAAATATCACGATATATAATGAGACTCGTTAGGCAACAGACAATACGTCTATTTGCACTGTATATTGCAGCATAAATTAACCAAATACGAGGATGTATTGATATCTAGTTAGCCTAGACCAGTTCCATGCATAAACAAAATATTGCGTTACCATAGCAACGAACAATAACTTATTAGAAGTGTCAGTGTGAAGTTTGACGTCAAAAAAGTAAACCAGAGTTACGCATTAAATTAAAAGAAAAAAGATGTACAACGAAATTGTGAAAATCGAAAATTGGAGTATCGAGCCATCATCAAGTACCTGTATTTAAAAGGGTTGAGAGGTAAGCAGATTTACGAAGATATGCTTAATACCCTTGGTGATCAATGTCCTTCGTATGCGACCGTGAAAAATTGGACTGCAAGCTTGAAAAGAGGTAAATTTTCCATTAAAGATGATGTCCAATCGGGAAGGCCAGTTTCTGTGTCAGTACCCGAAAATATCGATGCAGTTCATGACATGATTTTATCAGAACGTCGAATTGGGCTAAAACGGATATCTGAAGCACTGAATATTTCATACGAACGCGTTCATCATATAGTTCACGTCAATTTGGACATGAGAAAAATTGCTGCAAAATGGATCCCCAAATGTTTGAATGTTGACCAAAAGCGTGCAAGGGTAGAAGGATCGCGTTCGATCTGTGCTCGATTTGAAAACGATGTAGACTTCTTAAACCGAATTGTTACTATGGATGAGACTTGGGTACATTTCTACGATCCAGAAATAAAGCAAGAATCGATGGAATGGCGACACTCTGGTTCTCCAAGACCTAACAAGTTTCGTGTCCAAAAATCTGCTGGAAAAGTTCTTGCTTCAGTTTCTTGGGATTGCCATGGAGTAATCATGATTGATTTTTTGGATAAGGGTAGAACAATAACTGGAGATTACTATTCGACATTACTGACCACTCTACGGGAAAAAATTAAAGAGAAAATACGCGGAAAGCTATCCAAAGGTGTTTTGTTTTTGCAGGACAACGCCCCTGAACACAAATCTCATGTTGCGATGCAAAAAATTCGTGATTTAGGGTTTGAATTACTAGAACACCCCCCTTATTCACCAGATTTGACTCCGTTTAAAAGATCGTAAATTTTCTTCCAGCGAGGAGGTAATAAAACCTGTGGAGGTCTGGTTTGCAGAGCAAGAAGAAACATTTTTTTTGAAAGGCATAGAGAAGTTGCAGGTTCGCTGTAATAAATGTATCCAATTAAGAGGAAAATATGTTGGGTAATAAAACATTTTGACATTGAAATTTTGTTTGGTTCTATAGTAGTCTAAGAATTGTTCAATATATCCTCGTAAAAATGTATATCGAAGCTTTTAATGTTCGCTCAGGTGTAGTTCTACCCGTTTTTCCTTATACATTATACAAGTCAGCACTAGCAGTAGAAAGGAAAAAATTGGACAAGACGTATGTTGGATAATTTTTGGGCATATAACTGCAGAAGATTTTGAAAAACTAATATGCCTTGTGGGGTCTAGAATCGCTGGAAGAGATAAAATTAACGCATACAGAGCACAGGGTAGTTTCCAACCGATTCTCGTTCCAGTGGCACCTCATTTTAATGTATTGAAAATACCTACTATTTACATATCTAAAAGTCAAAGTCGATCTTACAAAATTATTAAATGTAGAATAATAATTATATAAAAGCTATTCATTCACATTCACCATAGGAACAGCCATCTCGACAACAAACATATAGAATAAGCCTTCGTCTATTTTCGTTTACTGGACGCCAGTATACTTAAACATGTGATCAGTTGCCAAGCAACCGGACGGCCTGTACTGTTCTCTATTTGCGTTAACTATACATACATAGTATTTATAACTATCTATAATAAGTTGTAGACATTTTTCCACCTTCCAATCCATTCCACAAAACTTGCAAAATTATAATAATTTATATCCAAATTTGGGGGAATGTTCAGGGCAAGCAAAACGAACGTACCCGCAATCGCTGAACAAAAACAAATTCGCTGATAAAGTCCCGCAAAATTATGCTCGAAGACAGGCAATAACTTGACGAATACCGTGGTTCGTACTCGGACCGAATTTCTCTAATTATTAATACTCACCTTAACAGATAGTAGGTTTAGAAATCTCTACCATTTTCTGTATCTAAATGAGAATACACCAAGAAAGTGAGGTAATAGCAACTTTTCACTTACACACTTACCTACACGGTCTTTAATTTTTCCAAACTCCTACACCCAAAAAATATATAAATACACTCACCTATCTCCACTTATCTTCTGATTCTCACTATTTATCTGCTTAATTAATTCGTCTCTTTCTTTTTCTCGTTGCACTAACGCTTCTTGCAATTTTTGTTTAGTCCTATGAAACTCTCGAACTAATTCTCCCGAATAATTTTGATCGACGGTCTGGGGAACGGCCCCAGCTTCCGTATTTGCCGCGGCGCACGACGTAAAAATCATATTAGGCAACGCCGGTGCTCTACTGTCGAAATAATCGCCACGAGGTGTCCTGAAACAAAAAAAAAACAACCTCGAATTATTAAGGAGAAAAAATATTTGTATAATTTGCTTATATTACAGTGTCAATTTTACAATATTCGCCATGCGCTTTTGTGGAAAGTCACTCTTTGACAGATGTCACTTTGCGTTCTTATAGGGTGAAGATCCGGAATAGAGAATTCTGGGAAAGAGAGGGAAATTCACAGTCTCATGGGATTGTCTGGTACACAGATGGCTCATGCTCCAGCGATGGGGCGGGGGCTGGAATTGACTCCAGGATCCCAAGGACACATGTCTGTTGTCCATTAGGTAAGGGTGTGTAAACATATCAGGCTGAGGTATTATACGCTGTCTTGGATTGTGCGCAGATAAACCTAGACAGAGGTTATACGAACCGACGCATAACCATATACACCGACAGTCAGGTGGGAATCAAGGATCTGAGTGGATATACCATCAACTCAGGGCTTGCTGCTGAATGTAGTGAACGCCTTGCTGACCTAGCAAGGCGGAACACAGTGTGGCTAGAATGGATTCCGGCCCACTCTGGTTTTGAAGGCAATGAAGGGGCGGACGCGCTGGCTGTGGAAGGGTCGGCTACCCCTTTTAACGGCCCGGCCCACAAAACAAACAATCCGTAAGTAGGGAACTACAGGGTCTCAGGCTCTCCAAGCAGGACTCCTAACAGAGCACTGCTGTCAGAGGAAATACCTCTGTAACCCAGGTTTAGAGGAAAGTCCCCTATGTAGGGGTTGCGGCATAGCTGAACGTCGGACCATGTTCTCCTCGGGCTGTGCTACACAGGCTAATCTTCGGAGCCCCTGGGGACATAAGCAGCAGGTATCCACTGAAGAGGATTGAGTCCTTCATCGAGGGACTCGGCTTCATGGATGCATAAGTAGCAGGAATGGCACAATGGGCCCGCCAGTGGCCTCAGTGCCGGACTAAATTAGTTAGTTAGTTATTTCCGTTCTTATAATTTCTCAATATTTTATCGAAACATAAATATAAACTTACATTTCAGTTCCAACCGAAGCAGGACTATCTCTGTCTTTGGGTTCCGGCGTTGAGGTATTCGATTTTCTGTCCAGATTCGGATTTTTCGGACAGCTCGGTAGTGTATTGGCATTTGATTTTGGCGTACTGGATTGTTCTTGTATCGACGGCATATGTTGCTGGAAATCTCCGTAACTGTTACTGAGAAAAACTTCACCGTCGTTTTCGAACAACCGATCCACGGAAGTGTTCATGTTTCTACTATTTTTTAAACCTGAGAGAACGAGAAAAAAAAATGGTCAATTGAATGCAAAATATTTATAAATTTATCTATTGAGACAAACTATTCAAAAAACTGGAAGCTTAGTTTTCTTAAACTTCAAAGGCTTTTGTTATATACCAAATATTTATATATTTTTAGAGAAAAGCTAGGGTTGTAAGATACAAAAACGTTTTCAAAGAGAACTCCATTACTTACCTGTCAAATGAAAACTAGCAAAACTACTTCTCGACATAGGCCTATTCAATCCAATATCGCCGGTACTAAGCGCCATCATTTTCGTCGACGTCGATAGATTGTTGTTCTGCGCCAACCCAAACGGCAAACCATCTCCCATTGGTAACATCAACGATCTCGACATAATATCAGCAGCAGATCGTGGTCTCGTAAAAGGCATCGCCGAATGAGGAAATGTTTTCGGTTTTATAGGCGTCACTAGCATATGTTCAGTCCAAGAAGTTTCCAAACTCGGTCTCTCCAACCTTTCTACGTCGACGTTAAGGGTGCGTTGCTCAAAAGGTACGGAAAAGGTCTCGGGGGGCACGCTTTGAAGCCATGACAGTAAACTTAAATCCGAATCGCTGAAACCTATACTGCCGTCTAATAATTTACTGAAACTCATGTCGTTGGTTTGCGTTTCAGTGCTACCTGTCGCTTTGGCTTGGCAATAGTTTACGCAGGATTCGTATAATATACCTGAAAAATAGAATGTTTATTGTTAGTATTACTTTATCGGTTTTTGGTCACGTGATCACAGATTAATCCGAGCAAATTGCTATTAACGAACGGCCCGACCAACCAAAGATATAAACGAACTTCTAACTCAACATGGATAAATAAAAATTATACGTTTGTATAAACAACACAAAAGATTATCAAGAAAAACACTACCTCACAACATCACAGATACACACATTAATCTTTCTCGTCGGTCAAAATATTCCTAACCGTTGAACTGATCTAAGCGGAATTACCGAACAGTTCAGATTTACCTCCTCTACCTCTAAACTGATTGATTGGGCGAAAATAACGAACGCAGCCTACTGTCTAATATAGCTAGAGTTTAACAGATGAATCTTTAACACAATTTAAGTATACATGAAGCTGCAAAATCATAGCTCTGGTTAATTTATGGTCGTAGGCAGCGTTATGAAATTTAAAGTCGTTTAGCAGTAATCAATAAGTCGGACAGTTAAACGTTTCAAGAAACTTTCTCTAGAGCCAGGGGGAAAAGGTAGTAAGATCTACAAATGTTAAAGAGTAGAAGAGCAGCAATTACACCACTGTTCAACAGGGAACAGTGTTACTAGATTGTGTTTTATTAGATCTCATGAAAACTGGACTATTGAGGACTATAAGTTTTACCCGTAAAATTCCTTCCTTTCACGCCCTGATGTGAGATCAAGTGTAATTTTGACTAACATCTATTCACTAAATTTCAACCTTAGGGTTATTTTCTCTCTTGACTTTTCAGAATCCCTTTTTTGCTTCCTGCCCAGATAGCAGTATATACCAGCGTTCGTTTAGTGTAGCCACATAAATAGTTTTCCTTGAACAGTTGTTTTATACAATATAAGCTAGCCATTTTGAACAATAGACGGAAATTTAACTAGTGAGTGAGTTTTATTAACATTGTTGTTTGTATCATTATCGGAATCAGCCTATTTATGGATTCATAAAGTGCCATACATCAAACGTTTTGTGGTTTAGTCAATAATTAATGTATGCAACTAATTTTTAAGCTCTTTAAAGTCACAGTTAAGTTATTACTTTAAAATCCGTGTTATAAATCCTTTCGGAAAATATTGGGTTTTTATTACGTCTTTTCTTTTCTTGCTATTATTTAAAAAGCTGAATAAATTTCAAAACGTAATTTGAAAGTTCTCTGGGACGTTTCAAGTTTCAAAATGTTTTTCATCCACACATGTATACCTACAATTATTTAATGCTTACTTACTAACAAGGATTAAATTATAGTTGACGCACTTTATAATAGCTACTTGGAAAACATTTTTTAAACTTACATTTACAATCAGAGTTTAAAAACCTAATACTGATAATATTTTTAAAATAATTTTACCTTGGTGAAAATTGAAATAATCAAATTTAGTAAGTACCGGGTGGCTGATTAACCTGCTGTATCTCAGAAACTATACAGCTTAGAGAGAAACATATGTATTACAAATTCGCCTACGAGAAACTGCTGGAATTTATCTTCTAGTTTCCTACTCCAATGCTGGAGGGCATAGCTCACAATAATAATACAAAAACATAATTTTTCTATAATGAATGTACCGTCATAATACCACAAAATTTAAATATTCGTAATCATTTTACGTATGTTTGCTCCAGTAATTTTTCCTCTATCTTGTAAAATAACTGGTAGGGGTGAGTAGGAAGACTGACTCAATAAAACTGTTATAACTTTTCTTCCGCTTTATGGATTTTGACAAACTTAGTATCATTTGAAAGGGAATTCAATGCCTAATAATATATTATATAATCGTTTGATTCCATTGATTTTAACGGTCGCTAGGTGGCGGTGATTCAACAATGGTTTTGTTTTCAACTTTTTTTGTTATTATCGTGAACTACCCCTCTAGCGGTGGAGTAGGAAACTTCCAGCAGTTTCTTGTATGCAGGTTTGCCATACAGATTTTTTCTCTAAGCTGTACGATAAATAGTTTCTGAGATACAGCACCTCTGTTAATCGGTCACTCGGTAAAGCGTATTTACAATTTTTATTGATGAAATAATAATTGAAAAATCGTCAATAAAAATGACACAAATACACGTCGGACATTAAAGAAGACTGGATAGATCGGAAGGAACTTTTGCTTACACTTTTGGTGGTTCTAAAGGGGGTTGAGTAAAAAATTACATTGACTACTAAAAAGGTTCAAGAAAGTTTTAGTAATAGTAAAATTGGTAAAATATTTTGCAATTATTTTCAAAAGAAAGAAATCTTATAATATTAAAATCTGATCTTTAACAGGGAATATTTTCAGTTTCTTCCAGATTTTATAAAACCCCAAACAATAATTTCATTTTCTAACATCTAAGTTTGATCTTTGATATTATGTCGAGATGGAATAACAGATTTATAATACCTTTAATAATGAGTTGAATCAGTCTGTCGTTTTGGGCGCTACAATTGGCGTTTCCGTCCATTGGTTTTCTATCACCCAATAAGAATTCAGCTACCAATGGATAAACTTCTCGAAAACATTGTACTCTGGCGTTACTTGGATTCCAGTCTTTGTACTGCAAATGGTCGGATAACCGAGGGAGAGTCAGTAATAGACACATCGTCGAATATTCTTCTTTTGAAGCTGAATATTTTTCTAATTCGTTTAAAACGCTAACTACTTCTTCCACGGCATTGTCAACACTGTTACCTAAAAAAATTCTTTTTTAGACTTCAATTTCAAAAAAAAAACGAGATTAGTTTAATTGGTATAAACCCAGGGTTGGACTGAAATTAACTAATTTGTTTCCACAATTTACCTTGGATATTCGCCTCGGACTTAATACACAACAATTCTATATATTTGTGTTTTAATATAGTATAGCTAAATTTTTTCATGTTGAACGCCTTTAACGCTTCCAAAGGTTGTATGAACTCCAGCACGTCGTCCCATTGTCCGTCGAGAATGAGTTGTCTTAGAAATAGCACATCATCGGAATAGTTCCCGTTTATTACACCAGTTTCTCTTTCCAGACTTAATTGAGAGATGTGCAATTGGCGATTGTATAAAAATTCCGAAGCCAATCGGACGACGTCCTCTTCTCGGAGAGTTAGTCGAGCCGATGGCATTATGTAGCGAATGTGCAATCTGAAAATAAATAAAGTTTTATCAGTCAATATTTATTTTTTTATTGGGCGTTCAGTATATTATTTCTTCATAGACAAAAATCAAAAGTTTTTTGTTATTTCCTCATTTGTCAAAATTAGGCATAGGTAAACTATGTCGTTTTCTATATTTTACCAATACTTTTTTACTAGCAATAAATGAATACAGTGTATTAAAAAAGGTTTTTATAATATTTTGAATCTTTTACGAAAAATTTTCATGCAAAAAGTTTAACCGATTCATAATTTATCAACAAATTGAGTACTTATTTGATTTTGAAATAGTTTAAAACATAAAGTAAGTTATATACGTTTCGTATCTTTTTAGTTATTGTACAGTTGGACACTTTTTTATAAAAATGTTTCTGTATTTATTTATTTCCTAAATATTTTTTTTCAAAATAGGGTAGCTATAGTGTTTCCTATAGTTTCCCAGTACTACTTCTACTAGCAATAAATAAATACAGTGTATCTTGTAAAATAATTGGTACTAGGGGTGAGTGGGAAAGCTGACTCAATAAAACTTAAATTAGTCTGCTTTCCCACTCTCCCTACAAGTTATTTTACAAAAAATTGGAAGAATACCTCTTTCGAATGATATAAAAAAAAGTATAGTGTTCCATAAAAAAAAGTGTAAGAACAAACATTCCAAATTTGAAACTGACCTGCAAAGGCCATCTTATTTTGTTTAGAATTTATATCACAGTAACTTTCTAAATATACCCTACAAAACCATCCAATTTGGGACACTCAATACAATGTTTATGTTGCAATTAACAAATTATTCACACTAGGCTATAAATAGTGCAATATACTTTATTAGTTCGAACAGTCGATACCCGTTACTTGGTAGAAATATTTTAAACTATACATATATAGTTTCAAACAGAAATCGTATATTCAAAACCAGTCTTTAGAATATATTTATCAGCCAAATTAACCTGCTTTTATACATTGATGAAATTTATATTAAAATGCAGTTAAAATAAGATTTATGTCTTATTTATTTAAAAAAAATTATACTAACGGTTTGTGAGGGGATTAAAAAATAGACGAGGTCAATACGCTGCGTCATCTGATTTCATTTCGCAAAAATAAAAATAATAGACAAAATTATTATTATATCCACCATGCATTTTACTGAATTATCCCGATGTGCGTGATTCACCGTGTATATACAGATTGCGAAAAGTCATACGATTTACACAAGTACGACAAGGAAAATATGAGCAAAGAGAGTTGGGGGTGTGTTCAGTGCCCCCCTATTTTAACCGCTGTTCCGAGAAGCACAGATTAATTTGTACAAATGATATTTTTGTCTCGTTATCGTTAACTTTTTTTCGAGCTCATGAACTATTAGGTAAAACTAAACACTTTCACAGAGAGAATTCACATTTTAACTTTTACACGCCCATCACTCAGCGCACAATGATTCTTCTCTGTCTTTCAAGTAGTTTTGCTCATATTTTCCTTGTCGTACTGGTGTAAATCGTATGACGAATAGACTTGTCGCAATCTGTATGTTGTTGTCAACATATTGTTTTATGTGTAAAGGTGGTCCATAGTCAATACGTCATTTGTCTGGTCAAGATGAACCACAGATCAACGTTATACTTCTCACCAACTTAGATATGTGGTTCAACGAGATCCGTTATTGGTACTGCATGCGTATTACTTCATTTTAATAGATGCGTCGAAAAGTGCTCTACACATCTAAGCTCAACACAACTCACGACGCCACTGGCGGAGAGCGCTAATGTTTGTAAATCATTTCCACGACACAGTGGACCGCATAAACAACTAACCGACTTAGATGGTGCCAATGCAAAATACTTTTCTCACATTAACTTTGGAAAGAGTATGCATGTAAATTCAATTTTAAATAATTTGAATCGGACCTCCGGGGCGGATCTTTAGTAATAATAATACTTAATATAGACTGGATGCACAAGTTAATAGGCAAATCAGTTGAAAATTTCTATCTTTATTGCCTATTGAATTTAATAACAATATTCCCTTACGGTTGACTGGTGAAGCGAGTTGGAATTTTAAATAGATTCTTATTATATTTACTGTTTTCTTAGTAAATTCATGGTAGAAATATCGCGATTTTCTTCCCGTTCCTAGATAAGTGGTATTTTTATACCTGTACCATAAGTTCTTGTTGTTTCCGTTAGGATAATGGTAGATTTCGCGGAAGGTTATTTTACGTTACAAATAATTTACGTTTATACAGAAGAATAAGTTGTATTTTAAAAAGTAATTCATTGTTTCCACTCTTACCTTACGAGCGTTCTTTTAAGTGTTGCATACAACAACATAGTTGGCACCTGTCAACAAATATCAAATGCCAAATTTAACTGTCATGTTTAGTTAACTTAAGGTCATTTTAGATTAGACAATATTAAGTGTGGATTTATGCAGACACATTTAACAATTATCAATTAGCATTTAACAATTAACATTTATCAATTAACAATTAGTAAAACTGCCATCGTTTATGCAGACACAATTATAAATTAGGGGAAAATAGTAAGCATGCGCACGAGCCCGAGATTCTAGTTATTTAGAATAACCATTAACCCTACATTTTCATGTCCATAAGAGAGTCATGTCGATAAGAGTAGCATCATCCATTTTTACAACTTGAAAATTAAAAATAAACAAAACAAACAATATAACCTGTCAACCACTTTTCTATGAAAAAAGTGAGGTTAACTTCAGGATCTGCGTACTAGTTGCGCACTAGATGAAAATTCGGTACAATTAATTTTAGAAGTTAAAAGTTGGCCATATTCGCAATTGTTAAATGATAATTGTTAATTGTGTGCATAAATGGAGTCATAGTGAAATGAGTAGTTCAACTTACAATTGATAAATGTTAATTGTTAAATGCTAATTGATAATTGTTAAATGTGTCTGCATAAATCCACACTTAGTTCAAGTTTTGGAACAATATTTGGAATAGATTTCTTGTGTGAAATATTGGCCAACTGTTTTAAGCTATTTTAGACCATTCCAATTTATTGAACAATATTTAGTTCAAGATTCTGCGCAGTGATTTGATCTGATGATAAAATAAACATAACCTGACATTGTTGAAATTAATTTGAAATAATTTGATTAGCTTTGAACCAATGAGCTAATTGATAGAAGTTAAGTTAGTGTGTGCAAGTGTCATTATTGGATAATAAATGTCACACAGTTTTTTTGCCTTAATTTTCGTCTTTTTACAAGTTTTACAATAGGTTATGGGCCCAGACGTCCCAAACACATCTGAAGTCTCTGAGAATCATTTTGGGTATTTTAAGTAGTTCCAGAGGTACCGGTTTGAACGAACTTTAATTTTTTCTTCACTACAAGATGTCAGGATATCAGCTGCCGCCGATAGAAAAGCTTCGAGGAAGAGAGCTACTTTTCCAACAAATTTTATAATTTTAGTTTTTCATACATTTTCCATTTAAAATAAATATTCCTTTGGTCGATAGCAATTCCCGAATTAGTATCTTACAATAAAAACACGGAAACCATTAACGTTATATGTATATTTAAACCTCCCTCTTAAAATAGACAGGCCATTATTAGCCCAGTGGACTTTATCTGCGTTCGCCAGATTCACGTTTCGACAAAAGTCAACAAGTAATCAAAAGAAACGGGATATAAGGAAGAATTACGTAATGACACAAGTTTTTGTCGAGGCAGATGTTTAACCAAGAGCGGACACGTAGCAGAATCGGATTTGGCGTACCTTTTGTGTTGTACGTGAGACATTTTTTGCAATTGCCGATTAACATTTACATGCCGATGTACATTTTTTTTCAACGTAATCAACTTTTATGAACTTTTAAATCAATACACGACTTTCATTAGAGGTTACAAAAACAACTAGACAAACTTAAAAGGTGAATCAAATTTTAATAAAAATTATAGTCTATTTCGGAAAGGTATAGGGTAATAAAATGGGGAATTCCGTCCAGTTCGGCTTAATTTCGGTGTCGGCCATAGGCGTAGGTCTTGAAATAGTATTGTTTGTAATATTAAAATTTCAAGTAATTGCGTAAGAGAATTAGGAAAAGTATGTTTTCTGGCCTGAAGTGTCAATATCGAAATATTGTGTAGGGATTACTTAGATAGTAGCGAAGAGGGATTTTTAAAAGAAGGTTTGCTAACCTTTCAGTCGTGCCATACGGGAGATTACCACGAGGACATGGATTCGGATGTTTTTGAAGACTATTTTGGTGAAATGATAAAATATCTTCCGGCTGATTCGGTAGTAGTTATGGATAACGCAAGTTATCATTCTCGACGCATAGAGAAGACTCCAACTTCATTTTGGAGAAAACAAGAAATTATTGACTGGTTAACCACCAAAAGTATTGAATTTGAAGATAATTTGATAAAAAAAGAACTATTAGCTATAGCAAATGAAACGTACTACTGTTTTTTGAAGGTAGATTTTTCCTAAATACCTCACGAAATTTTCTTTTGGTATTAACAAGCGATTCATACAATTTTCGATTTTTCAGATAAACTAAATTGACGTCTCTAGATGCCTACCTAACAGCCTATCATTAGAAATCAAAACTTCAACAAATTATACATTTTTGGAAAGGGGAGGAGTTGAGATTCCAGAAAGAATAAAAATATAGAGGGTGCTTCATTAAGAAAATAGACGATATTTGCATTTCAAAATATAATTTTTTTAAAACACCCTATATAAGATTTGACTAATTAAACATTTATACTAAAAAATCATTATATAATTAATATATTTCTTTTGGAAGTTTCGTTATTATTTTTCTATTACTAGACATAATAATATGAATACACTTTTTGTTCTCATTATTCCAAGACAGAATAAATCTTTGGGTCCGGTTCTGATGGATTTCACATCTTTAATAGGCTAGGTCATGTAGAAAACCTGCAATCCACTTGTACTTTCTTGAGGTACACGACGAGAGCATGTTCGAAGAAAGAAAACAGTAATTAATGTTTGAATTATGTAGCAGATGATAGATCAAACGAGTTCAGAAACCAAAAAGTTTGCATTTTGCGGTGAATTATGCCGAAACGTTCATCTAAAATAGGTACAGGTCGTTTCCAAATAAGGGTGTACACTAGAAACGGTGGAGTTTTATCATCACGTGACAGTTACGTCAGCAACAATATTCAAATGAATCAAATCAAAACTTCTGTCAACTCAATAGAAATAATCGTTTCGACTAATATTCCAAAGGTCGGCCTTTTACAAATTGGAAATTAAATAAGAAATTCAACTTTTTCAATTGTATTTATCTAATTTATATGGTTAACAGCGACATATTTATTAAAACTATCGATATACTGGGTGAACGAAGTCCAAAATTAATAAGTAGTAAACTAAGCATTGTAATATTCCCGTCTCATGGCATTTTAGGTGTTATAAAAATATAAAAAAAGAGAGGCCTTTTCTCTAGGTACCAAAGGTGTTATAATAAGATACGTTTTGTTTTTCTTGAATCATGACTTTTCTAAATGGACAATTTCTGATTGTTAGGCAAATATATGAAGAAGGCGTTTATATTTTGTTCGCGTACCTTACCACAAAACCAATCATATAATCACCAAAAATAGGGTGGAAAGTATTGTTTAGAAGCCCAAGGGCGGGAAATTCTTAACGCCACGATTTTTCACCATCTATCACATCTCAAAAATTAGAGCTAATAAACGAAATTTGACAAATTTTTCGGGTTATTTTATCCCACTGAGTATTCTAGCTATTTAGAGAATGTATTCCATTTTGTTGTTCCACACTGTACGTATAAACTGATTAATAATTTTCTCATCAATTTTATTTATTATTATTGAAACCGTATAATAATAAATTATTTGATTAATGCACCATTTTTTAATTTACCATGTATGAAATCACGCGAAGTATGCCATATTCTAACAGATGGTTAATTAAATGAATATTTGGTGGGCATAGAAAGGAATTTCATGGACTTGTGTTTCAATTCATTTAAGAATGTAACATATGTTTGATTGTATTGCGAACTTATGAAATTTCATGTAAAATATTCGAAAACGAATAGAAAATTGTCAAAATTCCGGCAAATGTGCCGTTGTGTTATCGAATAAATTTTGGAATACATAAAAAAATAGCATTATTAGACATTAGAGTGATAAATTTCTAATATTGTATGACCCACGATTGAAGTTGGACTCTAACTATTTGATTCAAAAGTTGTATAATTATTACAATGTAAAAATGACCTGAGAATAACATCATAAACCTAGTTCACGCAACGTACACAATGAAAAGGAACAGTAAAATATATTATTTATGTATTAAGGAAATAAAAATTGCAGAAATTTACTCTACATAATGAAAAAAAAATATTTACTATAAATGATAACCCCGTGATTTTGTCATTATGACAGCAAAAAAAGTTTGCCCTAACTTTTCCAGCGACAATAACAGAACCTAACTTTTGAAAGCATGACAACCAGCATTGTAATAGTAATTTACAATACAAGACCGGAACGTAGTGTTTTTCAGGTCGAGACAAGCAGATTCCAGGGCGAGCCGTAAGCGAGTCGTGGAAGCTTGGGTAATTCAACTCAAAAAACTGCCTGGCAACAAAATTCTTCTTGATACATGTCAAGTTTCCTTCGACAAAAAAAAGCTCTCGTGTGACAAAAGTCCTAGTAGAGAACGAACTGTGCTATCATGTAAAAGTCATTACGTAGTATGAACCCGACATTATTCACAAAATTGTTATAAACATTTAAAACGTAGAAAACGTCCTTTTTCAGTTTTTTGTTAATAACGCGAAACCTTATTGAGTAATCGGAATAGTTATGAGCTAAGAAAACTCGTCACTTTTCCAAAAATTTATTTGTTCGTAGTTTTTGAAGTTATAGCGTTGAAACTTCGTTGTAAACAAGCCCTTTATATGCACTTTTTAGTTCTGTTGCAATTGCAATTTTTTTAATGCAATATTTTGCAGTATTTAAAAACTGTTTAGATTCGAAAAAATAATTTTTTCACAAAAAATTCAACTTAAATAGGGTGCTTTTAGGTCTTTTCACTTTTTCGGTGTATGCTTTAAGTAATAAATTGATCAATTATCGATACGCTGCGACCTCAAGGTCATGATACAGCCAGTATCGGACTCAAAAGGGGTACCACAGAATGAATCTTCTGGTTATTATTTATTCTGTGTTTTATACTAAAATATAAACGGAAATAATAAAAACCTATTAAAATGTATTTTAATATAAATCTCCAGACTTATCATCGTACCTACCAACCTTTCTCTATATGAATCCTTCCAAAAAGTAAATGGAATACAAATATCTGTGTGAGTCACAACAACCATGCTACATCGCGGAAATGATCAACCCGTGTCTCTTTTCGCGAAACGATCTCCATACACATACACACCAACACACCAAATCCCACACACTTTAAATGAACAGAACGACCTTATTTTTTGCGTCACCGACGTCGTCGGTATACGTAATTTTGTATCGGCGCCGTTGTCTGCACTCTTCAGTTGCTGGCGTGCATAAGTGAAAAGCCGTAGACTATATTATAGGTACTTGAGTAAAGTTCCAGCAAGAGCATCGTATCGGCGATGGCTGCGACGCGAAGACAACGATATCACCTTGCGTGCGGAAATACCGTAAGAATTGTCTTGCAACGAGTGTTACCAGATTTTCCGGTAACTGAACCGATATGGACAAGGAAATATTGCCATTCTCAGGGTGGTTCTTGGACGACATACGTATTATTATAAATAAACCGTTCAACGAAAAATAAATTCTCGTTAATGCATAAAAGATTGTTAATTTTTTGTTCTGTGTGAAACTCACAATTAGATCAGTCCCCTTTACCAAAACAGGGCGTGTATTCATTGACCTTTGTACTTTTAATTCTTGTATCTCTCTTTCAAATAGTGTTGTTCATATTATCCTTGTCGTACTTGTGTAAATCGTATGATCTATTAAACTTCTTCGCAATCTGTATATATATTTCTTCTGTGGTGTGTTTGTCACTGAACTCCTCCTAAACTGTTGGACCGATTTAAATGACATTTTTTGTGTGTGCAAGAGGATGCGAGAATGGTTTAGATTCACAATTGGTCCCGGTAGGTAGCGCTACAATCGTGTTCATACTGAACAACTCCTAAGCGGGTGGCCGATCTTGATGAAATTTTATGTGTGCGTTTGAGTATGTAATTTTAATGAAATAGGGTGTATAGAAACGTTCTTCAAAGAAAAATATTGCAAAACCTAGAGCTCTTTTTATGTGAGTTTTACCTAATCCACCCTATATAAAGGAACTTTCACCGTATCTGAGAATGCTTCCTTAAGAAACTTCGGCTAAATATAATTCAAATAACTTTAAAATTCCTGTTAAATTTATTACTTGGAATGTAGGTACCCAATCAAATTACATGAATATGATTTTTTAAATGTAGCTATAATTGGTTGGTTTTGGTGGGGTATTCAGCCTTTTAATCTCTCGAAATGTGGCCATTTTACCATATTTAATGAATTTCAGCATTTCTACAAAAAAATATCTCATCTATCTTTATCAATATATTGCCAATATATTGTGTCTAACAATAATATAGAATGTTTCTTTTTGTTTCACAAAGAAATATTCTTTAATACAGTTTTGTAAGTCACCATTTTTATTATTCCTCAAAAACCAATCAGACATTGTGCTTTGTCAAGATAATATTTCAATAAATCAGTCATATCAACATATACCAAGAAACATAAATGGAAAAACCTCATACGTCCTGAACTACAATTTAAAAATAAACTTACCTTTGCATAATAAACATGAAATTACTTCTAATTAATAAATATCAATTGTTCAAATGACCACTTTAAACAAACATTTCTCAACTTCGATAAACAACAATTAAAACATATTAAGTATAACAATACCTTAGGATATTTTTGACCCACATTGTTTAAATAATTGACCACTACATTTCCTTTTATTACAGATATGGATAGTATTAACGGAAATAAAATAAAATAATTTCATTTGGTCAACATTATTAACATTCTAAGAGCTTACACATAGTTAAACAAACACCACTATCATTATACAAGAATTAATTGAAGCTGAATTTATTGAAAATGCAAAATAAACTTTGTATTTAATATCCTTCAACCTCACTTGAATTATAAGAAAATTTAAATTAACAGTAGTATATGAATCTTAATGAACTAAAGGTACCTCTAGTTTTATCATCAAATGTGTAGGTACCAAATCATAAAATACAAATAATTTTATATTAGGGAAACTTTGAATATTTAGTACCACATGTATACAGAATAAATTGAGTTTCAAGAAATTAAATTCTCATCAAGAAACTACATTAATTCTAGAATTGTTCGAAACTTCTACTAATAGGTCTCTTGACAAGTTATATAAAAATAACGCCAAATGTGACATAACACTTGCAGTAATATTTATAAAATAATGTATAAATACATCGTTTTTGCAGTTTGTTGTATTTGAAATACAAATAAAGTTAATTCTTAGTCATATCGATTACGCCGAATTTCACGTATACCTCCTACTTATATCAAGAAATATTGTAGTAAAAAAGATAACTTACCAAACTTCAATAATCCAACAATTGTAACCACTATGCAGTCGAAAAATACGCACTTTTAACAGCCCTTAAATCGTACTTTGCATCACAAATATTTCCTAAATTCCCGAAACAACAAATACATAAGGCAATATTTTGAAGTTTGTGTCTACTCTACAAAGACTGACGGTTAAACTAAGTATTTGATTTGTTGGTTGAACTTCAGCTACAGCCACATACAGATTGCAAATTATTTATTATTTGTTTAATAAGGAAGTTTTACGGCCCCAAATTTAATTGGTTCTTGTTCCATTTACAACCAGAAAGAAACGTTTAAGTTTAAAATTAATTCAGAATGATGGAACTGAGTATTTACCAACATATCTATTTTAAATGAATGCATCTTGAACTAAATGTTACAAAGTATTATAAAATCAAGAAAGTAGTTTCATTGAAATGCATTTTTTACTGAGATTAAATTGTAAAATCTTTTGTTTGATATTGAAGCATTAAATTTAAAAAAATACACTTTGGTGTAGTAGACACATCTCGATTATAGAAACGTCAACTTCTTTGACTTATCAATCAATGCTGCCATCAATATAACCTCTATAATATATTTTTAAAATATTTCCTACGAACAATATTCATAGATATTCACCTGAGGGGACTCCTGTAGAACTTGAAATTTGAACTGATAATTTAAATACTCTACATCTTTGGTGAAATCATAGGTGAAAACAAAATATTTAATTTTATTCTGTTGGTAAAATGTGAAAGTTTCTGTAACCGAAGGTAAATTTAAATTAAGAAGAAGAATTTAAAACCACAGACCACTTGTGGTCTGTGATTTAAAACAATATTCCACAATATTCTACTGTAGAATTTCTACAATCAAATGGAAAACTCGTAGAAATAATTAATTCTGCTGTTGTGAATTGAGATGATAGTGATATTAAAATAACATGGAGTCACTGGATTGGTTTTATCATTGTCTAATCAGACAATGGTTTTACAATAACATAAGAAGGTAAAGATGGTTTGGAATGTATTGAAAGTTAACTGTTTAAAAATAAACATGTTAAAAATTCAATAACTACTAGAAACCTTTGAGTGTATAATTGGAATTCAAAAGATGCGAAAATTTAAAAAAGACTAGGTAAGAATTTCAACTGCTTATTTTTATATTAAGGTATATTCAGTGAGCAAATATTAATAAAAAACTATATAAATACATTTTTATTAATAGAGATTTATTTGATAGAGTATTTAGTTGAATGTTCATTTCAAAGTGTGTATGTTTGCAATTGAAGGTAACAGCACTATATTATATTATAACATACCTTGCTAGAATAGACTCTTGAAATTGGAGTTACACGTTTGTCAGCTGAAAGATAGCAATGTATTGAAAACATTCGACAAGTTAACAGAACAAAAACAAAAATTTTACGTAGGTAGTTTCTAGCTGATTAAAAATATTCTGTACGATTATATATTCCCATTGTTTTTTTAACCAATTTCTAATCATCTTATATATTATATTCACAAAAGATACATTTTGCACCAGACTTATTTGCTAGTTCTCCTATGTAATGTAATCACCATCGTAAATCTTCTTAAAATTTTTTAATGTAATACCTATACGAGGGGGTAACAACTGGGACAAATTTTGTACATGTATTGCGCATTACATGCTTTTTTATAGTAATACCAGTAATTTCAATGTAATGCCAGAATTACTTCGTAATGTGGCATTTTTATTGGTACTGCCGCGTAATGCCGATAATTCCAACGTAATGCCGCGTAATACCAGTAATTCCATTGTAATTCCAGGGTTGCCATTACAATAAAACCTTGATCATAACAATTTTACGAACGAAAATTTCACAAAAAATTAATTCAATTCAATACACGCCTCTCCGAGATGTTATCGAAATAAATACGATGGTAATTATCTTCAGAGGATAATTTAATTGAAAACAAAGGGAAATATACAATAGAGCTCATAATTTCAATGCAAAAAGACATCTCATTCCTTGTTGCCGCTCACAACGTAGAGTATCCTAAAATGTTCTGGTTTGATCCCGGGGTAACCTCAGTTGGCTTTTTCTTCTTCACGTAATTTTTTGTTTATCTTCTTTTTATTACCTTGTGGGGGTCTTGATAAAGGTGTAATTTCTTCCTGATGCACCTCACCCTCCTCTGATGAAATGTTATCAATTTCTTCTTCACAATCTTTATGTTCATGACCATCAATGGTGGAAGAGTCAGTTTGCTGTTCTGCTCTAATTAAACCATCCTGATTGATTAGCACCGAAACATGTTTTGGAGAATTTAGTACTACATCCTCATTTTTGTGATGATTTTCTTCAATTCCATCGTGTTCTTCCGAAGTATGGACCATATTTTTTCGGGTGGACATTTTATTATTAACTCTTTGTTGCTGATATACTTCATTTTCAATCTCTTGGTTTGATACAGTAAATCCTTCGTAGTTAATTATTGTGACATAATAACTGATAAGCGTATTACCGTCTTCAATACGCATATTTTCATCTACCTATACTTAGGTGTTACATTGGTATCAATAATTATTGTACTTTCCTGGCTAATATTCATACTATTACCATCTGACATAATACAATCCACATCATACTCGACAGGCAGATCCATTATATGAAAATATTAATTTGCATTATTAGAGGGGGAGTCTTTACGGTACTTATTAATGTTAGTTTCTGAGTTCAGTTCGGTGTGCTCGCAGTTTTCTTCATTTGGTTTACACATTTCAACCATTTTCTTAGTTCTTAAACTGAACGCATCCATCTTCGATAAAGTGACTGTATTTAGAATGCCAATGCGGGACAATACCAGAGAAAAATGTTCCAATGTTGGCGTGATTTTTTTTTAAGTTGATGTGGCATACCTATTTCACCGCATATCAATATGAAACTGTTTAGAAAATTAACCTTAAACTCAAAAGTATTGTTAATATTGTATTGCACCCTAACCTTCCACCGCGAGATAGGGGTTTGTAAAAGAATTAAAGTGGTACTTTTTGCGAGGCCGAGACATTGTTTCCAACGTACGGTCATATTAAAATAAGTACATAAGGTCAGCATATGTATGATGAACCATCATTTAGAAAACGCATTCTTTCACTTAAAATGTTATAAGCTTGATCTCTGTAGTTTATTTCGTTATTCGCTAGTGTTGTGTAGTAAAATCATTTAGCATATATACTCGATATAACTAAATCCGGTACATTTTCCTGGACACTGTCTATGCGCGACAGGTCTCTGAAAAATTGCGTAAATAATTGTTCGAATTATCCGAGGAATAATCAATCAAAATCGCATACCTTCGAACATATATAGGAATCCCTACGGGGCGGGTCTTATTTTTCAACCCAAATAATACAAAATAAATAACCTTTTTACTGGGAGCACACAATGTCTTTCAATGGCGCTAAGTACCAGTACCAGTACCACTAAATCCGGCCAGAATTGTCGTTCCAGCCGAATCGCAGTTGCGGTCCGGCCGGAACATTAAAAAATTTTAAAATAGGTTTAATATATGAAAAAGCAAGAAAAATATTTTGAACTTTGATAAATTGAAAGTCGTAAATGATTACAATTTACCCGCTTGAAACAATCGAATAGACTAATAGATGGCACTACACAAAACATTGACCGCCGGAATTCCAGTGGTCCGGTCCGGCTGCTGGCCGGACGGCCATACGCGATCCGGTAGATCCCTACATTTAAGATTGCTTTCATCCTTTTCTTAATATTATAAATATGAAAGTCTGTATGTTTGTACCTAGTCCTAAATAATTTGCAAAAAAGTGTTTGAAATTGATCAACATATAAATATCTTGGTGCTAAATTAAAATATCTATACAGGATTTCATTTCACTAACCTCGAGTTCAAATTCTGATAACTTCTAAACAAACACTGCGATTCAGTGTTAAAATTCACAGTGATTCTATGGAATACAAGCGTAATTCGTAAATAATGCCATGTAATACCAGTATAATGTCGCATAATCCCGCGTAATGCTAAAACAATGCCGCGTAATCCCGCGTAATGCCGGTAATACTGGTAATGTCAACATAATGCCGGTAATACTGGTAATGTCAACATAATGCCACGGTAATGCGTCATAATGCCTCCCAATTTGTACATGTATTGCCACCAGTTGTTACCCCCTCGTACCTATATAAATATGTATGTTTGAATGGGTTATCACATTGGACTTGCTTTGTACCAATAAGAAATAATCCATAATGGGTTCTCCAAGCTGCCAACTGTCAAAGGTTGAATAATCAGCTTTTTTTTAAATAAAATTTTTATCTCTACATATTTACAGTCCAGATTTAAACAAAACATTTCATGTAGCAAAAAAAACAATTATAATGTAGCATTGTTCTAATTTTTAACAAAGTAGTCTGCTTAAACTTGAAATAATTGTATGTGATAATATGTACTAGGTGATAAAAAATATTAGGCCAAGCAATAGAGCAACAAAATAGTGAGTTATTGACAAAAATCCTAGTGGAAAACGGACTGTGCCATCATGTAAAAGACATTACGTACTATAAACCTGATATATTTTCAACTTGTTCACGAAATTCTGGATGCGTTATAGATAGTCCCATGTTATGTTTAAAAATGGTTTTGAAAAATACAGATATACAGCAATAAAACTTATATTTTCGATTTGTGATCAAATGCTGCAAAGTAGGTGAAAAACTCTCGGGAATACTACCGAAAATGACAGAGCGTTGCCGCGCGACGTATGCACTCTTTGCATTTGAATATTCGATTTACTTAATCTTTTGCATTTACTTAATTGATTATCGTCTATGATTATGTAAATAATCAACATCTTGTCAATTGCGAAACTTCCAAACATTTAATTAAGTTATCTGTCAAGTAATATACATTTTGAGTTTCCGAATATTATTTGATATACAAATAGACTACTCTTCCATTAAAGCCAATCAGTAAAATCTATCATCATTTACATATTCACTTGTCATTAGAATTAATTTGAAGGTGAACGAATGATTTTATCAAAAAACGAACTGTTCCCCTTGTTATAAATTTTAAGGATTTTTCACGCCTCATATTTTTTTTGTCTAAAATTTTGAACAAAGGGAAATATTTCGCGATTTATATTATCTTTACTGGCTCCCTTAATGCTTGGAAATATCGACTCAAAATCCACTTGTATTTGAAAACCTTTCCCTGAATCGATTGATGGTTATTAGAACGTTCTAAATGATGAATTAGTCGAGTCAAAAGACTTTTTATCTTGGAAATGTGATTGTAAGCAGCTTTTTCCTATTCTTGCTCGTGCCTTTTCTTGATTTCATACAAACGTTGACAAAATTGTTTATATCCGAGCTATATGTCTAGTAATAACAACACCTTGCTAATTTGACCTTTTATCTTCGTCAACGGCAAAATAACAAAATTATGTCATACACTTGTTTTTAGCGTCAGTACAAGCTTCGTACCTACGATTATTTAAAAAAAACTTGTTTACCTGCTTAAACGTACTTCGATTTTTTTTACTGTGGTTATCAAACAAATACAATGAAGAGCGTTTTATTTTTTTGGTTTAATGTTGTGGCGTTTGCCATTGGCTTGTTTTATATATTGCCAATTTTCAATTTTGAATATATACCTGAAGTATCAGACAATGATCATTGGGGTGATCATGAAATGTCTAAAAATGACTCAAACATTCACATATTCGATCTAAAAGTTGAAACAAAGGTTAGTATTGACACTTTATTTTATATTAAAATTAATTTATCTCACTCATAACTGTGGTGATCACTTTTGATTCAAAAAACAACAAATTTTACTATAATAAATGCAGATAAGTGTGGGTGACTGTCAAATTTATGGATGAATTTGTTATTATGTGTGTATGATGGGGTGACATTCACTGACACCTAAAAGATCTACTGTGCCCCCTTACTTCTACTTAGTTCCTGAGGAATGTCTCAGAGAATAGTAGCTCCTTTAGTCCTATTTCCTTGAGTAATTTTAGGATATCTGCAGGCTTCAACTAAATGTCCCTGTTCTATCCATTAATCTCCTAGGTGCTGTGCCCTAGGATTCTGAATTGCGAATTTGTTATTAACAAATTAACAATTTACAATGAAGTCAATAGCTCCTCAGTATATTATTTGATCTGAATTTTAAGAAAATAAATTAAAGTTAGTTGATTTTTTCACCTTAGGAAATTGAAAAATAGAAAAGTTATTTAAATTAAATTCGTTTTTTCCCCTTTCTATAAAATGATTTTTAGACACAAAATGTTTAATTTTGTTGTTTTCTATTGCCATCTGAATCTGGTTTTCTTTAAACCATAATTACCTTTCAACTCTCAAGTCAATATACATGGTGATTCATAAGTAAACGTCCAATTTGTAACTATACATTCAATAGACAAAAATAATATTTTACTTAACAACAATCGGTCTCAGTCAGCCAGTCGTATGCCATGAAAATACCACCCCTATAAAGTTAGCAGAGCCACTTGCAAATAAATCGATGAAACCTATTCCAATAATTGTCGAGAATTTGTCGTGAACGTAAAAAATTTGTCGCGCTCTTAGTTTTTTTTATAAGAGGTGGCTCTGCTAACTTGATATTAAGTTAGCAGTGCCACCTATAAATAAATATTAAAATGGATCAAAATTATTACGAATAATTGTCGAGTAATTGTCGAAATCCATCTGACGTAAAAAAAACGCAAAAAATCTATTCCGTCTAGCATATATATACGTTTTTCTTGGAAATTCCTGGTTTTTGTAGGAATTTCGTATTTTTGGCAACAGCGCATGAGTATATTGATATTTTACGTGTTTTCCATATAGTCGCGTCAACCCTTGCGGAAATGGATACCAAGTTCCTAAATTGGCTCCACAGGTCGGATCGGGATGCGGTTTTCTGCATTCTCTTCCAAAACGATTATCTCGGAATGTGCCTGGATAGATTTTTCCCGGAGACCGAAAATTGCATCGCTGCAGGGAGGCCTTTTGGAAGATTTTCAAATTTGATAAATAAGGGTCAGAACTCGCCCGGATCGGGTACTCGGGGGTTTTCGAGGCCGCTGATCACGAATATAATGTTCAAATTGACCTCCGAACACCTGGTGCACCTGAACCTGACCCTAAACGTCATCTCCGGGAGTTTTCCTGACACAATCAAACAAGGGCAACCAAAAATAATTTCGGGGGGTTTTTTGGCCCGCCGAATCCAAATCTGGCATCGGCGAGCACCCCAATCGCACCTGGTGCACCGAAACCCGGGCTAGAACGTCGTCTCCGAGAGTTTTCTTGAGAGGACTGCCAAAACCCACCCGAAAATCATATGAGGGCGGTTCTGTCGGGCGGTGGTTCCGAATTTCACGTCTAAATCAACCTTCTCGGCCCCTGACGCGCTGGGATTTGGATCTTTAGACACTGTGGCATTATTGATTCTACTTACATAAGGCGAGGAGTAGAAAAATTAGTGTAAAGTAAATAAAGAAGTCAGTATATATACAATTTTTGATTAAAAACTTTTTATTTAATTCAGATCAAATTCAACCCAACTCAAACTTTTTCTCCCTCATAAATTAATAACATCAATGTTTATATACGTTGCTGAATATCAACTCCATCATCAAATGACACATCAGAACTCTTCTCATTTTCTTCCTCAATAACTGACATATTGTGAAGGCGACAGTCTTCTTCATCTAAGGCCTCGCTCTCCGCCGCTATAAGGGTTTCTACTGAATATTCGTCAGTGTTGGTGCAGCTAGACCCTTCACAATTTTTACATGCAACATTACAAGGGAGACCGTGCTTCCTGCAACTACATGACATCCGATCACAATTTCCTGCGCATCCACAGAATATTAGTTCCAAAATATCATCAGGTGCAGGTTTTTGTGTCATTTGTACAGGGACCAGTGTGTCGTCCTTCTTTCTCATCCATCCCCATTCTGATGGGTCCATGGTCACCTGGTCTCCGTGCAGCCAATCTTGGACTTGCAAATACACCCTCTTTAGATGCTGCTGGATGGCGTCTAGTGTGGGGAGAATTTTCCCTAAATTTACTCTCCCCTTTACGGCACTTTTTAGATACATTTTCTGCCTGTACGTGTGGAGTAAGTTCTCCCATGTTAGCTTGCACTCATCAGGTATATTCGGCTTCCTGAATGAGAGTGGGGCACCATACATTGCCAGGATCAACTGGGCCCCATTTTCAAAAATTTCCTCGGTTGACAAACCAGGTTCCTTGAACTTCGCGGCATGAGCTTCAAGGTCTGGGAAGTTTTTGAAGGTGTTGAAAAATTTCATTTTTCCCTGGTAGTACGTTGCGGATACCGTATCGCAACCCGTTATTGCATGAAGCAACAAAATATTATCCGCCAATCGTGGCACATGAGACAAGCTACGTGAAGAGTATACTGCTTCCGGTTTATTGGCCCTCGGAGGTTTCTGGAGGAATATTTCATTATCTGCCGGGCAGAGTGCGGTTAATATTACAGCAACGTCTATATCTTCAGCGACTATAACGACCTTTTTTGTAACGTCCATGGATTCTTTCAGAGCTGTCGTTACAATCGTACGATCAGCGTCCGCTACACATTGCTCAGAAACTATCCCGGATGTGGTAAGTTTGGCCCGGAGCATTTTAATAATGTTATTTTTATTATTTTTATTTTGTAAAAATTTATCTTGGTGTATTTGTAATGCCATGCTTTCGGTAAAACGCACGTCTGCTGAACTTCCCCGATTGGCGCGACGGTTCCTTTCAGATTCTTTAGTAGTGGGTGATTGGTAACCATCAAAAATAACTATCACGCGTCGGCTATAATGGTTCAAAATATACTTCACGTAATTTTCCATAATCACCGAGAATTTTTGTCCAATTGTCCATCTGACTTTGTGAATCAGTAATCCTCCGTCCAGGACAAAAAATGTCTTTTCAGGATCACGAATACTCTCGGAAGTTCTCGTGAACTGTGAATACAATTCGGACTTTGTATTCTTCAGCATTCCGAAATTATTAAAGTATGCCTGAGGAAATGGAGACAACTCGAACTTAAGGTACTCCATCATTTCTTCATCACCTTTTCTTAACGCCCATATTCTTTGAAAGAGGACGTCGGGGTCAATTTGTATAACTTTGTTGTTGACTTTAAGTTTACTCTCACAGGAGGCGATAGTTTTGACGATTTTCGCTCGAGTTAATTTAAGATCCTTGAAATTTGTTCCCGCAATATCTTGCATAACCTTCACACCTTCTTCAAAAGCATTGTGGCAATTGCTCTCGATGCCCGCACTCATTCCATTAGCTATGTTTATGAGGCAGTCTATGGATTCGGGGAATGGATCATATTGCTGGAAGAAGTTCTCAATCAGTTTCAATGATGCCAAATCTGTCCGGATCCTGGAATCTGTTGAATCTTTGTGTTGGTGACTTCTTAAGGATGCACATTTGGTGAACTCTTCCATGCCCTCGATAAGATCTTTTGAGAACAAAAAACTTTTAATCCATTGATGCGCTACACTTTCAGTTACACCTCTCCGAAATAAGCCTCCTTCAAACTTTAACAACCTCATAAGTGTTTGCTCAATAGTTTGATCCGTAAAGATCCCACTAAAAAATTTGTCGCTCCTGCGAACTGTCCAGTACCCCTCCATGGTAAATTTTTTGTAGTCAGACTCAATCATATTCTTCTCGAGAGCTTTCATGTCTTCTAAATAAATTTGAGCAGATTTCGCATATGGAAAATGCCCAGTTGCATGAAAAAAAGGCAACATGCGTTCAATAGTATCTAAATGTAGTGCCCAATCTCCACTTTTTTCGGCGTGAATGAAATCTTTTACTATGAATACCATTCGACAATATTGAACCCATAGTTTGCATGTTGGATTGAGTCCTTCTATTCTTTCGAGTTCTTTTTCAAACTCTGCGGTTAGTCTTTGGTAATCCTCATCCCTTTGGAGCTCTTCAATGTCTGTAGGCGACATGAAGGAATACTCCGTTACAAATTGAACGCAATTTTTGATCTCATCTGATGTATTTTCTGCTCTTTTAAATATGATTTTTGATAAGGCCAATAGAACCAAGGTATGTGCCCGGACCGCCCGAGCATATTGGTGCCCGCTGAAAATTTGCTTAATCGTATTTTCTCCATATACAGACGATAAAACTTGGGCCAGCCCACTGTCCTTCATAACGAAGCCAATGCTCCCAAGGAACGACAGCAGTGTGTGGAACCCACCGAGTCGAACGAAAACAGCTGTTTTATCTGACAAGTTTGCTGCGCCTACTATGTCCCGAGCCTTTAAGTATAAAGGTTGATCGAATGTTATGATACACGTGGCCATTTTCAACCGCTGGGCTTCAGAGATTGAGTTGATTATCGCTGTGTATAGTGTACTGTAGTCACTTGGATAAGCATGTATGAAAGGCAGGAAATTTATCAGTGACACTTCGTATTGTGTGTTATTTTTTGTCAAGGTTTCTAGGTAACCATTCCAACCTTTTTCGAAACTGGGGTTAACGTACTTGTGAAACATCCAATAGCAATTAATTTTTGAAGAGTGTGTAAGTTTTAGGCTTAAGCGTGGATTCGGCTGGGGGAATTTAAAAAATTTCATCCCATCCATTGGGTGGTGTGGGTAATCCATGATGGTGATTGTACTTTCTTCAGTGATTTCCTGACGACTTGTGCGTGTGAGGCGAGGCAGAGGCTTTCTGGGCACCTGAGACGATGCAGGTGTGATAATTTCACAGCCACCTAAGCTATGAAATGTCCCTTTTCCGTCCAAAGTCTCTACGTTCCAATCCGCGTTATCGTGAACAAATTGAATGAAAGAATTTTCTTCGACCTCAAGTTGTCCCTGCATAGTAGCTGACATCTCGTAATTCTGAACTTCGCTATAAGAGCAGCAGAATCCCATGGCGTTGCACATATCCACTAACTCTCGCGAACCGAACTTTCGATGTAAAGTCACTCCGAAAGCGATCTGGAGTGGAGAGAATATGTTGTTGGGGAACGTTGCACACATTATGGCATGAGCAATTGAAATAAGTTCGGACTCACAATTTTCAATTTTTTTTTCATGGTGATTGACAAAAATCTCTTGTAAGAGAAATTTTAGTTTATCCGGGATAACTTTAGCTTTTTCTAACATGCAATCACTTGCAGGATAAAACTCTTTACTCGACCGATACCCGCGAATGTCTTCTACAAGAATTTTCGCTGCTTTAGCAAGGAGGTCAAAATCTGTACTCTCGTTATCATTCCGCCCGTTACTGTGTCGCTTCAGAACATTAAACGCCAGATTTTTTGAGCAGCAGAATGTCCTTGACCCCCTCTTACTTTCATAAACTAATTCTTGTTGATAGTGACGTCTTATATGGCGCCAAATAGTATCTTCTGTTGGTACGAGCATATCTTTTTCTTGCAACAGCTTACGAAAATCATCAGTGTTGAACTCCAACTGTGGATTTGCATCTATGTGATCGAATATCTGTTTCATAGACTCTTGAATTTTTGCATGCCTACCACCCACTTTAGAATCGTGGGGAGCACGTAGTTTGAAATAACAAGTTCGATGATATTTGATAGCCCCATCCTTCTCACTTGAATAATTGGGGTCCAAGAGCTTGTCTAAAATTTTTTCTCGCGTGGATAATGGCAAATTTGACTCATCTGTCTCGAGATAGTTGATGATCTTTTGTTTTGCACTCTCGGTAGAACATTTTGAGTGTGGACCGTTACGTTCAAGCTTTTTGGTGCATATAACACAACGTTTCGAAAGATCAAAGTCAGCCTGGTCCTCAACAGGTTGAACATCATCTGAATTGGCGGCTACTCTTGGTTTCTTGGCTTCGGGCTCTGAAAATGGATTCACAGCCTTAATATATCTGGCACGACACTTTTCGTGCACGTAAATGGAATCAAGATGTTCAATAACATTATGCAAACCATCTTCCCGTATTGTACGTGAAAAGTAGACCATGTTAGCAATCCCTTTGACCTGCACTTTGGTGATCGTTTTGTCCGGGGAATAAGACACCCAACCTTCAACGTGGTCGCAAATAACGCACGATTCAGCATTATCCATGATCCTAGAAATGCAAAAATAGTTAATTTGAAGATTGTAAGAAATTTGTGAGACATTGTGAAAGAACTGTAATGGCATTGGGCGCCCGTGTCCTGACCCCCTCCAGAAGCAGCACAACGTACTTTACTGACAAAAAAATGTATATACACGTACACCGATTGGTGGGAGAACAAGCAGCTGCTGCTCGCTCTCTCTCTCTCTCTCTCTCTCTCTCACACACACACACACTCTCTCACACACTCTCTCTCTCTCTCTCTCTCTCTCTCACACACACAAACACTTTCTCACACTCTGTGACTCACACTCGGACTCTTATAGCTTTAGTATTCCACAATTGAGACTTACGGATTTACAAGTTTTCAGCTGGTTATTTTATGAGAAATGGATATTTTGTCCGCTGCTACCAGTATGTCTTGTGAAGTCAAATACTCTTGTTCCAGGATACTTGATATCTTCAGCTTACGCTTCTTTCTATTCAGAATGTTTCCAAATATTTATTCTGGAATCATTACAGGTTATAAACGTTAAATTATATCCAATTTATTAAACCAAATTTCCAGTAAATTATGAAAGTTATGGAGAACTCACCCTGATTATCGATATGTTTCTATGATGAGACTTCCACTGATAAATTACCTCTCTAATCAAGAGATATGCACAACTACGAATGATCGCTGACTGAGGTATAGATGATGAATAAATAAGCATTCACAGATATGCACGAAAAATGTCCCTCACTGACATGTACACAAAATGTCACTCACAGAACTATTTGTTATTATTAAATATATCTCGTGGCAACATAAATGCTCCAAAAACGAACACGTGTTTCTCCTGACTGTGGATGCCGGCAGCTGCTCGATCTACGCTCCGTTAGAAAGTGAAAGGCCCGCTCGGCATGCTTTGGAGATCTTTGGGTGGAGGGCGGGGAGGGGGTGAGAATTATTCTCGTTGTTCCTGCAGCACTGGAACAACTCTTTCGAGGGCCTTACGCGAGAGTTACACATTAATAAATGTGTGAAATTATGAGACGGTTTTTGGTCAGTTTGTTGGGGTCGTGTCTGTACAACTCTGGGAGATGACGTTCTAGCCCGGGTTTCGGTGCACCAGGTGCCAGTGGGGTGCTCGCCGATGCCAGATTTGGATTCAGCGGGCCAAAAAACCCCCCAGAATGATTTTTGATTGACCTTGTTTGATTGTATCAGGAAAACTCCCGGAGATGACGTTTATCGTCAGGTTCAGGTGCACCGGGTGTTCGGGGAGTTGTTTTCGACGTGAAATTCGGAACCACCGCCCCAGAAAACCGCCCTCTTATGATTTTCGGGTGGGTTTTGGCAGTCCTCTCAAGAAAACTCTCGGAGACGACGTTCTAGCCCGGGTTTCGGTGCACCAGGTGCGATTGGGGTGCTCGCCGATGCCAGATTTGGATTCGGCGGGCCAAAAAACCCCCCGAAATTATTTTTGGTTGCCCTTGTTTGATTGTGTCAGGAAAACTCCCGGAGATGACGTTTAGGGTCAGGTTCAGGTGCACCAGGTGTTCGGAGGTCAATTTGAACATTATATTCGTGATCAGCGGCCTCGAAAACCCCCGAGTACCCGATCCGGGCGAGTTCTGACCCTTATTTATCAAATTTGAAAATCTTCCAAAAGGCCTCCCTGCAGCGATGCAATTTTCGGTCTCCGGGAAAAATCTATCCAGGCACATTCCGAGATAATCGTTTTGGAAGAGAATGCAGAAAACCGCATCCCGATCCGACCTGTGGAGCCAATTTAGGAACTGTTCGCAAGGGTTGACGCGACTAATATCATTATTGACGATTATAAATTTTTTTAAGCAGCTTCCTATTTTCCAGAAGCAAAAAAATTATGTTTCAAAGCTGAATGATAGAACATTAAGTAGTACACTTATGTAACTTTGTTGATTTATTATTTTTTCAATAACAATTTATCTGAACAATTGTCAAATTACCAAAACGTGTTTGTCGTGGGGTTTTAACGAGGGTTTTCTCCTATATATGCACCGTGTGATGTAATGAAAGAAATTTTCCGATTTCTCAGTAATACCCACTTGTAATTTGGTTAAATATGATTTTTTCCATCCAGAATTGTACTGAACAATTGTCGAATGACCTAAATGTAATTGTCGTGAGCACAGAACAAATGTCGCGCTCTTAATTTTTTTTATAGGGGGTGGCTCTGCTAACTTAATATTAAGTTAGCAGTGCCACCCATAAATAAATATAAAAATGCATCAAAATTATTACGAATAATAATTGTCGAGTAATTGTCGAAATCCATCTGACGTAAAAAAAACGCAAAAATCTATTCCGTCTAGCATATATATACAGTGTTTCCGCGTAAGTTGGCTACATATGGAAAACTTTTTTATTATTGGTTTTAGGAAAAAAAGTTATTCTTCATAAAAAGCTCTGCATTATCTAAAACCTGAAATGCAATCATTAGATATTTCTTATTTTGAGCCGTATACGAGGTTTGTCAAAAAATATTAATCTAAATTGGAAGTTATATCCAAATATGCAATTACAGCTATTTAACATGAAAATTAAGATTTGGTGATTATTTAAGTTTTACATTATAAAGTAGTTGTAATCGTAAGTAATCACCAAATCTTAATTTTTATGCTAAATAGCTGTAATTGCATATTTGGATATAACTTCCAATTTTAAACAACTTTACTTCTTACAATTTTTCTGTATTGTGAAAAACAAAGGTACTTTACTCTTGAGTGAGATTAATATTTTTTGACAAACCTCGTATACGGCTCAAAATAAGAAATATCTAATGATTGCATTTTAGATAATGCAGAGCTTTTTATGAGGAATAACTTTTTTTCCTAAAACCAATAATAAAAAAGTTTTCCATATGTAGCCAACTTACGCGGACAAACTGTATATACCTTTTTCTTGGAAATTCCATATCATTATCGACGAATACAATTTTTTTTCAAGCAACTTCCTATTTTTCAAAAGCAAAAAAATTATGTTTCAAAGCTGAATGATAGAACACACTTATGTAACTTTGTTGATTTATTTTTTTTCAATAAGAATTTATCTGAAAAATTGTCAAATGACCAAAACGTGTTTGTCGTGGGGTATTTGAATTTTTTGAAGCAAAAAACTAAGTAATTGGTGAAATTGGATGAAAAAAATATTCCGATTTCTCAATAATATACCCAGGAAACTTGGTTAATTATTGTTTTTCCCACGATCGTGCGATTTAAACTTTCCCGCACGCATTTTATTTTTGAAAGTGTCACTCTCCCGCACTAGTGCGAGAAAGTAAAATTATGCAAATTTTGACCTTATTAGATAGATTTTTACTTCGGAAGTTATAATCAAAACTGTGGAGATTCGCCGATATTCATCAGTGATGTAGATATTTGAATAGAAACCCTGGATAAAACTTGTTTTATTTATATTTTACAAAATATAAGAATTTCTGGATAGACTTTTCTATTTGGTGGGCAACTTTCTCCTTTTTCTTTGAGGTCATCATATTGGATCCAACACGTTCCCCTTCGGCAGAACGACGTATAATGACCTGGAATAGGAGTCCTAGTTTGTATCTTGGATCCAGTAAAATTTATCAATCCTATAAGTTCGTATTTTTCCTTTGTTTTTCCATCCGTGAATGAATTTGTTATCGAATCTATAGTTATTGGTTCCTCTTGTCCATATATTTCGAACAAAACGATATTTCCTGAAATATAACATTAACAAAATGATGTATTCCAAACGGCTGAATAAATAAACAAAAAATTTGAATTCAAAAGAGGGTGGGGACTTTCTGAAGCTTACTTCTTGCTTATATTGGCCCTGAAAATTGTTAATATCTGTCACCAGCGAAAATGTTCGAATATCATGAATTTTTTTGTCCCGTCTTTTTTTATGTAGGCAAGTATCTTTATCTTTTCTAAACAAGAAATCTTATTTCGTGAAATGAAAAACGTCAGATTAATGACATTGTCATAGCTTCGGTTTCCGGAAATTATCACAGGAACGAAAGAAATATGACTGAACTTTTTCAGTTGGGATGAATAAACGGTACAAAAACACCGCACCACTTTGTGGCCTCACTCAGCCCGGTATTTTTTGAAGCAAGTCATAACTATTTTCGAACTAGATATAGTTAATTTCATCAAAATTTTAGAAAAAGAGTTTGGATAATTTTTGACAAGTATATTTCCCTATTTTTGTTTAATTGCAGTGGTAGAAGTGAGGTCTGATAGATATATTCATGAAGGGACCTTGAATGCAAAATTTCAAGTTTTTAAAGTCATTATTGCAAAACAAATCAATTCATATCAAAATTTCGAGTAAGCTTTTGGAATAATTTCTTATCAAACTTAATTGCTCTAAAGTGGAAAAAAGTTAATTAACTAACCTATATCCAATGAAACTGATTGTGATGTTTCGTGGTGGTTTCTACATTTTTTGTCGTTGGTTATGATTTCTTCTATAAAGCTTCCTAAGTTCTCCTTTGATAATTTCGCATGCAAGCCGTAAGTTGGGTATTCAATTCTTCGAAAACACCCATTTTTACAGTTTCGGATTTCCACAAAACTGGGAAACTGTTTGAAAATTTTTGCTGCAAGAGAACTCACGCTGGTGGTACAGTTAATTTCTCGTGTTGGTGTATTTTCTTTGAAATCTTCCCCAAATAATATACATATTATTTCGGCCCTTTTCTTATATGTCGTTTGTCTGACACCGTTCTCCATTGTATCACACACAAGGTGAAAAAAATTATTTTCATTTTTATTTAAATTGATGAAATTTCTTATGTTTCTATTATCGCCAAATGCCGCTAGTAATATTTGGAAAATACTGTCGAACGCACAAGTATTTGTGAGCGACACTTCTGATTTTCCCAATTTAATTAGTCGTAAAGATGACACGGTTCCATTTTTTAAACATGGCAATTTACCGTATCTTTTGCACGACATTGCGTCGAGAAACTCCACAGTATTTTTATTCAAATATCTGGATTTTTTAGAAATTTTCGGTGAGCCACCCTTTCCTCTCCAATTATCAATTTTTTGAGTTGCGAGTCTGTCGTCTTTCCTTGAGTTGTAAAAGCATTCGGGGCATAATATTATTTTATCTTCCTCTTCTTTATTATATTTTGTACAATTTAAACAAATTGCAGCTTTACAAATTGCACACACTCGAGCATTGTAGGAGTTTCCTTTGCAATATTCGCAAACAAATACTCGTTTGAATACATTTACTTCTGACGACAAGTCCTGAAAAGGTTGTCTCTCCGTAGATTCGTCTTCTATTTCCCTTTTATTATTGGAATCAGATGTTTTTTTGTCGAAACTTTCATCATAAATTTCATTTTTTGTGGAAGAAATGGGGGGGGACAAATGATCATGATCATCAAATATATCGGACAGTCGACTGTCATTAAATGTTTGGACAATTTCAGAAGCAGTTGTGGTGTTAACTGAACTGACGGGAAAATCTGCGGAAAATTCCTTCTCGATTTCAAAACGATTCAGAGAGACGTCACTTGAAACATCAATTTTCATTTTCCTTTGTGATTTTTTCAATATTGGTTTTATATCTATAATATTCGTAGCTGAATGTACATTTTCATTCGATTTAGTTTCGAATATTTTCAACTTTCCGTCATTGTATTGGAGAAATGTTCTCACTGCGACATCTACTCGTAATATGCGATTGCAGAGAACATGATTCTTTATTATGTTGAATTCAGCTTCCACAGGAGCACTACTGGCAGGTATTCGCCCATAGCCAAAATCATCCCTGCAAATGCAACTCCAAAGGGGTATTGTTGCCATTTTTTTTATTAGACGATCGGCGAAGACGGGAAAATATCTGGGGTTGAAATCATCTCCGTCTTCGCACTCCAGTTTTCTCTCAACTCCTTTCCTCTCCAGATCTGATTTTTCGTTTCCTTCCTCATCATTTTCTTCTTCATCTGTTGATTCTTCGAAATTCACTTCTTTTTCGGAGTCTTCGATTGTTTTATCTATGATTTCCCCAACTTCTTCTTGGCAAGTATTGCTATTCATCAGAGAAACAATAACATCAAGAGATTCCTTCAAAGAAATTGCACCTACACCCGCTTTTTCAAACAAAGAAATTGTCAATAGTGCGGTAATAACACGCTTGGCAGAGTCTCTGTCACGACATAAAATGAGTTGTCCAATCGCACACAAGTAGAATTTTTTTTCCATTTTTCTTTGCATTCTTTCTTGAAGAAATTTACCCAGCTCTTGATAAAATGTGCTACATCTGTTCTTATGTAAGTTTTTGGGACGTCCGATATTCCAGAATTGTAACACCTATTTGTGTAATCCATTATATCGTTGAGTGAAAAATACAAGATAATATAAACAAATATAAATAAAATTGTGGCTGGAGCTGCTCCTAGTAGATGGATGCTTGTCCTCCATGGTTGGAAGATGATCCCAGCCGGTAGAAAATATAATCAATCGGTCAAAAAATCAACAACCGACAGAAAATATTCCCCACCGGTTTACAGGATGTTTTCTACCGGCTGCACCCTGCTAGAAGTTTGTCTTTACTAGCAAAGTGCAGAAATAAAAATATACAATCAGGAACAAATTCAAAATCAACAATTATAAAACATTATATGTCAAATATCAACAAAAAATTAACAATGTACATTTAATACAATATTTTAACCAAAAATATCAAACACAAATTACACAGCATAATATATTTTAAAATTAACATATTAACACCCCAATATCACCACTACTTCACCAACCCCTACCACACTCAAGCTTGAGCATGCAAATATTAAACCCATGCAGATAAGAAAATAAACATGCAAATAATATGTACTTTACCAAATAATATAAGCCTTATAATGAATTAGAATGGAAATTTTGATTTATTAATAGTACTGGAAAAAAATCTGGAGCTCCAAATTGAAAAAGTCAAAGATAACTTTTGTAACCTGAAAAATCCTTTCCTGAAAGAAATTCTGGAACAAAAAATTAAATTAATGATAAAAAAATTATCTAAAATTTTTGATTATTTTTGAGATAGGCCTATGAGCAAGTTTAAATATATCGTTATATTACAAATAAATTCTGAAGAGTATATCCATCGCTGGTAAAATTTCTAGAACAGAAAATCAAAAAAAATTAAAAAATTCAACAAAAATCCGATGGAATCTTGAAGCCTGTAAAAGAGTGTTAGTGTGCTGAAAAGAAGCGCTGAAAAAAATTAAATTAAATTATATTCATGAAAAAAAAGTATCAATATTTTTTATAATTTTTGAAATAGGCCTATCAGCAAGTTTGAATATATCGATATATTCCAAATAAATTCTGAAGAGCATATCCATCGCTGGTAAAATTTCTAGAACAGAAAATCAAACAAAATTAAAAAATTCAACAAAAATCCGTTGGAATCTTGAAGCCTGTAAGAGAGTGTTAGTGTGCTGAAAAGGAAGCGCTGAAAAAAATTGTTAGTAGTTAGTCAGAACCTGCCAAGTAGCCATTTTGCATGTAACAGCTTTGGCTTCTACGATATTTTGATAGCCCATACTGGGCAACAATTTCCCCAACTTGTTCATCCATACCCATTCAACAAACGGAAAACACTTAAGCGCACTCGCCCCATCTGGATGACCGCCCGCTTTGCAAACGAGACTGACCGACAACCTAGTGAACGAGCACTTTCCCACAGTGTGGTACTGCGTGCATCCGTGAAGGAAAAAGTCAATCGTAAGCACACAAGTGGTTACATGTGGCGTCCTTGACAAGTAAAATAAAATGCTTACCAATGTCTGTTTGAAAAAAGAACCAACTTGTGAAAGGAAGGCAGGACAATATTTAGAAAAATGAGGAACAACATAGCTTACCTATGTCTGTTTGAAAAAAGAACCAACTTGTGAAAGGAAGGCAGGACAATATTTAGAAAAATGAGGAACAACATAGCTTACCTATGTCTTTTGAGAAAATAAGCAATTCATAAGAGAATGGGAGGACAATATTTAGAAAAATGAGGAACAACATAGCTTACCTATGTCTTTTGAGAAAATAAACACCTTGTTAAACAAAGGGAGGACAATATTTAGGAAAATGAGGAACGTCATAGTTTACCTATTGTTAGTTGTTAGTCAGAATCTGTCAAGTAGTCACTTTGCATGTATCAGCTTTGGCTTCTACGATATTTTGATAGCCCATACTGGGCAACAATTTCCCCAACTTGTTCATCCATACCCATTCAACAAACGGAAAACACTTAAGCGCACTCGCCCCATCTGGCTGACTGCCCGCTTTGCAAACGAGACTGACGGACAACCTAGGGAACGAGCACTTTCCCACAGTGTGGTACTACGTGCATCCGTGAAGGAAAAAGTCAATCGGAAGCAACCTAGTGATTACATGTAGTGTCCTTGACATGTAAAATAAAAAGCTTGCCAATGTCTGTTGAAAAATAACCACCTCGTAAAAGAAATGGAGGACAATACTTAGGAAAATGAGGAACGACATAGCTTACCTATGTCTTTTGAAAAATAACCACCTCGTAAAAGAAATGGAGGACAATACTTAGGAAAATGAGGAACGACATAGCTTACCTATGTCTTTTGAAAAATAACCACCTCGTAAAAGAAATGGAGGACAATATCTAGAAAAATGGGGAGCGACATAGCTTACTTAGGTATGTATTTTGAAAAGTTAAGCAATTAAGGCTGAAAGTTACCTTGCGTAGATGGAAGTTTGTCCCCCATGGCTGGAAGAAGACCCCAGCCAGTAGAAAATATAATCAATCGGTCAAAAAGTCTAAAACCGATGGAAAATATTCCCCACCGGCTCATAGGATGTTTTCCATTGGCTAAACCCTACCAGAAGTTTGTCTTTACCTGCTAAGTGTAGGAATGAAAATGTACAAACATGAACACATGAATTCAGGAATTATAAAAACGGTATGTCAAATATTACCAAAATATTTACATTTTCAATAATGCTTTCACCAAAAGGTATACTAACCTATGTCTTTTGGAAAAAGGCATATAAAGAAGTTATAAAAATTGGGAAAAGATGGAAAACAATATAGCTTACTCGTGTCTTTTGAAAATTAAGTGCATAAACAGTTTTAAATTCTAATACATAATTTGTAACAATATTCCAAGTTCATATAAGTTAATAATCATGAGTAGGCAATTATTATTCTATCGAAGTGTTCTAAACTATTTCAAAATCAAATAAGTACCTATATCAGTTTGCTGATAAATTATAAATCGGTTAATATTATTGTATAAAAATTATTTGTAAAAGATCCATAACATTTTAATTACAGTGTGTATATTTATTGCTAGTAGTAGTGAGAAATAAAGAAAGGATAATATTTTGGGAAATATAGGAAACAACATAGATCTCCTATGTCTTTGGAAAAAAATATTTTGGAAATAAATCAATACAGAATGGATTTTATAAAATAAGTAACCAATTGTACAATAACTAAAAAGTATATAGCTTACTGTATCAAAGATTATTCTTAATTATTTCAAAATCTAATAAGCGAGTACTCAGATTATTGATGAATTTTATATCAGTTAAACTTTTTGTATAAAAATTATTTGTAAAAGATCCAAAATATTTTAAATACAGTGTATTTATTGATTGCTAGTAATAGTGAGAAATAAAGAAAGGAAAATATTTTGGAAAACATATAGGAACCAACATAGATCTTCTATGTCTTTGGAAAAAAATATTTTGAAAATAAATCAATACAGAATGGATTTTATAAAATAAGTAACCAATTGTACAATAACTAAAAAGTATATAACTTACTGTATCAAAGATTATTCTTAACTATTTCAAAATCTAATAAGAGAGTACTCAGATTATTGATGAATTTTATATCAGTTAAACTTTTTGTATAAAAATTATTTGTAAAAGATCCAAAATATTTTAAATACAGTGTGTATATTTATTTATTGCTCGTACTTATAGTGGTAGTGAGAAATGAAGAGAGGATAATATTTTGGGAAAATACAACAAACAACATAGGTATCCTATGTCTTTGGAAATAAATAAATACAGACTATATTTTATAAAATAAGTAACCGACAATACGATAACTAAAAATATTCGAAAAGTATATAACTTACTCTATTTATGAATGTCTTAAACCATTTTAAAATCCAATTTGTTGATAAATTAAGAATCGGTTGAAATTTTTGTATGAAAATTATTTGTAAAAGTTCCATGATATTATAAAAACCTTTAAATACACTCTATTCATATATTGCTAGTAGATCTAGTAAAGAAAGGGTAATATATACGGGTAAAATATACAAAGCAACATAGTTACTTATGTCTTTTGAAAAAAAAATGGAAAATGAATAAATAGAGTATATATGTAGTGCTAGTAACTACCAAATAATAAAATACTGACTTACCTTATATAAAAAATTATAATCCTTGGAAATCATGACCAAATATTCGAACTGCACTTAGGTACACTATCGAAAAGTTCGAAGACACACACAGTTTCACTACCGAAAATAATTTCGAACAAAGGTACACTCCTGAAAATTCGAAAACACACTTATATTCCCGTAAATTAATAAAATACACTCCCGACACGACCGTCCGATTTAAAAATTCATTCGTTACTGAAAGCAATAAGATATTCATTAGTCACTCTATTACACATAAACAAGTATTTGTCATCGATGTGAATTCAATATACACTGGCCGCCCCATTTAAGAATATAAATATATATTTTAAAAAACGTTTTCTATTATTTTTGATATTTTCAATATACAGGGAAAGTAGAAAAGTTCTAAAAAAAATTCTTAAATCAATTTTTTTAGGATATTCTAAGAATTTACAAGAAAATAGTTATTGTGAATTCTATTTTCAGTATAATTTTGGCAGGCAGTGTATATTTCGACACAATTAACATGTATTAGAACGTGTATTTTACCTTCATATTTTTCTGCGATTAACGGAAAGAAGAAGAGACTAAGGAATATCTATTAACTTCTTCTTTTTCTTTAACAGGGGATAATTTACCTGGATTATACAGGAGAAATATTTTATTGTAGTATTGATGTATGTGTTCGAGGGGATATTTTACTTTAATTTGTTTCCCTGATTCACAAAATGAAGAAGCACTAAGGGATTTTGTTTAATTTCTTTTTTTTATTCTCTCAAGAATGTATAAAATGATGGCTTGTTGTGTGCTGATTTTTAAAAAAATATGTAAAGACAAGGTAAGTGAAGTACATGGATAAAAGTGTAACGCGCAAAATACCCTCTTGGGCTCCCCGACTAATGTGTGAATCAAAAACCAGAAGTATTCTGTTAAAGCATTCAGCATTACACAAATAATTGTTCAATATGACTGTATGTTTGGTTGCATATACCAAAATCTTTTATTAATAGAAAATCGTTCATTAATAGGGGTCATTAATGAATCATTTTTAGTACATTATAATTCTTGATAACCACAACTGTGTGTATGGTTGCCTTAATATTAAGTTAGCAGAGCCACCCCCTATAAAAAAAATTAAGAGCGCGACATTTGTTCTGTGCTCACGACAATTACATTTAGGTCATTCGAGAATTGTTCAGTACAATTCTGGATGGAAAAAATCATATTTAACCAAATTACAAGTGGGTATTACTGAGAAATCGGAAAATTTCTTTCATTACATCACACGGTGCATATATAGGAGAAAACCCTCGTTAAAACCCCACGACAAACACGTTTTGGTCATTTGACAATTGTTCAGATAAATTGTTATTGAAAAAATAATAAATCAACAAAGTTACATAAGTGTACTACTTAATGTTCTATCATTCAGCTTTGAAACATAATTTTTTTGCTTCTGGAAAATAGGAAGCTGCTTAAAAAAATTTGTAATCGTCAATAATGATATGGAAAACACGTAAAATATCAATATACTCATGTGCTGTTGCCAAAAAATACGAAATTCCTACAAAAACCAGGAATTTCCAAGAAAAACGTATATATATGCTAGACGGAATAGATTTTTTGCGTTTTTTTTACGTCAGATGGATTTCGACAATTACTCGACAATTATTCGTAATAATTTTGATCCATTTTAATATTTATTTATGGGTGGCACTGCTAACTTAATATTAAGTTAGCAGAGCCACCTCTTATAAAAAAAACTAAGAGCGCGACAAATTTTTTACGTTCACGACAAATTCTCGACAATTATTCGACAATTATTGGAATAGGTTTCATCGATTTATTTGCAAGTGGCTCTGCTAACTTTATAGGGGTGAAAATACCCAGAAATGCATCTGATGTTCTCAAAAAGAGTACTCATTATTTATATTTCACAATATTTTATAAGTTTTACAAAAAACTGAGACCCGACCGGTTTCGATGTTTATACATCATTTTCAAGGGGTGGAATGAAAACATTGTTTATTATGTAACTAAGAAAATGGAAGGAATACTTTTAGGGTAGGATAGTAATAGTTACATAATAAACAATGTTTTCATTCCACCCCTTGAAAATGATGTATAAACATCGAAACCGGTCGGGTCTCTAAGTTTTTTGTAAAACTTATAAAATATTGTGAAATAAAAATAATGAGTATTTTTAAACATTGATATGTATGAATTTTACAGTGTAAGGGTTGAAACTATCAATTCACTCAAAAAGAGGTCAATTGCAAATTTAATTATGACTGAATTCGTCTTAAGATATAAAGATGCTTTCCGTTTACTTTTTTTACTTTATAATATCCGGTTGACATTAATTTAATTTCATCTTGTTTTTAATATTCATATTATATAGTGTGGATTTAAACTAACATTTACTTATTATTTAAAATTATCTGTCATTATGTTTATATTATTATTATTTCTCCAGCTTATATATCTGTATTTAGCACAATCACTTCAAAATATGCCGTATAATTGATTTTAATTATAGAATACCTACCTACAAATATTATCATGCTTTTATAATTTGTCCTTCATCACTACAAACTTACGTACGCTTGAATTCGTGTTAAACATGATTAGAACACAATTAAATTAAATACAATTACAAAAATTAATGTTATCAAATTCACCTTTGTGCTTTCTTTACAGTCAGCGTGTCTGCGACAACAATACCTATCTATGTTAAACAATATTATTGTTATCATAACCTCTCAAATCCAGTAGTGCAGCTTAAATTGCTCCATAGATAATTGCACTAGTGGTCAGTGACAGGGTTGCCAACATTACGATGTACTATTTGTACTATGTACGATAAACAATTTTTGAAAAATTGATGGCTGAAAAAACAATTTCTTTTCAATTTATTACGTACATCTTTTTTGTGCGTTCAAAAGCATAAAAAAATCCAAGTTCGTGTGCTCTACGTTGTGCTTGCCAGCTGCATCGCAAACTCCACCGGTATTTATTCGATATATTTTCAATTAGGAACATTTATATTCCATCGTAAAATTTCAATGTTTGGTACCTACACTTGAACATGTTCAGACTAAGTAAAATATTTATGACAAAGCTGCGTTGTCGCCTTTACTAGAAAATAGTTGAAGCTTTTATTTGTTATTCCCTGTATGCTCATTTTTCCAATTCCCGTTTTATCATTTTGGAGATACACTAAATTTATTTATTCACTAAGCATTCTATCTTTTTAAGGAAATAGATGATCTTCTAACAAGACTAAACAATATTCGAGGATTCACTCCTTCTCTAAAAGAAACCCAAACTCAGTACGGTTTGAATAAACATGTTGTTAATGTACTGATTAATTTCGTAAAAGAAAGCTACAACTTTACAGAACGTCTTTCTTATCTAAACCAGTTTCCTCAATATACCACAAAAGTCCAAGGTAACCTTTACAATATCTTCTGTCTTGGTATTTTTAATATAAAAGTTATTAACGGGTTTTTAGGTCTAAATATTCACTTTGTCCACATAAAATCTAAAAATAAAGGAATGGTACCGACTGTACCGATACTATTACTTCATGGTTGGCCCAGCTCGGTTAGAGAGTTTTATGAATCTATTGCTTTATTTAAATCAGAAGAATATCAAAATGAAATCTCATATGAATTAGTTATACCTTCTCTTATTGGATTTGGGTGAGTAATTTTTACTTTTCGATCTTAAGAATCTTACTGACAGTATTGATGAGTCTTTTCGTAAACGAAATATCGGCATCTGCGGTGCAATTGAAGTTGCCTACCTCTAAATTCCTAATTTTTGTTTGTAACACTTACTAGATTCGTTCGTAGTTTAATCAAAAACTTTTGGAAATACTGTCATCAAACGATTTTATACACTGCACATGAATCGTCCAGACTCTTTAACAGTTTGAGATTGCACCACAAACAAATCTATTATCATGTGTCGTTTGTTTTTGCTACAACCACGGAACTAAAAACTAGTTCAATGTTTAGGCTAACGAAATAGATAAATTCCCCACTTAACATATTCCCCATGTAAGGAATTTGAATTTATATCATTGTATGTTATGATATGTTTGTAGATATTCTGATGGACCAATCAAACCAGGTTTTCGACTGGCTCATGCAGCAAATATAATGAAACTCTTGATGAATCGTCTAGGTTATAAAAGATTTGTAGTGCATGGTAGTGATTGGGGTGCCCTCACAATCACCGCTCTAGCTACACTGTATCCGGATTCAGTCATAGGATTTCATTCAAATTTTTGTATATCTTTAAGGACTATAACCCTTACTAAAACCTTTATTGGATCATTATGGCCCAGTGCTGTAATTGATGAGAAATATAGGAAAAACATGTATCCTCTAATTGGCGGATTCATGAGATTCCTTATGGCTGAAGCTGGATATTTTCATCTGATGGGTACCAAACCAGATACTATAGGTGATATTTTAAATATTTATTTGTTCATAAATTCTAAAGTTTACTTTAATTAGACTGTTAAAGCGCTTCAACTTTTACAGAGTTACTTTAATCTCAGATCAAATAACTGACCAATCTTTCAACCATACATTTCTCGATTTTAAATCATGAATTTTTGATTTTTTTGACGAGCTCTTTTTGACATTTACCATCTACTTTATTTGCAGGGCACATATTAGATAACGACCCGGTTGGTTTAATAACATACATGTTTGAAAAACTATCTGTTGGTAAAGATAAGTTTAACATTTATTCAGACACAGCAGGATTAGAACTTTTCGATTTGACGACAGTTATGGATTCAATTTTATTTTATTATTGGTTTCCGCACAAAGCAACAACTGCTGCTAGATTTTATAGTGAAAATGTCAGTGTGGAAGGACTTTTAGCCGGGTTACATAAGTAAATAAATTACTTTTTAATTTCATTCTGTTATATCCACCATCTTCCAGTGTCAGTAGCGGAGAGTACCTACAATCTCGTGAACCTTGCATAGCATACACACTTTACTCTCATGTGCTCGAGCAGTTCTGAGAAACTCTAGTGCACGTTGAGTGTGTTCAACTGCACCGGTTTGCATCGAGCTCTTTTAGGATATCATCCATCATATTTACTTTTACCTTTTTTGATAACATTTCGGTACATTTTTTCAGTATTCCTATAAGTTCCAACGTTGCTTGCGGATGTGCCTTTTTTGAAAATGAATTTGTTTACCAACCCGAGAGTTTTCTTCGAGACAAATACCGAAATTTAATTCAATATAATATTTATCCTGCAGCTGGCCATTTTGCAGCTATAGAAGCTAACGAAGTATTAACCAAAGATATTATTTATTTTGTAAAGAAACTCCACGAATCGAATTTATTGTGATATTTTAGAAAAATATATCTTTTTTAAGTTTTTTTTTTTTTCAAACAATTACCTACCTTTTGATTAGTTCTTTGTGAAAATACAAAATATTTCAAGGGGCTCAAAATTTTATACAAAAATATGGAAGGAGAATCAAGTCTTATACGTAAATGTTAAACATTAAAATGATGGCCCCACTTGCCATGCGCTGTGGTCAAAAAGGTAATTCTAGACGGCCCTGTAATTACATAATAAAATAAAACCAAATAAAAACAATTCAACATCAATTTTTATATAACTAATAAAATTTGTCCACAGTATAATAATTAATAAAAAATTTAATTTCTAATAGCATCTACTCTAGTTAAACCAACGTCTTACTCTTTTGAGTACGGAATCATCAGGAATCGAAGGAAGTTCGGTATTTTCAATTTTTCCCACACATTCTTGAATGGTACAGCTGCATTTTGATGGTACTAATATTTTCTTTTCAATTTTCCTTCCATCCAGACATTCCAATTCGATTTTTAAATCTTTATGTTCAATACCCCGACAACAAGAACATTTTGACTCCATACTTCCCGATTCTAAAACAAAGTGGATATTTATAGATATTTAGTTTCTTGAAATTATTAGTCTAGTTACAATCCAGTTTTTAAACGATCGATACTTACTGGCGTTAAAGGTAGTTGCAGAATCACAGCTTCCCACGCATTCTGTAAAGTTTTTAATTGGATGTTTATTCGTACATTCTGATACTTTTACAATTCCAATCGTTTGTTTTTCTGGTTTTTCTACTGCCATACATTTCACTGAAACAAAAAGTACAGTCTCAGCAATAGAAGTGCAAACAACTACAAATTTCCAATTTTGCTGCTACTTAACAAAAACAACCGAACAAGCTTAAGAAACATTCTAAATCGCACATGTAAATTTTAATAAGTTGTAAAATTTCTGTATCTACAGTTGCAGTAGGATATGTTATTACCTTCAAAAACCACAATAATGTGTGATAAAGTTTAATACATTTTTTTAATAAAAATAAGTCTGGTAAAGGTAAATTATCCAAAATAGAATAATCATCAATTACCTTGAGCTTCACTTGTAGCGTTACAGAATTGACAGCACCCATTGATGACTACGTCTTTTGGATCACAAGATGGATCCAGCGGAGGACAAGTTTCTTGATTGGTAACTATGGTAAATTGATCTCCCATTCTTTCGCAGCTGAATGTTGTGCAGCCATCTAGTGATTTCCAAGTATCGCCTTCTTCTCTTACCTCTCCCTCGACAACACAAGAATCTTGAACGCAGTCACCACAACAACTGGTTTCGGATTTTTGATATTTCCAGCCCTACAGTTTTAAATTTCATCTAATATTATTTTGTTACTTTCTACACAAATTTTTACACACAAAGCAGGCTTTTTCTTAATTCTTTTGATAACTGTTGGAAAAGTAATGCGAAAAGTACACGCTATGGCACTTTTCCGCACCGAAATGTCAAACAAAGCTATACCTATGACCTGTCAACTTTTTTTGACAATTCAACATATTCATTATACTTAGTGAATTTCTGGGTGTAAAAATTTTAAATTTAAAACAAAAATAAGTAAATTATTTATTTATTCATTGTTCACTATTAAACATACACTCAACTGATTTTTCTACATTAAATTTTCATTGTGTATGTTCTTTCTGTTCAAAGTTTTAATAAAATACCGATATAAATGTCTGTTTTTATTTCATTAATAAATGTGGTTGTAGAGAGAATATTGTACGCAAATCACTTTTCCCACTCGCTAGATTTGCGCTCGTGGGAAAAGTGACGCTTTGCGCACTAATTTTACAAACTACTATTATTGTTTCCGGGGTCAATGTTTGAATTTGCCCAGTAGATTAATTTTTTTTTACTTCTTCTGTGATATGTGAAATCTAAAGGATGTTTTTCATTTCAACCTCTTTCCGTTCATACTGATTGTATTTAAATTTATCTCTGAGATGTTGATTACAAAGTGTGCTATCACTGGATTACACCCTAATAGCCTCAATTATTGTATTTAAGAAAGTTATTTACCTTTTCACATTCAGTTTTACACGTATGCAAGATTTCTTTGACAACCAGATCGTTTTTACCTTTATCATAACATGTAAACGTCTTACATTTGTCAGTAGGTGACTGCCAAGATTCTCCAATCTGAAAATAATGGTTACTTACAAACACTTTCTCAATAGCATTGAGATTCCCCAAATAATTACCCCCCAAGGTAGTTACAGTTTCTTACCTTAACTACATGGTTATGAACTTTACAAGCTTTTAGAATTTGTTTTTCACAGCATTCACCCTCAATTGGTTTTATTTCAATAACGAAGTTCTTGAATGTTTCTTCCGGTATCTCAGGACAAGTAGTGATAATAGATTTGACTTGCACCTTAAAAAATAAACATTATAAAGCTCCTCTAATATATATTTACGATTGGAAACTGCCTTTTGGCATTTGTTCATTTATCTTCAATATAAGTTATCATATTTTTAACTTACTGATCCTTCTACATCTGTACAAACGTTGCTAGTGCAAAAATCTTCCGACGACCATTCTTTTCCAATTTCATATATCTCACCATCGACAATACAGGCAGTTTGTTTACAAGATCCACAGCATTTCTTAGATTCTCGAGTTGGCTCTACATATTCAAAGCCGATATCACATTTTTTCGTACAATGTTTAATTGAGTTTTGTTTTTGTGCATAGCCATTGGTTGAATTGATACACATCATAGTTTTACAGAAATTATCGTCCTTTACCCAAGATTCTCCTATTTGCAAAATTTTATCTGCGAAGTAAAAGTTATTGTTAAATCTCTCCAAAAGTAAAGAGGTTCCACAAGGATGCCTGTTGTTACCTCTCTTTGTTAACATTTATATTTGAAAGTATAATACATCAGAAGTGAAAATAAACAATCTTTTGTATGTTTATGATTCTATAATTATATTATTGACATCAATAACTTACCCTCATATTTGCAAGCAGTTCTTGAATAAGTAGGACAACATTCTTGGTAGTGATTTTCAGTAATTAATTCATAATCTTCAAAATCTGCACTTTGTTCCATAGTTGGACATACTGCTATTTCACAACTTGACATGTAAGCACCTAGAAAGAAAATAAGTTATATGAAAATGAAAAGACATTTTTTATTTTAATTCAACAAAGAATAGAATTATTATTATCGATGCCGATCAAGGTAAGTAATATGCAATTTTCCAAAGCAAACAATTTTTAATAAACGTTTTGTACTTACCGTTCTCCTTGGAGTAAATACATGTACATTCCCGGCAAGGACCATCTTGCCAAGTATCGTTAACATCCTTGAGCGATTTTTGTTTTTCTAAATCGGATAAAGGTCGTTCTCCACCGTCTACGGCATCTGTGTATTCGGTAGTAACGATACACTGGTCGGGAGCTATACAAGAGTACTTTGGACAACATTTATCTTTTTCTTGGTCTACTTTTAGAGAATAGAATTCAGGACATGAATCAGCTTTAGGACATATTTCCTTTTTGCAAATTAGGTTAACAATTGGGCAACAACTACTATTTGAGTCGATTTCTCTGATATAACCTAAAATATTTGAAAGATAAAATGGGGATCAGTTTTTAGAAGGAATTATAAAATACTAACCTGGTTCTAGTTTAGCTGGTGCAGTAATATCAACATCAACACATTCATCTTTCGGTTTACATTCGCAAACATAACTTGGACAACCAAATGGATTGGTTTGCAACTTGGTAACTTGGTCTTTACCGCAAACCAACATTTGTGGGGGTTCACAGGTCGGAGTTAGGGTCGGTTGAGGAGCTGTGAAGGAAAACATAAATAGATACTTCCCCAAAATGTATCTTTAACGTACTTACCACAAGTGTATTTATCACAACATTCATCAGGATTTGTTGGAACCTTAACAGCGGTGTATCCTCTTTCGCAAAGGTCGGACGGATTAGGACACTGCTGTGTATCGCATTTCAAGTTGGTGTCTTCACATCTACATTTCGTACATTTATCCTTATTCCATTCATCTCCTGGATGATGTCCTTCATTATCGCAAGTGATGCATTCTTTTGGAGTAACACATGTGCCATTCAATAAAACCTTAAATTATTTAGATGTATATTAAATATTAAACTCGCATAATTACATCAAACGTTATTATTACCTTTCCTTTTGGACAGAAACATCCTTCAATAAAGCTATTTTTAGTATTTAGTGTTTCACCAGCACCTTGGATACTTTCACAAGTTTCTGGATCGGCAGGGCCGCAAGGCGAGTAGAACAAACCAGCAGGACAATCCGGTGCTGGACAAAGATGGTTTCTCCATGAAACGCAAAATCCTATTTTTGCACATTCCTTAGCGTATTGTTCCAAAGCTTCGCAGGAGTCTGTCGGATCACCTTCACACGTGTCTTTATGACACCATTCCAAGAACGGATATGGATCTATGAGATTAGCGCACTGAAACAATATTTTTATTAATTGTAATAATAGTATAGATAAATTTGGTCTCTTCCTCCGCGACGTCTTCAGATCTATTATAATCTTCTCAATCTAGATTACAATCTCCATCCCGACTCCTCTAGAGGTTAACCCCGTTAGCTTTAAGTGCCTCTTAAGCTAACAATTCTCTGTGAGCATGTCTACTACGGAATTTTGCAATAAATAAGGTTACGTACCTGCCCAAATTTGTTCTCATCTACTAATTGGCTGCAAGGATCGATTTGACCAGGTAGTAATATACATTTTTCCTCTTCTGCTTCTTCTTCTGGAGGTGCACATAGTTCTTTGATTTGTCCGCCGGGGAGTTCTTCGTACAGCCAACTAAGTCCAAAGTCTTTATCATCTTTGGCTTCCTTGCCCTCAGGTGTTTTATAGTCGTCCTTATCGTTACCGTTGCAATTTCCACATATACCTTCCAATCTATTTCCAAAAGTGTAGGATGGAACTCTTACACTTATTGCAAGACTCGGGTAGAGAATGAATACCTATAAAAGACAAAGTTATAACTCACAATAATTACCGAAACATAATCGATAACTTACTTCAACTTGTATGTCAGGTAAAATCATTCTTAAGTCCTTTCCTTCGTTTTTGACATCTATTAATGGTGCAACTTCGGCGAGATCGTTGATGGCTTCTCCATCGACGATCAGTTTTAATTTCGATCCCAACTGATCTTTTAGAACGTGGATTTTGTGGCCTTCGTAGAGGACTGTAATTTTTCCAATACAGTTTTCTGACTTGTGATTTTTATTGGAATTCGTTTTCGAACATGGAGCGTTTGTTATTAAAACCTGAAAGTAAATGTTTAGTTATTCATCCTAAAAATCAGTGCTATTATTATAAATCGGCTACCTGGAATTTGTGTTTCTTGTTAAGGGTAGAAGAAACATCCCTTGACATCACATATACGCAATTTCCATTGACAGTAAATTGGTTTTCGTCGTAAGTAGTATAAGTAAGGTGGGGCTCTAAGTCGCATTGACAATTTCTACAATCTGAAGGTTGAATACAGTCATCACCACTTCTAACATATCCAGGTGGACAATAACATCCAGGGAAACACATATCGCCGATTTTTGGACAAGCTCGTGGATCTGATATTGTATCACAGCTTGGTTCGCATCTTCTTTGATAGCAATCTTGGTATATCAATGGGGCTTCGCAAGGAGCAGCTGGAAAAAATATTTAAAAAAATATTAAAATTTGGTAATTGTTCCAGAAAATATACTTACGGCAATTTTGTTCCAGTCTCCAGTTGGATACGTCAAGACTTGGATCAGCTGAAAGACAGTCAGCTACGAAATTTTGAAGAGCATCACATTTACAGCGTTCATCTTCTTTTTCATCTCCCGCTGATCGTTCCAAGCAAGTACAAGTAGACTCTAAACATTGGGATAAGAATGATTCGATGTCGAGTACATAACCACATTTGAGTAATGTTCTTTGCCTGTGAAAAAACTGTGTTAAGAATCTGTAGTCTATTTAAAAAAAATAATAATACTTACTTCACTTTGTTACACATTGACCAAGCTTTGTTTTGCATTTCAATTGGACAAGCTTTGGCTTCACAGATGTCTGGTTGATCGTGTGATAGAGCCCAACTATCACCGAAGTCAGCAGTAGTCTTAGCTAAGCTACCATCGGGTCTTCTCTTTTCACCTTCTGCTTCCCCATCAAAGTATCCGCACAAACCATCAACCTAATAATAGAATCAACTGTCATTAACCAGTTCTCCGGACTACAAAAGGAAGTCGAGAAGGAAGGAGTGCGGATCGGCAAAAGAGGAAGTGAACTGACACGGATACACGACATGCCGAGTAAGCACCAAGTGAGGAGAGCATCCACCAATGGATAAACAACCAGGCGTTGCGCTGGTGGCATAAAACCCCAGGACAAAGGCACGCTAAACTATTCCTTAAAAGCACTTCGGTCAAACTGTCACGCGACCTACTATGTCAAAGTCGAGAAACGACGAGGATGGTGGTGGGCTGAGGAAGCATATGCACACAATTGGCCTAGCAGATGACAGCCTATGTATGTAGGTTTTGCCTGGAAGAAGACGGAACCGCTGAGCACATATTCTGTGAGTGCGAAGGCCTAGTAAGGGTGCGGTTTCATCTATTCGGAGAAGAAAAACCGAGGGCAGAGAGCTACGCAAGGGAGGCGGTATCCAGGCTAATAGATCTAATAAAAAGAATAAAGCTAGATATCCAGCTCTAAAAATAGGGAGGACCACAATAGATCTGCATAGGACGCAGTGGGATAGCACCAAGTGCGGAGGACCACCCCGTTCCAACAAATGCCCAAAACCCGAACAACAACGATGAGGCTACATCGAATGAAATGAGAAATGGTCGAAGATTCTTTCTAGAAGGAAGGGACGTACCCAGTAGAATTTGTGTGGGATGAATATATGTTCTTTTCATTCCTTTTAATAACATCCTTATATATAATGAAGACACAATATTTACCAAAGGATAACTATATATTTCCTCACCTTCTCAAACAACTCTTGATCAACTCCAATCCTCACATCTCCTTCGTGGTTATAAATCACCCAGAAACCGTATTTTATTGATGTAAATACGACAGTGTTACCAATTTGTTGTATATCAAAGTCATTTTGTGTTTCGGCCAATTGTACTGCTTGATTGAGTGTATAAGTGTATCCATCGAAGTCGATAGTGAAGTCGGGATGAATAACGAACTGCTCCCAATCTTGTTGGATGATGAGTTCTTTAGAACAGACTACGGTGCACGTTTTTTTCACTAAAACCAAAAAGAAATTAACACCAAGATTACAATAAAGTATTATTACAGTTTCCTGTAATATTTTCGTATTTAATAAAGCTGCAGGGAGTTGGGATTGGACCGGAGTCACTGGTTAAAATGTTAGAACTGCTACATTAGTTCTTTTCTCCAAATTCTTCACTTCCAAAGATGATAATGGGATACAGGAATAAAAGATAAAAATGTGTTTTCAAAATAAATGTACTTACATGATATTTCCCAATTGTCGTATTCCTTATCTCTGACCAAAACATGATTGCAAATGTCATATGAGTATTCGACGTTGTCAAAGGTGCGGAAGATCTTTCCGTTAACCTTGCAAACTGGATCCGGTTTGGGTACAGCTTCGCAATGGAAGGTTGGACAGAAGCTGTCGGTGTCATCAAGAACTGGAATCAATTGATCTGGACATGATTCTTCAGGACATAAGTCTAGCGATTTCAACTCGCTCTCATTTTCACGTTCTGGAAAACTAGGCACGCAAATGTATGTTTTGCAAACTTTTTCTGTTGCTTTTTCCAATTTCGCTGGTTGAGGCAGATTCCATTTTTTAGTTTCTAAAACAAAAAATATTTTTCCAGTGAGGCGCTGAGTCACTCTTTTGCGGTATCAGTTCCAATGTTATATGATTGTGACCATTGAAAAGTGGGGTTAAAACAATCAAATAAACTACTGGGGAAATTACAAACATGTGAGCACAAATGAATAGATAAGCCAAAGTAAGATGATAGATGACAAAAACCTGAAACTAGTGTTGTAAGAAGAATGTAGATTCCGTAGAAGAGAAGAAACCTCTATTCACATACTTACTGAAACTGAATCCTAGGGCACAACACCCATTTTTGAAAAGACGGGAATCTACTAACAAAGAGTAGAAGAAGAACACCCAGGTGACTACTGGATAGAAGAGGGACACTTACATAAACTGCGGATAATCTTAAATTCCTTCAGGAAATATGTATAGAGAAACTAGTAGATTGTGAGACTTTTCTCATGAAGTAATTGAGAGAATGAGGCGGAATAGATCTTTTAGGTCTCGGAGAATGTTGCCCTAGTATACATCAATACATCCTACTTACCTAATTTTGATTTTTGAGTTACTTTTCTACCCCCTTTTCTACCAGAAGTTTTGGTATTACTGTTTCTTATCATTGGCGACAAGTATTTATTCTTAGATTTCTTGTTAGTTTGTTTCAAAACCTTCTTTAATCCAGGAGGGCATACAATTGTCGGACAAGCTTCCTCTGAAAATACAAATTTATACACGGTTTAAATATTAACAGCAATCCATCTCCCAATGTCAGAAAAAAACATTTGTTTTTAATATTAACAAAACTGTAGAGAATGTAATTTACCTGCATGTGTCGTCGTTTGCTGTGTTGTAGTAGATGTTGGGAGCTTAGTGGTAGAAAATAAAGTAGACTGGGAATATATTTCTACTTCACTTGGTATTGTTTCAGTTGTTGTCATTTCCTCAGTAGTAGACTGGATTTCTTCAGTAGTAGATGTTGCACAGTTAACTTCATCATCAGGACAATCTTCAACGCCATTGCACCACAACGTAGAGTTAATACAAATGTTACTTGTTGGACATAAAGTAGTTCCTTCTTGGCATGGTTGGCAGTTACAGGCGCACGTTGTGGTGACGGTACTTTGTAAGCCCTTAAATTGAAAATATTGTAGGAAACTGTTAATTTGAAAGTACAAACTTAATATTTGGAAGAATTTTAAGTATAAAACTAACCTCTGAACAAGGCTCGCATTTCTTTGGCGTACAATGTTCGACACCTCCAAGTTTACAAACACATTCTGAACAATCCTCTTTTTCAAAAATGCCACCAATCGGATATCTGGAAATAAAAAGATCACATACTCTTACTGGAATGAAATGGTACTAAAGTCTAAACTACATTGGTGCTTGTTTTTGTACTAACAGCTGAAATGAATTAATAGTTTTATTATTTACCTCAATACACCAACAAGACAAGGGCAATCAGATCGAGAAACACATTTTTCTCCGTCCCAATATTGTGTTTGGAAACATTTACAAATATCCAGTTCTAAATTCTTCTCAGCAACTCCAGGACAATAGTTACATTCATATGCAAATGTGACACTGGTTGTGGTAGATTCTGTAGTAGATTCTGTAGCTTGATAAAAGAAAACAAAATATAAGTCCTGTAGGACTATAAAGGACTATAAATAAAATACTTACGATAAGGTAAGTAACAACCGCGAATCTCAACTCTTAACTGAATATTTTTTTTCCATTTCTTGGGAATTATCTTTAAATATTGTGCTCGAATAGGTAATTCGAATCTATTTATTTGAGGTAAATCAGATTCGTAATTTCCCGGAAATATTCGTTCCTTTTGTTCGTACAAAATCGGATTCCAGTTTGTCCCATCATGAGAATATTCAACTGTATAACTTTCCACCCATCCTTTCGGTCCTCCTTTCGTTTCTATACCGGTCAGTTCTCTGGGCTCCAAGAAATTAAACTGAAAAAAATAATATATAGTTTCTGATAATTTTTTAATATTTATCAATAATTTCTTACCACAACTGATTCAGTGGGTGAATTAAGAAGTGGCTGCCAAGCAGAATTGCTGCTGAGTTTGAGATCAGCCTTGTCATGCTGAGAATCTTTAGAAGAACTAACAGTTATCTGAGACAAAGACATCTCACTGTTATCCAGACCAAGTGGATCGTTGCAACGTTCAGGAGCTGCTGTTGTTGATACCTAAAATAACAATAAGGCGCACATAGACTTCTCCAACACATCATAGAGGTAATAGGATTAGGCAGTTGTTTTTGGTCGCAAACATTCAAAACTTACAATAATTGTTGTAGTTTTAATAGTAGTTGTAGAAGCTGAAGTTACTTCAGCACATCCAATAAGTTCTACCCTAAGAGATATTCCATTATTCCACGTTTTTGGGTTGATACGTAATTTAGAAGCTTCTATAGGTTCATCAAAGTATTGTTTCACTTCAGTTGTTGCATCGGTAGAACCTCTAAAGATCTAAAACAATATAATTTAATAAACTGTTGTAATATTATTTAGTAATTTTACCGTTGGCTCATTGGTGCTCTTGTCAATAATATAATAGAAATTATACCCATCTGGACTGTATAAGATTCTGTAACTCGTCACATATTCATCATATAACGGACTTCCTTTAATAGTGACTCCATAGACAGGTTCTTGTTTGCCTAAATCAATTTCCAGATATTGATTTTCATCTGTGTCTTCTGGTGCCCAGCTTCCTCCTAATTAAAAATAATCTTTCGTTTATCACAGTATTGAAAATAGGGTATGCTATTATTTACCGGAAGTTTCACTAACTTCACTGTTAAGTCTTGCGTTGCTAGGTGAGAAAATATCTGCCAAAACACTGCTGGCTGTAAAAGCATCATCTGGTAATGGAGGATCACCTTCGATGAGTGACGTAAGTCTAATAAATAGTGAAAAATTAATTATAAGGTTGAGATGCAGCTACAAGATCATTATTTACCTGTCTTTAGGACATTTTTCAGGTGGTGTAACAGTTGGTGTTGGATAAGGTGTTGTTTTGGTAACCAACACCTTACCGTGAGCAACAGTTGGTTCGTATTTGTTGATAAATTCTTTTTCTGTAGGGGCAGAAGCACTGCTAGGTTTTTTACTAGTATGAGAGGTGATGGCAACTTTCTTGGTACTAGGAGTTTCCTCCACTTCAGTTAATTCTGTAGGGGCAGAAGCACTGCTAGGTTTTTTACTAGTATGAGAGGTGATGGCAACTTTCTTGGTACTAGGAGTTTCCTCCACTTCAGTTAATTCTGTAGGGGCAGAAGCACTGCTAGGTTTTTTACTAGTATGAGAGGTGATGGCAACTTTCTTGGTACTAGGAGTTTCCTCCACTTCAGTTAATTCTGTAGGGGCAGAAGCACTGCTAGGTTTTTTACTAGTATGAGAGGTGATGGCAACTTTCTTGGTACTAGGAGTTTCCTCCACTTCAGTTAATTCTGTAGGGGCAGAAGCACTTGTAGGCTTTTTTCGAGCATAAGTAGTGGATGATACTGCTTTCGTGCTTGTAGTTTCTTCTACAGTTGTGCAAGTATCTTCTTGACAGGTAACTGCATTGTTAATACATTGACATTTTTTACAAGCTTCTTTGTCCTCGAATACCTTACCAGGCTGAAAGTTAATGGAATAAAATAATTTAAAGGTGTGAGACTCTCACTATCATATTACCTTCATTGGTTTGCCTTCTTCATTAACACACATACACATGGCAGTATTTACGCAGGTATTTTCATTCAACCAAGCAGATCCTGCTGGACAATTTTTATCTCTAATAGCTGAAACACATCCAGCTTCGCATGTAGTTGCTCCTTTACACAAACCTTGTCTTTTAACTAAAAAGTCATAATAGCGACATAGTTGTTTACATTTTATGGCACATTTATCATACACAGTACCAGGAGCACATGTTGCTGTAACAAAAAAATAACATAAAAAATATATTTAAAGTCAATTGTACAAAGTATACATACGTATCTGTTCGACACCATATTCAGTAATACCTGAAAATTACAAGTCGACATTAGTTTTCAACAAAAAATATTCTTATAAAATTATTCTTACATGACGATTTGACTTCCTCAACGCTCTTTGGCCAGTCACAAGTTTTTTTGATCGGATGATAAAGAGTACCTTCAGCGCAAGTCATTTTAACCCATTTATTTCCACGTAAATCTGAAGTACAAACGTAGTAAACTGAACAATTTTTTAAATCTTCTTTCATGTCACTCAAGAAGCAAGGTGGTTCACCAGTAACAACCTGTATAGGCATCTGTGTAGTTGTTGTTGCTTCTATAACGGTAAAATAGCGATTATTTAATATGTCGCCAACAAGCAACATGTATACTTACCGCACTGGCACTTAACGCGCACTTCAAAGTCTGGACACTCCTTGTTCTTTTCAGATGACTTACAAATAAGACCCTTTTCTAGAGAACATTCTACGTCTAAGCCAGTTTCTTTGGCAGGAATGTGATCTTTTACAGTACGACATTCTATATCGACCATCATGTCTTTGTTACATTTCGCTGAGTCTTTCAATTGGGCCTAAAACAGAAAGAAACATTTATTAAATGCCAAGATTTTAGCAAGCAAGATAGCTATTGGATCTAGTTCTTTCAAGTGTTCACCAAGACAAAACCTTTTCCTTGAATATGAAATTTTTCTTCTTTGTATATGTTTGTTACTTACCAGCACTAATGAAGAAGGTACCGGTTCTGTTTCTTCTTTTCTTATTTGTTCCTTATCAGTTGTAACTTCTTGGTTTATCCATGTAGTCCAGCCGGCGTCACATTGAAGTTCCTGCTCCATAGCAAGAGTGGTTAAAGTGGTAGGTATTGTTGTAGATGTACAAGGCTTTCCACTGTAAATTTAATTTAATGAGCGAGAGTAATGAAAGACAATCTAAATGTTAACTACTAACCTGCACTTCTTTTCTTCTCTAGAGCAGTAACAAGTGTGACAATCATCTTCTTCCATTTTGTCACCTTCGTAATAGGTAATCCCATCTACAACTAGACACGTAGGTCGGCATTTTTCTACAGGAACGCATTCGTTGTGGGATACATTTCTGTATACGTAACCGGTAGGACAACGTTTAGGAGCACATCCTTCTATACAACTATCTTCACCGCAAGTTTTGGAATATTTTTTGTTGGTAAGAAGATTGTCGCAAGTTTCTTCTGGACAAGTTGAAATGCATGGATTGTATGTAGTGCATCTTTCATCGCATTGCATAGCTGAAAAATGTGTATTGTATCTTGTAAAAAGGTGATTTTAATATAAGAAGGTACCTGGAGGATAAATGAAATAATACTTACGACAAAATTCAGGTGTTCTCCACTTAATGGCAACTCCTCTGTTGTTACATTCTTGAGCGTAAGCTGCTAAAGCTGTACACATACATTCACAATCGCCGCCTTGATCACAAGCACAACTATCGAAAATACATTTTTCGAAGAAATAGTCTACCGGAACTTCAGAGTGGCAAGCCGCGAACGTTTGTGTTTTTAACACTCCACATTCTTTGGTGGCCCATACTTTACGGTCTGGCCTGAGAGAACAAGTGTCCTGGAAGAGTACCAAATAATTAAGCGATTTACGTAACTAACGCTAATGGTTTTACCTTAATTTCTGGTGCTTCGCCGCAATAGGATTGGAGTCTCCAAGAGTCACCGAAAATGTTAGCAGATACTTCAGCAAGACCTCCTGATGGTGTTTGGAAATCATCTATTTCGTCATCGTTGTAGTTACCACATAAACCTTTAGTCTGGAATGCAATGATAAGTATTGACTAAAGGTTTAAACACAACCTTATTTCCTTATAGACGCGACTTCCAAAAGGTTATAATATCGCTCAGAAAATATAAATCAAAGCAATTTTGATAGACTTACCTGCCCTTTCCATCTTGGATCTAGTCTCACGTACACTCTGGTTCCCCTGTCCCAATGAATCACCAAGCCTAAATCTGGAGCTTCAACGATAACAAACAAACTCTTTTCTCTGATAGTTATATGCTTGAACGCCTTAAGACCTGGTACAGGCTTATCTTTTTCCAAAGTAAGAATATCCGATCCATCTCCTGAAGTAACTTTTATAGTTACCGATTTGAAGCAAGCTGTACCCAAAGTACCACAAGGTACATTCTAAAAATATCATTCATCTTTGTTTAGTAAAAAAGTCCAAGTAAATTAAAATGACACTTACTTGTACAGAAACGTGGAAAGAATTTGAATTCAAACTCCCTTTAGCGAAAACGTAATCACATTCTCCCTGGTAATCGAAACGCTTTCCATCGAAAGTTTTGTAATGCGAATCTCCCCATGCGCTACATTCAGCTGCACATTGTCGATCGGTGCAACTCCATTTTCCATTCTTACAAGAGCTGCGTAAAAATATTATTATTTTAACTGCAATTCCCTATAATCACTCCGATTTATGCTTATGTATATGCTAATACTTACCAAGTATTACAGCCACTTTGGACGACTGAACCTTCTTTATAACTTTTACTAGCGTGATGACAAGGACATTCAGTAGGCTTCACACAGTGCTGAGTTGTTGTGTCCAAAACGTATCCTTTTTTACATTGACAGCCTGAGTGACAAATGGCAGGAGAATATTCAGGTGGAGAGTGCATATTCTAAAAAAAGCAGACCAAATATTAGGAAGGTCAATTCAAAGATTAATTTTTCTGCTTACCTTGCAAGTAACTGGTTCAACTGCTTCACAAGTTGTAAATTCCATATTAATAGAACCATTGCATTTATTTTGTACCAGATCTGAGCTAGGATACATTTCTAATTCTGCTTCATCTGCTTCATAACACTTCCATACTGCACTGTCACAAGTACTGTATAAAAAAAAACAATAATAATAATTTTATTTTATCAAAATAATTATCCTGTAACTAAACTCACCATAGTTCCGGAGCTTCTGGAGCAGGTCTGATCTCCATATAACCAGCTGGAAAGTCCGTTCCTCGATATTGGCAATGGCATTGTCCAATTGGAATACATTCACCTCTATCATTTAGCGTTTGTCCTTCGGGACAGTTACATCCTTCAACACATTGGGGCTTACAATTTTCATCTTCTGATATGTCAGTACAGGTTCTTGTACAGGAGTTACCGCAGACTTGGTATTTTTGACCACCTGGACAATGAACACCGCATTCTCGGACATCTGATCTCCAGTCTACTTTGATTCCTTGTCGAGAACATTCGCTGGCGTAGCTGGCCATTATTGGACAAAGGCACTTAGAAACCTAGGAATAATTAAATTATTTACTAAGAGCAAACGTATAAAGAAAAAAACCTTTCATGGAGAGTTACATAGACAACCACATAAATTTCGGACTTTCTTCGAGCAGCAGAAGCTCAAGAATTGAGTGTACTTAAGCAAACCTTCGACCTTCAAGAACAGGGTAGAAGAACTTTAATCTCCAAGATTTAAATCAAGTAACGAACTCGTGTATTCCATCTCCAAAAACTCCAAACCAAAGTCTTCACCAGCCTGAACTGGTTAGGTTGTTAGAAAGATCTGAAGTATCTCGAATCAATCAAATGTACACCGTCCTATGTGGGGTAGAACTACTAATTGGTCACTAGACGACATTATATAGGGAAGAACCCATTTTTTCTCATCAGTACTCGCAGTAAAAAAAATTTTATATGACAAAAAATATAGAGCTACACCAAAAAATGGGTCTTAGGATAGAAGAAATAATTAATATTATTATAATAACTTACAGGGAATTCACAAGAGCACATATCGTAGAGACAATCTCTGTAAAATTGTTCAGGATCAACAAACCAGTGGCAATCTGAAAATAAAAGGGTTAATTTGAATATATAGCGGTCATAATCGATAGATATTTCAACTATTATAATATACAATCACGACACGAACTTTCTTGTTGCTTGTATTCACAAGAATGCGATTTATATATAAAAACATCAACAACCAAATATGTTCAATGTTTGGTAATGTTTCGCTCTCACTCAAGGACTAAGAAGATGGCGAAATATGTATTAGTGGAAGCCATAGTAGACCCAGTTTTTTGAGTTGATAGTTTTACTTCTCTATTTTTTTTCTTTGTAGATAAATTAATTAGAATGATTTGAAAATAATACAAGACATAGCAATCAAGCGAAGCAATGCGATATTTGAACATTGCTAACTAAACATTTTTGGGAAAATTGTATTCCCAGCATTGATATATACATATTGCCATCTCTACAAAGCTTCTCGCTATTTAAATATAACTCACTCCTTTCGCGGATATATGTAAATTGTTCTTGACATAAATGGTCATCTACAATTTTTTTTGAACATTGTGGCAAAGTTTCTGAGTAGTTAGGAGTACCTAAAAAATATTTTCTTTCATTTCATGTAGGTACACGATTCTTTTAAATGATTTGCTACTAAGTAAATTTTAATAGTCTGAAGACAATTTTTGTCGGTATGTTAAAACCGTGTAGAAGCTTTAAGTGACAATACATTAAATACTGTAAGAAAAGTGAATCTACTGTTTTTTAGTTTATTTTCCAGCCGTTTATCACAGAATCTACGTTTAACTCAAACTCTAGGTCATTCGTTTTCATTATTGGGAATATTTTCTTATGTAACTATGCCTTCTAAATCAATTCCACACATTCTCCTTTCTGGATTATAATTACAGCCACATGTTTCTTGCTACTCCACGTTTGTTGCTAGATTTCTGTAGCATTTCATTATTGGTTTGTCCTTGGAAAAATATTCCAGGACAAAAACTGGCAAAAATGTTATTAGGACCTTCTGCTTACTACACTAAATAGCTCTTGGAGCTTCAGAAATCTGATTTAGCAGTCTGATACCTATGTAAGATGGGCAGAGTGGACAGTGGAAGATGCAGATTATCTGCAGCCTCAGGGTAATTGTCTACCAACGCCTTAAATACCTTGACCAGGTCTGAATTTACTATTTGGACTCTTACTTTGTAAAATCTACTCATATTACCTAATGTTATAAATCAAACTAACTGTTTCTAATTAATTCCACTATCTTGCGATTGACACTTGATATGAATAAAAAAACGAAGATATTAAAAAGCTTAAGTAGGGCTAATACCTATGGGGATATCCTGGATATCTTTTTCCCATTTAAGATCAATATAACTGTGCAATGATATAGGTTAAGACTGACTGTACCCGAGTCTAAATCTACAAGAAATTAAATTTTTGGCTGACCTTTTGCCTTATTTAAATTAAAATCAGGATCAATCACTACAGTAATCAATCCTAGAACTTCCACATATTATAGTTATGATACTTGTATACTATTCAGTCACTAACATGATTTTTCTCACCTTTGAACAAATCCGCTTTGATTTTGTTACAGTATTGTTCAGCTTCTCCTCTTCTGTGTATGTTTCTGTCGCACGGATGAGTCGGAATTACTTCAGGAAGATCTTGACAAGATTCGGTGGTTTTCCATTTGTTAGCAAAAGCTATAACCGATGGTTCAATGTCGTCTTGAGGAGTTAGGAAATCGTCTTTTTGATTATTATTAAAAGTACCGCAAAGTCCCTACAAATCCAGTAATTGCAGTAAAAATATTATAAACAGTTTGACTAAGGCACTAAAGAGATGAGTATTCTCCATTTTGGTGCCTGAATTTTATTGTTTTGTGATGTGTCGAAAATTTTTTGATATTGAACAGAACATTTTATTTTACCAACTTTCTTTCAGACTATCAACACCAAAAAATTGAGAAAGTGCAACGAATGGATGCTGGCCACGTTTCTGAGTAGAAATACCGAATCTCATGCCAAATACTTGACCAACAACAAGGCACCAAAATGGCGGACGAGAATACCTATGTCTACAGCGCTCTAGTTTGACAATAAACAACTTACTCTTGTTTGTTCGCTGAATTTGGCAGGAAGGTCGATGTAGACTCTATTATTACCATCCCACCATACATCTACACCATTTGGTAATGAGGCTAAAATAATAAATAGTTATTTATATTTTAGTTACTTTGAAGCATTTATACGTACTTTGTAGGAAAATTGAAGACACTTTCTTGATTTTTATTCCAGCAATTGTGAACGGAACCTTCATGATGCTTTCTCCGTTAACCATTAATTCATTATTTTGTTTCAATTTAATATTTTGCCCGTTTATCCTGATTGTTACTGTTTTTGAACAAGAAGGCATTCCCGATAAAACGCTAATAGGGAAGTTCATGGACTGTAAATGCAATAGAGAAAAGTTAGATTGATTTAATTTATTATTTTAAAAAACTCACCTCCGATATTGCGCCAGAGCAAGGAGTATTTTCAGCTTCGATAGAAAAATTGTCGGTCCTTACCAAGTAGTAAGAACATTTTCCCATGAAATCGTATTTCTTTCCGTCAAAAGTAACATAATGAGGATCTCCAATCGATGAACAGCGTGCTCCACAATCGACCTAAACACCAAATTCTCGTAGAATCAAATTATTTAATTACTTTCAACAATAATAAACTTACTTGTGTACATATCCATTGCCCGTTTACGCAAGTACACGTATTACAATCCTTCGGTACTGATGTTCCAGATTCGAAACTCTTTCCTCTTAGTTTACAAGGACATTTATCTCTAGTAATACATTTTCCATCACTTAGAACGGTTCCTTCAGGACAGAAGCATCCTTCAACACAACTGTCGTTTGCATCTATTTTTCCTTCTGAAATAGCTCCACATGTGGGTTGTCTGTCTGTACTACTACAGGATTTGTAGATTTTTCCGTTAGTACAGTTCATAGCTGGAAAAAAGTGGGTTTATTACAGGTGCTTGGTACCATAAAAGCATTTAGAGCATACAAAGTAGGCCGCAATGAAGTATTTATATCAACAAACTTTATAAATCTTGTTGATAAAATGGCATAGATCAAAAAGATATGGCTTAAATTTACATTTTTATTGAATTTGGACTCAAATTTTAAGCATTTTATGAGCATTATTAAAAGACAGGTATCTGTTTCACTGGAAAAAACTGTTAGCATGTTAATGATCAAAGTAAAAAGTGTTTTAGCTTTTGCAATTGATTTTGGACAAAACTATTTTCTGGTTCTCGGTAGGTATGAATTTTTCTTTACTTACGACATGTTTTTTCGTCTCTCCAGTTAACCAATTGCTTGATTCCGAAATGTGAGCAATGTTTTACATATACGTTGAAAGTTTCACAAGCACAAGCAGTGGGGTCATCATTTGGACAGTTACAATAATCAGAACGACAGGCATCATATAAATATCCAATATCCAATATCTGCAAACGAGTTTCAATACAAATACAAATATGATTCACTGAGACCTAAAAGATCTATTGTGCCCCCTTACTTCTACTTAGTTTCTGAGGAGAGTCTCAGAGACTAGTAGCTCCTTTAGTCCTATTTCCCTGAGGAATCTGCAGGCTTCAACTTAGGTAAATGTCCCTCTTCTATCGAATAAAATTATAGGAGATGTGTCCTAGGATTCTAAATATGTATAATTTGTTTGTCACTCACGTATTACTAATATCAAGACAAAAGTAACTTATGACGTGCCCCAAGGATCCGTTTCAGTCCCATTTTCATTATCCAAGAAGAACTAATAAAACTATTTACTCACCCCTTGACATTGTTTGAATCTATTATCAGATATAAGTTTCTGACAGAAATCTATAGCACCTTTCGTCTTTTCCGGTCTCAATGTACAAACTTCATCTTCTGATGGTGAATCTTCACAGCGATCTGAATATAAAAGTTATTTTTTTAGCTAATAAACGAATAAACATATAAGGAGTAAACACCCACCTCCAATATGGTCAACTTTCCAGCTATTAGCGAAAGTTAGAATATTTTTCGGCGTTTGACCATCTTCGCTAACAATATCGGTGTTTGGGTCTCCGTCTAAATTTCCACATAAACCTTCAGTTCGGTTCCAGTGATTTTCTTTCAAGGAAACTTGAATTAATCGCTAAAAAAACGGATAATGTAAAACCTAAAATTACACCAGCCAAAGTAAAATTTCAAGAAATACAACAGGTTCGTTAGATATCAATGGAGGTGTGACTCTTTGTTGTTCGCCAATCTTTCGGTGTAGGGATTTTTTTTTTTAACAAAAGTTGTCCACTATATCCATTTTTGCTTCCATCTGTTTTGGTTAACCTCTGTCACTTTTAACTTTGCTCCTTTGATTCCCATACATTTTTAAATCCTACATAAAGAATATATAGGAAAATCTTATTACCTGTCCATCCCAAAGTACCGAAACTCCAAGAGTGTCCAGGTTAAGTAAAAGATTATTTCCTTGGAACTCCACTCTTACACCTGGAATCCTTCCGGGAATTGTTAGATTTTTTTCTCCAGATTTAAAAACTATTTGGTTCTCAGTGTTCTTCGTTAGAAGATACTGAACATTTTGAATGTACACTGATATAACTTCATAGCAATTAGCCGGATCCTTTGCACAAGTTGGAGCGTCCTGAATTATAATACTGAACGTGCTGTCCCTTGAGTCACGGACTAAAACGTGAGGACAGGGGGACGCGAAACTAAAAAAAAAATAGTATTTTATTCCGTCTTCTTGTAATACTTTATCCAATTATTTAGTACCTGAATACTCGATTGTCGAAAGTTTTATAATGGGATCCACCCCAGGTGAAACAAGTTCCCGGTGTGGGAAGCTTCTGTTCAATAATAGCTGATTGGAGATCTTTGACTTTGCTACTAACTATTTTAGAATTTTCTTCGACCACTATTGAGTTAGGCTGAAACAAAATAAACATTTAAGTAACTAAATGAAAATAACATGTAAGTAGAAAGAGAATACCGTAAGGTAATCTTTAATTTTCTACCGACAGAGAGAGTATAGCTTGTGGTTTTGACAAATGACAATAGTAACAAAATATGGTGTTAGAAGGTCTAATTATTGAAGAAATAAACTTTAAATTATATCAAACCAATCAAGTTAGTACATGTAAACAATTGATTAAATGATTCAAAAGCTTGTGCTCTCCTCAGCAATCCCTTTCATTTGATACCCATGTTGTGGTAGTGCAGAAAAAATAACTAGTCCGCCATATTCGAATTAGAATGACGTCGCATAGCTAAGCATGCATTTTCATCAAAAATAAGCGTTATACCATTTCCACCGCAAGGAAACGCAGAGCTATATAGCAAACACCCTGCTAAGAACTTGTACAAACTGGTGTAGGGGATAAAGGTGCTGGACTGGGTGCTATGAGAAAGCACAAGCAAAAAATACAATAAGCCATTAGGCTGCAGTGATATCGGACTATCGGAAAAAAATACCATATTTCAGCTCAACCGGTTAAAGATAGCTGATTTAAAATTCAGTTTCAAGATTCCACCCGGAAAAACATATGAGTACATTGCAAGTTAAATAAAAGCATGTAAAAAATTTACTTACCGTGCTATTTGGAATATCACTAACATTTAAATTTTTGATGTCATTGATTATGTTTTCTTGTCCAGATGCTAGAGCTTCTTCCAATTGCTCCAACAACGTTTTTTCTTCGCTACTCATTGCGTTTTTGGTCGAAGATAACTCTTTTTTGATCCTTTTTATAATTGATATCAAACTTTCACCGCCATCCAATGACTTCTGTATCTTCTTTATCAAATTTTTAGTTTTGTCAGAGCTCAAATTGATTTCATGTATGGACCAAGTAGTTTCGTCAGATCCAGGAAGTAGATTAACATCTGCACCTTCAGCTGAAAAACCCATTCTTTTTAGTAAAAATAAGTGGAATAAGAGCGACCAAAAACTTACGATAAATACAATCAGGTATGGGAGCCGGAAGGAAGAATCCCAAAGCATAATTACATATATAAACAGGCGCTGGTGGGAATTCAAAGTCGACACCAGTCGGACAACTAACTGAACACGAAAAAGTCTCTGCGTTACCAGAACAATTATAACCTCCGTTGAACTCTAATGCTTTTGGGGAACATACGTCTGAACCTAAAAATATTTTCACATTATTATTATTATATCAAGCGAGACAAACGGAAATATATACTTACTATACTGACATTGGGAGCCTCTGAACTCTTGAGGACACTGACATACGTTATATGACAAGCAGTTGCCGCCATTCAAACAGGGAGGATCGCATGTAGCTAGAAAATAATAACCTCTAGTCACCAGTAGATTTAAAAAGTTTTATTTTATGGTTTGTAGCAGTCTGAAGAGACCCAGATGTTTTCGGAAAGTCGAGTTATTGCAAAGTATTGCCAAGCATCACCAACTCATCTACTTACTGTGAGTTTTTCAGAAATCCATACCTCTCAGATACGCATCCCTGGAACACATTATCCTATTGCCTTCCAAAAAGGCTAGGAAAACAGTCATTTTGACCTGGGTGTCGGGGCATCGAGGAGTGGAGGGCAACGAGAAGGCCGATACTCTGGCAAAAAAAGGGATTAGAGTCTATTTATCGGACCTGAACCATTTTTGGCATTGCGGAAAGCACTGGCTAGATCAGCCATAGCTACCTGGGCGGAGAGGAAAACCTTCACGTACTGGGCAGACATACCGGGGCTCTCTCACTCGAAGGCGTTCATATACAACCCTTCGAGTACAAAAAATAAGCAGATCCTGGAATGGAGTAGAACAAACCTACGCATTATGTCGGGACTGCTTACAGGACATTGTCGACTAAATTACCACCTAAAGAAGATGACTCTGCTTCAGATTGTCGGCTCTGTAATTTGGAGGACAAAACTGCGGAGTACATATTATGCTCACGTCCAACTTTGGGCAGGGTAAGGTATGACATATTCGGTTTTAGTACCTTAGAGTCCCACCAAATACAACCATGGACTTCGTCAGAAGCACAGGCTTGTGGGGTGATCCACAATAGACCCAACGGGGGTGGCAGTGGAGATGGCGAGAAGCCCTACTCACATAGTACCTAACCTAACTTTCCAAAGAGGCTAAAAGAGGTAATCAGATGGATTAAAATGATCCCGGAAGCTTTGCCTGACAATATTTAAAATACAATACCTTCGCAATCTGGAATAGAGACCCATTTTTCTCTTGTTGGTACCCACAGTCCATTTTTACAGGCCATTGTTGATATTCCAGAACCATCAGGGAATTGATGTCCTTTCATGCAAGTTATTGTACATTGTCTGGAAATTGAAAAACTTTCTTATGAGTATACACATTTTGCTTAGACTACCTCCCAGAGATCCCAGAAGGGGAAGGAATCAAAGAATATTATAGTACCTATTACTTACTTAGAATTGCAGCTTCGCTTTGCATTTTTTGGCATAGGGGGATGATTCAAGCATGGTTTGCTTTCATATTGACATTGAGGACCAGAGAAATTCTCTGGACAATTACATTCGTTTGGTTTTAAACATATTCCGTTGTTTTCACATGGTGGAGAACAGATTGCTAAAATTAACAAAAAAAGAACAAGCTTAGCAAAATTCAAAAGTTCAAGGCACAAAGATTGGATGGAAAGCTCTTGTTTTCCAAGAAGTTGAGTTAGAAATAGATGTTTTTGTTCATACCTACTATATAAATTTAGGTTACTTACGTCTACAATCCGGAATAGTATCCCACTTGTTATCAAGAGACACCCAGTTTCCATTTTGACATTCGATTTCGAGGTTCTGCGATCCATCTGGGAATTCGTGATCTTTTAGACAACTCATTGAACATTTTCTGAAAAGTTATAATATATTTAATACCGATATTAACACTTATTGAGGATCTGCAACAAATCTATTACAAATTTCAATGTTACATTCTGTTAGTACTGAACATTATCAAAGAACTGACAAAAACTAACTTTGAACTACAAGTTCTTCTGGCATTTCTTGGTAGAGGAGCATCGGCGGCAGCACATGGTTTACTCTCAATTTCACATCTAGACCCTGAGAAATTTTCCAGGCATTTACATAGGTTACCACTCACGCAAAGTCCATCGTTTTGACATGGCGGTGAGCAAACAGCTGAAATTTAAATTATAACAATTAGAAAAGTATAAATATAACTTTGTTGAAGCTTTTTACCTTTACAGTCTGGAACTGAAGCCAGCTCGTTATTTTCCGATACCCATTTACCTTCTTTACAGATAATTGTCGCACTATTGGTACCATCAGGGAACGCTTTATCTGGTAAGCATGTAAAGGTGCATTCTCTGGAAAGTAATATTTATATTTATGGGTATTCACTCATTCGATTGGGTTGTGCTCAACAGCCCAGGCACTTGAACTGAATCTTTGTATCATTTCCCATGTTATCTACTTCCATTCCAGAAACTTTGTGTCTTATATATAGGCCACTAGTTTGACTGTAATGGTTGTATTATTTCCTCTCCAAAGAGCTTCCGTCGGAGTCCATGTAAGTTCTCGCAGAAGCAGAGTATGTGTTTCATCATAGACTTCACATTTCCTGCACATAGGTTCACTAACTTTGCCCATTTTGTGCAGATGCTTCCTCAGGGTGCAGTGTCCAGTCACCAGGTCGGTAAATGTCTCCAAATGTCTCTTACTCAGTTTCAATAGCCTGGTTGAGAGTTCCTTGTCTACCTTGTTCAGTAAACTCTTTGTATGGAGGTGCCCTTGTGTCGACCTCCATTTGAGTTGGTGATTCCTATCTAGCCAGTTCCCGATTTCCCCTCTTGTGCAATTTTTTTGATTCCACAAAACGGGTCCGGACCTATGATGTCTCCTTTAGAGCCTTCTTTAGCTAACTGGTCAGCCATTTCATTACCTGCAATCCCTTCATGTGCAGGCACCCATATTAGAGACACTGTGTTGTCTCTTGCCAGCTAGCTGAGGGATTCCTATTTATGGGTATTAATTAACTATAATTATATCAAACTTACTTTGAACTGCATACTCTTCTAGAATTTTTTGGCAAAGGAGCGTCAGTACTTAAGCACGGAATATTATGAGTTTCGCATTGTGGACCTGAAAAATTCTCTGGGCATTTGCACTGTTTGTCTGACGTACAAATTCCATTATTCTTACATGGTGGATCACAAATTGCTAAAAATTAAATGAAAATAAATTTTGTAGAAAGTATTTTTCTTATCGACAAATCCAGTTACATCATTTTAATAGGTACTACTTACGTTCGCAGTCAGGAACATTTTGGAAGTCCGGTGCTATCCATTGTCCACCATGACAGGTGAATTTCAATTGGGTTTTCCCATTTGGAAATTGAAAGTTTGGTTTACAATCAACTTTACATCCACTAAACTGCGAACATTTCACGTCAGCGTTCAATGGCTGGGGCTTGGAAGTACATCCTAAGATTTTAAAAACAATGCAAACGTAAATAAATGTTTTTCAATAATTATATTGTTGAATTTAAAATACCTCCTTACCTACAATTTTTTTTATTGTGTCGCCTATTAGATCAAATCTTTTTTGCTCGGTCATGTTTTCGTTCATGTTTGCTTGATTGAGCGTTCTGTGTGTTTTCGTCTTGGTAAACGATTTCGTTTTCGAGTAGTATTTCGCATCTCTGGAAAAACAAAATAAAAAAATCATATCCTGAATTTAAGTGAAGGGTTTGAAGCTTGAATGTACGCTAGATGAAAATTTCCCATTCTTCAAGTTATCCAACTCTCGCTGATCCTTTCTAAATCCACCAAAATATTTCACACACCCGAAAGTTTATCGGATCCGCCATACTGGTACTGGTTTAGTGTCATTTTTGTGGTTATCGTGTATATTAGTGCATCAGCCGCAGTATTTCTGATTTCTTCACATATTTTTGGACATTATTTTGGCGTAGAAAAGAAGATATCACAGGCAATATAATCAACATTCAGGACCGGACATTAAATGCTTTGTTGTGGTTTCAATATGTTAAGTAGCTCCATCCTCAAAGGAGCTTGAGGAAGAGGACGCACCACCACTCAGCAGAGCGAATGAACTGATCTGGCATACAGACGGATCAAGGAATGAGCTCGGCACCGGTGCGGGTATATACAGCAAGTCGAGCAAATATGAACGGAATCGTCTTGCTTGGTAAATATGCCTCGGTATTTCAAGCAGAGGTTTATGCAATACTTGCATGTGCAAGGGCAAATAACAGATCAGGATCTACAGTGACAGTCAAGCTGCCCTTAAAGCACTTCAGAGCTCTAAGGTAACATCTCGGCTGGTATGGGAATGCGACGAAGAACTTAGAAGTCTGACGAGTTACTATAAAATTTATAGCAATTATTTGTCAACGTTCATGGTCTATTAATCTCAAACACCAACATCCATTTTGATAATATAGACTCGAGGACCAACGACACGAAATTCATTCAGTAGAAATTGTTTTATCATTTACATAACTAACAAAGGAGAAACTTTCTATCAATTAATTAAATCACAGATTGATTCTTTGACGGAAATAATACATAGTTAGTATTGTTTTCCGTTAATAGTTAATTAATTGTTTATCGTATCCTGCATTATGTATTGGGTTGAATGACGATAAAATTATTCTTCTGTTTATTTACTTAATTACAGTTTCCTATAAAAATTGTCATATTTTAGTAGAGCGTGTAATCAAAAGATAATATTTTAATAACATTATAACACCTTACAAAGTTTTTGAAAATTATTTTTCAATGTATACATAGACCGTTCACTAAAAAGCAACAACTACTTCTCGGGCTATGTGCCCCGACAGACACTGTTCTTTGAAAAGTAATGTTATCGCATTCTTAGTATTTCCTTTACTGAGGTTAATGTACTGATGTGATTTCAGCATTTTCTCCAGTCCAGGATTATGCTCTCTGAGCTTCTGGACGGATGATATCTACCTTGTACTGATGAGGAGCAAATACGTCGGTCTACAAGTGATGTACCTTCTAATTACAAACCAGAATGGTTGGTTATATCGTTCAGATATCCCAACACCGCTTAACTTAGAAGTGTAATTCATTGTCTGCCGTGGCATGTAGCCAGAGAAGTAGTTGTTGCTTCTTAATGAACGGTCGCTGTTGTTTGAAAAGTAATTTTCAAAAACTTCACGTCTATTCATCTTTTATTAAATTGTTTAAAACAATAATTGAGTCATTTGCGTTTTAAAATTTATTTAGTTCAACAGATAAAGCTCTAGTCTAGTCAGGGACGTCTTAAGACATGTCCTGGCTTTTGGGAACACAATAATTTTGGTCCTTTTGGAAAGTGAAGATTAAGATTATGGTTTCTTTCGAAATTTTTGCTGAGAAAAATATTCTATTACTTATTTCCTCAAAGTATATTTCATTTTTTATGCAATAAACGAAGGAATATTCTTGTAACAGCTTCAACATTTGAAAAAGTTTCTTCTAATTTATCTTTAGGTTAGTAATTTTTATACTAAACTAGGTAAAATCTTCAGTCAAGAAAAACTCAACTCCCGTTTTACCAGGTATCTTACCATCAATAATTAGCACTTAAAACTCGGATATATATGTTTTAAATGTTTGTAAATATTATTATTTTATTCTGCACGTGAAATCCGGTAAGTCCTGTGTTAAATTCATGTTATACCTAATATAATTAGCAGTTAGCCAAGTTTTTATCTTAAAATAAAAATACTATTTGATGATTTTTATCTTACCCATTTGTCTGATGTGATGCTGTTTTTGTACCATATTTATTTTGTAAGAATTTGGGTACTTGGGCACTTCTACAAAATAAAACATCTAAATTAAAATCCAGAAATTTAACGTTTAATTTTTTTTATTTAAAAATAATATTCGTTTTTTTTAGAGAAGTTTAAATTAGTTATTTATATTTGATAATTGTTTTAAAATTTTAATATATTAATTTAGAACAAATTCGAAAAATGTAACGAAAAGTAAGAATACGAAAATAAATAATAAATCAATAGGGATTTGAAAGAGAAAGAAAATGCTTACGACTGACTTTAAGGATATTTATTATTTATATTAAGTAATATTTGCTTAAAAACATAAAAACAAATTTTTCATTTTTATAGTTTCATGAAATTTGTTAATTTAATTTTTATTAATAATATATACATAAATCCAAAAAATTAATACAAATTGTAAGAATATTTTCACTAATAAGTATTAAGTAGTAATCAAATTGGTATAAACAAACTATAATGAAAATATTTAATAAAATTGAATACAAAATGTCTTGAAAATTATTAAAAATAATATTAAATATTTACCCCGTCTTTTGGTCCTGTAAAAGGACCCACAACACCATAAAGGGTATCCATACCCTTAAAGTTCCCATCACACTTAGTGACACTAAACACTGTAAACTTGATACTGAATTAAATTTGCCAAATTAAATCAATTTATCTCAAAAAAAGCTTTTATCTTTTATTTCAATGAAAGCGAGAGCGGAAAATGAAATGATATCAAATTTTCTGTACCTACCAGAGGCGTATACATAGGCAAATGCTCTAATTCAACTTTTGTTTAATTTGTTTTATGTAAAAATTATTGAAAAAAAATTAAAAAGTAGTTGAAACTGTCTACTTGTGCCATATTTTTATTTTTACTTTTTCATGTTAAACATTTTTCTTTCATATTATCATACCTTTCGTTTTATTTGTAATAAGTTTTCTAATTCTTTGTAAAAAAATACTTAGATTTTCTTCAGAATCCATTACAATAACAACCCCCTGCAAAGATCATTTTCCAGTGTCCCCATCTATTTCTACTGAAAATAGTGGGGGCTAAACACTCCACCTTGCTTTACTCCTATTTTAGCCGTAAATTCCTTCGAACATATTTCTTATATGGTATCTTTCTTGTTTGTCAAAGGCTTGTGATATTTTCTAGACCTAATTTCTACTTTTCCGATTTGTCCTCATCTGAGCAGACCAGATCTAGAAACGTTCTGGTCTGCTGCATGTGTAATTTGAAAGTGCGGGCATTACAAAGAGGGAAAAATGAATTCGATGATGCTTCCTGAAGTAGAGTAGCGAAAAGACGTTAAATTTGAATGGTTTTTACCAGTAATCATTAAAATAGGGAAAAATATTATATAACGGTGATAAAAAATGGCTTCGATGAACTATTTTGAAATTCAATAATGATGATTATATAATATATTCTAAATAAAAGAAAAAATTGTCTCTATTCAATCGTTTTTAAATGACCTTGCTCCGTATTAAGATTGTTTCTGCTACACCCTAAACTGAAATGCTATTTGTGTGATGTTAATATAAGCCGTTTTTGATTTAAATTATATAAAGGAAAAAATATAAAATAGATAAGACCAAATGATGTTTACAAATATTTTTCATACTTTTCGACATTATCTTTTCCCTTATTTTCAAATATGAATGACAGACCGGATGTATCGTCTCCGGCAGTTTTGAAAATATATGATAACTCATTTTTTAGGCGTAGATTTATTTTGTTTATTCATAAGTAAACAATATACAGTATGGAACAGCCAAATGGAATACATCGATTTGTATTTTTAAATGCGCATTTTTTTCAAAAAAAAATTATATAGGGTGTATCATGTGACAGTGGTCAATACCAACTTTCTTATTTTAAATGCAACCCCCTGTTTATTCTTTATTATTTGGATTCTTCAGAAAATTCTAGACTTAATTCATGTACAAAGTCCTATCTTCAACTGTTTCGGAAATATTAAGTGTTTTCAGACTTTAATAACATTAAAAAACATCTAATTGGATCACATTGTTATCTAACATTGCCATCATTTGTTAACAAAAATACGTTCTTCTATCGAAATTGTCTTCCATGAGCTCCTGAGGTGGCATCATTTTACTTTCCTTTAGTATTCGAAAAATTGATGTGTTGAAAACGTTGAACAGTGGGGCTGCTTTTCGACCAGAATTATGTGGGTTTTCTTGAAACTCAAGCATAATATCCAATTTCGTATCACCACTTACTGCATTGGCAGCTACTGGTTTTATCTGTCTTACATGACCAAGCTCGCGAAACTGCTTTTCTATTTGGCTAATTGTCCCTTGGGATACAGACGGCAAAATTGGAGATTTTTCGTGAAATAAGCGAGAAACTACCACTTGTGTCCGTGTGTTTTCACAAGGGTTGCTAAGAGCTGCTGTCATATTAATTATTAAAGTCGCTTTCCTGTCATTTTGAGCTCGCAAATGCTCGACGTACGTGTTCCAGCTGTCATTGCGTTTGAAACACAGATTACCTTCCCCTTACCCTTAAAATACCTACCGGATTTTCTGTGCTTGAAACTCGAAAACGTTGACGTTGTCTTATATTTATGGAATCATGGCCCTGCGTATATTTATTGGTTATGTATTGTTCCAGCTCCACCGTTGTGCTCAAAGCGCTCGTGTTTCAAGCTCAGCGCTTCAAGTCCAAACATTTGGTCTGCTGGAAAGCAGCTCAGTTGGTTTTATTAGAACCATAGAGCTAATAATTGTGGCTTAAAACTGATATTTGAAGCACTGGTGTGTAAGAAATTTAAACCGTGCTACTAGCTTGACACAATTTTAGCAGAAAACTATCCTAAAATTTAACGAATCACGTTTGGTTAAGAAGGTCCTAATTTAAATGAAAATTCAACAAAATTTAATATAACAAAACAAACAAATAATTTCAAAGTCGCATTTTTTTGCAATACAACTGCGAACTTTTGGAGCGACCTTTTTTGACCTAGAGGATGTGAATTCGCTCATTCCAACTGATAAACGTTTAACTCAATGTCAATTCATCGAAACTGATAATTATAATCATTGTCACTTTTCTTGGTCTAGACCAATAACACGAAATTCTCGCTAAAAAATTATCAATTTAGGTCAGTCTTTTGACACACATTTCTAGTCGGAATGAGAGAAGGTCAATACCATTTATATAAATACATCAAGGTAGGTACAGTTCTTATTTTTTCGCAAAGATAAATATTTCACAGGAACCTCATCTTTTCGATGATTCATACAGCTATTTTGTGGGATTTCTTTATTCAAAATTAAAAATTATTTTGTAAATAGGTACAGGCAATTTGTGTAACTCTAAAAATCTCTTTATTCTTCAGAAATCTCTAGAATGGTGGGTACCAGACACCAAGACAGATATATAGTAGGCGAAACAGTTCATTAGCCAACTTTTACAGACCTAATAAGCAAAGACAGGAAAACTGACAAAGGCATAGTAGGTATGTTTTAACAGACACGCAAAGCTAATGGAGTTGGCAGATGAAACCATGTGCACTTAGAAGAGGATTCTGCTGAGCACATCCTATGTCAGTGCTATTGCCTAGCGAATGTGCGGGTGCGGGATTCAGAGGACCTCAATAGATCTGAAAATGTCGCAGTGAAATAGGCCAATTAGCCACCCTATCCGATACAGTACAATACAGACCTGTCCATGTTCAGCAGGCTTCTGTGATGAGAATTGAAGACCATTTGATTAAGGTCTTGTGCTTCTTTAAGCCTGGTATCTCATTTCCTGCTTTTTTATCTATCTGGTCAACAGGTTTGGAGGGATTCCCAGTCGAGGTTCCATTCAGTGGGACTGACCTTTCCTGGCAAGCAAAGTCCACTACTTCGTTACCCAGGATTATTGATTGCACCCAGTTAATGTAGTAGAAGACTAAACCAGTTTTGAAACGATACTGTTAGAGCACAGTCCCGTTATTGAAGTCTGAGTTCTCTAATACCTAGTGATATTTGACTTTGCGGTATTAGCAATTTTACGCTTAGTCAAACTTGGATCTTCACTTGGACATTCACCTTCTGAATTATTTTCAACTCAGCTACTGCTTCTTGTAAACCATTTTTCCTGATAGACCAGATTTAAGAATCCGCAAAAGCTCTCTTAAGCTGTAACCTTGAGATAGCACACACCAAGCACAAGTGCAAAATCTGTTGTGGAAACCATAGAGAAATAACATTTCTATATGCCTTAGGTACATCTAGATGACATAAACAAACGTAGGACGTAAATATCGGATTTTTGTACACGGTGTTATTGGTAAGACAATGTTAGGACAGGTCAACGTTCGTCGGGACTGCTAGAGGTATTCGAAAAATTGTGGTGATCTAAGATTTAGCTAAGCATTGACCCAAACTGTTTCTGTGCGCATCATATTCGTCTGATCACACGACCGACTTTATTTTTTACGCGAACTATTGGATTTTAATTTATAAAAATTCAAGTTTAGCTTACAGTGTATTAGAAACTAGCGGCGAGGCTTATAGAATTTTAAAAATATTACTGCCCTCCAAACAAAGTTCACTAGCCTATTATATTTTTAATCTTTTTTATTTATCCTAATCGATACCGATACCTTATTTACACCTAATATGATTAGAAATAATCGTGTAGACATCCTTTTGATTTAATATTTTATCGAAGAAAAAAGCGTTATGAATAGAAAATAGAAGTAGTGCTTTTGAAACAAACGCCGAAGAGTGTTCGTTATTTTTTAAGTGGAAAATTCGATAACAACTTCCTGAACTTTGAAATCGCATCAAGCGTTATCGAGTGCGACAGAAAAGTATATCCCAATCGCAAATCATTTCCTCTTTTACTCCTACAAACGGTGCGCTTAACTTTCAGCGTTTTTGACTTGATGGAAGATAATGGTAATAACAGAAAGTTCAACTGTAAATGATACAATACAGAATAGACCTGGCTTATCAGATCTGCCACGTGCACGTTGATATCTGGTGCCGTTTTTTAGAGATCGGTCGAATTTTTGAACCACCTTCGATAACCGAACACGTAACCCAAGTTTTATTTAAAAAATAAAACTGTTTTGTTCGTATAAAGCATGCTCATCAGCTGACACTAATGACAGTCGCCCTGAGGATAAACAATTATTTGTAATTTTGTAAAGAATTCCGATTTGTAATTTGGTTGTTTTGTATTGATTTAATGATGCTTCTTATTATAAACAGTCAGATATAGCTTTTAGAATAAGGAAAGTCGAGGAAAGCACCAAATCAAAATTAAATGAACTCAAACACAATCGAAATAACAGATTCATCAGGGCGACTGTCACATGACGTTACGTGAATGTGCCCAAATTATGTTGCATAGTAGGTACTACATAAAATTTTTTTTAACTAAACTATATAGACAAGATTGTTTTACTGCTTTCCCCGTAGATATCAGTTTTAATATATTTATGTACCTACATCTTTCATCATAAATCTTACTTAAAATCCACTGATCCTAGTGCTAGTGTTTAAACATATTGATAATGTGTGATTCATAAATAAATAAAACACATAAAAAAGTAATCTTTCAAAAATTAGCTATGTTTTTCATTTCAAATGTGATTCATAATATAAAACACACAATCTAACTAGAGATAAGGTTTTAAATCGTACACGAGTTGTATACTCGACTGATCTCGAAAATACAACCCCTGATACTTAACATAGTGTCGATTACTAGTTTCTCTTCGTAATTTTCTCAGATCCAAACATCCATAAGTTTTCAACAACGAAAGAACAAAGTATTCCTTTTTAATTTCTCGAAAACTATTTACGTGACAAGTATGAAAGCTATGAAACTTTAAATGGAAGTATTTTTATAATAAATACAAGCATCTATTTTGAGTGTTGATAGCTGCCAAAAGACACACTTTTCACGTGAACAGTTTTCGAGATATTGAAATGTCATAACGTCGCGAGACAACCGGTATAAAGAATTAAATCATTGTCTACCAAATCTTGTGTATAAAAATATAGATTAGGTCAAATGATATCTAATCGGGAGGATCAGAAAGCGTTGCAGTTATATATAAGTTTATCAAAACTAACCTGAAGATTTGATAATTTGAATTAAAAATAGAAGCAATTGGAAATTGTAGTTTTAGAAATGTTTTTAATTAGGAAGGTGTTCTACAAAACAGTTCACTATTAATTCATTGAGAATCACACCCACCTTTGAAAAATCCATTTCACAATATTTTGGCTTCTTCTAGTACAAAAATATTTTATCTACATGCATGCGGAAAATTAGTTCAGAAAGTTCTACTTTTCCACACACAAGGTATTAACTATTATTGCATTTGTTTCGTTTTATTGAAATTTTGTTTTATATTGCGATAATATTGATAATTATATCAATAACCAGAAGGTAACCGTAAACTTGTTTATTTGTATCTAGTTATTCTATGTCTAATTAAATTATATTTTTTTCATTTTCCATCTACTAGTAGAAAAAAATGTTGTTCCCAGCACACGCGAAAGCGTCTTTTCCGCACTAATTCGGTATAGACATGCGAAATTTTTCAATTTTCTTCAGTTGTCAGTAGTTTGCGGATCTTGTCGGAACTCTTAGAATCGATTGGTATGATTGTTATTGTTGTAACTATTAAATTTATTGTTGGTGAAGGTATAAATTTGAATAATGGACCCTAAAAAATTCTTATTATCCTACCTCCCCTAAAATCCACACTAATTTACAACCATGAAAATATCTCTCGAGCTATAATTTTAGATGTGATTATTTTCAATATTTCGTACTCCTAAGAATTTAGGGTGGAACTCAATAAAACACATTAATTTTTATACGTTTATTCTAAGATTTAACACTTATCTACACAAAAGATCCGGCATTTCCGCCGCCAATTCCTGACAAGTGACAAGACATGAAAAACGTCAGATTTGAAGTTCAAGGCAGTTTTTGACATTGAGTTTTGAATATATAACACATATGAGACTTTCATATTATTGTCAAAATCTACAATTAGTTAATATTTTGATCTTTTCTTCAGATATAGAGCCATAAAATCTACTATTTTAACTATAAGTACCTTATTTTGACGACTCGTATAATGATAGGTAATACCGTTTATTATAGCCTTGTCCATTTTTTTCAGTACCTACTTTGCTAGAATTTAAGCTCAAATTTTGGAAATTTTTTAAATCGGTTGGCGTTTTCCAAAAACTTCCATTTGATGATCCATTTTCCCACCCTGACAAGCCACTTTTTACTTTCTTTTGCTTGGTATTCAAGTTTTTGTGCAATGCCACTAATAGTGTATAGAAAGAAAATTAAATATTTTGTTCATGTTTTTTAACAAGTCTTATTTTATTTATTGAAGTAATTGAAGATTTGAATAGATTTACTAACGCACCAGTAAGTAGTTTCCACAAAATGCCAATTTGAACCATTCAACAGGACATGCTATTATTGAAGATATTCCTGTCGGGCAATCTTCATAGGTGAACAGGAGAGGAGAGAAAGAAAACAAACAATAATAATTAATATGTTTAATCCATAGAAAATATTTCTTAGAAATTTGATATTTACAAACTGATCTATTTTACTACTAGTCTATAAAAAAAACTATACAAAGAATAAATACATGATAATAATGTTTTCTAACGTGGTAATTTGTCGAAAGTTCGTTGGTTAACATCAAAATCTACATCAGACTCCATTTCGTTTTCCGACAAAGATAAGGACCCTCCGGCTCTTCTTGTTAAAATATCCTTATTCTGAAACAGCAAATTATTTATACATTCCTTCATAGGTAAAAAAACAGACATTTCACAGTTTTATCAAAGTTTATGCCTCTAAAATTATGAAAAAATGAGTTGCAGACTACCAAGACTTTTTTATCTACAAGCGTTAATATTAACATACAGAAAGTACAAGCAAAAAACGATACTCATAAAAAAATTACCACATTATCTACACAAAAGTTAATTAAGGCGTTGAGGACATCTCATAACCATGCCAGCTTTGTTGTCTTGAAAACTAGTGCAAAAAATTAAATTAATACAAAATGTTATTAGTTTCCACATAATCTTACTTAGACTTTAACAAAAATTAAGAAAAAACTAAACTCGATTCTTTTCTTTGGTTAACAATTTACGGCTTCACTTTTAACAGTTTCAAGGTTGTTGCGATATGTTCAAGGCGACATGGTCGTGAAAGAAAAAAGCATGGACAAAATATCTAGCAAACAGAGACAAAACTATGAAAGTCGGAAAAAATAAAGGAAGAGAACAAAGGTCATTAAGAACTGAACACAGCAAAATATGCAATGTATAAGAAAAAAAAATTGTGAAATATTAACCAAAGAAAGAAATAAAGGAGAGATACAGTTACTTAAGAACGCTTGGAAGACAATAGCTGAGCAGAGGTCGATATTAACAGAACAAATACTGAAGAAGAATTAGGAATAGTAATTAAGGAACTAAAAATTGGAAAAGCATCCAGGTCAAAGAAAATTACAGCGGAAATAATATAACAATATGGATCAAAGGGAAGAGATATGCTCCTGCATATATACAGCAGAGCATGGGAAGAAGAAGGCTTGCCAACATATTGGGAAAGAGCAATTATGGTATCAATCTTTAAAAAAGGAGATCCTAAGAGATAATAGAAAAACTAATCAACTTGAAGATCAAGGGAAGCCTGAAAGAAGTGCAGAACAGATTCAGAAATGGAAGAAGTAAAAACTCTTGAAGATATTTTACTGCATTTTCGAATCCATAGAAAGCTTGTGACTCAACAACCAAGACATATACTATGGAAAGTACTTAAAGACAGAGGAATACATCGGAAAATTATGGAATTAGTACAAAAAATATATAAGAACCATGAAAGCGCAATTTATGAGGTTGTATTGCATTTAGTATATTTCCCGAGTACTCTGGTATTGATTATATTTGGTGTGAGATTATTTAAAAATCTGAAAATATTGATATTACCTAATTGTACTAAAAATTATTAGTGAAAGTGTTATATGTTAAGACAGAAGGAAGCACTTCTACAAAAAGAGAGCACAAGATGTTATTTGAAATATGGAAAAAATGTGCATTCTGAAACAATTTCACAAACTTAACAAGGCATTTAGTCTATTAAAATTTTCTTTTGGTGAAATTTTTGAAAACATAGTAATTTTAAATTGCTCAAAGTTTACAAGTATAAAGAGATAAGACAATTAAATATTGAAGCTTATAAATAAATTAATAAAAGAAAAATTATAATGTACATAGTTTAAACTGAACTAAAAGTAAACGCTATCTCTTTATACTTTTTGTGCTTAAGAAAATGTTAAAATTATAAGAAAAGTTGGTAGAAAAAAAATTTCTTACATCTGAAAGCCCCACTGTTGGTTCTGAAGCGTATCCGTCGCGTCCTTCATCTTCAGAAGATGAACTAGAGCTTGACTCCTCATCCTCATAGGGTCTAGAAACATTGAAAACCCTTCAGTTTATATCATCAACAATATATTTTTGGTACTTACCGTGAAACTTTGCAGACCATTTGAGCTAAATCCGTAAACGTTCCCAATGAATTAGCGCTTGACGATGGAGCTTTGTGAATGTCGAGAATGGTTTTGAAAATCGGTAGATTGCCAGCTCGCATTTGACCTTCGAAGTAAGCTTTGCCGTGCTGAAAGCCCACTTCGCGAATTTCGTCGAAGCTTCCGAATTGTAGCGTTCTATATCTGTCGATGGGTGGACGGATATATTCGCAATAGTCACTATTTTTTACTTCCTAAAACATATACAACTTTATTTCAAGAAAAACACCACAAGAATGAGACAATTCACTGTTATATATTTGTCTACTCATATTTTCCTCTGACATTTCATTTGACTTGTTTTTACCCAGAGCACAGAACATCCCACTCACTCAGAAACAACTGTTTCATTTTATTAAAAACAGCCTCCATTATTAAGGTGCTAATACTAAGTTTATGGTTATATGAAATTAGACAAATCACGCCACAAGACTTTGAGGGCGTTTTTAATAATGTACAATCTACAAGCTTGACCTCAACACTAGATCTGTTCACTGCTCCTTCCGACAAAAATCATCTAACATCTACTGATGTAATTAATTTAGTTTCTTACCTCTAGCTGTTTAACGCAACTGACGTACGCCAATCGAGATTGTATATCCGGTAAGTTCGGTACTTTAACGGGTTCGGTGAATGGGTTCCAACGTTTCCACAGTAACCACCATCCGGATAAATCATCTCCATAGTTAGTCAGATCTTGATCATCCACCGAGCCTACATCGATGGCTAATATATGATTGGCTCCCAGACTTCTCATAACATCGGCTGTAAAATATATACCAATACTGAATCATTACGTAGTAATGTCAATGTCCCATGATCTTGGACCTTGAGCTGTATCTATCTTCAAACATAGAAATAGTATCTATTTATCTGTCAACAACCTCAAAAGTATACTATTTTTAAATTAACATCCTGTGTTAAATATGTACCCGGTTAGATGGTGAAATATTATGTAGTATTGCATTTTTTTTATAGATATAATCCAATATTTTATTTAAGTCTTTATATTTAATCCGTTTTTTCGCTATTTGCCGTACACAGGAGTGTTCTACTTGAATTATGGTCAAATATATTTAATATATATTAATAATAAATAATATTTAAACTGATTTCGTTTATAGCATTTAATTATAAAGAGCAACAAATTAGTACTTGGTATTTCCTTCTAAATATCTAACGATAGCCTGCAACTTCCTAGGCATGCTCTTCATGTTTCTTGTGGAATTTAATTCCATTATTCATGTGTATGCTGTCTTAATTCTGCAGTTGGGTTGGTTGGTAATCAGACGAAACAGGCCGGGTTAGTGGGCCCCAACACTGCAACCGTTGGCTTATTGTATTGTCCTGTTTGTCTGCTAGTCCGTGAGAAGATTTGTAACCTTGATGAGATCTAGAAGTCTCTTCACAGTATCTCTTTTGGTGAGGTTGGATGCAGGGTCATCCGGCCCTATCTGTCTATACCTCCACCAACGTAGAGCCTCACATTCGAAAATTATATGGGTGCCTGCTTCGTCCTCCTCACCACATAATCTACATAAAGGTTCTTCTTGGAACATCCCCATTGTGTGAAGGTGTTTTCTCAGGCCGCAGTGTCCGGTCATAAGGCCGGTTACCAGCCTGATATCTCTCCTATTTAACTTTAGGATTTCTTCAGTAAATTTTGGTATGCAGTTGGGTAAGAAACTGGATTTGTGTTCAAATATACCTTTCCATAAGGACCCATAGATGTTCTATGGAATTAACGTCAGGAAAAAAAAGTGTTGAAGGACCAAAAATCAAATAAAATATGGAATATTATTGACAATAGTTATATCAGCAAACAAAAGACGTTGGTTTGTAGACTAGTAGTTCCTTTAGATCTATTTCCCGAAGGAGTTTGTGGATATCTGAACTTTTCACTTTAGGTAAGTATCCCTTCTACACAGTAGTCGCCTGGGTGTTGTTCCCTATGATTCTGAATTGCTGTGCTTCCATACCACAGAATCTACATCATTTTTGCTCAACTAGTATAAGCTTTTTGATGTACCCATTCAGGCAGCACTGTCTTGACAGCACACTTGTCAAAAGTCTCAGTGCATTCTAGATTAGGCATGTGGAACCCACAGTAAGGTGAATATGTTGTTCTAATCTAGTTCATTGAGATTTTGATAGCATCCTGTGGAATGTCCCAGGATTTCTAATTTCTAAAAAGCAAGGGGTGGTTTTTTAATGATGTAGTAGTAGTAGAAGTAGAACGGTAACATAGTATATATCTTGTTCTTTCTACAATACTTTCCACTACCATAATGTAGTGGGGGAAGTTAAAAACCTTCTGGAGAGTTCGTCTCTCGTCGTCAATGGAACTTCTACTCCACACAAGTGAACTTTTAGGCGTATAGCCATAGTAGTTATTCTTGCTAGTATTTCTGAATTATTCAAAAACAAATACCTGATAGAATTTTAAAGAAAATAGTACAAGGATATAGACCAGTACAGAACACCTGACTTTGACATGTCGGTCATATTGGGCTGGTCCCCTGATCAACTGGAGTTGAATTTTGTGAGTTTTAGCAGGTAAGTCCGTTGATTGTCGGACAAACTTTGTAGAACAATGTCAGTGTAATATATATATAATAAAACTTTACAAATATCACATGGCGCAGTCCGTAAACTGTCTCTGAATTGAATCAACAGAGGAGTTATGTGATTCTAACGAAAGAACTTATTATTAATTAAACTCTAACTATCATCCGTTGTTCACTAGTAAACAATGAAAACTAAATAGAATATGACATGAGGACCCACAACAATATGGCCGACCTATCAGTGACGACATTCTGGAATTGTCTATTGTGTATATATAATGTTTATTCTTATTGTTAACATGCAAGATCTTTATTTTTGGTTGAGGCAGAAATATATAACTAAAAACATTTATCTTACAAAAAGTTATTCGGAGGATTCAGATATTTCTGATGGAACATATTTTCAATAATTAGGTACTATAGTGGTAATTCAAAATGATGTATCCGGTTTTCAAACAAATTTATCTTTCTATTTACATTTTCTCTGACAGAGCTACGTTGGAAAAATTGATTCAAATTTTCAACTTTGACACCTTTTGTGCACTTTTGGAAATTAGGGTATTTTTGACACCAATTTAATTCAACCTTTTTATTACACGCGCTTCACACTTTATATCAAGAATGAACAACAAACAAAAATTGTAAAGTGATGCTCTACAAGTTAAAAAAAAATGCGAATAAAATTAAAAGTAGGAAGTATGATTATTTCCAAAATAATTTTTCGATCTTTGACCCTGAATATTTCTCAATATTAATTGCGATTTTGAACCAACATTTAGTATGTGAAAATGAAGGTCAAAACAAAAAAATACAACTTCTTATCTCTGATTCCGGGGTTGGTCGATTTTTTTAAACTTTATGTATTTTTTAATGTTCCATCAGAAATAAATGAAATTATTATAAGAAAACAACTCGTTTATGATTTACCTGGTACATTATTAACGTAACAACCGTCTGCGATCAAATGTCCGTCAGTAGGATCACAGATTGGAGGAACGATGCCAACTATCGACATACTGGCCCTTACATACCTCCACAATTGACCTGTTGATCAACTTAGTCAATTTAATATAATATTTCAAGAGTAAATGACACTTTTTTTTACGTAATGGTTTCTGAAGTTGCGAAAGAACGTTCGTTTTGCAGATAAAAAGTATGAACAAATAATTATCGTCTATGAGATGATAAATGTGTTAAGAAATAGGAAGAAATAATTTTCGGTAATAAAGTATACAAAGTTAATTACTATTCTCTGGCTGTACCTTGTCTGATTAATTATACAAAAAAAATATTGATATACCTAATCTGTTTTCCAGTTCCATTTAAAAAAATGTTTGACATTTGTGAAGTTGAACTTTCTACGAACCCTGTATGCAATAAAATAAAGTCCAATCCGAAAACTTAATAATATAAAGAGTGTTCTTTGAAATAATAAAGTTGCTGCTCATCTTTGGTATAACCAGAAGTGGCAAGTCTGTCAAAATATTTTCTATGAATTTGCCCATATTATACCAATAATTATAAATATAGACAGTGTAAGCTCGTCGTGACTCAGCCTGTATACTTACCTCATTTTTTTCGCTCCAAATGACTGTTCTATAATAGTATATTATTAAACGAGCAATTTATGATAGCCGTAGGCGAGTGGCGCAAGTCACTCGAGTGAATAATGGCCATAAATTGCGAGTAGAATACTATATTTTGTCCACGATCTACGACCCTTGATTCCAAAAGCGTGAATTATGAACCATAATTCACTCTAGTAGATATATGGGTACCTTTTGTTAGGAGATAAAATATTGACTTATTATTAAGTGGTCGTGGACAAAGATATTAATTAAAATAGAAATTTCAATCTAATCAGTAGTGACCGATTGCAAATACAGCCAGGGAAAAATAATTACAGCATCAGTGTATCGCTCAGAACTTCAGAAACCACGACTTCTAGCCAAAAAGTAAAAAAATATATTTAGCTCCCATTAAAATATATTCAATAGAAAAAAATCCTTGCATACTACTGACATTGACATTGTGATTGGTTACCTCGCATTGTTTCCTCCAATTTGTTCGAAAAAAATAAACTTACGAGCTAAAAATGTATGTACAAAAAATGCATGTAACATAACCTCAACAAAAAAAATATATCATGGTTATACAAACTATTTTTATGTATGTACAGAGAACGATTTGCAAAAGTGATCGTAAAATATATAAAATATAAAATTTTATGTACCTAGTGAAATATAAAAAAAGAATCTAAAAGCACGACATACGCTTTTACGAGAATAGGGATTCACATGATGAGGTCAATTGGGTGTAAAAAATGGTTAGATTATTCCCCAGTTGATAACCAACTGTAACTAGGGATTTCCTTGATATAATATTCGAAATAGTTTGAGAATGAGTGGATTTTTTCTCAAATCTACGAGGGGCGACTGTAAAGTTAGCAAAAATTTATACAAGGTGGGATTTCGGAAAATTTACTGCTAAAAAACGCAGTGTTAATGGCTCAAATAGTGTTAAATTTGTTTTAAAAGCACTACAGATTATGCTAATTACACTTTCTGTTTACCACTCAAACCTACTTTCGACAGGCGCCGCTAGATCGCACTACAATACGATCCACCGGTACATGAAGGTATGGAAAAACATCAATTCAAAAGCGTTTAAGTAAAAAAAAGAAAGAATATCCTTCTATTGACTAAATAATAACCGCCAAATCAATGTTATGTGAGGTTATGTTACATATTACTTACCTTAAGGAAGTTCTGTCACCGCCATGCAACACATAAAATATGTGATATATAATATATACATACCTACATATCAAACAAATGAAAAACAGCAGATAGAGATAGATTTACCTGGTAGATTGTTAGTGTAACCTCCATCGAGGAGTAGATGTCCATCAACAGGATCACACAGCGGTGGCATATACCCAGAGAGGGACATCGAAGAACGCACGTAGCGCCATAGAGAGCCTACGGAATAGCTAGGCTAAACCAAGAATATTCGATATTTCTAAAGGATCATCTATCTGTGGTCAATGTAGTAACCAATACATAAAAAATGCTTGTTTGAAATTTTCAAAAAAATATTTTTATAAATTTTAAAACTTTTACAGTAATTTTCGCTTTGATGAAATTCTGGCAACGTTAACGTAAGCCTGGAGGCTGTGAAATGACTCACAAGGTCAATATATTGTTGACATTAGAATACCTTAATACATGTTTGGTTTTTTTAGTGATGCAATGGAATGGTTTTGCCGGAGACCGGAGCTACTGCTTTCGGCCGGAAGTGGGGATCTGTCATGATTGTCAAAAGTGTCAATTTTTAATCTAATTTAATATGTAACCAATCAAATCGTACAAAATAGAGTTTTGTCAGACGAACCTATATAATGTCGAACTTTAAAGACTATGTGTATCAGTTTGCATTTTGCAATCTCTTGGCTAAAAAAGGCCCACTACATCATCATTCATAAGATTCACAGAACACCTTGAAAATATCCCCCAGATATATTGTTTTGCACTGTCTTGGCACTGACAAAATTCTCGGTACCGAAAAGTGCAAAAAAGAAACATTCGACTCGAGCCAGTTTAACTGTCAATGGATCACCCATATTTTCGGTGCTCACCAGTGCCTCACTGGTGTAATCTAAAACACTATAACATAACCTAAAATTTTGAAAATTGTCTACTTTCCCACTTTTAATAACATTATTCCTATAAAACCCGAGGGATATGATCCGAATAATATTCTGAAATAGAATAAGCGAATAGAAACATTTTTTAAACAGCATTTGTATATAATTAAGTTTACTATACTGACCCATCCTTTAGAAATATTGTTATCCTCAACTCTAATAGTATTTTTAAGAATTATCGTATTTTTTTCTTAAATTAAAATTAAATAATCCTTCTGTACTATTATTAAAATAAAAAGTTTATTTTCAGTTAAAATGCGTTTGAAAGCATTTTAATTATATTTATAAGCCGCGGAATTGTTTACAATTTAAAATAAAATAATATTCAACACAAATACCAATAAAGACTTAAACAGAATGTACAGTTAGTATACTTTCAAATTACATGCAAGAGAAGTTAACACATGCACTATTTATACGACGAAAGAACTTGTAAGAAGAAGGAATCTTCATTGAAAAAAAATTAAATACAAAGTTTATATTTCAGTTTTTACAGTTTCAAATAAAATAAGAGGCTATGAAAGTGAAGGGTACAAATCAAACGAAGCATAAAGGTCTTTGGTATGCACGTGTTATTTTTTTTTTATAAAGCCAATCATAAAGAATAAATCGACATATTTACATAAAAGCATTGCACATACTGGATTTCAGAAGGTTGCTGTTCTTGGTTAGTTGAAAATATCAAGAATCCCTTAACCACCAGAATTTTTCATAAAAATAAAATAAACTGCTTGAAAAATTTGCATATAGAAATTATTTTATAAAAATTTAAGGTTATACAACTGTCAAAATCATATATGACAACTAGACAAGACATACAATCACCGCAAATATAGGCAGAGTTCTGCCTTACCTCGATCTGTCTTATTGACCAAATGTTTTTATAATACAAATAAAGTTTTTCAAGAGATTGAAATAAGTAAAAAGTGTTATTTTTACTATAAATTCAACCGAACCAAGAAAGAGTACTTTAAAAGTAAGCCTTTTTGGAAATAAGCACATGTTTAAAAGAAGTTCTATGTTTGCGGCTTGAATAATTTGAAAATTAGAGTTGTTTTCAAGCTCTACTAAATTGAAGTATTCGAGGATAGAACTTCCGTAAAAGCTGTTTCAAATGAGTTGTATCTATTTTATGGAAATAATAATATAATAATATATGAGTGTCATACATCGAACATTTTAATTTATGTAAGAAAAAAAAACATAATAACTCATTGTCTTTGTGAATAGTTGATTGATCTAGTGGGGTTTAGACAATCAAAGATACTTCTGGTTGCCTATAACCAGGTGAGACCAATGAATGCCTAAGCCAGAGTAAGATTGCACTAAGAGTTTTAACAGGTAACCTGACAGAACACTATTGCCTAAAATTCCTTCAAGAAATAGGTCTAAAGGAACTACTGGTCTCTCAGGAACTAATACTACTACTAGGGAGAGTTCATATTATTGTGTGGAAAATAGATACAACGCATCCTTATAGATATATTTTTTTCCATTCATAAAAATATCTATCTACAACTACATACATACCCATAAACCTTTACAGATGTCCCGCGGATAATGTAAATTTGAAAAAAGTATCTGAAAAATATGCTAAATTTTTTTTCGCCTCGAAAAAAATTACGTTGTTCTTTATGAAATTTTTCACCGGTGCTAACACAAAGGTTAACCAATCACAATCGACACATTCAAAAAAATGCAACTCAAATCGAAAAGCAAAAAATAAAAATAAAAAATCGTGTAATATTGTTAAAGCAAATTAGGTTTAGAAAGCACTATGTAGACGCCATGCCAACAATTACTACAAACACAAATACTAAGAAATAATTGTAGACCTTATTGTTAGAAGGAATTTTAAACATGGTATTTCAAAAAAATGTTCGTCACGACATCCCCATTCAAGGAAAAATATATTTATACACAATTTTTACGATTTTGTCAAAACTACTGGCAATATTGTAACGAAATATTTTACGAACATGTTTTGGAAGCTCATTGATACGTCGGCTACCAAAACATTTTATACAAAATTTCGTTTCAATGTTGCCAATAGTTTCGACAAATATCTGTAGATCATATTTTTTCATTGTTCTACTTATTCGAGTAGCGGAGCCATCATTTTTTTTGAAGCACTGTGCATAGGAGTGGCACTGACAAGTTGTATTGTTTTTCCCAATTTCCAACAGTAAGATTCAAATTTTCCAAAAATGAAGATATTAACGATATATTTTAATTTTTGTGTAAAAGAGAGATAACCAATAGCGATTGCCCAAAATGTATTTGATTATAAAAAGTGATCTTCATTTTTAGCGTTAAAAGAATTCAATGTTAACACTATAAAATTTGATCATCGTTTCTAAAATGTCTATATAAACAATGGTTTTTGCAAACAAATTAATGAACCCCTTTTAAAAATTTTATGGCACGCCCATGGTAGTTAGAATTTTTTTAAAATGATGACATTAGTTAAATGTTGAAATTTATTCGATAATAAAAATATATTGATATTTATTCCGAGCTAAAGTTGAAAATACAAATATTTTTTGGAAACTAAAATTGTTATTATTGAAAGTGTAAAATTAAATACTTTGTATATGCTCTAATTTTCATTATATATTATTTAAATAGATGTAATTTTAGAAACAATATTTGAAATAACGTGTCTTAAGGAAAATATCATAAATAGAAGGCTGGTTCATTTGAACTACCACAATAAATAAGTGAAATTTTCTGTTATTGAATATTCTTCTACCTACAGTCTTTAGTCAGAATATAACCCAGAAATTAGTAAAAATATCAATTCTAACCACAAAACTTTATCTTTTTTTTCTCAAGATACGTTAATTAATATGGTGCACAAAATAATGAAAAAAAAAAAGATCAAATGAGTGAAACCGATCACTTACCATGTGAATGTATTCTCATACAAGAAGCCGTAATATCGGTTGTTACAGTAAAATAAGGTAACCACAAATCTTCTATATAAGTATCGTTAAAAGTACCACGAATTGTTTGATTGAAATCCCTTCCGCTAAACATGGACGTCATTGGATACGTCAAGTCTAACAGTTGTCGCCACCACTGTGTCATTTTCTACAGAAATAATGACAAAAAAATAAAAAGTAGCAACTAAATTGGGGAAACATGGACCGCAGAGATTCCGAAGAAGAAAATAGAACTAGATAAATATGGAGAAGAATAAGATAAATAAAGTCAAGGAGCAAGAATTATTTACTTACCTTCGACCACTCTCTTGCTTTTTGTGTCATAGTTGTCATGTTTCTTTCTTGACACCAAAGAGCACCCATAAAGGCACCTATACTAACTCCTCCCACCATATCTATAGGAATACCAGCTTCCTATAATAACAATTGCTATATAAGTAATTTTATCAACTTATTAGTAACACAATTCGTTGATGATAAGTTTCGTCTTACCTGTATTGCTTTAATCATTCCTACATGCGCAGAACCGCGAGCTCCACCTCCTCCCAATACAATACCTACTGACTTTCCAGTTAACCATCTAGCCAATCGGGAAAAGTCAGAGTGTATATTCGGAGATGTGGTGCATACTTTTGAATATAATTCATTCTGTAAATAAAATATAAATTAATACTTTTTATTTAGTGAAATAGTGTACTTACGATTCTATAAACTGATTTTCTGGCAAATACTCTATTCGGACACAAAATGTGGTGATGTGAGGATACCCAGGTTCTCATGTTCAACCAGGCGATTGTATTCTGAGGTTTTCCACCTTCTTTGTGCAATAATACCAATTCTTTTTGCGTTCTTATAGCTAAACGTTCAATTTCTTTTTCTACTTTGCCTGAAAGGAAACAATAAACATGCAGAAGTAACTGGACCAAATGCCCATTTCAAACAGTTTCATATTGTTTTTAAAATTCAGCGAAAATTGAAGAAACTCACCTAAAGATGGATGGTTATCACCGATACCCACAATTAGGATACAATCCGCTTGTCTAATGCATCTTTGTGTCCAAGCACTAACAGTTAAATCGCACTGATAAAGTGAAATTCGATGTTGATCTTCTTGTTGTGCTAACCAAGAAGACAGCCTGTATTCGTTATTGGGATCCATTATGGAATTTCCTAAAGTCTTTCGTACTACGTCAGATGTCAGTCTTAAAGTTGATCCTGAAAAGGAATATGCCAAGTAGACGTCCATAATCGATGAGACAAAATAAAAGAAAAATGGAAAGACGAAAATTCTTAGATATTTTGAGAATAAAATGTATTCTTATTAAACTCACATCTTTCAGAATCAATATTACCAACTTAATAATTATAAGTTTAAAAGATAAACAAGGTGCACATGTGTAGCATTAAATTTGAAAAGAGTGATTATAAATGAGTAGGAGAGTATATTCACTGAGCGAGTGAACATCATCATCCCAGCTAGGGAACAGGTAATGCATCCAGGTAATTCTGGAGAAATCATCTGGTTCACCGATGGTTCCAAAACAAACCATAGTATTGGGGCTGGTATAAAAGGATAATCTTTAGGCTTGGCCGATATACGACTGTGTTTCAAGCAGAGAGCTTAGCAGTAGCAAAACATCACAAGAGGATATACTGGACAAAAAATAAAAATATTCACTGACAGCCAGGCTCTGCTTAAAGACATCAGTAATCGAACAACTAGGTCTAGGCTGGTAAAAAACTGTAAAGAATCCCTCAACAGGCTGGCAAGAGACAACAAAGTGTCTCTATAATAAAGATGGCTCTAAAGGAGACTTCATAGGTCCGGAAGCGTTTTGTGGAACCACAAAAGATTGCATAAGAGGGAAAATCGGGAACTGGCCAGTTAGGAAACAACAACTCAAATGAAGGTCGACACAAGGGCACCTCCTTACAAAGAGTTTACTGAACAAGGTAGACAAGGAACTCTGAACCAGGCTATTGAAACTGAGAAAGAGACATTTGAAGACAGTTACCAACCTGGTGACTGGACACATCTGCACAAAATGAGCGAAGTTAGTGAACCTAGTGTAGGAAACGTGAACTGCGAAACACCTACTCACATACTCTGCTTTTGCGAGAACTTGCATGGACTCAGACTGAAACACTTTGGAGAGGAAATAATACAACTACTGAAAATCCCTCCAGTCAAACTAGTGGCCTACTTAGAAGACACAAAGCTTCTGGAATGGAAGTAGATAACATGGGAAAGATTCAGTTCAAGTGCCTGGGCTGTTGAGCACAACCCAATCAAATGAATGAGCTATAAATCAATAAATAGTTTGTTTTTAGTATAATTATTGAAGTTTTATATAATAAATATCATAGAAAAACTTCTAGACGTAGAAGAAGTAATTTTTGATTGATGTTAATTCCAAGTTCCAATATAGGGCAAACTAAAAAACAATCGCAAAACTAGTATTAATTGATGCGTAGAATGACCTGAAGACACTATATAAAGCTTCTGGAATGGAAGTAGATAACATGGGAAAGATTCAGTTCAAGTGCCTGGGCTGTTGAGCTGAATGAGCCCTGAAGCTATAAATCAATAAATAGTTTGTTTTTAGTATAATTATTGAAGTTTTGTATAATAAATATCATAGAAAAACTTCTAGACGTAGAAGAAGTAATTTTTGATTGGTTAATTCCAAGTTCCAATATAGGGCAAACTAAAAAAACAATCGTAAAACTAGTATTAATTGATTCGTAGAATGACCTGAAGACACTATATTTATAAAAAAAAATGTGGTAAAAAGTGAGGTCTGAAACTCGCGGTATATTTAAAAACCAATTTAATACTCACCAATGGCACTTAAACAATGATTGAGCTCGTGAGTAAAAGCCGTTAGCGGCACGTCATCTGATGCAGCAACAATCGCCACCGTCGAGAAATTCACCGAAGACGGACGAGCATCCACAGCCGGTGAATTGGAATCGTTTACACTTAAAGTAGGATTTTTCCATGTACCTATCATAAATAAAAAACGAATTTTGGAGATATTTAATTGGAACAAGATAATTTTTAATACACACCTAAGATTCTATGTCCTAATAATTTAATCAGTCTCGTTACAACTATGGGATATCTTATTTTGATGGCATTAAATAGACCTTCCGGTAATTTGGCTAGTTCTGAATCTCTTACTGCTATAACTGTTGTACTTCTTTTTGTTTGGGTAACCATCTCCACCTAAAAGTTATTACGCTGTATAACTATTTGACACATGATTGCAACTTTAGAGAGAAGTATAGAACTATTTTGAGTTTACTCACCACTCCTATTAAATCTCCTTTCCCGTATTCTCCTACCAATTCTTTTTTGCCGTTTTTGTGGGTTATAACAGACCGTAACCGACCGGATAATACTATGTAAGTGGAATCACTTTCGTCATCTTGTCTATAGATGGCTCTACCAGATTCCATAAATATCCAGTCCAACGCAAAATCTACTTGTCTTACAAAAGGTGATAACCTACTAACTACTGAATGGGCTATATGCAGTACTATTTTGGGTTGTTCCTTCATCAACCTGCAAAAAGGAAGTTGGTCCAGTGAAGGGAAACTAGCTGATGATATTATTTCAATGTTTTAAGTAGAATTGTGCACCCCTCGATATTTAATTTAATTTGTGTATAATTTAAATTGTTTTCATCCTATTGCAAATAGAATTTTTTCAAGAAGACGAAGTCTAATGAGTGAAATAAAATTGTCTAAAGCATAATTTTGCTTAAAAAACAAGTTGAGTTAACAATTTTTGTAGAATCCGAGCGAGTAGAAAGAGTGAATGTGAATATATCTTCTAGTTACTATTGAAAAATGGTTTTCTGAATTAAAAAAATTTGGAAAAATATTCGAATAGATAAAAAATGAATTTTATGTCCACAAAGAGATCGCTCTTTTGAAAAAAGAACAATAAGGAACTAAACAATTTCTATCAATCAATTAATTAACATCTTATAAATGTTTACAAACATGGACAAGATAAAGAAATATTTATAGAAACGAGCGGATTTCAGTTACGGTAAAGTCCCTTACTTTCTGTTAAGAGAAGATTAAATTCGACAAATCTGTAATTTTAAAATTATATGGGATAATGTGAAATACAGAAATGGGACAGCATCTCATTAGTATAAAAAGAAGTTGATCCGCCGGAGAAATCAGTTCGAATTCATGCAGTCAAGGCTATTATTATAAGTATAAGTAGTGAACAATACAAAAACTATACAGGTGCGTACTTATTTTATTAATTAAATTATACATTATTTTAATTTATTCATAACCATACTAAAAATAGTATTTTGAAATATTTATTTTTATGTTAGTATTAAATATTTTCAATGAGAACCCCAGTTTTTTATTTTCTTTGAAAACGTTTTTTTTATTGCATAATTTGCAATTATTAGATATTTCGAAATAGTAATAATTAAATAAATATCTTTGGAAATTTTAATATTTAAAAACCTTTAAAAACCTGTGGGGTGAATTTATTAGAAGCAGCAAATTATTGTTATCAGTTTTTTATTGCAGGTATCAAAATGAAGGTTTTGGTGGTCGTAATATGGTTAGCAGTAGTAGTTGCAGCTTTGGAGGTTCAAGATGAAAGTGTAAATGATCAGTTTATATTGGATAGTTCTGAAGATGAAACTAGATATAAGAGATCTCCTGACAATCAACCATGGGAAGTCAAACCAGGTGCAGGCAGAGATGAAAATGGAAATGTCATTGCTGGGGTAGAAGTCAAGAATAAAGGTAAAGATCATGAATTTGAAGCTGGTTGGAATAAAGTTGTAAGAGGACCAAACAGAGCCAAGCCCACGTGGCATGTTGGTGGCACCTACAGATTCAAAAGATCGCCAGACAATCAACCATGGGAAGTCAAACCAGGTGCAGGCAGAGATGAAAATGGAAATGTCATTGCTGGAGTAGAAGTCAAGAATAAAGGTAAAGATCATGAATTTGAAGCTGGTTGGAATAAAGTTGTAAGAGGACCAAACAGAGCCAAGCCCACATGGCATGTTGGTGGCACCTTCAGATTTAAAAGATCCCCAGACAATCAACCATGGGAAGTCAAACCAGGTGCAGGCAGAGATGAAAATGGAAATGCCAATGCTGGAGTAGAAGTCAAGAATAAAGGTAAAGATCATGAATTTGAAGCTGGTTGGAATAAAGTTGTAAGAGGACCAAACAGAGCCAAGCCCACATGGCATGTTGGTGGCACCTACAGATTCAAAAGATCCCCAGACAATCAACCATGGGAAGTCAAACCAGGTGCAGGCAGAGATGAAAATGGAAATGTCAATGCTGGGGTAGAAGTCAAGAATAAAGGTAAAGATCATGAATTTGAAGCTGGTTGGAATAAAGTTGTAAGAGGACCAAACAGAGCCAAGCCCACATGGCATGTTGGTGGCACCTTCAGATTTAAAAGATCCCCAGACAATCAACCATGGGAAGTCAAACCAGGTGCAGGCAGAGATGAAAATGGAAATGTCAATGCTGGAGTAGAAGTCAAGAATAAAGGTAAAGATCATGAATTTGAAGCTGGTTGGAATAAAGTTGTAAGAGGACCAAACAGAGCCAAGCCCACATGGCATGTTGGTGGCACCTACAGATTCAAAAGATCCCCAGACAATCAACCATGGGAAGTCAAACCAGGTGCAGGCAGAGATGAAAATGGAAATGTCAATGCTGGGGTAGAAGTCAAGAATAAAGGTAAAGATCATGAATTTGAAGCTGGTTGGAATAAAGTTGTAAGAGGACCAAACAGAGCCAAGCCCACATGGCATGTTGGTGGCACCTTCAGATTTAAAAGATCCCCAGACAATCAACCATGGGAAGTCAAACCAGGTGCAGGCAGAGATGAAAATGGAAATGTCAATGCTGGAGTAGAAGTCAAGAATAAAGGTAAAGATCATGAATTTGAAGCTGGTTGGAATAAAGTTGTAAGAGGACCAAACAGAGCCAAGCCCACATGGCATGTTGGTGGCACCTTCAGATTTAAAAGATCCCCAGACAATCAACCATGGGAAGTCAAACCAGGTGCAGGCAGAGATGAAAATGGAAATGTCATTGCTGGGGTAGAAGTCAAGAATAAAGGTAAAGATCATGAATTTGAAGCTGGTTGGAATAAAGTTGTAAGAGGACCAAACAGAGCCAAGCCCACGTGGCATGTTGGTGGCACCTTCAGATTTAAAAGATCCCCAGACAATCAACCATGGGAAGTCAAACCAGGTGCAGGCAGAGATGAAAATGGAAATGTCATTGCTGGGGTAGAAGTCAAGAATAAAGGTAAAGATCATGAATTTGAAGCTGGTTGGAATAAAGTTGTAAGAGGACCAAACAGAGCCAAGCCCACATGGCATGTTGGTGGCACCTTCAGATTTAAAAGATCCCCAGACAATCAACCATGGGAAGTCAAACCAGGTGCAGGCAGAGATGAAAATGGAAATGTCATTGCTGGGGTAGAAGTCAAGAATAAAGGTAAAGATCATGAATTTGAAGCTGGTTGGAATAAAGTTGTAAGAGGACCAAATAGAGCCAAGCCCACATGGCATGTTGGTGGCACCTACCGATTCAAGAGATCCCCAGACAATCAACCATGGGAAGTCAAACCAGGTGCAGGCAGAGACGAAAATGGAAATGTCATTGCTGGAGTAGAAGTCAAGAATAAAGGTAAAGATCATGAATTTGAAGCTGGTTGGAATAAAGTTGTAAGAGGACCAAACAGAGCCAAGCCCACGTGGCATGTTGGTGGCACCTACAGATTCAAAAGATCCCCAGACAATCAACCATGGGAAGTCAAACCAGGTGCAGGCAGAGACGAAAATGGAAATGTCATTGCTGGAGTAGAAGTCAAGAATAAAGGTAAAGATCATGAATTTGAAGCTGGTTGGAATAAAGTTGTAAGAGGACCAAACAGAGCCAAGCCCACGTGGCATGTTGGTGGCACCTACAGATTCAAAAGATCCCCAGACAATCAACCCTGGGAAGTCAAACCAGGTGCAGGCAGAGATGAAAATGGAAATGTCATTGCTGGGGTAGAAGTCAAGAATAAAGGTAAAGATCATGAATTTGAAGCTGGTTGGAATAAAGTTGTAAGAGGACCAAACAGAGCCAAGCCCACGTGGCATGTTGGTGGCACCTACAGATTCAAGAGATCGATAGAACTTGTTTAGGATAAAACATTAGCTATTTATTTTTTATATTTATATATTTATTAATGTTCGAATAATTTTGTAAAAAACTTAAAATACATTATTTAAACTAAAATACAACATGATTTTTCATAATTATGATTCAACTTTGAGTCATCAAATAACCTTTCAATCACTAATTTAAAAAATATATAATTTTATTTAGGAAACGGCATATTTTCTACCACAAAAACTGACTTTGAAGTTAATGTAAAAAAATTTCAATACCTTTAGGTAAAAAATAATCAAAAACTTACGTATAAAAAGTTGTTTTCGAAATCAAAGCAATCCTAGTAAAATGCTTAGCCCTGATTGTAAAAAAGCTCGGTTCTCCAGTAAGTACTGCCAACCCTCCGACAATTTCACCAGGATGAGCAGTGAACATGTGCACTTCTTCTTCACCTTCAGTTATCTTTTGAGACACCACCAACGCTCCCGATACTACGTACACTAATGCGGCATCCTAAGAAAAAACAAGCGTTAGTGTTATTGACCAAAAATTAATAAAACATGTTTTGCCTGTGATTCAATCGGATTCACCGTACCCAATACGAAGCTACTGTCGACTTGCAGTTTGCCCTGATAAAAAAAGTTAATTTTATTAATAAGCACAAAGCAATTGTTGCTCTTAGGATGATTAAAGCTGCAGAAAGAGAGTTAGTGAATTAAGTTTCAACAAAAAAAAAAGAAATCAAATAATATCGATAAATGAAGGGAAAATTGTGAGTAAAATTTTTTTTATAACCATTAGAGAATGAGAAGAACTTTATCTTATTCAGTCCTTACTAAGACCCTGTATTTTGATGTCTCTATTGACTTGAAACCAAATAAATGATAAATTTATTAGATGTAAGTGTAAAAAGCATATTTCGACTCACCTTATTTGAATCTTCTTTCATCAGATATGTTCCTGCTGAAACTTCTCTAATTTCTACTTTTCCCTTTAAAGCGCTCACTCCATCTAATCCTAATTCTTTTACAAAAGCTTCAGTTGCTGTCTCTATCAGTTCTTCATCAGTAACAATTTCAGTATTTTGAATAGAATGTCTCGGTTTATGTATAGAACTATACTCTGAATTCTACAAAAAAAAATTATCAAACAAAAATCAACACAAGTCATTGATGAAACTTACTGCACTGGGTACAGGGTCTACTTCGACATTTCCATTTCCTAAATTGCCACTAGGAGAACAAGATTTGGATTCTAATGAAGATTTACTTCTTCTATGACCAGGCACTGGTATGGGTTGTGTAGTGGCTGGAATATTGTCTGACATTGAAGAAGCTGGTTCATCTTTTTTCTTTTTCATGGGAGATCCTCCAAAAAGGTTTTTCCCTTTTGGTTTCTGAAACAAATTTTTAATTCATTCATTATTAGTTAATCTTGACAACGGTAGCTGGAACGCTACCGAAACGTTGAAATAAAAAAAAAACATTATTGTGGTTTGATTCCCAAGAAAATAAGAAAAAATAACAAGTAATGCCACAAGGAACTTATAGAAGATATAATAAACTGCCATCACAGATTGAATGATATTGGATTTTGCCCAGTTAAGTGCGCTTTTAGTAAAATGTAAAGATAAATAAGACGCAAAAAAGGTGAAGTTGAAATTCTGAGGTTTAATAATAATTATTGGTAAAGAGCTACTTTTTTTTTGGTTTCTTGAAAAGAAGAATACAGAATGTCACAAGGTTAATTTTAAACCATGTACTTGGATTTAATTTTGTGAATTATCTAAATAAATTGTCATAATATTATCATCATTATTTCAATTTCCTATAAATATTTAATGTATATGATACTTTTGACAAAATTAGATAATTCAATATCCTATTTATATATTAGCTTTGAAAAATCTTCTAACAAGTTGAAGGTCATTTGAAATGTTACTAAATCCTTTATCACTGATATTATATGCCTAAAAATTATGGTCATATTCGTGATCTATGAAGTTTTTATACCTCAAAGTATGCCAAGAATTTTGAAAATTTGAGTTGATCTAAAATCTTGTTTAAAAATAGGTGATTTTGAGAGACTATACAAGAAAAAATACGAATATTTGAGAGGCGAAAAAGATTCCTTGCTTAGAAAATTTCATGCTGAATCGAATGGTGTAGAGTAGAAAATAATGCGATAAATATTTATACAATTATACTCAAAAGTATAGAGACCAAAAAACTAAATGTAAACCACTTATCCTAGCATCTTTTTATGGTCATATTCGTAATCAACGAGGTCGAATTAGTAAGTTTTTGTACCTCAAAGTATGCCAGGATACTTATTTTGAATTTTGAGAGATTATACAAGAATGTGAATATTTGAAAACCAAAAAACCTACTTATTATAGAAAACTTCAAGCTTAATCAAATGGCATAGATTAGAAAATTCTGCGATAAATATTTATACAGTTACACTCAAAAGTATGGAAACATACCATATTAGGTAATAAGAAAATTACTTATTTGAGATTAAAAAATTCTTTTTCTCTAACCACAATAAATATAAAAGTAATATTTTTAGATGATATCACTCACCTGTCTAACTAATTCAGCACTTAATCCTAAATATTGATGTAAGGCTGTAAACGTTACCCGCTGTAACCTAACCATTATAACTTGTATTACTCTAACAAATATATCAGGAAACTCTTGAAAAATTTCTTGGAACGCTGCCATTGGTAACTTAACCACAGTTGAGTCTTCCATTGCTCTGGCAGATACAGTTTTATAAGGACTAGTATGACCCTAAAATAAAGGTGAATAAAAAAATAAAAATTGTATATATCAACCACAGTATGTTTTTTTTACCGTACCGTTAATACATCCGTAAAACTAAGTAAAGAAGTGACGGATTCTCCGGGTTTTACGATTTTTAATGTCGTTGAACCATCGTTTCCAGTTATCGATACGTTTAGTTTGCCACTCTGTACAATGTAAACATGTTCATCGGGGTCACCTAAAATATGTATCAAAGTTTCGTCCATGTCAAAAAGGTTTCAATGGATGAGTTACAGAGATATTTATACTCATCATAGACTGAAAATTGTTTTCATGTCTTTTCAGCAAATTAAATGATACCAGATGTTTTTGCCAAAAGTCAATGGACAATACTCAATTCAAGATGTAGATCAGAAAGAATAGGTATTTAGACTAGTTTATCCTGGCGCTACTGTTAATACTAGAGATGTATTGTGGCAAAAAATAGTACTAGCTGATGGTTATTTAACAAGACAATTTGTTATTTGCAGTTGGAAGACATTTCTGATTCAATCAAAAAAATGGCAGACAAAGTTATATAGTTATATATCTCATAATTCGTTAAATTAATGCGCCTGTTGAACCAAAACATTAATATTTTTTAGTGCGAAACGACAATGAGCTGAATGGTCCACAACAATAGGTCAAATATACTGAAAATTATTCATTAATTATTGATTATTTTAAAATTCCTTAGAACATAAATACAATGCTTTTCAAATTTACATATGTATTTTTTGGTTGAAAAATGTTAAGCCACTTGTTTATACCTATGACGTAAAGAATTTTTAATTGAACTCTACTAACTTTTAAAAAATTAGCATCCTAAACAAAGTTTATATATATAAAAAAATTAAGCACACTACTGAACACTGGTTATTGTATAAATATTGTTTTATCTAGATATAATATTATAATTATAAGTTATTGTTTGATATATATATTGTAAAATATTATAAATTATGATTAAACAACTGTAAAAAATCTACATGTTTTTAAAACAAATAAAGATCTCCATGTTAAAAATTGGCCATATCCCAAAATTTCAAGTACTAAGTAAACAAACAAACATATTATTGTGAATGTAACACGTGTCAAGGCAATCCAAATGAAAAAAACTGATAATACAAATAACTTTTCTGTTGGCTTATCTTTCTACATAGGAATTATTAAATTTAATTGGTGAAAGAGATTCAATTGGAATCACAATGACCACTGTGTATATATCCTAAAACTGCAACAGTAAAATGACTAACTAAATCTTTATAGAAATTCATTCCCTTCATACCCTAACTACCAACTGCTACAACACTGAACAAAACTACTTTGTGTAGTTATTAAGCAGGCATAAAATCAAAAGTTACATATACTGTCTAGTGTTTAAATGAAAATACTGTACTTTGTAACATAATCTGTCTTTGGAATTAAAACATCTTTAAATTATTAATTTAAAACATAAATTGAATATATTTCGTTAATTTCTATTAATAATTAATAAAATAGACTTACCTATTCTAAAAAGATATGCTCCAGCATGAACATTTATAATTTCTGTATGTTTACATAATTTTAAAAAGATTGGTTTTTCAAAATGTCCAAATACCCTGATACTCTGCAGCATATACAATGCATCTGGAGGCATTCTTTCATCACTTAACATGTCTTCTTGAAGATATTCTGCTGGTGGTTCAAGGACCTTGAAAAAATTAAATTATTCTCATTGTTATTCTATTGTTACACACAAACTGTCCACATTGTAATGTGGTAGCAAATAATGTATGGTTAGGTACCTTTAGTTGTTCCTGATCAGTTTCTTTTTTGAGTTGTAGGAGTCTCCTTGCAAATTTCATAACCAGTTTCCTCTTCTTTCCTTGTCCTGAATTTCTTACTTGTCCTGATATATTTTTAACTTTACGTATCATCTTTCTTCCATAAAAGAGAGCTTTGTCTCTTTTGCGAAATCTTGATGTTTCTTGTGAAAAAGATTCCTTTCTTGTGAATACTGAAAAATATTTTTTTTAAATATCACTAAATCACTTAATATAATTACTAATGTAGATTATTAAAAATAATCTTAAAACACATTTGCCTGAACTTTTGACATATAAAAATAAAGATTAAGCTTTTATCTTGTAGTGTCCTAGGTTGGTTATGTTAATCATAGATTTAAAAAAAAGTGATTGGTGAAAACAATGAAGTGGAATTGAACATGATTTCATATAACAAAAGCTCACCTTTTCTGGTACATCTTCGAATACAAAAGATTATTAAGGATGTGGTAATCAATATTATTCCAAGTAATACTAAATAGAAGGACTGAAAATAAAAGTTATTATTAATGCTGGAATCAATACATTTTTATTATACGCATTAATTTATTTAAATCCCAAGGTAAATCTTTTGCTAAAAAATTAAAATAGTTACTTACCTTATAAGTTTCTTGAAACTGTAAAACGAAATTGACTATCCATGTGGATTTACTTATTACCCCAAAGTCTGCATTAAAGTTTTTTATAGCATTAATCACATCCATTTTACTAAGCTCATTATTTAAATTACTTATATCTTTATTCTGGTCTCAAGCACAGTAGAAAATACAAACATGAACTTTGAACTATTCATTACCACGGAATAATAAAGCAATTGTTATGTGTTCCGTGTCATTACTGACAAATGGTTTTGGCATATATCAGCTGAACGTCAGAAATGCCAACAATATAGTGTTAAATTTCTTGGTTAATAAATGTACTTCAAAAAAGCTTTCTACCTGAGCAAACAGATTTTACACCGGACTGATCTGATTGATCGGACTGGATGGGACGAAATTAACGAACGCAGCTAATGAGTTTTTCCGGTAGAAAATAGGTATGTTGAAATAGATGTATTTGATGCCTTTTTATTCATCTATGAAAACTACAAAATATAATATTACTCTACCAGTTCACAGTGTTCACACCGTTTAATCAATATGTGAAAATTGTTCATCTTAACACTATGATAGATAGCATCCAAAAAATTGTTTATCCTTCGGGCAATTGTCATTAGTGTCAACTTGTTAGTTGCCTTCTTTATATAGAACATTATTTCTAATTTTGGTTTTAGCCCTTACTACGTGGAATCTAAAATTAAATCAATCATTCTATAACCTAGTATAATTTCATTTGAACAGTTTGTATTACAACTAAGGAACAAGTAGGTAACTTTCTGATGGTTGGCAGCATCGAACAATATTTGTGATGAGTGACCTCTCTAATCCTAGAACTCTATTGACTATTGATCTTCTTCTTTCGTTTTTATGGCCTCCGCCGTTACGACATTTGGCTCTGATATGGCCAATTTCTGTTATTTTAGTCTTTACTATTTTTGAACGTATTTATTTTAAAGAATTTCGTTCCTGAATTACACTTGATCCAAAGGCGGTATGTTGTAATAGACGTTAACATATCAATTTGATAACTTTTTGTTCTTCTATAAAAACAACATATAATATTACTAAAGCAATTAATAATCATACACACTCTTTTCTTAAAATTGTCCATTATGATATTATCAAAGGAAGAAATAAGGTAAAATACTTATTAGCTGTAAAAAATCCAATTGGCTATTTCTCCTTGGAACAGATTTCTTTGTTTTAATTGTAAATATTTTATTGTCTACAAGTTTTCCGTCGATACAGTGTTGCTACAATTACTTTTATTTGATCGGTAGGATATTGTAGAACAACAGATGTACAATAAGCAATAATAGGTGCACCTCCAGTCCTAACTATTATTTGATTCAGTTCTAGCAGTCATTGGTAAGTGTCTTATTCGTGGAATCTTCCCATAATTCTAAAATAAAATCAATCATTCTATAACCTAGTATAATTTCATTTGAACAGTTTATATTACAACTAAGGAACAAGTAGGTATGCAACTGAACAGGCATCAATGCGTTTGGTTACATACCTGTTAGGTAACTTTCTGACGGCCGGCAGCATCGAACAATATTTGTGATGAGTGACCTCTCTAATCCTTATTGACAATTCTGGTGATTCTTCTTCCTTCGTTTTTATGGCCTCCGCCTTTACGACATATGGCTAAAAAATGGCCAATTTCTGTCATTACCACAGAATACACCGTTTGGTGTATTTTTTGGCGTAGAGGATTATTTTAGCTTTCATAATTATCAACAATTATACTTCCTTATTCTTTATATATCCACAAGAATATTGAATGTTTCTTATTGTAATGGAGTAGGTATACATTACAGTAATTTCAATACTTTACATTTCCAAGATGTGATTGAGGTTACAAGTAAACCAAACAAAATATAAATAAGCTGAAAATTTAATTATCTACATTCCAACTTATTTGTAAAAATAGTTAATGGTGCAATTTAAAAACCAAAAATGTCTGGTATGTCAATATAATGATTTAAAAAAAAAAGGTTCAGGCTGTAGATAAAGTAGTAAAAAGTGAAAGTACAACTATATAAGTATAAAAACAACAAACTATTTATAGTATTGGGATTGGGTGCATTTATTTATATATCTAGTTACTTTAACTGCATTTCTAAAAATAAACCCATTAGAAAAGGTGGAAAATAAAAATAGACTTCCAATTTCTGTTGGGTTCACCTTTCAATAATTAGGTAATAATCCTGGTTTGCTTTTTTGTAGATTCTGATGATATGGGAATTGTTAAAAAAGAAATACATCAAGGGGGTGTTATTTTAGAAGAAAAACCTTTTGTTTATATTTTATGTTCAAAATTTAGAACTGAACGATGTGATTTCTGTTTAAAAAAGTAAGTTTTATCTCAAAAGTATACAATTCAATGATGTAGGTATTTTAACATTATTGTAAACATATATAATAATTTGATGAAAGAAATTAATGGTTTGTTTGATTTTACAGATTCAAATGTTGAGATGACTGTTAAAATTTAAAATCATGTTGTTAGTTGATGACAAGTTAATAAATTAGTAGTAGATATATTTTTTTGTACCCATATTTTTAGAATGAATCAATGACTGATTGATAAAATTAAAAATTATTTACACAAATATTCAATATTAAAAAAAAACGTTTTTATTACAGTAGACTATACACAAACTTTGCAAATGTATTTGACTGTGATGATGTGTGTTAAACTTTATATATTAATTTTTTTGCTCTTTAAACTTACATCTTCGACAGTTAGCCTTATGCTTGTCTTATATTATAAATATTGTGTAGGGGAAAACTGTCAAAATGCTCAGTTTGTCGTTACACTTACTATTGTGGACGAGCTTGCCAAAGAGAAGGATGGTCAGTACACAAGCTGGAATGTCAATATTTGAAACAGATAAGTCCCAGAACATTACCAGATGCTGCTAGAATGTTAGCTAGGTTAATCAAAATATTAGAGAAGGGAGGACATACTACTAGATCATTTTATTCTGATAGGAAGTATAGAAAGTTCAAAGATTTAATGTCACGTAAGTGAATAAAATAGGATTATTATAATTGTTGAATTATTTTAAAACCATGTTCTAGATTACCCAAATCTTAAAAACGACACTTCCAGAATGGAGCATTTTTCTTCATTGTATGGGGTTCTCTTTGAATTTTTTCAAGGAGAACATTTACCAAATTCGGCAGAATTAATGGGAATATTTGGCAGGGTAAATATTATAATTTTTTTTACCGGTTCTTCTTATAAAAAGAAATTCATATTTGCATTCTTAACTCTTTTATGTCAGCTATGCTTAGGTTTCACTTTATCTTTAAATAACTATTTCCATTGGATTTTATTATCACAAAGTTTTTAAATTGTACATCAATTTATATATCATAACATCATAAAATTCTATATTATGTGAAAAGTAAATGTTATTGTTCAGGTTTTTGATCTCAATTTTTTTTGGCAAGTAACCAGCAAAATAATATTCTAATACAATGTTTGAATCTATTATTTTAAATTTACTAAGATACATGTTTTTATACTCGTTATGACACTAAGTTTATAGCCACGTAATTCATTTGCTTGTTGAAAACTACAAACAATTCATTTACATTATATTTATCACTTCTTCCAGATGTGTGTGAATTCATTCAGTATTTGTAATCAAGAGCTACAAAGTGTGGGCACTGGAATGTATTTGGCAGCATCAATTGTAGATCATTCTTGTAAACCCACAGCTGTAGTAACTTTTGAAGGAACTATGTTGATAATGAGAGCATTGGAAAACCTATCTAGTTTGGATTGGTCCAAGGTAAAATGGTTTTAAGACATTTTTTATAGAATTTATTTTGGTAAAATTCACTATATATATAATGTTTATTATTCACAGAAAATTTGCTTATACTTGTAAACTAAATTCAAATAGTAGACATCATCAAAAAAAGTGAAGTTATAAAACAACCCACAAGATAGTTCAGTTGTCGCGACCACAATGATGTAAATTATAAAAATTGAATACAAAAACGAAACATTTTTAATAAGTGAAATTTGCCAGAATGGTAAAAAAACTGAAATAAATCTTTTAGTTTATAGTCAAGAAATATATTTCTCATATTGCAGATGATAACGTTTTTTAAATACTTATTAAAAAAAGAAGATTCTGTTTAGGTATGAACAGTGTTCTTAATTTATTAATGAAGACGTTCACGTTTTGCATGGATATTTTTTTTATACACTTTAACCAATCTCGGAATAAAAAAATGTCTGATTCCAGTGTTTAATTAAAGAGGAATCACTTTAAAAATTGCATGATTTAATGATGCTACTAGACTAGAATTTTCAACTTCTCCTAACTACCTCTTTAATATTAAATGTCATATTCACAAAGTTTTGATAAAGTATATAATGTATCAGATCTAATACATGGATATTACTTACCTCTTGCTTAATTTGTGAACATTGAAGAGCTTATTAAAGCAGTATCTTTGTTTAATGGCTAATGTCGACCTGCTAATGCATGAGTACAACCTACAATATAATTTTGAATTGGTTTTCAACATCAAAAGTTTTCAGATGCAGACTTGAGTAGATTCTGTCACCCAAGGAGGAAGCTGCAGAATACAATAAAAAGTCGGGCTGGAAAATTTGTTCTAAATTCAGAGGATCACAATATATTTGAAAATGTTATAGGGGAATAGGTCTATTAGCCACCTCTAACTAATCTTAATGCTTTTTGTCTGTTAATATAAAGCTTTCATACTTCTGTCTTGAAAAGATTTTTCTCCATTCTACATTTCACTATTATCAAATAACTAACACATATTATGCAGGTCGTATTAATTCTAATTATAAACGTAAATAACCTCAAAAATGTCAATTCTGCTTCATTTTTTAGCGCCCTCTATGTATTAAATCTTTTACACGGTACTATTGTTACTTATGCACCTCAAAAGATGGCATATATTGAAGGTTTTTTTTTATTTTAAATTCAAATTGTAGTTTACAACGAAACATTTACGTAATAAACAGTATCCGATATGGCTAGCAGCCTAAAGAAAGCAACATATATAACAAAGATGTGAATTAATGGATTTATCAAAACAACCAGAAGATGGAACATTCTATTTCAAATTTTTGACTATCGAGTGAATTTGAATTTTTTTCTGTAGATTTTTATTAGTTATATAGACGTGATGGCAACTAAAAGAGAAAGACAACAAGAATTGGAACAGACTTACTATTTCAGTTGTCGATGTTTAAAATGTATCAATCCGGAACCATTTGTGGAAATGATGGGAGCTGCATGTCCAAATCCAGATTGTGATCAATGTATAGATAGTTTAACTATGCAATCTGGAGATATATGTTCAAAATGTGATTCGGTAATTACTGGCGAATTCATACAAACATTCCGGGATGTTATGGAAATGACCTGTGCGCATCTTGATTCTATGAAAGAAACTACATGTATCCTTTTTTTTAACTAAAACTCGCAATTTACATTATAGAAGCTTTATTTTGGCTTCCATATTAGATTGAATAGATCACGTTCATATGTCAAATGATACCGAAACTGTCAACTGGTGTTGACGCATTTACTGAAAAATACCGAAGTATTCAGATTGACACGATGTTTGTAAAATTTTACTACAGTAGAGAAGGTGGAGCTTTACCATCACATACTACATACATACTATCTCCTTTCAATATAAAGCAAACATAATAACATACGATCGATTGTCTTCTTCACAATACCAACTACAAGACAAACGTAATAGTTTCTTTAAATTTGCCGTAGTAATCGTAAAAAGAGACAACGATATAATTGACGTAACGTGTATAACTGATCGTACTAAAAGTTGAGTTTGACACTACCGCATTTGAGGTTATGCGAGTTTAGTTTATTGTCTTGTTTTTAGCGAATTTTTGGATTGAAAGTGTATTTATTGTTAAAATCAGTTCTTGTAAGAACTAATTTGACTTTTTATTCCATTTGACGAATATAATACATTATCAACTTGTTAACTTTTGACATTTCATAACACCTAAAATGCCGTGAGACGGGAATATTACAAGCCAGCATGGTTAATATTAATTTTGGACTTTGTAACTTATTCACCCAGCATATCGATAGTTTTAATAAATATGTCGATGTTAACCATATAAATAAAATAAATACAATTTAAAAAGTTGAATTTCTTGTTTAATTGCAAATTTGTAAAAGGCCGACCTTTGGAATATTAGTCATAACGATTGTTTCTATTGAGTTGACAGAAGTTTTGATTTGATCCACCGTTTCTACTGTATGTATAAAGAGGCACTGGATAATGTGAAATATTTATAGTTATTGTTTGATTAATACTTTCAAACAACACAATGTGGTGGTTCTGGATTTTAATATTGATTGAATCCTTAACTTGTTGTACAGATCTTGATGTTTGCAAAGTATGTTTAAAAAAACAAAAGGGTGTTCTGTATAAGTATAATGTTAAACATATTAAAACGCTCGATTTGGCATTTGACAGTAGTATAGAATTTGGAAAGTTTGATGACGCTGTTGAATTCGGACTAAAACTTAAAAAAAGTTTTCAGTAAGTATATTCGTTGTTCATTATTATTTTTAGAATTCGGTTACAATGGAATAAATAAAAAAATTGGACACAAATGACCCGAATAGTCTTGCGAATAGTCTTGCGTAGTTAAGCAATTTTGTTAATATTCAGTACACAGTAAACAATATAAAACTACCTGCGGAACCAGTTTAGAAAGTCAATGATCAAGAAAACTTTAGCAGTATTTATACAGGGTGTTTCATTGGGAAAGGGCCTAACTTTAACTGTAGATGGGGATCACTTTGGTGCTTCCAAAAACCTATATTTAATGTGTCTTCTGCACTTTATAACCGAGATACAGGGTGTTTTATAAATTTATTTATTATTTAGCGAGTTACGCTGTATATTATTTTGAAATTTGGTATACGTAATAACCATTACCTAGAAACTCCATCAAAAGCATCTCCAAAAAGATAATGCAGGTCCGGCTTAACAAAAAATTTCAAAACTCGTCTTTCCTAAAAACAACACCCTGTATATAGATTTTTTTAAAATTGCTCTTTTTAATTGGAAAGGATATAAAAAATCGAATCTACTTATTTTCTTTTTATTTTTCCACAGACAATTTTATTACTAAAGATTGACCGTCAAAGTTAAAATTTATACACTTTTTGGTGGTTAACAATGGTAGAGGTTTTTTTTTTATTTTTTAGCTTGAAATGAAATCTATTTAATGCATCTAGAGAAGCATCCTAGAAATTCATTTGAGTTTGTATGTTTACGAGTACAGACCACTAAAAAATGTGATTATAGGGCCGTACTTGGGACATACTCATTCAATGTTTCGAATATTTCGAGCACCCTGTATAAGGATATGTATCTGGAAACTATGCACTTCTACATTTAGAATAACAAGAGTAAAATACGAGAAATAAATTAATAATTCAAAAAACGGAGAGATTTTTATTAATTGACATGAAAAGAAAACAAGAAATTCTAACAACATTGCCCAAACGAAGCAAGTCTAACCTACAAAAAGTATTATCTAGTTTATACGAGTACTTTTAACGTTTTTTGAAGTACAAATTTATTTCTCGTATTTTACTCTTGTTATTGTAAATGTAGAAGTGCATAGTTTCCATATACATATCCTTATACAGGGTGCTCGAAATATTAGAAAACATTGAATGAGTATGTCCTAAGTACGGCCCTGTAATAACATTTTTTAGTGGTCTGTACTCGTAAACATACAAACTCAATTGAATGTCTAGGATGCTTCTCTAGATGCATTAAATAGATTTCATTTCAAGCTAAAAAATAAAAAAAAACCTCTACGATACCATTGTTAACCCCCAAAAGTGTATAAATTATAACTTTGACAATTTTTGGTAGTAAAATTGTCTGCGGAAAAATAAGAAGGACATAAGTAGATTCGATTTTTTATACTCTTTCCAATTATAAAGAGAAATTTTAGAAAAAATCCATATACAGGTCGTTGTTTTTAGGAAAGACGAGTTTTGAAATTTTTTGTTTAGCCGGACCTGCATTATCTTTTTGGAGATGCTTTTGATGGAGTTTCTAGGTAATGGTTATTACGTGTACCAAATTTCAAAATAATATACAGCGTAACTCGGAAGTTATGAGGTTCGAAAGAAATACGATAAATTTATAAAACACCCTGTATCTCGGTTATAAAGTGCAGAAGACACATTAAATATAGGTTTTTGGAAGCACCAAAGTGATCCCCAACTACAGATAAAGTTAGGCCCTTTCCCAATGAAACACCCTGTATAATTGGCATATTTTTTGTAGTGAATACTATGGCAACTTTCATCCTTTGACGGGACTGTTACATTTAAAACTGGCTAAGTTATTGTTATATCAGAATCGTTCTAGAGAAGCTTTGGGATATTTAACGGAAGCCAAAAATATTTTAAAAGTCACTCACGGTATCACCAGCTCTTTATTTAAAGAGCAACTCATACCTCTTTATCAAGACATCATGTTGGAAAATGGAAATTAGTTAAGTATGTATTTAAAAACGTTAAATAAAAGTATTTTTGTGTTGCAATTTGTTTTATTTAAATAAAAAACGCCTTAGTTTATACTTTTTCATTCAAAAATATCCAATCACATAACAATAAATATTTAAATAACAGACCTACCTCTACTAAACCAAACATTACATAATCACTCGAATTTTAAATTCTTCGGAGGAACATAATCTGGATCACCTTCATCAAGTTCCATGGAAGGTCTTTTCTGTGTTAATAGCTCGGATTTTATAGACGACAGTGATAGCAACTCCCCAGGCATTTTTTGGATTATTTTAATATGTTTTATGTCAGATAAACACAAAGACGGTTTTGGTACTGCCATTGCTTTAATTTCGTTTTCAAGATCAACATGTTCCAACGAACTGTCCTGTGATGCGGATGGGGCTTTAATTATTTGTCCTTGTGCGTTGAACACCTAGAATACAACACATCAACTTCATTTGAACCGGTCAGTTGAGATATGATCGAACTAACCTTTTTGACTAAATCTGGAAACACCGATGAAACTTTCGAAGCGGTCTTTATGTCTTCCAAATTATTTTTCTTCGAAGACAAAATTATCTTCGTATATTTGGATGGTTTATTAAACGTCGCTGGACTTGTTCTCTTTATACTGGGCGTTAAGATGAAATTACCTTGTCCTATAGAGTGTTTATTCACTAACATGTACTTAGCCGGAGTTGCTGTTTGCATTGATTTAGGTACCTGTTAAAATTAACTTTTATTTTAATCTCTATAGCCTATTTTTAGCGAGTTACTGGTATTCAGTGATCGAGGTAATAAATTCAGCTACAGTAAAAGTCACGAATGTTAATCGTTACGTCATAACTCATAAACACCCGAATCAAATCAATAAGACAGTTTTCACCAGCGGCGCATCATTGTTAGAGGGTTCGGGTGATCTAATTATGAAGGGAATAAAGAAAGACCAAATTTAACATATCATAGTTAAATTACAATTTGAAATTCTACAAATAAATGGTCACAAAACTTACCTCTTGAATGGAATTTAACTGCAGAAGTGGTCCGCTATTAGTCAATTCCTTTCATCCAAACGTTAACCGGGCATTTTGTCGAAAAATATCAAAATAATAATGTAAATGAACTTTACATGTTTAAAGTAATGACAATGACGACGACCTTCAATGGTGACAGAATGATTTCCGCATAAAGTGACGTTTCGCTTTTTAAGTACAATCGTTGTGACAACACAAAACAGGGTGACAAACCGATCAAGACGTAATGGCAAAGCTTGCGTTCCGAATGAAGGTCCCTTTAAAATTTAGGCCGTAAGGTTGGCTACAGTTGGTCAAAATTGCATATAGCCATATAAACAACAATTACTGATAGTTACAAAACTGTTGAAATAGTACCTACTTAGTGATTTTTATAAAAAAAGATAATGGATCCACAAAATGAAATGATTAATGTAGTACTGGAAGAGTTTGTGTCATCTTCGAGTAGCTCTAGTGAATCAGATTCCGATGATCATTGTCTACTTGGTCACCATATGCAATTTCGACCAACTTTAGCCAACCTTACGGCCTAAATTTTAAAGGGACCTTCATTCGGAACGCAACCATAGTCTTTAGTTCATTTCAAAACCAGGAGGAGTAATTTGAAAAGCCTTACTCACACCACTAAAAGTTACCAGATTAGTTACTAAAGGGTGTGTTCCGAGAAAGTAGTCGACAGTCGTGTTCCAAATCTATTAAATATGCCTTGATGGACGAATAAATCAGCTATGCCACCAACTATTTGAGACATTTTGGATATAACATGAATATTTTTGGTTTTTCATTTGCTTTAGTTGGACATAAGCGGTAAATGATATCCATAAAATACGAGTGTCTTTGATACATTCAGGGAAGTATGACGCAACGAGAAACATTCGTGACTTTTACTGTACCCTAATAAGAGGAGGGTGACTGGCAGTGGCTCTTACTCCCCACTTTGTTTTGAAACAGTTGTGAGGTTATGCAAACACTTCATTTTAGCGAGTGAACAACCGTTTCTTACCGCTTGTAAGCAGTAACTCGCTAAAATTCGCTATATGTAACCTGACAGCCATTGATGTTGACATATAACGTTTTTGATGGATATATCAGTCTGAGCATGGAGACTAGATAAGAAGAACTAAAAATTAGCAGAATCTGCCCACAAATTGTCTACATAACGTTTTCTTTTTCCACCGTTGACGTCGCTTTAAATATAGTATTGTGCAGGTAGCTTTTAAGGGCGTGACACATTTAGAAGCACTGTGTTCGATTCGAATATTGATCATCACTAGGTGAAAGAAACACTCGGATCATGCACGGTGCGGTTACGTGTGTCCCCGGCTTTAACCTTAGTTTTGGTACAAAAATAATAAAGGAAAAATTAAAAATAAGCAAATAATATAATGGATATGTCTGATTCTGTTTTACTTACCTGAGTAATGAGTTGAATTGACGCCGGTGTGGTAGAAACAGTTGTATTTGCCGCTATAGTAGAACTAGCCGTAGTATTTGTGTTAATGATTTGATTGTCGTCGGCGAATATTATAGGAAGATCCATAATATCTTGAGTAGTTAAATTTGTCGGAGGCGGTAAAGTTGTTTCAATATTCGTAGCGGGCATATAGATCGGTTTCTTTATCGGTCGAGGCGGTTTTTGATTCATCAACTGACGTTTAGCTGTTATATACTTAGCACCGGGTATCGCTAAAATTATCGATTATAATCCATCGTCCACATTACTGTAATATGTACTTACGTGTTGTTTTTGTTAAATTCTTCGATGGACTGATAGGTAGCAGCATCGGTGTCGATCCGGTTCCTTTGATAGTCGATCCAATCGTTTTAATTTTTCCATCTGGTAAAAGTAATACATTACTGATAGAAGTGCTAGGCGTTTTTACCGAATTAATTAACGTTATTTTTGATAAATCTATAGTTCTGTTAGAAATTAGTTTGCTTGTAGCGCTGCTGTTTATAGTGACGTTTTCTAAAACTAAAATAACGATTTATTTAATAAACACTGGAATGGCTGTCTCACGAAGCTCAATAGAATCATGCTTTTACTGAATACATTGAGGGAATCAAGCAGGAAACACTGAATATAGTTTGGCAAGTTTATCTGAAGCCGTGAAAGGAATGCAGTCGAAAAAAGATAAAGTGCTAAGTATGTGGAGATACTAATTAGAAAATGGACTTTTTATTATTAACACTGTGATTAAACGTTAATTCTTTAATGTGCTTGTTTTCTTGGATTTTGTCTAATAACATTATTTTTTCAATTTGTGAATATTAAAAGATGAACACTTTTCCAAATTTGTTATGGGCTTCTTCAAGCTCTGGCAGCGTTGTGCGAAAACCATAATTTTCACGCCCTCCCAACTAACTCAATTGGTGAAATTTATCGAAAGGCCTTCGTTGCTTAGCGACCAGCTGACTTCCTATTACAAGCGCGTGCGTGTGTTCTTCCTCCTCACTTTGTCAATTGACCGACATTGATTATCCAGTATTGTCAGTGTCACATTTTGAACTATTTCGTATCCATATTGAATTCAAGTACGATTCTAAACATTATTTGTTTTTAACAAATACCTTACCGTTAAAGCAAAGCAAAAATCAGTTTCTATATATAATTATTATATAATAATAATTATTATTTTTAATAATTTTATAAAAATAGGTACCGTACGCCATTGGTACGTTTTTGACAGATATCCGCCATGTTTCCTCGCCCCTTACCGATGCCGCGTAGCTTCATATAAACTTGCCAAACTTTAGTTTGGCAGTTTCTGGAATTTATTTGACGTTTTGGACCATTTTTATTATTGTTTCCTCTTTATATTCTTCTTTGTTTTGGTCTATTATTTTGAGTTGCGGTGTAGTATTTAATTCATAATAAAGTGACCTGTACAAACGAGACCCAAGAGAGCAATAGTATAGTAAAATCAAGGAATGATCCCCGGGCCATATTCTATTGCCTTGGGACCCAATTCTTGAATGAAACCCGGGGAGTAGAACAACCAAGAGAAAGGTGGCGTGGTTCTATCGAGAATGGGTAAATGGTATTCTTGAACGTCATTATATCAAACGTCTATAGAAGGATGACTTCCTCATGCATCTACTGGGTAAATTGAAGGGATCATCCAAGAAACACGGAATCATTTGACAGTTTTGTGAATTTATTTGACGTTTTGGATCATTAACCTCACTTTTTTATACTTTTTGCTGTTCAATTCATATATATATATACAGTGTGACCCATTTTGTTTGGAAGCACCCCTATAAAATCCGCATTTTTCAACCGATTTTGATTTAGTCTTTTTTGTTAGATTCAGTATCAAAAACAGAATTTGAGCACAAATTTTCATACCATAATAGCTATTTTCAAGGCACTCTACGTTAATTTTTCTTTGCCAAAAAAGACGAAAGTATATTAGGCATTTTTAATTCTCAAATATGACTACACCACTGGATTCAGAATCATCACAAATGTAAACTATCAAAATTTTATAAAAAAAGTTTTATTAACAACAAAGTTATCACTACATGAATTTGGAAAAAGTTGTTTTTTAATTAATTGTTTACTAAGAATGTAGACACATTTTAAAAATGGCAACATGGTAAAGAGAAACTAGGACTCAAACATATTGCACTGTAAAAATTCGAAGCCGATACCTTAACCCGTTCTGGAGTTATAGCTTCTGAGAGTATTGTAAAATTGTGCTGAAGTGACGAAAATACAAATTAACACCAAATAATACATTTTGATTATTAAACTACTTAATAATAATTGAATTCTACATTTTTGTAGCCTCGACTAGACCTCCGTTAATTTCCACACATTTTTCGTATCGTTTGCGACTATGTCTTAGCGCTTTTTTATTTCATGTGGCGTTATTCCAGTCGTATTCTGTCACACAGTTCTGCTCTATTCCTTGGACGTGTCTTATACACTTTTTGTGTCAAAAGCCACCACAGATAAAAATCCAATATAGTTAAATCGGGCGATCTAGGAGGCCATTCGATTAACTCGCTACCGCGACCTATCCAACCATTTGGAAATTTTTCGTTAAGCCACTGCCCGACAATCCTAGAATAGTGTACAGAACAACCATCTAACTGAAATATCGAATTTCTTCTTTCTGCTAGTGGCAGTTCGTCAATCACTGCGGATAACTCACCTTCCAAGAATTCCATGAAGTTATTGGCATTCATGTTACCCTCAAAAAAGAATGGACCTATTATCCTGTCTTTTAAAATTTCGGCTTCGAATTTTTACAGTGCAATATGTTTGAGTCCTAGTTTTTGTTTACCATGTTGTCATTTTTAAAATGTGTCTACATTCTTAGTAAAAAATTGATTAAAAAACAACTTTTTCCAAATTCATGTAGTGATAACTTTGTTGTTAATAGAACTTTTTTTATAAAATTTTGATAGTTTACATTTGTGATGATTCTGAATCCAGTGGGGTAGTCATATTTGAGAAAAAAAAATGCCTAATATACTTTCGTCTTTTTTGGCAAAGAAAAATTAACGTAAAGGGCCTTGAAAATAGCTATTATGGTATGAAAATTTGTGTTCAAATTCTGTTTTTGATACTGAATCTAGCAAAAAAGACTAAATCAAAATCGGTTGAAAAATGCGGATTTTATAGAGGTGCTTCCAAACAAAATGGGTCACACTGTATAAAAATAATAATAATAAATAACAATCTTCAAAGATTTTTGTTGCGAGAAGAAATTATGAAGATGTTTGGGGATGGGTATATTATGGCATAATTATTATCACTTTAGCACTGGGAGAATGTTCTATTCTATTCTATTCTCTTTTGCTGTCAAGAATTGATGTCCTGGATAGAAAAGAGAATCATGTGGGTATTTTAAAGTTCCTTCAAATAATAGGACTAAAAGAACTACTAATTCCTGGACTTTCCTCGGGAGCTTAATGGAAAAAGCAAGCACAATACATTTTTTGTACCAAATGATTTTCCAAAAAACAACATACATACAGTAGAAACGGTGGAGCTTCAACATCACGTGACTGTTACGTCTGCAACAATATTCACATGAATCAAATCAAAACTTCTGTCAACTCAATAGAAATAATCGTTATGACTAATATTCCACCTTTTCCCAATTGGTAATTAAACAAGAAATTTAACTCTTTTAATTGTATTTACCTAATTTATATGGTTAACATCGACATATTTATTAAAACTATCGATATACTGGGTGAATAAGTAATTAATATGTAGTAAAATAAGCATTATAATATTCCCGTCTCACGGCATTTTAGGTGTTATGAAATGTCAAAAGTTAACAAGTAGATTATGTATTATATTCGTACTTACCAATGTCAAATGGAATAAAAAGTCAAATTAGTTCCTACAAGAACTGATTTTAACAATAAATACACTTTCAATCCATAAATTCTATAAAAACAAGACAATAAACTGAACTCGCATAACCTCAAATGCGGTAGTGTCAAATTCAACTTTTATAGTACAATCAGTTATACACGTTACGTCAATTATATCGTTGTCTCTTTTTACTATTACTACAGCAAATTTAAAGAAACTATTACGTATGTCTTGGGTATTGTGAAGAAGACAATCGATCGTATGTTATTATGTTTGCTTTATATTGATAGAAGAAGATAGTATGTGTTGCATAAATCGTAGATTGGATCACGTGATGGTAAAGCTCCACCGTTTCTACTTGTACATACATTACACTTACTTAAATGTTTTTGTTTGATCGTATCTCACCTTTTATTCCCGATGTTGATGCTTTTGGAATCGTAGGAGGTATAGTTTTAATACCACCTTGTAGTAAATTTGAAACGCTGGTATTTCCTTGTACTAAATTTCTGTTCATAGCAAACGCTTGCAATCTAGCTGTAAGTACAGTTTTAAATATCAAATTAATATTTTTTATGCGTACAATTGACAGTTATAAGTGATATTCACTAATAGCGAATTCGACATTCTATTCGCATTTTCTCAGTGCCATGTAAAAGTTACTCCAACTCGGATACGGTGGACACTAAAGAAATGCTTGCCACATCAGTGCAGTTGTTAAACCGACGTTTTATTCGACTGGGATTGTTCCTCTGGATCTGTACTAGCAGCATAGTTCTAAATTCTATAATTTTGCACAGAGTGCTAAACAGCCGCACCGAGTGGAAGCCGAATTTTCACCAGGACCGTACTAAATTGGTGCATAAATGTTTTCAAAACCAGTGCAGGACTTTGTCACTCCAACACCAAGAGAAAGTGCTTTCAGTGCCGCTTAGTACGCACTAGTGCCGCCAGTCGAATTCGCCATTATTTTCTCAAACAATAAAGTTCCCTTTCATTTGGTTTTAAATATCAAACCAAATGTTTTGAGTCATCGATTCTTATTTCAAGACTGCGAATATCACTTAAATTTTTAACATTCACAAAGAGCGATATTTCGATTCATGATAAAGCGTCATCAAATGTCAATGAAAAACTTCTTTGCCACTTTGGGAGATTTTTGGCAAAACTTATGGATTCACGCCTTCGTTGTTTCCGACATCCCAATGTGACGTGCTGGACTCTTTTTTGACGGCAAACGATAAAAATTCTATATGGAATTAATTTATGTGCAAAAAGTTTCATTTACCTTGGACGTACGATAACCTTTTTAAAAGGGGTTAGTTTATTTACAAAAATTTCCATCTACGATAAAATTTTTATGGGTGATTGATTTATTTGTGAAAATTGCTGTTTACCATACATTTTTTTAAAGTAGTTCATTTATTTGTGTTTTCATTTCTGTCGGCAGTCCCCATGAGGCATTAGAATATTTTGTAGGTGCAATGTTTTAAGGTTAACTATTAATCGACCCTTCATCTGGTATCGAAATATCGGTCTTTGTCTTTACAAATTTTGTCGCTGATATAACTAGCATGCATCAAGCACAACATCCTCCAGTAAGCACAACAATAATAACTAACCTGGTGTTTGTTGTTGAGGTTGATTTTTAACCGGTGACGGCGTCGATTTTTGTTCTACGCTGATAACCGGCTTAAGAGTTTTGATTTTTTTAACGGGTGTAAGTGATAGATCGGGTTGTTTAGTTGAACTATTTTGTGAAGTGTGTGTTTTGTCTGTTTGTGAACTATCATTTGAAGAAGTATCAGGTGTAGGTGTGGTTGAATAGGGTGGAGGGGATGTTGGACTAGATGAGATAGGATTTGCCGGCGTATTACCTTGCGCTATCTGTTGAGCCCATTTTGCTTCGAGGCGATTTTTACTTTTTGAACCTGGAGGTCTACCTACTGTAAGAAATATGTTAATTAAATATCAATGTGTAGAAGATAGCGGTTATAAAATATTTAACGACCGCAACCCAAGCAAAATAGTATTCGGTTTTTTTTTGCATCGATAGCACTATTTATTTTAATCTGTAATAAGATCTTGGGTGATTTATGAGTATATGAGCTTTTTGACATATCAATTGAACAACACAATAACGTTAATTGATGATTTCCCGACGTAATTAACTTTTAACAAACCGTAATCAGTATAAATCATAATTATCTTATCCCGCAGTTACCATAGATATATAGATGGTGGGTAGAGTTCTAGAAAATGCAGTCTTGCGAGGCCTTCACAGTGGCACAACACATGTTCTACCGATTCCTCTTCCTCTTGACAGAACCTGCAAAGATCTGTTTCTGCCAATTTTATATCACTCATATGACTGTTGAGTCTGTAGTGTTCTGTCAGTAAAGTTTGCTTCCATTTTTCAATGGCTGCCTTTTTGTATGTGTTAGCTACACTGCAGAAGGGTTTGGGGCCAATACAGAGAGCATTTGCTCCTCGAGCCAGTGTGATGCCTTTTGGCCTAAACATTAAGTCATTAATTATTTAAAATATTATCGAATAAATTCCCTTCAGCTAATTCCAATAAACCACGAATTGTTTTATAAATAATAAATATAAAGGTTACACGTACGAGTCAATGTCAAAGCAAATAAACATTATCTAGTATCATGTATGTTTACTTATAGTGAACTTGACTCTTTGTATATATAGGTAACAATAGTATTTTAAGGATTCATTATTAATTCATTATTAATTCATTATTGATTCATTATTATTATTAAGTCATTATGATGGTCATTCATGAAAGGATGATTACAGTCAGTATCATTCATTCTAAGTAGTAATCTAAGAGTAGTCAATTAGTGTTAGTGGTTAATGTATAGTAAATATTAAATAGAACATGTCCCAGTGAAACAGGTAGTTGTTTTATTCCTGGGGGATGACCCACCAAGTGACCAGCAGCACCACCTAGTCAGAGGCCCTTCTACTATCCTACTACACCCAGTATCCTCATTACATTACACATTACATGGCGATCCTGCAAACAATTGGAGTTCTGTAACAATGGGTGGTAAAGCAACGAAACAAGCGGTCCAAGAAAATGGCGTGGTCAACAGTAATTTTATAGTACAAGAAGAGGAACTCAAAGCAGATCTGGAGGTGAAGATTCTTATCTACATTATTGTGGTTGTTTTGGTACTACAATTTGGATGGTCTATATATAAGAATCATAGAAGACAAATGAAGAGGGAGATAAGAAGAAATCTACAGCAAAGCACGCTAAATCTGTAGGATGGTGAGAATATTATTTTTTTTTTGTAAACTTTAAGGGTATATTCTGTTTTGTGGCTAAAATTTTTTTTGATAATTGATATTTCATATTTTTATTTCTATTGACAATGAATTTTAAATGTCCTCGAGTGATGGAAATGCAGTAACGTGGGAGGAATTTGAGATTAGATTGAATTTAATTTTAGAAGATATACGTAGGAATAGTAAGCGTGTGTTAAAAAAGGAGGTTCCAAAAAGCTCAGATAGTCATATAGATATAATAAATAAGTTGTGTGATTCATTTAATAGTTTCTCTAAGTTAATAAATAAGAATTGGTATAAGTTAGAGGAGAATCAGCAGAGTACATGTATTTTATATTTTAACAAAATTAGAGAAAAGGTAGAGAAAGCATTTCAAGTGTTAGATTGTCAGTATGAAGTTCCGTCTCAATTAATTACGCGTAATAATTTAATTAATAATTTAATAGTATTAGAAGCAATGAGCAAAGATAAAAAGGAGAAAATGGCATTAAGTATGAATGACTTTTTCAATTTAGCTGGTAAGATATTACCAAATGAATTTAATGGGGATATAAGCAAATTGCAATCTTTTGTAGATGCTATAAGTTTGCTACAGGTTGGTGCAGCAGAGCATGAGGAGAATGCTGTACTATTTGTGAAAACTAGGCTAACTGGAAAGGCCAGGAGTCTAATCACCACCGAAAAATCGTTGGTAGAAATTATAGGAACCCTTAAAAAGGGACTAAAGGGAGATAGTGCTAGTTTAGTAGGAGCTAAATTAAGCAAATTAAGACAAAACAATAAGGATATAGTTGAGTATGCTTCAGAGATGGAGAAATTAACAGAGCAGTTACAAGCCGCGTATTTGGCAGAAGGAATGCCAGTACACTTAGCAACTAAGTATACAACAGAAGCAGCAGTAAAATCACTGATCGACAACTCAGCATCAGAACGGGTAAAAACCGTTATAGCAGCTGGGAATTTTACGACACCGCAAGAGGTGATGACTAAATTGGTTTCCATCAATGTGGAAAACAATCAGTCAACAGGAAGTGTTCTGCATTATAAGGCAGATAGAAATAAGTTTGTGTCAGGAAATACCTATTTTCCACAGCGAAATACCTATTTTCCTCAGCGAAGACACTCTTATGTAAATCATAATGGAGAAAATAATTTCCATAGGAAAAATAACTACGATAACAGTAGGAAATTTCACGCCAATCAAGGCAATAGGAGATTTACTGGTTACAGGGAGAAACCAGAAGAATATAGAAACAAGCCTAACAATAGGTTTAACAATGATAATAAATATAGAAATGTAAGAATGTGTGAGAGTGGAGAGACGAGAGTGGAAGATGAACAGAAAGAATTGGGGTTTTGAAAAAGAAAGGTGAAAAATCCAAAATTTTAAATAACTTGCATAATAATAATCATTACATTTATAACTTTGATTTAACTCTTTCAAACTTTGTGCAAATTAAAACTGACATATCGGATAATATAGATACTTTTATATTAGATACAGGTGCAGATATATCGTTATTAAAAATTTCAGATAATTTTCCACATCACTTAATAAAGACAACACAAATCTTAAATATTAAAGGAATAACTCAGGGAGAAATTAAAACTTTGGGTACAATAGAAACTTTTCTTTTTATTAAGGGTGTAGCATTTCAACATTGTTTTCATGTAGTAGAGGAAGAATTTCCTATACCTACGAATGGAATTCTAGGTAGGGATTTCATAAGAAATTATAATTGTATTTTAGATTATTCAGAATTAAAATTATACATAGATTGTAAATCTAGGAATACAGTAACATTAGAAATTCTTGACAATCCTGAATATGATACTTTGGCAATACCGCCTAGATGTGAAGTCTATCGGTTGGTAGAAAGTTTCAAAAACTTAAGACAAGATAAAGTTGTTGAGCAACAAGAACTATTACCAGGAATATTTATAGCAAGATCTATTATATCAAAAACTAATCCTTATGTCAGAATTTTAAACACAAATTATGAAAGCAAGTCGATAAATACAAACAATATTAAAATATTGGATTTAAATTTATTTCATGTATATGCTGTGAAGAATGAAAGTAAGAATAGGTTGAAAGAATTAAGAAAAACATTAAATTTAGAGGTACCAGAATACGTGAGGGATAAGCTAATAAATCTTTGTGAGAATTTTTCAGATATTTTTGCTTTAAAGAACGACATTTTAACGCATAATAATTTTTATGAGCAAAAGCTATTGGTAAAAGATGATACTCCAGTATATATTAAAAATTATCGCACGCCACATTCTCAATCTTCAGAACTTAATAATCAGGTCCAAAAGTTATTAGAACAAGGTATAATTGAATCTTCAATCTCAGATTATAACAGTCCAGTTTTACTTGTTCCCAAAAAGGCAATCAATGGAGAGAAGTCTTGGAGACTTTGTATAGATTTCAGGCAATTGAACAAGAAAATAGTCACAGATAAATTTCCATTACCCAGAATAGATTCGATTTTAGATCAGTTAGGGAGGTCGAAATGGTTTTCAGTCATAGATCTTATGTCAGGTTTTCATCAAATTCCCTTAGAACAATCTTCAAGGAAATATACATCTTTTAGTACAGAAAAAGGTTCTTTTCAGTATACAAGATTACCATTTGGTTTAAATATAAGTCCAAATAGTTTTTCAAGAATGATGTCCATAGCATTCTCAGGATTAACTCCAGAAAAAGCATTTCTTTATATGGATGATATAGTCGTAATAGGGATGTCAGAAAATCATCATTTAAGTAATCTCGAAAGGGTGTTTGACACATGTCGGAAATTCAACCTTAAATTAAATCCACAAAAATGTCAATTCTTCAGGCGAGAAGTAACGTATTTAGGACACAATTTGTCCAGCGAAGGGGTTCTACCCGATAAGGCAAAATATTCAGTCATTGAGAAGTATCCAGTGCCCAAAAATTCAGAAGAATCTAAAAGGTTCGTAGCATTCTGTAACTATTACAGACGTTTCATTCCAAATTTCGCTGAAATATGCATACCTCTCAATAAATTATCTAGGAAAAATGTGAAATTCGAGTGGTCGGAAGACTGCGAAAAATCATTCCAAATACTAAAATCGGCATTAATTCAGCCGCCTATTTTGAAATATCCAGATTTCAATAAAAAATTTATATTGACAACAGATGCTTCAAATATTGCGTGTTCTGCAATACTTAGCCAGGAATACGAAGGTATAGATCTACCTATAGCTTATGCATCGCGAGGTTTTAAGAAAAGTGAATTAAATAAACCTATAATCATGAAAGAACTGTTAGCTATCCATTGGGGAATTAATCATTTTAAGTGTTATTTATATGGTTCTACACATTTTATTGTGAAAACGGATCACAAGCCGTTAACACATCTTTTTTCGATGACAGACCCAACTTCGAAACTTACGAGAATTAGACTAGACCTAGAAGAATACAACTTCGAAATACAATATTTGAAAGGAAATTCAAATTATGCGGACAGTATTTCAAGGATATCCATAAATGAATTAAAAGACTTGTACATTGACAATGCTCACATCTTAGCAATAACGAGGTCAAAAACTCGTCATAATAAAGCTCAGCCTATAGGAGAAGATAAAATAGTTTCCACAGAAATAAAGGAAGATATTCGCAAGCCAGCAGTATATAAAGTACTGAATAATTTAGAGGCGCATAAATTACCAATTCTGCAATTTGAAAATAACCGTGTTTCGTTAAGGATGAACATACGGATCAAAAACAGGATGAGATTTAGCCAAGCCTTATTAAATACCGATATAGTTAACTTTGATTTAGATCAAACGTTAGTTCAGCTTGATAAGCTAGCGGTAAATAATGGTATAAAAAGGATGAAAATTTATATGAATGATATTATTTTCACACAGTGCACTATAAAAGAGTTTATGGAAAAAGGAAACAATACGTTAAAAAACGTACAAATATGTATTTGCGATATACCTAAGATGGTGGAAAAAGAAAAAGAAAAGCAACAGATTTTAGAAACTTATCATAATGATCCTTTATTTGGAGGTCATGTAGGAAATAACAGGCTATTGAAAAAATTAAGAGCGAATTTTAGATGGAAAAACATGGAAAAAGATGTAAGAAAATATATTAAGCAATGTCACAAGTGTCAGGTCAATAAAGCAAAGAATAATCACAAGGAAGAATTTGTATTAACGGATACAGCAGAAAAACCATGGGATATAACATATATAGATACGGTCGGTCCTTTTCCACAAAGTGAAAATGGTAACCGTTATTGCATCACAATGTTATGTGAATTAACGAAATATGCAGTAATAATTCCAGTTAAAAACAAAGAAGCGAACACGATAGCTCGTGGAATTTTTGAAAATTTCATACCAAATTACGGTCTAATGAAACAAATTAGGACAGATTTAGGCACAGAATATAAAAATGAAATATTCAACGCTTTAACTAAAATGTTAAATATTAGGCATAATTACTCAACAGCATATCATCATCAATCTATAGGAGGTTGTGAGAAATTACATAGAACGCTTAATGAGTATGTGAGACACTTTATAAATGAAAGTAAGGATGATTGGGATGAATGGTGTAAACTATTTGCTTATTGTTATAATACGACTCCAAGCTCGTATCATGGTTATACGCCATTTGAATTATTGTTCGGTAGACGTGCTAACTTACCCGAGAATCTAACAAACGAGATTGAGCCATGCTATAATATTGATGAATATCAGAATGAGTTAAAATATAAACTGCAGGTAGCTCATCAGAGAGCAGAGAAATATTTAACCAAACATAAACTGAGTAGACAAAGTCAAAATAGTAAGGTAGCTAATCCAGTTGATTTTAAAATAGGGGATTCAGTGTTAGTAAAGAGGGAAAATAGAACCAAATTCGAATCTCAATATATAGGTCCATTTACAGTCACAGAGGTGAGTGATGTTAACTGTAAAATTAAATTAGAATCAGGTGTGATAAAAGAAATACACAAAAACAGAATCCATCCTTATTGTAAAATGAATTAAAAATTGTAAAATTGAAAGTGCGAGTGAGTTTATAAACATTTCCGAATAATAAACAAAAGTGTTATGACAAACGTTCAAAACATTGAAGTGAAAATAAATAAACAACTAAGTGATCGTAAACAATTTTTAAAGGCAATGAACATTCATTTATTTATGAATATATTATGTAATCGTAGGTTAGTGACATTATTTAATAACCATCTACCATTTATTTTTAGGATAATTGTAAATTCATTTCATTAGGGGGAAAGGAAGCTCAACGGAATTTATTCTTTTTGTAAAAGGGGAAGGTGTGATGCCTTTTGGCCTAAACATTAAGTCATTAATTATTTAAAATATTATCGAATAAATTCCCTTCAGCTAATTCCAATAAACCACGAATTGTTTTATAAATAATAAATATAAAGGTTACACGTACGAGTCAATGTCAAAGCAAATAAACATTATCTAGTATCATGTATGTTTACTTATAGTGAACTTGACTCTTTGTATATATAGGTAACAATAGTATTTTAAGGATTCATTATTAATTCATTATTAATTCATTATTGATTCATTATTATTATTAAGTCATTATGATGGTCATTCATGAAAGGATGATTACAGTCAGTATCATTCATTCTAAGTAGTAATCTAAGAGTAGTCAATTAGTGTTAGTGGTTAATGTATAGTAAATATTAAATAGAACATGTCCCAGTGAAACAGGTAGTTGTTTTATTCCTGGGGGATGACCCACCAAGTGACCAGCAGCACCACCTAGTCAGAGGCCCTTCTACTATCCTACTACACCCAGTATCCTCATTACATTACACATTACACCAGTTCGTCAGCTTCTTCATTGCCCTTGTGTCTTTTGTGTCCTGGTACCCAGGCCAGAAAAAGTCTGTTACGACTTTCTTGCTCTAATAGGGCACGCACACACTCCCATACCAGTCGTTAATTGACCTGGCAGGAATCTAGTGCCTTTAGTGCAGCCTGGCTGTCCAAGTAAATAACAATTGTTTTGTTAATCACTCCCTGCCTTGCTATGTCTCTTGTACTGTGTTCAATGGCAGTTACTTCCGCTTGGAACACTGTGGCATAGATTCCTAAGCTTATGTGCTTTGCTTTGTACACACCGGCTCCAAATCCATTAGGGGTTTTTGAGCCGTCTGTATACCAGATGGATTGTGCCTCTATGGGTGGACCGGTCTCCCAGTCCTCTCTTTCTGTAATTTTTTGAGAAATTGTACTTCGGAATGACCATGCGGTCTACCGGCATTCCTAAGACGGGATCTGCTTTTATTTCCTCGTACAGCCTCTGGTATTTGGTATTACCGTAACGATATATCGATGAAAAATTTAGTTCGAGTAAACATATTGAAGATATTCTAGAAGGAGAAGATATCGTTAATGTAGTTAAAGCACAAAGACTACGGTGGTGGGGACACATTCATCGCAGAGAACCAAAGGAGCTAACAAGAAAAATCACTGCATGGACTCCACAAACAACAAGACCACGGGGAAGGCCAAAAGAAAAATGGAGGACATTAAAACTCTTGAAATTAGAAACTCGGATAAACTGTGCCAGGACAGGAAGAAGTGGGGAGAAATTGTAGACAAGGCAAAAAAATACAAACAACTATGAAGAAAAAGAGACCTCAGATAAAAAGGCGGAGTGATTCACCGCAATAAAGGAATCCTAGAGAATAATTTCACCAGAAATGTATAAACATATTGAAAATATTATAAACAACATTTCTCGACATACTTTTTAAAATAAAAAATTGTGCACGGTTTGTTTATTGTGCTGTCGATGCCAAAAAAAAATTAAATCAGGTTAATTTACTGTCAGTAATTCACCAGCTGATGATGTTTTTCCAAATACTTTGTTAACATGCATCTTTATATATATATATTTAAAAAAAGTTATTTATCTAAAATAAAACCAACATGCTCATGTAGCAAAAGCAATGAATATTTTTATCAAAACCTGGTCTAGGTATCCTAGCGGGCGTCGGAGAAGGAGGTTCGCTATCCAAAGAACTCGTGTTAGAGTTGTAGCGCTTGCGCTCAGCATTACCTTTTTTTACTGGAGTTTCAGGGGGTACGTGCGCAGGTGATTGTCGTATTTGCGGCGGGTATGGAGACAGAATCAAACCGCTTACAAATTCACCCATCTCATCCTGAAATTATTTCAACAATAACTACGGTCGCACAATATTTAAGTGAAAAACACACTAACCACAATGCACCTATCAACAATACTTTGAGTTATCCCTTCTTGTTTTTTCTTTTTCTTTGATACTCGAAGGTATTCATCAGCAGATCCCACTACTATAAGACCAGTTTCCACTCGCATACGTTCTCGCAATTCTTCTAAATCTTCTTGACTAAAGAAAAACACATTCAAACCATATAGAAAGGAATTTTAAGAAAATTTCACTTACGAAGATGTACTTGAACATTGTCCGATAACAAATAAAACAGGACACTGCAGCTCCAATATGTTGTCATCCGGTTCTCCCCTAAGACCTGTTAAAAACATTATTAGTGTTAAGTGCTACCTCACATCTAGATCGATGAATTTTTTAGATGGTTTAACATCCCAAGGTGGTACTTGGAGTTACACAGAAGAGAGCATAAAAATGACGATATCAACACCTAATAATGGAGACAGTTCCATGTGAATGAGGTAATGTGTGGTGTAGTGTAATTTGAGTAAAATAATAATAGGTATAAAATTACCTTCTGCAGTGAGCAAAGAAAATCCAATTGAAATAACACATAGGACAGATTCAGCTTGTGCCACTTGCAAAGCTAACGAAGCTCCACTATTAAATCCTACTAAAATAATATTTCTGCCAGGATAATCTTCCCGCACATCTTGAATTTTACCCCTAGTTACTGAAAATAATTGATCCAAAATGGTAGGAATTGCCATTCTGTGTCCAGTGGAACCTGTAAGAGATATAATCAAATTTATATATTGGGAACTGACAGGTGTACGTTGCATAAGAAATAAAGGTAAAGAGTATTAGATGAGCATTGTAAGAATTCAGTAAATAAAATTAATATAAATTCAGACCGAACTATATAGGGTAGTCTGAATTTTAATAAATACTAAGGGACTCTTCTAGGCTGTACAAACGATACACAGTTTATTAAATGGAGCAAAAGATGTGCAATTTATGAAATAATACAATGATGCCAAGAAGTCTGTACCATTGTTTACGAAAAGAAAACATCAATAAACATTAATCTGTTTACTGAAATCTTATTTGTGCCCTATTAAGGATGCGAGGTTAACATTTCTTACACTTAGGATTATAACTGGAAAAGCACTGACCGAAATTCGTTGGTATGGTGACAACGGTGGCCAGGTTTGTAAGCAATTTTATCCATTTGTGAACCATTTTTGACATTATAGGACCTGAAGGCACAACTACTATCACTGGATTTCCGGGAAGTTTCTTTGGTTTGTCTTGCATTAATGTAGTTGATACAGGATCCCACGGTTTTTCCAATAAGGGAGCTAAATTGGAATTATTCAATGTACCCATTCGAAGGGATGCAGAAGGTCCATGCATCATTTTATCAACAAAATTTGGAAGTTTTGATTTTAAAGTCTACAAAAAATACAGTTTGTTGTTATACAATTTCATAGCATATAAAAAATTAAGGTCTGTACCTGCAGAATATCAAGATAAAGTGCTAAATAATGTGGACCTAAATTATCTACCATAAGCTGATGTAACCATTGAATCAATTTAGGATCCCACAGAACTGATGCTAGAAGTCTTCTAATTCTTTGTACAGCTTTATCAACTACAGTTCGTCTTAACAATGGTTCATTTTGGGAGTTAGAATAAGCTAATTTTGCTAGATTGAAATTATTTAGAATGCTCACCAATCCATTGAACAGTTTGTTTTGAGTAGTGGTCCAGTTTAATCTAAAACATAATTATCAATTCGCAATAAGGAATAATGCATTTTGACTACTTACTTTGAAACTTTTTCTTCCCAATCCTCTTCTGTATCTGTTCTTGCAGCAAAAGCATGCTTTTCACATTCTTCCATTAAAATTTTTGCTTTGTCTACATCATAATTTGGTACTGGTATTTCTACTTCAGTTTCAACATCAATATTCTCTAAATCTTGAATAGGTTCCAATGGATTTGACTTGGGTTTAACAGGTACTAGCTTTGGCACAAATAAGGTTTTAGTTGGTTTTAAAAAGCTAGCTTCTGGTCTCCAATTCCAAGGTCTGGCATAGCAGTGATCGGTGGATACTGTCCAGTTTTCTCTATCAAAACTATTAGTTAATTGTGTGGGATAGGTGTACCTAGCTTCTTCTACAACCATGTTTGTTTTTGCACTAGAACTTGGTAATGCAAAATTAAATTCTTCGGATGCTCTATTAGTTCCCAGTAGCTAAAAATTATTTAGAGAATCGAGCGTCTTCAAATAAAAATGTTTAGTAAACATAACCTAAAACCCAAATACCTCAAATGGCAAAAATTGATTTTCAAACGATTCTTGCTGGAATTTTACTTCTTCATCTACACTCAAAATGTCTTCAGACATCTCACTTTTACATAAACCTAAGAGTATTATGTTCGAATTAATATTTAAACTTCAACTACTCCTCTGCTCTCCTCGTCGTCGCCATAAACAAGTCGTCACTCGTATGAAAATTTGTATGACTGGTTGTCTATCGTATAGGTACACTGTCGTAAGAATAGACAAGCAAATATGCATAAAACATCTCTTAGTTAATACCTACATTATCTATATATTGTCATATTAGTTTTCTTTTTTATTATTTATTTATATAGTGATATTCACTTTTGTTAAAATTGGATTGGAAAAATTGGTTGCATATACTATAGGAAATATTAAATGAGTTGTTCTAAGCAATTTATTTTAAATTAGGATCAACGTAATATATAGCTCGATAGCCGTGATCGTCTAGTGGTTAGGACCCTACGTTGTGGCCGTAGTAACCCAGGTTCGAATCCTGGTCACGGCAATGTGTCAAGCATTGTCACGGCGAGTTAATTTTTGCTTTTTTGAGAAATTTCTATAAATAAAATAGAAATTTTTTTTATATTAATAAGAATTGCATTATTCATTAAGGGGGGGGGGGTCGTTATTGAATGATTTTGTGTACATTGTTAGCTCAAAAATGTTCGCTCGATGGAAAAATATATTTAAGTTTTATGATACTTTACACCGATAAAGCACTCAGACATGCTTAAATATTGTACCTATTAAATCAGAGATAATGAAGTGCAAATGATATATTGTAAACTATGTTTGATGAGTCATTGTGTCGTATTACACCGTACTTATTATTATAAAATATCCTGTCTGACGGGCGTAAACAAAGTTACCTTAAGATGGATTGTTGGAAAATATTATCGTTGCTTAACAGTGAATTGTAAAATATTCAAGGTTCCCTTTTAAATAAGGTGTGTCATAGTGCGTTCATGAAACGTCCTTGCCAACAAATCAATTATTTATTGGGAATAAGAAATAATGCGTGAACTACATAGTTTTTGATCATAAAAAATTATCAGATTCGTCATAAATTAGTTGAAAAATATTAATTTACAATAAAGTAAATGGTGAATTCCTTTTACTATAAATCGTGTAGGCTTTTATATTGACCTCACTACATCCCGTTCCAAATAAACATTGTTTGAGAAAATTTGATCCTAATGGAAACATTTAAATTTCCCGCTACTCCTTATTGTCAATTTTAGTTACTAAACGAAACACATAATTTTTTTATATAGATTAAAATTTTTTTTCTACAAACCTTCCTTTCACTACTTTGAAAAAATATACACGAGTGCTCAAGATTGATATTATTTCCATTGATTGTTTTTTTATTATTACGTCAATAGTTATTTCAAAATAACTTCGATAATGACTTCACATCGGAGATTGATAATAATTACTTCTATAAAAAGTATGAAACAAATGAATCACATTCCAATTCTTGAGGAGATAATTTCGACGGCAAAAAAAATTTTACTCCGGTAGCTGTTGCCCTGTAGTGTTCTTGTTGAGTCACAAATTGGTCAAAACCAATAGTTTACCTACACTTAATAAGTGATTTAAAGAAGTAACTATGAAACCAATAAAACTTTTTGATAGCTTATAAAAAAAAAGTCAAAAAAATCCTTCTACCATAGAATGGTGTACGAATTTCCACCATTCGTTCCTGTTTTTGGCTTTTATTTTTGCTTCATTCAACGCTAGAGGTTTCTCTCTGGGAGAATTTTTTTCAATTGTTTTGTCCCAGATATTTTTCGGTCTTCCTCTCTTCTTTTTGTTCTGTGGTCTTGCCTGCCACAAGCCACATTTGTTTGACTACTCTGGTATCCTTCATTCTCTGCAAGTGTCCCCACTAATGTTATCTCTGGTCCCCACCAACTCTGCAGTTGCCTCCTTTTTATGAATACGAGCATTTAGTGAAAACGTCACAACTGTCATATGTCAAGTTTTTGGATGCAAACAAACTTTTATAATTGTGTTAAATATTAGTTAAGTAATAATAAATATATTATTTTCATACCTTTTTAATTGTTGTATAGTATTAATACAATAATACAGCAAATATATTTCTTAAACACTTGTAAATAGAATAGCCAAAATTGATTGTTTGCATCCAAAATCTGGACATATGACAATTTATGACGCGTACCACAGAGTACAGTTATGGTGTACTCTGTGCGCGTACTAAATGCGCGTAAAGGTTCTACCATTAATTCCTGGGTTCTAATACGATCTCGTCTTGTTATTCCTTTAACTCTTGTTAGGTATTTCATCTTTGTTGCTTGAATCTTACTCTTCTGTCTGTTGTTTAAAACCCACGACTCGCAACCATACGTGAGTATTGGTCTGTATATGGAGTGAAACACTTTCGTTTTAGTTTTCTTAGAAACCTTTTTGTTGATAACATTTTTATTCATTGCGCAATAGCATTTAATGGCTTTTGTCTATTTCAATTCTCTTACTACATAATTTCTATAATTCCTGCTTGCCAGTATTTTCGATTATGACTCCTAAATATTGGAAATCATTTTTAGTTCCAGTCGTTTTCCTGTAATTGCCATAACTTTTGATTTTTCCAGGTTGATTTTCACCGTTAGTATAACATGGTGGTCGACCGAGTAGACACTAGCAACTAAAATCGCTTATATGGTATAAAATAACCCTAAAAATAACTTTCCATTACGTTTTTTTAATGAGTGTTTTTTAGACTAAAAGTAAAGTAGGCAATGTACCTACATACATTCAATTGGTATTAATTTCATTAAGATTTGAAAAAACTGGAGCTGCTTGTGATCGATTTGGGCAGTTACAACTTTCAGTTCAAATGTAAATTATTAATAAATTATAAATTATAAGGCGTTGAAGGTTAAAACAATAAAAATGTTTAATTGCACACAGTGCTTAAGACCATTAATCTTTTTTATTTCATGTACGTCCATATTATTATTTGTTGGGCGAATGTTTGAAAAATAAAATCAAAATAAAAAGGATCATTAAATCCATACAATAACAACCAAATAACAAATCTAAAATCTAACCAAATAATTGTTTTTCCTCAGGGGTATTGTCAACTGTCAGCTGGTGGACATGCCTTATTTTCATTTTATAGGATATGTCTACTAACTGACAAGCTGACACTAATGACAGTCGCCCTGAGGATAAGCAATTATTTGCTTATATTTTACATTTTGTAATTTGGTTGTTTTGTTTTCATTTAATGATCCTTTTTATTATAAAAGTAGATATAGCTTTTAAATAACTTAAGCAATTAACACAACAAACAAAGTACTAAATTTGAATCATATAACTATTATATAAGAACCACACAGAAAACGCTTGTTTATCTTATGGCGACTGTCAGATGACGTAACTTGGGCTTGCCCTATTGTAAGTACCTGCTTTCTGATGTGGTATTATATTTTGAAACTATACGGTGCATTATCATTTGCAATACAATGCATGAGGATATTCGGAATTAATATTCAATCGATTAGCTTTTGATACGGCTATTAGTGGCATTGTCTACAGTGATACACTGTTAAACTGTCGTATTTACCGGGAATTCGTTTTTTTGAGAAAGTTTTCCAAGATAAATGAAAAAAACTTAACAATCATTTGTTCTCTTCAACCTGCAGTCTTCTTTGGAAAAGCGGAAGGTCTATACAAATGGGATTTGTAATATTTTCAAAAGCAATGGTATATTTTTAAGGAATTCAGGTTACATTTAAATTCAATTTACATCATAAGTGATTTACCATTACTTTTTATAACAAACCAGAACTGGTTTATAAATATTTAATGAATTACTTTTCAGATAGGTACACTATAGCAAATAAATTATTTTTTACTTCAGATAAATTTCTCCTTTTTCTTTTTTGTTAAAACTAGACCAACTTTTAGTTTCTTGCAAGCCTGGTCATCGACGATAACTTAAACCATCGCCAACGTTAACAGTAGTGTAGCTTAGAACCATCAATATTAACACGTTGACTGATAGTTTTTTATTTTGAAAGCTGTTAATTCTGATATCACTTTTCTTTTGAATTATTTTAATAGATCGGTAGCCCATGACACATGTAGGCTTCATTTATGTGAAAGCAAGTAGAATAAGGCTATTTCCCAAGACCCAAACTGGATAATCAACCTTAGATTAGATTAGAAATGGAGTCGCTCTTTGTCCTATCCCACTGCGACCTTTGCTGATCTATTGAGATTCTCCCTATTTTCAGAGCTCGATATCTAGCTTTATTCTATTTGTTAGACCTATTAGCCTGGATACCGCCTCCCTAGCGTAGCTCTCTGCACCCTTATTAGGCCTTCGCACTCACAGAGTATGTGCTCCGCGGTTTCGTCTTCTTCCTGTCAAAACCTACATAGGCTGTCTTCTGCTAGGCGCCAATTGTGTCCATATGCTTCCTCAGCCTACAATGTCCGGTCAGCATTCCCACCATCATCCTCGTTGTTTCTCGACTTAGACATAGTAGGTCGCGTGACAGTTTGGCCTAAGGGCTTTTAAGGAATAGTTTAGCGTGCCTTTGTCCTGGGGTTTTATGCCACTAGCGCAACGCTTGGTCGTTTATCCATTGGTGGATGCTTTCCTTAGTGAGGAAGGATTTTTGCAATTCCACAGGATGGTTCTGGCCCTATCATGACCTCAGTCGCTCCCTGCTTGGCTAATGCATCGGCCTTTTCATTGCCTTTTATTCCTTGGTGACCTGGCACCCAGGCTAGGGTCACTCTATTATGACTACCTAGTCTGTTGTGTGCCTTGCGACACTCCCACACCAGACCCTACAGTGAACATTAAAAATCTTTGAATTTTCGTTCCGTGTATATTGCAACTCAACGTTCACGCTTATATATTTTTTGTAAATTGATTTTATTTATTATTACCGCATTAAAATAATATTATATATTCAGTAATTTATTTAAACTTTACAATAATAAATTAACAAATTATCACGTTTACGTGCCTTACTAGTGTTGTCACCTTATTTCAAACAATCCTAAATTTCTCTATAAAACGCCTATATTATTACTTTTCGTGATTTTGTTTTCGTTACCAGTTTCAACATATTCATGTTTGCTGCATTAGTAGTTTCTACAAAATAATTATTGTGAGTTATTGTTAATAGCTATCGACGAAATAATTTATAAGGTAAAGTTATAATTACCCTAGTTAGGAACCTTTTTAGTTTTATTAAAAAATACGTTCATAACCACTTTGGTTTCTTCTTATACCAATGGGGTGTTAAACTTAACAAAAATATGATGTTTTGTCAATGTTAATAGTTAGTTGGGGACAATATCATAATGGAGAATCAATTATTTTTTATATTTTTATTCTCACAAGGTTTTTATGCCAATTTAAAAATTTCAACTTTTGGATGATTTAAATAATCCGCCATTCATGATGTGACGTATGCTCACTAAAAGAGAAGTTAGCTACACAAGGGTTGACATAGGACGACAATTCTGATGTGATAGGTTATGCTTATGTCATACTGCTGTTATAGTGCTATTACCTACATTGTTTTATAAATTTTATCGTTACCATTATAAGCATTAGTAATTAGTTTTAGTTTGTTTATATTTTCTTCTAGCAGCCTCAAACCATAATTTTCTTTTAACTGTTACTGCAGGCACAGTTGCAAACTTTTTACGAGGCGTTGTAACTGTTGTATTCGTGCAGTATGATACAAAGCAAGATTTATACATTGACATTATTCCAGCTTTGAAAATGATAGAGAAAAACTAACTAAACTTAACTAAAATTTTTTTTATAATATTGAAACGTCATTAAGCTCGAATAAACTGTAAACAAAACCAAAAACTCATAAATATTATAGACTTTGACAGTTCTTCAAACTTCAAATTCGAATGGCCTTTTTGTAACTGGATATTTGAGTCATAAAACATTCAAATCAGAAAGTGGCTAACTTCATATTTAGTGAGGTGGCGTATCTGTTGTGAAAGTTGCAAACATTTAGGAATTCTTAATTTCCACTTTTCTCCTAAAATATTTGGTTTAAAAATTTTTTAATTTATTTTTGTAAAATAGTACCAATATACTTTAATAAAATACCAAAAGCCGGATATCGGTTTAAGACCCCATTACAGTCAAACAACTCATCTGCATACTTTGAATAGGGTCGTTGAAGTAGCCTTCATCGGTTTATCTACAAAGTTGAGGTAACTTGGAGTTTCTGTGGGGGGAAATTCAAGGCTCTTTGGAGCTGGACTCAACCTTGCTCGATAGGATTGAGCTCGTGCGATCGAGGAGGCAATTCCAAGTGTGGGATACCATAGAAGTTCAAGGTTTCGACCACTCTTTCACGATGCGGTCGAGTAATATAGTCTAAAAAGAGGAAAGTTGGTCCAATAGGAGTATGAAACAGACATACGGGGTTGGGATAAAGTATGGAACCAAGTAGGTAAATATCTTTTAAACGAAAAGAACGATATTTATGAAAATTTGCAGGTAAGTGCAATGGAACAAAATGTATCTGATGTACATTTTTTTGTTAATAATATACTTCCGGTTTAACCGGAAATACCATCAACTTCTTTAATTTAAATGGGACACCTTTTATATTTTCACAGATTTTGAAAGAGCTTGTTATTTTGAATTCATACATAGTGAGTTTAGAGTAAAAAAAAATGCAAAAACGAGGAATATAGCACTTTAATCAACCTCCTTTGAGTTTTTTGCATTAGAGCAAAAAACTATTTAGATAAACTAATTGATGTTGTTTGTATGCATAGTAATAAATAAACGAGTACTGTTTAGTACGTCTTTTGTTCTCCAAGTGTCAAATTCTAATTGACGGAAATAAATTTTACAATTTAGAATGGTTCAATTAAGTGAAAAAGAGCGTATTGAAATTTTAATGATGATCGGTTATGGTGATCGTGTTAGAACTCATGAAGAAGTGTGTCATATTTTTAATAATTTGCATCCGGAGAGAAATCCTATATCACGCTCAACAGTAACTAAAACATTACAACGTTTTAATACAATTGGGATGGTCAAAAATTTGCTAAAACCTGGAAAACCGCGGACTGCAACGAACGAAACTGTTAAACAAAATATTGCAATCGTTTTAGAAGAAACACCTCAAACTTCCACCACAAATTTGGCACTAAGCCATGGTATCAGTCGACATTCTGTAGGAAAGATATTAAAAAGAGAAAAGTATCATCCGTATAAGGTACAGTTGGTTCAAGAATTGTCAGACGATGATTTTGACCAACGGCTGGAATTTTGCGAACCGCTAATGGACATCTGTAATGTCGACGACAATTTTGCTTCTAACATAGTTTTTCCGATGAGGCAACTTTTTGTTTAAATGGAACAGTTAATCGCCATAACTCAAGGTATTGGTCAAATGAGAATCCTCATTGGATTCATGAAGCACATACCCAGCATCCACAGAAGTTAAATGTTTGGATGGGAATTCTCGAAAATAGGCTTCTAGGCCCATTTTTTATCGACGGAAATTGAATGGTGACAAGTATTTGGATCTACTAAATAACGAAATTATTCCTGCACTTCAACAGAATGGGCAATTACCACAAAATATTTGGTTTCAACAAGATGGAGAACCTCCCCACTATGATAGACGGGTTAGGGATTTTCTGGATGCGAATTTTCCAAATCGATGGGTTGGACGTAGATGATTCATAGAGTGGCTCGTTCTCCGGATCTTAGCCCGTTAGATTTTTTTCTTTGGGGTTATCTAAAATTACGTGTTTACGTTAGACGACCAACAAACTTACAGGAATTGAGACAAAAAATTATTGATGAATGTGAACTAATAAGTTTATCTAAATAGTTTTTTGCTCTAATGCAAAAAACTCAAAGGAGGTTGATTAAAGTGCTATATTCCTCGTTTTAAAAATTTTTTCACACTAAACTCAGTATGTATGAATTCAAAATAACAAGCTCTTTCAAAATCCGTAAAAATATATAGGGTGTCCCATTTAAATTAAAGAAGTTGATGGCATTTCCGGTTAAACAGGAAGTATATTATTAACAAAAAAATGTAGATCAGATGCATTTTGTTCCATTGCACTTACCTGCAAATTTTCATAAATATCGTTCTTTTCGTTTAAAAGATATTTACTTGGTTCCATAATTTATCCCAACCCCGTATAGGTAACATTGTTAATAACTTGTACGTAAATCTGTCATGGTACGTTCAAGCACTAACAATTCTTTACTCTTCTAAACGAATGAACTTCCTGCACTTCTACTCGATTGCGTCGACTGCCAAAAAACCGTTCATACATCGAACCAAACTAAATTTTAAATCAAACTTGACTGAATAAAGTGGGAACAATAAATTCTGTGAAACTCTTTGAAAATATAAAAGAAAACAACTTTACACCAACTTATCAACAAAAAACTAGTCTGATAAGCAATATGGTGAATAAAACAGTTAATAATATAAATCCATTATTCATGAACTTCTCTAACTTTTGTGTTATGGTAAATCTGCTTTGTGTTAATCCAGTTTTCACCTTTGACATTCAAATTCCACAATGATGAATGTTGTAAGATTTAATTATCTCTTTTGTAACTTACTTAATATTGTGGTTGCAAGATTATTTTACATTTTTCTACATTATTGTTGAAATTAGTTTTTACTATGTACCCATTTTTGGTAACAATTTCCGGTTGTCTAATAAAATTAATGAAGATTTACGAGTGTATAATTAAAATAATTTAAAATTTAACTAATTTAATACATTATTATAAGTTTTTCAATATTTATTATTATAAACACGTGTTAATTTGCTGCTAAACTCCCCACCCCAAGTAGCACGAAACGGTTTTATTCAGTACTACAAGGATGCTTTAAGACTATAGAATAAAACTGTGAATAAAACCAATTGGTTTTAAAAGAAGTCTTAAGGTTTAAGGTTTAGCATGAAAGAGCCCACTCTGAGAGAGTAATAAAAACCCTCATAAATCACTATTGAGTAACTGTTTTTAAGGCTTCCGTCAAGATACTTTTAAAACCGTTTTCAAAGTAGTCTTAAAAGTGTCAGTTCAATATACATGCTTAAATACAATCGTCTTTATTGCTGACAAATTTAAAATGGAACAATACCTCACTTTATCAATAAATGTTAACAAAATAGTCTTCACCTTCACCACTTTTTTACGGAGGACTAAATATTTCTATTGGTCATGGCTTTCGAAAAAATAAAATAAAACTATTTGGTCAATCATAAAGCAATGATGTGATTAAAACTGTTTAACCTGGTTTTGGTTTGTTATAAATGCCATTCGGTTAGTCTTAGCGAAAACCGTAATGATTCAATCTAGACTGTTGAGTTTTATTATAGCTTTATTACGGTATTTGAGAAAGTGAGATTAATGAGATAGTTTTAATGTGTTCCATTTACTGACAAAACAATCTGAAAAAAAAAACAGATTTAAAGACTACTTTTGGAGCATATTTAAAAGCCATTTTCAAACTATAACTTCATAATGTAGAGAGTAATAAAACCAAACAATCTGCAAGTCACGGCGAAGGGATAGTTTAAGTATAAGTAATCTTATTATATATTCTTAATAGACACATCAAAAAAACAGTATTAAATGATAAACAGTTCTTAAGTGCCGGTAGTATATTTACTAGGTAACCATATTAAAACTGTTTTAAAACTCAATGAAATCCAAAATGTTTTTATTGTGCGACTTGGGACATATTCAACATGTTAAGAAAACTATAAATATTTTAATGTCCTGAAACATTGTGTTTTCATCTTAAACAACAGTGGTAATGACATAATCTGTTGTTATAATCTACAGATATCCGTAACGATATTTTACCGACCTCTTTAATTAGCAATACAACCTTGATAGTAATTGCAAATGAAGTTTTTACGATGTTAGTAGATATTGTCGTTATAAACATCTATATTTATTTTGATATATTAGATTATAATTGTATAAATGTATACTAGAGCCGTGATTTGCTGATCAAAAAGATAGATTTATGGTATTATCGACATTTCCGAAAATATACTTAAAAATTCTATTACAATTATATTAGTTACTTCACTAGCGCCATCTACGTTCTAATTTTAGTGCCGCAATTTAAAAATATGAAGGGGTGACATTCACTCAGACCTAAGAGATCTTTTGTGTCCCCCCTCTTACATCGTTTTAGTTCCTGAGGAACGTCTTAGAGACTAGTACATTGGGGCTGATACCGCAAAAGGGTTTCGGCCCCCAAAAGGGTATTTCAGTCCCCCCTTTGGTAGTCCAGAGTGTCCTGGAATCCATATTGCTTTGTACACTAATGTCATTTATATAATTCATAATATTTATGTATTTCGGTACACTTTCTAGATAACAATTGGTTTTTTTCAAAGGACTATAAGATTGTTTACAAAATAACAAAACAATTTTAATAATTGTCTGTCGAAAATGTTATCTATTACATACTACATAATAATATGAAATGTTTTACACGTATATCAAATAATTTATTTTAATTCGATGTCTTAACATGAGAACTACTTTTTATAATGCAATTTTCTGCCATAATAAATGTTATACATGTTACAGCTGTTAAATGGGGTGTCCATTTTTATTACATGTCGTAAACAGTAGAATTATAATTATTGTAAACAAAAAACGCGTGTCTAGTATAAAAAGTAAACTGACATTCTATAGCAGTCGTGATGTGAATTTCTTTGTGATACTTTAACAATTAAAAAAATATTTCAAATGAAATATTGAATGTCTTTTTTGGAGGCGAAAATATTATTAATAGTTGTAATCTTTAGTTGTAGAGCTCTTAAAAATATAAAATAATCCAATTTATAAAAGAATATCCCAAGTTACATCAGCCCAACTTTATATAAATATGAAGATAATGGTGTTGTAAATCTTGAAGACCAAAAAAATATTCAAAGGGAAAACCGTATGTCAATCGCGATCTATCGGTGGGTGTCGAAAGTAAATCTGAAGTAGGAAAGTAACCACAAGTCGAGCCCTAAGTCTACTGATTGTCCTAAACAGTTGAGTGTCCAAATAAAATATATACAGTGCTATTCAAAAGTCCCCTCCCCCACTCGTATCTTTTGAACGGCTACACTTACATTAATAAAATTTGGATCGTGAAAATAAAGTGTTGTAAACTTTTCTACGAGTGGTAACAGGTGACGTAATAGTAATAGATGACGTCACAGTGCCACTCTGGCCAATAATTTTAAATAGGACCTTATGGCAAGTGATATCTTGTTTGGGTTTAAACTAATTTTGACGGATAAATTAAATAAATACCAAAATTATTGAAATTATTTTTTTAAATTAAATTAATTAAATATCAACAATGGATTCTTATAGCAAGTGTTCGAAATGTGCTCCGTCTACTTCCTGATAGTAATACATCCTATTAGTAAACTCTTGTCGTCCTCGTTCGAATGTGTCAGCTGAAATTGCATTGCATTCTTCAATAATTCTTTCTTTCAAAACGCCAATGCTATCTGGTGCCGTAGTATAAACCTTCTATAGGACCTCGCCGGCCGATCCATCTACCTCGATATTCTTCATCCAGGTAACGTCTTACTGCACCATAATAATGTGCAGGAGCACCATCTTGTTGAAATGTTATTTCCAGATGGCCGAATTCATCTGGATTATCTTCCAGAATTTCAAGAATTAACGGCTCAATTGCATTTTGTAACATCTCCAGATACACTTCACCGCTTAAATTTGAATTTAGGAAAACAGGACCAACTATGTGGTTTCCCAAAATACCTGCCCAAACATTGACTTTTTCTGGAAATTGGGTATGTTGTTCACGAAAAGTGTGAGGATTTGTGTCACTCCAGTACCTTACATTTTGTGTATTCACATTTCCATTGAGGCAAAAAGTACTTTCGTCACTAAAAAAATTGCTTTTGTGTAATGTGGGTTTTGACTAATTTTATTTGTCATACATTCACAGAATTCGAGTCTTCTGTCGGGGTCGTCATCCGAAAGGTGGTGCACCATTTTTAACTTGTATGGATGAAATTTATTTTTAGCCAACACTCTCCGTACTGTACTTTTATTTACTTCACAGATAGACGCAACTTTAGTTGAAGAGGAAGTAGGGTTTACTACCATTTCAGCAACTATATCAATTTTTTTATCATCACTAAATGCTGGTCGACCAGATCGTTTGGCAACTTGAACACTACCTGTTGCTTCAAACTTGTGAAGAAGCACTCTCAAATAAGTTCTCGAGATAGGGCGATCTGGGTATCTCTCATTAAATAAACGTTCCGCTTCATGGAGATTCTTTCCAGATTCACCAATTATTAAGATAGCTGCTACTTTGTCGGCTTGAGTACGTACCATTTTGCCTATGTAAACTCTTAAACGTCTCGTTAAACAATAATAAAATTAAATATTTAAGCTATTTAGAAAAACTTTGCAAAGCAACAAATACTATTAAATTGAAAACGTCAATTTTTTTGACAACTAACCAGAGGCGGACTGAAAAATCTTCAATATTTAAATGTGAAATAATAATTTTGGTATTTATTTAATTTATCTGTCAAAATTAGTTTAAACCCAAACAAAATTAATATGGCTATGTAGCCAATGTCAATGCCTTTCAAACGAGATATCACTTGCCATAAGGTTCTATTTAAAATTATTGGCCAGAGTGGCACTGTGACGTCATCTATTACTATTACGTCACCTGTTACCATTCGTAGAGAAGTTTACAACACTTTATTTTCACCCTCCAAATTTTATTAATGTAAGTGTAGCCGTTCAAAAGATACGAGGGGGGGAGGGGACTTTTGAATACCACTGTATAATTTGGATTACTGAATTATAAAAGTGGCAAACATTTTATGTTGCTTGATGTATGCGATCATGTTTTTTTTATTCAGTTTGGGGCTGTTATCTTAAGAACTACTTTTGACACTCATCGCTAGATTGCACCACGATAAGCTCCCCAGCAAAATGGTTGTCCAGAAGTAATTTTTAATGGACTAGTGGGAAATGAGTGAGAACATTTATAATCAGAAACTCACCATGGGATTGGTGTATTGCAGGGTTGCCTAAAACATATTTGTCGTATTTTTAAAGAGAACTAACGAGATCTGCATTTATGTCAGATTTCTACATGTTACGAAACAAAGAAATTAAATTCAAAACGATAAAATTAAAAACACAAGACCAAAACAACTCAGTGGAACAAATGGTAGGAAAGTTAATAGAAGCATTACACTAGAGCTCTATTGCAAAGTGATGTAATAGGAATCATAAATTACGCCGGCAGATATAACGTCTACCCAGGTTTTTTAACTTTTCCTGGTTTAGACGAGATTTTAATTCTCTATTGACATCTCTACACAACCCTCAATACACTAATCACACGAGTCCAGATCTACCAACGCCTTGAAGTTCTGCCAACTCTTGAAATGTAAATTGTCCTGTCTGTTGACATATCAGTAAAAAATAACATGGTACATGTAATACGATACAGACCCTACCCACTCTTGGCTAATATTCGGACGCAAAATAAGATAAGTCGATAGGTGAAAGTGATGATAAACAAGTTACATTAATTAAATAAGAATGTTAAACTTGAAATAATTATCCCATAAATGCTAATTTTTGATTTTCTAGTCGTTTATAACAACTGTTTATCACCTTATTCAAAATATAAAAGATTTAATGATGATAAAATGCATGAAAACTTATATCATCCGAAACTAATAATGTTAGTTTCAGTTTTATATAAACGGAAAAAATTGGAAAACAATCGTATTGAACCTAAAAACAAAGTAGCATCAAGGATACTATTAATTGGCGCACTTCCTTCTGATAGTTTTTGAAGAGGTGGTACTTTACCAATGGTGGTATTCTATACTAACGGTGGGTATTTTACTCTATGAACGATATATTCAAATAAAGGAATTACCTACTTGAGATTCCAAAGCTCACGATACTTTCTCTTTGGTTCAAAGTTATAAGTTGGGGTGGTCAGATACTGAGATTATCAGTTTTGTTTTTGTTTTGTGGGGGACCAAGGTGGAGTTAAGTTTATTTTTTGGATATAAGTTGTAGCGTAAAGGAGGTGAGTTTATGGATTAAAATTAAGTTTGTATAAAGTTATTTTTAGAAAACCTTTTTTATCAAAAATTTTCGTTAAAGGGGATTTTGGAGATAAAAAAGTTATATGATATTAAAGTGTGTTACTTTGTATGTAAGAATTTGAAAAAATATTTTTTTGGATTTGTCAATTTTAAGGGGGTTTATGGAAAATTAACAACTATTTTTTACAGGTATTTCAAATGATCCCAAATATTTATAAAAAACAAAACAAACGCAATCACAGTTTTCCTTGGCCAAATTTGGGTTTTTATCAGCTTATTTCCCAAATAAAAAAATAAGATTATTCTATATTTAAAAGGTAAAAATTAAGTCCATGCTTCTCATGAAAAACTTAGTTTTTTATCATATTTTTGTTAAAAATATTTTTTCTAGGAAGCAATGTTTCACCAAAAATCAGTCAACCCCTCTAGATTTCACTTTACTTCGTGTTGAATTTTTTTTTAATTATGACCCACTTTGTTGTTGAAAACTTTTTTATTTCAAAAAGTTCTGTAATCAGTTAAATGTGTGATATGATTTGTGTTTTTGCTCAGTCAAATCATAGTGGACTTGGAGCAGCAAGAAGGTATTTAGAATCATACCCAAATCGAAGACAACCCAATCACAAACTGTTCAGACGTATTTATGTGTTATAAGGTTGACTACTACATAGGCAACCACTTGTCTGAGTAGCTTGGCAACAGTGCACAAGGCAGTTGTTGTTGTCAGTCACTAGAGACCACATGTGTTTATATAAAGTAAAATAAAGAACATAGTTACAATCAGCAATAACATTATTTCAAATAACTCCTGACCCAGCTACATAATGATACATGGTGTCAGGTCGGTATTCGGGCTAAAATAGAAATACACGATATTGCTAGAAACTCATAAATCGCATAATTTCCGTTGCCGGCTAAACAAAATGGAGAATATCTTTCGACCACCAGAACCGCTGGCCCTTGATGGTAATTTAGCAGCCAATTGGAAGAAATTCTCACAAAAGTTCGATGTCTTTATGACGGCGACGGGTTTGCTGAGTAAGACAGAAGAAATAAAAATTGCTGTATTCCTGAATCTTGTAGGAGACGACGGATTGGAACTCCATAATAGTTTTACTTACACTACAGAAGAGACGAAAGAATTGAAGCTCATCTTGAAAAAATTTGAAAATTATTGCTCACCAACTGCTAATGTAATATTTGAAAGGTTTAAGTTTAACAATGTGGTGCAAAAAGAAGGTCAAACATTTGACAGTTTTTTAACAGACCTAAGAAAAGCAGTAAAAACCACTGAATTTAAGGAACAGGATGAAATGGTGAGAGACAGAATTGTAATGGGAATTTGGGATAAAAACACACAGGAAAGGTTATTGAGAGAATCGAAGTTAACCCTGACAAAAGCTATTGACTTTTGCAGGACTGTTGAAGTTAGTAAATCTCAGTCCAAAGCTCTGCAAAATGAATCAGACGTACATGCAGTAAGAACTGACAGATTCGCTAGGAACAATCAACCATCCACCTCAGCGACCAGCCACAGTCATAGCCAGAAGCAGTGTAAAATGTGTGGGTATATGCATTCAAAATATAGTAAGTGTCCAGCCTTTGGTAAAACTTGTGCCAAATGCCAAAAACGCAATCATTTTGCAGCAGTGTGCCATGATGAAGAAAATCAAAAAATGAGAAAATCATACAGAAACAGGAAGCCAAAATTAGTACATGAAGTAAAAACGGAACAAGAATGTGATAGTGGCAGTGATAGTGAGAGTGATGAGTTTTTCGTTAGTTCACTAAATGTAATCGGGTCAGTTAGTGCTAAGGCTAACGGAATAGAGGAAGAAAATGAAAAAATGTGGAAACAAAAAATTAATATAGGTCTAGGTCAAGTAGATTTTAAGTTAGATACGGGAGCAGAGGTAAGCGTTCTACCATACTTTGTATTGAAAAACTTAAAGTTAGATAGTAAACTAAAACCAACAACAGTAACCCTATTGTCATATGGTGATCCAAAGTTTAAAATTAAACCAATTGGAGAGGTGCAGTTAGTTTGTAAATTCAAAAAAGTTGAAAGTCTACTTAACTTCATTGTGGTTGATGCAGACAACCAATTACCCTTGTTAGGATTGTCAGGGTGCTTAGCGTTGAATTTAATAAAACGAGTAGATTCAATAAATAAGGGAAATAATGTTGTTTTTAGTTCACTAAAGAATGTAATCAAAACCTATCAATCGGCTTTTGATGGCCTAGGACAGTTTCCAACTGAACATCACATAACCTTAAAACACGATGCAAAACCATACATTCAGCCACCCAGAAGAGTTCCTAAAATACTGCACGATAGGTTGAAACTAAAATTAGAACAACTTGAGAGTCAAGGTGTCATTGTAAAAGTAGACAAACCTACTGAGTGGTTGAATCCCTTAGTCATAGTAGAAAAGAAAAATGGTGATTTAAGGTTGTGTCTAGACCCTCAGCCGTTAAACAATGCTATACAGCGAGAACATTTTTTAATACCAACTGCAGAAGAAATTGCAGCCAAATTAAGTGATAAAGCATATTTCACTGTTCTGGACATGAAAGATGGCTATTTTCAAGTGAAAATAGATGATGTGAGCTCTGATTATACAGCTTTTAGCACCCCATTTGGCAGATTTAAATTTGTAAGATTACCATTTGGTATTTGTTCAGCTCCAGAAGTCTTTCAGAAAAAGAACTTTGAATTATTTGGAGATTTAGAAGGAGTGGGACTGTACTTTGATGATCTTATTGTAACTGGTGCAAATGAGTCAGAACATGACCAAAACTTAAAACTAGTCCTGGAGCGTGCCTTAAAATACAATATTAAGTTTAATAGCTCAAAAGTTCAATTTAAAGCAAAGTCAGTCAAATTTATGGGACAGATTTACTCAAAAGACGGTGTTGAACCAAATTCAAGTTATATTAAAGCCATTGCAAATTTGCCAAATCCTATCAACAAAAATGAACTACTAAGAATTCTTGGTATGGCCAAATATGTGAGTAAATTTGTACCTAATCTATCTAAAGTAACAGCCCCACTGCGCAACCTAACTAGACTAGACGTTCCCTGGAAGTGGGAGATTATTCATGAACAATCTCTTTCTCAATTAAAGCACTTTCTGACAACAGCTCCTGTACTAAAATATTTTAACTCCACAAAGGAGTTTGTAATTGAAACTGATGCATCAAAAGATGGATTGGGTGCCTGTCTTCTACAGGATGGACATCCAATCGCATTCGCGTCAAGGAGCCTAACTCGAACAGAGCAAAGATATGCTCAAATTGAGAAAGAGATGCTTGCGATTGTATTCAGCATACAAAAATTTCATTACTTTATATATGGGCTAAAAACTAAAGTGAATTCAGACCACAAGCCTTTGGAAACCATTTTCAGAAAGGATTTAGCAAAAATGTCACCACGATTACAAAGAATGAGGTTGAAGTTGCTCAACTACGACATAACTGTTACGTATAAACCGGGGAAATATCTCTATATTGCAGATACATTATCGCGGGCATTCCTTTCTGAAAAGGGGTTAGAGAGTGATGATGAGTTTGAATATGCTGTCCACTCTTTAGTAAAAAACATTCCCATGGCAGAAGAAAGAAAGACACAGTTTAAGAATGAAACCCAAAACGATATGCAACTAAAAATGGTGACCAACTATTGTATTAATGGCTGGCCAACCAATAAGCAAGAAGTACCAGATCTAATTAAACATTATTTTAAACTAAAAGATAATCTGTTTGTATCTGATGAATTATTATTGTTAGCTGATAAAATTGTGGTACCTCGGCCATTGCGTACTGAAATGCTCAGGTTATTACATGAGGGCCACATTGGAATTGAAAAATCAAAAGCTCGTGCAAGACAGATTTTCTACTGGCCAGGAATCAATGATGATATAGAAAAGTTCATTAAATCATGCAAAATCTGTGAAGCCAACGGCCGCAAGCAGCAGAGAGAAACATTGAAAATGTTTCCAATTAGTGAGCGGCCATGGGAGCGTCTGGGTATAGATATATTTTCGTATGCTGGAATCAGCTATTTAGTCATTGTTGACTCATATTCAAACTGGCTAGAACTGTGTAAATTGAAAGACAAATCAGCAAAATCTGTTATCAAAGCGCTAAAAAAGGTATTTGCTGTATTTGGCTCCCCAGATTATGTATCATGTGACAATGTACCATTTGACAGTTTTGAATGTAAAAAATTTGCCAAAGAATGGAATTTCAAAATCATCACAAGAAGCCCGTACTACCCGCGTGCAAACGGCCTTGCAGAGAAGGGAGTAGGGATATGCAAAACTATCATAAAAAAATCAGTAACGGGAGGTGAAGATATTGAAATTGCATTACTTCAGTACCGTAATTCACCTCTCAAGCACATTGGCTATTCACCGTCCCAATTACTAATGAGTCGAATCTGTAAGACGAAAATTCCAATTAGCTCAGATTTGTTACAACCAAAGTTATGTGAAAATGTGCATGAGAAGTTGAAATATCGGCAAAATACGTATAGTAAGCATTACAATAAAAAGGCTAAAGACCTACAACCATTAAAACCTAATACTAACGTAACTGTATACAATCATGTTCAGAATAAGTGGGAACCGGGTCAGATACTTAGTGAACATAGTGCTCCACGTTCTTATTGGTTACAGAATGAATCTGGAGACACTATTAGACGCAACAGAATAGATATAAAAGATTCTATAAATGAGTACACACCCAGACACAAATCTTTTTCTGAAACTGATCTAGAAACTATTGTACCACAATATAAGAGCAATGACAATAACCAGCCTAAGACACAATTACTAAATTCACCACAGAGTCCCAGTAAAGGGAAATGCCAAAATGTGACCTCAAAAACCGTTGCTCATAAATTGTCCCCGGCTGAGCCGGTACCAATTGGTGAGCCACTGTTAAAGACAACTAGGACTGGTCGTGTTATAAAACCACCAGCTAAGTTGAATTTGTAAGGGGAAAGATGTGTTATAAGGTTGACTACTACATAGGCAACCACTTGTCTGAGTAGCTTGGCAACAGTGCACAAGGCAGTTGTTGTTGTCAGTCACTAGAGACCACATGTGTTTATATAAAGTAAAATAAAGAACATAGTTACAATCAGCAATAACATTATTTCAAATAACTCCTGACCCAGCTACATAATGATACAATTTATACCCGCCTAGGCGAAACAGGGTGTTATTTAATATTCAAAGATCTTTAAGGAGACGCCTTACAAAGTGTATTGAAGTGGAAGGCGGGCATTTTGAGCAATTGCTTTGAATTTTCCTTTTAAAGGAATAAATTCATTGAATGTTTAAAATGCAGTTACCTACATGAAATAAACAAGAGTACCTTTTTTATTCAAAATTGAACTGCCTTTTAGATTTTCTAGTCATTTTAGCCATAACTCATTAGGAAAAAAAGATATGTAGTGATTTACCCAAGTAACAGGGTGTAACTAACGCCCTGTATGAAAAGTGCTAAATTCAGCATAAAATTCGTAATTTTCATGCCAAAAAACATAAAGTTGCCAATTTTCAAGACGATGCTGCTTAAAATCACAAAATTATTAAGAACTTTAACTTTAAATACCCTGTATCTCGTAAACCTGCAACATTTCTCTAAGACATGTTCAGCTCAATAACCATATTTTGGTATATAGTATCTCCAGTTCAGAGATTGCCCATTATTAATGAATCACTCTGTATAAAATAGATTTCTTTTAGATTTTTTATTTTATCCTAAATTTTTTTATCAATTTAAGGAAATTTAAACTGATTAACCTAAGCTGGTCAACAAAAACAAGGAATTAAACTGTTTTATTTCCAGTAATTATACAAACCCTTTTCAGTATTTTTGATCTGTAGCGCCATCTAGAATATTTCCAGTTGACTGAAAGCACTTGTTGAGTAGATGTATTTTGATATGAAAATAATATAAATCGGTTAACAAGTGTCTAAGAAATGCTCTAGTGTCGAAGCAAGAATTTTCTATACATCTAATCTTTATCTATGGACAAAAATATCTTGGTTAATACATTTGATAATTTTGTGAAATAAATTATACTATAAGCGATTATACTTGCGTAAAATAGAAATGGAAGTGACCCCGAAATGTGTGTGTTAATTATATATTTTTATATAATCTGAAGTGACTTCTTTTATAACATTTATGTTCTAATTTACCAACACCAACAATTTGTAACGCCTGAACACTTTTAGTAAGGAGTCTTAAGAAAACTAAGAGTGTTACATATGGCTTGTATAACATATAAATCATAAAAAATCAAAACACTGACGTTAACAAATATATAGACATTAGATTATTCTTTTGGTTTTCAATTCACTCTCGATCACTCCAAACACAAATAAATGTACCCGTTTGAAATTCCTATTGTACACCTATGGCAAATGGAAATTTTTACAAACGCCCTTTAAACATTTTTATTCTACACCCTTGGTAGATAAAATAATATTTTAATGAATAAAGGAGGAAGCAGCATATCTCATTATTATAAACCAACCAGAAACAAATCCAGCCAGATATTGAAATTCTTGAAAATTGAATCATATTTCAAGTCAACGTTCCGTTTTTCTAATTTTTGAGTATTCCTGTAGCAAATGAAACTTTTTCTCTAAGGGACTGATATTTAGTGTAATTAGAACACTATCACAGGAAAAAATTCTCGATACATTGAAGAAAATAAGAAATACATGCTATTTTCCAACTTCAACACCCTGTATCTCTGAAACTAGTCATAGGATTGAGTTTGCCCATGGACACTATTGTTCAGAAAGTCGTCAACTACAATATACTAACAATTCATGAAATTTCACCGAAGCCCATTTCTCCATAAGCCGGCTGCCTCCTCCTTTTTTATAGTGCTCCCATAATATAGATATTCTCCCAAATTAATTGATCCGTTCTAAAAATTCAATTGTACGCCCATGGTAGATGCGAATTTTTGCAAAAGAATTTGATCCCTTTCAAAAATCTTATTGTACACTTATAGTTAATTGAAATTTTCACAAATAAATCAACCCCAATTAAAAACTAAATCGTACGTCTATGATAAGCAGTGACGGTTAGGTAAATAAACATTTGAATTTCAACGGTATGGCAGCATATCCCAGTTATGACGACAAATTCAGCTATGACGTATATTGGCATTTATGTTGTACCGATTATACCACATAAAACATAATTACTTAATACACCGTTATTGACTGGAATTAATTCCATTCACGGATTTCTCTCAATCCAATTTAATTCAGCTCATCATAATTGCTAATCATTATACTACATATGTTACGTATTCGTGGCGGAGGTCAGGAAACAATAAAAATACGATTGTATAAATTTGTTCAATTGAACGGAAAATGCAAGCGCGTGTAACAAATCTCAATTCGATTGATGCATTTATTGATTAGATTTTCACGGTAATTTCCAGTTTTTACACTTTCATTTATTTATTATTCCTAACAATCTAAGAATAAGCAATACATGGAAAGCGACAGAGGAGAGATTTATTCAGAGCAATGTTCTGAAAAATGTTCCAAGTCAATATTCAACTCTGTATAATGATAATAGTTTCGCTTATATCATATTATTTTTTTCTGTACCATAAAAATAAATCGATCTATTTTTCAAATTATTCAATCCAGTCATTGTACTGCTCATAATAAATCGTGTCTAATAAATTTATATGAAAACATAATTAATCAAAATAAGAAAATAATTCACCTTGAATAAGTTACCTAACATGAAAACGAATGAAATACACGTAAATTGAACCAATTTTTTTACGGTCCCCACGGGCATATTATCCAAAGCGGTCGGTAGATAAATTCTCATTGCTAAATACATTTTTTAAACAAAGCTACAATTATAATTTTGAGTGTTTGTTGCTGCAAAAGAAGCGTACTTTCATTTTTTTTTCATTGTTATGATTCGCGATTACGAAAAAATTTAAGTAGTGTAGGTACAATATATCCAAAAAGAATTAAAATTATTTCATTTGTTTTTATTGATCGATGGAAATTTATTTAAAATATAAGTAAAGTAAATGGTAGATTACGAAATATATACGAGGATGTATTGAAAAATTCTTAGCCTACTATAGAACCAAACAAAATTTCAATGTCAACATATTCTCCTCCTAATTGGATACATTTATTACAGCGAACCTGCAACGTCTCTAGACCTTTCAAAAATAATGTTTCTTCTTGCTCTGCAAACCAGACCTCCACAGCTTTTATTACCTCCTCGTTGGAAGAAAATTTACGACCTTTTAAACTTTTTTTCAGTTGAGGAAAGAGATGATAGTCGGACGGAGCCAAATCTGGTGAATAAGGGGGGTGTTCTAGTAATTTAAACCCTTAATCACGAATTTTTGCAAGGCAACATGAGATTTGTGTGCAGGGGCGTTGTCCTGCAAAAACAAAACAACTTTGGATAGCTTTCCGCGTCTTTTCTCTTTAATTTTTTCCCGTAGAGTGTTCAGTAACGTCGAATAGTAATCTCCAGTTATTGTTCTACCCTTATCCAAAAAATCAATCATGATTACTCCATGGCAATCCCAAAAAACTAAAGCAAGAACTTTTCCAGCAGATTTTCGGACACGAAACTTGTTAGGTCTTGGAGAACCAGAGTGTCACCCTTCCATCGATTGTTGCTTTGTTTCTGGATCGTAGAAATGTACCCAAGTCTCATCCATAGTAACAATTCGGTTTAAGAAGTCTACATCGTTTTCAAATCGAGCACAGATCGAACGCGATGCTTATATACCCTTGCACGCTTTTGGTCAACATTCAAACATTTGGGGATCCATTTTGCAGCAATTTTTCTGATGTCCAAATTGACGTGAATTATATGATGAACGCGTTCGTATGAAATATTCAGTGCTTCAGATATCCGTTTTAGCCCAATTCGACGGTCTGATAACATCATGTCATGAACTGCATCGATATTTTCGGGGACTGACACAGAAACTGGCCTTCCTGATCGGTCATCATCCTCAATAGAAAATTTACCTCTTTTGAAGCTTGCAGTCCAATTTTTCACGGTCGCATACGAAGGACGAAGGACATTGATCACCAAGGGTATTAAGCATATCTTCGTAAATCTGCTTACCTCTTAACCCTTTTAAATACAGGTACTTGATGATGGCTCGATACTCCAATTTTTCGTTTTTCACAATTTCGGTGGATATCTTTTTTCTTTTAATTTATTGCGTAGCTCTGGTTTACTTTTTTGACGTCAAACTTCACACTGACACTTCTAATGAGTTATTGTTCGTTGCTATGGTAACGCAATATTTTGTTTATGCATGGAACTGGTCTAGGCTAACTAGATATCGATACATCCTCGTAAGTATTTATATTAAATCAATTCCACATCAAATTCCCATGCAACATTCGACCTGCTACCAGAAAGAAATAAAGAATTATACTATAGTTTGTCTCAAAGTATATCGTCTTCGCTTTTGCCGGCAATCATCGAAATACCACCATTTACGATCTTCTTAATAATTTTACCTGAAATGGAACCCAACAACATTTGAGTGACAAGACAAGGGCGGGCCATCAGGTTTGTATTGAGTGTATGATGGCTGCATTGAATCCATTTGGCAGTATTAAATATTCCGTTTCAGCGTGCGTTTTCAAAGAGCTTTCTAAACCAGTATTATAAATTATCATTAATTTTTTTTGGCAATGTTGCGTCGAAAACACTTGTCATTAGATGCAAAGCAAATTGTGAAAAATGTGTGAATATTGCGCACTTGGAGATTCAATTTTCTTCAGGACATAGAGAAGTACCGATCCGGAAACAGATCTATAATCTACCTGAACGAAACATGGTTTGATACACACGATACTGTATCTTTTTAAAATAATTTTAAATAGTCCGCCACTGGCGATCTCTTCTACAGCAGCTATTGGCCATGTTATTTATTGGAATTGATCCATTAATTATATGATTGCCGGCAAAAGCGAAGACGATATACTTTGAGACAAACTTAATTTAAAACTCATACAAATATGTGCTGATGGTAAATGAAGTCGCTTTGACCAATTTATGAATAAATCCCCAGTGACGACGTCCAGGTAGCAAGTGGCACGTTGCATGCTACTCAAGTGTGAAAGCCCACTAACTCTTCCAAACTTTCACGTAATATAATTGGTCATCTATCTATTATCCCCTCATTAATAACTGCTACTATGTAAACACTTTCACTAAATGATCTTTATTGTGCAGATTATGTTATTATTGCTCTGATTTAAAGACTTTACCAAGAAGGTATTAATCACAATCACCATTTCGTAACTTTTAACATTGACAGCGCAATGAATACATAACTTCAAGGTGTTATAGTAACGTAATCATTCGAATGAAATATTATGGTATGGTTTATTTACGATAAAAAGACGATGACGTTGCAAAACAAAGTTTCCTGATGTTGCCAGCATGTAGATTTTTTCTTTATTGAAAGGAAACTGGAACAGTCAATGTGACAGTTCTTTTTTATTCGCCTGTACCTCGTAAGGCATAAATTGAAGGTGTTTATTTATAAATAAAAGGCTTGTATAATATTCTCAAATTTATTTAATATGAGTATATATTTTTGTGAAAGATGAGATATAAAAAATAGTAACCAATCATTCTATATTTCAATTAACATTTGATTATTTATAATGAACGACAAACTCTAGAACCATCTTCAAGAATACTGGAAGAAATAAATCACCTTGAGGAAATTGAAATATAAATATAGGTAGCTCAATTTATAAATTTATACAAGAATATCACAAGTTTTAATAATCTAACCTATCATTAAAAACACCCAGCTGAATAAATTTAAATATAATCTATAATATGTATTGATAATATAATAAATGGTATTACTCACGTCTCTTACAGCAATAAACAAGTCCCATTGCGACATTCTCCTCAAAAATAAGGATATAACCATCTCTCGGCATTTACTGCTTTATTTCTTGGGCATTTTAATGCGTTTAACCACACACTGCAGATTTGACTAATTAATTAGCAACGAAAATAACTATTTTCCCAACATTGAAGAAATAATTAATTCAGGAGCACCAGAAAAACTTGTAAATACGATGATCGATGTCAATTAACAAAGAATGACATTCTGAACCTAACCTCAATCGTATGAAAACTACTGAATTTTTCCAATTGATTTGACAACGTCTTGAAGTTTTGCCAACCCGTAAGCTGAAAATTTCCCTGGTCATTAAGTATAAATTGTATTTACGGCTGGTAAATTTATATTTACTCCGATATGCAGGAAAGTAACTAAAAATCTTTTTATCGTAAATAGACCATACCTTGTATTACATGAAAAATAAGTAGAATTGATTTTATTTCTACGTTTATACCTACTTAACTAAATAAGCCTTATGAAAATCGAAAAATTGGCGTAGTTTTCACAAGGTTGTTTGAATAAAAGCTTCCAAATTACGTGTTCGGATGTAAAGAGTTCAGCACAGAAGGAGTGTTTTTTTCCTTTGGAATGCAATGTCCTGCACAGTAATATTAAAATAACTCGGGAAAATACTTGAAAGAACGTAGACGAGATGAATACATGTATTATATAATCAATTGCAATAATAAAACAATAAAATGAATAACAACAAACACCTTACTTCCTATTTTATTATTTTTACTATTGTTATTATAAAGTTATATCATATCATTTTTAAAGCGATATCTTGTCAAAAATCTAGTAAAAGTTAAATATTTTGTGAAATAAAAATTATTATTTCAAAATCAGGTCGAAGTAAACTTAAAACTATAGAATATAGAAACGGAAATATAGTAGCTAACGGAAGTAATTTTGATATTGCAATATTTTACAGTTTTTTTTTAAATGACCATTACATGTCAATATTTAAATCTTAATAATGATGTGTTAGACTGAATAGCATCTGCCTTTCACTGGTACCTAATTGCTCAACAAGTTGAGAAGGTATGCAAGTGATGCAATCTGATTTTAATACCAAACAAGAAGAGGTTTGTGTCGACTTTGCTAAAAGATTTATCCTTCTCATGTTTTTGTATGTATTAATTTCTTAGTCCCTTATTTCAAATACTCAATCACACTCAAAGTTGTTAATCCAACGGCGATCCATAATTACTCCATCAATTTTCTTCACATGCATTTCTCTAAAAATAACTTTAGAGTGAAACCTCACTGGATTAACACTGCTTAGTTGGTTAAAAATGCATCCTTTCTAAGGATCATTATATTTTTAATATTTCTTTCCGTGTTTCTTTGGATTGTTACAAAAACAAGCTCTTTAATCCGCCCCAGACATACAAGTCTAAAGGCAGATTTAGACGTATCCAGTAGCTGGCATCAGTCTCACTGGAACGCCAGGTAGGACACTGCCGGCTCTTGACCAGGTCGTTTACATGAGTCCAGTCTAGTCTGTCGTGAATGTGTGTTTGTGGTCAGGTGTATTACAAAAATGAATGTGGGGCAAAGCCGGCTGTTTAAAAGAAAATGTGTCAAGACAATTTCCGCACTATTACTACAGGAGCTTACTGATATGTTGGAGGACGAAATATTAAAGAAAAAAAGTGTTTACATGGGGCCAATATCACGCAAGTGCTGGCGTTCCAGTGAGACTGGCGCCAGCTACTGGATTCGTCTAAATCTGCCCTAAGACAGTCAAGTCAGGTGACCTGGTTATCGGTCCTTGATATAAGGAAGAGAGCTATTCCTATTGGGACACCCGGTAGATATAATTGTCCAGTAAATCAACTAACGTTATTTTTTGTTCCTCTATCATACACAATTTTGGTACGAACTTCTGCGCCACCCTGTATATAAGTAATATATTAAGTAATTTCCATATCTTGCCGACGTTCTTCTATGGGAATGTGCAGTATACTCCTTAAAGTTCTCAAAGTCACACCAAAAGTTTTATGGAGACACTTATATACTTCACGAGATTCAAGTATATTTATTAGTCTCGAACTTTATGGCCAGCCCTCGCTGTCGCTCGGGTGCAAAATCGTTCTCGACTAGTAAATAAACAGTGCCGTGCAAGTTCTGAGGATACGTTTTCTGTTACAAATTAACACAACTTGTACAATTGATAAAGTAAAGTCCATCCGGAAATATATGATCCTAACTTAATAAATAATGTTTAAATAATTATTGGTATATTGATTTTAATAGAAGAATAGGTATAAACAGTTTTTATCTTTACGAAGAATCTGACTCACTGCCGCTACTGGAATCCCTTTCATCTAGAGTAATCAGAAGAGGGTTGACGTCATAAAGCATATCTGTTGCTGGCTTACCTGTTGCCTGGGATATTTTCATTTTCACGTTTATTAAGGTATCTTCATCACTTTTTAATGTCTTAAAATAATTAAACACTCTATATATCACTTGACGAGTTTGTCCTTCAGTACATTTACGATTTTCTTCATTAACATCTGACATTTTTACAAACACTTTATTGTACAAAGCAGAAACAATAACTGTGTGACGCTACGCTACCTGATAAGGTTCGATGCAATTGGCGTTTGTCAAAATTTTACCACCAATAGCAGACGAGAAGGCAGATCACTATTACTCTGTCTCTCTTAGTTGGTAATTTCTGAGGCATCAAGCTACTTGGCGAATACTGGATTACTTTACATCCCTTATAGTATAAATAACTATTGTTAGACGATCGTTATCCAATAAAAATGAGCTTACAAGAGTACTAACAGCTTTTAAGGTCAAGCCTAATGGGAATTACTTATAAATCAATAAAAAAGGGAAATTTATTTTGAAATTACAATCAATTTTGTCTATTATACATAATTATTTCATATTTCTAGAAAATAATTCCGCTGTACTACGTTAACATCATGCTACACACTCAAAATTTAATACATGTCCTTTGATTTTTCACTATTCATGGTCTATCGTGCTCTTATATGGCATATAAGTAGTTGGTGAAAGGTATTTGGACTGAATAAACACAAGCTGCAACGTGAAACGGTTGCACTACTTGCATATTATGTATATTATCCGCCTACAATGTTATTTTAATTTTCAATACCTCAAGAATGAGATTTAGGTAGGATTAATGGAGGTATTTACGACTAGACGTCAACTTATTGCGCTATGGTATATAAACCCACGGTTAATATGTATTTTATCATGAAAAATCCATAAACTATTTTTATTACTACTTTTTATTGACTGTTTCTCAGGCTTTGAAAAGTTCGAATTGTTAATAAATTTGTTTTAAACAGGTTGCGAAATTTATAATAAAAACATTTTATTTTAAACGAATTTTAGATGAACACTTGCCGGACTGTTTTGTTTTCGATGAAAACTGACTAAATGTCAGTATCAATAGTTGTTGGATTTGTTTAAATTGCCACCAAAATTGGAATCAAAGTTCTTGGTGTATCTGTAGGGGTGGTTCATAGAAATTAAAGGCTCTTTATAGCTGGTTCCAAGCATGCCCGATGGGACTGAGGTCGGGCTATCGAGAGGGCAGTGCAAATGCGGGATACCCATGAAAGTATAAAAAGCGTTTTCGATTACTCTTACACGATGCGGACGGTTATTATCGTTTTGAAAAAGGAAAGTTAATCCAATAGCTGCATATAACAAACGTATAACATACATATACAAGGAGAGGCTTGAACTACGGCACACAGGCTATTCCAAGGTCAGGCGCCAATAAGCCGACTACACGGTACTAAATACCAGAGGCTGTACGAGGAAATAAAAGCAGATCCCGTCTTAGGAATGCCGGTAGACCGCATGATCATTCCGAAGTACAATTTCTCAAAAAATTACAGAAAGAGAGGACTGGGAGACCGGTCCACCCATAGAGGCACAATCCATCTGGTATACAGACGTCTCAAAAACCCCTAATGGAGTTTGAGTCGGTGTCTACAGAGCAAAGCCAAGGACTAATATCCACATAAGCTTAGGAATCTATGCCACAGTGTTCCAGGCGGAAGTAACTGCCATTGAAAGAGATAATAGCAAGGCAGGGAGTGTTATTTACTCGGACAGTCAGGCTTCACTAAAGGTACTAGATTTCTGCCAGGTCAATTCACGACTGGTATGGGACTGCGTGCGTGCCCTATCTGAGCTAGCAAGTTATAGACTATTTCTGGCCTGGGTACTAGGGCACAAAGAACACAAGGGCAATGAAGAAGCTGACGAACTGGCTCGAGAAGGATCAAATGCATTGGCATTGGCCCCTGAACCCTTCTGCGGTGTAGCTATCACATACAAAAAGGCAGCCATTGAAATATGCGTAAGACAGTGTTAAGTGTTAGTGTAATGTTTAGTATCAAGTATCGTCAGCGGTTCCAGAATTCCCAGCTTAGCTAGAATTCTTAATATTAAATCAGAGTTGACTGAATAAAGTGGAGAAAATAACTGATGAAACATTTTTGAAAATACAAAAGAAAACAACGATTTAAGGCGATGACACAATTTGATATATCTACAAGTACGTCCTGCAACATACCCTGTATTTTACATTGTGTGATTTATCACACGATTTTATCGTAGAACGTTATAAGGTGTAATTTAAAAGCAAATTATATTCAAACTGTGTAATTTTCTCTTTTTGTTGTATATATAACGTAAAATTGTGCTATATTATGCCAAATAATTGTTTAGAAAGATTTTTGTGACACATGAAACAAATAAATCTAGTTTAATTGGACGCAGTTTCTTTGATTTCTTATTTACTAGATTCAATAAAAAATAAAATTTCTCCACGTCTGTCTACAAGTAGGTATCAAATATCAAATAGAATCATGATAAAGTCAAGTCGTGTACGAAAATTGCTAGTTGAATGTGTACATTTACGAATAGGACATTTTTTTTTAAATAACTGGATCTGGGTAAAAGTAATTCTGCATTCAGCTGATAGAATTTCCACAAACCCATTGGACTATTACTTTAATTTCAACATAAGCTACTCATTACTGTAAATTACTTTTTGAAGTTGATCGTTGTAACACTTTCAAAATCTTATTGGTTTTTTTAAGTGTAAAAAGCGCGCAAATTTCCACACCGTAGGAGTTTCGTATGTGTCTTTTAATTTGATTACGCGGAAATGTATTGTACGACGCGAAAAATTAAGAAATCAAGTTAAACAATTTACGATGCTGTTCAAAAACTAGAACAAATTATTATAGTTACCAACAAAGAATGGATAATTATAGTTTTTATTTCGGCGTTTACTTTGTTAAATTTGTAAAAATGAAGAAATAAATTTCACTTTATTTACGACTTTTTTGCAATAAATGTTGGCTTTTTGTACTCTACTCCTAGAATTGGTCCTCCGATCCAGTTACCCCAGTTCCGTTATTAGGTGGAAAACTGCTGACTTATGCAAAACATAGTTTGCTCCCTTGAATCCAGTGCCTCATGGGTTACGGTCTAGATCCCCGTTCCAAACAGTCAGTGCCTGACATCCTCGCTATTCCTCACCACTTTGTTTTGGGGTATTTTTCCGGGACATGACTCATTAGATGTATTCCATATAAAGGTCTTTCTGTGTAACTGTTTTAGAGTGTTCCTCCACTGTAGTCTATGTTGGCTTTCTACCTTTTTTTTGTATTTGTCCTCGGACTACAAAGGAACTGGAACTGGACTGGATCTCAAGAGGAGAGAGGGAAGCTATAAGAAGCCTTAATAAGGATGGAAACATCATTATCCTTTCCGCTAGAAAGTAAGTGCTACAGTAATCATCGACATCGTAGAATACAAAAAGAAGATGGACGTTGATCTTCAGGAAGATATCTTTACCCTTGGAGATGAACAAGATCTGTGAAACTGTGATCTGTGATCTCTATTGATATTACACGGATTACCCAAGGTACACAAAGATAATATGCTACTGTAAGACCAATATCAAGTGATGCGACTGGAGATTGACCACATGTATTTAGTAAAGAAAGATTCCGTTCATTAGGTAGCCAACTCAGCCTTGTTGTAGCTACCTTTACATGGACAAGAGCCATCTGAAATGTGGAAAAAGTACCCTTAAAAGATATGTAGATGACAAAGAGCAACGGTGAAGAAGAACCTTGAAATTTTTCTCACCTCAGAAAAGCGTCAATTCGCTTGGGTCCTGACAGTTCCTCTTACATTTGGTGTTCAAAACAGAATTATACTTTGTACTGTAACATCCCAAAATAATTTACGTTCTTGACATTTTTTTTTTTTGGTTTCAGTTCAATATGGCGTTGAAGATTTACAGCGGCATCTTCATTTTACACTTGGCTCTGAATCAGGCAGCAGCAGTTCATCCTTCATACAATATTTTCTTTCAGCAACCAGCAGCGTCTTTAGAAAACGTTCAAGATATAGCTCAGTCTTATCAGTCAACGACGCATGGAGTTGTTGGGTAAGATATAAATGATTGTACAAGCAATTTAAGTGAAATAATTTTTCCTGCTAGCTTTTAACCAGCTTAAAAATTGCATAAGCTAATTTATTGATACTGAAGTGGCATTTAATAATTTAACACCAACTCTATCAGATTTGTTTGACTTTTTGCTAGAAAGATATTGTAACGAGTACAGGGAAACGGAAAGGCAGACATCCTAGCAAAGCTGGGACCTGAGACAGCTTTCACTGGTCCTGAACCAGTATTTGGGATATCCAAAACTGCTGCACGTGGTTGTATATCTAGGTGGACTCAAACTAAACACCAGTCGTACTGGAGACACGTGCCAAAACAGGAACACAGCAAACTCCTGGTCAAAAAGGATAGTGACGGGTTTACTCACCGGTCACTGTACCTTAAGGAAGCACATGTATACAATATCGGCATATATAGGGAGGAACCTATACGTCGGTTGTGCATGGAAGAGGAGGAAACAGTCTCTCACATTATCTTCGATTGTGAAGCATTATCTCACTGGAGACATAGACTCCTAGGACTAGAACATTCAAGGGAGGATTTCTCCAAGAAGAACCTAGTGAAAAGTCTGCTGAGCCTGATAAGGGCTACTGGTCTCTTCACATAAACGGCACAACCTAGAGCACAAAGAGCCTTGAGGCTGAGGTGCCAAGGACTTCAAGCCTTTGACTGGTGTGCTGATCCAATCAATCAATCACTGACAGGGAAAATGTGAGACATTAATTTTTCATTTTTCTGTTCAGCACAACCAAAATTTTGTAAAAATTTCATAGTTTTCTATCAACTAGTGAATTAGTGATTGTATTTTCAGCGGTAATAGCTTTTTTGGAAAGTTTTTACCAAATGGACCTGCACCGCAGCCGATTCCAGATCCTTCTACCTTAGGATGTGGAACTCCACCAGATACCTGTATTAATACAAGGTATAGATCTTACGATGGCTCTTGTAACAATTTGAGAAATCCTATTTTGGGTACTCCAAACACTCCGTATACCAGATTGTTGCCTCAAAATTACGGAGATGGTAAGACATTTTTAATAATCAACAATTTTTTACACAAGCGTATAGAATGTTCTATGTAATTCTAATATAGATAGTAAGGTGTAACTAGTAATTCCAATAGTCACCACATTAAAGTAAAATTGCGTAAACTGTTTTACGTATTATACTGTAGTAATTACTCTCATGTAGTAAAAACTGTCCCACGTGTATCATTGAAGTAGTACTATTTGGTATGATTAATCGTAAACGTTATTTTGACACTTAGTCTTATTATAGTACCCGTTTTTGTTTCACTAACAATACAGGGTGTTTATTAGATATAGCAGACAACTGGTGGAAGTGAAAATATGATTTATTTTGCTTAAATCCAAGAATTAAATTTGTATTCTATTGTATGTTTCATTTAAACATGGCTACAATCTGATTATGAAAGAAAAATTGGCAAAGAAATATGGGCTCGCCCTGAAAATGTATACTCTGTCCTTTTTTGACTGGCAGGCATGACTCCGGTGTCTCGTTCAGGTAAAATCATAGGCGTTACATTTCTCACCAAAATGTAGAACGGAAATTCAATGACCCTTATTACGAACGTTTATAGTGTAAACACGTATTTAGTAAGAGCAAGTTATGGCATTGTACTAGATATATAAATTTATTAATACATGAAATACTTTCAACTATAAATTCATTTTTAAGAATCGGTTCTCGGAAAGGTTCTCAGTTAATACCTGGCATAACATTTTTATTTTGCCAATACATTCTTCTTTCATAGTTCTCGCACGTCACTGATCTGTAATTTTACCATCTGCGCTTTGTAAGGCCCATTCTATACGGACTGTTTAAACGCGGCAGTTTATACGCCGTAACCACGCCGTTTTTTTGCCAACTATACGAACCGTTGAAAATCTAGCGGTTTACTAGCCGTGGAACTGTTTGTAAAACGCGTGCCACTCTATACGGGCAGTCTGGGCGCTGCCTGACCACTCGTTGACAGCCAATGTGTGTGATGCTCAATACATCTTCACAGCTATAGACGTAGGTGCATACCGCCGGGGATTCGACTATTTTTAAAGAGTCAAATTTCTATAAGAGGATGAATAGTCGATAACTAAATATGCCAGAAGAACAACCGTTGCTACAAAAGTTGGTCCTAGCCTGCCCTTTGTTTTTCTTGGCGACGAAGCGTTCGGACTTTCAAGAAATGTTATGCGGCCTTACCCACAAAAGACTTTAATGCAATGCTCGTTTGGTATCCTGAGCAACAAGTGGCGAGTATTGCACTCATGCATTTTGGTTCGTTTTGACACCACCATTGTAAAAAGTTGAACTGCTCCAAAAGCGCCCGTATAGACAAACAACATGTTCCACGGCGCGCCGTTTTTACGCATCTGGACGCGTTGAGAGTGCCCACTGCTCTGTTGACGCTTCCAAACAAGGTCGTGAAGAAGCCTGTATTCCTAACCGTGTCCCCAGTCACTTGGCGTTTTCAAGACAATATTATCCATCAGTTAAGTATCCGTCGGATAAAAGTAACTAGCAGATAAAGTTCCAGTTTGTTTGGAAGCGGTTTATCAACTCGTTTTTACTCTCTAGTTTCAAGTTTGTTAACTGACAGATAATGAAAGTTGGCAATGCTGACCAATGAAAGTAAGCAATCTCATTGGTTGTTACAAGAACAAGGTCATGTCACATCAATTGATATTTTTGTTAGGTTATTGGTGAATGTTTATCCAAAGGTTTATGTGTTTTTATTTTTCTTTCTTGAAGAGTTTTTGGTTGTTGATAAATATGAATTTTCTGAATGATTATATTCTGGATAGCGACGAGGACGAGGATATTGTGCAAGTTCTTGAGTACGAAAGAAGGCCTTATACAGTTAGGGACAGTGTGGACAACTTCGAAAAATGGGATGACCAGGATTTTCATGCAAGATTTAGGATGACAAAAGAGACTGTTCTGTCAATATTAGGACCTCATGCAGAAAATTTTCGAAATAGAAAAGGATTATTTTCATTGACTGTCCAGAATGTCTCTTCTGGTGCATCCCATGACCAACATGTATTCGACAACTCGAATTTAAAAGCTAGATTCGAAAATAATGAATTAGGTAATGCACTTTCAGTTGGAGACAGTGGCTATGCGAATACCATACCTGATAACTCCATTAATAAATACCCATAATGAATATGAAGAGTTATATAACGAATCAGTTTGCAGAACAAGAATTTGCAATTTTTAGAAGCAAATTTGTCTCCTCTGCTGTGAAATTGCATCCTCTCTTCTTAGTAGTACTAGTACTTTCCATTTTTTACTTTGCTCAAAACCCAAGTAAATTTTACACAACACCACAACGAAATCAAAACAAAACAACTCTACCGAATAAAGTGAGGTTAAGTAATAGACCTTAACCTCCAGATATCGACCATCCGCCAGTTGAAACTGACAGATAAATATTTGACATTTTCCGTATAAAGTTATCCTGTTGTTGATAAACCGACCTTTCCAATATAACTGGTAGTTAGGCATTAATTGACGGATAAATTGCTATTGATAAACCGGGCCTCAGTATTAGAAATAAGCAAACAAGGTGAGTCTATACTGGTATATATGTTCAAAGTACAAAGATAAATAGGTTTACTTTCATTTCCTGGAGTTTATTCCTATAATTACCTTGATCCCTGTATCAAATACCGTTCACTTACACTCATCTAATTTGCTAAAAATTCGGTAAATTATATAAACCCACAAATCTCGTAATTGTAACAACTCCATAACTATTAAAACCAAAAAAAAAAGTAATAAAACACTTTAAGACTGATTCGTTTCGTAATTATTTGTTATGCAAAGTACAAAATAACGTTTGTAATCGGTTCAATATGTAGAAATATCAATCTAGTTAATTTAATACCTACCAATTAATTTTTAAATTATTATTGAAATACAAATAATAAGGAGTTAATTTTAACTATCTCATAATTAATCTAAAGTAAAACAACGTGAGTATGTCAAGTTTAGCGGCTAATTTTTTTAATTGCATTTTAAATTTATACAATTATATATAAATGTTGATTTTAAACAAATCATTAACTTAACGAAATGCAGCGCGAAAATTACTTTTAGCACGAAATACATTGAATCATAATTTTATTAAGTATCTTAAAGTTCTCAAATACTTCTCATCACTAAAAGCTGCTTTTTCTTCAACGAGCAAGTGTGTATATAAGAATTTGTACCATTTAATCCTTTTCTAGCTGTTTTTACACCTTTTAGATTCCATAACCTCAATTATTTTATTCCACTTGAATATTGTCACTTCTTAAATTAATATATGCTAACTAGGAAGTTCTTAATTAATATTTTATCAAAACACGCTTGTAGATTAGCTCAATCTTCTCAAGCAAGTTAAGATTCTGCAAAGAAGTAAGTCTATTTACATCCTCAGTGCATACAAGCACAGGTCTTAGTGGTCTGCAGTTCGGCAAGCACACAAAATATATTCCGCCCATTCATCTTTTTCTAGGTAGAGCCAATGTTTGCTTATGAAGAAGAGTTTTATTCTACAATCAAATGATCCTCTTCAATCTACTCCCCTCCTCTAGCCACTCAACGTTCGATTCGTTTTTTCCGTTGGTCAAAGCAATGCTGGAAGTTTTCTTTCGTAAGAGCACTTAGGAGTTCCGCAGATTTTCACTTCACTTCTTTCATCGTTTTGGAATATCTTCATCTTCATCGCAAGTGATGATGTTATCCAAAATCTTTATCTATCCTCTCAAGAAAATCTGAGGAGATCTGTTGGCGGACGAGCTTTTGGTCAGGGGTCAAATTTTTTGTGACTTTCAATTCGTTATGTAAAACCTTTCTAATAGCTTTTTTATCGGTTTACAGTCTCAGCAATTGTCTGAATGCTCATACGACGTTCTCCACGCAAAATTTCATTTATTTTGGCCTTTGTGATACAGATCGTCCAGGACGTGAATCATCTTTGGTCCTCTCTATGCCTTCAGAAAACCGTTTACACCATTCGAAAACCCGCGTATGAGATGGAGACTTCTCACCATACAACAATTTATAGCAGATTAATCTGTTGCCTGCATTTTTCGTCAAAATTTCGATTATTAATCGTTTAAATTATCTTCAGGTATTAGTACACCAAGTACAGCCAAAAGTGGAAACGATTTACCACTTTCTAGACTAGTAAGTTTGGTTTTATACCCAGACGTTCCAGTAGAAGACCCATTATTCACTCTAAACGCCATGCAATATGGTCAAATCATCACTCATGACATGAGTATGATCCTGGGAAGTACACAAGCTCGTAAGTATTTGTATTTCAATGTTGATAAAATATGTTATTTTATTTTTAATATTTAAGAACCTCACAGTACAAGATGTTGTTCAAGTGACGGACAGTTGTTGGAGTTAGCCAACATGCCAGACCATTGTTTCCCGATAGTCCTGCCCGATAATGATCCACAACATTCTCAAACTAATATCAGATGTCGTAACTTCGTAAGAACTATCACTGATCGTGATCGTAATTGTGTAGGAGGTAATCAACCAGCAGAACAAGTGAGTAGTAGAATTTTGCTATTTTACTGGGGAAATTTATTGTTGTACTCTTTAAGTAGCTATATATGCTTGATGATGGTGTTTAAATGGAAGATAGTAAATTGTCCTTTTTACAGTTAACAGCTGTAAATCACTATTTGGATCTGTCAATCGTTTATGGAAACACCAACCAAGTAAATCAACAAGTCAGACAGTTCCAAGATGGTAGGTTGAGAGTGGATGTGAGAAATGGCCAAGAATGGCCTCCTAGATCATTGAATGCATCTGGAATATGCTCAATTCAAACTCCCAATGAAGCTTGTTACCTTGCTGGTAAGTTTTTTTATAAGGAAATCTCACATAAGGATATTGTAACTTAATATTTTCAGGTGATGCTCGTGTCAATCAAAATCCTCAATTAACTCTTCTTCAAATTGTTCTTCTTAGAGAACACAACAGGATAGCTGGTGTTTTAGCCAAATTGAACCCTCAATGGGACGATGAAACAATTTTCCAAGAGGCTAGATTGATCAATATTGCTCAACATCAGCAAATTACGTATTACGAATGGTTGCCTCTCTTTATTGGCGCGCAAAATTCCTTGAAGAATAAGATTTTATATAAAACTGATGATTTTGTTAATGATTATGATGAAACTGTAAATCCTACTGTTTTGAATGAGCATGCCACTGCAGCTTTCCGGTATTTCCATTCTTTGATTGCTGGACATTTGGAGTATGTACCAACATTGAAATTTTATAATATAATACTTAATTATAGGGATAGTATTAGAGTGCCATCGAGATTTAGCTAATACCTCGGTAAGTAGATAACAATATTATCCTGAGGTGGGTTAAGGAGCACGACAGGAGCAAAGGTAACCACATTGCTGATTCTTTAGCCAGAGAAGCGACTGGACTAAGAATTCTTGGACCCGGCGATTAGCTAAACGTTTCACACATGATCAATCTCTAAAGAGTTGGGATAAAATCAAGGCATGCAGTCTTGTTAGGATTACCCTGGGCGATCCTCGAAAAAATATTTGGCGATGACCAGGAAAAACCTGTTTAACGGTGGGATTTCTGACTGGCCACTGTCAATTAAGGAAACACCGCCATACAATGGGGCTGGTGGACACACCTCTATGTCTTATGCGAGTGCCCGGAGTTATTGTCAATAAGAGAGTGTGTGTTCAGTGAGTCTTGGCCTACACCTGCCGATATAAAGAAGATGTCTCCTAGTGACCTGTCCACCTTCCTGGAAAGGACAGGATGGACGATGACCTAGAAAGACAACTTCTTGGGAGGATGTACAATGGGTCACTTGTGACCTAAGTGCTGTGCCTAGCTCACTACTCTACAGATACTTAATTATAAGTACCAAAAAAAACTAAATATTCCTACAATTTGAGTTGAGAACAAGAGGAAGCACTTTTTCCCTCACCTAACTCAAACCTTCCAAGAATTACTTTTTTGTAAACCCTGTTTATATTTTAGTTTGGTAACTGAGAAAAGAATAAGTTACGGTGGCTTAAGACTCAGCGATTGGTTTAATCGGCCACAAATTCTGGAAGAAGGAAACAATTTCGACGAGCTCGCTAGAGGACTCAACACTCAACCAGAATTAGCTGCTGATCAGTATCATGACAGTGAAGTAAGTAGAGTCTTCTATTAGTGATTGGAATGAACAATTTTTTTTTGCTTTTCAGATTACCCAGTTTCTCTTCAGAAACGGTAAACCTTTTGGATCAGATTTAAAATCACTTGATGTTCAAAGAAACAGAGATCATGGTTTGGCTACCTACAACGATTACCGGCAATTCTGTGGCTTACCAAGGGCTTATACGTTCGAAGGATTCTTAGATGTCATTAGTCAAAAGGTACATTATCTTTTATTTTATTATTCATGTTCTTATTTTAATAATATTTATTTTTAGAATATCCAAAAGCTTTCTATGCTCTACGAAAGTCCAGATGATGTCGATTTGACAGTTGGTGGATCTTTAGAAGCTCATGTACCTGGTACTTTAGCTGGACCAACTTTCCTGTGTATTTTAACGGAACAATTCTTCAGAACAAGAAAGGGTGACAGATTCTTTTTTGAAAATACTGCTAGTGGTCTAAATCAACTTCAATTGAGAGAAATTCGTAAAGCTAGTATTTCAAGGTTATTATGCGACAATACGCTCAATGTACAATCGATGCAACCAAAAGGATTTCAAAGGATATCAGATAGGTAATTATATTTATTATAAACATTGGTAATTACTGGTATTTCTGAAGCTTTAATTAGTGCTTATCATGTACTGAATTCACAAAATGTGCAACACAATCATTCCAGCGCCGCTCTAACCTTTCAATACCCACTTTTGTAAAACGTTTTGCCCCAAAATAAGCCTCAGTGTCAGCGATACCCTCTTCATTCGAGCGAAATATCCTACCGGCGAGCATTTTTTTTAGGACTGCGAACATCCAGTAGTCGCTGGGAGCCAAATCTGGCGAATACGGTCGTTGTGGGAGCGATTCATGTAGTTTTGCCATTGTTTTGAATGACTTGTGACACTGTGCGTTGTCTTGATGAAACAAAGTTTTTTTCTTTGCCATATGCGGACGTTTCTTTGTAATTTCGGCCTTCAAACGCTGCAATAACGCTATGTAATATTCACTGTTGATGGTATTTCCATTTTCAAGATAGTCGTTGAATATTCCACCACGTACATCCCAAAATACCGAGGCCATAACCTTTATTGCTGATTGATGAGCTTTCGGGCACTTTGGACGAGGTTCTTCAGTTGCTGTCCATTCAGATGACGATCGTTTCGATTCCGGAGTGAAGTGATAGTCCATGTTTCATCAATTGTCACATATCGACGCAAAAATTCCAGTTTGTTACGTTTAAACATGGTCAAACACGTTCTTGTTTTGGTTAACAGTGAGCACTATGAACAGAGCTTTCTCAAAGTCAGTTGCTCATACATATAAAGCTAACACGTTTTTTTGATATATTATAATGTCAGCTAACTCACGCAACTTCACTTTTCGATCATTCAAAACGATTTTGTGGTATTTTTTGATGTTTTCTGGAGTTACTGCCTAACTTGGACGACTACTGCGTTCCTCATCATCGTTGTCTCTACGACCACGTTTGAAGTTAGCTGTTTCTGATGGAACGGGGTCCCCATAATACTTTTCAAAACATTGCTTCCCTTGAACGGTATTTTTTCCCATCAAGAAGCAGTGTAAAATTAAAACACGAAATTGTTTTCGAAAATATTACTCTTAGCACAATAACTCACGAACTAGTGAATAGAATATCATGAAATTTTGACAGCTGTCTTTTTAAGGTTGGTACTAACTGATGTGTCAGGTTCGGGACTTTTTCAGCCCATGTGTTAAGACATATTTAAACATTCTGTGTTGACAAACATTGTTGTTATTTAATTATTGTTTTTAATTTTCAGTAATCCTATAGTACAGTGCGAATCGTTACCATTTGTGGATTTATCTTTGTGGAAAGATTACAGGGGAGGAAGTGGAGTATATGAATCCTTGCCATTAACTCCAGTTGGGTTAGATCCTCATCTCTTATACAAGTAATCGATTGGCCATAATTAACTGACTTTTTATTATTTGTTTTTATTCAATACCAAGTGTCATTTATAATAAATTCATTGTATTAAAGATAGGTTTGTAAAGTTGTGAGTACCCAAAATAGGTTTATATGAAACTTATTTCCAGTCATTTTCCATTTTTAAATTTTGTAGCATATAAAATAAGTAATATTAATGTATTGTGGTTACTTTCCTAGATAGTAGATCAAACCTGAAACTTAATGATCATTAATGTGAAATATTTGAAGTATATCCGTTTTTCTTTGTATATTATATAACATCTCTCGACCATTTCTCACACTATGATTCTTGATAAATTCATTTCATATGTCAAACATTCGACCTACTTCTTTTTTATTTACTGCAAAAAAAAAATAGAATAAGAACTTTTGTTAATTAATAATTGTTATAAATGTTAAAGTTATTTATTTATACTACACCTATAGTAGCATGTAAAATACACTGTTGTATATTTTTGTATATTAATAAATGTTTATTTGAACATACGTTATTTTATTGTTAATGTTGCCTTATTCAGAGGGGTGAAAAACAAAAATTTAATCATTAAAGCCTTAAATTGAAATCTCCTATCGAAGAATGAAAGTAAATAAAAATAGATATTTACCTATGCAAAAAGGTTCCAAATTACGAGGATATATTGGAAAATTCTTAGCCTACTATAGAACCAAACAAAATTTCAATGTCTAAATATTTTATTACACAACATATTCTCTTAATTGGATACATTTATTACAGCGAACCTGCAACGTCTCTAGACCTTAAAAAAAATGTTTCTTCTTGCTCTGCAAACAAGATCTCCACAGCTTTTATCACCTCCTCGTTGGAAGAAAATTTACGACCTTTTAAACTTTTTTTCAGTTGAGGAAAGAGATGATAGTCGGACGGAGCCAAATCTGGTGAATAAGGGGGGTGTTCTAGTAATTCAAACCCTAAATCACGAATTTTTTGCATGGCAACATGAGATTTGTGTGCAAGGGCGTTCCCCTGCACACCCTCCTCGTCCATGTGAAAGAAGGAAACACCGAAAAGAAACAGTTGTCCCATGCGTCAGGTCTCCTCCTGCTTCTTTTAATTATACAGTATAGTCTGTTCATAGGCCCTATCCTCTGCTTCCTTATCCTTCATAATGTTGGTAATAAAACCCATCATCTGTTCCCAGTATATTTTGTTCTCTTGGTATATCACCTGTTTCCCGAATCATCTTTTCCCGTTGGCTTACCCACCGGGTGCACTTGTATAATACGTGCTCTGGGTCGTCCCTTTCCTTGCATATCCGGCACAGGTCGTCTGGGGTCTTTTTTATTCTATACGTGAAGCTGCCGAAAGATCCATGTCCTGTTAGGAATTGTGTGAGGAAATACGACGTTGTTCTGTGCTCACACTGTATCCACTGTCTAATGTTAGTTATCAGCCTTCTAGTCCACGCTGCATTTTCAGTGCCTTTTTCCCACCTCTCCTGCCATTTCCTAAGCGCCCTCTCTCTGGCCATCCTTCTATTACCCGCAAGTCTTCCACCTATTTTGTATAAAAAGCATCTTTCTGCTACCATGAGGTCCGCGGGCGGAAAACCGTTGTCCTGCAAAAACAAAACACCTTTGGATAGATTTCCGCGTCCTTTCTCTTTAATTTTTTCCCGTAGAGTGTTCAGTAATGTCGAATAGTAATCTCCAGTTATTGTTCTACCCTTATCCAAAAAATCAATCATGATTACTCCATGGCAATCCCAAAAAACTGAAGCAAGAACTTTTCCAGCAGATTTTTGGACACGAAACTTCTTAGGTCTTGGAGAACCAGAGTGTCGCCATTCCATCGATTCCATCGATTGTTGCTTTGTTTCTGGATCGTAGAAATGTACCCAAGTCTAATCCATAGTAACATTTCGGTTTAAGAAGTCTACATCGTTTTCAAATCTAGCACAGATCGAACGGGATGCTTCTACCCTTGCACTCTTTTGGTCAACATTCAAACATTTGGGGATCCATTTTACAGCAATTTTTCTCAAGTCCAAACTGACGTGAACTATATGATGAACACGTTCGCATGCAATGCTTCAGATATCCGTTTTAGCCCAATTCGACGGTCTGATAAAATCATGTCATGAATTGTATCGATATTTTCGGAGACTGACACAGAAACTGGCCTTCCCGATCGGTCATCATTTTCAATGGAAAATTTACCTCTTTTGAAGCTTACAGTCCAATTTTTCACGGACGCATACGAAGGACATTGATCACCAAGGGTATTAAGCATACCTTCGTAAATCTGCTTACCTCTCAACCCTTTTAAATACAGGTACTTGATGATGGCTCGATACTCCAATTTTTCGATTTTCACAATTTCGGTGAACATCTTTTTTCTTTTAATTTATTGCGTAACTCTGGTTTACTTTTTTGACGTCAAACTTCACACTGACACTTCTAATAAGTTATTGTTTTGTTTATGCATGGTACTGGTCTAGGAAAACTAGATATCAATACATGCTCGTAGATTCAATTGATTGATGAGTTAAGGTGCTCATAAAATAAAATTTTTTGTAGCTAAATGAAAATAATATTTATAAGCTCAGCAATATCCTTATCTCTAATTAAAACAATCACAAGTTATCGCAAAATCTACAGAAATATGGTCCGGCGTAAGGATCGGAGAAAGGAGAGAGAAAAAAATGGAGTTATTAAGATGAAGGGGATAAAAGATCGAGTAAAAGAAAATAATACTTTTTTATACAGGGCTTTTCACGATGAGCGTTAATTAGACGTTTCTGGCAAACGAGACAACGAATCAACCTGAAAATTTTACAGTATGCATAAATTGATATGCTCTACACGCCTAAAATATTTTAGACGATGCGGCGTTGCCGCTTCTACTATAAAGTAGTGACTACTTTGATTTTTCAAATGGAACACCCTGTATATATTATCATATTATGATTTCTTATCACTTTGTCAACAACTTCATGTACTATTTCTCTATACCTATCTGTTACCGTTTAGAAGATATAAATTAATTTCGATTTTTCTTTTACCAAACATGTACTTTTATAAACGCTGATAATCTTGAACTCTCTGGTACTAAGACGATTGAATTCGAAACGGAGTGGAGTGATACCATGAAGATCTTCACTTAGAGTCATATTTTTATTTGCCTCTTACAGGGTCTTTAAAAAATGCAGATATTTTGATCACATGAAAAAATGAGTGGAAGTCAATTTTTTCAAATGGAACACCCACATTTTTGAGCTCTACATCCAATTTTAGGTTGACTTTGTTCAGATAATCATATTTCAATTTCGAACAGTTTTCGAGATAAACTGTTTCAAACAGAAACTGACGTGATTTCCTTGTATTCATCACTTATTTTTGAAATTTAACAGATTCCGTTCGATAAATAATTATTAAAATACTCTTCAACCATCAAATGAAACTTCCCTTCAAACAATAGTTTTATTAACGCTGACACACGAACTGAAAATAATTTCATGAAATAGTTAATTCAATTGTTAGTGTATTTCAAAATATGTTCGAACACATCTCCACCTCTACTTAAACAAACATGTAATCTCTTCAAAAGATTTTCATGTGTAGCGCTCGTGATTAAGCCTGGAGTTAAACTATTGAAAGCAGTTCTAACTCTCGATTTCATATCTTCCATTGTTGTTACTGGGTTGGAGTAAACCATATTTTTAATGAAACCCCACACAAAATAATCTAATGGATTGCCATCTGGTGTTCTAGGAGGCCAACGAAAAGGTCCATTATTACCAATCCATCTGTCTTCGAAGATTTCAGTTAAAGCTTCGTTTACTGAACGAGAATTATGGGGTGGAGCACCATCCATTTGGTACCATACACGTTCTCTTCCTGGCCTATTATTTAAAATTATTTGAACTCCATTTCTCAGTAAATCTTCATGAGACTGTTGAAAAACTAAATCGAAAAGAAATATTACGTAGTATAAAATAGATGTTACAATTACAAAAATAAGTGATGAATACAAGGAAACCACGTCAGTTTCTGTTTGAAACAGTTTATCTCGAAAACGGTTCGAAATTGAAATATGATTATCAGAACAAAGTCAACCTAAAATTGGATGTACAGCTCAAAAACGTGGGAATATACAGGGTGTTCCATTTGCAAAAATTGACTTTCACTCATTTTTTCATGTGATCAAAATATCTGCATTTTTTAAAGACCCTGTTTGAGGCAAATAAAAATGTGTCTTGGAGTGAAGATCTTCATGGTATCACTCCACTCCATTTCGAATTTAATCGTCTTAGTAACAGAGGGTTCAAGATTATCAACGTTTATAAAAGTACATGTTTGGTAAAAAAAAAATCGAAATTAATTTATATCTTCTAAACGGTAACAGATAGGTATAGAGAAATAGTACATGAAGTTGTTGACAAAGTGATAAGAAATCATAATATGATAATATATACAGGGTGTTCCATTTGAAAAATCAAAGTAGTCACTACTTTATAGTAGAAGCGGCAACGCCGCATCGTCTAAAATATTTTAGGCGTGTAGATTATATCAATTTATGCATACTGTGAAATTTTTAGGTTGATCCGTTGTCTGGTTTGCCAGAAACGTCTAATTAACGCTCATCGTGAAAAGCCCTGTATAGGAGTAAGATAAATTGCACAAATACAGAAGAAAATATATTAAGAGGATAATAATAGAGTATTCAATACCGAACGAGTTAAAATTGCAAGCCAAATCTGAAACTATAAATAATACCGAAGAAGTAAGGTAATATCGGAAAAAGAACCTATAGATCTGTCGAAGAATTGAAAAACAAACAGATCGATAGAAAGAAAAGAAGAGCAGAAAAGAGAATAACAAATAAATCAATTCATATTACAATTGAAATGAAAAAAAAATTTATATGAAGAATTATAGTTTGTGTATCTTTATAAAGGGAGCCCAATGATATGAACTACTTAAAAATCAACAGATAAAATAACAATTTACTGACAAAAAATGAGGTTAGGTAATGATTAAAACCCGAATTATTTTTTAATATCTTTTTGGTAAAAGGTAATTAATTCTTAATGGAATTTTCATGTGGTAGGAACCCACCTAACTGAACCAATCTTATTTCAGTATCATTATATTATAAGATTTTTGTTTGTTAACAACTTACAGGTTATTTAGTAAAATAAACGATATCGAAAATTTCATTTTTTGAATATTTGCAATGTTATTATTGCCCTTTTTCTACGGTACAACGTCTTTCCATTATATGTTACTACGTCCATCACAATAAAAATCTTCCAAAAATTACTGGGCCGTATTGAAAACAATAGGAGCTCAATGATGAATGAGGGAATATGAATATATGGATCAATTATTGCATATTAATTCACTCTAATATTTATCATTTTTTTGTTCTGAAGTGGCGTAGCGTGGAGGAGGCAGTAAAATATATTAACTTCAAATCGCGCCCGCAGTGATATTTGTATGCGAAGCCGCAAGACTGCAAAAGGTAGGAGGCGAGATGAGGTCGTGCTGCCGAAGTTCTAGGTAAAAGTCCGACCACAATAACTTTGGGGCACCACGTGGTCGCGGGAGTGGCCTATTAGCCAGTGGCGTATGAAAATGAAGCCGCAGCCAGTCAGAGATTGGCATCGAGTTCGAAGCGGCCCTACGTTGAATAACGTGGTGTCCCAAAGTTATTGTGGTCGGACTCTAGTAAATGACAAAACAATAACACTGCCTCGGGCGGCGTAAATCCACTCTACGCCACTCGATACCATGAATGAAATAAACTGTGGAAACCCAACCAAAATACAATAACGTTGGATACAATCATCCTGTGTTACATAAGCTACGATTTCTTCGATAGATTTTTTGGGTTAATTTTGTGTTCTCGATAATTTTCAAAAAGTTCCTCTTACATTTTATTCGAAAAACCAAAAACTTATTTCACCTACTTTCGTTAATTATTATCTTTTTAAAACTATATCAGCCTAATGAATAATAAACTAATGAATAATTTCGTTAACTGGACAGTATCGTAAAACAATTCCTTATCTTTCATTGTATTCATTCAATCGAAACAGTGTCGTTTGTATTGTTAATTTATCTATAGTTGTTTTTCTTACTCCTGCTCTGCATTATTTCAAAAATTCCGACAATAAACTCGACTTTAAGTATTTTTTAGAATCAGTGCAAATACGTTTGTTTCTGTAACACATCAAGGAAATTGAAAATACATATTCAGTATGGCTGTAACCCAAACATTATACCAATATTACAATAGCTCAGGCGTTTCAGCGGGGCTGTCAGATCAGCAGCCCCATTTCACCCTTAACAATAAAAATATTACGATATACAGTGGCGCACTACATTATTTTAGAGTACCAAGAGCCTATTGGAGGAATAGGTTGAAGCAGATGAAAGCTGCAGGATTAAATACTGTCGAAACTTATGTCCCTTGGAATCTTCACGAACCACATTCAGGTAAAGTTTTATAATTATTACCCAAATTTAGTTTACACTACCACTACTCCAACACTAACACTTTACACTACACTACTCCAACACTTTACACTGTCTTACGCGCGTTTACTTTCAGTCCTTCAGTGTAGTGGTAGTGTAAACAGTGTTCATTGCCCACTATAGTGTTGTACGTTACAGTTATACAGTATGGTGCAAATAAAAGGAATAAATTCGTTATTTAATAAGCCGGCGACTTTAAGGAAAAATCCCGAAACCCGTCGATTTTTATTTTTAAACAGGCTATTCGTAAGGATACCTTTTTATTTTTGACGTCATCTATATGAGCGTGATAATACATTATTTGAAAGGACTTTTAAATACCTATTCAGCCATATCAATATGTACAGTAATTGATTTGCGTATTGTCACAAATATTATTGATGAAATTTCAACAGATTTCTTAATAAAATGTATATTGGTATGATGTATTTATTGACACCCAAAAATAAATTTTGTGAAGCCAGTCACTGGTTATGAAATGTCTTATCTACCTACTTTTTACCTTTTTTAAAAATCTAGTTACCTTATCAACATTGACACTTGGACATAATTAACTTTCTGTCAAGTGATTGATAGTATTATTGTATTAGACGAATTCAAAAAGTCTTTGTATCTCTCAACATGAAGCTGACTGAAACGCAAAGAATTGAAATTCTAATAATGATTGGTTGTGGAGATAGAGCACGTACGCAGAAAGAAGTATGTACGTTATTTGATAATAAATGCCCCAACCGAGAACCAATTTCACAATCCACTATAAGCAAAATTGAGAAGAAATTCAGAGAAACGGATCATGTCAAAGACCTTCCCAAAGGGAGTACAAAACCAATACCAGAAAACAAACAACTAGATGTTCTGTTAGCCTTTCAAGATAATCCCCATACCAGTTCACGGCAAGTAGCATTAGATAATGATGGACCATTCAACAGTTCTTAGAAAGCTAAAGAAGGAAAAGTGGCATCCCTACAAAGTAAGTTTAGTACAAGAGCTTTGTGTTTTGTGAGATTATGATGGGTCAAAATAACAGAGATCCGATGTTTTTAAAAAAGATTCTTTTCTCGGATGAAGCTACATTTCTACTAAACGGTCATGTCAATCGTCAAACTTATCGGTGCTGGGCTACGGAAAATCCACACTGGACACAAGAGTACCGTACTCAATACCCAGAGAAAGTTAATGTTTGGGCGGGAATAATAGATAATAGGATTATTGGACCATACTTTTTCGAAGAAACCTTAACAGGTCCTCGATATTTAGAATTTCTTCAAAACTTCTTGCTACCCGAATTGAACTGGCTGTTTCCAAACAGAAATGATTTATGGCTGCAGCAAGATGGTGCGCCTCCACACTATGCTGTCTTGGTGCGCAACTATTTGAACAACATTTTTCCAAATCGGTGGATAGGTCGAAGAGGAACAATAGAATGGCCGCCTAGGTTACCTGATTTGACTCCTCTTGATATTTTTTTATGGGGATACTTGAAAAGTAAAGTGTACCAAAATAGACCACAAAAGAGTTCGCGGCACGTCTTTCAAATTGTATTTTAGCTGAAGGTAAACAATAGAAAGGCCGCCTAGGTTAACTGATTTGACTCCTCTTGATTTCTTTTTATGGGGATACTTGAAAAGGAGAGTGTACCAAAATAGACCACAAAAGAGTTCGTGGCACGTCTTTCTCATTGTATTTTAGCTGAAGGTAAACAATTTGAGCACTTAATTTAGGTTTCGTTGTATTTAATGAGCAATACATATTAAATATTTATTGTAATAATAAAATTTTATTAATTTTTTAAACAAATACAAAAATCAATTACTCAGACATATTGATATGGCTGAATTAGTATTTAAAAGACCTTTCAAATAATGTATAACAACACCCACATTTCCATTTAAAAATTTTAGCGATGACGTCATCACGCTCGCATAGATGACGTCAAAAATAAAAAGGTATCCTTACGAATAGCCCGTTTTAAAATAAAAATCGACGGGTTTCAGGATTTTTCTTTGAAGTCGCCGGTTTACGAAACAACGAATTTATTTATTTCATTTGCACCATACTGTATACAGATTGCGAAAGGGATTTTTGTACCGTACGATTTACACAAGCACGACAAGGAAAATATGAGAAAAGCAGCTTGAAAGAGAGAGAAAGAACAGCTGTGCGTGGCCAGCAAGGGCGTGTATTTAGTTCCAGAGGCCGGCCGAATGTCCACTGCCCCCCCATTTCGACCACTGTTGCCAGAAGCGCAGACTAATTTGTACAAATGATATTTTTGTCTCGTCAGCGTTGACTCCTTTTCGAGCTCATGCACTATTAGGCAAAACCAAACACTTCCATCCGGCAACAGTGTCATTTTCAAATACAATGGCAGGCGCTTCCAATGTGATCAACGTTTGTAGCGAAAAGAATAGCAATTTAAATGTGAATTCTCTCTGTAAAGGACACTGTTGCCGGATGGAGGTGTTTGGTTTTGCCTAATAGTGCATGAGCTCGAAAAGGAGTCAACGATGACGAGACAAAAATATCATATTTGTACAAATTAGTCTGCGCTTCTGGCAGCATCGGTTGAAATGGGGGGCAGTGGACATTCGGCTGGCCTCTGGAACTATATACACGCCCTCGCTGGCCACGCACAATTGTTCTTTCTCTCTCTTTCAAGCTGTTTTTCTCATATTTTCCTTGTCGTGCTTGTGTAAATCGTACGGTTCGATAAGCCCTTTCGCAATCTGTATGAATAGAGTACCTACTTAATTTCAGGTGTATATGATTTTGGTAGCGGAGGCTCGGATTTTGAGGATTTCCTACACGTAGAAGAGTTTTTAAAAGAAGTTCAAAATGCAGATATGTTTGCTTTGGTTCGACCAGGTCCGTACATTTGCGCAGAATGGGAATTCGGAGGTCTACCCAGCTGGTTATTAAGAAATACAACATCTGTGAGAACCTCACAAGATGAAAATTATTTAAATTATGTGAAAAGATACTTCAATATCCTGCTACCTTTATTAGCGTTATTGCAATTTCAAAAAGGAGGTCCTATTATAGGTTTCCAGGTAGAAAACGAATATGGAAATACATTTAACTTTGACAAACAGTATTTAGAAATTGTCAAACAAATTATTTTGGATAATGGTATAAAAGAACTTTTATTTACATCAGATACCCCTATTACTAATTGGGGACGTGGTTCTATACCGGGCGTCTTACAAACTGCTAATTTTAATACTGTTCCATCCCTACAATTGACAGCTTTGAAATTAATTCAACCTAGCAAGCCTCTAATGACCATGGAATATTGGACTGGCTGGTACGATTACTGGATGGGATCTCATAATACTGGCTCAGATGCTGGAAAGTTTCGGTCACAAGTCAAACAAATCTTGAATTATCCTTCGTCGATTAATTTTTATATGTTTGTAGGTAAGTAACGATTTTTCTAAATATTTTATTTTGAAACGAAAAAAAGAGAGGTAAAGGAGAAAAACAAGAGTAAGGACATGAAGAAAATTGTAACACTGTTCTCTCCTCAAGAGACTCTCTCAAGGGTGGATCAACTCCATGTTAGTGTTACACTAGGTATGCCAGAGGGTTGACAGACTAGAAGAACTTAGGGCGCCACTACCTTTTTAGACATCGACGAAAAAATGAATTTAAATTTAAGAAAAGAAACTAAGGTGAGAAAGGTAGAAACACCTTGTAGAATTTATTAAAAGTTGAAAATAAAAAAGTTACGAACTTACATGAACCCGGACACGATCCCCTACAGCTCTTACACCCGGGTAGATAAAAAATAAAAAAAAGAAGTTCAAAATATTAACTTTATTCTGCCATTGACGAAAAGTAAGAATGGAAGAGTGAGAAACCTGTACTTTATATAGGTACTTAGCTTAGACGAAGAGGTCTGGTAGAAACAGGAGTAGCGAAAGATGTCTTGAAGTTGAAGTAGAGATGTCTTGAAAGTGAAATTAGAGATGGCTTGAAATAGAAATTAGATGCCTAGGGGTATCCTAGTGGTTAGAGATGTCTTGAAATGTAACGGTATCTTAGCAGTTTAACGGTATCCTCCTAGCAGTGTATCTTGGCAGCTGTAACCTGGCAGCTGTGCTTACCCAGAAGTTCAGGTGGATTAGGGATATGTAGGAACTTAATGCACATAATGTTGGTTTAGCTTTTCAGGTAAAAAAGGAAGGCAGTTGTTTGAAATAATGAAATTTAAATTTACTGAAAGCTTTCCAACATATACGTCCCGTATTAAAACAGTAAAAATTATCAGCCAAATTAAAAAAGTACTAATGACCTGCAAGAATTAATTATAGCGAAAAGTTATGAATAAACCATTTCTAAAAAATAAAATGTTTAATGAAATGTGAAGCCGGCACTGGCAGGTTTTTATGAAAAAGAAATATTTGAAAAGGTTAAAATGCAAATGTTATCTATCTTTGAAACTAATTAGATATTCTACAACACAGAATCCAGCAAATGTTTGCATTAAAAAAAGGTAACAGTGATTTATGATAAAAGATTTAGTTTGAAAGTAAGGTACAAGTATAGAAGAAATATAGGTGACCACGTGGTATGTGTATATTCGTCTATCTCTGTGAAAAAATAAGAAATGCACAAAAAAATTATCTCAGCCACTACTTTAGAAAAAGCTCAATAAATATAAATTATAATTTTGGACTTACCAGAGCAATTTAAGGTAAAACTTAGTAAAATTGAAGAGACGATAAAAAGTATGTCCCTGCTACTCAAGGGTCGGTATCGGAAAGGGATGAAACTACCACATGGAATCGACCGTTGACATAATATGTCAATTGTCTTAGCGGTAGAGTGGGAGAATTGAGATCTCAGAACTATATTGGGAGTGGTTACTATGACGGCGAACGTTAATTAGGGAATTCATTTAGTAAAATCGAAACAGGTCGATAGACATGTTACAAAATAAAGGAGAGACGGAAAAGAAAAAAAGAAAAAACGAAGAGAGTAAAACCTTGATTTGGGTCACGACGGGGTTTAATGTAAAGTCTGCTGTTTCATCATCTTCCAGATAGTTTGTCTTATTATTTAAAGATTAATACTACATAAACTTTTTATAGCCTAATAGTTGCTAGGTATCATTTTTTCCAGAATTACTAAAAGCTTTGGACTTTTGCTGGAAGCTTACTAATCTAAATTTTTCTTATTTCTTTCAGGTGGTACGAATTTTGGTTTCACGAACGGGGCTAACGATTTTTTACCATATCAAATAAATGCTGGTCTTCTTCCAATAACAACCAGCTATGACTATGGCTCACCCATCACTGAATATGGAAACTATACTGAGAAATACTATATTGTCAAAGAACTAATTGCTTTATATAACCAAGTGAATGTGACAATTCCAGAACCACCTACAGCGACTGAAATTGTGCAATATTCAACATTAAAGCCTGTAGGACAGTTACTCTTAACAGAGGTTCTTGATAACTTTGAAGAGAAATTAAAGAGTGAAAACGTATTACCAATGGAATTGCTACCAATCAATAACAATTCAGGACAAAGTTTTGGTTATATAAGTTACAGGAAAACTAACCTTACACTTAAAGCTGGAGCTACACTGAAAATAGCAGGTTTTGTAAGAGATACAGTACTTGTTTTGGTAAATGGAAAGCTAGTTTCGCCAGTACCAAAAAGTACTTGGGATATATTCGGATTCGGATTCTGGTGGCTACTAGATTCAACGTTAAAGTTGACAAACATAGACCTACATGGTGCTACTTTAGATCTAGTTGTAGAAAATTTCGGCCGTAATAATATTGGTTTGATATCAATGTTTAAACAGTTCAAAGGTCTTACCAAAGACGTTTATATAAACGATATTGAAATAAGTAATTGGGAAATAATTCCTCTTGAGTTTAAAAAATCTTGGAACAATGGCTTAAGTGGTTGGCATCCGATTGTGTCACAAAACGCCACTCCAGCGCTTTACAAATTTGTTCTCAATATTCCGAAAACACCAAAGGATACTTATATCGATACGCGCAAATGGAATAAAGGAATTGTTATAGTGAACGGTTTTGTCTTGGGTAGATATTTCTTTTTAGGACCCCAACAAAGTCTGTATCTACCCGCTCCGTTTTTAAGGGTTGGTGATAATGATATTGTTGTGTTCGAACATTATAATGCTCCTAGCGAGTTGAGTTTTGCGAATGGGCCAATTTTTGGCGGGCAGACTTAGTAAATCTGTAGATTATTAGTAATCAATGGAAATATGTTTCACATAGGAGCCTCAATACGAAGTAGGATTACATTCATGACTTACATTGTATAATATAAGTTTTAGTGGAATATACAAAATTTACGAAAGCTTTTTTCCAAGTTTGTTGATACTGTACTATTTATAATTAACAATAAACAACTATGTAACTGAGTGCTACTAATGTTTTTAACAAAAACTTGACCTACTTGTCAACCGAGTTTGATAGTGTATTTATTTACTATTTCAGTAGTAGTAAATAAACATTTAAAGGACTATTGATAAATTACATAAAAATTACTTATACCTTAAGACGTACGATTCCGAAAGCGACTGCATACAGCGACAGCGTTTAAATGCGTTTCAATCGGAACGCGACGACACTATCGCTTGCCGTCGTCGCTCACTTTAACTGTCCGCACCATAGAGAAATAATAAGAGAGGTTTCAAAAATATGGAAGGAGCTGGAACTAACGTTTGTGCGCAGCCTGTAGCGCATGGCGCTTCAAGGCAACTACCTGAAATAACAAACCCCGCCTCCCACTACGAAACTAATTTTTAACATTATTTCAATTTGAGGTTAGTCGTTTTTTTTCCGAGCCCGTCTGACAAGTCTCCGACACTCTACAGCCTAATGACTTATTGTACTTTTGCTCGTGCTTTCTCATAGCACCCAGTCCAGTATACCAAGAATCTGTCCTGGCTCAGGCTGCGTATCCTCTGACCTTCTTTTTGCAAGTTCGTCAGCTTATTCATTGCCCTCGATATCCTGGTACCCAGGTCAGCTTGACGTTATTCCGTTTGGCTAACGTCTTCAGTTCTTCGATGCAATCCCGTACTAGTCTATAAAGAGGTCACGTTCTGACTTGAGATTGCCTTAAATGCCTACGACAGCTCTCCTGTTGTTTTCCCTCGCGCACTGCAATATTGTATATACCTCTGCCTGGAATACAGAGGTGTAGTAGTAGTAGTAGTGTAGTCTGTCCCTGTCTAATGGTACTGGGTTCTTCGTCAGCCCATTCCTTGCTGTCTGCAATCGACACTTCGAATGGGCTATCAAAGGAATATCGCACGGTTGTGTAGTCTGTTCTCATGCTTAGCACGTCCCTCGACACAACTCTTACAAAATTCATCTGCCCTGATGATCTAGCGTTTAGGCTGCTCATGTATTTTCCAGTCTATGGATACCTAGTCTTTGATTCTCCCTGTATCACAAGGTGTAAGAAAAGTAGGTCTGATAGTACTTCCATTGTTGCTGTAGTGGTAGTTCTCATGGCCCCCTTGATGCCCAGATATGCAAGTCTTTGCACCTTGCTTAGTCTCATCATAGCCATTCCTTGCTGAGTCTTCGGCCACCATACCAAAGTGGCGTATGTTATGGAGGGCTTTACCACCTTGTTGTATAGCCAATACAGCATATCAGGTTTTAGCCCCAATTTTTTCCCAAAGGAACGTCTGGCCACTACTAGCGTGGTCTACGCTTTCCTTATTACTTTTTCCAAATGTTGGTTCCAGGTAAGTTTTGAGTCAATTAACACCCCAAGATACTTAACCTCTCCCTTAATTTCTACAATTTCCCCCCGTAGTCTTAGAGGTCCTAGTCCCTCGCTTTTTTTCCTACGGATAAATGCCATTACTGTTGTTTTTTGAGGACTGATATTTAGTCCCCCCGGCGAGGGTATTCGTTTTTATCATTGGTAGATTCATTATAATTTATCATAAGCGAGTTAAAAAAGTGGATTTGTTATTTTTAACGTTATTGTTGCCAACTTCAGATAAAATTTTTATTTTATCTAGAAGTACCTAATTTAATGACAAAAACAAAAATTTTTCGCCGAGTGGTTGATTATAAAGATAATTATTTATCAAATTAAGTGGATTGTTATTAAAAATTTCATTAGTTACAAAGTTCTCATCAACATGTCTGTCGTACCATCTGGTTTGCCTACTTTGTACCAGTACTATACTGAAAATGGCATTACAGCGGGGTTATCTGATGAAAATCCATATTTCACCCTTAACAATAAAAATATTACCCTATACAGTGGAGCTTTCCATTACTTCAGGATGCCGAGAGGTCACTGGCGGGATAGATTGAGAAAGATGAGAGCCGCTGGATTGAACACAGTAGCTACTTACATACCATGGAACCTACACGAATCACAGGAAGGTATTCACTTCAAATTATCATTAATAACTGCTTTTTAGATCATTTAGTACATTTTCTATATCTTCAAATACTCCTGAGACATTATCCCAGTATTGTATTTTCCATTTCCAATTTTTTTACAGGCCTATTTGATTTTGGTAGCGGTGGGACCGACTTTGAAGAATTCCTTCACTTAGAAGAGTTTTTAAGAACCGCCCAAGAAGAAGACCTGTTGGTCTTAGTTCGTCCTGGGCCTTATATAAACTCAGAATTCGATTTCGGAGGTCTTCCAAGCTGGATAACCAAAACTGTTAAATATATCAGAAGATCCACGGATGAATACTTCTTGAACCACGTTAAAAATTATTTCAATGTTTTATTACCAATACTGGCTCTCTTGCAATTCCAGAAAGGTGGCCCAATAATAGGGGTTCAAATAGAAAACGAATACGGAAGTAGACACATAAACGACACTACTTATTTAGAAGCCTTGAAAGACATGATGACAGAACACGGGATATCAGAACTCTTCTTCACGTCGGATCCTCCAAGAAACGGGCAGTACGGTGCTTTACCGGGCGTTCTACAAACTGCTAATTTTAACGGTGATCCCAAAGAGATGTTTGATATGCTTAATACGTTTCAACATAATAAACCTAACATGGCTATGGAGTCGTATACTGGTTGGTTTGACCATTGGACGGAAAACCATCGCCACAAAAGACCAAGCGAGTACCAAACTCAATTACAGAATATTCTGGATTATCCTGGATCTGTAAACATGTATATGTTCGTTGGTAAGTCTCCAGTCTCCAGTTTAGATTTATTTCGGTTGGGAAACTTATCCCATAAGCCCTTTAATACAATATAAACACATCAAGTTATTTCCAAAATAAAATAGGCATCTCAATATTTACGAGGATATATTGAAAAATTGTTAGCCTGCTATAGAACCAAACAAAATTTCAATATCAAAATATTTTATTACCCTTAATTGGATACATTTATTACAGCGAACCGGCAACGTCTCTAGACCTTTCAAAAAAAATGTTTCTTCAAACCAGACCTCCACAGCTTTTATTACCTCCTCGTTGGAAGGAAATTTGAGGAAAGAGATGATAGTCGGACGGAGCCATATCTGGTGAATAAGTGGGGGTGTTCTAGTAATTCAAACCCTAAATCACGAATTTTTTACATGGCAACATGAGATTTGTATGCAGGGGCGTTGTCCTGCAAAAACAAAACACCTTTGGATAGCTTTCTGCGTCTTTTCTCTTTAATTTTTTCCCCTAGTGTAATGTCTAATAGTAATCTCCAGTTATTGTTCTACCCTTATCCAAAAAATCAATCATGATTACTCCATGGCAATCCCAAAAAACTGAAGCAAGAACTTTTCCAGCAGATTTTTGGACACGAAACTTCTTAGGTCTTGGAGAACCAGAGTGTCGCCATTCCATCGATTGTTGCTTTGTTTCTGGATCGTAGAAATGTACCCAAGTCTCATCCATAGTAACAATTCGGTTTAAGAAGTCTACACCGTTTTCAAATCGAGCACAGATCGAACGCGATGCTTCTACCCATGCACGCTTTTGATCAACATTCCAACATTTGAGGATCCATTTTGCAGCAATTTTTCTCATGTCCAAATTGATGTGAACTATATGATGAACGCGTTCGTATGAAATATTCAGTGCTTCAGTTATCCGTTTTAGCCCAATTCGACGTTCTGATGAAATCATGTCATGAACTGCATCGATATTTTCGGGGACTGACACAGAAACTGGCCTTCCCGGTCGTTCATCATCTTCAATGGAAAATTTACCTCTTTTGAAGCTTGCAGTCCAATTTTTCACGGTCGCATACGAAGGACATTGATCACCAAGGGTATATCTTCGTAAATCTGCTTACCTCTTAACCCTTTTAAATACAGGTACTTGATGATGGCTCGATACTCCAATTTTTCGATTTTCACAATTTCGGTGGACATCTTTTTTCTTTTAATTATAACTCTGGTTTACTTTTTTGACGTCAAACTTCACACTGACACTTCTAATAAGTTATTGTTCGTTGCTATGGTAACGCAATATTTTGTTTATGCATGGAATTGGTCTAGGCTAACTAGATATCAATACATCCTCGTAATAACTATTAGAAATGTCCCTGTCCAATTTGTTTCAAAAGACTGTTAAGTGATCAATTTTTAGGCAGTACAAGTTACGGCTTTACAAATGGAGCAACCTTATCCAAAGATAACGATAATTCTGGCTATCAACCAGACACTACAAGTTACGATTACGATTCTCCCATATCAGAACATGGTACAAAAACACAGAAATACGATCTCATCAAAGATGTTATAGCAGCCCACAATCAAGTACAAACCAGTATACCAGCTTTTCCTGAGATAAAACCTTTGGTGGCGTATAATTCTTTAACCCCCATAGGACAGTTATCAATTTCTGAAGCTATAAATCAAGTTGGATATAAAGTAGATAGTCAAGATATAGTGCCCATGGAAAAATTAAATGTTAACAACGGGAATGGACAAAGTTTTGGTTATATTGTATATAGAAAGACCAATCTTGATATTCCTGCAAATGCGGTGTTGAAAATATCTGGATATGTCAGAGATACTGTGTTGGTTTTAATAAATGGAGAGTTAGTGTCACCAGCTCCGAAGACTGTTGATGATATAGACGGATTTGGTTTCTGGAGAGTATCAGATTCAACTTTAACTCTTTCTACGACAGAAATTAAAGGAGCTACTTTAGAATTGATAGTAGAAAATTTTGGTAGAAGTACTTTAGCAGTTTATTCATTCAAAGGATTAACAGAGGATGTTTTACTAGATAACCAGAAACTTTCTGATTGGGAAATTGTACCTTTAGAGTTTAGGAAATATTATAATACAGCTCTTAATAATTGGCAGTCAGTGACACAAACTACAAATAAAGCAGCTCTATACAAATTTAATCTTCACATCGATGGGGAGCCTAGTGATACCTACTTGGATATGCGATTATGGAGCAAAGGAATTACCATCGTTAATGGGTTTGTTTTAGGAAGACACTTCTTTGTAGGACCACAACAGACTCTGTATTTAGCCGCTCCTTTGTTAAAATCTGGCGACAACGACATTATAGTATTTGAACACTATAATGCTCCAGATACTTTGAATTTTGTTACAGAGCCCATATTTGGAGGATCTTCACACCTTTATTAAAAAAGTTTAATACAAATTAAACACTGAATTAAATGGTTTGTTTTTCCCTACTTTTAAATTCAGATGATGGATGAATTTTGTGAGTAAATATTCCGCAGCATGGAACATAACCACACTGTTTATAGAACTATATTTCCAATAAAACTCGCTAATTATAAACAAATTTTAATTAGTAACTATTGTATACATGCTGGTTTGTAAAATCGACAGTGCCAGATGGTTGAAAATGTTCAAAAACAACAATTTCATTATTTCCTTGCTTCAATAAAGGAGCTGGTAAGTAGAGTGTTTGGATTGGTCCCATCCTAGCATATCTACCAATCACAAATCCATTTACTATAACAATCCCTTTAATCCATTTTTCCATATATACAAAAGTATCCTCAGGAATTCCACTGATCTGCAAATTTCCTTTATACATAGCTGGACCTATAGAATTAGACACAATATCACTCCAATCCGATAAACCATTAGTCCAAGCTGATTTGAATTCCAGAGGATAAATCGTCCAGTCGAGGATGTATTCGTCGTTCAATTTGATTCCATTTCCTTGCCATATTCCTTTAAATTGTTTATAAACTCCCACGTTAACTCTACCCCAATTTTCAACGACTATATCTATCGTTGCTCCGTTGATAGCTTCTTCTGTTAACACTAATGTTGAATCTACAGTTCTAGACGTTCCAAAACCGTCTAAATCAGCTGATTTCTGCAACCAAGGTGAAACTAATACACCATTTACTAGCACCATGGCTGTGTCGCAAATTCTTCCTTCGATTTTAAGGACACCATTTGCTGGAATATCAAGATTTGTTTTTCTATACACAACATATCCGAAACTCTGTCCATTTCCATTATTCACGTCTAGCTTTTCCATTGCAACTACGTTTGTACTGGAAACTGGAGTTATAGATTGTAGCATGTTGAACAAAAATATTTCTTTTTCCATTGTTACACTAGCGTAAGCCGTTTTCTTGGGTGCTTCTGGTACGCTTGGTAAAGCAGTTTTGATTGGATTGTACTTTTCAAGTAATTCTTTTGTTGCCCAATATTTTTCGGTATAATCACCAGCTTCGTCGAGCGGGGAAATATACTCATAGCTTGAAGTTATTGAGTGGTAATCTGAAATTTACATCAAAACAACAATGTTAAAATGAAAATGAAAGAACTGCAAACGTATTTTTGACAAATTCAAGACTCTGCTAGTGTAACTCGCTCACTTAACAAGGATGAGTAACATACCAGTCGAGGAAGTTTAAATACATACACAAAAAAAAATAACCTAAGAAAATTTGGAAGCAAGAAGCTGCAAAAATACTAGAAAGAAGGTAATGTAACAGTTGGCGCTGTTTAGACAATAGCGCAAACAATTTTTTTTAAGCTGGTTCGAGCCGTAGGATCATTTGGCGCATTTTTGGAAAGATAAGTGAATTGTTCCATTCATGTGAAATTCAATAAAATATAAAATATTTACGTACCTGTCTCCCAATCATCAAAACTCAAATTTTCAGCACCGTTCAAAAACCCAAAGTTAGTACCTCCATGAAACATATAAATATTCACCGAAGAAGGATATTTCAGTATCTCCTCGAAGTTATATTTAAAAACATCTACAGATTTATTATTATGTATATCTCCCCAGTAGTCGAACCATCCTCCCCAGAATTCCATGGTCATAGTGGGTCGATTTGGTTGTATTTCCTTAAGCTGATCCAAGTTTGTTTTGGGATCAGTGTCAAAGTTACCTGTCATTAAGAAAAGTTCTGGTAGGGTACCATAGGTACCCTTTTCCGGATTATCCGCCGTTACCAGTAGCTCCACTATTCCTAAAAATTGTTGTAGTGTATTACAAAGTGTTACATTTTGAGGTTTTCAGATGGACAGTTTATGAAATTGTCTATGCCATGCGGATTTTTTTTCCCGAGCCCGTCTGACAAGTTTCCGATAACACTGCACCCTAATGGCTCATTGCATTTTTGCTTGTGCTTTCTCATAGCATCCAGTCCAGCACCTTTGTCCCCTGCACCAGTTTGTACAAGTTCTTAACTGGGTGTTTACTATGTAGCTCAGCGTTTCCTTGCGGTTGTCCAAGTAATAACTGCGCGATCAAGAGTCTCGCATGTAAACAGTATATATTTCACTGTCTCCGTTTCCCTACCGCATAATCTGCATGTAGGATCTCCGTTGTACAGTTTTAACTTGTACAGGTGTTCCTTTCCTGGTGCATGACCAGTCATGAAACCTGTTATGATTCTCAGCTGATTTCTGCACAGTGTTAGCAGTTCCGCTGTACGTAAGGCATGTTTTTTTTGTAAATGCTTTCCCATGCATTTGCCTTGGGACGTTTACCCAGAAATTTTTATGTTGTTCTCTCATCCAGGTTTTTACAGATCCTCGTACTATGGTTTTCGGTATACCGAAAATCTGTCTTGGTTCAGGCTACGTATCCTCTGACCCTCTTTTAGCAAGTTCGTTAGCTTTTTCATTGCCCTTGATACCCTGGTACCCAGGTCAGCTTGACGTTATTCCTTTTTCAGTTCTTCGATGCAATCCCATACTGATCCAGAGGCTTGAGATTGCCTTAAATGCCATGCAGATTATATTTTCTAATAAAATCCCCATTGGTTCCAATTTTTCTATAGAAATGCCGGAGGACAATTAGGAACTCTTTATGAAACGCTAGATACAATTTATTTTAGACTTCTGTCCAAAATTTTTATCTGGGACTGATATAAGCCAAAAAACCCAACTGAAAATAATCTGAGAAAACTTATAGTTTGAATAAAATTTGCTTCTAATGACTTAAAACCATTTTCTTCCATAAGAAAATTGTATAAGTTAATATAAGTTGAAAATATATCGATTATTGTTGATTGGAGTGAATAATACTTACCATTATTGAGGATCAAAGTTCTGAGAGTCTTCAAATACTCCAAATCGTGCTTTCCAGAAATCGAATACTCATTTTCCACTTGAAACATAATAATTGATCCTCCTTTGGTAAATTGAAACGCAGCTAAAATTGGTAGAAGTACATTGAAAAAGTTAGTAACGTGTTTAACATAAAGAGGATTGGTGGTTCTCATTTCGATAGTGTCGTCTCTCAAAAGCCAGCTGGGATGTCCGCCGAATTCGAATTCAGCACAAATAAAAGGTCCAGATCGAATAATTGTGAATAGATCTTCTTCTTGTGCGATTTTTAGGAATTCTTCCAAGTGTAGAAAGTCCGACATGTCATTTCCACCGTTTCCGAAATCGAACTCACCTTTAAAACAAAAGTACAAATATTAGCGTATGACTAATGAAATTAACATTTAAAAAACTTAAATTAGACTCTCTATATATTTCTTGGAAGAAAGGACATACAATGATTTAATGTTCTCCGATCTAAATAGTCCACCAACAAAAAAAATTCTATAAATTTACTTCAATAAATATCAAGTATTTAGCTGGACAGCTGGATTCAGAAGTACTGTAAGAAATCCCGCCTCTTCTCCTTCCAATATTTGTTGTAATGTTTGCACAATGCTGACAATTTTCGCCCTTAATTTTATCAAATTTTGAGCCCGTTCAAAATTGTGCCGATAAATTAAATTTTTTAAAAAACCACATAAAAAGAAATCATTCGGGGACAATTCTGCTGATCTTGTGAGTGACTTCCAAAATACCACAATAAAATTTCAATTTTCTCCTGAAGGGCGTACAATCTGATTTCTCTACGAATTTATTTTATTTTGAATAGTTATGGGCTTGAACAGTACTTTGATGTCGACTACTGTTTACTGACTGTCTGACGCTATTTAAGGACCGCCCACAGTTGAGACTACGGAGTGGGGGTAATTGTACGATATGTTGTAGCTGTCCAAATGAACGATTGTAATAATCGTGTTTTTAATCTGTTGAAGCTTGATATTTGTCGACCAGTTCAAAAGCAGTTCTGAGACATGCTCCGTTTCTCATTGCATTTATCTGTATACGACGCGTTGCAAATTGCTGGTGGACACTGTATGTTATTCTGGGAATGTCCCCTGACAAAATGCCTCCAACAGTAAACTACGCCCTGCCTTATACAGTCCTAATACCGAATAGAGATGACTGGATCCTCCACAAGGACCAAATTTTACGAGCAGGTGCATACAAACACTAAATACCTAACTTTACTAACCCTACTATTTAATATGTAGCTCCACAGCTACTGTTTCCACGGTCAGTACAAATCTTCTTCTTTTTGGATCTCATTATCGTTCTTTCCGCATTATTTTCGATGTTCTCATTCGATTTGGTCATAGTTTTAGTGCAACAAAATTGAATTGAAAAATGTAATTTTAAAGTTCAAGTAATTCAACAAAATTTTTAAATATTGTCAATATTGTAAAGAACATTTCACAATATTTCGTTGACTCGGCCCTGTGACGTCACTTACCTAGTTTTAAACACAAGATTACTTTCGGAGTGAAATGTTTATTACAAACTAAAATTCTGGGACAATATTGAAAAAATGTTTAAACTATCTTCCGAATCACAAATAAATAGAGTAAATAAATAAATTAAAAAATTTTACCAGCCAAACATTTCAGTTGTGAAATAATCATCTTCTATAAGTTCCTTGTGGCATTACTTATTCTTTTTTCTTATTTTTTTGGGAATCAAACCACAATAATGTTTTTTTATTTTTTATTTCGACGTTTCGGTAGCGTTCCAGCTACCGTTGTCAAGATGAACTAATATAGAAATAATTTTTTGGTCCCTATCTGACACAACGAAAAAATTTGACAACTAGGCAATCAATAATATTTTGAAGTTTAAGACTACAAAACTTTGTTGTCAAATTTTATTAAGGTCCATTCATAGTAGATCACACCTCTGGTAAAATGTGAAATACAATATTTAATTTTATGACATTCTAACGATATGTAGTCCACTAGAAATGGAATCCAGTGAAGTGTACGTTCCAGGAACGGTTTTTATTGGGATAACGCTTTTTTTCTCGCTTATTTTGTAAATTTTGTTAATAAAAACGCGTTTGTTGTTACTTTTTTGTGTATGATTATTTTTGTTTTCAAAATATGTATAACTCAGTTTGGTGATTTTGTGTATTGAAGGTAATTGATTATTGGAAATTTCTCTTTCTAACATTGGTAACCAAATTTGACTACATTCGGCTGAAATACTAGCTACACATTTATCTGAATTTAGTTGTATTAAAGCACTTTCTTTGATTTTTCGTCTTTTATTATTGGGCTCTCTCAATATTATTTTTGTCGAATCCCATTGAATTTTATGCCCCTCTTCCCAAGCATGTTTGCAAATACCTGACTTAAAGAACTCCCTATCTTTGATATACTTTTTATGTTCATTTATTCGGACTTTCAATGGTCTAGATGTTTCACCTAAATAGAATTTGTCGCATTCACAAGATATCTGATATATGCAGTTTTTTGAAGATTGTTCTTCATTTTTTGGCTTCGTTTTTGTTAGTACAGATCTCAACGTATTGCTAGATTTGAAGCTAGTTCGAATATTGAATTGATTACCAATTTTCTTAATTCTTTCTGATAAACCCTTAACATACGGTATTGTCAAGTTTTTAAAAATTATGTTAGCTGAATTATTAATATTATTGTTATTGTTATAGGGTATTAACAATGAGCCCTTCTCTATATTCTTAATTTCTTTATTTACAAATTCTGCCGGGTAATTATTGGCATTTAACACATTTTTCAGCAAAGTTTTCTCCTTTGTGAATTGATAATCATTAGAACAAATGATTCTGGCCCTATCGTATAAAGATTTTACTATTCCATTAGGCATTATCCTTTCGCTTTTCGAAGAAGCGAGCACGATACTGTGCTAATGTTATCGTATTAAAGACTACCTACTGTGGGTTTTAGTCTTAAATCGTTCATGTTGGCATAAGTGAAAACGAAATATCTTGGAACGAAGTTTACATACCAGATTTTGGTTCATGCAGATTCCATGGGATGTAAGTCTCAACAGTATTAAGACCTGCAGCTCTCATTTTTCTCAATCTGTCTCTCCAGTAGGCTCTAGGTACTCGAAAATAATGCATCGCCCCACTGTATACAAAAATTTCCTTGTTGTTGAGGTAAAAGTTTGGCTTATCTGCTGTAAGTCCTTGCTGGATTCCTCCTGATGTGTAGTACCCATAATTTGTTGGTAAATCCGTTACGTTTACCCCGGCCAACGCCATAATTGATTGCAATAAAAATACACGTTTATGGAAAAAATTAAATAAATTAGAGATATTTATAAGTTAAATTGGTCTATCTAATCTTTCATATTAGAAATGAAGGGTCTAATCAAACCGATTTTGATCTATATTGAGAAATTTATCATCAATCATGTACAAAATATTTGAACGAAAAACAAAATAAATTTTCTTTGAATATATTTACGTTGCAAATAAAAATTTTGTGACGTTGTCAGATTGTAGTTTTTTATAAAATTCATTTTTATGCGAAAAGTGTGGTTAAAATGACTTCAAGAAACGTTAACATAGAGTGAAAAATAAGTTTTATAACTATTATATACATGTTGCTTTGTAAAATCAACAGTGTTAGATGGTAGGAAATGTTCAAAAACAACAATGTCTCTCTAATTGGGAAATTGTACCTTTAGAGTGTAGGAAATATTATAATACAGCTCTTGATAATTGGCAGTCAGTGACACAAACTACAAATAAAGCAGCTCTATACAAATATTTAATCTTACAACATCGATGGGGGGCCTAGTAATACCTCCTTGGATATGCGATTATGGAGCAAAGGAATAACCATCGTTAATGCCGACACCACCTCAACCTTTTGTGCTTATTGCGGATTCTCCTAATATTCTGACTATTTCCTATTTAGCCGATCCGTTCCCTGTTTTAGCTCATACAGGTTCTTTACTGGTTGGTTGTAGAAGTCTTCTTCTGGAGCCATTTAGGGTCTTCCATATAGTTTTTGCCTCTTGTGGTCCAGCGTCTCACAGTTGCATAATATATGCAGAGCTGTTTCGGTGTCCTTTTTGCATCTTCTGCATGTAAGGTCTCCGTTACAGCCCTATTTTGTTCAGTTGATCCTTTGTGGGAAAGTGTCCCGTAAGAAGGCCCGTTATGGTGCGTAGTTTGTTCCTGCTCATTGAGAGCAGTTCTTTCGCTACTTTTTCTGACGGTTCTTTTATAAATTTCTTCCCATGTGTTTGCCTGGGCGTCTTCTTCCAGTGTTTTTTCTGTTGTCCTTTTACCCACCCTTTTAACCATGACCTAGTGGAGCATCTGGGGATGCCCACAGATGGTTCGGGTCCGTTCATCAGTGTTGACGATCCTGCTCTTGTAAGTTCGTCAGCTTTTTCATTGCCAGCGATTCCTTTGTGACCTGGGACCCACTCCAGTGTGGCACTGTTCTGATCGCCAGTCTTCTAAGTTCTTCGTCGCATTCCCATACCAGCCGAGATGTTACCTTAGAGCTCTGAAGTGCTTTAAGGGCAGCTTGACTGTCACTGTAGATCCTGATCTGCTTGTTGTTGTAGGCTCTCATGTTGTTTGCCCTTGAACATGCAAGTATTGCATAAACCTCTGCTTGAAATACCGAGGCATATTTACCAAGCGAGACGATTCCTTCATATTTGCTCGACTTACTGTATATACCCGCTCCGGTGCCGAGCTCACTCCTTGATCCGTCTGTATAGCAAATCAGTTCATTCGCTTTGCTGAGTGATGGTGCGTCCTCTTCCTCAAGCTCCTTTCGATCTTTGATGACAATCTCGAAGTTCTTGCGAAAGATATATCTAGCGGTCATGTGGTCTGTTGGCATTTTAAAAATGTCGTCATCCACGTGCCCTATTTCTGTGTGTCCTCTTTCATGTGCCACGTCATGGTCTGATGCTTTTTCCAGTCGTGTTAGAGCTGCCCTTGCTTCGCACACTATGACACAATGTAGCGGAGGAAGGTCTAGCATTGTTTCCAGCGCCGCTGCAGGAGTAGTCCTCATTGCCCTTGTAATGCCTATGCATGCAAGTCTTTGGACCTTGCTTTGTTTTAGCATCGCAGAGGTTTGTTGAATCTTTGGCCACCAGACCAGAGATGCATATGTGATTCTGGGGATGACAACATGGGTCTATTTTAGGAAGACACTTCTTTGTAGGACCACAACAGACTCTGTATTTGAACACTATAATGCTCCAGATACTTTGAGCTTTGTTACAGAGCCTATATTTGGAGGATCTTCACACTTTTATTAAAAAAGTTTAATACAAATTAAACACTGATTTAATTGGTTTCTTTTTTCCCTACTTTTAAATTCAGATGAAGAACGAATTTTGTAAGAAAGTAAATATTCCCCATCATGGAACATTACCACACTGTTTATAGAACTATATTTCCAATAAAACTCGCTAATTATAAACAAATTTTAAATAGTAACTATTGTATACATGCTGGTTTGTAAAATCGACAGTGCCAGATGGTTGAAAATGTTCAAAAACAACAATTTCATTATTTCCTTGCTTCAATAAAGGAGCTGGTAAGTAGAGTGTTTGGATTGGTCCCATCCTAGCATATCTACCAATCACAAATCCGTTTACTATAACAATCCCTTTTATCCATTTTTCCATATATACAAAAGTATCCTCAGGAATTCCAGTGATCTGCAAATTTCCTTTATACATAGCTGGACCTATAGAATTAGACACAATATCACTCCAATCCGATAAACCATTAGTCCAAGCTGATTTGAATTCCAGAGGATAAATCGTCCAGTCGAGGATGTATTCGTCGTTCAATTTGATTCCATTTCCTTGCCATATTCCTTTAAATTGTTTATAAACTCCCACGTTAACTCTACCCCAATTTTCAACGACTATATCTATCGTTGCTCCGTTAATAGCTTCTTCTGTTAACACCAATGTTGAATCTACAGTTCTAGACGTTCCAAAACCGTCTAAATCAGCTGATTTCTGCAACCAAGGTGAAACTAATATACCATTTACTAGGACCATGGCTGTGTCGCAAATTCTTCCTTCGATTTTAAGGACACCATTTGCTGGAATATCAAGATTTGTTTTTCTATACACAACATATCCGAAACTCTGTCCATTTCCATTATTCACTTCTAGCTTTTCCATTGCAACTACGTTTGTACTGGAAACTGGAGTTATAGATTGTAGCATGTTGAACAAAAATATTTCTTTTTCCATTGTTACACTAGCGTAAGCCGTTTTCTTGGGTGCTTCTGGTACGCTTGGTGAAGCAGTTTTGATTGGATTGTACTTTTCAAGTAATTCTTTTACTGCCCAATATTTGTAGGTATAATCCCCACTTTCGTCGAGGGGGGCTATAAAATCGTAACTTGAAACTAATGAATGGTAGTCTGAAATTCATAAAAAAGCAATAATGTTAAAAGAGAACAGAACTAGTACAAGAGTTTTCATCTAACTCACCAGTTTCCCAATCATCGTACTTCAAATTCGTAGCACCATTCAAGAATCCAAAGGTGGTACCTCCGTGGAACATATAAATATTCACCGAAGAGGGATATTTCAGTATCTCTTCGTAGTTATTCAAAAAATCAGTTTCTGTGTGATTATTACGTTTATCTCCCCAGTAGTTGGTTACTCCTGACCAAAATTCCATGGCCAAAGTAGGGCGAGTCGGTTGCAATTGTTTCAGTAGATCCAAGTTTGTTTTTATGTCGCTACCAAAGTTGCCAGTCATAAAAAAAAGATCTGGTAAGGTACCATAAGTACCTCTATCTGGATTATCCGCCGTAACCAAGAGTTCCACTATTCCTGAAGTATTATTTATTAAATTTAGTCACTGATGTCAACTTTTAAATGATAATCATTCAACAAACACAAACAACGGTGCTGGTGGCCCTTTTAGGAAAAGCAAAACTTGTGTCAAGAATGATATTACTTCTCTTTGACACTCCATCCGTGGACACACTGTATAAATTAATAAAAACTCACCATTATCTATCATCAATTGTCTAAGTACTTTTAAATATTCCAAATCGTGCTTTCCAGAAATGGAATATTCATTTTCTACTTGAAACATAATAATTGATCCTCCTTTGGTAAATTGAAACGCAGCTAAAATTGGTAAAAGTGCATTAAAAAAGTTAGTAACGTGTTTAACATAAACAGGATTGGTAGTTCTCATTTCGATAGTGTCGTCTCTCAAAAGCCAGCTGGGATGTCCACCGAATTCGAATTCAGAACAAATGTACGGTCCGGATCGAATAATTGCCAGTAAATCTTCTTCTTGTGCGATTTTTAGGAATTCTTGCAAATTTAGAAAGTCCGACATGTCATTTCCACCGTTTCCAAAATCGTACTCACCTTTAAAATAAATACATAGATATGAACAACTTCAGAATCAAAATAATTTATTGTCCATACCGGCTTTTGGTTCATGCAGATTCCACGGGATGTAAGTCTCAACAGTATTAAGACCTGCAGCTCTCATTTTTCTCAATCTTTCTCTCCAGTAGGCTCTAGGTACTCGAAAATAATGCATTGCTCCACTGTATACAAAAATTTCCTTGTTGTTGAGGTAAAAGTTTGGCTTATCCGCTGTAAGTCCTTGCTGGATTCCTCCTGATGTGTAGTACCCATAATTTGTTGGTAAATCTGTTACGTTAAATCCGGCTAACGACATTTTAGGAACGCTGGCTCGAATTAATTCTAAGCGTTTAATAAAGATTAACTTTAAACAATTTTTGTATCTAATCTTCTAGATTAAAGTGCGAAAATCAAATGTTTTTTACTAATGAAAGCTTATGATAATATGTATAAATGATTATATCCCTCGATCTGTCTAAATTTATTCACTGATAATTCAGCCTCCTTCCTTCGCGAATAAAATCACATCGTCTCGACTAACAGCTCCTAAATATAGGCAACACAGCGTCATACCCGATCAAGACCAACGCAACGAGATGTGTATATGTTAAAGTGAGATAGACGATACCTAATTGGTGACGATGTGTGTTTTTCTTAGTTGATTCAGACTCTACTTTCCATGCTTATACGGTATAAGTAGCTATTTATGGTAAGGAACTGACAAATACAAAATTCAGTGTATTGATGTTCACATCTTAAGACTTCCTCCTTATCACTTTGAGCTGAATAGAAAGATTGTTGAGTGAATTGAAACGGAACATGTCCTCTAAAAACTAAAGCCGCAAACCAAGCCCGGGTCACACTAGGCTGTCACCTGCCGGCGAATAATTCTAGCGGCGGGCAAATCTGGATATGCTCAACTTTTGGGCAGCGGCAAAGCGAGTAGGGGGTCACATGACTTCGAAAAAATACATATCTATTGAATATTCTTCATCTGAAGTGTTTGTAATGGTTAATTGGAAGGGTTGACTTCAACATTGAATAATTGATCCATTAAGTAAAAAAATTTCAACCTGAACAAAAATCTTAGAAGTATAATGCCGAGAAAACTCTCACTTTCATTTTTGCAATAGTCCATCATGTTTATACAGGGTTGGAATAAAGTAAATATCTTTTCAACCAAAAGAACGATATTTATGAAAATTTGCAGGTAAGTGCAATGGAACAAAATGCATCTGATGTACATTTTACTACAGGACGTCGACTGATACCATGGCTTAGTGCCAAATTTGTGGTGGAAGTTTGAGGTGATTCTTTTAAATCGATTGCAATATTTTGTTTAACAGTTTCGTTCGTTGCAGTCCGCGGTCTTCCAGGTTTTATCAAATTTTTTACCACCCAATTGTATTAAAACGTTGTAATGTTTTAGTTACTGTTGAGCGTGATATAGGATTTCTCTCCGGATGCAAATTATTAAAAATATCACACAATTCTTCATGAGTTCTAACACGATCACCATAACTGATCATCATTAAAATTTCAATACGATCTTTTTCACATAATTAAACCATTCTAACCATTTCCGGTTAAACCGGAAGTATCGTTCTTTTCGTTTAAAATATATTTACTTGGTTCCATACTTTATCCCAACCCTGTATGTATGCGAATACGTATTTTTGGTCGTATTTTTTTGGCAATAAACCAGTACCGAAGTAGTTCTGCCAATGGTATCTCCACAGTCGTACGAGAAAGTTAGAATACTCTTGCTCAGAATATACCTACAATTTTCCAATGCTTTTATATTAACGAACATTTTTTATATCCCCCGTATTTCAAATTACTGAACTCGGTCTCTGATTCAGTTAATCTAATTATTTTCCCACTACACATGACAAGTTGTAGTATACAAGTCTTGCGCACTGTTAAAATTATTTAGTTAGTTTATGAAAACAACAATGGCGAAAGATGCGCCAGAATTACGAACGCTCTACGAATATTTCACAAAAGAAGGAATAAAATCCGGCCTAAGTGATAGTAACCACCAATTCACTCTAAACAACAAAGATATTGTCCTTTATAGTGGTGCTCTACATTATTTTCGAGTTCCCAGAGAATATTGGAGAGATAGGTTAAGAAAATACAGGGCAGCTGGCTTGAACGCCGTTGAAACGTACGTTCCGTGGAATCTACACGAGTATCAAGATGGCGCATACGACTTCGGCAGTGGGGGAAGTGATTTTCAAGATTTCCTTGACATAGCCGAGTTCATTAACTTGGCTAAGGAAGAAGACCTGCTCGTTATTCTTCGTCCAGGACCATATATTTGTGCAGAATGGGACTTTGGTGGACTACCTTCCTGGCTGTTAAGATACGAGGGGATTAAGATAAGAACGAACGATTCGCAGTATATGAAGCTTGTTGAAAGGTATTTTAAAAAACTTTTAGAAATCGTTTGTCCGCTTCAGTTTACCAAAGGAGGAGCCATCGTAGCTTTTCAAATTGAAAACGAATACGGCAATGTATACGATGGCGTTAATGAAGTCGATAAAAAATATTTGGAAGCAATCAAAGATATTTTACAACAAAACGGTGTAGTAGAATTGCTTTTCACATCGGATACTCCTTCTAATGGATTCCATGGTACATTACCTGGTGTATTAGCTACAGCCAACTTTCAACACGAACCATCTGAAGAGTTGAGTCTTTTGAAAAAATTTCAACCCGACAAACCTTTGATGGTCATGGAATATTGGACTGGTTGGTTTGATCATTGGGCTGAGAAGCACCATACTAGAACAGCTGAAAACTTTGGTGACGTATTAGAAGGGATATTGAATTTTGGTTCTTCTGTCAATTTTTATATGTTCCATGGTGGTACTAACTGGGGGTTTTTAAACGGAGCTAATTTAAAGAACAAGGCGATTACAGCTACTGACAATGAAGGTAATTTTACATTTTTATTTATGAACATTAGATTTATACATGTGTATACAAAAAGTTATACAATTTGTTATTTAAATCTATCAGCTATCGAAATATTAGCAAATTACTATACTTTTTGTACACACTACATATACATTTTTATTAATAAGAAAGTACAGGGTGTACAAATAAGTTCCCATACCTTTAATTTTGTTAGTTTTAAATATTTGAAAAAAATGATATGTAGTCAATATTGAAATAACCAGTGCACGAAGTATCTTTCTTTCTTTCTCTTATCCTTATGCCTTCTCGAGCGTCGGATCGCAGTTCTTCCTGTATCCATTTTTCCATTCTTTTCTGTCCCTGGCCAATGCTTTCATCTCCCCTAATGTTTTTCCTTTGTTCTTTCCAATTTCCTCCTGGGTCTTCCTTTTTGCCTTTTTCTTGATATTCCCATGTTTATAACTTTTCTCGCAACTCTTTCTTGCTTCATTCTTACTACGAAGTAATAAAAAATAAATTCAGATAATACAGAATTTCCAAATCGGTTTGAACAATCAGAAGATTACTTTTTTCATTTATATTATAAAAATAATACTAAATTTCAATTGAATATAACCACTTTAAAGAGAGATAACGATCTGTTCTTATCTTTCCTTTCACGGCGATCCTTGTTCAATAAAAAATGTAATGTTTTTAGGATTTCAACCAGATGTAACAAGCTATGATTACGATGCACCATTATCAGAAGCAGGAGATTACACAGATAAATATTATAAAGCAAAAGAAATCATATCCAAACACAATAAATTGCAAATAAAAATACCCGCAATGCCTGAGATATGTAAAAGAATTGCCTACCCTAACATCGAAATTATTGGAGAACTATCTTTGAGTGAAATCTTGAAACAAAGTCAGTCTCTACAAATTGAAAAAATGCTACCAATGGAGTCGTTAAATATAAATAATAATTCTGGTCAATCCTATGGTTATATTGTATATAGAAAAACAAATATCAATATTTCTAAGAATTCTGTTTTAAAAATTGAGGGACGCGTATGTGACACTGTTCTTGTGTTAATAAATGGAGAGTTGAAGAACAAAATTTTAACCAACAAAGCCGATTTAGATAATTTTGGATTTTGGAGAGCAAAAGATTCAACGTTAAATCTAGGAAATCAGGACTACAAAAACGCTACTCTAGAACTCGTAGTTGAAAACTGGGGAAGAGTTAATTACGGATACTTACAACAATTTAATCAATTTAAAGGAATCTGGCAGGGTAATGTACTAATAAATAAAGACGTTGTACAATTTAACGAAGCTATACCGTTGCAATTTGATAAAAGTTCCATAAAAAAATTAACAAACTGGCAAAAACCGACTTTCTCCAACGGACCTAAATTATACAAAGCCACATTGAATATAGAGGATCTCAAGGATACGTATATAGACATGAGAGATTGGCGTAAAGGTTTTGTAATTGTCAATGATTTTGTTTTGAGTCGATATTTAACACTAGGTCCTCAACAAAGCGCATATTTACCAGCACCTCTACTTAGAAAAGGATCAAATGATATTTTGGTGTTTGAACATTTTGTACCTGCTAAATCAGTCAAATTTACACAGGATTTAATTCATGAAGTACGTGAATGATTATTTATCTACTCTGTGTTGTATAAATAAAGATATAACCGTTTAGTAGTTTGTTTGTCTACTCTTCTTACATCTTTAATTCGACGATATAAACATTTCCAATTGCAAACAGGGTCTAATTATAACTAAATGAAGGAAATAGACAACATCAGCGATAACATTTATCGTTTTAACAGTTTTTTTATAGCCATAATCTGTTGTGTTTTACAAATACTTTGTAAATCATGTTTAAAGCATTAACATTTTTTAATTTACTTATATTAGTAAACGCAGTGACTCATTTACCTACTTTATATGAGTATTTCACAAAAAACGGCATCCAAACCGGATTAAGTGATAGTAAAACATATTTTACGCTTAATAATAAAAACATTACAATATTCAGTGGCGCGCTACATTATTTTCGAGTGCCAAAATTGTATTGGAGAGACAGATTAAAGAAATATAGAGCAGCGGGATTGATAGCTGTTGAAACTTACGTACCTTGGAATCTTCACGAGTTCCAAAATAACCGTTTTGATTTTGGCGCAGGAAACAGTGATTTTGAGGAATTTTTAAACATTGTAGATTTTTTAAAGTTAGCTAAAGAAGAGGATTTGTTTGTTATATTACGCCCTGGTCCTTTTATAGATTCTGAATGGGATTTTGGGGGTTTACCAAGCTGGTTATTAAGATATAAAGGAATCAAGGTAAATTATTACGATCTATTAGTTTAAATTAAAATATACAACCTTTTTATAGGTAAGAACTAGCGACAATGTTTATATAAAATTTGTCGAACGATATTTCAAGCAGCTACTTGAATTAATAAAACCATTACAATTTACTAAGGGTGGACCTGTAATAGCAGTACAAATCGAAAATGAATACGGCAACACCGATGATGGTATACACCCTGTAGACGCAAACTACCTTCAAATTTTAAAAAACCTTTTACGAGAAAACGGAATAGTGGAACTTCTATTTACTTCTGATACTCCCTCTAATGGATTTTCCGGTACTATTCCTGGAGTTTTAGCGACTGCAAATTTTCAAACAGAGCCTATAAAAGAACTGCTTCTTTTAAAGAAGTTCCAACCGAACAAACCTCTAATGGTCACGGAATATTGGACAGGATGGTTTGATCATTGGACAGATAAACATCATACTACATCCGCTGACGAATTTAAGAATGTCCTTGAGAAAATACTGGCTTTTAATGCTTCTGTTAATTTTTATATGTTTCATGGAGGTACCAATTGGGGGTTTATGAATGGCGCTGAGCTGGCAAATAAATCTGTAGTTGAGATAGATAACAAAGGTGAGTGTAATATTTGCTATTCTTTAATCCTTTACACTTTGTCTCATACACCTTTCAACAAAGAGTTTACTGAACAAGATAGACAAGGAACTCTCAAATAGGTTATTGAAACATTTAGGAGGTAATTTCTTTGTATGGCAAACTGGGAACATATTAGGTTTGTTCGTAGAACAGTCAGAAACTATCAGAAACCGTCAGACGCATGCGCATTTAAAAAAACAATTTGACAGTTGCTGATTTAAAAATCCTTCGTTCGAAGAAAGAAATTTGCGGTTTCGGATCAGTTGCCAACTATCAGAATAATTTGCTGACCGGGATCAAATTTTTAGTTTGAGCATGCGTATTGTGATGCTGTAGTAAGTGACAAGTGTAGTGACTTTTACTATTTTTCTGTTATTGTAAAAAAACTCGGAAATAGCGAACCAGTCAGTTCCTTCTAAAATAAAACTTGAGTAAAATCATTTGTGTGTTGTAATACCGAACATAAAAAGAAATCTCTGGCTTCTTATTAGGATTTCCAACGAATAACACACTGAACAAACATATTACAAAATTATTTACTTATTCTTTAGGTTTGTTCCAACACATAAAGAAACCGTTCTTGGAACGGTGACGCGCATGTGAAATAGCAAAAATGCGTTCCAACCACGAGAGAACCGTTTGGCGAACGATAATTTTTTTGTTTCAACCCGATTTGGTATCGTTATGGAACCGGTTCAAGAACGATGATTTCGATACTTCACTGAAAGCAGGTATCAAGGGAACTGACTTGCGCAGTACCATATATCCATATCTAGTTAGGTTAGTTGCCTTGATTTGTTGTTTTTGTATTTGTTGAATTTTGTGGAGCGATCTTATTTATATTTGTTTGTGCTATCTGTTATTAATAAACAGTTTTTTACTTAACAACATGTACCATATAAACATAAAAGTTGGGTTATGTTTGATACGTTCCAGTGATTTATGTCGAGTCAGTAACCAAACCGTTCCAACCATGATTTATTTTGGAATCGTTATTAGAACGGTAAATAGTTGGCGCCTGCGTAACAAATCCCTAAGAACGATACCGATAACGATTCAGGAACGATTACAAATTGTGTGTTGGAACAAACCTTTTATTTTTCTCAGATGTATGACAACGATTCAAGCTCTTCAAGTGATGAAGAACTTTTAGTTCATTTGTATCAAAGAGCTAAGCAGAAAAATGAGAATTATTTGCAAATAATAGTTTACAGTTATAGTGATATAGAATTCATGGAACATTTTAGAGCCGACATGTTGCTACTACTATAATAGAGAGATATGAACAGCCGGAGTATTATTTTCATCAGGCTGGCGAATTTGGGAAACTAAGTGCATATGATTTCACTTGTTCTCACCAATTTCATATGTTAGTTTCTCCAGGAATCAGCTGTACGTTGTTGGTATTTAGTTGGAAGGTTTATGTTATGGTCATAAAGGAGAAGGATTTCGAAATGATATACGTTGAGTTTAACCTTCTTTACTTCGTATGGAGGTGCCCTTGTGTCGACCTCCATTTGAGTTGGTGTTCTTGATCTCTTGCTAGTAGAATAAAGATTGAGTACATTTTTATAATGTTATAAAAAAATTGTTGAATAATGTCCTGTCCAAGAAATTTAACCAATTTTCAATATCTTTGTGTGGCAAGTTGGGAATATTTAAATATGGGGAAAATTGTCCAGAATGTACTCGTATATTTCATTAGGCAGCTGAAGATTTCAATTTTTTTACGTTCTAACGTATTGTTTTTGCAGGATTCCAGCCCATAGTAACAACATACGACTACGATGCACCGATTTCAGAAGCTGGTGATTATACAGATAAATATTTTAAAGCGAAAGAATTGATTTCTAAATATAATACATTGGAAATAAATCAACCACCAATGCCTAAGTTACGCCGTCGTACGAAATACCCACAAATTGATATTGTTGGAGAATTATCACTAGAAGAGATTATCAAACAGAGTGTTCACATAATAATCGATAACTTATTACCCATGGAATTGTTACCACTAAACAATAATTCAGGACAAAGCCACGGTTATATCATTTACAGAAAATCTAATATGTTTATTCCGGCGAATTCTACTTTGAAAATTGAAGGAAGAGTTTGTGATACAGCACTGGTGTTAATAAACGGGACGTTAAAAAATAAAATTTTAGAATCGAAGAAAGATCTTGATAGTTTTGGATTTTGGAAGAAAAAAGATTCTTTTCTTAATCTTGGTACAGAGTCGTATAATAATGTTACTCTTGATATAGTTGTGGAGAATTGGGGAAGAGTAAATTATGGATTTCTGGAACAATTCAATCAGTATAAAGGTCTATGGCAAGGTATTTTTAGTTTACAAATATATTCCTGAGGTGGGTTAAGGGGCACGATAAGAGCAAAGGTAACCGCATTGCTGATTCTTTAGCCAGGGAAGCGGCTGGACTAGCTAAACGTTACACTCATGCTCAATCTCAAAAGAGATGGGATTAAATCAAGGGATGCAGTCTTGCCAGGATCACCCTGGGCGACCCTGGCACGCTGGAGATTAAAAAATATTTGGCGATGACCAGGAAAAATCTACGCTTAACTGTAGGATTTCTGACTAGCCACTGTCAATTAAGGAAACAACTCCATAAAATGGGGCTAGTGGACACAACTCTATACAGGATGTGTGAACAGGAAGATGAATCTGTCACGCATGTCTTATGCGAGAGCCCGGAGTTATCGTCAATAAGAGAGTGTGTGTTCGATGAGTTTTGGCCTACATCTGCCGATATAAAGGAGATGTCTCCTAGTGACCTGTTCACCTTCCTGGAGATTACAGGATGGACGATGACCTAGGAAGACAACTCCTCGGGAGGATGTACAATGGATCACATGTGGCCTAACTCACTCTCTGAAATAGATGCGAGGAAACCTGGATATTAGGTTTTATTCAATAATAAAATTGTACATATTATCAAACATTTTAAACAGATTTGTCAGCAATAACATAGACACTACATTGACACTGACGGTTGATACCATAGACACCAAGTAGTTCGGTTATGCTGCACAACACTAAAGAGTTTGATTCACATCATTCTCACACACTAAAGAGTTTGATTCACCTCATTCTCACACACTATAATCTTGAAGGTAGCGTGGAGGATTTCTTGTTCTGTCAGACCTCCTCGGATCCTGCACAGCGGGAGCATCGGTGAGCGGCGATGAGGGACCGGCTGATCTTTCAGGGCACATAGGTGAGCTTGGACCAGAACGAGCGTCTACAGTGAGCGGCGAGAGTGAAGTTCAATAGCGATTCGTTCGCGTCTGGTTCCCCCTCTGGTGCCTCTTGAGTAGGTGAGTATAGTGGTTCCCCTTCACTTTGATGTCCCATGGGGGCAAAATGCCGGTTCGACACAGTTGTTTCGCGTCCGTCTTGTAGCCGTACAAATGAGTAGTCAGGATTGGCTTGGAGTAACTCGACTTCCTCAATTAGTGGCTGGTATTTATTCTTTATATCAATCCGTTTCATTAGGACGTGACCAGTGTCAGATAGCCAAATAGGAATGGTATTTCCGTTGGGCGATCGGCGCGTATGCATAAACATGCGTTCATGAGAAGTGCAGTTTGTTGCAGTACAAAGGAGTGATCTGATGGAGTGTAGAGCCACTAGCAAGTATTGTTCCCACGACTCCTCATAACCGAACTACTTGGTGTCTATGGTATCAACCGTCAGTGTCAATGTAATGTCAATGTAGTGTCAATGTAGTGTCAATGTAGTGTCAATGTAGTGTCTATGTTATTAATGACAAATCTGTTTAAAATGTTTGATAATATGTACAATTTTATTATTGAATAAAACCTAATATCCAGGTTTTCTCGCATCTATTTCAATTTATTCAATAATAAAATTGTACATATTATCAAACATGTTAAACAGATTTGTCAGCAATAACATAGACACTATACATTGACACTGACGGTTGATACCATAGACACCAAGTACACTAAAGAGTTTGATTCACATCACCCTCCCTACTCAACAGATACAGATGCAGTTTACAAATATGTATTGTTTCATTTTTCAATGTTCTGCTTCATTTTAATTACAAATGAAACTTGACATGTCGAGAATTGTAATTTTATTTTAAATCCATTAAATTGTTTAAGGTAATGTAACTATAAATAAGAAAATTGTCCACTTTGAAGAAGTTGTACCATTACAATTCAATAAAAATTGGATCCAAAAATTGCAGAATTGGAAAACACCGAGCTATGGTACAGGTCCAAAGTTATATAAAGCTGTCTTGAATATTAATATTCCCAGTGATACTTATGTGGATGTGAGAGAGTGGAACAAAGGAATTTTAATTGTTAACGGCTTTGTATTAGCAAGATATTTTATATTAGGCCCTCAATTAAGTAGCTATTTGCCAGCTGCGTTTATGGAACCGGGAAAAAATGAAATTCTAATATTTGAACACTTTGCACCAGCAAAAGTGATTAAATTTGCAGAAAATTTGGTTTTTAAAGATATGTAGTTCACAATATTTCAATAAAATTATTTTTATCTATTACAAGACTGTAATTATTTGAGTTAAGAGATTTTTTCTGTTTTTTTTAAATGTCTTTAGAATAAATTATACATAATTCAATGCCTATTCTTTAAATGTAGTAAAATCACATGCAAATGAATCTACAGATTGCGTAAATTACATCCGAACCGTCCGGATTACACAAGTACGACAGAAAAACAGCTGAAAGAGAGAGAAAGAATAATTATGCGCGGTCATTAAGGCGTGTATTATTTCTTCAACACCCTCACTCCTTCCATGTTGGGAGCATACTGAATACCACCAACTAGTAAATTCTCTCTGTAAAGGACCATTCGGGCAGTCTCGGGAAATAAGTATACACCCCTAAGATGAAACAAAGTGATGACCGCGCACAATTATTCTTTCTCTCTCTTTCATATATCCTTGTCGTACTTGTATAATCCGAGGCCAGGGTTCCAAAGTAATTTACGCAATCTGTATAACAGAAGCAGTCGACTATTTTCTACTTTGCAAGTACTAATTTCTTCTCACATAGTTGGGAGTTCTCGGTGCAAATTTCGCGTGCAAATTTTAGAGTTACGATTCTTTCTCAAACTCATTGGTCTGCTCGACATGATGTATGTTACGCATTAGAAAAGTAGTAGTCTGGAATAATGTATACACTGGAATTAATTGCCGAGAGCAGAAATGAGAAACCGACTACGCGATCTGAAGCTTCAGGATTGCAGCGAAAATTACGACGGTTAGAAACAGCAATTCTAGTAATTGTTTGGAATGCAATTTTAGATCTTTCGATACTGCTAGTAAAAAGCTGCCACTAAAAGGGCGGCGCATCAAACCGGACCTAGGGCGGCAGGAAGCGTAAATCCGTCACTGTCTTAATATATACAGCTTTCTATTATCTTTTTAATGATTTCAATAAATTATAATAGAACGAAGTACATGTCCTCTAATTTTTTTATACAATTTATTTTTAGCTTTTGTATAATTAAATAAATCTCTACAAAGAAAATTCCCAGCTACGAACTATCGCTGAAGTACCCTTTAAAATTAATTATAATTACATTTAAAAAATCGATGGGAGAAAGTTCACTTGGTACGTGCTATCATTAGAGTACCACTTTTGTTTATGAAGTGTTTACTCAAAATAAATATTTTAATATTATAGATAATTTTGTGCGGATGATATCTGTAACCCTCCGTATGGGTAGTTACGTATTGCCGGGTAGGTACGTACAGTCAGAGACAGGATTCCAAGATAAAATAAAAGTTTATTGTTAAAAATACTATGTACAGTTGTTGTTTACAAAAAGGCATTCGGATTTAACAGCTTATTCGAAATGAAAGCGTCTGCTCCCGGGGTTTCGCCGAAGGTGACGTCTTCTGTTTGTGGGGTTTCGGTCGGAGGAGTGTCTATCGGTTCGTACAGTAAACGCAGCGGAATATCCCTAAGTCAATACCTTAGAGACGGGAAGTTCAGGAGAGGGCGAAACTCAATACCTTCCGCTCTCTATTGGGTTTCTGGATATACGCTGAAGTCAATACCTTCAGCGAGGGTGGAGTTTCACTAAGTCAGTACCTTAGGGACAGGAGCTTCAGAGGAGTACGAAAGTCAATACCTTTCGCACGCTAGCACGTTCAGGATTTTCGCTGAAGTCAATACCTTCAGCGCGGACAGGTTTATTCAGACAGGTCAATATTCTGCTGAACGAGGAGAGGGATTGTCGACAAGTCAGTACCTTGCCAACCTGAAAAGGAAACCCACCGAGTCAATACCTCGCTAGACTGCCTGCTACGATTCTCGGTCGTCCTTTTATATCTACACTGGCTTGGTAAAAACAGCTTTGTATCGAACCATAGTCGTCTCTAGAACGATGTTTCAGGGGGACATCGTTACATATCTACCTGATACGACGAGTGATGTTGTCGCTTCTACTTGCAAGCCAGAATGGTTAGTTATATCGTGCAGATATCCCAGTCCCGTTTGACATAAAAGTGTAATTCGTTGCCTGTTGTTGTTTCCTGGTGAACAGTCTATGTTCTATGAAAAGTAATTTTCAAAAACTTTGTAAGACTTTATAATAGTATTAAGCTAGCTCAGTTGTTGCCTCTTTCGTCTGGTAAATTTGTTAAAACTATATTATTTAACGTATTGTAGCGACCTCTATATTAGTCACAAGATTGTTTCAAGACGTATTGAAAAACTCGTTGCTCTTCATAATTAATTGTAGTGGACAAAACATAGTATTCTACTCGCATATAATGAACTTTTGAATAACCGCCATTTCAACATAGCGTTTTCGCTTACAGTTATCACGTGATGAACGGCATCATAGCTTTATGATTCTGTGTATGTTTGGTTGTTGTTGTATGAAAAAAAACATTAACTGGTATATAATTCCAATTCTAGTTACTTTTTTTCTGTTTTACCTTGATTTTCAAAGACTGTATTACTTAGTCAATATTCTTTAAAACAAAATAAGTACATACATTAAAGTTCAAGTTGTTTACAAAGATAAAATTAATCAACGTGAACAAATTTTCATTCAGTCCATTTTGGTTAACATACATATTGCAATTGAAATGGCTCTCTCGGCCGGTTTGTCAGAGCTTCCTTCTAATTATGACTACTATACGTCAGGAGGAATATCCTCTGGATTATCAGTAGATCAATCATATTTCACTCTCAATAACCGAAATATATCCATCTATAGTGGGGCTCTGCATTATTTCAGAGTCCCGAGGGCTTATTGGCGAGATAGATTGAGAAAACTGAGAGCTGCTGGACTCAATACTGTAGAAACTTACGTTCCATGGAATTTACATGAGCCTCAATCAGGTATTTATATTAGTTTATTAAGTAATTTTTTTATTGATCTCTCCGCAATATTGAGTAGATTTAGTAAATAAACTTATATGCTATAAAGTCGTAATGAGCAGAGAAAAATAATGGAACATATGGTTACATTTCTGTCTTAAATTCCGTGAATAAATGTCAAGGTTTATGGTTAGTTGTGGAGATGTCGCTATTATCGCATTCTTGGCATTCCCTTCACAGGGTTTAATGTATTAACGTGATTTCAGCGTTGTCTTGAGTCCAGGATTATACTCTTAGAGCTACTGGACGGATAATATTTACCTTGTACTGATGAGGCGCAAATGCAAGTGATATTATCCCTATATTTTCATATAAACCAACCCCGTTTAACTTGGAAGTGTAATTCATTGTCTACGGAGGCATAGAGCCCGAGAAGTAGATGTTGCTTCTTAGTGAACGGTTTATCCTTTGGAAAGTGATTTTCTAATTTGAAAAGCGTTTTAATAGTTCTATACTACTATTTTGACTTCTGTTCCAAAGCTTAATGTTTTAGATTAGAATTATTTGGAAAAAATGTATGTTTCTATACCTTCAAAAATAGTGAAAATTTAAAGGAATTAAATTGTTTTATTTCATCGTCAGTATGAATATTCATCAAGTAAAAGCATCATATATTCAATTTTTCAATGTATTTTTAGGTGAATTTGATTTTGGCGACGGAAACAATGACATGTCGGACTTTCTTCATCTAGAAGAGTTTCTCAGAACTGCCCAAGAAGAAGATCTACTCGCAATTGTACGACCTGGTCCATTCATTTGTGCAGAATTTGAATTTGGAGGCTTTCCAAGCTGGATACTCCGCGACAAAGACATGGAAGTAAGAACAAGCAATGAGAATTACATGAATTATGTTAAGAGATTTTTCAGTATGCTACTTCCTATATTAGCTGCAATGCAATTTACATACGGAGGACCTATCATTATGATCCAAGTGGAAAATGAGTATGCTGTATCCGGCAAACACGATTTGGAATATTTAAAGTTACTAAGAAACATTATGCAAGACTATGGTGAGTACCTTCCGATTATATCTTCTTCATTTCTCCGTTTTGTTGAGAGAAGAGGGATAGATAGAGTCCGACCACAATAACTTTGGGACATCACGTGATTCAACGTAGGGCCGCCTCGAATGCGATGCCGATCTCTGATAGGCTGTGGCTTCGAGCCAGCGGCGGAGCAACGGGCGCTTTATTTTATGCAGCTTCTTCGTTTTCATTTCAGTGTTGACAGCAGACCAGACAGTACTTTGCTTTCGGTCTTCTTGTGCGCTTTTGTTGTTGCGAATAGTGATTTTTTCTTGTCTTGGAACTTTTTGTATCATGTCTCCCAAGAGAGTGAAACAAGGAAAAGCTTTCCATAGTCAAATAAAGAAAATTATAGATCGGGTTGCTGCATGTATGCCCACTTATGTATTGGATCAGTTGAAGCATTATCCCGAAAAAGATTCGACGAGTTGCCACTCTAGGGAATGGAGGAATATTTGTCGACACGTCAAAGAATATGAAAACTCACAAATAGAACGAGAACACATCCTCGATAATACGTTGGATCATTCATGTTTTAACGTAAATACTGGCTCTTCTGATGAAAGTTTCTCAGATCTTGATTTTCTACAGGCATCCAAAACCAAAAAATTTGATATATATTTGAAATAAATTTCTAACAATAAATTTAGTATGAAAATTACATTTTCATATGCAAGAGTAACGCCACTGGCTGATACGCCACACCCGCGACCACGTGGTGTGCCAAAGTTATTGTGGTCGGACTCTATACTCTTTTCTTATATTTTTCAAGGTATACAAGAGCTACTAGCGACGTCCGACAATCCAAATAGAGGTACTGGTGGGACCATCCGAAATCTCTTTTATATGACCGGTAATTTTAATAACGATGCTATCACTAATTTAGATCAACTTAAATCCTACCAACCCGATAAACCAGTTATGACGATGGAATTTTGGTCGGGATGGTTCGATTTTTGGGGTAGATCCCACGGTAATGGATCCCTAGAAATATTCAAACAAGTTTACGAAGAAATTTTGAGCTATCCGTCATCTGTCAATATTTATATGTTTCATGGTGGTACGAACTTTGGATTTTTAAATGGAGCAGAAAATTTAAAGTACGATGACTTGGAATCAGGTACTAGTATCAAAATGTTCTTGCTCGATAGGTTTGTCTAGTATTTAAATATTTTAGACTATCACTCAATAACTTCAAGCTATGATTATGGTGCACCTCTAGATGAATCAGGGGATTACACTGATAAATATTGGGCAGTTAAACAACTCTTGGAAAAATATAATACAATTAAAACAAAACTTCCAGAAGTACCGGCACCGCCAAAAAAAGTTGCTTACGAAGAAATCAGCATTCAAAAACAATTACCAATCGTGGACGTTCTTCCTACAGTTACCTCCATCCACTCCGAAAACGTAGTAGCCATGGAAACCTTGGATATTAATAACAACAATGGTCAAAGCTTTGGATACATCGTTTATAGAAAGGTTTTGGACATTCCTGCTTCCTCAGAATTAAAAATTGAAGGAAGAGTTTGTGACACGGTCATGGTACTTGTCAACGGGGTACTGGTTTCACCTTGGATATCTAGAGCGGCCGATTTGAATCAATTTGGTACTTCTAAAATAGAAAACGGTACCTTAACTCTTTCAGATATTGATCTTAAAAATGCTACTTTAGATTTAATTGTTGAAAATTGGGGAAGAGTGAACGTAAGGGTTTATAAACAATACAAAGGAATCTGGCAAGGAGGGGTTCTTTTGGGTGATGAATATATCAATGATTGGACGATATATCCTTTGGAGTTCAAGAAATCATGGACTAATAGCTTAAGCTTCAATACGGCTTACGATGGAAACGAAGTTGGGCCGGTTTTATATCAGGGAACTTTAAAAATAGAAGGTACGCCAGAAGATACTTTTGTAAATATGGTAAATTGGAGGAAAGGAATCGTTATAGTAAATGGTTTTGTTCTGGGAAGATACGCTAGGATGGGACCAATTCAAACGTTATACCTACCAGCGCCGTTATTAAAAGAGGGAGACAACACCATTGTTGTTTTTGAACACTTCAAATCTGATGGTCAAATTCATTTCCAAGCAGAACATTTGTATGAGTTCCATTAAGTTTAGTAACAGTTCATACCATTTATTTACGTAACCTGTACATTCTACTTAACCCAGACAATCGTGTAAATTCCGTACAAAGAGGAATTACGTTTCTAACACCCCGGCTTTGGAATAGGGAGACTTTGGTTCAAAAAAGCAGAACGGTTGATTTAATAAAACAGCATAAAGTTCTTATATTTTATTAAAACGTTTACAAAACCCCTAAATCTAAGTCAATTTATATCGTGAATAATGGATATATTTTGCACAATAATACATCTTGAATAAATTTAAGTAAAATGGAATGTTAAGTTACTCTTCAGTCTTGAATTACAAAAACACTGAGCTGGTTACTCAACACTAAACTTTCGTCGAGTTTGCTTCTTTTTTATCGTCCTTCCATAGCATCAGATTTAATTTTGGTATACGATCACATGAACAGTTGGTTATTACATTGCTAAAAATTTAAAAGAAATAAACATAAAGGCTGTTATTAACCTAATTTGGGATAATTTATTCGTCCATACATCTTTGCATGTTCACTGAGCTTCGAAATGTATTGGAGTATAATTTCTCCGAGAATTCAATGCTCTAAGTCTCCACTACGACTATCCCCAACTAACCAAATACTAGACACTTTTAGCTTGTCATAAGTTTTTACACGTATCCGTATCCGTATTAGAGTTACGTTGACGTAAAGAAATTGTCAAGAAAACCTTTTTAGCTGAAAAAGTATCGTTTCGTTCTGTTTTTAATTGTATAACCTCAAAGTTTTTTTATTTTCTTCTTATATTTTTGTAAAACGTAAAATGGGGGCGATATCAAATAATCCATTGCTGCTAGACGAGTACTTAGGTAGTCACCAAAATTTTCATGTCAACTGATATTTTTTAGTTCTATTACTTAATTTCTTAGTTGCTGTAGATTTCAAAAAGCTTACTTGTATTGGTCCTTGTTTGCTTTTTCTTCATATTTGGAAACAAGCAGGTTCACCCTTTCTCGTAGACTTCTGGTACTAAATTCCTTCCCAGTTGCCTTTGCTAGGTTTTCATAAATGTTAGACCATTGAGACAGGTCTTCGAAGGGGTTTTGGCCATCAACCTGGTCAAGGTCGTCCTCTGGTCCGTAAAAAAGACGCTTTCGTTTAACACTCATAACACAATTCTTTGGTAAGAGTGAAAATAAAATTAAAAATATTGTGGTTATAATTAAACCAAACCAATATCAAAGAAGAAGAATACCTGTAAAATAGCACTAATAGCCCTGAATACTGACTTTGGTCGGGATACGGATACGTTTAAGTATACGGAGTAGGGTACGTAACAATACGTTCAACGCATCGTATCGGCTGAGACGTAACAGGTCTACACATGCGCAGTTCGTCACGGATACGGATACGTGTGAAATTTAAAACAAGCTAAAAGTCTCTACTCTCGCTTTGTACGGCTTTCTTTCGTATGGAATTCCCACAACAGGTTTCATTATGAAACATCGACAGACCGGAACAATAAACCCTTTTGGTACATCAGGGAGTAAATGTTTCACAATGTTCCAAAAAGGAGAATCAAAAGTGAACCATTCTTTAGCATTTCCCCCCTTTGGAAAATATTAACCTCATAATTTAGTTTAAACAAATTAAGATATTGTCCTCACTGTATTTTGGTAAAACTGTATAGGTTTATATAGATGCATATAGTTTAAGAGATCGTAAAATGTCAATACTATGACAAATGACACAGTGATACGTCAGACGTCAAATGTTGTCAAATTATCAATGTTACATTAAATATGATGAAAATGGCAGAGACATACCTTGCACTAACTTGTTCAAAAACATTACGCTGTATCCTATCTATATTGGAGTTATCGCAGAAAATTCTAGCAAGAGTGATTTTCTTAATTTCCTCAATCTGTGATTTGCTAAAAGGTGTAGGTTGATTATTACTACTATAAAAATAACGATCTCCACGTCTAGTTCGGAAAAATTGATCACCAATTATACACGAAAACGTTGGTCCAAGCAGAGAGTTCTTTAAAGGCTTCTCTAAAAGTCCACCAACTATTAAGTCAACGTCATCTACATGGACATAGGCTTTTGATACAGCCTGAACACTCTACAATAAGAGAAGTTAACTTTACCTACTATTATTATCAATATAAAATACCTCATTTGACATAACGTCTAGAAAATCTTTGAATACAGTGGCTTTTGACAGTCCACAATGGCGTCTGTAAGATGTATAGCCTGGAAGTCCATGGTCTCGTCCTCTTTGTATATCTAAGCTAAGGACATCGTATCCGTAGTTCTCATCGGTTAAAAAGTTATTAACAAACTGAAACAAATAAAAATTTTCACTTGTTCGACCTCAACACTTTTTTATCCGTAAATCCATTCTTTCACATTTATTTTGAAGCATGAACTTGCAGTAACATTATTAGGCGATAGTTACTTACATCTTTCGCATAATTTACCCCTACTTTCTGTGCAGGATCATTAGCTACGCCTCTAAGGACTGCATCAAAAATTCCTCTTTTTGTTAATATGCCAGGTTTATTAAAATGATTTGACAGTTTTAGAACACCTATTTTAACTCTGTTTTCATTTGCCAGGCTGTAATAAATGTATTTAGATTATTAATATAGAAAAACCATCTAAACAGATTGTATGTACGTTTGATTTGTGTGCGCAGGCCGTCACTAGAGGGCGCCAAATAAATTAATATGGCTGCTTAAGCTGTGAACAATATAGGTGTACAGTGTGGGTTAACTGGGTCAAAAAACCGTCGGAGACCTATCTGTGGTTGTGAATGGATGAGGAGGAAACAGCCTATCACATTATCTTCGATTATGAAGCTTTATCTCATTGAAGATATAGCCTCCTAGGACTAGAATATCCAAAGGAGGATTTCTCCAAGAAGGACCTAGTGAAAAGACTGTTGAGCCTGATAAGGGCCACTGGTCTCTTCACATAAACGGCACAACCAAGAGCACAAAAAGCCTAAAGGCTGAGGTGCCGAGGACTCGAAGCCTCTGACAGACAATCAATCAGTGGGTTAACTGTATCTAAAATTTGTAATATGTCAAAAAAGTACCTGGGTACTTAAATAACCATTTTTAATAGATACTTCATCCCTCAGGCTTAAAGGAACTGCTAGTTAACAGAAAGTTGACATAATCACAAAAAGCACTCTCACCATGGAAGGAGATTCTCATAAATGCACCATTTCACCCTACAAATCTAGCCACAATGCTTTAAATATAACGCCCTGCTACTTTTGAAGAGCAAAGTGACTTGATGAAACCTTAGTAGAGCTGTTAAAGTATCTGAACTGTTGTTGGAACAAACATAATGATTCATGTTTATTACCTTATATTTCCTGAAAACATTGATTGTATGGATCTCATAGCACTTGTCGCGAATTCGTTGGAAACAGTTGGATTTATATTTTCGTCATATCTCGCATTTTTTCCTATTGCGTCAATATATTTCTTACCTAAAAAATAATAATCTTGATTAGTGGTGAAACATATTAGTGGCAGTCAACATTAAATATATTGCATGCTTCTTTCTTCTTCCAAACAAATAAAAAGGCTTTCCTTATTACAGTCGCCCTCTACTTGCTAATAACATAAATAGATGAGAAATGAAACTGCAGATCAATCTTACCCAACAATTGGTTCAGCCATTCATCATAAGTAATATGTTGCATTTCAGCTATAACAATTCTTCTAGTTTCTTGGAAAACCTGCTCATCGTTCCATATCGGATTTAGTTTCGACAACTCGGTAGCTATTCTATTATGTTCTCTGGTCCATAAAGTATACATTGCAGTAAGCTGAGGATGTAAATTAACACGCGCATCACCAGAAACGAAGCAAACATCATTTTCCGAATCGACTTGGCATCTTTGTTGAGGCTCATCACTCGTTAGTAAGAAGTTATGGTTGTTTGTGCTAAGCTTTCCTTTCTCTTTCGAACGAAGCTGCTGAGATTTTTCTAAATGACTTCCATATATTTGAGATCCGTCGAGATAATGTGTAGCTTGGTTTTGCTAAAATAAATTAAAGTTAAAAAGATTTGGGTATTGACGACGAACGTTCATCTTTACCTGCTCTAAATAACCTATTGAGCAATCAGATCTCATTGCAGGTAATGATCTGGCGTAACTTATACATTCCACCCTTTTTTTAGAGTAATAATGATCGTCTGAAGGCACAGAAACAGGCATACAGAAAGGATGTTGGTATCTTGGTGCCATTTGAAAACCGGTAATGTCACAGCAACTGAAGGAATCATTGAGATTAACTGAAACAATATTTATTATTAGTTACCCAAAGTCAGATGATCAACTTACTCATAACAGAAGTAGCGAAGTTACTAAGATCGTGTTCAACAAACTGTCCGAAAATTGTAAACGCCACAGTTAGTGATTTGTGGGGGACTTCTTCGTCATTAACCACACCTGCACTAACTTTTCTAGGACTCGGCAAAGACATTTTGGTAACAGATCTTTTAGGAACGTCAAAAAAATTCATGTATTTCGCATCAAGTAATCTAAAAAATTCAAAACATTTGAGTTGATTTATAGATAATATAAAAGTCACAGTTACCTATCGAAAGCTGAAAAGGATTCTCCAATGCTTCCTTTTGTAATATGGTTACAAGTTCCGTCTATTGATCTATATTTGGCTCGAGCTTTTTCTACGCTACATTTCTTTTTAAGATAAATACAGGATTCATTTAAGGACGATTGAAAATAATTTGAATGTACCAAAGTTTCACTACAGGCTTCTAAACTCATACCTTTCCTAGAAAAAAAACCCAATAATAACCAAATATATATTTTTTGTGTATGTGCAGCTTACTCATGACAACATGTGTAAGCCAGTTGTGCTGAAGCCTTTGTGGCTAAGTAAGCTTGTCTTCCTCTTACTATGGCTCTCCAGTCTGGTGCGTGAGACAGAAATAGCCCGTGTACTGGTGTTCCTGGTTCTATATGGCTTGGCCACTGTATAGTATTTTCAAAACGTTCCAAATGTTTTGCATAGCTTGTAGCAAACTCTATCGCATCTTCTAAAGTTTCCTTTGTAAGTCTAAAACGTGCGGTACGAATTTTTGCTGGAGGTTTTGAATCTGCAACAAAACTTCCAAATTATTGCTGTCCTTTGTACAACTAAGTGGTAACTGTCAATAGATACACAGTCAAACTAAGATTAATTTTAAGTTAATGTTAACTTACTTACCTTTGAAAGGTGGTGGTAATAAGGTATGGCACATTTGCAGTAAAATGCCCATTATTAAAAACTGGAAAAGTATATTCTGCATGTTTTGTAGGTTTTTCTAAATCTAAAATGAAATTGAAATGAACTCATATCTTTTAATTTGACATTTTTATAGGTTTAAGGAGCGTGTGATTAGATTTTATTGACTTTTGATAAATTTCGGTCAATTCTTGTTGGTTTTCGTGTCATATTATTAGGTGATAACAATAATAATAATATAAAGGTAGGTGCTCTTGTCAGCTTAAAACATATGTAGAGTTTTGGATTTCCATATATAAAAGTGTCTGAGAGAGTCAGTAATAATGGGAATTTTGAGCTGAAATTTCAGGTACACACTCTCAAATAATGAACAAGTATGGAAAAAAATCTACAATGTCATAACTACGATTGTTTGTATACGGGGGCATGCGAAAGTGAAAGTTACGAAAATTCGAAAAAAAAAATTTTAACTATAAACTTTAGAAACTTTTTATAGTCAATTTCGTAATCTAAGGGGTCAAATTAGCATATTTACATATATAAAAGTGTCTAAGAAAACTTAGTTCCCACATTGCAAATTGCAAAAAATTAGAAAATGGGTTTATGTTATAGTTGACGTCAAAAAATCGTACAGCTCATTATAATGCTAATTTTGAGCTGAAATTTCAGGTCCGCACTCTCAAATAATGAACAAATATGGAAAAAAATCTACAATGTCGTAACTACGATTGTTTGTATACGGGGGCATGCGAAAGTGAGAGGTACGAAAATTCGAAAACATTTTAACTATAAGCTTTAGAATCTTTTTATAGTCAATTTCGTAATCTAAGGGGTCAAATGAGTGGATTTACATATATAAAAGTGTCTAAGAAAACTTAGTTCCCACATTGAAAATTGCAAAAAATTAGAAAGTGGGTTTATGTTATAGTTGACGTCAAAAAATCGTACAGCTCATTGTAATGCTAATTTTGAGCTGAAATTTCAGGTCCGCACTCTCAAATAATTAACAAATATGGAAAAAAATCTACAATGTCGTAACTACGATTTTTTGTATACGGGGGCATGCGAAAGTGAGAGGTACGGAAATTCGAAAAAAAAAATTTAACTATAAACTTTAGAAACTTTTTATAGTCAATTTCGTGATCTAAGGGGTCAAATTAGCGGATTTACATATATAAAAGTGTCTAAGAAAACTTAGTTCCCACATTGAAAATTGCAAAAAATTAGAAAGTGGGTTTATGTTATAGTTGACGTCAAAAAATCGTACAGCTCATTATAATGCTAATTTTGAGCTGAAATTTCAGGTCCGCACTCTCAAATAATGAACAAATATGGAAAAAAATCAGCATTATCGTAACTACGATATTTTGTATACGAGGGTATGCTAAAGTGAGAGGTACAAAAATTCGAAAAAAAAATTACTATGAACTTTACAAACTTTTTATAGTAAATTTAGTAATTTACGGAGTCGAATTAGTGGTAAGTGGACCCATGGCTTCTTTAGCAAAAATATAAATAACTACTTTTTTTCTATCCCCTCGAATTTTTGAAAACCACCTAATTCTGTTTTCAAAAACCAACACGTACTTCAGTTAATGACGGTTTTTTTATCTAAAAGAAATACTCACGCTTTAAATTCGTAGACGACCCTTGAGACACTACGATAAAACACAAACTAGACATCAACTGGAACTGGTCGCGGTGCGTCTCATATCCCGGTAAATATTACTTAAATGAACGGTAATCAGTGGGAGAGACTTTACTTATCAAGTAACAACAAAATGAAAATTGTGTACACAAAAAGAACTTCAAACAAATAGAAAAATTTATACCAAATACATCTGAAGTTGAATTGAATATCCAATTTTAATTTATTTAACCTAAGGTACTTTTAATATTAATATTAATAAAACTATTAAATAAAATCAATGAATAACAGAAATATTTCACATTACTCGACAGGTTTCAGAAATAGCAATTATTTAATTAAAGAAAAACGAAGAAGGAAGCAATAAAAAAAACGGTTGCTACATTTAACTTACAAAACGTCGTAACTTGCCCAAAAGCGGATTTGTCTTTTTATGACAAAAATACTTAAGTTATCTGTTCACAACCTTACTGGACATTTTTCCAAAATTGGTTATGTTTATTGTACTTTTTGTACTGAAATTTTAATGAACAGAAGAGGAACTAATATAGCTAGTGCCCTTTATTCAAATTTCAAAGAAAATCTGAATCCTACAAAGTTGACTTAATGGGGCAATAATTATCCTTCGTGTATTGAACAAAATGTAAAAAGTATTCTTTCCTTAAACTTATACCTGTCCCTTTCTAACGAATCCTATATATCAGTGTATTGTTTTTCATTTTTTCCTTTACTTATTTGTATTCAATTTGTTCGTGTGTACGAGGATGTATTGATATCTAGTTAGCCTAGACCAGTTCCATGCATAAACAAAATATTGCTATAGCTACGAACAATAACTTGTTAGAAGTGTCAGTGTGAAGTTTGACGTCAAAAAAGTAAACCAGAGTTACGCAATAAATTAAAAGAAGAAAGATGTACAACGAAATTGTGAAAATCGAAAGATTGGAGTATCGAGCCATCATCAAGTACCTGTATTTAAAAGGGTTAAGAGGTAAGCAGATTTACGAAGATATGCTTAATACCGTTGGTGATCAATGTCCTTCGTATGCGACCGTGAAAAATTGGACTGCAAGCTTCAAAAGAGGTAAATTTTCCATTGAAGATGATGACCGATCGGGAAAGCCAGTTTCTGTGTCAGTCCCCGAAAATATCGATGCAGTTCAAGACATGATTGTATCAGAACGTCGAATTGGGCTAAAACGGATATCTAAAGCACTGAATATTTCATACGAACTCGTTCATCATATGGTTCACGTCAATTTGGACATGAGAAAAATTGCTGCAAAATGGATCCCCAAATGTTTGAATGTTGACCAAAAGTGTGCAAGAGTAGAAGCATCGCGTTCGATCTGTGCTAGATTTGAAAACGATGTAGACTTCTTAAACCGAATTGTTACTATGGATTAGACTTGGGTACATTTCTACGATCCAGAAACAAAGCAACAATCGATGGAATAGCGACACTCTGGTTCTCCAAGACCTAAGAAGTTTCGTGTCCAAAAATCTGCTGGAAAAGTTCTTGATTCAGTTTTTTCAGATTTCCATGGAGTAATCATGATTGATTTTTTGGATGAGGGTAGAACAATCAAAGGTGTTTTGTTTTCGCAGGACAACTCCCCTGCACACAAATCTCATGTTGCCATGCAAAAAATTCGTGATTTAGGGTTTGAGTTACTAGAACACCCCCCTTATTCACCAGATTTGACTCCGTCCGACTATCATCTCTGTCCTCAACTGCAAAAAAGTTTAAAAAGGTCGTAAATTTTCTTCCAACGAGGAGGTAATAAAAGCTGTGGAGGTCTGGTTTGCAGAGCAAAAAGAAACTTTTTTTTGAAAGGGCTAGAGACGTTGCAGGTTCGCCGTAATAAATGTATCCAATTAAGAGGAGAATATGTTGGGTAATAAAATATTTTGACATTGAAATTTTGTTTGGTTCTGTAGTAGGCTGAGAATTTTTCAATATATCCTCATACAAACGTAATGTATTCAATGGGAAATGTAAAGATTTTTCAATAAACCCAATAAATTTGATAATATATCATATATTTACATTTACTGATAAATTATGAGTATAATGATTGGTATTGGTTTTTTTGTATTGTTTCGTTCACGCAATCATTGTAAATTAAAGTTGTTTAAATCAAACGTTTGATAACAGTTTGAATGATGTGATACACAATGTTTTTACTAGCCATTGTTAGATTGTATATCAAAATTGGGAGAAGAATTTTTAGAATGTTGTAGGTACGGGATATTTTAAACCAAAATGCAATTTTATTACCAACAGTTACTGAATGTGTGATAAATGGATAACCCTGTATATGAACCAATAACAAATTATAGTAAGGAAAACTACCGTAGTAAACAAATTATTATTGTAATAACTTATTAAGTGAATGAGAAGGAATGTTTATCATATCATAAGCCTTTGCAGCGAGTATATAGTTCTTAATTCATTATAACGAGATAATAAAAGCAGCCTTTCAACAATTCCGGGTGTTGGAAGATTCCTCTAATAAACAAACTGGTAATGACTTGTTCCTATAATTGAATCACGGGTTCCAAATTTTTATTATATCTACAAAACATTGTAAATTACGACTAAAACGGATATGTCAAATCAAAATAATTGCTCTCTGCTATCTCACTTAATGCTTGGAAATATCGACTCAAAATTCATATCTATATGTAAGATGTTCCTCTAAATCGAATGCACGAGACTAGAACGTTCTATCTCTCCAATTAATTGAGTTATGAATACATGAAGTTTCAGAAAGTAGATTTTCGAATATATTTACTTCTTTCACATTTATTATTCATAAGAAGAAAACCCTTCAAGTTATGCTTTTGGAATTTTTTTTTCCCATTCGAGTAATCTTTTGCAAATACTCTCATGCAATTTCAGTTCAAAATTCATAGTTTTGTGGTATTTACAAGACTTTTTATGTTGAAAATGTGTTTTTTGAAAATTTCATTACGCTATTTGAATGCGAAAAACTACTGAAAAACTGACTGTGGAATTCATTTTCTTGTATCAAAAAACCCCGTTACCAATTTTTAGCCAATTTCATGTCGCAAAATTTTTTTTTAGTAAGAAATTTTGAGTAGGTATGGAAATATTTCGCGATTTAAATTGTTCTCTGCTATCTCCCTTAATGCTCGGAAATATCGACTCAAAATTCATATTTATATGTAAAATGTTCCCCTGAATTCAATGGACGAGACTAGAACGTTCTATCTCTCCAATTAATCAAGTTATGAACACATGAATTTTCAGAAAGTGGAATTTTGAGTTTTTTCAAAACTTTCTCATTCTCCCTTAATGGTCAGAAATATCGACTCAAAATTCATATCTATACGTAAAATGTTTCCCTGAATCGAATTCACGAGACTAGAACGTTCTATCTCTCCAATTAGTTGAGTTAAGAATACATGAAGTTTCAGAAAGTAGATTTTCGAATGTATTTACTAATTTCACATTTATTATCCATTAGACGAAAACCCTTCAAGTTATGCTTTTGGAATTTTTTTTTCCCATTCGAGTAATCTTTTGCAAATACTCTCATGCAATTTCAGTTCAAAATTCATAGTTTTGTGGTATTTACAAGACTTTTTATGTTGAAAATGTGTTTTTTGAAAATTTCATTACGCTATTTGAATGCGAAAAACTACTGAAAAACTGACTGTGGAATTCATTTTCTTGTATCAAAAAACCCCGTTACCAATTTTTAGCCAATTTCATGTCGCAAAATTTTTTTTTAGTAAGAAATTTTGAGTAGGTATGGAAATATTTCGCGATTTAAATTGTTCTCTGCTATCTCCCTTAATGCTCGGAAATATCGACTCAAAATTCATATTTATATGTAAAATGTTCCCCTGAATTCAATGGACGAGACTAGAACGTTCTATCTCTTCAATTAATGGAGTTATGAACACATGAATTTTCAGAAAGTGGAATTTTGAGTTTTTTCAAAACTTTCTCATTTTCCCTTAATGCTCGGAAATATCGCCTCTAAATTCATATCTATACGTAAAATGATCCCCTGAATCGAATGCACGAGAGTAGAACGTTCTATCTTTCCAATTAGTTGAGTTATGAATACATGAAGTTTCAGAAAGTAGATTTTCGAATATAACTACTAATTTCACATTTATTATTCATAAGACGAAAACCCTTCAAGTTATGCTTTTGAAAATTGTTTTCCCATTCGAGTAATCTTTTGCAAATACTCTCATGAAATTTCAGTTCAAAATTTATAGTTTTGTGGTATTTACAAGACTTTTTATGTTGAAAATGTGTTTTTTCGAAAATTTCATTACACTATTTGAATGCGAAAAAATGATTGTATTGAAACTGACTGTGGCATTCATTTTCCAGTATCAAAAAACCCCCATTTACCAATTTTAGGCCAATTTCCTGTCGTAAATTTTTTTTGTAGGAAATTTTGCGATTTAAATAAATTAAAATATCCATTGTCTTGTCCTTTGCCGTAATTTGATAATACACGTCCCTTTAAGTGGCAAAAGAAGCCAACTTTAAATATTTATTATTTCAAATTATTATTATATCAAATTGTTATGGAAGGTCAATTATAAATTATAACTGACAAGTTACCAGCATACAAGGTGCTTGCAAACTCAATAGTACATTATTTGGTTGATTGAGAGTTTTGAAGTATTTTGTTAAATTTTAGAGTATAGGAGAACTTTTGTGTATACCTTATCATAATAAAATGCAGAGACAACCAAAGTCTCTGTAAAGTGTAATGTCTATGGTATTACCTTGATCTGACCACAGAAATAAATGATGTCAGTCAAAGTGGTCAATTGTCAAAATTGTCATGTCATCTAATCAATAAACTTCAAGCTCAACACCAAACACTATTATTTTGTAGCTGTATAATCTTTTGATTGTTCGAACGGTATAAATATTATAAATTTATACTCATAATGCCTCCTTTGGAGATAGCAAACAATACTGGAAACAATGAAGACCCAGGACCTATTAATCCAGTGGTGGGAATTATCTACCCTCCACCAGAGGTAAGAAGTATCCTTTTCCAAAAATTAAACAATAAGCCTGTATTCGATGTTTAAAAAATAGTAATAATAATACAGATTATGCCTTGCGTGAATATGAATTTTTCATTGATCTATTCAAATTTTTTCGTTTTGTAGTGTTTTAATAAATTGCAGTCCTGGTCTGCTGGTATTGTATTGGGTAGGTAGATTTATTTTTATAAGGAATTTTTATGTTTTTATAGTTATTTTCCTGAACAATAAAAATAAAGATATTGTTGACAAAACTGCTAGTTTTGTTGCTAGAAATGGTCCAGAATTTGAAGCTCGTATTAGACAAAATGAACTGGGTAACCCCAAGTTTAATTTCTTGAATGGTGGTGATCCATATCATGCTTATTATCAACATAAAGTAAAGGATTTCAGGGAAGGAAAAGGTAAGTGCTATCACTGTTTCAATTATATGCACAGATTTTTTAAATAAACTTAAGAGAGTAGTTCTTTCATGATGAAAATTAGCCAAATCTGAATATTTGGCTGAAAAAGCTTTGAGTATTTTGATTAAAAAGCAACGAGAGCGATACATCGATTACTGATTGATTTAAATTGTTATTATCATTTTTATTTAATAATTTCTTTTTATAATCTTAAAATGTGCTTTTAGCTCAAGAACCGGTTCCTGGACTGAGTCAAGCAATTTCAAAATTATCTGTAACTGCATCTGCACAACAAAAACAACAAGAAATTTTAAAACAAGTTGAACAACCATTTGTTCCTAAAGACCCTCCACCAGATTTTGAATTTATTGCAGATCCACCTTCAATTTCTGCATTAGATTTGTAAGTTTACATATTTACCAGCAATATTTTAGTGACTTTTATATTGTTCTAGGGATATTGTTAAACTCACCGCACAATTTGTGGCTAGAAACGGTAGGGCGTTTTTAACACAACTGATGAACAGAGAACAACGAAACTTTCAATTTGACTTTTTAAGGCCTCAACATTCTCTGTTCCAATATTTCACGAAGTTATTAGAACAGTATACAAAAGTAAGTTGTCTTGTTATGCATGCCAAAGCTACAATTGATTTCATTTTAGGTGCTAATTCCCCCGAAAAGTATGCAACAGCGTTTACGAGATGAAGCTAAGACTGCAAAAGCTGTGTTGGAATTAGTTAAATATCGTGCAGAATGGTTGAGATATCAGGAACAACAAAAGGCAAAGGAAGAAGAAATTTTAGAAAGAGAGAGGGGTAAATATAAATAAACATGAAAATTGTAAACATTGTTACTTAATTTCCGTATTGTGTTTTAGTTGCATACGCACAAATTGATTGGCATGACTTTGTTGTTGTTGAAACCGTCGATTACCAGCCATTTGAAATAGGTAACTTCCCAGCTCCAACTACACCAGAAGAAGTAGGTGCTAGAATTTTGATACAAGAAAGAATAGAAGAAGGAGAAGATATTGAAATGCAACTTGAAAGCGATGATGAAGAAGCACCAGCTGCAGTAAGAATATTTAAAATTTTATTTTGTATAGAAGTAAATACCTCGTTTTTGTAGGAAGAAGGTCTGAGTACAATGCAGGATAAAACTAATCGAAAGACTCGTGACGATAATAGAGTTCAAGATATGGAAGAAGAAAGCTCAGATGACGAAGATGAAGATACATTACCCAAAGCTCCTCCTCCACCGTCAATACAACCTCCATTACCACCGGCTCCTGACAAGGTTGTTGTTAAGAAGTATGATCCAAAACAAGGTAAAAAAATATGTCAACTGTTTTTTTGATTAAACATTACAAAAAATAATTTTCAGCTGTAAAAGTAACAAGACCGACAGTGGGTGATGACTACCTCGTTTCTCCAATCACTGGAGAGAAAATTCCAGCAAGCAAAGTACAGGAGCATATGCGTATTGGGCTTCTGGATCCTCGTTGGGTAGAACAACGCGATAAACAAATCACTGACAAAATGAACCAAGATACTGTATATGCTGCTGGAAGTGCCATTGATGCCTCATTGAAATTGCTTGCTGAAAGACGTACCGATATTTTCGGTGTGGGTGACGAAGAAACGGCTATTGGTAAGAAAATCGGCGAAGAAGATGTGAAAAAAGACGAAAAAGTAACTTGGGACGGTCATACAAGCAGTGTGGAAGCGGCAACTAGAGCGGCGAGAGCCAACATTACGTTGGAAGAACAAATTCATCAGATACACAAGGTATTTTACAAACTTTTTGTTATGAAAATTTAATTTATGCATACAACTTTGTGTAGGTGAAAGGATTACTTCCGGATGAAGAAAAAGAAAAAATCGGTCCAAAGAATATTGGTGCAAAATCTGGAAAGATCAATATACAGAGTGTTGTTACATCAAAACCATCAAATCCTCCAGTTCAGGTAAATATTTGATTAAATTATAACGGCGCGTGTGTTATTTGGTCAATTCTAATATTTCAGCCCCCAAAACCACAAGTATCTTTAATTCAAGCCCAACCAGCTCCTCCTATTCTACCGCCTCAGCCTCAAATGCTACCACAGCCTCCGATAATGATGATGCCTGCTCCACCGATGCCACCAATTAGACCTCCACCTCTCATGAGTAAGTACACTTTTACAGCTTATCTTTGGAATTAAAAACTCTTTTTTTCAGTGTCCGGTCCACCTCCAATGCCAGGTTTTTCAGTAGCACCATTGCCACCAACAATGGCTCCTGGTATTGGCATGCCTCAAATAAAACATCTTAATGATGGCCCATTAGATGACGAACCCAGTAATAAGAAATTAAGAAATGAGGACTCTCTAATTCCAGAGGAAATATTTTTGTCCAGAAATCCCGTAAGTAGACAGTAATATAGAGTAATATCGATTTATTACAAACGCTTTTATTTTGCAGAATCAAATTTCCGTTAAGGTTTCTATACCGCATATGCCAGAAAAGACCGAATGGAGGTTAACTGGAAAAATGGCCAGCTGGACGCTACCGCTTGCAGAATCTGTAGCAAATTTGAAAGCGAAGCTACAGGAGGAAACTAACATGCCGCCTGCTAAGCAGAAATTGTTTTTCGATGTAAGTACAACAATAATTGATAATTTTTTTAAGTTGACCATAAAAAATCTAAAATTATCTACGATTTCAATAAAAAATGTTTTCAAATTGATTCACGTATTTTTTTGTTTGTTCAAGGGTATGTTCTTCAAGGATTCAAACAGCTTAGCTTACTACAATGTTACATCTGGCTCAGTTATTCAGTTACAGATCAAAGAAAGAGGGGGAAGGAAAAAATAAAAATATATTTTTTGTATTTTAAAAATAAACTGTGCATACTGAAACAGGTCTAGTTCTAAAGATAAAATAAAATAGTTTGTGCAAGTAAAACAATATATAGTTTTATTTCCCGCTTTGTTTAGGATCTCCAACGGTACTACAGGAGCAATGTGAGATTAAAACGTGTAGTGGGATCTCAGAAAATTCACATCCCTAACGTTAACATGGAACCGCGCTATGCATTACAATTTTACATTTATGGTGTTTTTATTTTATTATTGAACACTTTATTACAATAATTGCTGATTTTTTACACATCACTTCATATAATTTATCACAAACGCTAAGAAACAGTTGAGTTAACCATTTTCAAGAAATATGTCTGACCAATCGCAACTATCAGACTTAGTTTTTGATGAAAAGTACTTTCCGTCACTTGTCTTATGATCGTACACACTAAATACATCAATTGGTGAGTAGGTAGGTTTTAAATCTTCATAAATACAATCTCTATTACTATAATCTAAATTTAAACTAGCATATTTTGAAAACTTTTCAGGTTCAAATAATCTAGGTTTTAAATCAAAAGTTTCTTCCAAAAATTGTAAAACAGAACTAAATGTTTTTAAATTATTAAAATATTGTCTCTTCTTTCTGGATAATACCTTTTCTAACATAAAAACTAAGTGGTGATGGAAACACTGGTATATTAAGTTAGGAGGTCTTTCTGGAATTGTATTAATTGGACTCTCTTGTTCTTTATTGTAACTATCTAATGAGATGGTACTATTATAACAAATGTCTAACCAGTTTTGTATACATTCTTTTGTTGTAACAGGACTATTAGTAAACAAAGTAGGGTTTGTTAAAATTCCATTAGCAACCATAATGCCATTACATCCTGTATCCTCTTGCAGCTTAAAACAATCCTCTAATGTTGTTACACCACCATTGCCTATTACAGGTATATCACAGTTTTCTGTTATTAGTTTTAAAGCATCTTTGTTAATTTCTCCCACATTCTGATAAGGATAGCGGGCATGTACTGTTAAAAAACTAACATCACATTTTTCTAATTGCCTGCATATTTCTATAGTTTCTTTTAAATTATATAACAGTCTCATTTTAACACTAACTGTAAATGGTTTAGAAATTCGGTTTCTGCATTGTCTGACAACGTCATAAAGTAATTCTGGTTTTTTCAACATTTCACATCCCAGCTCTTGATCCTTTGCCCATTTTTGGGGGCAGCCACAATTTAAATCTACTCCATTACAAAAAGGAGATGCCAAGTAAGCAGCTCCAACAAAATCGTGTACAGTATTAGCTGCGAATTGAATAATTAGGGGAGTATCCATTGAGTTTGTAGTAAATTCATTTCGTCTGGCCTTTTCACTTTGACAAAATGAATCTGCTAGGATCATAGGGGTAAATGTTAAGTCACAATCATACAGTTTTACTAAGTTTCTGAACTGAATTTTGCTGTAACGTACCATGGGAGCACATATTTTTACCAGGCTCTTATCTCGAAATATATCTAATATATTTTTGTCATTTTTAACTGCCATTTTTGTTAAAATTTCTGCTATAATTCTTTATTTTCATTGAAGATGTTATAAGCAAATTAAAATAGGTTATGTTTTATAAATAAACTGTCATTCAGTCATTCTTGCTCAAAAAGAAAGAAGAAGTTTTGGTGTATGCTCTAGCCTACAGCATATGCAATATATTATACACCATCTATAAAATAAATGTTCTTGCAGATGTAGAGAATATAATACTCAAGTATAGCGCCGCTACCAAGTGGGGCAACTGTTTGATCAGTTTTTAATACTTAAATTTAAGGGATCGAATTCGAAATAAAATTAATTAGTTTTACATTCTTCTTAAATAATTAATAAGAATAGAATACCTATGTATACTTTTTGGATAGTCTGAACTGTTATACCAACAAGGAAACAAGTTGTGTCCAGGTCCAATTAGTAGTAGGATAACGAATTTAAATTATGTGTAGAGAACTCTAGCATTCAAACCCAAAATTTAGTACTAAGTGCTAATACAAAACTCATGGCAATGTAGCAAAGTACTTAAGTCAAATTCAATATTCTTATCCAATATAGTACTTCATTTTTGATCTTAAATATTCCATGGCTACTTGGTTAATTTGAGTACGTAAGAAATCTTGAAAATTGACATTTATTGACTTAATATGTGAGCTACCCTGTTTAATTGAATCTAAGAACATATATGTGCGCCAACTCGTTTTTCCCATCATTATTGGAACGTTGTCAAACTAATTTCTTGAAAGTGCTAATGCCAAACAAGATAAAACCGGTACACATTATATTTTTAGCACATTCACAAACTCTTATTAAAAAAAGGCTACACGCGAACTACACGAGCCTAGATTGGGTGGGGACATATAACAGTTCATTTAATAGAGCTTTTATACCTAAAAAGCTTCACATCCATACACACGCGTTTTTTTACTTTTGACATAGTGATACGAATACGAAATTTTTGAAAACTTTTTCGAGCTAATAACTTTTTACACTTTTTCGAGTTTAAATGTGAGTGATGATCAAGTCTGCTAGTAAAGATGTAAAGGCTGCAGTTGCATGGGCCGGTTCAGACATTATTATTAAAATTTTTGCTCCAGATCCTGCAAATTACATAGACGATGGTCAGTGAGTTGAGCATGTAAGCATTTATAATGCATTTTTTGTTTTATTATTATATTTTTTTATCAAATTATTTTTATAAAGTCCCATTTTGTACATGAATAGTTTATTTTATTGTAATTTGTGTGCCCTTTCAAGGACACAAAATAACATAGATGTTTATATTATTTATTATTATCAAAATATATGCCTTCACTATAAAAATTATTCAATAGGCAAGCCAAAGTAAACATAATTTCCATAACTTATTTATTAGATAAACAAATAACGTACATTTTATTTCTTATCTTGTAGAACTTACATATATAGTTATTGCCAAACAATATAAAATTATCCAGGGATGGGATTTTCTAAAAAGAAACAGGATCGCCTTGAGGTCAGTTGGTACCTTAGGCATATTTTTTTGTCAAACGTTACTAAAAATTGTTTTATACGATAATATAGTTATTTAATCAAACCTTTAGGTACTTGGAAAACAATAAACGTTTAAATCCTAATGATAATAAAAATGATTGAAATATTGTTATTTATTGATTTAGTTTGATAATTTCTTGTAATGTTGATATGAAATTGTTTGAACCATTGAGGCCCGGTTTATCAATAGCAATTTATCCGTTAGCTAATGCCTAACTATCAGTTATTTTGGAAAGGTCGGTTTATCAACAACGGGATAACTTTATCCGGCAGATAAAATGTCAAATATTTATCTGTCAGTTTCAACTGGCGGATGGTGGGTATCTGGAGTTTGAGGTCTATTACATAACCTCACTTTATTCGGTAGATTTATTTGGATTTCGTTGTGCTGTGGTGTCAAATTTACTTGGGTTTAGAGCAAAGTAAAAAATGGAAAGTACTAGTACTACTAAGAAGAGAGCAATTTCATAGCAGAGGAGAGAATTTGCTTTTAAAAATTGCAAACACTTGTTCTGCAAACTGATTCGTTATATAACTCTTCATATTCATTATGTGTATTTATTAATATAATCATTCTGGAAATTCATATTTATCAACAACCAAAAACTCATCAAGAAAGAAAAATAAAAACACATAAGCCTTATTTGGATAAACATTCACCAATAACCTAACAAAAATATCAATTGATGTGACATGACCTTGTTCTTGTAACAACCAATGAGATTGCTTACATTCATTCGTCAGCATTGCCAACTTTCATTATCTGTTAGTTAACAGACTAGAGAATAAAAACGAGTTGAGAAACCGCTTCCAAATAAACTGGAACTTTATCTGCTAGTTACTTTTATCCCACGGATACTTAACTGATGGATAATATTGGCTATTGATAAACTGGGCCTCAAAATGATCTCCCAGATAAATAATTTTAAGAACCGAAATTGATAAGTTAGGAAAACTATCTATTATTATCGGTCAGCTATTTTATTTTTATTCTATAAGTAGACATATGTTGTGTTCTTTTTACAGTATTCTGTTCAGCTCTGTTGAGATAATTTTCAACCTGAGCGGGTGACCAAAGTGAGCAGGAAATCCTAAAAAGAATGCGCAAAAATAATAAGTGGAGGAAAGAGGAAAGTGTATTATAAAATGGTGATGAAATTATTGGTGTTTGCATATAAGTGCTAACACATTTTGAAAATAAATCAAGTTCTGGTTGTTTTCCTTAATGGTTTAAGGCATAGAGAAATGTTATATTATTTTGTCTATGGTTTGAGGTTATGATCAACTGAACAGAGCAAGTAATCAGAACCTAGCTCCCTCTAGAGGTAGTGCAGTTAGGAGCAAGGGGGGAAGCGATAGTTCAGCTCTGTTCAAAACGAGCGCTTAAAATGAATACGCAAAATCATTTTAGTGAACAGAGCAACTGAATTGCTCGAGCAAATTCTGTAAAAAGAACACACCAATATAAAGCGCTAGAGATCTATGGTGATCTGTGGGTAGTCCCGTTAAGGTAAGTTCATCACGAATCACGAAGTCTTAAAAGTTATATACCATTTTATACGAAATTCGTAGACGTTTTGGGTAAGAGTTCCTCTACATTTGATACTGAAAATACGAACATAAATCGTAAGAAATAACAGACACAAAATTTATTTAAAAAGTTATATGATCAAAACATTATATTACCTACTTACATTAAACTCTTTAGACGTCATCGCACATAAAAAAAATATAACAAAAGTAAACAAAATTACCTGTGCAAAACTACCAAAGATTATGTACACGGAAAACCACTAAAATGATTAAAATGGGTGAATTATAACCTAAAAATTAAAAGCAAACTGGTCACGAATATCGGAAAATCTTAAAATGGACACATGTTTCCCGCCAACCAGATTTTAAATCTTAAACTATGCAACTGTCAAGTTTCCCGCCAATTAATTTGACTAATTACGTTAGAGATCGTGTTTCGTGATTCGTTGCTATACGAACTTACCTTTACTTTCCTTATTTGGCACCCGCTGGTTACGCAGCTACCACGAGGTTTTTTTGACCAGGTGCTTGCTGTATTTCTGCGGATATCTGATGTTTTGTTTGAATCCACCGAGATGTACACCCAGACCCATTAAAGATTGAAAAAATTCAATTTTTCAAAGACTGAAATTGAGAAAAAAACCGTTGAATCGAATATATTTGTAAGAATATTCGAGTGACACCTTGTACACTCACACCTTCAAATATATTGATCACCGAGATGTTGTTTCTGATTTACGGTATGTTGACACGTTATGGCCGTAACGTAAGTCAATGATATAAAAGTTTTTGATATTTCCTTTGGTAAATTAAGGTTAAGGACACGTGTAAACACCAAGGTCTTTTCAAGATATACATACCTATAACTAGATATTGTCTAATATTGTTCGGGATTCCACATATTTCCGTTATTATTACGTTAATTTTTAAAGCTTTACGGTCTTTAATTATGTCTGAGTGCCATAAGCAACTGAACTGAGCAGTTTCATTTTGGATTTTATTAATATTATAATTCAATAAGATGACTAACTCATTAATGAAATTATCAGCGATGTGTTTATGGATAACTGAAAACTGGAGTGGTGTCAAATGACATTTAGGGAATCCCCGCATAAACATTCAAACAACAAAAGCGAAATGTTTTCGGTACACTTTTTAAGCCATTTTTCTCTGAACTTGACCACACAAACCGGGTTAACTGTAAGTTAACCTCAATATTCCAAACTTTGACATAACTGCATAAAATGGGCAAAGTTAGTGAACCTATGTGCATGAAATGTGAACTCTATCATGAAACACCCACTCACATACTCTGCTTGTGCGAGAATTTACATGGAATCAGACGGAAGCACTTTGGCTAGGAAATAATACAACCACTGAAAATCCCTCCAGTCAAACTAGGGGCCTACATAGAAGACACAAAGGTTCTGGAATGGAAAAGGTACAAAGATTCAGCTCAATTGCTTGGGCTGTAATTGGGGTTTTTTTGGGACTGTTTTCCCCGGGTTTGGAAGGGAGAGTTTGCCTTACAAGTGTTTGATGGTTCACATCGTAGCGTAACTCATAAAGATCTATAATTCTTAAGCAATGGCCCAAAATTTGCAATAAAAAATCCTGAAAAAAGTATTTATAAACACACTAGACAGTTTTTATTGTACTTCGTTGCCAAAAACGCGTTTTGTGAGACAGTGCGTGGAAAATTACATCCTTAAAAATATTTTTGTTTTATTTTTAGTTCGGCCAGGAAATATTACAGTTGCATATTTACATGACAGTTTTGTTAGTAAACATTAGAAAACGTAATACCGATTGAAAATAACGACACAATGTAACTGCGTAGAATATTCTACACACAGAAAACAATATGTTTAAAAAATATATTTCAGATAAATTATACGGGGTTGGGATAAAGTATGGAACCAAGTGAATATCTTTTAAACGAAAAGAACGATATTTATGAAAATTTGCAGGTAAGCGCAATGGAACATACATTCTACTATTTTAGAATAATGAGAAAAAAAATAACTTCAAATGTTCAAAATGCTCGCCGTTTACTTGCTGACAATATGCCATCCTATTAACAAATTCTTGAGTCACTCTTTCCAAGACTTCTCCACGTATTAGTTCACATTCATCAATAATTCTTTGTCTCAATTCCTGTAAGTTTGTTGGTCGTGTAACGTAAACACGTGATTTTAGATAACCCAAAGAAAAAAATCTAAGAATCCTCTACGTCCAATCCATCGATTTGGAAAATTCGCATCCAGAAAATCCCTAACCCGTCTATCATAGTGAGGAGGTGCTCCATCTTGTTGAAACCAAGCACTTTGTGGTAATTGCCTATTATGTTGAAGTGCAGGAATAATTTCGTTATTTAGTAGATCCAAATACTTGTCACCATTCAAGTTTCCGTCGATAAAAAATGGGCCTGTAAGCCTATTTTCGACAATTCCCATCCAAACATTTTAACTTCTGTGGATGCTGGGTATGTGCTTCATGAATCCAATGAGGATTCTCATTTGACCAATACCTTGAGTTATGGCGAGTAACTGTTCCATTTAAACAAAAAGTTGCATCATCGGAAAAAACTATGTTAGAAGCAAAATTGTCGTCGACATTACAGATGGCCATTAGCCGTTCGCAAAATTCCAGCCGTCGGTCAAAATCATCGTTTGACAATTCTTGAACTAACTGTACCTCATACGGATGATACTTTTCACTTTTTAATATGTTTCCTACTGAACGTCGACTGATACCATGGTTTAGTGCCAAATTTGTGGTGGAAGTATCGATTGCAATATTTTGTTTAACAGTTTCGGTCGTTGCAGTCTGCGGTCTTCCAGGTTTTAGCAAATTTCTTACCATCCCAGTTGTATTAAAACGTTGTAATGTTTTAGTTACTGTTGAGCGTTATATTATTAAAAATATGACACACTTCTTCAAGAGTTCTAACATGATCACCATAACCGATCATCATTAAAATTTCAATACGCTCTTTTTCACTTAATTGAACCATTCTAAATTGTAATATTATTGGTGGCCTTTACTGAAATCGTAAAGGATCCATTTTGACTACGTAAAGAATGTGGGTACACAAAGAAAAATATTGTGTAATTTTACTATTTATTCTGATCTACAGAGAATATATTTTCCTAAACACTTAATAATGGTATATTTAAAGATCCAAATACATAACTTGAGTAGCTGATATAGCCCCGAAAAAGGCTAGCATACTGGCTACACTAACAACAGCTGTCGTGGTACCAGTAACGGAAACAATAGTACCCATACACATACTAAGAATGAATTGCGCTAAGAATACCATACTAGATACTAGTGCAACGTCAGTACCTAAGCCTCTAATTTGGGTTGATATTTTTTCTTCTCCTTCTCTTGTTATTTCAAACTAAAACAAACATAATTTAAAAAGTATTTCAATTAATACTGAATGGAGTACACCAACACTTTTAGCGAGTTTTGGTCACTAATCTTTTTCAAATCCTGCGATTTTAGCTTCAGTCTCTGAAGAAGAAACTTGGTTATTGAAACGAGCCTAAAGTTTCGTCCCCACCGAGTCGACACTGTCGATCGACAATGTGTACGTTGAAATCGACGGTAACGATCGACAAAATAAACCGATCGACATGTCGAATTGTTTTCATGAACAAGTCAAAGTCATAGCTTTTATTGAGGCATACAAATTAAAATCAAATCTATGGGATTCCAAAACTAATAATTATAAAAACAGAAACATGAGGTACGATGCCCTTATGGAAATTGCTAATGAATCTTCGTCAGACATGTTGATTAGTCCGATCGACATCATTTCTGCCAACTCTGGTGTGGATGGATGCAGTTTTGTCGACTTGTTGATCGACCATGTCGATCGACAGAGTCGACTTGGTGAGGACGCAGCTTCAGTGAGAAAAGTATTGGTGTAATGGAAGTGTAAACTGTGCTCAGGATCGGGTATCGTCAGCGGTTCCAGAATTCTCGAATCTTTGAATTAAAGTTGTGTTAATAAATGAGACGAAAGTGGAGGTTTCATTTTGTCTCTAACATACTTACTGTGCCTCTTGCGTGATAATGTGCTATAATCAAGTACGGCATGGTAAAAAGTGTTGAATACATAACGCCAGCCGTCCAACTGAAGAGAATAACACCAACTTTGTGCTTTGTAATTGCCATTAGACACATCCCTGTTGAGTAAACAAGCAGTCCTCCTACATATACGTTTTTTGCCCTGAAACAAAAAGGACTATTCATTAAAATTTCATATTATACTTCTCATGCCGTTACGAATATTTTTTTTCGCTTCTATGCACGGTAGTAGTATTATCAATTGCCCCTATTTACAAGTTTCGCGTTCGCACTAGACTATTGTGGTCTTCAAAATTTAGATTACATTCAATCAGATGGCAGAACCTTTTATGTAACTTTATCGCCTAGAACAAGAAATCGCACAATCGCTAGGCAGTTTCACTAACATAGGATGTGTCTGCAGTTTCCTCCTCTAGGTGATATGTTTGTATGTATGTTGGGGTGACCTAAAAGATCTATTGTACCCCCTTACTTCAACTTAGTTCATGTGGAACGTCTCAGAGACTAGTAGCTCCTTTAGTCCTATTTACCTGAGGAATTTTAGGATATCTGCAGGCTTCAGCTTAGGTAAATCACCCTCACCAATCTAATAATATACAAGGTGCTGTGCCCTAGGATTCTGATTGCGGTGCACATGGCCACGTCTGTCAATCACGTTAGCTTTGCGTGTCTGTTAAGCTGACAGCGCCCTGTTAACATACATACTACGGCTTTGACAGTTTAAGTGAGATTACCTACCCTCTACTCTAGAGATTTCCTGTGTATGAAATAGAAGTAGAAGTAGCTTGTACCAAATAAATTTGTACCAAATAAATTTCAATCAGTCATAAAAGCGATTTCCTGCATTTGCCGTTTTATTTTTAACACCTAAATTGTTACTTTAGTTTAATTATAATTTTCCTCACCCAAAAAAAGTAATCAGTCTTTCGATTTTTGTGGAATAGCAAGCGCAAGATAAAGAATACATGGACATTCCCCAGCATCCAAATCTTACTCCCGACTCGTACAATTCTCTGGACAAGCTTCCAACGATTGCCTAAAAATATATACATAAGATTATAAGTTATTAACTTAAGATCTTTTGGACATGTCATTCTATTTTAAGTTTTCCTTTATAATTTTTTACCGTTGGATTCCCGTTGAAAACAGCTTCTCCAACGAAATCAGTGAAATACAAGGAATAGCACACGTGAGCCATCCAGCAAAACAAATTCGTCAAACATAGTATTCTTATAGAATGAGGCATGTAGATGATACTCTGTAAATAAAGATACAAAGAAGCATTCGGGTCTGGAACTATACTTTTTTTGGGAGCTTCTGGAACACCAGCAGTTAAATCTTCAATTGGAGAATATTCGTTTTCATCTTTCTAAAAACAAATTAAAATTAATAATACTAAACAAAATCTCAATTGAAACAATTGTCTACATTAATGTTAACGTCTATACTGTTTTCGATGGTTCCATATGATTGCGCTTCCTCGGGGCCGATAATATTTTCTTCATTTTCATAATTCTGGTAGTTTTGGAAACCGGTGCCGCTAAGTTCCAGCATTGCCAAAGGCATTTCTTGAAAACTTGTTATTGTATAACCCACACATATAACAAATATAAATGTTATTAGCGTGAAAACAGCTCGTACGTGACCACCAAGGAGTTCTCCTAAAAATATATTTATAATTTGAGTAAAAATATTTGAGCTGACTCGGTATTGTTCACCTATGAATGTTACGTCCCAGTTGATTCCTCCTAAAGCGTATCCAAAGAATCCACCCAGGCCTGCCATAACAGTGAAAGTACTTAAGCCACGTGCATGATCCTCTTTAATGAAAAAGAAAGTTTTAACTTTATCGAGTTGCTAAAATTGGTTAAGGAGTGTAATCCCCTGTATTTTATAAATCAAGTTTTTGGGGAGGTTTAAGCATTTTTTGGAGAGATTTAAGAATATTTGGGGAGGTTAAGCATTTTTTGGGCGCCGTTCGTAAACAATGGGATTGAAAATCTTTCGTTTAAGCTTTTTTGGGGAGGTTTAAGAATTTTTTGGGGATGTTTAAGCATTTTTTGGGGATGTTAAGGAGCACTTTTAGTGGAGGTTAAGAAGCATTTTTTGGGGAGGTTAAGCATTTTTTGGGGCGGTTAAGAAGCATTTATGGGAGGTTAGGAAGCATTTTTTGGGCGCCGTTCGTCAACAACGGGATTCAAAATCTTTTCTCAAAATAATGATAGTCTTTGTGAGTTAAACAAATTTAGTATTAATAAATACTCACCTGGTACAGTGACATCCAAAAGGTAAGCTCTGGCAAGCATCAGCGTCAAAATCCAAAAAACCGTTCCCAGTATGGTAAAAAACACACCCCAAGGGGTGATTTTTGCATTTTTGGGGAGGTCAAGAAGCATTTTTTGGAGAAATTAAGCATTTTTTGAGGCGATTAAGAAGCATTTTTGGGGAGGTTCGAAAGCGTTTTTTGGGCGCCGCTCGTCAACAATGGGATTGAAAATCTTTCGTTTAAGCTTTTTTGGGGAGGTTTAAGAATTTTTTGGGGATGTTTAAGCATTTTTTGGGAGGTTAAGAATCATTTTTGGGGAGGTTTAAGCATTTTTTGAGGAGGTTAAGAAGCATTTTTTGGGCGCCGTTCGTCAACAACGGAATTCAAAATCTTTTCTCAAAATATTTGTGGGTTTAACAAATTTAGTATTAATAAATACTTACCTGGTACAGTGACATCCAAAAGGTAAGCTCTGGCAGGACTCTGGCAAGCATCAGCGTCGAAATCCAAAAAACCGTTCCCAGTATGGTAAAAAACACACCCCAAGGGGTGATTTTTGCATTTTTGGGGAGGTTAAGAAGCATTTTTTGGAGAAATTAAGCATTTTTTGAGGCGATTAAGAAGCATTTTTGGGGAGATTAGAAAGCATTTTTTGGGCGCCGCTCGTCAACAATGGAATTGAAAATCTTTCGTTTAAGCTTTTTTGGGGAGGTTTAAGAATTTTTTGGGGATGTTTCAGCATTTTTTGGGAGGTTAAGAATCATTTTTGGGAGGTTTAAGCATTTTTTGAGGAGGTTAAGAAGCATTTTTGGGGCGCCGTTCGTCAACAACGGGATTCAAAATCTTTTCTCAAAATAATGATAGTATTTGTGGGTTTAACAAATTTAGTATTAATAAATACTCACCAGGTACAGTGACATCCAATAGGTAAGCTCTGGCAGGACTCTGGCAAGCATCAGCGTCGAAATCCAAAAGAACCGTTCCCAGTATGGTAAAAAACACACCCCAAGGGTGAGAATTGTTATAAGGTATAAACAAATCATTATTTAAATAATCTTGATCCCCGTTAGTTACATTGCTACTAACATGTGAACCATTTAGAAGACTTGAAAAGCTTTTAGATACTCCTGATGCACTTGTTCTGTGAGAAGATATTTGATGATAACTTATATTCGGAGGCTTTTGATCTCCCATAGTATATCCGAAATGTTCACCGTTAGGTACTAAAATTAGTCCTATAAATAAATGAAACCTAATTAATGTACAAACTTGTTCGATCCTACTGAGTTTTTCTATAAAATCATTATCATGTCGAGCAAGTAAATAAATGGGATTCCATATAATTTTATTAACTTCCGTTCGAATTAAACTGACACACTGAAAATTTCATTTGGAGATAAAAACGCCATGGAATACGAAATCAGTCAATAAAATGGGATTTCAGAAAATACAGGCGCTTATATGATGTTGTAGAAACATTCGAATTGAAAACAAAATAGTTCAATAAGTTTAGTGGATTTAAAAGGATAAGCAACAAATTTTTATATCTAATATCATCGGAATAGTTAAAGGACCTCTAAATTGAAGTTCTTATTCATATTTTTTAAACAAAAAATTAGATCTCGGTGAGATTGAGTTTTTTACCATTATACGTAGTACTTATTTTGACCTGTTTCAAAACGACGAAGAAGAAGATTTGTAGGCGAATCTTCTTGTTTGTATATCAACGAAAACGATCGAAAATTTGCAGTTTATTCACTTACCTATCAAAACTCCAACAGACATTAAAAAAATAAAAGGTCTTCTTCTTCCAAAGCTTGAATGACATCTGTCACTCAATGATCCTAAAATTGGTGTTATGAAAAAACCAATTAGAGGAGATAGCGCCCATACCAGTGTCATATGTTTGTGCTCCACGCCAATTTTAAGAAGAGTTGGTGAAACAAATGCCGTTTCGGCAGCGTAGGAAAATTCAATACCCATTACGGCTGCGGAAACTCGTACCAGCTCTTTCCTTGTCTTCTTTCTAGAAGAATGGGGTTAATATTAACACCATTATTGAAAGACAGGATAGAGCAAGAAAAAGACATGGTGAAGATATAAAAAATAAAAGAAAACTGTAAGAATTTAAAGCAGGATCAGAATGGAAACTCGGAAAGATTGGATACAAAGAAAGATAGAAATGGTTATCTAAAAATGATAGTACAGGTATTAAAAATGTTTTGAAGAAGGAAGAATAGTTTTAAATTACAGCAAAAGATATGAATTCAATAGATAACTATAGAGAAAGAATTGGAAAAGAAGATAATTAAAGCACGATGCAAAAAAGAGTGTTGGAAACACAGAAATAAAGATGTAATTAACCAGAATGTTGAAGATGTAGGCAGATGATAGTGACGAAATAATTGAAAAAGTCAAAAATGGACTCTGATGGCGTTGAAAATACTGAACGAAATAGGTACAGAAGGAAATTAATGTTTTTAAAAGAGTATGTAGAATAGATACCTCAGAGTTAGAATGTTAAAATAGATAAACGACTAGTATACAGTTGAATAAAAATTGAGTTTGTAACGACATACATTTTTAGCCGGAAAGAAAAAAGTTTTTCACTAAAAAATTTAGAAAAATACGCACCTATAAATATGCGAATAATCGCTCTCTCCATCGCCAGCTTGTTTGGTGAAAAAACATCTTTCCTTTATCCAGCCTATCACTCCTTGTGGATTATTTTCCTTCCATGCAACATACTTTTCCCTAACATTATCTCTAGCTGTATGAATCCTTCCTACGAACCCTTGATATTCGTACAACTTTCCCGACATGATTTTCCACTACTTTTTATACAGAATTTTCACGCTTCTTGAACACTGCATTCTGTTTTAGAAACATATTCACAACCACTTGATGATTCTTATTGTTTGCCTACGACAATACTGAAAAACTCATTAAGGAGCGAAACATCCTGATTGTCTTGCGCCGCAGTTGCAGGACAATTTCCACGAAGACGGATTTTTATATTGATACAAACACTGAGAAAACTTTTCAGTTCAAAAATTGTAATGATTTTGCATGAGATATGGAAAATGTGTTTAATAAACGGATAATTTACTGTTTGGACTCAGTGGAATCTACTAATATTATTATTTTGAGCGAGGCTGAGGGTTTCTGAGTGGTTTGAGAGTTCGGGGTTGGTGGTTGTTTCGTTATTTTTAATATCGAAATAATTATTATTATCAAACTTGTACCACTAGCACTGTTCAGAGTGTTCAGGTCTAAGACATTCGTCAAAATTTACGGCAAACCTAATCAGCAAAGGTAGGAAAACTGCCAAAACCTGTAACGATAAATTTAACGCTGGTCGCTATTTATTTTTTAGTTCGAAATGGACTGTTAACACGGTTTAAGATCATTTTAAGAGAAACTTGACAAACCGAGACGGGACAAGACAAATGGAAAACGCCAAAAATCTTCATTTTGATGTTATTGTCATTTCAATATATGAATAAAGCCGACTATATACCAAACTGGCCGAAACAAGTGATAAACCAATCGTTATAGGTTTTCTATTCCAGCTGGTGCGGTCCGAAAGTTGAAGAATTGTCTATAGAATATGGACGTAGATGAATTCGAAGACATAGGTTTGGAATAGCAATAGTGATGAGCATAATTAGAGTAGCAAAACCAAAACCAAGACTAAACGAAAAAAAACAAGACCAAAACTATCCGAGTTTTGGTCTTGTTCTTGCTTTGCTCATCACTATACAAGCCGTACAATGTTCGAAATTATCAGTACAGTGTTCCCAAAAGTCAGCGATCTGGCTTTTCAACAGAAATTTTTTTTCATGTTTTTGTGTTCACTTCTCATTAAAATAATATTGATAGAAACAAGGCTTAGTCCAATGATGCAAATATAAAATAACGTATAGGATCTTTACAGACTGAAAATAATTATCAAAGAAACAATTCAATTATTTTGGAGTTAGGGTTACTGGAAAAATCAAGGAAGCCGTTGAAGAGGCTTAAGCCAATTAGGTTGAGCTTACCTCGCGAAAAAGCGAACAGCTTATCTTTTAGATTGTCAGTTAATCCGTATTGACAAATGAGAAAGTTGATGTAATCGAAGCAGTTGATTATTTTTATTTTCATTGTTACAGTTTTAACTGTCTTGAATCGTTATTTTGATATATTTGACTAAAAAGGTCAACAATTTTTCGAGCAGCATAATTGTTTTAAGACAGTGCTGGATCTGCACTTTCAATGTTTTATTCAAGTTAAAATTTTATTATATGTATATGCATTGTTAGTTAAGATTTTTTTATTTGTAACGTAAACTATAGCAAATTTGAAGATAACTGGTAGCTTAAAAGTAACTTGATTTTCTTAATATATATTTTAATACAAGAAACATCTCCAAGTCCGTCAGTCTTTCGTTTTGTCTGCGCACTCCAATTCTTTTGAGGTAGTCTTTCATCTCTTTCCATCAAGTATTCCTTGGTTTACCTCTTCTTCTTGTACCACTAGGGTTCCGGTCTAATATAAAATAAACTACATCTCTCCACACATGTCCCAACCTCCGAACAATTATCTGATGGCAACATAAACAATGTCAAAGTTTATTTATTCTGCTGAATTCCACAGAACTTGCCATGTCGTGTTATTTAAATGTGATAGTCATCCAATGATTTGCATTTTTGTGATTTCTCTTAATTATTTTCCTGTGGAAAAATTAGAACACTCGTTTCTAAGTAATCTGTTTCAATAAATAGCATGAGCGAGAGTGGTTTTAAAAATCCGAGTCGAAGACGAGGATTTTTCCACTTTCGGAAAAATTAAATGCACTAGGGATATTACCCCCGATTATTTACATTTTTTGTTAGCTGTTTGTTTCGATTTTTACGAAGTTATGGCTGTTGTGATATTCCGGAGAAATTTTAATTTATTTATTACTTAAATTCAAGAGCTCAAATGTGGTTTTACGAAATCCAAACCAAAGGGTTTTGCTTTGAGTTTTATTGAACCCTTTGGTTTGTATTACTTGAATCATTAAAAAGAAAACCACCACCTCAGTTCTGCGAAATCAGACAACCTGGGACATGCCACAAGATGGTATGATGAAAAAGTATAACTTTTCAAAGAACTTCGTTACGGAATTAAACAACAAGAAGGAATTGGATCCAAATACCATTACCAGATTTGGAAAGAATGCCATTAAAGGATACACAGACGGCTCAAAAGCAATAGAAGGAACTGGGATAGGAGTGTACGGGCCAGGAACCAAACACTCTGAAACCTTGGGAAAAACCCCAAGTATCTTTCAAGCGGAAATTCACGCAATAAGAAGGTGTGCCCAGTTCAATATTGACAAAGGATATAGAAGGCAAAGGATTATCATAATGTCTGATAGTCAAGCAGCCATTAGATCGCTGAGTTCTTGTGTAAACAGTTCCAAAATGGTGTGGGAATGCCTAGGTAAACTTAATGAACTAGGCGAGAACAATATAGTCACCTTACTGTGGAATCCAGGACACACTGGAATAGAAGGAAACGAAATACCAGATGAACTAGCGAAGAGGGGGACTGAAATACCCTTTTGGGGGCCGGAACCCTTTTGTGGAATCAGCTCCAATGTAATATTGGAAGAAATAGGTAAAGCCGAAAAAAAGAGAAGATCTGACCATTGGAAAGATCTAGTAGAGCTTAGGCAATCTCAGATTCTTCTGGGTGACTACAACCTGTTGAGATCAAATAAGTCAAAGTAAAACTGCACAAGAGTTTTAACAGGAATCCTAACGGGACATTGTCGCCTGAATGGGCTTCTTAAAAAGCTCAAACTAGTGGAGGAAGAAGATTGTAGATTTTGTGGAATGGACGAAGAAACCTCCATCTATATACTTGCGTACTGCACAGCAATTCAGAATCCTAGGGCCTAGGGTACCTGGGAGACTACTGGATAGAAGAGGCACCGTTAAGTTGAAGCCTGCAGATATCCTAAAATTCCTCCGGGAAATAGGACTAAAGGAGCTGAGACTCTCCTCAGAAACTAAGTAGAAGTAAGGGAGCACAATAGATCTTTTAGGTCTCAGTGAATGATACCCCAAAATATAGACATACATACCTACTTAAATCATATTTAGGTGTACAAGTGAATCGTTGTGTAGGTACTATGAAAAAAAAAAGAATATGTGATGTTTACATATAGTTCTAAAATTACCAGTGTCGCATAATTTGATATATTGATTACCATCTACCCATTCTAATTAGAATATAAATTTATATCACTAACAGAAAATAAACAATGTGTAACTATACATGTTTATAATTAAATATCGACAGTGTCATTGGAATCAGCGACATTTGCTGTGTGTATTACTATCCTTGTTTTGGAATGAGCGAATCGATATTGATGTTGGTTACAAACAAAGTGTGTTGTCCAGTATAGCAGGTTATTTATCTAATCCGTTTAATGATCGAAAGTCCCAACAAGGGATCTAGCTCTTTGTTGTTTAATTTTTTTTTACTATTTACGTTTTAATTCAGTTACTTAAACTATAAAAAATATTTTAACTCCGTACCTGTCGTTGCATAAAGAATTAATTTGCAAAGTGCTGGACGTCTTTATGAACGTTATTGACACTTTGGAAATTTCTTATAAGCAAATGAAGCAGCGGTGAAAAATGACCTTGACATCCTGAAATAAATTTAAAGCATTCAATAAAGACCTCAATATTTTATTGTTCCTTATACAAGGCCCATATGTGGCTCAGGTATTCTGCCCTAAAAGTTTTGATTTGCTTGACGTAGGTGACACTTTTTTTTATGTTGTAGGCGCCATAAGAAGGTTGAATATTAATTTGGATAATCGGTTGACTTATGAAAATATTAGATACGTGAAAAGATTGTTTAAATAGTAAGATCAATTTGCAGTGTTTTCGTATTTTATGGTGTATTAGAATATTAAATAGAAAGTTTTATAAAAATAAAGAAAAAGTAATCCCCTGATGAAACTGTACATCTGTCAGATTCTCTTTGTTTATTAAATTAATCATATTACAAATACAGGGTTAGTTTAAAGTACGGAAATCTCTGAAAATCTTACAAAGGGAAAAAAGAAGATTTTAATAGGTGTTGCAAGGTTGCATATATTTATATTACAACAAAACTTATAGGGTGGTCGTGAAAAGCGTTTAAATTTTATGAATCTTTTCGACTTCTAGATTAACATGTATTGATTTTTTTATAATAGTATATAGTTATAAAACATAAATATCTTATTCCCGGAAATCAACAAATAATAGGTATTGATGTACCAAGGACGAAAAACTGTCAAGTAAGATGTTATTTTTTGTACGGTAGATGAAACATTTTTTTTCACAGCTGCTGCACGCTTTCCACGAAATAATCTGAAGGCTTTCAAGGTTTTACTGTTTTAAAAATTAACCGATAAGGCGTAGTTTAATGTTTCAATTGAAATGACATCAATCACACAGTTGAAAATGAAAATACTACTTCGATTAAATTCATGTTTTACGACCATTTAATTATAGTTCCAGTATTGTCGGCGAATCAAGGTCACTGGTAGTTTTTTGTTGTTTTGTATATTCTTTATTTTGTAAATAGTGACAAACTTTATGAATAAAATTATTTAAAAAGAAGATCCTAAACTTCCATACCGCTCGACTACGGAGACAATATTTTTTTTATCCGTTCATGCAAAAGACAAAACGTTATTGAACTCTATTTAGTGGAAAAACTAGTTATTAATTGCTCTAGTGCTATAAAAACTTAATTCCACTCATCTATCATTTTACTACAGCGTTTTATCATGATGACAAACATAAACATTCAAATCGACGCCATTTTTAATCCATTTAGAGCGACCTAAATAAGATATTTATTGGTTTTTGCATGAATGTAGAAAAAATATTGTATGCAACTCGTGCAAAAAGTGTTGACCAGCTTGGCATAACGGCCTCGTTGGACAATTTCACGTCGCATGCAATAAACACTTACTTTTTACACTTGTTGCATAAATAACTATTAGACCATGTAATGTATGTCAAAATTTTAACTTTAAAGATATTCAACACAAAGTCTTCCCTTTTGTCCAATTATCTAGTTCTATTGTAACCTTATTGACAAGTATTAACACGTGCTTCAGCAACGTTAACATATGTAAGAGAATTAATTGTTTTATTATTAATGGCAATGTAATTGACAATTCAATTAGATTCAGTTGGAAAATCCAATGAAATAGTGTCAGTGACAACCTATTGAAAATATTAACAATCAAAGCAGGGTCATAACATTGTACACTAGTGAATATTAATTAGGTATATGTTTAGATGAATATACGAGGATGTATTGAAAAATTCTTAGCCTCTTAATTGGATACATTTATTACAGCGAACCTGCAACGTCTCTAGACCTTTAAATAAAAATGTTTCTTCTTGCTCTGGAAACCAGACCTCCACAGCTTTTATTACCTCCTCGTTGGAAGAAAATTTACGACCTTTTAAACTTTTTTTCAGTTGACGAAAGAGATGATAGTCGGACGGAACCAAATCTGGTGAATAAGGGGGGTGTTCTAGTAATTAAAAACCTGAATCACGAATTTTTTGCATGGCAACATGAGATTTGTGTGCAGGGGCGTTGTTTTGCAAAAACAAAACACCTTTGGATTAGCTTTCCGCGTCTTTTCTCTCTTCAATTTTTTCCCGTAGAGTGGTCAGTAATGTCAAATAGTAATCTCCAGTTATTGTTCTACCCTTATCCAAAAAATCAATCATGGTTACTCCATGGCAATCCCAAATAACTGAATCAAGAGCTTTTCCAGTAGATTTTTGGACACGAAACTTCTTAGGTCTTGGAGAACCAGAGTGTCGCTATTCCAACGATTGTTGCTTTGTTTCTGGATCGTAGAAATGTACCCCAGTCTCATCCATAGGAACAATTCGGTTTAAGAAGTTTACATCGTTTTCAAATCGAGCACAGATCGAACGCGATGCTTCTATCCTTGCACGCTTTTGGTCAACATTCAAACATTTGGGGATCCATTTTGCAGCAATTTTTCTCATGTCCAAATTGACGTGAACTATATGATAAACGCATTCGTATGAAATATTCAGTGCTTCAGATATCCGTTTTAGCCCAATTCGACGTTGTGATAAAATCATGTCATGAACTGCATCGATATTTTTGGGGACTGACACAGAAACTGGCCTTCCCGATCGGTCATCATCTTCAATGGAGAATTTACCTCTTTTAAAGCTTACAGTCCAATTTTTCACGGTCGCATACGAAGGACATTGATCACCAAGGGTATTAAGCATATCTTCGTAAATCTGCTTACCTCTTAACCCTTTTAAATACAGGTACAGGTTATTGGTCGTTGCTATGGTAATGCAATAAACTGTAAATCAACAGTTATTAAATCTTAACAAATGTTTTTATAAAGGTTGCGTTCATCCCAACGTAGCGCTACCGGAGCGATAATCAATTTCATACTGATACTGATAGTCACCATTTTTTCCATCAGAATTGAAATACAATGATGCCAACTGTCATTTATGTCAAATATCATGTTATTAAACATTTAAAATGAAATAACATATTTTTGTTTGAAGATATTTCGAACACTTGTATCCTGAAATTGGATGAAAACCAGTAGGAACTGTATTGAAATCGAATATTAATGAATAATTATCAAATTAAAAATCATGATAAGACGTTCAGCAGGATAAGAAAACGGTGGATGACTCTAAGCGTCGCTACCTGATCAACTTTGTTGAGAAAAACGCTACAAAACTTCAGTATTATTTAGAATTGTTTTGAAAGAAAAGGAACAACTTCACAATGAAGAAATTAATAACTACTTAAAGTAAAATCTCCATGAAATGTACAACTCTCTCATGCTGCACCACTTACAGCGATATCAAATATTAAAGTGATTTATTTACGTCTGACCTACAATTTACAAAATTTTGTAAACTTCCAAAGTAATAATTATTTCCACTAAATTATAGTACCAGTTTTGACAATCAAATTTATTGCGTTACACTTACCCACCCACCGTTTATCAATTAAATCGAAGATTGTAATCAGAGTTAATGACAGTATCACACAATACGATCTGCATACGTAAGACCATGGCCTTGATATTCGCATCAATACGCAAAATTCGTAATCCGCAATGGTAAAACATAAGTCAAGTTCGATTGCTGTTGATCTTGACCACTATCCTCGAGGTGCGCGACTTACTAGTTGGAAATTAATAGAAGTTTTTACACTTTTTCTCGTTTATTGTTCAAGAAAATGAGAGCTCTCGAGGAGGGATGGAAAAAATAAATAATATTTTTGTCAAATATAAAAAAAGGGGTAAAATGAGTGGTAAATGTTATAGTTCTTCCAAAGTTAATGTGATGAACCATATTTTTAATCCCTTTGAAGGAAAAAGCCGCCCAATGGCGTGCATATAAATTTTTTATAAATTCGAATATTGTGAAATAATGATTAAAGGTCTAATGAGAACCCATTGCTAAATCTCAATCAAAAAGAAAAGAAACTTACACATGAGTAAAAAGACATTCCAAAAACAAACAAATTAATTAAATTCCAAATCTGTAAATTTCAAGGAGAGCAGAAATCGAACATTTTTTAAATTTAAACAAAGAATCATGTTATCTGGTAATTTATCAAAACAAACAAAATATCATCTAGACTGCGAAATAAGATTTGATTTAAAGTCTAATGAGAACCTATTACTCAAATCTCATTCAAGAAACCCCGAAAAAGATAATGGGTGTAATGAGAATCCGTTAACTAATCTAATTCAAAACAGATAAATAAATTGTTCATAAAGAGAAACTCCAAAACCAATAACCTTTCCTAGAATGAAGTCTATAACAAACAAAACCAAACAAATTTAAAAACAAACCACTTCAACAATAAAAATCTAATAATCTAAAGAAAAACATTTCAAACAATAGTCAAGTTATGTGATTAAGCAAATTCCAAACCAATATAAAAGTCGTTCTCATTGAGAAAGATCTGGTTAGAGTCTAATGAGAACCCATTAATCAAATATCTTCCCAACCAGAACCAGATTAAGGGTCTAATGAGAACCCATTACCAAATCCAATTCCAACAAATAACTCAAATAAAAGTCCAGAAATACTCCAAACCAACAACTAACCAGTCATTTATTTTGTGAAATTAAACAAATAGCAAATGAAATAAATGAACACTAAACTGAAATGTATGGTATCAGTCTGAAAAAGTTGTGGATCAATATGTCAATAAAACAAAATCTCAATCACAGCAACATCTAAGAACACGATATCTCATAAATAACAGAAATAAACTAAACCCTGGGACGTTAACACTCCATGTGGACTAACAATTCAAGTACATTTTTCATAGACCAATCGGGAGCTACAGGTAAACTGGTATCTCGTGACAAGGCGGAGCTTAGAGTACGCAGAGAGGGAACGTATTCAGCCAATATCGAGTTGCCCACTGCATAACGTCTACCGCACGACTAGCTATACTGGATCCCCACTTTCAAATTTGTTACGACGCATCATCACCTCATTTCACGAGATACCGGTTGGAGTGTACATAGCACCAATGAGAATCAATTGTTCGTTTGTGAGTAGGTCAATCCTCAAAGAGACCTTGCCGCAAACTGTTATTTTATTGTGAAACAGTGTTTTAATAATTTTACTCACAACTATAAGCTGATCCAAAAAGATTGATTTTGTGGTTGTGGACTGGAGAAATACAAAAGTTGTGGATGAAATTTTGGACCTTAAGTTTAATAGAAAGAATTAGCCTTGAGAAAACAAAATATTACTTTAAATAAATATTTCGTATTACTTTTTATTGAGTCTATAAACAATCATTTCTTAATTAAACAATTAAGTATCAAATAGTAATATGTCAATAATAGGAATATTTCAAAGATTGTAAATCACTGGGTTTTTTCTTCTACTTAATTTTTCACTGTTAATAATATCCTTTATAGAGGATATTGGTGTCTTTGTAAATAAGCAGGTTTCTTTTAAAGCTTCTTGTTTAATGAATCCTCTACTTACAAAACAATCATACTAATTTTTCAATATTTGCTTTGTATCAATGACAAATATTTTCGACGCAACATTGCGAAAAAAATTAATGATAACTTATAATACTCGTATAGAAAGTTCTTTGAAAACGGAATATTTAATACTGTCAAATGAATTTAAAGCAGCCATCATACACCCCATACAAAAATCATGATGGCCCGCCCTTGCCTTGTCAGTCGACTGTTCTTATGTTTCATTTCAGGTAAAATTCTTTTAAGAAGGTTGTATTTATATGATTGCCGGCGAAAGCTAAGACGATATACTTTGAGACAAACTATACCTCAAGTTGTTAGCATTAAAATAATTGTTGTAGTTTTTGAAAAAACTGTAATTATTGCTATACAAGGTTATTCGGCCAAAGGTTTCAAAAATGAAAATATTTCTTGGAACACTTTCTTTCACAGCGTTAGCGAGAAATATATGTCAAGATCGATAAACGTAAGAGAACGTCCTATAAATTGCACTTTGATTCGTTAATAAGTAAAAGATACATTAAAATAACCTCTACAAGAAATTTGTAGTCTGAAAATAGACTAACATTGCGAAAATTCATGTACGTTTTATTACCCCTGACCTGAAAAACGATTCATTTTGCGAAATTCTACAAGAATTTACGTCAGTTTGTTGACGATGTTTTGTATAAATATACAGGGTGTATATTTTTACTGTGCCAAATAATTGCTTCAAGCAATTGCGGTTTTATAAGAACGTCAAACGAACTTTTACAAATTTGGGAATAAATAGTTGCAAGAAAATGTTTCTCATTAAAATCAACATATTGTGTCGACAGCGTAGGTCAATGACACATATACAGTTAGACAAGACAACAGTGCAAAAAGTATACAAAGTAATTTTTAATACTTTCCTGACTCCTACACCTCTCTCTACCTTGGAGCTGTTCGTATAGAGTCCGTTTCAATAAGGAAGAAGCCACCTGAAGTTGCAGTCGATGCGCGACCTTGATGTCAAAACCAGCGCCATATTTAAAAATTGATATTTCAATCTAAATCAGTAGCGTAACGTTTTCACATTTTGTAGGGTAACACTAAATTAGAAGTATTAGAACTATATAAATAACTGCTAAGTGCCGCAGACTATATGAATTATTAGCAGAATTCAATTATTTTTGAAGTAATGTATACTCTTCCATATATTTTACAACAATCTGAATGCCATGAGTAATATATTGGATTATTATACTTTCTTATTTGACTTACCGATGATTTTTTAAAGGAATTTGGATTCGATGTTCAGCTTCAGACTCCATAAAAGTTGCAACGTTTTCAAGAATCTGTCGGCCTTCACTGTGGATAACTTTTCTTTTAACACCAACCAGTTTTGTAGGAGGCATGGTTTTAGATCAAATAAAACACACAGCACTCACAAATAAACTAGCAGAACGTCTTAAAATATTCAAAAATGAAAAATATTCGACAGTAAATGATTGTTTCAAACACAACCTCAAATGTCAACAATTTAATTGCTGTCGGCATGAAACATCGCTTGTAACGCCAATGGCATGGAACGATCGCTCGACAGATTTTGACTTATGCGCAGGTCGGTACGCCAACTTCAGGTGGCTTCTTCCTTATTGAAACGGACTCTACCAAGTTTCCTCATCCTGTATGGGTTGAGGAAGCCCTATCAGGCTCAACAGCTTTAGGTGTGGTTTTTATGACCGCCACAATACGCAGGCAAGCTCCTTATTAACAATCTTTTAGTTCCCATTTGCAGTGTACTTTGTCCATTCCTCTACTTACACATAGGTATATGTGTCGATCATCAATTCTGTTTTCTACTATCCTAAAAGGTAGCCCCCATTTGCCTAGTTTAGATTAGGGGGCCTCATTACTCTGCTTGGAAAATTGTTTGGAGTATTTCCCTTTATACATACATAGCTATAATTATTTTTCGAATTCATGTTGATGGTCATCCCAATATAAATTGTTGCATTTGCTTGCTCAACAAAGTTTTTTTATCACCTTGTTGGTTAAATTTTACGAATGAATGTCCTTGAAATATGCTAATGTGGCTTAAACATTGTTTACTTTTAAATTGATTTATTAAACAAAAGTAATAAAGAGATAATGGCTTATTCCGAAAAAAAATTGGTTAACACCCGTGGTATGATTTCATACATAACCAATCTTTTTGGTACCGTAATGGAACTTCAATTATTTGTTTAATTGAATGCAAACAGTATAAAAAATTCCTTTGGAGAAGACTAAAATTTGCTCAGTTTCGTTTTCCATCATCTTCCAGATAGAAATAGTACCTACACTTGTTCTAATTCTTCTTTGAAGTATCCTTATTCCTTTTAAATATATAATCAGTTCCAAAATTGTGTGGGAATGCCTAGGCATACTGAATGAACTAGGCGAGAACAATATAGTAACACTACTGTGAATTCCACGACACACTGGAATACAAGGGAATGAAATAGCAGATGGACTAGCAAAGAGGGGGACTGAAAGGACCTTTTGGGGGCCGGAACCCTTTTGCGGTATCAGCTCCAATGTAATATTGGAAGAAATAGGCAAAGATCTAGTAGGACTTAGACAATCAAAGATTCAGATGGGTGACTACAACCCGTTGAGATCAAATGAATGCATAAGTCAAACTAAAACTGCACTAAGAGTTTTAACAGGGATCCTAACGGGACATTGCCGCCTGAACGGGCACCTGAAAAAGCTCAAAATAGTGGAGGAAGGAGAATGTAGATTCTGTGGTATGGAAAAAGAAACCTCCATCGACATACTAGCGAATTGTACAACAATTCAGAAGTTTATTGGATATAAGAGGGACATTACCTAAGTTGAGGCCTGCAGATATCCTAAAATTCCTCCGGGAAATAGGACTAAGGGAGCTACTAGTATCTCAGACTTTCATCAGGAACTAAGTAGAAGTAAGGGGACATAATAGATCTTTTAGGTCTTGGTGGAGTTATTTTTGATAGTTGTTTACCAGCTTATACGCTGCTCGGTACTGTCAAGTACTCTCAGAGTCTGAAAATATTCCAATTACTCTGTGTTTCCAATGTCTCCAATGTTAACAATCAATAAAACATTTTTAAATGACAATAGCTTTTATTACAATTGCAAACTTCATTGTTTTCATGTATAATTATTTCATAATGGCTCACTAGAAGTCGTAATTTTGCTGCAATTATATCAAGTAATACACATAAAATGATAATTATATTATAGCAAACATGCGAGTTTTTATTTTTTTTATGCTAGGCGTCTTATTATTAATTTATTGGTGAAATTTATAAGTTATGAGGAAAGCTTTCCACTTTTTTCTTCATCTTTATATTAAACTTTATAAAAAATGTATATTAATTATTGTGGATGATAAATATAACAAATAATATTAATCAAAACGAAACATTACTGTTTCTTATAATTAATATCACTCAGAAGATAATGGATCTCGATAAACAATACCTTTCAGCATCGATCCGTGAGAAACAAGTGTACAAATAGAATTAACTAGTCGAGGGTTGTGTTATTTTTACATCAAGGGAAAATAACTATTTCAGATTAATTTAAAAAAATGCTACACGTGTTCGTACAGTCACTTAATTAATTGTTTTTATGCAGGACTGTATTGTATATTTTAATTAATTAGAAACTTGACCTATCTTAACACGATTCTATAGAAATTTTAATCAATTTAATATGGGAACAGATCGAGAAGTTCTGTTTTTTTTAAAACTTGCATTTGGTGTTTGTTGCACCTGTATACAAGGGTTGTTGACAGCTAGGCTCTGGTTAAAGATATCAGTAATCCAACAACTAGGTCTAGACTGGTAATAAACTGCAAAGTATCCCTCAACAGGCTGGCAAGAGACAACAAAGTGTCTCTAATATGGGTGTCGGCACCTGAGGGGATTGCAGGTAATGAAATGGCTGACCAGTTAGCTAAAGAAGGCTTTAAAGGAGACTTCATAGGTCCGGAAACGTTTTGTGGAATCATAAAATGTTGCATAAAAGGGGAAATCGGGAACTGGCTAGATAAAGGGAACACCAACTCAAATGGAGGTCGACACAAGGGCACCTCCATACAAAGAGTTTACTGAACAAGGTAGACCAAGAAATCTCAACTGAGTTAAGTTAAGATAGTTACCGACCTGGTGACTGGACACTGCACCATAAGGATACATCTTCACAAACTGGGCAAAGTTGGTGAACCTATGTGCAGAAAATGTGAACTCTATGATGAAACACCTATTCACATACTCTGCTTCTGCGAGAACTTACATGGACTCAGACGGAAGCATTTTGGAAATAATACAACCACTACAACTACTGAAAATCCCTCTAGTCAAACTAGTGGCCTACATAGAAGACACAAAGCTTCTGGAATGGAAGTAGATAACGTGGGAATTGGTACAAAGATTCAGTTCAAGTGCCTGAACAGTTGAGCACATCCCAATCGATTGAATGAATGAAGAGTTGTTGAACAATATGTGGCAGGCAGCTTTCGAGTACTGTCCATTTTTCAATAATTATTTGTATTATCTTGATACATAATGTTTTTGAAAAGTACTAAATCGTGAACAAACTCCAGTGACTGAAAACGGAAGTAGATACAAAATTAACTTTTAATTTTCTCAATTAAGAATTAACGAACGTTTATGAAAATTCATCATAAAAAAATATAAAGATTCCTAAGCAAACAACTCCTAACAGATGACAGATATATTCATAAAATAAAGTAAAAAGAATGATATTAAATATATGAAATAGAATATCGAAATGGGGAAAGAAAGGCCGGTCAAGATTTAGGTGAAAAGAGCAGCAAGGCAAGAAAATCGTGACTGAGATCTTCAAAAAATTATTAGAAGTATGAAATAAAGAAATACAGAAATGAAGCAATGAAAAAATGAAATAATAGAGAAACATAGAAATAAAGAAATACAGAAATACAGCAATGAAGAAATATAGAAATAAAGCAATGAAGAAATGAAATAATAGAGAAATATAGAAGTAAAGAAATACAGAAATGAAGCAATGAAGAAATATAGAAATAAAGCAATGAAGAAATGAAATAATAGAGAAATATAGAAGTAAAGAAATACAGAAATGAAGCAATGAAGAAATATAAAAATAAAGCAATGAAGAAATATAAAAATAAAGCAATGAAGAAATGAAATAATAGAGAAATACAGTTATAAAGAAATACAGAAATGAAGCAATGAAAAAATGAAATAATAGAGAAACATAGAAATTAAGAAATACAGAAATCAAGCAATGAAGAAATATAGAAATAAAGCAATGAAGAAATGAAATAATAGAAAAATATAGAAGTAAAGAAATACAGAAATGAAGCAATGAAATAATAGAGAAATACAGATATAAATAAATTCAGAAATGAAGCAATGAAATAATAGAGAAACATAGAAATACAGAAATGAAGTAATGAAGGAATATAGAAATAAAGCAATGAAGAAATGAAATAATAAAGAAATATAGAAGTAAAGAAATACAGAAATGAAGCAATGAAGAAATATAAAAATAAAGCAATGAAGAAATGAAATAATAGAGAAATACAGATATAAAGAAATACAGAAATGAAGCAATGAAGAAATACAGAGATAAAGCAATGAGGAAATATAGAAATAAAGCAATGGAGAAATGAAATAATAGAGAAACATAGAAATACAGAAATGAAGCAATGGAGAAATATAGAAATAAAGCAATGAAGAAATGAAATAATAGAGAAATATAGAAGTAAAGAAATACAGAAATGAAGCAATGAAGAAACATACAAATAAAGCAATGAAGAAATGAAATAATAGAGAAATACAGAAATTAAGCAATGAAGAAATTAAATAATAAGAAAATATAGAAATAAAGAGAAGAAACAATGAAATAAAAAAAAATAATTAAATGAAGCAATGATGAAATAGAAAAGTATGGAAGTGGAGAAATAAGATAATGTAGAGATGTGGAAACGAAAGGATAAAGAAATGAAGGAATGAAGAAATAATGAAATGAAGAATTCAAAAAATTGAGAATAAAACAAGGAAGAAATATTAAAATATAACAGGAAAATGAATGGGTGGTGAATAAAAAAATTTGATTGTAAGCGAAGCTAGTCATTAATAATAATTATAATCATTCAATTGAACAAAAATTAGAGAAAATGAAAAGCATATGTAGTTATGTATGCAACCATCAAAACTTCTGTATTTGTTAACAAATTTTACCGAATTCCACTTATGACAGGGTTGTACAATTATGTTTGTTCACTTCTTCGGGAAACCCCCATGTAATAAGTCCGCCTCTGTCAATTAAGCAATTACATATCATATCGATTTTTCTAAAAATACCCCATTTCAATACAAATACATCATTTTGTGGAACTCAATCCTCACATACGGAGTCTGCTAATACCGATGGTTAGATAAGGATCACAATTCCATCCCAAAAAGAAATTCTTCTTCTTTAACGATCGCATGATTACATCAGTCACTTGATTTCCACCAAAAGCAAAATCCAATAAATGTATCGATATTGACCAATAAAAATATCGTCTTTGAAGGCAAGATAGTATGATAATGGCATGTATCGCAGGTGTATCGAGTATACCGAGTGTGACCGCAGACAAGTGTTAAACGAATTCATGAGTTGCCGTGACTTAAAAACTTAATGGGATTATTTTCGATAGTTTAACTAGTATCGGCTGTTTACGGAAGAAACATGGGTAGTGTTTTGTTTATTAGAAATAATTTTTTTTTCAAATAGTTTTTAATTGGTTAATAAACTGGGTAATTTTTTTGGTTCTAGGTTTGGATTTTATTGAAGGACAAGGGGAGGATTTTGAAAGAGCTTTAGAACATACTGGTAAGTTTGCTTTTTATTTTTATAAACATTTTGTTATACACTGTGTCCGTAAAGTATGGAACAAATTCATTTCTAGCTAAACAGGCCAGTTTAAGAAATAATCCTGAAACACCTCGATTCTTGATTTTAATTTAGCGTATTTTAAAATAATATTCTAATATACAGGGTGAATAACTTTCGAGTAATGACCTTACCGTCATTTTTTTTAAATGGAACACTCCCATTTTGTTTCAATTTTCGGATTACTCTAGCTGAGCTGATTCCAAAAATGTATCACATGTTGATTCCAATTGGTACAGGATGGACAAAAATACAAAAGTTTTGTGTGTGCTCATAAAGTAACACGTAACATTCTTTATTAGTTAAATTAACAATATTATCAAAAATACTTATTGTCTAGCGGACAGAATATGATGAAATACATGACTTTACAAATGTTCGAACTGCAGCCCTTGCTGTATTTGACAGTAACCCAAACGGTGTACAAATTCTTGTTGAACCTTGTTTATTGTTTCTTCAGAAATATTGTTTATTACTGTCCGAATTCTCCCTTTTAATTCTTGAATATTTGCTGGTTTCGTTTGATACACAACATTCTTCAGATGGCCCCACATGAAATAATCCAAAGGATTGAAATCTGGTGACCTCGCTGGCCATTCAATAGGTCCACATCTACCAATCCACCTGTTCGGAAAAATTTCATCTAGATACCTTCTAACATCTACAGTATAATGTGGAGGTGCACCATCCTGTTGAAACCATAAACTTTCATTAAAACCTCCAGGATTACTTTATGAGCATCACAAAACTATTGTATTCTTTTCCACCCTGTACCAATTGGAATCAACATGTGATACATTTTTGGAATCAGCTCGGCTAGAGTAATCCGAAAATTGAGACAAAATTTGTTCCATACTTTATGTCTGTGCATTGAAAAATCATTTAAACAATGTGGTAAACATTTTGATAAAAATAGAACTGTTTCTAATGAACTCCTCTATATAATAAATTGATAATTATTTCGATATTGCCTTATCATTATCAGAATGACATTTGATGTGAGGCCTACCTGATGTGTACTGTTTTGACTGGAACAAATAGTGACACATCTTGTGATTGAAATATATATTATATATGTGAATAGAAAAAGAACGATATGATATTACAAATATTAAAGCTTAGGTATTATTCAAGAGGTTGGTCACTGAGGTAATTTTCGTACAAAGGCTAGATAATTTAGCGGTAATCTTAAAAAAGTTTTGGGTAATCCAGAAGAGGTTTTGTGTAATCCAAGGTAGTTTGGGTAATCCAAAGGAAGTTTTGGGTAATCCAAGGTAGTTTCGAGTAATCCAGAAGAGGTTTTGGGTAATCCAAGGTAGTTTGGGTAATCCAAAGGAAGTTTTGGGTAATCCAAGGTAGTTTCGAGTAATCCAGAAGAGGTTTTGTGTAATCCAAGGTAGTTTGGGTAATCCAAAGGAAGTTTTGAGTAATCCAAGGTAGTTTCGAGTAATCCAGAAGAGGTTTTGTGTAATCCAAGGTAGTTTGGGTAATCCAAAGGAAGTTTTGGGTAATCCAAGGTAGTTTCGAGTAATCCAGAAGAGGTTTTGTGTAATCCAAGGTAGTTTGGGTAATTCAAAGGAAGTTTTGGGTAATCCAAGGTAGTTTCGTGTAATCCAGAAGAGGTTTTGTGTAATCCAAGGTAGTTTGGGTAATCCAAAGGTAGTTTTGGGTAATCCAAGGTAGTTTCGAGTAATCCAGAAGAGGTTTTGGGTAATCCAAGGTAGTTTGGGTAATCCAAAGGAAGTTTTGGGTAATCCAAGGTAGTTTGGGATAATCTTGTGATTGACATATATATAGCACCAATCATATCAATGATATCGCTCATTTGCATCGCTTAAAATAATTGTGGTGAATACTTCTTAATTCCTTAATTGAAATATCTATCGTTTCGTGAAAACTCAAATTTATCGGATTTCAAGTGGAAACAGCCCACCATTATCCTTGATAAGATAAATACTCTCCAGTCCTTGGAATACGATTAATTTTGGATAAACATCCTTGGAAGAAAAAAATTGATTTTTATACACGTGCTAACAAACTTGAAGTATTTGTCTGATTAAAATTTATTTTTAGAAAGCGAAAGTAAAAATTGAAATAAATTTTTTTTGATTTAAAAAAACATATGGGAATCATCTGAAAAAATTGTTTCCAGCTGTGCTGTTTCGATAATTTATTTAACTATTAGTATCACAATCAAATATATATATATAGTTGTGAGTAGCATTAGTTTGCACTGTTTCACAATAAAAAAGCCATAAATCATTTCTAGTCTTGACTTACCCACAAGCGAACAATTGATTCTCATTGGTGCAATGTAGCTTCCGATTGGTCTATGAAAATTGTACTCGAACTGTTAGTCCACATGGAGTAATAATGTCCCAGGGTGGGTTTAGTTCATTTCTGTTTTTACGAGATATTGTTTTCTTAGATGTTGTTGTGATTGAGATTTTGTTTTATTGACAAAAACTATTTTGTTGGTAATAATTAAAATTCTGGCTTTTTGGCGACCATTCGAAGAGGAAGATATTTTTATAGGTTCCGAACAATGAATATACTAGAAGAGTAAACAGACGTATTATTCTATGCCAACATAAACAATGTCAAAGTTTATTTATTCTGCTTGATTCCATGACATTTCTGGAAGTGTAGTTTAGGGATTTGAGACAATAGATAGAAAGAAATTTGGTATGTTCTAGTCGCTATCTACGCAAATATTATACAAAATATGTACAGGCAACTGAAACATGAAAATAATGGGTCAAAACATGGAGCTGCTGAAAGAATACATAATTGACAAAAGTCAAACTATAATTATTAGAAAAAGAGAGTACATAAATCGCTAGTGCTTCGGGATCATGCAAAATTGAAAAATCCTCTTCATTTTTAATAACCCCATGACAGAATTTACTGTAAACAACTCTTGATTCATTTTAAACCTCATTACAGATGATGCTTGTAATCAATGCCAAGATTATCATTAATATTAGGCGTGCTGGTTTTCAGGTCAAGAGGATATTTTGTTTGTGTCTTACCTTTACATAATGAGATAAGGAAGTTAATTATCATATTGACATTAACGATTGCAGTTTACCGATCTATTTATGGACAAAACTGTAAGAAGTAATGTGATTGAAAGTGAATTTATATAACAGTATGTTCGATAATGTCATTAACACCACGAGGAATTTGCTTATGAAAATAATTATATAAATGAAGATGTTGATGAGAATTAAAATTGTGGAAACGGTTCATTGACAGTTTGTTGTAGAAGGACATACAGATTAATTCACTTTCACGATCTTTCATCTTTGTTTTGGTCGATTCTTTATGAAATTTTTTTGAAATTGAAAGAAGAAGGACGCAAAAATTGATATAATTGTCTTTTTTATTAAGTGTAGTGGCTGTGAATCATTTGATTAATGGAATTTTCGTTGCAATAGAAAGGAGGAGGCAGCCGGCTTATGGAGAAATGTGCTTCGGTGAAATTTCATGAATTGTTAGTATATTGTAGTTGACGACTTTCTGAACAATAGGGCCCAACTCAATCCTATGACTAGTTTCAGAGTTATAGGGTGTTGAAGTTGGAAAATGGCCATGTATTTGTTATTTCCTTCAATGTATCAAGAATTTTTTCCTGTGATAGTGTTCTAGTTACACTAAATATCAGTCCCTTATGGGAGAAAGTTTCATTTGCTACAGGGATACTCAAAAATTAGAAAAACGGAACGTTGACTTGAAATATAATTCAATTTTCAGGAATTTCAATATCTGGCTGAATTTGCTTCTGGTTGGTTTATAATAATGAGATATGCAAACATTTTTTACAGGGCGAGTCAGAAAGTTGATCGCCCTGTATCCTACATTTGATAAAATTTTATATACTTTGTATTGCATGTTAGTAGGTGATATTAAGTCATTTTGAAATATATATAATTCGTATATAATATACAGGGCTATTGAAAAGGTATGTATAGAAGAATATCCGAGAATCGATTTTTTTTTGGAAATCTCCCTGTAATTAAATATTTCCTCGGTGAATTTCTGTGATACTTTCATATTACCTTTGCTTTGAGTTTGTTGGTCGGATGTAAAAGTTTTGTCAACTTGCTATGATTAGTTTTTTTATCCCGACAATATGATGACAAGCCTATCATTTTTTTCTTCATATATGTATATCCGGTATTATCGATGTTGTTTACATTATATCATGATCGATATATTTACACAAAAACAAACAAAATAAATATAAGCTGATCTTGGTATCGGAAAAAACAATTAACATAAACATGTCGAAACTAACTGAAATTACTGAAGGAATTCAACGTTCTACAAAATCTGGACCATGATCTATGTTTTCTGGTGCTATCCTTTCAGCTGCATCAGTCATTTCATTTAGGAGATGAGTAGATGGATATTTCACATTCTGTTCGTATCTGGCATAACCCAAAAACCATAAAACACTGACCACATGAACACATGTACCTAAAGTTCTAGCTCCCGACTTACAAGTACAATAATAGTAAATTTCCAAAAGTTTATTTTCGATATCATATCATCATATTGTCATCATCGTAGAGTCGTAAAATTTTACATTCTTGGATAAGTTTTGGTTTTTATTTCAGGTTTTGGGAAATTTCATTATTCTTTGTTAACAATATGTGGATTAATATATTTGAACACAGCTGTAGGCATAACGATCATATCTTTCGTTTTGCCCTCCGCGACGTGCGACTTTCAGATGTCATCTGCAGACAAAGGGTGGCTTACTGCTGCCCCTATGCTTGGTGAGTGTTGAATTTTTTATTATTTTTGTTTTTAATAATGTTACTGTCTGATTTGAATCGAACTTCCTTTATAACGTCTTCTTTAGAGGTTAAAATTAACGCCAACGACTGAACCAAAGTAGATTTTTTATCCATAATGTTCTCTAACCATATATTTATACCGATTGTAACTGAAATAAAAATTTTTTCGAGATTAATTATCAAAGTATGTCATAGGTTTTGAATAATATTTCTTAGGAAATTAATAAAAAAACTCAAATCACTCTCAATGTTGATAACTGGTTCAATCTGTAACAATTGAGGATCAAAATTTAAAGTTGTTTTTCACAAAACAGTAATTAATATTTAAGATATGAACCTTGGAACATAATTATCGAACAACTTTAATTGAAATTGATGGTGGCTCATTATTTTCGACAATGTTATTAATATGTTTTAAAATTACTTGGTAATACAAAATTTCTTAATAAAAACAGTATAATGTGTAAGATAATTGGTACAGTACAACCAAAAACACAAAAATCCCAAAGAACTGAGGCATAGAAAAATAAATTATAAGAGAGCTGTCAATTGTGTAACGTTCTGTGGCATAAAATTACTACTAGCGCCTACCTTGGCCACTGGTATGAACTATCACTTAAGACGCGGGGTTTTTGAATTTCTAAACTTTCAGAATACGCCCAATGCTGTAGAATATTTGCAACTGAATGATTTTGCACTTTAATATTTGCTTTTATTATATTACACTCACGGACAAAATTATTGCATATTTTATTTTAGGTATTTATTTTTTTTCCCTCAAACACTTTTGTGATTTCGGTTGCTAAGTCTGTTACATTGGAGTATTCTACGTATATTGCAATTTATTACAGATAGAGTAATGTATAGACACAACTTTTATAACTGAATAAGCGATAAGAGGAAAACTATAAACGTAGCATAGTGTGCCTTGACGACTAAAACAGTGGTTTCTCTTTATTTGACATTGTCGGAATGACATTTTCAGTGCATTATTTATTCAATCTGTAGTTTCAGTTAGTAAAATGCCACGTTTAAATGAGTTAGTTTCGGTTAAAATTGTTTGTTCAATCAATGACTGTTTCTCGCATACTAAAACGTTACAATGAGTCTGGAGGATACAAAAGGCGGCCGGTCAAGGACGTAAAAGATGAACAACGCCAAGGGATGAGCAATATTTAACAATTCAATCTTTGTGAAATCGTACACTTACTGCTCCGCATCTAAATAATCAATTACTAAATGCAAGGCAAGTCAATGTTTCCACCAAAACAATAATAAGGAGACTTAAGGAGGTCGATTTAAAGCCAAGGCGTCCTGCTAGAGTTCCTCGGCTTCTTCCACGCCATAAAATCGGATGGTTACAATTTGCAAGAGCACATGCTGACTGGAATGAACATCAATGGGGAAAAGTTCTTTTTACAGACGTAGTCGAGTATACAGAAGGCCAGGAAAACGTTTCGCAGAATGTAATCTTGCATCGAATAGATGAGGCTTTTACTTGATGAAGATTCATACTTAACTATGAAATAAAACAATAAACTTTTTTGTTTTGTTTAAACCTTCATTACAATTGAACTATGTTCAACTACAACTTGTGACGCGTTTCGCTACACAGTAGCTTTCTCAAACGAATCTTGCACATAATCTTATCTTTGGTGGTGGTTCCATTATGCTATGGGCTGGCATTTCTTTGGAGAGTTGCACGGATCTCATTGAAATGAATTTGAGGATGAATGCTGACTGGTACATACGCAACATCCTTGCGGAACATGTTATACCATATGTAAGCTTTATTGGATATGATAACTTTGTGCTAATGCACGATAATGCCAATGCCGCAAGAACAGTAAACCAGTACATTGATGATGTCGTGATTGCGAAGCTTGAGTGGCCACCATACAGCCCTGACGCAAATCCCATAGAACATGTTTCGTATTGGTTTGTTATTTAAGTTAGTTGCTTGCGCTATGCGCTACAGGTTGCGCACAAACGTTGCTCCAGCTTCTTCCATATGTTTTATGACCTCTGTTATTTATTTCTTTACGGGCAGAGGTACAGGTGAACTGGCATCTAGTGACAAGGCGGAGCTTCCAGTACGCAGAGAGAGAACGTATTCGGCCAATATCGAGCAGCCCACTGCATAACGATTGGCTTTGCTGGATCCCCATTTTCAAATTTGTTACGGCGCATCGTCACCTCAATTCACGAGATACCGGTTGGAGTGTACCAAGGACTCGAAACCTTTACTGAGTATTCTGCTAAATACAGATCACCTGCTGAAATCTTTTAAACAATCAATCAATTGTACATGAAACAAAAGCAGATAAAGATGTTTAGTAAAATGACTAAGAAACAATTATAACTGCGGAATTCAATTTTATTTCTAAAATTAAATCAATATTTGTTACAAAAACTAAACAGAAAGTGAAAAGTGTTGAATGTTATTCTAACATTTACCATTTATCATCCTTATTTTACACTTTTTAACTACAAGAACAGTAAAGAAAGCTCTTTCAGCTTCAACTGTATTTTCTGTGTATTTCGATATTACTCTACTTTGAATAACTTATCTTTGTCGCCAAAATAAACCAGATCGATTAAAATTATTGCAAGTAATAATCTAGTAATCAAGATAAGTGATTTGTTGAGTCTTTTGGGGATTGAAAGACTTTTATCAATAATTATTCTTAACTCTGATGAAAATGGTACATTGGTGTATAATAGTTTCAAAATAACTAACGTTTTCGAAGAGGTTTAGGTTAAGAGTTATGTTATACAGTAGCTGCTGCTAGGAAACAATTCAATGGTACACAGATGGCTCAAAAGGAATAGAAGGAACTGGGATAGGAGTATACGGGCCAGGGATATCCATTTGCCACAAAACTGGACATCCCATGGATGTCCGTTTCGTACTAAGTATGGATATACCTTGTAAAAATATGGTCATTCACTGGACATAATAAATAAACCATGAAGAACTCCTGGACTTTTTATGGACCTGAACTTGATACGTTCTGTACATGGACAGGATGGGATATGGACATCCCGTGTACTTGTTATGGACATGAACTATATTTTGTCATATTTATACAAATGCCACAATTTATTATTTTAAAATTTTCACCTCGACGGGGATTCGATCCTATGTCTAAAATTCCTCACTTCACCAAGTCAGGACTAAAGGAGCTACTAGTCTCTGAGACGTTCCTCAGGAGCTAAGTAGAAGTAAGAGGGCACAATAGATTTTTTAGGTCTCAGTGAATGTCACCCCATCATACATACATACATACATACTAGGAAACAATATTTATTGTGTAGGCATTTCTTGATAATAGGCTTTTCTAGAAACTAAGACTAACTGAGCCAATCCACCACAAATCATTGGTCCTCAGTAGGTACACCTAGAACAGTTTGAAAAAGTAATAGTTCTTATATTCAAATCAAAATTCAATTGCTAATATTAGCAATTGTGTTACTGTAAACCTGAGAACATTGGTACATAAAAACAATAAATATTTTGTCAGTTTTAATTGAACCACTTTGTTAGATTTTCATCAGCTGCTCAAGTGTGTATGAAAATAAATAATTTTTTATATTGTGATTTTAAAATTAGATTACTTGCATAAAAAAATCAAAATGTTGGCAAAATATTTTATAGCCGCTAAATTTTAAGGTAATACGTAGAACGCTTTTGTGTCTGTGCTAAAATGTAGGTCATAAAGATAGCTATTTATAAATAGATGTATTAATTTTGTATCAGGTTTGATTGTCTGGTTTTTATGAAAATGATATTATGGCGGGTATTTTACAATTAGACACTGTTTTAAATATTATATAATATATTTTAACAGTTTGCGTCTGATTTAAACACTTCAAGTGCTCCTCTGCTAATAAGGTAACCCTGAAATGGGTGCCAGGTCACAAGGGTATTGAAGGGAATGAAAAACCAGACGCCCTAGCACGAGAAGGATCGGTAACCGGCTACACCGGCCCTGAGCCGGCAACCGGTGTAACAAAGGCTTCGGTAAGAACCACATTAAACCAGTGGGTGCACAAACAACCTCAAATACTGGCAAACAATTCCGAAGCTTACTGAAGAAATCCTAAAGTTAAATAGGAGAGATATCAGGATGGTAACCGGCCTTATGACCGAACACTGCGGCCTGAGAAAACACCTATATGTAGATTATGTGGTGAGGAGGACGAAACAGCCATCCATATAATTTTCGATTGTGAGGCTCTACGTTGGTGGAGGATAGATAGATGACCCTGAATCCAACCTCACCAAAAGATATACTGTGAAGAGACTTCTAGACCTCATCAAGGTCACAAAATCTTCTTACGGACTAGCAGACAACCAAGACAATACAATAAGTCAACGGCTGTAGTGTTGGCGCCCACTAACCCGGCATGTTTCGTCTGATTACCAACCAACCAACCTGCTCTGCTGTAAATTCATGCTCTGAACATCCTGTTTAGATACCAGATACATTATTAACCCTTAATAATCTATTTATAAAAACTCACTGCTCTACAAGTTTGATTTAAATAATGGAGAATACATTTTTTATTCTTTTTGGGGACTGTATTAAATATTTGAGAAACTGAATTTGCCTTCAGGAAATGGAACTCTCTAAGACTTTCTTCTAGAGCTGAATAGATATTTTGGGTCTCAGTGAAAATCATTTACATAAAAGCTTCAATTCTTGCTCTAAAACTATCCCTCCATTTTTATTCCTATACAAATAGAGCTAAAGAGAATTTCTCAATATTTATATATATAATCGAATTCCCTTCTACATTTCGGCATAGGGAGATTTCTCAAAATTTCAAGATTCATCAACAAAAATGTTCCATTCTTTCCTATTTTTTGCTAATTGTTTTGCTTCTATAATTGTTTTTCCTCTTTCCTTCAATATTTTAACTATGTTGTTATCCCAGGATTCTTTGGGTCTACCTCTGTCTCTTTTAACAATCACCTTTGCTTCTCAATATTTACAATTTCTTTTTACAGGAATGGTAATTGGCTCATATTTTTGGGGATGCCTGGCTGATACAAAGGGAAGAAAAATCGTACTGATTGCTGCTCTTCTAATGGACGGAGTATGCGGTTTGTTGTCCAGCATTTCGCAAGTTTACTGGCTGTTTATGTTGTTCAGATTTTTGAACGGATTTGCGTAAGAAAAATTTTGATTCTTCTACAAAAAGATCACTTTTGAATAATACAATAATAATTAATATTAATATTTTTAAGTTAGAATAGTAGGTAGTCTTTTTCAATAGGTTTTCCCCTGAAAATTATGTTTGTTACAGAATAACTGGCGCTATGGGAATATGTTTTCCTTATTTAGGAGAATTCCAGCCGAACAAATATCGTGAGAGGATTCTATGCTGGATGGAGCTGTTTTGGACATTGGGGGTTATCGCTCTACCAGGTAAATATCCAAAAATCTGATGTCATTCATTCATTCATTCGATTGAGTTGTGCCCAACAGACCTTTCACTTGAACAAAATCTTTGTACAATTTCCCACGTTATCTACTTGCATTCCAGAAGTTTTGTGTCTTCTATGTAGGCCACTAGTTTGACTAGAGGGATTTTCAGTAGTTGTAATGGTTGTATTATATCCTTTCCAAAGTGCTTCGGTCTGAGTCCATGTAAGTTCTCGCAGAAGCAGAATATGTGAGTAGGTGTTTCATCATAGAGATCACATTTCCTGCACATAGGTTTACTAGCTTTGCCCATTTTGTGCAGATGTTTCATCAGGGTGTAGTGTCCAGTCACCAGGTCGGAAACTGTCTTCAAATGTCTCTTACTCAGCTTGGTTGAGAGTTACTTGTCTACCTTGTTCAGTAAACTCTTTGTATGGAGTGCCCTTGCCCCTTGTGTCGACCTCCATTTGAATTGGTGTTCCCTATCTAGCCAGCCTCTTATGCAATCTTTTGTGATTCCAACAAAACGGTTCTGGAACTATGAAGTCTCCTTTAGATCCTTCTTTTGCTAACTGGTCAGAGGAATATTCCACAAAGTAAGCGTATAAACAGTAAAATTAAATTGAGAATTTCTTATGTTTTAGGAATTGCCTGGATTATAATTCCCCTGGAATTTGAATACATTACTGAAGGATTTAGATTCAGAAGCTGGAATCTCTTTGTGGCAGCTTGTGCCATTCCCAGCATCATAATAGGATTATGGCTTCTCTTATTTCCGGAAAGTCCAAAGTTCCTTCTTGAATGCGGAGAAGCAGATGAAGCTCTTGACGTATTAAGAGATATGTACGCTAGTAATACAGGAGATGATGGTGCCAATTTCCCGGTAAATAAATATTTAGTTCTTTTAAAAATCGTAGTTTTTGATCAAACTAACATTTGGCCAGTTAAAACCTCTAAAAATGGCACCAAGCTTTGAAATTGATCGAATTTAAAATCTGGACATTTTCCAGTTTTTTTATCATTCGATCAATCAATAATTTGTTGAGAACTATTCCTCCGTCTGTATTTAAGTTATTTTAAAACATTAATTTGTATTCAATTTTTTTAAGGTGATAAGTTTAAGGGAAAAAGTACGTACAATGAGTGTAATTTCTCAACAATCTACAAGAAGTATTCGTAGTTTAAGGATAAGAAAACCTAAAGAGTTGAAACTATTATTGGGAGAGATATGGGAACAAACCAAAGCTTTGTGTAAACCACCACATCTTCGATACACCATCATAACGTGTCTTATACAATTTGGATTGACAACCAGGTAAGAAAAGTATTTCTAACAATATGAATATGCTGCAGTACAGTTTTCGTCCTCTATCGACCTCCATAGATGGGGAGATACGATGCAAAAACAAATTAAGATGGGACGAAAATCGAAGAAAAGTAACAGGATGGATTTCAATATGGTGTAGCAAGAGAGGAAGATCGACAAAACGATGAAAATATGCTATAGAGAAAGATGCAAGTGATAGAATAGATAACAGACAAGCCAGAACTTACAAAAGATTGTAAAAGTTGGAAGACTTACTGCTCTTTAACATGCTCTTCGCTCATTATCAGATGAGCAGTACTGAGTTTTTCGTATCAAATTGATTAGAGACTATATAAAGGAATATTTTTAATATACTAGCTTATTTATACATGAATTTTCTTTCTAGTTATTATACTTTGATTATTTGGTTTCCCGAGCTATTCTACAGATTCGAAGAATTCGAAAGTTTACATCCGAACGAAGCTGCTTCAGTATGTGAAGTATCTTCGGTGGTGGTGAGGATGAATGATACTCTAACAATTGAAAAGGAATATTGTGGCGAGCCGTTGGCTGATTCTGTATTCTTACATACTTTGATCATCGGCCTGGCTTGTATTCCTACCAGTTTTTGGCTGCCGTTATGCGTGCACAGACTTGGAGCTAAATTTTTTTTAGGTGAATAAAAATTATATTAATAATATCGGGTGTTTCAAAAAAAAAGGGTGAGCGGTGTTTTCTTGGTAAATTTTTTTTTATTTTTAATGATTCTGTCGAAACTACTGTAATAAAATTTTGTATGCATATGTTCTGTCACATCCAATAAATTTGTTTCAACATTCATAGGGGGCGATAGTTACACGACATACATAACTTTTTTTAGTTATGCGGTCACCTTTTTTGAAACATCCCCTATAAAAAACGTCTTGATTAAACTGGGTAGTTATTGAATAATATTTCTTTGTAGTTTTCAGCTTGATAGTAGCTGGAGGAGTGACAATAGGTCTGTATTTCGTCACTTCCGCAATGTCCAATTTGGTACTTTCCTGTATATTTGAAGCTTTAACTAGTTTAGGAATTAGTACTGTGTACTGCGTGATGGTGGATTTGTTCCCAACCAATTTAAGGTGAGATAAAACAATTTTTACACCTCTTTATACAGGAAAAGTCATGAGGAAATGTATAGTTGTTATGTTCCAAATCAAAATAAATTTTTAGCCTACAAGCTGTTAAGTGTTTGACGTGTTTACGAAAATGTGATGTCATAGACTGACGCCATTACTATTCTAGCGTTTTGTGCATGGAGACTATATAAGGAGAACTAACTCATACGGAAAAATTGACAAAATCTGTCCTCAAAACCGTCTATCTAAGCAGTTACCAAAAATTGAAATACATGGAGTTCCATCTCCTTATATAATCTCCATGGTTTTGCGTTTAAAGAAAATGTGTTCTTCCTTATGAAGTATATGTTTACAAACATCGTGATGCAGTTGAATTAATTTCTAGTAACTTTCCGGCTTTTATATTCTAGTAGCTTTTCACTCCACTTGTAGAGTAAAAGTTAAAGTTTTGGCTACAAGCAATTGCTTTTACTAGTAGAGCTTATCAAACGAAAGAAGATGCGCTAGTTTTTATGGACAGCGGCTAAATTCATCAGTTGTTAAAGGATAGTTGTCAGTTTGACAAGCTGTGCTTACTACTGGAATCAAAGGCTATATTTTTATTCACACTGGCCATTGAAAACATTAGTAAATTGCAGAGTTAGGTAATTTTGAACACGCGACGCTATTATTGTATAAAACTCGATGTCTCCAAGAACTGACCTTCAAATTAAAAACACTTAAATCCATACTGTTTATCTAGATGCGTAACAATTTTTTTATAGTGTCGAATTGGAACTTAACGAGTTTTTAATAATACAAATCATTGACACCGAGTCGCTTTAATTAACACTCGCGAACTCATCTCGTCCAGTTAATTATAGCAGGAATTTGGTATTTAATTGATAGCGGTGAAAACTGAAAATATCCGCTAATATTTAAAACAAAATGTAAACAATAACAAAGACTGATTGTATTTTTTTCAAACTTGACGCTGTTCAATTATTCGTATTAATAGTTGTGACACAATTCCGTCGTTTGGTTTAGCGCAACTATTTTATTTAATTGACATTAAGCTACAAAATACAAGGTGGTCAACAGATGTATTGTTCAATAAAAAATTGTATTTACTACATCGATTTTAAATACGAAGACACTCCGAATGAACCAAACGCGCTACGTACTCCAAACAATCTACAACAAAATATTTTCGGGCGCGCTGTGAACAACCTGTAAGCCTGTTTGAGGTGCTCGCTGCGTTCCCACCAGTAATCAGTCTCCTAACTCGTTAGAAGACTTTCCATTTTTTTTTTCATGTCCGATTCGGTGCACCTTATATTACTAGCAATTGCCACGCAAGCATCATACTTCTTTATTTTGTTATAATATGTCCCATTTGTCGGATCCCATAAAATGGGCTGCCTTTCAAACTCATCAATTAACTCTAAACACTTTTCTATAGCTAGGCGTAGTTTAAACACACCACAAACGCAACGAACGTTCAACTGAACACCGGCGAACGAATAAATTCTCTTTCAGCAAGTCCCGTTTACCGACAAACCTCCGGAAATGTTTTGCGCGTTCTGTTCTGTTCGGCGCAACGTACACTCCAACCGGTATCTCGTGGAATGAGGTGACGATGCGCCGTAACAAATTTGAAAGTTGTGCAGTTATGCAGCCGAATACGTTCTCTCTCTGCTTACTGGAAGCTCCGCCTTGTCACGAGATACCAGTTTACCTGTACTTACTAGACGAATTTGATACAGAGCGCGCTCGGCGCGTTTGGTTCGTTCCGAATGTTTTGTATATGCACCTTAAGATTAACCCGTCCAATTATAACAAACTTTTTTTGGTTGCAGGGTAATGGCTGCAGCATTATCACTAACGTTTGGGAGAGGTGGAGCATTGATAGGAAATCTTCTTTTCGGATTTCTCATAGACTTAAATTGTGTTATACCCATCGTATTATTTGCAACAATGCTGTTGGGTGAGTATTTTTAAGTTTCTAAAATGTTAAACAGTAACTGGCCTCTCTTCATCATCGTGGACGTTCAATCCCGAGGAACTATGGCTATTGACGAGGTGAATTACTCTCCTCTACTCGCCTCTTTTGTTATAGTTATCCATTTTCTTCTGTCTCTGCATTTTGTTTTCCAGTCTTCGATTTTCAATCTTTCTCTACTTGATCCGACCATTTTCTTCGTGGTCTTCCTTTTGTTCTCGTCTTCAATGGAACCAATTTTGTTATTCTCTTTAATATTTCTACTCCTAATGTGTCTCATACATTCCAGTCTCATTGCTTTTATATATTGGACTATATTTTCTCCACCTGTTTCCTTTTATATTTATATGTTTCTTTTCAATCTTCTTTCTCCATCTCTTGTTATGTCTGGTCCAAGTATTGTTCTCAATATTTTCTTCTCTAGTATTTTTAGATCTTCTTGTTTGTCTTGTTATAGTTGTTGTTTCGAGTGCGTAAGTAATAACTGATCTGGTCAAAGTCTTATAGATTTGTATCTTTGGTTTTCTGTTAATTTGGTTTCCTTTCAATATAATTTTATTTTATCTTGTCTTTACTAGTTTGTCCTTTAGACGTTCCTAAATAATGGAAGCTTGATACAATTCTAAACTTGTAATTTTTTATTCTTAAGTGAGTATATCATCGTTCTGTTTTTTCCCCACTCGCATATATTTTGTTTTGTCTTCATTTAATCGCAGCCCGAATATTTGTGCCTCGTCTCTATTGCTTTTATTGGACTTTTCTTTGTTCTGCGTCTAGTTCACTTTAATATTTTTCTCGTTTAAGTTTGCATTCCTTAAAATGGATTTAAGTACCTACTAGGTTAAGCAGTGTTGGAGAAATTGAGACTCCTTGTTTGACACTTATTCATTTTAAATTCTTCTGATATTTCACCTTGTAATTTTACTTTCCCTTTAGTGTTTTGTACTATCGATCCCATAACTGGTACAAATCTTTATTTATTTAGTGATGCCATTAATGGTGATATGACAAAGTGTTGGATAATCTTGTAGACATGTGGCTTGTAGTATTTTTGATGTATTTTTATATTTCAGGAAGTGGGCTTTTGTGTTTGATGTTACCTAGCACAGGAAAAGGATCTCTAGATTAAAAAATATAGGATTAAATATCCCGTGTGAAGATTGAAGAAAAAGTAATAATGCCGTGTTTGAAGAAAACTGTTCAATTATGATGACGTCATTCTCAGTTCTCAAATTTGACTTCGTTAAACACACAAATCTCAATTCAAAAAAGGGAAGAAGTAGGAAGACGTTAGAAAAAAATCAATCAATAATATCTAATACCACTCATACTTTCTCATTAGATTTTGAGATAATTAAGCAAAGGAGCTCAAATTCTTGATACACACGGTATACTATTGTGATAAACTGTACATTTCTTGTATTAACATTGTGTAGATAATAGAAATTGCAATGCTCCTCACTATTTTTGCATAAAAAAACAATTGAAGGGCTCGGGTGTAAAAAATGGTATCTGACAAAATTTTGCATCTTGACATTATGGTTGAAACAATGGTATGTGGGACCAGTAAACGGTTATCTGTTCGAATTTACAGTCTTCATATCAGATGTTTAAGATATAATGCTAGTTACCAAATACATTCCAAAAACTTAGAACTATTGAGAGATGATTTTATAAACTTTTGAAAAGCTATATCTCAGAATTTCAAAAATGTTAGTTACCATTTTTTACGCCCGAGGCCTTCAATTTATATTCTTAGATTTAGATCGTAGCATATTTAATGATTAAGGAATTAAGATATTTCAGATGTTTTTGATAAGATTCTCAATTTTTTGTTTTTCAGTGGACAAAAATTGTTAAAGTTTTTATCCTACTTATGTCTTTAATAGCTATTCATGTAACCAGTTATGAAATGCATCATTTTGTGTAACGAGTGAAATTTTTGCGTAAATTGACACGAGTTACACAAAAAAGTATTTCATAACGTGTTTCATACAAGATTTTATCTAATTTTGACAAAAAGAAAATTTAATTTATTTCATGTGAGTCCTTTTGACAAAAAGAAAATAATTTATTTTATTTGTTTTTTAACAAATTTTAAATTTTTTTTCAGATTTCAAAAAAAAGCACTTTTTTATTCTTACAAGTTATGCAACCAATATTACACGAGACAATACTTTTATTTTATACATTAATTTCAGACTTTTCTTTATTATTTTACCATTAATATGAAATTAAAATCGAAAATAGCTAATAATGCATGAAATAAAAAGTAAATTGTTCTAGTTGTTCTTATTGTTAGTAGTTCTCTTCAGTTCTAGTTGTTGTTATTTTTCTATAATATGACGTTAAAGTTCTTCTTTTCTTTCTTGTTTTTATTAACTGGTGATAAAATTAATTTTTCATCACCAGTTGCATAATATTTTTCATTATGTAACTGGTTACGAAAAATGTGACGTTTGCTAACGGAAGTCAGTTTTGAAAAATGTCACTTTATATGTCAAAATTAGATAAAAACAATTATGTTATCATGATCCGGTTATTAAGTTTGTTTCAGAAAGCCTAAAGTGACACTTATTAGTGACATTTTGCAGCACTTAAACTTGACAGTTTCTTAAAAACCACTTTCAAAAGGAAAAACAAAATTTTTGTAGGATATTTGCTCCAAGAATCATCTGAAATACTCTTTAAGTAACACATACCAATATAATATAAAATAAAGTTTAATATTAATCATGAATGAATTATATTTTTTTAAATTTTTACTTGAGCTTTATATTTTGTATGCTTCTATTTATTGAAGACGATTAAATGTTTTATCCTAATTTTTATTGTAAGTATTCAGTATTTTTTAAGTAATATTGTATTAAATATAGGTTTAGATTATGCAGAGTTATTTATTTATATATATTTATTTTTAATACTTTGACTATTCATTATGTAAAATAAAAAACTGTAGACGATCGAAGTAAGCACAAATAAAATTACTTATAAATTTGTCCTATTCTTTATTTCTTCCTGATAAAAGAAAAGATCTAGCTGTCAAAAACTTTGCCCTGAAATCACGTTCCCAATTAATAAATGATTTTGGTATAGGCAACCAAACATACTGTCGTTTTGAAGAGTTGTTTGTGTAATACTGACTATATAAATCTAAATAAAATACGTTTGGTTTTTAAATTAAACATCGTTTTTTATATTATTCTACAAAACTATGATGATTATTAGTGCTAAAAGATCCAAAAGTGAGTGAAAAATTGAAAATAGTGACACTAGCAGTCATTTGCATGATTCTGATAATAAATTTCATAAAGGCCGCATGTCTTGGTGCAATACAACCTGCAATGCAATGCAAGACGCAAGATTTCTTGATCCAAAGCACTTGATCAAATTATGCAATTGCAATTTTATCGGTTCGGTGCCATTTTTATTGCATGCTTGGTGCAATAGAAGAGTTCAGTTTGAGGTCAGTGTGGCCAACAAAAACCGGTTTTTCTGACAATAATGACAGTTACAGTTAACAGAAGCAAACATGAGCCCCGGAAAATATGCGAACTAAAATAAGGTCATCGCAACGAGCCAATCAGGAGCTAATGTTAACGAACGTACATTAGTAATTTGTTAACATAATCGAAATAATATGATCGAGTGATTTCATCAACATACATCATTTTATTCATTTTTAGTGTCTGTATCAGTGTTGTCAATGCGAGGAGGTAGTTTTATTTTTGGTCCAATATAAATGTTTTTATTAATATTTAGAGTTACATTTTTAGCAAGTTTGACTTTGTTTACATATCTCTTAACAGTTGACACTTATGGTATCGATGTTTGGTTATCGATTTAAAATATCGATTGTTACTACAAAAATACAACTACAGCGACATGAACACGCCCACCAGGGCTCATGTTTGCTTCTGCGGACTGTAATGTCTACCATTCAAAACATAAGATGTTTGCAGGTTTTTTTATCATTACGAACATCTACATTGCTTATTAAAACAATGAATACACCCCCGAAGCGTGAATCTTAAAATTTAAAATGACGTTTTAGCTTAATACTCAGCGCATCGGTGGCCAATATTTCTAGGAACTTTTGGAAATTCTCTTTTCCATTTCTGTCATTATGTCACTAGTTATGTCAGATGTCACTGGAAAAAGCAATCAGAAGAATTAAGAGATACAACTAACTAGAACTAGAAAAGTCTAATTGAAAACAAACATGAACGATTAAACGAATGTCAATAAAAACAAATAAAACTGACATCTGACATAACTAGTGACAGAATAACAGAAATGAAATGGTGACATACCAAAAGTTTCTGGAATTATTGGTCATTGTTTTGTTGATTATCCAGCTAAAACGTCATTTTAAATTTTAAGATTCACGCTCCGGCGGTGTATTCATTGTTTTGATAAAGCAATATAGATGTTCGCAATGTTAAAAAACCTGCAAAAACTGTATTGAATGGTAGACATTAACTGTCATTCTTGTAAGAAAAACCACTTTTTGTTGGCTACACTGACCTTAGACTGAACTCCTCTATTCTAAGGAGAAATCTAGTTTATTTCGTGTTACCAACCAACTAGTTTTTTAGTTACATTACATCCTCCTGTAACACAAAAATTATCGGAATTATATTCATTCTTTGACATTACAAGAAAGCAAATAAAATCAATTCTCCCACAATAACATTTTAATTTAATTATATTTGTACAGTCTTAACTTGATCTTCTTGATGTTTCGGTAACGGCACTTCCAGAGTCCTCTATCGGTGAAACTCCAAACATACATCCAATAGGCGAATAATACGGTGTAAATATTGATGGATACTGTTGACTGACTGCAGTAGGAGCGAAATAATGAGCGGGAAATAAACCTTGTCGTTGCGCCATCTTTAAGCGTGTAGTTAATTGTTTCTTCCACTTTGTTCGGCGATTTTGAAACCACGTTTTTATTTGTACTTCGGTGAGGTTGAGTGCTTTGCTAAGTTCCATTCTTTTGCTTACACTGAGATATTTGTCGATTTTAAATTCCGTCTCCAGCCGCTCTAGCTGTTTGGCGCTGTAAGCCTGGCGTGGTTTCCTATCCAGACCCGGCTTTCGAGAGCGTCTGTTGGTGGGTTTTGGAGCTAAAAAACAGAAAATATTAAATATTTCAGGGAAAAATCATGATTTATTTTTTGTTAAACAAGCCATGTTTGAACCAGATATTCAATGAGCTGTTTTATTTTCGAGATATAGGTTGATTTTCCAAAACTAACCAAAGGAGAGTTCAGTGCAAAAGACAATCCATTTTTATAACTAAAAAAATCGTGAAATTTTTTAAATCCTGATGTACATTGATAAAATTTTGATATGGTTTTTTGACAGATAGATAAACCACGAGCTGATATAGGATTTTGTGCAAAAAGGAGACAAATAAGTGGGGCTAAGTGGGTTAATTTTAAGAATTGTTAAATAAAAATCAGTTTTTATTATCTCGGCAAAGACAAAATTTTTTTGGAAGCATCAGAACAAACTTTCTCAAGTATTACTCGACTTGTAATGGTTGAGCTTTAGAAAACTTTAGTTAACGTGTTAAATTAAATCGTATTTTGCCAATTGTCCACTCCAACCGGTATCTCGTGAAATGAGGTGACGATGCGCCGTAACAAATTTGAAAGTGGGGATCCAGCAAAGCCAATATATCAAGACAGATAATAATTTTTTATTTTCCTTCCCTGTTTTCTGATTTGCTTCTAGTCCAATGTTAATTAGAGAGACTAAACTATAAACCACCTATTATACTACGTACAAATTACAAAACAGTTTTCTGTAATTCAGCATTTTCTCGTTCTTCCTTTCTCAAACACTTCAGTCGATATAAACTTTTTCTATTTGAAATGAAGTTAAACGATTGACAGTACTGCCGCATTCCTTAGACCACCCAGTAGTAGTCTAGATTATTACAGTGTGGTGTCAAAATGTTGTTTAAATAAAGCTACCTTGGCGTATTGTCCACTTCTTCTGGAATTCTGTGGTGTGTCAACCGTTAGATGATAATTGAAAAAATAAACAAATTTAATAGTTGCCTTTGTCTACAATTATTAAATTCAAATAAAATAGCTTTGTATTTGCCAGGCAATTAACGATATAGCTTTATCTGACCGTTGAAGATATTTCAGATAAATATTTCATCTGTTAGTTTATATAATTGCTCAATAAGTATCTGTAAAGAATAAATTATAGGTAGCAGATGTACCTTTTGTATAAGTTATAATTTAATGAACGAAAGAATAATTATTTATTTTCACACTTCATATTTTTGAAAAATAATATTTTTCAAAAACAGTGACCGTTCAACTAAGGAGCAACAACTACTTCCCGTGCAATATGCACCGCCGGATATTGAATTACACTCCAAAGTCAAACGGGGTTGGTATATCTACAAGATATTTTAAAACCAACCATTCTGGTTTGCGATTAGAAGGAACAAAACAACATGTAGCCCGGTTTCGGCGTATTTGCACCTCATCAGTACAAGGTATGTGCTATCCAAAAGTCTCTAATCCTGAACTGAAGAATACACGTCAATCACAATCAATCAATTGATAACTGAATGGTTGGTTTTAAAATATCTTGTAGATATACCAACCCCGTTTGACTTTGGGGTGTAATTCAATATCCGGCGGTGCATATTGCACGGGAAGTAGTTGTTGATCCTTAGTTGAACGGTCACTGTTTTTGAAAAATATTATTTTTTAAAAATATGAAGTGTGAATATAAATAATTATTCTTTCGACATCTGTTGATAAAACTCTTTATTAAATACGACAATATTACAGGAAACTGTAATAAGCTGGTTTTTTCTTCGAGTTATTTCCTCCATACGTGCTGCACGTGGGTGTAGATCGATGGCTGATAGTAGCAATTTTCTCAAATGGCGACTGGCATCCAGCCTAGTGTGACTCGCGCTTATGAGCTGATTATTTGGACCAAAATATTGCAATGGAAAAAGACACAGGGCATTAAATTTGAAATTGAAAGTTTTTTATTGTTTTCGTGAATAAAGGTCGATTTAAAAATATATTTGGACTATTCATTAGATGAGGTGGTGGCGATAGTCTTAGGAAATTATTTTTTGAAAATATGAAATTTTACAATGAAAACGTCCCAAGGCTACGCCATTGTAACACATTTTCAACATATAAATAAAAATGAAAAAAAGAAGAACGGATTTCTCTTTAATTTCGAGCGAATATCATGAAATATCGGCAATAAATATAATTGGGGAGCGATTTGTGGATTGTCCGACCGACACCTGACCATCAGCTACTCCATTAAATTTTGCACGCCATTCAGCCATTTGCAGGATTTCCCCATTGTTACCGTTCCTTGTACTTCGTTTGTTCTCTGGTTATAATGAACAGCAATTCTCCTCTATTATGTTATTAATTACAATACGACTGTGTTTTGTTCGTCTAAGGGGAGTCTTAAATGATAAAATCCTTTTAATAAATGGAACTATCAAATAGATATAGTTAATTTTGGCAAAGACGTTCTATTTATTATATTTTTTTACTTGTAAAAATATCATTCAAAATATAATATTTTAAATTCTACATTCCCCGTTGAATGTTTGGTAACACTGTGATATCACTGGGTGCACGTCCTGACCAGTTCATGACCTGCTGTTTAAAAAGGATTTAATAATTATTCCAAACTGCACGTTCGTCAGGCTGTCAGAAAGAATCTACACTTAGCTTAGTCTGTCAACCCCGATTTCTTACTTTCAGTGATTCAGGTTTGGAAACCTTAATGACTTTCTTCTCTTCTACTTGTCTATACAAACTCTTAACTCCACTATCCACCGTTAGAAATTTGACAATATATTTGCGCAGCTTTGTCCTAGTACCATGAAAGCAGTGCCATATTATCCAATAGGCTGACTAGGCTATAGCCCTAGGGCGCCGTGATAGAAAAAGGCGCTGACTGACGACTCACAATTCATAATAATATTTGCTGTATTTTTTTGTGGAGATCGAAGAATTAGAGTAGGTATATATTACTTGAATATGCGTTGTAAGGTACCAATTCTAAACAAAACCTATAGGTGGGAAATAATGAAAGAGTGTTTAACACGCAGTGACGGATCTTGATATTGTGAGGCCCCAGGCGCAACTCGATTTTGAGGCCCCCTTATTGACCTTACTTAAAATGTACAAGGCAGAAAATTATAACGGTTTTTATTAAGAAACAGTAAGCATTTTAAACCTTTACCTACAATTATTTAATTTTGGTTGTTTTTTGAGGATGAGGCCAATAATTCTGAGGCCCCCTGCTTTGTTGAGGCCCCAGGCAGGAGCCTGTGCGGTAATCCGCCACTGTTAACACGTAACAAAACTGTGAGTGGGTCAGGGTGCCTAAAAAACTTCCAGCACTAGATGGTCAACTAGAGTCGATGCTTGCGTCGCTCTTTATGACAGTTTCGATGCTTTTAAAGAAGGTTTGAATTTTATTGTGAGCACCTAAAACAAAAGACGAGGAAAAGGTATATTTCAGAAAACGTTGCTTGGAGACTTTTTGGAGAGATATTTTGATTCAATTCAACAAAACAGTCCAGTCTTTGCAAAAGCAAAGTATGGATATAGGGACAGCCGTTCAACTCTCTAAATCATTAATTAACTTTGTTATGAAAATGAAACAAACTTATAACAACTACGAAGAAAGCGGAAAATTGTAGTAATTATAAGGAAGAAAAAAAGGAACTGTTTGCCAGGAGAGAGTGTTGTTGGAGAAACTACTTTTGATGGTAGGACAGATATGGAAGTAAATATGTTCTACGTGGTTGTAGACAGTATTGTATTTTATAAGAACACGAGACGCGAAAAAATTCGTACGATGAAATCAGTGGGTGTTTTGGGTTTCTTACAAACTTTGAGAACACTAAAGACAATAATAATAATAGAAAAGTGCAGACATCTTCGAGGAATTTATACTAAATATTTGAATAGTAATTTTGGAAATGAATGTATACAATTCAAATATTTTATTCAAACTTTGGACTAAGAAAAGAACATCAAAAACTATGTAATGGTTGCAAACACTCCGCAGCAAAAATGTAATTTATACGTTTCCCAAAATGGACATTATTTTAAGAATATTATCTGTGTTTACCAGTGACGAACTGTACGGGTGAAAGGTGATAAATCGAGTAAAAACTTACTTAAGAAATTCTTCAACAGACGATAGAACTAAAGGAAAGGAATTTTGAAGATATCATACAAAAATCAAAAAGTATTAAGTGTCGTAAAATACATCTGTAGAAAATCGATTTTTTCATTTTCAAAAATATATATATTGTTTGCAAAACGCGTTTTATTTTACATGTAACTATATTTTCACTTTCCTAGTTTAGATGTGCCAAAATTATGTAAGCCTAAGTAAACTTTTTCAAGTTAAATTGAGAACAATCTGTCTTTTCATTGGTTTGTGTGTCCTAATCTACAGTTCTTCGTTAAAAGTTCTTCTTCTCAATCAATGAGTTTAAATATAACGAAACACTACTGAAACTGGACTACAACTTGTGTTCTTTTAATTCTGGAACGTTTAAAGTGCTACTAGCAATGATTTTAAGCACAGGGCGGTTATGATTTGTAGCTTCCAGATCTTTTTAGATCACACAATGGCTAATTATTTCCTGCTTGCTTGGAAATCTGCTCCATAGAAGTGAATAAATAACTATCTGTTTAACTAGAGAGAAAAGTGTTATTTTTTCTTCGCATGAGAGGTTAAAACACTTCACTACAGTGTAAAACATATAATTTTCTGACACCTCTAGCATAAACATAACAATTTCAAATATATTCAGCGATATTTTCCAGTAAATAAGCCCCCAAAATATTCACTGACAGCCAGAGGCTCTGCTTGAAGCTATCAGTAATCCAGCAACTAGGTATAGACTGGTAAAAAACTGTAAAGAATCCATCAACAGGCTGACAAGAGACAACAAAGTGTCTCTAATATGGGTGCAGACACATGAGGGGATTGCAGGTAATAAAATGGCTGACCAGTTAGCTAAAGATGGCTCTAAAGGAGACTACATAGGTCCGTAGCCGTTTTGTGGAATCACAAAAGATTGCATAAGAGGGGAAATCGGGAGCTGGCTAGATAGGGAATGTAGTATACTATAATCTATGTACTATATATATTTATACGTATTAGATCGTTACACCTTTTATCATTTTGTAATGTCAATGTTCACTGTTTAATGTCAAGCTCAGTTCTTGCTTAATAAAGCTCATGGCTAATGAATCCTGGCAAAGTATTTATGAAGAAGCATGTGAGGCACTCTAAGTACGATCCTTTAGTTGAAGAGGTTGATTTAATAGAAGCTAAGCCTAAGTATGCTGTTGTAAGATATGACGATGGACGTGAAGCAACTGTTTCTCTAAGACATCTTGCTCCGTGTGGAGATAAGACTACATTGGACCAAACAATCCAAAATAGCAACTTGGCAACGGAAACTTCCAAAACGACAACTGAAACAAGTAGTTCTCAACTTAATTCTAATAAAATGGAAAACATTTACAATACTCCTCAAAACCTTGAAGGAAGCGACTATTTCAAAACTGAAATTCCTCAAAGTACTAGATTTAGCACTAGAAAAAGAAAAACTCCTGCCTACCTTGAAGATTTTGTCGAAAAATAAAGCTGGGGAGAATGTAGTATACTATAATCTATGTACTATATATATTTATACGCATTAGATCGTTACACCTTTTATCATTTTGTAATGTCAATGTTCACTGTTTAATGTCAAGCTCAGTTCTTGCTTAATAAAGCCTATTCACGAAGGTTTTGCGTTATTTATTACAGGGAACACCACCTCAAATGGAAGTTGACACAAGGACACCTTCATACAAAGATTTTACTGAAGAAGTTAGACAAGGAACTCTCAACCAGGCTATTGAAACTGAGTAAGAGACATTTGAAAACAGTTACCGACCTGGTGACTAGACACTGCATCCAGAGGAAACATCTGCACAAAATGGGAAAATTTAGTGAACCAATTTGCAGGAAATGTGAACTCTATGATGAATCACCTACTCACACACTCTGCTTCGGCGAGAACCTACGTGGACTCAGACGGAAGCACTTTTGAGAGGAAATATAACCATTACAACTACTGAAAATCCCTCTAGTCAAACTAGTGTTCTATATAGAAGACACAAAGCTTCTGGAATGGAAGTAGATAACATGGGAAATAAATCATCTGGTAGATTTAAAGAAAAATTCAATCCCAGTTAATGAAAGTGGGAAAAGTCAATTATCAATTGAAAACAAGTTCTGCCATCGCTAGTAAAAATATAAAATGTTTTAGTGATAAAAAATTTGTCAAAGAACTGTGATTTTGTTAAGTAAATAAAATATTTATTTCGTATTGTTTGACTTAAATGTATCCGTTGTCTTATACTATAGTTTGCATAATATTTAGTAACTTTTTAAACAACTTATTTGTCTCTATTCTAGTCCTATTTAAGAAATCGTCACTAACACAACATTGCTAACTGAAATCGACATGGAATTTATTGACGTTTCTAATATTTCTTTAAACGATATCAAAGACAAGAAATTTACATGTTTAGCGATAATCAGTTAATGTAAAATGACTTATTGGTTCAAGAGAAAAATATTTAAATAATTGCATTTATTTGGAAATTTGCCATAATTGTACACTTAATTATGAAGCTCAGTTGACTTACAAGAACTAAATTAACAGAAAACTATCAAACCAAACCAATTCGTGAGATGCTACCTATTTCCAAAAATTTAAAGACTATAACTGGTTGTTCCACAAAAGTGACACTCCTTTTATGTTTTTCGAAAATTTTGTAAAAGGTTTTATTACTTTTAATTAGTTCCTTAACTCCACTTTTTCGTGGTAAAACAGTTTATGTGAAACCAACCTGTCAACTTGGTGTTTTATTTGTAAAAGACCCTTTTTTTAAAGTTATAATTGGGCACAAATACTTCTTTAAGGTTTGCTTCTGTTTGATATTTCAATGATTAGCAGTTTTTTATTATTCCAAACACCTGTTTTCAGAGGATCTCTAAGAAGTAAAATTGTTCAAACAGTTAGCAGTGACACACCAAAATACAATTTCAAAGGTTAAATCTTCATAATAATCATACATTCTTGGGATAATTGCTAAGCACTGAGGTGTTTTTTGGATAAAATTTTTTTTACTGAATCAACACTTCCATCTATGATTTTTTTTTTTTTTTTAGTTTTTTGCAGGTTCTGGACATTTCTAATTGGCTTTTTTTTACTTTCTATAGTCCTAGGTCAAATTGTACTCCTTTCATCGGGTTCGAACTATTTTGTGGTATCCCAAAAAGCCGCGTAAGTCCGAAAATGGGAGAAGGAACTTAGTACAGCCTACTGCAGTAGTAATCTCCAGGCCATTTACAGACAAAAAGGTTAGTATGAGCTTCCGCTCACTACGCTAGGTTAGGTTTATGGTGAGTGGGTGAATCCTAGGGCACAGTACCTGGGAGACTACTGGATAGAAGAGGGACAGTTACCTAAGTTGAGGCCTGCAGATATCCTAAAATTCCTCCGGGAAATAGGACTAAAGGAGCTACTAGTATCTGAGACTCTCCTCAGAAACTAAGTAGAAGTAAGGGGGCACAATAGATCTTTTAGGTCTCAGTGAATGTTACCCCAAAATACATACATACATACATACATACATGGTGAGTGGGTCTATAAGGCTCTCCACTGCGACTCGCAAGAGTCTATTGTGGCTCAAACCTATTCAAATTTCACCAAACAAATTCAGCTTCTTCACAAAGCCGATTGGTTTATTTGGTGAATGATATTTCAGGTCCGAGGGCGAGAGAGAATCCCTGCCAAACATCAGATACCTGATTCGAGCCGCGGAAGGGCTCTGCTGTTTCATCATCTTCCAGACAAAGACGGCAGGTCGAATCTTCCGACAGTCCAAGTTTTAGCATATGATGATTCAGATGACAATGGTCTGTTAAAAGGCCTGTTAGACAACGTAGGTCATGCCTGCTATAGTCCAACATTTGTTTGGAGACATTCTTCGAAGGATGTATGAAAGCCTTTGAATGAACCAATCCTGGTAAATTATGCCAGAAGTCTAAAGCTTTTCAGTGTTTGTTTGGCAAAACTTATTGCGATGCCAATTGTAGGTTCTGGTCCGATAGAAACACGTGCGGCACCCTCCCTTGCAAGAGAGTCTGCCTTCTCGTTTCCTTCCATGCCAGAATGGCCAGGGATCCAGACCAGCAATAGTTTATTGAGTTCTCCTATTTAGGAGAGTCTTTTTTGTCAGTCTAAGACCAATTTAGACGTTACACGGTGAGAGGTAAGTGCTTTCAAAGCCGCTTGGCTGTCCGAGAAAATTTTTATTGTTCTATGTATGAGATTGGCTTGCTCCAATCTCTCCACACATGAAACAATGGCGTGAATTTCCGCCTGAAACACGGTTGCATAGGATCCTAGAGAGGTTGAGATTTCTGTCCTAGGTCTGCGCCCGTATACACCTGCACCAAAGCCTGAGGGGCTCCCTACGCTAACTTGGACAGTGGAACATGCAGATTCTGCGATGATCTGAGTGAAAGACCGCGTAGGGAAACATATTTAAAGCTATACAAAAAGAACAGCAGTACCATTGAATGAAGTAAAGCAAAGACAAATAGGAAGCGATAGATTCAAAGTTAGATAATTAGAGCAAACCGTGACGCATTAATACATTTAAAAAATTGTCTTCATGTTACAGTTAGATTTTACAAATATGAAGTATGGGAGGATCATGAAACAATTTTTGATAAGCCACTGATATATGCTTACCAAATTTTTATTTGTTGAAGTAGTTAATGGTTTGTTTAAAGCGTACCTAAGACGCTTTTATAGTTCTCACCTCACCGATGTTCTTAGAAAATTTCTGTGTGTTTTGTAGGATTGATATTTGTTCTTTATACGCAAAATAGGTGGTCTTGGGTGTACATTTCTATTTGGTATATGTATGTTTATGTAGTGTGCTCATGCTAAATGCTTTTAAAGAGCTTAACCGCAATTTACAATAGATCAACTCAAATAGTATTGTTAGCAGTGTGGTTGAGATTGAGTTGAATTTATATAAATTAAATTATAGATTTTGGAAGCTTAATCAATGCACACTCATCGACTTATGTTTAAGCTTCAGATATTTCCTCATAGAAATGCGATAGATCAAGTGACACCGAAGCGACACAATTTGACGTCTGTAGCTACAATTACTCACACGTAGATGAAAACACCAATCAAAATTGAAATAGCTGGTGCTGGATCACATAATATGAGTAGTCAGTTTAACACAGACCCGCTGTTCAATTGAACATCTACAACAGTTTAAGAAACTAAAGATGACCTACCTTGTAATCCAAATAAGTGACTAGTAGACTTGCAGTCCGGTGACCCTAACCAATTGGCATAAATAAGAGACGGCTGTGAAACTGCGTGCTGCAGCTGGTACTGAACAAAAGGAGATTCTGAAGAACAGCTCGGTGATATTTGTGGAGTACGGTATTCTCTAGATCCTGGATCCGGTGGAACTGGATCTGTTCTGTCGAGCTTTTGAAGTATTGATTGGTATAAAACTCCTAAAAACAGTTGGGACGTTGAAATATTTATTTTCAATAAGAAGGAAGATTTTGTGGTTATATCGGTTGTTTAAAAACGAAGGAATTAACACCTCCGTTTAAAAAGCATTGTGGATAAAAATTTCATTCATTTAGAGAGTTCAGTGTATGAGTGTCACAGTAATAAACAACTCTATCCACTAGCTCAATGGTACATTCATTGGCTGTCACTTTTTGACATGTCTCGAAAAGCGAAGTATTATTCTTAATCAGGAGACGTGACAGAGAGTTGAAAACGAAACAAAATCTGTTATCTTAATTTAAAAGCATCACTGTGAGCCTCGGTGGTTTCGTTGTATATCATGTATACTTTGGACCTGTAGTAATAATTCTGTCAGAACCTTCTACAAAGTAATGAGTCCAACAAGAAGACCCCATTGTTATTATGATGACCTTATTACCAGAGTTAGAGTAAATTTCGTCGAGTTACCTTTACTTCCTTGTTCCACAGTCAATGTGAAGACGTAAGAAAAGCAAGGTGGTACAGATGACGTATGTGACAGATTTATTACTAATACTTAAATGTGTTTTATCTCTTACAGGATATTCAGATAGACCAAGAGCCACTCGTGATATCGTTAAGAAAATACTTTGTTAATTTCCAAACAAGTCCTTTCTGTGACTTTCTGATAGTACCAATTACCACAAATAATGACAATAATGACAGTCCCTACTAAAATAATCCAATAAACACCACGGCCCTCTTATAATTAGTCACAATAAGGCAAAAATTATTAAAATTCTGAAATGCGTATTTATATATCAAAAAGGCTTAAATTTCGGCCGTATGTTTGGATAAAAAAGGAAAAAATGGTTGTTTTTTTTAAAAAAAAAAAGATATATTTGACATTTGTGAAGTTGAACTTCTTAACACCTTTTTACGAACCCTGTATTCAATAGGGGGGATGAAAATAATTATACTACCCCTTAATAAATGTGTACCATTACGCCTCTAAAGCTAGAAATTAAAATTTGTTTTCTGTCTATAACTATTAAAAGACTCATTTGGAAGTAAATCAAAATATAATCCTGTTGGTACGAATTCCCGGGATACCCTGTATAGGTTATTCCCAACATTTGAAGTGATATTGAAATAACCTAACCTGTATTTCTGGCAGCAGGAATAGGAGTGGGTTTTAAACATTTAACTTTTGTCACTGAACACTTTTGTTTATCAATATCATCTTCTTTATCTTCACAATTGTCTTTATTTTTATGTATACCTAAAATACTATCAATAGAAAACTTATTACTACTATCAACAACATCACTAATAGATCTATGTTCATCACAATTCGTAGAAACTATATCGACACTTTCATCATCATTAAAATCGGTATCGTCTGTGTCATCAGAAGCTACTTCTTCTTGTATTCTCTCCATGTTGAAGTGTTAGAAATGTGAGTGTGTAGCATTTGATGGGATTATAGTATTATTGTGGTCCATTAGAGATGATCTGACACTTCTTAGCAACGCCCATTTCTCCCCCTCTTCCACTTATATCCGACGTTCCTCGCTCGAGATTGGCACTTTGCGTGTTAGTGCGCCTCTAAAATCCATCTTCACACCTTTTCACTTCCTTTTACGCGTTTACCACCCTTATAATAGGCGCGAATTTCTGTTAGCATCATTTATCATGTAGTTCGTGATAGGATGAATTTGATTTTTTGTTGGATGTTGTTGAATAATGTGTTTGTAATGATTTTAATTTGATAAGAAATTGGTTTCACAGCTTAGAATGCCAAATTATTATTAAAATCTTAACTGGATATTTTATTATGTGTATAAATAAAGTTAATTGTATTGCCGCTGTACTGGAAATAATATAACGGTGAACTGGAGACTTTTTTTTGGAAAAAAAAAGAGCCGTCCCTTCGCCGGCACCACCTCAGCCTCTTAAGCTTATTGTGGATTCTCCTAATGTTCTGACTACAGCCTATTCAGCCAATCCGTTCCCTGTATTAGCTCATACAGGTTCTTTACTGGTTGGTTATAGAAGTCTTCTGGAACATTTGTGGTCTTCCATATAGTTTTTGCCTCCTGTGGTCCAGCGTCTCACAGTTACATAATATGTGCAGAGCTGTTTCGGTGTCCTTTTTGCATCTTCTGCATGTAAGGTCTCCGTTATACAGCCCTATTTTGTTCAGGTGTTCCTTAGTAGTTGCGTAGTTTGTTCCTGCTCATTGAGAGCAGTTCTTTCGCTATATACTTTTTCTGATGGTTCTTTTATAAATTTCTTCCCGTGTGTTTGCCGGGAGACTTTGTGATCCCTTGACTCTGCATAATAGTCCAAATAATACTCCTTTTTTGGTAACTTTGTTTCTATAAGTTTCTATAATTGGTATTTCATTGGTCTTCCTTGAACATTTTACAAAAAATACATTATACAGAAATTAAATTATAAAAAATCATAATATCCTTCGTCATCTGAGCAGCTGTCTTCTCCTCTTGAGGTTATAGTTAACGGGTCGACGGTCCGATCGATCAAGTAGTCAAGATCCCACATTTTCTCCTCTTCTTTAATGACATGCTGGACTGCTTTTCGCCAGTTCTCTGGTGTCACCTCCTTAATGGCTTGATGAAACAGTAGCTTAACGTCTTTCATTTTAAGTGTCGTGTTGTGTCTTGCCACAAATCCTTTCACTTGCGCCCACATAAGTTCTAAAGGATTTAGTTCGCAATGATATGGCGGTGTGCGCAGCACAGTTACACTATGTTTTTCTGCTATATCTTCCACGGCGTATTTCATAAAACAATTTTTGTGTAAATTTGCTATAGCTAATAGTTCTTTTTTTATCAAATTATCATCAAATTCAATACTTTTGGTGGTTAACCAGTCAATAATTTCTTGTTTCCTCCAAGATGAAGTGCAGAGGCACTAATAGAAGGTTAAACGGTACCTGTTAAACGCAAAACGTAACTGTATAATCTACTACCTAAGTAATCCCTACACAATATTTCGATATTGACACTTCAGGCCAGAAAACATACTTTTCCTAATTCTCTTACGCAATTACTTGAAATTTTAATATTACAAACAATACTATTTCAAGACCTACGCCTATGGCTGATACCGAAATTGAGTCAAACTGGGCCATTTTATTACCCTATACCTTTCCGAAATAGACTATAAACTGGGTTTCTAGTATTTCCATAACCTTGTTTATGTTACATAAATATTCAACAATAAAAAGATCTTTATATTTCCTTAAGTAAAAAAAAATTACAAAAAAAGGTTGCGTGTCAGGAATCTCAAATACGGGTTGCAGCAAACACCCTCTCTGTTCTGTCTTGCAGATGAACCACACTTTTACTATTATATTTCTCTCACACTACTCAAACCGTGAGTTTACAATAACAGCGAGATATAGGCACATTAGGGTCTTTTGTGTTAGGTATTTAATGCGAAATGGTTTACAAGATTCAGGTGATAAATACCAGTGGCGGGTGAATAAATTCTATTGCAGGTCAAGATTTTTAATCCGATCGGTTCTGCAATTTCCATAATTCTTGTATTATTTCACTTTGGTGAAAAGTATAGCATACAAGAATGAAGATTGGGAAGACTGCAAGTCGATATCTTACAGGATGCTCAGAATTTTTTCCAACAATCTAGTGGTCATCAAGCAAACTTGAAAGTACTTTCCAGGAATTTCATTTGACCACTGAGACCTAAAAGATCTGTTTGCCCCTCACTTCTACTTAGTTCCTGAGGAAAGTCTCAGATACTAGTAGCTCCTTTAATTTAATTTCCCGCTTCTAGCCTCCTAGGTGTTGTGCCCCAGGATTTTGAATTGCTGTGGATGATGGAGGTTTCTTCTTCCATACGACAGAATCTTTATTCTTCTTCCTCCACTATTTCAGGTCCGTTAGGAACCCATCAGTTTAAAGCTCTCAATGCAGTTTCACTCTGACTTAGGCATTCATTTGATCTCAACAGATTGTAGTCACCTAGGAGTATCTTTCTTTTTCTTCCGGCCTCCAAAAGGGGTTTTCAGACCCTCATTTGCTATTTATTTTCCTTCTATTATCTAGTGTGTTCTGGAATTCACAGTAAGGAGAATATAAGGTTCTCGCTTTCACCTTTGCATTCCAATAGCATTTTGGAACTGATTACTCCTGAACTCAGTGCTTTAATGGCTGCTTGACTATCCTTGGCAGGATATTCTGAGGTCACTCAAACCACGCAGGAGTTCACCAACCGTCAGGTTCCACATTAATGGGGATGCTACTCTTCTCTATTTTATGATCTTATAAACAAAACTATGGCTATCATCGAAGTTTTTCACATTCGATGATTTGAAAACAAACAAACTACCAAAATATCAAAGAGACTAGGAATGATACTCAGTACCACCAAAACACAAGTAGAATTAACGTTATAGACCAGGGATCTCCAACCTACGGCCCGCGAGCAGATTTTGACCGGCCGTCGGAAAAAAATTTTTATTTGAAAATATATTTCCTTTCAGCGATGGTCAGTGTTTTGCACGGACTGTACTGTGCTTGGGTAATACTCTGACTGTACGTGGCGTGAATAGTGAATTTAAATAATGTGATGTAATGTCACCGGAGACCAAATTTTCGCTAAAGTAAGTGAAACCAGTTCTAGCCTTGGACTTGATTTCAAATGCCTGAAAGGTGTTACTACAGATGGCGGAAAAATATGCCTGGTACAAAAACCGAAGTGGTTGGTAACATTGGCAGTTCTGTGAAAACAGCTGGAGGTGTTCAACCCACGATATTCCACTGTAATATCCACCAAAAAGCGTTGTAAACACATGGATGTAGCAGAAGTAATGAATGGAGTTATCAAAAAAGTTAACTTCACTAGATCAAGTTCCATCAAACACTTGTATGGGGGGAAGGAGGCTCAGGAAATATTGTTGGCCCGTAGGTTGATCAGTTTCTGTAAGATTTCATAAATATTCAATTTACTTTTCTCTATGTCTAAATATGGGTTTTGTGGCATTAGTATATACTGAAAAATGTTTATGATCATTAAGTAAGTATAGTTATATTAGATAATATAACGATTGTATGAGATATTCCGGTAATTAGGTTGTAAAACCTGATGGAATATTAAATAAATAAATAATGTGGCCCTTCAGTAAAAAAGGCTGGAGACCCCTGTTATAGACAATGTTTTTGCAAAAAAAGAATTTTCTAGACTTGTTCTATCACGTCGGGCTCCTAGTTGAGACAGTTTGAGTACGCTCCTGATTCTATTAATATTGTTAAGTGCTTGATATCATTTTACAGTGTGAATCTGCATTCGGTGTCTTATTGTTTGGATAATTGATATTCCTCTACCGGGAGAATTTTCATACGGGCTACTAAAATGAAATTATTAATTATGCTGCTTCTCCTTCTAGGTACGTTTTAAATGGGGTGTCATTTGTGGTTTTATTACATAATTTTCATTTATTGTTGTCCAACAATGGAAACAAGGAACGAGGAGATTTTATTTTTTCGGATTTAATGAACAGCAAAGCTTTTATGAAAAACTGATTTAAACTATTACATGATGGAAAAATTCATGAAAATTCTTAAATATTATTGATAGTTAATATTTTGTGTGATTCCTACTTGATGTTTAATAATTTGGCACTGCAAAAAACAAATACTTGGACAAAAAAATCTCGAGAATCTTGGAACAAGGCGCCAGAAATGAGGCAGGTCAAAGGGTTCATCAAGGAACCTTCGCCAGAATTCACGGATTATCTACTGAGCCAGAATAGGAAAACAAACAGGATCCTGGTTGGGCTCCTGACGTGGCATTGTAGACTTAACAAACACATGAATAACATCTGATTGGCAGATACAACCATATGCAGGTTTTGCCAAGAAAATGAGGAAACCTCAGTACACATACTGTGCTACTGCGAAGGCATGACTAGGCTGAGATATATTGGGTCTGAACTAAGTATTTGCAACTAATAACGCCATTCTACGATTTCAAATAAAAATTTAAAAAAATATTGAAATTTGAATTCCTGTGGTAGGTTGTGGTAGGCTAGAGCCAATGGCAAACAAGGACATTTTGCGCTGTTGTCACGAGGGAAAACATTATAAGTAGACTAGTTATCTTTTTTCTTTAACACCAGTTAAAGAGAAACGCAAACTACTGTCAAAACGTACTCTTTCAAATAATGTTCTCATAATCGAATGGCTCTTATTAAAAAAGGTAACTCTCTTGTAGTCAAAGAACATTTCACAGCACAGTAAAAGTACCTATCTATACTGTAAAAAAAAACTTTAAATCTCATAGACTTTAATGAAAATTCTATGTTCTTTATGTAGGTTGAATTGTTTGAAAAACATGTGATGTAACACACATTGCGTTACCCCAGAATTCGGAGCTCGATTTAGTTCCGGATCGCTTTTTCTTCTTCTTTTTAAGGGAGTTCGAGTGCCTCATTCGCGAAAACAAGCAAAGGGTGCGACACCTACCGTCAACATTTTATAGCTTTGAAATGGGGAAAACAAACCAAATCCCCATTAGAGTACGTGTATAATGAGCAAGGTATTAATATCGTTTTCTTGATTTCTAGAAGAGTTTGGTGAAGTTTGTTTTATCAGAATACTTATTTAGACTCTAATAATGACCAGCAAGTGCAAGAGGTATATTGCCCTGTGCCGCAATGTAATCAGTAAAAAGATGCAAATGTATCAATACATAACTTCCCAACTGATCCAAAATTATGCAAAGTGTGGTAAAACATTTTAAAAATATTTTCGAATACTTGTCAGTGTGTATCAGGCACTGCTTAGAAAACCTGTTTGCCTTCTACCATCGGCCGATTTCTGTCTCCAATGTATTTTAAAATGCCCACCAAACCAATTTTAACAAGCACCATCTCTTCAACAGAAATGGATTTGTTTATTGTTTTCCCCATTCCAATGACAGCTTTGACATATACTGCAGCGCCCACTATCGGAAAAATTTCCGCGAATAACAAATACCATAACCTACAACTGTTTTGTTTAGATTGGGTGTGGTTTATTTTCGTTCTGTGTGTTTATTGAACTCCGGATTTTATTAAAGTATTTTTGATGGTGTGTTTTATTAGTTTTTAGAATTTAATATAGTTTTTGGACATTGGTGTAGTTATTGATATTGATGTCAATTATTAACTGTCAAATTCTTCTAGTCGACTTTCACTTTGTCTTAATCAACTTGGATACTCAAGTAGGATTTGTCAACAGAAGGTAGAAATCACAACCCTCAAAGTATATGGAGGACCTGAGGTTTGTTATTCGAAGTCTGGTAATAGTAATTCTAAAATATCAGGAGGGCACACACAATGGATATGCAAATGTCGTAGTGGAGAGGCGCATAAGCCCCATATTTATTGAAATATTGAAGTACTTACAGATGTCATAGAGACGCCATTGGTATCCTAACGTTTTGGTGCGTTTTTTTTTCAAAAATCAACGTTTTTTTCTATAAATACATTTCCAATCCAACTTAATTTAAATTTAATGTTCGTTTTAAGACAATAATTACTAAATTTCACACTATTACGCACACAAAAGATAATAATATAACCAAAATCGAAAACAATGTTATAAATTTTGAATATTATTTAATGTATTTAGCACTTGTACTGTTTATTGATTTTTCGTATTGTTTTGTATTTCATTAGTTAACGATTAGTCGATAATTTATAAGGCTTTTGTTCATTGCATCGTTTTAAATAAATTAATGAGGACGGGGCCACGAAAATTTTTAGTTTTTGGTTCTAGTCCAGTAAATAAAGACCGAGAAACCCCCCAACCTGTTCATCTCATTATTGTCGGACTTTTTTTTGCAACTTGTAGGTATTCACGGGTAGATTACTCTCTGAAAATATGTCCTCTGCGAAATTTGCGGAAGGGGCTGAAAAATTGCCAATAATCCCAAAAATTGAGTTTTCCGCCGATATATCCGGAGATATGACACTTAGAGAAGTGGGGTTTTGCTAGGAATGGAGAGCAGTTTATTATCTACAAAAATGACCCCTATCATTTTTGTCAAAAGTTTAACCGTTTTCGAGATAAACGGGCCCAAGCGTACCTTGGATTTCGAGCTGCTGCGCGGCGTCTCCATGTAGGCATGGGAGGGCGGGTAAATTGGCCCATAACTTGAATAAAAATGAATCTTTTTTCATGATTCAAAGTACATATAAAAGGAGGGACCTGTACCTATAACATCGTGTAACTTTTTCGTTTTTTTTATTTTCCAGGAATATTGAAAAAACTGGCCAAACTTTATTTTTCCTGAATATTTGACCGCCCTTATTTTTTAAATTTAGCGTAGTTTTACCGAAACCTTTTGGATAATGGGACTTTGATAGGTGGTGAATGTATTCCGAAAGAATGAATAAATAATTTTTGTGTATTCTTATAAACAACATGTTTTTCTTGGGACGTTTTTTTTTGGATTTCCGGAGTTTTCTGAAAATTCTCGGGTCTACCGCAAATTTATAAACAATGATTGGCAATATCGGTCTTTAATGCGCACCATTGGAAAGCTGAAAATGTCCTCTTTTCGATGGTTTTTAAAATTTTTTAGTTTTCCGGAAAATTTTTGCAAGAAATATTGATCCAGGGACAAAAATGATGGAGACCATTTTTGTAGGTAATGAACTGTACTTCATTTCTAGCAAAACCCCACTTGTCTAAGTAGCATATTTCGGGAGATATCGGCCAAAAACTGAATTTTCGGGATCATGGGCCATTTTCCAGCCCCTTCCGCAAATCCTGCGGAGGACATATTTTCACATGAATACCTACAAGTTGCAAAAAAAAGTCCGACAATAATGAGATGAACAGGTTGATGCCTTTATTTACTGGACTATTCAGTAACTTTCTCAGAGAGAATTCTTTTGAATTCAACATCATTTCCTGAAGTTAGGAATTCTTAAATGCAATTTACTTTTCATCACGCGTTAAGTAATATCCAAAAGTGATAATATTACTTAGATATTTCCTATCACTGGAGAATGTAATCTGAATGCAGACCACCACAATAGATCTGAAAAGGTCGCAGTAAAAGTCAAGTCAAAAACTAAACCGGAGTTATCTAGTTCCTCGCACATTAACAGGTAGGTACAAAATTTGTGTTCAGTTCCTCGCAGCATACGAAGGGTAAGGGATTAAGTATCAGGTAGCAAGGTCCACAATGACAGATATTTTTATTTTTATTTTCTTATTGTTTTTTTCAAAAATTGACTAAAAATACGAAGAATTTTTCGATTCGGATTAGGGTAGGGGGTAAGGTAGGGTGGTTTTGGTTGGGTTATTATTGAAAATTATCATAATAATCTGTCAATTACACAATTCAATTTTTCGATTCGGATTAGGGTAGGGGGTAAGGTAGGGTGGTTTTGGTTGGGTTATTATTGAAAATTATTATAATAATCTGTCAATTACACAATTCAATTTTTCGAAAACTCACGAATGCATAGATACATTTTCCCTAATGTTAGGAACATAGCGGAAGAAATATATAAATAAATAAAACAATAGTGTGAGGAACTGCAGACTGTGAGGAACTGCAGACCTGTCTTAATCCTACCCTCCGTTCGAAAAGGGATTAACTCAGGTAGATGCGAGGAACTGACTGGTACCCAACTAAACGTATTCTTTACTAAAAGTCAGTGTCATGGCTTTTTTTTCAAATATTATTGTATGTTTGGTTGCCTATACCAAAGTCGATCAATAGGGGAATACTTATTTCTGATAGGGGTCATTATTGAATGATTTTGTGTACATTAATATAGCTCAAAAACGCACGATCGACAGGAAATTATATTATTTTTTCAATCACTTTAAATAAATTCAACATTTTATTAAATAATTATTTGTTATATGATATATAAATATTCTTCTTTCATACATATTAATCCAGCAATCGTTGCTTTCCATACACGAAGTGTCAAATGATGAGAGCCGTTTACGAACATAGTAGGCTTTGAAGACGTAACTGAGGAGCTTTTAGTGGTGATTTATCTGTTTGCTATTGGCTGTCAGAGTATTCTTTGAAGCAAGGAGGGCTGTTATACACAGTTTTAAACAGGTGTTGTAGACAGATCCATTCACATTACCTCGTTCTACGTTATAGCGTATCGTAACGCTTTTAAAAACGGCAGTGTGATGCAGGGGGTTGAGCGCTAGTATTATTTCTCCCGGGGAGATTTTTATGTAATTCGCCACGGTAGATAGGCAGTATAGGTACCTATATCGAAATAAGAAACGTGTTAAATTATATAGGTGGAGGTTTATCGTCCTTTATAAACAAAATACTTAACAATTATGGCAGTGAAGATAAAGAAAATAATTAAGACTTAATGAATTTTATTATCAGACAAAATACAAAAATATAATAATAATATTCAAATTATTTACAAATATACAATAGGTAACTTATTTTTTTTATCAGTTGAGCAGAAAGGCACGTTACAAAGATATACTCGAGAAAATTATGAGTTTTTTTGGTTGGAAAAAAATTAGAAGGTAATATGATTCGAATAAATGATTTCAGCCATATTTACACATATTGGTCCTTCGAGCCAAAATTACTAAAAAGTATTGTAGAGCAAGCGTTTTCTCGAAAAGTACTTAAATATAGGGTTTCACCAAAAATTACGCATACTATTTTATCCTTAATATTTGATATTAATAAGATCTGATGTTCTGGATAACTGATATTTGATGTTAATTTTGATATTTGTGATTGTTCCTAAAAATAACTCAGAAACTATGAGATATAATCGAGATCTGAGAAAGGATATTTAAAGAGGGGGGAAAGGATTTGTAATAATTAATTCTGACCACTCTATCTCTATCGCTAATAATTTTAAATTAACGATAAAAATAGGCTGTCGCGTGGTTATTGCGGGACACGCATCCTATAAAGCGAATCAATGGAAATAAATTTCTGATAAAATGGATTTTCAATAGTATGATGAATTTTTATTCGAAATCCTCCACATAATCTTTTTACTGTCAAGATAAAATTATATTATGTTAACACAAATACATAGTTGTGAGTAAAATTAGTCTGCACGCTTTGAGGATAAAACCTAAAAGATAAAAAAGCCATAAATCATTTCTAGTCTTGACTTACCCACAAACGAACAATTGATTCTCGTTGGTGCAAGGTAGCTTCCGAATGGTATATGAAAAATTTACTTGAATTGTTAGTCCACATGGACTGTTAACGTACCAGGGTGGGTTTGGTTCATTTCTGTTATTTACGAGATATTGTGTTCTTAGATGTTGCTGTGATTGAGATTTTGTTTTATTGACTAAAACTATTTTGTTTATAATAAGGCTTTTTGGCGACTATTCGAAGAGGAAGATATTGTTATAGGCTCCGAACAATGAATATACTAGAAGAGAAAACAGACGTGTTATTCTATGCCAACATAAACAATGTCAAAGTTTATTTATTTATTCTGCTTGATATGTAGCAGTTGTTTGATTGTTGTATGTATAAAAAATGAATTTTTTATTGTTAAAACGTCAAAGCGTAGAGCTGCTGAAAGAATACATAATTGACAAAAGTTTCAAAAAAATCCATTATTACAGTTATCGGTAAAACTGCTATTCATCGGGAAAAGAGAGTATAGAAATCGCTAGTGCGTCGGGATCCTGCAAAATTGTGAAACGGTGCAAATTTTACTCACAACTACACTTTAAATATATCACAAATTAGCCGAACAAACGGTTTTCTTCAAACTAACAGTAACTCCTTATCCTTTATTTTTTAGAAAAACTATTCTCTATCTTCGTTTCAATAAATTATTTTAATAATATTTTCTAATCTATCGGCATGGATTCATGAAGCCATGTCCTAATTCCCCCATCAGCAAATTCAGCTGCAACGTGATCTTCTCCATCGAGAATCCATTTAGTAGTTAAGAGTCCTTCGACTCCTACAGGACCTCTGGCATGAATTCTACCAGTACTAATACCAACTTCGGCTCCTAAACCAAATCGGAACCCATCCGCGAATCTTGAACTAGCATTGTGGAATACACAAGCACTATCTACTTGTGTTTGGAAGGTTACTGCTCTATCATCTGGAATAAAATACAAATTTTAGTACATCACATATAAAGACATCACTTTGAAAGAGTTCTTACTGTTCTCAGTAACGATAACATCCGTATGCGCACTTCCGTAGTTATGGATATGTTTAATAGCATCTTCCATGCTGTCAACAACTTCAATACAACATTCGAGTGCACTGTATTCATGTTTCATGGTTTTAACAACTGGTGGACCAAAAGTAAGCATTTGATGAAGAGCTGGACCAGCATTAAGCTTGACGCCTTCTTGTTTGAGCATGTTACACATTTCTGTAAAGAAGGATCCGTTCATAAGGTCTCTGTGAATTAAAAGAGTTTCCATGGCGTTGCAAGCTGCTGGGTAATCGCATTTGGAGTCTTTGACGATTTTTAATGCTTTTTCTAGATCAGCGGCTTTGTCGACATAAACGTGACAAATACCTAAAATATTGTCGTTAGTATTTTTATATTTATTTATGTATAGCTACAATTAGTTACCTTCAGCGTGTCCCAATACTGGTATATTTTGACTCTGCTTCTGAATACTGCGTACCAAGTCGTTGGAACCTCTTGGAATGATTAAATCTATATGATTTTCCATTGATAATAAGTCACTGATTTCTTCTCTTGTAGATATCTAAAAAATATCACCATGTTATCAATGGGTAAAACATTTTATTTGCCAGAGACTGCACTCTAGTAGAGTCAGACCACAATAACTTTGGGACACCACGTGATTAAACGTAGGGTCGCCTCGAATGCTATACCGATCTCTGACTGGCTGCGACTTCGAGCCAGCGGCGGAGCAACGGGTGCTTTATTTTATGTAGCTTCTTCGATCTCATTCCAGTGTTGAAAGCAGACCAGACAGTACTTTGCTTTCGGTCTACTTGTGCCACAATGAAACGGTAGAACGAAATACTACCTCTTCAAGTCTTAAACGAGATATGGTTAAGTGGCTACAGGATAAGAATATTGGTTTTGAAGAAAAATTAACCAAGCCAGAACTCTACGCAATAATTCAGAAAAATAAACATCTATTCCCGCCCACTTATGTATTGGTTGTTGGAAAATCATGGACACAAAGTTTTGAGATTGCCACCATATCATCCTGAATTTAACCCCATTGAACAAATATGGGCGTCAGTCAAAAATTGGGTAGCAGATCATAATACTATATATTTATTTTAAAGGATGCTAAAGCATTATCTCCCTTACTAATTCAAAAAAGAACCAGCTTCAATCCCGTCGCCTACCTGCATAAAGCGAGTGATACCATTATGTAATTTACTACAGGTATCCAAAACCATAAAGTTTTATATATACATATTTGAAATAAATTCCTAACAATAAATATAGTACATTTTCATATGCAAGTCAGTAACGCCACTGGCTGATACGCCACACCCGCGACCACGTGGTGCCCCAAAGTTATTGTAATCGGACTCTAAAACATGAGGGCATATAATATAATAAATCTGCAAAGGTTGTATGAAGAAGCTCTTAGAAGCCCAATATTATTTTTACATTCATCAATTTGACTGTTGTAAAGCTATCTTTTATTATTAAACAAAAACTTACTAAAGATATTGCTTGATCTGCTCCTACGCTTTTCAAAGCTTCTGTAACAATTTCCATAAGTGCTCTATTACTGTGCATAGCTTCTTTTCCACCTTTGAGCAGCAGACCGTTACCTGAAGCAATTGCAAGTGCAGCTACTTGTGGTAAAGAGTCTGGTCTAGATTCAAAAATAACCATCAATACACCAATGGGGACAGTAATTTGCTTTAATATCAGACCACTGGCTAATTTCGTTTTCTTAATTATTCTACCCACGTTATTGTGGCTACTATCAGCTATTTGCTTTAATCCAATTGAGAGATTTTTAAGTTTTGCTGGCGTTAAGGATAATCTGGAAAGAAGCGGTTTGGCTAAACCTATTTTTGCACCTTCCTGTAGATCTTTTTGATTGGCGTCTAAAATTGTTGCTTGTTTACTAATTAGGAGGTCAGCTAAGGTGTGCACGCATGATACTCTTTGATCTGGCGTTAGGGAGGCCAAAATACGACCACCAATTCTTGCTGCAAGAAAAATTTTTAATTGGTTTGAATTAAGACTACGAAAGATTGTGCTTACCATTTTCTGCTACTACTTCAGGTGCGACTGGTCCACTAAGAGAATTCTCGGTGAAGAATGTACCTACTTTTCTTCCAGAAAGAATAGTTTTGATAGCTTTATCCAAAGTTCCATTACAGATAACAACAGAAACTCCTCTATCCAGTGCCCATGTGGCTGCGTTTACTTTGGAATCCATACCTCCAGTACCAACTTTATTTTTTTGGCCGAATTCAATTGAGTTTCTTTGGTCAGATGTAAAAGTATGTAAAAACTTAGCACCAGCTTCCCATGGTGGTTTGTTGTAGATCCCATCAACGTCCGACATCAAGATAAGTAGATCTGATTGTATTTCTGCAGCTAGCATGGCAGCCAAACTATCATTATCTTTTAATGAGATACCTTTCTTTCCAGGTTTATCTCCTATCGGTTCGTCTATTTGCGGCGGTGGTGAAACTGCATCATTTGTATTAATAATTGGAACAATATTAAGGCTGATTAACTCTGTTAAGGTACTTATTAAGTTTCTTCTGGTTTCTTCGTTGTAGAAATCAGCTTTTGTTACTAAAACTTGTGCTATTTTTACACCGTATTGAGAGAACATGGCGTCGTATAGAGACATAAGACCTGATTGGCCTACTGCTGCTGCTGCTCGAGGTTCAACCAAAGCTACTGCATCCTGAAAAAAAAATAGATTCCACTTATCCCTTTCCACAAAAACAGTAATATACGGCCCTATTCTGTATCGCAAAGTTGCTACTGAGCCAGTGGTATAGAGAACATATCGTTCAATTGCCATCTTCACAGACAGCCAAGCAGCGCTAAAGGCACTCAACTCCGTAGAGGTCAATTCGAAGCTGGTATGGGATTGTGTGCGGGCCCTGAACACACTGGGTGAGCGTAGCAATGTTACGGTAGCCTGCCATTCGTTGGGCCGGAACCCTTCTGCGGCGTTGCAAAAACCATAACAAGGAAACAAACAAAGAAGTGTTGTTAGAGAAAGATTTAAATCACTTTAAGCATCAATTGTTAATTAATAGCAATGTATGAAGCTGATTTGCGAGAAAGGTACTTTCAGTTGTAAAACATTTAAATCGTAACTAACATTTTGAGGTTATCTACCGATATATGTCACTATAAAAACAAGAGATAATGAACGCCAGTTATCCAATTCCATTTATTACAATTAAACAGTACATATCAGGGTCAATAATCTTCTGGCATATATTTATGATCTAATCGAAATGATAATGTTGCGTTATTAACCGAAGAGTTAAATTAAATATCAATTATCTTCTGTATGTTCCTTGTGGTGTATTCTTTATACTTTTGGTTAATTTTGTTGGGAAATTGAACCGCAATATACTTTTTTTGGCGTAGGTTTTATAACTTGAATATTTCTTTTGAAAATACGGCTGTTACGAAATTCCATGCTATTTTTACAAACGGTTTGGAACGTTTATAATATCAATGTATGAACATATTTGATTTTTAGTAAAAAACAATCTAACAGTAAAATAGTTCACTAATCACTAGACTTTGAATTATTGACAAAATCTCAACAAAATTATAATTTAGAGAAGACAGAATTGTGTTAGAAACAGCTGACCTAACTCAATTATCAGATGTACAAAATATCAGCGCCGGATTAATGATATTTTGCGCTTTGGGCAAATAATTTCCTCCGCCCCTTTCATCTATCTCCACACTTCGTCTTTCAGACAGCACATACGACGTAAAAAGTATACAGATTGCGTAAATTACATCGGAACCGTCCGGATTAAGTTAAACGTGGCAATATCGAATGTTTTCAAATAGTAAATTTTGAATAAATGTTGCTAGGGAAGCCGTGCGATTTACTTTACAGCTGTGCGTTTTTTTTACCGTGCGTAATAGACGTCATTACATTGATGTCGACTGTGTGTTATTGACTGATTACAGGGAGGGTCGTAGGTAATAGTATATTACGTAACAAGAGTTGTAAGTAACCCATTACGCACGAAGTGAAAAAGTTTACGCACGAAGCCGCACAGCGGCGAGTGCGTAAATTTCACGAGTGCGTAATGGGATTACAACTCGTGTAACGTACTATACTTTTTCTACGCCCATCTATTTTCTTCTAAGTGCTCATAATTTCATCTTTTTCACTACTAACAGACATATTCGTAGTTAAAGTTGAGAAAATGTTCGTATACTATAATTTGTTACCAAAAATGACAGCATAACTAAGATAACGTTTATTCCCTTATCCCAAAAATATGAATTACTTTTTTTAAAATTGTAAAATGTGTTGCCGACATTTAGGGGCATCACTCTTTTAATCTAAAATGTATTTCACTAATGCTAAGAGCTTTTATGTTTTTCAATTGATTAAAAGTATGTAAATAAACCAAATAAAGTATTACGTAAATGAAAATTTGATTGCAATTTGATTCAACAAAGAAATCTAAGTTTTTCTATCTAAACGCACATGTATGTTATGAGATTCTCATTACGTGCATGTTATTGTTAAATGTCACTTACAAGGAATGTTGTCAGTGCGATTTTTGACGTTTACAGACATGGGCGTAGAAAAAAAAATTTACAGTTTAACTGAAAAAGTGGTCTGTAATAAGAAATCTTACCTCTCGTGTGTGATCGGTAGGAGAAAGAGTCTCTCTCATTGAGAGAGACATAAGTAATTCTTGTGTTAATCTTTGTTTCCCAAAAGCTACAGCTCCACTAGTAACCATAATACATTCTCTTCCTTCATTTTGACATTCTGCAACCTAAAAAACAATAATCAAACAATTAAATAGAACATATACTATTATTGAAGTGAGTTTTTCATTTTAAACAAATTTAACACCAAAAAAATAATATTACTTGTTCAACTATTGATGCTAATCTACCAAGAGCCAGACCCTGTTCATCTTCCCGGGTAATAACAGCACTACCCAATTTTACGACCAACCTTCTTGCGTATTTCAGCTGACTTCTGTCAAAAAAGCTACTCGGTTTCCGCTCCACCAACCCTTTCTTTTCAAAAGCGGCCTGAAAAAATGAAATATGTTTCATCATCTTCGCTGTATTCACATCACACTACAAAACTATTAAATAATATGAGAAACAAAAGTGGAAGAGATGCACCAGCTGATAGAAATTATGTACAATAAGCCTTGGCATTTTTTTACAAAAATGGTAAATAATTTGTCTCATTGTTTGGTGTATTCAACGCGCGATATAACATGTAAATTTTATTTCTTATTTTCTCCACATTGCTACTTATATATTTGGTTTTTTTTCTGTCCTTGTACAACGTCTTGTACTGTTATTAAGGAACCTTTCACTTGATTGATAGAAATTGATGTAATAGTTCTCGTATTAACACAAGATGAACGAATTGGTGATTGTTTTTCGTATGATGTAAGTTTATAAAAATTTTGCATCGGAATTTTGTAGTTTTCTCATAGAATTCATGGAATATGTAAAACTGGAGACTGTCCATGATATGTTGAATATGTTCGGAGACTGTTTTTTAAGAACAATTTTATTAACAGATGTCGAAAGGAATAATTATAAATATTCAACACTATGAATTTTTTGAAAAATAATATTTTTCAAAAACAGTGGCCGTTCAACTAAAGAGCAACAACTACTTCCCGTGCATATGCACCGCCGGATATTGAATTACACACCAAAGTCAAACGGGGTTGGTATATCTACAAGATATTTTAAAACTAACCTTTCTGGTTTGCAAATAGAGTGTTGAATATTTATAATTATTCCTTTCGACATCTGTTGTCTGTCTCTATTAAATACGACAATATTACAGGAAACTGTAATAAGATTTAACAATTTTATTGAAAATTTTATACCAGTTAATTTTAGCCAATCAGATGCCTGCATTTTGACATGTTGCGATGACAATAACCTAATTTCTTCGGAAATTTCCCTGCGTAGAGGGAAATTAATAAGTAAAAATTTCCCTCTGGCTTGACAGCTGTCATAAACACATAAAATTATCATTTATTTTTTATGCATTATTATTTTTAATTCTTCTAATACGTTCCCTTGTCTCTAGTAGTATAAAACTAGGAAAAGTATGAATACTAATATTTATTTTAGATTATTATTTAAACCTTGTTTTACTGGAGCATAGGAAAATTACAATATTTGACATCAAATCCGAGGTTAATAAATTAACAACGTCTCTGCATACTTGAAGTCTCCAAAGTTGGGGTAAAAGCTATATAAGTCCTTGGAATGTCTGTGGGGGTGGTTCATACGAGCTTTGATGCCAGATTTCTGAAGCTCCAATATCAATTTAGCGCAGTATTAACCTTTATGATTGTCTTTGGCATGGAGTACTTGTAGTTCACTAAGTTCCTTTTCCATTTTCGGACTTCTTCCATGATGTGGGTTTTTGGGATACCACAAAATAATCCGGGTTTGATGGAAGGAGTACAAGCTCCTTTCCTTTGCGAGATTATCTGCAATCTGGTACCCAAAAACAAAGTTATTTTGTTGTATCAAGTCAGTTGCTCAAGAGTTTATTTGCAGATTCAGATTCAAAAGGTGTAAACTTCAAAGATTTTAAGACGGCCGCTGAGTTGATACGCTTTTTGTAGGACAAACATCTTTTGCTAATATAGTTTTTTTACCGAGTACGTCTGACAAGACTCTGTAGCCTAATGGCTTATTGTATTTTTGCTCGTGCTTTTTTCATAGCACCCAGTCCAGCACCTTTTTCCCCTGCACTAGTTTGTACAAGTTCTTAGCTGGGTGTTTACTATGTAGCTCAGCGTTTCCTTGCGGTTGGCCAGCTAATAACTGTCTTTTGCGATCAAGAGGCTCGCATGTAAACAGTTTTCATTTGTACAGGTGTGCCTTTACTGGTGCATGACCAGTCATGAAACCTGTTATGAATCTCAACAGATTTCTGCACAGTGTTAGCAGTTCCGCTGTACGTTTCAGGCATGGTTCTTTTATAAAGGTTTGCCTCTGATCCAGGTCTTTACAGGTTCTAGTACTATAGTTTTCGGTAGACCGAGAATCTGTCCTGGTTCAGGCTGCGTATCCTCTGACCCACTTTTTGCAAGTTCGTCAGCATGTTTTTAACATTCAAAAACATAACTTTTAAAATTAACACCACTAGTCATTATTTCCCATTTAAACCTTTTTTATGATTAAAATTATCGCTAGAATGTTGAGTGCTGGAGGTCACTTTACAATCTAAAATTGTAAAACATTCAAACTTTTTTACAAAATTTTACTGTTCTACACTATAATAATATTAATATACTTATATCCTGTTTTTTTTGGTTTTGAAAAGTTGTAATGTCATTTGATGAGTTTCAATTTTTTTTTTCGTATGATTTATCAAATAACATAAAGAATGACTAGCGGAATATTCTAAATTATAAATAAGCGGGATCATATAAAAATTAACTGATTAAGAATGTTGAAATATTAATTTATTTATAAATTCCATATTGCCAGACGTTTTTCTACATTAAAAATAATGACATTGGAATATTTCAAATTTAATAAGACCAAAGTATGTTTTACAATTTCCCTAAAATACTAACATTTTTATGGACAACAATCAATATACGAGGATGTATTGTTGATGTATAGTTAGCCTAGACAAGTTCCATGCATAAACAAAATATTGCGTTACCAAGCAACGAACAATAACATATTAGAAGTGCCAGTGTGAAGTTTGACGTCAAAAAAGTAAACCAGAGTTACGCAATTAATTAAAAGAAAAAAGATGTCCACCGAAATTGTGAAAATCGAAAAACTGGAGTAGGTATCGAGTACCTGTATTTAAAAGGGTTAAGAGGTTAGCAGATTTACGAAGATATGCTTAATAACCTTGGTGATCAATGTCCTTCGTATGCGACCGTGAAAAATTGGCATGCAAGCTTCAAAAGAGGTAAATTTTCCATTGAAGATGATGACCGATCGGGAAGGCCAGTTTCTGTGTCAGACCCCGAAAATATCGATGCAGTTCATGACATGATTTTATCAGACCGTCGAATTGAGCTAAAACAGATATCTGAAGCACTGAATATTTCATACGAACGCGTTCATCATATAGTTCACGTCAATTTGGACATGAGAAAAATTGCTGCAAAATGGATCCCCTAATGTTTGAATGTTGACCAAAAGAGTGCAAGGGTAGAAGCATCGCGTTCGATTTGTGCTCGATTTGAAAACGATGTAGACTTCTTAAACCGAATTGTTATTATGGATGAGACTTGGGTACATTTCTACGATACAGAAACAAAGCAACAATCGATGGAATGGCGACACTCTGGTTCTCCAAGACCTAAGAAGTTTCGTGTCCAAAAATCTGCTGAAAAAGTTCTTGCTTCAGTTTTTTGGTATTGCCATGGAGTAATCATGATTGATTTTTTGGATAAGGGTAGAACAATAACTAGAGATTACTATTCGACATTACTGACCACTCTACGGGAAAAAATTAAAGAGAAAAGACGCGGAAAGCTATCCAAAGGTGTTTTGTTTTTGCAGGACAACGCCCCTGTACACAAATCTCATGTTGCCATGCAAAAAATTTGTGATTTAGGGTTTGAATTACTAGAACACCCCCTCTTATTAACCAGACTTGGCTCCGTCCGACTATCATCTCTTTCCTCAAGTGAAAAAAAGTTTAAAGGTCGTAAATTTTCTTCCAACGAGGACGTAATAAAAGCTGTGGTCTTGTTTGCAGAGGAAGAAGAAACATTTTTTTTAAAGGTCTAGAGACGTTGCAGGTTCGCTGTAATAAATGTATCCAATTAAGAGGAGAATATGTTGGGTAATAAAATATTTTGACATTGAAATTTTGTTTGGTTCTATAGTAGGCTAAGAATTTTTCAATATATCCTCGTAACCAAATGGCAATATACAGTTAGACGTATTTCGGACACATTGTCCCAGTTATTGACCCAAAATTGATAGCTATAGTAATAGCAAAGTATAACACAATTAGTAACTTTTAGTTGAGATTTATAACTAACAATTTCTTCTAGATGCTAGTGTCCACAAGGATCAAAACTGTAGCCTCTTTTATCAACGAACTTACACATTGTGGAAATTCGTAATCTCTGTTGTATATCGAGAATCACTTTATGGGTAAATTATTGTCTAAGTGTAAATAAATGCTAATGCTAATGATATTTACATAAATCAAACAACTTCATTAGTTTATTTACTAAATGAGAGGTAATTATCTACAAAGAATATACCTGATAAGAGCTACTGGTATGAAAAATAAGTTTAATGATAGAAATATAATATTTTTGAATTATTTGGAATTGAAAATTTAAATAAAAGCTATTGACACAATTCCAAATTGATATTTTATGGTATTTTAGAGTTACAAGTTAAATACTTGAAATACTAGGCAAGGAAAACAGAGTCTCTATTTATCGGACCTGAACCATTTTTTTTGGCATTGCAGAAAGCACTGCTAGATCAGCCATAGCTATCTGGACGGAGAGGAAAATCTTCACGAACTGGGCAGACAAACCGAGGCTCTCTCACAGTGGAGGTGGCGAGAAGGCCCCACTCACATAGAACCTAACCTAGCTTAAGTTAAATTATTATTAGTAGCTCTAAAATGGATACATTTATGTATGAATACCACCCAAACATAGTTTTTGCTGACGATATAGTTATTTTTGCGAAAACTAAAAAAGATCAGAAATAAAATCTAGAAACATGGAATAGTATCTTGAAGGAAAATGAGATGGTTATTAATAAAAATAAAATAAAAGCTCTGGTTATTGAAGGACAAGGAGAAATAGGTATAAAAATTGAAGGTTATAAAACAAGTGAGAACATTTCAATTACCAAGTACAAGAACACAAGAAACAGAAATTAATAAAAAAAGCAAAGAACCTCTACCATAGGATGAATAAAACATCCAAAAACAATAAAGGAATGTCGAAAAATACCAAACTAAAAATATTTAATGCAATATACAGATTGCGAATAACTTTAATAGGTCATACGAGAAGGATAATATGAACAACACTATTTGAAGGAAAGAGATAAGAATTGTTCTATGTGCGAAACTCACAATTAGATCAAGGGTTTTATTCTCAAACAGTGATATTTTTTGTCGCATGCGAGATTGTACTTTTTTGTATACATTCTTGATTGACAAAAGTATAATCTCGCATGCGACAAGAATGTCACTGTTTAAGAATAGGCCCTCAAAACCAAAAAGGGTGTGCGTGTATTCATTGCCCTTTTTACTTTTAACCGTTGTGTTTTGGTAGAGGGAACTGATGTAACTGTTAGTTTCACATTGATTAATTATTGTCTCTCTCTTTCAAATAGTACTGTTCGTATGATCCTTGTCGTACTTGTGTGAATCGTATGACCTAATAAACTTTTTCGTAATCTTGTAACTTATGGATGTAAAACGTGGGTGCTAAATCAAACACAGAAGAGCAAAATACAGGCAAAAAAAGTCAACATTAAGAACACAGATGTAAAAAGTCATCTAAAAATATAATCAAAACTAGAAATTATAGAATACAGATAATTGGGATGGTTAACAGAGAATGGAAATACAAGACACGCTAAAAGAATATGGAAAGCAAAAATATTTAAAAATAAAAGAAAAAAACCAAGATAAATAAAATATTAAACAAGTATATTATGTATAAATAATTTTATATATGTTCAATTAATTCGGTAATTTGGTTTTTCTAGACTATTTATAAATAACATTCACTATGACGTGTTAATAACATAAGCTATGTCAATTTCGGTTATCACTCATTACTTAATTTTTGTTTACTAAATTCCCTTGGTAAAAATGAATCCATGAAAGTTTCAAAGTTCTGTTAGATATTACAAATTTGTTTGCGGATTTTGGCAAAACGCGTGGAAAATACAAATCATGAAATATTGATTTGATCTTTGAGCTTTTCAAAATCAAAATACGTTTGACGTAGATAGTATTTTGATGTAATACCTATATACGGAAACAGTCAATATAGAAATGTAGTTTATAACTAAAAGGTGAAACGATTAACATTTCTACAAGTTTATACACCAAGAGAACATTTTGTACATAATATATTTGTTTAAAAAAAACTTTGTCGTTTTTAAGCGATTTTATTCAGTTATATCATTAAATTTAATTTAAAAAAAGTGAAAATTATCAACTGTTAACGTCACTGGGGCAATAACTTGAGATATAATTTATTTGTCAACACATACCAGATAATTCCGTCAATATGTTTTGGAACAGCATGATTTAATAAATTCAAGAAAATATGGGATCAACAAAAGTTAGGAAATTCCACAAATCTTGGATTTATGTTGAAAATTTTTTTTCACCAAAGTTTTGTCTGTAATATATTGAGTGCTTAGTTCATTATCTGACTAGTTTTTTTTTTTTTCAGTATATAAATGCCTCCCCAAACATAAAATCGCAAACAATTTTCGGCCGAAATGCATAATTTTCCAAAAATTGAGTTTAATCCTTTTCCCAACCAGTTTCAAGAAACAATTTTGTTTCAGTATATAGATGCTCTATATCGCTTCAAAAATCTTGAGAGACAAACCTAAACTATGGTTCCTGGCCCAATTTTTGGCAGAGATGTCCACATTGATAAAGTCCCTCCTGAACTACCTACACTAGCACAAATTCGTTCATATGATTCTCCATGAGCAAATACAAATAGAGCACTGCAATACGCATATATACAGACGGCTCAAAAACCAAAGAAGGCTCAGGATGTGGAATTTACTCCAAATCACTAAGCCCAAGGATTAACTGGGGAATGGGAAAAAACACCAGCGTGGTTCAAACAGAACTGGCTGGTATTTCAATTGTCACAAAGGAACTAACCAGAAAAGGAATTTCTGTCTGTCAAAAACATAATAATCTGCACTGATAGCAGACAAGCTCTTCTAGCCTTGAACAGACAACGCGTTACATCAGGGCTAGTATTATTAGAGTGCCATCGAGATTTAGCTAACGCCTCGGTAGATAACAATATTATCCTGAGGTGAGTTAAGGGGCACGATAAGAGCGAAGGTAACCGCATTGCTGACTCTTTAGCCAGGGAAGCGGCTGGACTAAGAATTCTTGGACCCGGCGACACCTACGGCCTGACGAATTCGACAATTGCGGAACTAGCTAAACGTTACACCCATGCTCAATTTCTAAACAGATGGGATGAAATCAAGGGGTGCAGTCTTGCCAGTATCACCCTGGGCGACCCTGGGAAGCTGGAGCCGAAGAAATATTTGGCGATGACCAGGAGAAACCTACGTTTAACAGTAGGATTTCTGACTGGTCACTGTCAACTAGGGAAACACCTCCATACTATGGGGCTAGTGGACACACCTCTATGCAGGATGTGTGAACAGAAAGATGTATGTCTTATGCGAGTGCCCGGAGTTATTGTCAATAAGAGAGTGTGTGTTCAGTGAGTCTTGGCCTACACCTGCCGATATAAAGAAGATGTCTCCTAGTGACCTGTTCACCTTCCTGGAAAGGACAGGATGGACGATGTCCTAGGAAAACATGTGGCCCTAGCTCACCCTTCCTATTCTACAGATACAGAGCCCTGCATTTAAAATATTTAAGGAGAGAATTCAGTTGGGCCAAATTACCTGCTAAAAATGGGTCAATATAATCCTCTGCTGGTCCAATTTTGGAACAGGTTGAAAATGATAAGCACGGGTTTATCATTAGGCATTATGTCAAAAATTCCGTTGGATCATTTGGGTATAGATTTTATTTTTAGGCTTATACTCACACTCTGTTTACTTATTGTTTTGTCATGTTGATGATTATGATTAATTTTACTTTGAATGACGTTAATTTCATCTTCTAATGTTTGCACCACATATCTCCAACGTATCTTACCGCACTTTAGAACCAACCTATCCTTACCCTACCTAACATTGCATTAAAATATTATTAAGGGTTGCTAGTAGTTAATCTCTTGATTTCATATTCTAGGCCCAACTGAATCGTAGGATTAGGAACTACCTGAGTTTTTGGCCTAACTGTCATATTACGATATTTAAGAAAAAACAAGTTTAAAAAGTTTAACCAACCTAAACTCTTTTTCTGGTGAAAGACATGTTTCCTTTGTAACAAAAAAACGATGGTCACGGTATTGTTGTCGCTTAGAGCTCCTGAACATTCCCAAATCTGTTTCAGAAAAATAATAATACGAAAGTAGGTATATCCAAATTACTTGTATGTCCTCTATAATTTGTCCTGCAGTAAAAGGTTGAGGTATTAAACCTTCATTTTTTGCAAATTCATAAGCTTCGTGTCTAGTTTTAGGTAGACTTTACTAAGTTATAACAAAATAAGACATAATTTAACCACTATCTACTTTACTACGCCTATACTAATTAATAGATCTCATAATATCTTTTAACGACATTTAAAAACCTGTCGAACGTTTTTGTAAACGCCTGTTTACGGAGTCCAATTGCCGAGTATAGTTTGAATGTTTCTAAATTATACAATATTTTATCAATAAATGAAAATGGTATATTTCTGTAAGGAACGTATTTTCTTGTCACTGGTTTCAGCCATTCTAAAGTGAGGAAAAGGTTCCAAATAGTAAATCAACATGTGATTCGGAATGTAGAATGGAGGTCCGCATTGTTCACAGATTAGCCGAGATATGGACGGTTATCTGATAGTTCGTGTTCGTGTATGGACCCTTCTTCTAGTGCCCAGGAATGAAAGAGCGATGCAAACATCCAATCCGTTCAGAGATGTACAGAATTATTAGTGCTTGAAGGGAAAATGACTGCTTAGATTCACGTACAAGTTATTAACAATGTTTGTTTCATGCTGCTATTGGATTAACTTTCCTTTTTCAAAACAATAATGATCCCCCGCATCGTGCAAAAGTAATCGAATACGGTCTGGACTTCCGTGGTATCCCGTATTTGGCACTGCCCTCTCGATCACCCGACCTCAGTCCCATCGGGCATGATTGGTACCAGCTGTAATTGATGTTGGAGGAATCCATACTCGTTATTAACGTATGTATTTTAATTTCCAATAAATTTAGTGCCCAAACAGAATTTTTTCGCTAAGGTGTTTACAAGTACAGACCATTTAAGAAAACTGACAATATGGATTTTATTAAGTCATTGTTAAAGCTTCTCTATAAGGTAAAATTATAATTTTTTCATTGTTAAAACAAAGCCCGTTCGAGTCTGATCAGCATGTATGCGGATTAACGTAGGGGCAAGCCGGGGCTTAAGCCCCGGGCCCTGCGTATCTTCGGGGGCCCCGTGATACAGAAAAAATGTTATTTGAGGTTTTTCTCCGCCTTTAAGTGGGCCCCGGCTCCGCTGCCCCACTGATCTATAACGAGTTTCGTCAATGAAATTGAGCTTTCTAACGAAACATTTACAAACAATTGAATTTAAAATCAATCACCATACTTAATTATGCAGTATTTAATAGTAAATATCTTACCTGATGGTATGCACATTTGCAGTTCGCATTTGAAGTGGTAAAAGTAGCATTTGCACTCCATGTAAACGGTCTACGAGCAGAAATTTGCACAGGAATTTTAAGATATGCCCACATATTTAACGAAAATTGTAACTGAATGTAATTTAAATCCGAATCACCCACGTTTAACGATGTGTATTTTCCTTATCGAGTGAATTTATTGAAAAACTTTCGGACTATGGCCATCGTCTTAAGCGTGATTATATGGTCTGTCGTTAATATCGTAGAAGTACATAATATATAGACGTTAATATAAACAAAACGGCTTATCTGTTAAACATTTTTAATTTATCATCAACCATTTCACAAAATTGAAATGAAATCTATTAGTTTGTTGATTGAAAACAAACAAAGATGGGAAGAAACTTCCATAGTTTTTTTTGTTTACTAAAATTAATTATTGGAATTATGATACAGGCTGCTGCATATGATATTGATATATTGATATTATTTGTAATATTTGTTAAATACATAGGTATAAGTTTAGAACAAAAAATAAATTTTCCACTTCTCACTAGTTATCCAAACCGAAAATTATAGAGTTTTCCTTATTCAACAAATTATTTCTCGTTTTACTAGCCAAACCTTTATTATTTTTCCAATATTTTCTCGTTTCTGATTCCATCCCTTCTTTGGGATCTCCAAGCGTTTGATTTTTAACCCATATGTATGTATATTCCTTGAGACTTGAAAGATCTATTGTGCCTCCTCTCCCATTTCCCGGAGGAATTAACCTACGTAAAAGTGTCCCTCTTCTATATCCAGTTAGGATTCCTGTTAAAACTTTTAGTGCAGTTTTACTCTGACTTACTTTTTCTCATTTCCAGGTGCAATTTCGTACGTATCTTTATAATTCTTCGGTCCTAAGATCAAGCCAGTCTTGGGACACATTTGGACCCCAGTTCCAACAGCATTAACGATTCTAGAGGGATCATTTAGTATATCGGTAACAGTTTCATCATTCAGATGTTGTTGAAGTTATAAACCAATTTTTGACATCTTCCACCTTGCCTGAAGCCACAGCTTTTGAAATGATATGATCTCTGCATATATTTCGCTTCGTTACTGCCATTTTCTTCCAGGTCTGTTTTCTTTAAACTTGGTTATTCTGATTGTACTGTTTAGAAAGTGTTTTATGGTATCTAACACCTCCTCGGGATGCATTGGGATGCAGAAGTATCTTTAATTGTACAATAATCACTTCCATGGCCGCCATTAAGTCTAAGTCTAAGATTTCTGGAAAACTTGCCTCGTCGTCAAAACGTTAGTTCTACACTACTCCACGCAATGGCTCCAATGCTGATGATTTAGCTCAGGATCCGCACTAGCACCTAATACATCTATTAATTGTACTCCCTTCATTTACTCAGTAGGGTGACAATGTTCTTTTCTTGTCTAGTTCATCAAATTTTTCTAGGTCCATTGTTTCATTAAATACTTAATTATTTTTTCCGCCTACCTCTATCCAAAGTATACATTTCCTGGCCTCATTGTAGGGAGCAAAGTCGTACTTTTCCTCCCTAGGGAGGAAAAGTAAAAGTGACGTCATGGTACGTCATCAATGAAATAACTTATACGGCATTGACGACCTATACTATAAAATATTATATAAGTATAAATTTTACCATTTATTCATAGAATTTGCAAAATGGTAGAAGTCAGTAAATTGTTATTTTAATTTAGGCGGAAAAATCATATGTATAACATGGAAGTAAAATGCCTTTTCCTCCCTTGAATGATGAACTTCATCCTCGGGAGGAAAATTAGCATTTTGCTCCCTTGTTATACAAATAGCTATTTCAACATACAATGAAATTTGATGCAAGTTTGATCGCATTCTAGCGTATATTTATCGCATATACATAAGTCAGGTTGGCCGAGCGGTCTAAGGCGCCAGATTTAAGCTCTGGTTCCCGAGAGGGAGCGTGGGTTCGAACCCCACACCTGACAAATCACTTTTTTTTTTTAAATTTATTTTGTTTACAATTATTAATGAATAATTGAGAAGTGAAATTTGGTCTCAACTATTTTGCGTATGCATTTTTGTAAAATTAGATCTTTTAAGTGTTATACTGATTACAACTGCTTTTTGTTGTTTAATTTTTTTCAACATACATCATCTTCAAATTTTCGGGTTATAATAATTATTTTTATTATAATTATTATAACACCACCCTGATTATTTCATGAACAAAAATATAGAGGGTATTACATTTAAAAAAGCAAGCTAGCAGAATTTAAAAAACGCTTTTTTCAGTTAACTAGAAGTGGGAAAATATATTGGAACACCTGGTATATAAAATGTTTAATAAAGACAATAATAATTGCTTCAAATATTCAACCAAACGGTCAATCCTTATGGACGATAGATGGCTTCTTCATTATAATGTGAGCATGATTTAAATATTAAATTTCAAATTTGTGTAACAAGTACTGACCATGATCTCTAGTTTTACATAACATACAGGTAGAGGAATAATAAAAATTGAAGCAATGGAGTTAAACACTATATTTTTTCTACGACTTATAATATTTAATCGTCAAAGTAACTTTTTTTTTTAATTTAAAGTTACACGCTGTATAAAAAAATTATTTTTGCATCTAGACGCATTGTTTAGTATTAGCGAAGCACCGGGACTTTCGAAAAAATATAGTAGGCATGTCCAGTGACGTATCGATACTAATTTTATAATTATAAATCGTGACGTAGCCAGCTGGCGTTTACGAAATCTTGGCACAGTGTGATGTGACTTTGATCAGTTGCTGTGAAAGTCTTCAAAAACGCTTTTCATATTTATATTTTCATTTAATTTATAACAAATAAAATTAGTGTAAATGTGTGTATGTTATTAGAGTGGAAAACAATATTTATTCGATATGTGGAAAATTGTTATTTTCGTTTTTTCCTGGTTCGTATTACATAAAAGTGTTGTACTTGGAAATGTCAATCGGACGATGTATTTTTATCAAGAAGTGTCCGTTGGACAAACAATAGTGTTAACCTGTAAAAGCAGTGATTCAAATCACTCTTTCGAATACTGGATTCTCGATAATAATATTATCATTGGTCCTTCTAATACAAATTTTGACAACGAAACGTTTGCATTGGATAACACTTCTGGAAATTTGACAATAAGGGTTAGTAACAAAACAAATATTCAGTGTATTAACCTAGAAAACGATTCGGAAGTTGTGAACTTCTTTATTTTATGATTGAGTATTCCATTACTTTAATTATCTACTATAGGTTGTTTTTTTCTTTGATACAGTTATTTTTAATACTGGTTTTCTATCACCAAAACGCTTGTCCCTTATTTTTTCATCTCAAATATTGAATGTGTATGACACAAATTAGGAAACATTGAGATTTCATTGATAAAACCTTGACTCCTAATTTACCATAAGATATTTGCGTATACAACAATGATTATTTAAAATTGTTTTTATGTTACGTCAGAGTGATGCATTAATTGATTTGATGTAGTGTATTAAAATTTTGTACTTAATGTATTCCCAATAATTTACAGTGTGGTATTTATTTTCCAGTCTGTATCAAAAGAGTTGGATGGTATATACGCATGCGTGTCTAAAAATATCACTGGGAATGAAATAAAAGTAGAAAGAACAAGGATAATAGTGGAACAAGATTGGGAGGAAGTTTACGAACACGACTCCAATGTAAGTAGAGATTTAGAATATTTCCAACAACCTGACATTTCAACAGACATTTAGGAACTGTTCTGGAATCGTATCGAGTTTTTTTCCCGAGCCTGTTTGACAAGTCTCCGAAAACACTGCAGCCAAATGACTTATTGTATTTTTGCTCGTGCTTTCTCATAGCATCCAGTTTGTACAAGTTCTTAGCTGGGTGTTTGCTATATCTCAGCGTTTCCTTGTAGTTGGCCAAGTAATAACTGTCTTGTGTTAGAAGTTCCGCTGTACGCTTCAGACATGGTTCTTTTATAAAGGTCTTTACAGATTCTTGTACTATAGTTTTCGGTATACCGAGAATCTGTCATAGAGATACTACAGATAGAGGCAACAAGCCATAGGCCGCTGTGAAAGTGAGAATGCCGGTATGAACTCCAGTGAAAGAAAAAGAGGCAGACGATAAGAGGTTTTTCTGTCCTTGTTTGTGTCTACAGTATACACGCCATTAAAGAAAGACAGCTTGAATCTCTGACTTTCTATCTCTCACTTACATGCTGACGGGTTTCGAGCTGGCTTGTTGCCTCTATCTATAGTATCTCTATGGAATCTGTTCTGGTTCAGGCTGCATATCCTCTGACCCTATTTTTGCAAGCTCGTCAACTTTTGTATTGTCCTCGATACCCTGGTGACCTGATACCCAGGTCAGCTTGACTTTGTTCCGTTTGGCTAACGTCTTCAGTTCTTCGATGCAATCCCATCCCAACAAATAATGAAAGTCCGGGAAACAGCCGGCCCATTGTTATAGTATTTGCTGGGAAAATGATGGGGGTGGCAAACATTATACGGTAATATGCCGTCATTATGCCATAGTATTAACTAACATGTAGAGGGTCTTTACTAGTCCTGAGATTATGTCAACATATTGCCTCTCTGTTTCACAAAATTTTGAAATATATATTGTTTTTTTCAAAGCTGCTTTTAACTGTAAACACTTCATTAGCAGTAAAGGGTAAACATTCGGCCCATCGCTGCCTGTGATGGGAAAATAAAAATTTCAAGTTATTTGTGGTTGGCATTTTCACACTCATGGAGACCACAGTCTCCATGTTCACACTTTACAATATCAGTGAATAATGTCCGAATTGTTGTAATGGGGTAATGATGGCCTTCCAAATGAAATTAAGGCTTAGCGACTCGGGCCCGACTATCGGCCGTAGTGACCTATATATACTGGGCTTTTAACTGAAAAAATTAATTGGCTAGAAGTACTAAGGGAGAGGGACTGTTAATGGGCAGTTAATTTCCCAGACCAAAATGTTTGCTGGGATACTAATCTAGAGATCACATTCTAGCTTAGATATAGCTGTAACCTGTTTTTTTGGAGTATACTCCCGCACTGAAAAAAGGAAACTCTTGGAAGAAAAAATTATACCTTTGGCCGAAAGAATTGGCGCTTTTGAATGGGTCCAAGAACGAGGTTTCTTCAGCCAAAGGATTAATTGTCTTTTCATAAGTTTTTAAAATTCCTTCACGGAAGAACTTAATCTATTTGTCCTTACAGTCTTAGCTTCAAACTAGTATGTAAGATATTTCTTGATACAAAACTTCAATATTTTGTTTCAAGGAATCCACTTCTTGGGACAATGCCGTAGAACTATAACAAAAAACAACTCTCTTGACATAAGAACCTTAGAACTTGCTTTGAAAGCAAGTCTTTCTAGAGGCAAGGCCTAGATTTTTAACAAAAAAAACAACTCTCTTGACATGAGAACTTTAGAACTTGCTTTGAAAGGAAATCTTTCTTGGTCCAACAGCAAATACATTAGACATAGACATTGAGAGGATTTCCACCAGGTACTTGGGAGAATTGAAATGTCTCTTGAATGAATGCCGTGATATTTATAATTTTCGTAGCTCTTGAAGCAAAACAAACTATACTTGGTTGGAGGGAAAAATATTCAAGAGATTCAAGACATTTCTTCAAGAGAACCATCTTACTTTAGCTAAGAACTTTTTTCTATAGGCAAGAGATATTCTTTTATGCTGAAATAATTTCTCTTGTCACTAATAATTTCTTGTCAAGAGAGTTGACTACTTTGGTTCAAGACACCCATTTTTATCAAAACGGTCTATTTCTCATTTTAACTTTAATATTTTCCAGATAAATTTGATTCGAGTTTTGATAATAGCAGCTACGTTAGTTATTTTGGCAATTGGAGGTTACGTAGTCTTCAGGATGTGGAGAGAAAGATATTACTACCCCAGTTATCTAGGTAAGTTGTACCATTTTAATTCACCTGTACTTAATCAGAGTGTCTTCAAATATATGTACTAAACGCCATCGTGGTACAATAAAAATATTTTGGGTTTAATTTCGTTACATGCAAAAATATTAAATATTATGAAACCTCAAGTTTTTTATAGGTCATGAAGACGAAGGAGGCAGTACAGAAGAAATTTATAGATCACCGACTACATCTGGAATAAGTAGATCCAGGAGTCCTAGAAGAATAGTCCTCGAAAGAAGCATATCGCATCCTATAGACAACGATGCAGTCAGTACAGATTTTAAAAGTATTTTAGAAAGAACCAACAGCTAATAAACGAGCTCGTTTCAAGTAGCACTTTTTAAAAAGTAGACCAGTAGTTCATAACTACCTCTCTTTCACTCAAAAAATTTTTGTTGCAAACAATAAAGAAGTTGAGTTCAGTAATGAATTGCTTTGTAATTTTTTTTAGTTTCGAATCAGATACACGTTGATGAAACTGATGACGTTGTTATTTACAAAATATAAAATCAAAGTTTTTTAAAGTAATTTAAAACTCTAGATTATGCCGAATGTAATATATACACATACACATTATTGTTAGATGTTATATTTGAATAAAAGATATATTTTGATTCATATTTTCATAGTTATGAACCCTAGCAATATGGAACTAGTATAGAAATAGAACTAGTAGGATGACTTTGAGAACGCATAAATTGACGCCGATACTGCATAAATTATAAGATGGATAGATTCTGATATGCATTTAAAAAATCGACTTATTGGTCCACCCGGTACATAACATTTTTATTGACTTCAGTTTGCTTTTGTCATAACATACAACTACAATTTTATATTGTTCGACGTTCATACATTTGGACCCGATCCCATCAATTGTTTTTATTGTTAAATATTTGCAATAACATAATTCGAGTTATAAACAATAATTACTATATAGTGAATTGTCGAAGTTGCCTTAATGGGTTTAAAATAATCTTTTTTATTGCTTTAATAGTATTTTGAAGGACGTTATTGTTACTGATCAATTCACTAGTAAATAAATCATTATTTCGTTACATTTTTGCAAAAATTATGGTATTTTCATTAGTTTTCTTTTACAATCCGGAACGTTTTTAACTCTTGACTAGTGTCATTATGTGAGGAGAAGTTGAATGTGAATGAATGTTAAGCAGAAAACTACAATCAAGAATATCTCGGTTTTATTAATTCTCCAGAGATGTCTATAAAATCGTGTAGAGCGAGTTGCCTATGCACTAGAAATGAATTGTAATCGTATTATTATAATTTGAGGTTATCATTTCCTAAAGCTCTTTATTATTTGGAAATGTAAGTACTCAAATCAACATTTGAGGTGAAAGAAATATTTAAAACCAACTTTATTTAATTGGAAAACTACGCAATGAAACATTTGTTGATAACTGGTAGTCCAGGTGGGTAAAGTACCTAGCTTATTATAATTGTTCTTTATTTTTTTAAAGTTTACCTAAGTATTTCTGTTGATATATTTTTACAGGTATCGGAAAAACTACATTAATAAAAAAACTTATAGAGCATATAAAATTGAAAGAAACTGAATATGGCGGGTTTTATACAGAGGAAATTAGAAGCAATAATTATAGAATAGGATTTGAAATTGTTACTTTAGACGGCAAAAGAGCAATTTTAGCCAAAAAAGGGTGAGTTAGGAGACAGGAAATCAATAGTTAGTTAAAAGAAGTAAATATATTTCAAACAAAATGTATACTTTGTCTTTGAATTCAGAGATGGCAATGTAAGATCCAGTAAACCAATGGTTGGTCAATATCAAGTTCATTTAAACGAATTTGAACAGCTCGCCTTACCTATATTAGAAAAAGTAAGATAAATCTTATTTAGAAATACAATGCACTTGATTCAATATTTAGTTTTCAGCCAAAAAGGCTTTTGATAATAGATGAAATTGGTAAGATGGAAATGTTTAGCAAGAAATTTGAATATTATATTCGTGAAATTTTTAATAATGAAAATTTAACAGTGGTAGCAACTGTGCCTCTTAAAGGTGGTCCATTATTGGTTAGACAATTGAAGGAGAAAAAAGGTTGTGAATTAATAACAGTAAGAGTTCATTGAATTTCATTATCTCATACTTTTGTTCAATATTTTCCTGTATTTTCATTAACAATTGTCTTTTTAGGTAACTCAATTTAATAGAGACAGTCTTCTTAATGATGTTATTCACTGGTTTGAGCAGAATAAAAAATGAAACTAGTTTGTGTTTTTGTTTATTTCTCTCGCCCAAAACATTCAATTTTCAAATCCTTTTGTTGATTTTATTTCTACAATATTTTAAATTTTATTATGCATATCCAAAAACTGGTGCTACACATAAATATCCATGATAAAATGGAAGCTAGAGTTTTGTGAAGCTAAAAGTTAAAGTATTGTATGCAACAGAGAGTGTAAATTATAATTTATGGAGATGGTTTCATGGTAGAGTGACTATAATGGAAAATGTGTAACAGTAAAATCTCTGCTTAATTTTTGAACACAAATTCTTTCGAAATAGATGATAAACAGCTCCAAGCTTTCCACTTAACTAACTTATATTTTCATACAACTTGTATCGGGATGAAAGGGGGCTGAAATAAGACCTTTTTGGGGGCCGGAACCCTTTTGCGGTATCAGCCCCAATGTAATGTAATATTGAAATAAATAGGCAAAGCTGAAGGAAAAAGAAGATCTGATCAGGTAGGGCTTAGACAATCAAAGATTCTGATGGGCATAAGTCAAAGTAAAACTGCACTAAGAGGGATCCTAACGGGACATTGCCGCCTGAACGGGCACCTGAAAAAGCTCAAAATAGTGGAGGAGGATCTATGTTGATTCTGTGGTATGGAAGAGAAACCTCCATCCACATACTTTTCAGAATCCTAGAGGGCACATCACCTAGGAGGTTATTGGATAGAAGAGCGACATTTACCTAAGTTGAAGCCTGCAAATATCCTAAAATTCCTGAGGGAAATAGGACTAAAGGAGATACTAGTCTTTGAGGCGTTCCTTAGGAACTAAGTAGATGGAAGGGGGCACAATGGATCTTTTAGGTCTCAGTGAATGTCACCCCATCATACATATACATACATCGGGATGAAAGCTTCTTGAAAACAGAAAGGACAAATAACAAAGATAAAGGACATTCTCATCCGTATAGAGTTACCGAATTTTTATTGTAAAAGGCTGTATTGAATGTGAAATCATGGAATTTGTATTGTAGTCGACTACAAAAAAAAGTTTGAATATTTTAAACCTTCACTTAAAGGTGGTTGGATAACTCGCATGCCAATCTTAACATAATCATCAATTTCTGTTCAGATTAATTCCTTACCAGCTTGTTTTTGTTTTTTTAGTAGCAGTATACAAAAGTAAATCTACCTGCGGAATCAGTTTAATTATCTTATCTCTAGAAACGCCAAAATAAAGACTTGATATTGAAAATATACATCAAAGAATTTTCGATACGCTTTTAATTTTGTAAACTGACAATGTTTATACCTAAATAAAAATCATTTAACTTGTTACAAATCTCATTTATTGAATCCATCAACATAGACAATAGAATTTTACTTTGATACATAATACACATTAAAGATACAGGAAAGAACTGCAAAAGTCTTTACAAATTTCCAACTTGCAATTGACTAGAATCCGTAGTATAAGTACATTAAAAACAATTAAGATAAATATATACCGGTTGACATAAAAAACTTACATACGAAAAATATGCTTTAAGTATTCCGGTATAAAATAGAATCACATATCTGATTATTTATATAGATATCTCAGAGTGGGTAAAAAAACGGACTTTATACTCTGAAAAATCAGTTGTTAGATACCTTTAGAAGATTCTTACCAAATATCAGCGCTTAATTTTGATAGAAACGTATCCGCTTACAGTTTTCCATGTTTTCAACAGCCCATGTACTTGAACTGATAAAGTCTGGTTCACATGTACTATTTTTCATAAAATTTTAGTAGTCACTGAAAATAATTACGATCTAGGTGTCATTTGCTTCGGAAAATCATGTAGAAAGTTTAAGGAAAGGTACAAAAGGGGATACAAAAGTTATAAGCAAAAGGGGTTTAGTTTTTTTGGATCATATCTCGAAAACCATCGAAGATATTCGAAATAAAAAAAAATTAATTCTGATATAAATTTGGAAGACTGTTTCTGAAAAGTCTTTGAATCTCTTTAAATTTCTGATCTACCGTAGGATTTTCTTGATAAAGACATTGAATTATGGTCTACTTATCACATTTATAATGTAAATAAAGATTCCTTCGAGCAATTAAAAGTTGTTAATGATTTCGCAGAGCGAGCAGTCGTATTAGTAACAGAATATAATCATTGCCTGACATTTCTCTGTTCATAGAAACTCAAATTTGTATAAATTTCATAGACTGAATTGAAATTTTCCGAATTATTAATCAAAAACTGTTAAAATTGACGTACTTTGAAGTTTGACGATGAATATCTTTTAAACCCTTAATTTAATCGACAAATCATAAGAGACCATTTTTGTAGAACATTTAATTTCCAACAAAACTATGAAATGGGTATATCATAAACACTTTTTGTTATAAAATTCATAAGCAAAACAGAAATTTGTCTTAAAATAATCAAACTTCAACGTTTAAACGGCGGAAACATTTTACGAAACCCTTTTTGTTGATAGAGCGATATGATTTTTCGTTTCTAATACTCGGGAAAAAATGGAAAACTGTATATCGGAGAACCCTTCCATCAAAATTAAGTGTTCATATTTGGAAATAATTTCCCAGACCTCTCTAACAACTGATTTTTCAAAGTATAAAATGAAAAAAACTCGTGGTGTTTGTTTGACCCACCCTAGACTATCGTATCTTCTTATTTGGAATAATACACACTTATTAACTACTGAGGATGATTGGAAATATGCTCTCAAATATACAGGTTGTTACAGGAGCTACTACTAAAAATTTTGGAGCTGCATCATCAATATAATTAAACTCCTGAGACATCCTGTAATACTACCAGAAAATTGTCTTAAAATAAATACCTGAATATTAAAATATCATTCTTTATACGAACTGTATATAGTTTGTCTCAAAATATATCGTCTTCACTTTTGCCGGCAATCCTAAAATTAATGGGCCAATTGCAATAAATCATATGGCCAATAGCTGATGTAGAAGAGATCGCCAGTGGCGGACTGATTAAAATTACTTTAAGAAGGATTAATATGTGAAGATCATTTCTCTAAACTTTTTTCTTTTTCCTCCTAAATCAGAATTATGTTAAATAAACTATAACCAACAATATCCAACTTTATTGGTATGATTTAATATTATTCTAATTCTGTTTCACTGACAGACTTATATTATTTTGAATATGAATGCTTGTTCAACTGAAACCCATCTTTGGTCAGGTTAGCCTTGGAAACAATTGTAATCATTCAACTGACGTTTTCCAACATTAGTAGTGTATGCAAACGTCACACTGATCTGTTTATTTCGTTTATATTTGACAGCGATTTTAAGTATTGTGACTTTGAAATGGCATTTGTTGTTAACAATCCGTCCAAATGTGATAAGCGTGCGGTCATTCAATTTTTGTGTGCTGAAGGTGTGCAACCGTTGCAAATTTATACGCGAATGCAAGCAGTGAATGGAAACGCATGTTTTGCATATCCGCAACTGTGAAGGAATGGTTTCGAAAATTTAAGAATGGAGAAGAGAGGATGAATGATAAGCCACGACCAGGTGCATTGATTACTGCATCAACAGACAGGAATGTGGCATGTGTGGAAGGCCTGATTAGAGAAAATCGTCGAATTTCAATCAGAGCAATTTCAGAAAATGTTGGTGTGAGTATAGGATCTGTCTATAGTATCGTACACAAACTAGGTTACAGCAAAGTTTGTGCGCAATGGGTTCCTCGTCTTTTGTCTGAGGACCAAAAAAACTTGCGAATGGGCTTGTCTTTGCACCACCTCACGGAATACGGTCAAAATGGTAATGACTTTCTCTCGTCAATAGTTGCTGGCGATGAATCTTGGTGTCATTATTTTGAGCCATCCAGTAAGCTGTCATCGATGCAATGGAAACACGCAAATTCTCCGCCTCCAAAGAAGTTTAAAGTTCAACCTTCTGCAGGCAAGATGTTGACATTTTTTTTCGACCATGGAGGACCCTTGGTGATAGAGTTTACAGAACCTAGAGTGCATATCAACGCAAACCTGTATAATGAAACTTTGAACAAGCACCATCAAGCAATAAGAAGAAAACGTCCAGGGAAGCTTTCACGTGGTGTTATTCTGCTTCACGATAATGCTCGGCCTCATGTGCCAACGTAGTGAAAGAAAATCTGCAACGAAAGAAATGGAGGATATTAAAGCATCCACCCTATAGTCCCGATTTATCGCTTTGCGATTTTCACATCTTTGGGCCACTAAAAAAGGCGTTAAAAGGTAACCGTTTTCAGTCGGACGCAGAAGTACAAAACGCTGTGAAAGAATTCTTCCAGCAGCAGCCACAAGAATTCTATAAGCAGGGTATACATCGGTTGGTGAAACAGTGGGATATGTGCCTCAATTGTAGTGGTAGTGCATAATGTTTTTAAATTTTTGACATTGGAGGCACAACCAAATTCTCAGGATTTTATTTAGGAAATATTTAACTTAGTAAACTTTTCCGCCGAGTGTACATGCGTTTATTCCGCGGGACTGACATCTCTACTTACAAAACAATCATACACATTTTTCACAATTTGCTTTGCATCTAATGACAAATGTTTTCGATGCAACATTGCGAAAAAAGTATATTTTGAGACAAACTATACAATACTAAGTAAAATTTAAATGGCGAATCAATTGCAACCATAAACTCTTTATTCCGAAATCATGAAACACACTGTAGGTATATAATAAAACTACTCCCAAAGTTACAGTGTTGTCAATCAAGTCTATGAAATTGAAAAAACTAAAGAAGGATATGCCATTTATATCCAATGACCCTGTACTTAAAATTTAATGTCATAATGTTGTGAATTTCATTGAAATGTCTTATAAATATATTTATTTTGTAGAACGCTGAAATAAAACAAATATTTCGAAAACCCTAAAATTAAATTTAACTTGTAAGTTCATGGGAACGTAGTCTATAGCTTTAATTTACCTTTGGTCTTTGACGAAGATAACTAGATCATCCAAACGTGCACGAGATAATAAACAGCAAATGTTGGCGTACCTAAGTTGCTTGGAGACTTTCGTTTTAAATTTATTTGTAGGTAGTTTATTTTGTGAGAACATTTTCTCCAACATCCTCTACAGTACACTATACAAATAATTACACTGTAATTAATCGCTAAAGGAACAAGAAAATACACTCTCTTTTATAACAGCTATAAAAATTCTAGTTAGGAATTATTTTTTGTAAAATTTTTATGTACAACATTTTGCTTAAATATAATATCACAGATGTTAAAATAAGAGAGCTACTTTTATATTTATAGATGGATTAATTACAATATTGAGTATTTAGTTGTTTCGTGTGAGTCAAAAACTTAATTATGGGTTATGCATCTTTCAAAATTTGTGATGGAAGGTACGAACAATGGCTCTGTAGCAGAATAGCGCTGGTCAAAATCTCGCTGGTCAAAAAAAACGCTGGACAAAATAGCGCTGGACATAAATAGCGCTGGACAAAATAGCGCTGGTCAAAATAGCGCTGGACAAAAACAGCGCAGGACAAAATAGCGCTGGACAAAAACAGCGCAGGACAAAAACAGCGCTCCATACTACCTCATACATAAAAATAGACTATAGTACCGAATTAGCATAATTAGGAATAACACATTTTTCATAAATTACAGTCATAACAATAGTTTTCCTAATTCAATTCGTCAATTCAGCATCGCTTCCCGACCAGCTGACAGTGATCAAAGTGTTGGTAACTGTCTATAACAATATCAGAATATAAGGAACGGGAAACAAGTAAGAAAAATCAATATTTTTCATCATACTTCAACACATATCGCTTCCCGACCAACTGACACAGATCAAAGTGTAAACAACTACTTCTCAGTGTCATATTTATTTAAAGTCTAAAAAAATGCAATTTGGTAAGTCTCAGAAAGGAGGTGATACATTATTCCACGAAGGATATAATTACCGAAATGACAAGCAACATGAAATTGCATTTTTTTAGACATTAAATAGATATGACACTGACAAGTAGTTGTTTACACTTTGATCTGTGTCAGTTGGTCGGGAAGCGATATGTGCTGAAGTATGATGAAAAATACTGATTGTTGCTCTTACATGTTTTCCGTTCCTTATATTCTGATATTGTTTGTTGTAAAGGAAGGTTGATGTTTAGCGGTGAAACTTGATTTTTCAATCACATCCTACTGTAATAGTTGATTTTCTAAGGATATTTCAACCGGCGCTATTTTATGGAGCGCAGTTTTTGTCCTGCGCTGTTTTTTTCAGCGCTATTTTGTCTTGCGCTGTTTTTGTCCAGCGCTGTTTTTATCCAGCGCTGTTTTTGACCAGCGCTATTTTGACCAGCGCTATTTTGACCAGCGCTATTTATGTCCAGCGCTGTTTTGTCCAGCGCTATTCTGCTACAGAGGCACGAACAATATAGAGGGTAAAAGTCCGACCACAATAACTTTGGGTCACCACGTGGTCGCGTGTGTGGCGTATCAGCCAGTGGCGTTACTGACTTTCATATGAAAATTTAATTTTCATACTACTGTCGCTATCAAGATCTGAGAAACTTTCATCAGAAGAGCCAGTATTAAGGTTAAAACATAAATGATCCAACGTTTTATCGAGGATGTGTTCTCGTTCTATTTGTGATTTTTCATATTCTTTGACGTGTCGACAAATATTCGTCCAAGTTGCCAAGTGGCAACTCGTCGAATCTTTTTCGGGATAATGCTTCAACATCCTTTAAAACAAATGTAGTATTATGAGCTGCATATTTTTTCAATAGGGTTAAACTCATCCAATACATAAGTGGGTATAAATGCAGCAACCCGATCTATAATTTCCTTCACTTGACTATGCAAAGCTTTTCCTTGTTTCACTCTCTTGGGAGACATGACACAAAAGGTTCCAAGACATGAAAAATTAACTATTCGCAACAACAAAATCGCACAAGAAGACCGAAAGCAAAGTACCTGAGCAGGGCCCAAATAAGGATAGTGACTGGTTTACTCACCGGTCACTGTACTCTAAGGAAGCACATGCATACAATCGGCATATACTATAGGGAGGAACCTATCTGTCGGTTGTGCATGGAAGAGGAGGAAACAGCCTCTCACATTATCTTTGATTGTGAAGCATTATCTCACTGGAGACATAGACTCCTAGGACTAGAATATCCAAGTGAGGATTTCTCCAAGAAGAACCTAGTGAAAAGTCTGCTGAGCCTAATAAGGGCTACTGATCTCTTCACATTAAACGGCACAACCAATAGCACAAAAAGCCTTAAGGCTGAGGTGCCTAGGACATCAATCCTTTGACTGGTGTGCTGATCCAATCAATCAATCAATCGATCAATCAATCGATCAATCAATCAATCAATCACTGTCTGGTCTGCTGTCGGCACTGAAATGAATACGAAGAAGCAGCCAGTCAGAGATCGGCATCGGATTCGAGGCCGCCCTACGTTGAAACAAGTCTTGTCCCAAAGTTATTGTGGTAGGACTCTAGGTGTAGTTATACAATTTGGTTTTTGACTTTTTTTTATAAAATCATACACTTATAAACAATTTCTTATCATTTTCCTACTTTTATTATACAGAAAATTACGTATTTTTATTAGTTTTTCGAAAGTTTACTAGAAAAATAACCAGGAAAATCTTTATAATTACTTGTAAACCAATCAGAAAATCCAATCTTAACATATTGCGCTCTATCCTAAAACCCGCGTAGGATGATCCGAAATGAAATAGGTATACATTAATTGGAATATCTAGTAATACATAATATTAGACTCTAATTTGGTTCAGTTAAATTAATGCAGTAGCTTTCAATGAAACATACACGAAAGATACGCCTCTATTTTGAAACCTTGCTATTATAAAATTTAATTGGAAAAAATACAGTTACAGCACATTCATCGTTTAATTATTATCATAAGTTTCTCCTTCATCTTCTTGTACCAAATTTTCATTTAAATCGTACAATTTTTACCGAAACTGATAATAAAAATTCAAAAATGCAGTGTTTTGCGTTTCTCGAGTTAAAAAGTCACAGATACCTACAAAAGTTATAGATCTTTTTGAGATTCAAACTTTTAGATTAATTTTTTTTTCTAGGTACTCAACAATGTCCCCTTTCCCACCCCACACGTCATCCGTCTCACTTTTCAGCTGTTGCATTTATTTTTCCTTTGTTTGTAATAACTCCCTCTACAACTTCCATCTACCAAACTTTGGATAACAATTTTCTTTTCAAAAAAATTAATTCGCCTGGTCTATATAGCTATATAGAAATTTCCATAACTGTCACAATTTGGTAAAACAAGAGTGGATAATATTTTAAGACTCTCTCGTCCTTTAATTTCTGATTTTATGGTATTTTCATCCTATAATGATGACGTAAACGATAGTGACACCATCTGTTAGTGAGTAGAAAAAGATTATTTGACAATTAGCAAGAATTAAACAGTAGTTTGAATACTTCCAAAAGAGGGGGTGAATGAGTATGAACGAATAATAATTTAATATTGATAAATGATTTTTCTTCATAACTCGGTCGAAAGTACGCACTTTCGTCCCTCATAGCAGGGACGAAAGTTCAACATTTACTCCCTGTGAAAAGTACACGCGTTTCCTCTATAACAGCGGGAGGAAAGAGTTTCTCATGCGTATTTATACTCGTAACTACGACCAGCGGCACTCGCTTCCGACCGGCTATGAAGAAAAATAGTATACACTCCACGGGCCGAAAGTTGAAATCTCGGTCCTGCGCGTCATGATGCCTTCGGCGAATTTCGGCCCTTGGAGTGTAATATACTATTGTTTAAATACTATTAATTACGAGGTTTTAAACTAAATACCTACATCTCATCTGTCTTCATGACAAAACAATTATTAGGTTTTTTGATACAGTAAAAATAAAATTTCTATCGAATATAATACAATTACCTAGTTTTTTTTTTTAAAGCGTATATCTTTCCCCCAAAACTAATGCTAACGATTACAAACACATTCGCAATGAAAAACTGATTTATTTAAATGGCCAAATTTCATTTTATAAAAAACCGATATCCCATCGACATATTGGAGTTGAAATTGAAAAGCCATGTGAATTTTCAGCAAATATCGCTAACCCTTTTAGTAGTTCAGTCAAATAGTGTAAAATAAAAATTAATCTGCGCTAAAGCTGAATTTTTGCAGAGACCTTCATTGTATACACGTGCCTCGAGATACAAAGGGTCACGAAAATCAGTTTTTTTTGTAAAAATCTCGCTTGTTATGCATCTGACGTGTAAAAAGGTTATAATAAAACTTATACAGTATCTTCAAGCTTTATTCTGTACGTTTTTGAGGTATAGGGCGAAGAAGACTTGAGATATAGGGGAAATAAGACAAAATTACATCATTTTTAACTCAATAACGATTTTAATAATGGAATGGAATCTTTTTATTGAATTTTAATACTGATACATTTTCCTACATCACTTTGTTTCAAAGTTAAAAAAGAAGTAATGCATAGAAATTTCCCTTAATTATGCTCAAAAAAAAATTGCAAAACAATTTATGTCGTAATTCCTCTAGCGGGGGGACTATGGCTGGAGCTCCTGAAAAATTACAAAACTAAACAGACTTTTAGTAGAAACAAGAACTGGTCATCTTCAATTCACACAAACCAAACACTCCATCCTAAAAATTGTCAAATACATCAATTATTCGGTAATATTCACAATAAAAAAGCTATACATATATTAATATTTCGAATTATGAAGACAAATTTCCAATCAATCGAATTCCTCTCGAAGAATCACCCTGTATAACTAGTAACTTTCAAATACGTCGAGATGATAGACACTTAAAGCCAATAAAGGAGTTCAGTTTGAGATCAGTGTGGCCAACAAAACGTTGTTTTTATGACAAGAATGACAGTTATGTCTACCATTCAAAACATCAGATTTTGACAGGTTGTTTTATTATTGCAAAGATCTGCATTGCCTTAAAAACAATGAATAGGGTTACGTTCCGAATGAAGGTCCTTTAAAATTTAGGCCGTAAGGTTGGCTAAAGTTAGTCGAAATTGTATAGCGAACAAGTAAACAAGGGCTTCGAGCTGCGAGACTGATCACCGTTGCTAGTCTCTCCGTAGATTTTGTGTGCCTTACCTAAACAACAATTCAACGACCATTTTCATCATCATCGAAATCTTATTCACTAAAGCTACTCGAAGATGACACAAACTCTTCCAGTACTACATCAATTATTTCATTCTGTGGATCCATTATCTTTTTTTATAAAAACCGATTAAATTAGGAAACTGCTCACTAAAAAGGTACTATTTCAACAGTTTTGTAACTATCAGTAATTGTTGTTTATATGGCCATATGCAATTTTGACCAACTGTAGCCAACCTTACGGCCTAAATTTTGAAGGGACCTTCATTCGGAACGCAACCTATATCCCCGAAACGTAAATCTTGAAATTTAAAATGACGTTTTGAATACCCAACGCATCGGTTGTCAATAATTCTAGGAAATTTTGATCACCATTTAATTTCTGTCATCCTGTCACTAGTTTCATTTGTTTTTGTTGATTCGTTGGTTTATGTTTATTAAAAAAACTAGTGGACAAGTTATAGGGTTAAAAACTGACAAAATTTCTTCCGTATCGGTGATAGGGATACGTAAAGGGAACGTAGCTCGTATCGTAGAGCTGTCAATATATCCATTCTGCGCATGCTCAATTCGATACCAATAGGGATACGATTATAATTATGAGTTGGCTTTAAGTGCCTATTAAAGCATATACTAAACGAAAGACGTTAATTTTTTCACGACAAACGCAATGTACTAGGCGAAGGTGTACATGATCTGAGCATACGATGTGGAGGAGAGACAGGCGATCCTGCCGAAAAATTAGGCGACGGAAGCCTCCTCAGCGTCCTTCCTGAGGAATGTCACAATGGATAGAGTTCGTGTTGGCCCACTGAAGAGTACGTGCATGTACTGGGAGTTGGTTCTAGTGAGTGGGAGTTACTGAAGTATTGCTGGAAATTAAAAGAGAATACATATTATAATCGGGTTTGTACATTTTTGAGATCAATAGCGTTACTTCACCAAGTTGAAATAGTCTTGCTGAAGTAAAATTATTAAATTCCTTGTAATATTAAATCAGTTGTGCAAAGGAGTAGATAAGAAAAAAAGTGATAAATGGATAAGAAGACGATTTAAGAAGGATTATCAATAATTAAAGATTCTTTTGGGTATCTCCAAAATAATTGATGGTTTTATTTACCTCCATGTTGCGGTGAATCATGGCAGCATCGACATTATTAATTAAATGAAGTGTAGATGGCGGCACGCCAATTACTTTAGATCGCACCACAATACGACCCGCTGCAACATGGAGGTATGTGAAACCATCAATTAAATCCAGACGAACTTCACATGGTGCCAAATCTCTTTAAATAAACGTATATCTTGTATAGTCTTCTTTTCCACTATAAAGTTGAAGAGTATTTACAAAGAAGTTTTCAGGTAATTGGTACAAAATATGAACATTATAGTGCAATTTTTTAATATTGTTTTTAATAAAGTTTGTTATACTTATACAGGGTAGGTACTTATTACAGGGAAATGCAAAATTATTAGGCGTGCGTTGTATCAAACACCTAAACACGGTTTAATCATAACTGATCTAAATGTATTATGTCAACTTTTGCTGTCAATACAGTAGAAACGGTGGAGCTTTAGGGTGAAATTCATAGTCGACACTTGAGGGTCACTCATACTTCACTCATCCTGAGCCGCTTTCGGGTGCATCATGTAGAGCACTCCGGAGCTACTCCGTAGCACTTCGGTTCTACTCTTGCACGTTCGGGTTCTTAAAGTATGGCGCTCTCGGACCACTCTAGGCTACCTCGTCCCTTTCCCCTGATACACCTACCGTTTTAAAGGAGTTTCAAGCTTAAACGTCAAAATTTTGTTTTTGTAGGTTATAAACGGTTGTTTTTATGAAGGTCAAGTGTCTTTTCCAATTCAGTATCAAGAATTCTTTCCATTTTCACGAAACTATATTTGTTAATGTTTATAAAAGTTTTTGGGGATAAAACTCTAACTAAAAACATGCCGTGATATTTGACATTTCAAAAGCTGGCGGTGCTGGAGCGTTCGGGTGCACGAAAATCAAGAGTACTATTCATAACACCGGTGCATAGTGCTCCCGGAGCGTGATGCATTACACCTGAAAGCGGCTATGATTGTATGCAGAGACACTTGACAGGCGAAAAGTGAGGTTGAGTTTGATTTCAACTTGAGTGAAATATGAGTAAAAGTTCCAGCTCCCTTGAGTGAAGGTTTATAACCTAAAAACCACGTTTGTACCTTACACTGTAATTTTACGATATCGAAATTTTGTTTGGTTGTTATTTGTCAGTGGTTATAGTTTCAAATTTTTCAAGGAAATTAGTATGATGGATGATTTTATGGATTTTGCAGACTATATAGATGATGATAATGCTAACGTTTATCGTTTACCTAGGTTAGTAATCAGATTGGTGTAGTAGAAAGCAAAATTGAAAATACGAATCTAAAATTATCTATTAAATAACTTGAAAAATAAACTTACGCTTCAAATAAGAAATATATGTAAACAGTAAGGAACTGAAGTGAAAATAAAATAATTACAGAAGGCTAATACACGAACTGAACACATTACAATTCGAATATGAATGCAATGCAACATATTATGTCAAATAAACGTTAAAGGACTTTCGTAAATCACAATTGTTAACCAAACGCAACCAAAAGTTCCTAATAATAACATTGACGCCAAACTTTCTTCACTCAAATTGAAGTATTACTTGAGTAATGGCTGTGGATATGAAAACTCGCCTCGAGCTAAACTCAAACTAGGTTGAGTTTGAGTATGAGTGACCCTCAAGTGTCGACTATGAATTTCACCCTTACCATCACTTGACTGTTACGTCAGCAACAATATTCATATGAATCAAATCAAAACTTCTGTCAATTCAATAGAAATAATCGTTATGACTAATATTCCAAAGGTCAGCCTTTTACGAATTGGTAATTAAACAAGAAATTTAACTTTTTTAATTGTATTTATTTTATTTATATGGTTAACATCGACATATTTATTAAAACTATCGATATATTGGGTGAATAAGTTACAAAGTCCAAAATTAATATTAATATTAAATAATCATTGTGATATTCCCGTCTCACGGCATTTTAGGTGCTATGAAATGTGAAAAGCTGTTATATTCGGACTTACCAATGTCAAATGGAGTAAAAAGTCAAATTAGTTCTTATAAGAACTGATTTTAACAATAAATACACTTTCAATCAAAAAATTCGCTAAAAACAAGACAATAAACTAGACTCGCATAACCTCAAATGCGGTAGTGTCAAACTTTTTACGATTACTACGGCAAATTTAAAGAAACTATCACAAATATCTTGTAGTTTGTATTGTGAAGAAAACAATCGATCGTACGTTATGTGTTGCATAAATCATAGATTGGGTCACGTGATGGTAAAGCTCCACCGTTTCTACTGTATTTAATATTGATAAAACTACGAAATTTTTGATCAAATTTGTAACTTTCAGTTTTGGTTATTTTGGTTTGTTGTTGTAAGAACCACAGAAGTAACCGCTAGTTGTAGTTGCAACCATAGAAATAGATAGTTAAGTTAAGAAGTTCATGTATGAAATATAAATGAATACACTGGATGTGTAAACTTCTCTCAAAATAATTGTACAGCTGAGCATAACAGTTTCTTTGAATTGAGAGTCAGCATCCCATCTGAGCGCAACTGCTAAGTCAACAACTCAACCGATCAGTTGCTCTGGAACACGCCCATCTCTTTTTTATCTTGTAACTAATTAGTATATTCCATTACTAGTATAAAAAGTGACCCATTTCACACAAGTGGGAGAATATTGTCATACGATGCGTTAGCCGAGTGCCACATTATTACCACTTTCCACACTAGTAATGTACCTATAGTATTGTAATAATACACAATAAAAATTTTAATCGAATCATTTAAACCCACGTATACGAAGCTATTAACGTTGAATGCAATATTGAACCAAAAGTGTGTAATCAACACCCTCCAATCCAGAACGTACCATTGTTCCCACACCTGATAAACTGACAATTCCCAACACAACAAGCCCTTTTGTCGCTCCAATTTTGGTCTGAAAAATTTTCGCTTTTGTGTGGAATAAAAACAGTTAGTTTGCCAGTATACTTCATCACCACGGGTTATTCCTCAAGAGATTAGTTCAATTGTAACTGGAAACTGTGAAAACAGAGTGTGTCAACTTTGAAAAGTTGATAGATGAGATGATTGAAGAGAATTTTGTATTGGTTTTTATAGAAGCAAACAGTAGAGAAATTAACATGTTTACAGGGAATATGAGATAATTTAACAATTTGTTTGTCAAAATTTCAGCTTTTGAACCAATTTTAAACGCGGCAACAGTGTGCAGTTTAGCCAACATATAAAATTTTATTAATGTTAACCTGAGACTACCGTTTGAATTTGATATTTAATTATCCATCGTATTATATTTCGTTTGAAATTAATTACAAAATGTTTCTTCAAATATGTATTCATATTTTTTTAATAACATGTGACCTATAAATTTAAATATTTATTAAGCTTAAAGCGTAGTGATTGACAGCAGCAAACGAATGTCATAATACAAAGGAACGTCTCTGTATCGGTGTTTTGTCACGTGGAAAACGGTTTCTACAGTGTGACCCATTTTGTTTGGAAGCACCCCTATAAAATCCGCATTTTTCAACCGATTTTGATTTAGTCTTTTTTGTTAGATTTAGTATCAAAAACAGTATTTGAGCACAAATTTTCATACCATAATAGCTATTTTCAAGGCCCTCTACGTTAATTTTTCTTTGCCAAAAAAGACGAAAGTATATTAGGCATTTTTTTTTCTCAAATATGACTACACCACTGGATTCAGAATCATCACAAATGTAAACTATCAAAATTTTATAAAAAAGGTTTTATTAACAACAAAGTTATCACTACATGAAATTGGAAAAAGTTGTTTTTCAATAAATTTTTTACTAAGAATGTAGACACATTTTAAAAATGGCAACATGGTAAACAAAAACTAGGACTCAAACATATTGCACTGTAAAAATTCGAAGCCGATACCTTAACCCGTTCTGGAGTTATAGCTTCTGAGAGTAATGTAAAATTGTGCTGATGTGACGAAAATACAAATTAACACCAAATAATACATTTTAATTATTAAACTACTTAATAATAATTGAATTCTACATTTTTGTAGCCTCGACTAGACCTCCGTTAATTTCCACACATTTCTCGTATCGTTTGCGACTATGTCTTAGCGCTTTTTTATTTCATGTGGCGTTATTCCAGCACACGCCTGTCGTAATCTGTCACACAGTTCTGCTTTATTCCTTGGACGTGTCTTATACACTTTTTGTGTCAAGAAACCCCACAGATAAAAATCCAATGTAGTTAAATCGGGCGATCTAGAAGTCCATTCGATTAACTCGCTACCGCGACCTATCCAACCATTTGGAAATTTTTCGTTAACCCACTGCCTGACAATCTTAGAATAGTGTACAGAACAACCATCTAACTGAAATATCAAATTTCTTCTTTCTGCTAGTGGCAGTTCGTCAATCACTGCGGATAACTCACCTTCCAAGAATTCCATGAAGTTATTGGCATTCATGTTACTATCAAAAAAGAATGGACCTATTATCCTGTCTTTTAAAATTTCGGCTTCGAATTTTTACAGTGCAATATGTTTGAGTCCTAGTTTTTGTTTACCATGTTGCCATTTTTAAAATGTGTCTACATTCTTAGTAAAGAATTAATTAAAAAACAACTTTTTCCAAATTCATGTGGTGATAACTTTGTTGATAATAAAACTTTTTTTATAAAATTTTGATAGTTTACATTTGTGATGATTCTGAATCCAGTGGTGAAGTCATATTTAAGAAAAAAAAATGCCTAATATACTTTCGTCTTTTTTGGCAAAGAAAAATTAACGTAGAGGGCCTTGAAAATAGCTATTATGGTATGAAAGTTTGTGCTCAAATACTGTTTTTGATACTAAATCTAACAAAAAAGACTAAATCAAAATCGGTTGAAAAATGCGGATTTCATAGGGGTGCTTCCAAACAAAATGGGTCACACTATAATTGATGAGCTATAGTTGGAGAAACACCTTTTTTCTATTATTTACATATAAAATGTAAGAATGTATCTTTTGTCTCATACTGTATATAAGATCATAATATGTTTCGAATGAATCATAGTAAAGTATCCATAAAGCATTTAAATATTTCTTGATCCATCCTGTAACTATCAATACTTTAGTTCAACAATCAGTCTAAAATTAATAGGTGCCTCATAGATAAGAATGAACAAACGTGCAAAATATTTATTAAAATTATTTTCTTGAAGAAATATTATTAAAAACCTTTACTTTCCAAATTTAACGTCGTGTATCTCAAAAATTTATAATAGGACTAACACGTGTTCAGGATATCAACATATGTGCGAGATCCTTTATCAGATTTAACAAAAAAAATCCTCCCAGCAACACAAATTTATTTCCCTTCAATTTATTTTATCTACAATAACGCAGTCAATAATTCATTTCGTTCATGTCAAAGCACAATTATTATATTATAATTCTCCCATATTATTATTATTTAAATTTTATTAATCCCAATGAAACCTACAAAATAAATATCTCTCTAAATTTACAATTTTATGTACAAACTAGCTTTTTGTCCGACAAAAAAACTGCAACAAAAAAATCTTATCAACCGTGACGGAACATTTTAACTAAGAAACAAATGAGCGGCTGTGGCTTATGACAGAAGACGTCGTCGAGTTAATGGCATAAGTACCTGTCGTGTTAGTTACTGTAATTCGGAACTGAAAATTTAGAAAAACTTGATAATAAAATGAAAAATTGAAAATATATGCATTTCGGTAGATGCATAAGACACTAATGTGCGGTATTATTGTGAATAGTGACAATATATTTAAAAACTAAAACGTTTTAATTACTGTGGTTGGAAAACGATGGGATATATGGTGAAAAAACTACCTTAGGTTTCCAACAGGTAAGATACATGTTTTCAATTTATTGTATAATATTTTAAAATCAACATATTCTGTAGATTCTTTGTTTTCGTAATTTGAAATTTCCTTACTTTAGGTAAGTATTCATGCGCAGTGCGCAGCTGCACAAACCTACTTATCTAATAATTTTGTAGTTAATTCTTGGTGATTGTTGAGTTTTTTCTACACACATAATATGAGTATTTTACAATTTTTTATTAGTTATTTTGTTTAAATTATACAGGGGTGTATTTAAATCCCGATTTTCAATTATTGCGTCAGAGTTAAATATAATTCATTAAGTTATCATACATTACATGAAATGAAGATAAAAGATTTACATACAACGTGAGCCTTCAGGATTTAAGTTTATAAATCCCTCATTGTACAGTAAATGGTAGATCCGTAGTCGGGCAAATTTAGTTGCTAAAACATAAATTAAATTTATTTTGTGAAAATAAAATGTTTCAATTTATAGATGGTATTGAACAAATTAAACATATAGGGTGGCTCACTATATACGCTTGGATTTATTAAAATGTTTCAAATAAAAAATATGTAGTTTGATAATGGTAACTTTTAAAAATATTTTGTACTATACAGGGTATCTGAAAAACAGTAGAAGGTATAAAAATTATATTTTTTAAATAATAGCTGATATGAAATTGAAACCAAATAGAAAAGAAGCAAGTGAGGGTACATGAACTATGACTGTAAATAAAATAAAAAAGCTGGCATTAAATAGAGAAGAAAAAAATATATATATATAGCATTAGTGCGAGGAAGTCGAATAACTAACTTGTCGTGAGAGATATGACAAAACTTTATTTAGATAAAATTTAAGCCATACATAGGACCATATTTTGAAAATATTTTCAAATATACAGGGCCACCCATATTGGCAGGCTGAACATAACTTATCGTTTTTTAAATGGAACACCCTGTATATTACCACATTTTTTTATTCCCCTCGATTTTCTTGTTTCTGTGATATGAGGTATTGCAATGTTATACGAGGTAATTCAAAAGATATAATCACTTTTTATTAATTTCCTAGTAACTCACAAATTAAGGCATTTAAGTATAGGGAGTGCTTAAGAAATAATAAAGTGCCATACAATACCATTTCATTGCGATACTGAAATACAGGGTGTTCCATTTAAGAAAACCCAGTAAATGATCATTCCGAGTTATGACCAACCCTGTATATAAAAAACGAATATCGCGCTGTGGTAATAAATTTGGACAATAGTAAACTATATCAAAAATCGTTTGAACATAAATAGATTTCTTGATATCAAATCTATACAATGGTACAGGGTGTTGATGTTTTACTAGGAAATTAATAAAAAAGTGCTTATATCTTTTGAATTACCTCGTATAACATTGCAATACCTCATATTACGGAAACAAAAGAATGGAGGGGAATTTAAAAATGTGAAAATATACAGGGTGTTACATTTAAAAAACGATAAGTTATGTTCAGCCTGCCAATATGGGTGGCCCTGTATATTTGAAAATATTTTCAAAATATGGTCCTATATATGGCTTAACTTTTATTTAAATAAAGTTTTTTCATATCTCTCACGACAAGTGAGTTATTCTTCTTCCTCGCACTAATATGCCGCTCCCTGTATACAGAGGGTGTTTTCAAATGTCACTTACAACGTTTGTATGTAGATACCTCTCGTATTTTTTGGACAAAATGATATAAGGATTGAGGGGTCCAGCATATTTACTTTTCGAAATACAGGGTGTTGAAGTTATGAAAAATAAAACGTTTTAATTTGATAACTTTAAAATGGATGAATATATTGATTTGACATTTGGCAGGTTGTTTTCAAATGTAAATGTGCATATTTTGATGGAAAAACATGTTTCAATTCTTGATCCAGTGGTGTACATTTGGAAGAATATGTCACCTTTCCCCTCCCATTTTTTACTCCACTGGCATTTGAAGCTATTTTCATTTTATTTTATATTCCTCAATAGTTTTCACGTGAAAAACGCATAACCTTTACATATCAAAAAATTTGTAGTTTTTATTATATTTAATGTTTTTATGAAGTCTGCAAGATCACTTTTTAATAATGAAATAAAAAAAATAGTTTTTTTCAATTGATAATTGAGGCGTTCCATACTTAAAACTCACTCTGTATGAGGACAGTAATCACTGAGAAATATTTAAATGAATTAAAACCTCTTCAAAAGCAATTATCAAACAGTCTGCTTGATGGTAGGTAAATTGGTGAAATACGGTGCCTCAAGAGATTCAAAACGTCAGACTTATCAAATAGATTTCAGTATGAAATTTTAGTTAATTAATTAGTTCGGAAGGTAACATGTCACTTATTAACTAAAATGATACACCTGAATATACCAAGATATTATTAATAGAAATCGTTTGAGGTTATAGATGTTTGTTAATATTACTTTTTTGCATTTGAATCTTCCTCATATATACAAACTAGGATGCAATATATTATACACTGTGTCCGTAAGGTATGGAACAAATTAATTTTTAGCAAAACAGACCATTTTAAGAAATAATCCTGAAACACGTCGATTTTTGATTTCATTTTACCGTATTTTAAAATAATAATCTAATATACAGGGTGAATTACTTTCGAGTAATGACGTCACCGTCATTTTTTTTAAATGGAACACCCCCATTTTGTCTCAATTTTCGGATTACTCTAGCTGAGCTGATTCCAAAAATGTATCACATGTTGATTCCAATTGGTACAGGGTAGACAAAAATACAATAGTTTTGTGTGTGCTCATAAAGTAATTCTGGAGGTTTTGATGAAAGTTTATAGTTTCAACAGGATGGTGCACCTCCACATTATGCTGTAGATGTTAGAAGGTACCTAGATGAAATTTTTCCGAACAGGTGGATTGGTAGACGTGGACCTATTGAATGGCCAGCGAGGTCACCAGATTTCAATCCTTTGGATTAATTTATGTGGGACCATCTGAAGAATGTTGTGTATCAAACGAAACCAGCAAATACTCAAGAATTAAAAGAGAGAATTCGGACAGCAATAAACAATATTTCTCAAGACACAATAAACAAGGTACAACAAGAATTTGTACACCGTTTGGGTTACTGTCAAATACAGCAAGGGCTGCACTTCGAACATTTTTATAAAGTTATGTATTTCATCATATTTTGTCCGCTAGACAATAAGTATTTTTAATAATATTGTTAATTTAACTAATAAAGAATGTTACGCGTTACTTTATGAGCACACACAAAACTATTGTAGTTTTGTCCATCTTGTACCAATTGGAATCAACATGTGATACATTTTTGAAATCAGCTCAGCTAGAGTAATCCGAAAATTGAGACAAAATGGGGTTGTTCCATTTAAAAAAAGTGACGGTGACGTCATTACTCGTTAGTAATTCACCCTGTATATTAGATTATTAGTTTAAAGTAAAATCAAAAATCGACGTGTTTCAGGATTATTTCTTAAAATGGCCTGTTTAGCTAAAAATGAATTTGTTCCATACTTTACAGACACAGTGTATATATCTTGACTTAGTTATCCAAATAACTGAAATGTTGGTATTGGTAGTTAATCTCCGCCAGTCATAGCATGACTGGTATTAATAATATTCGAAGCTCGACATTCCCAGATTTTCTGGAATTTTGGGAATTATATAACTTTATCAATTAGAACCACACTGCTATACAGAGTGGAAAGTCTAACTGGAACAAATTCTGTAACTTGATAAATAAAGGTTTATCCCAAAATTCCTAAAACGTGGCAATTTTTATATTCAACGGGGCATATTAGAAAGAGATTTGTTTATCTTTCTAATTATCTGATTTTTTTTTGTTACTTTTTATATGCAACGTGTCGGAAAAAAATGAAATAACGAAATATTAAATCTTATTACAGTTTCCTGTAATATTGTCGTATTTAATAAAGTGATTTATCAACAGATGTCGAAGAATAATTATTTATATTCACACTTAATGCATTTTTGAAAAATGATATTTTTCAAAAACGGTTACCGTTCAACTAAGGAGCAACAACTACTTCCCGTTCAATATGCAGCGCCGGATATTGAATTACACCCCAAAGTCAAACGGGTATATCTACAATATATTCAATATCCGGCGGTGCATATTGCACGGGAAGTAGTTGTTGCTTCTTAGTTGGACGGTCACTATACATATTATTTTTCAAAAATTCATGAATTGTGAATATAAATAATTATTCTTCGACATCTGTAAGGAAATATTCACTGAAATTAAATTACTTTAATGCAATAAATGTTCAAAGGTCTCCCTGATTCTTTGTTGAAGCTCGGCGATGTGGTTAGGTTTAGTGGCATAAGCCTTGCTCTTTAGATATCCCCATAAAAAATCTAAGTGATTAAGATCGGGCGATCTTGCTGGCCACTCAATTGGGCCCCTTCTTCCAATCCACCTATTTGGAAACACTTCGTTATGGTAGGTCCATAAATTTTGAGCAAAATTTGGTGGCGCCCCATCTTATTGAAACTACATGCGTCGGTCAAATCAGCTGGGATCCAAATTATTGGGGAATAAATTTACTTAGGTAGGAATCAGTTATTTTTGGAGCATATTAAGGTATGTTTATCCGGTTACGTTTCCATTGAAAAAAAAAGGATCCCCAATAATTCCAGCCCAGACGTTTGTTTTTTGAGTCCTTTGGGTAGGGCAATCGCGTATCCAACGGGGACTTTAGTCAGCCCAATAATGGCAGCTCTGTCGATTGACATGCCCCATGTAATGTGAACGTAGCCTTATCAGAGCACAGCACTCATTCCTAATCAATTTGTCGACCATCGATAGAAGCCATAGTTCGTTCGCAAAATTCGAGTCTACGATCAGGATCATCTTCGTTAAGCTCCTGCAGGTTTTGCATCTTGTATGGGTGCTTTTTGGCTTCTTTAAGAATTTTTAAAACGCTTGTGTGACTGACCCCATTGAAAATAAAAATTGAGGAATTTTGGGATAAACCTTTATTCATCAAATTCCAGTTAGACTTTACACTCTATATTTCAATAAAGCATCCAATTCTTATTGGTTTTTTCTCGAAAATTTTCAATTTCATACAAGAAAGGACGTGTTTGACAGCTGACAGTTTAGAGTTAATAAAAGTACTATAAAAATAGCAAAGAGTTTTGATCATTTTACAATATAAATTTTTCATCACTGATAAGTTTATATTATTATATGATATATATCAAATAAAGGAGCGTTTAAATCCCTATTTCCCGCTTATTTGACAGCAAATGGTTACGGATAAATAACGGTCATCGTAAATCTATTAATTATTCAAACAATAGCATGTCAAGCTTTCACAGAAGACGAATATCCACCATTAAAGTATCTCCAATACCAGTATTGTTCCCTCCTTTTTAACACATTGGCGGATACTAGATAAGACAAAGGGATAGTTTTATAATCAGAGCAATGGAATATTGATAAAAAGACTGATGGTTATCATACCTTTTTGTATTATTTTCTGTAGGTTTTGATTCCATGTCAACTCATACTTGGTGAAATATAGACTTCTGATCAGAGGCGTACGGCGGTAGGGAAATCAATTGAACACAAATAACTTGACTATTTTTTGGATTTCTTGTCAAAGTTGAACTCGACTATTTATAGGGTGTCCTCCATTATACCCCATATAATGAAATCCAATGGGTTATATTCTGAACTGCTTGGTGGCCAAGGAAAGGGAGAAACTACCACGTGCTGATGAATAAAATAAAAATGATGTAGGAAGTTCTTAGAATGGGAATATCTCGAAAATAGTGTTAACGATAAAAAGTTAATCGCACAGTTACACCAACAACATAGCTCATGTGGAGCTTTCTAGAAAATACATCGAAATGTATGTTTTATCATGCCTCAAAACCCCCCATCTTCAAATTTTCACGTTTGTATATCCAACATTTTTTACATCTCACCCTGTATCTTCTTTATTTTTAATATTTTATCTAAGCAAGTTGTATCAGATCAATATATTATCAGGCCAATAATCTTCCATTTCATTTTGTACCATTACTTACTAACCACTTTGTATATTTATACACAAGGTGTAACAAGAATAATTTGGTTTTCATTTATATGTTATTAACATTTAACCGTTTATAAACACTATAAATGCACACGTTAAAGATTTAATATTTTTTTTCAATTGCCATTCCACCAGGATATAAAAGTCTGGAAATTCCTTTTCAACTTTTATAAAGTTAAAACGATACGTGATCACTTATCCATCAAAGTTTAGCTTTTTCGTGATATGCTTTTTAACTTTGTTGTTCTCCATTGAATATACTTTATTTAATATCAAACAGGTAGAAATATTCATCATTTCCGTCAAGTATGTATTTTGTTAAAATAATATACTTACCTATTGTGGCATTATGTATGACGAAATTTAAGTATAGCCTCCAGGAAATTTACTTTCTGTTTCCAAATCGTTGAAAACGTGGTAGCGTCTTGAAATGGGATGTTAATTATTAATTTTTTTCAGTCTATAGCGTTTGAGAGACTCTGGGATCGCTCTGTATTTTTTATAAAGCTTTTTATAGGGTGCGGATAGTAATAAATAAGTAACAGGGGTTAACTCAGAGGTGATAAGACATTCTAACATATTTCTCTGCAGCACATCTAACACCCTCTTTTGGAGTCTCTTCCTTCTTATTCTTGTTTCAATCGAAATATTCGAGTTCTTACGTTGGAAATATCTCTTTCTACTATTTTGATTTTGATTAACCAAGATCTTTCGTTGTAGAGTAGGTAGGGTGAATTAGGCCCACAGCACTTAGACCACATGTGACCCATTGTACACCCTCCCGAGGAGTTGTCTTTCTAGGTCATCGTCCATCCTGTCCTCTTCAGGAAGGTCACTAGAAGACATCTCCTTTATATCGTCAGGTGTATGCCAGGACTCACCAAACACACACTCTCTTATTGACACCGGGCACTCGCATAAGACATGCCTGACAAATTAATCTTCCTGTTCACACATCCTGCATAGAGGTGTGTCCATTAGCCCCATTGTATGGAGGTGTTTCCTCAATTGACAGTGGCAAGTCAGAAATCCTACCGTTAAACTTAGGTTTCCCCTGGTCATCGCTAAATATTCTTTCGAATCCAACTTCCCAGGGTCGCCCAGGGTGATCCTGGAAAAACTGCATCCTTTGATTTCATCCCATCTCTTTGGAGATTGAGCTTGGGTGTAACGTTTAGGTAGTTCGTCGTAGACGTAGGTGTCGCCGCCGAGTCCAAGAATTCTAACCAAGATCTTTGCGGAAATTACTAGTTCTGTCCATGACGTCTGGAAAATGAGTTGTCCCCTTTTAGTGGTTGACACCTGATCTGCACAGAGCTCAGTTTATGCCGCCACTGCGATGTATAAATATTGAAAGTATTATCCACGCTTTGAAGGATCTCGTTTCACCAATGAAAATCAAAATAAACATTTCGATTGTTGCTGAAACATTCAAGCCTTTGTTAGCGTTGGAGACACGCAATACTTATTTTCGCCATTTTCATTCGTATGTCATCTCTATCGATTTTCGCGCAAAAATATTTGTCGGTGGAAAAAAAATTTATGAAATGTAAATTTTAGATTAAAATGAGATGGGAAAAAAATTTCTTATTCATTTTATGCGGAAGGCTCCTATAGGTCTTATGCGAGAGACAAATTCAAGAGTTTCGATGTAAAATCAAATCAATTGAAAAAGGAAAGAAAAGAACGTGAAATTTAATGCATCGGAATGGGATGAAGAGCTTTGTTATACAGGATAATGATGAGATTTCCTTTATATTATTCACGTGAAAGAATTATATGAAAACATAGAAGAAAAAAAATTGGTCCAAAAATGTAATTCTACAAGCTCCGCAAAAAAGGAACTTCCATTATCTTGCGAAGCTCGTTATCAAATCGACCCTTTTTCAAGTCCTAGAATTCTGAAAAATATTTTTTTAATGCCTAACAGTGTTTAATAGTTTTTTGTTTTTATTCACATTATTTGCAGTAGTTATCATTTAAAATATGTGCAATTTCTAGTAAATTTACCAGTTATTGAGTTTTTTTTTAAAGGAGCGGTCCCTTCGCCGGCACCACCTCAGCCTCTTGAGCTTATTGTGGATTCTCCAATCCGTTCCCTGCATTAGCTCATACAGGTTCTTTACTGGTTGGTTGTAGAAGTCTTCTGGTGTCATTTGGAGTCTTCCATACAGTTTCTGCCTCCTGTGGTCCAGCGTCTCACAGTTGCATAACATGTGCATAGCTGTTTCGGTGTCCTTTTTGCATCTTCTGCATGTAAGGTCTCCGTTATACAGCCCTATTTTGTTCAGGTGTTCCTTTGTGGGCAAGTGTCCCGGAAGAAGCACCGTTATGATGCGTAGTTTGTTTCTGCTCATTGAGAGCAGTTCTTTCCCTACTTCTTCTGATGGTTCTTTTATGAATTTCTTCCCATGTGTTTGCCTGGGCGTATTCTTCCAGTGTTTCTCCTCGGTCCTCTGTCCTCTTCCTCAAGCTCCTTCCGATCTTTGATGACAATCTTGCGAAATATATATCTGGCGGTCATGTGGTCTGTTGGCATTTTAAAGATGTCATCCACGTGCCTTATTTCTGTGTGTCATCAGTTCCAGTTTAGATGTTCCAGATGCTAATAAGACTTTAGATTGTAACATGTTCTTTAAAAAACCTGTCCTACATTTTCATTTCACCATTTATTCCAAGAACAAGTGACAAGTGAAATACCTAATACAAAATGCTACCGAGTGAACAGATATTTTATCAAGAAACATGGAAGACAAAATCAATGTGCTCTCTGGGGAAACTCTACTCCCTCAGTCAAAAATTCGGCCCCAGAAGACTAACACTAGTGCTGACCTAAAACTATACAGTATACATGTACCATTTACAAAAAATAGGCTCCACCCAGTATAACTATAAATTTTTTTAACGCATGGTTACCTCGAATCCTCCCATAATAATATTTTTTAGTTTGAGTATATGTATCTTATACGAATATTGCTTAATGTATTATGTAATATTTGTTCATTAATTATGCATTTGGAAGAAAGTGTATTTCAGTGAACTCACAGCGAGTAATATTAAACCGTATAGGCATGTAAAAATCGATAGATGGCAGGTATAGACATCACTGTATCCATCAGTGCCCTTTGGAGGTATTTCTGGATTGAATCGCTATTTATATATCATGCTTTTGTCTGTCCTTCGACAAATTTGCCCACATTTTACTGATAATCACATAAAATCAATTTCCGGTGACTTTAGTCACATAATAACAATATTTTTCAATACCGTTTGTCCCAGCAAAAATCTCGGAGCTCAGAAACGATAGAAAGGAGCTGTTTTCGATGAATATTAAAGTTAATTCCTTATAAAATTCAGATGCATCAAAAAATGTATGCAAGAGATTTTCAAACTAGAATTCTTTTTTCCGAGACATTACTAGATTCATTTAGAGAATTTCCCAACGCTCTACTTATAATGTCAGATAAGGGTAGTAATATACATAAATTGTCTGAAAAATGTTTTGGTGTGGCGTTTCTAAAGAAATGATATATGGACTCTTCTTTTTTTTGAAGAACGCACAATTTGAAAAATAAGATTTTTTAAACTCCTTATATAAAAAGAAATTGTTCTGTTCTGGGACTCCTGGTATTTTTACTATTTCTTTACTTTTAAAGTAAAAAGGGCTCTCTGTATATTGAGTATATTATTATAAATAAGGCTTAAGGAAAAGTAGTGGTGACAAAAAATTAACGTGAAGAAAGAATTTGAATGAAAAGAAACAAGCTATTAAAATGCTGATTGCACTTTTCAAATTCTCCCTGAGAGTTCCATCTGTTCTCAATCTTTTTGTAAAGGATATAACACGTGCGGTTCTATTTCGATTTTACACTTCATTTAACCAAAATCACACATTAAGAAATTTAGAAACGTTCGGTATACCGATTATGTACAGGACAAAAGGAACATTTAAGCCACCACAGTAATGAAAGCGACATACGACTGCTTATAAAAGGAAAAAGAGGGTGTGGAATTTTAAAAATACCAGTTAATTTGCATTAAATGTCTTGAATAAATTGTTTTTATGTTTATTAATATAGTTTGAAGATTTGTATCGGTTACAGCAATCAAAGAAGACAAAACATTTATTAAAAAAATGTCTATAGATTTCAGTTGCAAGCCAGTCACAAAATATGAATGTAATCCAAAGAAAAACGTACATGCGGGACCAACGTTTTTTTTTAAATTACATCGATCTTTCAAAAAGTTTGTCAGTGGTGGAACTAACTGTATTAAATTTGGGGATATCACCAAAAACTGTATGGAGAACAGAAAAAATTAAGACTTTCTCTGAAGTCCCACTTGCTCTACAATTTATCTGTGCAAAGCAGCCATTAAAACACTAAGTTCTTGTGTAATCAGTTCAAAAATGGTATGGGAATGCCTAGGCATACTCACTGAACTAGGTGAGAACAATATAGTAACCTTACTGTGGATTCCAGGACACACCGGAATAGGTGGGAATGAAATAGCAGATGGACTAGCAAAGAGGGGGACCGAAAGGCTCTTTTGGGGGCCGAAACCCTTTTGAGGTATCCCTCTAACGCCAATCCTGTATTCAGCAACATTTTGGTCCATTCTGTCAGTTCCTCCCATTGACCGGTTGTAGGTGGCAATCACATTTGGTCATTGTAGCGGAACAATTTTTTTTTCAGCTTGCGAGTGTTTGACTCTATTGTTTGAAAATCAAACGGTGCCCCTTGAGAAGTTGCGAAAGATGTTGACGCCATTAGTTCACTAAAGGCACTTCCTGGCATTGTGTCAAAATCTCCAATTAGTTGGACATCTGCAAGCTTTACTTCTGCTTTTGCTCGCAGTTGAGAACCTGGAGAATTATCGATTAGTCCACCACCATCTTCTTCTCCCGAATCTTCGTCTGTAATTATTCCAGCATCAGGTGGTTCAATGTAAATTTCACTCATGTCTTCATCATAAGCAATTTTTATAGCTTCTTGCAACGAGAAACCACGCCTGGGGAAGCAAAGAAATAACAAATATTATGTACCCCTTGAGCGCTTAGCGTTACCAAAAGGTAACGGCCGTATAAAAGTGTTTCTCAAACACCAGCCATCATAGGTCAAAACAGGCGATTGCAGCAAAACTATGTGTCAGGCCCGGGACTTTTCAGAAGAAATATATTGTTAAAAACAAATACAGATTATTTAATATTTCATTACTGGATGTTCAAGCAAGACTGTCAAAGCTTAATTTTATATTAAATATGGTTTCTAGCTACCAATAAAATTAGAAAGAGACTTTAATGTCATCCTATTTACGTTTAAACGGCTGGAGTTTGAGGTTATCAAAGAATATTATTCTTCTTACATTATATAGAGCCTGTTTCAATTCAATTTAGCTTTAACGCGCCAAGTTGAATCAATATTTTTGTTTGTTCTGCGTGTTACTTACTCTAGATCCTGGAGCAACTTGTAAATGAATTTATCTCATCCTGTATAATTGCATTTAGATCCTGGTAATTTTGCACAACACTTAAACAAAGTTTGGAAGTTTAAGAGTGATATATGAAAGCAGTTAATAATAAAGTTATTTTGGTGATATACGGAGTCGGAGGTAGTTTCATACGCAGTGAGAAAATAAAATATGTAAAATATGTAGAAGTTGAATTTGGTTATTTAGTTGATTAAGTCAACACAATTGAATGTAATTAACTTGGATTTAAATAATTGGGAAAAAAATCAATGAATGTGTCCCAAAAGGAGTTTCGTTAAGGTGGAATATTTTCAGAACTTCATTTCTTTTAAATATTGGATGTTTCTGTTGAAATAAATATGTCAATAATAACAATCAAGTCTAAAATTTACCACAAATTGATTCATTTACAAATAAAAATTTGGCTGATAGTTTTGGAAATTCAAGCATGGGTCATTAACATATTAAACACAATTTTTAGGATATTAGTAACATGCTTAAAGGTAAATTTCAGATCAGAGATATCAATAGAGAGATTTTAAGGTATATTCATGCTATTTTGTAAAGGAAATTAGATTTCGAATTGTTGAATATCATGCGAAATAAGATTGGACTTGAGAAGCGTTATCAAGTGGACATTTCGTGATAATAACACAATTTTTTTTCAAATATCTAACATGATTAAAATCAAAATGGCCACTTTTGAAAGGTGCCATAGGTTTTAGAATCGTAGGTATGATAAAAGTAGAGCTATTACTACAGAGGGATACAATTTAGAAGGAAAATAAGATATCCCATGCTATAAAGTGGAAGTTTCTTGTAGCTTACTTCAGCTTGTAAAAATTTATGTTCTTGTCTGAAGTCGGAAAATGTTCAAAAAGTTGTACATGACCTCTCCAAAGCCTTCATCCAACTAAAATATAAAAATTGATTAAAGATCCAGACAAAATATGCAAAAAAAACACAATCTTCACTTGGAAGATGCTTTTTCCACAAATATAGGTTCACAAATATTAATCAAACTTTTTGTGATTCAATTTTTGTCCAGAACTGTTATTTTGTATGACCCTGTATAAGTATAACGGTATACAGTGGAATATAAAGTACAAATAATTCCGTACAACAAACATTTCGACATAAAAACATGTAATAGAACTGAATTAACATGAAAAAGTACCAATAATTCTAACTTACTGTTTCATTATATTTTCTAAATAGGTTTGATGATATTTAACATTGTTCAGTAGAACAATACGTCTATAGCTTTGTTCCCGAAGCGAGTTACTAACTTGTTATAAACAGACTGAGTTTGCGCAGTTTAATTATTGTTAACTGCGCAAACTCAATATGTTCGTCACAGTTAGGAACTCGCTTTGGGAACAAACCTATTGAGTGGAACAAATATTCGTATACGAAAAAAATAATCTGAAACCCTGAATTACTGATCGAGGACTAGCTTTAACTCGAAATTACCGTGGGGCTAGGCTAAATTTTTCCAGTTTTGCCAGAGGACTTAAATAGCAAATCGCTAATATAATTAGAAATATATCGCAAGTTTTAAATAATTGGTGCTTTTTGTCAACAGCTTCGAGAGTCAATAAGAAAGACGAACACATTGGATTCACAATTAACGTGTAAAAAGACGAACACTCGGTGTAAAACATTAAAATTAAATTAGTCGCGTGCAGAAAAATAGGTGGAATTATTGAACTCACTCACTCTTATAAAACAACATTTTTTAAACTTTAAAAATGTACCTACCTAAATCTTTATTAGACTTTCAAAAAAATTTGAATATACTGAAAATATTTTTGTACATGACGAAAATAAAATCGTGTAGGAGTTTGAACTCTTCATATTTATATTAAGAGGTGTTGAATTGATAATTTCTATTTTCCATTTAAATAGCATGGAAAAAATTGTCTTGTGCTATGGAACTTTATAACTCACGTATAGGGAGCAATACTTAGGAATGATTAAGATATATTCTACAAAAAATTCTACAAAACATTTTTGATATTCTCACTCTTTTTAACGTTATTCAATTGAATTAGTAATAAATTTGGCCGTTGACACTGACAGCCCTACCTAAAAGTACGGCTATGCCTGCAACAAGCGATCCGAAGATCGGATTTCTATTGTTTACCGTCTTTGTACAGGGTTGGGTAGGCGTATAAAGAATATAGAAGTAAATCGTTTTAAAATTCTGGAGCTTTAGATGCTCACCCGGTAGGGGTTTTGCATGTTAAATTAGGTTTTATCACTCTCTGTCTATTCCAAACAGCCTGTTTCTTGTAAGGAATAATTGCAGTTTTTATAGTGTTTCTAACAATCTTGAATTTCGTATAAAACTACGTTTTTGAATGTTTCATCGTGTTTAATGTATGGGTTGAAGGTTGAAGTGATTGGGATAAAAGAATGACTATACAAAAATACAAATTGATGGTAATTTTGCTCCAACAGCAATTGAGACATGAAAGAATCGATACGAACAAAATCCTCTCCTTTTTTTTTCGATCACATATATCATCAAAATGTGTTAGTTGTTCCACTTATTTACGTAGCTTCGCCTGTTGCCAAGGTAGCTCTGATCCAAGCTGAAACTCCTTCTTTATGCGCCAGAATTAGGAAAGTACTGATTAGTGCCTCCGTGACATCATGCTCGCCAATACCCCCAGACGCCAACCGCTCCATTCTTGAGTCTAGACTCAACCTTTGAATAGTTAAGTTTTTCCGGAAAATTATTCCTCCCAACGGTTCTTAAGGCATGAAGCCTTTCTTCGTCATTCAACCTTTAGGGTGATATATTTCCTGAAGAACCAGAATCTTGAAAAACAAGAAACCGTTTGCTTCATTCTTCCGTATCTTACGTTCTGCCCGAGATTCGTTTATAGTATACAGACCCTGTCTCAAGTCGTACTCAAGCTCGAGACCAATCTCAAGTCCTGACTATAGGTACGGGCATTAGATGCGTCAAGTGACGCCTGACAGTCAGTGTTAGACAGAGAAAGTATTCGGAAAATTGAAATGCAAACTGAAGCTTCAAGCTGGCACGAATTTCGTGCGCATTTGGTAGGCGATACTTCTCACCGGCCATGGCTCGGTCTGTTCTCTGTACGTAGGTAGTAGCATCAAGTTGGAGGAGCCTTCTGTTGTGACGTTAGAGCTTAGAGCTTAGGTGGGTATTTATCAACAATAGTCCTGTGCCTCTTCACAATGTGAGATTTGTACGTTTATGGTATCTATGCTTTAAATAATATCGTCCTTCTTGAAAAATTTCTGTTTGAAAATACAAATTGATGTTAATTTTGATTGAGAAGAAAAGAAAAGATTTTGCTTTTTCATTCAATTATCTTTATTGTCTTTTGCTCTCGATAAATTGGCACGAGTTAAAAACTCTAAAATATACTTTCCATTTTTTAAACTATTTGAAATCAATGCTTCATAATATTCGCAGGTCTACTCCGTTTCGTTTCCTTCTATCTGTACTTAGTTGGCGAAAATAAAAGATTAAAATTTTATCGATCTCCCACACTTCTTCTGGGTCTTATTTCTAAAGAAACCGGAAATTCACTTTACCCAATGATATATTTTACACAAAGGAGTTCACTATCAAACTCCACTTGAGAAGTTTTTGTTATTCCACCACCAAACTTCACTATCAGTATCGTAGCGCATGGGATTTCATTAATTTTCAAAAAAAAATTGGTAAAAGTATAAAAAACAATGGATTTCTGGAAAAACCTAGAAAATGAAGTGTTTAAAAACAGATTTATGTATGTATGTATGTATGATGAGGTGACATTCACTGAGACCTCTACTTAGTTCCTGAGAAACGTCTATGAGGAATTTTAGGATATCTACAGGCTTCAAGTCCCTCTTCTATCAAATAATCTCCTAGGTGCTGTGTCCTAGGATTTTGATATGCTGTGCAATTTGCAAGTATGTCGATGGAGGTTTCTTCTTCCATATCACAGAATCTACATTTTTCTTCCTCCACTATTTTGAGCTTTTTCAGGTGCACGTTCAGGCTGCTATGTCCCGTTAGGATTCTTGTTAAAACTCTTACTGCAGTTTTACTTTGACTTATGCATTTATTTGATCTCAACGGGTTGTAGTCACCAATCAGAATCTTTGATTGTCCAAGCTCCTAAGGGTTCCGGCCTCCAAAAAGGCTTTGCTGTTCCATGGTTCAACTTCTTCTTCTTTCTCCTTCTTTGGGATGTTTGAGCTTGTTCAGGACAAAAATATTGACATCTATTTTGTTGTATACCTTCTTTAACTTGAATTTTATGCATTTTATTAATTAAAGGCATAAAGCTTAAACTTGAACCAAATGCGAATGCAAACAACTCACTATCACTCTAACCTAAACTTCTTCTTTTCTTCTTCAATTTGAGTAACTACCCACTCTTATGATTATTTAGTTCCGTGTCAAAATATGCGACGTGATTTGTTCCTGTAGAATTAACGATCTGTTAATCCTAAACAACTATCTATTTTTAGTTTATTTAAAAATAAAGTGAATTTACAATTCATTCGTGAGTCTGGAGCTTCATCGAATAATACAGATTTTAATTTTACTTCAACTTGCCTCTTTACTGTGCTAAGTATTTTGTGTTGTATCTTCCTTCTTGAGTGGAGAATAACAGAACTGTATCGACATAAGAAATCAGAGTAGGTTGTAAAAAGAACGGGACTGAGTTGAGCTAAATATTGCTTAGACGAATGATTTTTGTTAATAGATAAATTGGGTAACGCTACTGGTTATCCCATAATTTATGTCGAACAAAAATTAAAGAATTATTTTTCAAGGTCTACGATTGTACCATAAATCTTTGAATAGCAAACGGAAGCTGATTTGAAAGTATTTTTGCCGGTTCTGTTGCCAAGTTCAGGATCACTACGTATGCCAAAGGTCGGGTTGGATATGATAGCGTCGGGATGTATCCAAAAAGTAGAAGTAAGTTGTTTGTTGCTGTTGTTTTTTGGTTCCGTTTGAGTCAACTTGAACTGAATAAGTTTATAATTGGTTTTATTTCCATTTAATCGAGAAAACAAGAAATATTTCGTGTAAAAATTTCAGGAGACACAATTTTTCCTATAATAAGGTCTACAGAAGTAATTTAAATTGTATTTATAATTAGCAGATCTGATTAAAATAAAAACAATTGTGTTATGACAGCAAATGTCAACATGACAACAAATTGTTCATAACACATCGATAAATAGTTTTCTCTTCCTTTATATTCTGGACTCGTTATAAAATATACTATTTTGTGCATCCGGTTATTAGCGTAGTCAAAGTACACAAAATATCCGTAAAATTCCGCAAAAAACACAAAAAACTTGAAAATTCAAAATTGAGTATTTAAAAGGGTTGTGAGAAAAACTTTACAATGCTAGGCATGCGATTTTCCGGAAAATCTTCGAGTGAAAAATTTTGTTTTTGTTTTTTCGCTCTAATTGTTTAAATAATGAAAACACAGAAAAATATTCGAATCAAAAATTGTAGCTAATACATTTATCTACAAAATTTGTCTGAAGATTTTTTTTGTATCTGCATTAATTTTTAAAATATATACGAAATTTCCAAAGTAGTATTTTTGAACATCATCAATTTTCATGTTTTTAATTTTACGATAGTAAATAAACAATGACATTTAGAAAAAAAAATTTCATATGAAATGTGTTCTACAAATACATTGAAATAAAATTTTTTTTTAAATTTTTTAATGTATTATCATCGATTTTCCACGCTCTCTCACCTGCTTTTTCACCTTTATTTGTGCTCCCTTCTCTTTCTTACCTGAGCCATAGGAGTGTTCTTTTGTATCGCGATCACTTCTTAATAGGTTCATTATAAAGTTCACAAATTTTTAGATAATATCATAAACGGTATAAAAAGTTATAGAAGATTTGCTGACAGACCTCTTATTTAAGTATTTATTTTAAATAATTGTCTATTATTTGAAAAATTTGATATTTATAGAAAAACTGTATAGTAGTTTCGAAAGTAGATGCTTCAGAGTGTTTAGTAGTAAAGTTTCATTGAATTATATCAATTTCGAAAAAAGATATAATTGAATGAAGTCTAAAAAAACAAGTAAAATTAAGCATGCAAAAAAACAGATTTTTAAGAAGCATTCGCGTAAAATTCTAAATATTGACAGCTTTGCTTTTATAATAATAATGTTTTATGCTCATTTGCAATGCTAAATCCAAAAGGAATTTTCGCTGGGATAAGTATTAATTAAATATGAATTATAATAAACTGATATTACAGTCAGAAAATCTAATTTTTCAAATTTGAAAGTATTTTTATCTAAAAGTTGAGATCTTTCTTCACATTTTACATGAGTTTATTTATTTTTTCAGAGTGTCGTAAGCCCAAAATTATTAACTTTTAAGTTGAGCGGTTAATAAATTTCGCGTGTAACCACTAATTGAATACCACTGAAATTAATTTTATCTCGTAAACTTTTTAATTTACAGAAAAACTTTGTGAACAAAATTTGTAGATAAATGCATTAGCTACAAATTTCGATTTGAAAGTTTTTCTGTATATTTATTATTAACAATTAGAGCGAAAAAACAAAAACAAAAATTTTCACTCGACGATTTTCCGGAAAATTGCATGCCTAACATCGTAAACTTTCTCTCATGTTAAACACCACTCTTTTAAATACCCAATTTTTCAAGTTTTTTGTATTTTTTGTGAGGTTTTATGTGTACTTTGATTAGGCTATATACCTACCCAAAACAGTTCTGTTCAAGAGGAGATATATGGACAATTATTATTATTGATTTGATTCGAATAAGGTCAGCATGTACTGACAAGTTTAATACTTATTATATAAACTTGGAAGTATTTGAAAAGATATATAAACTTTTAATCAATTAATTATTGTAATTTTAACAAGTTTAGTATTAACGAATGAAACCCAATTTAACACAAAACATGATCTTCAACTTAACTGATAATTTATTATATTCAGGCTTTTTCCCTTCATAGTCATTAAAAGTGAGAGAGCTAAGAGCAATTAATATCCTTAAACTTAGAGTGAATATAGATAGATAAGAGAGTGAGCTCAACAAATATAATGAGTTGGTTGTTTTTTTAGGTGGAAAAACATACTTACTAATTTAACTAATAAAACGTTCTAATTCTTTTAACCCTATTTAAGAAATTTCTGACGTTTTTCAAGTCAAGGAAATATTATTTTCATAAAAATTTTGAACAAAGGGGTAGGCAATATCGCGGTTTTTTTATTTTCATCATTTTTTCTTCTATTGTTTAGAAATATTCATTCAAAATTTATTTATTTATGTAAAATTTTCCCCTGAATCTATTGGTATTAATAACAACGTTCTAATTCTGGTATCGTAGGAGTTACGCCGTTACTTATTCCATAATTTTATTTTTTGGATTATTTTTATATTTTTACTTCGGGTTATAGTATTTTAAATTTTTTTCCAAGTTTACGCTTAAAAATGTGACTTTTCTAAATGAACAGTTATTCTTGATGTTCAGGCAAATTTTTATCTATCACATTTTTGGAAATTAAAAAAATTTGCCGCTCTAAGAAGATGTATTTCTAGCCTAATACATCTTTAGGCGTATTTAATCTACCAACAAACAAATATTCTTCCAACTGTTTCATCTTAAGTATGTCATTTCACCTAAAACAACCCACCGTGTATTGTGACAAAACACAAAGATTTTATACGCAAATATGTATACTGGAATTACATTTTTTTTTTCGTAGCGTAGATGCTCCTAACACACACAGCCCGGATTTGTTCAGGATAAGAGGGAACCAAAAAGGATAAGCCTTTGAAAAACGAACTGTTATTAAGGGATAGTGCATGTTAAGCTAATTCTCATGGCTCATATTAATTTATAGATTAACTAGAAAGATAAAGGAAATTTGTAGTATTTCCTTTATTTTTTATTTATCTGAAATATTGTTGTAGGCGATGTGTCATCTAATTTAAGACGAATGCTCAATATTAGGCGAGTGGCACACCCCCAAAAAGTCGCTCAGAAAAAGTTTCTAGTCGCTGAAAATCATGTCAAATCACCACCATGTCACTTTAGCTCGCCTACATGAACTGGAAAATTGTATTTTGGTGATTATATTTGCTATCGATGGTAGAAAGTTACATTCTGTGTTTTTTTGGAATTTAACTCAGTAAATTCCTCAAAGGCGATTGAAATTTTGGTCATATTAAAAGTAAAATAAGGAAGTGGATCGGGTGAAGGGTAGATTCGAGGCGATTTCCATGGACGGGCGTAGGGCAGGGGCTGTATGCTAAATAAACGTCTGCTCACACGAGTTGTGCCGTAGGGAATACGACGAATAATATCTCTGCGATGAAAATCTCTGAAACATTTGAAAATACATTAGATAAAAAGTGGTCCATTTTCAAAAATGTTTGTAGGTTTGTTAATTCTAAGATTCGTAGAATTATTGTCTTTGATACTGGCAGCATCGCTTACAATTTTACGCATAATATTCGTCCTTGATCATTTTCTAAAATGAAATAATAAATCGCGATATTGCTGGAAAGTAAATTATAGTTTTGGAGGTTTGGCATTTTGTAATGACATTCATCAAGATTTTTTCAGAAATACTAGAAAATCCAAATAATAATCAGGCTATTGCTTAAAGTTGACTTATGAAGTTGATAATATTAATAGTATTTTGTTATAACTACTTCCTGTCTTAATAAAATGGGCCACTTTTTCAACAATTTAAATAATTGTTTCTGGGCGAGATCCCAAAAGTTCGGTATTGAACTCACAAACAAAGTAAACAATTTGAAACGCCCTGACCTCAAATGATAAATTTCGACAGACTAGTAACGACAATCGTTTTTTAAACAAACTTGAAAGTTTGCCAAAATAATTTTTCCGAATCATTAGTTACACTCCTTGCGTTTAATTCCATAGAAATTTTAAATTAACCTGGGGCTGATGCCGCAAAAGGGTTTCGGCCCCCAAAAGAGTCTTTCAGTCTTTTCTAAAAGATACTTGGGGTTTTCCCCAAGCTTTCAAATGTTTGGTTGCTGGCCAATACACTCCTACCCCAGTTCCTTCTATTGCTTTTGAGCCGTTTGTGTACCATTGAATGGCATTCTTTCCAAGTCTGATAATAGTAGGTACTATTACATTATCAAAAACCAAGCCATGTATCGGTGGTAAGCAGATTTCACTCGTAGCACAAAAAACAAACAACTTTTTGTTACAAAATTATTTTCTACTAACTTTCAAATTCATTTAGGCTAGGTTTATGGTGAGTGGGTCTATAAAGCCCTCCACTGCGACTCGCAAGAGTCTATTGTGGCTCACACCTATTCAGATTTCACCAAACAAATTCAGCTGCTTAACAAAGCCGATTAGTTTATTTGGTGAAGGATATTTCAGGTCCGAGGGCGAGGGAGAGTCCTGTATTCAAATTAATTTACCTCTTTTATGAGTTTCGTTATATAAATGTTATTAAATTGAATACTAAACTTGTGGTATTTGACTTACTTGGCTAGGTTTACTCCTGAAATGCGGTTGATATTTCATTCTTATCGATCTCGGACAGCAAACACACAGGATCCTGAGGAAAGCTCTGGAATAAAAACTTCAAATTAGATATATATATATATATATAAATATATTTAACACGTAAAGAAAGTTTTGACATCAAAATATTTCTGAGGGGTCGTGGTGGGTCTCTGTAAGGCACTATACCATATTTTGCTTCTGGCTTCGATGGATAATACTGTCCCACCGAATCAATGTAAACTATATTGGGATAGCTTCTTAAATGTTTTGGCTTCATTTTAGTCTATTTGGCCTGTATGTATGGACTTATGTGGCCCATCTTGGCCCGAAATAGATAATTGTATATGATTAAAGGAAAAAACTAGTCCGGCCATTAGGACCCGATTTTTTTTTTATCATGGCGGCATTTTACGTGTTAATACCAGGAAATTTGACGTAACATGTCCTAAAAGTTTTGGCAAAAAATATTCATCGGATTTATTCTCTCATGAGGTTATGGACGGAATTCAGATTAATTTCTTTCAGTTTTTTGTAAATTACCGTCTTAATTTTTCTTTACCTTGGGTTCTCCAGCCTCCCAGACAGTAAAATACAAAAATTCTCTATTGGGCAAGCCTGCAGCAAATTTGGAAGATGATCATTTTTCGGAACAAAAGATAGGTGGGATGTGGTGCCAGTCATGGGTATCTCTTGAGGAATGGCATGATGTCAGGTCATTAGCATCATATTAGTGGACAAACTAAAGTAATTTGGAAGGGAAGTTATCAATATACCTCTGAGTTTTCAAAGCTTTTCCCCCCCACCTTCCCCGCAATAAGTCAGGATACTCCCATGTTAGAAATTGCGCACCAGACAAGGATTTTATCTGCAAATTTCGCTCTATGTTTGTATCTAACATTGTCAGGACAATCTTCTACGTTGTCTGTATAAAATCCATCCCTTTATTTCACAATTACCCAAAGTGACATACTTTTCGTCAAGCTCAAATCAATAGAAGAAACCGGGATAGGAGTGTACGGACCAGGAACCAAACACTCTGAAAGCTTGGGAAAAACCCCAAGTATCTTTCAAGCGGAAATTCACGCAATAAGAATGTGTGCCCAGTTCAATATTGACAATGGATATAGAAGGCAAAGGATTATTATAATGTCTGATAGTCAAACACCTTAAAAAGCTCAAAATCGTGGAGGAAGAAGATTGTAGATTTTGTGGAATGGAAGACGAAACCTCCATCCACATACTTGCGAACTGCACAGCAATTCAGAATCCTAGGGCACAGTACCTGGGAGACTACTGGATAGAAGAGGGGCAGTTACCTAAGTTGAAGCCTGCAGATATCCTAAAATTCCTCTGGGAAATAGGACTAAAGGAGCTACTAGTCTCTGAGACTCTCCTCAGAAACTAAGTAGAAGTGAGGGGGCACAATAGATCTTTTAGGTCTCAGTGAATGGTACCCCAAAATACATACATACTTTTTGAAGATCTTTATTGGCGAGCCAGTCTCCTCGTTGGTATTCCAACCTAGTTTTTTGCTCTTCTTACCAATCTCTCTGGTGCCTTTGGGAGATTCAGACATGGTATTCCCTGCTCGCACTCCGCTATTGTTCTATAAATGATTCTGCATGAGATGTTTTCATTATGGAATATTCGACAGATTTCAGCTTTGGGTACCCAACCAACTTGTATGTATGTATGTATTTTGGGGTAATATTCACTGAGACCTAAAGTATCTATTGTGCCTCCTTACTTCTACTTAATTTCTGAGGAACGTCTCAGAGACTAGTTGCTCCTTTAGTCATATTTCCCGGAGGAATTTCAGGATATCTGCAGGCTTCAACTTAGGTAACTGTCCCTCTTCTATCCATTAGTATCCCAGTGCCCTAGGATTCTGAAAGGCTGTGCAGTTGGCAAGTAAGTGGATGGAGGATTCTTCTTCCATTAACCAACTTATAGTTACTTGTTATTATTTTTAATCAATCTTAAAAGTGAACACTTCAAAATAAATTAACTGACAGTGAACAAACTTATGTTTCCAAAAGCAAATTGATATTATTTTGTTTTTGTTGAAATTAAAGGCAATGAATTTTGTTCCAAAACATTTGGGACATACCTACGTTACGTTATTGTACTAGTACTACAAAAAAATTATGCAGTTCAGCATGATCCTGAAAAGGATTTTTTTCAATTCCAATAGAGAATTCCAACTGATTGAATTGTATTGTGGAATCTTCACGCATGCATGATATGAATAAATTCTACTTGATTTCATAGTCATAGGAAGGATTTCATTACCATTGAAGTGAATTCCACATGGCAATAACGCGCTTGAGGGTATTTCTAACAAAAACCGATAAACAGGATTTAATTTACTGGTTGAAAGTAGGAAACGCAATCGGTGATAATAGATTTTAATACAGGGGATGTTTTAAATTAATAGTGATCATAATGTGACGGGTGTCCCAATAAGAAGACATCCGATACAATACCAAATATTAAAACCAGAAATTTATTATAATATTTGAAATTGCTCAGTCTCGGCAAGCGCCTTGACTTAGCAATCTTCACAGTCGTCCAGAAATGCTAGGCTTTTCCTACTAGGTAAACAATGTACTATTAGATACCTGATCATTAAAAATATGTCTCTAGAGTAGCTATCCAGTTTTTACACGCTTTATATTTTCCTTCAGTTGTGTGTATGTATTTATGTTTGTAACCGACTACTTTGGTCTCAGTTTTGACCCACTTTAATCGAACAGATTTAATATAAGCTTTTTACAATTGTCAAGGACCGATGAAAATACAATATAATAGTGGAATATAGGGTGTTCCACTTCTAACGCAACCTTTAAACTCGATTTAAACCCGCTTTACACGAACTGATTTAATCCAAACTTTGTACACTTGTCAAGGACCGATGAAAATACAATATAATAGTAAAATAAAGGGTGTTCCACTTCTAACGCAACCTTTAAACTCGATTTATACTCGCTTTACACGAACTGATTTAATCCAAACTTTGTACACTTGTCAAGGACCGATGAAAATACAATATAATAATAAAATAAAGGGTGTTCCACTTCTAACGCAACCTTTAAACTCGATTTATACCCACTTAAGACGAACTATTTTAATTCAAACTTTGTACACTTGTCAAGGATCGATGTCAATACAATGTAATAGTGAAATATAGAGTGTTCCATTCATAACGCAACCTTTAAACTCGTTTCTTACCCACTTTAAACGCTCAGATTAATACGAAATTTTGCACACTCGTCAAGGACCGACGACTCTACAATATAGTAGTAAGATATAGCGTATTCCACTTCTAACGCAACCTTTAAACTCGATTTATACCCACTTTAGACGGACTGATTTAATTCAAACTTACTACACTTGTCAAGGATCAATGGCAATACAATATAATAGTAAAATATAGGATGTTCCACTTCTAACGCAACCTTTAAACTCGATTTATTCCCTCTTTACACGAACTGGTTTAATCCAAACTTTGTACACTTGTCAAGGACCGATGAAAATACAATATTATAGTGAAATAAAGGGTGTTCCACTTCTAACGCAACCTTTAAACTCGATTTATACCCACTTAAGACGAACTAATTTAATTCAAACTTTGTACACTTGTCAAGGATCGATGTCAATACAATGTAATAGTGAAATATAGAATGTTCCATTCATAACCCAACCTTTAAACTCGTTTCTTACCCACTTTAAAGGCTCAGATTAATACGAAATTTTGCACACTCGTCAAGGACCGACGACTCTACAATATAGTAGTAAGATATAGCGTATTCCACTTCTAACGCAATCTTTAAACTCGATTTATACCCACTTTAGACGAACTGATTTAATTAAAACTTTCTACACTTGTCAAGGATCGATGACAATACGATGTAATAGTGAAATATAGGGTGTTCCACTTCTAACGCAACCTTTAAACTCGATTTATACCCGCTTTACACGAACTGGTTTAATCCAAACTTTGTACACTTGTCAAGGACCGATGAAAATACAATATAATAGTGAAATAAAGGGTGTTCCACTTCTAACGCAACCTTTAAACTCGATTTATACCCACTTAAGACGAACTAATTCAATTCAAACTTTGTACACTTGTCAAGGATCGATGACAATACAATGTAATAGTGAAATATAGGGGGTTCCATGTATAACGCAACCTTTAAACTTAATTAATTGTTATAATTTCGTGAAAACTCTAAGATTTTGAATGTCCACTGTACCGTCGATTATCCAGCTTGGGTCTTAGGGAATATCCGTATTCTACTATGTTTTTCACATGAAACTCGATGGTGAAAACGACATTTTGCAACTATTACCATCAGATATTCACTTTTTGTAGTAAGAAATCAACTGTTGCATTCTACACCCGTCGCCATCTAGCTTACTTTTTCTTCTTACTGATCTCAATGCAAGACTATGTATATGATAATTTCGAAAAATATTTGGAAAGTTACTGAATTTTCACCGGATAAGGAAAGTAGTCTCTAACGGAAATGTTAATAAGATAGTGAAAGTTAGTTCGACAAGTATAATAAAGGTAATAGACAGAAGTTCTAAATATGTTAAATAGTTTACGTAGTGGTGAGGAAAATGTATACTATAGTCGAGTTTGTAGTTTCTAGTCGAAGTGGAGAAGTTGATAAACTTTTGATGATATAATACAGGATGAATCATTGAAAACTAAGTGCTTTTAAGTTTGTTTTGAAGTATATTCCACAAGATTTTGTTTACTACGTACTATGTGGTCTTGAGGATTTAATAATAAAATTTCATAAATCCCTCATTGTACAGTAAACAGTAACAGTAAATATTATTCTACCAGTCAAATATTTCAGTTGAAAAAAGAATTATACTAATGGGCATTATCTTTTCGAAAAGACGAGTATTGTTGCGTTTTTCTCTTGAATCAATCATGTTGGAGTTGAGTTAAAACGAACTTCGAGAATTAGCTAACGCCTCGGTAGATAACCATATTATCCTGAGGTGGGTTAAGATCCATTACAGGAGCAAAGGTAACCGCATTGCTGATTCTTTAGCCAGGGAAGCGGCTGGACTAAGAATTCTTGAACCCAGCGACACCTACGGCCTGACGAATTCGACAATTGGGAAGAAATCAAGGGATGCAGTCCTGCTAGGATCACCCTGGGCGACCCTGGGAATCTGGAGTCGAAAAAATATTTGGCGATGACCAGGAAAAACCTTCGTTTAACGGTAGGATGTTTGACTGGCCACTGTTAAGGAAACACATCCATACAATGGGGCTAATGGACACACCTCTATTCAGGATGTGTGAACAGGAAGATGAATCTGCCAGGCATGTCTTATGCGAGTGCCCGGAGTTATCGTCAATAAGAGAGTGTGTGTTCGGTGAGTCTTGGCCTACACCTGCCGATATAAAGAAGATGTCTCCTAGTGACCTGTCCACCTTCCTGGAAAGGACAGGATGGACGAAACTTAGGAAGGAACTCCTGGTGAGGATATAGAATGGGTCACATGTGGCCTAAGTGCTGTGGGCCTAGCTCACCCTCCCTACTTTACAGATACAGATATACGAAATATTTTTGAATGGAGTACTCCTCGTAAATTTTCAATTTGTTCCGTTTCCATTCCTTTTTCTTCAAAATATAACTCTAGCCGTTCGGCTTCCATTTGATAAAAACTAAAAAATATAATGTTGCCTTCAACTCCCTCTGTTATGGCATATATAATATGTAACCGCAGTGGTAACTATTCAATTACTCAGAATCGTAGAGCGGTTTTCACAAACTTTTTTTTTTTTAATTTAAACTCGAGGAATTACCATAGAAATGGCCTCGTAAAAGCACGTGAACAATATGAATCAGTAGAGGATGGCTAGTTAAATTTAAATCACTGTTGAATTAGGTCCATCATAAAACATAAAACCTTCAACTATAGACTCTTAGACAGAGGCGGAGTTACAGTTATCACATTAGTTGATTTTAACAAAATTGATATTTTAACTTTTATTTTTCCTCGCTGTCAAATGCGATTTTTTAAGATGGTATAATATAAGATCAGGATTGCTTGTGTAGACAAAACTGCAACCAAAAAAAGTGGGAATTTGCATTAACACTGATTTTTAATAAGAATAAAAATAGTACCTTCTCTAAAACCGAAAAAATATTGACTTTTCATAATAACACATGGACTGAAAAGTCTCGAGCCTGACACATAGATAGTTACACTGCTTCTTGATGGGAAAAAATACGTGTTTTCTCTGTTAGACCCGGGACTTTTCAGCCCATGGGATAATCAAACTCGGATCAAAAGAATTGAGTTCTTTTGTCGCAGCTTTGTTTTCTTGTTGCATCAAAACACTAACCTAATTTTCTGGCGAGAAATTTCTTCTACTAAATCTTGTTGACTGCCAAGTTAGCACTATACAAAGGACATATTTCCTAGGATATAAATGATATTTTCAACGCAATTATCACATCTTAACAATAACCAAGTTGCCTGTTAGCTTTAAAAGCACTGGGTTTTAACAAGACGCAAAGCCATTTTCTTGTAACAGCACTATATAAATTTATGTAGGCTGTTCATGCCGAAATCCAGATAAAAGGGTTGTTAAAACTACAAAAGTTGAAGTTTGTACTAAAACTAACCTATAACCAATTGAAAAAGAAGAGTAGTTGATAAAATTCATTTGATATTCACTATAGATTCTCATTCTATGGCAGCATGATCCAGTTATGACAGATGTCGATACTGCTACGAATAGAGGAGTTCAGTCTAAGGTCAGTATGGCCAACAAAAAGTGGTTTTTCTGACAAGAATGACAGTTAATGTCTACCATTCAAAACATACAATTTTTGCAGGTTTTTTTATCATTGTGAACATCTATATTACTTTATCAAAACAATAAATACAACCCGAAGCGTAAATCTTAAAATTTAAAATGAATACCCAACGCAATCTAGAAATTTTTGGCATGTCACCATTTCATTTCTGTTATTCTGTGACTAGTTATGTCAGATGTCAGTTTTATTTGTTTTTTTTATATTCGCTTGATCGTTCATGTTTATTTTCAATTAGATCTTTGTAGTAGTTCTAGTTAGATATATCTTTTTATTCTTCTGATCGCTTTTTCCACTGACATCTGACATAACTAGTGATATACTGACAGAAATGAAAAGTTCCTAGAATTATTGGCCACCGATGCGTTGAGTATTCAGCTAAAACGTCATTTTATATTTTAAGATTCAAGCTTTGGGGGTGTATTCATTGTTCTAATGAAGCAATATAGATGTTCGCAATGATAAAAACCCTGAAAAAATCTGATGTTTTGAATGGTAGACAGTAACTGTCATTCTTGTCAGATAAATAACTTTTTGTTGGCCACACTGACCCTAGACTGAACTGAATAATTATCTTATCGATTGTTATTACAAGCAATTGTGCTGATTTTGTGTGTAATTGTCGAAACGAAGTGATTGTCTGTTTTCATTCAACTATAATTAGAGTTTAAAGCCATCTATGCATTAATTTAACATTTTTTTACTATAATTTCTTTTTGGAGCTTGATTTACAGTCTCATCCAATTTCAGATAGGTGTATATAATCTGTGTAGAACGTAATACAGTACTAATAATCGGGTTATCTACGGTAAACGCAATTTCCAGATTATGCATGACTTACTACGGTTGTTACTTCGCGTTCTATAATCCAGAACGTATCAGGTCGCAACAAAAACCGATTAATACAGGGTACTGAACATTCAACTATTCAACAAACACTTGGAATTAGATTTAAGTTGATAATTTATCGTTTATGGAAAGGAATATTTAATTTGTGAGTGACAGAAAGTATTAGATGCACGAACGAACCTAGCGAAGCGAAGACAGTTGACAGTTAAGGGCTTTAGTGATTGCAGGTGCTACTGAATGTAACAATTCCTCAAATTGTGTAGATGTAGTCTATTTCGTCGTCGTTTCTCCTCATTTTTATTGTTCACAATCGCGGCAAGTTGATAGTTCCACTCGTTGTATTTTTCTTCATATGATGACATTTTGAAGTATTTATTTCACACAATCAGAGACAACCAACACACACTTCAAATAATCACTAGCCCATTTACACGAGCTACCGTCGAAGTCAGTGACATATGAAATCACGTGAGTCGTTTGTCGCTAAATATTAGCAACAAGCGACGCCATGAAAATGTCCCATAACTGTATTTCGCCTACCGAATAAATCAAAAAGTCTAACAAAAAACTTTGACATACACTTACGTTTCATTAAGAAAATTACGTGAAACGTCAAAGTACTCAAGTGACATATGGTGAAAAACTTTGTAAATCGCGGCGTTAAGAATTTTCCGCCCTTCGCTAGCTAAACAATACTTTCCGCCCTATTTTTGGTGTTTGGTTTTCCGCTAAGGTAGGCGAAATAGCTAATTATGATATTAGTGTTGAAAGTAACATTTTATTTTGTGAGTGAAAAATTTTCACGAACAAAATAAAACTTACTTTTAACACAAATATCATACATAGTTTTTTGTACAACTCCTATTTTGATATTAGAATAAAAGTATTTCAAGAAAATCACATTTTGACGCCTATTGTCAGTTAATTATTTTTTTTGACCTTTTAACAATAATTCTCATTTCCTGGGAACTGATCATGTTAGATGACGCTGAATCACTTAGTTACCAACAATAGCTATTTGTGTATCAAGAGCAGAAAGTAGTACTTTGGTAGTTGAGACAGAAAGTTGCAATCTGTCGAAACTGGTATGCGGTGAATTTATCGAAAACAATTTATCGAATGACAATTGACCGAATGCAATTTATCGAAAAACAATTTATCGAATAAACAATTTATCGAATAGGTTAATTTATCGAATGACAATTTGACCGTTTGACCGAACGCTAACCCTAATTACGGCAGGTACCTAATGGTGATAAAATACGAAGGTGGTTTGGTAGGGGTAGGTTTGGTTGGGTTATTATTGAAAATTATTATAATTTATTCTTCAAAAATTGACTAAAAATACGAAGGTGGTTTGGTAGGGGCAGGTTTGGTTGGGTTATTATTGGAAATTATTATAATTTATTCTTCAAAAATTGACTAAAAATACGAAGGTGGTTTGGTAGGGGTAGGTTTGGTTGGGTTATTATTGAAAATTATTATAATTTATTCTTCAAAAATTGACTAAAAATACGAAGGTGGTTTGGTAGGGGTAGGTTTGGTTGGGTTATTATTGAAAATTATTATAATTTACTTTACAAAAATTGTCATTCGATTAATTCACCTATTCGATAAATTGTTTATTCGATAAATTGTTTTTCGATAAATTGTATTCGGTCAATTGTCATTCGATACATTATTTTCGATCAATTCACCTAGATCCGTCGAAACTACCAAAAGACTTTCTGCTCTAAATACAAACAAGATTTCTTCTACTATCACACCAAAATTAACTACTAGCTCTCTTTTATCTATAAATAAAATTAGGCGTGCGCCAAAGTTACTTTCTTCCCTAGAGCGCCAATAATGTCAAATTATGACATCTCGCGGAAAATTCGGCGTGCTTCAAAGTTACTTTCTTCTTAAGAGCGCCAATAATGTCAAATTATGACAGCTCGCGGAAAACATCAACTTTGCAGTTGCTAATCAATGCACAAAAGTCGACTTTCGATAGTGATAGTAGAAAAACAAATATTGTTTACGGTTCACGCTTTTTCTTATAAGTTCTTGCTGGTGTTTAATATTCATCTCGCATAATGAGGGATAGTATTGATGAATCGTGTATTCCTGATGATATTGAAGAGGCAACAAAAAGAGCGACTGGAACTCGTCAACTTTGTGGAGAAAGTTGTCTATGATAAAATCGAGTGCGCTAGTTAAAAATGGGGTTGATGTAAGCAAATATTCCAAGGTAATAGGAAAAATAATGCTTACAGTCCCAAAAAATCAAAAACACTTACGTTTGAACAAGTTCAGAAGTTTATAAATGAGGCGCCAGATGAAACAAACTTGATGGTAAAGTTGCTACTATTTTCGACGTGAAGAGTTATGCCATTTATGAGGGTACCGGTAAATTATTCGAAATCAATTGTTCGAAAATCAATTTTTCGAATGACCGATTATTCTAAAATCAATTATTCGAAACTCAATTGTTCGAAATCAATTTATCGAATAGGTGGCAGGTTCCTAATGGTGATAAAATACGAAGGTGGTTTGGTTGGGTTATTATTGAAAATTATTATAATTAATTCTTCAAAAATTGACTAAAAATACGAAGGTGGTTTGGTAGGGGTAGGTTTGGTTGGGTTATTATTGAAAATGATTATAATTTATTCTTCAAAAATTGACTAAAAATACGAAGGTGGTTTGGTAGGGGTCACTGTTATAGAAGGTCTTCTGCTTCTTTGCTGGCAGACAGAATTATGCCGTCTTCACTTCATTTACATTTTCCTTTTTAGTTCAATTACCATTAAAGCGTGCTTTTTAGTTTTTTTCAACTATAATTTATTGTATTTAGAAAACAGGATTAGGATAATTAAACTATAATCAAATTTTCTCAATGGATTCTCACTTTAATGTGTGAGCTATAGAGACTCACCGAGCTAGATCTGAGACGGTGGTATAAGCGTGATGTTTATGCAGATGTACTTGAAACCCAAAATTACCATCTCGCGGGTGAAATTATAGAGAGCATACGAAAACTTCTCGGCGAAATCGAGATATTCCGGATATCTGGAGTTCATTGGTATTTAGTCGGGAGGAGTATTATCAAAATAATCCCGTTGTACAAAAGATTCTTCACCTTTACAGGAACGGTTTGAAGTTAGTTTCACTAATAGGAATGAAACGGGAATCCAGAATTAGTTAATTAACAAGGTATTGTCGATCTGATTAAAATTCGAAACGAACAGGAGGATTCCAAAATAAATAGAGCGGGAAGAATTGAAAGTTTTGTATTTTTTCAAATAGAATTCACAGTGCGTGCTACTGCTAACCCACCTACCATGGGTGTACGATAAAAGTTTTATGAGGATTTAATTAATTTGTAGAAAATTTCCTTCATCATAGGCTTGCGATAAAATATTTAAAGAATGTTGATTTATTTGTGAAAATTTCCATTTACCATGGGAGTACGATGAAAGTTTCAAAGGGGGTTGATTCATTTGAAAAAATTTCCATTTATTGATTTATTTGCAGACATTTCTTCATCATAGGCGTACGATAAAACTTTTATTGGGCGTTGAGTTATCCGTAGTGATATAATACAGTGGGTAACAAATCATGGGGACTGTTGACAGAAATGAAAACGAAATTGAATGAACCCCTTTTAAAAATTACATTCTCACGCTCATGGTAGATGAAATTTTTTTAAACTGAATAATCCCTTCTAAAAATGGTATCGTACGCCCATTTTACAAAAAATTACCATGGGAGTACGATGAAAGTTTTAAAGGGGGTTGATTTATCTGTAAAAATATTTACAGACATTTATTTCTTTCATAGTAGTGTGATAGAGTTTTAGGAAGGGATTGATTTATTTACAGAAATTTCTTCATCATAGGCGTACGATAAAATGTTTATAGGGCGTTGATTTATCCATACTAATATTATACAGTGGGTAACATTTGTTTTTTAAAAAAATAGGCAATAATGGGGACTGTTGACAGAAATGAAACCGAAATTGAATGAACTCCTTTTAAAAATTTCAATCCCACGCACATGGTAGATGAAATTTTTTTAAACTAAATAATCCCTTCTAAAAATGGTATCGTACGCCCATTTTACAAAAAATTACCATGGGAGTACGATGAAAGTTTCAAAGGGGGTTGATTTATCTGTAAAAATTCCCATTTATTGATTTATTTGCAGACATTTATTTCTTTCATAGTAGTGTGATAGAGTTTTAGGAAAAGATTGATTTATTTACAGAAATTTCTTCATCATAGGCGTACGATAAAATTTTTATAGGGCGTTGATTTATCCATACTAATATTATACAGTGGGTAACATCTGTTTTTAAAAAAAATAGGCAATCATGGGGACTGTTGACAGAAATGAAATCGAAATTGAATGAACCCCTTTTAAAAATTACAATCTCACGCTCATGGTAGATGAAATTTTTTTAAACTAAATAATCCCTTCTAAAAATGGTATCGTACGCCCATTTTACAAAAAATTACCATGGGAGTACGATGAAAGTTTCAAAGGGGGTTGATTTATCTGTAAAAATTCCCATTTATTGATTTATTTAAACTAAATAATCCCTTCTAAACCCCCCCCCTTCACCCACCCACCCCCTTCAAAGTATTATTCTTTAATTGAAACTTTGTTTTTATAAATAATCGCCTGGGAACTACTTTTTAATGCGACAATTTCAAAGTTTATCCATGTAACCACTTTACTTTCATTGATTGGAAATATCTATATTGTTAACTTTTGTGCTTAGTGGTATCCCAATGATATTTTTAAAAAAATATATACTTTGTTGATTCAACATACGTATTAAATTGAAAACTAAACACTCGACCGTGAATTCGACATTCTACCGTCAACTATAACGTTAGCTTAAGTCCATTTCCGTTCCATTGCCGCATCGAGGATCTCAACTTCCGGTCCAGTCATTCAATTGCTTCCGTTCCTTGATTTTATTTTAGTAGTCTTAGACCGGGATCTGCTTAAAGGTAAATCTACACAGTCAGTTCACCACAAAATATAATTACCAGAGAGAAAGTTCAGGAAAAGAAAAGAATGTAAAACTTTTATTAAAAGTATTTTTTTAAATAATGAAAGTATCACTCAAAAATTACATCCCGGCTTAATGGATCCATTGAGAGGTCTTATTTCGAATGTATCACGTTACCACTTTAAATTGAAACAAAATGAGTCCTCACTACAAAATATCAGTATATTTTTTTAGATAAAAAGGTCTTTATATCGTTGAGAATATTCGGGCTCATGGTCGACTTTTTTAACGGTTTAATTTGCTCTATAGTATAAGGACTATAGTGAACAAGATTTACTTGAATTTTGGTCATCGTGTTCACAATAACTAAACTAAATTCAAGATGGAATTTTACAAATAACTCGATTCAAGCATAATTATTTAAACTAAAAATAAATTCCCTTGTCTGGCCTATCAAAAATCAATAGATCGAGATAATAGGCAAAGTTTTAGAGATAAAATTCTTTCTACGAAGAATCTTGGTTGAGGAAAAAACTAAATCGATTATGCTAAACTTCCCTGTTAATTAAACAACAGATTAAACGCCATCGCGGAGGTTGAATGTTATATCTGGAATTTTTTTGTTCCTTAATTGTTTTCTAGGCGTTACTAACACTGAATTTTATTGGAATCCTTTTAAAATAAACAGAATATAATATGCTGAATATGAAAAAAAAGTTTCTTAAATTGTATTATATGTAACATAAAGTTTATTTCACGAATTTACGCCTGTTTTGGATTAGTCATAAAAGCATCGAATGAAATGGTAAACTGTACTGAAAGGTTCGATAGTGAATTCTCCCAATATTTGATGCGTTAGAAACCCGAAATTTCATCCTTTTTATTCATGTTTTCCCCTTTTTTTCTTTTTTTTTATAAATTTTTGGTAATCAGATCTCTTATTTATACGAATACAATAATGGGAAAAATAAAATTGTTTTACATTTGTGCCTAAAAGTGGTACTAGGGCAATTTACTTTCGTTCTTCTTACTGAATTGAACAAGCTAAACACTGCTCGTCGAGCTTTTGCCGATAATCCGTGAAATTCGTGAAATAAACTGTACTGATAATATTACAATTATCAAAAACGCTGAAAATACCTCTACAAATAACTGTATACTTTTAAGGTGGAGTAAAATAGCTTCTGGAAGTGTCTTAATTATGCACACTACTCCATTCCTCTCCAATTTTCACTTGTTTTCCGTTTTTGGAGTCGGATTTCTAAACTGCTTGAGTCTGACATTAACTCCGGTCGTCTTTTTTCTCCTCCACGTCTATAATTTCTTCGTTATCAATTTTATATCGTTGGCTTCCACTCAACCACTTCTATCTCTTTTAATACACATAATTTTGCATCACCCAATATCTCCAGAGCTAAAATTTAATCCATCTTGACTACTAGTGAGTGGACCGAACACCAGTTGCACTCTTAGCGCAGTTTTACTTTGACTTATGCACTCATTTAATCCCAACAGGTTGTAGCCACTCATCAGAATCTTTGATTGTCTAAGCCATACTAGATCTTTCCAATGGTCAGATCGCTTGAAAGATACTTGGGGTTTTCCCCAAGCATTCAGAGTGTTTTTTTCCTGGTCCGTACACTCCTATCCCAGTTCCTTCTATAGCTTTTGAGCCGTCTGTGTACCATTAATTGGCATTCTTTCCAAGTCTGGTAATGGTATTTGAATCCCATTCCTTCTTGTTGCTTAATTCCGTAACGAATCTCTTTGAAAAGTTATACCTTTTCAACATATCATCTTATGGCATGTCCCAGGTTTTCCGATTTCCAAGAAGAAAGTAGGTGGTTTTTTTTAATGATTCCCTCTCTATCTAGTCTGTATCTTGTTCATTCTGCAACACGTTCCACCATCCATCATATGTGAGGTTCAGAATCACTTCCATGACCGTTGGGCATGTTTTCATTGCTCCTGTAATGCATATACAGGCTAGTCTTTGAATTTTGGAGAGGTTTCTCTCATCGTATATAGACTAGTTCTGCTACTCCATAAGTGATAGTTGGTCTCACTATGGCAGTGTACCTCCAGCTCAGGATTTTTGGGTTACAGCCCCAATTTCTCTCTGCCAGATTCTTGCACACCATTGGAGCCATTTTTGCTTTGTATATAATCTCCTTTTTGGTGTTGTATTAAAGAGCATACATCTTACATCAATTTCCAAACCTTTTGAAGTGGCAAATATGTTTAATTTGAAATAAACTCTCGGAATTGTCTTGCAATTTTTCTGAACTAGTGGTGCTTTTATTTTATCGGCTTTAGCTAGTTTGTTATTGTTTTTTATTTAAAAAATGAATAATCTGAACTTTTGTTTCGAGCGCAACAGGGGCGCTCTTGGTTACCCAAATCATCAGTGAGCAAATCACAAGCTCTTTGTCTTCCTCATGAGATATATCAGTTATGCTGCTTTGCACTATCGGACGGCATGGACTCGCCTACACGTGATTAAATTTAAATTTGAAATAACGGAGACTTAGCGCACCATATTTAATAATTACAAGTTTTACGCTCTATGTTTTATACTCACAGCGGGAAAAAAAAATTTCAGAAAAAAATAAAGAAGAGTAATTTTGGTTTTTAATTTTTTCCTTTTTGAAATTTCACTGCCCACCTTGCCCTCCCTGACGAACCGCTACTGCCGAACATTCCTTATTCTCAGCATACCGTCGGTCTATTTTTTTAATCCCAGTGACTTTATCTTTCCACTACGTAATATTCACAGCAAATATTGATTCTCCAGCCGTTGTATTTTATGTTATAATGAAATTGTTAACGATATAATAGGCTGTAGCCGACGTTTTAAAAGGTAGTTTTACAACAGGAATTCCGGACCTAGATACATTATCACCAACTGCACTTTACTGGGGTTATTTGTCATCAACGCATTTATAATTCTCTATCTGCGGAACATTCAGATGTCAGAAGACATTTTGAATACTAGTTGCATTATTAACTTTGGACGATAAATTTGTTGAAAAATAAAAACCAAATTCGTTATTAATAAATTTGGCTCAATTTCATTGTGTCAGCGCTAAACGGTTAATTGAATAAAATTGTTAAAACACGATACCAACTTAATCCCAATGTAAAATAACAAAAAAAAAATCTCCCTGCTTTTGTCGTCAAACGAATAAAGCCGCTTAGCAAAAAAAAAACAACCGTCGTTAGCAAGCAACACTTTATTTTTATTACTTTTATGCTCAGCTCTTTCAATCTCGCTGTAAGCCTCTTTCTAATCCAATTCTTTTTATAAAACAGTGAAAGCATTATCATGGTTATTAACAAAAAAAAAAAAAATTATTTTTTCGCAATTATGCAGCTTGTAATTTGAAAATTTGCTGTATACATTTTATATATCCAATTATAAAGAATATAGGACAGAATTAACACAAGGTCTGAAAAGTCCCGGGCCAGACACATTGATAGATGTCGCTAGTTTCGTTGCAGTCGCCTGTTTTTCAGTTGGTACTAACCTCAAAAATACAGCTGTCAAAACCTCATGATATTCTATTCTTTGGTTCGTGAGTTATTGTGCTAAGAGTGACGCTACTTTCAATAATGAATACACAAGGAACAAGGAACCCATTTAAAAATTTGATTGTACTCTCATAGGTGCGCCTATGATAAAAAAAAATCTAACCTCAATAATGCACATACAACTGACCCACAGCACCGCGTGAGACGTTTCTATGATTGACATATGTCAGGCCTTTGAATCGCTCACGCAGGGAGTCGTAACATTATGGTAATTATACAGAAAACTATACTATCTTGGAAATTACATTTCCGCTTTTTTTACGTGCTCCATTGTAGATATACCCTCATAATCCTTTTTAGGTAAAAGCTAAGCCGAAAGAAAACTTTCCTGATTATTTTTTCATTCAATATGGAGAACCCTCGAAGTGTGGAATATGAAAAGACACACTGGTTGGACGGAATCGATTTAGTATTGTTTTATTAACGGTAAAAATTTTGGCACTTTGCCGCCTAACTGTTTTTCTGGGTCAGTTGTTTCTACAAAAAGGTTAAGTAGAATAACCTTACGGGTCGTATATGATGTAGAAGTAATGAGATATAGGGAAGAAAACTTTTCTCGTAGGTTAAGGTTGAAGCAACCGAGGTGGAAAGTGAAATGATCTCTATCGTAATAAGGGGATGTCGATATGTATTTTTAATTGAAGTAGGTATGCATACAGTGTGGAACAGCCAAATGGAATAAATTCGATAACGAATAATTGAGGGCGTGTTGGGAAAAACGTATCTTTAAATGCGCATTTTTTTCATGAGACAGTGGCCAATACCAACTTTCTTAGAATTCTGAGAATAACCTCTGATACAATACTTTCAACACTATACAACGACCTGCCCTATACCGACCAAATTACAAATTAGTCCAGTAAATAAAGACCGAGAAACCCCCCAACCTGTTCATCTCAATATTGTCGGACTTTTTTTTTGCAACTTGTAGGTATTCACGGGTAGATTACTCTATGAAAATATGTCCTCCGCGAAATTTGCGGAAGGGGTTGAAAAATGGCCAATAATAACAAAAATTGAGTTTTCCGCCGATATCTCCGGAAATATGACACTTAGAGAAGTAGGGTTTTGCTAGGAATGGAGAGCAGTTTATTATCTACAAAAATGATCCCCATCATTTTTGTCAAAAGTTGAACCGTTTTCGAGATAAACGGGCCCAAGCGTACCTTGGATTTCGAGCTGCTGCGCGGCGTCTCCGGGAGCACGCTCCGTGAATGTAGGCATGGGAGGGCGGGAAAATTGGCCCATAACTTGAGTAAAAATGAATCTTTTTCCATGATTCAAAGTGCATATGAAAGGAGGGACCTGTACCTATAAAATCGTGTAACTTTTTCGTTTTTTTATTTTCCAGGAATATTGAAAAAACTGGCCAAACTTTATTTTTCCTGAATATTTGACCGCCCTTATCAATCCGTTCATATTTTTTAAATTAAGCATAGTTTTACCGAAACCTTTTGAATAATGGGACTTTGATAGGTAGTGAATGTATTCCGAAAGAATGAATAAATAATTTTTGTGTATTTTTATAAAAAACATGTTTTTCTTGGGACGTTTTTTTTTTGATTTCCGGAGTTTTCTGAAAATTCTCGGGTCTACCGCAAATTGATAAACAATGATTGGCAATATCGGTCTTTAATGCACACCATTGGAAAGCTGAAAATGTCCTCTTTTCGATGGTTTTTAAAATTTTTGGCTAAGTTTTTTAGTTTTCCGGAAAATCTTTGCAAGCCTTTTTTTGCAAGAAATATTGATCCAGGGACAAAAATGATAGGGGCCATTTTTGTAGGCAACAAAATGTACTTCATTTTCAGCAAAACCCCACTTCTCTAAGTAGCATATTTCGGGAGATATCGGCCAAAAACTGAATTTTCGGGATCATGGGCCATTTTCCAGCCCCTTTCGGAAATCCCGCGGAGGACATATTTTCAGAGAGTAATCTACACATGAATACCTACAAGTTGCAAAAAAAAGTCCGACAATAATGAGATAAACAGGTTGGTGCCTTTATTCACTGGACTAAATAGAAACTGAATCCCAAGGATCGTAAGGAGCCACTACAACGATCACGAACACTCTAAGGATTTGGTGCAGGTTTCTGCGAACTATATTGGAGGTAGAACAATAAACATGTTCTCGGGCAGCCAAGCAGCTTTGAAAGTACTTAGCTGGTAACAGAAGGTCAAAAAATAATCTCCTCAATAGAAAAGCACATCAACGTGGTTCTGGTGGAAGAGGAGATTTCCTTGCATCACCAGGATTTGTTCAATGAAAGGCTTTCAAACATTCTTCGAAAAATGTTTCAAGTATTTGACACCGGTGAGAGTGACCCACGTTCATTTTGGGTTCAAGTTGGCCTTTGAACTGGGCGGAGAGGAAAACCTTCACGTACTGGGCAAACATACCAGGGCTATCTCACTCGAAGGCGTTCATATTCAACCTTTCGAGTACAAAAAATAAGCAGATCCTGGACATTGTCGACTAAATTACCACCTAAAGAAGTTGAGTCTGGTTCAGACCTCGGAATGTCGGTTCTGTGATTTGGAGGACGAAACTGTGGAGCACATATTATGCTCGTGCCTTCTTTGGGTATAACATATTCGGTTTTAGTACCTTAGAGCCGAACGACTTTAAAAGTATAACCAAATACAACCATGGACTTCGTCAGAAACACAAGTTTGTGGGGTGAATTGTAATCCCTAGGGGGACCCAACGGGGGTCGCATTGAGAAGGCCCCTGGCCTTTGAAAGTTTTCGCAATGAAAAAAAAACAAATAAAAGCTGTCTTGGAATATAACAATAATTTTTTAATTATGAATAATTGATGTATTCAATTTTTATGGTGCTTCTATCTATAATTTCTATTAATTTGTCACTTTCCACCCCTTTGTGGTTCAGTTTTGTTCATAACAAGCGCTGAATGATATATGAGTCTCCAAGACCTATCAGCGCGCTATATATTTTTCTAAATAGACTAGAAAATCAAATTAAGGTCAAATTCTAATAAACTAGTTCACGAAAAATCAATTGTTTACTCTCTCTTCTTTCCTTAGATAGAGAACGCAACCGGCTTTGCGTCTTTGTTATAATGTGGTGTTAATAGGAAACAGAGAAGGTTGCACTTCATTACGAGCAAACCTAGTTTGAATATTAATTGGTTTTTGAGGGACAACCCTCAGTCGCTGTGAGTTATTAACTTATGGCAACTTATCATATCTCGATGCGAAAACTTGCCCGAAAGTTTTCTTTAAACATGAGATGGGAGAAGAAGAGGCAGCAACTTTACATACCTATCTAGTTAATCACGTTCAAGTTTAAAAATAAATGGAGAGGGAAAATTGGTTATCTCGAACGTGCAATATCGTTTTAAGATTATTTATGAAGTTGAATTGTTGGGATAAAATTAGTTTCGAGTTCGTTAATTTTTGCTTGCGCTTATTTATATTCAAAAGAGAAGAAAATACTTGCACACACTTCTAAGGTAAACCAAAAATGTCATTTTTATTTTTGGAAACCCACTTAAGAGTTACCCTATTATGGTTTGTCAGGGTTAATTGTTTTTGTAGACCATACCAGTCTAGATCTGATGTGGAGACATGCTACAGATTTGTGTGCGGACTGACTAGGATATTTTGGCCTCTATACTCCCTTTCCACGTTTATTTGCACACACGTGTCGATAGCGTAGACCTTTCACCTGGGTCTCTAGCGACGTGGACTCCAAATCCTGTTCCTATGTCAGTTTTAGATCCATTTGTGTACCACACCAACTGCATGCTTCCAGCCCATCCCAGTTTAGCTCGATATGGTTTGATTGGTTGTCCTTAATTGTGGCCAGTACGTTATCACTTCTCATTCCAAAAAGCGAGTTTACGTCTCAGTTTATTTATTGAATAAACACTAAAAAACTAGTGAACTATTAGTTCTCTTCTATAACCAATTTACGAGATATTTAGATATTTTCTGTACAATATTTTGTACAATCAAATCTAAAAAAGTTATGGACGAAAAACTGTTGCATTTCACGTGCTCCATACTATGCTTGCAAGTTGCATCGCAAGCTCGAGCGGAATCTTGTCACAAATCTAGGAAAGTAGTCTATACTACATATACTTTCGTTTAAAAAAATCAAATCTCTGGTGGAAAACTTTTTCATTTTATATCCTTACTTCCCCGGTCTACTGATACAATAGATCAGAAGCTATATAGTCAATGGGATGTTTACAATTTACCCTCTGGAATGGACGGTATATACGATTATTAAGCAATATGTACATAAATTCTCAATTTCATAATATCCATAAACGAGCTTCTGGTAACAATTCGCAGATATCGCCAATTTTGTATTGAATTTGCTTTCAACGTTAAAATGGAGTTTTGAGATAATGAATTGCGGTTCTGGTTAGAAATTAACCTCAAAATTGCTATGAGCGGTTGGTATACACTAAATTTGATTTTACTATGAGGTATTCAATGAGGCGAACAAATTTGTGAGCGAAATAGTTTGTAGTAAACGAAATATTGTAGTGGTAACACTTTTGGAATATTAAATTGTTGCTGGAAAAGAATTGATGTTAGTTGAAGTTGAGAGTATTCCACGATACTGTTTGCAGTACTTTCCAATTCCAATATAAACTGAGCTTAAGTTAAAGTGAAAGATTTAGGTCTGACCGGTTTGGATGAACTTAAAATTTGATCAAAGCTGTTGCATATAAACGAAACTTTATATGGATAGTTTTAGTGGATCAACACTGTCACCAAGTGGAAAAATACAAATATATGAACAGCGTGTGTGAAATGAATTTTTAATATGGGAGCTTCTTTTTGGGGGCAAGTTGGGATATTAAAGAATACTTGTAATACTTCCCCTCTTCATCTCCGACGTCTCTAAGCCTAAGTTTTTCTTGTTCTTTTTAATCTGGTTTAGTTGAGTTTCATTTTATTTATTTATATCCATCTACTTAAAAAATTGTACAAACTGCAAAAGTGTAGATATCCAGCTGAAATTTTGGTAGGACCATTTCAAAGGACTATCCTACCAAAAAAAACATTCAACAACATTATAACAGGATGGATTTTTATTCTGAAAGTTGTCAAAGTAGGTAGTTATGAAAAAAGTTCTGTTTGGTTTAGTTCAATCAAATTGGTAGAAAAATTACTCGTATAAATGGAACTAACTATTACCTATGTCTACAGTGCTTTAAGTAATAATCTTAGAACACAGAGTCGTGGTGGTGACATCTATAGTTTGTAACTTATAAATATCAACCCACGTGACTTCTGTCATAACTAGACTATGTTGCCAAGCTCTTGAAATAGTATGAGAATCTAGTAAATGTCAAATGAAGTTATCAAATATTCTTCTTTTTAATTGGCTATAGGTTAGGTATAGTTTTTGATAGTTACTGTATATAAACAAACTTGAAAATATTTCTGTATAATACTTTTATTTGTATGTTAAAAGTACAGCACTAAGTAAGAAATTATTATTTTAAAACCTATTGAGCCTAAAAAGGTATGTGTGAAATAGTTGGAAAATTCAAGATTTATTTTAATAAAAACAAATTCATATTGTGGTTTATTTTTCTTGGAAATCCACTGAGTGGATGTGTGTCATATTTTAGGAAACTATGATTAGGAACATTCTACATTAAATAATTGTTCTTCCTCCAATTGCAGCAGTAACATTTCTAAAGTGACATGGATTATCTGTAAATAAATTGTGAAAATATAATTGCCAAGTAGTACAGAATACAATAAATACAGTTGATTGAGTATAATATTAAACTCATACTTACTTGCGTTAATGGCCATGGTACGATTGCGCACGGCTGGTGTAAACCCCGAAGTAGGAGTGGGCCAATTGAGGTTGAGCCTGTGGCAGGAAGCGCCCACTGCGCTACCTCTGCTGCAGGCAACCAATGATGCAATTGAACCCAGGTTTTTGTTTAACAAACCCTACAAAATTCAAATAAAACAGAACACAGAGCCAGGTGCTGCAAATGCAATACGCATATATACAGATGGTTCAAAAATGAAAGAAGGCTCAGGATGTGGAGTTTACTCAAGAGCACTAAGCCTGAAGATGAAGTGGGGAATGGGAAACAATACCAGCGTAGTTCAAACAGAACTGGCTGGTATCTCAATTGCCACAAAAGAACTAACCAGAAGAGGAATTTCTGGCAAAAACATAATAATCTGCACTGATAGTAGACAAGCCCTATTAGCCTTAAACAGACAACGTGTTATATCGAGGCTAGTACTAGAGTGCCACCAAGATTTAGCTGACGCCTCGGCAGATAACAATATTATCCTGAGGTGGGTTGAAGGGCACGACAGGAGTAAAGGAAATCGCATTGCTGATTCTTTAGCCAGGGAAGCCGCTGGACTAAAAATTCTAGGACCCAGTGACACCTACGGCCTAACGACTTCGACAATTGCGGAACTAGCCAAACGCTACACCCATACTCAATCCCTTAAGAGATGGGATGGAATCAAAGGATGCAGTCTTGCCAGGATCACCCTGGGCGACCCTGGGAAGCTGGAGCCGAAGAAATATTTGGCGATGACCAGGAGAAACCTACGTTTAACAGTAGGATTTCTGACTGGTCACTGTCAACTAGGGAAACACCTCCATACTATGGGGCTAGTGGACACACCTCTATGCAGGATGTGTGAACAGGAAGATGAAACTGTCAGGCATGTCTTATGCGAGTGTCCGGAGTTATCGTCAATAAGAGAGTGTGTGTTCGGTGAGTCTTGGCCTACACCTGCCGATATAAAGGAGATGTCTCCTAGTGACCTGTCCACCTTCCTGAGAAGGACAGGATGGACATTGACCTAGGAAGACAACTCCTCGGGAGGATGTACAATGGGTCACATGTGGCCTAAGTGCTGTGAGCCTACACTCACCCTCCCTACTCTACAGATACAGATACTTGCTTCATACATGCTGTAAATAGTCAGGAATAGATGAATAGTGAATACATCAACTATTGCAGTGTTATTAAGTTTCATTTATACGTTAACTTTGACAACTCGTCACTGCTTGTGAAAATTTACTCAGTTTTTAGCAGTTTTTTATAACAAGGAGATTAAATAATCGAAAAATTGAATGATCAATATTAAACTGTCACAACATAACCTTAAAAATGTCAAGACGTCAACTGTACCAGATAAACCATTTTAATCGCGGCAACAGCGCGCATTTTTGCCAACATATACAGTTTTTAGTACGACTAATGTTAGTTTGAGTTTAATAATTAAGTAACCCACGAGTTGTATTACATATTAAATCAATTACGAAACCTTTCTTTAAGCATATATTTATATTTTTCTATAACATGCGTCGTACAAATTTCATTATATATTGAGTTTATAGCGGCAAAACATAGTGATTGACAGCAGAAAAAGAATGACATAATACAAACGAACGTCTCTTTTTTGGCACTGTGAAGTGTGCAGTGTACAGTATTTTCAACTTGACATTTCCATTTTTTCACGGCTTCTACTTGTAGTCGCCAAATTGAATGTAGAAAGTCAGAGTCTTCAAAAGCCATCAACTATCGAATAACTGATATTTAATTAAGATTTATCTATGACGTTTATAGACGCGGAAAAAGAAGTGGTACTTACAAATTATGGTGAATTTTATGCTCCTAATAAAAAATCTAATAACGAATCCAATACTTACATTTCACTTATAAATTCTAGACATCGAAAAATCGATTCTAAATAAAATCTTAACAGTTTTATAGGAATATATAAATTTAACGTTGGGTATAAATTCAACGTTTTAATAATTTATAGAGCAGATGCAGTTGAAAATATTTCCAGATTTATACTGGTACATTCAAGTGAAATCTCCTTCGGATTTATGCATAATTTTAGAAGGTATATGCTGCATGATGTTGGTAAATATCCAAAGGAACAAATGTCGTTTGCTATTTCAACAAGATGCTGCTTTATTTATCCATTTTTGGTGGTTAAATTAAATCGTAAAGTAGGTATCGATTTTGATATTGTTTTGGAGACACAAAAATATTGTGAGTAAAAACAGAATGTAACACATGGGCTGAAAAGTCCCGGGCCTAACAAATAAAGCGTTTTTTTTGTTCAATATTAGTTTTATTCATCAACCTAATTTCAATCAAGAACAACGCAATCATTCCAGGGCCGCTCTAACATTTCAATACCACTTTTGTAGAACGATTTATCTTTTGCCTCAAAATATATGGGCATCACTGTCAGCGATAACCTCTTCATTCAATTTATGTGGTTTTGCCATTGTTTTCACTGACTTGTGACACGGTGCGTGGTCTTGAAAATTTTTTTCTCTGCCATATGCGGACGTTTCTTTGCAATTTCGGCCTTCAAACGCTCCAATAACGCTATATAATATTCACTATATTCCCTTTTCTAGATAGTCGATTAATATTACTCCACGTACATCCCAAAATAACGAGGACATAATCTTTCCAACTGATTGTTTTGCTTTCGGGCGCTTTGGACGAGGCTCTCCAGTTGCCGTTCACTCAGAAGACGATCCATTGTCACATATCGATGCAAAAATTCCTATTTGTTACGTTTAAACATGGTCAAACACTGCTCAGAAGCATCAACTCGTTCTTGTTTTTGGTCAACGGTGAGCAAACGCGGCACCCACTTTGAACAGAGCTTTCTCGTTGTCAACTGCTCATGTAATATCAAGCCAACACGTTTATTTGATATCTTTAGGATGTCAGCTAACTCTAGCAACTTCACTTTTCGATCATTCAAAACGATTTTGTAGATTTTTTTTATTTTTTCTGGTGTTACCACCTCATTTGGATGTCCGCTGCGTTCCGCATCAACGGTGTCTCTACGACCACGTTTGAAATCAGCAAACCATCGTTTATTGTTGTTTCCCCACAACACTTTTCAAGCCATTGCTACGCTTGAACGGTATTTTTCACCATCAAGAAGCAGTGTGAAATTAAACCATGAAATTGTCTTTGATCCATTGTTTTGAAAATATTGAAAGTAGCGTCACTCTTAGCACAATAACTCACGAACTAAAGAACTGAATATCGTCGTTCTAAGATTAGAAAATATTTAAATTTGGTTCGCTTCTAATTAAAATTAAAATTTACAACGTTTTTTAGCTCTCCTGCAAAACTGTCATTTTGTGAGTTAGAACGACGATATCATTAAATTTTGGCAGCTGTATTTTTGAGGTTAGTTCTAAATGAAAAACAGGCGATTGCAATAAAACTAGCGCCATCTACATAGTTGGCGCCTGTCAATTAACTTTCATGTTTAATGAGCTACTACTTTGTGTAAAGCTGTACCTGAACTGAATTTTTAAAATAAAAAATACAATATAGTATAGTAATGAAATATAGTGTGTTTCATTTATAACGCAGCCTTTAAACTCGATTTTAAACGCTTAGATTGATTCAACCGATGACAATACAATATAGTAGCGTTCTAGGGTTACAGAATTCCAGCTACCGAAACGTTGAAATACATCATTTTATTGTTAAATTTTTACTTTTTTTTGGTTTATTTAAACTATAATTCATTTTTCTTTCTCTACTTGCAAAATATAAAAGATACCTATCTGTTTAAGGCATTTTAACGTTCTCATAAACATGTACAATCTTATGGTATTCACATATTTTTCCTATGTTTTTCTGTGTCTTACATAATTCCTGATATTTAAGGTACAGTTATTCTTTGATCCTACTAAAATCGTCAAAATTGACGTAAAATTTTCCGTCTATACAACGTAATTTCAATTTCTCAATCTCGTTTGATGTCTAACGTTCCAACAAAATCACAACACGCTCCAACTTACATGTTAAATATATTCAAATAACTCTCAATTTAACTTCCGACCCGGGTCTAGATCTAGAAGGCCTAATTGAATGTAGCAATAATTTCAGGTTGAGCTAACAAATTGACGGTTAATTTGTGCCGAACAGTACGGTGTAATATATATTTATAACTTCTCTCGTCCATTTTCGACATTATTTAGTTAAGTGACAAGGGTTTGAAGGGATTTAATGGGAAGTAAAGTCTTAAGACCGATGGGTTCCACCAAAAAGACCTTAATTTGTTTTAGATCAGATAAATCCCAAATACAAATGTTTGTCAACTCCATGAAGATTTATGCATTCGGTTTGTTTTTAATGGGAGTTACCCAGTCTTGGCCCAAGCTCGGATAATCATAGGCATGGCCTCAGATTAATACATTAAAAAGATACATTTGTTTACATTTAAAAGTGAACCCAACATTATATCACATTCTAAGGTAACTTGCCGACCCTTTGCCAGATGTCTTACTTTTCCTTTGAATTGCGACCACTGTATTAGAGGACACGATAGAAACGTACAAAATAAAAATGTACTTTTAAGAAATTGTGCCATTCCTGCCACTTATACATCCATGAGGCCGAGCCCCTCGATGAAGGACTCAATCCTCTTCAGTGGATGCCTGCTTATGTCCCCAGAGGCCATAACAGGGACTCCGAAGATTCGCCTGCGTAGCACAGCCCAATGTGGACATACGAGGAGAACATTGTCCGCCGTTTCGTCAACCATGCCGCAACCCCTGCATAGGGGGCTTTCCTCTAAACCTAGGCTACAGAGGTGTTTCCTCAGACAGCTGTGCCCTGTTAGGAGTATTACTCTAAGGGTTAAACAGCCTGGTCCATGCATGTGCCAATACAGGTTCGCCGAAGCTAGGTTTCCCAGTACTGGCCCCTTTGGCAACTCTGGGGGTAGAGTTTTTTTGTCACCAATTGAATCTAATTGCTTCCTGTTCTTCCGTCAACAGATGCAGTATCCAACGAAAAGTTTTTTGAATTGTGGTCTTGAAAATGCTCCAATTTCACGATAATTATGTGACATGTCGATCTTCTTGGATCAGCATCGACGTGACATGACTGCCGTTGCTGGTGGACCTATTCTTTTTGACAAATTTAAACAAACTAATTATTATTTAAAAAAACTTCACTCCTGACTTATTATTTATTTCCAAGAGAAAATTGGGAATATTTCGACCGTCAATTTACTCAGTCTGCTTGTCTGCCTCGTTCTGTAGCTGTACAAATAAAATTGCTGAAATCTAATTTATAGTCAGTGCCTTCAGTGTTTACTTCCTTCAGAGACGTACAACCGAGAGCAATATCCTAAAAATTTCTACTTGTTGACGTCAAAATCCCGTAAGGATATGAAGTTTTTTGCTAAATTAAAACATGCAAATTTAATGATTGGTTGGTTGGTGTTCGTGACTTTGATAAGAACTAAAGGCGTTTTGGAAAAAATAAAAAAGTACACGGGGTAGTCGACCAGACACTTCGTTGCTGTGGGAGAAAGAAGAGAAATTGAATTTCTGTTGGTAGCGAAAACAAGCTAGAGACGAGACAAGACGGTTTTTAAGCGGATTAGGCCAGTTTTAAAATATTGATAACATCGAATAATAAAAAAAAGGAATTCGCATTAATGAAAATCCTGAAAAGTATTTCCAGGTTTTACAAAGATGACGGTTGTTCGGAAGATCTGGTTCCAAGTATGCAAACGGCAGGTAAACCGGTTTTTTCATAATTGATTGAAATAAGCCTATTTTTAATATTTGAAAAGTAATAATGATAATGATAATGATAATGATAATGATAATGATAATGATAATGATAATGATAATGATAATGATAATGATAATGATAATGATAATGATAATGATAATGATAATGATAATGATAATGATAATGATAATGATAATGATAATGATAGATAGATAGATAGTTTATTGACCTTAAATACAATATTTAGTACATACAGTCATAAAAACATAAAGTAAAAATTAAATATATAAAATACGATACATCAAATTGATCTAATGTGATTAAAATGAAAATAAATATAAAAATAAACATTAAAACACAACTAGGACAAAATACTTTACAGTAAACATCTCATTAAACAGAAACCATGAAAGTAGGGAAAACTGAACTATGCTTATTAAGAGTTATTGCAAAAAGTAATAAAATCATTCACACTATAAAAACAATGTTGCAACAGAAAACGTTTTACTAGTTTGCTGAAAGCACCCTTAGTTAACTTGCCAACTTCTTTTTCTTTACAATACTTTTTAAATACATTATATATATTACAATCTACTCGATTGTTTTGAGATAAGCAGATTCTTGATCTCGATGGTACAAGAGAGGTCGCATTTCTAGTATTATAATTATGAATATCCGCGTGGGATACCAACAAATCAATATTGAGATGAATACTCATCAGAGATTCATAAATGTATATACAAGGAAGCGGAAGGATTTGGAGCTTCTTGAACAGTTTCTGGCATGGATCGCCATATTGAACATTTGCGATGATACGAACAGCCATTTTTTGCAATGAAAAAACTTTTGAAGCATTTGTTGCTCCGCCCCACAGTATAACACCATAGTTGAGATGACTATGAACGAGTGCAAAATAAACTATTCGTAGAATATTTTGACTCAAACAATTTCTAATCTGCTTTAAAGCGAATATCTGCGATGAGATCTTTGAGCATAAGCAATCTATATGAGACGCCCAAGTTAACCGTGAATCTAAAGTTATTCCAAGCAGCTTCACTGGTTCAGAAGTTGGAATGAACTTGCTGGATGTAAACCGAATGTTCTGGGTTTTTGTGTCATTAAGCTTGAGTTGATTACTGGTGCACCAAGATTTTACATTCGACATGCAAGCATTTGCCAAGTGCCAAGATAATGATAATGATAATGATAATGATAATGATAATGATAATGATAATGATAATGATAATGATAATGATAATGATAATGATAATGATAATGATAATGATAATGATAATGATAATGATAATGATAATGATAATGATAATGATAATGATAATGATAATGATAATGATAATGATAATGATAATGATAATGATAATGATAATGATAATGATAATGATAATGATAATGATAATGATAATGATAATGATAATGATAATGATAATGATAATGATAATGATAATAATAAAAAAATACCAAAAAACGCGATTTGTTTTCAAAACCTTCCCCTACATTATTGGATGGAAGCTAATGATAGAAATGTTGGACCTGGCCTAAGAAAGTCTTCTGGGAGATCCCGTCAACACTAACCACACACACTTATTAGCACAAGAAATACAATTACTTTTTAGACTGTAGCAAAAACAAGTTCATAAATAAATAATGTATATGCTGCCAGTACCAGATCGAAATGGTTTGATTTGAAAATATCATTTCTAAAAGCCAGACTGAAAGTAATCATCTTTTTTTTTAACTTGTAAGAAACAGTGATAACGTATAGTTTGTCTCAAAATATATCCTCTTACGGTTTGCCGAGAATCATCTAAATTCGACCATTTACGACCTTCCTGTTTGAATTGAAATCCAAGAACAGTCGGGTGCACAAAGCACCTTTACCGTTAAAGGGGAACTTGAGCTTCGATTTTCGAAAATTTTGGACAAAAAATATTTATATAGGGAACATTTTTTTGAACACAAAATCAAGACATGGATTTTTACGCCCCCCCTACCGCGCCCCTCCCCTCAGAGTTCAATCAACCCGGCGGTACAAGCTTCTTTATTATTTGAGCTATCGAAACGAAACAAAAACCAGTCGATTCGTAAAAATCGTCCCAGTCTATGGAATTCAAAAAAAGGGGCGGTCAACCTGAAATATTATACGAGTTTAGTCAAAAATATGTGAGACTCGACTTTTTTGCGAAAAATTTTTTGAACCAGCCTAGCTGGAGGGGAGTATCGAACTCTCTTTGTCCCTAAATTTTCCCCCCCTTCCCAATTTTTTTTTCGAGATAAAGACCCGCCAGGTTATCAATTAGAAGCGAAAATATTTTGGGAATCTTCCTCATTTGGGGTGCCCATAATGCAAAAAGATTTTTTAGACAATTGACCCCCCCCAAAATCGCCCGACGTACGACCTCGAATTGATGTTGGAAAACGCGTATGGTATTTTTAGGTATCGGCCGATATGACATATAGCTACATTAGTGAAATATAGGTGCTTTGTGGTCGGGTGATCATGAACTGCGGACAACCGATGGGTTGAGAGTAGGTAGCGCACGAATTGCGGATAGGCCAGATCTAATCCGCTTAACTGCCGCAACCCTTTTTCTCAGAAATGTAATTAAATTGCATCGTTTAGAAAAACATCTCTAAGGGCGTATTCAGGTATTTCGTGTCACAAATCATTTCACTTTCTTGTTAGGAGGTGTTAAGTGGTGGTGGTGTGCTGAGTATCTAGTTCTAGTGGTACGGTGAGTTTTTTTACAAAATTTTTATACCTTTTATATCTTTTTATTTGTTTTTTGATTTTCCAATTAGATTTTTTTCTCCCAACAAATCGGTACAATGGAAGTAATATTGAGTGATAGAAATATGAATAATAATATTCAACTAACCTAACCTAACCCCCTAACCCTTTACCTGTTCATTTTACGTGACCGACCCTTGTCCGCAATTCGTGCAGTGATTAACGGACCCCTAGCAGTTCGCAGTTCGCAGTTCGCAGTCCGCAGTTCATGCATCTGTCCGCAATTCGTGCGCACAGGAACAGTCGAGTGACAAAGCAAGGGCGGACCATCAGGTATAAATGAGTTTTGTATCGGCTGTATGATTGCTGCATTGAATTTATTTGGCAGTATTAAATATTCCGTTTTAGCGAGCGTTTACAAAGAGTATTATAAGTTATGATTAATTTTTTTCACACTTGTTATTAGATGCAAAGCAAATTGTGAAAAATGTGTATGATTGTTTTGTAAGTAGAGGATTCATTAAACAAGAAACTTTAAAAGAAACCTGCTTATTGACAAAGACACCAATATCCTCTATAAAGGATATTATTAACAGTGAAAAATTAAGTGGAAGAAAAAATCGTTGTTCTTTCTCAGCGTTTTTTTGAAAACTCAGCCTATGAAAAATATTCCCGACCACAGTGTAATTGTAATGTATAACGCAACTTAGGTTATATACAAGGTGTTTCTATATAACGCTCTTCCTCAGAGAGCTGTCGTTTATTAACGAGATCCTGATAAGTCCAAACAAAACTTATATCAATGTGAAGTATTCTTTTTTATTTCCCGAGCCCGTCTGACAACACTGCAGCCTGATGGCTTATTGTATTTTTGCTCGTGCTTTCTCATAGCACCCAGTCCAGCATCTTTGTCCCCTGCACCAGTTTGTACAAGTTCTTAGCTGGGTGTTTGCTATATAGCTCAGCATTTCCTTGCGATTGGACAAGTAATAACTGTCTTTTGCGATCAAGAGGCTCGCATGTAAACAGTATATGTTTCACTGTCTCCGTTTCCCGACCGCATAATCTGCATGTAAGGTCTCCGTTGTGTAGTTTTAATTTGTACAGGAGTTCCTTTACTGGTGCATAACCAGTCATGAAACCTGTTATGATTCTCAGCTGATGTATGCAGTTCCGCTGTACGTTTCAGGCATGGGTCTTTTATAAAGGTTTTTCCATGCATTTGCCTTTGAACGTTTACCCAGAAATTTGTATGTTATTCTCTGATTCGGGTCTTTATACAGATCCTCGTACTATAGTTTTCGGCATATCCAGAGTTTATCCTCGTTCAGGCTGCGTATCCTCACCCTCTTTTTGCAAGTTCGTCAGTTTTTTCATTGCTCTCGATACCCTGGTCTAGTAATTATTATAAAACTATTTCGGTTACATCAGTTATTTTTCCATTTCAATGGAGGTTTTTCTGTGATATAACAGAAAGTTAAAAATTAGAAGAAAATATTTCAACACCTAAATTTGATAGTGTAGAGGAAAAAATGAAAAAAAAACGGTAGTTACAACACGTTTAAATTAAAAAGTAAATACGGAATTAAGTAGTAACAAAAGAGTTTTTAAAACTACGACTAACATGCATCTGGAAATGATGGAGTTGTACAGGACTCAAAAATATAAAATACAGACCAACAAAATGTAATAATTAAATCGCATAATGAGGGTTTTCAGGGAGAAACAGGACAAACCTATACAACTATAAAACCTTCTATCCTACCAGGAACATTGTACACACGATACGGCAGATAAACCGTCCGTCGGCTGGAAACAATTTAATGAAAAATATTGTCACCTTTTTTTTCCAATTACACACAACATCCAAATGGATGTCGGAACTGCTCATCACCAGAGTAGCAGAGACGAGAACGAGCAAAGACATTGTCTCCATCTGCACAACCAGAGGATGCCCACAGGGAGGAGTAGCATCCCCATTAATGTGGAGTCTGACGGTTGACGAACTCCTGTGTGGTTTGACGGACCTCGGAATATCCTGCCAAGGATATGCCGATGATATTGTCATAACAGCCAGGGGAAAATTTGAAAACACCCTTTGTGACATCGTACAAAAGGGTCTGAACTATACAAATAGCTGGTGTAGGCAAGTGGGACTCAGCATCAACCCCACCAAAACCATCTTGATAGCCTTCACTAAGAAAAGAAAACTCAACCTCAAAACCATTAAACTTGATGGGAACGACGTTGAATGGAGACAAGAAGTCAAGTATCTAGGTTTGACTCTAGACAGCAAACTCCTGTGGAACAAACACGAGAAGGAGATTACATACAAAGCAAAAATGGCTCTAATGGTGTGCAGGAATCTGGCAGGGAGAAACTGGGGTTGTAACCCAAAAATCCTGAGCTGGATGTACACTGCCATAGTGAGACCAATTATCACTTATGGAGCCATTGCGTGGAGTAGTAGAACTAGCCTCTTGACGACGAGAGAAAACCTCTCTAAAATTCAAAGACTAGCCTGTATATGCATAACAGGAGGAATGAGTACATGCCTAACGGCAGCAATGGAAGTGATTCTCAACCTCACACCATTACATATGGTGGTGGAGAGTGTTGCAGAAAGAACAAGATACAGACTAAGTAGAGAGGAAATCATTAAAAAGAAAACCACCTCTTCACTTCTTAGAAATCAGACAACCTGGGACATGCCACAAGATGGTATGATGAAAAAGTATAACTTTTCAAAGAAATTCGTTACGGAATTAAGCAACAAGAAGGAATGGGATCCAAATACCATTACCAGACTTGGAAAGAATGCCATTCAATGGTACACAGACGGCTCAAAAGCAATAGAAGGAACTGGGATAGGAGTGTACGGGCCAGGAACCAAACACTCTGAAAGCTTGGGAAAAACCCCAAGTATCTTTCAAGCGGAAATTCACGCAATAAGAAAGTGTGCCCAGTTCAATATTGACAAAGGATATAGAAGGCAAAGGATTATCATAATGTCTGATAGTCAAGCCGCCATTAAAGCGCTGAGTTCCTGTGTAATCAGTTCCAAAATGGTGTGGGAATGCCTAGGCAAACTTAATGAACTAGGCGAGAACAATATAGTCACCTTACTGTGGATTCCAGGACACACTGGAATAGAAGGAAACGAAATAGCAGATGAACTAGCAAAGAGGGGGAGTGTAATACCCTTTTGGGGGCCGGAACCTTTTTGCGGAATCAGCTCCAATGTAATATTGGAAGAAATAGGTAAAGCCGAAGAAAAGAGAAGATCTGACAATTGGAAAGATCTAGTAGGGCTTAGGCAATCAAAGATTCTTCTGGGTGACTACAACCTGTTGAGATCAAATGAATGCATAAGTCAAAGCAAAACTGCACTAAGAGTTTTAACAGGAATCCTAACGGGACATTGTCGCCTGAATGGACACCTTAAAAAGCTCAAAATAGTGGAGGATGAAGATTGTAGATTTTGTGGAATGGAAGAAGAAACCTCCATCCACATACTTGCGAACTGCACAGTATTTCAGAATCCTAGGGCACAGTACCTGGGAGACTACTGGATAGAAGAGGGACAGTTACCTAAGTTGAGTCCTGCGGATATCCTAAAATTCCTCCGGGAAATAGGACTAAAGGAGCTACTAGTATCTGAGACTCTCCTCAGAAACTAAGTAGAAGTAAGGGGGCACAATAGATCTTTTAGGTCTCAGTGAATGTTACCCCAAAATACATACATACATACATTCCAATTACACCGGAAGCTGTTCATCGTTTTTTTAATGAGACACTCTGCATATATTTGGATTTTAGAAGTATTCACGTTATTTCAAATAATATTTGCTCATAATTCTCTACACTTATCTCTAACCGTTCTTGAAATCGAAGGGATTTGAACTTCCCTATGAAAAACCATTTTAAACGCCACCAACTCGATGTTATTGGTCAATATATGAATGTATATTTACATTTTCAGAAGAATATATTGACCTATTTTAGAGTAAAACACCCTATACTAAAATTTCGACATTTTCGAATGAGAAAAACGAAAAAATCTAGAATATTTAGTCGAGATACCCCAAATGAAATCTTTTGCACGTGCCTCGGCTAAAAATTAACAGGCTCGACAGTATTTCGTCCTTAGCACGTAATGGTATATTATGTCACAGGGGTAGAAAATGAGCTTTAGCAGCACAAAACTGGGCTACTGGGATACTGGGTTAAGGGCTGCTAAAGCATTTACAGCATGTGTAACAAACAACTGTTTTTCGCCAATCGAATAAACCAAAAAACATGTAAATATAACAAAAATCTTGACATACACAGACGTTTAGTAGAAAAATTCACTTGAAACGTCAAAGTAATTAAGTGACAGATGGTGAAAAACGTGGCGTTATGAATTTTCCTTCCTTGAGGTGCTAAACAATACTTCCCGCCCTATTTTTGGTGTTCATATGATTGCTTTTCCGGTAACGTTGGCGAAAATTAGCTATTTTACTGTTTAAACGATTGTGCACTTTTTTTGTTATACCCTGTATAATTATAAATGATTATTTCGTATTGTGATTGATATACATCGAGTTGTATTTTGCCATGATCCACAAAATAACCCACTCAGAAGATGTCCCTCCTGCGAGGAATGAGACTAAATTTTGCACCATTCAGTATAAAATAGCATGCCTTGAGTGAAAATAATAAATTATTTGAAAAACCTAATTGAAATATTGGATTTACCCTCGTATACAAATAAGAGAACATAATGATCATGACATCTGATGAATTAATTATCAAACTCTAACTAAATAGATACAAAATCATCTGTCAACATGTCAACATTGTCGAAATACATTATTATTGAACCATAGAAAACAAATGTAAACCTTAACCTCAAAATGAATTATACTAGGTACATATCGGTACTGCTACAAACACTTTTTTACTTTTTTAAGGAATTCAGTGGTTAACAAAAAACTGTTTACAGTTACAAACTAACAACTGTGTGTTTATGTTTGTGGACTTTGTTGATATCAGATGTCTGGGTGCCGTAGGTAAATATGTAATTTTATTCGGAAGTTCTTTGTTAGTGATTTATTTGTTTACATATTCAACTAAACGGCTTATTCTAAATTTCGTGAAGTATTTGATAAACTTTTATAGGTAAGCTGGAAGGTTATTTTGTAGATCTAAGAAGGGTTTGAAAACGGATATGTTACCTATCACTTGGATACTCTGAAAATATAATAAGTTAAATATACTAAATAAGTATTTTGATAAAAATATATGGGTATAAATGTCTAATGAAATTTTCTATAATAAAATAAGTCAGCCTGGCATATAGTCTAGGCAACAAGTGAAAAATAGAGATAGTGTTACTAAAAATAGGTGTGATTTAGCTCATTAGATTCGGAATTATCTAGAAAAATGTATAGTTATAAAAAAAGTTTTTCGTTTTTTGCCAATAACGCAGAAACTATTATTATTTGATGAATTTAGAAAAAATATCATTATAGAAGAGGAAATTTACAATACAAAAAATCTGACTTCCGAAACTCTATCTCTATTATTTATAATTTGAATTCAGGGCTGAAAATAGGTCTACGCGAGTCATTGTGGATAAGTCGGCGTTTTGTTGAAAGCAAATAGGTCACATTGAGAAATTTTTTTAATATATTATTTAAATATTTCGCTTTCTATATACATACTTAACAAGTTCAACCCGTGAGAGTTTGAAAAATTTTATTACTTTCTTATAACAATTTTTTCAACGTAACTATAAATGACTGACTTGCTATTTTTCCCTCACTTGTATGACTGTAATAATATACATAATAATTATTACACCAGTGTATCCAAAGAAATAATATTCTACGTATTTATACAGGGTGGGTAATAATAGTGTATTTAAAATAACCTTTCCTATGTGGAACTTTTCTGGTATTTCGATTTCAAATAAAAACATTTTTGTTGCAGTTCCAAACGCCCGAATCCACTTGAAATCCACGTCACATTTTAAGGTAAGAGACAATTGTTGATAATAACAAAAATATATAAAAATATAAGTAGGTACAGGAAACTATTGCTAAAAATGTTGAAAATAAAGTCAACATTCATAAAATAAAAATATATATGGTATCTCATTGAAAAAATAATTAAAAGATGTCAATACTTTCTCTAAATAGGTCACCTTTAGAAACCCGACCAAATTAAACACTTTCCAACTACTTTCGAGACTTTTCCAATCGACGGCATATCTGCCGCATTCTGTATACCTACATTAACATTTACTGTCTTATTTTGAAGCGGACGTAAACTTTTTAAGCAGCGACACATGTTACCGAATATATCAAACACTTATGAGTTTATTGCAACTACTTGAAAACTTTATCTCTTTTGTCAGTGTCAAATAATATAATTTAAAATTTCGATGCCAAATTTGCTGAAATAATCCATATTGCCAATACTGCATCAAATTTTACGACAGCAAATAAAATACACAGTCGTCTGTAAATAACATTTTCAGAAGTTAGTTTAATAAACAAGTGGATGTAGCTCCATTTAGAAGTTATGATTTTTATTTTAAATAAATTAAATTAGAAGTTTGTCGATTGATTGCGTGGAAAACTTTGAGTAAATATATTCATGCATCTTTATTTTAATACCTAGTTTTGTACTTTTTTTCTTCAGCTACTGTACGCTTTATTTGACACATTTAAATAAGTAGAAGTGGTTTTGTAACAGTTTTAAGTGATATAGTCGTGAAAAAATGAATTTAACACCAATTTTTCCAATTGTATAAAACATATTTTCCAATTTGGTAGCAAAATATTCTGTTAGTCTTTAAAAGAAGATCTGAACTTTTGGATAAGCAATTTCTCGGGTTTTTATAGAACCATTAAAAAAATAAAAAAACGGTATTTTTTCACACTAGTGTACATTTAGCTAATAATAACTGTATTTAAATTTCCTTTGTAAACAATAATACAGAGAGCCATTCAGTGTAGCTTCAAGACTTTTATACACTGTGTCCGTAAAGTATGGAACAAATTCATTTTTAGCTAAACAGACCATTTTAAGAAATAATCCTAAAACACGTCGATTTTTGATTTTAATTTACCGTATTTTAAAATAATAATCTTATATACAGGGTGAATTCCTTTCGAGTAATGACCTCACCGTCATTTTTTTTTAAATGGAACCCCCCCATTTGTCTCAATTTTCGGATTACTCTAGCTGAGCTGATTCCAAAAATGTATCACATGTTGATTCCAATTGGTACAGGGTGGACAAAAATACAATAGTTTTGTGTGTACTCATAAAGTAACCCGTAACATTCTTTATTAGTTAAATTAACAATATTATCAAAAATACTTATCGTCTAGCAGCAATTGGTTTAATGGTAACACCCTGTAGTTTGTTACATTTTCAGATTAATAAAATTAGCTGTTTCCAAACATGTTTGGTACTTGTGGTCTAGCAGACAGAATATGAAAGAAATTATTTCTTATCGATTTAAAAAAACATAGTCGCCTAGTTTTTTGTGAAATGTCATTATATGTTTAGTAATTTATTGATGTTCAATGACAGTTTAGTACTACAATTTTTTTGGTATTCGTGAATGTTTTAATTATTGCTTAGATTTAATTTGAAGTAGAAATGGAGTTAAGTGTAAAACAAAAAATTGAAATACTTATGATGATTGGGTATGGAGACAGATCGCGAACTCAGATGAAAGTGTGCAATTTGTTTAATGATAAATATCCAGCAAGACCTATAACGCCTTCAACAGTCAGTAAGATTTAAAAGAGATTTCGAGAAACTGGTACCGTTGAAAATGCACGCAAATTAGGTCGTCCCTCTGCAAATGCTGATACAGCATTAGATGTTTTACTTAGTTTTGAAGAAGATGCGTAGCAAAACAACGGTACAAAAACTATCAAAGCTTGAAAAATGGCATCCTTATAAAATCAAACTTGTGCAGGAATTAAACGAAAATGATCCCGATAGAAGAATCCAATTTTGCGAAAAAATGATGGATAAATGTCACCGAGACCCTCTCTTGATACAAAACATTATTTTTTCTGATGAGGCCACTTTTACGTTAAATGGCGAGGCTAACCGTCAGAATTGTAGATACTGAGCAAAAGAAAACCCCCACTGGATGCGTGAGCATCATACACAATACTCGCAAAAGGTGAATGTATGTGCTGGAATTGTAAGAAATCGAATAATCGGACCCTACTTTATCGAAGGTAATTTAAACGGGACAACGTACCTTGAGTTTTTAAGGGGGTATCTCGTACCTACTTTACGTAATTTATTTCCCAGCAGACGTAATCCTGGAGGTTTTGATGAAAGTTTATGGTTTCAACAGGATGGTGCACCTCCACATTACGCTGTAGATGTTAGAAGGTACCTAGATGAAATTTTTCCGAACAGGTGGATTGGTAGACGTGGACCTATAGAATGGCCAGCGAGGTCATCAGAATTCAATCCTTTGGATTATTTTATGTGGGGCCATCTGAAGAATGTTGTGTATCAAACGAAACCAGCAAATATTCAAGAATTAAAAGAGAGAATTCGGACAGCAATAAACAATATTTCTCAAGACACAATAAACAAGGTTCAACAATAATTTGTACACCGTTTGGGTTACTGTCAAATACAGCAAGGGCTGAACATTTATAAATTCATGTATTTCACCATATTCTGGCCGCTAGACAATAAGTATTTTTGATAATATTGTTAATTTAACTAATAAAAAATGTTACGTGTTTCTTTGGGAGCACACACAAAACTATACACGGTACATAAGCATAGCAGAATGAGAATGTTTTGAGTTATCTCGAGTTTGCAATAAAATAAAAGAAGTTTGTCCCACTTTCAATAAGTATCTCATTCATAAAAGAAACATCTAGTTTTTTTGCACGCTTCGAACCTCTTGAAGCTTGTATAGTAAATGGAATTTTCCCTTGAAAATCATCGTTTAGTTCCTGTGAATACATTATTCAACAGTTTTTAACCCTGGATATTATTAACTTCAGTGGGATATTTAGATTTTAAGTGAAAATTTCAATATCGATTTACTTATACTGAAAGTTTATGAATATATGAATGAACCAAGGTGAAACTAATCGACATAGGAAGGCAAACTGTCAGTACGAAACCTCGCCTGAGGAGCGGTTAGCAGACTCGTGATTTTTGCGAACTTAAAGCCTTCAATAACTTTTTTTGAATACAGTAGAAACGAAAAATAGATAACTCCGTTATAAATAAATAATAAACCTTTTTTCAGAGATCGTTCAATGGTCCAAGAAAAAAGTCCATTAAATCAAAATTTTGAGTGGAGGTTTTAAATCTTTTATATCCACTTTGTCTACAAACCCTGCGGAGAATAGTTGAAAAAAAAATATTTAGAAGGTTTTTTGGAATTACACAAAAACCGTTGGAGTTACAGGAAAAAGGACTGTTAACGTCCCAGGGTGGGTTTAATTCATTTCTGTTATTTACAAGACATTGTGTTCTCAGATGTTGCTGTGTGTTGTTGAGATTTTGTTTTATTGACTAAAACTATTTGTTGGTAATAATTAAAATTATGGCTTTCTGGCGACCATTCCTTATAGGCACCGAACGATGAATAAAGAGTGTCCAGAAACTATCCTGCCAAACGAAAACTACAGTTACTAGAGGTGATTTTAAGTCGATTTAGCTCAAATTACCTTAATCCGAAAATGCTTCCTTTGAAGAAGACGTCCTCATATGAGTTTTCTTCAAATTATTCAAAAATATCGTTAAGGCACATCCCCAATCAATTTAGTGGCGAAGTGACACTTCGGCACGCGTGCTAGGATATTGATGTTTAAACGTAAGTATCCTCAACACAATTTCGTGCTGACATGCACGCCGACGTAGAAGTGCAAGCTTGCAAGCTGTAAGCTTTTTCGGTGCGTGCCAAATTGTGTCATGCGCATTTTATCATGAAAAAAATAATTTAGGTACCATAACCCTATTTTATTTTATTATTTTCTTATTGAGTTAATAAATTGATTTGTTGTCTTTGTACTTGGTATCTAAGTATGGAGCGGTTAGGTTACAGTTTACAGGAAAATTCACAAGGTAAACTCCACATCCAAAATAATAAAACAGCAATAACAAAGAAAATGCGCATGTGCAATCTCAATCAGGCTGACTGAATTGACATGATTGAGGATAGGTATCCGTTTTGCAGCACGCGTGCCACTTTGCTAGCAGATTGATTGAGGATGTAGCTTTACTTGAAATATTCAAACATTTACAAACCAGTCGTTCGCTGTAAATAAAGTTTTCCGGCCCGCAAAACTTCTTGCGCTATCACACCGCTCTTAGTTGAGACCCCCAAAAACCTAATAAAAAAGTTTCGCGCGCGCACGTTATGATGTTTTCCAGATGTGTTTTCCGGCACTTTTGATCATTTCTTACGAGGGTTTTCCGGCCTGCAAAACTTCTTGCACCATTACACCGCTCTTATTTGAGGTTTGAACCCCACGTTACTAAAGGATTCACGCGCGCCCGTTATGAGGTTTTTCAGCCAATTTTTTCGTTCGGGAAACCCGGCTGGCATTTTCATATCCGACCTGTGCTGACCTTAAGAAGTGGTGTTTGGTGATGTACTAAGTTGAGGCCGCCAGTTTACAAGCTGAAATAGCGCGCACCTTATCGACCCTGTTTTTTGTAGCCAGCTCTGGGACTATTTGTAGAGGAAATAATACAACCATTACAACTACTGAAAATCCCTCCAGTCAAACTACTGGCCTGCATAGAAGACACAAAGCTTCTGGAAGGGAAATAGATAATATGGGAAATGGTATAAAGATTCAGTTCAAGTGCCTGGGCTGTTGACACCAATTGACTCTTTTTTTTCGTCAATACGTTCACGTTAAAATTCTCCACACCAACGAGAAACTTGGGCGTTGAAATAACTAAACATGATAGTAACATATTGAATATTGGTTTCCGTAACAGTTTCCACTCAGAAACAGTTTCCACTCAGATCTCAATTTACAGTATTAATGCTGAGTACGAATAAATGAATATTGCACTATCAATACCAACAAAGGTAATTCGGCTCTAATCAAATTATAATGTACGGATGAACTTACAACGTTTTGCCACCAATTATTCTTGAGTAGATATTTGATTCCGATTTGGGATCTTGGTAATCAAAGCGAGACAAAGGAAATTGGTGAATCTATGTATAAACGCGATAACTACTCCAGATTGATTTCAGCCTTACAACTACCGAATTTAGTAGCGAATTACCTAGTTGTTGATTAAATATAGTTTTTGTACAAGTCTTATACCCCAATCAAATCAAAAAGTCATTATTGTATACTTTTTCCATTTATATACAAAGTTGAAGGTATCTATAGTTGTGAGAAAAATTAATTTGCACCGGTTCACACTTTGTCGGCGAGATAAAGAAATCTGTAAGCAGAAGCAGAACCGGTTTTCATTATTGCAGGATACCAACGCCCTAGCGCCCTAGCATCATTTTCTTGTTTCAGTTGCCTGAACATATTTTGTATCATTTTTTGCGTAGATAGCGACTAGAACATACCAAATTTCTTTCAGTCTCTTGTCTCAAATCACTACTCTCCGCTTTCATAAATTTCAAAACCTTTGGTAGAAAATTTTAACAATAAAATATTCATGTTTTATACATACATCAATCAAACAACTTATTATATTCACTGCTACATTGACTCAACCACAATAAATAAATAAACTTTTGGCATACAATACTTAAAACGTCTTTTTACTCTTCTAGTATACAGGGTGTCCAGAAACTCTCCTGCCAAACGGAAACTATAGTTACTAGAGGTGATTTTAAGTCGATTTAGCTCACATTACCAAGCTGGCTATGAAAAATCAACAAAAACTGACAATGTGTCAAATTATTTTGGTTCTAAACAGTTACAAAAAATAATAGTTAATTTGATCAAAATGGTTTATTTTTTTAATGAAGAATATGCTGATATGCATTTAGTTTACGGGGAAGTACAATGTAATGCTCGTGCAGCAGATCGAAGATATGCGGAAAAATTTCCATCCTGCTCGAGCAACATTTGTAGCCGTACCTACACCAAAGATTAAGAGAAAGTGGCTCAGTAGTACCTAAAAATACTGAAACTGGAGGACGACCTGATTTGACAATGGAATACGAAGACGATATTTTGATTGAAATCGAAAATAATCCTAAGGTTAGCACCAGAAAACTCGCTGCTATGTATCCTGGCATTTCCAAAAGACCAACCTCCAAAGACGAATTATCCTCCGTCAAAATGCGTGTTCCCAGAATTTAATTCTTAAAGCAATAAACAACGAATTTTTGGACCAACCGCAATACAGTCCCGACCTAAGTCATGAAGACTTTTCAATTTTTTTGAAACTACTGAGTGCCCAGAAATTTGACAACTCGATAAACAATTTCTTTTTATATATACAGTGTGACCCATTTTTAATGGAAACACCCCCCTAAAATTTGAAGCTGAAAACAGATTTTAATAATTTTTTTTTTAAATGTCAAGTACTAAATGGTCTTGGGAGAAAATTTGAAATGTTTATTCCAATTTTCAGGGCATACTACGATATTTTTTCTTAGTCGAAAATTGAGATTTTTTATTAGCGATTTTTTTATTAAAAAAATCACTACGCCACTGGATTCAGAGTGACTCTAAACAGGTGTGACCAAAATTTCATGAAAAATTATTTATTAATAACAAAGTTATGACAACTCAAAAATTCGAAAACTCACACAGCTAACAGTCACAAAAAACACCCTATATCAACAGATATAGCCATGAGAATATTTTTTTATGATTTCAACAATAAAGTGCCGCCAGATGAGAAAAAAAAACAAATAGCATGGCTATACCTGTTGATATAGGGTGTTTTTTGTGACTGTTAGCTGTGTGAGTTTTCGAATTTTTGAGTTGTCATAACTTTGTTATTAATGAATATTTTTTCATGAAATTTTGGTCACACCTGTTTAGAGTCACTCTGAATCCAGTGGCGTAGTGATTTTTTCAATAAATAAATCGCTAATAAAAAATCTCGATTTTCGACTAAGAAAAAATATCGTAGTATGCCCTGAAAATTGGAATAAACATTTCAAATTTTGTTCCAAGGTAGACCTTTTAGTACTTGACATTTCAAAAAAAAATTATTAAAATCTGTTTACAATTTCAAATTTTACGGGGGTGCTTCCATTAAAAATGGGTCACACTGTATAAGTTTTTTACATTTTAAGTTAAAAACAATAACAAAATTTGCCTACGTACCTACGTATAAAAAAGATTCAGAAACTTTTGGGACACCCGGTATTTTAAAGTGAAATATTCCCATTTTAAGAAGTGTTTTACTAGATAATTTCATGTGCTCGTTTTACGACTAACTAACTTTTATGTTAATGGTCTATTCAAAAGATGTTTTTTAAATAAAATACTGTTCTGTGGAACTTGTAGAAGACAAATTCGTGACAAAATAAAGTCATTTTCACAATGCAGATACATTAAACTTTCAAACTGTTTGTAAAAACTTTTCAGTTGATTACTATTCTTGAATTGAATAGAAATACAAAGGTTATTAAAACGAAAATTGTCTTGAAACAAATAATAATTTATTTCTTAACTAAACGAATTCACTGACATCCATCTTTCTAAACTGAATCGCTATTTTCCCCCTTTTATTTTTATTAACGTTCTTGAAACTTTTAACGTATTTTTTCTTCTGGAAACATTACAAGTTCATACTGTTGACTTCACACATCAAGGAGGATTATTCTTTCAAATAAACTTGACGCGTTCAACGTATTACATTTGTTCGGGTTCCACGACAAAGTAAACATACAATTTTACACGGTCCAACAGGCATGAATGTTGACAAAATGTTTTATTTTTCGTAATTTAGACTTTTTTCTGTTAAAATTCTCATAAAAAAACCACCAATTAATGACGGTGAAATAGGAACTTCCATGTTGCCACATCGTTTGTGACTATTCTAGACTCCGTTTCACGTGAAGTTTGCCAACTGTCTTGCGCAGAAACCAAAATTGGCTTTAGAAACAAACAACGCCAATCAATAAAACATTTTTAATTTTGTTATTTTGTGTATCCTACAAAATGTGAAAACGTTACGCTACTGATTTGAAATCGAATGTCAATTTTACAATATAGCGCTGTTTTTGTTAAAATGACCAGTTTGAATAGCCGATGCAAAGAACTAGTGGCTTCATTAGTTGGTGGGAATAATAATGGCCTTTTGTTGCTCTTAAATGCAAATGTTCACAATGATGACGTAAACGCAGTTTTATATTGCATTTACTATAATTATTTCACCAGTTAATTAAACAACGCGAAGTAATTCTGGCAAGAAATACCTTTAGAATTTCGAATGTCACATTTGTCAAATGATGACTGCTACAGAAATAAGATAAACACTACAAAAGATGCATTCAAACAATTCATGGTAATAATTCGAATCTTGAGTACGGGTAAAAAGCTGAAGAAACTGTCTACCCCAATTATGAAAACTATTGAAATTATGAGGGAACAACGTGTTATAAGAGACAAAAAATATGAATACTTGCTGAATATTTTTACGCTTTTCCATAAAAACCCCTTAATATTCGCCGTATCAGAATGGCAAGCAAACAAGAATGAACCAAATATAAAATACCTTTTGTACAGATCGATGGTAATGTTACAGTTTTTAACAACATTAATAATATCCGTGGTGTCACATATAATTAATAACAGTAAATGGATAGTGTTCGTAACAAATTGGGGCTATGTACTGTGTACAGTGCAGGCAGTGCTGGCTTTTATTTTAGTAGCATCCACTTTAAAAAATTCCAAACTTCAAAAGAAAATTAACAAGCTTTATCCGTTGTATTGGTTAACTAATACAGTAGCTTCACCTTTAGCTTTTGGTATAACTGTAATTTACTGGGTAGATCGAGATGAGAGCGATTTCGAAATAATGGATTACATGGTACATGGTCATAATTCAGTTATGATGCTCTTAGACATTTTCATAGCAGCGCATCCAATTAGGATTCTTCATTTCGTCTACCCAATGATATTTGGTTTCACCTATTCCGGTTTCACTTGTATATATTTTTACGCCGGAAGTTCTGGTTATCTTGGATTGTATAAATCGATTTATAAGAGATTGAATTGGGAAAAACCTTTTAGCACTGCTCTTATATGCCTTGGAGTTACCACTCTTTTAGTTATTTTGCATTTGGTTGTGGTGCTTTGTGTTTTTATACGGAAAAAAGTTGCTGGAATATTTTACGGCGGATCAAGATCTTCGGAAGAAATACAGCCAGAGGTAGTGTTCAATCCGAAAGTGTTCTCGAGAAGCGAGATTCCAGAAATGTCGACAACATAAATAATTTTTCATAAAAAAGGAATATAAATACCGTTAATTATAATATATAAAGTTATAAATTAAAATTTGATTAATTTTATTGTTTTTGATTTTTTCCCTTCGCCGGCACCACATCAGCCTCTTGGGCTTATTGTGGATTCTCCTAATATTCTGATTACAGCCTATTCAGCTAATCCGTTCCGTGTATTAGCTTATACAGGTTCTTTACTGGTAGTCCAGTAAATAAAGACCGAGAAACCCCCCAACCTGTTCATCTCATTATTGTCGGACTGTTTTTTTGCAACTTGTAGGTATTCACGGGTAGAATACTCTCTGAAAATATGTCCTCTGCGAAATTTGCGGAAGTGGCTGAGAAATGGCCAATAATTCCAAAAATTTAGTTTTCCGCCGATATCTCCGGAAATATGACACTTAGATAAGTGGGGTTTTGCTAGGAGTGGAGAGCAGTTTATTATCTACAAAAATGATCCTTATCATTTTTGTCAAAAAATTAACTGTTTTCGAGATAAACGGGCTACCTTGGATTTCGAGCTGCTGCGCGGCCTCTCTGGGAGCACGCTCCGTGAATGTAGGCATGGTAGGGCGGGCAAATTGGCCCATAACTTGAGTAAAAATGAATCTTTTTTCATGATTCAAAGTACATATGAAAGGAAGGACCTGTACCTATAACATCGTGTAACTTTTTCGTTTTTTTTATTTTCCAGGAATATTGAAAAAACTGGCCAAACTTTATTTTTCCTGAATATTTGACCGCCCTTATCAATCCGTTCATATTTTTTAAATCAAGCGTAGTTTTACCGAAACCTTTTGGATAATGGGACTTTGATAGGTGGTGAATGTATTCCGAAAGAATGAATAAATAATTTTTGTGTATGTTTATAAACAACATGTTTTTCTTGGGACGTTTTTTTTTTATTTCCTGAGTTTTCTGAAAATTCTCGGGTCTACCGCAAATTGATAAACAATGATTGGCAATATCGGTCTTTAATGCACACCATTGGAAAGCTGAAAATGTCCTCTTTTCGATGGTTTTTAAAATTTTTGGCTAAGTTTTTTAGTTTTCCGGAAAATTTTTGCAAGCCTTTTTTTGCAAGAAATATTGATCCAGGGACAAAAATGATAGGGACCATTTTTGTAGGTAATGAACTGTACTTCATTTCTAGCAAAACCCCACTTTTCTAAGTAGCATATTTCGGGAGATATCGGCCAAAAACTGAATTTTCGGGATCATGGGCCATTTTCCAGCCCCTTCCGCAAATCTCGCGGAGGACATATTTTCAGAGAGTAATCTACACATGAATACCTACAAGTTGCAAAAAAAAAGTCCGATTTTGTCCCGTAAGAAGCCCCGTTATGGTGCGTAGTTTGTTCCTGCTCATTGAGAGCATTTCTTTCGCTACTTTTTCTGATAATTCTTTTATGAATTTCTTCCCATGTGTTCTTCCTGTTTTTTGTGTGTTGTTCTTTTACCCACCCTTTTAACCATGACCCAGTGGAGCATCTGGGGATGCCCACAGATGGTTCGGGTCCGTTCATCATTGCCTGACTTTTTACAGTGCTGCGCATAACTTTGTGGAGTATGGTGTATGATATTTTAAATAAAATAAGGATTTCATTTTAAGGATACTTGTTGCACACAAGCTGCCAATGTAGGTCGACCTAGCTAAGTTATGGCAGGCCAGGCTAGAACTCGTAAAGGTTGTCAACTACATTGCTGGTAGTTCTTCATTAAATCACAGACAATTTAAGTAATTTTCATAAGAAATGGAAAGTGCATACTCAGGTAACCCAGTACACAACAATATGGCTTAGCAGCGGTAAAGAGCTTTCAAAATTTGTGGAATGTTTGGTAGAAATTTTTGTTGCAAAAAATCAAGCTCAAGTTTTTCCTGAACTAGATAATGTAGAATGGATTTGTAAGTTGATGTTCTTAACTGATCTTACAAATTATCTCGGCGAACTAAGCATCGGGTCAAACTGTTCTAGATTTGTATGATTCCTGGAAGTCTTTCAAAATCAAAATAGATACATACTTTAAAAACATACTCACCCAACCTTAATAATTGTGATAATGTTGAATTTGATGAAGAAATATTGAACCACATGACTGAAAAAGGAAGATTTTGATAAGCATGGTTACACGTCCTCCTTCTTGATAAATCCAGACTTAATCGATTTTAGTAGCATTCGTTTTGATGATTCTCTTTTCATATGGATAGAAATTCAAGGTTTTGAGCTTCAGTATATTAAATTTAGGAACTCCGAGTTATGAAAGACAAAATTAGTGGAACTGAGGAGAATTTTAGAAAAAATCAAACTTAAAAAAGTTGCATTTGCAATGCTTTCGAAGCGGGCAAGCAACAGACAATTCAGAGGCGTGTGTAATATTGAAGGTAACTAGAAATGAACCAGAAATAGAAAAAAAAATTTGCTTTATATAAAAACATATTTTGATTAACAGTAAAGTCTGTGCTGTTTCCTTTTTGATTAAAATTTTAATAAATTTTTCATTTTGTTATTACTTTTAACACTTTTATACATTATTTATTCGTATATAAATTATACAGTATTTCATAGAGGCACAGTGGATTTATTCAAAATTGTCTCTTTGTTAAAAGATTGCCGACTCCTGGTTAGAATGTAAATAATTTTACATATTTGGTGTCACTGTATTTCGTCTTTCCTCTACGAAAATAATAAGCACTCAATTGTTGTTTCTTTTTCAAAAAGTTTCAATACCTGACACGTGTTCTCCTTTTTTTGTCCTTCGTAATGACCCTTTTCCTTTTTAAGCTCAATTCGGCTTCAGTCACAATTGTCCGTAGCTCACGCTTCTCGCATCGCAGGTCACGCCTCACATTGTCAAGCAAAGAAAGGCTGCATAATCATTGCAATAAATCCCTTTTTTGAAAACTTTCTTTAACATGTGAGCGATTTCCGACCAAGGGTGAATTTTCGTAAATTATTAGTTTTAAAAACAGTATTTATTATAGTAACTCATGCTCTTGCATGAACAACAACAATTATTATCTTTATTGATAGAATTAAATTATTGAACATAATATAAACAGTTATTATACAAATTTTTGGTTTGGTGTACTGATTTTAAAATTATTTTCTTCTCTGGTATTCACACATCTGGAATATTCATTTCGATCTTTCTTAGGGGTTCGTAAGGAACTGATAAGATTTTCGTGTCGGCGTTCAGGTTTAATTTGGAGGCAGGGTTCAATAGGAAATGATAATGAGTATCTTGTTATCGTGAGTAACTGTACAAAAGTGCTACAAAATTACCGATACTTTGCATGACAGCGTGTTGTCAAAAAATCGTATGAGGTCTTTTTCATTTTAATAAATATAAAATGTCCACTTGTCATACTGGCGTTATTAATTTAAAAATTCTTAGCTTGTCATCAATAACCATCCCGTAACTGGAAAAAAAGAAGAGACGCAGAACACAATTATTAAACATAATCTGGTTAGTCAATGCAGCTCATTCATCCATTCATTCATTCATTAGATTGGGTTGTGCTCAACAGCCCAGGCACTTGAACTGGATCTTTGTACCATTTTCCATGTTATCTACTTCCATTCCAGAAGCTTTGTGTCATCGATGTAGGACAATAGTTTGACTGGAGGGCTTTTCAGTAGCTGTAACGGTTGTATTATTTCCTCTCCAAAGTGCTTCTGTCTGAGTCCATGTAAGTTCTCGCAGAAGCAGAGTATGTGAGTAGGTGTTCCATCATAGAGTTCACATTTCCTGCACATAGGCTCACTAACTTTGCCCATTTTGTGCAGATGTTTCCTCAGGTTGCAGTAGTGTCCAGTCACCAGGTCGGAAACTGTTTTCAAATGTCTTCCTCAGTTTCAACAGCCTGGTTGAGAGTTCCTTGTCTACCTTGTTCAGTAAATTCTTTGTATGGAGGTACCCTTGTGTCGACCTTCATTTGAGTTGGTGTTCCCTATCTAGCCAGTTCCCTATTTCTCCTCTATTGCGTCAATGCAGTGCATTAACATCTGAAGATGTTTGAGAATGCTGAGCCTGTGGTATGTCATTGCCACGCATTTTTTTGACTTTTCCCTCATGGGGATCTTCATCCATTTAAATATATGGCGTTATTAATTATGAATTTGAATAGCACGTCATTTGCTGCTCGACCACTGTCTTTTCTGCGAGATTGGAGACGGCCGTAGCTCGTAGTTTGTGTAAAGTATAGTATTTTCTGATCTGTTTTGTATCACATTTTCTTCAATAACTTTTGAAGCCTGACCGAAACTAGACATTTTTAATAAATCATATTTTCGACATTATTTGTCAAACTGACGTTACTTATTTGTCGCTGTTTTATCAAAGTGTACAATGGAATTGACATGTATACGGTCTAAAGTGCTGTCCAATACTTTTATTTTAATATTTCATTCTTCTCAACGTGACAACGCCCGAAATTCACCAGATGTTGGTTCTTAGGTCGACCCGTTCCTTTTCTCCGCCTAGGATCGGCCTATCGCAAGTTAGCCACTTGCCCTTTTTATACAAAAAAAGCTGTCTTAAAACGAAAGCCAAAAACCCACCTAAATTGTGCTCTTCACTTCAAAGGTCAATTAATCTTAAGGCTGCAGAAAGCAAACTTCTCACGCAAAGACGTACAAATGTAAAAAGAGCTGTCTCTCTTTAACGTGCTTACAAAGCAGAAAATTGCGATATCTTAACTCTTTCTCTTTCACTTGCTGTAGAACAATTGTGTAATGTGTAATAATTTTTGTAAATGCCTGTGATTATTGTAAAAACAAAATATAACGCATATAGTGAAAGTCTCGAACGTTTCTCGTTACGTCATAACTCATAAACATCCGAATCAACTCAATAAGACAGTATTCACCAGCGGCGCATCATTGTTAGAGGGTTCGGAATGTATTTCTGGTGATCTAGTTATTAAAGGAAATAAATAAACATCAAATTTAACATATCATAGTTAGACTACAATTTTAAATTTCTTTTGGAAATATTTATGTAATTTTCTAATACACTCACGTTTTTTTTTCGTCCAAATGTTTACCGGGCATTTTATTGTAAAATATCACAAATATCACTTCAATGGTGACAGAATGATTTCCGCATAAAGTGACGTTTCGCTTTTCAAGTACAATCGTTGTCACAACACAAGACAGAGTGACTAACCGATAAAGACGTAGAGGCGTAGCTTAATTCAGGCAAAAATGACATATGTTCATTTCCAGTGATATCCACATAAAATTAGAAGTATGACGTAACCAGAAACAGTCGTGACGTTTGCTATAGTTAAATTTACGCGGCAGTGTATTATTTTAAAGTTTACTGATCTCCCACCAAGTGCAACTTTCGCTTTCTACAATCCATTCATCCCTGTAATGATGCATCAATTGCTTTCATTCTCATTGGATTTTTGAAAGAGCAGGAATGTTCCTTTTAAGTTATTGGTCACTTAGAATCCATCTTTTTTTATCGCTTTCAACTTACACATTTTGTAAACGAGTCAATTTATTGACAAAAACCAATATTTCAGTGCAATCCTGCAAAAATATAACAAATTCTAAGTCGGAATAAAACTGATACATTTTCTTCGAGTTAATTCCGGAAGAAGTAATAAAACAACAAAATGTTTTATCTACTGCGAAGTATACATATATAGTTTCCAGTTAATTTCAGTTCTTGTACGTTAATGGCTTAATACGCTCATAAATCTAATAAATATAAGGAACTGAACGAAAATAAAGCAGCAGTGGGAAACAGCACAGGGCTTTTTCCAGATTAAACTTTTTGATAAAGGGCTGTAAAAGTCTTCCGAAATATAACAAGATACTCAGTGGCAGACATATTTTATCATCCGAAAAATACCACTGGTTACATTTTGTATTCAAACGATAATCTTCTAGCCCCAAAGAACAAAGAGGCTTTTTGCAAGAGCTACAACCATACTGGGTTTAATGATCAGCAAGATACTCTTTTTCCAAAGTGGTCCTTTTGAAAAATGAAGAAACTTATGGAATTGTTATAAATAAACAAAAAATTTTACACGTAGGCGTGAGAAACCCCATCCCCCTAGGCTTCCCTTCCTATGTCTTAGCCAACGAATGAATGTAAATTTTTTTTGGTTGAAACTAGAGCTGGCCCTTAAATTAAAGTTTTTCTTATTGACGTTTAGCAGGGGAGTTTCTAGACACCATGTATATTCAAAGTGAAACATCGCCTCAAAATTGTGTGCTTTTATAAAACCACGAGGCAAATTCAGCAGAGCATCCAGGATATACTTTTGCCCGCGACTTCGTCCGCGTAGAAATCGAAATTGGTTCTAATAGGATTTTTAATTAATTTTTACGTTATTATGAATGTCAGCTCTTAAGTGAGTTCAACGTTTTTTAAATAAAAACGTGCCAAAATAAAATGTAATTTAAATCAAAAGCATTAAGGAGTATTGATCTCAACTTCGATGCAAATCACTCCTAAAATAGCTTTCTCCCCCTTTTTAACCCATTTAGGGGATGAGTTTCAATAAAATAAAAAGCACTTCTTTCATGAATTCTGTTAAGAAATGTTACCAAGGAATCACGTTGTCCCATACAAAGTTTGTCCCCCTATGGGGAAAATCTTATCTTTTCGGATGCTTACATCATACAAACATCAGGTCTGTACGATCAGCGGCTTGGGCTGTCATTCAGGACAAAGTATTTAATATGTATAGATTTTAGCAGAGATGTTAACAAAAAGGAATCTGCTCCACTTACTTTAAATGAAAAATGATAAAAATATACCACGAGATATGGTGCTACGATCGATGCGATTTTTTCTAGATACATTGAAAAAAGAAGATGTGGGTGTTTGTTTACTTATTTAAATTTCCAAAAAGGATTAGTTACATTTATAGACTTTGAAGATGAAGTAATTGAAGTTCAAAATGAATTAATGTATTTATTATGTATTCCTAATACGCGAATTGAAAGTAAAATTTATAGTAGGGTCTTGTGTACTAATTGATTTTCAATTATCTTTCCCATTTTCCAAATTTTTAAGTTAAGATTAAAATACCCCGCATAGAATCATTTTTCAGTTAATTTCAGTCTTGGCCCTAGCTTGGTTTTTCATTGGCATGGCCTAGGCTGGGTAACCTAGTCTTGGCCCAGGCTCGGATAATCATAGGCATAGCCGAAGTTGGGTTAAACCTCAGATTAATACATTAAAAAGATAGATTTGTTTACATTTAAAAGTGAACCCAACATTATATCACATTCTAAGGTAACTTGCCGACCCTTTGCCAGATGTCTTACTTTTCCTTTGAATTGCGACAACTGTATTAGAGGACACGATAGAAACGTACAAAATAAAAATGTACTTTTAAGAAATTACATAAAAAAAACTTTAAAATAATTATCCTAAATAGTTTATGTAATAAAAATATGTTTTTGTTTGAAACTTTTGAGAACAAAACGAAAAAAATGCGTGTTAATAATTTTGTCTGTCTGAAATATGGCAATAGCGAGAAAAGGGAGGAAACCATTTTACTACCAATTTTACCTGATTTTACTACGAAGTTTCAACGTTCCTAGTTTATTGAAGTTCGTGTTTTTAGCTGATATTTGTGTGTGTGTGCGTACAGATATAATTAAAAACAATATTTTTTGGTTTGTCAGTGTCATTTTTGCAAAAAAAACAGTCGGAATTTTCCTAACCTGTCTTTTCACCTGTAAGTAAACAGTGGCACTGTCCGACCAGTCCGACAGTTTATCCCCACTCCTTGAAAGTCATTGATGAAAACATATGTATGGCGATAGTATGTTAGCAGTCTTTTCGGATAGTTTTGCGGACTCTATTTGTAGTATTACCAATCTGGAAAAAAGTTTCACTTATGATTTCATAAAACCCCACAATGATTTTTATTGTAATAGTTCTTACAAAACTCACATGCCCTTGAATGGTTGTCAAGATCATCAGATTCTAGACATTTGACATTTTTATTATCTATATCCTAAGTATTTTGATCCTAATCAATTGTAGGGTCGTCACAAATCATTTTTTTGTTGATTTTCCAACTGGATCTTTAGGCTCTACTGGGTACAATTTTTGTTCTGCCCCTGATAACATTTTTCTTATTTTTTTGTGGCAATCATGAGTGGAATTCCCCAAAGACTGAATTAATTCCTGTTTATGGTCAGTTTTCGGAACTGTTATTATTAAGTTATACAGTATATTTGACGTTTACAGGCATGTAAAAACTTCTTTTATATGTTTCAAGATTTTTCCGAAAAACATACTTTTCATTGGCGGCATATTTAATGATATAAGTTCGAATAGACAAACGGAGTTGGGTCTAGATTTTTCAGATTCTTGAATAGTTTTTGTTACAAATATTAATAGTCAGGTTGAAGTATTTTAGCTTTTGTAGCCATTTGAATAAGATTAAAAGTCAGTCAGTTTTATTTCAAATTTAATTAGACAGTAAAAACACGTTTTACAATTATATATATGCTCTAAAATTCTAAAATGTTCATGACTAACAATCAAACCAGCCGACAATATACAGTAGACGCTCAACCAGCCACAATCATGTCACATAGTCAATTTTCAGTTAAAATCTCTTTAGTGCTTGAATTTTTAAAGAAAAAAAGAGAAACAAATTTGCCGCAGTTAATTCAAGCTCTAGAGGGAGTCGGTAAGAAAATTTTATTACCATCAGGCATTTTCCATCAATTTTCTGGTTTAAAATAGCAGTTTTTATGAATTCTACATTGAAGAAGAGTATTTTTCATCAACTTTGTTGTTTGAAATAGCAGTTTTCATGAATTTTACATTGAAAAAAAGCATTTTTCATCAATTTAGTTGTTTAAAATAGCAGTTTATATGAATTTTCTATTTGGAAATAGCATTTTTCATCATGTAAAATTCATAAAAACTGCTATTTCAAACAACTAAATTGAAAAAATAGTTATTTGTTTTACTAGTGAAACATATAATTTTTTCTTCAAATTTGTTCCAATTCCACGCAAAATCGACTTTTTCATATTTAAATTGCGTTTCATTATCAATATCCAGCATCATTTTGAGTTTTCTTAATGTCATTGTCAATTTTAATAACCAGTTTGTTTTAAATTATTACTTGGAAGGTTGCCTAGCAACGAACTTTTTCTGCCTAGGCAGTAAAAGTGGACTTTTTCTGCCTAGGCATTAAAAGTACAACTTCTAAGCCTGCCAAGTGTCATTAAAAGACCGCTTTTAATGTCATTTGGAGAAAAATGCTATTTTTCAATGTAAAATTCATGAAAACTGCTATTTTAAACAACTAAATTGATGAAAAATACTATTCTTTAATGTGATTGATTGGAAAATTTTGTGAAAACGGCCTTAAGTGGAGTTCCGCAAGAATATGTCCTGGTCCCGTTATATAAATACGTCTGGACAGGCCTAACATCAAATGTTTAACAAAAATATTCTCCAATTCTTCGATCGCGACCTGCAAGAGTTGGTTATTATTAGCATCAGGAGATCTAAGATTTTCAAAAAATAAATTTTTCAGGTAATCCTTTAGATACTCATTCATGTCAGGACTGTTAGGTGGCCAATAACCTGTTAGGCTATACAGAGACGAGCTTTGAATGAAACAAACGGAACAAAAGTCATTACATGTTCGATAACAAGGTTGTCTAAATAATATTGGACATTCATAGATCTTCTCAAAACATTAAGTTCACCACCAAAAGGTGAGATATCAAAAACTGCAGCATGTGGTTGTATGTCGTGGTGTATTCAAACAAAACATTAGACCCACTGGAGCAACGTGCCAAAGCCGGAACACAGTAAACTCTGAGGTGAGTGAGGAGGAGGAAAAAGCTTTAATATGAAGCACTGTCTCATTGGATATAGACTCCTAAGACTAGAGCTCCCGAGGGACGATTGCTCGAAGAAGGACTGTTAAGAACTACTGATATCTTCACATAAACGGTACAACCAAGAATACAAAAAGCCTAAAGGGTGAGGTGCCTCTGACTGGTGATGACGTACTAATCAATCAATCACCAAGACGTAGTGTTTGTCTTGTATTTTCAATATTGCTAAGGTTATATATTTTAAAGATTGAACCACTTCGATAGACGAGGTGTTACAAAGAATCGCTAGCAATTTGGAAGAGATATAAATCCACTTTTATCCTTCAATAATAGATTTAACCGAATAAAATTTTCAGCTTCACCGTAAACTCCAACTTCAAATAAAAATCATCTAAAACCCTACATAAAGCATACATATCAAACGTGTTATCTCTTATTCGGTTAAATGAATTTTTAACGGCAAATCGAAGCCTTTTCGGTCATCAGATAACGTTTACAGCCTCTCAACTATACGATAAATTCCAATCTTTTAGTATACAGATCCCATATTTGCCCTTTAAAACTTCCAGGTTCGTTCACTTAAAATTTAATGACATCATTTCGGTACTTGAAATTCCCGCTACAATTTACATACAGAAGCTGTGAAGGTTTGTGGTATCTTGTTATATTGAACCAACTGACCTTTAATGGAGTTCACGTTAGAATTAGTTATTTTCTAATAATTGTCATTTAATATCATCAGTATCAAAACTAAATATATTTTTTCTACTACCGTGCGAAAAGTACGTACTTTTCTGGTAAAATAATAGTATATTACGTAACAAGAGTTGTAAGTAACCCATTGCGCACGAAGTGAAAAAGTTTCACGAGTGCGTAATGGGATTACAACTCGTGTAACGTACTATACTTTTTCTACGCCCATCTATTTTCTTCTGATGACTCATAATTTCATATTTTTCACTACTAACAGACAAATTCGTAGGTAAAGCTGAGAAAATGTTCGGATACTATAATTTGTTACAAAAATTGACAGCATAAATGAGATGACGTTTATTTCCATATCAAGAAAAAGGGAATTATTTTTTTTTAAATTGTAAAATGTGTTGCCGACATATATGGGCATCACTCTTTTAATCTAAAATGTATTTCACTAATGCTAAGAGCTTTTGTTTTTGAGATTGAGAATGAGATTTTCATTACGTGCATGTTATTGTTAAACGTCAGTTACAAGGAATGTTGTCAGTGCGAGTTTTGACGTTTACAGACATGGGCGTGGAAAAAATATATTACTTTTTTTGTGTCTAAGCTAAATAGTTGATTTATATCAAAATTCTGATAAAACTTACGGTAGTAAGAAAAATATAGTATGCAATTCATGCGTAAAGTCCATTTTTTGACTCATGTGATCGTCGCATTTGCCTTCGGCTCATGTGACAATATTCATGAATAACCTAAATTTACTGTGCTGAAAGTGATATTTTATTTTGTGAGAAGGGAAGTTTATCTTCAAACAAAATAAAATCACTGTTAGCAGGTACCTATATTATCATACACTATTTTTTCTAAAAACACCATTAAAAGCACAAATTAACGCATATTTTACATTAGTTAATTGATAAAATAATAGCCTCGATATTATCAGATTTGAATCCAATTTCATCTAATATTTTTTCTTATTTTTTTTGGGAATCAAACCACAATAATGTTTTTTTTTTGGTTACCAATGTTAGAAAGAGAAATTTCCAATAATCAATTACCTGCGTTATCAGGATAGCATCATAAGTTTTTATCCAGGTTTTCTTATGATTTATCTTTGGAATGGTTGTTAATCGTTACACACTTCAATACACAAAATCACCAAACTGAGTTATACATATTTTGAAAACAAAAACAATCATACACAAAAAAGTAACAACAAACGCGTTTTTATTAACATTTCCAATTTAAGCGAAAAAAAAGCGCTATCCCAATAAAAGCCGTTCCTGGAACATGCACTTCACTAGATTTCATTTCTAGTGGACTACATATCGTTAGAATGGCATAGAATAAAATATTTTATTTCACATTTTACCAGATCTACTATGAATGGACCTTAATAAAATTTGACAACAAAGTTTTGTAGTCTTAAACTTCAAAATATTATTGATTGTCTAATTGTCAAATTTTTTCGTTGTGTCGGATAAGGACCAAAAAAGTTATTTCTTCACTAGTTAATCTTGACAACGGTAGCTGGAACGCTACCGAAACGTCGAAATAAAAAATAAAAAACATTATTGTGGTTTGATTCCCAAAAAAAATAAGAAAAAAGAATAAGTGATGACACAAGGAACTTACAGAAGATATTCATCTAATCTATCAATGAAACAAGTTGCCAAGGTAAACAAAAACCGAATTTGTTGATTTGTCTTTGTTGACAATTAACGCCAATAATAAATCACGAATTATTCTTTCTCCTTTCTTCGTTTTTCGATGGAAAGTGATCAAGAAAATAAATTGCTATCGCCGGAAATTGAAAAAGCTGCCATGGAGTTTCTTATTATAATTGTAGTTTCACTAATTGTGCCTTTAATTAAATAAAAACTTCATTTTGAATTATGTTTTTATATTTTCTCAAAACAATAAATCACTTTTAGCACTAGCGCTTGATTCCTATATTCTTTACATAGGAAAAAAATAATAATTTGGAAAATTTTATGCATCTTAGAGTCATTTAGCATATTTCCGTCTGAAATTTTTTATCAAGCAAAATAATTATGTTCTGACGTTGGTTAAATTTTTCATATTCTTGTTTGCTTAAATTTGGATTATAATGGGGAAAAATGAGAAGTAAACAGTATTTTTGTGTCGAGATACGTATTAAATGGAATGGTCCAAATATTTTTTGCTTCTAAAATATCGTGGATTTTTTTTACCTACATCTTTTTGAAGTGGATGGTTTAAAACAACAATTTTGTTGGCTCCGCACCGTGTTCGTTTGAGCGCGTCTAATACCTACGCAAATATTGGCTATGTATTTGCTGCTGGTAAAGATGAAATGCTGCAAAGTGATTTAAAATAACTGACAGCGTCGTAGTTAAAATAAATTAACCATTTTAACTCGAAAAAAAAAAGAAGCAGACAGAACCTCCTTCTGAAAATTTCATCCCACGTCCATGGTAAATGAGGATTTTTAAACCAGCCACTTTATGGTGTATATTGTAGCATTTAAAAATTTTCTTATTCATTAAATAGAGAAATTTAATAATATATTCATTTCCATGCTTTATTTGGTTCATACTAAGGTATTGAAAACGTTAATCGTCAATATTTACATGGACTTAAGACCGGATTCTAATAATTCGTGAATTTATCTAGAAGTATTTTCCGAGCCTGTAATATACAGGGTGATTCATTAAGAATGTCCAATCTCGGAACTGTAGATTCTAGACCTCAAAATATGATGATTCTGCTCAACATGCCTTATGCAAATATTGCTAGTTTCAAAGTTTAAATTTAAATTTTGATTTTCGCAATATTTTTTTATGTTTTCACAATTTCCTTTTGAACTGCCAACCATTTTAAATGGACCTCTTCATTTAGATTTTCTTCAAGAACATTTTCACGAATTACTAGAGGATATACCTCCCGCTTTAAGACAAAATATGTGGTTTCTGCACGACGGAGCACCACCACATTATTCTTTACAAGTTCATCAATACTTAAACGAACAGTTTCCGCATCGATGGATTGGTCGTGGAAGTGAGTTTGCTTGGCCACCAAGAGGCACTGATTTCAATCCTTTGGATTTTTCAATTTGGTCGCAAATGAAGCATTAGTTTACAAAGAAAAAATTACTTCTCTTTCACAACTGCGACGGAAAATAGAAGAAGCCACGGATGTAATTAAAAATAATAGACAAGGATTATTTGATATTAAGAGATCTTTACGAAAGCGGATCATAAAGGTGGGCATTTTGAGCATTTGTTTTGAAGTTTTTTATTTTTGTTTACAAATTTGTTATTGTTACATATTAAAGGAATAATAACAAAATTTTGATGAAAAAATTAAAATTTAATGAACTTTTTAGAAGCAAATAACTCGATAACCGATTGAGTTACACGAATCAAAGAAGAGTAACTTTTTTTTGTAGAATTTAACGCTTTTTAATATTGTTTTATTATTTTAGTTGTAAGTTTAGCCCAAAAAAAGTTTACTTTGATTTAATTAACACAAACAAGTGTAACTAGCACCCTCTATTAGCAATGCTAAATTAGAGTGCAAATTATGATTCCTCATGCCAAAAAACGTAAAATTGCCAATTTTCAAAGCGACATTGTGAAAACATTATTGTTGAGCAGAATCATCATATTTTGAGGTCTAGAATCTACAGTTCAGAGATTGGACATTCTTAATGAATCAGCCTGTATAAACTAGTATTATTCATCAACATATAAAAAAAAATGCTTACCTTTTTGATTTCTTTGAACATATTAATAGCTATTTATGTAACTAGTTATTAAATGCATCATTTTGTGTAACGAGTGAAATTTTTGCGGACGAGCTCCCGCAAAATGACACGAGTTACACAAAAAAGCATTTCATAACGTGTTTCATACAAGATTTTATCTAGTTTTGACAAAAAGAAAATTTAATTTATTTTATGTATTTTTTAACAATTTTTAATTAATTTTTCTGATTTGAAAACAGCACTTTTTGATTCCTACAAGCTATGCAACCAATATTACACAAGACAATACTTTTATTTTATACATTAATTTCAGACTTTTCTTTATTATTTTACCATTAATATTAAATTAAAATCGAAAATAGCTAATAATGCATAAAATAATAAGTAAATTGTTCTAGTTGTTCTTATTGTTAGTAGTTCTCTTCAGTTCTAGTTGTTGTTATTTTTCTATAATATGACATTAAACTTTCTTCTTTTCTTTCTTTTCAAATTAGTTTTTCATCACCAGTTACATAATATTTTTCATTATGTAACTGGTTACGAAAAGTGTGACGTTTGCTAACGGAAGTCAGTTTTGAAAAATGTCACTTTATATATCAAAATTAGATAATTTAATGTATATAACTTGTTTGATATTGGCAAATGTCAGTGGTTGGAAGGTACGTTCACAAATGTAGTGTTTTGTCCTCTTGTTGAGTTCTATGATGCAGTTGCTGGAATGTCCATCAATACAAGGCCGAGTTGATGAACTGTGTCATTTTTCTTTTGTATATTTATCTTCACGGTTATGGAAGTAATTATGAAATGTCATCCACCAAGCTAGTTTCTTGTTTTTTTTTTAATTCGAATCTAAAACTGTAAATGGCATTGGGGCGGGAGTATACTCCAAAAAACTAGATGACAGCTGTGGCTACGCACTGGGAAACTACACCTCTGTATTTCTTGCAGTGCGCGAGAGAAAACAACAGGAGAGCTGCCGAAGGCAAGCAGATACATAGCATGTCAGATAGTCAGGCGGTACTTAAAGCAATCTCAGGACAGAAAGTGACCTTTAGACTAGTTTGGGATTGCATCGAAGAACTGAAGACGTTAGCCGAACGGAACAACGTCAAGTTGACCTGGGTACCAGGTCACCAGGGTATCGAGGGCAATGAAAAAGCTGACGAACTTGCAAAAAGAGGGTCAGAGTATACGCACCCTGATCCAGGACAGATTCTCGGTATACCGAAAACTATAGTACGAGGATCTGTAAAGACCTGGATCAGAGAGCAACATAAACATTTCTGGATAAACGTCCCAAGGCAAATGCATGGGAAAACCTTTATAAAAGAACCATGCCTGAAACGTACAGCGGAACTGCTAACACTGTGCAGAAATCAGCTGAGAATCATAACAGGTTTCATGACTGGTCATGCACCAGTAAAGGAACACCTGTACAAATTAAAACTATACAACGGAACCTTACATGCGGATTATACGGTAGGGAAACGGAGACAGTGAAACATATACTGTTTACATGCGAGACAAAAGACAGTTATTACTTGTCCAACCGCAAGGAAACGCTGAGCTATATAGCAAACACCCAGCTAAGAACTTGTACAAATTGGTGCATGGGACAAAGATGCTGGACTGGGTAAGTAGCTGGAAGGTTTAGATTCACAATTAGTCCCGGTAGGTGGAGCAATTGAATTCACAACTCCTAAATGGATGGGCCGATTTTGATAATATTTTTCATGTCTGTTTGAGTAAATAACGGAATGGTTTAGATTCACAATTAGTCACGGTAGGTGGTGCTGCAAGTGGGTTCATACAAAACAACTCCTACACGGATGGGCGGATTTGATGACATTTAGCATAGGAGTTTTTTTTGACACGGTCGTTTCAAAAAATGGGTAAAAAATTTGTTTGTCCGAAAAATTTAAAGAAAATTCAGGAAATAGTCAAAATTTTTATAATATGGTATTTTCACCTTCCTGAATGCTGAGACAGAACCTCTAATTTACAGTAGATCAGGTTTTTTAACAACACTAATTGCATAAAAATAAATATTCTACTATTTTAAATAAAATCCATTGGCGAATATTTCAAATAAGAATGTCTATAAGTGTCATACAACGCACTGTACTACGAACAACAGTCCCTCGAGACGCACAGTTAGAAAAAGCTTCGCTTAGATATTTGAACGTAAAATGTTTACTCTTTCCCATCAGCTAACAATGTAACTGAACTAAGTGGGATGTGAGGTTTTATAGCAAGTAATAACGACTGTTTCAGAATAAGATCGTTAAGAAGTTTTTAACCTTTCATTGGATGAATTTAATCACTGCTTGCTCTGCTGACATCGAACGTTCTTAAAGACATATAGGTATTCTTAGCTAATGTAGTGTCAAACAGTTTGACCTGTGGTCTATAATTAATCAAACTAGAAGATAAAATTAAATAAAAAACTGACTTCAACAAACAAAATTATCCAAAAAGCAAAAATAAAATTTTTATTCGTTTTTATTCATTCGAACAAAGTGGATCAGGTGGGATTTTTAGAGTATCCCATATCAGCATGAAATTGATTGTCGCTTCGGTAGGGCTATGTTGGGATGAACGCGGCCTTTATTGCATGAAAACGTCAAAAATAGTTATTTGTTTTACTGAGCATTAAATCTGCTTTTCTGCCGTGTGAAACATATAATTTTTTCTTCAAATTTGTTCCAATTCCACGCAAAATCGACTTTTTCATATTTAAATTGCGTTTCATTATCAATATCCAAATAACTAAATGACACTTAATGACACTTGGCAGGCTTAAAAGTTGTACTTTTTCTGCCTAGGCAGTAAAAGTGGACTTTTTCTACCTAGGCATTCTACCTAGGCATTCTACCTAGACTTGCGGTGCCTTTAAAACTGGGAACCCCAGTTGGCCGCCCACCCCTAAAGCCGCCACTGCCCACAATTTCCTCACCATGCCACTTATTATAGTAATTTTTAAATGGGACACTTTGTGGGTATTATTTTTCAAAAATATTAAGTTGAAAAGAGTTACCGTCTTGCTTGCCTAGCTTCTTTACAAAACTAGTGAAGTAATTGTTGATTCGAATTGTTCTACAAATAGTCGGAAACACCGGAAGGTGATGAATGGATTCCTTTATTATTTTTCAACGAACCGCGAGCGCTTTTCTGGGAAATGCATGAAAATGAAAGACATGCTACATTTGTTCCTTTTACTATCTCATGCATGAAATAGTGAGATTAAAACGTTGGTGAGGAAAATAATCAGACATAACCACAATGTTTAAAAGTGTTGAATGTTCTCATGCTTTTTTGTACAATGTTTATGATTTTTTATCATTTTTATTTAAATAATTTGAATAATAATTACCTAAAGTACAGATTATAAATATAATGAACAAAAAAATTACAGCAAGTTAGAAAATATATCTTTCTACTATCACCATCGAAAGTCGTCTTTTGTGCCTTGAAAAGCAACTGCAAAGTTGATGTTTTTCGCGAGCTGTCATAATTTGACATTATTGGCGCTCTAGGGCAGAAAGTAACTTTGGCGCACGCCTAATTTTATTTATAGATAAAAGAGAGTTAGTTAATTTTGGTGTGATAGTAGATGAGAAGTCAGTGGAAAGAAACTACATGAAACGTTGATTGGCTAATTTTGAAACATTGTGGTGGAAGATGAAATGAAGATTTAGATAACCACAATAGATCTGGAAACATCGCAGTGAATAGGCCCATAGACCACGTCTTCAAATCTAATATAAATCTTGGTTACGATTTGTTGAGAGGAAAGATCATTTTGCTTGGAGGTTTAGTATATCGGCATTATTCACAAAAAAAAAAGCCCAATTCATGTTTTCACGTAAAGAGGTATAGAGAAATAGTTATTTGTATGCCAAGGACTTAAAGTGGTACTTTGTTGGAAGAGTCTAGCAGCAGGCATTATGATATAACTTGTGATAGTAAGTGTATACAGTTGTGATATAAATAAACCAACATCCCAGTCACCCACATAGTTTTCCTACAAGTTGCGAGTGCTGCCACCGGACCAGGGGAATCCACATGGTAAAGTGGAACGCTCAACATTACAGTGCAAACAGTTACATCTAGGAAGTTGTTAAAGCTGTCTACCCCAGAGCATCCAGATAGTGTTTTGTAGTACGGAACTGTCACTTTCAGCACATAGAACTTACAAAACGTATCTTTCGATAAATTGATATGAATAATGGATACATAAAGAGCTAGTTTCTGAAGTAGTCGTCAAAAAAGAATTTTGTTTTTGTATCCTTTGGTTTTCTAATGTCTAACTCAATAGATAACTATCTTAATTCAGCTTTTGTTAAAACTTCAGCTTCTATTAAAGTCCCAATCAAACTTTTTTTTAAAACTCAAAGTTTCTTGGAATTTATATAAAGCTGTTAAGAAGTTCGTAAAAGTTGTTTGTTTGTCAATTTACATATTTAATGTAATTTTGTAGGATAATCGTATTAATTTGAGTCCTGTTAAAGTGCAGTTAGTATATTAGGAAATTAATGCTACCGCCAGTGAAAAAGGCACTATTTTAATGAAATGTTTTAATATGTTTATAAAATTTTAACAGTAATGATTGAAAGTGTAGAACCATAATATTTTTGATAATAAAATAATGAAACATCCAACCGTATTATCTAACAGCAATTCCTTGCTGTGAAATCTGTTTATTTTCTATTTAATCGGATTGTGTAAGTGGGGCTTAAGACCTCGAATAACAGTTACAGTAAATACCTAATGTAAACCCTTCAGCCGGTTCGTATTAGGTTGCTAGTTTAGAAAGTCAACTATGAATACACTTTTATTCTATTTCTTCGCTTGATGAATAATAAAGATAATTAGCAAACTGGAAACGAACTTTTTTCAAACACCTAACTAAGTCTTGGCTGTAGCTTTGTTCCGACACGTTGTAAGTCAGCAAAAGTTTAAAGAAACTTTTGAAAAATACATTAATATTTAAGCAGATGAATACGTTTTCTCCTTCATGGAGTTTAGAAGGTTTTCGGTAGAAGATTCCAACGTAATTTTGGAATTTTAAATGAAAATAGGTCTGGACAAAGTTAGACCTCAAATCAAATGAAGGGATTTGAAAGGGACTAAGACTATTATCAGATTGACAATTAAAGATAACTTTATGTTCAAGTGACCATAGAGATGGTTCTAAAAACGAACCGTTTGTTGTGGTAAAAAGTAGATTTGTTCATTCAGTCGATCGGGTTGTGCCTAGGCACTTGAACTGACTGGATTATAGGTATCTAGGCAAGCTTCAAGGGCCAATCTAGTAACTGTGGATTTTTGAGATTCCTTAGAGTAATTTCATCCGGATACAAAAATATTATTAGGAAAGAAACTAAAATATACTGATTATCACAATTTAAGTGATAGACTTCATATAATAGCCTTCTTGGTGTGCGTCATCGTTTGTGACGTATATCCGGGTTTTGGGTATGTCGTTTATTTTATTTGCTATTTTGATATACAGCTAACTTTGAATTTGATAAATAAAATGATCAGGATCGTATTCAGCGAAATTCGAAAAGGCTATGAAATTAAAAATACTTGGGATATGAAAACACTGCAAAATAAAACAAATTGTATATTCAATTTACATATTAGAATAATTTTACATTAGTAAATATAGTCCTGCAAAAGAAGTATATTCTCTGTGTTATACTGTTTAGTGTTAGGCTCTTAATTCCATAAAATATTTTGATCCAAAACTTTCAAAAACATGTATTAATTGTCACGGAAAATGAGAAGGAATGAAATCGGTTAGGTAAAAGATGGTAAAAAGTGGATTGCAAGATTTGATCTAGACAAACAGAGAAGTGAAGTTAAATAAAAGTGCGTAAAAATGGTTCACTCATTGGACTAATTAAAAATGTCCGATGCAAAGAAAACATTTTTCTACATACCTTCACTAAACATTCTGTATATACGCGTCCTAATGGCATACTCGTGTTTCTCTCGGATTGTGGGACCCTTCGACATTTTGACAGACTTAATTACTCATTTTAGTGGTATATTTTGAATCACTGTGAATGCCAAATTTGCTACAGCTGGCAAGGATATTCCCAATGCATCCGAAACGCGCTGAAACACAATAGATAAAAATAAAATATTTAAACAATCCTAATGAAATATGATTCACTTGATTTATATCAATTTACTTATTGTTATATAAAAAATACTTACTTGGATCACTGAAGTTAAAGGTATCAATGGTTCACCAGCTTCTTTTTCTAACTGAAAATATTTGATAACTTTCAAAATAAGATGCTGCTCTTTTTCCGTGTATCTAGGTATATTTTTGTATTATTTAAATAAATAAAACACTAACAATAAGATTAATATTTACTTTTCATAAATAATAATTGATCGTAAACAACAAAGTACAGACCTGACGAGAACTGTCAGTGGGACATTAGAAAAAGACGTAAGGTACATTGCTGCTACGAAGGGAATGTCTGCATCGTATTTTGAACGATATAAATTCGCCCGATTGATAGGTCGCGCTTGCACGTAAAGTAAACATCAACCAATCAAATTTTTCTGTCAAAGATTAGGGTTAACGTTTGTAATACGTTTAAACAGTTCATTATTGTGATATTTTGATTAGTATTAATCACAGACCTGCCTTTTTTTTCCAATTTTTCCTACGTAATGTGTTAGAAGGACATTAACAATCAATGACGCACACCAAAAAGGCTATTATACAGTGTGACCCATTTTGTTTGGAAGCACCCCTATAAAATCCGCATTTTTCAACCGATTTTGATTAAGTCTGCTAGTGGCACTTCGTCAATCACTGCGGATAACTCACCTTCCAAGAATTCCATGAAGTTATTGGCATTCATGTTACCCTCAAAAAAGAATGGACCTAAAAAACAACTTTTTCCAAATTCATGTAGTGATAACTTTGTTGTTAATAAAACTTTTTTTATAAAATTTTTATAGTTTACATTTGTGATGATTCCGAATCCAGTGGTGTAGTCATATTTGAGAAAAAAAAATGCCTAATATACTTTCGTCTTTTTTGGCAAAGAAAAATTAACATAGAGGGCCTTGAAAATAGCTATTATGGTATGAAAATTTGTGCTCAAATACTGTTTTTGATACTGAATCTAACAAAAAAGACTTAATCAAAATCGGTTGAAAAATGCGGATTTTATAGGGGTGCTTCCAAACAAAATGGGTCACACTGTATGAACGTTATAACACCTTTTTTAAAATAAAAATCTTTTTAGCTATAATTATTTATTCCATTTTGAACCAAGTTAATAATTTCACACACATACCTAACCAACGACAGAGCTACCAAGAGACTGTTCATTTAAGAGAATATTGTTACAAGTAACAACGAGAACTACTCGTGCCCTAATGAAGCAAACATTTGCCCAACCGGAGGCTTTGTGAAAACAACATAAACTGATGTTTATCCGGTGGCTCAAGCTCGTCTCTGAATCCAGAAAATATCTGCTACAAGTATATTGTAGCGAGCGAAGTCTTATTTTATGTAAATTTTCGATTGTTTAATGATGAATTTGTACAAGAATAGGGATTATATTTAAATCGTTTATATCCAATAAAGTTAACCAAAAAAGATCACAATACGGTGCGGATATGAAGTTGTGAAGTCTAGGAAACACTTAAATATGTTATTATTTTTTGATAATTTTCATTAATTAATCGTTTTATCCAAAATTCAAAAATTTAAACAAATTCGAATTCCGCCTTTCAAACCCTTTTCAATGAAGTATCTCACGACTCCCCTTGCTGTTTAAAAAATCTGTGGGGGTAGATGTCAAGTGTAGAGGGTAGAAGGGGTGACCATTTCTTGTATTTTATAAAAGACCGATTAAAATAAAAATTTAGTTCGAAAATTTTTCATACAAAAATCAACCACATAAGTACTAAAAATACCACGTAGTACTGGATTCTACCATGGGGGCGCTGAACCAATCTTTTTCTTAAGCCCGTTCAGTGCTTTTTTTCAATTTCTGCAAATAAATTTTATCATAAAACTGAGTTTCTTGAAAAAAGTTTCCATATAAAGGTTCTTTTAATTTTCGAAGCATGCTGTGGTTACGTAAAATGGGGTAGAACTGATCGTATTTAAAATATTCATGCGTCAAAAGTTGCTGTGACAATTTAGTGGTAATTAAATTTTTACAGGTAAAACATCAATTTTCACCCTCCTAAATGGGTCTGCTCATGAAATGTAATCATTTTTTGTGCGTAATTTCATATCTAATAAAATAATCTCTGTAGGTATTTAGCATGCGAAAATACAACTCTTTAATGTGGATAATTTGATTGAAATATAGTCTTGTCAAAAAGGCAAAAATTTGAGAAATTTGTATAATTTCACTCATATTGTATACAAGATAGGAATGGTAGGTGTGAGGGAGTGTTTGTTTGTTAAAGACATAAAGAATAATGATAAGTACGAGGGTTGCTGTTTATATTTTGAGCCTTGACTTACCAAGTGTTTACAGGCGCCATCTGATGTTTCCAATTGAGAGTTTGATCTTTTTAACCATAACCTTCTTCAGAACTTTTTGTCATTTAAGAATAACTTGTGTTATCTACAGCGACTTGAAAATTTTGTCTCAGCGAAAAAATGGAATTAACTCGTGAACATTTTCGTGCGATGATTTTTTACGACTTTCGACGTGGCTTATCAAGACAAGAGTGCATCGATCAACTCACTTCGACTTTTGGTGATGAAGCCCCATTCTCGACCACTGTTAAACGCTGGTATAACGAATTTAATCGTGGCCGCAGTTCGCTCGGGGACCAAAGTCGTGAAGGTCGTCCAAAATCAGTTGTTCTGCCACAAAACATCGATGCTGTGCACGAACTGATAAAGCAAGATCGACATGTGACATATCGCGAGATAGAGGCATCTTTGGGCATTAGTATGACAAGATATTGCATGAACATTTAGCTGTTAAAAAGATTTGTTCGCGTTGGATCCCGCATAGTTTGACAAAAGCTCAAAAGGATGCTCGTGTCAATTGGTGCAAAGAAATGCTCAAGAAATACAATCGCGGCGCATCAAAAGCTGTGTATAACATCTACACAGGTGACGAATCTTGGATCTATGCATATGAGCCCGAAACAAAACAGCAATCCACTGTATTGGTCTTCCAAGACGAACCCAATCCGACAAAAGTGGTTCGTGCGCGAAGCACCTCGAAGCAAACGATCGCCTGTTTCTGCGGAATAACTGGACATGTGGCAGTCGTACCGTTAGAGCAACGTAGAACGGTGAATTCTGAATAGTACACAACCATTTGTTTGCCAGAAGTGCTTTGTGAAATACGAAAAAACAACCGGCAACGAAGGATCGTTTTTCATCATGACAATGCCAGTTCTCACACATCGGCTAAAACAACCACTTATTTGACTGGCCAAAACGTCGAATTGATGGGTCATCCTCCATACAGCCCTGATTTGGCACCCTTTTTATTTCCGCATATCAAGAATAAATTACGTGACCAACGTTTTTCGGCGCCTGAAGAAGCTGTTGATGCATTCACAAACCATGTTTTGGAGGTACTTCAATCGGAATGGAAAAAGTGTTACGAAAATTGGTTCGAGCACATGCAAAAGTGTATTGATCATCATGGAGAATACTTCGAAAAACAATAAAGCCATTTTTAATAATAAATTACTGTCTTTTCATTATTAGGCTCAAAATATAAATAGTAGCCTATGTAGCCTACTTTATCTCTGATGATGAGGGAAAAAGTACCCTGGGTCAGTACGTGCTACTAGGAAGGTGAGCTATACAACCGCAGGCTAAAAACCAAAATCAAACTGGAGGACTGGAGAGAAAAGAGAAAAACGACGATAGAGCGTTGATTGGGTACTTTAAAATCTCCTATCACGATCCGAGCGTCGTCGCTAGTTAGACGGTTGTGGATGATAAAAACGTTTTTCCTTGAAAGCCCGCTTCTTGAAAATAAACTAGGGCAACAAGCACAAGTATTTAGTGAGGAAAATAAGTGAAATTGTATACTTAATCAATTGTGGTTCTCACTTGCAATTGTGTTATAATGCAACAGGTCTAGCCGACCCATAAAACATCATAGAAACTCAAAGTGTATTCAAGGCTCACGATTGGATGGAATTGCTCTGCTACCAGAAGTTTAGTACAAATATACCACTAAACCACTAATAGGCCAATCGATAGGGGTCACAACTACAAGTAATTAGCAATACGGCTGAAAATGAATAAAAAAACTTTTTTTTTAGAAATTCTTTAATATTTCGCGCTGGGAGGAAAGTAGAGAAAAATAAAAAACACCACCGTGTAGGGGAAGTGTTTTGCAATAAAAAAGGTCTCCTGCATTTTTTTCGACCGAGCAATGGTTTGTCCGGAAAAAATTCGCTAAACTAAGTATTATTCCGCATCCGCCTAGAAATGTTGGGGAAACTTCTAAGATCAAGAATATATAATCACAAAATTAATTAATTTACATACATTTTTGGATTCAATGATTTTTTGTATTATAAGCGAAAATAGCAATTTTTATAGATTCGGGTAGGAACCTTCTTTATTTTTTCAAAATAAAATTTGATACTCGTGTAATATAAAGATGAATATTCAAAGAACAGAATGTATATAGTGAAAAGGTATAAAAGTATCCAGGTATAAAGTATTTTATAAATGAAAACAGGTATAATAATGCACAAGATGCAGATGATTAATTTATAATTTTAAGATATAATTTTTGGAATACCTTTCTCCAATAAAAATATGTAAAAATTAATTCATTACCTTTTATTTATTATTTACAGCCTTGACTCTTACCAAAAATAGAAAAAAATTCTGATTAAATATTTGTTTTTTTTCGCGATTCAGAAAGTAGGTCTTCCGCAGTGCAGCAGAGTCGCGCGGATGCGGAACACATACTTAGTTTAGCGAATTTTTTCTGGACAAACCATTGCTCGGACGAAAAGAACGCAACAGACCATTTTTATTGAAAAACACTTCCCCTACACGGTGGTGTTTTTTATTTTTCTCTACCTTCCTCCCAACGCGAAATATTAAAGAATTTCGAAAAAAAAAGTTTTTTATTTTTTTTTATTTGTGAAATCGATAGACTTTTTTTTATATTAATCTACATACTTTAAGGTACTTATAAAAAAAAATCAGCCGTATTGCTAATTACTTGTACTTTTGGTCTAAAATTTCCCCTACCGACTGGCCTATAATTCATTTGCATAGTTCGTGCTTCTTATAATCTGTAGCAACATCGAACTGATATTGTATTTATTATATAATGTGCTAGTATTTTAAAAAAGGCCCTGTATGTTGGTTTTTAAATTCAGGATCTACGATTAATTTGTCTTAACATTGATTAATGAGTGGAAAGTTTTTCTGATCAATTTTAGTGAGTTATCCAACTTCTTCCGGTTATATTTGATGACATGTTACTAAAACAAGATACTTTTGTGTGCCATTGGAACTCCGGAAGTTTCTAGTTCCATTCTTGTGCCCTCTATTGACTGTCCTAACCAATTAAATTTGTACAAAAGAGAATTTTTTCCTATTTATTAGCTTTGCTTCATCACTTGAAATTTCCTTTATATTATTAATTCCGGAATGATAAGTTATAAACTTTCTTTGAAAAATGCATACAGTGTGGATCATCTTTTGTCGACACAATTGCGAAAAGACCGAACTGGATCCTCTTATTAATTAAAATTCTCTCCAAAAAAGCCTCATACGAAGTATTTTTTATTTTATTCAGACGTGAAAATGACAACCTAAAAATTCACGATCTCATTTTCATCCTGTAATATATTTTTAAAGGATTTACGATGCTGAAAAACATGAAAGTTTATATTAATAGCCGGTCATATAAATATAGTTCCAATGAAGGAAATTAAACTTGGGTGAGTTCAATAAGGGCTATGAAATTTACGACGGGAATAAAATTTTTATAACGTATATACGATAGCATGTTTCAGGGATGTTACATTTCATTACATTCTTTCTGTTAAAATATAAACAAAAAATTTTTTTTTCAACCATTACTTTTTTACGTCGACCTTTGAAATTTGATGTGATTTTTATAAATACAACCGATTTTAGTATCCAATACGGCGGAAAAACGCATAGTTGCCACTGTTTATACTATTTCTTGGAAAAAAGTAATTTTTTCTTTAGTGGCAAATACATTTATAATTATGGGCCAACACTGGATAACCCAGCCTTGGCCATTTATTGGGAATCAAAGCCTGGACCAAGAGTATTTGACCCAGCCTTTGCCATGTCTAGGATTATCCGAGCTTGGGCCAAGACTAGGTAACCCAGCCTTGGCCATTCGTTGGGGACACAAGCTTGTACCAAGACTGTTTGACTCAGCCTTAACCATGCCAATAGCTACCCAAGCTTGGGCCAAGACTGGATAATCCAACCGTGGCCATTTAATGGGGACCCATCTAGCTTGGACCGTTCGGTTACATATGGCGTGATTCTAGTAATTTCGTTCAACGCCCCATCGCCAGCTATACTTGTTTTCATTATTTGACAGGTCAATCTGAGCTTCAGTTATCCACTAACATCTTTTATTATTTATTACTACTTAAAGTAGCCATGTCTGCTGCGTATCCTAGAGTTCAAAGGTGGCATGCGTTAAACAAAGCAGAAAAAGTTTTAAATAAAAAAAACTAATACAGTTGTTAATCAGCAAAGTTTAAATAATCCGAAAGCAAACATCAGTTTTGTGAATGTGAGGTTAACGATCTTAGTAGCATAGACTCGTGTAATCTACAAGCGTTTAATAATAATTTGGATAAAGATAATAATGATGATTCTATCAGTACAAGTGATAATGATTCTGACATTAGTAGTGATAACGATTCAAAAAGTAGTAGCAGTGATTGTTTGAAAAATAGTAATGATGACCAGCTTCCAGATGATGCTTGATATAGTTTTTCACAGCATAATAGTAAATAAGTGACAACGAAAAAGTCATTAAGTGAAACATCCCACTGTTTAGTTAATGAAAAATACTCGGCATGGGAATTAGGCATGGTCCAGTCTTGGCATTTAAGCATTACCCAGTCTTGGCAACAGAACCTGGCCCATGGTTATCACTTCAGACTTCTACCAAGACCGGACCAAGCCTGGCTTACAAGCATAGTTCTACATATTTGGGCCAAGCTTGGCCCCGTGGTACTTTTCTCTATGGGAAGTTCCGAAGATTGACCAAGGAACTTCTGCTTGGAATACCTTATTACTATTAAATATAATATTCGATATTATAGGTTTGTTCGTAGAGAGGAATTTCTAATCGATAGAAAATTTCTCAAACTCTTACATTCCGTTTGTAATTCGTTGTAAATTGATTGGCAGTTTTTGTTCTACGAACGGGTGGAAAATGTTGACAGTAGAGAGTTGATAGTTGACGCACAACATTCAATCTTTAATATCTACTCCTATTCACTTGATTGAATAACTTTAAATTGAATTTATAGTCGACATTTTAGGTATGTTTGTAGTTTTCAAACCTAAGTTATAGGGTGTCCAGAAACTCTCCTGCCAAACGGAAACTATATAGTTACTAGAGGTGATTTTAAGTCGATTTAGTTCAAATTACCTTAATCCGAAAATGCTTCCTAAGAGAGCTACAGCCCTTTGAAGAAGACGTCCTCATATGAGTTTTCTTCAAATTATTCAAAAATACCGTTACTTAAAATATTCAAACTTGGTATAATCAATAAACAGTTACAAACCAGTCGTTCGCTGTAAATAATTTTTTTTCAGATCCATCACAAGCGTGTCAGTCGGGGGGACCAACAGGTATTTTTATTAAAAAAATTTTATTTTCAAGTTTTTTATGTATCCGACACCAAATTTGGAAAATTCAAGATAATTTTCATAAAAAAAGTTCTCAAATAGATATCATGAACCGTTTTCGAGAAAAATAAATTTAAACTTTTTGTGTTTCTTACATAAAACCATGTGGGATTATAAAATTGTATTTGTAATATCAAATTGGCTTTGAAAAATCAACAAATTGTACAGATACAACAACAAAAGTCGTAATTATTAAGTTGCTTACATTGTTTTGGAAATTTTGAATTAATTTTATTTCGTAAGGGTATAAAACAACAATCAACATTAAAAAAAAACAAAGTTAGAGATAATTTTACCAACAGAAATAAGAGAATTAATTTTATAACAGATGCTCCACATGACTACCATTTGTCTCAATACACAAATTTATTCTTTTCTCTAAAGATCGTCTAATTTTTGCAAAAATTTCTGCATTATTTCTAATTTCATTACAAGCGTTTTGAATTCTTTGCCACAGACTTTTTTTTTTAGATTTTAAATAACCCCAAATACAAAAATCACAGGGGTTTAAATCTGGAGATCTTGGGGGCCAATTAACTGGACCACCTCTTCCAATCCATTTATCATGATAGTTATTGTCGAGATATTGACGAACCTCTCTAATACAATGAGCAGGGCAGCCGTCAGGAAATTAAGATATTCTTGTCCTGTTAAACGGCTAGGAAGCTCTACGGGTCCCAGAAGCTGATTACCGATTACACCTGTTGCATGAGGATTATCACCAATGTAGGCATAATGATGGTGCATTATGTAAATTAAAAATTCTGTCTCTGGTAAACGTAGATTCATCGCAAAATAAAATATTGGAAAATAAATTAGGATCTTGTTTTTTTTTGTTCCGCAACCAGTTTGAAAAATCTATGCGGGCAGGGAAATCACCATCTACCAAGGCATGAACTTTTTGAAAATGGAAAGGATGAAGGTTTTCTTTATGAATAATATTCCATATGGAAGACTTGGGAATGCCAGGATACATAGCAGCGAGTCTTCTGGTGCTAATCTCAGGATTATTTTCGATTTCAATCAAAATATCGTCTTCATATTCCATTCACGAGTTTACAGCAAAAATGTATGTGTACAAATTAAACAATATACTATACACTAACAAACAATGTAACAATAAAAAATCTATAACATTAATAAATATAAACAAGAGATCCTAAAAGACAATAATTACCCATTGACAATAAATGACCATAGCATTATAATATTCCACACATATTCACAAATTTTCCTGGCTTCAACTATTCTGATATTTTTTAGTAAAGAAGATGCTGCAATTTTTCCTTTTTTAATCCGGTTTGATGCGGAAAAAATCTTTGTATTATTTATGTAAGAGGTTGTCTTATTAATTTTGCATATCGAGCTGGAAAAAACAGTAAATAACTTCACGAAGCGAAATATTTTTTTGAATCCTCTTGAGTCAATTCTGGAAGCAGTTGTTTTACATTTAAAAAAGCTTTTTTGGAGGCATTGACTGCATCTTATGGGGTTTGAAAGGCAGTTCTTTCGTAAATTCTAGCAAATTAAAAATGTCGTTAGGAATTAGGTCGGGAATCTATGGAGGATGTTCCAACAATTTTTCGAGCTGTGTGAGAACTTGCATTGTTTTGGTTGAGGATATTCTGAATGCCATTTCTGGAATTTTTGTATTTTATGTTAATTTAATACCTTTAGATACACCAAATTGCGTGAACTGGTTCCACTGTGACTTTTTATTGAGTTGTGTGTTTTTTGGGGTTATGAAATTTATTAATTGACCATCTACTGCAGCCTGTTCTTGATATATTCTCGTTGAATTTCACGCAGCAATATTTTGAATGTCAAAACTGACTCATTTTTTCATTAGTGGGTCATAATAATAAACAATGACTTAGTAGCATGCTGTTGATAGCCTCTTACTACTCTATTTCAGCCAATTAAAATCATAGAAAAAATGGTCAGATGACTCATTACAATAAAACAGATCTCTGTCTTTTATGGTAATATTTTAATTAGCGACTGGTTATTGAAGTTTTTCTGTTTTCAAATAAACCCACTCCAAGAATAAACATTGTTTCCAAGTGGTAGTCGTCCAGAAGTTTTTACAAGGATGCGGTTTTGTATACAGATCAGACAAAAGGTCATAATAAAAATAAGCAGAAATAGCTTGTCCGTATTCGAGACTCTTGGCACTTACTTGTCGCGTATGTAAATGTTTGGTTTATTTATCTCCGGATCTATTGGTTTTTCCCAGTGTGAAATCCCTCAGAAATATTCGCGACGGAAACAGAAACTGAGGAAATTCTAACACAGTATATGGGGAAAAGCAATTTTACTTCAATGCTATCTCTAAAACGAGGGGTTTTTTTTCGGCATAAAACTAAGTAAACATTTTTTTCATATTTTGAGCAGTTTGTTTCGATGTTGACAAATTTTAGAACGTTTGTGAGCATTTTCTTATTAATGATAAAATAGGAATAAAATAACAATTTTTTTTCCAATATATATAACGCCGACGTATATACATTTTGAATAAAAGTCACAAATTTTATTTTAAAATGTGAATAATTCGTGAACAAAAATAATATTAAAGGGGTCCGCGGGAGCCGCGTGACAAGAGCGCTCATCTTAATAGCTATTTATGATATTAGTGTTGATTGTAACATTTTATTTTGTGAGTGAAAAAGTTAGAGAAACGGGCGAAGCGAGTGGAGCAGTTTCTGACCATGCTAGATGACGCTGAATCACTTAGTTACCAACAAACAATATTGTTTATTTACAACCATATAAAGTTGAGAAGTGTCACCTTACACACCTCTACTTCCCGCCCTCACTTCCCGCCCTCATTTCCCGCCCTCATTTCATCTATTCTAGATAAATAGTTTTTATATTTAAAAAAATAACATATTTTCTTACAAATTTTATAATACCTATTTAATGGCAAACAATAAAAAACAACAATGAACTAAAATACAACAAACTACTTATTGATATTAATCTGACATTTACTCATATTGGTGACAATTGTATACCCTGTAGTCACGGTAACAATATAAATCTTCTTGATTATTCTGAGAAAACCGCGTTTTTGGTAATTTGTCGTTAAATGTAATATTTTAGGAATGTTCAGAACGAAACAGAGATTTATTAATTTTGATCGAAATATGATGGTTGTAAATAAAATAGTATACAAACCTCGGTAGGAAGATTTATTCCTGTCTCGAGATCATAGTTAACTAACTGATCTCACGACAGGAATGAATCACTTCCCACCTCGGTGTGTAATATACTATTACATTTCACGCTTTTTATTAAAAGTTCTTGCTGGAGTTTAATATTCATCTCGCAGTATTAAGGGATGATATTGATGAATCGTGTATTCCTGATGATATTGAAGAGGCTGCAAAAAGACCGACTTTTGGATTATTACCGAAAAAATCGGCTCAGCAGTATGATATTGCATATTCTCATTTTCTCAATACGTGTAAAATGAAAAAAGTTGAAGGAAACTTCAGTGAATCCGTCTTTTTGGCATATCTAGAAGAGAAATCAAAAATATGGAACGCGTCAACTTTGTGGAGAAAGTTTTCTATGATAAAATCGAGTGCGCTAGTTAAAAATGGGGTTGATGTAAGCAAATATTTCAAGGTAATAGCATTCTTAAAGAGGAAAAATGATGGTTATAGTCTCAAAAAATCAAAAACACTTACGTTTGAACAAGTTCAGAAGTTTATAGATGAGGCGCCAGATGAAACATACTTGATGGTAAAAGTTGCTACTATTTTCGGAATATATGGAGCCTGCCGACGTGAAGAGTTTTGCCATTTATTAATAGATGATATTAAATTAATAGATAAATCATTGATTGATCAAATTCCAAAAACTAAAACGAAAATAAGTACGCCCCTCTGCTATTATTCATGGCCTTTTTCTTCTGAAATACTCAAATTATAAATGCACTGCGAACCCAGTTGGTATAAATACGTTTTTTTAAAATGCCCTCATAGGTTGCTGAGTTTTTGAATCTACCGGATCCAAAGGAATATACAGGTCACTGTTATAGAAGTCTTCTGCTTATTTGCTGGCAGACTCGGGAGCAAATATAACGGAGATAAAAAAGCACGGAGGATGGAAGTCTACAAAAGTAGCTGAGGGTTACATCGATTAATCTATTATTCATGGAAAGGCAATTGCTGAAAGAATTATGCAGTCTGCAAGCTGCATCAGCGATACATACACTTTATTTCATGAACTGGCTAATGCTGATGTAATTGGCAATTCGGCTAGTTCAAAAATGCAAGGTATTAATATCAGCAGTTCTTCGAATTGTACTATTAATGTTAATACATTGTAATACTATAATATTGAAAGTTCCATTAAAAATTGAATCATTATGTCTCGTTTACTTCTATTCGGTTAAAAAAAATTTCATGAAGATGTCTCTTTTAACACTATAGTTTGTAACTTATAAATATCAACCCACGTGACTTCTGTCATAACTGGACTATGTTGCCAAGCTCTTGAAATAGTATGAGAATCTAGTAAATGTCAAATGAAGTTATCAAATATTCTTCTTTTTATTTGGCTATAGGTTAGGTTTAGTTTTTGATAGTTACTGTATATAAGCAAACTTGAACCTATTTCTGTATAAAACTTTTATTTGTATGTTAAAAGTATAGCACTAAGTAAGAAATTATTATTTTAAAACCTATTGAGCCTAAAAAGGTATGTATGAAATATTCAAGATTCTTTTTAATAAAAACAAATTCATATTGTGGTTTATATTTCTTGGAAATCCACAGTGTGGATGTGTGTCATATTTCAGGAAACTATGATAAGGAACATTCTACATTAAATAATTGTTCTTCCTCCAATTGCAACATTTCTAAAGTGAAATGGATTATCTGTAAATAAATTGTGCAAATATAATTGCTAAGTATTATGAATAGTGTAACCGAATACAATAAATACAGTTGATTGAGTATAATATTAAACTCATACTTACTTGCTTCATACATGCTGTAAATAGTCAGGAATAGATGAATAGTAAATACATCAACTATTCCAGTGTTATTAAGTTTCATTTATACGTTAACTTTGACAACTCATCACTGCAGCTTGTGAAAATTTACTCAGTTTTTCGAAGTTTTTTATAACAAGGAGATGAAATAATCGAAAAATTGAATGATCAATATTAAACTGTCACAACATAACCTTAAAAATGCCAAGACGTCAACTGTACCAGATAAACCATTTTAATCGCGGCAATAGCGCGCATTTTTGTCAACATATAAAGTTTTTAGTACGACTAATGTTAGTTTGAGTTTAATAATTAAGTAACCCACGAGTTGTATTACATATGATAAATTTCAATATTTATTAGGATTAAGGCTGTAAAACATACTGATTGACAGCAGCAAAATAATGACATAATACAAGCGAACGTCTCTTTTTTGGCACTTTGATCACGTGGGTTGATATTTATAAGTTACGAACTATAGTGTTAAAAGTATTTTACTTTTAACACGCTACTTTGTAAACGTCTTCTTTTAAAACGTTTGACAGGCATTAAAAATGTCACTTTTAATGGCAGTTGTGCAAAAAATCCTTTTTTTCTACTGCATATTAATAGCTCAAACTTTCCCAAAAACTTCTTCGATTTCTTAATTTTAATACTGCGTATTCAGTAATAAACAATTAAAATATTTCTCGATCAAATGTAAAATGCTTTGGAGATTTCGTGCAAGTTTCATTGTAAAACCGTTTTTTTTTCGCATTTTCGGTTCAAAAGTAAATTTTAACTATGTTTAGACAACCCTCGTATATCTAAATAGTAAAAATATCAAATTCTAATCATAATTTCAATAATATATGATCCAAATATTTGTATTAAAGTGTTTATTTAATTGGAATACATTCAGGTCGACACAATACAAAAGGTTTTTACTGAATAATTTCGATCTACTTTTTGATCAAACCATTATGTCAATTCAAATAATAATAATTTATTAAATCTTTTCACCGGAAAACCCGAACTAAAACAAATCAATCGTATTTTATCCTGGTACTGTCCTAGTTCTTATATCGACAAAAATTCCTCACTTCCTTGTTTCGGAAAGAAAAAATTAGGTGACATGCAATATTTATTGACGTTCTATGGCTAAATCTGTGTTTGAGCTGCTGTGTGTAATAAAGTTGATTCATAAATCTTTCAACGGCGATTAGTTCGAATGGGGGGTGAATCGATATCGGTCCATTAATCGACTTTAAGCTCAAGGATATTAAAAGAAATCACATCCTTGCAGTATATAAGTCAGTTAATATCAAACAACTACGTTCACTTTCTTTTATATTTTGCATATACCAGGTGTCCCAGACTAATTTATTCCTCTTAAACTAATAGATATTTTCGAATGGGAACAAAACTGATTTGTTCCATTTCTAATACACTTTAATATGGCGTAGAAAAAATCATCCCCTAGTTACAACCCTTAACTTCAAACTTTTTAATAGCACCCTGTACATTTTTTATAATTTTGGATGTGGTTTTCCATCGTCCATTCAACAAATTTTCCAAAAATAAAATGGGTTCGTAAATAATCAAGAAAATACCAGTTTATTTTTTATTTTTATTAAATTAATTAAAAAAGCCTTAAAGCTTAAAGGAGCAATGAAAATTATAATAATAAAAATAATATTGATAAAATTACTTGAAAAAATGAATAAAAATAACAATTAACAAATTAATATTACTTACATCAGATGTTCGATTTGTAGTCCACCTGCTGCAACACACATTTCGAATAAATAATATTAATTTGTTGATTGCTATTTTTATTTATTTTTTTCATGTTATTTTTATTACATTTATTTTTTTTCTTGATTAATTTAACAAAAGTAAACTGATATTTTCTTGGTTATTTACGAACCCATTTTATTTTTGGAAAATTTGTTGAATAGACGATAGAAAACCACATCCGAAATTGTAAAAAATGTACAGGGCGCTATTAAAAAGTTTGACTGTAACTTACGGATGAATATTTAGGGGATGATGTTTTCTACGCCATATTAAAGTGTATTAGGAATTAAACAGATCAGTTTTTGTCCCATTTGAGAATATCTATTCGTTTAAAGAGATATAGCCTGAATAAATTAGTCTGGGAGAACCGCTAGAGCTAGAAAAAAAACAGTGGATAACTTTTAAATATTATTGTTTTGGAACCAATTCTTAAAGAATTGCTAGGTCTTAGGTCGGGACTGTATGGAGGATAGTCCAAAAATAAGATAGTTTCTTGATATAAAAACTCAGCTGTGTGTGGACTTGAATTGTCTTGGAGGAGGATCATTGGTCGTTGGAGGTTGGTTCTTCGAAGCTCAGCAAACAATTTGATTTTGCAGAGGAATTGTTGCTACATGACCCGCTTTTCAGACAAGTGTCGCCACCTTTTTGGAAACGCTTCAAGAGTGGATAACTGTTTTTGACACCAATTGACTCTAAGTGCTTTTTCTTCTCCCGTCAACAAATGCGGTATCCAACGATAACAACAGATTATACTTCATATAAAATTTTTTGAATTGAGCTCTTTGAAATCTCCGATCACGGTATATGATCTGCTTTAATCAGCTTACTTACAGCATCGATTTTTTCCTAGGTGACTGCAGTTGTTGTTGGTGGACCTATTCCTGGATCGTCGACGTTTAAATTCCTCATTCCTACGAGAAATTGTCGACTGTAGTGGTGCTTCATTGCTTTCTCGGCGTAAATCCATTGTTCTACCCCCTCATTAACTTTAAAAATCCACTTTAGATACAGCCAACAATGTTGTTTTATGCAAACCTCTTTTTCCATCATTTAAATTATTTGTAGTGAACCAGGAATATTTTTCTTGCATCAAAACTATCACATACTTCAAATAAGTAAAAACAAACATCTACACTTTGAGCTGTTTACCCTGAGAAGTTAAAGAGGAACCGTTTTAGAGTAATCATCATATATTTCCACAAAATCCATTTCAACTGGTCTATATAATACGATATATATTTTTGCTTTGGGATTTCCGAGTGAAAAGTGCAGGATTTGTGTTTGCAAGTACAACAATTCTGTAAAAGCAACCTTTTCAAGACAGTATTTCTTGTGTGTATGTTTATAGTGTAGATTTTTTCAACTCTTCAAGATTTTCTCTTTACTTTGTGTACCTTACTTTGACTTGGGTTAGTGCTTCAATTTCCATTCGTTGGAAAGCATAAAGTAAACTGGGGGGTTGACAAAATTTAATTTAACACTTTTAAATCAAATCCATTTTTTGATTCCGCTTAATATGAAGGAAAACTACAGACGAGATCTCTCAAGAGAAATTTCTTTTTCTAAGTAAGGCTGTTTCTTTTGTGCTACATATACAGAGTGATCGATTGATTAATTCAGCAACACCAGTCTGAAGCTTTGAGTCTTCAGTGTCTCAGCCCTCAGGCTCAACAGTCTTTTCACTAGGAGAAATCCTCCCTTGGGCACTCTAATCCTAGGAGCTAATATCTCCAATGAGAGAGTGCTTCACATTCAAAGATAATGAAGCAAGTCTATGAAAATTTGATAGCTCCATTTCAGCTTCCCTTTGATCTGTTTGGACTTAGGCTCCAACCACTCTTGTGTGTGATTCCTTAGCCCCCATGTGTTTTCTATCCCCCATTTTTCCCTTCATTTGTTTTATCAAGTACGTATGAATTCCCGGTTAGTTTTGCATACATAATTATACCCAGATACTCGACCTCCTGGATTAGACACAACACGTTGAAGATGAAATTGGTAACAGTGAGTCTAGAACTATTTCAAATGAAGGAATATGGAAGAGAATTTATTTTTTTAAATAAACTCAGTTACTCCTTGCATCAAACAAACCCTATATATTTATTCCTTCATAGCTGTTATTTCCAGCTAGGTCCTTTTCCTCTATAAACATATTTTGAATTTTTGTCGAGAGGATAAAACTAGGTCAAAAGGACATTTTCGAATGGATACTGTTTACTAATTAGAGCTAGCCTTGAATTTTTATGCTGTTTATTCTCCTAATTTCCATGATAACATCGAACAATTTTCTATTATTTGTTGTTTTTAATTTTGTGTGGGAGAATCCTTGGAATTAATAAAAAATAGAGTGTTACAATATAAGGTTGATTGAATAAATTAGAGTCAATACAAAGAGAGTATTTTTTTATGAAATCCCACTTTGACAAGCATTTCACTTTATACGTATCAAAGTGTATAGATTAGATTAGAAATGGAGTGGCTTTTTGTCATATCCCACTGCGAAGGTTCTGGTCCTATCATGACCTCCAGATCTAACATGGTTCGCTGAATCCCAAGCTCGTATGGATTGCATGCTACATCACTAGCCCAAGATCCCAAGTCTAGATCCTTTCTGTGGTATAACTTAAAAAACCAGTTGCAGTACTTGGATAAAAAGCACCTAGGTTTCTAGTTGGATCCCTTACAAGCACTCGAGACTCAATAAACACAGGGATAACAAGGGATGAGGAGTCACAACTAAGAAGAGCAGAAAACCTCATACTACATAGTGATAGCTTGACTAAGCTTTTAGACGATAGAGGAGGAAAAAATTCAATCCAAACAACTAGCAAACTGCTGGATAGAAGATAGATAAAAACTGATTGCGGATATCCTTAAATTCCTCCAGGAAATAGGACTGAATTCCTTGTTCCTACTAGAATTTAACCTATCATTCACTGAACATTAAAAGTACCCTGTATGTTAATTTATCAATTTTAATAATTGGGTTATATAGTGAGAAAGTAGGTTTCCATTTTATCATGAGGGTTTGCTGGTAATATTTAAAGCAACACTCAATTTGCATGAGAATAGTACAAGTGGTTACCTTTAATCAGAACAGGAAAGATTATTTCTTGCTTGAATGCGCCATTAGAATTGAATTAGAGTAGCGTTGGTGATAGCATTTAATGGCACTCCGGAGAGTAGTTGTACAACTCCCACGACTGAGTTCAGCTGCAATTATACACTTTTGTTTTTGAAGCCGACTTTAATGAACCTTATGGGCCGCAGTTAGTTGTGATACGGTTAAGCTAACGGTATCGCTAACTAAGAGCAAAGAGATACTGAGTGGTCTTTAAAAAGTGTGTCACACTCGAGTTTCTGATAAAAACTACCTTGAAAATGTTACTTTTTCACAGTTTTATGGGTATTGGTATAAATTGATACAGACTAGATGAAGCTTAAAGTGAAAACCTTAAACAACTATAGCACATAACTTGATCGGTTTCGATAAAATATAAATAAAAGTTATTTCAAAATTAAAATAGTCTATAAATGTAATTGTGTCGAGGAATAATTCTACTAAATATGACACGACTTTGATAGAAATTAGCTTCTATTTTTGTCACAACAAAATTTCTCTATCAATATTTGTTTTAACATTTCCCATATAAATCACTCTTACTCCCAAATCCTTAGGGGTAAAACATGTTTTCGCTGACGAAGTACAACGACAGCTTTGACTTGAATTTTCACCCCCAAACAGTCAAATTTTGTTCTCTCCCTATTTTCACATCGTCAGCGTTCTGGTGACAGAATAATCTCCCAGGAAATAAGATGTTCTTCTTATCCGATAAATACATGAGGATAAACAAATATTACAGTAAATTTAAAATTTATTAATATTTTATTAACTAAGATGGTAAACATGAATCATCGTCAACATCAGTTTTAAAAGCCGATTGCTGAAACAACTTTCATGATCAACGAGTTCATTATCAGGTTTTTTAATCTTCTAACCAAAAAGTTGCTTTCAATTAGAATTAGCTCCTTTATTTTGGACAGTGTATACGGGGTTGGGATAAAGTATGAAACCAAGTAAATATCTTTTAAACGAAAAGAACGATATTTATGAAAATTTGCAGGTAAGTGCAATGGAAAAAAATGCATCTGATGTACATTTTTTTGTTAATAATATACTTCTGGTTTAACCGGAAATGCCATCAACTTCTTTAATTTAAATGGGACACCCTATATATTTTTACAGATTTTGAAAGAGCTTGTTATTTTGAATTCATGCATACTGAGTTTAATGTAAAAAAAATTGTAAAAACTAGGAATATAGCACTTTAATCAACCTCCTTTGAATTTTTTGCATTAGAGCAAAAAACTATTTAGATAAACTAATTGAAGTTGTTTGTATGCATAGTAATAAATAAACGAGTACTGTTTAGTACGTCTTTTGTTCTCCAAGTGTCAAATTCTAATTGACGTAAATAAACAATTTAGAATGGTTCAATTAAGTGAAAAAGAGCGTATTGAAATTTTAATGATGATCGGTTATGGTGATCGTGTTAGAACTCATGAAGAAGTATTTCATATTTTTAATAATTTGCATCCTATATCACGCTCAACAGTAACTAGAACATTACAACGTTTTAATACAACTGGGATGGTAAAAAATTTGCTAAAACCTGGAAGACCGCGGACTGCAACGAACGAAACAAAATATTGCAATCGATTTAGAAGAATCACCTCAAACTTCCACCACAAATTTGACACTAAACCATGGTATCAGTCGACGTTCTGTAGGAAAGATATTAAAAAGTGAAAAGTATCATCCGTATAAGGTACAGTTGGTTCAAGAATTGTCAGACGATGATTTTGACCGAAGGCTGGGAATTTTGCGAACTGCTAATGGACATCTGTAATGTCGACGACAATTTTGCTTCCAACATAGTTTTTTCCGATGAGGCAATTTTTTGTTTAAATGGAACAGTTAATCGCCATAACTCAAGGTGTTGGTCAAATGAGAATCCTCATTGGATTCATGAAGCACATACCCAGCATCCACAGAAGTTAAATGTTTGGATGGGAATTGTCGAAAATAGGCTTATAGGAAACTTGAATGGTGACAAGTATTTGGATCTACTAAATAACGAAATTATTCCTGCACTTCAACAGAATGGGCAATTACCACAAAATGTTTGGTTTCAACAAGATGGAGCACCTCCCCACTAGATAGACGGGTTAGGGATTTTCTGGATGCGAATTTTCCAAATCGATGGATCGATGGATCTTAGCTTGTTAGATTTTTTTCTCTGGGGTTATCTAAAATCACGTGTTTACGTTAGACGACCAACAAACTTACAGGAATTGAGACAAATAATTATTGAAGAATGTGAACTAATACGTGGAGAAGTCTTGGAAAGAGTGACTCAAGAATTTGTTAATAGGATGGCATATTGTCAACAAGTAAACGGCGAGCATTTTGAATATTTGAAGTAATTTTGTTTCTCATTATTCTAAAATAATGAAATGTACACCTATTGTATAACTAACAGTGAGTCCTCGTTTTCACAAATTGTTTTACACTAAACTCAGTACATCGGATGCAGTTCCATACTTTATCCCAACCCCGTATGAATACCTAACTATAATGGTGTTGTTTGCCGTATTGATCCACAATTTAAACAATTTATAGAATAAAAAGCTAACGATATAACACAGAACACTAAATTTAAAACAATACCTATACTGTGACTATACCCGAATCAGTAATAAACTGCCACATAAAACAATAATTTTCACTTGATTTAACAACTATAATATTCAAATTGGCTTCACAAGTATTTATACGCTTGATTAAACCTAATAGACTTTTTACATGCTCGGTAATAGACTGGATAATATTTTCCGAACTAATCACTGGCGTTGAAACATTAATTTCATCCAACTCAGTTGTATACCAACATTAATTAATTTTTCAAAACGTTGCTCACTCAATATAGTAATTAACATTAATTTTATACGTAAATTTTAAGAGTGAAATTTAATAACAGATTTTCTATCTATGAGTGTCCCATTTTAACTTTCTTCTTTATATCGAAAATGGTTCGTTGAGATGCTCCAGTTATAGCAGAAACTTCTATTATTCTACAAATGTTTTAAAGCGTTTTCACTCGCTGCTGTTCACTTCACCTCTTTAAAACTTACCATACTTGCTACAATTTTGACAAACGTCTGCCATCAACTGATATTCTTTATTTAGGGGTCTCTTTTGTAACATAACGACGTCGTTCGTGGGCGATTATCGTTTATGAACGACTTTCTCTATTTTATAGTCAACGGTAGTCGTAGTTGGACGACAAAAATGGCTACCAAGTTGTCGTCCACCGACGATACCTTGACAGCTCTCGTTGAGAAAGTAAAAAGTCGTTAACTAACCTAAAATAAGGTGAAGGTCATTGTGCTCGCCTTTATTTATCTGAAGTGCTCGTATTAATAAAAATTATAACTAAGTCAAACGAACAGCGTGAAATCTCCACTTTGATGAAGTGCAAGTACATTTATATTAAATAAAGAATAGGTGAATTATTTTGAATAGAAGATATAAAACTAGAAATTTTTGTTATGTCATAAAAAACAAACGAAATCACATCAGATAAATAATAAGATCAAAACACTGTTTGTCGTTATATAAGCTTCTCACTAATAAAGAAAGTCGGGGTGTAGAAGTTTCATGTTTAACTTTTCTATTCGACAGCTCTATAAGTTAATTGAAAAATTCCCAGAGGGCACTTATTCTTTTGTCCATTATCTGCAATGCTTACATTATTGTCTGGTTGAAAGTAGAAGAGACTACAGAATCGCGTTTATTGCTGTATTTTGTAGTGAGCAATTTGGAACTATCGATTTTTCAAGTTCAAGGTCACCGCTGGCCCAGTTATGGAATCACGCCAAAAATATTATATTACGGGTGTGACAAATTGAAAGACAATTGCTGTAGATATATTTGTTGATGTTATAAAAATTGTATATGCGATAAGTTGACTACTGTATATAATGTATGATTTAAGGTATAGTTTGTCGGTAAAGCCGAAGAAAAGAGAAGATCTGACAATTGGAAAGATCTAGTAGGGCTTAGGCAATCAAAGATTCTTCTGGGTGACTACAACCTGTTGAGATCAAATGAATGCATAAGTCAAAGCAAAACTGCACTAAGAGTTTTAACAGGAATCCTAACGGGACATTGTCGCCTGAATGGACACCTTAAAAAGCTCAAAATAGTGGAGGATGAAGATTGTAGATTTTGTGGAATGGAAGAAGAAACCTCCATCCACATACTTGCGAACTGCACAGTATTTCAGAATCCTAGGACACAGTACCTGGGAGACTACTGGATAGAAGAGGGACAGTTACCTAAGTTGAGGCCTGCGGATATCCTAAAATTCCTCCGGGAAATAGGACTAAAGGAGCTACTAGTATCTGAGACTCTCCTCAGAAACTAAGTAGAAGTAAGGGGGCACAATAGATCTTTTAGGTCTCAGTGAATGTTACCCCAAAATACATACATACATACATAGTTTGTCTCAAAGTATATCGTCTTCGCTTCTGCCGGCAACCATCTAAATACAACCTTCCTAAAAGAATTTTACCTGAAATGAAATGAATGAATTGATTTTTAATAGCAAATACATTTGTCCCATACAGATGTAATACTTCTGATGAAAAAGGGATTGAAAGAAATAATAAATCTGTTTCGTAGCAATGATAAGGTGAAGCTAGACTACTTGTCAGCCACCTCCCATTCATGATGTAAACCACAGTACACTACCACTTAAACAATTTTTATGGTTTTGTTGCCGTTTTGAAAAAGCCATAATTCTCTATAGTATCACTTTATAATACTCGTTCTGGAAGTTTCGAAGGAAAAACAAACTTCTTGAGAGATTTTGTTTAAAATTTACTGAAGTTGATGGTTTTTATAGGACAGCGTGAGATTTATCCAACCAAAAAGTGGATGTAGTAAAATAAGTAGTTGTTTTTTGGGAGTATAAGTAAATAACAATAAAAAATTTACAGTATACTGGGTGAAATTTTTCATATGAACAAAATAAACTAATTTTTAAGACAGGTCCTGATTTTTTTCTTGCTTCAAATCAATCAGTTGATGAGGTGGTTTACCAAAATATGAAACAAACAGAACTCGCGTTCAAAACTTATGACAAAAGAGAATTTCATTAAAAGTTTTCATTTCGTCCTGTATATGGGTAAACTATGATATATATGCGTAGTGGTTGAAATACCGATACCTTCTCCACATCCATTTTCGACTTTGCATTTGTAGATGGCGACACTAATGCCTTAGTTGTTTCGCCCTGATCTTTGATCATGACAGTCGAGTTGATTTTTGGTTCAATCGGTTCGAAAGCCTGGCTGATGAAGCCTATAGGCCGAAACAGCTGTCCCAGGATGCGAACCGATTGAATGAAAAATTAATTCGACTCCATTTTTGATTTATATATATATATATAGCAAACATTTTTGAGTCGACATTTGATATTTCCCATTGGAGCTTCAATTTGAGATGTACAACATTTTGAAATACTTATTAAAAACAATATTAGAATGTTAAGTGGTTTTTGACCCAGAGTTTTGGAAAAATTATTTGAATATATCTAACTCTGGTGCCCATAGGTAAAGTTCCGATTTACGGTACCATTCGGTATTGACACAAATTCAATGCTCTCTGCTTGGTCTTGGTTGATAGACAAAATTGCTTGTGAGTTCAATCTTATTATTTTTTATGGTTTATTTTCAGACTGTTTCAAAAAACCAGTACCGCCTAGTGTATATATTATGCCAACCACCATTCGAATGCTACAATCATTTTTACTCACCCTATATGAATAGATTTGTAGAGTAATTCCTTATATAAGGCAGAGAAAAAATAATTCTTTTATTATTATTGATTTTCAAGATTTTTTTTTTTAAATAAAACACAACTGAATTTTTAACCACTCTATATAAAATCTCCTTTTCCGAGTCGAAATTATATAAAATTTTGAATTATTTGCAGAACCATTTTAACATATTATTCAATTTGCATGAACGGTTTTAGAAATTTTGATTCACCCTCGTATACAAATATTTTTAAAACAGTTCAACAAATTAAATTGACCAATTTTTGGTAATTTCCAAACTCTAAATAGATGAATACAAAACATTATCATCCAATAGTCTCGAAATAAATTTAAAAATAAACTAATATTCTTTCTACCATCGAATATTATTAAATATACCTATATCGGTTATTGTCATTAACTTTTTTTTGCCTTCCCGATGAATTCTGTCGCTTACAAAAAATTGTTTACGAACGTATAAACTGATACTGTGGAATTTTAAATTCCATATTCGACAGCGATGTTAGTGTGTACCTAGTTAGTTTTATTGTTCGTTCTTTGTTAGTGACTGATTTCTTTAAGAAAATAATATTTGACTAGATAGTTTCCATTGTTTTTATGGCTGTTGTTGTAAAAGGGTGAGTCCATACTTATACTTTTAATATTAAAAGCTTATTATGTATACGGAATGGGAAGTCCATGAGCTAGATATGATGAAACATTTATTTAAACAATTTATATTACAAATAAATATGTGTTAAATAAAGAAAATTATTATTTTATGGAATATACATGTAAATTTTTGTAAAAAATATTCATAAAGGGTAATAATTATATAAGTCAGTATTGTTTGGAGGTATATTGTGTCACAGGGGTAGAAAATGAACTTGATAGGCATGTGTGACACACAACGGGTTTTCGCCTACCGAATAAACTAACAAATAGGAAAGTATAACAAAAAACTTTGACATTCAATGACGTTTAATTACAAAATTTAGGTGAAACGTCAAAATTACATGTGACAGAAGTTGAAATATTTGAAAAATCGTCCCATTTTTGGTGTTTAAATGTTTGGTTTTCCGGTAAAGTGGGCGGAAAATTCACAACGAAACGTTATTTGAAATTTATCACCATCTGTCACTTGATTACTTTGACGTCTCATGTTATTTTTAAATTAAACGTCAGTGTATGTCAAAAGTTTTGTGTTACATTTCAGTAGACAAAAAGTCACACATTCAGGAAACGCTTTAGCATTCCTTAACTATCAGATGCCCTCGATAAAAGCCGTAAATAACTTACTTACGGACCTAGGGTCGCATTAACAACCAACTTCGATGGTATCAAAGTTGGTAAACTTAAAAAAAAACCGATTGTGCAAATAATATAGTTTTAAATTGTTTCCTGTGCAGTAAATTATGTTTCATTCAAAATATGAGACCAAATAGTTGCTGTCGAAAAGACTACTTCTAAATATTATTATTATTATCACTTCATACGTGTTTAAACAGGGTTGGTAACAATTGATGTCGAAAGGAATAATTATAAATATTCAACACTTTATGAATTTTTTGAAAAATAATATTTTTCAAAAACAGTGGCCGATCAACTAAGGAGCAACAACTACTTCCCGTGCATATGCACCGCCGGATATTGAATTACACCCCAAAGTCAAACGGGGTTGGTATATCTACAAGATATTTTAAAGCCAACCTTTCTGGTTTGCGATTAAATTGTGAGTAAGATTTTTACATTGTCGATAGCTATGAAATCTCTTCTCTAAATTTTAAACATTTCCTATGTAGAAAAAATATAACGAGTTTTTAGCATTTTTCATGCCTAAAAATTTTTTTTGGAAATTTTGCAATATTTCGCAACTTATATTTTTCCCCGTCAATTTCCTGAGTGCTTGGAAATATTTTGGATTAGGTATGTTATCCAATACAAAATATACTGTTCAATATTTTCCCCATTAAAATTTGTAGATTTGGTTTATAAACAACAAGAGTTGTATAAAGGCCGTATTTTATCCGAGCTAGCTTGGAAGAATGTCAGTGTCAGTGTTATTGCGCTCGACCTAGATAATATAGAGTATATAAGTCGGTTAGAGAAACCACTCAGAAAGAGAGGACTAAGATAAAGGAGGACAGAGCTACACTCCGTTTTAAAGGTCTGCCATGAGCGTCTTTTGGATTTTTTTTTCTACAGAACTAGGTCTCATCAAGACAAAAATTTCAAATCGCTGGTACTCAATTTTACCAAATTCAAATTCATTTATTTATACCAGGAACAACCTCACAGAATACATACATATTTACAAAATTGTGTGGTACAAGTCAAATACGCGTTTATATTAACAAAATTTCCAAAATAAGCAAGAAAAAAAAAAGCGCTATCCCAATAAAAACCGTTCCTGGAACGTGCACTTCACTGGATTCCATTTCTAGTGGACTACATATCGTTAGAATGTCATGAAATAAAATATTTTATTTCTCATTTTACCAGAGGTGTGATCTACTATGAATGGACCTTAATAAAATTTGACAACAAAGTTTTGTAGTCTTAAACTTCAAAATATTATTGATTGTCTAGTTGTCAAATTTTTTTTCGTTGTGTCAGATGGGGACCAAAAATTTTTCATTCATTCATTATTAGTTAATCTTGACAACGGTAGCTGGAACGCTACCAAAACGTTGAAATAAAAAAATAAAAAAACATTATTGTGGTTTGATTCCCAAGAAAATAAGAAAAAATAACAAATAATGCCACAAGGAACTTATAGAAGATATTTAGACACAATAAGAACAAACAAATAAAAATACCACAAACAGATAAAAATAGTACAGACAACAACAATACAAACAAGTCGGTACTTAACATGTTTTGTAGTGTTTGCGGATATTGGCTTCATTTATGTCATCCCAGCAATATGGTTCTATACAGGGTGATTGATTAGTGTGATAAAGTTCAGTGCCTCCTTTGTCCTTTGAGATATCAATTTGAAAATTTGCGGGTTTTAAGCCATCATCAGTCTTCACATTTTAAAATTATTTACAATCTTACAGAGTGTTCCAGAATGCTGTGCCATATCAAAGTTACATTTTTTTTAAATAAAACACCCCATATTTTATTGCATATTTGGAATCAGCTTGACGTCCCCATTATAATAATATAGGGTTGTGGTGAGTTCTACGGGGTGTTTAAAAAGTTATAACCAATTTTCCATAAAAATCGTAACAAGTTCAATACCCTGTACAATGTAAGAGAAATTCAAGAATGAAAATCTGTTGCGACTAAAGCACTCGAATAGTAGTAAAAATTATTTATTTCCTTAATATTCATTGAATCTGATACAGGGTGAATCAAAATACGAATACATAATTTTCTCGGTTTTTTCAAATGGATCACCCTGTACTTTATGTGAGTATCGAAAAGTACCACCAACATACTACTTTTTTTATAGAGAATTCTATGTAAAACAATGATTTTATCATTTAACCATTACCTAATTGTGAGTTGCTATGGTTTATTTGTCAAAAACTGACATTTTATCATTGCTGTTTGGTACTGTAGAGGTTGAATTGCAAATACTAAGGAAAAACGAGTTTACAAATAAATTACAGGAACGAAACAATAAAAAACTATCCTATTTACTACAGTATACGTACACACATAGATATAATCAATGTTTTGCATAGAAAAATCAAAATATCTCAAGAACTAATAATTTTAGGTATAGGGAATACTTTATAAAAAAAGAAATATGTTGGTAGTACTTTTTGATACTCGCATAAAATACAGGTTGATCCATTTGAAAAAACCCAGTAAATTATGTATTCGTATTTTGATTCACCCTGTATCAGATTCAATGAATATTAACTAAATAAATAATTTTCCAGAATTTTTACTACTATTCGAATGCTTTTGCCGCAACAGATTTTCATTCTTGAATTTCTCTTACATTATACAGGGTATTGAACTTGTTACGATTTTTATGGAAAATTGGTTATAACTTCTTAAATACCCCGTAGAACACATCACAACCCTATATTATTATAATGGGGAGGTCAAGCTGATTCCAAATATGCAATAAAATATGGGGTGCTTTATTTAAAAAAATGTTACTTTGATATGGCTCAGCATTCTGGAACATCCTGTAAGATTGTAAATAATTTTATAATGTGAATACTGATTATGACTATAAACCCTCAAATTTTCAAATTGATATCTCAAAGGACAAAGGAGGCACTGAACTTTATCACCCTGTAGAAACTAGAATTTGCTTTATTTTCTTTTTGAATGTTACTGTGTTTTTTATATTTTTTAAGTCCATTGGTAATATTTTATAAAATTTAATACAATTGTAAAAGCATCATTTTTCCAGAAGAGCAGTTTTATGTACAGGTATAATAAAATTATCTCGAAATCTTGTTTTGTGAATATGTTCTTTTAGATCAAAAATACTGTTGTTCGTAAAAACGAATAACATACTTTCACAAGTATAAGCAGCAAAGACTTTTAATAACTTCAAACGTATAAAATGTCCTCTAAATGTGTTTCTGAATATTAAATTACCCAATATTCATACTGCTCTTTTTTGGATAAGGAAGACTTCAATACTGTGCGAACCACCCCAAAACATAATTCCGTAAGACATCAAGGAATTGAAAAAATAATACTATGCACAAATTAGACATTTTTTATTTGTTTTAAAGCAAAACATACTTTACTAAGTTTATCCAATTTAGGTGCTCATCTAATATTACACCTAAGAATTTCGTTTATATAGAATATTGTAGCTGAGTGTTGCAAATGTACATATCTTCATCTTCATTTCCCAATAATTGTAGTATCGACGCCGTCATCCATTCGGATTCATTTTCATTACATCATTCCAAATTGTTCCAATTTCGTTATTAAGAGCTACTGTGCATTTTTGTCCTTCTACAATCTCTCAGCAGTGAAAATTGCTAGCAAGTAAGAATTCCATTCATATAACAATATTATTACGCTTAACGATGTTTGCAAAATTTCATTCAAATAACACAAATAGTTTCACGGTAGAAGCTTTTATCTTGATAATAATTTCAGTAATTAGTTTCTAAAGAGAGAGAGACACGAAAAGTTCTTCGTAAGTTCCACTCGTTAACATCTAACATTAAGACGCTGTTCTCGAGAAAATATTATCGCAAACAATCGGAATTATCCATATTCCCTCGCGATTTGCGGAAAGTTTTCGAGCTGAAATGGATTAACAAAATCCTAATGTTTGAAAATGAGTAGGATCTAAGAATGTTCGATTTTGTATTATGTTGAGAGTAATTAGTATTTATGTAAGTTCCACAATTCGTATTAAGCCATTTGGTTCCAAGTGTTCAGAGTTTTACTACTTTCTGAAGACTTCAATATTTTCAGGAAAATCTGGCAACGCCGCAGGTATTAATAATGTCAACCGACCGATAGTGACAGTGTCGTATCGTTTAATAAATTAATATATAAAATAGCAAATAATATTTTTGTTGACAAATATAAAAACTCCACTGCACTGCTAGGGTTTCACGAGACGAGAAATTTCTCATCTCGTTTCGATCATCGAGACAAGAAATGAACAAACTCTCTTCTCGGAATTTTTGTTGAATTCTCGATTCGAGATTCTTGAGAACAAAAACCCAATGTTATAATATAGAATTATCTACATATATATACAGGGTTTATCTAAATAACACCAAAAAAATTTAAGGGATGATGAAAACTAAGGTGGGTATTTAGAATCATTTTTTTTTTAAAAACCTTTCCCGGAAAAGTTACAACCTTGCGAAAATTTTAAAAAATATATTTTTCTTTTTTATTTTTCCTGTATATTAAATGAAGGACAAGAAATTTTGTAAATATTATGTCAATAAAACTACACATTTTGATTTTTTTTCCTGAAGTATGCTTAGAAGGGGTGTAATTTTTCCGGTGAAGGTTTTTTCAAAAAATTTTATTCCAAATACCTACCTCAATTTCCACCACTGAATCATTCCTTACATTTTCTTGGTGTTATTTAGAACACCCTATATATAACAGAAGTCTGCAGTGTACCAAAATCCAAAATACAGAGCTATATGCTAAGTAAACTGGGTAACGCGTGTAACAAACATGTATGTATAGTTTGGTAAGTTTATCTGAAGCTACGCGGCTACATCGGTAAGGGGCGAGGTAACATGGCAGATATCTGTCATAAACGTACCAATGGCGTACGGTACCTATTTTTTATAAAAGTATTAAAAATAATAACTGATTTTTGCTTTGCTTTGAAGGTAAGGTATTTTTCAAAACACGGTATTTGTTAAAAACAAATAATGTTAAGAATCGCACTTGAATTCAATGTGGATACGAAAAAGTTCAAAATCTGACACTGACAATACCAACGCCACTGGATAATCAATGTCAGTCAATTGACAAAGTGAGAGGGAAGAACATACGCACGCGCTTGCCAATAGGAAGTCAGCTGGTCGCTAAGCAACGAAAGCCTTTCGATAAATTTCACCAATTGAGTTAGTTCGGAAGGCGTGAAAATTATGGTTTTCGCACAACGCTGCCAGAGCTTGAAGAAGCCCATAACAAATTTGGAAAAGTGTTCATCTTTTAGTATTCAAAAATTGAAAAAATAATGTTAACAAACAAAATCCAAGTAAACAAGCACATATTGTTAGTATTGTTAATAATAAAAAGTCCATTTTCTAATTATTATCACTACATACTTAGCACTTTATCTTTTTCATAGTTAAACGTGGTAATATCGAATGTTTTCAACTGCATTCCTTTCACGGCTTCATATAAACTTGCCAAACTATATGTGTGTATTTTAGCGTTATTATATATTGAAAATATTGGTTCAGACTTAGACGCTTACGTTATTGCAGCTTTCACATTTTCGACATCGAGAAATCTCGAAAAAATGGCTCGATCTCGAAAAATCTCGAAGTGTAATTCCCGGTCTCGTCTCGAAAACAAAAATTCAGCCTCGTCTCGAAATCGAGACGAGAGATCTCGAGTTTCGAGAGTCTCGTGAAACCCTACGCACTGCTATTGGAGGCATCAATTGTTGAAATGTTGGTTACAAACAAAATTTGTGTACGATAAAGTTTGGACAATTTACAAACTGTTTCGATACATTTTCCCACTTAAAATCTTCACTTTAGTTCAAGAAACAACTTTTATCGCCCGTCTATACATCTTAATTTCATTAAACCCTTAAAACTTCGTATTCGAAATATCCATCCAACCCTTTGATTCGAATTAACAATGGCGTCATCGTGTATCTTTCGCTTATTTCCATTTGGATCGATTTCCACCAAGCTTTTGCACACGACTCACCATAAATTACTGTTATTTTAAATGGAAACCAAGCGGAGACATATATATTACGTGGAAGCATCTTGATTGATCGCCTAGAGGTTTCCAATAAAGTTTAAGAAAACTTTATCAACTCCACGTAATGACACTATATAATAATATGTATCAAATTTGTAGAGTTTTTGGAGATTATTGATTGGTTGTAATAAAATAAATTGAGATGGGAAGATCTAAAATATTTATCTGATGAATAAATTGATAAATATTTATCATTGCAATAAGTTTTTTTAGTGGTGGATAGCCTTAAGAATTATTTAAAGGTTTGTTCCAACACATCAAGAAACCGTTCTTGGAACGGTGAGGCGCATGTGAAATAGCAAAAATGCGTTCCAACCACGAGAGAACCGTTTGGCGAACGATAATTTTTTTGTTCCAACCCGATTTGGTATCGTTGCATTGATTTTTGTTTTTGTATTTGTTTAATTTTGTGGGAGCGAACTTATTTATATTTGTTTGCGTTATCTGTTATAATTAAACAGTTTTTAACTTATCTACTTGATATAAACATAAAAGTAGGGTTATGTTTGATACGTTCCAGTGATTTATGTCGAGTCAGTAACCAAACCGTTCTAACCATGATTTATTTTGGAATCGTTATTAGAACGGTAAACACTTGGACCACTTGGTAACAAATCCCTAAGAACGATACCGATAACGATTCAGGTACGATTACAATTTGTATGTTGGAACAAACCTTAAAAAAAATTGATTATAATGAAAATATATTGGAGCGACTTGGATAGAAGCCTCGAGATGCCTAAACATATTATATTATTTTCATTTGTTAATTGAAACTATTGTTCTTCGTTTCAGATGTAAACTCGCTAGAGCTTGAATTAGCAATTAAAAAAAATTTAACGTATTTTAAAAATATTTTTCTTTCAAATGATATCAAGACAAATTCGTAATATTATTTTAAACACCCACATTTACGAATGTTCGCTTTGCAGTCGTTGACGCCATATATAATGTTTTGTTGGTCCCGAAAATTTTTGGATAGTATCACTGCAATGTGCCGCTTGGGAGTTTGAAGGTTATAGATGCCCTGTAATGGACACTACGGCGCCGCGAATTTTGATGACGACGGAATTCATTCGAGAAAACGAAACCGGAAAAGTTAGAACTCACGGGATAAAACAGGCTGTAAACAAATTTGTGGAAGATATGAACAATTTGAAATTATTTTTTAGCTGAAAACAAATTTGTGGAAGATATGAACAAACAATTTGAAACAATTTTTTCGGGGTAATATCCTTAGTGCATTTAATTTTTCCGGAAAAATTCGGAAAAACGAGTTTCTTCGTATTTTGTTTTAATAAATAGCATGAGCGAGAGTGGTTTTAAAAACCCGAGTCGAAGACGAGGATTTTTCCACGTTACAGAAGTATTGTTAGCCATATCGGTTAAATTGTTTCTATAATTATGTTTGTCGTAGCACTATTCTCTATGTTGCTGTGAGGAGTGTCAAACGATTGATGGTGTGTCTATTTTCGGTATTTTCAAGGGAGCTTCGAAGCTTGTAGATGGTACATTATTTTGGACGGTTGTAGATACGGTTGGATAGACGCAGCTTTAGAATGCTCTGTGATTTTGATGAGTTGCTGCTCGCCTACACCGGCCTTTGCCAGATTAGTAACAGCAGTTGATCACATAGAATGGTTAGATATTTTAACTTTTGTCGTGTTCATACCTGTTTTATGGGCTGCGTCTTTTGTCCATTTTGTACGTGATACATTTTTGGAATCAGCTCAGCTAGAGTAATCCGAAAATTGATACAAAATGGGGGTGTTCCATTTAAAAAAAATTACGGTGACATCATTACTCGAAAGTAATTCACCCTGTATATTAAAATATTATTTTAAAATACAGTAAATTTAAATCAAAAATCGACGTGTTTCAGGATTATTCCTTAAAATGGCCTGTTTAGCTAAAAATGAATTTGTTCCATACTTTACGGACACAGTGTATAATCTTTTGTTACATCTCTTACTCTTCTTAAATATTTCATCTATGTTGGAATTAATTACAAGATGATTTCTCCTTGTTTTCCCATCTCGAATTTCTACATTTTCCCGTAAATTTAAACATCGATTATACATGAAATACTTTCGTCAAACTTGCCAATTCTACAAGAAGAAGGTAGACATTCTAATATAAACAACAAATCCTTCACGAACTATTCAAATATATTCGGCAGTCCTTTTCTGTAACTCACCTGCTCTAAACCGTAAAAGACCCGAATTTACATTCAACAATTTGAATTGGAATGCAATTCAACGAAATTAATTTATAAACTCTGCTTGTTGAGCTATTATGAAACCGTACAATTCTGTAGTGTCTATAGAAACAAACGTTAGCAGTATACTGGCATAAGTTGGATTCTTCATTATATCTCGAGTGAAGTTTGATGGCATTAGAATAGCACTTAGACGTAAAAGGACATATTATGTTCCTTGTTGTGTATTCATTATCACTATAGACGTCAAAAAGGTGGATACTTCAATCACTATACGAGAGAGTAAGGATTTAATAATTTAGGACAAGAAAACATACTTATTCCATTCCGGGTGTTTTTATAATTAACATCTAGCTCCGCCCTTGAACATCTAGTCTTTCTACTTCGAGTCCTTAAATTCCTTATTCCAAGAAACCCAGATATAAAGAATCCCAAAAGCTTATCGAACAAGATTAATCATCAAAATGGGCCTGAAGCGGTCTTTCGCTTTTTTTACCCCTCGAAACTTTATTGGAGAAACAGCAATGATATGGATGTGATGGAGCCCACTTAGATTTAGATAAATATTGTTATAGGGGGGTTAAGAAGGTTCCTGCTTTTGGAAAATATTCCTGTATATGTTGTGGTCGCATAGCGAAATCCGCCATTTCGTGAAAATCCGAGGCAGCACATGAACCGTCGGCATATCGTGTATGTTGTGTACCGAACCTTCAAACAGAATCTGCCGTGCTGTAGACGGTGGGGGTTCATGAAATGCGTTACAGACACGTCAGCTAGTGTATCGCCTTTTCTCTAGGTGGAAAGCATTTCTTCGGCTTGACGTTTCTGCCCTTCATAACACTTTTCTCGCTCCAGTCTTATTGATTTCTCACAGAAACAAAATTTACGAAACTTACCATCAACATCAAAATACTGAATCTATAACATATCCTCTTCACATACAAGACAAGTTATTTTAGGATAGTCCAATTCAACTGTCGAGCCTTCAATATTTGTATTGCCACAATTGAATTCACTTTGGATGTCGGTGTCCATAGCATCTTCATTTTCTGTTAAAGATTCTTTCGGTATTGTAAATGCTGATTCATCACCAGCTTCAGTAGCGGCTGGTTCTTGATTTTCATCCTCTTGTGCTGAATCAACTTCAATTTCTGTTTCAGCTTCTAATTTCTCAATTTCATCTACTAGCTTCTCGAGCTCCTCGTCCGTGATAATTGATCCAGTAACGTGAGTTGACCATTTTGTATTTGTTGTCCGCCATCCAAGCCCTCAACATGTGTTCCACATCTTGATTAGAGCGCTCGATGCTCTCCTGAATATTACTTTCTCACTGTTTTCTTCTGCTATTTCCGCAATCAACATCAGCGGACAACTATAAACTTTAGAATACTAAATCGCACATACTCACATAACTAACAAAAATATTGGAAGGAGAAGACCGTTGATAGTGTATCTAGGAAAACACACTAAACATTCTTGAACTATACAGAATGTCATATCAAGATAGGTAACTCGAAAACTGTTTTTCGTGCAGCTCAAAATAAAAATTGTATCGAAAAGTCACAGAAGAGAGAATCAACGAAGTTATCGTGTCACTTGGGAATTGTGCCAACATAAAATGGCTCGATCAAATCACAGACTGAGCTGTTGTTCGCGTGGCCACTGGTTGTGTCTTTCGGCATCTTATTTTGGGAGTGCCAAGATAAATTTGTTCACTTACAACTAGTCAAAAATAAGAAATGGCTACCTCTTAATATTTCATGATACTCAAATATTTGCTATCGTACTGTTTATGACTTGAGGCATATTTCATGAGGTAATTTCGTTTAAATTTTATCACTGGTAGGATATATAGCGGAAGTTCTAAAGCTCTGAAATTTCATATTTGCAATTTTAACTCAGATACACATTAATCTTCCTGAAACGGATGCTGTTATCAAAACGTGCCTTGAAGGAGATATTATATGTATAAACACGTATATAGAATTTGATCTTGTTCGATATTGTTAAGCGAAGTAGGTAAACGTAACACACTAAGATTTTTTGCATCTAAATAATTATTTATGAATATTGTGACATTTTTATGTAAAGCACCGATTTTGAACCATCTGTTCACATTTTCTTGGGGACCATTTGGCACGTAATAATACGTTTAAAACTAACTTTACAACTGATTTCAGTCAGACCAATATTCATTTTTGCGTAAGACATGTTTTATTTATATACAGAGCAGGAAGTATTCTGTTTCAGTTGGAATAAAACAATAAACAACTTAGTCCATATATTCCTTTGTATTCGAGAACATTCTCCGCCGGCTTCTAAATTTAAAGAACATCGGGTGGTGCCATGCTCTACTTTGAAAAATATTTATTAGGCTACTATTTTTCCATGGTTTAATTGTAACGCTACACTAGATGTTTGAATGTTAGGAAAATTGATTTTTTTGGAAAAAACAATCAAAAATTATTGGTGAAATTATGGAAATTATAGAGCAGATTTTCTACAAATTTTGTCCAAAACCTTTTTTCATACTTCATACCGTTTTTGCTACTAGGACTTCATTTTGCATTGACCTTGAGCTAAGATACGTATGGCTATGTCCTTGATTGATTCGTTCGGCACCAAAAGCTTAGAGACTTCAGCACCTCAGCCTTCAGGCTTTTTGAGCTCTTGGTCGTGCCATTTTTATGAAGAGACCATAGCCCTTATCAGGCTCCACAGTCTTTTTACTAGGTCCTTTCTGGAGAAATCCTCCCTTGTATGTTCTAGTACTAGGAGTCTATATCTCCAGTTACATTCGAAGAAAATGTGAAAAGCTGTTTCCTCCTTTTCCATGCACAACCGACAGATAGATTCCTCCCTATTATGGTTTGCCAGTTTTTTGCATGTAGTTCCAGGCAAGTCTAGACCTGATCAGGAGATATGCTAAAGATTTTAGTGCTGCTTGACTATCTGAGAGCATAATGATATTTTGACCTCTGTACCCCTTCAATTGCAAACACGTGTCGATAGCGTAGATCTCTGCCAGAAGGATATTGCATATTGCACCTGGGTCTGGCACCGTAGACTCCAGCTCCTGTTCCTATGTCAGTCACACCAACGTTCCTTCCTGAATGCATGCTTACAGCCCATTCAAGTTTAGCTGGATACTCTATGGTTGGTTGTCATTAATTGTGGCCAACATGTTATCACTCCTTATTTTAAGAAGAGAGTTCGTGATCACATCTGTGATTCTGGAAAGTCTATGGGAATTAGTTCCTTCATGCCAGTTAACAATATTTATCTGTGATTTTGTCTTCATTAAACCATATTATTTTCCACATCCACTCTGTACTTTTTTTTCATTCAAATAAAATCATTCACTGCATAAATTTTTTTGTATTAATTGTTTTTGTTGAAGTTTGCAGGATCCTTATAAAACATAAAAACAGAAATGCTTCCTTTTATCACTGAATACTTCAAATCATTCATACCAGTAATTTCGTCTTGGGTGAATTAATATTTTGAAATAATGAGCAGTTCAGAGGGATTTCAAAGATTTATTTCGATACAAAAAAAAAATGAATGTAAATTTACAATATTTTTTTTTACAAAGAATAAAAGTGAAGCTGTTGATAATAAACCGTCGATTTATAATTTAAATAAAAGTATAGCCGGGGAAATAGACAACAACGTAAATATCATCCACCATAAAACCTTCACAAACCCAAATTGATAAAAATCGTACCAGCCTTAATTAAAGCGTTCCATACACTGTATACTCGTATATTTGGAAACGAATTAATTTTATTATGAATATTCATTTAAATTATTGTTAAACATACAGACTCATAAGTCACATCAAATCAAACATAGTGCCTTATACCAAAAGAAGGGACCTGGTGAGATTGGGACCACTATCCCTTAGAGGTACCGAGATTCCAATTGTAATGGATGTTAAATATCTCGGGGTAATTATTGACTCGAGATTAACATGGTCCATACAACTGGAAAAAGTAGCCACAAGATCGGAGACCACATTAATGATGGCAAGGCGAACTTGTGGAAAGACATGGGGGTGTAGTGTAGTGTAGTGGTTAAACCATGCGTCTTTGATGGTCTGGTGGACAAAGACAATACAAAAAAATGCAATGACGAGGCTAGGTAAGGTGCAAACACTTGCTTGTCTCAGTATTGCAGGGTGCATGAGAAGCACGCCAACGGCAGTACTAGAGGCATTATTTGGCATTCCTCCATTGCCCATCGTGATAATGGGAGAAGCAAGAATGGGGATGTTTAGGCTGCAAAATAACCTGAGCAGAAAAACAGTTAGATCAGGACACACATCCATTGAGGACATCGTAAGTGAAGCCATTTTAGATATGAAAACAGACTATATGACCACTAAACTTCTCCCCAGCCCTAAATATAAGGTAGAGATACCCCACAAAAAGGACTGGGAAGACCCAAGCAGACTGAAGTTTCCCCGAGGAGAGACCTGGTATACAGGCGGGTCAAAAACTGGGGAAGGGGCAGGAGCAGGTGTGTATAGTGAGATGAAGAACACAAGGTGTTCCTTCTCACTAGGCGTACATGCCTCTGTATTTCAGGCGGAGATTTATGCCATCCTAGAATGTGTCAGAATTAACAAACATAGGACTGACACTCATAGGATAAACATATTAACTGACAGCCAGGCAGCCCTTGCAGCTCTAAATAGCTCACTGCGCCGCCAGCCGCAAAACTGGTAAAAGAATGCCAAAAAGAATTGAATGAACTGGCAGACCACAGTAGAGTAAGACTAGTGTGGGTGCCGGGACATAATAATATTTCTGGAAATGAACTCGCGAGAAGAGGTTCAGCAACGACATTATGTTGGACCAGAACCAGTTCTTGGGACCACAAAGTCCTAGAACAAATACGAAAATGGGTATAACGCCAACATAGTCTACAGTGGAGAAACACTCCAAAGCAGGTACACAGTAAGACCTTCATAGGTGACATATGTGTAAAACGGGCTGAAGAACTACTGAATGCTAGTAGGAACAAGCTAAGAATTATTACAGGTTATCTAACGGGTCATGCCCCGGTAAAGGATCATCTGCATAAAATGGGGCTATATAACGAGGATCTCAGCTGCAGACTTTGTGGCATGAGACCGTAACCCACATTTTATCCGACTGTAAGTAATTTTACTTGAAGTGAACTTTAGAGCATTCCAACAACAATGAATGTTGCCACAATTATGTATTGTCAAGAGAAAAAGAGTTAAAAATTCAACTTGAAGGTTATATTCCCCTTTTTAAGTGAATTTATAAACAACTTTTGCTTGAAAGAGACTTGTTTTCACTATACCAATGATTTTATTGGTTGGAGTGTGCTAAATTTCCTGAAATACAATCCGTGCCCAAAGCTTCTTTTTTACATTGTTTGGGTTGAAGTAGAGATAATAAAATTTATCCAAAAAGATAGGATATTGGTAGAGCGAGAGCCACTTAAGGAATACAATTGTTATTTGCTACGTTATGAAAAACAAGATCGAAATATACATCTTTAAACATACCGGATGAAAATTTACGATACTATCCTAATAACGAAGGTAATTGATTATTGGAATTTTCTCGGTATAACAATTTCCATAAATTGAAACTTGAATTTTCTAGAAATATCCCAAAAAACAGAATTCGATTGATAGTATCACTGGTGTTGTACCGAAAACATTACTCTAAGTGTATTTAATGAATTTGCGACTTCCTTTTTCGTCTAATTCTTTGGTTTCCGTAAAAAAAACATTTCAGAGAAACGACTAAATAAATCTTATTCACTTTTCGGTGGTGATAAAAAAAGTTTAATGGCCTTCTTTTCTTTTTTTTTTAACCAACAGTCCTATAAAACTTGATATTTAAAAAGCTAAAATATTTCCTGTGGAATATTGGAAAAAACAGCAGGTAAAACTCGAAATTTATCGTTAAAAATGACAGTTATGTCTACAGAACGTTGACAGCTTTGGAATAATATACGCTAAGAAAGTGAAATCTAAAAATGTTTCTAAATTATCATAAAACTATTGACTTCCAGTTGAAAACATACTAAAATAAGAAAAAATTATAAACGTTTGTTGAAGAAAAAGAGTATTACACTAAATTTATGCTTTGAATTTCGAACGCATTGTCGCTTATACACTGTTAAACTGGAATAGTAATCCACTGAATTTATATTTGTTTTTTTCTATTTTTTGTATATGTTCCTTGTAGTGTAGTCATTTTTCTTTTTTGTTAATTTTCTTGGGAAAAATGAAAATAAATAAATATTTTATTTCATATCTTGAAAAATATGTAAAAGGTTCTTCTGAATCGATTGGCGGAGACTAGAACGTTCTATCTCTCCAATTAGTGGAGTAATGGATACAAAAAGAATATATTCACGATTTAATTTGCTATCTGCTATCATACTTAATGCTTGAACATACAAACTCAAAATTTCATTAATTATGTAAAATGCACTTCTGAATCGATTGGCGAAGACTAGAACGTTTTATCTCTCCAAATAGCCGAGTTATGGTTACATAAAGTTTCAGAAAGTGGATTTTCGATTATTTTCACGATTTAATTTGCTATTTGCTATCTTCCTTAAAGCTTGGAAATATAGACTTAAAATTAATTTCCTTATGTAAAATGTTCTTCTGAATCGATTGGCGAAGACTAGAATGTTCTATCTTTTCAATTAGCCGAGTTATGTATACATAAAGTTTCAGAAAGTGGATTTTCGATTATTTTCACAATTTAATTTGCTATCTGCTATCATTCTTTATGCTCGGAAATATAAACTCAAAATTTATTTCTATTTGTAAAATGTTCTTCTGAATCGATTGGCGGAGACTAGAATGTTCTATCTCTTCAATTAGCCGAGTTATGAGTATTTTTGGTTTTGAAAAGAGGATTTTCAAAAATTTCATTACGTTATTTGAAGGCAAAATAATTATTTTATTCGAAAACAGACGGTGCCAGTCGTTTTTTCGTCCCGAAAAACCCCTGGTTACCAATTTATAGCCAATTTCATGTCTCAAAAATTTTTTTTTCTAGGAAATTTTGAAGCAAGGGGTAGGTATGGAAATATTTCGCGAGTTAAATTGCTATCTGCTATCTCCCTCAATGCTTGAAAATATCAACTTAAAATTCATATCTATATGTATATATCTATATGTAAAATGTTCTTTTGAATCGATTGGCGGAGACTAGAATGATCTATCTCTTCAATTAGCCAAGTTATGAGTATTTTTGGTTTTGGAAAGAGGATTTTCGAAAATTTCATTACCTTATTTGAAGGCAAAATAATTATTGTATTGAAAAACAGACGGTCGTCCCAAAAAACCCCTGGATACCAATTTATAGCCAATTTCATGCCTCAAAATTTTGTTTTTCTAGGAAATTTTGAAGCAAGGGGTAGGTATGGAAATATTTCGCGATTTAAATTGTTATCTGCTATCTCCCTCAATGCTTGAAAATATCAACTTAAAATTCATATCTATATATATATATATATATCTATATGTAAAATGTTCTTTTGAATCGATTGGCGGAGAGTAGAATGTTCTATCTCTTCAATTAGCCGAGTTATGTATACATAAAGTTTCAGAAAGTGGATTTTCGATTATTTTCACGTTTTAATTTGCTATTTGCTATCATTCTTTATGCTCGGAAATATGAACTCAAAATTAATTTCTATATGTAAAATGTTCTTCTGAATCGATTGGTGGAGACTAGATCGTTTTATCTCTTCAACTAGCCGAGTTATAGTTACATAAAATTTCAGAGAGTGGATTTTCGATTATTTTCACGATTTAATTTGCTATTTGCTATCTTCCTTAATGCTTGGAAATATAGACTCCTAAATGTAAAATGGTTTTTTGGATTTATTGGCGAAGACTAGAACGTTCTATCTCTCCAATAAGTCGATTCACGAGTATTTTATAAAAAAAACAGACTGTGTCAGTCGATTTTTCGTCCCAAAAAATTACGCAATTTAAATTGCTCTCTGTTATCTCTCTTAATGCTTGGAAATATCAACTCAAAATTCGTATCTATATGTAAAATGATCCCCTGAATCTAATGGAGGAGACTAGAACGTTCTATCTTTCCAATTAGTTGAGTTATGGATGAATTAAGTTTAAGAAAGTGGATTTTCGAATATTTTCACTACTTTCACATTCATTATTCATAAGACGGAAACCTTTCCGGTTATGCTTTTGACAATTTTTTTCCTACTCTCCTAGAATTTTACTTTGAAATTCATAGTTTTGTGGTATTTACAAGAATTTTTATGTTGAAAATGTGTATATTCGAAAATTTCATTACACTATTTGAATACGAAAGAATGATTTTATCAAAAAAACTGACTGCGGCATTCATTTTTCCGTATCCAAAAACCTCCAGTCACCAATTTAAAGCCAATTTCATGTCGCAAATTTTTTTTTTGTAGGAAACTTCTAACATTATTTCAGCTGAACCTAAACGTACTCGATTGTCTCCTCGGTATATCAAAAATCTATTTTTTCAAATTCAATCTAGAAGCTTGTTTGGTTTTCAGAAAATAATAAGATCTTCCACAGTTTCCATCGATTTCATAAAATTTTTAATAACTGTGTATTTGATGAAGTCAAAAATTGTGTCAATTTTATTCATAAATTATATACCATTCCTCATCTGTACGATCGTTTTATTACAAAGCTTGTTTAAATGTTGAAAAATATTTGGACTAAAGATATACTTTATCAATTTTCGTATACCTTTATCATTTGGATAAAAAAATACAAGCATTTCAGTAGTCACTTCTGCCTTATTGCTTTTCAAGAACCGATATATTCATGAAATTTTACCATCATCTGCACAACTGCACCGTACTTTCTTCTTTTCTATAACTTTTGCATTCTGTATTTTTATTTCCGGTCACTCTCAAAAGATAAACTTCCATTTTATTCCATTATTTACATTAAAAAGAACTTGTCTGCCATTTTCCGTCGATGCTGAACTGAATCTTAGGTTTTCACACTTTTTCAATTCTAGGAACTGGTAGTGCTCCAAATTCCAAGCTGAGGATCAATTGGAAGGTGGAGATCGATATGTAAGTTTTTGAATTGTTTTGTTATAATCACTTTTTGTAAAGATTGATTTTAAACCAGATATTAATTCTTTTTTCTGGGGAATCTGAATCTTATAAAATATGATAAAAATTTCGGTGGTATTCATTGGACAAGTTAATTAAAAATCTTTTTGTACAGTCCAGAATTGGTGAGTAAAAGGCTTAGAGTCCTCGGCACCTCAGCCTTTAGGCTACTGTTCTCTTGGTTGTGCCGTTTATGTGAAGAGACCAGTGGCCCTTATCAGGTTCAACAGTCTTTTCACTAGGTCCTTCTTGGAGAAATACTCCCTTGGATGTTCTAGTCCTAGATGTTCCTCCTGGAACCGACAGATGTCAAAAGGGAAGAAAATGACTAGCAAATAAACAAAAATATGTATAAAAAAAAATTTTTGATTTACACTGGTGAAGAACGACATTTATATGATAATCTTCCCTAATTTTTGCATGTAAAATGAACTTCGCGGTGTCTTAAAGACCATAAATATTCTCTTCCATGAAAATAATTCCAATGATAGATTTTTAGTTAATTAATGGCAACGTAAGATAAATAATGATTATAATAATTAAATTTTGGTCAATTATTATTAATAAATTCAAACCTTCCTCCGGTAATTTATAATTAAATGTAAACTTCATCAATATCTCATTAGAGTTTGCTTGAGGAGCCTGCTAAGGATCATTACACCATCAAGTTTCACTTGTTTTCTCACTTGCCGTTAGTAGGCCTCGCGGAACTTAAATGTTAAAAGCATCAGTGGCTAATCTTTTAAGAGGATTTTAATTAGCATTTAATTATTCAATATCTACTTTAAGTTGATGATTTAAATCGATTTTACCATGTTTGACAATTCAACGTGAAGATATAACCACATATTTTTCAAGATCATTAACAAATCAGACTTTTGTTAAATTTTTCCAATTGAATTAACTCCTTTTAAAAATCGTATGGTATGATATTAAAGATTCCACAAATAAATGATTCCCTTCCAAAATTTTCAACGTACGCCCTTGGTAAATGGAAATGTTCACAAATACATTCTCTCCCCATGTAAATTGAGATTTTGTTCAAATAAATTAACCCCCTTAAAATGGTATCTGGTATGGTATCTACGCCCATGATATAAAATGTTTTTCAAGTAAATTAGTTGCTTGTGAATATTCCGTCGTACGCCTATGATGGAAGGATATCTGTACTTCAAAATTCAAAATAAATTTATGAAACAAGGATTTTTTTCATTTTTGATGATTCCCTTTGAACCAAAAATTTCATTCCTATTACGAAAGCTTTTTGATTTTGCGATAATCTCCGTCAATACGAAAAATGTGACAAATCATGTGATAGGCCGAAAGGCCGTGGATTTCAGTTTGGAATTGATATGATGGTCGTGGAGAAAAAAGATTTTGTAGGCATTTCCATGGCGTTTTATCATAAAAAGTTATTTCCCATAATAACCGTAAATTTCGGTATAAAAGAGAATTTGTGGAGAAATGCATTCAGATTTGACTAGATTTTTTTTGTTTCTCCATTAACTTGGTGGTTATGGCATAAGATAGCAGATTTGAATGAAAGTAAAATATCCCCACGAATACATAAACCAATACTACAATAAAATATTTCTCCCGTATAAGCAAGGTAAATTATCACCTGTTAAAGAAAAAGAAGAAGTAAACAGATATTCCCCAGTCTCTTCTTCTTTCCGTGAAACACAGCAACAAATGGAGGTAATCTAATACATGTTTATTGTGTCGCCAAAATTAGAATTTACAATAATTATTTTAAAGCTTATTACAGTTTCCTGTAATATTGTCGTATTTAATAAAGTGTTTTATCAACAAATGCCGAAAGAATAATTATTTTTATTCACACTTCATACATTTTTGAAAAATAATATTTTTCAAAATTCGAATTCGAACTTTTCTACTTTCCCTGTATACTAAAAATATCAAAAAGAATGAAAAAACGTTTTTCAAAATCATCTATTTTTAGATTCTTAAATAGGGCAGCCAGTGTATATTGAATTCAGATCGATGACAAACACTTGTTTATGTGGAATGGCATGACTAATAAATGAATACATTTTAAATATCGCTTTCAGTAAAACAATTTGTGTACCTAAATGTAGTTCGAATTTTTGGTAGTGATTTCCAAGGATTATAAATCAAAGAAAGCTGGATTCTCGCGCTTGTGTATAAGCGCCGATAAACTATGTATTCATGTTGATACATGTAAGGGTGCGTTCACAAAGAAAGCTGGTTACAACCGCTTGTTGGCAAGCGCTTGCAAGCTCCAACCGGCGTGAGAAAAGTCTACATTGTATCAAGCATGTGCGTTCACAGACAAAGCCTGTCCCGGCTACAAGTTCTGTATGTATGTACATGTATGTATGTATGTATGTACATTTTGTACTTGTTTTCCGGCTCTTGTTGATCGAACCAGTCAGTGACAAACAACTGTGCAGTATGGAAGTCGATGAACTGATATCTCAAGTCTTTAGAAAAGGGGCTATTTGGGACACACTTTTAGCCTGTGAAAACTAATGGATTGTTGGCGAAGTATGTCTTAAACAATTGTCTCACACTTGAGCCTGCATTTTGTTGGTCTTCCAATTTTTTTCTTTCTTCTTTCTCACTTTGTCCAATTTCAATTGAGGAAATAGATGGTGGTATTCCCCAAACCTACCTCTTCCACGGTTAATTGCATGAACACCGACTTTCCTTCTACGAATTTTTAATTCGACATTTTCGAGCAAAAATAACTCTTCATCACTTGAGGAAGACATTGTCTCAACGAGAGCTGAGAAAACACTAAGCTTGAAATGCAAGCGTTTGTTGTGTACGCACAACAAAATTCTCAAGCGCTTGCAGCAAGCGCTTGTAACCAGCTTTCTTTGTGAACGCAGCCTAACCGCGCACAAAAGAAGCAGGTCCGAGCTTGTCGGCACTAGTAATACGCTCCGATAAGTTTATCGGAATTAGCAAAACATTATTTTCCAGCGCGACACGTGCAGGGACCGCGCTTCAATCAGTCTGTTTCATACTTTGCGGCGTTTACGTACCTCTTGAACAAAAATGGTTGATGCAGAACTCTTAATTGCATATGTTTTTGAACGCCCTACATTATGGGACAAAAGACATAAAGCCCACGTAAATCGAAATATTACAGAAAAATGCTGGCCATTTTGCATTCAATATGCTAAAAGTACATTCAATAGTTTTTCTACACCGAGACAAACGTTGATTGAAACATTTTTCATCAATACACAAGTTATCCCTGCTAAATGGTTTAAGAAGATTCGGTAGAAGAGGGTATACCTCATCGTCTCCCACAAACATGAATGTAGTCTACATTTGTTCCTGTTAAGAAGCTCAGGAATATTAAGTCTGCTCTCTTCCAACAATTGATACAATTGTGATCCGTGAAATGTCCCCTTGAGGTACTCGACATTTTTAAATATAATGAACGAAACTAGCCGACTACCAGCTTATTTTATGTTCTATAGCGCTTGCAATTCGCGCTGGTAACCAGCGTGCGAGAAACCAGCTTTATTTTTGTTCTCGCTATAAGGTAAGGCTTTATTTTATTATCTGGTAGTTACTAGCACCAAATAAATACTCTATTTCTTCATTTTCCATAAATTGTTTGCAAAAGACATTGTTTTCTATATTTTACCAATATATCATCATTTATTCACTAGCAATAAATGAATACAATGTTTTTAAAAAGGTTTTTTAATAGTACATTTTGTACATTGATTCCTTCCATGATGGTGATTACACATGTGTAAAATTCAAATTTTAGGTTAAGAGCTCACCTAGCAGCTTTTAAAATATATTGGGTTAGTGGGCCCCAGCACTGCAGCCGTTGGCTTATTGTATTGTCCTGTTTGTCTGCTTGTCCGCGAGAAGATTTGTGACCTTGATGAGATCTAGAAGTCAGTACCTCTTTTGGTGAGGTTGGATACAGGGTCATCCGGCCCTAAGTGTCTATACCTCCACCAACGTAGAGCCTCTCATTCGAAAATTATATTGGTGGCTGTTTCGTCCTCCTCACCACATAATCTACATATAGGTTCTTCTTGGAAGATTCCCATTGTGTGAAGCTGCTTTCTCAGGCTGCAGTGTCCGGTCATAAGGCCGGTTACCAGCCAGATATCTCTCCTATTTAACTTTAGGATTTCTTCAGTCAGTTTTGGTATGGGTTGTTTAACCATCAGTTCACTGTGCTTGAGCTTCGGAATTGTTTGCCAGTATTTGAGGAGTTGTTTGTGCACCCACTGGTATAATGTGGTTCTTACCGAAGCCTTTGTTACACCGGTTGCCGGCTCAGGGCCGGTTGCCGATCCTTCTCGTGCTAGGGAGTCTGCTTTTTCATTCCCTTCAATACCCTTGTGACCTGGCACCCATTTCAGGGTTTCCTTATTTGTGGCTCTGAGTTTTTTGAGGTTTTCTAATCACTCCTAGACAAGTTTGGATTTTATTGTACTACTATTAATTGCTTTGATTGACGCTTGACTGTCTGAGCAGATAAGAATGTTTTTACCGCTGTATCCCTTCCTGCTTGGAATACAGTGGTATTTACTCCCAGTGAATGACTAATGTCACATCTGGGGGATTGACCGTATGTTCCAGCGCCAGTACCAGTGTCTGTTTTGGAACCGTCATTGATCCAAACTATTTCTTGTTTGGGTGTTTCCTTGAATTCTCCTTTCCAATCTGGGTTATGGCGTAGGAACGAAAAGCATCAGGATTACATTAATACTTTGAAATAGGCATTGTAATGATTTTGCAATTGATGGTCGCAAGTTATTGATATCAGGCACGATATTTTTTTCTGTGTAACTGAGTAAAGCACTGTGTAACTTATTTGTATAACAGAAAAAAACCTTCATGATAGCCTTCGGAGCTAGCATATTAATCTGGTATCACAAAAATAAAGTTATGATAAAATAGTATGTGACCCTCCAAAATTAAACTTTCCGTATATATTCAATAATGGTGGATGTAGGACTTCATTCGTGTTATACGCACAGCTCGAATACTAATCCGATCGGGCAAAAACCACGAGAAACGACCGTTATCTTTCGCATTTTGTGACAATTTCCATGAAACGCGACTTGACTGTTCTGGTGCATATTGACGGAAATTGTTTTTTCTTTGTTTTATACTCGAAACACGATCAAAATATCGACAAGCTTCAATGTTATCTACAAAAAGTAGAAAGAAATTTTAATTCGGACCAAAACAATTGATATTTTTTTCGTTTCAGAATCATTTGTCTTTCTTTTTATAATGTTTTCTGTAACTAATCTGTTGTAAAATGATTAGCATACAGATATTTAAAAGTATTAACTTCCTTCAGATTGTTTAGAATCTAATAAGAGGACGATTATTCTGACTTCAAGGTTAAAACAGTCAAAATTTTGACATTTGACACAATAAATATACAAATTAAAACAGCCAGATAAATCTCTTTACGCAAAACATATACTTGACACCAAACATTCACTAACACCTACCACAGAACTAGAAGTAGGTACTACATATTTGTGATAAGAAACAAGAACTAGATTTCCTTGAAGAATTAGAAGATACTGATGAGGCTTTTACTTGATGCAATAGATGAAATAAAACAATTTAGTTTATTCAAATCTTCATTATATTCAATATATATTCGTGACGCGTTTCTCTAACACAGTAGCTTTCTCAAACTCGCTTTCATAATTAAATTAGATACTTAAGAGACTCACAATATGAAGTCGTAAATGAACAGATAAATTTAAAGGGCTGCCCACTATTAAACTGAGTTATTTTACACTATCATAGTACATAGGAACTAGTATTATGAGTCTACTATAGATACAACTCGTCAAACATTCCATCCAAGTATACCCAATGCATTTGATTCTCATTTCCAGTTTCACTAATGATAGTTTCACATTCCCTTGAATTACGTTTTTCTCTTTTAACATCCCAAAAGAAAGTGCATCCGGCCGACGCCGATGCTTCTACCAAGATTAATGTTAACCCGGAATAGAATATATACTTCACTACAGAAGCAAACTAAATAAAGGAGTAAGTATTGGTCTGTGGATTCAAATGAATTTATATCTACCATTAAACTCGTTATGAAACGCAAGAGATTTAATGTAGGGTGTAAAATTTATATTAGTTCGCGTGTACTTATGCGGATTTTAACATAAAACCCTAATGACGGCGTAGAACAAAAATATATCTTTGATACTTTCTATATTAATAGTGTAGTGGAAAGTGTAAGGAGATGACTGTTAAACGCAGAGATCTTAATATTGATATTTTGAGGTGAATTTCCATTTCCCGATTAAATAGCATAGCAAAAAAATATTCGAAAGTCCGCGACACTATTGGAAGAGCTTTTTGACAAATTTATTTTGATTTTTAAGCATTTTATCATTGTTGTTTTTATATCAAAACTGGAAATTAAGAATTCCTAGATTATATTAGATTTTATGAGGTGGCTTTTGGCCTAATACACTGCGACCTTTTCAGATCTATTGTGGTCCTCTAAACTCTAGATTACATTCTCCAGCCTGACTCTTTTAAAAAAGTCTATTAGCGTGGAGACTGAACCTTTCTTATAGCTCTCTGCCAATGGCTTTTCTTCGCCTAATGCAAAAAACCGCACATTTGCCAGGCTATCGCACTGACATAGAATGTGTTCTGCTGTTTCTTCTTCTAGGTGACAAAGCCTGCACATATCTTCGTTTGTCAAACCCACACTGATAAAAATGGGTGTCTTGAACCAAAGTAGTCAACTCTCTTGACAAGAAATTATTAGTGACAAAAGAAATTATTTCAGCATAAGAGAATAACTCTTGCCTATAGAAAAAAGTTCTTAGCTAAAGTAAGATGGTTCTCTTGAAGAAATGTCTTAAATCTCTTTCCTTCCCTTCAACAAAGTACAGCTTGTTTTGCTTCAAGAGCTACGAAAATTATAAATATCACGGCATTCGTTCAAGAGACATTTCAATTCTCCCAAGTACCTGGTGGAAATCCTCTCAATGTCTATGTCTATGTCTAATGTATTTGCTCTTGTGATAAGAAAGATTTCCTTTCAAAGCAAGTTCTAAGGTTCTCATGTCAAGAGAGTTGTTTTTTTTGTTAAAAATCTAGGCCTTGCCCCTAGAAAGATTTGCTTTCAAAGCAAGTTCTAAGGTTCTTATGTCAAGAGCGTTATTTTTTGTTATAGTTCTATGGCATTGTCCCAAGAAGTAGATTCCTTGAAACAAAATATTTAAGTTTTGTATCAAGAAATATCTTACATACTAGTTTGAAGCTAAGACTGTAAGGACTTTGAACAAATAGATTAAGTTCTTCCGTGAAGTAATTTTAAAAACTTATGAAAAGACAATTAATCCTTTGGCTGCAGAAACCTCGCTCTTGGACCTATTCAAAAGCGCCAATACTTTGAGCCAAAGGTATAATCTTTTCTTCCAAGAGTTTCTTTTTTTCCGTGCATCAGCTTTAAATGCATATTGAGCTTACAGTGCCCCACAACAGCTTTGACAGTTTTCCTGCCTTGGGCCATCAGATCTGCTGTAAATATTGGCAACTGTTCTTATATGAATTGTTTCGCTTGCCTCTGTCCTGGTGAGTTCCTCCACCATTTCAGAGATTTGTGGGCGACCCACTTCTTTGTTTGTTTCCTTGTTATGGTTTTTGCAACGCAGCAGAAGGGTTCCGGCCCAGCGAATGGCATTGATGAGCCTTGCTTGGCCATTTCATCTGCATTTTCGTTGCCCTTATGCCCCTCGTGGTTACCGTAACAATGCTACGCTCACCCAGTGTGTGCTCGCACACAATCGCATACTAGCTTAGAATTGACCTCTACGGAGTTAAGTGCCTTTAGCGCTGCTTGGCTGTTTGTGAAGATGGCAATTGAACGATATGTTCTCTTCTGCCTTTTAATTTCTTCCACACAGTGGTGAATGGCCGTCATTTCCGCCTGGAAAATTGTGACGTTCCTTGATAGGCTTACTGGGAAGGCTATCCCTTGCTTTAGCACTACTATACCTACTCCTACGACGCACAGTGGCGAGAATTGTAAAAAATAATATCGCGAAAATTTTCTCTTCTTAATTCCATTTCTCGACTTCTATATTTTCGTCCGATTTTCCTTTGATGACCTTAATTTTATAATTTTCAGTTGACCTAACCACGGAATCATTTCGAAGCACGTCAGATGTTATTTTTCAAGTTTATTAGGAAATTTATCAATTAGCGAAAATTATCTGTCATTTTTAACGGAGCCATTTATAAAGATTATAGACGGGACAAAAAAGTTAATAAGGAAAAAGCAGTTTTGTTGCTTTTGATTAACATCTCCATTTGGCTTTATTAATTTCAATATCAATTATAGTACGGCCGCTCTTATAGTAAAAGTCACGAGTGTTTCTCGTTACGTCATACTCATAAACATCCGAATCAAATCAATTAGACAGTTTTCATTGTTAAAGGGTTTGGCATATATTTCAGCAGTACTCAAACGTTATTTTTACCTTAAAAGGCTTTCGTTGTTGTTTTAAATATCTGTCTCTGATAATTTATAAAATGGGAACCTTTTCGATTGGTCTTTAAGTTTGCAGCTCAGCACCACGCCAATAAATTCCGGACTTGTTTGAAACTGCTTTGAAGTTCTACAAGAGCTTTGCAGTCAAAACAGACTCACTTGCCCGAGATATGCTTACATGGGACCAGAACCATTCCCTAGTATAGCGAAGACAGCCAGGAATCTGGTTGGGCTCCTGACAAACACATGAATAACATCAGGCTGGCAGACACAACCATGTTCAGATTTTGCCAAGAAGATGAGGCAGGGTCTTCGATGATAGAAAAGGAGAAGCAAAAACCCTTCCAATATATGGAGGACCTGCAGCTTCTTGGCATACGGAATTTATTAATAACGATTAGTTTGGACAAAAAACTCTAGCATAACGTGAAGGCCGTAGTGGACAAGTTCTTAGTGCTGATCAGACTTTTTATTTTTTTTTCAACTTGATAATATACAATGTTCAAAACGAAAAATTAAAACTGGCTGGTACCAAACTGTCTAAAGACGGCCATAAACTCTAAATGCGGCTATATTTAGTTAATGTGTTGCAAAAGTTCTCGTTTTTATGATAATCAATCTACTTCTCTCACCACGACGTCGAAGGAATAAAAAACTAAACCGGCTACGGAACATTGACGGAATAATATTAATGAATGTTAGTAGGGTAAGAATGTTCTATTAAACTTTAAAATTAAATTAATATAAAAAAAACATTAGAAGATGCTTGCAAGTATATTGCACATTCCTATTAACGCCTCGGCATCTTGACTTTTACACGGAAAAAATCCATTGTTAGAAGAATGCGCGTAGGACGTGTTAGTCTAGTTAACAAGTACCATTTTCACGTAACCAAAAACTATATGTTGACGAAATAGATTTCAGCAAATTCATCCATATTGAACTGTTTTTTGCGCTAGAGTATAATCAAAGACGCCGGAAGCACATTACTGGTCTGGGACTGTCTACAAAAATTATTAACCCTGGCTAACCATAAAAGAGTTATTCTTAAGTGGGTCCCAGGGCACAAGGGCATTGTAGGTAGCAAAGCTAGGGTCTGAGACTGCATTCACCGGTTCTGAACCAGTATTTGGGATATCTAAAACTGCGGCACGTGGTTGTACATCTTGGTGGATTCAAACTAAATATCAGTCGTACTGGATACACGTGCCAAAACCGGAACACATCAAACTCCTGGTCAAAAAATCCTCGGAGACGCTGACGATCGAAATACTAAACCTTAGCTGGGGCAAGATAAGGATAGAGGCGGGTTTACTCACCGGTCACTGTAATTATTGCATCAGAGGCGTTCCACTACAGTGCTGGATTAATACCCAGCAGAAACCTTGTGATTAAAATTAAGATATAAAGGACCGGCTGTAGTATGGAGTAACATGTATTTGTAAGAAAAATTAGCGGTGAAAAGGGATTTTAACATTCAACAGCGTAAAGCCATGAAACTGATAATGCACAACATGTACTGAGAAGTATACGATATGCAGCAGCTGCAAGAATGATCTGTTGCCGAAAAACTTAATGATGATCTTGATGTAGAAATTGCATATGTTATCGAAGATTTGCAGATGAATGCCATTGATAACCAAGAGGAGATTAAAATTATTAAGCCACCCGAAAAAGAAAACGACTATAGTGAAAAAGATAACAGATCGGTGAGAAGCCATGTCGGTTAAGAATTCCTCTCGTGTTTTCCCGGCTATATTGAATTCTTTGAAAAAATTTCTCGTTTAATTGGCTACGTTGGAACAAGGTTTGCAAGAATGCGACAAAAAGGAATTTCACTTCAGTGGATAAAACGAATAAGACTGATTATCATTGACAAGAACAACTTTAGATACCGAAGGAAAAGGATTACTTTCTATAAAAAACGGTCAGTCTAAGAAAATCAGTTCTGCTGTCAAAGTTACGATAGAGATATTTTCTAACATTGAAATTGTAGTGATTGCGTCTGATATAAAGGCCATAGCTGTTAACAGTGTTGATTTGGGCCCCTAGCCTAGACTGGGGTCTTTTTTCGACTAGTTTGGAACGTTTTCTCCTAAATTTTCGGTTCCTAAGATGCATTGGGGACGTCGGCCCAGCACTGTAGTGGAAAGCATCTGATGCGATAATTACAGTGAAGCAGTGTCGAGCACGGTTACTACTTGAACGGCTGACCGGCCCACTGGGGAAGACCGTCGTGTAAATAGCCCGTACAGCCTGCAGCGGAGTAGTATCAAAGCTCGCAGGCATTATACCAATGAGCACGAGGTATAATGTAGGCATGACGTCTTTCGGAGGAGACGTAAAACCGAGGTCCCGAGTCCATGGATGTTGGGCTGGATAAAGAACCCTACCACTGGTCGGAGCACCAGTGAGTTCAGCAAAATTTCCGGTTAGGGGTAGAGTGCTCCAAGGCGTCGCAGAAATATACCGAAAAAGATGCATTGGGGGCACTGCAAACGCAAAGAACCATGTTTCAGCACTTTTTTCACGTTTTGGCCTCTTTTTCAGCTTTTAGTGAATATTTTCTCAGAAAAAAACACTCAACAATATGTATTAAAAGATGAATCCAGTAGCCTTTCAAATTCTGGACGGTTATTCAATGCAAAATTACAATTTTCACTGATTTCCCTTGTTATATTGCTCAGCATTGTCTTGATATTAGATCTGACGTATAATACTATTCACCCTGATATTCAATATAAAGTTCCTTGGAGCCATATGTGATACGTATACAATTCCGAGCATTTTTAGGGTCAACCTCATATTCATGTAAATATATTTTAGTGATTGGATTGAACTTTGTTGGTTTATTATATTCTATGTGAAAGTCCATAAAATAGGATTGATACAATTATTTAAGGTCAATAAATTTTTAAAATATAAATATATATTTATAGTGAAAATATGAAGTAACTGAGGTTTTTAAGTTTAGGAAAGTTCTAATATAAGTATAAGGACCTTGTTAGGTCCTTTAAAAAGGTTCTAATTGGATCATGGTATCCGGTTTGAACTTGAGAAATATTATGCTGGTGAAACGGATCTCCCTGCTTTTCCTTTGTTTCATTTCTTTCAACAGATTTTCTTTTTTAATTGGTTTATTTATTTCGTATACGATTAAAAATTTATTTATGCATGACATAGAAAAATAGAAAACGTTGAAAAAACTGTTCAAACTATAAATGAATTTCGCAAAAAATTTTCATCAATACATTTTTTTGTTGTGGAATATTTTAATGGGATAATAAACTTTTTAATTGAGTACTGGATGAATATTAGTGAAATACTGCTGTTAGAGAATGAAAATAAACTTTTAGAGCTTAGAATTTTGAGAAAACAAAGCAGGAAGGATGGATTTGGGTTTTAAAAGCACTAAAACTTTAAGGGCTCAATCGATTGGAGCAGAAATTTCAAAATCGACTTTCGGGGACATTCCAAAAATAGTTCTTAAAGTAAATATTCGGGTTTTACTGGAAGGGACCAAATAGTTAACAAATATCTCGAATACTGAGCGATATAGAAAGGGCCTCTATTGATTCAGTTTTAAGAAATTGAATTTACAATAAGGACTCTTTCGATTGGGAAAAATTTCAAAAATCCAATAATAAGCCTATGAAAGACTTTGAACCCACTTATCTCGAAGACTGAGCGAGATAAAGGAAAATGGTTTGATTCTCACGCAACCTGTAGATTTTTCATATATGAAATGGGCCCTAACACATGCTTCATGAATCCAATATTTAATGAGCCTTGAAAGCTTTTAAAAATAGTATTTGCATATATCTCGGAAACTGATCGTGATAAAAAAAGGGTTTTATTCTGAAAACCTAGGAGAAGATTGAAGAAAAAAGATCTAATGAGCCTGAAGAAGTTTTAAAAAACAGTAGGTAATCGCAAATATCTCGAAAACTGAGCGAGATAGTGCGAAATGGTTGGGTTCTTAAGAAACCTGAAGTATTTTAATCTATGAAACGGACCCTATCGATCGAAGAAAAAAAAGTTACAAGACTCGAATATCTAATAAACGCTACTATCTCGAAAACTTAGCAATATAGAACAAAATGGTTTGGTTCTTAAGAGCCACAAAGAAGCTCTTTTCTTTCAAACTATTAAAACTAACTTGTGGACATCACAAAAATAGTTCGTCGCGAATATTCACATTTAAATGTGGATTTAAGTGGAATTGAAACGCAAATATCTCTAAAATTAAGCAATATATATAGCATTATTATCTCAAGTTTAAAGCCACTCAAAAAATGTTATCACTATTTCTTAACGCAGTCTTCTCATGCAATTTTCTATTCACTGGTTCAACAGACAGAAACTTGCCCTTTACAACTGTCTAGCCATAATATTGATTAATACCAATCAAAGTGAATGTTCAGATTATAACTGAATTCACCGCTATACAATTAATGAACTTATTTTCCATATCAAAAGGAATATACTTGAAAATGAAACGCCTGCGGCTCACGACTATAACATAAACTTGAGTACAGTATCATTTCTCGATGCTTTCTCTAGACAATAACACCGAGCGATTATCTACTTAACCTTGGCAATTAGGTTTTATTGAGAGAAGGGTGAAACAGTGTTGTTCTCTTCTCTCCACTGAAGATGCTTCGCGCGGAATTAGTTCTATCTTACAAATTGGGTCTTTCTATCTCCGGGCCAATTTGAATTACGCACTCTCCAGTCATTCGTTTTCCAACTCTAAGAATTTCAGCGTAATCTCAACACTGATATTGATAGTATATTATACCACAAGGTCGGAAAGTTGATATATTATGATCAGATTTTTGCACATGTAGACTGTATACTATTTTTCTTACTACCTTGGTCTAAAGTACGAAAACAACATTAGCATTAGCTATTTGTAAACAAACTTTGAGGTTATATGAGCGAGGGTGTAGCAAAACTTGACATCCCTGATCGTTGTACTTCTTGGTACGAAGGCTTATAATATCAATGCATGAAAGTTGGAATGTCTGACCTATAATCGCAGCCGAAACCACGTAATTTCAACCGAGGTAGTAAGAAAAATATTATTTTAGTTATCGAACTGACCCTCAAAAATTACTTATAGTTGATATAAAAATCCGTATACACAGTGGCCCTTAATTCAATGTGCTTTATCGGATATATGAAATGGGTTAAATGGGAAACATTAAGTGAGGTAAGTGAGGTATGTCTCTCACACTTTTGATTTAGATACGAATATCAAGTTTGTGTATATTAAAATTTAGAATTTCTTTATTTCTAGTTTCGGTAGTTTAAAATTTGTCCTCACGTGTTTACCTACAGTGGAACTTTGTGGATCACCTCTTCTTGATTTGCATTTGATCATTCCTCCCCTGTACATTTCGTTTGTATCAAATTCTTCTTCCAATTCTCCCTCACATGAATGAAATTGTGGGATAGATTGGTCAGAGTAGTCAAGGAACTGTTTCGATGGAATTTTTGGGAAAGCAACTGTCAATAATTGACATTGACTTACGTTTCCGATTATCAAAATGACCATAAACCATGGAGACTAGATATACTAGTCTCTATATTTAGGGCAATACCGATGTCCGTCCCGCGGTCAGAAAATTGAGGGTTTAGGAAAAGGGTTTTTAATCCCCGATTGATGTCCGTCCCGCGGTCAGGTGGATACACAGGTAGAATGGGCAGGGTAGAATATTATTCCTAGAATAATTAGTATGATTCGTGTATTATCGACACCCTTCCACAGACCCTAACCTAACGACAGACGCGTTGAGACATTTTGTGATTATGTTTTGGACCTAAGCCTGGAAAAAGTGTGAAGGGAAAAATATGAAATAAAATGTAATGGTTTTAGCATTACAAATAAAGTATCTACTACATATTATATCTTATATGTATATATATAATATATAATATCTGCAATATAAATTATCATACGGATCCACGGGACGGACTTCGGACAAACGTCTTGACCCTTTTAACCTCGGGACGGACCTCGGACGTACCTGCGTTTTACCCTGACCGCCGGACGGACATCGGAAACACCGCCTTAAACTATTGAGCCCTCCATGATTCACTTGTAGAAGACTCAACATGGAATTATTCTTCGGCCTTTTCAGAAAGAATATCGGAAACGGTTAGCTTATTCAAAAACGTTGAAGAAGATGTATGTTGCGAAAGCGGCGAAGAAGATAACGAGCGGAAAGAAGCAGAGAATCAAGAAAAGAGTCAGTATTCAAGAGATTTGAAACGTCAAATGTTGAATCTGGACATCGAAACGCTTTTCAGACAAAAACGTTTATAACTAAAACTGTTGTTACATTTCTGTGTACCTTAGTTAACTTATTTGGCTTTATCCAAGTTATTTTTTCGTACACGTCTACAAATTCTTTATAAAATCTTGCTTTTTTCTATGTCTCATAAATATTTTTCACAATCATTTTCACAGCAGGTGACAAATTCGCTTTTTCACCCAAGGACGCCACATTATTACTTTCAACTTCTTTTTTAGAATAATCCTACAAAAACTCCCAATTTCTCGTCCAAAAAAACCCTCTGGGGAGTTTTAAATATCGTACTATTTATTTGACTTATGTATATATTTCCTTATCCTTGTCTGTATTTACATCGTAATAAATTGTATGGAGTACAATTAAGTTCTTCCAAAGTCAACGCACTAAAAAAAAAAGGATAATAACAATACTTTGGATGCACGATGTACTCAACTCAAAGTTGACAAACAAAAGGATTATGCGCATTTTCGAGGTGACGGAATTTAGGCAGAGATCGATACTAGGGCCTAGATCAGTTCACTAAATTATCGTCTCAACGGACAATTTGAGAGCCCGAGACATTCAAGAAAAATCAAATAAGAGCTTCTGCGAGCGCTCTACGTATCCGCAGATCTTCCGTTAGATAACTCACAGGATTAGGAGGATTGTCCCGACTATCCTCCAGAACGGGACGTTCTACGGGGATTACGGCTGCCACTATTGATACCGAAACTAATTTTTGCTAATTGAATGGCGAAGAGACCTTTTGGTTTCGTGAAAAATTTATTATCGCCCAAAAGGGTAATAAAAAAAAATTGAAGACATTACAAAGGTTGTAATTGATTGAAAAATAAAACACAAAAACTATTTAAAGCAGAATGGAATTGAAGTGACGCTTTTTGCTTGTATATTTACGGTCAAGTTGATTCAGTAGGGAATGAGATCATTATCAATTGCTGGTGTTGTAAAACTCCTGCCAAATGCAAACTACAGATACAAGATAATATTCATGTCCATTCAACCTGATGTAGCTTTATCCAGAAGTTCTTTCTAATGTTACCATCGCTTTGTGAAGATGACGTTTTTGAAACTCTTCATTCACCTATCACAAAATTTAAAAAGTTATAACTTAAAGACTTTATAGTTACTATTTCATAAAAGAACCAGTTAAATATCTCACTGTTTCTTTGCATTCTAAATGCTTTGACCCTATGTGAAGATTTTCCCCAAAAAGTCCCCAAGTATACTAATTTTAAAACCTGCAGGGATGTTGTACTAAACAGTTGTTTAAACATAAAACATCTTTGAGACCACTTCTGCTTCTGGTCTATGTATGTATGTATGTCTTTTGGGGTAACATTCACTGAGACCTAAAAGATCTATTGTGCCCCCTTACTTCTACTTAGTTCCTGAGGAAAGTCTCAGAGACTAGTAGCTCCTTTAGTCCTATTTCCCCGAGGAATATTAGGATATCTGCAGGCTTCAACTTAGGTAACTGTCCCTCTTCTATCCAGTAGTCTCCCAGGTGCTGTGCCCTAGGATTCTGAATTGCTGTGCAGTTCGCAAGTATGTGGATGGAGGATTCTTCTTCCATTCCACAAAACCTACAATCTTCTTCCTCCACTATTTTGAGCTTCTTAAGGTGCCCATTCAGGCGACAATGTCCCGTTAGGATTCCTGTTAAAACTCTTAGTGCAGTTTTGCTTTGACTTATGCATTCATTTGATCTCAACAGGTTGTAGTCACCCAGTAGAATCTTTGATTGCCTAAGCCCTACTATATCTTTCGAATTGTCAGATCTTCTCTTTTCTTCGGCTTTACCTATTTCTTCCAATATTACATTGGAGCTGATTCCGCAAAAAGGTTCCGGCCCCCAAAAGGGTTCTGGTCTAAGGTCATCCCTAGATATTTAAAGTAAGTCACTTGTTCTATCGATTTACGATCAATTTTAGTTAATGAGCAACTCATAAATACAGTTTTCTTAACATTAATCAGCATTCCATTATCTTAACATCATCTTGCGATTTCTTCTCTAACAGTTTTTCAATTAGTGGTCTGTGATTGACTGTATCAAATGCCCTGGTCAGGTCGTAAAATATAGCGACTGACATTGCTTTCCATTCAAATTGTCAATTATGCTGCAGAGTTTATCTATTACTGTTGATGTAGATTTTTTTTTCTGAAACCGTGACTAATCGATCATTTTTGCAAACTAGGATTGCAAACAAACATTTCTATAACTATTCACTTCCTGCCTTGATCCTTTATTCTTGAAAATAGGTACCGACTTAGATGTCTTTAGCTTTTCAGAATATTTCCCTGTGCCGAAAGAATAATCATCTGAATAATTACGCCTAAATAAAATTGTACTAACTAAACTTAAACAAATTTAAAATTAAACAGTTGGAATTTATGATCTGACAAATGCATATCTTCTATTCGACATATTATATCAGCTGGAATATTAAAAAAAAATACATCAATGCTTCTTTTAACGTGGTCTCATTGGCTCTTCCGCTTACACTGATTAGGCGTTTGTTAGAATAACCAATAGCCGATAGCTATATCTCTTGTCTATTACATCTAAGTAATTGGCGTATTTGTTTCAATTTCATTCCTAATAAACTGAACAAAATGGGACCACAATGACTTCCTTGAGGGACTCCTGAATGTACTAGTATGTTTAGTGCGAACAATATAATAGTATATTGTATACCTAGGCGGTAAAGTGGCAGTTTTCAGGCCGAAAGAAGATATGGACAGGCGAGCCTGGCCACTTCTTGAGGCGTAAAGCTGGTAAAATTCAACTTTCTAATAGTGTAGGATAAAAAATATGTTTTATACCTTTTGAGTGTAGTCAAAAATAACAAATTATTACATAGTTAATGTTATAGTACTATTTACTTCGATTCGAGTTGCATTTTGGCACATTATGCCCTAAGTAATTTTCTAGTAGCTGCAATCGTTGTTTTTCAAAGTGGTTTCTCATCCCCGTTATGTGACATGGAAACAAAGAAGTACGTACAAAAGTCATTACGGTCTCCGTATTGTTTTCCAGAAACCCACTATTTTCGTTTCCATGCGAATTGAAACTTTTTTTATCTCTCGCGAAAACAACAATAGGAATAACAATTTTCTCCGAATGTAGATCCTGGGTAGGTACTTGGGAATGTAAAGAACTGAGTATTAGTGAATCAATACCAACAAAATAGAGATTCAATTGAAACTAGAAAGCTATGGCTATGATTTCCACATTTTTTTTTGAAAATAACCTAACATATTTTGCTTTCTTAAGAAAATATTAAAACAGAACTTGACACTTCGCCCTGTATATTATTAAAATCACTTAATAGGTAGGAAAAGTTACTCGTGACTCACACTGTTAATAGTAGAATAGAGGAAATTTGTTTTTTTCTCTCTATAATAGTCGTAAAATGTAGGAATATTTCACTTGGGTCATTAGTAAGCTGACAGTGCTATCACAAGATTGAGATTTCTCACGTAATTCCAGTTAAATTTAAATGGAGAGACTTAACCTTTGGATTTCTCGAGTGAAAATAAGCTTAGTATACTAATGGGAAACCAGGATAAAGAACAACGTTTCAAGGGGTGTCTCCTTTTAATGTGAAAAAAAATCAAAGTGATATTTTATGTCGTTTTTCTAATAGCCTAATTTAATCAAATTGTTTCCAAAAATCACTTAGTACATCGAAAGATTCTTTCAAGATCTGGTATTTGGAGGAGAAAATATATCAGTGATTCAGTAGCAACCAAAGTGTCACTGTCATTCCTAATAAGTGTTTGTTTGTTCTTTAGAACATGATCTTTCCACCCTCTAATCCATCAAAGATTCTGATGGGAGGCTTTAACCCGTTGAGATCAAATGAATGTATACGTCAAAGTAAAACTGCACTGAGAGTTTTAACAGGGATCCTAACGGGATATCGCCGCCTGAACGGGCACCTGAAAAAGCTCAAAATAGTGGTGGAAGAAGAATGTAGATTCTGTGGCATATACTTGCAAATTGCACCGCGTTTACCTAAGTTGAAGCCTGCAGATATCCTTAAATTCCTCAAGGAAATAGGACTCAAGGAGCTACTAGTCTCCGAGACGTTCCTCAAGAAGAGTGAGAACAAATGATTGCCCGAAACGCGGGAACTTGGCAGTGATAGTAGCTCGTTTCAAAATTGTTTATTCAGCATTGCAAACAATGCCTTCTTATTCATAACTTCTGACCGAATAAATATTTTTTTCGTACAAATCCTAATTGTGTATCGTCAAAATGACAAATTTAATTGACTTTTAGATATTATATCGTCTTATACATCGTTTATACTTCCTGTACGCACACTCATACGAGAGCAAACAATGCTCATGACCATATATTTTGTGGACTACTTTTTTAGGGCTGGTAGAGAAAATAATGTTTGCAACACACAGGGAATATTATAGTAAAGTTTTATTTCTCACAACTCCAAATTAAAAGAAATACGATTCAATTTTAAATTTTTTTAAATATTATCAAAACATTTTATCTATTTTTAGAAGATTTATATTTTGAGTAAGAAATTCAGAGTATAAACCTATTACTGTCAAGTTTTCTTTATAGCAAAAACAATTCACCTACACGGTGATAAAATTACATCCTTCACTTTGCTCTTTTATATGGGAAAGTAAATTTCCGCTTCGGAAAAACAATTGAAATGCCTCTGACGCATAAGCGATTTTCATAAAGGAAGAGGGAACATAAATGTGTCCTATTTTTGGAAAAATGTTCAATGTCTCTTCGGTTTTCCCAGATATATCATTAATATTTAAGTTTTGTTGTTTTTTTTGCGTATATAAGTACAGTGTGATTCATTTTAAATGATGAATTATAGCTAATTAATGAAAAATCCTATTTTTCAATGGAAAATTCATGAAAACTGTTATTTTAAACAATATAATTGATGAGAAATGCTATTTTTCAATGTAAAATTCATAAAAACTGCTATTTTGAACAACATAATTGATGAGAAGTGCTATTTTTCAATGTAAAATTCATAAAAACTGCTATTTTGAACAACATAATTGATGAGAAGTGCTATTTTTCAATGGAAAATTCATGAAAACTGCTATTTTGAACAACATAATTGATGAGAAGTGCTATTTTTCAATGTAAAATACATAAAAACTGCTATTTTAAAAAACCAAATTAATGAAAAATGCTATTTTTCAATGTAAAATTCATGGAAACTGCTATTTTAAACAACATAATTGATGAGAAGTGCTATTTTTCAATGTAAAATACATAAAAACTGCTATTTTGAAAAACTAAATTGATGAAAAATGCTATTTTTCAATGTAAAATTCATGGAAATTGCTATTTTATACAAATTTATTGATGAGAAATGCTATTTTTCAATGTAAAATACATAAAAACTGCTATTTTGAACAACCAAATTGATGAAAAATGTTATTTTTCAATGTAAAATTCATGGAAATTGCTATTTTAAACAAAATTATTGATGAGAAATGCTAGTTTTCAATGTAAAATTCATGGAAACTGCTATTTTAAACAACATAATTGATGAGAAGTGCTATTTTTCAATGTAAAATACATAAAAACTGCTATTTTGAAAAACTAAATTGATGAAAAATGCTATTTTTCAATGTAAAATATATTAAACCTGCTATTTTGAACAACCAAATTGATGAAAAATGCTATTTTTCAATGTAAAATACATAAAAACTGCTATTTTGAAAACCAAATTGATGAAAAATGCTATTTTTCATATTAAAATTTATGCAAATTGCTATTTTAAACAAAATTATTGATGAGAAATGCTAGTTTTCAATGTAAAATTCATGGAAACTGCTATTTTAAACAACATAATTGATGAGAAGTGCTATTTTTCAATGTAAAATACATAAAAACTGCTATTTTGAAAACCAAATTGATGAAAAATGCTATTTTTCATATTAAAATTTATGCAAATTGCTATTTTAAAGAAAATTATTGATGAGAAATGCTATTTTTCAATGTAAAATATATTAAACCTGCTATTTTGAACAACCAAATTGATGAAAAATGCTATTTTTCAATGTAAAGTACATAAAAACTGCTATTTTGAAAACCAAATTGATGAAAAATGCTATTTTTCATATTAAAATTTATGCAAATTGCTATTTTAAACAAAATTATTGATGAGAAATGCTATTTTTAATGTAAAATTTATGGAAATTGTTATTTTAAACAAAATTATTGATGAGCAATGTTATTTTTCAATGTAAAATACATAATAACTGCTATTTTGAACAACCAAATTGATGAAAAATGCTATTTTCCAATGTAAAATTCATGGAAGTTTCTATTTTAAACAAAATTATTGATGAGAAGTGGTATTTTTCAATGTAAAATACATAAAAACTGCTATTTTGAACAACCAAATTGATGAAAAATGTTATTTTTCAATGTAAAATTCATGGAAATTGCTATTTTAAACAAAATTATTGATGAGAAATGCTAGTTTTCAATGTAAAATTCATGGAAACTGCTATTTTAAACAACATAATTGATGAGAAGTGCTATTTTTCAATGTAAAATACATAAAAACTGCTATTTTGAAAAACTAAATTGATGAAAAATGCTATTTTTCAATGTAAAATATATTAAACCTGCTATTTTGAACAACCAAATTGATGAAAAATGCTATTTTTCAATGTAAAATACATAAAAACTGCTATTTTGAAAACCAAATTGATGAAAAATGCTATTTTTCATATTAAAATTTATGCAAATTGCTATTTTAAACAAAATTATTGATGAGAAATGCTAGTTTTCAATGTAAAATTCATGGAAACTGCTATTTTAAACAACATAATTGATGAGAAGTGCTATTTTTCAATGTAAAATACATAAAAACTGCTATTTTGAAAACCAAATTGATGAAAAATGCTATTTTTCATATTAAAATTTATGCAAATTGCTATTTTAAAGAAAATTATTGATGAGAAATGCTATTTTTCAATGTAAAATATATTAAACCTGCTATTTTGAACAACCAAATTGATGAAAAATGCTATTTTTCAATGTAAAGTACATAAAAACTGCTATTTTGAAAACCAAATTGATGAAAAATGCTATTTTTCATATTAAAATTTATGCAAATTGCTATTTTAAACAAAATTATTGATGAGAAATGCTATTTTTAATGTAAAATTTATGGAAATTGTTATTTTAAACAAAATTATTGATGAGCAATGTTATTTTTCAATGTAAAATACATAATAACTGCTATTTTGAACAACCAAATTGATGAAAAATGCTATTTTCCAATGTAAAATTCATGGAAGTTTCTATTTTAAACAAAATTATTGATGAGAAGTGGTATTTTTCAATGTAAAATACATAAAAACTGCTATTTTGAACAACCAAACTGATGAAAAATGCTATTTTTCAATGTAAAATTCATGGAAATTGCTATTTTATACAAATTTATTGATGAGAAATGCTATTTTTCAATGTAAAATACTTAAAAACTGCTATTTTGAACAACCAAATTGATAAAAAAAATGCCATTTTTCAAAGTAAAATTCATGCAAATTGCTATTTTAAACAAGATTATTGATGAGAAATGCTATTTTTCAATGTAAAATACATGAAAACTGCTATTTTGAAAAACCAAATTGATGAAAAATGTTATTTTTCAATGTAAAATTCATGGAAATTGCTATTTTAAACAAAATTATTGATGAGAAATGCTAGTTTTCAATGTAAAATTCATGGAAACTGCTATTTTAAACAACATAATTGATGAGAAGTGCTATTTTTCAATGTAAAATACATAAAAACTGCTATTTTGAAAAACTAAATTGATGAAAAATGCTATTTTTCAATGTAAAATATATTAAACCTGCTATTTTGAACAACCAAATTGATGAAAAATGCTATTTTTCAATGTAAAATACATAAAAACTGCTATTTTGAAAACCAAATTGATGAAAAATGCTATTTTTCATATTAAAATTTATGCAAATTGCTATTTTAAACAAAATTATTGATGAGAAATGCTAGTTTTCAATGTAAAATTCATGGAAACTGCTATTTTAAACAACATAATTGATGAGAAGTGCTATTTTTCAATGTAAAATACATAAAAACTGCTATTTTGAAAACCAAATTGATGAAAAATGCTATTTTTCATATTAAAATTTATGCAAATTGCTATTTTAAAGAAAATTATTGATGAGAAATGCTATTTTTCAATGTAAAATATATTAAACCTGCTATTTTGAACAACCAAATTGATGAAAAATGCTATTTTTCAATGTAAAGTACATAAAAACTGCTATTTTGAAAACCAAATTGATGAAAAATGCTATTTTTCATATTAAAATTTATGCAAATTGCTATTTTAAACAAAATTATTGATGAGAAATGCTATTTTTAATGTAAAATTTATGGAAATTGTTATTTTAAACAAAATTATTGATGAGCAATGTTATTTTTCAATGTAAAATACATAATAACTGCTATTTTGAACAACCAAATTGATGAAAAATGCTATTTTCCAATGTAAAATTCATGGAAGTTTCTATTTTAAACAAAATTATTGATGAGAAGTGGTATTTTTCAATGTAAAATACATAAAAACTGCTATTTTGAACAACCAAATTGATGAAAAATGTTATTTTTCAATGTAAAATTCATGGAAATTGCTATTTTAAACAAAATTATTGATGAGAAATGCTAGTTTTCAATGTAAAATTCATGGAAACTGCTATTTTAAACAACATAATTGATGAGAAGTGCTATTTTTCAATGTAAAATACATAAAAACTGCTATTTTGAAAAACTAAATTGATGAAAAATGCTATTTTTCAATGTAAAATATATTAAACCTGCTATTTTGAACAACCAAATTGATGAAAAATGCTATTTTTCAATGTAAAATACATAAAAACTGCTATTTTGAAAACCAAATTGATGAAAAATGCTATTTTTCATATTAAAATTTATGCAAATTGCTATTTTAAACAAAATTATTGATGAGAAATGCTAGTTTTCAATGTAAAATTCATGGAAACTGCTATTTTAAACAACATAATTGATGAGAAGTGCTATTTTTCAATGTAAAATACATAAAAACTGCTATTTTGAAAACCAAATTGATGAAAAATGCTATTTTTCATATTAAAATTTATGCAAATTGCTATTTTAAAGAAAATTATTGATGAGAAATGCTATTTTTCAATGTAAAATATATTAAACCTGCTATTTTGAACAACCAAATTGATGAAAAATGCTATTTTTCAATGTAAAGTACATAAAAACTGCTATTTTGAAAACCAAATTGATGAAAAATGCTATTTTTCATATTAAAATTTATGCAAATTGCTATTTTAAACAAAATTATTGATGAGAAATGCTATTTTTAATGTAAAATTTATGGAAATTGTTATTTTAAACAAAATTATTGATGAGCAATGTTATTTTTCAATGTAAAATACATAATAACTGCTATTTTGAACAACCAAATTGATGAAAAATGCTATTTTCCAATGTAAAATTCATGGAAGTTTCTATTTTAAACAAAATTATTGATGAGAAGTGGTATTTTTCAATGTAAAATACATAAAAACTGCTATTTTGAACAACCAAACTGATGAAAAATGCTATTTTTCAATGTAAAATTCATGGAAATTGCTATTTTATACAAATTTATTGATGAGAAATGCTATTTTTCAATGTAAAATACTTAAAAACTGCTATTTTGAACAACCAAATTGATAAAAAAAATGCCATTTTTCAAAGTAAAATTCATGCAAATTGCTATTTTAAACAAGATTATTGATGAGAAATGCTATTTTTCAATGTAAAATACATGAAAACTGCTATTTTGAAAAACCAAATTGATGAAAAATGCCATATTTCAATGTAAAATTCATATAAACTGTTATTTTAAACCAGAAAATTGCTAATTTTCAATTTTAAATTAACAAAACTGCTATTTTAAACCAGGAATGTTAGGAAATATAAAACTACCTAATTACGAGTAGAGAATATCAAAACATGAAAAAATATTTCGGAATTGAACATCCTGGATATTATTAATTTATTGTGTTTTTATTCTTTCTGTTCATTTGATAATTAGGGAAAGATTCAAGTAGTAAATGTTGAAAAAATTAATTTGTTAATATATATAAATATTTTTTTCTATCCAAAACTATTTGATAATTATTCGGTTTTCTATGGTCGCTCGTTGAACATTGCGTTTGTTGCTCCTCCAGGAATTCCTCAATGATTTCTAAAAACTTTCTGGACAAGTATATCTCCGAAACTTTCCAGTTTTCACTTAAAATTGTGATATTCTGTTATCTCATCATCATCCATTTCAAATGATACCTGAATTGAATATTTTTTATTAGGTCAGTTTTACTACAAAAAAAAGGTTTCAACAATATGGTGCCACGGAAGGAAAGAATTCAATGAGAATCATTTCTGTTATTCCTTGCACGAAAGGATTTCTGGAGTTTACTTTTTTCCTGGGTAAAAAATTCAATTTGTCCTTTTTATATGCTGGGCCGATACCAGTCCCTTCTAGGATTTTTGTTCTCTAAAGTTGATTTTTGACTGATGGGCTTGATTTACATAATTTGTTTGAAAATTTTACGAAACTAAAATAAGTATCCTTTATCCTGAAAAAGTTACGAGTGATTAGAGGATTCTAAGAACCCTATTTTCAGATGTAGGTACGAATAGATTATTATTTCACCGGCTGATAAGGGCAATTCTACTGTAATTATAAACAAAGTTGATTATGATTCAAAAGTAATGGATTTATTAATAAATGGCCCTTATACTAAGCTACCAAATGATCCTACCAAATCAATTGAAAACAAAATGTATAAGACACTTTTCAAATTCACGAACGAATTTGCTAACCGTGAAAGAACAATGTTAACGCCTAAATACAGTAAACCACCACATTTTTATGGTCTACCAAAAATTCATAAACAAAACATACCATTACGACCAATTTGTAGCACCATTAATTCCCCATGCAGCAAACTATCAAATCATATATTAAAAATCATTGAACCCCTCGCAGGACAGACAGATTCATACATCAAAAATAGTAATCATTTTTTAGAAAAACTATCAGATTTAAAATTCAACAAAAGCCATTATTTGGTTAGTTTTGATGTAGTTAGTCTCTTCACAAATGTACCGGTACAGAAAACAATTGATCAGACCCTTACAGAAAGGACCAAATTGAGCGTAACAGCAATAATAGTATTATTAAAATTATGTATAACAAAAACATATTTTCAATTCAATAATGATTTTTATGAACAGAATTTTGGTCTTGCCTCTCACCAATTCTATCGAATATTTACATGGAACATTTTGAAGCCAAAATAGTGAATAATCAAAAATTAAAACCAATTGTCTGGTGGAGATATGTAGACGACATTTTTGCAATATTGCCTTATGACTTAGTATCTCTAAATGATTTTTTAACAAATATAAATGAAGCAGAAAAATCTATAAAATTTGAAATTGAAAATAACAATTTTTTGCCATTTTTAGATGTTCTTATCAATAAAACACCTACAGGGTATGAAACAAGTGTTTACCGTAAGCCAACACACACTTATAGGTATTTGAATTTTGAATCAAATCATTTTATAAGCGTTAAATGTCAAATTTTTTTCGTTGTGTCAGATAGGGACCAAAAATTATTAATCTCGACAACGGTAGCTGGAATGCTACCGAAACGTCGAAATAAAAAACATTATTGTAGTTTGATTCCCAAAAAAATAAGAGAAAAAAAGAATAAGTAATGCCTCAAGGAACTTACAGAAGATATTTTTTGTCTTCATTAAAATATTTTATCAAATCAGACACCGTTCCGTGAACGCTTGCCATTAAAGTGAATCCCATGAAAATACATTGTTAATAAAGCTCGATTCGTGATAACACTGTTGAACCAAATTTACAATAATCGCTTAATAAAGCTATATTATCATTATTCCGATTTTTTTCCCCAAAATTTTAAGCTTTAACTTCGATATTGATGTCATTGATTTGTTTGTTAGGGCTTTAATATGATGGAGAGGGGACTTTATCTACTACAGCGGTAAATTTTGTGGATCTAAGAGGGTCGCTACGCTGGTAATGGGCTGTAAAATATTTCTCTTCTATTTATAAGCCGCAATTTAATTTTGCAGTGACCTTAGATGTTTTAGATTACGTAAAGTATTTCATTTAATATTGGTAACATAAATTTTTGAATACAATCCAAAACCGGAATGTTTTCAGGGTAGAAAGGGATTAAAAAACACGGAGAAAACTTGGAGTTTTTCCTAAGCTTCCAGCTCTTTCTATAGCTTGTGATCCCTCTGTATAGGTACCATTGAATGGCATTCTTTCCATCTCTAGTAATGGTGTTGTTGTGATCCCATTCCTTCTTCTTACTTTCCACGGGCTTCTGGAGTTTCACTAATGTCAATACCTTCACCGCGAAGCCGTATCCCTAAGTCAGTCCCTTAGGAACGGAAGAATAAGAAAAGGGCGGAAGTCAATACCTTTCGCACGTACAGGTCAATTTTCTGTTGAACGATAAGAAAAGTCAGTACTTTGCCAACCCGAGAAGGAAGTCTTCTGACTACTGCACGTGGTGGTACATCTCGGTGGACACAAACTAAACATTAGTCGTACTGCACACAGCAAACTCCTGGTCAAAAAATCCTCGGAGATGCTGACTAAACCTTAACAGGGGCAAGATAAGCATAGTGACTGTTTCACTCACTGGTCACTGTTCTTTGTCATCATTTTAAATCGATATTTTGTACGAACTATATTAGTCTCTAGGTATATCTGGGAAACATCGTTGTTGAAAGTTTTTGATTCACATTTTCAAATAATTTCACATTCTGGTACTTAAAAATTCAATAAAAATTCCACTTTGAATATATCAGAAAAAATACGGATATCTCTAAGTGGTTTTATGAACAAAAAAAAAAAGGACAAAGCTGTCTTGTCGGATGAAAGAAATATAAAGAATAACATCCGGTTTTCACAATGGTATTTCTTAGGAACGCTCCCATCCAAAAATTTAATCTTTCCAGGCCAAGGTCGTGCACAAATGCTTTTTTCGTAAGGGTTCTTTAATGACTTTAATAATGAGAGTGTTTTAAAGAAATGTTTAGAAGTAATTTCAGTTTTTTACTTTTACAATAATGATATCAACTTTGTTTAAAAGTTTTTTCATGGGACCATCAAAAAAAAATACAAACTTAAGGAAATAAATGAATTTTAAAGTTGGATGTTTGTAAGTGTATCAGTTATAGAAAGTTAGTACATCTGTAGACAGTAAAATATACAACCAACGGGACAAATGTTTATAGCGAACAGCTCACCATTAGTGTAAAATGAGAAATAAGTGTGAAAGACTCTCAAATTCGTTACCAAAAATTTCGTCTAGCTTTATATTATTTATCTACACTATTCCAGGACCCATCCTAGCTTAGCTGGATATGTTTCTCGTTAATTCTGGCTAAATTACTTTTTATTTCAAGAAGCGAGGTTGTGATAACATCTGTGATTCTAGAATGAATATGGGTGTTGGTTCCTTCATGCCAATTTCCATTGCACTCCAGCCTATAGGCAACCACTCTCGCTTCCTCCTTAACAAGCAAAGTTAGAGGCGGTAGATTGAGAATAGCTTCGATTGCTGTAGTCGGGCTGCTTCTCATTGCATTCGTTATGCACAGACATGCCAGCCTCTGAAGTTTTGATAGCTCCAATTCGTATTTCCTTTGATCTGTTTTTGGCCACCAAACTAAGGATCTGTAGGTTATGTACAGCCAGTGTACGATCCATGGATTTAGTTCCCATGTGTTCCCATCTCCTGTTTTAGTGTCGTTCTCCCTTTATTGGTTTTGTAGGTGTGAACTCCAAATTAGTTTTGCATCCAGAATTATAACCATTTACTTGATCTCCTGGCCTGGATACAGCTGCTCGTTGAGGAAGTTGAGCAGATTTATTCTCTCAAGCTCCCTTTTTCTAGTGAAGAGATAGAGCGCAATTTTTGCAGGGTTAAACCTTAGAAATTCCATCCTACACAATTTCTCCACCGTTTCCATTAAAATAACTAAAGCTTCGTCCACTTGAAGCCACTTTCGTTTTGAGAGAACAGGCTCAAAATAGTCTGGAAATCCCTGGTTTATACTGATATCCAAGCAAAATAAATACTTTTCACCAGAGAATCTATCAGAAATTCTTGTCAATTTCCGCATAATTAATATAAATTATTGATATTTTTTGCTTTATCGACAACCAATAAACTCCAGCTTTTAATCATTTTATATCCTATTTCTCAATAAATCCAAACCGTAGAAAAACAAGATTTCTAAAACACCATTCGCAGTAAAAGACAAATTGATACCATCCAGTTCAACCGTAGAATTAAAGACTTTTTTATGCCCTGATAAATCAGACGGTGATTCAAATTACTCCACCAAAGTGGAGGTCAAATATATGAAGTAATAAAATTCAATATCACACACTATTTATGGCTATAATAAATATTTTCCAGGAACCGTTTTTCCCGTTGATAGAAATTCTATTTGGTAGAGATTGCAATTTTTAAAAATTCAGCATATGCTTAGTAGTACTTTTAATCTATTTATCGGATATATAAAATAAAACTATGAAAAAATCTTTCTATACAAAAAATTTGTTTCTTCATTCACGAGGAAAATTTTTTGTGAATAAAAATACAATAAAAGTTTGTTGTGTAAGTTATAACCATCAAAATCATAAAAAGTTCAGCACCCTGTATAATTGAATAATAATATAAAGCTTATTACAATTTCCTGTAATATTGTCGTATTTAATAAAGTGATTTATCAACAGTTGTCGACAGAATAATTATACCAACCCCGTTTGACTTTGGAGTGTAATTCAATATCCGGCGGTGCATATTGCACAGGAAGTAGTTGTTGCTCCTTAGTTGAACGGCCACTGTTTTTGAAAATTATTATTTTTCCAAAAACTTATAGTGTTGAATAATAGTATTTTATGCAACGATCATTAAGACACGAGCATGTTGTAGGATACGAAACTCGCCTGCGGCTCGTTTCGTATATAATATGCGAGTGTATTAATGGCCATTACATGAAAGTTGCATAGAATATTTTTTCTACTCCGATTAATAAGAATTATTTAATTAATAATTATCATTTATTATAAAAAACAAGAACAATGAAAGGAACTTCAACAAATAAATTTTACAAATTGTACAACAAATAAATTTAAAACTTTTGAACATAATAATATTAATTCTTTAATCTTCTTTGTGCATAAATTATTTATTGTACAATTTGTAAAATTTATTTGGGGGGCTGATCCTGTTCGAATGGTTGTTGAACTGGAGGGCATGTTAAAGTTTGTTTCATTCCTATTTTCAATTGAATTAAAAATTTTATTCGATACATTAAGTTTATTTTGGATACTTTCTTCAATATAACCCTCTGCAACCGTAGTGGATTTCCAACCACCGTGTCTTTTTAAGGTGGTAATATCACCGCCGGTATCTACCAATACGGTTGCAGATGTTCTACGAAAGCAGTGTCCCGTATATACATTGGGAAGCCCTAAAAAGGTGGCAATTTGCTTGCCCAAGTTTCCAAATTCGTTTATTCCAATGTCAATGTCAACCAGGTATCCATGGCTATATTAAATATTGTGCGAATGTCGCATTCCTATTGGCTTAAAAATCTGTATCATAATGAAAATTTGTATCATAATGAATATAATTATGATACAGATTTTAGTCTTTTAATAAGTATATTATAAAACAGGAGTAGAAAAAATAATTATTTTGTCGACACCAATCATAATATATTTTTGTCGAAACTTTTCAATCATTATTAGAATTTATAAACACATTATTATATCATCTCATAGCAATTAAATGAACAATTTAACATGAATAAAACATTTTTATAGTTTTCGGCGTTTAATTTTGAACGCATCACAAAAAGTAACTTGATATCGAATTTGATCTGTCTCCTTTTTCAACCGCAAGCGTTGTATGTAGCTCATTTTCCTTGTAATACATTTTCCGGCCTGAGGGTTTAATGGGGCCTTTCTAATCTTTCTGGGAAATAGTGTCGTAAGTAGGTATTAGAGACGCCGTTGCTAAATCGATACTCCAGGCTATGACTGTTTTTTTTTTCGGACAAAAACCCAGATTTCGGTCCAACTTTTTCGAAATAATTACCACTAGGCGTTTTTTATTAGCGTAATTAGATATTAAATTTAGTGTTTGCTTTTATTTCTTAAACTGTCGTAGAAAAATTCTAATGTACCACACCGTGCTCGTTGAAATACTGTAGCATCGACACAAAAATTTTCCGTTTTAAAATGAAAGTTGAAAAATTGGCGGATTCGATACCGCATTCGCCATAATTTTAAATTTCAGTCTATCCGTTACCTATTCAGTATTCTAGTGAAAAGATTTGGGTACAGGAGAGAATTCTATAAAAACATCTTCCACATATTTAATCAAATTATTGAATTTAAGCATTAAAATATAAAATAAATCTTTTTACTTCATATAAGACACGAAGCTCATTAAATTTCTCATGATATAAATGATAGCTTTTAGTTTAAAAATTGCTCTGAGAAAATATATACCCAATAACCTCGTTACATAGAGAGCGTCCTACTTTATATGAAGCGCCAACCCCAAACAAGACGTCGTTTTTTCATAGAAATCTCTGTAATCGACAGCTCAGCCGCTAGTTTATTATTCGCAAGAAAATTTGATTTGATATTTACAATTTGTCAGGATTTATTCCGCATATCACGTACACGTTAAATCCATCTATCGTCTCAAGTTTATGTAGGAGTTTACAGAGTGCTCGAATTTCAGGATGATTGAAATAAAAATCTACAAAAATTGGAAGTTTTCGATACGCTCGACCATCTTTACCCGGAGAATTCCATGTTAGTTTTCGACATACAGGGTGGTGAAGCTAATTAAACTGTGAATATTCAATACCCATTTATTTATTTGTTAAAAAAAAATGAAATAATATGTCTTAATGATGATACAGTTTTTTGGGATTTCAGTCTGGGTACACATTTTTTTTATGGAAATATTAAAGATGAAATGTAATAATTCCGAAAATTATTTTGAAATAAATATCAAACGATTAAAAATTGTTTGTACTTTTGTGAAATAAATATTTTATCAACAGCTCCAATCAAACCACAATTAATGGTTAACAAGCAAAGACGATTTAAGTTAGAATGCTTGTGAAAAATTTCAACCGTGAAAATCTCCAAATCCGAATAAAGCAAATTCTTTGAATGAAGTAATTGTGCTGAAATTTGTTGCTCATGAGAATCTAACGATACATTCATGAGAAATTGTAAAGATCTTTATATGAAAATATCGAAAACTCTTTATAGAAAATTCATATTACGTCTAAGAGTTGAAAAAGTGATTTTTCTTTCATATCGTCTATCAATTCGAAAAATCTCCAGAACAACGTAATTGAATTAGAAGAACGGGCGCCATCGGTAGTTAGGACAAACTGTGATCCCCTTTTGCAAAAGTTATTGCTTTTCTTTTCGACAGACCAAACAGCAAATTTGGCAATTTCACAGAAAACCTACATCAGAATGGACAGGATTTATCGAGACGGACCGATTTAGATAACAGTCAGGAATCTAATAAATGCGAATAGAGAGCCTTCTTGTCTAGCAATTTTTGCATATACAGGGATTGGGGATTATGATTACCATATAATAATTATACAAGCACACACAGGCAAATATTTTGGCATTGATTTGACAGCTGTCAAATGTCGGGATTAAATATTGGCTCTCGGCCAATTTTTCTGAAATTTTGTAGAATGATAGTTCAAAACACGTAGAACAAAAGTCTCCATGGCCACAAATCTTGAAACTCAACCGTTCGCGAGATACGAGCGGTCAAAGTCGAACATTCTAATCGATACCTTCGATAACGTGGATACAGTAAAAGTGTCTTGTGAGACATTTATTTGTACATATATATATTTATAAATCCTCGTAATTATGTCTACAGTGTAGTGTAACGAATGAAATAGCTTTGATGAATCAAGATCCAGCATGCATGCATTTGGACGTTGTTACACAAACGGCATCTCGCACATGCATTATATGTGATGAGCCGAATGACGTTCATAGGTTATCAATGCAATGCAGAGTACAGGTATTTATAAAAAGAAATATTTATATACCGGACCATGTTCGTAGTTGTGCCCATCATTTAAACGAAGATGGTTTTTTCTTCAATGTACTCTTGCTAGGTTTGCGATCTATAAACAGACCTTATGTGATCAGAGGCCAGCAATTACAAGTTTTTCTCCAATAGATGAGAAACGTGGCATTCAACAGGGGTACAGGTATCGATTTTGAAAACCTGACTGACGAAGAGTTCAACTGTCTATCCCCGATCAATAAAGTACAGTTTGAAGATCTTCTCACTTTCTGTGATCCTGTACTACAAAATGGAAGCTTGAGATACGTTGATAGAGTAGATTTATTGATTTTTTTGTGCAAAATGAGATTACACTGTAAACATAATTACGAGGATTAATAAATATATATATATGAACAAATAAATGTCTCACAAGACACTTTTACTGTATCCACGTTATCAAAGGTATCGATTAGAATGTTCGACTTTGACCGCTCGTATCTCGCGAACGGTTGAGTTTCGAGATTTGTGGCCATGGAGACTTTTGTTCTACGTGTTTTGAACTATCATTCTACGAAATTTCAGAAAAATTGGCCGAGAGCCATTTCCCATAAGGATTCTGCGGGGTCATTTCGCATTTCGCATCACGCATCGCGCATTGCGCGATGCGTAATGCGCGATGCGTAATGCGAAATCTTTAGGAATTTAGGAATAAAAAACAATTGATTTTTCGAGAAGTTTATTTATTTATGTCATCAAAGGATCAATAAATATTATTATCAATATTATTATTATTATTATAACCGAAAAAATGTGGAAATTATATATTTTATATATTTTACCTGAAATGAAATTCTTTAAAGGTGGTATTTAAATGATTATCGACAAAAGCTAAAACGATATACTTTGAGACAAACTATACCAAATCAGCAACAAAAAATTCAGATAGATGATACTCGAGAAAAATCAGATAGATGTAAGTAAAAAGTGACTGACGACCTTTCGGTGTTCGCGAATAACAAATTAAAAATAAATGCAAGCTGTTGTTGAATGATGAGGAGGACAATCTGCACGTCTCTAACCATATTTCACTGAATTATACGAGTGCAAAATATACGTTTAACGCAGATATTAATCACGGAGCAGGGCTTGTCTAAACTCATTTGTCTTCTTCGGGTTTCACTCGCCAAAAATTCATCTTCAAGTTTTAATAGGTTTTTTTTCTTTATCAACGGTAACGTTGGTGGAAAATTCGATTTAAGTAAAATAGCTTTTCTTATTTTACCAAGTGATCAAAATAAACGGTTAATGGGAAAATACGTTCGTATGGTACTTAAATTTGCGTTGTCTACATTTATTAATGACAGGTCTTAAAATATAAGATCTCAAAATTCACTAATAAACTATTGTCGGTAATTTTTGAAACCAAAAAAAATATTAGTAGGATGAAACCCATACACTGTGATTTATTTGATTTGAAATATTTATTTTTTCACCTTATTTTGACTTAATATCGAAAAATCACCCTAATTTTCAATCGAAAATTCGCCCGTCAAAATATCAGCTTTTTTCAAAAAGTTGGTGTGCTTTTTGTTCGTTGGAATCTCTACTTTCCGATGGTCTCAAAAAAATATATTACTATTATAAGTCTTCTCAGAAAATTCAGAAAATCGAAAAAATATTGTTTACGTATAAGTGATAAAAACATGGGAACTCACCTTCTAAAATCTCTGCTCCAGCAGGCGTATATAACAGGATTCATACTGGAATTGATCCAACCCAACCACGTCACCACAGCCAACACAATCCTCTCGTTACTGATGCACTGTATACAGAAACCGGACAATAAATTCACGACAAAAAACGGTAACCAGCAAATAACGAACACACCCATCACTATCCCCAAAGTCTTAGCGGCTTTTTTCTCTTTCGCGAATTTCGCTAATTTTCTACTCAACGAAAAGTTTTTGCTGTGAGGATTTAGTCTCGTAGAAGCTACTCGCGATAGTCCGTTGTTTTGTAAAGCTGTCAACGGCTCATCTTCTTGCGTCGAGTACAATCTAGATTCGGGAGCTTTACAAGTACCACCTCTATGTATTCTCAAAGTTAATTCTAATTCTCCTGATCCTAATAGAATTTGCTTGGTGCCTAACCTTAAAGATTTAGTTTGAGCCGCCGCCGCTCTATATATCCTGAAGTAAGTGAATAGCATAACAAATAATGGTAAATAAAACGATATTGTGGAAGAAAATATTAAATATCCCAAATGTTCGGTAAACGGGCAAGTGAAAGCCGGTATAGGCGCGTTTCTAACAGCTCTCCACCAACCTATAGCTGGAAATGATATAGCGCTGCTACAAACCCAAACTGCAGCAATTAAAAACATCGATCTAAATTTCGTCATACGCATGGGATAGGTTATAGGATCAGTAATAGCCCAATACCTATCAAGGGATATTACGCAGAGGTTAAGGATAGATGCAGTGCTGAAAAGTACATCTAAACTACGCCAGATATCGCACCAATCCGCTCCGAAGAACCAAGTATGACCGAGAACTTCGTAAAGTGCGCTGAACGGCATCACAACTAAACCTACCAAACAATCTGCTACTGCTAAAGAAGTTATAAAATAATTTGTCGGAGTGTGAAGATATCTTTCTCTGATCACGGCTAGGATAACTAGCATGTTACCGAAGACAGTGCACATCGAGAAAATTAAGAGAAGACTAACGACCACGGCTCTATCTTGAATTAGCTCAGTCCATTTCTCCCAGGCGTCTAAGTATTCTGAGCTATAATTTCCTGTCCAATTGTCTAAATTGTAGTAGCTGGAGTTTTGGAACACCCAGGGGTAGTAATCTGAATTGTTCATTGTGGTGGAGATTCAACATTTCTGAAACAAAAAGAAAATAATTGTAAATTTTGAACTGTCATTTTCTGTCCTAAATACCCCCAGGGTATTTATTAGCGTAGGGTATTGATTGATTGATTGGTTGGTTGGTTGGTTGGTTCAGCATCACCAGTCAAAGGCTTAGAGTCCTCGGCACCTCAGACTTTAGGCTTTTTGTGCTCTTGGTAGTGCCGTTTATGTGAAGAGACCAGTAGCCCTTATCAGGCTCAGCAGTCTTTTCACTAGGTCCTTCCTGGAGAAATCCTCCCTTGTATGTTCTAGTACTAGGAGTCTATATCTCCAATGAGATAATGCTTCACAATCGAAGATAATGTGAGAGGCTGTTTCCTCCTCTTCCATGCACAACCGACAGATAGGTTCCTCCCTATATATGCCGATTGTATGCAGGTGCTTCATTAGGGTACAGTAAACCCGTCACTCTCCTTATCTGGCCCCTGCTAAGGTTTAGTATTTCATTAGTCAACTTCTCCGAGGGTTTTTTGACCAGGAGTTTGCTGTGTTCCTATTTTGGCACGTGTCTCCAGTACGACTGGTCCACCGAGATATACAACCACGTGCAGCAGTTTTAGATATCCCAAATACTGGTTCAGGACCAGTGAATGCATTCTCAGACCCTAGCTTTGCTAGGATGTCTGCCTTTTCGTTTCCTACAATGCCCTTGTGCCCCGGGACCCTCTTAATAATAACTCTATTATGGTTAGTAAGGGTTATTAGTTTTTGTAGACAGTCCCAGACCAGTCTAGTTCTGATCTGAGGACATGCTAAAGATTTTAGTGCTGCCTGACTATCGGAGAGAATAAGGATCTTTTGGCCTCTATACCCCCTTTCGATGTTCAGTTGCAAACACATGTCGATAGCGTAGATTTCTGACTGGAATACAGAAGCAAGATTCAACGATGCTTGGATGTTACACCTAGATCTAGCACCTGTTCCAATGTCAGTCTTAGATCCGTCTGTGTACCACACTACCGTTCCTTCCTGACTGCATGCTTCCAACCCATCCCAGCTTAGCGTAGGGTAGATTCTGCTCCGTGAGCACTATACAAATTTCAAGCAATTCGATTGGTTTGTTCTGGAATAAATTATTTAAAACGAAACATGCATTTTTATCTTATCTTGAAACTTGTTCTAGTCAAATTCTACCCAATTTAAAATAACGCCGCACCTGGTGTATATTCAGTCGAAATAAACACATACTATGTCTGTAAGTATCTGTCTAGTTTTGTGTCTAACCACTTCTAAAGCTCACCAAAGCCGATACCGAAATATAGTTTCGGTAGTTGTTGGGTTTTCGGTATGTTTAAAATGTAGTCAACAGAAATACGGATCACAGATCTCCGCTCCGAAAAGACCACTTCAAATAAATTAACCTGAACGAGGAAATGGGAGATTACCTTTATACCTTTGGCCAACTGTACCCACTGAGTCTCTTAGATACAGAAGCGTAATCCGGGGTATAGGTAATAAATATTAAGTTTCTTGTATCGATTAGAAGCAATTTAAAGTGTTTTAATAATATTATTTGTCTTAGTTTCTAATATTATTTCCAAATTTGAGTAATATTTCAATTTATATGTTCAAAATGTGTACCATTACGACATAAATAAGCAATATTTGGTGAAAATTGGTTAGTATTGAATGGCAAAAACCAAACAAATACTGGATAACCTGACTGCAAGAAGAGTTTAAAACTTCAGGTATAATTTAAGTGGATTGGTTCATACAAAAGTCTTCAAACATCCTTTGAAGAATCTCCCCAAACAAGTGCTGGAATATTGATGCAGAATATATACTTTTTTCGTGGCACACCACAGCTCGAATGAACTATATTTGACAGGGTTTCATTCCATTGTTAGGAAGCTGAATTTGGTGGGTGGAATATAAATGGGTGTGAACCACAATCGATTCTTGTGAGACGTAATGGAGCGCCTGATAGACCCACTGGTTATATTATCCTGAGGTAGATTAAGGGGAGAATATAATCTAGATCCAATAGATGTGAAAAGCTCTCAACGGAAACAAACCAATCAGCCAAATTCTAGAACCTTGTCGAGAACACCTACTGCTTGATCATTGGTGCTAATATTCTTTGGTAGCCTGACAAGCTTTTGCGCTGACTCACAAGTGAGAACCGTTTCAAGATTAATGATAATGAACCAATACATCGAATATTACTTTTTATTTTGGCGCGTATCGTATATATTTGAATTTATTGACACCCAATTGTCTTGATACATTTTTCCAAAGAAAATAACAATATGGGACGGTGTTTAACAAGTGAATAATGTTACGAAGAACGGAAAGAAAAAAATCATCAAAAACGGATCCGCTTTCCATTACTCCATACAATGAAAAATCGGTATCGCACGTGACTACAATCTAAATTACAAATATAACAAAACGTTTAAAAACATGTGAATTTTTCATGGGTAAGTCCATAAATCTTTTCGAGTTGGTCTCGTTTCCTTCGTTTTGGCAGAAAATGTCTAGATATTTATCACGCAATCCACCTATTCCATTGAGACCCAGTCAAAGGAACAGAAGGCCAGAGGCCAAATGTAAATGTTTACTTGAGGTTTTTTTCTACTTTCAGCGATCTCCGTTTAGATGTTTAATTATAAATCAAGAGTGAAACGAATGCAGAAAGGGGAAAATGATTCATTTGTATTTTAAATACCTAAAAGTTTATATTATGTAACTGTATCTATGTTATTACGGGTTTGCGAGTTTTTTTTATCAAATTTGTTATATTTCTCTTAAAAACATTCAAAAACTTTTATTACCCAACACAAAAAGCGTCAACTTTATTATCAGATAATGGAAAAAAAATGGAAGAGGTGTTTATTTATCAACGGCCCTATAAAACTAATAATGAAACAAAAAAATTTCAAGTTGATCGAATTTCATGTTGGAAAGTGCTCTTCGTATATACACACTGAACTCGTGACGGGAATAAAATGACTCGAGAGTTTCCAACAATTACCTGGTAACTTTTAAGTGTGATCGATGGTCTCACTGGAATATTTCGTTGGTTGATAAAACGATATTTGTCAATAAGCTTTGTTAAGTTTTTAATTGTAAATTTTTGTAAATAGAGCTAAACTGATCTTTTGCGCAACTGATAAATTAGATGAAATAAAAATATGGCTCGTGAAATGTACAATATTTCGTCCACGTTTTGGATGAAAATTTTTCAAACAAAAAATCTAATTTCAAAATGATTAGCAAAAGGTATTTCCCTGAAGATCAACTGTTAAATAAACCGTCCAATCGGTCTAGTATCCTTCCTGCTTAAGACGTTGGAAAAACTAAGAAACAGATACATTAGGGATGAGGTTTTATCAACAAACAGAAGAAGGTGTAGGAGCTAGAATATACTATATCGATTTAATTTCAATATTTAATTTACTTCCAAAAAATTCTTACGAAATTTTTATGGACAAAAACATAAACAATATGCAAATGAGGTTATTGTTCGCTTCTGATAAAAAACTCTTTTATTTATATTTTTTTTCTATAAAAAATATCGTGCTCTGGGAAAACTCATCACGACCTGTTTTTTCGATAAACTGTTATATTGGGTATCGTTTTTACAAATGGTTTTTTTTCGGTATATTACTCGCCCGATAGGGGACATCACACTCGATTCCGATGAGCTGGCCTGTTTGTTCTGACAATATTTGTTTAATTGGATACTATATTTAGGTAGGAGCTTATTTGGATTTGTAACAATGTGTCAATCGAAAAAGAATTTTTATACATCGTCCAGTCCAAACAGGGAGTGAGATACGTTCAATTTATCCTATGCCTATGTTTGATGATTCCTCTTTCATACATATTAATGTATTTATTGTTAAAAGCATCATGATCAAAGTCTCCAGTTTGTTGTTCTACTTTAGCTACCACATCTGCGCCATCAACACCAGGGATGGTAATATAAGGTACTTTCAGGGACCCGTTCACAATTTGAATTCCAACTTCTTGGTCTCTATCGGAAGGTTTTATATTATCCAAGCTGTTGCTGCATCTCAAAATAACGGTACCACTTCCAGGAACAATACCTTCTCCAATAGCTGCCCTTGTGGCGTTGAAAGCATCTCTTACACTGTCTTTTTTCTCATTTACTTTCACTTCACTGTTACCTTCAACTTTTAATAAAGCAACGCCGGATGCTAGACTGGCGGGACGTTCTTGTAGTTTTTCTTTCGAATGTGGTACTCTCGATTTGATCTCTGAGATGTTCAGCTGTTCTGTCTGTCTGTCTTCTGTCATACCTATCCTCAGTACAGGTCCGACGTAACGATAGTAGTGTGCTAGATGTCTCAGAATATGATCGCTTGTGATCAAATCTGAATCGGGTTGTTAACTGGTGTAAACAAAATCACCTGCAGTGCAATGTAATGTCTTACAGCTTGAAATTTTATAGCAGACAAATGTAATTCAATAGATAAAGATATCGACATTTTTTGTATAATTAATATGTATTATTCGGTACTTTCATAATACGCACAATGTCAGAATGAATATTTCTCGAAACGTCAGTTTCTAAACTGCTATATAATTGATCTACAATAAACAACCACTGTATGTAACAGAAAGTCGATGGGTTGACGCTTTTATTACGTTTCCCAGCTAAATAATCACGCCGAATGAAGTCAATTTTCACCTTATTTCAGTGAAAATCACCTTTGTTCTGTAAATATTCAAATTGTCACGACTGACAGAGCAAATGTTTTAAAAGATTATTTGATTGACTTGAATATTTTTTTTGTTTGCTTTTTGGTATTCACTGGGAATTCCCTAATACATAAAACTTATGTAGGTGTATGTATAGTATAGTAAACAGCGTTGCTGAAAAGTCTATCACCATCTTTGAAATGTATAAAGGGAAAGTTATGGAATTCTAGGACGACGAATGAAACGCTATACTGCGTATTTTAGAGCAAATGTCAAACGTTTTCGTCAGCGTCTAGCGTACGGCTACCCTTTTTCAACACTAATTAATGCTATTTTACGATAAATATTTTCACTTTAAACTGTAAAGGTTATTATCTTAAACTATATGTAAGCTTCACAAAACATACCGGAAGAAAATACTTAAATTTTGCCAATTTTTAGAAATATTGTTAAACATAATTATTTTCACTTGACAGTTATGGGTTGTACAAACTAAAATCTTATGTCTAGGAAGCCTAGGTTCATAAATTAACAGGATTGTGTGATCAGGTGATAGTTTCAGCGGCGTTGTCAAATGGTGTTTATTTTCTCTGATTTGAATTAATTTTAGGTTCTAAAAAAATACATGAATATATAAAAATATAAAATTATTTGCATTTATAATCATGAAAATAATAAACATTCCTAGCGGGTAATGTTTATCTTAAATGGTATGATGGAAAAGTAAAACTTTTCAAAGAAATTCGTTACGGAATTAGCAACAAGAAGGAATGGGATCCAAATACCATTACCAGACTTGGAAAGAATGCCATTCAATGGATACAGACGGCTCGAAAGCAATAGAAGGAACTGGGATAGGAGTGTACGGGCCAGGAACCAAACACTCTGAAAGCTTGGGAAAAACCCCAAGTATCTTTCAAGCGGAAATTCACGCAATAAGAAAGTGTGCCCAGTTCAATATTGACAAAGAATATAGAAGGCAAAGGATTATCATAATGTCTGATAGTCAAGCAGCCATTAAAGCGCTGAGTTCTTGTGTAATCAGTTCCAAAATGGTTCCAACCTTACTGTGGATTCCAGTACACACTTGGATAGATGGAAACGAAATAGCAGATGAACTAGCGGAGAGGGGGACTGAAATACCCTTTTGGGTGCCGGAACCCTTTTGCGGAATCAGCTCCAATGTAATATTGGAAGAAATAGGTAAAGCCGAAGAAAAGAGAAGATCTGTCCATTGGAAAGATCTAGTAGGGCTTAGGCAATCTAAGATTCTTCTGGGTGGTGAATGCATAAGTCAAAGTAAAACTGCACTAAGAGTTTCAACAGGAATCCTAACGAGACATTGTCGCCTGAATGGGCACCTTAAAAAGCTCAAAATAGTGGAGAAGATTGTAGCTTTTGTGGCATGAAAGAAGAAACCTCCATCCACATACTTGCGAACTGCACAGCAATTCAGAATCCTAGGGCACAGTACCTGGGAGACTACTGGATAGAAGAGGGACAGTTGAAGCCTGCAGATATCCTAAAATTCCTCCGGGAAATAGGACTAAAGGAGCTACTAGTCTCTGAGACTCTCCTCAGAAACTAAGTAGAAGTGAGGGGGCACAATAGATATTTGTTTTATGCCTTACATTAAATAAAAGAGATAAAAAACTTACTGCTGGACCACAGAATCTTTTTCTTTTATTACTAATTTTAGTATATTGACATCCCTTATTTGATATTTATGTCTACATATATACATACATACTTATTTTTCTTCTCAAAAAAAATCATGTCGAATATAAAGTGCCTAACTATTTTTTAAATGCAGTATCTGTCCAAATAGTTTAGTAAACAGATCTAAAACCTTGTGTAAAGGATTTCCAAGCCGACACGAAATACGGAAATAAGAACTGGCAACATTGTTCATCCACCGCTCTCTTTAAAATTTGTGACCATATGATATCTAGACATAGTTGTCAAAAATTTAAAAAAATATGGCGGATTTTTAGTACTTTTTACTTTCAAAAGTGAATGATCCAAGAATTTTTTTCTTTTAAAATTTTCTATAGCAATAGGTTTTTTTTTAAAGTCTGAAAAATAAAGTTCAAAATCTCCAAGAATTGGCTGATGATGAAAATTACAATTTTTTGAAAAAGTCACAGAGAAAATTAGGATGCAAAACATTTTTTTTAGATCTTTCGTTATTCAGTGATGAAGCCACATTTAGCTTGAACGACATAATTGCCGGAACTGTTCAAATTGTATTCCGCACTGGTTTGAGGAGGTTTGTACGCAGCCTCCACAAAAAGTTAATGTGTAGACGGGTTTGGTGAACAACCATTTGATCGTAACTATAGATCTAGCTGCAATAGAGATCTGCTTTAACCGTGATACATTTTAGTTTCTAGGTCTTATGCAAATATGATTTATAGAGTGTTAATTTTACCATTACCATAGTTTATACGAAATAAGCACGATTCCTGGTGTATACGTTCGACATGAAACAAGATTTTATCGTTACCTGGATTACGTGTTAGTAGGTATTTGGTATTAAACTGAATATTATTCTCTTTATTAGTGCACGGAATTTAATTTCCTTAAAAAGAGCTTAAATGTAATCGGATTATTTTTTGGTTAAGGATTCATTCAACTATTATTCTTAGTTATTGGAAAAATGGAAAATAACTTCCTAGGACAAGTCAATTCATGTATAAAAATCGCATTTGTCATCGTGATAGTCAGCAAAAGCTACCTACACTGGTGTCAATTGCTAAAATACGAACCTCTTGTGCAATTATAAATTATGTTTATACGGGGTTGAGATAAAGTATGGAACCAAGTAAATATCTTTTAAACGAAAAGAACGATATTTATGAAAATTTGCAGGTAAGTGCAATGGAACAAAATGCATCTGATGTACATTTTTTTGTTAATAATATACTTCCGGTTTAACCGGAAGTTCCATCAACTTCTTTAATTTGAATGGGACACCCTATATATTTTTACAGATTTTGAAAGAGCTTGTTATTTTGAATTCATACATACTGAGTTTAGTGTAAAAAAATTGGTAAAAACGAGGAATAACTCACTGTAAGTTGTACCATAGGTGTACATTTCATTATTTTAGAATAATGAGGAACAAAATTACTTCAAATGTTCAAAATGCTTGCCGTTTACTTGCTGACAATATGCCATCCTATTAACAAATTCTTGAGTCACTCTTTCCAAGACTTCTCCACGTATTAGTTCACATTCATCAATAATTCTTTGTCTCAATTCCTGTAAGTTTGTTGGTCGTCTAACGTAAACACGTGATTTTAGATAACCCTAAAGAAAAAAATCTAACGGGCTAAGATCCGGAGAACGAGCAGACCACTCTATGAATCCTTTACGTCCAATCCATCGATTTGGAAAATTCGCAACCAGAAAATCCCTAACCCGTCTATCATAGTGGGGAGGTGCTCCATCTTGTTGAAACCAAACATTTTGTGGTAATTGCCCATTCTGTTGAAGTGCAGGAATAATTTCGTTATTTAGTAGATGCAAATACTACTACTACTACTACTACTAAGTTTGCAGGCGAACCTTGTCCTGGACAAACTCAAGCCAAGGTTCCGGCACTGAGGCCACTGGCGGGCCCATTGTGCCATTCCTGCTACCTAGACATCCATAAAGCCGAGCCCTTCAATAAAGGCCACAACCTTTTTCAATGGATGCCTGCTTGTGTCTCCAGGGGCCAAAACAGGGACTCCGAAGATTCGCCTGCGTAGTACAGCCCAGTGTGGACACTCTAGGAGAACATGGACTGACGTTTCGTCAGTCATGCCGCAACCCCTGCATAGGGAACTTCCCTCTACTCCTAAGTTGTGGAGGTGTTTCATCATACAGCAGTGCCCCGTTAGGAGTCCTGCTATCTTCCTTAGCCTACTTCTTGGTAGTTCAGTAGCTGCTCTAGCGTGTCCATCAGTCCATCCCTTCAGTAAAAGTTTGGATTGCCTAGGACCCTGCAGAGCATTCCAATGAGCGAGGTGCTGATTCTTCAGCCACTTCTTCGTCTCCTTGCGTATTCTTTGTTTTGTTAGGCCCAAGGTCGGGCCCGGGCCGTAGAAGGGAGCTGCCGCCCCTTCCGCAGCCAGTGCATCCGCCATCTCGTTGCCTTCAAAACCAGAGTGGGCTGGAATCCATTCTAGCCGCACCACGTTGTGCCTTGCAAGATTAGCAAGTCGTTCTCGACATTCATTAGCAAGTCCTGATTTGCTGGTGCACCCACTCAGGGCTTTAATTGCTGCCTGACTGTCGGAGTATATGGTTATGCGTCGATCCACATAACCTCTGTCTAGGTTTATCTGCGCACATTCTAAGATAGCATATATCTCGGCCTGATATGCAGATACACCATCACCCAATGGTACACTAACTTGTGTTCTTGGGTTCCTAGAGTAAATTCCAGCCCCTGCTCCATCACCGGAGCATGAGCCATCTGTGTACCAGACAGTCCCATTAGGCTGTGTATTCCTCTCTTTTTCCCAGGATTCTCTATCCCGGATCATGGCCCTGTACGGAGTTGCGAAGTAGTACTTTCGCAGGCATTCATCAGGTGCTCGAGCCAGAACTGGAATATCTTCCAGTAGCCGGAGCTTCTTGACGTGCCTGTACTCTTCCCCTCTTCGCACGTATCCCAGCTGTTTTAAGCGCAGAAAAGCCCTCCCCGCCTCAGCCTCGATCACATGGTGAAGAGGCCGAAGACCAAGGATCACTTCCATCGCAGCAGTTGGTGTAGTTCTCATGCAGCCAGTTGCCCCCAAGCTGACCACCCTTTGAAGGCGTGTCAGCTGCGATCTAGCCGTGACCAAGGTTACCCTCGGCCACCAAACCAGAGCCGCATATGTGAGCATAGGCAGCATGATCACTCTATAGAACCATAAGATCGTTTTGGGGGTCAGTCCCCACTTCGGACCAATGGCTCTCCTACAGGCCCAATACGTGTTTGTCACCTTGCTTAGGCGACTGTCAAGATGAGCCTTCCATGTCAGTGATTTATCAAGGATCACTCCCAGATACTTCACCTGCTCAACCACAGGCAGTGGTACTCCATCAAGATTTAGACCCTCAGGTCTTATACCTCTTTTTTTGGTGAAAGCAACTATCTCAGCCTTGGCAGGATTTACTGCAAGTCCGTGTTCGTTACACCACCCATGTACCCTATTCAGAGCCCTTTGCATGAGGTCCCTGAGAACGGTAATATGCCTTCCAACAACAAGGACAACGATATCATCGGCATACCCTATCGTTAGAAAGCCTTCACCGTTTAAAAGAGTTATTAGCTCGTCAATGACTAGGTTCCACAATGTGGGCGAGAGAACACCCCCTTGCGGACATCCTCTAGCGACGATCACTTTTGCCACATGCAAATACTTGTCACCATTCAAGTTTCCGTCGATAAAAAATGGGCCTATAAGCCTGTTTTCAACAATTCCCATCCAAACATTTAACTTCTGTGGATGCTGGGTATGTGCTTCATGAATCCAATGAGGATTCTCATTTGACCAATTCCTTGAGTTATGGCGATTAACTGTTCCATTTAAACAAACCAGTTGCCTCATCGGAAAAAACTATGTTAGAAGCAAAATTGTCGTCGACGTTACAGATGTCCAATAGCCGTTCGCAAAATTCCAGCCGTCGGTCAAAATCATCGTCTGACAATTCTTGAACCAACTGTACCTTATACGGATGATACTTTCCACTTTTCAATATCTTTCCTACAGAACGCCGACTGATACTATGGTTTAGTGCCAAATTTGTGGTGGAAGTTTGAGGTGATTCTTCTAAATCGATTGCAATATTTGTTTAACAGTTTCGTTCGTTGCAGTCCGCGGTCTTCCAGGTTTTAGCAAATTTTTTACCATCCCAGTTGTATTAAAACGTTGTAATGTTTTAGTTACTGTTGAGCGTGATATAGGATTTCTCTCCGGATGCAAATTAATAAAAATATGACACACTTCTTCATGAGTTCTAAGACGATCATCATTAAAATTTCAATACGCTCTTTTTCACTTAATTGAACCATTCTAAATTGTAAAATTTATTTCCGTCAATTAGAATTTGACACTTGGAGAACAAAAGACGTACTAAACAGTACTCGTTTATTTATTACTATGCATACAAACAACATCAATTAGTTTATCGATCTAAATAGTTTTTTGCTCTAATGCAAATAACTCAAAGGAGGTTGATTAAAGTGCTATATTTCTCGTTTTTACAAATTTTTATACACTAAACTCAGTAAGTATGAATTCAAAATAACAAGCTCTTTCAAAATCTGTAAAAATATATATGGTGTCCCATTTAAATTAAAGAAGTTGATAGCATTTCCGGTTAAACCGGAAAAATATTATTAACAAAAAAATGTACATCAGATGCATTTTGTTCCATTGCACTTACCTGCAAATTTTCATAAATATCGTTCTTTTCGTTTAAAAGATATTTACTTGGTTCCATACTTTATCCCAACCCCGTATACTGTATTTAATATAAATGTACTTTTACGTCATCAAAGTGAAGAAATCACGCTATTCGTTTGACTCACTGTTGCTGGCTAAAAACTCATAACCTATTCTTAAGTTATCTGTGGTTTCTTCTTCTTTCTCATTTTTTGGAATTATCTGTATAACTAGCTTTAGCCAAATAAAAAGAAGATTCATATCAGATAAGCTTTATTCGACGTTTACTAGATTCTCATACTATTTCAACTGTCCAGTTATGCATGACGTGCAAGTATATTGATACTAAATAAAGAATAGTTATATCAATTGGAAAAACGTGGGTTTCGTTGCAAATCAAGAACCATTGTTTAATCATAAAGTAGAGCAATATAAATGACTATATAAGCCGCTCTTTAATATCTTCCGTCTATTTGTAAAACAGCCAATATTGCTTTTCCGCAACTATACTAAGACCCCTTTTGTAGTATCAATACGACAAAAGAAATATTGTAAGGTCGTCTCAAGATCGTAATTCCCCGAGTCTCGTAATAAACAGAAGGAGATACGGAGCAATGATGATCTCGCGGAAATAATGAAAATACTTGAAATTAACTGAATGGAATAGGGAAACTTTACAGTCCGAAACGGAATATTTTCACTTCCAAATAACTTTTTAGTGATAAGAAGAAACGAAAACAAGAGAAAAGAATGGGAAATTAAGTTTTTATTAGATTTGAAAGCTGGTTAGTGATATTATTTCATTCAAAGATAAAAATAACGAAATTATTAATAAAAGAAAAAGGTTTTTTTAAGATATTATTACCAACAAACTAATAACAATTCATCATAAAAGGTGCTTTTTTGTTATTCAATTTTCCCCGACTGTGGTTAGGGGAAGGTATCTACTATTTGTATTTTGTCTACACTGGAAAATATACAGCGTTGCTGAAAAGTCTCGCACCAAGGGATTATCTTTGAAACGGATAAAGGGAAAGTTTTGAAATTCTAGGACGATGAATAAGACTCTATTCTGCTTATTTTAGAGCAAATGTCAAATGTTTTTGACGTCAGCGTTTAGCGTACGGCCTCCCTCTTGAATTTTTTCAAATGACAACCTAGGTCGTGTGACCCATCACAAAAAAACCTTATTTTTTTTCTCTTTCCAAAATTAATCCCAATGTATAACTTGACTCTGATAGAAATTTAACAAAAATATTAAAATTATAATTTAAATCAAAACTGCGTGTTACAGAAATTTATAAACTAAACAAATATTTAAGTTGCATAACAATAAGTGCTCAAAATGCTGGCCATTTGTTTGTTGACAATGATACAATCTCTCTTCGAAGCTACGAATAGAATCGTTTATCATTTGTGGAGTAATTCCCTGCATTTCGAGACGTATGCGATCCTTTAAATCGTTTAAGTTAGTTGGTCTGTTTACATAAACGCGGTCTTTCAGGTAGCCCCAGAGAAAAAATCGAGTGGTGTCAAATCGGGTGATCTTGCCGGCCACTTAATTGCACCTCTTCGACCATTCCATCTCTGAGGGAAAATTGTATTTAAATATTGCCTAACGTCTCTTTGATAATGTAGAGGTGGGCCATCTTGTTGAAAGTATACGTTCATATTAGGAAATAATCGATTTATTTCAGGTATAATTACATTTTGGAGTAAGTCAAGATATTTAGCACCGGTCAGCGTACCTTAAATAAAAAAAGGACCGATCAAATGGTTTGTCACCAAACCCGCCCACACATTTACTTTTTGTGGACGCTGTGTATGAACCTCCTCCATCCAGTGCGGATAACAATCTGACCAGTACCGACAATTATGTCTGTTAACAGAACCGTTCAAGCAAAATGTGGCTTCATCACTGAATACCAAAAAATCTAAGAAATTGTTTTGCATCCTTATTTTCTCTGTAACTATTTCACAAAATTGTAATCGCCTATCCAAATAATCCTCGCCCAATTGTTGAAGATTTTGAACTTTATAAGGATGAAAGTTATTTTTATGCAGAATAGTTTGTATATACTGTCTAGAAAACCGTGATTTCTTGCCAATATACTTGTAGATGTTTTAGGGTTTTCTTGAACATGAGTCACAAAAACGTATCTACACTTTTTTGTCAAAATTTCGATAATTTTCGGATATTTTTCATCATTTTCAAGTTTGTCGAAGATTTGGCATGGTCCCTGGAATACCAAGTAGTTATTATTCTAAAATAGATGTAGGTACTACTACGAACATTATGGTCGTTATAGATGAATTAGTAAATAAAATTTAGTTATTTCTGTTTTTCTCATAATGAATGATCTGTAGATACGCTTCTGTGACACTAAGTCGATATATCATCAATAGAGAAAGAACTATTTCTTTTCTTCTTCTCTTAATCATGATTACCTGTATGCGCAAATTATTGTAAAAACCAGAGTGGTAATCTCTTCATCAACGAATATGTTGTTCACTTGTGTCAGTAGCAGTGCAGTCAGTGCATAAATAATGTCGTTTAATGTGCCTTGGTGTGCAAAAATAAACTTGTACACTCGAAACTTAAAAATATAAACCTAAACTAAACGTAAATGAAATAAACAGAATAAACTTGGTACACAACTGGTATACTTGTGAAAACAATGCGAGAAGAGTATCCTACACAAATATGTTTTCAGAGAAACCATGTGGACTAGGGTAGTTTTGTCTGATACCGAGTGGAGCGCGTGTGACCGGGCCCAGAGCTCATATGCAAGAGAAACGTCCATGAGGATGCGAAGGAAATATCGCTCCCCCGGCGATTCCAAAACATCCATCCACTGGACGTTTTAAACGTCCAGCGGACGTACGGATGTCGGTCTGTGTTGCGCTATTTGCCAAGCTGGCGAGCGATCTTTTTTTGAACATCTAGCATGTCCATCCGAAGGATGGATGGATGTTTGGTGTGGCTTGGCCTTTAAGCTGCTTTAACTGGTATTTTACCAAAATAATCTACTATTATCGCAAAGACGATAAGGATCGCGTAGTAAATGTGCTTTTTTTGTTAATTGGGTTCAAATAAAATGATTAATATCTAGTTGTTGTGTTCACATTTTTGTCGTGATCAAAATAAACAACTCTACAATACTGAAATGCGCAGAGATTTTTATGCGATAAATGAAAATAGGTCTCAATATAATTATTTCATTACTATAAATAGTGGTTGTATGCTACAAGCTGCATATAATGGACTGAAAACTAAAAATAGTAATTGGTATTTTATGGGGTCAATTTATTCAAAAAATGTCATTAATATTATGCAATTTGAATAAGCGGACTGAAATAAGTCGGATGGAAATGAGGTGATTAAATGGTCTGCATTATTTACCATATAATTTTCCCGATGAAAAATTAAATTGAATTCTCCCGGCTTTCACCCTTTGAGATGAACCGTTTTTTTTGTTTTAGATGCTTTTTCTAAAGGTTGTTTAAAAACAAAAATAAACTTGGAGGATTTTAGTATAATTTGAATTTCTAGTGGGAATATTTTTTTCCTTTTCCTCATATTTTGTGTTTTATATTCAGTTTACTTCAATTTATCGTCAACATTGTTATTAAGACTGTATTTTTTTGTTTTTCCTGTTACAGTGCCGTAGAATTTTTCTTTAACTTTTTGATTTAGAACCCACAGTGTAACACCATTGGCATGCCATTATATCCCATATTATTTTTTGGATGTGGTTGATAAAGCGATGAAGATTAAAAGTGTGAAAATCCCAGAGTTTTTATTTAAACATTATATTTAACACCATTTTCCATCATCTTTTTGGTTCCGTCCCGAAGGTCTCTCTACTAGAAATTCAGAACATTAATCAACATGACATCTGGAGTAAAGTTGACGATTATAGAATACAAGAAAGTACTTCAAATGTCTTCATATACACAATTTAAAAATAGCTACCAGTAGTATTGCCTTTTTGGTCAGGGAAAGTGAACTTATAGTAAAATTCTCTACTTTCAGAAATTTCAAAACCTTTGGTAAGAAATTTTAACAATAAAATATTCATGTTTTATACATACAACAATCAATCAACTTATTATACAAGGATATATTGAAAAATTCTTAGCCTACTATAGAACCAAACAACATTTCAATGTCAAAATATTTTATTACCCAACATATTCACCTCTTTAATTGGATACATTTATTACAGCGAACCTGCAACGTCTCTAGACCTTTGAGAAAAAATGTTTCTTCTTGCTCTGCAAACCAGACCTCCACAGCTTTTATTACCTCCTAGTTGGAAGAAAATTTACGACCTTTTTTTTCAGTTGAGGAAAGAGATGATAGTCGGACGGAGCCAAATCTGGTGAATAACGGGGGTGTTCTAGTAATTCAAACCCTAAATCACGAATTTTTTGCATGGCATCATGAAATTTGTGTGCAGGGGCGTTGTCCTGCAAAAACAAAAGACCTTTGGATAGCTTTCCGCGTCTTTTCTCTTTAATATCAGTAATGTCGAATAGTAATCTCCAGTTATTGTTCTACCCTTATCCAAAAAATCAATCATGATGACTCCATGGCAATCCCAAAAAACTGAAGCAAGAACTTTTCCAGCAGATTTTTGAACACGAAACTTCTTAGGTCTTGGAGAACCAGAGTGTCGCCGCCATTCCATCGATTTTTGCTTTGTTTCTGGATCGTAGAAATGTACCCAAGTCTAACCCATAGTAATAATTCGGTTTAAGAAGTCTACATCGTTTTCAAATCGAGCACAGATCGAACGCGATCCTTCTACCCTTGCACGCTTTTGGTCAACATTCAAACATTTGGGGATCCATTTTGCAGCAATTTTTCTCATGTCCAAATTGACGTGAACTATATGATGAACGCGTTCGTATGAAATATTCAGTGCTTCAGATATCCGTTTTAGCCCAATCCGACGGTCTGATAAAATCATGTCATGAACTGCATCGATATTTTCGGGGACTGACACAGAAACTGGCCTTCCTGATCATCATCTTCATGGAAAATTTACCAACTTTGAAGCTTGCAGACCAATTTTTCACGGTCGCATACGAAGGACATTGATCACCAAGGGTATTAGGCATATCTTCGTAAATCTGCTTACTTCTTAACCCTTTTAAATACAGGTACTTGATGATGGCTCGATACTCCAATTTTTCGATTTTCACAATTTCGGTGGACATCTTTTTTCTTTTAATTTATTGCGTAACTCTGGTTTACTTTTTTGACGTTAAACTTCACACTGACACTTCTAATAAGTTATTGTTCGTTTCTATGGTAACGCAATATTTTGTTTAAGCATGGAACTGGTCTAGGATAACTAGATATCAATACATCCTCGTATTCACTGCGACATGGCAAAATCTGTGGAATGAAGCAGAATAAATAAATAAACTTTGACATTGTTTATATTGACATAAAATACTACGTGTCTTTACTCTTCTAGTATATTAATTATATGCTCTAAACAGGCTGTAAAACCGGTAATATAGTGGCTATATAACTAGAAAATATTATTTACCATGAAAAGAAAAATAACAATAATATTTTGATTAATCCCCTTCCAGTTTGTCTTTATATAATTTTTTAAAATTAAAACTTATACAATAATAATATCTCCATCTGTTATCCTTCGCCGCACTAAACCACCGGAAAAGCTTCCAACTCCGATTTCTTATAAAGCTAATTCCTTATCAAAACAACTTTCCAGTTTCGTATAATACTGAACAGGATCTCGAGAGAATTCAAAGAAAGCATCGAAAAACTTTCAGCGTTCTTTCGCTCGATATGAAATTGTTACAGAATTTAATTTTTGTGACAGATTTTTTTGGAAATCGTTTTAATGAAAAAGCAGCACTTGTTAGCTCTTGGGAATAATAGGGTTAGCCACTTAAACCAGTCCAACCGGACCGGAACACAGTTTACACTACCAATACACCAACACTTTACACTCTTCTTGATGACCACGGTTTCTTCAGAGACCCCAAGGTTGTCTGCTTTAATAGCTGTCAAACAAAAACCAAATGATGCAACTTGCAGTGTAGTGTATCAATAAATGCCATTTGACTGAAGCATTCAAAGTAACTGCTCGGGAAAGTCCCTGGCGTATGAAACTATTTTCGTATTTTATAACTTCAATAGACCATTCGAGAACACATGACATTGGCAGGGCGGCCATACTGAGTAGGAGGGCAACCGAATCGATTGGTTGGAGTTGAACATTGTCTGTTTGTATTTCTCTACACTCAACAACACTATAAAACTATATCATTTTAGATAATTTCAAGAACTTTCTACTAATTAAAGTCTAATTATCATACTACGAGGATGTATTTAGTTAGCCTAGACAAGTTCCATGCATAACTTATTAGAAGTTTGACGTCAAAAAAGTAAACCAGAGTTACGCAATAAATTAAACGAAAAAAGATGTCCACCGAAATTGTGATTATCGAAAAATTGGAGTATCGAGCCATCATCAAGTACCTGTATTTAAAAGGGTTAAGTGGTGAGCAGATTTAAAAAGATATTATGCTTAATACCTTTCGTGATCAATTTCCTTCGTATCCGACCGTGAAAAATTGGACTGCAAGCTTCAAAAGAGGTAAATTTTCCATTGAATATGATGACCGATCGGGAAGGCCAGTTTCTGTGTCAGTCCCCGAAAATATCGATGACATGATCAGACCATCGAATTGGGCTAAGAAGTTTCGTGTCCAAAAATCTGCTGGAAAAGTTCTTGCTTCAGTTTTTTGGGATTGAATGGAGTAATCATCATTGATTTTTTGGATAAGGGTAGAACAATAACTGGAGATTACTATTCGACATTACTGACCACTCTACGGGAAAAAAATTAAGAGAAAAGACGCGGAAAGCTATCCAAAGGTGTTTTGTTTTTGCAGGACAACGCCCCTGCACACAAATCTCATGTTGCCATGCAAAAAATTCGTGATTTAGGGTTTTAATTACTAGAACACCCCCCTCATTCACCAGATTTGGCTCCGTCCAACTATCATCTCTTTCCTCAACTGAAAAAAAGTTTAAAAGGGCGTAAATTTTCTTCCAACGAGGAGGCAATAAAAGCTGTGGAGGTCTGGTTTGCAGAGCAAGAAGAAACATTTTTTTTGAAAGGTCTAGAGACGTTGTAATTAATGTATCCAAATAAGAGGAGAATATGTTGTGTAATAAAATATTTTTACAATGAAATTTTGCTTGGTTCTATAGTAGGCTAAGAATTTTTCAATATATCCTCGTATGTTTATCAGTACACAATGAAAACTAAATAGAATATGTGCCCTCCAGCACAATATGGCCCATTTGTCAGTGAAGTTATTCTGGAATGGTCTATATGCCTGAAATTAACCTCAAAATAAAAACAGCTCAAAAATTGCAAATATCAAAATTCCATTTCTTAAATGGATTTGTGGTTGTCGTCTAAATTATATCTCCCTTCATATTCACAACGAGCCATTACTGGATTGTAGAAGTTTTCTGGTAAGCTACAGCCCTTTGTATTATCCTATTTGTTTTTGAATTCATGGCATGACTTAATTATAGACTTAATGGTTGATTCTTAGAGGAATGTGGAAGGACTAAGGCAATAAATCTGTCTCTGGAATCAATCTGAATGATATTCTAATGTTTTTCAAAATAGGATCGGCCGCAAGTGGGAAAAATGGTCTGCATAGACAAAATGTTTGCGATTTTCAAAAGAAAGATACTTTTTTCATTTCCTTCTTTTAGTCCTGTAAATATCCTTAATTTCGAAAATGTTTTAAAGTTTAACGAAACTTTTTCTTTCTACTAATTACGGATCTATCCAAAGTTTTGATTATCGTCAAACTTTGAAATTAAAATTAACTTATCGATAATCTGGAGTTTTTGTATTTAATATTTCGAGATTTTTCACATCCTCTTCATACGATCTTAATTTTAGATAAAATTATATTCAAACACCTTGCTTCGCGGATAGTAGTCATCATAAGAATATTTTTATCGAAAAATCTATTAAATACGAGTGATCGCTTGAGAATAGCTTAAATTTCCTTCTTAAATTCACCACAATGTAGTTTTTATGTTCGAAAATGAAATAAAATGCAGATAATCGAATATCTAAATTTTATTGTCCGCAACGATTGCAAATGGGCACTAAAAATCGTTACGTTGTCTATTCGAAATACAATTTTAAAAAATTTCAATCAATAATTCGATACTGGGATATTTTATAACAAAGTTTTCTTTGTATAAATGCATCTGCTTCATAATCTTGCAAAGATCACAAACAATATTTAAAATCTCCGAGCTCTTGTAAACAGTTTAATAAATCGACGTGGGAAAAATTCATTAATTTTTATATAAAAATTGTTGCGGCATGTTTATTTAAAAGTCATTTCATTGGTAGGTTATAAATATCTATTGGAAAGCCTTTCTGCCCCTTGTATTAGTGCAAAAGCACTTCTACCACTGAGTGTTGCAGTTATTGGTTTTCCCTTGCTTCCTCTGTTTTCTAGAAATCCAGCAAATAATTCATCCCAAACTTTCTTGGTCTGCTCCTTTTCCATTTTTCAATACCTTTTAACGTCTTCCTTCACACATACTTTATAATGTCCCCACCATTGCAGTTGTCTTTCTTTTATAAAGTCCAAGGTTGATTGTATTCCTAGCTCCTTTCTTATATCTATGTTTCTCAATCTATCCTTTTTGTTACCTCCCTTATTTTTCTATAATATTCCATCTCTGTCCCTTGTACTTTCCTTTTTGCACTGTTGACCCCCATTTTATAATTGGTCAATACCTATAAGCTTTTAACCGTAGCCTAATTAGTACTTCGAACAAAGCTCGAATTTTCTAGTATTTTTTTGGAAAAAGTTACGGTCTCGGTCTCCATGCCACAAAGTCTGCAGCTGAGATCCCCGTTATATAGCCCCATTTTATGCAGATGATCCTTTACCGAGGCATGACCCGTTAGATAACCTGTAATAATTCTTAGCTTGTTCCTACTAGCATTCAGTTCTTCAGCCCGTTTTACACATATGTCACCTATGAAGGTCTTACTGTGTACCTGCTTTGGAGTGTTTCTCCACTGTAGTCTATGTTGGCGTTATACCCATTTTCGTATTTGTTCTAGGACTACCTTCTTTGTGGTCCCAAGAACTGGTTCTGGTCCAACATATGTCGTTGCTGAACCTCTTCTCACGAGTTCATTTCCAGAAATATCATTATGTCCCGGCACCCACACTAGTCTTACTCTACTGTGGTCTGCCGGTTCATTCAATTCTTTCTGGCATTCTTCTACCAGTCTGGATGTTACCTTGCGGCTACTTTCCGGCAACAAGAAGCGAAGCTGCCTATCCTTTTTATGTATGCGCATGTCTGAAAGGATCCATTTTTATAATAAAATACTTGTATTTACTAACTTATCTGTCAACGTCGGTCACTCAAGGTAATTTTTTGTTACCAAAGAGTTTGATTCTGACTTCGCTTTTTGTTAGTTGGTATATTCTTTGATATTATGCGTGAATTTGTGAAAGATGTTGCCAGTGCTGAGTTTTTACTGTGAAATATATTCCTTTTATTGAATAGGGACAATTTTTTTTCACATTTGAATCAGATATTTTGTCATAATTTTGGTTACAAAGTGATTAGGAAAGAAATAAACTGAAATGAACGATGGGAGTTGTGCTGGCTAATACTCACATTATAATCAACGACTGTTATTATCACTGTATTTTCTGAAACAGTTATGTCTTTACTTATACTCAAAGTTACATTTTAATGATGTAACGTGACTAAAAGTTTATGTCATCACAAAACTCTTAACAACTCGATTATTAGGGATACCACGAACCACATTTAGTGACTGTTATAAACCCATTTCAACAAAAATCACGTATTTTGTGTGCCAGCATGTCAAACGTTATAAACGAAAAATTATAAAGCTTGGGCTACGTTTACACGTGATAATCCCGAAAAAATTTTGAATTATAATTGCACAAATCCAGGAAATTGTTAGATACTAAATCTAATCAATAAATTGCCTAATATAAAAAAGGTAAAAATAACTTTTTATAACACATCAACTTTTGAATAAGATTAAACATATAACGTCAATTGTAGGTCAGGGGGGATGGTCCATCTAGTAGATGTTGGGAACATATAAAACAATCATAAAGTATGAGGACCTTTTTCTCCAAATGAACAGGAAAGCATCCAAATTTGTCTATCACTAAAAGTGACAACTTCGTCTTTGTTAGCTCGTGCTGAGAGTTCGCCTGTGTGAAGAGCGTCCTCAACAGTGTGCATGTCCCCATTTGCACAGTGGAAACGGGTTCGCGCAGGTGTGTATCGGTGATGGAAGGATTTAAAACGCCAATTAATTATTTTGGTTATTATATAAATAAAAATTAGCTTACTTTAAACTGTGCAACATAAATAATTACCGATATTTCCCCATTTTCAACTAATAAAACATAACTGGTGACTACCTACACAAATACAAGGATTAGAAGGGTTTACAGCAATCGATAGCTGCTAATCGGAGTAGGCTTGTATATATGGAGAGATGATCACAAGTATCGGATCGTCGGGCGATATTTTCCACTTTACTGGTCGTTTTATTTCAGCCCTTTACCTTTTCATTTTAGCGGCACAACGAAAACGTACATGTTCGAGAGTTATGGTTCGAAACAATATTTTCAGGATTGTTGTAACATCCCAAGGACGGTGAAATAAAAATTATTTATTGAATAAAAGCCATCAAAAGTTTTATTTGTGTTTATAATTTACTGAACATAAGTAGTTTTTTATTAAGACCTCGATTAAGTTTGGAATAAAAGTCAACTTCTCTTTCGGCTATCCCAATAACTGACCGAGCTGAAAGGTGACAATTCACTACAAAATATTATATGCGTTATCTAGGGTTTGTGATAATAAAATTCACCTCAGCTTAGCTTTTAGGATGTATTCAGGCTTTAGTTTATATCCAATAATCTCCTCTTGTTGTGCCCTAGTATTCCTATGCAAACTGCAAGTATGTGTTTGTCACTCCAACCAAGACATAGCAACATTCTAGTACTTAATCTAATTAGATTAGAAATGGAGTGGCTTTTTGTCCTATCCCTCTGTGACCTTTGCAGATCTATTGTGGTCCACCCTATTTTTAGAGCTCGATATCTAGCTTTATTCTTTTTGTTAGAACTATTAGCCTGGATTCCGCCTCCCTTGCGTAACTCTCTGCCCTCGGTTTTTCTTCTCCGAATAGGTGAAAAAGCACCCTTACTAGGCCTTCGCACTCACAGAGTACGTGCTCCGCGATTTCGTCTTCTTCCTGGCAAAACCAACATAGGCTGTCCTGCTAGGCCAATTGTGTGCATATTCTTCCTCAGCCTACAAAGTCCGGTCAGCACTCCCACCATCATCATCGTCTTTTCTCGACTTTGACGTAGTAGGTCGCGTGACAGTTTGGCCGAATGGCTTTTAAGGAAGAGTTTGCCTTTGTCCTGGGGTTCTATGCCACCAGCGCAACGCCTGGTTGTTTATACATTGGTGGATGCTTTCCTTAGTGAGGTTTTTTGCAACTCCACAGGAAGGTTCTGGCCCTATCATGACTTCATTCGCTCCCTGCTTGGCTAATTCATCGGCCTTTTCATTGCCTTTTATTCCTTGGTGACCTGGCACCCAGGCTAGGGTCACTATATTATGACTACCTAGTCTGTTGAGGGCGTTACGACACTCCCAAACCAGATTTGACATTATCCGACATGAGCTTATCGCCTTTAGTGCTGCTTGGCTGTCGGAGTAGATGACGACTCTTTGGTTATCCCCCTCCCGTCTCATCAACTCTTCTGCACAGCATTGAACCGCCATTACCTCTGCCTAGAAGACAGTGGCATGTTTCCCTAGGCTTAGAGAGATCGTGATCTTCTTTTGTACCCCGTATATTCCGGCTCCTACTCGAGTCTGTTTCAGAGCCATCAGTTTACCAGTTAAGATTCGCTGTTATAGGAGGCCCTGCTTCCCAATCCTTTCTCCTCTTTACCCTGAAAAGACAAGTGGTTTCTTCACGGCTAGTAATGCTTGTCTGTCTCTATAGATACACACGTTTTCTTCAAAAATCTCTTTTGCAACTATGTATTCAGCTCAGTTTCAACTACACTGGCATATTTGTCCATTTTATGTTGGGGTTTAAGGAATTGCAGAACTTGTTTCGATCCATCAGTATATTTCGCATCCATTTCACTGACCTCTCTGTGGAGCAAGTCTCAGAAACATCATTTGATTGTGGTTTAATTCACGTTGAATCAAAGGTAAATAGGCCAGATGTGCCAAACAATCAGACGTTAGTGTCAATTGGAATACGCTACGATGTCAGAATGGACGAGATACGCAGGAATAAAGAAAATACTGCTTTAAGTAAAAAATTTGTAGTATATATTGTACTATTTTTTCAACATTAATTCAATATACTTTTTTGTAACGACACCATTTTTTTTCCATCAAGAAGCTTATGAATCTACCTTTGAGGAAAGGGAACATTTTTTTACTCTTTACGGTGCTTACACTTAACATTTCTGCTTTGATCAATTTGCATTTTACCGTAAAAAAAGGCAATTCCACGGTCAGCTGATATATCGTAAGGGAAATTTGAAAAACAAGAAATCATCTGGTCGAATACACATTTTCTTTTGCTTTTATTTTTATTTTGTCCAATTAAGAACAAGTTCAACGAATTTGTTGATTAACTAGGGAAAACCAAGAGAAATGTATCGAGTTTAAGATCATTGGATAATTGACACTGTTGACATTTTACGTCTTATGAAAAGGCTTTAGGGGTAAAAGTAAAAGTGTGAAACCCCCGTTAACCATACGTATTCGAATAATTCCTGTTGAATTCACACAAACAACCCCATAATCTAAGAGTATCTCTAACAAAACAAAGTACAAGCTTAAAGACATAGCTAGGTTGTGGTTACACCTAACATATGCGATTACTTCATATAAGTAGAGGAAATTCAAGTTTCTATACGATTACCGAGTAAGTGTATATACATTATATGGTTTGTCTTGCCTCCCTGTGCCTAACGGGTGCGATTAGAGAATGGGAATAGGAAATCAGGGCTGGCACTCTGTAATTTGTATTTTAAGGAAAGAGATAAAGAATAAGCAAACGAAAAGAATAGCTATACTTGGTTAGTGGTACTCTATAATCGAATCTCTATCGCCTCGGCTATAGTTCGACAAGATTCGGGATCGTCAATCGGATACAGAATAATCTACTAATAATTCAGAAAACATTATGCAAATTTGACTATTTCAGGATAAAAATAAAAAAGAACAAGAAATTTGACATTTATCTGTTAGCTGTTAGCTTTGGTAACTTCAAATTGACACTGCTTAAAGTATTTACCTATTTGCTTGGTGCATAATTAATAATATTGTTTAGTGATTTTTTTTAATGGCTGTGGCAAAGAGTAGACATTCTGTTTTGTTAATTTATCAGGTTTTGTTAAAAATCTTGCCAGTATAATGATTTCTTGTAAATGAAATCAAAAACATTGCAAGAATGATAGCTTTTTTTAGGTAGGTATAATATTATTCCACCAACACAACCTTTGACACAACGAACCCTAGAGAATTGAAATTAATAACATCAACAACATAACCTCTTTCTTTTTTCATCGAACTGAGATGAAAAATCTTACACATTGAGTAGAATAAGACAGAACGATATGTCTCTTAAATAGAAAGACCCTTGGAGTTGTCGCTATCATTCGCTTCGCTATCTCATCTTCGGTCATGTTCAGCTAGGCTCGGAAACATCCGATCGCAGTTACAGAATAAGAAATAGCAAAGAGAAGAGAATCTTTATCGCTGTACTGTTACAGAGTGCCAATCCAGGTTCAAATTGAATAAAAGACGAATGGAGAGTACAGCGGAAAATAAAGATAAAAAATTGGAGAGTACGCCAATGGATCTTGGTACCTATCTGGTCTCCAAAAACCAATTCTATCAGGAACATATATAGGAAAAAAATTCCATGCGCTACCTTTAATTTTCGTGTTAAGAAACCAATTTTCCGCTTCCACCTTCATGACCTCTCCGTAACGCATGGCTTGTTGTAATTTTCAAGCAATAATTGGTATTTATTGCATGACGTTTTGGGGGAATTTTATAACGGCAGATTTTTTACCAAAAAATGTCACGGACGATCGTTACGTTTCTGGACGACAGTATCAAGCTCATATTAAAAGATTGATGGTGTTTAAAATAGGCCGCAGGGTGTTTATTTGCTAAATAAATACCGTCGACGTGTGTTATGGATAATCCCGTGATTTATGAAGAAGCAGTCGGTGTTGGTAGCGTGATTGTTGACCGTTCTAATTTATGTTTTACTAACAAAGATCATCGATTGCAAAAACTTTTGATTTTTTTAGTCTCTAAACCCTTTGAAATGAGTGAAAAAAGTGGATTAAAAAGTTTGACACTAATGACAATTGACATACGAAGTCCACCAGTGTCGTGCAGCCTGTGAATTCTATCGCCAAGGTAAGTTGATGTTTGTTAGGCTTATTGAAAAAAATAAGGCTTTACATTAGATTTTGCACCATGCAGATGCTGATCTTCAGGACCTCTTTCCAGAAGGTCAATGTTTCCTGGTAGCACTCCATTCATCTGGTCAATGAGATCTCCTTGAACAAAATCCTCCACGAGATAATCTCTAAATCGTTATACAGGCAACTTTCTAGCTCCAACAAATGCATTAATCGCCCAACATATTTTGCGGGCTTCGTATCCAGAGCTGTTATGATAGACTAGAGGATTCTTTCAGCTAGTGCTAGCTAGTGCTACAAGAATTGCAACTGCCGAAAAGTGTACATAAAATGTTCAACAATTTGCCCAAATTCGAAGGTGTTTATATCTATAGCACGAATTTTCATCAAAGTGCATCGCTATACTCAAGCAAAATTGAGAAATGGGGAAGTTTAAAGTGAAAAACCACATGATTTACACTTTTTAATCTCTGAATCTTTTTAAAATAGTTAAGTATTCCAATTTCCATAGTATAGATGAATAATATTCCTATTGATATATAACAATATATTTATCGTCTACTGGATAAACAACTAATATATTTAAATGTATTCAATACATTTTCATAGTGATGTTCAGAGTCTAGCCGTAGTCGTATGCCACCTACCCTGACAAAACAATACACTCTAACAATAGCAGGCGATCATAAGCTTTAGGGCAATGATTTCAACTCCTCTAAAGGGCAAGATATTCAATTTATGGTGTCGTTGCTTATCACATAACCAAAGGACGATTAGGACGCCTCCAACTGTATCTTATTTGTCAAATTATTATTAATAATATAGAAGTCATGAGGGAAGAAATAAATACCCACACACATAGCAGTGAAAATTAAAACCTTCCTCGATTCGATTAGAATTGGTATTTATATTTACAACACAATAATGAACCTGTATATTCAAATGTCAATATTTAAATAGTTTTTATCGGAAAAACTGTTACTTCTACTATTATTTTCGTTCTAAATATTTGCTGAAAGTATGCTGCATGTGTTTGAACACAAATAAAGCTGGACCTTCGAGCCGGATACAAACCAGCGACCTATATTATTATATCCAATATGTAAAATGTTGTTTATGTTCAAACAAATATAGGTTATTAGGTTGGGCTTTGAATAATTCTATATTCTCACAAATTATATATATTTTTCATTTACATTAACTTTTGAATAAACACTGATTAATAATACTAAAAATAAAATGTTTCTGTGGAAACAGAGAGTCGAAACGTATCAAAATAAAACCTTGAATATAATAAATATTCTTTGTGTATAATTTTTAAAATTACCCAACTCCACTTTTTTGAATAACTGACTCAAGGTGTGAATGAACAGAAATCTTACAGATAAAAAAGCTTTTGTGCTCTAGAATTTGATAAATATCTGACGATTTACTTTAAGCGCAGTGATTTATTCATCCTACGCCTTTATTTTGAAGAGAAGCTATTAATTTGTATGTATCAGGATGAAATTAGACGAGAAATCTACAAAGTAAATTAGATTTGAATGTCTTGGAGCAGCGAAAAAAAAGTGATACATCTGGCTCTTTGAGAAAACTGGCATTGACCAATGAATAATATTACAACTAGGTACTGATAGCAAATATCAAAAGTATGCTGATAAGTGAAGTGAAGAATTGTCTTCAAAATAGGTAGCAGCTGCAAACATTTTCACACTAAAGTTCAATGTATTCAAATTTTAATAAGTGGGTCAAATCAAATAAGATTGTGCTCCATTTTTGAGACAATTTCCAATTACTAGTTGAAAATAATTTAGCTCAATTCTTCACATAATATTTCACTTGCCTCGTTATAGTTGATCCAGTTTTCGATTCAAAATGCACCACCAGCCCCTAGTTAACCATTCGCGTCAATTTTTATCACAACGCGATTATTACAGATGTAATAAATTGATGTCATTTGATTAAGATTTACTTGTACAAGATGACGGAAATGATTCTGTATCTAAATAAATTATGACTGTGATAGAAAAAAGTGAAGTGAAGCTAGGTACTCTCAAAAAATACTAAAAGAAGCGTAAAACTATTAGGGGGAAATCTATTTTTCAAAATGTGTTAATGTTTTTCAGCACTTATAAGTTTCTGTGTGATTTTTATCGTACTTCTATGGTGGTTTGAAAGTGTGTCTATATAATATGATCTGACGAATAGGAGGATGAAGGGACAACGCGGATGAAGAAGTTTTCTCTTCAATAAATCGCAATTTAAACAATACACCCAAACTATCTTCATGCTTCACTATCTTCATTTGACGAGGACTGTAAACAACATGCTAGTTAAGGCAAAAATTCGACCCAAGGAAATTTTTAGCGCTGTCTTACCAATATTTTCATTACAAAATGTATAGAAACTCAAAAATCTATTCATCTGAATATGACAAAATATGCAAAATATGCATAGTTACACACTTCTTAGGAAGTTTGTGTCAAAAATACAGATTTATTCCAAAATAACGTCAATACAAATATAAATGTCTGATTTTCGACGCCCTCTATTGTATTATTGTAAACAAAATCCATACTAAATGTATCCATTGTCCTATACTAATATTCAACTATCCAAGCCCATTAATTATCAGAAACAGATACAATTGATTTAGCAACGAGTCAATAGAAACTGCTTTAAAAATAAAAGTTGAGTATAAGTACGTGTTAAGATCCAAACGCCTGTGAAGAGTTTTCAATATCACTCAATTTTCTTATTTGAATTTCTAAGGTTTCTCTGAAAAAATCATTAAAGAATACCCAATATTCAAGGTACCTAGAGAAACTCAATTTTTGATCGAAAAATTTTATCTTCACTGTTTAAAATATACAACACTTTAAACATCGCTTTCTTCAATAAGCCCCTTCGTTGCTTGAAGAAAGCATCTTCGCCTATAGACAATAAAACTGTGGACACTTTCTTATTTTGACACGACACCTTTTTAAACTCGTCGGATCTTATCCTTCGATCTATCTCAATTTTCCAGCTTATCCACATATTTATTCTTATAGGTCCATGGTTTCGTCCCATTCAAAAGTGTAAAGAACACAGAATACATTTTTATCTCATCTTGTTGTAAGCTTCCGGACCTGGTACTGGAGATTCCAACTTTTTATTGCAAATTTCTTCCACTCACAACGTATGGTTTAGACTTTCAATAGAAAGCTGGATACTTCGTATACATTCTTAAAATAGTTTTAAACTTTTCTTTCTACAGTTAAGTGTTTATAAGAATCACGCAGATCGATACAAGCATCATTTTTATTTGCTTATATTCAAATCATAAAAACTATGCGTAAAAAATGCAAGTCATTTTGCTGAATGTCGAATAATGATAAATATCTACCGACTTGAATGATATATTTTATTCAAGTTTTGATTTATATACTCTATAGTAATTTCCTTTTGAAAAATGTATACTAATTGTGTGTTTATTTTCCAGGTCTGTACTCCCTTCGGCGCCCCGAGACCCTGATTAGAGTACCAATAAGGTAAGGTTAAAATTTTTTAAAATTTCGTTTTCATCTTGTGTTAATTTTGAAACTTAAAACAGATAATTTTTATATAAATAAGTATCCTTGTATTATTTTGAAGCTATTGATATAAATTCCGTTGCTCACGCCTTAAATAAAAGTTTTATTTTTATAAAACTTTGACTTGATTGGAAGATTTGGTCAAAGTATCCATGAGACCATTAGACAAGTCGAGCGATAAAATATTTAAAAGGAGGTTTAACAACTTTAGATTGGTTTTGGTGAAAAATTTCGAGTAGGAGTTGGAGAGAATTGAAAAAAGGAATACGTTTTACTTATATAGTGTGGAATAAATTCATTATCTCGGGTACCTACTCTACATATTTATAGAAATTCCCGAAACATGTCAAATCTAAATTATAAATTGACATTTTTCAACGTATCTAAAGCTGGGAATTCTGGAACCAGAAATTTGACGTGTTTCGGGATTTTCTGTGAATATGTACAGTTATTGAAATAATTAATTTCACTTTTCATATTCTATATACAGAGTGGTATGCAAAAAGTCATACCACTAAATCTGGGGTCAAAAGTAGCAATAAGTAATAAAATCTTGGGTAGAAAGAATATTTAGCTCTTGCTTTTTGTGTGTTTTTGAATGTAGTCAACATCCCTTCAACCCTTTAGCTTTTTAGTATCCTTAAACTTTTCAAGAGTAATCTTAAAGAAATTTATTTAATTTTTACACCTCATAAGTATTTTTGTTCATAGATTCATGACTAATCTGTTTGTTGCACCCTGTAAACTTTTTATGAAATTTAAGACTGTGAATTTCACCAGTTTTTGACTCTCTTAAATATATTCTTCCAGTCAATGTATTCATCAATCTACTGCTTAATATTTTAAAAACGTTTCACGTAAATTGACGTCATTTGCTTCCATCTATTCGTTCTTCAACTTACATGAGTATCTTGTGTATTTCTAACGAAATTAATTTTTTTGTTGTCGGCGAGAGATCGATGTTTTTCTGTACCATCTCGGTTTAAGAACATTTTTTGAAATCAAAACAAGATAATTATAATGCAGACATAGGTTCAGTCACAAAGAAAACTGTATTTCATTATTTTTGATTCTTAAATGTTTTTTTCGTCCTGAATTATTCAAAACTCATCGATTCTTTCGTTTTTTTTTTGCATTGTGGCGTTTAGAGTTACGTTTCACGGATTCAATCCTGCTAATGCTAGATAATAGGTATACTATTACGATGAGGTGTTAAACGTGATATGGCAATTAGTTTCTTTAATGTTAAAATTGTATGTATGTGCAGGATTTTTAATCATATCTAAGAAAATCTATAAAATTCAGACACTACTGTTCAGATTCACTAAACATTCAATTGTACGAAACGTTTGGTGCTAAAACGCTTCTGGTTAAAATGTCTTACACCGCCACATATTGAAAATGCCATTTTATCAGGACAAGCCCTGGTTGCCAGGACTTCAATATAAATATTATATAAAAATGACAGTTTTTGTCAAACCCCAAAAAATTATCCACGTTCAGTCAATATTCGTAGCAATTAGTTTAAGTTAAAATATATTATAGTGTTTTTCCAATTGAATGGTCTTTCATTTAAGACAAACTACTCCAGCGACCTATTCTTCGAATTGCTGGTAGCCCAGTAAATGAGCTACAACTTCCAGCACCCTTTTAATTGTGGAATATCCATAAAACCACAACTCCAGAGTGCCTGTGTGAGTCTAAAACACTAGTTTTCTATAAAAAACCTAACATAAACTGAATGTAAAAAGGATCATTCTTATAAAAATCCTAATCCCAATTAACATGAAGCTTTTAGCCTTCAAAGTAATAAAAAATAGATAAATATGTATGGTCTGGGTTGAAAGAAAGAACCAAAAGTTTCACAATATTAATTGTTCAATTTGATGGAAAAAAGACTTAAATGGTGCAGGTACAAAATTTTTTTGACAAGAAAGAATGAATTTAGGCATAAGATTTAAAATTGGACGACTGATCAGAAGGTTGCTTTCAAAATGCCAGAAACAGCTTGTCTTCACAAAGGAAATAACGAAGGCTTGCAGGCCCACTTGTCAAAAAATCACTAATAATAATATTTGATCCGTATTTGAGTGAAATATTTATACTGGACTGAAAATATGTCTCCGATTAAAGTTAAAAATAAGCTTAAACAATCGATTTTGAGAAAAAAACATCCCACGCAAGTATAACCTGTCCTTACATTTCAAGTCAAATAAGTTTCCGATTACAATTGATTGATACATGAGACTTATTAATCCTAATGAACCGAAGCTTTTTTAATGAACAACAAACTTTATGAATAAATGTATTTCCTAGGACTTATTATTCCAACCTTCAATTCCTAATTATCATGAATAAATTGTTTATTTATAATGTGATGCCTTTTGGCCTAAACATTAAGTCATTAATTATTTAAAATATTATCGAATAAATTCCCTTCAGCTAATTCCAATAAACCACGAATTGTTTTATAAATAATAAATATAAAGGTTACACGTACGAGTCAATGTCAAAGCAAATAAACATTATCTAGTATCATGTATGTTTACTTATAGTGAACTTGACTCTTTGTATATATAGGTAACAATAGTATTTTAAGCATTCATTATTAATTCATTATTAATTCATTATTAATTCATTATTGATTCATTATTATTATTAAGTCATTATGATGGTCATTCATGAAAGGATGATTACAGTCAGTATCATTCATTCTAAGTAGTAATCTAAGAGTAGTCAATTAGTGTTAGTGGTTAATGTATAGTAAATATTAAATAGAACATGTCCCAGTGAAACAGGTAGTTGTTTTATTCCTGGGGGATGACCCACCAAGTGACCAGCAGCACCACCTAGTCAGAGGCCCTTCTACTATCCTACTACACCCAGTATCCTCATTACATTACACATTACATGGCGACCCTGCAAACAATTGGAGTTCTGTAACAATGGGTGGTAAAGCAACGAAACAAGCGGTCCAAGAAAATGGCGTGGTCAACAGTAATTTTATAGTACAAGAAGAGGAACTCAAAGCAGATCTGGAGGTGAAGATTCTTATCTACATTATTGTGGTTGTTTTGGTACTACAATTTGGATGGTCTATATATAAGAATCATAGAAGACAAATGAAGAGGGAGATAAGAAGAAATCTACAGCAAAGCACGCTAAATCTGTAGGATGGTGAGAATATTTTTTTTTGTAAACTTTAAGGGTATATTCTGTTTTGTGGCTAAAATTTTTTTTTTTTGATAATTGATATTTCATATTTTTATTTCTATTGACAATGAATTTTAAATGTCCTCGAGTGATGGAAATGCAGTAACGTGGGATGAATTTGAGATTAGATTGAATTTAATTTTAGAAGATATACGTAGGAATAGTAAGCGTGTGTTAAAAAAGGAGGTTCCAAAAAGCTCAGATAGTCATATAGATATAATAAATAAGTTGTGTGATTCATTTAATAGTTTCTCTAAGTTAATAAATAAGAATTGGTATAAGTTAGAGGAGAATCAGCAGAGTACATGTATTTTATATTTTAACAAAATTAGAGAAAAGGTAGAGAAAGCATTTCAAGTGTTAGATTGTCAGTATGAAGTTCCGTCTCAATTAATTACGCGTAATAATTTAATTAATAATTTAATAGTATTAGAAGCAATGAGCAAAGATAAAAAGGAGAAAATGGCATTAAGTATGAATGACTTTTTCAATTTAGCTGGTAAGATATTACCAAATGAATTTAATGGGGATATAAGCAAATTGCAATCTTTTGTAGATGCTATAAGTTTGCTACAGGTTGGTGCAGCAGAGCATGAGGAGAATGCTGTACTATTTGTGAAAACTAGGCTAACTGGAAAGGCCAGGAGTCTAATCACCACCGAAAAATCGTTGGTAGAAATTATAGGAACCCTTAAAAAGGGACTAAAGGGAGATAGTGCTAGTTTAGTAGGAGCTAAATTAAGCAAATTAAGACAAAACAATAAGGATATAGTTGAGTATGCATCAGAGATAGAGAAATTAACAGATCAGTTACAAGCCGCGTATTTGGCAGAAGGAATGCCAGTACACTTAGCAACTAAGTATACAACAGAAGCAGCAGTAAAGTCACTGATCGACAACTCAGCATCAGAATGGATAAAAACCGTTATAGCAGCTGGAAATTTTACGACACCGCAAGAGGTGATGACTAAATTGGTTTCCATCAATGTGGGAAACAATCAGTCAACAGGAAGTGTTCTGCATTATAAGGCAGATAGAAATAAGTTTGTGTCAGGAAATACCTACTTTCCACAGCGAAATACCTATTTTCCTCAGCAAAGACACTCTTATGTAAATCATAATGGAGAAAATAATTTCCATAGGAAAAATAACTACGATAACAGTAGGAAATTTCACGCCAATCAAGGCAATAGGAGATTTACTGGTTACAGGGAGAAACCAGAAGAATATAGAAACAAGCCTAACAATAGGTTTAACAATGATAATAAATATAGAAATGTAAGAATGTGTGAGAGTGGAGAGACGAGAGTGGAAGATGAACAGAAAGAATTGGGGTTTTGAAAAAGAAAGGTGAAAAATCCAAAATTTTAAATAACTTGCATAATAATAATCATTACATTTATAACTTTGATTTAACTCTTTCAAACTTTGTGCAAATTAAAACTGACATATCGGATAATATAGATACTTTTATATTAGATACAGGTGCAGATATATCGTTATTAAAAATTTCAGATAATTTTCCACATCACTTAATAAAGACAACACAAATCTTAAATATTAAAGGAATAACTCAGGGAGAAATTAAAACTTTGGGTACAATAGAAACTTTTCTTTTTATTAAGGGTGTAGCATTTCAACATTGTTTTCATGTAGTAGAGGAAGAATTTCCTATACCTACGAATGGAATTCTAGGTAGGGATTTCATAAGAAATTATAATTGTATTTTAGATTATTCAGAATTAAAATTATACATAGATTGTAAATCTAGGAATACAGTAACATTAGAAATTCTTGACAATCCTGAATATGATACTTTGGCAATACCGCCTAGATGTGAAGTCTATCGGTTGGTAGAAAGTTTCAAAAACTTAAGACAAGATAAAGTTGTTGAGCAACAAGAACTATTACCAGGAATATTTATAGCAAGATCTATTATATCAAAAACTAATCCTTATGTCAGAATTTTAAACACAAATTATGAAAGCAAGTCGATAAATACAAACAATATTAAAATATTGGATTTAAATTTATTTCATGTATATGCTGTGAAGAATGAAAGTAAGAATAGGTTGAAAGAATTAAGAAAAACATTAAATTTAGAGGTACCAGAATACGTGAGGGATAAGCTAATAAATCTTTGTGAGAATTTTTCAGATATTTTTGCTTTAAAGAACGACATTTTAACGCATAATAATTTTTATGAGCAAAAGCTATTGGTAAAAGATGATACTCCAGTATATATTAAAAATTATCGCACGCCACATTCTCAATCTTCAGAACTTAATAATCAGGTCCAAAAGTTATTAGAACAAGGTATAATTGAATCTTCAATCTCAGATTATAACAGTCCAGTTTTACTTGTTCCCAAAAAGGCAATCAATGGAGAGAAGTCTTGGAGACTTTGTATAGATTTCAGGCAATTGAACAAGAAAATAGTCACAGATAAATTTCCATTACCCAGAATAGATTCGATTTTAGATCAGTTAGGGAGGTCGAAATGGTTTTCAGTCATAGATCTTATGTCAGGTTTTCATCAAATTCCCTTAGAACAATCGTCAAGGAAATATACATCTTTTAGTACAGAAAAAGGTTCTTTTCAGTATACAAGATTACCATTTGGTTTAAATATAAGTCCAAATAGTTTTTCAAGAATGATGTCCATAGCATTCTCAGGATTAACTCCAGAAAAAGCATTTCTTTATATGGATGATATAGTCGTAATAGGGATGTCAGAAAATCATCATTTAAGTAATCTCGAAAGGGTGTTTGACACATGTCGGAAATTCAACCTTAAATTAAATCCACAAAAATGTCAATTCTTCAGGCGAGAAGTAACGTATTTAGGACACAATTTGTCCAGTGAAGGGGTTCTACCCGATAAGGCAAAATATTCAGTCATTGAGAAGTATCCAGTGCCCAAAAATTCAGAAGAATCTAAAAGGTTCGTAGCATTCTGTAACTATTACAGACGTTTCATTCCAAATTTCGCTGAAATATGCATACCTCTCAATAAATTATCTAGGAAAAATGTGAAATTCGAGTGGTCGGAAGACTGCGAAAAATCATTCCAAATACTAAAATCGGCATTAATTCAGCCGCCTATTTTGAAATATCCAGATTTCAATAAAAAATTTATATTGACAACAGATGCTTCAAATATTGCGTGTTCTGCAATACTTAGCCAGGAATACGAAGGTATAGATCTACCTATAGCTTATGCATCGCGAGGTTTTAAGAAAAGTGAATTAAATAAACCTATAATCATGAAAGAACTGTTAGCTATCCATTGGGGAATTAATCATTTTAAGTGTTATTTATATGGTTCTCCACATTTTATTGTGAAAACGGATCACAAGCCGTTAACACATCTTTTTTCGATGACAGACCCAACTTCGAAACTTACGAGAATTAGACTAGATCTAGAAGAATACAACTTCGAAATACAATATTTGAAAGGAAATTCAAATTATGCGGACAGCATTTCAAGGATATCCATAAATGAATTAAAAGACTTGTACATTGACAATGCTCACATTTTAGCAATAACGAGGTCAAAAACTCGTCATAATAAAGCTCAGCCTATAGGAGAAGATAAAATAGTTTCCACAGAAATAAAGGAAGATATTCGCAAGCCAGCAGTATATAAAGTACTGAATAATTTAGAGGCGCATAAATTACCAATTCTGCAATTTGAAAATAACCGTGTTTCGTTAAGGATGAACATACGGATCAAAAACAGGATGAGATTTAGCCAAGCCTTATTAAATACCGATATAGTTAACTTTGATTTAGGTCAAACGTTAGTTCAGCTTGATAAGCTAGCGGTAAATAATGGTATAAAAAGGATGAAAATTTATATGAATGATATTATTTTCACACAGTGCACTATAAAAGAGTTTATGGAAAAAGGAAACAATACGTTAAAAAACGTACAAATATGTATTTGCGATATACCTAAGATGGTGGAAAAAGAAAAAGAAAAGCAACAGATTTTAGAAACTTATCATAATGATCCTTTATTTGGAGGTCATGTAGGAAATAACAGGCTATTGAAAAAATTAAGAGCGAATTTTAGATGGAAAAACATGGAAAAAGATGTAAGAAAATATATTAAGCAATGTCACAAGTGTCAGGTCAATAAAGCAAAGAATAATCACAAGGAAGAATTTGTATTAACGGATACAGCAGAAAAACCATGGGATATAACATATATAGATACGGTCGGTCCTTTTCCACAAAGTGAAAATGGTAACCGTTATTGCATCACAATGTTATGTGAATTAACGAAATATGCAGTAATAATTCCAGTTAAAAACAAAGAAGCGAACACGATAGCTCGTGGAATTTTTGAAAATTTCATACCAAATTACGGTCTAATGAAACAAATTAGGACAGATTTAGGCACAGAATATAAAAATGAAATATTCAACGCTTTAACTAAAATGTTAAATATTAGGCATAATTACTCAACAGCATATCATCATCAATCTATAGGAGGTTGTGAGAAATTACATAGAACGCTTAATGAGTATGCGAGACACTTTATAAATGAAAGTAAGGATGATTGGGATGAATGGTGTAAACTATTTGCTTATTGTTATAATACGACTCCAAGCTCGTATCATGGTTATACGCCATTTGAATTATTGTTCGGTAGACGTGCTAACTTACCCGAGAATCTAACAAACGAGATTGAGCCATGCTATAATATTGATGAATATCAGAATGAGTTAAAATATAAACTGCAGGTAGCTCATCAGAGAGCAGAGAAATATTTAACCAAACATAAACTGAGTAGACAAAGTCAAAATAGTAAGGTAGCTAATCCAGTTGATTTTAAAATAGGGGATTCAGTGTTAGTAAAGAGGGAAAATAGAACCAAATTCGAATCTCAATATATAGGTCCATTTACAGTCACAGAGGTGAGCGATGTTAACTGTAAAATTAAATTAGAATCAGGTGTGATAAAAGAAATACACAAAAACAGAATCCATCCTTATTGTAAAATGAATTAAAATATTGTAAAATTGGAAGTGCGAGTGAGTTTATAAACATTTCCGAATAATAAACAAAAGTGTTATAACAAACATTCAAAACATTGAAGTGAAAATAAATAAACAACTAAGTGATCGTAAACAATTTTTAAAGGCAATGAACATTCATTTATTTATGAATATATTATGTAATCGTAGGTTAGTGACATTATTTAATAACCATCTACCATTTATTTTTAGGATAATTGTAAATTCATTTCATTAGGGGGAAAGGAAGCTCAACGGAATTTATTCTTTTTGTAAAAGGGGAAGGTGTGATGCCTTTTGGCCTAAACATTAAGTCATTAATTATTTAAAATATTATCGAATAAATTCCCTTCAGCTAATTCCAATAAACCACGAATTGTTTTATAAATAATAAATATAAAGGTTACACGTACGAGTCAATGTCAAAGCAAATAAACATTATCTAGTATCATGTATGTTTACTTATAGTGAACTTGACTCTTTGTATATATAGGTAACAATAGTATTTTAAGTATTCATTATTAATTCATTATTAATTCATTATTAATTCATTATTAATTCATTATTATTATTAAGTCATTATGATGGTCATTCATGAAAGGATGATTACAGTCAGTATCATTCATTCTAAGTAGTAATCTAAGAGTAGTCAATTAGTGTTAGTGGTTAATGTATAGTAAATATTAAATAGAACATGTCCCAGTGAAACAGGTAGTTGTTTTATTCCTGGGGGATGACCCACCAAGTGACCAGCAGCACCACCTAGTCAGAGGCCCTTCTACTATCCTACTACACCCAGTATCCTCATTACATTACACATTACAATAATACAACAACGCAATACCGACAAAATATTGAGTGAAAATTCGTTCGAGTTTTTGAAATAAGTTTGGTTGAATCAAAGGAATCGCAAAGTGCTGATGTTTAAAGTAGGGTGCTGTTGTGAAATTGTGGGAAAATGCTTCAAAGAAAGAATTTGAGAAAGATATTCCGCATAAACCACTTTCTCATTCATATAAAGGAAAATGAAAATAATATTAAATTGTTTAATATGAGATTTGGATATTACGGGAATTCATAGCTCCAAATCCATCTAGAAGGTCAATGAGCTTTAGAAGATTTCTTATTTTTTCTGGTAAAGTCCATAAAAAATACCTATTAATAGAAAAATATTGCTTTGGGTAGGAAAATAGGATTTCGTAAATACAATTCGTGCTCAGATGTGAGAAAACAAGGTCAATCTTAACTAGATAATAATAGTTGTTACATCATAAACAATAAAAAAATTAAAAATTGTGCAATTGTTTAAATTTTGGCGAACGCGCAACTGTCGCATTCACCGAATTTTAAAAAATTGTGATTTTTTTTTAAATTCTGGCGAACGCGCAACTATTGCATTCGCCAAATTTTTAAATTGAAATAAATCGATATGGATGAACGTTTGTTCTACAGGATGTTATATTCGAAGGACAATTTCTAATCACAAGAAGATCTCGTTGATTGAAGGATTTTGATAAAGAAACTGACATAATTAATATTTGTCTGGTAAGCGATGATTATATATTATCAAAGAATTTTAAAATACTATGTACTTATAAATAAATAAAAAGTCGCTAGAGTGAGTATGAAATATTTTGTTCCGTAGCAGTACAGATTGATTTGAAAAAATTATTTAGTGAGGACTTACATTTAAAAAACACCCATATCTATCAAGCTTCTTGGCACAATTTTTTTTCTCAAATACAAAACTTTAAAAAGTTCACTCAACACACTTCATCATCAACAAATCCGAACTGGAAAAGTTCATCATGAAGATGAGAGTGAAAAATACAGCTTTTCACTTATCACATTTTAATCTTAATTTAATAGCAACTATTAACGGCGGCGTTTTATCTGAAACGAGCGCTTTTCGAGTTTGGCGGGAGTTTTCCGGAACAAATTTTCCAGTTTTCCAGTGAAGAAGGTCGGAATCGACTGCAAGTCGGAGTTATAGTTAGCCGCCAAAAGTTTGTGGAGGCGGCCCAACGCTTGCGTCGAAAGGCGTAATAAGCTTTTGTTTTATTTTTTAAATAATCCGATTTGCTTGGGAAAATATGGTATCCATCAAGTATTCTTAACATTAATAGCAATCTTCAAATTGGATATATTGTTAAATGTTTTTCGGAAACCAACAACAAATTTGTGCAAGAAATGTACTACAAAGCTCTTAAATATTGACTGTGGTATTTGGTGCGGCTTCTATGAGTGAAAATTGTGTCGACAAAGCTATCTCAGTTTAACAAATACAGATTTTGTCAAAAATCTTGGCATTCTCACTCTCCCCTAGCAGTTATTTTAAAATATAGAGAAAGCAATGGTGAAGCAAACTTTTGTGAAATTGTTTTAAAATTAAACCTTGATTTTTTATGTAAGCACTGGTAATTGCCCCCTTGCGGTGACATTAGGAAACCAAAAACAATTTCTAGCTGTTTCTTTCGGCCGGTTTTGTTATACTCAATAGAAGATTTTAAAATATTTATTATCTCTCCGCCTCTGAAAACAATTCTACAGATTCACAAGATTGAATTGTTCTTGATATTTACTGTGCAGAATTCGTAAATAATAATGTAAACACGGCTTATCTATGAGTCTATATTGTTAACTTCGGATTCCTCCTCCCTGCGTAACCTCCTGATTGCTAATTTTTAAAATCAATTCCACGATTGTAACGTTTTCTTTTTGTTGGAAGATATGAGGTAATCCCATAAACGTACTTTCCTCCGTAGAATGTGAATATGTGTAAAGTCTAACTAAAGTCAGTGTGATCATAAAATAAAGCAATGTTGTCAGATATATTTTCTAAAATTGTGGGGCTTACTAAACAAATGTTTCCCATTACTTCAGCAAGCTGTTAGCTCGTGATGTTCTCAGTAAGCTAGTTTGGAAATATTTTTAAAAAAATACATAATATAAATTTATTGGTAAGCATTAAAAAAAGTCGCTCGAAATTGCTGTAGAAAGAGAAATTAATTAAAACAACTTTTGGTATGCCTACTATATTTAAGAAAATTTTGTATATCTGGCAACGCATTGCAGGTGTTCAAAAACTTTCGAGACAATACAATCATCAAGTACATTATTGTTTAAATTATAATGGAGTAACGGGTCACTTACTAAGGCGGACTAACTATAACTAAAAAAAAATAAACTCCGAGGGTGGCCTGCGATATTAGAGAGATATTAGTATTGTGTGTCGATTCAGGGGCGTGTGTGAATTTTGTTTTAAAGAAATATTTAAAATAATAGTAGTAAATATCTAGTATCTATTTCTTGGTCGAGTGAGTTTAGTGAATTGATATCAATATAATATTTATTTGTTCGTGGAGTTGAGTGAATTGATATCAATATAATATTTATTTGTTCGTAGACGTTAGGGTGAGTTTTATGATTATAATTTATTTGTAATTAATTAGAATAGCATTTTGGAGAAACGACAGTCCAAGATGATGCGCGGGAATCTAATAATTTTGCGCCACAAACAAATGCAAATGACTTAGCAATAAATGATACCGATGATAGGGCCGAATTTAAGAACAAAGATTTACATGTTCAGAGTCAACGCGTTGTTTTAAATATGTACGCGTGAAAATTCTGAAATTTCTGATAATGCGGTTATCGCGAGAATTCACGAATTAACGTTAATCGGGTTTACAACGATTTATAAAGTAATAGTATCAAGTTTAGAACTGATTCGTGATAAATTGCGGGATATTCCTGAAGATACTTATCTATGTTTTATTGAATTGTGGATTCTAATATAAGAAGTTAGATAATCGAATGGTGATAATGGAATCTAGGCGTATCGTTGAACTAAGACAGGAGTGTTTGCGCAAAACAAAGGGTATCGTGATTCAAATAGAACTAGGTATAATTTATTTAGACGAAACTTGGTATTATACGCATGATTTTGTCAAGTATGGTTGGGTTGACGATACAAAAAACTGTTCTTTAGATACTCCGTGTTCTAGAGGAAAACGCGTTATTATTGTATTACAAATTTTATGAATTTTGTATGCAGTCTGATTTTTTTCATTCAAATTGATATAGTAGATTAACATTATTTCACAATATTTGAATTTATAAAAAAATTATATGCACGCCATTGGCTTTTTCCTTCAAGGGGATTAAAAATATGGTTCATCACACTGATTTTAGTTAGACTTTAACAGTTTTTTGTTTTCTTTTTTTAGTTTAAAATTGCTAAAAAATGTTAGGTACCTATTCTCCAAGCTAATTCTTATACCTAACTAACTACTACTGTGTAGATGCTCAACGAGTCAAATTATATACACTATTAGCTGCATTTGGGCGCTCTGAGGATATAGAAACCTTTTTACATCTCGTCAAAAGTTTGAACTTAAATAGACAGTATTGTTGCATCGCGTGGTTCTGAAAAATTCACTAACAACCCAAATCAACCAAACCAAACAGCAGTTTTTAAACGTTCTAAAAATGTGCAAACTTTTTTTATTACATTTTTCCAGTTCTTAAGTAGCGCAGTGTATTTTGCAAAAAAAAACAATTTAAAATGTCTTCAATCAATAGCAACATTAATTAAAATGCACTTGTCAGAATCTAGTTAACCACCTCAACAAGCAGTAGCGATTAATGGAATTTATTTTATGCAGATTTTGAATGGATATAAAAATAGCGACCAGTTGTTGAATGTTTAATATTTTAAGTAATTGAAAAACGTTATTTAGTATTTTCTCTGTTTTTTTGTTGATTTCTCTTCATTCTGTGCGCACTTTTTTGTAAAATTGTAATTTTTACGAAAAAACTGAGTTTACCAATTGATTTCTCATTAAAAAAAAAAACCATTTCACAAATTTCCAGTATTTTTCGCGGCCAAAGTCTAAATCCGTCATCGATGATTTATAAAATAGAAACCTTTTCGCTATTAACATTGTTAAATAGTATTATGTGTCATTTAAAAGTCCACTGCTAAAATGTCAGCTCACTATTTTAAGTTTTATCGTTTGTAGGACGTTTTTCAAGTTTCATTTCACTATTTCACGGTGAAATTTCAAGATTTATTAAAAATTTAGTCCTCCAGTTAATTTCTCATTCCCAAAAAACCCGTTTCACTCATTTTTAGAGTTTATCTAGATAAGAAATATATATTTTTTTTATTTTTCACCCAAGGGATCTATAAAGTGGAATCCTGTTCGATAATAGCATTCTTGAATTGAATTTTTTCATGATAGATTTGTCACTTAAAAGTGCCCTGCTTAAATGTCAGCATACTATTTGAAGTTTTGCCTTTTTTTCAAATTTCATTTCACTATTTCAAGGGGAAATTTCAACATTTATTAAAAATTGAGTCCTCCAGTTAATTTCTCATTCCCAAAAAAACCATTTCACTAATTTTCAGAGTTTATCTAGATAAGAAATATATTTTTCCACCCAAGGGATTTATAAAATGTAATTCTATTCGAAAATAGCATTCTTGAATTTAATTTTTTCCTAGTAGATTTGTCATAGATATGCCCTGCTTAAAAATCAGCACACTATTTGAAGTTTTCACTTTTTTCAAGTTTCATTTCACTATTTCAAGGTAAAATTTCAAGATTTAGAAAAAACTGAGACTTCCAGTTAATTTCTCATTCAAAAAAAACCCATTTCACTAAATTTCCTGAGTTTATTTAGATAAGAAATATATTTTTTCACCCAAAGGATTTATAAAATGGAAATCTATTCGATAATAGCATTCTTGAATTGATTTTTTTCCTAGTAGATTTGTCATAGATGTGCCCTGCTTAAAAGTCGGCACACTATTTGAAGTTTTGACTTTTTTCAAGTTTCATTTCACTATTTTAAGGTGAAATTTCAAGATTTAGAAAAAACTGAGTCTTCCAGTTAATTTCTCATTCCAAAAAAACCCATTTCACTAAATTCCCTGAGTTTATCTAGATAAGATATATATTTTTTCACCCAAGGGATTTATAAAATGAAATCCTATTCGATAATAGCATTTTTGAATTGATTTTTTTCCTAGATGTGTCATTTTAAAGTACCCTGCTTAAATATCAGCATACTATTTGAAGTTTTGACTTTTTTCAAGTTTTTTTTTTCACTATTTCAAGGTGAAATTTCAAGATTTAGGAAAAACTTAGTCTTCCAGTTAATTTCTCATTCCAAAAAAACCCATTTCACTAAATTTCCTGAGTTTATCTAGATAAGAAATATATTTTTTCACCCAAGGGATTTATAAAATGAAGTCCTATTCGATAATTGCTTTCTTGAATTGAATTTTTTCCTAGATGTGTCACTTTAAAGTACCCTGTTTAAATATCAGCATACTATTTGAAGTTTTGACTTTTTTCAAGTTTTTTTTCACTATTTCAAGGTGAAATTTCAAGATTTAGAAAAAACTTGGTCTTCCAGTTAATTTCTCATTCCAAAATACCCATTTCACCAATTTTCAGTTCATTTATATAAGAAATATATTTTTTTGAAAATTTTTCGCCCAAGGGATTTATAAAATGGTATCCTTTTCGGTAATAGCATTGTTGAATTTTTTCCTGTATATTTGTCATTTAAAAGTACACTATTTGAAGTTTTGTCGTTTGAAGGACTTCTTTCAAGTTTAATTTTACTATTTCAGGTGAAATCTCAAGCTTTATAAAAATCTGAGTCCTCCAGTTAATTTCTCATTCCTAAAAAACCTTTGAAATTATTACAGTATTTAGTGCTCCTTCCTGTTGATTTCCTTTAATTAGTCTTGTTTCTATGTTCATCTCCTCATCGCCATCCTCCTTAATAAATGTACGTTGATAGATGTAGCTTATGACTTGTTCTAATTCTTTTCAAATGTCATACTGTATGTAAAATAGTCTCCTGAATGGATAGGTAACCATTACAACGTTGCAACTGTTTAATTATTTGAAATTTTATTTTGTTTGTTTGTAACGTTTTTTCAAGGATTTGTTGTAAGTACACTTAATAATCCTCAAGAATATTAATGACCGTAGGTAAAGAAAAAGGTATACTTAAAATTTTCCAAAATTAACGAAAACAAAAATTGGACAGCTAGGAATAAATGAAAAACCCTGTAGGAAATAAATCAATTTATTGGAATAATTTCTTCCTTACTTTTTACAGTTACAATTTGTGTTTACTATTATATCAGTTCATTTGATCACTACAATACATAGAAATAAAAAAACGTTCCAGTTAACAACAAAAACTATCAAACCATTTATTGGCAAAAATTGGTTTTACTTCCTAAAATTTCTTGTAATGTCAAATGATCCAATATACAATAATACGTTTCTAGCAAAAATGTACATACTATGAGACTGATACAACATAGTTTCTCATATCGAGATGAGATGAAAAGAAAAGTGAACCTTAAATGCAAACATAAAATAATTATTTAAAGAAAAAAATACCCGAGACATCGAAAAAATATGACTTAACTCTATCAGTACACTACCCACACTTGGTATTCCAGCATGACAAGTTAAATTTTTCTACTGGAGGAGTGATATCTTGGAAGCCTTCCGAAAATCTTCACCAGGCCACTCAGATCACCAGGGCAATTAAGAGACACTCATTAAACCAAGTAGACACAATAGATCTACAAAGGTCCTAGTGGAGAGGTTTTAGAAGCTAGTTAGCCCAATATTTATATTATTCGATAAAAATATTAGTCTGCTGGAAAGATTTTTTTAGTTTTGTTGTTCTTTAATTGCAAATTCAACAGTTTTAATGAAAACTTGAAATAATCACTTTAATTTAAAACCATTTTTATCTGAAAACATTCAATTGAGAAGAATAAAAATTCAACAGCTAAATTGACATTCCCTCAAGTCAACTGATTATTTCGCTACTGCCAAATGATTTCATTTTTCTCTCCTAGTATACATCGTTTGAGTCAGGAAGATAAATAATGACATCTTCTGGTACTAGGAGCGGGAAAAATTGATTTTGATGCATTCAAAGTTCACTTCATTTATTTATTTTTGTAAGTAAAAGTATTTTTTAAGGTTTTCATATGCAATCGATATTGGTTGAATGTAGATGAGCCATCATATTAAATATCCAATTGAAAACATTATCACGAAGAAATTAGTACCAATAATTGTCTATCGGTTGCATTGAAAACAGTTCGAGTACTGTTAATCAGGCAGTTCAGTTAAAAATACTACTTAGGGATATAATTATAAATTAAAAAAAAAGAAAAGCGATAAAAGCAAAAATAAAATAGACTATTAACAAATTCGAAGCAATATAAGAGAGAATTTAACTGAAAAGAGAGCTCGCAATTTTGTTTCTAATAAATATGAGCTATATACTCTATTAAAATTTCATTTGAAGTTCGACAAAACAATATCCCAACCTGAAAACAGCTCTGGCAGCAGAAGTTTTTGTTATCAGGGTCGACAAATTATAATCGACGTTTTCTCAAAATTATTTACTCTTCTGAATAATTTGAATAGTGTATAAATCAATTTTTCAACTAATCTGCCAGTGTCTTACCGCCATTTTCAGTTTTAGGACATTTTTTTCAAGGTGAAGGTCACGACTTTATTTTAATAAAAGCTTTAATAAAAGATATATATTATATCTCTGACCTTGAAAAGTATCGATCTTCTTGAAGCGAGATTCTGATGATGTAAGTGTTAAATATACAACAACCTAAATTATTAAAAAATTTCTTTTACGATTTCCGTTTTATTGGCAAACATACAAAACTTCAATTATTATTATTCACGAGAAACTTACTTTCATTTTTATATGGTTTTTGCTTCAAAGTTGTTAATAATTGTCTTTGAAAATATATAAAAATAATGACTATTTAATAATCACACGAAATATACATGGTGGCGAAAAAGTATGACAACAAAAATTTGACAGTTATATTATGTTTAATTGTTTCAAAGAAAATACTTTTTCTGGCTACCTTGTATTATAATTTAACATAAATTTGAACGAGTTAAAACTATAGCAGTAATTTGATCAGATTGTATCACAAGGAGAAGAAAATAAAGATGTTGACAATTTAAAAGTATGGAGGGTAGAACTAAGGAGGACCATCTCAGTGTATTAAAAAGTGTGAAAGGGAACAAATTAAGGTGGCGCTAGAGTAGCAACCGAAAGAATTTTAAAAGAAGCGCCTCAAATTATTAGAGTAGGATACTAAATTAAAAAAGGACAGACTACGTAAAATTTTTCAACCCAGCACACTTCACTGTGTTTATAACTGCTAAATTCATATCATTTCCAGTTCCTACACTAGCGCTATTTCGGTGAGTGTTCGAACAATAATTTGCCGTTTACAAGTGGACACTTTTTCAACTAATCCTCCATACAAGACTGTTCTCCTTACTTCTACCCTCCATATTTAAAAGTAATAATCATCCAACGACTCCAAAGATTGTGTATTACTTTTCTAGTTATATTCAATGATCAAAGGATAATATGCTATAGTCCTTTCATCTCCAGTAAGAGTGGAATGGAATAATATCACAATGTTAATACTTCATACTTAAAGTATAGTATTCTAATAGCTAATCACAAAAGTTTGTCAAAAAAAACAAGGACTTAACACTGTACCAACATCAAATTGAAAGACTATACAATATAGTGTCTCTAAATTTCTATTTAAATTGAGTATTTACACATTCAGTCAAAACCAGATCAATATATATATGCTTGTTATACTGAGAAAATGGAATGTCAGAGTTTCATTCCATCTGTGATCAAAGAAGAACTTTTAGAAAGTAATTTGAAACCGAAACTGTACCGGGTGTCTATCAAAAACTATTTATCGTAAAAATTCTGCACGACAAACTAGCATACGATTCAAGTTTTCTACTCCACATTTTCTCGTAAGCAGGTTCGTAATACAGATTACCTCTCTTAATGAGACACCAGGTACAATATTTTCTTACTCTATACATAAAACGAATTACAGTCGCAGGCACAATTCAACAATATATGAAAAATATTTCAATTCAATCTACAATACTGAAAATTTTTCAACATACAATTCTTGTATGTTTTATAAATTGATAAAAATGTCTGATATACAAATGTGATGTGATGTTTTTTTTTAATTAATTCACCTTACAAAAATATTATTGAATAATGAAAGATATTTATCGGCGTCAATTTAGATTTCTATAATATTTTTTATCCACCATGAGTAATATCAATATTTAAGAAAATGGTAGAGACAATAGATAATTTTTGCACTGGTTTTCATAGTTTAAACCTAAATTACAAATTATAATTTGGTCCCTACTTGTTTAATAATAAAAAGGGGGGATTTAAAATATTTATTTAATATAACAAAGAACAGGTCATGCAATAAAGACTGTATCAGCAAATAACTCCATCAAAAGGCATTTTTCAGCGGTTGCAAAGAAAGCAGGGTTAGAAGAAAGGGTAACGTTGAGTAAAATTCCATCATCAACTGATTGGAAATTGTGAATATTGGTATTTCCTCAAAAATCTAGTTTATCACCTCACAAGAAGTATGAACAGACTATACTTTTTTTAAGTAAAATCCCAACTGTATGAATAAAGTAAAAAAAATGCTTGCTAATAATAAAACACAAAATAAAAAAGTTTCAATATTTTTCTAATTGTTAAACATTATTATTATTCCATCACATTTTTGTATCTCAAACGTTGAATCTTAAAATATAAATACATTCGTCTAGACTGGATAAATACCTTTCATTCATTATTATATTAAAGGGTAATACTATGAAATCCAATTATTGATGTATAGGTAATTAAATCCCAAATATGACAATTTCAGACAAAATTCATTTGATGAGCTGCTGGCTCCCACGCTATCCTGTACATCATTCTATACTAGACGGCAGTGGGAGTTCTTGATTGTCAATGCCATTTAGCCTTCTGGGCAAAAATATCGGCTCGTAAATTCTGCGCGAAGCATATACCCAAAATCTAAAAACAAAAAATTCAAACAATAGCATCGAATTGGGGTTTCCTGTAAGTAGAAAAAACTGTGTAGATTCTGAGAAATAGGTTGGGATTTTTTTAAAGTTTATAAAAAAATTGTCGTAAAATTTTATACATTTTTTCAACAGTTGCTTCTACTTGCGAAAGAACACATTATGATAATATTAAAGTCTCTATTGGATGAGCAGAAACTAAAAATTTTAGAAAGAACAAAATTAAATTATAAAATTCAAACAAAGCAGTGAAATTTTAGTTTTTTGTAAAGACAGTTGGAATAAATAATTTATCCCAAAAACTTACTAAGAATTATTCATTTGTTCATATAAATATCTATCAGTACAAATTTTGCTGACATGCAACATAAAATTGATAATCATGCACCTCAGAGTATTGGATATTAGTGAAAATGGACCAAAAGATTATTTTGTTGTTCCAATCATGCAGATATTCAGATTATAAAAAAGCATTATTAAAACCCATAGGTTTGTTGACATACTGACATCCAGGAGTATGCACAACGGGTCTAATGAGCCCTAGGTTCTGGGGGATGGTCCTATCTTCCCAACTTATCAGATAACTTGAAGATATTTCAATTATAAGTGCATGATTATCCGTTTTATTTGAAAATAAAATATGGAATTAGAGATAAAATTGGAATACACTTACGTGGCAAAACAACACAACAAAAATGCAAGAAGCTATTGAAATCATATTTTTTTCTGTCCAATCCTCTATTGCCTCAAGACAGCCCTGTTCGTTTATTATTTTGGACACATCAAAACTCTGTAATAGAGCAATTAAAGAACAAAAAGCTTCCAACGAACATACAGCGCAAATGTGGTTACAATACATTTTTGCAAAATATCCAATAAATAAAAAAGTTTCTAGATTTCCTTCACACGGGTTTTATGTACATTGCATATTTTGCAAAAACTTAAGATTCCCTATAAATGCATACATAGTATCATAAATATAAAAGTGCATTAACACCAAGAAATAACAGTTCAGGAAAGACAGTTTGAGAACTACCTGTAGTACCATCGTTCCTACTTTAACAGCAGCTACAGGAACTAAATTACTTTCAATCCATTCCTCGCCTGCCCTCAGGCAACCTCTTTCGAATATGTGCCTCTCTCCTGGCTGCATATAACACCAAATTTTTGAAACTGTCTGTTATTGTTCTTTAAAGTTATCTCATCCCCTGTTATTAACTTAAACCTGACACAACAAATACATGTAGGGTTAATCTGCACTTAAATATCTGGTGCCTAGTACTTTTCCTGTTTTTTGTCATTTTATAAAATTAAACAAACTTTGATTAACCTACAATAATATTGGATGAATGTTTACATTCAAACGTAGAACAAAAGAAAGATCAGCTTGGTTCTTTTTGAAATACTTCTGAATTCAAACGTAAAACAACGCTACTGCTTGTTTTTCTTTTGAATGACATTCTTTCGCTGAGTGAACACTACACATAAACTCCTTTTAAATTTAAAAACTTGTTAAAAAGCACATATATAAACATCGCAAACCAATATAAACAAGCTTCTTTTGCTTTAATATCATTCTATTGCGTTAAAATGTTTTATATTTTTTTATATACAGGGGATGAGATTAAATAAATATGTGCGTTTTATTCATTTTGGTGTTAATGTGTTAGTGTTATCATGTGTGTTAATATGTTGTTGCTACCTATTTCGGTGAATTACTATATCAGTTTGCCCATTTACACCTGCTTGACAGGTATTGTTTCAAGGAAAAAGGTAGTCCATCATGCTGTGGTATTTTCTATACTTTTTTTTATTTCTTTTGATTGCGACCAAATTTATCAAGAAAATGTAATTGTTCATTTAAAAATAGCCTAGCCAGAATATGAGGTGTTAATCATTCAATGTTTTATTTATCTATAAACTTTATAAAAAAAAATAAGGTGACAAATGTTCTTCTTAAGCCATATCTTGGATAAAAACAAAGCCCATCTTAATCAGGAACATTCTGGAGATCCAGTCTCTAGAGCACCTATGCTTGGTTGAATATGAAGATGTAGGTTCTTAAGAGAATGAATAATGGGGCTAAGTTTATTATGTGAAATATAGGAACTGTATCGTGACTGATAAAAATGTTTGATGGTGGTATGAATTAAGAGAATATAAATATCAAAATTGTTAAAGTGTAATATTTTTAAACCATAAATTAGAAGCCATAGCAAAATATAATTGTGTTGGACAAAAATATACTTACAAATCCAGGTTTCCTGACGTCATATCCACATTGTTTATTTTTAATAATTTCCTGAGAAAAAAGTTCAATGTTAATTATAGAGTTTTGGTTCAATAAATTTAATTTCATGACATACATTTGTATTGATATTGTATAATTGATTGACTGTCTAAATTCTCACAAAAAAATACTTACATTTGGTTTTCTTTTACAACAAGAAAATGGCACACCACAAGCTTCTCTGCTACCTACATCTTTTGAAGAACAATTAAAATAATTGTTCCTGTCCCAGTCTTTTGGTCCTTCAATGCCACAACACTGCAACTATTTCAAAAAATTCAGTGCAATTAAATGTTATGATAAAATTATGTATATATCTACACATACCCAGTCTTCCTGAATCCAATCAATCAAATTCTGTTGATCAGGGTCTTCTCTGTAATGGATAATGAAAGTTTGAAAGCCAATTGTAGCTTGTGATTTGATCTACAATAGAAAAATAAGAATATTCAAATTTTAATACAACTTAAAAACCAGATGGATAAAGTGTATTTTTGTTTTGTTCAAGTGTGTGTTAAAAATGATAAACAAAAACTTAATGAATATAAGTCATTTGAAATGAATCAATAGAACTAAATGTTTTATTGGTGATACATAAATTATTATTTCACTAGAAATTCATTAGAACCTATTACAGTTTCTGAAAAATAAAAATCAATATAAAATTGATTCTCTGAATGTTTCACAGTATTCTAATATAGTTTCTGAAAATTGTGTCTCACCCAGTCTTTAAAAATGAATCCAAGAATTCCAGCAGTCATTTCAAATAATAGGAGCACAGACAGGAATATAGCATACTGAAATAAGAATACATTTATTGTCATGTCATAATATTTTAGAACCTAACAACTTACTGTAGCTAGGAGGCATGTATTTTCTCTTAAGGCTCCTACACAACCTGTAAAGCCTATCACAAATGTTACAGTTCCTGAAAAAAATTTAAGATACAACAAATATAATAAAAAAGTAGCTGAATCTTGTAAGTTGTAGAGTCTAAGTCTAACAAAATATACCTTAAAATTAGTTAATGTGATAAGATAAACTAAAACGGAGGTATTTCCAGTAGTAGAAATATGTTCAGTTATATTTTGCCTTACCTATACATATTAATACAAAAGCAGGATCAAGTGCAACATTGGCTACCTTCCCTAAATTATTAAATATGTCTTTTTCACTCCATGCCCATACTCCAACCGTTAAAATTCCTAATCCCAACAACTGTAACAATAGAAATGTCTTTATATGACTTACGAAACTATTCATTATAAATTAGATTATGAATAAAATTAAGTATAAGCTGTAATGAAATTTTGAAATAAATTTCTTTTGTGCTTTCAATATAGAAGAGTAACAGTATACTCAGCCCACTAGGGCTTATATATTTAGGTCAATGGTACTTACCCAAAATAACACATTAAAGCCAAATATCATATATTTGAGGCAACTGCTTACTTCAGTGCTTTCTCTTCTGTATTTTCTGACGGTAGGCATACTTGGTACATTTACAGTCATGATGAATAAATTGTATTACAAGACTACTTACTAAAAAAGGTTTCCAACTGTTTGGAACATTCTAATATATAAAAAATCTTTAGTAGAAGAGTTTATACAGTCAATTATGCATGAACACTTTCTACAAACTATATGTAAATTGAGACAAAAATCACAGATAATCTACAAGAGTGACATCATGCAAAGTTCAAGGTGATAAGGAAATAAATTCAGTAACCTATAGTTTTAAATTACAATCAACAAAAGGTAATTTTTGTTGACACTGACACTAGCGAATGGAATGAACTACTTTTGACAAATCGATGGATATAATTCGGAGTTGCCAACTCATGTCATGTTATATTCCACGAATTCCTAGAAACTTTGTTTGTATATGCGCATATCTTTGAATAATTATTAACAAGATTGAAGCACTGATTTTTATTTAACTAATTCAGTGATGTATTAATTTGCGTAATAGGAATAAATTTTCTTTTTTATTAAATGGCAACTCTTTTATCCGAAATCATACATCACTACCTATTAGATAGATAACCACCATATCAATTGTAGAAGCAGCATCTGCTGTGAAGTCAGTGAACTAAAACTACCAAAAGAATTTTCTGAATTTTATTTCAGATTTGAATAATCTTATTTTCAAATCGTAGAGAATGTAGTTTAGGGGCGGTTTAATTGAAGTAATTTTGGTATCAAATCAAGGGTAGTGTAAGCTGTCATTTTTTGAAAATCATTGGTAAGTTCTCAAGCTATTATTCAATGAGAGAAAAAGTAGAAGCTTTTCGCTTACTTGTGTGTATGAAATTTGATAGAACTTTAAACCGGATTAAGTGCCGCTGTGTGAGGAAAAAAATCTACTACTAAAGATGCGTCCTTTATTGTGTACCTACCTTCGGAGAAAATGTAGGTCTCTTCTAAGTTTTAAGTATTAAATAAATGTACACTATAGGTATGTATATGGCTTATGGATATAAACGACAAAGAAAAGTAATATCATAATTTCTCTTTATTTTTAAAAAATATCATAGTTACATGTTCATAAATTAAAGTTCAGCATATTACAATATGTACAATATTATAAAATATATAAAATGGTTTTATACTATACTGCTTAAGAATAAAAGGTTAACACAGATTGCTGGTTACCTCTAACCAGTAAATAGGGAGGTAAATCTCTTGTAAGTACTTCCAGCCAGGCCATATATAATGGTGCTGATACAGTGCCTTTCCTAGGCATGGGAAGAGACCTAAACAAAATATAAAACACAATTAAATAAAAGAAAATGTTTGCAAAATTATCCCAAAAAGACTGTGGTATGAATATACAGAGACATCAGGGATATATTTTCCTGATTAGTAAGTGAAGAGTGAATTTTAGAAAGGGATTGATCATTTTTTTTAAATTTATACTTACATTACAACTAAGTTGGCTTCACTGGAATGTTGCAAAAGGAGTTCACGTAGGCGTAATTGCCGGTAGGTTTTTTCTTGCGAAGCTGCTATTTCCGCAGCACTTACCATGCAATCTTAAAAAAAAATAGTCATAACTAATAGCTAAGTGATTTCATATTTTCAGTAGGTGCCCCTAAAAAAGTTCGATAATTTTCCCTCTTAATGCCAAAGAAATGGCGTAGTGAAATAACTAACAAATTCATTTTTAGTCTTTACTCGAAATTTTTAGAAGATGCATATTGCTAGATCTCGTCTCGTCTTGTTGCAAATTTCATTTCATGAAGAAGCTGGAACTTTATCCGAAACGGAATACAAAATACTCACCGCTTTCTTTAACCTCATCAGTTGTTAAGAAATTAGAAATTAAACCATTGAAAAATTCTATGGTAGTATCTTGAGGCTTGTCTGCTATCGAAACCATTTGTAAACTGAAGTAATCCAGACGAAACTTTGACAGTAAATTTGCCATACTGAAAAGTATAACAAACTTTATTACTTGAAGCCACAGACTATTTTTTAAAATCGGTATAGTTGGCGTAAAAGGTATAGTGCGAACTTAAAGTTGCCGGCTTTTTGTTTTACTCTAAGACTAAGAGTATACCAGTCAATATCATAATTATTTAAAACGCTTACTTAGTTGACGATAAATTCATTTAATGTTATAATTTCAACTAATAATCGTTAATAATCTAGTTTGTTAATGAAGGAGATTCATAAACGAAACTGTTTAAAGCACGAACGAACGATAGTGCGTGAGTGCCATTAATAGTTTGACTGAACTATAATTATTTTTGAGAGGTGGTTGCAGGTGTTCTCTTTAGTCGGTGGTCTGACATCAAGAAAGTGTGTGTGTTTTTGTGTGGAACTTGTAAGTAAGTATACATATATTTATTAGCAATTATATATTTGGAATTTCGGTATGATACACACGATACGGTTAAGAAAGGATGGACTGATGGGTCAAAATACAAATACAATATTATGTTTGGTAAGTAGATGAAAATAATATAAATACCTTTCAGAGTTTAGCTCCGCAACATAACTTAAAGGGGATATACGATTAGATAGCTGGCACTATATCTTTTACGTCAACTAAACGCGGACCTAGAGAACTTTAACCTTACTTTTTTTGCTCGAGCTCCAATTCATTTTTATTGTTAGCCATAGCAAATACCCTCAATTTACAACCAGACCAGCTGTTTCTAGTAGAAATAATATAAGGAAGTAGCATAGTCAATCCACCGTCATCGTACAACCACCAAACATCGATGTATCCTTTTGGTTGCTTCCTCTTGAACATATCAAGCTGCTCTTCCAGCTTTCCATTTTGCGGTGATTTCGATAAAATTTCATTATTAAGACCTTGACTCTGCTTTTTCTTTTTGTTGTTATTCGAACCCGCCGGTGTTTGTAGATCTAAAGAAAGCAACGATCAAATTTATACGATTTAACGTCCCCTGGTGTCAACTTACTTAAGTACGAATTATTTTCCGGAAGTCCTACTGCTGGTAGACTTAAATTAGAGTCAGCGCGCATGATATTGCTTGTTACCGATGTCCTGAAGTTATGTTTTGAAGCAGGCGTTAAAGTAGCATAGTTACTTATCGGATCCTGCTCGTCTTCATCTAAGAATTTACTATAATCTAGTCCATCTCTTAACCTCAAAATAGCCACTGCTACTCTGTGGTCCAAAGCAGCGCTAAAAAAAGAAAATACATTTGAAAGAGTAGCCCAACGGGTCTCCGATAACACTGCAGCCTAATGGCTTACTCTATTTTTGCTCGAGCTTTCTCATAGCACCCCTGCACCAGTTTGTACAGGTTCTTAGCTGGGAGTTCGCTATATAATTCAACGTTTCCTTGCGGTTGGCCAAATAATAACTTTCTTTTGCGATCAAGAGACTCGCATGTAAACAGTATATGTTTCACTGTCTCCGTTTCCTCTAGGTCTCCGTTGTATAGTTTTAATTTGTACAGGTGTTCCTTTACTGGTGCATGATCAGTCATGAACCCTGTTAAGCTGATTTCCGCAGTGTTAGCAAATCCGCTGTACGTTTCAGGCATGGTTCTTTTATAAAAGTATTCCCATGCATTTGCCTTAGGACGTTTACCCAGAAATGTTTATGTTGTTCCCTGATCCAGGTCTTTACAGATACTCGTACTACAGTTTTCGATATACTGAGAATCTGTCCTGGTTCAGGCTGCGTACCAACGGGAATAGATGCCTCAGTATTTGGTCAAAATCTCGTTAGTGACAGGTTTTTGGTGCTGTCAACAGTGGATGGAGAGTACAATACACAGTGAAGTAACACAATGTAAAAAGTCTGAATGTGGAATGTCCAAAGGATACAGAGCATAAAATCCACGAAACATGTATTGAACATAACATAAAGTGAAAACAGACACTGTTTAGAAGTAAGTACAGCAATTTTCTGGTCTCGATGTGGCATTTCATCCATACATTAAGGTTGAAAGTTTAATTTCGAAAGTTATTACTTACTGTAAGACGTTGAAGTAAGCCAAAAGTTCTTCTTTGTTACAGGATTGCCAGTTGTTTTTATATCCCATCATCAAAACGTTTGGACTTAGTTTTCCTATACCGGAAGTTTGTAAAAGTGCTTTCGCTCCCACTTCAAATGACACATTGTCTATCATTGTATAGAACGCTTTAATTTTTTTCTTTCTTAACAAATCGTATACTTTTGAGCTCCTTGCTGATCGTATTCTGTGGTTGATTCGTTTCTAAAGATTTTATCTTATTTGAATTGAGATAAAAAACTCACATTATACTTACATTTACTACATCTCCAATAATTAACAACGCTTGTGATTTTGTGATTAAATTTGCAAAATCTAGTAATAGCGGTCTGGATTGTGGGAATCCGCATAATACCAAAATTTGTGGTTTGTAATTTTTGACGTGTTCACTAACGTTGTTCAATCTTTGAGCTGTCGTTAGAGCTGTTTTGTACGTTTGAGCTTGCGTCGACGATCCCCAATTTACGTCTGCAACAACATGAACACAATTTAAAACATTGTTTGGATAGAAATTGTATAAAACTGAATCTTACCTGGTTTCCTGTAAACGACTAAAAGGTATAATCCCCAAATTATCCCAAAGGTTATTAAAGAGGACCACCAGTTGATGAGGAACATTATCACTACGCACATGATAAATCCAGAAAGGCTCAACCAGGTGTTGTAGTACTGGAATTTAAAATCAACAAATCAATGAAAATGTATAAGAAACTTTAGAGATAGATAAGTACCCTTTGTTATCTAGGGTGTCTAAGTATTCAATAGATAGAGACGAGTTTCAATTTCAAACTTTCTTCATTTCTTTTCTAAATATTGTAGTTTACGTACCCTAAATGTTGGTCTCCAACCTAGAGGTTTGATCAAAGCTGCGTGGAAGGTACAGAAGTTGATAAGAGCATATGAAGCTAAATAGAAATTTGAAATTAACGGAGCTATGGCGTTTAATTGCGCTGAAACAAAAAAAAAACAAAGTAAAATGTTCTTGTTGCAACTGGATCATGGCAGTGTTCATTTTAGATTAATTTTTCAAAAAATGTTAAGCTCCTGAAGGTATTGAAGTTTGAAAATGTGGATAATTTTTAAGAAATTCCCGCTATGGACATAGGAAATTTACAGAACATTATAGGAGGATGGAAATGCCTGAGACAAGGAATTAAACGAAATATATAAAGGACTAAGAATAGGTAAAAACAGGATGGCTCAACACCATGAGCCAAAGGGTATCACTATGGGCCTAGGCCTCTGAGTGGACCGGGGCTGGAACGGACCATATAACCTAGCAGAGTGGTTCAACAACGAATTGCATTCCGAACTGATTCCAAATCGTTTATACAGCTAGGTGAGATTGGATTTTCTTGGATCAATGGTATTAGCTTTTAAGTAGTTCTGAATCGAGTTCTGAGCTCGAAAAATCCATTAGAACAAATTTTATTAACAATATTTTTATAATAAGTACCTATTAAAAGAAACGCCACTGAAACAGCAAACGTTAATACATAACCCCTGTAAGGTTCTCCATGTTTTCCATATCCTTTTGAGAAAAAAATTAGTCCCGGATAAATCCTATCGATGCCCAAAGCTTGTATGAGTCTTGGTACTGAAAGTAAATTGGTAAGTGCAGTACTAAGAGTAGCTGCAAAGCATCCAGCGTAAATTAGCGGCCACCAACTAGACATGATTTGCATCATCTGTAAATTTGAGTTTAATTAATATGATTTTTTAAAAGTATTCCGTTGCTACTTACTTCATAGCTATTGAAAAGACCGAATTTACAGTTTTCAGTACATGGCATCACAGTACCATTTACTAAATCTCTGATATTTCCACTAGCATCTCTTAGGGCAGCACCTCCGGCAAATACAACGAATAATGCATAAGAAAACATCGATATTAACAAAGATAAAAGTGTTCCTTTTGGAATAGCTGACGCAGGATTCTAAAAAACACAAAAAGTTGTATTTTTGGCTAAAATTATTCGAGCAAGCCTTGACAAGCGATTGTATACAATCGACTATGCTCCTTACTTTCAAATCTCCAGATATATTTGCACCAGCTTGTATTCCAGTTACTGACGGGAAGAATATGGCGAACACTTGAAAGAAATTGTAATCGATGCCATCGTGCTCTCTGTACATCGGCCCCCAGTTGTTATTGAAAGTCGTAGCTGTAATAACAAAAATTTCATGTAAGACAAATTGTTCTAGGTCAATATCATAAAAGAAATAAATCTTGATGTTTGCAACGGAAATCTTGCTTTTTTTATCAATAATTCACTCATGCGTAATAAATAAGCTCAAATTATTAGCGTGGGGGATTCCAAAACTTTTCTAAAGTCTAAAAGTGAACACAGCAAAACAAAATTTACAAGAACTGGTTAACTACAAGGCTTCCATCTCAAAGTTAATGAAACAGCAGAACATACACTTACAGCATAAGCCAGTGTTTGGATGTCTGACAGGGTTTCACTCTCATCTTTGGACGGAAGATTATTCATCAAACAAACTAAACAACTACGTTGAGAAACTAGACTAGATTTATATGGTGGACCAAAAACTGATGGGGACTTTATGATCAACGAAAAAAGTTAGAAAGAGAAGAAGGATAATAGCAAACGCAAGAAAGATGAGGAGAAGGTGGAATAGGTTAGATTCCCTGCCAAACATCAGATACCTGATTCGAGCCGCGGTGGGGCAGGCACAAATTATATGCTCTGCTGTTTCCTCATCTTCCAGACAAAGACGGCAGGTCGGATCTTCCGACAGTCCAAGTTTTAGCATATGATGATTCAGATGACAGTGGCCTGTTAAAAGGCCTGTTAGACAGTGTAGGTCATGCCTGCTATAGTCTAACATTTGTTTGGAGAATAGAAGGAGAAGATAAAGAAGAAGAAAAAAAGAGAAGAACTTTCTGTATTTTATACATACGCATGTAGAAATCTTGAAATGAAAATGTAGAGATAAGACAGTTCCAACGATATAATCCGTCTACGATAAAAATCCTAGATTGAATCAATAATTAATTAGCACGTGCAGGAAACTTTATACAGTGATGGGCAAATGTGTGGAACCAAGTAAATATCTCTGGAATTATTAGAGATATCAAAATGAAATTTGAAAGGTGGATACTACAGTAGATTGCCTATTTGTTTTCATATTTTTTAACAATTTTGAACTTCCGGTTTTACCGGAAGTAATGTCGATTTAAAAATTTGCAATGGAACACCCTGTATATTATTTTAGTTTCTGATTAAACATTTTATTACGAATTCAAAAATATCGGGCTCGATATTTTTTATTTCAATGCCTACCGAGATAATAACAGAAAAGTAACTAAGGAAAGGAAAAATCTAATATCCATTAAAGAAATAATTACAATTATTAACTGATACTAAGTGATTTTCAAAACATTGAAACTTAACTAAACCAAAATTAATGTATTAGATGTTCAAACTGAGCACCGTTTACTTCTTGACAAAAGGCAAGTCGGTTTGTAAATTCTCTAGTAACATTAGCTATTACTTCTGGTGGAATTCTCTGGATCTCTTGAGTTATTGTTGCAGCTAATTCTTGCAAATTATTTGGTCTATCAACATAAACCTAAGACTTTAAATAACCCCACAGAAAATAGTCTAGTGGATTAAGGTCGGGACTTCGTGCAGGCCATTCATAAGTACCCCTTCTTCCAATCCATCTGTGATGAAATGTCCTATCTAAATGATCTCGAACAATGCGAGCGTAATGGGGTGGTGCTCCATCCTGCTGAAACCAGATATTATTTGGTAATTATTGTCCATTTACCTCCAATGCCGGAATCACTTGTGTCTCTGAAAGCTGTAAATACCTATCTCCGTTTAAAATTTCTTGTAAGAAGAAGGGTCCCACGATTCTGTTGTTATAAATGCCGGCCCAAACGTTCAATTTTTGCTGATGTTGTGTATGAGCCTCTTCTACCTAATGAGGATTACTTTGCGCAGTTATGTCGATTAACCCTACCGTTTAAAGAAAATGTAGCCTCGTCTGAAAACACCACATTTCTTATAAAATTATTATCACGGTTGCAAATATCCATCATCGTTTCACAAAATTGTAAATGTCTGTCGAAATCATCTTCGGATAGTTCTTGAACGAGGCGAATTTTGTATGGATGATATTTTTCCCGCCTTAATATCCTTCCTACTGAACGACGGCTAATTCCATGCACATTGGCGAGGTTGGTAGTGGATAAGTGAGGATTTTCTTCCAAAGATATAGCAACATTTTGAGCTACATCTTCATTACTTGCACTTTTTAACCGTCCACTTTTTGGTAAATTGCTAACTTTTCCACTTGTGTCGTACCTTCGCAAAGTTTTTTTCACTACTGAACTGGATATTTGTGCATTCGGATGAACAATGTTAAAAAGGTCACAAACTTCTTGATGCGTCCTTTTCCTCTACCCATACCCAATCATCATTAATATTTCTATTCTTTCTCTTTCACTTAATTCGGCCATTTTAAGATCAAATTAAAACAATACAATCTTTTTACGTACAAATACAAACACTAATAACTTATTTTGACAACTACTGTCACTTCTACAATGAATTTCATGGACTACTAGCTACCATCAAATTTTTCCTTACCTTAGTTACTTTTCTGTTAATATCTCGGTATGTATTGAAATAAAAAATATCGAACCCAATATTTTTGTATTCGTAATAAAATGTTTCTTCAGGAACAAAAATAATATACAGGGTGTTCCATTGCAAATTTTAAAATCGACATTACTTCCGGTAAAACCGGAAGTTCAAAATTGTTAAAAAATATGAAAACAAATAGGCAATCTACTGTAGTATACACCTTCCAAATTTCATTTTAATATCTCTAATAATTCCAGAGATATTTACTTGGTTCCACACATTTGCCCATCACTGTATAGTTTTTTTAATGATACGGTAGTTTGATACGTATAACATTACAAGGTCACCGCACACTTCCATCTTGTATGATCGGTGAAAACAATTAATTGATAATGACATAACGTGATGGCGTGTTTGTGGTGAATACGTTGTTTACGCCTAAAATTTATAATATGCTAAGCACCTCACTAAATTTAATGCCGAATAAAATAAAATACCTGTTGTTTCATTGCGTTCAGTTGATCGATATTCAGCTCAAGGAGTGTAAACAGTTTGACATGAAAATAGATCGAATTTTTTTGCACTTTTTTTAATAATTGAATGGTAACTTTGACATTAAAATTTTCTTTAATACACTGAAAAATTGGAAATATTCATTTGAAATTGTGAGATTTTTGTGGGAATATGAGGTGGATGCCGAAATAAATAGTTCAACTTCAATAACACTTTATTTGATATAAGTGCGCAACACTGAACTAATAACTAACTTAACGAAACTCCTAACTATGGTTGTGTTTGTAAAAGATGTATGTGTGTTTGTATTGTACCAAAGAAGCTGTGTGTATTCTTTTGGTTTGTACCCTTTTCTTCTGTAGACATGTAACTCGTGTCACACTGACTGTGATAGACAGTTTTCTCGACTGCCGCCGATTAGGTGATTTATTTTGAATGTGTCAACGTTGATACATATACTACATTCCCCCCCCCCCCCACGGAAAAAACAGTAGTTAACCCATATAACGAGCAGGTGGCTTCCTAGTTCGCTCCGGATTTCTTCTTGGAACTGGATGCGGTTCCTCGGGTGCACTTTTCTCTGAGCTACTCCCTGTTGTGTTCTCGGCTGGGTTCAATTGATCTTCCACTTGGTTTGTCTCATCTTGTGTCAGACTTTGTATTGAGACTGGAAAATGTGTTGGATCATCTGATTTGTCATGTGAGCCATTTGAGTTCTCATACAGGGTATCTATTGTTCTCTTTCTCATTTGATTTTAACGCTACTACGATAGGAGATGCCCATGAAATGGGAGTAATAGTTGTATCCACTGGTTCTAGAACACCTTCCACGACTAGTCTATTCAATTCTGCGGCCACTTGGTCTTGTAACGCTAATGGAATGTTTCTTGGACGAAAAGCTTTTGGTATAACATCAACGTTGACACATATACTACAATTTTAATAATCAATATTGGTCCCATACATGATCGATGGCATTTCTGTCATTCATATTCTCCCTGGGAACTCTGGTCATGTGTGGTTTAGCATTATCTTTACAAAAAATGCAACGCATGCCTATAGTGATCATGAAAAGCATGGCATAAGCTGCTAGATCCATCGAAATGTACCCGTGAGACCGTAGAAACCAACTTGGGAAAAATTTGAGAAGAAAGGACAATTAATATTGCAATTAAATTTTAGCGTTCCAATGGTGGACCTGTAGTTATTCTTATACAAAACAATCCTGCAGCATGAAGCCTTCTTCTAACGGTCCACACACTAACATTTACATTCGTAACTTCGAGTTGATTTCCCAGCGAAACCGCAGTAGCTATTATTCACTCCTGGTCTTCTGGTGATCAGGGCCGGTATTCTCAGGCTCTCGCTTGGAGCGATATCGATGTCGTTGAATGCGAGGGGATCGAAATTCATTGCTGTCTCGATTCTCATGCACTCTCATCGCAATTGGAACGCTCCTGCGAAGAGGAGTGCTTTATTTCACTCGCATTCGCATGTAAATAGACAATTCTAACCTTTAATTTTTATTGAAGCAGTGTTTTGAAAATTATAATTGTATATAAATAATTTATAATTGTAGTCATCCAGTTTTTTGGCAGCCAGGCTTACTGTTTAAAGTTGTGGCTATAGCCTCCCATTCAGCTTTTGCAGCTGCATGTGTGAAATTGGAGTCAAATTTTCCGTTAATTAATTTTTGGCTTGTCTCTTAATATCTCCACGAGAGTGGCTTTTTTGCTCAGCACCAATCTTCATATTAAATTATGTAAAGTTTAAGTAAAAACACAAATACAAAATTAAAGCCATGCACTTATAAACTGAAACTACTACACAACATTTTAGGTTAGAGAATTCTTTGCTTTTAATTGACAGTACAGAACGCACAGAACTAGAAACTATTCTGAAATCGATGACAAATACCGGTGTTGCCGTAACTTGTCGCTCGTGTCACAAATATGCGAGCGGAGGGGTACATGAGAATCAAGAAAAGTCATATCGCTGCCAATCAAATCACTCTCTTTGGTGATCGTTCGCTTGTGAGAGGAGTGAGTTGGGAATACCGGCCCATACCAGTCTATTTGCACCCTTAAAGACTCACACCAATCATTCTTTCGTTTTAGCGTTGCTCCCAACCATTTTGTACACACTGTATATGAAGCAAATAAAGTAGAATTTCAAGTAATATTTCAGTCAATTGCGTTGAAGGATAAAATAAAGTATACTCACTGTTAAAGCCGACAAATCCCCTTGCTTTTTGTAAATCGTTGACAGGTCCTATAATGGTGCCAACAATAAAATCCACCATAGCTCCAACGATGGCGGCTATTAAAAAATTTTGAGCTTTCGATTCCCATTCCATGCCGACTGCGCAAATCAGTATCATAATCAGAGTGGCGACGGTACCTTAAATTAAGAAACAAACAGTAGTAAGCATAAGTTCTTTCGAATAGATCAATCCAGAACACCTGACTTTGACAGGTCAGCCATATTGCGATGGGTCCCCCGATCAGTTGGAATTGAAGTTTTTTTGTTTTGGTATGTGGTGTAAGTCAGATGGTCGTAAGGCAGATTTTGTAGAGCAATGTAATATATATTTCATTTAAATATCTGATAAAAACTTTACATATACACATGGCGCAGTCAGTAAACTGTCTCTGATTTGAATCGAAAAAAACATCTTATCTCTTGCTCACACCACACTCAACAACACTACCAAACGATGGCATTTTAGTCTAACTGTCATTCGTTGTTTCCCAGTAAAGAATGGAAACTGACTAGAATATGACACGAGGACCCGGAACAATATGACCGACCTGTCAGTGGCGGTATTCTGGTATGGTCTATTGGTCGTGTTGAAACTTACCCACTATCCTGGTGTCGTTAACATCACCATCTATAATTTTCATGTCGTAGGTTTTGAGTAATTCACTGAGGGAATTGCAAAATCCTATGGTATTCATAGATGCTGATACAGCGTTAGCGAAGGCGAATACCACACCCACCGATGCTCCAAATTCAGGTCCCAGTGAACGGGAAATTATATAATAAATTCCACCTAAAAAAAAAATATTAACGAAATGTTTACATACAATCAAATAATTATTAAAAACGGAATGTAAAGAGTGAAACTTGGTTAACTGGTCCTGGATACATGGGATACCTCTTTTTTTGACAGTCACATAGCCAGTCTGACAAATTTGACCCAAAATTCTTGCCTAGACCTACATATGTCCAAGGTTTCTAACAGGTCTTGGATAAGTGGGATACCTCTTTTCTAGGCAGTCACAAAACCAGTCTGACAATTTTGATCCAAAACTCCTGCCTAGACCTCCATATGTCCAAGGTTTCTAACTGGTCCTGGATACATGGGATACCTCTTTTTTTGACAGTCACAAAGCCAGTCTGACAAGTTTGACCCAAAATTCTTGCCTAGACCTCCATATGTCCAAGGTTTCTAACAGGTCCCGGATAAGTGGGATACCTCTTTTCTAGGCAGTCACTAAACCAGTCTGACAATTTTGATCCAAAACTCCTGCCTAGACCTCCACATGTCCAAGGTTTCTAACTGGTCCTGGATAAGTGGGATACCTACCTCTTTTCTTGATAGTCACAAAGCCAGTCTGACAATTTTGACCCAAAACTCCTGCCCAGACCTCCATATGTCCAAGGCTTCTAAGTGGACCTGGATAAGTGGGATACTTCTTTTCTTGACAGTTACAAAGCCAGTCTGACAATTTTGACCCAAAACCCCTGCCTAGACCTCCATATATGCGAGGTTTCGTTATCAACATTTTACTAGTGAGAATTGGAGAGTTTAGTGGTAAAGCCTGTATGATATTGCATGGCTGTACTTTAAAATCATGCAATTAGGAAACTTGGTAAATCAAAGACCTCTATAGATGAGAAAAATACAGTTCCCTTTATATTTCAGTACTCCAGGTTTCACTCAATATTGTAGTGTAAGTCGAGACCTCTTCTGATGAAAGATAACTAAAAGAACAATTAATATACCACAAGGAACATACTCTTCCGGTAAGAGGAAAACATCTGGAACTATTAGAAATTTATTGTTCAAGAAAATGTGTCTCATAACAATAAAAAGTTGAAAATCTTGAAATCAACAAATGTAGAAAATTTAGTGAAGAACTACAGACAAAAAAGTCTTAAGCTTCAAGAATATAAGTTGACGAACCTCTGATACCACGCCACTGGCTTATTAGAAATTGACAAAACTAATACAGTTGATGAGTTTTAGACAGACCATGAATTTTAAATTTGTATTTGTATTCCCCGAGATATGCAATTAAATCCTATATCTCACAAACAAGCTATGCTAGAGAAAAATTGTATCTAGCTATCTTGTGTTTATTGACGGGGTTACGGGACACCCTGTATGATGTTAATATGAATAAAAAAATTAAATTTCGATAAATGTTACAATATATCCTTTTGTTTTTAAAATGTTTAACATTTTGACAAAAAATTTAAATAGCATCAAATATTTTTGAAAAAACTACATTTTTTTTCTACCAAAAATAAAATATTGCATGTAATTAGTATTAATTAATATTTTTCTCACCTCCTTTGACCTCACCATTGGTACAAATTGCCGATAGGGACAATGTCGTTATAATACAAACTACAGCTGAAATTCCTATAATTAAAAGGGTTTGTCCTGAAACAAAAAGTAGAGCAATTCATTAAAGTGGTCATAAATAAAGATATTGCGTGAAAATAATTACATTTAAAAAAAGAAAAAAAAAACGTTACATTGCTGTCAATTTAAAGCTCAATAACCAAAACAAATTTAACGCCAGCCAACATTTTTGGTAGCTTGACGGTAATTTCCAAAAAAACGTAGCGCTCAGCAATCAAATTTTCAATACAAAATGAATAAGTGGTAGATGATGTCTAAATTTTTTCATTTCACGAACTTGACTAGAGCTCCTGATTGGTTCATTTGACAAGTGCGTATCGAATAGTCAGTGTAATGTTAACATGATTGGGTTAAATTGTTTCATATGACACACAATGACAAAATTTGATTGGTTGTTGCTTGCTTTTATTTTTATCTTTATTAGAAACTATAATGCACATAATAGAACTGGTTCTACAAATAGTAAGGGAATTTTTTCCTTTTTTAGTGATGTGTCTTCAAAATTTCCGATAATCCCATAATGATGGTATGATAATGTTTTTCTGAGTGAATCAGTGCAAGAAATATATCACTCTAACCTCTTTTTGACTACCCTAAGATCTTGTTTGAACAAAGAACAATGCTCATCCCAAAAATATTTGTTTTTCCACATGACCCAATTTTTCTTTTATGATCCTCATTTGTTTGGTAGTTATTTTATAAAATCGAGTCAAAAATAAAGTCCAGAAAAATATCTAAATTAATAATATTTATTTTCTCATTTAAAATGTATTCTTGGTACTGGTCTAATCGAAAGGGGATATTTCAGTACTTCCATTCAACTGGTGTATATAAATACAATCCAGATTATACTGGTAATACTGGTTAATACCGATATTTTCTAAGCTTAACCATAGGATGTGGTACTCGTTGATTATCACACAAGCGTACGCAATATTTTTAAAGTACTTTATTATGGGTGTTAATTAAATAATCTCATATTGTAGATATTAATTATCTTATATTAAAAAATGGTAAATTTTGAGTAATGTAACTTCACGTCGTTAAAAATAGTTTATTTTTATTTTTGAACGTCCCTGTATACGCAGTAATTGACGTTTTATGAGCTCCAAATTTTGGTAGTAGTCAGTAAAATATGGCACTAGCTTCATTAGGACATAAAATTACATCTAGTATCTGAGGTGGGCACGACAGGAGCAAAGGTAACCACATTGCTGATTCTTTAGCCAGGGAAGCGGCTGGGCTAAGAATTCTTGGAGCCGGCGACACCTACGGCCTGACGAATTCGACAATTGCGAAACTAGCTAAACGTTACACCCACGCTCCTGTCAGGATCACTCTGGGAAGCTGGAGTCGAAAAAATATTTGGCGATGACCAGGAAAAACCTACGTTTAACGGTAGGATTATCCCACTGGGCACTGTGAATTAAGGAAACACCTCCATAGAATGGGGCTAGTGGACACACCCCTATGCAGGATGTGTGAACAGGAAGATGAATCTGTCAGGCATGTCTTATGTGAGTGCCCGGAGTTATCATCAATAAGAGAGTATGTGTTCGGTGAGTCTTGGCCTACACCTGACGATATAAAGGAGATGTCTCCTAGTGACCTGTCCAACTGCCTGGAAAGGACAGGATGGACGATGACCTAAGTGCTGTGGGCCTAACTCACTCTCCCTACTCTACAGATGCAGATACATCTAGTATTTGTAGTTTGCATTTACCAACAGTAAATTTTCCGCCCCACTTGTATAATTTTTCGTCGAGAATTTAATTTTCAATTAATATAATATTTTTTTAAATTGTAATGAAATTTAATTAATATTCCAAGTCGACCTTGAAAATTGAAAAACTACAAAAAATATGATACTAATTACGTAAATTTTATTCATGTATAAATATTCTACATACAACACTGTAATTCTTAATAGATAATAACTTATTTACAGGTATATGGGTTGCATAAACAAATGAAAATATATCAATTTTTAATGACCCAACATCTTTAAAAAATCTTTTAAATGAAATTAAATTTTTTGTCAACAGTAAAAACACAAGAGCTTTTTTTTATCGGATAAATTTCTCTTTGCAACGAAACAGTTTTGCCAATCACTAATTTTATCTAATGTCAGTTTTTCGAGCAAATTTAGTGATTGGCAAGACTTTGAGTTAAAGAGAAATTTATCTGATAAAAGAAAAGCTCGAGTGTTTTTTGGCAAGATAAATTAACGACAGAATATATGGATGAACAACAACAATAATTATCTCTATTAAAACAATAAAATTCGATTATTTGAAAGTACAATTATTAAATACACAACTGTTATAAATTGTTTGCTTTGGTGTACTGATTCAAAATAAAAGCAATATGTTTAAAATTCAAAAATCTGACAGACTAATTGACAGTTTTTGCAGTTTTGCCAACACTTAATTGCTGTGAAATTATAAGTAACCAAACTTGCGACTCATTGTCATTGTGTAAAAGTGACGTCCGCTTACTAGATATTGAGGAAGAGAAGTTTTTATCCTATAAAAAAGGATGCACGTTTTTTATCGATGTCAAAGTGACAATAACATTTCCAGGTATATGACATTTTAACATTGGAGTTAATTTATCAACAGTAAAAACACAAGAGCTTTTTTTTTATCGGATAAATTTCTCTTTGCAACGAAACAGTTTTGCCAATCACTAATTTTACGAGAAAAACTGGGATAATAAAATCGCGACACCGAAGGTGGAGCGATTTTATCTAATGTCAGTTTTTCGAGCAAATTTAGTGATTGGCAAAATTTTGAGTTAAAGAGAAATTTATCTGATAAAAGAAGAGCTCGAGTGTTTTTTGGCAAGATAAATTAACGACAGAATATATGGATGAACAACAACAATAATTATAATTATAAGTAAACAAACTTGCGACTCATTGTCATTGTGTAAAAGTGACGTCCGCTTACTAGATATTGAGGAAGAGAAGTTTTTATCCGATAAAAAAGGATGCACCTTTTTTATCGATGTCAAAGTGACAATAAAATTTCCAGGTGTATGACATTTTAACATTGGAGTTAATTTATTGGTATAAAAATCGAAGGAATGCCACTGGTACTTTTAATATCGGTTATAGTAACGATACTGGTTTAATCCGGAACTTACCTATACCGGCTTCTGCCACGACCCAAGAAAGTCGAAGAAACAACATGACTCCCCAAATATTGAGAAGACATGGAATGAGTACACCTTGTATCCATCCTAATTTTATGCCTGAATGCGGCTCGGTCGTATCTTCAACTATTATACTAGAGTCACCGTTAGTAATGTCCTGAAACAAGAAAATAAATGAATAAGAAAGAAAGTAAATTTAGCACACTCAAAAATAACATAATAAAAAATTGTTGCCTCAGCCTGTATGCATGGGTACACCTTTCTTCCAGTCTCGCTTACCTGGTATAGTTACTTGGAACTTATTATTGAAGCCATATCTCGTGGTGCCAATGGGTTGCCCTATTGAGTCATCCGCTTTTAGGAGCGGGCGAATTCCTAATATTCGCTGTCAGAGACGTTTATGATCCAAGCGCTGTTGTCGCTTTGTTTTAAAAGTATCAAATTTATAGAAAAATATATGCCTTTTTGAGCAATTTATTGATTCAACATCAAATGTTTATGATTACAAAACAACAGACCTACTTCCTATTGAAATTTTTAAATTGTTAATAAGAATTTCAATAAAAAATATTTCGAGGATAATCTAAGAAACGTGTCGCAGAAAGGCTATTATTTAAACATTTTGATACTTTAGAAAAACCTTGGTTTATGGATCCATAGTTGTCATGCGATACCTTATTAGAGCTGGAACACGATGTAGACTATTAGCCTAGCATTGTGTTGTAATATTTTGATTGTAATTATGGTATTTATATATTATATAATCCAGTGACTTTATTTTAATTCCCATGTTATTAAAATTCTCATAGACGTCTTAATTATTTGTACATTCATTTTATGTGTAGGAAACAGGAAAAAAGGCCAAGCAATAGAGCATGCAAGTATATAAATCTTTGACAAAAAACGGATTATATTAAAAGACCTTATAGCGTAGTCAAAGTACACAAAATATCCGTAAAATTCACAAAAAACACAAAAAACTTGAAAATTCAAAATTGAGTATTTAAAAGGGTTGTGATTAACATGAGAAAAGCTTTTCAATGCTAGGCATGTGATTTTCCGGAAAATCGTCGAGTGAAAGTTTTTGTTTTTTCGCTCTAATTATTTAAATATTGAAAACACAGAAAAATGTTCAAATCAAAAATTGTAGCTAATACATTTATCTACAAAATTTTTCTGAACATTTTTTTTGTATCTGCATTAGTTTTTAAAATATATACGAAATTTCCATAGTAGTATTTTTGAACATCATCAATTTTCATGTTTTTAATTTTATGTTAGTAAATAAACAATGACATTTAGAAAAAAAATTTCGTATGAAATGTGTTCTAAAATGGGGTGTCTACAAATACATTGAAAAACAATTTTTTTTAAATTTTTCAATGTATTATCATCGATTTTCCACGCTCTCTCACCTGCTTTTTCAGCTTTATTTGTGCTCCCTTCTCTTTCTTACCTGAGCCATAGGTGTGTTCTTTTGTATCGCGATCACTTCTTAATAGGTTCATTATTAAGTTCACAAATTTTTAGATAATCTCATAAACGGTATAAAAAGTTATAGAAGGTTTGCTGACAGACCTCTGATTTAAGTATTTATTTCAAATAATTGTCTATTATTTAAAAAATTCGATATTTATAGGAAAACTGTATAGTAGTTTCGAAAATAGATGCTTCAAAGTGTTTAGTAGTAAAGTTTCATTGAATTATATTAATTTCGAAAAAAGATATAATTGAATGAAGTCTAAAAATAACAAGTAAAATTAAGCATACAAAAAAACAGATTTTTAAGAAGCATTCGTTTAAAATTCTAAATATTGATGGCTTTGCTTTTATAATAATAATAATGTTTTATGCTCATTTGCAATGCTAAATCCAAAAGAAATTTTTGCTGGGATAAGTATTAATTAAATAGGAATTATAATAAACTGATATTACAGTCAGAAAATCTACTTTTTCAATTTTGAAAGTATTTCTATCTAAAAGTTGAGATCTTTCTTTACATTTTACATTAGTTTATTTATTTTTTCAGAATGTTACAACCCCAAAATTATTAACTTTTAAGTCGAGCGGTTAATAAATTTGGCTCACGGGCCGTTCGCGCGTAACCACGAATTGAATACCACTGAAATTAATTTTATCTCGTAAACATTTTAGTTTACAGAAAAACTTTTTAGACAAAATTTGTAGATAAATGCATCAGCTACAAATTTTGATTTGGAAGTTTTTCTGTTTATTTATTATTTAAACAATTAGAGCGAAAAAACAAAAACAAAAATTTTCACTCGACGATATTCCGGAAAATTGAATGCTTAACATCGTAAACTTTTTCTCATGTTAAACACAACCCCTTTTAAATACCCAATTTTGAATTCTCAAGTTTTTTGTATTTTTTGTGAGGTTTCATGTGTACTTTGATTAGGCTATTATTACGTATTGATGTTTTGTATACGAATATGTTTTTCAGTAATTTGTTATAAACATTTGAAACGGAAAAGATGTAATTTTCTTAGATTGGTATGTACTTATACAAAAAACGTTGGTAATTAATAGGAACAAATTGAGGAGTCAAGGGACTGGATCGGATAATCAGGAATCGAGGATATTCGGAAAAACAGCAAAATTAGTAATTTGTTTGAAATTTCATATACTCCACGATTTTTTACTTATTCTGATATTTTTACAGTTTTTTCATCTTCATTGCTTACACTATTATAACAAATGAGACGAAACTTTTATGTAAATAGAATATAAATGGTGAGAAATAATGGATTTATGAACGGCTATTATCACATATTAATTTCTACGTAATTGTAAAAATGTAAAAAGAAATATAGAAGGTCTGTCATTGTCAATAAATCATAGCAAGCAATTATACCGAAATATTGAAAAATTATCAACATAGTGTTAATCACTTATTTACCTACTCTTATTGTTATTAAATTGTGTGTAAATTCCTAATAAACATTAATGCAGTTTATAGAAATTTTATTTTACCTAATTCCGCTATCAAATGTGACACTTAAGTCACTCCTTGACATTAGGAAACGTCACATTTTTCATAACCTTCATATATTAGTTATGAAAAGTAGTTATGAAAAAACTGTTTAAATCTCAAAGAATAATTTATTAATTACTGTAAAACCTGACAATTATTTCTTTGTTTAAACTGACAATTAACTCATTATTTGAATTCAATAGTATTTTAAGATTTATAAACATTGAAAACAACATTATTAAAGACACAGTTATTTAAAGTTATTTGGTATGCCAGGGCGTATCTACTTCTTGATTTTTCAGGTATTAACCTACCCACTGCAGCATTTGCAGACTCTCTTACTTCAAATTGAATGTCTGATTTGCTATTTGAAGACATTTCAAGTAATTACTTGTTTTGACTTATTTTGAAAAATCGTTGTATGCTTCCATAGTAACAATACTTCTAACACCATTTGCTTCTTCAGAGCTCGAAGAACTTAGAAGACAGGCGACACTCGGAACAGTGTAACACTGGAGTGGGTCACAGGTTACAAAGGAATCGCTGGTAATGAAAAAGCTGACGAACTTGCAAGAGCAGGATCGACAACACTGATGAACGGACCCGAACCAGCTGTGGGCATCCCCAGATGCTCCACTAGGTCATGGTTAAAAGGGTGGGTAAAAGAACGACACAAAAAACACTGGAACAATACGCCCAGGCAAACACATGGGAAGAAATTTATAAAAGAACCATCAGAAAAAGTAGCGAAAGAACTGCTCTCAATGAGCAGAAACAAACTACGCATCATAACGGGGCTTCTTACGGAACACTTTCCCACAAAGGAGCACCTGAACAAAATAGGGCTGTATAACGGAGACCTTACATGCAGAAGATGCAAAAAGGACACCGAAACAGCTCTGCACATATTATGCAACTGTGAGACGCTGGACCACAGGAGGCAAAAACTATATGGAAGACCCCAAATAACTCCAGAAGACTTCTACAACCAACCAGTAAAGAACCTGTATGAACTAATACAAGGAACGGATTGGCTGAATAGGCTGTAGTCTGAACAAGCCCAAGAGGCTGAGGTGGTGCCGGCTTAATTGCTTCCACATTAATATTTTCATTGTAATTAAAGGTTCTATTAAATATTATAAAAGCGCGGAATTAGATAAAACGTTGTACGTAAACACGTTATGAAAAGAGCGATATTGTTCAACAAGCGTAATATTTGCCAGCGTGTTACGTTTACGTAAATAACTATAACATATAATCAAAGTCACAACTATCCTCACACTTTATTTATTTAAATTAAAATCTAGTTTAGATGCCTATATTTCCGTGCAACCGAATCTCCTTTCCTATTTAGATACACATCCTCATCTTAGTCTTAATTACTACTTTCAATTAAGGACCTCATTTCATTACAACTTCTTTATTACACTAATAAAAATACGCTGTTGACTTTGTCTCCAACCAGGTTTTTTTCCTTGATTTAGTTAATGGTTGAGATTTATCCTGGAGAACCCTAGAGGCCCATTATCCTTAAAAATAATTAATTATAGGTATTTTTGCTAATTTCACTATTTTACCATGTTTTCTTAATTGTTGCTATAAGTTTAAGTCGTTGAAACCCAATACTTGATATTCTTTTACATTTCAATACAGATCATCTGTTTTGAAGTGCCAATTAGTTTTTGTGATATGAATGCCCAACGCCATGAGATAATTAATGTTTCATTTGGCGCCCAACGTGGGCTCCAGTGTATGACCGTTATATTAAGAGTCTCATGCTCTGGCTACTCTAGCTCACGTGTCAATACTTGACATACTGCGTTAATACCACCTCTTTATATTCGACGTCAGCACGTCTGTAACATATTAATTATTGTTTGATGTTGCGTGTATATATTTGGATAAATATACATATTATCTTGTTCCAATGATAATGGCTTTAAGATAAATCCATTAGCAAAATTAGAAGTATTTGTAATTATCGTTAAAACAATTTTGCTATGGAAAAATATCAATAAAAGTATTTTTTACACTATTCTAATCATTTTTATTTCGATATCTTATATTCCAATTAGACAAATTTTTCCAGGCATTTTTTGCACTATTCTAAAAGTAAACATTCTAATCAATTCTATTTTGATAACATCTTAAATTAGACAAATTTTTCAAGTGCCTTCGATGTGAAGATTAACCTTGAGCAGCCAATTACTTTATCTTAAGTTTTTATGTTTGGTATCACAATAAATATTGAAATTTCCTCTTGAGTCGATATTTGGATACTGTTTTTTTTTATTGCAATATTCAAAGGTTAAATTTCGGTTACAATCTTTCCAAAATAACCAATTTTTCAGTAGTTTCGTGTTCCAGGATTGAAAAATGCAAGGCTCGCGATTTTAAAATATTCTCGATTTTCACATGGGCAGCAATTGTACCTTTACCAAACCCAACGAGTTCATGCTCTTTTACCTTGAGATTTTCCTTAGCGAAGGTTCACAGATGAGACACATTTTTCAAGAAATCCATCATAAGCTTTCATAATAATCAAGTGTGGGCAGACGAAATTCCGTACAATATTATAGAGCACCGTTTTCGAAATGTTTTTTCACTTAGGTAATGCGAGGATTAGATTTATAGGGGACCATATTTTCTGCCTCAGCCATTGAATCGAATGGCTTCTAGCAGCTTTCTCCAGAATAATTTTCCTGAACTACTTAAGGACATCCCACTCAATACTAGACAAAACACAACCTCCTGGATATCCAGAATTATATCCATGTAATTTCTGGTTATGAGGTTTCCTCAAATCTTTAGACGTCAAGATATAATAGTATCATACTATTATAGCGGCTTACAATTTTGAAAATTACTCTTCAAATAGTAGACCATCCACTAGGAAGCAACATGTACTTCTCGGGCTATATGCCCCGCAGACAATGAATTACACTTCCAATAATTGTTACAGGAGACTGTAATTAAGTAAATACCTAAGTCTTTAATTCACAACACACCTTATCTAGTGCTCTGTAACAGTTTTGTGGTTTTTATCCACTATTTATTGAGTCATTTTTTTTAAACCGGTATCCTCTTAAGAAGTTTTTCGCTTACGCTACAGCTTCTTTCTACCTGGAGTACTGCTACAACGCCAGAAAACTGAGAGCACTTACTTCTTTCTTCTATGCCTATTTTATCATTAAAATCGTTGGTTTTGAGAAACTTCCACATAGAAAACAGCTCAATTATTACTACCACAATAACCACAAGCAATCCAAGGTATATTTTTAATTTTAATAAAAATGATAAAAATTTGTAAAACCCATCCATCTATGTAGAATAACAAATAAAACTCCAACAAACGTGCAATAAATATTGAATTAAGTTGTACTGTAAAATCTATGACCTGTTTTAATTTCCACAAAACTGAATGTACATGTCATTTTGAGCGATAATTTGAATAATAGTATAACATATTAAAAAGTTGGTAATACATTTATGCTAAAATTTGTATAATATTTACAAATAGAAGGACATTTTCAAGTGTATTAATAGAAAGAAAAATTTATTTTATGAAAAAATACAGGGTGTCCTAGTTTTATACGTGATTATTTACTGAACGAAATAAGGTATAAATGTGCGACTTGAACCAAGTTTTCAATATCGAAACGTGTTCTTCCGGTCACATTAAAAACATTTTCAGTTATACAGAGCGAGAGCCTATTTTCAATTAAAAATTATTTGATTCTAAAAGTCATATTTTTACACCATTCGAATGTTGAATTCTTTAACTTTACAAAAATGGCAACAAATGTAATTTTATTTTTACAAATAACGAAGAAGTTGAAGGTTTGAAGGTTAAACTAAATAATAGTTCAAAGAAATTCCAGCAAATAAGAATGTGTCTATTTTATTATTCAGTCTCAGTGCTCAGTCTGTTTATTTCTAATGTTATACTATCTGGTATTTAATAAAGGAAAAGGAACATAAAAACATACAGATAAGAGTAGAATATGTTATAACTGAAGAAGTAACAAGCTTCAAATATCTGGGTGTAGAACTAAAAGAGAACGGGAGACAGGAAAAAGAAATAAACGATAGAGTGCAAAAAACACTAAAATTGTACTACGCAATGGAACCAGGCTTTTATAAACAAAAAGGAAATATCAATGAAGACAAAAATAAATGTATTTAAGACCATGAATCATGGACACTGACAGGCAGACAGAAGAGCAAAATACAAGCAGTAGAAATTAAATATCCGAGAAGAGTTAAAGGAGTCAAAAGAATATATAAAGTAAGAAAAACAAAAATAAGAAAGGATCTAGAAATAAAATCGACACTTGAATATATTCTATCAACACAATTTGGATGGTGGGGACACCTACAAAGAATGTCAAATTCTAGACAAGTTAAGCAAGTATGGAAGGCAAGAAATATGAATAAGAGAAAACGCGGGAGACCGAATGCAGCAAGGGACAGTAGCGTTGGAAAAATTCTTCAAGAAAAGGGACAATCGTTGAATGAGGCAAAAATGAGGCAAAAATATTAGCAAGAAATAAGAAGCAACGGGCCAAGTTTGTTCACGAAGACATTACAGTTGATGATAATTTTGAAAAAATGGAACAAATACATAAACTAACCAAATTAATCATTTTTCTGGAGTTTCATTTTGAGTTTTAGACAATTTAAAACTTGTTTGTATCGATTTTTTTCAAACTTGTGGACTCATAAAACCAGTTGCCTTGATAATAAATCGCAACGCAATGGAAAAATTAAAAACAGGTACCTAAAAAACCTTTGCCAATCCTTAACGTCAATGGTTTTTTACTGGAAGAAAAATTGTCTAGAAAGTGTGAATGGAAGAGGGCGCGATTTTGGAGCAGCATTGTATATTTTCCAAAATTAAAAACTGATAATCTTATCTGATGAGAAAATTTTGCTAATGTACCCGTGGAAACCATCAATTAAATTTTTATTGATCTTTAGAAAACTATTTTTATTGTTTTCATTCTATTGTAATACTAGATAACAAACTACTACTTCTATCAACCATAAAAAATCCAATAAAGATAAATAAATAGAAAAAATGTACAGTTAGCAACACAGAATTAATGTTTCTAATGATAAAATATTCCTCATATCCAACTTTGAATGCTTTTCCTTTCTATCCAGATGTAATTAAGTTTTTTGAAAAATATTGAGTTTTTCCTAATTTTTGTTAATTTTTCTATTGAAACCCGACAGTAATTCTAATTCTTATACAAAATTGTTTAGGAAAACAATAATTTTAATTAGAATAAAATTGATGTATTTATTGATAAAAATCAATAAACCATAATAGATAAAAAATAAAAAAATGTACTATCTGTAAAAAAATTAAAAACTACAAAACAATTCAAGAAAAAAGGTTGATATAAACTATTTATTTAAATATGCAGGGGTAAAAAAATCTTTGTAAACATTTTGAAAATAACAACATAATTTATAAACAAAGAAATTAGGGGAATATAGAGAATGGCTCATTGTTAATACCCAATAATAATATTAATTTAACATAAGTTTTAAAAATTTAACAATATAATGACATTTTTTTATTAAATATTTTGAAAAAGCTCTCAACCCAGAGCAAAACGTCAAAAAGTTTTTTGATTAATTTTTATCATATAACCATATACCCATGAAAAAAAAATCAAATAAGAATTATATATATATATATACTGTCAGGCTATCTCTAAATGCTTATAAAGCGTTTCCAATTTTTTCGGTTTTTTACCATTTTTTTTGCTTCCAGCCACGTTTTCCCTTCATTTTTTAATATTTCTGAAATAGTTTTATTCCATGTTTGTCTTGGTATTCCTTTTCTTTTATTTTTAAATATTTTTGCTTTCCATACTCTTTTAGTCTGTCTTGTGTTTTCCATTCTTTGTAAATGCCCCCACCATCCCAATTGTCTGTGTTCTATAAATTCTAGAATTGATTCTATTTTTAGATGACTTCTTATATCTATGTTCCTAATTTTTAAGTATTTAATTTCAACTGCCTGCTTTCTGCTTTTCTGTGCTTGTTTTAGCACCCACGTTTCACATCCATAAGTTAATATTGGCCTATATAACGCTTCAAATATTTTTATCTTGATATTTTTCGATATTCCTCTATTGTTTATTGTTCATCGTATAGTAGAGTTTCATTCTTTTTTCTATTCTTTTATCAATTTCTGCTTCTTGTGTTCCGTGTTGGTCGATTGTTATGTTGTCACTTGTTCTATAACTTGCCCTTCAATTTCTATATTTATTTCTTCTTGTCCTTCTCCTATAACCATAACTTTTGTTTGGTTTTTATTCATAACCATCACGTTTTCTTTCAAAATACTATTCCATGTTTCTATATTGAGTTAAGGGAATACAGAAAGAATTAAGAAAAGTGGTTTTCAATTCAATATTTGTACTAGCTTTAAATCTAACAATTCTTTGAGATCTATACTAATGAAAACTAAACCAAAAAATAAACAACAATCTTTAAAAAACCGCATATATCAGATATCCTGTGAATGTGACAAATCTAATTTAGGTGAAACATCTAGGCCATTGAAAATTCGAATAAATGAACATAAAAAAAGGATATTAAAGATAGTGAGCTCCGTGCTTGGGATCAATTGTAAATTATAAAATTCGAAAAATCAAAGAAAGACTTAATACAACTAAATGCGGTTAAATGTGCAGCAGATTTCAGCCGAATGTAGTCAAATTTGGTTACCAAGTTTAGAAGGAGATATTTCCAATAATCAGTTACCTGCGTTATTAGGATAGTATCCAGTTTTTATCCAGGTTTTTTTTATGATTTATCATTGGAATTGTATACAACAAAAATAATGATATCACAAAAAAAGTAACACCACCAAATACGAAACATTTCCTAAATAAGCAAAAAAGCGTTCCTGGAGCGTGCAATTCACTGGATCCCATTCCTAGTATTGTTGGAATGTCATACAAAATCATTTTATTTCACTTTTTATCGAAGATATGATCTACTGTTCGATAATAAATTTTTTACAGTCTTAAACTTTAAAATATGATTAATTTTAGTGGTTTCGTTAATGTAAGATAGAGTCCAGAATTTAAACAACTTAATTGTTCTTGATAATAGTAGGTAGAACGCACCGAAACGTTGAATTGAAAAATATAAAAAAGGTTGTGGTTTGATTTCCCAAAATAATTTATAATAAATTGTTATAAAAATACCCAAATAACGTTTAATATTCCAATTCAAACATTAAAATCAATATGAAAAATACATTTTTTTTAAATTATTTGTATCAATTTATATAATTACTTACTTTTGCCTCTTCCCCTTCATGTAGCTCACTCAAACTCGGTCTTTTTACGGCTTTCCTGGAGTTTCTATAATTCTCTAACCTCGGTAACACCTCTCTAGTCAACTGAACCAAAGATTTTTTCCTATTAGGTACTTGCGGCGTTTGATTGATCACTGGATGTCCGTTCTTAACGAAATCCCCGTTTTCTTGCAACTGAAAACCGGTGTTTTCAATACCGCGCTCACCAATTGTATACCGACCTTCCATCGTATTCAAACATAAAAAGATATCAACATACTAAAAATATCGTAGAATTCGAATTCCTTTTTGACTCGGAATTGTTCACGACGATATTTTAACTACTACAAGAGTGCGAATGAAATTGAATGACTGATATTTTTTTTGGGATATTCCCTCAGCGCCCGCGTAAACGCTTTTTTTGATGGTGTTTTATAGCCGAAGCTGTTGAAAGGGAACCTGTGCGCTTCTTACTGAAACGCTTTCAGTGAATGGGAACCTTTTTATAAGGTTCAGACTCATTGGAATATAATCTTATCCTGCTAGAACGAGATTGTACCAAATCTTGTTTGGGATATGGAGCGCGGTTTGGTTGAAATGGGAATATTTTTTCGGAAACTATGTTTTAAAAGGGCGAAAAAATGATCAAATGATCAAAAAACTCAAAAACTTTCAATGATAAAAATTAGTTCTATTTAGAAGTCAAAATAATTGTACTATTAAAACGCATACAAATTAGAAAATTACTTTCCAAAGGATAGAACGTTCACGAGGAAGCAACATCTACTTCTCCGGCAATATGCCCCGCCAGACAATGAATTACACTTCCAAGATAAACGGGGTTGGTATACGAGGATATATTGAAAAATTCTTAGCCTACTATAGAACCAAACAAAATTTCAATGTCAAAATATTTTATTAACCTCTTAATTGGATACATTTATTACAGCGAACATGCAACGTCTCTAGACCTTTAAAAAAAATGTTTCTTCTTGCTCTGCAAACAAGACCTCCACAGCTTTTATTACCTCCTCGTTGGAAGAAAATTTACTACTTTTTAAACATTTTTTAAGTTGATGAAAGAGCTGATAGTCGAACGAAGCCATATCTGGTGAATAAGGGGGGTGTTCTAGTAATTCAAACCCTAAATCACGAATTTGTTGCATGGCAACAAGAGATTTGTGTGCCGGGGCGTTGTCCTGCAAAAACAAAACACCTTTGGATAGCTTTCCGCGTCTTTTCTCTTTAATTTTTTCCCGTAGAGTGGTCAGTAATGTCGAATAGTAATCTCCAGTTATTGTTCTACGCCTATCCAAAACTCCATGGCAATTCCAAAAACCTGAAGCAAGAACTTTTCCAGCAGATTTTTGGACACGAAACTTCTTAGGTCTTGGAGAACCGGAGTGTCGCCATTCCATCGATTGTTGTTTTTTTTCTAGATCGTAGAAATGTACCCAAGTCTCATCCATAGTAACAATTCGGTTTAAGAAGTTCTATATTTTCATATATACCAACCCCGTTTTTACTATTATTTTGACTTATATTCATAACACGCTTTAATTAAATATGACAATTGATACAGGAAACTGTAATCAAGTAATTAATTCTATTTCTATAATCATCTTCAAAATACAACACTTAATTTTGGCCACAGTTGATAATGAAAAGCTCTTTCGATTACCAAAGTTTCCAGAAAATATTTTTCGAATTTGTCTTACCGTGTGATACAATTTTATTATTTGTTTTTTTCTTTTAAATTTCACATGATAATGAATAAATAATTTTAAATTTAACCTTTTCTTTCTAAGCCAAATAAATTAGAATGAAATTATCGGTTCTTGTTTGTCTATCTAAGGTGAAGTTGATTCAGTAGTAGTGTGCATCGGGAGCATTATCAATTGCTTCTGGCTTTGACAATATATACAAAAATGTCTCTACAGTAAGTCGCAAATTCGAGGCGTCATTCTCGAAAAGGGCGAGAAATATAGAGACACATTTAAATTGTGACAAAGTTGCACATTTAAGGTAGCAAGAATTAGACGCAATCAGATTTCAAATATTTTCTTTTTTCTTAGAGATAATTGTAAATAAGTGATTTCTCCGAATTCAATATTTCATTAAAAAACTATTCTTCATTGTCATTTTTTAATATCTTTAACATGATACATATGCTTCTGACGTTTCGTATTTCCATATTCATCATCAATTTTTTTACTCTGCGATCTTTACCTGTAGCTGATAAATTCAGTCGCTGTACTTTACGCACTTTACTTTACTTTAGGATTGTGGCCATATTTAAAAACTCTCGTTTGAGAAGCTGTTGATTTTAATTGTATTTCAACTTCAGTTATGACGACAGAATTCACCCGTGACGTTTATTGCACTTCATATCGTATCAGGTATAGATAAAGTTAGGTATATTTAGGTGAATGCAGTTTTTGTAAGAGCTTGCGCCGCATTACCTACAACATTTTTAATAATAACTAAAGGAAGATTATATTTTTCAAAACTACTTATTTTTGAAAAATCCGGTATGTAATTAGAAAATAAACATAATCAACATTGTCAGTTGGATTGTTGTTCATGACATTTTAAAAACATAAAATAATACTTTGTGTAGGTACTTCTCAAAAACAAAAAATACCTATAAAACTCGAACAATGGTGACGACATGGTGCATTAAAAACAAAACAAACATATTTATTACATTTATAATTATAATTGGACATTAGTATAAGAGAATTCGCAATTGCTTATTTTCACTCAAAAATATTAATGAAAACCAAAATTTTGTTCATAAAGAAGATTGCTTATCAAAGAATTACAGGAGATGCACAAAAGATAAATTTTTTATCCAAGGTGTACCAGGAATTAGTACCAAAAACTTGGGAAGTGATGAAGTGACCAAGTAAAGGACATCTCGTACTTATTGTACAGACACCTAGAAAAAGTACTTACCACTTTATGGAAGGTTAAAACGGTCAGATTTCAATATAGATCAATTCCAACTGTCCCTACCATTATGTCATGAAACTAATTGTACAATTCAAATACTAGCAGTCAACTTCTCATCGGTCCAAACACTCTACCACGTATTCCAATTAAAATACTAGCAATTGAAGCTTTTGGGAAGCTATAAACAGCCAGACAAAAACTTAATAATATCAAAATCCTACAAAGCTCTCAAAGAAATAAAACAACTACATCTTACTCACCAAATACTTTTAAATATTAAAGAAGAACTTTACAGACTTCAGATAACATAAGTTGAAGTAGAGTTCCTGTGGGTTCCTTCTACCATATTATGAAAGAGTAGATGAAACGACACTGTAATGTAAACAACGAAAATCTATTATATTTTGAAAAAATTCCAGCTGTCGATTTCAAACCAGTTATAAACGATTTTGTATGGGATATCTGGCAAAAAAGATGGGAAGAAACCAATTCGCTACTGTTATCAGTAAAATCCAGACTGGCACTTACATAGAACAGAATAGACCAGGTTGTTTTAAATAGGTTAAGAATAGGACGTTCAGCCCTTACACACCAGAATTTGTTTAATCAAGAACCACCAAAGCAGTATTTAACGTGTGATGTGCCTCTAACCATAAAACATACACTGTTGGAATGTCCAAATTTAAGTGTTAGAAGAACAACATTCCGTCCAATATGAATAGTGAAAACTGTGAAAAAGTGCTCAAATTTCTGAAATATAATAAATACCTTTTGTATGTTTTTTCATGTACCACATATATTTTCTTAGTGTCTACTTTCTTCCACTATGTAATAGTGAATACTAAAAGGACTATATCAAAAAATTTACTCTTCAAATACATCTATATTTCATGCAAATCTGCCATATGTGTTGACTGTTTCAAACAATGAACATTATCCTACATAAACACTAATAACTATATTTTCCAATATACTAACCTTCAATTTTTGTACTGTTTGAGAAGAAATCGTGCTGATTTTCATTGAAGGGATTTTGTTAGGCATGTCAATAAAAGGAATACACTAAAACACTTGACTTAAATCGCGATAAATGTAGGGAACTGTTTATAATTCAATTTTACAACAATGGTTAATCAATGTTTGTTTTATTTATTGCTGCCTTAAAGATATATTTTTATACAAGCAACAGTTAGTAGTAGACGGTATAATTTCGATATATTTTGTGGAAAATTGTACTTATTAGAATCCATAAATAGCAATATTTTTCCTTCTTGGGCTCTAGGTATTTTTATTTTTTCAACTTTAAGAAGCTTCATCTGGAAAGTTGTTTTTATTTCCACTAAGGCTTGTAAACAGTCTAAAACAATAGTTTATCCTACTAAGTTAAATCATTATGTTTAGCATTAACAAAAATATTATTGGCATATTTTCATAATTACTTTGTTTGCTTTACTTTGAAAATGTATGTTATCTATTAGTTATAAAAAATAATGAGGTTCATTCCATTCCTAGCGTTTTTTAAATATTAATGAATATGTGTACTGAATTATTGTTTGTATTTAAGTTTAGTAAAACTCTTTCCAAATGGCAAATTTTAAAAAAATATTATATCTTGTGAGCAGACTTCGAGAAAATGACTAAAAAATATATAGCAGTTCCGAGCATATTTGAGGTGTAAAACATGAAAGTTTTGGTACTTTTCGGCAATGGTTTTGAAAAAAAGTACTCAACTAAATGTTCTTGAAATTTGTATATGTATTTATTATGAGAAAACCTGTATTTCTAAACTTTTTTTGTACAAAAATATAAATGTATTTCCTACTAGGCCTGGAGCTGGTAACAAAAGCAAAGTGATGATAATACCACTTCTTAAACCTATTTGAGGGGGTTCCTTTTGTCGAGTCTACCACGAATATTTAATACCCCAATTTGGAACTGACGCGTTAACCCCTGCGCATCCCCTGAACATGTCAAAATTTCGCCTTATAGATTAATGATTAAACCAACCTTGATTTCGATTTTAATAAGAAGATTATGTATGATAACTCCTATACGGACTCTATTGTCTGACAAAAAAAGTGACGCGTTCGCTCAGTCCGACAACCAGAACATGTCGAAATTTAGCCTTATAGGGTAATGATTGGACCACTCACCATTTTTTGCACAGAGCTTAAGAATTGTATGTGAAACGCCGTGGCACACTTGTCCGACAAAAAAAGTGACGCGTTTGCCCAGTCCGACAACCAGAACATGTTTGAATTTAGCCTTATAGGTTAATGATTGGAACTTGTCGGACATTTGCACCACGTGATTCAATTGTGATTTCTGAACTCATTAATAACTGTGTCCGACAGAAATGTGGTCGGTACGACAAAAAAAAAATTGAAAAAATGATTTCTGGGAATTTTTTTTATATAAATAATATCTAATACAACTTTAAATTCTAACAACTCTAATAAGCAGTTGTTTTCGATTGGAGCAGAGCACTGATGTATGTATATATATAAAATGTGAAATGTTCCCATCTCACTTTTTTTAATTTGAACATGCGCTATAACACGGAGCTACAACCATCACTTTTTGAAAGTATTCTTAGCGCGGAAATTTAAATTTACATGAAAAATAATCCATTGAAATTGAGTATAATATTTTGGCGCTAATCTCGTATTAATCTTATCAAACTTGATTAAAATATGATATATTTTAATTTTTAATTAAGGATTACAATAAAATAAACGAATTAAAAAGCATTAAAGGAAAAAAAAATTATTATGTTCTCAATTTTGCGTCACTTTTTTTGTCGGACAAGTTTCACATACATTTCTTGATTACTGTGCAAAAAATGGTGAGTGGTCCAGTCATTAACCTATAAGGCTAAATTCTGAAATGTTCCGGTTGTCGGACTGGGCAAAAGCGTCACTTTTTTTGACGGACAAGTGTACCACGGTGTTTCACATATAATTCTTAAGCTCAGTGCAAAAAATGGTGAGTGATCCAATCATTACCCTATAAGGCTAAATTTCGACATGTTCCGGTTGTCGGACTGGGCGAACGCGCCACTTTTTTTGTCGGACAATAGACTCCGTATAGGAGTTATCATACATAATCTTCGCATTAAAATCGAAATCAAGGTTGGTTTAATCATTAATCTATAAGGCTAAATTTTGACATGTTCAGTGGATGCGTAGGGGTTAACGCGTCAGTTCCAAATTGGGATATTGAATATTCGTGGTAGACTCGACAAAAAGAACCCGCTCAAATAGGTTTTAGAAGTGGTATTATCATCACTTTGCTTTTGTTACCAGCTCCAGGCCTATACCCTTACCTTGCTTCCTAGTTGAGTAATCCTGTCACTTTCCTTATCTAGCCCTGATTGAGGCTCAATATTTGACTAGTCAGAAATTCCAAATGTTTTTTTATCAAGAGTTTGCTGTGTCTCACCACTACCTTATACAAGAATAATGATAAAAATTTCATACCTGGTTTGAATTTTAAAGAAAATATCGTTTAATAAATAAAGAAAATTTCAAAATAGCCTTTGACCATGTTGAGATGTGTACTGTGTATACTTCAATTGTGTCTATTATCTGAAACTTTCAACTATTTCGTCAAAATCGAAGAAGTTCAGAATTGTATTCAGTTTAATTTTAGATAAATTTGAATAAATCTACCATTTCCCTATTCAAACAAACAATATTATTTTGTCAATTTCTGGAATGCGGCCTAAATTCAAAACAATTATTGATCAAAATACAAAATAATTCATTAAAGATGAATATGTAAAATCTACGCAGTTTACTACGCTACCAGATATTGGTAATATCAACATTATTCCAATATATGATTCATGTATAACCACTTAAGCTTATTAAAAACATAGACCTCATTCAAATTTATGCCAACACTTTTTTATTGTCTCCAGTTATACATGTTTATAGATCGAAATTTTACACGGTGAATATGCTTAAAAAATAAATAATGTAAAATCGCAAGTTCAAATAAATTCGTTAGATACATTCAAGATATAAGGTTTCCACGTTATCACCTAAGGTGTGGACCACCTTTCCCTAGCTACTCGCGGGACTTTTATGAAAATAGCAAATAGTAAATCCCCAGAATTGATATCCCTGTTACAGATCAGGAATGAGAGCTCCTCAGCTTTCCAGTTTCTGAAAGTAAACATTGGTGTGGCCAGGAAGCGACGCAGTCGTATCCTCTACCTCTACTCTACCAATTCGCCTTGTACCAAATTCTAGAGTAGTGAAACTAGGATCAGATGAAAGAGAGGAAGCGCTTACGGTTTACGATGACTCACTCAAACCAGAGGCGAAAAAAGCTGAATCGGTAACGTCTGGTAAAATCAATTTTTCACCCACTCACCAAAAACCTCACCTAATACATAAATTTCAGCTTAGACTCACAACAATTAAGTCCACCAACAGCCTCATCTACTCCAATTATTTAAAAATCGCCCATCTCAATCCTATTTCCATGTTCAGCTAAAATACCAAGCCAATTTTTCGCCCTACAAATCTAGCTAATTTACAAAAACTTGTTCCCTTAAATCATTCATCTTGTGTACAAAATATTCTGGGATTTTCTTTAGAAAATTCATTTATTTTATGCTCATACCTTCCTCTGACTTTTAAACCTCAGGGTATTAGTTTTCTTCCAACTTCCTTAACAAAGAGAAAATTTTGCCACATAAATGGTTGGCCATCCATCCTGAAAAATGTGCTGTTTACCTATTTTTCTTAGCTGCAGCTGTTCGGTATATTTCTTCTGATATACAGTCGCTCACCTCTCCTAATCAAACACCCGGTATAATAGTTAAAGTTAAAATTGTCATAACTCTCTCCTAATTAACAATTTTGCGTTAATAAAACTACTTTATAATTCATTTACATTTAATAATCTAATTAAAAAAAAACTATTGCAAATTTGTACAACAATATTGATTTTATAAACTACGTATCAATAGATAATCCAAACAATATAATATGTAGGTTACACATCAGTACGTCGGCGTCGCGTCGTCGTTGATTGTGTAGGTGTATTTTCACGTATATTTATCTTTTTCGCTGGTATCGAAAACAACTTCTTTTTATACGAGAATATCAAAAATAAATAGTTTTCTATGCTATTTTCTTTACTCCAGGCGATAATAAATCAGTTTTCTTACTAGTGCCGAAAAGATTTCAGCTGGTATAAGGAACAACATTATTGGGAAATTTAATATACACTTTTATAAGTTCCTGTATCCAGGAAGCATGCAATATTTGTACGAGGCATAATGCACACCAGTCAAAGGCTTAGAGTCCTCCACACCTCAGCCTTTAAGGTTTTTCTGCTCTTGGTTGTGCCGTTTATGTGAAGGTCCTTTTTGTTTTCGTTATGGTTTGAGGTTATGATCAACTAAATAGAGCAATTAGAGGCAAGGGGGGAAGATTTAGTTCAGCTCTGTTCAAAGCGAGTGTTTAAAAAGAATACGCAAAAGCATCTCCCTCCGTATAGTTAGCGATTTGTTTTGATTGTATCAATTTATTCTATAAATAACGAATCGAAGTGTGTCATCATTCTATATCGATTCTGTTGCTCCGTATTTTTCAATAAATCGGAACAAACTTTCAATGAGAATACGGGAAGAAGAAATTCAATGTGTTGTTGATACTTGGACACTATGTAAGCAGATTTTATAGAGGTCGTTCATATAGTGGTAGAAGATACTCTCAATACTGTTAAAAATATCGTAAGAACCTAATTCACTACAAACCAAGATTTCTCCCGTTTCGCTTGACCGATTTTAACAAATTTGGGCTCATACGAAAGAGCATAATTTACACTACAAAACGCTTACTTGATTTTGACTTTTTGACTTTCGTCTTCGCCGCTAGATGGCGTCTGAAATGTTAGCAAATTTTTGAGTTTTTAAAAAAAAAAACAAATATAATGGTATATTCATTTTTACATATTTTAAAAAAGGATACATTTTTCTAAAATTTAATGAAAAAAATTAATCATCTACCTTTTTTTGAACCGTTGATGTTGAACAAAATATAATTTTATTACATTAAAAAATGGCACGCCACTGCTTTTTATCAAAATAAAAATCATTTTCGTAATTACTTATCAGTTTCTAACAAAAAAACCCCCTGACTTTTTTCATTAGACGAACGGTTTTGGATTAAAAATCAAATAAAATAAATTTACATGGGGCGCCCATATCTCGAAACATACTAATTTACATATTTCCTTTTAAAATATGTAAAAATGAATAAACCATTACATTTGTTTTTTTTGAAAAAAACTCAAAAATTTGCTACCATTTCAGTTAACGCCATCTAGCGGCGAAGACAAAAGTCAAAAAGTCAAAATCAAGTAAGCGTTTTGTAATTGGTAGTGTAAATTATGCTCTTTGATATGAGCCCAAATTTGTTAAAATCGGTCAAGCGAAACGGGAGAAATCTTGGTTTGTTTAAAAAAACAATTGAACTTCCCCCACCGCAGTAAATATGAAAATGATATCATCGATATACTTTCATTAGGCAAAATTCTATAAAAATCCCATTTTTCTACTTAGTGTTGGTTATTACGTCCTCTAGCGGACTTTTGACAAACCCGGGAATTTCCAGCAATTTCTCAAGTCGACTTTTATCACGAATTTTTTTTTTTTACATCTATACGACCAATATCTTATGAGATATGGCCGCTCGCTACCCAACCCAACTGATCACCCGGTACTCAATCCACGAATACATTGTTTCATAAGTACTTGTACTTGGAACTTTATAGGCCGAAAGACAACCCAATCAGTCTATGAAACAGCAACTGACTAACAAGATTCACAATAATTTTTACACTTTTTAGTAAAATATCTGATTTAAACACGTCAACAACTAATAAATACTCTAGTTTAATCTGGTTGAATCCGGATAGGATAAATAAAATGTAAATACCCATGTTTAATTTTCTCATCAATTTTAAAACTTTTGTTCGCGTCTTTTTAATGGGAAAAGCATTAGTATAACGAGTTGTCGTTCAAATTTATACACACGAAATAAATGTAATATAATAATTTTTGTTTGATGGTTATATAATATGAACAGTAATTCTAGTGATAATAATTACATTTTAACAACAAATGTCTTGACATATTTGATTTTGGAAATATTTATAAAGAAAATACAACCTTGGAAAGCAGATGAAAATCTTATGGTGCTTGGTTAGGTGAATGAGGAGGGTAATTTAAAAGGCAGGGCCAAAATCCAATGTGAATCGACGAAAACTACGTGGTATTTTTTGACATGATGTAGTATGATATTTTACTGTAAACTGTGAACTGGCAAGAGACAACAAAGTGTCTCTAATATGGGTGCCAGCACATGAGGGGATTACAGGTAATATCTGCGTTTCAGAAAATTATCATGGCGGATAGAGCCTACACCCTTATAAAAATTAGTTACCCCAAAATTACTGTCGGTAACACTATATATCCATAAATGGTGATTATATAAAACTTTAAGTCTACTATAAATTATTAAGTGTTAGTTGAGTGTCACAGCACACCACAAGTGATGGTTAGAGAACTTTTGGTGGTAATATAAAACGGTAAAGAAGAAAAAGAAGAAATTTTGACGTCATTTGTTGTTAAATTGGAACTGGAAGATATTTGTCGATTAACGAAAGTGGTGCTTTTTAATTTAACAGAAGATGCTGGCACTACTTGTGTTATTCTGGTAAAACGCCTAGAAACATTTCGGCAAAATGTACTGCTATACTTGATTTTTTTCCAGCCATTAATCATAGTTTTAATCACAATTATGTTACACAGTTAATAACCACTCCTATTTTAGGTTAACTTTTTAATGAAAACACAAAGAGAAAACATCAGTCACCCATAGTTTCATAACGTACCTATTATTTATAAAAGAACTTGTTACTAAAAGTTTCATAACGTATTTATAAAAGAACTTAATGATCTGAAGTTTTAAAAAGGTAAACAACGATGCTATTATAAAACTCAGAAACCATTAGTTTTATTACGGAAGTAACGGCAAACCTTATATAAATTTGTTATATAAATTGAGGTAAGGATTACTTCAAGTTTTATAACACAGTCATATAAATAGTTACAACACTTCATTATAAATCTAGAACTTACAGTAATGGCATAAAACCCTAATAAACCTAGTTTACTATAAGTGTTGCAATAAAACTACAAAGCATTTCCTTATATAATTGTGTAACCTTTATAAATACGCTATAAAAATATCAGTTACTATGAGTCACGAAATTGGGGCTCCTCCCTACAAAGAGTTTACTGAACAAGGTAGACAAGGAACTCTCAACTAGGCTATTGAAACTGAGTAAGAGACATTTGAAGACAGTTACCGACCTGGTGACTGGACACTGCACCCTGATGAAACATCTGCACAAAGTTAGTGAACCTATGTGCAGAAAATATTTTTTTATTAAGTCCTCTTGATTACAGAGATGACGCTGTTTCTGCACGTAAGTAGGTAGTTTCAGTATAAAAACTGTGAAACATAACCTCCAAAGGTCTTCTTTTTCCTCTCATTTGACATATAACACCATACTATCGATGGTTTTCATACCAACGTAACAAAAGCTAATACAATTTCATAGGTTATTTGGCCATTAGTTAAATGATGATTGTGAAACAAGTTCTATTGGTTAATGTATCGGTTAAGGTTACTTAACCATAAGAGTTTACCACCGATTGTGAAACTGGCTGTAAGAGACGTTTCAACACAGTTACCGACCTGGTGACTGGGCACTGCAGGAAACATCTGCACAAAATTGGCAAAGTTAGTGAACCTATGTGCACGAAATATGACCTCTATGATGAAACACCTACTCACATACTCTGCTTCTGCGAGAACTTACATGGACTCAGACGGAAGCACTTTGGATAGGAAATAATACAACCATTACAATTACTGAAAATCCCTCCAGTTAAACTAGTGGCCTACATAGAAGACACAAAGCTTTTGGAACGGAAGTAGATAACATGGGAAATGGTACAAAAGATTCAGTTCAAATGCCTGGGATGTTGAGCACAACCCAATCGAAAGAATGAATGATATTTTACATTCGATTTAAAAAGAGAAAAAGAACGGACCTGGGATAGTTCCAAGACTTAACTCTTCTTCTTTTATTCGTTCGAATTGTTGGTGCTAATCGGTTAATTTCTGGGTGAAACAGGAATTCGCTACTGTTTTTAACGTTAATTAAAATGGGCTTTTTATTAGCAAAACCGTTGACTTGATATATATGTATTTAACAATGTCACGACTTATTAATTCATCTAAACATCTGGGAATACAACGTGAAATTAATTAAACCCTTGACAGTGGATGCGACTTTTCGAGCTTTGTCATGAATAGAAATACTTTACAGATAATTGTTCTTGAAATTTCATCTCTTACACTTTTAAATTTATCAGTTTAGCAATGATTATTTTTAACTACAACGCGAGCTTGGATTGAATCTAAGAAAACTAGTTTTTTATTGTATTAGCCAGAAATATGTTAACATCCAAAAGGATCTCATTTATTTTGTCAATTTTCCAAGTCTTCACTTATCTTCTTAGATACTGCCTATCCAGTCAGCGAGGAACAAGCGTGGGTGGTAACGGACTAGCACTCGGTTTAAAGACCTGGTGCCGATTGATTTGCTACAGTCCACCAGCTTGTATACATTCTTCGAGGAATGTATGAAAGCTTTTGAATGAACCAATCCTGCTAAATTTTGCCAGATGTCTAAACCTCTTCGTGCTATCCAGGTATTAGTATTTGTTTGGCAAAACTCAACTTCTACATAAGCCTCTCTTGCAAGGAAGTCTTTCTTTTCGTTGTCATGCGTTTGTGAGATTTTATGTTTAGCATGTGATGATTGGCATGGAATTTTCATAATTTCTTAATAAATCCACCAAGATATGGCAATCCGACTCAGTGAAAATAGATCTCTTGAAGTTCCTGAGCTTCGTACTCACATTTTTCTTTAATAATAACAATTTAATCATTCACAATAGAAAAGACGTGGCAGCATGGAGGACGGAGTATCTGTCAGATGCTCCGGTCAGGTTGACAAAATCCAGGTCACGTGTAAAAATAGCACGGCTTCATTGGTCTAAACTTGAGCGACAGTTTAACCAATGTTAAGAAACAACTGCCAGCTCCCGGTGAATTGTTATACAACTGTAGGCTACTGTTATATCAGTAGTTTGCCCATTCCTTGAACCCTATATGTTCAAAATTTCTTCTAATGTGGCTAAAAATATCAGGAAAGCTTACAGTAGTACGTTAAACATTCCAATAATAGCAAAAGAGATAATTATGCTCAACATTGGATGTTTCAGTATAAACTAAGACTATCTGGCTTATTTCGCTTTAATTGTTGTTTTTTATTGAAAATGTTGGTATTTTATTGTCACCATTCTTCCCAGGATTATTATTTTTTTCTTTATTCTCTTCTAATTCATTATAATTTTTGTTTCATGCTCTATTTTTCCACATTTTGTTTACCCTAAAGACTACTACTGCTTGTTCTTTTATTTCATAACCTAAATATTAGATTTTCTCGTAGAGTTATGATTTATCTTGTTATTTGAAGAGACATTCTTTGCGATATTATTATATTTATATCATTTGAGCGGAAAATTAATTGATTTGACATTGCATGAAATCCATCAACGAACATCTATTAAGTGGTTTAGAAATATCCGCTTTTTTCAAGATATAATAATTAAAACGATTGTTATCACAACAGGAACGGTCTGTACACATTTCGGTGATTCATTTACAAATGTATATTGTATAATCTTCATACATGCGAACTGCATAGTAATTCAGAATCCTAGGGCACAGTACCTGGGAGACTACTGGATAGAAGAAGGACAGTTACCTAAGTTGAGGCCTGCAGATATCCTAAAATTCCTCCGGGAAATAGAACTAAAGGAGCTACTAGTCTCTGAGACTCTCCTCAGAAATAAGTAGAAGTAAGGGGGCACAATAGATCTTTTAGGTCTCAGTGAATGTTACCCCAAAATACATACATACATTGTATAATCTTTTTTTGAAGACCCAATTCTTATATTCTATTTGCGTGGGTCCCATTTATGTCAGACAGTATATTCAAGTTAAATTCCTTTCATATCTAGAGGAAATAAAAAGAAAATTCAAAACAAAAATGGAAGGACTTTCAAAAGAATAATTTTGAAAAGAGAATATAATATATTTGAGCAGAAAGGTGGGTAGGTGAAGATAAAATCAAAATATACAGAAATAAAGGGATATTTTTTACATAGTTGCAACAAAAAAGGGTTGGATTTTGACAAATCATTGATGCAGATATCGAAAAGATGATGTAATGATTATTGGTATTAATTCTGTTCAGTTGATTTTCTTCGTTGGAGTTTTTTGAATTTTTAACATATTTTCTGTTACAATATCTGGAACTAAATCAATTATTTTATTAAGTACTTCGTTAATATGGTTAAAAATATAGTCTTGATAGTTTTTCTTTTTTCTCTTATTTTTTTGGGAATCAAACCACACCTATGTTAATCTTGACAACGGTAGCTGGAACGCTACCGAAACGTCGTAATAAAAAATAAAAAACATTATTGTGGTTTGATTCCCAAAAAAAAATAAGAGAAAAAAGAATAAGTAATGCCACAAGGAACTTACAGAAGATAGTTTTGATAATGTTCGGGCAAACCTCTTTGGTTAATATTTAAAGGAATACAAAAAAAAATTTAAAATTTTGATAGATTCCCCTGAAAATTAATGATCAACTTTATGAACCAACTTTTTAAAATCAGCGAAGCTGTACAGTTCGCCAGCCAATCAAATGGTTAACACTCCAAAGAAACATTTTTTAACGTACGGAGTAATCCAAAGTCGGATCTGTCTCCTCAAGAACAATGCGACCATAAAACTCACAACTGCTTCAACAACTTTTTAATTAATATATACTAATAAACTGCTTTCAACCAGATTCAGTCAGAATTATATTTCGCTTTTCCAAAAAACTGTGACCGAAAATTAATTTCGAGAAAAAAAATCTAATTGGAGCTATAAAAAACATAATAGACGATCATGATCGATTATAAATACAGGCGACAGTTAAAAATCGTCTGTTTGTGACAATTATTGTAACAGAAAAATAAAACTAGATAACAAATTAAATTTTTTATATCAATTGACATGGACAGCTCTAAAATTAACAATATAAACACAATTCATCTCAAAAATATGACATTTTTACACTCTAAATACACATCTCTTTCTGTTATTTACAAACATCTTTTATATGTTCATCATAATATAGTTATATACAATAACAAATTTCACTAGGTATCACAAAAATATAATATAAACATTTATCTTAAAATATACAATAAAATTGTTCTTCTAAAACGACTCCAGCGCTCCTCCCGTGAGTTTTGTTGCGTACAGGCTGACAACCTAAAAGAAAATAGTACATTAAATCATTTCATTAACATTTTTTGTTTTCAGTACATTTTTTTTCTATATAACACCCTGCAATAATCCCTCAAAAAACTCAGTGCCAAAAATAAGGAACCATAAAATGGGTGCCAGGGAATTGAAGGGAATGAAAAAGCAGACGCTCTAGCACGAGAAAGATCGGCAACCGGCTACACCGGCCCTGAACCGGCAACCGGTGTAACAAAGGCTTCGGTAAGAACCACATTAAACCAGTGGGTGCACAAACAACACCTCAAATACTGGCAAACAAATCCGAAGCTCAAACACAGTAAACCGAGCAGTAAACAACCCATACCAAAACTTACTGAAGAAATCCTGAAGTTAAATAGGAGAGATATCAGGCTGGTAACCGGCCTTATAACCGGACACTGCGGCCTGAGAAAACACCTTCAAACAATGGGGATCTTCCAAGAAGAACCTACATGTACATTATGTGGTGAGGAGGACGAAACAGCCACCCATATAATCTACGAATGTGAGGTTCTCTACGTCGGTGGAGGTATAGGCAGCTAGCGACGACCCTGTATCCAATCTCACCAAAAGAGAAGAGACTTCTAGATCTCATCAAGGTCACAAATCTCCTCACGGACTAACAGACAAAGAGGACAATACAATAAGCCAACGGCTGCAGGCCTTTTTCGTCTGAGTACCAACCAACCATCCAACCATTTACAGAAGTCACTATATAATTATAAAGCAGTTTTCCCCACATTATTTTCATCTCTGGCACTCTGTCTCCCGTTATGTCGGATAGATGATGGAAGTGTTAGCCTACTATTTATTTTAATTAGTTATTATTTTTTTATAAGCATCCTAAAATATTATTTTCACGTATGTATGCCAAAAATATTGTTGATATTTACTTCCAATATTTCTCTACCTTACAGCGACATCTATTATCTATTTTCAAATTCAATTCGAGTATGTGTTGACAACAATGAAGTTACCTTTTTACCATGCTTTGCATAATTATCACTAGATCGCGCTGGATATTTTGTTGTTTAAAAATATAATATACACAATTGATTTTGTATTACTTTTTTTTTAAGTAATTCCTTTTATTTCATAGTCATTGCTGCTGTCTACTTTACGTTTTTATCTTCAACCGTAACTACCTATATCCTTTTATAACATTGAAGTATTTACCTTATAAATAAGCATGTATTGTTCCTTAGTTTGTACTGCACTAGCCCTATCCCTTCTTATCCTGTACACAATCTTGGGAATATCTACTAGGCGCGTTTGTTCGAATTCCCTGATTGCAATATCACATGCCATCACTACTCCGGTTCTTCCCGTTCCCGGACTGCAATGTACCACTACTGGATTTATTTCATTTTTTTGTGGTCCATTGACGTCGCCATTTGTAGCAGCATTCTGTGAAAATTATGTTTATATTAAATTGTCTATTACTGACTAAACTACCAGTAATTTAAGCCAGCAATTGAAATGGTATGTCTGTGATTACCTTATCCAATGTTGCCGATTTCATATAACTTCTAGCTTCTATTAGGAAAGCTATAAGGGAATTTTCTTCACTTGGCACTCCTTTTTCTGGCCATCCTAGGTACCAGAAGTGAGTTACTTCTCTCCAACTGTTTGAAACCATGTTCTAAAATTTAAAATTAATTATTTGAAATATACTACTAGTAATTTTTTGTATTTATGACAATGTTTAATTCACATGGATTGTTCATTTATATAATTTGTGAGTTTGGTAACTAAAATAGGGTTCCATAAATGGTTATTTGATTAAATATTACCTTTAACTGAAGATTCGAAATAATATATTTCTCCTTCACATCTCTCTTTCTCAAAGTTACTTGGAAATCTCCAAACAGCCTATTGCAGTCCAATACTTCGGATGGAGGAAGATAGTCGACACACTTTTCCTAAAACAAATATTATTGTCTTCATTTTATATTGAATTGATTTAAATAACTTACAACGCCATTTTCAAATAGGTGAGTTATCATCAAGATTACTTTCGATTGTTGTTCCCACACCATTCTCCAGAAGTCATCGACCGTATTTTGCATGGGAGCTTGACATGCAATGTAATAACCTTTGGTATTTTTGGGACCCTAAAAATAAAAATTAATCATTATGGAATATTAAATCTTTACATCTTTAGAAGTATCGAAGGGAAAAATGATCAATAGAAAGAACAGAGCTAAGAAACTGTTTGGAAGGAAATTGGGACGTTTGGAAGAAGAGGAGGGAATAAAAAATAGACAACAAAGCTCAGGCTAACCAAAATAGAATCGTGAGGAAAGCAGTGAGGCTGTAAAGGACAATCATGAGGAAGTGAGACTTCATAAGATTCTCTTTAAGGAACCACCATAAACAATTCACACCATTAGGACAGAAGCAGGGGCGCAGAATGGAAAAGATACATCAGAGGAACTGTACAAAGTACAAAGGAGAACTCAGGTTAGACTGAAGGCGCTGAGGTTGATAATGTAATTTATACTTTCGACACTGGAAAAATTGTTGGAAAGACACATTAGGGACACAAAAACTTATAAGTCTATAAAACAGGCAAATACATAGAAAAAATACTACAACAGCTCGTAAAGGAGGTGCACTGAGAAGCAATCTCAATGCAAACAGGCATCGAAGTGATCTAGTGTAGGTGGATAGACTGATTGCTAAGAGAAATAACAATCTACTCTTCTCTATTGTTACAATAATTGTCAAGAAGTGGTCTGTCAGGGATAGTCTCTTCCCCATAGCTATGGAACCTAGTGGTAGCGCACCTGCTTATCGCACTAGAAAGGTGTGGAGGAAAAGCGCTTGGACACGCAGACGATGTAGTCATTATGGTCCAAGGAAAATCCAATACCACGGTTAGAGAAATAATGGAAATGATCTTCAATCAAGCTTTGTAGCTTTTACCCGGAGAAGGAAGCGTCTGAACCATCCAAGTCCGAAGGAAGTTGAATATATCAGGATGCATTTGATTAATTTGTAAGGTTTTGTTGAAAAGCGGATTCTGTTGGCATTTGACTTAGTTTTAGAAACGTTTTTAAAACAAGTAATACCCACGAGATAAATATTATCTTTCACAGTAAATTTAAGCATATGGAAAGTTTATAACATACTTTTTTATAGCACAATAAAAGTATTAGGTATTTGATCAGTAATCAAAATAACAAATTTATTTATGACAAGACAATTTAGTACTGTTTAACTTACCGTTACGTAATTTGCGTTTATATAATCGCTATTTGGATATCCGTCGATGGGTTGTAAGAACACCCTTGTTTCTGGTAATGGTATTACGTTGGCATACCGATTTTTAGGTTCACAACCGTCCGGAAGTTCACTTATTTTCGCAGTGATCTGAGGAATTTCTTCAAATTCTGCTTTAACATCCTCTGCATTTGTAGCGAATTTGGCGAGAGCGGGCAAGTTCAAGGGATGAGTTAGTGCCACCTGAAAAACATTCATTATTAAGTTTGTTTTCCATTCTACTTGACCACATGACCAAATAACGTCTTCTAGTAATAAACAGATTTCTTTCGAACCTCATAACTAGCATTGAATAAATATTTTTTCCCATAAACTAGCTCTTACAAAGCAAAAATTGGGAGCGTTCGTAAAAAAGAATTACACTTACCGGATCATCAAAAGCAGGATTACCGTACGATCTTTTCGACTGTCTCTCAGCCTTTCTTCTGGTACTGTTATATCCAGAAACGTTATCAACGCTGTAATGGTCCAAACTCACTGGCCTACACCTTTGCTTATAGTTGAAGCGCTTTTGTCGTTTCCGCATAATATACTGCAAAAATAAGAAAAATTTGCTTTTAACTCCGTCTGAACAAATTTAAAGTCTTAACTTACCAAAAGTCCCGCTAATAAAATTAGAGATAGAGCTCCCACCGTTGATATAACAATAGCAGCAATTTTTCCTTTATTATCTTCAATTCCACCAATATTTCCAGGATCTGGAACGGATGATGAATCTGTTTCTTCAGTACTCCATGTAGTGATAACAGTTACTTCTTCAGTTACTGATGAATTCCTATTATTTGACACGTTAGTAAACGTTGGAATAATATTAGAACTAGTAGTAGAAGTTTCAGCAGACGGAAGTGTACTATTTTTACTTCTAACATTAACGTAATTGATCGTGGTTATATTTTCTTTCAACGGCGATAAACTGGTTGATTCTTCGTTTGTACCTGGAACTTCTTTAACCGTATTTGTAGTGGTTTCCCACTTTAACGAATTACTTGTAGTAAAAACGTCAGTGGTTGTTTCAACTTCAGTTTTTGATTCCAAAGTTGTCGATTCCACTTCTGTTCCGTTTTTAATTAAAGTGTATATATCTGTTTTCTGCTCAACTTGTGTCTCTGATGCTGGAAATAATTTAGAAGTTATTGTTTCTGTTGTTGTTTCGACTTGTTCAGTTGTGTTTTCAAATGTGAAAGCTTTGGAAACTCTCTCTTTGCCGCTAGTCTCTGTTGTTATATCTTCAGTGGTTACGTTTATAGATTCTTCAGGAGTTACTTTTGTAGTGTCATCAGTTGATGATTCAGTCGTTTCAGTTGACAACGTTGTTGTAACAGTAGCATCCTCTGTAGTAGGAGTTACAGTTGAAGGTTCAATAGTAGTTTCATCTCTTAATAGGGTAGTTGAAATAGTTTCTACATCTTTATTATCAGTAGTAGTTTTAATAGTAGTTTCATCTCTTAATAGGGTAGTTGAAATAGTTTCTACATCTTTATTATCAGTAGTAGTTTTGATAGTAGTTTCATCTCTTAATAGGGTAGTTGAAATAGTTTCTACATCTTTATTATCAGTAGTAGTTTCCATTTTATTTGTAGTTATTGTATCATCGATATAATTATTGGTGGTAGTAGATATTTCGTTATTAGTTTCTGTAGTTTCAGCAGTTGTTGATTCTTTAACGGTTTCATTAGTATTATCATCAATTTCAGTAGTTCTATGATCTGTCGTTATATCGTTGGTAATTGTCGTTTCTAAATGTTCTGTAGTGGTGGGGTTTGTTGTCGTAACTACATTACTAATTGTTTTTTGAATTTGTTCTGTTGTATTCACTTTTTCGGTAGTAGTAGTAGTTGAAACCGTTTCAGGGTTAGTTGTTTCAATTGCAATTATTTTATTTTCTTCGACATTTTGTTCCTTGGGTATAATTTCATTCTCTCCGTTCAGTATTTTTGAAATGGGATACTCAGTGGTTAAAGAATTTATGGCCTTGATAGTTTCAGACTCAATTTTGTTGTTTAATAAATGGTTGTTGTGACTGGTAGGTGGTTTTGTTAGAGTAATTGGTTTTCTTGTAGTAAGGAAACCTCTAGAAGATGTCGTTTCTATTTTTTCTCTTGAAGGTGTTGATTCCACTTCTGTTGTATCGTCTTCATCGAGAGTGCTGTTATATTCTGAAGCAAAATTGAGTTTTTGAACTTTAACAACGCTAAAACGATTATGCTCAGAGTTATCATCGAAAGTGTTGTTTTTTAAAATCTTTGTTCTTTCTTTATAGTCCAACGAGGCATTGGGATTGTGTTTTGAATTTCCGAATAATCTATCAATGTGAATATCATGGCTGATGTCTTTATGGTCGTCGTCTAGGTTTTCATCTAAGTGATGTTCATCTAAATTCTCTTGGTTATTCTCTTCGTACTCTTGTTCAATGATCTGCTTCGCTTCTTCATATCTTGAATCGTGATCTTTAGTTTTAGGTGTGGTTAGATGGAAGTTGGAAAAGTCTAAGTATCCTTTGGTGGACGATTTATGAATTGAGTTTTCTATGAATTTTTGATTATCCGACAAATATTCATTGGTGTGATAATCTGGAGAAGCGAATCTATTCACGTTTATCGATCTGGATTTGTCTTGCCTTCCGCTATCTTTATCTTCTTGATTCGTTTCATTTTTAATAGTATAATTATCTACAGAATAATTGGAAAATTTAAAGCTATCCGAATCTGGATCATCGTGAGTATCTTTGTTAACTAAATTTATTTGGGAATCAGTCTTTGGTAGCTTCTCTATGGAATTCCTACTACTATCTATTTTTTCTGAGGAGGCATTTTGGAAATTGGTACCGTTGCTTTCGGAGCAGCATACTGAGCCAAATAAAAGTAAACCTGCGAAAGTAAAAAAAAAACTCAATTAGGAACAGTTATTTTTAAATATTCTACCAAAAATAACAGCTCAGATATTTCCACGAATAATCAGTTTCTGAAAACCGAATATCCTGTTGTCATCGATTAAATAAATAATTGCTATTTATTTATTATTACATAACTATTTTCTTCGGTTTCATTTCCGTGTATTAATTAACTTAACGCTTCACGAAATGTAATTTTTCAACATATATATAACTACTAGCGGTAATTGAATAGAGGATCACATTAAATATTATGATACACATGAATAGTAATTTGAAAAACAGTTTTGTTAAGTTCTCTTCAAAAATAGACACTGTTTTTGTACCATATATTTGATTAACATCAAATTAATACACTGAAATAGATTAAGGTGCCCGTCCACGTGAGAGTAATACTCTCGAGAGTCGCTCTCTCGAGAGCTACTCGCCAATGGACACGCTCCTGAGAGTAACTCGCAGGCAGTCACGTTGAACTCGTCGATAGTTCTTCCGTAGGAGCTTACTCTCAAGTGGACACGCGCAAACACGCTATCGGATAGCAACTTTCAAAGATTCGACTGCAGTCCGTATTGTGAGAGTACTCTCAGAACCAATTATAAATATTATACGTATTTTTATACAAACCTGATGCTAAAAAGCTAAGGGTTACTTGCATAAAAATACTCTCACATGAAAACAGCCGTGAGAGTACCCTTGACCAACTCTCAGAATTTACTCTCATGTGGACAGGCACCTTTAGATTAGATCTGAAACGGAGTGGTGGTTGTCCTATCCCACTGCGACCTTTGCAGATCTATTGTGGTCCTCCCTATTTTTAGAGCTCGATATCTAGCTTTATTCTTTTTGTTAAACCTATTAGCCTGGATACCGCCTCCCTTGCGTACCTCTCTGCCCTCGGTTTTTCTTCTCCGACCCTTACTAGGCATTCACACTCACACAGATGTGCTCCGCGGTTTGGTCTTCTTCCTGGCAAAACCTACGTAGGCTGTCATCTGCTAGGTCAATTGTGTGCATATGCTTCCTTAGCCTACAATGTCCGGTCAGCATTCCCACCATCATCCTCGCCGTTTCTCCACTTTGACATAGTAGATCGCGTGACAGTTTGGCCGAAGGGCTTTTAAGGAATAGTTTAGCATGCCTTTGTCCTGAGATTTTATGCCACCAGCGCAACGCCTGGTTGTTTATCCATTGGTGGATTCTCTCCTTAGTGAGGTTTTTTTGCACTGAAGTAGTATACATAATAAACTCATGGTCCCAGGTCTAGATACAATCAGGAAGAGTAGATAACTCAGTGCTCTATATTATTTTTTAGTTTTAAACCTTTGCCTTTGGTAAACACCTACTTTAGAGCCATAGAAGAATTATACAAGAACCTTATGAATAGCTTTACACCACTGGGAATACAAACTGAAGTTTAAACCTAGACTTTCCGTGGCTTGTCCAAAGATTTTGTGACATCTACAATTCTAATTAACAAATAGTTTGGTGAGCCTGGGCACAAAACCTGAGAAACTACGGAGTAAAAGAAGTAGACTCCAAGGAATAAAGGACTCAAGGAACTACTAGTTTCTAAGAGTATAATAGATCTTCTGAGAGTCAGTGAATTTTTACATATTTGTATACACAATTATTATTATGTATTCATTGAAAAGTCAAACATTTTTTTGTTTCGAAACTATTAATACACTATTATGACCCACTTTCTGGTCTGCCGGTCTAACCGAATCGATCGAACATGAACTAACGAAACAATTTCGATAAGTGGACATTACTATGAATATTAAGAAGACATTCCTTTCATTTTTGGACACAACGATAGTAAAAGTGTTGTAACCATATTGTTTATAGTAAGAATTTCTAAATATAAATTATTTCCATTGATTCTATTGTCTTTTAAAAGATTTTATGAATACGCATGTACAAATTTTATTGTTACAGATGGAGGCGTTCATATTAAGCTCTTTTAATTTCATTTTTTTAATACTACATTTTTTGTAAATCGCAAACTGTATGACTTTTAACAAAATCACAATTTTTTGATCTATTGTAGATTTTTACTGGCTACTCTGAATTTACTTCTGTGTCACAATCACTAAATCTATTATAAAAGGTTCAACATTAGTACTGCTACACTTTAAAAATGTTTCACCTCAATAATAAGTTTTTCCAATTATCTGCTGAAATTTGATCACTACATTTTTCACCAGTTCGACTACAGTTGAGCTTAAAGTGGAAACAGTATTATTTATTGATATTAACATTAAATTAAAATGTTTATTTCTATTTAATCTCAACCGATTAATACCTACTATATAAATTTTTATGCCGTTACCATAATTTGACGTCAATATTATCAGATGAAATTAATACGTACCTAACAGTAATTGAAGCTTGACTCCCATAATGTTGGCATTTTTGTGAGTCTACTGGCTCGTCTGTAACAAAAAATCCCAAGTTACAATACTGAAAATAAAAACACAATGTGCATCATACAAAATTTGTTTATAAAAATGAATCTATTTACGCTCGTTAAGGTGATTATATTATAAAAAAACATCTCGTGTTTATTATCACGATGGAGGTCAAAGTGAAGATGTTCACTTTTGTTATCTGTCTGACTTAGGAGATATCGTTTTAGTAAATCACTGATTAATTCAAGTTTTATTAATATATTCAGGAAACGTTTTAAAAAGAATTAATTTGCACTAGCGATCCAATCTACTCTTATTCATGTTTTTATTCAAAGTACAGAGTAAATGGACTTATCTCACATTATCCTTACATATAGTTGTGAGTAGAATTAGTAGTGATTCTGCACGATTGGTCTATGAAAAATATACTTGAATTATTAGTCCACATGGACTGTTAACGTTCCAGGGTGGGCTTAGATCATTTCTGTTATTTACAAGACATTGTGTTCTTAGATGTTGCTGTGATTGAGATTTTGTTTTATTGACTAAAACTATTTTGTTGGTAATAATTAAAATTAGGGCTTTTTGGCGACCATTCGAAGAGGAAGATATTGTCTTAGGCTCCGAACAATGAATATAGGTACTAGAAGAATAAACAGACGTATTATTCTATACCCACATAAACAGTGTCAAAGTTTATTTATTTATTCGGCTTATAGCGTAGTCAAAGTACACAAAATATCCGTAAAACGCCGCAAAAAACACAAAAAACTTGAAAATTCAAAATTGAGTATTTAAAATGGTTGTGATTAACACGAGAAAAACTTTACGATGCGATTTTCCGGAAAATCGTCGAGTGAAAATTTTTCTTTTTGTTTTTTCACTCTAATTTTTTAAATAATGAAAACACAGAAAAATGTTTAAATCAAAAATTGTAGCTAATACATTTATCTACAAAATTTGTCCTGAACATTTTTTTTTGTATCTGCATTAGTTTTTAAAATATATACGAAATTCCCATAGTAGTATTTTTGAACATCATCAATTTTCATGTTTTTAATTTTACGATAGTAAATAAACAATGAGATTTAGGAAAAAAAATTTCATATGAAATGTGTTCTAAAATAGGGTATCTACAAATACATTGAAAACCAATTTTTTTTTTAAATTTTTTAATGTATTATCATCGATTTTCCACGCTCTCTCACCTGCTTTTTCACCTTCATTTTTGCTCCCTTCTCTTTCTTGTCTGAGCCATAGGTGTCTTCTTTTGTATCGCGATCACGTCTTAATAGGTTCATTATGAAGTTCACAAATTTTTAGATAATATCATAAACGGTATAAAAAGTTATAGAAGGTTTGCTGATTTGAGTATTTATTTTAAATAATTGTCTATTATTTAAAACATTTGATATTTATAGAAAAGCTGTATAGTAGTTTCGAAAGTAGATGCTTCAATATGTTTAGTTGTAAAGTTTAATTGAATTATATTCATTTCGAAAAAAGATATTATTGAATGAAGTCTAAAAAAAAACAAGTAAAATTAAGCATGCAAAAAAAACAGATTTTTAAGAAGCATTCGTTTAAAATTCTAAATATTTATGGCTTTGCTTTTATAATAATAATGTTTTATGCTCATTTGCAATGCTAAATCCAAAAGGCATTTTCGCTGGGATTAGTATTCATTAAATAGGAATTATAATAAACTGATATTACAGTCAGAAAATCTCCTTTTTCAAAATTGAAAATATTTCTATCTAAAAGTTGAGATCTTTCTTTACATTTTACATAAGTTTATTTATTTTTTCAGAATGTTATAAACCCAAAATTATTAACTTTTAAGTCGAGCGGTTAATAAATTTGGCTCACGGGTCGTTCGCACGTAACCACGAATTGAATACCACTGAAATTAATTTTATCTCGTAAACGTTTAAATTTACAGAAAAACTTTTCAGTCAAAATTGTAGATAAATGCGTCAGCTACAAATTTTGATTTGGAAGTTTTTCTGTATATTTATTATTTAAACAACTAGAGCGAAAAAACAAAAACAAAAATTTTCACTCGACGATTTTCCGGAAAATCGCATGCCTAACATCGTAAACTTTGACTAGGCTATTATTTCCATTAATATTTAATTGTTAAAATTTCTTACCAAAGGTTTTGAAGTTTCTGAAAGTTGAGAGTAGGTATTTGAGACAATAAACAGAAAGAAATTTGGTATGTTCTAGTCGCTATCTACGCAAAAATGATACAAAACATGTACAGGCAACTGAAACAAGAAAATAATGGGTAAAAGCATGGAGCTGCTGAAAGTATACATAATTGACAAAAGTTTTAAAAAAATCCATTAATACAGTTATCGGTAAAACTGCTATTTATCGAAAAAAGAGAGTACAGAAATCACTAGTGCGTTGGGATCCCGCAATAATGAAAAACTTGTCTGCTTACAAATTTCTTTATCTCGCCAACAAATTGTGAAACGGTACAAAGTAATTTTACTCACAACTATACCTACTATCAAAGATAAATCTACATCATGAACAATATAAATAGTTTCTATTTCATTCCAACCGCTACATAAGCATTTCGAGAGAAAAAAACTATAATTCCAGCCTCACCTTAACGTTTGCAAAAAAATATGAATGGGAACGCCGCTGAGCCCAGCCCAAAAATATTTATTATTCAACTCGACTCTATAGTTGACTCTTCCTTTTATTCGTGCTCTTAGCGGCCTTTAGTTATTGGAAGGCAGGACAGGTATTTATTCGTAATTCTTCAAGTTACCTATTGTAATATTTTTATGTCCTGATCATGAGGTTATTTTTATTCAAAAGTGCGAGGTAATTGGGTGGATAAAGGAAGTGTGATGACTTTTAGTTTTTCGTTAGACAGTTTATCTGTATTTACAACTTAAAGGTAGAATCATAGGCGTGCTCAGACTTTTTTATTAGGGGGGGGGCATTGATTCATTTGAGTATGCCTATGAAAAATGATAATTAAGCAATAAAGAATACTTTGATGAGAAAGAAAATAAGATATAAGGTTATGTTATAAATATTCAAAGTATATGTAGCCTGACGGATCACTCGGAACAAACTACTAATTGAAATCGGTCAGCCACATCTCGAAATGAAGAGGTTTTGTGATCAGCAGACCACAAGAATATAAGAAAATGATCTTTGACGCTTATTTTGTCATTTCCTCCTGTTTGGGTATGAAATAAATCATTGTTTTCAAACTGTCTTGAAATGCTATTTACACATTCTTTATGAATTCTAAAATGTTCAACAAATTCAGTATCTTCAATGTAGTTATCATTTTTTGGGCGCTGTCGAACTTGTAATAATTCCTCTTCAAACTCTGAAAACTCACTATCTTATCCGAAAATTCAACTTCTGGTTCACTCTCAATAAAAAAAGCATCCATTTTGTTTATAATAACAATAATATAGACACAAATATCAATATCAAACAAATAACATAACCAAAAAGCAAAGTTATTAAAAAGCAAAAGAACTAAAGAAGAGTCATTTATATGAGAACGAGTAATGATCTCGTTTTGAACAAGATACTATAGTCTTCGGGAACACCAAACAATTATAATTTGCTCTGAACAGTTTTATGTTCTAAGCTCTGAACTGTGCTCTGCTGGAACGCTTGTTTTATACTGCGCAGACTAAATGTGTCCATAACAGTTAGGAACTTACTTCGGGAACAAACCTAATCAACAACAAGAATATTATTGATTTTTTAAATCTATTCTACGAGTTTCGTTAGTTGTATATTTTCTCTTTTTTAATTCGTATAGTAACAATTTTCGCTAATTATTCAGTAACAATCATATTTACCACCACATGTTTCAATAACTACATCTGTTTATGTTTTTAAAAATAGATATTATATTTTAATTACACCAAATACATACGTTCATTTCACAACTTTCACGCTCAACAAATATATATGTTGTATTGTAAAACAATAATTCCAAACATACAATTTACTTTTGATTATTATTTTTGTTCAATTTCTCTCGTTGTTCATGGCATATTGATTATTTCTCAATTCAATAATTTTACTGGTTATCTCGAAAATATAAATAACACCAGTATCTTTTTTTCGATTTCCGGCTGTTTTAACCAAGCGAGGTGACTATTATTGATCTCTCTGTGCACCTGAATCTGTTCCTCTTGACTTCCGTTGGAATCAAATAACTCTTCTGTTGATTACTTTTGTACTTAATTCAATTCAGAGACAGTTTACTGACTGCGCCATGTGCTATTTGTAAAGTTTTCATTATTTACATAAAATATATATTACATTGACATTGTTCTACAAAGTCTGTGTGACAACCAACTAATTTACGCACATACCAAAACACACAAGGTTCAACTCCAAACTCCAACTGATCGGTCGTCCTCCAGAAAAATATGGCCGACCTGTCAGTCATGTGTTCTGAAAAGGTCTGTTGTCTATAGAAGCCTTTAATGGTAAAAAAGCAATATTGACAAAGGATATAGAAGGCAAAGGATTATCATAATGTCGGACAGTCAAGCAGCCATTAAAGCACTAAGCTCTTGTGTAACCAGTTCCAAAATGGTGTGGGAATGCCTGGGCAAACTTAATGAACTAGGCGAAAACAATATAGTCACCTTACTGTGGATTCCAGGACACACTGGAATAGAAGGAAACGAAATAGCAGATGAACTAGCGAAGAGGGGGACTGAAATACCCTTTTGGGGACCGGAACCCTTTTGCGGAATCAGATCCAATGTAATATTGGAAGAAATAGGTAAAGCCGAAGAAAAGAGAAGATCTGACAATTGGAAAGATCTAGTAGGGCTTAGGCAATCAAAGAATCTTCTGGGTGACTACAACCTGTTGAGATCAAATGAATGCATAAGTCAAAGCAAAACTGCACTAAGAGTTTTAACAGGAATCCTAACGGGACATTGTCGCCTGAATGGACACCTTAAAAAGCTCAAAATAGTGGAGGAAGAAGATTGTAGATTTTGTGGAATGGAAGAAGAAACCTCCATCCACATACTTGCGAATTGCACAGTAATTCAGAATCCTAGGGCACAGTACCTGGGAGACTACTGGATAGAAGAGGGACAGTTACCTAAGTTGAGGCCTGCAGATATCCTAAAATTCCTCCGGGAAATAGGACTAAAGGAGCTACTAGTCTCTGAGACTCTCCTCAGAAACTAAGTAGAAGTAAGGGGGCACAATAGATCTTTTAGGTCTCAATGAATGTTACCCCAAAAAAATTACATACAAAGATACATACATGGTAAAAAACAGCTATATCTAACTAATTTAATAAATCCTGCAATTAATCCATGTCGTCTTTGCTAATCATCTGTGTAATCGTCAAAGTAATTGGATTTCAATAATTATGTGGTCAGTTGTATCATGATTAATTGTTACGGATAGACCGCCAAGGTAAAGTTAAACAATTCTTTTTTCCACCGACCGTGCGTTATTGAGCTATTTAATTGCAGTGACCGGATAATAAAACGATTATGTGAAATCTTATTTATTATTAAAACTACTAATAACAACTTTTTTAACGTCTGTCATTTTACTTGACAGTATATCATATTATATTAATCTAAGGTGATTATATACATTGTTTAATTAGTTCACTATATTCACCCCCCCCCCTTAATTAAAAGTTATGTATATATATTTTTTTTACTTGGAAACATAGTCTTCCAAATATCTTGGTGGACCACGATGTCTTGTTGATATTCGCTGTTCTGGAGTCGTCTGCAGTTATGTATGCTACTGCTTCTGTTCTTGACTGGCGCTGCAGCTGAGAACCAACCGAAGGTACCTACACCAACATCTGACGTATACGGTATTCCTTGCCTCCATGGTAGATCCCGTTTTGTTACATAGGTTTCTTGTTTCTTTGGAACCAGGGCAGATATCAACTGATTAACGTGACGCTTCAAGTTTCGCCCTGTGTCCAATTCGATAATGTAGTGATATTGTCCAAGTTTTCTTCTGACGATGCCAAACTGCCAAATATCTGGATTATCCTGGGGAATTCTTGCTTGAACCCTCTCTCCTACGTCTAATTATTTCACTATATTAATGTACACAAAATAGGTCATTAATGACCCTTATTAATGACCGATTTTCTATTAATAACCGATTGTGGTATAGGCAACCAAACATACAATAATATTAACAAAAAAAGGTAAAATACAGACTTCTATTTTTTTAACTTACCTATCGTTTTCATTATATTATTCTACAAAGCCATAATCATTATTAATATTGATACTCTTGTTCGTTAAATAATTATTAATAGCCCAGTGAAATTCGCGAGTAAAGAAAAATATATGCAATATTAAAGAAACGAACATGAACGAACATGTAAACTCGCTATCCTGTACTTACTAAATGATTAGTGAGGCAGAATTCTCACTCATTCTAGCATGCTCTTGCTCACTTTTTTGGACGAATGTTTAGAATTAGAATTTTACTTACCCAACACTGTGTTTTTTCATCAAATTAATTCAAACAAAACTGTATTAAATTTTATAAAACACAAGTTACTCAACCATATGTTAATGTACACGCTATATTTCACTATCTTTTTATTGTCATTATGTAAATTTAACTCGAATTAGACGATATCATATCTTATCTTAATACCCATTATCAATTAATCAGGAGCACGATTATAACTAAATATACAGAAATAAACAAGGTGGTAGTGTTCGAAAATCAATTGGATTATAATATAATTCACCCTTTTACATTAGGAAGTATTGATACCTCCGGTAGTCATTGTTTTAACAATCTTTATAGTTTTATCTGAAAGTTTTTTTGAACTATCCACGTAAAAAACATATAAAACATGTTTTAACTTTTGTTAATGTAAGAAATAGGAAGTGCACCATCTGTATTGTTCAGAAACGGAAGAGTACAATTTAAGTACCAACTTTTCACGCTAAATACTCTCTTCTAATTATTCTGGTCTAATTATTGTGAAATATAAACCCAACGAATTGTACAGTAGGTTCCAAGTTTACATAACACATAGTCAGTTATTTGTCACTGTTTTATCTTCTACGGGGTGTAATCTTAACTTGCAAAGTTCCAAATAATAATGTAATTGGATTGTGCCCTTGGTTGTGCCGTTTATGTGAATAGACCAGTGGCTCTTATCAGGCTCAACAGTCTTTTCAGTAGGTCCTTCTTATAGAAATCCTCCCTTAGATGTTCTAATCCTAGGAGTCTATATCTCTAATGAGATAATGCTTCACAGTAGAAGATGATGTGAGAGGCTCTTTCCTCCTCTTCCATGCACAACCGACAGATATAGGTTCCTCCCTATATATGCCGATTGTATGCATGTGATTCCTGTTTTGGCACATGTTTCCAGTACGACTGATGTTTAGTTTGAGTCCACCGAGATGTACAAACCCGTGCAGCAGTTTTGGATATCCCAAATACTGGTTCAGCACCAGTGAATGCAGTCTCAGACTCTAGCTTTGCTAGGATGTCTGCCTTTTCATTTCCTACAATGCCCTTGTGCCCCGGGACCCACTTAAGAGTAACTCTATTATGGTTAGCCAGGGTTAATAGTTTTTGTAGACAGTCCCAGACCAGTCTTGATCTGATCTGAGGACAAGCTAATGAGAACACCCTTTGTAAAATCAGCCATAAAATGTACCTATAAAATATTTGCAAACTGTATAGAAATAATTCTCTAGTAATTGTTACTAAACCATACCGACTTAAATTATACGTAAGCGTTTTTTTCATGTCCACAATTTGACCTATTGCACTCTATTTATCAAGCGAACACTCAGCGACAGAAATGTTAAAATATCTGCGGTAAGAATTACGCCATTAATAGCCGTAAAAAAATCTCTAATTACCTCTGTTACTCATTTGTGACCTGCATGTACGATTATCTCTTAAATTTATCTTGTCCTCGTCAACAAAAACTGTGTAAAAATTTAATAAGGTATCCTTGAGGTAGTTAACTTTTTTCTTGACACACTTACTTCTCATTGAATACATTTTATTTTTAAAAAAAGTGATGCATTCATTAGAAAGTATTTAAACGCTTAAATGTCAATATTTTATCATACAAGATTATTTTGCTTGTATGAGAATTAGAAAGGGAGTACTTCCTTTTACTCAGTTCCTGAAGAAAATCTCAGAGACTTCCAGCATCTTCAGTCCTATTTACTTACTTCCAGGACCTGCTTAAAGGTAACTATAAGCAAACCAACCACTAGATTAGATTAGAAATTAAGTAGCTCTTTGTTTTATCCCACTGCGACCGTTGCAGATATATTGTGGTCCTCCCTATTTTTAGAGCTCGATATCTAGCTTTATCTTTTTGTTAGACCTATTAGCCTGGATACCGCCTCCCTTGAGTAGCTCTCTACCCTCGGTTTTTCTTCTCCGAATAGGTGAAACCGCACCCTTACTAGGCCTTCGCACTCACAGAGTATGACGTGCTCCGCGGTTTCGTCTTCTTCCTGGCAAAACCTACATAGGCTGTCATCTGCTAGGTTTTTTGCACTTCTTACAATGCTGACCTTATCATGACCTCATTCGCTCCCTGCTTGGCTAATTCATCGGCCTGTTCATTGCCTTTTATTCCTTGATGACCTAGTCTGTTGATGGCTTTTCGGCACTCGTTGTCCGATATGAGCTTATCGCCTTTAGTGCTGCTTGGGTGTTTGAGTAGATGACGATTATTTGGTTATCCACCTCCCGTCTCATCAACTCTTCTGCCATTACCTCTGCTTGAAAGACAGTGCCATGTTTCCCTAGGCTTAGAAAGATTGGGATCTTCTCTTGTACTCCATATATTCCGGCTCCTACTCCAGAGTTTATGCTAGAGCCATCAGTGTACCAGTTGAGATTAGCTGTTATAGGAGGCCCTGCTTCCCAGTCCATTCTCTCTGGAATAACCACTAAGTATAAGCTGGTAAAAAACTGTAAATAATACCTTAATAGGTTGGCAAGAGACAACGCAGTGCCTCTAATTGGCAGACCAGTTAGCTAAAAGAGATGTCATAGGTTCGATACCGTTCTGTAGAACGAAGAAACATTTGAATACAGTTGCTGAACTGGTCTCTGGACACTTTAGCACAAAGAAACATCTACACAAAATGTGGATTGAGGAAAGAAACACCTACTCACATACTCTTCTTTTGTGAGAACTTAAAAGGACTCAGACGAAAGCAGTTTGGAGAGGAAAATAGAAAGGAAGTACTCAAAATCCCTCCAGTCAAACTAGTGGTCTATATAAAAGAAATAAGTTATAGTTATAGTAAGAAAACGAAATTAAGTAACAATACAAACTATAAGGCTAACGAGATTGACAAAGAACTAAACAATCTTAGAAAAAAGATATAGGAATAGGAATACAAAGTACCTATAATAATGCAAGCCCCCTGAATTTCACAGTTTTTGTTTTTTGTGCAATTGTTACTAACTATAGATTACTTCCGTGAACCAACTATTCCGATTTTGTTTTTCTTTCTAATATTAGAATACGTTTATTCACAAAATATTTTCTTTACATACATTGATTTACAGTAATATAAAGCTTCAAGATATTGTCTTAACTTTTGTAGCTAGAAAACCTGGAAATGTCAGGGATTTTTTTTAACTGGATAGTCCAAACCCTGAAATATCAATAAACTCTATATATTTTTGTTGTCTATTTTATTTATAGGATTAAAATTAATACCACTCTCTCCAATTTAAATGTGACAATGGTACTCCTTGGATAACTCTGTAAATAGCTTTGCGGTTATCTAAGTTATTATTTCCACCAACTTATTACAAAAAAAGAATTATTCTGCAGTACCGGATAATAAAATCAAGATAGAGTCTGTTGTAAAAGGACGATTGGAATCTTGTATACCTTGAATCTAGTCACGTTTTTTTTATGGTACAGTCGTAGCAAATTGTGTAAGTTAAATATCATTTTATATTAATTGATACTCATCATGAACCAGCTTTGAGAGATGTTTAGAAAAAAAAAACGAGCAAGAGAGATTATATCCGGTATCAAGAGAAAATTAAACTATATTTTGCTTCTTCCCTTTCTCTTAGTTGTTTGGCCTCAGCATCTTGCGTATTTAGATTAATATGATAAACACTATCCAGATTAAAAAAGACCCACTTTAAAACTTAAAATTCTGGAAAGATTATTAGAAAAAAAGGCGGAGTCCCACTCCTGACAGCATCTCTATCACCAACTTAATAAAAAGAGAAGCAACGATCATTTGAATTGGGAAGGATCTGAATCTGTAACAGAGGCAGTCGACTATTTTCTACTTTGAAAGTACTAATTTTTTCTCACATCGTTGGGAGTTCTCGGGGCAGCGTACAAATTTAAGAGTTACGTTTCTTTCTCAAACTCGTTGATCTGCTCGACATGAAGCATGTTACGCATTAGAAAAGTAGTAGTAGAATTCATTGCCAAGAGCAGAAATGAGAAACCGACTACGCATCTGAAGCTACAGGATTGCAGCGAAAATTACAGCATTTAGAAACAGCAATTCTAGTAATTGTTTGGAATGCAATTTTAGATCGTTTTGATACTACTAGTAAGAAACTTCCAATAAAAGGGCGGCGCATCAAACCGGGTTTAGGGCGGTAGGAAACCTAAATCCGTCACTGGTCACACTATACTCACACATGGCTAGCTTGTGATCTTAGGTGATCATCCCATATGTCGAGTCTGTCACACGACGATTACTGTTAAACATTTATTAGATTGCGAACACTACCACCCAATCCGCTGGAGAATTGATGATCATTAAGATAGAAAACATAATTGAGCTTCTTAAAGAAATTTAATGTCGTTGTGTACCAATAGCCAAAGTAGTTTAAGATACACATAAATAATCTCAAAATAAACGATCGTTACTAGAATGACTAAGACCTCAAGGCGAGCATTTAATTTTTTTCATGTTTGCTGAATCATGGTGTTTAAGAAAGAATCAGAGCATAAAAACTGATTTCACTTCTAGCGACCAAAAAGAATATTTTAACAATAATCGGCTAGATGGATTTAGTTATCGAAAGTATGTGTCTTTTAGAACCAGTGAAATGATTCGGTTTTTTTTCCAAACTCATTTATCGGTAGAAGTAATCGTTCTCTCTCTCTCTCTCTCTCTCCGAAACAACAAAAAAAGAAGAATTACATCTTGAGGTTTACGTAATCTTGAAAATATTTGAAACCGCAAGTTGCAGTATGGTTTTTAAAAAAAGAAAAAATATATCTATAGATGTTTGTTGATGGAATATAGTACAATGGAATTTATTGTATCAGCTAGAAAATTTAGTATACAGGGTGAAAAATTAAGTAAGATATCAGTAAAAATATTTGAAGCATTCGTATTACCTATACAAATCAGAGAAGTAATATTCCAATAATAAATAATAAGTCAATTTTGAATAAATAAAATAATTAACATTTGGAAATAATAGAAATAAAAAAAGACCGAAGAAGTATATAATTGATGTGAAATAATTTTAATTTTCATAAATTAGAAATTTTGGCAATTTCTACATACAATTAACTGAAAATTTATAACTTCTTTAAACATAGTTGATTATTTGAAAGTTTGTATTTATTTTTAAATTATTCAATAAAAATTTGAATCTAAATTCGATTTAAAATAACTTGATATTAAACCCAACCCTAAGCCCTAAAATAATGAACAATTAAATTAAATAAAAAAACTATATAATTGCTGAAAAATTATAATATATCAGCTCTACGGGTCCTTAGTGTCCCTTGGCTTTAATTTTTTCCACTTTTTCCCTCCATTCTCTCCTATTTAATGTTTCTTTTTGCCAGTTCTGTACTTTTACCTTTTTCAGATTATCTTTTACTGCTAATATGACCCAACAATCTGGCCCTCTACGCTCTTATTATGTTTAGTGTTGGTTTTTTGTATAACGTTAGCAATTCTTTATTCGTTCTTCTTCGCCATTCGTTTTCCTATGTTTTTACTCCTCCAAATATTTTTCCCAACATTTTCCTATCCCATATTTCTAGTCTGCCATCTTCCTTTTTATTCAAAACCCACGTTTCACAGGCATATGTTACTGATGGTCTTAGTATATATTTTGATTCTAGCCCCTCTGGATACATTTCTTGCTTTTAATATCTTTGAAAATATTCTACCGCATAATATTCTCTCTATTAATTTTTCTTCACTTTCTTCTCCTGTTGTTAAGTTTACTCCTAAATATTCTAGTTGTTCCACTTTCCCAAATGTATAGATCGCTTTTTATATTTATTTTTATCTCTGATAACAATGTACTTAGTTTTATTTCCATCAATTACCAGGCCATATTCCTTTGCTTTTTTCTTAAATATTATCTCTAGTTCGTTTTGTGTTCTCGTTGTTAGAACTAGATCATCAGCATATGCCAGACGTTGTAAACTAGTCCATTTGTCCTTATCGAGCTTTCTCTTGAGATTATTTCCAATGTTATGTTAAATTATGTGGTGGACAATGATTCACTTTGTCTTAGACGTTTTTCTACTTCAAATCGCTGTGATGTTTCCCATTCCAATATGATTTTGTTACGTGTGTTTCTTAGAGCCATCCTGTAGGGCTTTTTGGGTATACCTAGTTCTTTCATTGCTTCGTATAGTATATTCATAAAGAAGAGAGAGTAGTAAAAAAGCAAATTTGGATAAATTACTCAGATTCAGAAGAACACTAAATGCTCTCATCATCACTGTCATTTTCGTCCAAAGAAATAATTAACGGTTCCACAGTTGCTTCGATTAAACAATAATGTTTCCACATTATTTCTTCTACTTTTAAAACATGTTGTATACATTTATGCCAATTATCTGGAGTTATTTGTTTAACTGATTCTTGAAAAAGCACCTCCACATCCTTTAATTTATAGGTAGTATTATTCCTTGCTACATATCCTTTCATTTGAGCCCATATTAATTCTATTTGATTAAGTTCACAATGGTAAGGCGGCAGTCTTAATACTTATACTTACAAAAATACCAGCTTTTCTCCATGCTGTGGTTGGTACTTTTCCGAGGTTTCTGGAATGGTAACTGGCGTTGTCCATTACTATTATTGAACCAGGAGGTATTAAGTCTAACATTTGTTGAAAGTATTCTTTACATGTATCGCCATTCAAGTCCTCGTGATAATCGCCAGTATGGTTTGACGGAAAGTCCAAGAGACCTCGTTTTACAAACCCTTTTTCATTGCCAATATGGACAATTATCAATCGTTTTCTCTTCCCTGTCGACCAACCTTCCATGAATGCCTGTCGGGCACTTTTCAAAATTTTTTGCAACAACAGAACACGCATAATAAACAATTTCTCTATAAGGTTATAATATAACATATATTTTTAACTGCTGTCTTTTTTCTATTTTTTGTTTTAAATGTATACGCTCGAAAAAATGGGTTTTTCATCGTTTTATTTTTCTCTATTCTTTATGAATACACTATAGCTTGTTTATAGTCTAAAAAAAACATATACAAGCTTAAGTTTTGTTCATAATTATTATGCTGTAACTGTCTCATTATAAATATTTGAACTAATGTGGATCTTCCTGACTTCCTCTTATTAGTTTATTATCAATGAATATTACAACTATTAAATATAATAAGGAAGGTTATACCTGCAAAGAATAATTAAATTACATATTGATACCAATATAATTAATGATATTGATATTGACAAGATCTAAAACACAACTGGAACTGATGTCATTGTGAAGTACGACATTCCAAATACAAGATGATCAAATATTGAACAATTTTGTTTAGAATTTACAAATTTTATAATATTATATAAAGTCCATTATAATTTTAAGCTAGTTTCAAGGTGAGTAAGAATTTCCAAGAATTTATTTCACATACGACACGAGTTTAACGATTGTACTAATAGAGTAAGCGTGACCCCAGTTATAAATGATATTTATTGATCTAATTGTCTGTTATTGCAAAGGTAAATGGACCATTTATTCTACTATTGATACAGACAACACTTTGAAGACGTGTAAATTTTGTCATATTAGGAATGAAAATAGTATTATTTATTTAAAATAAAAGGTTTTTTTTCCTTCAAAATAATATTTTTTAAAACTAATTAAGTAAAATAAAGTGAAGCTTCCAAAAAACATGTTAGTACGTATCAAAACCAATTTAATGACTTGATAAAAACATTTTATAGGAAAGTTTTGATACGAAATCCATTTAACGTTAGTGGCTACTCTATATTTACTTCCTACGAAAGAAAACACTAATCGCTAGAAGCAGAATATGGAAACTCGGATAAATAAAGCTAGGCGTATTTCATTTACATTTTTAATCATTGTAATAAATATTTTACACACGTTACAAGTCACGTGTAAAATTAAAATAGTATATACAACAAATAAAGTTGATTTAATATTCTAGTAAGTATCAACAAATTAATACCGGTAACCATGAAAGTCTAATTCACTTCATCTTTCATAGAAACAATGCCGTATATGCGTAAAGTACGTATAATAAATCAGCTTTCAACACAATTAAACGTTAAGCGCCCACACAAAAGTAATCGAGCAAAACAAAGTTTATTGATGCATGACTAATCTTAAATATAAAGTTTGCTACATTATATTGACAATTTAATTTATGTATAAAAAATCGCATATGCCACAGTGCAATTGTCACTTTGACAGCGGCAAAAGTTAGCTTTAACTTTTACAGCGACAAATACACTAGTGGTTTTTTCACTTATTCATTTGATGTGTTTATTTTTAATGTTTCATAAATAAAGTTTGCATTGATATGTTTCCAAATTTCTCATTCATTAAATTGTCCTGCCGAATTACACTCGAGGTTTGTATTGATATTGGGTAAATTTGTGTTGTTCAAATTCTAAACTGTTTCCTTTAGCAATTTGACAACCCAAATTTACCCGATAAAATACAAACCACTTGTGCAATTATAAGTGAAAATTTAGTTGTCAAAAAGCTTTGTCAGTGTCATTCTAACGCCCCAAATATTGCAGACATTCTTTTGAATTGAGTTGAATATAATTCAATCTGGATTTAATAGTATCCCAAAATTTGTTACTGTTTTTAGTAATTTTCTAACCAGCAAAGTTATTTGATGGCTCTGCAACTGTATTTTATTATTTCTTCCAAAATCCTTATTGGTTTTATAAAACTTTCCAAACCATAAAATTAAAATGTTTTATAGTGGTTTCTTAGTACCTTTCCGGTAATATTGTAAATTCCCTTATAAGTATAATATCAAACACAATGAACTAGGCGAGAACAATATAGTAACCTAACTATGGATTCCAGGACACACTGGAGTAGACGGAAATGAAATAGCAGATGGACTGGCAAAGAGGAGGACTGAAAGACCCTTTTGGGGGGCCGGAACCCTTTTGCGGTATCAGCCACAATGTAATATTGGAAGAAACGAAGAAAAGAAAAGATCTGACCATTGGAAAAATCTAGTAGGGCTTAGACAATATGATGGGTGGCTACAACCCGTTGAGATCAAATGAATGCATAAGTCAAAATAAAACTGCAGAGTTTAAACAGGGATCCTAACGGGACATTGCCGCCTGAATATATAAACACCTTAAAAGGCTCAAAATAGTGGAGGAAAAAGCATGTAAATTCTGTGGCAAGGAAGAAGAAACCTCCATCTACTTACTTACGAATGGTACAGCAATTCAGATGGATAGAAGTCGAACATTTACCTAAGTTGAAGCCTGTAGATATCCTAAAATTCCTCAGGGAAATAGGACTAAAGGAGCTACTAGTCTCTGAGACGTTTCACAGGAACTACGTAGAAGAGAGGGGCACAATGGATATTTTAGTTCTCAGTGAATGTCACCCCATCATACATACAAGTATAATATAAAAATGATTTAAATATGCTTTATATGGTTTAAAAAAACTATTGAAGCATTCAAGAAGACAATTTTTCTAAAGTTAATTGTTGTTTCAGTTATCACTTAAAGCTAACCTAACCTAATAGTATGATATTTTAACCATAATATGGAAACCTAACAAAGTGGACTGTATTTTATAGGGTGGGGCCAATTTTGCACTTATGAGAGTAGTAATTTTTGTGACCAAGACGTTAATGCAACCTTTATAAAACATAAAATTCCAGGTAGGTTTGTAGGTGTGTTGATACATCCCTTATTCCAGAAACTTTTCCATCCCATTTCATTTCCTTTGTAGATATATTCCAGTACAAAATTGTATTGGTTTTCATGGATACGCGCACCCTAATCATGTCCTACCTCTTTTTTCTTGTGACTTAAACATGAATTTCCTTTTTAAATATTGACTCTCAACTAGCTGCTATTTTTCACTTTGCTTCCCTTTAGTAAAATGATCTCCAAATGTACAACTGCAATTCTGTTGTCCAAGTTAACCTATCTAATGTAGACAGGAGTATGAAAATATCAAAGCTAGAGAGCGGATTATAAAAAAATTTATTCAGCGCTTAATGAATATTTCTATTTTGTGTCCTGTAATAGCACTCGTTCGCCGCCTATGACAATATGGCCTACATTTTGGATGACGAGAAATACCTGCATGCATAGGCATAGATAACTAAACAAGTTTCCTTATTATGTCATACCTCAGTGATGGTTATCGTTGAAAAAAAAAAGTACAAATATGGAAAAATGAAACATTTCAAAAGTGCACGATAAAACCATTTTAAAGTTGTTTGCGCGTTAAGTTATCATCGATTTTAACGCGCTTAGTGACTTAAATAGTATTAATACAGTAATTATTTAAATTAATTTTGTATATTCAGCCTAACAATTTAGTTTGTTTAGCTCAAGCTTCTGCTAATGGTTTTTGGATTCACTCAAAGCATTTGTTGAGTTTAAATATTCATTTACAAACTATTCTTAATCATGTTGACCGAATTTATCAAAGAAAATTAAATAAATAATATCTTTTCGATAATATTATCATTTTATCATATTTTGGTTTAAATCTACAATATGATAATAAGATGGGAAGCCCATCAATGAATACGAAATCAAAGAATACCTTTGAGCTTACGTTATAGTATTAATAATTTAAACGGATTATCATAACAGCATTGAATAAATGTTTCTCAATTTGGTTGAACTTTAAGTAGATAATAAAACGTATAAAAAGTCTCGTTTAAATCACAATTAAATAGTCGTAGATATAATTATTGTTGACCTCGTAATACCAGCTTGGCGGAAATTGAAATACTAACTACACTTTCCCTTGAATTATAAGGATTGGCCAATATTTCAAACAAAACGCAATATCTAAATTCAACGACAATGTTTATTTGAGAAGGCGACGTGAAATTTTTAACAAATGATTCAAATACAATCTTATCGAATACGAGGATATATTGAAAAATTCTTAGCCTACTATAGAACCAAACAAAATTTCAATGTCAAAATATTTTATTACCCAACATATTCTCCTCTTAATTGGATACATTTATTACAGCGAACCTGCAACGTCTCTAGACCTTTCAAAAAAAATGTTTCTTCTTGCTCTGCAAACCAGACCTCCACAGCTTTTATTACCTCCTCGTTGGAAAAAAATTTACGACCTTTTAAACTTTTTTTCAGTCGAGGAAAGAGATGATAGTCGGACGGAGCCAAATCTGGTGAATAAGGGGGGTGTTCTAGTAATTCAAACCCTAAATCACGAATTTTTTACATGGCAACATGCAAAAACAAAACACCTTTGGATAGCTTTCCGCGTCTTTTCTCTTTAATTTTTTCCCGTAGAGTGGTCCGTAATGTCGAATAGTAATCTCCAGTTATTGTTCTACCCTTATCCAAAAAATCAATCATGATTACTCCATGGCAATCCCAAAAAACTGAAGTAAGAACTTTTCCAGCAGATTTTTGGACACGAAACTTCTTAGGTCTTGGAGAAGCAGAGTGTCGCCATTCTATCGATTGTTGCTTTGTTTCTGGATCGTAGAAATGTACCCAAGTCTCATCCATAGTAACAATTCGGTTTAAGAAGTCTACATCGTTTTCAAATCGAGCACAGATCGAACGCGATGCTTCTACCCTTGCACGCTTTTGGTCAACATTCAAACATTTGGGGATCCATTTTGCAGCAATTTTTCTCATGTCCAAATTGACGTGAACTATATGATGAACGCGATCGTATGAAATATTCAGTGCTTCAGATATCCGTTTCAGCCCAATTCGACGTTCTGATAAAATCATGTCATGAACTGCATCGATATTTTCGGGGACTGATACAGAAACTGGTCTTCCCGATCGCTCATCATCTTCAATGGAAAATTTACCTCTTTTGAAGCTTGCAGTCCAATTTTTCACGGTCGCATACGAAAAACATCACCAAGGGTATTAAGCATATCTTCATAAATCTGCTTACGTCTTAGCCCTTTTAAATACAGGTACTTGATGATGGCTCGATACTCCAATTTTTCGATTTTCACAATTTCGGTAGTTTACTTTTTTAACGTCAAACTTGTGACACTTCTAATAAGTTATTGTTCGTTGCTATGGTTACGCAATATTTTGTTTATGCATGGAACTGGTCTAGGCTAACTAGATATCAACAATTACCATTAAATAGTTTGGTCAGGATTGATTTACTTACTTCGAATTCTTTCACTTCAATATATTCCCAGATATTGATAGTTTTTGTCATGGAATGAATTCGATAAAAGTGAATCTAATTCCTCAATAACAAAATATGTTTTACCAGATGTAAAATTTCAATTATTTTTCTGTGAAATTCTATTTGAAATTGAAAGGAACTGAACAAGTTTTTGCAAAACCACGCCAACAAAATTTAAAAAGAAATGTATTATAAATCCATTGTTAACATTAGCTATGGTATTAATAACAAAAATATTGTGGTAGTTACTTGATTGTAAAATGACGTAAATAAATTTTAATTGGTTTTTTGTTTGTAATGCTTATATATATTAATAGAGAAATAAAAGCAATTATGAATAGTAAAAAGTTGTAAAGTTCTGAGCTTAAAATTTGGAGGCAGGGTCAACAAGCAATTAGAAAAACTGCTCTGCTATATTTATATATATATTTTAAATATTTTATAAAAAAATAGATTTTTAATTTTCAAAAATTCATGGGTTGAAGAAGGGTAATGAGTGTAAGGACGTTTCCGTTTTGAACGCGCCCCTATACACTGAACTATTTTTTATCACCCTTATTTTGCCGCAAAATTTTTTAAAATATTCTCCTAATATCCTGTCTCAAAATATTGTAAATTTGGGATATGTTAAGGTCGCAGATATGTGATTTTATTGCAGTATATTTTTGAACTGTGACTTAGCCATTTACTTTTATTGACTATTGTTTCAAAACATCACAGAATTTTTTTTATTATATACCTAGGTGTCTAATATACTTTTTTTTATTTTCAGCGTCCTGAAATCCATCCCTACTCGACATATCGTAAGTAACCAAATTTTGATTACCATACAACAAAAATGTTTATTATATTTAATGGTTTCGTCATAGTATTATAATATAATGCGGCTGTGTTGTCATTCCGTACATGATCTAATCTAGAATTTGCTTTCACCCAACAAAAGGTTTCCATCAAACGTGTGGGTTCAACTCTCGTACTATTAAATATATTTTGTTTACGGTAACCTACTTTAAAATTCCGCTAATATGATTCTATTGGAATTACCTTTATAATAACAATATTTTTTTTAAATATGATTCATATCAATGTAAGTTGTATATCAATATTAATATGAGTTAAGTACGTTAGGCTGGCATTATCCGATAATACGATGATCCGAAATGTACCCCCAGAAAATTAAAATGTCATTTGGTTTTCAACTTTCATACGATATCGTACAGAGTTAAAATATTTTCTATATCTTCCATATGTCGGATAAATCTTAACCTCACTTTTTTGTACTTTCTGACATCGTGTCTTCGAATAACACCAGCCTAGTCAGTAACTAATTATAAAAACTAACGCAAAAGTCTTAAGATTTCTGTCCAAGTTCAAGCTCGCTTAAATTTAACTGAAATTAAATTAATTATTTAAATTTGATTGCTCTAAATACAATTTTTTTCATATAATCCCATCAAATCTGAACAGAGTTGATGTAATTTTAATGAGAAACGCATCCAATGTTCAAAGTAGAACCATAAATAGTGAATTTTATGTTGTTGTTGATAGCACAAATTTATTTTTAATCGCACTTTTAGCAGATGATTGCTTGTAATACTCCAATACGTGCCAGTAACCCAAATCCAAAACTGGTTTTCGATTAAAAAATATCATGGCGTTTTGTAACATCTTTACCTACGCAACAAGAAGATCCGACTATAATAACACCCGTACAAACTTACGAGGTGTCGGGAAAATATATCGAGATCTTTATTTCTACCCAAACTTCACTACCTTTTCAATAACTTTTTTTTAAAGGAGCCGTCCCTTCGCCGGCATCACCTCAGCCTCTTGGACTTACTGTGGATCCTCCTAGTGTTCTGACTACAGCCTATTCAGCCAATCCGTTCCCTGTATTAGCTCATACAGGTTCTTTACTGGTTGGTTATAGAAGTCTTCTAGAGTCATTTGGGGTCTTCCATATAGTTTCCGCCTCCTGTGGTCCAGCGTCTCACAGTTGCATAATATGTGCAGAGCTGTTTCGGTGTCCTTTTTGCATCTTCTGCATGTAAAGTCTCCGTTTTATAGCCCTATTTTGTTCAGGTGCTCCTTTGTGGGAAAGTGTCCCGTAAGAAGCCCCGTTATGGTGCGTAGTTTGTTCCTGCTCATTGAGAGCAGTTCTTTCGCTACTTTTTCTGATGGTTCTTTTATAAATTTCTTCTCATGTGTTTGCCTGGGCGTCTTCTTCCAGTGTTTTTTGTGTTGTTCTTTTACCCACCATTTTAACCATGACCTAGTGGAGCATCGGGGGATGCCCACAGATGGTTCGAGTCCGTTCATCAGGGTTGACGATCCTGCTCCTGCCAGTTCGTCAGCTTTTTCATTGCCAGCGATTCCTTTGTGACCTGGGACCCACTCCAGTGTTACATTGTTCCGAGTCGCCAGTCTTCTAAGTTCTTCGCCGCATTCCCCCACCAGCCGAGATGTTACCTTAGAGTTCTGAAGTGCTTTAAGGGCAGCTTGACTGTCACTTTAGATCCTGATCTGCCTGTTGCTGTAGGCTCTCATGTTATTTGCCGTTGCACATTCAAGTACTGCATAGACCTCTGCTTGAAATACCGAGGCATATTTACCAAGCGAGACGATTCCTTCATATTTGCTCGACTTGCTGTATATACCCGCTCCGGTACCGAGCTCATTCCTTGATCCGCCTGTGTACCAGATTAGTTCATTCGCTCTGTCTGCTGAGTGGTGGTGCGTCCTCTTCCTCAAGCTCCTTTCGATCTTTGATGACAATCTCGAAGTTCTTGCGAAAGATATATCTGGCGGTCATGTGGTCTGTTTGCGTGCCTTATTTCTGTGTGTCCTCTCCCATGTGCCAGGTCATGGTCTGATGCTTTTTCCAGTCGGCTTAGAGCTGCCCTTGCTTCGCACATTATGACACAATGTAGCGGAGGAAGGTCTAGCATTGTTTCCAGCGCCGCTGTAGGAGTAGTACTCATTGCCCCTGTAATACCTATGCATGCAAGTCTTTGGACCTTGCTTAGTTTTAGCATCGCAGAGGTTTGTCTAATCTTTGGCCACCAGACCAGAGATGCATAACTTATATAATATTATATTTTCTGATGTGTTCAATATTTTTATTCTAAATCAATCAAGCAATTTAAAGTGCATTAAAACTGTTGGAATTTCTTGAAATAAAATTCAACCATGACTAACTCGTAGTAGACTGTTTCCCACAAGAACCGTAGTAACAATGGCTGGAAAAAATCCCCGACAACAAAGACTACTACCATTACATAATCACTGTAATACTGATTAAAAAATGCTATTGTTAATTGTTATTAATAAAAATAAAAGTGTTGTAATGATTAATAACATAATCGCATTGAAATTTTCACGATCCCAATATTTTTTATATTGTTAAAAATGTATAAACAAGGCAGATTTCATGCTTTAAGCAAAAGTTTGGATAATGAGAGACTTATTGGACCTAACAAATATTTGTGTAAGTTAAAGAGAAATGGTAGACGGGTCAAAGAAAAGTAAAATAGGAAATACCTAACATTATCACGTAAAATGTATTTAGGAATTCCTAAATCCGATTTGGGTATTACCCAAGTTTAGGAAATGGTTGGTGAAACCGGGTATATAATATACGTGTATGAAAAATAAATGTTTACAATATAGTCTTTGTTTTTATCGATGATAAGTACCCTGCATTGGACACTAAAAATATCGATAGATACGCCACAGAAACCACTAATTCTGAATAATAAATTTTTGTTGATAAACAAAAATAGATAATAATATTAACGCATTTGTACAGTGACTCATTCCCCTGGCTGTGGGAGCTATCATATTACCTACTTCAACTTAATTAGTATTTTTTGGAATCATTTTATTCTGGGTTCGGGAAAACGATATATGAAATTTAAGCATGTTTCTGGGGATTATTAGGAGAGTTATTAACTTATTTATTAATACTATGAATTTCTGTCTATAATTTCTGAGCAATTGCAAAATTATTGGTGTTAAGAAAAATTTTAGCGGTAAATTCCCATAACTCTAAATAATTTGAATGGGATGTGGAGGATGACAATATCAGATGGTGAATAGGTCCTATAGAGCACATTACAAAGGACATATTGGAAGAAAAAAAGTATTTTATTTTTATAAAATGGTCGGACAAAATTTCCTTAACGTGTATTTACTTATTTATCCATTTTAAATATTGCAGAGGGTGAATTTGTATAATTGTAAAAAACGAAATATAATTTGCTATTACAAACACATCCACGGCCATCTATGAATGTTGAAAATTCATCCACGACCATCCAGGAATGTTAAGTAGGTTCTAGTGAACTCGTGGTTGCTTTCACACTATGTCCTTTCTTTTGAATTGATTCTATTTAAGACTAGCTTTGGTCGCTGCTACTTAATCTTTCCACGTGCCCTTACCATCTTATTATTTGTACCTTAAGAACTGCTACTATATTGGGTACTTTATATAGTTTCGTTACTTCTTGGTCTGTGCGTCTTCTCCATCCCTCCTTGGTTCTTATTTCACCATAGATAGCTAGCAGACTAATCCGTTTTGCCATATTTTTATCTCTCCTTCCTGTGTTTTATTTAAAATCCAGAACTCTCAGACATATGCTGCTGTAAGACACCACGTGAAAAAAACACGGTTGGTTGGTTGTTAAACAGACCAAAACAGGCCGGGTTAGTGAGCCCCAACACTGCAGCCGTTGGCTTATTGTATTGTCCTGTCTGTCTGCTAGTCCGTGAGAAGATTTGTGACCTTGATGAGATCTAGAAGTCTCTTCACAGTATCTCTTTTGGTGAGGTTGTATATAGGGTCATCCGGCCCTATCTGTCTATACCTCCACCAACGTAGAGCCTCACATTCGAAAATTATATGGGTGGCTGTTTCGTCCTCCTCACCACAAAATCTACATGTAGGTTCTTCTTGGAAGATCCCCATTGTGTGAAGGTGCTTTCTCAGGCCGCAGTGTCCGGTTATAAGGCCGGTTACCAGCCTGATATCTCTCCTATTTAACTTCAGGATTTCTTCAGTAAGTTTTGGTATGGGTTGTTTAACCATCAGTTTACTGTGTTTGAGCTTCGGAATTGTTTGCCAGTATTTGAGGTGTTTAATGTGGTTCTTACCGAAGCCTTTGTTACACCGGTTGCCGGTTCAGGGCCGGTGTAGCCGGTTGCCGATCCTTCTCGTGCTAGGGCGTCTACTTTTTCGTTCCCTTCAATACCCTTGTGACCTGGCACCCATTTCAGGGTTACCTTATTTGTGGCACTGAGTTTTTTAAGGTTTTCTAAGCACTCCCAGACAAGTTTGGATTTTATTGTACTACTATTAAGTGCTTTGATTGACGCTTGACTGTCTGAGCAGATAAGAATGTTTTTACCGCTGTATCCCTTCCTTATGTTTTCTCTCAGACTTGAGTCAATTGCGTAGATTTCTGCTTGGAATAAAGTGGTATTTACTCCCAGTGAATGACTAATGTCACATCTGGGGGATTGACCGTATATTCCAGCACCATCTTACGGTGGTGTGGAACCACCTTTTTTTTGGTTAAATCTTCCAAAAAAATATCATGGTAGTCAGATAGTAAGAGTATAATATTTTTTGAAGAATTACTCTAAACAATACAAATGTTGCCAACCACAAGCCCAAACCTTCCAAGTTAAGAATGTCAAACTCCACGATACAAAAAAGTTCCTTTGTGAAATAAATATAGTACCATATTTCTACCAGATTTGTTCAGTAGTTAAACAATTGTAATGTTTAAAATTGTTTGAAAATCTCATTCATATTTCATTGTTCCTAATTTTTCTAGTCGATAAGAACATAAAAATGTACAAAATGAACTGAAACCGTAGATTAAATCGTGCTTTTGTTACCGTTTCCAATTATTGTTTACAATCAGTAATATTATATATCTTTGTTGTATTTCTGGAGTTCTTAAATACTATTGTTTGAAATGCTTGTTAATGTTATGTAGAACAGGTAATGAAAATAATATATGTTTTTCCTTCGTTAAAATATCTCGATAGAACCTATAAAACAAGCCCAAATTTTTTTCGTGTTTTATATAAAAAGAAGTTATGCGAAAAATTCTTATAGAAAATGGCGACAAATTTTTAGAAAATTTGATATAGGGTAGTTCTCTACACGTGGAAAAAAAAGTGTCCATAACCGCAAGGTTCTGAAACTGCTGGCCCTGAACCAACTTTTGGGATATCAAAAACTGCAGCACGAGGGTGTACATCTCGGTGAAGGACGGACTTGTGGTACCGTACTAATCAATCAATCAATCAACCCCAAGGTCCCATCTCAAGTAGTTTCAGACATACAACACCCCAAAGTTGAACTTTTATATATATTTTATATATAATAGGGCCAGGTGGTGCAGTGCACCAGGGCCCCGGAGCTCAAGGGGCCCTCTAACCTCAGCTTTGAAAAAAAAATAATGAAATAAAATAACCTTTCCTATACCTATAACAATTCACTAAACTCACTCAACCAAGAAATAGATATTATAAATATTTTTTTAAAACAAAATTCACACCCGACACTGAATATAACACCCTCAAGACAATAAAAGTTTTTATGAGAAAGTGGTCAAAGTGAGTATACTTCGGTTATTTCGTTATATTACGATAAATACTGTAGTTGATGATTGGATTGTTTGGAAGTCTTGAGTGCACCTACGTTGCACCAGGGCCCTTGTCCCCCCTAGCTACGCCACTGTTTAATACATGATTGCTATGGACACTTTTGTTCTAGGTGTTGAGAACTACCACCATATGACATAAATTTAGTATCTTTATATATGATGAATATTTATAGAAATTGCTTCTACGAACGATTATATTTGTTTTACGTTTAATAATAAAAAATTGAATTTACATAAAATTAATTACATACACTGAAAAAAATCATATAAAAGTTATAGGCGTCAATAAAAAGTAATATAAAACTGGTACCTAGGTGAAAAATATCGCACAATGTTTATAATTTTTTACCAATGGTAATCTAGACTTTTGTTATATTAAATATAATATTATAAACCTAGTCCTGAAGAAAACTACGGAGAGCTTAAACATAATTATTACCAAAAAGATATTTTTATTTATGGACTGATAACTGAAAAGAAACTCAAACAATTAAGATAACGTAGGATTTCTTATAGGCTGAGGTAGTTAAGATTTATGGAGATTATATTGGAGAACAATATAAGCCTTTAGTTTTATGATTTTTACCAAGTTTTCAAGTCGTGTGTAAATGAAGTTATTTTGACAAACTTTCCATCGTATTCTGTTTAAGATTCTACATCACAAATACATAAAACTCTTAGTTTTTTGGCATCAGCATCTTGCGTATTTAGATTAATATGATAAGCACTATCCAAATTAAAAAAGACCTTTAAAACTTAGAATTCTGGAAAAATTATTGGAAAAAAGGCTCCTGACAGCATCTCTACCACCAACTTAATAAAAAGAGAAGCAACGATCATTTGAATTAGGAAGGATCTGAATCTGTAACAGAGGCAGTCGACTATTTTCTACTTTGCAAGTACTAATTTCTTCTCACATCGTTGAGAGTTCTCGGTGCAGCGTACAAATTTGAGAGTTACGATTCTTTTTCAAACTCGTTGGTCTGATCGACATGATGCATGTTACGCATTAGAAAAGGAATAGTCTGGAATAATTTATGCACTGGAATTAATTGCCGAGAGCAGAAATGAGAAACCGACTACGCGATCTGAAGCTACAGGATTGCAGTGAAAATTACAGCCTAGGGCGGCAGGATGTCTAAATCCGCCACTGAGAACCTTACTTCAAATCCTTGTATCACCCCTCATTTGATTAATCTTAAACTGTTCTTCACCTTTTATTATGAATGAGTCATTTTCCATGCCGTATGTTTATATTGGACAAACAACAATTTATCTACAAATATGTCTCTACCAACATTATGTTTATTAAAATAGTTTTCATTTTTATTATTAAAATATGTTTACTGTATCGTAAAAAAGTAAAAACAAATAAATATCGGTAACTTAGTAACGATATACCAAGTTTTATTAATGATTCCAATACAAAAAATCAATACTTTTATCTGGAATTAAAAAATTTATATATATTTAAATATTGCTGGTGGTAAAGGTCACGTCAAAGATACATTTCTAGGAATTCACTTGAAGACATTAAATTACATTAAAAGAAAAACTTACCATGTTTAAAATCCGTTAAGGACAAGATCTAACCATAAAAATAAAACTTGAAGGTAATCAACTTCTTTCACTTGTGTTAATTTCACTATATAAAACAATAAAAAAGATAAAAACTACGAGTATAATATTTATATCACTACTGTAAGTCGTGCTTAATAAACGAGAACCCAAATTTTAAAAATAATAATAATCACACAAAACTGTGTCAGTTCGTTGTGCGCGCTGCACTCTGTCGACTAACGTGGTTCTACCTGCGAACCAATCAACTCAACAACTGATTTCCATGGGTACCTATGAGTCAGGTTTTGTGATACTGCCGGAGTATATGAAGTAGTGGAATTGTTTTGTTTCCACTGGTGGTTGCCTAGAGACGTCATTGACGATCTAGCTATTTACTGTTGGTTACAGAAACCACGCACGTAACAAGAACAATGCGCTTTATCTTTTGGTGGGTTCGAAATGGTTTTTTTCTTTGTTTTTGTTGTCAAATGTATCGTGATCAATATTATGAGGTGACTGTTAATTAAAAATTGTTTGTTAACCAGTATTTACTATGAATAAATGTAAATGATATTGAAATAAATTATTTTGGTATATATACCATATATATACCATATACCTTAGTTTTAATAATATATCCCTCATCAATGTTTGATGATTACCATCCGCCTAGCCTTGGCTTTTGACAGATTGAAATATATAATTTTAACAGTTTATTCCTTATTAATATTTGAAGGGCGATGGTGGAGATTATTCCAAGTAAGGTTGACATCAATAAAAATGAACACCTTTTTTGTCCAAGTAAACTACATAAGCTGTAATTGACTGAACACTTTGGGGGTCTTCCATCATAAGAATTTTCGTAAACCAGTTTTGCGTCCATTTAAATATGTTGTATAATATTTTGCATCTACCGCACTCCACTATGACTATACGAATTCGGCAAATAATTATCATCTTCAGTATAGCTATTCTGTGAGTGAAAGAGAATAACAGACAGACAAATGTCTAAAGAAGTGGTTGTTTCGTGGAGGAGAAGTATGCTGTTCTCTCTTGGACATTTATAATTTTATGTATAGTGCTCAGGCATAAGGTGTACACTATTTGAAGAATAGGTTGAATAGCAGTATCAGTTTCTGCTCTTGAAATACTGTGAATGTCATTTCGTATTATCTCGATCATATTGTCTCGAGTAGTTGGTCTAGTTTCAAAAACAAGCAGTTTAATCCCCCGGAGATAAAATGCTAAAACTAAAACAGTCAAGTTTGGTAATTAGGCTGGACAAAAAATTGGCTGCCACGTCCCATCCATCTATCATAGTATGCATTATCTAAAAATTCTTCAACATCTCTGGAATAATTAGACGCCCATTGAGCCTACAAATTAATTGACGTATATCTTGTAGATCTAGAAGAAGATACGATTCACGTACTACCCCTTATAGGACTAAACTGTGAATATACAAATTCAAGGCAATTTCTATAGGTTTTCGTCGATGCCACTTTAGTTATAAAACATTTATCCGCAGCTGTACTATAAAACATTATCTGATATGAAGGAAATTATTTAGTTAAAAATCAACATGTAAAAGAAAAATTGACAACTTTGTTGGTGGCTACTTCTAGAAATAATCGAAACGTGTATGGACCGCTTTAATCGAACGTTTTATTCTGAATATTTTGGAGCTCATCTTATCTGCAATAATATAATGATTCTGTAATCTGTAAAGTGGATAAGATTGCCGGAAATCACTAATTTGAATTTAAATAGATGAACGCGTGTTATATTATGACGTTTTATATTTGCTTTTATATTCATAATAGTAAGGTAAATGCCCCCCCACACAGTTTTAGATTTTAATATTTCCGTAAAATTAGTTTGTGATGTATTAAACATTGATAAAATTCATACTTCAGGACGTCCTTTTTTGTTATTATAATTTTTATACCTACAAATTATCAGAAATTTATATACTTTGACGTAAAAGATATACTGTAGCTATCTAATCGTATATTCCCTTTAAGTTATGTTGCGGAGCTAAACTCTGAAAGGTATTATGTCTACTTATCAAACATAATTCTATATTCTATTTGTATTTTAACCCATCAGTCCATCCTTAACCGTATCGTCCAAATATATAATTGGCCGTTTTTCTTCTCTACACTTAGTTACTTGTTCCAAGTATGTATACCGCATATCCACTATTCTTCTGCTTTGCATTACTGTTTGACGTTTATTAATCATTTTGAATTTGAATCCCAATTTTTTAATCCAGTTTTCAATGGTTTTCTTATAGCAATTTACATTACGACCGGCATTTGTCAACTTATTTCTTATTATTTCAATCATAGGTAACTTATTACTTTTGTAGCAGTCATATACGGTGGTTTTTAATAATTTTATCAAAGATTTGACCAATCCCTTGCGTTCATAAGGCCCATTCTTGGCTATTTCACGTGTATTTGACAGGGGAACTTCTGTTAAATCAGATACCTACTACTAGCATTAATTCTGTTTTCTCATTGAAACCAAACTTTTCTCGTAGATTCTTATACACATTGAAACATATTTTCTGTGCTTCCAAATTTAAATGTCGTCGAATCCTGTTTTCATTACTTTCACTTTTACTAAAATTTTCGTCGTTATTACACACAATATTTTGGACCGAACTCGATATTTCCCAAGGACGCCACATGATCAGTATATAATTTTTAACTAAAACATAATTGCTAATAAATATATGTATACTTACTTACATACACACTTTCTTGATGTCAGACCACCAACTAAACAGAACACCTGCAACCCTCTCTCAAAAATAGTTATAGTTCAGTCAAACTATTAAAGGCATTAAACAGTTTCGTATATTAATCGCATTCATTAACAAACTAGTTTATTAAATAACTATTAACGATTATTAGTTGAAATTATAACATTAAATAAATTTATCGTCAACTAAGTAAGCATTTTAAATAATAATAATATTGACTGGGCTATGACGGTATACTCTTAGAGTCAAACAAAAAGCCTTAACTTTAAGTTCGCACCATATTTAAGTTCGCACCATATCTTTTACGTCAACACTATATGATGTTTTTGTATTTTGATTTGGTCTAATGTTGTTCGGAGTGGACATACACAGTATAGACACACATACAGTAGGTTTTTTTTGGTTTGAAATTCATATTTTGATTAGGTTATTTGGGATCTAATTTTATTTAACCAAATTTCAAATCTTCGAGATGTTTATTTATCACAGTAGGTACTGAATATTTAAATCAATATTTAGAGATGGAAATCAATTGTCTGTGTTTGAATATTTATAGTATTGCAAATACTCTTGTTATTAGGTACTCACGTAGGAAACTATCTTATTTTGATAAAAAAAACTGAACGTTATTTATACAGGATGTTTCATTTAGAATAGTCCATATAGTAATCTCCTTACAAGGTTTTTTTTTCATGAAATTATTTTCGCCCATCGTTTTGACGACATCCAATGGTTTTTGTTCATACTTCAGGCAAGGATTTACATATACTGGTATATTTTTTGCAGTCATTTTCACTTCCGCCTTAACTTGCAGAGCAAAAGGCGGAAGATTGAGATTCACCGGTTACTACTATGAACAATTCATGATGATAAACCCTGTATAGGAGAATTTTAAGTTTGAGATCGCTTTATTTCTTTCTAAATCTCAGCTTCTTCCAGAAAATATAGGTCACCCAGTGTAAGCTACTACGAGTTAACTATATACAGATTGCGTAAATTACATCGGAACCGTCCGGATTACACAAGTACGATAGAAAAACAGCTGAAAGAGAGAGAAAGAATAATTATGCGCGGTCATTAAGGCGTGTACTTTGTTTCACCTCAGGGGTATTTCCCGAGACTGGCCGAATGCTCATTGCCCCCTATTTTAACCGCTGTTGCCAGAAGCTCAGATTAATTTGTACAAATGATATTTTTGTCTCGTTATCGTTGACTTTTTTTCGAGGGTGAAAATACAGCACGTTTGTGCCAGCATTACGCCAAATAATCTTAGAGATATGAGATTAAATCTTTATCACAGATTTGGTTATTGTCTGGCACAGGAAGGTGGTTTATTTGCGAGCACTTAATTCGTTAAAATTATGTTTACCTTTAGAATGGATTTTTATTTTTATTTTTTCAGGAAGTTTATATTTTATGTTTAGAAAAGGTGTAGGTACCTACCTACTTATTTTATTTTTTCAATATAATTTATTAATAGAAGGGATTTTTAGTTTATTAATTATGGTTCTCTCAAGAAATGCTGTTTTATTTTCAAGTTACAATGGCTAAAATAATATACTATTCTAGTTAGAAATTGTCAACTTGGTCTGAAATGATCATGTTGACAAAAATGAATTTTAAGATGTACAGGCTACGTAATAACGATTGTATTTTTTATTTCTTTAACACCCTCACTCCTTCCATGCTGGGAGCATACTGAATACCACCGTTATACCACCAACTAGTGAATTCTCTCTGTAAAGGACCATTCGGCCAGTCTCGGGAAATAAGTATACGCCCCTAAGATGAAACAAAGTGATGACCGCGCACAATTATTCTTTCTCTCTCTTTCATATATCCTTGTCGTACTTGTGTAATCCGAGGCGAGGGTTCCGATGTAATTTACGCAATCTGTATATCTAGAGCTGGCATTTTTTGAAATATTCAAATATCTTGCAAAAACGCTTGAAACTTGTTTCATTCTTCATTTGTCGAAACACCTCAATTTGTTAGTTGTTTTATTTTTTATAACTTTATTTAATACAATAATTAATTGCAACCTTGAAAAAATCCGTACACAGAACAAATGAATAGTTTTGTTTGGTTTATCCGAAAGGCAATGAGTACATAGAAACCGGTGTTATATAACAATTAATTAATTGATTTATTTATTTTTCATAATACGAATATTTTAACCTTCATAGAATGGCTGTCAGGGGTGGAACCAATTTAAACTTCTTAAAAAAATCAAATGTATTCGATATTTACCTTTATCAGAACACTACTTCAACAAATATTTAATTAAATATGAATAAATTTAACAATAAGAAAAATAAATTTTAGTTTGGTGTGATTCGATCCAACACACTTACAACTGCTATTATATTTAAGTGTGTTGCGTTGGCAAACATGTCCAGCAGAATAATAATATATATAAAGTTAATACAAAATTAATAGGTATCAACGCCATCAAGTTTACATTGCGTAATAGCTACGTAATATGTGGAAAATACGATAATATCAAGCAGTAAAACATTCGAGAGAGATGACGTGACAAGATTCTTGTAGTGTCTTTGTTCATTTGCGTCATATATTTCTTCCATCTCATGTGCCTAAACGTGATGCTTCCTGCTCTCGTCCATAGAGGCGATTCAAGATTGTGATCCACAAATCTAATATTAATTTTTTCTCATAAATTATTGTTAATATGAATGCATTATTGTTATTTTTTAGATCGTAGTTGCATTTTATCATTGAAAAACAATATTAAAATTTAGGAAACTGTAAAATTTTATGTAGCTACTACACTGAATTGAGTATAAACAGTATAAATTAAACGTTTACAGAGCAGTATCACTGATGGATTTTAGGCCTAGCTAGGGCGGCATAATTTGAAGGGCGGCATTTTAAAAAATGGTTTTATAAAACGAATTTTTATAGAAGAAATTATTTATAATTCAATGCCCATTCTTTAAATTTAGTTGAATCTGTAACAGTCGATTATTTTCTGCTTTGCAAGTACTAATTTCTTCTCATATCGTTGGGAGTTCTAGGAGCGCAGCGTACAAATTTGAGAGTTACGTTTATTTCTTAAACTCGTTGGTCTGCTCGACATGTTACGCATTAGAAAAGTAGGAGTCTGGAATAATTTATGCACTGGAATTCATTGCCCAGAGCAGAAATGAGAAACGCGATCTGAAGCTACAGGATTGCAGCGAAAATTACAGCGTTTAGAAACAGCAATTCTAGTAATTATTTGGAATGTAATTTTAGATTGTTCCGATACCGCTAGTAAGAAGCTTCCACTAAAAAGGTGGCGCATTAAACGCATTATTTATGAAATGTACCTATTATAGAATCACGGAATTACCAATCTTTTGTACCACTCCTAAGAAAATCAACCAATTTTAAAATATAGTTTATTTTTTTCAACAAAAACAGTTCATTATAAATTATATTAAAAGACACACTTGTACAAAGCCATTGTTGAACCTATTTAAACAGACTTATTACCTATCTGTTCAAATTTTTTTCATATCATTATAAGTAACTTAATACTGTCATACTTATCCGCCTAAAATATGTAATTAACGCACCGTTATCATTTCATTTGCGTAAATTCCATTTGCCGTATTACAAAAATTTATTCTAGCATTTTTTTATTAAAAGATCTAACGGCGCATGTAGAAAGAAGGTATGAGGTAGAAGCATAGGTACTTAGTTCCTGAGGAACGGCTCAGAGACTAGTAGCTCCTATTTCCCTGAGGAATTTTGGCCTTCATCTTGGGTAAATGTCCCTCTTCTATCCAATAATTTCCTACGTGCTGTGCAATTCGCAAGTATGTGGATGAAGGTTTTTTTTTCCATGCCACAGAATTTACATTCTTCTTCCTCCACTATTTTGAGCTATTTCAGGAGCCCGTTCAGCCGGCATTGTCTCATTAGGATCCCTATTAAAACTCTTAGTGCAGTTTTACTTTGACTTATGCATTCATTTGATCTCAACGGGTTGTAGCCAACCATCAGAATCTTTGATTGTCAGATCTTCTATTTTCTTCGGCTTTGCCTATTTCTTCCAATAATACATTGTGGGGTTTTTTCCCAAGCTTTCCGAGAGTTTAGTTCCTATCCCATCTCCTTCTATTGCTTTTGAGCCATCAGTGTACCATTGAATGGCATTCTTTCCAAGTCTGGTAGTGGTATTTGGATCCCATTCCTTCTTGTTGCTCAATTCCGTAACGAATTTCTTTGAAAAATTATAGTTTTTCATCATATCATCTTGTGGCATGACCCAGGTTTTTTTATTCCTAAGAAGTAAGGAGGTGGATTTTTTTTTAATGATTCCCTCTAGGTACTTAGTCTGTATCTCGTTCTTTCTGAAACATTTTCCACCACCATATGTAGTGTTGTGAGGTTGAGAATCACTTCCATGGCTGCCGTTGGTCATATTCTCATTGACCCTGTAATGTATACAGTATGTCTGAAAAAGTTGGCAACATATGGGAAACTTTTTTATTGTAAGTTTTACGAAAAAAAGTTATACTTTATGAAAATCTCTGCTTTCGAAAATAATAATACTCAGGTATTTACTTTTGACATTAGAGGTACAGGGTACAAATTGCAAAAGATTAATAGGAATATTTAGACCACTTAGATTTCAACTTAAATTTAAAGTTTTAGATATTGTAAAAAATAAAGGTACTTTGTTCTTGTATCAAATTTATATTTTTTGACAAACCTCGTACTTATACGATTCGAAAAATTGACATCTGACATTTGCCTCTTACTTTATGGGCCATGCAGAACTTTTTATAAAGAATAACTTTTTTTGTAACATTACAAATAAAAAAAGTTTCCCAACAAAGTTGCCAACTTTTTCAGGCATACTGTATATATAGTCTTTGAATTTTGGAGAGGTTTTCTCTCATCGTCCTTAGACTAGTTCTGCTACGTACTTCACGAATGGCTCCATAAGTGATAATTGGTCTCACTATGGCAGTGTACATCCGGCTCAGGATTTTTGGGTTACAACCTCAATTTCTCCCGGCAAGATTCTTGCACAACATTAGAGCCATTTTAGAAAAATAGGTAACCAGAAAGTATAATTAATATGGCGCTATCTACAAGTTAGTGAAATATAAGGAGTCTCTTAAGGCTCCGTATATTTATATATACATCTTATTATAATTATTTCCCCCACAGTTTTAAACTAACCCCAGTAGAGAGTAAAATTATTTATATTTTGATTCGATATATTGCATTATTTTTCGGTCGAGCTGAGTAATTCCAATATAATTTGTAATAAAAACCGATTGGGCAACTGCAATAAATAAATTTTGTAATGTTCAGAAACTTCAGTACACACCAGATGGACATAAAAAATGTTTTCTAAATATTAATAAAACCAATCGAGTATGAAATTCCAATTTTGCTGCATACAACATAACGATGCGTAATAAAAATAATAAAATATAAATTCGTTGCGGCATGAAAAATGCAACCGAAGAAATAAATTGCATTTTATTTCTCGATAACTGTTTGGAATGAGGAAAAAAGAAGAATCTGCATAAAATCACGTTGTTAAAAAAACCATAATCGTCGAACTGTTAAAGTAACTATATCGGGAAGTACGCAACAGTTACATAATGATGTTTAACGTGCTTCACGATTGATCTGAATTCTTAAATTTTCGTGTTTTTCACGTGTCTTTTTGTAGAATAAAAATAAGTTAATTCTAGTGCTCATTGGGAAATTGCAGTTTTAAGTTCCGATTTTTAAATATATGATCCAAAAAGTAAATGAATTTCAAAATTTAACTCCAAGAGCTCATCCATATCTCAAATGTGGTTATAATCCAATCAAATGGGATCAATATAACTCCAAGTCAAACCACAATGTCATTTATTTGCTCCCAGTAGGACCAACCTATAAAGATAGGTAACGATATTAATAAGTCTAAGTACCATATTTCTATCTTTATAGCCTGATAATGTATCCTGAAAGCGCCATAACTTTCCATAATAATTTAATAATCTAAATCGTTAACCCTTTATAATTTCGCCAACCACGTGCCTTAGACCGATGTTGTACATCTCCAAGCCCCCACGGGGAGGCGCGCGGGTCCTCCGCGGATACGCCCCGACATCTCTGCCAACCCCCAGTACCGCCTTTGAGGATTTTACTAGAGCAGGACTACAGAAGATTAAAGGACAACTACGATGCGGTAAATTCCGGCTGGTGAAGAGGTATTGAAACGACGGATGGAGTTTAGAGTAGGATTTTTTCCGACAGTGGTAATATACATAGAGTTATAGTATGTTGTTACTAATTATCACTAAAGTATATTTATTTATAATATTTAAAAGACGATAAGAGAAAGAAGAAGAAGAAGAAGCCAGTGTGGTGTAGTCGAATCTATTTCCGCGACAAACCCCGCTGGCACTAATGCTGCTTTGTGCCGCCGTCCTAGTCAAGTTTGGTGAAGCCCCGCTTTGACAGGACATAGCAAAGAACTGCTTAAAGTATTGCATACATGGTAACATTGCGAAAATCTAATGACTTTTCGGTTTTGGCTCTATCCTTAATCAGTGACGGTCATTTCCAGCACCATTTTGTTAAATGTATCTCACTTCCGACTAAACGCACAGTACGAAGTCAAACAAAAGTTTTTTAGGTAAAATCAGCTTTCAACTACGATCAAGATGGGCAAACGCTAACTTGATATTAACAGCTTCTCAACTATGTGAGGCTGGTCTCTGTAAGATTACTTTATCTCAAGAGTAAACGATGTAAGTGGACATTAATCGAACCAGAACCTGCCATTGGTAAGAAACACAATATTTGTATACTTGCACCTACACTGTGAGTAATGTTTTTAAACTGTTGACAAAATTTATCACGATCACTTTAAATATATTTATATAGCAAACATTACAAGAAGATTATTTATTACAGCGATCTGTATTGAAACGAACTTCTACAAAAATAAATTATCATAAAATAGTCGCATCAAAATGCTCGAGTCCTTTGATGGAACAGTAACACAACCGTTTTCCTTTAAAGGCATTGAATGGGAAGTATATACCCACGTTTAAAAGTGAAAGTTGGAGTTTATGCTTTCCTGATAATTGTTGCTGCAAAATTCGCTGTGTTGGCGCATTGATGTTTTTTTTTTGTCACCACAGAAACTTTTCGATGGCTACTATAACTTTGCTCGCGACTAGTTCCGTACAATTGCTCATGCGTTCTATAGTATTCACTGTTCAAAAATCTAATTTTTCGATAAGGAATTAATCGATATGAATTACAACTAGATAATATATTCAAAACTTAATAGTAAAAACTGTTTGGATTATATATTAAAGCCAGAAGTGTTTGTTGTGCAAGAAACAGTAACAAATTTTACTCCTTTATAGTATAAAACACTCAATGCAGATGTGTATTTATGGTAGCTCCTCTCAAATTTTTTTATTCTACTTTATCGTAATGTAAAGTTAATTGAGAAAATTGAGGTACTGACTTGTATAACATGAGGCCCGAATGAAGTACTATCAAAAAAAAGTACCGAGAATTAGTCAATGTAAAAAAATATGTACTTTACATCCATTTATTGTATTTAGTTCAAATTAGGCTATTTCCAAAATAATATATTTACGCCGGTGAATAAATCAATGCTCAGAACATTTTTTAAAGGCGTTTTCACGAATCGACAGCCAATTCTCTTTTATGTCTTCTATCGGCTAAAAACGGGAGACTCGGAATTGTAATTTCAGTTTTGGAAAGAAAAAAAAGTCGGCCGGAGTCATATCAGGATAATAGAATAGTTGTTCGATAAGATTTATACTGTTTTTATCCAGAAATTTGTACACAATGATATCGTGTTGCAAATTTCTCTAGTCTTCCATACAAAAATCAGTAAATTAGTTTTTATTTATCCACGGAAATATCAATTGCTTTAAAAGTCCTCGATTCCTATCGCTTTAATAGTGAAGGCAGCCAAGGTTGCCATTTGTTGTCTCCATTGCTGCTGTTTTCAAACTACCACTGCTGCTTAAATTCTAATGGTGTTCATCATTGCTTGATATCGTAAAATTCATGTTCGAGTCACAGTCGTTGGAGATACACTGTCTGAAGTAGATACAATGACATGATATCAATTATTTTACTGGGGAAATGCATACAGCAGCAACTGGTCATTAAGAGATAAGTAACACAAAGAGTAAATTAAAATATGGAGTAGGTCTTAAATCTGATCCTTGCGAGGTACACCACATTGTAATATCGCCCAAGTGATTAGGCACATCATTGACATTTTTATATTGTGTTTGTCCATGAGACCAAGATATCTTTGAACCAGGCTCTTAGCAAACTAACTTATTCCCAAACTTGTGATCCACAATACTAAAAGCCTTCTTCAGGTCTAGAGATGTTAGACCACAGAACACCTTTGTCCACCTTGTCAAAAATATTTGTGATAAGATCTGTTGCCGCAGTTGTTGTATAGCTTCTTGGCCAGAAACCATATTGCCCTTTATATTAAAAGTAAGCAAGCTCAAGGAATTGGATTAGTTGTTCAATAGCACAGATTTTAGCTATCTTGGATATGGCAGATTACAGTGATATAGGTCTATAGTTGCAAGGTGTATGTATCTTGGTCACCACTTTTGCAATTTTTATAAAGCTTGTTATGAAGGACAAATTGTTTACAAATGCCAAGTGGGTATTTGAATTCCTTGAGTCCGGTTACCGGTATTTTGTCCGTTTCACCTGTTTCCAAGTCACTTTCTTTAATTTCCAAGTAAACATATTCCTAGTTATTGAGTAGGTACTTTATGTGATAATCATGGATACTAGATAAGGAGCAAAAAACTCCATGTATGCAAATAAGAGAGAGTTCCATTTGTAACAAACGACTGGATACAGCCTATCGTAATACTTGAATATACTTCAAATTTCTATGAACCAGAAGAAAATAGAAGTATCTTGGAAATAAATACAATGGAACTCTTCACAGAGAAGTTAGTGATAACTATATATATGCTGTATAATTTGGACAGATTATCGTCCAATCTTGCCAAAGAAATTGGACATTTGATTGGTTATATGCTTTTGTTCAAAATACCTTCTGCTGTCCTTAATCAATTTTGAAACAACCAACTTTTCAAAAATGAGTCAGTAGTGGCCAAAATCCTTACGAACGCCTGCGGAACAAAATCCTTTCGACCGCCTAGGAACCGATAAAGTCGTAAGCCGACAATGGGCAATCTGATTAAGCATTTATATATTTTCTGTCTAAATGACTTATTGAAAGTTGCTGTAATGGAAGGTTTAAAAAAAACGAGCAAGTATTTTTTTAAATTTTTATTTATTATTCTCATACATATCCCATACATTAATTGCATTTTGAATATATGTATTTTTCAACATTTTTAAGCTAAAAGATATCAGAATTTTCTTGACTAGAAGCTATTTAAATACAATATTAAATTGAACTGCACATAAATGTTATAGATGGTTTTTAATTTATCAACAAAAATATAAAGTGTCAGTTTTGCTTTATACAACCAAATAAACAATGAGCTTCTCCTTCTCTATTTATTCAATCGAAAAATATGTGCGTTTAAATTTTTATTTCTATTTAAAAAATAAAACAAAACCAAAATACAAAAAAATATCAATTATTATCCATTTATATGAAAAAGTGGAATATTATTAAAAGTTGTTTTATTTAAACATTATGGGGATTCAAATTAAAATCGTAGCGTCGAAGAACTACTTTTTTGTACATTGTTGTATAACCTCAATTATCTTTTACATAAGATTTCCATTGACTGATTGTAGTTTAGACGTTGCCTTTGGTTTCTTTTCGTTTTTTTAATTATATTCGTAGTTCTAAACGTATTGTTAATTGTATTTATTATACAAATATATGTCAGCATATATGGCAGGTAATAAAATAATGTACAAAGAAATAGTTCCGTTTTATGCCACCAGATAGAGTATGGCTTATATTGAATTCTCAATATATTAGTAAAGCCGGGTTTACGCGGGTCAAATCGTGGGTAAAGTAACTTGTTTGGTTAGGTTCTGAAGAGGTTGTTACATGATTCAGTGGAAACTCAACTGTGGTTTACTAGCAAGAGAAGTCAAGTGCACACGACCAAGCATGGAAAAAATATCCAAGGAATGGTCAGTGTTTATTAACTGCTAGAACACGAGTGGATCAATCAACTACATAAACTTGTAAGTAAAGAATGAAACAAAATAGTCCGTTCGTGAGAAAATTATCTGCATTTGAATGTCTGTTTCTTGTAGTCGATCTTGAGCATATTCCAAGGTTTTAAAAGAGTCTCCAGCAGCTAAATATCGAAGAGTTACAGCTTTAGCTTCTCTCGTACTAGTGACATTTTTTTGAATGTTAGTGCTAATAAGTACTGAAAATGGTGCTTGGACATCCTCATTAGATTTCCTCACTCAAAGTGGTACAGACTTTTCTGTTACCAACAATGCATTTAAAAGATGTCCTAACAAGAGCTCCTGAAGAGCTCCTTAAAAAGCTCAAGCTAGTGGAGAAAAAAGAGGATAATTTAGGGGAACTAAGAGATGACTAAATTCAAGATGAAGATAATGACGATGAATATGGTAATACTAAGATAGATGATGCGAATTTTATCACTTAAATTGCATAATTGATAGAAATTTTTGGTGTTCAAACTCAATTTTGACAAAAAAATGGAAAAAGTAATCAAATTTTTCAATAAATGGTTAAGTCCTGATATCCTCAACTATTTAATTATAATTATATCTGAAAAAAATACCGTAACTGATTGTTTATTGGTTGTATTACGTTCCTTTTACTCAACCCGGAACTCTCTTATTTTATTTATTCCATTCCTGATGGATCCAAAACAAATATCAAAAAAACCTTTGCGAAGGCAATACTTTCATAGCACCAATCTTACATATATAGTTAACAACAGTTTATTATTATTTTTTTTTAAAGTACTTGTAGTACAAAGCTCAATTTTTTTCCGAATTAACACCCCGTTGTTTTTTTGAGTCCGGATAATACGCGATTAAAAAGTGGCCCCTAGATGTTGATGCTTCGTTCGGACTCAAATGAGGACATATTCACTACCGAGTGATGTGAAATGAAAATTATATAAGCTGAGCTAAAAAGAAAACCACTTAGTAACTAAAACCAAATAAATACGACTTAAATTACTTAAAAATCACCACACCAAATTCTGTCAAGTCTTAACTTATCATAAATTCTATTAAGCCACATGCTCATGATTCACTGGGATTTTCCTGAAATAAATGAAATGTTTTAAGAAGAGTTTTTACAGGTGACGGTTTTGACAGGTGTCTGGTGTAACCCGAAAAGCTCAATTATAGAATTTCAGGGCACAATATCTGGGAGACTGGATAAAGAGAGGAAATTTTGCCAAAACTAAAAATTTCTCCAACAAGTAGGAACAGGACTCAATGGTTAATTTAGGACCTAGTGAATGTTCATCCCAATCTTATAGTATGCATATTATTTCCTCTGCCAGTATTTTGAGCTCTCCCAGTTCTTTTTTGAACTCTGTAATCTTCTTTGCTAATCCACCTTGAATTATGATCATTTATCCTGTATCGTCCTTGACTTCCTTGGTCGCCATTGTCTATTTTTCTGTTACCAAACACTGTATTTAAGAGATGTCCTTACAAGAATGTAAAGAGCTCCTTAAAAAGCTCAAACTAGTAGAGAAGGAAGAGTGTAGATTCTGTTGAATCGAAGAAGAAAACTCCATTTACATGGTTGTGGAATATCTGGAATTACAAAGTTCCAGGGCACAATATCTGGAGAACGACTGGATAGAACTGGAAAATTTGCCCAAGCTGAAAATTTTTCCAAAAAGTAGGAACAGGACACAATATTATTCTAGGACTCAGTCCCAATCTTAAATAAATATTATTTTGTCTGCCAGTGTTTTGAGCTCTCCCAGTTCTTTTTTGAACTTCATCTTGAATTGTGATCATTTATCCTATCTCGTCCTTGACAAATGATAATATGTTGGTGGTGGAACAAATTTTAGTAACTACGGATTATCCCTGTGAACCTTGAGACTACTAAACAATACTTAGGCTTAGGCCTTAAAGATTAAACGAATAAAAATTGCTTATTAACGTGAATAAATAAAAAGCTCCTAATATCTTTACAGATAAAATTAAAATAGGATGTGTATTTTCAATAAGAGCCAATATTACTGTGGATAAAAATACAAATCAATTGTACATAATATTATGTTAATTGCATCTTACTATTGATGGAAAACTTTAATTTGTTTTACTGGGCTTAGATTATACTACAAGGGAGTCGATCGTCTTGGTTGGTCTTACCACACTAAGACCTTTGTATACCCTGCATCTTTATTTTATCTAAAAGATCTAAGCCTCTGAGAAAGCCTAGAACGTGATCAGGTTCCAGACATTTAAGGCGTTGGAGGACAATTACTCTTTAATTGCAATGTGTTGCGCCGTCGCATCTGCTTCATCTCAGAATATGTATGTTCCACTTTGCTCTTCTTACAGAGATGGTACCTGAGTGAACAGTGTCCAACGAGGATTTTTGTGATTCAAGGTTATTTTAATACTGGAACTCATAATATCATTGAAATAATCTTTGGTTCGAGAAATAATGAGCTCTTTTACCATTGAGTCGTTTTTTTTTGAAAATACACATCCCCTTTAATACCTACTAAATCTATATCTGCTTACATAGTTTCGCGAAGTCTTTGGCGTAAGATAAAAAGCGTGATTGGTACAAAAATGCAAAAAATGAGTATATTAAAAGAATAAATCGGCCTAAGTATCTATCTTTCGAAGATCCTAAACTTTTTCTTTAAATTTTTAAATGCTAACAGAAACTATATCACATATGATATAAATGGTTATGTTTACACACGTAAAGCGTTACAGAAATAATTATATAGAATTTTAGCATTAACTAAAAAAAAAAAAAAAATAAGGATAAAAAGTCCTTTGGTTGTTAAATTGGTTGTAGATTTAAATTTCTATACATGAGAAGTTTGGGAAGCTTGAAGAATAAATATTTCATCAATCTTTGTTATTAGGGTGGTTTTTATTAAAAAGTTTCTCAAATATGGAAATTCTGATTTCTTTCTTTGCCTTTACCTGAAACTGCTTAGTGTAATAAGAGCAGTTTTATCACTAGATTGTCTATTATATAATACAAGTTAATGCTAAACTAAATAATTATTTCTTTTAAAATCTAGCCGAGATGTTTAACAGCTATTTTAAAATTTTAATATCTATACTAGTTTTTCTTCACATATAATTCGACGTTCGAAAAAAAAACGTCATTTGAGTTTGTTTTTTTATTTAAACTTTGAATAATCAACATTATCCTTCTTCAGAGGAAGAATAATTTTGAATAAATATTTGAACAGAACAACATTCATAATGGTTCTAGAAATCTTGAAAAACTCCTATTAGACTCGAAAAAATTTCATTACATTCTATGCTATTATTTTATTTTGTGAAGAAGACTGCTGTAAGAGGTACTTTTTAGGGAAGAATTAGATTGTACCTTTGGCTTAAAATACCTTCGATCTGTTTGAGTTAGAAAGGGTCAATTTGTCGGTGGTGTGGATGAAGACTTTATCTTGATTATTGCTAGAAAATGATTTGTGTCTAGGAAACTGTTTAAAATTCTAGTCTATATGCGCTACATGATGTTTCATGATCTTGGAGATTGATAGTGCATCGAGATGCTGAAGGAGACAAGTCTATCTTGTATTTCGTTAGTAATTCTTCATTTGCGGCTACCCAGTAGCCTAGTATATCCGTATCATAAGTTGGGATTATGGTTACTTCTGAAAAAGATAATTATACGTTTTTACCAACTTAACAAAATGTATTTTTAGTCTATTGATTTTGGCACCCTTACTACCGTAAGAACCTTTAAGAACGTTCCCAGTTCAATCGGGTCTGGAATATCTAAAGAGTTTAGTACCTTAGATTGGATTAGAAATAGAGTGGTTCTTTGTTCTATCCCACTGCGACCTTTGCAGATCTATTGTGGTCCTCCCTATTTTTAGAGCTCGATATCTAGCTTTATTCTTTTTGCTAAACCTATTAGCCTGGATACCGCCTCTCTTGCGTAGCTCTCTGTTCTCGATTTTCCTTCTCCGAATAGGTGAAACCACACCCTTCAAACAGAGTATGTGCTCCGCGGTTTCGTCTTCTTCCTGTCAAAACCTACATAGGCTATCATCTGCTAGGCCAATTGTGTGCATATGCTTCCTCAGCCTACAATGTCCGGTCAGCATTCCCACTATCATCCTCGTCGTTTCTCGACTTTGACATAGTAGGTCGCGTGACAGTTTGGCCGAATGGCTTTTAATGAATAGTTTAGCGTGCCTTTGTCGTGGCGTTTTATGCCACCAGCGCAATGCCTGGATGTTTATCCATTGGTGGATGCTCTCCTTAGTGGGGTTTTTTGGAATTCACAGGAAGGTTCTGGCCCTATCATCACCTCAGTCGCTCCCTGCTTGGCTAGTTCATCGGCCTTTTGTTTGCCTTTTATTCCTTGGTGACCTAGCCCCCAGGCTAGTACCTTAGTTGGGCTGCCAAAAACGGTTCAAAGGAAAGCTAAACTGGAGCGATCAAAACTCTTGAGGCTTGCAGTGCATATGCATAAAGCAGGACACGGACTCAACTCAATAAAACTTTTTGATTCCTACAAAAATACAGTCGAGACTATTCGCACGTCACCATCGATATATAGCACAGAGTGCAACTTTTTTCAGAAGGATCCAATTACAAATTCCCACTTGTGACTGCAGACCAATATTTAATCTGCATCACATGATTTCTAGATTAGGTTATGTTTTGTTTGATTGTTTGACGAGTAAGTGAGCCGTTTTAAGTTTCGAAAATGTTAGAACTATAAGATTTATTCGAACAATTCTACTTTGACATAGATTGAGATTGAGCTGCAAAGTATTGTACATTTTTCAAGAAGGAATTTCATGATTATCACATATTTTGCCGAGTCGATTAAGTGATTATTCTCATGCTTAAAGGGTGCCCAACCATGGCATTGAAAGCCATACTCAATTTTCCACCTCTTGCTCTGCATGTCAAGCAGTGGCGGTCATAGGGGGGGGGGGGCCACGGGGGCCATGGCCCCCCCTAGCTCAACCGTAGTTGTTCAGAAATTTAAAATAACATTCTCGTGTAATTATCTTCATGTGTAATTAACAATTACCTAAAAAACACTTTAAAATAAAATAAGTCGAAAATACTTTTCTGATCTTTGGCACTTGGACAAAGCAGGTAGAAGACCATATATTATACAATTCACATCTTTCGCAATTAATGACGACAAACACTTATCCAGTGCTTCGTCAAGTCTTCATTTTTTTGTAAATCCATAGTATTTTATACCGTCTCTTTCGTATTGCGATTGGTATTTTTGCATGTAGCCACCGCTCAGCCCGGCATTATGGTCTTATAATTAAAGTAAAATAAAGTTAAACGTTTTAAAACAAAAAAAAACACTTAGATCAACTCTATAATAATTTTAAACACTGGCTTAGCATAAAACAATATCAATTAACGCAGAAGAATAGCAAAACCTCAGGAAAAACAAACTAAACACGTACAACTCTATCCAACAATTTCTGATTCTGATTCCAAGGTGACGTCATGCTCAGAGCGTGCACAATTTGAGTCAACCAGTCAGCATACCGTGTATTTTTACCGTGGTTCAGTCGTATCACACAATCGCCCATGGCTCTTCAATGAACTTTTTGGTCTGACCTATTCTAGGCGCCTTGTTCCACCATTCTCGAGACACCAGAATATACAAGACTCTCCGATTAAGGAGGGCCAGCTTATAAAAAAAGCACTGAGTGGTTCAAATGGACCAATTTCATAAATCATGTTGAATTTTTCATATCTGTCGCTCTAAACTTATTCTATATAACGATTGCCACAAAGTAGATATTCTACGTCCAGAAGCTCTTAGAGCATAATCCCGGACTGAAAGTGGCACTGAAATCCCATCAATACATATCAATACGCCAAAACCGTCTGCTTGTGATGTCCCTTCTAATCGCAAACCAGAATGGTTGATTATATCATAGATAATAGATTTACCAACCCCTCTTAAACTCTTAAAGAAAAGTAATTCAATGTTTGTCAGGACATATAGCCCGAGAAGTAGTAGTTTCTTCTTAGTTGAACGGTTATTGTTTAGTTACAAGTCATTAAAAATAACATTCTTACCTAATTCTTTATCCTCCCATGTTTGTTTAGCTTCTAACAAAGCGTTAAAGACTTCTTTACTAGGCTCAATACCAGAGAATACATAATACCGTGCTCTGACTTTTCTAAAGAAATCGACGTAAGCGTAGTAGGCGTTTCCGTGATGAGGTACGTAAGTAAGGTCCACGTAAACAGGATTGACCTTTTTGTTTTTGTTGTACTTAGATGGCGATTCCGATCGCTTTTTGTCGTCGTTTAGTTTATTTTTTGCCGTTACGTTAGCGGGTAGTTTTCTTTCTTTCTTCGGAGTACCTTTGTTGTCATTTGGTGCGGCTGGACTGGGTAAACCCAAAGGTTTTCCTGAAAATAAAATCGATTTGATTTTATACGAATTTGAAAAAATTAAATCTTTAATAGTTACCCCATGAATGGATTGGATCTGTATTATCATCATCACCGGGTAAGTTTCCATAGAAACTGGTTGTCATCATATTCATCCTTTCGGAACTACTTGGTAGGAAATGCTGATCTTCTCTAACTCCACTAGATTGTCGATAATTTGATATCGAATACTTTGCTTTAGTTATTTCGTAAAGGTAAGTTGGTGCTGGCAACTCCAAAGGTTTCCCCCAGGATTCTATAGGATCCTTCTCTTGTGTACTTGAAGATTTTTCTCCACTCTTTTTACTATCAGTCTTATCAACAGGTGCTTTTTCCTTGGGAATTTCTTGCAAAACCTCAGCAGATTCGTCATCGGGAAGAGCTCCGTAAAATGACATACTCATCGGATCGTGGCTACGTAGAAGTTCAAAATCGGCTTGCGATGAATCTCTGGAATGTGCAACTTGAGAGGTGATGCTGTACTGATCCTCTTCGTCATCACTTTCTTTATCCAGTGCTGTTAGTGAAGTTAAAGTGTCCAAGTTGGAGCTCTTCACCGAAGCATCTGACATGTTGTTGAATCGAATATCGTCAATTACATTTGGACTTGCTGGAGCTGTGGGGGGAGTTATACCTCCGGGAAATTGTTTTTCGTGTAATAAATTATCCTGTATTTCTTTTTGTTTCTTTATTTCATCACTTTCTTCTTTTGCTGACGGACCAACAACTGTATCTTGTTTATTATCACATAATTCAGCAGTCTTTTTTTCGGGTTCTTCTATTTCTGGAATACCTGAATGGTCTTTTGACAGTCTACGTCCTACTGTTAACGGCTCCGATTCATCCTTCTCCATTGTTTCTTTCTCGCCTTTTTCGGTAACTTTAGATTCAGTTTCTAATGATGATTTTTCTGTATCGACTTTCTCTCCAATTTTTGTTTGCGAATCGCATCTTTTAAAAGATAAATCGTGTGACATTTTCTCTACAGTTTCGAAGGTTTGTTCTAAATCATCCGTGAGATGTTCTAGCGCTTCTTCGTTTTCTTTGGTTAGTTGCTTTTCTTGGTCAGTTTTTTCCATGTCGGTATCGTCTTTTTTAACAGTACTATCACATTTTTCGAAAGATAAATCGCGAGACATTTTTTCCACAGTTTCGAATGTTTCTTCCAAATTTTCAGAGAGGTGTTCCAACATTTTTTCTTGTTCTTGAATTTCTTCCTTGTCTTGTGGGTATTCATCTTCATCGGGTTTGGGACATTTATCAAATATTACTGATTCCGTCATGTTAACTATAGTTTGGAACGTTTCTTCGATGTCATCTACTGCTTCTTCAAGGATCTGCTCTTTTTTCATAAGTTTTTCGTCCATAGTTTCCTTTTCTGAAGGAGATTTCTCCCCTTCATCTTTTGTTGTTGATTTTTTGTCTTCTGATGACTTTTCAGATTTGGAAAATAGACTTTTGCCGAAACTAGCTATGGAGTCGAGAGTATCGGTAATTCCTTTATCCACAGCTTTTGCAATGGATTGACCTTCATCTTTGACCGTTTCTATAGTTTCATCCAGTTTTTGTTCGCTTTTAGTAATAGCTTTCGATGTTGAGGTTACAACTTCATCTTTAGTTTCAGAAAGTGCATCTTTAATTACTTGTTTATTATCGGAGAAATCGTCTTTTAAATCTTTGACACTTCCCAACAAACTCTCTTCAACAACTTTGATATCATCAAGTTTCTCTTGAGCATTTTGTTTAATTTCTTCTAGTAACTTTTCTTTTTTATCGATAGCATCACTTCCTATTTGTTCTAAATCTTTTTTAACTGCATCTTTGATTTCAGTCAGATCTTCTACTTTACTCTGGATAGTTTCATGAGTTGCTTCTTTCAATTCTTTCAAGCTTTCTGTTATTTCATCTTTAGTTTTAGTTGCATCGTCAATATTTTCCACAATTTTATCCTGAACTGTATCTTTTGTATCCTTCAAGTCTTCTAGCATTTTATCTTTTGTTTTAGTGAAATCTTCACATTTTTTCGTTAAAATGTCTTTAACCAATTGCTTGGATTCTGATACTCCAACATGTACATCTTTTATGACGGCTTTAACATTTTCGGAAACATTATCGATACCTTTTCCGATTATCTCATCCTTTTTTCCTGTTAATTCGTCTTTCGTATCACAAAAAGTAGCTGAGCTTTCTTTTAACTGACTTTCTAACGCAGCTTCCACTTTCTCTTTTTCCGATAATATATTATCTTCTAGTGCCTTTGCTGTTTCGTCTTTAGTAGCACAAACATATTTTTCTAATTTTTCTAGTTTTTCTTCAATCACATTACTTTTATTTGAATGATCAACTTGTTTTATATCTTTTTCCACACATTGAGTATCATGGATAAAATCTTTGGTCTCTGTAATATCTTCCAATATTTGTTCTTCGATTTCTTTCAATCTTTCTTCTGCAATTTCTGTTTGTGATTTTGCCATATCTTTCTTTTCCTCTAATCCGCCTGCTGCTTTGTCAAATGCACGTTGCACTGGAATTTCCGTGGTTGCTGAAAAAGCTTCAGTCACGATCTCTTTTAATCCCTCTTTCTCATCTGTATGGTGCAATGATTCTTCAACAACTGTTGCAGCTTTGTCGTCTTTATCTTTTAAATCATTCAGGATAATTTGACCATCTACATGTGATTCTTTGCTTATGGCATCTAATAATTTATCACCATCTGTTTTGAAACTCAAATCAATAACATGATCAAGAATTTCGTCCTTTATCTCATGCAGGTGATCTTTGGTATCTTCAATTGTATCTGCTATCGTATCGATCTTTTCTTTTATAGTCGATTTACAGCTATCTATTTTATCATCTAATGCTTCAGTCACTTCCTCTTTATTTTCAATATTCTCATCTACAGCTTTGGTTTTAATTTCGGCTAGATCGTTTGTTAAATCAGTCTTACTTTGTTCTAAAATTTCCTTTGTTTCAGAAATGGTATTTTCCTTGCTTTGTATGTATGTTTCTAGTTTGTGTTTTTTATCATCCAAATCGTCTTTTTTTGCAACTAAATCAGTAATGGTATCAATTGCGGTAGTTTTAATATCGTCTTTCATCTGTTTCTGTTCAGTTTGGACATCTTGTGTACTTTCTAATAGTTGTTGTTTAATTTCTTGAATGGTTTCTTCCATAGCGCTAGCTAATTCTTCTCCTTTGCCTTTTAAGCTACCTATGACATCATGTTTTTCATTCAATATATCATCTTTTGAATCTTTAACAAGCTCCCTAGCAGAATGTTTTATCATTTCATCTTCTATGCTACCTACAATTCCATCTTTATCCTGAAGGTCGTTGAGTGTATCAATCACACCAGTTGTTAAATCACCTTTGAAATCTTTTACACTTTCTGTTGAATGTTCAACGTCTTTTGCACTTTTTGAAAGCTGCTCTTTAATTTCACCTACGCTTGCCGCTTTTTCTTCTTTTATAAATTTGAAGCTATCAATAACTTCATCTTTTTTATGTTGTAAATCAGTAATTGTATCAATGGCACTAGCTCTTTCATCTGTTACATCTTTCACTCCCTCAATCAAATTCTCCGTTGATTCCTTAACAATATCTTCAATAACTTTAGCTTCTTGTGAGTGAATAACAGTTCCAATAATACTACTTGTTAAATAGTCCCCTGCACCCTTTGTTAATTCTTCCTTAGATTCCTCAGCATTGGTTGCAATTTCTTCCTTTTTATCTTCGATGTTTTCAGCAACTTTTTCCTTGGCTTCTTGTAAACTGGCGATTGTATTACTCACAGTGGCTGTTATGTAGTCTGCTATGTCTTTTACGTCTTGTGCTAGTTGTTTTTTAGATTCTTCAATATTCGTTGATATTTCTTTCTTTTTTTCTTCAATTCCATCAACAACTTTGTCTTTTGCAACATGTAAATCGTCGATTTTATCACTCACAGCAGCTGCTAGGCCATCTTTTAGATCTTTTACGGTCGCTGTTAGTTCTTCCTTAGATTCCTTAATGGTTGTTGCTGTTTCTTCTATTTTATCTTCAAAGCCGTCTATAATTTTCTCTTTTTCAACAATTAAATCGTCGATTTTATCACCCACAGTAGCTGCTAAGCCATCTTTTAGATCTTTTACGGCCGCTGTTAGTTCTTCCTTGGATTCCTTAACGGTTGTTGCTATTTCTTCCTTTTCATCTTTAAAGCCTTCTATAAGTTTCTCTTTTTCAACATGTGCATCGTCGATTTTATCACTCACGATAGCAGTTAAATCATGTTTTATATCTTTTACGGCCGCTGTTAGTTCTTCCTTAGATTCCTTAACGGTTGTTGCCATTTCTTCCTTTTCATCTTTAAAGCCTTCTATAATTTTCTCTTTTTCAACATGTGCATCGTCGATTTTATCACTCAGGATAGCAGTTAAATCATGTTTTATATCTTTTACGGCCGCTGTTAGTTCTTCCTTAGATTCCTTAACGGTTGTTGCTATTTCTTCCTTTTCATCTTTAAAGCCTTCTATAATTTTCTCTTTTTCAACATGTGCATCGTCGATTTTATCACTCACGATAGCAGTTAAATCATCTTTTATATCTTGCACGGCCGCTGTTAGATCTTCCACAGATTCCTTAACGGCTATTGCTATTTCTTCCTTTTTACCTTTAAAGCCGTCTATAATTTTTTCTTTTACAACATGTGAATCGTCGATTTTATCACTCACGATAGCAGTTAAATCATGTTTTATATCTTTTACGGCCGCTGTTAGTTCTTCCTTAGATTCCTTAAGGGTTGTTGCTATTTCTTCCTTTTTATCTTTAAAGGAATCTATAATTTTTTCTTTTTCAACATGTGAATCGTCGATTTTATCACTCACGATAGCAGTTAAATCATGTTTTATATCTTTTACGACCGCTGTTAGTTCTTCCTTAGATTCCTTAAGGGTTGTTGCTATTTCTTCCTTTTTATCTTTAAAGGAATCTATAATTTTTTCTTTTTCAACTTGTAAATCATCGATTTTATCACTCACGATAGCAGTTAAATCATCTTTTATATCTTTCACGGACGCTGTTAATTCTTCCTTAGATTCCTTAACGGTTGTTGCTGTTTCTTCGATTTTATCTTCAATGCCATCAACAACTTTTTCTTTTGCAGCATGTAAATCTTCGATTTCATCACCAACAGCAGCTGCTACATCAACTTTAATATCTTTTACGCCTTGTGTTAATTCTTCCTTAGATTCTCTAACGGTTGTTGCTAGACGTTCTTTTTCATCTTCAATGCCATCTAGAACTCTTTCTTTTGCAGTATGTAAATCGACGATTTCACCACTAACAGCAGCTACTAAATCATCTTTTATATCTTTAACAGTTCCTGTTAATTCCTTCTTAGATTCCTCAACGGTAGTTGTTATTTCTTCTTTCTTATCTTCTACGCTATCTTTAGTTTTGTATCCCCGATCTTGTACTTCAGTGATTATATCAGCTGTTAAATCATCTTTAAAGATTTTTGTTAGTTGATCTTTGGATTTCTCTGCTATTTCTTTTTTATCTTCGATGATCTCAGTAATTTCGTCTTTCTTATCAGTTATTTTAGCAGTCACATGAGTTGCTATATCATGTTCCTCAAGAATATCATCTTTTAAAATTTCTTTTGTGTCTTTAAGATCAGAAACAGGGTCTAATATATGTTCCTTTAACTCTTCTGTTTTGTCTTTTATATCCTCTTTTATTTCTTGTATTGAATGATCGGTCAAAGATGCTATTAGATCGTTTTTAGTTTCCTTGTCTTCAGGAATTGTTTCTTCTTTTTCTTTAAATCCAGTTGATAATATCATATCGCCTACATTATCTACCACACTGTCTTTAATGTGTCTGATATCTTCAAGAACAGTATCGTCTTTAATATCCTTTGAAGGACTAGATAGCTCTTTTACTTCTTCAACAATAGTTGCAGCTATTTTACCTGTTATGTCATCTACAATCATATCTTTCTTCTCTTTCACTTTAACATCATCTGTTTCTTCATATTTCTTTTGAATATCGTCCAAAGAATCAGTAAGAGCAGTTTCTTTCTGAGTATCCTTGTCTTTAATATCCTTTATATCTTTTGATACAACATAGGTTTCTTCTTCTTCTTTGGTTCCGGTTATAAGAGCACCTACTTTCTCTATTTCATCTTTTAAATTATCTAGAATGTCCTTCTTGTCAAGAGTTGATTCTAGAATTTTTTTGTCTAGGATGTCATCTTCCTTTTTATCCAAATCCATTTTCTCGGCTTCGATTGATTTCACATGATCTTTAGTGTCAGTTAGCGCGTCTGACTTTTGACTTAAATTATTCGGTGTTTCTTTTTCTGCATCTAAAATAGCAGCTTCTATTTTCTCTTCCTTATCCTTCTCAGCATCGACATGTGTCTTGTCACATGTGCCCGTTTTGATTTCGTCTTTTTTCTCCATCAAATCTGTTTCTTTCACAATAGTATCTGTTACTTTAGTTAATTCATCCTCTAAATGTTTTTCTTTTTTCATTTCTATTACAGCGTCTTCATCTTTTTCCTTAATATCCTCTTTTTTATCTTCCAAATCAAGCATTACTGTTTTTCCATGTTCTTGTACTGTTTCAGGTTCTTTGGTTTCGATTATTTGATGTTTTGTATCTTCAATTATAGTTTTAGATTCTTTTTCTGTATCCTTGACATGTTCTTTTTCTTTAATTAAATCCTCAATATCTTCGTGAATATTTGATTCTAAAAGTTTCTGATCTTTTTTTTCAATAATATCTTCTGTGGATTCTTTTTCAACTTCAACGTCTTCCGATTTTTCAACATCTTTCACTCCTTTAGTAATGTCTTCTACTGTATTAGTAATTTTTGTTTCTGCTTCTTGTGTTTTAATTTCAGTAGTTTTATCTTCGCTTATTTTGATGGTATCATCTTTAATATCGTGTGCAATCGTGGATATTGAGTAAGAAGTTTCTTCAAATACATTTTCTATTTTGTCTTCACCTACATCTTCTTTAGTAATGCTTTCTTTTCTTGTGATTATTTCTGTTTGCTGTTTGATGTCGTCCTCTTCATCTTTTGTGGGATGGATAAGTTCTTCAACAGATGCGAGGGTTTCTTCAATTTTCTTCCCGATTATATCTAAAATTCCTTGTTTTTCTTCTTGGTTAGTATCTTCTTTCAAATCTTGTGTTAAAGGTACCTCTTTGGATTTTTCTAATTCGGTTTTATCTGGAGTAGATTTGCCTGATGCCATACTTTTCAATGAAGCATCTTTATCCGGACTTGATTTTCCTGAAACTGGAAGCTCTTCCGTCTTTTCTAAGGAATGAGTAACGATTTCTTGATCAGTTGTTTGTAATACTTTTTCTTGAGCTTCTTGATCGGCATCGTCAATACCTAAAAGAATATCGATAATGTTAGTATTATATGTTGCTACTATTAACAATTAACTGATGTTATTATTTAAAAAAATGGCAGTCATACCGACAAAATTGAATACACAAACGAATGAACCACTTTTAAAAATTATTAATCTATTATGAAAACTTTATCGTACGCCTTTGATAGATAGAAATATTTACAAATAAATTGATTCCTTATAAAAATGTCATCGTTACCCATCCATAATCAGGAGATGCTGAAAGACACTCGCGGCTCCTAAAACTGTGCATGTTCGAAATTTTGGATGAGAATTTTGTCAAGAAGGGGAAGGAAAAATAACCTTCAAGAATGGGAAGGGAACATGTTTTTATATTTTGTTTGAGTGTCAAATAGGTAGGTATATATAGTCATGAAACAAAATACATCCTGTCTGCAACACTAACTGTAAACATTGTTTTCTATTATTAAGGGTTGAATGGACTGGATTTTTCCAAAAGGGGAAGGGTGAATGGAATGATTATTTTTCCTTCCCCTTATAAAAAAATTCTATTACAAAGTTTTGAATATGCGGAGTTTAAGGAGTCGTGAGTGTCTTTTAGCATCTCTTTCCATAATCGACCACAATGCACATGATCAGTCGAGGCGCAATATGTCATATTAGCATGTCGGTGACGACAGTGGTGCGTAACCATACATTTTTCCACTCCAAAAATTTCTCAACACGGGTAAACAAGACACTATTTTTTATAATAATAAATATTATATTTACCAGAGTCCTTTTCAGAAGGAATTCCTTCCACATTTCTCACTGTACTCAAAGTATCTGAAACTGTGTCAACAATCGAGGACTTGGAAACTTTGTGAGATGGATCTGGAGAGCTTCTTCCGGAACTTTCGGAACTTCTCGAGAAAATTATAGTTCCTGGGGGACATATTTCGGTTTCTTCTCCACCATCTTCACTCGATGCTGTTACTAACATTCTGTGCACTGTACCGACTTCTTCGTCTGGTTGAGAATCAACTTCCTCGTCTTCTTCATCTTGTTTAAATTTCTCGTCTTCCGTTTCTTCCGATTTTGCAGATTTAATATTGGAGAGCATTTTGGATGTCGCCATCATTAGCTCTTGCGATTCTCTAAGCAAATTGTTTCTTTTTTCTTCGCTAGTTGATTTCGTTTTTTCAGGAGCGTCATGTATTTGGGCGATTTTCTTTTCTTCTTCCAAAAAGGAAGAAATTGCTAAATGCGGTTCTTCGGGAATCGTTGGTATATCAGTATTTATCACTTTCATTTCTATTGTCGGCGAATCAACGGTTGTAATATGAGTTTCGCGAAGTTCTTGGGTGTAAGCAGCTGTGTAAGGGGCGTAGGTTGTAATTGGTATTTTACCTTCGAATTCTTCTAAAGGCGCGTCCGATTTTAAAACTTCAGCTACTCCGGCAACAATTTTCATAACGTCTTCTTCTCGTTCTTTGGGTGATTTACGCCCAAGTTCTACTTTGTCAATGGAGGTTCCAGTTAAGATTTCAATTTTGTCTATATCTGTTTGCGTCAATTTTTCAATTTCTTCGTCTTCTGCAGTAGCTTCAACTTTGTCTGCGATAATTTTTGGTTCGACTAAAGCATCTTTCAGGCTTTGTAGTTTATCATCAATTTTTTTCATTTGATCATTACTTTCCTTGGCTCCTTTTAAAAGCTCTGTTTTGGTTGTTTCAATATAAGGTGCGATTTCTGTTTTCTCGGGTTTGTCTGATTTTTCATCTTTTTCAGTTTCGATTTCTTCCTCTGTCAACTTTTCGGAATCTTTTTCAACTTTTATATCTGCTTCTTTGGGTGCTTCTTCGTCATAATTTAGACTTCTTTTTTGTCTTACAATCGTTTCTTGTGTTGTCATTTCAACAGCTTCAACAATTTCTTCAATTTCTGCATCTACATCGATTCCTTCGTCTTCTTTATCCAATTCGACTTCCTTTTCTTCTCCAGTCGTACTTAATTCTTCGCTTGATTTTTTTTCTGAATCTTTCAAAATATCTTTTTCTAAAATAGATTCGCTTTTTAAAACGGTTTCTGTAAGAGTTTTTAATTCTTCTTGCATCACCTTCTTTGTTTCGTCTTCGAGAATTACCACTTCGTCTTTATCTTTTTCAGGTTCTTCCTCTTTGGCTTGTTCTTTAGTAAGACCGGATTCGGGGTCTGTTTCTTCGATTTTTTTTTCAATGATATCATTAGACTTTGGAGTTTCTACTTTTAATTCGTGTGTATATTCATAGTCGACTTCTTCATGTACAGGTAAATCCGCAACTTCATCTGGAGTCTTTACTATGTCTCGAATATGTTGTTGTTTATCGAGTCTTATGCCAACTACATTTGGTAGTTTAGAAACACCTTCAAACGGTTTTGGAGGTATTTGTATTGTGGGAACTTCTTTTTCTTTGGTTTCTTCTTTAACGTATTTTTCTTCGATAGCTCCAGTGTCTTCTTTAATTTCGTCAAGAGGAATTCGTTCGTCCTCAGGTAAAGTTGGAGCAGTAGTAGTATCACCGGATTTTATATTGGCAGATATTTTTTCATCTGGTTGAGACTCTACAACATCCTTAATTTCTTCTTCTGGATCTTTCTTATCATTTGATAGATCTACTTTTTCTTCAGGACTAGTAACTTTACTACTTTGTAGTTCTTCTTTCATCTTCGAAGATTCTTCTGGTTCGGATGCAGTAGTACCGTTCAATTGTTTCTGAATTTCTTGTTTTTCCAACTCTTGTTCTTCTTTACTGGATTTTCTTTGTTTTTCGGATTCTTCGCTGTCTCTGGCTAGTTTTCGATTTTCATCTTTGGTATCTTTTTCTTCGAGAGAAATTTGTTCAATTTCTTCTTTTTCTATGATCAGATATTCTTCTTTTTCTAGTTTGTCGTCTATAGAAATGTCTTTAACTTTTCTTAAAGTTTCGTCGCCATCTTTACGAACTTCTCCCTTTCTGAATACCGCTTCTATTTCTTTTACAGCTTCTTGTTCTTCTTTTAACTCCGCTAATTCATGTGCTTTCATCTGCTGAAGCTCTTCCGGTGTTAATTTTGATATGTCTTTTTTAAGTACACTTTCTTGATCTGCAGATGGAGTACTAACTGTGCTAGAGTCTGTAGTAGCTTCTTTATCTAGTTTACCTTTTCTTGCTATACTATCTGGTTTTTGTATCCCATTTACGATTTTTTTGACAGGACTAATGGGTACTTTTTTAGCAGGAGGTCGTCTAGAAATAGGCTTTCTTTCTACCTTTTCTACTTTTGGTTTAGGTTCAGCAGCTAGCGGTACTTTAGCGACTTCTTTTTTAACTTTACTTTCTACGACTTTTCTATTGTTTGCATCTTTGGCACTTTTAGCTGGTGTAGTAATAGGAGATTGTTTTATGGGTTTTTTACCATCACCGTTTTCGATAGGTTTCTTCGAAGAAGTAGGTGATTTCTTATCAACTAACTTCTTTCTATGTTGAGAATCACTCCTATATTTTTGAGCTTTCGGTTTCGGTTTAGACTTGTCTCCGTTTTCTATAAGTTTTTGTTCTTCTACCTTCTTAGCTCTAGTACTTTTTTCGCTTTCAGTCGAATCGGATTTTTTCACAATCTTCTCTTTTGAATCGCCGTTCACAGTTGGGACGTCGTTCTCGATGAGTTTGTTCTCCTTTTTCTCAGCGGCAGGCTTTTCTTTGGAGATAATTTTATCGAATACAGCTTCTTTGGCAGTCTTTTTAGAAGTTGAGATGGGTGCAAGTGATTTTTCCGAACATGTTGGATGTTTAATGAATTCTAAATTTTTTAGCCTATCTAAACCTTCTAATATTCTATTCTGTGGACAGCTTCCCGGATAGAGGATTCTAGTTATGGTATCATTCGGATTTGCAGGACGCCAGACCAGCAAGGCGGATATAGATATTAGATTTTGAACTGGAAAACTAAAATCTCGACTAGATTTTGCGTTGGCAAATAATTTTTGGTCGCTGTGGTTCCACTTTAAGAGGAACTCCCTGACTTCTTTGGAGTCTTTGGCCGGACTAAGTACGTACATATCTAAAGTACCATGACCTACTTTATGGTACAAATTAATAGGCTCGGAATCTCTATAGCAGACCTGAGGATTCAGATGTAAATGGCGTAAATTGGATATGATTTCTTGTCCTTCATCTAATAAATTTATCAATAGCGGATCTTTGTCCTTATCACCGTCCGGACTGAGAATTGCTTTTTTTTCCTGAAAACAAGTAGCAGCAATTACAAATCAATAAACTGTTTTTTCCAATTGATATTACTCATTACTATTTTCAAGATACGAACGTCTCACCTGAATATTACAAAAAAAGTGACCTATCTGTGGATAAAGAGCGTCTTGCTTCTTTCTCCTTAGTACTGAACTAATTCCTCCTACATTACTATTATTCAGTCTTGTCATTAGCACAGCATCTAACCTATCTAAGTGTCTCACAAAATCCCAAAAACATGCTTTTCTAGAATAACCGCCGTCCAGGAGCATGTTGAAACCATTGATTCCAAACAGAGCGGCATCACCTTAAAAAATAAATAAATTTGTTGTTATCCATTTTTGTATTTGCAGGTAAATTTGTCACTAACCTTGTCCTCCAGGAAAAACATAAAGCGTAGGCCTAGAGAAACGAATATTTCCCACTACATCCGAGCTTTCCAACAGATTTTCCAAAGCTGTAGGAATCAAAAATGGCGAAAGATATTCTACGAATCCCGATAATGCGGGAGAACCGGATGTAAGAACATCGGTAGGGTTAATTCGTACTTTGCATGCTTTAGAGAATGGTTCTTTGGGTAAACGCGACCAATCTCCTTCAGGCGCACAATGGATATCCATACTGATGCCATTTTCGTATGCACGAACCACACGTTGTACTTCCACTTCTTGGAAAGCTTCGGAGAAGTCTACGTATGAAAATGTACCGTCCTTAAACACAGATATTGGTCATTATAAAGTCCTTGCTTATGAAAATAACAATGGTGATGTAGTTGTTATAGTTACCTGTAAAGCCCATGAACCATTAGCGGCGAAGGTGTATCCAGCATGGATAATATGACGATGTCTAGTGAAGCTACTCAGTAGATTGCGCATGCACTGCGCAAGTGTGCTTACGGCAGGATGGATTAAGATCTCTGTGACGAGGTTTTCAGAGGCAAATTGAATGAGACGCTCTCCTGGAAATTATAAAATATTCGACGGTTTATTTATCTTTTCAATCCTATTCCTAAGACAAGACTGGATTTTTTGGAATATCATACATAAATTGTGAGCTTGTGGAAATGATTATGATGTTGAATCTTAATGACAGAAGGATCCTTTGACGAGAGCTCAACCATAACTTATCGAATAAAGATAAGGAATACTCTGGAGAACAGATCTGCTCTCCAAATCCAATCTGCTGATGTAGTGTTTGAAATAACTAGAAAGGGTTAGGTAGCGATTTGGGGAGAAATATTTCAAATAAGTCTAGATGCATAATTTCAATAATACTAGAAATGCCTAAAATAGTTCGTAGGTATTTTTGTTGAGAATAATTCACAATGGTAAATATGTGAGATATTCCTAGCATCTACACCTTAGGCTATAGAAAAATGATAAAATTTCTCTCTTTGTATTTTCTAGACTGCTTTTTGTCCAAGTTCAAGTATTTTCTTTATCTGCTATAAGAATAAAATAACGATGTCTCCCTAAGGACCACAAAAAGCGTATCATGACTATATCATTCTTGAGACTAGTTAATTAATTGTTGTCGTCGTTCTTAGATAGAAAAAGAATGTAGCGGAATGAGTTTTATTTGTCCATTTTTTAGTGATAAATATACAATATCTTCTTTGATCATCTGGTTTGGTTTCCAGCTGTCGTTATTATGAACTGTCATTTCTAAAAGATACAACTTGACAATCAATGAAAATATTTTGAAGTTTAAAGCTATCTCCACACCAAAGAAACAAAGTGTAACATTTTGTTGCTGGTTGCCGAAACCTGTGTATGGAAACAGACACAACAGAAAAAGTTCCGTAAAGATTGTCTCTTCATCAAGAACTTATTTGTGAATGTTTCGTTCTGTTACTGCAACAGGAAAATTTGTGACTACACCAGTGCAGTGTATGTTGTAAACAATGTGGTGCTACAAAGGTTTACAGGCAGCAGCATTTAACTTGAATAAACTTTTGGCAAAATTTAGGAACAAGTTCAAGGAACAAGCATCATAAACATAATACGTTTCCCTGAATATTGTCAAAATAATTGTTCGTAATAAAAGGAATCCGAAAACAATGTAAAGAAAATATAACCAGATAATGATACGACAAATTTTAGTAGCCGTTAAAGAATATAATGACACTCTCTTATCCTTTGCGGTTCTTTGTTAACGTCAGTGAAGAATTAAGCCGTTTTATCGTTGATAAAACAAAGGAGGCTACAGAAACTGTTATCTGTGGCTATTAAAGTAAATTGAGATGATGATAATTCAACTGCGTAAGAGGGTATGTTTCATACAGGTTGTTAGAAAACTAGTACTAAAAGAAAATTGGATTGCATTTTTCCTTGATAAGTTTAGTATGAGTAGTCCTCGGTATATTTCAATTTGTGACAGAAAAACTCACCATATCTAGCTTCTTCCCCTTCCAACGATTGTTCTGTAATAACGGCCACTTCTTTTTCCAGGTCTACCAAGCATTCGTTAAGGTCCCATGAGAGGAGTCCTGAAACAAACAATCCATTAGTTTAAAGCTATTTTTCTCAATATATTTCGTACATTTTGATGGAGTTTTTAGGTAAGTGAGATATATATTTCTTCGTAAATCACATTTTTATTACTGTTCGTGGAGATAGATGAACAAGAGAAAGGTTTTAAGTTGTTACAGTGACCAATTTGTGTGATAAATTATTAGATTGAGAAGTAACATCAGTTTTTTGGGGAAACAAATTGGTATGTTCATTTATTTATTTATTAACGGGTAAAATTACTTATACATGTAAAATAAAACATAAATTATAATATGAAATAACAACAAAATTACTTATCACAATGTATGTATGTATGATAGGGTGACATTCACTGAGACCTAAAAGATCTATTGTGCACCCTTACTTCTACTTAGTTCCTGAAAAACGTCTCAGAGACTAGTAGCTCCTTTAGTCCCATTTCCTTGAGGACTTTTAGGATATCTGCAGGCTTCAAGTCCCTCTTCTATCAAATAATCTCCTAGGTGCTGTGCCCCAGGATTCTGAATTGCTGTGTAATTCGCAAGTATGTGGATGGAGGTTCCTTCTTCCATGCCACAGAATATACATTCGTCTTCCTCCACTATTTTGAGCTTTTTAAGGTCCCCATTCAGGCGACAATGTCCCGTTAGGATTCCTGTTAAAACTCTTAGGTTGTACCCACCCATCAGAATCTCTGATTGTCTAAGCCCTACTAGATCTTTCCAATGGTCAGATCTCTTTTCTTCGGATTTGCCTATTTCTTCCAATATTACCTCACCTCTCGTAGAAATTGCTTAAAAGATGTTGAGTTATTGTTTTGATTTTTTGTCTACCCTTTCAATGTTTACATTCAATAAATTAACATTATTTAAAAAATGAACTTCTGGAGACAACTGATGAATTTTAAAACATTTATGACAAATACAAAATTGAGTGTATTGCTGAAGAATACAGAGATCACATTAAGGAATAATACCACGTCGCTGTTCACATCTTAAGACTTCAACCTTATCACTGTGAATTGTAACCAATTGAAATGGTGTGGTGAAAAGTGTAGAGGTAAAGTTTGTCTCAAATTATATCGTATATTTAGATGATTATCGGCAAAAGCTAAAAGGATATACTTTGAGACAAACTAACACCAAACATTGATTTCTGAATAATAACAAGTCCTGCCCATCTACTACTTTACTGAAAAAAGAAGTGACATATCTACTTAATTAATCTCCTTGCTCCATTAATTGTGGAAAACCCCCGTTAAGAGGATTATTCTTTGTAAATTTCTTGAAAAATATTCAGCTTGTCTTTTTTTTTTCATTTCCTATGAACTAATTTAACTTGCTAAACTGTAGATGAGGAGTCGCTGGTTTAAACATGTCGGTCAAGGAATTGAACATAATTAAACGGGAAAAGGAACAGAACAGAATCTCATTAATCACATTAGGACAATTAAGTTGAAAATTTCTGTGGCAGAAATTTCTATTCAATAAACTTGCATATAATTTGATTCTGAATTTACTTTGATGCTGATTAATTTGTATGGTTTCAATGAAATGGAGACTGTATCTACGAATAATAAGTTTACGGATTTTTATTTTAAATATTCGAATTCCTACGCGTGGTATTAAAAAAAAGGTTTTTTCCCAACAGCTTTTTTGAAACCTCTCAAGTAAATAATTAATAAAAACTCCCTATTCACCGTTTTCGTTAGGGTTGATCAATAAAACAATAAAAGTCTATTCATTTCATCAAAAAGTAATTTAGATGATAATTTCATTTTCCCGTACCCTTCTTCGTTGCCTTTTGTTCGATGTCCATTGAAAGCGGGTTGGAAAATTGAAACTGAAAAGTTCGGGATCTAGCGCAGCATTTAAAGAAATTTATTAATTTTTTTTACCTCAAGCTACAATTGAGAAATATTTTAAAATATATACGTCTTTATATTGCGTTTCGAACTATTTTTTAAGGGCATTTATTACACCCCTTTTAAAAATTCGATGGCATGCCCGTGGTAAATGGAAATTTTTACAAATAAGTTATCCCTTTTTAAATATTTTATCGTACGCCAATGGTAGATGGACATTTTTGCAAATATATTCCCTGGTATATGGGAATTTGGATCTAGGTGAATTGACCAAAAAAATTGATCGAATGACAATTGACCGAATACAATTTATCGAAAAACAATTTATCGAATAAACAATTTATCGAATAGGTGAATTTATCGAATGACAATTTTTGTAAAGTAAATTATAATAATTTTCAATAATAACCCAACCAAACCTACCCCTACCAAACCACCTTCGTATTTTTAGTCAATTTTTGAAGAATAAATTATAATAATTTCCAATAATAACCCAACCAAACCTACCCCTACCAAACCACCTTCGTATTTTTAGTCAATTTTTGAAGAATAAATTATAATAATTTCCAATAATAACCCAACCAAACCTACCCCTACCAAACCACCTTCGTATTTTATCACCATTAGGTACCTGCCGTAATTAAGGTTAGCGTTCGGTCAAACGGTCAAATTGTCATTCGATAAATTCACCTATTCGATAAATTGCATTCGGTCAATTGTCATTCGATAAATTGTTTTCGATAAATTCCCCGCATACCTGGGAATTTATGTAAATAAATCTACACCTTTTAAAAATGTTATTGTACGCTCGTGGTAGATGGAAATTTTTTACAAATCTCTTATAAAATATTTTATACTACAGTCGAGGTACAGCTCGTAACAATAACATATCGTAGACGTGAACCTTCAAGTTTTGCCCCTACCAAAAATTGTTTCCCTTCAAAAATCGTGTAATTTGAAAAGCACTAAAAAGTTCCAGCCTCTATTTCTTAATAAAACATTGAAAAAAGCAACAGAGAATTCCATTTCCATTTCCATTTACTTCCAATGCCCCATTAAATTCATTTCGAATTTGTCGTATAGGCAATAAAATTTAAATATCGAACGAAGCAATCAAAATGTTTCCTTCCCAAAAATCATTTAAGCGATAAATTTCTCATAGTATGCTCCGTCTTTTTTTCCCTTTGTCGCCTCTATCGACCGTGGAAGTATTCAACTATCGGGTTTTCCTTAACCTTATGCTCTCTGGATATTCCTTTTGGATGCTTTTATTGTGATGAAGCTCTTCGATGCTGTTTCGAAAGAGCCCTTACGGGCAACACAGCGGCAGGAAAATTTGGTTGCTTGATTTTCCGCTAGAATATAAAATATCAATCAATATGACCGTATAATTGATGCTATACAATGTGTCTGTAAAGTACATAATTATTTCGATATTTCCTAAGCAAAAAGACTTTTTAAAAAAAATCTGAAAAACGTCGATTTTTAATTAATGTGTTGGTGTACAATGTAGAACACACTGTATAAAATACTGAAAACAAATGACTGCTGAAAGCTGAAATATAAAAAAAGCTTATAAATATTTTTCAGATTAATTACACGTTTTCAATAAAGTGAAGGTCCAATTTTCAAATAATTTTCCATGTAGCTCTTTTCGACGACATTCGAGCAATTCCAGTAGGGATTTCTCTAAAATTACATTTCTGGTATTATTATCCTCTCTGGGAAATGTTTACACTTCCTCTCAGTTTTCCACAATCAGAAAATGAAAAATGATTTTCGTACGAGGTCATATAAAATATTAGTCATGTCATGTTTTGAAAAATTTACGTTTTTGTTGTCTATGCATTTCTAATCTTTTTGATAATCAAAAATAACAGTTCGTATTGAAATAATATTTTTGAATTGTGCAACTAAAGGGACTTTAATAACTATTTTTGATAGTAACCCGTTTTGGTTGCCCACCCGGTACATAAGATCTAATCCGCTAAAGTTGTTTGATGCTCTCCATTCCCTTCAAATCGACAAAAACATTTCCAGTGATTGACAGATACTATGGAACTGTTAGAAATTACCAAGAATATTTTTGTTTATTTGAGCGTTGATAATTTCAGGATTGTTATTAGAGGCTTCAAGGCTATTGGATGTTTGTTAGAAACACACTATGAGGAATTATGGAATTATTCTAGCTTGAGAACACGATTTTTTGTGTACAATATTTATACTTATTAATAAATCTCCCTGTATAACAAAGCAGCCTACACTTTTTGTGATGAACAGCTAAGAAAACGTGTTTTTTACATAGAGATGGAAATGTCTGTCTGAATTCCGGTGAGATAGAAAAAGACAGACGATCAGAGGTTTTTCCGTCTTTATGCTACTAGAGAAAGATAGCCTAAACCTCCGACTTCCTATCTCTCTCTCTCTCTTACGTGCTGACGGGTTCCGAACTGGCTTGTTGCCTCTATCTGTAGTATCCCTATGGTTTTTTACCCTTTTAAACTATAATTTATTTACCCCGGATCAACCATTTTATCTTCATTTATTCATACGACCTTTTTTCATGATTTAAATTACGCCGCTGACTTTCCTGACTGGAGTTTCATTTCAGTTAATTGACACACCAGAGACAGTTTGTGTTTTCTTAACAACATTACTGTTTAAGCTTGTTTCAGTGAGAAGAATTCTTAATTCAATTACAAATTCCCAATTGAGAAAATGCATTCTAGGTCGTTCATTTCATTAAGACTCTGAAACAATTTTCTTGCAACTTTTATTTTTACAATTTCGGTATTCGTTACAGCCAAAATTAGTTTTACGTTGTATCCAGATGAAGCACATCCTTATGTACATATTTAACTACAATTCGCTCTTCACTACTCGGTTGTGATAGTATTTCATTATGGACAAAAGTAAAAACGTCAATAATTGTGAACGTTCCTTTTCAACTTTAAATTCTGTCAAATATGTTGCTACATGCACAATCAGGATACTATGTCTACGTGGAACAAGAAAGCAGCAAAAACTATGAACTATCGGTTTATCTGCACTGATAGCAGACAAGCTCTATTAGCTTTGAACAGACAACGTGTTACATCAGGGCTAGTATTAGAGAGCCATCGAGATTTAGCTAACGTCTCGGTAGATAACAATATTATCCTGAGATTGGTTAAGGGGCACGACAGGAGCAAAGGTTACCGCATTGCTGATTCTTTAGCCAGTGAAGCGGCTGGAAGAAGAATTCTTGGACTCGACGCTAAACTAGCTAAACTTTACACCCAAGGGATGAAATCAAGCGATGCAGTCTTGCCAGGATCACTCTGGGCAGCTGGAGTCGAAAAAACATTTGGCGATTACCAGGAAAACCTACATTTAACGGTAGGATTTCTGACGGGCCACTGTCAATTAAGGGAACACCTCCGTACAATGGGGCTAACGTACACACCTCTATGCAGGATGTGTGAAAAGGAAGATGAATCTGTCAGGCATGTCTTATGCGAGTGCCCGGAGTTATCGTCAATAAGCGAGTGTGTGTTCGGTGAGTCTTGGCCTACACCTGCCGATATAAAGGAGATGTCTCCTAGTGACCTGTTCACCTTCCTGGAAAGGACATGATGGACGATGATCTAGGAAGACAACTCCTCGGGAGGATGTACAATGGGTCACATGTGGCCTAAGCGCTGTAGGCCTAACTAGAGATGGGTAACACCTAAAATTTTCGCGTGTCAACACTTCAACACACGCACATCTAAGTGTGTCAACACTTTGTGTTAACACAATTGTATCATATGACACACTAGTATGCACTATTTATAGCGCAGCACATGAAACACAACACATCATATGCATATCATCAGTCACAGATAAATTAGTTTACTTTATTATCTACCCTAAATGTCAACCACCACATTTACAATAATAATCAGTTGCCTACGTTTACGTTCTCTATTATATTCACCCAATACGTGCTACAAAGCTCAACACATGAATGCAAACGCAACACGCAGCGACACAGTGCTGCCGAAGCTTCAACAAAGAATATACCAAAACCAAACGTATTCTTTGGCTTCAACATCATGTATTAATTAGTTGTCTATTGTGCTGCAGTGGCACACCGGCACAGTCCAGCGCGCCTCACACCATACACTATATTCGAAATTCGAACGGAGTGTTCCAAAAGTGTTATGTGTGTCATATAAGAGTGTCAACACACTCGACACAGTATACTGTGTTAACACAAAAGTGCCGCACAGCACAGTGTTACCCATCTCTAGGCCTAACTCACCCTTCCCACTCTACAGACTGAACACTACCGATTATAGAAAGTGTTTACGACACATATTTGAGAAAAATTAAAATCACCGACAGATTTTAAATTAAAACTTGAAGAAATAAAAATCAGCTAACCGAGAAAAATGTTCCGTAGGAGAGTATTGATTCATTCTGACCATCCCACCAATACCCAGGAACTCTGAAGAATTTGTTGGTTGATAAAAGAGAATGTGTTTTTTACGGTGGAAACTTCAACAACCTATTAAAAGTTGAAAGCTTTAACGAGCCTCGGTTTTAGTTAAAAGAAACTGAAAAACTTTTTATAAAATTAGATTTTTAGATACTTTTGACCTTTTTCGACAGATGAAAATGAGATGATTTGTTACTGCAGCCACTAACAACTTCCTAAAATAAGTCATCCAAAATGACCCTCATTTCCAATTTCAACTACATCATAAATAACAAACTTCACCGTCTCAAGTAAAATACATTTTGAAGTTTAACATTTTTTCTTGCGGAAACTTTTCGTGGCTGTTGCCAAGAAGCCTCTTGGTCGTCTTGAAAATAGGTTTGTTCTTAGAGCAATCACAAATAGTTGGAAACTGAACGATTATTTTACAACTGAAATATTTAGTTGGTAAAATAATATTTAGTTTTAGTATTTCAATTTTACTATAGATCTGTTACTGTTTACTCTACAATGAGGGATGTATAAAGTTTTATTATCAAATCCTTAAGACCAGATACCGAGTCAACTTAATATTGTAAAATGTACTTTATCTGAAATACTGAACAGCCCTTCGAAAACATTCCCAAAGGAAACGACAGAAAAAAAAACAAGGAAACCCAATCTTGATTCTTCTACGATGAAGAAAAACACGTCATTCAATATTCTGGGAAACCACAAACAAGATATTAATTTCTGGATATCGATTTTTTTCAGAGCAATATTGTGACATATTTAAACATAGTACAGAAAATATTAAAACTTTGATCTATTGATTGTCTATGACAAATTCCATCAAGTTAATAATAATTAGCAAAAATATAGGTACAGTGTGTTCATATTTACAATAAAGTGACTAACTAAATCCGTGTTAAAGGTAGAATTTTGGACTAACTAAATATCACAAATCGCAACACCAAGAATCCCTTAATAGGCTGGCAAGACAGTATTGGTAACCATAATAGTTACTCTTAAGTGGGTCCCGGGGCACAAGGGCATTGTAGGAAATGAAACGGCAGACATCCTAGCGAAGCTAGGGTCTGAGGCTGCATTCACTGGTTCTGAACCAATATTTGGGACATCTAAAGCTGCTGCACGTGGTTGTACATCTAAGTGGAGTAAAACTAAACATCAGTCGTACTAGAGACACGTGCCAAAACAGGTTGTACATGGAAGAAGAGGAAACAGCCTCTCACATTATCTTAGATTGTGAAACATTATCTCATTGCAGATATAGACTCCTAGGACTAGAGCATCCAAGGGAGGATTTCTCCAAGAAGGTCCTAGTGAAAAGACTGTGGAGCCTGATAAGGGCCAATGGTCTCTTCACAAATACGGCACAACCAAGTGCACAAAAGCCTAAAGGCAGAGGTGCCAAGGGCTCTACGCCTCTGACTGGTGGTGCTGAACCAAACCAATCAAACAATCAATGGGTGAATGGAGGATTGCAGTTAATGAATTCCATAGATATCAATTCTAAACAAGTTTAAGATTGCGTAAGTGTCCTAAGACACCATGACAAGGTCATGGTAGTCTGAGCACCAGGGCACAGAGATAAATATCACAGTGGTCCTGAAAAGATCGCAATGGAATTAGTCACCTCATCAAATCTAATTTAAGCTTGGTCTAATATATTTTAAAGTTGTCAAAGTCAACATTGTTTTATGATGTTTTGTATTCTCATTAATCTTGACAAAATTCAAATTTTCCACCCGTTTTGTGAAGGCTTTTTGTGCATCGACAAGGACAATTCTCGCAAAATTGAAAAAAAAAACTGCCTGTTTGTTCTTTATTCTTTCCGCCTCGATCGTGAAAAATGACCTAAATCTCTTTGTATTCCAAGCGGTTGGATGGGAAAAAACTTTAACATTTGCAAGATTAATTACGTACCACTTTTTGACTTTATCTTGATTGAAACTCGATCGTATGCATCAATCTAATATTTCTATTAGGTGTCGAACAGCAAAAGTGAGATTAAATGTGAATAAAAACGTTGTATCGCAAAAGGATTTCCAATTTCAGATAAAATGATTGTCTCGTTTATCATTTCAGCTTGAGTTATTGACTGATATTGCATAACGTGCATAAAAATGAAGAAAGGTTTTAAGTAGAAAGTTTAAGAACGATCATTTTTGAATCTCACTTTGAAACATCTGTCTGGAAATATCTGGAATGTAAAATCCTTCAGTGAGGTAAAGACATTTTAGAAGCATGAACTTTAAGAAGTAATGTTATAGTTGAACATGTATTTGTGAGATTATCTTATCACAATTGCCTCGAGGTCATCCAATCCTCCAGGAATAGACTAGCCTGGTGGAGTAAGGAGTTTACCACCCTAAAACTAGTAACTTGCAAACTGTTTAACATAACAGAATCTTGGCTAAAGCCTCAGAAACCTCCCTACTCCATAAAATCCTGTCAATCACATTATCTTAAAACCCAATGGGGTTTATATCACTTCCATTTCACTTTTTTTAGTTCTTTATATCATAACATCAACTTGTCTGTAGTTTACCGATGTGAAAAATATTGTTGAAGACTCACAATTCTTTATATCCTTAGCACGGATGTACGTAAATATGTTTCTAGCAAACAAACGTATACATACAATGTGGAGAAAAGCCTTCTATCTCTAGAACAAAATCGTTTCAGTTGCCCCGGAGATAAAAGAAGATTGCATTTGCCGGAATGCTTCCAGAGAAACAGAATTAGCTAAGCGATGTATGTAATTCAGCATGAGCAGACACATTTCTATTTCGGGAAATTGATTGACAAAGATATGAGAGTGTGGTTTTTGAAAAACTGTTTGAATTTAAATAAGAAATCATACTTGATAAATAAAATCGATACGTTTGTTTGTGTGTATCTATTTTTTTCAAACATTTATAGGTTTTGGTTCTCAAAAAATGAATAAAATTTTGAAAAATGGCTTCTACAAAAAAGAAATCATGTATTGAACGAAAAATTATGAAGTTTTTAAAGCATAAGCTTCAAAACACAGAAATATGGATGCACGAACTAAAATGAGAGCACTGAAATTGGAAACAAAATATGAGGTAGAGCTCTTTTGAGCAATTTACTTGATTATAGTTTCCTGTATCAATTGTCACATTTAAGTAAAGCGTGCTATGAATAGACGTCAAAATAATAGTGTAAAAATATTAAAACGCTTTACAAATTAAAAAAATTACTTTCCAAAGGATAAACCGTTCACCGGGAAGCAACATCTACTTCTCGGGCAATATGCCCCGCCAGACAATGAATTACACTTCCAAGATAAACGGGGTTGGTATATATGAGAATATAGAACCAACCATTCTGGTTTATAATTAGTGATATTTTCACTTCAGTTATAAAATAGTCACTTTGAACTTAGCTGCCCTTCCACCTTGCATATTTGGTTGTGCTGGCAAATCATTCATATCCACAACTGTCATGGTATCCTCAAAGTTATATCCATCTCTTTCTTTCACGAAATTGTGAAGCACTACACAAGCTCTCACAATACTAACGGCAAAATCTGTATTAACATTCAAAGATCGATGCAAAATTCTCCATTTGTTTGTCAGTATACCAAAGGAACACTCAACATATCTCCTGGCTCGGCTGAGGCGATAATTGAAAATTCTTTTCTTCTGTGAAAGTTCCTTTCCTCCAAAAGGCCGTAGTAAATTAGTATTTAATCCAAAAGCTTCGTCTCCTATGAGAAAATAAGGCAATTCCAAGGACTTTTGTTGTATACTTATTCTTATACTACAATCAGCGGCAAACTAGCACCAAGTGGTCCGGATTTTCGCAGACTCCCGTGTGAACAGAGCTCCAGGGTGCCGCCCGACCGGGCGATCATTCGGACGGATAAATATCCTGACCGTGTGAAAGAGGCCTTAGTCAAGCAATTTCTGCTTTGTATACTATTTCTTATTGAAGTGCCTTTTAAAGCCATTAATGCACATTTAGTCTCTTGGTAATATGTTAATCAGTAGTTTTCTTTGAATTTACAGGGTAAATAAACTTCCCAAGTTGCAGAGTTCTCATATCCATAATGTTCGTTTTTGCTCTTTTTTGTTATTTCCTTTACCTCGCCTTCCAAAAGGCAACTGGAGCTGGCATTTAGAACTTCTGTTATTTATAGTCGAGTGGCGTTATTGTTTTTCTTTTCCAAAGCTCACAAGACAGTTTTTACGATACAATGGAAATTATTTCTGGTGTGCAAAGATATAATCACGTTTCAATATTGAACGTGAACCGTAAAACCCTTAATAAATTCCGAAATAAAACTATACATTTTTATGGCAGATAAACTAACTTTGACGAGTATTTTTATTCTTATCATTCAATCTCACATAAACTAATAGCAGCTATAAACAATGCTGTACATTTCGAAGATGTTTTCATGGGACCAGGTCCTTCCCTCTATTTTTATATTTAATTATTTCACAAAATTTTATTTTTGGTGGAATAGACAACTAGTATACCAAAAATTAATAATTATACTTCAACTTTACTTATATACGAACGGAGAGGTTCCCGGCTTTCTTCTGTAATTGTCCTTCAAGCTGTAAAGAGTGAGAAACTGCAGTAGTTCTTTATAATTGAAATTTGGTATTGAAATAAAATATTAGTAGTTGTTATATCTCAATTTTTCTTCAATTACTGCACAGTTCCGGGAAATAAATATAGTTCCTAGTTCAAAATAAGATCCTGGACACAGTTTCTGTCTTAAATAAAGTTCCTGGGTCATATTATAAAGATCCTGGACATAGTTCTTGGTCCAAAAATAAGACCCTGGATATAGTTCCTGTCCTAAATTAACTTCCTGGGGAGGAAAAGTTCCCGGAAGAACAACTCACTGATGTGAAAATCGCTAGATACCATCCCCAGAATAGTCAGTTTTGTGTCAAATTCTTCGTTTCAGAAATGAATTTGTCGGCGAGATAAAGAAATCTGTAAGTAGAAGCAGAACCGGTTTCTGTTCTAGCTTTTTCCGATGAATAGCAGTTTTACCGATAACTGTAATTAATAATAATAATAATAATAATGGCTTTTATTGACTGAACATAATACAAAGGAAAATAAATAAAAAATAAAAATAAAACGTAAACAGAAATCATATAACCTTAGTGGCAGCCAAAAGGCAGAGTTCAGATATCTACAGATTACCTGAAGGATCTGCTTTTCCACTCAACCCAATTATGGATTTTTTTTAAACTTTTGTCAAGCTTTGATCCATTATTTTCTTGTTTCAGTTGCCTGTACATATTTTGTATTATTTTTTGCGTAGATAGCGACTAGAACATACCAAATTTCTTTCTGTCTATTGTCTCAAGTCTCTTCTCTCAACTTTTAGAAATTTCAAAACCTTTGGTAAAAAATTTTAACAATAAAATATTCATGTTTTATACATACAACAATCAAACAACTTATTATATTCACTGCGACATGGAATCAATCAGAATAAGTAAATAAACTTTGACATTGTTTATGTTGGCGTCTGTTTACTCTTCTAGTATATTCATTGTTCGGAGCCTATAACAATATCTTCCTCCTCGCTTACTGTTATTTTATTGTGAAACAGTGCAAACTAATTTTACTCACAACTATACTTTGGAAACATCCTGTATATTGTGAATGTAATGAATTATTAAAATGCGCATCTAATTTGTACAGATGTGAGTGATATCACAATTAGCATTTGAAATAGTTTCCTAAAGGCGGCTACAGACGTTCATGCATACTTGACAAGTGGACTTGTGCAAGCGTACTTGTACAAGTTTGCATCGACTCCACACGATACAAGCGTACTTGAACAGTTTTAGTAGGCAAAAATGGACGAAGACGCGCTAGCTCTTGCGATGTTCGTTATTGTGCTTAAACAAAAAGAAAAAAAGAAAAAACGTCGATTTTGGTGTTTATTTTTTTTACAACCATATCGCGGTTTGCATTTTTATCAATTTCTTTCAATTTTGTAATTAAATTTTTATATGCAGCCTCTCTCTTGTTTTTGTTATGATAGTCCTTTGATTTTACCTGCCATAAACAAGGAGATTCTTTGTAAATATTAATAAACTCCTCCACAACCTCGCGCATACTTTTTTCATGTTCACTAGCCATTTTAATCTATCTTCTAGTAACAAACAAATAAACAAGTTAATAAACATACTAGGATCAACTTCCAGTTTCATACACACGTTCATGCATACTTGCGCAAGTCACTGGGACATGAAGAAAATTCGTACAAGTCTATGCCACTTGCACAAGTCGATATACTTGTACAAGTTTGTTCCTACACACGCTCAAGTATACTTGTACAAGTACGCTTGCACAAGTCCACTTGTCAAGTATGCATGAACGTCTGTAGCCGCCTTAAGGAATTTAATGTTTGACTATAGTTTTGAACAACGTATAGTTTTAGTTGTGTCTATATAACAATCAGTAGTTGGAAACTACTCATAGCAGCAAGATTTCATGAATTGCCAATTTTAAACCTTAATTACAATGGTAAACAAGTTTGGAGTTTTCGTAATATTCAGTAAAAATCTAAAAAGTACATAAAGTCAGTCACCCAGATCGTATAACTTTCCAAAGCAATGAATTTAAAATAAAAACGAATATTTCTAAAATGTTCTTATGGCAGGAATCACAAATAGCGGTCAAAAGTTCCATTAAAATGGGAATAATTTTTCAGATGAATAAAGTTTTAAAGATGTATTTTATTGAAACATAAAAACAGTTCAGTCACGTTGGCAATAATTATTTCAGGCGATCAATGAGAATCAAGTGTGGTATAGTTGACGTAAAAGGTATAGTGCGAACTTAAAGTTGCCGGCCTTTTTGTTTGACTCTAAGACTAAGAGTATCCCGTCATAGCCTAGTCAATATTATTATTATTTGAAATGCTTACTTAGTTGACGATAAATTCATTTAATGTTATAGTTTCAACTAAAAATCGTTAATATTTATTTAATAAACTAGTTTGTTAATGAAGGCGATTAATAAATGAAACTGTTTAAAGCACGAACGAGCGATAGCGAGTGAGTACCTTTAATAGTTTGACTGAACTATAACTATTTTTGAGGGATGCTTGCAGGTGTTCTCTTTAGTCGATAGTCTGACATCAAGAAAGTGTATGTGTGTGTGTTTTTGTGTGGAAATTGTGAATAAGTATACATATATTTATTAGCAATTATCTATTTGGACGAAACTCGGTATGATACACACGATACGATTAAGAAAGGATGGACTGATGGGTCAAAATACAAATACAATATAGAATTACGTTTGGTAAGTAGATGAAAATAATATAAATACCTTTCAGTTTAACTCCGCTACATAACTTAAAGGGGATATACGATTAGATAGCTGGAACTATATCTTTTACATTAACTTGTACACACCTATATAATTCGCGGAAGATTTTAAAGACCTTATTTAAAATAAAGCGGCCAAAAGTAGCATGTCGTGGTTAATGAACAAGGTAAAGAAAAAATATTGGAATTTGACACTAAGCACACAACATTTTTTACAATTCCTAACTTACAAATTGCTGTTGCTGCAACGGAAAATTGGAGATTTCAACTACTCTACATATGTTTATATATCCACTACCACATTTCTCTTTCAGGAAGTACAAGCCTTCCAGATTGGTGAGTGCAAGCCTCATCCATTCTAAGTTGTTTAAAGACTTTTGTGGTTACATGCGTCAAAGCCTAAAAGACATTGTCTACGTAAATTTCATGGATAATTTGGAAAGATAACTTTTATATAAACGACAGAGAAAACAAAGGATACCTTCTCCAGTAACTCTTTCGAAGGATGTCACAATTTTCCAAGCAGAAATGACCGCAATTTACCTCTGTGCAGCTGAAATTGATAGGAAGGAAAGAAAATACCCATCAATTGCCGCTCTATTTCGAAGAGGTCATTTCCAAACTAGTATGGGGTTGTGTACGTGCTTTGAATGTACTAGGAGACCGTGGTAAAGTTATATTAGCTTGAATTCTAGGGCAAGAGTTCTATAAGGACAATTAAAAAGCTGTTGAAATGATTAAACTAGGCTCATCAATGTCAATGGTTGGTCCAGATTCCTTCTGCGCGGTGCAAAAAGAATTGGGTAGACCATAAACCTATGAATGGTGGACAAATTCACCAGGACAGCGACAAGCGAAGTAGTTCATGAAAGAAAATTCGCCAAGGTAAACAGGCTCAATGGGTAAAGACAGGAATATTGTCAAAATTATAGTGAATCTGCTAACTGGGCACTGTAAGCTCAATAGATACTTGCTAATAGGATTAACAGACGAAACGGTGTGCAAATTCTGAAACGTCACACCACATTATATGCCACTTATGTAAAATATTTCAGAGGTTTCACTGTTTTTCAGACACCGTTATTCGAATTAGAATTTCAGTAATTTCTTGTAAAGACTAATAATTGGTTGTTGAAAAGTAATTATTCAACTCAGTGGTTTGTCTGCTATTGTCGAAAGTTTCGAATAACCCTACAAAGTCTTCGCTTCGACGTCAACCCTGTTGAAACGACAACGTGAATTGGAACATAGCAAACTAGATTTTTAATTGTATACTTACCTTGTTTACCATATTAATTAAGAGTTAATGGAGTTGTGGAAATTATTACCTGAAACAAATTAAAAGAAATGAGTTGGTGTTATAAAACGCTTGGGATATTTATACTTTGATATCAAACAAAAGAAATAATAAATAAAGAAAAAATGGTTATAGGTAATTATCATCAAGTTATTCATTCTCTTGTAAAATTTAATGCATATTTTGTTTAGTCTAAATTTTATTAAAAGATTCCTAATGAAGCTCGATGTGCTCCTATTGACCCAGAACCTTTCTGTGTAGGGAAAGCGCTGTAAAGACACTTGAATAAAAAAAGCAGTAATCGAGAATGGTGTAACGAGGCGTCTAGAATGAGGCAGGCTACAAAGAAACACTAACTTGAACCTCATATTTATCTATATATCTATACGGAGTTGGGATAAAGTATGGAACCAAGTAAATATCTTTTAAACGAAAAGAACGATATTTATGAAAATTTGCAGGTAAAAGCAATGGAACAAAATGCATCTGATGTACATTTTTATGTTAATAATATACTTCCGGTTTAACCGGAAATGCCATCAACTTCTTTAATTTAAATGGGACACACCCTATATATTTTTACAGATTTTGAGAGCTTGTTATTTTGAATTCATACATACTGAGTTTAGTGTAAAAAAATTTGTAAAAACGAGGAATATAGCACTTTAATCAACCTCCTTTGAGTTATTTGCATTAGAGCAAAAAACTATTTAGATAAACTAATTGATGTTGTTTGTATGCATAGTAATAAATAAACGAGTAGTGTTTAGTACGTCTTTTGTTCTCCAAGTGTCAAATTCTAATTGACGGAAATAAATTTTACAATTTAGAATGGTTCAATTAAGTGAAAAACAGCGTATTGAAATTTTAATGATGATCGGTTATGGTGATCATGTTAGAACTCATGAAGAAGTATGTCATATTTTTAATAATTTGCATCCCATATCACGCTCAACAGTAACTAAAGCATTACAACGTTTTAATACAACTGGGATGGTAAAAAATGCTAAAACCTGGAAGACCGTGAACTGCAACGAACGAAACTGTTAAACAAAATATTGCAATCGATTTAGAAGAATCACCTCAAACTTCTACCACAAATTTGGCACTAAACCATGGTATCAGTCGACGTTGTGTTGGAAAGATATTAAAAAGCGTAAAGTATCATCCGTATGAGGTACAGTTGGTCAAATAATTGTCAGACGATGATTTTGACCGACGGCTGGCTGGAATTTTGCAAACGGCTAATGGACATCTGTAATGTCGACGACAATTTTGTTTCTAACATAGCTTTTTCCGATGAGGCAACTTTTAGTTTAAATGGAACAGTTAATCGCCATAACTCAAGGTATTGGTCAAATGAGAATGCTCATTGGATTCATGAAGCACATACCCAGCATCCACAGAAGTTTGGATGGGAATTGTCGAAAATAGGCTTATAGGCCCATTTTTTATCGACGGAAACTTGAATGGTGACAAGTATAATTTTCCAAAATCGATGCATTGGACGTAGAGGATTCATAGCTCGTTCTCCGGATCTTAGCCAGTTAGATTTTTTGCTTTGGGGTTATCTAAAATCACGTGTTTACGTTAGACGACCAACAAACTTACAAGAATTGAGACAAAGAATTATTAATGAATGTGAACTAATACGTGGAGAAGTCTTGGAAAGGGTGACTCAAGACTTTGTTAATAGGATGGCATATTGTCAGCAAGTAAACGGCGAGCATTTTGAACATTTGAAGTAATTTTGTTTCTCATTATTCTAAAATAATGAAATGTACACCTATTGTACAACTAACAGTGAGTCCTCGTTTTTACAAATTTTTTTACACTAAACTAAGTATGAATTCAAAATAACAAGCTCTTTCAAAACCTGTAAAAATATATAGGGTGTCCCATTTAAATTAAAGAAGTTGATGGCAGTTCCGGTTAAAATTTTCATAAATATCGTTAAAAAGATATTTACTTGGTTCCATACTTTAACCCAACCCTGTATTTACCTATAATTGTATAGTGAAAGTTCAGTCACCCTAAAATATTCTTCATCCAACCTTCCCTTATTTTTATCTGCACTTTTATAAAAGTGTAAGCTTTCTGAATATTAACTTCTCTGGCGTAACAGAATATCGTATTAGAATTCTTCTGATATTTCGTTTATCAAGCTAATCCGTATACATGTCAGGTCCCACACGAATATTGATTTCACATCGCCAGCACGTTCATTTTTTTTTTTCATCACATACGTCGTACAAGTTGGTATGATCGCGAAAATTTATTGTTAGTTGCCGTTTTCAATACACCGAAGTTTAAATCACACCCACGTTAAAAGTAATTATCTAAATTGGGTGAACAGAGACTAGAGTGTAGAAAAAGAGCAGTTTGAAGCACTAGAATTTTTGTGGGAAATGTATGTAATGTCTAAGTGAAATATTTATTAATATTTTCACCAAAAAATATACTTCCCATATTTTGTTTTATTTCACAATTTCTGCTAAAGTTCTTCCAAAGTTAATGTGATGACCCATATTTTTAAACCCTTTGAAGGAAAAAGCCGCCCAATGGCGTGCATATAAATTTTTTATAAATTCGAATATTGGGAAATAATGTTAATCTACTATATTAATTTGAATGAAAAAAATTAACCTGCATACAAAATTCATAAAATCTGTAATACAATAATAAAGCGCTTTCCTCTAGAACACGGAGTATCTAAAGAACAGTTTTTTGTATCGTCAACCCAACCTTATTTTAAAGGTGGGTGTATATCCTCATACAGTTTTAATTATAATATAATTACCATTACTACTATTTTCTTACATATTAAGTTAAAATGTATTTTATTTTATATATTTATTCATGTAATAAAACCGTAAGGATTGTTTGAATAACAAATAAATGAATAAACACTTGACAACACCATGCGTATCAAACCAAGTTTCGTCTAAATAAATTATAGTTCTATTTGAATCACGGTACCCTTTTATTTTGCGCAAATGCTCCTGTCTAAGTTCAGCGATACGCCGAGATTCCATTATTACCATTAGATTATCTAACTTCTTATATTTAAATCCACAATTCAATAATCCCGCGCATCATCTTGGACTGTTGTTTCAAATGGTCTCCAAAATGCCATTCTAATTCATTATATTATAAAACTTACCCTAACGTCTACGAACAAATGAATATTATATTAATGTCAATTCACTGACGCGACCTAACCACTACACCATCAAAAAGGTATTATATTAATGATACCTTTCCACACTATATCACCTACACTTTCCTATAAATACCTATAACAATTCACTAAACTCACTCAGCCAAGAAATAGATATTATATTAAATATTTGTTTAAAACAAAATTCTCACCCGACCCTGAATGATACTAATGGATTATAAGCCGAACCACAACACAACCCCCCCGAACACTCTCAAGACCGTAGAATTTTTTCTGGGAAAATCGTCAAACGGAGTATACTTCGGTTATTACGATGAATACTGCAGTTGATGATTGGTTGTTTCGAAGTCTGGACTGCACGTGCAACTACGTTGTCAACTCTTCAAAATTTTCTTAAATATAGTAACATACATAAAGTGGTTTTAATTAATTTTTCTTTTTTCAGTAATTTCAAGCGACTTATTTTAATGTTTACTAATAAATTTACATTATGTATTTTTTTAAAAATATTTCCAAACTAGCTTTCTTATAACATCACGAACTAATAGTTTACTGAAGTAAGAGGAACATTTGTGTAGCGGGCCTAACAATTTTAGAAAATATATTTGACAACATTGCGTTATTTTATGGTCATCACACTGATTTTAGTTGGAGTATACCATGACTTTTATTTCTTTCATGAATATTCCTCCTTTTTTATATTCCAAATAATTCAAGTACACGTGGCGGTAATTAGATAAGTTCAGGCAGCGGGATCCAGATTAACACAAAACATCAGGAAATTTCCCGCTATTCAAATTCATATCGACTTGCATGGAACCAACAATAAACGTCCCGCCGTTGCGACCTCTTTAAAGGTCAACCTATATGGCCACGGCATTGCAGTATATAAAGACAAACTTTAAATTCTTTAGAACAAAAATAGATTTTCGGCAGCCAGGATGCTAGAAACTACCAACATTTTCAATAAATTATCGAGTAAATGGGATGGTAGCGTGACGGCGCTGACATGAAGACGTTTTATTTGTTGGTAGGTAGGTATAGCAATAGAAATATATAAAAAGCATACAAATATTTTTGCGTTAGGTGGAAATAAAGATTAGAAAAAGAGACATTGAAAAATTACATTCCAAACAAAACTGACTGGTTGATCGATGTCACTAAAAGAATTGAAATTTTCACACTAAAAGCATTAAGATTTTTATATATCCAGCATTCATTTATCAGGTGAAACAATACATTCACATTTTTGTCCCTTTTTTATGGACGTACAGGATTTTTGTTGAAATGTGCTAACAATGACCTTTATAGGGGTCACATAATTAATGGAAGTATTCAAGCACTCTTATACATAATCATTATTACACTTTCATAAAATAAATTACATTTGATACGAGTATATCTCATTAAATATAGAAACGGGTTGATGAAGGATGTGTAGATTATACGCTCTGTAGTGAATTTCATTTAAATTATTAAAATAACTGTTAGATTTGTGAGCAAGTTTCATAATATTATAGTTTGAAACCTAGAATTAATAACTCCAAGAGTTCATCCATATCTCAAATGTGGTTTTAAATCCAAACAAGAGGGTATTTATCGCAGTGTGGTTTAAAACGCCATTTTATTTTACAAGTTTCTTAGTTTAGTGTTAGTTAGTTACCAATTTAGTATAGCAATAAAAATCCGCGGGAAACTGTTGGAGAACCAAGTGCAAGACCAAATCCTCCGAACTGGCCAGCAATACAGGAATTTTTCCAGTTTTTTTATTGCTACAGTATATAGATTTTTTTGGTTGGTATTTCTTGAATCATTTGTTTTTAAACACTGTGGATAATTTACAGCTCTACCTCAGCTTCCAATTTTCTTGGACCATCGCTCGAATTATTTTCATATAAACTGTTGCCCCTCGAAACAAATTTGAAAAGCTTCATTGTTTAACCTACAATTATTTTCTATAGAATCTACCCAGCTATTCGTAAATAAATGATGAGAAACTGCGTCGCATTTTCCTTTTAGTGAAACTCGAAGATCTTGGAGGCTGTCAGGCAAAGCTAGTCGGGAAATACTGCGTCTCTGCAGTTTGGCATAGAGGTGTTCAATAGTATTGAGGTGGACAATCCATTCGTTTAACTTCTATTGCTTTTATTGTAGTTGCTGATGAAATTCAAATAACAAGCAAAAAGGAGAGAAAGAGCGTTACGACTAAGAGATTGATTGATTGGTTAATTACCACTAGTCAGAGGCTTAGAGTCCTCGGCACCTTGTGCTCTTGGTTGTGCCGTTTATGTGAAGAGACTAGTAGTCCGTATCGGGCTCAACAGTTTTTTCACTAGGTCCTTCTTGGAGAAATCCTCCCTTGGATGTTCTAGTCCTAGGAGTCTATATCTCCAATGAGATAATGCTTCACAATCGAAGATAATGTGAGAGGCTGTCTCCTCCTCTTCCAAGCACAACCGACAGATTGGTTCCTACCTATATATGCCGATTCTATGCCTGTGCTTCCTTAGGGTACAGCGGCTCCTAGGTTTTTTTTTGACCAGGAGTTTGCTGTGTTCCTGTTTTGGCACGTGTCTCCAGTACGACTGATGTTTAGTTTGAGTCCCCCGAGATGAACCACCACGTGCAGCAGTTTTAGATATCCCAAATACTGGTTCAGGACCAGTGAATGCAGTCTCAGACCCTAGCTTTGCCAGGATGTCTGCCTTTTTTTTTCTTCACTGCCCTTGTACCCCGGGACCCACTTAAGAGTACCTAACTCGATTATAGTTAGCCAGGGTTAATAGTTAATGTAGAATATGAGATACATTAGAGCCAATATTCTTGCTAACGTTAACAAAAAAAGTCTGGGTCGAGATTAACGAGTACTGTTCCTTAAATCATTAATAACAGATCAAGTTTCTCTGGTAGAATTTTTTTACTTTCGATAGTTTTTTGGTCAATATCTTCTGGAAGATCAATCCAATCAGGAAATTTGACTAAGTTCTGCTGCAAAAAGTTTTCCACCAGCTAAGAGATTTTCTTCTGAGATTCACGAGATACCACAAATTCGTCAAGAACTATTTGATGATCAGAGAGACTTCCGCTAACGAATGAGTGCTCCACATTTGTAAAATCTGTGCCCTTCCATTTAAAGAAAATTGAAAATTCTGTTTGGACCTCGCCATCTGGTTACATTTCTATCATTTTAACCAAACTTTTGCTTAGCATTTCAAGTGGAAAACTCGGAATTTCATGTTATCATCGTTAATCACGCCCTCTAGCGGTGAAATTAGAGAACTGAAAATCATTTTCAGCTGTTTCTTTTGTTTAAAAATTTTTTCCGATAAAGATCTTCTGAGATACAGCCGTTTACCTCTTTTAAGGAAACACCCGGTATGGAAAATAATTTTCTTTTAATGACAAAAAGCAGCAGCGGTAGTAATTGCCCATTAGACAGATAGCCCGATCCTGCTGAAAGATGAACGTCTAAAAGATAGCGAACCTTGAGTGTATATTTAACTTGAACCAAAACTTGAACCCAAGTGGTTAAATGTTAGGATAGGTTGACACCCGCTGCTGGTGTAGGTACAACTTAAAATAGGTATTTATATTTAGACGCAGAAGACACACGGTGTGTTTAGACAACGAGACGCGATCATCAACATCTTTAATGTACTCGTTTTAAGTGACATTATGTACTATGGGAAATTTAATATTGAAATGATGTCTTTTCTAAATTTATTTATTATTAATATTAATGTTTTTTTAATATTTTATTTTCACAAGTTCAGGATGTTTATTCAACACAGTATGGTTTATTTTCATTCAAATGACGTTCGATAACGAACCGATAAGTTTATAAATATATGTGAAGACTGTTTTTCCAGACTGAATGGTTATAAATTAAACCATATACGGTAATCTGAAATATCGTTGTGGGCGATTCGCCATACAATTTGTAGAGGAAAAGTTACTGATAAGTTTTGTCGTTAATGAGATACAGGATGTTGACTTTTTTTTGTAATAAACGAGCTCTGACAGTGAGCGAAATTTATTTCGGCCAGATCACCTGAGCTCAATCCTCTGGATTTTTGTGTGTGGGGATATTTAAAATCACTCGTTTTCACAACTCCAATGTTAACGTCTTGGCCCATCCATGTGTGATTTAGATGTGATAATAATGGAAATCGATGAATTTCCTATATTTAAACTTTTTAAATTAAAGTGTGTTAAAGCGAGCTCGTGAAAGTTGAATGAAACTATCAAATAGATAATTTAATTAGACATTAGCATGAACATTTCTAATAAACTTCCAATTTTCTTTATTTTATAAAGAATAAAAGGAGAGGAAAATTTATATAACACTTAGGGATTTGGTCGTTGAGTTTATTGAGTGAGGAAATCAACTTTTCGAGTCTTTAAAGTGTTTTTATGAGTAGAAAATCGATGCTGATAGCCACTGACATTGTCATCGTTTTTTCTAATGATATTGATTCGAAATTTTGCTCACAATTTTGTTGGGTTTGTGCAATTTTTCAAGTGGATAGTTTTTTAGAAAATATCCTTCCGCTAAAAAAATGTTAGTTATCCACATTATCTTATAATGCGTAGCGTAGAGATATAAATTCTTAGGACTAGGAGGTTTTCTACAAAAAAGATCTTGTGGAAAGACAGATGGGAACAACTAGTCTCTTCACATAGGAAGCACAAAAAGTCTAAATGCTGTACTGTCGAGGTTTTCACTACCCTTACTTTGATGAAAATTAAAATCCTCCCGGTTATTTTATTATTGGTTTATTTATCAGTAGATAAAGAGTATGAAACTGCTAAAATTTCGTCTCGGTGGCAAAGTATTGAAAAATGTCAACCTTTTGACTTATTTTATTTTCCAGACACCTTGAAAAACATATCAAGGCACTCCATTTTCACGAGGTCCAGCATGGATATTTTTTTACGCTATTAATTTTTTTGATAATTATATTGTTCCTACTATCTTACGCAATGAATAGCGTCAACGAAGAAATGACGGTTTTCGCGTTCCAGAAAATGGGAATTTCAAAAATTTTTCACGACTTTCCGGCGCAAGATTTTTTGACGCTATTAACTGCGTTCGTTTTTATAGCGGTTATTTTATCATACTTAATGAATAGCGTAAATTTTTTTTTCCCTGTTTTGCAACGTGAAAATTAACAATTTCCATTTTGCGCTGCACTTAACCTCCTCATTACTGGACCGCCTAATGTTTCAGGAACCTATTGTGGCATGATAAACTACCTTTCTGGATAAATAGCGTCAGTGTTAAGATGCCTAACATTTTGGGTCCACTGTCGCCAAGTCTATTATCTAGTATCATTTTATGAAGTAGAACAATGAATGTATTGAAACTAAAATATTATTTTTCCATCTTTCAGCTCTTTCCATTGTTAACTTTCAATAATTGGACTTTTGGATTTGCAAATTTTTTTATTTCCTACAAAAGATGTGCACGTATAAGTAGTTCTTGGTTGTTCAGTTGAATAATATCAACGTTATAGAGTCAATCAATATTGAATTTTTTACCGATTTTTTACCAATGTTTATTTCACAGAATTGTGGAGTGAAAATACTATTGAAGTTGACGTAATAATAATTAACCTATTCCAAGCAAACTCTTGCTACCTAGAATTTATTAAAAAGGTTTTTCTCGAAATTCTACTCGGAAGACGTGACCTTTAAAAACCTCCCAACTTTTCTCTATCTATCTGGAAATCTTGTTACCTAAAAAGCGTTGCAAATTATTCATTTAAGGAAACTTTCCTCTTGCTGAAATACTTTTTTGTATAAGAATTTTGGTTCGAGTACGAAAAGGCTGCTGGTTATTACTTGACCCAATTTCAATATTTCTTGATAATTTAAAAAAATTTTGATTTACTCTATCCTTATAATACCATTTGTCTTACGTTGAAATACGAATCAAATGAATATTACGCATCAAGCAACATGTTTTGTAAACTGTTAATAATTTTAGCAAAATATTAAGCAAATGCGAAACAAATGCAAATCAATCACTTGGAAATGAAGAAAGGATTCATATTTGATTCATTAATCCAGAACTTTCATCCGGTTTGAGAAGGCAACATGAGTATAAGCATTATATAAATAATAAAATAGAAGCATCCATTAAAGCATTGAGATTTTGTGTAGTCACTCCCAAAAGGGTACGGAAATGCCTAAAAAAACACCTTACTGAACTAGAAAAAACAGAGACAGGAGCACCCCTTTGAGAAACAAAACCATTTGTAGTAACAGCTCCAATTTAATATTGAATACATACCAGTGGTACGAGACTGGTAAAAAACTGTAAAGAATCCCTCAACAGGCTGGCAAGACACAACAAAGTGTCTCTAGGGGGATGAGGGGGTTGCAGGTAATGGAATCGCTGACCAGTTAGCTGAAGAAGGCTCTAAAGGAGGCTTCATAGGAATAACAAACGATTGCACAACAAGGTAGACAAGGATCTCTCAACCAGGCTATTGAAACTGAGTAACAGCCAGTTTCACAAAATTAGGTTACCTCATGATTACGAAGTAACCGTCTTTTACGACAAAATTTTTGTTTCGCAATATATGATCAAGGGTATAAGTGTAGGTTAACTATTGAAATATTTAACTGCATCCCAAAGTACTAACCAACTAACTTTATGGTTGTCAACTGCATCTGCTGTCAAATTTTAAATCTGTATATTGTTATTTTTGATTACAAACAATAAGAAATGAGAATGATCATTATAGCAGCGACGATGAAGCCAGACGGCCAAAAATTATTCGTCCAAAACGTGATTATTTCGAAGAATTCGACAATCACGTTTCATTTGAGAACGAACCACTGACAGATGAAATGTTCGCAAACAATATGGCCGCACCAATAATAAAGGTGAAAATGGACGACGGCGCCCTTGTTGCTCGGCAACTATCGAAAACTCATCTCTGCGCATGTAAACAAGTTTTCCGTTCTCAAATGAAACAGACTTCTACTGCAGATTTTGTTTGTCCAAGAGAACAGTTGGAAGAAATTAAGGAGGCTATTTCCCTCCCTACAACAAGGTAAACTTAATAAATTAATCAAGAGTTAAAAAAAATATTTTTTTATCAAGTCCTCTTGATTACAGAGATGATGCTGTTTCTGCACGTAAGTAGGTAGTTTCAGTATAAAAACTGTGAAACATAACCTCCAAAGGTCTTCTTTTTCCTCTCATTTGACATATAACACCATACTATCGATGGTTTTCATACCAACGTAACAAAAGTTAATACAATTTCATAGGTTATTTGGCCATTAGTTAAATGATGATTGTGAAACAAGTTCTATTGGTTAATGTATCGGTTAAGGTTACTTAACCATAAGAGTTTACCACCGATTGTGAAAGTGGCTGTAAGAGACGTTTCAAGACAGTTACCGACCTGGTGACTGGGCACTGCAGGAAACATCTGCACAAAATGGACAAAGTTAGTGAACCTATGTACAGGAAATGTGAACTATATGATGAAACATCCATTCACATACTCTCCGTCTGCGAGAACTTACATGGACTTAGACGAAAGCACTCTGGAGAGGAAATAATACAACCATTACGACTACTGAAAATTCCTCCAGTTAAACTAGTGGCCTGCATAGAAGACACAAAGCTTCTGGAATGGAACTAGATAAAATGGGAAATGGTACGAAGATTCAGTTCAAGTGCCTGGGCTGTTGAGCACAACCCAATCGAATGAATGTAATATTGAAAGTGTACCAGTGGGAGCCTAAAATGCATGCCAAGTCTACGATACCATACATTCTTTAGAGGCACTCATCAATTATTGTTACCGATGCAATTACAATGAGTAGGTATTGCACAAATTAAAACAAAAAAAACTCTCCGGTTGGTAATTTTTTGCATCCCTAATTAATTGGCTTTCTAATTAATTTTGTCGCTCGGTGGATTGGTTTCTGATCTAAGTGATATTCGCAATTTTCCTGGAAACGCCGGTGTAATTATAGAGGCAAGTTAATAAAATTGTTTCATAAATGTACCAAAACACTCTGATAAAATGAACATTTTTTGTTGCTTTTCGTTTTAAATACAAAGCAGTGCTAGGTCCAAATGAAAATGAGATTTTATAAGCGTTGTTTGTAATTATTAAATATCTAGTACAAGCAAGAGATATAGTGATGCAATGCGATGCCGACAATATCTTATTGGTGGAAATTTGCACGCCATAAAAGATGCGAAGCACCAGCAAAGGTCCGGTTTATTATTTTCTAAGGTCCTAATTTAAATATCTTCTTTACGTTAATTATTTTGGGAAATTAAACCATATATTTTTATTTCAACGTTTTCGTTTAAAAAATTTAATTAATCTTGTAGCTGGAACTCTACCGAAAAGTTGAAATGAAAATTAAAAAAATTGTATTTTAATTTCCCAACAAAAATAAACAAAAAGACCTAATTTAATTTGACATTTTCAAAGACTAAGAAGATGCTGAAGAAAGAAAAGTTGAAGTGTGTTTGAGTTTGAATTAAAGGTTAAAAATTGTCTGGTTATAAAATAAGGACAGTATAAAGTTATAACCCTTTACATTTCTTTTAACCTGGCAGTTGTGAGACTGATTCTTAAACAAAATCAATAAGGCATTACGATTCAATGGGAGCCAAGCACTCTTCAGATATTTTATTGTCTTATTCTTGGCTATAATCCATTACCATAACTTTTCGCAATTTTATGTTTTTGATGGTTGTTGACTCGAGTTTTTGCAGTTTTCGTGGTGTAGTTACTTAAGGATTTACTGAAATCTCGTTTGAAGTTGAAAATTACGTGGAATTACCAGAGATGAATGTTCAAAAATAAAAATTTTTGCTACTAACATTTTTTATGTGGTAGGATTTTAAAAAAATTCATCCCTTGTTCGAAAAACGTGTGAAATTTGATTTATTCAAATAAATGCAGTTATTTTCTATAATATTCTTCCTGAATCCCTATCCTAGGGATTCCAGGGAGAAGTTCAAACGAAAGAAAGATCGATAAGCTATTTCAGTGAAATCCCTCAAGATATTTTGTTGTATTATTCTTGTCTTGTTTTCCATTCAAATGTAATACATATAACAACCGAAAAGATCCCTTAGAAACATAATTATAACCTCAAAAGAAAATTTATTTGCTTAATCAAAATATTTCATCTGAATGGTTTAATAAGTCTGGTAGATAATCAAATTAACAAAAAGTTTTCCAATGTAATGTGAATACCGCACATATAAACTAAGCCTATTAAAACTACGTATTTAACTAATACCAACGTAAAAACTTTTCATCACATTTTATATGATACCATTCACGTATTCAAACAAAATCGCATTTTAGCACGCGAGCACAAAGAGAGGTGGAATTCACATTTTTAAATTCATTAATCAGTCATCACAAACAAAACTTTTCCAGTGCTTGTCATCATTTAATCATCACGATTCGTTATTAAATGCCGCTCAAAAAAACTGTGGTTATATTTTTGGAATGCCGATATTATCTACACTATAAAAAATATACAACTAGAATACAGGGGATGAAGGGTATTCAAAAATATCATTACCATGGCAGCATCAACTGCGCAAAAAACGTCGGGTCTAAAGACAATTGATTTAAATGTTAAGTGAATATGGCAAGAAAACGTTCAATAAATAATATCAACATAAAATCAAACACTTACAGCCGTCTTCTGCACGTTTACGTTTCATTATTCTTTTTAAATATTGACTATGGATATGAAGAACATTTCAAAATGGCTACCTATGCGCGTGATCCCATGTATGTATGTATGTATGTATGTATTTTGGGGTAACATTCACTGAGACCTAAAAGATCTATTGTGTCCCTACTTAGTTTCTGAGGGGAGTCTCAGAGACTAGTAGCTCATTTAGTCCTATTTCCCGGTGGAATTTTAGGATATCTGCAGGCTTTAACTTAGGTAACTGTCCCTCTTCTATCCAGTAGTCTCCCAGGTGCTGTGCCCTAGGATTCTGAATTGGTGTGCAGTTCACAGGTATGTGGATGGAGGATTCTTCTTCCATTCCGCAAAATCTACAATCTTCTTCCTCCACTATTTTGAGCTTTTTAAGGTGCCCATTCAGGCGACAATGTCTCGTTAGGATTCCTGTCAAAACTTTTAGTGCAGTTTTACTTTGACTTATGCATTCATTTGATCTCAACAGGTTGTAGTCACCCAGAAGAATCTTAGATTGCCTAAGCACTGCTAGATCTTTCCAATTGTCAGGTCTTCTCTTTTTTTCGGCTTTACCTACTTCTTCCAATATTACATTGGAGCTGATTCCGCAAAAGGGTTCCGGTCCCCAAAAAGGTATTTCAGTCCCCCTCTTCGCTAGTTCATCTGCTATTTCATTTCCTTCTATTCCAGTGTGTCCTGGAATCCACAGTAAGGTGACTATATTGTTCTCGCCTAGATCATTAAGTTTGCCTAGGCATTCCCACACCATTTTGGAAATGATTACACAAAGACTCAGCGCTCTAATGGCTGCTTGACTATCAGACATTATGATAATCCTTTGCCTTCTATATCCTTTGTCAATACTGAACTGGGCACACCTTCCTATTGCGTGAATTTCCGCTTGAAAGATACTTGGGGTTTTTCCCAAGCTTTCAGAGTGTTTGGTTCCGGGCCCGTACACTCCTATCCCAGTTCCTTCTATTGCTTTTGAGCCGTCTGTGTACCATTGAATGGCATTCTTTCCAAGTCTGGTAATGGTATTAGGATCCCATTCCTTCTTGTTGCTTAATTCCGTAACGAATTTCTTTGAAAAGTTGTACTTTTTCATAATACCATCTTGTGGCATGTCCCAGGTTGTCTAATTTCTAAGAAGTGAAGAGGTGGTTTTCTTTTTAATGATTCCCTCTCTATTTAGTCTGTATCTTGTTCTTTCTGCAACACTCTCCACCACCATATGTAATGGTGTGAGGTTGAGAATCACTTCCATTGCTGCCGTTGGGCATGTACTCATTGCTTCTGTTATGCATATACAGGCTAGTCTTTGAATCTTGGAAAGGAGGCTAGTTCTACTACTCCACGCAATGGCTTCATAAGTGATCATTGGTTTCACTACGGTAGTGTACATCCAGCCCAGGATTTTTGGGTTACAACCCTAATTTCTCCCTGCACACCATTAGTGCCATTTTTGTTTTGTATGTAATTTCCTTCTCGTGTTTGTTCCACAGGAGTTTACTGTGTAGAGTCAAACCTAGATACTTGACTTCTTGTCTCCATTCAACCTCGTACCCATCAAGTTTAATGGTTTTGAGGTTGAGTTTTCCTTTCTTAGTGAAGGCTATCAAGATGGTTTTGGTGGGTGATCCCATGCGCGAACTGAATTCCCAGTAGTAATTCCACTACTTCTTTTCTATACTATGGTATTACAATTTTAAATACTTTTTTGTTCTAATACGATCAAAATAATTGTAATTTCAGTTTCACCATATTTTCTAGCAAAAGTTTTTAATTCCCATTTTAATTATTCTTCACATGAATCACATCTATTTTTTTTAAGTGTACTTTTAAAGCTTGTGCTGTCCCGTATAAATGATAATATAACCTCAACATATGGAGGTATAGCAGTAATTATTCTTCGTCGGCTCCCACTAGCACATTCATTTTTCAGGAACGAGGGTCTCTGGCAGCCACGCAGGAAATTTGCACTGTATATTATTACAACCAGAAGTAGAAGGCGCAATTTGCGAGCGAAGATCTTCGCCAGGTAATTTATTAAATAAATAAAGTAATGCTAATGTCTTCGTCTTGAAACTGATTAGGTATATCGTTGTTTTGAGCAGGAGAAGAAAATCTCCTGCTCAAAGGTACATTAAAATTCTCTCTCACATGGGGATAACATACCGTTAAACTTAAAGACTAAAAATAACAATTCTTGGAAGAAGTTTTATACAAGTAAAAATATAATTTATGTATAAGTATTTAAAGTTGATATCAACATACCGTGAACACAGGATACGAAGGATTAGCCTCCTTTATATAAGGATTTTAACGTCATAATCCAATTTAAAGTTTCAAGCCGATATATATTTCCATAAAATTTGCTGGCTTAATATTTTTATAGGGACTCCCATACGAAATTAAAAAAAGAAATGCCATCGTAAATAATAAAATATGTAAATTTAATTTGGAAACGAAATAAAAACCTTAAATTAAATAAATGGGTTATGATTTAAAAATAGTTATGTTTTATATCACTTGGGTTGCTAATTTTCCACGAGCTGTTATAATTTGACATTATTGGCGCTCTTAAGCAGAAAGTAACTTTGAAGCACGCCCAATTTTATTTATAGATCAAAGAGAGCCAATAGTGATAGTAGAAAAAATCTTGTGTGTATTTAGAGCAGAAAGTCTTTTGGTAGTTTCGACAGATTGCAACTTTCTGTCTCGACTACCAAAGTCCTAGTTTCTGCTCTTGATACACAAATAGCTGTTTTCTACTAGCGTGCGGAAAAGTCCACTTTTCCGCACTCATTTTAGTGTTGAAAGAGTAACTTTTCCGCACTAGTCACGGAAAAGTAGATTTGTTAAGTTTTGGGGGAGTATACTGACATTTGAATATTTAAAATATATATTTGTATGTATGGTTGTAGTTTACAAAATTACTGCTGATAAAGCAGTGGGAAACTGAAATTTGCCTTAATTGGAAAACATTTTAGCCTTTGCAATTTATTTGCAGCACGTTCAATATTAACATTAATAATAAGTAATTTGTTGATATGTATTTAATAATAAATGTTTCTTTCTGTTAACTTTTGGGTTTTTTTCCGCACACAAGTAGAAATATAGTGTACCTAACACGTGCGGAAAAGTATCACTTTCCGCACTTGTTAGGTAAACAACTATTTTGTAACGAAATAACCTTCGCGATTTCATGTCAGTTTTTCTCGTGAAATTTTGAATCATAGAGTTAAGCTCAAAAAAATACCATTAAATTATAATTTTGAGTAGAGGTTTTGAATTTTTTATATAATTTACTTTGAAGTGTCTCTACAAACGAAACATACATCAGACTACGTTTCAACTCACCAGAAAAAGGGGTTGAAAAAAAATAAATAGGGTTTTTAGTGAAATTACGGATTTCTGTAAAACATTCGAAGCCTCCACTCAAAATTATGTTTATTTTTGGCAATAGTACCCAGCAGGAATTCATCCAGGAAGTCGAGTTTTACGAGGCTAGTAATTTCGAAAAAATAAAAATTTACGTTGAATCTTCTGCACCTCATTAACGTATATTTAGGGATTTATCGTTTATCCAGTAAGATTTCGGAATGTTACGTTTGATACATATTTTATAATATCAAAATTTCAATTTAATAATAATTTTAATAAAATAATATTTACTTAGAAAATGTTGTGTTAAAGTTGCGTAGAATTTGGGAAGAATCAATGACTCACTGTCCCCTGGCGTACGCTTCTGGTATTGACTTAAAACGTACATTTTTAATTTTTAGATAAAACGCAGACAGGAGATAAATTTATCAAGACCATTTGGGTCAAATCTACATATTTACAGCTCAGAATTCTACAGTTGAAATATTTCCAATTATGAATTAATCATCCTGTATAAAAGTAACAGTTAATTGAATTTTTATTTTGTTTTTCAGTGATGGCTGGAGTTTGAGTGGGGTTATCATTTCACAGACTTCAATTATCTAATGTAAGTACAAACATATATTTATCAACCCTTCGTTTTTTGAAAAAATCTATTCTGTATCTTTATTATTTTCGAATTTTATCTTTTTGTCGTAATTATTACTTCTTGTTAAACATAATTATTGCAAATTAATTGGATGTAATTGAAAACGTCATGTATAATAACTAGGAAGCTGGAAATATTCATGAAACGTCTACGATGATTATTATCCAAATTGAAAGAGTATAGCTGATAGGATATTGGATCCGCATTTGTGGAAAATTTCGCACGGCTCAATTTGACCGGACCAGGAACGATTTTGGTAAAAACCATGCTTCGAAATGAAGCTATATTTTCATTTTTTGTACCAGAAAGTAATTTTTGTCAAAATATTACTTTAAATTCGTAAGGAGGTTTTTTTCGTGATATTTTTATCGAAATTCCACTTAAAAATAGTAGCCTGGCTTCTTTTTGGAAATTTTGTCGAAATTCCACTTAAAAATTAGGCTTCTTTTTGATAATTTTTGTCAAAATAGTACTTCCAAATCATTTTCATGATAATTTTGTCAAAATTTCTCTTGAAAATCGTAGCAAGTTTTTTTTTGGGATGGGGGGAGTTTGTTGAAATTAAATTTGAAAATCTTAGCCCAACTATTTTTGGATAATTTTTTTCAAATTATTATTTAATCATGCGGAGGGCTGTTTTTCGTGATATTGTAACATGCCTATCGACCTGTTTCGATTTTACCAAATAAGTTCCCTAATTACCGCTCGCCGTCATAGTAACCACTCCCAATATAGTTCTGTGATCTAAATTTCTCCTACTCTCGTTGACCATTAAGACAATTGACATATGATGTCAACGGACGATTCCATTTTGAAAACCATCGCCCTTTCTTTTCCGTTACCGACAGTCTTACAGTGAAGACATACCTTATCGTCTCTCCAATTTTACCTTAAGTTTTACCAAATTGCTGTGGTAAGCACAGCAGCTAAGTTAGGATACCGTTACACAGCTAAGCTAGGATTTCTATGATACCGTTACACTGCTAGGATACCGTTACACCACTAGGATACACCTAGGCTATTAGCTAGCATCAATTACAACTAGACATCTCTATCAATCTCAACTAGACATCACCATCAATTATTTCGACAAGACCTCTCCATCAGTTTCAACTAAGCTAAGTACCTACTAAAAAGTGCAGGTCTCATTATTTTCCGTTCTTACTCATCCTTCAAGGCAGAATAAAGTTAATATTTTAAATTTCTTTTTTAATTCCTTATCTACCCGGCTGTAAGAGCTGTAGGGGATCGTGTACGGGTTCATGTAAGTTTATAACTTTTTCATTTTTAACTTTTATTAAATTCTACAAGGTGTTTCTACCTTTCTCACCTTAGTTTCTTTTCTTTCATTTAAATTCATTTTTTCGTCGATGTCTAAAATAGTATTGAAATCCGAAATTCCTATTTTATCATTTTTAGAGATAATAATCGTAAAACCAACCAAACCAAACTATTTAATAAGACAATTAGAATTAAATTACTGGCTCAGATCAGGGTAGGTTCAATTAAATTTTACTTGTTAGTTTTGTAATTTATATGCTTTCGGAAACAACTAGGATAATTATGAAAATTGGTTTCGGCAAGTTGTTATTTGCTTTGGGTAGTTTAGCTGCGATTACTCACATTAAGGTCGTTTTCGATTGGTTGATCTTGCGGGAATGTCGGAGAGTAATAAGGTGTCAACAAGTTTGTGATTGCGTTTAATACAACGTAGGAGCAATGATAGCGTGCCATCTTCGAAGTGAACTTTAACATTATTTTGGAAATGAAATTATTTGCATCTGTTATTAGAACTGTGAGTAGCAATAAGTTATAAATTGAATGAGTTTTTACTGAAAAAGTTAGATATACAATTTTACATGATATACATTGGAAAGCAGACAAAAATTGTGAGATAAGTCTTTACAAACTCGTCAGAATCCGTTGGCTGAGATTGGAAGAGGAGATCCGTTTTCATGGCCAGCGCGTTATTCCGATTTAAATCAATCTTACGTATGTATGAACGTTTATTGTATATTGGGGTAACATTAACTGAGACCTAAAAGATATATTGTGCCCCCTTACTTCTACTTAGTTCCTGACGAACGTCTCAGAGACTAATAGCTCCCTTAGACCCATTTTCCGGAGGAATTTTAGAATATCTGCAGGCTTTAATTTAGGTAAATGTCCCTCTTCTTTCCAGTAGTCTTCTGGGTATTGTGCCCAAGGATTCTGAATTGCTGTGCAATTCGCAAGTATGTCGATGGAGGTTTCTTCTTCCATGCCACAGAATCTACATTCTTGTTCCTCCACTATTTTGAGGTTTTTCAGGTGCCCATTTAGGCGACAGTGCCCCGTTCGTCCTGTTAAAACTCTTAGTGTGGTTTTGCCCTAACTTTGTTCTTAACTGGTATTAGTCACCCAGAAGTATCTTTGATAGTCTAAGCACTACTAGATCTTGCCAATGGCCAGATCTTCTCTTTTCTCAGCTTTGCCAATTTCTTCCAATATTACATTGGAGCTGATACCACATAAAGGTTCCACCTTCTATTCTAGTGTGTCCTGGAACCTTCAATAAGGTGACGATGCAATTCCCGACTGGTTCATTGAGCTTTCCTAGGATATAGGGGTAGTATACATATTCACGAAAGTTGTGAAGGAGACTTCCAAATAAGAATTGATCGTTGAAGAGAAATTCGTGAGGAAAGTAGAGAAACGCCATACAGTAGCATAACTATTACATTTTAATATGAATGTTGATGCGTACAGCTTTAGCCTCTTTGAAAAGTTTTTCAATATCTGAGAGAAAAAGTGCTTTTAACAAACGTCAGCCTTATATAACTTATTCCGGGTTCAGTAACAACAATTTTTCAAACTGTGAGTTGAAAAACCGGTATGAAGAAACTGTTTTGTCTAGCCCACAAAAATTGTATTTTAAAAAAAATACAATTCCATACACTAAAACAATCCTGTTCAAATTAATTGAATATCTAACATACTTTTTCAAAATGATTCTTCCAGTTCAACCAAAGTAAACCAATGATTAATAATTGCTTCTCTAGAGATCTCACACAACTTGCAGTCTACATTTCAAACAGCCGCTTGATTAAATAGGTCGGTGGGGTCGGAATTGATTTTACACACATTGGATTCCAATATAAATTAAGAGCGTACTGATGCCCATGTTTATGTGCCTGCTCAGATACTGAGATACAACCAAAATACATTTTTGATTGTTTTTTTTTTCAAACCGACAAATCTCATTAAATTCGTCTTCTTCTTTAATTCCCGCTCGGCGTCTAATTAGCCACTTCTAACTCTTCGATCTTGACTGTAAGACAATTGTCATCTGTCAACGATCGCCTCCATTTCGCGACGTGCTTTTCCTTGTCGATAGTCTTATAGAGAAGACCTAATATTTTACTATCTCCATTTTTATGATTATCTCAGTTAATAGCTGTGGTAAGTAATATATTATTTTTTCAAGCCCAGTCCAAGAATATATTTTTTAAAGTCCTCCAAACCTAAATTCAACATTAGAACAGCCTTTCCAGAACACCTCCAGTAGTTCTACAGCTTTTCCAGTCGACACCTTACATTTTTCATCACATACTAAACAGCTGAGTGAAATATTAATAATGTGTCACGTATTTGGGATAAATAATGTTCACCGGCATATTTCCTAAATTCCTAGTATATTCAATAATTTACAAAATTGCTTTATTCAACTATGTAGTTGAATACACCGAAAGATTTAGTATTAGCAGGACCGGCCTGGACGAAATTGAGAGGTCAGAAAAATCCGAGGTTATTCCAAAGACCAAAAGGTACGTAAGATTCATCAATAGGATCAAATAAAGGCAGAGGAAAACGAAGAAAAAGAGCATGTAATCTTTGTGAAATGTGAAGTTTTATCTTATAACTGCGAGTCAAAGAGAAAATAATATTTTAATCTGACTTACAAATTTCTGCTAGAGGTTTTCTTAATTTTAACGCGCGTCAAATCTTGCATATGAAGTTTTTGGATACAGTCCTGTTGAATAAACGAAGCGTAAAAGATCTACTCGAGGGCGTGAACCCTTTTTTAAAATATTTACACTTCCATTGGCATTCTCCACGTGTATAGGACTTAATAAAAGTTTACTTCGAACGTTGTCGTCGCTTATGTAAAGCAGGAAAATGGAAAGGAATTTCCATTTTTTTAGTACAACGAAACTGTATGAAAAAGGAGAGAATGGAATTTTCGGGGGTGTTCATATGTTTGAAATTAGTTGGTTGTAAAAACTGTGTAGAAAATAATCGGTTTATGTGATGAAGAAATTATTATCTAATTATATGGGCCAGTACAGTCTGTTCATACTTAGTGAAGTGATCAAATCTAACAATTAAATATTAAATATTCATGGCCTGATTTTCGTATTTTTGAAGAAGGCGTCTATTTATATAGTGACACTAGTTAGTTTTAAAGATGGTATTTATTGATATCTTTCCTAGTAAGTGTGATAATCCTAGACATATGTACGACTCTAGTGTATCTCAGCTAATAAGATCGAAAGACAGACATCTGCTGATGCCAATTTCACTACTTTTAATTTGAACTACTTTTACCAGTTTTCTGGGTCGTTTCAACTTTTTACCTCAATAAAAGTATCGACATTTATTTTGGCAGTTAGCAGTGTTTATTTTTTAGCGAAATACCTGATTTTCATTTTTTTTTCTCATTCTGTAGTAGATTATAAAAAAAAATAATAATACATGTTAAGGTTTAAACTTCACGTATTCCTTGCTATGGACAATAAAATCCGTGCCGCCGGTTATTATCCTAACAAATGTTCCAATCCTTTCCCAGCACCTACAATTGCGATTTTTACGAAACACCATCAGATTTAATCGTAACGCGAAATCATTTATTTGCGGCAGTTAAACATTACAAATCGATGGCTTTGTTGGTTTTTGTCGACAACGGTGAAATCCCTTGGACAACGCAGATTCTACTAATCATGGAACATTTAAATATAGGTCAAAAATATAAATTGAATCACCCATACATGAAATGACACAAAACGATATGAAATACGAAGTATAGTGAACAGTGCACATTCTAGAGTACACGTTTGACATAAGACAGTAGACGTTTAATAATTGACATATGACATTAGAGATTCGGTAGTTTACAGTTAACTTTTGGTTCATAACTTTTCACCTTGATTTAATCTATATCTCAGATTAGGCAAATTTCGAATTTAATTTGGGCAATTGGATATAAATGGATTAATAATTAACGGAATTAACAAGGTTACGTTGTATTTGGAACATTCCATGATATCGATGGTATTCTTGGGAGTCATAATGGGGAAATTCCCCTTAGGGTATACTGATTACGAGTACAACCAACCCTACTGAAATTTTAATCCGCATCAATTTATTAAAAGGGTTTATCCAAAGGCGGTATGTTGAAAAAGACGTTAATATATTAATTTTTATTATTCTATAAGAACTACTAAATATAATATTACTATAGCAGTTTATAATCGTTCACATCCTTCAATCATTTTGTAAAAATTGTTCATCATGATGTTGAGATAGCATCGAAGGAAGAAATATGGTAAAACTATTAGCTGTAAAAAGCCAATTGGCTATTTTTCCTTAGAACTTGATTTCTTTGTTTTAATTGTAAATATTTCTTTATATTTTAGATACGTGATTGTCTGCAAGTTGTCGATACAGTTGCTTCAATAGCTGTAGTGCCATTTTTATTGGACCAATAGCAGATGCAGATGTACAATAAGCAATAGAAGGTCCTCCAGACTTACTATTATCGGACCCAGTCATATTCCTTGGTAAGTCTTATTTTTATGAATTCAAGTAGTTCAAATGAACATACTGCTGCTATTTGAAATCATTTAAATATTTGTTCGTTTTTCAGGAAAATAAAACAACACATCATTTTTCTAAGTATTTTATTGCATGTTTTGATAAAGTTCGACTGTAGGCAACACAATTATGCATATTTTAAATATTAACCTTAAAACAGATGGACCTTTGTCAGTTGAATTTTTCCCAAATATATACCCGCATATTAATTTCTTGACGTTGAATTCCATAATTACACAAAAATTAAAAATAACATAATTAGTTACAACTATTAGAAATTGGAAGCATCTGATTACATTGATTTGCATTTTTCTGTAAATTGTTTGTACGAAAAGCTACATAAGGTTTGGAAAAGGGCATAATTGACGGTAAACATTAGTAATTGGAAATTGCTGTTTATGTTCATTTTTTAATCCTGTGGCTTATTTTTATGGAAATTGTTTAAAATTATGGTTTTATCAAACGGGAGACATAGTTTTGCTGATGTGAAAAGCACACTGATCGCTTTTGCATATGAATATGTAACATCAGTTTGTTGTCACTAGATTTTACTCGACATGTTATATTTTTCAGGATCCCAGAGGACATCGTTAGGAATAATCCATTTGATTGAAGACATGCTGAAGACGAAAAAGACATGACCATTGAATCATTGTATATTATATTGTTTTGCAAAATTTATTGTAGTTATTTCAATTCAAAAGGAGCTAAATGAAACCATAATTGTAAAATTATGGTGTATACATTAGGACTGGGCTATATTGATGATAGTTCATCAACTGTATTGTGTATAATCAAAAAAATTATGTCTATATCGATATGTTCATGAATAGTGTAATCTCCTTGAATACTTGCTTTTGCTAATTTAATAATAATTGTTGTATTGTTAATAATAGGAAAATATCTATCTATCGTTCACAGTTACAGTTAAACCTGGGTAAGTGAGAACTGGATAAGTGAGAAAACTCTATAAGTGAGTGTAATAGCCAGGACCCGTCATTTTAAGCTCTCAAAATCTCTATTAGCGAGAAACAGAAACCTGTGTAAGAGGGAGTCGTTTTTCCCTCATAGACCTCCGTAAGTGAGACTGCTACTTATCTATACCTCTATAAGCGACAGTTGAGCTTTATTTATTTATATTATTGTACACAACAAATGTCAAAACAAATTACAAACTTAACATCTGCTATTTTATGACTCATTCTTAACTTTCGTGGAACTTCCTACCATTGTTTTTGTAGGTTGTTATTGCTGCGTACCTCTATAAGAGAGAAACGCTACCCATGTACCTGTATTAGCGAGAAACGGGTTAGTGAGAAACTTCTATAAGCGAGAATGAGATTGTGCTCCCTTGAACTCTCGCTTATCCAGGTTTGACTGTATATCGATAATGACATATTTTTAAATGCACAGTCCTAGAGTAAGTTTTTTGTATTTTTATAACCAGGCGGAAAAAATTTATTGAAGAATTCTTGTCCAAATATTATAACTTGTTCACAGATCGATGATAATGTCTTGCATTATTTAAATAAACTCATATGAGTGGTGGGGGATGTGTTAATTTTTGTTTCGTGAAAAATTGTATAAAGTATGATATTTTCATCTGCAAAATGTTTTTGTAATTAATTTGATGTAGACTATATTATAGACATGTTGTACACGTTTTTTTTATAACAGTGCCATGTGCAATAATAAATTTTGGAAAATACCAATTTTTGTTTCATTTATAAGTATCAGAATTATTCCGTGGTTTCCTTGTGCCCACCACCCCTCCCACACCATCTATCAATCTGTACCTCAACTAAGTGTTCAATTCACTTTACACACAACAAAACTAACTTTTTGTCATCACAAAACATAAACCAAAATTTAAGTATCAGAATTATTCCGTGGTTTCCTTATGCCCACCACCCCTCCCGCACCGTCGTTTTACCCCTCTTTTGGACACTTACTTACATAGCCAAAGACAGTAAAAGTGTGAAGTGTGCGAAACTTACACCATCTATGAATGGGTACCTCAACTAAGTGTTCAATACACTTTACACACAACAAAACTAAATTTTTGTCATCACAAAACATAAACCAAAATTTAAGTATCAGAATTATTCCGTGGTTTCCTTATGCCCACCACCCCTCCCACACCATCGTTTTCCCTCGCTTTTGGACACTTACTTACATAGCCAAAGACAGTAAAAGTGTGAAGTGTGCGAAACTTACACCATCTATGAATGGGTACCTCAACTAAGTGTTAAATACACTTTGCTCACAAGAAAACTAACTTTTTGTCATCACAAAACATAAACCAAAATTTAAGTATCAGAATTATTCCGTGGTTTCCTTATGCCCACCACCCCTCCCGCACCGTCGTTTTCCCCCGCTTTTGGACACTTACTTACATAGCCAAAGACAGTAAAAGTGTGAAGTGTGCGAAACTTACACCATCTATGAATGGGTACCTCAACTAAGTGTTCAATACACTTTGCTCACAACAAAACTAACTTTTTGTCATCACAAAACATAAACCAAAATTTAAGTATCAGAATTATTCCGTGGTTTTCTTATGCCCACCACCCCTCCCGCACCGTCGTTATCCCCCGCTTTTGGACACTTACTTACATAGCCAAAGACAGTAAAAGTGTGAAGTGTGCGAAACTTACACCATCTATGAATGGGTACCTCAACTAAGTGTTCAATACACTTTACACACAACAAAACTAAATTTTTGTCATCACAAAACATAAACCAAAATTTAAGTATCAGAATTATTCCGTGGTTTCCTTATGCCCACCACCCCTCCCGCACCGTCGTTTTCCCCCGCTTTTGGACACTTACTTACATAGCCAAAGACAGTAAAAGTGTGAAGTGTGCGAAACTTACACCATCTATGAATGGGTACCTCAACTAAGTGTTCAATACACTTTGCTCACAACAAAACTAACTTTTTGTCATCACAAAACATAAACCAAAATTTAAGTATCAGAATTATTCCGTGGTTTCCTTATGCCCACCACCCCTCCCGCGCCGTCGTTTTCCCCCGCTTTTGGACACTTACTTACATAGCCAAACACAGTAACAGTGTGAAGTGTGCGAAACTTACACCATCTATGAATGGGTACCTCAACTAAGTGTTCAATACACTTTGCTCACAAGAAAACTAACTTTTTGTCATCACAAAACATAAACCAAAATTTAAGTATCAGAATTATTCCGTGGTTTTCTTATGCCCACCACCCCTCCCGCACCGTCGTTTTCCCCCGCTTTTGGACACTCACTTACATAGCCAAAGACAGTAAAAGTGTGAAGTGTGCGAAACTTACACCATCTATGAATGGGTACCTCAACTAAGTGTTCAATACACTTTACACACAACAAAACTAAATTTTTGTCATCACAAAACATAAACCAAAATTTAAGTATCAGAATTATTCCGTGGTTTCCTTATGCCCACAACCCCTCCCGCACCGTCGTTTTCCCCCGCTTTTGGACACTTACTTACATAGCCAAAGACAGTAAGAGTGTGAAGTGTGCGAAACTTACACCATCTATGAATGGGTACCTCAACTAAGTGTTCAATACACTTTGCTCACAACAAAACTAACTTTTTGTCATCACAAAACATAAACCAAAATTTAAGTATCAGAATTATTCCGTGGTTTTCTTATGCCCACCACCCCTCCCGCACCGTCGTTTTCCCCCGCTTTTGGACACTTACTTACATAGCCAAAGACAGTAAAAGTGTGAAGTGTGCGAAACTTACACCATCTATGAATGGGTACCTCAACTAAGTGTTCAATACACTTTGCTCACAAGAAAACTAACTTTTTGTCATCACAAAACATAAACCAAAATTTAAGTATCAGAATTATTCCGTCGTTTTCCCCCGCTTTTGGACACTTACTTACATAGCCAAACACAGTAACAGTGTGAAGTGTGCGAAACTTACACCATCTATGAATGGGTACCTCAACTAAGTGTTCAATACACTTCACACACAACAAAACTAACTTTTTGTCATCACAAAACATAATCCAAAATTTAAGTATCAGAATTATTCCGTGGTTTCCTTATGCCCACCACCCCTCCCGCACCGTCGTTTTCTCCCGCTTTTGGACACTTACTTATATAGCCAAAGACAGTAAAAGTGTGAAGTGTGCGAAACTTACACCATCTATGAATGGGTACCTCAACTAAGTGTTCAATACACTTTACACACAACAAAACTAAATTTTTGTCATCACAAAACATAAACCAAAATTTAAGTATCAGAATTATTCCGTGGTTTCCTTATGCCCACAACCCCTCCCGCACCGTCGTTTTCCCCCGCTTTTGGACACTTACTTACATAGCCAAAGACAGTAAAAGTGTGAAGTGTGCGAAACTTACACCATCTATGAATGGGTACCTCAACTAAGTGTTCAATACACTTTGCTCACAACAAAACTAACTTTTTGTCATCACAAAACATAAACCAAAATTTAAGTATCAGAATTATTCCGTGGTTTCCTTATGCCCACCACCCCTCCCGCGCCGTCGTTTTCCCCCGCTTTTGGACACTTACTTACATAGCCAAACACAGTAACAGTGTGAAGTGTGCGAAACTTACACCATCTATGAATGGGTACCTCAACTAAGTGTTCAATACACTTTACACACAACAAAACTAACTTTTTGTCATCGCAAAACATAAACCAAACTTTAAGTATCAGAATTATTCCGTGGTTTCCTTGTGCCCACCACCCCTTTTGGACACTTACTTACATAGCCAAAGACAGTAAAAGTGTGAAGTGTACGAAACTTACACCATCTATGAATGGGTACCTACACTAAGTGTTCAATACACTTTACACACAACAAAACTAACTTTTTGTCATCACAAAACATAAACCAAAATTTAAGTATCAGAATTATTCCGTGGTTTCCTTAAGCCCACCACCCCTCCCACACCATCGTTTTCCCTCGCTTTTGGACACTTACTTACATAGCTAAAGGCAGTAAAAGTGAGAAGTGTGCGAAACTTACACCATCTATCAATTTGTACCTCAACTAAGTGTTCAATACACTTTACACACGACAAAACTAACTTTTTGTCATCACAAAATATAAACTTACTCTATTCCGCTAGGGTTGCTGATTAGTTTGAAGGTTTCTCGCTAGATTGCTTGGAAAGTAATGATGAAAAAATTTTTTTTTGCAATTTAAGAATCCGCATCAACATCAAGGGTTATTAGCGGTCTGTAGCTCAATCCATTTCATAAATAGTGTATAAACGCTGAAATTACCGATATGCATTTTGTGTATGGTTTGACAAAAATAATTTTCTAGAAACTAGACGCTCATGCTGGAAAATATACGCAACGAATGACGCTTCATCAGTTTTTATTATCACGTATTTACCAACGCTTATCGGATACTGGAAGTTTAGAGATAAATTCAATCGACACTTGTCGTTCCAGGATTGTTAAAAATATAAGGGAATAACAATTCTGGATGAAATTGATCAACACCCAGAAACAAACACTAAAAAAATTGTATTGTTTTCTGTTGTTCTATATAAAAAAATATTAATTGATAATCCGATTTGCAATGAAATTGACAAATTTAAATAATTCATGTTAACCGAATTCGAATATATATTATTATTTGTATCAAAACGTAAACAAGTGATGATTGGAAAATATTCGATGTATATTTTATATGAAATTCAATTATCGTTTTCAAATACAGCGCGTTTTAATGAATGTCCAACTGTTGTGGTTAACTTTACTCTAAACCAGTGATTCCCAAAGTGGTCTATATCGACACCCAGAGGTCTATGACAACCTGCAAGGGGCAAAAAAAAATTTGGGGGTCCATGAAATGAAAATAGGGGTCCACGATAGTGGATCTCAGCATTCACTGATTAGTACCTATTTACTTACATTATACTATCTTATAAAGACATAAATCTCTTCAATAAATCATTGATGCAGTAAACCGAATCCGAAGCATTATTTGCGCACTTGTATGAAGAAAATGTCGAACACTTTCATCAATTACTCCTTCACACTGAACTACGCTGGCTGTCGAAATGCTTATGTTTGACAAGATTTTTTGCACTTTTTGAGACTATTTTAGAATTTCTGGATACTATAGACAAAAGTCTATGATGATACAGTTTATTAATACGAATGATGGAGATTACAATTTTTTATTGTTTTTTAATCATCATAATTTATTCTTTTCCACTTTTTTCAAGCCTAAAATTCAACCAGATTGAATGATATTAATTCTATATCGACCGTGACGCGAAGCAGATTTAGACATAATCATCCCTTTTATACACTAACCCAGTGACACTACAGCATCCGCCAATGAAATGCCGCATCCCCTCGAGCTGTGTGAAATTCCAATTTAATAGGTTGGTTTTACCCATTGCATTAGTGACGCTAACAGAAGATTTATTGAACTTTTTTGAGAACGAGGAGGTGTAACAACAAAAAAAAAAGCGAATTTCGAAAAGGTAGAAAACTAGAGAACGGGATTATTTATTGACTTGAAGAAAGTTAACGTTTTCTTTCTATTGGTGTTCCCAATTTTTGTTGTCTAAATTGAATACAGAGGTGGAACTTTTCAACTGTGTGAAAGCTCGATGAGTTGAAGTTAAATTGTGTTTATTTTGTTACTTAAATAAATATTTCGACGAAATTTATATGAAACTTTTATCATTTATCAGGAGTCTTCGTCTTCTATGTAGCAGATATAACCTTGGACTGACGGAGACAAATTTCTGGTGAGAAGTGAAGCCTAAACCCAAAAATGATCCTATGGTTTATATATATATGGATGATGGGTGCAATTATGTGTGTCATAAGAATCGCTCCTGTTAACTCAATTGGAGGAGGAAGCACATTCTAAGCCAGTACGTTAGCCTGACGGCTCTTGGCAGTAGGCGACGATAACCACTGGCAAAAAACTATTTGTAAGCTCAAACCTGGTCCCGGGGCACAAGACCATTGTAAAAAACGAAAAGGCATACATCCCAGCAAAGCTAGGGTCTGAGACTGCACTCACTGGTCCTGAACCAGTATTTGGGATATCTAAAACTGCTGCACGTGGTTGTAGATCTCGGTGGACTCAAACTAAACACCAGTCGTACTGGAGACACGTGCCAAAACAGGAGCAAAGCAAACTCCTGGTCAATAAACTCTAGGAGACGCTGAGGAAGCACATGAATACAATCGGCATATATAGGGAGGAGCCTATCTGTCGGTTGTGCATGGAGGAGGAGGAAACAGCCTCTCACATTATCTACGATTGTGAAGCATTATCTCATTAGAGATATAGACTCCTAGTACTAGAAGATCCAAGGATTTCTCCAAGAAGGACCTAGTGAAAAGACTGCTGAGCCTGATAAGGACTACTGGTCTCTTCACATAAACGGCACAACTAAGAGCACAAAAAGCCTAAAATGCTGAGGTGCCGAGGACACTAAGCCTTTGACTGGTGTCCTGATTCAATCAATCAATCAATCAAGCTCAAACCTGATGGACTTCATTGAAAGAATCGGGTTGGGTAAAGTAATCTTTATAGATAAAGAGGAATGCAGTAGATCTGAATGGGTCGCAGTAGAACCCATAACATCCAATATAATTTAAGTAATCGATTTTTATGTGGTCCGATACCCAGGTTAAAAAGAATAAATCCATTTTTGTGAGACATTTTAATTGCAGTGAGTGAATGTTCTAAAGCGAACCGGAAGAGATATACAAAATAGTAAACACACAACAACCTATAAATCATTTAGTTTTAACAAGTTAATCTCATTTTTTTACGGTAATAAAGTAGTAATTTAGTCAGTAATCACCTCTGAAAATCATAAATTGTTAACGGTTAGAAAAAAAGAAGTTTAAATCAATTAAATAGATAATTACACAATGTTTAATAGAACATAGTAATGTTCTCATCACGCAACGTCACGTATGTCACAAATGGGTCCATTAATCATATAACGATATTTATAATACGAGGTATTGTATGTAGGTTTATTAATAAGTCGATTAAATTTCAACTAAAAATTGATACATTTAATACAGGGTGAACATTTAGTAGCTCATTTTTGATTAGACATAAAAACTTTGGGTCCGAAAACTGCATCAAATAAGGTTTAACCTGAAATTATTTTAAGCGTTCAATAAAACAGTGTCAAAAATAATTTCACATGAAAATATCTGACCGGTGTTTATATCTAATTAATCGTTATAACTAACACATACTAAAACACCCCTTTTAGCCTTACATGAAAATACCGACCATAAAAGAGCTATAAGAGATAATGATGTTTTAATTTAACCTCATTTAACCCTTTCACTCCTATCGCTTCAAAATAAATAAGAGGCTGAAGATGGAAATACAAGGAAAGCCCCAATAAACTTCCGGAGTAATTACCGTTAAGTTTGTTTCTTTCAAAAACTTAATAAATTGCTTTTATAACTTTGAAAATGTCTTTTTCATCCAAGCAGGTTAATTAATATTTTGCCGTGAGCCAGCTTCCCTTTGACTATTCACCTGTTCCTTGCCTAAATCAAGACTGGAATTAAGATTGCTAGACGTTGTAGTATATTGTGATAAATCACCCAAATTGTTTCAAATTAAGGCAGCAACGCATGCTTGGATGTTAAAATAAATTTATACCCTGCAACATAAACTTGTCTCTTATCACCCTGCAGCATTCCAATAGCTCTGTTAGTAACCCGGGAGCCAGTGGTAGTTTTTTGCCAGTCATGTTAACCATGACCATAATTAATTATTGTTGAATGCTAAATTTGGTTGTGCTCTAAAGCATAGTGATCGTCAGGAGTACCGAAAACACGTCAAAAATTTTGAGTTTCAGTCATTTTAAATTTATAGAGTTTGTAGTTTTGTAGTTCATAATCAGTGCAGATTAAGAACGCATACCTGGTTTATGCGCTACACCTTTTACTGTACCACATAATTATATGAACTACTGGGTCTATAAATTTCATCCGGGTTAAAACGTGTTTTTGTTCCTTCCGTTGGCCCACCCACCGCTGGTGCTCCAGCTGACGGTCACTATGCTTTAGAGCCCAACCAAATTTAGCATTAAAAAAATAATGTCAGGGTTGAAAATGGTCGCCAAAAACTATCACTGGCTCCCGGGCTATAGACATATAAGTGCCTTCGTTCCATGTTAAAATTTACTAAGACAGTTCACTCAGCAAGCACAAAAACTTCAAAATAAGGTAAAAAAACCTCTCGCCCGACAAAAAATCCGATAAATATAATGTTATTTAGTGTATGAAATTAAACATATGGGTACGTTCTCAATTATAAATGTAATTTGAAAAATAAATGTAGTTTCAAAGTAACAAAAACTTTGTAATAAAAAACAATATGAAGTCAGAAGGATTTAGAACCGATAAAGGTTTAAGACAAGGTGGAGATGCTGAAATAAATGAAAGAATCCAAAAAACGATAAATTTATATTATGCGATGAACCTTAAATTTATTAATAAAAAAGAAATTTCCAAACAAACCAAAATCAAAGTGTATAAAAGTATATACAGATCAGTATTAACATACGGAAATGAAATATCAGACGTACGCTAGGAATATCTAGAAAAGACAAAATTAGAAACACTGAAATAAGGGAAAAACTAGGAGTAGAACCAGTGTTAAAATTTATAGAACGACAACTTAGTTGGTGGGGACAACGAATGAATAACACAAGACAAGTCAAAAAGCTATACGAGGAAAGGGTACAAATTAAAAGAAAAAGAGGTAGAGCAAGACAAACACTTTTTTTCAATATCCCTAATTTTTTTCAATGTCTGTATTATGAGGTTTTGGAAAAAGCAAAACTTTTTATCAAGAATGTCCTTCGCTAAAACTAAAAGTTATGTTACTTGTCTTGGACACTTCATCCGTAGAGACACTGTATCTGTATGGACGAAGACTGATTGGGTAATGAAATATCTATGCTTTTCAAACAGTAAAGAAATGTAGGTTGACTTTAGAAAAAACCATTTTCAGTACCTAAATTTCATATAAATATTGTTATGGTTAATGGTAAGTATGCTTTTTATATAAATTTAATATGTATAAATTTTGTTTATTATAGTGTTTAATACTTACCTTTTTTTTTTAGCTGGGCGCCATTAATGATTATTTCGACTATTTTATGAGACTCTTAATTTTTATTTTATTATATTATTATTTGTATATTTTTTTTTTATACTCTCAGGGAATATTTTATTGTGAGGTCAAATTGAAATTTTTGAAGACCGACTCTGTTCTTTGGCCTTCGTGTTGAAAGTTGGCACTAAAGTATATTACTGCAATTGAATCATAGACATTAAAACAAAACAGTCACCTGTACTATTGGATAAGTGTTTTATCTTTTATTGAACTATTATTATTAGGTTTTTTTTTTATAATAAAATATTCAAATTATACAATTTATACAGTTACTCCAATTGTTATTTATCTAAATTTTCATTCATTCATCCAGGCACACTATTTAACTATACTCACCGAACTAAATTCAGTTACGTGGCTATGTGACCTTAATTATAATAGACTATTTATCTAGTAAAAAAAAAGAAGAAATTTATTTACTTTGTTCTTGGAATATGACTGTTATGAAATATCAAGAAAACGTTAATCTAACGAATTGATTCCATCAAATGCTCTGTAAGTACTTTTATCTAACTATATCTAAGCAAACAATTTAATTCTAATAAGCAAACAATTTATACTACATAAAAAAAAAACTTAAAATTAATATGAACAGTAGGTAGGTACCTGAATGTTTGTTAGTTTATATTCTCTCTTCAAATTCGAAGGTTTCAATGGGTTGGAAAATGTGGAAAAGGCCTGCAGAATATACAGACTGTCAGCTGAGGATCAAATCCGGTATTTTCCTTCTTCAAAAAAAACGGTGGACTTTACACAGTCTGTTCGTTGTGGAAGATTTCTTGGTTATATCGACAAAACTATGCCAGATATATCAGTTCGTCTTGATTAAAATTATAAAATTCAGAGGTAGATGTAGGCTTACCGGCACTTTGTAAGTATTCTTACTTATTTTACTTTTATTAATTATAGGTATCACTGACTCCTTATAATTATGTTTATATAAATAATATATTATTAATCTTTTGAATATTTTATATAGTTTTATTAAGATTTTTACTTTTAATTTCAACTCAAATTTTTCTCCGTCTTTCTCCTTCGGAGAAATTTATGCAAGTTTTCTGATTTTTTCATTTGTTTTCTAAACAAACTTTCTTTTGTTTTATTTCAAGCAATGAAATTCATTTTAAAAGTTTGTTACTAAATTGATATTTCCAATCTTTAAAATTATAGTAAGTTTATTCAAATGAAATTATGTTTTACTTATTATATGGTGTTTGTTTCATTTTTATGTTATTGTTTTTATCATTGCAGTGGTCAAAAATTTGTATTTATATCTTTTATAACCTTAAAATTTAGGTTGGTATTTTACACGATTTGCTTGAAGTTGGTACTCCTGTTTTTATCTGTCAATTTATAGCTTAAATTCTTCGATTATACAGGGTTTATTGAAATTGATTAATAATTTAGAATATAGTGCTTGCCAAAACTTATTATAAAGAATGTTATTTATTTTTATTAATATTATCAGTTTTGCATGTTTTAATTTGATTTATTTATTAGTTTATTTCTATTATATTTCTTTTATTGTGATGAATTTATTTAACTAAGTAACCAAATAACAGAGTTGGTCGTATTGCCTTATGATTATTTTAAAATGATTTATTTTGGGTATGTTCATACCATAACAATATATACTTTCAGTAATTGAAAGGTCTTCTCAGCATTTCAAATTCCGTTTACATCAGCTTTCAAATAAGCTCCTTTTTGAATAAATGAAAGATTATCTCCATGCTTCAGGTTACCCTTTTTTTTCCATATTGTTCAATAGAAATTTCAGCTTGTGAAGTTTCAATTCTGAGCCATCAAATGAATAATGCATCCGTTTTCCCTCATCTAAACTTAATACTGAAAGTTTTACCGGTTCCGTTCTTTCATAGTATAATTAACACATAAGCCTCATAAGGTTCATTCTGTTGAATTATATTCCGTTATGAATAAATTAAACGAGTCACGTGACATTAGATATGTTATATATTTATATGACGACAATTAAATATCATTGAACTGATTCCAATAAGGTCAGTTTGTACTGACAAGATTATTATATCATATAGTTGTGAGTAGAATTAGTTTGCACTGTTTCACAATAAAAAAACAGTATGCGCCATAAATCTTTTTTAGTCTTGACCTACCTATAAGCGAACAATTGATTCTCATTGGTGCAATGTAGTTTCCGATTGGTCTATAAAAAATGTTAGTCCACATGGAGTGTTAACGTCCTAGGGTGGGTTTGTTTTGTCGACTGAAACTATTATTTCTCAGTCCAATTCCAACTTTCTCTACTGTAATATAACGAAACTTATTCCGCATTACCAATTCCTGGACAAATAAAATGTATAAATATTTAATGTGTGTAATCAGTTAAGTGGTTTCCTACGTTGATGGATAACTTTACAGTTCGGTTTTAATATTGTATTTATACAGGGTGTAGACGTCCCTAATTATATTACACACTCAGTTTTGTAGAAAACCAAGGAAAACAGACTGGGACAACTATAACACCTGTCTGAAAGGAACTCTAGCACATATCCAGAGGAAAGGAAGGGCTAAACACCATCTCGACCTGGAAAATGAGCTTGAGGATCTGAACAGGGCAATAATCGATGCATTTGAATCGAGCTGCCCTCTTCAAGAACAACGAAGCAGCAAAGATGCACCCTGGTGGAACAAACATCTGTCAGAATTAAGATCTCAAACCCGGGACCTCTTTAATAGAGCAAAATTCACCGGGGACTGGCAGAGATACACCGAGGTGAGAAACACCTACTACAAGGAAATTAGAAAAGCTAAAAGAAATAGCTTCACGAAATTCTGTGAAGATATAAACACAACACCTGCTGCGGCAAGACTTTACAAAGTCATGGCGAAAAGTAGGGTCAACACAGATATGGCTTTGAGGAAGCCAGACGGCAAATATACCGAAAATGAGGAGGAAAGAGTGCGACTCTTACTAGAAACTCATTTTCCTGGAAGCACCCCAAACAGAGGAGTTAATCCTCTCGAAGGTCATAACAGGCCTTCGAGAGAAAGTAGTACAATGGCCAAGCACATTTGTAGTAACGATAGGTTGAAATGGGCTATGAACACCTTTTCACCTTTCAAAGCACCTGGAGCAGATGGGATTTTCCCAGCTTTGCTCCAGCAAGGACAAGACGAAATTTGGAAGAGTGTTGCAGAAAGAACAAGATACAGACTAAGTAGAGAGGGAATCATTAAAAAGAAAACCACCTCTTCACTTCTTAGAAATCAGACAACCTGGGACATGCCACAAGATGGTATGATGAAAAAGTATAACTTTTCAAAGAAATTCGTTACGGAATTAAGCAACAAGAAGGAATGGGATCCAAATACCATTACCAGACTTGGAAAGAATGCCATTCAATGGTACACAGACGGCTCAAAAGCAATAGAAGGAACTGGGATAGGAGTGTACGGGCCAGGAACCAAACACTCTGAAAGCTTGGGAAAAACCCCAAGTATCTTTCAAGCGGAAATTCACGCAATAAGAAAGTGTGCCCAGTTCAATATTGACAAAGGATATAGAAGGCAAAGGATTATCATAATGTCTGATAGTCAAGCAGCCATTAAAGCGCTGAGTTCCTGTGTAATCAGTTCCAAAATGGTGTGGGAATGCCTAGGCAAACTTAATGAACTAGGCGAGAACAATATAGTCACCTTACTGTGGATTCCAGGACACACTGGAATAGAAGGAAACGAAATAGCAGATGAACTAGCAAAGAGGGGGAGTGAAATACCCTTTTGGGGGCCGGAACCTTTTTGCGGAATCAGCTCCAATGTAATATTGGAAGAAATAGGTAAAGCCGAAGAAAAGAGAAGATCTGACAATTGGAAAGATCTAGTAGGGCTTAGGCAATCAAAGATTCTTCTGGGTGACTACAGAATGCATAAGTCAAAGCAAAACTGCACTAAGAGTTTTAACAGGAATCCTAACGGGACATTGTCGCCTGAATGGACACCTTAAAAAGCTCAAAATAGTGGAGGATGAAGATTGTAGATTTTGTGGAATGGAAGAAGAAACCTCCATCCACATACTTGCGAACTGCACAGTATTTCAGAATCCTAGGGCACAGTACCTGGGAGACTACTGGATAGAAGAGGGACAGTTACCTAAGTTGAGGCCTGCGGATATCCTCAAATTCCTCCGGGAAATAGGACTAAAGGAGCTACTAGTATCTGAGGCTCTCCTCAGAAACTAAGTAGAAGTAAGGGGGCACAATAGATCTTTTAGGTCTCAGTGAATGTTACCCCAAAATACATACATACATACATACATACATACATTTGTAATTATTCACTTAATTACAGTTTTCTGTAAAAAATTGTCATTTTAGTAAAGCGTCTTATCAATTAATAGATGTCAAAGTTAAAAAAACTGTAGTGAACGGTTTTTTTCAAAAACTTTTTGGTATAATGGTATATAACTATTATCTTTGACATCTATATTACACCCATTTCTAACTGAAAATATTCCAGCTCTAATTTGTTCCGTTTCAAAACGAAATTCCAACGTTGTCTCGTTAGCTCTTTTAACGTCAAGACGGTTTCAGCAATTAACCACTGTCAAATATAAACTGCTACTGGTTTATATTCGGCTTTAATACATTTTGAGAACTATTTTCTACATTTCTCAAAGATTCTGAGCTGTTGAGAACGAGCATAAAAACGATTCCCCAACGACGGCAACAAAATGAAGCTCGTTACGAAAAACCGCCTGGATCTTGGAATATCCCATTCAATGCTATAACAGATACCATAATGCCTCTTCTTTAACATTCTTGATGGAATCCCATTCAATATGTTATAGCATATAGGCATATACCATGATGTCTCATCTATAACATTCTTGATGGATTATTGGAAATATTATTTTTGAATAAATAAAGTATCTACATCTATCAATAGCGCAATGAAGTACCTATTGTTGTGAGTAAAATAAGTTTGCACCGTTTCACAATTTGTCGGCGAGACAAAGATATCTGTAAGCAGAACCGGTTTCAAACAAATTTTTCAGTTGCCTGTAAATATTTTGTATTATTTTTTGCGTAGATAGCGAGTAGAACATACCAACACATACAACAATCAAACAACTTATTATATTCACTGCTATATCCATATATTATTTAAAAAAGAAAATTATGACTCACCGATGTAAATAAGACTGCCACAATATGAATATTTAATAAAGAAACGCTTTCGAGTCCACCTTATATGATCAGACTAGATGTTTTTGCTACAAGTGAAGAGGAATTCGAAGTAGTAGAAGAAGAAAAGGAAGACAGCAGAATACATCTTTCGAAGATATCAACTATGTTGAACAACTGAAGACAACAACAAATGATCTGAATGGGCACTTTAATAAGCTCAGATTAGTGGAGCGGAAAGATTGAAGATTCTGTGGAATCGAAAAAGAAATTTCCGTTCATATACTTGTGGAATGCATCAAGTAGACTACTGGATAGAAGAGGGACACTCACCTAAACTGAAGCATGTGGATATTTTAAAATTCCTTCAGGAAATAGGACCAAAGGAACTTTTTCTTTGAATGTACAACCACCAAGAGACACATGCATTTAAATAAAACTGTTCAATAAAAGGGTAAGATCCAGGTTCCTGACTTAGACAACAAATTCTTTATTCTCCAGAGTCCCTTTATTAGGATACCTACTTTCATTAGTTTTGTTAAATTGCTCTATTGGACCGAAAGACTTTCGAAAAAATGTGAAAAAGGTCGAATGGATACACCTGGGACGATAAATTATTACTCTTATTTCCGTACAGAGAGCTTATTCGTTTTTTTTTCTTTCCCCGGAAATAAGACGTATGTAAAACGTGACAATGAAGTGAATTCTCCGCAGAATTTATTCTTAAAATAACGATTTTTAGCTGAAGATGGAAAGTTAGGTATATTCATTTTTCATTTTACCGTTTCCTTCCTCGTGTCCCATCGTCTACGCAGGTACTTCATCTATTTGTATTCGAAAGTTCATCGTTTTTATTTCTGTTCATAGTTTTTTTAAATCAAACTCGTTTTTAAATAAATTAATAAAACAATCCACATCACGGAAGTAGAAAATAGTTATAAGTTAGATTGGACACTCTCACTCAACACATGGGTATTTAATGGACGTGGAAGATCCTCCTGTGTGCTGTACAAGCTTGTGTCTCCTTACTATATTAACCATATTCCATTAAATACAACGAAAAACTAAATTATAAAAAAATGTATCGTTTCTAAAGTTGGTGGCGTCCAAATGATTCTTTACCAATACATTTTCATTATATTTGACAGACATAAGACATAAAACTTTGTCACAATTACATCATCTTTGTGTACTGATTGAAGTATCAGGAAGATCAAAGAAAATCAGAAATTACCAATTATGTAGCTACTCAAATAAACGGAAACGTGCCAGAAGACCACCTCCCGTCAACCGATCTCAACTTTTTAACAGCCATTATGAGTGCATCGAGTATTGTTCTCACGGTCTTTTGATTTTTCATAAAATTACTTTTTGCAACAGTCTGAGAACTGCTGCAAGTGCAAGTGGATTTTCTCTCCTTATTATACTCGACTCGAGGGGGGTTATGTGAAACGATAGAATGGGTTATCGATCCAGAAACTGCCATGATGGACTTGCCAATGCGCATCCACCTTGAACGAAGATTCCGTTTGCATTTCTGCTGTGATTTATATGTGAAGGGTTACGACGTTTTCGAGAATTTTGAATGACTGGTTTGACTAGCATTAAAAAATGATGTAGAACAAATAATAATGAAATTCAAATAACAGGAGTGATAATTATGAAAGTGACTAGTGACTCAAATGACATAACGATACACAAGACTGCAAACGTTGTCAATAATAAATGTATGCATTTCTATGGAATATAAACATACAAAACTAAATAAAAACTTATTTAGGATGCATATCGGCCAAATTTATTAAAAGCGCAACCATTCCAGAACTCCTGACTTTTACTGTTCGACCTTATTGGGCTGGGTTTGTGTGTTTTGGCATGTGGTGTAAGTCAGTTGGTTGCCAGAAAGACTTTGTAGAACAATGTCAATGTAATGTATGTTTTATTTAAATAATAAAAAGTTTACAAATAATACATGGCGCAGTCAGTAAACTGTCTCGGAATTGAATTAAATAATAATTAAAATGTCAGACGACGGAGACCGCAATCAACGAAGGAGTTATGTATGTGATGCAAGAGCAACATACTCAGATGCACAGAGAGATCAATTAAATAATCACCTCGCTTGGTTAAAACAGCTGGAAATCGAAAAAAGATACCTGCTCCCCTCATTCCACACTTAATAACACTTACACACAGCAATATGGCCGACCTGTCAACGACGTAACTATGGAATGGTCTATTGTAACGTTCTATATATAAAACTCACTCTTTATAATATAGGCAGCCCATTCTATAATTGAATAATCGTGAAACTGCTTTCATATGACACATATTTTTCCTACAGCGTTTTACCCCATTGCGTGGACATTATCGGTGACCCAAACATTTAATTATTCCACCTGATTCGACATACACATTCCACCTTTGTATAATATATGTTGTATTTCATGGGAATTTTACTAATATATGGATAACATGGCATATACAGTGCGCATCAGAGAAAACGAATTAACCAAAAAAACAGATTAATGTGTATGCTCGATTGTATCCCTGTTAATGTCATAAATAAAATCGCTTACTTGTCAGACACGTTTAGAGGAACTGACACGTTTTGGGAGATGAGCTTGTGAAGTATTCTATCTGACAACGTCAAATCTGGTGTGGGAGTGTCGCAAGGCCCTGAACAGACTAGGTAGGTAGCCTGGGTGCCAGGTCACCAAGGAATAAAAAACAGTGAAAAGGCCGATGCACTATAGCCAAGTAGGGAGCGACTGAGGTCATGATGGGGCCAATGGATAAACAGCCAGGCGTTGCACTGGTGACATAAAACCACAGGACAAAGGCACGCTAAACTATTCCTTGAAGGCACTTCGGCCAAACTGTCACGCGACCTACTATGTCAGAGTCGAGAAACGAGGAGGATGATGGTGGGATTGCTGACCGGACATTGTAGGCTGAGGAAGCATATGCACACAATTGGCCTAGAAGATGACAGCCTATGTAGGTTTTGCCAGGAAGAAGGCGAAACCGTGAAGCACATACTCTGTGAGTGCTAAGGCCTAGTAAGGATGCGGTTTCACCTATTCGGAGAAGGAATACCGGGGACAGAGAGCAAGGGAGGTGGTATCCAGGCTAATAGGTCTAGCAAAAAGAATAAATCTAGATATCGAGCTCTAAAAATAGGGAGGACCACAATAGATCTGCAAAGGTCGCAGTGAGATAGGACAAAGAACCACTCCATTTCTAATCTAAGTATTCTATGAGTTTTAGGTGTATCTTTGTACAGCTGAGTTCTTCAAGTGTAACCATTGGATTGGATGACAAATTTTGGAAGATCTCTTCAGGATGTACTTCTGCCGGATATGGAAATATAGAAATAGGATATGTGCAAAAAATATACCAACGGTTTCTTGCGACCAACTCTCATCACCTGCGAGTCAGTACAGTTGCTAGAAGAAAAACAATCAGCAACTAACACTACTGTCCGACGAAGGTTGGGCGAAAATGGTTTGAACATTGTAGTTCAGCTAGATCCTTACTAACTGCTGCTCACAAAAAACGCATATTTGCTCGTTAATGCTGATTGCACTTGGTCACTTCGGATTGTTTTTGAGTAAATCTTTCGAGTGACTCGTTTTCTCTGACGCACTGTGTATTTTTAAGGGATTTATCCTAATTTATTCTTGCCTATTTACAAAACCACATTTGGGGACTAATAATAAGATAAAATATCTTCCGATACCCTTTTTTTGTTGAAACCCGAGATTTTCATTTATTTTTTACTGAATTTGGACGACTTTTTGCAGGTAGATGAGAATTTGGAGAAGTGATAAACAGGGGAAATTGCCAAGGTTTTTGTCGCCTAGAGGCTTTTTGAGAAAATTGATGAAAACGATTTTCCAAACTAATTACGCCAAGTCGAACTAAGATTTGAATCTTTTATATTTATACTTCTCCGACGCAATTTTTAGAACAAATTATAAAGTATCTAAAATCCAAAAAAACAACCAATAATGATGCCTAGCAACCACTCTAATTATAACGTTTTGCTCATCTTTATAACTCGTTCTTCAAGGGTGAAACGGAACAATATTGACTAAACGCAAACGGCGTAGACAAACAAAATCATTAATTACAATTTCAAAGGGATGAAAGAAAAAGTCCCAATTCTTCCCTTTAAACCTTTTCTAGCGGCTCATTTACTTTATTTTACCGACAACTTGGATTTCAACACAACACAGTTACATGGTTTTACTTTATCTACTTTATCTGGGTGCGAAGGAATGACCATATCGATTGTTTTCAAATTGAATTTATCACCGAAGGGTGTAATTTACAAGTACGTGTTTTATTCTTTGAAGTAAATTTAGGTTAATAGGTTACAAATATATAACCTCGCGTTCATGTCTGGTGTTTACTTATGACGATATAGAGAGATGAATATTTTATAAAGGGTGACGTTTCATTTTACACAAATATCACTATCCGCTACTTACTTCATTCACACAAGAACCTACAGTAAAAGTCACGAATGTTTCTCGTTACGTCATACTTCCCTGAATGTAAACCTAAAAGGGTGGGCCAACGATCTCTAATTCTTCTTTTTTTTCTATTTGAAGAAGAAACGGACCGTATCGACAGCTTCACTAATATCTTGAATTGATATTTTACTTTAATTAAATTTCCAATACCATTAAATACTTTAAACTCATGTGTGACACTGACAAATTTAAAATGTCGTGAAATGACTGCATTGTTTAGATTACTGTTACCATGTACAAGGTCAATCTTGTGTACCGTGTAATGTAAACAACGTTATAGTTAATTTGACAGATTTAGTGTTAACGGATTTTTGATTTTTTGGTATAGAGATGGTTAAAAAATAATACTGGGGTAGGAGTGTACGGATCTGGAACAACACTCTGAAATTTTGGAAAACGAAATCCATCGAATAGTTTTGTATTTTCAATTCGACTCATTCATAAAAAATAACTGAATAAATACCGATTTAAAACTAGGTCGAATGAAACATTAATCTTGATCAAAGACATGAAGTATTGTCAATAATATACTCAACTCTTCAGGCTTATCAACAAAAATATTGATTAAACACCTGCTAGATATCCGTCTTAGGGTCGATAAAAATCGACTTTGTTTCGTGTATTTTTCTATATACATGGCATGTTAAAATAAACCTTTAGTTAATAAATGTAAAAACAAAGGGTTTGGAAGGCAAAAGATTATCATCATGTCGAATAGTCAAGTAGCCATTAAAGCGCTGAGTTCTTGTGTAATCAGTTCCAAAATGGTGTGGGAATACCTAGGCATACTCAATGAACTAGGTAACCTTACTGTTGATTCCAGGACACACTGGAGGGGGACTGAAAAACCCTGTTGGGACCCTTTTGCGGTATCAGCCTCAATGTAATATTAGAAGAAATAGGCAAAGCCGAAGAAAAGAGAAGATCTGACCAATGGAAAGATCTAGAAGGGCTTAGACAATCAAAGATTCTGATGGGTGACTACAACCCGTTGAGATCAAATGAATGCATAAGTCAAAGTAAAACTGCACCAAGAGTTTTAAAAAGCTCAAAATAGTGGAGGAAGAAGATTGTAGATTTTGTGGAATGGAAGACGAAACCTCCATCCACATACTTGCGAATTGCACAACAATTCAGAATCCTAGGGCACAGCACCTAGGTTATTGGATAGAAGACCTAAGTTGAAGCCTGCAGATGTCTTAAGATTCGTCTGGGAAATGGGACCAAAGTAGTTACTATTCTCTGAGGCTTTCCTCAGGAGACACAATAGATCTTTTAGGTCTCAGTGAATGTCACCCCCTCATACATACAAAATAAATTTGAGCTGTATATTGGTAATACTCAATAGGGCAAACTGTTTCAATTGTAAATAAGAGTTTTATTTGATTGCTTTGTTTTCCACCTTCTATATTTAATCCAGAGACTTCAAAAATAATTTGCTAGCACACATTATTTCATTTGAAAATCTTATATAAAATAAACGCACGACCTCGAGAACCATTTTCTCTGATTAAAACGTTATATTTAATTAATGCACCTTATTTTTTTATTCCAGGACGCACCTCCTCTTGACGCTGGAACATGCTGTAGAATCACAAATTAATTATGTCAACAGAAGGTATTAAAAAAAAATGTAATGAAACTACCACAGAGGATAAAAAAGATAGTAGTGATTTACAAAAAGGTTTTAGAAAGAAGAAAATGTCTAAAATACCTCAGGCGACAATTGAAAGCAGTAAAACTGTAGCCGTCAGAGACAAAAAGAGGAAAATTGCGAGGTTACAGCAAGAAACAAAAGACTTAAAACGTATATCTGGAAAAGGAAAATTTTAGGAAGGAAACAATACCGAATATAGTGAATCCAATTTTTTTAGTCTACGCATTTAAATAGCAGATGAGGTTCAATTAATTAAGTTTTGTTGTTAAAAAATACTGAAAAAACGAGAAATAAAATTTGATTAGAGATTTTTATGAGGATTTCCTCACAATCAAAGCCTAACAATGCAAACCTATTCTAACCGTACACAAAAAAAGTGGATGAGGAGTCTAAGAAGATTGTGTTAAGTGGTTGAAGAAATACTCTGAGGATGTCAGATCAACCTGAAGGGGAAAGCAAATGTGTTTGTTTAGATTGGTATCTTTAACGAAACCTTCTCTTCTCAGGTTTATATAAAGATTTCTTCATAAACACATCCTACCTAAGCAAACGTAATATGATTAAAGGGACGTCTAGGCATATTTAAAATTGTATTTTATTTTCTTTTAGGTAACTGGCAAACTCTAGACTCCAGTTCGTGGTGTATATCTTATAGCACGTTCAAACCAAGATTTTTTAATAACCATTCATCATTAATGCAGAACGATGTAGCATCTACGTTTAAATTGTTTAAATTAATCCCCCGCCACTGGCATTAAATGTGCGAAATCTATTCACATGAGTCATAATGTACTGTTCAACATTTCCATTGGTAATAATCGAATCATAATATTCTGTCTGCGTCTGATTTCATAGTCTGCTATCGACCAAACTCATACGGTAAATTCATTTAATAAATTAATAAAACTGCGATTAGATACAATACGTAGAGGAAGGAATTTAATCAATAAATTTTGATAGTGATAGAATAAAAACTGTGCAGTCTGAATTTTTTTTGTTTATAATGCACATTCCAATGAGCTGATTGGTGAAGAAAAATATGGTGTTGTCAGTTAAAATAAATAAATAATTTAGATTGCGTTCTAAACTATAATCGATTCCTTTTTGCGTCTCGGTATCCTGGGAAGAAGAATAGGTTATGTGATGTATGTATATATTTTGGGGTAACATTCACTCAGACCTAAAGGATCATTTGTGCCCCCTTGCTTCTACTTAGTTCTGAGGAGAGTGTCAGAGACTAGTAGCTCCTTTAGTCCTATTTCCCGGAGGAATTTTAGGATATCTGCAGGCCTCAACTTAGGTAACTGTCCCTCTTCTATCCAGTAGTCTCCCAAGTACCGTGCCCTAGGATTCTGAATTGCTGTGTAGTTCGCAAAGTATGTGGATGGAGGTTTCTTCTTCCATTCCACAAAATCTACAATCTTCCTGCACTATTTTGAGCTTTTTAAGGTGTCCATTCAGGCGATAATGTCCCGTTAGGATTCCTGTTAAAACTCTTAGTGCAGTTTTGCTTTGATTTATGCATTCATTTGATCTCAACAGGTTGTAGTCACCCAGAAGAATCTTAGATTGCCTAAGCCCTACTAGATCTTTCCAATTGTCATATCATCTCTTTTCTTCGGCTTTACCTATTTCTTCCAATATTACATTGGAACTGATTCCGCAAAAGGGTTCCGGCCCCCAAAAGGATATGTGATTGTTGATCTTCATAAATCATATCAGAGAGTTCTAAGCGCATGAGTACAGACTACCAGCAAGACAAATTTTGTCTGAGCCGCACTTTGTTGAGCTATCCTAATCTGATATGTACAACTGCCATTGTGGTTTATTTAAACCTGCCATTAAGCTCTGATAGTATAACCAGCCGGTTCTATAGGGTGCGTTAAAACTTAACCCCAATCAGACATACCGGGGCTCTCCCACTCGAAGGCGTTCATATACAACCCTTCGAGTACAAACAATAAGCAGATCCTGGAATGGAGTAGAACAAACCTACGCATTCTGTCGGGACTGCTTACAGGACATTGTCGACTAAATTACCACCTAAAGAAGATGAGTCTGGTTCAGACCTAGGATTCTGTAATTTGGAGGACGAAACTGCGGAGCACATTATTATGCTCACGCCCAGCTTTGGACAGGGTAAGGTATGATATATTCGGTTTTAGTACCTTAGAGCCGAACGAGTTCACTTCACTTCGTCAGAAGCACAGGCTTGTGGGGTGAATTGTAATCCCTAGGAGTGAGCCACAATAGACCCAACGGGGGTCGCAATGGAGGTGGCGAAAAGGCCCCTAATCTTCAATCAACAGCGAGTAGTAGAACTGATAAGTTTGTGAATTGGTACCTTCGTTGCTCCATAATGATCAACCTTGTGATATCTAAACCGTACTAGAATTTTATTTCTCTCCGTATTTGTTTGAAATTATCAATTCATGTTATTTCGTGAGTATGTTTCTCTTTCAACATATCATTTGATATGCCAATGACTTATAATTATAATATTTTATGACTAACAGCCCACATAAAAGGTGTCGGAATGACTTGGTGTTGGAAAAAAAAAACAATACGAGGATGTGCTGAACAAACTTAGTGGCAAAAATATCTTATGTCTGCATAATCAGTAACAGGGTGATTCGTAAACTGTATTTGTGCATGGCTTGATAGATAATGGATACATTTTTATATATTTCAGCTCTAGTCCTTTTAATTACCGTTAATCCTTTTCCCAAACAAAAGTTATCTATATAATGTATCTTTTTCAAGTAAAATTTTATAATACAGGATAACATCAACGTTTTATCCCACGCGAGTAATACAATGCTTCAATTGGTAAGGATTTATATGAAAATATATTTCACTAATTTAACTGGGCGCAGTCTGTAGGATATCCCAAAAAAGAACAGCCTTTTCTCAATCTTCATCTTTAATTGAGAAAATTACTGAACTTTAGCAACACTATCGTGTAAAGCAAAAAAGGCAACGCAAAATAATTCCTGTCCTACGTGGAATATTTTCTGGCAGTTCCAAGTGTGAACCCAGTGGGCTCTAATTTCTACTAGCCTTCAAGCAATCCTCTACAATCAACCAACTGCGGTGTAAGGCCACTAGCTTTTGGAACGAGATGCCTAGCACTAAACAGTTTGGACCATCTTCAGTGTAAACTTTATTTTGGAATAGTGTACCGTTTTCAGTTAGGAATTTAGCAAATTTCCGGAAAAGAAAACAAAGTATAAGACGCTTTCTCAAGAATTCGGAAATTTTTCACTATTAAATAATATAAAGATACTTGAATTCGATTATGTACAATGACTGAAATAATGAATTTATTCCATCCAACTTTACCACACTGTATACTGTTACTGTTCAGTTATTTTTTTTTTGTAAATGCATTTGATATCATCCTGTAAATAAAATAAATATACCTACAACATGTCTAAGCATATGGTCGTAAAAGAAATTAAGAATATGGCACATGTCTTGAAAGAAATATTAAAAGGGTTATTTAATGTCATTTTGAATGAAGGTGTGGGATATTTAACTTGGTTGTAATTATACCTACCATATTTTTTCTCAGAAATATAATAAATGTCGGGAGAAGTTGTTATTAATTGGTTAAGAAAGAATAAGAGGATTTCAATAGCGCTTATTGCAGTTTATCTACAGCATGTCCATAAGCTTTCCTGTCAAACGAAAGTATAGATACTAGATGTGCCTGTAATTTTTAATGGTCTAGATCAGGGGTCGGCAACCTTTTATGGCTGCGGGTATACATAAACTCTCAAATCAAGAACGAATATGAAAAAAAATCAGCGACATCGTATATACAATATTTTGTATACGAAAGATCAACTTTAGAGTGAACAAATTCAAAAGTATCCAAAATTCCAATGTTCTTGTGTAAAAATAATTCCAACCATTATATTTAATTAGTTTTGGGTTGAAAAAGTTCATTGCCATCATAACATGAATATAAGTATCGATCCAATTAATATTATAGTTTGAGGATAGGTAGTCGATAAATAGCTCGCCCAATACACATAAAAGTACGAGTTACTAGGTAACATTTTTTCGATCGGAAATTGCCATGGTATAAAAAAATAAAGTGTGTGCATTATTTTTGGAAGAAATGATTAAAAAATTTCAACCTAAGAAAATATATTTGCAAAATATGAATCCATCTTTTAGTAACGCTACTGTCTGGTACATTCATCCAACCAAATCCATCTTTTAGTAACGCTACTGTCTGGTACATTAATCCAACCAAATCCATCTTTCAGTAACGCTACTGTCTGGAACATTCATCCAAGTAAATCCATATTTTAGTAACGCTACTGTCTGGTACATTCATCCAAGTAAATCCATATTTTAGTAACGCTACTGTCTGGTACATTCATCCAACCAAATCCATATTTTAGTAACGCTACTGTCTGGTACATTCATCCAACCAAATCCATCTTTTAGTAACGCTACTGTCTGGTACATTCATCCAAGTAAATCCATATTTTAGTAACGCTACTGTCTGGTACATTGATCCAAGCAAATCCATCTTTTAGTAACGCTACTGTCTGGTACATTCATCCAACCAAATCCATCTTTCAGTAACGCTACTGTCTGGAACATTCATCCAAGTAAATCCATATTTTAGTAACGCTACTGTCTGGTACATTCATCCAAGTAAATCCATATTTTAGCAACGCTACTGTCTGGTACATTCATCCAACCAAATCCATATTTTAGTAACGCTACTGTCTGGTACATTCATCCAACCAAATCCATCTTTTAGTAACGCTACTGTCTGGTACATTCATCCAAGTAAATCCATATTTTAGTAACGCTACTGTCTGGTACATTGATCCAAGCAAATCCATCTTTTAGTAACGCTACTGTCTGGTACATTCATCCAACCAAATCCATATTTTAGTAACGCTACTGTCTGGTACATTCATCCAACCAAATCCATCTTTTAGTAACGCTACTGTCTGGTACATTCATCCAAGTAAATCCATATTTTAGTAACGCTACTGTCTGGTACATTGATCCAAGCAAATCCATCTTTTAGTAACGCTACTGTCTGGTACATTCATCCAACCAAATCCATCTTTTAGTAACGCTACTGTCTGGTATATTCATCCAACCAAATCCATCTTTTAGTAACGCTACTGTCTGGTACATTGATCCAAGCAAATCCATCTTTTAGTAACGCTACTGTCTGGTACATTCATCCAACCAAATCCATCTTTTAGTAACGCTACTATCTGGTACATTCATCCAACCAATTCCATCTTTTAGTAACGCTACTGTCTGGTACATTCATTCACCAAATTCATCTTTTAGTAACGCTACTGTCTGGTACATGCGTCCAAACAAATCCATCTTTTAGTAACGCTACTGTCTGGTACATTCATCCAACCAAATCCAACTTTTTATTGTAATGAGTTAGGACGGCCCTAATTTATACTGAATTTTTAAAAACTATTCTTGCAAGTTTACAATGTAACCTTCAAGATGTCCACCCTATTTCGGGAGTCCTGTAATTGCAACTTTACTTTTTATGATTCCACGTCAATGAGAATTTTTTGTTTTGTGTTTAAAGATAAAGCTGCAAATGACGCAATCTCGAGACGAATTACAAAAAAGAAAAAAGATGTATGTGGAGTTTATTAAGTTGAAAAAAATAGTGGGATATATATTGGCCATTGGGGATTAACCCCATAGGGGCAGCGCAGATAGAAATTGCAGTGGTAGACATTGGATAGGATACACAAAAAAATTTATTTCATCCTTGACATTCCTGACTGCCAACTGGGAATGTAAATGGAAATTCCACTCATGTTTTGGCATATTTTTGATATACTTTCAGCTTCTTACAAAATAAGTATAAAATCATTAAAACTCGCACTTTTGATTGTCTCTATCTCGAAAAAATCCAACTAAAATATGTTACATTAGAACGCGCTTATTTTTATATATGAGGAAATGTGTTATTGCCAGCCATGTACTTGAAATTATAGTTAGAACAAAGATGAACTTGACAAAAATGTCAGGCAAAAATAGCTAACCAAAATGCCTTATTGAACTGTTGCTTTTGCGTAGACAGTGAAGAATTGTGCATGAATAAGCAAAGACAAAAGTAACCACAATAATAGAAATGGGAGATAGTGTCTAGAAAATTACAGTATTTTAGTTAAAATGTTACATCAATTATTAAAATCGAGCTTTCGCGTTCACAATCTTTAAGGATGTTTGCTAGAACCTGTTAAATAAGTGAAAAAGGAAAAACTGCTGTTGAAGCTTGCTTAATACTCAGATAGTTACGATTCACGGCTTATATGCTTTTGCGGATCTATCGTGTATGCTATTCATTCATTCAATTGGGTTGTGCTCAACTTGAACTGAATGTTTGTACCATTTCCCATGTTATCTACTTCCATTCCAGAAGCTTTGTGTCTTCTATGTAGGCCACTAGTTTGACTGCAATGGTTATATTATTTCCTCTCCAAAGTGTTTCCGTCTGAGTTCATGTAAGTTCTCGCAGAAGCAGAGAATGTGAGTAGGTGTTTCATCATAGAGCTCACATTTCCTGCACTAACTCTGCCCATTTTGAGCAGATGTTTCCTCAGGGTGCATTGTCCACCACCAGGTCGGTAACTGTCTTCAAATGTCTCTTGGTTGAGAGTTCCTTGTCTACCTTGTTCAGTAAAATCTTGTGTCGACCTCCATTTGAGTTGGTGTTCCCTATCTAGCCAGTTACCGGATTTTCCCTTCTTATGCAAATCGTGTATGCCCTTCCTTATTATTAGACTCCGTGTATTGGGAGAGTTATGAATAGTATCAGTATGCGTGGTTTCTTCATCTTCTTCTGATGCTGTTGTGTTTGTTGAGTCTGCAGTGGCTTGACAGCATTCCCATCATGGGATCATTTTCCACCTCTTTGTATACATCTTACCGCGTAGCCTGCTTATTGATGCTTACCGTCTGGTGTATAATTAAATGTAGCCTTGAAGTGGCGGTAGATTCAGCAAGGCTTCTAATGCGGCTGTTGGAGTTGTCCTCAGAGCTCTCATAGTTGCCATGCAAGTTTGACTTTAAATCGCCCCAGCCAGTCGAGTCATTGGCAGTCGGATTACAGGACGATCATTTTTGGTTGTAGTTCCCAGTTTTTCCCGCACAATCTTCTGCACACATTGAGGGCTATTGTACTTTTTTGGACTATTTTCTGTAGGTGTCAACTTGTGATCAAAAATGTCTCTTCTTTTCTTCAATTTGAATTTCCATCCTGTTAATCCCAACAGTACTTCCTTCTTGGTAAAAACTACTCAGATGCAAACATCAAAATATAAGAGGATTTAAGGTTATGCTGGATGCTTCCCGTCAAAAAGAAAACACTAGAAGAATTAGGAATCAAGTTTGGAAACAAAAGCAATTGTATTTTGTTTATTTGAAATAAAATGCTATTGTGCTAGCAGCTTTGGGGTTACACCAGAGAACGTAGAATACATATTTCGAAACAATGTACTAACAAGTTCCTTGGCACTGCCGGAATAGTGACCTTAATTGATTCTTGGATGTAGGCATTGTTAGTAGGACGATTACAAAGTTTGGTATGTGTCACGAATACTCTTGAACCACGTGAATGTTGATGTCATGCAGGTAGATTCTCGACAATACATTCTGATTAAAATATTGAAGAGAAAGAAGCTCTAAGAATTAGTTAATAAAGTGTTGACCAAAGCTAAGTTTCAGTATATTAGAGTCTAAGGTATTAATGAGTTAGATTGTTATTAATTTACGTTAAACTAAAGCTACTCAGACTGTAATAACAAAAAAAGTTGCTAATATGGTTTTGTTTTGCAGTGAAAGAATAAAAGAGTTCAACTCAAAATTGTCAATTCTACGTTTGGTTAAGGAATAGGACTGTTCTACTAGTCGTTTCTTCTTCTTTTATTAGCTTTGTTATGTTTAAGTTCGTTTGCTTTCAATTGTAAGCTGTTTGTGGACAATTTTATCTAACATTTGAAATCTCTTGTATAAGAGAGTGAGTTTTGTAAGTTTCGAGGATATTATCTTAAAAACCTCTACATTTACAACCAAACCATATAATTTACTATATCTGTGTGCAAATTTTTTTTAATTTTAGATAATTTAATCGTAAAACAGAAGTCAATATACTCGATATAAATTCATGTATTCAAAAAAAAAATTATGGAAAGTACCAGGTTAATTTTTAAAATGTACTGATTAACACAAAATAATAAATATCTAGTACAGAATAGAGGTTAGGTACCCGAGTTTTGTACTATACAGGGTGTCCAGAAACTCTCCTGTCAAATGGAAACTACAGTTACTAGAGGTGATTTTAAGTCGATTTAGCTCAAATTACCTTAATCTGAAAATGCTTCCTAAGGGAGCTACAATCCTTTGAAGAAGAGTTTTCTTCAAATTATTCAAAAATACCGTTACTTAAAATATTCAAGCTTGGTATAATCAATAAACTGTTACAAACCAGTCGTTCGCTGTAAATAATTTTTTTTTTCAGATCCATCACAAGGTATTTTTATTAAAAAAAAATTATTTTCAAGTTTTTTATGTATCCGACACCGAATTTGGAAAATTCAAGATAATTTTCATAAAAAAATGTTCTCTTCTTTCAAATCGATATCATGAATCGTTTTCGAGAAAAATAAATTTAAAATTTTTGTGTTTCTTACATAAAATCATGTTGGATTATAAAATTGTATCTGTAATATTTTATAATTGTATCTGTAATATTTTATAATATTTTATAATTTTATAATCCAACATGATTTTATGTAAGAAACACAAAAAGTTTAAATTTATTTTTCTCGAAAACGATTAATGATATCGATTTGAAAAAAAGAGAACATTTTTTATGAAAATCATCTTGAATTTTCCAAATTCGGTGCCGGATACATAAAAAACTTGAAAATAAAATTTTTTTCATAAAAATACCTGTTGGTCCCCCCGACTGACACGCTTGTGATGGATCTGTTATTTTATTGTGAGACAGTGAAAACTAATTCTACTCACAACTGAGGCACCTAGAACCAGAACAGCCTAGGCCACAAATCAACGAAAAATTAGTTATATACAGATTAAACTACTAAAAGCAGTAATTTATTAGGTCCAAATTAACCTCACCCACATTTCGCTAGTAGGTGACACCACAAGTATGTTTTGGCATTGAAAAAAGCTATACCCAATCTAGGTCCAGTTCGGCCACTCTGGCACCAACTACATCTGGTGCACGTGTTTATTTACATAGTAACATTTGCTTTTTCGTACATAAAGAACAAGAAGAAAAAATGAATTTAAGCGATATAAGTAGCTGGTATTTATAATTTTTTCAAGATCTTTTGTATGCGATTTTATGGTGATTTTGGTGTTATGTTTTTACCTACATTTTTTTTCTAGTAAGTGAAGAATCAACTTGAAAACAAGAAGAATCTGAATGAAGAAACTAAGGAAATCAAGAGAGGGAAAAAGAGAATTCGAGTAGGACCTAGATCAGTGGAAGAAAAATATGAGAAAAAGATCCAAATGCAAATGATAAAGCTACCAGTCAACTACAGGGAAAGTCATTCCTGCTAAAATATGCTATACCACGATTTCCATTTTGAGAACTTCCATCTCTGCAGATGACATTTTGGATATTTCTGACAACATGAAGAGGGATGCAATTATGAAACAATTTTAATTTTTTATTTTATAAGGATATAATTTTAATTTTTTCCAGTGCAGTAGAAACACAAGTTTATGTTTCTAAATAATTTAGTCAATATCAGTTTATATGCTTTTTGGAGAATTTTTTTTTACTTAATGATTAAAATTTGATTTTTTGTGTATATTTATCATTTTTTCTGTAAACCTAGAACGAAAAGTTTACTTTGGATTGGTCGAAAAATTTATTTTATCTAATTTTGACATATAAAGTGACATTTTTCAAAACTGACTTCCGTTAGCAAACGTCACATTTTTCGTAACCAGTTACATAATGAAAAATATTTTGTAACTGGTGATGAAAAATTAATGTTATCACCAGTTAATAAAAACAAGAGAGAAAAGAAGAAAGTTTAATGTCATATTATAGAAAAATAGCAACAACTAGAACTGAAGAGAACTAATAACAATAAGGGCAACTAGAACAGTTTACTTTTTATTTTATGCATTATTAGCTATTTTCGATTTTAATTTAATATTAATGGTAAAATAATAAAGAAAAGTCTGAAATTAATGTATAAAATAAAAGTATTGTTTTAAGTAATATTGGTTGCATAACTTGTAGGAATCAAAAAGTGCTGGTTTCAAATCAGAAAAATTAATTAAAAATTGTTAAAAAACACATGAAATGAGTTAAATTTTCTTTTTGTAAAAAGGATTCGCATAAAATAAATTAAATTTTCTTTTTGTTAAAATTAGATAAAATCTTGTATGAAACGAATGAAATGCTTCATTGATAGGTAAATTAAATTTTCTTTTTGTCAAAATTAGATAAAATCTTGTATGAAATGCTTTTTTGTGTAACTCGTGTCATTTTACGGGACCTCGCTCGCTCGTTCCGCAAAAATTTCACTCGTTACACAAAATGATGCATTTCATAACTGGTTACATAAATATCTATTCTTCAATGCCAAAGTGGCCTAACCCACAATTATTTCTTAGTTTCTTGGTATTGCTGACCTATTTTGGTTGATCCATGATATAATCAGTATACTCTGATTTGTAGACTATCAACAAAAATGCATTTTTTTCTTTTCGTATTTTCTCCATAACAGCTTTTACGGGGTTGGGCCGTTCTGGTTGCCTAAACTATAGGTTATAGAAAGACAATTGATCGAGTGGTCGCACACCACAAAAATGTACTGGATCTAAACTGGATTTGGAGGTGATGTATGTCAAAAAATAGTTACAAAAGAAGATAAAACTGTAATTATTACTCTTCCCCTTCTTGATAAATATGCATTTTTCCGAAAAAAATCTTTTGGAAGGTTAAGGACCCTTGGTAACTAACGACCAAGTTGTGGATCAATACGAAAAAATTAGTGAAACATTACAATACTCGCCACCGTCTATCATTAACTTCTTGGAATGTTTTCCAGACAACCTAACGATTTTATTGGAATAGCCGGCGGTAATTCATTTTCCGTTGTATAGTCACGGACCATTTTGACGTTCCCGACAAAATTGAGTTAACCGAATTTTCATTGTAGTTAATTTCGATTGAAACTTTGCGTCGAAATTCAATTTTCTGTATTAATCGATTGGAAATAGAAAAAATTTCGGTAGCCTACGTCGGCACCTAATAAAAATGGCTGTCGTTGAACGTTACTTTATCATCACTAGTACTTTAATTATAATATTAATTTATAGTTAATGCGTTATATCCTGTTAACGTTTAATTATTTCATCAGATTTATTTGATTTATAAGTATGTGTTCGAAATTTTTAAAGTAAGTTTTTAGACGAAAAGAACAATCCCAACCAAGCGTTTAATATTTTTTTTTTCAACCGGCTTTCAATATTTATTAGGTTTTTTCAACCACAACGTTTCTTATAATTGGATACATTTTTTTTTTTTTTAATAAGTGTGTCACTGTGTTAATAAAAATATTGTAGTGCAATAACAATTTTATTATATTAGAAAACTCACCTTTGGCGATTCTTTGCAAGATGATGTCCTTGTGCTGTTCATTATAGGGTTCCCCGATGACAATTAGCAGGTAACACCCTGTGAGTGGACTAGGGGGCGGCGGAGGCCCTCCTTTGTCCTCTCCGTCACCCAACACCCCGTTAGCACTCTCCATACCCTGTAGTTCACAGCCCCAAATACAAATTAGCAAAAATTATTTGGTATAGATTGAATATTAGTTAGCGCCGACCCTGTATAGGGCCACGGTGTGTGCCCCAGAGCCCCTGTTACTCGCGAATGACGGCCTGTACGCTGCGCTATGCAGTAGCTGGGGAGGTGCGACCCCCCACCTTCCCCCTTCAACAGTCCATCTCTCTCGACGCGCTCAGCTGACGGCGTCGGGGCGCTTATTGCGATGTTGTCGAACTTAAGGGGGTACGTCGGTGGGCTGAATGAAAAATTGGGAGCGGAGTGTTCGTTTTTATACGTAAAATAAGTATTATAATTAGTTGGAATAGTTTTTGTTTGTTTATACAGGATGATCATTAGTTGCGAGTATGAATATTTCAAAAATGTATAGAAAAAGCTTTGAAAAAATGCAATTTTGTATATTAAAATTAGAGACAATCAAGTGGAAGTCAATTAAAATCAGAAATTAATTGATAATAATAAAATCCCTATCAAGAGAATATCAATTTAAGATTATTTAATCGATAAGGAACTTGACAAAAAGTAATTTGAAAGGATATGACATTGATTATCATGGGTGTGATCCTACAAGAAAATATCCAAATCGTCAAATTTTGCTAAGCTCTGTCATTTAGTTTTTCATAAAATTCAGGAAGGAGGATATGATTTTTATCACGTTTTGGTGAGTAGTTCACAAACAGATAATAAATCAGTCACTGTAGATAAAAAGAATGGAAGCATCATGTTTTTTTTTGAGTTTATTCAAAATTAATTCGAATTAAGTAACTTCAGTTTGCTTTAGACTTTGGGGAATTTTTGTAATCATGTTAGGAATCTACGGGGTCGAATTAATGAATCTCAATATTCAAAAGTGTAGGAAAGGACTCAATTTGGGATAATGAAATTTTGAAAATGATGACCAATATTACACGCGAATAGTAAAAAATTCATAAAGTCCATAATAATTGGAATTTCAAGCTGAAATTTCAAATCCCTACTCTCTGATGTTATATATTATACAATATGGAAAAAAATCAGTAGAATCGTATCTATATTTTGTGCATAGGGTCACCCGAAAGTGAAGAGTAAAATTTCTGAAAATCTAAGATTTAAAAATTCCATTTACACAAAATATAGATAAGATTCTGCCGATTTTTTTCTATATTCTATCTAATATATAAAATTCTCGTGTCACGGTATTAGAAGTTGAACTCTTCCGAAACGGCTCGAAAGATTTTCGTGAAATTTGGTGTGTATATCGGGTAGGTCTGAGAATCGGACATCTATTTTTTTTTATTTTTTTGGACAAAATTTTTTGTTTTTATTTTTTTATGATACAGCTTACAAAAATACATACAACCCGAAATTTTCAACATTCTACCATCAACCCCTAATTTTAAATTGCGATTTTAATATTTTTTCTTTTCATCCACACATGAGCAATAGAGTTGCAGCAGTTTAGATTCATAATTCGTCCCGGTAGGTGGATCTGCAATCGGATTCATACTGAACAACTCCTAAACGGATGGACAGAGTTTGATGAAATTTTAAGTGTGTATTTTAGTAAGTAACTGGATGGTTTACATTAACAATTAGTCCCGGTAGGTGGCGATGCAATCGGATTCATACTGAACAACTCCCAATCGGATGGGCCGATTTTGATGGTATTTAATATAGGAGTTTTTTATAAGCTTTTGAGCCATCAGTGTACCATTGAATGGCATTCTTTCCAAGTCTGGTAATGGCATTTGGATCCCATTCCTTCTTGTTGCTTAATTTCTTTGAAAAGTTATACCTTTTCATCTTGTGGCATGACCCGGGTTTTTTTTATTCCTAAGAAGTAAGGAGGTGTTTTTTTTTTAATGATTCCCTCTCTACTTAGTCTGTATCTCCCAACAAAATTTGTTTTAATGGGACAACCGGTATGGTATTGGCCTGGTTTTTATTGGTTGACTTTTCAGAACCGTGCACTATGACATTTCTGTCTATTATGCTTGAATCCAAATTAGATTATCCCTTCAAGTTCAATTTTCCCAAGGAAGTTGATAATATGATCTGGTCCGAGAAAGTTCTGTTTGCCAGATTTAAAAGGATTCCCAGTCGGTGCTCTGGACCAATAAATGAGCCGACTACTCATTCCGTCAATTTTCAGTACACTTTTTATACTAAGAGCTTTTCTAATCAAATAAAATTGTTATAAAAAATAAGTTCAAATTTTTCTACTTTTTCTACTGTTCTATTCGAATAGAAAATATTATAGTATTCATAATTATGATAAAAATATAATTTTGTTAGGATGCTAATTACCAGCTAATGCATAACTAAACAAATGATTTTAATGACGGACAATTGGCTGTGCTCCAGTTACGATCTTTGTGTTAAAAATCTCTCCTTATTGGAATGTATTGGTATGTTATGAATATTTTAATATAAATTACCGTGTCTGAAGATTATAACACGTCATGGAGAGTCGGGTCAGATATTCAGATTAGTCTCTATTTGCACACAACGATTAACCGCACTGTATCTCGAAAATACTGTAGGTAAAGTATATTTGAAATTTATGAATAGCAGAAAATTATTATTGATAATTTTTGAAACAAAAAAAAATAATAGAAGGATGAAACCCATTGGAAAAGGAGGAGAATGTTATAAAAATGAAAGGAAATATAATTTACGGGCGGTCTGAGGTCGGGAAGGGGAAGGGGGTAAAAAACGGTTTATCTCGATTTTCGGCAGAGCTACAAGTCCTATGGAAAAAAGTCAAATAGCAAAATTGTAGGTAATAAAAAGATCTGCAACTTTTGTATCTACACTTTTTTCACATAACCTTAAAATTTAAGTGGAAAATTAAAAAAACCAATTTTTTGGTTTTTTATTTTTATCTTCTACAAAAAAATTATTTTGTAAACGAAATTTGGTGAAAACTTACCTTTTTATGTCCCAAACACACTGTAATTTATTTGATTTGAAATATTTATTTTTTCACCTTATTTTCACTTAATATCGAAAAAACACACTAATTTTCAGTCGAAAATTCACCCGTCAAAATATCAGCTTTTTTCGAAAAGATGGTGTAAAAAAATATATTACTATAGTAAATTCAAAAAATCGAAAAAAAATCGAATTCGAAAATTTTTTTTGATTCCATTTTTATACAATTTCATCTAAAAAATGTGACTGCTGCAATTTTTTTCAATTAAAAATTTGATTTATTAAAGTCTAATTACATTTATGTCGTAAAAAATATCATATATAAAAATAAATGTAAATCGTACTATTGAATTTAGATACTTTATTCTGATTACGTTATTCATTACAATTTTTTTTGAATTTTTTGAGAAGATTTACTATAGTAATATATTTTTTTACACAATCGGAAAGTAAATATTTCAATGAACAGAAAGCACACCAACTTTTTGAAAAAAGCTGATATTTTGACGGGTGAATTTTCGATTGAAAATTAGGGTGCTTTATCGATATCAAGTCAAAATAAGGTGAAAAAATAAATATTCCGAATCAAATAAATTACAGTGTATTTGGGACATAAAAAGGTAAGTTTTCACCAAATTTCGTAAAAAAAATAATTTTTTTGTAGAAGATAAAAATAAAAAACCAAAAATTTGTTTTTTTTTAATTTTCCACATAAATTTTGAGTTTATGTGAAAAAAATGTTAATACGAAAGTTGTAGATCTTTTTATTACCTACAACTTTGCTATTTGACTTTTTTTTATAGGGCTTGTAGTTTTGCCGGAAATCGAGATAAATCGTTTTTTACCCTAAAAAACTCACCACCTTCCCCTTCCCGACCTCAGATCGCCCGTAAAATATTTCTCCTTCCATTTTTATAGTATTCTCCTCCATTTCCAATGGGTTCCATCCTACGATAATTTTTTTTCACTTTTTATTATTTTTAAATGCTTCTACCTTGATCTATTATTATTTCACACCTTTATATCTCAAATTACAATCATTAAAGTGGTACTTTCAGTATGGCCACCCCAACAACACTAGACGATAAACATCGTAAGATATAAATTAGGATTAAGTAGGTACAACTGTTAACAGGGCATAAAAAAGTTTAAATAACAAATTGAAGCATATGCAGACGACATTGTTATATTTGCAAAAAGTGGAAGAGAGCTACAACAAAACTTAAACATATGGAATGGAACGTTAAAGGACTATGGTATGAAAATAAGCACGAATAAGACTGAAACGATGGTGATTGGCGATAAAACAGAAAAGATAAAAATATAACTAGGTAATTGAAGGAGGAGCAGGAGTAACAAAAAAAAGATAAGATAAAAAACACAATAATAAGAGAATAACTGGAAATACAGTCAACTTTGGAATATATTGAGAAAAGATAACTGGGCTGGTTGGGACATTTGCAGAGTATGGAGGAGACTAGATTAACAAAAAAATTATTCAAAAGAATAAAAAGGGTGGGCCCAAGAAGACTTGGGAAATATTTCAGCAGAAAGGAAAAACTTGGACGGAAGCTAAAAATCTGGCAACTGACAGAAAGAAGTGAAAAAAATTTATAAGAAAGTGAAAATATCACTCTTCACCACAATGTGGTAGATGAGTTATTTGACAATATATATATATATACCACTGTCAAGTGGATGTTGCAGGTTGAGATGTACCTGGATGGTTTAGAGTTAAAATAGATAACGGTAGGTGGTGCTGCAATGGGGTTCATACTGAACTCATCTTAAACGATTGGACCGAACTTTGTATTTAGAGGTTTTTGGTACTATTTCCAGTTCAGCTTCTAAACTTGGCACACAAAGTCGACCGAAATTCCTCTATTGGTGAAACATGAGTAACTTTTGGTTTGTCTCTGTACATAATTTATCAGTACTCCACTCCCACCAGGCTAGAGTTCCTCTGATCCAGTAGGATCTGGACAATATACACTACTTTTTCCAGAGCTCTGTCAAAACCTTATCAGCAAAATTATCTTTTTGGCTGTATTCAATATTATTTCAGTCGTTGTTGGTCAAGTTCAAACAAATATCGAAGATTTTAATTAAAAAAAAAAAATTTAAATAATATTTTCCAGTATTTGGCATTATTTAATTAAATATGCAAAAAATATTATTTAAGTGCACAAAATTGTAATTTTAAATAATTACTGCGTTTAACTACAATTGAAACAATTTGTTCATTGAGCAATGATTGTTAAAGCGTAATTGGAATAAATTGTTTAAATTATTAATTGATATTCAATTTTACAATAAAAACTAGTAATTTCAATATCTTCTGTAAGTTCCTTGTGGCATTTCTTTCTTTTTTCTCATTTTTTTTGTTTATTTTTTTTTTTTTATTTATTTATTTTTTTTATTTTTATTTTATTTTATTTATTTATTTATTTTTTTTATTTCGACGATTCAGTAGCGTTCCAGCTACCGTTGTCAAGATTAACTAGTATAGAAATAATTTTTTGGTCCCTATCTGACACAACGTTGACAACGGTACCGAAACGTCGAAATAAAAAATAAAAAAAACATTATTGTGATTTGATTCCCAAAAAAATAAGAAAAAACTAGTAATTTCAAATTTCACATGATACACTAAGAATTCAGCTACCACACTTTCAAAGGTGCTTACCTATTGAACCTCCCTGTAGCAACAACTACAATAGTGCCAAAATGTAGAACCATGCTTCACGTACATTTTGATTTTATATTCGCGTTATTAACTTTTTTTCCAAAAAACTTACAGGCTTTTGCAGGAAACCCTCCAAATCCGACCACCAAATTCTGAAACATACAAATTTCATTTAAATAAATTTACTTTATTTCCCATGTTTTTTGCTACCGTTAATTCAACTAGATTTTGACACATCGGCTTCATTTTCATTCGACCAAAATATAATGTTATTGTTTTGAAATGACCTTCTATAATCCACGCGTTGAATTTGTGTGAGATACGATGTACATAAAGGGACTGTATGAAGTCCTATAATCCCAAAATGTATCCGAACGACCTTTTGTTTATCATTGTTGCAAGTAGGGAGAAGATAAAAAGGATTCAATTACGTTTTAATTAATAGAAAAAAGACATTCTGACTGAAAATTTCTACGTAGTTTCCTACTACTATTTTAAGTGTGGACAGTTTTGAAAGGATTTTTTTTCTCCTGAAGATGGTATTATACCGAAAACAGTTCCGTTATGATGCATTTTTCATGTGTGAACTTTTAGACATACAGGGTGTTTCTAAATTCATGCGAGGTGATTGCTCGGATGAAATTAAGATGGGTCTTTCCTATAACAAAATTTCCTCAGCACACCCCTTTCCGAAATATCACCCTTAAAAGGTAATGACTAAAATTGAGATTTAATTTTTTTTTTCTAAAATTTCAGTAAATCTAGAAACTTGAAATTCTGTAATTTTCGTGCACTCGCAAAGGACTAACCACGGGTATTTTTTCAATATTCTTGTTACGTTATACGGGGGTGAAATTAGCAACCCTTACTTTATTTCATATCAAAACTTTTTTTCGAGTTAGTTTTATGAAATAAAATTTAACTCAAAATCCTTGTTTTATTTGAAAATTTTTTTGATTTTTAATTTTTTTTCCCCAAACCAATAGCTGCAGAGAGAAAAAATAAACTCAATAATTTATAATTTTTTTCTCCGCAGCTATTGGTTTTGGTAAAAAAATTTAATAATAAAATTTTTTTCAAAAACGTGGATTTTAAGTTAAATTTTATTTTATAAAAGGTCAACTCGAAAAAAAATTTTGATATGAAATAAAGTGAGGGTTGCCAATTTCACCCCCGAATAATGTAACAAGAATATTGAAAAAATACCCGCGGTTAGTCCTTTGCGAGTTTCTAGCTTTACTGAAATTTTAGAAAATTATAAAAACTCATTTTTACTCCCCACCTTTTAAGGGTGATATCTCGGAAAGGGGTGGGCCGAAAAAATTTTTCTATAGGATAGACCCATCTTGATTTCATACGATCAATCACCTCCTGAATTTTGTCGCATGAATTTAGAAACACCCTGTATATGCAAACCAGTTTTTTCATGGCACTTTGCATTGTTCTTATACACCATGTGTTTATAATTAAATGTTTAATTATATTTCAAAACGAATTCCACAGCTGTGCTTTAGTGTTTTGTTAATTTTTATTAAAAAATTAATAGTCCTGCTTCCCAAAGTTCCGTTACATATTAATTATACATGTTTGATACGCTACTGTGTTTATTTTGCAATGAGGCATGAGCTTATTGTGATACTACGTAGAAAATTGAATCCAGACAAGTGGGCTCCGTTGAAGAACCATCCTAAGGTTATGTAACATTGTTAACGTACACTGCAAGTTATACTTGATGTTATGAGGACTTATTGATGTTCAGAATTTAATGCCACAGTGACAATTTTCAATTTATAGAGATTCGGTAGTCAAAATAACAAATATTTACAGGATAGTTTTTGATCAAAATATATCGCTGCCATTAATAACCTATTCACTTAAACATCATTGTGTAGGATCGAGAATCTTTAAAAGAACAAGTAGCCACTTCCAAATTAAACAAAATAAAACGGCCAATACAAACAAATATTGATATTGTTTTGGTTAAAATGTTCCTACAAAATTCAGGACTGTTCTTTAAACGTTAACATGAGAATCTCTTGAAGTACAAAAAGTTAAATCGGAACTAGGGGATGCATAATATTTGCTGCAGCTTCTTCCAGAATGATTCAGTTACCTTTTACAAAGATTCAATCGGATTTAATCAGGACCGCATTCAAGAAAAAACAAGAACAATAATCATTGAATAGATAAGGATTTTACTTGATGAAGATCCGTACCAGAACGATAATATTTAATACATTAACATACTGACGTTCAGATGATAGCTTGGTCGTATGTTACCTACCCTAACAAAACAGTACATGTACTGTAGAATTACTAAATACACTCACCGGCAAAAAACTCGGCCACCTAAAAATTTGCTGAAGTTCGTTGTCAATTGTTTCTAGGTCAAATTGTAGATAAATTCTTTGGTATTAAAACAAACTCCAGAAAGTTTTCCAATAATGTTGATAGCTTATTTATACAGGGTGAAAAAAAAACCATGTTTTTGTAGTCAAATTTGTTAAAACCCTGTGGAACAGTTCGGGAGTACAGTTATTTCCGCTAGAGCTGGGCATAGAAATATTGAAAAATGCCCATTCTTTTTGTTCCAAATTACTGTTGGATATTATAATATTAAAAATTATTTTTTTTCTCTAAAACAATTCCAGGCTTTTATTTGAATACGAGTATCTTCAAAAGAAATCAAGGTGACACAAAAACTGAAAGAGGGCGAAAATTATGGACTTTGTAATAAAATAAACGTAAACTCTAAAAATTTCCCGAACAGTTGAAATCGATGAAAAATTACGAAAGTTCTTGGACAACGGACAGCAAAATTTTAGGTGGGCGAGTTTTTTTGCCGGTATATTGAAATATATCGACAATAAATATTGAATGAGAACAGTTTATACATAAAAATTTCAGATGGGATTATTTTTTGTTTCATACTTTTTTCAGTTTTTGAACTTACTTTCCATAATAAGCCTAACTTTTTATAAAAACTTTCGTTCCAGTTGAGACAAATCATTTTTCATTCCTCGACCTTCTTTTTCATAAATCTAAATGCTGAAACTTCCCAACATTCATTTATTATTTGACAGGAACAATTTGGCTACTTTTAGAGGTAATCCAATATATTATTTACTTGAAACACCAAAAAATGCTTCGACTGTCGTCTGGAAAATATCATTACTCAAGACATTGTATCATTATTCTGGAATTACTTGCTCTCTTTCTCTATCTCTCAGTTACACTTCTTGCTACCTATTCTCTTTTCTTTTCGTCTTAAACAAGTTTTGAAAAAAACCAGTTCAAAAGCTTAGTCTGGCACTGGTCTCCTTTCCTGTAAAAGAAGTAAAAAGAATATATTAGAACCTTAGGGGAAGTTGTTCGGTATTGAACAGCCGAATAGAAAGAAATTAAAGCGCTTGCGCAAAGTCTAGCGCTCTCCGAGGAAATCCGGTTGGCTCCAGGTCGAGAATCTCGTTGTCAGGAGCGGCGAGGTCAGAAAAGCTTCACGGTAAAATTGAAAAGCATATATTCCAAAAATAATATTGATTTGGATAAAAGCAAAAGTAGTAGTAAAGTTGAACACTGCCAAATTAGGCATTACATCAAAGATAATTGATGATTTCTATTTTGAAGTAACTTTTATTTAAAAAAGAAACAATTGGGTTACAGATGCTACGAACCTAAACATCGAAAATTTTCTTTAGGAGATTCTACGCCTCTGTACAGGCGCCGCCCTATATTTTATTGGTCTTCGGGTTGATCAAGATATCCACGAAATATAATAGCTACAGCTCTGTTTCACGCAAACCTAGCGCCATATACATAGAACGTTGAAACTTTGAAATGGGTTTTTATTACACAAACACTTAAAAAATTGCTAAAGCTTATGAATATCGGTTACAGATTATTTTTAACATACAAGGTTTGTTCCCGAAACGAGTTCCAAACATGTTATTAACATTATCTGATGCGCATGCGTGAGCAAAATAATATACCAAGTAGGTTCTAAACAAATGTGTGCTGGAACAGTTCTGAAAAGTAATCTTGGCTGAATATTTTAATAAGAAAAGGTTATTGTTATAAATATCAACTATTATTGTTGCATGCATTGTTTACTGAGCGATAAGATTGTTCAATAATTGTTAGAATCATTATTTAAAGAAAAGAAATATTGAAAGATTTGTAACAAAGTTGGTATTATATAGATTTGGAAGAATTTCTGATCCACTCTCCAAGTTACTATAGTCTTGCGGGTTCACCAAACAATTATAATTTGCTCTGAACTCGGCTCTGCTGGAACGCTTATTTTATACTGCGCAGACTCAATATGTTGTTAAGAACTTGCTTCGGGAATAAACCTATAATATGGTACTTATTCAAAGAAAATACCTTGCTGCCAGAGTTTCTTGCTACTCTGTATAATAAAAGAAAAAAAAGAGAGACAGTTTGTTTGTAACCAAACCACAAATCTTTCAGGATATTCGGTTTACGAATTTATCCTGTGTGAGGTAAGAAAATATCTAGCAAAAATAAGAGGGGAAGTTTAAAGTAGAGATAATTTGGAAACACTGTACAAACTTGAACTACTGAAAACGACTTCCTCATTTTTATCTTTTAAAAAGTTAACGACACCCTTGCATGTCTGAAATGTTAATATTTTGGATCAATTTTTAAGTGACCGTTGGTGTTGAATTCACACAATTGTTACCTAAATAGTATTTTTATTGCCGGAGGTGTGGTTGAAAAGGGCTCATTAAACCAAAACAGATAAATTGGATCGATAAAAATAACTGAAAATAGGGAAAACAAACACGTGAGGGATGTAATATTTAAATTGTTTCATTAGAAATTGAGTCACTACAGTGTTTATAAAGAAATGACGAAAACACAACTAAATGAATCCCTATTTAAAAATAAATATTAACCCCCTTTATAAATTTTATCGCACGCCCATGGTAGATATAAAATTTTTTCATTCAAATTAATCCCATGAAAAATGTATCGTTTGTCTATGATAGATAGAAATTTTTGCAAGCAACTTAAAACCTTTTAAATATTTTATTAGAAATGTTCACTAATAAATTAATTCCCTAAAAAAATTTCATCATACGCCCATGGTGGATAGAAATTTTTGGAAATAAATTAATCCCATAGGAAAATGTTATTGTACGCCTATGATGGTAGGAAATTTTCACCATGAAATCAACTTCCATAAGTTTTCGATTTTCAAAATTCATTTGAACTTCTAATGGTTATGATAGTTCACTCTGTATATACTAGATCTAAGCTAAAAATTGTTAGTTATCTTACGTAGCCCCTCTTGTAACTTTTCTTATGATATTGATTGACTGAGAAGATTTCAGAACAAACTTCCATCACCTAAATATTAAACTTATATTCCCTTCGCTATAGGCAACATAAAATACAACACATTCATCGACGTTCAATATCGAAACATTCACCAGTTCTACGAACACATTATAACACCTCCGTCAATTTATGTATTCCTGATCAAAACGGCGAAGATGGTTCTCTTAAACCGCGCGAACTACGGACATTTTACCGTTCATCGATAAATCTGCATGAAACCCAACCAGCTGAAAGATAACATAAGGACTGTTACAGTCTTCACGCAGCCTCCTATCTTCCTATAACACTGGACCCAAAACAGTGACGGCGATTATGGGTAAAATATAACGAATATATATTTAAAACGTTACAATGCGTTCTTATGTCAATACAAACTACTTCCAAACCCCTCCTGTTACTACGACACTGTTCGTGATTACGATATATTTCACCGAACTTAGCCACGCCCACCTGCGACCGTAATACAATAACTAAATGTTGAAAGTAAATGACAAAGGAAGATTCATCAACTTCGGATTGCAATTTGTTGACAGCTGTCAGCCGTCTATCATTTCTGGCAGCGTTACGTCACGAACCCGCTATCTCGACGAGGAGAACAGAAATCAAACGGGGATAGCGCACCCTTTGTTTTGTTTGAGTGGGAAAACGGGGAAGTTCGGGATCTGACCTAAACGTAAGTGAAGGAGGGTCTGGCGCCACCAAGGACCAGGAGAGCATATTTTTATGGAGTAAAACAATGGTTGGTCATGTGAATAGGGTGGAAAATGAAGAAGGATTAACTGAGAGGAGCTGTAACGATTACATTAATTTTGATCAAGGCCGTACCAAGGGCGGGTTAGAGTGGTTGAAACCCCAATGAAATTTTCCATAAATCAGTATTTTCAAACACAAATTTTCCTGAATTAAAGATATTGATATTTTCTCGATATTTTGTTATCTGTAAATAAAGTAACCAATTTACAAAGGAAAGTACGAGGATATATTGAAAAATTCTCAGCCTACTATAGAACCAAACAAAATTTCAATGTCAAAATATTTTATTACCCAAAATATTCTCCTCTTAATTGCGAACCTGCAACGTCTCTAGACCTATCAAAAAAATGTTCCTTCTTGCTCTGCAAACCAGACCTCCACAGCTTTTATTACCTCCTTGTTGGAAAAAAATTTAGGACCTTTTAAACTTTTTTTTCAGTTGAGGAAAGAGATGATAGTCGGACGGAGCCAAAAATCTGGTGAATAAGGGTGGGTGTTCTAGTAATTCAAACCCTAAATCACGAATTTTTTGCATGGCAACATGAGATTTGTGTGCAGGGGCGTTGTCCTGAAAAAACAAAACACCTTTGGATAGCTTTCCGCATCTTTTCTCTTTAATTTTTTCCCGTAGAGTGGTCAGTAATGTCGAATAGTAATCTCCAGTTATTGTTCTACCCTTATCCAAAAAATCAATCATGATTACTCCATGGCAATCCCAAAAAACTAAAGCAAGAACTTTTCCAGCAGATTTTTGGACACGAAACTTCTTAGGTCTTGGAGAACCAGAGTGTCGCCATTCCATCGATTGTTGCTTTGTTTCTGGATCGTAGAAATGTACCCAAGTCTCATCCATAGTAACAATTCGGTTTAAAAAGTCTACATCGTTTTCAAATCGAGCACAAATCGAATGCGATGCTTCTACCCTTGCACTCTTTTGGTCAACATTCAAACGTTTGGAGATCCATTTTGCAGCAATTTTTCTCATGTCCAAATTGACGTGAACTATATGATGAACGCGTTCGTATGAAATATTCAGTGCTTCAGATATCCGTTTTAGCCCAATCTGATAAAATCATGTCATGAACTGCATCAATATTTGCGGGGACTAACACAGAAACTGGCCTTCCCGATCGGTCATCATCTTCAATGGAAAATTTACCTCTTTTGAAGCTTGCAGTCCAATTTTTCACGGTCGCATACGAAGGACATTGATCACCAAGGGTATTAAGCATATCATCGTAAATCTGCTTACCTCTTAACCCTTTTAAATACAGGTACTAGATGATGGCTCGATACTCCAATTTTTCGATTTTCACAATTTCGTTGGACATCTTTTTTCTTTTAATTTATTGCGTAACTCAGGTTTACTTTTATGACGTCAAACTTCACACTGACACTTCTAATAAGTTATTGTTCATTGCTATGGTAACGCAATATTTTGTTTATGCATGGAACTAGACTAGGCTAACTAGATATCAATACATCCTCGCATACGTATAACCGCACAGGATACGCCTACATCAACTTCCTATTTATTTATATCATTATAATGATAATGAAAGTGTCTCCGCCTATTACGTGTATCTCGAAATAACAGTCTGTTTAACGCGTTTGATTTTGTACGTAGAATATACACCATGGTACTTTCCTGTTCCCCTGATACCCAGATACGAAATAATTCCAAAGATTTAGTTATTTAATTTTTGTTTATTAGGGATTAAGTCTTGGGGATTTAATTTTACTAATAAAAATCGATCCCCATAAACATTATATTGTTTTTAGTTTATTATGGTGCTTTTTAAAGGCAGTTGTGGAGATAAAATATATAATGTGTTGTATGTTAAAACAATTTTATTGAAAATAAAAAACATTATTCATTTTAATAAATAAATATGTCAATAGAATTTGAAATATTCAATCATTTTAATGAAATCGAAAGATATTCTGAATATGCAAATCATGAACGCTTTCTAATAGGAAACCAGAAACGATAGAGAACTGTATTTTGTGTTTTAAAGTTTTTTTGATGAATGCTGCCTAAAAATGTATTTCATACTTCCTATTATGTACCAGACAATCATCGCGCGTAATACCTACAAAATTTTTAAAGTCGCTATTACTTCACTCTAGAAATGTAATTTTTCAAAATTGTTTCGATAAATGAATCTGATACTATTAAATTTAAAAATTTTATTGTTATCGACTCATTACCATATAATAATAGTGTTTTGGAGAATTAGAAAGTTTACATGGGTGCATTGAAAAATTTAATTCGCGATTTTTAATGGGTTACTATTGAAACGGTGAAAATATGTATTTTCCAGGTGAAAATGAACTCTTGACGACAAAATCTAGTAGATCCTAATAAAATATCGGTTCTATCCTGTACACTACGCGACTTTTCTACTATCCTGATACGTTATATAAAAATTTTCTGGAAAAAGCTTGAAAACTGAATTCAACATTTGTGGAAACGGCAGTAATTTTAATAAAATAACTAATAAATTCCTATTTCGGTCCCCTCGATTCATATAAAAATTTATGTATGATTGTGTGTGTATTGTATGTATATGAGAAACTGCGACCGGTATTGAGGAGAGACGGATATACCATATTGATTTGTTTAAGAGAGAGATAGGAACGACACAAACAAGGGATCGTATTCAGCCGTCTCGTTCGACAGAGGCGGATTCAGAAACGATATGAAATATATCTAAAAGTTAAAAATTTAATTCTACAACTACTGTTATTGGCAACAATACTGTGAGCAAATCTCAACTTTGAAAGCATGTATGCATAAGAGCTCCTAATTGGAATCCTAATCTTGACTATATACCTATGTATAGATTAAATAATTTCTATAGTATTTCTAAAGTGAATGTAACGACAATAAAATAAAGCAATGTAGTCAGATTTATTTTCTAAAATTGTACTTCAGTAAACCGTTAGTTCGCGATTTTCTTAGAAAGCTAGTTTGGAAATATTGAAAAAATATACCTAATATGAATTTATTAGTAAGCATTGAAATAAGCCGCTTCAAATTGCTGGAAAAAGAAAAATTAATTAAAACCACTTCATGTATGCTACTATTTTTAAGAAAACTTTGAATTGCTGGCAACGTAGCAGCAGATGGATTAGAAATCGAATAGTCCAACTCCAGTAATTGGCATAATATAACGAAGTAACTGGTAAGTTATTAACGCGGTCCACAGTTTCATAAAAAATTTTAACGACCTAAAGAAGGTGGGGTTACTTAGCATTAATTTCATCCAGGGGCGTGTGCGAATTGTGTTGAAAAGAAATATTATTAATATAATATCTATTTGTTGGTTGAGTGAGTTTACTTATGTTATATTAGAAAGTTTATTATTTTTGTATGCAGGTTAATTTTAATCTACTATATTAAATTCAATGAAAAACAGTATTTCACGATATTTGAATTTGTAAAAAAAATGTATATGCACACCATAGGGCGGCATAGAATAACTGTAATAGCGGAAACTCAAATCTAAAGGCGTGCCGTTAATTTCTGATCACTTTTTATAGACTTTACACTGTGATGGATAATATAAAGTCAAATCCAACTGTAATGCCAGGGTTGTTATTTATATTTGGCATATATAGCTCGGACTCGCACACGAAGGATTCCGTATAACTCAGTATTCTGTGAATTGCAAAATTAAGCCGAATACCGCTTTAGCTATTTCCACATAGATGGTAAAAATCACGTTTGTCGTATGGGAGTCCCCTTAAATATTTATTTTATTCTGTTTTTTAGTATTTGCTGCTATAGCGGCAACAGAAATACATCATCTGTGAAAATTTCAACTATCTAACTATAACGGTTCATGAGCTTCATCCTTGTGACAGACGGTTCTTAGTAGTAGGGTACGTTTTTTCCGTAAAAAACAGTCGATAACTAAATACTATTGTTTTTCAAGAATAGTAATGCAATTTTGCATCCTTTGGAACCAATTCTGGAAGCATTTATTCCACTCAATTGTTGGTTGGTACATTCAAAATCGAGTTTTTACGGCATTGACTGCATCTTCTGTTGACTGGAACTTTTAACCAGGCATTCTTAATCTGTTGGATTCATCACGTTTGACACTGTATATATTCTTTGATTTTCCTGCGTTAAACCGGGTTTAGAGTTATTTGACACCAATTGACTCTAATTGCTTTGTTCATCAATCCAATTGTTCATCATCCAACTAGAAACGGAAATGCCCAACGATTCTCCAATTTTACGATGTGTGATATCGTCGCCTTGGTGGTGAAAAAAGCTAAACCACATTTTTGTTCTTTTGTAGCGCGATCCCTTCTTAATAGGTTCATTATAAAGTTCACAAATTTTTAGATAATATCATAAACGGTATAAAAAGTTATAGAAGGTTTGCTGACAGACCTCTGATTTAAGTATTTATTTTAAATAATTGTCTATTATTTAAAAAATTAGATATTTATAGAAAAACTGTATAGTAGTTTCGAAAGTAGATGCTTCAAATTGTTTAGTAGTAAAGTTTCATTGAATTATATTAATTTCGAAAAAAGATATTATTGAATGAAGTCTAAAAAAAACAAGTAAAATTAAGCATGCAAAAAAACAGATTTTTAAGAAGCATTCGTTTAAAATTCTAAATATTGATGGCTTTTCTTTTATAATAATAATGTTTTATTCTCATTTGCAATGATAAATCCAAAAGGAATTTTCGCTGGGATAAGTATTAATTAAATAGGAATTATAATAAACTGATATTACAGTCAGAAAATCTACTTTTTCAAATTTGAAAGTATTTCTATCTAAAAGTTGAGATCTTTCTTTACATTTTACATGAGTTTATTTATTTTTTCAGATTGTTATAAGCCCAAAATTATTAACTTTTAAGTCGAGCGGTTAATAAATTTGGCTCACGCGTAACCACGAATTGAATACCACTGAAATTAATTTTATCTCGTAAACTTTTTAATTTACAGAAAAACTTTTCAGACAAAATTTGTAGATAAATGCATCAGCTACAAATTTTGATTTGGAAGTTTTTCTGTATATTTATTATTTGAACAATTAGAGCGAAAAAACAAAAACAAAAATTTTCACTCGACGTTTTCCGGAAAATCGCATGCCTAACATTGTAAAGTTTTTCTCATGTTAAACACACTACTTTTAAATACCCAATTTTGAATTTTCAAGTTTTTTGTATTTTTTGTGAGGTTTTATGTATACTTTGACTAGGCTATTAGGGTGGTGAAAGAAGCTAAGCGTTAATTATCTTATTATTACCAGTGATAATAAGTTTTTTAAATGTTTTAATATTGTCAGCTTCGTAGACGGCCTTAATATATGAAAGCAAGCTTTCATTAAATTAAGGTAATGAATAATTATTAAGTAAAACTTTACTGTCCATTTTATACAAACAGCATTTGTGTGGCTTACCTCACTTCTCCTCCAAGATGACGATATATCGAACTTCTTGAACCAGCTCACGTACAGCATCGATTTTTCCCTCCGGACTTTGTGATTTTCAATAATCATTTCCATCGTTTAGGGTAAATATATTGAAGTTGAAATTACCATAACCGAGTGAGAGCTGCTAGGAGCATTTTTTATGCTCTTCATTCTTATGATCTCCTGTTCGGAAAAGCGTACAAGTCCTCACACATCCGTTAAAATCGCCTTTCGGGGACCTGAGAGAGTCGTTGTTGTCTGAATTCTGTCAAATTGTTCGACCATTGGACATTTCCCCATGTCGTCCTTGGCGGGGAGAAATTGAAATTGTGTCTTTTCTAGTATTAGGACAACAGCATAATCTAGAGATGTACAAACAAATTCAGTAGAGAACGCAGTGATTGTGGTTAGTCTGTGTAATAGTAGTCAGAGCCAGGCAGTGTTGTCGGTTTTCTTTTACTGTGGTATTAAACAGTGAAATATTTAACTTACTAATGGAGGATTCATGCAAACAAAATTTAAATTTTAGATTAATTTCGGATTAAAACTAAGAAGATAAAACCATGTAATGTAGTAGATGTTCATGCAAGAATCTAAGAAATTAAGATTTAAATTAAAAGTAAGATGGCCAACGCATGCGTCAAGCCCTGACCACTGATCACAGCCGTTTTGACTATACTAACTATACCAACATAGTCCAGTAAATAAAGACCGAGAAACCCCCCAACCTGTTCATCTCATTATTGTCGGTCTTTTTTCTTGCAACTTGTAGGTATTCACGGGTAGATTACTCTCTGAAAATATGTCCTCCGCGAAATTTGCAGAAGGAACTGAAAAACGGCCAATAATCCCAAAAATTGAGTTTTCCGCCGATATCTCCGGAAATATGACACTTAGAGAAGTGGGGTTTTGCTAGGAATGGAGAGCAGTTTATTATCTACAAAAATGATCCTTATCATTTTTGTCAAAAGTTTAACCGTTTTCGAGATAAACGGGCCCAAGCGTACCTTGGATTTCGAGCTGCTGCGCGGCGTCTCCGGGAGCACGCTCCGTGAATGTAGGCATAGGAGGGCGGGCAAATTGGCCCATAACTTGAGTAAAAATGAATCTTTTTTCATGATTCAAAGTGCATATGAAAGGATGGACCTGTACCTATAACATCGTAAAACTTTTTCGTTTTTTTTATTTTCCAGGAATATTGAAAAAACTGGACAAACTTTATTTTTCCTGAATATTTGACTGCCCTTATCAATCCGTTCATATTTTTTAAATTAAGCCTAGTTTTACCGAAACCTTTTGGATAATGGGACTTTGATAGGTGGTGAATGTATTCCGAAAGAATGAATAAATAATTTTGGTGTATTTTTATAAACAACATGTTTTTCTTGGGACGTTTTTTTTCTGAAAATTCTCAGGTCTACCGCAAATTGATAAACAATGATTGGCAATATCGGTCTTGCCTCCTCCTCCTTTTTAACCAAAAAAATAATCAGATTATTTTAAGAAATGATAGTAGAGAAATTTCTTCATGATGCTTACTAAAATATGAATCTGGCATCAAGTATTTATTTGGGATTAATAATACTAAATCAATAAATTTATGACAATAGATTGTTAGACATCGAACTGACTAAGTAAATGTTGTTGTTTATTTGTTTATTTAATGAGCGGGTACAAGTGGTACTTAGTAATATTTTTAGTAAGGTTGGTTAAGTAATTCTTATCAGGAAAACATAAATAGTAAACGGTAGAGGTACTTACACAGTAAGAATGATATTTTGTATTTAAGACTTTACAACTAACATGACTGAGTTGCACAATTTTAAATACGAGTAAGACTATGCAATAGGTATAGTATGGAGGTTGATCAGAAATTTGGGAGTTTCATAATAAAAAATTGGATTTGTAAAACGGTGAAAAACCTCAATTATTGAGGCGAGTCGACTTCAGAAAGACCTAGAAGTAGGCGATCAAGGGTTACCATCCAGGAACAAGCGGTATCTGATTGTGAATACACGTAGAGAACCTAAAAATTGGTTAAGAGTAGTTTTTCTAAAAAAAATTTCTATAGAATTAATTATTCATAATTCAATGCCCATTCTTTAAATGTAGTAAAATCACGTTCAGTTGAATCTGTAACATAAGTAGTCGACTATTTTCTACTGTGCAAGTACTAATTTCTTATCACATCGTTGGGAGTTTTCGGTGCAGCATACAAATTTGAAAGTCACGATTCTTTCTGAAACTCGTTGGTCTGCTCGAACTGATGCATATTACGCATTAGAAAAGTAATAGTCTGGAATAATTTATACACTGAAATTCATTGCCGAGAGCAGAAATGAGAAACCGACTACGCGATCTAAAGCTATAGGATTGCAGTGAAAATTGCAATTCTAGTATTGGTTTGGAATGAAATTTTAGATCGTTTTGATACTGCTAGTAAGAAGTTTCCAATAAGAGGGCGGGGCATCAAACCGGGCCTAGGGCGGCAGGAAGCCTAAATCCGCCACTGGGAAAGGACTAATGAACATGTGAATGAAGGTCCGCATTGTTCTTAGATAAGTCAAGGGTATCATTTTAATTATGAGTTTAATGTTAAATTCTGTAAACATGATTCCTTATCCTTATACACTGTGTTCGTAAAGTATGGAACAAATTCATTTTTAGCTAAACAGGCCATTTTAAGAAATACCTAATCCTGAAACACGTCGATTTGTTGATTTTAATTTACCGTATTTTAAAATAATAATCAAATTTACAGGGTGAATTACTTTCGAGTAATGACGTCACCGTTTAAATGGAGCACCCCCATTTTGTCTCAATTTTCGGATTAAGGCGACCTTACATTATGCTATTTAGGTGCAATGCAAGTTTCATGCTATAAGAAAATAAAAATGCGCATGTGCGTGTGCTAGTTTGTGGTGATTTTTAAGCAAGAAAAATAATTAAAACAGTTTCTATTTTCATGAAATTTGTGGGCAATTTTAGTTATTTTTTTAGTAATAATTCTGCTACCAACCCTAAGAATATTAGAGCAGAAACTCAAACCTCGAATCTTGTTTATATAGAAGAACAAAATGAGGAAAAGTAAGTTATAATGTTTTATCTGGTATAAAATAGATGTACTTAATAATTAATTTTTATTTTAGCAAACATGTTTGGAGTACCGATATGGCCACGCACAATAGAAATACAAGAAATAAGGCACATGAAATATGTGACAGTCCCTCAGAAATGTAGGTACCCAAACTCCGATTTATCTGAAAGTATTGTTAAATACCTACCAGAAAATTGTGAGAAAATTTATTTTCATAATTATTTAACATCACCTAAAAATATTTTTAAGTTTGCCACACTGAACTGTATCATACAAAATAAACCAAACTATCTCTAAAATAGCTTAGTGTAAAACGAAGCCATAAATTGCTTCAAAATAGCGTGGCTTTAAAATTGCACCTAAATAGCATAATGTAAGGTCGCCTTTACTCTAGCTGAGCTGATTCCAAAAATGTATCACATGTTGATTTCAATTGGTACAGGGTGAAATTTTTCCGAACAGGTGGATTGGTAGACGTGGACCTATTGAATGGCCAGCGAGGTCACCAGATTTCAATCCTTTGGATTATTTTATGTGGGGACATCTGAAGAATGTTGTGTATCAAAAGAAACCAGCAAATATTCAAGAATTGAAAGAGAGAATTCGGACAATAATAAACAATATTTCTCAAGACACAATAAAGAAGGTTCAACAAAAATTTGTACACCGTTTGTGTTACTGTCAAATACAGCAAGGGCTGCAGTTCGAACATTTATAAAGTCATGTATTTCATCATATTCTGTACGCTAGACAATAAGTATTTTTGATAATATTGTTAATTTAACTAATAAAGAATGTTACGCGTTACTTTATGAGCACACACAAAACTATTATAATTTTTGTCCATCCTTCACCAATTGGAATCAACATGTGATACATTTTTGGAATCAGCTCAGCTAGAGTAATCCGAAAATTGAGACAAAATTAGGGTGTTCCATTTAAAAAAAAGACGGTTACTCGAAAGTAATTTACCCTGTATATTAGATTATTATTTTAAAATCAAAAATCAAAAATCGACGTGTTTCAGGATTATTTCTTAAAATGGCATGTTTAGCTAAAAATGAATTTGTTCCATACTTTACGGACACAGTGTATAACTGTTATCATTCTCAACAAACTCAGTTCTGAATATATTGTAAATTCTGTATTATAAGCACACCTTTAATAATGAAAATTACAAATCTTCATACTACCTTCTTATTCTTATATCCTAATACATAAAAGGTTTAAACAGACAAGAACGTAACGAACGAAAACAAAAAACAGCACCTTTCACCTTGCCCGATCTGATGATACTGTTCTGGTGTTTATTAAAACCAGCGACATACCGTGCATAATCTACTGGTGCCAGTGAATTATACGATTAATATTATGTCCGTCTCTTTTTAATGTAGGTAATTGCTTCAACAGGATCTACTTTTTTTTATGCCTGCAACTTGGAACTTTACAGTAAAGACTATCTGGTTCGACTCGCATACTGTGTGGAAAAACTATATCGTCGCTTGAAAGGCAAAATGGGATAAGCGACAATTTCCTAGAAATTATGATATTAATATCATTGGAATGCCCCGATTTTTCTGCGTCAAATGATCTAAGTTTCAAGTGGATCCGAATATTTTTGTGTCGCTTATCCTATCGGTGATTTTACGATCAAATGGTTGTTGGTTGTGACCAAGCGACAATATTTTTGTCATTTTTTGAATCTTTGACGGTTAGAGAATTATGTTGGAACGAAAATCTATCTTGAGATTTTTTACTTGGAGTATATATGGAAGGATATTTAACATAACTAATTTTACTTGGAGCCAACAAACGTAAAGGTCGTCATTTATACCGTTTTACCCTGCAACAATATTATTAATGTACCGCTTATCTCTTTTTACTTAAACACTAGGAATATAACCGTGGCGCTTAGTTGGTTTTAGCATTTTATTTCTAAATAAATATTGTCGCTTATCCCAAATGACCTGACCAAGCTTCAATCATTATTTACACTTGGTTCACTTCTCTTTTCTATTATTGATACATTATAACCGCATAGCTAATTATGGTTCTTACACTTATGTCGCATATTACATTCAATCGAAAAGCTAGGAGTCGTTCATGACATTATCGTAATAGCACGAAGGCACGAAAATCACAGAAATACGATCAGAACGGAGTGGTATGTGCTTAGGGAAACAAGTTGCTCAGTTATTATTACTGTTGTGTATAAATTTTTACCGCCAAGTAAGTATGTACAGATCATTTATTTTGTAAACTTTGTTTAAGGAACTATTTCCAATTTATATTCCATAACTGCATGGTAATTATACTGTATACATTTCAGGTTTGTTATGGATAAAAAACGACGGGCCACTCGTATTTTGAAATTAGCTGTTCAGCAGTCTGACTATAAAGAAACAATCGTCGAGGTAAGTTTTAAAATCTCACATTCGTATTCCTATATTTTCAAAACTTATAGGTAAGCACTAAAAATCCATGATGATTTTTATTAGACGCAACTTTTGAAGTTTGGGTACACAGGGTGGTCGTTTCAAGTAATTCCATAATTTCAAAAACTTGTAACGACGCTTTACAATAACTGTTGTTTCGTATTCTCATTTGTTTTCAGGGTTCCACTGATTGTGCTGTTGAGGATGCAACAAGTCATGCAAAAAAAATGTCAAACGTCAGTATTATGGAAGTTACTACTGACCATGATTCAATTGATGAAAATTCACACCAAACACCTGTATTTACGGAACTTCAGCCTATGCTTACCTCAACTTCACTAGTAGCCGATAGTGATGTTGATATAGAAAGATCCGTTCAAACGTTTTATGCAACAGAGAAAAATGATCCTTTTACCATGCTCAATATTTTTACAACTGTCAGTGATGCAGAATTACCGACACATAATATGAATATTCAACCTTCTCTTGCCAATAATCATACTGACTTGGCAACATCAAACTTTGCCTCCAATACAACAGAAACAGATGAAAGTACTCTAAATCCCTCAAATTATGATTTCAATACAAATACAGATATAACTATTACACATGATACAGACTTACCAACAAATATTTTAAAGGAGTCTGATGAACAGCAACCTTCTAGCTCTAAACATAAACGTAGAAAACGCAAAGTAAAGGATTATGGTAATAAAAATTATTTGGATTATTTGTCCGATGATGAAGACATGCGAATATCTATTTTTGGCGAAGATCAAGCTGATTCGGATGTATGGGAAGCTGACTCTGATGAAACCGACGATGATGAGGATAATGAAAACAATGAGTCTAAAAATAGAAGCCAGAAACAAAAAAAGATTAAACAAGTCACTACGACCAATTTCGACGAAGAGGTATTGGTTGGGGAAACTGGGACTAAAACGAAAAAGAAGAATAATAGAAATGAAAGGAAAAAACTGAAGCAATCTGGTCAAGAATATGCCAGAGTTGACGGAAGTATTGTCTCTGCTAAGAAACTGCAACTCAACCCGTGCCAAAACAAAAAATGTGGTAATGACTGTGGTTCAATAAGTGAAGAAAGAAGACACCAGATTTTTGAGCATTATTGGAAACTATCTGCAGTAAGACGTAAAGACTGGCTAGTATCTTTATGTCAAAAAACAACCGTAAAACGGAAGCGTTCCACTGAGTCAGTAAAGCGGAACTTTACTTTCAAATACTTCATTAATGAAGGTGAAGGAAAGAGACAAGTGTGTGCTCAGTTTCTGGCTGCAACTGTGGATATATCACAGAAATTGATCTATTACACTGCCAGTAATGCTCGAATGGGATCGGCTAAAGAGGATTTACGTGGAAAATGTGAACCACCAAATAAAACCAAAGAATCTACAAAGAACTCTGTAATGAATTTTATAAAAAGTTTACCAGCTATGCCCTCACATTATTGCCGAAGGGACTCAAGTAGAATTTATCTTCCACAAGAATTCAAAAATGTTTCCAACCTATACAACATTTATAAGAAACGATATGTTGAAGAAGGGATTGACGTTGTAAGTGAAAGACTGTTCAGAATAATATTTAACGACAGCTTTAACATTGGATTCCATGTGCCCAAGAAAGACAAATGTCTGAAATGTCTAAAATTTGAACGCTCTGACCAAAATGACCCAAACATTGTTCAGGAAAAAGAGGAGCACGAAATAGAAAAGAAACACTCATATAGTCGGTTTGAAACTCATCAGAATATACACAAAAGTGATCCTAGTACTCTTTGTACGAGTTTTGATCTCCAAAAAGTGTTGAATACTCCTCATGGAGACAGCATGCTTTTATATTATTCACGCAAACTTGCTGTCTACAATCTCTGCTTTTATGAGAGTGGCACACGTAAAGTTTACTGTTTTTATTGGGATGAATCAAACGGGAAAAGGGGAGCTAATGACATAGCAACTATTTTGAATAAATATATAAATATTGTAGACGAACGTGGAACGGTTAAGAATTTACTGTTATATTGCGATTGTTGTCCTGGTCAAAACCGCAATCGAGTAATTTTAGCCATGATTCACTCAACTCTTCAAAACTGCAAGAACATAGAGACTATACAAATAAATTTTTTGTTGACCGGGCATACGTATATGCCGGTTGATTCAGTACACTCAGTTATTGAAAAGACTGTAAAAAGGTGTATCATTTATGCTCCTTCACAATGGTTTACTGTGTTTACCACAGCAAGACAGGAACCTCATGCACCCTATGAGGTCGAATTAATGACATACAAAGATTTTTTCAAATGGGACGTAATTGGGGACAAATATTTTAAAGGAAATTTGGTTGGTAAAATAAGTAAAATTCGAGTAGCAACATTCAAAAAAAAGGAAACTAACAAAATGCATGTTAAATACTCAATGAATGATTCTGCTGAATCACATCTTATGGAGGTTCAATTAAAAACTAAATGTGTTCCTACCGCCTGTTACCATTCGCCGTTGCCTATATCAAAGGCCAAATTTGATGACCTACAAAAACTTTGCAAAGACAAAGTGATACCTCCACCGTTTCATTGTGAGTATTTGAATATTTTATGTGCCAATAATGTTAAAGACAGTCTACCAGACACGGATATAGAAGATGATTGTCAAGAATAAGAATCCACTGCTAATGATTTTATTTTAATATTTACGAGCAACACTCGTATACGGTATTCTATTTTTTTTTTGTTGGAGATGTAACATTACTGTATTTGAGTGTAATAAATAGTTGTTTTCTTGAATATTTTATTTTCACACTAATAATAATTATTACTATAAGCTTCTTTGCTTTACTCAATTGAAATATCATTACGTCGTTTGTGCAAATTGGTCATTTTTGAAAACTGCTTTCGGAATAGGTTAGGCCAGTATGTCCGATTTAGCTAGAAACAAAAATGATACTTAACTCATTTTATATGATTTAGAATTAGCTGCAATGGTTCACTTGGGCCGTTTTACCTGATGTTATTTACGTAACCATTTTTGGTAACCGACAATAACTTATGATATAAAAGAAAAATTTGACATAACTTTACTGTCCACTCAAATATATATGTTAGAATATTATAATTATTCATTTATTTTTTAAACACATGCAATAACTAATGAATAACAATTTTTTTTTGGAAAAAACAAACTTCAAACCATTCCTCTGTAAAGTCGATAATCTGGCGCTTATCCCTTATTGCCTTTCAAGCGACGATATGATATAAATTCATTATTTACTGTACATATTCATAAAAAATCGGGAAACATGTCAAATTTGAATTTTAATATTCGTCACCGTGAAAATGTAATCAATATGAAATTGTTGTCAGTAGGTGCTTTCTTATTGACAGATCTCAATTAATCTCAGCTCACATCGGTAATGTGTGAGTTGTTTTTGATATGTACGAGGATGTATTGATATCTAGTTAGCCTAGACCAGTTCCATGCATAGACAAAATATGGCGTTACCATAGCAACGAACAATAACTTCAGTGCGAAGTTTGACGTCAAAAAAGTAAACCAGAGTTACGCAATAAATTAAAAGAAAAAAGATGTCCAACGAAATTGTGAAAATCGAAAAATTGGAGTATCGAGCCTTCGCATCTAGTACCTTTATTTAAAAGGGTCAAGAGGTAAGCAGATTTACGAAGCTATGCTTAATACCCTTGGTGATCAATGTCCTTCGTATGCGACCGTGGAAAATTGGACTGCAAGCTTCAAAAGAGGTAAATTTTCCATTGAAGATGATGACCGATCGGGAAGGCTAGTTTCTGTGTCATTCCCCTAAAATATCGATGCAGTTCATGACATGATTTTATCAGACCGTCGAATTGGGCTAAAACGGATATCTGAAGTATTGAATATTTCATACGAACGCGTTCATCATATAGTTCAGGTCAATTTGGACATGAGAAAAATTGCTGCAAAATGGATCCCCAAATGTTTGAATGTTGACCAAAAGCGTGCAAGGGTAGAAGCAACGCGTTCGATCTGTGCTCGATTTGAAAACGATGTAGGCTTCTTAAACCGAATTGTTACTATGGTTGAGACTTGGGTACATTTCTACGATTCAGTAAAAAAGCAACAATCGATGGAATGGATGGAATGGCTGGTTCTCCAAGACCTAAGAAGTTTCGTGTCCAAAAATCTGCTGGAAAAGTTCTTGCTTTAGTTTTTTGGGATTGCCATGGAGTAATCATGATTGATTTTTTGGATAAGGTAGAACAGTAACTGGAGATTACTATTCGACATTACTGACCACTCTACGGGAAAAAATTCAAGAGAAAAGACGCGGAGAGCTATCCAAAGGTGTTTTGTTTTTGCAGGACAACGCCCCTGCACACAAATCTCATGTTTCCATGCAAAAAATTCGTGATTTAGGGTTTGAATTACTAGAACACCCCCCTCGTTCACAAGTTTTGGCTCCGTCCAACTATCATCTCTTTCCTTAACTGAAAAAAAATTTAAAAGGTCGTAAATTTTCTTCCAACGAGGAGGTAATAAAAGCTGTGGAGGTCTGGTTTGCAGAGCAAGAAGAAATATTTTTTTTGAAAGGTCTAGAGACGTTGCAGGTTCGCTGTGATAAATGTATCCAATTAAGAGGAGAATATGTTGGGTAATAAAATATTTTGACATTGAAATTTTGTTTGGTTCTATAAAGGGCTAATAATTTTTCAATATATATATCCTCGTACTCACTTCGAAGTGAGCTGAGATTTTCCTCCCCCTTTACCGATGCTACAGCTATGCTAGACCTGAGTCGGAAATAGAGTGGAGGGAAGAAATATTTGATTTGTGATTTTTTGTGTGTTTAAATAACATAATACATCATCTAAATTTGGTTTTAAATGAATGTTATTATGTGATTCTGGAAAGAATAACTTCATTAGCTGCTAATCTGTCTTATTATAAATCTTTTTTGGAATTTTGATGCCCCTGCAGATCGCATGTTTTAATTGAGTGTGTCGTTTTTTTTAGTACCTACTCACATCAGTTTATCTAAGATCACATTAACTGAAGTGAGCTGAGGTCTCAGTCAAAAAGAACGCACCTACTGTCACTTCGAAGTGAGTGGAGATTTTTCCTCCCTCTTCCACCTCTTCAGTGGCGAAGACTACTACTTTTCTAATGCGTAATGCATCATGTCGAGCAGACCAACGAGTTTGAGAAAGAATCGTAACTCTCAAATTTGAACGCTGGACCGAGAACTCCCAACGATGTGTGAAGAAATTAGTACTTGCAAAGTAGAAAATAGTCGACTGCTTCTGTTACAGATTCAGCTGCATGTGATTTTACTAAATTTAAAGAATCGGCATTGAATTATGAATAATATATTCTATAGAAATATTTTTTTTAAAAACTAATCAGAAACAATTTTTAAAATGCCGCCTCTCAAATTATGCCGCCCTAGGCCAGGGCCTCACGGACCTGGACCCAAAACCTTCACTGTGTGCTGTGCGGGGAGATTATAGACGGAAATAAAGTGGAGGGTAATGAAGAAATATTTTATTTTTTGCGTTTTAACCAACATAACCTAATTTTCTTTGGTTTTGAGTGAGTTTAGAGCAAGTTGACGCTAATGGCAGTCACCATGAGGATAAACAATGATTCGGATAGATTTTAAATTTGTAATTTGGTTGTTTTGTATTGACTTAATGATCATTTTAATTATAAAAAGTCAGATATGGCTTTTACAATACCTAAGCAACTAAAACAATCTCGAAGAAAACACAAAATCAAAATTAAATGAACTCAAACTATCAAAATAATCATTAATAACCACGTGTTGTGTAAAGGGGCAGATATAATCTCGGCCAATGAATCTAGTATTAGAAATAAGATTATCCTGACAATTTGACAACACCAGAATCATAATTAGAATTTTAAAAACGATCATTGGTTGATTAATCGAGAAGGACAAGGAAAAAAAATTACAGTGTTGAAAAAATTGCCCAAAGTTCCTCAAATGAAGTGTGATGAAAACTTTCCTGGAATTGAGACGGTCGAAATCAGGTACACAATAGAGGCAGAGTCCTACTGTTTATAATCGCCGGTACAAAGAACGCTTGTTTATCATTATTATTCTTCAGGGCAACTGTCCATGTGACTATTATCTAAAAGATTATGAAAAGAATAACTTCATTATATACTGATAGGAATTTGTTCTTTGCTGTCTCTTATTCACGAATGCGTCAGTAAATCTTATGTTTCATTTGAGTGTGTGGTTTTATTTGGTGCTTACTCACATCACTATATCTCAAATCACATTAACTGAAGTAACCTGAAATCTCAGTCAAAAAGAACGAACCTAGTGTGAGACTGATCACATAAAAAAATGTTTTTTACTGATCCGTTTTACTCAACTGTACAGATACAGTTACTGTCTTCCACTTATAGTTTCCTGATCAAAAAAGTGAGAACTTTCGTTCTCGAAACATCAAATCAGCGTCCTTAAGAACGCGTCAATAATATTTCGCCATATTGCTCTTCTACTTTTCTAGTGACCTTTTGTACACAAGTAACCAGCCATTTACTGATTACTTGAAATGAGTTTCATGTTCTCTCTTTAAATGAATATATCAACTCATAATTTATATTTTTTTACAATACAACATTTACAGACAACGTGTGAAATGGGACTTATTTCTAAATGTTAAAATACACCACCGCCATATTGTAGGTAGAATCGCATACTCAATTTCTCTAAAAGATGCTTCTCCATATCCCTACACACTAGATTGCGCAACCGTCGTATTCCTTCAATTTCTTTTGTATGTTCGGTGTCGCCCAACAAGAGCAAATCATTCCTGATTCCTAGCAGGATCGTAGAATGTAAAAAAGGTGATAAAATGCAATGGTAGTGTATCTGATGTATTTTTAAACAATTACAGTAACTTACCAATAAAACAAATTCCTTGGATTAGTTGAGGTGTGTGAAAAGTTTTTATTTAAAATACACCCAGATATATTATAAAATTCAGTAAAACATTCGTGTAGGCTAAAGAAATACTTATAGCATACTTGAATTGAAAATTATATTCTGTGCTAATAACATATCATGGTAAAAAAGAATCATAGATCTTTTAAAATGCAAGCTGTCAAAACCATTGAAATAGATAGGACGGAAATAATTGTTATTGATAAAGGATATCTATAATCCTTGTTATATTATTAATGACCAATCCAGTACTATTTTTGTTGATCAAGATAACCTTTTTAGACGTTTGAAATTTGCTCTATAATAGGATACTTTAATGCGTTTAAAAATAAAATCAGTGTAGTTCGATAGACTTTCAGGGAACGAAGAAGAAGAAGAGTTGCGGATGTTCTTCCAACGACTAATTTCCAACTCAAACTGTCGAAACATTTCGTTTTTATTAACAGGAGATTATAAAAGTAAAGAGTTTAGCGGACTCTATGATTTCAGTTCCTTTTATAATGCACATTACACAATAAACCATATTATTTGTTGTCATTGATCATTTTTTTATAAATAATTGAATACAGCTCAAATTTCTTGCAATGCACATTTAAAATACTGCTGTTGTTGTTCTAACGACAATTGTCTACACAAACACTATACGTGAACCTAACATCTTGTTTAGTTCCTTAAAATGCAATTCCAAGTTGCCGCAAGAATCAGTTTCTGCTAGTAGGAAAATTGGAAAGGAAGGAGGTACATCGATAAGACATTTTGTTGTTCACTAATTATACCAGAAAGTTCATAAGAACGATTACACGCAATTTGGGCATCGGCCCAGCACTGTAGTGGAAAGCATCTGATGCGATAATTCCAGTGAAGCAGTGTCGAGGGCGGTTAGTACTTGGATGGGTGACCAATCATACTAGGGAAGACCGTCGTGTAAATAGCCCATACAGGCTGCAGCGGAGTAGCATATCACAGCTCGCCGATGAGCACGAGATACAGGGTGTTTTCAAATGACACTTACAACGTTTGCATGTAGATACCTCTCATAAAACTGAACAAAATGATATAAGGAATGAGGGGTCCAGCTCATTTACTTTTCGAGATACGGGGTGTTGAAGTTATGAAAAATTAAATGTTTTTATTTAATAACTTTAAAATGGATGGATAAATTGATTTGACATTTGGCAGGTTGTTTTAAAATGTGAAAGGGCATATTTTGATGGAAAAACAATTTTAAATTCTTGATCCAGTGGTGTACATTTAGAAAAATATGTCACCTTTCCCCTCCCATTTTTTACGCCACTGGCATTTGAAGCAATTTTCATTCAAATTTGTATTCCTCAATGGTTTTCACGTGAAAAACGCATAACCTTCACATATCAAAAGATGCACAGTTTTCAAGTTATTTAATGTTTTCATGAAGTCTGCAAGATCACTTTTTAATAATGAAATAAAAAAATATTTTTCTTGTATTTTTTTTAATGACTACCAAACTAGTTATGGTTAGACTATGTAACAAAAACTATTCTGTGAAACAGCAATGCATCTAAAACATTGGGAAAAGATTGTTAAAACTACTTTTCCAAACTTGTGATTTTATTAACATAAGAATTGATGACAATAAAAAATAAGATAGGTAGTTACAAATTTAAGCAATATACATAATTTTTCACTACGCAGCCAACAAATCACAAGAGATGTTCAAAATTTTGTCCATTTACATTTAAACATAAACATAACAACGTTTTCCGATTGAAAATCGCATATTTTGGAAACACTGGGTGATTACCGTAAATAATTTCTGTAGCTGCATGGATTCTTGCTATTAGTTCCTCCTCCATTTCTAACCATAACTAGTTTGGTAGTAATTAAAAAAAATACAAGAAAAAATATTTTTTTAATTCATTAGTAAAAAGTGATCTTGCAGACTTCAAGAAAACATTAAATATCTTGAAAACTATACATCTTTTGATATGTAAAGGTTATGCGTTTTTCACGTGAAAACCATTGAGGAATACAAATTTGAATGAAAATTGCTTCAAATGCCAGTGGCGTAAAAAATGGGAGGGGAAAGGTGACATATTTTTCTAAATGTACACCACTGGATCAAGAATTTAAAATTGTTTTTCCATCAAAATATGTCCTTTTACATTTTAAAACAACCTGCCAAATGTCAAATCAATTTGTCCATCCATTTTAAAGTTATCAAATAAAAACATTTAATTTTTCATAACTTCAACACCCCGTATCTCGAAAAGTAAATGAGCTGAACCCCTCATTCCTTATATCATTTTGTTCAGTTTAATGAGAGGTATTTACATGCAAACGTTGTAAGTGTCATTTGAAAACACCCTGTATAATGTAGGTATGCCGTCTTTCGGAGGAGACGTAAAACCTAGGTCCCGAGTCCATGGATGTTGGGCTCGATAAAGAACCCTACCACTGGTTGGGTTCGGCAAAATTTCCGGTTAGGAGTACAGTGCTCCCGCCTCAGTTGCAAAAATAGACCGACGTTAAAAAAACAATAAAAAAAAATTGGGGCGCAATAAATGGAGGGTTTATGGAAAGGACAACAGCTCCCACCCAGACAGTTATTTTGTGTATTGTGGAGTTTTTATCACTAATGTCTGAAGGATCTATTGTGCCCCCTTTCTTCTACTTAGTTCCTGAGAAAAGTCCCAGTGACTAGCAGCCCTCAGTTTATATCCAGTATTTTTCTAGTTGTTGTGACCGCAGAAGTTTCTCTTCTTCCATTTCACAGAATCTATTCTCGTTTTTCTTACTTTTTGAGGAGCACAGTGTCTTGTCTTGTACATTAATCTGTTCTCACCTGGTTTTAATTTATCAAAAGTATTTTTGATTGTCTTAGCCATAAAAGATCTTTCCAAAGATCAGATCTCTTCTTCCAATATTACGTTGGATCTGAAACTGCAACAGGATTCCGGACTCCAAAGGTTACGTGCTCCCTCCAGCGCTAACTCCCGTAGAAACTAACTTTTGTATGAGAGTTTCTTACTCCGTATATCAAGGTGAATGAATGTATAAAATCCTTTTGTGTGAATCAACCTAAACGCGAGTTAGTCATTTTTAGGAATATCTATTTTTATTTCCACATACCTAAACTACACTAGAGGAAAATATTCAAACTCTAGACTAATGAATATGTAATTACCTGTGTTACCTGTGAATTCATCTTTTACCCCGCGAGTCACTTTGATCCACAGACCTAGACTTACTAAAAAATTTGACTCCACTTCCATCCCAATCTATTTATGTTTGTTATGCCTGAAATACTACTCAAAATTGTCGAAACACTTCATTGCTATTACCAGGATCGCATAAATAATAGGAATCGTTAGATGCACGAAACATATTTGTAAACTACATGTGCTACACATCAGATTTGACTTCTCTCAACGTATGCAATCCTAGTATAATAACAGTAATGTTTCGACAGCTTTAAATCGTACTCAGGCATTATCTATCTTGCGATAAAGGCTCTTCTTTTCTTTTCACCTTGCATGGGATTCAGATGGTCTGTACACCAGTAAGTTACTTATCTCAACTTGTAAAACAAAACTAGGATTTTTTGTATGATTTTTAATCAGGAAGTAGCTCAGTTTTGTAATTAGTGGGTTTTTGGGGAAAAAAGATCAGTGGTCTGCCAGTGAAAGGAAGTTGAGAAATGTAGGCTTTGTTTCTTCACTACATATTGCTGATTGTATAACCAAACCGAGACCAAGTGATTCCAGAGGAAGAAGTTACTGAAAGAGTATTTTTGTTCCAATGCCACACGAAGCTGTCGAAACGTTACGGTCCTTAAACCAGGAGGTTATATGTTTAAAGAGGTTCTTCCTTGTATGTGGTGTAGTGTAACTATCAAATTTAAATACTAATATTTCTACGTTTTATAATACGATTTTTATTTTGTTTAATAATATTTCATTAGTAATCTTTATATTTTAAATATTTACAGAGTTCACGTTTTTACTAGATTTAAACAACGATATCTTCTGTTTGAAGAGTGTGTTTAATTTTTTAAAAGACTTATAAATATTCATTTTGCGTGCCTGTATTTGTTTGTTTACTAAACTCGTATTAAAAGACCTGACAACGAGTATACTATATCAGGAGAATAGGATGGCTATGGTGTATTTTTCAAATTAATGAAGTATTTATCTAACAATTATAATGCAAGTATTACTATAATTTTTGTTATAAATAAAAAAACTGTTTTATATATCAGTATTATTACGGTAATTCTCCAAGTATTTACAGGAAAATACTTTAGGATCTTGAGAATTTGTAACTAACCGATAACCAACTTTGTCATTGGGTCCCAGTTATTTCAGGAATGGTAGGAATCCGCATAGCAGTTTTGAATTTATCCTAGAATACGTTCTTTGTGGCAGGATAACATTAAAATAAGAAGGTACAGAAGTAACCTATTCGAATGTACAGATGTTTACCTCTTTATATCCTTTGCTATCCTACTTGGATATATGTTTGAGTGATACCAACGATTATTAACAACATTACATACAAAATATTCTAAAATATTCACAGATTGGTATGTTTTCGTTTCAGTTATATTATTTCAGTGTTTATTAATAGTTTATTTGAGGTTAATGTAGAAAATTTTGTATAAAAAGTGGTAAAAATAATAGTGAACATGTTTGGGGTAGGTCGGGAAACGTATGGGCGATATCTTACAGTTATACTAATTAATTAATTAATTAGAGCATAATAATTAGAATGCCTCGAATGAGATCCAGTAAAGTTAACTTTTATAGGCAGGGTAGCATGAATGCAGCGTTATTAGTTCCAGCTTCAAGTTTATTATTAGGACTACGAGGATATATTGAAAAATTCTTAGCCTACTATAGAACCAAAAAAAATTTCAATGTCAAAATATTTTATTACCCAACATATTCTCCTCTTAACTGGATACATTTATTACAGCGAACCTGCAACGTCTCTAGACCTTTCAAGAAAAAATGTTTCTTTTTGCTCTGCAAACCAGACCTCCACAGCTTTTATTACCTCCTCGTTGGGAGAAAATTTACGACCTTTTAAACTTTTTTTCAGTTCAGGAAAGAGATGATAGTCGGACGGAGCTAAATCTGGTGAATAAGGGGGGTGTTCTAGTAATTCAAACCCTAAATCACGAATTTTTGCATGGCAACATGAGATTTGTGTGTAGGGGCGTTGTCCTGCAAAAACAAAACACCTTTGGATAGCTTTCCGCGTCTTTTCTCTTTAATTTTTTCCCGTGGAGTGGTCAGTAATGTCGAATAGTAATCTCCAGTTATTGTTCTACCCTTATCCAAAAAATCAATCATGATTACTCCATGGCAATCCCAAAAAACTGAAGCAAGAACTTTTCCAGCAGATTTTTGGACACGAAACTTCTTAGGTCTTGGAGAACCAGAGTGTCGCCATTCCATCGATTGTTGCTTTGTTTCTGGATCGTAAAAATGTACCCTAGTCTCATCCATAGTAACAATTCGGTTTAAAAAGTCTACATCGTTTTCAAATCGAGCACAGATCGAACGCGATGCTTCTACCCTTGCACGCTTTTGGTCAACATTCAATCATTTGGGGATCCATTTACTGGTTTACTTTTTTGACGTCAAACTTCACACTGACACTTCTAATAAGTTATTGTTCGTTGCTATGGTAACGCAATATTTTGGTTATGCACGGAACTGGTCAAGGCTAACTAGATATCAATACATCCTCGTATAACGTTGATTTAAATATAAAATCATTGATTCTTGATATTATAAATGTTCAGTTGAATCCTTGGAATGACTAGCAATGAACCAGCTGATCCACACCAAAAAAAAACCACCTTACACTCAAATATACATAAATATCTTGCAAAATTAAACATTTTATTAAATAACACACAAAACTGTATATTTTAAGGGCATTCTTCTCTCTAAAATCAACTGTCGTTGTCGACTGTGTATGTCTAACTAACTATCTGTTAACCAGCAGTTTTTATTCAGTTGCAGCGTAGTTATCCATCAATTCAATGGTTAACTTAACAAACTGTTAACAGGACATCATTACAATAGAAGAGGTTAAGTAACATTTTTTTTTACAAAGGCACAGAACATTACAGTCTGTAACAAATTAAAGGTACTGTTGATCCCAATAATTAAACTTTGAGAAACGCCTTAAACTAATTTTGAGCATCATTCGTAGCACCAGAACTTATTCCGTATCAGGAAAACAGCAGCCCCAGGAGGTGCTGCAAGAAAATATGTGTTTGCCGTGAATATATATATTGATCTTTAAGAAATTATGTTTCCCCGATAAGAAAACGGTAATCCCAGGTCTTCTTTCAGTTGTATGAGAAACGCTACAACCGGAAGTTAAAGTTAACCGACGGATTCTTCTTTTTTAGTCTTGTTCTATATATAATATTCAGCTGTTATAATTTTATGTTTTTATAAAAAAAAAGTTAAATTTTACCAACAATTATTTAAATTAATATAATATTGTGGTATTGAAAGTAATTTTGAAGAAAATTTAAGATGAAATGTACCAAAAATCTAAAAGAAGAGGGTTTTTAAGAAAATATACTCCTATTGTATTAAAAAATATTGTTAACTGTATTCCGTATCGAAGTTAGTTTAGCTCCCTGTCAAAAGATGTCGTTTGCGTGTCATTCTATATAATTATTTTATTTTTTCTACGACGCATGGTCAGAATTCGAAAATTTTAAACAGCGCGAACCGTAAACTTACCGGTTTGTTCTTCAATTGTTCGGCGGCCTTCGCAGGTAGAGGATTTGTCGATCGCGCGCGTTTTTAACGCGTATTTTCATCTAAACAACAAACATCGCCATGTGACAAAAAAACGAGACGGTGATTGTGTGTGAAAGTAAGTGTGTGTTTAGTGTTTTGTGTGATGCCCTTCGTGCAGCGGTTTGTCGAGCCCAAATTTTTGAGCAGAACTCAACTTTTTGACGACAATGGCCATCCTAAGATCGGTGATTTCGAATTGGAAGCGGTTACCAACAACACTCTGTGTAATGCTCTCAGACAGCTCGCTTCCTTGGTCTTGGCGGCGAATGATATTTTTGATGAATTGGGAGGACAATTGGAGGGTATCAAAAGGAGATCAGATTTTCTCAAAATTAGAATTAGAGGAATTGAGGGGAAAGCCGAGAAATTTGATCCAAAGGAGGTTACAGTGCGTAAGTAATAATTTCAGTATTCTATCGGGTCATTTATCATTTTTTATTTAAAATTGTGTCATATATATTATATATAGAATTAATCCAAATATATAGTATAGTTAAAACCAATAATCTACAATCGTCAACATTTATAACCACAGAAGGATTAAGACAGTTAAGCACAAACTTTATTCATTACCTATATGGACGAAATAATAATAAAATGTTAGGAAAAAAACAAAAAATTCAATACAGGACACATCGATATTAACAAGAAGTGCCAGAAGGGGGTATTTGCTGACGATATAGTTATTTTTGAGAAAACTGAAGGAGATCTGAAATACAATCTGGAAACATATTATAATAAAAACAAAGTTATGGTTGGAGGAGAAGGACAAGAAGAAATAGGTATAAAAATTGAAGGACAAGTTATTGAACAAGTGAGAAGAAGCAGAAATTAATAAAATAATAGAGAAATAAACTATGAAACTCTACAAAACGATGAACAAAACATTAGCTTAAAATATTAAAAGCAATATATAGGCCATTTTAACGTTGGTGCTAAATCGGCTAGAAGAGCAGAATACAGGCAGTTGAAATGAAATACTCAAGAAGAGCCCGGGCGTTACAAAAAAAGGAACGCAGATACAAATACCTACAAATAATAGAGAATACAAGTCAAACTAAAAGAATATGAAAGCAGAAATATTTGAAAATAAAAGGAAGACCAAGACAACATTGGTATTAGGTGTTTGAGAAATTGGCATCGTCTATAAACAAAACAGTCGTTGTCAAATTTGAATTTTCCTTAAAATACATTGGCAATACTGCATAATGGAGGAGATAGTAATTAGGTACTGAAATGTTATTAAATTTGTAAACCACTAGCGTCACTAAGGAAAAATTATGGTCGAAGTAAATCTCACTTACAGCCAGAGCTCGTTTATTACAAAAAAGTCAACACTCTGTATATCATTAATGTTTATAAGAACTTTTCTTCTTAAAATTGAATGAAAAATCGCTCACAATATTTCATATAACTTCGGAAACACTCTTTATATAGCTGTTTGATAATTTTATAAAATAAATTCTTAAAACTTCAAGCATGTTAAATTCTCAACATTTCATATGCCACCAAAGTAGTATAATACAAAGTAAAGATAGTCTCCATAATAAAAAAAAAGCGACCAATAAAATACCAAACCCTCATTTTACAACTAACCCCTCTCGTCCTTATAAAACATACCTGCTTTCCATTAATCAAACCTTAACAATTAACTTTATGAACCCATTACAATGTGATTGTTCTATTCATCTTTCTCGCTCATTCTCACCGTACTTCCTTTTTCTTTTACTCACTCCCAGCCGCTTCCTTCAATTGGTAGTGTGCTGAATGCCCTTGAAGGTTGTTTTTTTTCTTCTCTTTTGTACAATGGTTCGATCAGGTAACACTGTCTCGCTTTACGGTCCTTGGGATAAGATGAATGCAAAGACTGTAAAAAAGAAAGATGGTAAATGCTCAGTCTTTGCTCTCAGTGGCGTAGCAAAAATATTTCACATAGTGACAATCATACGGTTAAATAGATTTTTTCTACAGTTTTGACTCAAGATTTTAGACTTAAGATCAGTACAATTAAAAACAAACTTTAATTTGTGAATAATGGTATAATTCGATAAGTATTATGCAAGAGGAAGAATGTTTTGTTTAAGGGTTTAAATGAATTAAGAAAAATTGATCTGGAAATATAGGATATCATTAGATTCCTGCAACAAGTGGCTGTTGAAAGAAACACGTTTTATTTGTATTAAGGGAAGGTTCAGATAAAGATCCAGATTACTCTAAATTACAACAGATACAAGAATTTTTTATCAACATCTGTAGTGTTCTTGTTTTTTTTCAACAATTGTATCCTGCATTGAAAGAAATTCTAATCAGTTTTTGACAAACTAGAGAAAATAATGGTATTGAGTACAAAAATCTACCCCAAGAAAGATGAAATTACAAAAATTTGATACTTCTTCAAAGACATTACCAACTAATTTCTAATATTCATCGACTTTCAGCTTCTCTTCCTTGTTGTCCTTGAGTGTTTCATACCTGAGTTATAGCAACAACTTAATCCTCTGCTTTTACAACAGTAAATAGTAATTTTAGATGTCGTGAAGAGAAATGATGTCTCTTTATAACACCTACAACTACATCTAGAATAAAACAGACCGTGCAAAAATTTCTAGTATTGAAATCAACTTTGCAGTCTTCATTACGCTGTTCATAGTAATAAGGAAGCTCGCTTAAGAATCCATACCAAGCGGAATGTAATTAACATAAGTTTATTTAGAAATTATCAATGAAACAACACTATATTATGTATATATGATCTCAATCATGTCATCTGGTGCGTATCATAGTCTGGCTTTGACCTCTCCTCTCTTCGAATTATATCAATTACACTGACCGGATGTATATTAAAACGATTTACTCACGTCTCGTTAGTATAGTTACGTCCATCACAAAGTGACAGAGATGGACTGGTATAGTTTAGTTCAAAATATATCGTTGGCTTCTATTGTCATAGGTAACCTATCCACTCGAACTTAATTGTGTAGACCCGATAATCTTTAAAAATGGTTCAAACTTGATAATATTTTTATTTATTGGATGGTGCTCACTACATTTTTCACCAATTCTACTTAAATTTAACCTAGTGCCATATTAACTCAATGGGATTATATATGTAATAATAGGGGGATAGACGCAGCACTGTATGTCTTTTTTTAATTGCAAAAAAAGGATTGCGTTGCATCAGAGCAAGGGAAAGTGTATTTGTATGGTTGACACAGTCAAAAACCTTGATGAAAACACAAGATACTGCAACCGTAAACATTTCAATTGAAACAAAATGTGGAACTAATTATGGCATAAATATTTTTAATTTTATATTGAAACTATTCCAGTGAATTCGTCAATTTGAAGTACGTCCTTCAAGGAAATAGCGAAATATCCATTAGATTATCGTTTTCTTCGAAAATATAATCCAAAATATACCGAAAAGGGATTAAAAATCATCATTATTGATATTCTAAGAAAATATGTTTATACCGATTCTATTAAAGAAATGTAGTAGGTACTGGTCTGTACTCGAAGACATAATATTATCAAGTTTTTATAACTTATCGAATAAAGGCAGTAATAAATTATAGAAGTGTTAATTAAATACGTATTAAGATATGGAATTATTCAATAATTATCGTTTAAAAAACATTAAAAGCTACTTTTTGATTAAATCGACTCAGTCTAGTTTCCAGTATTTTTTCGATCTATAAGTAGACAAGATAATATAAAAATGTTTTTTTATGAAAAAACACACCTTAGTTTACCTAAGTTGATAACAATAATTCAATTTAATATAATCACTTAATGTAAATTTTAAATTGAAATAAAATGATAAAAAAGAAAGCACACGCCACTGACATAACTTGATATACAGGGTTTTACAAGTTGCGTCAAATAGTAATATGTTCTCCCATTTCAATCTGGACCATTAACCATTACTTACAGACCTCCATATACATAGTCACTTAATACTAATTTACAATTTATTATGTATACTTAATTCCAAGATATTTCGTTTTGACGTATGCCAACATGATTGATTCAAGACCAAAACCCACACAGTATCGTACTGTTTCTTCGAAAATCGAAAAGATAATACCTAATGGAATGATTATTTTACAACTGAAATTTTTATTTTTCACGATAAATGGTTGACCACCTTATCTATAATTATTTTAATCTGATTGTGTAAATATAAAAATAGCTTTTTCATTGCTTGCTTTCCTTTGCTTGACATTCTGAAAACCCCACTATAATTTTTGTTATCTAATAGATACCTCTCTGTCAGTCATTTGCAAATAGACTATATAAATTTTATTTTCTTAACACCGTAAAAGTGTTAATTCTAAACAGGTATTTATTAACGAACCTATAAAATTTTCTACATAATAAATTTTCCTTTTCCGTTGAAGTAAAATTCTAATGAATATTAAGTATGTATGTTTATGTTTTTGTGACGTAAAAACAAGCAACACATGTTACTCGTAAACGCGCTATAACTGTACGTTTTGTTTCAAGATTAAGATTACATACTTAAGTGGCAAAAGAATTATGACAAATATTACTACAACTACACTATAAAATTTTCAACTTATAGTTAGGTAAATTGCTCATTATCGAGGGGATCAGCTTTATGGGTGCAATAAACTTCTTGGAGAATAATACTTTTTTTTCACTGGAAAACCAATCATATCAACAACAAAAATAGGGCGGAGAATTCTTAACGCCACGATTTTTTGTAGTTTTTAACTATCTGTCACTTGTAATTTTGACGTTCACCTAAATGTTTCAATTTAACGTCAGTGAATGTCAAGGTTTTTCGTTATATTTTCCTGTTTTTTGGTTTATTCGGTAGGCGAAAAACAGTTGTGCCACACATGCAGGAAACGCTTTAACTATCTAATAGTCTCGGGCTCCTTCTGCCCTTGTGACACAATATACTATTGATGGTCCAGGATAGGATTAGAATGCTTGTTTTCCTTTGTCTGACCTGTACCACACCTCGGGACCGGTGAGTTTGCATCCAGCAAACAAATTAATATTGTGTCTAAAACTGGTAGATGATTAAATAAAAGCGGGCATTGTAGTCATGTTTATTCTAATATCGTAATTGATAATATATTTGATACTGCGACTAATGCACTTTTTTATATTATACACTGTGTCCGTAAAGTATGGAGCAAATTCATTTTTAGCTGAACAGGCCATTTTAAGAAATAATCCTGAAACACGTCGATTTTTGATTTTAATTTACCGTATTTTAAAATAATATTCAAATTTGTTCCATACTTTACGGACACAGTGTATAGATATGATGACATTTTTCAAATCTCATACAGATATGTTCCAATTTTTATAAAAATATTTATGATTCAAATAATACATCGGTAACATTGCTGTAAAATTTGACCAGCCTTTTACCATGATAGGTTAGGTTAGACCTTTTTGTATTACGGATGCAATTCGACGGTTGCCTTTTTTCGTTCAGGTAAAATTTTATTTTTTGGGATGCCATTTCCAATGCCCTTTCATATTTACATTTAATGGGATTTAAATATTTATAGATAAAAGATAGAAAGTGTGGATCTCGGGATAATAATTTTTAATATTGTCCCAGAATTTTAGTAATAAATTAATCTTGTGTATAAAACTAAGTAATGTTCCTATTGATAGTGGGAAACATTTGATACGAAGAGATGGAGACAAGTGCTCCTTTCCCCGATGGTTATTTTAAATGTTCTGTGCAGTTTCCATACTTATAGTAGACAAAATAGTCTAAAAAATGAACGCGAACTTTTTGTGTCCCTCCCAGGAAAAAATCCTGGATCCTCCCTGGTTGACATACATCTAAAGGTCTGTTCATATTTATCATACACGTATCGTTTCCAGCGCCTATCGTTTCGGTTCCAGCAAACTAACCGAACCGATTATACGACACAAAACGTTCGAGTTCAGTTCGGTTCAGTATGGTGAGCCATAAAAAATTGTGTGCAATTGCACTATTATTGGATGAAGAAGATGGAAGCAAGAAAATAACCAAAAGATTTGCAATACACCCTATGTTAAAAAAAAGGAAAGATGAAGGAGAATTTTGGACCTTATACAAGGAATTAATTGATGATGATGCTAAATATTACGGATATTTTAGAATGAATAGAATGCAGTTTGATTACATTGGAAAGAACTGATGGTAATTCATATTATGAGTTCTATAAGCTAAATATTCTGAAAATTGAAAAATCGAAACCACCGGGACCCCTCAGTTACAAGCGGTTCCTACCTATCAATGTTCTGTTCGGTATTATAAGCTACTAGTCGCAGCAAGTTACGGAATAAATAGGGAAAAGTTCCGTACAAGATGGATCGGAAAACGGTGTTCTGCATTTGCTTCTAAAAATTATTAATCCAAATATCACCTAGGTAGGAATATGCTGAAATTCGTAGTTGCATCGCTGCAGCCAAAAATGCATTTTTTGAGACGCCCTTTGGACGACTTAATAATTTTGTAAAAAAGAGTCGGAATTGGCCCAGAATGGGTGCCCTGGGGTTTTTGAGGTCGCTGATCACGATTATGATGTCCAAATTGCCACCCTGACAACCTGGGGCTCAGGAACGCCGACGAAAGTCATCTCCGTGGAACTCTCACAAAATTCATCCCGGGAAGGAAAAACACTTGGTGCCCGGGGGTTTTTTGGGTCGCTGAATTCAAATATGGCATCGGCGAACACCCCCCAGACACCTGGTGCGCCCCAACCGGGACATGAACGTCATCTCCGTGGAACTCTCACAGAATTCATGCGGGAAAGCAAAAACACTTGGTGCCCGGGGGGTTTTTTGGGTCGCTGAATTCAAACATGGCATCGGCGAACACCCCCCAGTCACCTGGTGCGCCCCAACCGGGACATGAACGTCATCTCCGTGGAACTCTCACAGAATTCATGCGGGAAAGCAAAAACGCTTGGTGCCCGAGGGGTTTTTTGGGTCGCTGAATTCAAACATGGCATCGGCGAACACCCCCCAGTCACCTGGTGCGCCCCAACCGGGACGTGAACGTCATCTCCGTGGAACTCCCGCACAATTCATGCGGGAAAGGAAAAACACTTGATGCCCGGGGGTTTTTTGGGTCTGGGGGTGTTCGTCGATACCATATTTGAATTCATCGATGCAACTACGAATTTCAGCATATTCCTACCTAGGTGATATTTGGATTAATAAGTTTTAGAAGCAAATGCAGAAAACCGCATTCCGATCCAACTTGTACGGAACTTTTCCCTATTTAGACCCGTTTTTCACGTATCTTGCTGCAACTATACCATTCAATTGCGTCTGCGTCTTACAGTTCAGACAAGCTCCGTATGTACGACATCCGGCAAATATTCTCCAAGAGAATAATGTAAAGAAGCGTAACGTGCCTGATACGATACGTACCCGATAATTTGTACAATTCATATGTAAACCCTTATATAAAAAATATTTACAATATTTTCCTGAACTGAAACGATACGTGCATGATAATATGAACAGACCTTTAGAGTCAAAAATCTTATACGCCCGTTATCATAAATAATTGTCATAAAACTGTATAAACATAAGTTTAAAATCAACATTTTTTCTCTCCTTTGAGAAATTAATACATCAGCAATACTTTTGTTTCTTTACCTCTATAAACAAAATCAAAGAATCTGCTGATTTAAGTTTTTTTTTCTCTCCGGTCGATAAACAATCCTCATCTTTGTTATTATAAAGACCACGCTCATGTGACGCCGTAGGCTTATCACAAAAGTATCTTATTCAGGAATTTGACCAGCACGTTAACGACAAGTTAGCCAGGACGATAATAAAAATGTTTATTGGCATAGCGCGGCGGAATATCAAAGAGAAAAAGGATGGATAATGAACCGACCATTCACCATTCTCGACCTTGCTGCTTCGAACACCGTCTTGCTTGTACTTATTGGAAAAATTAAGTATATATATATCGTGGTTTACATATTAACCAGCAGGTGGAGAAATTATTTTTCAAGAAGGAAACATCACGATATGTAATATTCCACTAACACTTCAATTAAAATACTGATATCTACATTAAACACATTGTTTTAAATGATGAATTTCAATAGACTGGGCATACCTGGACAAGGCATGGTGATATTTTGTTACTGACCCTGATCTGGTCAGGATATTGGAACAAACTTATTGTATTGTCACCGGTAGGTATAGTTGACGTAAAAGATATACTGTAGCTATCTAATCATATATCCCCTTTCTAGTTATGTTACGGAGCTAAACTCTGAAAGGTATTTATATTATTTTCGTCTATTTACCAAACATAATTCTATATTGTAGTTGTATTTTGACCCATCAGTCCATCATTTCTCAACCGTATCGTGGGTATCATACCGAGTTTCGTCCAAATAGATAATTGCTAATAAATATATGTATACCTACTTAAAATTTCCACAGAAAAACACACACACTTTCTTGATGTCAGACCACCGACTAAAGAGAACACCTGCAACACTCTCAAAAATAGTTATAGTTCAGTCAAACTATTAAAGGCACTGGTTCGTAAATGTTTCGGTTTTATATATTTCTGATGTTTTACACAAACAAAACAACAAATGTGTATAAATATATCGCCGTTAACATCCCTCACTGCATTCATATCAAAACTTAAAGGATTAGGGATTTATTCGCCCTATCTACCAAGAAATATAACTTCTATATGTTATGTGGTTATTTTTATAACACTCCATGTTTGTTTAAGACCTTGAAAAACATCCTTATGCCGACTTCCTATCAGCTGTTCTTTTACCACCGCTATAATAATCACCCATATGACTGGGAACATTTTTAATATAAGTTGTAGGTCTTTAAGGTTCATTGAAAATTTTTAATACCACACTGCGACCTGAATTAAACTAGTAGAGATTGTTTTTTATTTAAAATGGAATTTATATTTTTGGTGGGATTTATTTTATTTTAGTAACAATAATAACCCAGCATATCCTCAATAAGAGATCAATATTAGATGAGTAATTCATTTACACATTTTTTTATTTAACGAGGCATAAAAAAATATTTTGAATCAAAAAATGTACACCTTTATTTCCAGCCACAGTAAGCTCGTTTTTTCAAATCCACAATTCACCACGTTCCCTTAAAACCGCCGTTTGTCTTCCAATTGTACCGACTGTTATAAAACAAAAACCGGAAGTAGCATTACATCCCTTCTGGCATTTTTGCACTCCTTGTTCCGGTTTTAAAATACATGTAAAGAGACCAGCAAGGGTTATAAAGGAAGTATGACAATTACAGGCGATGATAACGTTAAAGTTTTGGTGTAAAAAATAATATCCTATTATTATTGAGTTCATTTATAAAGTTGTGTTCGTTTTATAATGTACCGTCACCAGTGTCTTCACTGAAGTATGTCTCTTTTGTATTTTATATGTATGAATTTCTGGATTATTTCCGGAAACTTCCAGGATGCGTAAAAAAAAGGAACCTTTTTTGTGGACAACAAGACAACAAAGTGTCTCTAATCTGGAATGGAAGTAGATAACATGGGAAAAGGTACAAAGATTCAGTTCAAGTGCCTGGGCTGCTGAGCACAACCCAACCGAATGAATGTATGAATTGCTTCTTGGAACTCCCTAATTCAAAAGGTAACAACAAATGCGTCCGGCTGCCAGTTTCAGACTCCTCTGCAGAGTTTTTTGTAAATTGCACTAAAGACTACTCAAATTGCGGTAATTCCGATGTCCGCCCGGCGGTCAGGGTAAAACGCAGGTACGTCCTAGGTCCGTCCCGCGGTTAAAAGGGTCAAGACGTTTGTCCGAAGTCCGTCCCGTGGATCCGTATGATAATTTATATTGCAGATATTATATATTATATATAGGGTAGGGTAGGGTCTGTGGAAGGGTGTCGATAATACACGAATCATACTAATTATTCTAGGAATAATATTCTACCCTGCCCATTCTACCTGTGTATCCACCTGACCGCGGGACGGACATCGGTATTGCCCCTCAAATTGATAGGAGTGAAATTGAATAAACCTATCAATTGAAAAAGCCACTACTTCCTGGAACCAGTGAGAACTGGTTAAAAATTCGTTATAATTAGCTGCATGACGCATTTGTTTTGATTGCAAGTCTTGGGAAGTTTAAAAAACATTTTAATTGTTTGAACTATTTTAAATGCAAATTTGTCCTTTGACATTGAGACATTATTACACATAGTTTATTTTCCTTTTAGGAATATTTTAAATAAATATACATTTTTTTACTTTAAATCTATATATTGTTTTAGTTTAATTAACAATGTATTTGTTTATCACTTCAGTATGTTTATTTTAGCTAAAAACGTGTTAAACATAAACATCGTTTTCTCTCATTAAATTTTAAACTACCAAGCTCAGGCCAAGGTCCTTTCTTGAGTGTTTATTTGACAAACCCATTCAAACAATCAGTAACATACTGGCAGGGGCTTGGTTGTATTTTTTTACCACTCAAAGTGTCAGTCTATGGCAGAATTTATTTAACAACAAATTGTATACAAAAACACTTAATTTACGTTCGATTGTCTGTAACTTTATTAGAATAATTATTTCAGAAATTTACATCTTATTATGATGATGTTAAACTTTATAATACTTAAAACTGTTATACAATTTAGGGTGGGTCAAAAAAATCAACTATTTTTTTTTACTACTAATACGGAAAAATGCAGGTAGTACCAATCCACTGCAGGATCTATAAACGGAATGGGGTATATTTACCAACATCATGGAGGTGGTTATCAAAGAAATCACGAGAAAAATACTACACAAAACAATTTTTATTGAAAGTAGACTTTTCCGGACAATTTTCCTAGTTTGTGTAACACAAAATTGATTTTCCATTGAGCCCCTGGCGGTTAGTCATCAACCATCCGTGCTGAAATGTGGTCAGTTACGTTAAAAACATAAAAACTTGGGGTTGATGCTTCTATATCCTGTGAGTAGCAGGTGTAAGTAATGTTTCGATTATGTTTATTCATAATAAATGTAGTTAGTATGTGAATTTTCCAAATGGAGTTTCATTTATAATATTTTATTGCAATCTTTTATTTATCAATAATCTTAATGTAGTTTTAACACTGCCTATCTTTCGTCGTTGGTTAATTTTTAGTGTAGAATCTTTTTCTTGAATTCCCAAGATTTTTCCAAGATAGAAGCTGTGCTTCTATTTGTATCTGATCATTTTCTTATGAAAATTCGCATCAAGTCCTACAAAAAACATTGCCGAGCAAATATTTGGGTGCGCAAACTCATTTTTTGGTAAAAATGCGTCAGATTATCTTCCAATATATCTAACAATATGACAAGACGTCGTCGTAAATACTGAATTGATAAAAAAATATGAGATTTTTGCTGTGAGGATCGGAATATCATATAACAAGTATTCTGCTAGGAGGAGTTCCGAGAAATCCTCATGAATCATAAACGATTTCTTCGAGCACGTGTTGAGAATGCGCAAATTGGAACATATGTTGGAATCTTTCCCGTGCCATATGCTACTGTATTCCACGTTGTTTTGCAAATCTATTTTGTTTGTTTGTTACGTAGGAAGGCCGTTTAAATATCGCCTTCCTACCTTGTAGAATTTACAAACAATGGGAGTAGAGTTTGACGGGGACATACGAATATTGTTTTTCAGTTGAAATTTATTACACCCACTCTTTCCGGTTGAGTTATTCCCGTAAATTGGGACCTTATTTTGTGTTTTTACAAAGAAATCTACATAAAAAAAGGTGATATCAAATGTAATTTACATAATTAGAACAGACTAACACTCAAGGCCTGGCCTAATTTAAATCTAACCTGCTCAAAGCGTTGGAGAAATATTTCATTTGATTTTAGTGAAGAGCTAGATTCAGAGAAAACGACTTTACTTTATATTTCTTTTTCTACCTGAATTCTCCATTATTTAAAAAGATAAACAAGCCTCTTTGAAAAGAACTTGGGAAAGAGGAAGTGATCTGTGACTGTTTAGTGTGCCATACACAATTCATGATCCTGTCTTTTGACAAAAAAGCATTTAATTTGTTACAATTGCCTCTTGCGGAAGGAACTTTCGGTCTTTCAAAAAGGCACCTCAAAGGAAACATTTCTCTGTATTTTCTTTTAAATTGCAAGTTTTAAAATTGTCTTTATTATTGGTGTTTTTTAATATCCCTAAACTGAAGCCTACGGATCTATCAAAAATTTCTTTATAGCGAATATAAAATTATTGAATAAATATATAAGATTATGATTTGTATATACTGGGCTAGAACTGCAAACAGGTTAGAAATCTAAAATCTCTTTTGTAAAGTCGGAAGGAATCACCGGGAAGTTTATTCAACTCGATGTTTAAGGACCGGTCCTATTCTTGTGTTGGTAGAACAGAACAGAAGATGTTGCTTCTCTGTCTTTGGAATTTTTGATTGATTTTCTATGCCTTAATCGACTTAAGATTCCTCGCTCGAGGAGTGTTATTTAAATGGCTAGAATATCGCGAACGGCGGGGATAATTAATCAGTGATTTGATGACTGTATTATTAAATATTTTTTTAATTAAATTGTGGAAATACGGTTAAAGTATTTTGTGACAATCACAAGAGAAAACTTTGAGAATAGGCAGTGAAGTTAAGACATGAACCTTTTTTAAAATTTTATCGTACTTCTATGGAAATTTTTATAAATAAATTTATCCATTATAAAAACTTTATGGTACGCACAAGTTGAATTGAAATTTTTGCAAGAAAATGAACCCTTTTTAAAAATCTTATTGTACGCCTATAGTAAACGGAAATTAGCCCCCCTTAAATAAAAACTTTATCGTACGACTATAATAGATGAACATTCTTGCAAATAGACAAACCCTGTATATAAATTCTATCGTTTTCATTTCGAAAACAAGAAAGCTTGGGATAATCGAAGACAAACTGAAAAGAGAATGAAAAAAATACTATTTAAAATAATCTGGGGGCAAATATAAAAATAATTTTCCAAAAATTGTATAAATATCTTCTTAAAAATAATTTGCACAACTTTCTTCATCCTTCTACAATACTTTGCATCAAAACAACAGAAATGATAGTTCTTTAAAAACTTTCTAGTTATTAAAAAAAAATTCAATTAATTTCTCGTTAAGGACATTGTCTATTACAGTTTTTTTGTCGATTTGTGGTTAGATTCTTGTATAAAAAATCTTTCATCTTTGGTTTATAGTAATTTATGATTTTCCATCGTCTTGTGGCTAGATTTCTTATTAAACATTTTTTATCAAACAGCATCCTTTTTATAAAACGGTTTTTGAATTTTAGAAGAATCATGGCTTTTATCTTTTCAAACAGTTTTTTTTTTATAATCAAGATGAAAGTTTGATGTTAATTATTTCGATTTAAACACAGTCGTAAAGTTTTATTTATGACTATACAGAGTGTCGCACCTAGAACGGACCATTATAATGGGCAATACCGATGTCCGTCCCGCGGTCAGAAAATTGAGGGTTTAGGAAAAGGGTTTTTAATCCCCGACCGATGTCTGTCCCGCGGTCAGGTGGATACACAGGTAGAATGGGCAGGGTAGAATATTATTCCTAGAATAATTAGTATGATTCGTGTATTATCGACACCCTTCCACAGACCCTACCCTACCCTACTACATATTATATCTTATATGTATATATAATATATAATATCTGCAATATAAATTATCATACGGATCCACGGGACGGACTTCGGACAAACGTCTTGACCCTTTTAACCGCGGGACGGACCTCGGACGTACCTGCGTTTTACCCTGACCGCCGGACGGACATCGGAAACACCGATTATAATATCTGAGAAAACCATAAAGCAAATATGGAAGGAGCAAAGTAAATTTGAGTTCATCGTTTGTCTAAAATGAATGGACCCGTTTCTGGTAGGACATTCTGTATATAATTCTCTCTTGATTATGAAAATTGAGTCTACAAAATATTTTTGAGTGGAAACTATGATTTGAGTTTTTCTTTTAATGCTCACTGTACAAGAAATATTTATTTAAAGTGTTTTACAGTTACACCTTCAATATTTAACAAATATTGTTCAATCTTTTCTAGGAATGCTAATCAATGTTAACACACTGCACCCTTGCAAACTAATACTGTTATCTGCTTTGATAACAAATTATCTAGCAGCAAATTTTTAAACAAATTGAATAATTATTATAAAATGTGAATCCTATAAAGTGGAAAAATTGTAAAAAATCTTTTTATTTTAAATAGTTATTATTAACTGCTGAATTAAATAAAGGTCAAGAGCAAGGACATCAAAATGAAAGTTTTTGTTGTTAGGTACATTCCTTGGGCAATACCGATGTCCGTCCCGCGGTCAGAAAATTGAGGGTTTAGGAAATGGGTTTTTAATCCCCGACCCATGTCCGTCCCGCGGTCAGGTGGATACACAGGTAGAATGGGCAGGGTAGAATATTATTCCTAGAATAATTAGTATGATTCGTGTATTATCGACACCCTTCCACAGACCCTTACCTATAAATAGAGGAATATTAAATAAATAATAGCTAGTAGTGCTTCTCGTTGTTTCGCGTGTGATACCGTTCGACTTTTGGCTTAAAAACGCACCACTTTAATTGGTTAGTGCTTTCGGTGTGCTCCAGAGAAATGGATGTCATGGTAGGTCAGAAAGGTAAAACTCTTATCAATATTGATGGTTTTAAGTTTTATTTTCATAAAAATGTATGTAATAACATTACACGTTGGGCATGCGTTAATAAATTGTGTAAAGTCTATTTAAAACTAAATGATAAAAATGAAATTATTGAACGAAACCATGAACATAATCACTTATATCTTATATGTATATATAATATATAATATCTGCAATATAAATTATCATACGGATCCACGGGACGGACTTCGGACAAACGTCTTGACCCTTTTAACCGCGGGACGGACCTCGGACGTACCTGCGTTTTACCCTGACCGCCGGACGGACATCGGAAACACCGCATTACTTAACCGATTAATAAACTTGTTAAAATAAATAAAGTTAACATACAGGGTTAGATCGTAGACGAGAAAACGAGATGCTAAAAGACACTCGCGGTCCTTAAACTGCTGATCAACATTTTGAATGAGAATTATTTCAAGAAGGGGAAGGAAAAATAACCTTCAAGAAGAGGAAGGGTGAATGGAATGGTTATTTATCCTTTCCCTTCTTGAAAAAGTTCTCATTCAAAATTTTGATCATGCGCCGTGAGTGTCTTTTAGCATCTCGTGATGAGAACAAATGATACATTTTTTTAGTTTAATTGGATAAAATAATGACGAATGCTTCAGATGTTCCCACAAAATTTGTCCAACCTAATTCCAAACCTTTTAACAAAAATATCTAACAACACGAATAAATATCAAAAATGTATATTATTTTCCCATAATAATTATATCGTTAAACAACACGTACCTAGACAATAAGGAATGAATTGTACTGTGGTTGGTCTGGCAGCGATTTAAACAGGATTTCAAACGACCTACCGTATAGTCTTGTCTGCATATCCTCACACACAACATACCGACTATAATTCTAACCCATGGTGTTATTATGGGCCTACAGGCTTTACTTCTATAATAGGCTCCATCGATGCTGCCATACCTTCTAACCAAAGTCGTAGCGTAGACATGGGATAAAGGGTTTTAGTTAAATAAACAATGTAATTATCAAATGGAAAATTGTATTTAGACCGCTTCCCAAAAGTTGTTATTGTTATCGACTTTAAAATTTATAATTATTTTGAATACTGCCTAGACTTATACCTGCTGCGGGTGAAGCTAGTAGGGTATGATTAAGACGGGTCCGTCTTCAGACAGAAGTTACAGACGTTTTTCTTTGTAGATATCTGGCCTTGGATTCCCAAGAACCACCCCCACAGACACTGGCTTTTACTCCAACATTGGAGACAAATTTGTTTTTGACGTTATTTTCGATTTTTGCTGTAATCGCTTTTAAGCCGTTCAAATTTTTTTCTTTCCTCATAAATTTTAATAATTGTAATGAATTTTTACTCAACATCTCAACATCTTATTGTAGGGTTGCCATCTCTAAAATTTCGCAACCAGGACAAGACACGTGAAAACCCCGGATTTCAGAGCCCAAAACAGGTTATTTTAAACATGGTCAGTATAAAAAAACAGTGGAGAATGTCAAAAATCACCTTTTTATTTTTTTCAGACCTTAACATTAAATTTAGTCATCTTTTATCATCATTTTAAATAAATAATTTAAGACTTTAAATTTTTAAACCCGGATTACCTAAAAATGAAGCCACACCCATATGCTCTCTAAACTAGAACAATTCCGGGGAAACCTGGACTGATGGCAACCCTATTTTATTGGCTAATATTTATTATCATCTAATTTTTTTTCAATTCAAAGTACGCCCATGAGCTAGCCGCCCTGAAAGGCAAACCGAGTCCTTCGCCCTACATTCCATTGTCGTACGAGTAGATTTCACACGGTATATATTTAATGTACCTTTATATTTGCCTTTTCCACACAATGAAAAGACCAATGGGTTCCAGAAGGTGTTAATAACGCTAATGTAAAAGTACGTTATATGCATTCTCACACGTTTTAAACCCGAATTATGATAATTCATATTCTTTATTTCTTCATAATTTTTTAATAATACAGAACAATGTTGAATTTCCACAAATTCTATGAAAAGTCACCTAACTTGGCAACGTTCAATTTTGTACAAACAAAAATTGTTGCGAATATTTTTAAAATGTAAAGAATAACCATAAACTAACACCTCTAGGTATGTAGAATGCTATTATCGTTTTATCATCGCCAAACAGGATACAAGAAACATGCAAGCACCAGGATAATCAATTTTAGAAAACTTCAAGCAAAAGATATAAAATAAATTTACATTTGAGGTACTAAAGTAGAAAATGAAAAGATAACGGATAATAAGAACAAGTTGTTTGTTTCATACAATAAACGGGTAAAAAGTAATATTGGTACGAAAATTGGATGAATGGTGTGGATTTATCTAAATAAATATTAGAGGTCTAAATAGAGAGTTAAGTAATACCAGAATATAATTCAAATATTTGCAGAGCAGTAGTCCTTTTTAAAACATGAAAAAGACCGAGGAATTCGTCAAGAAACAATATTTAATTAACCCAAACCTGAAATGTCTTTATAAACATATAAATTATATCCGTCTGTGTCAGTTAACGGTGATTTATATCTGGGTTACCAACGAATTTGGTAGAACAATATAATTTTCACTTAAAAGTAGTTGCGTTTTTATTAGAATCTGTCCAAAATCGACGTTAATTCAGTTATAGTCTGTCCCAATGGAGTTGATAGCACAGATCGGGGGTTCGAACCATAAAATAGTTGTAGACCATAGGCGCGACGGAACTACCTGCCCCGTAACCCCAATTTCCTGTTAATATTTAAATCTAAGTGCCTGTATAGAATAATGAAGTAGTTAGTATTCACTAACTCGCAAGTAACGTCTATTTGTCTAGTTAAGATGGCTTCAAATTCAAGTTTTTCTCCAATTTCCATTGTGAGCTGAACCCAATAGAGCTTATATGGGCACAAGTCAAGTTATGTTGCCAGGAACAACAAAACTTTTAAACTTTAAGAAGTACGGCAACTTTTGATTGGCGAAAGTGACTGCCGTAAACTGGCAAAGCACCTTAAAACATGTTATAGCTGATGAGGGGAAAATGTGGTATTTTGACTACTTAATCGATGAAAGTACAGAGATCGAACCGTTAATTATTCTTCAGATTTTTCTGATGAAGAATTTAGTTAATAATGCTGTATATTATTATAGTTGAAGTAATGTTCACCTGCAATAATTTGTTATCATCTTTTATTTTCTACAAGAATATGTGTGTATATAAATGTTAGTGCACAATTACTTTGTATTTTCATTATAATATTAATTATAATAAACGTAAAGCAAAAATCATAAATAACCCTGTTCTACGACTATGGACCGTTTGGTTCACTGCGTATGCTTCATTTGCATTTTACTACCTATTGTTATTTGATCGATTACCGGGTGGCCTGGTCACAATTTCTTTCTTCTTAAGCCGGTCCCAGACAATACGTGTATTTGGCATACATTTGGTATTCGGAGTTATTCGTGTAGCGTGTGGGAAGTTAACTTTGGTAAATATTCGTCCTTCGTTATTTTCCCGGCGCTGGTCGGAAACTAGCACGAAGTAAAGGACGCCGTAGTGTGGCGAAGTAAACTACGTGTACCTTTGCTATACTACGGCACCGTGTGGGAGATCAAGCAAACATTCGTATAAATGATAAATATTGGCCTATTCGCCAAATACACGTAGTGTCTGGGTCCGGCTTTAGTCTAGACACATTGTAAAACATAAATAAGAGATAACATTTTTTTAGACACCCGATCTCCGTTTTCCATTCATTATAGGCGCTCTTACTGATCTCTATATCATTAACGTCACTGGAAAGGTAAAAGATCTAAAGCGACATATTGGTAGTTTTTCAGGAAAGCATTTTTACACGTTAAAATTTTGAAAAAAAAATTATTAGGTTTGAATTGACTATCAGATATATCGAATTTTTTAGCAAATTGTTATAGGAATGATCGTCTCTAAAACCAAATAATTCAATGTATATATTTATGTCGTTTTAGCAAATACTTTAAAATATAGGTACACATTTTACGGTGACTAAAGCGCCAGCTAAGTGATCAGAATGCTATAAACTTTAGACAGTTCGACGCAGAAAAAAAAGGGCTTTTTAGGCATGTTTATAACTCATTTTTCTTTGGGGTGGCGCTTAAGACCTTTTACCTTTCCAGTGACGTTAAGCATTTATTTATTAATTTTTTGTAAACACTTCAAGGCTATAACGCGATTACAATTCTAGGTAAATGTTCTCAATCTTAGCCGCAACGGGTTCTTATCGTAGAACTATTTTCTTCAATAGATTTTCTACAATTTTATGGTTAGTAAAGCCTCACCAGCATCCAAATAATTGTGTCCACGACATACTTGGTTTATTGCGTCTAGACTGAGTGTAAAGTTGTAAAACTGGCATAAGCATTCGACCGAAGTTAAATATTACTAGTCAGGCTCAAATTACTTGGAAGAGGGAGAAAATATGTGTCAAAGTGTTAGAAATCTTTTGTTTAAGGAGGATAATTTTATTTATTATTATCTTATTAAGGATTTTACGAAAACTTGAAGATAAAATTTAAAAATCCTCTTCCATAAAACTAACTTATCTGGTTTAGCGAATCCGAGTAAACATCCTTTTTATATCCCTCCGTATTTTCTTTCAAGTACCTTCTAGGTTTTTTAATCTTCAATCTCCATCAAGATCTTTCATTAAACTAACGATGAAAATGAAACGAAAATACCGCTGAAAGCTGCAACTTACAGCAGAACTACTCATTTTACTCGAAATACATTGCGTGTTCTCGTATCTCGTGAAATTCCTTTAAATCTCTCTTAATTTCAGAGACTGGACCTCCGTGGGTGGGAACCTGTTTGAAATTCCCACAAGAGTTACTACAGAGGCGCACCTGAAACAATAACCGGTAATTTTTCAATTCCCTTTCACCTGGCAATAGTGACTGCCGAAACGTCGTACTAGCGGTACAAATGATGGAGATTGATGAAACATTTTTCAATAAATATCTTCAATCCGGGACTAGAGATTCTCGGACGGATAACATATACCTTGTACTGATGAGGCGCAAATACGCCGTAACCGATCTACAAGTTGTGTTGTCCCTTCTAATTGCAAATCAGAATGGTTGGTTTTAAAATATCTTGTAGATATACCAACCCCGTTTGACTTTGAAGTGTAATTCAATATCCGTCGGTGCATATAGCACGGGCAGTAGTTGTTGCTTCTTAGTTGAACGGTTACTGTCTTTGAAAAATATCACTGTATGATGTGTTGGAATATAAATAATTATTCTTCGACAAAATTTTTTCATTTTGTAACTAACAATTATTATATCTCGATAATACTCGAGATCAGGCCATAAAATGTAATTTTAACCTAACAAGGAAGTGATGGTGCATAATTATCATCATCAGGCTATAAAAGAAAACACTTTGATATATACTTAATCGGAAGATTCCACAATATTAATATGACTTTTTTTGTTGCCTGATAATGGTAATTATTTACCGAAACTAGTTGCACATTCCTTGTTGGGATTGAACTTTGTGCTTTGACTTTCAGTTCTGTTGAAACTTTTCGTAAACGCTGCTCGAAACTCTAGAAAAAACGGACTGGTAATAAGTTTTCCCTCCGTTTCGGTGGTAATAGTGGAATTCCTCAAGGGAGTCGAAAATAAGGGGATAATTTATATCATACGTTGGGACGTGCCGACCGAAATTTCGGCCTAGAGATAAATACTCTAATGTCATACCAACCACTTAATTAAGAGTAAAGATCAGGTAGAAATGACTAAAGGCGTGTTGTTGAGTACAGAATAGTTGGATGGAGAGCGAGATTAATCAAATAAGGATTATGTTTATGAATTATTTGAAAAGCAATATGATTTTTATAAATTTCAGTTGGTAATGTTTACCTGCTTTATAATTTTTTCAAAATTACAATCCAATTATTCTAGTCTACAGCAAACCATGCGATTTGGTCGCGGCGATATAGTCGCAGTCGCTGTGTTGTAAATTCTTTGCTCATGACTACGCTACTGAGTACTGCTACGTCAGTTCAGATCAATCCATGGAAGATGACATACTGTTAGCAAGTATTGTCTAGATATTTACGCAAAAATAGATTAAAAGAAAATACGTCCAATTACCGTACAAATACTGACAAGTGAATTATTATATACTGTGTCTTTTAAAGAATTTTGTTTATATGTTGAAGGCGAGCATTTTTTTACTTTCCTTTTCATTGAGGATGTGTGGTTGCAATATATGAATTGGGGAAGCGTTTTTGCCGCCCATAAAAGCGAAAGCCGGTGGCCGAACTTGTCTAACTCATTGGTATGAGTTACATGAAATCATTAATCCTGGATTTATTTTTCAACAAAAAGTATCTAAAACTCATATCAAGTTGCTACCTTGACTAGTACACAATGTGTCATCAATAATTGACCTGTTACAACAACATAAATGGCAGTCGCCGACGCAAAAAATAACGTTCTAATAATTGACATATCACTGAAATTTAATTTAAAATGATGACTTGCAAAATGCTTGTGTTTGTTATTAGAATATTTTTCGGTCTTTCGTTTTATTCCGTCATTAAAAAGCCGACCAAGGAAGCCAAAATTAGGGCGAATTTACTTTTAAAAATTCAAGGCTTAAATATACGATTATCCATTCTCTTCTTATCTAAAAATATTTGTACTTCCAACATACGCATATATTATAAAATATTATTCAATAAGTTATTTATGTTCGATTGGAATTTACCGGTTTTAAGTCACTGGTTTATAGAGGCGTTGAGACATCTTATTTCTTTTATCTGGACAAGATTCTGTTCAATTCATCGTTATGTCAAGACTTCTTCCTGTGAAGATGAGCTACAACTTTTGTACAGGTCGTAGTCAGAGCTAATTCCAAGAATACTGAGACTATCAGTGTACCAGCAATCTGCTGCGCTACGTATAAGCCTGTTTTGTGCCTCTCTATCCATAAATATTTGAAGGGGAGGTAGGCCCAACAGGTGCTAATGGCAGACAAGGCTGTCTCTATATGAGGATTTTTTTCCGAGCCCGCCTGACAAGTCTCCGATACACTACAGCCTACTGGCTTATTGTATTTTTGCTCGTGCTTTCTCATAGCACCCAGTCCAGCACCTTCGTCCCCTGCACCAGTTTGTACAAGTCCTTGCGGTTGGCCAAGTAATAACTGTCTTTTGCGATCAAGAGTTTCGCATGTAAACAGTATATGTTCCACTGTCTCCGTTGTACAGTTTTCATTTCTACAGGTGTTCCTTTACTGGCGCATGATCAGTCATGAAACCTTTTATGATTCTCAGCTGATTTCTGCACAGTGTTAGCAGTTCCGCTGTACGTTTCAGGCATGGTTCTTTTATAAAGGTTTTCCCATGCATTTGCCTTGGTACGTTTACCCAGAAATTTTTATGTTGTTCTCTGATCCAGGTCTTTACAGATCCTTGTACTATAGTTTTCGGTATACCGAGAATCTGTCCCGGTTCAGGCTGACCCTCTTTTCCTGGGAATACCTAGAACACATATTTGCGATCTCGATAAGGATCGCATTAGCGGTAGAAATACGCGACCACATAAAGTAAAAAGTTACATCTTAATCGAAGTAGAGGTACTGTATGATACCATGTTTTTCAAAGATATCGGCATTTACTCTGTGAAGAGGATTGGAAAATTTCTCACTTTTAAACGTAATTCTATTACTCTCACACCTTTTTTATATTTCGACGACAATTAATTACATCAACACCAACAATTCTTGAAAAAATTCTAAACTTGTAACCAGAGTGAAAAAAAAACCTGCTGTTATATTTTACTGGAATATTTAGGTTAATTGACGTTTTAAGGGCGTAGAAACAGTAGAAGAAGAAATAATTGGGTTATTATTTTCCGACGTAATTAACGTTGAAACTTTTTTTGACACGACATTTATGATGAATGACGTTTTAATTCTATACTTACTTGTAGAATCTTAAAATTGTTACAGTATTTTGTCTTTAAAACGTAATTATTACATAGGCTGCTATTTATATTTTGAGCCTAATAATGAAAAGACAGTAATTTATTATTAAAAATGGCTTTATTGTTTTTCGAAGTATTCTCCATGATGATTAACACTTTTTCCATTCCGATTGAGGTACCTCCAAAACATGGTTTTTGAATGCATCAACAACTTCTTCAGGCGCGGAAATAAAAAGAAGTCATTTGGTGCCAAATCAGGGCTGTACGGAGGATGACCCATCAATTCGACGTTTTGGCCAGTCAAATAGGTGGTTGTTTTAGCCGATGTGTGAGAAATGGCATTGTCATGATGAAGAATGATCCTTCGTTGCCGGTTGTTTTTTCGTATTTCACGAAGCACTTCTGGCAAACAAATGGTTGTGTACCATTCATAATTCACCGTTCTACGTTGCTCTAACGGCACGATTGCCACATGTCCAGTTATTCCGAAGAAACAGGCGATCATTTGCTTCGAGGTGCTTCGCGCACAAACCACTTTTGTCGGACTGGGTTCGTCTTGGAAGACCCATACAGTGGATTGCTGTTTTGTTTCGGGCTCATATGCATAGATCTAAGATTCGTCACCTGTGTAGATGTTATACACAGCTTTTGATGCACCGCGATTGTATTTCTTGAGCATTTCTTTGCACCAATTGACAGGAGCATCCCTTTGAGCTTTTGTCAAATTATGCGGGATCCAACGCGAACAAATCTTTTTAACAGCTAAATGTTCATGCAATATCTTATTGATGCTTGTCATACTAATGCCCAAAGATGCCTCTATCTCGCGATATGTCACATGTCGATCTTGCTTTATCAGTTCGTGCACAGCATCGATGTTTTGTGGCAGAACAACTGATTTTGGACGACCTTCACAACTTTGGTCCCCGAGCGAACTGCGGCCGCGATTATATTCGTTATACCATCGTTTAACAGTGGCCGAGGATGGGGCTTCATCGCCAAAAGTCGAAGTGAGTTGATCGATGCACTCTTGTCTTGATAAGCCACGTCGAAAGTCGTAAAAAATCATCGCACGAAAATGTTAACTCAATTTTTTCGCTGAGACAAAATTTTCAAGTCGCTGTAGATAACACAAGTTATACTTAAATGACAAAAAGTTCTGAAGAAGGTTATGGTTAAAAATATCAAACTTTCAATTGGAAACATCAGATGGCGGCTGTAAACACTTGGTAAGCCAAGGCTCAAAATATAAATAGCAACCTCGTAATAATGAAGGGAAGAATAATCGGATGGAAGGAGCAGTTTAAGGATAGTTAAGCGAAGGAAATAATATCGACATTGAAATAAGTAAACACGGACCGAGAGGGTGGTGAAAGTGGTAACGTTACGGACTTGTCACCATGGCTAGTGATATGTCCCAAAACTTTCGGACCATTCGTTACTTAATTTAAATAAATTAGTATAATTAATTCAAATGGTAAAATAGTACGTTTTAGAATTTACGTAAACGAGCCGTTACGTTACAGGTACAAATCTTCATGATTTACAGCCAAACTTTTCAGTATAAACAGGTTGGTTCTAAAGTTAAATAACGCAAAGCGAATGTATCCAACTTTAATGGCAATTTTTGCCAAACCGGACAACCACTTAGAACGAGCAAAGAAGATAAATTATAAACTTTGCTTAATGCAACTGTTTAAAATGAAAAATACAATCCTATATCGTTTTGGACAGGTATACAAAGTTTTAAATTATGTTAAATATTCACGCCGCATTGTATACATGTTTTAAAGGAATTTAAGTCTATAGTGAGAAAAAAAATTGTCAGAAGGCACTAAAAAAGCCAATAGTGATATCAAATCTGGCACATAAGTGATCTAGACTAGATATTAAAAAATGTTGCATAACTTAGCTGTAGTGATGAAGGAAATGTCGTGTTTATAAAAACATGTCGAAAAACAGTCTCTGAAAATTCCTTTTTCTAGAATTTTCCACGTCTACACTTTGATATAACAGTGCAAATTTTCACTAGTAATACCAATAGAGGTCAAATTATCGTCTTCGACTCGGGATAATTTTCAAAATATTCATGAGCTCGAAAAAATTTCCGGATTTAATTTGACCTCGTGTGGTATTCGGTAAGAAAATTCCACACCAAATGTGTTTATTTCCATCAACATCAATTTTCGTCTTCATCAAGTACTTGCAAAACAGAAGGTTTTGTCGACTTGATTATTTAGTTACCATTGCAACTCAGTGAAACTCTAAGCTAGAAATTATATCTGTTTTGAATTTGTAAAAAATAGCACGACGTAGAAAAATGTCTCACTTCGGTTAGAAAGTAAAGAAAATATTCGCCAGAATATTAAGCAGTTGACACCCGAGAATACTAGGAAATCGAAGGCAAATGTATGGAAGCAGTTTATAAACTTTTGCGCAGAAAAAGCGTATGATTTCGACAGAGCGGATATACCTGTGGAAGAACTGGCGCTTATTCTTGAAGACTATGCCTTCAACATGCGAAAAAAGAACTCCGAAGACTACAAGGAGAGTTTTATCAAAGTTCTATGGAACTCTACAGCTAAGCAGTTCCAGGAATATTTTTTCGAAAGGTATAATCGCAAATTGAATCCATTTTCTGACATAGAATTTGTCAACGCAAGAGCTGCAAAAAATGCTGAGTGTCGGAAGCTACAAATAGATCCAACCAAGAGAAAGGCAAGTTCATCCGCACTATCTGCAGACGAATTGAGAAAGATTATTGAGCTTTGGGACGAAAACACTCCGGAAGGATTGCAAAGAAAGTTCTTTCACATTGCTGCTCATGAATTGGCCTGGAGAGGAAAAAAAGGAGCCAACAGGATGCATTGAGTATAGCCCGGTTTTCTCCAAAACCACCCAAGGCGGTTCAAAAAGAATGGCCGACAGTAAGTGGCTAGTACCGAATACAGTTAATGAAGAATTATGCCCAGTAAGACTGTTCAAAAAACTAATAAACAAACGAGACCAACTCATCAGAACGAATCGTTTATTTTTAACTCCAAATCCAAACTGGCAGCACCCCAATTCCATAGGCTGGTACAAGAACAGCCCGGTTGGACAAAATAAAATATCTTCCTGGTTCAAATCGGCGGCATCAGTGATTGGAATCGATGTCAACAAGATCAAGATAACAAATAATTCTGCGAGGGCCATTGCTGTTTCAACTTTAGCCAAAACGGGAATTAATTAAAATAACAGGGCATGGTAGCAGTCACTCCATATAACCATATCTGCAAATTGACTCGGGCCATCATCAGGATATAATTGACGCAATCAGGTCTGCTTCAACTTCTACAAAGACAATCTAAGAATCTCTAAATCAAGAACAAGCAACTTCCAATCAACCTGCCATAGTATATAAAAATTGCGTTTTTAATATAAACATTAATCATAATGGTCCAAAGAATTTAGAAAACATCTAAGCTTGTAGTTGAAATGAATCAAAATTATCATGTGAACAAAAAAAGATTGTCAAAAAAAATATTCTGTCATTATAAACGTCAAAAAAATTTCCAGTATAATTCGCTGTTAGGTACCCACGAGGAAAAAATGTCCACTTAAATTCACCCTGATTCTGATTGGTTAAAAATCGCATGTGTGGAATTTTCAATCATATTTTACGGAAATTCAAATAATATTTGGGATCGTCGTATATATGCATTCATCGGCGCCAAATAGCCTGAACATTTTCTCTTTATTCGGTGTCTATTGTCCCGTTCATTTGTACGATAAGTATTACCAATGAATTTACATAATTCGTTTATTAGTGATACATTTATGACGTATACAAAAATGTAGGTTTGTAGTAGGAAGTGAATAAATAGTTCTAATTAAATCAAAGAATGTTTTAAGAACAGTATATTATATAAGGTGTGGGTTTTCTGTCATCTATTTAAATTCTAATTTCATTTACGCCCCGTCAAAACAATATCCCCACAATTGGTACGATGCGAATGTTTCGATATTCATTTTACCATAATCTTCCATCCACTTTAATCTTCTGACTACCACTACCGATAAAAGTAAAAAGTTTCCTAATGACTGCGCCAGTTAAATTATATTTCTCGCAAAAAGTACCTAGATTAAAATTACTTGTAAATAATTTCCTTGACTTCTTTTGGTTTGTTGTTACCACTTAGGAAACTACGCAACAACTATATTGTTTTGCTCTTTGCATAACGGAACTTTACGATTTATTTTTGTGACAATAAATCACAACGGTCAAACATAACGTGAGCATATGTATCATGTACTTACGTATTGCTTTATGTCATGCAACTAAATTGAATGCTGGGTTTGGTATAATTTTACAACCTACGCAAAGAGAATAACGAAAAGGTACTTTACTACAAAACAAATTATTTTCACATGGAAAAACGGTTAGTACAGTTCTCTATCATCATAGACGCCGACAGAAATGCTTTAAGTTGAAAATAAATATAACTTGAAGTATCTAGTTAAATGAAAAACTGTACAATCTTGATATACAGTGTTATAATTTTTTTAGTTTCTTCTTTTAACAAATATTTTTATTATACACTGTGTCCGTAAAGTATGGAACAAATTCATTTTTAGCTAAACAGGCCGTTTTAAGAAATAATCCTGAAACACGTCGATATACAGGGTGAATTACTTTCGAGTAATGACGTCACCGTCACTTTTTTTAAATGGAACACCCCCATTTTGTCTCAATTTTCGGATTACTCTAGCTGAGCTGATTCCAAAAATGTATCACATGTTGATTCCAATTGGTGAAGGATGGACAAAAATTATAATAGTTTTGTGTGTGCTCATAAAGTAACGCGTAACATTCTTTATTAGTTAAATTAACAATATTATCAAAAATACTTATTGTCTAGCGGACAGAATATGATGAAATACATGACTTTATAAATGTTCGAACTGCAGCCCTTGCTGTATTTGACAGTAACCCATTCGGTGTACAAATTCTTGTTGAACCTTGTTTATTGTGTCTTGAGAAATATTGTTTATTACTGTCCGAATTCTCTCTTTTAATTTCGTTAATATTTGCTGATTTCGTTTGATACACAACATTATTCAGATGGCCCACTTAAAATAATCCAAAAGATTGAAATCTGGTGACCTTGCTGGCCATTCAATAGGTCCACGTCCACCAATCCACATGTTTTTTTCGTCTAGGTACCTTCTAACATCTACAGCATAATGTGGAGGTGCACCATCCTGTTGAAACCATAAACTTTTATCAAAACCTCCAGGATTACGTCTGCTGGGAAACAAATTACGTAAAGTAGGTACGAGATACCCTCTTAAAAACTCAAGGTACGTTGCCCCGTTTAAATTACCTTCGATAAAGTAGGGTCCGATGATTCGATTTCTTGCAATACCAGCCCATACATTTACCTTTTGCGGGTATGCTCACACATCCAGTGGTGGTTTTCTTTTGCCCAGTATCTACAATTCTGACGGTTAACCTCGCCATTTAACGTGAAAGTGGCCTCATCAGAAAAAATAATGTTTTGTATCAAGAGAGGGTCTCGGTGACATTTATCCATCATTTTTTCGCAAAATTGGATTCTTCTATCGGGATCATCTTCGTTTAATTCCTGCACAAGTTTGATTTTATAAGGATGCCATTTTTCAAGCTCTAATAGTTTTTGTACCGTTGTTTTGCTAACACCTATATCGCGACTAACTTTACGCACAGAAGTGTGCGCATCTTCTTCAAAACTAAGTAAAACATCTAATGCTGTATCAGCATTTGCAGAGGGACGACCTGATTTGCGTGCATTTTCAACCGTACCAGTTTCTCGAAATTACTTTTCAATCTTACTGACTGTTGAACGCGTTATAGTAGGTTTTTCTGGATATTTATAATTAAACAAATTGCACACTTCCATCTGAGTTCGCGATCTGTCTCCATACCCAATCATCATAAGTATTTCAATTTTTTGTTTTACACTTAACTCCATTTCTACTTCAAATTAAATCTAAGCAATAATTAAAACATTCACGAATACCAAAAATATTGTAGTACTAAACTGTCACTGAACATCAATAAATTACTAAACAAATAATGACATTTCACAAAAAACTAGACGACTATTTTTTTTTAAATTGATAAGAAATAATTTCTTTCATATTCTGTCTGCTAGACCACAAGTACCAAACATGTTTGGGCAAAATGGGGGTGTTTCATTTAAAAATAATGACGGTGACGTCATTACTCGAAACTAATTCACTCTGTATATTAGATTTTTATTTTAAAATACGGTAAATTAAAATCAAAAATCGACGTGTTTCAGGATTATTTCTTAAAATGGTCTGTTTAGCTAAAAATGAATTTGTTCCATACTATTCAATAAGAATTCAACTGAATTGTGCGCGACGGGCCCACAGCTACAGTTACCATTCGATTGACATTCTTTAAAGACCATGTGGCCGTTTCGGAAAGGAAGAAGAAGATTTTTCCAAATATGGACGAGTCAAGTAGCGGGGCTTTGTGAGTTCTATTACTCAAAACTTGTTCTTTTACTCGATACATTGACATTAAGATACAAAAGGAATACCGGAGACAGCTAATTGAAACTGTTAAGTACCACTAACTGAAAATTGTATGTACAGGGCGGACACAGCAATACGAATTTGTTTCCTGATTAAATTAATTGCTATTTTTTTTTGTAATCAAATATTTGACATTAGTAAGTACTACTATACCGTAGAGTCACCTTCAATTTTCTGCCGTCATTACCGTTCATCTCGATTTTCTGTAAGAAGTACATTTATTCAAACAAATCTCAAGAAGTTTCATGAACTTATATATTAGATAATTAGTCAATTAATGTAATTGGCGTAATAACGAGGTTAATTGTTTAATGAGATGACCACATACATTGGTTAATTCGAATGATTAATGAGAGGAACTAACTCTTCGTCTTATTTAATAGTTTTCTGACTTTTTTTATTTAGGTTGTTTCAAAAAATTGTTAAAATTTGAAAATTATGTGAACTAAACGAAAAATGATCCCTTCCCCTTCTACAAATGATTAAATGCCAATTATTTTTCAACACTTTTACGTATTAAAAAAATTTCCTGTAAACTTTCATTTCATTTCAACAATAATTTCAAGGTAAATAATTCAAAACAGTATATTTACTTGTGAACCAAACTACTGCTATACTATTTACTGTTTTTATAGCAAATTACAGTTGATAATAACGATAATTGGGGCTAAGGAGTAGACCTTGAGTTTTACTTTATAGTAGTTATTATATAAAATGACTCATATGTGCGATATATCAGTTCATATATCAGGTACACGTTATATAATTACAGGTATCTTGATTCTCGGCTAACATTAAAAAATTAAAACCGACATAATGAGAATGTATAGTTTATGTGAATAGTGCAAGATGTTGAGAAAAATTAGGCTTTATAATAATTCAAGACTTTTATCTAGAAAGTTTTTCAAGTTAATCACTTTGTTGAGTTTTAAAAAATTGAAAAAAATTCAATCCTAACAATTTTTAAAGAAGGGATAATGAAAACATCTCTAGGGGTGATGAGTTTTATGAAATAGATGTTGATAATGTAAAAGATTATGAAGATTCCATCTTCCTGTCAATTTTCTCACAATTTTTATTACCCTGAGTTCGTGGTGGCGACACACCCTCCAGGCGCGTGTTAATAATTTTGTCTGTCTGAAATATGGCAACACCGAGAAAAGGGCGGAAATCATTTTACTATCAATTTTACCTGATTTTACTACGAAGTTTCAACGTTCCTAGTTTATTGAAGCTCTTGTTTTCGTCTTTTCAACTGATATTTGTGTGTGTGCGTACAGATATAATTAAAAACAATATTTTTTTGTGAAAATCATGGTTCGTCAGTGCCAAATTTGCAAAAAAACAGTCGGAATTTTCCTAACCTCTCTTTTCACCTGTAAATAAATAGTTCTATATGCCATTCGCGTTGTAAGAACACATTGTCCGACTAGTCCGACAGTTTCTCATATACAGATTGCGTAAAGTACATACGAACCGTCGGGATTACACAAGTACGACAGAAAAACAGCTGAAAGATAGAGAAAGAATAATTATGCGTGGTCATTAAGGCGTGTACTTTGTTTCACCTTAGGGGTGTATACTTAAATCCCGAGACTGGCCGAATGCTCATTGCCCCCCTATTTTAACCGCTGTTGCCAGAAGCGCAGATTAATTTGTACAAATGATATTTTTGTCTCGTTATCGTTGACTTTTTTTCGAGGGCGAAAATACAGCACGTTTGTGCCAGCATTACGCCAAATAATCTTGGAGATATGAGATCAAATCTTTATTGGTTATTGTCTGGCACAGGCAGGTGGTTTATTTGAGCACTTAATTCATTAAAATTATGTTTACCTTTAGAATGTATTTTTATTTTTTCAGGAAGTTTATATTTTATGTTTAGAATAGGTGTAGGTACCTACCTACTTATTTTATTTTTTGAATTTAATTTATTAATGGAAGGGATTTTTAATTTATTAATTATGGTTCTCTCAAGAAATGCTGTTTTATTTTCAAGTTATAATGGCTAAAATAATATTCTATTGTGGTTAGAAATTGTCAACTTGGTCTGAAATGATCATGTTGACAAAAATGAATTTTAAGATGTACAGGTTACGTAATAACGATTGAATTTTTTTATTTCTTCAACACTCTCACTCCTTCCATGTTGGGAGCATACTGAATATCACGAACTAGTGAATTCTCTCTGAAAAGGACCATTCGGCCAGTCTCGGGAAATAAGTATACACCCCTAAGATGAAACAAAGTGATGACCGCGCACAATTATTCTTTCTCTCTCTTTCATATATCCTTGTCGTACTTGTGTAATCCGAGGCCTGGGTTCCAAAGTAATTTACGCAATCTGTATGTAAGGCGATAGAATGTTAGCCGCCTTTTCGGATAGTTTTATGAACGACTTGCGGACTCTATTTGTAGTATTACTCTAAGCACCAGACAACCAAGCAACAAAAGCCCACTAATGCGTAAGTCACAGAAGCGTCGCGACGTGGTAAGGGCGACCGCCCGTGCTTGAAGATGCAATTCACATAGAATGGACGTCGAGCAAGGAAGTGACACATGTCACATATCTTCGAAGTTTTGCGTGGCCTACAGAAAGAGACACGTCCATTGCATGTTGTTTGTTGCGTAGTCAAAGTGCGAAACGGATATGCGGGACTGGTCTTGGTCTTGCAAAAAAAGTAAGACCAAGTCCAGCTGAAGGCTTGCAAAACTATGACTCTTGCGCTCTCTCACTAGAAACGATATTTAATTTAATGTTCAATTTTCAGAGAAAATACAGACCGGTATTGCTACTGAATGAATCAGTTGTTGAGATGTTGGCTTCAAACAAAGTGTATAGCTAAGATTGTACGTTACTTTATTTTTTCTGTTGAATGATCGAAGGGGCGTACATGAACTGCGGACCAAAAACCATAAATGATTTTTAAAATTTGTCATGTGTTTTTAATGACCCATGAATTGCGGACCAAGTCGAAATATTTTAATAATGATATTTATCACGAATGCATAGATACATTTTCCCTAATCGAAAAATTGAATTGTGTAATTGACAGATTATTATAATAATTTTCAATAATAACCTAACTAAAACCACCCTACCTTACCCCCTACCCTAATCCGAATCGAAAAATTGAATTGTGTAATTGACAGATTATTATAATAATTTTCAATAATAACCTAACTAAAACCACCCTACCTAACCCCCTACCCTTATCCGAATCGAAAAATTGAATTGTGTAATTGACAGATTATTATAATAATTTTCAATAATAACCTAACTAAAACCACCCTACCTTACCCCCTACCCTAATCCGAATCGAAAAATTGAATTGTGTAATTGACAGATTATTATAATAATTTTCAATAATAACCTAACTAAAACCACCCTACCTAACCCCCTACCCTTATCCGAATCGAAAAATTGAATTTTGTATAATTGACAGATTATTATAATAATTTTCAATAATAACCTAACTAAAACCACCCTACCTTACCCCCTACCCTAATCCGAATCGAAAAATTCTTCGTATTTTTAGTCAATTTGCTGAAATGACAGACAGCATACAGAGAACAACAAATGCATGCGAAAGTTTCCATTCGAAGTTTAACGAAAATTTTCATTCTTCCCATCCAACAATATTCAACTTAGCTTAGTCCGCAATTCATGGTTTTTAAAAGAGGGGTCTTCTTGGTTTGGTCCGCAGTTCGAGTACGGAATTATTGGAATCAGGTAATCGGTCCGCAATTCGAGGCCGCCGGATCGAAGATAGAAACAAGAACATCGAAAAGATCAATAAATGTAACTGTTTTTCGCTTTATCGGTTAATGCTCTATACAATTTTTAAGCGTCTATGACCCTCTTGTAAATGTTGACTTAAATAAGTTAACGCGAGTGTATTTAACTCTTCAATTTGTCATGTCAGTCTTCATTTCCGTCCGTATCAATAACAAAATGTTTATTTACCCACGCTTTATTATTTTTTTTTTTGTCACATAACCGTGAAGGGTTCATCATCAGATTGGCTATTCCGAGGAATCAATTACCATGGATAAATATTTGTTTATCAATATTAATATCACTATTTACAGTGAAGGAAATGCATTTTTCAAGAGGTGTCAAATACTGTGGATATCTTTCAGTTCCACATTAACCTAACATATGTTAGTTAAACAAACAAAATGAGGTGAGTAAATATTTATTTGACGCGGATGATAATTTTTCAATTTTTTTTTTGGTTTAAACAGAGCTGGAGTTAGGGGGTTATAACCAGGATACATTTTAAGTTTTTTCCCATTACACAAACTTAAAATGTTTATGACCCCCCGATTTTCGACTCTAGTTTGAGATCTTCACCCCCCCCCACTGTTTGGGTTCTGCAGTGTGCAGGTAGTTTGGTGGTGTTGGTCTACATTTATGTTTTAAGGAAAATGATATCCCAAGATAATAATAATGTCATAATATCATCAATATCAATACTAAATATATGTATGCTTTCCTCCCAAACAAGATACAAGGTGTAACAGAAATATTGGTGCTACATCATACCACCAAATATGTTAAAACCTGAACATATTAATAGTTTTTTCATTCTTATGAAGGTTTTTGAAGGGGGTTACCACCCTTTTAGCCCCCAATTTTTTTTCTAGCATTAGTTGTAATAAAAAACGGAACTACACCGGAATAAAACATTCATTTAGAAACTTTTTGGTGTCGTAGTAAATGTTTGTAAAATATTTAAATGATACAGCCACTTGCTTGAAAATATTCATCCCAAAAAAAACAATAACTTCAATGTAAAGTTCTTTAATTTAACAGGTGTTCAAAATGACCTACTATATACCATTCTACATTCTTTTATAAGTATACGAAAATTGCTTTTACCCAAATTGATCGATTCTTGTTAAAAAGTGTTTTTTCTATATTTAGACATCTATAAACACAACTGATTTTAACAACTACATAAAATATGAAAGAGCTGACCTACATTTTCTTTCCAAACCATAACATGAATTTAATATGAACTGTAGTACATAGCAATCATTGATAATATCCAACCCCATGATTTTTCACTAAATCCACATGATTATTAAACCAACCTCAGTGAAAGGCAGTTATTTATCTCACAGGGTAAACCGGAAGTGGCAAATGAACCGATCGCAAAATGTATGCCATACAAACCCCGAAAACAGACAAACACTGTTGTCGGATCTTTCGAAAAAATTGTATTGCTTAGAAATTAGTTTTGGTACAAATTCAACAAGGTCAAACTTGCATATTTGGAATAATTAAAAATTATAAAAAACAATTAAGTAAGTGTTTTTAAAACTAAGGTTAGCTTTAGCATACATTGCGGACACCTTTAAATGGTAGTTTTTAAAAGATAAACTGTACTATTACGAAAAAAAATTTGTAATAGATTTTTTTGGAATTTTGAAAATAAATTTATCTACTAAACTCCCGGTATATGGATTTATTTATTCAGATCAGACAGGGAAAAAGGACAAGTAAAGCTAGATCTTAATATTTAACATCAATTTGGTGAAGTTTGTCGACTTTTTCCTATGATCGGCCTTTTTGGAATTGATTTTGGACAAATTTATGTCCAACACTCATTCATCTGAGTTAAAACTGACAACACTGCTTTCAAATATATTCCTAGCCTGTTTGCAAAGTCGAGAATATCGTTAGTTAGAGGGGTCGAAACGTTTGAATGGGACAATAGCGCCATATTGGCCTTTAGAAAGACTTCCCGAATTTTAGGGATTTGTGAAGTTTCTGTACCACATGCTTTGATTACGGTATTATGAGTGCTATGGATTTAGGGGAATTATTGTGTAACAAAACAAACAAATTTATCATAACGGTTAAAAAATGACATTTTTTAATTAAACAAAAACCTTTTATGTATTGTATAATCTAAAAAAATACCTATTTTTTACCATTTTTAGCAAATTAAACAAAAAAAATCAAAATTGATTATTTATTTCATTATCTCGGGACATCTAATAATTATAAATCTTCAAATTCTCTACGTTGCTAAGTACCACCATACACTCGTCATGACTTCAATTTAATAATTTTTTATTCAATTTTAATCGTATTAAATCATTAATAATTTGTTTCACGACGGTGTCTAATCTAATAAAAAACTTTGCTGGAGAAATTTGTTCTTTTATTCGAGGGCATGATACATTAGAGGCAATTAAACGTTGAATATTCTTCTTCGAGGTACCCATTGTAACCAAAAAGATACTTTTAAAATTAAATTAAATAACAGATTAACAAAATCTTGATAAAAAGTTACGAGTTTTAGATTACTTATTTCGAGAGATATAAAAAATGTTATCAAGAAAAATAGTAGTGGTCTATAAAGTCCAATTTTGAAAATATATTAAACCTTACATAACTATGTTACAAACAAAAAATGAGTTTTAAAAAATTGAAAAAATTCAATCCCAACAATTTTCAAAGGGATAATGAAAACATCTCTAGGGGTGATGAGTTTTATGAAATAGATGTTTATAATGTAAAAGATGATGAAGATTCCATCTTCCTGTCAATTTTCTCACAATTTTTATTAGTCTGAGTTAGTGGTGGCGACACACCCTCCAGACGCGTGTTAATAATTTTGTCTGTCTGAAATATGGCAACACCGAGAAAAGGGCGGAAAACATTTTACTATCAATTTTACCTGATTTTACTAAGAAGTTTCAACGTTCCTAGTTTATTGAAGCTCTTGTTTTCGTCTTTTCAACTTGTATTTGTGTGTGTGCGTACAGAAATAATTAAAATGTATATTATTCTTTTAATATGGTCAACGGTCTGTTACTTACTGTACCGGTTGTCCCAATAAAAATAAATCTCGACCATATACCAGAAACTGTTTATAGGAAACAAGTGGCCTTGGAAAAAAAAATTGGAAATTATTTTCTAGTATGTATGTCTACCGTTAGATATAAAATACAAAAATTTAAATTCTCTTCAACGTGGTCAATCTTACTTTTTTTTCCAAAGCCTGAGTTTCACACCATATATTTCTTATCTTATTGTATCTGTCAGAAACAGCCCATTTTTATAAAATTTCAATACCAATATACTCGTATCCCTTTACATTTTCGTTTCCGCTAAATATAATCCGAAAAAAAAAAATTTCCAGATCTCCTCGCCTCTATATAAACATCCCGCAGGGCAACCAAATAAAAAAAATATCTAAAAGAGAGATCGGAAGATGGGGTCAAAATGTAGGTCAAGTTATCGGTTTCCGAAAAATTCCGCGGCACATGATATGATCCCAAAAAGTTTTTGTCGTTATTTCGCGTATATATTTCATTTTTATTGAACAATATATCTTTGAAACGAAAAACTTATTAACATATCTGGGATTTTTAAATTTATTTAGCATTGAATTGGTAAATTTCTTTTCCAAATCCAAAACACAATAAAAGGATGTGGGTGATTTGAATAAAACAATCGAAAGATTTCGAGAGATAATTTTGAAAATATAGTGCTTTGTTTTGGAAGATGTATGCGAATATAAATAATAAATTATTAACAACGTTGTCGATTTTAAAAACTTGCTTCTTTATAAATGCAGAAAGTAAAAAAGATTTAAAACATATTCACCTGTCAAGAACATTACTTTTTCACATTCCAAATTAATAATCACTATCTGTAACTTTGAATAACCTGGCAACATTGACATATCGTCCACATAATAACGTTGGTCTAAAGAAGAGAAAATAAGAGCCACCAGCATTACAATTCCTCAAACGTCAACAAAAATAACGTTGGCAAACTGTCGATATTGAAGGTGGTGTTTGAAGAATTCACATTTAAAATCTGTTAACATTATCTAAACTAAACAACTAGACGACCTGGCAACATTTAAATCTCGTCCTTCAAAATCAAAAAGTCACTGTTATTGTAGAGTATAAAATTTTTTATTTATTTATTAGTACCTAACAACGGGTTCAAATATGTAGATTTCGAAATTTGAATAAGCAAAATAAACATAATTTTAGCTGGATTTATAAACTCTCGTCACCGCAATTAATGATAGATTTTCATCTGAAATTTCCAGAAAAATGAATCGGAATAATTTTATCGTGCAAATAAACTATTTGCACTGTTGCCAAACTGTTTAGAAAATAACAAGAGACGAGGAATAAGATACGATAATAATTAAAACTAATACAAAATTATATTTCAATCAGATAATCTCTCAATGTTTCTAATTTTCTCAAGATATGAGGTTTGACTATTAACGAAACAAAGTTAATATCCACTGAAACCCAAAACTTTTCAATTATATTTTTCCAATTGCATCTAGTCACCTCTAAAATTTATTGTATTCCGTACAATAAAAAAGCCGTAAAATTATTATTCACATGTCAGTCATATGTCTTGTTTCAAAATTTATAATCAGATCGTGTTTCATATTCATATTTATACTTTCCCAGAAAATATATTCGTTCAGTGCATACACGAAATATGACAAGCACGTAAATCATCGCATGTGTTTCTAGTAAGTGAGCCTAATGTGCCGACAAGAAAAATAATAAAAAAGAAATATTTTGAAATATAAATACTCAGTTCCGCATTCGTAATATCTCAATGAATGGCGGAACGAAGACTGTATGAAGTTATAAAAATCCTAATATAATGAGTAGTTACATTCACTACGTCTGTTCACGTTTGCAGGAACTTGAGTCATGCGAAAAAGAAATTTTCTTGATCACAAGTTCCCTGTTCTATATGTACTACTTTCAAACTATGTTTAAATGATAACTAGTCAATAATACCAAAGGGAAAATGTCTTTTGTATTACTTGTTCCGGTTAAAGGCTACAAAAAGGACTAAAATATACATGTACGAGGATATATTGAAAAATTCTTAGCCTACTATAGAACCAAACAAAATTTCAATGTCAAAATATTTTATTACCCAACATATTCTCCTCTTAATTCGATACATTTATTACAGCGAACCTGCAACGTCTCTAGACCTTTCAAAAAAAATGTTTCTTCTTGCTCTGCAAACCAGACCTCCACAGCTTTTATTACCTCCTCGTTGGAAGAAAATTTACGACCTTTCAAACTTTTTTTCAGTTAAGGAAAGAGATGATAGTCGGATAGCCAAATCTGGTGAATAAGGGGGATGTACTAGTAATTCAAACCCTAAATCACGAATTTTTTGCATGGCAACATGCAAAAACAAAACACCTTTGGATAGCTTTCCTCGTCTTTTCTTTTTAATTTTTTCCCGTAGAGTGGTCAGTAATGTCGAATAGTAATCTCCAGTTATTATTCTACCCTTATCCAAAAAATCAATCATGATTACTCCATGGCAATCCCAAAAAACTGAAGCAAAAACTTTTCCAGTAGATTTTTGGACACGAAACTTCTTAGGTCTTGGAGAACCAGAGTGTCGTCATTCCATTGATTGTTGCTTTGTATTGGATCGTAGAAATGTACCCAAGTCTCATCCATAGTAACAATTCGGTTTAAGAAGTCTACATCGTTTTCAAATCGAGCACAGATCGAACGCCTGTACCCTTGCACGCTTTTGGTCAACATTCAAACATTGGGGATCCATTTTGCAGCAATTTTTCCCATGTCCTAATTGACGTGAACTATATGATGAACGCGTTCGTATGAAATATTCAGTGCGTCAGATATCCGTTTTAGCCCAATTCGACGGTCTGATAAAATCATATCATGAACTGCATCGATATTTTCGGGGACTGACACAGAAACTAGCCTTCCCGATCGGTCATCATCTCCAACGGAAAATTTACCTCTTTTGAAGCTTGCAGTCCAATTTTTCACGGTCGCATACGAAGGACATTGATCACCAAGGGTATTAAGCATATCTTCGTAAATCTGCTTACCTCTTAACCCTTTTAAATACAGGTACTTGATGATGACTCGATACTCCAATTTTTCGATTTTCACAATTTCGGTGGACATATTTTTTCTTTTAATTTATTGCGTAACTCTGGTTTACTTTTTTTGACGTCAAGCTTCACACTGACACTTCTAATAAGCTATTGTTCGTTGCTATGTTAACGCAATATTTTGTTTATGCATGGAACTGGTCTAGGCTATTATTAGATATCAATACATCCTCGTATAGTATACACAAAAGATCATTCCAAACTTATGGTAATGTTATTTCTTTGACATCATCAAAATCATCTGCGCCAAACTGACAAAAGATTTCAAAGCTCATTCGTTGTATATAAAAAATTGTTTTTGTATCTGTTCCACTAGATTTTCGCGTTTAATATGATAACAATCGAATAATAGAAGATAAAAACGCACATCTGCCGATATTCCATCAGTTTTCATTGTCAAGTGCATCCCCTTGAAAACGATATAGGGCAGTGAAGTTTAACAACTGTTAATTTTTCGATTACAAAACGTCCTAATACCCTTTTAAATGAAATTCAATTGAAACTGCCTCTTCGACAAACGCTCGATTTAGTCAACAGAGAGATTGTGGGCTATTTTCAGAATTTATTGAAGTTAATGAAGCTTATCAGGTTAAATGACCCTAAAGGTATTCCAACTAATTGTGGTTTAATAGTACAACTGTACAGAAAAACTGGACGAAAAGTAAATATTCATATTTGTTTGTTGTTTCTGAATTCTTGTATTTACAAACAAATTGCATTCACCACTTTCTCATTTTATAAATCAGAAAAATGATATATGCGCCTTGAATTCCTTTGAGAGTCCTTAAATATTCCCACGGGCCCTCTTATGAAACAAACTAGGGTCCAAAAAGTCGAGCACATTCAAAATAAATCCGTCAGATACCAAAATATGTTACAAGTAAAAAATGTGTCTTGTTATGTAGAGGTGGGAAGTTTTATTTAAATAAATAAAATACTATAGACGAGGAGCTTTAGAAAAAAGACTGGAATGGAAATCAATTGGAACAAATGTAAAGCAATTTGTATATTACCAGATAGAAAGCACAAGCTGGAATCCCTAAAAGAGACGGAAGAGTGAGGAGAATTGAATAACGACAAGTTACATCCAGTTAAGACATTCATTTTTAAACCATGGACAAAATAGAGGATGATACCACAATGATCACAGCAATTCGATATGTCTTTCCAGAAAAATATGGAGAGGGGGAAGGTCCAGAAGTATTTCCATGACTTCTGACAGTGTGATGGTAGTCTGTCTCTGTATACCATAGAGCATTGTTAGGACCGTTTGCTACAAAGCTTTTAGCTCCATCATCGGTCTAACTATCGTATATTATATCTAATATATTTCTTTGGGAACTAAGCCACAAGATTTTCCCCAAATCCTACGACTTGTCCACATGGATAGTCTAGTCTTGTGGAGAAGTGTTTCCAAGTGGGTGTTCAATGAAAGTTTTTTATCTAGGATAATCCCAAAATATTTTACTTCTAATGTTACAGTTTGGTCGGGGTTGAGAGACATTCATTATTTTTGGCACCAACTGTATACATCGTCCAACGTCTTTTGGAGGATATTATATACTAATCTTCCTGATTTAGTCCTTGCCATATTGACAAGGACGTCTGATGCATATGCTTGTAGTTCTTCTTTCTCTCTTCTTTCAAGAGCACTAAGCAATTCATCCATCAAGGAGGGATAGTACCACGCCTTGTGTTCAACCCTCGAAACCCTTAAATATTGGCATTTCAAGAGAAGCAATATGCACTTTTGTTGTTCAATTTATTGTGAATAAATTGCCCTGTTAAAGGCAAATCTTATAATAGCCTCTAATAATGAGTATTGTTCTGTGCCATAGTACAATTCCTGGTCCAAAAGAAATTAATTTTTCATAAATTTCCCGAAGAAAATGAAAAAATTTTATAGGGTTAATTAGTAAATTCGCAATAACCTACCTAACCTAACATTTGCATAATTTTAATGTTCCCGTCTATAATTTTGAGTTCTCCACTCACTTGATGGGGCTCAGATTGCAGAGCGCTTGCTTGTCTAGGGACGCAGACACAGGTAATAAACAAATTAAACAATGAAATCAACATGGAAGAAACAGTAAGGTTATAAATCAATGTGGAAGAAAGTACTTCATTTGTCCGCCGCCGGTAGCGCTACAATCTTAATTGGGAACCCTAATAGATAGCTAGAACATCTATTGAGGTGAAGACTGCGTTTGAAAGAGTGCATCATGTTAAAAAATAAAGAATTGAAGAGAAAAATAATTCAAGCAAGGTATAATGCTTGTCGTAGCATATTATCTGAACTGGCAATGCAGATATTAGTTTTTGGAGAAGAGATACACATGAATTTTCAATGGTAGAGCAAGTTAAAAGATAGAAGAGATCAAACTGACTTAAAAAAAGAATTGCTCCAATACGGAACGTGAAAAAATCACTCTTTCCATCTCTATAAGGAACAAAGGGACACTATCAAGTCACACATGGTTTAAAGTACCTACTTCTGTCGTATTCAGTTGAATCTTTCTTTTTTCTTTATCGGAGTTGAACGTTTTAAACATTGCCATGCTTATACTGGACAGATTACGATAGGTTTATTGAGAACAGGGATTAGGTAAGGGGGATAGAAACACTTTTTATATTTTTATTCCTGATGGAAAATCTATATCGCGTGGAATGATATAAAAAATTACTTAGGTTTATTGGGGATTTATTTATATCGAGGGTAGGGTTTTTTTGTTTGGTAATAGAGAAAGTTTCTAGGGTGTGTTTTGTAAATAATAGTAATATGGTGATTAAAGGAATTTGCTCAAGGTGATTCAAGAGTCCTTTCTACCAACTTTCGAGTAACATGTAAGATTCCTAAAGGATAAAGTTATAATAATACTCGGTACTGAATTCACTCTTTTCAATACCACGGCTATGTACAGACCAAAAATTCCAAAATCATCCCATTCAGCTCCAGGGTTGTACAAAATAAAGCTTATCCTTAAACCTAGTTTAACTTGACAAGTTTGACGTTTGTATTTAAGCAGATGGCTGCTTAAAGCGAGTTTAGGGTTACTTAACCTCTAAAAACAAACGTTTTTTTATATATTTAGTGAAATTTTTTTGGTGCAAGTGGAAATCTTAAGCAAGACTTTGTAGAAATTTTTGATATTTTATTAGGTGGAAGACGACTCCCTCAAAATTATAGAGAGAGGCCTAACCATTTCGAGATTTGGAATGAAAATGATTTTCTGAAACGATTTAGATTTAAAAAACAAGGAGCAAGATTCATAATCAATCTTATTAGAGATCAATTAACATCTCCTACTGAACAGGAAGTTGTAATATGGATAATTATTTTAAGCATTTATTTAAAAAGGTAATATACAAACAATGTTACATTAAATACATTTAAGTTGGTGGGAAAAGCCATTCTTTCAGATATTTGAACATTTGTTATGGATTGTTACTATTTACCTGAATTTATTCCTATTAAGGGTTTACCGTTTCTAAATAGACTTTTATTACCATGATTGGTATTAGACTTTAGACCGGATAGTTTAAGGGATTACGGAAAAACCACCTACCTACCCAATAATTTTTCTCTGAGCCGAGCTTTGTTGGGCTCTCTTAAAATCTGTCAACGTTTATTAAGCTGAGTTTAGAGTTAAGGGTGGCTTATCTAAGCCTCTACTTAAGCTTTGATTGTACAACTGGCCCTCAGACCTCTTCCATTTTCAGAATCCTTAGCTTGTCCTGTCTGCATCTTAATCTTGACGATATGTACATGTTTCGTGGGTACTAAAATTAAGATTTCACCATAGAAATTTCAACTGTCAAGATACAAAAAGACGAATTTTAGAGTCATCTTCAAAAGCGCCAAAACCCTGGAAAAATCATTTATTCTCCACATGGCCAAATTTCTTTTTAGCAACTTTTGCAGATTATTAAAAAGTTCATCGAAAAAAATATAAAAGAACGATACAAAATATAAGATGTCGTCTTTTCAGTCGATGTCACTTCCATTACAAACCCCCCAGTTACAAACTTCACGCCTATTGACTTTCTTATCAACATTCTATGAATTTAATAACTTTTGGATGTTCGGAACGAATCAATTTTAGAGCAGTCGACTATAAACACTGTTTAAATCGAATTAGAAGCTTTGGACGTTACGGAGAATACGTGAAAATTCTGGTTTTACTACTACAGGGGTTATAAAATGACATAAAATTATAGGAATAAATTGGGATCTTAGTGATGGTGTTTTATTTTATTAGCCGGTTTTCTCTGAAGATTTAAAAAATATCTGCTAGTGGGGGTAATAATTCATAGTCTTTCTTATCCTTGACAACATATGGAACGAAGTATTTTTTGAGAAGTGAGAAAAGTGGCTAATTTTGACGAAAAAGCGATGCTTTTTTTAAAAACAAGTACACAGTCCAAAATAAATGTTAATTAGTAACCCTTAATATTTCCATAATTATCAAATAAAATCTCCCCCCAAAAAAAACATCAAATTTCTATAATTTAATCCTGCAGATGCAAATGTTATTTGTGAAATTATTCTAAATCAATTTACTGAACTGTCTAATGCCTTTTGTTTTTAATGAATACACCTTTTAATAGGCAGTATATACCATCAGTATGACATAGCACTATTAATCTTCCAACACCAGAAAAATGTATTTTAATTAAATAAAAATTGAACACACGAATATAAAAGAAACATCTGTCTTGTCACTTCTAATATTCGAATTATCAAAACGGCTTTGTCATTGGGTGGAGTTAATGTAGAAGAGGAACATTTTTAAGGGGTCAAAATTACCTTCATGTGGACACAGGCTGGGGTATCAAATATGTCCCAGTATAGAACTATTTTTCAATATTAACATTTCTCAGTAAAGGAATAAAAATTTTCTATTTTATAGAAAATGTCTAAATTTTCTACATTTGAGAAGTTTTCTTCTAGAGCTTTTTTAGAATTCTAAAAATCCTCCAGGCAGACGAAGACAAGAAAATATTAAAGCATTTTTTTGCATCTGCATTGTTTTGGTGAGATCATAGCGAATATTTGAAAACAAAAACAGAAATTTTAATGGGTGAATGTCAAAAAAGAAACGGCAGAACTATCAATTCACAAAAAAAAGTCTAATTTACATTTTCAGTTAAAGAAAGCATCTCCTACTCTTTCTGAAAAGCATTGTCTAAGTATTTAAAGACAAAAAAGATGCAATATGTAAATTTAATATTGCAAAGTCCGTAATGTTGTTGATTTTTATTTATTTCATGTGAAACTTCCACTTTTATACGGTTAAACGATACAAGTACAAATCAGATCTCTTTGAGCTCCTCTAAATATTTATACCACTGCAGTTCATCTTTAATCGTGTTTTAAGGTTAATTTAAATTTTTAGTTTAATTCAATAAAAATCCTACCAATCCCCCTTCGTCTACGACCCAGTTTAATTACCCTATTTATAGAATAGCTCGTCACGGTACAATATGGTTTTTGCTTTTATTCTTTAATGAAGTGTATAGATCCTGTATGTCTGTATAGGTACCTTCTATTTTTTATACCTACTTCCTCGATTTTATCTATAATTGATCAACCGGATGCATTAGGGGCATTCAAACTGCATTTGACACAATGAACAATCAATTTATAGTGCACGATTTTTCTATAGAATAAAGAATTCTTTTGTAGCGGTTTTATTTAAAATTTAAAGTAAAAAGTAACTTTTTTTATCAAAGTCCACACACTCTAATTCACTTTGTTAAAAAATAATTCCTGGAATGAAAAATGAAAATTTGTAAACGTGTTCACAACCCGGCGATTCATCCCCCAACCCCTCTCGGTTCTCGCTTAGATAAGAACTTAGAGCAGCATGATCGGCGAGTCGCCAACGGTCCGCCGTCAATCACGGAATCAGTGGACATGAGCAGCAGCGGAGTGTATTTTCAAACAATGATAGTTCAAAAAATAACCGTCTGGATAAAATTGAACTGAATCCAACCTTTTTAAAAAGAACATAAATAACATCAACAATTTGTTAATTTGTCGTTTGCATCGTATTTAACTCATTTTAAATCCAGTTTTTGTTGAAGTAGGTTAACGTTCATGAGTAGAAAATGAAACAACTAGAAAATTTCAATAAATCTTTCAATTGACTCGTTACCGGTAGACGCTCTTCTAATTAGGATAAGATAAATAAAATGTTATGGCTATTTCTATAAACAGTACTAACTGTAAATCATTTTATTCCATACTTGCAACCATTAAAAATAATTAGCCCAACGAAATCATTAATTTTCATTAGTGTTAGTTTGGGATTTTTTAGATTTGATGAAAGTTCCGCTTTGTAACTACCTTCCGGCTAAGATTTCACCTTAACTTGAACATATTTACTGTTTAAATAGTTTGAAATTTAAAGAGATTTACCGCGATTACAAATAGAATGTATAAAAGCCTTCAGGCTCTAATAAGACAGACAATATTTGCGGAAAAGTGTGTTGAAATTACAGTGGAATTTTAAAAGTTCCTTCTTGTACAAAGCAAATGGCATAAAAAGAGGTGGTTCAACAATATTCAAGCAATACCATGAAAAACCGAAAAGATATTTTGAATAATTTCTTAAAACGTTTGCATACTAAAAAAAATCTTTTACAATTTTTTTACGTACGCCTATGTTTATTCAAAATCAACTAGGCCAAATATCTTCTCCGTAATCATGATATTCTCTACAGACGTTGAGCAACATTAAATTGATAATATACCTAAAAAGGATTCATTTATTACATAGTTACCAATTTAATTTCTTCATAATGCAGAACCACATAATTTTAAAAATTCAAGCACGAAAGTCATTTTATTCATGCCATATTTTTCATTCTCGTTTAATTATATAAATTATTGTTAAAAGTTTTTTTAGACTCTACCAGGTATTTCTAGAGTCTAGATTCTTCCAAAAAACAAATTTAAAAAATATTCCTTCCCTGAAAACCGCACCCTATAAAACCAAATTTTATATATTGTTGTGGTAGTTAGAAAGGATATAAAAAAGGAATTTAGATACTAAAAAGGATATTTACATTTTTATTACATCATTCTATGCCGCATTTTTTAAAATTTATTTACTGAATTTAAAAATTTTAACGACTAAGATCGCCCTAACCCGTTTATCCGGAAAGAATGGATAATTCAAGTCACTCTGGAGCTTTTCATTTCCAGAAATTGAGTGACAACAACTGGAAGTTCGACAAAAACGTGAAAGGAATGTTGAGTTAATTCATTATTTCATATTATTTTAAAAAAGGACACTGGGACGAGTTTACTATTAGTAATAAGAGGTGAAATACCTTGGTATTACCCTCGACAGGAAACTAACATGGAACTCTCACCTACACAGCAGAGCAAAAAGAGCATATCTGGTCACCCCGTGTGGTCACCTGGATCTACACTGCAATAATAAGACCCATGTTAACGTATGGAGCAATTGCATGGGGACCGAAGGTTCTACAAGCAACGGCCATCCAAAAATTATATCAAATACAGCGAATGGCTTGCTTAAACATCACAGGAGCCATGAGAACAACACCAACCGCAGCAATGGAACTAATTACTGGTCTGACCCCTCTGGACCTGTACGTCAAGGAGGTTGCGTTAATGGCCATGGTACGATTGCGCACGGCTGGTGTAAACCCCGAAGTAGGAGTGGGCCAATTGACGTTGAGCCTGTGGCAGGAAGCGCTCACTGCGCTACCTCTGCTGCAGGCAACCAATGATGCAATTGAACCCAGGTTTTTGTTTAACAAACCCTACAAAATTCAAATAAAACAGAACACAGAGCCAGGTGCTGCAAATGCAATACGCATATATACAGATGGTTCAAAAATGAAAGCAGGCTCAGGATGTGGAGTTTACTCAAGAGCACTAAGCCTAAAGATGAAGTGGGGAATGGGAAACAATACCAGCGTAGTTCAAACAGAACTGGCTGGTATCTCAATTGCCACAAAAGAACTAACCAGAAGAGGAATTTCTGGCAAAAACATAATAATCTGCACTGATAGTAGACAAGCCCTATTAGCCTTAAACAGACAACGTGTTATATCGAGGCTAGTACTAGAGTGCCACCAAGATTTAGCTGACGCCTCGGCAGATAACAATATTATCCTGAGGTGGGTTAAAGGGCACGACAGGAGTAAAGGAAATCGCATTGCTGATTCTTTAGCCAGGGAAGCCGCTGGACTAAAAATTCTAGGACCCAGTGACACCTACGGCCTAACGACTTCGACAATTGCGGAACTAGCCAAACGCTACACCCATACTCAATCCCTTAAGAGATGGGATGGAATCAAAGGATGCAGTCTTGCCAAGATCACCCTGGGCGACCCTGGGAAGCTGGAGCCGAAGAAATATTTGGCGATGACCAGGAGAAACCTACGTTTAACAGTAGGATTTCTGACTGGTCACTGTCAACTAGGGAAACACCTCCATACTATGGGGCTAGTGGACACACCTCTATGCAGGATGTGTGAACAGGAAGATGAAACTGTCAGGCATGTCTTATGCGAGTGTCCGGAGTTATCGTCAATAAGAGAGTGTGTGTTTGGTGAGTCTTGGCCTACACCTGCCGATATAAAGGAGATGTCTCCTAGTGACCTGTCCACCTTCCTGAGAAGGACAGGATGGACAATGACCTAGGAAGACAACTCCTCGGGAGGATGTACAATGGGTCACATGTGGCCTAAGTGCTGTGAGCCTACACTCACCCTCCCTACTCTACAGATACAGAAGAGATGTGTGATTCCTTATATCAAAATAATTCTTCAAGAAATTTTGAGTTTTCTAAAAAAACAGCTACTAACTAAAATTTTCTATGCCTGAAATACGAAATACGATACAGAAAAAACGAAAAAAAACCGTCCAAATACCGAAAGAAGCCTACACAACAAAATTAGGAACCGGGTATTTAAAGTATACAATAACAACTCGGAGACATTTAATCCTTTTTACCGAAGCCTTATTTTTAATTACACACAGGAAAGTTTATCATGGGTGTTGGTGATTGAAGATAAAACGAAAAAAAAATGTCGCGGAACACTGGTATCAAGAGGTACGTGAGCTGTAATGGAAACCTACAGAATAATAATAAGCATCGAAATTCAGGTTGTATTAACTACCCCCATTAACCTAGCAGAACCATTTCGGAAATTTGAATTTTTGATTATGCCATAATTTGTCGCTAATTTATCGCTAATTTATTACCATAATTAAAAATTTGTCGCTCGTCGTTTTTTAAAAAAAACCCATGGTTCTGCTAGGTTGATATTAAGCTAGCAGAACCACTTTTTACCTAATCAACTTTCGAAAAAACTAATACCACCATAATTTGTCGCTAATTTATCGCTTTTTCATTACCGTAATTAAAAATTTGTCGCCCTTCGTTTTAAAAAAAAAACCCATGGTTCTGTTAGTTTGATATTAAGCTAGCAGAACCATTTTTTATCTATCAATTTTTAGAAAGAACTGATATTACCATAATTTGTCGCTAATTTATCGCTCTTTTATTACCATAATAAAAAATTTTTCGCTCTTCGTTTTTTTAAAAAAGTCCAAGAATTTGATAGGGTATACGAGTTTACATCTGCCGATGAACTTCATATTCACCTTTTGGACAAAAACCATAAATTGCTGCTAATTTATCATCATAATTAGAAATTGGTCGTACGTTGTTTTTTTAATCCATAACTTTATTCATCATAATATGACGAATTACTTTGTACGAACATTTACTACTATAATTCATAGCTAATTTAATTTGTTAGATTTAGGGTAATAAAAGGTAGGTGTAAATTAGATTTTTTATCTACAACTGTCATACGATTTGATACTATTTTCAGTGGCATAATGACGTGTATTACCGCACTAGTACGGTTTTGAATACATTACCGCACTAGTGCGATAACTCTCAAATTTATATTGAAAGACAATAGATTGAATTTAGCACATATACCTACCAAACTCCGAACTTAATATTTTGAAACATTTATAATTTTTTTAATAAATGTATCCTGCAGCTGCTTTTGTTTTTACCTTGTGATTCCAAAAAATACACGGTGTCTAATTTAAAGATAAACGTTTTAGTGGACCCATTATTCTTGTGGCTAATTAGTATATTTAATTGAATTTGTGATAAAAAACCGCACTTGTGGTTTTTTCACTTATGCATTTGTTACCATGATAAATAATTTGACAACCTAAAAACGCTCCACCTTCGGTGTCGCGTTTTTAATATAGTTGACAGTTGTTCTCGTCCAATTGCTAGGAAACAGTTTCTCATTAAACAATCCAAATTTACCCGATAAAATACAAACCTCTTGTGCAATTATAAGTGACAATTCAACTCATGTATAAAAAATCGCATATGCCACAGTGCAATTGTCACTTTGACAGCGGCAAAAGTTAGCTTAAACTTTTACAGCGATAAGTGCACTTGTGGTATTTTCATTTATGCATTTGTTCTTCAATTATCGCAGTGCTGTCAACAACTTATTGAATTTTTAAACACTAACAATGAGTCGATTGATTAAATAGGCATGATGACTGATTTTGAGAAACTGCTCCACGATGTTTTCACGTATATACTTTATCTACAATTAATGTTATTTCTGTAAGAAAAAATGTTTTCAAAGGAAAAATTCAACTTTTAAAAACACATTTTAAATTATGCGCCAAAACTCTAGAATAGTAATGGCGTCTGTCTATGACATCATCAATTCGTAACAGTGTCAACTGTCGATAGGTTATCTATGATCTGTGTCATGTAGTAAAATCGTCAAAGTCAAACTTCAAACACTTGACAGCTTGCAGGTTAAAAGTTTATTTTGATATATAAACATAATTTCAAAAACCGTGTTTTGTGGTAATAAAAAACAGAGATACTTAATAGTTTATAACGAGAAAATATCACATGAACCAAGCAAAGCCAACAGCAACAAAGGAAATACAAAACCATAGATAATATAAAGACGACAAAACAGATGTTCGGATTTGGTTCGGGTCGGATCATAGATATTTGCGAAAATATGACGTCACTCTCTTCTGATTGGTGTTTGAGATAAGATGGCGGATGGTTAAATTTTGTGCTTATATTTTTACTAAAATAAATGTAATCACACATGAAAATGAAAAATAAGTGATTTCTGTAGAATCTCTGTATCTTAAATAATTATATCAAATCAATATTTTAGTGATTCTTAGTGACTGTCATCATGCCTATTGTCCTGCCGAATTACACTCGATTTTGGGAGCCGTTCAGATGCCGGGAGCACTGCAGCCTATTGGCTTATTGTACTCTGCTCCCACATTTAGTCCACCCATCCAGTTATCCCCGTACCTTCGACACTAAATGTTTGTATTGATATCGGGTAAATTTGTGTTGTTCAACTTCTGTTTCCTTTAGCAATTTGACTCAAAAAACTGTCAACCTAAAAACGCTCCACCTTCGGTGTCGCGTTTTTAATACTTAACAGTTTTTCTCGTCTAATTGCTAGGCAACAGTTTCTCATTGAACAATCCAAATTTACCCGATAAAATACAAACCTCTTGTGCAATTATATAGTCAGATGCACTCTTATCGTGCGGGTCATACGATTCAACAAAGACATACTCACAGTTTTTGTTTTCTTTTATTGCGTTTAATTATAACTTCCAAATGAAATCCGTTAGATAAATAAGACAGACTTATGCAATTTTGACGGGAAAAAGAAGGATATGTATTTGGTTTTCAGCGATTCTAAAAAGTCTTTCACCAGCAGAGTTTTTATTTAAATATGTCGGTTTTGTCACTTTGACAATTCAAAATGACAATATGAATAATAAGTAGCAATTTTCAGTTTTTTTGTACTTAGTTCGATGGATTATTTCGAAAATGAAAGAAGTGGAAATTCGTCAATCTGCAGTGTACTCTCACATTTTGGTAACCTCTGTGTTTTCTGATTTGATACATATGGTTAGTGACCTTTGAACCCGCACGTTAAGAGTGCCTTTGACTATAAGTGATAATTCTGCTTCCTCATCGATAATACCTTGTTTACATTGAAACGTCAAAATTTTACTTTGAATTTGTCATTTTGACAGCTAAAAGTGCTTTGAAGTTTATTGAAAAATGAATAGAAACCGATTCAGTGTCATTACCCAAGAGAATATTGAACATTCAGGTAATACAAAATTAACAGGCAAGTTATGGTTTTTGTCCAAATAAAAAGGTGAATATCAAGTTCATCGGCAGATGTAAACTCGTATACCCTATCAAATTCTTGGACTTTTTTAAAAAAACGAAGAGCGAAAAATTTTTTATTATGGTAATAAAAGAGCGATAAATTAGCGACAAATTATGGTAATATCAGTTCTTTCTAAAAATTGATAGATAAAACATGGTTCTGCTAGCTTAATATCAAACTAACAGAACCATGGGTTTTTTTTTAAAACGAAGGGCGACAAATTTTCAATTACGGTAATGAAAAAGCGATAAATTAGCGACAAATTATGGTGGTATTAGTTTTTTCGAAAGTTGATTAGGTAAAAAGTGGTTCTGCTAGCTTAATATCAACCTAGCAGAACCATGGGTTTTTTTTAAAAAACGACGAGCGACAAATTTTTAATTATGGTAATAAATTAGCGATAAATTAGCGACAAATTATGGCATAATCAAAAATTCAAATTTCCGAAATGGTTCTGCTAGGTTAATGGGGGTGTATTAACTTACTATCTTGATTAAAATCCAGAACCGCACCAACAATTTTGGAATTTTTCGAAAATAAAAGTTTTGTGTGGCATATCAAAGGAGAGGGCTTGTTGGGAGAATATATTTTTTTATAATTTTAAAATTAATATTTAGGAAAAAGGCTGAAATTGAGCATGTCTTCCTTTATTTCCGAAACCAGTGGGCTAACATTTAGAAAAATTCTTCTAGATTACGTATTCATGCGTATAATAAAAATTTCATTTAGTAGTGCCAAAACGAGTGAAGTTATGTTTACGATTCAATGTAAATATAGTCGTACCAATCATCTTTGTCCGTATTTTTAAAGCTATAACTACCCGAGGGTGATATTTGACAGAAATTCAAATTTTTTAACGGTTTTTGTCCTATTCTATAAAAAAGATATATAGGCCAGTCGGTAGGGGAAATTTTAGACCAAAAGTACAAGTAATTAGCAATACGGCTGATTTTTTTTTATGAGTACCTTAAAGTATGTAGATTAATATAAAAAAAGTTTACCAGTCTATCGATTTTCCAAATTAAAAAAAAAATAAAAAAACTTTTTTTTTCGAAATTCTTTAATATTTCGCGCTGGGAGGAAGGTAGAGAAAAATAAAAAACACCACCATGTAGGGGGAGTGTTTTAAAATAAATAAAAGGTAATAAATTAATTTTTACATATATTTATTGGAGAAAGGTATGCAAAAAATTATATCTTAAAATTATAAATTAATCATCATTCATTTATAAAATACTTTATACCTGAATACTTTTATACCTTTTCACTATATAGATTCTGTTCGTTGAATATTCATCTTTATATTACAGGAGTATCAAATTTTATTTTGAAAAAATAAAGAAGGTTTCTACCCGAATCTATAAAAATTGTTATTTTCGCTTATAATACAAAAAATCATTGAATCCAAAAATGTATGTAAATTAATTAATTTTGTGATTATATATTCTTGATCTTAGAAGTTTCCCCAACATTTCTAGGCAAACCCCATTAAAATTACTTTAGTTTTATTAAAGTTACAGTACTTAATATATATATTTTCTTGTAAATTCAAGATTCCTAAAATTTACAAGATAATGAAAAGTGTTGTATTTCGTAATTAGGAAAAATTAATTTTCCGTAAAATTTATTTATGGAAGAGACCTCCTAAATAACAGTTTCCATCGTTCGAAAAATTGTTTCAATTCCTCCTTATTATATAATATAATTTTTATTGAGATACTTGGTTTTAGATTAGAATATATATATTTATATGAGTAATTTGCTAAGTGATTATCCGCTATGACAAAAAAATGCCATCTTAAAGCTGACACTTTCCTCTTCAAAACGCCCTATTACAATTATTTATAATATGTTACATTATAAATGTACAATAGTTTATAATGTACTCCGCCGTGCTTCAGAAAACAGGTTTTCTGCCGTGTGACAGAGTCGCGCGGATGCAGAATACATACTTAGTTTACCGAATTTTTCCGGACAAACCATAGCTCGGTCGAAAAAAATGCAGGAGATCTTTTTTATTGCAAACCACTTCCCCTACACGGTGGTGTTTTTTATTTTTCTCTACCTTCCTCCCAGCGCGAAATATTAAAGAATTTCGAAAAAAAAAGTTTTTTGATTTTTTTTTTAATTTGGGAAATCGATAGACTGGTAAACTTTTTTTTATATTAATCTACATACTTTAACGTACTTATAAAAAAAAATCAGCCGTATTGCTAATTACTTGTAGTTGTGACCCCTATCGATTGGCCTAATATTCCATAATACCGGACCTGTCCAGTCGGAGATTGTTAAGTCTATAGAATGAAAATTTCGTTGCGTAAAATTAGCATAAGAATTTAATAAATGTAAATTCGACATGTGGAGCAATTTTAAAATATTTTCGTGTGCAGTAATTTAATTTTAATTAACATATCACACGCTATAATACTAAAAGAATAAGCATATTTTTTAATACCATTTCAAAAAATTGCTTTATTTGATGAAATTTTGGTATATTGGAGACCTACTGACCAAAAAGTGTTATGGGCTCAGAGATACAATGGCTGGTGTGGGGTATTTTCATAAAAGTGCGAATAAATCAACAATAGTCGTTTGTGGGATTTCCATACACATGTTTACAGAATAATTCCATTAGAGTTATGCCGGGTTGCAAGAAGGCTTATTAAAAATGATGAATGATTAACGGCTAATCAATGAAATAATAACTCGTTAATTCTTCAAATGAATCACCATTTACACATCAAAATGAAACGGATAGGTACCTGCAATGATGAATAATTAATCGACCATTATTTTTTGGTACAATCAGGTTCCCATTGATGGTTCATCATTTTTGAATCAACCATCAAATGATGAGAGATTTGATTAGCGTTCTTGCAGCCGGGCATTAGTGACCTATCTAGTGATTCACGTCATAGATATCAATAGAAAAAAGAAGAAGAGATTAAAACAGCCAGATAAATCCGATGACGCAAAATATCTACTTCACCAAACATTCATCAACACCTATGTATGTATGTATTTTGGGGTAACATTCACTGAGACCTAAAAGATCTATAGTGCCCCCTTACTTCTACTTAGTTTCTGAGTAGAGTCTCAGATACTAGTAGGTCCTTTAGTCCTATTTCCCGGAGGAATTTTAGGATATCTGCAGGCCTCAACTTAGGTAACTGTCCCTCTTCTATCCAGTAGTCTCCCAGGTACTGTGCCCTAGGATTCTGAAATACTGTGCAGTTCTCAAGTATGTGGATGGAGGTTTCTTCTTCCATTCCACAAAATCTACAATCTTCTTCCTCCACTATTTTGAGCTTTTTAAGGTGCCCATTCAGGCGACAATGTCCCGTTAGGATTCCTGTTAAAACTGTTAGTGCAGTTTTGCTTTGACTTATGCATTCATTTGATCTCAACAGGTTGTAGTCACCCAGAAGAATATTTGATTGTCTAAGCCCTACTAGATCTTTCCAATTGTCAGATCTTCTCTTTTCTTCGGCTTTACCTATTTCTTACAATATTACATTGCAGCTGATTCCGCAAAAGAGTTCCGGCCCCCAAAAGGGTATTTCAGTCCCCCTCTTCGCTAGTTCATCTGCTATTTCGTTTCCTTCTATTCCAGTGTATCCTGGAATCCACAGTAAGGTGACTATATTGTTCTCGCCTAGTTCATTAAGTTTGCCTAGGCATTCCCACACCATTTTGGAACTGATTACACAAGAACTCAGCGCTTTAATGGCTGCTTGACTATCAGACATTATGATAATCCTTTGCCTTCTATATCCTTTGTCAATATTAAACTGGGCACACTTTCTTATTGCGTGAATTTCCGCTTGAAAGATACTTGGGGTTTTTCCCAAGCTTTCAGAGTGTTTGGTTCCTGGCCCGTACACTCCTATCCCAGTTCCTTCTATTGCTTTTGAGTCGTCTGTGTACCATTGAATGGCATTCTTTCCAAGTCTGGTAATGGTATTTGGATCCCATTCCTTCTTGTTGCTTAGTTCCGTAACGAATTTCTTTGAAAAATTACACTTTTTTATCATACCATCTTGTGGCATGTCCCAGGTTGTCCGATTTCTAAGAAGTGAAGAGGTGGTTTTTTTTAATGATTCCCTCTCTACTTAGTCTGTATCTTGTTCTTTCTGCAACACTCTCCACCACCATATGTAATGGTGTGAGGTTGAGAATCACTTCCATTGCTGCCGTTGGGCATGTACTCATTGCTCCTGTTAGGCATATACAGGCTAGTCTTTGAATTTTGGAGAGGTTTTCTCTCGTCGTCAAGAGGCTAGTTCTACTACTCCACGCAATGGCTCCATAAGTGATGATTGGTCTCTCACTATGGCAGTGTACATCCAGCTCAGGATTTTTGGGTTACAACCCCAGTTTCTCCCTGCCAGATTCCTGCACACCATTAGTGCCATTTTTGCTTTGTATGTAATCTCCTTTTCGTGTTTGTTCCACTGGAGTTTGCTGTCTAGAGTCAAACCTAGATACTGGACTTCTTGTCTCCATTCAACGTCGTTCCCATCAAGTTTAATGGTTTTGAGGTTGAGTTTTCTTTTCTTAGTGAAGGCTATCAAGATGGTTTTCGTGGGGTTGATTCATCAACACCTAACGAAATAATTATCAATATCTTAGAATTTTCATAATGTTTTCATTAAATAGTGGAACTGATCAGAAGCAATTTCATTTATAACAGTAATATGAGTAGATTCCACAAATTAAGGATCCAAACAGTAAATTCAATTTAATTAAATAATTTGCATAGTAATATCAGTGAGAGTTTGCTGTTATGTAGGTTTGGAAGATAAACGATTATAGATAATAACGTATAATGATTTAGTAATGCACTTTCCAATTGGTAATATAGACATCCAACAAATTGAGTTTTCGTTTTTATCGTCTAACAAATATTCAACAAAACTCTACAAAAAATTAAAGTGCCATTTTAGCTGTTTCTAATCTAGCTAGCTCAAAACCGTTTAAACCCTCCTCTGTTGCATGCCATGTTTTTGTTCCTTCTATAGAACACCCGTATTGACGATACATGATAAAAACTAGAAGGATATTTTAGAAATATTTGGAGATACTAGGTACTAAAAGGACTATAGAATCAATGAAAATTCAAACTAAAAACTTCTTTCTATGAAACGTATCTTCTTGAAAACCATACAGATTTCTGACAAAAAACAAAGGAAGTCCCTAGTGACTCATACATAATAGAAAATGCTTTAGAGACTCCTTTGTCTTTTCGACTAGAGGTATCGATACCATTTACTTTTTCGATCGTAATTCTTTTCATGATGAAAACAAACGTCCTCTTGGTCCTCGAACACGAGCCCTTTCGTTGTAAATCACTGTAGACAGTTATATACATACCGGAAGTTACACGGTAACATGCCCTTTTACACTTCCGCTTCGGAGTTATATTCTGGAAAATTATTCATGTTCAATTTCTACTTCAACAGTTTTTAATTTGAATAGACTTTTTATCAAATTAACGTTATAAAATACTGAAATATAGGAACACCCTATATATTTTGAACTTATGCTAAAGCCTCGTATTGAAATTGAAGATGTGTACTGGGTGGACCAATAAGCAGGCTGTAAGTTTCTATGGCTAATTATACTAGTTCTTCGAAACAGTTAATGTTGAAGCAGATCTCAATATCAGTCTTCTCGTGGTTAAACATTTTTCAGTTCAAGCACGACGCAAAACTTGAAGTCGTCATTCATTTTGACGTTTTATGAGGCACCCCGATGGAAATGTACATTGCTAATCTTACAAACTCAGTATGACTCTGATCTGATAGTGTTCTCATAATCATCACCGGAACGACCATTAATATTGCTGAAGATAAATCATGATATAATCGATTGTCACTGCCCTAATCGATTTGTAGTACAAGCGATGGATTGAAAAAACTGTTTAAAAATCTCAGAATAAGTGTATTGAAATATTGTAAATTAGCTACAATTTTAGAAAAATGTATACAATATATAGAAATATTAAACAGAAATGCCGTAATAAGGATTAAGATGAAGAATATTTATATTTCGCGATTTACATTGCTCTCTGCTATCTCCCTTAATTCTTGAAAATATCGACTCAAAATTCATATCTATATGAATTCGATGGAGGAGACTAGAACGTTCTATCTCTCCAATTAATTCAGTTATGAATACATGAAGTTTCAGAAAATGGATTTTCTAATATTTTCACTACTTTCACATTTATTATTCATAAGACGGAAACCCTTCAAGTTATGCTTTTGAAAAATTGTTTCCCATTCGACTAATCTTTTGCAAATACTCTCCTGAAATTTCAGTTCCAAATGCATAGTTTTGTGGTATTTACAAGAATTTTTATGTTGAAAATATGTTTTTTCGAAATTTTCATTACACTATTTGAATGCGAGAGAAGGATTTTATCAAAAAACTGACTGTGGCATTCATTTTCCCGTATCAAAAAACCCCCAGTTACCAATTTTAAGCCAATTTCGTGTCACAAAGTGTTTTTTTTTAGGAAATTTTGAAGCAAGGGAAATATTTCGCGATTTAAATTGCTCTCTGCTATCTCCGTTAATGCTTGGAAATAACGGCTCACAATTCATATATATATATATGTAAAATGTTCCCCTGAATTCGATGGAGGCTAGAACGTTCTATCTCTCCAAATAGTTGAGTTATGGATACATGAAGTCTCAGAAAGGAAATTTTGAAGCAAGGGGTATGAAGAGATGTACTTAGCGGCCCTAATTACTTTAACAAAAACACCAGGCACGCATAACCGACAAATAGGTTCATCCCTGTATTTGTAGAGGGAAGAACTTCGATATCTAAGGGCAATATGTGAAAGCAAGTCAGTATTCGAACCCTTGTCGATCCATCAGAATTTTGTGCCTTTGATCTGGGTACAACCAGTTGGATTGCTGCTAAAAATAAAATTTATTTGAAAGTAGTTTTCACTTGTCTAGCCGTAAAAAATGTTTTTCTGTGGTGTCTGTTGTTACACATCATGTCATTCACAAAGCGAATCGTCCCAATTACTCTTAACTTTTTGAAACAGTCTCTTGGTTTTTGCTCCTTTTTATACATAAGTTTTATTTTGTTAATTTCCTTATTTCCTTACTATTATCTCGATAAAACAGTTAATCTACTTTAATATTAAGTAATTTAATACATTTTGTAATCCAAACTGTTAAAACAAAGGAAACGCTCAAAGCCAGATTCCTTCTTCTTTTTTGCTGCCATAAAAACCGAGAAATTCCCTTTCAGGTAATCCCCCTCAGCTCAATTACGACTTCCTAATGCCATTTTATCGTAATTACAGCTAAGGCGAGAGAGACAAAGTGGAAACTGGCGGCACACGAGGGAACTGTTGTTTATCAAACTGATTACACCTCGATTATATTACACTTAATTGTTAGCTTCGAAAACAAACCTGGTGGGATCGAGCTGGAGTTGATTTGTATTACAAAAAGGGAATATTATTTGTTTAATATAAAAAAAAATGGTAAATCAGTAGCGCACTCAAGGCAGAAATAGAAAAGATCAAAAGAGAAGAAGTCTGTTAATACACTGACTTCATTTCTTTATTTCTTTATACGTTACTGTACGTACTATACCTATGGTAACAGTCACGTGATGGTAAACCTCCACCGTTTCTACTGTAGATACTTCATAAAAACATAGTACAGGGGAGATGTAAAAATAAAATAATAATATCCAACTCTAACTGATAAAACGAAACCCTTATTTAGCAGCTTCAGCTATAAGTGCTTCTTCAAAACGAGAAAGGTAATGAATATTAACCTTTTGTTTCTCGATTTATAATTGAGGACTGCGTATTTCTTTGTAATATGGAACAAAGGGCTTTGTATTATTTGAGAAGTGGATTTTAACAAATTAAAATGAACATAGATTAGAATATATCACTAGATACTTTTATTATATTAAATCCCTTAAAAATCCACACGAAACGCTTGTAAAACCGGGAATTTCTTTTCTCCCTATAGATTCTGTCATAGAAGACAGCTGCGTGATGTCTAACATTATAGCCTTTTACCCTCTCTTATTTAATATTCATTCTATTTTGTATGCAAAGCTTTTTAACGCTTCTCACACTTTATAACACCTTGATGATGACAATATCGAAGATGTTAGTTTGAGGAAGGAAACGGTGATAATCACTATAAAAAAAGGAAAATGGAGCTAAAGAGCTTTCAGGTACTGTTTTTAGTGGAATATTTGGAAGGGCGGCTGTAGTTTACTGTACAGAACAAATTGTCTGACGCCAAAAATGCAAATACTGATTCATATAAAAATTGTATATTTAGTTTTTTTATAGTTTCGTTTTATATTGAGTTGTTATTCTGATTATATCAGACGTTAATGATATCTCGCAACTTTTCAAGCCGCCTGACAGCCACTTGGCGTTTCGAATCAGATCGCAAATGAAAAAACAAAAAAAAATACCAAGGATGTACTCATCGATGCTTCAGCCCAGCACGAACGTCCTTTTCAATGGGCTAACAAAGATCAAAGATTATTTACTGAAGTATCACAAGGATTTAAGTGGAATTCCTATTTATACAAGGTGACTTCTAGCTAGTTTTGAGGCTCTTATTGGGAATATCAAATGACCATTATAATATGTCTACTATTATGCTGGACGAAATGTAAATTTTAACTGATTAATTGAAATCAGAATAAAATCAGAACTATTAGCCTTCGAAAACCAGTTCCAACTTGTAAATTGGAGAGCATTGGGGTGTCTCGGATTGGGTTCTGGTATTATTCAATTATCTCTGTCAGCACATGCTTACCTTGGGCGGATGTAATTTGGGCGCTAAAGGATTAATGCATTTTTTACAACATGTAAACTAGGCGCAAAGACCGAAGGGTCATTTTAATCCTACGTGTATATTGGGCGCTAACCGACTGAAGTACGTGATTTATGAAATACCGTTATTGATTAAATCACCGACATTTATAATAAGATATATTTTTGTAAAGTAAATTATAATAATTTTCAATAATAACCCAACCAAACCTACCCCTACCAAACCACCTTCGTATTTTATTAAGATAAGAGTTATTTTATGACTCGACCTACCTGCACTTCTTAGCGGCGAAAATACATGTCGGATATCTATCCTTCTTGGTCAGACAGGTAAAGAACGATGGTTAGCGCCTAAATTACACCCTCCGCTTACCTTATTCGAGTCAGTTGGATAATAAATCGTCGTCCTCTCGATTAAAACTTTTAAGTTGCTAACGAATTACTTTGACTTTTGTTTAATAATAATTTTATATAATCAATATTGTTAAAGGGGTTCGTAACTATTGATTTCCCATAGGAGTCTCAATACCAGTTAGTTGTTTCTCATGACTCGCCCTGTATATAAACTATTTATTCTTTGTTTCTTATGAGTTTATTGTATATATTTTATTTTTTATTGGAGAAAATAATATTTTTGATCAAAACAAAACTAGATCTGTTAAAATATTTAAAAAAAAATGTATTAGCCAAAATATTTTCTTCCTCTTCTTTTAATAGAACTTTTTGACCAATTTAAAATTGTTTTTACCCCGAAATTGATCCAAGGACACTGAAACCAGACCTCCACAGTAAAGGAGTCGAATTTCACAGTTTATACAAAGTACAAACAACAAATTAAAATATTCTGTGTATGTTATAATTTTCAAATCTAATATCAAAAGCTTTGAGCTTTGACTGTTTCAAAAATGATATCGAGTTCCACGATCAAAACCCTTTAATTTTTTTTATAGTGTACGTCAATGTATAAATACAACGAGGTTGTTAGTAATAATGTTAGTGAAGTTATACATCGAAACGTCATAACTTATATGTATAGTGAAGTCAACGAGCGTTAAATCCAATTAACTCACGGTTATCGTTATGTATGTGTATACTTTTAGAGTCCAGGAGGATTATGTTAAGAAGACTTAAGAATTTTTTTTACATATAATATATTTTAATTGTGATGGATGGATGGTGTATATTTATTTTTGTTATAAAGATTAGTGAGTGGCATTTTTTTTAAACATTCTAGTGTAGAGTAATTAAAGAAACTGATTCCGTGCAACGAAAATACAAATATTATTTTCATATATCTCCAATTTAATGCAGTTTTGGTAATATATATACATTTTTTTAAAGGTTTCTTCCTACTTCTTCTCGAAAATGATAAATTACAGGGTGTACCTTCTTTAATAACAGATAACTTGAATAATAAACCAAAAAGGTTGATAAGGGGCTGTCCATAAATCACGTAGCCAACTTTTGGGGGGGGGGTTGATCTAAGACTACGCTGGGTCACGTTGGGAGGGTCATAAACCGTGGTACGTAGCTTTTTTTATTTTGAAACTAAACGTAAAAAAGTACTAAAAAACCAGACAGTGAATTTTTGTGCGAGCTTGATACGATGGAGCCTATTATAGAATGGTTTGAGGAAAAAGATCCTGATCCATCAAATTTCGGCCAATAAACATCTTCACATTTATACACCACGAATATTTTCAAGATTTCAAGCCCAGTATTGTTACAGAATAATTGACCTACAACTTACATTAAAGATCATAAAAAGTAGTTCATGAGATAACCCATTTTGAAAATTTTTCAAATGCTTGGTTGCTGAATTTTTTTGTCGATCAGTGCATAAATCGTAACGAATCAGAAATAACCACTCAGAGTATTCTGAGTGGTATTCAATTAAACTATTTATACCGCATTTTATTATATTTCCATTTTAAATTACATACCATCGAATATATTATACTGCAACGTATTTTGTAGTATTTGCTTTACTTGGAGATATTCATTGCATTCCCCCATCATCCTTGATGCAATAAATATTTAATTCAGATTTTCGGAAAGTTGAGAAGAACTTTCAAATTGGATTTGATTTTAAATCGACGCGCTTGATCTGTCGTTCCCCTAAATAACTTAAAAGTTTACAAACATGAAGTTATTTTAAAAGTTACAGATGTTTGAGTTGAACTTTTAATTTGAATGTAACACTCTATAACATTTTAATGCGACCATTAAAAGTTATGTGGAAATTTCAGTAGATAATTTATACGATGAATCAGAAGCACGGTCCCAAAACTTAGAAAGGATTTGCGAATACATTAATATTAATAATATGATTATTAGGGATACGATTCAACCCTAATCTTCAATGTCAAATATTTGTTGTCAGAATTTACACCCGGATAAACTTATAATCAGATATTTCACTAAATATATCTGCACAGACATGTTGTAATCCGGCCTCCTGTATGTTTCGTCAAAGTTTGCTATAGTTTCGTTGGGCGTCCTGCAATAATTGCCCCTTTTGTACACATGCACTCTGGTACTACGAAAATGGAAAAATTCATTTATTTACAGATTGGATTCAATAACCTCACTATACAGTGGAATTTTTACTTTGGACACAAATCTTATAAACTTTGTAACACGACTACAGCTTGCACGCTACTGAGTGTTTTACACTGGTTGGGCGTTTACTCGAATATGCTTAACAAATCTCTATCTTATTTAATTGGCGACTAGTCCAGTAACTAGTTGTTTTGAGCATATTTAAAACTATTATTGCATCTTTTACATTTTTATTTTTTGTTTCAGGTAAGTATAACCATCACTGAGAAAGTTTATACGTTACGTAGGAGCTAGAAGATAAGAAAAAGTCACCACTTGTCAAACAAAAACAAAACACTCCTTGGCCTATAAATCGATCAGAATAACAAAGGCTGCGCCCATATCGGATTAAGACAATAACAACCATCAGTTTTATTAATATTAAAGGGTCAGGTAGGCTCGTTGGGAGGTTTGTGAAAGGTAATGTACGAAATATTTCAATCAATAGATAAATGTGGGAGGTCGCTGTCTGCTATGTTAATAGTAACGTTGATATATTGACAGTCCAGCGGATTTTATTGAGATACCGTGTGTTAGTTTGATTGGTTGATATGTAATATAGAGTTGGAGCAGGATGTTGATGTAATTTGGTAGCTGGATCATATGGATGGTTATGGAAGAGGTGGCTTCTTTGACATGGTGTTATGCATTTTCATTGCCAATTTTCCAAGATGTGAGCCAGATGAGACAAAGTTACATAAAGAGTGTTTGATAGATGTTACGTATCTTTTGCTATTAAGTAAACGGTTAGAACAGTACAAATGCTGATGTGTTTGATAGAAGAAGAGATATGTTTAAATGGTTTGATAATGGTATACAACACTACATGTTAAGGGTGACCGATAGAAACCTATTACTTCGTGGTGGGTTGTGACTCGGCACCAAAGGAAGTATTAGAGTCGCCTGTAAAGAATGCTTTCTTGATAAGTATTAGGCGACTTACGAGTTAAATTTAGCGAGATAGTATTGAATAGAAGAAGTTGTTTAGTTCAAGCAGAGATAAAAGCTTAAGTATCGAGAAAGAAGTGGAAAGAAAGGTTTTACGTTTAGGAAAAGTTTTGGAAGGAAGATGCCGAGAGATTAAGGAGTAAAAAAAAGAGCATATCAAAAGTTGTTTCAAAATTTTTGTTGGTTCTTATTAATAATTGGTAGTTTTGTATTCTGAATGCGCTTACGACTTAGGTGAGTATGGAGGCTTGGAGTATCATTGTATCGTATATAAAAATTGTTTTTTGATGGTGCTTCATTACCAAACGTCGAATTAAGTTCGAGGATGCACCGTTGAGGTCTAAACGTTCACTAAATTAATAAATAGCATCCAATTGTATTTATTTCCGTGCGGATAACCATCTGTGTTCGTTTCAACAAACGCAGATCTAGAGGTAAAATTTCATAGTTGGGCTAAGCCCTTCAAGCGAAATCCCTTTGATAAAGGTAAGGAATACGAAATGGGTCTAGCGAGGATCCGGGAACGTGAAATGTTCCCAATAAAAGGATTTTATTATAACGGTTTATTTCTTGGAGGCCCCATTTGCAAAAGGAGTTTTCTTTCTATTTGATTACACTTTTCGAATTTGTTTTTTTTACCGTATAACCCAAAAATAAGTTTATTGCGTTAGAAAAAAAAGTTTCAGCTAAAAAACTAAGGTCAAATGGCGGAGATTATTCTTATTATATCCGAAGCCAATAATAACTTTAATGGCTATACAACGGCAGATGTTATGTAATGAAATTTAATTAAACTTAAAGCGTGTAATTTTCCAAGTTTGTTAGTAGGCTGAGAAATGCGTACCGTATTTCATAATAAGCTTTCATAATGAACTTTTTTCATTACCTTGTTTCTTCTTTTTCTTCTCATAATTAACTTTGGTTAACTGTTATTAATAATTTTTTTTAAAAGGCGTTTTGTAATATCCAGTAATTCACCATCATTTTAAATAACTGTGTAGGTGGAGCCATGTCTGATTTTAATTTAGGTATGCATTGTGTCAATTTTAAAACCTACAATGGCCTATATCTCTTAGAACGAAAAATAATGTCAACAAAATGCTGAATGTTTTTCTACCCCACTTTAAATGGGAGCCCCCTTTTTGTGATACGTAAAAATGATGTCAATTTTACAGTGTTACAATAAAAGTCTGGTGATATAGGTGGCTACTCAATGAGACTGCTCCATCAAATCCATTTATTTGGATAATTATTGTCCAACCAGTCCCTAACTACTAGTGAATAATGGAGAGGTGCCTTGTGTGCTGGATGTGAAAACATTTTCATTTAGAACTAAATTACCACCATCGTCCTATTGATTCTTCAGTTCATAAACAATTAAGGACTCAATAAGTTCACCAGCAACAAAGGTATATTATTTCACTGTTTATATTTTCTGGTAAAAACAAGAGAAAAATCATTAAATCTCCCAATATTCCTGCCCAAACATTCAGTTCCTCAGAATATTAAGTGTGGTTTCTCTAAATAGATGTGGATCATTACGATAAAGAGAGTTTGGTCTATTAACATTACGACCAAAATCGGTTATCAGATCTCTAACCAGAAATTTTATTCCACTGGCATATCCTACTGTAGGAAGAAATATTATATGTATGTATGTATGTATTTTGGGGTAACATTCACTGAGACCTAAAAGATCTATTGTGCCCCCTTACTTCTACTTAGTTTCTGAGGAGAGTCTCAGATACTAGTAGCTCCTTTAGTCCTATTTCCCGGAGGAATTTTAGGATATCTGCAGGCCTCAACTTAGGTAACTGTCCCTCTTCTATCCAGTAGTCTCCCAGGTACTATGCCCTAGGATTCTGAAATACTGTGCAGTTCGCAAGTATGTGGATGGAGGTTTCTTCTTCCATTCCACAAAATCTACAATCTTCTTCCTCCACTATTTTGAGCTTTTTAAGGTGTCCATTCAGGCGACAATGTCCCGTTAGGATTCCTGTTAAAACTCTTAGTGCAGTTTTGCTTTGACTTATGCATTCATTTGATCTCAACAGGTTGTAGTCACCCAGAAGAATCTTTGATTGCCTAAGCCCTACTAGATCTTTCCAATTGTCAGATCTTCTCTTTTCTTCGGCTTCCAACCTTTTTTGCTACTTTTCCAAACTATTCAAATTCCTTTTCAGCTGTTTCAAGTTTTCTCTTGGAAATGTCAAAAAACGATTGCAAAATTCCAGCACTTACCAAAATCGGCACCCTTCTTGAACACAGTTTCTGGAGATCAGTCCTCTTATTCCAGGAGATCTAGGCTTCTGAAAAAGGCTCTAAGTAGACTTGTTCCAGGTGGAAGATAATTACCCTGCAATTGCAGAAAATGTATTCCACCGTCTCATCCATTTTGGCTAGTCTAGAGATAATTCTTGAGATTACCCTGAGGTCAGGTTTCTGAAGCTCCAAGAGCAATTTAGCTTAATGAACATAAGGTCGTATTAACCTTCTTGCCTGTCTTTGGCCTGGAGTATTTTTACAGCAGGCTTTTGTTTACTTGTGTTACTTTTGTTACTGTTTGAAGTGATTGATTGATTGATTGGTTGGTTCAGCACATCAGCCTTAATCTTTTTGTGCTCTTGGTTGTGTCGTTTATGTGAAGATACCAGTAATCCTTATCAGGCTCAATAGTCTTTTCACTAGGTCCTTCTTGGATAAATCATCCCTTAGATGTTCTAGTCCTAGGAGTCTATATCTCCAATGAGATAATGCTTCACAATCGAAGATAATGTGATGAGAGGCTGTTTCCTACTCTTCCATGCTCAACCGACAGATAGGTTCCTCCCTATATATGCCGATTGTATGCATGTGCTTCCTTAGGGTACAGTGACCGGTGAGTAAACCCGTCACTATCCTTAACTGGCCCCTGCTAAGGTTTAGTATTTCATAAGTCAGCGTCTCTGAGGGTTTTTTGACCAGGAGTTTGCTGTGTTCCTGTTTTGGCACGTGTTTCCAGTACGACTAATGTTTAGTTTGAGTCCACCGAGATATACAACCATGTGCAGCAGTTTTAGATATTCCAAATACTGGTTCAGGACCAGTGAATACAGTCTCAGACCCTAGCTTTACTAGGATGTCTGCCTTTTCTCATTTCCTACAACGACCTTGTGCCCCGGGACCCACTTAAGAGTAACTCTATTATGGTTACTGTTTAGAGTAGAAGATTATGTCGTATGTTCCTATTTTTTCATCTTTATGTGAGATTAATCCTTGAAACAGGCGTTTGTAGTTCAAGTTCATTTTCTCGCAGATTTGAACATAGTTCTCTCTATTATTTCTCTAAGTTTTCTTCTTTAACTCCAGTCAATCGTAAGTTGACTTTCTCGTAACCCAAATTGAATCTTGCTTTACTATTTATTGTAACAAAATTTCAAATATCATCACGATGACAGCGAATATAATTATTAACACAAATCAATAATTATCATCTTAATGAAATTAATTACAGTTACGTTCGGTCCAGTCGTGTGAATAATTCAATGCAGCGCACCGCACATTCGCTTGAAAATGTTAAATTGAAATTCGACTCTAATCCTTTATTGCGTCCGCAATTTCCTGTGAAAATAAAATTACGTCTGAGTGTAGGTCTCTCGTATACATAACAATAATAACAGTAGCGGCGCACCGTAAATAAGTTTTTTCGGTTTTACCCCTCATTTCAACATCCAATGATTTTTGTCACTGCTTGTGTAGTCCTACCGGAAGGAATATTTAATCCTGTAGATAAATCCTTCCAAAAAGGCTTCTTGTGAAAGGGAGCAGGAAAAATGTCACTTTTTTAACATATCCATTTCTTCTTAATTTGAGGTGACGTTTATGCCGAAATGACAATTTAATCCTGTAGATAATCCTTCCAAAATAGCTTCTCATGAAGACTGAATGTTGGTGTTCTATTACAAACTTGTCCAAATTTGTCAAATTATATTTCAACAAATGTTGCTTTGTATATTTAAAACTCCTTTAGAATCAACGTCATCTCCCTGTATGTATACTGGGGTGACATTCATAGACATAAATGATCTATTGAGCCCCTCTTTCATTCATTCGATTGGGTAGTGCTCAACAGCATTTGAACTGAATCTCCTATGTTATCTACTTCCATTCCAGAAGCTTTGTGTCTTTTATTTAGGCCACTAGTTTCAATGGAGGGATTTTCAGTAGGTGTAATGGTTATATCATTTCCTCTCCAAAGTGCTTCCGTCTGAGTCCATGTAAGTACTCGCAGAAGCAGAGTATGTGAGTAGGTGTTTCATCATAGAGTTCACATTTCCTGCACATAGGTTCACTAACTTTGCCAATTTGGGCAGAAGTTTCCTCAGGGTGCAGTGTCCAGTTACCAGGTCGGTAACTGTCTTCAAATGTCTCTTACGCAGTTTCAATAGCTTGGTTGATAGTTCCTTGTCTACCTTGTTCAGTAAACTCTTTGTATGGATTGAGTTGGTGTTCCCTATCTAGCCAGTTCCCGATTTACCCTCTTTTGCAATATTTTGGGGTTCCACAAAACGGTTCCGGATCTATGAAGGCACCTTTAGAGCCTTCTTTAGCTAACTGGTTAACCATTTCATTACCTGCAATCGCCTTATGTGCCGACACCCATATTAGAGACACTTTGTTGTCTCTTGCCAGCCTGTTGAATGATTCTTTACAGTTTTTTACCAGTCTAGACCTAGTTGTTGGATTACTGATAGCTTTAAGCAGAGCCTGGCTGTATTGAGCCCTTTTTTCTACTTAGTTCCTGAGGTTAGTCTCACCCTGTATGAGAGAGTATTATTTTGAAAAATGGCAAATTGAAACCGAAAATCGACGTGTTTCGGGATATTTTAACCGTTAGTTTCTGAATGCACTGTATTTTTAAAAAGATCAAATTTTCTAAGCGACTACGCCACTGAATACCGTATTAACTTACGGAAGCTGACGATGAATCATTGTAACAAAAAAAAAGTTAAACCAGTATGAAAAGAATAGAAACACCTTAAAGCCGCAAAAAAGTAGATGAAAATAACGATATCCAATTCCAGTAAAATAATCTGAATATATAAGGGCCGGTCTTGAGCTTACACGAATTTGTTTTTCAAGATGACAATTTTTAACAGCTGAAAATCAGAAAATTTTTTTGGTTCTAGAATTCCATTTTTCGAAGATTTTCACTACCCTTTGACCATTTATGAAATAAAAACCCTTCTGTTTTTGGTATTGTGGATAGTATTTTTAAAGACTATTACAGAATTGTCACTAGTACACCTCTGTGAGCATGTGTATTCCAGTACTTCATCAAGCACACTTCCGGAATTTGGATAATGTAGCAAAGTGTAAAAATAAAATCAGTAAATTAGTCACCCTTAACAAAAGCGACTGAATGTACATTTCATATTTAGACACAAAATAGTTTCTACAATTTAGAAGCGTTCGTCATTTATAATGAGTGAATCAGTAAAAATAATATGGTCTGTGGATTTTTCAGAAGCGACGACAAAAATAAAGATATATAGATAAAATTCATAAAAGTTATTCGATTTCCCTTGGAGTTTTTGTTCAATTTTGACCCAAAACCTTTTTATAAAGTTTTTGACACATTAATTATTTTTTTTTGTCGTTATTTTTCTCAAACCAAACTCTGGTCATCCAAGCATCTTTGGAGAAAGTCCAGAATTCACCTTCTCACATTAAATTTCTTGTTGACAACCTATGTTATGAAATTTTAGATCAAAAGTATTTTTATATATCAATGTGTCACTATAAAAAATAAATTTTTGTATACAATTGATCTATTAGATATGACAGACGATGAAGATTTTTGTCAATTTAAAAAAAAGATAAAGTCTAATTTATAATATTGAAAAATTTAAAATTTGAAAAGAAGGGTCTAGAAAATAATTGAGGCGTTGCGAGATAAATAAGGTTGTTGGTTTTTTAAATATTTAGAGAGAACTAAGAAAAATAAAAATGATTTAAATGAAATACATCAAAATTATGGTTGGAATTATGGAATTAGCAATTTGGAGAATTTAAATATTGACCAATTGACAAGCAGCTTCATGATATGAACAATTATAATTCCAGCGAGAGGAAGAAGAACGAGGGAAGTAAATTTTAATGAATTGAAATTTAAGATTAATCTTAAATTATTTGATTCCGGAATAAATTCACAGAAATTAACAATGTTTTAGACGTTTTTGAAAATTAAAATTAAAATAATAACTATTGTGGGGGGATATAACACAAGAATAATAAAAATAAATAAAAAAATGATAATTCTTCATATAAAAATTTGAATAGATATTTTATATAAATGTAGATGTAATATATTTATTGTATCAATATAATTCCATAAAATAAATCTTTTTGGACAATTTTATTACAATAAATAATAAAATAAAATTGACTAAAATTATAAATTCAATATATCGAAAACAATTTTTCAATCTATTCCGATATTTATATTTGGGAAAAACCAGAACTCGTTAATTCATATTAAACATGAATGTAAAAAATTTTTACAACTGAACAAATTCCAAATTAATGACGTTAACCAAATTGTTACTTCCAGTTTTAGTTAGAATTAAATTAATTTAAATTCATGATATGCACATGTCGCATCATTCATTTAGGTTGATTCACGTAAAATGGTTTTTAATCCAATGTTTTTGGGGTAGATAAAATTATCGTAATTTAAATTAGTACTACCCTAGTTTTACATTTCCCGTTAAAAATTAGAGTCGTATCATCTGAGATCTACTAACAAAAAGTGTTGCTTTACGAAGACAACCAGTTTAAAACAGATGTGTGGTAGAAGTAACGATAAAATCTAGGGTAACTAAGAAAGCTTTTGCAGATGTGTTCTTATCTTAGCGAACATCTCGTTAAACAACATTTAAATTTTTATTTTTGTTATAAGACGGATAGAATTTAATAATAATAATTGTAAAAGTTGCTTGTTATTTGAACTGTGTTCAAATATTCATTTCCACTTGAATCTATTTAGATCTTGTTTTGCCTCTTCCACTTTTATCTGGTAGCATCTATCTTGCGCAGATTTTCATTTAGTTCGTACTCCAAAAAGGACTCAATTCAGAAAATCACGGGGGTGATCACTGGACACTGCACAGTAGGGACAAGACTCTGGAAAATCAAGGTAAAACTGGATGATCTGTGTAATGAATGCGAGGAAGAGACGGTGGAACATCTCATGTGTCTATGCCCTGCCTTGGCAGGTAAGCGCCAGAGGTATTTGGGGAGTAGACGACTTGAGAGTCTAAAAGTGGCAGCGAAGATGGACATCGGAAATTTGAAGAACTTAACTTGATAGGAGGATGGAAATGCCTGGCAAGGAATTAAAGGAAAGATATAAAGGACTAAGGATAGGTAAGGATAGCCAAAGGATAACCTAACCTAACCTAGTCCTCCAGAGTGTATCTAATTACCTTGCAACTAATGCATACATAGATACTATAATTATTTTTGATCAATCTCTATAATATTCATTTCCTCTTAAATCTATTAGACTTTAGTCAGCTTTCGTCTGGTGGTATCTAGTCTATTTAGATTTTTATCTTGGTTACCCTATAAAGGATATTGATTGGTTTACTCCTTCAAGGTTCTTTTTGAGTCCAATATATTTTTTAATATATTTTTTTCAGCATAGATATTCCTTTCTTAGTGAAAAATTATTTAGCAGAGTTAAACGATTTTTTGTAGGGGCGTAGATGATATTTTTATAAAGAAAGCATTTATTTGAAAAAATGTCTGTATCATGAGCTGACGGTTTTTAAAAAGGGTTATATTAATTGTAAAAATGTCCATTTACCATAGTTGTACGATAAAATTTTAAAAGTTGTTCATTCATTTGCAAAAATGTTTATTTACCACTTGCGTACGATGAAATTTTAAAAGAGATTGTTTTATTTGTAAAAATGTATATATCTTGTGCGTACTAAGAAATTTTTAAAGGGAGCTCCTTAATTTTTGGACAAATTTTCATTTACCATGGCATAGGCATACGACAAAAATGGTTATTTGAGTTTACTTTTTGACAAAAATCGTCATCTACCATTAGCGTATAATAAAATTTTTGCAAGGGATCAATTTATATGTTAAAATTTCTATCACATGGGCGTACGATAAAAATTTTAAGAGGATTTAAAATTTGGATTCTGGCTGTGTCAACTAAAAACTTTTACGCTACACATTTCAAATTGGGTTTGCATAAGAATTAATTGCCAAATAAAATAAAAAGGGACATTTTCCAGTGCCTTAATGAGATGCGCTTGTTTTGTTGGTGCAAAATAAAAGAGATAACTAGAGTAAACAGGAAATGGTCAGTGAAAACATTCAAACAATGGCAAAGTCTGTTGAAAAATATTAAAGTAACCATCCGGTTACATAACAAAATCCTTTTTGACGGCACTTACCTCGATTATTAGGAAGTTTTATGCGGGACTAATTGAAATTAAATTTTCTCATGCGAAAGTTTTTGGTGTGAAATTACGGCGTAGGATTTCAACGGGATCTTTCGCGGTCGAAAAGTAGTAGAAGGAGAAACTGCGGGTGTTTGGATAATAAAATCCCTATTAGGTCGACGTCCTTGTCATGATGCGTAACGGAAGTGCGATTTCGGAGACGATGCGCCGGCTACGAAAATACTGATGAGAATATTTGTTTTTATAGGAAATTAAACTTCGACGTCGCGTCGGAGAAAATATAATGAGGAACGAACCTATAGCGACGAAATAATTCATTTATGTATTTTGGAATTAAAATTGTTCCAGAAGGATTACGTTGAAATAATTAATATATTAGGATATTGAAACAAAAGAAGAACTAAAGTGATTCTATTGGAGTATATTGCATTGACACCAACAGAGTCGGTAGCATTTTATTTCCATCAATTATCACTGTAGTTTAATTAATTTTTTTTTCTTTTTTTACACTATACGAGGATGTATTGATATCTAGTTAGCCTAGCCATGTTTAAACAAAATACTGCATTACCATAGCAACGAACAATGACTTATTAGAAGTGTCAGTGTGAAGTTTGAAGTCAAAAAAGTAAACCAGAGTTACGCAATAAATTAAAAGAAAAAAGATGTCCACCGAAATTGTGACAATCGAAAAATTGGAGTATCGAGCCATCATCAAGTACCTGTATTTAAAAGGGTTAAGAGGTAAGCAGATTTACAAAGATATGCTTAATACCCTTGGTGATGAATGTCCTTCGTATGCGACCGTGAAAAATTGGACTGCAAGCTTCAAAAAAGGTAAATTTTCCGATGGAGATGAAGACCGATCGGGAAGGCTAGTTTCTGTGTCAGTCCCCGAAAATATCGATGCAGTTCATGATATGATTTTATCAGACCGTCGAATTGGGCTAAAACGGATATCTGAAGCATTGAATATTTCATACGAATGCGTTCATCATATAGTTCACGTCAATTTGGGCATGAGAAAAATAGCTGCAAAATGGATCCCCAAACGTATGAATGTTGACCAGAAGCGTGCAAGGGTAGAAGCATCGCGTTCGATCTGTGCTCGATTTGAAAACGATGTGGACTTCTTAAACCGAATTGTTACTATGGATGAGACTTGGGTACATTTCTACGATCCAGAAACAAAGCAACAATCGATGGAATGGCGACACTCTGGTTCTCCAAGACCTAAGAAGTTTCGTGTCCAAAAATCTGCTGGAAAAGTTCTTGCTTCAGTTTTTTAGGATTGCCATGGAGTAATCATGATTGATTTTTTGGATAAGGGTAGATTACTATTCGACATTACTGACCACTCTACGGGAAAAAATTAAAGAGAACAGACGCGGAAAGCTATCCAAAGGTGTTTTCTTTTTGCAGGACAACGCCCCTGCACACAAATCTCATGTTGCCTTGCAAAAAATTCGTGATTTATAGTTTGAATTACTAGAACACCCCCCTTATTCACCAGATTTGGCTCCGTCCGACCATCATCTCTTTCCTCAATTGAAAAAAAGTTTAAAAGGTCGTAAATTTTCTTCTAACGATGAGGTAATAAAAGCTGTACAGTTCTGGTTTGCAGAGCAAGAAGAAACATTTTTTTTAAAGGTCTAGAAACGTTGCAGGTTTGCTGTAATAAATGTATCAAATTAAGAGGAGAATATGTTGTGTAATAAAATATTTTGAAATTGAAATTTTGTTTGGTTCTATAGTAGGCTAAGAATTTTTCAATATATCCTCGTAATTCAATTTTTTATTCCTATTATTAATTTGTTCAGTTAGTAAATCGGTTAAAATTGAATGAATTTTTGATAAAATTTGTTTACCAAACACATGAAAAAGACTCAGCTGCAACCCAGAGACCTCGATTTATAAAATTACCTACAAAGGTTCAAAAAACTTAAACATAATCACCACCACTTCCACGTGCCTACAACATAAGACAAACATCTGCCGAGTTAATTGTGTAACATAATCAGACACAACGGCCGTTTATACTGCAATGAAATAATAAAATCTGACGATCAGATTTGCATAACAAGTCCGCCGACAAACGGTGAAAATCTCCCTTCGTTATATGGAATAATAGGAGATTGTTTCAACCCTTCACGCTTCTGATGGTCAGTTGAGGGGTGTGTGAATTGAATGACCACAGTTGTAAGCTGAAGAACGTTATTAAAAATAGACAAAGAATAAAATAGATCCCACTACGGTACTGTCAAGTTGATTGTTTGCTGGAAGCTATTTCGAAATGTTATAGATACACATAAATGAACCCTTTTTAAAAATTTTATCGTACTCCCATGGTAAATGGAAATTAATTTTTCACGGACTATCAGAAAATAAAATTAAAAACAGTTTGTTCCTCCCATTTATAATTTTGAAATGCCACACTTTATTTACGGTGTATATGTGTACATTTCTCAGATTTGGCAATCGTGCTTAAATTGTCTGTCGTTATCCCAGTTTTCCTCATTTATACCAGCTTTTAAAGGAGGAAATGGCATTTGCGAACATAATACAAAATATATTAATGTTTTTGCGTGATAATGACAGGACATTGAAATAAAGCGTTAAAAACATCAGTCGACGAAGAGGAATGATGATAATGTTTTTGAGGAGTTTCGACAAAGGAATTTAATTAAATTAAATCTTTCTTTATAAATATTAAATATAGTCGATAAAACTGGCAATTTCTAAACTGATTGTACAAATCTTGATAATTTCCCTATGCGTTGAATTATTTCCGAAATATTTTCGAGAGGTTTATTTATTGGAAAATTTCTTTAATAAAATCGAAATTGAAAAAAAATGTACTGTGATTCGGAAAGCGCAAGTTAAACATGAATTAATAATGTCAAATGGTTATTTAGACTGGAAAATGTTTAATTAATAAATTACTTTGATTTTAATATTTATATAGGGCTGTAGAAAAAATATTGTATGCAATATGCCTAAATGTTATTTTTCACTCATTGTCAACTTTTCCATTCGTGAAAAAAAGTACCAAATGACAATTTGTTAACAAAATTTCATTTTCTCAAGGGCTTTCTTCCAATTAATATTTATTTCCGCCGACCGTGCGTTATTCAGCAATACTGTACACAAAATAGGTCTTTCATGATTCCTATTAATGACCCATTTTCTATTAATAACCGATTGTGGTATAGGCAACCAAACATACAATAATATTAGCAAAAAAAGGTATAAAACTGACTTCTAGTTTTTAACTTACCTATCGTTTTTATTATATTATTCTACAAAACTATAATCGGGGGTAATATCCCTAGTGCATTTAATTTTTCCGGAAAAATTCGGAAAAACGAGTTTCTTAGTAATTTGTTAAAATATATTACTTAGAGAGGAGTGTTTCAATTTTTCCACTAGATGCACGAGGGATATTTGGTAAGATTATTTTCTGAGTTAAATAAACATTTTATTTTAATAATTTGTGTTTACAAGGCAACATGTCGAACTTGCATGAAATTTTTTCGATTTTTTTTCCGGAAAAACTGCTGACAGCTAAGTTGACAGTTGTTAAGTAATTTTTCCACTTAAAATTTATATTTGACATACCGATTCTTGATAAGAAAAACGAAAACAGTGACATTTTGACTGCAAAGCATAAAATTTCGATGTTTTAGATCGTAATTGGTCGAAAAAAAAATACATGGCATGAAACAGTTTGCTTTTGTGTTTAGGAGAACTTTAATAAATTGACCACATATGAAACAAAATGCATTTTAAGTTTTTCTGGGCTTGTACAAAACACCTGATCGGTGTTTATGACTCGAGTGGCATCTAGTGGCACTGTGTAAACGTAAACACCCCACTCTCATAGCGCGGTTTTTTTGAAAGTATTAAAATTAATTAAAATTAATAAAAAAATTGAAAAATGATTATTATTACTATAACTATCACAAAAGCAAACTTTATATCAGGAAAAGGTATTTTATTTTCGTTTTTGTGAATAATTAACGGAAAAACCTAGTATAAACGTTAGGACAAAGTACGAAAATTTTTTTGTAGAGTTGTGTAATAGCCCTTATTAATACTCTTTTTCGTTAAATAACTATTCTTTCACTGCTCCTCGTATATTTTACATGCAGATAAAATGGATACCGCTAATAATTCCCCAACACGCGAACTTCCTTTAAAATTTGTCAAACTATAAAACGCAACTCCAAAATATTATGCAAATCTTACAGATTGAGATTTAAAACACTTTTTTTTTGGTCCATTAAGCCGATTTTCACATGCCACAAATTGACAAACACTAAAGTCTTAAACGCTAACACATGCTTGGAATCAATTCACTCAAGAGCTGAGATTATGATAAATGAACAAGGTTTTTGATCTATTTGACTTTCATTCCCTGCCCAGACGCTTTTATTTATTTCTTTGACTGAGTAACGCGTATATAAGTTATGACTATGAGTGAATTTAATAAAAGGCCGACGCGCTTAACGAAGAAATACGAGTTACATTTAATAATTTTCATTGCTAGACGGGAATATCAATTGGAATGTGAATGCGGGAATCTTTTATTGAAGGTAAGTAATATACGAGCTGGGAGGTCTAATAAATATTCTTGTTCAAATTAAGCGTCTTTGAATTTTCTGTAAAAGCATCACTAAATTTTTTTTCCACCAGTATGTATGTATGTATGTATGTATTTTGGGGTAACATTCACTGAGACCTAAAAGATCTATTGTGCCCCCTTACTTCTACTTAGTTTCTGAGGAGAGTCTCAGATACTAGTAGCTCCTTTAGTCCTATTTCCCGGAGGAATTTTAGGATATCTGCAGGCCTCAACTTAGGTAACTGTCCCTCTTCTATCCAGTAGTCTCCCAGGTACTGTGCCCTAGGATTCTGAAATACTGTGCAGTTCGCAAGTATGTGGATGGAGGTTTCTTCTTCCATTCCACAAAATCTACAATCTTCTTCCTCCACTATTTTGAGCTTTTTAAGGTGTCCATTCAGGCGACAATGTCCCGTTAGGATTCCTGTTAAAACTCTTAGTGCAGTTTTGCTTTGACTTATGCATTCATTTGATCTCAACAGGTTGTAGTCACCCAGAAGAATCTTTGATTGCCTAAGCCCTACTAGATCTTTCCAATTGTCAGATCTTCTCTTTTCTTCGGCTTTACCTATTTCTTCCAATATTACATTGGAGCTGATTCCGCAAAAAGGTTCCGGCCCCCAAAAGGGTATTTCACTCCCCCTCTTTGCTAGTTCATCTGCTATTTCGTTTCCTTCTATTCCAGTGTGTCCTGGAATCCACAGTAAGGTGACTATATTGCCTAGTTCATTAAGTTTGCCTAGGCATTCCCACACCATTTTGGAACTGATTACACAGGAACTCAGCGCTTTAATGGCTGCTTGACTATCAGACATTATGATAATCCTTTGCCTTCTATATCCTTTGTCAATATTGAACTGGGCACACTTTCTTATTGCGTGAATTTCCGCTTGAAAGATACTTGGGGTTTTTCCCAAGCTTTCAGAGTGTTTGGTTCCTGGCCCATACACTCCTATCCCAGTTCCTTCTATTGCTTTTGAGCCGTCTGTGTACCATTGAATGGCATTCTTTCCAAGTCTGGTAATGGTATTTGGATCCCATTCCTTCTTGTTGCTTAATTCCGTAACGAATTTCTTTGAAAAGTTATACTTTTTCATCATACCATCTTGTAGCATGTCCCAGGTTGTCTGATTTCTAAGAAGTGAAGAGGTGGTTTTCTTTTTAATGATTCCCTCTCTACTTAGTCTGTATCTTGTTCTTTCTGCAACACTCTCCACCACCATATGTAATGGTGTGAGGTTGAGAATCACTTCCATTGCTGCCGTTGGGCATGTACTCATTCCTCCTGTTATGCATATACAGGCTAGTCTTTGAATTTTAGAGAGGTTTTCTCTCGTCGTCAAGAGGCTAGTTCTACTACTCCACGCAATGGCTCCATAAGTGATGATTGGTCTCACTATGGCAGTGTACATCCAGCTCAGGATTTTTGGGTTACAACCCCAGTTTCTCCCTTTCTCCCTTTCCACCAGTAATACCACTAGAGGTCAAATTATTTCCTCGCCTTCGACTCGGGATAATTTTCAAAATATTCATCAGCTCGAAAAAATTTCCGGATTTAATTTGTCCTCATGTGGTATTCGGTAAGAAAATTCCACACCAAATGTGTTTATTTCCAACAACATCAATTTTTTACTTCATCAATTACTTGCAAAACATAGAAGGTTTTGTCGACTTGATTATTTAGTTACCATGCCAACTCAGTGAAACTCTAAGTTAAAAATTAGTTCTGTTTTGAATTTGTCAAAAGCAGCACGGCGTAGAAAAAGGTCTCGCTTCGGTCAAGAAAGTAAAGAAAATATTCGCCCGAATATTAAGCAGTTGGCACCCGCGAATACTAAGAAATCGAAGGCAAGTGTATGGAAGCAGTTTATAAACTTTTGCGCAGAAAAAGCGTATGATTTCGACAGAGCGGATATACCTGTGGAAGAACTGGCGCTTATTCCTGAAGAATATGCCTTCAACATGCGAAAAGGAACTCCGAAGACTACAAGGAGAGTGTTATCAAAGTTCTATGGAACTCTACAGCTAAGCAGTTGCAGGAATATTTTTTCGAAAGGTATAATCGCAAATTTAATCCATTCTCTGACATAGAATTTGTCAACGCAAGAGCTGCAAAAAAATGCTAAGCGTCGGAAGCTACAAATAGATCCAACCAAGAGAAAGGCAAGTTCATCCGCACTATCAGCAGACGAATTCAGAAAGATTATTGAGCTTTGGGACGAAAACAATCCGGAAGGATTGCAAAGAAAGTTCTTTCACATTGCTGCTCATGAATTGGCCTGGAGAGGAAATGAAGGAACGGCAGCAACCAACAGAAGGAACCAACAGGATGCATTTAGTATAACCCGGTTTTCTCCAAGACCACCAAAGGCGGTTCAAAAAGAATGGTCGACAGTAAGTGGCTAGTACCGAATACAGTTAATGAAGGATTATGCCCAGTAAGACTGTTCAAAAAACTAATAAAAAAGCGAGACCAACTCATCAGAACGAATCGTTTATTTTTAACTCCAAATCCAAACTGGCAGCACCCCAATTCCAAAGGCTGGTACAAGAACAGCCCGGTTGGCCAAAGACAATCCAAGAATCTCTAAATCAAGAACAAGCAACTTCCAATCAACCTGCCATAGTATTTAATAATTGCGTTTTTAATATAAACATTAATCATAATGGTACAAAGAATTTAGAAAACATCTAAGCTTGTAGTTGAAATGAATCAAAATTATCATGTGAACAAAAAAAATTAGATTTTCCAAAAATATATTCTGTCATTATAAACGTCAAAAAAATTTCCAGTATAATTCGCTGTTGGGTACTAACGAGGAAGAAATTTCCGTTGCGATGGTGATCTGTCAGAAATACACGTTCTGATTGGTTAAAAATAACATGTGTAGAATTATCACCATAAAACGATGCTCCTTTCTGCTTTCAATAACGGTGACTGCAAGTTCATTGAATACAATCCCAATTTGGCGGCTATTAACATGGTTAGTGTGAGTCGGTGGCGCATGTATGAACACGTTAAGCGAAATCAGAAAGTCTTTATACCAAAAACAAAATACGTTTACCTGTTCAATTTTATGAATAATGCAGTCAAGCTGAATACTCATACACACACACACGAGGTCTACGACCTCCATAGTAGATGTCAGCATCCTTTCCGGTGTGAGAGAAAAGCTGGACAATGGTCCCCAATATGGTAGATGCTACTAAGTAACCGAGTTGGGCATAGGCGGATAAAAATGTAACGTGTAAAATATTTTTTTATAACAAATACATAAAAATTTACGCATTTTTGTGAGTAGAATTAATTTGTAAGAAGACGCAGAACCAGTTTCATTATTGCAAGATTCCGACGCACTAGCGATTTCTGTACTCTTTTTCACCGATGAACAGCAGTTGTTTTACCGATAACTATGATAATAGATCTTTTTGAAACTTTTGTCAATTATGTATTTTTTCATGCTTTGACCCATTATTTTCTTGTTTCAGTTGCCTGTACATATTTTGTATCATATTTTTCATAGATCGCGACTAGAACATACCAAATTTCTTTCTGTCTATTGTCTCAAATCCCTACTCTCCAGTTCCAGAAAATTCAAAACCTTTGGTAAAAAATTTTAACAATAAAATATTCCTGTTTTATACATACAACAATCAACCAACTTGGCAACATCTGTAGAATCAAATAAAATAGATAAATAAACTTTGACATTGTATATGTTGGCATAGAATTATACCTTTCTCTTCAAATGGTCGCCAAAAAGCCATAATTTCAATTATTACCAACAAAATAGTTTTAATCAATAAAACAAAATCTCAATCACAGCAATATCTAAGAACACAATACCTCGTAAATACCAGAAATGAACTAAACCCACCCTGGGACGTTAACAGTGCATGTGGTCTAACAATTCAAGTAAATTTTTCATAGACCAATCGGAAACCACATTGCACCAATGAGAATCAATGGTTCGCTTGTGGGTAGGTCAAGTCTCGAAATGATTTATGGCTTTCTTATCTTTTCGACTTGCCGCATACTGTTATTTTAACGGGAAACGGTGCAAATTGATTTTAAATATACGATTGGTTCAGAAGAATAGGCTAATAATTCACTTTTTTTGGTGATGCTAGGCAAGAATGTAGAAATATATGGTTTTAACAATACGAAAATAGATAGCTACACAACGATTTTAACTGTTGGGTACCTACATACAGATTGCGTAAATTACTTTGGAACCCTGGCCTCGGATTACACAAGTACGACAAGGATATATGAAAGAGAGAGAAAGAATAATTGTCCACGTTTCATCTTAGGGGTGTATACTTATTTCCTGAGACTGGCCGAATGGTCCTTTACAGAGAGAATTCACGAGTTGGTGGTATTCCGTATGCTCCCAACATGGAAGGAGTGAGGGTGTTAAAGAAATAAAAAAATACAATCGTTATTACGTAACCTGTACATCTTAAAATTCATTTTTGTCAACATGATCATTTCAGACCAAGTTGACAATTTCTAACTACAATAGGATATTATTTTAGCCATTGTAACTTGAAAATAAAACAGCATTTCTTGAATGAGCCATAATTAATAAACTAAAAATCCCTTCCATTAATAAATTAAATTGAAAAAATAAAATAAGTAGGTAGGTACCTACACCTATTCTAAACATAAAATATAAACTTCCTGAAAAAATAAAAATAAAAATCCATTCTAAAGGTAAACATAATTTTAATGAATTAAGTGCTCAAATAAACCACCTTCCTGTGCCAGACAATAACCAAATCTGTGACAAAAATATAATTTTTACAAATTAATCTGTGCGTATGATAACAGCGGTTAAAATAGGGGGGCAATGAGCATTCGGCCAGTCTCGGGAAATAAGTATACACCCCTAAGGTGAAACAAAGTACACGCCTTAATGACCGCGCATAATTATTCTTTCTCTCTCTTTCAGCTGTTTTTCTGTCGTACTTGTGTAATCCGGACGGTTCGGATGTAATTTTCGCAATCTGTACATGTTATCAAAGACAATTAGTAACGCGAAATATTAGACACTCGACCGAAATGGGAGTAGAGTAACTTTTCTAAGTAGCAGCCGATAAGGAACAGTTCCAGGAAATTGCAGTGGAGATAGCCAACTCTTGAGAACAATCAAGTCGCTACAAGAAGAAGAATACGAAGATTTAACCATCGGATTTCTTTAAAGAAACAGGTCAACCAATTAGATTAATCAAGAGGTACACAGAATATAAGCAGGGAGCGATTGAGGTCATGATAGGGTCAGAACCAGGCGTTGCGGTAGTGGCATAAAACCCCAGGACAATTGCACGCTAAACTATTCCTTAAAAGCCATTCGGCCAAACTGTCACACGACCTACTGTGTCAAAGTCGAGAAACGACGATGATGATGGTGGGCATGCTGACGGGACATTGTAGGTTGAGGAAGCATATGCACACAATTGTCCTAGCAGCCTATGTACGTTTTGACAGGAAGAAGACGAAACCGCGGAGCACATACTTCGTGAGTGCGAAGGCCTAGTAAGGGTGCGGTTTCACCTATTCGGAGAAGAAAAATCGAGGGCAGAGAGCTACGCAAGGGAGGCGGTATCCAGGCTAATAGGTCTAACAAAAAGAATAAACCTAGATATCGAGCTCTAAAAATAGGGTGGACCACAATAGATCTGCTAATCTACACAGATTATTTTTAACATGAAATATTTGCATTTAATACCTTTTGTGTTATTGAGAATTATTTTGAATCTTGTTATTTATAATTTTAATCGGATCCCACCTCTGATTCCCGAATATGGAAGAAACAACTTTACAATGATCGGTGAACGTACTTGCCATTTATCTCGGAGACATGTATTTTCATTGTACCGAGAGACCCATCGATATAGGTTCGTTCTTTTGTTGAAAAATTATGTCGGACGATGTCATTTTCTTCTGAAACTGTCATCGTTTATTCTTTATATTCTGCATTCCATCTGTTTACGTTATACATGCATTCTGTATAGTCAAAGACGTGGAATTATTATCTTCGTTTATTATTTGATAGATTCCCAATTTTAATTTACATTTGATGAACATCAAATTTTAGTGGTTTAAAAAGTCGGCAAATCGAAGATTTTCACTTATTAAACTTTAATATACAGATTGCGTAAATTACATCGGAACCGTCCGGATTACACAAGTACGACAGAAAAACAGCTGAAAAAGAGAGAAAGAATAATTATGCGCGGTCATTAAGGCGTGTACTTTGTTTCACCTTAGGGGTGTTTACTAATTTTCCGAGACTGGCCGAATGCTCATTGCCTCCCTATTTTAACCGCTGTTGCCAGAAGCGCAGATTAATTTGTACAAATGATATTTTTGTCTCGTTATCGTTGACTTTTTTTCGAGGGTGAAAATACAGCACGTTTGTGCCAGCATTACGCCAAATAATCTTAGAGATATGAGATCAAATTTTTATCACAGATTTGGTTATTGTCTGGCACAGGAAGGTGGTTTATTTGAGCACTTAATTCATTAAAATTATGTTTACCTTTAGAATGGATTTTTATTTTTATTTTTTCAGGAAGTTTATATTTTATGTTTAGAATAGGTGTAGGTACCTACCTACTTATTTCATTTTTTCAATTTAATTTATTAATGGAAGGGATTTTTAGTTTATTAATTATGGTTCTCTCAAGAAATGCTGTTTTATTTTCAAGTTACAATGGCTAAAATAATATCCTATTGTAGTTAGAAACTGTCAACTTGGTCTGAACTGATCATGTTGACAAAAATGAATTTTAAGATGTACAGGTTACGTAATAACGATTGTATTTTTTTATTTCTTTAACACCCTCACTCCTTCCATGCTAGGAGCATACTGAATACCACCGTTATACCACCAACTAGTGAATTCTCTCTGTAAAGGACCATTCGGCCAGTCTCGGGAAATAAGTATACACCCCTAAGATGAAACAAAGTGATGACCGAGCTCAATTATTATTTCTCTCTCTTACATATATCCTTGTCGTACTTGTGTAATCCGAGGCGAGGGTTCCGATGTAATTTACGCAATTTACGAATTTGCAAAAGCTGAAACTCAAAATGTATGTCGTTGGCATCCTTATATCAATCCATCAAGAAGTGCAAATATTATACATAGAAAATCTTGAGTCTAACATATCTACCAAAACACACAATTAAAATTTGGGCCTTTTCTAGAAGACTTGGTAAAGAAAATACATTAAAAGTCATTGAAATGACAGAAACTACCATTGCCCTCGGCATATACAGAAAAAACTAGAGTCTAATCAAGTGTGTCGTGTTACAGATCGGAAACAATAACCTGCAAAATCCATATTCCATCAGTGGACAGACATTGAGCACGGTATCATCACAAACCGACCTTGGTTTATTAGTAAACTCCAAACTTACATGGCGTGATCATGTTTCTCATATTTGTAAACGCGTGAACTCCAAACTGTTCCTAATATAAAAAACTTTCTTTAAAGCTTCTTTCGAAACATATTGCAAACTTTACAAGTGCGAACCATACTTGAATACGCCGGGCATTCGTGGTATCCAGATTTAGCTGGAAAAAGTGCAAAGACGCGCAACCAGATTGTCTTTTGGCCGTGCTAGACCTACGTACGAAGAGAGATTAACCATGGCAAATCTTACAGCATTCAAATAAAGACGTCTCCGAGGTGACCTTATTAGCAGTTTTCCCTCTCGATCTAGACAACCGTTTCCGTGGGCTCTCCTTAAAGCAGGCAAAGTAACAGAATTTTCGATATTTGGAATGGTCTTCCTCAGCAAATAATTAATTCAGAAAAAGTTGATAGTTTCAAAAATCAAATAGACTCCTACATTTTCGATCTGTAGTTTTTTAGGCTTAGTGTCACTTATTGTTTTATTTATATTCTGTAAATTATTATGGACAAAATAGGACTTGATCCTCTGCCCTTATCATGTAATAATAATAATAATCCAAAAACGGCAAAATGGCTTTACACAAATTCCTTACTAATATAGCTTACGGAGCAGAAATTGCTGACAAAACCATTGCAAGTTGCACACTAAGGCTTGCTTGCCTACATCACATTTCATACCTTGCAAAGTTGATAATTGATTGTCGTCTGTCGTATCCTGTCACTTGTCGCTAGTACCAACTTAATTCATATTCATAAATTCTATATAGCTTTCTTAGCATTAACTACTCAATATAATTTGCTTTTGTTGTCGACAAATTTATTTATGTTATAATATTACAATTTTACGACTCCATTGTATCCTAGTAAGTCGATATATTTGATAAAAAAGGCATTTACTTTCTTAGTACTTACCGACTACATGTCATTTATAAACTACGTACAATTGTCGGTCATAAAGAATAGAAAGTACCATTTATTCGCGTAATATAAAGTGCTTAAGTTAATGGTTCTTTCTCATCCTTAACTCCCAAAATGGATGGTTACATAAGGAAAATAGCGTTACATGCCATTCTCGATTACAACTCTGTATTGTCGTTAAGAATGGCGTAAATTCATCGCGTCCCAAGTGTACGAAAGATGTAAGACTTTACTGAAGTTGATTTTATAGACCGAGCAAGCTTTAGTTGGAACAGAAATGTTAGATAAAATTGATAGTAATTAACACAAAAAATTCTGAATTTCGGAGTTTCAGAAAATGGAAATGACATAATCTATAAACTGCAAGGATGCTGAAATTTGTAGTGACAGGAACCCATTAAACAGGGTTGACTACTTAAAGCGTATTACAGTTTTTTAGTTATTTAAGACGTCAACTTACTTGTCATAGAATATACAATAAAAAGAGTTTGTTGAAAAATAGCAAGAGTATGCTATAAACCATAAGTATATGTTGCATAAAAAGGTTTCTAGTGACTCAAAACGGTGTTTCCGATGTCCGTCCGGCGGTCAGGGTAAAACGCAGGTACGTCCGAGGTCCGTCCCGCGGTTAAAAGGGTCAAGACGTTTGTCCGAAGTCCGTCCCGTGGATCCGTATGATAATTTATATTGCAGATATTATATATTATATATACATATAAGATATAATATGTAGTAGATACTTTATTTGTAATGCTAAAACCATTACATTTTATTTCATATTTTTCCCTTCGCACTTTTTCCAGGCTTAGGACTGGCAGAAGCAATGGCCAAAATTGACCTTTTCTTTCTGGTTAGGTTAGGTTAGGTTAGCACTACTAGCTATTATTTAAAATATTCCTCTATTTATAGGTAAGGGTCTGTGGAAGGGTGTCGATAATACACGAATCATACTAATTATTCTAGGAATAATATTCTACCCTGCCCATTCTACCTGTGTATCCACCTGACCGCGGGACGGACATCGGTCGGGGATTAAAAACCCTTTTCCTAAACCATCAATTTTCTGACCGCGGGACGGACATCGGTATTGCCCACTCAAAACGCGTCTCTATAGCTTATGACGTCAGATAGTATGATTTCACTACAGTGCCCATGCAATAAGAAAGGTGTCTCTGTAAAATAGCCACTATCACTATATGAAAATTTTTGTATCTGTATTTACCGATCGAAAATCCACTACAAATAAAGTTGTGATGTTTGATAGGTGAATTAATTATGTAGAATCAATGTTTTTACCAGTTTATCTTAATTGGATTTTAATATCCCATTCATTTATTGTAGTGTAGCTATAAAAATTCTTCGAACAAACCTTATGGCTATTGAATATTGTTAACCATTGCTTAAAACTAATCTCGAAATAATTGCTATTGTAGTCATAGTAACAATGGGTTCATTCTCATTTTATGACAGCTGAAGAAATCCCATCGTAAATTTTTGGAAGCCATTGTAAGTATTAACTGATTTTAATTCAAGACGATGTAAAATTATTTCTCTTTACGATAAAACTATGGTTTTATCAGTGTCAAATCAAAGACCATTCGAGTCAGATCTAGACTTATAGAAACCAGGACTTTGGATATGATGCATCTAAACTACTACAGCTTACACAAGTGTCATCAGGAAATAAAGTTAATTTACCAATAATTCTTTGTACCATCTACCAACTCGATTAGTAATAATATTGCCTGGTCTAGTGAAGACTTGAGACGTTTAAACTATGGCGTGATGGCATTGAGCAATTATGCTTACCACTTCGGCTTTTCTCATCTGATTAGAACCATTAAATCTGCGAAGAGATAGGCAACGAGTGTTGACTAGAAATTATGGATGTTGCCTCAGGGAAAATAATATCAAATGGAATAAAAGGCAACTGTGGTTACCGGAAGGAATGTCACCGTAGTAATTTGATTATTATCGAGAAGTTTCACACAGGAAATAACTTTTTAATTCGTAATTACTTTTCAGAGTGATGTGGAATTTTTTAAGTGAAAATTTCTTTAGCAACGTTGGATTTTTAAAGGGGATCTATTTATTTGTCAATATTTTCATCTACCATAAGCGTACGATAATATTTTTGAAAAGGGTTTATTTATTTTTATTATTTCTATAGCAAACTTTATTAGGACATCCTGAATATTTCAAAAAATAGTCTTCAACAATATAAAATTTACTGAAATGACAAACATTTTTAAACTTACCGTTCCTCTATAAATATCTGTCCCGTTGGTTGTGTTCGTTGCGCCTGTAAATAAAAAAACTCGATTTCAAAAAAAAGTTGTCATTGACTTCATTAATTTGTAAAATTTACGTCCAATGAGTTAATTTAATTAAGAAAGTTTAAGAATATTGTCAAGTCATCTCGAAATATTTTTTTGTTGTAATTAAAATACGTTCCGTGGATCTGACAACGTTGCAGTATATTTCTGACCGAGTTTTTCCACTTTCTAAATAAATTATCTGCCATTAAGTATAGCGCGTTTCTTCTTGGATAATAAAGCAGAAGAGGGATAGGAACAAACAGAACAAAGAAAGATCTTAAAAACAGGCATATTGATAATACTGAAATTTTGGTTGGTTCTTGTGGGGTCTAAGAAAGATATAGAGAATAATTTCCGCATGGACATTTTATTGCATTATATTTTTCGGTAAAGAAAAGTAGTTAAGGGTAATTCTCGTCAAAACCAAAAGAGAATTGTGTGTTTTTCTCTTTCCGAACATTTTGAACAAAATGAAACTTGAATCGATGGTAAACTTCAAATATGTCATTATGTATTAGATTCCATAATAAATGGAAATAATGTATGGTAAAATGTTTTTCTAGTTCATTTTTTAAGAGTATACTACGTTCCAAGATATTCCGTTTTGTCTAAAAATCGTAGAGGCCGTAATAATGAGAATTTTGAGCTGAAATTTTAGATACTCTCTTAGATGATGAACGAATATGAAAAAATCAGCAAAATCGTATTTATATTATTTTATACAGATTGCGAAAGGGCTTTTCGAACCAAACGATTTACACAAGCACGACAAGGAAAATATGAGTAAACCAGCTTGAAAGAGTAAGAAAGAACAACTGTGCGTGGCCAGCGAGGGCGTGTATTTAGTTCCAGAGGCCGGCCGAATCTCCACTACCCCCCCCCCATTCCAACCGCTGTTGCCAGAAGCGCAGACTAATTTGTACAAAAAATGATATTTTTGACTCGTCATCGTTGACTCCTTTTCGAGCTCATGCACTATTAGGCAAAACCAAACACCTCCATCCGGCAACAGTGTCCTTTACAGAGATAATTCACATTTAAATTGCTATTCCTAGGTCTTTTCGCTACAAACGTTGATCACATTGGAAGCGCCTGCCATTGTATTTGAAAATGACACTGTTGCCGGATGGAGGTGTTTGGTTTTGCCTAATAGTGCATGAGCTCGAAAAGGAGTCAACGCTGACGAGACAAAAATATCATTTGTACAAATTAGTCTGCGCTTCTGGCAACAGTGGTCGAAATGGGGGGGCAGTGGACATTCGGCCGGCCTCTGGAACTAAATACACGCCCTTGCTGGCCACGCACAGCTGTTCTTTCTCTCTCTTTCAAGCTGCTTTTCTCATATTTTCCTTGTCGTGCTTGTGTAAATCGTTTGGTTCGAAAAGCCCTTTCGCAATCTGTATAGAGGTATGCGAAAGCGAGTACCTACCAAAATTCGAAAAAAAAAATGTAATATGTACTTGGTGAACGTTCTAATTTTCCTACTACTTGAGTTATGAGTATCTCTTGGTTTCAGAAAATGGATTTTCGAAAATTTCATGCAAATCATCGCGATTATATAAAAAAACTAACTATGCTAGTCGATTTCTTGTATCAAAATCGATTGGTAATAATTTCAACTTGTGATGCCTTTTGGCCTAATATAATAAGATAACAATATTTAAATAAGAAATAAATTCCCTTGAAACTAATTTCAATAAATCATCAGAACGTGAAATATTACACAAATATAAGTAGGAAGGTCGACAGGAAGTAAAGTTCAGAGCATGAAATAAACATAAAAATGTATTATTTAAAATTTACCTATGGTGAACTTGACTCGTCGTATAAATATACAAGCGACAACGCTTCAGAGGAACCAGTCAACAATCAATATTAGATCGATCAATGATCAGTCTATAATAAGTCAATCTAAGATGAATTAATTAAGAGGCCTATCCACACCTTTGAAACCCAACATTACAAAAATTGAATTGTAAGAGTTACACGTTGGTGTTTTGGTTGTTGTTGATATTTTTATTTCGACCCTTCAAGTTATGATATTGTAAACTTTTTTCTGAGTACATCAATCTTTTAAGAATGTACTACTGAAATTGTAATATCCGATTCGCAACTACTTTTTAGTAGATTTGGCAACGCCGCAAATCGAATAGAACATTATTTACACTACCAAATTGTCAACACCTGTGTAATTCCAACATTATTCAACGTGTGTAGTTTTATTTTCCAATAGTAACAAAATTTTTTCACAATCGATGAAAGTCACTGTCAACGTTTTTATTTGATTTGTAGGAATTTGCTTGAGAAACCACAACTGAGAACAATCGGCTTCGCAAAATGAATTGTCTTTAGTCTAGTTGGATTTGCAGTTAACTGAGAAAGTCATTTTTATGTGTTTAAATCGTGGGAAGGTCTAAATCAAGCATTTATTCAGTAAAAACTTTCACTAAATCGAATAATTATTTATAATAGTTGTACAAGGAAAAAGTTTGACGATTATATTTGGAAGGAGATTTCATATTAAAAGCCTTTTACTTTCTTTGTTGACATTGCGGATAATAAAAGTATAAGTTTTGTCATTTCAAATACATCTTAATGGAAAACTAGACCAAAGAAAAATAAAAGTTCTTCTTATGTAATCGGAAACTAATAATATCGAAGTTTTGTTGGAATATAAATAATCGAAACCCTAAATGTTGATGATGGAACTTTCAAAAACCATTTGGAAGCAGAAATTAACTTGTTTTTCGTTTATGTAGTTATCAAAAGTATTTTCTGTCAATATTTCAACTGAAAATTGATTTTCCACCCACAGGTGTAACAAAAATGTAAAACTGAAAATGACAGAACTGCTGTTGATAACACATTTGAAATTTTCAATATTTTCAATTTTAAAAAACCATAATATTGTATAGGGAGCAAATAATATGTATTAAATAATTAATGCTTTCATGTACACTAAATTCCCAGATATTTCGTTTTAATTTCACACCTGCATGATTGATTCAAGAGAAAAACCCACAGCAGGCAGTCGTTAATACGATAACAATAGCACCGTATCGTATCTTACTCGCATGTTCGAAAATATAATGCCTAATAGTATCTATGATTATTTTACAACTGAAATATTTGACTGGTAAAATAATAGTTAGTATCAGAATCGAAATTTAACCGACTAAGGATCTATTACTGTTTACTGTATAATAAGGGATTTATAAAGTTTTATTTTAAATCCTTAAGATCAGATACCGACTCAACGAAATATTGTGAAATTTACTTTACCCAGGACGAAAAACTGTTTTTCTCGGTGTGGATGGATTCGGTCCCGGCAGGCCATAGATTAAAATGTGTAAATTTTAATCCCTTTATCTATAGGCGTATTGGGTCCCAATGGTACTTAACTATTTAAATATTTACATATTGCTAGTAAATGTTTCAATACTGCATCACGTCCATTGAAAATTATTATAATAATCTGTCAATTACACAATTCAATTTTTCGATTCGGATTAGGGTAGGGGGTAAGGTAGGGTGGTTTTGGTTGGGTTATTATTGAAAATTATTATAATAATCTGTCAATTACACAATTCAATTTTTCGATTCGGATTAGGGTAGGGGGTAAGGTAGGGTGGTTTTGGTTGGGTTATTATTGAAAACTCACGAATGCATAGATACATTTTCCCTAATGTTAGGAACATAGCGGAAGAAATATACAGGTGGCTGGGACCGAATCCATACATTATTATTCAGGTAGGACTAAAGTTCGGGACCCAATAAGCACGCTATTTTTGAACTACCTGCTACTTGGGACCCAATAAGCATATGCCCGTTTTTCTTTGTTAAAAGTTTTAAAAACAATTGTTAGCGTTCTAAAGAGCCATAAAAATGCAGTTAAAAATGAGGTATTATTTATCGCAATTATTTAGAAAATGTGATTTTTATTTATTTCCTCTGTATTATGCTGTTTCAATTCATTGGTTTCTTAATCCTTCTATACAATTCCTCATTGTTATAGTCCTCACACTAACAACCGGTCTACAGTAAATTGAACCAGCAACAAAGTAAACCATGGGCGTCAATATTTATAAAAACTAATAAAAATATATCAAAATTAAAAAAAAAAACTCAAAAATTCCCACTCATTTAGCGAGAAAATTTCCTAATGGTTTGTAAAAAGTCCGTCGTACATTTGATAACATTGCAGATGTAACATTTTGGAGAATTTGTGAAATTCGAGGACGGACATTTTCGAATGTAGTATGCCTGTTGTTATTACCATAACTAATGGATATTTAATAACCTCACAAAAGAAATCTAAAAGAGACAAATCTGGTGATCGTGAAGCCGGTCCCAGACACTACGTGTTTTTAGCAAACATTTGGTGTTCAGACTTATTCGCGTAGCGTGTGGGAAGTTGATTTTGGAAAATAATCGTCCTTCGTCATTTTCCCGGCGCTGGTCGGAAACTAGCACGAAGTAAAGGACGCCGTAGTGCGGCGTAGTAAACTACGTGTACCTTTGCTATAGTACGGCACCGTGTGGGAGATAAAGCAAACATTCGTGCAAATGATAAATATTGGCCTATTCGCCAAATACACGTAGTGTCTGGAACGGTGTTTCCGATGTCCGTCCGGCGGTCAGGGTAAAACGCAGGTACGTCCGAGGTCCGTCCCGCGGTTAAAAGGGTCAAGACGTTTGTCCGAAGTCCGTTCCGTGGATCCGTATGATAATTTATATTGCAGATTTATATTTTTACGAAAACCGCACATGTCTTGAACCGTAATTGTTTCTATATCACCGTTCCTTAACTCCCGATGCAAAATCTTTGACGGTGTTGACGCGATGTCCTCCACTGCTTTTCTTTTTAAATTATTATTCAGTTTTTGACGGTTGATTAAACTTTCTTCGTTTTTGAAGTGATTATGTTCATGGTTTCGTTCAATAATTTCATTTTTATCATTTAGTTTTAAATAGACTTTACACAATTTATTAACGCATGCCCAACGTGTAATGTTATTACATAAATTTTTATGAAAATAAAACTTAAAACCATCAATATTGATAAGAGTTTTACCTTTCTGACTTACCATGACATCCATTTCTCTGGAGCACACCGAAAGCACTAACCAATTAAAGTAGTGCGTTTTTAAGCCAAAAGTCGAACGGTATCACACGCGAAACAACGAGAAGCACTACTAGCTATTATTTAAAATATTCCTCTATTTATAGGTAAGGGTCTGTGGAAGGGTGTCGATAATACACGAATCATACTAATTATTCTAGGAATAATATTCTACCCTGCCCATTCTACCTGTGTATCCACCTGACCGCGGGACGGGCATCGGTCGGGGATTAAAAACCCTTTTCCTGAACCCTCAATTTTCTGACCGCGGGACGGACATCGGTATTGCCCGTCTGGAACCGGCTTGAGAGTTTGTCTAGCCATTATCAAACTGCCAAGAAAAGTATCATTTAAATCATCTCGAAAGTCTTTTGTTGTCTCTTATCAGCCTAGTAGACACAGAAAACTGTCAAAGTTGAAAACTATTTATCGTAAATGATTTCAATTTTTGTTTTGTTGTTTTGCCCCACGAGTACGACATTGTAAAATAGTTTTGAGTAACTTCCTCGCTTCTAAGAAAACATTGTGCAAAAGCGCTAACATAATATACAAAGTTTCTTAATTAAATATTTAGTTGATGCAGTCGGATTTTACGGCACATCAACTATATTTTCTACAATGTTAATACTCCGGCTTTTGATTAAATATTTATGGTAACCTAATATAGTGGCGATGATGGTGTTCGAAACGTCATATTTTATTATTGTAACGGTTAGTTTTATAGAGAAGCAAGTCTGGTTTTTGAAATTAATCAAATTTGTTATTCGATCGATTCGTTTACAAAGTTTCTAGTAGCGAGTTCCTTCTTGGTACTGAATCTCAAAGGAATTCGAATAAACAGTTCTTAATTTTTCTCATGAGAGTTTCCCATTTTTACTTTCTTCTTTATACCGAAATATCGTTCGTTCAGAACCTCCAGTCATAGCAAAAACGTCTCACGCTATTTCCGATACAATTTTGTCATCGTTACTGTTGGACAGATACTTGAAAACTTGCGTTCATTTTGACCACGATATAACACAAACGTCTTAGGTCTAGACTGGTAAAAAACTGTAAAGAATCCCTCAACAGGCTGACAAGAGACAACAAAGTGTCTCTAACATGAGTGCCGACACAAGAGGGAATTGCAGGGAAGTGAAATGGCTCACCAGTTGGCTAAAGAAGGTTCTAAAGGAGACTTGACCGTATTGTTGAATCACAGAATATTGCATAAGAGGGGAAATTGGGAACTGACTAGATAGGGAACACCAACTCAAATGGAGGTCCACACAAGGGCACCTCCATACAAAGAGTTTACTGAACAAGGTAGACAAGGAACTCTCAACCAGGCTATTGCCAGTCAAACTAGTGGCCTACATAGAAGACACAAAGCGTCTGGAATGGAAGCATATAACATGGGAAATGGTACCAAGATTCAGTTCAAGTGCCTGGGCTGTTAACACAACCCAATCAAATGAATGAATGAACACAAACGTCTGCGTTAACTGAATTATATTTTCTTAGTTCCTATTAAATTTTTAATATTTGCAATTGTATATATATAGTTTGGTGTCATTTAAAGGGGTTATAAATATCATTTCCACAACCAATACCTAAATCCATGGGTAAATTATTTCTTTTTAGTCGTATAACATATAACCAACTCTTAAATTTCATCAGCAGTTCCCACCATCACTACTTGTATTCTTTGAGAAAATTAATCTTTAAAGAAACACACCTTTTCGCCATATAAATCTATTACCAGCAAAGATAATTGCAGGTAAGAATGTCTGTAGTTGAAGATACATGCAAGTACCACCGCGGTTATTTATGGCATGGGTTGGGAACAGAAAATGTTCTTTTTACTGAAAACATGAGGAGGCTGTGTGAAAAATCTAGATGAGTTGTAAGGCAGTTTATCAATTTCGCTGATTTATTACTATCGAAGGGAATTAAGGAAGTGTAAATAGAAGAAGAGTGAAGCAGCATGTCAAAAAAAATCATTTTTCTAATTTTGACATATAAAGTGACACTTGTTAAAACTGATTGACATTATGAAACGTCTTACTTTTTGTAAGTAGTTGCATAAAGTAAAATTTTATGCAATTGGTGACGAAAAATGTATTTCAAAATTAGTGACAAAAAGAATTATTCTATTTATTAAACTGTTGTAATACAGGTTAAAAACATTAATTAATTGTTATAAATATTGATAACACAATTATTGCAATTATTCAAATTAATTCCCGACGACATATTTTTTTCATTGCTCGAACTTGCTGTTATTTGGGAAGCGGCGCACATTGCATTAGATGTTTCACCAAATATTTCTTGCGCTATAAGTTTTTTATTATTCATGGAATTTTCAACATATCCCTCCGCAACAGAGGTAGATTTCCAACCTCCATGCCTCTTTAATTTTAAAATATCAGCGCCACTGTCTGCTAGGAAAGTGGCAGAGCTTCTTCTGAAGCAGTGGCCAGTATATAGAACAGGATTTGAAAGACCAAGAAATTGTGCAATAACTTTTGACACACTGCTAAATGTGTTAATTCCCACAGGATTTCTGGTACATTTTCCATTCGCATATTTTACAAAAAATCTGTTGTGTTTAAGAACCTGGGGACGCAACTTAATATATTTTCTTAATATTTCAACAAGATTCGTATTTTCAATGTGGTAATTGCAAACTGCCGTATAACTTTTGTTTTTGAAGGTGGGATATCAACACGAAAATGGCTTCCTTCGTCTATAACATTTTCAACTGGAAGAAATGTTAATTCTGCTTTTCTGCATGCTCCTGCTATTCCAATTATCATTGCAACCTTGGCCATTAAGTATTCTTTGACATCAGCTTCCACTAAAAATGTGGCAAAATCTTCTTTAATAAAAACATTTGACTTTTTAGCACTGTACCCGTCCGCTTGCCTTTTAATATATGCTACCAAATTTGTATATTTTTTAATATCAATATTCCTTTTCAGATTTAGTTCAGACCTTAACATTGAGTAAAGTGTCCATAATGTGGAAACTTTTAGATCTTTCTTACCCTCAAAATATGCAAGTAAAACTTTCTCATTAACATGTTTAATTTTCTTCTCATCACACTACGTAACAAATTTTTCGTATGCCAAATCATAAACTGCCTTTGACTTTTTGGGAATTACTGATAATAGAGCATTACCTGCTGCCTCTTCAATATCGCTTGGTAGCTCTTCAGAACTTGAATCACTCATTTTTTTAAAATAAAACTAAAAATATATCAATCTCGCTAAAAACCTTCCGTCTAGACTTTTTTACAAAATGACAAACTGACAACCAACATGAAGTAACAGCAACTAACTAAATTTATGTTTTCCAAATTTTTATCAATTATATTAAATTTTATTTTTTTATTACTTTCTTCAAAATTAGAACAAATCTTTGCGAAACTCACTTCGTTCGTTCCGCAAAAATCTCACGCGTTACACAAAATTAGGCATTTCGTAACTGATGGCATAAGTAGCTATTTTCGAATAAATGATTGTAAAAAATGGAATAATTATTTTATTAAAACCAATTTTCGGTGCAACTCGTATATATAGGTGAAGTCGTAAAGCTTCCTAAAATTTATTTTCGATTTAATTATTTTGCTGGATCCAAAAGTATCGTTGGCTCAGCCCAAGGACATCTGAAAGTATTTCGTTTACTCTTTATTGTCTTTCTAATTATAGACCTACTTCATTTTTTGTTTTTCCAACACCACTGGCTTCTTTTATATTTGTTTTCCGATCGTCTTCTTTTTTTTTTGCATATAATGAATATTTTTAGCACTACGCAACACCATGTGCATCTCTAAAGATATTCATGATTAACAAATCACAAAAAAAAACGGCTTTTAGGGAATAAATCGGTTTTTGCTTTTAAAATCGTAATGGCATTTATTACAAAAATTATAGGGCATAAAATTCTCTATAATTTTTGTCCCAAGCAATTTTTTATTCGACGGAATTGAGATACAGCGCGAATACTGCTGAGCACTCAGCTGTACATGTTAGTGTGCAAATTGTAAAGTATTTTAAATTCAACATTAACAAAGACTTTAGTGTATTACCTAAAGTGTAAAGTTATATATTTTTTAGAAAAAAGGAATGTGACATTTTGGTACACATATCCTTTTCTACGATCTCCAACGGTCCATAAACAGACCCAGTTTACTTCTAAATAAGTAAATGACGCCATTTTCCCTTTCTGACGCTTGATAAATATGAAAATACCCAATAAAGTAAAATACGTTTCCCAATTTTCTTATTGTTGATTAACTGGTTCTGTCTATCAGACAAATTTCGTATTATCCGTTTCGAGGTTGTCCGATGTGACAGAGGTTCTCAAGACAAAAGAGTCAACCAGATATATCACGTCAACGTCGAGATTGTCTTTATGTGACAAATGGGGGGATAATTATTTTAGTGAAATGTATACCACAATATTGGAAGGGACTGAACATCGACGTCGAGAAACTAGGTCAAAGACTTGGGTATTTTTAACAAGTTTAACAACATTTGAAAGCAATCCAGAGAATTGGTTTTTAACTCTAATAATGTATTGAAAAAAAAATGATTCTCTTATAAAAATTCTCTCGCCTCGCCCATGGTAAATGGTAGTTTTTACATTTGAAATTTGTATCGTACGAACTTGGTGAATGGAAATTTTTATTAATAAATTGACCCCCTTTGAAAATATTATCGTACGTCCATGGTTAGCGTAAATTTTTACAACTAATTTAATTCCCTTTACACATTTTACCCATCCAAAAAGAGTCGAGGCGCATCACGTCATATTAAATTATCGGTAACGCCACTGCTAAAAATTTCTCGATGTTGCTAAAAAAGTTTTTCCTTGATTACTTCATATTATAATGACATCCGACTGTATAGTGTAATTAGTAATCATTATCAATTAAAATCTTGTTTTATTTTCCAAGGAAATTTGGATTTTCTTCCAATTAATCATTGCTGTTCGAATTTTCTCATAAATCTAGCTTTTTCAAGCGAGTATTTAAATGTGAGCTTCAATTCCAATATACGTAGAAGATATGATTTTTTGAAGGGGAAAAATATTCTTAAATATTAGATATATGCTGTTTTCTTTGAAATGTTTGGCAAAAAAATTGAGGAAAATGAGAAAGTAATATAGAGTATGATGTGGCAGGTCCGTATTTGGCATTGTTTTGTCGATAAATTGCACGTATCGATGGAAAAAAAAATGTTTAAAAATTGTGTCCATACGTGACATGGAAAAATTTTTTTCCAAAAAAAATTCTTTCTACGGCTGGTCCGAAAGGTATGTGAGTAAGCCTATATTTCTGAAAATTTCAAAAAAATCGAGTGATATTTACTATTTTTTAGACCATCGAAAAGTCGAATTTTGACAGTTTTTCGGGCATAACATCTGTCAAAAATTTTTTAGATCGCAACCGATAGTTTTTTCGGAATCCTTGACCTCGAAACCAACCCTCCATAAAATTTCATCGATTAAGTAATCAATAAGAAACTAAAAGCAAAAAAAAATTACTAAAAAACGAGACAGTGAATTTTTGTGCGAGCTTGATACGATGGAGCCTATTATAGAATGGTTTGAGGAAGATCTTGATTTGAATTTCGTAAATATTCCAGTAGAGAGCGATGAGAATGCTGAGTCAAATTTGCCTGTAATTTGTACTGAACAATATCTTCGAGCAATAAAGATGATATTGAAAGTCTACAATTATTTTTTTAAATATTATATAATAAATTTGATTTTGAAGTGCTACGTAGTTTCTTAGGGGGAGGAGGGGGGTAGCCAAAAGGTACGGTACGGTGGTTAAAAATGGAGCTACGTGATTTATGGGTATCCCAAGACATTTTAAATGCATAAAATTTCTAAACCAAATTGGAGGTCATACAGTGCCTTGAAATAAAAAGAGGTTTTACCAAATTTCTATTAAAATTTATTGAATTCAAATAATTTTATATATTTTTAATTAGATTCCACGCGTCTTCATTAGACTAATTACCTTTTCAACATTTGGTGGTCAGAGGTACGTAACATTAAAGTCATCTAAGTCGGAACTGGATAGTTCGACGTTAATAATATGTCAGTTCATTTACACTCTCAACAATCCTCTGTCTTAACTCAAACATAGACTCGATTCATCAAGTGACAACATAAAGAGGGTTCACTTCGTAACTCCGTCTTTCCTACCATTGTCTTTTAAGAGCTCGCTTGTCACTTTATGTTTGGTTTAAGGATATTGTCAAATATAAACCAGTCATTGTAATAAATTGAAGAAATTTAAATAAATTTAAATTCATTAAAATGTTGACACTACCACTAAAATTCTACTAAGTATTATAGATAACCTATAAGCACAAACTCAAAAGAGAAGATCTGGTATTTGCAATGGCCAGATTAAATGAATAACATGATCTGGAAGGATTTCAAAAGTAATCGTATCACATTTTGGCGTTAGAAATATGTTGGTGCGAAAGAGACAGACTTTGTAGAACAATGTGAAATATTTATCTATTCAAATAATAAAAACTTTAAAAATAACACATGGCGCAGTCAATAAACCGTCTGAATTGAATTAAATAATAATTAAAATGTCATACGACGAAAAAAACAATCAACAGATGAGTTACCGTGTACAGAGAGATCAATTAAATAGTTACCATGCTTGGTTATAACAGCCGGAAATCGAAAAAAAGATACCTTATACAGCGTCTTCCCCAAAGTCCACACCAGATGGGAAACTGTTATCAGGAATAACTTTTTATCCATAATAAAATAATTTTGAGAGCTTATTAATAATTAAAGTCTAACTATCCGAATAGAATGTGATATGAGTCCTCCAGGACAAGATGTCCGACCTATCAGTGACGTCATTCTGGAATGGCCCATAATTATCTTTTTCGAAAACAGGACAAAAGTGAGATTATCTAAGAAAATTGAATAACAAATGACATGAAATGTACTTCGCGCCTAAAAATTCCATTTTTCATTACATATAAAAGCAAAAATGATTAAGTTTCATAAAATCAATCAATAAATAAATAAATAATATCCATCGGGATCAACTTTAATGGCTTTTATTCACTATATAGAGTCGGTTTAATTCAATTAAGAACTAATTGACAAAATAAAAGGTTCGATGATATTGAGTACATGCATTTCGATTTGAAACAAAATTTACGACTGGTCATAACTAGATATACGAGGATATATTGAAAAATTCTTAGCCTACTATAGAACCAAACAAAATTTCAATGTCAAAATATTTTATTACCCAACATATTCTCCTCTTAATTCGATACATTTATTACGGCGAACCTGCAACGTCTCTAGACCTTTCAACAAAAATGTTTTTTCTTGCTCTGCAAACCAGACCTCTACAGCTTTTATTACCTCCTCGTTGGAAGAAAATTTACGACCTTTTAAACTTTTTTTCAATTGAGGAAAGAGATGATAGTCGGACGGAGCCAATTCTGGTGAATAAGGGGGGTGTTCTAGTAATTCAAACACTAAATCACGTATTTTTTGCATTTCAACATGAGATTTGTGTGCAGGGGCGTTGTCCTGCAAAAACAAAACACCTTTGGATAGCTTTCCGCGTCTTTTCTCGTCAATTTTTTCCCATAGAGTGGTCAGTAATGTCGAATAGTAATCTCCAGTTATTGTTCTACCCTTATCCAAAAAATCAAGCATGATTACTCCATGGCAATCACAAAAAACTGAAGCAAGAACTTTTCCAGCAGATTTCTAGACACGAAACTTCTTAGGTCTTGGAGAACCAGAGTGTCACCATTCCATCGATTGTTGCTTAGTTTCTGGATCGTAGAAATGTACCCAAGTCTCATCCATAGTAACAATTCCGTTTAAGAAGTCTACATTGTTTTCAAATCGAGCACATATCGAACGCGATGCTTCTACCCTTGCTTTTGGTCAACATTCAAACATTTGAGGAACCATTTTGCAGCAATTTTTCTCATGTCCAAATTGACGTGAACTATATGATGAACGCGTTCGTATGAAATATTCAGTGATTCAAATATCCGTTTTAGCCCAATTCGATGGTCTGATAAAATCATGTCATGAACTGCATCGATATTTTTGGGGACTGACACAGAAACTGGTCTTCCCGATCGGTCATCATCTTCAATGGAAAAGTTACCTCTTTTGAAGCTTGCAGTCCAATTTTTCACGGTCGCATACGAAGGACATTGATCACCAAGGGTATTAAGCATATCATCGTAAATCTGCTTACCTGTTAACCCTTTTAAATACAGGTACTTGATGATGGCTCGATACTCCAATTTTTTGATTTTCACAATTTCGGTGGACATCTTTTTTATTTTAATTTATTGCGTAACTTTGGTTTACCTTTTTGACGTCAAACTTCACACTGACACTTCTAATAAGTTATTGTTCGTTGCTATGGTAACGCAATATTTTGTTAATGCATGGAACTGGTCTAGGCTAACTAGATATCAATACATCCTCGTACTTAACATAAAGTAGTGTTAAACACGAATACATTTACTGCAACTATAAAATGCAATAAATTGAAAATATTTTTTATCTTAAATTAGTACCGGAGGTAAAACGGATGTTATAAAATAAAATTTACGAACTCGTAGACATAACAGACTCCGTTAAAAACAGTTGGAGAAGTGTTAAAGATAAATCTTCTTTCATAATTTGATTTATGCTCGAAACTTTCAATTCGAACAATTGAATTCCTCAGTAAATTGTCTCATTGTTCGGTATGTAATGACCTCTAGTACAAACATACACTTCAGACAATGGCCAAACAGCTTTTGTTCCATCAAATTGTTTTTATTGAATCTGGTTAACTTTGAGAGACATTTTGTTTCTCTTTTAGTTACGTACACAAATTAAATTTTGATTGATACAATTGTTAATACATATTGAGGCACCATTTATTTTATTAATTAAAGGATGATTGTCCCTTTAAGAGGGATCAAGTACGGTTCAAAACTGCTAAGAGAGGGAAAACCTCTTATGTGGGACATTCTGTACATGTAGCCTGAGCAGTTCTAAAATGATAATACGTATGCAACACTGGTTTCTTGATAACAGGTTTTCATGAAAAGAAGTTCCAAAGATATTGGTCTTGAAATATTTATTACACTTTCATGTACATTGTACATGTAAGGAGAGAAGACATTGTTTTATATCGCTGATTCTCAACCAGCTTTTTCTTTTGTATTTCTTTTAGTTCATCGGAAACCAAATCATCGTTATAGTATACGGAATAATATTGTAGTAAATACAAGTTTTTTATATATTTTATTGTTTTTTAATGATAACCACTCATTCAAAGCACGCAAGCTTTTGGTACTTCTATGATTCGATTGTTCTCGATGTGTAGGCAGTTGGTGGTTTTTCCGTATCGTTATATTTCATCGTCATTGCGGAAAAAACGAGAATCATGAGTAAGATAGGTATCGCAATAAAGGTGGTTTAATACGGAAGGAGATAGTATTTCAGATAATGGAGCTACTGAGCTTGTTTATTGATCTATGAATATAATTATTCGATATCAATTTTCATGTGGGAAATAACAGAGCTCGGAATATCGATAGATACAAACGATAGATAAACTGATTTATTATATAATTATTGAATAATTGGCTCAGGTAAGATAATCCTGAAGGTCAGGCTTACTATTCACAATTATAACATATTTTATATTTAAGTCTTCTCTTGAACATTTTCAAGCATTATTAGGAATCTTCTACAAAATATTGTTAACCTTCCATACATACTGGGTTCTCGCGACGACCTACCATTAGACGTTTCTTAAAAATTACGTAAGAGTGAATTATGAATTGTGAATATAAAAACGTTACCATAGCAACGAACAATAACTTATTAGAAGTGTCAGTGTGAAGTTTGACGTCAAAAAGGTAAACCAAAGTTACGCAATAAATTAAAATAAAAAAGATGTCCACCGAAATTGTGAAAATCAAAAAATTGGAGTATCGAGCCATCATCAAGTACCTGTATTTAAAAGAGTTAAGAGGTGAGGAGATTTACGAATATATGCTTAATACCCTTGGTGATCAATGTCCTTCGTATGCGACCGTGAAAAATTAGACTGCAAGCTTCAAAAGAGGTAAATTTTCCATTGAAGATGATGACCGATCGGGAAGGCCAGTTTCTATGTGTGAGTCCCCGAAAATATCGATGCAGTTCATGACATGATTTTATCATACCGTCGAATTGGGCTAAAACGGATATCTGAAGCACTGAATATTTCATACGAACGCGTTCATCATATAGTTCACGTCAATTTACATGAGAAAAATTGCTGCAAAATGGATCCCCAAATGTTTGAATGTTGACCAAAAGCAAGGGTAGAAGCATCGCGTTCGATCTGTGCTCGATTTGAAAACGATGTAGACTTCTTAAACCGAATTGTTACTATGGATGAGACTTGGGTACATTTCTACGATCCAGAAACAAAGCAACAATCGATAGAATGGCGAGACTCTGGTTCTCCAAGACCTAAAACGTTTCGTGTCCAAAAATCCAAAAGTTCTTGCTTCAGTTTTTTGGGATTGCCATGGAGTAATCAAGATTGATTTTTTGGATAAGGGTAGAACAATAACTGGAGATTAGTATTCGACATTACTGACCACTCTACGGGAAAAATTAAAGAGAAAAGACGAGGAAAGCTATCCAAAGGTGTTTTGTTTTTGCAGGATAACGCCCCTGCACACAAATCTCTTGTTGCTATGCAAAAAATTCGTGAGTTAGGGTTTGAATTACTAGAACACCCCCCTTATTCACCAGATTTGACTCCGTCCGACTATCAACTCTTTCCTCAACTGAAAAAAAAATTAAAAAGGTCGTAAATTTTCTTCCAACGAGGAGGTAATAATAGCTGTTGAGGTCCCTAATTTTCGTTGACCAATGGTTGTGATGCAGCATCCAAATGAAGTTTTGAAGAAACTTTTCTTTTTTTCTACAATATACATATATCTTGTGAGCTCGTTCGCGTTCAGGGAGACTCGGTGCCGCCGCACCGGCAGACAGTTGCCACTAATCACTAGCATTTCAGCAGAATTTCCTCTCTATGTCACCCTTGCGGTTTCGCTTGGCAAATGACATTTCGTATCCCGCCTGGGGCCTCCTCCACGATACATCACTGGATTTATTTTCAATTGATCCAGAACGATTGTTAAGCAATGGTCCTTAATAAAATTAGTTTTTATAATAATTCAAAGGTAAATTTTAATATTAGTTACATTTAAAAATATTTTTCATAATTATTTACTTGACCGCAAAAACATATCTGGTTACAAAGCATTTAAAATGTCATTATAAGGCACAATGTATTCTTGTGAACTCCGTGACCAAAAAAAAAAGAAGAATGACCTCCCACCCGCAAGTCGTTAATGTCTAGAAGTTTTGCATTTCAATGTGGTTATAAAAACAAAAACATTATTGCTGAAGGAGTTTATATCGTAATTAAAATATTTTATGACAATAACGGTATCATTTTATACCTGTAGTAATTTTTGGTATGAATTAAAAATAAGAAAATATGAGTCAGTGAAAAGATTCAAATGTCAAGGCAATTGGACCTTCAAACGCCATTAGGCTAGTCTGGGATATAACTCATTTGTGGCGATAGTAAATTCAACACAAAATCAACTTTATGTATATTACTATATATAATTTTGAAGAACCGGCAACATGTCAACATGGCTGCTAGAACAAACGAGGAACCAAAGTGACCCAATAATAATAAGTCGGTTAGTTATGTAGGTAGTCCACTATGTCGTTAAAATGATTTACAACATTATTGTGGCTTTCAAATCAACGTTAAAAACGAATCAACTCCGTCTCTGTGTAAGACACGAAAGCTGTTCCGTTGTTATTTTTCAAATAATAAGTTTTTTTGGCTTCTTTAACTTGCGGTACAAAAAAAACAGGAGAAAGTTAGATCATATGTAAAATATTCAACAATTCATTCTCTCAAGATGTTCAATCTTGTATACATTCTTTATTCATAAGGGCTTGGCAAAGTTTCAAAACGTTTTTAGGGTGCCACTACGTAAACAAGGGAATTTTAAAGGATACCAAAAATCTTAAATTGATTGAAATTAAACAAATATGATAAATTTATTGGTTGACCTCGATTAGAAAAAAAAAATCAAACATTGGTGTGATTCGAACCAACAAAACTGCTGTCTAAGAAGTGAGAGACATTAATTGAAAGCTTGAAGATCATAAATCTTTTTGCAGTTTCCTGTAATATTGTCGTATTTAATAAAGTGATCTATCAACAGATGTCGAAAAATAATTATTTATATTCACACTTCATGCATTTTTGAAAAATTATATTTTTCAAAAACAGTGACCGTTTTACTAAGGAGCAACAACTACTTCCCGTGCAAAATGCACCGCCGGATATTGAATTACACTCCAAAGTCAAACGGGGTTGGTATATCTACAAGATATTTTAAAACCAACCATTCTGGTTTGCGATTAGCAGGGACAACACAACTTGTAGACTCATCAGTACAAGATTAGAGATTCTCGGACGGATAGCACATATCTTGTACTGATGAGGCGCAAATACGCCGAAACTGGTCTACAAGTTGTGTTGTTCCTTCTAATCGCAAACCAGAATGGTTGGTTTGAAAATATCTTGTAGATATACCAACCCCGTTTGACTTTGGGGTGTAATTCAATATCCGGCGGTGCATATTGCACGGAAAGTAGTTGTTGCTCCTTAGTTGAACGGTCACAATGCATGAAGTGTGAATATAAATAATTATTCTTCGACATCTTAAAGATCATCTTAAAATAAAAGAAACTTGCCTTCCATTCCACACATTTCAGTTTTAAAGTATTTTAAATTGAAATGAAGATAAGCCCGTGTAATTACAGCCATTTACGAGGTAGCAATAAAAATCTGACGGTTCTAAGCTAATTGTTGTTTACGTTGACGAAGGAAGTACTAAGTTTTTTTAACAGTATTATGAAACTTCGTATTTTAGTACTTACTTTAAGATTCTTGATACAGCACCGTAATAAAGACAGTGCTGAACTATATTGAAGAGCGACACCTACGATTATCTACCAGCTTTCAATATCACAACCCTAGAAATCGCATTAATCTTTCTGTTTATATTATATTTAATAAAAATACAGTGATACGCGTTAATTTTGTTAATTCAACAAGTTCATCGTCGCTCATAAGGGCTTCAAAAAAGCAATAGGAGAAAACCAAATAAAAAAGACTGCTACTTTTTACAAACTTAAATTTGATCATCAAAAGACACAAGAAGAGATAAAATTACAAGAAAATCACTTGATACCATGAAAAAATGTTTGTTTCAACGAAACGTTTAAGTGGAAGTAGAAATAAATAACAATCTAAGTGTTACTAATGAACCTGGTCCGTCAAAAATATATCGCGAAAAAATCTAACCTCGATAATGTTTTTACATGAAAATTAAACAGGAAACTATGTAAATCTCAAAGGAAATCTATAGAATTACATTTCCATAGCCAATATATACAATTATTTAATTTTCTCGAATTTCATTTTCTAGTTCATTGAACCCTTTCTATACTGATGTGGAATGGTGGTACCCGCTTCTATGGAAATTTTGAAAATTCGTCGTTAACAATAGAGAATTGTTAATTTTGCAATAATTTAAATAATTATGTAGAAGAAACACATTCAAATAGAAACTAGTCATTTTATATATTATTATCTAGTGTACATTTCAATAAGCAAAATCTAAAATTAAAAACAATTCCCTTGACATTTTGATAGATTTTTTGCATAATCTTGTAAAATTAAAGCAAGAAAAATGTATCCAAAGACCTAAAATTAATAATTTTCTTCTGTTCCTAGAAATAATTCATCCGTAATCCTCATAGTTTTCTACAAAAAGCACGAGAGGAGAAATCCAAGATTTATTTCTGGTCGCCAGTAGTCTAAAATTTACGAAGACGTTACGCTCTTAGGCATAATGACCAAAAGAGAAAACTGTTGGCTCTCATTCCGCACAACTCACTTCTAATTATACTTCCCAAAAATTAAAGGTTACGTTGGAACGTTATTCTTTGCGTCGTTTTACATCGTTTACGACACGTCCTCGATCTCGGGAGTTCCGTTTTAACGGGCAAAAGAAAAGCCGACGTCGTCACAGGCGGAACTGGATATACCGAAAAGGGTTATTTATGGATGTTGGATAAGAAACGAAAATATATTTTTCACTGAATTAGACGACATTTAAAACATTTATGCTATAAGAAGTGCATTTTTCTCAAACCACTCCACAAGAAAATGTTGCTCAAATATATATTGAAATGAGTTTGAACGGGGTTTAGCTTTGGGGTGCTAAAACAAGCAGAGAAAGGACGGGAACTTCCTTTCCTCTCCTTAATGGGACAAAGCAATAGAAAAAGGAGATTTAGAAACAGTAATTAAAGTATAACAATGTATTAAAATATAAAAGCATCCGGCCAAGAAAGAAGAGTTACACTTCTTGCATAGATACTTGTTTTTAGTACTATAAAATCTACCGAGGTCATATATTGTAAATTAACGCATTAAAAATACTGGAAAAAATCGTAGAGAAACAGAGACAGGCCAAGAAAAACGTAGAACAAAGTAATAGAAGAAAAGACGTGAAGTGGAAAGAAGCAGAAATACTGAATTATTTTTTCTCTTATTTTTTGGCAATCAAACCACAATAATGTTTTTTATTTTTTTATTTCGACGTTTCGGTAGCGTTCCAGCTACCGTTGTCAAGATTAACTATAGTAAAGAAATAATTTTTGGTCCCTATCTGACACAACGAAAAAATTTGACAACTAGACACAAGGAACTTACAGAAGATAGAAATACTGAAGCTAAAGAATATGCTAAAATGTCTTTAATGAACTTTTTAATAATACTATACCTATACTTTAAATTTTTTGTGTGTTTATATTTATGTTACACCCTGTATATTCTTACTAGTTCGCGTAAATAACTGATACATACGTTTCTACGTGCTGTTTTCACAGTATAGTATTTCCAAACACGCAATCTTATATTATGGCCACCGACTGGGTGGCCAGTGAGTTACAAATGTATTGTTTTGCCAACATAACAATAGAAGTTGTTCGAATGTGCATTTATTTTAATATCTGTCTTGGTGATATATCACTTGGACGGGAGTTACAATAATTATTGATAAATAATAAGCTCATTTTTGGCCGACTTCGCATCGAAGATAAAGTTTTGTTCTTCTACACCTAAAGCATCCAGACCTACTGCAAAATTTGGTATTAAAACATTACAATTGCAATTGCACAGATAAAGTGGGTATGAAGAACTTATTTTCTCCAAAGCTTCAGCTCTTAATATTGAAAAATAACGTTGATATATCTACTTATTTTCCTGTTTTTCCAAATTTTCTCGGTTATTAATTACACATACCAATGATATTGATCTAGTATTTTTTACGTTATTATATGAAAAAATCTAAAAAAAAAAAACATCAAAATTAGTAATGTCTTTTATAGGACGGCATCGTCCTTTTTTTAATAGGATTTTTGTCAAAAATGCTTGGCCTATAAAGCTGTACAGTAGTTAAAATGTATTTGACGTCTGTTAAAATTTGACATCTAGTTTTCATGTCATCTAAATTCTTAGTTTTTTAAAAAATAATGTTACCTTTCAAACTGAAGCGTATCAAATAAATAATCACCCCATTTCAATAATGACTGATAACAAAGAAAATAAAGAAATAAGTGAAGAAGAAGATAATGAAACTGATATCGAAAAAATTATTAAGTTGACATGGTCATGTATAATGGAATCTTCAATGCGAATGCTTACCTCAGATCTACAAGATTCTACAACAAGCCAAGACGAAGATCAAACTTCATCACAATACAGTGAATATTCGACCGCAGCCACTTCTGGTGTAAAAGAATATTCTGACCTTGAAAGCATGCTTTTATTTAGACAAGAAAATCCAGATGAAAAAAAATTCTCTTCGTTCTTTATAGAGGTAGACAAATTAAGCTCTAAAATATGTGAAAATGATGGAGAAACCTTCAAACATCCTGTTTCATCCTACTCATCACTGCCTCACTATAACACTCCACAAGAAACATCCGAAAATACGATTAATAACAGAAGTACTTCTAATTATTCTGGTTCTTCAAACCATAAGCTACCAAAATCAGCTGTTTCTCTAAACATACCAATATCTTTGAGTCAACGTACTGTTGAAAGAGAACTAGAAATTGGAATCGCTGTTGCTGATACTGATTCTTTTGTTGGAGTTAAAAACGTTCAAACCAGCAACACCGAAAGTAGTAGCTCAGCAGTTTCAGTTAAAAAGTCAGAAGATGGGGCAGTAAGTACTGAAGATCAACAAATAACTACAGACACAGTTAGTATTGCAGATAATGTCAACAGTACTACTTTAGATGGTTTGCAAGATTTTGTACCAGTAATATTTCACGTGCCTCATAATATAAGTTTGAATGATAGAGCTGAGATAGAGAATAGTACTCCGTTGAATAGTACAATGTTCCCAACGTATGGTTCAAACGTGAGGCATTTTACTGCAAATACAATATCATCGACAATGTTTCCCCAAAATGAAGTAGGAGAGGTTAGTATGAACTTGCAATCGATTTTGCCGGTTCAAAGAGATGAAAATACCATTTCCCGTATTTATGAGTACGAAATAACCACTGCTTTGTTTTCATCACCGAATTTTAGAACTTTGCAGGATTCGGAATTTAATATCGATCAGGAAAGATTTAGACCCTTTCATTCTCTTGATACCATACATAGAAACAATATTAATAGACAGTTTAGAAGATAAATTTGTAGTACTTAAATAATATTTTTTATAGATATCGAAGAATAAAGTTACTATCGATTTTGGTCCTCCATTTTTTGTCCAAATGTAGGAGAAAGGCTTAGACCTTTCATTCTGGGGATACCATACACAGAAGTAATATCAATACATAGTTTAGAAGATAACTTTTAGTAAATAATATTTTTTTATTCCCAATCACATTATAATTGGAGTTTTATCCTCACTTATGAAGCGTATAAAGTACAGCAGACAGACCGCGCCATGGCCGGTAAGGTGAAGTCTTAGATGCGTCAAGTGACGCCTGACGGTCAGTGTTAGATAGAGAAAGTATTCGGAAAATAGAAATGCAAAATGTGAACTGGAGCTTCAAGCTGGCACGAATTTCGAGCGCATTTGGTAGGCGATACTTCTCACCGGCCATGGCTCGGTCTGTCCGCTGTACCACTACCCAATAGTTGAATAATCAAAAATGCAATCTTAAATCAATAATTCATTCATTCGATTGGGTTGTATTCAACATCAGCCCAGGCACTTGAACTGAATCTTGGTACCATTTCGCATGTTATTACAGAAGCTTTGTGTCTTCTATGAAGGCCACTAGTTTGACTGGAGGGATTTTCAGTAGTTGTAATGGTTGTATTATTTCCTCTCCATAGTGCTTCCGTCTGAGTCCATGTAAGTTCTCACAGAAGCAGAGTATGTGAGTACCCATTTCCAGCACATAGGTTCACTAACTTTGCCCATTTTGTGCAGATGTTTACTCAGGGTGCAGTGTCCAGTCACCTGGTCGGTAACTGTCTTCAAATGCCTCTTACTCAGTTTCAATAGCCTGTTTGAAAGTTCATTATCTACCTTGTTTAGTAAACTCTTTGTATGGAGGTGCCCTTGTGTCGACCCCCATTTGAATTGGTGTTTCCTATCTAGCCAATAATTGTTGACGTTACAGCTGCTTTCAGATTGAAGTGTCAAATCAGTTTTTGATTAAATCTGATTCTAAATTACTGTGATTGTGGATAAAAAATTGTATTGCATTCGTGTTTCAGTTGCATTTTAACCACTTGAGTGTCTTTATCGATTTGTATACTCCATTTTTTGTCCAAATATAGGAGTAAACTTTTTCGTACGCTAATGTGTGGAATGCAAAAACGTGACCGAAGTCGAAGAACCCGAATCTTGCCCGCCCACTTAGACCTTGTGGCGATATGGCATTATATAATACATAAAACGCTAGCATACCGAGATACATCTTTCAAATAGATCGTTTTATATTTCACCATTAAATAGTAGATAAAATCGGATTGAATCCAAATGTTTGTTGTTTTGAAATAGTGCGATTGGCAGTGGAATTTAAAAAAATATTATTCAAATTTTAAAATACAAAGGTAGGAAAAAAGTTTCCTCCAAAGACACGCGTATTATTTATTACCAGTCCTCAATTTTTATTCCTTATGTTTCAACTGTTGTAATTTGTATTTATTGATTTTATATGATAATTATGAAAAGATTCCACGTAAACAATTAGTATTTTAATTATACGAGGTTGTACTGATATCTAGTTAGCCTAGACCAGTTCCATGCATATACAAAATCTTGCGTTACCATAGCAACGAACAATAACTTATTAGAAGTGTCAGTGTGAAGTTTGATGTCAAAAAAGTAAACCAGATTTACGCAATAAATCAAAACAAAAAGGATGTTCACCGAAATTGTGAAAATCGAAAAATTGGAGTATCTAGCCATCATCAAGTACCTGTATTTAAAAGGGTTAAGAGGTAAGCAGATTTACGAAGATATGCTTAATACCCTTGGTGATAAATGTTCTTCGTATGCGACCGTGAAAAATTGGACTGCAAGCTTCAAAAGAGGTAAATTTTCCATTTAAGATGATGACCGATCGGGAAGGCCAGTTTCTGTGTCAGTCCCCGAAAATATCGATGCAGTTCATGATATGATTTTATCAGACCGTCGGTCAAATTGGGCTAAAACGGATATCTGAAGCACTGAATATTTCATACGAACTCGTTCATCATATAGTTCACGTCAATTTGGACATGAGAAAAATTGCTGCAAAATGGATCCCCAAATGTTTGAATGCTGACCAAAAGCGTGCAAGGGTAGAAGCATCGCGTTGGATCTGTGCTCGATTTGAAAACGATGTAGACTTCTTAAACCGAATTGTTACTATGGATGAGACTTGGGTACATTTCTACGATCCAGAAACAAAGCAACAATCGATGGAATGGCGACACTCTGGTTCTCCAAGACCTAACAAGTTTCGTGTCCAAAAATCTGCTGGAAAAGTTCTTGCTTCAGTTTTTTGGGATTGCCATAGAGTAATCATGATTGATTTTCTGGATAAGGGTAGAACAATAACTGGAGATTACTAATCGACATTACTGACCACTCTACGGGAAAAAATTAATGAGTAATAAAATATTTTGACATTGAAATTTTGTTTGGTTCTATAGTAGACTAAAAATTTTTCAATATATCCTCGTATAATAAATATTTTCAAATGAGCTATGCCGATTTTCGAATTAACACACGATCAGATTCAATTTCTATTTTAGGCGAGTTCATTTCATGTCACCACACCACCTTTCTGGTTAAGTTGAGCCCACACCTCTCTTCATTCATTATTTATAAATGGGAACGACGTTCTTTCATACTATAATCGAAAAGAAACAAAAAATATACTAACAGTAACGGTTCGATCTATACCTGATGCGTTTTTTCATGTCGCATTTTTTTTACCAGAAGCGATGGTAAAATGCTTCTTCAAACCATGCATTTTCTGGTTATCGTAGGCCTGAATGAAATTGTAGTCCTTGTCGGTTCAATTTCTTTATTTTTCTATGTTTCGCTTGTCTGTTTGACATTTAATGTTCCTTTTTTATGGATAAATAAAATTTAGTATCAACAAACGAGATACTTGTGCTACTTATTTATTGATAAGTCAACAGTTTGTTTTAATTGCGATTAACCTTAATTGACATATTTATACGCTTTTCAAGGATGTAAACTCCAGCTGTACTCTATAAATTCTTTCCAAAAAAAAATATCCGATAATTTCAACCGAAATATGCTCTTGTAGATTAAAAGTAACTTATACAGCTGTTTTTTTTTTATATGAATTTAATTATAAAAACCTTGTCTCTTAAAAAGCGTTCTTCAGTTTATAATTGGAAATAAAAAGCTCAATAAGAAAGAAGAAACTGTAGGTAGAAAAACACGTAGTAGCTGTTGGCTAAGGGTAATTATTTTGTAGTACTTTATCTGCAGGTGATTATTTTATTGTGTGATATTTGATCTACTTTTCTTTCTGTTTTTTTTTCAAATCACCCTGTATTCTTCAACCAAATTTTATTATACAGTCTTATTTCCAAGTAAAAATATACAGGGTAGTAGCTATGATTTTCAGGACCACAAATTATTGTCCTATTTTTTTTCCCGATACACTGCAGCCTCATGGCTTATTGTATTTTTGCTTTTGCTTTCTCATAGCACCCAGTCCAGCACCTTTATCCCCTGCACCAGTTTGTTCAAGTTCTTATCTTGGTGTTTGCTATATAGCTCAGCCTTTCCTTGCGATTGGCCAAGTAATAACTGTCTTTTGCGATCAAGAGTCTCGCATGTAAACAGTATATGTTTCACTGTCTCCGTTTCTCTACCGCATAATCTGCAAGTAAGGTCTAAGTTGTATAGTTTTAATTTGTACAGGTGTTCCTTTGCATGATCAGCTGATTTCTGCACAGTGTTAGCAGTTCTGCTGTACGTTTCAGGCATGGTTCTTTTATAAAGGTTTGCCTTAAGACGTTTACCCAGAAATTTTTATGTTGTTCTCTGATCCAGGTCTTTACAGATCCTCGTACTGTAGTTATCGGTAAACCGAGAATCTGTCCTGGTCCAGGCTGCGTATCCTCTGACCCTTTTTTTGCAAGTTCGACAGATTTTTCATTGTTCTCGATACCCTGGTGACCTGGTATCCAGGTCAGCTTGACGTTATTCCGTTTGGCTAACGTCTTCAGTTCTTCGATGCAATCCTATACTAGTCTAAAGGTCACTTTCCAGCTTGAGATTGTCTTAAGTGCCGCCTGACTATCTAACATGATGGATCTGTTTGCCTTCGCTCTCCTGTTGTTTTTTCTCGCGCATTACAAGATTGCATATACCTCTGCCTGAAATACAGAGGTGTAGCTTCAAAGTAAGTAGCTATAGCTGACACCTGGTTTTTTGGAGTATACTCCCGCCCCAGTGCCATTTACAGTTGTAAACCCATCGGTGTACCAAGTGTGTCCCTGTCTAATAGTACTGAGTTCTTCGTCAGCCCATTCGTTTCTGTCTGCAATCGACACTTCGAATGGGCTATCAAAGGAATATGACACGGTTGTGTAGTCTGTTCTCATGCTTAGCCGATTTCCGTGTGCCCTGATGATCTAGCGTTATGGATACCTAGACTTGCCACTCCCTGTATCACAAGGTGTAAGGAAGGTAGGTCTAATAGTACTTTCATTGCTGCTGTAGGGGTAGTTCTCGTAGCCCAGTGATGCCCAGACATGCAAGTCTTTGCACCTTGCTTAGCCATTCCTTCTCGAGTCTTCGGCCACCATACCAAAGAGGCGGGCTTTACCACCTTGTTGTATAGCCAATACAGCATGTCAGATTTTAGCCTCCAATGTTTCCCAAAGGAACGTCTGGCCACTACTAGCGTGGTCTCCGATTTCCTTATTATTGTCCTACCTGTAGCAACGTTGCAGTGCCTGTTAAAATCTCCGTGTATAAACAACTAGTTTAAATAATAACAAGGATATTTGAGAACTGGTAAAACTTGTTAAATATTAAATCAATATTATCAAATCCATTTCCCATGTTTGTATGGAATGATGTGTTTTTTTTTCTTATTCTTTTTCCAACATAAAAATCTCTTATGTTTCTTAGAAGAAGTAACAATTGAATGTTATTGATCTTCCACGTTTAAGAAGTAGTAGCGGCATAAAACGTTTTTCTATTGTCTATAAAAGGTAGTCTGCTAGTCAACTAGTTTTAACTGTAATGGTCAGCTCGTATCGGAAAACATCAACAAAAAAAATATTCAATCATATAATTAAATTTTGAATTTATTTCTTTTCACACTGGAAAATATAACGGTCGCCACTGCGGAAACGACTAAGGACAACAAATGTATTTAATTAGACACGAAGGAAGCCTCCAAAGTGCACCCTAAATCCAAATATAGAACAAATCGAATTCGCCCTTAACGTTATTGCCTATTACATCGAAAATAGAAGTGTTTCCAATGTTTACTGGGTTGTTTGACCCCGAAGATTTTTCCTAAACTAATACAAGATGATAATATGATGTTTCAACAAATTAACACAAAAAGATTCATTCGGTTCTTTTGATAACAGTGAGATTTGAAGGGTTGGGTGGAGCTGAGATTTAGAGAAATATAAAATTCTCAGAATCTCCTTTTTTATCACACTTTGTAGTCCAGTAAATAAAGGCACCAACCTGTTCATCTCATTATTGTCGGACTTTTCTTTTTGCAACTTGTAGGTATTCATGTGTAGATTACTCTCTGAAAATATGTCCTCCGCGGGATTTGCCGAAGGGGCCCATGATCCCGAAAATTAAGTTTTTGGCCGATATCTCCCGAAATATGCTACTTAGAAAAGTGGGGTTTTGCTAGAAATGAAGTACAGTTCATTACCTACAAAAATGGTCCCCATCATTTTTGTCCCTGTATCAATATTTCTTGCAAAAAAAGGCTTGCAAAAATTTTCCGGAAAACTAAAAAACTTAGCCAAACATTTTAAAAACCATCGAAAAGAGGACATTTTCAGCTTTCCAATGGTGTGCATTAAAGACCGATATTGCCAATCATTGTTTATCAATTTGCGGTAGACCCGAGAATTTTCAGAAAACTCCGGAAATAAAAAAAAAACGTCCCAAGAAAAACATGTTGTTTATAAAAAAACACAAAAATTATTTATTCATTCTTTCGGAATACATTCACCACCCCCATTATCCAAAAGGTTTCGGTAAAACTACGCTTAATTTAAAAAAAATGAACGGATTGATAAGGGCGGTCAAATATTCAGGAAAAATAAAGTTTGGTCAGTTTTTTCAATATTTCTGGAAAATAAAAAAAACGAAAAAGTTACACGGTGTTATAGGTACAGGTCCCTCCTTTCATATGCACTTTGAATCATGAAAAAAGATTCATTTTTACTCAAGTTATGGGCCAATGTTCCCGCCCTCCCATGCCTACATTCACGGAGCGTGCTCCCGGAGACGCCGCGCAGCAGCTCGAAATCCAAGGTACGCTTGGGCCCGTTTATCTCGAAAACGGTTAAACTTATGACAAAAATGATAACGATCATTTTTGTAGATAATAAACTGCTCTCCATTCCTAGCAAAACCCCACTTCTCTAAGTGTCATATTTCCGGAGATATCGGCGGAAAACTCAATTTTTGGGATTATTGGTCATTTTTCAGCATCTTCCGCAAATTTCGCGGAGGACATATTTTCAGAGAGTAATCTACCCGTGAATACCTACAAGTTGCAAAAAAAAAAGTCCGACAATAATGAGAAGAACAGGTTGGGGGGTTTCTCGGTCTTTATTTACTGGACTATTGCTGCAATAATAAAAAAAAATTCTAACCGAAACTCAGACTACAATCTCAACTACTTCCGAATTCAAATAAAACCCCAATCCAATTTTTAATAATCATACCGCTTCACTCCACAAAATTTGCTATAACCTTCAGTAAGTCATGCTCCCTAGCGCGACAAACCCTGTTTCTGACAATATAGACTCCCAACTCCTAGTTCTGCGTACTGCCAGTAAAAATTTAACCCAATATCTTTCTCTCCCTTTCAAGTCTGAGGGTATTTTATCTTCAACATCTTCACAGCAAAGAGTGAAAATTACCAATCGTACCCTTTTCTTTCACCCAAAATCTGGTATACACATCAATTTGGTGTAGCCGCATAAATGGTTGGCCTCTGAGCGATGGTTTATACAATTAATTAACCATCTTGCGTAATTGCCTCTTTTCATGATGTGCGATGTGTATGTACTTGATCACTGTTTTATTGAAGACACTTCCTGTCTATCAAATACCAGCTATTTTGAAAGTGAGAATAAAACTAAAACCATTTTCATCGTATCAATGAAATTAAAACCTGTTTCTTGTATTATAGCATGAATTAGAGTATTTAATTTAATTTCTTGTTTGGTAATAATAACAGTGTTATATCTACATATATAACAACATTCCAAACAACTTTTTTTAAACGAAAACCTGCATAGAAGTCTATTTTAGTTCTTAAACTCAATTAGATGCCAGACTTTCTTCTTCCTTATGGTCGTTGAACGTCTTGTTCTTATCACGAAGCAGGCAACTTTTCCTTCCTGATGAAACAACCGTTCAAACTGACAAGTGAGGCAAAGCAGGCGTTTACATCCAAAAACCGAAAACTTTATCTAAACATCAAAATATTCCGAGTGAGGCCTTGTGGGATACCTGACGAAACAAAAATTATTATACAGACAGACACCTACGTGCCGGGAAGTAAACACACGAGCGGTGGCTACTTTGCCAGCTCCGGATATTTAAACTTTAATATCAATTACATCCAAAACAATGCCTCTGCATAATTTCAATAAGGTCGTTCATCGATTTAATTCTGCTTATATATAGATATACAGATTGCGTAAATTACATCCGAACCGTCCGGATTACACAAGTACGACAGAAAAACAGCTGAAAGAGAGAGAGAAAGAATAATTATGCGCGGTCATTAAGGCGTTTACTTTCTTTCACCTTAGGGGGGGGACCGCGCACAATTATTCTTTCTCTCTCTTTCATATATCCTTGTCGTACTTGTGTAATCCGAGACCAGGGTTCCAAAGTAATTTACGCAATCTGTATATGCTACACACAGGCCTTTTAAGCCAATAGCTTTGTGATAATTTCCTTCCACTGTTTTCCTTTTTTAGGTCTTCAATGGCTTCATTATACCACCTTTTTTTGGTCTTCCTCGTTTCCGCCTTCCATCTATGTATATGTCAATCATTTTTTTTGTCATTCTGGTGTCTGGCACCCGCTGTATTATGACCTAGCCATCCAAGTCTTTTTGCTCTTATTACGCTCTTTGTTTCTCTTCGTTGTGGGGTTACCATTTTTAAAAACTTTGACTTCTTTGCATTTACTTTCAAGCTCGCTATCTCTGCCGTATCTACAGAAGCTTTGCATTACTACATCGTCTGCGTCCCCGAGCTGCTTACTCCACATCTTCGCACTATCCATTCTAGTAGCAAACTGTTTGATAACTTTTGGTTAATTTTAATCTTCAATTTTGTGTTTTCAAGAGTCATTTTAGTGAGTTGTATGTTTTTTGGTATGTTGAGGTTGTTCATAATCCTGTACCTATAGATGGCTTCTATTAACAGTGTCATATGCTTTTTGAAAGTCAATAAAAATTGCATATATATCGGAATGCCGTATTCGTATCGCATTCTTTGAGCTTGCTTCACTCTTGCTTATGAAGCAATTTATAGTAGCTCTAAATCGAGATATATATTTAAAATTGATCACGGTTTGTCCGTTGCCGGCATCCGAGACACGGCCTGATAAAATCCTACATCCAGCTGCCAAGATCCAACATCATATACAAATATAAGTTCAATGTACATGGTCGTAAGTTCAAGGACGGATTTAAAATAAAAATAGATAATGTTCTTTACTTCAAAGGTAATAAAAATAAAAATCAATCAGGAAATTTTAGCGAGACTGTGAGAAAATATTTCATACAAGCTTTTCAAGGAAGAAGAGAAAAATGTAAGGCTGCTAAGTTGAACGGTACACTACTACCAACAAAGACTCACTTGTCAAGTACGTCTATAAACATACTGTTTTATTTAAAGTGATATTTTGACAGCTGACAATTCCGTTTCGGCGTTTCGAGTCTTTTGATTGATGTGCTTTGTTTGAAATAAATTTAGATTTTGTTTACCAGCAGGATAAAAATATTAAAGACGAAAAAAGGATATTACACATTAAAAAAATATTATTACGTTGGACCTTTACTGCCGAATATGTAAAGGTAAATGAAGATAAAGGAGAAGAAAAACAATCACTGGCAGATACATTCCCCACGATCTTAGTTTCGGAAAACTACCATTTGGAGAAGAATACCAAGAACGTAAGTTCCCGATGAAGAGTCCGTTCCAATAAGGAAGAAGCCACCTGAAGTTGCAGTCGATGCGCGACCTTGATGTCAAAACCAGCGCCATATTTAAAAATTGATATTTTAATCTAAATCAGTAGCGTAACGTTTTCACATTTTGTAGGGTAACACAAAATTAGAAGTATTAGAACTATATAAATAACTGCTAAGTGCAGCAGACTATATGAATTATTAGCAGAATTCAATGAAGTAATGTATACTCTTCCATATATTTTACAACAATCTGAATGCCATGAGTAATATATTGGATTATTATACTTTCTTATTTGGCTTACCGATGATTTTTTAAAGGAATTTGGATTCAATGTTCAGCTTCAGACTCCATAAAAGTTGCAACGTTTTCAAGAATCTGTCGGCCTTCACTGTGGATAACTTTTCTTTTAACACCAACCAGTTTTGTAAGAGGCATGGTTTTAGATCAAATAAAACACACAGCACTCGCAAATAAACTAGCAGAACGTCTTAAAATATTCAAAAATGAAAAATATTCGACAGTAAATGATTGATTCAAACACAACCTCAAATGTCAACAATTTAATTGCTGTCGGCATGAAACATCGCTTGTAACGCCAATGGCATGGAACGATCGCTCGACAGATTTTGACTTATGCGCAGGTCGGTACGCCAACTTCAGGTGGCTTCTTCCTTATTGAAACGGACTCTACATATGAAGCTTGAAATAAAAATTGGAATACAATTTTGTGTGTGTGTATGTGGCCAAACTGTCACGTGACCTACTATGTCAAAGTCGAGAGACGACGAGGATGATAGTGAGAATTATAGGCTGAGGAAGCATATGTACACCATTGGCCTAGCAGATGACAGCCTATGTAGGTTTTGCCAGGATGAAGACGAAACCGTGGAGCACATACTCTGTGAGTGCGAAGACCTAGTAAGGGTGCGGTTTCACCTATTGGGAGAAGGAAAACCTAGAGCAGAGAGCTACGCAAAGAAGGCCGTCCACAATAGATGTGCAAAGGTCGCAGTGGGATAGGACAAAGAGCCACTCCATTTCTAATCTTATCTAAGCCCAAGGTGATCCATATCAAGAGGTTAGTTACTTACTGCGGGTCCGATATTAGGGATGAATAAGTCAATTTTAATTTTTTGCCATTAGGGGAAGGAACGTTTTGACTTAATTCTCGAATAGAAATATCTTCCCACAGTTTCTTGTAATTTTTTCTGATCATATCTTGTATAAAAGATTCTAGATTACGAGGTGGAGTATTTTTGTGGTATTTATTACCGCTAAAACCGTAAGATAATAATCAAAGTAATTTAATAAAATATAATTTAAAAGTAATCTTCTCAAAAATCTAGCATATTTCCAATAAGGAAAATATAACAGAATACTTACGGCGAACTTGTTAAGAAATAAAGACAATAATAAGGAAGTTTGTAACGGCACCCGTAGGCTGGAAGAAGGAATCTTAAATGTACATCATTAGTACATCAACAGTAAAATATATTGCTACTGCTTGGTAGTCTGAATCCATTTTAATGACCAGATCCTCCGGCAGGTTTACTGGTGCAAATAATTTACCAAAGGACATCAAAAGAACAAGGATTTTTTTTTTGAAAACTTCCCGATAGATCCAAGTCATACGAAGATTGTACTGATTGTCCTTCTCTCCGATTATTGAAAAACCACAGTTTAAATGACAAAAAACAGAGAGGAGAAATTGATGATTAATGCTATTTTTGAATATACGAGGCATGTTTTTTAAGTAAGTACCGTTTTGGAATTAAAAAAAGACGTGCAAAAATGTCGCAATAATTTTATTTTTACATGAAAGCCTGTACCTTAATCTACTTTTCTACATAATTTCCGTGAATATTGAGGCACTTGTCATAACGTGGCACCAGTTCTTGAATACCCTTCTCATAAAATTCTGCCGCCTGACTTGTTAACCACTGTATTACAAATGTTTTGACTTCGTCATTGTCTTGAAGACGCTGACCGCCCAGGTGTTTCTTCAAGTACAGGAACAAATGGTAGTCGCTGGGCGCCAGATCAGGGCTGTATGGAGGATGATCTAGAAACTCCGTTCTTCATCATGCACATTTGTGCGGCCATCTTTAAATGCTCTCACCCATTTCTTTACCATTCCATCACTCATAATGTTTTGTCCGCAAACTTCACAGATCTCACGATGAATATCGATCGGTTTCACGCGTTTAGCACTAAGAAATCGTATAACAACCCGTACTTCACAATCGGCGGGACTCACGCATCTGAAACACTCAGTAAACAACGTATACAATGAAGAATCAGACTGTAATGGCGTCAGTGAGTAGACAAGAGATGTAGGTAACCAGCGCGCATGCGCGGAACGCCGACCGTAGCGCTGCGGAAGCGGAATCGCAAAACGGTACTTACTTAAAAAACATGCCTCGTAAAATTCATGAAAACTGATATTTCAAACATCAAAACTGATGAAAAATACCATTTTCCAATGTCTGGATCTTTAAAAAAATACAAGCAATAACTAGTAGTTTGAATTAAGAAAAAATGGGATAGAGTAAATCTTGAAATCGGGTGTGCTCTTTAGTTGTTTTGCAGTTTTCGCTAAAACGAGACTCATTAGGAAAAATTACTTATTACAAAAGTTGTGGACAATAATAAGTTCTATAACTTTTATGGAAATCATTTTTCATCCAAACCATAAGCTGATGCGTCCTCACCGAGTCGACACTGTTGTGTACATTGCAATCGACGGTGTCGATCGACTTGTCGAATTGTTTTCATGAACAAGACAAAGTCATAGCTTTTATTGAGGCATACAAATTAAATTCAAATCTATGGGATTCCAAAACTAATAATTATAAAAACAGAAACATGAGGCACGAAGCCCTGATGGAAATTGCTAATGAATCTTCGTCAGACATGTTGATTAGTCTGATCGACATCATTTCTGCCAACTCTGGTGTGGACGGATGCAGTTTTGTCGACTTGTTGATCGACAGTGTCGACTCGGTGAGGACGCAGCTTTGGATTTCCAAAAAAAAAATTACCGACACTGATTTTTCGGTTTAAATGAACATGATTTTTTTTAAATGAATTAAACAAGTGGTTTACGTAATATTCACATTTTTCAAAATGAATTAATTGAACGTTGTTCAAAATATAATCGAGACTAATTTTTATCCATACTTTCAGTAGTACTCCGTCCATTTTCACCAATAAGAAATATATAAGGTATTTTTATACTTGGAAATGAGTGTTTGCTAGCGAAGCATTGTTTGGGTTTATACGTTTATTGAACCAATGATACGAAAATATACGATAATTCATCTCGATCGTTATCACGTCTCTCTCGCAATTAACCATGTCAAAATTATAGATGTTGTCTACAGATAAATCAAAGGACGCAGATTAAACCAGAGTTCATGGTGGATATTATTATGTACATGTAAATACAGATATTATAAAATATATATATAAACATTAGTATGTTATTTTATTTGGTGAGTCTACAGATGCTCGTATTTACTATTTTGACATTTATTCATGTATAGTGTGCCGTGTTCGACTGTTCATCTTAATATTTATTTACTAAACATTGCATTTAAATATTATTAGTTTATTTTGTCTACTAGTTTCCAAAAATAGTCGAAATTTTTCCAAGATTTCGTTAACTTACATAGGTGTAGTAATGGGAACATTAAGAAACAAACGGCATATGCCGACTATGCGTTTTAGAGACGAAGTGAAATATAAAATCAAAGCTACTAAGCTAAAAAAAGGTGTGTAATATTAATACTCTTTGTAACTGAAAAGAACTGTCAACTATGAATATCTATGAAAATGCAAAATTAATGTTAGGACTATACTAATCTTTTTTTATTCTCTTGTATGTAAATCGTCATTGTAGTTTAGATACTTAATTAATCCCCATTATAATAAGTTCCATAAATGAATAACCAATCGCATTTATAACAAGTGTAACTATAAACCCGTGGAATGGTGATGAGAGTGTCGGAAACTGCATTATCGATATTATTGATTGGACCGTCGGTTTCTAATAAAATGCATTATGGTGACTGACAATAAAATTGACTGTAAATGTCACGTGTTTGATGTAGAGAGAGAGAGAGAGTTTATTGTGACGAAGACGGATGAAAGTAACAACTTCCGCGAGTCGAGCTTTACAACAATTTGCAATCTATCCACTTGTAAAATGGAAAATGTATGTAAAGAAAATTCATATTATGCGAAAACTTAGTGGAAACTGTAGTCAAAGAGATTGTAGATTAGTGAAGTATAGGCAAAATACAGTTATAGTTGTGAGTAAAGTTAATTTGCACCTTATCACAATTTGTCGGCACGACAAAGAAATCTGTAAGCAGAAGCAGAACCGGTTTGAGACAAATTTTTCATTATTGCAGGATCCCGATGCACTAGCTATTTCTGTACTCTTTTTTTTTTCGATGAATAGCTTGTTTCAGTTGCCTGTAAATATTTTGTATCATTTTTTGCGTAGATAGCAACTAGAACATACCAAATTATTTAATTTAAGAAGAAACCTCCGTCCACATACTTGCGAACTGCACAGTATTTCAAAATCCTAGGGCACAGTACCTGGGAGACTGCTGGATAGAAGAGGGGCAGTTACCTAAGTTGAGGACTGCAGAAATCCTAAAATTCCTCCGGGAAATAGGACTAAAGGAGCTACTAGTATCTGAGACTCTACTCAGAAACTAAGTAGGAGTAAGGGGGCACAATAGATCTTTTAGGTCTCAGTGAATGTTACCCCAAAATACATACATACATTGGTCATACATCACTAACGCATCTACACCTTATAACCAAAGAAGAACCACCAAGATGTAATTGTAATATACAACTTTCTTCTAGCCATATCTTAACAATCTGCACACAGTACCATCAAGCCAGAACGATAGCACAATTACCAGAACGAATTGAAGACTCCCTAGTGTTAAAAGTGGACAATATCTTCCTCTTCGAATGGTCGCCAAAAAGCCATAATTTTAATTATTACCAACAAAATAGTTTTAGTCAATAAAACAAAATATCAATCACAGCAATATCTAAGAACATATTATCTCGAAAATAACAGAAATGAACTAAACCCACCCTGGGACGTTAACAGTCCATGTGGACTAACAAATCGAGTAAATTTTTTTATAGACCAATCGGAAGCTACATTACACCAATAAGAATCAATGGTTCGCTTGTGGGTAGGTCCAGACTAGAAATGAGTTATGGTTTTTTATCTTTTCGACTTTTTGAGAGCCGCATACTGTTATTTTATTGTGAAACAGTGCAAACTAATTCTACTCACCACTATACCTACATAAAATTCTCCACAGGTGTTTAACTTCTGCAATTGATTTTGAACCAAAAAATGTTTTTCCAGCTCGCTTTGTTGTTTACTGATGGAACTAAATCAGAATTGGAATGGACAGGATACTCTCCCGTACATCATTTTTGTGTTTGACGTAACTTTTTGATTTATTTGTTTAAATTAGATCCGATCGTGTCCAATTATTAGAGACAAACTCTAAACCGCTTACTGCGTATTATGTAGGTACGTCCCATTCCAACGGTTAATCCTGATAGAATTGGATATTCTGGTAACGATGTGTCCGATTTCAAGCTAGAATTAATCACAGCTTTTGATAGGAACACACCATCCTCCTCATTGCATCGATTAATATGCAGATGTTTACAAACTAAAATTGAATTTATCTCCTCTACTCCGTACAAGCTCGTAAATATTTTTTTATCTACCGATAAGACTTCAAGGCATTTATTTTTCAGCCGTGTTCGTTGTCCGTTATATTTTTGATAAATTACATTACGATCAAAGAAGTTTGGAGAGCACGTTGATGAGAATAGCCGAATATAAAATGTGCATTAACATTTTTACGAGTTAAAAATTAATATCGTGAAAAAAATGTATGAAAAAAATTATGTATATACTTTTTACGCCTAACTCTATCCAAAGAATACATTTACTGGCCTGATCGTAGGGAGCAAAGTCGTACGTTTCCTCACTAGGGAGTACGAGTACGAGTATGAGTACTTTCGGGGGATACCAGCTGTATAATAATGTTGCAAGTGCTAATTTCTTCTAACATCGTTGGGAGTTTTCGGTGCAGCGTACAAATTTTCCAATACTGCTAGTAAGAAGCTTCCACTAAAAGGGCGGCGCATCAAACCGGGCCTAGGGCGGCAGGAAGCCTCAATCTTCCACTGCTTCTAGAGGCATTGACTGCTCAAAACTGCACGTTGATATACAAATATCTATTCTCCGGATCTCCACCCATCTAGATATTAGTAGGTGGATATCTGTGAAGATGATATATTTTGGCGCATACCTGATTTGATATTGTAACAAAAATAAATTGAGTAATTGACAAAAATTGTTCGTTTAAAGCATCCATACTCTTATGAAAGGCGACCTGAGAAATTATTAAGCACACGTGTTCGACTGTTTATCTTAATATTTATTTATTAAACATTGCATTTTAATATTATTAGTTTATTTTGTCTACTAATACATAGGCGTAGTAATGGGAAGATTACATTTATTGACATTGACGGTAGATAATTAACTATTCAATAAAATGGGATTTTTATATCTCAAATCAAAAATAATGTACAGCGACGACCAAATCATAAGATAGTTGAGTTGAAATTAATATAACCTATATAATTTGACTTCCAGTGACGCGTTTTAAAATAAAAAAATAATATTTCGCTACATCGTATAATTTTGATCGGTTTGGCTGATAACTGAAATAAATACATCATGTGTGGCTTGAGGCTTGTGTGGCCAATACGAACTTTAGACTTTAGCAAAATGATTCTTCTTTTTCTTGCGGTGGAATACGTCGTCCGCGACTCGTTCAACGATCTATTAAGAATGAATTAAAGGCATTGGTAACGATAACATAGCGAGATTACTTTGGTTGGTAATGAAATTAAAACAGACTGAGAAATGGCTTTTGTTAAATTTTTATCGAAAGAATCGATATCTGTGATCGGGAAATAGATTATCATACTGTAAATATAGTTACAAAACGTACAGGTTTTAGTAATTCATTAATTTTTGTTTCTATTTTTACCATTCGCTTCTGGTGGAATCTTCTGTTGCTAATTTGGTTTTAAAATGAAATAATAAACTTAGCCAAATCAAAACACGGAAGAAAAGCCAGAAACAGACAATCAAACCGAAGAAGTAGAAACCCAAAAAATAACAAAGGAAGAACTAACGAATGCTGTTAATACGTTGAAAAACGGAAACGATAAAATTATAACCGAAATGATGAAGACTCTAGGAGAAGTAGGATCGGAAGTACTATTGAAAATTATAAATAAAGCCTCAAAACGAAAAAATTCCAGAAGAATGGGGAGTAGCTCTAATAACTCCTGTATACAAGAAAGGACACCAAAAACAATGCCAAAATTACAGAGGAATAACCCTACTACTACTACTAACCTTGGCGAACCTTGGCCAAGACAAACTCAAGCCAAGGTTCCAGCACTGATGCCACTGGCGGGCCCATTGTGCCATTCCTGCTACTTATGCATCCATGAAGCCGAGTCCCTCGATGAAGGACTCAATCCTCTTCAGTGGATGCCTGCTTATGTCCCCAGAGGCCATGACAGGGACTTCAAAGATTCGCCTGCGTAGCACAGCCCAATGTGGACATACGAAGAGAACATGGTCCGACGTTTCGTCAGCCATGCCGCAACCCCTGCATAAGGAGCCTTCCTCTAAACCTAGGTTATAGAGGTGTTTCCTCAGACAGCAGTGTTCTGCTATCTTTTTTAAACAACTCCTTGGTAGTTCTAGAGCAGCTCTAACATGTCCATCAGTCCATCCCCTCAATAGGAGCTTGGACTGCATGAGACCCTGTAGAGCCCTCCAGTGAGGTAGGTGCTGGTTTCTCAACCACTTCCTCGTCTCCTTACGGATTGTTTGTTTTGTGAGGCCCAAGGTCGGGCCCGGGCCGTTAAAAGGAGTAGCCGCCCCTTCCACAGCCACCGAAAGAAAATTTTTGTAGGTTATAGGAATCTAGAAAGAGTCGAAATAGGTGAACGGTTTTTTGCACACGATGTTGTACTGATTGCAGGAAGTGAAAAGAGATTACAAGAAAATATAAACATATAGAAAAATGTAATGGAAGAAGAGGGCATGAAAATCAACACAAATAAAACCAAAATACTGATATAAGAAACCCAAATATCAATCTAGAAATTAGGATAGACAAAACACAAATTGAACAAGTAAAAGAATACATAAAACAATTAAACTATGCTATGAATAAAAAAATTATAGATAAAAATAAGTTTAATGATTGATTTCCTACCATATAATAATATAAATAATAATAATAATAAATAACAGAATATTTTATCATTATCATTCCAAAACTATTTCTTCGCCATGTTGATGCTCCACAAAAAACTTCAGTGGGCGTACTTATGGGCGTTTAGCTATAAACTCTACCTATAAATCTTTATATTCATTATATCACTTTATGTGTAGACTGTAGAGTATAGAATTACACAATTTTTTCGCTTCCCTCTACAATCTGTCACAGAAAAATGATAAAGAGACGCAACTTAAAAAGTGAAAGTTCATGAATCCAAAACAAAACCGAGAACTTTTTAATTTAATGTCAAGTTAGAAAGTTGATTTAAAAGAAAAACAATGTGGGGCGAGGTTTTTTTTTGTTATTTATGGTGTGTCATGTTCTTGGGATTGAAAAATTGTATGTCTTTATTTTGAAATCTCCCGGCAAACAAAAAAATGTCCATCTAACTTTTATCCAAAACTTCCTCCTAGGGGAGCTATCACCCTATGAAGATGTCGCTAGACCAAGAACAGTGACTAAAGCTTAACAAACGAAATCTCAAAAATAATATTAATTAGATCTTATTTTTTGTTTCAGCTGAAAGCGATATCGGTTCATTTGCCATCCTCAAAAACCACTTCACAGCCAAACATCCCTTCGTGACCAATCTCTTCGTCCCCGACACCAGACCAGTGGCGTTACGTACTCTCTATGAAACAGCCACGAAAACTCCCGTTCATCTAATGCGCCAACTTGATAGATGGCGTCGTGACGGATTCAGGAGTTCCAGGTTCTTCGTCTGCACTCCGGTTCTTGGTGCCAAGAGGAGGAAAATTAGAACCAAGGTGGATATCGATATCGAAACTAGTATGGTAAGTATGATTCTAATTTCAATGTAATTCCAAATCTAAGCACCTACCAAACGTTGACCTTGAAAGTGTTCTTCGAGTTTACAGTAGTGAAGAAATATTTTTACAGTGGTTTAAATTCACGATTGCTAATAAAGTAATATTCTTAATTATTTTAAACATTTTGTAATCTTCGGCTTAACACTTCAACGATGCAGTACATTATTTTCTTTATTAGACACATAACAATTTGTTTTTGCGCTTCCTAAATGAGAATACTAATAATAAACGAAACTATAAAACGTATTCTAGATAAATTCGTCTAACTAGCAAGTACCTAGACAAACTTATTTCAGCATGTCCTGAAATAACACGTCTCTTGGATGAACTTCGAGATTCAAGACCAGAATTATTCACCAAGGGCGATGACACTATTTACACTGTCTCTCTCATTACAGTAATGGTTACTGCTTATCTAAATTAGTTTCTAAATTACCATTTAAGAAAATTGTTTGCCGCCGAGAATTCGTTAGAACAGGTGCAAGAAAAGAAATACGGCACGGAAAGGACGGATTTGAAGTTTTCTTTCATTGAAAAAAAGGATTTTTTATCAATTTTCATGTTTAAAATAGCAGTTTTTATGAAATTTTCGTTAAAAAAATGCATTTTGCATCAATTTTCTTGTTTAAAATAGCAGTTTTTATGAATTTTTCGTTAAAAAAATGCATTTTGCATCAATTTTCTTGTTTAAAATAGCAGTTTTTATGAATTTTTCGTTAAAAAAATGCATTTTGCATCAATTTTCATGTTTAAAATAGCAGTTTTTATGATTTTCCATTGAAAAAAAGCATTTTTCATCAATTTTAATTTTTAAAATAGCAGTTTTTATGAATTTTTCATTGAAAAAAAGCACCTTTTATCAATTTTCATTTTTAAAATAGCAGTTTTTATGAAATTTTCTATAAAAAATGCATTTTGCATTAATTTTCATGTTTAAAATAGCAATTTTTATGAATTTTTCATTGAAAAAATGCATTTTGCATCAATTTTCATGTTTAAAATAGCAGTTTTTATGAATTTTTCATTGAAAAAATGCATTTTGCATCAGTTTTCATGTTTAAAATAGCAGTTTTTATGAATTTTTCATTGAAAAAACGCACCTTTCATCAATTTTCATGTTTAAAATAGCAGTTTTTATGAAATTTTCATTAATTTTCATGTTTAAAATAGCAATTTTTATGAATTTTTCATTGAAAAATGCATTTTCATGTTTAAAATAGCAGTTTTTATAAACTTTCCATTGAAAAAAATGCTATTTGCATCAATTTTCATGTTTAAAATAGCAGTTTTTATGATTTTCCATTGAAAAAAAGCATTTTTCATCAATTTTAATTTTTAAAATAGCAGTTTTTATGAATTTTTCATTGAAAAAAAGCACCTTTTATCAATTTTCATCTTTAAAATAGCAGTTTTTATGAAATTTTCTATAAAAAATGCATTTTGCATTAATTTTCATGTTTAAAATAGCAATTTTTATGAATTTTTCATTGAAAAGATGCATTTTGCATCTATTTTCATGTTTAAAATAGCAGTTTTTATGAATTTTTCATTGAAAAAAGCACCTTTCATCAATTTTCATGTTTAAAATAGCAGGTTTTATGGAATTTTCTATAAAAAATGCATTTTGCATCAGTTTTCATGTTTAAAATAGCAATTTTTATGAATTTTTCATTGAAAAAAAGCACCTTTCATCAATTTTCATCTTTAAAATAGCAGTTTTTATGAAATTTTCTATAAAAAATGCATTTTGCATTAATTTTCATGTTTAAAATAGCAATTTTTATGAATTTTTCATTGAAAAGATGCATTTTGCATCTATTTTCATGTTTAAAATAGCAGTTTTTATGAATTTTCTATTGAAAAAAAGCACCTTTCATCAATTTTCATGTTTAAAATAGCAGTTTCATGAATGTTCCATTGAAAAATAGCCTGTTTTATCAATTTTCTTGTTTAATTTAGCAGGTTTTATGAATATTTAATTGAAAAAAAATGAAGGTAGAAATAGTATACTGTGTAACAAGTGCACATTTGCACACGTATTGCACACTGTATTTTTCCTACGACCACCATTCAAAATCAGAAACATCAGAATCCATTACAAAAATCACCGGCACGAAAAATAAAGGAAAACTGTTGAAACTGTGATGAGTATAATGCGGCTAAGCCGAGCTCAACAGTTTGACAATAAATAAATAAGCAGCAGTTGCCTAGCCACGAAATAAAAGTCGGACTGTTTTTTGGGTTTATTGAGATACCATTGACTACTGATAAGCAGAATGACAATTTTCTTTAGATATTTATGTTAGGTATGCCTAATGTCACTTTGGCTATGCCTTATGCCTCTTTTCCCACAACTTTTGTTTCTATGAGATAAAGTACCTTCTTGCATCAAAAGATATAAAAAAACTCCCAATAGATTATCGGTATTTAAATACATATTCTCACTCAAAGCTTGTTGTACCTCGTTTCAAAAATACTCCATCTTGATCCCGTGCCTCCATGACCTTCAAATCTTGATCAACCCCCATTCTCTTATTTCCATTTGTTTCTATGTGTATCTCTCCCATGTTTTTATTTGTTTTCATCTCTCTCCGTTTCTTTCTTCCCCTCTGTATCTCCCTTTGTAACTCTTCTGGCTTTTGGAATGACAGGCATGGTGACGTAACGCTTTTGTAAACATCATTTGACATTTAGTAAATCGTTCGTTCTTCCATTGCATTATAGGAGCGTTGAAATGAAAATTGAAGGAGATTTTAATTTTCATCTAACATATTATTAAACAAAAATCTTTGTTGTTTTGTTTCAGCCCGCTGCACTCGAAGAATTACGAAGATGGACTTCGAATGAAGCTTTGGGAGACATTACTGTTACTCCGGATTGCGCCAGTCGTATCACCAGTACCACTTTCACCGATGGAAATACAACTGATGGTACGATTGGTTCAGACGATGAGGGTATCGATCACAAGCTACCTTCACCAGAAGAGCAGCTTCAAGTCGTTGCACTCAAGTGAGTTTTTTATTTTTGAATTTAATAGTTATTTATGCAACAAGTGCAAAAAGTAAGTGTTTATTGCACGGGACGTGAAATTGTTGGGTACAATAAACACTTTTTGCATGAGTTGCATACAATATTTTTTCTACGTTCGTGCAAAAACCAAAAAATATTGCACTAGAGCAATAAAGAACTAGTTTTTCCACTAAATAAGGTTCAATAAAGTTTTGTTTTTGGCATGAACGTAGAAATTTTTTTTTCAAATCTGTACGTAATTTTGTAATTTATTCATTTTCAATAGCAAGGAAATTGTAAAAAATAACCGTATTTTGTGTACATTCTGTACTTTGATTTACTCAATTTTTCACTCCAGTTAAATAATTGATTGGTCTGGAAAACTCTTTTACCTCTACAATACATTCTACAAGTAAAAACTGGTTCCAACTTTTGCCATTTTATACATTTTCCGGCAATAAAGTTTCAACTTTTCTCAACACTATATATATGCATACCATATACTTCAGTATATCTGCAAAACTTGTTCAAAAAGTTTTCCGTGGAAAAGTGCTTCTGCTTGAATTTGAGTACACTTTCTTTGTGTTTAAAATTTTTCATTTATTCACTAAAAAAAAGTTTTAATTGCCCAAGAATGGTATCGGAAAAAAAAACATAATGTCCTAACCTCAAAATTTAGAGCCGGGTGTGGCGTCCTCTACAACTTTTTAAAAAAAGCATAATGAAAGGTCGATTGCACGACGATTCAACGAGCAAAAAAAAAACGATTTCTTCGATTTTTCTGAAACTGCATTTGCAATTTCATGAGACACGTGTTTTTTGTTTTTTCCAAAAAACGTTTTTGGAGCCCTGTAGCGCCATGTCAAAACAATACATCGTAAAAAGGCGTTATTTCGAAAACTAAAAACTATACCTTTTGCAAATGGTCGCCATTTCGGCCTAAATAGTCGTATCGGAACCGTTTTTTTTTTTCAAAATGCGCGAAATTTAATCAGCTTAATCAGGTTTTTTCCGGATTTCCAATGTCTTGGAAAAATTTTCCGGAAAATCGGAAAAAATAAAAAAAGTGTTTTTTTTTTCAAAATGCGATTTCTCAAAAACGCCAACTTCGATTAACGCGAAATTTCGATATGTTATTCTCGAATACATAAGCTATCTTTTGGGTCAGACCGCAATATGCCAACTTTTTAATTTCCAAAGATACAACCTTGCAAACACAAAATGTCATTTTTTCACTTTTTTCACGTTGTTTTTGGCTTCTAGCGCTTTTCAGGTACGCCCAATAATAAATTCAATAGCACCATCGTATTCTACTGAAAAAATACATCGGAAAAATGTTCACATGTTAGAAAAAGTTATTTAGTTGATCTTGAAAATTGACGATTACAAAAATTTCGCATATTGCATAACACCGCGCCTTGTCTCACGATGTATTATCACAAATTTGTACTCCTTTCGAAATGGAGATGGACTCAGTACTACTGCTGAACATATGATACTTCTTTTTCCACATAGAATACGATGGTGCTATTTGATCTATCATAGAATCAACCAGCAAAGCCAAAAACTACGTGAAAAAATGACATTTTGTGTTTGCAAGGTTGTATTTCTGGAAAGAAAAAAGTTGTCAGATTGTGGTTTGGCCCAAAAGATATCTTATTTATTCTAGAATAACATATCGAAAATTCGCGTTAATCGAAGTGGGCGTTTTTGAGAAATCGCATTTTGGAAATATAGCACTTTTTTTAGTTTTTTAGATTTTCCGGAAAAATTTTCCAAGATATAGAAAACCCGGAAAAAGCAGAATAAAACTGATTAAATTACGAACATTTGGAAAAAAAACGGTTACGATACGATTATTTGGGCCGAAATGGCGACCATTTTAAAAAAAAGTAGTTTTTAGTTTTTGAAATAACGGCTTTACGATGTACACTTTGACATGTCACTACAGAGATCCAAAAACGTCTTTTGGAAAAAAGAAACAACACGTATCTCATGAAATCGCAAATGGAATATGATGTCAAAGTTTCAGAAAAATCAAAGATCGATTTTTTTGCTCGTTGAATCGACGTGGAATCGGCAGAAAATTGTCTAAATAAGTTTTTACACGGTTTTTTCAACTTTCTTCAGAAATTTTAAACATATATACAGTACCTACTTATATGTTTTATATGGTCGATTGACAAGTTTTTCCAAAACTATAATTGAGTAAATATTTGTTATTAAACCTAGTAGGTAGTAGTAGATACGACTTAATGTCCTACACAAAAAACTTGTCAAAGAAATACTGCTGTATGTGGGACATAAATTCAAAGATAGAGTGTATGGTCTAGTGAACACATTACCATGTGGAGTAAACAAACTGAGGCACTAAATAGCCAACAGCGAATATTTTCAGGATAACGTCGAAATAACATAGAAAACATTTTAAAATATATCAGTTGTATTACAATATAATACAGGTAAAACAAGATTGAGATCCCCAGGAAGGGAAATGGTGAGTTTTAAGGGAAACAAAAATTTTTTAATCAAAATTTATGGAAATATCTTTTAAAAATTAAATAGATGAGGCTTTTACTTGATGCAGATCCATACTTAACTATGAAATAAAACAAGATAATTTGTTTAAACCTCCATTATAATTGAATCAAGTTCAAAATACAATACTCGTTTGAGAAAGCTACTGTGTTAGCGAAACGCGTCACAAATTATATTTTGAACTTAGTTTAATTATAATGAGGGTTTAAACAAATTATATTGTTTTATTTCATGGTATGATAAACTAAGGGACTTGGACTAGAAGCTTTAAATTTGGCGTATTATTAATAATATAATAATAATTAAACGAAAAACGTTTTGGTCACAAAATAACAAATTTCAAATTACTTTTGTTTCTGTTAAAAGAAATCCAAAGTTCTTAAACTAAAAATTAAGGTATTACTACCTGCTATAGCTTTTATCTCAACCATTTTTTCATATTTTTCCAATTGGAAAAACTATTTTTGTCCTTTCAAAACCCATCCATATTCAATTTCATGGTGAAAAGTAGCCTTTGGGCAAAAATATGATATTCATTCATTACTCTCAGTTCACTTGTATTATTAAAAATATTGTTGAGCAATGTTACACATTCCTCTTTGAATAAAATAATGTAGGTCAGCATTAATATTATAAAAACAAATAGAAAGGTACATATATTATTACAAACAATAAATTAGTAAATAGTTTTTACTAAAACTTGTTAATAAACAAACAAATTATAAAATTATTAACAATCAATTGATTTAAAACCTGTCTGAATCCAATGGAGAAGGAAAAACAATATTTAATTTTAATACCTTCAAAAAATTATATTATTCATCCGACCGCCATCTATACTTCAAATCTTTCAGCAACAATTTTTCCTTTACAGATTTCCTGCGGAAATCGTGGCAGTCGACATTACCGGCAAGAACTTCGCTCGAATGTCCTCGCAACGAAGGTCTTTGAAACAGATAGGTGAATTGCCGGTTAAAACAGTAGATGGCGCAACGGACGAAACTACTGCCAAGAGAAGATCGAGAAATAGGAGAACTCGAAGCAGGAGGAGAAATACTTTGGCGGGAACTGATCAGAAGGAAATTCGGGATGCTTTGACGGCTGGGTAAGTGAAAAATAGTTTTATGAGAATGTAGTTTATTTTCATACTGACAAATGTAAATATTATTTTCAAGCGATTTACCCAAATATGAAACGGCTTTAAATTTTGAAAAATATTAATTAATGTTGCATACTTAAAAAAACCTCAAAATAGTCCCGACGAATAGTATAAACCAATTTTTTAATAAAAAAGCCACTGGGTGCTAAATCGGAACTGTACACTAGATATAAATCTTATTTATCAATTTAAAATCTCATGTGGAATATGAAATTCGAAAACGTAAGTCTGAAGATACATTTTATTATTTCAATTAAAACTTTTTGCATACAATTTAAACGATAATATGTGGTAAAAACCTTTAAATTATTTATGAAAATATTTATTTGGTCGTATGGAAATAAACTTTAGAAGCCATAGGGGACAGTAGCAGCGAAATGTGTCATTTAAATGTGAATTTTTTAACACATATTTCATTAAATCTAATCAAAAATTAATTCCATGTGAAATAAAGGTCAAATTATAAATATTGTACATTTATTGTAACTAACAAATAACCAAATACAATATGGACCTGTGTTTTCTAAAATTTTCCGTGTACTAGCCAGTCTAGCGCGAACGCGAGACTTAAAAACAGGGGCAATTGATAATGCTAGACAAGCAAGACTTGGCAGTTCAGTTTGATTTCACTTTATTTACCAACAGATATTTGACATTTTCAAGTAGAAGTTTTCATTACTTTTTTTAGGAACCCTGTATAAAACAAAGCTGTATAAAACAAAGCAGTTTTTAACCTTGACCTTCATACTAATTAACCCGACAAGCATAATCGGTATCGGAGATTGTTCACCAAGAATTTTTAATAAAATAAATATCTCGAAAAGTATCTATACATTTTAAATAAAGGGTATTTTACACAATTCAAATTCAAAGTAAAATCCGGTACAACCGGAAGTGTCATGACTGTCTACATTTTTTTGGCCATAACTTTTGACCCATATACAGCGTGTCCACGGACCTATAGGTGACAAATGTTTAAATATTAGTTTTAATGAAAAATGTCATTCTTGATAAAAAGTTTTGTATGTTCTGAAACCCCATAAAATCAAATAAAATTCAAGTTTTTCAAAACCCGTCTCATTTTATAGCCAGTTTTATGAAAATCGTAGAGTTTGTTTAACCATCCTTTGAAGTTACGTCATAATCGGTGACGTATTCTGCTGTTTTACGTTTGTCTTATATTCGTTGAATGTTATTTTACACTTAACCTCAAAATTATAATCAATGACATATGTTAAGAATTGTTTATGATGCATGACAACTGAACTGTCAAAAGTAACAAATACAATTTACGTCGACATTAGTTAAGAAATACGTTAATGACGTCATAATTCCGTCTCATCTATTTCAGGAATGAAAGATAAAGCTGGACAATGTATGACGTAACGGCAAAGGATGGTTAAACAAACTCTTATCAATTTTTGTACTAAGTTCGAAGATAATGTGACGTCAACTTTTATAAATAATTTTCAAATTGTCATTCTTTAATAAATATTTGACAACAACAATCAAGTCATCAAGAATGACATTTTTCACTAAAACTGATATTTAAACATTTTTCACCTATAGAATGTGGACACGCTGTATACTAAATTTCATAAAAATCTTGTACGTAGTAAGGTCGATAGTAAACTATACTTATTTAACTCATAGTCCCCGTTCGCATTTGAGTGACTGTATATTCAAAAAATAACTTTATTATATTAAAGTGTATAAACAATTTTTTCTAAATTTTTGTTATTTCTTGAAAAAAAATTCACGACCATTCTATTGCTGCTACTGTTCCTTTTATAAATATGTCCACTAACTGACTGGCTGAGTGCTGTCGATGGAAAGAGTCCCCAAACAAAAATTTGTCAATAACAAAAGCATGTAGTTTGGCTTTCCATTAAAAAAGCTCCTTGTAAATATATTCGGTCATCTCATATAACATCGACACTATTGCATCCTATCAGAACATTAAGTAATAACAATTCCTCAACAGGGAGGAACCGTTCTCACCGACAAATAGCCACGAGACAGAATGTTCCACATCTGGTGCTGTATTAAGAAGTAAAAGTAGCGACATATTGAGATCATCTAAAAAAGATTCTCCAGAACCGAAAAAATCACATTTCAACACGTTAAAACAATGGGGAAAGAGTAGATACGATAAATTCATGAACAAAAGCGCCGAAGGAAAACCAGAAAGTAAAAATAGAGACAGCAAAGAAAGCATCGATGACATTAACCTTTACGAAACTGTAACAACAAAACGAAAGAGAGACTTGGAAAAGGAAAGAAGAACTCACGAACGAAACTCTTCCATATCATCTTCCGAAAAATCCAGTATAAACGTACCAATTTCAAATCCTCTATCATCAGTAATGAATATAGCTGTGAAATTACGAGATAGTTCGACTCAAAGAAGATTAAAAAGATTGGGAAACAAAGAGGAACCACATTCGTCCAGTGGAAATTGGAGCGCTAGCTCTGAAAGCGGTAGAGCTTCTATTGGTTCAGAAATTACATCCACCACTCATCCAAAATCGACAACATCCACAACTACATCCAGTAACTCTTTAAATCAACAACCTAGCTCTGTAAACAGCAGAAGAAGATTTAATATGAACACGTCCACCTCTGGAAGCGTCACTAGCGAAGGTACTCTAACACCGGATATTATACACGATTTACATGAAGATGGTGAAACAAGCTCTGTATATTCTTGTGATACCGAAGGTTACTATACTTCCTTCCACATGGACAGTGGATTAAAAACTCTCAAAGAAGAAGACACCCCACCTACACCTTTACATTCCACTTCAGCATTTTCTACTTCTGGCTCAAACAATACAGTATTATCAGCTGAAAATGAGTACGAACTATTCGGAAAAGGTTCTACTTCAACGACCACTAGCTCTGCTGGTACTGTCTGCACCACTTTAAGAGCTGCAGACAGTAATAAATCCTTAGTTATAGGACCAGCGGTACCTGAGAGAAAAAGTTCCTTATCGAAATTATCGAATAAATCTAACGAAAGTTCTTTAGAAAGAGATTTTAGCGATAAAACCGGCACCGTTAAAAGAAGTCCTGCTACTAATATCAAACCAGTAGTTGTAGCTATTATTCATAAACAAAATGACGGAGATGTATCACCGGATAGTGGGCACAATACCTCTAGTTCTCCTATAGAGTCAATCAGTAGCCCTAACGGTGTTAGAAGCAGTTCAGATTTCGAGTTTTCTGAATCTTCTGATATGGAAGGTCCAGAAAGAATAGAACGAATCAGGGTTAAAACTACCATTAACTCTAGTCGAATTCCGTCCATGTGTGTCATAACACCACCTCACAGCGATGATGAAAGTGAAAATAGCAGTAATTCGTCTCATAAAAACTACGAAAACCAAATAGAAGAGAACAATGCTTTCAATAAAAAGAACATTCAACATATTATTAGTACAACAGTAAACGGTACTAATAAATTATCATTAGTAAACGTCAATCCACAATCTGGATACGCTACAGTAGAAAGAATAGACCAACCTGACGGAGCTATCGTAACTAACGAAAGTAAACCTAGTGCTATTAGAGCTGCAAGTCCCAGTGGCGGCACGGTTACTATTAAGGAAGAAATAAAAGCATCACCTCCTCAACCTGTCCTAAAAGCTTCTTTACTTCCATTAAATAACATGCTAGGTAGATTGAAAACGAACTTGGTGAATTTTGCTCACAAACGAGATAGAAGTAAATCTCCAAACGCTCAAACAATCAAGTTGGATGAAAAAATTTTATTCGACGCCGGAGAATATGTAACAATAGCCGACGTAAGGAATAATAATGAAAAATCCGTAGATAACCAACAGACTAATTACATACAAGATATTGTAAATAAAAATTTAACAACAATTTTATCGGGAAAAATAAGAGATACAGAATATGTAAGTCTTAACGAGCTTCCTTGTAATGAAAATAATAATATTACAGCAGTTAGTAGCGGGGTGGATTCTTTAGAACGAAGAAGACAAGGAGCTAGAGTTATACTAGATGCAGAAGGTAAAGTTGTCTATAGTTCCGATAGTTTAAGAAGAAAAGGTGCACATACTACTTTTGAGCCAGGAAAAAATGTTAAACCTACTAATAGTCCTTCTCCTAGTCCTTTACCAGTCCATAGAAGTATAAAGTCTGTTAGACCCATCGCTAATACACAAAATCAAATGATATCCACTATACCTGCTGTAGAATTCAACCGACCTTTATCACCGCAAACGCAAAAAATTGTTATCAAGGCCAATACTGGAACAGCAGAAATCGTTAGAAAACTTCCGTCCACAATAGTAACACCAGCTACGATTCCTACTTCTCCCAAGTCTCAAGCTTCTAAAGGAGCTTATGTCAATATGCAAGACACCGGATCGAATCCTACTCACGAAAAAGGTAAGAAGACCCAAGTTCCTAAAATTCGCACCCCCAAACCTCTCACCAAATTAAATCCCATCCGTAAAAACGGTAAATTACGACGTAGCGACAGCTACCGTATCGCCAATGCCCCCATTACCTTGGAAATGTTGAACAAAAAACTGGAAAAATTGGACATCGAAGATCAGATTGAGAAAGATATCGCGAACGAGCTTTGGCAAGATCGAATAAATTATCCTGCTTCTGTTTCGCCGGTTATTTCTCCGAAACTTTGTCAACGACAGTGTCGCGTTTACAGTCAAGAGCATGCGCAGCGTATGCTGTTGGCTTCCCCTGCCCGCGTTATAATTCCGAGGGATAGTACGGAAAATAAAGTTAGGGTGCTCTCTGCGTCAGTTACAGATACGGAAATTTGGTAATAAGGGGAACGGCGTAACAGTGGCGTATGAAACAAAGGGTGTGTTATTTTGAACACATGCGCGAACGGACCTAATTTTTTGAATGAATCACGACCAACGAGACGGAATATACAGGATGTCCCAATAAAGTAAGACATATTAAAGTTTTTTTTTCTAATGGGTCTCAGTATTATGATGAATTTTCTGATAGTCTATGGAAAATATGGTATACTTAAATAAGGATTTCCTATACTTAATTTCAGAGTGTTTCGACTTTTATTAAAATGAAAAGCTTTAGAGAAAAGTATATTGAGTATAAAACATCTCCTTTCAGGGTGTTCAAATTTGTGCCATCTGTTTTGTGTGACTTCTTTACCCCAGTTTAATATGCCCGCGATATTTGAAAAACTACGTTCCACGGTTTATGACCCCCCCTCCAACGTGACCCAGCGTAGTATTAGATTGAATCCCCCCCAAAATTGGCTACGTGATTTAGATCATTCAATCGGTACAAAGGAACTTTTGTCAAAGTAAATGTCAAAGTTTTAGTGCAATTCACAGTTTTCTTAAATTTAATGGTATAAAAGAAAAAATATAACTTTGATAAGGGACATTCTGTATTTTTCACACTAATTTTAAAATATAACCTTTATCAATATACAGGGTGGGGCAATCTTCTGACATCGGAGGATTACATCGTTGTGGTAAGAGAAAAAACTTTAAAGTTTTGTGTGAGCTAATACAGTTACTGAGGGCACATTTTAAAAATATTTTCCATTCTACAGGGTGTTCCAAAACCTTGTAGCAGCACAAACTTTCATTTTTTTGGAAAATTCATTATAGTTATTTATTATTTAAACCTAACAACACAAACGAAGAATACAGCCATATTTCTTTGACATTTATCAGTAGATACTATTTTGACAGTAGCCCACTTGATATAATAAAAAATATGGCTTGATTATGTTTCGCCCTTTCTCAAACAAGCCTATAATAACAATTCTTGAAAGTGAAACACGCATAAATATAAAATTTTTGGTAATTCCAGGTACCTACCGTATTAACAAACATTTTATTTGATTGGTTAGATATAGAAGCATCCAAAATAACGATTAAAATGTATGCCTTAGAAATGTTAAAATTCACAAGGCATGTAAAAATTGAATACCATTTAATTTGTGTACGTAAAATACTTGTTTTTGACCATTATCCTAAAATATTTACGATTTTCCATCAACTTATACCCTAAATGTACTACATCGTTTGAAAGATTATTAATTGTACTAACAAATTGTAAAAAGACTTATAGGGTGATTCATTTAAAAAATTTGAGATATTGCTTGATTTGCGTTCTGTTTCACCCCGTCTTAAAGAAGCCTGAGACAAAAAAAGTAATTAATACTGAGCACAGCCAATGATATGTGAATGACAAGTGATAAGTGATTTATTTTGATTTACTGTTTTGCAGAGTGTTAAAGAGGAGGTCTTTTTTGCCAATAATTGGCCATATCTTTTTAAAACACCCATATAATATATTAGAATGCTATATTTTTGTAACGCTCTCGGTGAGATCTTTTCGATTCTTGAACAAAATATAGTACGTTTCATTTAAAAAAATGGAAGTTTGTGCTGCTACGTGGTTTTGGAACACCCTGTAGAATCGAAAGTATTTTCAAAATGTGCCCTCAGTAACTGTATTACCTCACACAAAATTTTAAAGTTGTATCTCTTACCACAACGATGTAATCCTTCGATGTCAGAAGTTTGCCCTACCCTGTATATTTTACTAGCGTGACAAAAATGTTCAGGGATTTGAAACCCTGCATTGGTCATGATTCTCCCTGTACACCTTTTTTATACACCTCAAGGTTTTGGTTTGTTAAAAATTAAATTTTCATGTCGTGAACACACTGTCCTTCTGGGACACTCTGTATAGAACTGTTTGGACGAAATTAATGAAGTAGCAACATTGACCATAAACGCCAATAAGACTTTGGTAATTTAAATGGACAGATTTTGATTTTTGTTTTATTAAACTTTTTTATTATAGTTATAGCGATAAGGTGTTCAATTCGTCAGAAATTTCAGCAATACTCGAACATTATTCTTGCCTGGCTTGTAGCAGAAAACACCTAAAATTGTTTCGTTTTTTTTATGATCGTATAGCCGGATGAGACCCAACCAGATCTGTTCGATACTTCATTCTACATATGAAAACGAAAATTACGACCCTTTTAAAAAAATGATCAACGCCGTTCTTATAAAAAAAAAAAAAGAAATTTCGTATTTTTTCAAATACATGTTCTTTCGTACTGCTGAAATTTCCGACAAACACACCTTATCGCTATAAGCTTCTAGTCCGAAAATGGTAAACTAAGAGCGGCCCGACTATATTAAAATTTGAGATTAAGACTTGAAAGTGAAACTTTCTCATTGAAATACAGATTGTCTCGTTTCAAATTTAAGTTAGAAACAATAATTTTTTATTTTATTTTTAAAAAGACTTTTTTTAAAATTTTATTTTCAAAAAAAGTTTACATTTTGATCAATTTAGCAACATATTTTTCATTATTAGGCATATAAAGAGCACTAAATTTTCAGGTATTTGTTGCTATTTGAAAAATATCATAAAATAATTTTTCACCCTTGAAAATACGACGCCACTGTTATAAAAACAAACTGCGTTCCCGCTCTTCGTCGAATCAATGGGACGTTCACCCCACGTTCGACTCCCGATTTTTCTCAGCTACGTCACTATCATCCAGCGTCTGGATGAGATGCAAGTCGGTTGTGGTTCCTTCTTTATTCCCAATTATCCCAATCCTACCGCTTCGGTGATTGGCCATATTCACCACGCAACAACGTCAGCTTGGTGGAAGAACTACCACTAACTTTGATGAATATGGCCGATACGTCAACATGTCACATTTGTTATGTTGTGAGATGTTCGAGTTACTTGTTTTTACACGTTAGTTGTTTGTTAAATTGACTTATTCCAGTGGATGATACGCAGTAGTGAAGTTGTAAGTAAATTTTGTGTTTTTGCGTAGATTTATAGTTACGAGCTGGATCAGACTGATACTCTTAATAAAATTGTCCTTAGTTCAGTTCTATGATTCGTTTTTGAAATTATTTTGTTTGCGAAAACCTTTTTATTATAAACATTTTAAACAACTGTTAATCTTTACGCATTTTAATTTTTCAACCAAAATATCAATAATTACCTACTGGGTGAGTCAAGAAATATTTGATATGAAATTCTTACTTGCTCTTATTTCCCACTGTGTTCTGAAATATTATGAAAAGCAACTAACGTGCCATAATAGTCCGCCTATGTCGAAATTGTATTTCATACAGGGTAAGTGAAAAAGTTCTTTTTGCGGCCATTTAAAAGTCTATTATTTATAATTTAAGGTTTAGGGATACTTAACTATGATCCATTCAAAACAAGTATGAATCGATGCTCGTATAAAGTGCAAGACAAAAGATAAAGGTTGGTGAACGTTGCGAAAAAGTAGTTTTTTTTAATCACCCTGTATTTACAAATTTTTTGTGATTAGTTTTAGTACGCAATTAAATTGTTAAATTCTCAATACTTTGCTATGATAAGTTTTTGAGATATACGGTTTCAAAGTTAGTGGTAATCAGGATTTCACCAAAAAAGTTAGTAATTTTTTTGTATCGAACAAAACAAAAATTCCTGATATGATATGTGATATAACAAATGTTTTTGTATATTTAATTATTTCTAAAATTTAGATAGAAACATTATAATAACAAACTAACCTATAACACATAAACACACTTGGTTGGTATCCGAAAGTTACTCAGGTCGTATATGTTTTGAATGGATCATAATGAGGTTGTCTATAAAGCTTGAAATATGAAAAATATTTCTTCAAAAAGCCATAAAAATGCAACTTTTTGACTTACCCTGATTAGATCACAATATAAAATATGGGATATTAAGAATTTCATTCAAAATATTTTTTACTCACCCTGTACCCTTAAATATATTGGGACAAAAATTAATTTCTTGTTATTAGGGAAAAACAGTCTTGCAAACTTTTTATAATAAAAAGGTTTTCCAAACGAAATTTACTTTAAAAAAAACCGCTAGTTTTCAACTTTCAACGTCCTGTATCTCAAAAACAAGTCATAGACTTATTACCAGGAACACTTTTGTTTAGAATTTGTTTAATAATGTTTAAACAATGTTTCATATTGAGTATTTCAGCCCGATTTTATTTCAGTGTTTTTTACAGTAGTAGTAGTTTATTGTTTCAACAAAAAATTTGAATAATAAAGAAATCAAAAGTTAATACTGAGTGTCCAAAAAATGTATTAACCGTTTTAATATCAAATATGCCTGGAGCAGTAATTTTTACCGAGGAAGTAGAGTATTTGCAAGATACTTTGAAGGGTAACTCGAACAATCTTATCCCACAAATTTGGCCACACTGTAAGCACTGAGTATTTTAGTGAGGCACAGAGGTTATTGTGTTACATACTATATTAATGTTGTGTAAATCTTTTGTCTTCCTTTCATGTATGGTAACTTCATGAGTGAGTTTTGTGATATTTCTTGTACTAAGACTGATTCACTTTCATATACAAACATCTAAATCATCGAATAAACCAAAATTTGGCTAATACAATAGTAGAACGCAATATTATATTAAAACAGTTTAAATTGAAAATCGAGATTTAGATATACCCCTGTATAATGTAAACAGAAGAACTAAGAAAAAATAACCTGTGTAAAAAAACCACGAACTTAGGATCCAAAGTTCGTGAAAAAAACTCAACATTCGATCACCAAGAATGTTCTAGTAGGTATCATAGGTATGTGCAGCTGCGCACTGCGCATGAATTAGAATTATCTTTAGCTCTAGACAACAAACGTATAGAAATTTAAAATTACGAAAACAAAGAATTTACAGAATATGTTGATTTTAAATAGTAATACAATAAATTAAAAAACATGCATCTTACCTGTTGGAAATCTAAGGTATTTTTTCTCCATACATTCTCCATGTTATCAACTGCAGTAATTAAAACATTGTTCACGTCTTAGTTTTTATATATATTATCACTACTATACAGTAATACCGCACAAAACTGTCTCATACATCTACCGAAATCCATGTATTTTCATTTTTTCGTTCTAATATTCACTTTTTCCAAATTTTAAGTTCCGAATGTACTAACACGACCATTATTTCGCCGACGTCGAATGTCGTAAGTCATAACCACTCATTTGTTTCAGAGTTAAAATGTTCCGTCACGGTTGATACGATTTTTTGTTGCAGTTTTTTGGTCAAATAAAAAGCTAGTTTGTACATAAAATTGTGAATTTAGAGATATTTATTTGTTATGTTACGTTTTATTTGGAATAATGAATTTTAAAGAAAACTATAATGAGAATACCTAATTAAATTTCTGGTTTGACATATACGAAATGAATTATTGGCTACAATAGGTATTTTGAAATAAATTGAAGAAATAAAAATTGTTAAATTCGTGTTGATATGAGGATTTCTATGTTAAATCAGAGAAAGGGCACATTTTTTATGAAAAATTGAGTACGGTTGATTTTCATGAAATTTAGATAATGTTGTAGAGTTTGATTTCCTGATTTAAATTGTCCATATGCACATTTCAGTCGACTATAACTAGTTTTTGAGATAAAAGATGTTAGAGTTGCAAAGCAGAGGTTTTTTTAAAGTAATATTTCTTTAAGGAAAGCATTTGTATTCTAAATATTTTGGACGATTGATAAACATTCATTCAAAATATTGATGGGTACAAGTTGATAGAATAAATATTTCGTGTTAAATTCTTATTTTACACTAAAATAGTATGAGAATCAGCTAACCTGCTAAAGTGGTACACTCTTCAGTTCAAACATCTTAATCAAAATTCAGAATAATTAACTGAGTGATTTCAAAACTATATCAAGTGTTGCCCTTAGGTCTTTTTGAATCGGAGTATTAATTTTTATATAAAATTCTCTTAGAGATTTGATTTAAACACTTTTCTTGAAATTGACACTTCATTATAATTGCTTCTCATCTTCTTTTTTGTAACTGTCTCGACCATAGAAAAATAATAACTCTGGTCGTACAGAAAAGAGTTCAGTGGTTTAACCAAAAATGTTCTAGTGTTATTACTGAATAGGTTCCATAGGCGTATTCTTACAAGATATAATAATAAAGTAATTATTATTTTTGTATATTTACAATTTGATAAAACATAATGATACTTTGCTTAATACGAGGGGATATTGAAAAAATTAAGATTTTCGTCAATGTTTAAATTAACGTTTATAAATACTTATTCTTAGATTAGCCAAATTTGACCTAGGTAGTAGGTGTTTGTATGTCAAAGGTATATGCATAATAAAATTCATGTGATTCTTCACTAATCTTGACGTAGTTTAAATAATTTCGGTCATACTTTATTTGTAATGTTAAGAGTTGCTGATATTTTGTTATTTAAAAAAGGCATTTTTAAGTATACCTATATACTGTAAATAAAAATTTTGGTTTAAATATAATCAAAAAATAATAAAATAGCTAATTTAAACCTGGGAATTTGAGAATAAAAACGTCGGCAAACCTAATACCAACAATAAAAAAAAAAGTGAATATATAAGATGGTATTTAAAGAATCTTGTTTGCATCTTGAATCCATAGGCGTAACAAAAAATTTTTTACTTAGTACAAAATATTATGATTTATCGCAAGCCTTCTGATGTTTGTTGCATGAACTTTGTTATGCTTGGTGTAAATAATATTCTAGCACTATGTGTTTTCCTTGTGCATTAAATTTTCTATTTTTTTTTTAAATATTTTTGTATATAATAATTCTTAGTTTGCATGCAATGTTTTATATTACGTAACTGCCATTTTGCTATTTTGATACACTTATTATAATAAATGGATTAAATCAGTTGTCATTCTTCATTTTTCCTTTTTTAGGATATTAAAATAACGCATACAAGATTAAGATTTCTTAAAAATTGGGTATTATTGTGAAATATATTTTTACTCACTTTTAATCCCTTAAAAAAAATCAGTAAAATGGGATATATTCTTGTACTTCTCCAAATTAAACAGATTAAACCTCACGGTACCTAATTAACGTGATGAAAATTGGATACCGATAACATTAACAAATCTATTTTCAAAACAAACATTAACATCTTTGTATGCGTTATTTCAATATGTTATTTTGTGCTAATTTTACTAAACGCAGAGTTCATCTTTAACATTCGTGGTTAAAAATAACCTTCTTATCAAGTGGATATTCATTGGTTTTCCAATAATTAATTTTATTCATCTGCACCGCATATACTCATCATGACTCAGTGTCCAGTTTCGGACAATAACATTAAGTTCATTCATGTATGAAGGTGTGTGAAGTTGATGATAGTGGTTGGATATTTTATATATATAGGTAATACTTTTACTCACTTTTATTATTGCAAAATTCTACAAGGTCGTATTTATTGAAAACTGTTTTATTTATTATTATACAGAGTGTCGAAAAGATTGGTCATAAACAAACCTCCCTTACCTATACAGCGTGTACATAAAGTAACGTAACTTGCTAATATTTCGATTATTGTTAGGTTTACAAAAAAAAATGTTGAATAAAAGTTTTTTCAAATAATCCATAAGTCGATTAGAAGTATACAGGGTGCACCGTTGCAAAAGTGCATACAAGAAAATGTATCTCTGTTTTTAAAAATATACCTTTGTTATTTAATTTCAATAAATTAAAGATACTATTCAAGGTAAGTCATACTATTTCATTCATACGTTTCATTGTCATTCATGTTTTCATTGTTCACTCACGTGCGTTGTTCTTTGATTGACGTTTTAATGTTTTTCCGATATTTCAAAATAACTCTTCTTAACTGTTAATTTTCATATTCTTGTTAACTGTTAATTTTCATATTCCTGTTTATTTTCAGATCTGCGAACGTTCCTTCTGGTAAGTTGTTTACCTGAACGTCTTGATAACTAACTAATGTATTATACCGTGTGTCCCATAAAAACATATACAGATACATGCAATGAGAAACGGAACATAGTGATTTTTTTGCGTTGTATCAGAACTGCTTTTGAACTAGTAGACCAATACCAAGCTTCAACAGATTAAAAACACGGTTATTACAATCGTTCATTTGGACACCTACAACATATTGTATTGTTCAATTCCCACCACTCCGTAGTCTCAACTCTGGGCGGTCCTTAATTAGCGTCGGACAGTCAGTAAACAGCAGTCGATATCCAAGTACCGTTCAAGCCCATAACTATACAAAATAAAATAAATTCGTAGAGAAGTCAGAATGTACACCCTTCAGGAGAAAATTGAAATTTTATCGTGGTATTTTGGAGGTCACTCACAAGATCAGCGGATTTGTCCTAGATTGATTTCTTTTTATGGGGTTTTTAAAAAATGAAATTTATCGGCACAATTTTGAACGGGCTCAAAATTTGATAGAATTAAGGGCGAAAATTGTCCAGCATTGTGCAAACATTACGCCGAATCAGCTCAAAGATACAAGATTATCTTTGTTCAATAGATTCGGTTTTTGTTTGGATCAACAAGGAGAACTATTTGAACCTTTAATTCATTAATTTTTATGTTTTAGCATTTAGCATTTTCGGAATTTATTTTCAATTTGTTTTTATTTAAAGAATCTTATTTTGTTTTATTTACGAATTCATTTTTATTTTGGTAGCCGTTATGGCCAAAAGAAATCAAAATACACTTGAATAATAAATCGCACATACGCACATAACTAACAAATATTGGAAGGAGAAGAGGCGGGATTTCTTACAATAGTTCTGAATCCAGCTGTCCAGCTAAATACTTGATATTTATTTAGTTCGAAGAATACATTGCATGTATCTGTATACGCGGGTTTCGTTGAAGTCACTAATTTCATCACCAAAAAATAATTTTTTTTATATTCGTCTAGTAGTTCAATGAAAACCACATGTATCTGGCTTTATTCTTTTAAAAGTGAAAGCTCTTGAAATATAATAGGACACCCGGTATTATACCAATACTAATTATTCTGTAACTAAAATCAACTTTTTGGCCGACTACTGGTGAACCTACTATTTCACTGTCTATGTACGGTGGATCTGCCGACCTCTAAAAAACAGTTTTCAATAATTATATTTGAATTGGGTTTATAATTCTTTCAACACAACACTGTACCATAAAAATGCGGGCAACTCTTCCCATCTGTCTTGGAAGTTATAACACTTAACATTAAGTTCTTTAGCAGGTTTTTTTTACTGATTTTACACGTTTAAAATACCATCAAAACTAATAAAAACGTTGAAGTAGATTAATTTATACAGGGCTGTCCAAAAGTAAGGAACCAAGGAAATATCTTCGAAACGAAAAGAATGATAATATTTAATTTTATTCCTAATACTATAAAACTTCCAACAAAATGAACAATTTTCAAACGTACTTTACACACAAGAGTATCGTCTACTGTTCATATAATTGGATATTTTTTTTATTATAAATTCAAATACAGGGCTTCTAAATTATTAAGAATTTTCCTCAAATAATATTGACAAAATATTCAAGTTAGATTTTGTTATTTAATATGATTTATGTAACGTCATCTACCATATAATCTTAATTTTAACGATAATATCAAGAAAAATATCAGATTTCTTTAAAAATATGTATAATTCTTATCTTCTGAACATACAGTTACATTTTGCAATAAGAATTTACTCAAGAACAACACGAATACTCGAAAGTGTAATGAACCAAGTTGTAGGTAGATATCATATTTTTATCCGATCATATTTCACATTGTTAAACCCTAAACGTTTACATCGTCACCATTACAACATCTTTAACAAGAAAAAAAATAAAATTGTCGCACATCAAGTCTGGACCCGGATAATAACATTTCAGCACAGCCAGTAATCCTTTTGAGTTTCGCTAGTTCGGCACGCACAAAACCTATTTACCACCTGCACTACAAAAGCATGGATTAGCACTTTTCACTATAGTTTTGTTCGATAGCACCATAGCACGTATCCGCATAAACAGTTAATATCGCTAGTTGCGGGATAATCAGGTATGTTGCTTCTTTTTTATAAAAAAAAAACTGTTATATATACGCAAGAGAGTATTTTTATTCAATTATTTAAAAACATTTTATAAAAGTAAACACTATGAACGGTAGAGGTCACAGAACGTACATAAGGAAGAAACGGATGTAAATAAAATTGTAGGCTCTCTTGGCTTTATTTGTTATGGTGGTTGCCTAACGTATATTCATATCATATGTTCTGTGCTTACAAGTTTTTTATACCTAACTTTTAATTAACCGTCGAATACTTGGAATAAATAATAACGTCTTCCTATTATATAGTTTACTGATCTTTTATTTAACAGATTTACTGCTCTTATACAAGAATGTTCTTGTTTCTACCCTTCATAAAGCATACTTTTAGCTTTTACAACCATTACCATTTCGAAATATATAAAGTGTTTCGTTAAAAAAACTACAATAGGTATTTGTATTTAAAATAGACTAGGTATATAAACATTTAATTGTCAGTTTTAAAAATTCCCTTGACTATATTACGTAAATAAATGTTCTAAAATCTAAATATTTGGTTTCTACCTATAAATATGTTTTTGAAAAAGTTTGATGTGCTTATCACAAAATGATAAGATCGATATTGATATGGCAATACCAGTTAGTCTATCGGTATAGTGACTATGTGTAGGTATATATAAGTTTTTTTTAAGAGTAAGTTTGTCAAAACCTGTTTTAATTTTTTTAGTAGTCAGGCACGATGCATGTGTTTTTTTGCATGATTTTACAGACATTTTTAATTCGATAAAACCGTCATAGTTACGAAAATAAGTTGAAGATTTATAAAAGTATCTAGTCGTTTAATAAAGTTCAATTTTTTTACAACAGCACACTTTTAAGGTTCTCACACACTTGTCGGGATTCCGAACAGCCGATTTTTTTCACGTGGTTCACAACCAAAACAGAGGTAATCATAGTAACTACGACAGATGCCAAACGTGGTTTGTCATTTTGAGGTCGTCTTTAGTTTTGGTTCAAAAATACAAATAATTCAAAGCAGAAAACCTCTTAATTGAAATCAATCAATGGGCTTATGGTAAAGATAGTGAGGTTATGACTTCAAATCTTCATGTATTTTTTAATAATGAACAACTTTTTCAAATAAAATTGTTTGATATTTACTGAAATAAGGGCACTTTACCTTTTACTCAAAATCAAATTTTCGAACGCACCTCGTCTTTCGCCACATTCTGTTGTTGCATTTTTAGTTTTAGGGGATGCACAAACTTTTATGAAGAAAAACTTTTTATCGAAAAGCCCCTAATAAAGAAGTTTCCCATTTGGTGCGGTCTTTGGGGATGACGTTGTATAAGCAAAATAATTGTATCTGTAGTTGAATAATGGAAAGTGCCTCTGAACTTTCTAAAATAGTCTTTGTTTCCTTCTGCGAAAAACTCTACATATTATTTGCAGCAAACTAAAGTTAGTTTTGTTTTTTCAGAACGAGTACAGAGTCCGACCAAGCAGTTTCCAAGTCCAAAATTGTCGCCTGTCAGTCCAGAAAACTTCCCGACTAATCCACAAAACATGTATCGTTACGGAGATCCGATGTTGGATATGGACGCCAATAGATATATTTCTAATCAGTATTATTTACCACGTGGTACTTCTATGTATTCTACACTGCCTTCCAAGAAAACGCAATTTTTCGCCAACGATATGAAAACAGAGAGATCTGTTACACCTGATATTACTAGAGGCCTAGAAAGAAATAGTAACTTTGACCAAAGAAACATTTACAAAACAGAACATACTATTCTTAATCAACGATTAGGTATTCCAGTTCAAATGCCTGATATTAATCGGCTTAATATCCACTTCGTGCCTTCTTACACCCCGCAAAAAAGCGATTCGCGTTTATCCTCACAATACCAATCAAGCGATGAGTCAGAATCGTTTAAAATATCACCTATAGATCCTAGGCACTCGGGAGGTTTCCACTCATCGACACCTTCATCGAAAGCTGATCTCAGAGCTGCAGCAAATTTAGACAATAAATTGTTGTCTCCGAAAAAATCTACTATGTCTAATGAAGAACTTTACGCAGTCATACATAAAAGTAAGAAAAAAATGAATATAGAAACAGAAGAATCGCCAAGTGTATCACCTATAACAGTACAAGAAACAACAAGGAAAACTGTTAAACCCCCCGAAACTGGTTACATAGGAGATAAATCTAAATCTAGGTTAAGCTGGTCGCCTAGTAAAGGAGAATATATAGATTTTAACGAAGATATAGATAAACTTTCTCCTCCGAACGATTCAAGATCAAGACTGAGCTGGGCTTGTAGCGACCGAAAACCGAAAACGAAGCAAACCTCGACGTTGGATTTTAAAAGGTTACTTTTACAAAAATCCAGCACGCTTTCTCCTAAAAAACTCTCCGCTGTTGAACAACTTAAAATCTCCAAGCAGCGTGATAAACCTTCCCCGTCGAAGCCTCAACCAGAGATGAATATTTTAGATCTAAGCGCTTCTCCACGGTCTTTAGTAAACAGAAAGTTTTTGAATAATGCTCCCGGATCTCCAAATCGAGAACAAAAACCTCTAACGAAAGTTCTATCTCCTCGGTCTCAATGGCGGTTTAACAGTCCAAGAAGTGATGTTCTTTCTTCGCCAATCCTGGAGGATTGCAGAGAAGATGAGAGTGCAAACAGTTCTAGTGAGCGAAAAGGATCACCCAAAAATCGTTATTCGAATCCAAGTAGTAATGAAACTTCCCCTAAAGGTATGCCTAGGTTATCGGGAGAGTTTCAGTCATATACCTCTGCTACTCAGAGACTTTACGCTCAAAGAGCCCAATATTTTAGCCCAGCTACTACAAGGAATAACCAGTTCAAAAATCAAGAGAAAGATAAGAAATCTTCGCCGCCTACTTTAGAAACTGCGTTTTAGTATTAAGTTCATATAGGATGTTTTTTTAAATTTTGTAATTTGATTTCTTTTCAAACCTATAAATTTTATAATATTGTTCCTTACTTATATTTTTATAATGAAAGAGGCTTGTCATGAGGTTTTATATTTATAACTGTAAGGATGTATTATATATTTAAAACTAAAACTTATATCTTGATTTTGATTAACTTTGAGCTTAATCATTCATGTAACATGCAGAAGAACCCCCACACTACATATTCACTTTGTATACAGCGATGTTTAAAAACACCCTATGTGTACGTATGACATTTACTGAGACCTAAAAGATCTATTGTGCTCCCTTACTTCTACTTAGCTCCTGAGGAAAGTCTCGAAGACTAGAAGCTCCTTTAGAAATATTTCCCAAATACATTGTGTGGGCCAGATTCATAGAGAGAATAAAATACTTTTTGAACAAACGTCTTTGTCAGCTGACTTAAAACTTGAAAAGTTCATTAAAAGAAATCTTGGTGAAAATGGTTTAAAACCATTATAGATACTTCTCTGTATCAAAATCAAGATATATTATACAAACAATTCCCTAATTATTTCTATCCATTTTACTACTTGATCACATTGTATATAATTATAGTAGTTATATAAATTGATATTTTTGAAACACCCTATATTTTTTAAATAGGATTTTGTTTATTTATTCGTTTTATATCTAGTCTTTGAAATATATTTAATTTTTATAGACACATATTTCAATTCATGGAATACTGTTTTTAAAAGTGTACAAAACATAAAAGGTAGTTTTGTAAATAAATCTTTTTGAATATTGCTTCCCCATACACAGATTATTTTAGTGAAGTTGCCTTAAATTATTGTTAATCTTAATATATTGGTTTTGTAAATAAATGTTTTGAATTGGCTGATATTTGTTTCATTAAATTTTTCAATGTCTAAGAAAAGAAAGTGACGTTGAGGTTCAATTTGAACAAAAAAACGAGAAAAGATTCCACCAAAGAATTATTATTTTTAACTGATTTGTTGATAGAGTCGCCGTCTAGGTGTAAATAGCGTAACTAACATTTTTTTAATTCCTGTCTACAGAAAACTGGCATTATTTCTGGTAATAGTAAATGATAGTTATAAAAAAATTAGGAAGTAGTAGTCAGTAGTAATACTAAAAGATTTGTTTTAATAAATTATTTATTTCGTATGAAAAAGTAATTAACAATATTTTTATAATCGTACACAATTATGTGGACACATCAATTATACATAATATTTACTTAAAAATACACTCTTTAATAACACTTTCTTAAAATTATATGTACCAAAAACAGTTAGTTTTTCATTGGTGGTCCCATAGGTGGTCGTACAGCTCCCATAGGACCCATAGGGCCCATTTGCATCATTCCCATCATAGGAGCTCTCACTCCCATCATTGGGGGCATTGGACCATGAGGTCCCATCATCATTGGTGGCATTGGACCTCCTGGACCCATTCCTGAGAAAAATATCAAAAGTTTAGTTTTGGTGTGTAGCAAATCAATATTTATATTCCAAATTATTCTTTACATATAATTCAGCTTGTCTAACTTGTGTAGAAATTGTACATTAAGTTAACATAGTGCTTTAAGAGATTCGGAACAATAGAAAAATATAGTTGCATTCAAACTACTACAAATTGAAGTTAAGTATAAATACATTGAGAAAATAATTACTATGATACCGATTATGTATTAAATAAGTTATTATCTCACCTCCAGGTCCTGGCATCATGCCTGGGCCGCCCGGTCCAGGCCTTTGTCCCATTGTCAACTGAGCAGGTGGTGGTATAGCTACTCCTTTTCCAGGTTGAGCAAATGGATTGTTTGCTATTTTACCAGCCTTAAATGCTGCAGTTGTAGCATCAATTAAATGTTGAGCTTGTTCTTCCATCCATTTCTGGTAAAAGAATTTAACATTGTCTTTGTGTTTTCTTCCCGTACAGTGGGTTTTTCGTACACTAGGAGAGTCGTGTGTTAAATATGTATCACAATAGTCACAATAATATTTTGGCATTTTTGGGTTACTTAAATAAAATTAATCGAAGACAAAAATATGCACTATAGTTCAATATCAGCAGCAACCTAATTTGTTCAAGAACAAACAGAAAATGAATAAAAATTGTGTTAGTGGATCTAAATTACAAAAAATACTTTTAGTTTAGTAATCGAATGACATATGTCAAATTTCTAAAGTTAAGGGAACTGTTCTCTTCTTCATTTTTTCAATAGTTTGGAACATAGAAAAATAATATTATTTTGCTTATAGTTAGGTTATAGTTGTCAGATTTCACTGATGATAATGACAATAAAAACGTTGACAAGGAAACTGGATATAAGACTCCATGGTACTTCACTTGAAAAAATCAATATCATATTAGTGGTTTTTTAGTGTTATTAATTGCTGCTTGAATAGCTCATCATTAATAGAATAAAAAAGAAGTTGAAAAGATGTGGTTGAAGGAAAAGAAAACTTTAAAAGAGAAGAAGAGCCTAGTCTATGATGTCACTGATGTCAGAAAAAAATTGGTTATTTATTTATATTACATGTAAATATACTAAAATTACTCAAGATAGAATATTAAAACGTTGTACAATAGAACGATAAATAAATTGTTGAATTCTGCTAATATGGCTGCTCAAGAAGAAGGATTTGAACAGGTAAACCTTTGGAAAGAAAAGATTTGTTATATTATTACAAAATCATTAACACAATTTCAGTTTGAAGAAGATGATGCTACAGATGCAACTTTAGCTTTAAACAGTGCAGGTAGGAAAAGGCTTTTCAGTAAAGAACTTAGGTGCATGATGTATGGTTTTGGAGATGACCAGAATCCTTATACTGAAAGTGTAGATATAATTGAAGATCTTGTCATTGAATTTATTACAGAGATGACACATAAGTAAGTTTATCTACAAACAATACTTTTATATATTTTTTAAATTTATGTTTTGCTTAGAGCTATGGAAATTGGTAGAACTGGTAGAGTACAAGTAGAAGATATTGTCTTCCTAGTTCGTAAAGATCCAAGAAAATATGCTAGAGTAAAAGATTTGCTAACAATGAATGAAGAACTCAAGAGAGCTAGGAAGGCATTTGATGAAATTAAGTTTGCAGGTAATGTCAAGACATAAAAATAGCGATCGAGACTTTTTGCATGACCAGTTTTGTACATAATATGAATTTACCAATTGTTTCAAATATAATTATTATTAAGAGTTAAATTTACAATTCATTCATCTGTATGTTAATTAATTTAGTTATCTGTTTTTTTGTGTTTGAATCAGTTGGTAACATAAGTTAACTAATAGGTAGTTTATGTAATGAGAAAATCAAAATTTATTTAAAAAGCATGCTTTTATATCCAAAACTGTTTTGTGCGCTTAACCTAACAAAATTAATATTTCATTATATAATTATATTAGTTTTTTAAATTTTCTGTATAGATTTATATTGTACTTAGTAGACTTTGTTATTATTTGTTTTTATCCATAAAAATTCAACCCCTTGTTTAATATTTTTATTCCACAAAAAGTAATAGTATAATAAGTAATAGAAAATTTTATTTATTCCTTTTATATTCCTCTTTTTTCCTATCTACATTGCAATATCTTATTTCTACATTGAAATAAGCATTGTATATAAGGTGTTCCATTTAAAAAACCATAACTTTGGTAAGTGGTAACCATTTGAAACACTATATATTTAAAAATGAGAAGCTTGGCTCTAACTATAACTAACTTATACAAAACTTTTTTTTCATATTGCTTAAGACAATGGAGGTACCAAACTCCAGAGTATTAGTAAGAAGTTTAATTTTTATGGGAATGTCTTTTATTATTTAGTTGATTTTGTAAATTGATTGTAATTTGTTCATTTTTTAAGATGCTGCATGCACTACTGACCAACACATTTTAGTAAACTTTCATTTAAATTTTTGTTTTCAGGAAAAGATGCAGTTGTGGGTTGATCTTAAAAAAATGTTCAAATATTTATTTCTATTTTTCAATATAAGCACTGATAAATCGATTTGCATTTTTATTTTTAAACTAAATCTATCTGTTGACCAAAAGTTCTAGTCACTAGTACACTGATGGCTGGGGGTATATTATTTCGATTCAGACTAGGACAAATCCTTCTACATAGTAACACCAAAATTACATTGTATGTATGTATTTTGGGGTACCATTCACTGAGACCTAAAAGATCTATTGTGCCCCCTTACTTCTACTTAGTTTCTGAGGAGAGTCTCTGAGGCTAGTAGCTCCTTTAGTCCTATTTCCCAGAGGAATTTTAGGATATCTGCAGGCTTCAGCTTAGATGTGGATGTAGGTTTCTTCTTCAATTCCACAAAATCTACAATCTTCCTCCACTATTTTGAGCTTTTTAAGGTGCCCATTCAGGCGACAATGTCCCGTTAGGTCACATTGCTATGATATGGTATTTAACTCATAACTCTTCCTGTAGTACTACAGATTTGATTACAGAAATGTATGGAAGGTACTTTTGATGTTAAATTTGCTTGGATTCATTTATAGAACTAATAGAGAAAAAAGAGAAGGACAATGTTTGCATGGAAATTAAATAAAAAACTATTTATCGTGGCAGCAAGTTTATTTCACAAAGCAACATTATATATATATATGTATACATTTACAGTTCAATACAATGCTAGTTACAGATTGTGTTATATATAAAATAAAATTTTATTTGACATTGGCCAATGTGATTTTAGTTTTGATCCCTTGTCAGTTGTGTGTGTGTGTGTACTGGTCATTTTGATATTGGTTTTCTCATAACATTAAAAGTTTCTTATTTATTTTGGAATCATACTTGAAACAATAATTGAATGTATTTCTTACAGAATGTTCTTTATTTATTTTCAAAACTAGAAATACCAATAACTTCAAAATGTCTTATAGATCTTATGGTTTAACTAAACTGGTTTAAACGACCTTGGTTTGGTATGCACAGAACGAAGTTTAGTTAAACCTGAAAGAAGTTTGACAACATCGAAACATTTTTGTGTGAAAAACGTTCGCTGATGACAATTATATTGACGTTATTTGATCTATGAGTACTCGTTTACAGCTACGGATATGAGGGATGTCATTTGAATTCCAAATTACATGTGTTTCATTGATGAAACGTGCAACACAATTTAAATAATTTAGAATCAACAAAGAACAGTTTAGAATTAAACCTACAACATTTATAGGGCGCGTTGTATCGAACTCCTAAACTTAGTTTAATGATAACTGGTGTTTAGATTGTAACATATTGATTTATTTAGTATCATCATTTACATCAGTCTAAACATCAGTTATCATTAAACCGAGTTTAGGTGTTCGATACAACGCGCCCTGAGCGTTAAGTTCAAACTGGCTTAACTTCCATAGAATCGATGGTGCATACCAACCCAAAATTATAAACGAGTTTGAGTGTGAACTAACATTTTTTTGTATTATTTTAGACAATAATTGATAAATAATAAGTTTATAACTGTATTTAACAGGAAAAAATTAAAATGGGATAAACTATACTTGACATTTCATGTATGAAAAGATAATATTACAAGGAAAAGTAGAATAAGGTCCCAGAAAGACCACCAGTAGTAGTTATTTAAGGGTTAAATAAACTATATGAAAATTTCTAGGTATATAAATCTTGTACAGGAGAAAAATCGTTCTGGCAATTTATACAAAAATTAATATTAAAATTTTGGTGTTTTGATTTTCGATTTGCATTAATTTTTAGAGTCGCCTATTTTAAAGAACATTCTATTATGTTTATCCGTATTCTATTGCATTTAAAAATATGTTATTTTATTTTGATTTTTACATTAAAATATATCTATATACACCTATTTGTATTTCTATAGTTTCATTCCAAATCATAAATATATTCTGCATAATTTATATCTTTTACTTCGACTGGCCGACAATGAAATTAATTTTTTTTAGGTGAGTACCTAATAGTATATAAGATGATGCATATTCGCTATTAATATCATTTTTATGCTTTTTGAAATTGTCAACATCACTTACAACAGACTACAACACACAATCTTAGCTATATACACTTTGTTTGAAGCCAACATCTCAACAGCTGAAGCCTCCAGTAATACCGAGCTGTTTTGACAGTGTGGAGAGAGTCTAACAAATAATTAAATATGAAAACATGGTGAAGGTGGAATGTTAATCTCATCTGAAAGAGTTTATAAATTATAATATGCATTTCATTGTATTTTGATATATGATATTGAAGTAGTATCTATGGTATGGCAAAAATTATATATTGATAACAATAAGTATAACGCGTTTTATCATAAAAAACCAAACTGTATAATAAATATTAAATAACCACAAACAATTATGATGTCATTGGATGTGGTGGTTGTGTATCTTATGTTGGCTCCAAATAATTTGTTAGATTTCTAGTGAGTTTATAGTTTGGTTTGGAGGATTACAACTTGCTATACTAACCAAACATTAGGTAAAAATGAAATCAACCTTAAAATTTAAACCCAGGTTTAAACGAGCGATTATGCTTATTAAATGTAGGTAGGTATATATTTCTTCATCAGTCTAATGTTGTTTTACCTTCAAAAATTCGTAAATTTCATATTGATATAAACATTTACATATAACTGGAAGCAGCATTAACAAATTTAAGGAAATATTATTATGATATATTAGTTTCAATAAATCATATTAATAAGATGTAGGGATTAACATACAAAAGGTTTTAAAGGCGACCATTTTGTGGAAGAGCGTACAGTTGTGATATCGAGTGTATAAAGGGTCCCTTGGGATTCATTAAAAATAGTAGGTACTTTACCGTTAGGTCACGCCACTTATTCGCATTTATTTTTTCTTATCTTTTAAAATAAAAGTTTTTTGATTGGCTACGATTTAATACCTATAGCACTGTAAAATACCATACAAAAGCATAATATAACAACCCTGTAACAAGTTCCACAAATACATACATTTTTACTTTATGTTAGGATCACATTTAGTTAACAACAATATTTGCTATCATTCGAGTTTATACAGAACGCTTGGGTATTTTATCCTAATGAAAACTGAATGTTATTTTTATTAATAATTGTTCTTGCTAAATTTATACTTGAAAACATTCGTGTTGTATGCCAAAATTTACAAATTTGGTAATTAAATATTATTACAACTTCCATTAGAGGTCGAAATAGCACATAATTATTAACACAATGAAAATATCGTGTAGTTTAAAATGCCTTTATTGCAGATATAGGTACAGTTTATTTCACGAATTTACGCCTGTGTCGGATTATCGGCAAAAACTAGACGAGCAGTGTTTAGCTTGCTCAATTCAGTAAGAAGGACGAAAGTAAATTGCCCTAGTACCACTTCTAAACACAAATGTAAAACAATTTTATTTTTCCCGTTGTTGTATTCGTATAAATAAGAGATCTGATTACCAAAAATTAATAAAAAAAGGAAAAACATGATTAAAATGAATAGAATTAGGGTTTCTAACGCATCAAATATTGGGAGAATTTACTATCAAACCTTTCAGTAGGTACAGTTTACCATTTCATTCGATGCTTTTATGACTAATCCGAAACAGTCGTAAATTCGTGAAATAAACTTTTAACTTTCATTTTAGACTTTGAAAATAAAACTAGATCAAGTTGCGAATATAACAAATGCATATCTTACATAACATTTTAATACACTTATTTTGATAAATTATTATCATATTTATCAAATATTTACACTCACGATTACAACACCGATTTATAATACAATATAGACAAGTAGACATGTATGGCATAACTCATTTAATTATACCAAAGGTCGGAAACTAAAGAAAAAACGTTTTTGTTCATGCCTTATTTTTTATTTATATATTTGCCTGCCAATGAGTATAATTAAAATTTATATTACAGAACGGTTGGAACATGGAGACTGTATAAGGAAATCAAACTCCATGTATTTCAATTTTTGGTAATGGTAGAGGGCGCCAGTGCCAATACCATACCAAAAATATCTGAAACAATAACAGCCAATCATGAGTCTTGTATACACTTTCAGTTCATGGCATTTTATTGGTTGCTAGCCCATTTGACAGTACGTTAGGTAGGTAAGTGAGGTTAGGGAGCAGAAATGAAAAATTTTATGAGTAAGAAATCCGTTTTCGTCCTCGTCTAACCCACTGAATTCATATTTTCCTGTATATAGAGTATACCTATTAGTAGTTTTTTGAAATTAATTTCGCAATAAATATTCCTTCCTACTTTATTTATCTTTGAATATTTTTAATCACCTTTGGTAACTGAAAACACTATGATTTTCTTAAATTCAATTCACGTCTTCGTTTTAAAGCAGATGCACTACCAACCAATTGTATTGCAATAATTTCTAGCAACGCACACCTTGCCCCTTTTTAATTATTAACAGTTTTAATTTTTCTAGTTCCTACTTTGAGTTATTATTATTATTAGGTCATAAGTAATGTTTACAACTTGGCTACTGTCATTTATAAAAACTAAGGTTACTTATTTTGGATGGTATCGTATTTGAAATGCTCGACACAGCGGTGAAAAAACAAACTACTTAGATCGACGATTTTGAGGACAGGTTTTGTCAGTTTTTCCGTATGAGTTAGTTCTCCTTATATAGTCTCCAAGTGTTGGAAACTGAATATATCAGAGCCTCCCTTGCCTCCTTTGAGAAGCCGCCACTGGAAACCACAGAAGAAATGCATTCGACGCAAAAATAAATAAAATAAAATATTTATTTACAGTTTTTCTTTAAATAAAATTATTTCATTCTATTTTTAAACAATCTAGTGGAATGAAAATAACAATTCCATTTCCACGTCATTCATATTCCGACTTAGCAATAGAAAACTCTCTCGCTTTTCACTTCTGTAGATCCTCTGCATTTGGTTTCCGTGAGATGCGAGTTAACAAATACAATTATAGTTGTTGACAGATTCAAAGGGACTTAGTTTCAGTCCATTGCGTTCATTTTCCCTTTTGTCATAGTCAGGTTTCCAACTTGATAATAGTTACAGTGCATGAGAGAAGATTGTGGGATATTATAACTTGTGGCATTTTAGTTGCGGCAGTTGGTTTAATAATTATAAACGAAATATCTTTTGAAGATTGTAGATTTTTTTTTAGTTTCCACCTTTAAGATAAGTAACTTTGGCAGTGTATATGGTAAGCCCATCTGATTATATGGCGCACTGTTTTGAAATTTAATAAATATTTAGTTTACATTATGTATTGAGGTTGCCTATACTACTGAAATAAGCTGTAAGATATCAGTTTTAAAATATCTAAGCAATTGAAACAATGTCAAAGAAAGCACCAAATCAAAATTAAATTAACTCAAATACGATCAAGATAACTATTAAGAACCACGTGCTGTTCAAAGAACGCTTGTTAATCATCAGATTCATCAAGGCGACCGTCATATGACGTCACGTGGACTTGTCTTATCCACTGTAAACCCTTTCGAAGGAGGCAACGGTTAATTGTGTTGCCAGCTACAGCTCCGCTTAGCTTTTTCTGACACATGCTTTACAGTAGCATAGGCAACATACATAGCGCAAATTGAATTTCTATGATGTTTATTTCTTCAAAGTAATAAAATGTTTGAGAGGAAGGATATCATTTTCAAACGATGTTATTAAATACCAAAAACGGCACGCCATCTAGGTATTCACTATTAACAAATTGACCGAAATAAGAAAATAATTTGGTCATACTCTAATAACGATACATAATATGCCTAATAATACATTCAATGTTTTCTTCTAATTAAAATAAATCCGAATTGAACTATAAACTTTTTGTTGCTCACTATCTGGATTCCACAAAACGTTCATTTATACCTTATACGATTGGGTGTTTTGAAATATACTTTGTAAAACTGTTTTTTTGTTTCATTCTGTGAAACTTTGTGCGCTACGCGGCCGTTTAAAAATTTGTAAAAAAAAGTTTTTTCTACGACCATTATAATAATGAAAAATATCTCGTAAAGTTTTACTTTATAATGTTATAGGAGAAGATTTACCATATTTTGAGTAAGTTCCACCGAATGGAATACAATTTTTGACAATATGAAGGGAATGAATGAGCAAAAAAAAGCATTAATTTATTTCAATAGTTCTGTACCCTCAATCTCTCAGTCGTTGGTTCAAATCCAACCGTCAAAAACTGGAAGAAGTAAATAGTGTATGTCAGAGAGAAAGGAGTGGGAAGCAGGGCCTCCTATAACAGCGAATCTCAACTGGTACACTGATGGCTCTAAAACAGACTCTGGAGTAGGAGCCGGAATATATGGGGTACGAGAGAAGATCAAGATCTCTCTAAGCCTAGGGAAACATGCCACTGTTTTTCATGCAGAGGTAATAGCGTTGCAATGCTGTGCAGAAGAGCTGATGTGACGGGAGGTGGATAACCAAAGAATCGTCATCTACTCCGACAGCCAAGCAGCACCAAAGGCGATAAGCTCATGTCGAACAAGGTCAAATCTGGTGTGGGAGTGTCGCAAGGCATTCAACAGACTCAACAGACTAGAGTGACCCTATCCTGGGTGCCAAGGAATAAAAGGCAATGAAAAGGCCGATGAATTAGCCAAGCAGGGAGCGACTAAGGACATGATAGGTCCAGAACCTTCCTGTAGAATTGCAAAAAACCTCACTAAGGAGAGCATCCACCAATGGATAAACAACCAGGCGTTGGTGGCATAAAACCCCAGGATAAATACCTTCGGCCAAACTGTCACGCGACCTACTATATCAAAGTCGAGAAGCGACGAGGATGATGGTGGGAATGCTGACCGGACGTTGTAGGCTGAGGAAGTATATGCACACAATTGGCCTAGCAGATGACAGCCTATGTAGGTTTTGCCATGAAGAAGACGAAACCGCGGAGCAAATACTCTGTGAGTGCGAAGGCCTAGTAAGAGTGTGGTTTCACCTATTCGGAGAAGAAAAACCAAGTGCAGAGAGCTACGCAAGGGAGGCGGTATCCAGGCTAATAGGTCCACAATAGATCTGCGTGGTCGGATAGGACAAAGAGCCACTCCATTTCTAATCTAATCTGGTTGCTTATACCCAAGTCTCTATTTATAAAAAATTGCTTTTAACTTCCACTTTCACTCCCGATTCAAAAATTGGAAGTGTGACAAGATCCATTTTTAATTTTTGTTTGTATTCTTTTGATATTTTTTTTGTATATACCTGTTGTATTTTAACGAATTATATAATTTTTCGTTATAAAACCTGACAAATACGGTTGATTTTCACTAAAAACTCGATAAAACGAAATAAATCAAACACTTAAATACAATAATACGATTATATTTATATGAAATGATAATAAAATTTATTAATTCAACATTGTATATTTCATTTTTTTCTTTCTCAACACTCGTTTTGAGAACCATCAACTATATTTATTTCTAAAAATGTTAAAAAGAAAAATTATTGTTAATATTTTGAAAAAAGTTTATAGCTCTGTATTCCAGTCAACAAAAAATTTACAATTTGATTTACGTCTATCTATATAATCCTTGAGTATAGGTTTTTTTGTTTCTGCGAAATTCAATAATCACAATAAGTTATTAAATTCCATATAATATATTTTCAATTTTTAGCATATATAGCAATAAAATCCCATTTTAATTTAATTCGTATTAGACTTTGGACTTCGATATAAGCAGTCGTCTGATGCTTCGACAGGACTGAACATGCGTCAACTACACCGTTGGAACAAGATTCAAACTACTATTTTTTAGAATAATCTGGAAGAACGACCTTTTTAATTGATTAAAATGTTGAAAAAGATTCATCCACCAAACAGGCCAAATATAGCAAGAACCCTGGCTATGTTAAGCTTAGTTTACACGTGATGGCAATTTAAAATACTTCTCGTAGCAAATCTCTATACATATCATCAGTATTTTGACCACTTTTTCAGCAAACTATTTGGAACTACCTTCAGACACAGACTTGTGATATTTTTACTATTCGGTGTCTTTATGTGGACAGTGCGCATCAGTGGGCGTGGCTAAGCTAGTGTTTAAGTAACATTTGACCGGCTGTAGTTGAGATGTTTGGGAAGGTATTCAAATCATATAAAATATAATAACTTATGGTAATATTGGTGATACTTATGATAACTGTACATTTTTTTTTAAATTTAAAGTCGCCAAAAACTAAGTAGAAATAATTTTCTTAAAAAAATAATAGTTTGTCTAAAAACAGACGGCTCTGTAGCAGAATAGCGCTGGTCAAAATCGCGCTGGTCAAAAAAAGCGCTGGACTAAATAGCGCTGGATATAAATAGCGCTGGACAAAATAGCGCTGGTCAAAATAGCGCTGGACAAAAACAGCGCAGGATACAAACAGCGCTCCCAAAGATAATTATGCTTCTTTATTTTACTATCTCATACATAAAAATAGACTATAGTACCAAATTAGCATAATTAGGAATAACATATTTTTCATAAATTACAGTCATAACAATAGTCTTCCAAATTCAATTCGTCAATTCAACATCGCTTCCCGACCAGCTGACAGTGATCAAAGTGTTGGTAACTGTCTATAACAATATCAGAATATAAGGAACGGAAAACAAGTAAGAACAACAATCAATATTTTTCATCATACTTCAACACATATCGCTTCCCGACCAACTGACACAGATCAAAGTGTAAACAACTACTTGTCAGTGTCATATTTATTTAAAGTCTAAAAAAATGCAATTTGGCAAGTCTCAGAAAGGAGGTGATACATTATTCCACGAAGGATATAATTACAGAAATGACAAGCAACGTGAAATTGCATTTTTTTAGACTTTAAATAGATATGACACTGACAGGTAGTTGTTTACACTTTGATCAGTGTCAGTTGGTCGGGAAGCGATATGTGTTGAAGTATGATGAAAAATATTGATTGTTGCTCTTACTTGTTTTCCGTTCCTTATATTCTGTTATTGTTTGTTGTAAAGGAAGGTTGGTGCTTTGCGGTGAAACTTGATTTTTCAATCACATCCTACTGTAATAGTTGATTTTGTAAGGATATTTCAACCGACGCTATTTTATGGAGCGCTATTTTGTCCTGCGATGTTTTTGTCCAGCGCTTTTTTGTCCTGCGCTGGTTTTGACCAGCGCTATTTTGACCAGCGCTATTTATGTCCAGCGCTGTTTTGTCCAGCGCTATTCTGCTACAGAGCCAAACAGGCATATTTACCACGAAAATTAAAATTATAATCCTCGTTTTACTAATACTTTCCTGATACTCCCGAACAATGTCTATACAGATCAGTAATTCCTTTAGCTATTGTGGAAGAATTTTAAAAATCGATTTTATGAATCTAAAAAAAAATTTGCAAACATCTTAGCGAGTCTTTGATTCTTTAAACGGTAGAAGTTTATTGAAAGGCATAGATATACTCTCTTTAGCGACTTTGAAATTACTGATATTTAAACTGTTTTATTTGTTGTGAACTTCACCAAGGGTGTGCTATAATTTTATTTTAAAAAGGTTCAAATAATAATCAAATCATCCAATATGGATCTAAAAGTGGCACGATCACAAATTAAAACAGTTTTTCAATAAATTGGCGACTCAATAAAAATATGTAGGTACTTTCTGATAACAGTTTCAATTTTAATATTTCTTACTATCTAATTTTATTCCAGGTTTTTTCACAAAGCCTTCAAATAATCCGCTTCTTTCAAAACCGCAATCGCCTGTGTACTTTTTTTCAGCTTAAAAATTCCTCGTCTTCAGAACATGTACAATCTTAATCGTTTTCCTGATGGAATTCGGCAAAAGCTTCAAAATCTGACACTTTGCCGACGAAGTCCCACCTAAAATTACTTTGGTATCATCAACACCGTAACTACATTAACAAGAATGTACAAATTTAGCTAAAATATTCCAGGAAAATGTGGCGTATTTGAGAAGGGAAAGGGTTAATCGAATGATTATATTCCTTTCTTGAATAACTTAATGAGGAATGTCATGATTCTTACGTAACCGATTACAACTGGCAACCTTACTACATACAGATTGCGTAAATTACATCCGAACCGTCAGGATTACACAAGTACGACAGAAAAACAGCTGAAAGAGAGAGAAAGAATAATTATGCGCGGTCATTAAGGCGTGTACTTTGTTTCACCTTAGAGGTGTTTACTTATTTTCCGAGACTGGCCGAATGCTCATTGCCCCCCTATTTTAACCGCTGTTGCCAGAAGCGCAGATTAATTTGTACAAATGATATTTTTGTCTCGTTATCGTTGATTTTTTTTCGAGGGTGAAAATACAGCACGTTTGTGCCAGCATTACGCCAAATAATCTTAGAGATATGAGATCAATCTTTATCACAGATTTAGTTATTGTCTGGCACAGGAAGGTGGTTTATTTGAGCACTTAATTCATTAAAATTATGTTTACCTTTAGAATGGATTTTTATTTTTATTTTTTCAGGAAGTTTATATTGTATGTTTAGAATAGGTGTAGGTACCTACCTACTTATTTTATTTTTTCAATTTAATTTAATAATGGAAGGGATTTTTAGTTTATTAATTATGGTTCTCTCAAGAAATGCTGTTTTATTTTCAAGTTACAATGGCTAAAATAATATCCTATTGTAGTTAGAAATTGTCAACTTGGTCTGAAATTATCATGTTGATAAAAATGAATTTTAAGATGTACAGGTTACGTAATAACGATTGTATTTTTTTATTTCTTTAACACCCTCACTCCTTCCATGTTGGGAGCATATTAAATACCACCAACTAGTAAATTCTCTCTGTAAAGGACCATTCGGCCAGTCTCGGGAAATAAGTATACACCCCTAAGATGAAACAAAGTGATGACCGCGCACAATTATTCTTTCTCTCTCTTTCATATATCCTTATCGTACCCCTGTAATCCGAGGCCAGGGTTCCAAAGTAATTTACGCAATCTGTAGGTATATGAACGAACGACGAACCGAAACGAAGCACGGGTTCCTACGTTTAACCCTTCCTGGTCTTCAGTGCCGATGTAGTAATGATATTTCACGTATCACTGATAAAATCACAGTTCATGATTATATCGCCCATCTTTAGTAAATATGTTACTTTGAATATAAAATTTGCTTACCTAGGAGAACGACTTGGGCTATGCATCGACTTCGTGACATACTTCCATGTAATCTGGATGAAGCAGAATGTCTTTAATCATATCCTTTAACATTGAGTAACGTAGCACCATTGGATATAACTTGGCATTATTGTATTCAGTCTAAAAAAAATAAAAATCCAATAATGCAAACGCAAAAGAATGGAGAGAGTATTTTGTGGGAAAGATTAAATTAATTTTCTAGGTAAATCAATTTTTTGCACACTATATTTTTCTACGACCAACACAAATAAATGGGAAGTATACTAACCTTTAATTGTCGGATGAGATTCCTCAAACCAGAATACTTTTTCAATAAACGGTAAAGGTCATTCGTCATTTGAGTATTCTCAGCTTCTATTTGCGACGTTGTCATATCTGTATACAAAAATTCGTATTGTTAGTCTCAATAAGAAGTAAAAGAATGTACAGTTCCTTATGGTTCACCCAGTATAAATGTAACTCAATACGTTCGTACATAGAAGATGAATTAACCAGTTTTACACGTTTGATTTTGATATCCTATATTTATTTTCGCCTAAATTAAAAAATGTCTGCACGCCACTGTCCAGCTATAGGTATAGTACATTCTCGGTATATTATATTGTTGTAAAAGTGATGTATATCAAAGAACGTCAATGTAATCGTTAAAAGTTTTCAAAAGTTTGCGAAGAGGAACGATGTTTCTGAAAGACTTTCAAACATCTGAAGAAAACAATGACTATCATTAATATGACTGAGTTTTCTAACGAAACGATATTATTCCGCCAATTTTATACGTTTTATGTTTCATTGGATGGAATAAATGTATATTTTTCTAGTTACAAACAAATTCATGATGTAATGGTAAATCAACTTTGGGAATCCTGTTTAGAATCCGGTTTCTGTTGCAATTGCAACGAAATAGTAAATATTTTTACACGATCTAATTTTGTATTCCAAAACATACACAAAAATGGTGTCGTATAGTATGATATACCTAGGGTGCAGAGTTTATTTTAAGGATTTTTCGTAACTACCCGAAGCAAAAAAAAAGGGGGGGTCAAGCGGTAATATACGTATCTATACAAAATACATAAACTCAGTAAGTGTTCATTGTATATCGGCTCGTTCGTCTCGCGAACAGTTGCGTATTATTTCCTAGTACCGAAACTGAAACTACCATTTTCGGTCTGACTACCCGTTAGAACAACGGTCGGCAACATGCGGACCGCAAAAGGTCGAAATTCGGACCGCCAAATATCGTAATGTATTGAATATAACAAAGAGAACTCTGAAGAAGACATTGCAGTGTTTGTAAAATTTTTGGCCGATCTTAGTAACGAATTTGCTACAAGATTCAAAGACTTTGCAGAAGTGGGAAAGCTATCTCCGTTTGTTAAATCGCCATTTGAAATTGATGTAGCTGCAGAATGGACAGATGTGGCTGCCAAGTTGTTTAATTTGTCAAAGCCATCACTTCAAATGGAAATGATTGATATGCAAGAAGACGTGTCTCTGAAAATATCCTATAAAACTGTATCGGCTGAAGAGTTTTGGACAAAACATGTACCAGAAAAATATGAAAATTGCAAAAAACTAGCTATCAATTTGGCTACTATATTTGGCTCGACATATGTATGTAAAACATAACATCTTTCTCGAAGATGAATTTTTTGAAAAACAAATATCGTTCGAGATTAACGGACGCCCACCTAGAAAACACACTCCAAATTTGCTGTTCTTCTCGAGAGCCAGACTTTAAAAAACTGACTCAAGATAGTCGGTGCAATTTCTCACATTAACTTTAGGAATGGCTTTTTTTTATACTTCAGAACTCTATATAAAACCATACAATAAATATCACTTAAATGTTAGTTATTATATAAGTTTTTTTTTCTGAACCTCGTCAAATTTTTCCTACAATATCCGGACCGAATCTAAAACTACTTGCCGACCCCTGCGTTAGAATAAATAAACGCTGCTAGGGGACCATAATCTTCGTTGAAAAAAAAGTACTAGGCTAAAGCTTGCGCTACTGACCGGTTACTAATGAACTGACGCCAAGTGATTTTACACTATATAAATCGTAAGAAAATCTATCTTACTTTCTAATCTTTCGATTCGTTCTCTTTTATCTTGTGCTTCTTCTGCTAGTTTTGCCGACGTCTTGACGCCTTCTCCGGATTTTTGCGTTTTTTCCATAATAGCACAAGCTCGTAAGACAAAAGCTGGTACTGTCTCTTGCTTTTCTTGCTTGGGGATATCCACTAGAGTCCAATATTGCGTTTCTAATCGTATAACCTCCTGCAAAAAAAGAAGAAATCATCTTATAGAGATGGAACGTAAATTTAAATAGAGGTTTTATGAAGTCCAGGCCGAAAGGTATCGATCCATATGAATAGATTGTTCTGGGACCTCTTATTATTCACGATTTATACAAATAGTTTATTGCATTCACAAGCAACAGGAAAAATGGTCAGTTTTGAAGTTGCTACGGCCATAATATATGAGGGTGAAAGCTGGAAAGACCTCAAAGTATTAGCAGAACAAGATCTAAGACAAATATGTAACTGGTTTAAATATAACAAATTGACTCTAAACAGCCAAAAAATAAATTACTTATCGTTCACATCTTACTCCAATCACCTTCCTCTAGAAGTAAGTTAGTTGGGAGCGTTAGAGTGAAGACATTTTTTAGTTAAGGAATATATTCTCAGAGGCTACTGATTTCCCAAATTAAAAAATTAACGTAGTGACGCTATAATTCAGTTTGCTCAATCTAGTTATAGAGTAAGTTCAAACCTGTGCAAAACGGTGAATGTAGTAATTAAAACGGAAGTTCACAAAGCAATTCTGCCTTCGGAAAATAATTTGTATACTTTAATTTAGAAAGCAACGATAAGGCGGCCGTGAACCGAACTGGAATTTGCTTTACGGGAATTTGGCTTTATTTATGAAAAGCCAAAAGGGTAACGAAAGTGGAATTACATTCAGTGAAAAAATTTTTGGAATGCCTCCAGGAAATCTCTGATCTGGTTGTGTTTCGTTTAGCGATAAATTCTATCCGTCACTTATATTTAATGACGATAAACGAATTTTTTCTCAACAAAGTTACTTTAGTGTGCTTTGGAATTATACAGAGTGAGCCTTGAGGAATTAGTACATATTCGCACCTGACAGCACCTCCATACAAAGAGTTTGCTGAACAAGGAACTCTCAACCAGGCTATTGAAACTGAGTAAGAGACATTTAAAAACAGTTACCGACCTGCCCAAATTGGAAAAGTTAGTGAACCTATGTGCAGGAAATGTGAACTCTATGATGATACACCTACTTACATACTCTGCTTCTGCGAGAACTTACAAGGACTCAGACGGAAGCACTTTGGAGAGGAGATAATACAACCATTACAACAACTGAAAATCTCTCCATTCAAACTAGTGACCTACTTAGAAGTCACAAAGTTTCTGGAATGGAAGTAGATAACATGGGAATGGTACAAAAATTTAGTTCAAGTGCCTGGGCCAATCGAATGAATGGCACCTGCCAACATTGTTTTTTAGGTTAGCTCTCTATCTTCTGGCTCAAGTTCAGATAGGACAACATCACTAAAAAAATAAATATCTACTATCTATTCTCCAGTTGCCACTAGTTGCATAAAAAATTCAACGTTAAACGTCTCAGCCTATACAATTTTTATTTCTCGTTTTTCCTAATAACCTCTAATATTTCGCCAATGTTGCAATGTGATTTAAAGTTACTGGCAAAGCAATGACGAACTTTGATTAACCAAATATTGATAACAGATTTCAATTGTTGCCGAAGTATAATCTGAATTCCAGTATTAGAAACCGCAAATTTATACACAATTAATATGTACTAGAAGATACTTTGAAGTTAAGCGTAGGTTACACGGGTTAAGACAGAGGTTCTCAAACCTTTTTTCTCATAGACCACTTTCAAAATTTTCCGATGGACAGCTACATTTTTACAAAATTCCCAAAACTCGACAAAAATGTTAAGATTAGTTCTAACTATAGTTTGAGTTGCGGCTGAATTTCCAGCCACGAATGAACAGTTTTCGAAAAAAAAAGGTGATAATTGATTGGTTTATAATAAAATATTATATTTTCTTTTGTTGTTATTATTCAAATATATAATTATCACCCTATTAATTTATTATTGCAAGCACACACTCCACAAGTCGTATTTCGTCCTTTTGCATGTCTGAACAAGCGTTGTGGAAGCTTTTGCAAGTCTCGACACGTTGTAATGAATATAGAATATACGAGTAACTTCTTAAAATATTATTTTCCTACATTGATAAGTGAAGTCAATCCAACATTTTAGTTCTTCACCATCGAGACCAGATAATTTTTCCTGGACCCCTGCTTACGAATTGTGAACCCCCATTTTGTGTTGCACCAACGTAGACCTCCGTCGAGTCTCCCGTGGACCCTTGGGGGTCCATCTGGACCACTTTGGGAATTAATCGGTTAAGAAATAGCTGATGATTTTTATTGCTATTTCTTTACCCAGTTAGATGAATTGTTCATCATTAGCTATTGTGCAAATATTTGCGAGCTTTTTCTGTTGTAGACTAAATTTTAACCATAGGATCCACGTGCTCGATATTAATTGGCCATGGACAGAAAAGAATGGAAAAAATGGGAGCAGGAAGAACCCCAATCTGACGCCGGAGAAGGCATAAGGATAAGAAAAAGAAAGAAAAAATTTACCAATAAGTTGTATTTGGTATGAAATTATATACGAAGAGTGTCGTAATATTATAATTTTTACATTTTTTGATATCATATAACCCACAAACACGTTTCAAATTTTAATATTCATTAGATATACATTGACGAAACATTGGATAGAAGCAGGAAATGAATGATTGAATTGGAAGATGCTCGGCCTCAAAATATTACGGTATGACGTCGGACTTGATAAAATATTGATAATAAAAAAGATAGAGGGTGAAAAAGTATGAAATGGACCAAATAATACGTATTTACAATTCGATTGGAGAAAGTGACACAAAGACAAAAATATGATCAGAAAAAAAGACATAATTGAAAAAAACGTTGTGTTTTTGAATACAATTGTAACACTTTTAATTTGATTTAAAATGTAATAATAATATCTTCTAGGGACCAGTGGCGTCTCTAGAAGAAGTCCATCTATCCCGTTTTTGGACCGTTTGTCCTTTTAGTGCAGAAAGTCGTCTAGCTTCTAGAGAATTTTTTCGCATGATCTTAGAACGTTTTTGTTGAAAATATTTGTCAAATAATATTTGCTTAACAGAAAGCTGCTTTGTTGATTGACAACATGACAAAAATTGGATTTTTTTGATGAGACTACTTGACCTCAAAAAAACTTAACAACATTGGTGGCTTATCGACAGGTTTTTTTTTGTTATTTTCTATTAAATAACATAAAACCTGAAATAGTTAATTTTAAGTGATATTACAACATATTGAGATTTTGTTATGTTTATCAATTGTTTGTTTATTAAAGATCGGTCAGAGTTCCATAACCACACATCTGTAAAATATGATTCACTCAAATTCATTCATATTCGGAATCTCCTCTTGTTGCTAATTATTATACAATCACGTGCAATGGAATCCCGAATGCGTACGGAACGTTTCTAATAAATAGTTTTTCTAAAAAGACTAAAATATTCAATGTCTTGATGTCATTAAACCACAATGAGCTTTACCTGACATCCATCTATTTATTATGCTATTTTTAACAGTGTTGCCAAGTATCGAAATAAGAATTAAAATTCTGCAATGCCAATGAAATATACGAGCTGTTGAAAGAAACAATTTCATTATTACAGTAATCGGTAAAATTGCTATTCATCGGAGAAATAGAGTACAGAAATTGTAAAACGGTGCAAACTAATTTTACTCACAACTATACCAAATGGTGAAGATTTTACAGCTCTACTAGTAGACCTCAAGGTTTAGTTTTACATCCAATTCCTTTTTTCTAATTCATTAATAATAATCCATCATCTTCTATTAAACTCTACCTACCTCCAGGTTGACACTGAACTTTTATTAGTTCCTTACGAGCCTCGAACAAGAAAAATAAAATGAATATTCCACTTGTGTGAATACCAGCGAAGAAAACTTTGAAATTAGTACACCAAACCATGCAATTGTGTATTTTGTATGTATCAATAAAGGTAATTGTTGTTCTTCATTCGGTCGGGCAAGCAATATTCTTCAAATTAAGTGTCAACAACTCCACCCTATCAGTTTATTCACATATTTTGTCGTTAATTTATTATTTTGCTCAAAAACACTCGAGCTTTCCTTCAAAGGATAAATTTCTCGAACTACCATTCGTAATTGTGATCGAAAAACTGACATGACAAAATCGCTCGCCTTCCGGTCTCGCAAAATTACAAAAAGAAAGGAGGAGGCAGCCGGCTTATGGAGAAATGGGCTTCGGTGAAATTTCATGAATTGTTAGTATATTGTAGTTGACGCGACTACTTTCTGAACAATAGTGTCCATGGGCCCAACTCAATCCTATGACTAGTTTCAGAGATACAGGGTGTTGAAGTTAAAAAATAGCGATTTTTTAAAAGCATGTATTTCTTATTTTCTTCAATGTATCAAGAATTTTTTCCTGTGATAGTGTTCTAATTACACTAAATATCAGTTGGTAATATGAAAGGATCACAGAAATTCACCGAGGAAATATTTAATTACAGGGAGATTTCCAAAAAAAAATCGATTCTCGGATATTCTTCCATACATATCTTTTGAATAGCCCTGTATATTATATATATTTCAAAATGACTTAATGTCACCTACTAACATGCAATACAGAAGTATATAAAATTTTATTAAATGTAGGATACAGGGCGATCAACTTTCTGACTCGCCCTGTAAAAAATGTTTGCATATCTCATTATTATAAACCAACCAGGAGCAAATCAAGCCACATATTGAAATTCCTGAAAGTTGAATTATATTTCAAGTCAATGTTCCGTTTTTCTAATTTTTGAGTATCCCTGTAGCAAATGAAACTTTCTCCCATAAGGGACTGATATTTAGTGTAATTAGAACAGTATCACAAGAAAAAATTCTTGATACATTGAAGAAGATAAGAAATACATGCTTTTAAAAAATTGCTTTTTGCCAACTTCAACACCCTGTATCTCTAAAACTAGTCATAGGATTGAGTTGGGCCCATGGACACTATTGTTCAGAAAGTTGTTAACTACAATATACTAACAATTCATGAAATTTCACCGAAGCCCCCTTTATCCGTCTTTTTAATGTTGACAAAAAGTAAGCTAACTTTCGATTTATCAAGTTTTCAACTCCATTTTTCTAAACTATTTATAAGAGACAACTTTCACAGTTTTACGCAACATGTAGAACTTGTTTTTCTTGTGTTGCAAAAGTTGAACTACATGTCAATAAAAAAGCTGATGCTTTCTTTTAAAATTGTATTAATTTCAATTTTTTCAGACAAAAAGTAAAAATAAACTTTGCGGTAAAAAAAAATCCTAATATCGACGATGTTGTTACAAATTTTTGCCAGTGACTATTATCACTAATCTAATAGTACTATGATTCAGCGATGTAAATTTTTTCAAATGACTATATTAGGATAGGTCTTAAAAACAACTTATTTATTTTAATTTTTACCGATATTTGTTTAGAGCGTCGAATTTGATGATAACTTTAAAATTGTAAAACATATTTTGCCGTAGCTGCAACCGGAATAGGACAACGTATTAAAATGACGCAAATAAGAAGATAACTCAGTACGTCAATCGGATATTTAGGTATAAAACTGTATCTCTGTAGTGCCTATAATCAGTACGGTTATTAACTGTAAAAGCTTTAAGACTTGGAAAAAAATGTCGCTGATTTTGTGCTTTGTTCTATTTCTAGCTTTTGACGTTTCGTTGTCTGTAAGTATATTTACTATTTTGTTTACAATTCTTTACATAATTATTTTTTATTGGAACAGATAAACGTTAGTAAATGCACCACACAATCAGTTTTGTTATGGCAATTTCCTGTATTAAATAAAAAAAAATTTCCATTAAACATATAAAAAGTTTGAATTATCTGTCAAACTTTTAAGGTACGATCAATAATTGTAAATTTTTGTTAAAGCTACTAAAATTATCAACGATAGCTCATTAGATTGAGAATGTCGTCTTCAGAATTATTTTTAATTCTTTAATACAGTGTGACCCATTTTGTTTGGAAGCACCCCTATAAAATCCGCATTTTTCAACCGATTTTGATTTAGTCTTTTTTGTTAGATTCAGTATCAAAAACAGACTTTGAGCACAAATTTTCATACCATAATAGGCCCTATACGTTAATTTTTCTTTGCCAAAAAAGACGAAAGTATATTAGGCATTTTTTTTCTCAAATATGACTTCACCACTGGATTCAGAATCATCACAAATGTAAACTATCAAAATTTTATAAAAAAAGTTTTATTAACAACAAAGTTATCACTACATGAATTTGGAAAAAGTTGTTTTTTAATCAATTTTTTACCAAGAATGTAGACACATTTTAAAAATGGCAACATGGTAAACAAAAACTAGGACTCAAACATATTCCACTGTAAAAATTCGAAGCCGAAATTTTAAAAGACAGGATAATAGGTCCATTCTTTTTTGAGGGTAACATGAATGCCAATAACTTCATGGAATTCTTGGAAGGTGAGTTATCCGCAGTGATTGACGAACTGCCACTAGCAGAAAGAAGAAATTTGATATTTCAGTAAGATGGTTGTTCTGTACACTATTCTAGGATTGTCAGGCAGCGGCTTAACGAAAAATTTCCAAATGGTTGGATAGGTCGCGGTAGCGAGTTAATCGAATGACCTCCTAGATCGCCCGATTTAACTATATTGGAATTTTATCTGTGGGGGCTTTTGACACAAAAAGTGTATAAGACACGTCCAAGGAATAGAGCAGAACTGTGTGACAGAATACGACAGGCGCGTGCTGGAATAACGCCACATGAAATATAAAAAGCGCTAAGACATAGTCGCAAACGATACGAGAAATGTGTGGAAATTAACGGAGGTCTAGTCGAGGCTACAAAAATGTAGAATTCAATTATTATTAAGTAGTTTAATAATCAATATGTATTATTTGGTGTTAATTTGTATTTTCGTCACATCAGCACAATTTTACATTACTCTCAGAAGCTATAACTCCAGAACGGGTTAAGGTATCGGCTTCGAATTTTTACAGTGCAATATGTTTGAGTCCTAGTTTTTGTTTACCATGTTGCCATTTTTAAAATGTGTCTACATTCTTAGTAAAAAATTTATTAAAAAACAACTTTTTCCAAATTCATGTAGTGATAACTTTGTTGTTGATAAAACTTTTTTTAAAAAATTTTGATAGTTTACATTTGTGATGATTCTGAATCCAGTGGTGTAGTCATATTTGAGAAAAAAAATGCCTAATATACTTTCGTCTTTTTTGGCAAAGAAAAATGAACGTAGAGTGCCTTGAAAATAGCTATTATGGTATGAAAATTTGTGCTCAAATTCTGTTTTTGATACTGAATCTAACAAAAAAGACTAAATCAAAATCGGTTGAAAAATGCGGATTTTATAGGGGTGCTTCCAAACAAAATGGGTCACACTGTATTAAAAAAATATTCAGCTTTTTGCTAATATTTTGAAAACCATGGATGTTTAATAAAATTTTAAAAATATTTTCTTGAAAAGGATGAAATTTTCTTCAAAAAAGTCCCAAGTACCATTATGTCAATTTTTTAGATATAAAGCAATAATGGAAAAAAAAATACCAACGGTTAATCTTTGCGAATGCATGGAAATTACAAAACTTCAAGTAAATTTGAGAAATAATATAAATGCTCAATTTTACTCAGCATCTTTTACGGACGATATCTCGAAACGGGAAATTTTGTTATAGCAAAGACCCATCATCATTTCATATGGGCAATCACCTCTTGAACTTAGAAACAACATGTATATATCCATAATTAAAAGAAGTGTTGTACACAAATTTATTTTCAATTGTCCTATGTTTTCACCTATCAGATTTTTGTTACTTGGTATTTTATGCGCTGCCGTACCGATTGCTATACAGTTTATTACTCGCTCTTATATAGGAAAGTCATTATATTGATAAGGTTTTGACTGTAAAATTTCCATTCCATTGATTCCCTACAAATATATTTTTGTTTTTAGCGAAACATTCCTACACCATTAGTGCCGTCGAAGAACAACACTTGCGATTACGGAATATGTACCGAGGCTAAGGATTATCCAGGAAAAGAAATTTCGATAGCTATGCAGCTGCTCCATGATCTGGGTTACAACGTAGATCCGTTCTTTGGAGTAATTCTGAACGTTGACGTATCCAAAAAAGTGCTTGACATAGGGTAAGCATATATTTGTTAAATTCATTAAAAAAATTGATTCACAAGTAAAGTTTTTTTTAAAAATTTATTAATTTTGTTCAACAGATCCCGAAGAAGACTTTGTGAACGATCTACCGATGGTATCAGTTCTAAGATGTCTTTTCCTCTAGTCATGAAAAATACTAAGGGAGATTGGAAATATATTGTAAATGTTGACAAATTCAAACAAACTATTCGAGTTGAGACATGTAAAAATGGGTAAGTATTTTTAAAATAAGTATGAGCAGACCTATCAATTGATGGTTTTAGATACCTCCATATTAGCGGCACGTTTCGAAAATAGGTATGAGGTAGAAAAGTAGATAACTAGCAACCAGGGGCACCTAAACTTTTTTAAACCGGGTTTTGAGTTGTTATAGCCAACCGCCCCACCCATTGCTGCCTTATTGAATCTTAATCTTATTTCGAAGATCGAAATGTATTAAAAATTGCAATGTTTTTGACAAATATAAAGGGTACCTAGAGAAACAATTTTCGGTTGCATTTGTAACAAATAGACGTTTTTTATTGCAGTAAAGTCCTCAAATTACATCTTATGATAGAGCAAACACATTAGTGCGTTGTGTATTTCTCACAATGAATTCATCCATGAGTTTGTCCATATCAATTTTATCTGCAGATTCATGATAAATGTTCAAAATTGCTACATGATTCAGTCGTTTCTGACGCAAATAAGATTTCAGCCTTTTTAAAGTCGAAAAACTCCTCTCATTCGTACAAGAAGATGATGGTATCGTCATTAATAATTTTACGAATCAAACGAATTCTGGGACAAGACTTTTGCACCATGAATTTGGTCGCAAAAATGCCACAATGTCTCCCAGACTTTTTAATTGAATTGCTTTTCTGCGAGCCACATGTGCGCAGCGTGTGGTGACAAGTGTAACAAGCCACCTTGTCGAGCGCGTGCAAGTGAGATAGAGAACATTTTCTCTCATTTCGCAGCACACATGATCGTTGCTGTCACTGCAGCGCCAGTGGTCGCTTTTTTCGAATATCGCGTGAAAATTTCCCGTGTTAAATTCCACACGGGGAATTTCCACGCGTGTTGAGCTCTAAACACACACAACAGGTCTTCCGGCGCCCCTGCTAGCAACTGTAGTTAGTGTACATATATTAGTGATATTGATAAAAATAAAAAAATTGTTTGAGGCTAATTTATTTAATAATATGGGACAAAACCGTCACAGATATCTCTAATTTTATGAGCGATTTCTAGCAAGGTAAAATCGACCAAAACATACACTAATATGCATAATATTATTTTCAAATTATTTCGAATTCCAGTTTCTGATTTCCTCCTTTTATACCTAATACTTAGTTTCGATACGCGCCGGTAGATCGCACCACAATATCGGTACCGCCGCACCGACCACTACACAGTTGTCACTGCATTTAATTGAAACAATATTGATGAATATATTTTTTTTCCAGTGACTCTAACCCTGTATTTCAACAGGATCAAATAAAATGTGGACAAACATTCCAAAAACTGTACCTTCTAACTTTTGACAACTTTAAACTGTCATATGATGAATTTATAGTACCTAAAATATGTGAACCTTACGTTATGGAGACTTGACCGATTAGAAAAATTAATTATTGAAGAATTGCAGTCACTGAGGTACAAAAATGTTCAAAATTTATGGATAAAATTTGGACAAGATTCCTACAAGATGGAAAGTAAGATTTGATATTGGAAAATGACATTGTCTGATCATAATTAATGGTTTGAGATGGCTGTGTTTACGAAATTATTGAATTAATTAAATATAATATTTAAAAATTACAAACGTTTTTATTAAATTCAATCCATTGGGTTTCGTAGCAGATGAACTAGCAAAGAGGGGGACTGAAACACCCTTTTTGGGGGCCGGAATGCTTTTGCGTTATCAGCTTCAATGTAATATTGACAGAAATAGGCAAAGCCGAAAAAACAGTTCTGACCATTGGAAATATCTAGTAGGGACTAGATTCTTCTAGGTGTTGAGATCGTATGAATGAATTTCAACAGCCTTCCTAACGGGACATTGTCACCTGAAAAAGCTTAAAATAGTGAAGGAAGAAGAATATACATTATGTGGTATGGAAGAAGAAACCTCCATCCACATACCCCCGCCCATTTACCCCTTACACTCTAGTAGGGCTTATACTATCAAAGATTATGATGGGTGACTACAACCCGTTGTGATCAAATTAATGTATAAGTCAAAGTAAAATTGCACTAAAAGTTTTAACAGGGATCCTAATGGGACATTGCCGCCTGAACGGGCACCTGAAAAAGCTCAAAATAGTTGAGAAGAAGAAACCTCCATCCACATACTTCCAAATTGCCCATGCTAGCAGTTTTCTCCCGCCATAAACTCGCCGTGACTAACGCTGCGTCACCTCACCAAGCTGCGTCTCATTTTGCGGCGGGACTTATTGCTGGTATCCTCTTTAATAGCTTCTGCCTACAATTCTTTACTAATTTTTTAACATAAAACACTCCATTTTCAAGATTTTTATTGCTATAAGACATTTTTTTTCAATGTGAGGCTTCACACTAGACGAGATAAGGCGTCAGTCTTTTTTATATTCTGAAATAAAATAACCTTTTCACAAATATCTTTTTTTTTGTTTTTTTTGCCTTGGACGCTGGTTACTCTTTTAGCCACGAAAACTTTGAAGCAAACTATACAATCAAACGTAAGAGTAAATGTCCTAAGTTAATATTCATTCATTCAGTATCACAAATATCTCCCACACACATATTTGGCACCACCGTTAACTCAACAGACAAACCTCACGAAAGTCTCTGGGGTACTTTTTATAACCTCAACTATTCAATTTCTCAAACAGGTTTATAAATACTCTCTCATTTATAATAGTCCTATTGTCGTTGTCTTGCCTCTACAGGAATGTGGAGGACATTCCAGAAATCACTTGGGCGAATGGCGATTAACTCTGGATTCGCTATTATCCTCAGCGTACGAACTGACGTGTAATATGCGGTGTCGACAACCATTGGAGTGGAAAATTGTCCCTTTTCCTGTTTATACAAGGAAATTGAAAATATGCTTTAAAGCTTGTGACTTTATGTTGATTTTGTAATTGCATTATAAAGGATGGATTTGCAACTGGCTAACGATAATTACAAATTTAATTTGGAACAATTACTGTTAATTGCTGGGTTTGCTAATGTTTTTTGAAATATTGAAGGATCTGGGAATGCCCAGGCAAACTTAATGAACTAGGCGAGAACAATATAGTCACCTTACTGTGGATTCCAGGACACACTGGAATAGAAGGAAACGAAATAGCAGATGAACTATCGAAGAGGGGGACTGAAATACCCTTTTGGGGGCCGGAACCCTTTTGCAGAATCAGCTCCAATGTAATATTGGAAGAAATAGGTAAAGCCGAATAAAAGAGAAGATCTGACAATTGGAAAGATCTAGTAGGGCTTAGGCAATCAAAGATTCTTCTGGGTGACTACAACCTGTTGAGATCAAATGAATGCAAAGTCAAAGCAAAACTGCACTAAGAGTTTTAACAGGAATCCTAACGGGGCACCTTAAAAAGCTCAAAACAGTGGAGGAAGAAGATTATAGATTTTGTGGAATGGAAGAAGAAACCTCCATCTACATACTTGCGAACTGCACAGTATTTCAGAATCCTAGGGCACAGTACCTGGGAGACTACTGGATAGAAGAGGGACAGTTACCTAAGTTGAGGCCTGCAGATACCCTGAAATTCCTCCGGGAAATAGGACTAAAGAAGCTACTAGTATCTGAGACTCTCCTCAGAAACTAAGTAGGAGTAAGGGGGCACAATAGATCTTTTAGGTCTCAGTGAATGTTACCCCAAAATACATACATACATACATACTATTTCTAAAGTCAATCTGGAAAGAGATTTTTAATCCACCGTCTCCAAATAGCGATCTTCTTACTTAGCAAACCCTTTTTAAATGAAATATAAACTTAACTGTCTGCTTTCTAAGCGAAATAATCCTTTATCTACATTTTTCTATAGGAAATAAAATTAAATCGACTTCCTCTCTCTCCTCGTAGATTCGACTCGCTTACGAAAAACCACTTACTTAATAGAAATCCAAGTATTATTAAAATTTTAGTGTGCTGCATGAAATTTCAATTACAGCAATAAATATCAGACAATATTTCCAGCACGACACCGAAGAAGTTGATTCGACCGTCCGAAACAGAAATGAACTTCGACGAAGTGAAATTTTATCGGAGTAAACTTTGAAATTGGGAAGTAAAAGGAAAGTTGGTGGTTAGTGCTTAATGATAGATATTCTTATAAAGTTAGAAGCTCAATACGATTAGATTGTTAGCGTCAATATAGTTCATCACATTTATTTTGGAATTTTATTATTTAAGCATTTTAGGTAGTCGGTTAGTGCGGACTACTGTGTCGTTAAAATTATTTACAACATTATTCCGGTCAGTTGTGACTCGTGTTTGGATGTGTAGAGAAGTATTTTATTTCAAATAGATTTGTTTTCAGTATACTTCCTGCTGAACGAACAGGTACGAATGTTTATTGTGGTGACATTCACTGAGACCTAAAAGATCTCTTGTTCCCCCCTACTTCTACTCAATTCCTGAGGAAAGTCTCATCTTCTTTAGGCCCATTACCAAAATCTCTAGGTGCCCTGCTGTGCTGTGCTGTGCAATTCGGAACTATGTGGATGGACGCTTCCACAGATCTACATTCTTCTTCCTCCACTATTCTGAGCTGTTAAAACTTTCAGTGCAGTTTTATTCGGATCTAGGCATTCATTTGATCTCAACAGGCTGTAGTCACCAAGAATAAATAATGTCCTATAATGTTTTCTCGCCCAATTTATCTCCGTTCATTTTACAATTACCTTTCTGTAACTTTACAATTGAATTTAATACTTCAGTTTTCCCTATTTACACCTGGTGTCAGTTTGCAGTGTCACCGGAAGCCAACGCCTTCCTTATTAAATTATCTAATATACCGTCAATGGGCTTAATCTTGCAACAATTCGCAGTGACGATTTTGGGTTAGGTTAAGAATAAATTATTGATAAAAGACCTCAATTGTTGTGAGGAAATAATCGGAATTATAGTATTATAAACCGCAAAATTATATCACGGAATTTATCAATCTTGAAAAAATTTTTGGCTGGAAATCTAAAATATGGGCGGGAAACCTAAAATTTGAGCGGGAAACTTGAAATTCTTAACGGGAAACCTGAAATTTTTAGCGGGAAACCTGAAATTTTGGTGGAAAACTTGGAATTTTTGGCGAGAAACTTAAAACTTTATTAATTAATATTAATGACAGAAAAACCTACTACTTTTTTGTCGTAAACAATTTTTTTATAAATTTTCGTATAATTTTAGATTCAAACCAATGTAACTTTGGAATTATTAAATGTCTTGACGATTATATTTGTAATTTAATAGATTATGAAAAAATATATTCCTACGTGGTGTACTATTTAAAAAAATATATTAATAAGCTATTTTGGAGGAACGGTGCTCCCTGTATACTTCTAATCTACTTATACAGATCAGATACAGATCTGGATTATTTAAAAAAAAATTTATTCAACATTTTTTTTTGTAAACCTAACGGAAACCGAAATATTAGCAAGTTACGTTACTTTATGTACACACTGTATAAGAGGAAGTATCAAAAAATTCCAGGAAAAATGGTGAATTAAAAACTAGAAAAAAGAGAATTTTGATAAAAATGAAAAAATAAACGTGAAAAGAAGTATGTTGTATTCAGAATCTTTCTGCGCCATTTTCTGTCCAACTAACAAGTCTAAATACATATACAATACATACAGTAGTCTCCAATTAAACTCTACTTAGAGTTTCATATCGACGGCTATTGGTTAACCGTTTTCGAGCAAATGCACAGCCAGTGTAAAACACTCAGTACCCTGCAAGCTGTAGTTGTGTTATAAAGTTTATAATATGTGTGAAAAGTTCGCGCTTTTCTATAGAGTTCCGAGATCTAGGAACCATCCATACCTCGGTATCAACATGCGCGCCGTGAATGAAGACATTGGAAGGGTTGTAAGTGGTTTTTATCTGTATCTCTGTATATGTAGAGTAGGGAGGGTGAGTGTAGGCTCACAGCACTTGTGACCCACTGTACGTCCTCCCGAGGAGTTGTCCTCCTCCATCCGGTCCTTCCCAGGAAGGTGGACAGGTCACTAGGAGACATCTCCTTTATATTGGCAGGTGTAGGCCAAGACTCACCGAACACACACTCTCTTATTGACGATAACTCCGGACACTCCTGTGTTTCCTTAGTTGACAGTGGCCAGTCAAGAATCCTACTGTTAAACGTAGGTTTTTCCTGGTCATCGCCAAATATTTCTTCGGCGTCAGCTTCCCAGAGTCGCCCAGAGTGATCCTGGCAAAACTGCATCCTTTGATTCCATCCCATCTCTTAAGGGATTGAGCATGGGTGTAACGTTTGGCCGTAGGTGTCACTGGGTCCTAAAATGTTTAGTCAAGCCGCTTCCCTGGCTAAAGAATCGGCAATGCGATTTCCTTTACTCCTGTCATGCCCTTTAACCCACCTCAGGATAATATTGTAATCTGCCGAGGCGTTAGCTAAATATTGGTGGCATTCTAGTACTAGCCCCGATATAACACGTTGTCTGTTCAAGGCTAATAGGGCTTGTCTGCTATCAGTGCAGATTGTTATGTTTTTGCCAGAAACTCCTTTTCTGGTTAGTTCTTTTGTGGCAATTGAGATACCAGAACTCTGTTTGAATTACGCTGGTATTGTTTCCCATTCCCCATTTAATCATTAGGCTTAGTGCTCTGGAGTAAACTCCACATCCTGAGCCTTCTTCCATTTTTGAGCTATCTGTATATATGCGTATTGCATTTGCAGCATCTGACTCTTTGTTCTGTTTTATTTGTATTTTGTAAGGTTTATCAAACACAAACCTTGGTTTAATTGCATCATTGGCTGCCTGCAGCAGAGGTAGCGCAGTAAGCGCTTCTTGCCATAGGCTTAGCCTCAATTGGCTCACTCGCTCGTACCATGGAAGTGGTTTTTATATATTTGTTATTATTCCTTTTTAAAAACATTAAATATAAATTTAAAAAAAAAACGAAAACGATTCTTAAGAATTCTTAAGTGTGGTTAACATCCAAAAACATTCAATACAACTTAAAGTCTAACCAAGAAATGTATTAAAATGTTCCAGCGGGGGGTAGAAGCGACTAGTTTCAGTAAATTATTACCATTATCAGGTTAGATATTAAGATATATACAATACCTGAAGATTTTAAACTTAAATGTTCATACAAAAAATATAAAATAGATTGTTATAAAAATAAATATTTTTTTTAATTAATATTCGATTTAATTTCTTTAGGCTTTTATTTTACTATGTTTATCATTTGTTTATATATTGAATCCCGGTAAAACTTCCATAACCACACATCTGTGATAATGAATCACTTTCATTTCATTCATAATTAAAATTTCGTCATTGAACTGATCACTTAGATCCACGTGCATAGGAAATCCGATTTGCGTACGGACCGTTTGTAGCAAGCTGGTTTTTTTGAAAAAATATTTTCATTCAAAAGGATATCTTGATGTCATTAAACCGCAAATTGATTTACCTGAAATCTTTAATAACACTATTTTAAACAGCGTTGCCAAATTTATAGTACTGGTTAATAAATTAATAGGGAAAAAATTAGATTTAACAAAATTGGTATTTCCTTTCGGTTTGTTTTAATAAAATCGGAAACTCCGCAAAAATATGAAAATATTAGTGAAATATAGTTAAATATAGAATCACTATTCCTAATTTTCAGAAATGACAGAGGGCACTTAAATAAACCATTTTTTATTCATAAACTAGTGACTGGAAATTCTTCAATATCCAGATAAAGTGAAATAAAATTGAATCATAGCAACCTTTGAAAAAAAAATAAAACTATTTCAGTTCTTGTCATTTCACGTGTGTCACAAATTATTTCTTAGTAGATAAGTGTGTTTAATTATCACTTTACGTGTCGCAAATTAGTCTTTATTAAATAAATTAGTGTTTGATTGAGAATGTATAATTTTACAAATGTTAATAGTAAATTCCAGCTGATTATCCCAACACATTTCAATTTGCCGAATGGTACTTGAATAAAATCAACGACGAACCAACATTTCCTTGGAGTGTATTATGGACAGACGAAGCAATATAGTTTGTAACTTATAAATATCAACCCACGTGACTTCCGTCATAACTGGACTATGTTGCCAAGCTCTTGGAATAGTATGAGAATCTAGTAAATGTCAAATGAAGTTATCAAATATTCTTCTTTTTATTTGGCTATAGGTTAGGTTCAGTTTTTGATAGTTACTGTATGTAAACAAACTTGAACTTATTCCATTATAAAACTTTTATTTGTATATTAAAAGTACAGCACTAAGTAAGAAATTATTATTTTAAAACCTATTGAATTATGTCTCACAGTTTTTCGCAGTTTTTTATAACAAGCAGTTAAAATGATCGAAAAATTGATTGATCAATATTGAATTGTCACAACATAACCCTAAAAATGCCAAGACGTCAACTGAATCAGATAAACCATTTTAATCGCGGCAACAGCGTGCATTTTTGCCAACATATAAAGTTTTTAGTACGACTGATGTTAGTTTGAGTTTAATAATTAATTAACCCACGAGTTGTATTACATATGAAATCAATTACGAAACCTTTCTTTAAGCATATATTCATATTTTTTGATAACATGCGACCTATAAATTTCAATATTTATTAGGATTTAGGCTGTAAAACATACTGATTGACAGCAGCAAAAGAATGACATAATACAAGCGAACGTCTCTTTTTTTGGCACTTTGATCACGTGGGTTGATATTTATAAGTTACGAACTATAGTCCCATTTTAAGTGAAGAAAATCCTCACGCCATTCACAGGTTACATCATCAGTGGAAGTTTTCTGTTAATATTTGGGCTAAGATTGTTGACAAATTTTTCATATTTACTGCCTGCACGGTTAGATGGTCACGTGTATAGGATACTCTACGACAATTGCTTGAATATGTCCCACTTAATATTTCAAGAAATAATGTTTTCCAGCACACTTTCGATTAAATTGCCGACATTATCTAAATGCACAATTTCCAAATGGATAGACCGGAAAAGGAAAGCCGATTTCTTGGCCTGCACGTTCACCAGATATGACTCCAGTTGTTTTTTGTATTTGGGGTCATATTAAATCACTGGTTTATGCGACACCTGTTAATACAGAAGAATAATTAGTGGCTCGAATTATTCTGGCGTTTGATAATATTCGTGAATGTCCGCAGTTATTTTGAAAAATTCGACAATCGATTACACATCGTTATAAATTATTGTGTATCGAGAATGGTGGTCGTAATTTCGAACAATTTTTATAAAGTTTGATGCAGTATTATTTCTTGCATAACGATTCTTAACTTAATTGCTTCAATTCAGTAAGTAATAACTACTCTTTCCAGTGCAGATTTCCAGTTTATCTTGACAACGAGAAATTTCCGGAGGGTCGACAGTATAAGCTGAAAAATTAACTAGAATTTAGTTGCAGCATTGTAAACAAAACCATTTCTAGGATGGGCTTCCAAAAATGCAATCTAAATTTCTATTTATTTAAAAACCATTCGATTTTGTGGTAACCTTAAAATTGTATTTACTTATTTTCCCGTGGCTTCAACCGGAATAGGAAAACCTGAATGACGTAAATATGAAGATAATTCCGTACGTCACTCCTTTAATTTGTATAAAAGCTTCCACGTTTTCAATGCAGTGCCCACATTCAGTACGAGCAGCTGTTGAAGAAGGGTATTCAAGATATGTCGGTAATTTTGTGTTTTGTGCTATTTCTAGCTTTCCAAGTGGCATTGCCTGTAAGTAATTCATTCATTTATTTTTATTATTGTTTATTTTCTATTAAAACCATGTTTGTTATATAAATTATCATAAAATAAACTCCCAAGCCAAACTTCCGTTTTGTCACAATCAGTTTTGCTATAAATGACTCACTTTGACGGCAGAAAACTGAAGAACACTGTACGGTGCTCTCTCCATCTCCAAATGCCTCAAGGGCCGCATTATAATAATTTTATAAGTGAAATTTAGCAGGTTACTAAAAACTTGCCCAGATGATAAGTTAAAACAATATTAATCTTTTGAGTTTATAAGCATAGTTCAGTGACTCATTCATCTCGATTTTCCGTAATAGTTAAGAAGTCGTACACGACTTCCCAGCGAAGTATTGGATGCTCTTTGGTTCCGATCTATTTTTAGAAACATTCTAGTTATTTGAGTTAACTTTGTCGTGTTTCGATTTATTACGTTTTTTTTTGTATCTTCAGAAAAGTACACACAGTTCCTCTCGAAGACCAACAGATTTTCAACACTACAATGAATGTCCGAACAAAATTTGTACCAACAATATTACAGATTATCCAAAAATAGACATAATGAAAGCTATGAATTCGGCCAGTAATTCTGACTACAAACTGGATAATTTTTTTGGAGATGTTCTGAATGTCGACGTATCCAGAAATGTAATTCAAAGTAGGTAAGTATCTGTCAGAAATCAATATCTATAGTTAGTCTCAAAGTATATCGTGTTAGCTTTTGCCGGCAATCATCTAAATATGACCATTTACGACATTCTTAAAAGAATTTACCTTGTTGCAGTTTATTTAATTCAATAGTATTTAATAATCTCTCATTTAGGAGGGAAAAGGTTATTTTCCATATGATTCATTGCAGCTGGCCCATTAATTTTATGATTGCCGGCAAAAGCGAAGACGACATACTTTGAGACAAACTATACTTAAATAATTATTTCGAAATTTTCTAGCAGATTGAATAGAATTTGTGAAACTTCGACGGCAAGCAGAGTTATTCCTTTGGTTATGAAAAATACGACAGACAATTGGAAATATATTGTGAATACCGAGAAGTACAAACAAATGATGAGAATTGAAATATGTAATAATAGGTAAGCTCGACCATTTGCTCAGTCGTTATATTCTATGAGGTACAAAATATATTAAATGATCCTGATGATGTTGGTCAGGATATTTGAACAATTAAATTGCATTGTCATCGGTCCTTCATAAGTGTGCAAAGTTTCAACTGAATCTGACGATGTCAATGGAAATTTTTGTTCTTTCCAATTCCTTCAATCTGGTCTATCCATTTCCTCCTGGATCTTCCTCTTTGTCTTTTTCTTGATATTTCTATTTCCCATTTCTATCTTGCTTCATTATTACTAGGTGGCCAAACCATTTTAATTGTTTATTTTTAATCTTTGATATTATTGGATCTATGCTTCTGATTTCTTCGTTCCTTACTTTGTCCCATTTCGTTTTACCTGCTATTTTTCTCAAACGTTTCATTTCCATTGCATTTATTTTTGTTTCCTGCTTTTCCTGCAGTACGCAGTTCTTACTAGCATAAGTTATAGTTGGTACTGTAATTTTGTTGTAGATTTCCAGCTTTGCGTCCATATCAATATATTTATGGCTTAATAATGTTCGATTTAAGGAATAATATAATTTTGTTGATTTATGTTCACTGTTATTAAGTTCTGCATCTATTTTCCCATCTTCTGTTATCATAATTCCTAGGTAGTTATAGGTTGCTACTCTTTCTAATGTTTTGTGATTACATTTCAACTCCTTGTAATTACCTCCTACACGCTGTTTTCCATTTACCATCATTACTTTGGTTTTTCTGTATTTATTGCCTATTTCTGCATTTTATTATTTGACATTGCTATGAGTACAATATCGTCTGCATATAGTAGATTACTTAATCTGACCGGCACCATGTTTCTGTACCCTATTATCATGTCCAGATTTCCTTCTTATCTTTTTATTTCCTTCATTATTTTGTCCATAAAAATGACAAACAACAGTGGGCTTAAGCTATCAACTTGTTTTATATATTTTTTCATTAAAAACTCTTCCGATGTTTGACCAACTTCAAAAAGATGAAATTGAGTCTCTCGCGTTACAGTCGCGATCAGCATCATGCGTAATGGCAATCTAGGAATGACACTGGGGTCGTTATATGATTTATCTTTTATATTTATTAGTATTGTTATTGTTTTCAGTACACCAACTACTAAATTTCACTTGGAACATATTGAATGTAAACAAAGATACCAAAAATTGTACCTGCTAACTTTTGAAAATTTCAAACTATCTTTTGACGAATTTGAAGTACCCATAATGTGTGAAGCGAAGCTCAATAATATTTAACGCTCAAATTTTATAATCAGAAAAAACTTTATACTTTTTGTATTGTAGGTTACTGTTGATGTATTTATTTATTTTTTTTTTCAATAAAAAAGTAAAAATATAAACCTAGTTTTATTTTATTAGATAGTCTGTAAGATTCAAAAAGGATAAAGTTATAATAAAACTCGGTAATAATACAACTATCTGAATTTAATGTATTCAAAACCATTGTCTAGACCAGCCTAGGTAATTCAAATTTCGCGGGTAACTTTATTTTTAAATTTCCCGCGCAACCATAAGTCTATTTTAAAAAATCCCGCGCATACACTACGTTAGCTTGGATCTGAACCTATCTGCAATTAAATGATTAGTATTCGGATCACTTCTTAAATGGCGCTAGGTTTCAAATTTGTCGCAAAATGTCTGTGCAGACTGAATATTCCCAAACAGACCACTTCCCTTTTCAGAACCTTTATCCTGTACCGTCTGAATTTCAATCCTGTGCTCCCATTCGTACTGAATCTTACTGTGGCATAGCGAAAGCGCTGCCAAAAAACAGTACTTGGATAAAAAAAAGTCTCAAGAGTAGTGGAATAGTGGTTTACAAAAGAACCATTGCCAAAATTCAAGGAGTATCTTCTGAGCCAAAATAGAAGAACAATCAGGATTCTAATTGGGCACCTGACGGCTACGTTAAGAAACACATGAATAGCATCGGATTGGCAGACACAACCATATGCAGGTTTTGCGAAGATGTGGAAACAGCACACATACTGCGATTGCCTGACTAGGCCACAATATTACATTCGAAATCTAGTAATAAGGACTGGTCCAGACAAAGAACTCTAGAGTAACAGGAGGTTACACAAAATAGATCTACAAAAGTTGGGGAGAGGCTCTTAAAAGCATATAAGCCACATATTTATCTTATCTTACTCCTGAAGAGTTCAGACCCAGTGTGGTCGTCGAAATGTATTAGCTGAACTAAATGTATTCTAATAGAATACTGTCGTTTGAATGAGCACCTCAGAAAGCTCATAATAGTAGAGAAGGAAGTAACCAGCATTCATTGAAGACTACTGGATAAAAGACGAAGACTTGCCTTCATTAAAGTTTGCAAACTTTCCCAAAAGCTGGAAGGGAGAAGGTAATACGATAAACCTCTCAGGTCTAAGTGAATGTTCGAACCAAAAAACTCACCTTGATCATAGCTTTGAGCATAGTATATCTTTGAAATATATTATGATTGGTTTTACTTCCGTTATACTTTCCCATAAGACCTACGAGTGCCTTTTTAGCAGTATCGTATGACTCATCCATTCGCACTCTAACTGCTCGTAGTCTTTCGTTGGTGTCTATAACTTCTTCTTTAGTTGCTCCCGTTGCTGTTCCTTCATCCTTTACATCCTGGACTATCCTACGAACGCTTTGAGTGAACTTTCCTACTAAATTCGTCGAACCTGCAACAAAACGAAACATTTTTAGGTTAAATATAAAGTTCTGTCAATAGTGGCGTCATCGATGTGTAATTCTTCGAAATTTAAAAAAATTTACAGAAACATTACAATTTTGAATAAAATCGATATATTATTATATGGAAATGAACAAACGTGCTATGTAGCAGTGGTACTGTACAAATAAGGGTGTAATCGTTACCACATTATAGTAACGCGTTACTTTTGCAGTACTGGATTTATCACGTCTATGATAATAAATAATTGTGTTCACTACACCTCAGACAAATTATTTTCCAATCCAATACTATGAATTTATATTTTTGTTATCTAATTGATTTTGTTTCTAAAAGGTTTATGTGCCTAATTTGCGTTTTGGTAATTTAGTTTCCAGTTTTGTTACATTTATTAGTAGTTAGTTAGTTTAGGCTATCATTTTCAAGTTTCAATTTATCAGGCTAGGTGGAGAAGGTTTTTATTTTGTTTTCTATCAATATTTGTCATTTAAAATATAGCAGCAAGTTTTTTTAGAATTCTATTGAACTTTTGATGCCTTTTGGCCTAATATGTATAATAATATTTAAATAAGAAATAAATTCCCTAGAAACTAATTTCGAGAAATCATTAGAACGTGAAATATTACACAAATATAAGTAGGAAGGTCGACAGGAAGTCAAGTTCAGATCATGAAATAAACATAAACATTTATTATTTAATATTTACTTATGGTGAACTTGACTCGTCATATAAATATACAAGCGACAACAATCTATGAAAGAGAACATTCAACAATCAATAAGAGATCAGTCTATAATAAGTTAATCTAAGATGAATTAATTATAAGTTTTCACGTTACAAACTGTATCGCTGTTTTCTTGTTAAACTTTTCCTCTTTTATAATAAATGTTCTTATCTGTTCTATAGTATTCTTAACGATACATGAGCTGACATCAAATATTCCTCGAGCTGCATTTTAAAATACCATCAAGTATAAAATGTTAACACTTAAATTCGCCCACTACATAAATATTAGTTTTCATCGAGATAGCCATTTTGCGGTAGATGAGATATTTAATACTTCGTCTGGAAGGTGTCTCATAAATTTGACTAATATCATTGTTTGCACAGAATCTATACAACCCTGATAAACGCTAGTCGGCTAGTGTATACAGCTCGCACATCAATATCCCTAATTAAACCAATTTATAGCCAGATTCATGGGTGGCGAGACCAATGGACAAATCCCCGTTTTATTTTAAATCGACAGGGAAATTTGTTAGCTACTTTTATCTCCAGAACAAGCATTCAACGATAATTAATTGCAGTTTTGACGAGATTTTTTTCTGTATTGTCCCACATATGTCCGCTTTTTTTCTGTCTTGCCAGCTTCAAAAAGAGATGGAGTAGTTGTTGGATTTGCAAGTGTCAGAATTTTAGGTATTAAACAAAGCTTAGCTTTTCCAATAAGTCGACGATTTACCACTGAGAAAATAAAAAACAATAGAGAACATATTGTCATCTTCACAGAAAGCAGCACTAAAAGCTTTTGATTCCATAGAAGTTAATTCTAAGCTAGAATGGGATTGTGTGTGTGCTCTGAATATATAGGGAGACCGTTACAAGGTCACAGGTCATTCATTGAACCGGAGCGCTTCTGAGTCGTCACAAAATCGATAATAAATATGGCCACAAGAAAGGTCTAGAATGGTAGAAAATCTGACTAGGATAAAAACAGGTGGAACAGTTTATCAGAGGAAGAGGATATTTGTGAAAATATATGTCAGAACTAATGAGCAAAGATAGGAAAACTGTGAAATACACAGTACACCCGAACAGATATAACATAGCCCTCTGGCGATCTAAGGCGTGAATAAGCTGGTGCTCAGTTTAAATTTAATCAGCTCTAGATCATGAGACTTTGTGTCAGTACCAGCACCTCAATATCCCAATATTTAAAAAACTACCAATCGTATAAAGGAAAAAAGTGGAGACATTAGAAGTATCAAGGAATTGAATTGAAGTATTTGCAATATATTATAGTACGCCAATGTGTAGAATGTAGTTTTCCCAAAACACCATTTATCATACTGTTAATTTATTTTGTCATTATTCTCCCCAGAAGGTATTTATTTTGTCATGGCTCATTTACTCAATTAATTGGATAATATTTTGATATGATTTAAATGCAAGAATTAAATTCCGTTTCAAATTTTTCTACAAAAAACATTTTCAGGCTTCAACAATTTTTACATTTTTAACTCACCACACAGTATATTTTCGTAACAAAAGTGTTGGTTAGTGATTTTGGATATTTGCATACGTGGGCTATTATCACTGTTTGAATATTCTTAGTCATTAGGATTAATTTAACTCTATGACAACATTGTAAATCTCTTACTCGTCCAAAATAAACAATTTTAAAGTTTCTAGGCCTATTGGTAATCTTTGCGTTCCAGTACTTTATTTTATTAACGTAGCGACAGCCTGTATATTTTAACTGGCTTAAAAAGATGATAATCTAGTTAGGTTTTGTTTCAATTTGTGTATACAGTTTGTCCTAAACATATATTATTATATACGGTTGGGCAAAAAATGGCAGTTTTCGTAATCTTTCTTTGTGTAGTTCTCTACATAATAGCTATTTCCAGCTATTTAAAATTGTAGTATAGTTAGTTCACTTTTCCACCTGTAAACACATCGATGGATTTTGGACTGAAAAATATAAAAATGTTGTTCAAAATATGACAAGGCAAGCTAGAGAGAATCTGTCTAGCCTATTTTGAACCTTTGTGAGATACAATTAAAAATACTGTCTTCATTACAATATACCCATTATTCAGCGAAGAAGAATGCTTTTTTTTGTTACTATATTTACTAATCACTATTGATGATGGTTGAGTCATGTTTCATTTATTTTTCCCATTGTTCTTTTTAAATAAAAATCAATACTGAAGGTACCTAGTTCTGATAGTATTGATGATATCATTCTTAAATGAATTCAAATGTTGTGCTATATGAATAGATCTTCTGAATTGCATTGTTCAGACAAATCAAGGGTTTGAATAGAGGTTATGAAATGGGTGAGCAGAATTGATGAAAATGATAACGTTGGCATTATACAATGTGACAACATTAAAAACTGATTTAAGTATTGTCTTTTGATAAGAAAACTACCCGAATCATTTTTTAGGTTATTGTAACCATTTTTGAGACACAAAAATGCATGTATAAGTACCTGATCCAAAATAAATCGTAATCAAAATCATCCAAATATAGATTTGGGATAAAGCATGAAACCAAGTAAATACCTTTTAAACGAATAGAACGATATTTATGAAAATTTGCAGGTAAGTGCAATGGAACAAAATGCATCTGATGTACATTTTTTTGTTAATAATATACTTCCGGTTTAACCGGAAATGCCATCAACTTCTTTAATTTAAATGGGACACCCTATATATTTTTACAGATTTTGAAAGAGCTTGTTATTTTGAATTCATACATACTGAGTTTAGTGTAAAAAAGTTTGTAAGAACGAGAGCAAAAAACTATTTAGATAAACCAATTGATGTTGTTTGTATGCGTAGTAATAAATAAATGAGTACTGTTTAGTACGTCTCTTGTTCTCCAAGTGTCAAATTCTAATTGACGGAAATAAATTTTACAATTTAGAATGGTTCAATTAAGCGAAAAAGAGCTTATTGAAATTTTAATGATGATCGGTTATGGTGATCGTGTTAGAGCTCATGAAGAAGTGTGTCATAATTTTAATAATTTGCATCCGGAGAGAATTCCTATATCACGCTCAACAGTAACTAAAACATTACAACGTTTTAATACAACTGGGATGGTAAAAAATTTGCTAAAACCTGGAAGACCGCGGACGGCAACGAACGAAACTGTTTAACAAAATATTGCAATCGATTTAGAAGAATCACCTCAAACTTCCACCACAAATTTGGCACTAAACCATGGTATCAGTCGACGTTATGTAGGAAAGATATTAAAAAGTGAAAAGTATCATCCGTATAAGGTACAGTTGGTTCAAGAATTGTCAGACGATGATTTTGACCGACGGCTGGAATTTTGCGTCTAACATAGTTTTTCCGATGAGGCAACTTTTTGTTTAAATGGAACAGTATCCACAGAAGTTAAATGTTTGGATGGGAATTTTCGAAAATAGGCTTATAGGCCCATTTTTTATCGACGGAAACTTGAATGGTGAAAAGTATTTGGATCTACTAGATAACGAAATTATTCCTGCACTTCAACAGAATAGGCAATTACCACAAAATGTTTGGTTTCAACAAGATGGAGCACCTCCCCACTATGATAGACGGGTTAGGGATTTTCTGGATGTGAATTTTCCAAATCGATGGATTGGACGTAGACGATTCATAGAGTGGCCTGCTCGTTCTCCGGATCTTAGCCCGTTAGATTTTTTTCTTTGGGGTTATTTAAAATCACGTGTTTACGTTAGACGACCAACAAACTTACAGGAATTGAGACAAAGAATTATTGATGAATGTGAATTAATACGTGGAGAAGTCTTGGAAAAAGTGACTCAAGAATTTGTTAATAGGATGGCATATTGTCAGCAAGTAAACGGCGAGCATTTTGAACATTTGAAGTAATTTTGTTTCTCATTATTCTAAAATAATGAAATGTACACCTATTGTGCAACTAACAGTGAGTTATTCCTCGTTTTTACAAATTTTTTTACACTAAACTCCGTATGTATGAATTCAAAATAACAAGCTCTTTCAAAATCTGTAAAAATATATAGGGTATCACATTTAAATTAAAGAAGTTGATAGCATTTCCGGTTAAATCGTTAGTTTCCCCTTTAATATTTTGTCAATCGGTATGTTTTGTCACTCAATAGGCTGTCAGGTAAAGTCTGATTTCTTTTAAAGCTTGTAACTTGAGTAGTTCAAATTTCTGGTATATTTTCAAATTTAACTACTTCAAAATGTCAAGCACCGAATTGCTACAAAGGGATTGGTCTACAGTTCACGAAAAAATCATAAAAATCAAACTAGTTGTTTAAGAGATAACCATTTTTGAAAATGTGTAAAATTTTTGGTTGCCAGTCAGTATATTTTCCACCACTGGCGGATCTGAGGGGGGGGCCATGGCCCCCCCCCCCTTGATATTGGTTCAACAACCAGAGCCTGGATATGCAACTAAACCTTTGATTGGTTTTCAACAAAGAAAGAAGTTTTTCTTCGTTGATGCGAATAAAAAGTTGGCTCTGATCTACTATTTCAGAAGATAGGCTATTATTAACGCCCATCCGGACATTGAGATCAATGAACAATTAGTTATTAACAGATTTGCCAACAGTGGCCCAAGGCATATGGATTTTGTTTTATAAATAATAATTTTTTGTTTTAGGTGTTTTATTTTTGTAAGTTTATTATTAGAATTGTGGATTTGTGTTTTTGTTTGCTTAGTCACATTTTTATCCATCTTATTTATGTTATTGTTCACTAGTTTCAGTTGTTTTCAGTATATTTTCAAACAGTGACGAAAGACATATCTTTCTGAACAATAATTTTATCAAGTTTTTGTTCCAGTTGTTTTATTTTGAGAGTTTATTATTTATTAGAATTGTGGAATTTTGTATTTGCTTGTTTCGCCATATTTTGTTCAATCTTCAATCTTATTTATATTATTGATCACTGGTCTCAGTTGTTTCAAATAAAGAAAATATATATTTTTATATAATTCATTTCTATGGATTTTATTACTTTGGTTACAAATTTCCATTAACTCATGGCCCCCCCCTGAAAAACTCCCTAGATTCCACATATTATTTACTATATCCTTGAACTATTTTTGCATAAAAAAAATGTATTAATTTATCAGGGCCGAATAAACATTTTGATACTAAGATAGCATAGCAAAATATGTAGTTTTAACTTTGAATTTTTCCAGAGGTCATATTGTATCTATTAAACTTGAAACTTTTGTTTTTTATTAGCCAAATTTTTAATTAATCAAAGACGTGATATCATTCCTTTAAATAACCATTCGGACAAAGCGATTACAAAAAAATAGCTTCTAAAACTCATAAATAAACTTGAAAATAATATTTGACCCAATTAATTTCAATACAATTTAATTGAGACGAAAATAAATAAGTTTATTCAAGGTTTGGAATACTTTTAAGTTAGCAATCTTGTATACTACTTCTGCTAATTGTAATTTTAAGTAACACCAACTATCTAAAATTAAATTCACCAAGTTTCGAACATGGGAATAACTCACTTAATATTCTATTGGAGTTTCAACCTGTGTCTAGTCAACACGTTAATTGAGAATTGCTTTCCTAAAAACCCTTTTACAGGGGCAGGTCAAATAGTTATATATTTTTACTAGAAAATTTTTCCACAGGAATTTCATAAATCATATTCTTTTACTCTTATTTTTTTTACTCATAACTAACGTAAGAATTCTTTTAGTTCACATAACTATCTGCAACTCTGTAGACGGTGTTAAGATAAGCGACCAGGGCTGGAAATTTGTATTTTAAGGAAAGAGATAAAGATCGCCTGGGCTATAGTTCGATAAGATTCGGGATCGTCAATCGGATAGAGAATAATTTACTAATAATTCAGAAAACACTACGCAAATTTGACTATTTCAGGATAAAAACAAAAAATAACAAGAACTTTGACATTTATCTGTTAGCTGTTAGCTTTAATAACCTCACATTTTCATTTGCTTTTCGTTTGCTTGGTGCATAATTAATAATATTGTTTAATGAATTTTTTCAATAACTGTTGCAAAGAGTAGACATTCTGTTTTATTAATTTATCGTGATTTGTTAAAAATGTTGCTAGTATAAAGGTTTCTTGTAAATGAACTCGAAAACATTGCATGAATGCATGAAAATAGAGTTAGTTGTATGTTTTTATTCTAATAACACAACTAACCCTAGAAAATTAAAATTAATAACAACAACATAACCTCTTTTATTTTTTCATCGAACAGAGATAAAAAATATTGCACATTTAGGACCGGTTGTACATTTGAAGCTAAAAATTGAGCTGGGCTTAAAATATAAGCTTAGCTCAACCCTAAACCTGTTGTACAAACATGGTTCAGTAGCAGCTCTACTAAACCTATATTTGCAAGTGTTGGTAGAACTTATTTCGAACTGACGCATGCGTATGAAGTAATTTGGTCAAAATGTTTGTCAAATGAAGATGTCACCTAACTAATTTGGCATTTGGGGGGATTGTTCGTAACTATTAGTTTTTAAAGAAATTTCCTAAGCGAACAGTTTCTTTAGAAAGACGAAATCTTTTAATAAACTCATGATCCCTCCAACAAGGTCTTCTCGGGTGTTCTCATCATGGGTTAAAATATCCATATTTAACTATGTTTGCATATAATTTATTTACATTTAAAGCCACGGAACTAGATAACAATTTATGTTCCGTGTTTAAGCTTACATTAAACCTGCCCTCTTGAAGGTTTTACTAAGCTTAAGGTTTAAATCAAGCTCAACCGTAAGCTTACATTATACAACAGCAATCTGACACTGAACCAGAGTTCACACTTGAGCCTTCACTAAGCTACAATTGTACAACCGGGCCTAAGTAGAATAAGACAAAACGATATGTCTCTTAAATAGAAAGACCCTTGAAGTTGTCGCTATCGTTCGCTCCGCTATCGCATCTTAGGTCATGTTCAGGTAGGCTCGGAAACGTCCGAACTCAGTAACAGAGTACGAAATAGCGAAGAAAAAGGAATCTTTATCGCTATTTTGTTACAGAGTGCTAATCCAGTAGACAAATCGTGCCGGATCGCATCGTATCCCAAAAATCCGCTTAACATAGATTCAAATGTGACTGCGTCTACTGGTTGAGGAGAAGCACTATGAGGTATCCTGACAGGACACGTTAAAAAGTTCAAACTAGAGATGTGCTTAAGACCTAGGAGACTACTGGGTAGAAAAGGGATACTTACCTAAACTAAACCCTGCAGATGTCCTAGAATTCTTGTGGGAAAAAGATCTAAAGGAGCTACTTGTATCCGAGACTTTCCTCAGGAACTAACTATAAGGAAGGGGGCACAATATATTTTTTAGGTCTCAGAGAATCTCACCCCAATATATATACATACAAGCATCGAAGATAAAATATATGACAAGAAGTAGTCGTTTGTTCTCCTGACTCTCCATACAGTATTTGGAATTCGGCGATAGATGACAAATCCACTCGCATCTCAATCCGTCGTTAATAAACGCAATTGTATAATTTTTTCATGCGATGCGACCCGACCCGAACCGTCTAGTGTACGCTTGCCTTAACAGAAATGTGCAAAACGTTATTGATACTTTGCTTTCATCATTACTAGTCTTGAAATTACTAAAAACTTCCCCTAAATCAGCAGTTTTTTGTAAACAAACTTTTGAATTCTCCTGGTAAATGTTTGTCGTTATTTTGAATAGTAAACATAGCGAGGATTGATATTCATGAGAACGTTCTTAGCGTTTATTAAAAAGGACATTGAATTTATTAACATCTTAACAGATTTGTCGGCTACTTTTTTGGAATGTAATTACATGGCGTATAGAACAATATTAACTTGTACTTGAATTAATTAACAAACTTCTATCGATAAATTAATCGCATCTGCTTGGGTTTTTATTGTCGTTAATTACAGTTTGTGCCTCAATTCTTTTGTCTATTTTTACTTGAGGTCAATGCTATTTAAATCTTTGGAATTTATACCAAACAAGCTAAACTTTGAAGCTTTGGGTTGTTGTAGCTAAAAACAGACAATAAAATATTAAATTGACATAGCCTTTGCAGCTTTTGAGTTATCTGTGGATACTTCCGGTCCATATTCATGTTGATCGGGGTCAATTATTCTTTCTACCAACATTATTATTTTCCAATGTCATCAGTATAAATAAAATCAGACTTATGGATCTTATGGAGTCTTATAAGATTATATGTTCTTCTGGGGTCTAATGTAATATTGGAAAAAATAGGCAAACGGGATGGAGGTGTTTGGTTTTGCCTAATAGTGCATGAGCTCGAAAAGGAGTCAACGATTACGAGACAAAAATATCATTCGTACAAATTAGTCTGCGCTTCTGGCAACAGCGGTTGAAATGGGAGGCAGTGGACATTCGGCCGGCCTCTGGAACTAAATACACGCCCTCGCTGGCCACGCACAGTTGTTCTTTCTCTCTGTTTCAAGCTGTTTTTCTCATATTTTCCTTGTCGTGCTTGTGTAAATCGTACGGTTCGAAAAGCCCTTTCGCAATTTGTATATCTTACTTTGTAACGGATAGTCCATCTTTGTCCAGAAATTCTACCAGAGCTTTCTTCCCGTTTTGTCTCCCATGTATTTTGAGGATCTTTTGGGAGTATCCCATGTAGAAGTTTTGCCAGTATCTAGCAATGATCAGGCGGGCTTCAAAGGTCGAAAACTTGGATTTTTTCTATACATCATATCAAAAAATCAGAACTCTCTCAATTGATTTATCATTTTCATGGACTATATTTGGTATCTATTATGGGTTGTGGAGAAAATTTTGATGATTTATGCTTGCTCTGAATAAATGCCTGGTAATTTTTATCTGCAAATTACAAATTACTTCTTTTGACAGTATAACATGAAGTTTGTAGTTATAAATGTGTGTCGTGGATCAAGTAATATTCAGTAATTGACTAGATTTATAGATGTAGTTATTAATGGTTATATTATTATTCATACATGGAAGTAACATAAATCTAAAACGATATGTACTTCTGGTAAGTACCGCCGATTGCAGCTCGTGATTCACGGCTGCTAAATTTCCTGGTTGTAAATTATAGGAATTAAATTTTCAATTATTTCAAATGGAAACATCATTCAAAATTTAGCGTCTGAATGAAAAACGTGCGCATTATTATTTCTTAATTATTTTTTATTCACGAACGATCGAAGTAGGATTTACTGTTCTATTAAGAGGTTCTAGACCACATAATTACCAGATAAAAATCGAATTTGCATTGTCAAAGAAATAAATCGTTTTTGCGTGTTTAAAATATTGTTGAAATGTTATTGTTGCGTAATTCATTGATATGTTTATATGGAAATTGTAAGATTTTTTTGTTAAATTCAACATTTTGTTCAATAAAAGATTTATGAAAATCATACAATTATTGACATTATTAATATTTTCTCTGCGGTATTTTGTATACATACGTGTGGCTTCTCGAATCTTCGAGTGGGATCCAGCAAGATCGGTCCGATTTTCAGCTAAATCGCGCCGAATTTACCTACGACCAGTGGCGGATCCAGGGTACTGGTTAGGGGGGGTAATAAATATAAAAATTCCCATATAAGAAAAGTAAAAAACGAAAATATTTCCAATAGACATATAAAATAATAAAAACAAACAATAAATTTCTATGTGTCATAAAAATGAGATCATAATATATTTTCAGTCATCATATCACTAATAAATAAAACAAAAAACATTCTGCAGATGCAAAAAATCAAATAAAGCATTCCCAAAAGGTAAAACTACGTACCCTATATCACAAAAAATAAAAGGAAATCAGTCTACATTTCTGTAATAAGTAATCAAAACAGAAAACATTCTGTTTATTGAAAAGAAAAGTAAATAAAATGGCAGCCTCACAGCTCACAATCAGGATAATAATAAAAATCTATTTTATATAATGAATTCTAGTTTTCTTTCTTTTACCTTTCCGAATCTATCTATAACTTTGTCTACACTGACAGGGATATCTCTGTGAATATGTAATAAAGCAAGCCCAGATCATCTCTCCTGAGACATGGTAGACCGTAGCCATGACTTCAGTCTCTTCAAGCTAGAGAAACTGAAACAGATCGGAGATTCGTCTCTCGAATTATGAATATATTTCGGACGAGGCTTGGGGGGTAATTACCCCCCTTACCCCTCCCTGGATCCGCCACTGCCTATGACCCAAATACGGGCATGTACGTTCCCCTTTTGTGGAGGAAGGTTTTGTTACGGTGCGGTGTTCCAAATATAAATTTTTTTCGTCGACCTTCACAAAAAATGACATTCTTCGTACTATCTTCCATACATCAAAAATAACTATTATTATTTTAAAATAAATAGCTTTGAAGTTACTTAAGAAAATAGTGGCAAATTTACTTTTCATCTCTGAAATAAGTGAGCCTGACCAATTCGACAATTGCGGAACTAACCTACTTTTAACGGTAGGATTTTTGACTGGTCACTGTCAATTAAGGAAACACCTCCATACAATGGGGCTAGTGGACACACCTCCATACAATGGGGCTAGTGGACACACCTCTATGCAGGATGTGTGAACAGGAAGATGAATATGTTAGGCCCGGAGTTATCGTCAATAAGAGAGTGTGTGTTCGGTGAGTCTTGGCCTGCACACCTTCCAATATAAAGGAGATGTCTCCTAGTGACCTGTCCACCTTCCTGGAAAGGACAGGATGGACGATGACCTAGAAAGACAACTCCTCGGGAGGGTGTACAATGGGTCACATGAGGCCTAAGTGCTGTGGGCCTAACTCTACAGAATACCGAATAAGTGAGCCTAAAATTTCGAAAAAATAATTCTTATGTTATAGATTACATAAGAACCTACAGATTTTATCAAACATTGAACGGAGCGCGATTTTAACTCTCTATTCTCCGGATTTTTGTTTATTAAATAACCTTTACACATAGCCCGTCGTAGTCCTTGACCTAGTAATAGAAAATAATCGGAAATTGTCACCGCTGTAAATAATCCATAGTGGTTTTAGACATGTTTATGTTTATTTATAAAAAGAGGATAAGAATAAACGTAGAAAATATTCATAAATAAATATGAAAAAGTTGTTTTGAAATAAACAAATTGTTATATTTATAACAAACTAGCAAAAACCCGACCACTAGTTCCTGTGGCTCAGTTCTATATGTCATAAGCATTATTTTTAGGTTGGAATTTACTTCATAAGTACAAAAATAACTATTTGTACAGGAAAATTTCTATTATATATAACTTGATCGGCATCAATAATAATAATATTCTCTGTTAAATTACTTTATGTTTATTATTGTTTAGTAGGTTATGATAATGACATAAAAGTCTGTAAGTAAGTAGCATAACCATCAATCTACAAAGGCGGAAGCTAGAGATATCATGAGGTATGTTTTTGAATTCAGAAAATTATATTATACCCTTAGCTATGTTACGCCACTGGGACAAAAACTATCCTACCATCATCGAGCAAGTGTAAGCGATAGGTTGGTGAAGCTTAAAATAAGAACAAGCAATATCTATTTGTATTACTAGGGAGGAAAGTGCAACCAGGACCAGGGACAAGGGCCCTGGTGCAAAGTAGGTGCAGGTGCACTCAAGACTTCCAAACAATCCAATCATCAACTACAGTAATTATAGTAATATAACGAAATAACCGAAGTATACTCACTTAGACCACTTTCTCATAAAAACTTCTATTGTCTTGAGGGTGTTCGGATTATAATCCAGTAGTTACATTCAGTGTCGAGTGTGAGTGTGGCTTGTTCTCTAATATTATGTGGCGTATTTGGAAATTAAAAACCACATGAATCGTTCTTCATTTCGCAAAAAGTCAATAAAGTTTAATAAACCTAACAGCTTTGCACTCTAAAAATCAATCGCTATGTTTACTGTCAACGAGCCACAGCATAGCTACTACGTTAGTTTTATTAGTGAGTCACAAAGGAAAGTGTGTACTTTCCGCAGGGGTAGAAAGAAAAAAATTTTTTATCGAATTAAAAAAAATAGAATTAATTTATCGGTTGAGAATTTAGAGTCGTAGTCTGATATTTATTAGAAAGCGAGGTGTTATATTGTTCCTTTTACTGAAATGAGAATTTTAACGAGACGTTCTCAAATTACGGAATCCACTATATTATTTGTAGCAGATTGCGAATAATTTCAAACAATGGACTCAGGTGCGACTGGAAAAAATCTTTTAAACAACATCCCGTTACAAAAACGGGAATACAGGAATTAAAAACGTTTCGAGATGAAAAACGACCGATAGACATGGAAAATGAAATGTTTCAACATAAAATATACAATATCTGTGCTTCATATCATTGTCCCAGTAGTTCGTACATTCAAAAAGGTCTATTTCATTTCCGTTTATTCTAGTGTGTCCTGGAGTCCATAATAAAGTTTTGATGCTGCTCTTACCTAGTTCTTCCGACATGATGATAATTCTTTGCATATTTTCATTGCTCCTATAATCCATATGCAGGATAGTCTGTGAATCCTGGAGAGGTTGTTTCTTGTCGTTAACAGGCTAGTCACTACTCCACGAATGGCTTCAAATGCGATTATTGATCTCACTATGGTTCTGTACATTTAGCTCCAATTGTTCCCTGGCACGTTCATGCACACCTCATCTTTGCTATTCTAGTGGCGAGCAGATTCGACATCCATGTAAATGTTGTACTGTCTACACCTTTTCTATTTAATGCTCTTTTGACAGCTCCATTGTTAAAAACAGCTTCTATGTCAGCCAGTCTACGTAGATCTGCCTGCCCAGTAAGCATGCTGATATCGTTAAAAGCAGAAGCGATATCAGGATAATTATTGGTCGTGAGTTTGTTTTGCCTCTTTTTCCAGGATTAGGAATGAAGGTGGCTATTGCCCAGTTCAGCTGTTCTAGGTTGTTTCTATCCAAATTTGATAGAATTTTGGATGGAATTAGTGTCCTTTGTGTTACTTCCTGGCAAATTAGTACTTGAGTTCGCAAGGGTAGAGTGTATCTGCTTAGATCTTTATCAAAAGTCCATTTATAGTTATTATAAATAGATACATTTTTATTCAAAGTCGTTAAGAAATTCACAATTTTCAATTTCTAGCTTCAGATGCCTAATGATACAGACATTTTATTTGGAGTAATATCTCTGGGACACTCTATATACTGTTTAAAAAGCTAATAAATCATAAGGGTAGCTTATAGCATTTTTTTTTCAAAAAACTCGAACAGAAATTTATATTCCAGTCGTAATTTAGATTGACGTAATGGATTCCCGACAAAAAAAAAGAACATAAAAAAGATTTAACAATTTTTCTGCTAACAGACATTGGGGTCAAATGTAAATAACGGTCATTATCCAGTCAAAAATAAAGGGATAAAAAGACATATTGACTCTAGGGAAATTAAATTTTTTTAACAACGTTAGCAACGAATTAATTAAATTAGAAGATAAACGTTTTAAAAGATTAGGAAAACAACTGTCTTTCCAATTTGAAATTTCAATGAAAAAAGTAGAAGAACCTCAATAAACACTATGCAGATGGACAAATTAAAGGCAGCTTCGCTTCGGTTGTAGGATCTGACAATTTTCGTCGTTTTCGTTTTATCTAATACTATTTTAGAATAACGCTATTCCCGTCCCGGTCCACTCAGAGGCTCTAAGCCAATAGTGATACCATTTGGCTCATGGTGTTGAGCCATCCTGTTTTTACCTATCTTTAGTCCTTTATACCTTTCCTTTAATTCCTTGTCATAGGCATTTCCATCCTCCTATAAAGATCTTCAAATTTCCGATTACCATCTCTGCTGCCTCTACTAGACTCTCAAGTCGTCTACTCCCCAAATACCACTGGCGCTTACCTGCCAGGGCAGGGCATAGACACATGAGATGTTCCACCGTCTCTTCCTCTTCATCGCTTTCATTGCACAGATCATCCAGTTTTACCTTGATTTTCCGGAGTCTTATCCCTACTGTGTCCAGTGATCACTCCAGTGATCTTCTGAATTGAGTCCTTTCTATATTCTAGGATCTCTCTTGTTCTTTCCTTGTTTATTTTTGCCCAAAGCTGTCGCGAAGTGAAGCAATCGCTTCTCTCGCTCCATCTCTTCCCGTGTTCTGCCCCTGTTATATCTTCTACGGTGGCCTTCAGTAGTTGAATCGGTGGTCTTGGTCTGTCTAACGCTGCCCTGTCCTTCTTCGTCCCTGTCCCTGTAGTTAATATATCAATATTTGAAGATTAACAATTCCAGAAGATTTCTGTCTTTATTAATTTTCAAATAGTTTCAAGTTAGAGGGTGAGTCTATTATACCAAAAAATGAAAGGCTCTACAATGAGAGAAAATCTATCATTAAATTTTTGAAACAAATCTTACCGACATGCTAATGTGATCAAATATTATTTTCGGTGTTAATTTGTTTGCAACCATTTCCTATCATCATAAGCGTACAACAAGTTTTTTATAAGGGATTTATTAGTTTGTAAAAATTTCTGTCATGTGCGTAAGACACACTTTTAAAAGGGTTTTTAAAAATTTTCATCAAGATTATTTATAGACATACTTACAAAAATAAAAAAAGCACAATAAATATGTACCGCTTCTGCTGTGTGTATTTTAAAAACTAACTTGTTTTCGGCTTAATAGGAAAAGCTTCCATCAGCTTCGTCTAGGTGCATTATCACGTTGCATAACCACAAATTCAAATTAGGGAGAGAGAAAAAACATGTAGATTTCTCTCGAAATCGGGTTAAGCGGAGTTTTGGTGTGCGAATATGATGCTCTTGAAAGCCATTACGGCGATTGTTGAAACCAAAACCCCAGAGATTCATGAACTCTCTTGTTTAAATTGAAAATTTTGTTGGTATCTCGTGTAGGAAGGGTGCTGAATAGCGTTAATGTGCCAGATTGTGTTGCCACCTCTAATAAAAATACTCCTATACCATTGTTTCCCGTCATTCCATATTTTACAATCGAAGTAAAGTTTTTGTTTTATCAAATTAATGGTTATAATCTGATTGGCGCCCAACGTTGGGCCCTTATGCTTCTTATAGGCTGACAACCCTATAACATACCTAGTGCAGTACAAACATGGAGTTAAACCATACTTGAAAAAGTCTCATTCTTAAGTGTTACGAGTTACGTTTAAAAAACTAATTATTTTTATAACAGCTTTTTCATAAATTCCTCCTTCTCTTTTTCCTAATGGCGTAGGAACCTGTGAGCAGTCCTGCAACTTTCTTTCCAGTACTTCCAATGATCTTTTGAATACCGAATACTGGTTCGGGAACCAGTGAATTCCGTTTCACACCCTGTTGCAGCTCTGGACCATTAATTGAAAGTCCCCAGTTTCTTTGCTCATTTACAATAGCTCATAACCATCACAAGTAGATTTTTCATAACATCCTACAAATTAGACCACATCACAAAAACATGGATGTTTAATTTATCAACCTTAATCTTTAGATTTGGTGAAATTAATTACATTTCCGCTTAAAATTCTAACCTATAAGTGGGTACAACTTGAAGGATTTAAAGTAGAATCTCGTTTCAATTAATATTCACCTTAACTAATCTTTTTTTGATTAATCACAATAGGAAATTCAAACTAATGTAATCCTACCGAAAATGTAATATTTACTTAACCAACGCATACGTGCTTTCACTATTAAAGTTCATTTTGCCGTAACAAAATTTACAAATTGATAATGATCAGTGAATTAAACATAATTCGCAGATTGTATACATAATTCAGATTAAAATAGACCTTGAAATTTGAGTAATCGTACATTCATTCCATAGTAATTATCTCTATATTCTGATTTTGGGACAAGAGAAAAGTACAAAAGGACATAGTTTAATTTTTGTTTATTGAGTTGGCAGGGCTGGTTTAAAGTACAGGGCCATGCTATAATCCACCTTCAAAACCTTTGGATCGACATAATATAGTTGTTTCTTCTTAGTAAAGCAGTACAGAATATATTTTGAAGTGACTTTTCCATAAGCCTTACTAGTATTTATTTGTTGTGAGTAAAATTAATTTCACAATTTGTCGGCGAGATAAAGAAATCTGTAAGCAGAAGCAGAACCGGTTTACGACATATTTCTCATTGTAGTAGGATCCCGATGCACTAGCGCTTTCTGTACTCTCTGTTTCCGATGTATAGCAGTTGTTTTAACGACAACTGTGATAATGGATCTGTTAAGAATTCAAGAGAATTCTCAACAGATTTGCTTTGTTAAATATATTGTGCATTTTCTTCTTTAATAACATTATTTATTTCTGAATAAATTATCTTTGATGACAAAACATCTAAAAGTTTCTCTGTATATCTATGTGAAAAAAAGAAAGAATGTACTTAGTAACCGTTGTTAGAGATGAGAGGTATCCATCGTACATACAACAATCAAACAACTATTGCTACATGGAATCAAGAAGATTAAATAAATACATTTTGACATTGTTTATGTTGGCATAGAATAATACGTCTGTTTACTCTTCTAGTATAATAGTTATTTGGAGCCTATAACAATATCTTTTTCTTCAAATAGTCGCCAAAAAGCCATAATTTTGATTATTACCAACAAAATTGTTTTAGTCAATTACAGCAACACAGAACACAATGTCTCGTAAATAACAGAAATTAACTAAGCCTACCCTGGGACTTTCACAGTCCATGGGGACTAGCAAGTCAAGTACATTTTGCATAGACCAATCGGAAGCTATATTGCACCATCGAGAATCAATTGTTCGCTTGTGGGTAGGTCAAGACTAGAAATGATTTATGGCTTTTTTTTATCTTTTCGGCTTTTTAATCATCAAAGAGACCTGTTATTTTATTGTGAAACAAACTAATTTTACTCACAACCCATTTCTTATCAAATAAATTGTTCAACTGCATTGATGATGTTTCTATGATTAACTTATTTTAATAATTTTTTTTAAACGCAAATTAATGATGTATAGTATCTACTTCGAATTGTTGCTCTTGATAGACACCCAATAAAAAATACATAAACAATCTTAAGAACCTTGTCAATACCAGTGTTGTCCGGAGTCAAGGCAAGCGAATAGTCCCCACCGGATCGTAATTTCATCCAACAATCAAGAATGCCAAGAGATCGTGGCACACCACGATGCGGTTTTGATAGTAAAAACTGTGGTAATTGGTGGGCTCGGTACGATTTTTTTCCGAGGGACTTATCGTCGTGACTTGTGGTTGAAGTGATTCGTGGTTAGGTGGGAATTTCTTAAGAGTAAGTTTATTTTTTTATATTAATTTTAGTTTTGAGCGATATTCATTTAAATATTAATATCGATAAAATGTAATATAACTAACATTATAATAAATGAAAATTTGATCTAAAAGAAATAAAAAGTCATGGAACAAATAACATACAGTAGAAACGGTGGAGCTTTGCCATCACGTGACCCAATCTGGAATTAATGCAACACATATTCTCTACATACTATCTTCTTCTATCAAAATAAATCAAACATAATAATGTACGATCGATTGTCTTTTTCACAAGACCAATTACAAGACATACGTAATAGTTTCTTTAAATTTGCCGTAGTAATCGTAAAGAGAGACAACGATATAATTGACGTAACGCGTACTAAATCGTACTAAAAGTTGAGTTTGACACTACCGCATTTGAGGTTATGCGAGTCTAGTTTATTGTCTTGTTTTTAGCGAATTTTTTGATAGAAAGTGTATTTATTGTTAAAATCAGTTCTTGTAAGAACTAATTTGACTTTTTATTCCATTTGACATTGGTAAGTACGAATATAACACATTATCAACTTGTTAACTTTTGATATTTCAATACCTAAAATGCCATGAGACGGGAATATTACAATGCTTATTTAATATTAATATTAATTTTGGACTTTGTAACTTATTTACCCAGTATATCGATAGTTTTAATAAATATATCGATGTTAACCATATAAATAAAATAAATACAATTAAAAAAGTTGAATTTCTTGTTTAATTACCAATTCGTAAAAGGACGACCTTTGGAATATTAGTCATAACGATTATTAAGTTGACAGACGTTTTGATTTGATTCATATGAATATTGTTGCTGACGTAACAGTCACGTGATGGTAAAGCTCCACCGTTTCTACTGTATTTCCATTAAGACTAAGTTCATTTATATAAATTTTAAAACAAGTCGGTCCCAATAGGACACCTTGGAGAACTCCTTCGACTTTCCTATTCATATTGCCACTCATGTGTCGCTAAAATTACTAGAAATGTTCTCTACAGTCCAATAAAAAAGTGACATGGTAATTTGTAGATTGCCAATAAGGATTACCTACCATAATTATCATGGTAATGACCAATAATTGACCATCTTTGTCATGGTAAAATTAATGCCATTAGCGATATTTTCGTCTCAGGTATCTTGTAGCGAAGCGTGATTATTTCAAGATATGTCGTTTATGTGCTACTATTGAACTTTTAGTGTTTGGTTGTGTGATGTTACTGTTCTATACGTGCTCTTGAATTTTACTCGAAGGTAATATATATATTCTGTATGTTAAGAACGTTTCATAATATTTCGTTGACTTACGGATGTAATAATAAAGATTTATGAATCCCTTATTGGACAGTTAACAGTAACAGAAAAATTTAGATACTAACCCATAAATTAAATTTATTTAGTAAAAATATGAATTTAGCTTATATTATGCAAATTAAACTGTTGAAACATACAGGGTAGCCCACCGTATACGCGTTGATTTATTTATAATTATCATTTCGCGTTCCAAAATATTTAAGAAGAGCCAGTTTGTGATTCATTTTTGACTAATATGTAAGTGTATTTCTTTAAAACGAACAATCGACCATGATAGGGCGCAAAATGATGACGTTTAGATGCGCGTTCTAATCTTCTAGCACTAACACTACGCTAGGTTTGTTCGTAGAAACGAATTTTCAATCGATTCCGTTTGTGATTCGTTGTGAATCGATTGGCAATTTTTGTTCTACGAGCGGGTGTCGTGTTTTTAATAGTTGACAGTTATTGTCGTCAAATTGCTAGGAAACAGTTTCTCATTAAACAACCCAAATTTACCCGATAAAATACAAACCACTTGTGCAATTATAAGTGAAAATTTGATCCCGGTCAGCGAATTATTCTGATACATGGCAACAGATCCGAAACTGCAAATTTCTTTTTTCGAACAAGTATTTTTAAATCACCAACTGCCAAATTGTTTCTACCAACGCTTTTTTTTAATGCGCTTGCATCTGACGGTTTCTGACTGTTTTACGAACAAACCTACTTGTCGAACGCTTTGGTCAAATTAGTAAGTTCAGTAAGGGCCGGTTGTAGATGTCACAGGTGAACGTTAGTTTAACTGAACTGCCAGTCAACTTTGAACCTAGTTCATTTTGGCTTTCGTTGTAGAGTGCAAGATCAACATTAGTTTGGTTGAACGCCGTTCAGGTCACGTTGTGGTTGCACTGAACTACGCTTTTCATCTGAAATTTTAATGTCCCATGCCAAACTTCATCGTTGACTGACAGTTGACAGTGTTGATTGGCGCGTATATCCCGTATATCCTAACCTTATTTATACGTAACGTATATGGTGTGATGTGATGTTACTTATGATATTTCGTTTCATTTTCGTTTATTTGGATTGGAACTATATATATTTGAGATCTGATCGATTACAAATCTCACAGTTCGCTTTTGTAATCAAAATCTACATTTAAATTCAATATCATACCATATTTCAAAATGACTGGGTCTATTTCTAAAGGTTTGCGGTCTTCTAGGGTTTAAAAAACCATTCAAAATTTGTAAAAAAATCTTAATCGTCGGTTAATTCTTCTAATAATTCGTTCATTTTGATTAAAATAATGAATTATCAGATATTCAACTTCAATTTTGAGGTTAACAACTCAACGTCAAATGCCAAAACCATCTTGAACCGCCTTTGAACGCTCTTCGAGGACCGTTCACGTAAACTTCTATTTGAACCACAGATCAGTAGTGACTGACGTACTTACAACAAAAATTTCCAATGGACTGCCTAAGTCTGACGTCACTTTTCCAAACAAACCGAGTGCGACTGTGCGAGTGTGAATTGCCACGTGAGATTTTTAGTTTTTCGCAAGTTTTCTGTTTGGTGTTGATATATTATCTCAGCTGTTGATTTAGTTTTAAATGACAGTGATCGGTATTAGAGACAAGTAAAAAGTGATGAATTAAAGACGTTTTTATAAGAAAATACCTATATAAATAACTATATAGCAAACGGTAAATGTAAAATCTCTTATGTTGTTTGGACACATGGACACACGTGGTTTGTGTTGGGCACGCGCATTAGATTTGTTTGGAAAAGTTTATAGGAGGAGCCTTCTGCTGTGTCGTCAGAGCTTAGGCAGTCCATTAAACTCGGTTCAACGCAGAGCCACAGTTGAACTATGAATTTACAACCGGGCCTTAATCTTATTTATAGCTGAGTTATGTTAGTTACAGTTGACTAAACGAGAAGCAGAAATAGTCATATTCATGGTCTTCGGGCATATTTTGTTTTTTAGTATCTTTATGTTGTACGCTCACACTTCTCAGATATTCACAGGAAACATTTTATTCCGTATAATAAAATTAACTGGTTTTTAATTATGTATATCCTTTTTCTATTATAAGGAGATTTAAAATTTTGTTTAATTGTTGACGAAGGTGAATTACATTAACAACTAATTTGTATTCCGAAATTAAACACGTTTTCCAGGTAAAATCTGAATGTTTTTGTTTAAAATTTCGATAATATTGATGAGAAAATAAAAAGTATAATCAATACTTTTTGTACATATTTTTAAAAATACAACATATAACTTGAAACTACTAAAAAGTTCGCAGATTAGCAACTTTTTGACAAAATTCTTGATAAAAATTGAGTATATTTAATTTTTCCATCTAAATCTGTTTAAAAAAGTATCTGATTCTAATATCCAACCTATTCCATTATACTATCGTTTGTATTTGAGGGACATTCCGTAATAACAACCCTAATTAACATGTATAGTTACAATAATAGGTGAGCGATATTAATTATTGTTATGACTGTGCGTGAAACAACGTTTAATTTAAACATTCTAGTATTCAATTTCATTGGAACTGATTTCGGAATAATAATCATTATTATTCGTCCACTTTGAAATTGCCGGATATGGAATATTTTTAATAAACATGGAAAATTATCGTTCACAATTTCAATATTATCGTTATTATTGTAATTTCAATTGCACGTTTGCGGTTTTTCATATTTGAAAGCCGGAAAAATAATTGTTCGTAGTACCTACAGTTGTTTCAGTTAAAATTTGAATTGGTTTCATCTTCATATTATTCCCCGCTTGCACAATGCGGTCGAGCATAATCCTCTAAAAAGAGAAAAGATGGTTCAATAGCAGCATTAAACAAACATATAACATTGTGTATTCGCCAACTAACTTGATGTTCCAGAAATTACCGGTTGCTATTGGTGGTAGAATTTTGACAAATGCCAATTGCATCGACCTTTATCAGGTGTTAAGATTTTCAGTAGCGTAGCGTCAAACAGTTATTGTTTCTGCTTTGTACAAGAAAGTGTTTGGAAAAATGTCAGCTGTTAATGAAGAAAAGTAAAGATAAAAACTGTTTATACCTATTCTTAGAAATATACCTAGCTTAAGTAATTTCCCATTATCTTGTGTTTCTTTTATTCTCATTACTACCTGGTAGAAATTATTTAGTTTCTAACAAATTTTAATTATAGTCCGTCCGGAAATATAAGATCCTAACTTTATAATCTTCAATTAGATAAATAGCATGTTATTGTAATGGGTACCTTATTGTTAAAATATTATTTATGTACTGTAACATGTCTATCGACCTGTTTCGATTTTACGAAATAATTTCCTTAATTACCGCTCGCCGTCATAGTGACCACTCCCAATATAGTTCTGTGATCTAAATTTCCCACTCTACCGCTAAGAGCTGTAGGGGATCGTGTCCGGGTTCATGTAAGTTTGTAACTTTTATTTTTAACTCTTATTAAATTCTACAAGGTGTTTCTACCTTTCTCACCTTAGTTTCTTTTCTTTAATTTAAATTGATTTTTTTCGTCGATGTCTAAAAAGGTAGTGGCGCCCTAAGTTCTTATAGTCTGTCAACCCTCTGGCATACCTAGTGTAACACTAACATGGAATCGATCCACCCTTGAGAGAGTCACTAGCCGGGATCTGTCTCTTGAGGAGAGAACAGTGTTACAGTACTCAGAATTCAGGTTTAAAGCAGATCCGTTTCTTTTAAAATCAATATACTAATAATTATAACAAATAATTAAATATTATTTATTAGGTTAGGATCATATATTTCCGGAAGGACTTTACTTTATTAATTGTACAAGTTGTATTAAATTGTAACAGAAAGCGTATCCTCAGAACTTGCACGGCACTGTTTACAGTTATCGGATGGGCGGCGTCAATAGCTCTCTAGAAAGCATTTAGGTTAGTTGGTAATAGCTCCCATCTAGCACTAACAATTCTGTACGCCCATCCGAAACTAGAAAAAAGTCCATACACGAACACGCCAGATAGTAATAAAGCTTCGCGAGAGAAGAGATCTTTTGTCTTTCTTACTGAAGTGCAAAGTTACCAAGCGAAATAAAGACAAAACATGTGTTCTCTTGGGAAGCTCTTCTCCCTCAGTCAAGAATACACACACAGTTATCAGATAACCGTCCATACCTCGACTCATCTGTGAACAATGTGGACCTCCATTCATCATTCCAATTCACATGTTAATTAGCCCAGGCCAAGGGAGCATGCTTTTGAATTTACGTTAATAGAAGTCTTCTCAAAAGTCTTCACGAATGTAAGTCAACTTCGTGTAATCTTCGACGTACTGTTTCAATTGAAACCAGAACACAGGACGCATTCATAAGTCGCTGATTTATGACGATCTGACAAGTAGAATCATCTACATACACAGTCGTATTAGATAACGATCTTGTGCGGGGGTGGTAACCCACTTCTAGGTCTCCTTCACAAGATTCCAGTAGCTCGATATCTACTTTAATGGTGCAGTTTATTTTGATTATATTAAATAAAAACCGAACAGTCTAAAATATGGAGGATTACGAATAGATAAACAACAGTGTCATTATTATAATAACTGCGAAAACCGCTTTTTAAATGAAATGTACACGTGATTTGTGCAGTTATCTTCTTATATCTCGATAAGTAGATCTCTTGATTCACTGCTGGTAATTGAGGTATACTAAATGGTCTGTTGACGTTCAACATGGATGGCAAATAATTAATTGTTATGGTGAAGAAAGCATCACATTGTACCGTTATACAATTAGTAGTTGAATGTTAATTAAATCGTAGTAGTTAACGAAGCATATCCATCGATATTATTTATCATTGTCCACTAATTATAATCGGACAAATGCGAATAATTGAGTTATTCTCAGGTTATTTTTTTTTTGAATGACAACCTATGTAGTCGATTTCTAATAAAAAAATATTTATCAAATCTAGATCTAGTCTAGCGGAATCAGCCAATAATGAAGATCTTCGAAAACAGTGTCCCGTATATTCGGGAGAATGAGGTTTAAAAAAAAAGAAATTCTCTAAAAGTATAAATACCTACTGGCTGCTTCGTATTCAAAACTCACCGGGGTGGACAAGAAACAACACAGCCAACAGGAACTCCCCAATACTCGGGGATTCTTGATGGGCCAGCTCTAAAAGAAGCCGAAGGACCACTGCTTCACCACGGCGAGTAAAACGGATTTTAAAATGAAGTAACGAAAGCACACACACACAACCGAATCGACATAACATCGAACAAGAGGGACAAGGTAATATAACCACCAGAGCTACCCCTTAAAGAGAGAATGATATCCCTTGCACCCCCCATAAAGAAAAGGTAGGAAAGGGATACGCGATCGTGAAGTACGAGTGAGGTCCTGTCGGAATGACAGGAGGTGGTGGAATGTTCTATTTAGCATCAATCTGCGGGCCTAAGAACCCACACACACACAACCGAATCGACATAACATCGAACAAGAGGGACAAGGTAATATAACCACCAGAGCTACCCCTTAAAGAGATAATGATATCCCTTGCACCCCCCATAGAGAAAAGGTAGGAAAGGGATACGCGATCGTGAAGTACGAGTGAGGTCCTGTCGGAATGACAGGAGGTGGTGGAATGTTCTATTTAGCATCAATCTGCGGGCCTAAGAACCCACACACACACAACCGAATCGACATAACATCGAACAAGAGGGACAAGGTAATATAACCACCAGAGCTACTTCTTAAAGAGAGAATGATATCCCTTGCACTCCCCATAGAGTAAAGGTAGGAAACGGATACGCGATCGTGAAGTACGAGTGAGGTCCTGTCGGAATGACAGGAGGTGCTGGAATGTTCTATTTAGCATCGATACGCGTACCTAAAAACCCGGTGGCGGATGCTTTGTGGGACAGGCTTTCTGACGCGCACGTGTGGGTACATTAGTTGTTCCTGGGGACAAAACTGTTTCTAAGGACAAAAAAAACATTGCTAGGTCTCTTTATTGCATAGGTTCGCACTAATTGTACCAGATATACACCTTTCGTCACCGCCAGACATTTTTGGGTGGCATTTGCCATTGTACTAGGTACTACAATTCTAAGAACAGTCGTTTTATCGACTACATCTTCCCTTCTTACGTTTTTCACCCTTTTCTTAGGTATGCTCCACTTCTATTACTATTTACATGTTCACTAACAAATTTTTTTCACTGCTTCTTGTAAAAACTGACGCCTTATCTGATAATCTTCAAAGCTACTACCATAACTATCCTTTATCATCCTTTATCAAAAAGTAAACATTGAAACAACACAATTAGAGATTATTATAAATAGTTTTATGATATAGTTAACAGTTCTTGTCTATAATTTTAATGTCTGTTTATATATATATTTTTCTATAGAGATAATAATCAATGGAGTTGACCTTTTGTCTAAATGTTAATGTGGCGGAATTCGTTTTCGACTAAAAAAACCACGTCGACATTTTAATTATGTAACTACTTAATAAATAGTTTAAATGCCAATACGTATCTAAGTTTTGTGAAATAAACATTTAAGGTGAATTAAATTTGAGTGTAGAAACTAAACTTCTTATAAATTATACATTGTATACTTGAAGTTCGAACCAAAAACCTGGGATATGATTAGATTAGATTACAAAGGGGTCGATTAGCTTGGTTGGTATTACCACACCGCGTCCTAGACCCGAAGATCTTTTGTGTAGGTATACTATGAATCTATGTTTTAGACAAAAAGATCTAGGCCTCTGAGAAAACCTATTATACGTTTTGGAGCTAGGTCTGTAACTTGATCAGGCTCTAAGTAGACCTGTTCCAGGTATTTAAAGCGTTGGCGGAATCTTACTATCAGCATAACCTAATTTTCTAATAATATTCTTCCAATTTCATTGGGTATAATAATTTGATTACTTATCACTACTCTGAAATCTTCTAGCTTTATTTTCATACATTGTATAGTATCAAAAACCATTCTTTGACAGGGCCAAAGATGACAAAATAAATTTTTTGTCATCCTCGACAGCTTTAAAAATATCTTATAACTGTTAATTTTGAAATGAAATGAACCTGCTTGCCTTTTAAATCGTGTGTCATTGAACATTGAATAACAATGACCAAATCCATTGTATTAGTTGGACATTTCGGTTAATTTAGGCCCAGGAATGATTTCAATGTACCGTGAAACAAAATTAAACATACTGTTGGGAACCAGACAAATATATTCTTTTGTTTATTGAACAAATGTAGTTTCGAGTGGGTGGATATATAACTAATTTACTTTTTTCGCCATATATCACTAAAGTTATTTGCTTGAGACAGTGAACAAGTGAACTAGAGCAGTTTTTAACAGGTAATTGGTTAAATACATAAAGAAATTTACTAAAAAGTCAATTATATTTTCACTCTCAATAAACATTTGTGGTTATATTGTTTACGGCAAATATACAATCACCTAGTTCCCCTTTGAATCTGCTTTTGTAACACTAGATAATTTAATTCTTGTTATAAACATTCCTGGTACACGTAATTTGCGCACAAAATTTATTAGTAACACCTGAAGTAATATTACGACACTATTATAAAACGTAAAATTTAGGCAACCCTTAAATTAATACTCCTTTTGGAATAATTCTTCTAACCTCGAAATTTTTGTTGAGAATTGTTGCAATTACCATCATGGACCTAGAATTTATAAAAGTTATCCTATAAGTTTTATAAAACGGTGTTATATTTGTTACTAACCTTTTAGCAAACTAATATTTTTAATATGTGACATGTACAAAAATTAAAGAACTCTAATAAAACCGTTATATATTTAGAAGTAAAGAGCTTCTGCTTAGTGACCTAATATTGTATAGCTTTAAGAAGAATTGAAATTCACAGTGAAATTTTCCTTTTATTTCGAGATTTACTGGAAAACGGAATTTTACAAAATTACTTTTGTCACATACAAAGGTTTTATGTAAAAATAACAAAAAGGTTGCACACAACAACAAACTAGACTTGCCATTATAAATTCGATTTTAAATTGAATGTATTTCTAGGGGGAATTTGGGTAACGCAAAATGCAGACTTTAATAAAATTTGTCTCTTATATTGCTCAACCGAATGGAAAGCTCTCTAATGTGAAGTTATGTGTAGTGAAATTATCTTTCTTTATAGAAGTCTTCCAAGTAGTTGATTTTTTAAATTTTTGTAGGAACTACGGTTGGTATTTTGGCTCGCTATTAAGGAGGAAAATAAGAAGATGTTTAGGAATAATTGAAAGTAATTTGTTTTTTTACAGTGAGCAAGTTTGGAGCTAAGTTTATATCACACAAAAAGCAGTCAACGAACTAAATTCAATTAGCTTGTATTTCACAAACTAGAACTAATACGCGAAATTAAATAGAATTTTTGAAATCGCCTCAATTAGTTATTTTCCATATAGAGGAAAGTACCACGGAGCCAAGCTTGGCCCAAATATGTAGAGCTTGTAAGCCAGGTTTGACCTGGTCTTGGTAGAAGTCTGGAGTGATAACGATGGGCCAGGCTCGGAAGCCAAGAGTGAGCCATGCTTAATGCCAGGACTGTGCCATTTTTGACCCTCAGGACTGGGCCATGCTTAATTTCCAATACTGGATTAAATGCCGAGTATTTTCCATTAATTAAACAATGGGATTAATAATTACAGAATATTAATAACAATAACTTTTACACGGATTGACCTCACAAATAATGAAAACAAGATGGCTGGCGATGGGGCGCTGAATAATACATTGGAGCTGATTCCGCAAAAGGGTTCCGGCCCCCAAAAGGGTATTTCAGTCCCCCTCTTCGCTAGTTCATCTGCTATTTCGTTTCCTTCTATTCCAGTGTGTCCTGGAATCCACAGTAAGGTGAATATATTGTTCTCGCCTAGTTCATTAAGTTTGCCTAGGCATTCCCACACCATTTTGGAACTGATTACACAAGAACTCAGCGCTTTAATGGCTGCTTGACTATCAGACATTATGATAATTCTTTGCTTTCTATATCCTTTGTCAATACTGAACTGGGCACACTTTCTTATTGCGTGAATTTCCGCTTGAAAGATACTTGGGGTTTTTCCCAAGCTACAAGAGTGTTTGGTTCCTGGCCCGAACACTTCTATCCCAGTTCCTTCTATTGCTTTTGAGCCGTCTGTGTACCATTGAATGTCATTCTTTCCAAATCTGGAAATGGTATTTGGATCCCATGCCTTCTTGTTGCTCAATTCCGTAACGAATTTCTTTGAAAGATTATACTTTTTCATCATATCATCTTGTGGCATGTCCCAGGTTGTCCGATTTCTAAGAAGTGAAGAGGTGGTTTTTATTTTAATGATTCCCATTGGCATGACCAAGGCTGGGTTACCCAGTCTTTGCCCAAGCTCGGATAATCATAGACATGGCTGAAGTTGGGTTAAACAGCCTGGCCCATGTACACAGGTACGCTGAAGCTAGGTTTCCCAGTACTGGCCCAGGCTTGGCCCCTTTGTCAACTCCGGGGGTTTTCCTAGATGGGTTGTTTACAGATTTTATATTTTAGGCTATGCTTTCAAATATTTTTCTTCTTTTTGTTCTAATTTGCTTGCATCATAAAATATTCAATAATATACGCTCCTTATAAAATGCATTAAAGATGAAGTAATGAAAAAACTGTAGTATGAATTAAGTAACTGTTGTCCTTGGCAATTTATCTCGGTTTTCTAATTAATTTATTATCAAGGCTGCTTATGTTAGTTCAAATATAAAAAGCTTGATACTATTTCATAAATCTCCTCTGTTATAGGGCGTGGTTAAATATTTCTCACATAGCTAAACACTTTATAATAATTGTCTTAATAAAATAAATTATATAAGAGTGTTATTTAAAAGCCAGGGGTATCTATTGTGAATAAGATTAGAGCTTCGAATGATACGATTTTGGAGATTGTGAATTTACGATCGTGCTTGTATAAACGAGTTATTTTATATATTCTCTGTACGTTTATTTCAAAATGAGCTCCGGACATATTCCGGAATAACCGGAACTTAATTTTCAATAAGGTTTTACATTACTACACTGTTGGCATTCTAAAATAATCTGTTCAACAGTGTAGATGCATAAGGTAGCCATGAGTGATTCTAGTGTGACCGATTCTTAGTCTTCTCAGTACCGCTAGGTCTTGTCTTGAGAGACTTGAAGCTCCAATATAGTAAGGGTGGCTTAATGAAGGTTGGATTTTTTGCAGTTTTGTCTGGATGGAGTTCCAATGATCTTGCCATAGAGCTTTGACCTTATGCTTGATGACTTGCTTGAGATCGAATGCAATTTGAATGTTATCTGCGTAATAGTTCAAAGTTGTGGCCCTTTTGGCTAGTTGATCAGCAAGTTCGTTTTCCATTATACCAATATGAAATGGTGTCCATAGAATGGTAACTGTTATATTTTGGGAAATGGAGAGTTGGTAGGTATCATGGATATTCTGTACAAGAGGATGGTCACTGAATATATCTTTAATGGAGTGTATAGAGGCAAGACAGTTTTATTGGGAGCGGAAATATGTTTGTTTATTTTAATAAATATATAAATACAAAATATGACAATCCACCATCTTAGCTAAAACATCGATTACAAACGTGTGACGTCAACCTTTTGTATATCGTTCGAAGTTTTACAGTATTTACTGGTTTTGCATCGTTTAAATGAGATTTATTCATAGATTTCATGACATCACACGAAATAATTCAAATTAGTAGATAATAAAAACAAATTTTTAATATGCAAACTGTGTGGAATATTTAAAGTATTTACAGATGTGTGATGTCATAAAGACGCCATTACTATGCTAGCGTTTTGGTATGAAAATTGAATTGTATTTTAATTTCTTGTATAAAAACCATTTTTTCAAGAAACAAAAATGAGTCCTCATGTTTATTCGTGCCAAATTCGTAATATCGGTAGCTGCTAAGATCGGAAATACAAAATTTTCAATTTATATCCATAGTTCTTTATAAAGAATCTTTATTATCGTTTGCTGTGTGAAACAATATTTAATATCTCTACATATTGAAATTTAATGATGATTTCATTGCTTAACAAACTTTAATTAATACTTTTTAACATATAATTAGTAAAATTAAATCCATTACCAGTAAGTTATGTAAGAAATTTTGCGAAATATGTAATACATATATTTCGCCTACTTTTACTGATGTTTATGGCGAATTTAGATATACAAATCGGTAATTTTCCCATACCTCATTAACCCCATAATCGTTTGTACAATACAGCACCTCCTTTGTGTACATTTACTAATTAATTTTTAACTCGTTCTAAATAAATATTTTCCTGTATTTTTAATTTTAGTGATATTATTGTATTTTAATACCATCAATTTAGATAATTAGCCTTTGTCGAAGGATATGGACAAAAATGTTTGGATATTCATTCAAAAATAAGTAGTAGTATGGAGTCTAAAACAGTCTGGAGCTACAAACTTGGAAAATACTCCAGGTCAAAGATAATATATAGAGTGTTCGTAAAGTATGAAATTAATTCATTATATCCTAAACCAAAAAATGAAACAGGTCGATTCGTACTTTTGAGAATCTGCTGGGTATTTGTGAGATTTAAACTAGTGAAGAAACTTGTATTTGGAATTAATTTGTGTATGAAAATAATGTTTTCTACGCACTGTAGACATTCCTTGTAAGTGACATTTAACAATAACATGCACGTAATGAAAATCTCATAACATACACGTGCGTTTAGTTAAGTAAACTTAAATTTCTTTGTTCAATCAAATATTAATTTACGTATTACTTTATTTGGTTTATTTACATACTTTTAATCAATTGAAAAACATAAAAGCTCTTAGCATTATTGAAATACATTTCAGATTAAAAGAGTGATGTCCCTAAATGCCGGCAACACGTTATACAATTTCAAAAAAAAAAGTTTTCGCTTTTTCTTGGTATTAATGGGTTACTTACAACTGTTGTTACGTAATATACTATTTAATATTAACTATTTCAGTTAAAACTGGTTAAATGACTAGATATTTTATTTTAAATACTGTTCTCGGTTTCATCTTCACTTTTACTCAATGAAGACAGGAATTTCAAAGCTAATTAAACATAAACATCTCAATAATTACTCACAAAGGCGTATTATACCCCCAAGGAAATAGCGGACGCGTTTTGAAGATAAACTATTGTAAAATCGTGCTAAAATTAATCATGGATTTAAAGCCATTTTCATACTTGTCACTATGAAATTTAGATGATTCCTCTCAAATTAAATTTAATAAAGTTGTATAGAATTTAATGCGGAACGGTTGCAATTTCGTGAATTAATATTACTGGCTGTTTTGTTCGTTAAAAAATGAGAAAATTTAATTTAGCTTGTTGAATCGATGTTAATAAAAAAAAAAACGCAAACAAGTTAATTTCAGCTGGAAAATAGAAAGGAATATACGGAAAATTTTATAGAAAAAACCAGCAAGTTAAATAGTAAAACATAAAAAACTAGAACGGTAGCACATGACACATTAATTCATTCGATTGGATTGTGCTCAACAGCCCAGGCACTTGAACTGAATCTTTGTTTCATTTCCCATGTTTACTTCCATTCCAGAAGCTTCGGGTCTTCTATGTAGGCCACTAGTTTGACTGGAGTGATTTTCAGTAGTTGTAATTGTTGTATTAATTCCTCTCCAAAGTTCTTCCGTCTGAATCCATGTAAGTTCTAGCAGAAGCAGAGTATGTGAGTAGGTGTTTCATCATAAAGTTCACATTTCCTGCACATAGATTCACTAACTTTGCCCATTTTGTGAAGATATTTCCTTAGGGTCACCAGGTCTTCAAAGGTCTCTTACTCAGTTTAAATAGCCAGGTTGAGAGTTTCTTGTCTACCTTGTTCAGTAAACTGCCCTTGTGTCGACCTACATTGGAATTGGTGTTCTCTATCTAGCCAGTTCCCGATTTCCTCTCTTATGTAATCTTTTGTGATTCCACAAAACGGGTCCGGACCTATGAAGTCACCCTTAGGACCTTCTAACTGCAATCCTCTCATGTACCGGCGCTCAAGTGGAATAAGGATATTCTCCAAGACCCAAACTGGGTAATCGACGATACAGTGAACATTAAAACTTTCACGAAACTAGAACAATTAACTTATTTACTTGGATGCTATCCTTTATACTACTTTTCATTCGAAAACAATATACAAAATTGATAAAAAGGATTAACCAGTTGAGCGACACTACATTTTTCGGAACCATCCCAGCGTGACACCTATGAACAAACTAAAGTGTCGTTTGTTTTTATTGGGTTTTTTAGGTTTTTTGACTTAAGAGTAGTATTTTGAAAATATTTTCACCACTTTTACAAAAAAACTTATGCAACGTCTTTATACGTCATGTCACATTAATGCCTAAAATTATCTAGGATATTCATCACATGTGACGAGACGTGTGCAGTAGACTGCGTCAAAAGAAGTTTTTTTTTTTTTTTCGATTAAACGTATGTAAAAAGTTTCTTCAGTATAAAAAAAAAATTCTCCTAAATTTTGAGCTCAATATCTCAAAAATTGAGCTGGCGCATAGGGGGGTCCCCTTTTCCGTTTAAAAAACATAGGAATTTTTTGTTTTTTTTGGTTTTAAAATATCTACATGCATAAAATGGTTAAGAATTTTTGCTTCTCACTATCTTATAGGAAATTCAATTCTCTACAAATTGCTTTCCGGGTTTTTTTTTTTAACTCAACCGCAACGAAGTTACAGGGCGCTGAATAAAAGGCAAAAAATCAATTAATGATTTAAGAATCGAAAGGGCCGGTTGCTTTAGTTGAAGAATTTAATCAGTTTAGTACTAAAGATGAAGAACAAAAACAGTTTTTATGGAAAGTTGTACAGAATCATCGCAAATTGTACCCTACGTGCAATATACAAAATTACATGAGTCAAACTAGTCAACAATAAATCAAAAAATTGTACATATAATAACTTAAATTAATTAAATGAACTAAAATTCATATAATGTTAAATTGACAGATTTTGTTGAATAATTAAGTGTTTTGAGTTAATCTATTAGTAAATTAATATAATAAATTGTTTTCGATTCTTAAATCATTAATTGATTTTTTGCCTTTTATCCAGCGCCCTGTAACTTCGTTGCGGTTGAGTTTCAAAAAAAAACCCGGAAAGCAATTTGTAGAGAATTAAATTTCCTATAAGATAGTGAGAAGCAAAAATTTTTAACAATTTTATGCATGCAGATATTTTAAAACCAAAAAAAAAAAAATTTTTCCTATGTATTTTAAACGGGAAAGGGGACCCCCCTATGCGCCAGCTCAATTTTTGAGATATTGAGCTCAAAATTTAGGAGAATTTTTTTTTTATACTGAAGAAACTTTTTACATACGTTTAATCGAAAAAAAAAAAAACTTTTTTTTGACGCGGTCTAGTGTGCAGACGTTTATTGTGTCATGAACGTTAGTGAAACAAAAACTCATAGAGCAAAATTTAAAGTTTTATTGGAAGAATACAAAAAATTCAAAAGTGAATATACCTATTGAGTATAAAAGCTCAGGTTAGACTAACTGTAAATAAATAATAAAATAAAATACTCCATCACTTTTTATAAAAAAATATAAACAAATGTCTACTTACCACTAAATTCTGCAGCTGTTAACAACTATAAACAAATCGATGCCAGCTTTGCAAAAAGTCAATATACCCATACACTAGGTGATACGACACATAGTAGATATATGATCTGTGTACGACACTAAACTATTATTGCTATGCTGAGCCATGGATGTCTAGACGTCGGGAAACGTCGTGATCGTTTCGGCACTGACCGTTTAACATTTTGGCGGTTTATTTTTCAAATGTCATAGAATGACACTAGAATAATCTGCTGTTGACGAGACGTGACACTAGAATGTTGTGTATATGTATTTTAAGTCTAGAACCCAACGTCGTTGTGTCGATGCTGGACATTATAGTAGAGACGTGTATCAACGTCGTGTCACCTTATATCATTAAAAAATGGACGCTAATGAACGTTTTGCCGCTCAACTGGTTAATAAAAAAATTACTAGCTTCCAATAGGTTATTGTTTTGATAAATTTTAATATTTCAACCGTGGCAGCCACGATATAGATGCAGTTATTGTTTCTAGCAACAATTGTCAATTTACGATAAACAAACAGAATTTTTGTAGAAAAGGTAATATATGTACAGTCAGGAACACAGAACTAACTGGACAACAATCAATACATGCAGTGATTATAATTGTGTAAGACACCGAAACATGGAAATATCATTGCATGGGACATTGAAAGCACATTAAATGTTTAGTACCAACACCAAAACGGCACTTACTTTTCGCTGGTTTGTCATTAACCTTACTACGTAGTGACATTGTAGATTCTAGTGTTGAATTTGGAATATTTCAATACGAACTCTTGTGTTTTGTGTTTAGTATGCTAAAAATAAATTATAAAAATTAGTATAATACCTAAACTGAATTCAAATCTGCCATAAGTGTTCGGACATCCTTATAATGTGGTTTAGCATGAAATCATTTTATGTATGTTTATAATTCAGATCTTTTTGCGGGCATTAAACGAAATTAGAATCCAAAATAGGTTTAGAAAACATGCATTTTGTGTTGTTCTTTACATTTGGAACTTTCACTCGCTTTCATTAAAAAGAAAAAACAGACTTTACTGTTATGGTAATTGTAATTTCCAGCTACGGACTTGTATATAAATAGCTAATTTGAAATTCAACTGAAAAGGTACAGTCATCAAATTTGCATTTAAAAAGAAATTTCAATGCGGAAAATTATCAGAATGTTTGAGGATCCATTTCGCTCAGGTTTCTCGGCTGGAGTTTTTTGTGGTCATTTAAAGACGCGGAAATTTTCATTCTCCACTACTAACAAAAAAATTCAATAAACTGATCAGTTTTTACGTTGATTTAATATTCTTTATACAGATTGCGAAAATTACATCGGAACCCTCGGATTACACAAGTACGACAAGGATATATGAAAGAGAGAGAAAGAATAATTGTGCGCGGTCATCACTTTGTTTCATCTTAGGGGTGTATACTCATTTCCCGAGACTGTACAAATTAATCTGCGCTTCTGGCAACAGCGGTTAAAATAGGTGGGAATGAGCATTCGGCCAGTCTCGGGAAATAAGTATACACCCCTAAGGTGAAACGAAGTACACGCCTTAATGACCGCGCATAATTATTCTTTCTCTCTCTTTCAGCTGTTTTTCTGTCGTACTTGTGTAATCCGAGGGTTCCGATGTAATTTTCGCAATCTGTATGCTTACAGATATTGTTGATGTTTATACGAGGATTGTATTTTATATTTTAACATTTAAACATGTTTTTCAAAGTATTCTCCACGAAGAGAAATGGACTGATTGTATGGAGGATGGTCCAACAAAAGTTTAGCGAGCTGTGTTAGTTTTTCGAAACTCGGCAAACAAATTGAGAAGTACCAATCAGCAATTCTTTGATCTTACAGAGGAATTGCCGCTACATTTCCTACTTTTACCACTACTTTTATAGGGGATCCTGAAAAGATTGGTAATAAATTATACCGTAGATTCAAAATTTTATATAAATATCTTTAAGGATTTATTGGATATTGGATATTCAATTTAGAGGTATCGGTTAATTCAATACTTTTTTACAACCCTATACAAAAAGTCGTCATTTTGTAATGGAATACTTTCAGCGAAAACGTGATTTCCGTCACCAGTGAGGGAAAGTGTCATAGCGTTAACTTTCGTCTCTAGTGACGAAAGTTAAATATATATTTTCAACTATTTGCCGCCCTCGTATATAATGTATTGACGACTTTTGCTTATTAATAAACAATATACTATTACATGCTTACGTCCTTATTTTATTTTTGTCTATTTTGTTATATTTCCTGTATAAAGTTTAATATTATTACAGTCTGATGGTAAACTTCACAATAATTATAACTCAAAACATGTGTAGTATGAACATTTTAATCTGTAAAGAAGCCGACGCTTTCGGTTAAGCCTCGGTAAAGCTGTGAATACAATAAATCTAATACAAAAGCTTTATCTATTTGTTTGCATACAATACAATAGAGTTTAATTTGCATATAATTCACCCTAAATATTACAATCTTTATAGTGTGAATCTTTAAAAGTGTTAAAGATTAGGAAAAATCCAATTTATGGTCAACAGTTGTAAATAGTTTTATTTTTTGTTTCGTTTCTGGGTAATAAAGGTAAACATCCAATAAACACTACCCTTATTACTATTTCTGGTGGGGGTTAAACAATTTTATATTTCCAGAAGCGTATTTAAACAGACACTTTTCTACATAACATCTCATTGATAATTGTTTGATTATAAATATTCGTATTTTAAAAAAGGTTAAATTAAAAGTGAGCTTACGTAGCACTTCTGGGTAAGTCATTTCAATTATATTTATTGTAATTTGTGATCTTTCTTTTCGATAACTTATAGGTATGTTTTTATTCTGAAATAAAACATTATCTTCTATAATCTGTTCTACATTTCAGCGTCTTTGTCTTAAAACGATTTAGGTCTGTGAAATTAACCAATTTGTAAGACGTGTCCAACTGAATTTATACATTTTATACCTCTCTCGAAAACAGTCTTTTATTTTTGGCGACACCTTTTCAGTGAGCGTTTTTTTTACAGATAAAAAGCCACTTGATGCTAAATCAGTCAAAATTACCATTATTATAGACTCTATGAGCCGCACTTTTTGAAAATTTCAAAATTTGGACAAATATCCTTTGCTTCTCTTCAACTTCTTCCTCTTTTATCCAGAAATTCTTACCTTATCCCAAGTTTTTCTTGGTCTGCCCCCTTTTTTAATTTTTTTCAATTTTTGCTTTCCATATTCTCTCTACTGGTCTTCCTTCACCCAGCCGTTGTAAATGTCCCCACCATCTGCTTCCTGTGTTCCGTTTTCGTCTACTATTGTTCCAAGGTACTAAAAATGTTTAACTTGCTCTATTTTCTCTATTTTGTCTGTATCTATTCTTACATTTATTTCCTCTTTGTCGTCTCCAATGACCATAACTTTTGTTTATTTTCATTCCCATGTCTACCATTGCTGCATTCCACACATTTATGTAGATCATTCCCATTTTTTGCTATTAATATAACATCGTCTGCAAATACTCCTTCACTGATGTCTACCCTACACAATTGCAAATGTCCCACACATACTTTTTTACTTAGTTTTGAAGAAATGATAAAAATAGTAATTTATTTTTATGGCTTATGTTGGGACTTTACAACAATTCAAAAAGTATTAAAATAATTTCAAGATACATATAAGAAAAATGGGGACACGAAGAAGCATTTGCAAACTTTAACAAGCATCTTAACTTAATTTCCGCGCGAAATTTTCAACCCTATCTCCACATTCTCAGAGAGAAACTCGTAATGTAATTTTCGAAAAAGTCATCCATCCGCTAGAAAGATTATTTCCATTATAAGTCTCTTAATCGACTTACCCTTCTTGTATACAAATAAGATGTTTAATAGTGGAACTTTGCAAGATGTTCATTATACAAACCGGTTTTATATACCAAATTTATAAAGATTTATACAGATGTGTTGATAATTTTAAACGTAAATGTTTCAATGATCATAAGTATTCAGAAAATTATGAAAAATGCTAAATATTTAGTAATGCTCGAGCAAAATTAGTCGAAGGTTCTTTGGTTCATAGTCTCCCACATTTGGCACTGTCCTTCGATCTCACGAGCTCAATCCCTTGGAATCACGCTAAAAAGTTTCTTGTACTGCCTTGAACCACCAGAACAGCTAGAATATCTTTTTCCGTGAATTTTAATACACCTTGTACATTGTTTATTCCAAAATTTAAGTCCTAACACACGTTTTCACTTTCAAACTTCATATAAATTCGATTTTTAATCGGATTTGCTTGTCTATTGTTCGAATAATTGTAACCACTTATGTAAAACAAGTTTCTTCCATTTATTTTATAAGTCTAAATGACAGTTCGAGGTTACTTCTAACTATATTTTTTATTATAATCTAAAATTAATTATACTTTTAAATATTAATGTATTCAATATTTTATAAAGTGCAGTCGAAATTAGAATATTTTTATTATTTAAACGTTTACTGCAACAACAAGTTCAGTTTCATCCACGCCTTCAAGAGGTAGGTTGGTCAATTCAAATTTTCCATTTCCTATTGAAAGCAATCTCTTAAAAACACTTGCTTGAATTGAATTGTATAAGATTGTTAAAGATATTGAAGATATTTGATAAAACAAAAAATAAAACTCAGCAGATTAAAATTTGGTTCCAAAAACAGGTCTGAAAGATCTAATAAAGTTGATAAAATAAAAGTAAGTTGCTAAAAATTAAGAAGAATTAATATAAACTAAAAAGCGGGAGGGGAAAACGAAAACCAGTACATAGAAAAGGTTTGATGACAAGGACAAGGAATCTCGAAGAAAAGGACTGACAGACCAGAACATGGAAAAAAAGTATGAATACAAGAAATCTCAAAGAAAACGACTGACAGCCCAGGATATGGAAAAAAGTATGATTACAAGAAATCTCAAATGAAAGTACTAAAAGGATTTATATAGATACAGCTTATGTCATTAATTGGTTAATTTTTACCAATCTCATGTTTCAAGGTTTCTGTTAAACTAACGATATTAAAAACATTTTTTACGGTAATAAGCAAGGGATTTCCATTCATAAGCGTAAAATCTGTATTATAATTTTGTTAATTTGTTTTTAAGTTGGGTTATAATTTGAACATTCCTTTACAGATCCAAGAGGCGGGTCTATTCAGCTCGGCAGTATTCCAAGTGTTTCGGCAGGTAAGTCACTTTTTGTATGTCAATTTCATTAAATTATTCCGTCTTTGTAAATAATATTTCGTGTACATCCTTTGCTGCCAAATAACCGCACCTATATTAATATTCTAATATACCACGGTATCCCTTTTAAATATTGAGCTTTGCAATAGTCATCGATCAATTTTCGAGTAATGGAAGCATCATGGGAAATTCTGCCAAATTAATCGGAAATGAGATAAGATATTTGAATACAATAATCGGCAGGACCGTGTTAAGTTTTGTTTTAGATTTTTTTTTATCGAATATATAAAATATATTTGTGAATTTGGAATTGTTGAAAAACTGTTTTAAACCTAAAACATTGCAATAGCTTTATAATAATAGGTTGACCGTTGGTTTCCATACCGTTGCCCTTCTTTTGCAACGGCATGCATTTGCCTAGTGAGTTCTTTCGAAGGTACCTAGCTAAATACCGGGTGTCCCAGAAGTTTCTGACCCATTTTAACTGTAAAAATCTTGGAACATTTCTTTTTTTATAAAGTTTTTTCAGTATAAATGTTTAATTAGTGAAATCTTATATAGGGTGTTTTTAAGAAAATGGTATTTTTAAATGAAAATATCGTCTATTTTTTTAATTAAACACCCTATATATTTTTATTCTATCTGAAAGCTGAACTCTTCCCCTTTCTGGAAATGTATAATTTGTTGAAGTTTAGATGAAAAATGGGTAATGAGATATTGTTTGTATAGAGGAGGTATATTATTGGCACGATGGCGCTAAAAAGAATTTCCTATAAAAATGTATTACACAAGTTCAAATGAGGGAATAAAAAACGTCGTATGTGTCTCTGAATGCTGGCGTTTGTAAGAGTAACGGTTGAAACAGCACTAAGAATCCTATCCTAACAAAAATATAATTTGTTAATTTTGGTTCTTACTAGTTTAGTTATTCCATTGTATTTGCCGCTCATTAGCTGTATATTAATGAAACGATGACTAAAATTTTGATGTCAACCCACCAAAACCAAGCCTATGAGTCAATATGGAAACACAGACTACCTTGAGATTCCTTTACGAAGCGAGAATCTAAAAATTTGGTTTTATTTTGGTGTCAGTAAATTTAATAATCTAAAATTTATATAATTATATGAAATATGGCGTCAATTTTAAAAGATACTTGGGGCTTTTCCCAATCTTTAGGAGTGTCCTGACCCGTATATTGATATCCCAGACTCTTCTATTGCTTTTGAGCCGTCTTTAAACTATAGTAAATGTCAATATTCCTGTCAATAAGGTTGGTAATTGTGATCCCCTTCCTCCCATACTGTGGCATGACCCAGGATTTCCGATTTCTAAAAGTCGAAGAGGTGGTTTTTTAATGATTCCATCTCTTAGTGCCATTAGACAGTATTTATCAACAGTAAAAACACAAGAGCTTTTTTTTTATCGGATAAATTTCTCTTTGCAACAAAACAGTTTTGCCAATCACTAATTTTACGAGAAAAACTGACATGATAAAATCGCGACACCGAAGGTGGAGCGATTTTATCTAATGTCAGTTTTTCGAGCAAATTTAGTGATTGGCAAAACTTTGAGTTAAAGAGAAATTTATCTGATAAAAGAAAAGCTCGAGTGTTTTTTGGCAAGATAAATTAACGACAGAATATATGGATGAACAACAACAATAATTATCTTTATTAATACAACAAAGTTAAATAATTACTACACCGATTCAAAATAAAAGCACTATATGTTTAAAATTCAAAAATCTGACAGACTAATTGACAGTTTTTGCAGTTTTGCCAACACTTAATTGCTGTGAAACTATAAGTAACCAAACTTGCGACTCATTGTCATTGTGTAAAAGTGACGTCCGCTTACTAGATATTGAGGAAGAGAAGTTTTTATCCGATAAAAAAGGATGCACCTTTTTTATCGATGTCAAAGTGACAATAACATTTCCAGGTATATGACATTTTAACATTGGAGTTTATTTATCAAAAAGTAAACATTTTAATCAACAAAAATGCAGAGCGAATTTTGGAGAGGAATTCATCACCAGTAGAGTGACAATTTTTGCTGGTCTAGACATACCAGAGGAATAAAACCCCATCACGACTTAGAACTTGGAATATTATTTACTAAACTAAAACAACAAACGATGATAGCAAACAAAAACTTCGAGAAATATAATATGATTTTAGTTTTCCGTTAGCGAGCACACACGCTCATACCGATAAATAGGTAAACATTGACGAACGCAAATAGAGTTTCCGACGTCGGTAAATACATATCCATGAAGAAGTGGTTAATATTTTTGTCGTCGCTTGAAATATCGAATACAATAGACAAGGTCATTAGCGTTGGCTGAATATTGATATGGAGATATGGTAACGGTTTGAGTATTACTCACACGATTTTATTTTTTCAAAGTTTTAATATTTCCACTTTCAGCATTTGCGAACATGAAAAAGTTGCGTCATTTTATATTGATCATATTTAAATAATATAATGATCTAATAAAATTTTTATTCATGGGAAACTTCGTGATTCTAGGAATAAGGTTTTATATTCTACAGGAAGTGTAATTGTAATGAAAAAGGGTTGTATGGAAATTGATATAATATTAATATTGGTAAAATTTCTTATAATACATGTTGTCGTGAAATTCCTGCAAACTACAGATAACCAGCTGGGATTTTATGTCCATCTAACCTAATTTATCTTCATCCAAAAGTTCCTACCAAGGAAGCTAGCGCAGTTTGAAGATGCTATACAGTGTTATCTTCAAATGGTGGTAGCTCCCTTAAAAGGAATTTCATTACTTTATTATTTTATTAGATGTCACATACGTTATTTGCTAGAGTTTCTGGAAACCCTGTATTCCCAAAACTTCTTGTTAGCAATTTCGTAATTTAAAAAAAAATCCACTTTTTTTTTGCTCAACATTTTCGGAGATACTTTCTTGAATAACTTTTGAAATATTTATTTTAAGAACATTAAAAAAATATACTTAAAACCCTCGCAACAAGTTCTTCCATTTGATCTGTCTCTCTGTACAGTTTGCGAAACTTTTATTTTATTTTCTAAAGTGACCGCCACTGGTACTTATACGAATAAAATCGGCTATGTTTCCTCACCCCTTACTGACGCTGCACGGCCACACTGTACTTCCATCACATATAATGGATATTTTATTAAAACATTGCCGGAAAGAAAGAATATTTATTTTTCAACAAGTTTTACCACTACAGTACATTATTTATAACTATTCCAGAAACTTTCGACTACTCCGGATCTGTTTGATCCTTAATCATCCTCGAAGCTTACAGATAATCGTGAGATTCTGCATACGATAGTACTACATACGTGCAAGTACTTCTCGATACGTGACGTGTTTTTGGAAAAGTCTGTGTCGAACTTCAGGCGCATATATTTAATTTCAGCAAACAACCATTTAAGTCAGTCTCTAGTTTCGTACACACTTGATTGTTTATAACAATTATATTTAGTGATAAAATTGAAATAGTTTGTTTGTTTTATGCGGTTGTGTTTAAAGTGAAAATTTAATTTATTTAAGGTAAATTATAACAATAAGAATTTGAAATTAAAATATTTGGAAACATTTAATAAAATGAATTTTTCAAATTGGATACGTTGGATATAGATATTTTTTTTTAATTAGAGAATAATTAGTATTTGTTAGAATTTTCCGATAGATGTCTCTTTAAAACCCAAATCGCATTTAGCTTGTTTGTAACTGAATAATGTAAATTAATCTTAGTGATTAAAATATTTTACGTAAATTTGTTAATAGTAGTAAGTAGAATTCTCAAGGATTTGTTAATAAAATTCAAGGTATTTCCCGAAAACAGAAAATAATACTAATAATAATAATATTCATTTAACTATTAAGAGTTAATATTTCTGGAGATATAGTCTGCAAATACCTAATTTTTTATACAGTTAGAGTTAACTATGTAGGTAGGTACTTATAAAGTTTTGATAAGTTAATATTGATGTTGGCTTGTTTCTATGTTATGATTTTCAAGTGAGTTGTTGAAGTTTGGTAATTATAATGCCCTATCACCAATTATCGAATAGACCAAATATGACCAAAATATGACTACTCATTAATTTTTAGTTCCATATAATAGCGTAGTCAAAGTACACAAAATATCCGTAAAATGCCGCAAAAAAACACGAAAAACTTGAAAATTCAAAATTGAGTATTTAAAAGGGTTGTGATTAACATGAGAAAAACTTTACGATGCTAGGCATGCGATTTTCCGGAAAATCGTCGAGTGAAAATTTTTGTTTTTGTTTTTTCACTCTAATTGTTTAAATAATGAAAACACAGAAAAATTCAAATAAAAAATTGTAGCTAATACATTTATCTACAAAACTTGTCTGAGCATTTTTTTTGTATCTGCACTAGTTTTTAAAATATATACGAAATTTCCATAGTAATATTTTTGAACATCATCAATTTTCATGCTTTTAATTTCACGAACAGTGACACTTAGAAAAGAAAATGTTCACATAAAATGTGTTCGAAAATAGCGTTATTTGTGCTCCGTTCTTTTTCTTACCTGAGCCATAGGTGTATTCTTTTGTATCGCGGTCACTTCTAAATAGGTTCATTATAAAGTTCACAAATTTTTAGATAATATCATAAACGGTATAAAAAGTTATAGGTTTGCTGACAGACCTCTGATTTAAGTATTTATTTTAAATAATTGTCTATTATTTAAAAAAATTGATATTTATAGAAAAACTGTATAGTAGTTTCGAAAGTAGATGCTTCAAAGTGTTTAGTAGTAAAATTTAATTGAATTATATTAATTTCGAAAAAAGATATAATTGAATGAAGTCTAAAAAAAACAAGTAAAATTAAGCATGCAAAAAAATGTTTAAGAAGCATTCATTTAAAATTCTAAATATTGATTTAATTGCTTTTATAATAATAATGTTTTATGCTCATTTGCAATGCTAAATCCAAAAGGAATTTTCGCTGGGATAAGTAGATATTAATTAAATAGGAATTATAATAAACTGATATTACAGTCAGAAAATCTACTTTTTCAAATTTGAAAGTGTTTCTATCTAAAAGTTGAGATCTTTCTTCACATTTTACATGAGTTTATTTATATTTTCAGAATGTTATAAGCCCAAAATTATTAACTTTTAAGTCGAGCGGTTAATAAATTTGTCTCACAAGCCGTTTGCGCGTAACCACGAATTGAATACCACTGAAATTAATTTTATCTCGTAAACGTTTTAATTTACAGAAAAACTTTTTAGACAAAATTTGTAGATAAATGCATCAGCTACAAATTTTGATTTGGAAGTTTTTCTGTATATTTATTATTTAAACAATTAGAGCGTAAAAACAAAAATTTTCACTCGACGATTTTCCGGAAATTTCATGCCTAACATCGTAAAGTTTTTCTCATGCTGAACACAACCCTTTAAAATATTGAATTTTCAAGTTTTTTGTATTTTTTGTGAGGTTTTATGTGTACTTTGTAGGCATAAGGAGTTAAACTAAATTTGTTTGTTGTAAATCTTATCTAGAAAAAACAATTCAGGACGTTAGTTATGGTATGAAAGCTCAAGCTAACCGTGCATATAAAAAAGGAAAAATACAAAAAAAGTCATAAAAAAATTATCGTAAAATTTATGTGTCATTTAAATTATTTTATGTGGCACTATAACTATAATTAGTACATACGTTTTGTTTGTTAATAGTGTTGTAAATAAATTATTTTTTGTTTACGTGAAAAAATATTAGTTTATATGTATTTAAATCACAATAGCGTGTTACAAATATGTATAGTTGTGAGTAAAATTAATTTACACAGTTTCACAATTTGTGCAGAGCCGGTTTCAGACAAATTTTTCATTATTGCAAGATCCCAACGCACTAGCGATTTATGTACTCCCTTTTTCCGATGAATAGCAGTTTTACCGATAACTATAATAATGGGTTTTCTTGAAACTTTTGTCAATTATGTATTCTTTCAGCAGCTCCATGCTTTGACCCATTTTTTCAGTTGACTGTACATATTTTGTATCATTTTTTCCGTTTATAGCGACTAGAACATACCAAATTTCTTTCTTACTAATGTCTCAAATCCCTACCCTCCACTTTCAGAGATTTAGAAACCTTTGGTAAAAAATTTTAACAATAAAATATTCATGTTTTATCCATACAACAATCAAACAACTTATTATATTCACTGCGACATGGAATCAAGCAGATTAAATAAATAAACTATGACATTGTTTATGTTGGCATAGGATAATGTTTACTCTTCTAGTATCTGTATCTGTAGAGTAGGGAGGGTGAGTGTAGGCTCACAGCACTTAGGCCACATGTGACCCATTGTGCATCCTCCCGAGGAGTTGTCTTCCTAGGTCATTGTCCATCCTGTCCTTCTCAGGAAGGTGGACAGGTCACTAGGAGACATCTCCTTTATATCGGCAGGTGTAGGCCAAGACTCACCGAACACACACTCTCTTATTGACGATAACTCCGGACACTCGCATAAGACATGCCTGACAGTTTCATCTTCCTGTTCACACATCCTGCATAGAGGTGTGTCCACTAGCCCCATAGTATGGAGGTGTTTCCCTAGTTGACAGTGACCAGTCAGAAATTCTACTGTTAAACGTAGGTTTCTCCTGGTCATCGCCAAATATTTCTTCGGCTCCAGCTTCCCAGGGTCGCCCAGGGTGATCCTGGCAAGATTGCATCCTTTGATTCCATCCCATCTCTTAAGGGATTGAGTATGGGTGTAGCGTTTGGCTAGTTCCGCAATTGTCGAAGTCGTTAGGCCGTAGGTGTCACTGGGTCCTAGAATTTTTAGTCCAGCGGCTTCCCTGGCTAAAGAATCAGCAATGCGATTTCCTTTACTCCTGTCGTGCCCTTTAACCCACCTCAGGATAATATTGTTATCTGCCGAGGCGTCAGCTAAATCTTGGTGGCACTCTAGTACTAGCCTCGATATAACACGTTGTACTCTTCTAGTATATTCATTGTTGGGAGCCTATAACAATAGGCCGTATTTATAAAAATTAAGCATTTACTTTCAAGTAAAAGGTAGAAGCAAATGGTAGAAGTAAAAGGTTCTGCTCTAATTCGTATTCATAATCTCTACCTTTTCCTTGCAAGGAAATGCTTCTGATAAATAAAGTAAGAGGTAAGCAGCCAGTTGAAGGCTATCTGATATTCCTCGTGGGGGTTGGGGTAGGGAGTCAATTGACACTGTATTATACCATACCCACTGTCTCCTAGTAGGATAGTCTCCCTTGTCCTTTTTATGACTTCACACACTGCCGAATTCTTCCATATACGAGAATCATGAACTGATCCTGGCCAACTTGCATCTATACTAGTTATGACACAATAATTCTGGTCGCATGTAGCCTGCTAAAACCTTTTCGATTTACATATTCGTCTCCAAATTGGACTGGTTTTTCAATACGAATATGCGTGCAGTCAATAGCCCCAACTGTGTGTTAGTTTTAGTCAATAAAACAAAATCTCAATCACAGCAACATGTAAGAACACAATATCAGAACATAATAGAAATGAACTAAACCCACCCTGGGACGTTAACAGTCCATGTGGACTAATAATTCAAGTACATTTTTCACAGACCAGTGTATTGAAATGCAAACAGATTGATAGAAAATCCCTTGCGATTATTTTATATGCTGAAAATTTATTCTGAAAATATTTTTTCTGGCAATAAATAATATAATACCAGAAATTTTTTCACCTACCATTAGAATATTTATTTATGCGATCTTTAGATTTGTATGCTTTGGCGTAGATTCCCATTTTTATGTCATTTTTCAAATTAATTTCGTTTATAACGAGTTTAGTAGTTTGTAGAATCTAAAGTTAGATTCGGTCTGATTGTGTGTATTAGAAATATCTGTCTTTAAAGTTTACGGAGAAAATTCAAAATTAGATCGTATAGACAATTGACCTGACAGTAGAAAAATAATCTAATTGCTTCAGATTTTCGATAATTTATTTTTGCAATACATTAGAGCAGAGGCTCCCAAACTTTTTTGTGTCGGAGACCCCTTGTCATGTTTTTCGGTTTTTGGTAGACCCCCTACTTACCTGAAAGTGATTTCTTTCGAATTTTCCATCTGTAGTGAAGTTTAATGTTAAAAACTTGAAGTAAAAACACATGTCAAGTTTTATACATTTAATAATTAATTATCTGTTAAATAAAATAAACGTAACATAAAATAAACTGAGCAATAATTAAATGTCTTTAGCGAGAAGGATGAAAAATTATTTTTTTACTTCATAGGTACGTTTATAAATAATGTATATTTCTTCATATTATAAGATAGTATAATGTTAGTAAATAGACCCCCATTTTCATTTCATGATCCCCTAAATATTTTCTAGCTGACGTAGACCCCTTGTAGGTTGTCATAGACCACTGGGGGTTGATATAGACCACTTTGGGAAACACTGCTTTACAGTAATCAAAAACTTTTATTTTTCTGATGACTGAGAAACTGTTTGCCACTACATTCCGTATCCAAAATAAAATTGTAAGATCTATCCACTAACTTTATAAAAAATAGTTAACAATATTTTATCTATTTTATTGATGCATATTTGGTCCTAACCATTAACTTACGTCCCAATAGTTACGAATTATCCTGTATTTACATACCAGACTATTGGATGTAAAGTATATAATATCAATAAATATAAACAACTCACGTATATCAGCAAGTACGAAACAAGAAACCTGTAGAAGGTCGTCCTCTCCAGCGTTTGTCAGTTTGTTTAATAAAAATTTTGATTATAAACGACCTCGCCTCTGAGGTATTTAATCGTTTTTATCCAAAAAATTGATATAATGGTATTCGATATATTATAGACAAAGATAATTTAACAATATTTTGTGAAATTTTTCAAGTCTGGACCTCTAAGATTGTTTCATAGCAATTGTCTTAATTAATTTAATTATTTAATACGTCTTATCCAACGTCTTCATCGGAAACACTAGAAAACCCAGAAAAAAAATAAAATAATGTCTGGAGGACTAGATATTTCTACACCTTTGTCGACGCCAATCAACAAAAATGTATTTAAACTATTTCCATATATCGTATTAATCAATATATAACTTCTAGCGCGTAGAAACGATACAATTTTATGCAAAACCATCATCAAAAATATTAAAATGTGATTCCTAGAACGTTTTATATAAAAATAAACAATGAAAATGAAAAAAAAATCTTCAAAACTGTCAATAAATTCGACCGCGGTAGTTCTCTTACTTCCATTGGCCTCTTCCCACTACTCTAAATTTGATATATTCTTTAAGAATACTGTGGTACTCCAATATTTCTGGTCATACATCGTTTTTGACCGACAAATCTTTTTTCACAACAGACACAATTAAAGAAAACCTTGTGGACTATAATTGAGCTGTTTTGATGCAAATAGGAAGATAATCGTCCGGTTAAACCGGAAGCCTTAACCCTATTTCAGTGAGTTCGTTCAGCAGATCGGAAAGCAGTAGAGACAACGGAAGAGGGGAAAGTACCACAGCATTAAGACAACAACCTCTGCCTGATTTCCTCATCTTCAGTGAGTTAGAGGTCTTTACTATATCTGATAACGTAATCACAATTCTGTTGTTAATAATTATTGGTAGATACTCCTCGTCTTTCTGTTCTTGTCACTATTTTTTTACTAATAGTGCATCAAACAGTTTTTTTACAAACCTTTATCTACTGTCTGTACACGAATTTTGTTCAAATAAAAAGTTTTCTATCTGATTGGAACGAAATCCTTAATTCTCCACCTCCCAAAATAAACAATAAAAATGCTAATGATTCAATTACTCATCGGTAAAAAACTTCTTACGAATTCAACGAAGTGATTTTCTTTCTCCTTTTTTTTTGGTTGCCCTTGCGTCTTGTTTCAATATGATTTTTGCTTGTTGCTGGGTGTTCTTTCGGGCGCTGTGAATACTAATCGCAATATTTCCTTATAAAATACATTCTCTCCTTTTTAGAACGGTAAGTCACTCGGCGAACTTATTCAAGATGGAATATTTATTTAAGCGGCTTAAGTAATATTAAGGAGATATTTATACTGTTTTTATAATTTTAGAATCAAAAATAGAAGCTGAGTAATAAGATGTCAATTTTCAAAGACAAAACTAATAAAAATATTGACCCAATTTGCATGAACAATCCGACAGCCAGGTTCTGCTTAAAGCTGTCAGTAATCTAACAACTATTTAAAAAAACTGTAAAGAATCCGTCAACAGGCTGGCAAGAGGCAACAAAGTGTCTCTAATATGGGTTCCGGCACATGAGGGGATTGCAGTTAATGATATGGCTGATCAGTTAGCTAAAGAAGGCTCAAAAGGAGACTTCATAGGTCTGGAACAGTTTTGTGGAATAACAAAAGATTGCATAAGAGGGGACCACTAACTCAAATGGAGGTCGACACAAGGGCACCTCTATGCAAAGAGTTTACTCAACAAAGTAGACAAGGAACTCTCAACCAGGCTATTGAAACTGAGTAAGAGACATTTGAAGATAGTTACCGACCTGGTGACTGGACACTGCACCCTAAGGAAACATCTGCACAAAATGAATTGAACTGAGCTATTGCCTAAGCTTCTGGAACGGATGGTATATACTTCTAGGTAAACACATCTAGTTCTAGTACGTTGCAAACCTTTCAGAGAATATCTGGCAGCTGTATACATTCCAATGGCTTGGCTTGTTCCCATAGCAGGACATAATCATTCCCAGGTGCACAAGTTGTTTATGCCAATAACTGTAACTTTCATGTTAAAGATAATGGAGAAATTCACTTATTGAGGCCACCACATTATAATCAACATACCTATCAACACAGGGAAACAGCCTTACAGCAGCTGGTGACGGAAAGTAGACGGCACTAGGTACATGTCCGTGAATAAAAAGCATAGGAAAGCAATGATAAATTTATTTGTACATCCTGTTTTGTGGTCGCTTTTATTACAGATTTACGTAAATTTGATTGTCCAAGTTTTCCGTCTGTAGGCTATAAAGAAAAATTTGTAATAATGTGTAAAGCACAGTCCTCTAGAATATGATATTAAAAAAATAAAATAAACGAATTGTTCAGGTTTATATGTGGTAAAAGAAATATCCTGCACATGTTAAATATAATAAAAGAAAAAAACACCAATAAAAATAAGAATTTTTGCACCCTATATTAACACGTTGTCGGGATAATGGTCTCATAGTTACATTTTTATAACGCTCTCGTACATTTATGTATAAGAATTTACGACGGAATAAAGTCTTGATACGCGATAATTTATTATTAAGATACCGAGAGGTGGGATTTGGTAATGATGTGAAAACGAAACAGAAAAAAAAAGAAAAAAGCAGTTTGACATTAGCTTCCGCAAAATCGGATGATCTTTACACTGAAAGTATTAGTTGTGAGGGTTTTAAAGAACACTTAAAAAAAGTGTATTATCATAAAAATTGTATGGTAATATTATGTATTTATAGGTACAGGAATTGGTATAAAATAATTGGGAAAATGGCATACACTATTTAAAAGTAGATCTCCAACAGTATATGATTTTTAGGGTTGCGGAAATTCGAATTAAAAAAAATCTAATGCAAAGAACACTCAGAAACTGATCTTGACGTTAAGTATTTGAAGGATCTTTAACGCTGATATTTGAAGATTTTAACATGCTTCACATTTATGGTCAATAACACTCAACAAAAAAAACATTTAAGACTCTTACTAGGGTTTTCCTGAGACGGCTCAGAAGTTTGAACAATTTGTGTTGCCACCGGAAATGTTAAACTTCTTATAACTTCAGTAGTTTATTTGAGAGTTTGGGGAAAGTTTTAAACTGTGATTCGATATAGTTATTTGTATTTTTTTAAGACATTTTAATTTATTTTATTTACAAACGGCATATGTATTTTTATAAATCCATACTTAAATTTCGTTTATTAATCATCTCTCTCATGTCATTTAAGAAACAATGTAGAACGTATGTTGTCAGAACCTTGGAAACATTTAAAAACATTCTTACTTAATACTTCGAAACAAACTGTGATAAAAAGTAAAAACGACCAGCATCTTACAGGACTAAATAATACTCATTATTACTGTCCTATGATCTTTTAGGTACTTTGGGACATGTTAAAATGGTTTTTTTCTAATCGCTCCAGATCTCTATGAATGAATTTATACATCTTTTTTACCTAAAATCCAAATATTTCAAGTTTATAATGAGACATTCTGACAATCTGTATAAAAGCTATTTGAGAGGATGATTTTCTTAAGCGTTCATTAACACAACGATCACCTGTTTGATGTTATAAATAGGAGCTTTGAATCTGATCTTGTCCCACTAACGAAACTGTTTGAGTAGGAATGGAGAGGAAGTTCGCCAATGTTGATCGATAATTTAGTAACACTCCTACGTATTTTGTGGTCGGTCGTTGGTGAAATATAATAGTTGATTTTTTTTTCGCTATTTTCGTGATAGTTTTAGTTTCTAGACAGTTTTTTTTTTGTGGATATATTTATTTGTTCAATTTTGGAGAAAATCAGTCAAAAGGTAAATACTTTTTATTGAATTTATTTAATTTTTAATGAACAAAGTTGTAAATTAATTATATTTAAAAGGCAGGATTTTTAAAATAATTTCGCTAAAATTATTTTAAGATACGTTTACTACGACTTTAATTATTTTATTTAGGGAATTTTATTCTGCGAGGGATGATAATTTTAATAACCATGAAAAAATACTGCACAAAAATTATATAAAATCCATATTTGAGAAAAAAGTTGATTTTCCTTTACCATTTTTTGATATTTTCAAAAACAAACGTTTTACAGCAAATTAGAAAAAATTAACATTTTTTGTTTCCCTAGTATAACTCTGAAAATAACACACATTTCAAACATGTTCTGGTACCATTTTATTAACCCCCTAAAAAGATAACTTTACTCAACCTATTAACCCATTTAAATTTTTTATAAAAATATTATATTTAAAAAATAACCATGTGTATCATATTTTCTTTGCAAAAATAAACATAATATATAGAACAAACTTGACATTGACATATTTATCTAAAAATAGATATTGCTTTCGTTCCACTCATAGTTATACAAATCATCTTATATTTAGCTTAATTATTGTTTTATTCAAATCACCAGCTAGATTTTTCTAGCGGACATTAATTTCTAAGCATAAAAAGGATTTTTAGAAAATGTATTTATATAATATATATTTTCTCGTTTCTTTTTTATATATTACTCTATAATTATGTAATATGTAACAAAAATTCTTTTTTAATGCCAAATCATTAATAAATCTCGTTCTTATCAATTTTATTTAATTTTAAAGTCTGTTCATTCTATATAGTGAAGTAACTCAAACGGATTATTCAAATGTAGCCATAAACTAACAATGAAATTTTATTCACGGATGTAAGCGTTTCATCTTCCATTTTTTCTCCAAATGCCTCCATGTTTATCCTCTAATTTTTATTCCATTTATTATTTATTCTGTCCACCAAACAACATGTTTATCATAATTGTTTTTTTACTAGTTCCACCTAATATTTATTTAGCTGAAAACTTAAATATCTGTATCTGTAGAGTAGGGGGGGTGAGTTAGGCCCAAAGCACTTAGGCCACATGTGACCCATTGTACATCCTTCCGAGGAGTTGTCTTGCTAGGTCATCGTCCATCCTGTCCTTTCCAGGAAGGTGGACAGGTCACTAGGAGACATCTTCTTTATATCGGCAGGTGTAGGCCAAGACTCGCCGAACACACACTTTCTTATTGAAGATAACTCCGGGCACTCGCATAAGACAGATTCATCTTCCTGTTCACACATCCTGCATAGAGGTGTGTCCACTACCCCCATTGTTTGGAGGTGTTTCCTTAATTGACAGTGGCCAGTCAGAAATCCTACCGTTAAACGTACGTTTTTCCTGGTCATCGCCAAATAAATTTTCGACTCCAGTTTCCCAGAGTCGCCCAGGGTGATCCTGGCAAGACTACATCCCTTGATTTCATCCCATCTCTTTGGAGATTGAGCATGTGTATAACGTTTAGCTAATTCCGCAATTGTCGAATTCGTCAGGCCGTAGGTGTCGCCGGGTCCAAGAATTCTTAATCCAGCCGCTTCCCTGGCTAAAGAATCAGAAATGCGATTACCTTTGCTCCTGTTGTGCCCCTTAACCCACTTCAAGATAATATTTTTGTCTACCGAAACGTTAGCTTAATCTCGATGGCACTCTAAAGCCCGCTACTCACTATTCGTTAATGCGTCGTTTCGTCGCAGTACTTCACGAATTTTTGCTTAGTGAGTATGACTCGCTTCGTCGATGCGATTCGTTGTGCGGCGCTTCGCCTTGATGTCGGTATTTGGACGAATCATCAAAGGAAAAATTGAACGATGCGACGAAGTCGACGGAGCGACGAAGTTGACCCATTCGGTCTCTACGTGAATCATTCGTTGTTGTCAGTCGTGGTGTGTCTTCAAAATGGAATGGAATGACGATTTTGTTTTTTTATTTATCCAAAAAATGCTTATGGAACCCGAGCGACAAAAACAAAAAAAATCGAAATAAAGTGCATGATGGTTTCAAAAGTATTGCTGAAGAAATGGGAACTGTAAACATTGACGAATTAAAAAAAAAGAAAGAAAGTCTTTTTCAAACTTACCGAGGCTACAGGAGAAAGGTAATCTGTAGCCAGAAATCGGGAGCAGGGACAGACGACTTATATAAACTAACGTGGCCGCCATACAGACTTTTAGATAATTTTCTACACGGGATATACACTCCGAAAGGAAAAATTGACACGTTGGTAAGTAAAAACAACTTATGTGATTTTTTTCGTTTATTTGCGATCACACTTCGCACAATGGAACGAAGTTTCATGCATCATCGAAGCGAAGTGAATCAACGCACAATGAGTAGGATGTAATAGGTCGCTTCGTTCGAAGCGCGAATTAACGAAGCGAACCGACGAAACGCATTAACGAATCGCATCAACGAATAGTGAGTAGCCGGCTTAATACTAGCCCTGATGTAACACGTTGTTTGCTCAAGGCTAGTAGAGCTTGTCTGCTATCAGTGTAGATTATTATGTTTTTGCCAGAAATTCCTGTTCTGTTTAGTTCCTTTGTGGCAATAGGGATACCAGCCAGTTCTGTTTGAATAACGCTGGTGATTTTTTCCGATTCCCCACTTAATCCTTGGGCTTAGTGATCTGGAGTAAATTCCACATCCTGAGCCTTCTTTGGTTTTTGAGCCGTCTGTAATAGTAATAGTTAAAATATTAGCATCGTCTCAAATTTGTTACTTTTCCGTCCATTATTTATATGTATATAATTTGTAATATTTATACTAAGGACGTCTCTGTGTTTATATATAAACAACCAATCATCGATGATGATGGATAAGAACTATTTTTAGATTTGGAATTTGGTTCCTATTATAATAACTAACTCATGTTACTTTTACACCTTGCTAGATAAAACAATTTTTTTTTAGAAATTCCTTTGAAATGTCTCGTTTATCGTGACTAAAGGAAACTTTAACCTATCACAGGCAAATATTTACAAAGAGATGTTTCATGGATGATTCATACATATGTTTGGCGGCAAATTTACAGCATTTTTACTATTTATAATTAAATTACCAATAAGATAGTTTTATTATAATATTTTTCACGTCCATAAACTGTTTACACACAGTTGCTGTTTAACCAGATTTTAAATTTAAATGTAATAAATAATTGGAGTAGGCAACTAAACATACAAAATTGGAGTAGGCAACCAAACATATTCTTCCTTTAAAGAACATTTTTTAAATCATTTCGTATAAAAAACGTTTAAACATTGTAACAAAAAGTTCTGTGATGTATAAATGTCTTAATCTATAAATTAGTTTCAGAGTTTCTTTAGTCTGAAGTAAAAAATCGTTTCTGTACTCTTTCAAGCTTCCGCATTAACTCTTAAGGATTAAACTAACGTTAGAAAAAGCGGAAAAGCGTAACTGATTGTATTTTATCTTCATCAAAGTCGTATCTACACAATTTGTTTTGTTAAAGTTTCTGGACTATTAAATAATAAATAATATGAATTACGAAATATAAAAAAAGTATATAAATACAACCCTGTATTTTTGAAAACCATTCCTGTAATAGTAAATAAATACTCCAATTTATATATTTCTGAAACAGTCGAAAGAATTCAGCGATAATGAAAGTGTTTACGATGAGTTCGCAATGTGTACTTTGGGAGACATTTCAGGGTGTACTATTTGATCTAGGGCGTTAGCTATGAATACAAATACCACAATTTTCTTGTATTATCGCCCTTTGTCAAGGTTATTCGCAGTATTTATCACACTTTTATCGTAGATTAAACCTTGTGTATGTGTGTTCTCTAGAATAAAACAATTTTATTACATCTTGAAAATGTGTCGTAAAGGTATGAAATAGGGAGCATTTTCCAAAGAAAAAATTAACCATTAAAACATTATTTTCTCTTTTTATTACCGTTTACAAGTGAAATTTTCACTACACATGCTATAACTATACTGAAGCTTGATTTAATTAAATAACTTAGTGGAAAAAATTACAGTTTCAAAATTTGGCAAGCCAGTGGCGACATCCTTAATGCTTAACTGAAATTAAGACATCTTTGATTGATTGATTGATTGATTGATTGATTGATTGATTGATTGATTGATTGATTGATTTCTTGAGGAAATCCTCCCTTGGATGTTCTAGTCCTAACAGTCTACATCTCCAATGTATGCATGTGCTTCCTTATGCTACAGTAAGCGGTGAATAAACCCGTCACTATCCTTATCTTGCCCATGCTAAGGTTTAGTATTTCCTTAGTCAGCATCTCCGAGGGTTTTTTGACCAGGAGTTTGCTGTGTTCCTGTTTTGACACGTGTCTCCAGTACGACTGATGTTTAGTTTGAGTCCACCGAGATATACAACCACGTTCAGCAGTTTTGGATATCCCAAATACTGGTTCAAGGACAGTGAATGCAGTATCAGACCCTAGCTTTGCTAGGATGTCTGCCTTTTTATTTCCTACAATGCCCTTCTACCCCGGAACCACTTAAGAGTAACTCTATTATGGTTAGCCAGTGTTATTAGTTTTTGTAGACAGTCCCAGACCAGTCTAGATCTGATCTGGGGACATGCTAAAGATTTTAGTGCTGCCTGACTATCAAAGAGTATAAGGATGCTTTGGCCTCTATACCCCCTTTCAACTCATTCACGAAATAGTGAAATAATATTGTGTACCAACATGAAAATGATAATTTTTGTTCAGAACAAAATTGGAAATTCCCTTTAAAATTTTGCAGTTAATCAAGTTATTCAAATTATTTTCACGCTTACAAAGACTAAACTATAATTGTGTGGTAACATGAGCTTCATATGACAACTTTGTGACACTTTACAGTCAACCGCTTCGATTATGTGATTTTTTTTCCACATCAAACAATTTCACAGTTCCACTAATCTGATTTTCCATTGTTTCAGAATGAAATTAGAATATCTGGCAGTAGCAATAGTGGCTTTAGCCGCGGCGACCTGTGCCGGTCCGACACACTCACCACCAGCAGCAGAAAATCGATACCGTAAAACTGGCAACAGGGCCGATAAAGCAACAGATTTGAAACTGGAAAACACAGCTGCTTCTACGACTGCGAGTAAAAATGTTCCCGTTCCTAATGGAGAGACGGCGGATAGGACAAAGAATGCCATGGCTCCTTGGGATTTGGAGCATACAGAAATTCAAAGCCAAACGTAAGGTTTTAAGGAGAATTAAGCTTCTGATATACAAAAATTTATTATTTATTAAGATTATATTAAAAAAAATCAAATTCCTTCTAAAGAAAAAGTTATCTTTTTATTTCCCGACAAACAGTTTTCTAAAAAATAATTATTTGTAAATATTTTGAGGTTCAATCAAAATTATTTTAACTATTATTGAGATACAGAGTGTTTAAGGCTACTACAACGGGTGTACGACAGTATGAAGAGACAAATGTCGAAAGAATAATTATTTATATTCAACTCTCTATAAATTTTTGGAGCAACAACTACTTCCCGCGCAATATGCACCACCGGATACTGAATTACACTCCAAAGTCAAACGGGGTTGGTATATCTACAAGATGTTTTAAAACCAACCATTCTGGTTTGCGATTAGAAGGGACAACACAACTTGTAGACCGGTTTCGTCGTATTTGCGCCTCATCAGTACAAGGTATGTGCTGTCCGTCTGAGAGTCTCTAAAGATTGTGACAGTAGCGACATCGCAATCGCAAATCAGAATGGTTGGTTTTAAAATATCTTGTAGATATACCAACCCCGTTTGACTTTGGAGTGTAATTCAATACTCGGCGGTGTATATTGCACGGGAAGTAGCTGTTGCTCCTTAGTTGAACGGCCACCGTTTTTGAAAAATATTATTTTTCAAAAATTTATAGAGTGTTGAATATAAATAATTATTCTTTCGACATCTGTTGATGAATCACTTTATTAAATACGACAATATTACAGGAAACTGTAATAAGCTTTAGTATGAAGAGACTTAAAAATATCTTATCTGTCTAAACCAGTACGGTCTTTATTTTCAACTACAAAAACAGCTGCACATGGTAATCATTTATCAGCTTGACTGTTATTGGCACAAGCTAAATGAGAACATTTTCCAAAATGTTTTTGAGGCGACCCAAGAATATCTTTGAGGAGTTTACAGAAGCCTGTTATCCAGTAATGGAAATTTTAATGGAATGTAAAGGATTGCAAACGAAATATATAATGGAACGTACAGCGTCTCCCATTTCTCGGCTATTAAAAAAAGATAGATCATTGCGGCTTTCGCTAGTTTATGTGATTCAAAAAAATTTATCCAGATTATCATTTTTATTTTCCAGATATACCAGTATCTCCGTCTGGAAACCTCCTATCTACTCTCTAAGTAGACCATACTTTATCCCTATCTATGGCTCGAGTGGAAGAATACCGATTTATTTTGCTCCTCAACCTTATGATGGTCACGATAAACCGCCTTTTATGGGACCAGCTTATCTTCCTCCTAAAGAGTATCCGCAAACTGAAGCACCACCTGCCGTTACTGTTAAAGACAGATTTGAGTTCGATGATGATGATGATGATAGACCAGTATGGAATAAAGGTAATTAACTGTATTATTTTTAATGTACTTTATTTGTTTGTAAATGAAAAACAGTTACTAATTCTCAGCTTTAGATGTCTATATTTCGTTAACGAAAACATAACAATAATATATTGGTTTGCTTCCACATATTCTGTATGCGAACTAAATAAGATTTTATATCTTTCCGCTCAATATTTATTGTCTAAATTCACACGGAGCTGACATCAACTATAATACTACAGCCTCGAGTTGCAGAAATTAGTTTGTTATTTGTTTGCTGACATGCTGAATTATAGTTGTACCTATTCAAATCTTAATTATTTTCCCAATGAAATGGTATTACGGTGCACGAAACGAATTAGTTCAGTTTAATATATCTTTATTTACTATCATCTTGGAAATATTACATTGAGGAATTAACATAAAACAGCTAAGAAGTGTAGAAGTCTTTTTCCTCAAAGTAGCTAAAGTTTCTCATAAAAAGCAGTTAGAAAACATGTCTTCATCCTAGAAATATCCTGCTGAAGATATGCTGTTGACATTGTTATAACAGACAGGGGGAAATTCAAGAATACCCCTTGTGACGTAGTATAACTTTTCAAATAAATTCGATACGGAATTTAGTAACAAGAAGAAATTGACTCTCTGGACAATTTCACCAGGATAATTACCTTCAGGGACACCTACCAACAGGATATTTAGTTCCTTGGACAACTTTGCCAGGGTATCCTATAATTCCTTCGAAAAATAGGCCTATATTAACTACTTCTTTCCTAAGGACTTAAGTAGAAGAAAGTGAATGTTTCTATTGATAAATTAAAAAACAGTTTTTAGTATAAGCGACCTCAATAATGATTCTTTTTATTTTCAGGCACTAATAATGATATCAACGATAAAGAAACTGAAAAAACCATAAGACCACCAGTTCACCTTTCCGCCGAAGACGAAAATATAATGAACGCAATATTTAAAATGACGCCTACTACTCAAACTACTCGCAAACCTGCTCGCCCTAGACCAACTCCAAGTAGAACTACAACTACCACTACCACCACACCAGCTCCTGGTACTCCAGGTCCTAGTAACTGCGTTTGGGCAGTAGTTTCTTGTTGTTCGGCTAGTACGAATGTTTATCCTGAAAAGTGTTTCGAGCAACGAGGTTGTCCGGGACCGTTTTGGGGAAGTAGTCCTTGTGATACTGAGTTTGCCAAGGCAGCAGTCGAAGCAGCTTTGAAATACTACAACCCTTGAAGGTAGGAAAGGATTTGAACGGTTATATTGGATTCGAGAATAATTTTGGAAGTGCTATTGTTTTACTATTAGAAATTCCTTGTGGCAGTATTAAAGTTATCTCGGAAAAGTATTGTTCGGGGTTGCCTATTTTACGTATTGATGAGACGTAGTCTATTTTGTTATTAGATATGTAATATCTATTAACCTAACAAACGATAAGTTTTTTTTTCTCCAGTTTTACTACTGGTATATTTTCCAGTTTAATTTACTGCCGTAATATATTGTATATGGGTATATTCAGGTAGCTATTCAACGAATTTTATAATTTGAGCAAAAACAATTTGTCTCAAATTGTTAATTATCGTTAATATAGCATATGCACTCGAAAAAATTATTTGATTTGAACTTAGGTCTTTTTTTTTGTAAAATATAGACGATTTAGTTGACCTAAGTTTGAAGAATTGAATGTGACTCACTAAAGAGTATGTCGCTAAATTTTATGTATTTATTTATATTTGTGATAATATAGGGTAGCTTTTATATAATATTGCGCATATATTTTGTAGGACAATATTATTATAATATTTACAATTTCGCAAAACCTGTTTTATTTCGTTTTTCTCCATATATGGATACCCAAAAATTATATAACAAACCCCTATCTACAATAACTAAAATAATATGACCTAATAAAACTGAGGATGAAGATGCACAAATACTTGAAGCATCTGCGGTATACGAAATAGATATGCCCGGATCAGTTATGGAATTAAGTTCTGAGCTTAAAATTTTGAGGCAAAAGTGACAGGGTCAACAAGCAATTCCAAAAACTGCTCTGTATGCTCTAAAAGAAAGTTTTCATTTATTTTTTCCAAATTTAAGAACGTTGCTTCATATATTCATTGTATTGCCAGTAACAACAGCTATTTCCAATCAAGCTCTTCCCCATGACAGCAACCTAGATCCGCCACTAAGTAATGGTATCCTTAGAATGCCCCAGATTGGTCGGTTGTAGATGGAAGAGAAGGAAGCATCCTCACACGTCATATTCGAATGTGCAGGTGAACTCATGGAAGTGGGGAGGATTTCTCTAAAGGTGGCTTCCCACGGGCCGTAATTTTACAGGCCGCGCCGCGACGGGGGAACGGGCGGCGCGTAGATCGGAACGGACTTCAGGCGAAACTCTTCCCACTGCGTGTTTGTGCCATGTACCTTTTCAAAACCGATCAGCTTTTTATATATTTTTGTGTTTACTGGGGCTTGGGTTTGGTGATTGTAACTTGTTCGTCCACTCCATATCACAAAACAACAAAAGCAACTTACTTCAGAGTCAAAACAAAATGACGATGTCTGTCTCAACAACAACAGGTCTGCACAGGCATGAACGCGCCGCGCCGGTTCACGCCTTTGAAGTTACCGACTCGCCGCGGATTCGACGGACCTCCTCGCGCCTCCTTAGGCGACCGTCTTCCCACGGCGCGTTAGCGCGAGCTGGCGCGGCCCGGTCTACAAAAACACGGGCCGTGGGAAGCCACCTTAAAAAAGACCTAGTACAGCGGCTCCCTAACTTTTTCTTTCCGCGACCCATTTTAGCCCGTACGTTTTAACCGCGACCCCCTAAAAATCGTGCATCGTGGGGGGCAGCGAAGGGCTGAGAGAGCACAGGTGTCTGTGAGGGGTGGGGGACAAAGGTGGAGGGGTTAGCTATGACAGAGGCAGTGGGCGGGGCAGTTCCGTTCGAGTGTCTTGTGTTTTGTTCGCTCGCATATTGTTTGATTTTGTTGTAATTATGGAGACAGAACTATCCTTTTTGCACAGGTACCGTGGATTCGAAACCTCCGATTGGTGGTACCGTACTAAATCATCAATCAATTAAAATGGAACTTCGCAATATAGGAAGGGAGTATGTATATTAGTAAATGGAACTTCGTAATATAGGAAGGGAGTATGTATATTAGTAATTATGAATAAAAAATCTTCCAAACAACTAAAGTTGAATATCCAAAATGAAAAAAAAGCGAATTTTCGGATTAAATCTAATAAATGCTATACCTTGTTTTTAAACTAGGAGGAGCATTTTAGGAAACCTCAACTACACTACTAAAAGTTACTAGATTGGGAGTGTGTTTCGAAAGGGTCGTGTTCAGACTTTTTGAACTAAATGAAAATTACGTGAAATATGTATTGTACTGCTCGCTGTTGTCGTGGCCAATGATGGATCAAGGCATGTCTAAATATCGAATGTTGATTGGCCACAGGTCATTGCGAAAGTAGTAACCAAATGTCACATTATTATGAAAAGATGTAAGGTTATAATAGGTAGTTTATGTAAAAAAGAGTTTGAGGATTAATTAAAATATAGAAATGCAATTGTATGATTAAATTTTTTTTAACATTTGAGGCTTTGGTGTAGCAAAACTAAAAGTAAACAGAAGTTTTGTTATCGAAAAATACCATAATATAGTACTGCAATGTATGTAAAACTTGATGTGAAACTTATATTATTAACAAGAAAAAAGAAGCATGGATTTTTTCATGAAAGGGGATGAATAATAAAAATAGCAAATACCTTGGGTAAAATATAATACTTTGTTAAAAATAAACAACAAACGTGGTAGTAATTATTGAACTAATGACTATTTTTATATAAATAATTACAAAACTGACTAATGTCAGTGTCAGTGGTGTCAAAAGAGCTGTGTGAAACTGGTGGCAATCTGACCAATCACTAGGCAGCAGAAATGCCAACTTAAATTCAAATCGCTCCTCTTAGTTTAAAAACAAGGTATAGATAGTCTCAGCAGCTTCAGTATTGGTAACGATAAAAAGCTAAATCGTGTACACTCGAGAAATAATATTCTTTCCCTTCTAGATTTTATTTTGTGATTTATAGATGTTATTAAAAAAGACGAAAGCTGGTAGATTCCGATACGTTGCTCCGTGTTTCTAGTGACGTGTTTCAAGCTTCGTTGAGTCGCATTGACATCGACCCCAACCCATGATTCATAATAAGGAAAACGATAAAAAAAAGTATCACTTGAGATTAGAATGTGTCTCGCGAGATTGATTTTCAATTTTTCGCCGAAAGGAAACCAACAGAATGAATGGTAAGAGAATGTTATTGCTTTCAGGATTTTTCTTATTTTGAAAAAATTGAGATACGTTAAATTGATCAACTAATTTCACCGTTGGGCAGGTTTTATCTTCATTTTATACTTTTATTGGGTATTTTAAGGTGAAATAAGTAAATAAACTTAAAAACAGACAAAAAAACCATCTTGAAACAACTTTCGACGAGAATAAGAAGCATGTCAATACTTTGCCGTATTTACAATATTATTAAAGCATGGAGACAACATACAGTAGAAACGGTGGAGCTTTACCATCACGTGACTGTTACGTCAGCATTAAACAAGAAATTTAACTTTTTTAATTGTATTTATTTTATTTAATTGGTTATCATCGACATATTTATTAAAACTATCGATATACTGGGTGAATAAGTTACAAAGTCCAAGACGTTTATCATAACGCAGATTCGAAAGATTTAACTTTTTTCCGAACGTGTACGATATTTAAAAAAAAAGACACAAAACCTTTTCTGGAATCAATTTTAATCCCGAAAGCGGGGTAGCGACTAACAATAGAATTGAACGTAAACTTTAAAGAAATGTGGTTCGATAGAATTTTATAAAACGCTTGTTGAATAAAGTACGGTTAGAAGAACAAAAATCTAAAAGCTCGTAAAATCCTAATAAAAACAAAAGGAGTTTGAAGCGCTACTTACTATGAAATGAAGTTGATTAAGGTCGCCTATTTTACTCTTGTTGGGTTTAATAAAAATGTTCATTTGTATCTCTTAATGTCTGCAAGAAGTTTTACGATATTAATTGGGCATGTCCACCAACTGACAAGGTCACACCAATGACAGACGCCTTTGGTTACTTATTTGAATGGATTCTATGTACAGTATATTGCCTGTTAAAGTGCGGGAGTTTGGTTAGATTTATTGATAGTTTTCTCTGGACACATTTTGACAGGATATTTACTTCCCCAGACATCAGCTCCATAATATTTACCTCGCTGGACACTAGCGCCAGAACATTCACCCTCCTGTATACCTGTGCCAGGATATTTGCCTCTCTGGACACTTTCACCAGAATATTCACGTCTCTGGATATATTTTGCCAGGATATTTACATCCCCAGACATCAGCGACATAATATTTACCTCCCTGGACACCAGCGCCAGAACATTCACCCTCCTGTATACCTGTGCCAGGATATTTGCCTCTCTGGACACTTTCACCAGAATATTCACGTCTCTGGATATATTTTGCCAGGATATTTACATCCCCAAACATCAGCTCCATAATATTTACTTCCCTGGACACCAGCGCGAGAACATTAACCCTCCTGTATATCTGCCAGGATATTTGGCTCTCTGGACACTTCTACCAGGATATTTACCTCTCTGGACACATTTCTCCTGGATATTCACATCCCTGAACATCTGCACCAGTATATTTACCTCCCTGGACACTAGCGCCATAACTTTCACCCTCCTGTATACCTGTGCCAGGATATTTACCTCTCTGACAACTTCCCCCAGAATATTCACGTCTCTGGATATATTTTGCCAGGATATTTACATCCCCAGACATCAGCGACATAATATTTACCTCCCTGGACACCAGCGCCAGAACATTCACCCTCCTGTATACCTGTGCCAGGATATTTGCCTCTCTGGACACTTTCACCAGAATATTCACGTCTCTGGATATATTTTGCCAGGATATTTACATCCCCAGACATCAGCGACATAATATTTACCTCCCTGGACACCAGCGCCAGAACATTCACCCTCCTGTATACCTGTGCCAGGATATTTGCCTCTCTGGACACTTTCACCATAATATTCACGTCTCTGGATATATTTTGCCAGGATATTTACATCCCCAGACATCAGCTCCATAATATTTACTTCCCTGGACACCAGCGCGAGAACATTAACCCTCCTGTATATCTGCCAGGATATTTGGCTCTCTGGACACTTCTACCAGGATATTTACCTCTCTGGGCACATTTCTCCTGGATATTCACATCCCTGAACATCTGCACCAGTATATTTACCTCCCTGGACACTAGCGCCATAAGTTTCACCCTCCTGTATACCTGTGCCAGGATATTTACCTCTCTGACAACTTCCCCCAGAATATTCACGTCTCTGGATATATTTTGCCAGGATATTTACATCCCCAGACATCAGTGACATAATATTTACCTCCCTGGACACCAGCGCCAGAACATTCACCCTCCAGTATACCTGTGCCAGGATATTTTCCACTCTGAACACTTTCACCAATATATTTACGTTTCTGGACATATTTTGCCTAGATATTTACATCTCCAGACATCAGCTCCAAAATATTTACCTACCTGGACACCAGCGCGAGAACATTAGCCCTCCTGTATATCTGCCAGGATATTTGCCTCTCTGGACACTTTCACCAAGATATTTACCTCTCTGGATATATTTTGCCACGATATTTACATCTCCAGACATCAGCTCCAAAATATTTACCTACCTGGACACCAGCTCCAGAACATTCACCCTCTTGTATAGCTGTCCCAGAATATTTGCCTTTCTGGATACTTCTACCAGGATATTTACCTCTCTGGACACATTTCTCCTGGATATTCACATCCCTGAACATCTGCACCAGTATATTTACCTCCCTGGACACCAGTGCCATAACAATCACCCTCCTGTTTACCTGTGCCAGGATATTTGCCTCTCTGGACACTTTCACCAGAATATTCACGTCTCTGGATATATTTTGCCAGGATATTTACATCCCCAGACATCAGCGACATAATATTTACCTCCCTGGACACCAGCGCCAGAACATTCACCCTCCACTATACCTGTGCCAGGATATTTGCCACTCTGAACACTTTCACCAATATATTTACGTTTCTGGACATATTTTGCCTGGATATTTATATCCCCAGACATCAGCTCCATAATATTTACTTCCCTGGACACCAGCGCCGGAACATTAACCCTACTGTATATCTGCCAGGATATTTGCCTCTCTGGACACTTTCACCAAGATATTTACGTCTCTGGATATATTTTGTCAGGATATTTACATCCCCAGACATCAGCTCCAAAATATTTACCTACCTGGACACCAGCTCCAGAACATTCACCCTCTTGTATACCTGTCCCAGAATATTTGCCTTTCTGGATACTTCTACCAGGATATTTACCTCTCTGGACAGATTTCTCCTGGATATTCACATCTCTGAACATCTGCACCAGTATATTTACCTCCCAGAACACCAGCGCCATAACATTCACCCTCCTGTATACCTGTGCCAGGATATTTGCCTCTCTGGACACTTTCACCAGAATATTCCCGTCTCTGGATATATTTTGCCAGGATATTTACATCCCCAGACATCAGCGACATAATATTTACCTCCCTGGACACAAGCGCCAGAACATTTACCCTCCACTATACCTGTGCCAGGATATTTGCCACTCTGAACACTTTCACCAATATATTTACGTTTCTGGACATATTTCCCTGGATATTTATATCCCCAGTCATCAGCTCCATAATATTTACTTCCCTGGACACCAGCGCGAGAACATTAACCCTCCTGTATATCTGCCAGGATATTTGCCTCTCTGGACACTTTCACCAAGATATTTACGTCTCTGGATATATTTTGCCTGGATATTTACATCCCCAGACATCAGCTCCAAAATATTTACCTATCTGGACACCAGCTCCAGAGCATTCACCCTCTTGTATACCTGTCCCAAAATATTTGCCTTTCTGGATACTTCTACCAGGATATTTGCCTCTCTGGACACATTTCTCCTGGTTATTCACATCCCTGAACATCTGCACCAGTATATTTACCTCCCTGGACACCAGCGCCATAACAGTCACCCTCCTGTTTACCTGTACCAGGATATTTACCTCTCTGAACACCTTCACCAGGATAATCATCTCTCTGGGCATATTCCACCAGAATATTCAACTCGGAAAGAAGACTACGAAAGTGTGATGACTTATATGGCAGCACCAACAATCCGAAAAGTCTCCGTGAATTGAGACAAACTTTAATTTCATCATAATCTCATTCGTTTTAATTCATTCCGAGATCGACGATGGCTTTTAAAAAATGTATATGCTAACCCCGCCTTAAAACTCAAGTTTTATCACGTCAGGTCCATTTTATAGTTTCAGATAGAACGTAGCTACCTGTTACTTTTCGCTATAAAAACGGAGTTGCCTTTTTGTTCTGTTTTGTTATCCGCTAAAACGAGCACTAGATATAAAACGTTTCATGAAATCCATTTTGATCTATGAAAGCCTCAGCCCTCTGGTAATTTCAGCGCTTTATTTCCTTATTCGAAGGACTTTAATCAGTATATCTCTCTAAAATAGCGGCACAGTCGAAACGAACTTAATAAACATTAAATTAGTCAATTAGATCGGTTAATGGAATAGTTATTTTTCAATAGACATTGTTTACTTTTATTTGTGTCCAGCAAGTTGTTCTTTTGTGGCTTGTGTAGGAAAGGGCTTCAAAATATATATTTTTGGTAATTTTAAAATGGATACTTTGAAACTTATTCAAGAAAATTTGATACCAATTGACCAGGGTTTCTCTACAGCTACTTTATTGTTATGGTGGTTGCATAACGTATGGTTATATGTTCTGTGTTTACAAGTTTATTTTTATAATTTTTGAAGTTATCATACCTTCCTATTATAGTCTTTGCACTTTTATTATACGGTTAAAGTGATATATGATATATATCTTGATATAAGGAAAAGTATAAGTTTGGGTTTCTATCTTTTTACCAGGAAATATAAGGTAGGTATTTTGCGATTATGTTGTCGACCACCTGAGTATCTGAAAAAGTTTACGCACCCCAAGTATCTATTCATCTGGAATATTTTCTTCTTTCCTATCACTCTGTAAACTATAATTCCTTATTCTACTCAAATGATTTGATTTGACTTTATAGGTTACAGGAGTTTTTAAAATATTAAAGAAATATTAAAAATTTCATCACAATCAAAAAACGTGGGGTCTAGCACTAGCGCACGCTACTGCTTCTCTCCCACATCATATAACAATAATTTGAAGAGGGTTATTATTTGGTTTCTCTTAAAACTCAATTATTGTTCTTTATTGAGGATTAGTTGTTTTTATTGCTAGTTCAGTTTCCTTTATCATCCTGAACGAAATAATACTGTGTGACGGATATAAAATAAAAGGGAATATAAAAGCATCAACAAAGTCCGTGAAATATCTATTCAAGATTATGGTCCTTTTAAGGTATTCCGTCAAGGAAATGATGATAATAAAAAAGAAAAATGTTTGACTTCAAAGTTTTATACATTAAAAAATGTTTGTTGTAGATCATAGATAAATTAATAATTATTATCATTTTCCCATGCCGTCCCTAGTCTTATCACAATTCAGCAGCAAGAGGGAATTATTATAAATGATCGTCCTGAATAGGATGATTTAAAAAATTGCTCCTTTTCAATTGTAAATATCGATCGATGTTAACGAGACAATCTGTATATCTATTTTTATCAAATGTGACAACTGCACTCTTATTCTTTCCGAAAATTTTGAGCCACAGAATTATATAGGTACACTAGTTCTATTGTTATAAGCAACGAGATAGATAAATAATTATATACCCGAAAAATGAAGTGAGCAATTCGATTGGACATAAAACCGAAATTAAAACACAAAATATGCATAATAAATTCAGGAAAACCCGGATTAACAATGTATTTTGGACCAAACATGGCGACTGAAGCCTCTACTTTAATTTATAGGTCCAATACATTGCAATATTAACCTAATTATAAGTCTCTGAACGATGTCAAAAGAATCGATTTCCATGTCTAGTTTCACCAAATGGAATAGACACAATAAAACTCCAATTTGAAAATCTAGTTTTCTGCGAGTTCTTTGTTTGAATCAAATCGATTCCATCACCACTACCTACTAAAATGAATTTGTAATTCTAATGGGAGAAAACTTGAAATGGGTACTTTGATCCGTCAACCAGAAACAAAAATCGAATTGATTCGAATTGGAGCAGCTTCCTTTTTAAAATAAAAGTTTCCGGAGTTTTATCAGGATTTGGAGTCCCAGAAAATAATTAGTGATTTTACATTGTATAAGTTTATATACCTACTCCACTACCACGTATTGAAACTTCTATTTGGGTAATATAACATGGCTCTTTAAAAGTGTCTGCCACCACTGTAAACTAATTATATCATGTAGTTTTTTACGATTCCCCGTATATCATTAACCCTTTAGAGTTAACATTTATACTATTATAAATTGAAAAATACATTCATCCAATCATATCATAATTATAGTTCTATGGTATTTCCTATATGCCTTTAAAAACCTTAGAGCATTATTATACGATGGAATCTAAAAGTGTGCTATGGATTTCCTGCTGTCTGTCCACAGAAATCGTAAGTTATAAGTTAGTCATGAATTAGTTTTAAATGGCTTCGGTACGTGTGAATATTTCTGGACAATTTAGTTAGAATTATTGAAAATTGTGCGTAGTGATTATGTAAAACTGCAAAACTATTAATCGTGAGTCTATTTTCAACAACGACTACTAGAACAAGGTAAGATTTTAAGTAATATCTATTATAAATTTGTTCGCAATTTAAGGTTATGGGTACACCCCTTTTAATATAATGGACTGTTCTTATATTTGTCTACTTGAAGACAAAAAATGTTATGAAAAATGAATTCTTCAAGAAGTAAACTTTTATAAATATCATTTCTATTACAAATATAATTTGGGTTGATGTAGGGCTTTCGGGTCTAGCATACTTCCAGAGATGATAAAAAAATTTTTTTCACGGAAATGTATTGGTGGATGATAATTTTTAATTTTACCAAAGTCAGCCATCCCCATCCCCCCCCTGGGGGGGATGGGGGGGTCGACACCGTGAAAAATTCGTAAAAATCCATTTTTAAATATGGAATCAAATTCTACGTATTTTTTCACGTATAACCCTAAAATTTCATTTCAACAACTTTTTTTTTAAAAAAGTTATGCGGAAAAAATGTTTTAAAAAAATTGATAATTCCATAAATATAAAAATCTTTATTCCGTCTTTACGAATAAAAATAAAAATTTGATATTTGGCATATGTATATTTAACAGAATCACTAAACAAAATAACATAACTATTCATCCCCATCCCTCCCATAGAGGGGAGATGGGGGGTTGACACCTTCAAAAATTCGTAAAAATCCATTTTTAAATATGGAACCAAATTCTACGTATTTTTTCACGTATAACCCTGAAATTTCATTTTAACAACTTTTTTTTTAACAAAGTTATGCGGGAAAAATGTTTAAAAAAAATCGATTATTTCATAAATATAAAAATCTTTATTCCGTCTTTACGAATGAAAATAAAAATTTGGTATTTGGCATATGTATATTTGATGGAATAAAATTTGGGATAAAATAAATTATATGCAAATATCATACCATAGGGGTAGAGGGTGGGGGTGAGTTTGGGAAATATTAGGGTTGAGGTAATTTTGAGTGTGTCATAAAATTCTACACCCTTTGTTAAGTATGTATGCCAATTTTCATATTTTTTTCTCCATTATTGCCAAAGATATTTATTAAAACGTGTTTTGAATTTGTGGACTTGTAATTTTTTTGGAAAAAATTTAAAACCTGTTGATTTCGAGATACGGGTTTGAACCATTTAGAGTCATATTTTGAAAATAAAAAAAATACTGCGAGCTAAGATTAATGGTGAATATTGAAACCAAAAAAAAATTTATGCAAATATCATACCATAGGGGCAGAGGGTGGGGGTGAGTTTGGGAAATATTAGGGTTGGGGTAATTTTGAGTGTGTCATAAAATTCTACACTCTTTGTCAAGTATGTATGCCAATTTTCATATTTTTTTCTCCATTATTGCCAAAGATATTTATTAAAACGTGTTTTGAATTTGTGGACTTGTAATTTTTTTGGAAAAAATTTAAAACCTGTTGATTTCGAGATACGGGTTTGAACCATTTAGAGTCATATTTTGAAAATAAAAAAAATACTGCGAGCTAAGATTAATGGTGAATATTGAAACCAAAAAAAAATTTATGCAAATATCATACCATAGGGGCAGAGGGTGGGGGTGAGTTTGGGAAATATTAGGGTTGGGGTAATTTTGAGTGTGTCATAAAATTCTACACTCTTTGTCAAGTATGTATGCCAATTTTCATATTTTTTTCTCCATTATTGCCAAAGATATTTATTAAAACGTGTTTTGAATTTGTGGACTTGTAATTTTTTTGGAAAAAATTTAAAACCTGTTGATTTCGAGATACGGGTTTGAACCATTTAGAGTCATATTTTGAAAATAAAAAAAATACTGCGAGCTAAGATTAATGGTGAATATTGAAACCAAAAAAAAATTTATGCAAATATCATACCATAGGGGCAGAGGGTGGGGGTGAGTTTGGGAAATATTAGGGTTGGGGTAATTTTGAGTGTGTCATAAAATTCTACACTCTTTGTCAAGTATGTATGCCAATTTTCATATTTTTTTCTCCATTATTGCCAAAGATATTTATTAAAACGTGGACAAGCAATGAAAAAGTCTTTGAAGATGACAGACACATTTTTAAGATTTTGCAATTTTATTTATTTTGGATAAATAAAGTAATACTTGGAAAATTGATATATCAGGTGGTGTGGAAATAAGCCCACAAATGAAAAAATGAATGGAAACTTATCCTTGAGTAACCCAACCCTAATATTTCCCAAATTCAAAACACGTTTTAATAAATATCTTTGGCAATAATGGAGAAAAAAATATGAAAATTGGCATACATACTTAACAAAGAGTGTAGAATTTTATGACACACTCAAAATTACCCCAACCCTAATATTTCCCAAACTCACCCCCACCCTCTACCCCTATGGTATGATATTTGCATAAAATTTTTTTTTGGTTTCAATACTCACCATTAATCTTAGCTCGCAGTATTTTTTTTATTTTCAAAATATGACTCTAAATGGTTCAAACCCGTATCTCGAAATCAACAGGTTTTAAATTTTTTCCAAAAAAATTACAAGTCCACAAATTCAAAACACGTTTTAATAAATATCTTTGGCAATAATGGAGAAAAATATATGAAAATTGGCATACATACTTAACAAAGGGTGTAGAATTTTATGACACACTCAAAATTACCCCAACCCTAATATTTCCCAAACTCACCCCCACCCTCTACCCCTATGGTATGATATTTGCATAAACATTTTTTTTGGTTTCAATACTCACCATTAATCTTAGCTCGCAGTATTTTTTTTATTTTCAAAATATGACTCTAAATGGTTCAAACCCGTATCTCGAAATCAACAGGTTTTAAATTTTTTCCAAAAAAATTACAAGTCCACAAATTCAAAACACGTTTTAATAAATATCTTTGGCAATAATGGAGAAAAAAATATGAAAATTGGCATACATACTTAACAAAGAGTGTAGAATTTTATGACACACTCAAAATTACCCCAACCCTAATATTTCCCAAACTCACCCCCACCCTCTACCCCTATGGTATGATATTTGCATAAAATTTTTTTTTGGTTTCAATACTCACCATTAATCTTAGCTCGCAGTATTTTTTTTATTTTCAAAATATGACTCTAAATGGTTCAAACCCGTATCTCGAAATCAACAGGTTTTAAATTTTTTCCAAAAAAATTACAAGTCCACAAATTCAAAACACGTTTTAATAAATATCTTTGGCAATAATGGAGAAAAAAATATGAAAATTGGCATACATACTTAACAAAGAGTGTAGAATTTTATGACACACTCAAAATTACCCCAACCCTAATATTTCCCAAACTCACCCCCACCCTCTACCCCTATGGTATGATATTTGCATAAAATTTATTTTATCCCAAATTTTATTCCATCAAATATACATATGCCAAATACCAAATTTTTATTTTCATTCGTAAAGACGGAATAAAGATTTTTATATTTATGAAATAATCGATTTTTTTTAAACATTTTTCCCGCATAACTTTGTTAAAAAAAAAGTTGTTAAAATGAAATTTCAGGGTTATACGTGAAAAAATACGTAGAATTTGGTTCCATATTTAAAAATGGATTTTTACGAATTTTTGAAGGTGTCAACCCCCCCTCTCCCCTCTATGGGAGGGATGGGGATGAATAGTTATGTTATTTTGTTTAGTGATTCTGTTAAATATACATATGCCAAATATCAAATTTTTATTTTTATTCGTAAAGACGGAATAAAGATTTTTATATTTATGGAATTATCAATTTTTTTAAAACATTTTTTCCGCATAACTTTTTTAAAAAAAAAGTTGTTGAAATGAAATTTTAGGGTTATACGTGAAAAAATACGTAGAATTTGATTCCATATTTAAAAATGGATTTTTACGAATTTTTCACGGTGTCGACCCCCCCATCCCCCCCAGGGGGGGGATGGGGATGGCTGACTTTGGTAAAATTAAAAATTATCATCCACCAATACATTTCCGTGAAAAAATTTTTTTTATCAGATCTGGAAGTATGCTAGACCCGAAAGCCCTACATCAACCATAATTTGAATATAGGGATTAATAGTTTATTAGTTTCAAGTGAATTTAAATGATTATTATTATAAAATATACCTAGGTTTTAGATTTATATTGAGAGAAATATTTACATTGATATAAATTGTAGCCTTTATATACTATAGTCAAGGATTGTAGTTAAATTGAAACAATCATATTCCTTTTTAAAAGTATTTATCTTGAGCTGTTTTAGAAAATTGATTTCGGGTTCGTATTGACAAATCGACTTTCAAAAAGAAAAATAAACCTAGGTAGTGAAGAAACGAATCGAGTTGGAGCGTAGGATGGTAATAGTACATTATGTTACAAGGAGTAGAAGGCTATCATTATTGTTGAGCCCAGATTCTTGCACTGCCGAGGCGTTAGCCGAGGATGTGCAAACTGGGCGAAACATATAATGTGTCTTCTGCTCCGAGTGACATATACTATTTTTCCTTCAAGCGTAAAGATAATGCAAACGTTGAAATAAGTAAAAAAAGAATCGGCTGGCGCTAAGAATCGAACCGCAGACCTCCGAGACGGAAAAGACACAAAAGCCGTTTTAAGTTCGAAATATGTTAATTGTTGTTAATCCAAATATTAATCTTCCAAAGGATATTATTGTCAATGATTTAATGAATATAATGATAATAAAAAAAATAAGAAAGTACATACCTACTTTTGTTGCTAAATAAACATTATTCGGTGCATCCTGAAGAAATTTATCAAATTGGTCTTTTGTTAATACTTTTGATTTTTTCGCGGTATAATTTTCTCCTTGTCGCTTTAAAAACGCAGCTAATTTGGTATAATTTTCCATTTTTACATTATGTTCGATGTTTAATTGAGTTTTAATCATTGAATATTGTTATAGTTTCGAACTTTTAAATTTTCTTGACAAATACGTAAAATAAGCAAGCATAACATTTTCTATGTATCTTCGTACAATATTTTCTTTGCACCATTTTATAAATTTTTCTAAGCAAAATCATACACTTCTCGTGACTGCGTCGGAATTAGTGTTTCAATAGTGGAATTAGCTATTTCGACTAATTCCGGAGGTGTAAATTGAAATTCTTGTTCTTGAGACATTTTTACAATACACTTTTCAAAACTGACAAACATCAAATAAAATAAAAATTAAATGACAGTTCCTGCCTACTTGGTTACAACGCCCGTAATAAGACTTTGCTATCGTTTCTCATTATTTTGTTACTAGTACAATAATGAGCGTTCATTATTTTACTAGTAAAAGAATAGGTTATTTCTAAGCTCTGTGTTGCCGAAAATAATATAGATGTTATTATACGCTTGAAGAAAAAATACCAAATTGACGTTCATAAATTAAATTGAAATACTTTGGAAAACAAAGTGATTCGATTCTATATAGAAAACGTTAATTGGAAACTTGAAATTCATCTTTGTTCTGAGTCGTTTTCAGATATCTAAAGCTCGTTCTCCATTTTTGATTGTTAATTAATGAATATATTTATTAAGAAAGGGAATAGAAGTGCAAATTAAGTTCCTCACTGAATTTCTGCCAGTGAGGCCATCAAATTAATTCAACAAATCTAGTAATTGAACTTGAAATGCTTTTCAAATTTAAATTTTGTTTGTTAATAACTCAACACAAATATAAGAAAAGAATTGTTAATTTTCTAAAATAATTCTTTTCTTATACAGCGTGTCCACGGATGGGGTATCCTATAGGTGTAAAATGTTTAAATAGGTATTAGTTTTAGTGAAAAATGTCATTCCTGATCAAAAGTTTTGCTTATTCTGAAACCCCATAAAATAAATAAAATTCAAGTTTTTCAACACCCGTCTCAGTTTTATGAAAACCATATGAATTTTTGCGAAAATAATGTATTAATCTAGTGAGTTAACATTGTTGTCAAATGTTATTGTTGTGAAAATTATTTATAAAAGTTGACAGTTATTTGGTACATCGTAAACGTGATAAAACTGGCTATAAAATGAGACGGGCTTAGAAAAACTTGAATTTTTTTTCATTTTATGGGGTTTCAGAACAAGCAAAACTTTTATCAAGCATGATATTTTTCACTAAAACTAATATTTAAACATTTTTCACTTATTTTCCAAATTCGGTGTCGGATACATAAAAAAACTAAAATATTTTTAATAAAAATACCTGTTGGTCCCCCCGACTGACACGCTTGTGATGGATCTGAAAAAAAATTATTTACAGCGAACGACATGTTTGTAACTGTTCAATGATTATAACAAGTTTGAATATTTTAAGTAACGGTATTTTTAAATAATTTGAAGAAAACTCATATGATGACGTCTTCTTCAAAAGGCTGTAGCTCCCTTAGGAAGCATTTTCGGATTAAGGTAATTTGAGCTAAATCGACTTAAAATCACCTCTATATAGTAACTGTAGTTTCCGTTTGGCAGGAGAGTTTCTGGACACCCTGTATAAGAAAATAATTGTTAACTTTCTAAAATAAATCTTTTCTTATATTTATAAAATTTGCCAAATTTTTTTAATTGAAACTAATAACTAATTTAAAAAAACGAACTGAATAAAACACTTGAAACAACATATTTCTCCAGTTACTCGGTATACGGACAATTCTTTATGAAACAATCTGTATAATATGCTGGTACATTTTTTAAATTATCAAAATTTATTAAAAAAGTTCTAACAGATCGTCTTAAAATAAGAATGGAGCTTCTAACAATAACCTAAAAAATACCTTACAAACTTTTCTTAAACGTATTTTACTGCCAACCTTCCTTCGAAATATTATCTTCAATTTATTCTCATCTCTTGCGATATTACCACCGAAAGTCTCACTCATGCTTTAACCAATGAAATAATATCGGGTGTCCCAGACTAATTTATTCAGGCTATATCTCTTAAACGAATAGAGATTCTCGAATGGTACAAAAACTGATCTGTTCCATTTCTAATACATTTTAATTTGGCATAGAAAAAATCATCACTTAAATATTAATTCCTTAGTTACAAACTTTTTAATAGCACCCTGTACACCTAATAGGTATATAAAATTCTCGTGTCACGGTGTTAGAAGTTGAACTCCTCCGAAACGGTTCGACCGATTTTCGTGAAATTTTGTGTGCATGTCGGGTAAGTTTGAGACTCGGACAACATCTATTTTTCATCCCCCTAAATTTTAAGGGTGGTCCACCCCTACATTTTTGTTTAATTTTTTTGGACAAAATTTTTTGATTTTATTTTTTTATGATACAGCATACAAAAATACATACAACCCTAAATTTTCACCCCTCTACGATCAACCCCTATTTTTAAATTGCGATTTTAATATTTTTTCTTTTCATCCATACAATATGAGCAATTGGGTTACAACATGGCAATCGAATATAATACATTTTTATTTTAATCTCCAATTTAGATTCATAATTAGTCCCGGTAGGTGGCGCTGTAATCGGGTTCATACTGAACAACTCCCAAACGGATGGGCCAATTTTGATGGCATTTAGTATAGGAGTTTTTTTATACGGTTTTTTATAAGTAAGAATGTGACATTTTTCATTCAAAATAAAAATAGTCAAAATTTCTATAATATGATAAGACGACAGGACAACGTCTGTCGGGTCTGCTAGTTTATTTATAATTTTGGATGTGGTCTTCCACCGTCTATTCAACAAATTTTCCAAAAATAAAATGGGTTACTCTAACACCTTATATCACAAAAACGAGTATAATGCTGAAGGATGGGATTATAAAGAACAAAATTTCTACTTTAGTTATGGAAATTCAATAAACTGAAATATACGTGGCAACTGATAGCGTAGAGGTTCTTCTTCTTTCTTTGACTACAGTTGTTGTTGTCGTTAAAAAACTCACTAAGTTTATGTTTAAGATGGATTTAAAACAACAAATAAACTGCTCTGCAAAAGTTAAAAAAGTTCATGAATTCGGAGATTATGTTTTTGAGTCACCAAGTGTTTTGTTTTTTATATTGCGTCTTTTAGAAAACGATTGTAGTATTTATTTAACATTTCCTGAAATTTCAATAGTTTTTTGTCATAATTGTGTTTAAATATGGCTACAGTATAATTAGGAAACAAAAAGGCGGAAAATAACGATGAAGAGTTTTTGATTACCTAACCCTCAGAATGTGAACAATTCGGCCTATTGTTGATTTAGGTTAAGGTCTAACCACATAATTATATTTACCCTTATGAAATTTCAAGCAAAAATTAATCAAGAAAATAATTTTATACAGTAAATTATCTAGCCTTAAAACATGCCTGACCGTAGATCAAATAAGTTTATTACTGTAACAACTGAACATCACGTTTCTGCAAGAAGAAAAATGTATTTATTTTGTAGCTTTTCTACATCCACTGAGAACCAAGCGACAGGTCAAAGTTGAAGGGTCTTCGGGGAGTTCTTTGCGATTCCTTGTGCTTCTATGCCAGCGGAAGTGACGTAGGTGGTAGGTACGTGATTCGAAAAACTGCGACTGCCGACTGTACCTGCGTCAGACTTTGCTTAAACAGTGACGTACGGATTCAATTGATAAATATGTAAACCTGGAAAACTTTTGTTGTTTCTAGAATCTTTTTAACCAACGAATCTCCCAGTATTTTTTTTTTAAATTTGGTACACAAGCTTCTCAATCAAAGCCACTTAATAATAATCATAAAAATCCAGGAACGGATTAAAAAAAAATTGAAAATCTGTTTTCACGTTCAAATTGAACCTCCAAAGTACGTTATAAACGGAAATCGTTAATATTCTACCAACTTTCAAAATTTAATGGTACGTCCATGATATAGAAATCTTCACAACTAAATTGATCTCTTGAAAACATCTCTTCGCACGTAGGTAGAGTCCGTTTCAATAAGGAAGAAGCCACCTGAAGTTGCAGTCGATGCGCAACCTTGATGTCAAAACCAGCGCCATATTTAAAAATTGATATTTTAATCTAAATCAGTAGCGTAACGTTTTCACATTTTGTAGGGTAACACAAAATTAGAAGTATTAGAACCATACAAATAACTGCTAAGTGCAGCAGACTATATGAATTATTAGCAGAATTCAATTATTTTTGAAGTAATGTATACTCTTCCATATATTTCACAACAATCTGAATGCCATGAGTAATATATTGGATTATTATACTTTCTTATTTGACTTACCGATGATTTTGTAAAGGAAATTGGATTCCATGTTCACCTTCAGACTCCATAAAAGTTGCAACGTTTTTAAGAATCTGTCGGCCTTCACTGTGGATAACTTTTCTTTTAACACCAACCAGTTTTGTAGGAGGCATGGTTTTAGATCAAATAAAACACACAGCACTCACAAATAAACTAGCAGAAAGTCTTAAAATATTCAAAAATTAAAGATATTCAATAGTGAATGATTGTTTCAAACACAACCTCAAATGTCAACAATTTAATTGCTGTCGGCATGAAACATCGCTTGTAACGCCAATGGCATGGAACGATCGCTCGACAGATTTTGACTTATGCGCAGGTCGATACGCCAACTTCAGGTGGCTTCTTCCTTATTGAAACGGACTCTACATCGTATACACATTTTTTTTCAAATAAATTGATGTATGAATAAATCTTACCGTACGCCCATGGTAAATGGACAATTTCACAAATACATTAACCCCGTGTAAAATTTTTATCTCACGCCCACGATACACGGTAGTTTTTAGTGTTATTTATATTGTTATAATAAAATGTGTGATCATAGAAACAATTTTGTGTGTAAGAGCTTACAATCACTTATCATGTTTATAGATATTTTATATGGTGGTAGTACACCACTGATCGTTTCGGTGAGCTTATTGAATCCAATATTATTTAGAGGGTAGGTATGAATTTATTCATGGAAATTATTGATTTCTATTTGAATTTGATGATGGAATATTATAATGTTTCAAATATAATATGAGATCGGGATTTTTTTTATTTCTCAAGAGCTTCTGAAGTAACTGTTTTGTCGAAGAGTGGAGTTCGTGAAGAACAGTAAATAAACATAACTGATCATGCGTCTACTGATTGCAATTATTCACGAATGTATGAATAAAGTACGTGCGCCACTGATGGATAGAAAGATTTACAGCACTCCGAATACCTGTTAGTTTTTTTTTTTCGATTTGTGTGTCTCTTTGAAAATTATTAATAGCTTATCAGGACGCTTATATCCTTTATGTCGAGTTCATTATGAAATGCGTCCATTTTCTGGGTCATTAAACAAAGGATAGCAATTTATCTATATGCGGTATCTGCAGATACATTTAAATCAATAAGTAACTTACCACCATCGGATCTTCTTTTGTCGCCCCGACCCATTTTCACTACTTCAGTCACTGGTATCCACCTAAAAAGGAATAAATGTTAATAGCTTCATACCTGAATATCTACTAAAATTCTGTGATATAGAAATTTGTACAAATAAATTATCTCATTTTGAAATTTTAATTGTACGTCTATGGCGAATGAAATTTTTTACAAATTAATTGACTCTTGATAAACATTTTTATCGCACGCCCATGGGAGAAGGAAATTTCTACACAAATTGACCTCTTGGTAGATGGAGATTTCTACAAATAAATTAGTCCTTTATGAACATTTTGCAAACGCCTATGAGGGAAGGTACCTTTTACACAATTTGATCCTTTATAAAATTTTTATCGTACGCCTAAGGTAAATGGAAATTTTTTCAAATAAATTATCAACACCCTTTAAATATTTTCTCGCACGCCTATGATATACATTTTTTTACAAATAAATGATTCTTATACATTTATTTTCGTACGCCTATGATTTATGTAAATTTTACCACTTTTTAAAATTTAATCGCATGACCATGGTAAATGAAATTTTTTACAAATATATTAACCACTTTAAAAATTTCACCGTACGCCTATGATAGAAGGAAAATTTCAGCAAATTAAGTACTTAAAGTTTTGCACAAATTGATCCCTTATCAAATTTTTTTAGTACGTCTATTGTAAATTAAAATTTTAATTTATAACTCAACCCCTCATGAAGATTTTATCGTACACCCATGATATAATTATTATAAAAAATGAATTAGTCTTATAACAATATTATTTTTTTTGAAATTTCATCGTACGCCCATGGTAAATGGAAATTTATACAAATAAATTAAATCCTTATTAAAATATTATCGTGCTTCTATGGTTATTGGATATTTTTAACATTAAATTTACCTCTTTTGAAAAATGTAATCGTGCCGCTAAATCTCTCAATGCTAAATTTCGCTTAAGAAAACACCAAAAGTGTCGGGGAGCTCCACAATTCTAAAAGCATATCAAAAGTCGATTCAAGTTTGAAAATCTCTATCAAAATTATGATGTTTCATTCGAACGAACAACCCCTGCATTCAAATTTGTTAGAAACGGCAGAAATTATAAAATAATAATGAAACATATCTGAATTGGAGGAAAGCTGGTTCAATTGGTTGCAACAAAACTCACCCAGAAATAAATCAACTTAAATGATTTTTATATAAATGGAAATATTTTTTTGCGGAGAGTAAAATGAAAATTCTTATTCATATATTAAACCGACTTTATACAGGGTGTTTTCAAATGACACTTACAACGTTTGCATGTAGATACATCTGGTATAATTGGACAAAATGATAATATAAGGATTGAGGGGTCCAGCCTATTTACTTTTCGAAATACAGAGTGTTGAAGTTATTTGAAATTATTTTTTATTTTGCATTCCTCAATGAGAAAACGTTGCAGATTATGTATAAAAGATCCTGTTACATATATTCTAACCATTAGTAGTTTGGTAGTTATTAAAATAAATTGAAGAAAAATATTTTTTCTATTTAATTATTAAAAAGTTATCTTGCAGACTTCATAAAAACATCGAATATCTTGAAAACTACCAATTTTTGACATGTAAAGGTTATGCTTTTTCCACGTAAAAACCTTTGAGGAATAGAAAATATAATAAGAACAGCTTCAAATGCCAGTGGCTTAAAAAATGGGAGGAGAAAGGTAACATTCTTCCAAATGTACATCACTGGATCAAGAATTGAAGTATGTTTTTCAATCAAAATATGCCTTTTTATATTTAAAAACAACCTGCTAAATGTCAAATCAATATATTCATCCATTTTTATTAATTTATTAATTTTTCATAACTTTTTACGAGAGGTATCTACATGCAAACGTTGTAAGTGTCATTTGGAAACACCCTGTATATAGTGCAGGACACGGTAGCCTAGCAGGATTCGTTTGCAAAATTGTTTAAATTCGTAATTTTTTTTAAATGTCTGGTAGGATCTCCTGATTATTAAGTGTAAGATGGCACTTGATATCTGTTATTTTTTAAACGAAAAATTAAAAATCCTTGAATATACTTACTCCTAGACTATAAAGGTCCAGTGTTGGCCCAAGGCCTACTAATTCACCAGCTGAATTTACAGCGTGGTGGATAATCTCGAATTTACGCCAAGCCAATTTAGGCCCAGCATTGGCATGTCCTCGGACGACCTACCTATATCACTTGGATTAATGCATTTAACCAGATGAGTATAACTAAGGGGTCAAGAGCGTAGCGGACGGGATTCTCTGGACCCTTTGTAATTATTCTAGAGAACTTTTTCCTAATATAAATTATGTAAAAAGTCGAGAGAGTTTAATCACAGAAGCTTAAAATCATTGTAATTGAATTCAACAATTTTGACCACAGGGTTTACGAGTTTATGGTTTATGACTTTTCTGTCAAATATGCAAAAATGACAGGTTCTGAGACTTTTTTTGAGATCACCAACTATCGAATTTATCATATTTCTCTGGACTTTACAGGTGAAAGTTCCCTGACTCCATCCCATTGACTAAAACATTAGATGTTTTTTTGTAATTATACAGATTGCGAAAAGGCTTTTCGAACCGTACGATTTACACAAGCACGACAAGGAAAATATGAGAAAAATAGCTTGAAAGAGAGAGAAAGAACAACTGTGCGTGGCCAGCGACGGCGTGTATTTATTTCCAGAGGCCGGCCAAATGTCCACTGCCCCCCCCCATTTCAACCGCTGTTGCCAGAAGCGCAGACTAATTTGTACAAATGATATTTTTATCTCGTCATCGTTGACTTCTTTTCGAGCTCATGCACTATTAGGCAAAACCAAACACCTCCATCCGGCAACAGTGTCCTTTACAGAGATAATTCACATTTAAATTGCTATTCCTAGGTATTTTCGCTACAAACGTTGACACTTTTGTCGGATGGAGGTGTTTGGTTTTGCCTAATAGTGCATGAGCTCGAAAAGGAGTCGACGATGACGAGACAAAAATATCATTTGTACAAATTAGTCTGCGCTTCTGGCAACAGCGGTTGAAATGGGGGTGGTGGCAGTGGACATTCGGCATGCCTCTTGAACTAAATACACGCCCTCGCTGGCCACGCACAGTTGTTCTTTCTCTCTCTTTCAAGCTGTTTTTCTCATATTTTCCTTGTCGTGCTTGTGTAAATCGTACGGTTCGTAAAGCCCTTTCGCAATCTGTATAATTATCTATTTTTAATTCGTTTGTTTGTAAATGCCGGATAAGTACATGGGCGAAACATTCACCTTTTTGGTAAACTCTTTACCTTTTAAATTTCCCTTTTCTAACAAAATTGTCCACAAATTACAACTGACCGAGAAAACTAATTTCTCAGATTATAAACCGTATTAAATATACAATTTGCGTCCTCGAAACAGGATTCTAACTACATCGCTGACGAGCTTAACTAGAGGAGGCGTCGTTTGATGAGGATATGTTTGGATGTGAACTAGGAACCAGGTACAAGCAGATTTAATTAATTTCCAAATGGGCGTTTGGGAATGGCAACTTACAAATATTTGAGGTAAGATTCCCCGAAAACGTTAGGTCATTTGGAAATGACGAGTACGAGGCCTAATTAATATGAAAATGCCGTACGAATGTGGTATTTTAATTCAATAATCTAAATTTATGTAGCATAATAGAAAGAGTGCTTTCACTTTATATTCGGAGCTTTCGGAAATGACATTCCTTTAGTAACAGACGAACTATAAAGCTTCCTTTGACTGACTACTACAACTACAACTAGTGTAAAAGCTTAGATTTGAATCGGAGTCTGTTTTCTTCCAAAGGACCCCGCGCTTTTCTTATGACAAAGTGGCGTTCCGTCAAATGTTATAAATTTTGGATATGATGTTGTACTCGACTTTTTGACCAAAACTGTCCAAGGGACCTATTGAATCCTATGACTAGTTTCCGATATACAGGGTATTAAAGTTGAAAAATGCTTGTTTTTCGTGACCACGTAATTTTATTATTAACAAATAAATAAGCATTTTTACTTGACAGTACCATTGATATGTTCTAGTTTATCGTAAACTTATACATAAATAGTTCAAAATGTCAATATATACAGGGTGGGACTTAATTATATAAGGGCGAATTTTTGGAATTCTAGGAAATTCTTATATTCGATGAAAACACGTTCAGAAATAAGAAGTTCCTTCATATTTAATGTTCTTGCATCAAATATACTAATTCTAGAGGTATTCCATACAGGGTGATTCTTAATGCAACCTGAAATTAGTTTTTTCCTATATGAAATAAATAAGTTACACCATGTATTTCAAAATTAGTTTTTGATGCTGAAAACGTATTGGTAACCTAGTTATTAGTACTTTTCTTATAATACATGGTGAACTTTAATACCCTGTATATCGGAAACTAGTCATAGGATTGAATTGATCCTATGGACACTTTTGGTCAAGAAGTCGAGTACAACATCACATCCAAAATTTATAACATTTGACGGAACGCCACTTTGTCGTAAGAAAAGCGCGAGGTCCTTTCCCAGCGCATTGACTAAGCTTGGTCATATTTGAGATGAAATCAGAAAAGTTTCAAGGTCTTGAAATAGCATCGATAGTGAATAACCAAAAAAATCCCCTCAACTCTTAAATACTGTTCGATATACACGTTCAGTAACTGGAACGAATCTTGAAAATAAAACTTTATTTAGCAGTTAATGTAGCAAGAACTAACTAGTTAGGAACTTACAAAAGAAAGTTAACAAACCAGACTATACAACTCGGCGGAACTGATCTAATAAATCCGCAACTTTTTCCATAAATTAATCCCCGAATTTTCCACATTGTAAAATCCTTAAGGATCCCATTTGTAAAGTGTATACTATACTCTACTCTACTGTATTTTTTAGCTCTATCTGCAAAATATAAAACACAACTCTCGTACAGTAAAAGGCACGAATGTTTCTCGTTACGTCATATTTCCCTGAAAGTATCAGAGACACTCTAATTTTATGTGGTCGCGTATGTTCAATTAAAACAAATGGAAAGGTCTATACAGATTGCGAAAAGTCTCTTCGCGCCATACGATTTACACAAGTACGTCAAGGAAAAAATGACCAAAACTACTTGAAAGAGAGAGAAGAATAATTGTGCGCTAAGCGATGGGCGTGTCTTCAGTTCCAGCTACCAAAAACAGTTGGGGGTGTGTTTAGTGTCCCCCTATGATATTTTTGTCTCGTTATCGTTAACTTTTTTCGAGCTCATGCACTATTAGGTAAAACTAAACACTTTCATCCGGCAACAGTGTCCTTAATTAGATCACCAGAAATACATGCCGAACTATCTAACAATGATGCGCCGCTGGTGAAAACTGTCTTATTGATTTGATTCGGATGATTATGAGTTATGACGTAACGAGAAACATTCGTGACTTTTATTGTATGCCTATTTATTCTATTATGAATGGTTTCTCTTGTTTCTTTACTGGTCCAACGAATGACATTTGACAGGCTCGATATTAAGGAAATATTAGCTGTTCAATGCAAATGAAGGAACTTTAAATAAAATGAAGTATAAAAAAATTAAATTAATTCGACTATAGTAGCAGTTGAATTAAAAAGTGCATGTTGCGGTTCATTCGGCTTGTTCAATGTTTTTTTGTTCTCTTGTTATTCAAAATAGCTTCTGTGTTTTTCAATTTGATACCAAACCATTTTCCCGGAATGAAAAATTACATATTGTAACTCCCCGATGGTTTGTCGAAAAAAAATGCCAACGGCAAGTTTTATAATATGACAAACTGTTGATGGAAATTAATTTCTAGCGATTTAAAAAGTTAGCAGATATACAGAGTGACGGTATAAAATTTGGAATGAATTCCTGAACGAGAAGTTTAAAAAAAAATTTACCATCTATAATTGCACAAGTGGTTTGTATTTTATCGGGTAAATTTGGGTTGTTTAATGAGGTTGACAGTTATTCTAGTCAAATTGCTAAAGGAAACAGTTTAGAATTTGAACAACACAAATTTACCCAATATCAATACAAACCTCGAGTGTAATTCGGCAGGACAATTTAATGAATGAGAAATTTGGAAACATATCAATGCAAACTTTATTTATGAAACATTAAAAATAAACACATTTTTATTATTTTAATGTACAATTATTAAAAACGCAGTTATTGAAATTCATACTAGGAACAGTGATATCGCTGCGGGTGCCACAGCTAATCGTTTCTGTAGTAGATGTTGAAGTTTTTTCATTTTCCAAACGAATTCATTGAATAATGCTTGAATGATACTCTTTGTCAACTTGTAAGTATGGTTTTATTGATGATGAATTGCTGTGTCCTGTTGTTTTTATTAGAGCCTGTTCTTCAATTCCGCTTTTACTTAATTCGCTAACTGCTGCCGCTCGATTTGAGTGATTTGTAATTTTGACACGTTTGACATCTAAACCATTGCGTTGTGCTGAGCGTTTAGTCCATTTGGAAATTTCATTAATTCCAATCGGCAAATTCTTGTACCAACCTTTAGAATTTTTCTTTTTCCAAAAGGGATTTGGTGTAAGAAATACTCTGTCCGAAATTATAAAAGTGTTTCGTTTTTCCATTAACTTTTTGAATAAACGTATTTGGGCAAATATCTTCGTCGAAAATATTAGGCGTGATCCATTTGCTGTCACATAATTTATTGTTGCCGCCTTGTCTCGTTTTCGAAAATAGAGGATTATACTCGATACGTCCAGTTTCTTTTCCATTATTTTCAATTTCAGATACGAAATAAGTGGTTTTGCAATAAGCTGCTTCTCCTCCGCGCCAAGCTAGTTCAAACGCCAAAATGTGATATAATTTCTGTTGAAGTCCTTCCGGTTCATTTTCGTTATATAATCTGTCCATTGCAAATACTTCAGATTTATTAAGATCTGATGCACTACATTTTCTCTTTTCGGGTTGTGCTTGCAGGATTTTACGTTTAGCATTACGTGCAGCTCGTGATGAATTAAACTGAACATCGGTGAAAGGGTTGAATACAATATTAAATTCGTTGTAATATTTACTTTGTAGCATTTTAGCGGTGGTGTTCCAAATTGTTTTAACTACCGCTTCTTTGTAGTCTTCTCCGTTACTTTTTCGCATATTAAATGCCCAATCTTGCAATATTACATTCAATTTCTCGATGGAAGTATCTGGCTCAAATGTGTATCTTTTTGCATCGCAAAACGTAGAAAATTGTCGCCAGATTGATGATTGCGTCGCAACTGTATTAGTAGGCACACAGGTATTAACAATTTGACTAATTTCGGCGTTCGTAGACACACCGAATCGACTCATTGTTAGTTCTTGAAAATTCAATAAGTTGTTGACAAACATGCCAAACTATTTATTCTAGTAATCAACACCGCGATAATTGATGAACAAATGAATAAGTGAAATAAGTGAAAGTGTATTTGTCGCTGTAAAAGTTAAAGCTATCTTTTGCCGCTGTCATAGTGACAATTGCACTGTGGCATATGCGATTTTTTATACATGAATTAAATTGTCTTCTACATTTTACAACAAAATTTCATTATACAAGGACCAGTACCTCTTTCCGTCACTAGATGGCCCTGGACGAAACCAAAAGGCCATGAAATGAGCCATATTTTATAAAATTATATTTGGTTTTATCGCCATTTTGGTCCATGTCACAATACTTACGAACCACCCTGTATAATTTAACGAGTTTTAACGCAGATATAATAATAATAGGATTCAAAAAAATCCAAACATACATTTAAGATTACCTCAACAACGCGTCTGCTTTAAAATTCAAATAAAAACCCCATCAATATAACCTACAGTCAGTAGAAACAATTTCGTTGATATGAATTTAAATTCAGAGATTCGCAAATCGAGATAAGGGTATTTCATCCCTCTATTGTCAGAACTGGTGCGACAGCCTGCAATGCTGATTTTTAGGTCAACTGTATACCCTTCCGTTTCAACATGTTGCTAAAAGTTAGAATTTACGAGGGAGCTTAAAGTAATGGACTAGAAAATTACTTGACGCCACAACATGCATCTTCTCTCCTACGAGACCTGCTGGTGACTAGAGATACAAACGGAACTAAAAAATTCTTTTTTTGAAGATAATAATCTCAATTTTCTAAAAATCCATATAATATCAATAAAATTCACTAATTTAATGAGCCATAATTTATGGCCACATTTTTAAAAATGATTAGGACAGAACCTTCGGAAAGATTTTGAGGCTACTACTTACCTAATGGATAAAACTGTACTACGAGTTTTAACCATAGAGATACTACAGATAGAGGCAAAAAGCCAGATCGAAACCCGTCAGCATGTAAGGGACAAACTTGAATACGACAAGAGAAAAATTTTTTAATTGAGTGGTATTCGACATGACTATTTCACGAGAAAAAAACTACACATAGTTTTGATATATTAAACGTCAAAAAATTGCCGCGACAAGACAAAAAATTGCCAGTTCAAAACCTTCAAATTTTGTCAGTTATCAATTTACTCTAGTGAAATAGTCAAAAAAAAGAGAGCCAATTTTAAACAATGTTTAAATTTAATAACAATAGAAGACTGGTATCAAAGGCAAAACAAAATTATTTAATAGAAATTTACCAGACCTTTTAAATGTGTTATGACATAACGTCATTCGAAAAAATTTAATGGCTATCTCCTGTAGGGAGCGGGGAATCTTACTGGGTCCTTTTCAAATAAACGTGAAGTGGCTTAAGCTGGCCAAGCGCTGCATTTATGAAACTTTCTAATTAAGATGCTTGATTGACAAATTAATGTTGGGTCTTCCTATTGAGGAGAGTCATTTTTGGCAGCTTTGGAGGTTACACGGTGATAGTTAAGAGCTTTTAAAGTCACTTGGCTGTCCGAGAAAACTTTTTTGTTCTATGTTAAATTAATTTCCTGCAATGTCTCCACACATAAATAAAATACAGTTGCATGGGTGTTCTTAAGTCCTCTGTGAAGAAGTAGGTTTGTTATCAAATATGACAGATATAGCGATCCTTTTAAATTTGACCTATCCGCAAACTTAAATGAAATGGAAGGTGTCGCTTTCTGCTAGTTTAGGAAGTTGACTTGGTAGTAGTGGGGAACGTGCGCATTATAAATTGCTTTTGTTTGTGATTCTGGTGTAAAGGTCATTTTAGATTAGACAATTTCTTGTGTAATATTATTTAGTTCAAGTTTTAGAACAATTTAAATTGTTTAGTCTAAAATTAAAAATTGTATTAAAGATTGTCTACCCTGTCACATTGTAAAAAAATAGAACAGGTTCTATTTTCTTAACAATTTGATTGTATTGTTTGTGTTTCATGATGAAAATGTTCTATGAAAATGTCATTAATCTGGATAATTTGTGGTTATGTATTAAAATGGTTGAAGAATATTATTATGATTCTGAGAAGGATCTAAACTAATGATTGGAACTGGATTATTTCCATCTTTTAGAAAATTGTCACTTTTTATATTTATTCACATGTTATTTTATGATTATAATATCAACAAGTATAATAAAAGGTCACAACAATTCTCCCCTCCTTATTACAAACTATTTTACAATATAAAGAGACAATCAGCGGTCACTGGGGTACCTGAGCTTTCTATTACATAATCATAGGTTTGTGGTACGTATCCATTTGTCGCTTACTTTTATGCCAATGTTTGATAGCTTGTGAGCAGTGGTAATAATCGTGTTAACATAATCTTCTACCGAATCACTGTTCTCTAGCGAAGTTGTGGTTAAGATACGCAAAAGTCCGACACGTCTGGTTAAACCACTGTCCTGGAAAGCACTTGCAAGTTTTTCCCATGCTTCCTTTGCAGTTTTGGTAGACTGAACGTAGTTCAACGGATCAACCAAAAGAATAACTTTGGATCGAAAGTTGAGGCAAAAAACTGTGTGACATTTATTATCCAATAATGACACTTGCACACACTAACTTAACTTCTATCAACAAACTCATTGGGTCAAAGCTAATCAAATTATTTCAAATTAATTTCAACAATGTCAGGTTATGTTTATTCTATCATCAGATCAAATCGCTGCGCAGAATCTTGAACTAAATATTGTTCAATACATTGGAATAGTCTAAAATAGCTTAAGACAGTTGGCCAATATTTCACACAAGAAATCTATTCCAAATATTGTTCCAAGAAATTGTCTAATCTAAAATGACCTTTAGGCTTTTTCTGTACAGCAATTCTTCAAATAAAAACACGATACGATTGTGTGATCCTTTCTTGTATCATAGCATAAATCATAATGGAATCCACGGAGCATCCAATTTACGCATAGAAATTAAAAATGTATACCATTAGGCGTGAAATTAGGGCGATTTCAGCCTAGATTTTCATTAAAAACAATCTTCTGCCGCTGATTTTGTTAATTAATTAATTAAGGACAAGTCCGTGGATATCTTCACGACTTTATTCTTGTGTCTATCATAATTATGGAAGATAATTTAGTAATTTATTAATTTTTTTTCTGTGGGTATAAAATTTACAGGTCGAAACTTTGAAGATGAAAGTTCTTTTGTTTATCAGATAAAAGTCTCGTTAATTGGAACGTTTATTCCAAAAAAATGTAATTAAATTACATTTCAAGAACTTCTTTATTTTTCTCTCAACTTCATTCTTTTTCTCACTCTTTAATTATTTCTCATTTTCTCACTCACTCACTCACTCTCATACATATCGGTTGTATGACATTTTTTCGGTGAGAAATAAAGTTTTATAAAATAGGGTTTGCGAAAAGAGACAAATTCGTAACGCCCTTCATCCACCATTAACTATTCTGACCCTAAATACTTCGGCGTACGTGTTCCTGGAGTTTTTTGGTTCAAATTCTTCAAACGTCCTACATAAGGGGCAGGCAGAAAGCAACATACCTTTCAAAACCACAAGTGCCTTTTGAATTCCTATCCACCGCCGAAGGGCATTGGCAGTGGTGATGTTTAATATTAGTTCACGACTGTAATATTTCAGACGATTGATGATATTCTTGTAGACCAAGCAATAGGTATATACTTTTGATTATTTTTTGACGTTTCTTAAAACCAATGAAATGCTTCTTTATTTGTCACAAGGGTAAGTTTCAACCAATTATGTCATTATTATAGTGGGGATAAATCTCTTGTGATTATTCTCGGGATTTGCCTAGCAAGTGTCAGATAGTTGTCAAAATAATTACCTAATTGTGTCAACGCGATATATGAAATGGGTGAAAATTATCGGTTTAGTACCTTTTCTGATGCAGAAATAACAAAAAAGATTTTAGAATAATTTAGAATAATCTAGTCAAATATAACTCGCGAGTTCCATAAATTAGAAATTAATTTGACAGATCAAATGGCAACAAGTTTTCAAAAAATCTGTCAAATTATTTTCAATTTATTCTCACTCTCTTGTTATATTATTACTGACAAAAATCCTAGTAGATAACGGATAATGCCATCATAATATAAAAGACATTATCTACGTAGTATCATTTTGATATGTTTTGGACACGCAAATGTTGTTCAGTAATTTGTTATAAACATTTAAAACGAAAAAAACCTTCTTTTTTTAGTTTTTTTCGTATAACCTAAAGAGTACAGAAGCAATATCAATGGTATGTATAGATACATTGTAGATAATTAAAATACGAACAAAATGAGGGGTCGAGCGAGTCAATCGAATAATTAGGAAACCGGAAAATTAGTAATTTTTTTTGAAAATTCATATCTTTGTCATTTTTCAATTGCAAGAGCTGAAACTTGGTACAAAAATAGTTGTTCGTAGGCCCTTGCACGTTACTAATTGTTTACATTGGTTGGATGTTTGCTTTAATACGTTTGTTTCTTTCTTTCTCTTAATCAGACACATCTAAAATCTGCTATAATAACAATTTTGGTTTTGTGCCTCTAAAGTAGCTATTTATTATATTGATTTTGTTTATTTGATTTTATTATCTGATTTTTTTATATTATATATTTTAAGTTTAATTATTTATTTGATTTAAGATTTAAGAAACTCTATCTCAGGGCTTTGGATTCAGTCCTAACTAATTCAAAATAAAATTCTGCTTCAACTATCCTTATTTATTTTACATTCCATTATACATTACAATTTTTAGATTTTTATATTAATACCTATGTTCTATTACCAAATGTTTTTCAAAGAATTGATTTTAATTTTTAATATGTCCTTGGGAATTTTTTTTAAACGTCATAAAAAATATTAAATTTCTATTCTCCAAATTTTACGAATTTTGTTCTTTTCAGTTCTCAAAAAAATTATATATTTGAAATATTACTTCCCTGTACGTGGTTATATAAATCAATCCTTCAAACTTGAATTTCTGTTTTTTTATATTCCATATTCGTAGATTATTTGTAATTTTATATTCAATATTCTTCGCAACTAATTTTGAATGATTCCAATCATAATTTCTAGTCCAATCTATTCCAAATTTTGTGGGTTCTTAAATTTTTACTATCTTTCTTCCTGTCAATTCTCTCTCAAAAAATCAATCCCCTCTTAATCATTACCATCACTACCCACATTCAATGTTTATCTTCCCCCTTGATAGCTATTTTTAAATTTATTTCAAATTGATTACTTTATCTTTCAAACTGACATCACAATCACAAAAGATGTATTTTTTTTACAAATTATTATTCCATAGATCTATACTTAATATTTTTTTAAATTTCTTGTACATATACAATATCTACACATTATATATACACTATATTCCTTTTTTGAAAATTGAGTTACGAAAAAGTTATTAATTTATATTTATAATCCGATTTCGAATACCCAAATCCTCATTTTTCATTATAAAAATAAAAAAAAAGCATGGCACTTGAGTCGAGAAAATTGAAAAGACAAAAAATGTGTATACGTAACAAAATCCCAATTAGACGCTGTTGAGTTTGTTCATTTACTCAGGGATATCCCGGAGAAAAGCGCAAAGCTGAAATATTGACAGTCTTCTGGAGCAAAGGATTCAAGGATTCTGTGCTACTGCGTCAGCGACTTCTATTCGGGACATTATTATTCTCAACTCCCAAGTGAAATTGTGATTTACAGAAAAAGTTTAAGGAATAATAATTGTTTTTTTTGGCTGCACGTTGAGATAACTCATCATTTTTTAAAAAGGTGAGGACATTTTCAGAATATTTAAAGGATATTCAACTGTTGAAGGCTGAATAGTAGACAAAAAGTTGAAAATTTCAGCTTTAAGACAGATACACTATACAGAATATTTCCAATTTTCCAATTAAACTTGGTCTCATTTTTTGAATTTTCAAATTTCCAAAATCGAAACAAACTTTTTCCCGACACTTCTGTGTATAGATATCCACTTATTCGACCCTGCAGATTCCGAAAATACCCATACAAATTTTCTAAAATCCATAATAAATTTTTTTCTCGTAATTTCATACCCCTAACTTTTGGATACCCGTGTATACAGAATATCGCAGATACGTTTCAGCTGATTTTTTTCCAAATTTGCTCATTATCTGAGAGTATGCCTCTGAAATTTCAGCTTGAAATTCCCATTATTACGGCCTCTGTGATTTTTTGACTTGACGCGTGTATTTTCGAATACAACTTAATCTCATTTTTTGAATTTTCAAATTTCTAAGTTTTTTCCGACACTTCTGTATATAGAAATCCGCTTATTCGACCCTGTAGATTCCGAAAATGTCCATACACATTTTCTAAAACCCATAATAATTTTTTTCTATTCAAATTTTCGTACTCCTAAGTTTTTAATACCCGTGTATACAGAATATCGCAGATACTTTTCTGCTGATTTTTTTCCATATTTGCTTATTATCTGAGAGTGTGCCTCTGGAATTTCAGCTCATTATTCCCATTTTTATCGCCTCTACAAAATTTTTAACTTAACGCGTGTATTATCGACACAACTTAGACACTAATTAGACCCCGTTTATTCGGAGAATGCCCAATAGATAATTGGTGAAATTCGAATTTTCCAAAGTTATAGTCCTGTTGTCATAAATTACTCAATACTCGGTAACAGTGGCGTAACTGTACACATTGCCCTTATTTTTATGTTTCGTATCCACACTTGAGTGGATGACATTATCGCTTTGCAATAAGTCCTTCACTGCCTTTAAGTTTTAGATCACTGATTTTGTCACTGATTCGGTCGTTTCACGAAGCTGCTATCTCCTTCCGTAGTTACCGATGTAGAAACTTATAAAACTGCATTTTTTTGCCTCGCTGGACTCGTTAAAGTGGAGAAAAGTGAGCTTATGGAGCCAAAAGGGATAAGAGTTTTTATAAAGCAATTAGAGGGAAAAAATGAAAAATAGGGAAGTAGAAAAAATTACATTGTAACTCAAAAGTAATCTGAAATTCGTCATTTAATTTTAAGATGAAAAGTTCCTACAAGCATGTGTGATAAGGTTTGTTCTTAGTGAGATACAGGAAGCAACTGTGAAATCGTCTACATATGTGTTGGCATTTATTTAGGTTAGTCGCCCAATGTTCATAGAGCAGGACGATAAAATTAATAACTTTCCACTCCATTTGAAAGCACGTACTAACTGGCAGACAGTCTGAATCACAACTAAAGCCGCAAAAGAGGCCAGAGGTTGGCACGTTATCACTCTCCGTCGTTCTCCGATACTTCAGCGATTTTCATTGGCATGCGGCTAGCTTATTGGCACGTAGCAACGGTCGCGTCCCTAAGTTAAGTTTATGGTGAGTGGGTCTATAAGGCCCTCCACTGCGACTCGCAAGAGTCTATTGTGGCTCACACCTATTCAGATTTCACCAAACAAATTCAGCTTCTTAACAAAGCCGATTAGTTTATTTGGTGAATGATATTTCAGGTCCGAGAGCAAGAGAGAATCCCTGCCAAACATCAGATACCTGATTCGAGCCGCGGCGGGGCAGGCACAAATTATGCTCTGCTGTTTCATCATCTTCCAGACAAAGACGGCAGGTCGGGTCTTCCGACAGTCCAAGTTTTAGATATGATGATTCAGATGACAGTGGCCTGTTAGACAACGTAGGTCATGCCTGCTATAGTCTACCATTTGTTTGGAGACATTCTTCGAAGGATGTATGAAAGCCTTTGAATGAACCAATCCTGGTAAATTATGCCAGAAGTCTAAATCTCTTCTTGCCGTCCAGGTATTCAGTGTTTGTTTGGCAAAACTTATTGCGATGAAAATTGTAGGTTCTGGTCTGATAGAAACACGTGCGGCTCCCTCCCTTGCAAGAGAGTATGCCTTCTCGTTTCCTTCCATGCCAGAATGGCCAGGCATCCATACCAGCAATACTTTATTGAGTTATCCTATTGAGGAGAGTCTTTTTTGGTAGTCTAAAACCAATTTCGACGTTACACGGTGAGAGCTAAGTGCTTTCAAAGCCGCTCGGCTGTCCGAGAAATTTTTTATTGTTCTATGTATGAGATTGGCTTGCTCCAATCTCTCCACACATGAAACAATGGCGTAAATTTCCGCCTGAAATACGGTTGCATAGGATCCTAGAGAGGTTGAGATTTCTGTCCTAGGTCTGCGCCCGTATACACCTGCACCAGAGCCTGAGGGTATTTTTGACCCGTCTGTGTACCAACAGCTCTTAATACTTCATCCTTACGGAGGACCCATTCATCTCTATTTGGAATTAGGACGGTATAAGGCAGGTCGTAGTTTACTGTTGGAGGCATTATGTCAGAGGTCATTCCCAGAATACTGCGACTTTCAGTGCCCACTAGCATTCTGCTTCGTTCTGTATAAGCCAGATTTGTGCATTTAGAAATACGCACAGTTCTGTATGTTGTCCATCTAGCCTCTCTTTCCAAAAATATATGGAGAGGAGGTAGACGGTGTGGAGCTGATAGCACAAGTAATTGCCAGGCAAGCCTGTCTCTGTAAACCAGAGAGCTTTGCTTGGGCCGTTCGCTGTAAAGCTTTTGGCCACCAGGCAATAGATATGTGATCATTGGTATTGAGTTGGTAGAGAACAGACGTAATATGCGCTGCGTTTTCCAAATAACCGCTTACCATGAAGTGAAACGTTTACTAAAAAGTGGAAGTGTTTTGTGAAGATGATAAATAGGTTTCCAAATGTTTAAAGCAGTTTGTCATTTTGTTATCTTCGGTAAACATCCTGTATACTAATGTTCTTTTTATAAAAATGCTTCTTAATGTATTTTAAACAGCGGTAAATACTACCTTTTCAAGGACGCTAGAATAAAGGATAAATGTGAAATCAATAGTAGCTTTCATGTTGGTGATGGAGTGGAAAATTTATATATGGGGTTTATATAAAAGAAAACGGGATCAACTGATATTTGTAAGGTTATCCGAACTGAAATACAGAGATAGAATTCCTGAATATTTCAATAAATTGATATATTTATAACAAATTAATTGTTTCCACCCTCACTACGTAGAATTATTAAATATAATCAATAGGTTTGTTCCAGCACGCGATGAAACTGATTCGGAATTGTGCTGCTCGTGCGCCATGGCAGTTTAGTGTTATTAATAATTGCGTTTCAGCACCAACAAATTCCAAACTAGTTGGACTCAAAATTCATATCTATATGTAAAATTGCTATCTGTTATCTCCCTTGATGCTTGGAAATATCGACTCAAAACTTAAAATGTTCGCCTGAATCCAATGGAGAAGACTAGAATGTTCTATCTCTTCAATTAGTCGAGTTGTGGATACATGAAGTTTCAGAAAGTGAATTTTCGAATATTTTCACTACTTTATGATTCATTATTCACAAGACGGAAACGCTTTAAGTTATGCTTTTGAACATTTTATTCCCAATTTGTTATTCTTTTGCAAATACTCTGCTGGAATTTCAGTTCAGTATTCATAGTTTTGTGGTATTTACAGGACTTTTTATGTTGAAAATGAATTTTTTCGAAAATTTCACTACCCCATCTGAATGCGAAAGAATGATTTTATCGAAAAACTGACTGTGGCATTTGTTTTTCCGTATCAAAAAACCCCCGATTGCGAATTTTAAGCCAATTCCAAGTCGCAACATTTTTTTTTGTAGGAAATTTTGAAGCAAGGGTTAGGTATGGAAATATTTCGCGATTTAAATTGCTATCTGTTATCTCCCTTAATGCTTGGAAATATCGACTCAAAACTTATAGCTACATGTAAAATGTTTCCCTGAATCCAATGGAGGAGACCAGAACGTTGTATCTCTCCAATTAGTCGAGTTATAAAAACATGAAATTGCAGAAAGTGGATTTTCGAGATTTTTCAAATTTTCTCATTCTCCCTTAATGCTTGGGAATATCGACTCAAAATTAATATCTATAAGTAAAATGTTCCCCTGAATCCAATGGAGAAGACTAGAATGTTCTATCTCCTCAATTAGTCGAGTTATGGATACATGAAGTTTCAGAAAGTGAATTTTCGAATATTTTCACTACTTTATGATTTATTATTCACAAGACGGAAACGCTTCAAGTTATGCTTTTGAAAATTTCATTCCCAATTTGTAATTCTTCTGCAAATACTCTGCTGAAATTTCAGTTCAGTATTCATAGTTTTGTGGTATTTACAGGACTTTTTATGTTGAAAATGAGTTTTTTCGATAATTTCACTACCCCATCTGAATGCGAAAGAATGATTTTATCGAAAAACTGACTGTGGCATTTGTATTTCCGTATAAAAAACCCCCGGTTGCGAATTTTAAGCCAAGTCGCAAAATTTTTTTTTTGTAGGAAATTTTGAAGCAAGGGGTAGGTATGGAAATATTTCGCGATTTAAATTGCTATCTGTTATCTACCTTAATGCTTGGAAATATCGACTCAAAACTTATAGCTACATGTGAAATGTTCCCCTGAATCCAATGGAGGAGACCAGAACGTTCTATCTCTCCAATTAGTCGAGTTATGAAAACATGAAATTTCAGAAAGTGGATTTTCGAGATTTTTCAAAACTTTCTCATTCTCCCTTAATGCTTGGGAATATCGACTCAAAATTAATATATAAAATTAATATTCGTCACCTGTGTAGATGTTATACACAGCTTTTGATGCACCGCGATTGTATTTCTTGATCATTTATTTGCACCAATTGATACGAGCATCCTTTTGAGCTTTTGTCAAATTATGCGGGATCCAACGCGAACAAATCTTTTTAACAGCTAAATGTTCATGCAATATCTTATTGATGCTTGTCATACTAATGCCCAAAGATGCCTCTATCTCGCGATATGTCACATGTCGATCTTGCTTTATCAGTTCGTGCACAGCATCGATGTTTTGTGGCAGAACAACTGATTTTGGACGACCTTCACGACTTTGGTCCCCGAGCGAACTGCGGCCGCGATTAAATTCGTTATACCAGCGTTTAACAGTGGCCGAGGATGGGGCTTTATCGCCAAAAGTCGAAGTGGGTTGATCGATGCACTCTTGTCTTGATAAGCCACGTCGAAAGTCGTAATAAATCATCGCACGAAAATGTTCACGAGACAAAATTTTCAAGTCGCTGTAGATAACACAAGTTATACTTAAACGACAAAAAGTTCTGAAGAAGGTTATGGTTAAAAAGATCAAACTTTCAATTGGAAACATCAGATGGCGCCTGTAAACACTTGGTAAGCCAAGGCTCAAAATATAAATAGCAGCCTCGTAGATAACATGGGAAATGGTACAAAGATTCAGTTCTGCTGAGCACAACCCAATCGAATGAAGGTCAATATTTGTCTTTAATTGCAGTTCTTGAAGGTAGAAGTTTTTCGATTTGAAATTTAAACTCAAATTAAAAGTTCTGCCTTGCAATTTTGTCGCCTCTTCTATACCCTTATTAAATTTTTGCCGTGATACTGATGAAATAGAAGTAATTAGCTTGTAGCGATTACATAAAAGTATAATTTTTCATTGTATATTACTTTTTCACAATTTCAAGATTGATACAGAACTCTCAGCTCGCATTTCAATTTTTTATTCTGTATTAAAGAGAAGCTTATCACTGTTGACGCGTTGAAAAAATATCGTTTCGGCTTTTTTTGGAGTTTCTGGTGAAAATTACATGACCGTAATTGGGAGACTGGAACAGCCGTTTTTATTGGAAAATCAATTTGCGCGATGATGAGATCGTCAAAAAAAGCTAAACCCCCGGCAGAATAAGGATCTTGGTACACTGAGAAGATATTTTTTCAAGTACCAACTTAAATTTTGTCATTTAATGCGGATAAAGTGGTTCAATTAATTTGAATAATGGTGATAGATAATTTTTTGGTTAAAATGGAAGAAACCAGGAAAATTTTGATGTTGAGAAAACTGATTATGATTGAAAATCAAAGGACTGCCACTCGATCTAAAAACATTGAAAATGCAAGAGGGTTTTAGGAGTTAGAAAATAAACCTTTAAATGCATATATTCATATACTTATCACATGTTCTAGACATTTTTCTATTACATATCTAGATGATTCCAGAAGTTTTTGATATTTTGATATACTTTTCCATCAACTAATGCCCTTGTGTCGATTTGCTCCAGAAAATCTTTAGGTGTCTAGCCAAGATGCAACATCCTTTTCATATGAGCCTTGAATTCTTGGAAGCCCTCATTAGATTTTTGTCTGTGGACTTTTAGATGACTCTCGAATACCTGCTTCAAGTCTTGTTGACCGTACTTTGTATGAGGGACGTATAGTTATGAGTAGAATTAGTTTCACAATAAAATAACACTATGCGGCAAGGTCTCTTTGAGGAATAAAAAGCCGAAAAGATAAAAAAGTCATAAGTCTTGACCTTCCCACAAGCGAACAACTGATTCTCATTGGTGCAATGTAACTTCCGATTGGTCTATGAAAAATGTACTCGAATTGTTAGTCCACATGGAGTGTTAACGTCCCAGGGTGGGTTTAGTTCATTTCTGTTATTTACGAGACATTGTGTTATTATTGGAACCAATTCTTCAAGCAGTTTTTCCACTCAATTGTTGGTACATTCAAAATAGAGTTATTGAAGATAATTAAAGTTCTTCCAAAGTTAATGTGATGACCCATATGTTTAATCCCTTTGAAGGAAAAAGCCGCCCAATGGCGTGCATATAAATTTTTTAAAAATTCGAATATTGTGAAATAATGTTAATCTACTACATCAATTTGAATGAAAAAAATTAACCTGCATACAAAATTCATAAAATTTGTAATACAATAATAAAGCGCTTTCATCTAGAACACGGAGTATCTAAAGAATAGTTTTTTGTATCGTCAACCCAACCATATTTTAAAGGTGGGTGTATATCCTCATACAGCTTTAATTATAATATAATTACCATTACTACTATTTTCTTACATATTAAGTTAAAATGTATATTATTTTATATATTTATTCATGTAATAAAACCGTAAGGATTGTTTGAATAACAAATATATGAATAAACACTTGACAACATCATGTGTATCAAACCAAGTTTCGTCTAAATAAATTATAGTTCTATTTGAATCACGGTACCCTTTTATTTTGCGCAAATACTCCTGTCTTAGTTCAGCGATACGCCGAGATTCCATTATTACCATTCGATTATCTAACTTCTTATATTTAAATCCACAATTCAATAATCCCGCTCATTATCTTGGACTGTTGTTTCAAATGGTCTCCAAAATGCCATTCTAATTAATTATATTATAAAACTTACCCCAACGTCTACGAACAAATGAATATTATATTAATATTAATTCACTGACGCGACCTAACCACTACACCATCAAAAAGGTATTATATTATTGATACCTTTCTACACTAGATCACCTACACTTTCCTATAAATACCTATAACAATTCACTAAACTCACTCAACCAGGAAATAGATATTATATTAAATATTTCTTTAAAACAAAATTCACACCCGACACTGAATGATACTAATGGATTATAAGCCGAACCACAACACAACCCCCCCGAACACCCTCAAGACCGTAGAATTTTTTCTGCGAAAATCGTCAAACGGAATATACTTCGGGTATTTCGTTATATTACGATGAATACTGCAGTTGATGATTGGTTGTTTCGAAGTCTTGACTGCACGTGCAACTACGTTTCCAACTCTTCAAAATTTTCTTAAATATAGTAACATATAAAAAGTGGTTTTAATTAATTTTTCTTTTTTCAGTAATTTCAAGCGACTTATTTTACTAATAAATTTACATTATGTATTTTTTTAAAATATATCCTAACTAGGTTTCTTATAACATCACGAACTAACAGTTTACTGAAGTAAGAGGAACATTTGTGTAACGAGCTTAACAATTTTAGAAAATATATCTGACAACATTGCTTTATTTTATGGTCATCACACTGACTTTAGTTAAAGTATAACATACAGTTTTTCTTATAATTTTTCCCAGTATACCAAATGTGGTTAACTTCGGCTCCTCTTTCGACTTCAACTAGGGAGTTATAAATTCCATCACTTTTCACGTCTCAGATTATTAGTATAATTTGCACTAATGGGAATTCAAAATATGCCTCGGGATACTTTCGCCCAGATTGAACGTTTTTTTATCAATCACATTAATGTTATTATAGGATTTGATATTGATGAGATTTTTCTCATCTCGTTTCCAAAAATCAAGATCAGACGGTACGAGACAGGTGATAATGAGATCACCCGAGAGCTTCGTTACTGCTCTAGTTTATGTTTTTTTTCACAAAATCTTTCATAAATATCGATACATTTTGAGAAATATTTCTATATTATTCCAAAGCCGAAAAGATAAGATAGAGTAAATGTTTTGATTTTTTTCACAAACATTTTTTAAGTTGAAACAATTTTTATTGAAATTTATTTACATTAATTAAAATGTTTTTATAATTACTTATATTTATTAAATGCTTTTTGATAAAGATATTAGGTGAGAGGAGAAAGAGGCAACTAGTTACGAAACGTTATTTTGAAAGTCTTGACTTATCTCGTCTCGTGTGATGTCCTAATAAACATCCTTAGATACAAAAATATTCCTGATCGTTTTCAATAATTTAATGGAAAACAAGAACGTGTTCATTCGATAACGATTCTATTCTTGAGCTCGAATTGATTGGATGAAGAAACGTATATACCGGAATCTTTGGTAAACTAAATTCAAATTTCGTGACAGAATATTCTGTATATCCCATTTATTTTGTAGGGTAAAATTTATGTTTACTTGGAAAAATACCCCAAATCCTTTTTTCTTTCTCTCGATTTTGTATATTTCATATCCTACCTTCAACTTTGGAAATTTTATATCGACATTGTCCTTTATTAGTATCTTGTTTTTTTTAGACTTCATTCAATTGTATCTTTTTTCGAAAATAATATAATTCAATGAAACTTTACTACTAAATACTTTGAAGCATCTACTTTCGAAACTACTATACTGTTTTTCTATAAATATCAAATTTTTTAAATAATAGACAATTATCTAAAAATTTGAAAACTTTATAATGAACCTATTTAGAAGTGATCGCGATACAAAAGAACACACCTACGGCTCAGGTAAGAAAGAGAATGGAGCACAAATAAAAGTGAAAAAGCATATGAGAGAGCGGCTTAAAAAAAATAATAATAACAACAGTAATAGTAATAAAAACTAACAACAAAAATATTTAACAAATTACATTAAAAATAGAGGCTGTTATTACAATAATAATGAAAATAAAAAGGTTCAATGAAGGTTCACGTGTATTTTTGTGAAAAATGCAGATACAAAAAAAAGTTTCAAATTAAGTTTGAAGATTAAACCATAATCATTGAATAAGTACGCTTTGTTGTATAATTTAATTTTTCAATTTATTAATCTAATTAGAGGAAAACAACGACTTTTTAGTAGTGGTTTACGTGGAAAATTGATGATAATACATTAAAAAATGTAAAAAAATATATTTTTTTTAAAGGAATTTGTAGATACCCCATTTTAGAACACATTTCATATTAAAAATGTTTTTCTAAATGTCATTGTTTATTTACTACAGCAAAATTAAAAACATGAAAATTGATGGTGTTCAAAAATGCTACTAGGGAAATTTCGTATATTTTAAAAACTAATGCAGATACAAAAAAAATGTTCAGACAAATTTTATAGATAAATGTATTAGCTACAATTTTTGATTTGAGCATTTTTCTGTGTTTTCATTATTTAAACAATTAGAGCGAAAAAACAATAACAAAAATTTTCACTCGATGATTTTCCGGAAAATCGCATGCCTAACATCGTAAAGTGTTTCTCATGCTAATCACAACCCTTTTAAATACTCAATTTTGAATTTTCAAGTTTTTTGTGTTTTTTTGCGGCATTTTACGGATATTTTGTGAACTTTGACTAGGTTAAAAATAGATTTACAAGTTGAAATAAGAGAGTGGAAAGTGTGTACTTTCTATAGGGGTAGGAGGATTCTGGATAATTTTGAAGTATTTTGAATATTATTCATAGGAAACGTCATCAATCATAGAAGTTTTGGTTCAATTTTGCTTATCTAGAATGTATGATGAATTTTTTAGAATTCATATCATTCAAACAGGCAAATATTGTATGCTTAGGTATAAATGTCAAAAAAAAAATTATTTAAAATTTTCATTTTAACGTTTCGGTAGCATTTCAGCTGGCGTCTTCAAAAATTATATCATTTCCTAAAAATATTTCTCCATTATGACACTTCCAAAAAAATCGACAGCTAGACAATCGATGAAAATATTAAAAAAAAACAGACTATGCTTAACAAATAAATAGTTAAAAAGGTTTACAAAGGAACACAAAGACATATAATTACTTCAAATCAGAAGGTTAGCAACTTGTTTCGGTTAATACAATCATCAGGATATAAAAAAAAATCTTTACAATAGGGATATATTCCACAAAAAAAAATTCTTTACATGTTTGGGGAACTAATTTTTTCTTCGAAAACCCCATCTCCAAATAAAACAAAACCTATGCAACAAGTTCTATCACATCTATGACAAAAAAATCCCACAACAAAGAACTCACCCAAAGTCTCATGAAATATTTAAGTAGATACGAAAAGAACAAGAACTTTTCGAATTGGTCTTTTCGCCAAGTTAAAACTTCTGAATCCTGACCGGTCTGATAAAATTCCGCGACAGGACTAAAAGGAATATCCTTGAAATGAGGAATTATTCCCTTCACACTGTTGCGCAGCCCGAATTTTTAGCTTTAAGCAATCAACACCATCTCACGGATATTTTTCGAAAATTTCAGAAGTGGGATAAAGACTTCTCTTAAACGTGTAATCGATATTTTTATTTTTAGAAATTAAAACGTTAAATTATTTATATATATTCATTTTTTATGTTTAGGTGCTTTCCAATTTTTTTAAAAGAAGTAAAAACCTTGAAAATATATTACAGATTTCTTCTTACTATAAAAGGGTACTAGAAAATATACAATAATATATTGATTTTTAAAGTAGAAATCTGTTGTAACAATTTCGTAGGTTATATTCTTCGTTCCTAGATGGCGCATCAGTTTTTTAAATAATAAATTTCAACCTTGTTTTTGTAATCAAATAAATGTTTAACAAACAAATTCTGGTTATATCCACAACAATGATAGTATTTACTTGTTTTGCTTTTTATCCATTGATAGCGTCCAGATATCTTTAACAATATTTTTTATTTTTTGTAGAAAATAATAAAAAAAACCACTGAAAATTTCCGAAATTATTTTGCCGACGTTTTTGATTATTAGAAAAACTGAATAGCTAAAATTAAATTTGAAAATTGTGAAAATAATGGCAAAGCACTAGTTGATTTTATAACTGGTGTGGTATACAGAGTGTGTTTCAAGTATGGAAAATTATTTTGGAAATGGGTAGCACAATTTTCATAGATTTTGGTGCGAGAGGATCTTATGATATGTGATATTAACATTGTTGTCAGATTTTTTTTTCCGGAATAATACTATATAAACAATAGAAGATATTACACAATGCTAATTATTATCATTCGGGGAAACAATGTAAGTACCACTCTGCATTTTTAAATTTGTGAAGATGAAATAAAGTACAATTATACCATTTTCAGTACCCCTTAGCTATGATACGCATCTGGAATAAAAACTCATACAATCTGCCCGCAAGTGGAAGCAATAAGCTGACAAGTTTTATCGCAATCGGATATAAACGGTACGGCAGCTCATAAAATACGAACAAACATAAGCAGAAATTAAATTTTTTCGAAGAAATTAATTTGTAAAAATCATTGGCGCACGATAAAATTTTGAAAGGGCTCCAAACTATTCTCAAAAATGTCCATCTACCATGGGAGTACTATCAAATTTTTAAAAAGGTTCATTTATTTGCAAAAATTTCCATGTATCATGTGCTTACGATCTATATTTTATAAGGTTTAAAAATCCCCATCTTTTATTGGTGTACGATAACATTTTTAAAGAGGGTTTATTTATTAGTACGATTAAATTCTGTTCATTATTAGCAAACATTTCTATCTTTCATGTGCGTTTGGCCAATTTATGAAAAAGTGTTTATTTATTATTTTTATTTCCGAGGGCAGTCCTAATGGCGGTTTTTTTTTTGTTTATTCGGTGTAATTTCATCATGGAAAACGTTTCTTGAAAGACAAATAATTACGATCAAGATTGTAGAAATCAAAATTTACAGCACAACAAATCAAAAAATTCGATAAATTTAAAAAGAATATAGACATTTTTCCTGTTATGAACGATCTTACTTTTGGGTTTAGAACAGAAACCAATAAAACACTTTATTCGATAACATACACTTTAACTACCAATATTTTAGATTTAACTTCTGCAGATATAAAAGTTTCCTACTTGCGCTATTTATTTCCCTTTATGTAACAGACGATAACCGTTACAATTCTGACGTAAAGTTGAATTTTACGCGATCACCTCATGATTTACTAGCAACTTCTTTATTTATAAAGTATTTGGGCGTTTTGGAGTCCAACCACTTTTATGTTGAAACGTGCGAAGATATAATTGAACAACACACTTTATCCGGTATACATCAGAATTAAGAGTTTGTTAATTACCTTCAAAAATAATGTGCCGACAATGATCAGTTAGGATTTACACGAATCAAATTCAAGTTGAAGCTTAGTTAAATATTACAACTAAAAATGTTCAAAAATAATCAATGTAGAAGCTTATAACACGCAGTGTCCCTTGTAAAGGTGAATCATTAGAATGGATTACGAGATGATTCTTAAGACAAGCTGATACCTGGTTCTGCAGGGTGTCACAAAATAACTATTCCTAACTTTCAGAAATGACAGAGGAAAAATTGTACGAAATTACGACCAGTATTTTCGATACACAATTTATAACGATGCGTAATCGACTGCCGAATTATTCGAAATAACTGCGGAGTTTCACGAATATTATCAAACGCTAGAATAATCCTATACACGTGACCATCTGTGCAGGCAGTAAATTTGGTCCCACTACAAAATTGTCAACAATCCCAACCCAAATATTAACAGGAAACTTCCACTGATGGTGTATTCAGTATAAAATAAACATGTCGAACGTATTACCTTTCTGAGTCTTTTGCAAAAAAATTAATCAATTAAAAAAATATGCTACAAAAATGTCATACCAACATTTCCTCTATTTTTAAACTTCATATTTGTTATCAAAACTCTCAAATCAAGCATAATTGCCGAATAACTTAAGAAACTTTATTTCCTCCCGGATGAGAATTTATAAGAGGATTGTTAAAATATTCTAGTAAATAATAAAAAAAATCAGCTAGCTGTAAGTCAAGGGAAAAGTCGTCAGCAGATAAGTTTCAGTAGGTACCAGCTGACAAAATTTCCACTGAGATACAGCAAGCTGACATTAGAAAATCATTGAAAATATAATTTTTTTTCATGTTCAAGCAGCCAGCTGACGTATAATCCACCGTATTATGGTCAGCTGACTTTGTTTTTCTTTCAAAATACTAGGTAAACTATAATCTGACAAAAACTGAAAAAACTTTTTTTTTCTCCATGCGTGGAAGGCTACCACTGCCCGCCCCACCCACGGAGTCGCAGCTGACGGTCGCGAGTGTTCATAGTATTTCTAAGTCCCTGATGCATTTTACGAAGTTTCTCTCGAGAATAAATAATTGACCGAAAATGTACCTGGCTCCTAATCTATAACCTGTGAATGGCGTGAAGATTTTCTTCACTCAATAATGGGACTATTGCCTCGCCTGTCCATAATACACTCTTAGGAAATCTGAAGAAACTCTAACCTCTTAAACCAAGAGTTATTTTTTACTTTTCAGTTCGATTGCCTATACCTACATTTTTTAGTGTTTTTAAACTATAAAATTTAATTTAAATTTCCACTAGTCCATGTTGTGTTTAATTAATTAATTAATAATTAAGTGTACCCAAAGAAAAAAATTTCTAAGTAAAAGATCTTATGTCTAGAAGACATTTACTGTGTGTGTTTTGAACTTGAAAAACAACAACAAATTAAATAATCTGTTATCAGTGTGGTCAAAGAACTAATGATAAGCTTTGTAGTAAAATTCATTAGGAAATATCAATTTGTTTATTGTAAGAATAATCAAAAATGCAAACAATTGAAAATAAGAAGTAAATATATAACAACAGATTACGGTCTTCACAAGATTAACAGACCATAAGGTCAAGGTACAGTTGTCTTGAAAACACATAATATTCAAGATGATTAATTCATTTAAATTTTGTTGTTGAGTTTGACTTCTTGAACAAATGGGATATTAAAGATGAAAAGTAGCGAATTTTCAAATAAAGTTTTCCGCTTAGAAAAATATTTTTATTATAAAATTAATTTGCACGACCACGACTGTTAATTCTTTAAACATATGGCAATAATTCTGAGCTAATTTCTGATTGTTTCTGTATATTTCAAATGAATTTCTTACTACCTCTTTAGTCCAGTCAATAAGAAGAAAAATAGGATGTGACCGATTTTTATGAAAATTTGGATTTATGTCACCCTCTCTATATCAAATGTAAACTTCACCTGATGGTCCCCATCATTTTTGTCCCTGGATCAATATTTCTTGCAAAAAAAGGCTTGCAAAAATTTTCCTGAAAACTAAAAAACTTAGCCAAAAATTTTAAAAACCATCGAAAAGAGGACATTTTCAGCTTTCCAATGGTGTGCATTAAAGACCGATATTGCCAATCATTGTTTATGAATTTGCGGTAGACCCCAGAATTTTCAGAAAACTCCGGAAATAAAAAAAAACGGCCCAAGAAAAACATGTTGTTTATAAAAATACACAAAAATTATTTATTCATTCTTTCGGAATACATTCACCACCTATCAAAGTCCCATTATCCAAAAGGTTTCGGTAAAACTACGCTTAATTTAAAAAATATGAACGGATTGATAAGGGCGGTCAAATATTCAGGAAAAATAAAGTTTGGCCAGTTTTTTCAATATTCCTGGAAAATAAAAAAAACGAAAAAGTTACACGATGTTATAGGTACAGGTCCCTCCTTTCATATGCTCTTTGAATCATGAAAAAAGATTCATTTTCACTCAAGTTATGGGCCAATTTGCCCGCCTTCCTATGCCTACATTCACGGAGCGTGCTCCCGGAGACGCCGCGCAGCAGCTCGAAATCCAAGGTACGCTTGGGCACGTTTATCTCGAAAACGGTTAAACTTTTGACAAAAATGATAAGGATCATTTTTGTAGATAATAAACTACTCTCCATTCCTAGCAAAACCCCACTTCTCTAAGTGTCATATTTCCGGAGATATCGGCGGAAAACTCAATTTTCGGGATTATTCGCCATTTTTCAGCCCCTTTCGCAAATTTCGTGGAGGACATATTTTCAGAGAGTAATCTACCCGTGAATACCTACAAGTTGCAAAAAAAAAGTCCGACAATAATGAGATGAACAGGTTGGGGGGTTTCTCGGTCTTTATTTACTGGACTATATATAAAAGGTGACTATTTAATACATAGACAAAAGACATAGTGTACCTATTATTAAAAAAAATTCATAAATACCCTCTTGATTAACGCATCGTTTTAACCCTTAAATACCACCCTTACGTGTGTGAATGAGTATAATGGTTGAAAAATTGGCAGATTAATTTATAAATTACAATAATTTTTTAAATTATCACTACAATTGTGTTTTTTTTATTCTAATCTCCATTCTCTGAAAATTATCTATATATTTCTATACAATTCTTCTTTCTAAGGGTCATTCATAGAGGTTATCAAATGTCATAGGTTGTCACAAAAGCTAATCATTTGCGTGTAGCGGTAGCTACGTAACATTTTTTAATATGTTTTTTAGAAAATTCTTTGTTGAAACTTAATTTTAGTTTTAATACCGGGTGGCTAAGTGTATTAGAACCCATTTCTAATACCCCTTGAAAAGTATTTCAAATATTACGGTCCAGTTTTAACCAAAAATAATTAACTTTTTTTCGACTTATGCCTTTGTACAGGTACCGTTTAAGCCGGAAATCTTTTTTGAGATATAGGACAACTTTGTTATACGATATTTTATATTTTTTAGAAACCTTAATCTGCTTTTTTTCGAAAAAAGATAGTAAGAATTTTGTAACACAATAAAAAAGATGACTCACCCAAGGTTACTGTGTTGTTGTACGTGATAAAATTTACAGACCGCTCTTGTGCAACAATCCAATGGTAGATTATTTATATATGCTGGAGACATTACTTTTTCCACAACTACACAGGGTTCATAGTGACCCGGAAAACCTGGAGAACCTGGAAAAGTCAGGGAATTTAAAGATGGTCAGGGAAAAGTCTGGGAAAACATCATTTTCAACAAAAATAACAAAAAATGTCAGGGACATTTTTCCCCTACCTGGAAAATAATTATTCCCCTTCAAGTTTAGATAAAATTATTGATCGTTCCCCATAAACTTTAACCTTTCTTTTGTTATTTTTCAAAAAGAGATAGCTATCTCGGACACGATAGATCGAATTCTTTCCTTCTCTCTCGGGGTGGCTGTTCCCGATTATAAATGAATAGGAAACTTATCGCTTTCTTTGTTTTCAGAATTCAAATTTCGTATTTTATCTCACTTTTACGATTCTCACCTCATCTCTTGATTTCATTTAACGATATCGGTTATTTTTAAAATGTTTAAGGTTAAGTTAAGATGATGGAGATTAGTTAAGATTGAATATACAAGTTTAAAATCATTTTGTTTTCGAAAATGTTGGAGTAGTACAAACGTTACCTAATTAAGACTTAAAGAATTAAATCCTGAAGGGTTTTTTTTAATGTATTGGCCAATCTGTAGGGAATAATTTGTTGTTACCCTGCAGATTTTGTGATGCGAATTTGTGGTTTTTTGTTCTGAAGAGATGTATTTTTTTTTTGTATAACTGTTTGTTTTTATGTTATATTTTTTATTTCTTCAATATTTTTGTGTTATTATTTCTTTCAGATTTTTTGTTTAAATTTTGTTAATAGAAATGAGACATATGTATTGGTTTTTTTAAACGAGATGCTTCTTCTCTGTCTACTATAGATTTGAAAGTAACTTTTTTAGTGAGAGTGTGTGTGGGGGGAGCTTAGGAAGAATTTCATTCGCCACAGACTTACTTTTTTAGTGGATAGTGGGTCAGAGAAAACCTGGAAAACTCAGGGAATTTTATTTTGTAAAATTACTATGAACCCTGCTACAGCAAGATAGCATATTGGACGTAGCTCTAATTACCCCAAATAATCAGAATGATACTTTTCCAGACAGATGGATAGGTCGAGGTGATCCTATATCATGGCCTCCAAGATCCCCCGACTTTACAATTTTACATTTTTTTGTTTGGGGTTACATAAAAGAAAAATGTTATTTTTTCAAATCCTAGACCAACTAAAAATAAACACTCAAAATGCTTTTGACCATATGCCTAGGGATTTCATTCGAAAAAGTTTGGACCAATTCCCCAAGTCGCTGTTGCTTTAAATGGCCAACACTCTTTTATTAGATTCGAGCAGAATAAAGTTTTTAAAAAATATACACGTGTTGCATACGATATAACAGTGTACTAAATAATAAAATCAAACAATTTATCATTATTTTACAAAAAGTTTATTAGTTAAAATAATACATATTCTAAAAAATTTTCAACCAAGGAATGAAAATATGTTTAAAACAATCACAATACAGCTGAATACATTTAAAATAAACTCTAATTAATTGTTTTGTATCAACTTTTTAAAATTTTCTTGTTCCAATCTGTAAACGAGATATTGACCACCATCGGTGCATCCTAATTTTTTGTAAAACGTAATCGCAGGATTCCAGGACAATACGTGGAAATAAGCTTTTTGACAACCTTGTCTATCACCTTCTTTCATAACTGCTACAAAAAGTTTTTCTCCAATTTTGTGGCCTCTGAAATAAAAGAAACAAACATATTCATTGAGTCAAATGATCGCATAAACGATTCAAGGATATTTGATATTTGATTTAATACTGGAAACATTTTTTTATAATTTTTTCCAACTTATTTTTTCTTCCCCAGCTCTTCTTATTTGTCTTTGTTCCCCTTTTTTCTCTCGTTTTGTTCATTACTGTTTTCTTTCTCGTTTCTTTTTCCACTATTTTTTAATATAAATTTCAAAAGCTATTTAAATCAACTGCATCTATTTTATTTAAATTTGTACATACCTGTATATTTCTTTAACAAATAAATCCACCAAAATGAGCGACTTTCCTTCCCAAGTTGAATAATCTATGTTATAAATAGCGTATCCCACTAGAGATCCATCTGCAGCTTCTACAACCAGTGAGCTGAAAGCTTTGTTAGTATAATCCTTAGTAAGGCGTTCTTCGTCAATTTTCAACTTGTGAGTCATTTTTTCCCATTCTGCAAGTTCCTTAAAAACAAACACAATAATTAAAAATAAGAAAAGAATATTAACAATATGTTATTCCCGAAAACATACTGAAAATACGTTTTGAAAGGTATTTCGATAATTAGAGGAGATGGAAAAAAAGATATAATGAATTTTTTTGTTAAGCAAGCCATGTCTAACCAGATCTTCGGTAATTTTATTTCATACCTCCTAACTTGAACCCCTTAAAAATAAATTGCTACTGCACCAAACTCTCTTTCAGTTATTCGATCAAAAGTTATTTGTGCTTTTTTCATATCTAGAAAGATATTTTTTGAGATAGCAGTTAAAATCAATTTAGAAAAATCGCCCATCTCAAAAATGGAACAAAATACTGAATATCTCGTTGAGCTATGGCTTACTTATCAAAAAAATGTCATGATAATGTTTCAATCTTCTCTAAATTTTGAAAGTCCTTAAGTTGTTGATATAATGAAAATGTTAACTTAAAAATTACCTCTATTTATGTGAAAGTGTGACTTTTAACCATAAAACTAGGGATGAAAAGTCAATTTTCACTTGAAAAAAGTAACATGTGCAGTTTGAATTTGATTTTAAAGAATAAAGTTTGTGTTCAAAGTAGTTTTTTTGGTAGATTTTTATTTTCCGATTGTTAATAATTGTATTTAATTTTTTTTACCTTTATCATTTGAAACACCGCCTTCATATCTTGTGGTTCAGCTTTACGTATGACAAAGTTTGATATACCGTTAGTAGACATACCGTTAGTGGACATACCGTTAGTGGACATACCGTTAGTAGACATACTTGCAATCTTGATACTGGAAAAAAATTTGAAAAACTATCTCAAAATCTGATAGAAACTGGATTTTAAAAAATCAATTATTTTTTTGTTCAGCAATCAAAACAATTTTTCGTGAATTGGAAAAACAACAATTTATATTCGAAATATGTCTAATTACTTTCACTATAACCAAAAACTTTAAATACCTAAATGTACTTACCGCTTTACAACACAACTTGTATGTTCTACTCAACGACTAAAAGTCTAATACAGATATCCTACTCGAGTGTAAATATTTTATATCCAAAATACTGACCTTTAAAGATAACGAAAATCCCCATACCAATTGAATGTTATCGGCAGATAGCTCCAAGAATTATTTTCATCAAATTTCTTGTATTAAATTGCTTACTAATTAGTATTTTGATAATATGTTGATCACGTGTTTAAACACAAATAACATTCTTAATTGTTTTCGAATAAGTCCACATTTTTTGGTCAATGTTATACCACGGGTATTTCCGTTCAAATACATGCATTGCCGGCTACTCAGAAACCGTTTATATAGTACAGTTTTGAAATTATTTACAGTTCCTTCGCTTGAATACCAAAAATAAAAAAGCAGCATTTCCCAATATTTCATTCCACAAGTTATAATCTCTAACTGCCGGCTGAACTTGAAGAATATCTCCCCCCGGCTGAACTTCAAGAATATCTCCCCCGATTGAGCTAGACAGATTGTCCCACAGGATGTGTCCCATTAAAGGAAGTACATAGGCTACTATTTATATTTTGAGCCTAATAATGAAAAGACAGTAATTTATTATTAAAAATGGCTTTATTGTTTTTCGAAGTATTCTCCATGATGATCAATACACTTTTGCATGCGCTCGAACCAATTTTCGTAACACTTTTTCCATTCCGTTTGAGGTACCTCCAAAACATGGTTTGTGAATGCATCAACAGCTTCTTCAGGCGCCGAAAAACGTTGGTCACGTAATTTATTCTTGATATGGGGAAATAAAAAGGGTGCCAAATCAGGACTGTATGGAGGATGACCCATCAATTCGACGTTTTGGCCAGTCAAATAAGTGGTTGTTTTAGCCGATGTGTGAGAACTGGCATTGTCATGATGAAGAATAATCCTTCGTTGCCGGCTATTTTTTCGTATTTCACGAAGCACTTCTGGCAAACAAATGGTTGTGTACCATTCAGAATTCACCGTTCTACGTTGCTCTAACGGCACGACTGCCACATGTCCAGTTATTCCGAAGAAGCTGACGATCATTTGCTTCGAGGTGCTTCGCGCACGAACCACTTTTGTCGGATTGGGTTCGTCTTGGAAGACCCATACGGTGGATTGCTGTTTTGTTTCGGGCTCATATGCATAGATCCAAGATTCGTCACCTGTGTAGATGTTATACACAGCTTTTGATGCACCGCGATTGTATTTCTTGAGCATTTCTTTGCACCTTTTGAGCTTTTGTCAAATTATGCGGGATCCAACGCGAACAAATCTGTTTAACAGCTAAATGTTCATGCAATATCTTATTGATGCTTGTCATACCAATGCCCAAAGATGCCTCTATCTCGCGATATGTCACATGTCGATCTTGCTTTATCAGTTCGTGCACAGCATCGATGTTTTGTGGCAGAACAACTGGTTTTGGACGACCTTCACGACTTTGGTCCCCTAGCGAACTGCGGCCACGATTAAATTCGTTATACCAGCGTTTAACAGTGGCCGAGGATGGGGCTTCATCGCCAAAAGTCGAAGTGAGTTGATCGATGCACTCATGTCTTGATAAGCCACGTCGAAAGTCGTAAAAAATCATCGCACGAAAACGTTCACGAGTTAATTCCATTTTTTCGCTGAGACAAAAAGATCAAACTTTCAATTGGAAACATCAGATGGCGCCTGTAAACACTTGGTAAGCCAAGGCTCAAAATATAAATAGCAACCCAAGAAAAACAAGAAATAACTAAACAAAGTGAATTTCACTCTATTGAAATAAGGTTGAGTCTGGGTAATCCAGTTCACGTGACCTAATATGACCGTCCAGGGCAAACAATTTGGACAGCTGGTCAGTTTTGTATTGTACATTTAATGGTGAACAGTGTTCAAGAATTTTTCCGTCGATTTTACTATCATGTTTTCTTATCATTGGATTTTAACCACATGTTTGTGAGAAATGGATGAACTGCTAGATATGAATGTAAAAAGTTATTTGGTAATTTCATACAGTTTTTGCACCAAAGAGCAGATGTAGGTAGATTTTCAAAAACTTACATGCCTACACGACCCATGGTATTGCAAAGTATTGGAATATAATTCATAGGACTGAATAATATTTTTAAATTTGTGTGGTCTAAAAGATGTTAATACATTATAATAATCGCTTATTTGAATTACCCATGTAATATTAACTTTGGAATTATTTTATTTTCTCATTTTATTGTTTTAAGTTTTAAGATCACTTCGCTCATAAAATTATAGCAATTTTTTTTGACAATAAATCGTATTCGTCTCTCTAGCTTATTTAAATGCAAAGAGATACAGTAATAAAATTAAACTAACGAATAATGAATGTTTTTATGTAGGTACAACTTAAGCAAAGTTATATTTTTATTGTTTATTATTATCAAGACACAAGACAATCCAGAGAGCTAAATAAAATCATCTTTCTCCAAAATTAACAATCTTGTGTATAGCAAAAGACCAAAACCATATTTCTGTTTGCCCTGGGTGACTTCCCTCACTATTTTGAGATATTCAGGCGACAATGTTCCGTTAGGATCCCTATTAACACTCTTAGTTCAGTTTTACTCTGACTGATATCTGTCAATTGGAGGTTGAAAATTAAACCGTAGATGATCTAACTTGCAGTTAACTACTACTTTGATAAAGCGTATCTACTTACATAAGAGGCGAGGAAGAGTGCAAACTTTGTTATGGAAAAAACGCCTCTAAGTCTGGTTGTTTTCCAACTAAGTTAATGTTATATACTCAAGGCAACTTTCATAATACTAATATTGATATAATTCCGAGTACGAAATATAATCTCCAATTTTTATTTAAAATCAATGATAACGTGGTAAACATGATTATTTAATATATATATTGAAATCATTTCAAATGACCTCCTAAATGCACCAAATCAGCTGATGATCGTTCGTATTGTTTACGTTCGTAAGAATTTGTGTACTGCTGTTCCTGATTTGTTTCGTTTTATTACCGTTAGTTCTTTGCCCACTTTTAAAATAAACATGTTTTTCTCCGATTGACATTAAATGTCAGTTTTAGTGGCATTTATCGATCTTAGAAGTAACACTTTTACTGCCTAGGTAGATCATTACAGCCCAGGCTTTGTATATTATTTTATTTACAATCACTTAGTTACAAGCTTCTAATAGTTATTTGTTTTACTAGGCATAAAAGCACAAGAGCGTAGCGAGGCTATGAAACCAGCCAAGGCATTAAATCTGCTTTTCTGCCGTGTGAAACATATAATTTTTTCTTCAAATTTGTTCCAATTCCACGCAAAATCGACTTTTTCATATTTAAATTTATTATCATCAGCATAATTTTTAGTTTTCTTAATGTCATTGTCAATTTTAATAACCAGTTTGATTTAAATTATTACTTGAAAGGTAGCCTAGCAACGAACTTTTTCTGCCTAGGCATTAAAAGTACAACTTCTAAGCCTGCCAAGTATCATTAAAAGGTCGTTTTTAATGTCATTTGGAGAAAAAAACATTAATTTTAAGAAAATTTGTTATCACAATTTAATATTTTGTTCGACAAAGAACTAGGCTAGGCAATATTACTAATTTATTGGTTTTGACAATTATGTCAAAAATAGCTATTTGTGTATCAAGAGCAGAAAGTAGTACTTTGGTAGTCGAGACAGAAAGTTAAATACACACAAGATTTTTTCTACTATCACACCAAAATTAACTACTAGCTCTTTTTTATCTTTAAATAAAATTAGGCGTGCGCCAAAGTTACTTTCTGCTTAAGAGCGCCAATAATGTCAAATTATGACAGCTCGCGGAAAACATCAACTTTGCAGTTGCTTTTCAAGGCACAAAAGATGACTTTCGATAGTGATAGTAGAGACAAACAGATTCCAGGGCGAGTCCTGGAAGCTTGGAGAGACCTGAAAAACACTAATTTTCGGATGCGTGACGTACAATATTTTTTTAAGACAGACACTTCGATATACATTTAGTAAAAAATTATATGTTTCAAACGGCAGAGAATCAGATTTACTGCCTTGGCTGCCTTACTTCCCTTGACTGATATCCGTGTTACTTCCCTGCTTAATTAAACAAATAACTATCACCTATCTCAAAGTTGTACTATAGATAGTTTCTACCCTAGAGTCATTCATACTGAGGCACCCGGTACATGTACGACTGTTGAAATATAGTTTGGCTATAAATGTTCATGTGAAAGATATAAATTGGGAGATCCAGGCGGAATGTTCGATTTTGTTTGTTCAATTATTATTCTAAAAGATATTTTTAAATTGTGTTGGCCACTTCTACAAGTTTAGTTGACGTGGATGACAAGGTAGCGTGGCCGAGCGGTCTAAGGCGCTGGTTTAAGGCACCAGTCTCCTCGGAGGCGTGGGTTCGAATCCCACCGCTGCCAACTTTTTTTCTAATGAACATTATTTTCATTAAAATTGTAATTTCCCAAAAAATTAACCAAAAAAATAATGAATACAACATAAGGAACATACAGGAGATATTAAGTAATTATATAAAAAGTTAGCATTTGTAGCCTTAACGGTAGCGTGGCCGAGCGGTCTAAGGCGCTGGTTTAAGGCACCAGTCTCCTCGGAGGCGTGGGTTCGAATCCCACCGCTGCCAACTTTTTAAAAAAAAATGATGATACCATCAAACTTTATTTTAATGTAATTATCAGATACATATATACACCTTTTGCTTTAAAAAAAAACAATAGCTTTACACCGTTTCATTTTAGTCCTTTAGGACTATTTTTTAATATTTGAGGTCTGCAAGAAACTTGATAAACATAAAACACAATAACTAATAAATCAAGCACGAACTTAGATTTTGTTGGAAATGAAAAGCCGAGTTACAGGAAGTTACTTGGGGAAACGGAATAAAGAAAATCCTGAAAGTCTCGAACTGATAGCCGGAACTGCTGCGCAAAAAAATGAAAATTATGAACTAACAAATTTCATTAAAAACTTTCTCTTATAACTTGAATTCATTTTAAAGCGACATCGGGTGTTGGGAGAGTTATTTCATAGTCAGGTGGAAAACCAAAATATTTTGTATGGATTTGGAGTAGGCATATAGTTGTGAGTAAATTAAGTTGCACCATTTCACAATTTTTTCGGCGAGATAAAGAAATCTGTAAGCAGAAGCAGAACCGGTTTATTCTTGAATCGGCTGGTGATAATTAAAACGTTTTTTATTTGTCTGATTGGAAATATCTACCCAAAATTCACTCATATACACTGTGTCCGTAAAGTATGGAACAAATTAATTTTTAGCTAAACAGGCCATTTTAAGAAATAATCGATTTTTGATTTTAATTTACCGTATTTTAAAATAATATTCCAAAATACAGGGTGAATTACTTTCGAGTAATGACGTTACCGTCATTTTTTTTAAATGGAACACTCACATTTTGTCTCAATTTTCGGATTACTCTAGCTGAGCTGATTCCAAAAATGTATCACGTGTTGAATGCAATTGGTACAGGATGGACAAAAATACAATAGTATTGTGTGTGCTCATAAAGTAACCCGTAACATTCTTTATTAGTTAAATTAACAATAATTATCAAAAATACTTATTGTCTAGCGGACAGAATATGATAAAATACATGACTTTATAAATGTTCGAACTGCAGCTCTTATTGTATATGACAGTAACCCAAACGGTGCACAAATTCTTGTTGAACCTTGTTTATTGTGTCTTGGGAAATATTGTTTATTGCTGTCCGAATTCTCTCTTGAATATTTTCTGGTTTCGTTTGATACACAACATTCTTCAGATGGACCCACATAAAATAATCCAAAGGATTGAAATCTGGTGACCTCGCTGGCCATTCAATAGGTTCACGTCTACCAATCCACCTGTTAGGAAAAATTTCATCTAGGTACCTTCTAACATGTACAGCACAATGTGGAAACCATCCTGTTGAAATCATAAACTTTCATCAAAACCTCCAGGATTACTTTATGAGCACACACAAAACTATTGTATTTTTGTCCACCCTGTACCAATTGGAATCAACATGTGATACATTTTTGGAATCAGCTCAGCTAGAGTAATCCGCAAATTGAGACAAAATGGGGGTGTTCAATTTAAAAAAAAATGACGGTGACGTCATTACTCAAAGGTAATTCACCCTGTATATTAAATTATTATTTTAAAATACGGTAAATTAAAATCAAAAATCGACGTGTTTCAGGATTATTTCTTAAAATGGTCTGTTTAGCTAAAAATGAATTTGTTCCATACTTTACGGACACAGTGTTTGTTAAATAAACTAATGAATTAGTGGAGTTATGACTATCTTTTGGTTTCAGAATGTGAGTTTTCGAATATTTTCACCACTTTTACATTTTTCATAAACCGGAAACCTTCCAAGTTAGGCTCTTCCAAATTTTTCCTTCTCAGACTGATCCATTGAGAATACTCTCCTAAAATATCAGTTCAATATTCACAATTTTGTGGTATTTCAAAGATAAATGTTGCCAACTACAGTATTATGGCAAATTGTAGGTGAGGGAAAATTGGTCATGCGAAAATCAGGTTCAAGATCTTTAATTTAAAATAAAATAACTATTTCAATCTAAGCACTTTTATTTCACAATATTTCCCTAATAGGCACACGAAGGTAGTGGTAGATATTGACAAAGCAAACTTTTAGCCGAACTCTTCATTATATCCAACAAGCTAGCACGATAACCTTTGCATAGCGGCGCTGCAATACCCCAACACTGATTCTCGTTTGCAAAGTTATTTTTGGTAGGTGCGCAGCCACCGTAAGTAACTGGTACACATTTTTGAACTTTATGATTCCACGTATAAACGATTTCATCCATTAGGCAGTTTTTTGTTTGAACAGGTGCTAAGCAATCTAAAAATTAAATGTAATATTTTAAAATAGTTCATGGTTTTACGTACCTCTATGTTGCGGTAGATCGTATTGTGGTGCGATCTATCGTCGAAAGTAAGTCTGAGGTAACCAGTAAAGGTAATGAGTGTGGTGCCATCTACATTTCACCTACTTAATAATGTCAATCTTGTTTGTTTCAATAATTATCATAGATAATTATTAAACAAGAAGCGCACGTCAATGCTGTAATTGGTTCAGAAATCAACCAACAGATGGAACTAGTGCCGTTGATTCAAAAGAGAAATTATACAGAGTTCGGCAAAAGTCCGGGATCGGACAAATATTGAAGAAAACATTAATTTTGCGAAAAATCTTTTTATACCACAAATTTTACTCCAACTTAAACTATAATTCGAATTTTTAAAAAAGTCAGCATAACTCGGAACCCTCTGTATTTAGGTATAGGGAACCATTATGAAGGAGTATTATATTTTTTAGGGGCAATAAGAAAATGCAATAAAATATAGGGTGTTCCATAAGAAAAAATATAACTTTGATACGCCACACTTTATTGGAACACCCTGTATATTTCAAAATATTTTCAAATTATAGTTTAAGTTGGAGTAAAATTTGTGGTATAAAAAGATTTTCCAAAAAATTTATATTTTCTTCGATATTTGTCCGGTCCCGGACTTTTGCCGCTTTATCAGCGTACCTATTTTTCTACATCAAACCTACTTTCGACACACGCATCTACCTCATCATGGAGTTATAGAAAACCAACAATTGTATAAGATGGTTAACAGAAAATCTTACCTTTTTGCTGATAAAAAGATGACAGGGGTTCCACGAGTAGTGGAGAATTTTCGAAAATGTCTCTTTTGGATTTATGTTCTTTGATGGTTGAAGCAGTTGTTACATTTATTACGGATAATATTAATCCAAATAAATATAGGATGAATGTAGCTGAGAACATCTGAAATTTCAAGTTCAAGTTACAGTTGATAAATTGTACACCTACATTACTAGCAAAGATTTGAAAAAAATTTAAATTTATCGCCATAATGACCCCTAAAAAGTGCTTCAAACTATAATGCATGACTTTCGAAAATTTCAGATACAGTTGATATTTTACTGTTGAAAATTTTTCAAAAAAAATTAAATAGTCCTTACCTTTTTATTGTAAACACTAACAATACATAAAGTTGAAATAAATGTTTATATAATATCTCCCGTGGGATTCGCTTATCAAATAATAATAATTATATTTTCCAATTTTTAATACTCTATAAACATTTATGGTGCCTTGTATTATTAGATTTAAAAATAATGTAATTCACTTTTTAATTCCAAGACGTAATCAAACAAAGCTTAATTTGTATATCCTATATAAATAGTATTATTTTATTTTAGGGCGCGTTGTATCGAACACCTAAACTCGGTTTAATTATAACTGATGTTTAGACTGATGTAATTGATGATAATAAATAAATCAATATGTCACAGTCTAAACATCAGTTTAGGTATTCGATACAACGCGCCCTGAAGGGGAAGGGTGAATGCAATGATTATATTTACTTCCCCTTCTTCAATTACACATTGTAAGGATATCTTTATACATAAATGTGTTTATAATTCTATTTATTTTATTGGGTTTGTAAGTCTGACAGCAATTGAGACTCGGGACTCGGAGAGGATTCTTGAAAAAATTAACTTTAGGGGTAGGTATGGAATTATTTCGCGATTTAAATTGCTATCGCCCTTAATGCTTGGAAATATCAACTCAAAATTCATATCTATATGTAAAATGTTCCCCTGAACCTATTGGAGGAGACTAGAACGTTCTATCTCTCCAATTAGTCGAGTTATGGATACTAAAGTTTCAGAAAGTGGATTTTCGAATATCCTCACTACTTTCACATTTATCATTTACAACACGGAAACCCTCCATGTTAGGTTTTTGTCAATTTTTTTCCCATTTGATTATTCTTTTGCACATACTCTCCTACAGTTTCAGTTCAAAATTCATAGTTTTGTGGTATTTACAAGACTTTTTTTTGTTGCAAAGATGTTTTTTCGAAAATATCATTACACTATTTGAATGCAAAAGAATGATTTTATCAAAAAACTGACTGTGGCATCCATTTTCCCGTATTGAAAAACCCCCGGTTACCAATTTATAGCCAATTTCATGTCGCAAAAATTTTTTTTTAAGAAAATATTGAATCAAGCGGTAGTTATGGAATTATTTTGCGATTTTAATTGCTCTCTGCTATCTCCCTTAATGCTGGGAAATATCAACTCAAAATTCATATCTATATGTAAAATGCTCCCCTGAACCCAATGGAGAAGACTAGAATATTTTATCTCTTCAATTAGTCGAGTTATGGACATGAAGTTTCAGAAAGTGAATTTTCGAATATTTTCACTAGTTTATGATTTATTATTCAGAAGACGGAAACGCTTCAAGTTATGCTTTTAAAAATTTTATTTCCAATTTGTAATTCTTTTGCAAATACTCTCCTGGAATTTCAGTTCAGTATTCATAGTTTTGTGGTATTTACAGGACTTTTTATGTTGAAAATGAGTTTTTTTTAAAATTTCACTACCCTATTTGAATTCGAAAAAATGATTTTATCGAAAAACTGACTGTAGCATTTGTGTTTCCGTAACAAAAAACCCCCGGTTGCGAATTTTAAGCCAATTCCAAGTCGTAAATTTTTTTTTTGTAAGAAATTTCGAAGCAAGGGGTGTATGGAAATATTTCGCGATTTAAATTGCTATCTGTTATTTCCCTTAATGCTTGGAAATATCGACTCAAAACTTATAGCTACATGGAAAATGTTCCCCTGAATCCAATGGGAGAAGACTAGAACGTTTTATCTCTCCAATTAGTCGAGTTATGAAAACATGAAATTTCTGAAAGTGGATTTTCACGATTATTTTTCCGACCCAAATATCGACCAATAGAATTGCACCATTCGACGTCACGTGGTACAACCTACATGGTATTATACTGATTATTTTTCCGACCCAAATATCGACCAATAGAATTGCACCATTCGACTTCACGTGGTACAACCTACATGGTATTATACTGATTATTTTTCCGACCCAAATATCGACCAATAGAATTGCACCATTCGACGTCACGTGGTACAACCTACATGGTATTATACTGATAATTTTTTGAAAATTTTCTCTGGTAGTTGCTATATATAAAAATAAAACATGATCCAGTCAAATTAACCACACGTCAAACTGACAGGTTGAATTCAATTGTGAAAATTGGAGATTTTGCATGAAAATGAGTCGATTTGGAGTTTGTTCTCTGTCCACCATCGATAAAAAAGTCAAAGGAAATGTTCCCATTCATACGGAGAAGGCAAAAAAACAATTCTATTGGCCGACATTTGGGACGGAAAAATAATCCTCCGAATACCACACGAGCTTCAAAATTATCTGGCATTTCCCTCAAGGTTCCCTGCAAACAAATAAAGTCGTCAAGTTTTTCAGGAAAAATCACTCCTTCATTAGTTTGCAACGAACCTATCGGGAAATACCCGATAATTTTGAAGCTCTTGTGGTATTATATATGAATATTTTCACTATTTTCACATTTATCATTTACTACACGGAAACCCTTGAAGTTGACAATTTTTTTCCCATTTGCGTATTCTAAAGTTTCAGTTCAAAATTCATTGTTTTGTGGTATTTACAAGACTTTTTATGTTGAAAAGGTGTTTTTTTCGAAAATTTCATTACACTATTTGAATGTAAAAGATTGATTTTATCAAAAAACTGACTGTATCAAAAAAAACCCGGTGACCAATTTATAGCCAATTTCATGTCGCAAATTTTTTTTTTGTAGGAAATTTTTGTTTATATGGAATTATTTCACGATTTAAATTGCTCTCTGCTATCTCCCTCATTGTTTGAAAATATCAACTCAAAATTCACTTCTTTCACATTTATTATCCATCCAAAATATCGCCTCAAAATTCATATCTATATAAAAAAAACTAATTAAATTTCAGCTCTTTTATTTCGCAATAATTTGTTAATAGTTGCATGAAGGTAGTGACATACGTTTACAAAGAAAGTTTTTAGTTAAAATTTTTAGTTTCTCCAACAAACTAAAACGATAACCATGGCATAACGGTCCTGCAGTTCCCCAACACTCATTCACGTTTGGAAAGTTATTGTTGGTAGGATCACAGCCACCATATGTAACTGGTAAACAGTTTTGAGCGTTGTGATCCCACGTATAAACGATTTGAGGAATTGAGCATGTCGTTGCTTGTACAGGTGCTAGACAATCTGAAATGTATTTTTTTAAATTAGATATTTGTATAGGGTGGATAATGAAAACTCTCACCTTCTCTTGTAAAATAAGGTTGGAGTGGCCCGAAAAATATTGGTGGAATTTCTTTGAGAACACGCGCAATTATAGATGGGGCGTTTAATTCGGATTCAGATTCTTTGAGGTCTGAACCTGTTGATCCATTTATTACGCATGATATTAATCCAATTGAATATAGGATGAATGTTGCTGAGTACATCTGAAATTACAAATTAAATTTATCTGAAATTACAAATTAAATTTTTGACAATTTTGACTTCTCTAAGCAGCTAAAGGTATGTGTACACTTTCTTTGAAAATTGACTTTTCCTTCCTAGTTTTTGGATTGAAGGTGGTAATTTTCCTCCCTAAAAATTATTCGACAATGTACTTATGAATCTCCTCTCTGGATAAAACCACAGCTTTCTTGGCCTCAGTAACTTCCTGCGTGATAGATTATTCTTTCTTCATAGTGAAATCAAAAATCGACTATTTCGGGAATTTTTTTCATATTTTTGTTTATTTAGTTCACTTCATGAACACCCAGCTACCAACTAGCACAAACTGGTGCTTATCAGAGTACGAACAAAAATACTATATACCATTAGGTGGTAATGTTACTGAAGACTTTGTCACATGTCAAAGAATCTGTATTGCATATTATGTGTCTACTAAAGAATATTTTTTTACTTCCAGGATGTGCAGAAGGACCTCTTCGTTACTCTACCCCAGACTCTAAACTGGTAAGTGATTATTTATATCAATTTCGTATAATTAAATTTGATCTTTTGATTCTATGAAATTATTACTGATACAAAATAATTTAAAAAGTATGACCCTCTGAATTCTGTTCTTGCGAGGTTTGAACTTTGGAAATAAAACACTTTTTTGAGCATTTCTCATGAAAGACTTTTAAAATTTTGTACACATTAACGTTGAAGTACATTCAGTGAATATTCTGTCAAGAAATATTCACAAAGGCCATTTAAAAAAATACGTTATTGACAAAAATTATTGACTTTCTTCCTTTAATTTTTTCGGTGGTAATATCCCTAGTGCATTCAATTTTTCCATTTTCGCCACTCATTTTAAATTACAACTTATATAAAAATTACAATTATTGTAGGTTACAGGAGTGTTGTTAGCCATATCGGTTAAACAACACAGCATAGAAACCATCAAGTTTGTTTTTACAAGGCAACATGTCAAACTTGCATGAAATTTTTTCGATTTTTTTTCAGGAAAACCTGCTGACAGCTAAGTTGACAGTTGTTAAGTAATTTTTCCTCTTAAAATTTTTATTTGACATACCCATTCTTGATAGCGATTGGTCAAAATTAATAGGAAGGAAATAATCAATTTAAAAAAATAGCTATTCCATACACCCCCATTAAAATAAACCGAATATACCTTACCTTTTTGTTGTTTACACTAACAATACAAAGTAAATTATAATAAATGTTTATATAATTCTCTGTGGAATATATTAATTATTTTTTTTTAATTTATAGTGCTCTATAAACATTTATGGTGTTTTGTATTGAATTGAATTGGACATAAATATATTTTTTCTTAAATTTATAACTATAAAGCCTATTTTCTGTATCATATATACTTGAATTTTGTGTAATGGTTGGATCTAACAATACATTATATTCAAAATCGTCAAAAATGTGTAGTTTGACAGGTTTATTAACAAACTCTGCTCCTTCTAGGACGGAAACTTCGTCATACCATCCTGTCTTTTCCTTTAGTAAATAATCTATACTACTCCTTTCTACCCTTTTTCTATTCAGTATCTTCTTACCATCTCCGCATACTTCACCATAAAGTTGATACATAATTGCAACTGATGCTCACAACAGTGAGTTAAGAACACAACTTCTTCAATTATTTAATACTTACACCCGATACCTCCATTCCTATGTTCCACCAGCATTTTTTATAAATTCGGTACAGCCAAACTCCTTCTTCTTCTTCTTCTTCTACTTCATAAACGCCGACGGTTACAATTCATTATCACAGCAATATAATTGTCTAAGACGAGGAGTTTTGAAGCACCCAATTATCATCCCCAAGTGTGACACTTTTCCCACTTCGCCAGAGACGTAAATACCAGTTTCGGTATTTCAAGGGTAATCGTTTTTATTAATAGTTTATTCATATGACAATAAAAAGTAGAAGAAAGTTAAATTCTTTCTGGGTTTTCCATCAATAAAAATACTCATCAATACTCTTTAAACTCAACACCAAAACAAGTTTTACTCCTGCGTTAAACTTTACCGACGATTATAATCCGTTGGTATCAACACATACATTTTTACTCACGTCTGTTGAATGAAAAACTGAAATTAGGGATATTGTCCCATCCCAACAAAAAAAATATATGAATTAGTTGGAATCGACACGTATCTGTAATTCTCTGAGGGAACGTGGATCTGGTGTCGTGACCGTGGAACTATTTTCCGGATTAGAAGTAGATGTGACGGTGTCTACGTTGTACCAAAAAAAAAATACAGTTTACGTTTAACATTAGAAATTACGACAAAAATTCATTGTTGCTAAATAATAATTAGTGAAGAAGTAACGTTTTTCAGTGCTTAGGCAAACATGTGACGATATTCCATGCAGAAGTTGCAGCAATACAGAGCTATTAAGGCAATACAGATAAATTCCAAACTCGTTTGGGACTGCTTGGAAACTCTACAAGATATGGGCAGTCATAATAACAGAAGAGGCAGACTCACTAGCCCGAGGGGTGGGTCGTTTTGCTTCCATTGGCACAGAACTCTTCTGTGGCATATCGAAAGCGCTGCAAAAATAGCAGTACTTGGATAAAAAAGAAGTCTCGAGAATAGTAGTTCATAAAAGAACCCTCAACAACATTCAAGGTGTACCTACTGACCCAAATTAGGAGAACAATCAGGATCCTGGTTGGGCTCCTGACAGGGCATTGTACAAACACATGAATAACATTGGATTGGCAGACACAACCATAATAATATGCAGGTTTTGCCATGAAGATAAGGAAACCTCAGCACATATAATGACGATGAAGTTAGCCGCGTTTGGAAAAAAATCTTTGATAAAAAAGTTTTCCGCAGCCTGGCATAAAAAAAATCATGTCGCGGCTAACTTCATCGTCATCACACATACTGTGCTACTGCGAAGTCCCGTCTAGGCTAAGGTTTTAACGTATATTTAGTTACGGGGGCCATTTTGGAGGGCACGTTCCGGACCCGTCTCATAATTTGTTGCTATTTTGTTGCTAATTTGTTACTAAATAATTGATTTTGTTGCTCCAGCCGTTGCCGAGAAACGCGAGGTCCCCTACCGTAATATTAACTTAGGGTGGCCAGGTGCAATATCTCGGTAACGGAGGAAGCTAGCGATACGAGCCTGGTGGCATATTTTGTTGCTTTAAGGTGGCTTTACCAAAAAATTCCAAAAACCGCCTGGTTCGTGTCGCTAGCTCGTATGGCTCCCGAGATATTGCAGTTGGCCACCGTAACTTAATACTGCGCGATGGTGATTTTGGCGTGTAGGGGTGGTTTTTGGAATTTTTCGGTAAAGCCACCTTAAAGCAACAAAATATGCCACCTGGTTCGTGTTGCTAGCTCGTCTGGCTCCCGAGATATCGCAGTTGGCCACCGTAACTTGATACTGCGCAACGATGAGTTTGACATGTAGGGGTGGTTTTTTTAATTTTTCGGTAAAGCCACCTTAAAGCAACAAAATATGCCACCTGGTTCGTGTTGCTAGCTCGTCTGGCTCCCGAGATATCGCAGTTGGCCACCGTAACTTGATACTGCGCAACGATGAGTTTGACATGTAGGGGTGGTTTTTTTAATTTTTCGGTAAAGCCACCTTAAAGCAACAAAATATGCCACCTGGTTCGTGTCGCTAGCTTGTGTGGCTCCCGAGATATCGCAGTTGGCCACCGTAACTTGATACTGCGCGAGGGTGGGTTTGACAGGTGGGGGTGGTTTCTGGAATTTTTCGGTAAAGCCACCTTAAAGCAACAAATTAGCAACAAAATATGCCACCAGGCTCGTATAGCTAGCTTCCTCCGTTACCTAGATATTGCACTTGGCCACCCTAAGTTAATATTACGGTAGGGGACCACGCGTTTCTCGGCAACGGCTGGAGCAACAAAATCAATTATTTAGTAACAAATTAGCAACAAAATAGCAACAAATTATGATCCGGGTCCGGAACGTGCCCTCCAAAATGGCCCCCGGAACTTAATATACGTAAGGTTTTCGACGATAGAGGAGGAAAAACCTCAATCCTCTTAATTTATTAAGGACCTGAGGTTTGGAATTAGAAATCTAGTAATAAAGATGTCTCTTGTCTTAACAAGGATTTATAGAATAACAGGATGGTACACACAATAGATCTGCTAAGTGTAGAGCACATAATCCCCATATTTATCTAATCTTATCGTGCTTCATACAAGAAAAAAAATCTTCATTTGAGTCAATATTAAGTAGAGTAGCTGTCATTTCGTATAAAAAACTGTTGGCGTCTAATTAATTAATTTTTTGCTTCAATATTTATTCCTGATTTTGATGGATCTACTATTCTTCTTCCTCTGGTTCTAACATATTGTATTCTGCAAGTATAAAGTTCAGTGCCTCCTTTGTCCTTTGATATATCAATTTGAAAATTTGAGGGTTTATGGCCATCATCAGTATTCACATTTTAAAATTATTTTCAATCTTACAGAGTGTTCCAGAATGCTGCGCCATATCAAAGTTACATTTTTTTAAATGAAACACCCCATATTTTATCACATATTTGGAATCAGCTTGACCTCCCCATCACAATAATATAGGGTTCTGATGTGTAGAGGATCTTCATACTTTCTTCTTCAATAGCTTGAGTTTTCAAAAGGCAGTCTCCTTATAACACCGGTCTTCAAAAGTGACTTTCCTTGTCAGATCATGTTATTTAGTTTTCTTCTATTTCATCAGAGTTTACAGAGCAAGATAAAAAAATATGTGTTGTAACAATTTAAAAGATATTTTGGTTAAATTTCACACAATGATCAGCAAACTTGAAAACGGAGCGACTAAAGTAATTAATTTTCTGACATCTAGTTCGAAGGTTCAATTTTGTTGAGAAAAAAAATTTAATGATTGATAGCTATTAATTGGTATCGACATTGAGTAATTATTCAATAACGTATAATTATTTAAGAAAAATTGTTTCTTGGGAATTTGCAAACATGTTTTTTTTTTAGAAATCTCCCTCAATTTTACACCACGAACTAATTTCAAAAATCCTAATTCCTCAAATTAATCACCAATTTGTCACCGGATGGCTGCCCTCGAATATGCGTCTTTTAATCAATTTTAAATTCTTACCCAGTGACAGCGTAGATTTTTTTTCGTAGTAAACTGTAAAGGTAACAATATTTTACGAACCTCTTGACCTTTTTAGAATCAAAGGTTAACAAGGCTCTGCTGTGACCAGCGAGACATACCTTGGACCGCCAGAAACAACGCAAAGGGTGAAGGGTTAGATTGTACTCATTCGTTAATAGAACCTTCAGAAATACCTTCTACGACTATTAGAATACCCCACCACTGTTATAAAAACTAGAAAATTGCCAAGTATACAATTACCCGATTAATTAAAATTAACGTTCACATAATGTTTACAAGCTTCTGCAGCGAATTATTCTTTTAGACGGTATTCGCGACCTAGCCACGAACAAAACGTCTTAGTCGCCATTGTACCGGAAGTGACGCTGACTGATGATTTCGGAGGACGCTGTAAAAGATTTACGTCCCTAGCGTAACCAGATGGATTGGTATTCGATGATACAATGCTGCCAAGGACAGGGATTAATTTAATAGTTATTACACTTTGATATAAATTAAGAATAAGATTATTCTGCATTTTACAATAATTGCCGTCGTGTCTCTAGTCAACAAATGATGAAATTGAGGATATCAGATTATACCGAGACCGAAACAGGCATAATGTTACGTCCTTCTCTTTCTTATTATTAGTGACTTTGTCAGTGATTTGCATTTCGAAATATCGTTGGAATGCTCACTCAATCAAAGTAGACAGTGGAACATGGAGATTTCTGTGATGTTGCAGATTAGTTGGCGGAACACATTATGTACAATTGTGGGATAATTGTCCGCCGAAACGCCTTAAATACCCGGGACTGGTATACTTAGAACCTGTTCAAGCTACAGACTAGGCTATAAAACGGATTATAGGCTTTATTAGAAGCCTAAACCTTTTGGATTAAAAGTAGTATACCCTACAACTGATCTTATAGGTCACAATGTGGTAGATCACCGGAACAATAGACTAACTTGTAATCTAATCTAATATAAATCTATTACTCAGATCTTGTGTGCGAGTGTTTGTCTGTGGCAGAACATGTCTAGGTGTGAGCGAGTGTGTCTGTGTAAACACGTGTCTTTGTCTGTCTCTGTGTGTTGGTCTGTGTAAGAGCGTCTCTTTGTCTGCCTGTGTGTATGCTTATCTGTATGTTTCTTTGTCTGTGTGAAAACGTGTCTTTGTCTATCTCTGTGTGTTGGTCTGTATGTCTGTTTGTGAGTGTGTCTGTGTAAGAGCATGTCTTTGTCTGTCTGTATGTGCTGGACTGTATGTCTGTTTATGAGTCTGTCTGTGTAAGAGCATGCCTTTGCCTGTCGGTGTGTGTTGGCCTGTATGTATTTTTGTAAGTGTGTCTGTGTAAGAGCGTGTCTTTGTCTGCATGTGTGTGTTTCTCTGTATGTCTGTTTGTGAGTGTGTCTGTGTAAGAGCGTGTCTTTGTCTGCGTGTGTGTGTTTTTCTTTATGTCTGTTTGTGAGTGTATCTGTGTAAGAGCGTGTCTTTGTCTGCCTGTGTGTATTTCTCTGTATGTCTGTTTGTGAGTGTGTCTGTGTAAGAGCGTTAGACATGCAGATCAATGGCTCTGGGGTTAGTGGTTGATGAAATAAAACTTCTTATGATAAATTTTTTTCATTTATTTTTGTGAAACAGCAATATGTGAATTTATATTACATTCATATAGTATTTTCTTAAACTTAGTATTTATAATATATTAACGAATTTAAAGAAAATTGAGGCACCTGTTTAGCGGGTATCACTGTAAAAGTACACTCGTTGCTTTGTGGTGCGTATGCATTAGTAAGTACCGTGTTTCATTTTGTGACAAAGTAAACAATAGATATGCAGAACATGTCCATCTTTACATATATATTTATATAAAAAAAAATAATTCTTAACTATATCGGTTTTGAATACTTTTTGAATAAAATTAAGACCAATTACTGCCAAAATTGAAGGAGAGGACCAGAAAATGAAAATTCTTACAATACAAAAATCCCCTATTAATTGATAAATTGTTTATAGCGGCTGTAAAGTTTATGGAAAAATATTGATTACTTTTGAACAATCTAGCGTAGCCTTAATTTTACTTAAACAGTTTTTGAGCGTTTCACTATAATATTTTTTTTTGTATTTCAACAATTTATTACCGTACTTACTTCTCTCAAAAAATTCATCATCAAAAATATAAAGTGCGTAAATGAATAATTTTTAATTGACGGTTGTTGTTCTTTCTGCATCCAATTTTTTTCGCAGTTACATTTTCCGATGATTTTCGATGCTGTAATTAGAAAATTGACTTGTAGTGATTTTTAAATTACAATTGACTATATTCTCCACGTGGTATATTGTCTAAAATTTAAAGTCTAATAAAAATAAAAATTTACATTCCAAACAAAAAAAAACGAGTTTGTCCAGAATTCTCCCATAATTTGATAATCTTCAAAATCATAACATTCTGCATAAATAATAATAATAAATAAATAACAAAATTATTTAAACGGTATGGACATTCTAATTTAGGGGATGATATAAAATATACTCTTTATTATTTGTACCTTTAGATCACCCCTTATTTTATAAAAAAAAAATAAGCATGTCTGTTTTTCATTTTTCCAGGTTCACACACAAACATTTATTTATATAAAGTTACAATATAAAATTAAACTTATTATTTTATCACCCGATTTGTTTACGCACTTAACTAGATATTTAATTTAAAAAAAAAAACACCTTTTTAAACGTTATGATTTTGAAAATGTAAACAGCTTACTAAAAAACCTACCACCCCTCTTACAACGTAATATTATAAAACATTGTTTACACTGCCTCTTCTTTTTTTTATGCACATCAATAGGTACGTATTCATTGGGCGTAAGTAACTAAATATAGTAAAAACTAGTTCAAGAAACAAAAAATAAATCACAATTGACAATTTTCTAAATTTAATTATACAAAATATAAACCAGTTATTTCACGATACAGGGTGTTCAATGAGACTTTTCAGTAGAACCTTAGATGTTTATTCGAAAGCTTATAGTTTGTCTTAGCTTTTGCTTGCAGTCATCTTAATACGACCATTTCTTGAAAGAATTTCATTTCATTTCAGGTAAAATTCTTTTAAGTATTTAGATGATTATTGGCAAAAGCTAAGATGATATACTTTGAGACAAACTATACTGATTTTATTTTGGATATAAAAGTCACAACAAATATTAAATATTATATTATAGTAATTTGAACCTTGAAAACAAATCTTTAATTTTATTTAATCTGACACAAAAAAAAATATTTGAATCAAATTGTTTTTATTCAACACCCTGTATAACCCGGCTTTTAATAATAGTTTTTTATGTATTAAGGATGAAAAACTGTCTATTATAGCCGAGACACTGGGCAGTTTTTCGCCGAGGTGCATATTACATTTTTTCGTCGACCAAAAATTGCTAATTTCCGAATAAAAAATCAAATATTTTTGAAGGCAACTATTTTTTTTCCGCAAAAGATTACATTCATCTGGGGCATCATGAAAAAATCTATTTATTTTATCTCGACTAAATATTCTAGATTTTTCCGCTCTGTAGACTCAGTTTCACATACGAAGAAGCCACGTGAAGTTTGCAACCGACTTGCGCAGAAACCAAAATCGGTGTAACGACCGCGTCATGCCATTGGCGTTACAAACGCCGACAGCAATTCTTATATTGACATTTGAGGTTGTGTTTGAAGCAATCATTTACTATTTTTGATTTTGAATATTTTAAGACGTTTTTCCAGTTTAATTGTGAGTGTTGTGTGTTTTATTTGATGTAAAACGATGTCTCCTAAAAAATACCTACTTGCCTTCAAAAAATAATCGATTTTTTTTTCAAAAATTCATAATTTTTGGTAAAGTTCGACGAAAAAATAATTTATTTATATTATGCATATTTACTTTGTACCTGTTAATCGTGGTATTTTTTTTCTTCTAAAACTGTTATTTTGACGTCTACTGCCATCTACTTTAAAAATTAATTTAATTAAACTAAAAGCAGTCAGATACCAGTAGCCGTCTATATAATAGAACGGAATAAAATCAACAGAACTTCCATTCTATTCAACAGAAATACCCATTCTAATACAGATTGTTAATATTTTCATAAAGGAATTAATATTTTAAATATTGACCGAAATGGCTAAAATGGTTAAACTAATTTTGCTAATTGATAGTAACAATTTAAATGCTTTTTGGCACGTGTACATTTTATGCACGTTTCTATAGTTTGTTTCAAAAATAACATAGAGTATTGGAATGCAATAATCCCCTAACTAACAGGAGTTTATCGGTTCTTACAGAATTGTACTCAAAATTTACAAAATATTTTACAATTTAATAATAACTGTTTAGTGGGTAAGGAAACTATTTTATTTTGTAGTACAATATTTTTTAGCATATAACTTTATATTCGAAGTGATCCACCGCAAGTTTTCTTTTATAAAATTAAAAATTGTGTCATTTTTAAATTATTCTAAAATATTTCGTCAGTTTTGAGTACAATTCTGTAATATCCGATAAACACCAGTTAGTTCGGGGATTATTGCGTTCCAATACACTATGTACTGTTTGAAACAAAGTGGTATATGAGAACGTATTTCAATCCTTGCAAGGCTTTCACAGAACGTGAGATGGTTTGCCAATGTCACTGAATCTAAAAAAAAATGAATAAATATAAAAATAAATATTGTGAAATTAGTTTGAATACGAATAATAGTAAGTTAAAAGTTCTAATGGATAAAATGATATTTGTTGATTTTGTTCGGCCCTTCTACACATCTAACAATACATCAAACACTTTACAAATATTACAGTAAAAAAATATTCTAATTTATGATGATAAAAAGGTGCCCAAAAACACTAGGCAAACAAAAATATAAACACGAATCATATGACCAGTACCGAATGACGAGAATGAAATGAATATTATGTATATATTTATAATATAATATAATATTTATAAAAATCAAAAATAATTCAACAAAGGTACGCGAAGCACCTAAAACTAACGCTAAACTATATACAAAAAAATATTATATATATTTTTACACAGAGCTCAAATACTTATTATTTAATAAATAAATTCATTTAATTAAATATATTTATCAACAACTTCAAGTATTCGATGCAACAATAATGACATTTTTACGTATAAAAAAATATCTTAATATTGAAAATTTGACAGTGGTCCAGATGCCAGTTGACGGGAGCAGTGTTACAGTGTTTTGTGGTTACATAGAACGCCTATAGCTGTCGATACTTATATTTACGTTCTACGTTGTCAAATTTTTTATACATAAAAACTTTATTTACAAATTTAAAATAATAAATCTATTCACAAATTACTAAAAACCAGACTAGCGGCATTTTAAAGATAAATTTACTGGCGTAGAAATTTTGAAAGTTGCAGTCAACGAAAGAGAGGATCCACTTGAAAGGTAACTATTTAAAATATAAAAGTTGAAAGTCTTCTACTCGATAAATTAGACAAAAATACAAATATTTGAACTCCGTTTAAAAAACACCACTCGATAGTATATGACATTTTTTGTTTACGAGATGCTGTTTCGGAATTGTTATATTTACTCTTATTTTACACTATTTATAATCATCTGGCTTTAATTACAAATTTAAAAAATATTACTGGTATTTTTTCTTCTTCAAGGGAATATTGAGCTGCCAACCTTCAAGATATTTAGCTTAACCCTATAACAATTGGCATCAATGTACTTAAAACTGTAAGATAAATGGCACCAGAAATGAGAAATGAAGGCGATCTTCGGTGACTGGCCAAAAATTTCAAATAACACCAACAAAAATTTTTTTTGGTTTACCCGTTATTATTTATTGTTAAACCCAATTTATAATCATCCAAACGATAAGAAATATAGCAAAAGATTCAGAACGAAGTAAAAGCTATGAATATTTAAATTATAAAAAAAAAATATTAAAAAGAATATCTAAATCTCTCTATAAGAGAGATAAATTTGAATAAAATATTTAATTAAACGTCTATCAAGTAAATGTTTGCTGTTTTGCGAAATATTCACTGGAGTCTGCTCGTACTAAAAACAGCCAAATTTTTAGACATAAAACTCATAAATCTATCGCATCTATCAATTAAAGTTTATTTTCTTGTTCAGTTTTATTTGAAGTTTCTTTTGGCCCACCTCCAAATCATACTACTAACATTATTTCTTGTAATATTAAAGACATAAAAAGCATATTCATTTCTGTACAAACAATTATTAATGAGCATAACACGAGATCATTATAACAAGATTACACTGTCAACGGTTGCACAACAGATAGAACAGCGGCGTAGAACCAATTCTACTTAAAACTCGATTCTATGGTTGCAGAAAATAATTTCCTGAAACAAAAGAAACAAATTATTTAAATTTGGCAAACAACACTATGACATTTTATACAATTAAATCCATATAAATATAGGCGTCAGAGAAATTAATTTATTCCAAAAAAATGGCACTTCGAATTGAAAAAAAATGGAAAAGGGAAGGGTAATACAAAAAGTGGGAAAGTGGAAAATGGAAAAAGTGAGAAAAATTGGAGAAAGGGGGAATGTGGAAAAAATTCAAACAAATAGGGAGAAAAGGAGGAACTGAAAAAAAGTTGGGAATGCTGGGCTACACTCGGTGGATGAAGAGGATGAGTATAACCAGTAGCGCGCTTACGCGGCGTATGCATGCATATTCTACCCCCCAACAGAACTCTGTAAACTTCTTAACCTTTGCAATTAATACTGCAAAAGCTCCATAGTATTAATCAAACCATCTTTTGACAAACGTAAAAATCAACATATATTTGTGAAAAAAAATATACAATCACAAAAACGACTAGAAAAGATTTTTTTTTAATCGAAACCAACTTGAATATAAAACATGAGCAACATGTTCTTTTATTTAATAAACGTTTCTCTAAATAAAGCGCAACATCATCTCCCGATCGATCAACGGAAAGTGCTCAGATTAAAATTGATAAATGGTATTAGCAAATATTTATTCAAACTAAAATAGCTTCGTCAACGTCATTTGTTGCTCATTCTCTTACTCATAGTTAGTTGTATATCTCTTCGTTTATTACAGGCGGATATCCACAGCTCATAAAAAAATTCAAAGCTGAGAATATTGAAAAAAAATCGGAAAAAACAACTTGAAGACTGGGAAATGATTTTATATAAATTTAAAAACCTTAAGAAGAAAAAAATCGGTAAAAGGTCTTTTAGGTTACCTAATATTTTTGAAATATATTGAATATATTTTCGATATAGTGTCGTAAATATTCATATTACGATATGAGGTGGAACATCCATCGATTATCGTATCTAATATGAATTTACAATACATACATACAAAGTACAATTCTAAATATCCACTCAAAGATAGTTAACAATCTTCGTCTACTAGAAAGATTATTATTATTATTATTATTATTACCTATAAACAAGGGCAGAGGGACAAGTTCCTATATTACCGAAAGATAATATACAAACATATTAATAGATAAATTGAAATGAACAAAAGTAATAAAAAGTAAAAATAGAGGATCATAAAACTAAAGTAAAATTTTTGGTATTAAGAAAAGTATAACATAAAAAAATTATTGTTATGTAAGGCAGTCCAGTCTATTCTTAAATATGTTGGTGGAAGATGCAGAAATAATGTTATCATCGAGATTGTTCCAGGCGTCAAAATCTCTATTAGTCAGAAAATTTTGTCTTGATCTGATCACAAAGTTTTCATTTTTAAGTTTTAATTCGTGTCCTCTGAGCTGGTTGGTTTAATGGATATATCACGGATAGGTTTCCGAAGTTGAATTTTAATATTTTGAATGTTGTGATAAGATCTCCACGGTGACGTCGAAGTTCAAAAGAAGTTAAGTTTGCAGTAACAAGTATCTCTTCATATGACGGTCTTCTCGGTCTCAGGTTAAGTCGAATGGCTGTTTGAACATTTTCTAATAAGCTTCTATCCCGAATCAAGTCAGGATATACCGGGCGGGCCCCGCATATTCCAGAATGGTGTAAAGTTTACAAAACAATTGAAACGTAACTCTAGAAAAACAACAACATGCAACAATCAATCTTGTAAGGCTTTAGTTACCATAATTTTTATTGTTGTTATCTTGCGATGATTTACTTTTACGATTTTAACATAAACGTGTTCATATGTTTCATATAACGTACCAAAACCTTGAATCCAAAGATGTTATAGATAATATGAAGCAATTGTATCTTACCAACCCTTTAGTATTACAGATCAAAGAGCATCTACAAAAGCTTCACACCTTAATTAAAACAATAGATTTTATTTGGGTACCCTCTCTTGTGGGTATTCCTGGAAATGAACGTGCTGACGAAATCGCCAGAGAATATTCCGAAAATGTCTCCAAATCAACTACAGAACATCCAGTGCCAGCAACGGACATGAAAGCGAAGCTTAAGGAGACAATCCGCAGTTCCTGGCAATGCAAATGGACAGCTTCACAAACCAAATTAAGGGCAGTGAAAACATCGACACTACCATGGACATGTCTACCAACTTCAAGGAGATTACAAACCATTCTTACTCGGTTAAGAATAGGACACACAAGATGCACCCATGAGTACCTACTCAACGGAAACCATCCCCCAAGTTGTGAAGTGTGTAACGTACAGTTCAGTGTGCAGCATTTTTTAGTGGAATGTCCTAAATACATCAATGAAAGACAAATATTTACCTCTCAGTGCTCCTTGTTGAAAAAAAAAAAGATGTTATTGTATTTTGATTGGGTCTAGTGTTGTTCAGGGAACTTATATCCTATCAGTAATTTTCAAATAGACTATAACGTGAAATTTCGTTCAACTGCACAACGATACCATCATCATTTTATAAATGAAAATTCAAAATATATTAGAATGGATATCCGATTCGAAACGATCCAATGACATCATCTCTTTGGAAAAAATCGATTAGAATAATATGCTTAGTCAAGACCCTTTCATTTTGATGGGAAAGCAACTTATGTGCATCTTGACAAATCATCTTCAATACGGGGAAGTCTGCTAACATTAATCTTATTGTCTAACGTCTAAAAAATTATGCTCGAAGTAGCAGTTCTTGAATATATTACTCTGGGAAAATGAACTTGATCCAACTTTTGTAGCTTTAAAATTCATTTCTATGGAGCAAGTTAAGTGTGAAATATTCTAATATCGATAAAGGTTTTGATGAAGAAAAAAAATGTGGTGGAAAAAATATTATGCATAAACAGGAAGAGAAAAACAATAAAAAAACTATTGTTTTTCAAAGAATTCTCCACGAATAGAAATACATTTTTGCATTATTTGGAACCAATTCTGGAAGTAGTTATTCCACACGCTTGTTGGTACATCCAAAATAGAGTTTTTCATGGCGTTGACTGCATCTTCTGGGGGATGGAACCTTTGACCACGAAGTTCATTCTTCTTCAGTAAAAACGTAGTCGGGATTGTAGGTCCAACAACAACTTACAGGTTACGTAATAACGATTGTATTTTTTATTTCTTTTACACCCTCACTCCTTCCATGTTGGGAGCATACTGAATATCACCAACTAGTGAATTAGGCCAGTCTCGGGAAATAAGTAGTATACACCCCTAAGATGAAACAAAGTGATGACCGCGCACAACTATTCTTTCTCTCTCTTTCATATATCCTTGTCGTACTTGTGTAATCCGAGGCCAGGGTTCCAAAGTACTTTACGCAATCTGTATAAAAATATAGAACCAACCATTCTGGTTTATAATTAGGAGGGAGAATTTCACTTGCACACCGGTTTCGGCGTATTTGCGCCTCATCAGTACAAGGTAGATATTATCCGTCCAGAAGCTCTAAATGCTGAAGACAACGCTGAAATCTCATTAATACATTAAATCCTATGAAGGGATGCTATAATAGCGATATCTCCACTATTATTTTTACTTCTGTTGATAACACGCTTTACTTAAATATGACAAGTGATACATGAAACTGTAATCAAGTAAATCGATCTTCCAGAGGATTTATTGCTACATGACCAGCTCAATAGATCCTTTCGATCTCAGAGATGTCATCCCAGTATACTTACACGTGAAATAAGAACTGTTGTGGATAAAAATCGTTTATCGGTCAAGAGCTCTACCGATTGAAAGTTAGTTTTTGTTAAAACTTTTTATCGAGACAAAAAAAACAAAGAAAAAAACTAAGCATTTTATATTGATGGCATCCATAATTGTTAAATTTTATCTCTTCCTATTGTATTTCGAAAGAGCCGCCATATATCACAGAAACTATTTCCTACAAATGACCATTTTTCGCGACCCTAGCAGGCAAACTACAAAACACCTCTCGCAAAACTTCATTGTTAATCCAAAAGAAAGAATATTAAAACTTTCTTATCTCTCATACAAAGAAAAGATTTTATCGCCGACATCTAGATGATTCGGACCGAAGTTGCTATAAATTGATAGAAAGCAATTGTTATTAACGGCGGCCTTACTCTCTAAACGACATTTTTATTGGGACTCCTTAAGATAACCGTAGGCAATAATGGGTAGTTTTTCTTGTTCCTTTGAGCTGTAAAAAGTGAGGACGGTGGCGCCAGTTTGAGAAAGGAGGAGTAAAAGGGGAAGCCAGGCGCCCGTCAGCGTCGCTACGGGGACGCCAACCTAGTAAAAGTGAAAGGCCCGTGTTACGAGCATCATGGCGGGCACGAAGCCAGAATTGAGGTTGTTGGATGGAAATGTCGATTTAATCTCTAAATAAACGTCTCTCTCTAATTTTTTGGCGAAAGTACAGTTTTACCATACAATAAATAATAATTTAAAGTAACTCAAATTTTGGTTCAACAGAAACTAAATATAGATATAGGTCGTTTGTAAAACTTTTATAATATTCTTTCTCTATTTTTTATCTTCATGTCTTATTATTTTTATCCTTAATAACTTTCTCTATCTACACTTTTGTTTTATTTTACTTCGACTGTATTTCTTGTAACTTCAATTACGTTAATTAGGATTTCAGCGTCTTCCTTCAGGAACTGAGTGTAAAGGCAGACACATTATATATTATCATTTACGTCTCAGTCATCCTCTCTGGAACAAGCAGCCATCAAAGCAAAATCAGATGAAGGATACCCACTGGAGGTGGTCCTGTCACCTTTGACTACATTTATTTTGTAGGCGTCCTCCACAATAAAATGTCCAGGACAGACTTTTCTGTCTAGGATATGCTGATGACATCCTAAAATACCTTCGGAAAGTAGGTCTAAAGGAGTTACTAGTAGAAGAAAGGGAGCAGGCATAATAGATCTTTTAGGTTTCAGTGAATGCATAGAAATCATAAGTAATCATTAATGAGTTTTGTTGTACACGAATATTTGGTTAGAGTTCTAAACCATAACCATAAAATTGGAATACTCTGACAGTGTCACGAAAGGGGAACGCTTTATTTATGTTGCCAAGGTAATCGCCTCAAGAAGTAGAGTCTTGGATAGCTACTGCTCGTTGCACTCGATAGCGAGTGGTGACAAGAATTTGAATCCAGGGCCCTTCTGAGGCTTTGCAAAAACGATAACAAAAGGGCTACAGAAAAGTGAGTAACCCACAAATCCATTAGGTAGTAGTGGCGTTTATTCATCATACTTTAAAAAATACATCAATTTAAACCATGTATGTGGTACACATAAAAAGAAGGACTAATCCAAGAGCAGTTCTTTGCAGTAGGCGATGGAAAACCACTGGCAAAATATTCAGTCCCAAAAATCTATATAAAGAGGACTACAATAGATCTGCAAAAGTCGCACTGGAATCGGTAGCAAATCTATCTGTATCTGTAGAATAGGGAGGGTGAGTTACGCCCACAGCACTTAGGCCACATGTGCCCCATTGTACATCCACCCGAGGTGTTGTCGTCCTAGGTCATCGTCCATCCTGTCCTTTTCAGGAAGGTGGACAGGTCACTAGGACCAAGACTCACCGAACACACACTCTTTTATTGACGAAAACTCCGGACACTCTAATCTCGGCCTCAGTCGCTATTTCCTTTATATCCCTTCCTAACCTAAAAACTTCCTGTTCTTCTTTTTTATTTTGTTTTTAACTCAAAGGTATTTCGAATTTAACAATAACATTGAAGTCATCATCAAAAAGTTCTGCACTTTTACTACGCTTTATGCTAAATTGCTTAAAAGACGATGCAAAACCGATAGAATTCAATTGCAATAAGGATACGAAGGAATAACGTAATTTATATCGATACTCTTACTTTTTATTGTTAGCTAAAGAGAGAGGAAAAACTTTTATACTCCCACAAAACCCTGACACGTCATAAAAATTCCTAGCTTGCGATTATGCAATACCCTAAACTGAATTTCCATAATGTCTCAATATCCCAGATCGTATTTTCATCAGTGCCGTTCGCGAATAAAAAATCAAAAAATTCGAATACAAATTTTAAAGGCTAGAAGATATTTTTCACACTATTAAATAGTATTGCACATCGTTAAATATAGTTTCACGTTTGGAATGTTATTTCGACGTAGATTTTAAATTTGTCCCATTTTTACGACCGACAATCTTTCTGGTATACGCTACTGCTTTTGGAAACTTCCTAACAGAGCGACACCAGTATCGGAAGAGTATCTAGGAGGAACGAGAAAGAGTGAATAAAAGCGGGAAGTAGGAGGGAGGGGGTAGTAGAGTAGGAGATAGGAGAGTTGAGCACTCACAGAGATTAATGTGCAAGCATAAAACCCTTACAGAACAGAAAGACAGACAAATTGATATATAGAGACGCGCACGTAGATTGAGATATATGACACCGTCGACATCGACATACCCGTTTTCGATTGGTCATCATTCATATGATATTTGGCATGTCCGATAGAAAATTTTCAAGATGCGATATTTCAATAATAATCAATTATAAACTAAATTTTATTCTTCCTCGATCTAGATATGTCATAAATTTACAAGAGGATTAAATCATGAACTCATGCTACATAAACTTTGTTTGTATAGTGTCGACGGTCTTGTATAACAATGGTTAAGTAGCTATCTATCAAATAGATTGCAGATGGTCTGATTTAATCATTACTGTTCTCATACTTTTCCAGTAACTTATGGAGTTCCCCAAGGGTCTCATCTGGGGCCATTATTATTTAACTTATTTATCAATGATATAATGTATTGCTTTCAGGGTGGTAAAGCTTTGTTATTTACTGACGACCTCAAATGTTTTAAGGTACAACTCGACCAAATTCTTTCCAACCGTGAGATTCGGATGCGCGTAGGTCACGCGTACGACAATGGCAGAACGTTGCACTGTAAAGATCCATTTGAACTGATAGTGGTACAATCCGCGTAGGAATTTTAATATGGAATTCAAGTCTCTTGTAAAACACAAGATTTTGAGTGCACAACGTCGTGAAATAGTGCATAATGTTTTTTAATTTATGGCGTTGGAGGCACAACAAAATTCTCAGGATTTTATTTAGGAAATATTTAACTAAGTAAACTTTTTCCTCCCGCTTCTTTGTTTGCGCATCTCAGAGTTGAAATGAATTTGGTCGAGGTGTAGTTAATGGTAGTGATGATGCTATCAAATTGGTGTACACAAATGTAATATTGGAAGAAATAGGTGAAGCCGAAGAAAAGAGAAGATCTGACCATTGGAAAGATCTAGTAGGGCTGAGACAATCAAAGATTCTGAGGGGTGACTACAACCCGTCGAGATCAAATGAATGCATGTCTAAGAAAAACTGCACTGCGGTGATCATAACGGGACATCGCTGCCTTAACGGGCATCTGAAAAAGCTCAAAATAGTGGAGGAAGAAGAATGTAGATTCTGTGGCATCGAAGAAGAAACCTCCATCCACATTTTTGCGAATTGCACAACAATTGAGAACCCTAGGAGATTATTGGATAGAATAGGGACATTTACCTAAGATATCCTAAAATTTCTCATGGAAATAGGACTAAAGGAGCAACTAGTCTCTGAGACGTTAAACAGGAACTAAGTAAAAATAAGGGAGTACAATAGATCTTTTAGGTCTCAGTGAATGTCACCCCATCATAAATGCATACATACAAGGATCAGTCGTCTCATAAAAATTGAATGAATCTGGAAACAGCATAATTTTTATTGGTATTTAAGTATTTTAGTAAATTTCTCTAAATACACCTATACAAAAAAAAACATTGTGTTGAACATATTCTCTCCAAACTCCCGTAATCCACCGGGGAATTATCTAGAGTAACGAAAAGTTTTAATAATTATTATAGTTTAAAAGTATGTTAATGCATTCATTGGAACGAAGCAACAGGAATTTAAAGAGAAAGGAACCGTGAAGTGGAATACGTACTTTATTGCGGAAATTTTAGTTTGTTTCGCATCTTTTCGTTGAATTTATTCAGTTGAAACACCACATTTTAGACTGATAATAAAATGGGAATATTGTAGAAACGCCAGGAAATTAACTAAAACCATGGAATTGAATCAGTAAAAGTTGAGTTTGTTTTTAATCAGCTAGAATAGGAGGTTTATTTAGGAAAAACATAAAGACCTTGAAAAGACGTAATACTTACTACAATAATATAGCACAAAGAGTAAAACCAATACATATAAGAAGTGTGAAATATTTCGAAGAAGGTCCACATACGATTACCAGGATAGCATAACTGAAAATGGGAAAACGGACGTGGAAATAACGAATAGGGCGCTAACATATTAACAAATATTCGATTTCTGTTCAACAGAGCAATCCTCAAACAAATAAAGAATTGATATGAATACACAGCGTAGAAATCACTTAGGAGATAATTATTTTTAATCCGATGTATCGTAATGACATTATTATAGAATTCATTTTTTAGTCAAAATGACATACGAGGATATATTGAAAAATTCTGAGCCTACTGTAGAACCAAACAAAATTTCAAAGTCAAAATATTTTATTACCCAACATATTCTCCTCTTAATTGGATACATTTATTACAGCGAACCTGCAACGTCTCTAGACCTTTAAAAAAAAATGTTTCCTCTTGCTGTGCAAACCAGACCTCCACAGCCTTTTATTACTTCCTCGTTGGAAGAAAACTTTTTTTCAGTTGAGGAAAGAGATGATAGTCGGACGGAGCCAAATCTGGTGAATAAGGGGGGTGTTCTAGTAATTCAAACCCTAAATCATGAATTTTTTGCATGACTACATGAGATTTGTGTGCAGGGGCGTTGTCCTGCAAAAACAAAACACGTTTGGATAGCTTTCCGCGCCTTTTCTCTTTAATTTTTTCCCGTAGAGTGATCATTAAAGTCGAATAGTAATCTCCAGTTATTGTTCTACCCTTATTCAAAAAATCAATCATGATTACTCCATGGCAATCCCAAAACACTTGGAGCAAGAACTTTTCCAGCAGCTTTTTGGACACGAAACTTCTTAGGTCTTTGAGAACCAGACAGAGTGTCGCCATTCCATCGATTGTTGCTTTGTTTCTGGATCGTAGAAATGTACCCAAGTCTCATCCATAGTAACAATTCGGTTTAAGAAGTCTACATCGTTTTCAAATCGAGCACAGATCGAACGCGATCCTTCTACCCTTGCACGCTTTTGGTAAACATTCAAACATTTGGGGATCCATTTTGCAGCAATTTTTCTCATGTTCAAATTGACGTGAACTATGTGATGAACGCGTTCGTATGAAATATTCAGTGCTTCAGATATCCGTTTCAGCCCAATTCGACGTTCTGATAAAATCATGTCATGAACTGCATCGATATTTTCGGGGACTGATACAGAAACTGGCCTTCCCGATCGGTCATCATCTTCAATGGAAAATTTTCCTCTTTTGAAGCTTGCAGTCCAATTTTTCACGGTCGCATACGAAGGACATTGACCACCAAGGGTATTAAGCATATCTTCGTAAATCTGCTTACCTCTTAACCCTATTAAATACAGGTACTTGATGATGGCTCGATACTCCAATTTTTCGATTTTCACAATTTCGGTGGACATCTTTTTTCTTTTAATTTTTTTGCGTAACTCTGGTTTACTTTTTTGACGTCAAACTTCACACTGACACTTCTAGTAAGTTATTGTTCGTTGCTATGCTAACTAGATATCAATACATCCTCGTAAAATTCCGACGACCTAAGTAGTTTCATATTCAAGAAACCACTATTTTCTTAACTGTTTTTATATATAAAATAAGATCTTAGAAAGATTGAAATGGAATAAAAGAAGAAAATGAACTATTTAAATCATTTAAATTTAAAAACACCCTTGGAATATTAGTAAGTAAGAAAACAACACATATTTTACTATATTTCAAAACGAAGGACACTACCAAAACATCCATTCTATACAAGGTTATTTAAAATAAACGAATCTATAAAATTGTTATGCCACATTCAAAAGAATTCCAGTTCAATTTTAGTATTATCTACAATTCTAACCGATAACTGCTCTATTTAACTTCTGGAAGAGTTTCATTTGCGTTAATTTGATGGTTGGTTGAGCATTGAAACTTTCGAAAATGAAATCTAACAGGAACATTTTACAACATCTCACCGATTCAGTCTAAGGATTATGGGATTTTCTGAGACAAATTGAACTAAAAGTAAATAACATATCCTGGATTGGGTATTTAGGAAAACTTGTTTGTATCATTATCATGTTGAGAATGTAGGAAAAATTGGGAAATCGTTTCACTCAACTAATCAAATGTTTATGACATTTGCCATATTTTTTAAATAAGTGTACAGCCTGAAACTTTTTACCTTTCTTATGTCTTAAGATCGGTGGAAATATTCTTGCCTCATGTATTATTTAAACAATATTCGACACTACAATATGATTGATCCGTTTAGTTAACAACGCATCCGAGTGTGAAACTAAAAATGAACGTCATGTTCGATTTTAGCTATTCTTTGGGTTTATTCGTTGAAACTTTTGGCATTAATGTTTCAGACAATCTTTTTATTAATTTCATCTTGAGAATATGATACCGAGATTAAAAAACCTTACACCAGAAACCACATTAGTGATGGAGAGGTAAACCTGTCACAAAACGTGGGGGATACATTCAAGATATACTAGAAATACAGAGTGATGGTTAACCCAATAATAACATACGTCTTTGGTATAGTGGACAAAGACAACACAAAAAATGCAATAATGAGACTAAGCGAGGTGCAAAAACCCTCTTAATATTGCAAAGTGCACTAGAAGCTCTATTTGGCTCTTGATAATGGGAGAAGCAAGGATGAGGTTATTGGGGCTGTAAAATAACCTGAGCAACAAAACAGTTCGATAAGTGAAGCCAAGACTGTAAGAGGCAGAGAAAGGAATGTTAGGATCCAAACGCACTGACTTTTCCTTCTTCGTCGTTTCTACAATTGATTTTGGACAAACTACACATTACGACCTTCATAGGGGATGCATGTGTTAAATTGATAAAAGACCAGCACGGGAAGGCCAATGTGTCATACATCCATCTTCTACTCGATACGGGAATAACTAGATGGGTGTCCTTCTAGAACCCCTGTCAAAACTTTTCGTAAGACATCAACAACACTTCCAAGGAGCATCTTCGATTGTCTTGGTCCTTCTAGATCTTTTCAATGGTCCGACAAATACTGTTTTCTCTTCTATACTATTTTTGTTACCATTGTTTCGAAACCGTCGGTATATTTCTGCAGTAGACCATTAGATCACAATCATAGTTCTTATCAACAAACGTATTCACATTAAAAGGCAATAAATTCGTTTTGGAGAGTTGTAAGCGGTTGTTTACAAAGATTTAAAGCATCGAAAAAAGTAACAAGTTGTTGGCTAGAGTGAAAGGACGCTCTGCTCCTTTTAAACCGTATGTTCGCATTGCTTGTCCTTGTTTTTAGAGCAATACAAACATTGCGGACATAACAAAATAACAACTCGTGGAAGAGAACACGAAAGGGATATATAAAAACGTGTATTGATATAAAGGACACTTGTTGCCCTTTCGTTTATTTTGTATAAGTTTGCCTTGTTATAATACGTTAAAAATAAATTAATTCTACACATTCAAAAATGATACAGAATGATCCAAATTGTTCATCATACACCTTCAATTATCCATGCGCGGGAATCGAGAAGAGAGAGAGACAGAATAACTAGAAAAGTAACTCCCCAATTCGATAACTAACAAAAAATTAATTGTCGCATACACTCGTCGCGTAGTCGTCAAAGAAACTTTTCAACTCGACGAAAAGAAAAAGACGAACGAGGTGAAAGATGAAAAGGGGGGCCAATACGGCATAAGGTATTGATTCTGTGGCGTAACAATTTATATTTATGTGAATTGGTTTTTTTTTTGTACGATAACGGCAGCTTACGGACAAACGGCATGTAAATAATCCCTCAACAGGCTGGCAAGAGACAACAAAGTGTCTCTAATATGGGTGCCTGCACATGAGGGGATTGCAGGTAATGAAATGGCTGACCAGTTGGCTAAAGAAGGCTCTAAACGAGACTTCATAGGTCCGGAACCATTTTGTGGAATCACAAAAGATTGCATAAGCGGGGAAATCGGGAACTGGCTAGATAGGGAACAACAACTCGAATGGAGGCACCTCCATACAAAGAGTTTACTGAACAAGGTAGACAAGGAACTCTCAACCAGGCTATTGAAACTGAATAAGAGACATTTGAAGATAGTTACCGACCTGGTGACTGGGCACTGCACCCTGAAGAAACATCTGCACAAAATGGGCAAAGTTAGTGAACCTATGTGCAGGAAATGTGAACTCTATGATGAAACGCTTACTCACATACGCTGCTTCTACGAGAACTTACCAGGACTCAGACGGAAGGACTTTGGAGAGGAAATAATACAACCATTACAATTACTGAAAATCCCTCCAGTCAAACTAGTGGCCTACATAGAAGACACAAAGCTTCTGGAATGGCACAAAGATTCAGTTCAAGTGCCTGGGCTGCTGGGCACAACCCAATCGAATGAATGAATGGACACACGGCATACCCACTGTCTTGAACACACATTCAAAATTAAGAAGAAGAACGACCATCTCTAAACTAGCACATCACCAAACAAGGTAACATAATCGTGGTTAAATCTTGTAGATCATACCGTTTAACTTAGAAGTGTAATTCAACTTCTGTTGGGGAGAGAAGTAGTTGTTGCTTCTTAGTGAACGTTTTCTGTTCTTTGAAGGCGTTATAATAGTATTAAACGTGGGTTTGTTAACAAAACTATCGATAAAAATTAGCAGTCTCCAACATAGTATTTTGAACATATTTCCCATTGATGTGTGTGTTGTTTTGAATATTAGATAATAAGGTAATCTGGAAGAAAATATGTAAAACCGGCGCCTATGAAAAAAGGTCCGCTCGATGACGACTTGACTTGCCTAGACGGTTCGTCCCGTCCGCGTCCTGTGCGTAATCAAATTTCTATCTGAGGAAATTGAATATAAAATTTAAGGAGCTGACAATTTGGGCCGTTGTCGCCGATGCCGACGATGACGGCGGCGGTGGCGCTGATAAGTTGACAAGGAAGGAACGGCATAATTGAGCGGTAAAATGTGTGGCGGCGGAGCGTTATTAAAGTTACACGCGTGCCATTTCGACGGCGAAGGAGAGAGGCATTATTAAAATTTGACAGCAGACGCTGGCCCAATAGATAGTCTTTTAATTTTATGAAAAACCAGCGTTAACTTTATTTTTTTCTTTGGAAAAGTTTTCGATATTGCTATACTATCATCGGTAGGTACAAAAATATAGTAATTAGTTTAAAACATTAAAAAACACGGTTTATTGCAAATTCGAATAAAAGCGATCGAAAGAAAACTTTCCATAGGATAATTGACAGACAAAGATTGACAAGAATTTTAAAAAATCCTTTAACAAGGTATATATTGCTATAAAAATGGGAAAAAATTATAGGGAAGTTTACAAAATGAGTAAAAAAACAAAAAAGTTGACAAAAAAAATACCAAAACAAGTCAGAACTTTATAAATATGGAACTAAGAGACAGTAGAAACAAACAGTGGCGTATTAACGTAGGAACTAGCCGGGGCTTAAGCCCCGGGCCCCGTGATACAAAAACAATGTTATGGTTAAAAAAACTAAAGAAAAAGAACTTTAATTTATTTAATTGTTGCATTAAGTGTCCATTAAAATAACATATTTTCTATTATTAATAAAGCTCGTTGGTAAAGTTTTGTATCACTTTTTCTTATTTGAGTTTTTTCTCCGCCCTTAAGTGGGCCCCCGCTGGACATAGTCCCGGGCCTCGCAGAGGTTAAATCCGCCACTGGAAACAAATAAAAGCGTGATAAAATCAACATCTATTAAATCTATCTAAATATTTCGCATGTTCCTTAATCTTTTGTACTCATTTTAACCGGACTAAAACGAAAATATTGTTCTTGTCAGAGTGCCCATTTCCAATCTATTTGTACCATATTAAAAATTAATTTGGCTAGCTTGAAGTGTTTATAAAACAAATATTTCAGTATAACATTGTAATACGTCAATATCAGAGTAATGTAATAAACTTTATTCACGTCAAAATTGTATTTCGATCATATCACTCTGTGTTTATTTATATAGAGTAATTATTCTATTTATTATTGCAATATGAATGCTTGTAATAAAGGGTATCAACAAATTTCAAAGTATTCGTCGCTTCGATGATTGTGTGAAATCCCAATCGAATGATTTCAAATATAATTAATCGATTAAAGAGGGCAGGGGACACCCAATTACAAATGGTAATTAACTATTTACCAAAATATGTGGTAAAAAAATATTTTCACAAAAAAAAGGAGACTGTTGTTATTGAAACAGGAAATGAAAGTCCTATATTTTTTCCTTTCTTCAGGCTACGTATTAAAAATGATCTTTTTCTTTTCAAACTCAGTTAATAGCCTTTGCACACATTCACTGACAGCCAGGCTCTGCTTAAACCTAACAGTATCCAACAACTAGGTCTAGACTAGTAAAAAACTGTAAAGAATCCCTCATTAGGCTGGCAAGAGACAATAAAGTGTCTCTACTCTAATATGGGTGCCGACACATGAGGGGATTGCAGATAATGAAATGGCTGCCCAGTTAGCTAAAGAAGGCTCTAAAGGAGACTTCATAAGTTCGGAATCCGAAAAGATTGCATAAGAGGGGAAATCAGGAAGTGGCTAGATAGGGAACACCAACTCAAATGGAGGTCGACACAAGGGCACCTCCATACAAATGTGAACCTATGTGCAGAAAATGTGAACTCTATGATGATACACCTACTCACATACTCTGCTTCTGCGAGAACTTACATGAACTCAGACGGAAGCACTTTGGAGAGGAAATAATACGACCATTACAACTACTGAAAATCCCTCCAGTCAAACTAGTGGCTAAGATAGAAGACACAAAGCTTCTGGAATGGAAGTAGATAACATGGAAAATAGTACAAAGATTCAGTTCAAGTGCCTAGGCTGTTAAGCACAACCCAATCGAATGAATGAATGAAAGAACATTTACACATTTTACCCCATTAAACTAAAACCACCTACGCTGCTGTAACATCTATAAAAATGTTTCGCCATTTACCATTATTGTGTGGAACATACAATACTTTCAATATTCACACTAGATATAGAAATACGTAACGGTATCAAAAGTCTGAGTAAAAAATATCCACACATCGATATGGAAAAGGATCAAACGCTAACAAGCGCTGTGCCTTTTCTATAAATGTTCCAATCAAAGAAGACCTTCAGATGCAATAGAAGGGCAACTGAGAATGCAATTTATTACAATAGAAGAGTCGTTTGGTAAGAAATTGTTATATTATCAAAGGAAAATCCAGGAAAGAAAAGTACAACAACAAAAAAAAGGCAATTTAAAAGGATACTACTATTGAGTAGTTTTATACCAAACGGCAATCAAAATTAGAGATGTATTCCCGAAAGATATCGTTAGAATTTGATGCTGTTCATCATTTATTGTCATTACTTTCTATTGGTCGATTGTTACCATTAGTTTGAATTCGGTTGTTTGTAATATCGACACTCTATCTGATTATTTCTTCGAGACATTCAAAATATTGAACTAAATATTTAATATGTGTAGAAACATTTTTCCAAACACCATTTAAACGAAAGAAAAAAAACTATAGTTAAAACCGCAACTTTATCCCTTTAAATAAAACAGTCACAGCCCCCATTTCTGAAATTCCGCATAAATCTTCGCACTACCGAAATTTGCATGCATGATGGATTCGCGCATCGCTTTCTAGTAGTTATTATTCCATCTAGTATAAATTATTGCGATGGCCGTTCAAAATTTTTACGAATCCTATTCACCGCGCCATGTATACTTGGCGACCCGCCGCATTAATCTCGGTTAGATGTGCATTAAACAAATCGCGATGGCTGTGACTTCGAGACGATGACATTAATCACGGGCACTTGTCACTAAAATTAGAAGATCAGAAGTGGAATGGATTTGGTTTCGCATCGAGTACACAATAAATATTATTATGTTAATGTCAAAATCAGTTGCATAATTCTTATACGGTATCAGTACAAAAAATTCAGCACAGATGCAAAGAAAAAGTGATTTACTGGAGTATTATTTTGGGTCGTCAGGAAATTTGGAATATAGTGATATAATATTCTTTAATGCTAAAGAGAATTTAGGAAGTCTTAAATGCAATTTACTTTTCACTACACGCAAAAGGGGTTCTAACGGGTCGCCCTTCATGGACACCTGAAAAGGCTCAAAATAGTGGAGTAGGAAGAATGTAGATTCTGTGGTATGGAAGAAGAAACCTTTATCCACATACTTGCGGAATTATACAGAATACCAGAGCACACCTGAGGGACTATTGGATAGAAGAGGGGCACATATCTTGTATTAGAGCCTGCAGATAACCTAAAGTTCCTCCTGGAAATAGGTCTAAGGAAACCACTATTTACTGAGACGTTCTTCAGCAACTAGTAGAAAAAATGGGGTATGCTAGATCTTTTAGATTAGTGAATGTCGCCCCAATATACATACATATGAGGTAACAGGTAAAATTAAAGGATGCATAAGCCAGTACTAGTGGAGAAGGAAGAACGTAGATTCTGTAGATTCATATTCCTTCGGGGAATGCAAGAGGTCGGAATCCTGACTGAAGAAGTAGAGCTTCCCGAGAGAAAGGATATTTTGTCTTCATCTATTCAATGATGAAGTAAATAGGAAAGATGAAGACAAAATATAATCTGTTCCCTCAGGAAGTTCCATTCCCTCAATCTAGAATCTGGCACAGAGATCCATTTTCTCAAAAAATAGAACACAATCATAAAACATAATTTAATGTATCCAATATTTATACTCGTCGTCAAAAAAATTTAAATCTTTAAAGAAAACATGAACATTTTTCGTGCAATTCGTTTCAACGAAATCTCATTATATTTTTCTTCTTCCATTAACAATTCACAACTTAATGAAATGCACTTCAAAAAGTCACAAAAGACAATTGAATCAAAGTTAAGCAGCCGCCATTACGGATGCTAATAGCATTAGGAAAATTTATTGAGCATACTGAATCAGCCGCCTCCATGGGGAAGTTAAGTTTAGCCAATTTAGAAATTAGGCATATTCGAGCATGACATTTTAATGGAAAGATGGGATTTTTCCCTTGTCAACTCTGCTTATTCGAACTCATTACCAAGTTTTTACTTTCGTTTTCAACATTTTTTTTTACCGAGATGGAAGTTTGAACAATTCACGAGTCACGATAATTATAAAGGTGATAAATTATTATTGCTCACCTGAAATTTCTTCGTTAATGCACCCACGACGGTGTCGTTACAGCAGTTGAATATGTTGGTGGTGCACTGGGTTGACTATTCGTGTTTCCCGTATGTGGCTCACTCTGCGCTGACACTACTGCAGGTATCCCGTGCTGTTGATTCGGAAAATTAAAGTCCAAACTACCCCCCATGTTCAGTTCGTGATTAATTAATTCTTCAACGTTACAGTCGAAGCCTCCCTGCAGCGATTCTACATTGATGTTAAGGTCATCTAAAATTGCGCTGTTGTTTAGCGCTGCCATCATCTGTCCCATCATCGTCGAAGGAATCGTCTGTTGCGTCGGTTGGGGAGTGAGTGGAGGACTACTCGATGGGGGTCGTTGCATTCTATTGATTAGATATTGGGAATTAAGGGGATCCGGCGACGGTTCGGAGTGAGGATAAGAAGGAGACATCCCCGCCGGTGACATACTCTGTAATTAAAAGCAACACTTATCAATTAGTAACAAAATTAATTCAAGTATTACCTCTACTTTTATCGGTTGCAAACAAGAACAGGACTGGATGCGATGTATCGGACATTGTGTAAGTCCGTAGGGAGATGTAGCATGGATTGCTCCACCGAGGTCCCGACAACCGGAAAATTGATCGTAAGGAGCGGTATATGGTGGTGGCGGTGGTGGAGGTTGTGCCGTTTGACCATTCATATACCTATAACAATATATTCAATCAATACATTTTTCGAAAATAGATATTTAGTAAAAAAGCTAACGTTAGAGAGTCCTAACAGAACCTACATTCTACAAAATAAATATTAGCAACGACAAACGGTTTACTAAAGTGAACCTTTGTTCTAAAAGAATATATTTGATAATCTTGCTCTTTTTTGGTGTCTTCACATTGACTTTAGAAAGGCTATACATAAAACAAGAGCCTAAAGGGACGGCATAAAAAGCAGTGCAAGATAAATGAACAACACTGTACATCAAAAATTACATTAGTAAAGCATATTTATAAGAGACAGCACAATCATCAAACCTGGACGAGTCGAAAAATATCTCTAATAAAAATTTGCTATGCAAGTTTTGGGTTTTTGCCCGTGTTTAATTTCAGTGCAAAGAACATTTTTCAAAAATCTTCACAAGCAGATATACTATAAGTATTCTTCTGGCAATACCAAACTTTTTGATACATTTTTACATATACAGATTGCGTAAATTACTTTGGAACCCTGGCCTCGGATTACACAAGTACGACAAGGGTATATGAAAGAGAGAGAAAGAATAATTGTGCGCGGTCATCACTTTGTTTCATCTTAGGGGTGTATACTGGCCGAATGGTTCTTTACAGAGAGAATTCACTAGTTGGTGATATTCAGTATGCTCCCAACATGGAAGGAGTGAGGGTGTTGAAGAAATAAAAAAATACAATCGTTATTACGTAACCTGTACTTCTTAAAATTCATTTTTGTCAACATGATCATTTCAGACCAAGTTGACAATTTCTAACTACAATAGGATATTATTTTAGCCATTGTAACTTGAAAATAAAACAGCATTTCTTGAGAGAACCATAATTAATAAACTAAAAATCCCTTCCATTAATAAATTAAATTGAAAAAATAAAATAAGTACCTATTCTAAACATAAAACATAAACTTCCTGAAAAAATAAAAATCCATTCTAAAGGTAAACATAATTTTAAAGAATTAAATGCTCAAATAAACCACCTTCCTGTGCCAGACAATAACCAAATCTGTGATAAAGGTTTGATCTCATATCTCTAAGATTATTTGGCGTAATGCTGGCACAAACGTGCTGTATTTTCACCCTCGAAATAAAGTCAACCATAACGAGACAAAAATATCATTTGTACAAATTAATCTGCGCTTCTGGCAACAGCGGTTAAAATAGGGGGGCAATGAGCATTCGGCCAGTCTCGGGAAATAAGTATACACCCCTAAGGTGAAACAAAGTATACGCCTTAATGACCGCGCATAATTATTCTTTCTCTCTCTTTCAGCTGTTTTTCTGTCGTACTTGTGTAATCGGGACGGTTCGGATGTAATTTACGCAATCTGTATACAGGTAATTTTCGCTTTCCACCCCACCCGATTTCGTGTAAAAGAAAACGAAGTGGATTTGGAAAGGGAAGGGGGAGTGAAAGAAAAAGGAGGGGAAATATAAGAATATAGAGAAAACAAGGTAAAATGGAAAGGGATGCGATGGGAAAAGGAGAGGAAGAAATGGAAGTGGAAGCTAAAGTAGGAGAAAGGGAAGTGGGAGGAGGAGATAAAGTAGGGAAGGAGCGAAGTGGAAGGGGGAGAGGTAAGGGAAGTTGAAAACATACAGTAAAGGTTGGGGAGGGAAGGAGGAAATTTAAATATTTTTGTTATTTTCATAATTATTAAACAATTAGGATATACATTTCTGCCGTACAACAATTTGTTAGCTAAAGCACTAGCTATTTATTATTTTGTTTTCTCAGTCTACTATGTGATCATTTCAATTGAATTTTATCCCTAAAAATGTTAATAGTCGTGTGACGACACATTCTCACCCTAAATAGGTATCTGGTTCGAGCTTCATCCTTTGTTGGAGGTTGCCCGCTAACTGATCGGGTGAATAATTGCCGCTGGAAACAATATCTGGGCTGTAGTTTTGGTTGTTAAATTGATTGTGTGCTGCCCAATCGGGTTCGACTCCGACAGAAGGGATCGGGGACAATCGGCCGCACGAAGATGTGTTCGATGATGCTCTTGGTCGAAAATCCGGGCTCAATTGGAAACCACCGCTGAAGAAAAAGAAAAGTGGTTGTTTTCGAATAAATAATTTCTTGGTGATGATTATGTTTTGGTGGGAGGATGATGAAATGATTAGATGATGTGACTGTATTTCGAATATGGGTAGTAAAATTTTCAAAACATTTTACTTTATCCTCTTCTATTTTTAGGACTCTGTTGGATTATGGCATTTATCACATACAACACTTAGGAACATATAGGAACGACATTGTTTGTTGTAAGGAAATTTGAGAAACTATTTACATTTATCCTGTATCCTGAGAATGTATTCTGTACAATTTATTTAATTTATGCTGAAAAATGTATGCCAAAAATTTGTAAAAAGCTGGCACAGGCTTGCTGTATGGCACGTACTGTCTTTTGATTTTTCCTAACTGAAAATTATTAACCTAACTAAACTAGATTTATTAAAAATAAGTAAAAATGTTGATTTAATACTTTGTCTTATTTTTTGAATAATTAAAACGTTTGATTAATCCCAATCATTATTCAATGATATATCAAAAAAATGAATTATGTAGAAATAATTTTATAGAAATGGTTCACATCAAAATGATTGATGAAAATATTGATGATGACTGAACAAACCGAAATTTGGAAACAACATGCTTGTCGCTTAAAGAGGCTTGCTGAAATTCTGCTGTTTATATAAACTCACGATAACTGTACAGTTTTGCTCATTTCATTTAATCAAACTTTCTGAATGTTTAAATCCACGCAATTAAATATAGGAAACATATTTAAAAGTTTGGCGAATGCACACGGCGCCTCCGCCAAAATAAACGAATGTGCGCTCGCCAAAATTTTAAAATTTTCGATACACAAATTTTATTTTGCTCTATGAACTTTGAACATTTGAAAACGGCCGAAATATAATGAAAATATTCCACTCAGGTAAATATAACTAACAAAAAGGCACTGGCGAATAATTAACTATTCATTTGATGTCAATTTAAGGCAAAAATTATTTTATATCTCGATACATTTCCAAATACTATTTTTCTTATTTCAATAAGCTGCAATCATAGGTATAAGCAAAATATTCGTTCATATTTACCCGTCACCTTGGTACTTTTAAATGCTTGTAACTTTTAGAAATCTGAGATTAAATAAAGTTTTTAAGTTGCGATATAGTGAAGCGAGAAAATTTAACAATGTTTTCATCTACTAAACTTTCAAATAAATAACATGCATTATGTACTTTAAGAAAGAGGACAAAGTGGTACATTATTTGGGAGGTGAAAGTTCGTTTGAAATTCCATATACACTTTTTTAAGAACAGAACTGTACCAGAAAAATAAGTTAAGGTCCTTCAGCGCTAAGAAAAGGGTTTTGTCTCGAGTCTATACGAACTGCAAATAACGTAGAAGGTTTTGGGAAGGACGGGTTTTGTCAGCATATGAAGTAATACTTTAACTCTTTTTTTGCCGTCAGTAGATCATTCAATTTTTGCCGCCCTTTTTGTACCATCATCCTAATTACAACACTTTTTTCCAGTAATTAGTATGATGGTGAACCAGGAAAGCGCTGTCTCAGTTCTTAGGTTACTAGCAAAACCCAATAATTTTGTTAAAACTGTACAAGAAATAGGTTGGGTGCTGAGCTAATTCTCACTACCAATGAGGTGAGGTAAGCCTAAATACTATTTACAGAATAAACTATATTCGGTAAACGTAAAGATGATTAGGTTTACTTAAAGCAATATATTTGATTATCTAGTAAGAATCCGGCTGATAATGTCGATGACATTCCATCACAGTAGGTATGAAAGTTTCACAATACCATTTTGTGCAACAAAGCTAAGACGTTTTGGTTTTCTTGTCTTAGACAATTTTTCACTCGTTTCCAGCAAAGATACTGCTGTTGCTAGTGAACATAGAACTATGCAAACTGCTAAATAAGTTAGGATAAACTGTTTCCGCAGGATCGAAGATCTTTTCAATGATCCAGATTCAGGTTTATCATAATTGGTGAATTTGGTAATGGATACAAGTACAGTTTCTGCATTTCTAATGACGAAATTAAAGCTAAAACACATTTATCAAGTTTATTCTTGTGAGACATAAAAAAAAGATAGTTCCAAATTTCCCGCCTGACTCTAAACTACCAAGTCTGGTTGGTGGTAAATCCGCCACTGCTTTCTTAAACTACATAAATTAATTAAATATGTACAACTTTGTACACATCAAGTCACATAAACTAGGAATAATACTAACTACTAGAACTACAACTATTTGATATAGTGTCTAAATAAATATCATGCAGCATTATATAAAAGCGATTATATATTATATATTAAGTCTTAAAAGGGCTGGTACTGTAAAATATTTCTTTTTTTTATTTTTATTTTTACATACAGTCGAAGAATTTTAATATTAATTTAAGTTAATTGTTAGTTGTCTATGGTAAATATTAATGTTTCAAATATTTTAATGGTTTTATACACGTCTGCAAGTAAAATTATACAAATTATTTTTTTATGAATATTAGTTTTAACTTTGAGGAACCCAGTGTGTTTATTAAAAATTTTGTGTGTTAGAATTAGAACGCCAGGCATGTTATTTCTCGAAATGAACTGAAATGCATAATAAAATTACAATTGTAGATTGATACCAGTTTTATTTTTGAGATGAATTTACACTATTCACGGAATTATATTGTAAAATGAATGAGGTTGAAAAATGAAGCTGATATCAATAATATTCTAACACGAAGAAAACTTTTTGTCAAGTTAAAATAAATCAAAATTAAAGTTTTCTCATGTCTGAAAAGTTAATCAAATATTAAGTAATGTTTGTAAATACAGCAGGAATTTTAGGAGATTGTAGGTAATGCTTTTTACCGATATTGACGTCAAAAATGTCGAATATACAGGGTGAATAACCTTTGAGTGAGATGATCAACCTCATTTTTTCAATTTGTGGATTTTGCTGAGTTTATTTCAAAAATGTATTTATTAGTTTGATTCAATATGCACCTACTCACAGAATTCAGTTCTGCGATCTCATCTTCCGCCGTCAACTCGTGATTTAAATCTATATAGGGATGGCATTTTGCTTTTGTTTAAATATTTCATACTGAAGACTTTTCAATATCTAAATCTCAAGGAAATCCCCGCACTATACAGTACCTATAGATCGTCTACTACCGGCAAAATTACGTCTTGAACATTTTGCTTTAAGTGTAGGTCTACCTTGTTTCGGTACATCCCCAACCTGTCTTTATTCTCTGTGCATACCTCTTGTTGAGTTTGAATCCTATCGCCAACACCAATCATCATTAACATATATAAGTATAATGTATAATTTTCCACCGGTAAAAAGCACATACCCTTCTACAATTCAAGCAACTCTTACCTGTGAATAGGTGAATCTGGAAATAAGTCTAAACTCTCAGATACCGAAGAACTAGGACTAGGTGTAGTATCGGGCAGATATCCATTTTTTATCATCTCCACTTTTTTCTTTGCCCTACCTCGTTTCTTCTCAAATTTGCTCGTTTCCATAGAAGCAGCTCTCCGCCTAACCGATTTTCCGGGTTTGGCATCGGGATTGATCATCCACCAAGAAGATTTTCCAGTTCCTTCATTTTGTACCCGCATAAATCTGTTGTGCAGAGAGAGGTTATGCCGGATCGAGTTCTGCAACAAAAAAAATAAAACTATATAAAATAATAAACAATAAAATGAATTGGTCAAGTACTGAATTTAAATTTTTTCTCGTTGTAATTTCCCTCAACGTCATTCGCATTTTTACGGCTTTCAGATTTGAATCTCTTTCTGATAATTTCGACAAAAGTCGTACACATTTTCACTCTCCAAACTCCAGTATTTCACCTTCAACAGTTATAGGTTAGGTGAACTGTCTCGTTAGCAACAGTCGTGCCACATAAATCACACTGGCGGATAAAAGTGTGGCCTGAAAGGCCGCAGGTGGGCCATAAACGTACTTTTTATATTCATAATTCAAATATTATATCCTTTGACTTGAAAATAGTGGTAGTCGCTTACGTAAAGCCTATCGACGACTTAAATTGGGGCATGAAGTTCTGAAGAAGTGTTAGGTTAGGTGTAAAAAATGTATACTTTCGTTTTTTTTCCATGTAATGCTAGTTACCAATAAATACAGTGTATTGTAAGTCACTACAAATGAATATTATTTCACAATTAATAAGAGAATGAATACGTAACTTTTCCCATCACGAATTGTAATCTGATACGCCTGGACACTAATATCTAATAAATATGTCATGATAAATAGCCGATGAATATTTTAACAATTGTATAAAACAATGTGGTACGTAAAAGAATAATAAAAGTTTAGGAGAACATGTCGTCATCATTGGTCGTTTTCGATAAACGCCAAACTTATTCAGTAAACAAGTTCAACATGTCATACAAACTTGAAATTCGTAAGAGCATGTATCGTTTTGTTGGACACTTGCCCAAAGCAACAATTCATAAGAGTGTGAAAGAGCGCGAAAAGTTTAGCGAAAATTACATTTTGGCGGTAATGTGTACCAAATATCAAAAATATATACGGAGTGATAACATCTCAGTCAAAAATGATATACAGATTGCGAAAGGGCTTTTCGAACCATACGATTTACACAAGCACGACAAGGAAAATATGAGACAGCTTGAAAGAGGGAGATAGAATAACTGTGCGTGGCCAGCAAGGGCGTGTATTTAGTACCAGAGGCCGGCCGAATGTCCACTGCCCCCCATTTCAACCGCTGTTGCCAGAAGCCCAGACTAATTTGTACAAATGATATTTTTGTCTCGTCATCGTTGACTCCTTTTCGAGCTCATGTACTATTAGGCAAAACCAAACACCTCCATCCGGTAACAGTGTCATTTTCAAATGCAGTGGCATGCGCTTCCAACGTGGTCAACGTTTGTAGCGAAAAGACCTAGGAATAGCAGTTTAAATGTGAATTCTCTCTGTAAATCGTACGGTTCGAAAATCCCTTTCGCAATCTGTATTTTTAAAACGTACAACCCCGTATAAATTCGTATGAAAATTACCACTATTTTCGTACCATTCCAGACAAAGTCGTGTAGTTAAAAAGTAACTTCTATTATCAACTGTACCAATAACTTGTTCCGTAATGGTCCACGAAAAATTTTTAATTCGTAATAAAATTATACAACTTCAAGTCATTTTCCTTGAGTAGCTTATAAAACTTTCAATATAACCGCGCCTCAGCCATTCTCATTTCTATTATTTCGCATCAATGATATAGACCAGGTCTCGTAGAAAATAAAAAGAATAACCTACAAGAAGAAAATATAAATGCGTTGTCTCTTGTCTACGATTTTAAAATGTTTTTATTTGTTAAATTTCACCTGGTTAGATGAGATAGCTGACGGGATCGGTGAGTTGCATCCCATTTGAGCAGGCCGAACTTTTGACCGCTGACTTGCATCCGTCCAACCGCTGAGTTGCATCCCGTCAACAAATTTAATATTGTGTCTAAAAATGGTCTTTGGCCATAATAGGAGATTATTAATGAACAGACCTTTTTGGCCTTTTTTCGTTCAGGTAAAATTTTACATTTTGGGATGCAACTCGCCGATCGCCGTAGCTAATAGGTATATTCCATTGTGACCTTTTCAGACCACGCGACAAGTGCGTTTGAGGCAACTGAACGGTATGTTCTTTCCTGCCTTGTAATTTCTTCAATGAATTGAAGAAATAGGTCCTTAGATAAGCCTACTGGAACAACTGGTTACAATCATGCGGAATGCATGATATTACAGAATCCTAGGGCACAACACTTACTATCGGATAGAAGGGGGACACTTAATTAAACTGAGGCCTAAAAGTTCCTTCGGAAATCAAGTCTAAGTCTCTAAGACTTCCCTCAGGACCTAAGTAGAAATAAGGGGGCACAATTCTAGGTCAAAGTGGCTTACGTGTTGTTGACTTCAAAGTAGTCTGGCTTCGCCTTGTATAAAAAATGTGTAACAAGCGGTGGTAGTATAGGTACAATATTATATCCAAGTTGAATTATTGATAAGGATAAAAATATGTTCGATAAAGTAATTGGCCATATCTACGGTATATCCAACAAAGAAATCTATTTGTAGATTTTGCCAGGAGAAAGAGGAAACCGCAGAATGTATATTATATATGTAATATACCATTTTCATTGTATACCTACACACCTTTTCGCATTTTCACAATACAATATTGAATGCCACTTTTTTGATCTCGTTCGTACAAGGTGTACAACTGAAAAAGGACGTCGGCTGTATATTAATTTCTTATAAAAGGGAATATCGTAGAGATAGAGGACTCCTAATCCGAAAAACCATTCGAATCTAAAAATACTTACTGGTCTATAACTAGTTCCCTTTTTATTACTAGACATTTTCAGCAGATAGATTCATATTCAGACATTTAAATGTTATACCTCGACTGTATTGAGTTATGGTGGGAAATAAAACTGAAAAGTTCGCCTTTGATTGGTATCGCCCGAAAAGTTTTCCCGAAGAAACCCTATTTTACTGGTCCTATCTGAATATAAAGCACCGACACTGGTTTTGGAGTGTAGGAAATTTGCATAATCATATGTGGAGGCTCACCTGAAGGAAGAGATTGCTGGCGCCCGTGAGACTGCCGTGATGGCAAGGCGGGCGGCGTTGCCAAATGAGGAACGCCAAGTTACGTATTTGGTGGATGTCGAAGGACAATGAACGATGCATATTTATTCAAATGATGTACGATGATGCATGTTTTGGTTTTAGATTCAAAGTGAAGGTTAATAAAAAATATTTTTAGGTAATTATTATAGAGTTGTCCCATGCCGAGTATTTGAAAGTTATCTTTAATACAAATACATTAAATTATTCGATAAACTTTTCTGCTCCCTTTTAACAATATATCGTCCCCAACAATCAATCGCAAAGTAAATATAAAAAAATCCATTCCAATATTTGAAAAGATTGAAGTGACGACTCTTGTTCTTTCTGTCAGATTATATCAGTGACCATGACTATAGTTTTCCCGAAAGTTTTTACGACTTCTAGCAGAGGAGACCAGTGGCCGGCAAAATTGTGTGATTTTGATTCCTACAGAGATAAACACAAAGTTGAAACGACAAAGTTGTAATTCGAATTTGGAACGTATATATTCGTATACAGTGTGTAAAAGCCAAACGGAATAAATTCAGTATTTCGGTTACTGTACATCTATAAAAGATCCCGAAACACGTCAAACTTAATTTTTTAAATGGGAAGTATTGATTGGTTGATTGGTTCAGCACTACCAGTCAAAGGCTTAGAATCCTCGGCATCTCAGCAATTAGGCTTTTTGTGCTCTTGGTTGTGCCGTTTATGTGAAGAGACCAGTAGCCCTTATCAGACTCAACAGTCTTTTTACTAGGTCCTTCTTGGAAAGGTCCTCCCTTGGATGTTCTGGTCCTAGGAGTCTATATCTCCAATGATATAATGCTTCACAATCGAAGATAATGTGAGAGGTAGTTTCGTCCTCTTCCATGCACAACCGACAGATAGGTTCCTCCCTATATATGCCGATTGTATGCATGTGCTTCCTTAGGGTACAGTACACCCGTCACTATCCTTATCTGGCCCCTGCTAAGGTTTAGTATTTCGATCGTCAGCGTCTCCGAGGGTTTTTTGACCAGTAGTAAGCTGTGTTCCTGTTTTGGCACGTGTCTCTAGTACCTACGACTGGTGTTTAGTTTGAGTCCGCCGAGTTATACAACCACATGCAGTTTTAGATATCCCAAATACTGATCACTGATCACACACCCAACTGTTTTTGGTAGCTGGAACTAAACACACGCCCATCGCTGAGCGAACAATTATTCTTTTCTCTCTTTCAAGTAGTTTTGCTCGTCGTACTTGTGTAAATCGTATGGCTCGAATAGACTTTTCGCAATCTGTATAAAGGTGGGTATCTACGGTGCGGTGGAATAAGTGTTACCCCCCCCTATTAACTACTCTATTTTTATATCTTAAGAAAAAAGCTCAAACAGGTCAATTTTTATATTAAACGTAGTATGTTATGACATAAAAGTTTCGAACCTGACATAATCCCTCTTCATGGGGGTGTCATCTCTTCGATTTTTTTAAATGAGAAAGTGCATCATGCGACACCTCATTTGAAACCTATTGCAACACTGATTTCAAAAATGTTTAACACTTTGGTTCAAAAATTAACAGAGTCTGAATTATGCGAGATTAACGGATTATGAGTAAGTCACTATTTAAAATAATGTCGGTCTATTGGGCGGTCAGGAAGACGTTCATTAAAAATTCTGACCGCCTCATGATAATAACGACCAGCTTCGCCATAAATAACAATCATTTCGCATTTTTCTTGTAAATTGAGGAGTTGTACCATTTTTATCATTCACAATAAACAAACTTATCTTCATGTAGTAACAAAACTGGAATTATTTCAATATGTCACTGTCAAATATTTGACAGTGACAACTGATGATAATGAATTTGCTAGGTAACGAAAAAAGACAATTACGGTTTGAGAAAAAATCGACAGTGACTTACTCATAATCCGTTAATCTCGCATAATTCAGACTCTGTTAATTTTTGAACCAAAGTGTTAAACATTTTTGAAATCAGTGTTTCAATAGGTTTCAAATGAGGTGTCGCATGATGCTCTTTCTCATTTAAAAAAATCGAAGGGATGACACTCCCATGAAGAGGGATTATGTCAGGTTCGAAACTTTTATGTCATAACATACTACGTTTAATATAAAAATTGACCTGTTTGAGCTTTTTTCTCAAGATATAAAAATAGAGTAGTTAATAGGGGGGGGTAACACTTATTCCACCGCACCGTACATCTAAATCTGTTGTTCTTAGATTAAATTGTTCCATTGCTTCTCATTTTTTTCATTTTATATTTTTTCTTTTCAGTATTTCTGCAATTTCCAAGTTTTCCTAGATCTTCCTCTCTTTCTTTTTCTATTTACTTGGGCTTCCCACGCATTCCTGATTGGTCTGTAATTCTTGTTAAGTGTCCGAATCATCTAAGCTTCTGGTTATCTATTATATAAATAGGAACTGACCGCCGTTTGTAATAAAAGTTGGTCTATATCCTTTTATATTAAATATAAAATATGTAGATTTTGGATTCCCATTATATTAGTAAAATTGCCATGAAGCTAATATCTTGTTTCCAGGTATTTTTGAAAGCGTGGAATTGCTTTGTATTTATCTGAAATATTAAATGTATTTCATTCAACACTTAGCAACTTTTGAATTGGTGTACAAAGCAAGTTGTAAAAAAGTGAATGGAAAGTCCTATAAAACTGAAATGGATATGAAAAAAATGGCATTAACTTAATACAACGGGATCTTTAAAACAGTTTCAAACTCGTTATTCAAAGTTGTTACGGTTCTTCGTAAAATAATGTACCTAATGTGGCGGACCGCTGTTAGACCGCTGACCACGCTCGACGTTCTATCTGCTGCCGGAAGTAACCGGAAGTCCGTCAGGAGGTAGGGAAGAAACGAAACCGAGATCGACGAGAGCGTTGGATGAGACTTGTCGCAGATTTTTAATGTTTGGCGTCGGTCGACGACGTCGACAGGTTTGCCAGTCAGCGAAAAAATTCTAAATGACTTCATTTTCCACCCGCCGGAACATCGATATGATTCATTGGACATTTTTCTTGTCCAACAAGTTATTTATTGAGAATGGGATGTCGTAAATAACTAACCTTTTGTTTACTGAAGGCTAAATCATTTTGTTGTATTTTTAATTTTAATATAAAAATTGCTGTAAAAATAACAAGTGGAATATGAAAACTTCCTAAAATGCCAATGTGACATGTTGTGATTCGACTATGTTAGCGATAAATTTGTCTTGAAGGTTTCATTAATGTATGGAATTCTCTATATCATGGGCGTTCATTTATTTGTAAAAAACAGTTTAATATATTTAAAAAAAATCCCTGCATCATAGGTGGACGATAACATTTTCAAAATGGGTTATTTTGTTATTGTAAATATCCATTTACCATGGGCGTACAATAAAAAGTTTGATAGGGGGTTAATGATGACATAATTCGAAGGCAAATGATCTCAATATTTAGTTACATTCCAAATTACTTTAATCGCATTATGTTGTTAGTTCAATAGCCATCACAAAATCAATTATTAAAGATTTCTTGTCTTGTCAAGTATGCAGATTGCAGGTGAAAGACCACTTATCTGTAATCATCGTTTTTTTTGTAACTTCGATATCAAACATCAAAAGACCGTGTAAATAATTCTCTGGAGATTCACTTGAATTCGGTGGAGAAAAATTGATTTAACAGGATCGATTTTAAAATATATTACGAAATTCATCCGTGAGCGATGTCCAAACGTCAAATACTACCATTTCTTATTTCTGTTCCCCTCGTATTTGAAAACTAGTTGAAGAACTTTGTAATTATTCTTCACAACCTCAAATTAACATTAACACATTTCCAACGATTTATGCCACTCATTTCAATAAACGAAATTGGGTTACAAAACAACCCCTCTACTGGTGATTCTATTAAATTATATTAAAGAGGGAACCGTGTACCTACACAGCCACTTCCTTTTCGCGACACTTTCCGTCAATTGAACGTCTTCAACAAAAGGGCTTAAGTGTAATTGTAGAACGGGCCCAACTTTCACTGAAATACACTAATAAAAATATCCAAAGTTAGAGATTTCTTTATATTCATTCCAGCTAGACAGACTGATCAAAAATGCACATTACAGATTGTTGATATTTTGCAGTAAAAAAAGGTTTCTTCTTTCTGGGCCATGTGTTTTTTCGGTTGTTATACCCTGGAATCCTTTCTACTTCAAACCGAAACTTCTTTCCTTTCTAATCTTTCTCATTAAACCTTCCACTTTTGCATATATTTGTATGTTCCAACTCAATCATTGTCTGAAGCTTTGCCAAAACTTTTTACATTATAATTTTCCTTTTTTTTAACAAGTTTTCAAACCGCGTATGCCCTTTTTTTAACTGTGTAGGCTGATAAAGGGTTGAAGTTTCATAGGAATAAATCCAGACTCAATTAGACGAACAGTTGAAAAAATTTAGGAAGTCGTTAAGCGAGTGCTTCCACTGTCTTAGACGGATAACATAGAGCGATGTGGAGAAATTAATCCATTACAGAGAATTCTCTTCCTTTGTTAGGGGAGATTCGGGTGAAGATAACCGTTAAAGGGGAAAGCTGTGATTTGTGAACATCATATTTTCGGATGGGTGGAATTTTAGTACCACTGTATTTTGATACAAGAGATGATAACGGCTGACATTTCTGAACGGGCTTTGAAACATTAAGATTTATCGGTTGAAGTTGGTTCTATAAGAAATTTAACGAGAGGAAGAGGGTTACGGTTGCATTTTTTGTGAAATTGGAAAACATGCTAAAAGTAGACTTACGGACGCCGTGAAAATTATCGATATACTTCCCAGGCGATAGATGGGTCCTATTTAGTGAGTGACAGGTTGCAGATGTTAAGTGATAAAGTGTTGACGGGAATGATTCCATTACGCACATGCTATTTCCTAACCACACACACTCACCACTAACCAAGGATCAGCATCGTCCAAATAGAAGGTCTCGTTTTTACTTTCATTAATAAAATTCATACTCTTATTTGTACCCTACAGTCATTCCAGCAAGTTTAGAAATAAGGCAAAAGAAACAGTGTCGTAATCTGTCGTCCACGTAATCTGTCTGTTTTGAGACTGCATTCACTGGTTCTGAACCAGTTTTTGGGTATCTAAAACTGCTGCACGTGGTTGTACATCTCGGTGGACTCGAACTAAACATCAATCGTACTGGACATACGTGCCAAAACAGGAACACAGCAAACTCCTGGTCAAAAAATCCTCGTAGACACTGACTAACGAAATACTAAACCTTAGCAGGGGCGAGATAAGGATAGTGACGGGTTTACTCACCGGTCACTGTACCCTAAGGAAGCACATGCATACAATCGTCATATATAGGGATGAACGTATCTGTCGGTTGCGCATGGAAGAGTAGGAAACAGCCTCTCACATTATCTTCGATTGTGAAGCATCATCTTATTGGAGATATAGACTCCTAGGACTAGAACATTCTTGGGAGGATTTCTCCAAGAAGGACCTAGTGAAAAGACTGTTGAGCCTGATGAGGGCCACTGGTCTCTTCACAACAACGGCACAACCAAGAGCACAAAAAGCCTAAAGGTGCCGAGGACTCTAAGCCTCTGACTGGTGAACCAATCAATCAACCTGTCGTCTGCGTAGTGATGACACTTGGAGGTATAATTGCGCCCTAATAAACAAAAAGAGGATAGTGATTATTTTTGTCGGTATGCCATCCAGAATTCTTCGTATTTTGAATCTACTTGCTGGAGATGACGCAGAAACTGACAGCCGGAGTAACTGTCGGTGCAATTGCATCATAGAAATTTGATCACACTTTTTCTGAGTACTCTAAAAACCGAAAAAAAGTTTCACTACAAATTTTGTAGTTTTCATTCCAAAATTATTATTCACAGGACACAAGGACCATCATAACGATATCGAATTACCCGCTAGTGATGCTTGTACATTTACACTACAAAAGAAATTGATCCCTTTAACCCAAAACCATTCTATCAGTGTAAGTATTCAATATTGGATATTGGATTAATCCCGTTTTCCAGATATAAAGTTACTCTTGTTAGGAAAAGAGACAAGTCATATAAGTCAGACAAGAAAATTAGTTGTGGTAACTCGAGACATTTTCTCCGTAAATTCGTTTTATTGATTTTGGAAATGATGAAGTTTATGCACTGGAAAACTATCCAGTGATGCAACCGGTCGATAAAAACATACGAATGTCCAATTTGGCACTAACGATAAATGAAAGTAAAATGAATTGATGTAGAAGAAATTGTATCTACGTTAAAATAAATGGAGTGAATACCTGGTAAAATTTGTAATTTTTTTTATTGGCTATACAAACAACAATTTATTTCCCAGTTGATTTACTCATATAAAAGATCTATTATTTTTGATTGAGCTCTTTTGACTTCTTGAGGGACAAACGAATATACCAACTTTTCTACACACACACCTTCGCTGTACCTTTTTCAGTACATCAATCAAATTGGAATCTCGCAAGTTCATTGCCCCTGGCACCCTTAACAACTCACCCCCCTACAGCGACGCAGCTTCCGTATAATAAACCACTATTTCACCCACCGTCCTCCCCACGCTACCCTTACCACCCCTTACTCAAGACTACTTCTTTCTATTACAAGGCAGGGCCATAGAAATTAGATATGATACTCTCTCTCCGCTTGCTGCGATGGAGACTAAGAAATATTCCGAAAAGCTTTCAGCGAAAAATGGATTATCATGTTTTCTGACCGCACCTCTGGTAAATTGGAGACCGTACTATACGATGTTGCCACATTTTTAACCCATTTCGCATTAAATGTAAAAATCGCAGTCCGAAAATTCATTGGAGTTGACATTTTTAGTAAAATGGTTTCTTATCGTATGTTTTTTGGTCGACAACACAGTTGACCAACATGAAATATTATATGCCCACATAAAATCTATTCGACCATTCTCTCATTTTTAATAAATTTTGTAGATAATTGACGAGTTTTGTCTGTCTAGCAAAGTCATTTTTGTCCAGAGTAGATACCACTGGACACAGTTTACAAAACCACTACACCAGATTGTATTAGATTAGAAATGGAGTGGCTCTTTGTCCTATCCCACTGCGACCTTTTGTGGTACTCCCTATTTTTAGAGCTTGAAATTTAGCTTTATTCTTTTTTCTTTCTCTGCCCTCGGTTTTTCAGAGTACGTGCTCCGCGGATTCGTCTTCTTCCTGGCAAAATCTACATAGGCTGTCATCTGCTAGGCCAATTGTGTGCATATGCTTCCTCAGCCTGCAATGTCCGGTCAGCATTTCCACCATTATCCTCGTCGTTTCTCCGTTTGGCCGAAAGGCTTTTAAGGAATAGTTTAGCGTGCCTCTGTCCTCGGGTTTTATGCCACCAGCGCAACGCCTTGTTGTTTATCCAACCTTAGTGAGGTTTTTTGCAATTCCATAGTAAGGTTCTGGTCCCATCATGACCTCAGTCGTTCCCTGCTTGGCTAATTGATCGGCCTTTTGATTGCCTTTTATTCCTTGGTGACCTAGCACCCAGGCTAGGGTCACTCTACTATGACTACCTACCTAGTCTGTTGAGGGCCTTGCGACACTCCCGCACCAACACTTTCCACTAGTTTTCACGCGATTTTATGTTTTAATTTAATTATTCAAAACTAGAAAAATGAATTCTAGAAATTTTGTAAAAATTTCGTTAAAGATTATTTTTAAATTGAAGTATGTAATTATTGGGGTGAATTTAAGTAGCCCGCACCCTAAATACTGCAGCTTTTGGGGTATACAAATGGAATGGCATTAAAGGGATGATACAAATGCTGATATATAATTTTTTTTATGGATTTGAATTTTTTTTTAAATAGCATTTTTGTATTATTTCACCCAGATATTTAAAATGGAAAACCCTTTTAATATTTCTACATTTCTTATTGTTGTCAATGAAAAATAATGAGTAATTTTATTTTTAGAAATTGTCTAAATTCCTAACTGTATTGTTGTCAAAAGTTGGTTATTTTGAAAAATAAATTTGGATGATTACCTCAAAATTTATAATTTGTTTATCTATACTGTTGACTAACTAAAGATGATTTCATCTAATTGATTTTTCATTAATAAGTATCACATATTTAAACCATTATAAATATGTTTTTTTTTTAAATTCTGAAATTCTTTCTAAACACTTATACTTATTTTTCACTACAACAATAATCTCGGTTTTTGAAAACCCCACAATCATTGTTTTTATCATTACACCTATGTGTGGACACTTCCTTCAGTGGTTGTTAACCAGGACCGGCTTATAAAATAAATTACAAAAATTCAAATTAATTAATTTACCAGTATACTGGAGAGGATTAACGAAATTTTCCATTTTATAATTTTGCGAAGATTCATTAAAAAATTCAATAAATAAAACTAGTAATAAATATAGATAATCATTTAAATACGGTTCAGGTACTAGAACCGGATCTGAATCGCGAGGCGGTTGTTAACCTGTTGATTTTTAAAAATAAACTACGGATAACGCACCGCAAACCGGTAGCGTGGGAACGGTTTTATTTACAGAATTTCAAAAAATTAAGGTAAAATCATATTTTTCAACAATAGAATACGATGGGACCAAAAAGTTTTGATAACAATTATTGGATGCAATTAAGCTATAAATTGTGCACTGTATGTTAACTATTAATATTTATGTATATTAAAATTTGTTCTCAAGTATTATTAATTTCAGAGCAATATTTATTTTATAGTATATAAAATATTAATTAATTTCAATCGTTGGAAAAAACCATTGTTTCAATCTTTAAAACGTAGTTACAAAAAAAGAAAGATACCGCCAAGTTTTCTACTAAGAATTTCCCTTGTACAGCGTGTCACCCTTAGGGCTCCTATGTCAAGTAATAGGTCTTTCCCTTTTACAATACATCGGTTTCATGTGGAGCTGCTAACATGCCCCAGTTCACGAAGCAGAGTCGTAGACACAAAGGGATATAACAGTCACTGTTCACTTTTTGAATCTACCATTTGTAACATCCTTACATGAAGTTTTTCATTTTTGTTGGGAATGTAAATCGAACCGCTCACTCCTAGTGACCAAAGTTGGACTAACCCCAAATACTTCCGAAAATATTGTCTGTAGATATTAAGATATGAAAGTAAATTTTGCCAACCTCTCTTTATACAATATATTCCAACAATTATTTCAACATACGATCTATCTATCATCGAATTTTATATCATCAAACCCCACCAAGTTTTTTCTGTTCCGGCGCCGATTCAAATAAAATTCTTTCCCTCTTTTAGAGAGACCGATTCTTTTAGTTGCTTACTTACGAGGGTTAGGGATGCTTTCTGCAAATCATTATCAAGTAATATATTTTCTTATTTTTATCCGATATATATTTTCAAAGTGATTTGCATAATGTGAGTGCATTATATTAACTCTAACTCGATTTTAGTGACGACACTAAATACGAGGGAAATAGAATCTTCATCTTTGTATCAATAGCTAGGACCATAATATCCACCCACTTTGGGGCAAGCCACCATCGAAGATTTTTACTATCCTGGATACGCAGACTACATTGCTATTGTAGTCAGAGGTGAGTTTGCTGGGGTGGAATCGGAAAGAATACAAACAACCTTACATATAGTTGATAATTAGTTTATAGAAGTCAATGCTCCAAAAACACGAATATTCAACTAACGAATAAGACGGCACTACAAGGTCCAAAAAACCAATAGTGATAGGAGAATTGGTGATTCCATTTGTCAATGAAACCAAGTACCTAGTAGTACATTTTGATTACAGGAATACTCACCTACAGAAGACAACCATTACCCTAAGAAGAATGTGTGGGAAAATCTGGAGTCTCAACTGAATAATGACCCAAAGGCTATATATACACTGGGATTTTTAGACAGTACAAGTGAGAGATAAGAGACTGTCAAGTAACACACAAAGGCTTGCTTGTCTCTGTACTACGGGACCACACAAACCACTTTCACAAGTGTGATTGAGGTCTTAATTAAGATAATTAATAAGAGAGTGTGTGTCCACCTTCCTGGAAAGGACAGGATGGACAATGACCTAGGAAGACAACTCCTTCGGGAGGATGTACAATGGGTCACATGTGGCCTAAGTACTGTACTCTACAGAATACAAGTCTTAATTCATCTACTACCACTACAGACGAAGACATGTCACCTAGAGGATGAAATTGCACATCGCATGTCAGTGCGACTGTATGGCGAATATGTGGTTTCTTGTACTAGGCGATGAGGAACCATCGACAAGAAACTGTATGTTTAAATCTCGAGGCTGCTTGGTTACATGGAAACAATCTGCTGAAGTATCTAATCTTATAACAATAGCATTTGAACTAGCAAAAAGAGGATCTGAAACGCCATTTTGGGGATTAGCTAGAATTAAATGATGGTAGAATTAGGTGAGACGGAAAGACCAGACCATTGGAAAGATCTAGTTGGGCTGAGACAATCAAATATACTCCTGGGAAGATCAAATGCGTTCTAAAAGTAAGAAGTTCCACACTAGTTGTGAAGGAAAAATGAAGATTCTGTGGAATGGAATAAAAAACACCTGGGAGACTACCAAGTATTTTTTAAATTAATATTTCAAAATATATTAATTTTCTTCAAGATTTTTTTTGTTAAACTTGTACACAATAAATACAATTTTAATCACAATATAAAAGTTAAAAAAGATAAAAGAGTATCCAACATCGAACTCTCAATTTACATATCGCTACGATATATAGTTAGGGTACTCTTTATCTATTCCTGTTCTCCTGGGCGTCCTACTCACCAAATCTCCGCCCACACTTTCAAGCAATTAGCGTAATATAGTGCGAGAGAGAGAGAACGGGGAGACAAAAGATATCCAGTAAAGAGAAGTAAGTAGCTGAAATTGTAAGAATTCCCGTAGTTAAATGAATAATTCATCAAGGCTTTTGACGTACGAGTTGCAAGAACAAAAAAGATAAGTGGAAGAGAAGACAATCGTATTAGTAGCGGCGCTGATTATACAAAATCGTAACGAACTATGCGGGTTGAACATCGAAACGGATTAATTAGATTACGTAATATGAGACTGACTCATTTCTATTTTCTTAATCTTTTTAATTCGAAAGTGGCATATTAGTAATGTTTATTAATTTATTTGCTGTAATGCTTCCAATATTTAGAAAGAAAATTTTCATGAGCAGTAATGATAGACGCTATAGTGAACCATATAACTTTTGAAATATTTCTCACACAAAATCAAATTTTTTCGAGCCCTATTTCTGTCAATTATAACACATTGCACGTCCAGCGACAGGACTATAGGAAGAAGTGATTAATTTTCAGCGCGTATGTCTGGATTAAAAGATCAAGTGAGCAGTGAGGGGCAGGCGCCACGACTTTCAGGCGTCTCCTAGGCGTCTGTTTGCGCTCTCTCTACCCCTGTCCTTACTCACTTCGCACCTCCCACCCCCAAACGCTCTCGCACCTTGAAACATCGGGCGCCGACGACTGTCAACTGTCCCAAACGGCGGTAGCTCCATCAAGTGAACGGTGATAGAGGAAAACGGCGTCGCGATGCCCAATCCAAATTTAAGGACATTTTTCTTCTGGTTGGACGTGTTAGTATGCCCTTTGCTTCAAGTTTACACATTATCAGTTTACCGGTAATATATATTTGGAATCTAACCGATCTGCTTTTATAGAATTACCTTTATTCCGGAAAGTCAAGATTTACACATAAAAACCGTACGTATTTTATTCTTTGCCAATTTTCAAGACATAAATATACGAGGTGTGTCTTACAAAACATTGGTGCACCAATAAACAACATCCTTGCTCGATCCTTGAACGACTCACATTTATTCTTCTCGCAGCATATTCATAATGTCGTACCTCTTGTATGGTTATACACAGGGTAATGCAAAGTTTCACGAAACGTCTCTTTATTTGTTCAATAAAATTTTAATTAGCTAATCGGAAAGCCAACATTTCAGCGAGTTACCGTAGATTTCCAAACTGCTAATTGCATATTTAGAACAATCCTAATGCATTAGTTTAAATCTATTGTTAATTGACACCGTCAACTGTCCGTTTTATGGAAACAAACACTAAATCCAATCACCTTGGGCAAACAAATACACATCGTTCAATTTACGAAACACGAGACAAACAAATGAATAATTATATAGAAGAACCCTCCGGATGGGACCAATTTTGGTTACAACTAATTCATATCAAGTTTGCGGAATCCAATATGTCCTTACAGGACCTTACCTTTCATGAGCACGTCCTTTCTCTACTCTAATCAATTACGTTTTACAACATCATATTTAAGGAAAAAGTCGGCAGAGGAGACGAACACGTGCCCATCAGTTGTACATTTTATGAGGTTTCCTTTGCAATACCGATCGGGTAGTTTTGAAACGTTCACAAGTTGTCGCCATAAAATGTTCATTCGCGATGGAACGTTGATAGTGAAACGAAATCCCGGCCCACCATATAAGAAATAAATTATTACAAGTTGCGAGAGTGCATTAAACGAGATATCATTAATTGAGATCAATTAAAGAGGTTAAGTAGATGTAATAGTGCTTAGTAAAATGTGTAATTGACATGTCGAGCCAGGTCGGTGATGCTGGTAGGACGTCATCCCGTACATTGATCTTTATGTCCTTCTCTCTGTCTATTTTCTGTGTCTTCTTTCTTGTTTTATTGCATGTTTAATAGAATTAATTCGAATGTGTGTGTCTATGTTACGATATTAACGGCACAAGAGCCATTTTATATCAAACCTGACACCGAATATTTTTAGGAAACAGATAACAACAATATTCTTATTAGATCAGATATCTTGTCACGTTTCGTACACATCGACAATTTTTCAATAAAATTCATTTCTCATGCATTATTTACTTTAAAATCCGAGTATAAAATAGCTCAAAGGCAACTGAATATATTGTACAAGAACGAAGAAAGCTTATAGCCTCTAGGAGTTTGATTCGGTTTACGGAAAAAAATATTTAATAGGGCAAAACCACAAACTAACGTAAAATGTTTCTAATAAATTTTGCAAATAACTATGGCAACGTAGCACCTGCTGCTTCGTGACCTACCCTAAAGGGAGCATGTAGAGAGACAAGGACAGAGCGTAATATACCCTTTCTGGTTACGATCTATCTCGATCGGCAACCAACTTTTCAAATTCACATCTAGTCATCCTCCACTTCTCTTGTTTGATGGTGTGTATACCGCCTCTTGGGACGGGCGAGAACGTATTTGGAATACAGAGATTAGAGTTTAAGTTTTCAATAAAGATTTTATCTAAAACATTTTAGAAAAATCAACACTAGGATTGTTGATAATCTGAATTATTGTTGTAAGTTTTGACTTTTTTGTAATAAAACAACTCCAATTCTAATTAGCTTGGAAATACCAAAATAGCTAATTTTATAATAAATTCATCGTAAATATTGATAATATAAAAATAATATAATGTCAAACATATATTTCATTTACAAATACAAATTAAGGACGTAGAAATGAAAAAACTTCTAGTGCTGTGCAGACACTTTTTTGATTTATAATGCTACACAAAAAGAAAAAGGAAAAAAATAAATCACATTTAGTCTTTCAAAAATAAAGAAGGATCAAGGTTATCAAGTAAGATATAACGAAAAGGAAAAAAAAATACCAACTATATACCTTGTTAACTTTTAATGGTGAGAGAATGATGTCATTTCACTCTAGTCTTTTAAGATATAAAGAAAAAGGAATAAATACATTAGAGGAGAGTGTTAAATTTGGGGAAAATAGAAGAGATATTGAACTGAGATGATTTTTTTTTAAATAATTTCATCTGTTTCATTTGAAAATTTTCCCATTCTGCTTTATAAACAATCAAGAAGAAAGGATTGTAATCGACATCCTACATTCTACGCGATGTTTCAAATTATTGGAAATAGTTGAGTTATTTTAGATATATAGACAGGCAAAAACATGAATGTAATCTATTTTTGTTAGTTATTGACGTCGTCTTACAACATTTAGTAAATAAATGCGACATACATGGTAATGTTTACATTGATTTGTTAATATTATTCGCCAAATAGAGAATAGTGCGGAAACATGTCAACTCGACACATAACAGAATGAAATATTGTGGTAAATTTCACATATTTTATTGATATTTTTGAATTGCCTTTTCTGGTTTCATGGCTTCGGTATAAACCATTAAAAAATACTCCAAGGAATATTCATATTATTTACAACCGAATCAAAATGTTAATTTGACTAAACCAAAGCCGGAAAATTTAACCAAAAGTTACTTTATTTCCCTAAAAACACTTCTGAAGCCAACCCTGTACAAAATTTTGTAATTTTAACGCAGCGACATAAAAAATGATCTATTTTAGTGAGACCATTTTTTCTATGTTTGGCAAAAAAAACGAATTGACAAGTGGGGAATAAGATTTAATCATGCCATTGTATTAATTTGATTGTCATCGAATCGTTTCCATCTAAAACGGGCGCTAAAAAAACTGAAGTGGAAAAATGTTTGTTTATTCTGTACAAAATTCATTTTAACATTCGATTAAAAAATTCGGAGTCGATTGGACCCCTGCGACCTGTAAGATCTTTTGTGTATCTATATTTTAGTCAAAGAGATCCAAACTTCTGAGATTCGTCTGTAGTTTGATCAGGCTCTGAGTAGACCTGTTCGGGTGTTTGCAGATAATGTGTTTTGCCGTCTCATCTGCATCATCTCAGAATCTGTAGGTTCCACTATCCACTTTGCCTATTTTACAGAGATGGAATCTGAGTGAGTGGTGTCCAGGTGATAATTACTGTGATGACTGAATAACATTTTTGATTGTCTTTGGCCTGGAAAATTTTCCCATTTTACAGAGTGTTTCGGATTGCAGGTAAAAAACTTCTTCACCCCGAGTTTTTTCAAATTCATCTCTACATAATATTGCTCTTAAGAAAAGTTGGCCTACATTGGCAAGTTTTGAAAAGGTTTAAATTTTTCGATGGCGAGTTTTCTTTGACAGTCAGAGCATCTTTATAGCACGAGAGTGATAAGGTTAAAAAAAACAATAGTCGAGTCATTAACATTTGCAAAATAATAAGTACAACCTAATTGATTTTCAAAACTTGTCCTCTTTAGCTGGCATACACAATCAAATGATAAAACTGTATTATATGCATATATTGCTGACGTTGTTTGAATTGAATATGCCAAGTGAATATTCATGGATTTGTTTGCATAGTTCACATTTTGAGTTCAAAACGAAACATTGACTCAGGAATGGGTAGGTCCATAATACTCGATTTTGGTTCTTTAAAAAAATTTTATCAACGTTAATTTAGAAAACTTCAAATCTACATACAGATACAAATATCTTTGAAATGATTCAAATTTCAAATTTATAAGGCGTAGAAAATTTTGAAAATCAAGATTTTTCAATAAATTTGGTACAGTCATACTGATTGTAAATATAAAGATAGAGATAGGAGATAATATAATTTAATCAAACAGTAACCATGATGACAAAATAAAAACTAGTAACATTTTTCAACTGAAATGAGTGTCAAAATTTTAAAATTTCGTCACTAAATTACAAAAGTTACTATTATAAGTAATTTGTTCTTCAATAAACAAACTAATTCTATGAAACAACAACTAAACAAACTCGTATTCATAAATTTTTACATATAATACCATGTACCTACCGACATAATTCAATTTCAATTAATTCTGGTCATGTAACAGCAGTGATTTATGCTTATATCAACTAGGCAGTAAGTCCTTGTATGACCTCCTCAGACACTCCTTGATGCATTCTTGCAGCGTGTTATAATAGGAAACCCTTTCTTAGGAATAAAACTGAATATAATAATAATTGTAGGTTACGTAAAATATAAGCAAATGCAGAAAGTTTGGATGAAAATATTTGAAAAATTTTTAATCACATTAGTAGTCATAAGTGGCCCAAGCGTAAAAATAAGGTTTTAAAGTTAGCATTGAAGATAAACTCGAGAATAAATACTGCTACTGATTCTTATTCCATCTGGAAAATAATCTGCCCACTCCCTTGTCAACACATTCTTATAGTACATGGAAAATCGTCTAAAAACTACAACTCATTCAAGAAGATCAATAAGCGATTTAATATTTATTAAAAGAATTATTTAAAACAAAGTTGCTATTACACATTGATCAGGATTTAACGTGACTTCGTTAGGACTCTAGTTACCGTTTCGCCCTTACTTAAAAAGTTAATTTATAATTCATTTCAATATTATGAATTACCAAACTACTGACAATTCAATTTTACACTCAATTAACCAAAGCCAACAGACGACCTAATGTAGAATGTAACATGTACATATCCATCTGCCCTTCAATGTAATTTTGTTTAGAAATATCTTAAATCTGCTTTGATATTGAAATATCTTAACAGCATTGAGTGGGACGCAAAGAGGAGGATTTGAAAAAGGGGTTGAAAGTAATATATTTTTTCTTATTACAAGGTTTATCTATTTAAATGTTTCAAATATTAAAAAAAACTATTTTATTAATATTTGCAGCCTGATTAATACCCAGACGACGTGCACTCAAATAGAATAATAAATGGAATGTGAACTTTAAAAGCTCAATATGTCAGATTCACTCCACAAATTAAAAGAGCGCAGAAAAAAAAATTTCTTGTTATTCCCCGCCTAATAATTCATTGATGATTCCTTTACGTGACCGCAGATAATAGAGTTCTACATTCGAAACAAATTTACTGCTTTTCAAGGGGAACATTAACGAATGACAATATCTGTAGCTGAAAAATAAAGCTACAAAAAATTCTTAGGAGATGATTTTATGAACGTGTCAAGAGAAAACGGTTGTCTCTTTGGGTGGTGACTTTTTTCTCCCGGATCCTGGCCAGCCTCTTGGTAAGACCCTCTGTACGTCACGAAGGCTCCACCAACAATTCTAACAGTGTGCAAAATTTGTTCTATGATTGTCACTGATTGTATTATATCTTTGAAACTGTATGCACACGTAGAGGATAATAATAATATTAATTTTGTATTCAAGAATATATTAACACATTTACAATAAAAAACTACACAGAAAATTCCGAATAAAAGTATACCCACTTAGGCAGAGCTTATCTGTGCGTGGGTTAGATATACAGATTTCGAAAAGTCTATTCGCGCCATACGATTAACAGAAGTACGACAAGGAAAATATGAGCAAAACTTCTTGAAAGAGAGAGAACAATAATTGTGCGCTCAGCGATGGGAGTGTGCTCAGTTGCAGCTACCAAAAACAGTTGAGCGTGTGTTCATTGCCCCCCATTTTACCGCTGTTGCCAAAAGCGCAGATTAATTTGTACAAATGATATTTCGAGCTCATGCACTATTAGGTAAAACTAAACACTTTCATCCGGCAACAGTGTCCTTTACAGAGAGAATTCACATTAAAACTTTTGGACATAATTCGGCTGATGCAATAGTTAATTTGTATATTATGGAATTTGAAAATCGCCCAATTCCTTCAAGGTCAACAATTTTGAAAATAGTTAATAATTTCAATAAATATGAATGTGTTTCATACTGTAGAAAATGCCAAGCGTCGGAAGATCCAATCGAATGTCCAATAAACGACGAAAGGCACGCCCATCGCTGATCGCGTACTTATTCTTCTCTCTCTTTCAAGTAGTTTTGCTCATATTTTCCTTGTCGTACTTGTGTAAATCGTATGGCGCGAATAGACTTTTCGCAATCTGTATGATTGTCGTCGATACAGTTGCTTCAATAACCAGTGTACCATTTTTATTGGACCAATAGGGTATTGTAGAGTAGATGGAGTTTATATTATGCAGATGTACAATAAGCAATTTAACCTCCTCCAGGCTTAACTATTATCTGATTCAGTCTCCTTGGTACATCTTATTTATAAATTCAAGTAGTTCAAATGAACATGCTGCTGCTAGTTAAAATCATTTTAGTATTTGTTCGTTTTTCAGGAAAAGAAAACAACACTTATTGTGTGTTATAATAAAGTTCGACTATAAGTATACACAATTATGCATATTTTAAATATTAACCTTTGTCAGTTGAATTTTTCCTAAATCTACAAGCACATTAATTTCTTCTTGGCGTTGATATCCAAAATTACACAAAAATTAAAAATAACATAAATCTGATTATGTTGATTTGCATTTTTCTGTAAATTGTTTGTACGAAAAGGTACATATGGTTTGGAAAAGGGCATAATTGACAGTGACCATTAGTAATTGGAAATTGCTGATTATGTTAATTTTTTAATCCTGTGTATATACTAGTGGCTTCTTTTTATGGAAAATGTTTAAAATTATGGTTTTATTAAACGGTGGACATAGTTTTTCTGATTAGAAATGCTCACCGATCATTTTTTTGCATTTAAATAATATGTAACATCAGTTTGTTGTCACTGGATTTTACTCAACATGTTATTTTTTTCAGGATTCCAGAGGATATCGTTGGGAATAATCCATTTGATTGAAGAAATGGAGAAGACGAAAAAGGCTTTAATAATTGTATTTTATTGATTGTATATTGTTTCGCAACATTTATTGTAGTTATTGCAATTCAAAAAAAGTTAAATGAAACCATAATCATAATAGTATATTATTAAACTAGCAATTTTTGATAGCCATTATTCACGCAGGGTGACGTTTGCGTCATTCGAGGGAATAATGGCCATAAATTGCGAGTTGAATACTATACTTTGTCCACGACCCTTGATTTCTTTATTAAATATAAAAGTTAAGTAAATAATGCGAGTGTAGAACGGAAAGTAATAATTTGGTATTATTGACAATTCCAACGTCAAAATTAATAAATTTTTGGAGTACGTGTGTGACATGTAGAGATGGGTGATACTGTGTAAAGTTATAAATATATTGTTTTAAAAATATCGATATTTTATCGATACATTTCATATTGTACCCCCATCTCTAGTCAAATAAGCCCGAATGATGTGTTGTCATAGCAACATATGCTATTTAAATGCAAAAGCGTGAATTATGAACCATAATTCACTCTAGTAGACATATGGGTACCGTATACCTTTTGTTAGGAGGTAAAATATTGACTTATTATTAAGTGGTCGTGGACAAAATTATGTTGTATATATTCGGACTGGGCTATATTGATGATAGTTCATCAATTGTCAAAAAAAATGTCTATATCGATATGTTCATGAACGGTTTAATTTTCTTGAATACTTGCTTTTGCTAATTTAATAATTGTTGTATTGTTAATAATAGGTAAAATTTCTATCTATCTATCGTTCACAGTTATATCGATAAAGATATATTTTTAAATGCACAGACCTAGAGTAGGTTGGTTGTTCCCTGTCTTCCTTCTTTTTTCCAACTTGACGTGTCACTCTAAAATTACACAAAAATGGAAAATAACATAATTAGTTACGACCATTAGAAATTGGAAGCGTCTGATTATGTTAATTTCCATTTTTCTGTAAATTATATGTACAAAAACGTACATAGAGTTCGGGAAAGGGCATAGTTGACGATGACCATTAGAAAGTGGAGATTGCCGATTATGTTTTTTCTCCTAACTTACACCGACATCGCCAATGTTACCTATGGGTGTATGAGGATATTTGCGTTTGTGTGTAAGATCAAATTTTAACGATATGATTGGGTGGCGACCATTAGTAATTGGAAGCTGCTCGGAGATTTTTGTTAAAACGGAACCTGTTTCTTTGGAGCTGTGTTCACAAGATCCTGTTTATCAAATCACAGTTCGAAACGAGCCCTGTTCGCATGGCGATGTAAGTAATAGATTTGGTTTTTATAAGAAAATCATTCGTATCAATTCACAAAATTTATTGGAATTTAAAATGTGTTTTGTTTATGAATTAGCTGCCAATCATAGAGCTGAGGCCCTTTTTAGAACTGCGGTTTAAAGTAGGGAATTTCCGTATTTTTGGTGGAACGTAAAAGGGTACATTATTTTCCATCAACGGCTAAGGAGAGGTTGTGGCGCAATGGTTAAACATCGGATTTGTGGTTAACCAGAATAAACCGCTACACTACAAAACTTCGCGTCCCATTGTGCCTATATAAAAGACAATCCAATGCCATAAAAATTTGATTTGATAAACGAGATCTTGTGGAAACAGCTCCAAAGAAACTGGTGCTGTTTTAACGAAAATCGCCGAGCAGCTACCGATTATTAATGGTCGCTACCCAATCATACCGTTAAAATTTGGTCTTACACACAAACGCACACATACACCCATAGGTAAAGAGGTTGCGTTAATGGCCATGTTACGATTGCGCACGGCTGGTGTAAACCCAGAAGTAGGAATGGGTCAATTACGACTGCGACTGTGACGGGAAGCGCTTACTGCGCTACCTCTGCTGCAGGCGGCCAGTGATGCAATTGAACCCAGGTTTGTGTTTACTAAACCCTACAAAACACAAATAAGACAGAACACAAAGTCAGATGCTGCAAATGCAATACGCATTTATTCAGGCTCAAAAACCAAAGAATTTGGAATTTGCTCCAGATCACTAAGCCTAAGGATTAAGTGGGGAATGGGAAAAAAACACCAACGTGGTTCAAACAGAACTGCCAATTGCCACAAGAGAACTAACCAGAAAAGGAATTTCTGGCAAAAACCTAATTAGCTAGCGCCTCGGCAGATAACAATATTATCCTGAGGTGGGTTAAGGGAAGCGGATGGACTAAGAATTCTTCGACCCGGCCATACCTACAGCCTGACGAATCCGACAATTGCGGAACTAGCTAAACGTTACACGCATGAATCATAAAGAGATGGGATGGAATCAAGAGATGCAGTCTTGCCAGGATTACCCAGGGCGACCCTGGGAAGCTGGAGTCGAATAAATATTTTTCTATGACCAGGAAAAACCTACGTTTAATGGTAGGATTTCTGACTGGCCACTGTCAATTAAGGAAACACCTCCATACTATGGGGCTAGTGGACACACCTCTATGCAGGATGTGTGAACAGGAAGATGAATCTGTCAGGCATGTCTTATGCGAGTGCCCGGAGTTATTTTCAATAAGAGAGTGTGTGTTCGGTGAGTCTTGGCCTACACCTGGCGATATAAAGGAGATGTCTCCTAGTGACCTGTCCACCCTCCTGGAAAGGACAGGATGGACGTGACCTGTCCACCCTCCTGGAAAGGACAGGATGGACGATAACTTAGGGTTACATTTGGCCTAAGTGCTGTGGGCCTAACTCACCCTCTCTACTCTACAGATACACCCATAGGTAACATTGTCGATGTTAGTACGGTATTATACACAGAGTTGGGCAAAAAAACATAATCGGCAATGTCCACTTTCCAACTATGCCCTTTCCCGAACTTTCTATATCTATATTATGAATAAAAGTATAGTTTCTGATATGCGTTTGTTCTTCCAAATTTACCTATTTTCCTTACCCTTTACTAGGTGGCACTTAATTCACCTAGAATTTCATTAATTCGAGGAAATCCCGCTAGGGAGCGCTATTCAGTTCTTTGATAATTTCATTAGTTCGAGGAAACTCCGCCAGAGGGCGCTGTTTGATCCACTAAGAATTTCAATAGTTCGAGGGAATTCCACCAGGGGGCGCTGTATGATCCCATAGAAATTTCATTAGTTCGAAGGAATTCCTCCAGGGGGCGCTGGTTAGTTCACGGTTTTTTTCATAGATGGCGCTGTTTTCCTGGGATTCCCACAGAAGTGGCGCCATCTATGAGAAAACCTGCGAACTAATTTTTGTTAGTTCACAGGTTTTTTCATAGATGGCGCTGTTTTTTCTGGGATTCCCACAAAAGTGGCGCCATCTATGAGAAAACCTGCGAACTAATTTTTGTTAGTTCACAGGTTTTTACATAGATGGCGCTGTTTTTTCTGGGATTTCCACAAAAGTGGCGCCATCTATGAGAAAACCTGCGAACTAATTTTTGTTAGTTCACAGGTTTTTACATAGATGGCGCTGTTTTTTCTGGGATTTCCACAAAAGTGGCGCCATCTATGAGAAAACCTGCGAACTAGTTTTTGTTAGTTCACAGGTTTTTTCATAGATGGCGCTGTTTTTTCTGGGATTCCCACAAAAGTGGCGCCATCTATGAGAAAACCTGCGAACTAATTTTTGTTAGTTCACAGGTTTTTTCATAGATGGCGCTGTTTTTTCTGGGATTCCCACAAAAGTGGCGCCATCTATGAAAAAACCTGCGAACTAATTTTTGTTAGTTAACAGGTTTTTTCATAGATGGCGCTGTTTTTTTCTGTGATTCCCACAAAAGTGGCGCCATCTATGGAAAAACCTGCGAACTAACCAGCGACCCCTACCGGAATTCCTTCGAAGTAATGAAATTCTCAAAGAACTAATGAACTATGAACTAATTTTTCCGATTTCCTCCTCTAGAGTGGAAACGGAAATGTGAATAAAATTACAATGATAAAATAAAAAATTTTTATTGAAAATATGGATTTACAGGTAATCTTACAACGAGCTTACACTATCTACAGAATTGATAGTTTCACATACACCTTTATGTTTCGTTGGATCCTATCGTAGTGCGACCTACGAAAACACATACATACAACGGTGAACCTTAGAAATTGCCGATTATGTTGTTCCCTCAACAAACGGATCCCGATTCACTTTGTGCCTTTTTAGAATTGCGGTGATTAGAAAGTTTATCACAGGAACGTCTGTATCCTTCGTGAAAAAGAAAGCGACACCTTCTTTACACCATCGCCTTAGGGACGGGTCAATATGCAATGGCGACACATTGCGATACACAAAAAAAGCTAAAAATATATCATTTTTTTCGGAGGGCGCTACAATATGACCACATACGTCCCCCTTCGGATCAGTAGGATAGGTCTAGTTCACGAAAAAACCCTTCTTCTCGGATCCGTTGGGATTTTCGAGATGGTCCATGCAGAAGGGTTTCATCACATATTTTGTGAAAGAATGACCCTTCGGTTAGTAATACCAACGCGGAATCGAAAGGGGGCTTTTTAGTATAACCAATTCTTATGACCACACATCACAAGATATTTTAGGCATTGGATCGTCTTTGATTGACAGGAGCGTCCGTATAAGGAACGCATGTCATAATTTTGTAACTATGACAGTGACATCTGTTGAAGAAAATAAAAGGGGTACCTTTTTTGTATTGTAAGGAAAATAGGGATTAAGGGAGTTTTGTGGTGTAGCGGTTAAAAATCGATTTATGGTTAACCATTGCGCTACAGCCTTAAACCGTTGGTGGAAAAATAATGTAGGTACCCCTTATATGTTCCACCAATGATACGGACGTTCCTGTCTTAAATTCTCTTTAAATCGCAGTTCTGTAAGAGGCCCCTGTTTTATGATTGACAGATCCGCGTAAGACGCTGAATTTTTCCAAATAATTTCTAAAGGTCACCGTCAACTATGCCTTCTCCCGAACTCTATGTACATTTTTGTACAAACAATGTACAACAAAATGCAAATCAATATAATCAGAAGCTTCAAATTCCAATTAAACAATTCATAAACATATCGATATCGACATATTTTTGACCAGTCACAGTTCAGTCCTAATATATATGTTAGGATCAAACACCGATATCGGCTAAGACGCGTTCTGGCCACTAGTATATTGCCAATGTCAGAAATATCGTTTTCCGGTCGTTTAGTGTAGACCAGAACGCGTTCTGGAGCCTTTGCAATTGCCAGAATGTGTATTGACTTTCCCAAGTTAGTCTGAAAGAATTTTGTTATTCGTCTACGCATAATTCTGGTGACTTAATGGCATACTCAAAACATCTACTTGTTTTTACACGAACTATTGTTATGACACTTGCTATTACATAGTACCCTTACCCTTACTTACAGAGGTAAAGGTAGCAAAAGCTTGTAAAAATAAGGGTAAGGGTACTATGTAACAGCAAGTGTCATAACAATAGTTCGTGTAAAAACAAGTAGATGTTTTAAGTATGTGTCGTTTGCAAGCTGAGACATGCACAAAATCGGTTTATGGACGGTTTAATTGTGTGTTAGACGCGTTCTGGCAATCGCAAAAGGTCCAGAATGCGTTCTGGTCTACATTAAGCGGCTGGAAAGCGTAATTTCGGATTTTGGCAATATGCTGAGGGCGTTTTGGGCGTATTTTTCGACCATTGGCTGAAATCGGTGTTTGATCCTAACATATACACCATAATTTTATGAATTGCAATAACTACAATAAATATTGCAAAACAATATAAAATCAGTAAAATACAATTATTAATTAAAGTCTTTTTCGTCTTCTGCATTTCTTCAAACAAATGGATTATTCCTAACGATATCATCTGGGATCCTAAAAAAAATAACACGATGAGTAAAATCCAGTAACAACATGCCGATGTTACATATTTAAATGCACCAAAACGATCAGTGAGCATTTCTCATCAGCAAAACTATGTCTCCAGTTTAATTAAACCATAATTTAAAACATTTTCCATAAAAAGAAGCCACTAGTATGTACCTTTTCGTACAGAAAAATGCAAATCAACATAATCAGATTGCTCAAATTTCTAATTATGTTATTTTCCATTTTTGTGTAATTTTGAAATTCAACGTCAAGAAGAAATTAATGTGCGTGTAGATTTAGGAAAAATTCAACTGATAAAGATTAATATTTAAAATATGCATAATTGTGTATACTTATAGTCGAACTTTATTATAACACACAATAATAAACTTTGAAAAATGTGTTGCTTACTTTTCCTGAAAAACGAACAAATACAAAAATGATTTCAACTAGTAGCAGTATGTTCATTTGAACTACTTGAATTTATAAATAAGATGTACCAAGGAGACTGAATCAGATAATAGTTAAGTTTGGAGGAGGTTAAAATGCTTATTGTACATCTGCATTATTTAAATGCGTTACCTTTTAGATTAAGTCAGAACAATATCTGCCACCAACACGGGTTCTCTCTAATTGATTGCAGGTAATGCTCGTCCAAGCTACAAAGGGAGACGCTAGGGAGTAGTTACTTATTATTGTGAATGGGGGGGTGTGGCGGATCCCATCATAACTGTCAACTGTCGTCGTTATATTGTGACCTCATCAGTCATCACGACCGCCACCGGCCAACACATAAGCACTCACACTCGTCGGCGGCGGCGGCGGCGGATCTTTTTTGTGTTTCTGTGTTGCTCTATAAGGGCTTCGACGTAAGTGCTAGGCGGATATGACCAGCGGTGGAGATACAAAAAAATCCCTACTAATAATCTAGGGTAATTTTTTACTTAATTACACCCTGTATAAGTAAGTACGTGGGTATAAGTAATATAATACAATATAATGGATATTAAACAAAGAACCAAAATGGCGAATACGATATGGAATGTACGATAAAATAGACTTTATCGCCAGAACCGCGAATGAGATCGTTTTTCAACAATAGGTAATAACTTGTATTTAATCAAGCTTTGACCTACTTGTGAAGAATGTAAAAAAATTATTTTATCTTATCAACTAATTTTAGAACCATCAAGAGAAACACTACTATGGAGTAGCTAAATTACCTATTTTTTTTGTGTCTTTTAAATAGGACGTTGGAAACATTTGAAATAATAATATCGGAAAAACGTTAAAGATTGCGTACCCAGAATGAAAGAATTACCGGAGAAAAGTAAAGCAAGATACAATAAAGGGTTTCAAATGTCAAGTGCAATCATCAATTATTGACCACATTGTCAGGACGAGGGTACGACGTTTCCACCCTGGTTAAAAATTTGTAGCCTATAAAAATTACTCCTTTACATTATGGTTGTTTTTTTTATTGTCTACGCCTCTGTAATCACAATCGATATTATACCCAAGGTCCGTATATTACATTTTAATGATTCTTGTCAGGACATCTTCAGGGCTTTTTTTTTCTACTAACAAGAAAGCTTCCTACGGTTCATCGGAAATATAGATAAATATGGCAATGGTTTGAAAATGTTTATCTACAAATCCACCTCGAGACACATTGATCGAATCAAACGAATAACTGAATAATTTGTGTTTATGTTGAATTTGATTTTAAGATTATTTCGATATTTTAACAAAGTGAACTGGAAAAGTTCCAGAGGCTCTACCTGTCGAAATTTCCAAATAGTTTTCAAAATGACTGATCTATAATTCCATTCCTATTCTGAATGTTTATATTAATTCACCAACCTACGAAAATATAATTTTTCCAGTAATCCACTACAACTATACAACAGAAATTAATACGCAGAAACGAACATACCCTTCAATATCATTTTCACAGAGAGCGAAGTAGCGCTAAAGGCACTCGATTCCATAGAGGTCAATTCTGAGCATGGTCTGAATATACTGACGAAACTGGGGCAAATTTACGGATGCTTGGATTCCAGGACACAAGTGGGTAGCCCAGAAATCCATGGAATGATGTACAAACTCATCAGGCCAAAGACAAGCGAATTATTTTATAACAGAATATTATCCCGAGTCAAGAGTACAAGAATAATTGCCAAATTGTGGGGGGTCTGCGAACTGGGCACTGCAAGTTAAATAGGAACTTGAAGCTGATGGGATTGACAGTTAAAGCCATGTGCAGATTCTGTCAATTAGACAACAGATTCGATGTCAGTGCGATAGTCAGGCAAATGTGAACGAAATGCCACTGGCAAAAAATTACATGAAAAGCTGGTGCAATTCATTAAGAGAGTCGGGCAGGGGGAAGGTAATTTAGATAAAGAGGACCACAATAGATCTTAAATAGTTGCAGAGGAAGGGAGCAGCAGCCAATTCATAACATATAATCCATGAATAGGCAAGTGAATGGAAAGTAAAACATGCTAGATTATCGTTTTTTCTACTATTATTTATCAAAAAAAAATTCTGGGCAGAGATTATTTTACAAATAAATAGTCACTTGTCGCTTATGTATCGTTCTCTAGTAGATCGAGGTTTACTAGAAGTTCAGTCACGCAAAACAGATGTGGTCGAGGCAGTCGTTGATAGTGGAAGATCTGTGCAGTTTACGAAACATAATTCTCTACATCACAATCTTTGTCGCGAGCCATATATACGAGGAGCGCAGAATAAAAGTACAATATGAAAGTTTCATGAGAGTAGAAAAATTAGTATTTAATGGCTATTAAGACACTCTGAATCATTACGATCAAATTAGTGTTTTAATTGCACAATATTTTTGAACATTATGATATTCCACTGTAACTGTATAATTAACCAACTATTAAAGCGCAAGACAAACCATAAAAATTGAAATTAACTTAAACCCGTCTTGTAATAGTATGTTGCAAATTGAAATTAATTATAGATCAAGAATAGAGTTTGTATTTTGGAAGTAAACAACAAAAGTGATGCCGTGTTTACACCCTCTCTCCAACTAATAATTCATATTTGATTTGTTAACATCATATACAAAATCTCTGATACTCACATGTGTTAATCTGGAGAGATTTTACCGTGAAATTAATAAAATCTTGAACAATTCCACCAAAAGTTCAACCTTCAACGGTTACCTACTACCACAAAAAGTTTATAAATATAAACTGATTCAATCAATTACTTCATTTCTAGTGTGTTTTTTTAGAACACAGGTTTGCACTTATCCAATTATCATTGTGGATTTTCCACTACAACCTTTCCATATGTATTGTGGTTCTCGGAGTCTAGATTACACATTTTCCACCCCGATTCTTTTTATGTAAATTGAGACTTATCCTTTCATGGATTTTCTTAACGGCGGCTTCTCTTAGACTAGTATAGGAAACAGGACATTCGCTGGCATAGGATGTCTTCTGTAGTTTCCTTCTCTAGGTGACAAAACCGTCTGTAAGCTCCATTAGCATAGAGCGTCTATGCATTCCCTCGTTAGCAAACCTAGTAAAGCTTGACACATCACCTCTAATAAACTGTTTTGCGTGTCTTTGTGCTCTTCCACTATTTCAGATTTTTGTATGTCACCCACTTTCTAGATTTTTCACAAGGACTTGGTATATACCTGTCTTACAATTTGCTATTGCACATTTGGAATTTTGGGTTAGATTAAATTGGAGACTTTTTTCGTAATGAGTAATCGAAAAACCATTTTTATACTAAAATTTGAGTATTTAAATAGTAATAAAAGCAAATCTATAGTTTTATATTACTCATACTGTCGCACTATAATTTTTTCATGAACATTTGGTGGAAAGGACCAAACGCCAATGCCCGAATTCTTCAAACGAGTCGCGACATTTTCTCAGCGGCTGTTTAACACCGACCTGAACATGAACGAACACCATCCATTAATAATTAGTCTGTACCACCTCTAGTGATAAATTATGTATGCGAACGACACCTTGACTTGACACGGCGGTTAATAGAGCCCGCCGTAGTTCAAATCGCAGTCTTCGGTGCGCCCCGGCCACCCATATTTCTCAAGGATAACCCCCTTGCTCCTTTATGTATCCCATGTTGTTCTTTTTGCTCTTCGTATTTCACATACTTAGAGACAGTTACTTATGTCTAGCTGATTTCTAGAAATTGTAGTCTGTATATTTGAAATCAAGTTATGCAAAAACGAAAAACTAAAGTACACAATAAAAAAAGACATTTTTCCTACAAATGCAATACGGAGATTAAGAATAAATGCAGATGTTCATAATCGAAAAGGCAATGAAAAGGCCGATGAATTAGCCAAGCAGGGAGCGACTGAGGGCCAGAACCTTCCTGTGGAATTGAAAAACCTCAGTAAGGAGAGCATCCACCAATGGATAAACAACCAGGCGTTGCGCTGGTGGTATAAAACCCCAGGACAAAGCTATGCTCTATGCTAAACTATTCCTTAAAAGCCCTTCGGCCAAACTGTCACGCGATCTACTATGTCAAAGTCGAGAAACGACGAGGATGATGGTGGGCATGCTGACCGGACATTGTAGGCTGAGGAAGCATGTGACAACAATTGGCCTAGCAGATGACAGCCTATGTAGGTTTTGCCAGGAAGAAGACGAAACCGCGGAGCACATACTCTGTGACTGCGAAGGCCTCGTAGGGTGCGATTTCACCTATTCGGAGAAGGGAAACCGAGCGCAGAGGGAGGCGGTATCCAGGCTAATAGGTCTAACAAAAAGAATAAAGCTAGATATCGAGCTCTAAAAATAGGGAGGACCACATTAGACCTACAAAGGTCGCAAAGGGTTAGGACAAAGAGCCACTCCATTTCTAATCTAATCTAATTATAATCGTTTGATTTATCGGCTGATTGACATTCCCCCTTTATGGAGGTATCATTATTAGCCTATTGCTGTGAAAACAGTGGGGATTGCACACAAGCTTTCCTAGTACAAATCAAGAGCGTCATTGCTCGGTCCTGCCACAAAATATTAAAAAACTTTCAAGTAACATCACTATTTGAAAAAAATGTCCCCTCGTAATTAATCAATAGTCTCGACTTGCTGTTGAGTGAACTGAACAGTTCATCGTTCGTTTTACATACTATTTCGAGATGCATCGTCCATTATCTCTAATTAATCCTTTACTCTTGAGCATTGAGGCAGCTAACTGACGGTTAATTAACTGACTGCTCCCATCCAGCGCTAGCGCCAACGCAGACCCCGCGTCGCTACCCTGACGATGGTCGGTCGCTAATTTGCTGAATTAGTGCTATCTAGATTTATGTATACGTTGTCGATTTTTGTCATTACACCGTTTTTTTTTTCGACGAAAAAAGTAATGAGATAGACTCGGCGGTTTCCTACTAAAATTAATTAAATATATAAATATGGAACACGGAAAGGTGATTTTTCTGTTTTTATTAAATTTTGTGGAAAAAAGGTGGAATTAGAAGGTTAGGTATTGAACGCACAAAACTTGAAGGTTTTTCGGCATCATTAGAGTCTTCTATAAAATTCTGACAAATGTCATTGTTTGATCGACGACTGGATCAAAATTACCTATTCCGGAATTACTGGACAAAATTAAATTATAACAAACTTTTTTGACAATGAATCACTTGAAATCATTTATTTCCTTTCAATGACTTAAACCGATCGTTTAATCCATTATTTGTTTTTATTATTTTCAGGTTTTCAAATAGTTTGGCTCCAACAGCGGGTTTAAATGGTCGTTCGCCGAACAGAACCCGATTTGGCTCCTAGTGACTTCCAATACCTTCAGAATAATTTGACAAAATTAAACAGTTCAATATTAATATTGAACGTGCAATTTTAAGCATTCTGCAAATTCATTGCAGAGGCTAAAATGTTTTCCACTAGTCAGCAGCTGTCGCCAGTAAATCCTTCCAATACGACCTCTTCCAACCAAGTTCCCATCGCCACGGTTGCGACAATTAGTGCTGACAAAGTGGGAAACCAAAGTCTGACTAACTAATTTACTTTTCCGCACTGGTGCGGAAAGGTGACTCAACACTAAAATGAGTGCGGAAAGGTGGACTTTTTCGCAAGCTTCAATATTGGATAGTTAGATGGTAAATCAACAAATTTTTATGAACAAAAGTTTTAATGGGAGAGAATATAGCGTGCGTTGAAGACAACTTTTGGGGAAAACCTAAATATAAATTTTACGATACGTTTGAATGAGGTGAATATCTTCAAAATATGTCATTATCATATCATTTTTCTTGAAATTTCTTTTAAAATGTTCATCTAACTGAAAAATTAAATTGCTTGGACAATTAAGTATGTTCAAAATTTCTCACAATCGAACAAATGCAAGATAAATTAATAGACGAGTTTAAATTAAAAAAAAACATTGTACATTGCGCCCTAATAAAAATTCCTGACATGAAAAATCCCTAAGACAGATTGACGTATACAAAAAACGGCTCAGATAAAATTAATGCTTCTTGCAATTTGCACCTACTCTAAGAATGTATAAAGAGACGAAGAGGATTGAAAGAACGGCTTCTCTTCTTTCATTGATAGCGAGGAAATAATTAATAACCTCGTCTGGAACACCCTAATCGATGATCATACCAGCCAGCCGTGATTGATGATTTTTTCCTTGATCCATAATCCTTACACTTTCCGGCGACTTGCTCCCCATACATACACTCGACAATGAATTTTCCTTTTTATTTGAAAGAAAACACTTACAGCCTATTATTGTTTAAATCGGTAATCACAGAGAGACATCATTCTGAAATTCTGCCATAAAAAACATATCTTGACGAAATTAATATTAATTTAGATTGTAAATATTTATATACTTCTCTTATCTGATGGTGTACTTTAAGACAATTCCGTTGCGTATTTATATCCCTTTTGATTCTTCCAGTATTTTCACTAATGTGAAACTTTGATTGATATAAGTAATTATGAGGATCAATGAAGGAATAAAAAAAACAAAACTAATCCTGTGGTATACAACAACAAAAAATTGTATTCCCACCCGCAGCCGTCCTTAACCTGAATTCGGAATTGTGCACACCTATGTGTTTGAAGATGAACCGCGGGGGTGGCATTATTGCCAGGTCGCCGCCAGAGGCGCCTTTTGTTCGGCCGGCGCCGTTCAGACTTTGAGTTTCTGATTAATGGATCATTTTTCTTGTGAGCGTGAGTGTGCCTCCTGTTTCTGCTCCTCTTTCCAGATAGCAGAGTGCCTGCCGTGAGATAGTTAAGAATAAGCGATGTTGCCACATGAGAAAAATTTACCTTCATTCTGAAATGTACGAATTCCGATTGAAAAATATTGTTTGTAACTGCATATTGAAGCTTCATAGCAATAAAGAACTGGACAAATAAAGACATTAAGATGACTACCGAACATATGGAGCACCAGGCCAATGATAAAATGTTTTAACTATTAACAAAACCCTCATAGAGTAAAACTACAGTAATTGAAGGAATTGTCCAGCATAGACTTCATTTTAGAATGAGTCAGAGCAATACCTTACCAGTGTAGTGTATCATACAACAGATTCGAACTTAGAAAAAAGTAGCAAGTAGAGCAAGTTAAAAGAACAAAATAGCAACTGCAAAAGAGATTGGTTGATAAGTTCTGAAAGTTTATACAACGATCATCATCAACACTAAGGAGTGTCAGCCAGACCTTTAGATTAATATGTGGTGATCCCAAAAGTCTCTCCTCTACGACCTTCGCAGATCTATAGTGTGTGCCCTCATGTTATGCTAGTCCAAAAATCTGCCATATATTGGGATGGTTGTTTACAACTACAATACTATAATCCTGGTTGTTGACCTGGTCTGGTTTAGTGGATACTCCGTGAATTTTGGCTGCGAGAACTCTTTGGCCTGCCTCATTCCATAGAGCTCCTTCTCGAGCTAGTAAGTCTGCCTCTTACTCTTGTGATGTGAGTGGCCTGGTATATAGGCTAGGGACAGTCTATTTTGACAGTACAACTTCTATAAGGTTTTCAAGCAGTGTCAAACCAGGCTTGTCGTTTTTTCTATTCTTTTGAAAATTTTAAGTTGAATTTAAAAAAGCTGGCAACGCTGTCTAATTCCCCTACCAATGTCGCCGCCACTTTAAGCATTTTTGGTCGGTTAATCGCTCCTCACGCGGAGGCATTGCTTCCGATCGCTGCCTGATGACAATACGAATCAATCTCTTGGAGGCGGCGTTAGTAGTCCGAGAAAAGCAGTCTTATACATAATTCTTATCTGCCAAAGTAAAGTATGTAGTAACCTACTTTTATACATAACTTCTGGCAGAAATATAATAAAAATATAATAGTAATAGAATATATATTGACTGGTGTGCTGAACCAATCAATTAATTATATGGAATGGAAATTGTATATTTATATAATTTCATTGTATAATTCTGTTCACCGATCTTGGCGCTCACATGAAACAGTCTACTACGGGGTTTCAATAACTATCTCTTTGTGATACACAGCGTAAAGAACGTTTTTTATGGTTCAGTGTGATAAACACATTCAAGTAAACTCTATTAGTTTCAAAACAATTAAGTGATACCTACATATGTCGGTGATAACTGATAAGTTGGTGTCGCTAAACCACAGATAATTAACATGATCCTCGCGAACTAGGAAAGGAAGAGTATGCAAGTCGACTTAATGCGAGCGATTAGTATGACGAGACATCAAGAACCCTGAAATCATTTGTAGGTAGAAAAATTGCATTCAACATTGGCTTACTACTTAGGCCGAATTTATGAACAAAGAACCTACTAGAAAAGAAAAACTACCTTATGTCAACTTTACAATCCCAAATTACATCGCTGCTTCTGGAAGCGTAAGTTGTTCAACCATCTACACCGAAATTTTTTTAAAAACTACAAAAATATCCTTTAATTTACCAAAAAGCATATATGTACATAATTTATTCATATTACACTCCTCAGTGCCAAAAAACTTTCCACAATTACATACAACTTGAATTGTCAAAATAATTAGCATTAATATAACTACCTACGTATATATTACTACTTCGAATTTCGACGTTAAAATATTATCATTAGCATAAAACGCTCGTTTCGTCGAACAAACTTTTTAATAAAATATTAATTAACGAATCGGAGGCTACTTGGAAGTAGCAGTGAGTTAAGCGGCGAATACACTCAACGAATCACTGAAATTATTGGATATTTTATAAAAGGTTTGAAATGTGGAAGTAATCTATTATATGCAGACGATATTGTACTCGTAGCAAAATCAAAAAATAAAATGCAGAAGCTAATTAACCAAAGTAATGATAGTAAATGGGAAAAAACAGCGAGAGGAAAGTAATAACTAGGAAGCAAGATATAATTGCGAGAAAAGTTATGGAAATGGGAATATCAAGAAAAAGACAAAGAAGTAGACCCAGGAGGAAATGGATAGACCAGATTGAAGAAGTTGAAAAGAACAAAGGAAAAACATTAGTAGAGATGAAGGCATTGGCAGAGGGACAGAAAAGAATGGAAAAAATGGGTACAGGAAGAACTCCAATCCGACGCCTGAGAGGGCAGAAGAAAAAGAGAAAGAAAGAAGAAACGTGGAGGCATCTTGAAAATTGTTTGGATCGATACAACCCGTAATGGCAATGCATAAATTTCTATTACACCAAACTGGATTGTTTCGCTTGTTTGTGAATGGTTTTTATCAAGAATATTTCTTTTACATAAATTAAAATGGCAAGTTTATGGTCTAGTGCCTTAATTGTGTCTGATACCCCCTACGCAGCTTATGCAGGGTGCACTGACACCGGCTTAGCCCAGTCTGGCGAAGACCCAGCTTAACGAGCTCGATAGACATTCCGAAATACTAAATATAGTTAAAAATGAAGCATAAACCTAAAAACCATGCAGAAAAGGATAAAAATGTAGAAGTAAGACAAGCAAAAGATGACAGCATTGCAGATATCGTCACTAACCTCTGGTAGAAGAAGACAATTTCAAAGAGTACAGTTTCTCAATAAATAAAGTTAATACATTATTTTAAAATGAAATGTAATTATCTACCAATATTTTATTCGGCAAAAAACCGGTTAGTGTAAACCAACTTTAACGAAATAATTAAGCGGTAAGTGTCTACTTGAGACAAAAGTTACTATACGTGATTCGAGGTGTGCCTTGAACGAAGCGACTTTCCAGTGCATAAATTTTCAAAATCGCCCACTTGAAGATGACACTTTTTTGTGGTCCGCAAGAAATATGTGAATTATGAAAGGATATGAATCAAATTTACTTAATATTTTTTGGAATGAAATAACCAGTTGAAATGTAAGAAAATGAATGATATATTGAAAAAATTAATGGGATGGGTAGCACCATCGTTAAAAGCATAATTCATTTTCAATATTCTCTTCTAGATGTCGCGATAAAAAGGAAAATGATAAATTTATAGACATACCTATTTAAATTAATAAAAATGCAATGCATTAAAAAATGTATTTTTCACTCGACTGTTAATTGAACGCTTCAACGGATTTGTAACGTCATCAAAAATAATGGATCGTTTGTGTTTCAGCTAAATCTCATTTTGCATTCCTGTTAAAAATGTAATCGACAGTTATTCATCACCTACCTAAAAAAATGCAATCGCGACTCCTCCTAATCAGGGCCCCCCAACGGATTGCTTCGCTAGTCGGTCACTTTCATTCAAGGTCGCTAATGTTTGGTTTATTTTTACCCTTTAACCAGTGGCAGTTCGAATATTTATTATATACAGGATTAGAAAATTGTTTTGACATAATCAACTATAAAACATACATATTAAAGTTTGTAAACAAAGTACTACTATTTTTGGAAGTGAATATAATTATTTCATATACAGGGTGTCCAAAAACTCTCCTGCTAAACGCTAATTACAGAAACAATGTCTCGTCTAACCTATTTTACGTTTATACAAAAGTTCCTTATCAAGGAGCCAGCATCCTTTGAAGATGACGCTGTTAAGTAAATTTTTTAAGCAAAGGTATTTCTAAAAACTGCTACCTACAAACTTTAAACTTTGGATAACCCTGCAGCTTACTACAAATCCGCGTTTTTATTGCCATCACAAGAGTTCAACCTAGGAGGGGCAACGGGTTTTTTTCGACAAATTTTACATTAAATTCAAAAATTATATATTTTCCAAAAATAAGTTCTCTTGTTTGAATGCATAATTCCAGTAGAGCATTCAGTATTGCCACTACAAAATTTTCAGGTCTAAAACCACTGACTAGGTCGAGACAGAAATAATTTTTGATTTCAAAGGTTTCTAGATGTTCCCGAATATCTGAGCTGGGCTATTATTATTGTTCTGAAAAAACTGAAATCACCTAGGGGACTTGAATATTTACGTGTTTGCTGCATGGACGAAACCTGTCAATTCAATGTCACATGTCTTGTTTTTGACATTTGAAAATAATATATAACAAGCTAAGACAACAATTAACGACAAAATATACTAGATTAGATCACAAATTATTCTGAAAAATTAATTTCAAATGTCAAAAACAAGACATATGACTTTGAATTGACAGGTTTTGTCCATGCAGCAAACGTAAAAATTTAAGTCCTCTAGTTTATTTTACTTTTTTTAATAGTCTCGTTCAGATACTCGGGAACATCTTTGAAATCAAAAATTATTTCTATCTCGACTTTGAATCGTTCCCAAAAAGGCCAAGAAAATTTTGTAGTGGCACTACTGAATGGACTACTGGAATCATCCATTTGGTAGTTGGATTGTAATAAACGATGATTACAGTACTTAATTGGCTTTAAAAAATTAACCAGAATGGACATTACGTCAAATTGCTTTGAAGTTAATGAGATATTGTGCATAAAGGTAAAATAAATCTACTTTTTGTATCAAAATGACTAATTAATCCTATGAAGAATATGTTGATATGCATTTAATCTATGGAGGGGGGGTAATGTAACGTTCGCCCGGCCGAACGAACATTCGACCTCCCAATCCACCAACGCCTAAGAGAAACCAACTCAGTAGTACCTGAAAGTACTGGAAAAAAATGGAAAAGGTAGCAAAGAAAAGGAACATTAATAAGTGAACAATAATGAGAGCAATTGAATTTGAATATTTACTGCCTTCAAGTAAAATAAAACATAAACTAAAAAAAGAACGAAGTAAATAACCAATAAAAATAAACTGGTAACATTTCACGTTTGGTCTGTCTATTTAATAAAGTCCATGTGAACAGTACGCCACTGGTTTGCCAAAACAAACGAAGTGCAGCCAGACCAAACCACACATACAACATGCCGGTCGCGGCCGCCCATGACCTACGACAACGAATTTCACGATTAGCAAAATGGTAATCGTCTCGGTCAAAATTCGCGCACTCCGCAAATGCGATTAGATATAGATATAAGTGTGTACGAGTGTACATTCATCGGAATCGTGATCGAATATAGTCGACTTCGATATTCTTTATGCATTCACTACATTTAAATTTGATGCTATTATTACCCTGGTCCACTTTAATTGATCATTTCGGGTAAAGAAACTGATTCCCGGTCATTTGAACCGGTTATTGTGCGGTTGATAGGCACCGCCAACTCAATTTCGAGCGTGACATTCAAAGTCTAGAGGATTAGACCAAGGTCAGGGTCATCGCGAATTTATGCGCAAATTTTTATTAACTATCATCGTCATTTATGATTAAACAATAAAATATATAATGATAAAATTACGTTTTTCGGAGTGAATGTTTTAGCAATTCTTGAAGTGAAAATAGACAGTTCGCGTCATTTTTAAAATCAAATAGTATTTAAATATCAACTCACTATTTTTTTCCAGTTTCCACCAATTTTTTCGTCTGTTAATTGATACTCACCTAAAACAAAACAAAAAAAAAATCAATAATCAATGAAGTATACCCAAATTACTAGATAGCTATTCGATGTAGAAAATTACGAATTCCGTACCGAGCCTCAGTGGAACCTTTTCAATGTTAGTGTTTTTCAACTTTTAATTATGCACCATGCACCGACCGTTAGCTGGACCTAAAAGTATATAGAGAGATAGAGATTTTTAAATTCTTCTGGCGACGCTATTTATTCAACGTTTTTTTCTATATTTGTTTTTGCATTTTAACGTATATTCGGTGGGCAATTCGTAAACAGTTCCATTAAGGCACTAACAGTATACGGGAGTTTGAATATTCGTCGGACACTATTTCAGATCTCAAATTCCAAAATAAAATATACTTTTTACTCGACTTAATCCGTACATGCACGAAGAATTAATATTCAAACAAGATGCATTATTATTGAACGAAACCGTCAGTTTTTACGAGGTTAAAGTACAAAGGTACCAAGTTTATACAGTAAATTCTGAGCCACTGTTACAGCATATTTTCGGACAATATTTGAATTGGTATTATCGACGAAAATCACTCGCCTGCAGCAATATTTCAGGCTGTAAACGAGTCAAACACTCTTTGGAATCAAGTAGCTCTATCTATCAGTACAATATTATGAAACCAAACTGGACGTCTCTTCTAAGTTTTGAGATATTATAATTTAGGGACGACGTTCAACAGCCCAGCCACTTGAACTGAATCTTTGTACCATTTCCCATGTTACCTATTTCCATTTCAGAAGCTTTGTGTCTTCTATGTATGCCACTAGTTTGACTGGAGGGATTTTCAGTAGTTGTATTGGTTGTATTATTTCCTCTCCAAAGTGCTTCCGTCTGAATCCATGTAAGTTCACGCAGAAGCAGAGTATGTGAGTAGCATAGAGTTCACATGTCCTGCACATAGGTTCAATATACCCATTTTGTGCAAAAAGTTTCCTCAAGGTGCAGTGTTCAGTCACCAGATCGGTAACTGTCTTCAAATGTCTCTTACTCAGTTTCAATAGCATGGTCGAGAGTTCCTTGTCTACCTTGTTCAGTAAACTCTTTGTATGGGGGTGCCCTTGTATCGACCTCCATTTGAGTTGGTGTTCCCTATCTAGCCAGTTCCCGATTTCCCTCTTACGCAGTCTTTTGAGATTCCACAAAACGCTTCAGGACCTATGAAGTCTCCTTTAGAACCTTCTTTAGCTAACTGGTCAGCCATTTCACCTGCAATCCCCTCATGTCCCATATTAGAGACACTTTGTTGTCTCTTGCCAGCCTGTTGAGGGATTCTTTACAGTTTTTTACCAGTTGTTGGATTACTGATAGCTTTAAGCAGTGCCTAGCTGTCAGAGAATATTTTTATTTTTTGTATTATTGAAGTTAATTCGAAAAATGCTATCAAATTTGGAAAAAAATAAAAAAATTTTATTGACCGCTCTCCGAATATTTAAAAATAGTAATATGAAAAATGTACGCTCAGATAAAATTAACCGAACGAATTGCATCTGAAGGTTATAAGGTGAATTTTAAAAATAATTTAACGTGGTATCTTGAGCCAACACAAATATTTGAATTTTGCAAGGTCATTATCATTAAATTTTCTAAGGTAGAAAAAAAATACTGCCAGATTTTTTATTGTTTATTGATTGGCTCGCTGTAATTTTTATGCAGAGTCGAATTTAGACGAAGATCAAGACATATTTAGGTATTTATTATATAACAAATCTGGACTATACGGTTTTAAAACAGCAATAAAACATTTCATGACACATAATATGTCAACAGTTACAACTGTCACCTGTCACACTGTTCAAATCATATATTCTGTGCTTGAACTGTCTATTGCGCAGCTGCCGTTACCATAGATGTGTCTATTTTTTTATATTTTAATTTTTGAATGTCAAAATTGAAAACATTTTCGCTTTGTGTTAATAATTAATGCAAATACATGATATAAGCTTTTAATTTTCATCGTAATTACGTTTTAAAAATGGCAATCATTACTTATTCAAATGTAGAGACAAATTACGAACTCAGTTATGCCTTGCATTCTGAAATAATAGCGAACAATTGTTTTGAGTTGCAAATTTCATAAATAAAAAAAAAATTAACAATAGTTGGCGGTGACCCTGAACCGTTTTTGCTCCAGTCCCAGACAAGAACGTGACGTCACGCCTCAGTAACGTGTTTGTTACTTACCTAAGCTACTAAAACTAGTGTTGACCTTGTAAACATTGCCAAAAAAATAAATACTAATCTTTGTATCGACTCAGCCGTGCGCATACAAAAACAATACGAAAGTCTGGTGTAAACTTTTTTATTTAATTGGCCATTTATTTTAACAACTAGATAACTAACTTTCAAAGGATAAGTTAAACATACTATTTTTCTAATGTGGATAGTGTAGGTGAATATTTCCAGCACTTAGATCCTATTTGGACAAACAACTACAGTTTCATGAAGATGTTGCTTTCTTTGCTATACATTTCTTTGAGTCATTCTATTTCTTTCCGAATTATAGCAGTGGCTAGGTCATCTGTAACGACTGGAGCAGACAAGGAACGTCAAGGAGTAAGCATGTGAAATACAAGAAATAAATCGAAGGAAGCAAGGAGCTGGAAAGATGTAGCAATAAGTGAGGGCCTAATTTCACAGCCTAATAATAATAAACAACCCTCTATAATTAACTATGAAATTCTGAATAGTTGTTTTAATATCTAATTAATCATTGTTACGTACCACTCATATATTGATGAAGACCATTATTGGAAGTAACAACGTAAATACCATTAAATTCTTTTTATTCGCCCACCGATTACCCAATAACAAACATAATGTAAAAATCTCATAATATCGATAAATCGTTTTACGTACGGTTAACGGTCCTCGTGTATGTGTGTGTACACGCGCTAAAACCATTACTATTAAATATTTAAGTGCCATAGTTCATATGTCAAATCATAGTTAATGGTCATATATACATTTTATATCGGGAGCTGGACTTAAACCAGTTAGGATAATTAATAAATTGAAACTCTCTTGGATACGTAAGATCTTTGATCGTCCTGGTATGGCAACAAAAAAGTAGACTCCTTTTAAGGTAGGGTCATACAGATGCCATAGGCATGTCATTAAAATGTTTCCAAACAAACACAGAACACCTTCACGGCAGAGGGAGTGTTAGTATGACAGTCTGAAGATCCAACGTGCCTCGTTTCGGCTCGAATCATGTTTCTGATGTTTGGTAGACTCTCTTTTTCGCCCTCATACCTTGGAAATCGACTTAACTAAGGGTGCGTATTCACCAAAAAAGCGAGCACGAGCGAGCACTCTGCATCAATAATTTTCTGGTGAGTACGGGCTAGCGAGCGAGCGAACGTTTGCTTGTTCGCGTTCGAAAAAGATCGAGAGAAAGGCGGTACATCAAAGAAAATACTTGTTGGTGCTGGTTCAGTGTGGACGGGATTTTAATCTTCAAAAGCGCTCGCACATCGATCGCTTGCGCTTTGCTGAATGCAACTTTTCCGGGCCACCACGTGGAAAATTGTTATTTTAAATTAAATACTAATTTAGTTATTTGTAGGTATTTTTAGTGACCCAAATTTAAAATGGAATGGTCTAATGATAATGTGTTGCAATTGATAAACGGCTATTTTGTTGAAAACGCACCTTAAAATGTTGAATATGAATATGTGTGAGCCACAGTAGACACTTGCGAGACGCAGTTTAGGGCCGAACCTCTAACCCTAAGCCAGTGTCACACATGCGGCAGTACGATATTGCGAATATTCCTACACTAGTGAATCTAGCCGAAAGGAGTTCCGCCTTTTCATCGAAACATGAGGACATTGTGAAACTCGATAAAAAAATGGGAAACGGGACGAGAAGAGTGCGACCTTGGCTTAAAGCTGCAGGGACTAGGACTAAATCTGTCTCATGTGGCAAAGATTGAATAATAAGTTCAAAATTCTCCACAGCTTTCTCTTCAAAAAATTGAATAATTACCTGGTGTTAATTTGAAATGTTTCTTAATTTTTTAGACTTTTGATTTATACGTTAAATAAATTTGCTCCTAGTGTTAATCAAACTATGTAGATGTAATTTTTTACTCATGAAAAAATATATTAATCTTGTAATGGCTGTAATTACAATGATTTGAATATTTATTCGTACAATTCATCAATTTCATTAAATAATAGCGTGACGACTAATCAATATTTAGGTAATTTTTGTTTGAAGTCAAACAAGAGTGTTAAGGTGTGTTTTTGACAATTATTTTAATAAATGGATAATTTTTCGTAATTGTATAGAGGCGTTTACGAGAAATCTGGCGATTCTTTATGTGGGTAAAGATTTCTCAAACACATTTTATTTGATATTTTCCCGAAAATTCTTTTGAAATTATTGATTTATTATACCTATATAAATTAATTATCGACTATTATATTTTATTACAAAATCTATATTTAAATAAAATACAGATCGATTTCACCTTTTTTCACTAACGTGTTAAATTCACATAAATATCTAAAAACCAAATCTGACAATAATAATATAGATTTATTTTAAAACAAATTTTTTTTCACCCTCTCGTGCAACATCTTCATCCACTTTATGACGGTTTGATTATATTTTAAGATTATAATTTATGATAATTAAAGCCGAAGTCAAATTTAGACAATTACTATGATTATCGGATGGGTTGGCGCGCAACCTTCATTTTCACTTCTAAACCGACAAGTTCAAGCGATGTTGCTAAGCGTAGGTGCGAATTTGTCTTTATACTAAAAATCACAGTGAAATCAAACTAATAATTATGTCTAAAAACCTAACCTCTTTAACTTTACTGACCCATATCTCACTAGTTATCAATTATATAGTATTTTCTGTCACTGTAAGTGAGCTTGTTTGCTCAAAACTCTGAGGATTTCCTCTATCTGCCCTGTCTACATCCATATCAACAATTGTTTTTTTAAATCCATATTATCTTCAATATAAATCTGCTCATAATTAGCTACCTAGAAACACCAAAGAGTTGTCCCCTGGGTTAAAAGATTCAACACTAGATCCCTTATCAAGGCATTAAGAGTTCATTCCACAATTTACACCGACTACAGACTCATTACTCTTGCGCCATACATTCTAACAAAACATCGCTACGTTCAATAACAACAGCTTGTTCATTTACAATCATAACCCTACTACTGGTCAGTCTAAATTATCTCCTATATCAACACCAATCCGCCAAGAACTCTTTTAAATTATCCCACTCATAGCCCCACTTTATTTTTTCTAGTGAGAATGTCGGAGAGATGGTTTAGAAGACAAACAGCCTGATTTATGAATTGATCTTCTACGTGGTTGAAGAAGAGGTGATAGATCTGGTTAGAAGATGTTCGTGGAAGTCTGAAAGAAGATCCTGATAATTGTAATACGTTCTGGGAATGCTACAAGGTACGAAGAGGAGCTAACCTCGTCAAGGCAAATTGACGGAGCTCATCCCACAAACAAACTCACCTTCCACCATACATTCTAAAGAAACTTGTATAAAAGCAATAAAACCAGATTTTGCAGCAGCTTATTATACATTTACGTTCATAACCGCCCTACCAGTCTGTCTAAATGAGCTCCTATCTCAATAACAATCCGCCAAGAACTCCTTATCCTACTCTAACCACCACTTTATTTTACGTAGGTGGAATGTTGAACAGATACTATAAAAGGCAAATGGATTGATATAGAAAGAGTCAATTGCATGCCTGATCTGGTTAGAAGATCCGTGTGCGGCTGAGAGTCTGGGAGAAGAACCTGTCAATTGTAGTAGGTGTTCATAGTACTGAACCAGTTAAACCAAACTGGTTCAAATAGTTAAGCGAGCTTAATGTTACATGTATTTCATTGATAGAACAAGCAACAATTTAAATAATTAGAATCAACAACTATTTCATGACGGGCACCTCATCAAATCTAACCAACCTTTCATGCATGCATACGGCCAAATGTATAAAATATTCAAAATACAGATTTGACATTATTCAATATGTCTTTTGGAAATCTATGGAATCCATACGAACTGAACAGTACAATAAAAAAAATCTCTGATTTAACTGACGAATATATTTAAGTTTATTCACATATATCGGATTTTATAGTAATTAATGATGAGTCTGACAACGATGTATTAGTTTTCACCGGACTGGAACTCACATATTTGTGACGTAATACGTAATTGATGACTGGATCTCCTTGCGAACTAAATTAGAAACACCTTGGCGTCTACTGATGGACTTTCGTAATAATGTGAGATATAAGACGATAGGAAAAATCTACAGAACGATTAGAAATTACTTCATTAAAAAGTTTCCGCAGTTAATCGATTAAATATAATTGGTTTATTAATTTATTCAAGAAAAAATTGCATAATTAGTTGCTACAAATTGTATAACGAGTAGAATCAAAGTAGCCAGGAGTATTTTTTTAAATTCTAGTTCATAGTTCTTTATAGGTACAGTTTCCACTTTATCTTAGGCCCGATATGTTATAATACAATGTCATGTTTGGACAAAAATCATCATAATTAACAATAAAATATATACAATTCATTAATTTAGATTGATTACGGACTATTACAAAACTTTGCATAAAAAAAATTTTAAGTAAGTTATTTTTTAGCCAATACAGTAAAATATTAAAGTTTATTTCCTACATATAAAAGCGCTTGGGTATGTATTTTTTAAAGTATTTCAACTGCTATGAAATAATTACTTTAAAATGAATCTATGAGTAATATTTAGAACTTCTTTTTGTCGTTCTGATATAAAATAAATCGAACAAATACACCTTGTTCAACATTTCATTGACGTGTATTTTATTATATGGAGAAAAAATTGTTTAATGTGGATAATAAATATTTTACGGCTGGCTCTCTAATGCTGCGTTACGGAATTGTAATGACATTATTACAAATAGTCTTTTGATTTTATTGCCATTTATAAATGATGTTATTAGAAGGATCGTACTGGAAAATTGTAGAAAGACAGTCAAGTATGTTTGAGGAAGAAAAAATGAAATTGGGTGGCGAAAATTTCTACTGTCTTAAAAAAGCAAGTAACTAAGATTCAAGTTTTTTGATATATTTTCCTAAAAAATGTGAGATAGCATAAATTTTATTGGTCATTATCATTAAGGAATTATCCTGTCGCTTCATCATCTCATCTAGGGAACAGGTGATGCCCCAAGTAATTCTGGAGAAATCATCTAGACAAGGAACTTTCAACCAGGCTATTGAAACTGAGTAAGAGACATTTGATGGCAGTTACCAACCTGGTGACTGTACATTGCACCCTGAGGAAACATCTGCTCAAATTGGACAAAGTTAGTGAACCTATGTGCAGGAAATGTGAACTCTATGATGATACATCTTCTCACATACTCTGCTTCTGCGAGAACTTACATGGACTCAGACGGAAGCACTCTGGAGAGGAAATAATACAAAAATTACAACTACTGAAAATCCCTCCAGTCAAACTAGTGGCCTACATAGAGGACACAAAGCTGCTGGAATGGAAGTAGATAACATGGGAAATGGTATAAAGATTTAGTTCAAGTGCTGGGCTGTTGACCACAACCCAATCGAATGAATGCATGAATATCCTGTCGATTACCCAATCTCCTTGAATACTGCTCACTTAGGTACTCTCTGTAAGATGGGTACAACGGAAATGACAGGATTACTCACCGGTTACTGTGCCCCAAAGAAGCATATGCATAAATAGGGAGAAACCTATCTGTCAGCTGTGCACTGTCTCATTGGAGATATAGACTCCTAGGATTCAAGTACAGATGTAGGACCAATCGACTCCATTATAATCCAATTTTAAACAGAAGCATAACAGTTAGAGCAAAACTGTCACTTCATGAAGAAGGGGGAGCGGTGAGACCGGCCCTGAAGCATGTGAAGAATTTTATCTAAATTTAGGTTTTTCTACATTTTTATAGATAAGATGCGAAAAAAATGATCTTTCATCCCAATAGATAAGAAGATTACTTCATTCTTTTAAATTGATTAATTGATAAGAAACAATAGCGTTGTATTTAAATATAATACAAGTAGTGGAAATAGTACAGTTCTTGTGCGTTTCACTGTACACTTAGTCGAATATTATGAATGGGATCAGTTTAAGAAACACAATATACTGGATCCGACCCATGTATTAATGTTATAATAACATAATTACGTTCATTTCAAATTGAACGTAATTAATAAAACTTTAATGTATATCCTGGATATATTGCAGTCAAAGAACGCGGGGAGAATATGTAATCGAGATATTTTTTTTTACAATAATGAGCTGCCAATTTATTGGTTAATATATTGATACGATTCATCCACCAGAATTAGTTTGATTCAAATACGTTGAAATAAAAGATTTTTGAATATTTTATTGTATTTTAGTAACAAAACGTATAAAATATGAAGGGTTTGTAGGTACGTTTTTATGTTAGTGAAATTTAAAGTTATGAATGATTCGGTGTGTTGTGTTTAATGCAATTGTGCGTTGTTGGAAGTAATATAATCTGACATTGTGTTCTTTGACATTTTATGTGTTTTTGAGCACAATCGTTTGTTTTTGTGTATAATTGTGTGTTAAAGGAAGAAACATTCTTTCACTGAATGACTTTGGATGTTTTTGTTATTTTAAGTGATTTTGTTGGTTATAGAATGTTCTTTTGTTTGTTTTTAGGGAAATTGAGACATTTTGAATGTTGTGAGTCTTTGTGTGCAATCGATTCTTTAGGAGTAATGAATGTTTTCATGTTAGTATTATTGCTAGTTCTTTTGTACTATTGTTGGCAATTCTGCTTTATCAATTGTAGGTAATATATCGGTAGTTTATGTATGTTTTTGAGTGAAATTGTGATTTTTTGTATGTAATTCAGTATATTTGTGAGTAATTCATCAAATAATTTTGGATCCCATCAAAAATTGAGGATTTTCAACACCTATGGAACCTGCAAATAATCCACACTTCCACATATTCAAAGATCCAAATAGAAAACTAGAAAGACAAAGCATTTTTGAAAAACAGATTTTGATGTGTATGGTGTCATTGAAAAGTGTGATGCCTTTTGGTCAATATAATAAGAATTCCGTTTAAGCTAATTTCAATAAATCATAAGAACGTTGAATCATTACATAAATAGAAGTAGGAAGGTCGCACGTACGATGTCAAGTTCAAAGCGTGAAATAAACCATAAATAGTATTATTTATATTTACTTAGGATGAACTCGACTTGTCGTATAAATATGCAAACGATAGTGTTTTAAGGGGACTCTTAATATTATGTTAGAATAAGAATATCACGATTCACAAGTAACCAGTAGTATAATGTATGGTAATAGTTTAAGTAATAAATAGAACGTATCCCAGTGCTACAGGTAGTTGTTTTATTCCCGTAAGATGACCCTCCAAGGGACCTGCAACACCACCTAGTCAGAGGCCCTTCCACACCTATAATACAAAAGTATCAAAGGATAATAACATCCATTACAAAAGGTCTTGAGATTCCTCGAGAATTTCTTATCATGATAATAAGAAACACAATTTTATAGCACAGATTTTTTTTAAATGAAACCAAATTTATTCGAATATTTAGTGAAACAAAGACAATACTTTTTTATTCTTTATAATTCAGAATGTGCGTAAGTACTTGAAATTAAGGTAAAATTCAAGGTTAACAGTTTTTTCGTGAGGTCGCTGTTCCTGTTTAAATTGTTATAAATACAATCTTTATTGTTTTATTATACCGAAAGATTACATCATTTGTCTATTAATTAAAATTTAAATTTGTACCTTACTAACGAAATTTGTGTGAGAAACACCAGAAAGAAACTTAACGTTCGTTTTCATCACAACTTTTAGCTTGATTTTCAGTTTTTAATGTAATTGTCAGCCCTTCTGTGAATGATAAATTAAACAACTATGAGAATTGCTGTTATTTCTCTGAGATCAGATTTTTGAAGCTCCAAGTGCCTTTTCGAAGAACAAGCTCTTTCTTTTGCGAGACCAACAGCAATCTTATTCCATGCAGTTCCTTCATACCCTGGCAACCATAACAAATTTAGTTATTGTTATGTCTAGCCAGTTGCGTTAGGGATGATTGCATAGACTTTTTAACCTGATAAGGACTACTAGTCTCATCACACAAAGTGAACAACCAAAAGTACAAAAAGCCTAAAGGCTGAACTGCGGAGGACTCGAATCCTCTAGCTGGTGGTGCCGAACCAATTAATGGACTTGTAAGGATTTACTGCTCAGACTTCAGACTACAGTCAAAAATTGTTACACCGAAACAAAAAGTGGACTGAAGCACAAGGTATACTTAGTACTCAGAAAGGGAAAAATGAGGACTACTATCACCAAGAAGGTTAATTTATCAGTTACCGACCTAAGGGAGTATCTGTCCAACAACTTTCTCAAAAATTAAGTTAACCCAAATTTGCTCAGTTCAACTCTTGTGCAATTTTAAGTAAAAAAAAAAAATCTTAAACATTGTTTAAGGCCGTTATTACTACTAATGAATTTTAATGTTTCAAACAGAGTTTTCTACAGTCACTGAACCGAAGTAGTTGTCGCATTAGTATATATATATTACGTAGTTTGGTTCGATTGACTGGATCCATTTATATGAAATTTATGGATAATGAAGTGGTTTCCACTTTTGAAATGGCAATAAGATAAATTTCGAATTTTATCTCGACACGATTGCATCGCCGCCTATATCTGCCTACTTTTAGGTGGCGGCTTTTACTGTTAAGGCTGATTGGCACGTGTAATTGCTATGGCATTTCAAACTTTTAGAAATCCGAATAACTCGAGACATAAATTTCAGTAACGAGTATAATTATAATGTTTAATATACATATATTCTATTCAATTTACATACCAATCGATACATAAGTTGTAATCAAAAAGAAAGTTTTTATCTATAATGAATACATTTTAATACAAAATTTTCATTTCTAGAAAGAAAATTGTTCAATCAAACACTCATAAACGATCAACGAGTACCCCGTCTACTGTCATTAGGCAGATGGCAGTAGCAGATGTTTTCTTCTGGAATCATAACCCAAAAGATCTATTGTGCCCCCTTACTTATACTTAGTTCATGACCTATTTCCCGGAGGAATTTTAGGATATCTGCAGGCTTTAACTTTGGTAAACGTCCCTCTTCTATCCAATAATTTAGGTGCTGTGCTCTAGTATTCTGAATTGCTGTGCAATTCGCAAGTATGTGGATGGGGGTTTCTTCTTCCATGCCACAGAATCTACATTCTTCTTCCTCTACTATTTTGAGCTTTTTCAGGTGCCCGTTCAGGCGGCAATGTCCCATTAGGATCCCTGTTAAAACTCTTAGTGCTGTTTTACTTTGTTTAACTTATGCATTCATTTGATCTTCTTAACGGGTTGTAGTCAGCCATCAGAATCTTTGATTGTCTAAGCCCTACTAGATCTTTCCAATGGTTAGATCTTCTCTTCTCTTGGCTTTGCCAATTTCTTCCAATATTACATTGGGGCTGATATCGCAAAAGGGTTCCAGCCCCCAAAAGCTTCTTTCAGTCCCCATCTTTGCAAGTCCATCAACTACACTTACAATTGAATGGCATCGACCTTTAATCATCGATTTTACATAGTTAACAGATATCTTCGACATTATCTTTCCATAGGGGGTATTATTAGTTTGGCGTCACTGATTTATAATAGTCATAGTATATCAGAATTTCAAAATTCAACTGAAAAAATGAAAAATATACAACAATGACAAGTCGATTCTTTGGAAATTTGAACTATTTGACTTGATGAAACTTTGTTCCATAGCTAACATTTTTTTGTCTTACTTTTGGTAATACAAAACTTAGATTCTTCATAATGTATACCTAAGAAATATCATATAAACCATACAAACCCAGCAAATACAGTGGAATGTCAAATGATGTTTGCAAAAGAGTGACGTCACGTGCTTCTGATCGGTGTTTGAGTTAAGATGAGGGATTGTTATTTTTTGTATTTATATTGTCATTTATATAATCATGTTGTGAAAAAATTGGTGATAAATTATTACTTATCTCGTAGCTTCTACGGTTTGCAAAATTGAAATTCTGGTACTATTTAAACTGATCTGTCTGTATAGGATACAGAGATTCTTAGTGACTGTCATCATGCCTATTGTGAACCCGTTTCGAATTGTAAAGTTATTTTAAAAAATCGACTTTCGAACCCTCAAGGTGGACGTCGACAGGATGTATGAGTTATTTGCAATTCAATAGCCAATCAATGGTTTACTCTTTTTATTTTTGCAGTTTTCTTTACAAATGGAAAAAATGTTCGTTGAAAGAAAGTGAAATTCAAATTTCAGATTCATTACATCACTTGGCCTTAAAGACCGTTTGTTTGAAAATTCATGAAGGTTTTTTTATAATAGCATTTCCATATCCAATCTTCGACAAACTTCCGGTACCAGTAAATGGTGACATAAATATTATAATTACCTTGCTAATGGCGTTTAGCTAGCACCTGAATTTAGTACGACCGCAATTATTGGTTCATGTTAATTGGTACCACTCAGTATTTACCATAATTATGGCAAGGCTGCAGATGATTGTCATTTTTCTAGTTAATTGGATGTTAAATTGTTGTATTGCTTTAGAGGATGAAATTTATCATCGTTTGTAGGAGTCAAGTTTTTAGATTTAGAATTTAGAAAACCACAAAAATTTAATTATAGAAAATGAAAGTCTCTTTTACGGTTTTGTAGGCTATTCACTTTTCTGTAAGCCTTTTTGTTAGTGTTAATTTTTCAAAACCGGTAAAAGATTTTAAAAAAATGTTCTCCCTATTTGTTTGTGTCACAACAAAGCAAAGGCAAAACTACATGTAGTCCAGTAAATAAAGGCACCATCCTGTTCATCTCATTATTGTCGGACTTTTTTCTTGCAACTTGTAGGTATTCATGTGTAGATTACTCTCTGAAAATATGTCCTCCGCGGGATTTGCGGAAGGGGCTGGAAAATGGCCCATGATCCCGAAAATTCAGTTTTTGGCCGATATCTCCCGAAATATGCTACTTAGAGAAGTGGGGTTCTGCTAGAAATTAAGTACAGTTCATTACCTACAAAAATGGTCCCCATCATTTTTGTCCCTGGATCAATATTTCTTGCAAAAAAAGGCTTGCAAACATTTTCCGGAAAACTAAAAAACTTAGCCAAAAATTTTAAAAACCATCGAAAAGAGGACATTTTCAGCTTTCCAATGGTGTGCATTACAGACCGATATTGCCAATCATTGTTTATCATTTGCGGTAGACCCGAGAATTTTCAGAAAACTCCGGAAATCAAAAAAAAATCGTTCCAAGAAAAACATGTTGTTTATAAAAATACACAAAAATTATTTATTCATTCTTTCGGAATACATTCACCACCTATCGAAGTCCCATTATCCAAAAGGTTTCGGTAAAACTACGCTTTCTTTAAAAAATATGAACGGATTGATAAGGGCGGTCAAATATTCAGGAAAAATAAAGTTTGGCCAGTTTTTTCAATATTCCTGGAAAATAAAAAAAACGAAAAAGTTACACAATGCTATAGGTACAGTTCCCTCCTTTCATATGCACTTTGAATCATGAAAAAAGATTCATTTTTACTCAAGTTATGGGCCAATTTGCCCGCCCTTCCATGCCTACATTCACGGAGCGTGCTCCCGGAGACGCCGCGCAGCAGCTCGAAATCCAAGGTACGCTTGGACCCGTTTATCTCGAAAACGGTTAAACTTTTGACAAAAATGATAACGATCATTTTTGTAGATAATAAACTGCTCTCCATTCCTAGCAGAACCCCACTTCTCTAAGTGTCATATTTCCGGAGATATCGGCGGAAAACTCAATTTTTGGGATTATTGGCCATTTTTCAGCCCCTTCCGCAAACTTCGCGGAGGACATATTTTCAGAGAGTAATCTACCCGTGAATACCTACAAGTTGCAAAAAAAAAGTCCGACAATAATGAGATGAACAGGTTGGGGGGTTCTCGGTCTTTATTTACTGGACTAATGAATCTAACTTTGAATTGCTCCCACATCCCACCGTATTCGCCAGATTTGGCTCCCAGCGACTACTGGCTGTTCGCAGACCTAAAAAATGCTCGCTGGTAAGAAATTTCGCAGGAATAAAGAGGTTATCGCTGACACTGATGCCTATTTTGAGGCAAAAGGTAAATAGTTCTACAAAAGTGGTATTGAAATGTTAGAGCGGCGCTGGAATGATTGCGTTGTTCTTGATGGAAATTACGTTGATGATTAAAACTGATTTTGAACCAAAAAAAACGTGTTTTATTTGATAGATCCGGGACTTTTCAGCCATTGTGTTATCATATATATCAGGCAACATCAATAAAATTATTAAGGAAAAGTATAAGCGATACAGACTGTTTCAATCACTTTAATGATGACTAAATAAATATGAAAAAAAAATCAATAAATTATCAACTTCTGATATCATAAGTCAAGAATTTCCCATTATTAAAAAATAAAATAAATAACATGACATGTGTAAAGTAAATGATTTTTTCAAATCTCTAGGTTATAATAATAACAACCATTCTTTATTTATATAAAAACAAGTCACTTTCCTTCGAACAACAATTTATTACCGCTTATTAAACATTTTATTGAAATCAGATAAAAACCGATTTATTCCCTTAAATCAATTACTATTACGAAAAGTAGCAAGTCGATAAAGAAACTATAAATAATATATGTATCAATAAAATCAACTTTACGTACATATCGGACCCCCTACAACGATCATTGGTTCTAGTAACTCAACATCGGATATACTAATTGAACGCCATGTGAATTTCGAACTACTTGTATAATACATAATATTCGTAAATCAAACTTGTCCTCTAATTAAATAAAAACCGATTCAACTGCGTTCTACACCGAACAGATAAAATGCGAATCGTGATTCTGTGTCCACAAGGATTCAACTAAATACGAGGTTTCTAAGATTGGATTTTTGGCAGATAGCTCGGATATTGGTCGCCAGCTACACTTCTTGGCATTCCTTTACCAATCTTGATGAAAGAAAGCATAAATGTAAGCCTGAGGTAAAAAGTTTTTCTTTACGATTGCCAGCACTTGTTCCAAGTAGGTTAGGTTAGGTTTATGGTGAGTGGGTCTATAAGACCCTCCACTGCGACTCGCAAGAGTCTATTGTGGCTCACACCTATTCAGATTTCACCAAACTTTCATCATCTTCCAGACAAAGACGGCAGGTCGGATCTTCCGACAGTCCAAGTTTTAGCATATGATGATTCAGATGACAGTGGCCTGTTAAAAGGCCTGTTAGACAGCGTAGGACATGCCTGCTATAGTCTAACATTTGTTTGGAGACATTCTTCGAAGGATGTATGAAAGCCTTTGAATGAACCAATCCTGGTAAATTATGCCAGAAATCTAATGCTCTTCTTGCCGTCCGGGTATTCAGTGTTTGTTTGGCAAAACTTATTGCGATGCTAATTGTAGTTTCTGGTCCGATAGAAACACGTGCGGCACCCTCCCTTGCAAGAGAGTCTGCCTTCTCGTTTCCTTCCATGCCAGATTGGCCAGGGATCCAAACCAGCAATACTTAATTGAGTTCCAAGTAAGTTTCGGGTCTAAAATCATTCTTCCTTAGGTTGCTGGATGTGGGTCTCTTGAAGAATCAGAGATCGTACGCCACCTGACTTCCTTCTTCGAGTAAAGTTACAATGGTTGATTTGGAGTCTTTCTTTCTTTTATCTATATACTGACCAGCCTGAAGGCTATTTGCATTCTCTCTACCACCTGCGTACCTAAGTGTTTCAGGTCCACTTCTTTTTAGAGTGATAAGCAGGTTTTTTACCAGTAGATTTCGGAGCAATGGAGAGGGGAGACACTCTGGTAATGTTTCTTCCACTTTTTTTTAGATTAAGGTGTCTTATACTTTTGGCAGCTGGGTAAAAGTGATTCGACAATTTTATATGATGAGTTAATGGTCAAGAAATATGACGGTTCCTAACCATCAATGTTGTGTTCGATATTATAACCTACCATTAACCACGACTGCGTCTTACATTCTGCCATCCTTGAGTATGATTAGGTTCAGAATATTGTTTATTTTTATTTAAAAATTTAAATTAACTTAGGTAATGGATTTTTTCGTCTACTTCGCATTTTTGAGCTGTATTAAACCATTACAAAATCATTCATTAGTGAGTACCTTCTGGCATTTTACTTACATTATATTATCCTGCAAATTTATGATTAGTGTTCAATAATTGATAAAAACAAAGAGTAATGACGGTAGGGCTTGAACTGACGACCCTTACTGCAGAAGGCAAGTACGAAATGGCAAGTTCTGATATACTCTCGCTCATATAACCTCAAAATTTGTTTACAAATACCTAATGCTAATGATGGTTCATCGCTTTTGTAGTTTGGACCGAGGTACTAAGAAAAATAGTATACACTACGAGGGCATCATGGCGCAAAGTGCAGGAATCTCAAGTTTCTGCCTTAGTAGTGTAATATATATAGTTTGTATATCACGTAAATATTATTGAGTGGGTTTTGTTTCTAATGATTAATATTCAACTTACTATTATGTATAACGCCGTAAAAGGATCTTACCTGCAACAAAGAAAAATAAAGAATTAATTATAACCAGTCGTTGTGTTTGACTTGAGGTATATGTCAATCTTTATACGTCCTCCTACATCGACATAACGCACATTTATCAATAAAACGAATACCACCGTGATGGATTTACTTTGTTTTGTACGCATTTGCATATAAAACTGATATTTATAGGGTGGTAGGTGATATTCCTAATAAAATAATTGATCTCGCCATTTATGCTAGTTTTCTAGAGATGAGCTAACACAATCTCCAGATGTGCAAGGACTGTTTGGGCCAGCAGCAACACCAATCAGAGAGATGAGCATATTTACAACAAGGTAAGCCAAGGAGTGTTTGGTTCCTGGACCGTACACTCCTATCTCAGTTCCTTCTATTGCTTTTGAGCCGTCTGTGTACCATTGAATGGCATTCTCACCAAGTCTGGTAATGGTATTTGGATCCCATTCCTTCTTGTTGTATAATTCCATGAAAAGTTATACCATCTTATGGCATGTCCCAGGTTTTCTAATTTCTAAGAAGTAAGGAGGTGTTTTTTTCCCATAACGGTATTATTATATTGAAGTTGGAATTTGGCTATCTAAAAGAAAACGTGACCCATATACAGAGGAAAGGAAGGGCTAGACGCCATCTTGACCTTGTGCATCAGCTTAAGGACTTGAACGGAGCATTAATCGGTGCTTTTGAATGACATTGAGAAATTCACAGGGAAAATACATCGACATAGAGTAAAAAAGAGTGCGACTTCTAGTAGAAACTCATTTTTTCCGAAAGTAAACCAAATCGGCAATGAATCCTTGTGTAGCTTACAACAAAAAGTTAAAAGCTTGTTTTCTCTTGAAACTGTTCACGATTGGACGACATTTAGACAAGTTTTTTTGATTGATTCTCACTATTCTTACTTAAACGATTTATGTCCAGTGACGGCATTGTAAACACTTTTCCCAAATTGTTCTGCTAAAATTAAAGCCTAATATTCATTATATTTGAAGTAATAGATAACAATTTCCATAAAATAAACTCGAATAGACCAGACATTTATCTTAAACACGTCTATTATTTAGACTATATATAATTCCAATCGAAAGTCAACAACATCCATCCCGATGAATTAATAGCCAACTATACTAGATGTTCCAAATGAATCCATACCTATATATCCTATTAGTTCTACACGTAAAATACCGAAAATTAATCAATCCAAATTAAAATACATCGTTGTGTTTCCGAGGTACATATTAAACATAAATTAAATCCAATATGGCTGATTTCACTCAATTATTAATGTTTGTTATGCTTATTCGTTCAATATACATAAATCGACGGAATAGCCGTAATGAACGTATTCTTTATGCGGTGCGTTTTTCTGAAAGACACGTCCCAACTCATCAGATATGAATAAGCTAGATGCAAAATGTACGAAAGTCTTCAAGTAAGAGACCACAAAATTTAAAACAAATTAGGTTAGGTTCTATGTGAGTGGGGTCTATTGTGGCTCACACCTAGGGATTACAATTCACCCCACAAGCCTGTGCTTCTGACGAAGTCCATGGTTGTATTTGGTGATACTTTTTTGAAGTCGTTCGGCTCTAAGGTACTAAAACCAAATATGTTATACCTTACCCTGCCCAAAGCTGGGCATGTGCTCTGAACCAGACTCATCTTCTTTATGTGGTAATTTAGTCGAGCAGTCCCGACATTCCAAGATCTGCTTATTTTTTGTACTCGAAGGGTTGTATATGAACGTCTTCGCGTGAGAGAGCCCCGGTATGTCTGCCCAGTACGTGAAGGTTTTCCTCTCCGCCCAGGTAGCTATGGCGGATCTAGCAGTGCTTTTTACAATGCCAAAAAATGGTTCAGGTCCGATAAATAGAGACTCTGTTCCCTTTTGTGTCGGCCTTCTCGTTGCCCTCCACTCCTCGATGTCCCGGCACCCAGGTCAAAATGACTCTGTTTTCCCTGCCTAGTATTTCAAGGGATTGTAGACATGAATAAGCTAGATACAGATAATGTACAAAAGAATCTACAGAATTTAAAAGAAATTATTAAAATAGTGAAATATATAAAGAGATATCCTGTATATCTTTAGGAATAATCAATTGTAGAAACCTTTTTTTTTTTCAGATTAGCATCCATTTATCTGCCACATTAATTAGATCCGAGTCGTGAACAAGTTTTTCATCAGTGAATCGCATACACGTACTTAAAGTATACACTGTACAACTGAAATTACTAACTCCCGTCTTCAAATCAATTGCCAATGATTTAATTAAAGCACCGATTAAAATACTGGTATATCGATGAGGAAGATACACCACTTACTCGCAAAGTAAAATCACCAAAGGAATAAATTATGTCGATAATAATATGTAAATTGTTCATCGCGAATTATTTACAAGACGATGCACAGATTACTTCTCCTAAATCAGCGCTGTGATTGCAATTAGTTCTACAACCATCACATATTAGTTACCTTATCAACTTTGTACAGGACCGTAACCAGCCAATTAATTCAAAAATTAAGAAAAAAACAGTTCCTCTCTGGCGGTAGCAAGCCAACAACAGACTACGAAAACACAAAGACTAGCCGGTACTTGCTTCACAGGGGCATGAGATGGAATCATCTGAAAGAAACAGAAATTTTGCGACATGCTACAGGATGGTATGAATAAATTCTATACAGAAGACAGTGACATGAAGAAATAGGATCCCAACACCATTACCAGACTTAGAAATATTGCCAGTTAATGGTATACAGATGGTTCTGGAACTATCAAGCAATAGAAGGGACTGGGATAGGAGTGTACGGTCTGAAAGATTGAAAAAGACCCCAAGAATCGGCTACAGTGCATTGCTAGATGCCACGATTTTAACGTTATTTTTTGGTAGAAAGTAAAATTAAATTATGTCCTGTTGAAGGACGATCCTGTAAAAATAAAAATGCAACTATTGGTTAACTGGAATTTGCGATACATCTTCATACGGATAGTGTGCCACTGTAGTGATAATTTCTTGAACATTTCTAATTAATTATACATTAGTTTATAAATTTGTCTTTAAACGTCAAACCTATATTATTGGTTGATTATTAAAAAAAAACATTCATCCCATTCAACCCTACTCGAATTCTATCATCTAAAAGACAATAAATATTAAAAATGTTTATCTTTTAAATAAAATGCCACAACGCACCAACAACTGCGGTCGTAGCGATACCACTCGTCCTTTCCGTATGTAAACAAACAAAAACAAACAACTTGGAACACTCCACTACCCCAATTTCAGAAGTTACACTCAAGCATAACCGCCGAAAATAACAATGCCACTGCACAGCATCAAATAGAAGGCACGCGCTTTCAACTTATTATGTAATAATCAACTCCAGCCTTTGCCTTAACCCGCTAAATAAATGTTTTACAGCCCTTTAACTGCGGCGTTGCCGAGTTTTTGTGTGTTTACGATATTTTAAAGAATTCAAATAATAAATACTTTTACAAAAAGTTTCCGTTGGCTCCAACTTTACGATATCTATACTCCTTTGTTCTTATTTCGCCTCAAGTTTTCAGTTTCCTATTGGTATTCCAATTCACTGGCACTATTATGTATTCCAGAAGTTTCAGTTTATTATCTATACCCTTTCCTCTGCAAAACATTGAATTTTCCATGTTCCTTCTTTCAAATTCCCATTGAAATCAAAAATTCTGCTATTAGTATTTGGTACATCAAATCCATTATTACTATCTTCTGCAAACATTAGCAACCCTTTTCGTAAAACTTCTTTGGTTGGTTCAGGAGAAACGGTGGAGCTTTACCATCACGTGACCCAATCTACGATTTATGCAACACATATTTTCTACATACTATCTTCTTCTATCGATATAAATCAAACATAATAATGTACGATCGATTGTCTTCTTCACAAGACCAACTACAAGACATACGTAATAGTTTCTTTAAATTTGCCGTAGTAATCGTAAAAACAGACAACGATATAATTGACGTAACGCGTATAACTGATCGTACTAAAAGTTGAGTTTGACACTACCGCATTTGAGGTTATGCGAATTTAGTTTATTGTCTTGTTTTTAGCGAATTTTTGGATTGAAAGTGTATTTATTGTTAAAATCAGTTCTTGTAAGAACTAATTTTACTTTTTATTCCATTTGACATTGGTAAGTACGAATATAATTTAACTTTTGACATTTCATAACACCTAAAATGCCGTGAGACGGGAATATTACAATAAACCAGCATGGTTAATATTAATTAGTTTTAATAAATATGTCGATGTTAACCATATAAATAAAATAAATACAATTAAAAAAGTTCAATTTCTTGTTTAATTTACCATTTCGTAAAAGGCCGACCTTTGGAATATTAGTCATAATGATTATTTCTATTGAGTTGACAGAAGTTTTTATTTGACTCATATATGAATATTGTTGCTGACGTAACAGTCACGTGAAGGTAAAGCTCCACCGTTTCTACTGTATACGAGTTTTATTCGACATGTAATAATTAGATTGAATGCTAAATTTTTTGGTTTGGAGACTTATTCTAAATCGAAGCTAGGCAACATTGCAATAAGATAGCGGCGTGCCGAGGTCATAAAAACAGGTAAATACGTGTATCGTGACAGTGTTGATGTTCTAGTCCCGTATAATCGCAATTCTCTCGAGCAAACTTGTTGATCTTTCTTGTTCTCAGCCTTTCCTCAACTTGCTTCTGGATAGTTAGAAGCTTAAGAGGTTTTCTATAAAATCGCTTTCTGAATTAAGTGTCACAAAAGCGTATAAGAACGTAAAAATATGAATTAACAAAATAAGGTGAAAAAATGGGATTAAAAATAAATAGAAGCAAAACAAAAATGATGAGAGTTAGCAAACAGTGTGAAGACAGAATGGTAAAAATAGGTGACTATGAATTTGAGGAAGTGGAAATATTCAAATATCTGGGAGTCACGATCAGCTACAATTGAGAGCGAAGATCAGAAATAGACGAAAAAATAATGGCAGCTAATAGCTAATAAGAAATTACTAAAAAGCAAACTATTAACAAGATATTCTAAATTTAACATTTTCAACACAATAATAAGACCTGTAATAATGTATGGAGCAGAAACAATGACAATAACACAAAGAGATGAAGAGGAGTTGATGATAGTAGAACGAAAAATAATCAGAACAATTCTAGTGCCAATAAAAGTTGGCGACTATGAATATAGGCAACGTATGAATCATGAAATACTGAGAGAAATGAACGGGGAAGATATGGTAAAGAGAATAAAATGGCTCTAACATGTATGGAGAGAAGGGCGCGCAATCGCTTGCTCAATTTTGCAGTGGGAACCAGGTGGAAGGAGAAGGCAAGGAAGACCCAGATCTAAGTAGCTGAAGGAAGTGGAGGAGGACTTGAGAAGGATAGGAATCGTTAGATGGAAGGAAAAAACGAGGGATCGGATACTATGGAGAAAATAATGAAATTATGGAGATTGATCCACTCCAGAGAGCGGATTTTGAAAGCATTTATGCGGCGCAACTCCACAAGGGGTGTCTAGTCACTTTATATTATATTCAATTTGAAATTTTCAAATCAGTTATTATTTAAAAAAATTTACTTTAATACCTTCCATTGTTTTGCAAATACTCTGCATAGTACAAATATAGTACAAAATATTTTTAAGATGTTACGATTATTAAACCAAATTAAACAACAGTTTAATTTGCTCAATTTCAATGAATGAATAAAAGTGAGATTTGTTTACAAAAACTTTAGATATTTTTGTCACAAAATAAATTTAATTCATGTTTTAGTATTTTAAATTTACCGACTATAGTCTATTTCGGAAAGGTTCCATTTCGGCTCAATGTCGGTGTTGGCCATAGGCGTAGGTCTTGAAATAGTATTGTTTGTAATATAAGAATTTCAAGTAATTGCGTAAGAGAATTAGGAAAAGTATGTTTTCTGGCCTGAAGTGCCAATATCGAAATATTGTGTAGGGATTACTTAGGTAGTAGATTATACAGTTACGTTTTGCTTATATGGAAGCAAGTGAAAGGATTTGTGGCAAGACACAACACGACATTCAAAATGAAAGACGTTAAGCTACTGTTTCATCAAGCCATTAAGGTGGTGACACCAGAGAACTGGCGAAAAGCAGTCCAGCATGTCATTAAAGAAGAGGAGAAAATGTGGGATCTTGACTACTTGATCGATCGGATCGTCGACCTGTTAATTATAACTTCAAGAGGAGATGACGAAGAATATTATGATTTTTTATAATTTAATTTCTGTATAATGTATTTTTTGTATAATGTTCAATAAAAAATGAGTGTACCTAATACTATGTACATAATGCCTAATTTTTATTCTGTTGAAATAAAATTCTTTCCTTTTTACGAGTATCCTACCGGCACGCCTTTGGCACACTATTTTCAGTGTTTGTGAATGGATAACAATAGGCTAAACCAATATATTGACCCCAACCCGGGTGGTACTACCTGCACTTGATAAAAAGAAAGAATTTTACAATGAAATCAATGCCAAACTATGAAAGTGGCTTAAATATTCGTTGGGTCACTCTGTGCTCCCCTTGCATACATAATGAGGTTTTATTACTCAATACTTTTCTGAAATAAACTATAATTGTTTACTATACAATGAGGGATTTATTAGATGCCGAGTCAACGGAATATTGTGAAATGTTCTTTACCAAAAAAGGGATGTTAAAGTTAGTACCAGAAAAGTACCATTCTATATTTATCCGGCTATTTCTTGTCGAATATCTAAAATTACTCAATAATACCATCAAAAGTAAGGCCAAACCTTCGTTTCCACTTTCTTATTTAAACATACCATTTACAAATACCATCCTAATTTTTTTTGTATCAAAATATGCATTTTATAACACCTGCTGTCATAAATATAATTACACGGTGCAACCGGCCTTCGGTGCAACCTTTTAAAATAAATCAGTTGATGTTAGATCCATGCACAGATAAAAAGCGCATTGAGTAATCTTGTAAAATTAATTTAAAGGATACTACTATCTAGATATACCACAGAACAATTTGATTACTCTCATAAATAATGCGTACACTAAATATTCAGTAGTTGATAATGAGATATACTATTTTACGACAATAAATTTCATCTAAAGATAAACGTAAATTGAACGTTGTCGCATTATGAACAGTACATGTCATCGTGGGCAGCGAATAATACGTTTATTACCTTTAATCTCTTTATATTCAAGGACAAGTTTGTTGGTAAATATTAACTTTTACTAGCTAAATCTATTTTTATGAACAAATTCTTTGCAACATGACGTTTTTATTTACTATTTTTTACCGTTTGTCTATTATTTATATACAAAACAAGCAAGCCATTCAAGCGTGAATATAGAACTTTAAAATTGCGGTTCCTCATTATTACTAAAATATTTATGCAAACAAGAAGCGACATGTCACCAATTACAACCCGACAAGATGTTCTCTAACTCGTTCTCCATCTATGCCAATGTTTAAAGAAATCGTGTAAGCTCGTCGTGAAACAAACTGTTTGAATAAATCTGATTTAATAATACTTTTCCAATTGTCATTTTTATAAAAATCAACTTAGCATGTTGACATTTAGTTAACAAGTGTCGATAGTTTCACGTAACATGCTTTCTATTAAAATCCTTTTTCGAAATGACCCTGCGTTTAGAAAAACGTTTAATTGCATGAAAATAATACGTAATAAATCTGTTCTTGAAAATCAATTATGATAATTACACAAGTTTATTATTTATTTATAGTTGAAAAAGACCAATAATAAATCTTTCTATAGTAGAGCTACTAGAACGCGTGTGTGTTTGTGTGTGTGGCTATTTCTGTTAAATGGCATTGGGTATTATGTTAAATATAGTGAATTGTTGTAATTGTTCCTTCTTATTGGATTTGTATTGAACGTTGATTTGTAGTTGCAATAACGACACAGTTATTAAAGTTTTATTGGCTCAAGTTTTTTGCTAACGTTTTCCTTCTACTTATAACGTGTTAATATATATTTCAATTTTTTATTCCTTGATTGTGTAGGTTGTTTCCTCTTGATTGAAATTACTTTCATTACTTCAATCCACATGTTCGAAATTTAACAGTTTTTTTCGACAAGATTAGTTTTAATAAGATGAAACAGCGGGAGATGACTTCTTCATAAATTTACAACATTGTTTCATTGAAAAAAATAGCGGTTTGCCTTTCAATGCCGACTAGTTTTTCATTGGGTAGTACCTATATTTATGTATGTGTGTATAACTGTCCATATTATTTACGTCCACATTTAATAATTTTATTGACTTTTTTACGCTCGCAATGAAGGTTGATTAAGTAATATTTAATTTGTTAAAAAAATTGTTATATCGTACGCATATACACGTGTGTACTTATCTTGTAAAAGACTCGCTGTTGATGATTAATTAATTACCTTTCAGTTGATGACCTAAACTATATATAAGGTTTTAGAGATCCTCGGTATCTGATTCTTCATCATCAGAAGAATCCTATTCCGAATCACTGTCTCTTAAGGTGATAACAAATTTTTCCATATTATTTTCGATTGTTGCTTCTTGAACCAAAAATTGTTGCTCCAATTTTTGTGCATGGTTGCATCGGCTTTGCCACAACAAAATCCACTTTAAATAGCGCGAGTAAAAGAACCAATGCAACAGTGTAAAAATATCGTGCTCCCCACTGCATAACGTCTACCGCACGACTGGCTTTGCTGGATCCCCACTTTCAAATTTGTTACGGCGCATCGTCACCTCATTTCACGAGATATCGGTTGGAGTGTAGAAGGGACAATAACTATTAAAAGGATGTTCCAACGAAAATCTCAAAAACCAAGAGTTTCTTCAGAATGGAAATTGGACCTCTTCTGTCAATCCACCCTGTATACACTATATAGTTTGTCAATTTTAAACTTACGCAGTTTTAAATTTGACACACTTAATATACAAGTTTATTGCATAGGGTGGACCAATTTCAATATCATAAATATTCTAAAACCACATCTTTTAAACCTAACCTAAATTTTTCATGTTATACAGAGAAAAAAATTAAATTTTTATCGTCAAATGTTAAGCAACTAATAATAAATAAATTCTAATGCCATTTCCACTACCTACCAGATATTTATTAACACTAATGAACACGCATATTTTTATTCGAATACCATAATCTGTACAAGAGTTATGACAACTTAAAATACAACTGTATAATTTATGGTTATTAAAGTCACAATCAATTCGTCTGTTCGAGGAAGAAAATCATTTTCAATGTCGTATATTTCTCACTATCGACAACTGCTTGACAAATTGTATGGGACTTGCTTGGTGAACGTTTATAAGTTTTATCAAAAATTCAACATAGAATGGAGATAAAAGTTAGTTAAACAGAAATTAAGCATGCAACAGATACTGATTTCCAAAACAATCCTATCGTACAAAAGTAAATAACGATAGATCTTTATATAATCTACTATCAGAAAAAAGCGTTCTAAGAAACAATTTGGCAGTTGGTGATTTAAAAATACTTTGTTCAAAGAAAGAAATTTACACCGTTTTACGAATCTAGTAAAATTGATTGCCCAGTTTGTGTTTAACACAAGATTAACCGATCAGTGAGAGAGTTAATAATTGAACATCATTAAGTAGTTTCGGACGCTTCCCATTTATATAAAGGTAAATTAATTAATGTTGCTATAATTAGGAATCAATTGCTACATAACAACATTTAAGGGCATTGTTTAAATTGGAGAGGGATGATATTTTTAGATAATTCAATAAATATATAGTCAATTTATAGATTTAACAGCAAAAATTCTTGATTGGTGAATGGACTGGCGATTGCTATCGATTTAGTCGTATCAGAGTAGTATTTATTATCACCCAATAGAAGATTCTGCAGCAGAAGAAAGTAAAATCGGTTGCACGTTCTATCTCTAAATGATCTAGCAAAAATTGCCGGTATGGAAGCGGCAAAATATAGTTCTTGTAGTTCATTAGGTACGCATCCAATTCTTTCAGCCAGTATTTGTTTCTAGCTTGACTGCCTGCACAGTATTTTTCAAAGAACGGAGGATTCTTTCGGACAAGCCATTGGCTTCCGGCTAATATGGCACGACATGTTTAGGTAACAGTCTGGATTCCTTACGGTTAAACGCTGGGCCCTTGTCCGACGTAGACGTAGGAGAAACCACGTGTACCAAAGGGCATATCAACCATGGCTAAGATAAAACTGCCATCAGGAAAGGGCCCAGCAAAATCTATAGACAACTTAGACCAGGGCTTGGCAGGTAGCGGAGTAGTTGTAATAGGGTCAACGTGGTTAACCATGGTCACGGCCAGGAATGGCAAACATTGCTATATACGACCATATTCAGTTTCGCTAAAGCCATGCTTATAAGGCTAAATAGTATCATCAAAACTTGGCCAGTTTGACCTATGCAAAACACAGCGTGGATCTCTATTAGTATGATTGAACAGGGGTTGTGCCAGATGCTGATGGAAGATCTTCATGATGTGGAAGGAGAGGTGTATTATCAATTTTATATTATTAAAGTTATGATAAAATGTGCTACCACTTCTTGAATAATCGGACCGTGAATGTGGAGAAAAATAAATCATAATAATGATAAATTTAATGTGTACCTTACCAAGACATACGTACATGTTACAATCAAGTATCCAAAGTTACTAAACCCCATTTAGATCTAATCTTCGAAGTGTTTAACATTCGCGGAATGCTTACATGTCACACATATAAATATGTATACACAAACATAAATAGGTGAAGGCCGTTAGATAAGTATATCTACTACTTAAATACAAAAAAAAAGAGTAAATTCCCTCTAATCGCTCAATTCAAATAGAGCCATATTTATATCGACCGTTATAAAAGATTATTACCGATCGTAATCAGATCTATCCACAATTAATTATAATTAAGGTTTATGGTTTTTCCTGACGTATGTAGATCTTGCTATTATATTAATTTTATTGATATTACTTTTCCTACAAGGTAAAAACCGTTAAATTCTTTATGTAAATTGGTTATACCTTGAAATTGTTCAATTACGTATTGTTAGAACTTTTCAAACATACAGAATACTGGACATTTAATACATTTTGATAACATTGTAATGTAATTACTACGCCTATATAAGTTAACGAGATCTTGGAATAATTTCGACTATCTTTGGAAATTAGTAGACAAAATAAACTAATAATATTGAAATGCAACAGTTGAACACGTGTGCTTAATAATTTCTCAGGTCGCCTTTCATAAGGGTATCGATAATTATGTTTTAAAGCCAAATTTATTTTTGTTACAGTATCAAAATCTCACAAAGAACAACAAATGTTTGTATTTATTTGTATTTATACGGAAAAACGCTGAGTACCCAACACAATGTTTCCCATAGATATTATTCATATTTAAATTAATTTAAGTACATACAACCATGTTGGGAGGAAACATCTGAACAAAATGGGCAAAGTTAGTGAACCTATGTGCAGGAGATGTGAACTCTATGAACTGCGAAAACTTACATGGACTCAGACGGTAGCACTTTGGAGAGAAAATAATACAACCATTACAACTACTGAAAATAACAGTCAAAGTAGTGGCCTACATTGAAGACACAAAGCTTCTGGAATGGAAGTAGATCACATGGGAAATGGTACAAAGATTTAGTCTGTGCTGTTGAGCACATCCCAATCGAATGAATGAAGTCTATTTGAAAATTATGGATAGCACAGTTTTTATGGCATCATAGTAGAAAGGTACACCATTTTACACAAAAATTATAGTAGAACTTTTAGTGTGTCCACTCCGAACAATACTAGACTCAACCAAAATCAACTTCATTGAATGCAAATTAGGATTACTGACAAAAGGATGTTGTCAGTGGTGGGGATGTGCTTGCTTTCTCTCCGGCACTGATTTTTGGGAATAAAATTAGTGCAATAAATAGAATATAATTTTATTTCAAAAAACGTCCAAGGATTTCTTTTTTTAGTATAAATAAAATAGCCTTCATTCCATTCACCATATAATTTGACCGTAAGAAGGAAAAAGTGTATATACATTATTATGTAGTCTTCAACTATGCATAATTATTATTACAATCACTACTCGTGTTTAAATACAAATTGCCGCTTCCCATCTCACTCTGTTTCCACGTGTAGACGACAATCAATCAATAGAGGTAATGCCATTGGTTTTAAATCATAATATCGCTTTGGTTCGACATCAAGATCACGATTAACACCTACGAGATTCATGAATTCTGCAGTCGTTCGTATCGAACCCATACTTGCCTACCTTTCGATTATTAGTTGTGACCTTTTAAGAAGGTAAAAAATGAGGAAAAACGTTCCGACACAAGTCAATTTGAGTGAGTTATGGGTAGATGGAAATGGGTGGGATTTACATACGTGAGAGGAGGTTGCTTTGTTTAGGTTATTTTTACAATTCTGAGGCCAGGCAAATAGTAGATACATACTAATCATAATAGTTTATATTTTTAATATCAATACTAAGTGAAATTTGCAAAATAAGCCGGCTGTCAAAATATGACAACCATGGATACTTATGAACGAAAGAGCGAGCCCAAAAATGTCATATTTTTTGACCGTTTTGATATAATTTTTCCTCATTACGATTGAATAGTTAAAATAGGGACTCTTAAGCCGTTTTATTGAAAAACAATTCTGTAAATATCCACCTGAGGCCACTTGACATTTGTTATCAAGTTGCCAGTATATCTGCCATTTAATAATAATTTTCTGCTTTTTTAACATCTTCCAAATTTTGTATGGAGGTATGCTCTTCGGCATGTATTGCCTTTTTGCAGCTTTCATTAACTGTTATCCCAATGTGACAGGAATACAGATAAACAGACCTATTCGCCTGGATACCGCCTCCCTTGCGTAGCTCTCTGCCCTTCGTTTGTCTTTTCCGAATACGCCTTCGCACTCACAGAGTATGTTTTCGTCTTCTTCCTGTCAAAACCTACATAGGCTATCATCTGCTAGGCCAATTGTGTGCATATGCTTCCTCAGCCTTGTCTGGTCAGCATGCCCACCATCATCTTCGTCGTTTCTCGACTTTGACATAGTAAGTCGCGTGACAGTTTGGCAGAAGGGTTTTTAAGGAATAGTTTAGCGTGTGTTTGTCCTGGGGTTTTATGCCACCAGCGCAACGCTTGGTTGTTTATCCATTGGAGGATGCTCTCCTTAGTGAGGTTTTTTGCAATTCCACAGGAAGGTTTGCTTGGCTCAACAGGATTATTATGGTTTTATAAAATATGTTTATCTCATTGATAAACACGATTAACCGGGGAGCTGGTTTTATCAAAGTTTTGGCAATTTTGGTGAAAAACTGGATTTTTAAATCTCCACGGGATATAGGAAAAATTTTGGAGAAATTGTTGAAACGACATACCTATCATGTTGTAATCCTAACACTATCCGTTTTACCCTGATAGGAGAAGGGATAGTATTAAAATGCCTAGATTCCTCCTCACTGAAAATAATAGTTATTTTGTTATGAGATAGTTATAGCTCGAGACTTTGACTTTTAGGTGTATATTTCAAGGATTTAAATAGTAGAGATTGAAAATTATCGCATAGATTGATGACGAGCCTGTACTCTTCTCTATCTGCGTTAATTCAACGACTGGTTGACCAATTGGTTTCTAGAAAGGTAACGAAAGGCAACTTTACAACGTTCTTAGAGCTTTCTATACATATTTTTTGTTAAGGCAGGAGTTATGCATTAATTTATAGTTTTTTTAAGAAAATCTTTCTAGCAAAAATATATAGTTAAAGGCCATCATACCATATTTAGTGATTTTAAAATATAAAAAGATTTTTGTGGGTCTTGACATAAACAGTCCTCTTAAAACGATTATGTGCGTTCAAAAAAAATAAAAAAAACCTGTTTTTATTATATATATATAATATATATAAAAAAGAATGACCCAGTTATAAACTAGTTTGGATAAAAAATGAAATAAAGAGAAATAGCAGTAAGTAGGTTGATTGCAAAATAATTAAGAGCATCCACAATGAGATTTATTGAAACAGATTGAGATGTAGCTACAGTTGTATTAAAAATAGGGTACAAATATTAGAAATTGCGCAAGACCGACTGGAATTATTGGAGTTGAAGGTTTTCAAATGTTATAAGTTGTCAAAAATACGTAAAATTACATGTTTACAACGAGTTGATATAGTTTGAATTCAAGGTATAATAAAAAATAATATCGGCTTGTCATTTTCTTCAGATTGAAAAGGCGCAAATAATACAAAAAATGATGAATTCTTGCCGTAATGAAATAGAGTAGAAAACTTTCTTCAGTATTAAGCAGCTGACGTTCGACGAAAATGCTTACTGTTTTTGACAACCTATGACATTTGATAACCTTCGCCTTCAATAATACCAGTCAATAATATCAGTTTCAAGCAAATACTACGACGTTAACGTTTATTTTTTATACAACAAACTGTATATAATCACTGGGAGCATTTCTCACGATATAATTATGAAAAGTGTTTAAACACACACTAGAAAATTACCTTTTATAAAAGACGTAAGATAGTTAATTAAAATTTTCACAAATGAATTTACTTACGAGTGTATCTGAATAATTTTTAAATCTGTTCGTTTAATATTAAGCGCCAAATATACTATGCTGGACTACCCTGTATAATAAATATTTCCGAAAATTCCATATGCTAAAGTCGATTATTCACATTTTTGCAAAAACCTACGATCCCACACAACACAAAAGGACATTCGACCGGCCATCTGCCGAAGGGTTATACAAAGACCCCTAAAGGATCGGCTAGTCATCAACCCTTTGCTCTCCCACGCGGCCCACAAAATTTTACAAAAACCACTCTTTTTGATAAACACAGTTATATACATACAATGCAACAAACAGAAACTATGTTTCTTTTCACTTAATCCTTTGCAACTGGCCCAGATTGGCCAGATAAAGGTTACAAGTATTTTTTCGTATTTCGGGAATCTTTGACAATATCTTTCATTAGATATTTATGAGAGCAGATATACAGGGTGTTGGAATTTGAAAGTATTGACTGTTTTTCCACATATCTTTTCGTAAAGTCCATTGTAAATTGACACGCTGTATATATCATTTTTGCCGTGGGTGTTGACCACCAGCCAGTTTCGTATCGTAAACGTTGCGCACGTGTTTTTATAATATTATATCAAAACATTATACCTCAACAACAACAGTTATCATCCAAAGCAAACACACGTAATTATGCGTTTATATCTAAACCACAACTATTACGTCATTATCCTATGCCATAGAAATAACAAAGCGTATAACTAAAAACGCTAGGAAAAAGTTTGTAGAATGAATTTTGTTAGTTTATAATTATAATTTCGCATGAAATAATTTCCGAATAAACGTTTTAAATCGATCGAGTTTTTTTCTGAGTGAAAAATTCGTTCTCTATTCTTTGTACTGTTTTTCCAAAAATGTGGAAAATATTAGCAGAAAGTGGATATAATGAAAACATTATACAAATAAGACAGAACATCTATAAGAAAAATTTACTTTTATTGAGACCTAAAAGATCTATTGTGCCTGTCATAAGAAAGTAACAACTGCAATGGTGGGAGCATTTTGTAAGTAGGGATTGGAAGAATATGCAATGGAAATATTGGAAAAAAATAATGGACAGACCCAGAAAACGGATTTCTCCAAGAAGGGCCTAGTGAAAAGACTGTTGAGCCTGATGAGGGCCACTGGTCTTTTCACATAAACGGCACAACCAAGAGCACAAAAAGCCTAAAGGCTGAGGTGCCGAGGACTCTAAGCGTTTGACTGGTGATGCTGAACCAACCAACCAACCAACCAGGAAACAATTAAAAAAATTCGTGTAAGAAGAGTATTTGTAAAGTGGTAAAAATATGTGCAATTTACTAAAACATAAAATTTAACGCAAAATATAAAATAATTTTGGTGCTAAATGTTTTCTACATTTCTAAAAAGCATCAAGGTTCAACTCGAATAATGTACCAAGTGGCACTGTATATTTGATAGTAAACTAATAAAAGAAATATTTTCTCTCTATTGCGTGAACTCAATCCTTTGAAAGACTCCAGCGTACCGTTCAATTACTGGAAAAAACTTCAGATTCATTTCAATAGAGTCTAAATGCCTGAAAAAAAAATAGATGAAAAGCGCGTCTAAATATATGTTTTTAATTTTTTTTAATTAATTACCTTCCGAGATACACTCTAAATCGAACGCCCCGTGCAAAAATAGAATTTCAACAAAATACTATGAAGACAAATTTTTCATAAACAATACAATGACATGTGTCATACCTCTTTTACTACACTCGCTATTGTGGGGATAACTATAGTGTTTTCTTTTCGAAAAATTTTGCGTAAGGGTTACGTTTAGTTACATAGAAAGCTGGCGTATAGTGCAGATGTTGAATTTTACATGAAAAACCGAGTTCGTTCGACCAGACCGGCCTTTTGTATGCAAACTCTCTTTTGGTCCATTGCCTTTTGGTATGCATATCTGATTATTCCTTTTGAATATCGTATGAACGATGCCGGCAAAAAGGATTTTCTATAGATTTAGATAGTGCAAAGATACTTTTATTCTAAACAAGCTTGTACCCGCGATTTTGCCCGCTGTAATACGATAAAGCGAAATTTGAAGAAAATTAATACCGTTCATAACGATCAAAAAAAATTTCAACTGTTAAATTGCACAAAACAAACTAAAGCCTCTAAAGGTTTAGTAAACGTTTTTAACTTAGTTCTTGCTCTTTATCTGAACACCTTATCGCTATAAGTTTCTAATCCGAAAGTGCGACCTAGAATGGCAGCACCTTGCCCACTAGAGGTCTCTACAGAGTCTCAGGCAGTCCAAGATCCTATTGAGGGGATGGACAAGCTAGAGCTGCTCTAGAACTACCAAGGAGTAGGTTAAAGAAGATAGCAGGACTCCTAACAGGGCACTGCTGTCTGAGGAAACTCCTCTGTAACCTAGGTTTAGAGGAAAGCCCCCTATGCAGGGGTTGCAACATGGCTGACGAAACGTCTCCTCGTATGTCCACTTTAAGCTGTGCTACGCAGGCGAATATTCGGAGTCCCTGTTATGGCCTCTGAGGACATAAACAGGCATCCACTGAAGAGGATTGAGTCCTTCATCGAGGGGCTCGGCTTCATGGATGTATAAGTGGCAGGAATGGCACAATGGGCCTGCCAGTGTCCTCAGTGCCGGAACTTTGGCTTGAGTTTGTCTTGGCCAAGATTCGCCTGACTAAGTAGTAGTAGTAGTAAGTGCGGCCTTACGTACATGTAGGTAACACTCAACCCTTTGCTGTATGTAGCATATTAGGTCTGTTCCAACCGCAATCAGAAACGATCAGAGAATAGTCAACCATTTCAAACAGTGATAGGACCAGTTATTCTTTGATCGTTTCTGATTGGGGTTCCTCCTCCAGGAAGCATCTACTGTAGTTGGACAGCCGGAACCTCAAAGAAATTACACTGTTGAACATTTTCAAGTTACTGGTATTCGATTTTATGTCAGATACATTGTATAATAATTATATCCGAGATAATTGGCTACCGTTTTAATTACCGGTAATCCTTCAATCACTAATTAAAAAAAAATTATAATCCTTTTTTTTGCTGTTCGTATCGATTGAATTATATAAGTAAGGAATTAGGTATTGCTTGGTAATGATTACAGTTATTAAACTGGAGAAAATTTAATTGAAATTGAAAGTCATAATTTTTGTTTTATCCTTGCAGTTCATATTAAATAAATTCCTTATTCTATATTCTAAAAATAGAGCAGTGTTACTGACCTTTGATTACAGATTATGAAAACCATCATTGACACTGATAAATATTGAGGTTGCTCCTATGTCACTTCCAACTTCCGAACATGATGTAAGAAAGTCATACAAGAAGGTATAACTACTCCCCTGTCGTTACCAACGAACGATAAAGTTATACCGACACCTGGACATGATATAGGTCGACACGATACATACGACGACTGTATAATTAAAAAGTTATTCTACTTCTATTTTTGGAAACAACAAAAATATAATATTTGACTGAATTAATAAGTTTTATTCTCATAACATTTTTGTTGTCGGTTTGAAATACATCTTAATTTACGAATTAACCTCAAATGCAAAATAAAACCCTTATAAAATATCGTGTGATGCCACTGGGGACGGATAGAAGGTTGCTTTACTGTATTTACTTTCAAACCTTTTTTTTTTCGGGCCGACTGGGAAAACTCATGTTCGAATGGGCCATATCCATGACCCAGACAGTGTTGGACTCATCCCAAGGGATGCCTACCGATCAATCCCACCTCAAAACTCGTAGTTACTCCGGCTCAGAATCACTACCCTAGCAAACTTCGAGACGAGCGGCAGCCCGTCACACACATTCAGTCATCTTCTCCCTTCTATCACTCCTACTCCTCAAGCCATACCAATTCCTTCTCTCCCCCTAATCATTCTCTCCACTACGCCATTTACCTCCATCCATTCCTTCTCACCCCTCAACATTCTCTCCACAATGTTTTCCAACTACACCGCCATTAGTTCCTCTCCCAATTTCTTCAGCACCTCCTCGTTCTTCCAGCATTTAAACACATGCCTCACATCATCCTCCACTTCACACCTCTCGCACACTCCAGTCTCTCTTTTCCTAATATTGTGGAGGTACCCTACTATCGACCTATGCCCAGAAAGGCACCCGCGTCAAGAAGTAGTTCACCTCCCCGAATTTCCGGTCCATCCATTCCTTCATATCCTCTATAGTAGTGGCACCCTCCAGCGTTTATTCCTGGCTCTAGCCTCTAGGTCCAATGGGTAGGACCTTGACAGCACCACTGTCCTGTATCCCTGTATCACCACCAGGAGTATCCCTCTCTGCATCCACAGGAGTGGCCTAACCCCTCGCATTCACCACTGCTCTTTCACCCCACACTTCCGCACCGTACAGCATACTCTGCTCTACCGTTCTACCAATTGCCCTCCTCTTCCACTCTCCCGGCCCTTTCACATTACACAACCATCTCTCCTTTCAAACCTAAGGTCACTAAAACCACAACCAACTGTCAGAATTTCAAGAAATTTTTACACGAATCGAAGCATCTAAAACGGCGTCACAGTTTTGAGTTGTCAAAGGTATGAATAATTTTTTGTAATATTTTCCTAAATATATATTTCCAGCAACGTTTTTTTTTAAACGAATTCGTACAACAAACAGTAACAGACCTTTTAATTTAGCACATCTCAGATGCAGTTGTCATGACGTCACGAAGTTTTTGTTTCTGACAGATCTCAAAAACGAACGAAACTAAATTTACATGGATAATGGATATATAGATATAGAAATGGAAGGACGCGTTTATCACGTTTTCTATTTTTATTCGAGATGAATATACGTCTAGCTATATAATATAACACCAAAAATATAATGGACAATTTATTATAAGATAATTTCGATTTACGAAGACGGCCCGTTTATTTTCAGCCACAATATTAACGCGCAAGGAAAATGAGAGGAATTTAATCTATAAAAAATTATATAATTTACCAACTGACCTAATTAATTAAACTGGAGGGGCTTCAACAAACCGTGCTAGTACGGCGGCACAAGAGTTCTTGCCACCGGCATAAAAATGAGCAGTTCAGCTTGTTACTTTTATCGAAAATATTTGAGGAAAATGACATTTTATTAGGGTGTATGACCATAAAAATCATTATCGATAATAAAGAGCTTGAAAAACGATAAAGTATCTACCACTGTTTTGATGATGGTATTTATTTACCGAAACTAGTTGCACACACTCCCTTGATGGGGTTAAATTATACATTTTGTGATTTGACTTCAAGTTTTTTCGAACCTTCTTTTATAAAATAAAAATATTGAATTTTTCTCGTGTACTAAGTTTTTGATTCAAGGCCGTTTTACTACAACTTCTGACTCTTTCTCCATTTCGTAAACAAACAATGTTTGGTTCCTACAACGGTTATATTTACGAGCAACAAGTGTTATTTGAGCCTCGGCGGGATTGAAATTGCACGAATACTTCGAGTGCCGGTTTTACGATGAGTGCAGTTATGCATTATACCCGCACAAATAGGCCAAGCAATCAAAATAGTGAATTATTGACAAAAATCCTAGTGAAAAACGGACTGTGCCATCATGTAAAAGACATTACGTAGTATGAACCTGATATATTATTGACTCGCAAATGTTGTTCAGGAAATTGATATAAATGTTTAAAACTAAAAAAGGACGTTTTTTTAGATTTTTGTTAATAATTGAATAATCGTAATGGTGTCGAAAGATGAATTGTAGGTAATAAAAATATGAATTCAACCCATTTTTCCACGAAGTTTTTGGATCATTGTGAGCGAAAAACTGGAAAATTTGTAATTTTAGAAAAAATTCATATTTTCGTCGTTTTTTAAGTTATAGCCATGGGTTATAGCGTTGAAACTTCGTAGAAAACAAGTTCTTTTTATGTACTAGGATTTTTGTCATAAAAGTTTACCTATTGCTTGGCCTAAAAGCAGCTACGAGTGCTAGGAACAACTTGTAAATTTTTTTGATTGAAATTACAAGTTACATTATAACCTTTTATGGGTTCTTCCTTTGCAAATTTTGTACACTAACGTAGAAAAAATACTCCATGCCAAAAAATTCGATAAAAAGCTGATTTCGGACATGCGTTCGAATGAGGCAGACACTTTCCGCACGTGTTATGATCAACATTTTTTCTACGACCGGGCGGAAAATTGAAACAATATCTTTCAATTCGACATCAATTCATTAGTTACCTTCTGATTATTGATGTAATCATTAAAAAAATACTTTTGTTTCAGATACATATTTATACGAAAAAATCAAAAGACTGAATTATCTACTACGTCCGTATCTTATGGATTTTTCTTGAAAGTAAAATAAAATTGTGATCATTTACACTATTCCGTTTCGATGAATTGAATGGAACAAGCTGGTTCGTGAAAGCTTTGCAGTGTCTAGTAAATTATCCAATAGGGAAGTTTTAGGGGTTCGAATCTGTTATATATATACATACGCTGTGATATTAGTTTCTATTTAGGTTAGTAGAAGAAACGTGGAAAAAATCAAAAACGAAACACTCGATGGAGAAGAAGCCTTAATAATAAATCCGAGATGTCTAACTGTGTTGTCGACAGTATAAAGGGGGGAAAATTGTAAAAAAATATACAAATATTTTAAATTTGAATCTTGTATGTCATCTGACATGTCGCAGCACTACAGTAAGTTCAATGCCGACAATGAACTTAATTTAATTCAGTTATAATTATATTACATGTAAATTGAGCCTATTAAGATTCATTAAAAATTACATAAGTTTATATTTGAATAACAAATTCCGTTTATCAATAGATTACTTTTAAATTGGTTTACATCATAAAGCTTTTCATTTGATTCGTGATTCAAATACAACTCCACATTCGATTTAGTCAACTAGACAAAGAAATTTATGTTTATAAAAATATTTTACAATCTAATCTGAATATTTTTACGTCGCCCCGACGCACATATCAACTTTGCACGACGTCTTCTCGTCAGGTAAGTAAGTATAAAAGGTTTTCTCCTTTTCTCTCGGGGTGTCGTTGCTTCGGCTTCGTTGCCAGGAGACGGCGTCGGCATCGGTGGCGTCGGCGTCGGACGTCTCCAAGGCGACACGGCGCCGCCGGTCGCCACCGTTCAAAGTAATTTGCTACTCTCGCTTTCAGGACTTTCAGGATTCTCTGGGAATACACACGTCCTCGCAGCACCGGATAAGCAGTTCGTATTACGCACGCACTTATTTTTAAAGCATACAGAGACTAGTAGCTCCTAGCACAAATGAAGGGGTTCTTAGTTGAAGTAAAAATAGCGTAATTGTCTTGAACGGTTAAGGGAATTATATAAATATTATTCAAATTATAACGGTACGGTGTATCGATACATTACACAGTATCGCCCATCTCTATATGTCCAATTTGACGTACTCCTGAAAATTATTAATTTTGACGTTAGAATTGTCAATAATACCAAATTATTACTTTCCGTTCTATACTCGCCCTATTTAATAAAGAAATCAAGGGTCGTGGACAAAGTATAGTATTCTACTCGCAATTTATGGCCATTATTCACTCGGGTGACTTGCGCCCTTTCACCTACGGCTCGGGACGCTAACGTCACCCTGCGTGCATAAATTGCTCGTTTGATAATATACTATAAAACATTTCTTCGCAAAAAAGCAGTTTTTTTTAAAGAAATAAAATTTAAATGAAAAAATCTACTCGATAACTAACTGCACCTAATTAAAAAATTATTACTTGTTTCAGTCTTTCCTGTATTTTTATCAAAATACTGTTAAGCATTAAGTTTCATTTTGCTTTGATATCTAATATATAAAACCTTGTTAATGGATTTCCCAATTCCTGTATCGCTGAAGCACTACACGAGGGCAATGAGGAAAAAAGAAAGGAAGCGATCACAAAAAGACAAACGAAAGTCAAGCAGGTAGTATAGTGGTAGTAGTAGTAGTAGCTCCGGCGTATTTTATAGACCAGGAAATCGACTAAAAATAAATTCAAATACATCAAAATAAAATACCGTAATTCGAATACTCATGAAGATGATTTTTTTCAGATAAAACGTTGTTAAAGCAACGAATAAAAAAATGTAGGTCGTATTTACACAAAAATAGTTGAAGGTGGTCCAGTAAGGAAAAAATTCGTTAACGGAAAAGTCAAATTAAAAACAAATTCAAAATTACTATTTCCCAAATTAAAGGTAGTATGGAAAAAATTGGCCAATTTAGTTAGTAAATATTTCAGGGACCGTGTCTGCTATTGAAAATTTTTCAACTTCTCTACACTTCTTTTGAAAATACTCAACTTTTCTCCCAATCAACATTTTGTAAAGAACGTTGAAATGTTGGCCACCCTGTATAGTGATAATTGGCCCAAATATTTGTAGCTTGTAGACATCCCCAGTTCTGTGGATTGTTCTTTTTTTAATTCCATAATTTTCTAGTAACTTAATCGTTCTATAAAGATTCAGATGTTGAAACATTGCCTGGTCTACAGGTGACATCAACATCGCTCGCTATCACATTTCCTGTCCGGACGACGGCGCCAGGCGAGCTCCAAAGCTCAGAAACTCCAGTAATGGATTGTTTAGGGATCGCAACAACTATTTAATCGGATTTGAGAATTGTCTTTCGTTCACCGATTTCAAATCTGTTTCGTGTTGTAATGGTTAATGCTAACGGTCCGTTGATATATGACTGTTGGGCAGTAGTTTAACCGCTTTGGCTCCAATTTTCGACGCTTTCGGGCAATAAGCTTCATCAAACGGGAATTGTTTGAATGGTACAAAAACAACAAAATAGTTGAGTGATATTTTTCATCTATTTTAAAACATTTCGATGCATTTATTTCTTTATTCATACAAATTAATAAGTCAAACCAAGGACCAACCTCTTCATTTAGTTACTTGACAAAATCTTGTTGAAGAACTTTCCAATTTTAATGTCAAGTATCTCAAAAACTAGTAAGATCAAACGACATATCCAAAATTCAGAAAAATTAATTAGTTTTATGATTTAATTTTCATATAAAACACTCAACTTTTACGGTTGCTAACTAATTGTATCCCGAAAACTGGATTTGTGGAATGCTGCAAAATCAATATTTTCGTCATTTCCACATTTGTTTATACCCTCATGTATAAAAACAAATTGAGAAGTGGACATTTTGATTGAGAAATTGATAAATTTAAAAAATAAAATAAAAAATCTAGAATAAAAACCAAAAATTTAGAGCTGAATATAAAAATTAAAAGGGCTTACTTGCTGCTAGTAGAACCAGTGTGATATACAGAGGAATAATTGTACAAGTGTACTGTAATTTTGATTTCGATATTTTTGAAAATAAATGATTTACAATTCATATTTTAAAGCTATCATTTAAACAAGTGGTTGTATAGCCTACCCAAACCAAACAGTTTACAAATACTAATAGACAAAATAAATGTATTCTATTCTTTATGCGTCCCCTCTAGTCACCTTTAGAAGTGTAAATCATAGGGAAATGATGCTTCACACATAATTTCTGCGGTATTTCCTTCTACATAATATTATATAGTTAACCTAAATGTTTGAACTCACTGAGCTAAACTGAAAAGTTTTGTTCCTTATACGTTAGGTAATGAAGTAGCACAATTTTCGTTCTATTATCTTGCAAAACTGACATCACCTGAAAACGCGCTCGAAACTGACGTAGTTAATTTAAATTTCAACCAGAATTCAACGAAATCAGTGGCGTGGATACTTCGATCTTATTCAAACCCAAGAACACTTTTATCACATTTTTTTAGACGATAAATTAACTCCAATGTTAAAATGTCATATACCTGGAAATGTTATTGTCACTTTGACATCGATAAAAAAGGTGCATCCTTTTTTATCGATTATCGATTTTATCTAGTAAGCGGACGTCACTTTTACACAATGACAATGTGTCGCAAGTTTGGTTACTTATAATTTCACAGCAATTAAGTGTTGGCAAAACTGCAAAAACTGTCAATTAGTCTGTCAGATTTTTGAATTTTAAACATATAGTGCTTGTATTTTGAATCGGTGAGGTAATTATTTAACTTTGTTAATAAAGATAATTATTGTTGTTGTTCATCCATATATTCTGTCGTTAATTCATCTTGCCAAAAAACACTCGAGCTTTTCTTTTATCAGATAAATTTCTCTTGAACTCAAAGTTTTGCCAATCACTAAATTTGCTCGAAAAACTGACATTAGATAAAATGGCAAAACTGTTTCGTTGCAAAGAGAAATTTATCCGATAAAAAAAAGCTCTAGTGTTTTTACTGTTGATAAAATTTCTGTTGCTGATTTTGTACCTTCTAATCAATTTTTGCTTCTATCAAAATGGAATGAAGTGAAATCTAGATGAAACCACAGTACCTATTTGGAATCGCCCACCACACTGAAACTGTTCAGAAAATCTTACTTTCATTTTTAATTCGTTTGGACAGTTCTGACTGGTTCTTCAAAAAATACTTTAGACTCAGAGCTTCCCATAAACTACAGCATTTTTTTATATTATCTGATTTAAAATCAACAATATTTTAATTACCTAGTGTCAGCTTAAAGCTATCAGCAATCCAACCACTAAGTCTGGTAAAAAACTGTAAAGAATCGCTTGATAGGCTGGCGAGACAGAAAAGTATCTCTAGTTTGAGTGGAATGAGACGGGAATTCTGGAACTGGCTAGATAAAGAATACCAATTCTAATGGGATCTATTGTGGCCCCTTACTTCTAGTCCCTGACGAACGTCTCAGAGACTAGTAGCTCCTTTAGTCCTATTTCCCTGAGGAATTTTAGGTTATCTGCAGGTAAACGTCGCTCTTCCATCCAATAATCTCTTAGGTATTCTGTCCTAGGATTCTGAATTGCTCTGCAATTCGCAAGTATGTGGATGGAAGTTTCTTCCATGCATTATGACCCGTTAGGATCCCTGTTGAAACTCTTAGTGCAGTTTTACTTTGACTTAGGCGTTCATTTTATCATGGGGGTCACCATTATACCAAGAGTTTACTGAACAAGCTGTACAAGAAACTCTCAACTAGGCTATTGAAACTAGGTACTTAGATAGTTACCGAACTGATTCTGATCCATAAGGAAACATCTACAGAAAATATTTCCAAAAAAATTTGTGTAGTGTTTATCGCTAGTAGAAAATACATTAACCATTTGTATTTTTAACATTTCTTCTGGTACGCCTCTGGAATCTCCGCGACTGCTACGCAATAAATTTGTTCAAACTGCACGGTGCAGAGATCTTTCCAATTAACAAGTTAAAACGAGACATCGCTAATCCCCGGCAATCACCCCAACTGGGTTAATTAACGCTTTTACCTCACCTCGGGTATCCTCTAGGCGATTATCCCATTCTAAACTGCGACTTAAAAAGGAGAGTGGATAAACTGCATCGGAGAGGGTGGTGGTGCTTTAAGCAGATCTGATGAAAGTTAGACAAACACACTTTTGCATGGGCAAAGTTTAATTAAATGGTTTAGCAAAATAAGTTGAGATCGCGGGAATTAGCGATGATATTAAAAGGTTCTAAACATATTAATAGCTTTTCACAAGCATAATATATTATTACATTTTTTATTAAAAGAGTTTTTCTTCTCTACAGATACTCAGATGGTAATTATAGCGTACATCAGGATTTCATTCCGTTTATAGTCAACAAATGTTTGCTAATAATAATTCATAATCTTTTTAATAAATTGAATTTCAACAGCTCATGATTTTGGTAATATTTTTTTGAAAAAAAAAATTACAGACTTCGTATCAGTATAATGATAATGTTCACACGATTTGATAGAAAACTAAAATTGATGCTAGCTTGTATGAGGATGAATTCCTGGAATTGTAATAGCAATTCGATATTATTCATTCGCTGTTCTCGGAATTCCACAACGCATCGTTCATTTCATTACGGTTTTTATCAAGTTTTAGAGATTTTTGCCATTTCTATCAAAGCTAGTCATGAAAAATGATTTTCCAAGAATTTGTTAACTATTTAATGGATTTGTTGAACTATTTTTCACAGGATCGGCTTCACAAATCATTCTCTTAAACACATAAATCGCATGAAAACCATTCATTGCACAGTTTCATGTATATACATAGTTTTAACAAGAAAGACTTAATGAAAACTGTTAATTCTGATAAGGACAACTGGTACATAAAGCGTACAACCAAGAGTACAAAAAGGTGCCGACATCCAAACACAAATGAGGTCAATTCAGATAAATGTATTGAAAGAAAACCTACTCTGTCACCATACAACAGTGACCACCAGATATTTGAAAATGGATGGAGTTAATGAGCATACAGCAGCTTCTTCATCACGACAAAGTAGAAGTTTACCCGATATAAATCGTATCTAGTGAAAGGTAGTTGATGGCCAAGCAGGGAGCGACTGAGGTAATGATAGGACCAGAACCTTCCTATGGAATAACAAAAAACCTCACTAAGGAGAGCATCCGCCGATGGATAAACAATCAGCCGTTGCGCTGGTGGCATAAAACCACAGGACAAAGGCAAGCTAAACTATTCCTTAAAAGCACTTCGGCCAAACCGTCACGCGACCTACTATGTCAAAGTCGAGAAACGACGACGATGATGGTGGGCATGCTGACCGGACATTATCGGCTGAGGAAGCATATGAATACAATTGGCCTAGCAGATGACAGCCTATTTAGGTTTTGCCAGGAATAAGACATACTCTGTGAGTGCGAATGCCGGAGAAGAAAACCAAGGGCAGCGAGCTACGCAAGGGAGGCGGTATCCAGGCTAATATGTATAACAAAAAGCTCGAGCTCTTGAAATTGGGAGGACCACAATAGATCTGCAAAGGTCACAGTGGGATAGCACAAAGAGACACTCCATTTCTAATCTAAGGTGGATGTGGTGGCTCGCCTTAAGCAGCTGGCGAAATGCGAGGATCTCGCTGGACTCTGGAGAAGAGGAACTAATATTTCCCTAGCTACTTGTGGGATCAACCATAGAAAAAGGAAACATACATACAACTTGTCCATTTTCGTAATGTAAATTATAAAAAACACCACTGTCACCAAAGAATTACTAGGAGAGAAACCATCAATGTATGTAACTTTACTTTGTTTTTTTTATGGTAAATAGAATAGTTGGATTTTGAAAATTTCACCTTCGAATAACACGAAAACATCAAATAATCTTCCCGACCCTGGCTACGCAATTGGCAATATCGGTAAAAATGATGGAACAACTCACGTGAGGATCTATTATCCAGTTGTCCGTAACCCAACTGTAATTTTCATACATATGGAATCCTATGAATATGTTAGTACAGCATGCGTTTCGGGGAAACAATTATTTTGCGATGTAGACGATCAAAAACTAATTTCAAACTCTAATAGATAATTGAAAATGTCTTTTCAACAAATGTATGTAGGTATATAAAAATGCTTAAAACCTATAGAAGAATAAGAATATTGGGTGTGCTGTGAGAAGAAAATTAGTTCCTATTGGACAAAAAATCAAAGCAATTTTACAATGCATTTAAAAATATATCAAATTACATTAAGGCTCTGTATTATAATTATTAGTGGTCGATTTAGTGACACGCGTAGTTGTTCGCCCTGTACGACCAGTCGAAACCGGTACAGAAAGTGCGTTTCTAAAATCGAATTGGCACGATATTATGAGATGAAATAAAAGAAGTGTTTCAGGCCGGTCTCTTCGCGATTGAAGAGCGAACGAGCTCTCGCGATATACCGTAACTCAATGCCGCCGGTAATAAGATAACTGTTCAATCTGGCAACTTCTTTTATTTTCGATGTCCATCTTCGAGGCGACCTTCATCGCTTACCAGACCGAGAAATTCGACCTCAACTGGAAGCATGTCTTCATACACCGGGTTGCCAAATTGTTCAACTTTTTTGACAGATGCTGTAAATTCTTTTATAACGTATATATTTTCCAAACACAAAAATGGATGGATAGAAAAAATGTTTTCTAATCAAAAATTATGATATTACCAGTAACCTTTATACAATCTATATGAAAATTATTGATAACAAAGTGTTCCAATTTAAATAAGCTTTTCTATAGGTTGGTCCATAGCAGAGAGCAGACATTTGGGGGACTGGGGTATCCTACTTACGCTCCCTCTCCCAGATTTAACTTTCCAAAACACTTGTGAATGCAAGCAGGGTTCTACCTTCCCCTACTTCCAATTTATTAAATATTCAGTTTCTTCATCGAAAACATGTGCAGTGATATTGCATGCATAGTGTAGTTCTAGAGAGAAATCTAGTTTTTTTGTGTTACCAACTAATTAACTGTTTCAAATCAAATGATAGGTTCTACCTATCAGCTGATTGTGGTGACTGACGTTTTTTCATTTATGATTTGATAATCGAATTTTTTCCCCTGAGCTTTTCCACTTTCGCTGTGCTTATTTTAAATAATAATGAATTCACTTTATAATATAATGTTTGAATACATTATTTTTTGAAGTTAATATCTACTTTTTTCTTTCTACTCTTGGTTGGGTTGGTAGCAATGTTGCAATTACAAGAGAATTGTATGTCAAACAGCATATACGATTCATTATTTGCAATATACTGCCCTCGAAAGAGCTTGCCGTAATTTCTTGCAAATTGTATTGCTCCATGTCAAGCAGCTTTTAGGAACTGATAGCGACCTGTCAGAGAGGTACACTTTTTCCAGCAGAATTAGCTACAAAAATCAAAATGTGGCAGTATGTTCCTGGAGAAACGATTGACTGGGTATTGTTATTTTATAAGTACTTAAAAAAAGTTTAAAGGGAATAAATGACCAGTTTCTCTGATAAAACGACAACTCCGCAACGCAGTAACAAGCTGTTAACGGAAATTACGTTGAAATATAGGTGGGTATGCGGAATTCTTGATTTCAATGGAGCAATCTTGCGTGAATAATCCAATCATCTTAATCCCGATTACTTATAAAATGTATGTGTAATATACAGGGTGTTCCGTAAATTCGCACCAAAAACTTGGGAAGTGATAGAAAAACTAAAAAAAAGATAGTACTTCATATAAAATTTTTGACTTACTCTTTTCGTGAAAAAGGAATAGGCATCTAAAGTTAGAAATTAAAAATTGTTGTCACATTATCATTTTGAGTTGCATAAATATTTTCACATACCGAACACGAATGGAAATATTAGAAATCGTGTTCCAATATAGACCAGCAGGTAGTGTATTACGCAATAATAAAGTTTATAGGTAGCAAAGAAACCGATAATTAAAGAGATCAGGAGAGCATAGATTTATAACTGTTTAAAGTGACTAGTGGCTATTCTTCGAGACCCCCTAAGGTCCCATCAATTTCATTTAAAAAAAAAAGTGCGAACGTGGAAAAAAGTTTTTATGAAGAAGTTCTAATTAAATATCTTTTTTTTTTCTTCTTTCAGTGTTATGGTGTAACTTTTGTTGTGAATTCAATGTACAGATTTGTGTTTTGTTATAAAACAAAACAAAATTTTACGAAAAAAATATTTAAATGACCTGACGGATGAAATTAGTTCCATTTCTACTGGCAGTTGAGTACTTATAGTTTGGCAAGTTTATTCGAAGCTACGCGGCATCGGTAAGGGGCGAGGAAACATGGCGGATATCTGTCCAAAACGTACCAATGGCGTTCGGTACATATTTTTATAAAAGTATTAAAAATAATAATTATTATTATATAATAATTATATATAGAAACTAATTTTTGCTTTGCTTTAATGGTAAGGTATTTTTCAAAATACGGTATTTGTTAAAAACAAATAATGTTAAGAATCGTACTTGAATTCAATATGGATACGAAATAGTTCAAAATCTGACACTGACAATACCAACGCCACTGGGTAATCAATGTCAGTTAATTGACAAAGTGAGAGGGAAGAACACACGCACGCGCTTGCCAATAGGAAGTCAGCTGGTCGCTAAGCAACGAACGCCTTTCGATAAATGGACTGCCTAAGTCTGACGTCACTTTTCCAAACAAACCGAGTGCGACTGTGCGAGTGTGAATTGCCAAGTGAGATTTTTAGTTTCTCGCAAGATTTCTGTTTGGTGTTGATATTGTTGATATATTATCTCTGCTGTTGATTTAGTTTTAAATAAGAGTGATCGGTATTAGAGACAAGTAAAAAGTGATGAATTAAAGACGTTTCTATAAGAAAATACCTATATAAATAACTATAAAGCAAACGGTAAATTTAAAAACTCTTATGTTGTTTGGACACATGGACACACGTGGTTTGTGTTGGGCACGCGCATTAGATTTGTTTGGAAAAGTTTATAGAAGGAGTCTTCTGCTGTGACGTCAGAGCTTAGGCAGTCCATTTCACCTATTGAGTTAGTTCGGAGGGCGTCAAAATTATGGTTTTCGCACAACGCTGCCAGAGCTTCAAGAAAGCCCATAACAAATTTGGAAAAGTGTTCATCTTCTAATATTCATAAAAAAGGACATTGAAGAATTCACGTTTAGTAATATTGTTAATAAAAAAAAGTCCATTTTCTAATTATTATCACTACATACTTAGCACTTTATCTTTTTCATAGTTAAACGTGGCAATATCGAATATTTTCGACTGCATTCCTTTCACGGCTTCAGATAAACTTGCCAAACTATGGTTGGTAGTGGAGACCACAAAAGAAGAATATTTTCAATAAGTTCATTTCACAAACAATAAATGAAAATTGTAGGAAGTCATAACCGCAAGTAGATAGATAAAGCTGTGAGAACCAATTCAACTGAGGGGGCAAATATATAAAAAAAACTTATGTTTAAGACGTTCGTGTGTTTCGAGTAAAAAAATCTGTTAATTGAAATAGAACTGTAAAACTGAATATTTCATTCGTAATTTTAACGATTTAATTAAAACGCAAAGAGACTGGAATAAAAATTTTTTTTCAAACGTTCAATTTATTGTATTCCTTTTAACTAACGTTCTAACTATGTAATTAATTGTTTCTTAGCTCCGCTAATTGATATCAGACATTAAATTTATTAATTTAAAATACGGGGGTGCTTCAAAAAAAAAATAGATACCAATAAACGATTTTCTAAACGAGTTTACCATTGAAGTAGTACTTTTTCATAATCCTTTGGGAATTTATAACCGTTCAGATGTTAATTTCCTGATCCTGTTTTCTTCATGTACATGCTTGAGCACTCTTTAAATATTAGTATAATTTATATCCTGCATAGATGGAACAAGTTTCACTTTTATATACGTTGATAAAATTCGCTAACCATTTTAAAAGAACTCTTGTTCTTTCCCCGGTAAACATCTTGCATGCAAAAACCTATTAAATTAACTTGTTGAATCGTTAATTTGTTAGGTCGGCGTTTTTGTTCATTTTTCTAATGCAAATTCCTCAAATAAATTAGATGAAATTATATGGAACAGAACTGCAAAGGCGGTAAATTGATCCGGAATGCAGCCGGAACACCATTTTTTTTCAATAAACACGGCTTTGAGATTTCAAATCGCAACTAGTTTAATCTGTACCTATCAACAGGACCGGTAGCAGCCCAAACATCGATTTTTATTTTTAATGTTCTACATTTTACTTTAAAATTTCAATATACACATTAATGTGGTGAATTTTTTGAAATGTTACTATACATTACTAATTTGAAATAATTTAACAGTAAAATCCTGACTTCAAATGATGAAGATTTAACCCAAAACAATTAAATAAAATGTAGCTATTTACTTAATTACAGGGTGTTTTGTTTAAAACTGTTTTACGTATTCTAGACGCTGTACACCCTACTAAATTATGTTAAACGTTTCTGGCTACTACCAGAGGCGTACGACAGGGGCAAGTCACAGGTTAATCGTTTCCAAATTCTACGCCACTGGCGGAATATAAATTTTAGGACAGTTTTCCGATTCTCCAATAATTTTTACGTAAATAAAGTACTCTTTTCTCATAACGATAAAGTCAATATTTCTCGAGATATTTCAAGTTAAACATGAACCATTCTGTATATTTTTCTATTTCCAAACGGAGCTCTATAAGTTTATGATTTTTTTTTAGATTAATGTTAGTAAAACTCTTCTTTTAGAGCACCATATAATACGAATTATCATCTCAATTTTAGTACCAAATGGAAATTATACGTTCAACTTTGTAAAGCGGTGTAATACAGAAGTTCTCACGATCCTGGTTATTCCAATTTCGAACGATAATTATAATATCGTCGCGTCTCTTTTCACTGAAAACGCAAAGCCAGCCTCCGAATTAAGGTAATTTAAAGAAGAAAAACTGGGTTAGTATAAAATTCAGCGTACACGAAACGGTAGCTATCGAATAACCTTATTGCTTAATTATTTTTCTTTTCATCCCATGTGTAGGTAAAGATTTTTCGGGGGTAATATCCCTAGTGCATTTAATTTTACCGGAAAAACGAATTTCTTATGAGCGAGAGTGGTTTTAAAAACCCGAGTCGAAGACGAGGATTTTTCCACTTTCGCGAATTTCAGTTTTCCTAAAAACTTAAAACCAAAAGTCAGCTCATTTTTAATAGTACCTAATTTGTAATAATACCTAAATAGTATAATAACTCTGTGGCTATGTGCCGGTCTTTTTTATATTTTTTTAGTTAGACAAGGACATAAAAGAGACCGCCGCAAAAAGAGTTGTTATAATATTTTTGCTGTTTCAAGTGACTTGCACTTTTATCCAGTAAAAAAAATATATCGTTCATATATTTGTCGATAAAAACTTAACAGTAACCATAACATTTATTATGACATTCAATAATGTTCCAAATATTATGTATGTGTTATACATAATGGTATATCAGGGTGATGACGATCTCCTGTCTGAGAGGGAGGGGGTAATTCTGGCATTCATAGATCTGGAGAAAGCATTTGATACGGTCCCTAGAGACATTAGAAAATATGGAAAGGATTGAAAGATAGAGGAATAGAAAATAAAGTCATTAAAATCATTCAAAACATATATTAATTTCATAGTACGAAACAACATGAAGTCTGATGAATTCAAAACCACGATAGGATTAAGACAAGGAAGAGAACTAAGACCAATATCAATTGTTCAACGTGTATATGGATGGCATCGTCAAGAAAAGTGAAGAGAAAATAAAGAAAATGTTTGTAGGTTATAGAAATCTAGAAAGAGTCGAAATAGCTGAAGGGGTATTTGCAGACGATGTAGTACTGATTGCAGGGAGTGAAAAGAGATTACAAGAAAATACAAACATATCGAAAAATGTAATGGAAGAAGGGGGCATTAAAATCATCACCAACAAAACCAAAATACTGGTAATAGGAAACCCAAATATCAATACAGAAATTAGGATAGACAACACACAAATTGAACAAGTAAAAGAATACAAATATTTGGGAGTAATCGTCGAAAAATCTGGAAAACAAGAAGCAGAAATAAATGATAGGATCGATAAAACAATTAAATTATATTTTGCTATGAATAAAAAATTTATAGATAAAAAAGAAATCTCGAAACAAATAAAGATAAAGGTACCTACCTATATAACAGCATATATCGACCAGTCTTAACATATGGATGCGAATCCTGGACGCTCACTAAAAAAAGCAGAAGAGCAAAATACCAGCTGTGAAAATGAAATACCTGAGAAAAATTTTAGGAGTGAATAGAAAGGACAAATTAAGAAATACAAAAATACGTGAAGAATTGGGGGGTGCAGCCAATATTGAACTTTAAGGAACAACAACTAAGCTGGGGGGACACATTCAAAGAATGGACAATAAAAGACAAGTTAAAGGCAAAGATACAGATAAAAAGAAAAAAAGGAATACCCTGGAATACAGAAACGGGTAAAATTCTACAAGACAAAGGCAACAAGAAACAGGAAAGAATGGAAAAAATTCATATATGAAAATTAATTATAAATTATGTAAATCCGACACCTTATGGTATAAGGATATATGATTATATAGGTATATTAACGGACCTTAGTATTCCATAAACACGAACAAGTGAGCACTAGACGAACTGTATAATTACTTTATAACTCGATGTTATTTACGTGATGAGAGAACATTCATTCTCAAAGAGTATGTTCATCTATATAGTTTCTGACTCGGTAATATGTTACATTAACACTTCTACATAGAATTCCATGACTTCATCAGATATTAACCATTTTTTTAAAATTAAATATACCTAACACTTCAACTGATTATATCGTGATTATTCCTAATGCCTCATTTTATGTATAACAATAATGCCGGGAAATAAAGGAACAAAATTAATAGCGACTTCATTTTTAAAACTCAAAATTGTAATTTATTAAAATATATTTAAAAAAAACAAACATTTTTTTTGAGAAATTTTTCTCAAACAATCCAGTTTGCGACGAACGATATTGTTTTTTTTTATAGAGGAGAGCAAATTAGGTTGAGTATCTCAAAAAGAAACTACCTCAAAGCAAATATTATTATTTTTGTCTTTCGAACATACGGTTACTTATCTTATGAATCCCCCTGTATACTGAAATACTAATTTCCCTTACAATATTTTGAAAAGGAACATTTACCAATAAATTCACCAGAATACTCGATATCTCGGTTTTATGAAAATCGTAAATATGATAATCTACGACTGGTGGTAATCTCAAAATTATACACTATCTATGTGGTTGTGGTACCGTGTAGGTATAACAAGAAGGTCGAAGTAGTACCGCAGAAAATTTTATCGCACCACAAAATATACGAAAAGCCGTTATTAACCTCTAGAGTTATAAGAAATCAAAAAAGAAAACGAAAAGATAAAATTGTAACGGCATATGAAGTAATAATAGCAAAATAGACATAAGAAAAATGTCCAAAGGGCAAGGAATAATCAGTATTGACTTAAAATATTGAAAAAACACAGTTTAGCTAAACCAGAAGTTCCCAAATTTTTTTTCTCATGGACTACTTCAAAAGTTTTGCTAGTTCCGGTGCAGTTCCAGCTACGAATTAACAGTTTTCCTTAGCCTACATTCATTTTATTGAAAGAAGAGAGGAATGTATTGATATCTAGTTAGCCTAGACCAGTTCCATGCATAAACAAAATATTGCGTTACCATAGCAACGAACTATAACTTATTAGAAGTGTCAGTGTTAAGTTTGACGTCAAAAAAGTAAACCGGAGTTACGCAATAAATTAAAAGATGTCCACCGAAATTGTGAAAATCGAAAAATTGGAGTATCGGGCCATCATCAAGTACCTGTATTTGTAAGGGTTAAGAGGTAAGCAGATTTACGAAGATATGCTTAATACCCTTGGTGATCAATGTCCTTCGTATGCGACCGTGAAAAATTGGACTGCAAGCTTCAAAAGAGGTAAATTTTCCATTGAAGATAATGACCGATCGGGAAGGCCAGTTTCTGTGTCAGTCCCCGAAAATATCGATGCAGTTCATGACAAGATTTTATCAGACCGTCGAATTGGGCTAAACTATCTGAAGCACTGAATATTTCATACGAACGCGTTCATCATAAAGTTCACGTCAATTTGGACATGAGAAAAATTGCTGCAAAATTGATCCCCAAATGTTTGAATATTGACCAAAAGCGTGCAAGGGTAGAAGCATCGCGTTCGATCTGTGCTCGATTTGAAAACGATGTAGACTTCCTAAACCGAATTGTTACTATGTATGAGACTTGGGTACATTTCTACGAACCAGAAACAAAGCAACAATCGATGGAATGGCGACCTAAGAAGTTTCGTGTCCAAAAATCTGCTGGAAAAGTTCTTGCTTCAGTTTTTGGGATTGCCATGGAGTAATCATGATTGATTTTTTGGATAAGGGTAGAACAATAACTGGAGATTACTATTCGACATTACTGACCACTCTACGGGAAAAAATTAAAGAGAAAAGACGCGGAAAGCTATCCAAAGGTGTTTTGTTTTTGCAGGACAACGCTCTTGCACACAAATCTCATGTTGTCATGCAAACAATTCATGATTTAGGGTTTGAATTACTAGAACACCCCCCTTATTCACAAGATTTGGCAGCTGTGGAGGTCTGGTTTGCAGAGCAAGAGGAAACATTTGTTTTTAAAGGTTTAGAGACGTTGCAGGTTCCCTGTAATAAATGGAGAATATGTTTTGTAATAAAATATTTTGACATTGAAATTTTGTTTGGTTCTATAGTAGGCTAAGAATTTTTCAATATATCCTCGCACATTCTAACATGTGTGTTTACAGTGGCCCGATCATACCGAATTGTTTTATCGGAATTGCAATCCCTGTGCATTACATTACGCACTATAATATACAACAGTAGATTTCAGAGTGCTTAACGATTGACTGATTGGTGGCGTCTATTAATAAGTAATAGCCACTAATATAGCAAATTAATCCGGCTATGTGTATAAATGGTTATTAAATTTACTCCCGATCCATTAATTTCGGTTAACTAACCGAGAATTACACATTACGAGTAACATCATTTAGACCACAATATACCATTTTCCGCACTTCCCTTTAGCATTCTATCTATTTTAGATTCGTTATTGTTCTGTATCTATAGAGTAGGGAGGGTGAGTTAGGCCACATGTGACCCATTGTACACTCCAACCGGTATCTCGTGAAATGAGGTGACGATGCGCCGTAACAAATTTGAAAGTGGGGATCCAGCAAAGTCAATCTTGCGCTAGATGTCATGCAGTGGGCAGCTCGATATTGGCCGAATACGTTCTCTCTCTGCGTACTGGAAGCTCCGCCTTGTCACGAGATACCAGTTTACCTGAATATCCTCCCGAGGAGTTGTCTTCCTAGGTCTGTCCTTTCCAGGAAGTTGAACAGGTCACTAGGAGACATCTCCTTCATATCGGCAGGTGTAGTCACCGAACACACACATTCTCTTATTGACTATAACTCCGGGCACTTGCATAAGATATGACTGACAGATTCATCTTCCTGTTTACACATCCTGCATAGAGGTGTGTCCACTAGCCCCATTGTATGGAGGTGTTTCCTCAAATGACAGTGGGCAGTTAGAAATCCTACCGTTAAACGTAGGTTTTTCCTGGTCGTAGCTATATATTTTTTCGACTCTAGCTTCCCAGGGTGATCCAGGCAAAACTGCATCCTTTGATTTCATCAGATCTCTTTAGAGATTTTCGTTATTGTTAATTCAAATAATATTTTTTTATATTTAAATTAACGTTCCTAAGACGGCAATGATTAGATTAGATTACAGTAGGGTCGTCAACCTGGCCGGTCCACACTGCGACTTTAGTGTAAACCCTACATCTATATTTTAGTTAGATCATCAGATCTATGATTCTAAAAAGCCGTTTTAGAGCTAGATTTGTAGCCTGATCATGCCACAAAGTAGATCTGTTCTAGGTATTTGCAAGTTCCACTCTCCATTTTGCCTATCTTACAGAGATGTTATCAGAGTGAACAGTTGGGGTGATGAAATTAGGTAAGTCGGGTGCGACCAATACGTAATCTTCGTACAACAGCTACATATTTCCTGGATAAACCGGGACAGATACATTAGTTGAATTTCGTATAGGCAACAAGCTGGATACTGGATTAGAGGGTTTCGAGGAGTTTTGTCGTTTGAGTCAAAGTTACGGGTTCATTAGCTTTAAGCCGGTCCCAGACACTACGTGTATTTGGCGAATAGGCCAATATTTATCATTTGCACGAATGTTTGCTTGATCTCCCACACGGTGCCGTAGTATAGCAAAGGTACACGTAGTTTAATTCGTCGAACTACGGCGTCCTTTACTTCGTGCTAGTTTCCGACCAGCGCCGGGAAAATGACGAATAACGAACATTTGCCAAAGTTAACTTCCCACACGCTATGCGAATAAGTCCGAGTACCAAATGTTAGCCAAACACACGTAGTGTCTGGGACCGGCTTTATAGTAATACTTTGACTGAAACGAATATACTGTGTTGAGGAACTGTTTTAATAATATTTAGTCGTTTGGAAGGCAGGGGATACAAAAAAGCCAGAAGGTAGATGAAAGACCAGGAGAAGCATATAACGTTCTAAGAGCACCAGTATTAGTTGTTGGGTGCTAAATGTATCCTTATTATAAATATGTTTCTTTAATTTTTGAAATTCATAAATAGGTATCTTCGATTCCAATTATCACTCAAACTATTTATGCCAATCTGCTCTTTAACCCAAATCAACATGTTTAAAGAGTAACAGAAATTTGAATAATTGATAAAAATATTCGTGCTAAATAAATGTTCCTATTGAAATCTATAAATAAAACGACTGTTTGTAAATAACGGAAACTTTTGACGTAGAAACTTATTTATTAAAGTAATCTAATTGAAGAAAAAACTACACGTGTTTTATTACTTCGGATCTTGATAAAAGTTCTTGTCGGTCTTTGACCTTTGCCAAATATCAATCAGAAAGTGGTAGATAATAATCGACCTTTACCACTACTGGCGGGAGTTGCGCTTTCAAAAATCTGCCTATATTCTATTGAGTGAAGAATTATTTTCTTTAATCTAACTTCTGTTGCTAATCACGAATGTTGAACACGTTTATTATTATGCATATTTGTGCGCAATTTCTATAAGTGTCTTTTGAAAAACAGCTTGTCATTTTATAATATTTCCTTGAAAACTATCGCAATGACATTATGCCAAAACATTTCTACGTCTGAGACATCCAGAAAGTAAAAAATGTCTGTAAAATCACGTAACTTTAATCATCATGGATGAAGAATGTTAAAATTCCACCCCATTATCAACACCGCATAATATACGTAAATAAAAATCTACAGACTATTTTTGAATTTCATTCCCTAAACAATGAAATTCCTGTTGGAAACGATTGTAAGTGTCATTGGATATATACACAGTAAAATCGATCCAACTGTGTTGACGTGACGTGTTGATATGCCGAATGTAATTAAACACGGATCCTGTCTAATTGACAGTTTGATTACATCACATGTAACCGCACCGATATCTGTCTCTAATCACCATAAGCTCATGATTGGCTTTACGTGCGTAAAAGTGGTCAGTTATTTTTTAATGGTTTGCTTGCTTTTGTAAATCCAATTCATATCCGCCGGAAATATTACACTGAAACTAATTGTGTTTCTCTAATCTTTGTTTGATACGTCCACCTCTAATAAGCATTGTCTCTGTTCTTAGCATCTTGAACCATTTCGTGGTCAATTCTTGGCAAATTTTAAAACTTTTAAATATATTCCTCGGTATAGTTCTTCCAAAGTTAATGTGATTACCCATATTTTTAATCCCTTTGAAGGAAAAAGCCGCCCAATGGCGTGCATATAAATTTTTTATAAATTTGAATATTGTGAAATAATGTTAATCTACCATATCAATTTGAATGAAAAAAATTAACCTGCATACAAAATTCATAAAATTTGTAATACAATAATAACGCGTTTTCCTCTAGAACACGTAGTATCTAGAGAACAGTTTTTTGTGTCGTCAACCTAACCATATTTTAAAGGTGGGTGTATATCCTCATACAGTTTTAATTATAATATAATTACCATAACTACTATTTTCTTACATATTAAGTTAAAATGTATTTTATTTTATATATTTATTCATGTAATAAAACCGTAAGGATTGTTTGAATAACAAATAAATGAATAAACACTTGACAACATCATGCGTATCAAACCAAGTTTCGTCTAAATAAATTATAGTTCTATTTGAATCACGGTACCCTTTTATTTTGCGCAAATACTCCTGTCTAAGTTTAGCGATACGCCGAGATTCCATTATTACCATTCGATTATCTAACTTCTTATATTTAAATCCACAATTCAATAATCCCGCGCATCATCTTGGACTGTTGTTTCAAATGGTCTCCAAAATGCCATTCTAATTAATTATATTATAAAACTTACCCCAACGTCTACGAACAAATGAATATTATATTAATATCAATTAACTGACGCGACCTAACCACTACACCATCAAAAAGGTATTATATTATGGATACCTTTCTACACTAGATCACCTACCCTTTCCTATAAATACCTATAACAATTCACTAAACTGACTCAACCAAGAAATAGATATTATATTAAATATTTCTTTAAAACAAAATTCACACCCGACACTGAATGATACTAATGGATTCTAAGCCGAACCACAACACAACCCCCCCGAACACCCTCAAGACCATAGAATTTTTTCTGCGAAAATCGTCAAACGGAATATACTTCGGTTATTTCGTTATATTACGATGGATACTGCAGTTGATGATTGGTTGTTTCGAAGTCTTGACTGCACGTGCAACACGTTGCCATCTGTTCAAAATTTTCTTAAATATAGCCTATATATATAGCCATTAATTTTTCTTTTTTCAGTAATTTCAAGCGACTTATTTTAATGTTTACTAATAAATTTACGTTATGTATTTTTTTTAAAATATTTCCAAACTAGCTTTCTTATAACATCACAAACTAACAGTTTAGAGCAACAGTAAGGAACAGTAAGAGGAACATTTGTGTAGCGAGCCTAACAATTTTAGAAAATATATCTGACAACATTGCTTTATTTTATCACACTGACAATAGTTAGAGTATAATCCAAAATTTAGTTTCTTAATAGGAGAATGTCACATAAACGATGCAAAACCATCAAATATAATGGAAGTTCCAGTGATATAAGAAAATATCAAATTATGTTTACGAAAGCGTGACGTCAATTGGGTGATTACACTTTTTGTTTTTTAATGAAAATACATTGACTCCAAGTATTGTTAGAACGATTATTTATTAAGATTTGAAAAATGTAATTTTGTTGCTTTTTACACCAAAATGTTTATAATTAATAAATTTCCTTATGAAATGATGTCGTCATCGTTCCCATCGAATACCGTCATACGATTTGCAGTGACGTTTTTTATCCAATATATCTACATATAAAAAAAAATTTGATGTATGTACAATATGTGAGACGTAATTAACTTATGACATGATTAATCAATTCATAAATGAAAGTCACAGGCGCAATTTTTCATGTCACTCTCTTGTGATTAATATTACATTATCATTATTTTTATACGAGTCTCATAAAAAAGTTTTATGGTTTTGCAAAGTGATAAATTTGTGTAGGAAAAAAAGTTTGTAAAAACATCGGCTAAACAATGTTCCCATCTCTCGCGATTATTTGGAACACATGTTATTGTATAAACGGTTTATAAGGTTCAACTAAATATATTATCTTTCTTCACATAAAGGCATCATTTCAATAAGTAATACGCTTTGTTATACAGGGAGATTCATGAGGAACTGTATATACTCCTCCCTCCTATGAGGAATTTTGAATCATTATTAAAAAGTGTAGGCTGGTGTGTGTCAGATTATTCAAATTTTAGCCGGCTGGCGTCAAATTCTGTTGTCGGTAAAGTCAGTTCCAAGATATTTTGTTTTAACTTAACACCAACATGATTGATTCAAGAGAAAAATCCACGACGTTTATTCGTTTTATGACATATATACAAACGAATATGCATTTTGTTATCAACATCCAGTAACAAAACAAGCATTAGAAAAATTGCTAACATTCTAAATATCAGCAACACGTCTGTGTGGCGAGTTTTAAAAGAGTAGCGATTGTACTATTACCACATCCAACGTGTTCAAGCTCTCTTAGATTTTGTGCTCCTCCTCCTCATGAATTTTTTTGCATACATTTAAAAACACCCTGTATAATGGTTAAAAATTGAGGCATGTTAAAATTATTCCACAAATACACTTTATTTTGAATAGTGATAATTTTATCACCTCTGATGAACTGTTAATGCATCATAAAATTAATTTTCCATGTTAGTGCTGTTGAGAAAGTCATTAACAGCTTGGACTTAGAGCCACTTCGTGTTGAAGCAAATATTTTCGAAATATTTATTTTAGATAGTGAAGGTCATAATTAGTATAATATAGTCCAATTATTTCTTTGATTGTGGAATAAGACCGAAATAAAACGATAAGCAACGGAAAGTTTTATTATTTTAAATCTTTAAATTTTGGCAGACTTTGTTTATTGAAAAAACCCAAAGGGGTGGATTAAATAGATTTTGTCTCGCCAAAATATTATTGTCGTTTGTGTCTCGACAATATTTTTATTTCCCTTAAATTTTAATTTTAAATAAAGAACGATCCAACGGTGGAATTGAAATCTACAGGTGTTAAATATCATTACTTTTATCGCAAAGTAAATATAAATAATGATAAACATTAGATTAACTGTCGAGGAGATATATCTAAACAAATATTGGAAGTTGATAGAATTTTTTTTCCAGATATAAAGAAACCACAACGCTTTCTGTATAATGAGATTTTCACGTTATTGATTTGGTGGTAGATAAATAATCAAAGAATTTAAAGTAAGTAGAAGAAAAAAATACGGAGCGTGGTATGAATTGCTGTGGAATTTACTATAGCCGAAATCTCTTTCTCGGCCATATATCAGTAACCATTTACGGTACAGCTGCGGAAAAAAAATTGCAATTTTTAAGTTTATATGACTACCTCGAGAGGCTAACAAAAGCAATCATCGGATTAACGACTACCTGCTGTGGGTTTTTTGTTGGTGTCAAGTTGAAATGAAATATCTTGGAATGTAGTATACTCGGTAATCTTATAACTGAATAGTTTTACTTCATGTTTTACTCATCGGGCTTGTTGAATAACAAGTTCTATCCAACTAATGGACAGTATTTATTTGGAATATTGAAAAACGATTTAATTACTTTTCCTTCCAGTACAACGCTCTGTAATTATTTAATTTTATATTTATGTAAATCTATCAATAATTCTCAAGATCAACTGACAATCTGTCACGCCTTTTTTCTTTAGAATTAACTACATTCCGATAATATGATAGATATGTTATTAGAATAAGCTTTTCTGTCATAATTTACTCCAAGAAGACTTTATGTTGTTTGGTAAAAGCAAACTGTATTTTATTATAAATTAAGTTTATAGTAAACAATTCCTGTCATTTTACATACGTGAAATATTTAGATTTTTGATTTTAGAGGCATTATTTTTCCTTTTATTATTGTTCATGTGGGTTATCCAGGAAAAATTATAAAAAAATTGTCACGCGTACAGTTTTTATATTAATTTACTAAAAAATTAAAAGTAGTAAAAGCTTTGCGTAGATAAAACATTGTACGTTATACATGAGTAAATAGAACTTTATTCAGTATACATACATATGTAAAGAAAATACATTTTCTTTATTTTGAATATTACCGCGCATTTCCAAGCGTCGGATTAGTAGTCAGCTTCATACCCGGTCTAGCGGGATAATATGACAAAAGCAAACATATGTCAATGTTGAAGTAAATTTTATTTATTTTAATAATTTAGTTACTACTTGCGATTAGGAACTGACATTAATATTTGTGAACATTAGGTTTTGTAAACAATTATTTTAAGATTTGTAAATAACGAAAAATATATCTCTTGTTGCAGAAACTCAGTTGTGTTCCATTATCGGTGTCATACCTCCCAATTGTCCAAAATATCCACTATACATATACAAAAAATAGTAATGGAGTAACAAGAATAGGGTTGAACACTGCCCCACAATAGAATTCCATAACGAAGATGACTTTTCTCCAATGTATTATATAATATTTTCATTGACTTTAATGGCAGAAAATTATTGAGGAATTTGAATTTATATGAAATTGTTCGAAGTTTTTTTGTGATGTAGTTAATATGTATGTCCCACTTCACATATATAATTCAATCTAAATAAACACCATTTATGGTAAAATAAATGGGAAATTCAGGATAATTAAGTTATCTCTAATAGAAACCCCCGAACTAAACTACTCTATCACTTTCAAGTTCAAAGTTAACTAGAGAGTTTTTCATTAAATCAACTACGAGGAGATTGTTTTGTCCTGCTCCCTTAATCTTAATTTAAGTTTGGATTAAGCGGCTTAATAAAATACCTACAGAGAAGGCATTAAGCCGATTGACTCTACATCAAAATTAAAAGTAACTTGATTCAAGAGATCGGCGTAAATTGGATAAGGATGATTTTCTACTTCTTCCAGAAACAGGACCGGTGTTTCGGATGTTTTGTAAAGAACAAAAAATAGGTTTCATTTTGGGAAATTAAACCACAATTTTTTTTATATTCTCTAATTAAACGTTTCGGTAGCGTTCCAGCTACCGTTATCAGGAACAATTAAGTTTTTTTTTAAATTCTGATACGATGAATTAAAACATATAATAAAGATTGTGTTCTAGTTTCCCAAAATAATTATCAAAAATAATAAGAAATAGGTTGGTCAATCTTTACAATATTTTTAACAAAATTTTTTTCTATCTATATAAAATCACTTAAATTTTTTGAAACGTAAAATTGACTGGTGGACTCATAGTTTCGTAAAACTTTTACCTCAAAATAGTAATTTTCAATTTTTGAAAAACACTATTAATTTAAAAAAATTCCTTTGAGCCACAAAACTATCAATATTGCGCAGAACTTATAGTGAGCAATTTTTTAAAATTCCTTGTTAAACTTTTGATTAATTTTTCACATGTTTGGTTATTTCGTTCTCAAAAAAATTTTTTCTAGATTATTATCTTTTTTTTTTAAGGCAAAAAATTTTCAATCACAGTCACTTTTTGTACCGACAACAATTTTTGCTGCTAATTTTTTCATCATAAAAAGGAACGGACTGAAGAACAAAAGGACAAAATCTTCACGAAACAACGTTGAAGAGGAGATGAACTTCACAGAAGTATTGTTCATCAAGAGGAAACACAAGAGAGGAGAAAATGAGGATCTCTTATCGAAAGAACTTACATAGGCTAGGGATACAGACAATATTTATTACCATCTGAGAAAGGACCGTAGTGCGAAGGACCCGAGAACTACGGAAACTTGACCAGATACCTTAATTAAGAAAGGAGAAATTGGAAGGATACACAAACACGCCAAGAGAAGAAAATAAATTAAGGATCGAGGATGTGCAAACAGCGAAAACATCGATAAGAAAGGAGATCGGATCGGCAAAATCAGCCAAATCCAATCAAGATAAGGCGAAAACAAACCACTTCCCATCTACATTGTGAAGCTAAAGGAGAAGAAGAAGAAGATAAAGTTGATTCAACACAGGGATTCCACCATGCTCCTGGAAGAAACGGTTTTACTACAAGTTGTGTATGTGTGCTAATGACTCTTAACTATTTTTACGTTTATTTTTTGAAATGTATGAATATATATGTTGAAACAGTAAAATATTGTCAGATATTGTTTACGATTTCAGAAATATCAAATTAAACTTGGAAAAATTGCATCAAACTTTCCCAGACAAATCGAATGAAGTATTAAAAAAACCAATTTGCCGTCTTTGCCCCAACGATCTGTACATTTGTCGGGTATCTCTGTCTGGTTGGTAGTACAAAGAAAGAAGATGACGTATAAAAGCATTTCTTTTGATTTTACCACTTTTAAGAGGTATACATAATTTATTTTGGATAAAATGAAAGGGCCCATTAATGCTCTTGCTTTTACGTTACCTTACATCTCTTATATATATTATATACTTATTCGAACTTTCGAAAGATGTATATTTTTCAACTTTAGAATTATATTTTGTAGAAAAGATCGATACCATTGCATATGACTTTGAACATAATTCCTTTTTTATTCGACACCGGAAAGTATATTCACGGCAAATTTTAGAATGTTTTCAGATACCATATCAGTGACAGAACAATGGTAATGGTAAAAGTGGAAAATATGCAAATATAATCTAATTATTAATGATTTTATTTTTTAATATGCGAAAACCGCAATTTGTCTCGGAACATTCTCGGTAATTCCAGGAATAAATCACATTGTAGATCACATATAAACCGTTCTTTAAATAGCCAATGAATTCCAAAAATTTATTCGTCCTAATTTATTAAGCGACTAGGTTTTTTTTCAGAACTTTTATGATTTTATTCTAGTAGGCACATAAATTGTATTTAAAATTCTGACGACTGACATTTACATAATTATTATTACGAGGGTTGTCTTCCAAGTAAGAAACTACTCAAACTAAAATTTCAATAAGTTAGTAAGTTGGTCCAAAAAATAAGATTTTTTCAGTAAAATAAAGTTTTTCCTAATTTGTTTTCTTCTTATACTGCATATGAGGAGTTGTAGAATGTTCTTATAATGGAAAAATATTGATTCGCAAAGTAATTTACCGATATTCATAAAAAATTGTTTTCCATGACTTACAGCCTCTTGAAAAAAGCCATAGAATTCGAAATTTGAAAATGATAGCTTATCGCGAGAGCTACAATTTAAAAAAAAATTTTCATCACGCAAACCTTTTGAATCCGAGTTTTGACCTTTTTTTTTTCAAAATTCCACACTGTGCGCTGGCTTCTATCCTCTGGAATCTATAGTAAGGTGTCAAAAAATTTCTCTAGTTATAGTCTAACTATTGTCAGTGTAATGACCATAAAATAAAGCAATGTTGTCAGATATATTTTCAAAAAATTGTTAGGCTCGCTACACAAATGTTCCTCTTACTTCAGTAAACTGTTAGTTCGTGATGTTATAAGAAAGCTAGTTTGGAAAAATTTTAAAAAAAATACATAATGTAAATTTATTAGTAAACATTAAAATAAGTCGCTTAAAAATACTGAAAAAAGACAAATTAATTAAAACCACTTTTTATATGTTACTATATTTAAGAAAATTTTGAAGAGATGGCAACGTGTTGCACGTGCAGTCAAGACTTCGAAACAACCAATCATCGTAATATAACGAAATAACCGAAGTATATTCCATTTGACGATTTTCGCAGAAAAAATTCTACGGTCTTGAGGGTGTTCGGAGGGGTTGTATTGTGGTTCGGCTTATAATCCAGTAGTTACATTCAGTGTCGGGTGTGAATTTTGTTTTAAAGAAATATTTAATATAATATCTATTTATTGGTTGAGTGAGTTTAGTGAATTGTTATAGGTATTTATAGGAAAGTGTAGGTGATCTAGTGTAGAAAGGTATCATTAATATATTACCTATTTGATGGTGTAGTGGTTAAGTGGCGTCAGTGAATTGATATTAATATAATATTTATTTGTTCGTAGACGTTAGGGTAAGTTTTATAATATAATTAATTAGAATGGCATTTCGGGGATTATTGAATTGTGGATTTAAATATAAGAAGTTAGATAATCGAATGGTAATAATGAAATCTCGGCAAATCGCTGAACTTAGCAACTTAGACAGGAGTATTTGCGCAAAATAGAAGGGTACCGTGATTCGAATAGAACTATAATTTATTTAGACGAAACTTGGTTTGATACGCATACGTCAAGTATGGTTGGGTTGACGATACAAAAAACTGTTCTTTAGATACTCCGTGTTCTAGAGGCAAACGCGTTATTATTGTATTACAAATTTTATGAATTTTGTATACAGGTTAATTTTTTTCTTTCAAATTGATATAGTAGATTAACATTATTTCACAATATTCTAATTTATAAAACATTTATATGCACGCCACTGGGCGGCTTTTTCCTACAAAGGGATTAAAAATATGGGTCATTACATTAACTTTAGAAGTAGTATTATTTTACGCATCGTCCCCTATGCCTTCAATAAACGCTAAGAAATCCAGAGCTGGATACGCATTCAAAAACTAGTGAAGTATCCTTAAAAAAATATTGGTTGTGCCAAACAACTTATATGATTACAAGAAAAAGTGATTCTACTACGTGTTCCATTAAGCTTACACTCAATATTTTGTATTATTATGTCTATGTTATTGAATTCTCGATAACCTTTTAAGTTTTTTTAACTGGATATATAAAACTTTGTTTTGCCTGTCTCACATCAATCATCAACCAGGCTTTGTAAAACGTGAAAATAATCAGTTCTAGACTTCAGCACCGGGTTGACTAGAAAACTATGGGGATTTATGAAGTATTTGCAAAATCAAAATAGCATTTGTGGTTATTGATCCATTTCTGTGACTTTTTTTGTTTAGATAGAGAGAGATAGAGTTCTGCAGTTATAAAAAATATGTGTTGACATTTATAATGGTTTGAAAAATTGCATTAATGTCGAAAAAACAAAATTTCGAAGAAATTCCACTCTGAACCTGTAGAGCAGTCGTGTTGTACTCTATTGGTTCAGAGTTCAGATCATTTCATGCAAGTTACGTGAACAGAAATTATTCAATATCCTTGAAATTTTGTAAATAAGATTAATAATAAAATTTTCCTGTAATAATAAAAGTTTCTTAGAAATATTTTAATGAATAATATGAAATTTTTATTTACAATGAGATAAGCAATATGGGCAGAGTTGAATTTTTCAGTTTTTTGCACTTAACACAATATTTTTCTATTGAAGTTTTCATAGTTGAAAATTGAACTCGTTACATAAAAATTAGGCCTGTAAGGAGTCTCTCTCTAAACAAACAAAATAAAAATATTCTTCAGGGACTTCTCGCGAAGAACCTGAATCTGAAAAATGATAATTAACTTGGCCTATTAGTTTTTTATCGGCTACCAAAATTACTGAAATTAGAACTTATTTAATTAATATGTTATAATATATAATTGAAAATTTTAAAACAAATTTTTGTTGGCAAAACGAGGGTTCCAAATGACTCAAGTCCCCCTATATTTTTTTTTCCAAATATTTCAATTGACATAATAAATTACACTATAATTACAATAATGAATTATTTATAACTAGCGATAAATAAATATATTCCAATTTTAACAAATATTATTAGTTTCCTGAGTACGCCACTGAGTTCTATCTATTTACTAAAGTAAGTTTCATCAATTATGTAATCGCTTTTATCGTATTTCGAACTAGGGGTCGATTATTTGCTTTTAAAGGAAGATTTTTTCCTACAATTTTTTTGTACGATACACGTGAACATAAACAAGTCTATACAGAGTATTTCAATGAAAACTGTTCACCCCACATAATTCTGAAGGTGTTACTTTTATGGAAAAATGAAAATAAAACGTCAAACGTAAATCGGGACGTCTTTTTGCTCATATATGTAGACGTTATAACTTTAACCCCCTCCCCCTATGGGGGAATATACAGCATCGGTAACGAAACTTCTTTTCATTGAAAGATAAATATTTGCCTACCCCGTATACAGCGCTTTTCACGACGACCTGGTATTAGACGTTTTTCAAAAATTACATATGATAGAATTATGAAATTTTGTATTAGGGGCTTTCTACGAGTCTATCTAAAATATTATTATTTTCACTTCAGTTGTTATTAAATTTTTTGTTTTCAATGGAACACCCTGTATGTTTTCAGTTGCCTTCATTAATAAATTGTTTATTTTAAATGAAGATTTCGTCGAATGTTAACACAAATGTAACAATACAGTTTTAAAAATAATTCCAATAACAATGAAACCAATAGGTGGTGTTGAGGTGTGAAAATTTTCGCTCAAAAAAGGACAAAACCCTTTCCAAAGGACGTTACGTCGTCCTAAATCACGTAAAGGACCCTCCTAACCTGTTCCTATCGCACGAATTGGAAGTGGCCACGGGCAGGATCGCGAGGAGTAAAAGGAGCAATTTTCCGGACGGGCTGCCGCCTCCAGGGGCAACAGGTGGGTGGCTCCACCCCCCCGACGGACTGCCAACACCAACGACGTACACTACCCGCACCGCATGCTAGGACGTTTACGAGGAACAGGATAATAGGATATATTGGCAATTTCATATAGACATATTTTTATGAATTGAGTTGTTTTGCCGACATAGGTAAGGAAGTTTTTTAAGACGGAATTATTACTTCGAGAAGATTTTTGAGTGACCACAATATACGCCAATCTTCGAATAGTACCGAGTTAAGAGAGGTAACCCGATGTATCTCAGAAACTATTTATCGTACAGATTAGACGAAAGAAAAAAATCTGTATTATAAACAGTTTTATTTAGTCAGCTTTCCCACTCAGTTATTTTACAAGATGGAGGAAAAAGTAGTGGAGCAAACTTAAATTCTATCGGAAATAACAAAAAAAACTTAACTTACCAGCAGGCAGTAATTATTTGCACAACTTTGTATTTATTTTTTTTGTAGTCTAATTAAAAATAAGAAATGCATTTCGAAATAAAATTAAAATTTGGATCTTATCCAAAACTGTTTTCAGTCGTTTTAACCGAAATCAATGTGAATTAGAAGTAAAATCGTGACGAAAAATCTTGTTCGTATTTTGTAGTACACACAGTAATCGTATTATCTTTTTTAACTCCGTCAAACTATTTTATTCGATTTCTGATTCCAAAAAACCCCATTTTACATTTAACTACAAGGGAAATTTTAAGGAATAAAGGGGGTTGTTTTATGGATAAAGGAGAAGAAATCAAGAGATAAGTTTTACAAATATACAAGGAGTAAAGTAAGTATAGTTGCTAAGCTACAGCGGATTACCTCTCTTAATGAGTCACCCGGTACTAAAGAAACTGCAGACACATTATTATTCAAATAACAACAAACAAACACTGCCTGCGGTAGTGTCGTTAACTTTAATTGATAATTGTCTAAAATTATGCACCGAAATAGTAAATATATTTAGAAATTGTGTAAAAATAAACAAACAAAAATTGCAGAGTTAATTCAATTTGCAGTTGTCATCGGACTGTAAAGAAAACCCAGTCGACCGGTCAAATAAGTTTCGGCAGATTCCAAGGTCGAGTTTAGAGTACCATTAACACAATATTCTATCAAGTATATTCAATTCCAAGATATTTCGTTTTAACTCTACACCAATAAGATTGATTTTACAGTTTTATTATTCAATCCTCAAGACCGAGTTAACGAAATATTGTGAAATGTACTTTACGAAGTGATACTTTTACGACAAGTGGAGAATTTAGTTGGAAAATTGTAATTACTTGGTAAGAAGAATTTATAGATGCTCAAGAGGGAATATGAATACAATGAACTATCTGAATGGAAAGAAAGCCGTCACAAGTTTATGGGGCCCGTGATACCGTGAACCTTAAGGCGAGAATCCACCGATCTTTATTTTATGCCTTTCCTATCTTTCCATTCTATTCCTCTTTATTTTATTTCCTGATTTTCTTTTTTTCCGATTATCCTTTCTGTAGGACTCTTTTGATTTTTGTTGCTTAAATTTTCGAAAAGCGTTCTTATTTATACCACCAGATGCATTCATCCAATTATTTTTCTCTGATCAGAGCGTCTACAACAGTTTTCCTAATGATTTAACATATTTTATCTTGAATTTAACAAAAATCCTGTAAAAAATGAAGCTCGCGATGTAAATTTTTGTATGGAACCGTCGAGTTTCGTCATTAGAGAGGTATTTTAACTGGCTTAAGTTTGTTGGCAACGTTACAGACGTTAGAAGGTGGTGCCATGTGCTTATACAAAGTTTTATTAATAGATGTGAAAATAAACTCGGCCACCTTTCTGCCAGATTCCAGACATTTGCAAATACGTATCTGCAGAGGCGTAGATGCTCATATATATTTTTTTTTAATAATATGATACGTTTAATTTTACAAGGAAATCAAAATTAATGTCAACAATTGTGAACGCATTTTTAATAAGGCAAGATCAATTCGGAGGGATTTCGAAACTGTTTATGAAGAACGAGTTTCAACATCTTAAAATTCAAAACAATTTTTACTATGTTGGCTAACAGTCAGGGATTGCGAAATAAATACTTAAATTTAAAAAAAAAATATTAGAAAATTGCTATTACTTTGGAGAAAAAAGTTTGATAAATATTTAAAAAAGGCAAGAGCCTGCCAAGTTGGAAACATGAGAAATGGGGGCAATGTTTGGGGGTGGAACTGTGGAGGGTAGTTTTTTGCGAATTCAGGTGAAACCTGACTCTTAAATGGATAATATAATACACAAAAGTTGTAGATAATAATAGATTTTAAATCTTTTATAAGAGGTTTTTTCCAATCAAACAAACTTTCTGAGAAAATGGAGAAAAAAATATTTCTTTGTTCTTAATTTTTTTTCTTCTGAAAATTATTAAATTTTGTGAGAGTATATCTGATTTGCATTTAATATGTACCTACTATTTTTTAAATTGGCAAAACAGGTGATTTTTAAGACATTTACAATATTTTCCATGAATCCGCTTAAAATTTACATTTTTGTTTTTCAATTTTTTGCATCAAGACTGAATTTACTTATTGAAATGAAAACTTAGATACTGATTTTTAATCGAAAAAATTGACGTAAATATCTTGAATATTTTTCTAATTTCTTTCTTTACTTACCGAAAGATCTTTTAAAAATCGCTTACCTCAAAAAAAAAGAAAAAAATTTAATTTCCATCCAAACGGCTAATTTATAGCAGAATATATTCAGTGTTTACGCAATTAAAAAGAAAATAAAAAAAGTAATGTCAGTCTTTATAGATCCGGAGAAACTAAACAGAATTAAATTTATATAAACAAATCAATTCTATTGAAAATGAACATCGAAAATAAAAAAAAATCCTAAACTTACAAGCAGACAGTGATGATTTGCACATTTTTGTAGTTATTTATTTTTTGTTCTCTTATTTGAAATACGAAATGCATTTCGGAAAAAAGTTGAAATTTGGATTTTATCCAAAACTGTATCCAGTCGTTTTAACCGAAATTAACATGAATTAAAAGTAAAATCCTGAAATTTTGTTGTTCGTATTTTGTAGTACAAAAAGTAATCAGTTCATTAACATTTTTATCTTCTATAAGTTCCTTGTGGCATTACTTATTCTTTTTTCTTATTTTTTTTTTGGGGAATCAAAACCCAATAATGTTTTTTTTTATTTTTTATTTCGACGTTTCGGTGTAGCGTTCCAGCTACCGTTGTCAAGATTAACTAATTTTTTGGTCCCATTCTGACACAACGAAAAAATTTGACAGCATCGAAATAAAAAATAAAAAAACATTATTGTGGTTTGATTCCCAAAAAAAATAATGGTTCTCATGGGGTGGTTTTCTGGCTAAAGGAGAAGAAGTCAAGAGATAAGTTTTTCAAAATTTGTAAAACTATAAGTAATTCGCCTCAAAGACCTTTCGGTCATTGTTGTTCAGTTATTTTGTTGTTATTTAACATCTTCTTGTACAAAAATGGCAACTTCTTGTGCAACCATTATTAGTAAGAACTGGATGGACTTGCCTTGGAAGTGTCACAGTAACCCGGCTACTCGCAGAAGTTCGTTTTTCGATTTTTCAATATTTTTTATTAATATCCCAAGCAAATTCAAAGTAATTTCAGTTTCAAAATAGTCTAATGCAACAAAAATAGAAACACGTTTTTATTTTTAGAATTTGTCGTAACTGCCATCAAAATAAACATTGTATCAATTGGGGAATAAAAATTCAAATTTGCGTATAGGATAACAATAAAATCATCCTTTATGGAAATATAGCGGAAATAATTTTGTCAGTTTGTCTTTTTTTTTTGATAAAAATATATTCAAACGAAATCCTTTATGAAAATATCGTAAATCAAAGTATCAATTTTTAAAATTATTCAGATTTATCTTCGTGAGAATATTTCGGTGACATCTTTTCGGTTTGATTAAAATTTATTCCTCTTGTCACATCTTAAATGGATAGTTTAATTAGATAAGTGTAGATCCGAACGTTCAATTGCAACAAACGATCTAGTAGCTACCGGCCAAATCGGTACTACGCCGTTGCCAAACGTCACAAAATTAATAGAAAACTACTTTTAAAATAAATTCCCATATAAAAGTAAGTAATCAAAAAGAGATTATAAGCAATTTTTACTGAATTCTACGTTATTAACATCCACCAGTAACTCATACATTCATATTATACTTTATATAGTTTTTGAATGAGCTTGAATTGAAAATGTGACCCAGAAGCCATTGTCGTTTATTCACGGGCCAAGTTCACTTTTAATTGTCATTAATTCAATGGTGAATTCATGATGTTACAGCATGTATTATTTATAAGTTGAAATAATTAGTGACAAGTGCTGATGCGCGACACGCAATTGGTCGTTATATGGGTTTGGTAAAGACACACGACAATGTCGAGGTTCAATCGTTAACCTCTGTATGCAACAGCACATTTTATGTTATAATTATTCTGTAATATTCACGAGCATTGTTTATCTAAATCAATATTATAAAGAGAAAATATTTGTTTGTTTATAATTGACTATTTCACTAGAGTAAATTGATAACTGACAAAATTTGAAGGTTTTGAACTGGCAATTTTTTGACGTTCAATATATCAAATCTATGTGTATAAAATTCTATCACTCTGTGATAAAATTCAATATAAAATCTTTGTTAGTGGTTTCTAAGGAAACTAAGTTGTTTGTTTATTTATTTAACTGTCTAAAAATTATTAAAACTGTTTCAAAAATTTAAATAATTATTATTAACATGAATAATACAAGATTTGGAAATAATTCAATAAATGAAATAGAGAGTACAATTATTAAGCAAAGTATACCGCGAAATACAATGAAGACAAAAAAGTCTGCGTGGAAACAGTTTAGAATGTTTCTGGACGCACGTAATTATACGTTAGAAAAGGATACTTCTGAACAAGTTATAGCAAAAATTCTTGAAGATTATGGTTTTAACATGAAAAAAAGAGATGGAACTGATTATACTGAAGCTAGTGTGAAAACACTTTGGAATACGACTGTTCAAATGGTTCAGGAAAAATATTTTCTAGAATTTAACATCAAAATTGATCCATTTAAAGATATTACCTATAAATTTGCTAGATTGGCCAGGGATACAAAACGTAAAAAGCTTCAGGCTGAACCTGAAACCAAATAAAGAAGTTCTAACGCGTTTACCAAAGAAGAATTAATGGAAATGGTAGACAGCTATTCTGAAGATAATCCTGATGGGTTACAAAAAAAGTTTTTTCATTTATGTTCGTTCGAATTAGCATGGCGTGGAAATGAAGCTGCTAATTGTGATATTAATTACTTTAAAAAAGAATATGATAATAAAGGTAATTTTACTGGCAGGGTAGAATATAATCCAATCTTTTCCAAAACGACACAAGGAGGATCAAAAGCTTTATCTGGCAGTAAGTGGCTGGTAAGAAATAATGCTAACAACAATTTGTGTCCCGTTCGTTTATTTTTAAAAATTATTGAAAAAAGAGAATCCAATCCTTATCTAACAGCAACAAGATTATTTTTAACAGTACATCCAAATTGGGAGAAAGGAATATGGTACAAAAATTCACCATTGGGAATTAATACAATTTCAAAGTGGACGAAAATATCGGCAGAATCAATTGGTATAGACACAAAAAAAATAAAAATAACCAATCATTCACATAGAGCTTCTGCAATATCTGCATTAGCAAAAGAAGGAGTTGGTGAACAAGACGTAATTAAGCTTACAGGACATTAGTCTGCCCATTCTTTGAAACCATATTTACAATTAAATGAAGAACACCATTTCCAACTTATAGAGAACCTTCGAGAAAATAAAAATAAATAAAAGGAATCCTCAGTTTCTAACTTAAATTCATCACAGGTTATGATGCAAAACAATCCCCAAAATAATGCTACAACGTACAATTTTAATAATTGTACTTTTTACATAAATAAGTAATTTTTTTTCATAATGTTATTATTTTTTGGCCTTGTATAATTGAAGTTTGCAATAAATAAAACGTTTAAACATATGATTTTTTAGTTTTTCTCTCGTGAAATAGTCATGTCGAATACCACTCAATTAAAAATTTTGTAATTTTGTAAAGCAGTTAGATTAGATGACAAGGGAGCCTTAACACTAGTTGCTTAAAGAATCGTTTGCAGTTCAGACTGTTTTAGAGTCATAACTTATAGACTTAAGAGCCTTTGTTGGAGTGTTTCCCAGGACTGTCGACATCCTAGCAGACTTGGAGCACCTATACCAACTCATTCGTGTGATATCAATTAGAAATCAGCTTAGGCCCGGTTGTACAATTGTAGCTTAGTAAAGGCTCTAGTGTGAACTCAGGTTCAGCGTCAGATTGTTGTTGTACAAAGTAAGCTTACGGTTGAGCTTGATTTAAACCTTAAGCTTAGTAAAGCCTCCAAGAGGGTAGGTTTAATGTAAGCTTAAGCACGGAACATAAATTGTTAAAGTATTCTCAAATAATATAAGGTAGTCACAATTTAGAATAATAAACATTTGCAGACGATTTTTGTCCACGCTTCGTTAAACGTGCTTTTTCATAGTCTAGATTAGGTTTTTTAGCAATAAACATAAGTTTATCTACAAATTTCGGTAAGTCATCGTCATTTTACGATAATATAAAACCTATACTGAATATTATTAATAGTAATGACATTTAAATTAACCAAATTTGGACCCAAACACATTTTGTGTGTCCCTATAAAAAATCTCCCAGTATAAAATATCTGTTGTAGATTGTTCGAAAAATGTTAATAAAAACAAACGCAACTTATCAAAATACTGTGACTGAGAGAGTGATTTCAAAATAAATTTAATATTTACCAATGATAATGACACGCTAAACGGATAAACCTTGAAACCGAACGCGGCAACGTCGCAAAACTAAACGCGTCATATAATGTCATCTTGCCCTACATTTACTATTTAAAAATAATTAAACTAGAAGGATCAATATTTGATTTATTTATTAAAAATAGTATGGATAGATAATGATTACGTCTATTTTATTTTATATTTTATACCAACAAACTATCTAGTAAAGTCGACTTGACAACAGGGGGCATGTGATCGACTGATAACCCAGACAGCTTTAACCTTTTAGATAAGATAAGAGTGTTCAAGCTGGCCTGCATATCTTTGTGTTACCATGTGGTCCAAAACAATTTCAACACAATTGACGATTGGAATTTATGACCAAAATAACTTTATACCTTTTTTAAAAAAAAACGTTTTACAAAATGTTCTATAAATACCATTATTACTTAAAGTCGTTTTATGAACAAAGTAATTGAAATTGAAAGATCTTATTGACCCAATCAGACAATTTGTGGTATTTCGTTTGTGAATAAGAGACATCAGGCGAGTAAAATTAAACAACAGTGTGAAATATTTATGGATTAAAACAAAAAACACCAAACCTAAGAAATATAACCACATAAAACAGTAAAATAATTAATGACTACAAAAAAGATTAGCAGCATTACAATGAAAATGACACGAACGATTATACAGATGAAGATAAAGAAAGGAAAGAATCAAACGAGATCAGAGACCACGTTAACATAAACTTCTGGCAGAACATGACACATAACACACTGAATATACAGTATAATAACATATACGTTTTTGGTATGGTGGGCAAAGTCGACAGAAAATAATACAATGATGACACGAAGTAAGGTGCAGCACTTGAAGCCTTATTTAGCCTTCACCCACTACACCTCATGATAATGGGGGTTATTTAGGCTGCAAAACAACCTGAACAACAAAACAGGGGATGGACAAATCGATGAACTCTCGAGAAGAGGTTCAGCTACAATATATGTTGAGCCAGAATCAAAGATAGAAGACTGAGGACACAAATGGGTAGAATCATTACAGGTTATCTAACAAAAGACAACCTATATAAAATCTGGTTCAGCTGCAGACTTCGTAGCATGAAGATCAAGACTGTAACAACATCTGACTGTGAGGCACTGGCCAATATAAGAAAGGTTCATATTTTGAAGAGAAATATTTAACTTTTTTAAAAATATATATTGTAACTTTTATATTATGTAAATATCAAATTATATTAAATGTTGGTAACTTTCCATGCTAGTTCGTTTTGCGTAATATGCATATTTTAAATAGAAAAAAAAATCGAGAGGAAATTTATAGATCAAGTTTAAATAAATTAACCCACTTAATTGAAGATCGTTGGAATTTAATTTTTCAGTATGGAAGCTTAGTTTATGTAAAATAATACCTATTTAAAATCGCTACAAAAGAACTGACATAACGTTGAGTAAGATCACACAAAAGTTAAATTAAAATTAATAAAATTGGTTATTGATTTGATTTACGCAGAAAGAATAACAGTGAGGTTGAGATCAGTTTATTTTTAGGGATGGAATAGAATGAGCAGCCTTGCAATTCGAGATATGGAGATAGAGCGTTTTTTTATCACTTTATAAGTGATAGTTGAAGGGTAGAAAAGTCTATGAATTGTTGAAACAGACACAGCATCTGACACAAACTCTTGCCAAGTACATACGAAAAATTCGTGACATTCGTGAACGGAGAACAAAAATGTTAGTAATGACTTTTTTTTAAAAATTGTTTATATCTTTATAAGGAACGAACGACAAAAATGTTTTTACAATAAAATGCTGAATTTTTGACGAATTATTTCGTTAATTTTCAATTTCTTGAGATTTGAGATTACATTTTTCATATAATTACTGATATAAAATTTAAATAGAATCGAAAAGGAACAAAGATTTCAAAATATACATACGGGTATGATCTAGTGACCTATTTATGAGATATATTAACTCGGATATTCATTTGTTTATTTAAATCAAACAAATAATCCTTGCTATTCCCATGGGCGGGAGCTGTACAATACAGGAATGGATTTAGCTACAGACGGTAAATCGACAAAACGTTGTACATTACAACCAGATACCAAAAACAAAACTTTATCAAGTATGAAAATGTCTTGCTCGCCAATATTGACCTTAAAGGGCATAACATGATCTTCCAGGACCTCCGTTATATATCTGAGAGCCATTCTATAGAAAAACCAACTTTGTACGTGCTTCTGGAGTGATACCTGCCCAGACTTTTTTTAACAATCCATTCGCTAACACGAACATCTCTAACCTCTTGGAGCTTATTTCGCAGCCAAACCGTTGATGATTCCGCAAGCTTGACATCAACAAAAGCCGATAATCAAGCTACTTAAAGTGGCCTAAACTTTTTTGATCGGTAGTGTACATCCTAATGCACCTGGATTCCATGGTTTTGAAATTATCAAATTCCAAATTAACGTTTTGCGTGGGAGGTAGTCCAACTCTGGATACGTTACGATCGCAATATTTGCAAATGAGCAACGGCAAAATTGAAGCCGGGACTATTTTCGTAGCAAACTTTGTTTATTTTGATTTTGTTCGACGTCGAAATGAATGGACACTTTTTTACCGATTTTCAGCTCTACGCAGCAAATTATGAAGCTACGAATAGGAAATAATGTGACCTTCACTCTCTGTGACGCATATTCTGTATTCAAATGTATTTAAATTTGAATTTTATGTAGATATATCGGGTACATCACTAATAGTAAACTTTTTAAATCGATCGTTGTAGATGTTTGTGTATCTACAGTGTGAACCGTCTATGAGGTTTATCTTCCTCAAAACAATTATAAAAATGGTGAAGTACAGTAAAAGTCAGGAATGTTTCTCGTTACGTCATACTTTCCTGAATGTTACAAAGACACTCTAATTTTATGTAGATATCACTGACTGTGTACGTCCAAAAAGGTACATATGTCTCTTGTGCCTGAATTAAGCTACGCCTCTACGTCTTTATCGGTTTGTCACTCTGTCTTGTGTTGTGACAGCGATTGTAGGTACTTGAAACGCGAAACGTCACTTTATGCGGAAATTATTCTGTCACCATTGAAACAACAAATCGGATATATTGTGGTCCTCTATAGATCGCTATCTCCAGCCGGCTCTTTTTAATGAAGTCCACCAGCTACGAGTGAAAATCTTTCTTATGGTTCTTTGCCAGTTTTCATATCCTAGTACACAGAATCGCACTTTTGCAAGGCTTTGGGAAACGTTCTCTTGCTTGCCTCTATCGCTATCATTTTCTGTTGTCGTTTTTGCAACGATGCAGAAGATAAAGATGGCCTTCTGTGCCAATTACTTGGAACACACAGAGGATGCATGACACCAGTAGTTATGCCCAAGCAACAGACATGAAAATCTTGATTAGCCGGGATTTCAATTAAGGAAAACTAAAATTAACAAGACACAAGCCCACTAAATAGCACAAGCATTACAACTACTGAAAATCCTTCCAGTCAAACTAGTGGCCTATGTAGAAGACACAAAGCTTCTGGAATGGAAGTAGATAACATGGGAAATGGTACAAATATTCAGTTCAAGTGCCTGGGCAGTTGAGCACAACCAAATCGAATGAATGAATGAAGCCCACTGGAGAGATTATCGTCGAAGCAACAGTCCGTTTTTAGGCAAAACGTTGCTATAGATATGGAAATAGAAGTGGTCTGCGCTCAAAGAAGATCTTTTATCTTCAGTTATCTTAACCTACAACTTTTATTGAGCACTTGTAGCCTCGTAATCCAAAAATTGTGAGTTAGAACCATACAGAAGTTGAATAAATCTGTTATTTTATCTGTTTTATTGATAAATATTGCCACTTATTTTTGTTTTTACAGCCAATACGTTCTGCGCATTTTTCCGTTTCCATTAAATACATAATATTATATCAAGCAAAATACGCTATTGAAAAGATTCGGTGTACGAAATAAGAAACAGAAATAATATTGAAGAGAAGCGGCGGTTCAAAAATACCGTTTCGCATAAACTTCGTCGTAACGCTGTAAAAGTCATCGCATTCATACAACCGACCAAACACACACGTACACAATACAAATACGAGAAAATACATTATTAGCACAGATACTCGTGTTGATGTTGATGTTTACAAACAAAACAGACGAAATGGGTTCGCTTTTGCTTTTAATGTTTTGTAAGTGTATATAGAGAAATAAATAAATAAACGACCTCTAGAATAAGAAATTCAAGGTTACAGTAGAAAAACTCGCGTACGGTATTTCGTATAGGCGAAGCGAGAGTGGTAATGCGGAAGAAAGATCTTTTTTTTTTGATGACCCCAATGAAGAACAGGTAATTGACGTGTTTTTTTAATTATTAGATGATTGGTGGGCTAAAATCAGTAATAATTTTGTACCAAATGAAACAAACTACATTTTCTTTCCTAGCGTGCTTTAACTCGGACAACTTCAAGTGCCATTGGGGTAGGGTCAACTTTTTTGAGAAATTTCAACACCTTCATAGTAGCTTAGCAATTTTGATACTTGTTTCGATACAGTTAGTTCTTGGTTGGTAGTTTTAAAGGTATCTGCACTCTTCTGCACAGAGAATTGAATAATATGGCGAATATGTTTAGTGCAACGAGAGATAAGAAGTTGATGAAGTGAAGTGGTCAGAAATTAAATTTTACGCATGGTTGGAAAGAAGGAATACGGCCGTTTTGCGCTCTTACCTGAAATCGACCTGTTTGCGCTCTGCGATTTTCATAATAGAAATGTATTATCCTTTTTTCTAGGATTTACCGATTTGCAATATAATTTTAAATTTATTATAACATAATAGCCCGGTAAAGGTTAGCTTAGAAAATTTGCTTAAAACCCATGGTACCTACTACAGAAAAATAGGAGCGTCTAAATGTAGCTCTCTTCACCGACGTTGCCAAGCGTAGTTCCAAGACACCCCGTGTCGTTCTCTATGAAAAGAACATCTCCTCGCTTTCCATACACTTTTTTAACTAAACCACCCTACCTTACCCCCTACCCTAATCCGAATCGAAAAATTGAATTGTGTAATTGACAGATTATTATAATAATTTTCAATAATAACCCAACCAAAACCACCCTACCTTACCCCCTACCCTAATCCGAATCGAAAAATTGAATTGTGTAATTGACAGATTATTATAATAATTTTCAATAATAACCCAACCAAAACCACCCTACCTTACCCCCTACCCTAATCCGAATCGAAAAATTCTTCGTATTTTTAGTCAATTTTTGAAAAAAACAATAAGAAAATAAAAATAAAAATATCTTGACTCGGACACGACTCGAACCTGGTACCTCTGTGTTAAGAGCCCAGCACGCTCGAATAAACAAACATGGATTTTTGTATTTTACTTTATAAAAAAACTTTGAAAAAATAAATATAATTTTTGTACTTTCTTGTTTTCTTGTAAAACTAATATTTTTAACTTACCCTTTACCGGACTATTATTGTAGGTAGGAGGAATTTAAAATTATATTGCAAATGGGCAGATCGAAGAAAATAAAGTAGATTATGAAAGTAGCAGAGCGCAAAGTGGCCGATTTCAGGTAGGAGCGCAAAACGGTCGGGCGCAAAGTGGCCGACACCGGAAAGAAGAGGTGAAAAGGGTTAGAAGACGTTGAACAGTAAGACTGGAACGTAAAGCAACGAGATCGAGTCAAATGTTACCATTTCAACTGAATGCTGAGTAATTAAAAAAATTTTCTCTACATGTCATGCTTCATCGTTATGGCAGTCCTTCGAGTCACGTATACATATATATTTATTATTACCTTACATGACTAAAATTTAACATTTCAAATCTGGTTTTATTGATACGATTAAACCCTGGTTAATATACTGAAATCAGTAGGTTTTTAAGCAGCAATTTTACAACTTTTATCGATTTTAAAGATAAAAATATAATCTTATCGCAAAAAGAAAAAGTCTCACCTTGACTTCACCTTAAAAGAACTACCAATATATAAACAATCTCATTGTGATAATACCAGAAAAGTATGGAATATTTGTTTATTTATATACACAGGAAAATTTTATCGGCAATTCACAAATTTTGGTTTTTTTGGGAATCGGGAAGTATGAAGATAAACTTTTACACGTAACCATAGTTTTGGAGCATTGGAAAGATAAGGATTTTAATGACAAAGAAGATAGGGAAGAAGGAAATTGAACAGAAATTACTACTTTAAAGTTTAAGTTCAAGTAAAGTAAATATTTATTCAAAGAAAGAAAGTTTCAACTAGTTGATTACTAATATGGATACATTAAATGCTCATTAGCAAATTGCGATTATTTATAGTAGTCGGAATTTAATAATATACCGGTTGTCCCGTTTAAAATATATGTTGGTGTCACGTGACCCGAAATGAGAGGTGAAATGGAAGCCATTTCATAATCATCAGTATCAATTGTTTACGGTTGTCAAATATTATACTTGTCAAGTGAACAGTTTTTGAGACATTGGGCTGTTGTGAGATATTTTCGCCTTAATAGATTTTAAAAGTTTTTTATCAGGTTTTTTCCAATAAAACTCAAATTTTCTGAGCAATTGTAGGAAACCCGATAAGTTTTAGTGTTTTCTGCTAGAAATAATAATAAAATTTACATCAAATTAAAAAAGTATATATTTTTGCAATGATTTTTTTTTTTAAATTTGGAAAACAAGTGGTTAACAATTTTAGAATTAAAAACCCAAACTTTAGAAGGATTTATACGTTATTTTCCATAGAATTAAGAAAAACCAAAAATTTACCATTTTGACTGACTGACTTTTGTATAAATAAAGTTTACCAATTTTTAACCACTTTAATTGAAAAAATGTAAATATCTTAGAAACTACGATATTATTTCAATTTTTATTTTTACTCACCGAAAACTTTTTAGAAATCGCTTACCTGAAACAAAAAAAAAGTTAATTTATAGCAGGATTATTATTGTTTGACTCCTTTTTAACTATTGGTTGTAATGCCCTTTCGCGAACAAGCAACAAACTTTCACACCTTTCGAAAATTTTGCCAACAAATTTTTATTTATTTTTTAAACAATGAATGCAAATATTTTTAACTTGCAGTCCTTTGGGAGAATAAAAGTAAATCTATTATAAATTTAAATTGTTTCAACTGTCTTTTATTCCAAGCTACATATTGTGTTTATAATGCAAGATTTTTAAAATATTTTTGTTTTGTTTTATTGTCTACAAAAAAATTATCACTTATAATTGCAAAGTGGTTTGTATTTTATCGGTCAAATTGCTAAAGGAAACAGTTGAGAATTTGAACACAAATTTACCCAATATCAATACAAACCTCGAGTGTAATTCGGCAGGACAATTTAATGAATGAGAAATTTGGAAACATATCAATGCAAACTTTATTTATGAAACATGAAAAATAAACACATTTTTATTTTAATGTACAATTATTAAAAACGCAGTTATTGAAATTCATACTAGGAACAGTGATATCGCTGCGGCTGCCACAGCTAATCGTTTCTGTAGTAGATGTGGAAGTTTTTTCATTTTCCAAACGAATTGATTGAATAATGCTTGAATGATACTCTTTGTCAACTTGTAAGTATGGTTTTATTGATGATGAATTGCTGTGTCCTGTTATTTTTATTAGAGCTTGTTCTTCAATTCCGCTTTTACTTAATTCGCTAACTGCTGCCGCTCGATTTGAGTGATTTGTAATTTTGACACGTTTGACATCTAAACCAATGCGTTGTGCTGAGCGTTTAGTCCATTTGGAAATTTCATTAATTCCAATCGGCAAATTCTTGTACCAACCTTTAGAATTTTTCTTCTTCCAAAAGGGATTTGGTGTAAGAAATACTCTGTCCGAAGTTATAAAAGTGTTTCGTTTTTCCATTAACTTTTTGAATAAACGTATTGGGCAAATATCTTCGTCGAAAATATTAGGCGTGATCCATTTGCTGTCACATAATTTATTGTTGCCGCCTTGTCTCGTTTTCGAAAATAGAGGATTATACTCAATACGTCCAATTTCTTTTGCATTATTTTCAATTTCAGATACGAAATAGGTGGTTTTGCAGTAAGCTGCTTCTCCTCCGCGCCAAGCTAGTTCAAACGCCAAAAAATGAAGTCCTTCCGGTTCATTTTCGTTATATAATCTGGCCATTGCAAATACTTCAGATTTATTAAGAGCTGATGCACTGCATTTTCTCTTTTCGGGTTGTGCTTGTAGGATTTTACGTTTAGCATTACGTGCAGCTCGTGATGAATTAAACTGAACATCGGCAAAAGGGTTGAATACAATATTAAATTCGTTATAATATTTACTTTATAGCATTTTAGCGGTGGTGTTCCAAATTGTTTTAACTACCGCTTCTTTGTAGTCTTCTCCGTTACCTTTTCGCATATTAAATGCACAATCTTGCAATATTACATTCAATTTCTCGATGAAATTATCTGGCTCAAATGTGTATCTTTTTGCATCGCAAAACGTAGAAAATTGTCGCCAGATTGATGATTGCGTCGCAACTGTATTAGTAGGCACACAGGTATTAACAATTTGACTAATTTCGGCGTTCGTAGACACACCGAATCGACTCAATGAATAAGTGAAAAAACCACTAGTGTATTTGTCGCTGTAAAAGTTAAAGCTAACTTTTGCCGCTGTCAAAGTGACAATTGCACTGTGGCATATGCGATTTTTTATACATGAATTAAATTATCAGGTAAACAGGTTTGAAAAAAACTATTAAAAAATATGCATGACCAACTCTTTTAAATAGTTTCGGATTATTCTGGGAATTTCCAATGGAATGGTGTTACTTTACAATTGAGTCAATATTTAAATAATTACTGACACAAGATATATCATTGGAACATTAAACAAATTTAAACAATACACGAACTACAAAGCCGCTGTGGCAAAATCTAGCACTACAGTGTACGGTATTCCCCACGAAACTTATACATTGTGGTATGGTTTCAATATTCCTTATTGATAGCTCGTAAACCATTTTTAACCAAAACAAAGAACAACAACGAAAACAGATGAAGATCTCAGATACTAGTAGGTTATTTGGAGCTCGCATCGGGATGAAAAACAAAAAGGAAAGATACCTTAGGGTCAGTGCCAATGGGCTAACTTCCAGAGACCCCAAAACGTTTATATAAAGTGTACAGTTAATATCAGACTGCATTGGACTTGGACTGCCGCGTCTCAATTGAGTTGGACGTAGATTCTGGAACGGTATACATGGACGCCCAGTGTCAGTTTGTCGTTGTGTTTTAGTCAGTGTGTATCAGCCATGACGAATAATAATCCGATTGTATAACAAAGTCATCGGTCACTTGTAAACGCGAAGCGGACACAAGGTTATTTTGGGCGACAGAGGTATGACTTGAACTACGACTACAGTTTTTAATAAAAAGTAGTTAAGTAGATGAAAATCTGACGGATATTCATAAAACCGTTCAACGATATGCGTACTTCTAGTATCTTTAAAAATTTTCATTAAATCTCGTATCAGAAATTTTTTAAAGTAACAAAAATAAAACGCCATCTCATAACGTAACCTGCAGTAATAATATAAGCTCCGGAAAAACCAATATTCGAAATGCAAGAAAAGAGAACGTCTTCATATCAAGGATGACATATTGGTGTAATTCGCATAAGAAGGGTGACATGACTTTGGCATTCATGAGAAAAATAACAAATTTCAAGCGGACCCAAATGAATCCTAAAGTGATGAGATGGAGATATCCATATTGGTCTCGGGTACATAGAACGAAAACAAAAAAAATTCGACGGGGTTACGTTTCCAATTTCGATAAAAATAATATTGCGGTGTTGCCTTTAAAGTAAACAAAAGTAATTTACATTTTTATAAACAGTTTTCTTTATAATGATTATTATTAAGTCATAATCAAAATTATGAAAAACAAAAATGCCAAATTATTATTAAAATTGTATTTTAAGACAGAAAGTTTGATCCTTTCGACATTATTTGTTTGTTTTATTTTATCCAGTTTCGTATAAGTCCTCGACAACAAATTAATACTTAACCCAGCAATTTTCTTATCTACAGTAAGCATTCTTGGTAAGGAATTTAATCTTACTGTGCGGAAATGACCATCGCAACGTGTTTGCTTTTTATTGGGTCAGAAATAGGTATAATTTTACACGTTGTCATTCAAAAATTATACCTACAAAATATAAAACGACAGCAAAATAACGCTTAAAGATATCGATATGGTACGTCTGCAATTTTAAGAGATTACAATTTTATTATGCGTGGTGTGTAAATTTAAATACACTAAATCAAAACATTCGCAGTTTTTTACACACGTTCTGCAATTAAACCATTACAAAAAGCCAGTGGTCGCTTGGTGCCAGATCTGGATAGTATAATGGGTGCGGAATCAATTTGAGGTTTAATTCATTCAATTTAACCACTGAAACTACTTTATTATTTAAACAAAATCGTTACGGATCTGTATTAAACGATCCAACCCTGCCAATTAATCTCTTTTTTATCTATATAATTTTTTTCCCAGATCGATGTTCGATAAGCAAACCTAATTCGAATGAATCGGTAATTATATGTTTGTCTGGAGGACATCGATGATTATTTTTTTTATTGTCACTTTCGGACAATTAGTAAGTCTTTGCATGGTGACCAAACAATCACAAAAAAAAATGTATTCGTTACATAGATACTATTTTTCTAGCTGCCTTGTCTAATGCTTCAATATTTGATTCATTCACTCGTATTACTTCAATTTATATAAAAACAATATTTTATTCCACTAACCCGATTTGGGCACAGGTAAATTGCACACCAGTGATGTGGACGATGACAAATTCGTCACATGGCATCCAAGATATGTTTCGGGTATTCCTACTTACAGCCAAAATGTTTGATACCCTTTAAATTTCTGCTCGAGTAACTCCTATTGTAATGTCACATTCTCCATTTCCGTTTCATCAAATCGATATATGATCCATGGTGTTATTTCCATCGACAGATCGAAACCAGATACATTTTTGTCGAGTCTCCCGGGAATATACCTTTTGGTCGCCGCGGTCAATTTTACCCAAATTTAATCCTTTCACTATTCGAAAGGTACAGACCGCATCGCACGAATTGCGGACAGATGCATGAACTGCGGACAAGTGCCGTAGGGGTCCGTTAATCACTGCACGAATTGCGGACAAGGGTCGGTCAGGTAAAATGAACAGGTAAAGGGTTAGGGGGTTAGGATAGGTTAGGTTAGTTGAATATTATTATTTATTTTACCGATTTGTTAGGAGAAAAAAATCTAATTGGAAATTCAAAAAAACAAATAAAAAGGTATAAAAAGTTTGTAAAAAAACTCACCGTACCACTAGAACTAGATACTCAGCCCACCACCACCACTTAACACCACCTAACACAAGAAAGTGAAATGATTTGTGACACGAAATACCTGAATAGATCCCTAGAGATGTTTTTCTAAACGATGCAATTCAATTAAGAAGGATTGCGGCGGTTAAGCGGATTATATATGGCCTGTCCGCAATTCGTGCGCTACCTGCTCTCAACCCATCGGTTGTCCGCAGTTCATGATCACCCCGGTACAGACCACTTGGTCGCCAAAGCTGGATTAAGGGTTCCAAGAAAAATATAGGCTTATTTAATTTCTCTAATACTTATATGGATTTGTGACCTGTCGACAACCAAAATACAAATATTTTTCATCAGTTAGTTGTCTGCATTCTTACTGAAAAGATTAATTTTTTTATTTGAAAAGTGATTCTTTAACCTAACCTAAACCTTTTTTATCATTACAAAAACTGATTTCAATTTGGGTTTCTTAAATAATTATTATTTGGTATTTTGTGTATTTTGTACCTACTTTTTTTTATTGTGTATAATTTTATATTGTTTTCTATTAATTAAAAGTGTTTTTTTTTTAATTTGGTTTAAGGTCTAAGCCTTACCTTCCACTGGTCAGATCTTCTCTTCTTTTCAGCATTGCCTATTTCTTCCATTATTATATTGGAGATGAACCACTAATCTCTCAGGAAGAATAGTCTAAAACGTTTCTTCTGTTCGAGTTTTCAGTTAACTGAATACATATTAAAAATGTTTATGTTGTTCCAGAGCTATTAGGAGCTAGACATGAAGAACTTACTCTTAAAGATTATATCAAAAAGCATAATCGAAAAATAATATTTGATTGTGAAAGAAAATCCACCAAGGACGTCAATGGAAACTGACAAAAGAGTTTCAAAAATTATCACATAGAAAGAAATTATTTTTTATTAGATTTTAGAGTAATAATGATCAAGATGCTGAAGAAATCAAAGCATGGAATACAACCGAGTGGGTCCCGGGGCACAAGGATATTGTAGGAAATGAAAAGGCAGATATCCTAACAAAGCTAGGGTCCGAGACTGCATTCACTGGTCCTGAACCAGTATTTGGTAAAACTGCACGTGGTTGTACATCTCGGTGGACTCTAAGCATCAGTCGTACTGGAGACACATGCCAAAACAGGAACACAGCAAACTCCTGGTGAAAAAAACCTCGGAGACACTGACTAACGAGATACTAAACCTTAGCAGGGGCAAGATAAGGATAGTGACGGGTTTACTCACCGATCACTGTTCCATAAGGAAGCACATGCATACAATAGGCATATTTAGGGAGGAACCTATATGTCGGTTGTGCATGGAAGAGGAAGAAACAGCCTCTCATATTATCTTCGATTATGAAGAATTATCTCATTGGAGATATAGACTCCTAAGACTAGAACATCAAAGGGAGGATTTCTCCAAGAAGGAAAAGACTGTTGAGTCTGATAAGGGCCACTGGTCTCTTCACATAAACGGCACAACCAAGAGACCAAAAGGTGCCGAGGACTTTAAGCCTTTGACTGGTGGTGCTGATCCAATCAATCAATCAATACAACCGAGAAATACTTAAAGAAACCCACTAAATCGGAGGGTTGTTTTGAAAAGCCTACTTAGTTCAGTATTTTTATTAAAAACTTATAAACACAGTCTTTAACTGATTACTTAGACAATTATTATTTGACTTGATCAAATATTTGTCACCCTATATGTAATATAAAAAACAACGCCGTCAAAACATCTGCTCGATCTGGATAAGAATCAAAAAAACAAAATTAAATACTATTTACGTTCTAATATTTATCGGGAAAATGGAATGTAAAACACGTACATACAATGTTTTTAATGTTAGTAGATCAGAGATGATATATTTAGTTATTGGTGGGAAATTACTTACTAAACCGAAAAAAAAAATGCATCGACTAATAATTTGACGTATCTATACAGGTGCATTTTTTATGTATTTATGAAATCAGATTAGAAACATTTTTTTTTTTAATATATAAATACAGACAGCACACAAACATTATCTTTTAATCCATATATTTAAATATTTTTTGACGTGTCCGACGATTTGCTTGTCGAGTGTGAAATATTAAAATATTTATTTATTATCAACGGTAAATATTTTTTTTATATTTCCTTGTTCTCTATTATTAGGTTCGAATTATTGTTTTAATTTCAACTTCTACGTTGGAAGTCTGTTTGTTTATTGAGAATCAAGTCTAAAGAGATGTGGCAAATTCTATTTAGGTAAAACATTCAGATCATTAAAATCCAGAATGAATGAACAAGAAATGTACATTAAGGAGTATGTCAGGTATTTGCAAACAGGCTCGTGAAGAGGCGCATCATACAAGAAACAGATGAGAAGACCAAAGAAAAAGTTAGCGTTAGTACAAAGCAGACAAAGAGTATGGATTTATACAATAGGGTTACAATCAATCAATTCAGGTCTTCTGTGATTTCTCTGCATCTTAACTTGTTTAGTTTTCGTATCTGTACTGCCATTATATTGCCAACTAACCAAATGATCATACTTATAGAGAAAACAGCTGTCTCTATCATAGAGATACTATAGTTAGAGGCAACAAGCCAGCTCGGAACCCGTCAGCACGTAAGAGAGAGATAGGAAGTCGGAGGTTTAGGCTATCTTTCTCTAACAGCGCGCATGCTATATATACACCGACAAAGACGGAAAAACTTCTGATCGTCTGTCTTTTTCTATCTCACCGGAGTTCAGACGGATATATCCACTTACACAGCGACCTATAGCTTGTTGTCTCTATCTGTAGTATCCCTATCTCTATAGTTTCTGAATCCACTTACAAACCTTGAAGAGGACTTTATCCTATAACCGGGTAAACTTTATCCAAAAGGTTGAGTGGAGTAGAGACTGATATATTGGTAATAAATAGAGAGTTGGTGGATTTGGAATAGTCTGGGATGAGGTTAAGGAATTTTATCTTCCACGATGGATTTGTTATGATTACCAGTAATACCTTGAACAGTTTTCATTCCAAATGAGGAAGTATATATAAGTGGAAATTGAAGTTATATACACCTTGTAATTTGTAGACATACTTTAGAACCAAATGTCAGGATCGGTTCACCGAAAAATCAACATAATATGTAAGTGCATCGTGTGTGAGTTGATAAAAGCAAAAGCCGAACGAAGCGAAGTAGGTATGTCCCCGTGCCCCGGTTTTTCGTCGTCGGTGGACCCGCCTAATTTTAAACTTCAGCTAAATAAAATCGACTACGTCGTGCATGGTGTGTCCGTTGTGCATTCCATAGACACTCTTCAATTATGCAGCCGATTATTTCGGTTCCGTAAGGATTTCGAAAGGTCACCCGGGACGTACCCGCTACTACGGTTTTCATTGGGAAAATGAGAAAATTCGATATGGCAACTACACTGACGAAAAATTACTTTGTCATTTAAATTTAAAATTATTCAGTTATACACGGTTCTCAGATATAAATGTGTACTTACTTTTGCTTATTATTATAGTGTTATATTTTGCTTACAAATATTTTTAAAAACTTCCGCGATTTTTTTACAGTTTGCACGTTAAAGTAAAACCAGCGTAATCCGGTTAAAACTGGTGCTGACTGTCGCTAATCCCCTCCGCATTACTTTGATAAAACAATTTTTAATATAGGGGGAGTATTTTACATAAATTTCTCAGTCTTTTTTTTATTAATACAAGGCAGAGAACTGACAATAGTAAACTTCCATATGCAAGGGCAAATAACATGAGAGCCTACAGCAACAGGCAGATCAGGATCTACAGAAGACTGGCGACTCGGAACAGTGTAACACTGGAGTGGGTCCCAGGTCACAAAGGAATGAAAAAGCTGACGAACTTGCAAGAGCAGGATTGTCAACACAGATGCTCCACTAGGTCATGGTTAAAAGAACAACACAAAAAACACTGGAAGAATACGCCCAGGCAAACACATGGGAAGAAATTAATAAAAGAACCATCAGAAAAAGTAGCGAAAAAACTGCTTTCGATGAGCAGGAACAAACTACGCACCATAATGGGGCTTCTTACAGGATACTTTTCCACAAAGGAGCACCTGAACAAAATAGGGCTGTAAAATGGAGACCTTACATGCAGAAGATGCAAAAATGACACCGAAACAGCTCTGCACATATTATGCAACTGTGAGACGCTGAACCACAGGAGGCAGAAACTATATGGAAGACCCCAAATGGCTCCAGAAGACTTCTACAACCAACCAGTAAAGAACCTGTATGAGCTAATACAGCGAACGGATTAGCTGAAATGGCTGTAGTTAGAACACTAGGAGGATCCACAATTCCACAATAAGCCCAAGAGGCTGAGGTGGTGCCGGCGAAGGGACAGTTCCTTTTAAAAAAAAAACAATTCAACTGATTCGTGAAGTGAATCGTTTATATTCGAGTGTTCCGAGTGCCTAGCTCAGTTCAATAAAACCTACTAATACGGTATACTAAGACACGCGTCCGAGAAGTACTTACTGCGCGTGCGTTCTTGTCAAATGCTGCATTACCTCTAGCACGTTTATCAGTTAGAATGACGCAAATAGGTAAGATAAGTAACATAAAAACAGGGTAATTTTTAAATGTCGAACAAAAATAGAAATGCTAGAATTATTCAAATATTTGTATTTCCATTAAAAAAGTAATAATTTTCAAATAAATCGTATTCAACAACAGATTGTTGCGTTGTTTGTTATTATTATTGTTTATAATTATCTGGTGTCAAAAACAAACCATACATTATTACGAAGCAATAACGGGAAATCCAAATTTCCTTCTAGAAAATAATCTTTATCAATCTATTCAGCATAATATACTTTATTTGTGGCCAATTTTTCATTCCGATTTAAAAAAAGATTAGTCCCTATCAATTAGATGATTATAATTTATTTGATACAGGAAGACCAAAGAAGAGAAGAATCGAGAAGGAAGTGGACAGAGCAAATGTAATTTGGATCGCTTTGGAAAATTCCTACAAGCTAAGTCAGGCCAAAATTTTGTAGTCCGGCGATCTAACGAGACTTCATCAGATACTGAAGATGCCCATGAAAAGGTCCCTCACTTACTATACTGATGGGTTTAAATATTGGAAGGGGATACAGGACCTAATATTAGGATCTCAACAGCCCTGAGAAACAATATTCCAAGCGGAATTTTGCTAAAAAAAATGACAGGACATTTAATGAGCGTATTAGCCAGGTTGCTTTAATCTTATAAAACAGTCAGGAGCTGCAAACAATTCTGTAAGCAGCTGGCTGGACACATCATCTTTATTATGAACATTGATGAATTGTAGGAACTGATATTGCTGAAGGTCTCGCAAAAGAAAGAGCTTGCACTACTTTTATCGATGTGCGAGGATCTTGAAATATGGCCGATATTATGGTGGTATTCACATTGTCAGATCTTCTTTTTTCGGAATAATAAATTGTTTGTTTTACATAATACTTTTTTTATTATAATATGACAATAATAATTACGAAAATTTGGAAAAATCATAGTACGAGTGAAATTGAACCTTAGACCTCTCGTGTTATTTGCGAACTCTTTATCTATAAGATTATTTCGGATAACGGCAATTACCTACGAACATTACCGCTTCATAATTATTGTGATTTATTTAATTTAAAATAGAAATTTTATATATTATAAAATGTTGTACATTTCTAATAAACATGTAGTATATTTGGATCAAATGGAAAATTCTATTTAGAGTTTACCAATCAAAATTTGATGAGGATCAACTTTTATCAATTTCTCGAGCACCATTTAAAACGACGTGATCGTATGGTTGTGAGTAAAATTAGTTTGCACAGTTTCACAATTTTTCATTATTGCAGGATCCCGACGCACTAGCGATTTCTGCACTCTCTTTTTTCGATGAATAGCAGTTTTACCGATAACTGTAATAATGGATTTATTTGAAACTTTTGTCAATTACGTATTATTTCAGCAGCTTCATGCTTTGACCCATTACTTTCTTGTTTCAGTTTACTGTACATATGTTGTATCATTTTTTCCGTATATAGCGACTAGAACATACCAAATACATACCAATAAAACAAAATCTCAATCACAGCAACATCTAAGAACACAATATCTCGTAAATATGAACTAAACCTACCCTGGGACGTTAACAGTCCATGTGGACTAACAATTCGAGTGAATTTTTCATAGACCAATGAGAATCAATTGTTCGCTAGTGTGTAGGTCAAGACTAGAAATGATTTATGGCTTTTTTATTGTGAAACAGTGCAAGCTAATTCTACTCACAACTATAGAAAATGTTAGAATCGGGATAGTTGACATGGTAATAATAGTTCATTTTAAAAATAGTAAAAATACCTATGAAAATTCATCAATACCTACCAATGTGGATAACTAAAATAATGTATTCATTTTTACTATCTTTTCAGGGTTGCACTATAATACTGATACCATTATCTATTATCACACATAAAATTCAAATAAAGCATTCGGTAATATTTAATTTTAACGTGCTGCTCAAACCGAGTTGTTGAACTTTTTTTATTGTTAAAATAAAATATTCCAAATCGCAGAAATTACTATATTGTATTGTCATCTCCAGTTTACTAGACAGACGATCTAACCAACTAAACCACGGCGTCAGTTAGTGCATTTGCTTTAGTAGAACGTTTCAAACAAAACCTCATGAATTTTTTTATACTGTAAGTTCATGATTTAATAACACCCTATATTTAATTACTTTATTGTATTGTCATAGGTCCTTGACATTTTTTACCAAAGTAGTGTATTTGTTTTATTTTTGAAATTCCCGTCGAGTCCCTGTAAATAAACATGTTCCTTCTTACTAGTTTCGGAAACCAGTAGCGTCACTGAGAACCAAGTATGGTCGAAACAAATTTCAGATTTCCTTTATTACGAAAAAGTGAACACCCTATTATATAAAATTGAATGCCGAATCGCCCATGATAATATGGAAAAGCCCTGCATGTCTATTTTAAGAGATTTTTCACCATTTTCCAAGTTATTTTTTTCAGTGTACCAAATTAAATATTATGAGTAGTACTTTGTGCATGACAATGTAAAAATTCTACATTTATTTCACATACATGTTGTATAAAGACATTAGTAGTTAGTTATATGATTAGAAAAACCTTGTAAAATATCGTATGTAATAATAATATAAATATAAATGTATGTGTGCGAGTAGGAAATAGTTTTACGTTAGTTACGCAATGGTTTAGAGATATTAAAACGCCATTCAATGTCATACTCGCCGTCATACTCGACACCATTCGGTTCGTCGTTAAGACCTTGGTGTACGCATGCCTAACTTTTGGCGATCGACCACTGTTTTATAATTATTCTTATACTTACGATTTATACAGTGTTGCCGAAAAGTCGTGCACCAAGTTTGAAACGTATAAACGGAAAGTTATGAAGTTCTAAGACGATTCTGCATATTTTAGAGCAAATGTCAAAGGTTTTTGACGTCAGCGTCAGCGAATTTTTCGAAATGGCAACCTAGGTCGAGGGGCGTATTAAGAAGTTTATTTTTCTCTTTCCAAAAATAATAGCAATGTATAACTTTAATACAAAACATCTTAAAAAATATCGATGTGAGTTTTTAAAATAATTAAACAAAAACAATAGTAGGAACTACTAAACAAAATAGATCTTTCAGATCTCAATGAATGATAAACACTGTGAACCTGGTTAGAATTTTATCTTAATACTTTTCATTTCAGGGTCTTTGATTAGTCAAACATTCTGTATTTTTCGAAAATTCCATAATATTACTCGGTAGAGTTCCAAGTGATATTATGTCAAGTATATATTAATAGTGGTTCTGAAATAGTCCCGACAATTCTCAGCTCTGATAAAAATAAAATGTTTCATTTAGGTCACCACGAACATATGGCATTTCTTTATTTATAATTTTCCGTAACTTCCAAAAAATTCTTCAAAGATTAAAGGAAAAAACTATAAATATGTCGTAGATTAAAGTGGAGATCGTTTTTAAGAGACCACGATTTTAATCACGCTTTTTAACAGAAAAATTATTGCTCGTAAACAACTTTTCCTATAAATCCTCTTCACCTAACCTCTTTAGGGTGGCCCAAAAAAAAAGACTCGCGTCTCGTACAAAAATATGTCAGTTTACAATGTTTCAAGAGTCCCTTCCAAACGGCCGGTCAAAGAAGAAATTTTTAAGGGGTCACTCCAAAGTCTTAAAAATTTCTAAAATCGTCAAAAATCGATTTTTTGTTTCTCATATAAAGATCCTGAAAATCTCAAGTCGCAATTTCAATATTTAAAGATCGCTCCAAATTTTCCAAGACAAGTACTTTATATTCGAGCTACTTCTGAACATGAATATTAACGAACTTTATATTTTTTTCTTGAATTTGACATACTACAGAAAGAAATTGAAGCACAAGAAACAAAAAAAAAAGTGAATGAACATTCGTCAAAATATATTTTTTTTTTAATTTATTTATTTTTCAAAAATTAACCTTTAACAATATTTTTCTAATTTTTCATAACATTGGCGACAATATGCGATGTTTTGTTTGGAAAAAAAACTGTACTCATTGCAGAAGCTTCTATTTTATGTGACTGGGCATTCAACATGAAGAAGTACAATGGAGAAGAGTATAAAGAGATTGCAGTCAAGGCGATTTGGAACACTTCAGCAAAAATGTTACAAGAGAAGTACTTTAAAGATTATAAAAGAATTTTTAATCCGTTCACGGACAAACAGTTTAAGAAAGCGAGAAATGGACGCGACACAAAACGCAAAATTTTACAAGCAATCCCAGAAAAGAGGAAGGTGAGTTCTAATGCTCTCACAAAACGATAAATTTTTGAAATGGCACTGTCCTGGAGTGAAGAAGAACCTGTAGGCCTCCAACGAAAATTTTATCACATTGCTGCGTATGAATTGGCTTGGAGAGGTGGAGAAGCAGCAAATTGTAAGGTATTCTATTTTAAAATCGAGACAGACAACCGTGGAAGAGAGACCGGAAGAGTTGAATAAAACCCAGTGTTTACGAAGACAGCACAGAGGGAAATCAGAAGTTGGCCTACAGTAAATGGTTGGTATGAATAGTAAACACTGCAGAAGATTGTGTATGTCCAGTAAGATTGTTTAAACTGACAAAAAACAAATTCGAAAGGATGGTATAAGAATTATTCTATTGGGATCAACGAAATATCTAAATGGACCAAACGGGTGAAAATTACACTCTAGCTTTTTTTTGAGTCGAAGTAAACTTGACATTTATAATTCGAATTTTGTTGCCGTTAGGTAATTCAACTAAAAAAACTGCCAGGCAACAAAATTCCTATTGATACAATATGTCAAGTTTACTTCGACAAAAAAAAAGCTCTCGTGTATTTATTATAAGTGAAAAAAACATTTTCGTGAAGCTGTCATATTTACAGTGTCTCTATAATTGTCGAATGGACTTTTCAATTTCGCCGTGTCATTCGTATTGATAAATTATATAAATATTTGCAGAAAAACAAATAAACAATAGATGTAGACCTTCCTCAACTTAAATCAAATTCGCAAAACATCATTTTCTGGCTAACAGAAATGATATTGAAAAAAAAAAATAATTTTAAGCGTTTCATAGATAAAGATACTTGAGTGATATACCTTGATGTGATAAGATAATATCCCACAATTTACTTAATACCTGTGTACACATTTGAAAATTTTATGATATGACATGTACTTCTTTAAAGGTTTTTTTAAAAGGTATTTAATAATCGGCAGATATTTTACTATAAGTAGATTTCAACAAGTAAATTAGACCAATTGAAATAAAATTTGAAAAATTGGTTGACAAAAAGTCAAATTTAATTGAAAATGCTGAAGAAAAATTCAATTGGAAGAGAAGAAATGTATAAATTGTTCACTAAAAACCTGCGTTTTTTACAAACGTTCAACGTTGGAAGGGCAACGGATAAATTTGGTTGAATTTTTTGTGTATATTTACCAAAAAAATGTACTTCTCTTTGAGAAAAAAAAGTTTTTTGTGTTCATTAACATTAACCTCGAGTTAGAAATTCTAATCAATTTTTGCTAAATACCGGATTAGTTTCAATTTCTTTATCGGCAGCCATGTCCATATTAGTTCAAGGCGTTTTACTGGCCGGATACGAAATGCCTCCCGAAAAAGGGTTTCTTACCTGTCGCTAAAAGGGTCACATACGAATTGCCTCCTAAGCTCTAAATAAATTACCAGCTTCTAATCTTTGTACGAAGGTGAGACGTTGCCAAACTTTCGTCCTTTTATAGAATTTCGTTAATAACTCAATATTAACCATTATTTTTTGGTTTTAATATTTTGATTATTTTGATCAAAAACATAAAGACATGATAAGTATTTTATACATTTATTAAAACAAATCATCAGCAGAAACTTACAAAATTACATAATATTATCATCGCAGAAAATTTAAAAACACCAATTTTTAAGAAAATTACGACTCAAACAATAAAATTCAGTCTGCAGACTGAACTATTCAATTTTATATACAAATCATCAGAAGAAATTTACAAACTTACAAATTATTTTTCCTAAATTTGTATGACACTAGTTTCACAAATTCTAATTTATTTATTGTACCTTCTCTTAATTGTAATATTTTTTCATTTACAAAATTGATTTTTGCTGTACTTTCCTCAACAATTCTTTTTGGTACCGAGACAGAATTTATTTTAATATAGGTATTTATTTGAAATTGTAAAATAATCTCAATAAAATTATTTATATTTGGATGAGGGCAGTAGAAAGACGAGTTATACTTGGAATGGAAACTTTCACATGGGTTTGTGGTTCTTTCTAAAGATGAAGAGTGCTCAGCCCAGAGATGTGGCGGAAATTTCGAATTTTCCGATATATAATTATCCACAAGATAATCACAAAACTGAGTGACCCTTTCATCGACTGGTTTAATTTCGGACAAATCTATTGCAAAAAAATCGCCAACTTCTTCAGGATCTAAGAATGATAGGCCAAAAATATATGACAGAAAATGGGTAATTTCACTTGAGTCAGCACCTTTTTTCTGGTATTCTGGAGCTAAGCCCAGTGCTTGAAGCTTTCTATACCAAGCCTGACCCAAATGAAAACGACATCCACGAAGATCTGCTTCAGGGAATGCCTTACGGATACCATTATGTATAGAAATTTCAAAGTCTGAAGTTATTACTTTAGGGGATACAGGGCAATTGAGTTTAATACATTCTTCTATGATATATTTAAACACGAGATAATAAGAAGATGACTTTTTATCTTCAAGTAAACAGAAGACGAGAGGAATATAATGTCCATTTTTTAAGCCATGTATAGTGAACAATTGGGTGAAAAAGCGAGGACAGTACTCAAAAGTTCCGTCGACATACCAATTGGAAACAGTCGAAAGAAAAGAAAGATTTGAAGAACAGGATAATATAACAATGTGATTATCTTTGTCATTTTTAATTATAAAATTTTCGTTCCTATTTGTAATAATCGAAGTTGAATCGATAGCAATATGAAATTCAGATATACTTTTAGGAAGTTTAATTAAAGAATTAGTTGTTCTAGCGTAATATAAATTCTGTCTCACCCTATAGATATCGTTGGTAGTAAATGTCTCTATATTCGTCTTCTTAAGTTCTTTACATATGAGCTTCATTGGTTTTTCGTTGATATCTTCCACGGCTGCTCTTTTTATCGAATTGCTTACGGCTTTCCTATTGGACACTTCGGCAGACAACTTCTCGTGATTGTGATCTAATATCGACTCAATTATCGAATTGTCACATCCCTGCGTTTTCACAAATGCTTTGCAGGTTTTCTTAGTACATGTCCATCGCTTTACCGTATCTTTGGCCAACATTTTTTGAAAACCGAATGTGAAACCATCAATTGATATTAAAGGTTTGCCCTTTTGACTCGAACACATCGTTGATTCCATTATTTCGAATATTATAACTTAATCCACTTAAACACAATTTGAACTTAAAATTGACAAACTGATACAAGCTTTAAATCGACAAAACTGAGACAAGAACTAATAAACTTGAAGTATTTATACAAAAATTAAGTGATCACATAATTATAGAAAGAATATTTATTATAAACAACTAATTACCAGATTTAGTAGGTGCAAACTACCCTATTCATGGAATAGATTAGAGATTAGAATCGTGTTAGATCAAAACAATTAGAATACTTAGTGTAGGTACATCGGCTTTATTTTTAATGGTAAACAATTTTATTTTCTAAACAAAAATGTACACTGATTAAGTAATCACATCATTATAGAAAGGATATTTATTATAAACAACTATAAACAATTGGAATACTAAGTGTACTTCGGCTTTGTTTTTAATTGTAAACAATTTTATTTTCTAAACAAAAATGTCGTACTCTGAAATATTTTGTTAACAGATTTTATGTACAGTGCATAAGAATTAGAAAAATAAAAATAGATATATATTTACCTATTCAAATTATAATTTGGCAACATTGTGTCATTATACAAAGATTAAGCACACAAAATATTACCATAAATGATTAAGGACCCGGAGGCATTTCGATTGTACCCGGGAGGCATTTCATCTATGAAAATAGGTACCTGAAAAAACGGGAGGCATTTCGATAACACCGGTTTTACTACGGGTGATCAAGATAAAATACTTGCTAATGTTTATATTCTAAATTTTACTGAATTTAACATCAATATCGAAGTAATTTAACATGTCACAGGGTGCAATTGGTAAAATTTTTGTCAATTTCTCTGATTGGTCCCCAAAAAGACAGCCTCATTTTCAAAATTTAATAAGTTACGTCGAACGAGAAATATGACCTCCAGATTCCAAGTACGTTTGGAATCCAATATTGTCCCGATTACTGATCCTCAATATTTTTGTGACCTATTTAAGGATTTTAAGCTCCTATAGTATTCAATAGATCCTGTAGTGTTACAACTTCAAACGTTTCCTTTGTGCTAAGTCCATTTTCCACGGTGCGAGTTGTCGCTGCAACTCGAAAATTTACATGAAAATTGGTGTTTTTTTTTCGTTGGGCGCGTCGGTCGCATGAATTAGAGCTTGCTCTATTTTCGAGCGAGAAGTCGCTGCGACTTGGTAACTTTTCTGGTGAATTTTGTCGCACCAACCCAAAATTTATATTGGCTGCTACGCTCTGACATTTCTGTCACAGGATTTCTTTTACGTTTTCTTCTCGTAGAGCAACACAGGCCATAATACTAATTACTGTTACTAAAACAATGCCCTCAATGTTTTCCTCAGCCATTCTGTTAACTACTCCTCTTTGCTTTTTTCACACTGTGAGGTTATGAAGCCAGAACTGCCACCCTTGCACGCTTTTGTTCAACATTCAAACATTTGGGGATCCATTTTGCAGCAATTTTTCTCATGTCCAAATTGACGTGAACTATATGATGAACGCTTTCGTATGAAATATTCAGTGCTTCAGATATCTGTTTTAGCCCAATTCGACCGACGGTCTGATAAAATCATCGATATTTTCGGGGACTGACACAGAAACTGGCCTTCCCGATCGGTCACCATCTTCAATGGAAAATTTAACCCTTTTGAAGCTTGCAGTCCAATTTTTCACGGTCACATACGAAGGACATTGATCACCAAGGGTATTAAGCATATCTTCGTAAATCTGCTTACCTCTTAACCCTTTTAAATACAGGTACTTGATGATGGCTCGATACTCAAATTTTTCGATTTCCACAATTTCGGTGGACATCTTTTTTCTTTCAATTTATTGCGTAACTCTGGTTTACTTTTTTGATGTCAAACTTCACACTGACACTTCTAATGAGTTATTGTTCGTTGCTATGGTAACGCAATATTTTGTTTATGCATGGAACTGGTCTAGGCTAACTAGATATCAATACATCCTCGTAGATATACCCATAGACACTATCAAAATTTAATGCGCTCATTTAATAAACCTTCCCACACTCACACAAATCTTTTGATATAATATTTTAATTAAACATTAATCCCAACACTGTAATTTAGGCATTTAACCTTGACGAACAAAACCATTCCAATAAGTCATCAAGAGTATAACCAGTGGCGTACTATCAAAAGTTATCACTTCTTAAATTTATAAATGAAAAAAATTGAACCCAATGTAACGACGAGAAAAAAACGTTTAAAAAAGCCAAAAGAACTGGAAAAAAAGTGCAAAGGTAAATAGGTTAGGACGAAAGAAAGGACAATAAGCATAACGGAAAGAAATAAAAACAGATCTGCGGTAATTCGGATCCAAAAGTGAGTGGATTGAAAATTTTGTTTTGAAAAATGTAGGTCTACCAAAGACAAAGGACTTAAACTTACCTAAATTGATAGCCTACTACTTTCTACTGCAACTAGTCAATTAGATCTCCTCAGGAATTGAGTAGGAGAAAGGAAGCACACTAGATCTTTTAGGTATATTGCTTAGATCAGTACAAATGAGTGTATCTGTCATATATTAACTGAATGTGAATCGTAATTTCATTTTTATTTTAGTCCGACACTGTTTTCAGATGTCGACATTATTGTGAATTAAAATTTCAAATGCTTTCCTGCTTCCCAACAATTTCACAATTCGACTTTTCAGTGTTCCATGAATATTTATCGAGGTCATAGCTTTACATATTTCGGCAAGTCGATTCGTATAGATCTTTATATTAAAAAATTCAATATGCGTGTATGTCTGACGTAAGTACAATAAAATGTTCTCTTCCCTGTACATATACACATCGATCACATACATTCATACGTTTGGGTTGTGCTCAACAGCCCAGGCACTTGAACTGAATCTTTGTACCATTTCCTATGTTAACTACTTCCATTCCAGAAACTTCGTGTCTTCTATAGAGGCCACCAGTTTAATTGGAGGGATATTCAGTAGTTGTATAATTTTCTCTCCAAAGTGCTTCGGTTTAATTCCTTGTAAGTTCTCACAGAAGAAGAGTATGTGAGTAGGTATTTCATCGTAGAGTTCACATTTTCTGCTCATAGGTTCACTAATATTGCCCATTTTGAGCAGATGCTTCCTAGAGGGCAGTGTCCAGTCACCAGGTCGGTAACTGTCTTCAAATCTCCCTTACCCAGTTTCATCAGCCTGGACGAGAGTTCCTTGTCTACCTTATTCAGTAAACTCTTTGTAAGGAGGTGCCCTTGTGTCGACCTCCATTTGAGTTGGTGTTCCCTATCTTGCCAGTTCCCGATTTCCCTCTTATGCAATCTTTTGAGATTCCACAAAACGCTTCAGGACCTATGAAGTCTTCTTTAGAACGTCCTTTAGCTAACTGGTCAGCCATTTCACCTGCAATCCCCTCAAGTGCCGCCACCCATATTAGAGACACTTTGTTGTCTCTTGCCAGCATGTTGAGGGATTCTTTACAGTTTTTTACCAGTTGTTGGATGACTGATAGCTTTAAGCAGAGCCTGGCTATCCGTGAATATTTTAATCACATACATTTTTATATAAATTACAAAAAAATTGAAAGGCTATTAGTAATATTAAAAAAATATGGAATTGGCGCTTCTACGAGAATCTTTGTTACTAGTAAATTATAAATAAACTAAAAAAAATTCAATTCAACTTTGAAAATAATCATATTTAAAAATTGTGACTGAAATTATCAAAAAATCATAAACGCCGGCTCCGGAAAATGTTTTAAAAAATTTAAAGTGGTAGAAGAATGGTTCCAAACGTACTAACACTACCTTAAACCGAAAATAAACTGGATGTTATAAAGAAATCTAAAAGTAGAAGCGGAACCTAAGAAATTCACAGTCCACGTGGACTAACCCTTCTTGTAAATTTTGCATAGACCAATCGGAAGCTACGTTGCACCAATGAGAATCAATTGTTCGCTTGTGGGTAGGTCAAAAGTCGAACTGATTTATGGCTTGTTTATTTTTTCGTCTTTTTAATCCTCAAAGGGGCAGTGGCGGCGCCAGGGGTGGGCGCGGTTGGGCGAGCGCCCAACCTAAATTGTTCTCGCCCAACCGTCTGCCCAACCTGTTAAATGGAGAAAAATAATAGCAAGCCTCATGAATAGAATAAAAGAAAACTTAAACCATCGCTTTCAATATTGGACCGTACTATAAGAAATATTATTATGAGCTATACAAAAACTGAATAAGTAAAATATCTATATTATTTTATTTTACTTGCTGCTGTATATTTGATTTATTGCATTTACGGCATGCTTTGTCTGAAGACTCCCGCTTATCAGTCGGAAGCCTTTTAATGTATCATAAAATAAACACCGCCCGCTTTGTCGGTCCGGTAGGTAGTCAGGGTAGTCTGTACTACATAGAACTTTTTTTGACACGTGCGGTCGCAATATTGTTGTTACAAATCTCTTGCAAGTGGAAGGGTGTCTAATAAAATAGATGTTATGTATTTCTTTACAATTCTAGTCTAACGTTTTGCAAATAATGTGTTCCTGTGTAAACTAAACTTTAAAATAGTGCCAGAGTGTTTTTTTATCCCATTTATTAATACTAGTTGAAATTTTACAAATCTGAAATATTTAAATTAGGTACGCGGATATCTGTATAAACCGAAATAATCCAAATTTTTACTGCCCACCCTCCAAATTTTTGTGCCGGGTATCGCCCAACCGAAAAGAAAAAGCTGGCGCCGCCACTGCAAAGGGGCCTAGCCGCATACTGTTATTATAACGTGAAACAGTACAAACTAATTCTACTCACAACTATAAGTAACTAAGGTTATCTACTGTTTTTTTCCAGCTCTATACGCAAAATATAGAAGATAGCACTCGTATTTTTTTCGATTTTACTAAAATCCTCAGACTTTTTTCAATTACAAACGTGTTGCATCGATTTACGTCAATATTTAATATTGCCTCATCCCATAATTATAAATTAACAATTTTTTTTTCTTACAAATGACGTTTAAGCAGCATTTTCAGTAAATTATCGACAATAATGTAGACACACCGTTATTAACCTAAAAAGTAATAGTTTTACGCAGTCGGTTAGAGAGAGATATTTATGCAATTCATTCGAAGAAACTATTCGACATTGGAAATCATGAAATCGATTCCATATATATCCATTTTTTCCTTTAACGGTTAGTCAGTGCGTTGTATAAAATTTTCTAAAATCCATCTCCGCCTGACATAGGTATTGCACCGAATTGGGACGACAATAATTTTAGATAACAATTACTTGGAAACAGATTTCTGTTGAATATCTACAGGGTGAATCTTATTACAGTTTCCTGTAATATTGTCGTATTTAATAGAGCGAATGTATCAACAGATGTCGAAAGAATAATTTAAAATATTCAACACTCTATGAATTTTTTGAAAAATGATATTTTTCAAAAACAGTGGCCGTTCAACTAAGAAGCAACAACTACTTCCCGTGCAGTATGCACCGCCGGATATTGAATTACACCCCAAAGTCAAACGGGGTTGGTATATCTACAAGAAAGGTTGGTTTTAAAATATCTTTAAATACGACAATATTACAGGAAACTGTAATACGATTTATTGTTTCGAGCCTACGTGGCTTGTTGTCAAAAATTTATGGTTTTTGGTTTGCGATTGGAAGTGAAGAGGTCGCTACCGTCACAATCTTTACATTTCAGTTACTGGAAGACATGTATTGATTGTGATTGAAGTGTACTCTTCAGTCCGGGATTAGAGATTCTCGGACGGACACCACATACCTTGTACTGATGAGGCGCAAATACGCCGAAACCGGCCTACAAGTTGTGTTGTCCCTTCTAATTGCAAACCAGAAAGGTTGGTTTTAAAATATCTTGTAGATATACCAACCCCGTTTGACTTTGGGGTGTAATTCAATATCCGGCGGTGCATATTGCACGGGAAGTAGTTGTTGCTCCTTAGTTGAACGGCCACTGTTTTTGAAAAATATTATTTTTCAAAAAATTCATAGAGTGTTGAATATTTTAATTATTCTTTCGACATCTGTTATCTACAGGGTGCTTTATCGAAAATCAGAAAGCACGTACATCGGTCTTCTTCTCTTTTCGTTCGGGTTTCTCCTTAAAACCTGATTTGTGTTTTATTCACGTATTACTTTGTACATAGTTGATTTTCCCACTCCAATAATATATGCACAGTTTCCTATATTGCCGTCAACACCGTTTTGCAAACACAAGCACTAGAAGAAGGCGTGTTTAACGACATGCGATTTTCTTTCTGTACATACTGAAAAAAGTTCGAAATAATCCTTTTTATGTTAAGACTTAATGGATTAGGACAACGTTCACTCATTTTCACAAAACTTTCACAAAGACGATTACATAACTAAAACCATAATTAAAACTAATATAAGTATCTGTAGGTCATAATGACGAAATTGTACATTGATATTTCTCAAAATACGTAGCCGGGTTTTTGGTTTTCTACCTGCGAATTAGAGGAATCTTTCTGCGTTTATTCATAACATGTCAAATCGATAGTGAAAGTTTGTTTACAATGGGTAAGGAAGTTTATACTATTTTATAACATAATTTTATATTCCAAGTAAAAATTGTTGCAAAATTATGTATTCTTGAATAGTTACTAAAATTACTATTATATGATTGTAAAAGATTTCGTCAATTTTGACTCTGTAATATCTGTTAGTTAGGGGATTATTGCATTCCAATACTCTATGTACCTACTTGTTGAAATTTATATCTGACAACGCCGCGAGAAAGCAAAAGAGGTAGAGATGTATTTACAGTAACTCTGTTTCACTCAAAACGGGAAGGTATGGAAATATTTCGTGATATAAATTGCTTTTTGATAACTCCCATAATGCTTGGAAATATCGACTCAAAATTTACTCATATCTATATAATTTTTCCCTGAATCGATTGACGAAGACTAGAAGGTTCTATCTTTTCAATTAGTCGAGTTATGAGTATCTTTGGTTTTAAAAAGTGGATTTTCGAAAATTTCATGACTCTATTCGAAGACGAAAGAATTATTTTATCAAAAAACAAACGATTTTTCGTCCCAAGAACCCATTATTACGAATTTGTAGCATTTTTCAAGTCTCAAAATCTTGTTTCGTTAATTTTGAATAAAGGGGCGTGTATACAGGGTTAAGAAACATTACTCAAAATTTACTTTTGGGGGTTTCAAGTGAGTTTAGAGTGAGGTAACGAAAAGTCTCCTAAGGACGTAAGTTACTGAGGTATAATATATCAAAAAATGTGAATTTGCCGAAGTTCATCAAATGTAAATTAAAATCTATAACTGGGGTTGCGATCTGAAGTGGCTCACACTGTATAACAAAAAAAAATATGGTAATAATATTCAGTTGCATTTGTATTTTTCTATTAATTAAATAACTTGGTTCAAGGTGTATTATTAGTGACGGTATCTCGTCATTAGGATATCTACGTCGAAAAAATGCCAATAATTATAATAATTATTTTTTCCACAGTTTTATTCCAACATAATGTATTTTATAATGGGTTAGGTCATTTGTCTATCGCAAAATTTATTACATTGTGGAAGTGTAGGCGTGGTGTAAATCTAAATACAAAAATTTTTCCAAAGGACCCCGCACTAATCAGGATCGTCTAAATGTAGTACTCTTTACCAACGTTGCCAAGTGTAGTCCTTTGGAAAGTAAAAATATTTTAATAATGATATTTATCACAGTTGATTAAAAAGCAATGTGTTAAGAAATCAATATTTGTCATTTTTAAAATTATGTTTAGCAAAACGTACTGAAAATTGTTCGAGTTTACAATACAGAATTATCATACAAAAAGGAAAACTCACGAATGCATAGATACATTTTCCCTAATCGAAAAATTGAATTGTGTAATTGACAGATTATTATAATAATTTTCAATAATAACCTAACCAAAACCACCCTACCTTACCCCCTACCCTAATCCGAATCGAAAAATTGAATTGTGTAATTGACAGATTATTATAATAATTTTCAATAATAACCTAACCAAAACCACCCTACCTTACCCCCTACCCTAATCCGAATCGAAAAATTCTTCGTATTTTTAGTCAATTTTTGAAAAAAACAATAAGAAAATAAAAATAAAAATATCTTGACTCGGAAACGACTCGAACCTGGTACCTCTGTGTTAGGAGCCCAGCACACTTACGCTGGGCTAATCTCTGCACACATTAATGATATCGTATAGAAGGTTAAAAGCTTTAGAACCGTGCGCGCTTCGCATGAAAGCCGAGCGCCACCGGAGATACTCGATGGCGCCCTTTCAGTTTAGGACTACACTTGGCAACGTTGGTAAAGAGTACTACATTTAGACGCTCCTCACTAATCTTATTAAATTTTAATATGATGTAGCCCATGCCATCCTGAACAAAAGTGACCATCTCTCTGAATGCCGGTGTTTGGATTCTAGTTTGATATTTTGACGATTTTTTAAAAAATCCGGAATTTCATTTTGATCGTATCGATCTGAATTTTTATAATGGAATAGTCCACAATATGTGCATCAAAAAGTGCAAATGACAAAAGTTTCTAGAATCAAAACTCGTCATTTTCATAGATAACTTGTTTTCCTATTAAAAATTGTGTAAAATATGTTATTTCTCATTTAACGTCAATTATTAAAGTAAATAGTAAAGTTAGATGTCCAAAACTCTATATTTTTTTAATGTGTATTAAGGAGAGCTTCTAACTGAAGAAAAATATACAGGGTGTCCCATTTGAAAAAATTAAGTTATTGCAATTTGAAAACTAGACTATTTGCACGCCATCGGCAAACACCCTGTGCAACAGGTGAAGATGTTGGGTAATTATTGTGGTAGGTGTATGTTTCATTTACATCATAGTAGCCTTTTGGAGGAATTTTTGTGTTGTTTTTTCATTAAATCTGCTTATAATAGGAATAACTTGTCAACGCCGCGTCGGATTTACAAATTCAAAAAACTACCGTAAAGCTAATATTAAGTAGAATCAGAAGACATAATCGTATACAGGGTGTTCAATTTAAAAAAACAAAATTAATTTTCATTCCACAAAAATTAGCCACCCTGTATACATCAAAATATTTTACAATTGTAGTCCGAGTGACACCGTATAAACCTACAAGAAATCTTGTTGATACCTCTTTTAGTTTCGGTGCTAGAGATCGAGTGGAAATAATTGGCGCACCCTGTATATACAAATGTTTCAAGTAGATCTACCTAAAAGAACGTTAAATATAATATATAATCTCCAAATTTCCAACGTAAAATAAAAACGAAATACTGGTAATGGTAATAATAGCAAAATTCAAAATTGTATAGACAGGTTGTAATGTTGATATATCTATACGTGTGTACAAGTCCTAAATGGTCTATTTTAAATGATTAAAAATATAATTACGGTAATATCAGAAAGGAAAATTGTAGATAATTGCAAAGGTACAAACTATACCTACTTCACAAGTTGACAGCTAATGACTTCGTTATACTAAAAAAAATTATATAAAATTACCTATTGCAAACTAGGTACGATTTAGATAACGGTTCATTTAAGGCTTTAAAATAAAATACATCTGGCAATAGTGGAACCAGCGAACCGCTAACACTGTTTGTGTTTACATTCTTCTTATTATTATTCAAGTTTATTAGACAAATGACAGAATTATACGCCAAACGTCCATTTTAAGATCTAAACGATTCCAGAATGGGAAGTGATTTTGAAATTCGCTAAACGAACAATTCTGAAGTGAAAAAGAAGATACATTTTCAAATATATGTAGTTTGAGAATCTGGAAATCAGCAGATCATTATAAGACCAGTGAGTACAATATTAAATTTGATCTTTTTGCCGACAAACTTTTAAAGAAAGCTCGAGATGCAAGAAATGGTAAACGGAAAGAATTACTGGCTATTCCAGAGAAAAGGAAAGTATGTTCAGTAACATTGAACAAGAAAGATATACTAAAAATGTGAAATACAGGTGAACCAAAGGGATTACAAAAAAAAATTATAATTGCGAGTACAGTTTCCCAGTTAGCCAAAACAGGAGTAAGTGACCAACTGAAGATGACGGAGCAATAATCATCATCTATTAAACCCTACATCCAAATAATTGACCCTAAACATTACGAATATCTTATAGTGTATTTAATAACTGTTCATTTAAATAATTTAATTGTACCTATCAATATTATTGTTGTTGTTCATTTCTATATTCGGTAACAAAAAAAACACTCTAAGGATAAATTTCTTTTTGTAACCCAAAATTGTTCCATCAGTAAATTAATTTTTGACTTCTGTTACCGCCCCATATCACTTTACACAGTTTGTATTATACGAATAAATCGTTTCACACATACCAAAGAACTTATTCATTACATAACTGACATTAATTCGTATTCGAAAACGTCGGAACACACCGAGAACACAAGTTTGGCCTTGACTAGTAACTCTTGGTGTTCTCAGAGCGCGGCAACCTTGACGTCCACGTGTAATATTTCAAATTTTTTTTTTCACGGTTGTATCTGCATAAAACCACAGACCGTGCAAACCGGCGTTGCCGTATTTGACAAATATTAGATTATTTCAAAGATTTTTTTAGAGAAAAAAGTGAAATTAGATATTAAAGTTACCCTATATCTCAAAAAAGGTATAAATGGAAGTACAAACTTGATATATGTCAAAAAAATAAATTATTTTTATAGGTGTTCTGTAAAAACCGAACTGTAATAATATCTGAAATACTTTTCAAGATTTACACTTAGCCACCCGGTATCTAACCAATAACACATGATTATTCTATTTTTAAACTATTAACATGATGTGAATAAATTTGTTGACAAGTTTTTGTACTTTTTATAGAAACTTTTTCAGTTTTTGGATATTGAAATACATTTATTACATTTTGATCATAGTCGGGTGTAAAATGTTTTGTAAATAAGGTAAAAGCTCAATCATGCCCTTGTGACACAATATACTATTGTGGTCTTCCAGTTCAGAGACAGCTCATAGTAAATCATGTTCATTTGAGATTTTCTAGGTGAAGATTGTCCAAACACAAGTTCGTCGCCCTTATTGACAAAGGAAAAATATTACTTATTCCGATCAAGGGAAAAAGTCGACAATACTAACCCACGCCTATTATAGTTAATGCAATTGATTTTGGACAAACTACAAGGATGTATTGATATATAGTTTTAGCCTAGACCAGTTCCATGCATAAACAAAATATTGCGTTACCATAGTAACGAACAATAACTTATTAGAAGTGTCAGTTTGACGTCAAAAAAGTAAACCAGAGTTACGCAATAAATTAAAAGAAAAAAGATGTCCACCGAAATTGTGAAAATCGAAAAATTGGAGTATCGAGCCATCATCAAGTACCTGTATTTAAAAGGGTTAAGAGGTAAGCAGATTTACGAAGATATGCTTAATACCCTTGGTGATCAATGTCCTTCGTATGCGACCGTGAAAAATTGGACTGCAAGCTTCAAAAGAGGTAAATTTTCCATTGAAGATGATGACCGATCGGGAAGGCCAGTCCTCGAAAATATCGATGCAGTTCATGACATAATTTTATCAGATCGTCGAATTGGGCTAAAACGGATATCTGAAGCACTGAATATTTCATACGTACGCGTTCATCATATAGTTCACGTCAATTCGGACATCAGAAAAATTGCTGCAAAATGGATACCCAAATGTTTGAATGTTGACCAAAAGCGTGCAAGGGTAGAAGCATCGCGTTCGATCTGTGCTCGATTTGAAAACGATGTAGACGTCTTAAACCGAATTGTTACTATGGATGAGACTTGGGTACATTTTTAGGATCCAGAAACAAAGCAACAATCGATGGAATGGCGACACTCTGGTTCTCCAAGGCCTAAGAAGTTCCGTGTCCAAAAATCTGCTGGAAAAGTTCTTGCTTCAGTTTTTCGGGATTGCCATGGAGTAATCATGACTGATTATTTGGATAAGGGTAGAACAATAACTGGAGATTACTATTCGACATTACTGACCACTCGACGGGAGAAAGTTAAAGAGAAAAGACGCGGAAAGCTATCCAAAGATGTTTTGTTTCTGCAGGACAACGCCCCTGCACACAAATCTCATGTTGCCATGCAAAAAATTCGTGATTTAGGGCTTGAATTACCAGAACACCCCCCTTATTCACCAGATTTTGCTCCACCCGACTATCATCTCTTTCTTCAACTGAAAAAAAAGTTTAAAAGGTCGTAAATTTTCTTCCAACGAGAAGGTAATAAAAGCTGTGGAGGTCTGGTTTGCAGAGCAAGAAGAAACATTTTTTTTGAAAGGTCTAGAGACGTCGCAGGTTCGCTGTAATAAATGTATCCAATTAGGAGGAGAATATATGTTTAGAGTAATGAAATATTTTGACATTGAAATTTTGTTTGGTTCTATAGTAGGCTAAGAATTTTTCAATATATCCTCGTATGGGCGGTAGACCACTGTTGTTCAACGTTACCAGCTCTACGAAACTCTTATGGAACTAGATCAGGGATATACAGTGGATGGATCAATAATTTGTCACACGTATTGTTTTCCGAAACGAATTTGGATATTTTAAAAGAAATATTAGATAATTTTGTTGCTTATTCCACAATTCGTCCTATACAAGTTTGTTTTATCCAGAATCTTGTTTGTTAATTTGACAACACTGGTACAAATTGCATTTTTCTATCATAATCATTAACTGAATGTAGGCGTATGTCGATTATCAATGCACATAGTGAGATTGAAATAATATACGAAATTGTTAGTCATTGTAGAAACTAAGTAAGCTATTGTATAATTCAGACAGCGACAAACCAGGAAAATATTTTCTGGTTCAATATATAGAGGGTGTATAAAAAAAGACGGGTAATAAGTTATACCAGTTAATCTGAAGTAAACAGTGGTACAAAAAAAGTTATAAGGTGAAAATTTGGAAATTGCTCTTGAAATGGAATAAAACTTGGGTAAAAGCAAGAGTTTATTTATTTATTTTTGAGAATACCTATTATTGTATTGAAATAAAGAACGTTTTACAATATTTCGTTGACTCGGCTCGTGTCCTCAAGGATTTAGTAATAAAAGTTTATTATAGTACAATAATCAGTAACATTTAGATACTAAAACATTTATTTTGTGAAAAAAAAATAACTAAATTTTTCAAAAACAAATTTAACTTTTAATAATTATTAAATGGAATTGATCAAATTAAACTGTTGAAACATACAGGGTGGCCCACCGTAAACGCTTGGATATATTACATCTAATTGGCAGATGTTATCAAACATTGTTTCAAATAAAAAATATACAGGGTATCTGCAAAACAGTGGAAGGTATCAAAGTTATATTATTTAAATAATAACTGATATGGAATTGAAATAAAATTGATCAGGAGCATTAAATTACCTACTTACTAACTAATTCTATATTATTTACAGCTAACTATTTAACCCAAATTAAATGAATTGAAAAATTAAATATTATTTTACCAGCCAAATATTTCAGTTGTAAAATAATCATACTATTAGGCATTATCTTTTTGCTTTTCGAAGAAACGACTACGATACTGTGCTACAGTTATCGGATTAAGGACTACCTGCATAATTCAAAACGAAATATCTTGAAACGAAGTATACATAACATACACAAACGAAGAGATGTGTGTCACAACGATTGTTTTGAAATCGAGACTCCATTATGAAAACGCTTATTCTCCAGAAAGTTCGTTCTTATCTTTTATCGTCATTAACCTCTTTTAACCTTTGTTAGTAACAACATTGGGAAGATATATACTGTACTAACTATGCAGCTGACATCACCCGAAATACAACCGAATCGCTATCGTTCAAGTAAGTAATTGATTATTGCGTCTTAAAACCCAAATCATATGATTATTCATTTAATTATAGTTTATGATGATTAATTAGTAGGTTTTTTATTTATTAATTCATATCGCAACTTGTTTAAATTGAACTTAAATAATAAATATTATCTCGAAAATCTCAAACAAAAATACTGATGACAGTAAATTACAATTACTAGGACAGTTTATTAAGTCGTGTCCTTTTTAGTTACATTACTAGTTTGGAAAGTGCCCATTTCACACGAGTTAGCCAAGTGCGACTCTCCCACGATAGCAGTATTCCCCAAATCATCGATATCATTTATACAAAACTGGACAAGTTCATGCTTGAACATGCACCAGATACACCCAAAAACAGCACAAATACTAACATTTTTATGAACAGCAATTAATTAAACTAGCCATGATATACACAGACCTATAACGAGGCAGAATTACGTTACAGGCATACCAACCTAAATGATATTTACTCTTCAATTCTAGAGTTATATCTCTATACGTATAAAATGCTTTGTCCTAAATGACTGACTGACGGATCAACGCACAACCTGAACCGCTGACCGTAGGGACCTGAAACTTGAAGGGTGTGTTTTACTTTGTATGACCCCAAGTATCTTTCAAGCAGAAATTCACGCCAAGGTTGTCGGGTAATCAAACAGCCATTAAAGCACTGAGGTCTTGTGTAATCAGTTCCAAAATGGTGTGGAAATGCCTAGGCATACTCAATGAACTAGGCGAGAACAATATAGTAACCTTACTGCAGATTCCAGGACACGCTGGAAAAAAAGGAACTGAAATAGCAGATGGACTAGCAAAGATTGAAAGACCCTTTTGGGGGTCGGAACCCTTTTGCGGTATCAGCCCCAATGTAATATTGCAAGAAATAGGCAAAGCCGAAGAAAAGAGAAGATCTGACCATTGGAAAGAACTAGTAGGGCTTAGACAATCAAATATTCTGATGGGTGAATACAACCCGTTGAGATCAAATGAATGCATAAGTCAAAGTAAAACTGCACTAAGAGTTTTCAAACGGGATCCTAAAGGGACATTGACGCCTGAACGGGCAGCTGATAAAGCTCAAAACGTAGGCATACGATAAGAAAGGATTTTCCGAAATTTTCCCCCAAAGGGAGTGAAAAACGGGGGCAAAGTTTGTATGGTCCAATCTACTTCAAATTTTTGATAAACATTCTTTAACAGAATTGATGGAAAACGTGTTTCGTGTTTTATTGAAACTCTTCGCCTAACGGGGTTAAAAAGGGGTAGAAAGTTATTTTGGGAGTGATTTGCATCGAAGTTGATATTAATACTACTTAATGCTTTTTATTTTATTTTGACACGTGAAACTCAATCCGATTTTATTTAAAAAAACGTTGAACTTATTTAAAAGCTTGGTGCAATGCAATACTGACATTCATGATGACGTAAAAAACTTATTAAAAATTCTATTAGAACCATTTTCGACTTCTACGCGGTCGACGTAGCGGACAAAAGCTAGTTTGTATATATATATAAGTAGTTTAAAGTAGCATATTATGTTAACATCTCTAAGCGAGAGTTATTTTGTAAAAAAAGCTTTTTAATATATTTAGCAAAAGAAGAATATGTAGCGTTTATGGATAAGTGATGTGCATTTATCTGACAGAAATGAATCTACAAAGATCGAGACAAAGATGAATCAAGTGTGGGGCAAAGTACTCAACAAAATTGAAAATATAAGAAGATGTATTTGTTTGAAGATGTTCATTATATGGATATTAGATGATGTATTTGACAAAATATGAAAATGTCCGTGGATCAGTGTACCTAATTTGTTTAAAGTGGAAAAAATTTATAAAAATTATGTAAATCAAGGATTTGAAACTGTTTTCGGGCAGATATTGTATGAAATTCAAAACATTGTACTGATTAAGAGAGGTAACCCGATGTATCTCAGAAACTGTTTATCGTAGGTACCTAGTTCACAAGTTATAGTTATAGTAACAGTGTTACGATTTTTATCATTGACAGGCCGACAGTACGAAAAAATATGTAGATACATACAACAATAAGATGGCTGGCCAGCCCACTTTACAAATTTAATGAAGTGATGCATTTTTTAAACCAACAATACGAGTATAGGTAAAAAGGAAGAGGTAGTATATAATAATAATAATACTTATTACAAAATACCGATAATAACCCCACAAACATCGAATTAAAATTTTCTATTATTCTGATGGTACTGATCGAGACATTAATGTCAATGTTCTCAACTTATAAGGGGGCGTCCATTAATTACTTGAGGTTGAGGTGCTCATCAAATCTCACTTAGGGGAGAGGGTTTTTTTTTATTAGAAAACGATGTAAAACTGAGTCAAAGTGCAATTAAGTAAAGTAAAATAAAAAAACGTGTTTTGAATAAAAAGCAAATTATTATTTTTTAATAAATCCAACGTATTTACAAACAGAAATATTGAAAAATCTCACGTATGATTGGGGAGTGGATAAAATCTTCCTACATCTCACCAACTGGGGAGGGAGGGTTAAAAAATCCTAAGAAATGCCTCACGTAATTAACGGACGTCTCCAAAAAGTTATGATTTCCAAAATATGATCATTGTAGGAAAATTTACAAACCATATACTATAATCTCTAATTTAATATTTAATTAATAAATTTTATTATCTATTATCGTTTACACAATTATTAAAAATCCCACTAATTATATAATAATAATAATAACTTTAAAACATATATACAAAACCTACGCACAAACTCGTATTTATTTGTTTGACATAAACAAACAAAAACGTAGTTAGACGTATATACGTATTATATTATTCTCAAAAATAAAAAGATTGGCAGCAACGTGTTTTTTTTGCGACTTAAAAATAAAAGTTCCTCGCCGAATGAATCAATTTCAAAGAAAGTGAATTTAAAACAATTAAAATTAAACGTTGTAGCACCTAATCTATATTTAATTGTTATAAAAAGCGAGACAACATAAATGTATAAATAGAAATCCTACCTTCCAACCAGCAGAACTGTTGCTATCACCTTTATCCTTGAAATATGGCACATTCTGGACCATCCACTCGTAAATTTGACTCAAAGTCAAACGTTGATCTGGCGATGTTTTAATAGCTTGTGTAATTAAATCGGCATAACTGAGATTACCCCAAGCGTTCCTCCTGCTGGAATTCTTTTTTGCGGGAACCGTGGTAACAACCGCAGAGGGAACGGATCCCGGTCCTTGTCCCGCCACCACACACTTGTTGCCCGCCGCTTCGTCGGCAGGATCCACATAGTTATCGGGTCGAGGAAGCGGCCACGTGTTGGATCGCGCGCGAGTTTGAGGTTCAAAACCGTCAATCTCCGGCAATGGATCCATCATGTTCATGTCCATTTTTTGGACACTCCAAACTCCGTATTGCCCGTTCATAGAAACTGCTCACTTATCAATTATTTAAAAAAAAAATTGTCACTATTAGCCACACAGTTATGCACACAAAATACAAAACACTAGCCGGAGAACATACCCGTGACACACTCGTTTCTAAATCCAAAAAAAAAAAATTGTAGTGGTGCGTTATTATTATTATTACCTGCGACGCAGTTACGCGATATCTGCCCGAGAAAATTTCTACAACAACTGATACATTCCAACTAACGTATCGGCTGCGTCTGATCGGCGAATTTTGTCAGTCAGTCCTAACTCGTAATCGCGTTGGAGGACATGCCCACTTGCGCGTGCGCATTTAATGGCGCCACGCACGCACTCTTGATTGTATAATTGTGGCACACGCATCACGCTGTACACGTGATCGCACCTGAATATCTAATTAGCGAAAAGGGCCTTCTATGCGATGGACCACCGCACAGTTTTTTTTTTCGCGGAATCGTTCAGCGGCTTGCGAGAGGACTAGATTTGTTGTCGTTTTGGACTTTGAACTTTTTTCATTTAAGATTATTTACGACCGTTAAGTGTATCGCTCAATCATGTGACAGGCAATTCAAGATCAACGTACAGGGTGATTCGTTTATGGAGAATTTATGTTAGCGAATCTATTTTTAATAAATAAATTAAGCATTGCTTATGATTAGTAGGAGTAGAAAATAAAAATGTGGTTAATTAAAAATACAAATAAACCAAAAATCCCTTAAGGAAGATACATTAAATGCGCATGTTTTTTCTTTTCTTGTTCTGTTTCTGAAAAACAATTTTTTATAAAAATCTAGTTTTATTTCATACAGGGTGTCCCAGAAAACAACATATTATCTTCGATTGTGAAGCATTTTCTCATTGGATATATAGACTTCTAGGACTACGGCTTCTAAGGGAGGATTTGGGATTTCTCCAAAAAGGACCTAGTGAGCCTGATAAGGGCCACTGGTCTCTTCACATAAATGGCACATCCAAAACCACAAACAGCCTAAAAGCTGAGGTGCCCAGGACGTTTTGACAAATTGAATGGTCTAGTTTATACAGTGCTATTCAAAAGTCCCCTCCCCCCCCTCGTATTTTTTGAACGGCTACACTTACATTATTAAAATTTGGAGCGTGATAATAAAGTGTTGTAAACTTCTCTACGAATGGTAACAGGTGACGTAATAGTAATAGATGACGTCACAGTGCCACTCTGGCCCATAATTTTAAATAGGACCTTATGGCAAGTGATATCTCGTTTGAAAGGCATTGACATTGGCTACATAGCCATATTGATTTTGTTTGGGTTTAAACTAATTTTAACGGATACATTAAATAAATACCAAAATTATTGAAATTATTTTTTTAAATTTAAATAATTAAATATCAACAATGGATTCTTATAGCAAGTGTTAGAAATGTGCTCCGTCTACTTCCTGACAGTAATACATCCTATTAGTAAAATCTTGTCGTACTCGTTCGAATGTGTCAGCTGAAATTGCATTGCATTCTTCAATAATTCTTTCTTTCAAAACGCCAATGCTATCTGGTGCCGTAGTATAAACCTTGGATTTCAAGTACCCCCATAGAAAAAAATCTAATGGTGTCAGATCTGGTGACCGAGGTGGCCATTCTATAGGACCTCGACGGCCGATCCATCTACCTCGATATTCTTCATCCAGGTAACGTCTTACTGCACCATAATAATGTGCAGGAGCACCATCTTGTTGAAATGTTATTTTCAGATGGCCGAATTCATCTAGATTATCTTCCAGAATTTCAAGAATTAACGGCTCAATTGCATTTTGTAATATCTCCAGATACACTTCACCGCGTAAATTTGAATTTAGGAAATACCTGCCCTAACATAGACTTTTTCTGGAAATTGGGTATGTTGTTCACGAAAGGTGTGAGGATTTGTGTCACTCCAATACCTTACATTTTGTGTATTCACATTTCCATTGAGGCAAAAAGTACTTTCGTCACTAAAACAAATTGTTTTTGTGTAATGTGGGTTTTGACTAATTTTATTTGTCATACATTCACAGAATTCGAGTCTTCTGTCGGGGTCGTCATCCGAAAGGTGGTGCACCATTTTTAACTTGTATGGATGAAATTTATTTTTAGCCAACACTCTCTGTACTGTACTTTTACTTACTTCACAGATAGACGCAACTTTAGTTGAAGAGGAAGTAGGGTTTACTACTAGTTCAGCAACTATATCAATTTTTTTATCATCACTAAATGTTGGTCGACCAGATCGTTTGGCATCTTGAACACTACCTGTTGCTTCAAACTTGCGAAGAAGCACTCTCAAATAAGTTCTCGAGATAGGGCGATCTGGGTATCTCTCATTAAATAAACGTTCCGCTTCATGGAGATTCTTTCCAGATTCACCAATTATTAAGATAGCTGCTACTTTGTCGGCTTGAATACGTTCCAATTTGGCTATGTAAACTCTTAAACGTCTCGTTAAACAATAATAAAATTAAATATTTAAGCTATTTAGAAAAACTTTGCAAAGCAACAAATACTATTAAATTAAAAACGTCATTATTTTTGACAACTAACCAGAGGCGGACTGAAAAATCTTCAATATTTAAATGTGAAATAATAATTTTGGTATTTATTTAATTTATCCGTCAAAATGAGTTTAAACCCAAACAAAATTAATATGGCTATGTAGCCAATGTCAATGCCTTTCAAACGAGATATCACTTGCCATAAAGTCCTATTTAAAATTATTGGCCAGAGTGGCACTGTGACGTGATCAATTACTATTACGTCACCTGTTACCATTCGTAGAGAAGTTTACAACACTTTATTTTCACGCTCCAAATTTTATTAATGTAAGTGTAGCCGTTCAAAAGATACGAGGGGGGGAGGGGACTTTTGAATAGCACTGTATAATATAATATATATTATCATCAATTTGAGCATTTACTTTTAACCACTTTGTACTTCTTAATTGCCTATGTTTAGTTTTTTATTAAAATAGTCAACTGTCACTTATATCATTACATAGTCTTATAGTAGTAGTGTATAAATTCCGAGTTCTGACGAATTATTTTTCCAATTATCACTCACTATCCCCTTATAAAACTATCAGTAACAATTCTCTTTTCGAACAAGGAAGAACAGTAAATCAGGTGGCGGTGTTAAATGAAGGCTCAGGAACGTAGTTAAGAGATTGCCATTAAAAATTCTGTAATTGCTTAGATTTATAAAAATAGTAAACAATGAAAAAGGGAAGTAATTACTTCTTCTAAATAGCTATAACTTTTAATTTAATAGAATGCAGGATTCTTCTTATTCGATTAGCAAAAAATTGATTAGGTTAGATTGGAGAAGAGGAGAGAAAGATGGATGATAAACCTAAGATTGAGGGAAGAACATGATTAATTCACATTCAATAATAATAAAGTGATTTTTAGCCACTACTCAACCAAAACCGTTTTAACCGCCATTAAGCTTTAAAGTATGAAGAGGTAACATTTTAACTATATAGTTGACAAAAAGTAAGTCTGTAATTATGATGCAGAATGAACGAGATACAGACTGAGTATAGAAGGAATCGTTAAAAAAAACCACCACCTTACTTTTTAGAGAAGGCATAACTTTTCAAAGAAATTCGTTACGGAATTAACCAACAAGAAGGAATGGGATCCAAATACTATTACCAGACTTGGAAAGAATGCCATTCGATGGTACACAGACAGCTCAAAAGCAATAGAAGGAACTGGGATAGGAGTCTACGGGCCAGGAACCTAACACTCTGAAAGCTTGGGAAAAACCGCAAGTATCTTTCAAGCGGAAATTCACGCAATAAGAAAGTGTGCCCAGTTCAATATTGACAAAGGATATAGAAGGCAAAGGATTATCATAATGTCTGATAGTCAAGCAGCCATTAAAGCGCTGAGTTCTTGTGTAATCAGTTCCAAAATGGTGAGGGAATGCCTAGGCAAACTCAATGAACGAGGCGAGAACAATATAGTAACCTTACTGTGGATTCCAGGACACACTGGAATAATAGGAAATGAAATAGCAGATGGAATAGCAAAGAGGGAGACTGAAAGACCACAATGTAATATTGGAAGAAATAGACAAAGCCGAAGAAAAGAGAAGATCAGTCCATTGGAAAGTTCTAGTAGGGCTTGGACAATCAAAAATTCTGATAGGTGACCACAACCCGTTGAGATCAACTGAGTGCATAAGTCAAAGTAAAACTGCACTAAGAGTTTTAACATGGATCCTAACGCGAAGAAGAATGTAGATTCTGTGGCATGGAAGAAGAAACCTCCATTCACATACTTGCGAATTGCAGTGCAATTCAGAATCCTAGAGCACAGCAACTAGGAGATTATTGGATAGGAGAGGGACATTTACCTAAGTTGATGCCTGCAGATAACCTAAAATTCCTCATGGAAATAGGACTAGTCTCTGAGACGTTCCTCAGCAACTAAGTAGAAGTAAGGGAGCATAATAGGTATTTTATATCCCCCCATCATACATACATACATACAAACATAAGTTACAGCTTGGAAACCAATTCTGCACTTGTAATATTTAGTGTATTTAATTCATCGATAGAATTTTTTTTTGGGCTGCCAATGCGTTAAGAACATCTTAAATGGATAATAGAGAGAGGTTTCTAAGATTAACGTTAAGAGTCAAGTGGCGATTCACACGATGTATTTAACCCTCAGAGCATGGTGTGAAAAGCTATTAGTAACCTCCTTGCCTCTTTTACGCGTACAAGACTTTAATTTAGTATGGGTCATCCAAAATGCACAGAAAAATAAATTTGTTCGCAAGATAGTTGCTAAAGAAAATATGATTTTACTTTACTGCCATTTGCGGTATCTTTGAGTCTTGTAGATGTGAATTATGGTAAAATGGGAAAACAATGAAAAAAATATATAATTTTCAAAAATTTAATAGATGAGGTTTTTACTTGATGAAAATCCATACTAAACGATGAAATAAAAGCTATTGTGTTAGCGAAAACGCGTCTCGGATGTATATTGAACTTAGTTCAAATATATAATGTAGATTTAAACAAATTATTATTTCATTATATAATTTTTCAATAATTAACCCATTTTAAATCCTTCAGGATCACGTAACGGCTAATGGTTACATTGTCCTCTTTAGTTTCGTATGCAATCACTCTCCTATATAACAATTTCATTTGTGCAAAAACTTCAAATCCATAATACGAGATCAAGCATAATTCAACGCTCTCTAACGGCCATCAAGAGCGTTACAAATTCACGAGCTCTGATTTATTGTATCCGATATTAAATTTACGGGCCAATTTGTGTCGAGTGGATTTAGCGACGATCCAATAGTTTGGATGTTTCCGCGTTAAAACACAATTTTGGGATTTTTTTATTTCGATGCGAGGTACGTCAAATTTTTTTTTTCGAGTGTTCTTATCGTTCATGGATTATCAAAAGGATCAAATATAATATACAGAGTGGGTCAATAAACTCAATTAAACGGCAGTAATTAAAGTTCTTGGACAACGAAAATTTTAGGTGGCTTTTCTATTCTCTAAATTTCCTTGAGAAGCTTATTTCAGAAAACTTTCATAATCCATATGGTCTTAACTGAAGGGAGTTAAAAATCACATTTTCTCCACTCACTTCGTTTTTTTTAACAAAAATACAAAATATTTGGCATAACTATCCTTATTTTCGACTCGTGCGGCAAAATTTCATTCTATTGCATAATATATTTTTTGTGCGAGTTTCATCCTATAATTTTTCTACGGCAACTTGGGTTAACAACATTAAAGATAATTAAACAACATGAGTTTGTGTCGTGTTTTGTTGTAAAGCAGAGCATAGTACAACGGTGAATTGTGAATAATCGAATATGTTATAAACCAGAGGAATAAATGACCTTGATGATTGTTTTTATTGGAATAATTATATATAAAACACTGAACATTTTTTATTAACGACAAAATTGTGTTTACGGAATGGTGACACACTATAAAGAGTGTATAGTAACCTAAACTAAGGTAAGATAGGATGAAAGTGGGGCTTATGTGCTTCTAGGATCCACTACACTACGACCTTTGCAGATATGTTTTGTGTGCCCTTGTCTAGACCCGTCCTTATTACTAGGCTTCGAATGGCAAACCTCAGGTTGTGGTTTTTCCTCCCCTATCATTGAAAACCTCAACCTAGTCAGGCCTTCGCAGTAGCACAGTATGTGAACTGAGGTTTCCTCATCTTCTTAGCAAAACCTGCACATGGCTGTGTCTTCCAATCCATTGTTATTCATGTGTTTGTTAAGTCTACAATGCCCTGTCAGGAGACTCTCTCCTGCACAGTGTTGTATTGCTGCAGCTTCTGCCTGGAATATCGCTAAGCTCAGTGAAACTCTTATCTTTGGCTTGGCTAAAGTTACCTAAAGATACTGCTCGAAATGCTTTCCATCTTTTCCGATGTAGATATTTAATATCTGCGTGGTAGAAGTAGTATAAACATTGAGATGCGGTTTTGATCATTTTTTTTTTAATTCCATACTCTCTCAAGTAAATAATTAAAAAATATAGTAGTCGAAGATTCCCAAAAAAGTTGAAAATAAAACAATTGTTCAATCACCGCCACCAAGAGACCGTTTAACCGCTGGAATGAAACGATGATATAATAGTTAATTAGGCATTTCAAATGTTACCACAGCAAACAATCTCATCAGCACTTCCCTAATCCCTCCTTTGTGCAGTGTGCATACTGGAGAATTGTACAGTATTCTACAAGCTTTTAAGCACATCAACCATTCCAATAAAAAAGTTGCCATTTGTACAGACTCTCAAGCGTCTATTCTATCTATCCAAGAATTTTTTACTGAACATCCCATTGTCCAAGAAATCCATCACTCTTATCACCATATTCATTCCCTAAACACCACAGTCACCATCATATGGATACCCTCACACATTGGTATACCTGGAAATGAACTAGCCGATCAGCATGCCAAAACAGCGTCAACAACTGCCACAATTACTGCTCATATCCAAATTTGCAAGGATGTTAAGGCAGAAGCAAAAAGAATCGTTAGATATATGTGGCAAACTCACTGGAGCTCCACCAAGACTTCCCTACTATCTATCCAGCCTATTCTCAACACACCTATGTATACTGACCCCTCTGGACTCTCTAGACAAGAAGTATCAATACTACATAGACTTCGAATAGGTCACACCAAACTCACACACAGCTACTTAATGACCTCAAGCAACAGACCTTCCTGTCAAAGCTGCCAGTGCCCACTTACTGTCAAACACATCCTGGTTGATTGTCGCGCCAATTTAGCACAAGAAGACGACAACTTAATCTCAAATCCCAGCTGCAAGACATCCTAGGGGACCCAAACCAAATCGAGACAACACTGAGATTGTTAAAAGATATATCACTTTATCATAAACTTTAAACTATGTTTTAACTAACTGTAATAACTATTGTTTTCTGTAATCGCCCCTGTGCAAGTGGCCATAGTTGCCGAGCACGTGAATTGAATAAAAAAAAAAAAAAATGATACTAAGTTTGTCAAAATCCATAAAGCGAAACAAAAGTTGTAACAGTTTGATTGAGTCACTCACCCCTACCAGTTATTTTACAAGATAGAGGAAAAACTACTGGATCAAATTTGTAACGATACATTTATTATAGAAAAATGATATTTTCGGGTGGAGTAGAAAATAATTTCTGAGATACAGCGAGTCACCTCTCTTGTTTTAGAATGGGATGATTAATCTTTTAAGCAAAGTTTACAGTTTTAACCATCTAAATACTTTTATTTTGTGCATACCATGAAGATTTTTTCAACAAAATTAGCCTCACGATTGTAAGAAATCATAAAAAAGTTTCCTCATAACGAAATGAACACTAATTAAACGTTAGATAACACGTCTAATCACATAAATAATATATATAACAACTTTTAATTACGATTAATATTAGAGCGATATTTCTTATCTCATTGTATGTAGTGATTTGTTACAAAACAAGACGTTATTTCCTACATATTTAAGAAAAAAAAAAGGATTTTCAACGACTTCTCTTCTTGAAAGATTTTTTAAGCGAACGGTGCTGCAATTTGCGTCTATACAATTTGCGGTTTTTAATTTACTATTATTTTTTCAAGGGTTTCCCTTTCTTTAATACCCTCAGTATTTGTAGGGATTTTCGCGTTTTGGTTAGGTTATACTTCTCGTCACTTATATATTGCACAAGAGAAAAACTGTTTACAAGCCGACAGTTTTTCCGGTCAAATTGCTAAAGAAAAAGTTTCAAGGATATATTAGTTATTTATGTATCAAGGTAAATAATCGTGGGTTACCAATTCCGCCACTAATGAGTCCAAAAAAGTTCGAAATTCACACACAAACAATAAAGAAAACGGCGGGTGTAATTTAGGCGGTAACCATCCTTCTTTATCTGTCTGACCAAGAAGGGTAGATAATCCGACATGTATTTTCGCCGCTAAGAAGTGCAGGTAGGTCGAGTCATAAAATAACTCTTATCTTAATAAAATACGAAGGTGGTTTGGTAGGGGTAGGTTTGGTTGGGTTATTATTGAAAATTATTATAATTTACTTTACAAAAATATATCTTACTATAAATGTCGGTGATTTAATCAATAACTGTATTTCATAAATCACGTACTTCAGTCGGTTAGCGCCCAATATACACGTAGGATTAAAACAAACAATTTTGAAGTACTTCCTCTTTTTTTAAATTTTTCATATTGGCCAACAAAGAAAACCTAATTACTTTTATGAGGATCTAGTTAGCCTAGACCAGTTCCATGCATAAACAAAATATTGCGTTACCCTAGCAACGAACAATAACTCATTAGAAGTGTCAGTGTGAAGTTTGACGTCAAAAAAGCAAACCAGAGCTAAAGAATGAATTAAAAGAAAAAAGATGTCCACCGAAATTGTGAAAATCGAAAAATTGGAGTATCGAGACATCATCAAGTACCTGTATTTAAAAGGGTTAAGAGGTAAGCAGATTTACGAAGATATGCTTAATACCCTTGGTGATCAATGTCCTTCGTATGCGACCGTGAAAAATTGGACTGCAAGCTTCAAAAGAGGTAAATGTTCCATTGAAGATGATGACCGATCGGGAAGGAGGCCAGTTTCTGTGTCAGTCCCCGAAAATATCGATGCAGTTCATGACAAGATTTTATCAGACCTTCGAATTGGGCTAAAACGGATATCTGAAGCACTGAATATTCCATACGAACGCGTTCATCATATAGTTCACGTCAATTTGGACATGAGAAAAATTGCTGCAAAATGGATCCCCAAATGTTTGAATGTTGACCAAAAGCGTGCAAGGGTAGAAGCATCGCGTTCGATCCGTGCTCGATTTGAAAACGATGTAGACTTTTTTTAAACCGAATTTTTACTATGGATGAGACATGGGTACATTTCTACGATCTAGAAACAAAGCAACGATCGATGGAATGGAGACACTCTGGTTCTCCAAGACCTAAGAAGTTTCGTGTCCAAAAATCTGCTGGAAAAGTTCTTGCTTCAGTTTTTTGGGATTGCCATGGAGTAATCATGATTGATTTTTTGGATAAGGGTAGAACAATATAACTGGAGATTACTATTCGACATTACTGACCACTCTACGGGAAAAAATTAAAGAGAAAAGACGCGGAAAGCTATCCAAAGGTGTTTTGTTTCTGCAGGACAACGCCCCTGCACACAAATCTCATGTTGCCATGCAAAAAATTCGTGATTTAGGGTTTGAATTAGTAGAACACCCCCCTTATTCACCAGATTTGGCTCCATCCGACTATCATCTCTTTCCTCAACTGAAAAAAAGTTTAAAAGGTCGTAAATTTCCTTCCAACGAGGAGGTAATAAAAGCTGTGGAGGTCTGGTTTGCAGAGCAAGAAGAATAATTTTTTTTAAAGGTCTAAAGACGTTGCAGGTTCGCTGTAATAAATGTATCCAATTAAGAGGAGAATATGTTGGGTAATAAAATATTTTGACATTGAAATTTTGTTTGGTTCTATAGTAGGCTAAGAACTTTTCAATATATCCTCGTAAGTTTACGCTTGAGTCTTTCCTTCGCCGAGAATTCACGAAGATCGGACTATAATATGCATCCAAGCACGACAAGTCGGAGATTTAGTTTCGACTATAAATACAAGCATATAAGGTAGGTATAAAAACACAATAATGTACTGATATAACATTAAATAATAAATATTAATAAGGACTATTTTTAGTAGAGACAACTTTTCACGAAACCTATAACTCAAAAGCGTCGTTTTTAAAAATTTTACGGTAGAAATATTATTTGTACACGCTGTTGTGAACTACAATCATGTTTTCACACATCCACATTGCCCAAGGTCAGGTGCGGGACGAAATATACTAAAACGAAAACATCTTTATATAAACACCAGAAAATTATCGAAATTGTGACGAAAAAAAACACCTCGTGACGAACTCGAGTATTAAAATCGCGGAAATTTTTGAAACGTTATCAATAAATTTAAATTTATTGTTTGATAAAATGATCAATCGGTAGACTTGGGATAATTTTTGTATTTTGTTTAGAATTTTAAATGATAAAATTCTCTGTTAAATGGTTATTTTTATAAGCTAAATATTCTGAAAATTGAAAAAGCTGGAACCACCGGGACTCGAACCCGGGACCCCTCAGTTACAAGCCCTTACGCTAAGCCCTGCGCTACAGCGGTTCCTACCTATCAATGTTCTGTTCGGTATTATAAGCTACCATTCAACCGCGTCTGCGTCTTACATTCGGCCATCCTGCTCCGCTCCTCGTCCTCGAGGTACCTAGAGTGCTGGACCTGACGTTTGTGCGTACACCTATCTCACCTACTCGTTCGTGAGCCTGATGCCTTGCCACCTGCCTACGCCTATCTCACTCTCCTGGCGAGCCTGACGCCTGCACGCCCATTCCTGTCACCCTCTCTCACTATCACATCACATTATGGCCTCATGTGGACATTTCGTAGATCTAATCCCACTTCTGATATATAAGCTAAATATTCTGAAAATTGAAAAAGCTGGAACCACCGGGACTCGAACCCGGGACCCCTCAGTTACAAGCCCTTACGCTAAGCCCTGCGCTACAGCGGTTCCTACCTATCAATGTTCTGTTCGGTATTATAAGCTACCATTCAACCGCGTCTGCGTCTTACATTTTTTTGGAAATTTTCGCCAGCAGAAGACAGTGGAATTTTTTTGGCACAATAAAAAGTGACAGACCAAGATAATTATCCCTTTTTTCACGAAAAAAATTCCATACATGATAAACGAATTTTAGGTCTGTTCTTTAAGATGATATCCTGAAATTCCTTCAAGAAATAGAATTAGATAAACTTACAAACACCAGAATAGTGTCTTCGAATAAAATTTCGAAATATTTTGACTGATAACTGTAAAGTTAGGTACTCGACTTGAATTAACACAATTATTACCGTCGACCAACGATATCAGTGAGGTAAAACACACAGTACAAACAAAACTCGACAGGTGATTAATTTTATCAAATGGCAAACAATAAAGAATCTGAGATAAAACCTATTTTCGACTCGTATCAGTTATATTAGCATTACATTAATAATTATCGTAAAATCTCTAAGTACCACGACCTAACCTAACAATGCAATGACATCGAATAATAAAAAAAAAACAAAGTTTGCTCGTACATGAGACGTTCAAGGTTTCTTCAAATCAAATATCGAGTTTAATAAAAAATTTATTTTGGCTCCGATGACGAAACTGTTCTCGTATGCACTGAAACTATGCATGATTTTTATTAACAGAAGCGTAGTTAGGATGAATCATTTATTAACGTATTGTGATTGAGAATAGTATAAGACTAGGATGTGTATTATTCATGTTGAATAAGTGAAATTTATTTTTAAGGGCGCGTTGTATCGAACACCTAAACTCAGTTTAATTATAACTGATGTTTAGACTGTGACATATTGATTTATTTATTATCATCAATTATAATTAAACAGAGTTTAGGTGTTCCATACAACGCGCCCTAACTATTGCATATAACTGGTTTGCACCTGTCAACAAATATCAACTGTCAAAATTAATTGCCATTAATCATAGCGATGATGCAAGAATAGGTCCACCAACAACGGTACGATCTTGGGAACTGCAGAAAAAGTAGGAAACAAAAAATAAATGCAATGGAAATGGGACAAAGTAAAAGGAACGTAGAAATCAGAAACATAACTAATCAAGATCCAATAATGAAGCAAGATAGAAATGCGAGAAAAGTTATAGAAATGGGATTATTAAGAAAAAGACAAAGAGGAAGACCTAGGAGGAAATGGATAGACCAGATTGAAGAAATTGGAAAGAACAAAGGAAAAACATTGGGAGCGATAAAGGCATTGGCCAGGGACAGAAAAGAATGGAAAAAATGGGTATAGGAAAAACTCCAATTCGGCGTCTGAGAAGGCATAAGGATAAGAGAAATAAAGAAAGTTTAATAGCCTGGTTGAGAGTTTCTTGTCTACCTTGTTCAGTAAACTCTTGGTATTTTGGTGACCCCCATGATCAAATCAATGCCTAAGTCAAAGTAAAACTGGACTAAGAATTTTAACAAGGATCCTAACAGGACATCGACGCCTGAATTTTCACCTGAAAAATCTCAAAATAGTGGAGGAAAAAGAATTTAGATTATGTGGCATGAAAGAAGAAACCTCTATCCACATACTTGCGAATTGTACAGCAACTCAGAATCCTAGGGAACAGCACCTAGGAGATTATTAGATAAAAGAGGGACATTTACCCAAGTTGAAGCCCGCAGATATCCTAAAATTCCTCGGGGAAATAGGTCTAAAGAAGCTTCTAGTCTCTGAGACGTTCCTCAGGAACTAAGGAGAAGTAAAGGGACACAAGAGATCTTTTAGGTCTTACTGAATGTCACCCCATCATACATACAATACCGCATATGTTGACGGAAGAACGGAAAGCAAATATAGTCAAAAAATAGCTTAACGCAGAAAATATATTTTACGCTGCACGCTATAAACCTGCCATTATTCATAATCGATTATTATATATTGGTATAAACTTATGATTGCTTTTTATACGAAACTTTTACAAGGAAACTAAATAACAATAATAATAACAATAATTAAATTTACTTGATATAATTGACCGTATAATTTAAACATGGTCATTGCGACAATTTATACGCACCGTTTACTTCTAGTATTTTTAAGTATTCAATGTGGAATGTTACATTCACAAGTCGAGAAAAGAGAGAAGAAAAAACGAATAAGCAGCTAATGAATGATTTAAAATCAATTAAACTACCCGTGTTTTAATTAACGGATATAATTTGCGTTAATTGTAGTATATTATATTAATAGAGGCATATAGAGTACGACTGATAATGAAAGTTGTAATTTTAAACTGACCATTTCAAGATTTTTAATCGCATAAATATTGAGTGTCAATGGTTATTTAATATAATTATTGTAGTAGAGAAAATTTAATTCTATAAAGTTTTGTTTAAAAAAAACCATTCCGAAATTAAAGTATTATAAGAAATATAAGCAGTATACCTTGTGCCTGATCTGGACAATAGGCCGTATTTATAAAAAGGAGCCTTACCTTTTGCTTTCAAAAAATAAAGCAATTCCTTCAAGGCATATGCATAAAAAAAAGTGGAGGAAAAGGTTTTGCTTCGAAGGCTTTGCTTTAAAGTGAAAGGTTTTACGTTTTTCGTATTTATAAAAAGAAGCATTTGCTCAAAAACTAAAAGATTTTCTTCTAAAAAAGGAATCTAGGTTCACATGACCTTTTCTCACTTTTCCCAGTAGTTGCCCGGCTAAAACACAGCTTGTAACGTGAAAATAAGTGTATTTGTAGGAGTGTTTTCTTGTGTTGAACTTGGTTGTTTGTTATGGCTAGTATGGTGCATTTACGTACAAGAAAATACTAAAAACCAAGACGTACGCCACGTGAATCAGATTTCAAAACGTTATTTAGATTTGACGAGGAGAATGTGGTGTGGTTGGCGGACCACTTTCTTGGCGTGGATCACGAAACTCGTGGAGCTGCCCTGTCACCTGTACAGCAAATGCGTTATTGTGCGAACCCAGGATTCCAGAGAAGAACTGGTATGTACGCAGCCCACAGTGTCCAGAGTATTTCATGAGGTGCTTGAGCGGATTGTACAACAGGCCGGTAAATGGATCTGGTTTCCAAACACAGAAAATCAAATCATGCAGGCAAAAGAGAAGTGGTTGACCAGGTTCAATTTCCCAACAGCTATTGGGGCTATCGACTGCACACATATTCGTATTGAAAAGCCAGCCCAATTTGGAGACGAATATGTAAATCGAAAAGGTTTTAGCAGGCTACATGCGACCAGAATTGTGTCATAACTAGTATAGCTGCAAGTTGGCCAGGATCAGTTCATGATTCTTGTATATGGAAGAATTCGGCAGTGTGTGAAGTCATGAAAAGGACAAGAAAGACTATCCTACTAGGAGACAGTGGGTATGGTATAGTGCAGTGTCTTATGACTCCCTACTCCAACCCCCACGAGGAATAGCAGATAGCCTTTAACAGGCTGCTTACAACAGAGCGAGTTGTACCTTTTACTTTATTTATCAGAAGCATTTCCTAACAAGGGAAATGTAGAGATTATGAATACGAATTAGAGCAAAACCTTTCACTTCTACCTTTTACTTGAAAGTAAATGCTTCATTTTTATAAATACGGCCTAATATTTTAGTGGAATTAAAGTGAAATCAAAAAAGTAGAAGGAATGTTTAAGTCTTAGAGTACTACTACAAAAATAGAGTCCACAAGTCATTCATAAAACTATCCGAAAATGCGGCTAACATTCTATCGCCTCAATGACTTTCAAGGAGTGGGGAGAAATTGTCGGACTAGTCGGTCAGTGCCAGTAGCCAATAGAACTATTTACTTACAGGAGAAATGAGAGGTTAGGAAAATTCCGACTGTTTTTTGCAAATTTAGCACTGACAAACCATGATTTTCACACAAAAATATTGTTTTTAATTATATCTGTACGCACGCACACAAATATAACAATATCAGTTGAAAAGACGAAAACAAAAGCTTCAATAAACTAGGAACATTGAAACTTCGTAGTAAAATCTGGTTAAATTTATTTTAAAATGGTTTATTCACAATCGGTCAGTAATATAGATATTTCTTACCTTTAAAACGGTAGTTTCACTTCCACGCCTTAGCCGGAAAAGTACTTTTCCGGCTAGAAGCATGTGTCACTTTTCTGAAGTATGACAATATTGTGTTAAGCTGGTTTTTAAACGGCGGGTCTCTAACAAAGCCTGGGCTGTAATGACCTACTTCCCCGCTAGGTATGTAATATACTATTCTGCCCTTTTCTCGGTGTTTTTGACAGACAAAATTATTAACACGCATTTGTTTCGCTTAAACCTCAAAACTTTCAATCAAACACATATTTTTATTAGATAAACAACTTGGGATAATTATTTTAAAGTAATTTTTGTCATTTCTTGAAAGTACATTTTTATTTTGTACGTTTCTATCGTGTCCTATAATTCAGTTGTCGCAATTCAAAGGAAAAGTAAGACATCCGGCAAAGGGTCGGCAAGTTACCTTAGAATGTGATGTAATGTTGGGTTCACTTTTAAATGTAAACAAATCTATCTTTTTACTGTATTAATCTGAGGTTTAAGTTGATTATTCTTACAATGGAAAGTAACTGTTGATAACTAATATAATGAAAAAATAATTCCAATCAACTCATATAATTAATAAAAATTAATTAATAAAAATTAAATTAAAAATTAATAAAAATACAAAGAGCATTTTCAGTTCAAATGAAAAAAATATAATTTTGATAGAGAAATTAATACAATTAAACAAATAGTCTGATCCAACGGTTATCTATCGTATGTAATAAATAAATTAATTAATAAAAAAGAGAAAAACGTGCCATTACAACTAATTTTTCCTGAAATAGAAAATTCCAAAACCATCACGTACGCTGGTAATATTTCTAATAATATTTCAAAGATAGTATTTTTAGCAACAAATAAAAATTTTTTTTTGGCCTAACTTACCGGAAAACCAATATGAACACCAAAAATAGGGCGGCCAAACTATCAGCTGCCCTCGCTCGTGCATCTAACAGTCTTGGGTTCCTAAAGCTCATTTTCTGCCCTTGTGACACAATATCCTATTAAAACAGAAAACAATATGAGTGAAAAAAGTGTTAAATGTAAAAAAAATATTCCCATTAAAAAAATCTGGGATACGTAAACTTAAATGTCCAGAATGTTATGCTGTCTATACAGGGTGGACCGGATTTAATTGACGTATACAGATATCTCGTGAACCACAATAGATACAACATTGATTAAATGGAGAAACGTGGTAGAATCGTCAAGTAAGCTATATCATTGTATGTATCTATACAAAACGTAAAAAATATTGGAATAAAAAAGTTGATGGTGACTCTTTAAAGACGAAACGTTGTAAATAAATTTCTGGTATGGTAATTTATAGAAAACCTCGTTTATTAAAAAAAGTTGAGAATAATTTTTTTTATATCTTTTATAATAACGATGGCAAATTTAAAAAAACGAAAAGGACCATTTTCGGATTTTGTCAAATATCTCGGCAACTAGTCGAGATATTTAAAATTTTTTTGAACCAACTAATTTCCTATTAATATATTGTACCAAACTTTTTCTCCATTTAATCGATATTTTATCTTCTATTGCGGTTTACGAGATCTCTGTATACGTCAATTAAATCCGGTCCACCCTGTATTGGTTAAACCAGTCGAAAAAAAATTAGACACAATAAAACCAGGCAATAAAGACCATATAAGGCAAAATTCATGGTAGTTCTGGAAATAAGCTTATATTACGTTTTTTGGGCTGCTGAATCTAAATGTTTAACTAGCCACCGCAACCCCCCCCCCAAATGTTGAAAAAAATATAGTTTTTTGGATTTTTTTTTATTTTGCATATTTTAGAAAAAAAACTACCTGGAAATTCGGAAAGCAGAAAATATCTGCGACAAAAAATTGACGAATTTCATTTCATTTCATTTCAGGTAAAATTCTTTTAAGAAGGTCGTAAACGGTCTTATTTAGATTAGATTATCGGCAAAAGCTAAGACGATATACTTTGAGACAAACTATACAATAAATCCCCCTGTATATAATATACGCCAAGAATAAAAATTTTCAAGTAATTTAACGTTGCTAGACAAATATTTACAAATACAATATCTTTTTTAATCCATACAAATAAAAGTAAAAAAAAACTGTTTAAAAAACAAACAAACATCGTTATCTACAAAGATACATATAAATAATACAAGGTGTGATGCAAAATTCTATATATCATGCATTTTAATTTTGTTGTTATAAAGTGTCTGGGTATTTTTAATTTTTTTTTTAATTGATTAACTTTTAAACTTTAAACCGATAGCGACAGGGACGGATTGAAAAAAATATATCGTACGACACAATTATTCATACAGTGTGACCCATTTTGTTTGGAAGCACCCCTATAAAATCCTCATTTTTCAACCGATTTTGATTTAGTCTTTTTTGTTAGATTCAGTATCAAAAACAGAATTTGAGCACAAATTTTCATACCATAATAGCTATTTTCAAGGCCCTCTACGTTAATTTTTCTCTGCCAAAAAAGACGAAAGTATATTAGGCATTTTTTTTTCTCAAATATGACTACACCACTGGATTCAGAATCATCACAAATGTAAACTATCAAAATTTTTTAAAAAAAGTTCTATTAACAACAAAATTATCACTACATGAATTTGGAAAAAGTTGTTTTTTAATCAATTTTTTACTAAGAATGTAGACACATTTTAAAAATGGCAACATGGTAAACAAAAACTAGGACTCAAACATATTGCACTGTGAAAATTCGAAGCCGAAATTTTAAAAGACAGGATAATAGGTCCATTCTTTTTTGAGGGTAACATGAATGCCAATAACTTCATGGAATTCTTGGAAGGTGAGTTATCCGCAGTGATTGACGAACTGCCACTAGCAGAAAGAAGAAATTTGATATTTCAGTAAGATGGTTGTTCTGTACACTATTCTAGGATTGTCAGGCAGCGGCTTAACGAAAAATTTCCAAATGGTTGGATAGGTCGCGGTAGCGAGTTAATCGAATGACCTCCTAGATCGCCCGATTTAACTATATTGGATTTTTATCTGTGGGGGCTTTTGACACAAAAATTGTATAAGACACGTCCAAGGAATAGAGCAGAACTGTGTGACAGAATACGACAGGTGTGTGCTGGAATAACGCCACATGAAATAAAAAAAGCGCTAAGACATAGTCGCAAACGATACGAGAAATGTGTGGAAATTAACGGAGGTCTAGTCGAGGCTACAAAAATGTAGAATTCAATTATTATTAAGTAGTTTAATAATCAAAATATATTATTTGGTGTTAATTTGTATTTTCGTCACATCAGCACAATTTTACATTACTCTCAGAAGCTATAACTCCAGAACGGGTTAATGTATCGGCTTCGAATTTTTACAGTGCAATATGTTTGAGGCCTAGTTTTTGTTTACCATGTTGCCATTTTTAAAATGTGTCTACATTCTTAGTAAAAAATTGATTAAAAAACAACTTTTTCCAAATTCATGTAGTGATAATTTTGTTGTTGATAAAACTTTTTTTATAAAATTTTGATAGTTTACATTTGTAATGATTCTGAATCCAGTGGTGTAGTCATATTTGAGAAAAAAAAATGCCTAATATACTTTCGTCTTTTTTGGCAAAGAAAAATTAACGTAGAGTGCCTTGAAAATAGCTATTATGGTATGAAAATTTGTGCTCAAATTCTGTTTTTGATACTGAATCTAAGAAAAAAGACTAAATCAAAATCGGTTGAAAAATGCGGATTTTATAGGGGTGCTTCCAAACAAAATGGGTCTCACTGTATGTAAAATTTAAATATAAAGTAGCATGAAATAAAAAATGGTGAGTGAAAAGTTACTAATACTTGGCAAAGTAAAATTATGTGCCTGTTAGGACATTGCTTAATATACAGGGTGTTTCTAAATTCATGCGACAAAATTCAGGAGTTGATTGCTCGTATGAAATTAAGATGGGTCTTTCCTATAACAAAATTTCCTCAGCCCACCCCTTTCCGAGATATCACCCTTAAGGGTGGTGACTTAAATTGACTTTTTATTTTTTTTCTAAAATTTCATTAAAGCTAAAAACTTGAAATTCTGTAATTTTCGTGCACTCGCAAAGGACTAACTACGGGTATTTTCTCAATATTCCTGTTACATTATACAAGGGTGAAAATAGCAGCCCTCACTTTATTTCATATCAAAACTTTTTTTCGAAATGAAGTTTTATAAAATAAAATTTAACTTCAAATCCTTGTTTTGTTCTTAAATTTTTTTCCCAAAACCAATAGCTGCAGAGAAAAAATTATGAATCGTATTATATTTTACATCTTTACCGTTTTCCACTCAATTTATTAAAAAAATTTATTTATTTAATTTTAATCCCCACCTTTTAAAGGTGATATCTCGTATATAGTTTTAATAATTCTATTATTGTTGCAGTTTAAATATTTAAAATATTTCCATTGATTGTTTAGTTCATGAATTTTTCATAGCCTCAGAAGAAGAAATTTTAAAAATAGAATAATTCTTTATACGCTTGGAACGCTTCCGAAACGTTGGAAATAAAAATATAAAAGACAAGTCATCTATAATACCACCTAAATGAAAGCAGCGTATGTATGATTCCTTTTATTTTATATTATATCCTTTCAATACATTTTTTTCGACCCCCCACTGCAATCTCTACAAGTTTAAAATGGTTAAAATTGCCCCTTGTATATTAAAAATAATCTTTAACACTTAGCAGCATTTTCTGTCTAATAGTTTGCATTTTTATCCACCGAGATATTATAACAGAAATACGAAGCACTCAGTATAAAGTGGACCATAAAATGTTAAAATAATTTAACATCGACAAGTTTTAACAATTCACACAGGACATACCTTGTAAAAAACGTTTAGATTTCTTACAAAATAAAAATATTTCAATCTACCTACCTAAGTTATATATGAATTTGATTGAGTCCGAAGATCCGTGTATAAATTATGAAATATTGTTTAAATTTATTGCTATTCAATTAAATACCAACGATCGAATTTAAATTATTATAACTCGGAAATTCTTAATTAGCTATTTATAGTTATTTTCAAGGACTTACTATCTATTGATCTTTGACCATATTGCATACTATGATATATAGAATTATGTGCATATAATCAAATTAATGTTATTATGTTGTATAGTACAGTTTATTCCAAATTTTTCAAATAAGTAAAAACAGCTTTATGCCTATAACAGGTTCCAAATTTATCAAGTTGGGTGAAATTCTTGAGAAAATGTATTACCATATTATGACTAGCCATTTTAATTGAAATGTCATTCTATTTATTTGTAATGTCTATCAGTTTATCTAATAAAACTCCAATGTATTGTAAAACACCACATATTTCCCAACAAAACAGAAATTAGATCCGAATTAATTACAGAGAAACATAAATAATATATTATACCCTATTATATGCATGTTTTAACTCTTCTAAAATTGAAATTCTTACCTTTTTTCTAGTTGAATCGGTCTACGTTTCAGCATTCCAGGATTTTCTATAATAAAGACGTATATTAATTTTATAGAAAAATATCTTGTTACATATTACTTACCACACCATGCACATTTTATTTGTACCTTCAAAATGTTTAAACTGCTACAAACACTCACGAATTCACTAGCAAAAAATTTAGTTTAGTAAAAAAATGTATAAAAAAATTGTATGGACGTTCACCTAATGAAGAATTTAGCTTTCTCTAATGTGATTACTAGCGACCTCTATGCTGGAGTGATCCAAGCTTACTTGATCTCGGTTTATATAGAAAATGTTTTGAAAGTATTCTTCAAACGATCTAATTCAATGGTACAGTTTTTCTTTACAGCTCTTGTTTATTTGTTTAAAACGAATTTAGAATGAATCTATCACGATTTTATTAATTAATTAAAATATTATAGATGTTGTTTGGATTTGATTGGAGAAATGCTGGAATAATCAACCAATAACAATTGACTTTACAAAATCATATAAACGTCAAGTGTCAAGTCAATAATGTCAGGTAATTCTGTCGTTCTAAAAATATTTTGATGGAAAAAAATTCCGAAACTATTCCAAACAAATGATAAGCTTTAAATTATAGTTGGTTTATTGAAATCTTATTCTAAAATGTCCACAAATGTAGAGGCTGACCATAAGTTTAATAAATTTTATACAGAAGTGAGTAGTCAGTACATAATCAATTATCCTTTTTTTGTGTTTAACAACTAATTTTGGTGTTGTATAATTTGAGATATTAAATTTACAAATAGCTTTACTTTATGTTTAAAATATAAATTGAACGTTGACAGTTATTTATTTTCTATAGGTAAAAGAAATAGAAAAAAGAGATTCTGTTTTGACACCCAAACAACAAATTGAACGATTACTTCGACCTGGATCTACTTACAGAAATTTAAATCCATTTGACGTTCTACAAGTCGAACCAGAAACGACACTTGATGATGTAAAGAAAAAATATAGACGTCTATCAATTTTAGTGCATCCTGACAAAAATCAAGATGATCCTGATAGAGCCCAACAAGCATTCGAAGCTGTTAACAAAGCATGGAAAACTTTAGAAAATGAAGACACAAGAAAGAAATGCATGGATATTATTGAAGAAGCAGTTGGTAGAACAGATCTAATGGTAAGTGCTTTCAAATAAACAATGAGGAAGGTTTTTCTAAGTAGCACATTTATATTTTTTTATTGTTTGGTTATATTCACATATTTAACCACATTAGCCTTTGTAGCTTGCAGAGAAGAAAAAGAAAGCAAAAAAAGAAGGAAAGGATTCTATTCCAGAGGATGATCCTGCACAATACAAACATGCAGTTTATGTTTTGACCATGAAACTATTTGCAGATATGGAACGCAAGAGGCGTGAATTAGCAGAAAGAGACCAAGAAGAAAGGAAAAGAAAGAGAGAAGCTGAAATTGAAGAAGAAGAATCAGCCAAAGCACAAAAAGAATGGCAGAAAAACTTTGAGGTTGGTAAAATGTTTTGTTTCGTACCTACTTGTTTAACAAACTAATTTTTTAACTGTTCCAGGAGTCCAGACAAAATAGAGTGAACAGTTGGCAAAATTTTCAAGCAAGTAAAAAATCTAAAGATAAAACAAGTAAAAAGATAAAGACTTTTAAACCACCAAAAAATAAACCAGAATCTAGATAGGGAATGTGAAATTGACGTTTGTAATAAGTGTGTAGTATATGATTATTAGTATAGGTTTAAAAACTTTTATTTTGTTATTTATAAATAGAAAAATGTTTTTCAAGTTATTCGGAATTTGTAAGAATGTAAGTATTGATTTTATATATAAGTTATTGCAATTGAGTGAACGATTTATCTTTATATAATAATACTTTTGCACAAAAACATATTTTTCAAGCTCATTATTCATCAGTAAAGATATGGATTTGTAGCGTTGGCTGAAACTACAAGTTTCCTTTTTAATCTTATTTGTAATCTGACAGAAGACATTTTTTTGTTTTGGATTTTACGATAAGTTGATTTTATCACCCCGATTCTTTTCATTCATTGCTTTTTCTTCTCTATCATGAATCAATCAACATATCCCAAAAAAACTGATGTCAGTAGATGCAACTGTCTTTTTATAAGCTGATTTTCCTTCGTCTTATATTGTCCAGTGCTTCGTCCATTATCACAAAAACGATTTTATTGATCTGAAACATCAGCATCCACTTTAATCTTTTCAAAATACCTTATACAGCAAATTTTTTATGACATCTACCTCGTACACTATCAATCCAATTCTCCTTTTTCAAGCATTGTCAATTTTTTTTATAACATCTGTGACGCTCTTCTTGGCAGCTTCTGCAAACTTGCTAACAAACTCTTCATAAAGGTGACAGATTTTCTTAAACTCAACCTTTATAATATCCCGAGAACACCTACAGTTCAAATTGGGAAAGAAAATCAATTAACGCCTGGGAAAACTGGATGTCTAAGTTTGCAAAATTGAACACTTTATTTGAGTTCAGCCCTCTCTGATACTGATTTTTAGAATATGCTAATAGTGATGAATTTTTTTTTAAATTTCCCTTTTTTGAAGGATTTAAAAAAGATCTGAAAGAGGCAGCACTAGTATGATACCACCAGTCAGAGGCTTTGAATCCTTTGCACCTCAGCAGTGTTACTTTTTTGTGTTCTTAGTTGTACGTGTTATGTAAAAAGACATGCAAGTCATGGGTTTATTTCCCAAACAAGGTGATTATTAAATTGTCAAATGGGAAATCATAACATATAAGTCAGGAAAATATTTATCTTCCCTATGTAGAATCTCATATAGGAGCACTATACATAAAATTATATATGTCACAAAATACCACAAAACACCAACTTCTCTAGACATTGTATCTCTGTTTTTCTGTAGCTTCATCTCTTCCACTCTCGGAATGGCTATTCGGAAGATAATTATTTGCCAAATCTGTATAACTGTCATTTTTGTTGCCTCGTGGACAATTTTTAACAGAAATCTACTATCACAATATTATATCCCTATGCAAACCCAGTGGCGTAGTTAAAAGAATCAAACCGATTTTAATGTGTGAAAGAGCAAATTGACTAAATTACATCGAACATTTATTGTACATATTAATTTATTATTATCTTCATTGATAGTATATTTTTACTTTTAGTGAAATAAAATATGTTTGTAGATATTTGCCTTTCAATTATTTGACTGGGACTACTTCTCCACCCAAATCACCATGCAGTCAGATCTACGGAGACTGCAACTGACAGATGATTGTCTTAGACAACTAAGAAACTGTTTTTGGACATGGACGAAGCTTTTCAAAAACACCCCAAGATGCTGTCAAAAAAGTATCAAATAGAAGAGGACAGCACAACATCCAAATGGATGTTAGGACTGCTCACCACTAGAGTATCAGATGTCCACAAGGAGGAGTAGCATCTCCGTTAATGTGGAGTCTGACGGTTGACGAAGTCCTGTGTGGTTTGACTGATCTCGGAATATCCTGCCAAAAATTGAGACTGCAACCCAAGGATTCTCAGCTGGATGTACATAGCCATAGTGATGCCAATCATCACTTATGGAGCTATCGAGTGTAGTGGTAGTACTAGCCTATTGACGAAGTCCAGAATTTAAAGATTAGTCTGTATAATAAAATGCATAACAGGAGCAATAAAAACATGTCCAATGCTGGCCATGGGCTCACGCCACTACATTTGGCAGAGAACAAAGGAATGCCAGAGTAAGTCAGCACTAAGGGATTTTACAGATAATGTGGACTGGAAGAAGAAACCGCCATTTGGATACTTGTGGAACGTGTAGAAATACAGAAACCTAGGAGACTAATGGGTAAAATAGAGACACTTATCGTAAACTAAATCCTACTAGTGGCCGAGACTTTCCTCAGGAAGTAAGTAGACAAAAAGGGGGCTTAGTAGATCTCGCTTAATGTCACCCAGTATACATACAACAACAATTTTTACTGTTCTTAATATTAATGCTTACCTTTGAACTTGCCGACAGTTGAAGCAATCTTTCGTCATATTCAGTGCAAATTTGGAGAGTATTCAAATGTATGGGAAGGTAAATAAAACCGGGACAGATCTGGAAAAGGAAGGAAAAGGTGTCAGTGGTGAGATGGCAGGAATTGTGTTGTTTTTTCTTTTCATTTTTGATAAAACAAAAAACATAGAAAACATTTATTATGATAAGAAAATATAGTTTGTTAGAGTTACAATTACCTAAAAAGGTATACATTAAATAACTAGTAATAAAAATTTACTTACAGCTTAAAATGATTATACATTTTTGAACTCGTGTACAGATCAATAACATATCAACAAACATTCAAAAATATCGATTATTAATAACATTTCGCACAATTTTTTCTCTTTTATTTTTTTTTTTCAAGTTTATTCACCTAAATATGAACGTTATGATCCACGTGACTCGAGAGATGATCGCAACGATAGAGAACCTTCCACCCAAAAATTGGGTTTCTCCAACATGTTCTTCCATAATGACATTTCTCTCCCAGATGCGTCCATCCAATCGACCGGTTTTCCATAGTGTTTACCTGTAAATTCAATTGAAAATATTACTACAAATCATACCATGAAAGCAGATTTTCATTTAAAATATTTTGAGGTTGTGTTTGTGGATTTCCACGGTAACCAAGTTTAGTTATTACTACGTGTCACATTTAGTGTAAATAATTATGGTACTTCAATAAACTAATATCTCAGTGACCCTCGTAGTTTTTTCTACTAGTATTTGAGAGGGCTCCCAAAGGACCAGGGATTCCACTAGTTACCGTGGAAGCCCACCAACACAAGGTATAAAATCTTTTAAAATTGACAACCATACTTTTTTAAATGTATGAGGTTGCCTGGTCTCCTGGGCAAAGGAGTAGTAGACCATATTGTCAGTTCCAGATCCCCGGAAGAATGATGAACAGGGAGGAGATTAAGTATTTATATGGAATCATTGCTGAACACTGCAGGCTAAACTACCACCTAGGCAGAATAGATCTGGTCGAAAATACCGAGTGTGGTGTCTACCTAGAAGAAGATGAATCGACGGAACACATTTTGTGCAATAGACAAGCTTGTCAGTTCTAGTTCTCCATCTGGGAATCTCTGTAATGAGATCTATCTCTGACCAGATAAACCGCAAAGCAAGGAAAGGATTAAGGTAAATTAAAGCTTTTATCAAAGGACCTTCAAAACTTAAAGCAGGCTTGCTGAAGATGAACAGGGAGGAGATGAAGTCTTTAACTGGAATAATTACTGAACACTGCAGGCTAAACTACCACCAGGGCAGAATAGATCTGGTCGAACGTACCGAATGTGGTTCCTGCCTAGAAGAAGATGAATCGACGGAACACATTTTTTGCAATAGACAAGCTTGTCAGTTCTAGTTCTCCATCTGGGAATCTCTGTAATGAGATCTATCTCTGACCAGATAAACCGCAAAGCAAGGAAAGGATTAAGGTAACTTAAAGCTTTCATCAAAGGACCTTCAAAACTTAAAGCAGGCTTGCTGAAGATGAACAGGGAGGAGATGAAGTCTTTAACTGGAACAATTACTGAACACTGCAGGCTAAACTACCACCAGGGCAGAATAGATCTGGTCGAACATACCGAATGTGGTTCCTGCCTAGAAGAAGATGAATCGACGGAACACATTTTTTGCAATAGACAAGCTTGTCAGTTCTAGTTCTCCATCTGGGAATCTCTGTAATGAGATCTATCTCTGACCAGATAAACCGCAAAGCAAGGAAAGGATTAAGGTAACTTAAAGCTTTCATCAAAGGACCTTCAAAACTTAAAGCAGGCTTGCTGAAGATGAACAGGGAGGAGATGAAGTCTTTAACTGGAACAATTACTGAACACTGCAGGCTAAACTACCACCAGGGCAGAATAGATCTGGTCGAACATACCGAATGTGGTTCCTGCCTAGAAGAAGATGAATCGACGGAACACATTTTTTGCAATAGACAAGCTTGTCAGTTCTAGTTCTCCATCTGGGAATCTCTGTAATGAGATCTATCTCTGACCAGATAAACCGCAAAGCAAGGAAAGGATTAAGGTAACTTAAAGCTTTCATCAAAGGACCTTCAAAACTTAAAGCAGGCTTGCTGAAGATGAACAGGGAGGAGATGAAGTCTTTAACTGGAACAATTACTGAACACTGCAGGCTAAACTACCACCAGGGCAGAATAGATCTGGTCGAACATACCGAATGTGGTTCCTGCCTAGAAGAAGATGAATCGACGGAACACATTTTTTGCAATAGACCAGCTTATGAGTTACAGTTCCCCGTCTGGGAATCCCTGTAACGATATCTATCTCTGACCAGATGAACCTCACAGCAAGGAAAGGATTAAGGCAAATTATAGCTTTTATATTCAGAACTTAACGCAGGCTTGCTGAAGATGAACAGGGAGGAGACCAGGCCTTTAACTGGAATAATTACTGAACACTGCAGGCTAAACTATCACCTGTACCACAGAATAGATCTGGTCGAAAATACCGAGAGTGGTCTCTGCCTAGAAGAAGATGAATCGACGGAACACATTTTGTGCTGAACGAGTCATAGAATACTGAAAACCCTAGATAGTCATACCACTCACAAAAATGATCTGGGGATGTTGGAGACAATTCCCGCTTTGAATACTAGCATAATTTTTACTGTAAACAATAATTTCAGAAAGTTTGTTCTAATAGGCTTTAAAGAACGTTCTGGATTACCGCCATTCGTCAGTCATTGTAGAAAAGGAAACAGTATTTCCAGTAGTCTCAGTTGAATGGTTGGTTTAAAATTTAATTGTTTAGTTGGCTTCGAGAGTTTTTTGACCAGGAGTTTACAGTACTTCTGCTTAGGCTCACTGCTCCAGTACATCTGACGTTTTGGATTATACTTTCTGTAGAAGCTACCCAAAATATATGATGGCAAAGCACAACCAACGTTGGCAATGAGCAAGGTTCGCCAAGGAAGCGATATTTTCGAAAGAAAGACATCTTGTTCGTCTTCCTTACCTCGTGTATACGGTAAATTCTGCGCGAATATTACAATCCTCTACTTGGTAGCCATTTTTAAAACGTTCCAGACTGGATATTCAATGATTTTGATAAATAAATTCGACTAATTAAGACAAAAGAAATAACGGTGCCGTATAACGGGATTTATATTGTACCAACTATAAGTGTGGATTGTTATAGAAATTCAGTATTTGTAAAATATTTTCTTGTTAACTGAGTATGTCAAAAAAAGAAGACCTAACTAATGAATTTATTTTCCTTAATCGATAATTTTATTTTAACTGTTGTAGACCATTTTGAGAAAGTATCGAAAATTCACTTACCGGTTCCTAGAGAGAAGCGTACACCTCCCAAGAACTCGTTACTAGCCAGTCGATCGTGATCCCAAACAGTCAATTCCAAACATCTTTCAGCTAATTCTTGTAATGAAACGTCGTCGTATACAAAAGTGTAATTCCAAACCGGATTAGTTGTTCGTCTTGCAATCGGAGTTTTTTGTTTGGAACTTCTACCTTTATCGGGAAGAAGATAACTGAAAAGTGGAAATTAAACAAAACGTCAATGAATATCAAAAGTTGGTGATAATAAATCTCACCTTTTACAGAATGGATCTGATGTTCCATTGGCTTTAACTGCTGTTAAAGCTTTGGCTTCTTTTATTAAAACGTGAAGAGCTCCCCTGGATCTTTTGCCTTTCTTTTGAATTGTCATATCTGGAGGAACGAATTTCAAACACACTATTACGTCACCTCTATATGAGGGAACGTCTTCGAAAGGTTCCGTCTGAAAATAAAAAGTTATTAGCGCCAATTTTTTTTAAATATAGCAGCATTTACACTGGGGACACTAGATACTAGGGTTGTTATAAAAAATGTTTCAAACAGTGTATATTGATGAATAAAAAAAAGAAATAGGTAGTAATGGAAACTACTGACAGAAGTGGAAACAAAAATTAAAAAACCCTCTTTAAAATTTTCATAGTACTCCCATGGCGAACGGATATTTTTACCAATAAATTAACACTCTTGAAAGATTTTATTGTTCGCACATGATAAGTATGGAAATTTTTACAAATAAATTCCATATTATCGTACGCCTAGGATATGGTAGTTTCTAAAAATAAACTATCCCCATTTAAAAAATTTATTATACGCACATGATATGGAAATTTTTACAAATACATTAACCCTTCTTGAATATTTTTATCGTACGCCCGTGATATCGAAATTTTTGCAAAACAATCCACCCCTTTTTAAAATATTATCGTATGTCAATGATAAGAAGAAATTCTTCAAATATATCCACCCCTTCCAACAATTCTTTATCAAAGAAATTGATCCCCTTAAAAATTTTATCGTACTCCTATAATATATGGCGAACGGAGATTTTTACCAATAAATTAACCCTCTAGAAAAATTTTATCGTACGTCCATGATTTCGAAATTTTCGCAAAACAATCCAAAATTTTATCGCAGATAAAAATTAATTCATCAAATATAACAACCCTTTCCAACAATTTGATCAGATGCCCAAGGTAGATGAAAATTTTTGGGGACCATTTTTTTTTGAAATTCATCGCAAATTTTTACAAAGAAACTGATCCCCTTGAAATTTTTTTCGTATTCCTATAATATATAAATTTCTAGAAACAAAATATCTCTCTTTGAAAATTTTAAGTTATGCCCATGATAAAAGAAATTTTTTACACATAAATTCACTTCTTTCTAAAATTTTATAGTACGCCCATGATAAAAGAAATTTTTTGAAAATATGTCAATCATCTATTAAATTTTAGAAATTTTTGCAAATACAATTAAACTAATTTTATCGTACTCCTTTGAAAGAGGGAAATACTTACCAATATATTAACACCTTATGAAAATTATATCATACGCCACTGGTAGGAGAACATTTTTGCATACCTATTAACCCTTTTTCAAATTTTATCGTACACCCATGATACAGATATTTATTCAAATGAATAACACCCGTATTTATCGGGTATTCCCAAATTTTTGAATTTTGGATTTTCACAGCAAAAAGTTGAAAACATTTGCCTAATTTATTTATTCACTTACCCTTTCTTGTAGATTATACCACTTGGGTGTAGGATCATCAAAAACTTTATTCTCTAAAGTCATCATGACCTCCCCTAGGAAATCATTTCTACCAAACATATCAGAATGCCATACAGTTAGCCACAAAGTTCTTGATTCTAAACCGTTTAAAGAAATGTGGAACTTGAGACATTCGTCGAACACTGGATTGAGCGTATGTTTTTTCACTTTCGTTTTTCGTTTGCCGCTTTTCGATTTGTCGGGTAATAGATACACCTAAGAAAAAAGAAATTTCCATTAAACTACAAATTTTTTATTTCTCGTGAAAAATTTAAACCTGAACTGCTATACCTGGGATTTTACTTTAATTCATAGTTATCTACTATTATTGTAATCATTTAGTATTCTTTTTTTAAATCATGATACTTTCTTTTTTGCAGAATCTGACAACCGCCAGCCATCAAAGTTGTTAAATATCATAACAATGGAGTGTACAGTAACAAAGTCCAAGATTACTCAATGACGATGACTAATTTATCCACAAAAATAACAGTACCTACAGTAATTTCAAACTATTTACTGACAAATCTTTTTTGCGTTCATATAAACGCTACAAAATCTCATACAAATTAAACTCTAGAAATGTTCAATAGACACGCATTACACCATAACAATAATTACTGTAACCTTGCGACCTTTAAAGGTCGAATTGTATACATATTTGGTAGGAAAAAAATAAAACTTGGCAACGATTATTTACACCTATTTATATATTGGCGTTGATGTCCTTAAACTTTGTTTTTCACTTATTTTAAGAATGTTTGTTGTTGTTTTATATTTAGCTACCAACACAGAAAATACTCAAAAAATAAAAATGGGATACTTACTTTAACATAAGGATCTGATCTGTTTCTTTTAGTATCGACAGGTGCTAAGTCTTTGCATTGTTTAATTTGAATTTCTAGCGCACCAGCTTTGTAGTTGTATTGAAGTCCGAATTCTACTTGCCCCCTAACAGCAACTGAACCGTATCTGCCCTCTCCGGCTCCAGAGTACACGCTCGCCATTGAATCCGAGCGGGCCTGAAAATTAAACAAATTCTCTTAAATATTATCATCTGGAAGAAAGGATCGAATTTCATTCTTCCTCGTCCTTTCCCGCCACATGAAAAGAATTTTGGATGTGGGGTTCAAGGGATAGGTGTGGAGGGAATAGAGTTGGGATTCAGAGAGGTAAAATACTGCGATTTGCTATGAAAAAATACTCTAAAAAGACAAAAAACAAAATACTAGCATGTTTTTTATATAAATTTTGGTAACAAACAGTTTTACTTACAGTAGGTTGTCCATGAAGTGACAGCCTATGTAAAATATTCACGTTATACCTTAAATTATGGTAACAAACGGTTTTACTTACAGTGGGTTGTTCATGAAATGTCAGCCTGAGTAAAATATTCACGATATACCTTAAATTATGATAACAAACGGTTTTACTTACAATGGGTTGTTCACGAAGTGACAGCCTATGTAAAATATTCAAGATACACCTTAAATTTTGGGTTACAAACGTTTTTACTGACACTGGGTTGTTCACGAAGTGACAGTCTATGTAAAATATTCACGATCTACCTTAAATTTTGCTAGCAAACGGTTTTACTTACAATGTGTTGTTCACGAAGTGACAGTCTATGTAAAATATTCACGATCTACCTTAAATTTTGGTAGCAAACGGTTTTACTTACAATGGGTTGTTCACGAAGTGACATCCTATGTAAAATATTCAAGATATACCTTAAATTTTTGGTTACAAAAGGTTTTACTTACACTGGGCTGTTCACGAAGTGACAGTCTATGTAAAATATTCACGATCTGCCTTAAATTTTGGTAACAAACGGTTTTACTTACAGTGGATTGTTCACGAAGCTACAGCCTATGTAAAATATTCACGATATACCTTAAATTTTGGTAGCAAACGGTTTTACTTACAATGGGTTGTTCACGAAGTGACAGCCTATGTAAAATATTCAAGATATACTTTAAATTTTGGGTTACAAACGTTTTTACCGACACTGGGTTGTTCACGAAGTGACAGTCTATGTAAAATATTCACGATCTACCTTAAATTTTGGTAGCAAACGGTTTTACTTACAATGGGTTGTTCACGAAGTGACATCCTATGTAAAATATTCAAGATATACCTTAAATTTTTGGTTACAAAAGGTTTTACTTACACTGGGCTGTTCACGAAGTGACAGTGTATGTAAAATATTCACGATCTGCCTTAAATTTTGGTAACAAACGATTTTACTTTCAGTGGGTTGTTCACGAAGCTACAGCCTATGTAAAATATTCACGATATACCTTAAATTTTGGTAGCAAACGGTTTTACTTACAATGGGTTCTTCACGAAGTGAAAGTCTATGTAAAATATTCACGATGTGCCTTGAACGTAACATTGTTGAAAAATGTTAGAGTTTAGAACTGTATAATGTACGTAACTACACGTAAATAAACAATAAGATTAACTTTATCTTAATCGAGTGTAAAAAACTAGATATAGAGATAAATTTTATCAGTTTGCTTCAATCGTCCCGTTGATAGTCGTTCTTAAACTATCAGCTGGAATGGCCACGGTTTTTATTTTCATGTTATTCATGTTTACGAACTGTCAGAAGTTGCTATTGCTTTAGCTATAGTTCTTTTCAGCGTTTTTGAGCCTCAACCATAAGAAGTGCGTTAAGAAAATGGGTAGATATGATTGAAAAATAATGTGTAGATAATTATAATCAAAGACAGTGGCAGAGGAGGCAAAAGAGGCTAAGTCTCCTCCAGATATTTTCAGGAAATATTTTTTTTAATTTCTTGTTTTTATAATTTGAGAAAGTAATTCAAATCAGTATCCAGTTCCTCCGTAATGTAAACATTACGCCTATTTGCAGGCCACCATACATACCCAATGCATATCGTAAAGATAAGCATTAAGTGTTGACTATATTTACAGCTACTCAAATCCGAAGCCAAAATAAATAACGCTGAATCAATCGCTGGAAATTTTAATATTTTGTCGAATCTAAGTTTACAGAGTCGGCTTTGATAAACCTTGTGAAATAATTTGGCGAGAGTAGCGATAAGGAAGTAAGAAACATTTTCAAATCTGATAAAGGTAAATTTATGTTAACGTTCGACTTATCTGCCGCCTGAAATCTCCAAGGAAATAATTGATATCCTGTATAAAATTTTAAATAGACTTTCATTAACAGATTAAATAGTATTCAAGGAAGTTTAATTGGAAAAAAATTATTTATAATGTGAACAATCGTACCGTTTGTTTACGAGTGATTCAAATCCTTTTCAACTTTTCTTGTTAATTTTCAACTTTTCTCATGGAACGAAAAACTAATGCAATTTAGATCACAAATTAAACGTAGAGAGAGCAATTAATAATTATGAGTAGGAAATTGATGGCTTTAACAACTTGGTAAAGTAATTATTTATATCATTTTACCTTTGATATAATTAAGTTACAGTACACCTGGAAATGCACTAATCTTTTCAGTAAACTTCATTTATTCATTCAATCGACTTGAACTGAATATTTGTACCATTTCCCATGTGATCTACTTCCATTCCAGAAGCTTTGTGTCCTCTGAGTAGGCGACTAGTTTGACTGGAGGGATTTTCAGTAGTTGTAATGGTTGTATTATCTCCTCTCCAAAGTGCTTCCGTCTGAGTCCTTGTAAGTTCTAGCAGAAGCAGAGTATGTGAGTAGGTGTTTCATCATAGAGTTTACGATTCCTGCACATAGGTTCACTAACTTTGCCCATTTTGTACAGATGTTTCCTAAGGGTGCAGTGTCCAGTCACCAGATCGGAAACTGTCTTCAAATGTCTCTTACTCAGTTTCAATAGCCTGGTTGAGAGTTCCTTGTCTACCTTGTTCAGTAAATGCTTTGGAGGTGCCCTTATGTCGACCTCCATTTGAGTTGGTGTTCCCTATCTAGCCAGTTCCCCATTTCCCCTCTTATGCAATCTTTTTCTTTAGCTAACTGGTCAGCCATTAGAGACACAGTTTTTTCAGTAAACTCCAATGCAGACAAAAATAGAATAATAAAAGAAGAACATTTGCTCATCAACTTTCCACGCTTGTTAACTTTGTTATTTTAAAAAAATACTCACCCCAAGCGTAGACAGACTAGCTCTTCCATGTAAACCAACTATCCTATCAAGATCTTCTTCGTGGTGCCAGTCGCGACCAACTCTTTTGGAACTGGGTGTCACCGGACTGGTGGTAGCACTTTTTGTACCATTTCGGGGTGACGCAAGCATAGGCGATGAATGTGCTTCAGAAACTCCGGCTTCATCTGAAAATACAGATACGTTAGTAAATGAAATGGTTATAATTTTGAAAAACTAAGATACTATTGGACAAAAACGGACATTATTTGGTACTACAACATGCGATCACAAATTCATTACCGGTTAATTTTAACCGCATCACAAAAACTTTTCAAAAATGCATAAAACATAAAAAGATTCGAAAAAAATTATTTTTATAGTCGTCATGCATAATGTTACTTACAGATTACTAGAAAATACTTTCTTCACGACTATGCATAAAAAAGCATTTTTCAATTGGGAATTGAACCTCGATCGCCCTCGATATCTACCACTGAGCTATCTACCACATTTATTTAATGAAATGTAAATATAGGTAACTCATATTTTTAATACAAAATTTTACATTTTTAAATGAAATTATAACATTATTAGAAATAATAATAAAGATAACATAAATATTAAATCTTCACTATCGCTACTGTTGTCCATTTTCTTCTCTATTTTTACGTAAAATTATGATTATTTCAAACGACGCGCTGTCAGAAGCGATTTACCTAAAGTAAAAACCAAATAAAGTTGCGTTTACGTCACCAATGACGTATTTCTATCGCATGTGTGGCTAAATTTCTATCGAAAAGTGCATATACTTAAATTTGTTAATTAATCGGTTCTAAAGATAACCCAATCAATAAAAAACCTTTTGTACCAAAATAATGTATAAGCAATATAGCTTTATTGGGTTTAGACGTCCCTCGATGTAAAAATTTGTGTTAAAATTGTCATAAAGAAGCCTCCAATTATTGACGGTAAAATAGTCACTGCCAGAAATAATGTCATGTTGCCGCGTTGTTTGTGACTTTTCTACTCGTGTAGTGTCATCGATTTTTGAGGCTATAGTTACGTGCTTTATACAATTTTCTTGTGACAAATATTTATAATCAAAACTGTTTTCTTTCAAAAGAACAAAGCATTTTCTTCTGTGATTTTTAAAATTTCCAAACAGCTGAATAGCCGATGCAAAGAACTTGTGGCTTCATTAGTAAATTATTTTGAACAAGGAAGGAATAATAATGGTCCTTTGTTGCCATTAAATGCTGTACAAGAGGTAGGTAATACGTGAATAAAATATCCTTACTTTACTTTACGAAAATTTCTATTATTTTAGCGTGTAGCTGCTGCTTTAAAAATCAGTGTAAGAACGTCTTCCTCCTTACCGTAGGGATGGTAACAGTGCGAATAACTGCCTGAACATGTGGAACGAGGCACTGCACATGATAACTCCTGATATGTGGAAAAATTCTATACAACATACTGAAAGAGAGATATTTAAATGGTATGAGAGGGAAAGAATATTTGATCGTCCAGAAATTAGTCCGATAGTTATAAATTTTAATAGTGAAGAGAGTGACACTGATGTTGAATCAGATGAAGAAAATGAACAAGAATTTGAATCTGCCTAATTTCATTTCATATGTTGATTTGTTTAATGTTAGTTTTTGTCTTTGAAAATACGTTCATTATTAAACATATTTTATTTTATTGCTTGTATTTTTATTATATTTATTTATTAAAAGATTTGGTAACTCAGTAATAACCTTACCACTTTTATTCTAGAATTCCTTACTTTGTGAAATCTATTCATAAATTTAATTAACAAAAAACGTAAATGAAAAAACTCCACACTATATTAAACGAAAACTATCAAACTATCGATAATTTTGTAGTTTTCATTTATAATATTGTGAAATTTTCTACATTTACGTTTTTTGTTGACTTCAGTTATTTTCTGTTAATTTCCATATTTCGTGAACAATCTGACAACGCTGCAAATGTTCCCAATGATGACGTAAACGCAACTTTATTTGGTTTTTACTATAGTTAGGGATTTGACGTTTTAAAAGAGACGATTTGATTTATTCATTTTAGCGTGATTTCTGTGATCAGCCAACGACAGAATTTATATCATTATTCAGCTAGATATGTCAAAAAACTTAGTGCATTATTTTAATATAGTCGTGGATCAAGTATAGTCTTTTACTTGTGTAGAATGGCTATTATTCACTTGGACGATTCCAAAACGAGAGAGCGCAGCGTGTTAATAATAATTATCGATCAAGAATATGTTGCAAGAATTGCGCACTGCTAAGAAATTCATAAAAATCTAAAATTACTCCCAAATATGGGGTAGAAACTGTTTTCATTGGATCACTCTGTATATAAAATCCTTTGACTAGTGTCTAAAAAATGCTTTTAATAAAAACAATTTTTTTTTGTTTATACTTAACTTTAAAATAACAACAGTAAAGTTCCTTTCAACATTTGACATTATCTTTTAAAAACATGCAATTTTGATGTGCACAATCCGCAAAATGAATATTGCATTCGATTTCTGACTAGACTCGGAATCTCACATAACCGTCACGTAGCAAAATATGATCGTTGTAGAGATTGTACGTGCTTCTGGCACTTTTAAAATGCCCGTTTTAAATGTCAAGATTCCTGAAGCCCACCTACGACGATTTCCATTTACAAACATTAAGCTCCAAGACAAAAAGATTTAATATTTATTATAAAACAGTTATTGAGATCGGGCATAAGCACATTTTAAAATAATAAAAAATAATTGTATTGTTCCCATATATGTCGATTTCATTTCATTATGTCTAATAACTGTCTAAGCTGATTCCGCAGGTAGTTTTACTTCATCTTTTCCAAAACTTTATCTCACCCCAACTCCAACATCTTTAGGTTTAAGCTCGAAGAGCTTCCGCTATTTTCATATCAACTGAGAAACGTTTATTTGTTTCAGCTCTAAATTTTTATGGAAATTGTGAATAAAACTGCATTTGTTGCGCCTATGTTAAAATTATAACAATAGTTTGCTCTTTTCCCAGTGCCAGTGGCCGAGTTCTTATTTAAGAAATGCAACAATAACAACTTTCTTTTAATCGAATTCACAGTTTCACTTCATTTCATTGAAGGATATTAAGTTGAATGTAATCGTCCTATTCCTCACGGCATACTTGGCTGGGTTTATGTAGGTACCGACTTAAAAACACGTTGAAAATATTGATATTAAACCAAATTCTACATTTTCCAGTGATAAAGATGTACTTATAATAAGTACCTAGCGAGATAAATTCTGTGACACTGCTTAACAAAATGAAAAGTTCACTTAAATTGGAAAAGTTTGTACAGAACTTAATAATATATTATGGGTATGATACAAGTTTTTCAAGCCCTCAATATTGCAAGAGCTTTAGAAATATTTATAAAGAAGTAGCATATGCTATTTTTTTCCTTTATTGTACATACACCCAATTTCGGTAAAAAGGAGAAAAGTGGAAATATATTGTCGCGTTAGATGGAGTAATTTGCTGGTTATAAAGAATTTGAACGAATAAAAAGTAGAAAATATAAAAACTTTTTCAATAGAATCAGGAAAATTGACAAAAAAATTACTAAAGTTTATAAAAAACTGGAAAATTCGACTAAAACGATAAAAATGGAAAAAAACTAATACAAATTACAATTAAAAAGGGGAAAAATTGACAGATAAGATAACAAAAAGGAAACAAAAGTCGAGAAATATTGACAAAAAAGTGAAAATAGGTTGATGAAAATTGATAAATATGAAGAAAAATTGGAAAAAATGAAGTAAATTCGTCGAGAATCTATAAAAAAATACTGAAATAGTAAAAAAATACAAAATTCCACAAAGACTTTCAAAAAAGTGGCAAGTTGCGATGAAAATTGTGAAGAATTCAAAAAAGTTGACCAAAAATGAGGAATGGGACAAAAATCGAGAAATACCGACAAAAGATGACTAATAACAAAAATGAGAAAAATTGAAAAAGTAACAAATTACGATGAAAATGGATTGACAAACAAGATAATAAAAAGTAGCATAAATCGAGAAAATTGGCAAAAAGTGAAAAAAGCTTGATGAAAATTGACAAATATGGAGAAAAATTGGAAAAAATGGAGAAAAACTTGTCTAGAATCTACAAATAATTACAGAAATTACCAAAAAATTAGAAAATTCGACCAATAATTTCAAAAAAAGATAAAAAAAGTGGCAAATTGCGATGAAAATAGTGAAAAATCCAGAAAAGTTGACCAAAAAATGAGGAAATGGGATAAAATCGATAAATACTGACAAAATCTGGCGAAAAATCAACTGAAAGCGACAAAAGTTTACAAATATCAAAAATGAGATGAATTGAAAAGGTAATATATAACGATTATAATGAAAAAATAGAGAGGAATTGACAAAAAAATCACAAAAAGAGATAGAATTCGAAAAAAATTGCTTGAAGTCGGAAAAAATGGCATTAAATTCGAAAAAATTGACAAAACTTGCAAAAATTGATAAAAACTGTCAGACATTAACCAAAAAATGATAAAAATCGACATACATTCTTAAGGAACTCCTTTTAATGGAAGTTGTAATCGAGCAGTTAGGAACAGTCATTTTGATACTTATTTAATTTGACGTCTGTCAATTTTGAAAACTTTATTGCAAAAATATCTTAAGAATTACAATGTTACTTGAATTATATTCAACATTGAAGGAAAAATATTATACATAACTCGCAGAACAAGGCTTCATTAGTTGGTTTCGCTCAGATTACACAGCCTCGGCAGTAATCTTCTGAGCTCAACACATAATAAGCGCCTCCTATTCCTAATAATAGACAGAACTGAAAAGAAACAATTCCTTGACGAGTGTTCACTTCACCTTCAAAAGTAGAATAACTTATTGAATGACTCAAGTCGTTTAATATTTACCTGTGTACGTGATGAACATTTTTCAATCACAATTATTTTAATATAGAAAATAATGTTGTATACATTCAAACATTACCTTTTATCAAACTTGTACATCATAAATTACGAAACTCGACCGGAAACCGTAATAAGCAACCAAGTAATACATTTATTGGACGCATGAAATTTGTAACTATTTAGTCAGGCGAGTCCCTTTAATGGTATGATTATAGGTAAACACTAAGTTACCAAACAAAACTACTCTACTATACCATATAATTAAATAATGCATCATAACATCAGGATTATGCAAAATATCCTTCTAAATTTATGTAAAAAACTGTGTTAGGTTAGGTTAGAAAGCATGAAACGATTACCTCTTGATTCAAACTAGTTCTTCTTTACTTTAACTAAAATATAATTACACAAAACCGTATCAATTTTATTGGACCTTATCTACCAGAGATTCCACCACGAAATGTCAGGTAAACACCAAGAATGGAGTACCACCGCCAGATAGGGAGTTCGAGAAGAGGAAGCCATAGAGAGCTGGAAGTAGAACTAAAGACAGCCATAACAAGTGCTAGTCGACTGAGGATTCGCCCCTTATAGAAATAGTGTAAATGGAGTACCACCGCTACAAAGGGAATTCAAGAAGAGGATCCACCTAGGTAAAGTCCTAGAACGTTCATAGAGAGCTGGAATTTGAACTAAAGACAGCTATAGCAAGTGCTAGTCGACTGAGGATTCGTCCCTTATAAAGACAGCGCAAATGGAGTACCACCGCCAGATAGGGAATTTGAGAAGAGGATCCACCTAGGGGAAGACATAGCACGTTCATAGAGAGCTGGAATTTGAACTAAAGACAGCCATAACAAGTGCTAGTCGACTGAGGATTCGCCCCTTATAGAAATAGTGTAAATGGAGTACCACCGCCACAAAGGGAATTCAAGAAGAGGATCCACCTAGGCGAAGTCCTAGAACGTTCATAGAGAGCTGGAATTTGAACTAAAGACAGCTATAGCAAGTGCTAGTCGACTGAGGATTCGTCCCTTATAAAGACAGCGCAAATGGAGTACCACCGCCAGATAGGGAATTTGAGAAGAGGATCCACCTAGGGGAAGACATAGCACGTTCATAGAGAGCTGGAATTTGAACTAAAGACAGCTATAATAAGTGCTAGTCGACTGAGGATTCGCCCCTTATAGAAATAGTGTAAATGGAGTACCACCGCTACAAAGGGAATTCAAGAAGAGGATCCACCTAGGTAAAGTCCTAGAACGTTCATAGAGAGCTGGAATTTGAACTAAAGACAGCTATAGCAAGTGCTAGTCGACTGAGGATTCGTCCCTTATAAAGACAGCGCAAATGGAGTACCACCGCCAGATAGGGAATTTGAGAAGAGGATCCACCTAGGGGAAGACATAGCACGTTCATAGAGAGCTGGAAGTAGAACTAAAGACAGCCATAACAAGTGCTAGTCGACTGAGGATTCGCCCCTTATAGAAATAGTGTAAATGGAGTACCACCGCCACAAAGGGAATTCAAGAAGAGGATCCACCTAGGCGAAGTCCTAGAACGTTCATAGAGAGCTGGAATTTGAACTAAAGACAGCTATAACAAATGCTAGTCGACTGAGGATTCGTCCCTTATAAAGACAGCGCAAATGGAGTACCACCGCCAGATAGGGAATTTGAGAAGAGGATCCACCTAGGGGAAGACATAGCACGTTCATAGAGAGCTGGAATTTGAACTAAAGACAGCTATAATAAGTGCCAGTCGACTGAGGATTCGTAGTTTATAGAAATAGCGTAAATGGAGTACCACAGCCACATAGGGAATTCAAGAATGGGATCCACCTAGGCGAAGACCTAGCAAGTTCATAGAGAGCTGGAATTTGAACTAAAGACAGCTATAACAAATGCTAGTCGACTGAGGATTCGTCCTTTATAGAGACAGCACAAACACACACAACAGAAGACAAATAACAAGACAGAAGACTGCTGATAAAAAATCTGAAATAGTTACACAGACTTGGCTCAGAACCGGTCACTAGTCATTAGACCGGAGACGAGCACAGCACGCAAGACGCCAACGACAATGATGAGGCCCCGTCGGATGTTCTAGAAGGGACTTGCTCAGAAAATTTGTATGTGTCTTTCAGACAGTGTCAAAAGTTTTAGTGGCCTTTATGCCAAGTTCCTGGATACTTTTATAAGCTCGAAGAAATCCATAGAAAAATGATGGCCATCATAGCGAAGAAGAGAGTCTTTGGGAGACACTAGAGAAATCAAAACAGGGCCCACCTAGGTAGAGGCTGGACAAAACCATAGAAATATTTCAACTAGGGCTCTATAACAAGTGGAACCACTGGAGGTGGAGGTTGTCATTAGTTGGCTAAGGAAGCAGCGCCAACGTTAATCTTCGACCTCTAGCTATTAAGCCGCCAAAAAAGTGTATTACGCACAAGACGGCTCCATAGGAGGAGATGTGTTCTGGAAGAGATAAAAAGTTTTGTATCCTGGAATCTTGAATAATTTAATCAGCTTGAAGAAATCCTCCTCGGGGAAGACCATTAAAACTATGGAGAGAGGGTTAAACTTCTTCCACGAGATATTTTATTGGGCCAAACAGGTGATGGCCTATGTAGACCGTGTTACATATTACAGATTTTTTGCAATTAAAATTGAGCATGTTCTAACCAACTATAGTATATTACGTAACGTGTGCGGAAAGTGACATTTTTCACACGAGTGGAAGTATTGTCTCACGAGCGCAGCCGAGTGAGACAATCCCACGAGTGTGAAAAATCACTTTCGCACAAGTTATGTACACTATTTTTCCTACGACCACGCGATATACTTTTACCAAATTAGGCATGTATAATCTTGTTGCCTACCTGTAGGAGATTGAAAGTATTAACTAGCTATTTTAAGGATTCATTGTTCAAATAATTGAAAACGGATATTTATTGTTTTAATAACATGAAAGTCCAATAAATGTCGATATAAACACATTTTATTTTGGAGAATAAATAAACTGTTGTGTATATTTCCTTAGCGCTTATTAGTATCTTGGACAAGAGCGATAAGCTAAAACAGTGGGATGGCCGAGCGGTCTAGGCATCCGTGGGCTCGATTTTTGACAAGCAGTAGGGTGGTTCGAGTCCGGGCTCGGTATTTTTTTTTTTAATTTTAAACATATCAACTTGGGAAATAAGCATTTCACATATACATATTAATTTGCGGAGTAAAAAGACTAGCATTTCAACATTCAATTTGACAGCTTTTTTATCCGCACACGTACGGATAAGATTTTTTTCCGTACGCGTATGAATAAAGGTCACTTTCCATAGAACTAGTCAGTGCGATATATGTCACTTTCCTATGTGGTCGTAGGAAAAAATATTTTCAACGATATTCAAGGATCTAAGAACACGTATGCATGGTGTGTGAACTTTAATATAAATTAAATGGATTAAAATTATTAGAGCGAAATATAAATAACGGTAGGTACCTTTGTGCGGTAAAGGTAGTTTATTATTTCCATCTTCGGTAGATTTACTTATCTCCGGTACGGATTTACTAATTGTGGAGCTAATTGTAATTGTAGGTTTGGATGATTTCTTTTCTTGAACTGGATTAACTTCTACAGTGTGTCTTTGTTCGTTTTGTCCATCAATATCTTCTGAACTTTGACAAACTTAATATAGAATGAAATTAGTAAGTTTATAAAAGCGTTTAAGCGGAAAAATTTATATATGGAACAATGATTTTCGTGTCATTGTTGCATTTTTAATTTATTTTAATTTTAATATTATCATAAAGTGTTTTTAGAAAAAAATATTATCGAATAATGGAAAATGTGCCTCGGGAAATTCCCTTTAAAAGCAAAGTTGGTAATAATACAAATTATGTTGTCTAATTTAAAAGGAAATGATCATTTCCGTTCTAAAAGACGGTTTTCTTTGATGATTCTGAAACCTAGCACATGGTTTCTGTCTTTTATTATAAATATAGCTTTCAACCGAGACGCATTTTGAACAAACGGATTTGAAAACATAGAAATCGCAATATCTATTCGAACTTAAGTCTTATTATAATGAAAATACATTATGGAAACATAAAAAGCATGGATCGATTGCCAAACGAGCTGCAATAAATGGAAAAACTGGTAAAATATTAAATCAAAGATCTGTCAAGCAATAGAAAAATGAGAAAAATTCACCAACAATTGATAATATTGCCATTTTTCAGCAAGAAAGAGGAAAGAAAATATTGCAAATGCAGAAGTATTTCATGTTTAAGTAGCCGAGGAAGGTTATTTGCGTATCGTTGGAATCCAAAAAGAGAAGAATAAGTTTGGTAGGATAATAGAACTACCTTTAGGTATTAATCCTTCATCTTCTGGATTTATTGTTAAAGCTGTAGATGGTTGTACTGCACAAACTGTACTCATAGTTTCCAGGATGACATGGAATTCGTCTATGTTTGGCAAATACTTTTTTTCCTGTTTACCTGTTTCTGGTGGGCCATTTGTAGATTCCAGTGTTAGCATATCATCACTTTTTATTATTTCTAGAACGCAAATATCCCAAGTATCAAGCAAACACAGTCATTAATATCGAACATTCTAAATTATATTTTTTCATCATCTTTCACTCTGTTGTTTTATACACTTAACTATTATTTTAACATGAATTTTATTGAATACCTTTTTGTAGAAGCAACGGCTCCTCTTCTTTACTATTCGTTGACTTACATTTTAATATCGGTGAAAAAGAATGGACAATCCGTCTTACCAATGTTTTTGAACCTCTTGATTTAAAACTAGAATCTTGAAGCTTGTGCACACCTTCAGATTCTTCTTGCAATTCACCCGATGCAAAAACTCCTTTTAACTCCCCTTCCATTATTTTTGGACTCTCTTCACTAATCTGAACATCAACTACCTTTTCCTCGAATTCCTCTTTCAGATCTTTAGTTATTTGAATTCCTAGACTATTCGAAATGTCACTAGTATCTTCAATCGCCTCTATTTTTATTTCCGTTTCAGTTAAACTTATTTTTTGGACTTTCCCATCTTCACCAGTAGCCTGTAATTCTTCATTTTCGTCAACAAGTTGTTTCAGGTTCAATTCTTCTTCTTTATTTGAAATTGTGGTGGTACGACTTTTCGATGGTTTTAAATCACTTGAATTATCGTAAACGAGTTGAACACTAGCCAGTGAACTTGTTAATACTACTTCTTCACCAGAGTTAGTAAATTGAAGCTCAGATATTTTCAAGTCTTCGTATCCATCTTCTTGTTTGTGTAAAATTGTTTCTTGTGTATCATTTTCGTCGCTAGTAATTTGTAATGTTTGTTTGTCTTTTTCCTTTGAAGTTATTTCTAGTAATTCTTCAGTATCGTTAGGAGTTTGAAGAATAAGTTGTTCTGCACTGTTTAGCTTTTCGTTTACTGATTGCTCTGAAGCCTGTGCTTCGTTGTATTCTGTGCTTTTTTCCTCCGAAGATTTTTGGTGTATTTTCTCTATATGGCTTCTTAGTTGAAATTCTAATTGTACTCCATGAGAAACGAGAGTTTCTAGGATTTTGTCCAATATTACATCAGTATTACCATGAAATTCCATCTCTTCGTTTTCACAAGTTGTTTGCTCTTCTACATTTGAATTAAACCAAGTGGCTAATAGTTGGTACGAAATATAAGAGTATTAGAAATTGGTTTGTACAAAATTAGCAAAATGTTCCAAATTTCCTATGTACTACTAAAAGTTGCTTAAATTCAGTTTTGGATATAATAAAAAAATTCAAAAAATCGAGTAAAATTATTAACATCATGGAAATTTGGACTTCTTTTTGCAACTTTTACTCTATTTAGTAAGGCAATTTATTAAAGCTACCTTCTGGTTGATACTCGTATTCTTTTTCCATTTTTTTATCTGAAATATTAAGACTTGAATCAGTTTGAAATGAACATTTGTTAATTTCCTGTTGGTTATCAAAATTTACTTCGTCTTGTACATTACAAATATTTTCTTGAACTTCATCAAACTTTTTCTGCTTTTCCTCTGAATAATTTATAATTTCTGAAAATAAAATCAAACCACAAGAAAGTTAATGCTATTCGACAACCAAAATTGATAATTCACTCATCAATTGTTCTTTTTATCATCTTTCATACCACGATATTGGTCCTTTTGTCATTACAGATTACACACACCTTTCAAAATTCTCGACGTTAATTTTAAAATGCCTCTCGGTTGTAACACTATTTCTTTATCTTTATCTAGAATTGTTTTAACTTTAATGACTGAAATATCATTTCCATCAACCTAATTCTTTGGAATCTTTCTTATTGTAATATGTAAATATATTATACAATACTTTAATCTACCTTCAAACTTCAAAGGTTCTTCTTCGCTATCAATGAGAGAAAAAGTAGATTCAGATTCATCTAATAATGTCACCACTCTATATTTTAATACGTCTTCCCATTCTCGCAAAACATTTCGTACAACTATTTTGTTATTTTTGACTGCTTCCAGCTCTTCAATACAAATGATTATCAATTAAAAATATTTCTAGAAGATACACAAAATATTGTAAATTTACAACAAGAAAAAATGTTGGCCGATGTTGGCTTTGATGCTCTTCGGTGATAGGTGAACTAATTTAACTGCCAGAAGCACAAAAGTACGAAGAAGAGGTTTAAAACCGTTTTAGTTTGTGCTAGGTTTCTTGGTCAATCAACAGATAAATATTTCTAATAATTTGGTAAATAATAATACAATTATCAATTGCTGTTGACGAATATTTAAACTCAAGTAGTAAAACATCCCATTTGCTATTTAATCTATGATACATGAGGTATCTAATTTAAATTATATTTTCATTATTTAAAAAAAAATAGAGCCACTCGTCTCTATGCTTGTGCGTGTTGGTAGTATTAAAAATAATTAGAATATCCAATCAACTGTAAGTACCTTTTGGTGGTAATGATTCAATGTCAGCTTCGAAACTTCTAATAGTATCAGTTGATGCATATTTGCTGATGGACGTGTCGCTGAACGCAGGATTTAAAAGCTCTTTACGTTTTTCGGAGAGGTATAATTCTTGCTTTTCTCTATAGTTTAGTAAATCTTGTGGAGGTACTGCGATCTTCTTCAAATTTCTTCCTTGTGGTGACGATTGTGGATTCTAAGAGTGGTTTTGAGAAAAATTGGTTGGTAGTAAAATATACTTTGAATAAGCAAAAGTTTTTACAATAATAACATTTTTTTCGATAAAACTTGGGCACTTTATCGTGGACAGACTGTATACAACTCTGTCACCGTGTTTTCTTTGTATTATGTAGAAAATATAAAACAAAGAAGAAGCGGCATTTCCGTTTTGTTCACTACCTCATTAAATGATTGAATGTAAATATTTGTAATATCTTAAAAGTTTCAATGACTAAATAATAGAAAAAAAAGTGACCGCAATACCTGAACGTAGTTAACTAGAGCGCATTGCGCATCGGCACCATCATCGTCGAAACCAGTTTCTCTACAACAATAACAACAAAAACTGCATTGTTCGAATCTACACAACCAACACCACCAGCTACTCTTTTCACCTTCTTCTAGTGCACTAAGGGTTTGTTCTATTTCGTTGAAAGTTTCATAAGCTCCCTTTTTGGGTTCATTTGTTACTAAGCGAGAATCCATTTTATTTATTTATTTGCTAGTGGTTATTTATAACTAAAATCAAAGAATAAATCATTTTCCATCAAGGAAATTAATTTGCCTTGCGAAACTGTGTAGGAAAGCCATCCTGTTTTTAATCTGAACGCTGTCTAACACCATATCCTTGCTCTAATGTTGATTAACTAATAATATTGAACCTTGAAACATCAGATTTCAAGAACAGTTTAAAATATCCTGCCCTGAGTAAAAAAAATATATTCGTTGTTTTTTAATCCTGTGAAAGATTTAATAAAATAATGAAGTTGGTAAAAGATTTAACATAAAAAATTGGCTCTAGGACAAGGAAAATCATATTTAAAACGAAAAAGAAGGAATGTTTTTTGCCCCAACTCACTATTAACCTTTTTCTTCTGTTTTTTTTTATATTTAAATACGTAGAATTAAGTTAATACAAAAAAATTTATGCATTTTTTATATTCTGGAACAACTCGAGATTAATAACGTTTTTCTTTAAATAAACACTACACTGACAAGTATAACATAACAACTACACTTTCCAACAATCCAACACACCTGTAGCAACAATTAGTTCTTTTTGATTAGAGTCACAATAGAAGTTAGGCTCGTTAAAATTGCCTACGCCGAATTCCGGTACAGTTTCCGTTGATATCGAATTTGTTTATGATAAAAATAATATCGATTGTAACGTTTTTAATAATACTAAAGTAAAACTGTTTTATTGGGCGTACATGAACTGCGGACCAAAAACCATAAATGATTTTTAAAATTTGTCATGTGTTTTTAATGACCCATGAATTGCGGACCAAGTCGAAAGGGCCACCTGAAATCAGGAGCGTTTAAATGTAGCTCTTACCAACGTTGCCAAGTCTAGTCCTAAACTAAAACGTTTGTGTTTTGGAAAGTAAAAATATTTTAATAATGATATTTATCACGAATGCATAGATACATTTTCCCTAATCGAAAAATTGAATTGTGTAATTGACAGATTATTATAATAATTTTCAATAATAACCTAACTAAAACCACCCTACCTTACCCCCTACCCTAATCCGAATCGAAAAATTGAATTGTGTAATTGACAGATTATTATAATAATTTTCAATAATAACCTAACTAAAACCACCCTACCTAACCCCCTACCCTTATCCGAATCGAAAAATTGAATTGTGTAATTGACAGATTATTATAATAATTTTCAATAATAACCTAACTAAAACCACCCTACCTTACCCCCTACCCTAATCCGAATCGAAAAATTGAATTGTGTAATTGACAGATTATTATAATAATTTTCAATAATAACCTAACTAAAACCACCCTACCTAACCCCCTACCCTTATCCGAATCGAAAAATTGAATTTTGTATAATTGACAGATTATTATAATAATTTTCAATAATAACCTAAATAAACCACCCTACCTTACCCCCTACCCTAATCCGAATCGAAAAATTCTTCGTATTTTTAGTCAATTTGCTGAAATGACAGACAGCATACAGAGAACAACAAATGCATGCGAAAGTTTCCATTCGAAGTTTAACGAAAATTTTCATTCTTCCCATCCAACAATATTCAACTTAGCTTAGTCCGCAATTCATGGTTTTTAAAAGAGGGGTCTTCTTGGTTTGGTCCGCAGTTCGAGTACGGAATTATTGGAATCAGGTAATCGGTCCGCAATTCGAGGCCGCCGGTTTTATTGGATGCTTTTTGTACGTTTCGGAGTCAGTGTTTCCCCTCAGTGGCAGTAAAAATGATTTTTACCCACTTCTTTGTTTGTCATTATTAATAATTTGAAAGATAAACAGTGGCATTTCCTTATATCTCGCAAAAAACCACAATATTTAGTCAGCATGACGACTAAGAAAGATATTAATACTACCAGTAGGTACTAACAAACATTTATGAAAAAAAATATAAAGGTTCACTTTAAGACAACATTTTTAACCGTTTTCGAGAAAAATCGATACTTTTTCTAAAGTCAATGTGAAGATATGATAAAAAAAGCAAGGTTGTTAGATATATTCTCTAAAAATGCTAAACTCACTGTACAAATGTTTTGCTTTACCACTGGGTATTGCTTTTTTATTATCTTTTGGATTTAACCATGAAAGTTTTCAAGTCACTCCAGAAAGGACATGTCAGAATTGATTGTTAGTATATTTTAGACACATGGGGACTAAATCTACGGATCATACACTGGCTGAGCACAACTGTGTTGAGACTCATGGTTATCTATGGAGCCTTAGTTTGGTGACCAAAAACAGATCAAAGTTAAAGCTATATCAAAATTTCAGAGGCTTGCGAGAGAAATATTAAACCGCAGCAGGGGGGCAGATAAGAAAAGTCACGGGGTGCAATTGGCCACCAGATTGATTGGTTCAGCACCATCAGCCAGAGGCTTAGAGTCCTCGGCACCTCAGCCTTTAGTTTAGGCCGTTTATGTGAAGAGACCAGTGGCCCTTATCAGGCTCAACAGTCTTTTCAATAGGTCCTTCTTGGAGAAATCCTCCCTTGGATGTTCTAGTTCTAGGAGTCTATATCTCCAATGATATAATGCTTCACATTCGAAGATAATGTGAGTAGCTGTTTCCTCCTCTTCCATGCACAACCGACAGATAGGCTCCTCCCTATATATGCCGATTGTATGCATGTGCTTCCTTAGGGTACAGCGACCGGTAAGTAAACCCGTCACTATCCTTATCTTGCCCCTTCTAAGGTTTGGTAATTCGTTAGTCAGTGTCTCCGAGGGTTTTTTGACCAGGAGTTTGCTGTGTTCCTGATTTGGCACGTGTCTCCAGTACGACTGATGTTTAGTTTGAGCCCACCGAGATGTACAACCACGTACAGCAGTTTTGTATATCCCAAATACTGGTTCAGGACCAGTGAATGCAGTCTCAGACGCTAGCTTTGGTAGGATGTCTGCCTTTTCATTTCCTACAATGCCCTTGTGCCCCGGGACCAATTTAAGAGTAACTCTATTATGGTTAGCCAGGGTTAAATAGTTTTTGTAGACAGTCCCAGACCAGTCCGGATCTGATCTGGTGACATGCTAAAGATTTTAGTGCTGCCTGACTATCAAAGAGTACAATTTTGCTTCAGTGCTGTTTTTACTGTTCAAAGTAAATACCTGATCTTTTTTATATTTTTACCAATGAAATTCTTATTAAAACTATAAATGTTTAATGTCGATTACCTGCTTAGAGTCTCGGCAAGCCTTCTAAAGTATTTTGACTTCAATTCTCAAGGACAATATTAGATTGGATTTGCAATTTTCCACGCTTCATTTGAAGCTATGATTGTTTTAAAAAAAATTAAATATAACTAGCGTGTGAACTCTCAAAACTATTTTTCATTTGAAGTGTAAACAATTATTGTAATTATAGTTTAATGCTTTGAACATAAAAACAACAAGAAGGTATAAATAAATAAATAAATAAAAGGTGAATGTACGAGGCAAAGGCAAAAACAAAAACTTTTTGACATAGTCAGTAAAGTGATGGAAAAGGAATTAATCTTATTAAGTTACTTATTATAAATTAGAATTAGAAGTAGTTGGAATTAAAAACGGTACAAAAATGACGAACACGGAATAACGAATGTTAGAAGTTCAATAACATTTTCAAGGACCTGAATTATCTTGTATGACATGTTGGTATGTAGTTAAGATGCAATTAAATAATGAATTCATGTTACATAAAATAGATTTTAAAGTAACTGTACAGTTTCATTTAGTACAGCGTGTTCCAAATTAGATGTTTTTTTTTTAATTTCGAAAATTAGATAATTAGCCAAATGGTCTTTTTCAAATAGGGTACTCAATCACAGCTGTCTTTACCGCGAATTAGAGCACAGATAAGTTTCTAAGCCTCTGTCTTATAGCAGGGTGTTAGATATGGGGTTTCATTAAAATAATTTTTAACTAAAATTTAGTTTAAGAAATAAAAAAAATACTGAAAAATATGTTGCAGTATATTTCGTAATTCAGTTTTTCAAAAACTGCATACCCCGAATCAGTCCTAAATTACATCGATTTCGACTGGAGGCACTAGTGCGCACTGAAAGTACTCTTTCGACGGACAAAGTTCTGCACTGGTTTAGCACCAATTTAGTACGGTCCTGGTGAGAATTCACTTGGCATGCACTCGATGCGGTTCTTTAGCACTCATTGCAACATTTTAGAACTGTGCTGCTAGTACAGTTTTAGAGGAGTAATTCCAGTCGAATCAACGTCGGTTTAAGAACTGCACTGGTGTGGCTCACATTTCTTCAGTGCCGCTTGGTTACTCCACTGGATCCCAGTTGGAGCAAATTTTACTTGGCACTGAGAAAATGCAAATGGAACTGGGGTGCAGTCGGATCGTGCTTCCCAGTCGAATTCGCCATTAGATTAACTCTAATTAGGTGAATGAAAGTAAAGTGACAGCGGTGTTACTATTTCTCCACTAGATTGGTCCTTCGAGGATATATATTTAAAATTCAGTTGCAATATTTGACCCGAGCATACATACATATATTATTTACTGTTCTACCCAGAAATGCACTCTATGCACTTATGTTCCTACTGGCATTTGTTGACTTTATAGGAACAGATTATCTCTTGTGAAATTAGGGTTAGCCAATAGAATCAATGATTTACATAATATAGAGTGTAAGGTAAAGGAATACTGAGTTAAGTCCTTACTTCATAAATTAGTGTATATTATAGTTATATTTTTATTTAAACGTCCAGGTTTGAATAATGACATTATGAATAAGAAATTAGAAATGGAGTGACTCTTTGTCCTATCCACTGCGACCTTTGCAGATCTATTGTGGTCCTCCCTATTTTTAGAGCTCGATTATTTTTGTTAGACCTATTAGCCTGGATACCGCTTCCCTTGCGTAGCTATCTGCCCTCGGTTTTTCTTCTCCGAATAAGTGAAACCGCACCCTTACTAAGCCTTCGCAATCACAGAGTATGTGCTCCGCGATTTCGCCTTCTTCCTGGCAAAACCTACATAGGCTGTCATCTGCTGGGCCAATTGTGTACATATACTTCCTCAGCCTATAATGTCCTGTCAGCATTCCCACCATCATCCTAGTCGCGACGCCGTAGAGCTTTTATGGAATAGTTTAGCGCGCCTCTGTCCTGGGGTTTTATGCCACCAGCGCAAAGCCTGGATGTTTATCCATTGGTGGAAGCTCTCCTTAGTGAGGTTTTTTGCAATTCCACAGGAAGGTTGTGGCCCTATGATGACCTCAGTCGCTCCCTGCTTGGCTAATTCATCGGCCTTTTCATTGCCTTTCATCCCTTGGTGTCCTGGCACCCAGGCTAGGGTAATGGTGGGTAGGTTTATCATTTCTTAAGAATAATCTATCATTAAATTAACTGTTTTTAACAGTAGATTTTTTACGTAACAGTTCTAATTCCTGTAATTAAGTCAGATTCCTTCTACTCCGGGTTCTTTATTGTTTCCGTTACATATTTTTATTAAAACAGACATTAATACTCCGTTCCCCCACGAGACAAGATTACAAAAAACGATATAGTACAGTATCAATTAATTTTTTGTAATTAACCTACAATTGGATGATTACATTGGAAAATTCTTTTAATTGGATTTGCCTTGCACGGAAGACAATTTGTGCAACTTAACTCAATTAAAATTAATCAAATCCTAATTAATGCGTTTTAACTTGTGATACGGCAAATTGAAACTAGAACATTTCTTGAACTTTGGTTTTAACCGAAGTTTAGTTTATCTCTACTTGATGATAAATCACACAAATAAATATACTTCTTGGGTGATCCGCTTTAGTTCCAGATATTAAGATGAAATAAAGGAATCGCGGTTTAAGACCTCAAGAATGCGTGGTTAAAAAGCGTTTGCATGCAGCTGTGTTCCAATTTACTCTAATGCATTCTTAAGATGAATTATTGTGATTAAGATTTTCATATTTGCCTTGAGGGTGAATGTATCATATTAGATAGGACACCTGCGGCAAGCATTAACATACATTATTTATTGGAGCATGAATCATTTATATGTTAAGGATTTTTGTAGGAAAATATCAATAAAATTACAGAAAAAAAAAGTTTTATTCCCTATTCCTTCAACTCTTATAACTGAACTATAACTATGTTGACACTAGTATGAATCAAAGTATTTGGTCCGCATAAGAGTTTGAAAATAAGTAAAGGGGTTTTAGAAAGTGGATTTTCGAAAATTTCATTACGTTATTTGAAGGCGAAAGAATTATTTTATTAAAAACCAGACTGTGCCAGTCGATTTTTCGTCGCAAAAAACCCCCGGTTACCAATTTATAGCCAATTTCATGCCGCAAAATTTTTTTTGTTGGAAATTTTGAAGCAAGGGGTAGGTATGGAAATATTTCGCGATTTAAATTCCTCTCTGCTATCTCCCTTGATGCTTGGAAATATCAACTCAAAATTCATGTCTATATGTAAAATGTCTCATCTTTCCTTTGTTCCACTTTCTTCAATCTGGTCTATCCATTTCCTCCTGGGTCTTCCTCTTTGTATGGTATTTACAAAACTTTCTGCTAACTCCAATAATGCTTAGAAATATCCACACAAAATTCACTCATATAAGTAAAATTTTCCTCTGAATCGATTGCATTTCATCATTGCAACATTTAACTCAGTTACGCTGTTACTTCAGCAATTATGAACCGATTTATAGAACTCATTCAACCTATTCACTTGCAGCACATGCTTTTCCAAAGTGAATTGCCTTTAAAATATAATTTTTACTCACCATAACTATAAACTTTAATAAAATATTCAGGAGGAATCAACATCTTGGTACAAATACAACCACATCGCCAGAAGGTAACCACATAACTAGGAGAACAATCAACTTTCAGATGATGTTATAAACGTTACAGATACAATAAACAATCAAATTTTTGTCTAAAAGTATTTTCTTTGTTACATTAATTAAATGAAACAAAAACATAATTAAGTAATAGATATTAAGAATTTTAGATAAAAATATGCTCCTTAACGTTTAATTAGTCGGACAGGTTATTGAAAGTAAAAGTGTTAGGAAGAGGTGTGAACTGTAGTACTTATTAAAATTTTGATTTTCTATAGTGAAAGTTTTTTAAACTAGGAAATATATACACGGTGTCCTGATGAAAGCAAAAAATTACTTGTAATTACTGTAATTCCCAAAATATTTTAATTTATTTTTTATCTCGAATCTACGAGTAGTAGTTCTCTGGTTAAGTTTGCAGTTACTGCATTAATTCAAATTGTTATGGTTCATGTGTACTTATAAACTTATACGATAATTATCAACAAATTTCACTAGGGTATTCTTCATAGTGTGTGATAAAATTTTAATTGTATTAGCGAACGGAGGAAACTTCACTAAACCAGTCCGAAACGTAATGGAGAAAATCAAGTAAAAGCTTTTATCGGATTAAATTTTCATCAGACAACGAAACAAGCTCGTAAAAGTTTGAAATAATATCGTTGACACTTCGAAGACATGTGTTTAAAATATGTAGTAATAGTCCAAGAAAATGGAACTTTATATACGAATTTGCAAATAGGTTTAAGAATTTTTTATATAAGTGAATATAAGCTAAATATTCTGAAAATTGAAAAAGCGAAACCACCGGGACTCGAACCCGGGACCCCTTAGTTACAAGCCCTTGCGCTAAGCCCTGCGCTACAGCGGTTCCTACCTATCAACGTTCTGTTCGGTATTATAAGCTACCATTCAACCACATCTGCGTCTTACATTCGGCCATCCTGCTCCGTTCCTCGTCCTCGAGGTACCTAGAGTGCTGGACCTGACGTTTGAGCGTACACCTACTCGTTCGCGAGCCTGACGCCTGCACGCCCATTCCAGCCACCCTCTCACTATTATATTACATCACATTATGGCCTCATGTGGACAATTCGTAGATCTAATCCCACTTCTGATATATAAGCTAAATATTCTGAAAATTGAAAAAGCGAAACCACCGGGACTCGAACCAGGGACCCCTTAGTTACAAGCCCTTACGCTAAGCCCTGCGCTACAGCTGTTCCTAACATAGTGTTTGTTTAATATCACTTCTGATCATAAAGTTGTAACCCGTGATGGATTTAGGCCTAGGCCCGTGAGGCCCGAGCCTAACGTCCTTAGATTGACATACTTAGCCCTACACCTATCTCTGTGTAGGAGCCGTCTGTGTACCATCCTTCTTCTAGTCGTACTGTCCTGGTATAATTATTTGGAACTTATTATTAAAGTGAATGTAAGATTGGGAAGGTAACTTATAATAATAATACTCGGTGATACTGTAACTATCCAAATTTACTGGTTTCAGTTCAACGGCTATACATAGACTAAACATTCCACAATAATCTAATTCCCAGATAGTCCACTTCACTTTTCAAAAACCCTAAACTTGTCCTGTCTTCTTTTCAAGCTTGGTCGTATATTATATATTTTATTGCCGATGATATAAACAAAACGATACGTGTTCGAAAGTATATTCCATCTTTGTTAAAGAGTCTTGTACACCTAATAAATCAAGTGAAGTGATCTTTGGTATTGGGTCTTGTCTAATAAATACAATAGGCTAGAAATATGATATAACATGAATATTTTGGAAAAAAACATACATACTTCGTAGATAAACAACTAGTTTAATAAATAATCATGTTTTCCGGTTAGTACCATACCAAAGTCATTGACTTCTCAGTGACATGAATCTGGTTTAATAAAAATCAATAAAAAAAAACGTAATAGTATACGAAATAAAATATTATACTGATTCCCTTTTAAGAGATCATATTACAGATAATACTTTGAAAGCTTGTCGTTTCATGCCTTTTTTTAACCTTCTCAAAGGCGATCAATATAATAGGATTACTATTAACTATAACAATCTAAAATGGATGAAAGATGTCACATGAAAATATTGACATTTGTAATAGTATCAGAGATAAAAGTTACCTGCAACTATTACATGAATTTGTGGTTTTTTTTTCAACATTATATTAGATTCGGTGACTCTACGAACCCAGAACTACCATAAGTTAATAATAATAATAAATCTACAGCTCGATCTTGTGATTTTCACATAATTTATTTAATACTCGATTCCATCAAGATTGTGGATCTGTTAAGAAAACAACACGACATAGAAAGAAGTGAAAGTAGTTTTTGAGTGAGACGCAGAACTGCAAAACTGACTTGAATCCGGGTCAAGGACTTTTATCTCTAGAAATTTGACGTAAGTTTGCAGGATTTCTGTTACGGATACCCATGTAATTGTTATACAAGGTGTGGACAATGAAATAATAGTTTAATTTTATATAAAAGACTTTTTTTTCAGTCTTAACTAGATCATATAATATTTAATGCTTGAAAAGGATGTTTATATCCTTCTTGGAATTGAGAATAATTTCATAATCGTTTGTTTTTGAGCTTATGAGTCAAAAAATAAAAGAAGTAAATTATTTGATAAAGTATCTACTTAATTTCACCTTATTGAAATGTTTGACGATTTAAATGTGTCACACTGTATCCATTACTGTTTAGTACAACTAAAACTGTGTGTGATAAGTAAATATTCAAATATTCGTTGGAAAAGGTTAAAGGTTATTGTGTCTGGAATGGATTGATAATAAATAAATGAAATAAAAAATATATTTTAATATATCACGTTTTTAAAACGAATTTAAAATTAAAACATTATTTTTCTTGCTACTAAAAACTTTTGGCACATTTTTTGTGTTATTCATATAAAAATGTCACAATATAATAATAAGAAAAATTTTCACCGAATCCTATGCCTACAATTAATAATTTTTTGCATCCCAAGCCTTATACCGCTCGGCTATCAAGACATAATAATTTATGTTGTATATAGACAGTATAATGTATGTCAAAACTAAAAATGAGAAATTTTATCAATAATTCTCTATTTTTTTTTAAAATTATTTCCATATTTCTTTTACCGTCATCCAATTCAGAATTATGTTGAAAATTTCAAGTCTCTAACCCATCGGGAAAAAAGTTTCAAATCATGCATGTACAAAGTTACAACCGGACAACAAAGCAAGAATAAAAACGTGATAAAAAATGTAATCTTAAATATGCAAATATATTACCATCATTTTTTTTCATATATTCAGTAGTATGTCAAAAAAAATCTTCATTTGTTTTGATAAACAGGAATTTTGTCTGATCAAATATTTGAAGCGTAATTTGGATTATTGAATCACTTTAAATTTTTTCACAATCCGGACCTGTAGTTTTAATATTTTTAGTAAGTCGTTCAATTGGGCTGTGATTAAGACACGTGTGTACGAAATATCAAAAAAATAAACGGGATTTTTTGTTAGTTATGACCTTACAAATTAACATACCCTGTAACGGCTCAAAAAATTATTGTACCTTATTTGACAATTTATATGGGGAAGACAATCCTACATGTTTTCTTAACTAAAAACTGTTCAAGATTCCTTTTAAGTTTTCCAAGAGTGGGTTTAATATTTCAGGTTATCAACCAATCAATCCACAAAACCGGATTTTGAATTTTAATCCCCCCCAAAAAAACTTTTAAATTTATTGTTATATATTTATTTTAGACCGATAAAACATATAAATGTCAAGGTGGAATGAGTAACGACGATTCCTATAGCTGTTTTTTAACAAAATGTACACAATAACAATACAGAAAGAAACAATTATTTGTTTATATCTGGCAAACAAAAGCGTGGTTAATATTGACTCACTTTATACGTTTTTATGACAGCAGGTGCACTATGTGTCATTTAAAAATATTGTACAAAGACAGAGCTGGCTACCAGTTTCAAATAAATTCATTTAAACTAAAAATTAACACTTTGGATTTCCAAGGGAATATTTTCAAATAGGTTTACCGAAGATTAATCCTTTTGTTACATTAATTATTAAATATTAATATACAGATTATTGGAGGTCATTGAGAAACAAGAAAGAGGAAAGATAAGGACATCCAGCACGAGGATAAGATGGAAAGCACAAATTGCAATTGATTCATGCACAGAACAAATGCCGAGTAAGCAGCAAATGCGTCAAATTAGGAAAATCACACTTCCAACGAGTGTCCAAGACCAAGAATCTCCTGCGAGAAGTGTTAGGGAGAATTTTCAGCATCCACAAGCATAAAACAACAGGAAGACAAGGCAGAGGAATGCCAGGGAGAGACCATGTACCGACTAACCAGTCTATTTGAATTGTTTTGGAAATTAAGAACGAAAAAGAGAAATAGAAATTCTTTAGTTGGACTAAAAAAAAATATGCTTAAAGATGAGGAATAACGGTATATGTAGTCAAGTATTCAAGGAGATCCCACAAAGTGACATATAAAATCGAGTTTTCCCAACTCGTTAACTAACTAAAATAAAAAATATCAAAATCTCACGTTGACAAGTTTTATTTAGTAAGTAACTGATACTAGCAATTAATGTCTTGTTGTACCGTTTTGGTACAGTAAATGTACAATTTGTCAACTACAATACCGTGAGAAGAAGTTAAGTAGATAAATGTGGATTTGTTGTTTTTTAAATTGTGTTTAAACTAGTACTTATGACAGGTCGAAATTTTGCACACACATTGTACAATGAATTTAAGAAAAATACTTTTGAAAAATTGTATCAATGACAATAGGCAAATGTTAATTATAGAATATTGATGGCATATTAAATGGATATTTTGTTAAGATTCTGATAAGATTCTTCAGGAGGTGTCTTATTCTTGATACGTTTTTTCTAAGTTAAACTGATTTTGGGATTTTCACACTTTTTCAACTCCATCGCAGGTACTAATAATCATGCATTTACAACCATAAACGATAATATTAAATTTCTAGAGTACTTAGCATAGATAATAAATAATCTCAATATTTAGTTCATTCACTTTTTTTCCAACGCAAACTACGTCATAAGTCAAACAAAAATAATACAATGACTGATTACATAATTAATTTTATGTTTTTGGAAGTGTTTCGTAGAACGATTTAATTGAATATTTGTTCTTTTTTACAAAGAAATTGTATAGGTTGTAACGAATATTAGAATAGTCCATTTTCCAAGTAACCCAATAGCTTACAGCGTGAACTGTTAACTGCAGCGGAATATACCATTCGAAATATGTTGTACACTAGAGTTTTTTTTCAACGTGATTTCAAAATAAATGCTCGTATCAGATGCAGCGGTATGGTCATGTGATAGTTCGAGGAATCAGGAGAGCGAGATAGGTATAGGCAGGCAAAGTGTCAGGCTCACGTGTCAGTTGAACGTACAGACAAAAAATACAGATAATATAAATAGAGACAGCAAGTCAGCTCGAAACCTGTCAGCATGTAAGAGTGAGATGGAAAGTCAAAGGTTCAGGCTGTCTTTATCTAATGCATTCATGCGCTATAGGCACAAACAAAGACAGAAAAACTTCCAATCGTCTGTCTCTTTCTCTGTCACCGGAGCTCTGACATTTCCACTTACACAGCGGCCTATGGTTTGTCGCCTCTATTTGTATTATCTCTATGACTCGAAAACGATGAGAGGAGCAGAATCGTAGAATTTACTACGCAGGCAAATAAATGTGACCTTAAGTTTAGTAGGCACAAACACAACGGTTGTCACTTGCTTTACTGTGTCAAACTTTACTAGTGCTACAAATTTTAGCAGTTCAAATTTGAATATAGTCGAAAACTCATCCTCGATTGTCTGTTGGAACGAGTCTATTGTTTCAGGGTAGGAACCGTCTATAGCGCAGGGGATACGTAAAGATTGGGATATGGGTGGCTTAATTCATCACGAGCTGCAAGTATTTTTCAGCTTACTTGTTCAGAAGATTGTTTTTATTAGAAGAATAAAATGGCAGTGTTTTTAATATATTTTGAAGCTATACAAACTATTCGTTTTCATCAATACGAAATAATATTTTGGCTCATTGTTCTACGGAATTAGATGAAGCCTGATGAAGATGAAGTAACCTAAGCTGGATGGATATTTTACCCATTGGTACCCACAAGCTAATACACATTCCTGAATGTTTTTGTTGTCTGGGGGATACTTTTCAGATCTACTGGCATTTAAAATTCAGCCCCTATAATGATAAAATACTAATAATCCCTAATAGATGGTAGTTTTCTTCGTTTAATTGCCAGGACAAATTTACCCGGTAATATACAAACTTTTTGTACGAGTTTGGTTAAAAAAAATACAGTATTTCAGTAACAAAATACATAAAATAACTTTTAGATATTGAAAAAAATTGATGATATCAAACGAGTCGATAAATTTGAACGCCTCCAGCGTGTACCTATCAGATGTTATAACTTGCGTGGGTATTAAGTATTCGTCTGAAGCAATTGTACCATTACATTATTTGTCTTCATCCACAAAGGAGTGGCTAGCATCGTAAAATGGTATATTCTGCTTTGTAGATAAATTATTACTTTTCAAATGTTTTTTTTATTTAACGTTGATCTATTTTTGCGACTACCTCTAGCCAGAAATTTTTGCGAACCCTTTATCGAGCCCAATATCCATGGACTCGGGACCTCGGTTTTACAACTGTACGGGCTCTATGACGGAGTTTTCCTAGTGGCCACCCATCGACACTGCTTCATCGTAATACAGTGCTGGGTCGATGACCTACTATGATTTTATTTTGGAAATGTATTTGTGAAAAACCCTGTTTTAGATTTTATGTAATGCCATTTTAAAATAATTGTTCTTTGATAAAAATTAGTCTTTTATTATTTGGAAAGTAATTTTGTAGTTGTATTGAGATTTCACTTTTGACTCGTGGCCTTGTAAAACAATAAGTGGCAATTTATTTGGAAAGTTCTAAATGTTTGCCTTTATGCTAGAATAATTCTTTTCACTACTTTTAATTCTACAAATTAATAAATCTAAACTGTATTTAATTGCCGATTTCTACTAATTTTTATATTTATATGAAGATGGTGTTCGATAAAAAGAGTTAAATGGAATCCGGAAAGTTATAAATATACATTTAGGTTTTTTCTGAGACTGGTGGCTTCCAGTTTTTAAACAAGAAACTTTTATTATTATTCTGGTCTAGAAAATTGAAAAAATCAAATTTTTGTTGTTGCATATTTTCAAAGCTTAGACTTTCAAAAATATGCTCTTAAAAGGATTTTTAAAAATTTGAATTATTTTGGAAGATACAATTGATTTGGTGACGCGGCACCTAAGCCGGCCGAGCGAAGTGATCACACAATGAACAGCAGATGTTTTCCAGGAATTCTATTGTATCCCACTTGAGCTCGTTATGTACCCTTTTGAATTTTTATATATACCGGAATAACAGTACGTACCCAATATACCTGGAACTGTCCACACCAAATATACCTGGAAGTGTGTATCTGTAATGGCACTCATGGGCATAATCGTTGGTACTGAAGCTCACACATTTGCTGAGGATTAACCGCTCTGAACTACGAGCTTCTGCTGCTTCTAAAGCAGGCAGAACAGCTCGTTTAGAAGAAAGAACTTCCCAAAATCTCGATTTTGAGAAAGAAGAAGGTCCAATCTATGGATATGGGATCGCCGATTAATCCAAAGTGAGTATTAAATATTATTATCTGAGTTATTCTACTGAAAATCTTTTTCAAACTTCAAACGCGTTTTTTTCAAAACTCTTTTTGTTGAGGTGGATATCTCAAGTTCTATCGGACCGATTCCTTTGAAATTTTGTGAGAATCTTCTTTATACATCTCTGCATCACTTGGACCTTGGATTTTGCAAAATTTAAATTTGAAGTATTTTTAAAAAATTCGTAAAGGTCGAAAAACAGGGGTAAAAGAAATTTTTTTTTTCAAGTGGACGCCGTTTTGTGATTTTTTTTTTTCGGCCGAGGTCCAAGATATAGCGACATCTTTACTAATTAAGAATTTTTTTGTTTGTTCGATATAGATCTCTACAAAGGTTGGAATCATGTCAACCAGGGAGCACCATTTGACTGGCAACCCCCACTTCACCTGGATTAATTTTTGACTTTTTATTTTCTAATTTTTTTTATAAACTTTAAAAATCAATAAATATTGTATTAAAAAATGTAAAATTGTTTTTAATTTATTTTTCATCCTAGTTTGAAAAATACCCAAAAAGTAGAGCTCTAGACCAGAATACCCCCTTATGAGAGAATGTTGCGAAACTTTATGAAGAATAAATAATATATTATGATGATTTTAGATGCGTAAAGGAGCAGTCACACTAGACTGTTAGCGTGCGGCGACCACTTATGGAACTATAACTTTCTTTACCTGCAGCTGTACTGTGAGCTTTGCTCCAGATGACATAAAGAGTGATCTGTGTGGAGTTGTTACTGTCGATAATATGTTTTTTTCGAATTTCTCATGATACCTCTTTAAGGGAAAATCAGTTTTCCAAATAAACTGAGTTCACCGGTCGATTTTTCATTCAAGAATCCTCATTTTACAAATTTTTGCCATTTTCTCTTTCGTATGCTCACTTATTTTAAGTTATGAGATCTTTTTGGTTTTAAAGTTTTGATTTTCGAAAATTTTCAGTACCCTAACTTTGACTATAAAATGAAAATCTTTTGGAAAATAGTATATTTCCAAGTAAATTGTTTTTTTAAGAGTAAACTGCTGTAATTTTAGTCAGGTCTTCACATTTTTGTAGTTGATATGATTCTTTTTAAAGTTGGTAATATGTTTTTTTCGAAAATTTGGCTATATTATTTTAAGCAGTATATTAATTTTTTGAAATTGCATGAGTTTTTAAAAATAATGAAAAATTAATACTAAAACATAGTTTTAGTTTGTAAACAAAACAACACATTATACCCCTATTTCTGCAGGTATCTATCATAACGTTGATAAAATAAAATAATAAATAAATAAAAAATCGGGCAATACCGATGTCCGTCCCGCGGTCAGAAAATTGAGGGTTTAGGAAAAGGGTTTTTAATCCCCGACCGATGTCCGTCCCGCGGTCATGTGGATACACAGGTAGAATGGGCAGGGTAGAATATTATTCCTAGAATAATTAGTATGATTCCTGTATTATCGACACCTTTCCACAGACCCTACCCTACCCTACTACATATTATATCTTATATGTATATATAATATATAATATCTGCAATATAAATTATCATACGGATCCACGGGACGGACTTCGGACAAACGTCTTGACCCTTTTAACCGCGGGACGGACCTCGGACGTACCTGCGTTTTACCCTGCCCGCCGGACGGGCATCGGAAACACCGAAAAAATCTACTATTCGAATACTTTACCCTGATTTCTAAAAAATATATTATTACAATTTCAAGTGTAACATCTGACTTTTACCAATTCACAGTTTTTTTAAAGACGTAGTACTTTATCTGGCTCTAGTCATTTCGAAACAAGTTTCAATCAGTTAAACTTTTTACTTTGATCCATAAAAAACATCGTCAATGATAAAATCCAGTAACGCACGATTTTTCATTAAACATAAATACCCGCAGCACACGTAAATTTCGTGATCTAATTATAGTCTAAGGTTAAAAAGAAAGGGGGTGATTTAATCCGATTAGATTACGTTTCTAGGAATAAGATGGGAGGAGGATACACTGTAGTGGAAAATATAGTCATTTAATATAAAAATGTTTAAGGTATTAAATTTTTGTTTTTATCATGTTTTTATTAACTTCACTTGCATACAAAATAATATTCCCGAGGATTGGTATACTGGTATAATCATACCGATATACAAGGTGTCAAGAAAATCTCCTGTCAAACGTCCCCCAAAACTATTATCCAAAAGGAAGCTGGAGTTTAATAAATAGTCCGTTAACGAAGTGCACAAGGAAAAAAATGTATATGAAGTAGAGACTGTATCTCAACACTTTTTATGATAATTAATTTTTTTTTACTTGTTAGTTCGATCTAGAATAAACTTAAATTTCTCATACTACTATTTATATTATAATTTCTAGCAAAATATTAAAAGATATTGTCTGGTTAAGAAAGGTATACTTACCACAGTATCTCAGAAACTATTTATCGTACAGATTAGAGAAAAAATCTGTATTACAGACTCATATACGAGAAACAGATGGAAATTATTTTCAAATGATTAAAAAATATAGCATCGCGTTTGAAGATTTCCAAATAAAGTTGAAAACAAAAAAATTGTTCGATCACCACATAGCTACAGTTAAAACCACTGAAAACGATTATGTATATTTTATTCTTTCCAATGATACTAAGATTGTCAAAATCAATAAAGCGGAACAAAAGTTATGACAGTTTTGTTGAGTCAGCTTTCCCACTCACCCCTACCTGTTATAGTCCAGGAAAAAATGTCGTTAATTTATAACTTTGAGTGGAGGTTTTGAATTTTTTATATAATTTACTTTGAAGTGTCTACAATCGAAGCATACATGTGAATATGTTTCAACCCCCCGAAAAGGTTTTTTTTTTGAACTTACGCAAAAACTGTTGGAGTTACAGAAAACAGTTTCAACCAAAAATTGTAGAGTTTTAAATTTTACATCAAAATGGTCCATATCATTGTGTCAAGTACCAAATGGTTTTTTAAATTTTAAAAAATTATAACTGGGATATTTGCAAATTTTTTTTGTAAGCACATTTTGAACTTTCATTTCAGAGAAAAAAATTATTTTTTAAATTTGTTTTCAACGAAGTTATAACAATTTGAAATTTTTAATATTAAATTAAACTCTGTCAACTCCAACGATTTTTGCATAATTTCACCTTATTTATATTATTTCAACCCCTTTTCGGGAGGGTCGAAACATAGTCACTTGTATGTTCCGTTTGTAGTCACTTCAAAGTAAATTATTTAAACAATTCAATTCAAAACCTCCACTCAAAATGATGATTTAATGGAATTTTTTCTTGGACTATTATTTTACAAGATAGAGGAAAAATTACTGGAGCAAACTTATGATCTAATGAATACTATTTCAATTTTGTGGTAGTGTAACGGTTCATTTTTGATAGAAAAATGATGTTTTTGTGTCATTATTGTGATTTACGTCCTCTGGTGGGGGAGTGGGAGACTTGAAAATAATTTCCAGCAGTTTCTCGTATGCTAGTTTGCAATACAGATTTTTTCTCTAAGATGTATGATAAACAGTTTCCGAGATACAGCGGGTTACCCAGTACCATAAATACCGTTAGTTGTTGATTATATTTGATTTAATTATTTCCATTATGAAAATCATTAAGTTGAGGATAATAATTTTTTTTATTTAATTCATCGACCATCTCACTCTGTAGTGAACGTAAATTATTATGAGTCAATACCATGAAATAAATAAATATTACGTAACCAAAACCAATACGATGATGATTCTGGTTGAATATTGCTTTAGTATTTTTAAAAATTAGGAATAATAATATTAATACATCAATATTTATTTTGGTACATTGAATCTACACAGAATAGAAGTATAAGAGATGAAAAAGTGGATATTAAGAATAGTGTGTTAAAGAATATAGTTACTTTCCAGTGGTGTACAAAATAGGATAGAAAATTGTTCATCAGCACTTAGAGTACGCCACTGGGTTTTTTCAAAAATTATCTAAAGTTAAGGTTATTTTTCTTTCGCTCTGTATAAGAAAATTGAAGTTTTTAAATAAGTCGGCAGTTAAAAATATACGGGGTGTTTCATTTAAAATAATGTTGACAGCAATTTCCGGTATAACCGCGGACGTTTCCGAGAGTGGAAAGTGGTTACATTCGATGAACCAATAAAATGTAAGGAAAAAAACAAACAATTCAATATATGCATTTGCTGACGATATAGTTATTTTTGCGGAAACTAAAATAGTATATTAAGTACCAAGTGTCAAAACCGTTACTTTAGCGATGTAGAATTAGACCAGGGTCGATAACTTTTGAAACCAAAAAAATATAATAGTAGGATGAAACCCATTGGAGAAGGAAAAGAATATTATAAAAATGAAGGAAAAAATAATTTATGGGCGATCTGAGGTCGGGAAGGGGAAGGGGGTGAGTTTTTAAGGGTAAAAAACGGTTTGTCTCAATTTCCGGCAAAACTACAAGTCCTGTGGAAAGACTTAAATGGCAAAGTTGCAGGTAATAAAAGGATCTACTTTTGTATTTACACTTTTTTCACATAACCTCAAATTTTATGTGGAGACTTCAAAAAACCAAGTTTTTGGTTTTTTATTTTTATCTTTTATAAAAAAAAAATTTCCACGAAATTTGGTGGAAACTTACCTTTTTATGTCATAAATACACTGTAATTTATTTGTTTTGAAATTTTTATTTTTTCATCTTATTTTGACTTAATATCGAAAAAGCACCTTAATTTTCAATCGAAAATGCACCCGTCAAAATATCAGCTTTTTTCAAAAAGTTGGTGTGCTTTCTGTTCATTGAATTCTCTACTTTCCCATGGTGTAAAAAAATATTTTACTATAGTAAATCTTCTCAGAAAATGCAAAAAAATCGAAAAAAGATTCACTATAGTAATATATTTTTTTACACAATCGGAAAGTAGAGATTTCAACGAACAGAAAGCACACCAACTTTTTGAAAAAAGCTGATATTTTGATGGGTGAATTTTCGATTGAAAATTAGGGTGCTTTTTCGACATTAACTCAAAATAAGGTGAAAAAATAAATATTTCAAATCAAATAAATTACAGTATATTTGGGACATAAAAAGGTGAGTTTTCACCAAATTTCGTGAATTAAATAATTTTTTTGTAGAAGATAAAAATAAAAAACCAAAAACTTAGTTTTTTGAATTTTTCACAGAAATTTTGAGGTGATGTGAAAATAGTGTAAATACAAAAGTTGTAGATCTTTTTATTACCTACAACTTTGCCATTTGACTTTTTTCCATAGTTTTACTGGAAATTGAGATAAACCGTTTTTTACCCTTAAAAACTCACCCCCTTCCCCTTTCCGCCCTCAGATCGCCCGTAAATTATTTTTCCTTCCATTTTTATAATAATCTCCTCCTTTTCCAATGGGTTCCATCCTACTATTATTTTTTTCACTTTTTATTACTTCTACCCTGGTCTAAATACCGTAAGTTGCTTTTTAAAAATTTTCTTAGCCACCACCTCGTAAATAAAACAAAACTCACCATTAGGAACATTATTTTGTTGAGACCGCCTTCCTCTCCGTTGATGACTCGGCTGAAGACCCGGAGCGGAAACAGCACGTTTCGGCATCGACGTCAATCTATTAAAACCCGGCGGCCGATACCGAGCACTTTTAACATTCTGCGACAAGACATGATGACTCTGACTCTTCTGAATACTACTCGAAGAAACAGTAGTAGGAAGACGCGGTAAAGAGTTCGTAGTAGGAGTTCCACCTTGTAAACTCCTCGGTAGAGTCGATCTACTTTCGATATCTTCGTCCTCGTCCTCCCCGTCGGCAGAACCACCCGAACCGCAAGTTGCGTCAGGTACACTCGAACGTCGTCGATTCGGTCGAATCGCCGATGCCACCCAAAGTTTATCCTCACTATTAGCCCCACCTATACTCCCGCAACTCCGCACCCTATCTAGCTGCTCTCGACTAAGACTTTTATTGCTAAATAGTAAATCACCGGCCGATCGCCGTTTTGCTGCTATAGCTAAAGCTGAAGCTGACGCCGAAGCTTCTCCACCTAAAAGAGACAATCTGTTTCGAGAATCAGTAGCAAGCAAAGCAGATTCGAAACTACCGCGCCAACTAAAACGTTCACAGTCACTAGCTTCTTTCTCTTCAGTAATATCAGACACCCCGCTGATGGATTGGTGCAATATACGCGCCTCACCAACCAGTAAATCATGAGATCGGCTTCTTGGAAGCAAATTATAAGGAACGTGGTCTTCGTAACCTAAAATATCACCAGCACCTTCAGGACAATCGTCTTCGGTTGTTGTACTTGAAGCTGATGATATTTTATGTTGTAATCTTCTGTGGTAATGTTTTGTTTTTGGAGAATTACTTGCGTGGCTTTCTCCGCTGGATACTTCGTGCATTAGAGCTACCAATCGGCTGCCGATGTGATGCATAACTTTAGCTATTAAAGGAGGTGAGCTGTGTGGAGCTACCTTGGAAATATTACTATCGGAATTTTCTCCAGCTGCCATTTTTTCGAAAGAAGCGACCAACTTCTGATAAACAAAAGCTGTTTCTTTGTTTAATCCGTGAGATTCGTCGATAATGCCGCCATCTCCTTCGTCTCCTTCATCGTCGACTCCGTTATCGAATTTGTTAATGATTTGTTTACAACTGTCGGAAATCTGTTGCTGTAGGACTGTTTTGGAAGTGGTTATTTCCAAATCGGAACTGGTGTAATCTGAAGAATCGTAGGAATCACTCCATGTATCTTCGCTGCTTAAATACTCCACAATTTCTCTTACTTGATCTTCTCTAATTCCAGGAACGGTTTTCATTAATCTGGTTAGTTCGTTTTCGAAATAAACTAGTTGTGGAGGTTTACATCGTTTGGCACGAGGACTTGGAAGCGGTTTTATTGTACAACTCAAGTTTGGCGTGGAAGGTTTTGAAGAAGCGCTCAGTTGAGAATTGGCAACCATCGTTTTGAAAAATTGTCTCATTTTGCACATCATAAGATTAGTTTCTTCATCGGAGCTCCAATTGTTAAAACTATCTTTTCTTGTTAAAGAAGTTGCGGGTGGAGTTGAGACCGATATAGATTTTTCTTCAGTTTTTTTCTCCTCGGTTATATCCTCTAGCTCTGTTTTTATTAATTCGTTTTTAACGGAAGTAAAATCCGGTGTACTATTATCTCTTTGTTCTCGAAGCAAATCATCGCAGCTTCCAACAAATCCACTGTCTCTGCTTTGTTGATTTTTCGTGGTGGTTAAATTTGATACGGTGGACTGAACTTCCGGTTGTGGTGTTTTGTTACCATCTTCGTCGCTATCGCTGCATTTTTCCTCCATTTCTTGAGTTGTTTCCAAGTTTTTAGATTCATCGGCAGATGAAGCGTTTTTATGCTTTTTATTTTTCTTTCGTTTAACAGTATCGAATTGTCCATCTGGCTTTTCAAAACTGTTGGTGTCATCGTAGTTTTCGGAATCTGAGCTAGAGGAATGTTCCGAACTCATTTGAGTTTCAATGGTTTGCTCGCTAATGGCGTTATCTAAATTATCCAGCGATGAAGAGTGCGACCTTCCCGTTCCTCGTGCTCTAACCAATCGTTTTCTTCTTTGTTCAGGACTGGGTCTACCTTCACTGTCACTACCAACGCTTCCATCCGAGTCTCTCCTTTCCGCTGTAAATCCCATAAATCCGCTTAAGAAGTATTTTTCTAGCCTGGAGGAAGCAAGTTCCGCTGGATCGGAATTATCATTCGAAGTTTGAACTTCTTCACTTCCCAGAGATTCCATTCCTTCGCTGTAAATGCTGCTTGTTTCTGAGAATGCATCTTCTCTGTTAGATTGTAAAGAAGGACCCATTCCGTCACCCAATCCAAAGAAAAAGTACTTCTCCAGGTCCGTAGCAGAAGCCGGCCGCTCTTTCTTTTTCGGTACATTTTGTTCAACTTCACTTTCTTCGCAACTTTCTTCAACGATGGTATGTAAAGTAAAATCAATAGCTGCTCTATGATATCCTCTAAGATCTTCCTCTTGGTCTATAGCAGCAGAGCAAGTGAGTGTAACTTCTTCTCCAGACGACGAATCTTCGGTTCCGGAGTTTGTAGCGAATTCATCTTCGTCTTCCTCATCGTGGCTAAGGTTTTCCACCCAAGAGTCGTCGTCCGCTAGACCTTCCTCGAAAGCGGAAAGAGTGTCGCCCCCAGTTATCACCGTCACGCTTCCTCTTTCTTGATTTTGATTATCTGTAAGCAAAAGCGTGTTTGCAATAGCTTTTAGCGGAACATATTTTGTTTTACAAATTTGGATAACGTCAGTTTATAGTAAATGATAAAAATAGGCAGGTGGAAATTATACAAAAAAGAAGAAATCTCACTTCACTGGTCAGCTGTTAATTTACAAACTTAGTCTTATCTTGTATAATGCTGCTTGACAATTAATTCAATTTAATTTGGTTTGATGGATCTATGTACAAATTAATTAAAAGTATTTAAAGATTTTAATAAAGAAAAAATAATTGTCTTATGATGGAAGCTGAGGAAGCATAAGCACACAATTGGCCTAGCAGATGACAGCCTATTTAGGTTTTGCCAGAAAGAAGACAAAACAGCAGAGCACATACTCTGTGAGCGCGAAGGCCTAGTAAGGGTGCGGTTTCACCTATTCGGAGAAGAAAAACCGAGGGCAGAGAGCTACGCAAGGGAGGCGGTATCCAGGCTAATAGTTCTAACAAAACGAATAAAGCTAGATATCGAGGGAGGACCACAACATATCTGTCGCAGTGGGATGTTACAAAGAGCCACTCCATTTCTAATCTAATCTAATGATGGAGATTGAATATAGATTTAGATTTATTTAAATATATAGTGTGTACCAAAAAGTTCCATACAAATGGAAGATGTTAACTGGAATACAGGGGAAATATAAAATGATGATTTGGAGCCAGAGTATAAATAAAAGAAGGTGACATGTATCTGTATAGAAATTCTTGAGTCTATGTTTATTTTTATTGAAACATTCAATGGATAATACGTTGAGTGATACTTGATATACTGGTAACTAATATACAGGGTGATTCATTAATAATTGTAAATGATACTATATTAATAAGTTTTATTGTACTTTCATATACATACACCAATTATGAAGTATAATAGGAAAATATTTTAAGATAACTTTTAGATTTTGACAGAAAGCACCCTGTATCTCAGAAAGGAACCATATTTTATTTAAGCATTTTGGTTAAAATCTTTAAATTTTAAATTGTTCTTGTGTGAAATATGTACGGGTATCAATGAATTACCCTGTATAAAAGGTTATTTAAATTATCTCTAAAGCATGTTAGAGGTTTTTTTTTTAAATTTGAAATGTACTGTATATTTGAAAACATGTTTTATTGCGTATAGAAATTATCAAAAATATTATTATCTTTAGAAAAATGTTTACAATAAAATGTGAGTAAGATAAGTCGGTGTTTTTATGTTTTAAAAGACTTGTACAAATGTACAATATCTATTAGTACATCTATATTTTGTTAGATAAGATAATTATCATATTTTTATTGATTTGGAAATAACTTTTTTCAAGAATAAACATATTTTCGAATTTAGTTTTTCCCACTAAAATTCTAATCGATAAATAAAATTCATAATCCACTATAATTATTATATATACAGGCTGGGCAAATATTATTATTTGCCGCTTCTGTATATACAATGAATAGTTTGTAAAAGCAAACATTTATAACACAAAACAATTTATCAAAATATTCTTCACTTATAGATTCTTAGTTTAAGAAAAAAAAATTCAATGTATTGAGTAAACAAATTGCAGAAATACAACCATTTACATCTTTTTTATAGTCTTGAAGCAACAGTGAATTCGAGCTCCGTTATTTCTTGAAGCTTGAAGCGAGAAAAAAAAACTGTATTATTGCCCGATACTTTTTTTCCATTTCCACCTGTCTACAATTCAATTGGATTTAAATGATATTGATAAATAATGAAAATCTAAAACCTAAATTATCTCAAATGTTCACTGTTTCGTCCTGGTAGTATTGAAAGCTTTCCCGAGACATTTTCATTCGACGAACTTTTCATAACAAAATGAATTCAAAGTGAAGAAATTGAAATAAATTGTTTTAAGTGGTACTTTATCAACAGCGAAGCCTTCAGCTGCATTTGTTTTTGCATTCTACTTACTTTTATATACGTCACAGGCGTATTTCCAAAACGCTTTCCTTCTGTATTGTGATTATAAAATGGGGCTGTAAATTTATTTACGAAAAATCTCATATAAAAAACAAACATTTATTTGTCCACACATTTGTAAAATATAAAACACAATATTGATAAGGAAAACGTAATTAAAGTGAAAGTTGTAATGGGATTTGATTTTACTTTATCCAATGGGAAAGAATGTGGTTTTTCTGTAAAAAAATAAAAATTGTATGACTATTTAAAAATTATTTCTATTGAATTTAACTCTAGACTTATTGGATTTACTAGTATAACTCCAAGGTGGTCCCATTTCAATTTAATTGGAATTGGACGTTGGGTTTTGACAATACACTAAGAAAACAGTCAAAATTAACTAGGAAAAGTATAGTGACTGAAGAATTATTGGGTTTATGGCAATTTCAAAACAAGGAAAGTATCTTACCATAGACAGAGACGTATTAGTATAGCTTCTTGGTGGTCCCATTTCAATTTAATTGGAATTGGACATTGGGTTTCGAGAATACACCAAGGAAACAAACGAAATTAACTTGGAAAAGTATAGTGATTGAAGAGTTGTTAGGTTTATGGCAATTTCAAAACAAGGAAGTATCTTACTATAGGCAGAGACGTACTAGTATAGCTCCAAGGTGGTTTCATTTCAATTTAATTGGAATTGGACTGTGGATTTCGAGAATACACTAAGATAACAATCAAACTTTTCTAGGAAAAGTATAGTGACTGAAAATTTGTTAGGTTTATGACAATTTCAAAACAAGGAAATATCTTACTATAGACAGAAATGTACTAGTATAGCTGCAAGGAGGTCCCATTTCAATTTAATTGGAATTGGACTGTGGATTTCGAGAATACACTAAGATAACAATCAAACTTTTCTAGGAAAAGTATAGTGACTGAAAATTTGTTAGGTTTATGACAATTTCAAAACAAGGAAATATCTTACTATAGACAGAAATGTACTAGTATAGCTACAAGGAGGTCCCATTTCAATTTAATTGGAATTGGACTGTGGGTTTCGAGAATACACTAAGATAACAATTAAACTTTTCTAGGAAAAGTATAGTGACTGAAAATTTGTTAGGTTTATGACAATTTCAAAACAAGGAAGGTATCCTACTATAGACAGATACGTACTAGTATAGCTCCAAGGAGGTCCCATTTCAATTTAATTGGAATTGGACTGTGGGTTTCGAGAATACACTAAGATAACAATCAAACTTTTCTAGGAAAAGTATAGTGACTGAAAATTTGTTAGATTTATGACAATTTCAAAACAAGGAAGGTATCCTACTATAGACAGATACATACTAGTATAGCTCCAAGGAGGTCCCATTTCAATTTAATTGGAATTGGACTGTGGGTTTCGAGAATACACTAAGAAAACAATAAAAATTTACTAGGAAAAGTATAGTGACTGCAGAATTGTTGGGTTTGTGACAATTTCAAAACAAGGAAGGAATCCTACTATAGACAGAGACGTATTAGTATAGCTCCAAGTTGGTCCCATTTCTATTTAATTTGAACTAAACCTTGGGTTTCGAGAATACACCAAGAAAACAATCAAAATTAACCAGAAAATGTATAGTGACTGAGGAATTATTCGGTTTATGACAAATCCAAAACAAGGTAGGATCCTAACTATGACCAGGAACGTACTAGATCTACTCATCACTCAAAATTGTAAAACGAATCACTTTAAAAAACAACAAAAGAAACTTCAGCAAACAGAAAGAATTAAAAAGAAAAAATGTAATGTTTTATACGAAAATTTAATAATTATTTGTTGTTTCGCTAAATATTATTAGGAGACTATTGTTTATTATGTCATTATTGATTGTTTTAGAAATTTGAAGTAAGTGTCAAGTAAATGTCTGCGTTCATGTTTAGTAGCAAATTTCATCGGCACTCGGTGATTCATCATCGATGATTCAAGTTTGCTATTATACTGGTATATAATTTTTAAGGTTCTCTTGGCACCGAATTAATAATAAACAATCATTTCTAGATTACATTAAACGAAATAACAAATAATCATTATTAAATAAAAACTGTCACTGTCGTTATCCATAGCAACCTTAGTTTTTTGTACAGAAAAGTCGGAAGATTCCATGAAAAGGAAGATATCGAAGTGGATCAAAATAAAAAATGATGAAAATGGGACTTGGACTTAATTCCCACACCATAGACTGTTTTAAATTCATGATAAGAAACATATTTTTGTTTAAACCTGTATATTATAAAAATACGTTCATTTTTTATTATTTTTAAAATGTTATCTAAAATAATCATCAAAATTCGTTTAAATTTGACGTCATATAAAAAAATTCTGTCAAAAGAATTAAGAAAATTAGAAAAAATTCATTAATTCGCCACTTACACAAAAACTTACGAAGCCGCAAACAAATTTTTATCACTTTTTTTAATCCCATTTTTTCCTTACATAAAAAAAATTATCTACGACCCTGCTCGTTGTCATTCATGTCGCTACTAGCGAACTGATAAGATAAACAAACTGTATTTAATTTGCAGTAACCAGTGAAGTAAACAATTTTAAAAGAATTTTTGTAGGTAAAACAATAAACAAAAAATAATATTTGAATACGTGAGACGACAAAGAAAGTGTTTGTGAATTTGTGTTCGAGAGTTGTAGTAAACGAGGTTAAACGCCGTATCGAAACAACAACAAATGTCAGCAAAAAAATTTATTAATAAAAAAAATAAATCTCACCACGTTTTTTTCCCAGCTGTTTATTATCGTCTTCTTGCCAGTTGGTATGCCTAACAACGACGTCATTCCCTGGCACTAAGGTAGTAGTATCAGAGGTGACAACACTAACTTGTTGATAGTTGGGGGCGGGATCTTGAGTTATCATCACTAGACTCGTATAACGCGCTGCATGACGTGATAAAACCTCGCCGCAGACTATCGCACCTGGTTGAACACCGTCGTTACGACCGTGCAACGATTTCCCCTCTACGTTAACGGCATCGATAGACCGGATCTCGTTCCATTCACTGAGCGCACGCTGGTCATCGGCGCCTGCCGATTCTACTGGAGTTTCCCCGCCGAGGACGACGTCCATTAATTGGTCGTTATCGGTAGGATATTCGCTGGAGATGGCTTCCACCATTTTATTAATCAACCGATCTATTTCTTGTTGTTTGGGCGGTGAATCTTTTTCTGATTTTACTTTTTTTTTGAAAATTTTTTCAAGCACATTCATTTTTTTGCAATCTTCGATTTTTTTCTCTTCTTCGCCGTAGCTTCTGAGTGTAAATTTAAAAGTTTGCGCCAAGTTGATTTTGTCGGTGTTTTCAAAGGTATCCTCATCGTCATCGTCGTCGCTTTTGATGTCGACAGTGCAGTCCGTAATTCTACCAGTTTTGTCGAAGCTTTGAATAATTTCATGCCTTCTGCTGATGTCTAGAGGGTTGTTGTCAAAACTTGAATAAACGACTGTTCTATTGGAATATTCGGAATAGTTAAGGTCCTGTTTGTTTTTGACAATATCGAGGTCTTTTAAGGCAACGGGTTTTCCAGATTTATCGGTTTCTTCAAAAATACTTATTGTTTCTATATCGAAAGGTTTTAGTTCGAATTTAACACCTGAAGGTTCTTCATCTGGGGATTTACAAGACTTTGTGAAAATTTTTCTTTCACAAGAAATTGTTTCCTGACTTTTCTTTGGGATTCCTAGAGCTGAGGAAAATGTGTAATCGTTTTCAAGAGCGTAATCATCTGCAGAATTTTTGTTTTTTCCAGATTTATCGTTTTCTTCAAAAATGTTAATTTCTTCTGTAATGAAAGGTTTTAGTTCGAATTTAATACCGGAAGATGCAGCTCGAGTGAATTTTTCGTCATCAGCAACTTCGTTATTTATTTCATCTGCAGATTTACCAGACGTAGAAAGTTTTCTTTCAGAAGAAATTATTTGACTTTTTGTGATTTTTTTCTGTGTGTTCTTTGGGATTCCCAGAGCTGAGGAAAATATATAGTCGTATTCAAGGGAGTAATCATCTGCATCGTTTTTGGTTTTTTTGGATTCATCGGTTTCTTCAAAAATGTTAATTTCTTCTGTATCGAAAGGTTTTAGTTCATATTTAACACCTAGAGATGGAGCTCGAGTGAATTTTTCAAATGAATCTCTTGGCTCATCCAGCTTGTAAAGCTCGAATTCTCTTGGAGTTGCATTTAATTTGTCAGATTCTTTGTTAATATTTTCACCTTGATGCTTTTGGAAATCTAGAGCTGCAGAATGTATGACATATTTTATTTTTTCGTCATCATCAGCTTCGTTATTTATTTCTTGTGCAGATTTACCAGCTGTAAAAATTTCTCTTCCAGAAGAAATTGTTTCCTGACTTTTTGTGATTTTTCCCAGTGTTTTCTTTGTGACTCCCAGAGTTGAGGAGCATGTAGAATCGTATTCAAAGGCGTAATTATCAGCTGCATATTTGGTTTTTTTAGATCTATCGTTTTCTTCGAAAATGTTAATTTCTTCTGTATTGAAAGGTTTTAGTTCATATTTAACACCGGAAGAAGGAGTTCGAGTGAATTTTTCAACTGAATCTCTTGGCTCATCCAGCATGTAAAGCTGGAATGCAGCTCGAGTTAACTTTTCGTCATCAGCAAAGTCCTTATTTATTTCTTCATCAGCCTTACCAGATGTAAACATTTTTCTTCTAGAAGAAACAGTTTCTTGGCGTTTGGCGAATTGTTCTTGAATTTTATTTGGGATTCCCAGAGCTGAGGAAAATGTATAGTCGTATTCAAGGGCGTAATCATTTGTATCGTTTTTGGTTCTTTCGGATTCATCGGTTTCTTCAAAAATGTTAATTTCTTCTGCATCAAAAGGTTTTAGTTCAAATTTAACACCGGGAGATGGAGCTCGAGTGAATTTTTCAAGTGAATCTCTTGGCTCATCCAGCATGTAAAGCTCGAATTCTCTTGGAGTTGCATTTAATTTGTCAGATTCTTCTTGATGCTTTTGGAAATCTAAAGCTGCAGAATGTATGACATATTTTATTTTTTCGTCATCAGCTGCTTCGTTATTTATTTCATCTGCAGATTTACCAGTCGTAAAAATTTTTCTTCCAGAAGGAATTGTTTCAGTCCTTGAGGAATTGATTTTTTCCTGTGTATTCTTTGGGATTCCCAGATCTGAGGAAAAGGTATAGTCGTATTCAAGGGCGTAATCATCTGCGACATTTTTGGATTTTCCGGATTCATCGGTTTCTTCAAAAATGTTAATTTCTTCTGTATCAAAAGGTTTTAGTTCAAATTTAACACCAGGAGATGGAGCTAGAGTGAATTTTTCAAATGAATCTCCTGGCTCATCCTGCATGTAAAGCTCGAATTTTTTTGGAGTTACATTGAATTTGTCAAATTCTCTGTTGATATTTTCACTTTGATACTTTTGGTAATCTGGAGCTGCAGAATGTATGACATATTTAGATTTTTCGTCATCAGTAAATTCTTCATTAATTTCTTCAGCAGATTTCCTTTCGGAAGAGATTTTGTCTTGAGGTTTTCCTTGTGTCTTTTCTGGAATTTCCATATCTGAAGAAAGTGTATAGTCGAATTTGAGGATGTTTTCATCTGCAGCAGTTTTTCTATATTTATCGTTTTCTTCAAAAATGTCGATTTCTTCTGTATCGAAAGATTTTAGTTCAAATTCTGGGATTCCCAGAGTTTTTTCACATTTAACGACGTTATCGTCTGCAGATTTTTCAAAAATCATTTTTTGATTGTCGTTATCGGATTCAATGGCATTTTTATCATCAGTATGTTCAGTGCTTATTTTCTCTTGTAGTTTACCCAATACTTGAGCTGGTTTTGAAATACAAGTATCAGTGACATAGTCGACAATTTCAGTGTTTGCTTTATCCTGGGATTTGTCTAATATTTTGGCAGTTTTAGAGGCACTTTCAGCTAAAGGAAGTGTGACAAATTCAATAGCTTCAACAGTATTTATTTTTTCTTGAGATTTTGTCAACTTTTGATCTATTTTTAAGATACCATAGGCTGAAGATAGTGTATCGTATTCATATTCAATGGCATCCGAACTTTTAATACTTGTTTTTTCCAGAGATTTACTTATGCGTGGAGTTGTTTTCGGAGTATCAAGAGAAAGTGTGTTGAATTCTTCTTCAGTGACATTATCATTATCAATACCCATAACCTCTTGCAGCTTGATCCATTTTTGAGCATTACATAAGTCATCTTGAGCTGAAGAAAGGGTGAAAAATTCATATTTAGTGACATTCTCATCATCAGAATTTTCGGTACACATTTTTCCAAGAGATTTAGTCAATGGTAGAGGTTTTTTGGAAGCGTCGTATTCAATGGCAATGTTGTCGTCGGTACTTTCAATATTTGTTTTTTCTTGAGATGCACTCAATCTTGGAGTTGTTTTTGGAGCACCAAGAGAAAGTGCATCATCAGTACTTATAACATCTTGAAGTTTGATTAATTTTGGAGCCTTTTGTAGGTCATCTTGAGCTGAAGAGTGCTTGGCAAATTCATATTTAGTGACATTCTCATTATCAACATTTTCGGTACTTTGATTCCTTTTTTGAGTACTATGACCAGAAAACAGTGCATATTCAATAACATTGTTGTCGTCGGTACTTTTAATAGTTGTTTCTTCCAGAGTTGTTTTTGGAGTACCAAGAGACACTATGTTAAATTCATGTTCAGTTACAATATCTTTTTCAGCATTATCAGTACTAGTTTCTTCTTGAGGATCATTGAATTTTTGAGCATTTTTCAAGTCATCTTCATCTGAAGAAAGTATGGCAAATTTATATTTAGTGACATTCTCATCACCAGTATTTTCGGTACCTATTTCTTCAGGAGCTTCAGTCGACGTTTGAGATGCTTTTAAAGCACTGGAGGCATGGTATTCATATTCACTGGAACTGTTGTCGTCAGTACTCCCAATATATATTTTTTCTTGAGATTTATTCAATATTGGAGTTGTTTTCGGAGCACCAAGAGATAGTGCATCGTCAGTACTTATAACATCTTGAAGTTTGCTTAGTTTTGGAGCCGTTTGTAGGCCATCTTGAGCTGAAGAGTGCTTGGCAAATTCATATTTAGTGACATTCTCATCATCAACATTTTCGGTACTTTGATTCCTTTTTTGAGTACCATGACTAGAAAACAGCGCATATTCAATAACATTGTTGTCGTCGGTACTTTTAATAATTGGTTCTTCTTCAGATTTTTCCAGAGTTGTTTTTGGAGTACCAAGAGACACTATGTTAAATTCATGTTCAGTTACAATATCTTTTTCAGCATTATCAGTACTAGTTTCTTCTTGAGGATCATTGAATTTTTGAGCATTTTTCAAGTCATCTTGAGCTGAAGAAAGTATGGCAAATTTATATTTAGTGACATTCTCATCATCAGTATTTTCGGTACTTATTTCTTCAGGAGCTTCAGTCGATGTTTGAGATGCTTTTAAAGCACTGGAAGCATGGTATTCATATTCACTGGCACTGTTGTCATCGGTACTCCCAATATATATTTTTTCTTGAGATTTACTCAATCTTGGAGTTGTTTTTGGAGGACCAAGAAATAGTGCATCGTCAGTACTTATAACATCTTGAAGTTTGGTTAGTTTTGGAGCCGTTTGTAGGTCATCTTGAGATGAAGAATGCTTGGCAAATTCATATTTAGTGACATTCTCATCATCAACATTTTCGGTACTTTGATTCCTTTTTTGAGTACCATGACCGGAAAACAGCGCATATTCAATAACATTGTTGTCGTCGGTACTTTTAATAGTTGGTTCTTCTTCAGATTTTTCCGGAGTTGTTTTTGGAGTACCAAGAGAAACTATGTTAAATTCATGTTCAGTTACAATATCTTTTTCAGCATTATCAGTACTAGTTTCTTCTTGAGGATCATTGAATTTTTGAGCATTTTTCAAGTCATCTTGAGCTGAAGAAAGTATGGCAAATTTATATTTAGTGACATTCTCATCATCAGTATTTTCGGTACTTATTTCTTCAGGAGCTTCAGTCGATGTTTGAGATGCTTTTAAAGCACTGGAAGCATGGTATTCATATTCACTGGCACTGTTGTCGTCGGTACTCCCAATATATATTTTTTCTTGAGATTTACTCAATCTTTTAGTTGTTTTTGGAGCACCAAGAGATAGTGCATCGTCAGTACTTATAACATCTTGAAGTTTGGTTAGTTTTGGAGCCGTTTGTAGGCCATCTTGAGCTGAAGAGTGCTTGGGAAATTCATATTTAGTGACATTCTCATCATCATTATTTTCGGTACTTTGATTCCTTTTTTGAGTACCATGACTAGAAAACAGCGCATATTCAATAACATTGTTGTCGTCGGTACTTTTAATAGTTGGTTCTTCTTCAGATTTTTCCAGAGTTGTTTTTGGAGTACCAAGAGACACTATGTTAAATTCATGTTCAGTTACAATATCTTTTTCAGCATTATCAGTACTAGTTTCTTCTTGAGGATCATTGAATTTTTGAGCATTTTTCAAGTCATCTTGAGCTGAAGAAAGTATGGCAAATTTATATTTAGTGACATTCTCATCATCAGTATTTTCGGTACTTATTTCTTCAGGAGCTTCAGTCGATGTTTGAGATGCTTTTAAAGCACTGGAAGCATGGTATTCATATTCACTGGCACTGTTGTCATCGGTACTCCCAATATATATTTTTTCTTGAGATTTACTCAATCTTGGAGTTGTTTTTGGAGGACCAAGAAATAGTGCATCGTCAGTACTTATAACATCTTGAAGTTTGGTTAGTTTTGGAGCCGTTTGTAGGTCATCTTGAGATGAAGAATGCTTGGCAAACTCATATTTAGTGACATTCTCATCAACAACATTTTCGGTACTTTGATTCCTTTTTTGAGTACCATGACCAGAAGACAGTGCATATTCAATAGCATTGTTGTCGTTGGTACTTTCAATAGTTGGTTTTTCTTCGGATTTTTCCTGAGTTGTTTTTGGAGTATCAAGAGAAATTATGTTAAATTCTTGTTCAGTGACAATATATTTTTCAGCATTATCAGTACTAATTTCCTCTTGAGGCTCAGTGAATTTTTGAGCATTTTTCAAGTCATCTTGATCTGAAGAAAGTATGACAAATTTATATTTAGTGACCTTCTCATCATCAGTGTTTTCGGTACTTATTTTTTCAGGAGCTTCAGTCAATGTTTGAGATCCTTTTGAAGCACTTGAAGCATGGAATTCATAATCACTGGCACTGTTGTCGTCGGTACTCCAAATATATATTTTTTCTTGAGATTTACTCAATCTTGGAGTTGTTTCTGGAGCACCAAGAGAAAGTGCATCATCAATACTTATAACATCTTGAAGTTTGGTTAGTTTTGGAGCCGTTTGTAGGTCATCTTGAGATGAAGAATGCTTGGCAAACTCATATTTAGTGGGAGTCTCATCACCAACATTCTCGGTACTTTGATTTCTTTTTTGAGTACCATGAGCAGAATACAGTGCATATTCAATAATATTGTTATCGTCGGTACTTTTAATAGTTGTTATTTCTTCAGATTTTTCCAGAGTTGTTTCTGGAGTACCGAGAGAAACTATGCTAAATTCATGTTCAGTGACAATATATTTTTCAGCATTATCAGTACTACTTTCCTCTGGAGGCTTAGTTAATTTTTGAGCATTTTTCAAGTCATCTTGAGCTGTAGAAAGTATGGCAAATTTATATTTAGTGACATTCTCATCATCAGTGTTTTCGGTACTTATTTCTTCAGGAGCTTCAGTCAATGTTCGAGATCCTTTTGAAGCACTAGGAGCATGGAATTCATAATCACTGACACTGTTGTCGTCGGTACTCCCAATATATATTTTTTCTTGAGATTTACCCAATCTTGGGTTTGTTTTTGGAGCACCAAGAGAAAGTGCATCGTCAGTACTTATAACATCTTGAAGTTTGGTTAGTTTTGGAGCCGTTTGTAGGTCATCTTGAGCTGAATAATGCTTGGCAAATTCATATTTAGTAGCAGTCTGATCATCAATATTCTCGGTACTTTGATCTCCTTTTCGAGTACCATGACTAGAAGACAGTGCATATTCAATAGCTTTGTTGTCGTCGGTACTTTTAATAGTTGTTTTTTGTTCAGGTTTTTCCAGAGTTATTTTTGGAGTACTAAGAGAAACTATGTTAAATTCATGTTCAGTGACAATATCTTTTCCAGCATTATCAGTACCAGTTTCCTCTTGAGGCTTAGTGAATTTCTGAGTATTTTTCATGGCATCATTTACTGAAGAAAGTGTGAGGAATTCATAATCAGTGACATTACCATCATCAACCTTACTAGTAGCTATTTTTTCTTCAGGTTCAGTCAATTTTTCAGCATGTCCTGGAATACCATGTGCTAATATTTCAATTTCATCATCAGCCTCAATAGTACTAATTTTCGTTACAGATTTATTAAATTTTTTAGCAAATTTTGAAGTACCATGTGCAAGCATTTCAAATTCATAATGAATGACAATATCATCGTCAACATTACTAGCACTTTTTTTCTCTTCAGGCTTAACTATCTTTTCAGCGTTTTTGGTTGCATCATATGCTGAAGATAGCATGTCATTTCCATATTCAATCGCACCACTGTCATCAGCTCTTGCAATACTGATTTTTTCCTGAGAAGTATGTCTTTGAGTTGCTTTTGTGACACCAACAGAAAGTGTTTCGTATTTACTAGTTTTATCATTATCAGTGTCTAATTTTTGAGCTTCTGTTGAAAATCTGTCGGTTTCATATTCTTGAAGTTTATTAAACTGTTGAGTTGCTTTTGAAACACCATGAGGCGAAGAAAAAATATAATATTCGTTATCGGTAACATTAATGTTTTCAGCACTTTCAGTAAATGATATTTCTTGAGGTATTTCAACAGCTAATGAGAATGTGTCGTATTCAGTAACGATGTAATCATCAACATTGTCATTTTCTTGAGATTCAACTAATATTTCAGCTGTTTCTGAGATATCCAGAGTTGCGGCATTACTTTTTTGAGATATTGGTAGTTCTTCGACAGTTTTAGCATAAGAAATTGTATCGTATGTTGGTAAGTCAATGTCGTTGCTATATTCACTGTCGAAATTCATTACAGTGTCTATTAAATTGCAGGCAGCAATAGTTTCGTCAAGTTTGTCGATATCTTCAATAATTGTTTCATCAATATTGGTCAGTTCCATTGTTTCTATTTTGTTTTCATCAATGGTTAAACTGCTTTTATTTTCTTCGATAGTTTCAATTTTTTCGTTATCTGTGATTATAGTATAAGTTATGTCAAATAGTGTATCGTTTTCTCCATTAATTTCGTTTCCATCATCTAGTTTTTCATCGCTTGACTTCCTTGAAGATATTTCAAACTTATCAACTTCTTCATCGGTTGCATCCTTCGAGGAGGAGGCTAATAAATTTAAATCCACGGTACCATCGTTTCTTTCCAATTTTTCATAATTTTCCAGAGATTTAGAAATAATTTTGTTTATTTCTTCATTTAATCCATTTGTGCCCAAAACCAAGCCGGTAGTTACAATATTTTCGTCATATATTTCACTTCTTTCAACATCTCCATCCTTCCTTAGCTCTTCTACGGAAGTGGATACTAATACATTATCCAAATTCATAACATTATCACGTTTTTCCAATCCTGCATGATCCGTATCATCCAATTTATTCGAAGTAGCACTGCCATCGATTAAAGCTTCCTTATCCTCTTTTGCATCTTGATTTTTATCATTTTCATCACAAGTTTTAATCAAAACCTTGTTTAATTTTGGAGTTGTGGTCAAAGTATCACTATATAAATCTTTAACAACTCCATATTTCCCCGATTCTTCAAAGTGATCATCTGAAATATTTTCTACAACACCTTCAATATTATCTTTAACATCTTCATCGTGTATAGTTGATTTTAAGTCAAAATTTGAGATTGGAGATGTAATTGTTACTTGTGTCATTTCGAATGCGTTTATAAAATCATTTTCTTCGTTATCAGTCGTATCCATATCGTCACTTACAGCACCTTCATCTATAGTTGTACCAGAAAATACATTAAATTTATCGAAGCACTCCGTATCAATATCTTTATTACTTTCAACAGTTAAATTTTGGATTGTGTAGTCTAAATCTTTTGTTTCAACGTCATTATCTTTATTATTATCCCCTGTATCTTCATTTAAACGATCATTTCTTTTTAAGCCAGCTGATTCAGTAAATTTATCATTATTTCTAGTGTCTATATCTTCGTTATCATTAATTCTTGTTGCAGTTAAATGTGAGGCACTAATTGTTGTTTCGTCGTCGTTTTTGTTGTCAATAACGTCATTATCGTTACTTGTCTTATTAGTGGAGTGAGAAAATTTTTCAAAATAGTCATTTAACTGTTCATCAGTTATTGAATCAAGGTTATCAGTATCAAAATCTTTATCATTTTTTACTATTTTCACAATCAAATCGTCAGTTGTGGTTAAATTGTCAGTAGTAGAGTCGGAAAAAAATGTAGTTTTATAATTATCATCGTCATTTATTGTAGATTTGTCAATTTGTTCGTAATTGTCACTTGTACTGAATGTCATGAAATCCTTAGAGTTTTGATTTTGAATATTTACGTCATCGTTACCAAATGTGTCAGTTAAACTAGGAGATATATTTAAGTTAAAATTTTCATTGTGTTGCTCATCAAATAAAATATTTGCTTGAATTGTAGAACATGCGGATAGAACAGTCTTAGTATAATTATTAGTCTTACCTTTATTGTCATCGTTAACTGCTTTTTCAGTAGTGCCGGAAAACGCAAAAACGTCCAAGTGTTCCTTAGTTAAACTTTCGTTGCTGGTTTTTTCTTCGCCGCTAATAACAGAAACAATAAATTCTTCATCATTTTTATCAATTGTTGCCTCGATATTGTCAAGTGTTTTATTATCCTCTTCACTTTTATTATTATCTCCTTCAGACAAACTAAACGTAACTGCAGTTTTTTTAGATTTTTTATTTGCTTTCGTTAAATTAGATTTAACCAAACAAGAACTGATTTCTTCATTCTCATTGACTGCATCGTCAACTTCATCTTTATTAATTTTAAAATGTTCAGCTTGGCTCAGTTTGAATTCATTTCCAAACGGTAAATCGTTCTCCCTATTAATTGCTTCGATATCTCTTTTATTTAATTTAATTACGGCAACTTCATCGGTGAATGTTTCTTTTTCTACTGCATCAGCATCGTCAAAACAAACTTTCTTTTTTCTAGTATCATTATTAATTTTATATAAATTTTTCTCGGCATTCGCCTTGGATAATGTTGAATTAACGTTAGTTTCTTTGGTGATAAGATCGTTATTATCGACATCGCTGGAGTTTACGGACTCGGCACTGACATCGGATAAACCGGGACTTGAAAAGTAGTATTCAATTTCCGACTTCTTAGTATCCTTATCACTCGATTTGCTATCACAGACGTCATCTTTTTCTTCTTCTAATTGTTTTACGTTTGTTAAAACTACGGTGCAATCTAATTCAGTATCGGTATCGTTGTCCGACGTATCTGTATCGCTACTGGAACTACACGAATTCGACGAGGAAGATAAATTTTTGTTAACGACGAAAATACGCGAAAATCTTTTTGATTTTTGGTCGGCGACGGTACCAGTATCATCACTATCCGTATCGTCTGATCCCGACGATGTCATATCGTCCTCTCTCACCGAACTATGCGACAAACGTCCATCATTTTCGTCGTTATCACTAGAAACGTTACTGCTAGGTAAAGCGTCATCACTGTGACGCTCGGTACCGCTGACGTTGTACATACGACGCACTCGCGGTCCGGAATTATCACTATCATCACTAGAAGAATCGCTCGAGGACGCGTACCGATTTTCACACTCCAAGTACCCAGTAATTTCTTCTTCCGCTCCAACGACCGGTGGAACGATATCCGATTCTTTGTGTGTTTCAAGCGCGGAGGTATCACGGTCGGTTGTTGCGGGCATAGTGGTATCGGTGGTACCACCGTTTGCGTTGAGTGTCGGCCAGATAAGGGCGGCCTGACTCAAGTATGGCCACAGGTTGCGCGGCAGTACGCGAAACCGCTGTTCACCGAATACCATCAGTGGTGGTTCGTGTGGGGGCCATAACGTGGGTACGGGGAATGGGATGGGTACTGGTACTGGAATGGGGATGAATTGTGTGGGTGCACCGCATGCGTGACAACAGGGTTTCGTGGAAACGTCTTCCGAATGGACACATCGCAGCGCAGATGTATCTTCCAGCATTTTTTCACTTCGTAGTTGGGTTGTGGAGTCGAACGGTGAATCTTCCGGTATAATTCGTGGCTGGAAAATACTGTCGGACGAGGCAGGCGAACCACTATCTTGTCTAACATTGTCTTCATCGGTGCCGGTGTCAGATTCGCGCATACGTCTGGAAAAATAGTAGAGATTTCTTCTAGTAAAAAAATATTTTTAAATGCATTAAATAAATATTTACAATTGGTTCGTTTGACGGATCGCAGAAAATACAAAGAAAGCTTTTGAAAAGTAATTTATTTTTTGGTTCCAATTTGCGAAACGTTAGATAAAACCAAAATAGAATAATTTGTTACTGATGACATGCTGTGTTTGAATTGAGAAATTAAAATTATCTGCAGATCAATTGACCGTTCTTTGGTTTTACCTATTAGATATTAACACACCAATTAAAGATTAGAGACACGTTGTTGAATATACAGAGTATGTTTAAGTGCAAAAAAATCAAGCACTATATAGTAAGCGACAAAAAAAAAGAAAAAATTACCTTTGTCTGATCAAAAACTGAAAATAAAAGTAAATAATATTTTCAACAGGTGGCTGTTTGAATAAAACCACCTGCATCGACCTAAATTCGGTGATTATGATACACTATAAAACAGCATTTAGGACGTTATCCAAATTAAAAAGTACAATGTATATAATTTGCAGGTATTTAACTTTTATCGACTTAATAATTCATGGTAATTTGTTAAACAAATAATATTTAATGATCTAACATAAATTTTAGGTTAATTTCTATCGAACAAGCCTATCTCTTCAACATGTGGGTAAAGTATATTTCACAATATTCCATTGACTCGGTATCTGGTCTTAAGGATTTAATTTTATAAATACCTCATTGTACAGTGGACAGTAACAAATCCGTAATCGGTAAAATTGAAATACTAAAACTAAATATTTTACCAGACAAATATTTCAGTTGTAAAATAATCATACTATTAGGCATTATCTGAGCTGTTGTTATCTTATTAACGATTACCTTCTGTGGGTTTTTATCTTGAATCAATCATGTTGGTGTAAAGTTTAAACGAAATACCTTGGAATGGAGTATATATTAATGCATATTTAGAATATTACCAAACAAAGTTGTTGAGGTTTCTTTATTGATTATAGCCTGTTGGAGGATAGAAAATATTTTATCTAGCATAGCCTTGATAGGACTTTTCATCAGTGGCGTAGCGTGTACTTTCACCGAATGGAAATTCTCGTCCTCCCCCTTATTTTAATTATTAATACCTAACTTACCACTTCTTTGGATTTATGGGCAAAAATGGCGTAAGGATTCCACAGAAAGTTAAGTAACATTTTATAGTATACGATTGGTTTTTTTTGTTGTCTTTTAATAAATATTTACTAGTTTAAAAAGGCGTAATATACACAAGAATAGAATGGCATAATTGTCAAACATTCTCGATAAAAGCCAGTTGGCAACGAACTGAACAAGTCAGTTTGGCGTAATCGAATTCATTCCCGGGTCCAAGTCTTAGCAGGATTCAGCAGGCCGCTGAATTTTATGCTGGCGGCAAGGTCGCTTGTGCCGCCGGCATAGACAAGTTTTTGTGAGGCCCCGCCTTCACATTAGAGAATTTTGTTCCCTTTGAAAAAACTTCTCCAAAAGGGACATTTCCCAATATAGACGACACAAATTGGATTTCTTAGTAACTAATCCTTTGTTTAATAGAAAAACTTTTCTTATTTAAATAGATAAACGCAAATTTAAACTTAAATTATACCTACAAATTATATTTCTGTCTAAAATATTAAAAAATATATTTAGAAAACAAACCTTCTATAAACCAACGGCGATCCAATGGGACTATCCGCCACACCTCTCCTATAAACTCTGGGAGATCCAAACGGAGAACTCCAATTAATAACAGGAGCTGGACGAGTTCCGGGTTCAAAATAATCCCAATCGCATTCGTCTATTGGAAAACTTGACGCCGTAGACGAACTATCATTATCGTCTTCTTCTCTCGAGGAAGTTTCTTCTTTAGAAGATCCATCTGAGTTCATGAACACCAACTTGTAGTCGTCACCTTCTGGTAGCAGTATGTCCCAAAGATCGGAATCCGGACCTCGGCGCCAACCTGGGACCAGACCAGTGAGGCGGTCAGAGGACAAATGGTTGGATATTTTGGGTTTGAGGAAAATTATGGTTGTGCCCGCCACCGTTAGGGTTAGTGCTAGTACGGGATTTCTATAGATTTCTACATTCGCTGTTAATACAAGTTAAAAAAAATTGTCTGTTAGTAGGTTAATATGTATAGGGTGTCCCAAATTGGATGGATCGAAAATTAGAAGAGATAGAAAAAAATTGGATATCAAAGATTATATTTTTGTTAAAAAAACCATGGAACAACCAAATATTTAGCAAGTTGTTCTATTTTCGAGATATAGGGCGATTTTACAAAATTGATTCATACTATTATCTCGGATATCTTCTTTATCTTACTAGATGTGAAAAAAAGTGGTAGGAAACTATTAAAATGATAATCGAAGGAGAGTTCAGTGCCGTAGGCAATTTATTTTTAGGGGTGCAGGTTAGTGGATTTGACGCAAATTTAGGTATTTTTAAATGGGACACCCTTTACATTAAGGATTCTCCAGTATGATAAAATGATAAGTGAGATACAAATTTTGAAAAACGGCTTATATCTCGGAAATAAAACATCTTTTTGAAGATATGGTTAGACTATGGTTTGTTTAACAAAAAAATAGCTACTCTTTTGCTATATCCTCTAATAATCGATTTGGGACACCCTATACGATATGTAAATAAATATTTAAGATTAAAATAATTATAAATATCTGGAAAATCTGTTACAAGAACAGCATCTCATTCGCTGCTGGAAAATGAATATAAAAATGGTTTATATTTAAATCTATATACAAGATGGCGCAAACTTCTGACATCGGGGGATTTCACCGTTGTGGTGAGACCAGTGGCGGATTAACGTAGGGGCTAGCCGAGACTTAAGCCCCGTGATACAGAAAAAATTTTATTTGAGGTTTTTCTCGCCCTTAAGTGGGCCCCCGCTCGACCTAGTCCTGCGCCCCAAAGGAGTCATATCCTCCACTGGTGAGATATAATTTTTAAATTTTATGGAAAATATAATGGTACTTAAGTGGTATTTAAAATTAAATTACCTGTGTATAATTGAAAAATATTTGTCGATTTTCGACACAAAACAGCTTTATGCGGCCTGTTTAAAACGAAAGGTCGATTCATTTTTCAATACTTTTTCCAAAAAAAGAAATATCACATTTTGTTTCGGTTTTAAGCAGTTTGGTAATAATAATATTCCAAGTGTCGACCAAACATTCACTACCAACTGCCGAAAATTAAACATTAAAATTCTACAAACCGTTATTTCACACAAAATGTCGATTACTAAGTCTATAGAACAGATCAAAACAGGATCGTCTAAATGTAGCTCTGCACCAACGTTGCCAAGTGTAGTCCTAAACTAAAACGTTTGTGTTTTGGAAAGTAAAAATATTTTAATAATGATATTTATCACAGTTGATTAAAAAGCAATGTGTTAAGAAATCAATATTTGTCATTTTTAAAATTATGTTTAGCAAAACGTACTGAAAATTGTTCGAGTTTACAATACAGAATTATCATACAAAAAGGAAAACTCACGAATGCATAGATACATTTTCCCTAATCGAAAAATTGAATTGTGTAATTGACAGATTATTATAATAATTTTCAATAATAACCTAACCAAAACCACCCTACCTTACCCCCTACCCTAATCCGAATCGAAAAATTGAATTGTGTAATTGACAGATTATTATAATAATTTTCAATAATAACCTAACCAAAACCACCCTACCTTACCCCCTACCCTAATCCGAATCGAAAAATTCTTCGTATTTTTAGTCAATTTTTGAAAAAAACAATAAGAAAATAAAAATAAAAATATCTTGACTCAGACACGACTCGAACCTGGTACCTCTGTGTTAGGAGCCCAGCACACTTACGCTGGGCTAATCTCTGCACACATTAATGATATCGTATAGAAGGTTAAAAGCTTTAGAACCGTCGCATGAAAGCCGAGCGCCACCGGAGATACTCGATGGCGCCCTTTCAGTTTAGGACTACACAGGGCAACGTTGGTGCAGAGCTACATTTAGACGCTCCTATCAAAACCAAGAACTAACCTAAGATTCTGAAACTACATCGGCCTCCACCGTCCATCTTATACAACCCACTGGTACCAAACTCAGCGAGGGCGCCCATTATGGGCATATGCATATATCTACTACACCTCCACGGTACCTACCGTCGTACCATGTTCTCAAGTACAAATATTTTGTCACCGACTTCGAAAGAAATCGTGTTTGATCAGAATCAGTATAGGACTGAGGTATGCTATAATTCAAAAATAGTAAAAGCTGTTTTGAGCGTTAATTTAAAAATATTAACAAGAGCTTTTTTATTGGGAATCTCTTCTTCTTTGAGAAGAATTTTTCAGATTCAATAGTTTTTTATTATTAAAAAAAACGAAGTCCTGTTTTATCATCTTAATTTGTTAATAACTTTTACAATGTTTCATCTATTAATAAAAAAATTTAATACATTTTTCTAGGCGTCATTCCGAATCTGATGAATTATCATCCATATTTTTAGGTACAGCTCTATTAAATTTATATGGTTCAAATGGCTACTCCGATGCTGGACTACGTTGGGCGCACGATTTCTTTAAGTTAATCTTATATCATATTATTTATGGTCTTTTGTTTAGACATTGTTTGCATAATTTATATAATTGGATTTAAGATTAGATATTTCAATAACCTATTAAAAAATAGGAATAATAAGTTCAATGAATATGAATTTTAAAAATGCTGTGTCAACAACTTTTTGCAAAAATACGTTTGTTATAATTGGATTTTTTTTAAATAAAATTAATTTCATTTCATGGTAAAAGAAAATTGTTATAAATAAATTAACCCCATCGTAATAATTTTTTCATACGCCTATGATAAAAGAAATTACCCGTCATAAAAGTTTTATCGTGTGTCCATAGTAAATGAGAATTTTTATAATTAAATAATTAGCCCCCTCGTAAAAATTTTATCGTACGCCTATTATAGAAGAAAATTTTCACAAAAAAAATTAATCCCTATAAAAGTTTTATCGTACGACCATGATAAATGAGAATTCTTATAAATAAATTACCCCTTGGAAATATGTTATCGTGCGTCTATGACAAAAGAAAATTTTCACAAAAAAAATTAACCCCTATAAAAGTTTTATAGTGCGACCATGGTAAATGAGAGTTCTTATAAATAAATTATCCCCTTAGAAATATGTTATCGTGCGTCTATGGTGAAAGAAAATTTTCACAAAAAAATTAACCCATATAAAAGTTTTATCGTGCGACCATGGTAAATGAAAATTCTTATAAATAGATTGTCCCCTTGGAAATATTTTATCGTGCGTCTATGGCGAAAGAAAATTTTCACAAAAAAATTAACCCCCATAAAAGTTTTATCGTGCGGCCATGGTAAATGAGAATTCTTATACATAGATTATCCCCTTGGAACTATGTTATTGTGCGTCTATGATGAAAGAAAATTTTCCCAAAAAAAATAACCCCCATACAAGTTATATCGTGCGGCCATGGTAAATGAGAATTCTTATAAATAGATTATCCCCATGGAAATATTTTATCGTGCGTCTATGCCCATTTTTTTCCTTACCAATAATCTCTCAAAGGGGCTAAACATGTTTTCATTCGAAAAAAAAACATAAGGAACTCTCCAAATAATTATTTTCAGTGTTTATTAGTATAACAACTGACCTACATAAACAACACGAAATTCCTTTTTATTTTTCAAAATTGACCGAAATGCAAATAGAACTCAAAATTAACGCTGCCAAAAACGACACCAGATTTTTTTACGTAAACGTGTTTGAAATAGTAAACATAAGCTTTAATTTCCTCTATGCAATATTTACCTTTAGTTTTATTTTCCAATATTTCACCGTACAATAAATACCGAATAAATTTAGCAACCTATTTCTGAAATCAAATTTAGCCTTGCCAAAATCGGTGACACTATAATGCAGGTGAATAAAAGAATTATTTGTAACACAGCTGCAAATTTGCACGTCCTTGAATTAAATAAATAAAACATAATTCAAAACTTAGTTTCAATTTCCCCCGTATTTATTCATCGTGATATAGATGGTGCCATCTTTTATAAAAATCTTAAAATAACAACATTGCGAGACATAAGAATACTGTAACACAACCTACGTTAATTCCAATTTAAACCAGTAGGTTGCGTGGATATGATACTTTCACGAACAGGTCAGTGCCGGCACAAAATGCTCTCAAAAGTATTTAAATTATATTATCGGGGTCGAAGAATCTCAAGGCAGTAGTCAGAGTTTTTTATGCATTTTTATTATCGATAATAATTTTATTGGCCATATACTCTAATGGAATGTCATCGTCGTCTCGATGCAATAAACTGAACAAGCCAGTGTGATGCCTTTTGGCATAAATATTAAGTTATTAATTATTTAAATTGTACAACACCAATTTCGGAAGCTAAAGCAAACCTTGTCGCTTTTATATCAACTTCTATTCATTTAAATTCAATAAAATTTATCAATAACATTGTTCTGGTCCAGTTGATTTTTATTTTTCGAATTTTAGTGGTCAAATATCGAACCCTCTTCGACAGTATCCAGTTTTATTTTAACACTATTATACCGGTGCTATATTTATTATTAGTTCCTAACTCCCAACAGGTATTGTTCGAAATTGTAACAGATCTTTACATAATGGAAACAAAACACAAGTTTCAATCGATATTGCAAATCGGCTGGTTGAATATTCTGGGAGAATTGAAAGCGTTAAAACAATTTGTGTGCAAAGGATATATTTTCTTGACGATGCAATGTGTTTTGAAAAAGTTTTAAATTTGGTGCTTATTGTATTAATATTAGGGTAGTTTAATTTTGCAAATTTTTCACTAGTTTTTTTTTATTTTAATTTTTACAAAAAAATTCTTTGAAAATCAAACAATGATTTTCGAAAATACGCATATTTAAGAGCCGAAAAATTCTCCAAATACAATAAATTTTATACTAAATCGGTTGACCTTGACTAGAATATAACGCGGTGGATGGTTATACAGTTATCGTCAAAAGTATGGAAGAGTGTTCCAAACTTTTTAATGGACATTATCATAATCTACGGGGTCGAATTAGTGGGTTTCCATATATAAAAGTACACGAGATCCCTTTTTGCGGAATTCAAATATTTTAAGGGGATAAAATGGGGTTATGTAATAGTCCTATTACGTCAAAAAATCATAAAGACTGTAATAATTGGAATTTGGATCTGAAATTTTAGACACACATTCAAAAAGGGTTGCTTAATATGGAGAAAATTCAAGAACATTATATATACGATATTTTTTATACGAGGTTAGGCGGAAGTAAAAATTAAGCATATTTAAGATCCAAAAAATCTTCTTTTCATAGTAAATCTTATGCTGAATCGTTTGACGTTGACTAGAATATAACGCGGTGGATGATTATACAGTTATCGTCAAAAGTATGGAAGGGTGTCATAAAGCATGCGTATAAACTTAAATTTTCAACATAAAAGTCTTGTAAATGCCGAAAAACTGTGAATATTGAACTCAAATTTGAGCAGAGTACTCTAATAAGACCAATCTACTGGAAACTTTTTTTAACAAGATTATAAATTAAACGGTTTTCATTTTATAGCCATTTTTGTTTAAAATTTTAAACAAGTTTATAAAGAAATTTTTATTAAAATATTACTTTTTTAGTAACGTTAGTACCATGCAAAATTCAAACACACACAAAAAGGACCAACACCTGCAGTTAAATTCAAACCTCACAAAAGCACACATAATATATTATCATAAATTTCATGCGAACAAAAAACATACATCAAAATTTAAACATGCAAAAAGCTCACCGTTTTCCGCCGTCGTTGAGCAGTTGGAAGTGGAGCCGGAAATATTTCTCGCATTATTCTGTCTACGTCTACGAACCATCATTTTTCGAAAAACTGTGCCGCTGAAAGGCTCAATTTCACAAAGTTCTATAGGATTGTTTTCCTCTCGTGAATCATGTGCCTGGAAATAATAAAGAAGGAGGTAGAAGTGCGGAATTTAGTTCCTGGTAAATATAAAACATGACCGGACGTACGTTAAAAGTTCTTTAAAAAAATAGTAAAATGAAAAAATAGTGAATAAAAAAGTTTTAAAATGAAAAAATTGTAAAATAGAAAAATTGTAAATAAAAAAAATTTAAAATAAAAAAATTGTAAATAGAAAAAATGTAAAATTAAGAAATTGTAAACTAGAAAAACTGTAAAATAAAAAATTATATAATAAAATTTATTGTAAAATAAGAAAATTATAAAATATATATATAAAATTATAAAAATTGTGGATAAAAAAACTGTAAAATGAAATAATTCTAAATAAAAAAATTGTGAATAAAAAAATGGTAAAATGAAAAAATTGTGAATAAAAAAGTGGTAAAATAAAAAAATTGTAAAATAGAAAAATTGTAAAATAGAAAAAATGTAAAATTAAGAAATTGTAAACTAGAAAAACTGTAAAATAAAAAATTATATAATAAAATTGTAAAATAAGAAAATTATAAAATATATATATAAAATTATAAAAATTGTGGATAAAAAAACTGTAAAATGAAATAATTCTAAATAAAAAAGTTGTAAAATAAAAAAATTGTAAATAAAAAAAATAAGAAAATTGTAAATAAAGAAATTTTAAAATGAAAAAAACTGTAAATAAAAAGATTGTAGATAAAAGAATTTTAAAATGAAAAAATTTTAAAGAAGGAAATTGTAAAATAAAAAAATTGTAAAATAAAAAAAATAGTCCTAAGAAAATGTTTCTAATAAAAAAAACTACTCACGTCGCCGTGAGCGGCTTCTTCGGAATTATCAGAATTATCCTCGTGGTGGGCTGGATATCTGCTCGGCAAATGATTCTGAACTCGTCCTTCGATCAGCGATTGAGTCCTTAAAACGGGAGTCGGTCGGGACATTCTCGCATAGGGAACGTGACTTTCAAAGCTTACTCGCTTTTCCATATTACTTCGATCAAATTTTCGAGCTGTTTCGGGTGTTAGAATACCTAAAATTGAAAAAAAAAATTCGAATTAAAATTATCTCATTTCAGTGGCAATGTTTAAAATGGAGCCAATTGCAAATAGAAATTTTTTAAAAACATTAACCCCTTTTAAGTTATTATACTGCAATTTATTCCCATCACAAACAATTACCTTTTGACTTAGGACTTCCATCCTCCTTGGAACTACCATCTTCACTACTGCCTTCGTTACTACGTCTCATCGGCGATCTTCTTCTCTCAATATCTGGCTTACCGTCAGGAAGTTTAATCAAAGGATTCATCCTTGAAGATCTCTCCATTTCAGGAGTAACTGGCGAAGTACCCCTAAATTGACTTGAAGATCCTTGGTCATCGTAAATGTCCTCAGATTGGGTTCTCCTAGGTGATCTTCGCCTATACGTTGGCGATGGGTTTTCTTGAGAGGAATTTTCTTGATTCTTAAGATTGGCTTGATATAAGACCAAGGATGGGTAGTTGTTGATGTCCTGTTTGCGTGGGAGGCTGTTGTAGGGTCGAAGTTCAGGGGAACCACGCATCGCACTCCATCTTGGCGTGGGATCTAGTAACAAAAGAAATGTGTTAATGTTTATTGGACAGTGAAACTGAAGACGATGAAGTGTCAGGCTTAAAAATGCTGGATAGGAATCATATTCCTTGCACTGATGTAGATGCAACAACACCGAAGACCCCTTCTGATTAGATATAAAAGTGGGTAATGACACCCAGTTTAAATCAAAGCTCATCAAGCATAATAGTAGTTGTTTATTTGTTGTTAAGCGGTCATTGTTCTGACAATGTTTTTCCGCAAATCGCTAGGAAATTTTGACTAAATAAAAAGTCAAAATTTCCTTACTGTAAGGAAATGATATTTGTATATTTGCATAATTGTACTTTTCTCTTGATTTCTTTGGCACTAGTTCTAATGAAGCAATATTCACTGCCTCAGCCAGCCCTGGAAGAGTCCCAGAAATGGAAAATTCAACCTCAATACGTTTCCATAGTAATCCAAGTAATTTTATTACGAATTTCAAAGCACCATTTATTAGTGAGTGAAATTATTTTTTCAAAATTAATTAATATCTGTCGAATTTTAAGCGATTTGCGGAAAAATAGTATGTTTACCACATTCCTTGACTCTGTGTTGCTAAGTAGTTCAGGAATATTAACTCAGTCCGGAGTCAAAAATAGTATTTAATATTTGAAATTAAAATGGATTTAATTGGAAAACTGTGAAACATATCGAGCTTTTTACATATATATGTTTAAATGCATGTAGAATATATGAAGAATTTTGCTTCTTTTGAGCATAGGATTTGCCTTGGGGGAATATTTTTATTCGTACTTGAGTTCATTTTTGTTTGTTCATTGAAGGCAAAGTAATTAAAATAATATCCTTTGATGATGTTTGATATTAATTATAGTGTTTTATTTATTATATATATATTATTTATTTGTTAACAAGTCTGCTAAATAGTTAAGGTTTATGTAATATCAATCGCAAACTCTTAATATTTATAAAACCATGATTTTCTTATAAACTCTGTACCAAATATATTGTTTTCGTTCGAAAATTCAAAAATTCATTTATTTAGTACCAAACAATATTGGCTGTCCTAGAAATATCCCATGGTTGAAATATTGATATTTGTTTAAAGTAGAACACAAAGAAACTAGTACGGAGTGTTATTTAGCAGAAACTAACCACAAAAAGAATAAGGAAACACAAACGTTTTTGACTAATTGAACTTTTTCATTACTCCACATTTGCTGATCAATACCTCTACTCAAATACCAAGAGACACCATCAAATTAATGGAATTAAGTACTCGGAAGGAAAACAGTGTCGTAACGCTTTTTGTTTTCACTTGGAAACTCAGTAACTTTTCAATTCCCATTTGTGAAATATACAGTGTGAAAGAAACCCACTTATGGAATACAAGTACAAGTTCAAAAGGGAGTCCAAAAATACGACCGCAAAATTCACTTATGCTTTATGCATTGTGACAAATTAAATAGCAACGGTTGTGCAAATGCTACTACGAAAAACCACAGAACTATCTGTAATCGATGAAGATCTTTGATAATATTTTTGTTATCTTTTGAATTGGATTCAAAATTTGACGTGCTTCGTCCTTTTTTATAATTATATAAAAATAAGGCTACAAATAACTTCATGGTCTCCACACTATTCAGAACGAAATAAGGGTGACAAACCTCTCTCAAGAATAATGTGGGATAACGCAAAATAAAGCATTATCCAGGGGGTAAGTTGAGATACATGACTCCCTATTGTGAAGTTTTCCTTCCCTTTTTGCACAAACAAAACCTTTCGTGTAGTTGACGTATAAAAGCGCGAGGAAATTTTCCCAGCTCTTAATGATATTACTATATTAATAAGGTCCTTTCAACGTTATAAGCAAAAAGATGAACACGGAAAAATATTTCTTAATATTATGGAAACAATATATTTTAGTCCAGTTAAAATGCAACTGTCAACGATTATCCTTATTTCTGTATGTCTGGTCTATATATTAGAGAAATTTTTCCTTCTCCCTTTCATTCATTTGTAATTCCGGTCTATTCTTTTTCAGTGGATGCCATTTATTCCCAAAGTAGTTGTTACCGTGTTCTGTTTTACTCCATTTAAGCTTTTATACAAGACAGATCACTTTCTCCACCTTAAATTAGGATTCTGGGTTTTTGGAGCAAGATAATAAATGAGCTATATATATTTTTAGTTTATTCACTATTATTTACACACTGCCAGATATCTAAAAAGACAGCCAATTGCAGATCAATTGTGTATAAGTATATAGAGTCTTGATCCGTTCTTATCAATATCTAGCGTTTTCACTATACCACAACAAGCTTCTGGACCAGTAGGTACTCCTTATCAGGAAATGACTCTGCCTCCTCGTTAGTCTTTTGAACTAGGCTATTTGTATATTCATTACACTCTTGACTTTCCAGACAGTGTCATATTGTTACTACTGCTTATGTTATAATTAGACAACCTCTAGTCTGATGACATTCCCTCCCTTAGTGCACCCCTTTGGTTTAAATTTAAAAATAAAATTCAGTGATATACCATAAAGGATTTTTTTGAAGCTCGTTCTTAAGGTTTGAAAAAAAAACAGAACGAATTAATAATTTAAGAAGAAATACCGTTGAAGCTTTCATTGTGTAACATCCAATAAAAAAAAAACTCAATGGGAGGGTTGACACTTTAAGGATTACAAAGATCGACAATATACATAAAGCTTGGTAAGTTTATCTGAAGCTACGCGGCATCGGTAAGGGACGAGAAAACAAGGCGGATATCTGTCAAAAACGTACCAATGACGTACGGTACCTATTTTTATGAAAGTATTAAAAATTATAATTATTATTATATAATAATTATATATAGAAACTGATTTTTGCTTTGCTTTAAAGGTAAGTTATTTTTCAAAACACGGTATTTGTTAAAAACAAAATAATGTTAAAAATCGTACTTGAATTCAATATGGATACGAAATAGTTCAAAATCTGACACTGACAACACCAACGCCACTGGATAATCAATAACAGTCAATTGATGAAGTGAGAGGGAAGAACACACGCACGCGCTTGTCAATAGGAAGTCAGCTGGTTGCTAAGGGACGAATGCCTTTCGATAAATTTCACCAATTGAGTTAGTTCGGAGGGCGTGAAAATTATGGTTTTCGCACAACGCTGCCAGAGCTTGAAGAAGCCCATCGCAAATTTGGAAAAATCCAAGGAAACAAGTAACAATAAGAAGTCCATTTTCTAATTATTATCACTACATACTTAGCACTTTATCTTTTTCATAGTTAAAAGTGGCAATATCGAATGTTTTCGACTGCATTCCTTTCACGGCTTCAGATATACTTGACAAACTATATCTAAAAATACTGGAGGTGTTTCTAAATATAACAGTTTTAGTCCTTAGATATGAAGGATCGATTTTATATAATGAAAATAACGAATTAAATAAACTTACTCGAAATAGTCCAAGATCTTCTTATAGTCCTTTTTATGATATCGGCTGTGGGTAAACAGACTCGATTTTCACGCCGTTTGTTTGGCCTCTTCACGAATTCATTCATCCATTCTCCGCTTGCAGCTTGAATCTCCCTGAAATTAAATAAATGAACGTTAACAAAAATATGAGAAACCATTTCATTTATTTTGTGTAGAAGTCTGGAAATTAAGGTACAGTTCAAATCATTTTTTCATTAAAACAGTTTACTTGTACAATAAACTTAGATTTAGAGCTGACGTACACAATCTAAACCTGAGACAAGTTGGTCGCTTAACGATCCCTAAACATTCAACTACCTTTATTTGAGGGCTGCTTTTCATTTAATGTAGTTAGGACTTGGAACTGGATACCCGATTATTTAAAAGTACTCACATTGAATGGATTTAAACGTGAAATTAAATGTAACTTGCTTAATGGTAGCTTAAAAGTGTAATGGAAGATGGATACCTATAGTATCTATATTAATTTTATTTTCTCTGGTCGTTTCGTTATTTTTAATATCGAAACAATTATCGGTTTCGGATTTTTGAATATTTTTTGTTGGGGTGGAGTTGCTTGGAGACTTTTGGTTTGGTTTCGTTTGAAATAGTATTATTGTTTTTTGTCATAAAACCTGTAATTTCTGTTTTTTTTTAATATTTTTTTATTTGTATGCACTGTATGTTTGGCCAATAAAAGCATTTATTATTATTATTTTCTGTACTAATTATCTTTGATAGGAAAAGCTTCATGTGGTGTAGGTATTTCATTAAATAATGTGCATATCTTTTGTTGAGTCCGCAACCTATCGCCAACATGCTTTATTGATCCAGTACTGTCATCTATTTTCAGTTGCCATCAAACGTTTCACTCACAGAGACATTAATCATCATCTACCACACTGGTGTTTTCTGCAGTAGTCTTATTCAAATAACTCAGCAAAAGATGGAATTTGGCTTAAATTCCACTTCAAATTAAATTAAAGCGTTTCGTGTATGTATTTGCTTCGTGAAAGTTCAATTATATAGCTGACAACATCTACATGACTCAAGCATTAGTAGTAATTTATGTTTCATCAATCACCGGTCAGTGGGAAATGTGAGATTTAATCGATCTTAAAGCTCGACTCAACTCAATTTTCTCGTTCTCAAGATTTAGGGTCGTTCATCACGTGTGAAAAAAATAAAGAAATGTCTTTCTTTCCTTGATTAGACACTTTTCTACAAAGTATACAAACTAGATACATTTAGTTTCTTATTTAGTAAAGTATTTGCAGGATTTGCACAATCGTTTCATTAAACTAAATATTTTCTTGTTTTTTTTTTCATTAGATTCAAAAGCTTATTTTGTGATGGATAGATCTATATACTGGGTGCTTCATTGGAAAAGGAAAATACCTAAACAGTGAGTAGAGATCACCGAGGTGTTTCTAAACATATTGGGTCCTACGACCGCAATATAGAGTTTTCTCAATTTTGCTCGTTTCTTTGTAAGGTCATATCGAATCACCCCGAATATCTTTTTAATATTGAGTACACATGTTTTATAAATAGAACAAAAACTACATTTTTTCTATCATCTCTCGTCAATTATCCTCTTACAGTGGTCACTCTTGATGCATGACTTGCTTGGTGCAATCGTTTGCAGACGATCTTGTCATCAGAGCAATGACCAAGTCAGAAAGAGTAGCAACAATACCCTCTTTAGGATGATGGACTATGTTTAAAGTTGGTGCAAAGGTTTCAGAAGTCTGTTAACACTAGCAAAACTAGTTTCCTTCAATAAGAAAAGGAAATTGGAGGTCCTTGCACCACAACAGGATGTTTATTATGTAGTTCACAACGAACGCCCCAAACAACGCTCTCAGGTATTCAGACACATGCTTATATGGTGAAATTGGTATCATACCGTCAGCAGCCATGGAAATCCTTCTGGGACATACCTTTCTGGAAAGGTAGGCTAGATGGACAACATATAGAATTGCGCATATTTCCCAATGCGCAAAATAGGATTATACAGAGGGGAGAAAATTGCTTAAAGTCACAGTATTCTGGAAAAACCTCTGACATATTGCCTCCCACAGTAATCTACGACCTGCCTTATTCCATCCTAATTCCAAATAGGTCTTTCAAGGAGGAACTAGAGCAAAAAACGTTTGGTACACAGACGGCACAAATATACCCTTTACTGGTCTGTTGGTGGTCTCTAGAAACAGTTTCGTTTCAGTCCTAGAACTCTTTTATTAAACGAGTTGTTTTACAATAATAGGCATGATGACACTCACTAAGAATCACTAAAATATTGATTTTATATAATTATATATGATGCAGAGATTCTAAAAAAATTACTTATTTTTATTTTACATGTGTGATGACCAATATTTTAGTAAAAATATAAGCACAAATTGTAACAATCCGCCATCTTAGCTCAAAGGCAAACAGCACGTGAACTCTGTAACAGAATAGAAAGGAAATTTCTTTCTATGCTAGGAACACAAAACAGTCTAACCCACAAAACAGAATAAAGGTTGGACTGTTATGTGGGTTAGACTGTTTTGTGTTACTAGCATAGAAAGAAATTTCCTTTCTACTCTGTTACAGAGTTCACGTTCAGAAGAGAGTGACGTCGTACTTTCGCTAATTTGACTTTGATATTGTGTCTTTCGTCCGAACCATAGATAAGTCCGAACGATCTATGGTCCGAACATCCGTTCTGTTATGAATTTCCTTTGTTTGTGTGGTTCTAGCCTGCAAGCTGTCAAATGTTTGAAGTTTGACGATTTTACCAATGACATAAAACATCTTTTTTATGTTCTAAGAATGACACAGATCACCTATAAATGGTATTTACGAATTGATGATGTCACAGACAGACGCCATTACTATTCTTGCGTTTTGGCGCAGAATTTAAAATGCATTTTTAAAAGGTAAATTTCTCCTTTAAAAACTTTTTTTCTCAGAGAAATAACATTTATTGTAGATAAAGTATATATGTGAAAACATCGTGGAGCAGTTTTTCAAAATCAGTCATCATGCCTATTGTTTTGATAAAATTTAACATTTTTACGAACAATTTTAATAGGACATAGACCTCACAATATTTCACAATATTGTTTTTATATTTTCAATGACGTATGTATTTTGAGAATTCTTCCAGTTCCGATAACGAACGTGTAGAAATCAATACGAAAATACTAAATATTTCTTAAAGTAACAATACGTAAGATGATGTACATGTCTCTCATTACATTAGGATTAGGTGAACAGTGGCGTATTCTAACGGTCGATGTATTTTTTTAATATTCTATATTATATATTAAGGGTATTTGATAAACAGTTATTTTTGGTAAAAGTTTGTACATCTTATGAAACTATAGTTTGGCAAGTTTATCTGGAGCTTCTTGGCATCGGTAAGGGGCGAGGAAACATGGCAAATATCTGTCAAAAACGTACCAATGGCGTACGGTACCTATTTTTATAAAATTATTAAAAATAATTATTATTATTATATAATAATTATATTATAGAAACTGATTTTTGCTTTGCTTTAAACGTAAGGTATTTTTCAAAACACGGTATTTGTTAAAAACAAATAATGTTAAGAATCGTACTTGAATTCAATATGGATACGAAATCGTTCAAAATCTGACACTGACAATACCAACGCCACTGGATAATCAATGTCAGTCAATTGACAAAGTGAGAGGGAAGAACACACGCACGCGCATGCCAATAGGAAGTCAGCTGGTCGCTAAGCAACGAAGGCCTTTCGATAAATTTCACCAATTGAGTTAGTTCGGAGGGCGTGAAAACTATGGTTTTCGCACAACGCTGCCAGAGCTTGAAGAGGCCCATAAAAAATTTGGAAAAGTGTTTATCTTTTAATACTTATTCATAAATAAATGAAAAAATAATGTTAATAGACAAAATCCAAGGAAACAAGTAACAATAAGAAGTCCATTTTCTAATTATTATCATTACATACTTAGCACTTTAGCTTTTTCATAGTTAAACGTGGCAATATCGAATGTTTTCGACTGCATTCCTTTCACGGCTTCAGATAAACTATAAGGATGTACCAATCAAATTAGTAATACTCCTAATATACGAGGAGCCTTTAAAAAATGTTATTTAGAGACAAGAGTAAAGTACCTACTCTTATTTTTGAGATTGTTTTCTCCCCATTAGTTCCGTGGCGCTGCAATCGTGTTGAAACTGAACTGGTTGGACCTTTTTAGATGAAATGTTAAATACGTAGGTTTTTCTTTACAGTAATTTCATAAAATAAGTGAAATTTTTGAGAAAAAATTGGCTGTAGGTACTAAAAATTTGAAAAAAATTAAATATTCAGAATTTGCATGGATTTTACCCCCTCCCATTTTTTGGGAGACCGGTCAGTAGGACCACGAGTACCTGCATTAATCCTTTTTTTAAAAAGGTCAAGTTAAGCCTACCCTTCAGTTCGACCAGGATAAAATTTTATTTTCTAATCGATTTAATGGAAATCTTCAATAGTATGTACAGGACCACAAACGCGTGTGAATCATTTCATTCTCATTTTAATTCTAATTTTCATAGTTCTCACTCAAGTTTGTTTAATTTTGTAAATATTTTAATAAACTTTCAAGCAGAAACATATATTAAAATAAATTCCGCTAAATGTTCCACCAAAAAACTGAAAAGTGCAACACAGAAAAAAAATGATTTTATTAAAGCAACAGGCAATCCAGAAAGGAATATTCAGCCAATCACTTACAAGTAAAAAGAGCACAGGTAACAATGGCATTAAGTGGACAGAAGAGAGAAAGCAGGAACACAGCCATAAAATGAAGGAATACTGGATGAAAAGGAAGCAAAAGACACTTGTGAAGAGTTCAAACGAGCCCCGTGGTCCTAAGTAGGCCCAAACGACAAGAAGAAGAAAAGATAGCAGAATATAGAAATGGCCTTTTATCTCAAAAAGATTTTGTAAAAATTATGTCTTATTTTAATTCACCTCAATAATAAATAATATGTTAATTAAGTGACTGTTGACTGTTTTAATTCATAGAACACAACTGATCGGTGTACTTAAAACAGGTACCTGGCCCGTGGTAAAACTGTCCGCCTCCCATTTTTTGACCTACAAGTAAACGACAAATTTAAATGGTTCGGTTTTGGGACGCCCCTGTTCGTTATGATAAGAAATAAAAACAACTGAATTAATTCTAATAATTCCTTGATATGAATCGAAGTAATTTTTCGTCACGTGTCATTTCGTCAAACTCAAAATTTAGGTTAGTTGATTTTTTATCATATTTCTCTTTTATTCTGCGGAAATAATTGACGGATGTCAAGAAAAAAAAAAGATTCATTACTACATGACCGATAGTGCAGAGGTCAGTTGTGATTTATTTCACTTTGATCTTTTTATTGAGCAATTCTTGAAGATTTTGTAAAGAACGATAAAAAAACCCGGTATTCTTAGAATCATTATTTACAGTCGTAAATAATTAATGATTGCCTCAGATTTAATCATGTATAAAACTGGTTTAAGTTTAACATAATTGTCTCATTAAGAGAATGTTGCTTGACAAGGTATAAAAGGTATCAAAATTGACAGAACATAAGAAGAGTAAAGTGATAATAATTAATATGACGTGTTATTCGGGAGACGGTTGTTTATAGTCATTTTGTTCAGTACAACAGAGTTATTTTACAGCCGATTCGTTCTCAAGAAAAACCGCACGGAAATAAAATCACGTGCATAGTGAATGACCAGACTATACCTTCAAATGATTTATCTGCATTATGTAACAAATATCAAAATGCATAAATTCCCACCTCCAAAAATAATACAATAATAAATAACCAATATATTTTTATTTCAAAGACTTCCACATTTTTTTAGGTAAATACTAATCACGTAGCCAATTTGGGGGGTGGCTAAGACTACGCTGGGTCACGTTGGGGGGGGGTCATAAACCGTGGAACGTAGCGGGCATATTAACTGAGGTAAAGAAATCAGACAAAACAGATGGCGCAGGCCCGCCGTCTCATGTTGGCATTTGTACTGAACGACATCTTCGAGCAATAAAGATGATATTGGAATTCTACAATAATTTTTTTAAATGTAATATAATAAATTTGATTTTGAAGTGCTACGTAGTTTCTTAGGGGGGGGAGGGGTGGTTAAAAATTGGTAAAAATTGGCAAAAATGGAGCTACGTGTTTCATGGACAGCCCCTTATGAAAGATATCTGTTATCTCCTTACCAATCGGTAGTGTTAGTCACGTCATTGACCTGTCAAATGTGTCGAGAGGTGTTAAGACTTGTCCAAATGTAAACTCTTCTTTAAGCTATGTATAACCAGAATTAGTAAAGTACATTACGGGCAGTTGTGTAAGTGGGAAAACCCCACCGAAACTATACAGCGCCATCATAACATAATTCGGACGGGTGAAATCCGCTCAATTTACCTACAGGATTAAAGGACCTTCTTCGAAATTCAGATACATATTACATCAGTTCACTACCATTCTTTTTTCTACTTACAGCGATTTGAGAGAGCTATTGTTTTCCGTATTATCATGTTTTTGTTGATTATCGGTAGTGTGACTTTATAGTCAAAGAACTCGAATTTGCACGTAGCTGTGCTAAACTTGAGTTTGGAATATTACACGTGGTGAGTCCAAGCCAATAGTGATAAGTTTTTTTTACGATACATATAAGGAAAATAATGTTTCACTAGTTCAAATATTTCCAGGAAATATTACTATTGATAATTCATGAAACGATATTGAGCAATGTTTGTAGAGTTTTTATCTAAATAGTTGGAGCGTACGAAATATTGCATAAAAATCGTCTATGAATTACGTTAAGATGAAGATTATAAAAAAATAAAAACATATTAATTATCTTATAACTAAGCGGGTTCAAGTATTGTAGGATATTTAGAATTTTCCGACAGAGATAACCTACATTCATTAATATCATTGGAAAATGATAAATCAAAGTAGAAAAAACTTAATCGCTTCAATATTACATACGAATATTTCGATTTAAAGCAAAATATTCTCAAGATATTAAAAAATAAGAAGTTTAATGAGGTTACAAAAATCTGTAAAGAGAAAGGTACTATACTTAGTAAAAGTCATTATTGCCAACATATTATATATAATTGTAAATGTCAACTCAGACTTCGTTAGTTTGAAATCGCGTTCGCACTGAGTGGTTTGTCTTTATACAGATACATGCAATGAGAGGGAATTAATGTATTTTTCGATCTAAATAAACAAAATATTTCTATAAATTGACTCCAATAAATATCAAGTATTTAGCTGGAAAGTTGGATTCAGAACTACTGTAAGAAACCCCGCCTCTTCTCCTTTCAACATTTGTTATGTGGTTATGTGCGTTTAGTATTCAAATGTCTTTTGATTTCTTTTGGCCATAACGGCTTTTAAAATAAAAATGAATTCGTAAAAAAAACAAAATAAAATTCTTTAAATTAAAATAAATTCCGAAACACAACTTAAAATGCTAAAACTTGTATTCCTGAGCTGATTCGGTGTAATGTTTGCACAATGTTGGTCAATTTTCACCCATAATGGGGTGTTAAACCGATGTCCGGCTTTTGGTATTTTATTAAAGTATGTTAGTACTACTTTGCAAAAATTAATTTACAAATTTTTTAAACCGAATATTTTAGGAGAAAACTGGAAATTAAGAATTCCTAAATGTTTGCAACTTTCACTACAGATACGTCACTTCACTAAATATTTCTGATTTAGATGTTTTATGAACTAATAACCAGTTACAAAAAGGCCATTCGAATTTGAAGTTTGAAGAACTGTCAAAGTCTATAATATAGTTGAGTGTTTTGGTTTTGTTTACATTTTATTCAAGCTTGACGTTTCAGTATTATAAAAAAATTGTGTCAATACTTTTTTGGTTGAGTTTAGTTAGTTTTTCTCCATAATTTTTCATGTTGGAATAATGTAAATACCTTATGTGTCTGTGTGATCGAGTAAGTCCCAGAATTATTTAGATTCACAATTGGTCCCGGTAGATGGCGTTACAGTTCCTAAACTTAATAAAGTAGCTTGAAAGTTACCTTGTTGATGCGTTTATGTTTGTTAAAAGTCAACACTCAACACCAATTATCTGATTCCCTTATTTCTTTTCCAAAGTGAAGCTGCTTTTTCACTTAATTTGACACGAGTGGGATTTTATTCTCTCGGAATCCCATTAAATGGTAAAAGAGACATTTAATTAAAATTCAGTGTTTGGGGATGAAATAAAACGAGATAATTTTGATAAACTTATCAATGACAAAAAGGAGTGACATTCCTTAAGAAGTCTGAATCGTGATAAATTTGGTAAACAAAGAATTCAGAAGCTTTATGAAAATTAACTATTAATTATTTAATAACTTAGTTAGACTAGAAATAAAGCTATTTTTTCTCCAAATCGCGCTATAAATATTCCTTAAATATTAAACCGAGATGATTATTTAATTTTGGTTTAGGTTCTATGTGAGTGAGTCCTTCTCGCCACCTCCACTGCGGCCCCCGTTGGTTCTATTGTGGCTCACCCCGAGAAATTACAATTTACCCCCACAAGCCTGTGCTTCTGACGAAGTCCATGGTTGTATTTGGTGATTCTTTTTTGAAGTCGTTCGGATCTAAGGTACTAAAACCGAATATATTATACCTTACCATGCATAATATGAGCTCCGCATTTTCATCCTCCAAATTACAGAACCGACAATCCGACGTCTGAACCAGACTCATCTTCTTTAGGTGGTAATTCAGTCGACAATGTCCTGTTCCCGTAAGCAGTCCCGACAGAATGCGTAGGTTTGTTTTACTCTATTCCAGGATCTGCTTATTTATTGTACTCGAAGGGTTGTATATGAACGCCTTCGAGTGAGAGGGCCCCGGTATGCCTGCCCAGTACGTGAAGGTTTTCCTCTCCGTCCAGGTAGCTATGGCGGATCTAGCAGTACTTTCCGCAATGCCAAAAAATGGTTCAGGTTCGATAAATTATTTCATATCAAATTGTATAGAATTATGTTAATACACCTGTGTAAAGCCACCTGGTTTTGCCCATAACTAAGTTCGGTTCTTTTGCTGTGTTGGTACGTGAAATATTCTTGAAAAAATATTTATTATATTTGATAGCGTGGTCTTGAGATAAACCTGTATAAACAATAAACAATTTATTTATAATAATCACGGTCCAAAGATAACTTTGTGCATAACCGAAATGCAATTTATACATATATTTATCAAATCCCGTTAATATAAAGCTTGCCAAATGTGTCTGCAGCTATTAAATCCTTTTTTATTTTTATTAAAGTTGTTTGTTTTCGTAAAATTTTGTACGTACGCAATTAAATCGTTCCAAAGTGCGACTATATATAATGAGATATGTTGACTGTATTTTGGCTAACTTTTCTTTTTTGTTTCTTTGAATAAAATCCAGATAGCAGACCAAAATAAAATGGATTGCTTAATGAGGAACTGTTGCCTATTAAACGAATACACAGTTAGTGGTCATTCCAGATAGAAAGGACTAGGAAGCAGGGCCTCCTATAACAGCGAATCTCAACTGGTACGCTGATGGCTCTAAAACAGACTCTGGAGTAGGATCCGGAATAAATGGGGTACAAGAGAAGATTACGATCTCTCTAAGCCTAGGGAAACAATCCACTGTCTTTCAGGCAGAGGTAATGTCGGTGCAATGCTGTGCAGAAGAGTTGAAAAGACGGGAGGAAGATAACCAAATAATCGTCATCTACTCCGACAGCCAAGCAGCAATAAAGGCGATAACCTTATATCGGACAACGTCAAATCTGGTGTGGGAGTGTCGCAAGTCCCTCAACAGACTAGGTAGTCATAATAGAGTGACCCTAGTCTGGGTGCCAGTTCACCAAAGAATAAACGGAAATGAAAAGGCCGATGAATTAGCCAAGCAGGGAGCGACAAGGTAGACAAGGAAGTAGGAACTCTCTCAGGCTATTGAACCAGGGTATTGATTGATTGGTTCAGCACCACCAATCAGAGGATTAGAGTCCTCGGCACCTTAAGGCGCTTTTTGTGCTCATGGTTATGCCGTTTATGTGAAGAGACCAGTAGCCCTTATCTCAAGAGTCTTTTCACTAGGTCCTTCTTGGAGAAATCCTCCCTTGGATGTTTTAGTCCAAGAAGTCTATATCTTCTATGAGGTAATGTGAGAGACTGTTTCCTCCTCTTACATGCACAACCGACAGATAGGTTCCTTCCTATATAAGCCGATTATATGCATGTGTGAGTAAACCCGTCACTATCCTTATCTGGCCCCTGCTTAGGTTTAGTATTTCGATCGTCAGCGTCTCCGAAGGTTTTCCGACCAAGAATTTTGTTCCTGTTTTGGCACGTGTCTCCAGTACGACTGATGTTTAGTTTGAGTCCACCAAGATATACAACCACGTGCAGCAGTTTTAGATTATCCCAAATACTGATTCAGGACCAGTGAATGTAGTCTCAGACCCTAGCGTTGCTAAGATGTCTGCCTTTTTATTTCCTACAATGCCCTTTTGGAACCAGGGTAAGCCATAACCTTACCCTGGTTTTTGCTTAAGCCTGAATGATCGATATTTTCGAAATCAAACTTCTTATCTGATTTTTTTTATTAATGAAGCTTCTACTACGAAGTAAGGGTCAGGAATGTAACCTCCATTTCCCATCGAATTAATATGTTGACTAATTCCTAGAATGGTTGTTTGGACATTGGTCAGTATAGCGCCGCAGATATAATATAAATGTTGAATCAATCGGCGCTTCAAAGAAAATATGTCACAATGTGCGTAATACGTAGGTTGTTACTCTATCTTAAATTAATGATACTATAATGTGGACAGATCCGTACTCCAATAATAAAAAAAAAACATGCGGGCAGTCTTTGGGGACTTCCGATAGAAGTAAAAAATAAGTAACTTGTGAATTGTATCGTCGAGCTATTAGATTATTATTTTAGAATTATTTTTCGTGAACGTTTGAAGTCAAGTATTTTAAATAAATTAAATGAACTAAGCCTAAAAGTTTCACGCTTTTTGTTCACCCAAAAAGTGCTCTACTATTCAACTAAAATATCACCTTTTTCTACTAACGAACTGTCTTTGCTTTGTACCTGCCGTACTAGGTGGGTACTGATCCTGTTGACTGCGCCATACTGTTTGCTTGAATATGCTTAACGATTTTTTTTAAATGTCCCCGTCTTTTAAGGATATTAAGCAATAAAAAACTGTGCAGTACTAATTGGCAATGTTGTTTACAGTTTTTCAACGAAACTATATACGGAAATTTATTTTTTGTAGGTTTACTCTCTAGAAACAATAAAGAATCTCAACGATACTTAAAAGTAGTGATAGATCTCCTAGCGGTATTAGCACAAGCTACCGGATTGATAGTTTGGCCGATCATGGAGGGTCGACCGGATCTTTGGATCATACCCATTGCCATTTTGCTGGTATCAATGGGAAGGTGGGAGAACTCCATCTCGAAAAACAGTCCGATTCCTTTTATAAGAAAATTAGGGAAAATTAAAGACGAGTACGACCAAACTAGATACTTCACTTACATGTTTATATCAGTTTGGAAAATAATTTGTTTTTTTATAACGATTTTATTCGTAATATTAGCGAGAGAAGGAGAAATTGGATTTTTCTTTACAGAGTTTTCTGAAGGTTGGGGAGCACATCCAATTACTATATTACAGGTAAGCAGCAAATTTTTCTATTATAATTCTATTTATGTACAGATTGCGTTAAGTACATCCGAACCGTCCAGATTACACAAGTACGACAGAAAAACAGCTGAAAGAATAATTATGCGCGGTCATTAAGGCGTGTACTTTGTTTCACCTTAGGGGTGTGTACTTATTTCCCGAGACTGGCCGAATACTCATTGCGCAGATTAATTTGTACAAATGATATTTTTGTCTCGTTATCGTTGACTTTTTTTCGAGGGTGAAAATACAGCACGTTTGTGCCAGGATTACACCAAATAATCTTGGAGATATGAGATCAAATCTTTATCACAGATTTGGTTATTGTCTGGCACAGGAAGGTGGTTTATTTGAGCACTTAGTTCATTAAAATTATGTTTACCTTTAGAATGGATTTTTATTTTTAATTTTTCAGGAAGTTTATATTTTATGTTTAGAATAGGTGTAGGTACCTACCTACTTATTTTATTTTTTCAATTTAATTTATTAATGGAAGAGATTTTTAGTTTATTAATTATGGTTCTCTCAAGAAATGCTGTTTTATTTTCAAGTTACAATGGCTAAAATAATATCATATTGTAGTTAGAAATTGTCAACTTGGTCTGAAATGATCATGTTGACCAAAATGAATTTTAAGATGTACAGGTTACGTAATAACGATTGTATTTTTTTATTTCTTTAACACCCTCACTCCTTCCATGTTGGGAGCATACTGAATACCACCGTTATACCACCAACTAGTGAATCCTCTCTGTAAAGGACCATTCGGCCAGTCTCGGGAAATAAGTATACACCCCTAAGATGAAACAAAGTGATGACCGCGCACAATTATTCTTTCTCTCTCTTTCATATATCCTTGTCGTACTTGTGTAATCCGAGGCCAGGGTTCCAAAGTAATTTACGCAATCTGTATATGTGATTATATTCTTACTAAAAAGGATATAAGTACAAATAATTCGCTGTCTTAGTTGAAACTCCGATCAAAAGCGCGTGACGTCATGGTTTTGTAAACATCATTTGACATTTTGTATGTCGTTCGAATTACCATTATTTATGTGATGTTTACAGCGAAGAAGTGTCGAGCGCTGTTAGTACTTGGACGAGTGACCACAGGAAAAACACCGTCGTAGGCGGAACTGAACTGAAAGGGTGGAGGTAGGAAATAAATAATAAGAAACAGTACGGAGCTGTTACTATCTTTGTTTTATAATTAAATAATAGTTTCATATGGTTTGATAAAACAAATTAATCGAAACTATAGATAAAAATATCGTCATATTTACGAATGTTAATTAAGTACATCTGCACCGAATACGTCCCTGCTATCCGCATCAATAAGACAACAAAAGATTACAAACATGTTTACGATTATTAATATAAAAATGGTTAATTTATTTCGGTCAAACACGTAGTTGAGAAATCTATATAGCGTCGGAGAGGAAATCATCTTTAAACATAATTTTATTGTAACCGTTTAAATCGGTCGGAGTTACATTTTTGGTTTGTTGTAGAAATGGAAAAGATTTTCGTAGCTTTTTGTGCGCTCTTACAAGTGATTGGTGCTTTTCCTCCGAGGCATATCAAAGGGATTCAAATTAAGAATAATGGTGGGGAAGGACTCTGGATTGAGATGACTAATGAAGATAGTTTTTCTTTGGCAGCTGGACAAAGGGTAGGTATATATTATAATATATTATGTTGCAGGTCAAACTGTTTTTTTAGGACGATCTAGTTTGTCCTAGGAAAAACTGATTTCGTCTGTACCTCGCTCTTCTCTGGCAGTTATTTTTTTATAGGTTTGTACATGTGAATTTATAGCAGATTGTTTTTTTTGTACTCATCGACAAATGTTTCTTCTCGTTTTATGACTAGTTTGATGGTTTATCTAATATTATTTTCTCTGTGAATTTTAGGAACTCATTAGTGTTTTATTAGGCTTTTTATCTTAATTATCAAGCGCACCAAGTGAAATATTAACCTTAGGAAGGGGACTTTTAAGGGGGTTTAAAAGGACCCCGCACTTTTTATAGGTAAAATGGTTCTCGGTGAAATTGTCTGAATTTTTAGTATATTGCAGTATTCGATGTACTGATTGAACGTGCAGAATCGCAAAGTTCGTTGATGGATAGATATTGAAGTTAAAAATCAGTAAATTTTATTTAATTATTTCCTCAGGATTTGAAAGTGCCAACTGCATTTTTTTTCGCTCTTATCATCAACGTACCTTCTTATTAGTAAATATCATTCAGATGGTGCAGATTATATCATTATGTACAGAGTGAGAAATAAAAACATTTTAGTAATGTCTCAAAATTCGATGTAATAATGAAATATTGATAAAATTATTTTGGCATGCAATATACTATTTCCATTCCATCATTAATCACAATTCATACATTTTGTACAGGGTGATTTGAAAAATTGGTGAAATATATGGCCGGTTCTTTCGTACACATCCTGTATATTCAAGTGAATTATCATCCTCCGAAGATAGCTGATACCGTATAAACATGATCTCGTTGGGATATATATAGGGTGATCATGAAAATTTTCGATGATAAAAATGACAAAATATCGAAGTTTTAGAAATCATCCTGTAATTCACGATTAACCCGATGAAATTCCTTTATTATTATTTAATATATTCATCATTCTCTCCTCAACACTTTCCCAAAAATTCAGTTTCCTACTATGATTAGTTTTATAGTTATTAATTATTGAGTTGAGTTGAAGGAACTTCGTTCACGCGTACATAATTCCACTAGTGGCCAAGATATTTCACAAATAGTGAAACGTGAGAATGTGGAGATCAAAATAAATGTAAAAGAGGGTGAATATGACCTTAAGCATGTTCTTTAATGCTCTATTTGTTGTTGTACCAAAGTCATACGGTGCTCGTCAATGACCCAGATTCAAAATAATCGAAAATTCTATCAAAAATCTTCAAATCTTCAGTCCTTGGGATTACTCCTCAGATTTTTTTTCTAATGAGACGTTTTAAAGAAGGTATCCGACAATGTCTGTCCTTCATTTCTCATAAGGAGACTTCTACGGTATCAAGTCCAATAGACATTAGTCTAAGGCCAAGGGCCTTTTCAATCGGCATAACTAACGAACACCCACCCAAGTAAGATTAATCAAGCACCACAAACGGGAATAGAGATTAAATCACAGCCCGAAATAATCTCAAACTCCCACCCCATTCATAATAACAGGAATAGTAGCTATTTAATGTGATACAAATCTCTATGATACCTACTCTTCTCCAAAACAGCACTCGAAGCGAAAACAACGCCTTGCAAACGTCATTAAACTTCAGTCCCTGTAAATTTTCTTGATTTTTTTTTTCATTCACTTTCCGTCAACGACAGAATCAAAATGTACCCGATAGCCGATAGGGTTTTCCTCGGGGTTTTCTTGTTGTATGAGGACCGTAGCGCTGCTACGGGGGAGGTGGATTCTGTTAAGGCTGTTCCTTGTCACCTTCAGTGATAAGTGATGTCCCGTACCGGGGCCTCATACACGATTGGCGAGTCAAACTATCCAGGCATTTAATTAAGAATTTTATCTGGCTCATGCCCGAGTTGTAAAGTGGTAACTAATGTGTCGTATACTCAGTCAGTTCCTAAATGGTAGATGGAATTGGATGGACCGTCATTGGTTATCACCCTGCATATAAAAAAATAAAAAACATTCATTTTGATCTCCACATTCTCACGTTTCACTATTTATGAAATATCTTGGCCACTAGTAGAATTATGTACGCGTGAACAAAGTTCCTTCAACTCGTCATGCAAATGGTAATAAGTTTCTCAATAATTAATAACTATGAAACTAATCATAGTAGGAAACTGAATTTTTGGGAAAGTGTTGAGGAGAGAATGATGAATATATTGAATAATAATGAAGGAATTTCACCGGGTTAATCGTGAATTACAGGATGATTTCTGAAACTTTGATATTTTGTCATTTTTATCATCGAAAATTTTCATGATCACCCTATATATCCCAACGAGATCATGTTTATACGGTATCAGCTATCTTCGGGGGATGATAATTCACTTGAATATACAGGATGTGTACGAAAGAACCGGCCATATATTTCACCAATTTTTCAAATCACCCTGTACGAAATGTATGAATTGTGATTAATGATGGAATCGAAATAGTATATTGCATGCCAAAATAATTTTATCAATATTTCATTATTACATCGAATTTTGAGACATTACTAAAATGTTTTTATTTCTCACTCTGTACATAATGATATAATCTGCACCATCTGAATGATATTTACTAATAAGAAGGTACGTTGATGATAAGAGCGAAAAAAAATGCAGTTGGCACTTTCAAATCCCGAGGAAATAATTAAATAAAATTTACTGATTTTTAACTTTCAATATCTATCCATCGACGAACTTTGCGATTCTGCACGTTCAATCAGTACATCGAATACTGTAATATACTAAAAATTCAGACAATTTCACCGAGAACCATTTTACCTATAAAAAGTGCGGGGTCCTTTGTAAAATTCATAAAAAAAAGAAAGAATGCAAATAAAATTTCCAAAAATATTTATTTAGATCAATGTTCTTTATTTTTCAAAACGTCACATTCATTGGTGTACTTTAAGCGGGTTTTTAAGAGAGTTACGAATTTAAAAAATCTTAAAAAATAAACGAATAAACAGATTCCAATAAAATTTTATTTCATTTTTTCCGAACGCACTAGGACGAACTAGTTTATCCTAAAAAACGGTTTGGCCTGTAACATTTATATATTTCTGATGGATAAATTTGAAGGCGAGATAAAAAAGTCTGTTGTGTGCAATATCTAGTTTTCGAAATACGAAATGTTTAGCTTGAATTTATTTTTCAACTAATCTATCATGAATGTGAATTTAAATATTTGTCTATAAAACATTACAGGCGTCAGTAATCCTTGAAGACAGCTGGTCGGGAAAAATATTCGCAAGATCCGAGGATTGCCAATACAAGAAATGTAATTCACCTTTTACGGTAGCCGAGCTCACCTTTGGAGGCGATACTAAGGAAGACAAATATCGGGTTTCTGTCGCAGATGGTTACAATAAACCAATTAAGGTAAAATATTTACAGATAAATTAATCATTAAGGATATAGATTGCGTTAAGGTAAACAATATACAGGGTTAATTATCGGAAACTTTGATTGGAACAATACGAAAATTAAAATTTCGTTTGTCTGTTTGTGTATGTAGAGTAGGGTCAAGTAAAGGAGGATATCGGAGGATATCCGAGGTGCCTTAGACAACCAAGAAACTATAGTATGTGCATTTTTGGATATAGAAGGAGCTTTTGACAACACTCCACATGAGGCTGTCAAGAGAGCATTAAATAGAAGAGGTGTAGACAATACAACATCCAAATGGATGTCGGAACTGCTCACCACCAGAGTAGCAGAGACGAGAACGAGCAAAGACATTGTCTCCATCTGCACAACCAGAGGATGCCCACAGGGAGGAGTAGCATCCCCATTAATGTGGAGTCTGACGGTTGACGAACTCCTGTGTGGTTTGACGGACCTCGGAATATCCTGCCAAGGATATGCCGATGATATTGTCATAACAGCCAGGGGAAAATTTGAAAACACCCTTTGTGACATCGTACAAAAGGGTATGAACTATACAAATAGCTGGTGTAGGCAAGTGGGACTCAGCATCAACCCCACCAATACCATCTTGATAGCCTTCACTAAGAAAAAAAAAATAAACCTCAAAACCATTAAACTTTATGGGAACGACGTTGAATGGAGACAAGAAGTCAAGTATCTAGGTTTGACTCTAGACAGCAAACTCCTGTGGAACAAACTCGAGAAGGAGATTACATACAAGGCAAAAATGGATCTAATGGTGTGCAGGAATCTGGCAGGGGAAACTGGGGTTGTAACCCAAAAATCCTGAGCTGGATGTACACTGCCATAGTGAGACCAATTATCACTTATGGAGCCATTGCGTGGAGTAGTAGAACTAGCCTCTTGACGACGAGAGAAACCTCTCCAAAATTCAAAGACTAGCCTGTATATGCATAACAGGAGGAATGAGTACATGCCCAACCCTCACACCATTACATATGGTGGTGGAGAGTGTTGCAGAAAGAACAAGGTACAGACTAAGTAGAGAGGGAATCATTAAAAAGAAAACCACGTCTTTACTTCTTAGAAATCAGACAACCTGGGACATGCCACAAGATGGTATGATGAAAAAGTATAACTTTTCAAAGAAATTCGTTACGGAATTAAGCAACAAGAAGGAATGGGATCCAAATACCATTACCAGACTTGGAAAGAATGCCATTCAATGGTACACAGACGGCTCAAAAGCAATAGAAGGAACTGGGATAGGAGTGTACGGGCCCGGCACCAAACACTCTGAAAGCTTGGGAAAAACCCCAAGTATCTTTCAAGCGGAAATTCACGCAATAAGAAAGTATGCCCAGTTCAAAATACATACATACATACATACAGGGTCAAGTAAAACTATTCAAGCTTTTAATAATATGTTATTTATTCCAACATTACGTTTAGTAGAAACTTCAGTTGCCCTTACTACTTTAATTATCCAACAAAAATAGTCCAGACAATACATCAGAGTGATTCTCTTTTTTAAATAAAAAGTTTTCCAAGATTTAGTAGATTCACTAGACCATTTCGTCACTGACAGGTCGACCATATGGTTCTGGGTCCTCATGACAACGGATGATAGTTAGACTTTAATAATTAATAATAAATTCTAAAAAATTATTTAAAATATGCCATCGTTTCGTAGTGTTATTAAATGTGGAATGCGGGGAGCAAGAGATAGTGTATATTTTTTTCAATTTCCGGCTGTTTTAAGGTCGATTCAAACACATCAGTCCCGTCACGTCACAGTTCCAGAAATATCCGGCGGCGTTCACATATATCCGTTGCCGCACAGTTTCCAAGCAGTCAGGCTTCGACCCGCTTCACGTCCCGCCGATTTTTGAATCTATTTTTTGGTTTAGCCGGAAACATGTCGGGCGGTACAAATGAAGAAAATAAAATTAACGACGAACAATTAATAGAATGTGTGAGAAAATATAATGTTTTATATGATTTGTCGCATGCAAAATACATGGACATTAATTTTAAAAATAATATTTGGAAGGAAATCGGAAGATAAATGAAAACACAAGGCAATGAACGTATTCTCCTTCGGTATCTCTTTTCTTCCATGCATCATGGATCCATTTCCGTCTTTTTGCTTGGCTTGCTTCCGCTTCTCTTTCTTCGTCCAAACATATAGCAATTATTGCTAATTCTTCCTCGGAAAAACTTGCCATCTTTTCTACAGATTGGTCGCCGAAGACTGATACATTCGGGTGTGTGCGAACAAACGGAACGAATCAGTCAAAAAAATTCTGTGACGGAACGGTACCGGTTCGGCGTCGGAACTGTGGCGTGACTGATGTGTTTGAATCGACCTTTAAGCAAGCGGGGTTATTATTATTGATCTCTCTGTGCACCTGAATCTGTTGCTTTTGACTTTCGTTGGAATTACATAACTCCTCTTTTGTTTGCTTTAATTATTATTTAATTCAATCCAGAGACAGTTTACAGACTTTTACTATTTAAATAAACTATATACCACATGTCAAAACACACAAACTTCAACTCCAACTTATCGGGGGACCCAGCACAATATCGCCGACCTGCCAAAGTCAGGTGTTTTGAAATGGTTTATTATATCGTTATAGAATAACCTAAAAATCTCCTGGGTCTTAAAATCTAATCAACTTTTCTTTGCTGTAATACAATTTTAAAATAGTTTAAGTATCTTTTGATACTTTTTTAGATAATTGTATGTTTTATTCTTTAATTTTTGAATAATCTGCACCGATTAGAAATATATTGAGAGTGTCTGATTAATGGAAATTGGTTCCGTGGGGTTTTAAGGGTGAAATATTAACAATTTTCAGGTTTACCCATTTCATAATTCACTTCCAGAAACCCCACCAAACTAATATTCAATTTTTAGAACCTTGAGTTCCTAAAATCTGTCTAATCCGCGGCTTATCTACCACACCCTGTATACATGTACCATGTAGTTAATATATAACGCCGGAATTTACATTTTTTATTTTTATTTAGCTGAATAATGTTCGAGTTAATCTAAATAATAGCCTTGTTTTAAATCAACTGTTAATACCTCCATCTTATTATATTCATCACCAAAATTTTATGGTCCATTAAGCAGGATAAATTATATACTGCCCACCGAATATAATTTTTAATTGCGCACAGAAAAAAATATCGTGCCTGATATCAGTCTTGCGATCATCAATTGCAAAATCATTACAAAGTATTAATGTAATGAAATGATTATGATGATGCTTAAGAAACATTAGTTAATATTTTTTTGGACTGTTACAATGTATGCCTGGTTATTATTCTAATGCAAGAATTTAATTATTTTTGTATCAAAATACATCAATACCAGTCACCTAGAGGGCATAACTTAATCATTGCGCAAAGAGAAAAAATAATGTCTGTGTCTATAGATTAATACTAGGACTTTACGTATATCTTGTAGATATACCAACCCCGTTTTGACTTTGGGGTGTAATTCAATATCCGGCGGTGCATTTGCACGGAAAGTAGTTGTTGCTCCTTATTTGAACGGCCACTGTTTTTTGAAAAATATTATTTTTCAAAAAATTCATAGTGTTGAATATTTATAATTATTCCTTTCGACATCAGCAGTTCATTTGCTACTTTTTCTGGTGGTTCTTTTATAAATTTCTTCCCATGTGTTTGCCTGGGTGTTTTTTGTGTTGTTCTTTTACCCACCCTTTTAACCATGACCTAGTGGACCAGATGGTTCGGGTCTGTTCATCACTGTTGACGATCCTGCTCTTGCCAGTTCGTCAGCTTATTCATTGCCAACGATTCCTTTGTGACCTGGGACCCACTCCGAGTCTTCTAACTTCTTTGTCGCATTCCCATACCAGCCGAGATGTTACCTTAGAGCTCTGAAGTGCTTTAAGGGCAGCTTGACTGTCACAGGGGTTAATTTACCAAGCTTATACAGGGGAAATATTTTATTACAGTAGTGGCTTAACCCTTGCCACGTCATTCTTATTCTTATTTTTGACACTTTCACTTTGACAAACACAAGCCAGATTCACACCAACCAATGTATGATTGATTTTGTATATCTGTTTTCATTTTTAATCACTTAAGCGCTATGTTACACGGTCAAAATAGCAGAAAACTGAGTTTCATTTTTAGCTATTCTCTGATAATGATTTCAATTATATTCTAGCAGAACATAACTTAGCTTTAATTAATATTGTTTGTTTCAGATTCAAGCAATTGATGAGAACAGTTTTTGCAAAATATCGACTTGTAAAATTAATTTGTTAAAAAACTGTCCACAAACTCATCAATTCAAGGGTGAAGATGAAAGTATAGTGGCGTGTCGTCCAATACCAGATGTTTTCGAAAAGTTATGCCCAGAAGCATCAGTTTTAGGAGACGATAACGGACTGTTTTCCTGTAAAACGTCAAATACTTATTTTGTATCCATCGGATAAACAGAGGATTGTGCAAATGTGTCTTGAACTAATGAGTGATTTCATAAACAATTTGCTTAGGACTGCTAAAGGTCATCTCAATAGGAAGCTAAAAGTAGGTCATCTTAGTCCAATGTTGCTAAATATACTCGAGTTCAAATCTAACCTTAGTTTTTAGTGACCTCAAGTTTTTCAAGAAGGAGAAGGGAAAATATTCATTGGAGTCACCCTTCCCCTTCTTGAAAAATATTCAATACTGGACGACAAATATTATGTGCACGATAAGACAACGTAATAATAGCTTATTGTTTTGAAAAGATTAGATTTAAGTTCGAGCAAAAATGTCAACGCTGGACTAAGATGCTACGACTAGATTCTACTGACAGATCAAAGAGTATGGATGTTGTCAGATTTACGAAATCGTTCTATCTCTGATATTAGTTTTTTCTACAAATGGTTGGAATTGAATATGTTTGAATGTTTGACGAGTTTGGTGGCAACTGAATATAAGTTTTTGGTTTTGTATGTAGATAATTAGTTTTTTTATCTAAATTATTGTTTTTTTTTTTAATTTACTGTAGGATTTATTATATTGAAGTAACAGTATTTTCAATTTTTTTAATTATAATTACATACAGGTGTGGAAAAAATTCGATATTTTCTTAACTAAAATCCTTTTTTAAAAATTTGAAACACGTCAATTTTATAAAAATTTCCGGTTATTTGATGAAATTTTTATGGAAAATTTAGAACATTAAAACTAAAAATAGACGTATTTGAATTTTTTTTAAAAGGGCTTTTCGTTTAGTAAATATCTAATTTATTCCATATTTTACGGACATACTATATAATTGGTATATTACTTTTTACCTTGACAAAAGTTAAAATTATATAAAGACATTCTGTGTATTGTTAATAATAGATAAACGATATTTAATATTTATTTCTTATCATACGTTAGTAAGTAGTTTTGTAATTTTTTAGAATATTAGCCATAGACGTACTGTATTGTTACTTGGCTTGGTATAAAATAAAAATGTAATAGTATACCCTTGTTTTAATTACACTAGCACTATCAAATTAAAATTTTTTAAATCAAAGGGTAAACTCATTTCCCTGTAACCAGACGGAGTTAGTAGAGTCGCCTAGATCAGGGGTTCTCAACCTTTCAGGAACTGAGCCCCCCTTGATACATTGGTGGTAATTACACAAATCAAGGATAAAATTACAAAAAAATATCAATAATGTAACTAACCAGAAAAATGTTCGTTACTTTTGAGGTACTAGTGTGAGGGCTGGCAACTATTTTTTGTCAGGTAACTTTCCACATCTACACTGTGGGCCGAAATAAACGAGTACATTTTTTAATTGAAAATATTTTTTTTGTTTTTTGAGCGATTTATTTTCTTCTTGCAGGGCTAATAACCTAACATGTCCTCAACATGTCTGTAAATTTGAAAGCAAAAATAATGTACAGGGTCGGACTTATAAATTATGAAACAGTGCATTTGAGCCCGTTGCAAATGAAAACTGTCTTAGCTAAAATTGTACTAATATGTTTTTTCGATAGATAAACTATCCAGAACACTTGAGTAAAAAGGAAATTTTCCGAAATTCGCGAAACAACATTTTTTTATTAAATAACATTTTAACAAATAACACATTTATGAAAACAGTTTAGTAACTTTAAAACTTGGAGTAAAATATTATGAATGTGGCCACCATTATTTAATAAAAAAAATGGTATTTCGCGAATCCGGTAATTTCAGAAAATTTCCTTTTTACTAAAGTGTTCTGGATAGTTTATCTATCGAAAAAACATATTAGTACAATTTTAGCTAAGACAGTTTTCATTTGCAACGGGCTCAAATGCACTGTTATATAATTTTTTTATAAGTCCGACCCTGCACATTATTTTTGCTTTCAAATTTATAGACATGTTGAGGACATGTTAGGTTATTAGCCCTGCAAAAAGAAAATAAATCGCCCAAAAAACAAAAAAAATATTTCCAATTAAAAAATGTACTCGTTTATTTTGGCCCACAGTGTAGTCTGGCTAAATATTTAGATTTTATATTAGCCAGGGCTGAACAGGAAGATATAGTAACCAGAAATCTTCGAGTCTAGGTCAATACTCAGAAGGTCTCGTAAAAAAAGCCATACGCCAAGATATGTCCACTTCCGTTGGAAGCAGCATTGTGAATGGAAAATACTCAAGACATTAATTTAAATATCTTTTTATTTTACTTTTTCAAGCGACTCTTTCAGTTGTAATTATTATTTTGTGGGCACTAATGAAGTGTAAAATCTGGAAAGTTTGTTTTCATTGAAGAAATGAAAATCATAAAAGAAGATTTATTTCCATTCTGGAACAAAAATATTTCCGTAAAACTATTGATGCAAAATTCGAGAAAAAAAACGTCCACAATGTTTATTAAGAAACTTTGAAGGTTTCAGTTTACTTGGGAAGAAGCGGATTATTGTGAAACAAACTTGAAACTTATACGCTTCCATATTTAAAGTACTTAGGATTTGTTGGGAAATTTTCAAGCAGATACATAAAGTTATAAACACGATGCCGTTTCCGAACGAGCCGACAACTTATTGAGATAAAAAAAGATAGATATTAACAATCACCGGTAAATTATTTATGAGTTAATAATGTATATTCCTAGGAATAAATGAAGGGTGAAGGGAAAAAACAAGAAATGTCACATTTTCTTTGTTTTGAGAAAATAGTAAATTTAGCATTTGTGGCTAGATAGTTTCAAAACAAAGCATCAAGGAAATAGTATATATTTTTCTTTGCTAAATTAGAAGTACATTCTATCACGTATTTAAACATTTTTTAGTAAAAACTTGAGAAATCACAAAAAAAAAATAAAAAAGAATCCTTAATACACAAAAAAACTGAAAAAAACAGGGAATGTCCAAACATCACCATTGTGGAGAAGTGGTTGCACGCACTTAAGGGAAGGCTATGTCACTTTAATAACGTGCTAATAAGTCTTACTGGTAAGGTAGGGCAGTGTAATAGACCTGAGCATCATGTTTACAAAATTTCATCAGTGTCATTAGATTCTGGTATTTTGCGGCAGGAATAGGTAACAGATCTGAAAAAAATAGAATAAGCATAAGCATTTGGTGGAAGTTCAAACTCCCCTTCTAGTAATGCATTTTCGACTGCTGATAATCTCTTGGACTTTACTCCAGTAATAGCATTTTGTGTCCAGATACCATAATAGAATTGCAAACTTTGTTGATGCGTTTTTCGTTGTTATGGACCTTCCTCTTTCTTATCTTTTACGCACGGACATTCCTTGTTTTTAACCTTCGCGCCCATATTTTAAATACAAATATTTAAGAGACGCTCCTAGTTATTATCTACCATTCTAGTGCAAATAGTATAAACGTATTATACCTTTTGGACGGCGAAATATCGCTATTTCTAGACAAATGTGACATTCCTTGTTTTTTCCCTTCACCCTTCAAATATTAATAACAGAAATTAAAATAAGAATAACGAAAGGAAACTTAAGCAGCATTGAAAACATGTAAATAGAAAACTAACCAATATCTATATCTCCAATTAGTTGAGTTATGAATACATGAAGTTTCAGAAAGTGGATTTTCGAATATTTTCACTACTTTCACATTTATTATTCATAAGACGGAAACCCTTCAAGTTATGCTTTTGGAAACTTTTTTCCGATTCGATTATTCTTTTGCGAATACTCTCCTGGAATTTCAGTGCAAAATTCATGGTTTTGTGGTATTTACAAGACTTTTTATGTTGAAAATGTGTTTTTTCGAGAATTTCATTACACTATTTGAATGCGAATGATTTTATTGAAAAACTGACTGTGGCATTCATTTTTCCGTATCGAAAAACCCCCATTTACAAATTTTAAGACAATTTCATGTCACAAAAATTTTTTTTTGTAGGAAATTTTTAAGCAAGGGGGGTATGGAAATATTTCGCGATTTAAATTGTTCTCTGTTATCTCCCTTAATGCTTGGAAATATCGACTGAAAATTCATATCTATATGTAAAATGTTCCCCTGAATCCATTGGAGGAAACTAGAACGTTCTATTTCTCCAAATAGTCTAGTTATAGATACATGACGTTTCAGAAAGTGGATTTTCGAATATTTTCACTACTTTCACATTTATTATTCGTAAGACGAAAACCCTTCAAGTTATGCTTTTGAAAACTTTTTTCCGATTCGATTATTTTTTTGCGAATACTCTCCTGGAATTTCAGTGCAAAATTCATAGTTTTGTGGTATTTACAAGACTTTTTATGTTGAAAATGTGTTTTTTCGAGAATTTCATTACACTATTTGAATGCGAATGATTTTATTGAAAAACTGACTGTGGCATTCATTTTTCCGTATCGAAAAACCCCCATTTACAAATTTTAAGACAATTTCATGTCACAAAAATTTTTTTTTGTAGGAAATTTTTAAGCAAGGGGGGTATGGAAATATTTCGCGATTTAAATTGTTCTCTGTTATCTCCCTTAATGCTTGGAAATATCGACTGAAAATTCATATCTATATGTAAAATGTTCCCCTGAATCCATTGGAGGAAACTAGAACGTTCTATTTCTCCAAATAGTCTAGTTATAGATACATGACGTTTCAGAAAGTGGATTTTCGAATATTTTCACTACTTTCACATTTATTATTCGTAAGACGAAAACCCTTCAAGTTATGCTTTTGAAAACTTTTTTCCGATTCGATTATTTTTTTGCGAATACTCTCCTGGAATTTCAGTGCAAAATTCATAGTTTTGTGGTATTTACAAGACTTTTTATGTTGAAAATGTGTTTTTTCGAGAATTTCATTACACTATTTGAATGCGAATGATTTTATTGAAAAACTGACTGTGGCATTCATTTTTCCGTATCAAAAAACCCCCATTTACAAATTTTAAGACAATTTCATGTCACAAAAATTTTTTTTTGTAGGAAATTTTTAAGCAAGGGGGGTATGGAAATATTTCGCGATTTAAATTGTTCTCTGTTATCTCCCTTAATGCTTGGAAATATCGACTGAAAATTCATATCTATATGTAAAATGTTCCCCTGAATCCATTGGAGGAAACTAGAACGTTCTATTTCTCCAAATAGTCTAGTTATAGATACATGACGTTTCAGAAAGTGGATTTTCGAATATTTTCACTACTTTCACATTTATTATTCATAAGACGGAAACCCTTCAAGTTATGCTTTTGGAAACTTTTTTCCGATTTGATTATTCCTTTGCAAATCCTCTCCTGAAATTTCAGTTCAAAATTCATAGTTTTGTGGTATTTACAAGACTTTTTATGTTGAAAATGAGTTTTTTTGAGAATTTCATTACACTATTTGAATGCGAAAGAATGATTTTATTGAAAAACTGACTGTGGCATTCATTTTTCCGTATCGAAAAACCCCCATTTACAAATTTTAAGACAATTTCATGTCACAAAATTTTTTTTGTAGGAAATTTTGAAGCAACGGGGCAAGGAAATATTTCGCGATTTAAATTACTCTCTGCTATCTCCATTAATGCTTGGAATATCGGCTCAAAATTCACATTTATATGTAAAATGTTCCCCTGAATTCAATGGAGGAGACTAGAACGTTCTATATCTCCAATTAGTTGAGTTATGAATACATGAAGTTTCAGAAAATGGATTTTCGAATGTTTCCACTACTTTCACATTTCTTATTCATAAGACGGAAACCCTTCAAGTTATGCTTATGAAAATTTTTTTCCCAGTCGATTATTCTTTTGCGAATACTCTCCTGGAGTTTCAGTGCAAAATTCATGGTTTTGTGGTACTTACAAGACTTTTTATGTTGAAAATGTGTTTTTTCGAGAATTTCATTACACTATTTGAATGCGAAAGAATGATTTTATTGAAAAACTGACTGTGGCATTCATTTTTCCGTATCGAAAAACCCCCATTTACAGATTTTAAGACAATTTCATGTCACAAAATTTTTTTTTTGTAGGAAATTTTGAAGCAAGGGGAAGGTATGGAAATATTTCGCGATTTAAATTGCTCTCTGCTATCTCCGTTAATGCCTGGGACTATCGGCTCAAAATTCACATTCATATGTAAAATGATCCCCTGAATTCAATGGAGGAGACTAGAACGTTCTATCTCTCCAAACAGTTGAGTTATGAATACATGAAGTTTCAGAAAGTGAATTTTCGAATATTTTCACTACTTTCACATTTATTATTCATAAGACGGAAACCCTCCAATTTATGCTTTTGAAAAATTTGTTCCCATTCGATTATTCTTTTGCGAATACTTTTCTGGAATTTCAGTTCAAAATTCATGGTTTTGTAGTATTTAAAAGACTTTTTATGTTGAAAATGTGTTTTTTCGAAAATTTCATTACACTATTTAAATAAGAAAGAATGATTTTATTGAAAAACTGACTGTGGCATTCATTTTTCCGTATCGAAAAACTCCCAATTACAAATTTCAAGCCAATTTCATGTCACAAAATTTTTTTTGTAGGAAATTTTGAAGCAATGGAAATATTTCGCGATTTAAATTGCTCTCCGCTATCTTGCTTGGTCGTTCGGCACCGTCCACAACGCGTTGCGACCGTTTTTTTCTCTCAATGAGCGTTTTCGATGTTGGGGCGTAAAAACAGCCTTACTAATAAAAAATAAACTATAGTTTGAAACAAAGTTTTTATCAAAGTCGATGCCAGATCAAAGTTTGTTTTTTTATATGAAACACCCTATATTTTACTTCTATATTATATAGTCATCGCTCCATGACGAGTGTACAAAGATTGAATTACATCTGTTCGTTTTAAGTGGGTGAAAATCGAGTCCAAAGCAGTGGGTTACAAACATAACATAAACATACAAGTTAAGCTAATATAAATTTATTTTTAAAGAGGATCGAATAGAGCTTTATCCAAAGCTGATAACGGCATATCTACGTTAGAGTCTTATGAACCTTGGAGAATATTTTCAATTCGACAATATTACTCAGAGATGCTTTAGATTTTATTGTCTAGTTAGTAGGATACGGATTACCGCAATACCATAATTCCATTTATGAGGTTTGGGGACCTACATCTATTTAATGGTAATTACCTACCTATTTCTCTAATACCTCTCCAGTTCCAATATTAAATCCTGGAATAAATTGGCAATTCAAAATCCTCGTAAATATTGGAATAATTATCCAGTCGAATAATTTACAGAAATAGGTGGGTATTTCACGTGGTCACTAAATAGTGTATCAATAACTGAATAATTTTAGCAAAATAATATATTTACGTAATATCCGATAAACACCTGTTAGTTTGGGGATTATTGCATTCCAATACTCTATGTACTTGTTGAAATAAACTAGTAGTTAAAATAATAAAGATTTCTAAAACGTTTTTTATTTTTCAGTTCAAACATTTCATTTGCGTTGAAATTATTAATATCCATGAAGTAATGATAATCATAAATCTAAACACCTATTTGATAGCCACTTATTCTAGTTTGTTGGTGCTATATGAAATGGATTATTTTATAGCACATCGGGATTTTGAAGCTGAGGCGAGTGTGTGAAATTTTCATATATAATACCACAAGGAAAAATCACTCGCGCTTCGCGCTCGTTATTTTTTAACCTGAAAAACTTGACTCCTTCATTAGTTTGCAACGAACCTATCGGGAAATACCCGATAATTTTGAAGCTCGTGTGGTATTCGGAGGATTATTTTTCCGTCCCAAATGTCGGCCAATAGAATTGTTTTTTTGCCTTCTCCGTATTAATGGGAACATTTCCTTTGACTTTTTTATCGATGGTGGACAGAGAACAAACTCCAAATCGACTCATTTTCATGCAAAATCTCCAATTTTCACAATTGAATTCAACCTGTCAGTTTGACGTGTGGTTAATTTGACTGGATCATGTTTTATTTTTATATATAGCAACTACCAGAGAAAATTTTCAAAAAATTATCAGTATAATACCATGTAGGTTGTACCACGTGACGTCGAATGGTGCAATTCTATTGGTCGATATTTGGGTCGGAAAAATAATCAATATAAATAGATTTTATCTTCCACCATACAAATATATTACCCATTAAAATTAATTTAAAATCAAAAAAAAGTTACCATCTTCCGGACTAAGTAGTTCAACAGAAAGTATCGATATACAGAATTTCCCAGGAGGTGGGAGATGATTTAAATAATTTAAGAAAAATCAATTAGATTGTTATTTGAAGATAACACATCGGCATTTAACATCAACAGAAAGCTTGCATTAGAAACTGATTAAGCTGGCTTTTAGATAAAATTATTATTATGCCGCATTACAAAGGAAAGAATTCTTTACCATTTTGCAACCAAAAATTAGGCAAATCATAAGACCGGTCATATCATACTAATTAAGACATTCCATTATTAAAATTTTCTCTGTATGCTATTCAATAAACATTTTCTGGAATCTCTAGCACCAATCATCCAGTCCAATGTTTATTGTTTGAGTAACCAACGTGCTCGACAATACATTCACGTGTCATATTGTATTTATTATAATCTAACTAAGCACTTTCTAACCAATAGTAATTTGAATAATGCAACGATCTATATTAAATTATTTACATTCACTTGTTTGGCTCGTGTTTGTCGATTGTACCGGTTAGTAACTAAATCAGATGAACTTGATTGTTTGAATTCGATAATGAAAGATTTTTTCAAATTATATTTGGAATATAAATAATAGTTTTTAAAAGGAAAGTGTGTATAGTTGTGAGTAAAATTAGTTTGCACTGTTTCACAATAAAATAACAGTATGAGGTAAGGTCTCTTTGAGGATTTAAAAGTCGAAAAGATAAAAAAGGCATACATCCTAGTTTTGACCTACTCACAAGCGAACAATTGATTCTCATTGATGCAATGTAGCATCCGACTGGTCTATGGAAAATGTACAAGATAGTTCAATTGAAACCCATCTTTGGTCCAGGAAAAATTTATTGACAAGTACAGTTACAAATAACTACCACTACAATTGAGGCACATATCCCACTGTTTCACCAACCGATGTATACCCTGCTTATAGAATTCTTGTGGCTGCTGCTGGAAGAATTCTTTCACAGCGTTTTGTACTTCTGCGTCCGACTGAAAACGATTACCTTTTAACGCCTTTTTTAGTGGCCCAAAGATGTGAAAATCGCAAGGCGATAAATCGGGACTATAGGGTGGATGCTCTAATATCCTCCATTTCTTTCGTTGCAGATTTTCTTTCACAACGTTGGCAACATGAGGCCGAGCATTATCGTGAAGCAGAATAACACCACGTGAAAGCTTCCCTGGACGTTTTCTTCTTATTGCTTGATGGTGCTTGTTCAAAGTTTCATTATACAGGTTTGTGTTGATATGCACTTTAGGTTCTGTAAACTCTATCAGCAAGGGTCCTTCATGATCGAAAAAAATGTCAACATCACCTTGCCTGAGGAAGGTTGAACTTTAAACTTCTTTGGTGGCGGAGAATTTGCGTGTTTCCATTGCATCGATGACAGCTTACTGGATGGTTCAAAATAATGACACCAAGATTCATCGCCAGCAACTATTGACGAGAGAAAGTCATTACCATTTTGACTGTATTCCGTGAGGTGTTGCAAAGACAAGCCCATTCGCAAGCTTTTTTGGTCCTCAGACAAAAGACGAGGAACCCATTGCGCACAAACTTTGCTGTAACCTAGTTTGTGTACGATACTATGGACAGATCCTATACTCACACCAACATTTTCTGAAATTGCTCTGATTGAAATTCGACGATTTTATCTAATCAGGCCTTCCACACATGCCACATTCCTGTCTGTTGATGCAGTAATCAATGCACCTGGTCGTGGCTTATTATTCGTCCTCTCTTCTCCATTCTTAAATTTTCGACACCATTCCTTCACAGTTGGATATGCAAAACATACGTTTCCATACACTGCTTGCATTCGCGTATAAATTTGCAACGGTTGGACACCTTCAGCACACAAAAATTGAATGACCGCACGCTTATCACATTTGGACGGATTGTTAACAACAAACGCCATTTCAAAGTCACAATACTTAAAATCGCTGTCAAATATAAACGAAATAAACAGATCAGTGTGACGTTTGCATACACTACTAATGTTGGAAAACGTCAGTTGAATGATTACAATTGTTTCCAAGGCTAACCTGACCAAAGATGGATTTCAGTTGAACAAGCCTAGTACTTGAATTATTAGTCCACATGGACTGTTAACTTCCCAGGGGAGGAAGATATTGTTATAGGCTCCGAACAATGAATATATACTAGAAGAGTAAACAGACGTATTATTCCATGCCAACATAAACAATGTCAAAGTTTATTTATTTATTCTGCTTGATTCCATGTCGTAGTGAATATCATAAGTTGTTTGATTGTTGTAAGTATGTATAAAACATGAAAATTTTATTGTTAAAATTTTTTACCAAAGGTTTTGAAATTTCTGAAAGTGGAGTATAGGGACTTGAGACAAAAAAAAAATTTGGTATGTTCTAGTCGCTATCTACGCAAAAAATGATACGGAATATATACAGGCAACTGAAAATCATTGGTCAAATCATGGAGCTGCTGAAGGAATACATAATTGATAAAAGTTTCAAAAAAATCCATTATTACAGTTATCGGTAAAACTGCTATTCATCGGAAATAGAGAGTACAGAAATCGCCGACAAATTGTGAAACTGCAAATTAATTTTACTCACAACTATAGTTGTATACATTGTTCCAATTTTAGGTAAAAATAAAACCGAAAAGTTGTACCGTTTTACCAATAATTTCGTTTCTTGTTAGACACTGTTTCGCACGATTTCAATAAGAATTGAGTCCCTAGAGAATCAACTTCGTGGTCGAGAAGCGAGAAATAAGCTATTCTTTTACTTTATGGTTACGGGCGAGCATGAAATATTATAAGTTTCTTCCAATAAAATAGAATAAAAATTTGACTACAACCCTTAGTACAGGGAATGAAGCATTTCACCTGGCAATTTTTTAGTCCAGCATGGATTGACTTGAAATTTTAACAGAAGGTAGGTCCAAGGATCAAAATCTATATCGAACTGAAGAGCGCTAAAGCCTTGAGAGTGGTTGCCACCCCATCTCGGGGGTGAAAATTTTTTATTACATTTTAACCACAGGAATCGATTGAAAAAGTGATTCTAAGCAAAAAATGTTCTATACCTTTTTTTTGTAAAATCAATATTCTCTAAGTTATTCGCGATTGAAAGTAACGCTTTTTAGAGGAAAAAATCGACGTTTTTGATATGTTTTTCGTGGATAACTCGAAAATTATGCATTTTATCAAAAAAACTGTGGAGAGCAAAATTGTAGCTTTTAAAAAAACAAGCAAAACCCTTTTTTTATAATTTTTCTAAAACCAATGGGAACCGAGATATGGCCCATCAATGATTAGCTTTTTTTCCCAAATGCAAAATGTGATAGATTCAAAGTCAAATACCGGAAAAATGATGAATTTTTCGTAGAAAACTCATAGAATCTTTTTCAAAGAGCATAATTAGACATTTCTTTAAGAAAAAAAGATCTGTAGCATCAAAATTGAGTGAATTATGACAAAAATAATGTCAGTACTGAAAAATTCCAATAGTATAGTATAGTACACTTGGAAGCATAATTTTTTTTTACATATAACACTAATAACAGTTGATTTTTAAGGGTTGAAAAAGTATAAAATTGTATTTTGAAATGTAACAAATTCATCATTTTACTAATTTATACCCACTTTCACCTATCTTAAGATTTATAATGCTATTTTTTTAATTTTGGACCTTTAGGGGTAGTTTTCACCCCTAAGAAACAATCAGGGTTCGTCGGCATGACATGATATATAAAGCAGAGGGTGAGTTGAGCCTAATCCAAATTTTTATGCAGATCAATCAGAGGCGAAATCATTTTTTAAGGATTCGTGATTTTTTTTACATTAAGCTGTAACAGGGGATGCTTTTTAAGGGTTGAAATATGATGAAATTTTATTCCAAAGCTCAAAACAATCATTATTCAACTTATCCAAACCAAATCTTACCCATTTTCAGGTTTAAAATGTTATTTTATGATTTTTGACAAATAAGGGTAGTTTTCACCCCTAAAAACCGTTTAGCGCCCTTCGGTTCGATATAGATTTTGAACCTTCGGCTATCACCTACCTCCTGTTAAAATTTCAAGTCAATCCATGCTGGACGAAAAAATTGCGAGGTTTTACCTTTTTTTGAGCTTCATTCCCTGTACTATCTTCCAAACAGTTTTATTATTTGATTAAAAATATAAATATATGTTGGTTTTTTTTTATAAACAGCTTTCGAAGACAATTTGTTGTTTTAAATTTTCTTTTCAACAAGTTTCGAGTCACACGTCGTTAACCGCATCTTATCCTTAAACGTCTTCAGTCTTTGGGAAGAAAACCTCTTGTGTGACGTGATTTAATTACTCGAAGGTAATTAATTAGTCTTCTAGATGATTGATTACATTCGGAAAATTATCCCAAGTTACGTAATATTACCACAGTAACGTTAGTTAACCTTGTATTCAAGCTTGAAGCTATTTTTTTTCAATCGGTTTTAATTTTTTCTTAAAAGTGATACATTTGAAAATGTTTTTCTGTTATTTCTAAAAAAGTGTGTACTTACATTTGTTTTTTGCAGACAGTACAGACCCAATCGGTGGTTCGAAGAGAATATTCTCTACATGCTTTACAAACTTTCAAGCGACAAGCTCTGCAATAGGAACCTCTGTTGATGACTCTCCCCAATTCGACCCTGCATCGCCTACAATATCGGTCCGGGTCCTGGTCCAGCCCTGTGGTATCCAAATTGGTTGTTGGTTTCAGTGCACCTTTTCGTCTTAGATTCTGTAGTTCGGCTTTTAACTGCCTGAAATAAAAAAGAAAACATAAAGGATCAATTTTGAGGATTGGTTATCCACAAGATATTTTTGTTTTTAAAACAGAATTATTTTTATGTTTCCTTCCGGGAATTTCCAAGAGAACAACCGGAACATGAATAAGAACACTAATTTTTAAGAATAATTAAAAAGCTGCAATTTCAATTTCTTTAATTTTGATTCAAGCTCTTTTAAAAAATTAAACATGTGTATAGAAAACTGAAAAAAAGTGTAAGGAAAATCAAAATGTTTATAGAAAACTGGAAAAATGTATTGAGAATTGAAAAAAATTTATAGAAAACTAAAACAAAGTATAGAAAATTGGAAAAGAGTGTATATAAACCTAAAAGAAGTATATAGAAAATTGGAAAAGTGTATAGAAAGCTGCCTGTAATAAACAAGAAAACATAAAGGATCAAAATTAAAGATTGAACATCGTTATGTATTAGATTATATTAAAACACCAACTTATAAACGTTTAATAATCCAAATTATGTACTAATGGACACATTTGGTTCTACAATAATTCTACAAGATAATACCATCAGTAATTTCATCCTATTTCAAATGATAAATGATATTATGTAGCAAGAGATTTGTTAGTAAGTGATCCTTTCTATTTAATGGTTGTAAATGTCAGAAATATGAAAGATTTCTCGAAATTAATTACAGTAATTTGAAGGGTTTCAGAATCTTGCGGTAATTATAACATAGATTTCAACATTTCAATTGAAATGTACTAGTGTAGGGGGAAATATGAAGATTTGTTTTATTGCTGGATGTAACAAAGCTTTATTAGGTTTTATATTGTTGATAGTATGTGGTCTAGATGGCAATCAAATGCTCATATATTTATATAGTTGTGAGTAAAATTAGTTAGCTCTAACTATTGTCAGTGTAATGACCATAAAATAAAGCAATGTTGTCAGATATATTTTCTAAAATTGTTAGGCTCGCTACACAAAGGTTCCTCTTACTTCAGCAAACTGTTAGTTCGTGATGTTATGAGAAAGCTAGTTTGGAAATATTTTTAAAAAAATACATAATGTAAATTTATTAGTAAACATTAAAATAAGTCGCTTGAAATTACTGAAAAAAGAAAAATTAATTAAAACCACTTTTAATATGTTAGTATATTTAAGAAAATTTTGAAGAGTTGGCAACGTAGTTGCACGTGCAGCCAAAACTTCGAAACAACCAATCATCAACTGCAGTATTCATCGCAATATAACAAAATAAGTATACTCCGTTTGACAATTTTCGCAGAAAAATTCTACGGTCTTAAGGGTGTTCGGGGGGGTTGTGTTGTGGTTCGGCTTATAATCCATTAGTATCATTCAGTGTCGGGTGTGAATTTTTTTTTAAAGAAATATTTAATATAATGTCTATTTCTTGGTTGAGTGAGTTTAGTGAATTGTTATAGGTATTTATAGGAAAGTGTAGGTGATCTAGTGTTCGTAGACGTTGGGGTAAGTTTTATAATATAATTAATTAGAATGGCATTTTGGAGACCATTTGAAACAACAGTCCAAGATGATGCGCGGGATTATTGAATTGTGGATTTAAATATAAGAAGTTAGATAATCGAATGGTAATAATGGAATCACGGCGCAAAATAAAAGGTTACCGTGATTCAAATAGAACTATAATTTATTTAGACGAAACTTGGTTTGATACACATGATGTTGTCAAGTGTTTATTCATTTATTTGTTATTCAAACAATCCTTACGGTTTTTTTTTCATGAATAAATATATAAAATTAAAAACAATTCAACTTAATATGTAAGAAAATAGTAGTAATGGTAATTATATTATAATTAAAACTGTATGAGGATATACACCCACCTTTAAAATATGGTTGGGTTGACGATACAAAAAACTGTTCTTTAGATACTCCGTGTTCTAGAGGAAAGCGCTTTATTATTGTATTACAAATTTTAGGAATTTTGTATACAGGTTAATTTTTTTATTCAAATTGATGTAGTAGATTAACATTATTTCACAATATTCGAATTTATTGAAAATTTATATGCACGCCATTGGGCGGCTTTTTCCTTCAAAGGGGGTAAAAATATGGGTTATCACATTAACTTTGGAAGAACTATAACTGTACCTGGGAATAGGATAAATTGAGTTTTGAGACAACAAAGAACTCTTGAGATAACAACGGTAAGTTTAAAAATTATTTTTTATTAAATCCATTATTTTTTAAATTGCATCAAATTCCATTACATCTCAGTAAAATAAAATACCTTTCAAACAATCTATCTAGTTCAACGTATTAAATCAAAGGAGAGACGACGACAGCCATCGCAACGCTTTTTCCATGTACCTACGTTCGGATGCCCCATATTTGTCCGTGACCTACTTTCATTTGACGAGGTAATATAAGTTTTTCTGCGTTAAGAAAAAAAAGATACTGATGAAAATAAAATTTGTGTTGTAAAGAAATGTAATTTTAGACGTATTTACCTACATGTTATTACACAAACAAATTTTTTGAGATATACTGTAAAATTGCTGTCAAAGCTAATAGTTAAATACAATCATAAATCCCAACAAAGTTTCCAAAGATATTCGGAAGGATCGGGGTTCAAATCCCAGGTCCGCCTGACCTGCTATGAGTTTTTTCAGAGGTTTTCTCGTAGCAATAGGCGAATGCTGGGTCAGTACACACCTCTCAGGCACCTAACACCGTTCCTTCCACTCCCATCCCCTGAAACCCCAAAAATAATCCTTATTCCTTCCAATGTTGGCTGAAGAGGCTCCGGAAAGCCTATAGCGGCCCGCTCCCCACGAGGGGGGAGAGTGAAAATCGATCCTTCCTTTTTTTTCCAAAGAGGAGACCGTTTACTAAGAAGCAACAACTACTTCTCTGGCTATATGTCACGACAATTAAATTACAGTAAATTAAACTGGGAAGGGATATAACCAACCATTCTGGTTTGTAATTTTTCGAGACAAAATATTTTTAATTGATAATTAAAAACTTTTAGTTTCTTTTATAAACAAAAATAAACATTTTGCTTGTGTACCGTTCCTCCGAAAGAGAGAAGAGATAAGCTTTATTGTCTTGAAATATTTTACAATTTTATGGACAAAATGACATAATTTAAAAATAGATAAAATATAAAAACAAAAAAATACTAACTATACTATACTAATAATAAAACATTATATAATATATAAATTTAATATATTATAATATCGTACACCAAACTTAATATTACATTACGCCACAGTTAGTCGCTAAGGTATATTGTAGAATTCTGCCACTGAATAATAAGGCCTTTCGAGCAGAAACGCCATATTAAATGTATTTGCCACTTCGTATTCTAAAGGTAGCTGAATTATCAATTTTTTTATATTGAAGGTGATTGAATTTTTTACCGGATCAGAGGAGGGCATTTTTAAATAAAGGGTAGGGCGATAAAACTTTGCCAACTTATTGACGAAGGTTATAGGATAGTTTTTATTACAATGGCGTACCGAAGTATCTGAAAGATAAGAACCTGTAAAAAAAACCTTTTTCTATAACTGCTATGAAAAGTGACGAATTTCTCATACTTTACTTAATTTCAAAACCAAGTATTGCTCATACTGTGAAAAATATTATTTCTCACGGTACATACATTTATATGGAGAATCAAACGAAATCGACAAAAACTTAATAGGCTCAGAGACAGCCAAGTACATGAAAATTATTGTTTGATTGGCAAATAAAATAGTCCTGCTAGCTCTATTCTTATCTAGCTCATAAGTTTAGGGCATGTCACATGTTTGTCTTATTTTCGCTAAGTAAGCGCAGATGGCAGTAGGAGCATGGAATTTTTGACACAACGTCAAATCTTAGAAAACAAAGTTTGTTTGATGTTCTAAGCGGTAAAAGACGTAAAAGTGTCGTTTTGATGTGTTTATTGGATGTGTCTGCTTAACTTTGTTTTGTTTGTGGTGATTTACTAAATTTAGTGTAATTTTAATAATTAACGATCTTATTTATAAACTTTGTAACAGAGGGTTGCTTTACAATTATTTGTTTGGTGATTAATTTGTGTGTAAACTGTTTTATATCGCTATCGGAAGCAGTACAGACGATACAATAATGATACTACATCTACATAGAATAACGTAAAAGTATACAAAGCAAACTAGTCACAGCTATAAGAACCAAAAAAAATGTTTCATATACACCCACTTTTTGTACTTTTCAATAAACTACATTTTTTTAGTTTTCTGTTTTTTTTTTAATGAAAGAAATGAAAAATAAAACAAAAATAAACGGGAGGGCTTACGCGCGGTTTTTTAAATTTTTTGAGAAGCGCGAGCGCCATCTCCACTCACTGCATAGTCCAGTGGACCAATTCATTATTGTAGAACAAATACTTCACAATATGTACTTGGCTACTGCTATCTTTAAATACCTACTTAGTTGTCACAAAACTGTCAGATTATATTAGAAGTTTTTACATTAAAAAAAAACCCAATTTCCATTAAATATTAGTTTAACAAGACATTTACTTATTTATAATAAATAAAATGGATACTGGCAGTAGTGACGATTTTAATAATACTCCGCCAGAGATATTGGAAAAAGCTGCAAAAGTAACTTTAGATTTGTTGCCGGAAATTTCAAGAAAAAAATATTAATTGGCATACGAAAAATTTATGGAGCGGAGAAGAAATACAAAATTAAAATCTTTTTCGGAAAGTGTAATGGACTGACGTCATAAGAGGCGTGATCATTAAAAGTTTTCCAAACAAACCGAAAGCTCGTATAAATTATCAAGAAATGTTTAACCTAACCTTGCAGATTTTCGTGTAAAAAAGTCTCCAAATGATCTTTTTTTACTTATTTCTAATAACAATCACTCTTATTTAAAACTATATTAATAGCAAACCGCAAATTGAAAATCACTTATGAACGATTTGTTTGGAAAAGTTGTGACGTCAGAGCTTAGGCAGTCCATTTTGGTATATTTTGAAGAGTTATCAAAAAAACTAAAGGCGTCTACACTTTGTTCACAATATTCAATGTTGCGAAATACTATCAGTGTAAAAAATAACATTGATATATCCACGCATCCAAAATTACGTTCATCTAGAATGTCCGACAATTACATCCCCAAAAAATAAAACATATTGACAGAAGATTAATTACTTGTATTCTTTAAATCTGTGTAGTTGTAGAAAAAGTATAGAGTGCAACATGTGGGGAAAGTACTTTTATCACTCGTGAGAAAAGTTGAACTTTCCCCACTTGTTGCAAAATATACTAGTTCCAAACATTATCAAATAGGCAAGAATTTGTAAATAAATTTTCTATTTTAAAAAAGTCTAGTTAATTAAAATACTTATTTAAAGCCACTGAGAGTAACTAGATATGAAATTAATTAAAATCTCTTTGAAATTCCGCTGCCACCACGGGTAGCTCGTGTTCGGCAGTCAATAATATTTATGTAGGAGAAAATAACAAAGGCTGTATCTTCATCCAGGCGGCTGCTTTCATTTACGATTTTTTTTTCTCTATAACCAGGAATCATATTTTTTGTGTATCTTTACTCGAGTATATTTTTTTATCAGGAATATTCAATATATCAAAAATGCGTGTCTTTAAAAAAAAACCGGTTCAATATAAAGATAACAAAAAAGGCAATAAAGTAGACAGAGTGAAGCTACACATTTTTAAATTATTTTCTCACATACAGGGTATTTCAAACGGATACAAATAAAAGTTAAATATTTTTAAATTGACCACACTATACAGATTGCGAAAATTACATCGGAACCCTCGGATTACACAAGTACGACAGAAAAACAGCTGAAAGAGAGAGAAAGAATAATTATGCGCGGTCATTAAGGCGTGTACTTTGTTTCACCTTAGGGGTGTATGCTTATTTCCCCCTTATGCACCAAGCAAATAGGTAAATACTTTAAGCAGTGTCATAAATGAAAATGTGAGGTTACCAAAGCTAACAGCTAAGAGATAAATGTCAAATATCTTGTTCTTTTTTATTTTTATCCTGAAATAGTCAAATTTGCATAATATTTTCTGAATTATTAGTAGATTATTCTCTATCCGTTTGACGATCCCGAATCTTGTCGAACTATAGCCTAGGCGATAGAGATTCGCTTATAGAGTACCACTAACCAAGTATAGCGATTCTTTTCGTTTGCTTATTCTTTATCTCTTCCCTTAAAATACAAATTACAGAGTGCCAGCCCAGGCTCCATATTATATTCCGAAAATAATAGCAACTTTTACCATCTAGTATGTTTCATCTGGCGCCTCATTTATAAACTTCTGAACTTCAAACGTAAGTGTTTTTGATTTTTTGGGATTATAACCATCATTTTTCCTCTTTAAGAATGCTATTACCTTGAAATATTTGCTTACATCAACCCCATTTTTAACTAGCGCACTAGATTTTATCATAGAAAACTTACTCCACAAAGTTGACGCGTTCCATATTTTTGATTTTTCTTCTAGATAAGCCAAAAAGACGGATTCACTGAAGTTTCCATCAACTTTTTTCATTTTACACCACTTGAGAAATTTAGAATATGCAATATCATACTGCTGAACCGATTTTTTCGGTAATAATTCAAAAATCGCTCTTTTCAAAATGTGATTTTCTTAAAAACAATTATTTCATTATCAAAATTGGAGTTCTACAAAAAATTGTGTGATATTTGTGTTAAAACTAAATTTTATTTTGTTCGTGAAATTGCTCCACTCGTTTCGCAAATAAAATGTTACTTTTAATAATATAATTTTATGTTGCTAAGGAATGTTCACAAATTCTATGCTGGACTCGACGATTTGTTTGACCTATGTAAGTTTGCTAACAATTACTTACACCCTGATTTTCGTTGGGGGCTTTGTATTTTGCGGTGCTAATTAAGTAAGTTTTCATATATTTGAATTTTATTTAATTTTACATCTACTAAAATCACACATTTAATTATCAACTATTCTAGACTTTATTAATTAACATCGTTATGTAAGTTCTCATCACTTATATACATGTAAATTCTTCACTTAAAAAAATCAAATAATTGGTATCTTAACGATGTATTCTCTTGATGACTTAAACTTTAATTAGGATTAAGATAATACCACGGTAGTTTACAGTCTAATGAAGTATTTAATTCTAGCAGAAACGTACACACCGTCGAGAAAAGGAAAGAAAAATATTTTATCTTTTCCGTTGGTAAAATAATCTTAAACCACAGCGCTGTGGTGGTATAATCTAACAGTATAAAGTTGTACAATTAATACAAATAGCAACAATCTTTAAAAAAAATAAAAAACATGCTTTAATCGAACAAATATATAAAAAAATTCTTAATTTAACGCTATTAGGTACCAAAATGACATTAATTTTCTGGTTAATCATTTTATTCTTAAATTAAAAATAATGTTTTTAAAGGTTGCGTTATAAATGGAACACCCTATATTTTATTACTATATTGTATTATCATCGGTCTTTGACAAGTGTGCAAAATTTCAAAGTAATCTGAACGTTTAGAGTGGGTAAAAATCATGTTTAAAGGTTACGTTACAAACAAACAAACAAATATAGATACAAGTGAAGCTAATATAAAACGTGTAATAAGACGAAGGGCAGATACCGTACCATTACCTTCAATTCTCTTCCACCAGGAGGACTATCCCCTACCTTCTTTTGTGTCATTTTTAGCACCATACGAGGATAATATATTGAAAAATTCTTAGCCTACTATAGAACCAAACAAAATTTCAATGTCAAAATATTTTATTACCCAACATATTTCCAGTTGAGGAAAGAGATGATAGTCCTAACCAGAGTGTCGCCATTCCATCGATTGTTACTTTGTTTCTGGATCGTAGAAATGTACCCAAGTCTCATCCATAGTAACAATTCGGTTTAAGAAGTCTACATCGTTTTCAAATCGAGCACAGATCGAACGCGATGCTTCTACCCTTGCACGCTTTTGGTCAACATTCAAACATTTGGGGATCCATTTTGCAGCAATTTTTCTCATGTCCAAATTGACGTGAACTATATGATGAACGCGTTCGTATGAAATATTCAGTGCTTCAGATATCCGTTTTAGCCCAATTCGACGTTCTGATAAAATCATGTCATGAATTGCATCGATATTTTCGGGGACTGACACAGAAACTGGCATTCCCGATCGGTCATTATCTTCAACGGAAAATTTACCTCTTTTGAAGCTTGCAGTCCAATTTTTCACGGTCGCATACGAAGGACATTGATCACCAAGGGTATTAAGCATATTTTCGTAAATCTGCTTACCTCTTAACCCTTTTAAATACAGGTACTTGATGATGGCTCGATACTCCAATTTTTCCATTTTCACAATTTCGGTGGACATCTTTTTTCTTTTAATTTATTGCGTAACTCTGGTTTACTTTTTTGACGTCAAACTTCACACTGACACTTCTAATAAGTTATTGTTCGTTGCTATGGTAACGCAATATTTTGTTTATGCATGGAACTGGTCTAGGCTAACTAGATATCAATACATCCTCGTATAATACCGCAACTATATTTACTTATAGAAACTATTAATTTCAAAATATAGGTTATATTACCACTCGGTCAAGGTTAATTTCTACATTTCATTCTTAAACCTTCATTTATACAATTCTATTGCAGCCTCTATTTATACAATTCATTTGTTTAAAAAGAAACAATTCTTAGAATAGCTTCATGTCCATATTAACGCCTTCTAACTTGCAATACGGTACACCCAATGTAACTGTATACACGGTGGAAACAGTTAATAATACAATAATCGTTTTGTACAATATCTGTACACTAAATTTACAGTGTGGCTAGAGTTTTTCCGGCGGAAATATGAATTTAAAATTCGAATTTCGCTTTGTAGAGGAAGTTTATATGACATATGACATAATTTACGCAAGCGCGACGGAGTTATTCACTAATAATATATGCTTTCCGCCGCTAAACAGCAGGCAACTCGTGTTTCATTAAACGGCGGATTAAAGTTTATTTTTGTAAGAATTCCGTCCGCAATTTGGTTTATTATTATTTTAAGGGGAAGGGTGAATGCAAAAACTGTATTTCCTTCCCCTTCCTCAAATACACAATGTAAGAATATAATCATGTATAAATGTATTTATAATTCCATTTATTCTCTTGGGTTTGTAAGTCTGACAGCAAATGGAACTCGAGACTCGGGTGGTAATCTTGAAAAAATAAACTTTAGTCCGCCGTTATACGAAATTTAGGTATAAAATGTCAGCCGTCCGCTGCTGGGATCTTCAGGACGGCGGCAAAGTAGGTATGTAGTGTAATGTTTCGCCGCGCTTGCGCAAGTTATATTATTTTTGGCGGATTCCTGTATATTTGGTATAAACTTCCTCCTCAAGGCGGATTTCTAATATTAAATTGCCGGCGGAACTCTAGTCACACTGTTAAATTTGTCCCAATATACGATATGTCCCAAAAAAAAGTATTATTCAAAAGCTACGCGTGACCTGTAGATCCGTGATCAAGTACGAAATTATTAAAACAATGGCTGTAATACAGATAAAAGATCTTTGACATTTGATTTCTTTTTCAACACCTCAGATTTGTTCATAGTCTTCTTGTATAAAACTAATGGTGATTGTCCACGTTCCTACTACCTACTTAAATATAATCGTTGCCGCCTACACAGTTTGATTAATCGTTGATGAATCATTAGTTCTATGTTAATTAATAAATGGTTGCGTTAGACTGACCATGTCGAGATACTACTTGTCATATAACGAGTAAATACATTTTTATTGACTCCGGTAAATCTGTTTAATATAGGTTATTCGGTTTGCCTTCACTGATATACGCCTCACGATTGATATTAGTTAATATATTAATAATTAAGTTAATACAACTAAAAATTACAGTAGAAACGGTAGAGCTTTACCATCACGTGACCCAATCTACGATTTATGCAACACATATTTTCTACATACTATCTTCTTCTATCAATATAAATCGAATATAAAAACGTACGATCGATCGTCTTCTTCACAAGACAAACTAAAAGACACACGTAATAGTTTCTTTAAATTTGCCGTAGTAATCGTAAAAAGAGACAACGATATAATTGACGTAACGTGTATAACTGATCTTACTATAAAAGTTGCGTTGAGTTACTATAAAAGTTTGAGGTTATGCGAGTTTAGTTTATTGTCTTGTTTTTTTTGTATTGAAAGTGTATTTAATGTTAAAATCAGTTTTTGTAAGAACTAATTTGACTTATTATTCCATTTGACATTGGTAAGTACGAATATAATACATTATCGACTTGTTAACTTTGGACTTTGTAACTTATTCACCCAGTATATCGATAGTTTTAATAAATATGTCGATGTTAACCGTATAAATAAAATAAATACAATTAAAAAAGTTAAATTTCTTGTTTAATAATCAATTCGTAAAAGGCCGACCTTTGGAATATTAGTCATAACGATTATTTCTATTGAGTTTACAGAAGTTTTAATTTGATTCATATGAATATTGTTGTTGGCGTAATGGTAAAGCTCCACCGTTTCTACTGTATTTATTTCTTTTCTCATACTAACATTCTGTAAACGTGTCTAAACCATTTCAATGCACTTAAATTATATTATAAATACATTCTTATATAATTTCGTCCTAGATTTGTTAAATAAACAGTCAACAAAATGATACTTTCTCAATTGAAGCCTGTGGGTTTTGACGAACTTAAAATGATCTCACTGCAAAGTAGATTGTTTCTAGATATATATCTATATATCATGTATTTTTTTTTGATTATGTCATTGTAAACGTATTATCATCGCCTCCGCAACATTTTCAACGCAAACCTTGTTAATAAAATGAATCGGAAACTTGAGACAGGGCTCAGAAGAAGTCGATAAAATACCTTCAAAGTTTTTTTAAAGAGATTGAAGTGATGCGTTGTTGAAAAAAGCGAAAAATAACATTGAATAAAAAAAAATAATATTCGTCTATACATAATTTGCATTTAAACATAAATTATAACAATTAATTTTTTTCTACCACAAATTGTTTATTCAAAAATTAATAACAGTCATTGATTTTATATTTAAAGCGAGTGTAATTATTTTAAAAAAATTCCTCGACATTTATTTTGCAATTATAATAACAAACCACTGGCAATTTTGTGTTGAGTCACGAGTATATAGACTTCACGTTGACAATCTACGCCTTTGTGGCGCCAGTACTACAAAAGATAGGACGAGTATAACCAAGTAAGAAATAATAAATGTTTTTATATTTTATGGTTTATATCGCTTCCCAAAACGGTACGCTTGTCTGGTATTCCCAGAAGAAACTTACTTACATACATACGAGAATTATACTGCTGGTTGACTGGTTGAGTGGTCAGAAGAAAACGATAAACAACCTGAAGAGGATTCAAGTACTTTTGAGTTGGCTTTTAATTGCAATAAATCCAAAAATTAATACAAAGAAAGTTTAAAATATAAAATTCAATAAAACAATAACACATGGGCTAAAAAATCCCGGGCCTAACAAAGAAATAGCTATTTGTGTATCAAGAGCAGAAAGTAGTACTTTGGTCAAATAATTCACCAGCAACCAAAAAGCGAAGCTACCTTTCCTTTTTTTGTATGCGCATGTTTGAAAGAAGCCATTTTTATAATGAGATACTTGTCATAGTTCACTTTGTCGACCAATTATATCGCCGATATTTAAAAATTTTATCATTTTCTCAGTGTATTTAGTAAGTTATCTGTCAACGTCGGTTTCTCAAGGTCATAAATTTGTGTTACCAAAACATCAAAGACATTGCGTCGGGCTTCGCTTCTTGTTAGTTGGTGTATTCTTTGCTTTGGTAGTCGAGACAGAAAGTTGGCAATCTGTCGAGACTACCAAAAGTTTCTGCTCTAAAAACATACAAGATGTTTTTCTACTATCACACCAAAATCAACTACTAGCTCTCTTTTATCTATAAATAAAATTAGGCGTGCTTCAAAGTTACTTTCTGCTTAAGAGCGCCAATAATGTCAAATTATGACAGCTCGCGCAAAATTAGGCGTGCTTCAAAGTTACTTTCTGCTTAAGAGCGCCACTTATGTCAAAAAATGACAGCTCGCGGAGAATTAGGCGTGCTTCAAAGTTACTTTCTGCTTAAGAGCGCCAATAATGTCAAATTATGACAACTCGCGGAAAATTAGGCGTGCGCTAAAGTTACTTTCTGCTCAAGAGCGCCAATAATGTCAAATTATGACAGCTCGCGGAAAACATCAACTTTGCAGCTGCTTTTCAAGGCACAAACGATAGTGATAGTAGTAGTTTTATTCATCAACGTTATTTCCATCAAGAACAACGCAATCACTCCAGCGCCGCTGTAACATTTCAATACCACTTTTGTAGAACGATTTATCTTTTGCCTCAAAATAGGCCTCAGTGTTAGCGATAACCTCTTCATTCGAGCGAAATTTCTTACCGGCGAACAGCCAGTAGTCGCTAGGAGCCAAATCTGGCGAATACGGTGGATGTGGGAGCAATTAGAAGCTCAATTCATGTAGTTTTGTCATTGTTTTGATTGTATTTTGATGGTATTTCCCTTTTCAAGATAGTCGATGAATATTACACCACGTATATCCCAAAATACCGAGGCCATAACCTTTCGAGATGATTATTGTGCTTTCGGGTGCTTTGGACGAGGTTCTCTAGTTCCTGTCTACTTGGATGACGATCGTTTTGATTCCGGAGTAAAGTGATGGACAAGCTCTGCTCAGGAGCATCAACACGTTCTTGTTTTTGGTCAACAGTGAGCAAACCCAGCACCCACTTTGAACAGAGCTTTCTCATAGTCAATTGCTCATGCAATATGCAATATAAAGCGATTCAAAGCGATTTCGTGGATTTTTTTGATGTTTCCTAGTGTTACCGCCTCATTTGAACGTTCACTGCGTTCCGTATCATTGGTGTCTCTACGACCACGTTTGAATTCAGCAAACCATCGTTTTATTGTTTAAATTCAGCAAACCATCCTTTTATTGTTGTTTCTGATGGAGCGGAGTCCCCATAACACTTGTCAAGCCATTGTTTCGCTTGAACGGTATTTTTTCCCATCAAGAAGCAGCGTAATTGTTTTTGATCCATTGTTTTGAAAATTTTAAAAGTAGCGTCACTCTTAGCACAATAACTCACGAACTAATGAATAGAATATCATGAAATTTTGACAGCTGTCTTTTTAAGGTTAGTACTAACTGAAAAACAGGCGTCACTTTTACTTATGTAACATCTCTAAACATACCAACGCCTTCCACCTCGATCTGACTTGTTGCTACTTCACAAATAAATCTGTTTACATCTCAAATTATGTGACGCAAACTTTGTAATTGGTTTTAAATTACGGCACTGTCTGATAAAAAAATAATTAACGAAATGATATTTCAGTGTAAGATTTTCTAACGAGACTCCATAAGCGAGAAAAGCCAGGATCCAATTAATAGGAAGGTGTGGGTAGATTATAGGAATTTTCTCTTTTTTTAACCTTTAAGCTGCAGATGAACATTTTGTGATTTAACAAAGGGAAACATCTCTGAGTGGTTAGTGCTTTGAATGGGATTTGGTAAAGGGAGAAAAAATTTAAAAATTTATAGTTTTTTGATTTTGGTCGAAATATTAAAAACCAAAATAGTCGATGACGTCATTTTTAGTTACTTTCCTTCATATCAGAAAAAATATAAATTTACCAGATTTACCAGATTTACAATTTATACTTAATAGCCAGGGCAATTTTCACCTTACGGGTTGGCAAAACTTCAAGACGCTGTCAGGGGTCAGTGTGACCAACAAAAAATGGTTTTTATGACAAGAATTACGGTTAATGTCTACCATTCAAAACAAAAAAATTTTGCAGGTTTTTTATTATTGCGAACATTTACATTGCTTTATTAAAACAATGAATACACCCCCAAGGGGTAAATCTTAAAATTTAAAATGACGTTTTAGCTGAACGCACCGGAGGCCAATAATTCTAGGAACTTTTGGCATGTCACCATTTAACTGTCACTAGTTATGTCAGATGTCAGTGGAAGAATCAATCAGAAGAATGAAGAGATATAGGTTGCGTTCCGAATGAAGGCCGTAAGGTTGGCTAAAGTTGGTCGAAATTGCATATGGCGACCAAGTAAACAATGATCATCGGAATCTGATTCACAATGGGGCTTGCTTACTGTTGTGGGAGACGTGAGTAATACCATTTACTGTAATTATTATCAATACAAATTATATATTATATTTAAATTTATTCAGTTGAATGTTTTTAATGATAGGTTGGATTATTGAAGCATATTTTTTAAGCAAAATGAATTTTCCAGGATATGGAAAACACTTTTAGTGTAAATTCTGTATTTAAATAGTTTGCTGTGAAAATTTCACTTTCTCATTACAAACAGGATATTCCAAAAAAAAAAGAAAATACGTCTCTGGATAAAATACCCTGCGGTAACAGAACAAGTATGCAATATGTTTTTCCACCTAACTGCGGTAATTATCACCGGTTAATTTTCGAAACACTAGCCGCATCTGAAAAGTGACTGTTACAAAGTTTCCAAACTTTAATAATAATTTTAATGGGTTTCAGTAAGCTTTGATATGCTTTGATTTTATCAAAGTGAATTATTTTAAATCGTATATAGAAAATAACCAAATAGAAAAAGGTTATATTCACTGTAGAAAGGTTTAAAATATTTATAGCAAGGGACGAAACGAATTTATAGGTTAGAGATGGAAAAACGTATCAAGGTCTACCGTTAAAAAAATGTACATTTGTCGATGAAAAATTGAATTGAACTTGTATACCTGGTACTTCGTAAATTAGTATTTTTAAAGGTGTTTGTGTCACAAAATTTCATTTTGGTTCAAAGGGTAAATATTGACACTTGCCATTTTTTTAAATTTTTGTCGAATGTTTGCAAACTTTTTATGTAAATATGCTTCTACCTCCAAATTGCCATCTTTCAATAATTTTTTTTTATACAGTGTGACCCATTTTGTTTGGAAGCACCCCTATAAAATCCGCATTTTTCAACCGATTTTGATTTAGTCTTTTTTGTTAGATTCAGTATCAAAAACAGAATTTGAGCACAAATTTTCATACCATAATAGCTATTTTCAAGGCCCTCTACGTTAATTTTTCTTTGCCAAAAAAGACGAAAGTATATTAGACATTTTTTTTTCTCCAATATGACTACACCACTGGATTCAGAATCATCACAAATGTAAACTATCAAAATTTTATAAAAAAAGTTTTATTAACAACAAAGTTATCACTACATGAATTTGGAAAAAGTTGTTTTTTGATTAAGTTTTTACTAAGAATGTAGACACATTTTAAAAATGGCAACATGGTAAACAAAAACTAGGACTCAAACATATTGCACTGTAAAAATTCGAAGCCGAAATTTTAAAAGACAGGATAATAGGTCCATTCTTTTTTGAGGGTAACATGAATGCCAATAACTTCATGGAATTCTTGGAAGGTGAGTTATCCGCAGTGATTGACGAACTGCCACTAGCAGAAAAAAGAAATTTGATATTTCAGTAAGATGGTTGTTCTGTACACTGTTCTAGGATTGTCAGGCAGCGGCTTAACGAAAAATTTCCAAATGGTTGGATAGGTCGCGGTAGCGAGTTAATCGAATGGCCTCCTAGATCGCCCGATTTAACTATATTGGATTTTTATGTGTGGTGGCTTTTGACACAAAAAGTGTATAAGACACGTCCAAGGAATAGAGCAGAACTGTGTGACAGAATAAGACAGGCGTGTGCTGGAATAACGCCACATGAAATAAAAAAGCGCTAAGACATAGTCGCAAACGATACGAGAAATTAGTGGAAATTAACGGAGGTCTAGTCGAGGCTACAAAAATGTAGAATTCAATTATTATTAAGTAATTTAATAATCAAAATGTATTATTTGGTGTTAATTTGTATTTTCGTCACATCAGTACAATTTTACATTATTCTCAGAAGCTATAACTCCAGAACGGGTTAAGGTATCGGCTTCGAATTTTTACAGTGCAATATGTTTGAGTCCTAGTTTTTGTTTACCATGTTGCCATTTTTAAAATGTGTCTACATTCTTAGTAAAAACTTAATCAAAAAACAACTTTTTCCAAATTCATGTAGTGATAACTTTGTTGTTAATAAAACTTTTTTTATAAAATTTTGATAGTTTACATTTGTGATGATTCTGAATCCAGTGGTGTAGTCATATTTGAGAAAAAAAATGTCTAATATACTTTCGTCTTTTTTGGCAAAGAAAAATTAACGTAGAGTGCCTTGAAAATAGCTATTATGGTATGAAAATTTGTGCTCAAATTCTGTTTTTGATACTGAATCTAACAAAAAAGACTAAATCAAAATCGGTTGAAAAATGCGGATTTTATAGGGGTGCTTCCAAACAAAATGGGTCACACTGTATATAAACCTATTTTTATTTCAAATATGCTCCTATTTTTTGGTGTAGAAAGTACCTTGGATTAAAGCATCTAAATTTTAGAAAAAAACGTCAATTTTATCAAATCTACTGTGAATGGAAGTTTTACTACAATTTTTTGTAGTCTTAAACTTCAAAATATCTTCATTTGTTGACTATTTGTCGAATTTTTTGTCAGTGGAGAAACTTTGGTATAATTTCTGTTAAAAAAACAAGAAATACTAGACCACAAGAAACGTACAAAAGATTAGAAATGTAAAAAAAATATTTGTCCTACCCTCCTTTTCAACGATTACGATCTTCTTTAAAAACAACTTTCGAATATATAAATGTTTAGAATTCAAAGAAAACCAAGTCAAGAATTAATAATAGCATGCAAATTTATTGCCAACAGCACACACTCATAACGAAAATAATATGACATCCAACAAAGAGTTTTTACCATTTGTCAACTGTATATAGACAATAATAATTTCCTCGTACCTATACGGCTGGGTTATTCACCTTTTTCTTACGGTACAACACACTGTACATATGATTCTAGTTTATACACTTGTCATCTTTCAAATCAGCAGGATATAAATAGCACCTTACACTCGAGATAAAGCAAATAAACAAAGTTTATTGTTTCGATTTTATTACTTTAGTAAATAATGTTTAAGTAAATACCTATTAAATTCGGTAGACGGATTCCCAGGTAGTTTCTAAAGGTACTTATTTCACTAAAAAGATATCAATAGTGCGCTTGACGAGAAACCTCATTTCACTATAAATACAAACACAAATCACAGCATTTCACTAATTTTCAGTGAAAAAAAAATTGTATTTACTTCATTTAGATGCACACAGAACACTGGACCCGGCTGATAGAGTGAGATTTTCACTTTTGTGTTGGTAAGTACCTTACTTCTTGGAGATTGTCTCAAGTCTCAAGGTGCTGGTCGAACGGACATGCGCAAAACTAACAGTTAATTCAACTTAAAGACAGGTTTACAGTGCAACAAAGTAACAGGTGATACATAATATGACGAAGGAATACAATTAGGTGAATATATTGTTGTTTTTTTTTATTGGATTTTGGACCGTAATTAACAATAGCGAACTGAATTTTATCAGAAGATATTTCAAGAAATCTGGGAGATATATTGAAATGAAATTATTGTATTTGTGTATGTATTTAATCACATTTTCAATGGAAATATATTTTTTTATTCAAAATAAGATGCTATATATAGCAATTTGTTAGGTGTAAAATTGATTTCAGTAAAATTAAAAATATGTTAACATGAAGGTCAAGTTATTGTTTTTTTTTTACAAAATTTGTATACTTATTTTATGTAACAACAATTAACGTTATAAATAATATGAAATCTTGACCGGAGCACTAAAATTAAAGATAAAAACAAGGGTAAGTCAACTGTGACAATATAAATAAATATATTATTATTAGATTAGCTGTGAAAAGAAGCACAGAAGAACATTTTTTTCATTTTAATACCCTAATATCCGGTCCTGTTTCAAGTTACAACGAAAAACGTTCTTGGATTCGTTAAATTTTCTCTTTTTTTTTACAAAATATGAATGTCGACGGTTTTCCCCTGCCAATTTAGCATAAAAAAGTAGAAATCTTTCTTTTTTATTTACCGAATTTTGTCTTGAATGCATTTTCAAGCGGTTTTATAATAATAGAAGCTTTTTTTATATCTCCATTACAGTTGGGAACTTTGAAAGAAACATTTTAAGTTTAATTGTACAAAAATTGTACTTATCCTATTGTCAAGAGCCGGAAAATAATAAGAAGTGGGAATGAAAAACGAAAATTTATCAGGTGTAATTATTTGGTATTTACTACAACTAGTTTTTATGTTGCAAATGCGTTTTTTCCAAAATTAAATGACATGACAAGGTCTCTTTGAGGATTAAAAAGCCATAAATAATTTCTAGTCTTGACCTACCCACATGCGAACAATTGATTCTCATTGGTGCAATGTAGCTTCCGATTGGTCTATGAAAAATGTACTCGAACTGTTAGTCCACATGGAGTGTTAACGTCCTTAGGTGGGTTTAGTTCATTTCTGTTATTTACTAGATATTATGTTCTTAGATGTTGCTGTGAATGAGGGTGTCGGCCACTTTGCGCCCGACCGTTTTGCGCTCCTACCTGAAATCGGCCACTTTGCGCTCTGCTACTTTCATAATCTACTTTATTTTCTTCGATCTGACAATTTGCAATATAATTTTAAATTCCTCCTACCTACAATAATAGTCCGGTAATGGGTAAGTTAATAATATTAGTTTTACAAGAAAACAAGAAAGTACAAAAATTATATTTATTTTTTCAAAGTTTTTTTATAAAATAAAATACAAAAATCCATGTTTGTTTATTCGAGCGTGCTGGGCTCTTAACACAGAGGTACCAGGTTCGAGTCGTGTCCGAGTCAAGATATTTTTATTTTTATTTTCTTATTGTTTTTTTCAAAAATTGACTAAAAATACGAAGAATTTTTCGATTCGGATTAGGGTAGGGGGTAAGGTAGGGTGGTTTTGGTTGGGTTATTATTGAAAATTATTACAATAATCTGTCAATTACACAATTCAATTTTTCGATTCGGATTAGGGTAGGGGGTAAGGTAGGGTGGTTTAGTTAAAAAAAGTGTATGGAAAGCGAGGAGATGTTCTTTTCATAGAGAACGACACGGGGTGTCTTGGAACTACGCTTGGCAACGTCGGTGAAGAGAGCTACATTTAGACGCTCCTATTTTTCTGTAGTAGGTACCATGGGTTTTAAGCAAATTTTCTAAGCTAACCTTTACCGGGCTATTATGTTATAATAAATTTAAAATTATATTGCAAATCGGTAAATCCTAGAAAAAAGGATAATACATTTCTATTATGAAAATCGCAGAGCGCAAACAGGTCGATTTCAGGTAAGAGCGCAAAACGGCCGTATTCGTGAATGAGATTTGGTTTTATTGACTAAAACTATTTTGTTGGTAATAATTAAAATTATTGCTTTTGGCGACCATTCGAAGAGGAAGATATTGTTATAGGCTCAGAACAATGAATATACTAGAAGTGTAAACAGACGTATTATTCTATGCCAACATAAACAATGTCAAAGTTTATTTTGCTTGATTCCATGTCGCAGTGAATATAATGAGTTGTTTGATTGTTGTATGTATAAAACATGAATATTTTATTGTTACAATTTTTTACCAAAGGGTTTGAAATTTCTGAAAGTGGAGAGTAGGGAGTTGAGAAAAAATGATAAAAATATAATAAGTACAGTCAACTGAAACAAGAAAAAATTTTACTGAACACTGTACTTCATGTTACAAAATTTTTTTCTTGTAAATTTTGAACAAAAGTGTAGGTATGCTAGGTATTCTTTTAAAAAAGGGGAATTGGAAAATTTTGATGATGTCTTGATATTAGTTTGGATCATTGTACATAATAGTAGATTATACCACAAGTCAATAATGATATCTATTATTCTCGAGGAATTTTTACGAACCGGGCCGCGTCAGAGAGAATAATAGCCATTATTGCGAGTAGTATACTCTACTTTATTTACGACAAATTTATTTATTTTAGATTTTCAATGAACAACTTTATTTGTCAATAACATTTAAATTAGTGACAGTACAATTAATAAACTGAATTGGTCGTAAATTATGATTAACTTTGGAAGAGTTTTCAACACGAATATTTGGAATTTCGGTTGCTGTGAAAGAAGAAGTTGCTTCATTACTATTAATCCCTCGACATTATTCCCTAAGGGATTAATATATGGCATTATACTTCAAAAACCACAAGTATAATACTTATATTATATATTAGTCGTAAATAAAGAAATTTTAATGTATAGTTTGGAAATATAAAAATACAAATCGGAGTCTTTTCGCTTTTTAAAAAAGAAATAATGAATTTATTTCACACTTCACGAACCCTATGTATATGTGGTCGACGTGTCTGAAGCATGGAAAATGGGTCCCCGATTTCGTTGAAGATTCAAGATTCAATCTTTGATTGACAACTTAATGAAATTTTCGTATTAGATCTCGAGAACTTTTTTGTTAAAATGCTGAAAAATAAGATCGTGAAAAAGTACATAGGCACCTTTTCTCAGCACGTCACCAAAATATCCTGTTATCAATCAAAAGTCGATAGAGAAAAAAACAGATCAATTTAAAAACTTGTATTAAATTGACAATCCTTAATTAGCAAACAAAAAGAATTATTGTAACTCCAAGATCTCATCCATATCTCAAATGTGGTTTTAAATCCAAATAAGAGGGTTCAATAAAACTCCAAACCACAATAATTTAATGTGTCCACCAAAAGGACAATCAACCTGCTACTAGTTTCGGTAAATTAATTACCATCATCAGGCTTCATGAAACATATACAACTGGAAAAACAACAACAACCTGTGGTTTGGACTTAGAGTTTTATTGAACCCTCTTATTAAGGATTATTGTATATAAATTTTGCCAGGTCACTCTGTAATAAATTCAATGACAACGAAAATTTCTAACTCGTACGAAACTGCTTGTTCATGTCCAAGATATTTTATCGCAATTTATAAAGTTGTAATTGAGATTAGAATCTTCTACAATGCCAATAATTTTCTAATCATGCCTTTTAATCAAATGAATTATAGCCAATTCGGCATTTCTTATACCTTTCTAACAACTCTACTAGTATATACAAGAACTTGTTTTTGAACAATTTTGCAATAGTCCAGGAAATAGTAAAAATTACCTACAAAACAAATATTTTTTGAAGGCGAAGGGTGAATTCAATGATTACTTTGCCACACCCGCCCACACATTAACAAACCTCCTCAAACCAGTACCAAATGCAATCGTTAAAATGATTAGCTTCTTTATCTTGGGATCACCAAATAGTCCAGTAAATAAAGGCATCCACCTGTTCATCTCATTATTGTCGGGTTTTTGTTTTTGCAGCTTGTAGGTATTCATGTGTAGATTACTCTCTGAAAATATGTCCTCCGCGAGATTTGCGGAAGGGGCTGGAAAATGGCCCATGATCCCGAAAATTCAGTTTTTGGCCGATATCTCCCGAAATATGCTACTTAGAGAAGTGGGGTTTTGCTAGAAATGAAGTACAGTTCATTACCTACAAAAATGGTCCCGATCATTTTTGTCCCTGGATCAATATTTCTTGCAAAAATTTTCCGGAAAACTAAAAAACTTAGCCAAAAATTTTGAAAACCATCGAAAAGAGGACATTTTCAGCTTTCCAATGGTGTGCATTAAAGACCGATATTGCCAATCATTATTTATCAATTTGCGGTAGACCCGAGAATTTTAAGAAAACTCCGGAAATAAAAAAAAACGCCCCAAGAAAAACATGTTGTTTATAAAATTACACAAAAATTATTTATTCATTATTTCGGAATACATTCACCACCTATCAAAGTCCCATTATCCAAAAGGTTTCGGTAAAACTACGCTTAATTTAAAAAATATGAACAGATTGATAAGGGCGGTCAAATATAAAGGAAAAATAAAGTTTGACCAGTTTTTTCAATATTCCTGGAAAATAAAAAAACGAAAAAGTTACACGATGTTATAGGTACAGGTCCCTCCTTTCATATGCACTTTGAATCATGAAAAAAGATTCATTTTTACTCAAGTTATGGGCCAATTTGCCCGCCCTCCCATGCCTACATTCACGGAGCGTGCTCCCGGAGACGCCGCGCAGCAGCTCGAAATCCAAGGTACGCTTGGGCCCGTTTATCTCGAAAACGGTTAAACTTTTGACAAAAATGATAAGGATCATTTTTGTAGATAGTAAACTACTCTCCATTCCTAGCAAAACCCCACTTCTCTAAGTGTCATATTTCCGGAGATATCTGCGGAAAACTCAATTTTTGGGATTATTGGCCATTTTTCAGCCCCTTCCGCAAATTTCGCGAAGGACATATTTTCAGAGATTAATCTACCCGTGAATACCTACAAGTTGCAAAAAAAAAAGTCCGACAATAATGAGATGAACAGGTTGGGGGGTTTCTCGGTCTTTATTTACTGGACTAATATCCAACTAACATTGAGATTTCGTTGATATTTTTACCATAACTGTGCCATTATTCTTATTTTACTTTTATACTTCGTTTTGACAATTTGTATATAAATAATTATGTGGTTGGACGTTTTTGATGCCTACTATTGTTTCTTGTTTAATTTTAAAAATTGTTAATGGAATTGAATAGACTCACACATTATTTGTTTCACTGGGTATATAGACTCCAACGACTTGAGCACCCAAGGAAGGGTTTCTCCAAGAAGGAAGTTAAAAGTACCACTGATATCTTCACTTAAACGATACAACCAAAAGCTATCAGTAATCGAACAACTAGGTCTAGACTGGTAAAAAACTGTAAAGAATCCCTCAACAGGCTGGCCAAAGACAACAAAGTGTCTCTAATGTGGGTGCCGGCACATGAGGCGACAATCGAATGAATGAACCACAAAAATCCTAAAGGCTGAGGTGCTCAGGACTCAAAGCCTCTGACTGGTGGTGTCGAACTAATGAGTCAATTGTTGTCAGATCATTCCGGAAACATAATGAACTTTGTCATCTTAAATGGATCAATCTATATATTTTTCCATTCTGAAGATCCTTAAGAAATATAGAATATTTTAATGTACGAAATTCTTGTATTATTTGCCAGTTCTGTTCTACTTTTCAATCAACTTTAAATGAAACGCAGATATTTCACTGAAAATAGAGTTGCAATAATTTTATTGAACACAAAATCAGTGAGGGCGCGCACTAGGTTTGATCAACCAAAAAAATGGTAATTTTGAAACCCAGCATGTTGGAATTTTTAAGTGCAAGCTGAATCCAGTCATTAAATAGAGATTGGAAGTGTGAGTATGTGATAAAGGGATAGTATCACAATTCATCTTGTCGGAGGGGAAATATTATATTATATCCCTTCCTTTATAGTTCGTAATTTATAAATATCAACCCACGTGATCAAAGTGCCAAAAAAGAGACGTTCGCTTGTATTATGTCATTCTTTTGCTGCTGTCAATCAGTATGTTTTACAGCCTTAATCCTAATAAATGTTGAAATTTATAGGTCGCATGTTATCAAAAAATATGAATATATGCTTAAAGAAAGGTTTCGTAATTGATTTCATATGTAATACAACTAGTGGATTACTTAATTATTAAACTCAAACTAACATCAGTCGTACTAAAAACTTTATATGTTGGCAAAAATGCGCGCTGTTGCCGCGATTAGAATGGTTTATCTGATTCAGTAGACGTCTTGGCATTTTTAGGGTTATGTTGTGACAATTTAATATTGATCAATCCATTTTTCGATTATTTTATCTGCTTGTTATAAAAAACTGTGAGTAAATTTTCACAAGCAGTGATGAGTTGTCAAAGTTAACTTATAAATGAAACTTAATAACACTGCAATAGTTGATGTATTTGCTATTCGTCTATTACCGACTATTTACAGCATATTATACTCAATCAACTGTATTTATTGTATTCTCTTACACTATTCATAATACTTAGCAATTATATTTGTACAATTTATTTACAGATAATCCATTTCACTTAAGAAATGTTACTGCTGCAATTGGAGGAAGAACAATTATTTAATGTAGAATGTTCCTAAGTAGTTTCCTAAAATATGACACACATCCACACAGTGGATTTCCAAGAAAAATAAACCACAATATGAATTTGTTCTTATTAAAATGAATCTTGAATTTTCCAACTATTTCATACATACCTTTTTAGGCCCAGAAATAATTCAATAGGTTTTAAAATAATAATTTCTTACTTAGTGCTGTACTTTTAATATACAAATAAAAGTTTTATAATGAAATAAGTTCAAGTTTGTTTTCATACAGTAACTATCAAAAACTAAAACTAACCTACAGCCAAATAAAAAGAAAAATATTTGATGACTTCATTGGACATTTACTAGATTATCATACTTTTTCAAGAGTTTGGCAACATAGTCCAGTTATGACAGAAGTCACGTGGGTTGATAATTATAAGTTACAAACTATAGTTAAGATTCTTCAGGTTTTTATCAGGAAATATTTTAATTAAAAACATGTTTTTATCGATTAAAACAAACTGCAAATTAGTTAAATACAAATATTCTCCACCCTTTGGTACAGTCAACATTTAATTCAACTTCTACAGAAAAATAATTAAATTTCAAAGCTGGTTTTACTTGCTTTTGGTGAGTGAACTTTTCAGTGGTTGGTGTTAGTTAAAGCTACACATGGAAAATTCACATCAATTATTCTCAACGGCTTTATATCTTCATTTAAAATTCTAGGGATTTTTAAACTTTGTTGATAGTATTTTTTATTCAAATAATAACCAATTACACAGTTTGGAGGGATTGAATACGTCGACATCTTCAATTTTAAACTTTCTTATAAAAATAACTGAACTTTGGTAGTCTTAAATAAAAATCTTTGATCCGCCACTGCTATGAAGTTACTGGGATGTTAATCAATTAAAATCGTGAGAAGAATAAAGCCTACGAACACACTGGGGAAGCTTTTGTGTCTCTATAAATTGCTATTCCGTTGAGTGGCCGAAGAGAATTTTTTTTCTTCTATAAAATATTCTAGTTTTTTTTTTGTAAAACAGAATACCCACAACTTTTTTCGAATGTGTTAGTCACAATTTTTCAGTTACTTTGTTTAATTACTTATTACTATTAATGACGAAAACTCACTTGTTTTTAACTTTAAGAATGTGTTCATTGCTTAGAACAATTCACAATTCACGGGCCAATCATTTATGTGGTTACACTGTATAGATATGCCGGTATGTGGAGATAAGAAGAAAGAAAAACATGTCTGGGTATTAAAGATCTAAGAACAGTGAGGAAGACGAATTCTCCAAGGGTGTAACGGAAAAAGAAAGGAATTTTGTAAGAGGAATTAAAATATAACAGTTTCCTAAATATTTTTTAACCATTGTCTGGTTCTCTTCATAAAAATTTGTATATTTTAAAATTTAGTATCACATCTGCTAACTTTCTCTTTTAGACTTTAATGACTTTGTTCGAGTGCTTGGTACATCTTGAAATGGGTAACACGTGTGAAAGGTTTGAAGGGCTCAAGGGGGACAGGCTAGAGATCCAAGAAGCCGGTATTTATGTATTTAGTGAACAAGGACAAATAAATGTGAAAAAAGGGCTGGTGTGTTGATGACTTTAGGTAATTTTGAATCCTTCTTCTTGAAGATTGACGCGGTGCAAAAAACGGGCGAGCAGTTTTTTTGTAAGGCGACTCGAGCGATTATGGAAACTTGGGTTGATGAAGTGCTAAGACACGGAAATAGATGTGTCGATAGCAATAATTAAATAAGTAGAAAAATTGAGATAGGAGTTTTAATAAATTGTCTAAGTTTTATATACAGAGAAGTATTTAAGAATTATCCAGGAAATATTATGTAAAATAAAATTCAACTTTACGTTGAATAATCTTAGCACTTTTCCACATGATCATGGCGTTGGTTCTTCCGAGTTTCCACGCGTTAACCGGACAAATATCAATAAATTTTGAAGCATTTCCACACATCTCATTATCTGGTTAACAGAAAAACAACACTACGTGGTCTAAATCTTGGTGAGTGTTCGTGTGGATACAGCACCGGATGGTACCCACGCGGGCGATTTTTCGGACGAACAAAAAACCAAATCGTGTGAACAGCGCTTAGAAATATATTTTAGGTAAAGAGCTTGATATAACATTTTAATGCGAGATTTTTTGTAGATGATATTTACGTTTATTGACTGGAAATAATAATTTATTTGAAAGTACATTAGATGAATTTGCGGTAACACGAATTATGGCTGTATTTTGTCGTGTATCACATTTCCGTTTGGGTGATAGTAGGTCAACAATAGCTGGCGATAATTACGATAGTCATGGGAATCGTTAGTAGGACAGTCAATGTACAGGGTTGGGATAAAGTATGTAACCAAGTAAATATCTTTTAAACGAAAAGAACGATGTTTATGAACATTTGCAGGTAAGTGCAATGGAACAAAACGCATCTGATGTATTTTTTGTTAATAATATACTTCCGGTTTAACCGGAAATGCCATCAACTTCTTTAATTTAAATGGGTCACCCTATATATTTTTACAGATTTTCAAAGAGCTTGTTATTTTGAATTCATACATACTGGGTTTAGTGTAAAAAAATTTGTAAAAACGAGGAATAACTCACTGTTAGTTGTACAATAGGTGTACATTTCATTATTTTAGAATAATGAGAAACAAAATTACTTCAAATGTTCAAAATGCTCGCCGTTTACTTGCTGACAATATGCCATCCTATTAACAAATTCTTCTTGAGTAACTCTTTCCACGACTTCTCCACGTATTAGTTCACATTCATCAATAATTCTTTGTCTCAATTCCTGTAAGTTTGTTGGTCGTCTAACGTAGACACGTAATTTTAGATAACCCCAAAGAAATAAATCTAACGGGCTAAGATCCGGAGAACGAGCAGGCCACTCTATGAATCCTCTACGTCCAATCCATCGATTTGGAAAATTCGCATCCAGAAAATCCCTAACCCGTCTATCATAGTGGGGAGGTGCTCCATTTTGTTGAAACCAAACATTTTGTGGTAATTGCTCATTCTGTTGAAGTACAGGAATAATTTCGTTTTTTAATAGATCCAAATACTGGTCACCATTCAAGTTTCCATCGATAAAAAATGGGCCTTTAAGCATATTTTCGACAACTCCCATCCAAACATTTAACTTCTGTGGATGTTGGGTATGTGCTTCATGAATCCAATGAGGATTCTCATTTGACCAATATGGCGATTAACTGTTCCATTTAAACAAAAAGTTGCCTCATCATCGGAAAAAACTATGTTAGAAGTAAAATTGTCGTCGACATTACAGATGTCCATTAGCCGTTCGCAAAATTCCAGCCATCGGTCAAAATCATCGTTTGACAATTCTTGAACCAACTGTACCTTATACGGATGATACTTTTCACTTTTTAATATCTTTCCTACAGAACGTCGACTGATACCATGGCTTAGTGCCAAATTTGTGGTGGAAGTTTGAGGTGATTCTTCTAAATTGATTGCACTATTTTGTTTAACAGTTTCGTTCGTTGCAGTCCGCGGTCTTCCAGGTTTTAGCAAATTTTTTACCATCCCAGTTGTATTAAAACGTTGTAATGTTTTAGTTACTGTTGAGCGTGATATAGGATTTCTCTCCGGATGCAAATTATTGAAAATATGACACACTTCTTCATGAGTTCTAACACGATCACCATAACCGATCATCATTAAAATTTCAATACGCTCTTTTTCACTTAATTGAACCATTCTAAATTGTAAAATGTATTTCCGTCAATTATAATTTAACACTTGGAGAACAAGAGACGTACTAAACAGTACTCGTTTATTTATTACTATACCTATCAGTAATTGTACTTTATTTTGGGCCACAGTGTATATAGAAAATGCAAATAAAGAGATCGAACAGGATTTATAGAATTGGTTTTATGGTTAGATAGGTCACAACTCCCATATATTTAAACTTTGCACCCGTATTCATATACAAACAAAGAACAAAACTTCATATTCTCACACCCAGATACGACTACCAGTTTCCGACTTTTCCGTTTTGACGTTATCCGTATAGTTTGTAAAATAAAGGCATAACAATCCTGAGTTCTAGAGCCGTTTTGTTTACAGGCGGCATCAATGCATATCAAACTTTCGAAATCCATATAGTACGTGCGGGATGTTTGTAAAATTAAAGAGAAATATGATCACTTGAATAATAGAGAAACGAGAGCTTTTTTATACAACAAAACAATGCTTGACAACATAAAAAATGGGAAAAATTAACATCAACTCTATAAATATATAATATATTAAATATCTGCTTCAATATTTACTATTACATCAGTAAATAAATGTCAAACGTCATATCGACTATCAAATGCCAAATGTCAACTGTCAAACGTCAAAAATACTCATTTCTCATCCACACAAGCGGTTGATTTTTTTTTTTATTAAAATCAAGATAAAAGAGGATGAAAGTATAGGAAGTAACGTTGCGTGTTAGTCGAAAATGGAATTTTTCATCTATGGAACATTTTTATGAATGGAAGTTGATTAAATAACGTTTAGATGGAATGTTGGTCATTTTATTTCGTTATAATCGGTCACAAAACTTATATAAGGGTCAATTATATAAGAAGTGGTTAAGAATTAACGACACGCCATTATATTTGACGAAGTTTCCGCTATCAGAAATGGTTTAATCTCTACATAGTCAAGATTAGTATTTAAATTTTAACAGGTATCGTGTCAAATCAAGAGTCTTCTGGCAAAATTTGACTTTATAATTATTTTTGTCAGGGACGGCCATCTTCAAAAGATGCTAGCTCTTTTAGAAGGAGAGTGTTATTGAATCTTGAACTTATTGCATAAAAAAACTCATAAGGTAGGTACCTATATTACGGTTTTTGCTTGAAATGTTCTACTAGAGCAAATACACTAACTGGCGCCGTGGCTTAGTTGGTTAAAGCACCTGTCTAGTAAACAGGCGATCGCTAATTCGAACAGATTAATTTGAAATTTTGCACACTCGTCAAGGACCGATGACAATACAATATAGTAATAAAATATAGGGTGTTATTTAATCTTGAACTTGGATTCTTGAGGTGTATTATCGTGTAGAATCACCTCAAATCATATCTAGTGTTTGCAGTTTGCGTTTGGCGATGATTTTCTAAAATTGTACCTTTAAGAAAATTATTCTTGAATATTAGCGTAGTCAAAGTACACAAAATATCCGTAAAATGCCGCAAAAAACTTGAAAATGAAAAATTGAGTATTTAAAAGGGTTGCATGATTAACGTGAGAAAAACTTTAAGATGCTAGGCATGCGAAAATCGTCGAGTGAAAATTTTTGTTTTTGTTTTTTCGCTCTAATTGTTTAAATAATGAAAACACAGAAAAATGTTCTAATCAAAAATTGTAGCTAATACATTTATCTACAAAATTTGTCTGAACATTTTTTTTGTATCTGCATTAGTTTTTGAAATATATACGAAATTTCCATAGTAGTATTTTTGAACATCATCAATTTTCATGTTTTTAATTTTATGATAGTAAATTAACAATGACATTTAGAAAAAAAAATTTCATATGAAATGTGTTCTAAAATGGGGTATCTACAAATACATTGAAAAAAAATAATTTTTTTAAAATTTTTTAATGTATTATCATCGATTTTCCACGCTCTCTCACCTGCTTTTTCACCTTTATTTGTGCTCCCTTCTCTTTCTTACCTGAGCCATAGGTGTGTTCCTTTGTATCGCGATCACTTCTTTATAGGTTCATTATAAAGTTCACAAATTTTTAGATAATATCATAAACGGTATAAAAAGTTATAGAAGGTTTGCTGACAGACCTCTGATTTAAGTATTTATTTTAAATAATTGTCTATTATTTAAAAAATTTGATATTTATAGAAAAACTGTATAGTAATTTCGAAAGTAGATGCTTCAAAGTGCTTAGAAGTAAAGTTTCATTGAATTATATTAATTTCGAAAAAAGATATAATTGAATGAAGTCTAAAAAAACAAGTAAAATTAAGCATGCAAAAAAACCAGATTTTTAAGAAGCATTCGTTTAAAATTCTAAATATTGATGGCTTTGCTTTTATAATAATAATGTTTTATGCTCATTTGCAATGCTAAATCCAAAAGGAATTTTCGCTGGGATAAGTATTAATTAAATAGGAATTATAATAAACTGATATTACAGTCAGAAAATCTACTTTTTCAAATTTGAAAGTATTTCTATCTAAAAGTTGAGATCTTTCTTTACATTTTACATGAGTTTATTTATTTTTTCAGAATGTTATAAGCCCAAAATTATCAACTTTTAAGTCGAGCGGTTAATAAATTTGGCTCACGGGCCGTTCGCGCGTAACCACGAATTGACTACCACTGAAATTAATTTTATCTCGTAAACTTTTTAATTTACAGAAAAACTTTTTAGACAAAATTTGTAGATAAATGCATCAGCTACAAATTTTGATTTGGAAGTTTTTCTGTATATTATTATTTAAACAATTAGAGCGAAAAACAAAAACAAAAATTTTCACTCGACGATTTTCCGGAAATTTGTTTGCCTAGCATCGTAAACTTTTTCTCATCCCACACCACCCTTTTAAATACCCAATTTTGAATTTTTTTGTATTTTTTGTGAGCTTTTATGTGTACTTTGATTAGGCAATATAAATATAATCTTAAATATTTCTACCAACAAAATTTTATCGACTTTCCTGATTCGATAACTTTCGTTATCGATACGATATTTATAGTGGTATTATTTTTCCGTTCCAAGTTTTATTTCAGACACAATCTTTGCTAACAAACAAGGTTAATTAATAATAAAATTGATATAAATCGCATGAGTCACTAAAAAATTCAATAACTTAAATTGTAGACAAAGCAACCTAAATTTAACACCTTGTATTTCGTAGAGAATAGGTTGTTCAACTTGTTTTATTCGGTAATATTAATAAGTAAGAAATGGGATATTCAAAAATAAAATTATTTCAAATTTAGTCTGTAGATTAACAGAGAAAAAAATGAGAACCGAAATTTACTAAAATTATGCAACTTATAATGCACATACGTCACTAAATATACAGGGTGATTGATTAGTGTGATGAAGTTCAGTGCCTGCTTTGTCCTTTGAGATACCAATTTGAAAATTTGAGGGTTTATGGCCATCATCAGTCTTCACATTTTTAAATTATTTACCAGAATGCTGCACCATATCAAAGTTATATTTTTTTAAATGAAACACCCTATATTTTATCGCATATTTGGAATCAGCTTGACCTCCCCATTACAATAATATAGGGTTGTAATGTGTTCTACGGAGTATTAAAAAAGTTATAACCAATTTTAAAATGTGGAGACTGATGATGGCTATAAACCCTCAAATTTTCAAATTGATATCTCAAAGGACAAAGGAGGCACTGAACTTTATCACACTAATCAATCACCCTGTATACAAAAAACCATCTTAATTTAATTGGTCTATTTTTCTACCCTCAGTTTTATCTCAGTAACGTAAAAGGGCTAATAAGTCTTTATAATATAATCATCGAAAACTTACAAAACTCGCAGCTGCTGATCTCTCCTCAGTAATTCGTCCCTTCCAAGGACTCCCAAGATTATTTCCCGCTCTCTGTCCGTCAGTTGCGTTGCCTCCAACATCGCAGCAGCCACGATTGGATCCGGGCACTCTACAGATACCCCCGAAGTCGTTAGTGCTTTTATTGCAGATGCCGACGCCGCTGTTGCATTTGGTTGGTGTGCTGTCGGATCGTCGCAACATGACATTTCTAAAAAAAGATCTCATTTTAATTGTGATTCTATTATATTTAAAAAAAGACATTCAATAAGCTCGTTATATAAGCGCAAGCAATGTCGGGTTTTTATCGGGTAGTAGAAAAATTATAGTGTACAAAAAGTGAGGAAACTACTTTTTTCAGTATAAGACAATGTAAAGCTGGCTATTTAGTACAATTTGCATTTCAAATGCCACATTTGTTTATAAATAAAACACTAAATACAGTAGAAACGGTGAAGCTTTACCATCACGTGACCCAATCTACGATTCATGCAACACTATCTCCTTCTATCAATTTAAATCAAACATAATAACGTACGATCGATTGTCCTCTTCACAAGACCAGCTACAAGACAAACGTAATAGGTCCATAAACCTTAACGTGAATATTTATTTACTGCGCATGAGCAGCTGTCAATTTACACGTTTACGTTAACGTTCGTGACATCACTTAAACTCTCTATTACATTATCAACTTGTTAACTTTTGACATTTCATAACACCTAAAATGCCGTGAGACGGAAATATCACAATGCTTATTTAATATTAATTTTGAACTTTGTAACTTATTCACCCAGTATATCGATAGTTTTCATGAATATGTCGAAGTTAACCATATAAATAAAATAAATACAATTAAAAAAGTTGAATTTCTTGTTTAATTACCAATTCGTAAAAGGCCGACCTTTGGAATATTAGTCATAACGATTATTTCTATTGAGTTGACAGAAGTTTTGATTTGATTTATATGAATATTGTTGCTGACGTAACAGTCACGTGCTGACAAAGCTCCACCGTTTCTACTGTATGTGACGAATATATTTTGAAACTTTAACACTTTTTGTCAGTTGGTTACTTATTTTAGGAGAAATAATACTGGCGTGGACTAACTCAACATATGTCATTGCCTTCAAAGATGGAGCAGCGTTAAGTATAGAACATTGCGTATCCCATAGAATTCAAAATATCTGTGAATATTATCTTTATCGAAACCAAATCATTAATCTTGGAAAATATCTCATTTCGTTCGCCACATTTTTTCGACAGCAGGAGTAAAATGGATTATAAATATTAATATAAAACTCGGTGCGAAAATCGCATGTCCAATAGCTCCAGTTAGTCATTTATCAAAAAGTTCTTACACGATAACGCATTTATAGAGAACTTGTCGAGTCACAGCACGAAATGAATCGGAAGCGATATTTCCAGTAAATATTTCAATCAATTTTTGTTTTCTGTCAATTTCCAATAAAATGAAAAATCATCAGTTTCTAATAATCTCCTAACTATGACAATTTGCAAGCTTAATATAATTTAGCAAGTATTAGATTACTTTTCTCTTCTCCACCACGAAATTCTAGTAATTGGTTCAACACGTATTACACGTTATATTGTCAAAATTCGTAGTTTCAAAGGTAGTTCCGGTACCTATTTTCAATAATCCTTTTTCAATCCCGCAGGATCTGATGATAAGTTAAAAGTGGCTACTGTTTTTAATTAAAACGCAAATTTCTACAGATAATTAAAATTTTGATTCTATTCGTTTATTATTCACGATCTTTTGTTATCAACTGTTCCACAACAAAGAGCGAAAGCGAACGAAATCTAAAAACGATCAAAAAAATTTTCAACGCACGTGAAATCCGAAAAAAATTCCCCTATAGCTTTGAATAAATACTAGTTTGATAAGGTTGAGATTATATTCTCAATAATTAGAATCCCAAACTTAAAATCAGTCTTGAATAGGGCTCATTGAAAATCTACTGCGTGTCACTTCTTAGATATCAAGAAAAATTATAGCAACCCTTGTCCCGATAGAACATTATATTATGACATTGTGTTCAAGCTCAAGCTTTGCGAATCTTCTAGCAGCTATCCTTTTTCCCAATTAACTATCTCAAACAGTTTCCATTCTTAACACTATCAGGGCTCAGCTACAACATATCCTTAAAATCTCCACTCGTCCCATATACTTTGCCTTTGTGATCAAGTTCACTCTGCGAATGCTCTAGCTCCTTTTTCCAAGTAACCATCTGCACAAATTTCATTCGCAACCATATCAGCATCAGTCAACATAGAAGCTCCACTCATCCTGAGGGAACATAGATCTGTATTTGCAGTCTCAGCTACAACCCGCTATTCGTCCCGAAGGAACCTTCTCACTGAAAATGGAATTTGAAAGCTAAGAACATTATTAAGCATTAGCATTTGCGACTTCAATATTTTGAGGTAAGCATTTAGCTCTGCAGCGGTTAGGAACATGTTTACCGATGTTTACCTTTTTTAACTCTTTTGCTACTCTGGAGTACGTCCCAGATACACTCGTAGGAAAACAAATAAGGACGCCATCCTCCAAGGTAAATAATATAGTTTATGAACTCCATCGTTTTTCCTATGAAATTAGAAAAATATAAATAAAGTTAAGTGTGTGGTAGTGATTTGACATCGACCCAATTTTAAATATTCAATTATTAGCTTGGACGTAGTGGAGTTACAGGAAAGAGATCCAGCTAAACTCTGCAAGAGACCATCAGAGAGCCTGTCTTAAAGTAAATTTGGACGTAGTGGAGTTACAGGAAGAGATCCAGCTAAACTCTGCAAGAGACCATCAGAGAGCCTGTCTTAAAGTACATTTAGACGTAGTGGAGTTACAGGAAAGAGATCCAGCTAAACTCTGCAAGAGACCATCAGAGAGCCTGTCTTAAAGTAAATTTGGACGTAGTGGAGTTACAGGAAAGAGATCCAGCTAAACTCTGCAAGAGACCATCAGAGAGCCTGTCTTAAAGTAAATTTGGACGTAGTGGAGTTACAGGAAAGAGATCCAGCTAAACTCTGCAAGAGACCATCAGAGAGCCTGTCTTGAAGTAAATTTGGACGTAGTGGAGTTACAGGAAAGAGATCCAGCTAAACTCAGCAAGAGATCATCAGAGAGCCTGTCTTAAAGTACCTTCCATAGTAAATTTGGACGTAGTGGAGTTACAGGAAAGAGATCCAGCTAAACTCTGCAAGAGACCATCAGAGAGCCTGTCTTAAAGTAAATTTGGACGTAGTGGAGTTACAGGAAAGAGATCCAGCTAAACTCTGCAAGGGACCATCAGAGAGCCTGTCTTAAAGTAAATTTGGACGTAGTGGAGTTACAGGAAAGAGATCCAGCTAAACTTAGCAAGAGACCATCATAGAGCCTGTCTTAAAGTAAATTTGGACGTAGTGGAGTTACAAGAAAAAGATCCAGCTAAACTCTACAAGAGACCATCAGAGAGCCTGTCTTAAAGTAAATTTGGACGTAGTGGAGTTACAGGAAAGAGATCCAGCTAAACTCAGCAAGGGATCGTCAGAGAGCCTGTCTTAAAGTACCTTCCATAGTAAATTTGGACGTAGTGGAGTTACAGGAAAGAGATCCAGCTAAACTCTGCAAGAGACCATTAGAGAGCCTGTCTTAAAGTACCTTCCATAGTAAATTTGGACGTAGTGGAGTTACAGGAAAGAGATCCAGCTAAACTCTGCAAGAGACCATCAGAGAGCCTGTCTAAACGTGCCTTCCATATTAAAAACAGTAAAATTGAACCACAACCAATTGAATATAGTTAAATTAGACCTTGAAGAGCGTTGGCCCTTGGAAGCATAATACAAATGGAGGAAGGTAACAAGCGGTTTATGATTGAGTTACATTTGGGTTATAGTACAAAAAGTCCTATGAAAGTTTTTGTGAACAAAGAATGAAATTTTCGAAAAAATAATTCTACTCTAAACAAAAAAGTTGATTGCTTAATAATACTTTTTGATATCTGATGATTGTTAATAATTGTACAATAGTTTCCTAGTTATAATTAAAAATACCGCATGATTAAGTCGAACATACTTAGTGGATACTGATAACTTATCGCTAAGAATGTTGATAAATGGAAGGAAGTGGGTATTAAAGTGAACGATAATATTAAAATTTCTGCTAAAGATGTAGGGATTTGACTATTTGTTTTTTAAATAATCTTATCGGAAATCGCTTTTTTTTTTAACTAAAATGTTGTTAAGAAATAATATTATGTACACAATTGCATAACTACAAAAAAAACACACCCAGTATATTGAGAATTGTACCAAGGAAGTCATAATTGTATAAATAAATTTTGAAATACTTATAACGAGTAGAATTTTTTTTAAGAACGACAATTTTTGCTAAAACCATTCTTGGACATACTGTATAACTAACTGTACATTTCACAACTGTCGGATACTTTTTTACTACTTAATAACAATTTCCAATAACATTATACTCTCCACTAAAGTTTGAACCTAGTTTAAACTCACTCTAAATCATTTTTTTTATAAAATTTTTGTGACACACTGTATATAACCTTCCCGATATATAATCTGACCAAGACAAATCAAATTAAAGTTTTCGTTTTGTTCTTTTGGAACATTTCCCAGTAATAGTAACAAAACAGATAAATTTTTATTAAGTCTTCGGGAGTTTTACTAAAAAAAATACAGTCGTAAATTGTGGGATCGATGTTTTATTGAGTGGTGTATTTTGTAGAAGAAAGTATAGAAGAGTATTTTGTATTTACCGTATATTACAATCACGATTGGTGTACGGATGACAAAGCACTCCACACTCTGCTGCCTCTATCTTAAAAACGATTGGACGTATAAAAAAATATTTCGAACAAAACCTGTAGAGAATTTAATCCTCTTTAATTTTTATAAAGAATGCAAATAAGATTGGAGACGGGAAAAACGAGATATTCTCAAAAAACTGATTTGACCTTGAATATTTAACTGATTCTGTCTATGTAGAATTTATATTTTATAAATCCAATAGAAAGAAGTCTAATGAGGTAAAATCGGATTACCTAGAGGGTCATTCCACTGTTTACCTTCTTCCGATCCATTGATCTGGAAATTGTAAAAACTGCCAGACATCTACAGCAAAATGTAGCGGTATGCCTTACTTTTAAAACTATACTCTGCTGTCTAATAAATGACATATAATAACATTTAAGTACCCTTGGGCATTACTGGGTTAAGCGTCAATTAATATTTGACCGTCAAAGAATTTATTCCACAAAGAAAGGGAAAAATGTAAGATGAATCTGTTAAGCCAATGGTATCTTTGGTAACGACAACACTTATACTTCGATCTACCTTCTACTGACGATGTACTTAGTCGAGATTATTCGCCTGTAAGTGCATGTAGTCAGAAGAGTGGTTGTTTCTTTTATAAAAAAAAAATTAATTTTTCAAACGATCAACGTTTAGCAAGTAAGAATACTTAAAAAAAAAATAATTTTAAATAAAAAAACAAACCTTATTTCATCAGAAGAATATCGACTAACCACCAGCTTCTACAGCATCAAATTAATTAGTACTAGCAATAATTGTACATTATTCCAGAAATACTTGATGTTGAATTTTCACCCTATAACCATCGAGACGCATTCAACACGTGTTTTCTTTGGCCTCGACCGTTTGCACTCGCAGCCCCGAAAGGTAGCACGCGATTCGAATCCCGAACACTTTGTGGTATACGTTCGACAGCTTTCCCAGCCGCGTCGCGGCGTCTGACCTAGTACGACAAGCTGAAATTGACTGAAAACTGAAACTGTCCGCCGCCGAGAGTGCGCCGCCCAACGTTGCCACACCGACGGCGGAAATAGGCGTTTCAAAAATACCTCAGATTCAATAGAGACATTGCAGCTTTGAGGTGGTTCGCTCTATACTAATCATAGTTTGGTTTTGTTACAAATTTTTGTTGGCCAGTGTTATTTATACAAGAAACGAAATTCCCTTGAATAATATGTTTATTGTTATTGTAGATAAGGTAGAGAGTAGGGTGCTTAAATCTCTTATGTCAATTAATCTCCATTTTGACATCTGCCTTCGTTGACGAGATATAGTATATTGTTAGTTTTAAAATTGACACTCTGTATAATAAAATACAATAACTAGAGGGGTATTTGGGGGAGTTACCGCATTAAAAGATCTGACCGACCGTTTCTATTGCTGGAGGATTATTTTAGTTCATAGCTATAATGAAAATACAGCCTTGAATTTATAATTTGAATACGCCATAACACTTTAGTCTTTTCCAGGATTCTATTCAAGGATAATTGTTTTAATGTATAAATTAAAATTAGTATATTCTCATTATCTCAAAAATGCCGAAAATTAGAAAATCTACCGCGATGAAAACCTATTTAAATGTCAAGGATTGAAAAACAGATCGCCTTTTAAAATCCTGTTATTTTTTATTGTTTTCATCTTATATATTTTCTAATAAAAAATTATAGAATGTGGAAACATTTTTCATTGTACAAACGCGTCCAGCTACGGCTCTGTATATAGTCCAGTATTTGGGATATGTTGTTGGCAATAGCAAAAACCTAAATTTCTAGAACCCGAGAACCTGTGGTTGGGGATTAATATTAATCCATTCAAGATCATAGTTCTGCGGTGGTGAACAATTCCTATCTATAAGTAGATCTGTGGTATTACCACAGATCTCGTAGAGTGGTGACATCTGACTGAACTGTTTGTTTCTAACCGTGATAGAAAAATAGAAACTTTAATGCATATGCAACCATCAATACAATTTGTCAGATGAACAACAAGAGTTTTGATCAATCATAAACTTGTTGGAAACAAACCTATAGTTAGATAAAAACTGTTTGGCTATATAACTGCATTCCCATTCTCGAATTGTTAGGTTTTTACTGGTGGTACTTAGTCTCTACAACATAAATACCGGACCTTTTGCAATAAATTATGATCTGCATGACTGTACTAATAATCGATTTTAAAGTTACTTGTGAGTTAAAATTAGCTTCTCACCGCTAATTAAATATTTCTAGCTCGAAGTAACTAACGTGAATGCTAGAGAGAGTTAGAGATGGTTAGAGACGAGTATGATTTTAAAAACTATACCAAATATTAAGATTTTTTCTTAGTGCATTACCTACATCAAAAAATTCTCTATGATCTCTTAGGGTCAATGACCTTAAAAAAACTGAAAATTTAGTCTTATTTGTTGTCATTTAAATTTTTATTGTAATAATATTAATATTATTTGAAATGTAATCCGGAAATTATGAACCTTTTTTGTTTATATTTGGCTTGGCAACAATAAAATATATTTTAGTAGAATCTTACCTGATTAGCATTGAGACTCTGAACAGGTTCATTGTGGCGAAATGTTTTTATGCGATACTACACTACCCGCACACGCACATTTTCATTTAGTTTAATAACGCACGAGTACCGCACTTATTTTATGCATTTACGATTTAAATTACTTAAATTTAAAATATACTAGAATAGAATTAAAAAATTATTATAAGACGCTACCCTTCGTTGTCACCATTTTAATTTTTTGACAGCAATTATTCAATTGTTTCGAACGACAAAGCATACTTTGTAAAATCCGGCACTCTACGAAATGATAAATAGTTCTGTAAAATTTTTGTAATAGGTGTATTTAGGTACACATAAAGTAAAGTAATTACCTACTTTAAAGGTGGATTATAAAAACGTAACTTAGTAATATTCTCTATATCTATATTGTAGATTTACCAAACTAATTTTATTATTACTATATTTAATTCTAGTTAAACTTCTATTGCATTATTTTTATGTAATAGTGTAGTTACATAAAATGTCCTTTAGTGGTTAGAAATACTTGCACATCCTGCAACAGTGGCTACAAGAGATCAACAACGAACGCTGGCAAGGATTCAAGAGGATACGCGCGTTTCTAGGGCAAGTAGGTACAACAGGTTTCAATGCGTGGAATGAGATAGATTTTATTAACAGGTTGTTGCTATTTACGTAGAGGCTGAAACATTGTGCATTCATTCGGTAAAAATATGGATTTAGATTCTTTAATTATCTTAATATTCATGGATAAAATATAGTAAGCAAGTAAAATGAAAATGATGTACGCTTGAAATAATATATATTATTTTCTTCAGCATTGTACTCCTTATATTAAATATTAATTGAATGGTTTTATGTATTATTTAAATTTAAATCAGAATATAACCGGAACAGAAATTAATGTAGGTACAGGCAACCAAACATACTCAGAAACTTTTTTCTCCGTACAGCGATGGAAAAGTTTTGTAGTTCCCAAATGAATTAAAATCAAACAGAATTATGTATCTCATAAGTAAACTCTAGTAGCAATAATTTAGACACTATTTACTTTAAAAAATGATTAATGTAGTTGATGTTTTATTAAAGTTAACAATCAAATTTCCGAAACAAGTAATACAAAACAAAAATTATTGAACCTACTATATAGGCAACCAGTACATATCTGGTGATCTGTGGTACATACGGAACAGAAAATAATAGCCAAAAGTCAAACAGAACACAGCCTTGTGCCTTGGGATGCCATTTGTCAACGTCAAAAGATGTCAATAAATAAAAATGTTCTTAAATTAAACAATTAATTCAGTTTAAAAGTGTTTTAAGAGTACGTTTAAATATAAACATTTCATTAATTTAATTGGAAAGATGGTTTGCGACAAATGCCAGAAAAAATGCGGAAAAGTAATAACCCCGGATCCTTGGAAATCTGGAGCAAGAAATACCACCGAATCAGGAGGACGAACAGTAAATGAAAACAAAGCTTTGACGTCAACCAAAAATCGATTTAATCCTTACACTACAAAATTTGAAACCTGCAGGTATAACATATATTTGTTATCTCAATTGGAGATTTATATTAGTATACAGTATAAAGTTACTTGTAACTTTCGTCATTTCAGTGTTGGGTTGAACATTAATGATTTTATTTGTTTCAGAATATGTAGACAAAAAGTACACCAGGTAGGATCACATTATTGTCAATCTTGTGCCTATAAAAAAGGAATATGTGCAATGTGCGGGAAGAAAATAATAAGTACCAAGAATTACAAGCAATCGGCAGTATAGTTTTAGTACAAAAATAGGTTAACAGAAGTACAGATGGTATAATCGTTTTTATACTCTGGCTTATGATGGTATATTTTGTAAGCAGTTGGTTTATATTTATTGTAAGTATACTTTTTTGATAAAATAAGACAATTTTCTTAATAACAATTGTACAATCCTATTACAGATGTTACTAATTGTGTTTTATTTGTAGCCATGTGTTTTTTATTTAATTTTATTTCTTTGCTGCTTCTTTTTTTCTCTATAAGGGTTTATGTCATAATTGGCATTTCCTTTATAAACGAGTCAATTCATTCTACATTTTAAAAGGTTAGGAGAAATAATATATCCTGAATATAGATAAAACTGTATTTGTTGCCTTACAAAATATTTACATTACAATATCCACCTTTAAAATCTGTAGAACATTCAACAATAACTTTATAAAAAATATATATATCTACTAAATATATTTACAAAATATCCAACAATTTTTTTAATAAAAAGTATAAAGTACCATGTTAAAATCGCCTAAGAGATAAGAAAAAAATATGCATGAGAAGTTAGTTAATCTTAATTGAGCATTTTGAAAATATATGTCATTTGATTGGAAGCATAATAACTTCAACTCCAATGTACTCAATTTAACACTAAATCCATTTTATCACTTCTTATCATCTTTATTTTGAGTGACAGTAACATTGGTCACATTGGACGGATTAAACACCCATTGCTTAAAGCTGCTTTCAACATTACCATTTGTCGATACTTGTACTACATTTTCATCGTTCAACTCTATTTTCCTCGGCGTTCTGGTACCTCCTAAAGTCGGTAAACCAGAAGGTATCTTGGAACTGGTTCTTATCGAAGTAACCGTAACGTTCTTATTAGGTGGTTTTATTTTTGTTGTAAAAGGAGTTGAAGTTATGGAAGAAGACATAAGTTCTAGAATTGCTTTATCATTTTCGTTTTCCAGATTTCTAGAATCTCTTCGTTCAGGAGAAGTTGGAGGAGTTTTCGCAGTCGCTATTGGAATTCGAGATTTTGTTGGGGGTTCGGGTTTGTAAAATTTTGTTGGAGTTTTTTCGAAGTTGGATTTTAATAGCTCAACTTGCGAGTGTCTTTTTTCCGGTATTTTAGATGATTCGTAACTGGATGTGGTGAACTTCATTTCGGGTAATTTTTTAAGTTGTTGCTCTGCTATTTTTTGTATTTTATGTAACTCCTTTTCATCCACCTTTTCGTTTATCTCAACATCTAAAGATTCTTCCAGAATATTATCGAATTGATTGACGTTATTCTCGAAATGTTCCAATTTAGCCTCGAAACTTTTTACATAGTTTTCAAATTCCTTATCTAAATTTCTACTTTCCTCGACTGATTCCTCGGGTTTTATTTCTATTTCCGATACGTTGCTCTTCTTATAATTATTAGGAGTCACTTTAATCTCTGTGATGTAAGTATGAGAAGAATTTCCTTTTTTGCTGTCATCACTAACAGTGTCAATATAATGAGTAGGAGTATTATTCGTAAAAGTAACTTCATTATTTAAAGTATTAATAGCTTCAGTTAGAGTAACATTTTTAATTAAATCTGGTGTATTTAACACAACTTTGCTATCGTTATAATCCCTACCTTCCACAGCGGTGGTATACAAATCGTTTATACTAAGTTCCAAACTATGCAACTCCGAATCGCCATTCGCAGAATTGGTAACACTAATATTACTGACATGTTTTACAGCATCAGCATCATATTTCGGATTCTGTCTTTCCAAACTTTCGTATGAATGTCTAGAAACTTTAATATCATCTGAAACGTTAACATCGTCAGCTTTAGGACAATAAACTTCCTCTGGTTGGTTGTTCAATTGTTCAGTGTACAAAAAATTACGAGTAACTTCCTTTAGGTTAGATTCGACTGGTAAAGAAACAGTTTTAGTTTCGTCGGTTATATTGGAACTTAGAACAGTTTGTTTCAGCGCTTCTTCTTTTTGATTTTTTACCATGGAATTCAGAAGTGGGATTTTTGATAAAACTTCTTCCGGTTTAGGTATTGGTGAATATTTTAATGGTCCTGTTTCCAAAGAAAGAGGCGGTGAAGTGTTTGTGATGTTTTCAGGGAAAGCACTGTCCCATTCTTGTATTATATCCGATATTGGATCAGGAGGTGTTGCGGAAATATCAGGTAGTCTTTGTCGTTTATTTAATTCTGGAGTTGGAGATTCAAATGGTTCAAATATTTTATTATTAACCGCTATATTATTTTGCACCACCGCTGTTAAAGTGTCATTTTCTTCTTCCCTATCACTATCTTGTATTACAGTCTCCACATTAATGGTGTTTTTGATATTCCTAGCAAAACCACCATCTTCAATTTCAGGCCATATCTCGTTTTTAACTTTTTTTAAACTGTTGGGATCTCCCAGCGTTTCTTCGGATTCCCTTTTAATTTCGTTTATTTTATTAACCACGGCATGGAATTCATTGTTTTCTGTTACAGTAAAGCTCTTTTCATACTTTTCATCTTCTTGATCAAGTTTTAAAATTGCATCTTCTAAATTTCCCCATTCCGTGGATTTTTTCAATCTGTTTCTTTGGAAAGTATTAAGACCGTCCAAAATTAATGATAATCGTGGTTCTTTATTAAGTACTTCGCTTCTGAATAAATCTTCTTCGGATTTCATTAAATCTTCATCGTTTCTAGCAGCTTTTCTCTTTCTATTAGGTAAAGTAGAATCGGATATATCCAGACTTTGAGCTCGTTCTAAAGTACCAATGTTGGAACTTTTAATTTTAGTTAAATCACCGGTACTAACGGTTTTTCTTTGTCGTTTTTCTTCTTCTTCAGTTTGATGAATTGTAATATCGCTGGAATTTAATTCAATAGTGTTAACTGAAGAATTATTATCAGTTTCATCGTCAGAATCTGAATGATAACATTTTGTTTCTTTATTTGAAGATGCACTGATATTTTCACTTGCTTCTTCCTTATTTAAATTATCCTCTTTATCAACAGGTTGAATTTCATCGTAATTCATTTCTTTTAGATCTTCAGGAACCAAAGGAGCTTTACCTTTTTTCTTTCTTTGGTCGTTATCGTTAAAAAGTTCTTTATTTACTGATTTTCTATTATTCACAGCTGCTGTAGCTGCATTTAACATTTGTTCTGGTAGCTCTAAAGGTATTCCTTCTTTATCTCTTTTTATTCCAGAACTGTTCAGGCTGTTTCTTTCAAAATTTTCAATTTTCTCCGCTTTCTTCTCTCTTTTCTTTACCGGCGGAGGAAGTTTATTAGTATCGACTTCATCTATACTCATCGGTTTACGTTCCAAATGTTTTTCAATGTTGATATTGTTGTCGTTTTGCTCGGCACTTTTCGGACTTATTTGCCGTTCGTTTGGTAGTACTCTTATGCCGAATTTTGGAAATTTCGTCTGGATTTCCACTTCTAATGGTTCTTTTCCCTTTAGTTGGTCTTCCACTCGTTGTTCCAACTGAACTTTTAGTTGTTCCGGATTCAAATTATTTATAAGCTTCTTTGGAGCTACGTTTGTCGTTGGAGAGTTGGATTCTTTTCTTTCCAACGTTGTCATATTGCTTATGGATTTTTTTAAACTGGAATAGTTCGAATCCAATGTTCCATTTTCGTTCATTTTCTTTTTACTGCCTTTATCCACCTAAAAATAACAAATAATACTGTTCAATTTTATTGAAATATACAGGGTGGGGCAGATAAACAACTAAAACTAAAGTCAGTGTGATGACCATAAAATAAAGCAATGTTTTCAGATATATTTTCTAAAATTGTTGGGCTCACTATACAAATGTTTCCCATTACTTCAGTAAACTGTTAGCTCGTGATGTTCTCAGAAAGCTAGTTTGGAAATATTTAAAAAAAAATACATAATATAAATTTTTTAGTAAGCATTAAGTCGCTCGAAATTGCTGTAAAAAGAGAAATTAATTAAAACAACTTTTTGTATGCCTACTATATTTAAGACAATTTTGTATATCTGGCAACGCATTGCAGGTGTTCAGCGTTATACAATCATCAAGTACATTATTGTTTATATTATAATGGAGTAACGGGTCACTTACTAAGGTGACTAACTATAACTAAAAAAAATTAAATTCCGAGGGTGGCCTGCGATATTAGAGAGATATTAGTATTGTGTGTCGATTCAGGGGCGTGTGTGAATTTTGTTTTAAAGAAATATTTAAAATAATGGTAGTAAATATCTAGTATCTATTTCTTGGTCGAGTGAGTTTAGTGAATTGATATCAATATAATATTTATTTGTTCGTGGACTTGAGTGAATTGATATCAATATAATATTTATTATTTGTTCGTGGAGTTGAATGAATTGATATCAATATAATATTTATTTGTTCGTAGACGTTAGGGTGAGTTTTATGATTATAATTTATTTGTAATTAATTAGAATAGCATTTTGGAGAAACGACAGTCCAAGATGATGCGCGGGAATCTAATAATTTGGCGCCACAAACAAATGCAAATGACTTAGCAATAAATGATACCGATGATAGGGCCGAATTTAAGAACAAAGATTTACATGTTCAGTGTCAACGCGTTGTTTTAAATAGTGTTTGAAAAAAGAAAATTCTGAAATTTCTGATAATGCGGTTATCGCGAGAATTCACGAATTAACGTTAATCGGGTTTACAACGATTTATAAAGTAATAGTACCAAGTTTAGAACTGATTCGTGATATATTGCGGGATACTCCTGAATATACTTATCAATGTTTTATTGAATTGTGGATTCAAATATTAGAAGTTAGATAATCGAATGGTGATAATGGAATCTCGGCGTATCGTTGAACTAAGACAGGAGTATGTGCGCAAAATAAAAGGGTATCGTGATTCAAATAGAACTAGGTATAATTTATTTAGACGAAACTTGGTTTGATACGCATGATGTTGTCAAGTATGGTTGGGTTGACGATACAAAAAACTGTTCTTTAGATACTCCGTGTTCTAGAGGAAAACGTGTTATAATACAAATTTTATGAATTTTGTATGCAGGCTGGTTTTTTTTTATTCAAATTGATATAGTAGATTAACATTATTTCACAATATTCGAATTTATAAAAAATTTATATGCACGCCATTGGGCGGCTTTTTCCTTCAAGGGGATTAAAAATATGGTTAATCACACTGACTTTAGTTAGACTTTAACCGCTTTTCCGATCATAACTGAAAATTTTTGTCGAAACTTACATTGTATAAATCCAAATGGGATGAACTTTTATATAAAGGATGTCCAGGTTGCCCTCCTTGTCCTGGTATATTGTGAATTAATTTTCCACCCTTTGCTTCTATAACGACTTCGTAAGGACTGGCGTAACCCAAGATGGCTAAGGCATCTTCATATACCATGTGTTCGAAATTAATCGTTACGCTATTGATACGATCGCCTAGAAAAAAAACAAATTATTTTTTCCATTTCAAGATTTCTTGGGTAACATGGATATTACCAGAATTTAATTTTCCCGAATCGAACGCAGGTCCTCGGTGTAAAACGTCCTTGATATAAATTCCTTCTCTCATATTACCACATATATTGAATCCGAGACCAGTAAAATCTTCACTTCTCAATGAAATCACTTTTACTTCCCTTTCCTGAGAATAAAAAAATAAATCAATACAGGGTAGCCAAAAAAAAAACTAAACAATATCATTATCCTGTATATTTTTAATTTGTTTTTGGTGTAAATAAATAGACGTACACTTAATGCTGAATCGTCTAGGGTTTTCTTTTTCTCTGGTTTCTCCTTGACATTCAAAACCGACAGAGGCGACCATTGGTTCCATTTAGATTTGTTTTTTTCTTGTTGAACCTCGAGCGCCTTGTTCTTTGTTAAATAACTAACATCTGAAAAATATGAGAAACATTGAATCAGTTGCTTTTGTTTATTTTTGTATTTTTAAAATAGTGAAAAAATTGAATAACACGTTGGCTTAAAAACTCGCCAGGCTGTGAATCGAACCGTCGCTCTTTTACTTGAAAGACGGGAGATTTATCAATACAGCATGCAAGATTCCCCAACTAAGCGTGGATATTGCACCTAGGTCTAGCACCTGTTCCAATGTCAGTCTTAGATCCGTCTGTGTACCATACCAACGTTTTTATTCAAGAAATTGAAGGAAAAACACTGTGTGACATAGCTAATGTCTTCCCAGTATACATACATACCTTTAAAACCTGGATTATCGAAGGCAAATTCTCCTTTTCCCTTTTCTGGATCCGTCTCTAAGATCAGGTGATCTGAAACAAACAACAATCACATTATTATACTTACGAATGTTTATATGGTTAATAAATTTGGATATAATAAAATTTTATGTTCATAAGATGATATAAATCTCGGATTATTTAAATAACGTAAGTACTATACACAATACACATTGAGATTAATAATGACGTAATACAAATAGTACGTCGGTAATAATAGGTATTACTTGCTGATATGTAACGCAACGTCAAGAACCAGATTGAGACAAAAAAAAAATTGAAATTTATGCATAATCATGAGAGTGGTATAAAGGAGAATAAATAATGTCGATTTGTGTTTAAAAGAAACCCATTTAGTTGTCTGAAAGTACAAGGTAACTTATTATAAGTAAATTGAATTCTTGGTGAGATATACACAAGATGCAAACGTTAAAACTATTTGACATATTATAGTCATACTATACACTCTACTAATTTATGTTAAATTAACCTTCTAGGCTAATACCAGAGGCGTACGGAAAGGACAAAAATTTTTTTTCTACGTAAACGTAGATAATCAGTACGCCCCCTGCCGTTGACGAATATAATTACCGTATGGGCCATAGAAATCTTTTTTTACATTTGTTTAACCATTTTAAAATACAAAAATCTCGAACACTGAAAACGCGATACGAAATCAGTTTTAGCTTGTCATAAGTTTTTTCACGTATCCGTATCCGCATTGGAGTGACGTTGACGTAAAGAAATTGTCAAGAAAACCTTTTTAGCAGAATACGTATCGTTTCGTTCTGTTTTTAATTGTATAACCTCAGTAATTTTATTGGTAAGAGTAAAAATAAAATTAAAAATATTGTGGTTATAATTAAACCAAACCAATATCAAAGAAGGAGAAGAAGAAGACCTGTAAAATAGCAGACGTAACGAGTCTACACATGCGTAGTTCGTTACGGATACGTGAGAAATTTAAGACAAGCTAAAAGTCACTATCCACTCCCAAACAAAGTAAACAAATCGCGAATTGTCCAAGGAGTAGTTTTGATTATCGTCGATCTGGCGATAATTTGAGTAGATCTTTCAACGTTTCAGCAAGTGTGACATTCTTTGGGGGATAGGGCATCCTGAAAAATCAAAAAGTGAATATACGTCTTCAAGAAAATAATTCTAGCTTATAACCACACCTTAATTAAACTAATCCCAATCAAATACCGCTATATATATTCTGTACATGTTTTATTATCCTGTAAAGTTTCATAAAATCACTTCTGTTTGCATCGATTGCTACTGTAGACGTTCATTTAAACCCAGAAAATGTTCACTTTCAATTACACCTCGAAATTTTATTAACTCATAAATTTTGCTAAAACAAATACGATATACCTACTTATATTCTACATGTATAATGAATCGTGTGGTTAAATTTACAATTACCATCATTTACTTTACGTGTTTACCAAGTAAACTAAACATTATAATTGTGACTTTCTAAAATAACTATCATGCAGCAGAATTACCTTGAGTATAAGAAGAAATAAAAATATAAATGCAATTGTTTTGAATAGAAGAGAATAATAAAAATTTTAAACTGAAGATTCTGCTCAAAAAAAGAATACATTTTCATCCATGCCCTATTGGTCACTTGGCACGTTAGAAACAGTTCACGCCAGTTGGAGTCTTAGCCACCTATAACATTATGTCAATCTTACAATCATCTGAAAGGTGTTGGGCTACATTCACAGATAACATCCTACATTTACATTCATTAGAGGAGTTCAGTCTAAGGTCAGTGTGGCCAACAAAAAGTGATTTTTCTGACAATAATGAGTTAATGTCTACCTTCAAAACATAAGATTTTTGCAGGTTTTTTATAATTACGAACATCTAAATTGCTTTATTAAGACAATAAATACACCCCCCAAGCGTAAATCTTAAAATTTAAAATGACGTTTTAGCTGAATACATCGGTGGCCAATATTTCTAGGAACTTTTGGAAATTCACCATATCATTTCTGTCATTATGTCACTAGTTATGTCAGATGTCACTGGAAAAAGCAATCGGAAGAATTAAGAGATACAACTAACTAGAACTAGAAAAGTCTAAATGAAAATGAACATGAACGATTAAACGAATATCATTAAAAACAAATAAAACTGACATCTGACATATCTAGTGACAGAATAACAGAAATGAAATGGTGACATGCCAAAAGTTTCTGGAATTATTGGTCTTTGATGCGTTGATTATTCAGCTAAAACGTCATTTTAAATTTTAAGATTTATGCTTCGGGGTTTATTCATTGTTTTGATAAAGCAATATAGATGTTCGCAATGATAAAAAAACCTGCAAAAACCTCATGTTTTGAATGGTAGACATTAACTGTCATTCTTGTCAGAAAAACCACTTTTTGTTGGCTACACTGACTGAACTGATGTTTCACAATCTCAAACGTCTGTTTATCAACAGTTTAACGAAGAGTTTTTTTAATGTATATGTAACTATCTTGTTATATATGACTCTACAAGAAAGGGACACAGTAATCGTCGCAACTTGACAATGTAAATGGTCACTTGTACAAATGCCAATAGACAATTTTTTATGAATACAGTCCTGAATGAAATCAAAACAAACTTTCAGATAGAATTTTAAAATTCTTCGTGTGTTTGTTCAGGTAGCTACTTTTATGCGGTTGAAATTTCTCCGCATATATATTATCAAGGACAATTAAACGTTATAAAAATATATTTTATGAGTTCTGAAAAAGATGGAAGCTTGTTTGTTTTTCAAAGAATCCAAGAGATACAGTGCACTACCATAAAAGAACAAAATTTAGTTTCCTATGTCGAAAGTTTAGCAATAAACTAAATCAAAATAATTGCAAAACCAAATTTTCAATTGGTGTATTAAAATATCCCTTCTAAGAACTGCTGTGGCAAACAAAAAAACCATAGGCGTACTAAAAAACCTTTACATTTACATAAAAAAAACTTTTATATTAGGTAACCGTTAACGAATTGAAGTGATGATTTTATATTTTATAACTAACAGTTAATATCTTATTATCTGATCTGATGTTATAGTAGTCTTCAGGTATTAGTCTATTGAAGAGAAAATAATACAAAGTAAAAGTAACGAGATTATAAGTAGAACGAACTACCTTTTTGAGTATTGCGGTATAGTAACGTTTTCTAAAAAAGCTTTCTTCGCAGCATTGAAATGTGCTTATTCCATTTTGAGTCATTGATGATGTTAAAATATGTGGTGAAAAAATATAATCGTAATTAAATATATCAACATATTTATTATATTTTTAAGTGAATATATTGACTGGAAAATACTGTGAAGTATGAGAGGAAAGTGACATTCAATGTTACCACTACAACCTCTATAGGGTGAAGATCCGGAATAGATAATTCTGGGAAAGGGAGGGAAATTCTCAGCCTCACGGGATCGTCTGGTACACAGATGGTTTATGCTCCAGCGATGGGGCGGGTGCTGGAATTTACTCCAGGAACCCAAGGACACAAGTCTGTGTTCCATTGGGTAAGGGTGTGTCTGCATGTCAGGCTGAGGTATACGCTATCTTGGAATGTGCGCAGATAAACCTGTTTAGGTTATACGGATCGACGCATAACCATATACACCGGCAGTCAGGCGGAAATCAAGGCCCTGAGTGGATATACCATAAACTCAGGGCTTGCTACTGAATGTCGTGAACGCCTTGCTGACCTAGCAAGGCGGAACACAGTGTGGCTAGAATGGATTCCGGCACACTCTGGTTTTGAAGGCAATGAAGGGGCGGACTCGCTGGCTGTGGGTGGGGCGGCTACTCCTTTTAACGGCCCGGGCCCGACCTTGGGCCTCACAAAACAAACAATCCGTAAGAAGACGAGGAACTGGTTGAGAAACCACTGGAGGGCTCTCAGGCAGTCCAAGCTCCTTTTGAGGGGATGGACTGATGGACATGCTAGAGCTGCTCTAGAACTACCACGGGGTAGGTTGAAAAGTGATAGCAGGACTCCTAACTTGGAACTGCTGCCTGAGGAAACACCTCTATAACCTAGGTTTAGAGGAAAGCCTCCTATGCAGGGGTTGCGGCATGGCTGACGAAACGTCGGACCATGTTCTCCTCGTATGTCCACATTGGGCTGTGCCACGCTGGCGAATCTTCGGAGTCCCTGTTATGGCATCTGGGGACATAAGCAGGCATTCACTGAAAAGGATTGAGTCCTTCATCGAGGGACTCGGCTTCGTGGATGCATAAGTAGCAGGAATGGCACAATGGGCCCGCTAGTGGCCTCAGTGCCGTAACCTTTGCCTTGGCCAAGGTTCCCCTGACTAAATTAGTAGTAGTAGTACCACTACAAAATGTTTGAACCACCTAGTGGCCGTTAAAACCACTGGAAAGAAACAATGATATAATATTTTATTAGGCATTTAATTCCCTTTCAAACGATAGTAAGTTTGTCAAAATTCATAAAGGGGAACAACAGTTGTGAAAGTTTTATTGAGTCAGCCTTCCCACTCACCCCTACCGGTTATTTTACAAGATAGAGGAAAAAGTACTGGAGCAAACTTAAGTAAAATGATGTAATAATCACGAATATTTAAATTGTGTGGTACTATAACAGTACATTTATTATAGAAAAATGATGCTTTTGTCTTATTATTGTAAACTACACCCTCTAGCGGAGGTATAGGAAACTTGAAGATAATTTCCAGCAGTTTCTTGTATGCGAGATTGTAATACAGAAGTTGTACGATAAATAGTTATACAACGGGTCACCTCTCTTAGTCAGACACCCGGTACTCATTACAAACAGAACAGAGTATTGTTTACCCAGTAATTTTACCTTGAAACTCGCTGATAACCTATAATTAGACTTATTTACATGTAATACTACTAAATTCAATTTTAATAATATATAGTAACGTCATTTGTTTAGTTAATTTATAGTTTAATTTTTACAAAAAAAAAACTACGTGGAAAAGTAAAAAACTATTTTCACCCATTTTTATTTGTTTTGAAAAACGGTTTCGGATTTTATTTGTGATGCGGTGAATTCGTCTAAATAACAGACGGTTTTACTTAGACAAAAACTTTGATTCATTGTAGCACTAAGCTCATTTAAATACCCGTAAAATATCTACAAACTATATATATATCTAAAGATACTATTATATCCTTTTAAATGATACAAAAACAAATTGTTTGAAATCGATTAAATGCCCAACCCGTCGCAGCAATGTAAAGATTTACATACTTAACTTTATTGAACACATCTCACATAAATTTAAAATAAAAATGCAGCGTGAGAAACTGGGAAATGAAAGTTTGTTATCAAATTTGAAAAAATACTTATTGTCATTCTGTTATAATAATAACTAGGTTAACTATGATATTAAAATTAAATATAATACTTTATATATACATGCAATGAGAAATGGAACTACTTTTAAACCAGTCGACCAATAGCTTCAACAGATTTGAAACGCTATTATTACAATTTTTCATTTGGACATCTACAACATATCGTACAATTCCCACCACTCCGTAGTCTCAACTGTGGGCGGGCCTTAATTAGCGTCAGACAGTCAGTAAACAGCAGTCGATATCCAAGTACTGTTCAAGTCCATAACTATTAAAAATAAAATAAATTCGTAGAGAAATCAGAATGTTCACCTACAGGATTAAAATTAAAATGTCCCCGAATGATTTCTTTTTATGAGGTTATGACTAACAAAGATTGGAAGGAGAAGAGGCGGGGTTTCTTACAATAGTTCTGAATCCAGCTGTCCAGCTAAATACTTGATATTTATTGAAGTAAATTTATAGAAATTTTTTTTGGTGGACTATTTAGATCGGAGACCATGTATAATAAATAAATACTGTGAGAAAATACGGGTTGTTCCAAAAACTTGGGAAATTATAAAGTGAGGCACGAACTACTGGGACAACCTGTATAAATAATAACGAAAGACACAAAACACCTATTCCACTTGGGGTACAATATCGAATTCTCTCCAATGAAGAAACTAGATGTAAATGGAAAGTTTAATTTGAATATTTTATTTTAAAAAAAAAACAAGAAAAGTATTACACATTCTTTCTATAATTGATAACAAATTTTTTGGGAACAAAGACCTGAAAGTAAACCACCTGCTCCTTTTACGATCTTCAAATGGAAAATAACTGTTTTTAATAAAGTTTTTTATAGCCCGTTTAAATAGGCATTGTCTAATTAAAATATTGTTTCGCGATGTATGTATGTCCTTGTTTATTGTCACATCCTTTGAATATATCAACGTACACAAGTTTGCATTATAAATACTTGTAGCCTTTTGGCACGTGTAAGGTTTTTTCCGCTTATTTTCTTTAAGTGCAGTTAATAAATTGACAGTAGCCTTCTACAGAGTATGACACTGTAAACATGATGAAATACGTTCTTATGTAGTCGATAATACTCAAAATACGGTAAAAGTCACGAACGTTTCTCGTTACGTCTTACTTAGCTGAATGTATCAAAGACACATGGAAAGGTACATATACGTCTTTTGTGTCTGAATTTAGCAACGCCTCTACGTCTTTATCGGTTTGTCACTCTGTCTTGTGCTATAAAAACTATCATCCGTTTTTTATCGGTAAACAACGAAAACTAGACAGAATATGACATGTGCACTCCAGGACAATATGGCCGACATGTCAGTGACGTCAGTCTGGAATGGTATAAAAAAACGTGGTTCGTGACACTTGATAATCTCAAAACCACAACGTTTAAATACGTTGTAAGTTGTTATAGGACTTTTGGATGAATTGAATAATAAAGGAGCATCTAATATTCTCATCAACTATCCGTGTTAATTAAAAAAAAAACGTTTTGAACTCGATTGTTAGAACTCTACTAATCTTCATCTCTTTTTGAAGAAGAACGTCGGTGGTTTTGTATGACCATGTTTGCTTCCAGCATAACAATTAATCGTTTCCGTCTCACTCTACAGGATACTAAGACGTTTTTTAAATAATAAACAAGCCGATGATTATTTTCTTTACAGGGGAAAGTCATTATATTATAAAATTTCTGATAGAATCTTGTTTATTTTATTTCTTCATCGATATTGGTTTTTGCTCTTATGTTGATGTGTATAATTAGAGCTAATATAATTTTACAAACAAATATTCTCACCTAATTGAGCGTCCTCAAACGAATTTAGAGGAATGCAAAAACATAACCCCAAAGAAGACAGCTTGGAAAGCAATGAAGTAAGAATATGAAAATAGCAATTCCTCTAAAACTCTCGATTAGAAAATTGAGTACTGGACAAGATGCTGCGATTTGTCAAAATAATATTCTGTGTCAACTGTCAAAGCATTGTATGAATGCTGACAATGGTTAAAGCATTGTTCTGTGTCAGATGTCAAAGCCATGTATGTTTCTTTATCAGCTGTCAATTTTCAAAGCATTATATTATAGTTCTGTGTCAACTGTCACGAATCAAGCTAAAGGTGCTGTGCGGCACAGAGTGGAAGCAGCGTGGGAAATGTAAAATTAAGAGAATCAGTTGCCTGAGTCGTGGGATTTGAACTGTGAAGAATTTAGGAGCTATTTGAATTGATAGAATATTGAACAGAACTGGCCTAATAATGCTGTCAACCAATAACTATCGCAACGCTGATTCTTTAATTATTATTTTATGATTCTTCTTTTATCATATTGTCTAAGGTTATTGCTTCTAGTTGGTTACCTTCTAAATGCGGATCAATAACACCATTCTTGTGGAACGTGTAGTGAATAATGAAATATTTAAATAATCTACACTGTATAATATAAAACATGTCATGGATATAGAAGAAATTTTTTTATTGTTATACTTTTCTCGAAAATATGAAAAATAAAACCAATAATAACTCTTGTGAAGATCAAAAAAAATATTCCGCATATTAAGTTTTAGAAAAATAAACAAAGTCGCTAACGATATACTCATTAAGTGACGAACAAACCTGCAATTTATGTTATTTGTTATCCGTACCATCTCGACATTAACGTGGTAGTCCCTGGGTTAGACTTACATAATGTTATGAATAATTTATAGCAAAAATTGTTACACGCCGGAAATACCTGACTAATATTAAGGTGCAGTTAAGCAAACTTGTAAGGATATGAAAAATCGAACGAACCCATTTAGAGTCACCTATTTTAAAACCAACAAAATATTGGATTTTCTACATACGTAGTCATTTTTATTTAGCTACCCAACCTCCAAAAAATAAATAAATACAAAAAACTTAAAACGATGAACAACTATTAAATTATGTAGTATATGCGGCGAACTACAGCCTTCTTATGTTTAACATATCAACGCAGGTTTTTTACTATTTGCCAATATTATGCGAGTTGCAAATAATTTTGATTCAATGACTGATTTAAATTGACAGATTCGTTATACGCACTTTAAGCAAATCCTTCTTGACTATCTTGGTATATTAAGCGTCTAGTTTCTGTCGTTTTGGTAATCATGACTTCCCAACTTTATTATATCAGTTTCAATAACTAATTATAAACATTTCTACTCATGTAATGAGGTTGTAAAACTGGTTTGGGTTTTCAATATAGCATTTTGTGTCACAAGGGCAGAAAATGAGGTTTAGCAGTTGTGCATGTGTGACACACGTTTTCGCCTAGGCAGTAAAAGTGGACTTTTTCTGCCTAGGCATTAAAAGTACAACTTCTAAGCCTGCCAAGTGTCATTAAAAGGCCGCTTTTAATGTCATTTGGAAAAAAAGAAATTAATTAAAAACAGCTTCATTTATAAGAGTAATGCTATTCCAACTTTACAGGCTATACCATAGTTGAAGAATTAATACAAGTGTTAAATTAACTTGTCAAATATCAAGAATTTCATATAACTAACCATTTATAGGAATTAAAGCGGCTTCTATAACATAAAAAAGCAAAAATAATGACTCAAATAGCTCTACTAATTTCAAAATTGCCACAAATTAAACTAATTAGATGATTAAATGTTTGGAATTTTATCAATTTACATCAAATATTTTGAAAAATTGCAGCGTCTAAAAAGCTACAGAACATATATTATATATGAGTAGATAAAGTCAAAGTACTCATCTGAAAAACGTCAATTAAAAACTTTAAATTTCTCGTTTCACTCGACAGTTGAGGTGGTATCACAAAAATATTTGATTAATGCTAATTGACAACTGTGGAATTAGATTCGTGACTTTCCAACTAAATTCCAAACCACACGTCGATTATAATTCAGGAATTTTTATTGGATCTAGAAGGATAAAATTTATCAAAAGTTAATGTGTTAACTCACGATTTCTTAAAAATTTCTGTTGAATATTCTAATTTAGCATCTTCATTATGGACTTTAAATCGAAATATTCATTCAAAGCAAAATGTATTTTACATAATACCCACGTACAATTCTCCTGTTGAATTTTCATCCAAAAAGTATGAACCAAAATTGTATTTCTTATAATTTGTGTCCCTTACTATTAAAATAAAATGTTACTATCTCAGTAAGAGTTAGAAAAATCGGCATAGGTGAGTTGCGCGCAATGGTTGAAATTTTACCTTATTTAATAAGGGGTGTCTCAGAAAAATACTACTAGATTTCTAAAGGTGCGTCCTCGCCAAGTCGACAAAACTGCATCCGTCCACACCAGAGTTGACAGAAATGTTGTCGATCAGTCTAATCAATATGTCTGACGAAGATGTCATAGTTGCTTGTGCCTCATGTTCCTGTTTTTGTAGTTTTTAGCTTTGGAATCCCATAGATTTGACTTCAATTTGTATGCCTCAATAAAAGCTATAGTCCAGTAAATAAATGCACCAACCTGTTCATCTCATTATTGTCGGACTTTTTTTTTGCAACTAGGTAGGGATTCATGTGTAGATTAGGTACTCTCTGAAAATATGTCCTTCGCGGAATTTGCGGAAGGGGCTGGAAAATGGCCCATGATCCCGAAAATTCAGTTTTTGGCCGATATCTCCCGAAATATGCTACTTAGAGAAGTGGGGTTTTGCTAGAAATGAAGTACAGTTCATTACCTACAAAAATGGTCCTCATCATTTTTGTCCCTGGATCAATATTTCTTGCAAAAAAAGGCTTGCAAAAATTTTCCGGAAAACTAAAAAACTTAAAAAATTTTAAAAACCATCGAAAAGAGGACATTTTCAGTTTTCCAATGGTGTGCATTAAAGACCGATATTGCCAATCATTGTTTATCAATTTGCGGTAGACCCGAGAATTTTCAGAAAACTCCGGAAATCAAAAAAAAAACGTCCCAAGAAAAACATGTTGTTTATAAGAATACACAAAAATTATTTATTCATTCTTTCGGAATACATTCACCACCTATCAAAGTCCCATTATTCAAAAGGTTTCGGTAAAACTACGCTTAATTTAAAAAATATAAACGGATTGATAAGGGCGGACAAATATTCAGGAAAAATAAAGTTTGGCCAGTTTTTTCAATATTCCTGGAAAATAAAAAAACGAAAAAGTTACACGATGTTATAGGTACAGGTCCCTCCTTTCATTTTTATTCAAGTTATGGGCCAATTTGCCCGCCCTCCCATGCCTACATTCACGGAGCGTGCTCCCGGAGACGCCGCGCAGCAGCTTGAAATCCAAGGTACGCTTGGGCTCGTTTATCTCGAAAACGGTTAAACTTTTGACAAAAATGATAAGGATCATTTTTGTATATAATAAACTGCTCTCCATTCCTAGCAAAACCCCACTTCTCTAAGTGTCATATTTCCGGAGATATCGGCGGAAAACTCAATTTTTGGGATTATTGGCCATTTTTCAGCCACTTCCGCAAATTTCGCGGAGGACATATTTTCAGAGAGTAATCTACCCGTAAATACCTACAAGTTGCAAAAAAAAAGTCCGACAATAATGAGTATTTAAGTACTTAATTTGTCGAACGTCGAAAACACGTCCACACACTAAAGTCGATCGACTGCTCTTTCATGTTTACCGACAGTCGATGGAAAACTATTCGACACAGTCGACTGCAACGTACACACCAAGTCGACACTGTCGATCGACTCGGTGAGGACGCACCTTTAGGGTCGTTAGTTATTAAAATTGACTGTACTAAATGCTTAAATTTGTTAATAATAATGACGGAACGTTTATTAATTCTATTTTAAATTCTTACATTACTAAAACATCGCATAAACGTTTGTTTATAGAATTAATAAATGTTAATTATTTTTTACACTGCAAAAATATCAAGTACCATTGAAAACTGGTTTTAAAAAAAAAACAACCAATTAAAACTATTTTATTCATGATTCAGTTATTACCATTTTAACAAAGAAATATAATAAAAATAGTTCGCATCGCGCCAATCTATGCCACCTTCAATTTTGTGCCTTCATAAAATTAAAAATAATTTGCTGTACCACAGAAAAACGAGTTTTCTATGACTGTACCATTGTTTAATCAACATTAAATATGCGAAAAATCATTGTTTCCATTCTATTAAATCAGTTATTAAAGACTGAACAACTTTTTACGGCGTGTTTTGAATCTGCGCACTGAAGATAAATCTTCTTTTATTGATGTGATGTCTTTTTCATAGCAAGTCATACAGTTACTAACTTTTGGTATTGGCTGAATGCGGTTTACAGTTACAGCTATATAGTTCGGTCACCAGACCAAAAGAGGGTGAATATATAACATGGTGGATGGAGAATACGCGCATTTAGTACGCGTCATCAGTCAAGTTTTGGATGCAAACAATCATTTTTGGCTACTATATTTACAACTGTTCTAGAAATATATTTGGTGTATTATTGTATTAATAATATAAGACGATTAAAAACGTATGAACATGATTATAAAAGTTTGTTTGTATCCAAAAACTTAACATATGGCAGTAGTGACGTTTTCACTAAATGCGCCTATTACTTCGATCATTAAACTGACTAGATGGATAACCCGCAATACTTGATAACACACTTTGTTTATTAACAAAGTTCGTTATTCCATTAAGTTCTACACTATAATCTTTCCTTTTTAGAAACTAGTAATATTTTATAACACACATAATACTGTGTTTCATTATTCTATACATTTCAACGAATTACCCACCGATAATGTTTTATTTATATAACCACGTAAGTCTATAGTTATCGACTTAAGAGCATTAACATAACAGTTTGTTGTATTAAATAGCTATAAATTTAACAAATTTATTTAACGGTCTTTTTTCTACCTCATCTCGTCGTTATTGAAGGAAGTTACTTCTCAGATCATCACAAACATTGTAATTTAAAATAATTATACTTCAAGAACTGGTTTGTGAAAGGGATTTCTCTGACCGCAAGAGTCAGCCCTTAATGCATGATCGTATTCTTTTTTAAATTAAGTACAGGACCGGACTGGTCCTGTAGTCATTTGTTCAATTGGGGAGGAAAGACCCGTAGTACAAACGCAAAGGGTGGAAATGACACTGTACTCCATTGTAAAACATGGTTTTTTTTAACGTCTTTGTCTACAGTATAAAACCACAAAGAATTTCAGATTGAGAAAGGGCTTTTCGAACACTACGATTTACACAAGCACGACAAGGGAAATATGAGAAAAACAGCTTGAAAGAGAGAGAAAGAACAACTGTGCGTGACCAGCGAGGGAGTGTATTTAGTTCCAGTGGCCGGCCGAATGTCCACTGCCCCCCTATTTCAACCGCTGTTGCCAGAAGCGCAGACTAATTTGTACAAATGATATTTTTGTATCGTCATCGTTGACTCCTTTTCGAGCTCATGCACTATTAGGCAAAACCAAACACCTCCATCTGGCAACAGTGTCATTTTCGAATACAATGACATGCGCTTCCAATGTTTGTAGCGAAAAGACCTAGGAATAGCAATTCAAATGTGAATTCGCTCTGTAAACGACACTGTTGCCGGATGGAGGTGTTTGGTTTTGCCTAATAGTGCATAAGCTCGAAAAGGAGTCAACGATGACGAGACAAAAATATCATTTGTACAAATTAGTCTGCGCTTCTGGCAACAGCGGTTGAAATAGGGGGGCAGTGGACATTCGGCCGGCCACTGGAACTAAATACACGCCCTCGCTGGCCATGCACAGTAGTTCTTTCTCTCTCTTTCAAACTGTTTTTCTTATATTTTCCTTGTCGTGCTTGTGTAAATCGTACGGTTCGAAAAGCCCTTTCGCAATTTGTATATTGCGCATTCTAGGTGATTCTAAGGAGGTCGTTTTGTTTTGTTTTGGGGAACCGAATCTTCTGTAAGATGTTGAAATGGGAACCGCCTCTATTAACTCGAGAAGGCGAAGTTTCTGGAAGGTGTTGAAAAGTAGAAAAGTCAATTCCTGCGACGACAGAGTCAGTTAAAAGGTGAGTTAAAATAACCAGTTGACAGAAAGTTTTTATTAATCAGACACTGAATAAAATATTGATTTATTTAAGATAAATATATTGTTATATTCGAGTGGTAAAAATAAAGACATTAAGTGGAGTGCGTATATATAAATCAAATTAAATAAAGTGTGTTTCTATAAATAAATCAATAGAAATCAGCCATAGTAGTGTGTATAATTTTATTCCACCCGTAAAAACTATTTAAATAATCAAGAAAAACATTACTGATCGACCAACATAGCTTTGCCTCTGAGATGCGCAAACGATAAACAGAGAGGGTTAGTTTGCGACAAAGACCGACTTCGCCCTTTCACCGGGAAGTACAATCGAGAGAAGAAATTTAGTCGAAACCGTTGATTGAATGCAGTACCTGAATCAACGTCGAAACAAATTTGGTATCGGTTGACGATAACGATAAAACTGTAGAGGATAGGAATCCCAACATCCTTATTCATTCTCAAGTAGAATATATATATATAGATTAATAGTCACAACACACAGTGATATCCTTTCTACCTGATTGAATGTTCTATATTGGAATCCTAGTCAAAAATCATTTAAATAAAAGTTGACGATTGAAACATATCGGCATTTTCAAAGTAACAAACACAGAATTTGAATTATCACATTTCACTAAATGATTTCTGCACTGACTGTACTAACCGATGTTGACTGCACGAGATCTTCGACATTAATGAGCTCTCGCCCCACTCCGCCGACTAGTCTACTGCGCATCCAATTCTCAGAGGCAAAGCATGTTGGTCGATCTGTACAATACTTTGAAATATCGCTTCAATATGTAAAATTTTTAACTCAAAGGGTTTATCCAAATATCAAATGTGGTTAGAACACAAACAAAAGGGTTCAATAAAACTCTAAGTCAAACCACAATGTAATATTTTTGTTTTCTATCTCAATTTTATATTTAATATCATTATGTTTCAAAATTTGTATACATATTACATTATGTTTAATAACTTTGGATCTTCATACTGAGTCTACCATATATTTCTATCTTTTATAGCCTGATGATTATAATACCTTACCGAAACTAGTAGCAGCAAGTTAATATATTACATTATGGATTGATTTAGAGTTTTATTGAACCCTTTTGTTAGTAAATTTTTTCCTTGAATCGATTGCTGGACACGAGAACTTTGTAACGGTGTTATCGAAATGCCTCCCGTTTTTTCAGGTACCTATTTTCATAGATGAAATGCCTCCCGGGTACAATCGAAATGCCTCCGGGTCCTTAATCATTTATGGTAATATTTTGTGTGCTTAATCTTTGTATAATGACACAATGTTGCCAAATTATAATTTGAATAGGTAAATATATATCTATTTTTATTTTTCTAATTCTTATTCAATTCAATTTTTCGATTCGGATAAGGGTAGGGGGTTAGGTAGGGTGGTTTTAGTTAGGTTATTATTGAAAATTATTATAATAATCTGTCAATTACACAATTCAATTTTTCGATTCGGATTAGGGTAGGGGGTAAGGTAGGGTGGTTTTAGTTAGGTTATTATTGAAAATTATTATAATAATCTGTCAATTACACAATTCAATTTTTCGATTCGGATTAGGGTAGGGGGTAAGGTAGGGTGGTTTTAGTTAGGTTATTATTGAAAATTATTATAATAATCTGTCAAATACACAATTCAATTTTTCGATTCGGATAAGGGTAGGGGGTTAGGTAGGGTGGTTTTAGTTAGGTTATTATTGAATATTAAAACCAAAAAATAATGGTTAATATTGAGTTATTAACGAAATTCTATAAAAGGACGAAAGTTTGGCAACGTCTCACCTTCGTACAAAGATTAGAAGCTGGTAATTTATTTAGAGCTTAGGAGGCAATTCGTATGTGACCCTTTTAGCGACAGGTAAGAAACCCCTTTTCGGGAGGCATTTCGTATCCGGCCCTTTGTAACTGTTCAATTGGTCGAGTTTGGTTTCTGAAAGTGGATTTTACTACTTTTACATTTTATTATTCATAAAACAAAAACCCTCTAAATTAGGCTCTCGTACACTTTTGAGAATAAATATTAAATAATAAATATTATCGATAAGATTTATCGTTAACTAGTCTGTGCCTGTGCTTCCAAACAAAAGAATTTTCAAATAGGTTAAATTTCAACAAGTATTTTCTATGTACCTACATCTCTAATTGTTGAAAAAAGGAAAAAAATCTACCTGGATGAGTACCTGCCTATCACAGTGTCATTGCAAAGCAAAGTTTACTTTCAAAACAGGTTCATTCGGTTGATTAACATAGAAGTAAAATTGTTAGATTTTAGGGTCATAAAATAACAGTTCTTTAATTTCTTTTCTGCCTCTGCAAAGACGAGTTCTTCGATAGTTTATTTGTATAATTAAACCGATATAAAACCGAAAAATTTATTATACTAATACAAAATCCGGGAGTCTATGTATATCCAGAAAAAAAGGCAGTTTTGTTGTTCTAGAATTTCATAACTTTCCCCTGTATAATTATTACTATCGCATATACATATAGTCGTGGCTACTGAAACTTTACAATCAAAATATAATAATATTGTTACACATAAAATCTAATATTCCAATTCAGTCGTTTTAAAAAATACAGTGGATGAACATCGTAAAGTATAAACAAAATTAAATAATGTTATTATGTATTTGTTTTTAAACAATTAGTATCTCGATCTACGTGTTAACTTAGCCAAATATTATGATCGTATATTATATTTTTAATTTTTAGTAGGTAAACATGATTAAATTAAGTTGGAGGTAATTGCATATATCTACAATATATACAGTGTGTCAGTCGTGAACGAAAAATCTCAAAACAGTTTCTTTGATTAGTTTGTTTTTGAGTTTAAAAAAATTGTTATGAAAGTTACTGCTTTTTAATCCAATTATTATTGAGTTATATAAACGTCCTTATACTACAAAAATAACGGTAGTAAATGGGATTAAGGATTAAAGTATTTCAAACATGAAGCCGTGAAACATTATTTGTTATGTCGACGTTACGTAACAAAAACAGAAATGTTTGTAGATAATCAGGTACAACATCAATAATTATTGTTTATTGATCTGCCTATATCTATATGAAAAAGATTATAATTTTGACAATACATTCTGTAAGATTGGCATACAATAGTAGGTGGTCAAGGTCAAAGTCGATGTGGCTGTAAATATTACAATATGTCGTGAAGAAAAAGACCTCGAAACGCTTCCAATGTGGAAACTGCTCTAATATTAACTTTGTAAGATAAATTTCAATACTAGTTAGTAATCTAGATTATTATTTAAAATCTTTGCTACTATTACATCACATGATATTACCAAAGACAGAGTTATGTACATTGTTGATACGCCTCTGTGTGGAATATGGATTTAGGGCATCGTTTATAAGTTACACATGAGTAGACTAGACATACTCGAGTGAAATCACATTCCGAACGATTGTATCCCACCGAGAAACATAATTTATAATTGTTATGTTAAAATGTTATTTATTACTTTCCCCGTGATCTATTTTATCAGTATGATACGTACAAAGTAACAGTACCCATTAAATGTTTTAATTCATAGGTATACTTATTTAAAGATATAATTTTACTTGAAGAAAGCTGTAATTCGTAAAAAATCGCATATGCTATCTTTGAGCGGATCGATTCCAAAAATTGTGTTAAGTAATTATTAAATTAGGAACTTAATAAGATTTTTAATTACTTTTCATGTTTAAAATAGCAGTTTTTATGAATTTTTTATCGGAAAAAAGCATTTTTCATGATAAAAATAGCAGTTTTTATGAATTTTTCATCGAAAAAAGCATTTTTCATCAATTTGCATGATAAAAATAGCAATTTTCATGAATTCTACATTGAAAAAAGGCATTTTTCATCAATTTTCATGTTTAAAATAGCAGTTTTTACAAAAATTTTATCGAAAAAAAGCATTCTTCATCAATTTTCATGTTTAAAATAGCAGTTTTTATGAACTTTTTATCGGGAAAAAGCAGTTTTCATCAATTTTCATGATAAAAATAGCAGTTTTTAAGAATTTTTCATCAATTTGCATGATAAAAATAGCAGTCTTTATGAATTCTACATTGAAAAAAAGAATTTTTCATCAATTTCCATATTTAAAATGGCAGTTTTTAAAAAAAATTCATTGAAAAAGAGCATTTTTCATCAATTTTCATGTTTAAAATAGCAGTTTTTATGAATTTTTTATCGGAAAAAAGCATTTGTCATCAATTTTCATGATAAAAATAGCAGTTTTTATGAATTTTTTATCGGAAAAAAGCATTTTTCATGATAAAAATAGCAGTTTTTATGAATTTTTCATCGAAAAAAGCATTTTTCATCAATTTGCATGATAAAAATAGCAATTTTCATGAATTCTACATTGAAAAAAGGCATTTTTCATCAATTTTCATGTTTAAAATAGCAGTTTTTACAAAAATTTTATCGAAAAAAAGCATTCTTCATCAATTTTCATGTTTAAAATAGCAGTTTTTATGAATTTTTTATCGGAAAAAAGCATTTTTCATCAATTTTCATGATAAAAATAGCAGTTTTTATGAATTTTTCATCAATTTGCATGATAAAAATAGCAGTCTTTATGAATTCTACATTGAAAAAAAGAATTTTTCATCAATTTCCATATTTAAAATGGCAGTTTTTTAAAAAAATTCATTGAAAAAAGCATTTTTCATAAATTTTCATGTTTAAAATAGCAGTTTTTATGAATTTTTTATCGGAAAAAAGCATTTGTCATCAATTTTCATGATAAAAATAGCAGTTTTTATGAATTCTACACTGAAAAAAAGCATTTTTCATCAATTTTCATATTTAAAATAGCAGTTTTTAAAAAAATTTCATTGAAAAAAAGCATTTTTCATCAATTTTCATGTTAAAAATAGCAGTTTTCATGAATTTTACATTAAAAAATCATTTTTTATTTTTAAAATAGTTTTTGTCAATTTTTCATTGAAAAAAAATGATATTGATGAATTTTTAATAACTTTTAGTGATACCAATCAAAAGAACTTCCTACTATAATATAAAATGTCAAATCATGTTTACAATATCGTGACGTCACGCACTTCTGATCCGTGTTTAAGCTAAAATTCTTATTTTTTACTTTAGAATTCAATATTGTTGAAAGATAATTTAATATAATGTTGAAATAACTCACCAGCTTTCGATTTTCGTTTTTTTCTCCAAAAGTAAACGACCCATACTAGAAGCAACGTCAACAAAAATGTCAAAATGACGGAAGCTGCTATGGATCCAGGTCCGTAACAGTCACTTTCTCCTTGTGCGTTCACTACACCAAAAAATAGCACCGAAAGAATTATCCACTGATATGGCACCTCCATTTTCATTTAAAAAAAAATCAGTCTTGTATAATAAAAGACACGTTGAGCATTTTTTCGAGATTCTTCGTCCTGGAATAAAAATACACGGTTCGTTTTAATTGTTAAACATTTTTTATGGTAAAACCATAAATAAATAATTAATTAGTTGATTACGACGTATAAATATTGTTTGCGAATAAAGTAGACCTTGTAGATCGAGTTGAAATTATTTTAAACAAAGTGAATTGAATTCTATCAATTATGTAGTAGTTACATACAAAGCAAAAGGTATTTATATTTTTCTGTAAATTTTACTCTAAAAACAAAGCGGCAACAGTGCTGGGATCATATACGTACTTTGGAAAAAAGCATTTTTTTTTTTTGAATTTTCTTGTTTAAAATAGCAGTTTTTATGAATTTCTTTTTGAAAAGAAGCATTTTTCATCAATTTTCATGTTTGAAATAGCAGTTTTTATGAATTTCTCATTGAAAAATGCATTTTTCACCACTTTTTATTTTTAAAATAAAGTTTTTTATGAATTTTTTATAGAAAAAAAGGATTTTTTATTAATTTTCTTGTTTAAAATAGCAGTTTTTATGAATTTCTTTTTGAAAAGAAGCATTTTTCATCAATTTTCATGTTTGAAATAGCAGTTTTCATGAATTTCTCATTGGAAAAATGCATTTTTCATAAAATTTTTATTTTTAAAATGGAGGTTTTTATAAATTTTTTATAGAAAAAAAAGGATTTTTTATGAATCTTCATGTTTAAAATAGCAGTTTTTATAAATGTTTCATTGAAAAAAAGCATTTTTTTATCAATTTCATTTAAAATAGCAGTTTTTATGAATGTTTGGAATTCGCTCGCTGCTTAACGTTCAATAATAATTTAGATTGATCAACATTTCTATTCATGAGAAATGTCTTGTTGTTTAAGAATGTTATTTTTGTAAATAAATGTTCAGAATTTTGATTTGATTATTAATTTCTATATGTATATTGGACTCTAACTACTGTTGCTAATGTACATACAGTGTCCTACATCAAGTGCTTATGATTCAATCGAACATAATGGTTCCTGTAAAGTCGAATAGGTATCGACAAATATTAGTAAATCGTACAGAAGTCTGAAACTATGCTTACAGTCCAGATGCTTAGGATTTAACTTCGTTGTTTTATATGCATACGTGCGAATTACTTTCGTCTTGGCTTGGAATTTACAATCATCGGATAAAAATTATAGAAGGCAAAGGATTAGCATGTCAGCTAATCCAGCAGCCATTGAAGCACTGAGTTTTAATATATGGGAAAGCTTAGAAAAATGTTGTGAACTATGCAAGACCAAAATCGTCACCATACTGTGGGTTCCAGAATACCCGGAACGATTTATTCAGAAACTGGGTAGAAAAAGGGAAACAATACATCTTTTAGGCTTCAATGAAGGTTCGCACTAAATACCTACACAATCCCTTATATTTCCCACTACTAAAATGATTAACAGTATTTAAATTCATCCAAGATATAATTTAACGATTACGGAAGTTTTTTAAACATCAATTATCCTATACTTCGATCGTTAATTACCCGGTAAGGTAAATAGGTACTCGGTAGTTACCTACAATTTACTGTTAATTTTTTAAACATCCTTCAATCTACTCGGTTCAGTGGGCAAGGTGCGATAGCAAGGTCAAGCAGACATTACTACTACTTACAGTGCTGTCAACGTATTTTAGCCTGTTTGAAAACACAGGAATTCGATTAGACTTTAACATTTAACGTTTACATTTGGTACGCATGAATGTATATGATTATTTCAAGATAGCTACGTATACCGGGGTAAAATAGAAGTTTCTTTAGGGCAACAAATTTTCTAGATGTTTAGTTATACTTCTGAACATTTTTATTTGTATGTGTCTCGCACTGCATGTGGGACGTAGTGTTTGCTGCCTACTTAGACGGGATTTTGTATGCATTGGTGTAGAGGCCAAGAATAAAAAAAAGAAGAAGATTACATGGTTAGAACATGACTTGATGACTCGTGCCGTTTGTATGTTACATGTATAATTTTAAAAAGTTTGTTTCATCATTAAAGAAAAACCAGATAATAAGACAGAGGGTTTTTATTATAATCATTTTCCTGACGTGTTACGGAGTATAACACTTCACCGACTCCGCTCTTCATCAGAACCTATTAAGAATAAGTTTTTCAATTTCTTTATTTTTAAATTTAAGCCCGTAGCTTTTTGGGTCCATACGTAGAAATGTTATTTCGACCGAATAGAGTATAGTTTTTGTATGCAGCAGCATTATTGATAGAATTTGCTTGAACAATCATTTGATTAAAGCCCGACAGTCAAATTGATTTTGAATTGAATATTTTCGAAACAAAAGTTTTTGATTTGGAAAAATTCCGTATTTAACCACATATAATGGATTTTTACACGTTAATGTTTCCACGAAGTTACTAATGGATATTTATTATTTTAATATAAATTTGTAAGTTCGCTAAAAATAGAATTTGCCACAACAAAATACGAATATATTTACAAATAACGTTGCTTCATAAAACAAGAAATGACAAATATGTCAACGAAGAGTCCTAAATATACCATTTTAAAACTCCTTATTGGAATGTAATAGTACCTGGACTCATTGGTATACAGTGTAGAGTAGATCATCCTCAAGAGAACAAATGTTTTGTCTTTATCTTTCTTATTTACTCTGTCATTGCAGTGACATATCAGCTCTATTCCATCAGTCAAGAACCTAGCCCTTGGTGTTTGTACTGGTAACAGATTTGACTAACAGCTTCTACTGTTTTTCACAACACCTACTACATTATAAAACCTCTTTTATGAGACAACAGATGGTCTAGCTAGAGTATACAGCCACCTTTTTCACTTTCTTCAAGTAAAATAAGTGAAGACCAACAGAAAAAATTGAAAAAACCATAAAACGCAGTCTTAAATAAAATAAAACTCTTTATTCATATGAAATTATTTAGCTACATCTAATTGAATATAGAAATATAATTTCATCATAGTCATTTTATGCTTAATACATTCCCGTGTGTCCAAACAATCATGAAACTTCCATAATGACTAAACCTACTTCAAATCGTTCCCCAGTCTGTCTCAATGCTCTGGTGAATTTAAGGAGTATCTGGATAGTCATCTGGATACTCGGTGACATGGTTGTCGTTTGGGCTCAGGGATTTACTTGAAACTATATTTAGTCAAGAATCTCTAAGACTGTAGGTCCAGGAATGAACCGTTTTATGTGGTAGTTCCCAGTTTTCTACTACTCAGTTTTTGTACTAGTAACATTTTTAGAGTTAACCAATAAAATACAGCCATAATTTTTGAGTTTCTTCAGTTCAATCGTTGTGAAAACGAAAAAGAATAGGTGAGAAATATAAACAACTATCAAAAGCATTCAAAATTAAAATAAAATAGAAACTCTTTATTCATATGAGATTATCTAGCTACACCCAGTCGAATACATAAATATAATTTCATCACACTCATTTTATGCTTAATACATTCCCACAAGCTCACATAAATATTGACAACTTTTCATTCCACATTCCACAGCATGCAATAATCTTCGAGTTAGCGGAGGTAGGCTGCTTGGGTCGGAAGAGAGAGGAAGTAGGTACCACCGTGCCTACAATAAGTAGGTACTAGCCAAATAAAAAATCAAAATATTAAATAGATCTGTCGGCAAACACCTGTTATCACTTCGTCGAGATATAAAAAACAAGATAACCACTTACATAGGTGAATGTTCATAGTGTTCCTATCGAGGATTACACGCACATAAATAAAGATCGGAATGCGAGATTGATTTTGAAAAAAAAATTAATAATTCGAAAGAAGAAGCACACCACACAGACACTTCGTTCGGGTACTTATAAAGTCGCAGTAAGCGTTGTGGAAACAGGTAGGCCACTAGATTTGTTTATCACCGTACAGGTGAAAGACAAACGACGCATGGACACGGACACGACCGACTACGACTCTCGAGAGCAAGTCGAATGTTTTGTGCAGGTGTGGCGATGGAACCTGCCAGAGGGAATCTGTGAACTTACTACCTTGAATGACCGACTAGAACCGAAACTCGATGCCTCCGACTGGTAATATGGGGAGAAGATGCATTCCAAGACCCATTCAGGGCCGTAACCGAAATATTTTTTACTAATAGCAATTTTTACTTTAAAAAAAACTACTTTATAACTCTTAATTTTTGCAGCCAGATCCATTAACCACTTTGCTATAAAAACATAATAATGTATCAAACAGTCTGTAAGTATATAGAGATCATACGCGTATGTTAAAATGAAATAAATAACGTTTTAACGTAACCCTTTTAGTTGTCACTCGATTTTACTCCTCATGAAATTCGTTTCGCTCCAAACAAACAATTTAAAAAGATGTCAACTTTTAGGTTGAATTCTGTAAAGCCGGTGCATACTTTTATAGTTGACAAATAATTAAATATTTATGGCCGGATTTTCGTAGTTTAAAAGCTGGTGAATACTTACTAACATATTTTTTTGAATGGTAATTTGGTCATATATATTTAAATTACAAATTTAACATGAACTTCGAGCTGTTTAAACAGGTGAATAGTGTCAAAATGCCAATCAATGTTTGAGTGCTACATTTTGTCTTTAATTATTAAATATAACATAACATTTGCTTCAAAATATGGAACGACTATCATTTACATTGCTGACAAATACTCGGTACGTTGCCCTAATATCACTTCTCCTATTATAGCATCAGAGCCGTTAATTTCATGCCATGAATTAAAAAAAAATTGTTTGTCTTGAACTTGGTACCGGAAACTGTTTATTATAAATTAAAACATGTCATTGTATAAATAATTCTACTCACTCTCCATCGAAAACTGTTTTTGTTAACTTATTTTACAGTAAATATGTCTTGAAAATCATTTAGATTTAAATAAACCAGAATGTCATTTATATTTTAGCCTGTGTAAGCTCTGTGGAGCATACCCATGCTCTATACATGTTTTTACAAGACCTTCATTATCCAAAAGTTTCTAAATAGTCAAAGCCATTTAGCAGCCCCGGCGGCTTCGCCAAATTTTCAAATGAACCAAACGATTTTTCTGAATTAAAAGAAGAATAATTATTTTCCAGAAAATGAAGCGACAGTAGAAAAAGAAGAACAGCTATATGGTAGCCACATATTCTTTAAGCAAAGGCTCATTTAGGTAAGAAGAAGAAATAGGCCAAAAAATTACTTCTTCCTTTTTTGGATTGTATTCTGAAAAATAATTTACTCAGTTAAGAGAAATTACTAATTGTCAGTTGTGACATTTAAATCAAAAATAAACATTCCTATAAATGGAAACTACATTTTTAAAAGAATATTTTCCAGAAAATGTAGCGACATTAGAAAAAGAAGAACAGCTACAGCGTAGCCGCATATCCTCTAAGCAAAGGCTCATTTAGGTCAGAAGAAGAAATAGGCCAGAAAAATTACTTCTTCCTTTTTTGGATTATATTCTGAAAAATAATTTACTCAGTTAAGAGAAATTACTGATTGTCAGTTGTGACATTTAAATCAAAAATAAACATTCTTCTAAATGGAAACTACATATTCTGAGTTAAATATAAGTAGAATTTGTTTAAACGAGTACCCTATAATGAAAGATTTATTTCAAAATAACCTAGCAGAAATTGTACAAAGTATAACTACCTTGCAAGTGAGTATAAGCTTGGACTTGGAATAACAATAATACTGCATCTTTTAGATTCAACAATATGACTTGATGCCAACCCTTTTGTGTAATTATTGTTTTGAGGATATAAAACACTTTAATTTATTCAGAAATAAAGCTTTGGAAAACGATAAGCTTCTTCAGTCTGTTTTGAAATCGCAGACATACACAAACAATGTATATTTTGAAAATCCAGTAATACAAGAAGATTTGTCTATCTACAATAATAGTAATACCGTGGTTCAGCTAGAAAATGTGACTGATATTGTGGAAAACACTCAGGATGATTGCACCTCAAAACAAGCACATCAGTGTAACATTTGTAATAAAACTTTTAAATACTCAACATCGTTAAAACGCCACCTTAAACTTCATACTGGCAATAAACCTCATGAATGTTCATATTGTGGAAAGAGATTCTTTGAACAAAGTAATCTTCAAAAACATTTAAGACAGCACAACAAAATTGCGAAAAAACATCAATGCAATGAATGTGGTTTTAAGTTTTATGAAAGAAACAAACTTCAAATTCATATGAAATGTCATACTGGAGAGAAACTGCATGGATGTGAATTATGTGGAAAAGCATTTTCAACGAAAACTCAAGTAAGACTGCATAAAACTGTGAGTAAAGTATCTTAAATTGTTTTATAATTTACATTAAAAAGCTCAAACTTTTTTTTAGGTTCACACACAAGAACGTTTACACCACTGTGATATTTGTAATAAGTATTTTGCATACAAAAGCTCTTTAATAAAACACCTAAAAATTCATACAGGTGAGCTACAATTTACTTGCCAAGATTGTGGCAAATCATTCTCACAGAAGGTAAAATTACTGGGTCACATTCGTAGTAAACATTCCAAGGAATGTCCATTTATGTGTAGTGTTTGTGGTCAGATGTTTCCCTTATCCGAACAGTTGCAAAACCATTTAAGGTAAGCATTTATAATTATTTCATATTGTGAATCAACAAAATATTTCATTTTAGGACCCACACTGGCGAAAAGAAGAATCGAAAACATCCGTGTTCTATTTGCAATAAATTATTTTCATCCCAATCACAGGTTCGAATTCACATCCGCAGTCATACAAATGACAGACCATATCAGTGTGATATTTGTGGTAAAAAGTTCAAAGCTTCTTCACACATGACATCACATAGACGAATACATACTGGTGAAAAGAATCATATTTGTAGTTGTTGTGGAAAATCATTTAGACAAGCATCTTCGCTTAAAGTTCATTCCAGAATTCATACTGGTGTGAGACCATATAGATGTAATGTGTGCGGAAAGAAATTTACACAGAAGAATACTCTAGTTGTACATTTAAAGATACATGAAGGTAGTTAGAGATGTAAAGAATAAATTTATTTATATAAGTAATTGTTTTTGGTTACTTTTCTTCTTTTGGTTTGGAACAACCAATTTAAACGAAATAGATGAAACCACAGATCGCTTACAAATACATATGCATCAGTACTGTGGTGCCTCCTATAACGAAATAAATTTACAACTGGTGACAACTTTCTATTATCTCTGATGGTATTACAGTCTTCTTTAAATTAGAAATTGTAGTAACTTGGTAGGCTTTTTCGAGAACACCACTCTTTCATGTTTCAAGTTACCCTCTCCTCTGGTATCTATAGATTGTGGACAATGATGGAAAACAATTTGTGTTATCTCTTCATATATGTGAACTGAAAGTTTTTTCAACATCAGTGTACCACAACAACTACGTTGAAGGAAACATAGTGAAGGGTAAGAATAAGAAATGAAACAATAGTATCAACAATAAATTTTATTGCAATTAATCTTACAGAAAAAGAACAATTTTCTATATACATATACTTACATAAAATAGTACATTTTCAAGAAAAAAGCAAGCACTGTTGGTGTATTAACTGTTTTAAAACAATTTAATGTAAAAAATAATTGCTGGACAAAAAAAAATAACAAATTTAAATACTCTACAAGGAATGGTTTGATTAATCATCGTATATACATCTGAAAGTTTCCAAATTGATAAAGATCATTTTTAAATGTTTACTTAAGCATCCATTAATTTTTTTAAACACTATTTAAAGACATGAAATACAAACTGGAAAAAAATACTTAATCGGTGAATTTTCTGTTAACATTGCGACCGAACAAAGCAGTACGAATTTGGGGAACCAATTGTTGAGAAATGAGCTCCAAACGAGCTTCAAGAGTATTGTTAATCCTGATCTTATTCCTTAAAGCATATAATTCAATTCCACCGGTGGTTTCCTGTGAAAGATGGATCTCATCATCAACTCTCAAGATAATATCTTTACCGGTCATATCTTTGTACTTGGTAATAATGTTGGGAATAATTGATTTCACCAAATCTCTATCTTGCGGACGTACTCTTACTATAACTTCCTTTTCAAATAACTGAAACAAAATATACATATTTTACTCTTCTGTAAAAAAAAGATGTACTTAATATCTCAATTTACCCAACTAACTTCAGCCCTTTTTTATCCCAGCAAGCCTAACATACAAAATAAATATCAAAGTGATTAGTAAAATTCAGCTTTTGTTACAACCCTTGATAAATGATATTCAAAATCTGAGTTGTATATTCTCATCACAGCATAATGATTATTAGTTTTATTTACGGACACTGTCTGTGACAAGTCTGAGAAATTTGCATACACACCTAGAGTTTTGAGCTCATAAGGTTGAAATTTCTCACTTGCTTATTTGTCATGGACTTGTTAATGAGAAGCTCGGCCAACAAAGTTATTTATTGATAATAATATTTTTTGGTTCAAACTATATTGAACACAGAAATAAATAATTGCAAAGCTGCATTCTACCAATCAACTTTTCAAAATATAATTTACTTACCTGATATAACCCTTGTAGTATGAGATTCTCAAGAATTTCAGTGTATTTTGTCTATAAAGATTAGTACAACATGCTCTTTAATTTTTTATGCACCAAAAAGCAAGCATTAAATACTAGCATTAGGAAAAATACATATTTAATGATCAAAAATGAAAATTCATTTATTAAAACATATATTATAGGACTTAAAATTATGTCTATTTAAATAACGTTTATGTAAATTCCTCAAGAAAACATAATAGTTATTTAGTTGTACTTTTTCCTAATGATCATATTTCCACAAATATTGTTTACTATAAAAAAATTTAACTATCTGATGAAAAAATCCTCACATTACAAACAAAATTACATGCTTCAGGACAAATAATAACTAACCTGATACAATCCCTGCAAGATAAGACTTTCAATAATTTCAGTATATTTAGCAGAATCTCTTGTAACTTCACCAAGACGTTTGCGAGCATCTTCCAAAACACCGCGAACATGATCTTCTCTTACTTTCAATACCTTCAATCTAGCCTGGTTCAACATGTTTGAGGATTGGCTGAAATACAACTTACATTATTAGAGATTCTACTATTTTTAAAGCTCCAACAAGATATTGAATTCACAAAATTCACATTTCATGTCATAATCTATTATATGCATCAACTGACCCATTAAGTCATTGAAATTTATTGATCACATGACATGAATGAACTCTCAAATGAAATTAAGAGATATATAAACTTACATTTTCTTTTGGAGCTCGACTTGCTTTTCTTTCTTTTCGTAGTACTCCATAATCTTAAGTCTTTGTTGTTGGACCAAACGGCCCTTCTCAATATTGAACTCTTCCTCCGCTTTGGCATCGATCTCCTCAGCTTTTTCATTGGCTTCTTGTTCGATAAAAGCCATCATATGCTTAATCTAAATGAAAAGAAAATACATAATTCGTAACTTGTTACCATTATTATGATCAATACAATAAGGCCAGAAGGGACTCGTATAGATGTACGGATATGTTACATCCTTTTTATAAATTTATTTTTACCTGCTTTTGAACGTCTGCGTCGCTTAGAGCCATCTTGAAGTTTTATTTTTGATACTTTAAAAGTAATTTACACAATATTAAACGACTACGCCCTACAAGTTAATAGATGAACCAGCCAAATTAAAATGGGTGCACTAAACAGATCATATGATCTGACATGAACACAGATCATCAGTCACGGAGTGGTCATATGACAACAGGTCTGTAACTACTAATTTTTCAGCCACTTCCTTGACTTCTTTTGCAAACATCCACTCAAAGTGCTAAGTGTTTTTGAGGTAAGGGACCATAACCATAAAAAAAGAAGACCTGTTGACAGTGACACTCATGCTGAAGGTTATGTCAGTATTGTTTGGATTTGTTGATATGATGAAGATGCTGGACTTCAAGTAGTTATTTAAAGAGAGTTTTTACCAAATAACAATGTGTGAAGCTGTAACAACTATTTTAAATGATATTTTAAAAGTCGAAGGCATTGAGGAAGCATTTAGTTGTTTCCTTGTGCATAGATTAAACAATGAAACCGAAAAAATTACGACTTGGCAACAAGAGTTAAATGCCGCATTTAGAAATACAAATGCAGAACAGTTGGATGTAGCGATAAGACAGTATTTAGGTATAGCGTACGGATGTTCTCATAATCACTTGAAACTGTTAATGGAACTTCTCGAAACTTCTGTAAAAAATGGTACATTACCGGCTCGTAAAGTTTGTGAAATTATCATTTCCAGTGAATTATTACAACACAGTAATCCACACTTTTGGGTAGAATGCTTCAAGTTAATTAAAACAATTATTGATTTAGTGGAGTACAAAGGTGTAAGGGAAATCATGAAGGTCAGTAGTGCAACTATTTTTGGATATATTTGAATTTAACCTATTTATAGGGTTGTTGTGAGAAAGCTAAAACACTTCCATGGTGTTTAAACTCCGGTTTACAACCTCAAACGCAGGCTCTTATGGAAGTAGCTCAAAAAATCATGGACAGAGATGCTTGTCTTTTACCTGGATATTTACTTGTTAATGAACTACAGAAAGCTTTTCCTGATTGCCCTCACTGGAGACTTTCTGCTCTATTCTCCGATTATGTTGAGAGTTTCAGAGCTTGTGCTCAAATGGTATCAATTATTGGACAAACTGAAATGAGACCTGTTGTTGAACATAGTGGTTGTCCTGAACATTTGGTAAATCCTTGGAAACTTGATCCACAAACTTTGAGATTTGCTGTTAAAGGTAATTAACAAACAAAATCTCAAAACTTTTATGAATTAATACATGTTTTTTTCATAAATGTATTAGGCACACTACCATATGCTCCAGAATTATTGGAAAAACAAACAGGTCTACTGAGGTATGTTTTGGAGCAGCCTTACAGTCGTGATATGGTGTGTGGTATGTTAGGATTAAATAAACAACACAAACAACATTGTCAAGCAATTGAAGAACAACTGGTAGAGCTTGTGGTATTGGCTTTGGAAAGAACAGAAGTTGAAGGAGATGAACAGGCAACTCAAGACTTGTGGATTCACTTATCTTCACAATTAATTTATTTTGTTCTGTTTCAATTTGCCAGTTTTCCTAGTTTAGTAATGTCACTACATTCCAGATTACAAGGGAGGGATTTACGAAGAGGTAAACATTTGAAACAATTTTTCTAAGTAATATGTACATGTCTATTTTCAGGAAGGGATCAGTTAATGTGGGTCCTGTTACAGTTTATCTCTGGATCTATTCAACGTAATCCACTTTCCAACTTCCTTCCAGTTTTAAGATTATATGAACTTCTCTATCCCGAACAGGATCAACCTCTTCCTGTACCAGATTTTAACCAGCCACAATGCACTCGTCAAATGGCAATGACGTGCATTTGGATTCATCTTACAAAAAAAGCTCAAGCTGAGCAGGCGAATATTTCTTGGCCTGTTCCAACTAAATTGCGAGCTCATCATGATTTTCTTCAACACTTGGTTCCTCCTAGTAATGCAGCTCTAGCAATGGGCAATGATTACCGAATTGCTTTATTATGTAATGCTTATTCTACTAATCAGGATTATTTTAGGTAAACTATCTTGTTAAGTGTTATTTTGTACATACTGCAAATCTATTTGTTCTATTTAGCAAACCAATGGCAGCGCTTGTTGAAACAATTCAAGGAAGCTCTAAATCTTCATCTCCTCCTACTGCACCTCTCAGTATGACAGTTCTTGATTCACTGACAGTCCATTCCAAAATGAGTCTTATACACAGCATAGTTACACATGTGATCAAATCTTCCCAAACCAAATCAGGAATGCCTTTATCACCAGCACTTGTTGAAACTTACAGCAGACTTCTCGTTTATACCGAAATCGAATCCTTGGGGATCAAAGGATTCTTGAACCAACTTTTGCCACAAGTTTACAAATTTCACGCTTGGGGTACACTGTATACTTTGTTGGAGATGTTCAGTTACAGGATGCATCATATCCATCCACATTATAGGGTACAGTTGTTAAGTCATTTACATTCGTTGGCTGCTGTACCTCAGGCGAATCAAACTCAGCTGCATCTGTGTGTGGAGTCTACAGCGTTAAGACTGATTACAGGACTTGGTAGTGGCGATGTACAACCAGAACTATCCCGTTTCCTTACCGAACCCAAAGGAATAGTTTCGGCGGAATCGGAGGAATTGAATCGAGCATTGATTCTAACACTAGCAAGAGCAACACATGTTACAGGAATCGACGGTTCTTGGTGTCACGAACTTCTTGCAACGATTGCACAAAGTACACCTCACGCTTGGGCGCCACAAACATTAGAATGTTTTCCTAGAGCGATGGCCGAGTTTTTCACTCAACATGTAGTTCCAAAAGAAAATAAACAACAACTTAAGAAAGCTGTAGAAGAAGAGAATAGAAAGTGGGCGTCTATGAATAATGAAAACGATATAATGGCACATTTTGGAGTACCAGGTGCACCTCCATTGTTCTTATGTCTCTTATGGAGGATGTTGTTAGATACAAACCATATAACTCCAATATCCTACAAGTAAGATCTTTTTTTATGGCTTTTCCTGAGATTTACATAATTTTTTTTCTAGGATACTAGAAAGAATAGGAGCTAGGGCTTTATCGGCTCACTTGCGTAAATTCTGTGATTGTTTGGTGTTCGAATTCAGTAACTCTCCAGGTGGTCAACATGTCAATAAATGTGTAGATACAGTCAACGACATGATTTGGAAATACAACATTGTAACTATTGATCGTTTAGTTTTGTGCTTAGCATTAAGAACACAGGAGGGCAGCGAAGCGCAAGTTTGTTCCTTTATCATACAGTTAGTTTTACTTAAAGCCTCGGAATTCCGTACGAGGGTGCAGGATTTTGTCAAGGATAATTTTCCTGATCATTGGAATCAGACGAATTGGCATGAAAAACATTTGGAATTCCAGAGGAAATATCCTGAAAAATTTGCACCTGAAGAACAAAGTGGGGGGTATCATCCCAACTTTGGAAATGTTTGTTTAAGGTTAGTGTAATCACAAAATGCCCCAATTACACCTTTGTTATTAAAAAATACATTTTATTGTTCATGGTTGTTATATTTGATGCTTCTTTTTCATGTCCTCGAGTGTCATTTTTTTTTGTAGGTTTTTGCCCGTCTTCGATATCGTCGTACACAGATTTTTGGAAATACCACAGGTTACCAAGAGCCTAGAAATTTTATTAGAACACCTAGGCTGTTTATACAAATTTCACGACAGACCCGTTACTTACTTATACAACACGTTACACTATTACGAATCGAAGCTGAGAGAAAGACCTCCTCTAAAAAAGAAGTAAGTTTATTCTTCCAATGGAGGAACTCAGTCCAAGTTGCCAACGTAAAAATTTCCATCCCTCACTGATAGGAATAATACACTAATTCCATTTCCCAATGTAATGATACGTTTTATATTTATAGGTTAGTGGCTGCCGTCTTAGGAAGCCTCAAAGAAACCCTCTCCGAACCTTACCAAGCATTCTTAAAAACAAGTGCAGAAGAAATATGGTTACCCGAATTGGACTACTATATTCAAATGATAAGAAGAGTTGTTGACGTAATTAGTGGTACAAGTTCCAATTCATCGACTGATTGGAGGTTCAACGAATTCCCCAATGCAGGAGCTCACATACTTTATACTACTTGTGTTGAACTAATGGCTTTATCTGCCGGACCAACTGCAATAGCTAACGGTCTGTTAGATGTAGTAGCTAAAGGTTATGTAATGATTCCGTCCGCCGATATTCACCAATGGATCAACGCAATCGGACTGGTGTTGTCAGCTCTTCCAATAAGCTACTGGAACGTTCTTCACGAACGACTTATCGCCACTCTTTCTGAATTAGAAGCTTGGCCTTTCGATTGTTCACCGTTTGATCTCTTCAACTTTAAACACACTCATTGTGGACTATTGCATAACCGATTTAGTTACATGTTAGCGCTTGCTCATTCCGTTTGGCATCACGCAGGTCCGGGACAAATAGCAAGTGTTCCTCGTTGGGTACGGGAGTGTCTTCCTGCAGTCGTAAGAAAAGAAGAACAATTTTTGTATGTATGTCACTTGGTAGGACCGTTTTTGCAGCGATTTCACACGGCTATTGTCGATTTAACTAACGCTCTGTACGAACTGCTCGCTCAAGTTGATCAAGCTCAAACCGAATTAAAATACATGGATCCGGTTTGTGATTTGTTGTATCATATTAAGTACATGTTTGTTGGGGATAGTATGAAGAAGGAGCTGGAAGCTGTAGTGAGAAGGTTAAGGCCGCAGTTGCAGCTTAGGTTAAGGTTTATTGCGCATCTTACTATTGAAGAAGTACACGCGTCATAATATAAGTTGATCTTATTACGTTCCAACAATGTAGGAGGTTGAAATAATTGAAGCTTTTAATTATTATCCTGTATGCAGAAATTTGTAGTGACAGTGCAATGATCAAAATAATGAATTGGTTCAAGAATGTTTATCATTAATTTATTGTTCATCTTGATTTTTAAATTTCAAACTTGTTTTTGTTTATTTAATAACAAATTTAGTATTGTTTATACCATCCAGTTTCAATTTTAATATTGTAAATAAGGTTTAATACATTTTTTTATACATAAATATACATTATTTTATTTTCCTTGTTTTTTATTCAGCGTAATTCATGAAGTACCTTCAACTTTGTACAAACGAATATTTTATAACATCACTCTGTTTCACTTGAATCACTGGAACTTGGGAAATCTGGTTCCACTGAAAAAAAAATATATTTTCTAAACCTTTGAAACATTTTGTAGCCCCATACATACTTCTTTTGTCCTCCTCCTGCTTCATCTGTTCTTTTTTTATGTACGCATTTTGTGCTTCCACAACAGATTTACTATCCGTACAAGCGGCATAAATATCCAATAATTCTTTATTCAATTTCTCAAATGAGTGGCCCCAAGAAAATTTATTCATATAAAACCTAGCTTCCTCTTTAAATCCAGTTATATACATAGTAGCTGCTAAAGCTTCTACACAGCTTAACTGACACGGTTTTCCATAATTTATGGGATTTGTAGCAACTACGAATACAAATTTTCAATAACCTAAAAAATATATTTAGCTATTATGTACCTAAAAATGGAAGAAGTCTTCCATGAGCTGGTTTTAGAGCTGCTATTGGAGTTTCATCAATTTTGGCCCATGAGCAATCTACTACAGCGATTCCTTTGGTTTCTACAATCTCTCTATCTTCTGGACTAACACATTTTTCTCCTGTAGGTGTTAACACAATTCCGTGGAAGCGTTGTTTCTGCTTGAGACATTTAACTAGTTTCATCCTGGCCAATTTTCTACCAGAACACTTCTTAGGATCGCACTGATTAAAATCCCACATTGCAACGGGAAAATTTGGAGTTGCCTCTTGGTCAGATTCGTCTAGAACTTACTATATTATATACTTGTAGCTTATTTTTTTCATATTACCTTCACTTGATGAAACATTGTTTTCACTTTCTGAAGAATCGTTTATTTTTACTTCCTCAAATGTATCCACAAGTTCAGTCATCATAGGCTATGTTGTGATAAAGTTCATAGATATGATAAAGGTTAGGTTAGGCTAAAAATATAGGCAACTCAATATGCTAGCCATCTATCGAAATGTTGACTCACTTATTCTTCTTTACTGTGCCATCTATCGAAATGTTGACTCACTTATTCTTCTTCGGTTTGCCATCTGTCGAAATGTTGACTCACTTATTCTTCTTTACGTTGAAGTAAAAAATTTAAAGGATCTTCTACCCATCTGACTTAGAGATATAAAAAAGTAGATAGAAGAGATGAAGTTAATCGTTTAATGAAACTAAGAAAGCGAAGGAAATTATAACCTATAATCTATAATGAAATGATAATCAAATCTCCGGTACATAAATAATTGAAGTTTAAATTTAAAAGATGAGGTACACTTTAATTTAATAAAATGATTATTAAAATGAGTACGTATATTTTTTTGTAGATTGAGCGTAGATGGTTTAATTGTTTATTTCCCTTATGATTACATATATCCAGAGCAATATGCCTATATGTCTGAATTGAAAAAAGCTCTAGATGCAAAGGTAAATACTTGGTAATATAATGTAACAAATTCTAAAAAAAATTTATTTACTATATTAGGGTCACTGCCTACTTGAAATGCCTTCGGGTACAGGCAAAACAGTCACACTTCTAGCCCTAATTGTTGCCTATATGATTGAAAACCCACATCATATCCGGAAATTAATTTACTGCTCTAGAACTGTACCCGAAATTGAAAAAGTTATGGAAGAATTGAAAAAGTTGATAGAATATTATGAAAAAGTAGATGGTGAACCTCCTAAGCTAACAGGCTTAGTGTTATCATCAAGAAAGAACATGTGTATACATCCTGAAGTAAGTTTTCACTAAGTTGTCATTGTATTAAGTTGATTACTTACAAAATATTTTAGGTAAGTACTCAAAGAGAAGGTAAAATAGTAGATGGTAAATGCCATGCACTCACTGCTAGTTATATTAGAGAAAAACATTCATATGATGATACTGTGCCTGTGTGTCAATTCTTTGAAGACTTTAACATAGATGGCAAAGAATCTGTTATGCCTTATGGAGTTTACAATTTAGAGGATCTCAAACAATATGGAAGAGACAGGAACTGGTGTCCTTACTTTGTTTCTAGATTTGCAGTAAGGTTTTTTTTATTGCACCATTTTTCACAATTTGATTAATATTCCTATTTTAAGATCACTTATGCAAATATAGTAGTATACAGTTATCATTATTTATTGGACCCAAAGATTGCCGAAGTGGTTTCAAAAGAGTTGACAAAAGAAGCTGTTGTCATTTTTGATGAAGCCCATAACATAGATAATGTTTGTATAGATTCCATGAGCGTGAAAATTCAAAAAAGAACCATTGAAAGAGCAACAGCCAATATACAGTTATTAGAGAAAACTATAGCCGAGTAAATATTTTTTCTAATCCACAATTTTATAAAAAATTAATTAATAATTTTGTTAGAATGAAGGATGAAGATTCAAAAAAATTACGAGACGAATATCAAAGATTAGTCCAAGGTTTAAGAGAAGCAAATGTTGCTAGAGAAACTGATGTATTATTATCGAATCCTATCTTGCCTGATGAAATATTACAAGAAGCTGTACCTGGAAACATAAGAAATGCAGAGCATTTCGTTGGATTTCTTAAAAGATTTGTAGAATATATAAAAACCCGTTTAAGAGTACAACATGTTGTTCAAGAATCACCTATTGCTTTTCTCAAAGATATACAAACAAAGGTGAGCGGGAGTAAAATATTTTGGCATGTTGATTTAAAATAATTATAATTTCAGGTGTGTATAGAGCGTAAGCCTTTAAGATTTTGCGCAGAACGATTAGCTTCATTGTTAAGAGCTTTAGAAATTTCAGATCTGACAGATTTTAGTCCTATAATATTAATTACACATTTAGCAACATTAGTATCCACATATACAAAAGGGTTTACTGTAATTGTTGAACCATTCGATGATAAAACTCCAACAGTTTCAAATCCTATACTATATGTCAGGTAAGTGTAAGAAACTTAAGTTTAAAAAACTACTTTCTAGATATAATTTTTTAGTTGTTTGGATTCATCGATTGCCATGAAACCTGTATTTGACAGATTTCAAACTGTTGTAATAACTTCAGGTACTTTGTCGCCTTTGGATATGTATCCAAAAATATTAAATTTCCATCCAGTTATCATGTCATCATTTACAATGACTTTAGCTAGGCCATGTTTACTTCCGATGGTAAGTAAAAGCTTGGTCCAAGCCTATATTATTCTGTAAAAACTAATTCATCTTTTAGATTGTTTCTAAAGGAAACGATCAAGTAGCTATTTCTTCCAAATTTGAAACCAGAGATGACAATGCTGTAATAAGAAATTACGGCCAACTTCTTGTCGAGGTTGCAGCTAACGTACCAGATGGTATCGTGTGTTTCTTCACCTCATATTTTTATTTAGAATCTGTAGTTGCCAGCTGGTACGATCAAGGTGTAATTGACAATTTACAAAGATACAAATTGTTGTTTATCGAAACGCAGGATTCGGCAGAAACCAGTTTTGCTTTAATGTATTATATTAAGGTAAACCGAAACTTTTTTTAAACAATTATCTGCATTGTCTATTCACACATTTTTTTAAGGCATGTGAATCTGGAAGAGGAGCTGTATTACTTTCTGTAGCAAGAGGAAAAGTATCGGAGGGAGTAGATTTCGATCACCATTTAGGTAGAGCAGTATTGATGTTCGGAATACCATATGTCTATACACAATCTAGAATACTAAAAGCGAGATTAGACTATCTAAGGGACCAATTTCAGGTATAATTATATATTTTAAAATATTTTGATAACTGTTAATTTTTTTTATTTAGATTAAAGAAAACGATTTTTTAACATTTGACGCAATGAGACACGCAGCTCAATGCGTAGGACGAGCTATTAGAGGAAAAACTGATTACGGTATTATGATTTTCGCTGACAAACGTTTTTCCAGATCAGATAAAAAGTCTAAACTTCCTAAATGGATACAAGAGCATCTCAAAGATTCTTACTGTAATTTATCCACAGAAGAAGCAGTTCAAGTAAGAAATCAAAAATAATATTCAGTTAACGAATGTTGGTGTTTGGATTTTTTTTTTAGATTGCCAAGAGATGGTTACGGCAAATGGCTCAACCTTTTACAAGAGAAGATCAGTTGGGTGTTTCTTTGCTTACGCTAGAACAGCTTAGGGATATGGAAGCAAAAAAACAGGCGGAACAGATGGAGCATGAATAGTATTAGGTTTAAAAAAATGTAAAAATATTTTTTATAAATAAACTTTTTATATACATTGCGTTTTTATATACCGTTAAATATGTCACATCATTATGTAAATACATAGTTACATATAATTTTGTTTTGCTAAATATGGGTTGAACTGCGAGTTATATTTAGCTTTGAATCTAGTAGTAACATCAGTATCTTTATCCTTGGGATTTGTGTTATTTAATTTAGATAAAAGTGCGTTTGCTTTCATTCTTTCTTCATTTTCTCTTTTTATTCTTTTCATCCTTAGAATTTCCATTTCCCTTTGTTTTTCTGCTTTACTTTGATTATCAGAGTCTGATGAACTTGATCTTGTTCGTTTCTTATGCTTTTTGTGTTTTTTATGTTTTAAATAAGTAGTTTCGGATTGTTTTGTATGCATTATTGGTAACTCTATTTTACTGTTGGATGAACCAGAATCTTTAGTTCTAATCTTATCAGTGGTATAAGTTTTCATAACACGTAAAGGATCTTCTCGTATTTTACTTTTCAAATTTACTTCAACTTTCATTTCTGATCTATCTGGAGCAACATTGTACCAACTTTTTTTACCTAATGCTTCATTGGTATCTTGTCCAAGATAAGTTAAATATCCAATCTGCTTTTCATATTTTTCCCTTTCCTCTTTCTTTTCTTTTTCGTGTTCAGAATTTACTTCTTTCAATTCCGCATTACCATCTTCTAACTCTTCAAAAAAATTTATATGTTTACTATCAGTGGCATCATCTTCTTTTACTTTTGAATCTAGGGGTAAATATCCAGTAGAAGCACGGCTCTTACTCAATAATAATCCTCTTCTAGCTTCGCGTTCCTAATAGAAAAAAAAATCAGTTACTTGAAAGGTGCATTAATTTAAAAAAATAAAATTAACTTACAGCAAGTTTCATTCTCTCATCGCGAGCCTTTTCTTCTTCCAAGGCTTGTGCTTCATCTCGTCTGACTCTTGCTATATTTTCTTTGGTGCGAACATGCCACCTGAAAATTTCGTTAAACAGTTAATCGTTTTTCTAATAAGAAAAGCTCGTGAATTACCTTTTTTTGGGCAAAATATTCATTGTTTATATTTCCTCACTGGCCTCTTAACATAACCTCAATCATAGGTAACAGAAATAATATAGATAGACAACTCAATGTACAAATCTCAAACCATGTTTTTCATGCCCTCTCTTGGTCTGGTGACCGAACTATATAGCTGTTACTGTAAACCTTATTGAGCCAAGACCAGAACATAAAACTCTATATGTAACTGTGAATCTTATCTAGTCAAGACCATATGTCATGCTATGCAAAAAACATCAAGAAAAGAAGATTCCAAAAAATAGGAAGATTGGCAGTACGCATGTGCGAAATTCAAATTTAGGCGGGACTTGACACGTTCATAACAACAGGGAAAGTAAAAAAATATAGATGCGTGATACGGATTGGTATCTTTTTTACAATTGCCATGAGTGCGTTAGTTACCTAATGAAGTTTTATTTGAAAAAATATCATTTTCTTTTATTTATGCCTTTTTAAATTATGGATACCTCTACCAAATAACATTTTATTGAAGTAAAGCTCTTAATCAAATGTATGAAAATCTAAATATTAGAACTAAACTATTTTTAAAGTCCAATCGAATTATTGTTATCTGTAAATACTCACAATTCACCCTTTCATAAGTAATTTTATGATATTATTATTAAATAATCATTATTATTGTTTGCTCAACTACATAATATTTTTTTATCATTTTAATTAACTTCCTCTCAATAATAAATTTTCGTTATCCGTAAGCAATTTAATATCAATGCGATTTACTAACGCCTAGTTATAATTCAATCCATCCACACTGGTGGTAGCAAAGTGACGAGTATATTGAAATGATTTCAGAATTTGTTGAACAGGTGAAGTATTTATTACTTTTGTAACGTCTGTAAGGGAGGTATTTATGCATAAATTTAATTTAAAAAAAACGTTATTTCATTTAAATACTCCTCATTATAATTTATTAATGTTAATACAGGTTCAAATTCTAATGGAAATTCAACAAATCAAACAATCAGAAATTGATCAGTGGAACGAAAAGTCGAAATACAACTGGCTATGTACTAAAAAGGTATCTTTAGTTATTCTGTCTCTTAAACAAGAATGTAAAATTCGCCAAGCTTTAACAAAGGTAAGTTTACTATTTAAATGTTTATATATTTTATTCTATCGACCATTATTTAACATAATACTCCTGGAATTTTTTTTTTTCGTTTAAAACAAATTTACCACTCACTTTATTTCATTCATTTTCACGTTTATATTCTTCTTCTAAAATCCACGTATTTTGCAATATACTAAAATCACTAGTTATATCAAAAACCAAATTTACCTATTTCAGATAACCGTTGAAGACCAAATTGAAATTTTGCGCAAGTTAATGAAATGGCTTACTGGCAACCCTTTCGTCGAAGTGGAAAAGATACCAGGAATAACGTTGGATTTAATAAATAACACAATTCGAACCAACTTAATTAACCAAACTAACTTTTCAAGAATTAATAGTTTCCGCAACAGTTTACGAAGACTTTCGAATAGAATCTCTCCAGCCGAAAAACCTAGATGCGTTACGTTCAAAGATACACCCATCGTTTATAAAATATCGAAATGAACTTTCCAAAAGTTAACACCAATTTTCAACACTTCCCAAAAGTTTTCCATTTTTGGTATACGCTATTGAATATACAGGATCTATCATTTAATATATTTTTATTACCAATAATTGACTATATTTTTCCACTATTCTTAATGATAATAATAGATAAAGGAATATTAATTTTACCATACAGAAATTAATTGATTTGATAATAAAAGTTTATTGAACGCAACAAATAAATAATTGGATTTTGTTATAGTTTGTTCCACTATATAGTTATTGACGAAGTAAACAAATGTAATTTTGTTACGTAGTCCGAAATTTTTCAACATATCGTAAAAATTTATACAAAGTTCACGAACGATTTCACAAACTGCAAACTTCCCAGCCACACTTTTTGCAATTTGCCTATACCTTTAGAGTTTTGTCTAGAACTGAATCAACACATAGAATTTCATCGTTTCAAAGAAATTTTATCGCACTGATTGCAATTCTAAGGCTACATTCGTAATAAATTCGCTGGCCAAGTGGCACTTTGGCTCGCAAGCTAAGCAAGTCTATTTCAGTGTGATCGTTCACAACGCAATTTGGCGTCAGAGTTGAAGTAGCCGAAATTTCTTCCAAGGTGCAAACTTTCACTTCGTGGGACATGCGCATTAATTTTTGTTATTTGTTTTTTGATATATCTGACACTTGTCTGATAGTTTGACATTTTTATCGAATTGATCATCATGCATTGAATCGATATTCCTCAATGTCCAGCACTACTAAAACTCCAGTATATACTGCTATAAAAAATAAATCCTAAAACCTCAGCCTGAACTAAATACAGTCAGAATCATGCTTCGACCATTTATGTTGAAGGAATCCTGACAATTATTTAGGTATGAACGCGCTTGCGTTAAACTTATTGTGAATGGCAAATTTCGTGCCACTTGGCCAGCGAATTGATTACGAATGTAGCTTAAGAGTTTGCCGCATGAACATACCCGGTTAAAAATTGATAAAATTCTTACAGCCGTCTAATATTACCCAAATCCCAATAAGTTGGAGCCGTTTTTGGTTTACGAGTACGGTATACCGTTGCGCGTGTAAAGACCCTTAGATATTTATTTAAAACTGTGGTAATTGAAATACTGCCGCATGTCCAGTCCCGGTATTAAAATTGATAAAATTCTCAATCAACCGACCAGTTTCACCCCAACTCCAATAAGTTGAGGTAATTTTCCGTCTACACGTACGGTATACCGTTGCGTGTCTAACGACCCTTAGACATTTATTTGGGACTGCATCAATCCATACAACTTCAGCGATTTAAAAGAACCTAAGAGTAATTTTACATCACTGATCGCAATTCGACAAGTTTACCGCATGAGCGTCTCCGGTTGAAATTTGATAACCGTTGCGCGTGTAAAGACCTTTAGAATTTGACCGGTAATTTGAAGAATTCGTGTAAAAAAGGATAGAAAGGAATAAGGAGGGCGAAAAGTCTGAAAAGCTCTAGTACATCCTGAAAGCAAGACATTTATTAAAATGCAATAATTTATAAACAATGATTCAACTACCATATATAAAAAGATAAATAATCTGTTCGAAACAACTGCAATTCAAAAATTATAAGACTGTGATTTGATTGATTACAAAAATTAAAAACTATGTACAAAAAACAAAAAAAAAGAAAAGCGTAACTACTACTACGCCCAATATATGCGTAGTAGACATACCCGACTTCCAATTTCAAAACGGTGTACTTAATTCCTAATAAAAAGGCACTTAATCAAAAAATGAAAAAGATATTTTTTATATATAATCGAAAAACTGTACAAATAACTACTTCACAGGTCAGTAGAGTCAATTTTACATTCAGTCACAGAAAGTTTACAATAAAAAGCACGAAATTATTCATGAATTTCCATCGCCGAATTTGAAAGATGTCGGCACAGCTTGTTGAGTGAAAATATATCCTGTAAATGAAACATTTCAAAAAAAAAATTAAAATAGATTAAACGTACAATTACTCACCTCCTTGTTGTTCGATTCTTTTACTTTCTCTAGCCGCGGCTCTTTGTTCCGCTAAAACGCAAACTTCCCCTAAAGCTTTCAACTGAGTTTCGTTCAAGTTATTCGTCAAGGCGTTGTACCATTCGGGATCTTGACCTTGCAGCACTAAAAACCAAACAAAATTTAATTAAAATTTGATTTCGATTAATCCAGATTAAATTTTTTACCCGCCATAATTTGCTTGAACGCTTGATATTCATCTACATCACAGTCTTCTTCGTCCAACGGTGTCGTGTACGATTCCAACACGGTTTCTTCGTTCGGTTCAAAATTAGAATCTTCTTCGTCCGATTCATCGTTAATATCGTTAATTGTAGCGCTTACGTTCATACCTTGCGACGTTAACGCCGTAGTTGCACGTTTGGATAAATTTTCTAAATAATCTTGACCTTGATCGTCTATTTCGTCTTCATCAGAACTAAGGATGTCTGAAAGAGACAATATTATTTACCAATTTTTCTATAATCCCCATGAACTTTGATAATTAACAGAGTTAGGAATGTTTATCCCGATTAGTAACACCCTTAGTCATTCGTAAGGGAGGGTTGCAAATAAGGGATATTTTCTATAGCACTCTAATTTTACATAAAATACCACGATTGGTATGGTGTTAAAATTCAGTGCATATAGGGTGGAGCAACAATATTCGTATGAATCAAATCAAAACTTCTGTCAACTCAATAGAAATAATCATTATGACTAATATTCCAAAGGTCGGCCTTTTACGAATCGGTAATTAAACTTTTTTAATTGTATTTATTTTATTTGTATGGTTAACATCGACATATTTATTAAAACTACAGGGTGAATAAGTTACAAAGTCCAAAATTAATAAGTAGTAATATTCCCGTCTCAAAGAAGATTTTTAGACAGTCCCTGTCTCGGACTGATAGTGATGCGCCCCCTATTAAATCCCATTGAACTAAAGAATTATTTACAGCATCAGTCAACAATAAATAAACACGAGTGTTAAATTTAAATAAAAAAAAACTTACCGCCTTCGATTTCACCATCGGAGCTTTCGCTTTCTTCTTCTTCTGCAGCTTCGGCTGCTTTTGCCGCGTAAGCCCTTTTGAGACCTTCAAAGAGTAATATCAAAGATGGCACTATTTTCGGTGCGACTTCTAACAATACTGGTGGTTTATTTGGCATGGAAATTAACGTACAAAGACCCAATACGCACAATTTCCTATCGTGTATACCTAAAACGAATCAAAGTCAAATAAAATCTTACCGCACGCCAATGGTAAATGGATATTTTTACAAATAAATAAACTATTTTAACATTACCCATCCAAATAGACCGTTACATTAGCATTTCGGTGAAGGTAATTTGGTTACGTCCCCATACAGACCAGAATCGATAATTTTTGAAACAAAAAAAAATAATAGTAGGAAACCCATTGGAAAGGGAGGAGGATATTATAAAAATGAAAGGAAAAATAATTTACGGGCGATCTGAGGTCGGGAAAGGAAGAGGGTGAATTTTTAAGAGTAAAAAACGGTTCATCTCGATTTCCGTCAAAATGAGGTGAAAAAATAAATATTTCAAATCAAATAAATTACAGTGTATTTAGGATATAAAAAGGTAAGTTTTCACCAAATTTCGTGAAAAAAATAATTTTTTTGTACAAGATAAAAATAAAAAACCAAAAACTTGGTTTTTTGAATTTTCCACATAAATTTTGAGGTTATACGAAAAAAGTGTAAATACAAAAGTCGTAGATCTTTTTATTACCCACAACTTTGCCATTCAATTTTTTTCCATAGAACTTGTAGTTTTGCCGGAAATCGAGATAAACCGTTTTTTACCCTTAAAAACTCACCCCCTTCCCCTTCCAGACCTCAGATCGCCCGTAAATTATATTTCCTTTCATTTTTATAATATTCTCCTCCTTTTCCAATGGGTTTCATCCTTCTATTATTTTTAAAGGCTTCTACCCTAGTCTTACAAGTATTTGATTTAAAGAAATCACTTACCTAAAAAGCAATCGGTATCGTGCAGCCATTGCTTGATAAAATGATTGGTAAAATCAGGCATTTTAGACAACACGGAAAACAGCAACTGTGGATCGTAATACAAAGCGGCGATGAGCACCTGCAAACACATCGTCCTCAATTCGCTGGTCTTTACTTCTCTCAATAACCGAGCGGCTGCCAATTCTATCAGCATCGGAGCGGCTTGATCGATTTTTTTACGACATTGTAGCAATATAACCTCTAAAAGTTTAGCGGCATGAGATTCGGGATCTTCTCCGGAATCTTTGGTAAGTATTTCTTTGCACATATTGTAAATTGCTAAAAGACGTTGTTCGTCGGATAGAAAAGCGTTCGTATCGATCGTTATGTAATTATGTAGAGCCGGCATCATGTCGGTGAAGTGATCGATGCCGTTTTTCATAAATACCTACAATTCAAAACGATTTTCTCAATCAAAAGATAAGTTTAACCGAAATACCTTAATTTCGGTGTTTCGGAATTCGGTCCGGGTACCTAGCAAAAGGGCTACCTGCTCACAGGGACCTTGTCCAAATCCGAAAGGGTGATTTCGTAATTCGGTCCGCTGTCGAAGCAGGTAGATTTCATGTGGGTATTAAAAGATTATTTTTAGCAATTGTTCTTCTGAAGTGCAGAGCGTAAGACGTGTTTATTTGTGTCCGTTATTGTGATTTTGTTTGACATGGAAAATATTAATTTCACCTCTATGACGAGTGAAAAAGGTAAGCGTTTATTAATAATAGATGGGTTTAAATTTTGTTTCCAAAAATCAATATCTCAAAAATACGAAGGTGGTTTGGTTGGGTTATTATTGAAAATTGTTATAATAATTCATTCTACAAAAAAATTGACTAAAAATACTAAGGTGGTTTGGTAGGGGTAGGTTTGGTTGGGTTATTATTGAAAATTGTTATAATAATTCATTCTACAAAAAAATTGACTAAAAATACTAAGGTGGTTTGGTAGGGGTAGGTTTGGTTGGGTTATTATTTCTCGTACTGTTTTTATTTTTGACGATACGCATTTAGCGTAAATTTTTAAACATGCCAGTACAACAACAATAAGTGTGTACTGTTGGTCCTAAGCCCAAAAAAATGTGAAGGAAAATAAAAGTCAAATTAAACAAATAGTAGGTACATGGGACCCAATTCCGAAATCGCATTTTTGCTGGTGTGACCACACTTCGAATTTAATCCGTTACAGGTAGTCCCTTCCGCAGGTAGCAGTACCGAATTCCGGTGCGTCCCTTAATTTATACTTTTATAGATACAGGGTGTTTCATTGGGAAAGGGCCTAACTTTAACTGTAGATGGGGATCACTTTGGTGCTTCCAAAAACCTATATTTAATGTGTCTTCTGCACTTTATAACCGAGATACAGGGTGTTTTAGAAATTTATCGTATTTCTTTCGAACCTCATAACTTCCGAGTTACGCGCCCCTTCCCAATGAAACACCCTGTATATGGGAAAGGAAAATACTCAGAAGGGGTATGGAAAAGAAGAACAAACCAAGAAATAAGAGGTATATTTGGAGAACAAGAAATGAGCAGCGTAATATGAGCAAAAAGACTTGGATGGCTAGAACAGACAGACCAGACAGACCAGAAAGACAAAAGAAGAAGAAGAAGAAGGAACGCGGAAACGAGGAAGACCAAAAAAAGTTGGTATAATGAAGCCATTGAAGACCTAAAAGAGGGAGAAATACCGGACTGGAAAGCTAAAGCAAGAAATAGAAAACAATGGAAGGAAATTATCACAAAGCTATGGGCCTAAAAGGCATGTGTGTAGCAATATATATAATATAATAAAATAGTTAAAAAATAATAATAATATAAGAGGATTATGATAAAACATAAAAAAAAATCTTACCTGATACAATAATTCAAATACTTTCCACATATCGGGCGAGACTTGTTTACTCGTCAAATCGTATATTAAAGCTAAAACTTCTTCGTAGAATTCTTGAACTTCGTTTTGCAAAACGTTAGCTATAACTTGAAGGACAGTCGGTTCTAGCAATCTCATAACTTCAGGCTGTTCGTCCATCACAGTCAATAGAGTTTCGATGGTATTAAGCAGGCCCATAGCCGTAATGGCTTTTTCGTCTGATCCCTCGTCGGTGTCCAAAACTTGATTGAACGTAGTGGCTAAATGTTGACATATTTCAACTGCTATCGGTATTAATTGTTGAGTATAGACACACACTAATTTTTGCATTACGCCTGTAACATCTTCGTTTTCGGTTTCTCTAATAATCGTCAATAATTCTAGCGCTATTTGTTTTACTTGAGGTTCTATATATTTGTGCGCTCTTTCTTGGTAATTGAGTAACGATTGAAGAGCTATCGCCGCCTCAACTTTAACCGGTAGGTCTTTGTCGAAGAGAAGGGCGCGCACCGTTAAATTGATGGCTTCTACTAGAACGTTTTCTTGTTTGAAACTAAATTCAGCGAAATAATGCAACACCCAACATGCTCTGGCTCTCATGTGACCTCTGTCGCTGTTGAATTCGGGAAAAACGTATTTTATAAATAGCTGGTCCAATTGATCTCTGTACATTTTCTTTCTTAGAAATATGTCGGCCAAAGAGCCGACCATGTGCAACGCACCGTCTTTTTGTGCCGGTTCTGTGGCGGTATTTGTTAAGATCGTGGTGAGCATTACCATCGTTTTTTGTAACATTTCTTTGCGTTTTTTACAAGAAGAATGCAATAAAGATTGAGCGGCCGTTACTGGAGACACGAAATCTTCAAATACATCTAGAAATTGAAATTAAATTGAAATAGGTCACTACCGACACAAGTAAATGCACAAATAAATGAACTTTTTGAATATTTTTCCCAAAAAGTAGCCCCCTTTAAAAATTATATCGTACGCTCATGATAACAGGGAATTTTGACTATGGTAGATGGAGATTTTTGCCCCCTTTAAAATTCTTTTCGTACCCCCATGAAGGAAGGGAATTATTACAAATAAATTTATGCCTCACAAAAATTTAATCGTACCCCCATAGTGGATGGATAATTTTGAAAAAAAGTAATCCTTTTAAAAATTTTATCGTACGCCTATGATGAAGGGGAATTTTTACAAATAAATTTATCCTTTATCGCAGTCCCATGGTGAACAGGAATTTTACATATAAATTAACCCCTTTTGAAAATTTTACCGCACGCCCATGGTGAAAGGAAATTCTTTGGAAAAAAGCAGACCCTTTTAAACGTTTTATCGCACGCCCATGACGGATTATAAGCAAAAAAAATTCTGTACTCCCATGTTAGATAACTTTCAAAAACAAATTAATACCCTTTAAAAATTTTATCCTACTCCTATGGTGAAAGGGAATTTTGACAAATAAATTCACCCTTTACAAAAATTTCGTCGTGCTCCAATGATGGATGGACATATTTGGAAAAGTATACCCTTTTAAAATTTTATCGACGCGCCCATGGTGGACGGGATTTTTACATTTAAATTAACCCCTTCTGAAAATTTTACAGCACGCCCTTGATGGATGGAAATTCTTTGGAAAAAAGCAGACCCTTTTAAACGTTTTATCGCACGCCCATGACGGATTATTAGCAAAAAAATTTCTGTACTCTCATGTTAGATAGAAACTTTCAAAAACAAATTAATACCCTTTAAAAATTTTATCCTACTCCTATGGTGAAAGGGAATTTTGACAAATAAATTCACCCTTTACAAAAACTTCATCGTGCTCCAATGATGGATGGACATATTTGGAAAAGTATACCCTTTTAAAATTTTATCGACGCCCATGGTGGACGGGAATCTTACATTTAAATTAACCCCTTCTGGAAATTTTACAGCACGCCCATGATGGATGGAAATTCTTTGGAAAAAGCAGACCCTTTTAAACGTTTTATCGCACGCCCATGACGGATTATAAGCAAATTTAACCCTCACAAAAAAATTTCTGTACTCCCATGTTAGATAGAAATTTTTTAAAATAAATTAATACCCTTTAAAAATTTCATCGCATTCTGTAAATGCATTTGAAACGACCGACTTTAAACCGTTTTCGGTTAAAATGATAAATTTCTCGATACACTAATTTATTAAACAATGGTTAAAGTATGTTTAAGAAACTTACCAAATTTAACTCTGATGTATTCATGTGGATCAACCGTCCACAATTCGTGATCTTCAGCCGAATAACTCATAAGAGGGAATAAAACGTCTTGTATAATAGCAGGCATGTGTAATTTGAGTATTTTCCATGTGTGGGCGTGAGATACAGCTTGATTCAGATAGTTTAAGGTTTGTTGCAGTACCCTGTATATATATTAAAGTGAATATGTTAACTACAACAAAAATATTTCTTCTAGCACAAAAAATAACATACCTTGGAGGTACCCAATTGCCTCCACGATATCCATCAAGAACTCTCAATAAAACTTCAAGTATACCTCCGCTAAAAGTCTGCAAATACCTACAATACGAGACTATATAATAATAACAATCTTTCATACCATGTAAACTTACCATTCTGAAAATTCATTATATTCTTTGGTAACATGACCAGGTGAACCATATCTTTCAAACATACGGTAAAGAATATGAAGTGCCCATTTTTTGCACTTCCACCAAGGTAAATCGGGTCGTTCATCTTCGTCCGGTTGAAGTGCTGCTGGAGGTACAGATCGCTCAACAACCTAAATACATATCCACATTCAACTTTCTCCGTATTTTCTTCATGTCTTAACTTACCTGTCTGCACACTTCCATCCACTGAGCAAAAGCGTCTCGACTAATTAAATCTAGTGGTAAAATATACTGTGTCAGTGCAAAATATATTTTCAGCCCTTCTTTCTGTAACAGTACCGACTGTTCCGAGGGGTCTGTTAACAATCTAACTTCCAACTGGTACAATTGTGGTAATAGAAGATTCATAGCTTCGTGTAAAGGTCCCCTTTCTTCAGCTTTTTTGTATTCGAAATTTTTTACTAGTTGATAGAGGCATAGAAAAGCTCCGTGCCAACCGTTCGGGTCTGGATTTGATAAGTAAACGCTGATCTAAGATAAAAATATAAATTATCAAGTAAAAATATTACTCAGAATTATCCTTTACTTACTTTATCGACAATTTGAGTCCACCTTCCTGGAAAATCGTGTTTAACCATGTGATTTACACAGGTACATAATTGAGTTCTAATTAGTTCTGGTGCGTGTACTACTGCGTCAACTATGCTATCTCTAATTAGTGCTCTATCCTGTTCATGTAGAGCAAACGGCATGGGCTGTCCAGCTTCTGTTTCCCTATCTTGCCAATTAGTTGAAATAAGATTTTTTAAATAGATGGCACCAGCTTGCCGGACAGGCATGTCGCAGTCCGACATCATTATCACTTGAAGAAGAGATGGGGCGAAGCCAATTATCTTGTGAATCTAGATACATAGGTAGATTTATTATTCCAATGGACATTTGCAAAAATTATTTAATATAATGATATGGAAAAGTAATTATAAACCTTATCATTTTAAAAAGAGTGATTAAATACAAATTTTAATAGTATTTAGTTCTTAGAAAATGATAAATAGTGATATCTTGATAATTACATTACAATTTGGACCTAAAACATAAAGAACCTACAGCACTACTATATTTTTGTCTCTCACTTAAAAACCAATCCGAAGGTTCAATATTTGCTTGTACAGTTTTTGTAGTACTTTTTTATCATACTTTGTATATTAAATTTTACTTTCAACTCCTTTTAACCCTATAAAAGGATATAAAGAGCAATTTAAATAGGATATAGGTACTGCAAAAAAATTGGGTTAATTTTAAAAATAACTTTACCGAAGAATTAGAAACAATTTCATTTATTTTTCATGAGTCATTCCACATTCCAACAACAGGATTCACCGACAATTAAATTTTTATTTATGATCCACAATTTTGACAATCGCATTTAGTTCTAAAGGCATGTTAATTTTATATAAATTGATCCTTTAAACATTGATAAAGACATAAAAATAAATGTTTATGAAAATGAGTACGAATTTAAAAACTTTTGTTGAAATATAAAGTGGTGTAGATATATTATATCTATATTCTACACCCACAATGCTACGGACAACAGAAATATTTTAAAATACCTACCTTATTCACCTGACCTGATCCAATGTGACATATATTATGTTCCCCAAGGTCAAATTGATTTTAAAAAGAGACATCAGATCATTGAGAAAACAAAAAGGGAAAACTCATCAGGAAAAAACTTCCAGCATCATTTTGATCAATAATAACATTGCCTGTAGAGTTGTTGTACATATTGTATATATATTGTCCCACTCTTGTGACTGGTTTTCAAGAAAACATTCTAAATAAAGTCAATGCATTGATCTATACTCTATTATACTTGAACCTTTTATTTTCTATCATTGATTGTTAATTGAAATAAATTTATTATGTAACAGTTAACTAAATGGAATTGATAAAAGTAAAACATAAATGAAAATATAAAACACACACAGGGATTGGGAAATGTAAATGACTTTTTGGCTCCATGAATGTGATTAAGTTAAATAGGGAAAATGCTTAATTCTAAACTATGGTCTACCATGAATACAATGGACATTTGTAGATTAATCAATTTGTATAATTCATTCTAGTTTTTAAAACGCACAATCTAAAAATTTTCTTAATAAGTCTCTAGATATTATGTTATTACTAAGATAATGTTAATCCAAACATTTCAAATATTTAACACCAATTAAAGAATACAAAATCTTCAAATTACACTTCATGTCACAAAGTAAAATCGAATCCTACAAAATTAAAAAAAATATATATATATAGCATTACTATTTACTATTTATAGTATCAAAAATATTAATAAAAAAGTATAATGCATGTGTCTAATATGTTAGTATACCTAAGTAATATTTTAATCCTATTATTAATATAAAAATGTATAGTCACGAACGTTACTTGACTGGCAATTCAAAATTTTTTCTACTACTTTACTTACATTAAAAAAGTCAAAGAAACGTTTAAACATTTGGAAAAAGTCGTTGGAAAATCAAAAAATTAATCTTTTATAAATGTAAAAACCTATGCTTGATTCTTTTGAATTTGGTAAAAATTAAAATTGCTGTCAGATTTATCATCACTATCTGACGTTTAGACTACTAGTGAACCAAGTAAAATTATCAAGTAAACTACAACAAAGAATTAAATCGAACAGTAGGACTGCTAAAGAGATCGCATAGTACTTTACATCAGATACGAATAGAAATAGGTGAAAAATATAAAGTAAATTTTTAGAAAACTCTTAATAAAAATCTGACCGCATGGACAGATGTAGTTAGAATACCTGATCTAATTGAGCCTCGGCTTGCTGTCGTTGATTGGGATCTATAGTGGCTCGTAGCAGGTCTATTAGCTTTCTGATTTCCATTTTAAATAATTAGCAACTTCTTACTTAGTTTAACTTAAATTTTAGATATAGTGAAGGAGAAATAAACTACTTTTTTTCTTGAACAAGATGCTCAGTACCCGCACTTCGCGCACGATGCACGATAGTATTTGACGTTTGACAAATCGAAATGTCACCAGCATGACTGACAAGTATGACTGATAACGCGAAATGTATTCTCAAATGTCTTTTTCAAACATACAAAAAATACTTTCACATATGTGAGATATGATATCAATGATATCATTGTGGGTGATCCTTATTTACAGGACAAACTCTCGTAATAATGAAGTTAACCAGTCTATATTCCTCGACTTGTATTCCAAACTATGACGTAGTTATCTTATTTGAAGTTAGTAAGGTAAGGACCTCAGTGATGGGTAATGTTAATAACCACCTATGTTGTTAACCAGTTTTTAGCGTTAATTAACGCTAAGTTAAAAATTGTTTGAAATTAACCACGGTTAACAATTTAGACGGCCACTTAAAAAAGAAGAATTTTTATAAAAATATATCCCGCGAACATCAGGAGTTTGCGCAGTAATTTTTTCATGTCTATTAAATAGCATTACGCAGACTCCTGACGTCCGCGACTGTCGATGAATTCTGAGTTCTGGAGCTTTTATTTACATCTCAAATAAGCTTAAATTATGTCAAAATGTTTGTAATAGTGGGTAGAACACAAATATCTAATAAAAATTTTTTTTTGGTTAAAAATTGGTAGTTAATAACTAGTTATTAACCAGTGACCGGTTAACAAAATTATTAACCGGTTAATACCCATCACTGAAGGACCTTGCCTTACTGTAAGGTGTTTTGTTTATTTTAGGGTTTCCATAAACCGCCACGGTTAACTTTTATGACGTCATGGTATTGTTAACCAGGTTTGTCTGTTTAAGTTCAAAGGAAAATGGCTATACTTATTTTTACTTTATAGTTGGTACTATCCGTTGTTATGATGTCAAGTGACATGTGTCAGTAGTCACAAACAGTAAGTGGCATGCGCGTTGTGTTCTTTTCCTTTCTTAATACTTGACAAAAATGGTAGGTTGATACACACTAATAATTTTTTAAATATTTGAATCATCTTCAAGACCGATTTTCCGAAATGAGTAAAATCTTTTCAATGGAGCCACATAATTACTTGTGATGTTAATATTTTGTGTGTTATTTTCAGGGTATCGACATTAATCATAAATATGATCGGAAGGTTAGGCGAACAGAACCTAAAAGTCAAGATGTATATTTACGACTTCTGGTGAAGGTATGTTACTTAACACTGGTACTTATAAATATTTTTTCAATTTCCATGTACTTTTTTAGCTTTACCGTTATTTGGCTCGTCGTACAGGAGCTAAATTCAATAAAATTATCCTTAAAAGGTTGTTTATGAGTAAAATCAATAGACCACCACTATCTTTATCCAAGTTAGCTCGTTTAATGAAAAAACCTGGTCGCGAAGGACTTACTGCCGTTGTTGTAGGAACAATAACTGATGATGCCAGAATTTTTGAAATTCCAAAATTGTCTGTTTGTGCCCTTCGTGTAACTCAGACTGCAAGAGCTAGGATCTTGAAAGCTGGTATGTAGTTACGTTGAACTATTGAATACAATTTGTGTGAATATGTAAACGTTTCTGTATACAAAACAACTTTGTTAACATAACTGTAGACTCAGCTCGGATGAACGAACGTTTACAATCAGTTGATTTTTAATATGCTGTTTCAGATGATAGTCATAATAGTAAATAATTTGAAATTTTAACAAAAATTACTTGAAAATGTAGTGTTTGTCTGTAGTCAATTCTACACATATCTGTTGAAATTGCAAATGATAAATGTGTATGAATATCTTACAGTAATATATCTATTTTGCCAAGTAGTTGTGACAAAAAAGAGTTGATTGTGTGATTATGGTAATTTCTTGAAGCTGTGTAGCTAAATAATACAAAAAATTAACTACTTTAATTGAAAAAAATGCTGAATTGGTATGATATGTGAATTTGTATGTTTCTTCCTTTCAGGCGGAGAAGTTATTACATTCGATCAGTTGGCACTTAGAGCACCAACAGGCTCTAAAACTGTCTTGTTACAAGGAAGACGCAATGCTCGTGAAGCTGTGAAACACTTTGGATTAGCTCCTGGTGTACCACACAGTCATACTAAACCATTGGTGCGCTCAAAGGGACGTAAATTTGAGAGAGCTCGTGGACGCAGGCGATCATGTGGTTACAAGAAATAGATTAGGTTTCTTTTTGTTACTACTGTATTTGTATTTGTTTATTAAATAAATAGGAATTGCAGTACATTGCATTTTTGTTTTGTATTTATCAAATTCGGAATAATTCGACATCACATTATATGAGAAAGTATTTTGTTAGTAAATATACTCCATAGGTTTAACAATGTAAAAAGTGTTGCATACGTATATCCTTTTCGCTTTCGATTTTTCATTCGAATCTGTATGATGCTTCCGTGTATCAATAGTTTTGGTACAAAAGTTCATGTAGTTACAAGAAATGAAAAATTCTTTTTGCTTATTGAATATATAGGAATTGTATTTATAAAATTCCGATAAGCGTAGTTGGATATCTTATACTAAAATAGTAGGCCGAATCAAAAAAGTAAAGAGTGTTGCATAAGTATAAGCGTATAATTTTTCATGCGAATCGATATAGAATTATTTGTATGTATCGATACTCTCGATGCAAAAGCTTGTCTCATAGAGAAATAATATGCTTGTCTTTCTTAAGAGGGGCCTCCTCACAGGTACACAAACCTCAAAACATAAACAAAACTGGTCACTTATCTAGTTATTTTTAAGTTCAAAATATTTACGATAGATGTCGCTACTAGTATTAAATCGGCTTTTATTTAATATGCATCTCTTGACGATTCAAACAAACGCCTCTCCGGGTCAGCTGTTTCAATGTTTTGGTTTCAAAGGTTTCAAACACAATTTCTGCCAGCAGTATAGTCTGGGGCCAGCTGGTATTTTTATTAATTTTCAATCTCAATAAGTAAATTATGATTTTATTTATTTACCAGCTAGTATGTTCATTTTACCTAGGTAGGTATTCTCTTTTCTTCTTTAATTGTTTCTGTACTTATAGGTTAATTTTGAAATTAAAATAGTACTTATATCAATCATTATCGTCGGTTCTCTATATTTTGAAGTTTTATACCTATCCGAGATTTATAATTGCCATTTATTGAGAAGTAATGATAAAATGCAAAGCAAACCAATCCGACAATCTAACATCTAACAAAATTCTATTGGGATTATCTGAATGCAAAAAGCTAATCTTGTCTAAACTATCAGGTGATATATATGTATTTTCTTCCGCGACTATATAATAATGCACAAATACTTATATTTTTACAAAATAACTTCTATTTAATACTCTTCCTAAGAATCTACTTTTACTGTGATATAATATATATAAAAATTGTAATTTTTGCTCAAGAGTATCAATAGGTACCTACCTTTATTTTGGACAATTTTTAAAATTATTATAAAAAACAACCTATTTAGAATTAAAAAGAACATCCAAATATTCAATATTGCTTTACATCAAAAACTTTTCATTCTTTATTTTACAGAGAAAACATAATAAATGATAAGACAAGAAAACAATTGAAGGAGATATTTCAACTCTACCAAAGCGATTCTATCGAGAAGCGCTATTGCCATTTCTAGAGTAGGTAGACGAAATTAATTCTTTAGTCATCCTTTGGTTTACAATATTTTTTTAATATCAACAACTAATAACACTATTTACTAAGTGATCCTTTAATAATTATTTTATTGTTTTAAATGCTTATATAATCAATTAATTCGCAAGGTACCTAGGTAATTTCGATTATATATTGTAAACACAAAGTTACAAGACATTTGTGCTTCCAAAATTTTCAAAATGTAAATTTTATTCAACAATAAAATTATTCTAACCTATGGCAAGCTAAAAACTGGATAACCATCCTCATCTCTTTTTATCGTCATAATCAGAAGATTATATATAAATTATTAAATAAATTGTAAGGATTTCTAGGGACAATTTTTACATTTGACATCGATGCTTTAGAATCCAATGAAATTTAGTGATAAACACATTACTGCATTTACAATCAATGTTGCCATGTTATACGAAAATCCTCAAACTGCACGGGGAAAAAACAAACAAAAAATTTTTTTAATAGGAAAACTGTAAAACTATGCACGTCATAGATTATTAGGTTTATTTAGGTACTTGCAATATCTATATACCTAGTGACCATTTTACTTGTATGTTAGGTATTTTATGTTTTCAAAATTCGATATTCCACTACGTAGGTATGGTGTATTTGTGTATTAGCCATAAGGCAAATTGTGATAAATTTTTGTGTTTATAAAATAGAAATATATCAGGTATGTATAATACGTGCTTATATTTTATTATTGTATGATTGCAGCAGATTGTAGGTTTTTCATGATTATTTTCTCGATATCTACAATAACTAGGTAAGTAAATTAAACATTCTTTTTCTAGTTGTGGCAACTATGTAAATTCTTAACATTTTCGTTTTTTGAGCGAAAAACGAACAAGGGTAGGGGTACTAGATAAGAACATTGGGGGCGGACTAGTTCAATTTATCATTTGCGATTGCTATTGTTTCAAGCTTTTTTCGCTATACCTAGTTTTCTATTGTCTATTTATATATTATTACTTTTATTTTATTGTGTTATCTTTATTGGTGATAAGGACACCCTCCCTTCAGTGAAAGAGACACTTTCTTTAATTTTTTTACACCCCCCCTTAGTGAAAGAGACTTTTTTTCAGTTTTTTTGACGATTTATTTGGTGAAAGAGACACCTTTTTTAGTTTTTTTTTTATTATACTTAGGTATATTATGGCGCGAGAAAAGTGTAGGAACCATAAACGAAACAAGAAGGCAAAATCAAAGAAGAAGTAAGTAAAAAATCTTTTGCTTTACAGGTCCTTCAGATTTCGATAAAATTATTTGTGAACACATTTGGCTTTTTATATAGTTGTCCTTATCACAAATTCAATAGAATGCCATGGTATAATGTGAAATATAAATTGATTTCATTTTCAACAAAAAATAAGTTGATGCAATATTCTCAAGAAAATATTGCTAATATAAAAATAATCGTACAAACTAAATTTTTTGACACCCGGCCTGCAAAAAAGCTATAAATTTCCATGAGTGAAGTGCCCTTAGGGTGGGGTAAATGTTTTTAAATATGTATGAGATGGAGGTTTCATTAGCTCTGAGTCTATTATCTAGTTGAAGTAGCGATGCAGCAATTAGTAAAAGAGATGTACCTAGGAGACTCTTTTATGATACAAAATTTTGATGTCTTGGAGGTCTTAGGCAAGCTGTTTATAATGAGAGAATAAAATAAATGTTTTTCATTATTTAGGCAAAGAGAAAAGACAAAACCACTAGATGAAGAATTTTTACAACAGGAGACGGAAGTAGAGGAATTTCAAGAGGAGGACATTGGACTACAGGATGCCACAGAAGAGGATGCTGTAGAAGAGGACTTTCCATCTAATTAAATAGAAGCCTGATGTAACTGCCTAGCCCACACAGATCCAAATAATAAGTAAAAAAACCTATTTACCAGAAACATCTAATTTTTTTATTCCACTTATAGTTCTGATTATGTAACTAAGACGAAACCTGATGTAACTGTATTTGAAATAAGAAATGTTTTTTTGTTCAGTATTACAACTATATGGATCAAGACTTCAATGTTGCTGGGTGTCAGCTCCCTTTGTGAGTATACAATATTAAAAAACGGATAGTTTATATTTTTTTCTGTCTGAGGATTAAGAAAATGGAAGATGCAGTTCAGTTGCCATGTATGTATAAATAAAAACAAAGACAATTTATTCAGTACTTGTGTATTATCAAATTTGTAATATAGCTTCCAAGATAAAATGGATTATTCATATATTTTTTCTGAATTGGGTTAGAAAAATAATTTGTTAGTAAAAATAATTTGTTAGTAAAAATATTAAGTATTTATTTATAGAGTATTTGAATAATATTTTTTCAGTCTTTATAACTACATGGCTCAAGACTTCAATATGTCAATAGAGGTCACCACCCCTTTGTGAGTATAGAATTGTAAAAAATCGATATTTTTGTTAACTTTTTATTTTCTTTTTGTTCTGAGAAATGGAAGAGAAAAATAGAAGATGAACTTCAGTTACCATGTATTTTAATAAATATGAAGACAAATACATTAAATTTGTAATAATAATTTGGTTTATATTTTTATAGAATATTTTTTATTTGTTTCTTTTCAATAAAAGCATGAACTTATTTTTGCTGTGAGTTTTTTTAATAATCAATAAGGGTCAATGAAAAAGCAGACATGTCTGTTTATTGCTATAATACACATTTTTATAGTTTACCCAATTAGCATTTCTTTGATAATTCATTTGAATGATGATTGAGAGGGGTCAGTGGAAAATCAGACATACTGTATTATAATAAATATAAAAAGTACCTACTTACTTTGTACTTCAAATTTGTAATAGTACAAGTAGATTGCCTAAATGATTTGTTTTCTTATTCAACAAAATGAAACATTTTTGCTATAAGTAATTTCGTATAATGCCTATAATTTACTTGAATAATTAAGAAGAGTCAATGGAAAAACAGGCATATCCGTTCTAACAAACTGGAGGAAAACTGCAAAAAGTATTTTATAATAACATTTGGATACATAACCTGGAAAAATTGAAGATCAAACATAATATAACATTTTTATTCCTGTGTTTCGAAAATAATGGATTACAATAGAATACGAAATGTCTATTTTGGTCAATTAGTAGAATGCAATTGTTTTTATTACTATTATCAATGTAGTTTCCCTCAATAACTCAGGATGCTGATGTATATAACTACGTTTATGCTGATGCAATCTACAAGGGTACAGGACCCGGAGGAACCAAAAGACCCCGATATGAGGATCAATAAATATCGGGCACTTCGTGGAATCACTAGCAATAACTAAAAACATTTGTGGTTTATTTCACATCCTAGTCCCCTGCACTAAACACTATAGGTACTTGTGGTGAAGCACATGCGAAATGAAAATAAACAGCATTTACGGGGCACAAATTTAATTTTCTAGCATGAAAATTATTTTATTATAACCGCCTACAAATACTAACAAACTATAAACAATAAATAATTTGAAGTATTTTTATTTACACAAAGCACATGACAAGACAACGACATTTGACCTTATCTGTTATTTGACCTTCGTCATCTGTCATTGAAGTTCCATCCATATCCATCAAGACGGTGGAACAGCTGAGCTAATACTAATGTACTTGCAGAATCTTCCGTGCAACAAATCTCAAAAAATACAATGAATTGAGATTTCATAATTTCAGAATCGAATTCTCTAGGCAATCTTTTCGGGATAAGGTCTTGGCGTTCAAATTAGTGACCACAAATTGTCAAAATCACACCATCACTTGATGGCTTATATCTTTTTTATAACAATCTAAAACTTGACCAAAATACCTCATCCCCAAGACAAAGGTCCAAGTAATATTATGTTTGAATCTCAACTCTTAATTTTACTGCATTCTTTAGATTTGTTGCATACAAAATGACCAAAATTTTGCTGTAAGTCAGGAGTGCCAACTGTTTTTGAGATGTCTAAATCACAACACATTATAACAATCTAAAACTTGACCAAAATACCTCATCCCCAAGACAAAGGTCCAAGTAATATTATGTTCAAGTTTCAACTCTTAATTTTACTGCATTCTTTAGATTTGTTGCATACAAAATGACCTAAATTTTGCTGCAAGTCAGGAGTGCCAACTGTTTTGAGCTGTCTAAATCACAACACATTATAACAATCTAAAACTTGACCAAAATACCTCATCCCCAAGACAAAGGTCCAAGTAATATTATGTTCAAGTTTCAACTCTTAATTTTAATGCATTCTTTAGATTTGTTGCATACAAAATGACCTAAATTTTTCTGCAAGTCAGGGGTGCCAACTGTTTTGAGCTGTCTAAATCACAACACATTATAACAATCTAAAACTTGACCAAAATACCTCATCCCCAAGACAAAGGTCCAAGTAATATTATGTCCAAGTTTCAACTCTTTATTTTACTGCATTCTTTAGATTTGTTGCATACAAATTGACCAAAATTTTGCTGCAAGTCAGGAGTGCCAACTGTTTTGAGCTGTCTAAATCACAACACATTATAACAATCTATAACTTGACCAAAATACCTCATCCCCAAGACAAAGGTCCAAGTAATATTATGTTCAAGTTTCAACTCTTAATTTTACTGCATTCTTTAGATTTGTTGCATACAAAATGACCTAAATTTTTCTGCAAGTCAGGGGTGCCAACTGTTTTGAGCTGTCTAAATCACAACACATTATAACAATCTAAAACTTGACCAAAATACCTCATCCCCAAGACAAAGGTCCAAGTAATATTATGTTCAAGTTTCAACTCTTAATTTTACTGCATTCTTTAGATTTGTTGCATACAAATTGACCAAAATTTTGCTGCAAGTCAGGAGTACCAACTGTTTTGAGCTGTCTAAATCACAACACATTATAACAATCTAAAACTTGACCAAAATACCTCATCCCCAAGACAAAGGTCCAAAAAATATTATGTTCAAGTTTCAACTCTTAATTTTACTGCATTCTTTAGATTTGTTGCATACAAAATGACCTAAATTTTTCTGCAAGTCAGGGGTGCCAACTGTTTTGAACTGTGTTATGGACTAAATATTGCTGATACATTATAAATAATCCCACAAACAATTTTTTGACTTTGACCCTCAGTGTGCAAAAAAAAACTGAATATCCATAAGTAAAGTGCCCTTAGGGCGGAAGTAGATATTTTTAAATATGTATGAGATGGAGGGTTCACGAGCTCTGAGTTTATTATCTAAGAGTTGAAGTAGTGATGCAGCAATTGGTAAAACGATATAGTTATACCTATAAGGTCTCTTTGATGGTACAAAATTTTGATTTCTTGGGTTTCAGGTGCTGAAGAAAATGAAATACATTTTTTTCATTATCTAACACCTATTTAAAAGAAACATCTAATTCTTTTATTCCATTTACAGTTCTAATTACAAAACTAAAATGAAGTCTGATGTAACTGCCCACACAGATCCAAATTATTTCCATATAGAAGGGTTCGCTAAAACTATTCAGTAAGTAGAAAAATTACAACACCTACCTAGAAGAAACATCTAATTGTTTTATTCCATTTACAGTGCGGATTATGTATCTAAAATGAAGTCTGATGTAACTGCCCACACACATCCAAATAATTTTCATATAGAAGTGTTCGCTCAAACTGATCAGTAAGTAAAAAAATGACATATTTAGAATTGTGAAAAATTGATATTTTTGTAAACTTTTTCTTTTCTTTTTGTTCTCAGGAGAAATTTAAGAGAAAAATGGAAGATGAACTTCAGTTACCATGTAATCATAAATATGAAGACAATTATATTAAATTTGTAATAATAATAATTTCGTTTATATTTTTATAGAATATTTTTGATTTGTTTCTTTTCAATAAAAACATAAACCCACTTTTGCTGTGGTTTTTTCTAATAATTAATAAGGGTCAATGAAAAAGCAGACATGTCTGTTTATTGCTATAATAAATTTTTTTATAGTTTACCTAATTAGCATTTCTTTGCTATAATTCATTTGAATTATTGAGAGGGGTCAGTGGAAAATCAGACAATCTGTTTTATAATAAATATAAAAACTACCTACTCACTTAGTACTTCAAATTTGTAATACTACTAGCAGATTGCCTAAATGATTTGTTTCCGTATTCAATAAAATGAAACATTTTTGCTATAATTTACTTGAATAATTAAGAAGAGCCAATGGAAAAACAGGCATGTCCGATTATTACAAACTGGAGGAAAACTGCAAAACATATTTTATAATAACATTTGGATACCTACATAACCTGGAAAAATTAAAGATCAAACATATATATATATAACATTTATATTCCTGTGTTTCGAAAATAATAGTGTACAATAGAATAAGAAATGTCTATTTTGGTCAATTAGTAGAATGCAATCATTTTTATTACTATTACCAATGTAGTTTCACTCAATAACTCAGGAGGCTGATGTATATAACTATGTTTATGCTGATGCAATCTATGGCTACGTACAGGTCCCCGGAGGAACCAAATTTACTTTTCTAGCATGAAAATTATTTTATTATAACCGCCTACAAATACTAACAAGCTATAAACAGTAAATAAATATTTTTATTTTTATGTATACAATACAAAACACATGACATGACAACGACATTTTTCCGTCGTCATCTGTCATTGAAGTTCCTTACAGCGCCATCCATCAAAACGGTGGAACAGCTGAACTAATGTACAGAAGCGTTCGTTTACAGAAACTTCCGTGCAACAAATCTCAAAAAATACAATGATTTTAGATTTCATATTTCCAGAATCGAATTCTCTAGGCTTTCTTTTGGGGATAAGGTCTTGGCGTTCAAATTGGTGACCACAAATTGTCAAAACTGTCAAAATCACACCATCACTTAATGGCTTATATCTTTTTTATAACAATCCTAAACTTGACCAAAATACCTTATCCCCAAGACAAAGGTCCAAGTTATATTATGTTTGAATCTCAACTCTTAATTTTACTGCATTCTTTAGATTTGTTGCATACAAAATGACCTAAATTTTTCTGCAAGTCAGGGATGCCAACTGTTTTGAGCTGTCTAAATTGTGAGGCCCCTCTTAAAATTTAACAATTTTTATTAATTTGATTTTGCGTATTCACGTTGGTTAATTTTTCAATATAATATGAATTCCAGAAGACTTCTTAAAGAAGATTTAGAAAAACCTTGCCAGGATTTAGCTTTATATTTATTAGGGAAAATATTAGTTCGTAAAGTGGATAAGACAATTTTAAAAGGAAGAATTGTGGAAACTGAAAGTTATTTGGGAGGTGAAGATAAAGGATCAAATACCTATAACGGCAGGCAAGAACAAGTGTTTAATAATTTTTTATTTTTAAGGTGAAGATAAGGCATCACACTCTTACAATGGAAGGCAAGAATGTTAGCTTTCATTTTTTGTTTAATATACTTAATGATTCTTTTATTTATTAAAGGCGAACTGAAGCCAATGAGCCTATGTATATGCCTGCTGGAACTTGTTATGTTTATATGACTTATGGAATGTACCATTGTTTCAATATTTCAAGTGTGGAACCAGGTGCTGCAGTGTTATTAAGAGCTCTAGAGCCTTTAAATGGTTTTGATGTTATGGAGAAATTTAGAGGTATTTATTGTTATATTTGAAAAATTTACAGTTTAACATAAACAATTTTTAGCTGGAAGATCAAAGTCTCCTAAATCATTTAAACCTCTTAAATTATGTGATGGACCTTCAAAATTATGCATTTCCTTTAATATAACAAAGGATATGAATAAAAAGAACTTGACAGATTTGCTGAATGATGTGTTGTGGCTAGAAGACGATCCAGATTTTAAAGAAGATTTCAAAGTGATCCACTCTGCTAGAATAGGAATTAATAGAGCTGAAGAATGGAACACAAAACCATTAAGATTCTATATTTTAAATCATGAAAGTGTTAGCAAACGTGATAAGGCAGCAGAAAGAAAACTTGAGGAAAGTGCATAAGTTACGTATTATTAATTACTGTAATAAAGTAAAGTATTATCAGTTAATTTTCTTATTTGAATAAAGTACTTTTTCAAATGACTGTTTATTTTTTCATCATTTCTCTAAGGTTAATCTTTAAACTAGATTTTATATGGAAGACTAGTTGGAATATAAAAAGCATAGTTTACAAGGTTTTTTATTTTGTTATAAAAATGTACCTCCAAATATTATCGATAAGATATAAATATGAGTTACAACAGATTAATAAATATAAATCGGAAAGTTCTTAATTCAAACAATTTTGGAGATCCTATCTTGTAACTTTCCAAAAATTAATATTTTTATATTAGGGGTAGTTCAATTGTAAAATTGTTTGTTATAAATTGAAGTTTTCTTTTATGACTTTTAGATTTATGGAGTCTAATATTCTGTATTTGTGACTTCTAAGCTAGAAAAAAATTCTACTTTGTAATGTGTGATGTAAAAGTGCAATTTTTCTGAATAAGATCTGTAAAAACCGGTATGGGAATTGTTATGTTATCGTAAGTAGAACCTATTAACTACATGTAGTTTAGAATTCAGAAAAACTGTCTATAATAAACAAAAATTTATTCAAAATATTGAATAAGCATAAGAATATTGATCTGAAATTTAAAAAAAAAGTTTTGTAACGTAGTCTCCATAATTCTTCAAGTTCTTGTAATACAAGAAGAATATTGAAGAAGATTACTGAATGTCCAGCTGAAATAAAAAAAAATGCTATTTTCAATTTTCTTACCCATAACTCTGGTCTACAAAATTGAAACATTTTTGTCACACAAAAATTAACTTATTCTGATTTATAGGCGCACACTAAAATATCTTCACTTCCAGTACTCCTTTTCAGAAAAAATCCAGACTTAAGTTGTCACACCCCAAAGCTTTGTATATGAAGTTAACTTGTGAGTTGTGCCGAAGATTTCACAGGTGAACATGTTTGTAGTTACCACAGCAAAAATCCATAAATTGTACTACGAACTGATGTCCCATCCAGCATATTCTCCAGATTTAGCCACCTGCGAATATGTTGTTTTCAAATCTGAAGAAACGGTTGGGCAATAAGATAAATTAACTTTTGCCATTATTTTTGAAATTCACTGCTTTCAAACTGTTCAACACAACATCTGGAATATATTTTTTGTAGTGGCATTACACCAGTACAGACAAAAATCATCTCATAGTTTGTGTGACAAAAACAGTGTTCACCATAGTAATTTGTAAAGCAATTTTTCTATTTGAAAGATGGTAAAACACACATTAAAATCTGAATAAGCTTTTTAATCAAAAACATGTTGCTACGCAAATAATACATGGTTACTTATATTATTATTCCATGTCAGGTTCTTGATAGCTTTCACGCAGTAATCTTCTTGTAAAGCAAAGGAGCATTATTCAACAAAAACATATATATTTTTTTGATTAATCAACTCATTGTAATAATTGATCTAAACAATGTGAAATGTGTCCTCACAATAGGCATGTCAAATTAGTCCAAATGAGGAGAATATTTTAAAATGAGATAACCAAAAATCGGCTTACCTAACATCTACTATTTTTGTATTAAATTTATGCATTTAAAAAACTGAGATATAACTTTTGTTGCAAAGTTTTTCAAACTCTTGTAATGATTCATTACAAGATTTGAATAACATACATTTTGCCAATTTTGAATGACCTCATTTATATACATTATCCCCAGTAACCATTTTATATTGATCTTGTTATTTTGTATGTACACAAACTCCAATCACTTTAAACAACGGTCAAAATAAACTCCACCCACATATCCACCTCTGATAGCCTTCTGAACATTCTGTTCAAATAATCTGCGGTTGTTAGTTAGAACTTCTGCAGCTTCTTTATTTAGCGGATCTTCTGGGTTTGGCTCTAAGAACAGGTATTGTAGACCGTAAACAATGCTGTTGATTGTCAAGACAGGTTTCCAGTCTTCTCTCAAGATATTAAGGCAAACATTACCTTGCTGATCAATGTTGGGATGATATACTTGAGTTTCACATTTTACTTTTGGTGGTTCATGAGGATAATTTGGACCTACCTTGAAGCTGAATACAAATCTACCTGTTCTATAGAATCCCTGAAAATTTTTATAAAATAAATATAGCTAAATAAACTAATTTTTATATTCAAATATCTTAATGGAAAAGCTGATGTGTACTTTGTTAATATTTGTCTTGTAATTAGGGTGGTCCTTTGTAGTAACTGAAGTAGTGGAAATTATCATTAAAATAGGAATGGAAAACAAATGATGGTGGGATTTGAGATTGTTAGGCCAGTTCAACGTTTACAGGAGATTTAGATTACTTAAAGTGGGTCTAAATACTCTACCTCATCAGGGCATATCACCAACTTAAAAGTTAATAGGTCATCAGGATCTGGAAATTCTGTTGTACACGTCTTAGGGAGATTTAATTCATTAATATCTGTGAAAAATAAGACTTAATATACATTCTAAGAGTGAGATAATATTATATTTTTTACAAACCTTTTGTTATTCTTAATTGAGCAGCTGAAGCTTTCTTTTGATTCCCTGACCTGGGTGACGGTTCTCCATCTTTCTTTTGTTGTTTCAATGAAAATAATTTTATCATATTTTATAATTCGATATTTGAATGAATCTAATATTTTAAAATAACATGAGAAACGTAAAAATTTATTTATATGTTTATTTTGCTAAATTATTTTTTATTCCTGACAGTACAGAAACTGTCAGAATTAATATGATATTTGACAACTTTTCCAAAAACTTGATTTCGAATTTTTAGTGAATTTTTGGCGAATCTCAGTTAAGACTGGTAAGTATAATATTTATGCATGGACAAAATAAATAGGTACTAATTTTTTTAATTTTTTATTTTGTAATAATTGAATTCAGACTCTGACAACTAGAGCCATAAGAAAGCCGTGTTTGACTTAAAATCGGTTAATACTTTTATTGCCATAGAACTAAATTAACATTTTGGCTGCGGCATGATGGGCTACAGAGTACAGGCCGAGCCAAAGGCAATACATAACCTAACCTAAAAATTCAAGAAAATTTTCTTTTTAAAATGTAGTTATGCATTTGAATAAATATTTTAATTAAAAAAACAATGTTTTTTTAAAAGTATACGCAAGGGTTATAAACAACTGACCATGATAAAAAGAGGATTGTCTCAAACACCGATTAAAGGGTTAGAAACTAGTTTAAATTTCAAATATTGATTTCAATAGAAAATTTACTTCTATTTTTCAGCAAATGGAAGAGTGTGGTAGGTCTAGAAGTTCATGCCCAGATAAATTCAGCAAGCAAACTATTTTCTGGAGCTTCTACCAAATTTTCATCTCCTGTAAATACAAATGTATCCCTATTTGATTGTTCTACTCCTGGGACATTGCCTGTGATAAATAAAAGATGCGTAGAAGCTGGTGTTTTAACAGCTTTAAGCTTGAATTGTACAGTAAACCCCGTTTGTCATTTTGATAGAAAACATTATTTTTATGCTGATTTACCTGTAAGTTCCTTAATTATATCATAAAAAATGTGTTGTACATAAAAAAAAAAAATTGTAGAATGGATATCAAATAACACAACAAAGAACACCTTTAGCAGTAGGAGGTTATTTAGAATTTCAAGTATTTACCCCGGGTATTCACAAAGTTCCTTACACCTCTAAAGCTAAAATTAAACAATTACAACTTGAACAGGACAGTGGAAAAAGTTTACATGATCAACATAGCAGTTTTGTGGATTTAAATAGAGCAGGAGTTTCACTTATGGAATTGGTTTTTGATCCAGACTTGAAAGATGGTGAAGAAGCAGCTGCTCTAGTTAAAGAACTTATTTCTATTTTACAGAGGATACAAACTTGTTCTTGTAAAATGGAAGGTATGTGTGGTTACTGAATTGAGGTAAATTGTGTAATTTTATTATTTCAGAGGGAGCATTGAGAATTGATGCTAATGTTTCTATTCACAAAGAATCGGAACCATTGGGAATACGAACTGAAATTAAAAACATAGGGTCTGTGAGAGGTGTTGCTGGAGCAGTTGCTTATGAAATACAGAGACAAATAAAATTGAAGGAAGCTGGACAAATGATAGCAAATGAAACGAGGGCATGGGATGCTGGTTCAAAAAAAACAGTTGCTATGAGAGATAAAGAAGTTCAACAGGTAAACCATAAAAATATTTATGTATATCTTGTAAACTTTGTTTATTTAGGATTATAGATACATGCCAGAGCCTAATTTACCTCCTCTGCACATTGCCATGGGCCCAATTGAACTCGGAATTGTTAATGCAGATGAGTTGAAAAAGTGTATACCTGAACTTCCAGAAGAGACGAGACAAAAATTGAGGAAAGAATATGGTCTGACCTTGGAACAGTCGATTATTTTAGTTGTAAGTAAGTTTATATAGAAAATAGTAAAAGGGTGTATAATAATCATTTAAATTAATATATTTTTTTTTACAATAGTTTATCTTTTAGAATGATAATGCATTACTTAATGTTTTTCAAGAAATTACAGCCAAAAATATTAATGCAAAAATGTCTGCAAACTTTTTAATTAATGATGTTAATACTATGTTAAACAAGAAAGACATGGATTCGAAAGACATGTAAGATATTGTTAAATTGATTATGATTCTGAAAGCTTGTAATTTATTTATTTTTAGTAATAATCCTGGTCAAATTGGTGAAATATTGGGAATGCTAGAAAGAGAAGATATTAACCGAAACACAGCTAGAGTTTTGGTCGAGAATGTTCTATCTGGAAATAATAAGGATCCTACTCAGGTATATTTTATAGATGTTTCTTCCAAAATCGCCAAATGTGAAAAAATATGTGTTTATTATAGATTGTAAAAGAGGAAAGTTTGTTGCAAATAAGTGATGAAGCAGAATTGGAAGAAATTTGCCTTATAGTTATGGAGGAAAACCAAAAAGCTGTTCGGGATTATAAATCGGGAAAAACGAAGGCTTTTAAGGCATTACTTGGTGCTATAGTTTCGAAAAGTAAAAATAAGGCTAATATGAAGAAAAGCACTATTATTTTAAAAGCTTTATTAGAAAAATAGATGAAATTATGTTTTTTTATATTAAGATTTTAAAAAATACCTTCTGTTCTTCCATTCATTTATGTTTCAATCTTAACTGTTGGAGGTCGACGAAAAAATAAAATCAACTTATTTAAATAGGGCGCTATTTGAAATGTCTTCTTCCTTTTTTGGCTATATCCTGAGGGATACTTTACCCATATTTGCGATGTCACACTAAAATAAAAGTGAGGTTAGCTGCATAGGAGTACAGCCACCTGATGTTTTGTGAGGTACATTGTAATTTATCTTCATATTTTCTAAATAGTTTGTTAGAAGCTGAAGTAAATGGTGAAGTGAAGTATATCATTTTAAAATAATTGTGCCGTAGATGTTAGCTGCCTAGGAAAATTATAAATTGAAGATCAGAAGATACTTCTAACCTCACTCTATCCTTTGACATTTGAATCGAGATATAGCATGGATAGTTAAAATAAACAAAAAAGTAGTATAATATTCAATTTTACCTAAAATGGCAAATGAAACTATACATAAGATTGTACATCATATATTCAGTAATTGGACAGGCTTAAGATTAGCTGTTGAACATTGTATGGGAGGACCCAATAGTAAACAGGTACCTATATAATTTCAAAACTTTCTGTTAATTTCTATAGAATATGAACTAATTGCAGCTGGCAATTGAATGCGTTGAAGAAGTATCTACATTTTGTATTCAAGAAACAAACTTGGATGTAGATTGTTTAGAAGACCTTCTAGAAGATATTATGGATGATAAATTCGATACAATTTTTGAAGATGGATCTCCAAAAGGTTAGATTTATTCACATTCATTCTATAACATTATTAAAACACTTATCTTTTTAGAAATAGCATCAATATTGTTCAAATTTGTTGAGTTACTGAAAAGTGGTAATATTCAACAATGTGAAGAGGAATTTCAAAAATTACCAACTGCAGATACAAATTGGTTACAACAAAGCAAAACACAAAATCCAGTAGCATCTCAGGTGAGAATATTAACACACCAAATTATATCTTTCATACTTTTTAATTTAAAAACATCTAGGATTTTACTTATTTTAGGCTGATAGTGACTCATCTAGTGATGATGATGAACCAGAGAAGTCTGGAGAACCAATGGAAGAAGATGGATGGACCATAGTCCAAACTAGAAGAAAAAAATTGTAATATATTTAAATAAATATTTTCATTAGACAATGTTCATTATTGTTACAACCCATGTTAATTAAGATTATGATCTTGGGAGAAGACAACTTGGATGTTGAAAATAAATATAATAATCATAGAAATATTTCAACAATTTATTATTTCAAAGTAACAGAATTCCAAAATTACTTCAACTAAAGTCTTCAGGAGTGATTGTTAAGTTTATATTTTGACCGCTCCTATTAATCGACAACTTGAATTCTCTTGTTTTACTTTCTGCTAGAATCCCGTACACATCATTCGAATGTTGAATCTGCTTCCCATCAATATGAGTTACTATATCACCAGGTTGTAAGCCTCCACTGAAAAATTAATAAATGCATAAGAAAAACAAGGTGTAAAAATTTTTTTATTTCAGCTTACGCATGAGCTGGTGATCCATATATAACTTTCCACACCAAAACACCCCTCTCGATCTCCCTGGGAATTTGATGATTTCTTTGTTGTAGTTCATGTATAATTTGTGGAGTTAATGTTAACATTGTAATTCCCATATACAACCTCTTTGGCTTATCAGGCTGAGGACCTTTTGCTGATTTAAGAAATGCCTTGACATAATCAATCGGTATTGCAAATGAAATACCTGCAGTTACCTTCATACTATTCACTCCAATTGCTTCACCATCTAAATTAACTAAAGGACCTCCAGAGTTGCCAAAAGTGATTGCAGCATCTGTTTGAATATAATTCATGTCCTTACCATGTAAACCTGAAAAAATTTCACTATACAATCTGAAAAGCTGAAATTTTAACCCTTTTAACATCAACAATATGATTTATCGAAGTGAAGCAGCAATTTTAAAATTTATTATTATTCTAACCCAATTCAGCCGATCCTCTTTGAGTTGAACTCACTACTCCACTTGTAACTGTATTGCTTAGAGCTAAAGGACTTCCAATTGCTACAACAAACTCTCCTGGCTTCAAATCTGATGAGCTTCCTAACTTCATAACTGGTAGTTTTTTTGCCGGTATTCTTACTGTTGCTAGATCACTTACTATATCAATATCTTCTACCTGGCCATGATAAATTGATCCGTCAATTAGTTTTACCTCTACTTTGGCATTTGGTTTGTTTGTTACTACATGGGCATTAGTTAATATAAGACCGTTTTCTTCGATTATAAAACCTAAAATATTATGATTGTATACTATATGTTAATATGTTTTTCAAGTCACCAGCTCACCTGAGCCATTTGAAATTGTTGTTGGTCGTCCCGTGAAAAAATCTACTCGCCTAGAATCCTTTATTTCAATATAAACTACAGCAGGTGCCGAAGTTTCCACAACATCAGCTATAAAATTGAATTGTTTACGCCTCCCTACTAAAGGAGTAGATCCAAATGCTGTAGCGGCATTTACAGATGGAACGAAAGTAATATATTTACTAGTTTTGTATAAAAGATAACCTGTACCTAATATTAGAAACAGTTCAACATGTTTACCGTTTCTCCTAGCCGCTTGATTAACTAGACTATCGAAAATTTTAACTTGACCCGTACTAGCAGCATTTTTTACATTAAGAAAGCTATTTACTAAGAATTTATTTTTTAACAGTTTACTTAAATAGGACATTGAAAAAGTTCATTTCTCTTCCTTCCATTGACATTCACATCTTCTCTTCTTCTTTTTTTATTTGAGTTCGATTTGTCACTCCCATGGATATGTGTCTCTTTGATCTGTTACCTATAAACAGGCACTTCCTACCAGCTGACAATAATCACAGTCGCTCTGCGGATAGACAATTATTTGGATAGATTTGTAATTTAGTTGTTTTGTGTTGATTTAATGATACTTCTTATTATAAACAGTCAAATGCAGGGCCTATTTTACCATAAGGCCCGGGCCTTGGGCCCGGTGGACTGGGGGGCCCGTTAAAGGTTGTAAAATATTCATAATTTCAAATGTAAATTTACATAGCAGAGAAAAAAAACAGTTACCTCTGATAAGGAATAAGGAAAATAGAATTAAATAAAATAAGCTTTAGATTGATATAATTAATGCATTTTTAAAAATTATTTATAAATTTATATCAAAAATACCGGCATCGGCGATTCCCCAATCTAAAAATAACTAAATAAGTATTGCGGCACATACAGCAAAGGGCGGCGGCGGTGTTTTCTTTTACGCGGCGTTTGTGTTTATGATAACAAGAGAATTTTTGAATTTTATTGGAAAAGAGGGCCCGAATTTTCTCTTGTGCCTTAGGGCCCGACCAGATGAAAAATAGGCCCTGGTCAAATGTAGTTTTTAAAATACCTAAGCAATTAAAACAATGTCGACGTGTTGTAAAAATATAACGCTATATCTGATTCATCAGGGCTCCTATTGGTTTGTGGACATACTTGCTCTTAAGGTTATGTAGGTGGTTTACTTATTTACTGAGAAAAAGCATAATAATATATAAAAAATGTAAATGAATAAACTACAAGTCGATGCTTGAAATGGGCAGTTAGAATTTTAAATTTCGTGTCGTTCCGTTCGCGTCGATGTGCCTTGAAGTAACTTAGAGATGGGAGCCAGTTATAAATTTTATATAATATTAATTTTGTCAAGCTAAATCAACAGAGCACTCGTCTAAGCATATTATTCAGTAATTCTACGAGTTTGGTAGTTATTCCAATGCAAGAGTGTAAATTTAAGGCCTCTTGACATGTAGCATTGCAATTTGTAGGAAATTGGAACGAGTTTTTTTTTAAATTGCATAGCGACATGAAAAACCCCGTTTGTGGCAATTTGCATGTTACAATTTTAGTAGAAAACACCTGGAAACACTTAACCACCAGCAAATAATATTTTTAATTTATTTAATCTAAAGTAGTGAGGTGAGTAATCAATTTACCACCAGCAAACAATATCCTCAAGTTGTTATTCAATCTGAAGTACCTAGTGAGACAATTTCAATGACTATTATTCATATCTTATCACCTTACATTGTTTTAAAATTTTAGTATAAAAAGCAATGTACAAGTCTGTACCTACATTCATTAGATATCCATACATAATAATAAAAATGAAATCTCTTTCTTTGATCGCTGTTGTTTTGATCTTCGGATCTTCTTTTTCACTGAGCCATGCCGATCACACCAATGTCAATAATTGTAAGTTTAGTTTGTTTATCTAATATATTATAAATCTAATCAGTTACTAGTTAATTTCGGGTTTTTTTTTTAGGTAAAGATGGGCAATTACCAGAAGTGACCATAGTAGTAAACGACCAATTATGTGTACAGCAACCATGCATTGTAACACCTGGAACAGATGCAATCATGACACTTAACTTTACTTCACGTAAGCAACATATATTTATAGATACATTATTTGAAACATACATATTGTAAATACACATTTAGATTTTTTTGTGTACAGGTAGTATAAACGATATACAAGACGATATGAAGTTTCCAAAGTGTCAAATTGAATTGCACATTGCTTAAAAGCAATTAAAACTGTCAGCGTTATTAACAAATTAATTAATTGTCGATCTACACTAGCTTAAGCGACGTTCAGCGATACGAAAATCATTTTTATCGGTAACTTTCAAACGTATAATTATTTTTCAAGAAAAAGTTAGGCTGTGACAATGGCAGCAATTTATTAAAAGGTTCTTAGTTGTTAAATAGAATAAGTCACATACTAAACAACTTTTTTCAACATATAATTTCATACTATAATAGAGGGCGGAAAGACTTTTAAAATGAAAAAAGATATAATGGAGTTACAGACTGTCAAAGTCAATTTATCGTTGATGGTTTCCGAGAAAACTGCGATTGTAGCTCTATGGTCGAAGTTGATGGTCTGCGGCGAGTACCTCTCTAGAGTCCTCGATCGACACTTCCTCTAGTAGTTTTGTAGGTTTTTTAAAGGCGATTAATAGAGTACTTAACTTTTTTTTTGGAAAATCCCAGGGAAGAAAATATGAGCGAGAAACATAAACTATCGTTAAAATATTTACTTGATTACAGTTTCTTGTATCAATTGTCATATTTAAGTATCACAGTTTTGACACTTTGGAAGCTTCATATCGTTTATACTACTGAAAAATCAATTGTTAGAAAGCGCCCTATATTTCCTGGCCTTCAAGTCGAAAGTTTTCTTTTAGCTGATTATGTTCCGTCCATCACTCCACAATTCTTAGCCACATACGCCGGAACCGTTATTAACTATCCAACTGGCCAGACAGATGCTTGTGATGGTATACAGAACACGATGTGTCCTTTGGGTGACGGTGAATTTGTTTCATACGTTTATTCCTTGAAACTAGCGAGCTGGTTTCCAGCGGTAAGCATTAGAAATTTATTTATAAAAGGATACTATATTATTTTTTTGTCTTTCACGTTTAATGTACTCTTGGCTGATTTAAACAGCCAAATCTGTATTAACCAGTGAAACGTCTATCTATATACACCATTCCAAACTTTGACGGGTCGGCCATATTGTGATGGAGGACAACCGAATCGATTATACCTCATTTAAAAACCAGGAGGAGTAATTTGAATTTAAGTTGGCAATTCTGTAGACCTCTGATTGGTCAGATTCCGCCCAGTTTCACACAACACTTGGTAGCATTGAAATCAGTTGATAATTTATTAATTTCCATTTTTGATCATTGTGACAGATGAATATGCTTATTTTTGTCATTGCATCCGCTGTTGTTATTTTATTATTTTTACTTAGTTTCCACTCTATTTCGTTAAAACTGTTCCTTTAAAACCTTCAGTAAGCTATTGTATGAAATATCTGCAATTATGGATCCTTCTACTTCGAGTACAGCTCTTCCAAAACCAAAAATATTCATGTTAAATCCAAAATCAAAATGTTTCAAACAGTTGGTGGCGTGACTGATTTCTTCGTCCATCAAGGCATATTTAATAGATTTGGAACACGACTGTTGACTACTTTCTCGGAACACACGCTTTAGTAACTAATCTGGTAACTTTTAGTGGTGTGAGTAAGGCTTTTCAAATTACTCCTCCTGGTTTTTAAATGAACATGGAATTATAGTAGGAGTTGAACCTTGTGTGTTTGGAATTATGGAATAAAAATTTACTGATGCAACAAAATTGACTGATATAACAAAACTACAAAACGATGGCATTAAATTACCAGTAAACTATGAAAATGGAATGCAAAATATGGCCGACCTGTCAGTTATGTCATTCTGGAATGTCTATTATATTTGTTGATTTTTTTTAGGTTACAGTTAACCTAGAAGTATCATTAATAAACGATGATGATAAACAGGTTATCACATGTTTTTCATTAGATATTCAAGTGAAATCTGCATAGATTGTCAACATATACTTAGTATCTATGGATTCTTTAGATAATGTTCCTTTTTTAATATGTTTAGGTTTTCGATACATTTTTATTACACTTGTACCTTTTATACAATAAAATATATATTCTAATTTTATTATTTTTATTTAAAGTGACTAATAACTCTTTGGCGGACAGTTTTTATGATTGCTCATTGCCACGTACGTAAAGCTACCTACTATATAGTTCATTATTAATCTTATATATAAAAAAAAGGTTAATCAATGAATGTGATACAAAAATAAATGAAAAAAATTTGATAAGATAAGTGGCACTTAAAATATTGATTATTGACACATATTTAACTACATAGTAAGAAGAGTAACGAAACATTGTATTAAACTGGGTTACCTAAAGTTATCAAGATTAAAAATAAACCGATATTAAGAAACTATAAATTTGGACATGCTGTATATATATATATACAGAGAGAAATATATTTATATGACGATCTCTTAATGCCTCCGGTGTAAATTTGTCTTTGTGCTAATTTGAATAAAAAAATAGGTAATTTTTGACTGAAAAAAAAATTAACAATATAAAAATGCTCCTGTTGCAATTATTAGTTCAGGGCGTACCCAGACGTGTCTTATCGATGTAAACTGAGTCGTAGCCACGCCTCTTACATACAAAAGGTATACACAAGTATAAATATGAAAAAATAAACTCACCATAATAATATTTAAAGGAGGTTCTATACAGATGTTCAATATAGATATGAATAAATAATTTTGATTTTGGTGGTAAAAAGAAAATTACGAATTTCGAGTTTTATTTTTAACTACACATAGGTACTTAATTGTCTTCTGTATATTGTGTTCTGTATAAATGATGAAAAATGTTATTTTTAATGTAAAATGTATGAAAACTGCCATTTTAAACCAGACAAATGATGAAAATTGCTAATTTTCAATGTGAAATTTATAAAAAGGCTATTTTTGAATGGAAAATTCGTGAAAACTGCTATTTTTTAATGGAAAATTCGTAAAAACTGCTATTTTAAACCAGAAAATTGATGAAAATTGCTAAATTTTCAATGTGAAATTCATAAAAAGGCTATTTTTGAATAGAAAATTCGTGAAAACTGCTATTTTTGAATGGAAAATGGATGCAAATTGCCAATTTTCAATGTGATATTCATAAAAAACTGCTATTTTAGACCTGGAAATTGATGAAAATGCTATTTTTGAATGGAAAATTTATAAAAACTGCTATTTTAAACAACCAAATTGTTGGAAAATGCCATTTTTCAATGTAAAATTCATGAAAACTGCTATTTTAAACATTTGAATTGATGAAAATTAATAATTTTCAATGTGAAATTCATAAAAATGCTATTTTAAACCACCAAATTGATGGAAAATGCCATTTTTCAATGTAAAATCCATGAAAACTGCTATTTTAAACAATTTTTACAATACCATGTTCATATAATATCATATTTATAACTGCGTCTTTTTATACCCATTTTGTGTAAACGACAAAGAATGTTAAAAGAAAAATGATCATACTATCGCCACATTTAAAATTGACACCTCTAATAACTTGAAAACATAAAAATTCTTGGAATAATCAACCGATGTTTCTAAGATATCAATAACTATCTGGTTTCAGTACAACTGATAAAATCTTAATAACGCTATGATCTTAATAACGAGAAAATACAAAGATTAAATGAATTTTATATATATCACAAATATTCCTTATATCCATCCTCGCTATAATTCAATTAAAAATATCCAGAAACGGCTTTATCGAATAAAAACAGTTTAAGGAAATTTTTGCGTAAAATATTTGTCTATTTCGTTGATTCTGACCACAGAACTAGTTCTATGGTTCTAAACATAATTGATATGACTTATGACAACAGCTGTAGTGATGAGCGATATCGTGATTTTTTAATAACGTTGTGAAATGATATCGTGATTTTTTAATATCAGTTATTTCAAGACGTAACGGGATCACGACTTTTGGTATTCTGTTTTGAGCATATGATAGGAAAAATGTATCCATATTCATCGGTATCAGTACATAGTATTTTGTTGTATTCTCAAATTTCCCTACTAACTTTATAAAATGTTCTCAAATTCCTGTATAATTTTTTGTACTTTCCCATTTTTCCTACAAATTACTAATAGGACAATTTCCTACATGTTACCAACAGCAGTAATAACAACTGTTACTAACTAATGTGATTTGTTTGTATCAGTGAAAAAGTAACAGTTTGTGAAATATCGCTCACCACTAAACAGCTGTCACTATAAACAGCTTCTATGCTTAGGTTGGGTGTGAAATTCCATTTTAATAAAGAAAAAGGCCCAGTCTCTTTTTTTAATAATTTTCAACGAATTTAGAGCCAAATTGGATAATTTGTAGTTTATAGGTAACTAGCCAAACAAGGGAAATAGAACGTTGATTGAAATTTAGAAAAATATCCACCCTAGACCGACCCTGAAAACAATCATATGCAGCTAGTTTTAACGACCTCTTTTATTTTTGTGCTAGTGAAGCAGAAAGCAACATAACGATAAATATACTATCATTAAGTTTTCATTTTAATGGATGTTGTCATATTCACACACCACCACAATAAAGTTGGTTGTATCAGATGGTCGCTAACAAATAATTAAGAGAGCAAGCAAGATCGTAGAAACGAGAGTGGGACTGTCAGGTAGGGCAGATGATACATATCCAAACCGAAATATTTTATTTGTCTGAAGGTATAATATTATATTAAAATAAGTTACGATGACTTCTTGAGATCGTATCGGAGACAACATTCCTCTAAGGTGAAGTACGAGATTATTTAAATAGTCTTAAATAGGTTGAAACGTTGTGGGTTTGTTGTTTGTTAAAGTTTTATTTATACTTTATGAGTTTCATGATGCTATATTCTATTTTATACGTATGAGTATGTTTGGCTTACGCAAAAAGTATTTTGACACTAAAGTTTTTTTTATAAATAATAATATGTTATAAAGTACGAGCCCTGTTAAAACATTAGTGTTTGTCATAGATATGAATTGAATTTATACTGCCCGCCCTATTAGTAGTGAATATTTGGAAAAGGTTTTCTTTTGTTCCCTGCTAAATAAATTTGATTATCTTTAACACAATGTCGCTTATATGCCACATTTGAATTTCTGTGTGACCAGAGTTCCTTCGTCCGACTGTGATAAACCGAATGCCGTCATGCAAATAGTATTAAATTAGGTCCAAAATGTAATTGCTGGATTTTTGATGCTGCAAATGTCAGTTTGACTCTAACTGTTTTTCACGTGGTGGTTCTCGCCATAGAATTAGTGAATATTTAGTTTTGTGGTTCTAAAAAGTCACCGACGTGACACTTTGAAAGTTGTAATTTTTGGCAATTCTACTGGTATAGTCCGTTTCAATAAGGAAGAAGCCACCTGAAGTTGCAGTCAATGCGCGACCTTGATGTCAAAACCAGCGCCATATTTAAAAATTGATATTTTAATCTAAATCAGTAGCGTAACGTTTTCACATTTTGTAGGGTAACACAAAATTAGAAGTATTAGAACCATATAAATAACTGTTAAGTGCAGCAGACTATATGAATTATTAGCAGAATTCAATTATTTTTGAAGTAATGTATATTCTGCCGTATATTTTATAACAATCTGAATGCCTTGAGTAATATATTGGATTATTATACTTTCTTATTTGACTTACCGATGGTTTTTTAAAGGAATTTGGATTCCATGTTCAGCTTCAGACTCCATAAAAGTTGCAACGTTTTTAAGAATCTGTCGGCTTTCACTGTGGATAACTTTTCTTTTAACTCCAACCAGTTTTGTAGGAGGCATGGTTTTAGATCAAATAAAACACACAGCACTCACAAATAAACTAGCAGAACGTCTTAAAATATTCAAAAATTAAAAATATTCGACAGTAAATGATTGTTTCAAACACAACCTCAAATGTCAACAATTTAATTGGTGTCAGTTTGAAACATAGCTTGTAACGCCAATGGCATGGAACGATCGCTCGACAGATATTGACTTATGCGCAGGTCGGTACGCCAACTTCAGGTGGCTTCTTCCTTATTGAAACGGACTTTCTAGCAGTGTTGTTTTGACAAGACGACTGATTTTAAAACATAAAAACTAATAAATATAATATAGCTGACGATAAAAATGAATAAAAGAGCAGAAACAATTTTTCACAAATGAATTCTGATCTTAATAAAACTAAACATCGACACTGGACAGCAAATTCGTTGTAAATTTTTATTGCTTTGAATTCTATTATAAAAGACTACAATGCCTCGTATACCAATATTATTTACATCTCCATAAAAGTTGTCAAAATGAATAGATACGGATTCAAAGAAAGTTGGAACGATAGAAAAAAGGTGAATTTCTAAAGTAAATCTTCTAATGAGTTACGATGATCGTAAATATATCGTATAGAAAATTTCCATTATTTTAGACCAGACAAAATTGATTGCCTATAAACTGAATAATGTTTTTAATGTGGAATTTTTGAATACAAATATATTTATTGACGTGTTTTGATTTCGATGTAAAAAGTCACAAATTACTTTATTTTTCAATAGGGTTCAATGAAACCACAATGTAATTTATTTGTCCACGGTAGGACCAACCAAATTGTTGCTACTAGTTTCGGTAAGATATTACCATCATCAGGCTATGAAGACAGACATATGGTAGACTTAATATATAGATTAATATTTAATATCTAAGTGATACACAACTTTAAACAAATTAGTGCATCTTAATCGGGATGTTTCTGAAATATTTTCATATTATTTGATTAGTTTATTAATAAAAACGAAAGAACGATTAATTTGATTGATTAAATTCTTTAGTAATGTTTATTATCTATTTGTAATTAGTTACGATTTCACAATTTCTTTAGGAAATATTTTACGAGGCAATAAAAGCATCTATCGTGAAGGTACGTATGTGTAAATTTTGGTGCTTTCACTATAACGCGGAAAATATGCACCTTAAGGTGGTCACTGTAATTACCTATTGTACGATCAGGAAGATTTATATAATGAGGTAATAAATCTTTAATCTATTATACATCACCTCCGGCAATCCTTTAAACAATGTGGAACTAGCGCGATGTTTTTATTTTATATCTATATTTAAATAGAACGTTGAAATGATAATGTGGTGATTTAGAACGTTACACTTAGAGCTGGGATTTACTTAACACGAACATTATTGAGCTATATTAATGTACACAAAATATGTCATTAATGACCCATTTTCTATTATAACCGTTTGTGGTATAGGCAACCAAACATACAATAGTTATAACAAAAAAGATTTAAAACTGACTTCTAGTTTTTAACTTTCCTATCGTTTTTATCATATTATTCTACAAAACTAATCTTTATTAATGTTGAAACATTCAAAAAAGAATTTAAGAAAAACGAAAACAGTGACATTTCAACCGGTGACCTCTGTGACATTTCAATGTTATGATTTATTTTTGACAGTACTTGCATATTAATCTAGTAAAACTAAGCCTGAATAAAATTTCCTTATATAAAATTCAGTTCTAACTAGCTACCAAAAAAATGTTTTCAATAAGTAGGTAGCTCTAATCTTAATGTAAAATAGTTCTTACCTCAAAGAAACTAATAATACCGATCTAAACTCATTATTTTTAATGAATAACAACTATTTAGAAAATTAGAACTTGGTTACTACCTACATATATATATTTCTCACAACAATTAACATACGTATTATCAAATTACCGAAGATTCTTTCCATGCTATCCCAATCTTCATTAAAGATCGGTATGTTGAATATGTAAACTACTATGTAGTGAGTTTTATTATTATTATTAGATCGGATTTTAAAACGAAGGAAATGTCAAGCAATTAAAGGGTATAAAATCAAGAAAAACACGTCAAATAGAGAATTTGCTGGAATTACAATCGTAAATACATGGTTATTATATTTTTAGGAGTGGAAAAAACTTACCTAACAGCAATTAACTAGGTAGGTACTCGTGATGCACTAATTTTTAAAAGAAAATACATTAATTCGAAGAAGTTTCTAGTACTTTAGATTTTAGACCTTACAAATGATTAATTTCAAAAGTTTGTCCAAGTTAAGAATACAGTATAGAAATCAAAACATTGAAAATAACATTGTCAAACTAAAAATTAAATTTAAAATGTTAGGTTATATGTACGAACCACAGAAATAATACAGATATAATGGGCGGACGAGTACCTACGCGTCCAATCCAAGAGAGGAAATAAAAATTTTATAATTTTAATTTTTTACTGCTTGATTCACATTAAAAGGAAGGAAGTAAAGCTACATTAAAAAATATAAGTATCCGTATAATCATAATACGAGAGCATATTTTCGGTTTAAAAAGATCATTTTATTTTGTAGGCGTATTGTTGGTTGCCTAACCAATATTAATCACTTTAGAGTCAAAGAAATCATAAAACAGGTTGTATCTAGATCTAGAACCAAAACGTAAGCAAAATGTAGTATGTCCTGCGATCCAGGGAATATTAAATAATTGTTGTATATGATTTTAATATATTTGAGATAAAGTTAGAAGAAATATCAAGTGCGCCCATGCCAGAACGTTAAAAGCCGTATACTTAGTAGTGGTGCAAAAGTACCTCCATCCGCGAAAGCACCTAACGTCGGAGATCACAAGATCAAATGTGTGGTAATGTACACTCTCGACAAAATCCTTTTAATTGCCATTCTGCTATTCATTAAAAACATTGCTTTAAAATAATATTTAGATATCTGATACAAGTTTCTTGGGTACATGAATAGGCCGTGGGTGTGTCAGAGTCATCGCTATACCCATGGAATTGGATGTTGGATACGCTGTACCACATATCAGGGGTCATGACCCGAAAATCTCTAATGAATGAGAAGGAGTCATAAGGAATACATATTTCGAGATTTATGAGTAGACCAGAATTTCAAAAATTTCTTTTAATTAGACGATAAATGACATATCCGGACACTATACATACGTGGGAATTAGATAATTTTTTGGTTGATACGGTACGCTTTAATCTTAGAAGAAATCTATATCTGATAGAACATAATAAATCCTATCACACATTATAGCTGAATTTTATCGTCATAAGTGATGCTAAGTCGTTGATATACGTTATCTATGGATATACTAGACTAATCTTCTTTTTCATGACAAATATATTAACTAGTGCAGGATAATTATCAGTTTTTTGCTGATGTAGCTAGTAGTGCAATTGGTATTTTTGAGGTCGTCTTCAGAGAGAAAATGCGGACGTTTTCCAAGTCGGCTACTGGATTCTATTTAGCTATCGAGCAACTGAAAACGTGAGAGAAAGACCTAAATGTGGACGACAAAAGGATACCTCCCCCGCTTGTCACGTTTTTTAAATACTTCTGGTGTTTCAGTTTCAATTAAAACAGTACGTCGAAGACGCTTTGAACTTACATGATATTTAATTCATTTCAGTGCATATCACTTTTTCGCTGCGAGTTTCTATCTGTCGCCAGTATTTTAAAGTTAATGTAAGAATCAAGCAAATTTCGTATTTGAGAGTAACTAATAACGACGGGTACATGTTAGTTTTGTAATCGTTCTAATATATACTGGCTGATAATTTTTAATGCCAAAACAAGGGTTGAAAGTTGTTATAAATTCCACATTTTCATGTATTCATAAGAACGTTAAATGTATTAAAATGGATTTAATGCTTTAATACAGCCGAATTAACACCCCCTTAAATTACGAAATTCAACTTGTATGTGTTCCCCTATTTTTCTCACTACCCTCATGCGTACCGTGTATATAGAGTTGCCTAATTGCATGTAGATGCAAAAGACATACTTAATGTAGCAGACAATTTGGTGCCAAAAAAGAAGAAAAGTTTTATGAATCATTTCGGTAGCGGTAGGTACTAATTATGCACGGTTTATCGGTGATATTTTTGTTAAATCGTTGTATCGCGAGTGAAAAATGGTAAGTAGGCTTGATGTTATCTATTTTCCATAACTTTTAAGTTATATTTAATTCCCAATATCCAGCGTTTTTCCATTTTCGATTTTACCTGTAGAATATAATAAGCTATAGATGAAAGTAGTTACGTAAGCTAAAGCTTAATTTAAGTCCCAATATTATTCCAAATCAGAGCTTAGTAGTTTAATATAAATAAATAATGTATTCTTTATATTCAAAAATTAACAATTTAAAATAATTTCAGTCTTGTGTTAAAAATTCCATCCAAACAAATGTATTGAGTTATCAGTGAATGTTTTTTGCTGGAAAAAAAGCTTTTTTGTTCATACCGGTTCAAGCCGGTTATTGACTGCGATATTCATTTACTTCAGTGGCGTTTCCTTTATGAATTATAATATTGACATTATTGATGTAAATTACTCAATTATTTTAATCTTCACTTGATTTGCTTTCTTGTGTTTGGTAAATTATTTGAATATTATTATTATTATTGGTTAGTTATGTATAAGTAAATGGAAAAACAATAATTAAACATATGGAAGATAAATTAAAATTATACAACTAGGTAATTGTTCTTACTTCAGAACTAAATATAGGTACGATATTTGAATAATATGCGTAGTTATTGATAATTATTTTGTTATTTAATTAAATTATGATGAATTTGACTCGAATAAGTTTTTGAATCTCGTTTATCCTTCACAGAATTTTCTTCATTCATTTTAATGTATCTTTCATTATACTTAATTATTGTTTTCCATTTACTTACACCTACATAGCTAAACAAATTCTATAGTAACAATTTATTGTATATAATTCACTTCATTTTATGATAAGCATAGAATTTTTAACACACAAATTTCAATTACTCAGTTACGTTTCTTAAACAAATAATTAGTTTTCTGCTGTAAGTTGTATTCAAAAGTTATTTGATGGTTGAAATGTTGGATATTGTTTCTTAAGCTTTTAATGTATTCAGCTCCTTATAATACTTACTCTCACTCAAGCCTACCGTGTACATAGTGTTGCCTAACTATGTAGTAAAGACTTTTAGTGTCTGAAAAAAAACGATACCGATAAAGTGAGGTGATCTCGGTCCGCTAGTGACATGTTTTTGGTGATGGTTGCCTTCAATTCTGATGTCATAAGAGAGATACTGCTAGATTAGGGTAAGTAAGTTTTGATATTATAATTTTTAATTACCGAGATAATAACTTGAATGAAAAATCAAAATGTTCATAAAACAAGGTGCTATATTTTGTCACCAGTTGATACAGGGTGTTTCAAATTGGAAAAGAATTATTCCATGAGACTATTTTAAATCCCTTATTACGAATTTTTACATTTTTTATGTCACAAAAATTTTTTGTTTTAAATTTTGAACAAAGGGTATAGATGAAAATATTTTGTGATTTAAATTGGTCTCTGCTAACATTTTATAAATACAAAAAGTATATCTCTCCACATATTATATGAAGCTTACTTTTTAAGTAAAATACCTAATAATTGTGTGTATTTCACCATATACAGGGTTGGGATAAAGTATGGAACCAAGTAAATATCTTTTAAACGGAAAGAACGATATTTATGAAAATTTGCAGGTAAGTGCAATGGAACAACATGCATCTGATGTACATTTTTTGTTAATAATATACTTCCGGTTTAACCGGAAATGGGACACCCTATATATTTTTACAGGTTTTGAAAGAGCTTGTTATTTTGAATTTGAATTCATACATACGGAGTTTAGTGTAAAAAAATTTGTAAAAACGAGGAATAACTCACTGTTAGTTGTACAATAGGTGTACATTTCATTATTTTAGAATAATGAGAAACAAAATTACTTCGAATGTTCAAAATGCTCGCCGTTTACTTGCTGACAATATGCCATCCTATTAACAAATTCTTGAGTCACTCTTTCCAAGACTTCTCCACGTATATTAGTTCACATTCATCAATAATTCTTTGTCTCAATTCCTCTAAGTTTGTTGGTCGTCTAACGTAAACCCGTGATTTTAGATAACCCCAAAGAAAAAAATCTAACGGGCTAAGATCCAGAGCAGGCGACTCTATGAATCCTCTACGTCTAATCCATCGATTTGGAAAATTCGCATCCAGAAAATCCCTAACCCGTCTATCATAGTGGGGAGGTGCTCCATCTTGTTGAAACCAAACATTTTGTGGTAATTGCCCATTCTGTTGAAGTGCAGGAATAATTTCGTTATTTAGTAGATCCAAATACTTGTCGCCATTCAAGTTTCCGTCGATAAAAAATGGGCCTATAAGCCTATTTTCGACAATTCCCATACAAACATTTAACTTCTGTGGAAGCTGGGTATGTGCTTCATGAATCCAATGAGGATTCTCATTTAACCAATACCTTGAGTTATGGTGATTAACTGTTCCATTTAAACAAAAAGTTGCCTCATCGGAAAAAACTATGTTAGAAGCAAAATTGTCGTCGACATTACAGATGTCCATTAGCCGTTCGCAAAATTCCAGCCGTCGGTCAAAATCATCGTCTGACAATTCTTGAACCAACTGTACCTTATACGAATGATACTTTTCACTTTTTAATATCTTTCCAACAGAACGTCTAATGATACCATGGTTTAGTGCCAAATTTGTGGTTGAAGTTTGAGGTGATTCTTCTAAATCGATTGCAATATTTTGTTTAACAGTTTCGTTCGTTGCAGTCCGCGGTCTTCCAGGTTTTAGCAATTTTTTTACCATCTCAGTTGTATTAAAACGTTATAATGTTTTAGTTACTGTTGAGCGTGATATAGGATTTCTCTCCGGATGGAAATTATTAAAAATATGACACACTTCTTCATGAGTTCTAACAGGATCATCATTAACATATCAACATGCTCTTTTTCACTTAATTGAACCATTCTAAATTGTAAAATTTATTACCTTCAATTATAATTTGACACTTGGAGAACAAAAGACTTACTAGACAGTACTCGTTTATTTATTACTATGCATACAAACAACATCAATTAGTTTATCTAAATAGTTTTTTGCTCTAATGCAAAAAACTCAATGGAGGTTGATTAAAGTGCTATATTCCTCGTTTTTACAAATTTTTTTACACTAATCTAAGTATGTATGAATTCAAAATAACAAGCTCTTTCAAAATCTGTAAAAATATATAGGGTGTCCCATTTAAATTAAAGAAGTTAATGGCATTCCCGGTTAAACCGGAAGTATATTATTAACAAAAAAATGTGCATCAGATGCATTTTGTTACATTGCACTTACCTGCCAATTTTCATAAATATCGTTCTTTTCGTTTAAAAGGTATTTACTTGGTTCCATACTTTATCCCAACCCAACTTATACAGTGTGTACATAAAGTAACGTAACTTGTTAATATTTCGATTTTCGTTAGGTTTACAAACAAAATGTTGAATAAAAACGTTTTCAAATAATCCAGACCATCTGCATAAGAAGTATATAGGGTGCACCATTGCTCCAAAACAACTAATTAACATCTTTTTTTTTTTTTAAATAGTACACCATGTATATATTTTCAGTTTTTCATAATCTATTAAATTACAAATTTAATACAACCGCCAAGACCGCATAATTCTACCTTTCATAATTGGTTTGAATCTAAAATTATAAAAAAATTGTTTATGTCAAAAAAAAAATTTTAGGTCTCAAGCCAAAAATTTCAAGTTTCCCGCTCAAACTTCAGGTTTCTCGCTAAAAATTTCAGGTTTCCCTTTAAAAATTTCAGGTTTCCCGTTGAAAATTTCAGGCTTTCCGCCAAAAATTTCAAGTTTCCCGTCGAAATTCCAGGTTTTCCGCCGAAGCTTGAAATTTTTGGCGGAAAACCTGAAATTTGTGCTGGAAACCTAAAATTTGAGCGCGAAACTTGAAATACGTAACGGGAAACCTGAAATTTTTAGCGGAAAACTTGGAATTTTTGGCCAAAAACCTAAAACTATTAATTAATATTAATTTTTTTTTGTAAACCGGAAATCCGAAATATTAGTAAGTTACGTTACTTTATGTACACACTGTATAATTTTAGCAAAGTCGAGTCATACTGGCGTAAGTTTGAATTTGATATGTAATCAACCAACGAGTCATTACATTTATTTTTAAAAAACGGACCTACCTTTTTTAGAAAGTTCAGAGATAATTGAAGGAATGATTTCTTAGAATAAAAACATTTTGCCGCCCATAAAATCCCAATTCTTGTTAGTAAAAAGGAAGTAAAAATTTATACGATTATGAACATCAACTTTGCACTTAAATCTCATTTCTTCAAAGACACTTTGAGCTATTAATATCGCTGTAAATTCAAAGTGAAAGTCCATAAAACAATTTTAATATTAATACCTATTGTTTTGAGGAAGTTAACAGCAAAATTAAATAAATTTAACGTTTTAAACGTAATCGATGGTTGTTAATTCAATTTTAAAAATTAATTTGTTCGCTACCGTGGTTTTAGTGTCTTATTATGAGACCAAATCGATCTTCCTATTTTATTCCAAAAAAAAATTTTAACTACGATAATAATAGATATATGCTTACGTGGAATGTTCAGTGAAATATTGCTTTTACCAGTCTTTTACGGTTATCACAGTTAAAAGTATTATCTAATATTAAAATTAATGAATAATTATCCTTAGTAAGCAAGTAATAAATTAATAAGTAATACTTTAGAAAAAAGTACGTTTGAAAATAGTTATTTATGATACAAGTGCGCAAAAGTACTTCACGCACTTGTATTATACAAAACTTTATCTACGACCACATGAAGAAAAAATAAAAAAATGTGCTCTGAAGGGGTTAAAAACATAACAATAAATTTTTACCATTGAAGGTATCGATTGCCCTTGACGACGGGCCACATAAAATGTTTATCTTATTTATTTCTATGAATATTGATAGTACAATTATGAAAATTATTTTTAAAAATTTGGATAAATGTCTTCTCGTTTTTTCTCAATTTGTATGAAATACTCTGACTCCTTCATTTCTCCATCTCTAACCAAGTTTTCTTGAAGTACTGCAGGAGACTTCTGGCTTCGTTATTTTGTATACAATTTGACGCTTTGACGCTCTCCGCTACAAAACTTGCATCCCTCATGAGACTCCAGTATTCGGTATAAAGTGGCCGACGTTCTTTGAAAGGAGTGTCCAGTATACTCATTAAAGTTCTCAAAGTTCAGAAATTTAGCAATTTTACTTGGAATTTAAGAAATCGAGTTTTTCCCGACAGTCTGGCTTGAGCACTTTCCATAAATAAAGCAGATTAGAACAAAAATATCGCTGGATCATTCAGTAATAACTTCAAAAATCACGAATTTAGTTGAAAAAATGGTACTTTTTCAACACTAATTAATGATATTTTACGATAAATATTTTCACTTTAAACTGTAAAGGTTATTATCTTGAACCAAATGTAAGTCTGTTTCACAAAAAAAAAAACCGGGAGAAAATACTTAAATTTTGCCAATTTTTATATACAGGGTGTAACAAAAAGGCAGGTCATAAATCATACCACATATTCTATGGCTAAAAATAACTCGATCCAACCCAAGTTACCCTAGTACAAATGTGTATGCGAAAAAAGTTACAACCCTTCGAAGTTACCAAATAAAAATTGATTTTTTCAAATATTTCGACAGTTGTTCGACATATTATAATGAAAGTTGACAAGTGGCTTTCTTATGATAAGAGCATCTTAAAAAAAAATTAAGGAATTATTGCACTCCGCTAACAATTTATGGGAGTTGAGATCCCCTAAACCCTCCCCAAAATTTTTGTGTACGTTGCAATTTAATGCTTATTGTGGCACCATTATTCAAACACATTATTTTTGAAACTTTTTTGCCCCCTAGTACTTTTAACAATTATCAGTTTTTATCGAGGTACGGCCCTTTTTTCATTATGCTTCAAAAATTTCGAGTAACAAAAATTAAAGTCAATGAATTTTTTTCGAGGGTCCCACATTTTTGATTGAATCTTATTTATTTACAAATGTGTAGTTTTTATTAGCTGTTCGAAATGACCCCCATTTTCTTGAATACACAGTCGGCACCGTTCTACTAACGAAAACCCAATATTCTGGAAAAGCAATGGCTTCTGACGATATCTAATTGCAGCCTCAAGGATTCTATTCCTCAGTTGTTGTTCGCTCGTCATTTTTATAGCATACAACCTCGAAAAAAATTCATTGACTTTAATTTTAGGGGGGGTTTAGGGGATCTCAACTCCCATAAATTGTTAACGGAGTGCAATAATTCCTTAATTTTTTTTTAAGATGCTCTTATCATAAGAAAGCCACTTGTCAACTTTCATTATAATATGTCGAACAACAGTCGAAATATTTGAAAAAATCAATTTTTATTTGGTAACTTCGAAGGGTTGTAACTTTTTTCGCATACACATTTGTACTAGGGTAACTTGGGTTGGATCGAGTTATTTTTAGCCCCAGAATATGTGGTATGATTGATGACCTGCCTTTTTGTTACATCCTGTATATAAAGTGTAATATTTTATGTGCATGTAAAATAATTGCTTGACGTTAAACTGTCAGGAAATTTAAATTTTATACTTATGATATTAGCAGTGATTTCAACTCAATCACGACAAAAAATCAATTGAAAAGGGCATTCTTAAACATGTACATAAGACAAATAGTTTGTTAATTAATTTTAAAAACCGCTTACCGTAAAATTAGCTTAAATCACTGTTATAAAACATACTCTAAGCACCATGAAGAAGAATTTCTTTCGCCACCAATATTTTAAATACTCCATAGGTGAGTCCACCAAAATTTTAAGTGCTGATAGACGGGCATTGAATGGGCAAAAAATACAAGTGATTTAGGAAAAATACAGTTTATAGCTAGTAGTAATGATTATGGTCCATTTCTTGTTACATTTTTACTTAAACTTGCTTAACCGCGTTTACTGCTGACAATAATGATAATATAGAAATAACGTAAAAGTTACGAATGTTTCTCGTTACGTCATACTTCCCTGAATGTATCAAAATGTATGTGGATATCACTGAGTGCAATTAATACAAATACATAATATCGCACATCCCGTTCAAAAGTGTATCATGTCAAAAAAATTCTCTTTTTGGATTATTCTAAAAATAGACACACAAATAGACAACGTTTTTAGAAGAATACTACCAATAAAATTGTTCAAAACCCCAAATAAAATAATATCAGATTAACGATAACGAAGTCTCACCGTATAGTATTAACTTAAATTTTCTTTTGCTTCTCCTGAAAAATTTTCATATTTTGATTTAATACAGTTTTGAATGGGATGTGCGGGACGCACCGGAATTCGGTCCCGCTACATGCGGAAGGGACTACCTGTAACGGATTAAATTCGAAGTGTGGTCACACCAGCGAAAATGCGATTTTGGAATTGGATCCCAAGTACCTACTATTTGTTTAATTTGACTTTTATTTTCCTTCACATTTTTTTGGGCTTAGGACCAACAGTACACACTTATTGTTGTTGTACTGGCATGTTTAAAAATTTACGCTAAATGCGTATCGTCAAAAATAAAAACAGTACGTGAAATAATAACCCAACCAAACCTACCCCTATCAAACCACCTTCGTATTTCTAGTCAGTTTTTGAAGAATAAATTATAATAATTTTCAATAATAACCCAACCAAACCTACCCCTACCAAACCACCTTCGTATTTTTGAGATAATGATTTTTGAAAACAAAATTTAAACCCATCTATTATTAATAAACGCTTACCCTTTTCACTCGTCATAGAGGTGAAATTAATATTTTCCATGTCAAACAAACAAACAAAATAACAATAACGGACACAAATAAACACGTCTTACACTCTGCACTTCAGAAGTACAATTGCTAAAAATAATCTTTTAATACCCACATGAAATCTACCTGCTTCGACAGCGGACCGAATTACGAAATCACCCTTTCGGATTTGGACAAGGTCCATGTGAGCAGGTAGCCCTTTTGCTAGGTACCCGGACCGAATTCCGAAACACCGGATGTGCGATATGTATTTTGTGCCTGAATTAAGCTACGCGTCTACATCTTTATCGGTTTGTCATTCTGTTTTGTGTTGTGACAACGATTGTACTTAAAAAGCAAAACGTCACTTTATGCGGAAGTTATTCTGTGACCATTGTGTATTAGAAAATTACATGAATATTTCCAAAAGAAATTTGCTAATGGCGCACAACTTCTGCCGTTAAATGTCATTCAAAAGGTCAGTTTTGTAATAATTTATTCGTAGAATTTCGAATTGTAACTATGGTCTGTTGAATTTGGCTTTTATTTATATCCTCTCATATTTAGATCACCAGAAATACATGCTCTAATTATGATGCGCCGCTGGTGCAAACTGTCTTATTATTATGAGTTATGAAGTTACGAGAACCATTCGTGACTTTTACTATAGTTGATTTCATCGTCAATTGGAAGAAAGTTAAAATTGTTCGGTCATTAATATTGACATGCGGTTTAATATCAAATATACGCAGAGTTCATTTGGAGATTATCATAATTGCTTTTGTGATGCTCCTTAATAAGGTGAGTTCTGTAAAATTACCTTTAATATTATTTTTATTCAATTACGCCATCTGTAAATAATTTCCAGGTTTTTCTCGAGAATACAATTTATTGTAGTTCTACTAAATTCTCAAAATACGTTGCTATGGAAGAAAATAAACACATTTCTAATATTGTGTTACTAGGGCAGAAAAAGAGCTTTAGCACCTCCCTAGACTATTAGAAAATAGCTGCTAAGAGGTTTCCTACATGTGTGACACACAACTGTTTTTCACCTACCGAATAATTAGAAAAATTTCGCTAAACACTGACGTGTAATGGAAATTCACAAATAATTAGTCAGCCATTTTCTGTTCACTCCTAAACGGAAGCTTCAATTTTTCACTTCTTTTCTTCTATATACACTTGCGCGAATATTTGTTATTTTTTTAAGCCACCAGCTTATATTTTTGCTTAATTAAGTTTGACCCAGGTCATTCATTCATTTATTATTGTATTTTATATCGTTGTATTGTAGGTAAGTTATTTTATCCTGGATGGCGTTAACAAATTCTTCTTCTTCTTTATTTAATTGTTATTCGTTTCTTAAAGGAACTGTTAGTTTGATAATTTCCTTAAGTTATATTTTACAGCTTCCACAGTCTTATTTCATTGCCCTATCTTCTACATGCATACAACAGGTACATTTTCAGTTATTTGGAAATCCGGGATTTTTCTTTCGTAAATATTTGAAAATAGGTTCGTATTAATAAGGGGAAAGGGTTCGCTTACTATGACAAGATGTTACCAGTCGAATGAGGAAGTCGTTCGTTTCATATTTGCCAAAGTAATTATCACTATTGATTCTCGTATATTATGTACAAGAGAGGACGCAATATTTATAGGAAATATGACAACGTGACGAGGTAAAAGGGGTTTTAAAAAGGTAGAATTATCTAGATGACTTTTTGATTCAATTTGTTGCGTAGTTAAACTGGAACTAATTATTTGTTGCATTTTTATTGCCGTCTTCTTGATTAATAAATTTGAGCTTGATTGTTTGGTGTAATTATAGGAAGAATTTTGTTTGAAAAAAGAACAACGGGAAAAACTGTTTAACTTTTTATTTGGGGTTTATTCAAACGTACTGTACACACAACACAACAATCACAACTGGCCCAAGTCCCCTAATAACAAAGGAAATTACTAATGAAAAACATAGAAAAATAAACGCAAAACATATAGCGAAATATATAACAATATGTACAAAATATTTATTTATATTTTTTACAAATGCCCAAAAATGGTTTTTGGTTTAATAAATACACTTTACATAATAATTTACAAATTTTAGCTAAATTTGGTTGAAATAATAAGCAGACATCGAATATTTTTGCAGATTAGCGATTTTTAAATTCAAATTTAATATCCATAATTAATGAATTAACTATTTCAACCAAATGCTTCGTACTTTCAAAACATTTTGTTTAGAAAATAAAGAATCTCGTCCCCATTATAATCGAAGTAATTGCAGATATTTTTCCTAAAATTTTGTAGAAATTTAATTAAATTCTATAAATATATTTTTGTAAAAATAAATATTTTCCCTGCAATTCCTTCAATATACTTCATTATTTCCAAACATAAACGTCTGTTATCATTTTTATAATTGCAACTATTAAATACAACTCTCTGAATTTGGTGGAGTTTTCGTGTCTCAACACTGTTTAATATTTTGATAGAATTATTTAAAATAAAAAATATATACTGGCCGTCTATATTCTTCTAATACTACTTAAAATAGAAGTAGTATTTTTTGTATATCACTAGAAACGTTTACAAAAATATTAAATACTATTTACAAACAATCGAACTACTATTTACAATAATAAAATTTTCATTCGCCGCTATGGATTCGTCGATAACATTATAATGATCTTTTTCTCTAGTTTTTATCCGTTTTAAGCATCAATACAACAAATTAGCTGCAAAAAAATTTAATCTACGTGTAAGATTTTTCAAAAACACAGTAAAAAATGTATTAGTTTCATTTTTTTGGATAAGAATAAACGAATTGACACTATTTTACAAAAAGTAATTTTTTTTTTAATGTTTATTTGCTAGTTTTAGACAGTGGTGTACTTAAAAATTGTTTAAAACTGTTCAAATTTGAGTGCTTTACTCGTTAACTCTTATTTAAAACATACCAAAAAATGTACATATGGGGTATTCCATGCCAAATCGACCACTTTTGAACCTGACCCCTTTAGATTTAGCTGAAACTTTACTATTCTTTTCTACCCTTTGAAAGACATTTTTGAGAATTTTTTCAAATTTTTTTATCCAACCCAAAAAAAGTTATGAATTTTTCAAAAAATTGGCTTTTTTATTTTCAAATAGCCATAACTTTTTTAGAAATTGACTTTTGGGTACCTTTTTTTTTTAAATTTTTGTTTTTGAATAAACTTTTCGAAAAAGTATACGAAAAAAATTTAACATGATCAATTATATAAAATAATCGGTTTTTTTAAGTAAAATTGTCATTTTTTCGAAGTCAGACATTTTCTTTTTTAATTTTTTTTTTCTCAAAAAAAACTTCAATTCATTTGACAACTATTCCCGCTAATCCCGAGCTGGGCCGATTTTTTTTATTCATCTAAAAAAAAATTGTCAAATTTTCAAAAATGGAAAAAATTTTTTTCCGTAAACTTTATTTCTATCATAAAATTTTGTATCACAAAATCGTTAAATTATATTTATTTTATGATAGAAATAAAGTTAACGGAAAAAAAAAATTTTCCATTTTTGAAAATTTGACAATTTTTTTTAAATTAATAAAAAAAATATAAAAAAAATCGGCCCAACTCGGGATTAACGGGGATAGTTGTCAAATGAATTGAAGTTTTTTTTGAGAAAAAAAAAATTAAAAAAGAAAATGTCGCACTTCGAAAAAATGACAATTTTACTTAAAAAACCGATTATTTTATATAATTGATCATGTTAAATTTTTTTCGTATACTTTTTCGAAAAGTTCATTCAAAAACAAAGATTTTTTTAAAAAAAAGGTACCCAAAAGTCAATTTCTAAAAAAGTTATGGCTATTTGAAAATAAAAAAGCCATTTTTTTGAAAAATTCATAACTTTTTTTGGGTTGGATAAAAAAATTTGAAAAAATTCTCAAAAATGTCTTTCAAAGGGTAGAAAAGAATTAGTAAAGTTTCAGCTAAATCTAAAGGGGTCAGGTTCAAAAGTGGTCGATTTGGCATGGAATACCCCATATACTTTTAACTACGTTTTAGACAACAATATATTATAATGACACTGAAGGATTTGGGGCTGAATCAAAAACATTAACTAGAAAAAAGATCTTCATAATTTCACATTATATAGTAGTGGCAGATGTAAACTTAGCCGCTTAAGGATTTATAATCTCAATTAAAATACGATAAACGTTTCTTAAAGTCAAAAAATAAATGAATAATATATGCAAAAAACTGGCAAGTAATTTTCATCAAATAGAGTGAATTTACAGTTTACATACCTCAAATCAGGTACAAAATTTTGGCCGAGATTACCTACTGATAATCGGCCCAGTTTACAATCGTCGTCTAGTACCTACCGCTGCGCTTATTCGTTAAGGTCGAATCCTTTTTTTTTTACTTCAAGTGGTAACACAATTTAAAACAAATAAAACAGTTAGAATAATTATTATTACAAAATAACACGCATATTAAAAAAATATGACCTCGTAGAAGTCTTCAATTTCCTTAAAACTGATTTTGGTTAATGTGGTCTATGAGACCACCTAGAGATGTACACTTTAATATCGAGTATAATAATTTGGACATATTAATAGCTTTGATTATACCAGGAATTTCAAGTTATTAAGTATTGAATGCGAAGGTAATTGTCACGTAGCTACTCTAACCAGAAGCGCAGCTAAGACAGAAATATACGTGATTTGAAAAAAAATTACCAAAAATATATATACAGGGTATTTTCATCTCGTATCAGCCTATTTACTTTTCGAAATACAGGGTTGAAGTTATGAACAATTGAACGTTTTAATTTGATAACTTTAAAATGGATGAATATATTGATTTGACATTTGGCAGGTTGTTTTTAAATGTAAAAGGGCATTTTTTGATGGAAAAACATGTTTTAATTCTTGATCCAGTGGTGTACATACCTTTCCCCTCCCATTTTTTACGCCATTGAAGCTATTTTCATTTTATTTTCTATTTCTCAATGGTTTTCACGTGGAAAACGCATAACCTTTACATATCAAAAAATTCTTTATCTAATTTGGACATATAAAGTGACATTTTTCAAAACTGACTTCCGTTAGCAAACGTCACATTTTTCGTAACCAGTTACATAATGAAAAATATTATGTAACTGGTGATGAAAAATTAATTTTATCACCAATTAATAAAAACAAGAGAGAAAAGAAGAAAGAAAATAACAACAACCAGAACTGAAGAGAAGTCTGAAATTAATGTATAAAATAAAAGTATTGTCTTGTGTAATATTGGTTGCATAACTTGTAGGAATCAAAAAGTGCTGTTTTAAAAAACACATAAAACGAAATTAAACTTCCTTTTTGTCAAAAGGACTCACATAAAATAAATTTAATTTTATTTTTGTCAAAATTAGATAAAATCTTGTATGAAACACGTTATGAAATGCTTTTTTGTGTAACTCGTGTCATTTTGCGGTACCTCGCTCGTCCCGCAAAAATTTCACTCGTTACCCAAAATGATGCATTTCATAACCGGTTACATAAATAGCTATAATATCATTTTGTCCAATTTTACCAGTGGTATGCAAACGTTGTAAGTTTCATTTGAAAACACCCTGTATATTTTACACATATAGCTAGAAATTAATTTTTATTTTATTTAATATGATACGCTTGTGTGTAATTTGGTAGTTCGATTGACCTGAAAGAAGCGCTACCGAAATAATTTCAATCTTTCCTCATTCTATTATATAAAACTAGCTAACTAAAATTGGCCAAAATTCAATTTGGTATAATGATTTCGCTGCATATTTTTGATTTATATATTATAATATAGTAGCCACATTTAGTTAAAAATAATTACTTGGAAAGTAACCGCATTTTTATATTGAATTCGTTTGAATGTTACCATATTTATACGTATTTGATTCAAGAAGCTGTCATTGAGAACCGTAATAACTGTAATTGTACATATTGTAGTCGTTATTGAAATCTGAGACGTTTGGTTTCTAAATAACTGTTTAAATCGATAAACAACAAATTTCTTAACAGATATATAAATTCGTTCCAACCACCTGGAATTACTGGTTCAATACTCTCGATTAGTATCAGTTTTCTGTTCCATCCCGTTTGCAGAACAGGAAAATTTCCGTATAGTTGACGTAAAAGATATAGTGCGGTTTGGAACAAGCAACTGAGTATACAGGGTGTAACAAAAAGGCAGGTCATAAATCATACCACATATTTTGGGGCTAAAAATAACTCGATCCAACCCAAGTTACCCTAGTACAAATGTGCATGCGAAAAAAGTTACAACCCTTCGAAGTTACCAAATGAAAATTGAATTTTTCAAATATTTCGACAGTTGTTCGATATATTATAATGAAAGTTGACAAGTGGCTTTCTTATGATTAGAGCATCTTAAAAAAAAATTAAAGAATTATTGCACCCCGTTAAAAATTTATGGGAGTTGAGATCCCCTAAACACCCCCCAAAATTATTGTGTACGTTGCAATTTAATGCTTATTGTGGCACCATTATTCAAACACATTATTTTTGAAACTTTTTTGCCCCCTAGTACTTTTTACAATTATCAGTTTTTATCGAGATACGGCCTATTTTTCATTATGCTTCGAGTAACAAATATTAAAGTCAATGAATTTTTTTCGAGGGTGTATGCTGTAAAAATGACGAGAGAACAACAACTGAAGAATAGAATCCTTGAGGCTGCAATTAGATATCGTCAGAAGCCATTGCTTTTCCAGAATATTCGGTTTTCGTTAGTAGAACGGTGCCGACTGTGTATTCAAGAAAATGGGGGTCATTTCGAACATCTAATAAAAACTACACATTTGTAAATAAATAAGATTCAATCAAAAATGTGGGACCCTCGAAAAAAATTCATTGACTTTAATTTTTGTTACTTGAAATTTTTGGAGCATAATGAAAAAAGGGCCGTACCTCGATAAAAACTGATAATTGTAAAAAGTACTAGGGGACAAAAAAGTTTCAAAAATAATGTGTTTGAATAATGGTGCCACAATAAGCATTAAATTGCAACGTACACAAAAATTTTGGGGAGGGTTTAGGGGATCTCAACTCCCATAAATTGTTAACGGAGTGCAATAATTCCTTAATTTTTTTTTTAAGATGCTCTTATCATAAGAAAGCCACTTGTCAACTTTCATTATAATATGTCGAACAACTGTCGAAATATTTGAAAAAAATCAATTTTTATTTGGTAACTTCGAAGGGTTGTAACTTTTTTCGCATACACATTTGTACTAGGGTAACTTGGGTTGGATCGAGTTATTTTTAGCCCCAAAACATGTGGTATGATTTATGACCTGCCTTTTTGTTACACCCTGTAGAGAAGAAAACCGGCCAATTATCTATTTGGACAAAACTCGGTGTGATACACACAATACGGTTAAGAAAGGAAGGACTGATGGGTCAAAATACAAATACAATATAGAATTATGTTTGGTAAGTAGACGAAAATAATATTAATACCTTTCAGAGTTTAGCTCCGCAACATAATATAAAGGGGATATACGATTAGATAGATGCACTATATCTTTTACGTCAACTATACCAACGATTCTAACTCGATAGCGAGTACCGAAAGTTCTGAAATTAGAAAACATGCGCAGTAGTAACATTTTTTCATGGAGAACGTATAAATATAAGTTATGGAAGTGTGATTTTTTAGTTTTTGAACTGTTTCTTATCTATGTATGTTTTTTGAGTTTAGTTATATTATTGATTGATTTTATTCGATAACTATAGAACGATTCCACAAAATAAACGATGGAACAATTGATTTGTTAACTTTTTAAACGACAATTGCGAGTATAATTTTTTTCTTGGCACTTTTTAAAAATATAATGGGATTTTAAGTGTTTTTTTTTTGGTTGAATATGGGCGTAGGCGCTTTGGTCACTCATAAAGAGCACTTTGACTCTGCATCTTTACCCACTATATATTATCGTGACTGTTTTTCCACTTGAAAGATATACTATTACATACCGAAACTGAAAAGTCGAACCACAAAGGCGGCTTTGAACAGCTCACGTAGAGAAATGAGTTTGCATATAACGTCAGATATGCTGATCACCAGAGATGGACTCGACCCACGAAAAATATTTAATAAATTATACTTTCCTTTCTGAATGAAAATTTGTTCATTCTAAAACAAGAAATTTCAATTTAATCAAAATTTTCTTAGCGTAGTTAATAATTTTTACTGATATCGATTGTAACAAAAAAAATTAGAATCGGTAAGTCCGTGTCTGGTAAGATATGCTGATCACGGCTCTGTAGGAAACAATTTCAGAACAACATAACACCAATGTTTTCTTTAAATGTGTAACCACGCTCACTCCGTTAGATTTTTATTGATTGTTCTTGAACAGAGTTAATTGTTGAGCATTGTTTTCGAGCTTGTAGATCTAGATCGCCGTGGGAACCCCGATTCCAGATTGACAGGTACCAGATAGAACAATACACGGCTAATGGATAGTATAAAAATCTAAATGATGACCTGCCAAAGTAGTTTTGCTGACCTAGTAAAGTGCATTGTGACGATATAATTCATAATTTAACCAAAATCAGCCACAAGGAAATTTGTTTTACAAAAAATCTTTTTGTCCCCCGATTTTCCCGGCAACTTTCTACAATATTTCGATGTAAATTCACCCAAAAATCTCTTGGATATCACGAACGTTCACCCAGAGAAAATCTTTGACCTGAAAATGTTCCTATTCCCAAGGACGATTCAACAGGTACTCCCAACGCGATTCAACAACAGGAAACTACCTGACTCTATCACACTTTCGTTGTAAGATCCAAAGGAGTAGGCCTGTGCAGTTTTATCCTTTTGATTTCTCTATCTGAGTCGCAATCACTTTCTTCGTCAGCTTCGCTGCCGTTCCCTCTTTCTGTACCGGAACCGGATCTGTCACTTTGAGCTGGGGAAGATCCTCGATCGCTATTAGTTTTCATACTCAAATCTATAGGATCTTCTTGCATAATAGTTTCCGTTGAAACCGGTGTCGTTCTTTCTTCAGGCGTAGGAGATCGTTGAGATTGAAGAATAGCGTCCAAAAAAACACGCTTATTAAAAGCTTCAACGCCATGGTTGTGGTTTCTCATAAGTCTGTTATTATTGACAGGTTGCAGCAGACCAGGATACAAGGGAGGATAACCTGGAGGAAATAATAAACCTGGAGGTGGTAAAAATGTGGGTGGTAGAAGACCAGGAAATAATGGGAGTCTTCGGGCGTCGCTAACTTCTATAGATGAATCTGAATTGTGTGATTCTGGTGAACTAACTTGCGGCGATATTGAGTGTTTGTATTCGTCTAAGCCCAGTAAGATGAGTTCTTCTTTAGTTTTTGGAAGATGCATTAGCGGAGAAGGAAAAGAATTCATTCCGAGCAATCCCATACCGATTGGAGGTTGATGAAGCGGCGGCGTTTTTTGTGGGGGTTTCATGTTTTGTGAAGCATGCGCCATGTGTTGTTGTTGCTGTTGTTGTTGTTCTTGCAATAAACAGTGGATTTTAAACCAATTGGATCTTCTACCGTAACGAGAACCGCTTTTCGACATTCCGACCAATAGACATTTTCGTAGTCTGCAAGCTTTGCAAGCTGTTCGGTTTTTCTTGTTGATGACACATTCTCCGTTGTTTTTGCATTCCGATATCGAGCTGAGGTTGTTATAGGATCTTCCGAAAAATGACTGAAACAAAAAAAAAATTATGAAAATGAAAATATTGGTAATAAATTAACAAATCTTTTTACGGATATTTAACAAAGTCAACAATAGCAAAATCATACCAGCATGTAATTCGGCCGACTTTTCACGCTAGACAGATTCTGAAATAGAAAAATAATGTGACGTAATTCTTTGCGATGTACAAAGACAATACGTCACATATTTCCATCAGACGGTACGTGTGTGTGTAATCTAGCGCCACTGTACCTAGTACAGTGGCGTACCGTTGGGGAATCGAAGCGTTCTTAATAAATAGATATAGTCAATATATGAAGAGGTTTTTTCATAAAAACGACTCCCTGCTGCTATATAACGAAAATCAACTGTCACACATGGCTACCAATGCACTGAAGACATTGTAGATCACGTGATGTTAGTAGTCGTAATTCCCGTTCCATACCGTAGCGCTTCAAACTAAAAGGCAATACTACCTACGTCTATGTTTGTAACTAGAGCATGTATTTATTGTAATCGAATAGAAGAAGAAACTCATTATTATGTAAATTTATTCGGAATTTTTACAGTTTTCTGAACATTTGTAAAATGTGAATGAAATAGTTCCATCAGGTGCTATTTTCATAGAAGTTAATTTTACGTCTTAGAGGTCAGCTGATTCATTTTTTATACAGAGTTGAAGAATATTTGTGGACTTGTTTATGATTTAGATACATATTTTTCCCTTAGATGGGATAAAGGAAATTTTAAGAAAGGTAAAGAAAAACAGGGTTAGAAGCAAGAGAAATAGCAAAGGATTAGAGCACAAACTTTGACACAGAAAATTTGGTCCTGGTTATATATAAAAATACATTTTTCCTTACAATTGAAATTGTCACATTTATTAGGAATCGATTAGCGGCTTGCGAAAAAAAAATTTGTGTCAATATACTTGTCTTACTAAATTTAGCAATTTGTCAAGGATGAAGGATTTTCGAATCCTCCTCAATGTATCTATTAAGAAACTAAACTAGTCGTTTCCTTTTTCATATTGCAATAGAAATAACAAACTTCCTGCCAGGAAAAAATAATATTAGGAAATAATAAAAGTATGAAATTTATAATAATTTATAAAAAATTTTTTCGGCATAAAGTTTTTTGCTTGGCAATTTTAAATGGTTTGGTATTTTTTTTTCTGCAGAGTCTGGTCTATTGTGACATGCTGTTGATTCCGATAGGCATGTTTTTGTACCACCATAGATGATTATACTCGATACGTCGTTTCCTTTCCATTATTTTCAATTTTAGATACGAAATAAGTGGTTTTGCAGTAAGCTGCTTCTCCTCCGCGCCAAGCTAGTTCAAACGCCAAAATGTGATATAATTTCTTTTCAAGTCCTTCCGGTTCATTTTCGTTATATAATCTGGCCATTGCAAATACTTCAGATTTATTAAGAGCTGATGCACTACATTTTCTCTTTTCGGGTTGTGCTTGTAGGATTTTACGTTTAGCATTACGTGCAGCTCGTGATGAATTAAACTGAACATCGGTGAAAGGGTTGAATACAATATTAAATTCGTTATAATATTTACTTTGTAGCATTTTAGCGGTGGTGTTCCAAATTGTTTTAACTACCGCTTCTTTGTAGTCTTCTCCGTTACTTTTTCGCTTATTAAATGCCCAATCTTGCAATATTACATTCAATTTCTCGATGGAAGTATCTGTATATTTTTGCATGGCAAAACCACCGAATATTAATAAACAATATTCGGTGGCAAAACGTAGAAAATTGTCGCCAGATTGATGATTGCGTCGCAACTGTATTAGTAGGCACACAGGTATTAACAATTTGACTAATTTCGGCGTTCGTAGACACACCGAATCGAGTCATTGTTAGTTCTTGAAAATTCAATAAGTTGTTTACAAAAATGCCAAACTATTTATTCTGGTAACCAACACCGCGATAATTGATGAACAAATGAATAAGTGAAAAAACCACTAGTGTATTTGTCGCTGTAAAAGTTAAAGCTAACTTTTGCCGCTGTCAAAGTGACAATTGCACTGTGGCATATGCGATTTTTTATACACGAATTAAATTGTCGCTGTAAAAATAGTCAATTTAAATAAAAAAATTGTTTACAAAACAAAATTTTCAAGTTAAATTGAACGTCGGCGCAATCAAAGCAAACATAATTAAGTCTCCCAAAATGACTTTTGAACTTATTGATTGATGCTAAAAGAACCAATTAATGAATAACCTGACTGCTTTCCGTTTATAAAGTCATCGTTTTATTAGAAAGTAAAATATTTGAGAAGCAAGCCTTCAACATTTCAAAAATAACTGACAAGTTGTGAATAGATTAAAAACAATCTTCCCCGTAATACGATTTATCGATGAAAACATAATAGAATTCGAAGCAAGAGCTGGAGAGGAGAAAGACCCGCTGACAACCGCATCAAAAGGATTGGACGAGCATGGTTTTTATTAATGCTAATTCACAATATGTTTGTTGTGGGAAGACAATCTAATGAAAACTATCAACAATGTAGGTCTTGTTCATTTTCTTATAGTATAAACGAATGAAGAGAAATACAACTATGTATATGAGCTATATCCAAACAGATTCTACAAAAATTCCGTGGCAAATGTAGTCAACACGAAGTATGTTATCTCTGGGCAACACTCCATTCCACTCACACAAACACCAAGCTTCCACAAAACGGTTCCGGACCTATGAAGTCTCTTTTAGAGCCTAATAGGTCAGCCATTTAGTTACCTGTAATCCCCTCATATCCGGCACCCATATTAGAAACACTTTGTTGTCTGTTGCCAGCCTGTTGAGGGATTCCTCTACGACACTATCTGGGCGGATGTAATTTGGGCGCTAAAGGATTAATGCTCTTTTTACAACATGTAAACTAGGCGCCAAGACCGAAGGGTCATTTTACTCCTATGTGAATTTTGGGCGCTACCCGACTGAAGTGCGTGATTTATGAAATACAGTTATTTATTAAATCACCGACATTTATAACAAGATATATTTTTGTAAAGTAAATTATAATAATTTTCAATAATAACCCAACCAAACCTACCCCTACCAAACCATCTTCGTATTTTATTAAGAGTTATTTTATGACTCGACCTACCTGCACTTCTTAGCGGCGAAAATACATGTCGGATTATCTACCCTTCTTGGTCAGACAGGTAAAGAAGGATGGTTAGCGCCTAAGTTACACCCGCCGCACTATCTACACTCTCTTTTTTATTACTCTCAAAATTTGCATCTGAATTTTAATTTTTTCGGAAAAAAATTTTTTGAAAATAGTTTTTGTGAGCCATAAACATTTTTATCTAATTAAATTTGATTATTTCTGTGTCCAACAATTACATTCAACCTGATTCCATTTTGGTATCACCATTATTGCAACTCAATTTACATGTATTTATTTATTTGAGAATTCTGCAACATACAATGGATTGCGTGTCCGAGTTTATGTAACATTTGATAAAAGGAAATGTTATCGGGTATTCTTAATGGATTACCATAGTTAATTTAACATGGCCGATATGTCTCTGCAATAAAGTAATACTTAAAAGAGGTCAATTGGTACCTACTTTGTGTTTGAAAACTGTTACAAAGTCTAGTGAAAATAAAGTGCATTATGATTTTATCACAAGTCTATTGAACCGAATAAATACGTTTAAGAAATCACTTTTTGTTTCTAATTCAGTCGGTAAAAAAATTAGACTAGCAAACAGGTAAGGTCGGAATCAATGAATTGATAAAGCAAATCGAGGTGGATATCATAAATAATATCTAATTTATTACTAAATACCTTTTATTACGAAACAACAAACGGTGTTAAAAGGTTAACAATATATTCATTAATATTATTTAAGTTATTACCCAGCCAAACGAAGATTGTAACATGTTTGTTTACTTAATATGGGCAGAATTAATAACAATTCACTGTATATTATTATTGCCTTATTATAATATACAATGTGTCCTTAAAGTATGTAAATAATCCTGAAACACGTCGATTTTTGATTTTAATTTACCGTATTTTAAAATAATAATCTAATATACAGTGAGGATTCCAAACATGTTTGGTACTTGTGGTCTAGCAGACAGAATATGAAAGAAACTATTTCTTATCAATTTAAAAAAAAACATAGTCGTCTAGTTTTCTGTGAAATGTTATTATTTGTTAAGTAATTCATTGATGTTCAGTGACAGTTTAGTACTACAATATTTTTGGTATTCGTGAATGTTTTAATTATTGCTTAGATTTAATTTGAAGTAGATATGGAGTTAAGTGTAAAACAAAAAATTGAAATACTTGGATGATTGGGTATGGAGACAGATCGCGAACTCAGATGGAAGTTGTTTAATGATAAATATCCAAAAAGATCTGCAATAACTCATTCAACGGTCAGTAAGATTGAAAAGAAATTTCGAGAAACTGGTACGGTTGAAAATGCACGGTCGTCCCTCTGCAAATGCTGATACAGCATTAGATGTTTTACTTAGCTTTGAAGAATATGCGCCCACTTCTGTGCGTAAAGTTAGTCGCGATATCGGTGTTAGCAAAACAACGGTACAAAAACTATTACAGCTTGAAAAATGGCATCCTTATAAAATCAAACTTGTGCAGGAATTAAACGAAGATGCTCCCGATAGAAGAATCCAATTTTGCGAAAAAATGATGGATAAATGTCACCGAGACCCTATCTTGATACAAAACATTATTTTTTCTGAAGAGGCCACTTTCACGTTAAATGGCGAGGTTAACCGTCAGAATTGTAGATACTGGGCAAAAGAAAACCCCCACTGGATGCGTGAGCATCATACACAATACTCGCAAAAGGTAAATGTATGGGCTGGAATCGAATGATCGGACCCTACTTTATCGAAGGTAATTTAAACGGGGCAACGTACCTTGAGTTTTTAAGGGGGTATCTCGTACCTACTTCACGTAATTTGTTTCCCAGCAGACGTAATCCTGGATGTTTTGATGAAAGTTTATGGTTTCAACAGGTGCTGTACCCTAGGATTCTGAATTGCTGTGCAATTCGTAAATATGTGGATGGAGGTTTCTACTTCCATGCCACAGAATCTACATTTTTCTTCCTCCACTATTTTCAGGTGCCCGTTTAGGTGGCAATGTCCCGCTAGGATCCCTGTTAAAAATTTTAGTGCAGTTTTACTTTGACTTATACATTCATTACAACTCAACGGGTTGTAGCCACCCATCAGAATCTTTGATTGTCCAAGCCCTACTAGATATTTCTAATAGTCAGATCTTCTTTTTTCTGCGGCTTTGTCTATTTCTTCCAATATTACATTAGGGCTGATACCGCAAAAGTGTTCCGAGGTTTCAAAAGACAATAGGTGTTATTTTTAAATCTGAAACCCCACATATTTAGCAATCTCCTATAAGGCACATATTTTTACGGAGAGCGAAGATTTTAACTTTAAGCTGCAATTGTCAGAATTCTATTACTTCTAAGGCTCACTATGTCTGCCTTTAAGTTGTCAAGAGGAATATTTTTCCACTTAACCTAAATCTAGTTAAACATCTTCCGGTCGATTTTGAATCAGATCCGATGTCGGATTTGGACCGGTGATCATTTAGTTTAGTAGGTCGGAAACCGAAAGTGACGTAATACGTAGGTACCCGCCCGGTACAACTTGCACGCAACGCACTTTGGCACTTTCCTAACGCTCCACCGACCAACTGTGTAATCGTAGACTAATTGTATGCAATTATCTACAAATCGAGAGGGCCGTCGTTATGCAAATACAATACAGGACCGGTCCCAACAGTATTCAAGTTTTATTTAATTGTTATTTCCCTGGAAAACAATCGTTTGATGGTTAGTTGTTTCCATAACGAATAGCTTTATATATTCCTGTAGTTTACCTTGCTGGATGTAGTTCTAAAGGATCTCCCATGTTTAATATGATCCCAAAACATGTTTACCTTGAGCCTTGATGGTTCTAACACTCTTTCTTACAATATTTTTCCACAACAAAGCATAAAATCTATCGATCTTTCATTGACACTCCGCTTTCTCAACATCCAAACCCCCCTTGAACATCTTTCTGTATTTAACACCTTTCTCGCCAAATATAGAGGATTTTTCAAGCCTTTGAACATAATCTTTTATCCATTCATCATCTTCATTGACATTAATCAAATTTTCCATCTGGCTCCTATCTCACACTGGCAGTTTATATGTATATGTTAGGATCAAACACCGATATCGGCCAATGGTCGAAAAATACGGCCAAAACGCGTTCTGGCCACTAGTATATTGCCAATGTCGGAAATAACGCTTTCCGGTCGTTTGTAGACCAGAACGCGTTCTGGAGCCTTTGCAATTGCCAGAATGTGTATTGACTTTCCCAGGTTAGTCTACGTATAATTCTGTTGACTTAATGGCATACTTAAAACATATACTTGTTTTTACACGAACTATTGTTATGACACTTGCTGTTACATAGTACCCTTACCCTTACCCTTACCCTTACTTACAGAGGTAAAGGAAGCAAAAGCTTGTAAAAATAAGGGTAAGGGTAAGGGTACTATGTAACAGCAAGTGTCATAACAATAGTTCGTGTAAAAACAAGTAGATGTTTTAAGTATGTGTCGTTTGCAAGCTGAGACATGCACAAAATCGGTTTTTGGACGGTTTAATTGTGTGTTAGACGCGTTCTGGCAATCGTAAAAGGTCCCGAATGGGTTCTGGTCTACATTAAGCGGCCGGAAAGCGTAATTTCGGATTTTGGCAATATGCTGAGGGCCAGAACGCGTTTTGTGCGTATTTTTCGACCATTGGCTGAAATCGGTGTTTGATCCTAACATATACACCATGCCGAAGAAACCAGCAAATACGCACCAGCTACCAAATGACATCAATCTTGGATTTAAATAGTCACTCAAAGAATCTTGTCAAAATTTTTGGCTCAGCAGCAAAACAGTAGAAATTTGCGAGTCCATAAATCTGCCGTCACTGCAATAATATTTTAAGTGAGAAAAATAGCCAACTAAACATATCAAAGTTTGGACCTGAAGAACTGATAAACGTCACCGTTCAAAATTCCTATGGTATTGAAATTGCTGAAAGAAGCTGAAATGTCTCGTCTTTATAAAGCTGGTGATTATAAAGTAATTATGGGTAAAAAAAATGTTCAAAGAAACGATAAATAATTCATATTCTGTACACATTTATTTGCTAAGACCGGCTCTGCTAAACGCATTACTTTCCTGAATTTAAAACAATACATTGAACTGCTGCTTTGGTCGCTTTGATTGCTGTCTTGCATTACACCCACACTAACGCAATATTGTGACATGAATGGATTTTCAGGTCGTCGTAGCGTGAAATTTTTGGCCTTGGCACTGAAACCATTTATAGGATAATTTAGGTTATTTTGCGAAATATGGAAACAAATAAAAATTGACGCGCCAATTCGTTAAGCAGGTCTAGATAAAGCATTATTAGAATAGAAAATTAGTCGTTTTAAAACTACTTTATAGAATAATTAAGGAATGTTATAATTTAAAGTCTGTCCCAATGGAGTTGATAACACGGATCGGGAGTTCGGACCATAAAATAGTTGTAAACCATAGGCGCGATGGAACTACCTCTGCCCTGTAACCCATGCACAATTACTTTGTTTTTTCATTATAGTATTAATTATATTAAACGTTAAGTAAAAATCATAAATAACCCTGTTCTACGACTATGGACCGTTTGGTTCACAGCGTATGCTTCATTCGCATTTTATTACCTATTGTTATTTGACCGATTACCAGGTGGCCTGGTCATAATTTCTTTCTTCTTAGTCTAGATACATTGTAAAACATAAATAAGAGATAACATTTTTTGAGACACCAGACCTCCGGTTTTTGTTTATTATTGGCTATCAACTCCTTTGAAACAAACTTTAGTTTGCTAACAATCTGAGCCATTAAATTTTTAATTATCATTGAACTAGGCAAGAGTACAATCGTCATCCTTCCTTGGGTTCCTGGATACCCTGGAATATAAGGCTTAAAGCTAAGAATAAATATTTGAGTTCATATAGTAGCCTTTTTGGTGTGCGTTATTGATTGTTAATGTCCTTCTAACACATTACGTTGAAAGAAATGGAAAAAAGGCAGGTCTGTGATTAATACTAATCAAAATATCACAATAATGAACTGTTTAAACGTATTACAAACGTTAATTTGATTGGTTGATGTTTAGTTTACGTGCAAGCGCGACCTATCAATCGGGCGAATTTATATCGATCAAAATACGTTGCAGACGTTCCCTTCGTAGCGACGTACCTTCTTTTACCTAACCGATTTCATTCAAATTTTGCACACGATTACATTTTTGGTGACAATACATGTTTTTAAAAGTTTTGGATCAAAAAATTTGATGGAATTAAGAGCCTAACACTAAACAGTGTAACACAGAGAATATAATTATTTTGCAGGACTATATTTACTAATGTAAAATTATTTTAATATGTAAAATGAATATACGATTTGTTTTATTTTGCAGTGTTTTCATATCCCAAGTATTATTAATTTCATAGCCTTTTCGAATTTGGTTGAATACGATCCTGATCATTTTATTTATCAAATTTAAGGTTAGCTATATGTCAAAATAGCAAATAAAATAAACGACATGCCCAAAACCCGGATATACGTCACAAACGATGACGCACACCAAGAAGGCTATTATATGAACTCTAAACAGTAATAGTAGTGGTATTTAGTCTGAGCATCCTTTGAAGGATATTTCCAGTTTCACGAAGCTTAAAAATAACTTTATTTTAGGGATATATCTAGTTTAGTTTAAAAGCGATTAGTTCTGCTTGGTCCTTCACTGAAATTAAATATTACTAGTGAAATTTTAATCGAAAATATACACCTACCTTGCATCCTTCGCAGGTGAAAGCACCAAAATGAAAACCCGCTGCTGGCTCTCCGCACACTTTACAAGTTTGATTCATCTGAAAAAGAATAACATTTGTTGAACAATGTCCTCGAGATTGTTTTGCTAAATTACATTTGAGTTACAAGCGGAAAAAAACGTTAGTCAGTATTCACTTGTAAGTGCACTTAAACTAATAAATAAATTACACTTCAAACTTTGGTACTATTATGGTCAAGGGCAGTATCAGAGCTAAACTAGAACATGTCGCGAAAAAGCGCTATTTTGTTAAAGGCATACAAATCGTAACCTGTCTTCAGAAGCTCTCTTCCAATAAATATATGCGTCAATTTGTATTGAAATAAAATTTGAAAGTGTAAAGATGACCCAATCTAACCTATTAGGTACCAATTTGCAGCCATTCTCATCAAATTATATTAGATTAGTGAAACTAATGTTAAATTTTCTTAAATCCGTGTCACGAACTCTTTTGACCTCGATCGTCCAATAGAGTTCCAGTTATAAAAAAGATGCTAGGCGCATAGGCGTGGACAAAAATAGGGGTCGTTTATAAATTGCCTCACAAACTCTTTTGTGTTAATAAAGCCCTCAATATGCGTGTTAAATCTTTTGCATTGAAATAGAGATTAAATTTGAAGTTCCAGTTTTTATTGCACAAAATGGTAATTTAGCTTCAAGATCGAAAAATATGGATCTGTAAATATTATTTTATATATTTTAACCTACACCACTGGTCAGATGGCCTGAAAAGAAGCGTCAAACAATCTACACAAATATTTAAATAAACATAGTTTATTGAAATTTTAAACAAATCAGTATTTAAAGATACTCTCTATTATCAAATGAATTTTCTTAAAAGCTTAAGCTTCATCTGAAACTTGTGTGTGATGAATTAAAAGAAAACCATGGTAGTATAAATGAAAATAAAGACATAAAAGAGGTGATTGGAAAAGGACATAGAATCTTAATTAAGTACTTAAAAACGTATAATAAATAAGAGGAGATTGATGGATTGATTGGTTCAGCACCACCAGTCAGAGGCTTTTCCTGCTCTTAGTTGTGCCGTTTACGTGAAGAGAGCAGTGGCCCTTATCAGGCTCAGCAGTCTTTTCACTAGGTCCTTCTTGGAGAAATCCTCCCTTGGATGTTTTAGTCCTAGGAGTCTATACCTCCAAGATAATGCTTCACAATCGAAGATAATGTGAAAGGCTGTTTCCTCCTCTTCCTTGCTTAACCGACAGATAGGTTCCTCCCTAAATATGCATGTGCTTCCTTAAGGTACAGTGACCGGTGAGTAATTTTGAACAGGAGTTTGCTGTGTTCCTGTTTTGGCACGTGTCTACAGTACGACTGATGTTTAGTTTGAGTCCACCGAGATGTACAACCACGTGCAGCAGTTCTAGATATCCCAAATACTGGATCAGGACCAGTGAATGACCAGTCTCAGACCCTAGCTTTGCTAGGATGTCTGCCTTTTCATTTCCTACAATGCCCTTGTGCCCGGGACCCACTTAAGAGTAACTCTATTATGGTTAGCCAGGGTTAATAGTTTTTGTAGACAGTCCCAGACCAGTCTAGATCTGATCTGCAGACATGCTGAAGATTTTAGTGCTGCCTGTGACTGTCAGAGAGTATAAGGATCTTTTAGCCTCTATACCCCCTTTCGGTATTCAATTGCAAACACAATAACAGGAGAAGATGGACGAAGACGAAAAACTGTTTAGTTCTAAAATTTCGTCGATTTATATTTTGTTATGCTTGAGATTTTCCATTACAGTATAAACAAATTGATTTATTGGTATGCAATACAAACATTTTGTATGCGAGATTTATTTGGTAGGTATTTTTGAATTCTTGAATGCTACCAAAAGTGTTTCTTTGTTTTTTTTTAAAATCACTTATCAAAATTACTGGGAATTACTGATTTGGTGTAGTGACAGCTTCGCGAGATATTTATCTGCTTTTATATCTTTATATATCAGTAAAAAATGGAAATGGAAATGTGAATAACCTAACCTCTACTGATAGTTACAGCATTCTGATATGTGACAAACACTTTTTGATGTCACTTTAAAAAAAAGCGTATACCTTATAAAATATTATATTTAGAACAATATTGGAGAGAAAAGAAAGGAATTTTGTCTTAAAAGAAAAAGAAAACATTATTTTTAATAGTTTCCTGTATAGTATGACACATTTTACTTTGTTTCATTGAAAATATCGGACAAAATGTTGAAAAAAGAGATGTTTCTATAGAAATTCTGAATTTCCCAAAAATTTAATCTTGATTTTTTGCGAAATTAGTCGAAAACTAGGGATTACTTTTTATTAGGAGTATATGCAGCTCGTCGTGAATCACCCTGTATATAATTTATTTGATGTAAAGTTAAAAACATTAAAAAGTATTACTTTACTCACCAACACCAGTTTGGTTTTTACAACAAAATATTCGATACAATCACAACAAATTTGTTTTCACAAAAAAACAGTAGCGATAATGATTATTTTAACAAACAAAAATTCCACCTACAAACTACCGTTATGTTATGTTAATTCTTGAACTTTAACCGCACTTAAAATACCTGTCGATTGACTAAAAATCTAATTAAATATCTTGGTTTTAAAGTTTTTGAAGCCAAATGTCACGCTAACCTGCCGTATACCGCATTTGAATCAAATAATATCCTAATATATTTCCTCAAATTAGATGTTTTCGGGTTAACGCAGTGGTAGCGCTAAACTTAATTTCTTAAAGGCGCTAAAATTCAATTTTATATACGAGGATATATTGAAAAATTGTTAGCCTACTATAGAACCAAACAAAATTTCAATATCAAAATATTTTATTACCCAACATATTCTCCTCTTAATTGGTTACATTTATTACAGTGAACCTGCAACGTCTCTAGACCTTTCAAAAAAAATGTTTCTTGCTCTGCACACCAGACCTCCACAGCTTTTATTACCTCCTCGTTGGAAGAAAATTTACGACCTTTTAAATTTTTTTTCAGTTAAGAAAAGATATGATAGTCGGACGGAGCCAAATCTGGTGAATGAGGAGGGTGTTCTAGTAATTCAAACCCTAAATCACGAATTTTTTGCATCTCAACATGAGATTTGTGAGCAGGGGCGTTGTCCTGCAAAAACAAAGCACCTTTAGCACCTTTGGATAGCTTTCCGCGTCTCTTCTCTTTAATTTTTTCCCCCGTAAAGTGGTCAGTAATGTCGAATAGTAATCTCCAGTTATTGTTCTACCCTTATCAAAAAAATCAATCATGATTACTCCATGGCAATCCCAAAAAACTGAAGCAAAAACTTTTCCAGCAGATTTTTGGAAACGAAACTTCTTAGGTCTTGGAGAACCAGAGTGTCGCCATTCCATCGATTGTTGCTTTGTTTCTGGATCGTAGAATTGTACTCAAGTCTCATCCATAGTAACAATTCGGTTTAAGAAGTGTACATCGTTTTCAAATCGAGCACAGATCGAACGCGATGCTTCTACCCTTGCACGCTTTTTTTCAACATTCAAACATTTGGGGATCCATTTTGCAGCAATTTTTTTCATGTCCATATTGACGTGAACTATATGATGAACGCCTTCGTATGAAATATTCAGTGCTTCAGATATCCGTTTTAGCTCAATTCGACGGTCTGATAAAATCATGTCATGAACTGCATCGATATTTTCGGGGACTGACACAGAAACTGGCCTTCAAGATCGGTCATCATCTTCAATGGAAAATTTACCTCTCTTGAAGCTTGTAGTCCAATTTCACGGTCGCATACGAAGGACATTGATCACCAAGGGTATTAAGCATATCTTCGTAAATCTGCTTACCTCTTAACCCTTTTAAATACAGGTACTTGATGATAGCTCGATACTCCAATTTTTCGATTTTCACAATTTCGGTGGACATCTTTTTTCTATGAATAATAAGTTATTGTTAGTTGCTAAGGTAACGCAATATTTTGTTTATGCATGGAACTGGTCTAGGCTAACTAGATATCAATACATTCTCGTATTATTTGTTACTTTTGAAATTGAAATAACTTTCTTTTGACTAATTCACTTTTTAATCTTTTTGCTACGCCGACACTGTTTTATAGTGTCATTTTACGACTTGGATCGTGTCTGATTCAAATAAGCATTACCATATATTCCTAAAACGGTCCATGAGTATTTGTATAAATTAAACATAATTTAAAAAATCTTGTCAATTCAGCTTTTTAAACTATTTCAAACAATCAGATAACATTTATAATAATTGTATTTTATGTTATTTCCGATTGTGAAATAATACATATTCATTGACTTTTAACCCAAAATATCTTCCAGTTCACCGTATGGCGGAATCATTAAAATCGATTTCGAAATATATTTTACGCTAAAAACGTTTATAAAGTCGATCTCAAAGGAAACCATAGGTGTACATTTCTTTTTTCGTGTTTAATTATATTTTTTATTAATGTGAAGTCCGAAGTCTAACCAACAACGAGTCCGAATCGATAATAACAGCCAAATCCACTCAACATCGTGGAGTAAGAATAAAAGAACAGCACGTGAAGATAAGATAGAAAGAACAACGAAGGGGAAATGGACTGACGCATTGCTACAACTGCCTGAGATTCTACCACGAATCAACGAGTGGCCAAGACGAAAGGACATGCTAGCCAACTGCGCTAACTACCAAGGATACCACAGGCCCCAAACAACTGGAAATCACCGAAGTTAACCTTAAAAGAAACGAAGCTACTCACAATTCTACGCGGAAAACGTGAACGACGATGGTGAGACCTTATTGGATGAGATGGGGGTGGTAGAAGGATTTTGCCAAGTTGCTTCGCTCCTTAAGCTTGGTACAAGTTGAATGTGTGCGTTCTATATTAAAAAAATGGCATGATATAGTTTATCTAATCTATTATTCATCCTAAAATGAGATCACCTCGACTACAAGTACACAAATGTATTTACATTAATGAATGAAAAGCACCAGGTCAAAAAGAAACAATAGTTTTCACTCTCCTTGAATCCAATTCAAACATCATTTAACAAAACGTAGATTTCGTAAGTGATAAGCTGCCTATTTAACGCTATTATTGCACAAGTGCAACGAAGCATTAGTTTTATGCAATACATTGTCTAGCAAATTACTATATTATTGTCAATATAAATACCGACTTCTTTTGGGTCGCGGTCGTTCTTTTCTCAAGTTTATCTCTAACATACTTAAACTAATTTATTTCAATTTTGTAATTGGAGTTTTTATATGCAAACATTCATTTTACTCAATTAGCTGAACATACAACGTTAATAATTGTTAAGTTCATTATTATTACATTGAAGTCGGACAGATACAGTATGAGTTCTAGAGATCTGCGCAAAACGTGGGAGGAAGCACTCAGTTATGATCAGTAGGCGTGGCCCAGCCAGAGTTTCAGCTAAATTTGACCATCTATACTCTAAAATATGTTAAACAGTGAGTATCCAAGGAATAAAAGTTTTTTCATATTTTCTTTAATATAAACTGAAAAATATAGATCCTTTATCAATTTTTTCGACTACCTTAGCGAAAAACCAATCATATGAACACCAAATATTGTTTTGCACCCAACGCCACGATTTTTTAAGTTTTTCACCATCTGTCACTTGAGAAGTTTGACGTTTCACGTACATTTTTTAATTAAACGTCAGTATCAGAAGGCAGCTGATAGTTAATAGTCCAGTAAATAAAGACCGAGAAACCCCCCAACCTGTTCATCTCATTATTGTCGGACTTTTTTTTTGCAACTTGTAGGTATTCACGGGTAGATTACTCTCTGAAAATATGTCCGCTGCGAAATTTGCGGAAGGGGCTGAAAAATGGCCTATAATCCCAAAAATTGAGTTTTCCGCCGATATCTCCGGAAATATGACACTTAGAGAAGTGGGGTTTTGCTAGGAATGAAGAGCAGTTTATTATATACAAAAATGATCCTTATCATTTTTGCCAAAAGTTTAACCGTTTTCGAGATAAACGGGCCCAAGCGTACCTTGGATTTCGAGATGTTGCGCGGCGTCTCCGGGAGCACACTCCGTGAATGTAGGCATGGGAGGGCGGGCAAATTGGCCCATAACTTGAGTAAAAATGAATCTTTTTTCATGATTCAAAGTGCATATGAAAGGAGAGACCTGTACCTATAACATCGTGTAACTTTTTCGTTTTTTTTAGTTTCCAGGAATATTGAAAAAACTGGCCAAACTTTATTTTTCCTGAATATTTGACCGCCCTTATCAATCCGTTCATATTTTTTAAATTAAGCGTACTTTTACCGAAACCTTTTGGATAATGGAACTTTGATAGGTGGTGAATGTATTCCGAAAGAATGAATAACTAATTTTTGTGTAATGTTATAAACAACATGTTTTTCTTGGGGCGTTTTTTTTTATTTCCGGAGTTTTCTGAAAATTCTCGGGTCTACCGCAAATTGATAAACAATGATTGGCAATATCGGTCTTTAATGCACACCATTGGAAAGCTGAAAATGTTCTCTTTTCGATGGTTTTTAAAATTTTTGGCCAAGTTTTTTAGTTTTCCGGATAATTTTTGCCTGCCTTTTTTTGCAAGAAATATTAATCCAGGGACAAAAATGATGGGGACCATTTTTGTAGGTAATGAACTGTACTTCATTTCTAGCAAAACCCCGCTTCTCTAAGTAGCATATTTCGGGAGATATCGGCCAAAAACTGAATTTTCGGGATCATGGGCCATTTTCCAGCCCCTTCCGCAAATCCCGCGGAGGACATATTTTCAGAGAGTAATCTACACATGAATACCTACAAGCTGCAAAAAAAAAGTCCGACAATAATGAGGTTGGTGCCTTTATTTACTGGACTATAAGGGTAAAAAATTCATGTGAAACGTCAAAGTAATCGAGTAAAAAACTTCAAAAATCGGGGCGTTAAGAAGTTCGCCCTATTTTTGGTGTTAATACGATTGGTTTTCCGCTAAAGTACGCGGAAATATACTATAGTATGTGTTTTAAAAGAAAGATTCAAAAAATTTTCAACGCAAAATTAATTCTGGAGGTGTATTTCTAACGTTTACCTCGGGATTATTAAGCGATTCGTTTATAATAGTTAAAAATGAAAATTATGCAGCTGTCTAATAGTCATACAAAGTTTTGTGAATGCCAACATGACTTGCTGTAAATAAATTCTTTTGGTTACTTTTGATGCAGCTAATATGGATGAAGGCAAAAATATAAATAAGCTCGAGCTTTTAAATGGTAGGAAATAAACTTTGATAAATTAGTTAATAGTTATTACAATTCTATAGAACATAACATATCGTTGTTGTTATGTAATACAATGCCCATAGTCATCAATCATTCGAAATTTCGTTAGCAGGACCGGAGGGTACGAAATTAATCACTTAAGGAGTTTTTGAATAACTTGCTTCGAGTGTGATTTCGAAGTTATAAGGTTGAAATCAGTTTTATTAGGTCTAGAAGGAAAAAACCACCAGGAGGAGATAGTGGAAAGAACAAAATTTTCAAAGGTTCAATTCAATAATAGGGGAGAAAATAATTTAAGGAGGAATAAGGGATAACCACCCCAAAAATGATGCCAATTTGTGGTGGTAAAATCGGTCTCAAGCGGAAAAAAAAGAACGTGATGAAGACAAAATTTGTAAGAACAAAGTGAACTGAATTTTTACCCCAAACGACAAGAGGTTTTGGGAAAAATTCTTGGTTCGACCCTGTTGTGAGTAGCAATGCTGAAGGTGTGTACGCTAAAAGATAATATTATAGTAAAGAACGTTTCACAATATTTCGTTGACGCGTCATCCACCCTTAAGGATTGCAACAATATAGGGGACTGTGTGGCACATATTTTTAACGATAGAATCACAAACGTATTCTTTTTCGATATTGAACGCCGCTGAAACTTGTAAGAGATCAGGTTTTTTTTGTACTATTCTTCAAAACACATATCATTTATAGGAGTATACGATATATGTTGCTCTTTGGATGATATCATTTTGCATTTGGTCAACACATTTGGTTTTATTAGCATCACTTCCTTTTTTTTACATTGTATTTTCGGGGTTTTGGTCCACTTACATGTTTCTTTAGCTACATCGGTTATACTATAACATGATTCAAACATATTTTTCACAATTCGCTTCGCATTCGGCGACAAACGCATTTTTTTGACCAAAACGAAATATCTTGGAACAAAGTATACCCGATCTATGCGACAGTTGGATGAAAAATAGAATTGTCTAAAGGGGGCGTGTTTTTTTAAATGTTGGTTGAAAAGAAACAATGAAATTGATGGAAGGAAAAATGTAATATTCGTACATTGTTTGACTGAATTCGAGAATCATTTCACATCAATTTTTAGTTACTGTATGGCTAGACTGAGTCGATTTATTTACTTCATTACAGTTTCCTGTATCAACTGTCATATTTAAGTAAAGCGTGTTAAGAATAGACGTCAAAATAATACTGTAAAATTATTAAAACGCTTTACAAATTTGAAAATTACTTTCCAAAGGATAGACCATTCACCAGGAAGCAACATCTACTTCTCGGGCAATATGCCCCGCCAGACAATTAATTATACTTCCAAGATAAACGGGGTTGGTATATTTGAAAATATAGAACCAACCATTCTGGTTTATAATTGGAAGGAACAATAGACTGGTTTCGATTTACGATTTACTTGAATATCCAGCTAATGATTTTGCTATTTTTCTAGTCACAACTATTTCTTTATTTACCATCTTGCATGTTTAGTTAAAAAACCTAAAACCCATTAAAATCGAAGTAAATTGAACTTAAATAGCCTCATTGTTGAGCATCTTAACCAAAATTAACAACACAAGAGACAAACTCTGGTTGAATTAACCAGATGGTTATTCTTAAACATCATTTGCAAATGGGAAAATATCGATTCGTCCATCAAAACGCCACTCGAACTTGTCCAGCACATGGTGCATTCCATTTCATCGCTTATTGTAAAGTATCTTTAATGATTCTCGTCAAATTATCAATTTACCGTGAGTTATTGAGGTACTGAACATTTTTAAATTCAAAGTTGATGCTTAACACTAGCGATATTGTTGAACATCTCTTAGATGTATATCAGACTTTCTTGATTTTGATGAAAAAAATCAGCTTAATACCTGGGTGGTATTCAGAGAGTTTTTTTTGTGAGTAGATTGAAGTTTTCAACGTCGAATAACAACTGTTTGTTGGGAGTATTTAGTGAAGAAACTTACTATAGCGCCGCTGTAGTGTACGGTTTTATACTGTAATCGCGTAACTTTAGTTATTCTTTTGTTTCAAGAGGAAGACCCAGGTGGAAATGCATTGACCAGATTGAAGAAATTGGAAAGAACAAAGGAAAAACATTAGGAGAGATGAAGGCATCAGCAAGGGACAGAAAATAATGGAAAAATGGGTATAGGAAGAACTCCAATCCGACGCCTGAGAAGGCTTCTAAGAACGAACAAACATTTTCATGAAGTAACTAAAAATCGCCGCCACTGTACCGATTCTTAACAAATTTCCGGCGTTTTAATCTGAATTGTTTCTTATTTGTTGAACACCCACAACAGCCCGTAAGGAAAACGTTATGAAATCTTCTTCTATTTATCAGTGGGTGTCCCAAACAGACAAAAAAGGAGTGTTAATCATCGGTAATAATGAAATAACAGACCAAACGTCATTTTGTAGGTGGTGAATCTTTAATGAAAGGTATACAAGGGTCGAACATAGGCGAAATGTAGATGTGTCTATTTGTTAATATAATGCAATTTGTAATATGGGTATACAAAAAAAAAATTACGTAATTGAATATAGTCCACACGTTCTTGTTTGTAGGTTATTTCATAATAAAAATCATCATAACCTATTAGAGATACAAATTATTGTGATCTGACAATTGGAATTAGAAAAGCTCTGTGTAGCCAAGAGTGATACTTATGAGTCTAATCTGATGCAAACAATTCCACAAGCAACTGGCCTGGCTAGACATAGCAAAGTAGACTCCGTTTCCCATAAGTTTGCCAACTGTCTTGCGCAGAAATAAAAATCGGTCTTTTTTATCCATGCTGCCTTGTAACAACCGTTTCATACCATTGATGTTACAAATGATGTTAATTGAAAGTATAAATATTTGTAGTCGAGTGTCAATTTTACAATATGGCGCTGGTTTTTACAACAAATTCGCGCATAACTTCACGTGGGTTCTTCTTATGGGAAATGGAGTCATAAAACAATTCTCGGAAATGAGCTTGCAAAGGAAAGAACTTGTACTCCTTTTGTAACATTTTGTGTTGTCTAAAAAGGTTATACGACTTTCTGCTCACTACGCTAAATAGCTCTTGGAGCTTCAGTAGCCTTATCTCAGAGTAATTTCAGGAATTCTCACTGGAATTCCCCCCCAACGCCTTAAACAGCGGGAATAAAATATAGATGTGGGGTATACACAAAAGATCTTATACGACACGATACCACTGATTACAAGAATTATTTTTTCAGAACTAAGGAGACAGACATATTTTGAAACCTTAGCCCTATCTCGCGATACAGTTCCACTCACCACAAACCTAACCTAGTGACATAAAAAATAATATTAAATTTCCCGGTTATTAGAATGTCTCGATAATGAAATAATTGCTATTATATAAAGTTTCACAATTCTATATATATATATATAAATATTCTTGATTTTACTAATGAAATAATAATCGTAAATTAGGCAACTTATAATTACAATTTAACGATTCCAAGATTTGTAAGCTCTTATTTATTTAATCAAAACAAACGAATCATTAAAAATTTTAATTATTTATATAGCTTAGTTTAATTATAGCTTTATATTCTTTAATTACTGGCAATAGAAGGGGCGTTTCTAATGGTCATTAATAAAGTGTTAAATATTTTAATGTAAATAATTTCGATACAAAACTTTCATTCTATTTGATACGAGGAAGAACAGCACCCGGGTTCTTCATCCAATAGAATTCAACCGCTAGCTTTGTGCAGTAGATGTCTATTATTCCAGTCGACAGTAGTGAAAAGTCCCACACTAAACATGGCTAGCAAGTCTTCATTTTCCGTTTGGAAAACACTTCGGTATTTTTTAATATTGATATTTTTAAAACAATATGTTTATAACGGTACGGTGTATCGATACTTTACACAGTATCGCCCATCTCTATATGTCACATTTGAGTACTCCTGAAATTTATTAATTTTGACGTTAGAATTGTCAATAATACCAAATTAATAATTTGAAATTATTACTTTCAGTTCTACGCTCTCCTTATTTAATAAAGAAATCAAGGGTCGTGGACAAAATATAGTATTCTACTCGCAATTCATGGCAATTATTCACTCGGGTGACTTGCGCCACTCGCCTACGGCTCGGGACGCAAACGTCACCCTGCGTGAATAATGGCTATCATAAATTGCTCGTTTAATAATATACTATTCCAAACGAAAGGAGTTAAAATTGTGAACATATAAACTACTTAAATCCACACAGGACTAGTAGCACCATCTAGCGACACTAAAATATTTTGTGGCATCTTAAGATGGCTTAGGCTACCCCCAAACATCAAATGATGCTCGTAGTCGCATAGTACATCTACTAATATAGATTTTTATCTTTGAATTCATTTCGTATTCTAGTTCTGTTGATTTTAAACATTCTTTTGTATACAAGAATTTTTTGTATAAATTACGGTAAATTTCGATAGTTTTTCCGTTTGGTAAACACTATCCGTCTCGTAAAAACTACTTATTTCTCTTTGTCATCCCATTCTATATCCACTTGTTTTATTTTTTCTCCGTAGCACGAGCACAGCATAGATGTGTGGTCAAGTATTGAGCTTCAACGATTATTTGCTTCAACAAGAATGCATTATAAATATTTATCAAAATATAAATTGTTCGTAATTTCTTGTAGGAACAATAATTTTTAAAACGACCATACGCGAGATGACCAATGAATTTTTAATGTGCACTCGTAAAATAACGACTTAACAATGCTGACCAATGAATTTTTTAAGCGCTCGAACAGTGATGGATTAAGAAAAACATAAAAACTATCAACTATGATTCAAGGTTAACATTGAAGTTAAAAATAACCCTAAAGTGGCTGTACTGCGAGATGCGCATGTGTGGCGAAATTCGTAGATCATACATAGTTGGTAACAGTTGTCGACTGTCTCATCAATTGTTTATTTTTGTTGGAACCACAGAACTAACGAAATGTTCGCGAGAGATAAATAATGTTACATGTTAAGGGACTCCTCGTAGATTTGTGACAAAGTATGCCCAGAGTGCTATCAGTCTTATCAAATTTGAAAAGAAAATATTTGTGAATCTGTACCGCAGCCAGTGATACAGGATATTTAACTATATAATCTTGATTAAATTGATAAAAGTTTTCATCTGATTTGATCGAAAACTGATATTTGAAGCTTAAATGAAGGAAAAACACCATTATGTACCTAATGATTTGTAATCTCTTACAAAAAAAAAAAAAATGAAAGTTGTGGGTATTTAAAAAATGAGGTAATTTTAGTTCAGTTTTTATTGAATATGCGAATCATATGGTAAATACCAGTTTCACTATTCTGAATGGTATAAAATACAGAGTTTATTGATTTTTAATTCGTATTTATTAAAATCCAGACACATATTAGTCGTAGTAACATTAAGAACTTTACACGGATACAAATCAGACGAGCACGGTTATAAGTAAAAGTAAAATTTGTTGAAATTATTAACGTGTACATATTATTTATGTTCTCACGTTTCACACCGAACCATGCCCTCGGGGTCTTCACTGATGAATAAACAACATCGTTCCGATGGGTATTCACTTCACTCTCATATCTATATATATATATATATATGTATATACTACGGTCTAATTTAAATTAAATTTTTTATGCCTTCGAGACGGTAAGGCGGCTCTAATTACTAGGTCGATATAAATCTGTAACTGCTAATGTTAATTGAAATGAAGATTAATACAAATCTTGAAAAGGTTTCATAGAATATTTTCCGGTAGTTACATTTAATTATAGTATATAGACCTAGTGGAAAATTTGGATTCATTGACTTTTTCTCAGTCCACGGTGTATCTTTGTGAAAAATTGGCTTATTTTTGAGTGAAATTTGAAGAAGTCTACCTTTGAGATCGAAAAATGCTGCTATTTCCATCAAGGTCTAATAATTATGTACGCCCATTAAAAAAATGGGTCCCCAAACAGCAGCTGTATCATACCTACAGTAATGGCAGAGTTATACAGTGAATTTTAGGAGACTACATCAACTGATGCCAATTTATCAAATTAGAAAAAAGTTGACAATGCAAAAAATGATACTGGAAAAAAGTGGTTAACCATTCAAGACATTTTAGTGCAAAAAACCCAAAAACTTAATTTAGATAACATAGATATACTGAAACAAAGAAGTGGAGGGCAACGAGACGGCCGACACATTGGCAAAAAAAGGGATCAGAGTATTTATTTATCGGACCTGAACCATTTTTTGGCATTGCGGAAAGCACTGCGAGATCCGCCATAGCTACCTGGACGGAGAATAAAACCTTGACGTACTGGGCAGGCATACCAAGGCTCTCTCACTCGAAGACGTTCATATACAACCCTTCGAGTACAAAAAATAAGCAGATCCGGGAATGGAACAAAAAAAATATATAAAGTACTGTAGAACGTAAAAAGTATCCAATAACTTTGAATTGGGCAAGAAAGGTTGTGTTTAACTTGAAAAATAAATGTACTAGTGATACCTGCTTTAATGTTAGATACTTAAAGATTTATTTGAGTTGTTGGTTATCCTCTATTGAACATAGCTAACACTATGATACGTAAGGATGTTATACCAGATGATCTGAAGACTAACGTTATAGTCAGATACAGCAGTTCTTTGAGAAAAATTGTCTACTCTACAAGGAAGAGTCTGGATTTCGAAATCATCATTCGAGACGTTTGAAACTATAAATCGGAAGCAACTTATTGAAAAATTCAGATATTATGGCATAACATCATCGGCATCGGTGGTAACCCTTGTTCGTCCTAGGTATTTCTCTTAAGTTTCCAGTTGCTGGATAGACACTTTCAGTGACTTGGAGAACGTTCGCAGCTTATCTCTGCAGAATCATACCAATAGCCCTACTAGCTTCATCCACACTAAGTTTACGTCTAGGCACTATTAGTGAACTGAGAGGGAGCCAATGTAAACAATATTACTTGAAAAAATGGAAAAGTTTCTCTCTTTTATATGCTTTTGTACCTAATAACCACCTTTTATTAGTAAAAGAACGTTATAAAAATAATACCCATGTTTCTTGAAACATTATTTTAGACAGTATAATAATTATCTACATCTTGTCGTGAGAAAAACACCAAAACTAAATTGAACTTAATGTCCACTCAATATTTCGAGGTCGGTGTAATGAAGCTACATCGATCACGACATAGTAACGTTTCTACCTACCATATAATGAGTAGATGGCACGCTGACCATCCGGAGAAGTAATCGCGGGTCCGATCAAAAGACTGAGGTGTTGAATTGAGGCTTCACGATCTGTTGAAAAGGTGGCACCGTCGGCACTGCATTTTCTGTTTACCGGCCCGCTAAAGATCCGCCGCCGTGGACCCGCGTCCAGCCCATCAATCATAGCACACCTGATATTCAGATCTAGATTTCTTTGTTCTTCGCCGACGGTAGGTACACTGGCCGTCTTCAATATTCGGTATACGATCGCGTTCAATACAAAGAAATTTCAATTTTTTAAACCTTGGTAATTATCTTATCTATAATATATTGTTTAATTTTTGCAATAATAAACAACAGTAAATTTATTGAAGGATGTATTTATTCAACCCTCGCCTTGCAGAGTATTACTCTTTTTCTCTAACAGGACAGGACTATTCGATTAGTTGACTATAGAGTTTAGCACAAAATTATTACTTTGCTCAAATTTGAGATATGAACGACAACAACAGACGCTTTACAACTATTTCACTGTTTATGATATCCTGTTAAAGAAAAAGAGTGATTTATACTTGTTTACATGGTCGCTTATGGACCATGTAACCAAAGAATATTCCTCGTACTTGGAAGCAGAGCGTCCTGTAACAGCGAATCTCAACTGGTACACTGATGGCTCTAAAACAGACTTTGTAGTAGGAGCCTAGGGAAACATGCCACTGTCTTTCAGGCAGAGGTAATGTGAAATGCTGTGCAGAAGAGTTTATAAGACAGGAGGTGGATAACCAAAGAATATTCGGAGAAGAAAACCCTAGGGCAGAGAGCTAGAGCTAGATATCAAGCTCTAAAAATAGGGAGGTACACAATAGATCTGCAAAGGTCGCAGTGGGATAGGACCAAGAGCCACTCCGTTTCTAATCTGATCTAATTCCTCGTACTGTATACGCATTATTGAGGTATTTATCAGCAACAAACAAAAATTCATTCACTTAAGTACAATACCCTATTTTAAATTCCCAAATATAAAAATGCACACCACTGTCTTACGTTTCTCAACTATGCTACTCTGAATAAATTCTTGCACTGTCAATTACCGAAAAAAAATTGATTTATTGCTAACGAATTAAACAATTTGTCATTGATATGTTATAATTAGTTATCAAGTAATAAACAATCTCAGACAGATTTTTTAATGGTAGCATTGAAAGAAGGATTTAAATTCTTTGCATCCTTGAATGGAACATCTTTTAGTTAATATTTGATTAGGATGTTGTTTATAATTCACGGCAAAAACATAAATAATGTTTGCCAAAGCAAGGTTCTTTATGGAACGCTAAGTATGTTCGATAATTATGATATTAGCTTCTCAATATCAACATGTTCGAGAGAAAAAAAGAAACTCCGCTATTTCTAGTCCAGCAACAATATTGAAATATCATCTTGGACGGGTAAAAACTGATTTAAACCATGACTCAATTCCTTCAGTCTCTGAAGAAGATAATTTCTTTATCGAAACGCGTTTAAGATAGAGTAAAGTGTTAGTGTTGGTGTAGTGTTAGTAAAAACAGTGTCAAGTATCACCAACGTTTCCAGAATTCTCAACGTAATCGTGACTCGATTGGTCAGTTTCCAATGAGGGACTTTGGTCCAAGTTATAGTTTGTGTCAAATATCGATATTTGCAAAGGTCATCTATGATTGGCTGAAAGTTGTGTTGGAACATCTGATTCCATGTCAATTGCGACATAGGTATCTCTAATCCAAAGACGGTATTTATTGACGTAAAGTCAGGAACACCAACAAAAATTTCGACCAATTGGACATCATCTTTGAAAATATCGATATTTGGAAGCAATTACCCATTTTAAAGAGCTGAGGCTCAGTATACAAACAGATTGCGTAAATTACATCGGAACCCTCGCCTCGGATTACACAAGTACGACAAGGATATATGAAAGAGAGAGAAAGAATAATTGTGACTGGTCATCACTTTGTTTCATCTTAGGGGTGTATACTTATTTCCCGAGACTGACCGAATGGTCCTTTACAGAGAGAATTCACTAGTTGGTGGTATAACCGAACGGTGGTATTCAGTATGCTCCCAACATGGAAGGAGTGAGGGTGTTAAAGAAATAAAAAAATACAATCGTTATTACGTAACCTGTACATCTTAAAATTCATTTTTTTCAACATGATTATTTCAGACCAAGTTGGCAATTTCTAACGACAATAGGATATTATTTTAGCCATTGTAACTTGAAAATAAAACAGAATTTCTTGAGAGAACCATAATTAATATACTAAAAATCCCTTCCATTAATAAATTAAATTGAAAAAATAAAATAACTAGGTAGGTACCTACACCTATTCTAAACATAAAATATAAACTTCCTGAAAAAATAAAAATCCATTCTAAAGGTAAACATAATTTTAATGAATTAAGTGCTCAAATAAACCACCTTCCTGTGCCAGACAATAACCAAATCTGTGATAAAGATTTGATCTCATATCTCATAAGATTATTTGGCGTAATGCTGGAACAAACGTGCTGTATTTTCACCCTCGAAAATAGTCAACGATAACGAGACAAAAATATCATTTGTACAAATTAATCTGCGCGTCTGGCAACATCGGTTAAAATAGGGGGGCAATGAGCATTCGGCCAGTCTCGGGAAATAAGTATACACCCCTAAGGTGAAACAAAGTACACGCCTTAATGACCGCGCATAATAGGGAACTTGCCCATTTTTTTTTTATTCTACTAAAATGTGTGTTTATATATGAAAACACATTATACCAAATATCAGTCCTTAAATCGCAATACTTATTTCACAATAAATAATTAAAGTTGGAATCGCCACCGGGTGTATTCAAACGAAGAAAAATGCGCGACAGCGGCTGTGACGTCACACCGCACCTCGCGCATCAGTAACCGCAGAAACAGCCATTTGAAGCATTATTGATTTTTTATCGAATTCGAATCGTTAGCGTCAGTTTCTCCGTCTTTAAGTGTTGTTTGAATTGTCGGTTCACAATCGCCTGACTCGAAAAGTGCGGTCTGACGTCACAACCAATGGCAGCGCGTTTTAAGAGCAGTTCAAATTATTCAAATTTTAACCCTTTATTTATCAGGTAATTTAATCGTTATTGGAATTTTTCTTTTTCTACGAAGTTCCTTATGATAATATCTTACGATTTTAATTGTTTTTAAATGATTTTATTTTTTTGGCAAGTTCCCTATTATTCTTTCTCTCTCTTTCAGCTGTTTTTCTGTCGTACTTGTGTAATCCGAGGGTTCCGATGTAATTTACGCAATCTGTATATTCACAAACATCACAAATTTGTTTTGAAATTTCCCTTTCCCAATGATGGAAAATTCCAAAAATTTTGGGTTGGCAACTTGGACCGAAGTCCCCTACTGTTCGTTAAACAACACATGGAACAATGACATTTGACATAGAACGTGAGACACAACGATATGTTGGATTAAAAATGGCGTTCACTAGATAAGTGAAGTGGAAAAAATTAATACAGAAACCTTTTATGCGTTTGTTCATTACAGTAGTGATTTATTATTTGTATTATGTTTAGAGTACCCTTATATATCCTCTTTAAAAAGGTCCATAGCAATATTTTTATTGAGGAAGTTGTTTGTTGGCAATTGCAGAATTATTATTACCCATTGTCTTAAAATGTTAATGAAACTCAACCGGTTAAACTGCAATCAAATGAATTTTCCTAGAACATATTTCAAGTTGAAGTTTTGAATAAATTAGCGAGTCTTAGAACACGAGTACTATAATTTTTTATGTAATTACTTACTAATTTTGAAGTTTTCGATGTTCAAAAATGCTGTTCTTACCTGAAATAGAAATAAAAATGATTTAGTAAAGCAGAGACAAGTAGAGAGCTTCCTGTTTTGAAAAGAAGAAACAAAATTAATGTTTATTTCCATAAATCACACATTGCCATCACATTATCACCGAGTGATGTGGTTGAGTGTTAATTATATTCTTCGAGAAGGAACCTGTTGCTGAAAAGTATGAAGTTTTATTGAAATGGGGATTAAATTAAGCTCCTCAAGACGATGCATTCATTTGGTAATTGACTTCACGGTTTAAAAGACTGACATTTAACAGAGATGGATTTCATTTTTATATTTTTCGTTTTAAAAACATTTTTTCCCTATTTTACTAAAGCAATACGCAGTCTGGTGGCTCTGAAGTAAACTAGTTTCTGCCACATTGTTTTCCAACCACACTTTAGTATATAGTTCGTAACTTATAAATACCACCCCACGTGATCAAAGTGCCAAACAAGAGACGTTCGTTTGTATTATGTCATTCTTTTGCTGCTGTCACTCAGTATGTTTTACAGCCTTAATCCTAATAAATATTGAAATTTATAGGTCGCATGTTATCAAAAAATATGAATATATGCTTAAAGAAAGGGTTCGTAATTGATTTCATATGTAATACAACTCGTGGGTTACTTAATTATTCAACTCAAACTAACATCAGTCGTACTAAAAACTTTATATGTTGGCAAAAATGCGCGCTGTTGCCGCGATTAAAATGGTTTATCTGGTACAGTTGACGTCTTGACATTTTTAAGGTTATGTTGTGCCAGTAGGTTTGAAAATAATAATTTCTTACTTAGTGCTGTACTTTTAACATACAAATAAAAGTTTTATACAGAAATAAGTTCAAGTTTGTTTATTTGCAGTAACTATCAAAAACTAAACCTAACCTATAGCCAAATAAAAAGAAGAATATTTGATAACTTCATTTGACATTTACTAGATTCTCATACTATGGCAACATAGTCCAGTTATGACAGAAGTCACATGGGTTGATATTTATAAGTTACAAACTATATAATACCTATTATATGGTATGCATTGAGGACCTGTTCACCTTCTCGAACACACCAAGAACTATCGGTACCTTCAATATAACTCATAAATTCCAATAAACTTAATTTTACTTTCATCACTAGGTTTGTTTTAACACTGTAACTATTAACACCTCAACACTAATCCTTACACCAATAAATATTATATCTGAATGATCTTTAATAAAAGGTAAAAGTCACAGTTTCAACAACGTTTAAAGGGCCTAAATCACGCTTCAAATAATCTAAAAAAGTCTATGTGGTAGAAAGTCATTCATCTGTAATCCGACGCACAGTGGCGCTCCGCGCCACTGTGCCACCCAAATTACTCTACGACTCACAGGATTGATCCATTTTAGACGTGCGTCACCTTAAAATGTTCGTCTTGAGTTTGCCTATCGACCCTTGTTCCGGGATTTTTGATTTCGAATTTTATTTTTCTGTAATTTGTGTCCAAAAATTTACTTTCATGGAAAAATCGCGATTTTGGGTGAAAAAGTCATCCTAGCGAACGCAACATTGAGTTTTTACAAAACTTTTTTGAAGGAAATTCTTCCTCTTGACAACCCCTGTCGGAAATGACGACCTTTATGAGAAACTTGTATTGAACGAAAAGTATTCAGTATCACCTAAAGAATGTGTCCGAATTTTTACAGAATTTTTGGAAATTTTCCGAGATTCTGGAATTTGGCGATTTCCTGGCCAAATTAAATGGCCAAAAATATCCTCAAACATTCTGAGAAAATTTGTACAAATTGCTGGATTGATTACAAACCCTTTTTATTGAAACAAATTTATATTTTTGTTCCAATAGATTTTTGAGGAACAATTTCCTTTCGCATCAATAGTTTTGGATCACTATGGTCGTTTTTAGGCATGATGGCCAATTTCTCTCGCAATTTGACGTACACAGGGTTGTAGGGGTTGTCAAGAGGAAGAGTTTCCTTCAAAAAAGTTTTGTAAAAACTCAATGTTGCGTTCGCTAGGATGACTTTTTCACCCAAAATCGCGATTTTTCCATGAAAGTAAATTTTTGGACACAAATTACAGAAAAATAAAATTCGAAATAAAAAATCGCGGAGCAAGGGTCGATAGGCAAACTCAAGACGAACATTTTAAGGTGACGCACGTCTAAAACGGATCAATCCTGTGAGTCAAAGAGTAATTTGGGTAGCACTACAATCTTAATTTAAAATCCCAATTGGGTAAAAATAGCCGATAATAAACGTAAAGATGGCTTTGAAAACAAAACCTTTTCCTGTCCTTGATTATATACATTTACAAATATATTCGTAACTGAGTTCGATACTGTTTTATTGCTTTCAATTACAAAACATCGACGAGTGAAGAGCTTCGCGAATCTGTTTCAATATAAAAAACACTCAATTAATTAAAATAAGTATAAAACCGGCGAGAAAACAGTCAATATGCATAATTAAACACTAATTATTGGTTTTTGATGCCGAGATATAAATTGACATTTCGAAATGTCAGGAATACAGAAGAAAACACGAAATATAATCACGATTGGTCGTATTTTTATATGAAGTGCGCAATAATTATGCCGAATGGAACATCATAACATTTAAATATACGTAATCTGTTTAATGTTATCAAGATTTAATGTTGTGAGAAAAAGGAAAAAGACCAATGGATTTTATAATATAGCCGAGGATTACAATAGTTATATATATATAGCATTACTCCCCTTATTCAATATAATCTTTATAAATAACCAATTAAAACGTTAATAAATCTTATTACAGTTTCCTGTAATATTGTCGTATTTAATATAGTGAATGTATCAATAGGTGTCGAAAGAATAATTATAAATATTCAACACTCTATGAATTTTTGAAAAATGATATTTTTTAAAAACAGTGGCCGTTCAACTAAGGAGCAACAACTACTTCCCGTGCAATATGCACCGCCGGATATTGAATTACACCCCAAAGTCAAACGGGGTTGGTATATCTACAAGATATTTTAAAACCAACCTTTCTGGTTTGCGATTAGAAGGGACAACACAACTTGTAGACCGGTTTCGGCGTATTTGCGCCTCATCAGCTAAGTCCTTCGCTTCTTTCCAGCTTCTTCCTCTTTTATCCAGTAATCCAGCTATTACCTTATCCCAAGTTTTTCTTGGTCTGCGCGTTTTTTGATAGAATATGATCTACATTAGATCAGTGAACATTATGCTTATACAAGCTATCAATTGCATATCTTAATTTCAAATCTATTCCCCTTTTTTCCAAGCTTTCCCATATTTTTTCCCTTGGTACTTTGTTGTAAAATACTATAGATAGAAATATTATATTTTGTCTCAAACCAACCCTACAGCAGATCCACTTCGGATACAACTGACCTCGGTCTCTCGCTTAAAACTCGAGCCATCAATCTCAGCCAACAAATTGCACATATTGTCCCTTACTCTTAAATAACCAGTATAAATTAGTTCATACGTGAATGCTAATAAATTAACTTGATGTATGCTTACGTTGCCTGTCCAATGAGAGATTTTATAGTTCTGAATACATAGTTGCAAAACAATTGTATACAACAAAAGTTTAACCATATAATTTAGTTTTCTTGCAAATGGTCAGTAAAACATTTCTAACGGTTCGGTAATTTTGGGAAATTTTACATGAAAGCAAGTACCGAGTACAAAGATGTTCCTTACTTCCGTTTGGTTTACTATTTTATAAACATATTTTTGTAAGCTCTCACCTTAATACCAAGTATCCCAAAATAAAAATCATTGTCAGCAAAACGTTTATATAAAAACCAACAATTAAAATCTCCATAAAAACTAGTCTGTCTACAAATAAATAAATATTGTTTCAAAACTGAATTTAATAATTATTCTTAAATATTTTTGAAACATTTTGACATCTAATTATCCATTCTAAACAACCAATCAACTTACATAACCTCACAATCGGATTTGTAATAAAGCAATTGTTAAATACGTGTCAAATGCTATGTCGATTGGTATGTTAACTTTTGTGATTGTAACATACTGATTATTATACAGAGTGACACCATTTTATTTAAAAAATTCCGTATATTCGGATCCAATTAAAAATTAGTATTTATTGTTCTGATTGCTTTGAGTTTTCCTTGTTCAGGAAAAGCTTAGTTTGGATATAACTGAAGAAAATTATGTTCCTGGCTATGGTGATGTATATGAATAATTGCATCCTTAAATTTGTGGGTACCGCATTTAATTATGGAACAAATATAGGTGGGTCTCCCCGTATAAAAATTATGGAAAGGTTTTGTGTCCGATGAAGAAGAGCTTCAAGGTCGTAATGGCCACGCACGAAGAGAATGAATGCACATTTGATAATTATACCCTGCATTTTATATTCCCACACGAAATTAAGTTGCCAAAGAGTAAAGATGTTGAACTTTTATATATATAAATATATAGTTTTTTTTTTAAATTGAAAATAAGATTAAAATAACCGATTGAACTAAAATATATTATTTAACTGAAAAATAGAAAAAGTAATCATGCAAAGCAGATAGAAATTGGAGACAAAATTATACCGGAAAAGACGTATTTGGCGTAGCTACAAAGTTTGAAGAATTGACAGTATCTAGAACAGAAAAGTGAAGTTCCAATTGTTTCATTATTATTATAACAAATAAGTTAGAATAAATAATGATAATAGAGCAAGTATTTGAAGACCGGAGGAGCATAGAAATTCATAGTGATATAGTTTAGAGTTGAACCATTATAAAACCGAAATTTTTATGTTATGATGAAGTTTAATAATATATTCATTGTAAAAGTGGAATAATGAGTAATTTATAAATTTGGAAGTATTTGAAGTAAATTAACTATTAAAATTAAATAAAAAAAATTCATATACGATTACACAAATATTAATAAAACAAATTTAAAATAGTAGGTACTATCAAGAGATCATTTGTAAAAATTAATTTAATATAATGACAATTTGTTATTTTTTTTAAATATATCTTTTATTATTTAATACTTTAAAACCAAGAAAAGTCGAGTTGGCTCACTAGTTTGTTTATAAAAAGTATAAAGGTCTTGGCTTTCCTGAAACCCTAAACTATCTCATTCCAGTAGGCACTTGCTATTTGGTCTATCTGGTACGAGATTGCCAAATTTAAATGAGTTCTCAGTTGAAACTCGGAACCTACGGACTGGGACCACTACTTCCTGACATCAAACATCCTTATTGATTGCTCTCATTTAGTTTAGGAGTAATCTAGTATTCCAAATCACTTATGAATTTCAACTGTTGGAGCATAGTGTCGCTATTGCAGAATAGTTGACGTGTTAGTTAGTTCAGTTAGTTAGTTAGTTCAGTCTTTGGTAGGCACCGGCCAATAGGTCGCCAATTTTTCCACAGTAGGAAGAATCTACTTGAAAATACATTGTTTACTACTATGCTATTGTTTGTGAAACTTTATTGCTGAAAAAAAATTCCACTAACACGTCGTATATTTTTCTTGATAAATGATGAACTATACGATAACAATTTACAGCATATTTAAAATTTGACATGTTTATACAATTTATAGTATCTATAGGTACATAGTAGCAGTTCACTTTACTAAATACCAGTTATTATTGCATGATAAATCATTTTTTTTGTTCAAGTTTTTATGTTTGAATGTTTTAGTATGAGTTGACAAATATTTTCCATTAGTTTTATTACTGTCAATGCCGCTGCTTTGGAGAAAATGATGTACAAATAGACATCATCAATTATATTGCCCGGCCTTGTTTTGACTTGAATATATAGAACAATCGCACCAAGGCAGTGTCGTCCAACTATTACTATCTATCAATTCATTACATTTGCAAATTGTAAGTTAGGGACAAAATTGAAATTTCTAAATATGTTTGTCTACGCCACCTCTTGCGTCTATATCCTTCTCGTCTTTTTTCTTTTTCCTACGTATTTCTTTCACATTTCTACGTCTTTCTTTTTCATGCCTGCGTTCCTTTTTCTCTCCTTCCTTCTTCTTCATGATAAACATTATCAAGGCATCTACCAAAACATACAAAAGAGCAGCGACTAATAAACCTGCAAACTATAGACCCCAAGAGACGCCTCAAACTTAGTAAGGTGATCTGCAGAAAATAGGAACCCATAACTAGGGTTCAAGAATAGAGGATGAGGATTTTCATGCTTCTCATCTCCTTAGCGTATTTCCTTCTCCTCTTCTTCCTCCTTTTTGCATCTTTACTTCACTTCACTTCCTCTTTCACATTTTTTCGTCTTTCCTTGTCATCTTCTTTCTCTTTTCCGTTTTCACATTCTTTCATCTGCAAAAACCATGCACGTAGTTCATTCCACTCCCATATTAATTGTCTACTATTTACCCTCATTCTCTATCTATCTTTTACTGTTTCATGAAATACCTTTCAAATTGGTAGGTATATTTGGTTTCAAAATATTTCTCTGAAAGGATCTCTTAAAAATTTAACTTATATTATAACTGTTTATTAAACTTCTTGGAAACCTACTGGTAAGCAGTTATTTTTAATAAAAGTAACCCCTTCTATGGTAAACAAAATAAAATAGAATGCAGTTCCTAGTACGATTATATTTTTTAAGTATTCTATACTGTCAAAAACGTAGTCAAACTTTCCAGAAATAAATTTAAACTACCACTTCCTGGGTTATAAGCCCCTATAGGTATTTAAAAGAAATGATGACAATGACTCATACTCACTGAAATAATGATTTGTAATAATTATATGGGGTGTATAGTATACAGATATATTTTATATAAAATATAAATAAAACTAACAATCCGCCATCTTATCTCAAACACCGATTAGAAGCACGTGACGTAACGCTTTTGTAAATCAACTTGTTAATGCTGATCAGGTGAATTTTTAAACGGGAATATTCCATATATTACTAGTTAAAACATAATCTAGAACCCAAATCATGAGATACAGCTTTATTTTTTATGTATGCACGCCCCTGTTAGAGTACCATTAGAATAGAACACCGTACCGTGCATTACGCGTATTATAGAACGTACATTTTTTTTAACAACATTGACACTAATGAATTGTAAATAACCTCTAATCGATATTTGATGTTAAGCCATTAATGCGTTTCACACCACTACTATTACTGCTAAGGTTTAAGTTTATCCAATAAGGACCACTAAATAGAAATCAACAGTTATTCTAATATCAATAAAAACGAAGAATTGCTTTGGAAGAATTTTATTCATCTTTCATTTTGTGTCTGCAAAAAGGTAATTTAATATCGATTAATGCGTTTCATTTTTACCTACCGAACTTTACAGGATTTCCTTTATTAATAATTGAGGCGTTACATAATAAACCTCACTATGTATATTTTTATACAGCTTTCCACATTTAGTGGATGTGTGCTGTATGTTTGAGGTGACACATTTGCCTTTTCCAAAATCGTTTCCTTCCAGTCTAGTACCTCACAGTTAGATGAGATATGGGTCAACGATCTTGTTTTACATGCCACAAAATCTGCAGAAATCTATCTTATACAGCACCATTTGATGCAGGTGGCCTACCGGAGCGTGGCCCGTTAGGTAACCTGCAATAGTTCTTAGCAGATTCCTACAAATATTTAAATCCTGATTTGGATTGTTTCTTCGCGGTGGTTAAACCTATTTTTTTATTTATCTTGGTTATTGTTGCTGAACTATTCTCAGCTTGTTCATTTCCAGAAATATGACTTTAATGCTGTCATTTTGGCATTCATGTACCAGTCTGGATGTTACTCTGCTACTATCTAAAGCAGCAAGTGCTACATGCTTGTATTGATCAGAATGTGTAAAAAACAACCGGTTATACCTATCACCTTGTTGAATAGGTTATTATTATTTTTTTAAGTATATGCAACATTTTTAAATACGTTTAATCTGATATGGGTCAACCCCATAAGATTACCACTATTTTTGCTCGCGACTGTATCATTTTGCGCATAACTATAAATTTTAACAAATCTTACTTTATCCATGAAATCACAGTAATTTGTATTCAATGATAAGCAAAATAAGTGGTTTATCTGACATGTGTGTGAGGATCAGCGCTTTCAGGGTCGCAACAAAAATTTTATCCACGGGACTCATCCAAAATGTTATAAAAAAAAACCTAGCTCTTACCGGAAAAATTTGTTCCGCAATTTCTTCGAGAGATATTATAAAGGCTTATCCAAACTCTGGAAATCTCTGCGAAATCCTAAAAGATCTATTGCTCCCCACTCATTTGAGATGGATGAAATTGAAAGGAAACTGGAGAAGCTAATAAAAATATCAAGTAGTGGAGCTGAGTGAAAATCTGTGACATTTGGCTTCTCAATTTGGTGATATGCATCTACCAAAACATATAAAAGAGCAGTGACTAAAAAACTTGAAAACTCTAGACCCCAAAAGACGGACAAACTTAGTGATTGAGGATCTGCAGAAAATAGGAACCCATGACTAGGGTTCAAGAAGAGAGGATGGGGATGAATGGAAAGCAGTGCTGTGCTAGTCCTCTATATAGTATGAGGAAGGAACATTAAAAATAATTTCGGTTCATGTTAGATCATGTTAGAGTGTCTAAATAACAGGAGGTTTACGAGTCTTAGAGGCTACCTACTCACCAAGGATCTTACGGAAGTAAGTAGGTTATCTGTTCGTGGTAGCGGGGTAATCTGTAGGTGGAAGTCAAGCAAATATGACCTCCTCTTGAACTGATATGTGACCAGATTTCCTTCCTCATACTGTATATCTACCAAAACTGCCAATTTACGTGAACAATTTGCGGCTGTTACGCCTCTGCGTAGAGTCATTCCGACTGAATATATGTAACACGATATATTTATACTTAAAATTAGCATAAATATGTAATTTTGAAAATCGTGGTTCATTCGAATAACCACCTTCTAGTCATTAAGACAAAGTAGTTCGCGGTCAAATATTCTTTGAAAATATAAAAAAGGAATTTCAGACGAGATCATCAATGGAATAAACATAAATAATTGTGAGATTTTGTCCAGTTTTGAATTCCGGGAATCGTTTTAAATACTAAATGTGGGTGTGTAGTACTTTCACAAAATCCGGTATGTCACTTAACAACTCGAAAAAGTTGTGAAGTAAATATTGTAATCCTTACTCTTACATATTTTCAGTTTAATAACCGTTTGAGCTAAAATAAAAATAAGTATGTGACTCGTATTGAGACTGGTAGCGAGATTACCAACAAAAATGTTTTTTTTCTTGTCCCAATACAACCCCAGTAGGCATTTTGTATTTTCAGCATCACTATCAATTCCTTCGTCAGCGTTTTTTGGTATCTCTTATTCAGTTTCATCTTCTATCTCTTCAATTTAGCCAGTTACTGTTTTTTAGATACGAGTTTAAGACCGTGTGGCAATATGTAAATTTTCTAAGATAAAAAATTATGTTTTTTCTGATCCTATCATTAGTATACAAGTTTTTAAAAAACAACTAACAAGAAACATATTAGTTTCTTCATTTGTTGGCACTTTTATTTATTAACTTGTTTTGTTACAACGAAAAAAATAGTCAAAAGATTAGTTACACGTATATTTTCGATCGAATAAATGAACCTACTTTCAGAATCGATTATTTTTTTCAAAATATAGCTAGCAGCTATTCGAAATTCGTATTGATTGTGACAGTTGAATAATAGATCGTATAGATGTGTTTAAGTCGTTCCCACGTGTTTTTTTTTCGAGCAATTTCGATTTGTATAAATATTGTACTTCTAACTGACATACCAGGCCGACATATATATCCTTATTTATTACAGATTAAATCCCATGCGCAATTGTTAAAGGATTATTAGAGCCAAGCAGAGGTAGGAAACTTACATTTTCAATTATGTAAATTATTCCTAATGCCTAAGTAACGGTAGTAACCTTATTGTTACCTTAAAAGTTGATATACAATTCATTTGAAAATTAAATTTTAAATAATAACCTTCGTATGCTTAAAAATATGCCTCCTGGAACTATCATGACAATTTAGCGAGGTCCAGCATTCTGTATAGCATAGCCTTTACAAAAATAATCCTTGAGCAAGAAGGAGCAGGTTAACATTAAGGATAAGGAAGTGAAGCTATTGCTTTAAGATCAAGTGAGGTACAAGCCAAAATATACCAAGCAAAGTGAGAAATGACAAAAGATGGAGACTAAAGTGAAGAACTTAATATCGTTTCTGTTCAAAAGTCAAAGAAAACGGATTAAGGACAATAAAGAAAATCAAGAATCGGCACAGTTTACGGAAGTAGAGCCCAAAAAGTGGAAGGCAGGAGACTCGACGAGATATATAAAATTAAGCAAAGCTAGAAACGACACATAATGAAGATTTGAGTGACAAGGTTTAATGAATCAGAGCTTGAAGCTCAAAAAAAAATAAATTAATGTGAATACATGATGGAAGTACAATGAAGCAAAGCCAGCTTTAACAGAAATGAAGGAATCAATGAAGAAAATGGAGAAAAGGGAATATATTAGTGAAGTACAAAGAATCAAAGCAAGAGATGACACAGAAAGAAGATTTCAGCGACAAAATAAAGGAAAGTGAATCTATGGGAGAAGTAAAATGGAGCAAAATGAAGATTTTAATGGATAAACTTGAGGATTTGGTGATCAAAGCTCAAATACATTAAAAAACAGTGAATTGCAATGGTGCTATGGAAGAAACTTGATGAATTTTAAGCTGGAAAATCGAAGAAAATTGAGGAAAGTCAATCTATGACATAATTTTAGAGGAGAAACTTGATAGATTGGAGTTCAAAACTCGAAGAAAATGGAGAAAAGTGAATATATTAGTGAAGTACAATGAAGCAAAGCCAGAGATTACACAGAAAGAAGATTTCAGCGAGGAAATTTGATGAATTGAAGTTCACAACTCAGACAAAATAAAGGAAAGTGAATCTATGGAAGAAGTAAAATAAAACAAAGCGAGATATGACATAAAATGAAGATTTTAATGAAGCAATTTGAAGAGTTGGTGATCAAAGCTCAAATGTATTAAAAAACAGTTAATCACAATGGAGCTAATGAAGAAACTTGATGAATTGTAAGCTGGAAAATTGAAGAAAATTGATGAAAGCGAATCTACGACATAATTTTAGTGGAGAAACTTGATAGATTGGAGTTCAAAACTCGAAAAAACTGAATTGAAGCAACGATTCTATGAAAGAAGTTTGATGAGTGAATCACTTGAAACTGTGGGGGGATTATTTATAAAAAAAACAAAGTAGCTTGTCATGACAGTATTTATAAATGTCTTTACGACTGTGTCATTTCTGGTGACCCATAACATTTTTTTTAACACATCTTAAATTGAAGTTTGTCATTCCAATTAGTGAATATCTAATCAATCACTCACATACATTCTAAATACATTCAAAAATTTTACTCCTTTATTTATGTAAGAGAAAATAAGAAACATCAATTTAGAAAGGCAGTTTGTTTGAAGCTATTACGAAACTGTTTGTCTTCATTATCGCTAATGTGGTTTGGATTAATTGAAAACGTTACAACTATAAGTCACAAAATAAGTTTCTATTCTATCTTCTGGAGGTTTTAAAAAAAAATAATTGGACTAACAAGTTCAGAAAGATAATAAATCTGTCAAGTTTTTATCTTCTGGTTGTTAAGCTGAAGATATATCAAGTATTTAATTAATTATATATCGAAATCGGGAATTCTAAACGTTTGATAAAGAGTTTTGGAACATTCTCTTCTTGAAGAATTTCTCGAAAATTCATTATAGAAAATGTTTGTCGTAAAGTTAAGATAACTGGGGAGATTGAAGAAATTTTCTAGTTTTCAACATTTTGCAAGTCGGAAGTAAAAGAAGCGGCCGGTAGATGGCGTTAGTTGTATGTCATAACGAAATTATGCAAATATAACTTAAACTCAATTAATAGAAAAACCTTTACGTAATATATTTCAACGTATTTAATACATACGAGGATGTATTGATATCTAGTTAGCCTAGACCAGTTCCATGCATAAACAAAATATTGCGTTACCATAGCAACGAACAATAACTTATTAGAAGTGTCAGTGTGAAGTTTGACGTCAAAAAAGTAAACCAGAGTTACGCAATAAATTAATAGAAAAATGATGTCCACCGAAATTGTGAAAATCGAAAAATTGGAGTATCGAGCCATCATCAAGTACCTGTGTTTAAAAGGGTTAAGAGGTAAGCAGATTTATGAACATATGCTTAATACCCTTGGTGATCAATGTCCTTCGTATGCGACCGTGAAAAATTGGACTGCAAGCTTCAAAAGAGGTAAATTTTCCATTGAAGATGATTACCGATCGGGATCTGTATCAGTCCCCGAAAATATCGATGCAGTTCATGACATGATTTTATCAGACCGTTGAATTGGGCTAAAACGGATATCTGAAACACAGAATATTTCATACGAACGCGTTCATCATATACTTCACGTCAATTTGGACATGAGAAAAATTGCTGCAAAATGGATTCCCAAATGTTTGAATGTTGACCAAAAGCGTGCAATGGTAGAAGCATCGCGTTCGATCTTCTTAAACCAAATTGTTACTATGGATGAGACTTGGGTACATTTCTACGATCCAGAAACAAAGCAACAATCGATGGAATGGCGACACTCTGGATCTCCAAGACCTAAGAAGTTTCGTGTCCAAGAATCTGCTGGAAAAGTTCTTGCTTCAGTTTTTTGGGATTGCCATGGAGTAATCATGATTGATTTTTTGGATAAGGATAGAACAATAACTGGAGATTACTATTCGACATTACTGACCACTCTACGGAGAAAAATTAAAGAGAAAAGACGCGGAAAGCTATCCAAAGGTGTTTTGTTTTTGCAGGACAACGCACAACACAAATCTCATGTAGCTATGCAAAAAATTCGTGATTTAGGGTTTGAATTACTAGAACACCCCCCTTATTCACCAGATTTGGCTCCGTCCGACTATCATCTCTTTCCTTAACTGAAAAAAAGTTTAAAAAGTCGTAAGTTTTCTTCCAACGAGGAGGTAATAAAAGCTCTGGAGGTCTGGTTTGCAGAGCAAGAAGAAACATTTTTTTTGAAAGGTCTAGAGACGTTGCAGGTTCGTTGTAATAAACGTATCCAATTAAGAGTAGAATATGTTGGGTAATAAAATATTTTGACATTGAAATTTTGTTTGGTTCTATAGTAGGCTAAGAATTTTTCAATATATCCTCGTATTCATAGTGATGTTCTTCTACGCTACTCGGAACTTATAATTTAAATGAATTTTCTGATTTTTTTTTATTTTGATAGCTACTTGTTCTTTGGGAATGTAAAAATCTTAATGACTATAAACAGAAAGTAAGCAATATTAGTTACGAAAATTTTATTACGGTATTTGGAGGTGATATAACAGGTATTAATATGCTAAATTTCAAAAAGAAGTAGGGAGGATTCAAAACATGCTCATCATAATTTGTTTATTTACAATATTTGCTCCAGATTATTTTTGGCATTAAATTAAATTTTGCTATGCCTTACAGTTGACAATAATGTTGGCTTCAAACGTTATTGTTCTAAAACTGAATTTAGTTGAATTAAGTTTTAAGAAATTAGGAGAATAAGAAAGAATCTCCACTCTGTGTAGTATTATATATTTTTATGTATCAAGCTCTAGAAGTAATTGCCAAAACAAATGCTTATTTAAACAGATTTTTTTGATTTTATTTTTGTATAATTTTTTTTAATTTCGTAACTTTAAAATTTTACATATTGAATCGAGCAATTAACACAAGTTTATTAAAAAATATAGTATTAAGTAAATTCATTTGGATGCTTGGTCCTGAGTCCTGGAATTTGTAGATTATATCTGTAGTTTCCGGGATTTTTGAAATACGGCAGTACAAAGAATTATATCAAACGAAATTAGAACAAATCTATAAAGTCAACCTCTATTATTATCGATTTCCCAGTAGGTAGATATTGACCGGAAGTTCAACAAGAGCTTAGTATAGCAGAAGAGGATATTTGGCAGTGCCTAATTTTTACCCAGAAATGTCTTTAGAGAATACTATGAAATATCTATTAGAAAAATTTAATCCTCAATCTGATATTGAATAAATAAATTTATGATCCTGGGTAGCAAAATAATCTCCCAACAATAAAACCATCATAAATAATCATTTAAGATTATAATAATTCAACAGAATTTTCTATTTTCCCAACAAATTTACATTTTCTTTTGCACCTGTCAATAAACCACGATTGTATTTGAAGTACGGTAACTAAATTTCAGAAAGAAATCGAAAAAAAGATCTTAACTTTGTTGAAAAAGACCAGATAAGTATCTACAGCTTTTTTTTTTTTCGACACGTGATCAACAGAATTTCAAAAGCTTTCCAGGTATTATCATCGACAAATTGCCTGTGTAAAACTACGGAAGCGTCAATTGACTTCGACACATTGTACTGCGGTTGACCACATTTTAAGTACTTTACAGAATCAACAGGGACGGACCTTTCATACACTCCACCTAAATTTTCTAAAAAGTATCCGTAGATAAATATAAAATACAAACAGCACCGAAAGAATTGCTATGCTAGTGAAAAGAAATAACTATGCGCTTAACATATTAATTATTTCTCGTTTCTGTTAATAAAGAGTCGATCGCTATGGACTCTCTGTCACTTTCTGCAACAATTTCAGACGTGAAATCAATATGGATACGATGAGAAAAACCTGTTAAAGCCTGTTTAAGAATGAAAGAAGAAAAACTGTCATAACAAGTTATATTTTTTTTGACGTACCTTTGGTAATAAAAAACTTAGTTACTTAATAGTTTATGGCGAGGAAATATCACTTGAATTATCCAAAACCAGCAAGTACAATGGAAGTTCGAAAGATACACAAAAACGATGTTTACAAAAGCGTGACGTCACCTGCTTCTGATCGGTTTTTGAGTAGATTTTCTTTCTTCTTATAATAAGAAACGCATAAAGAAATGTAGAAATAAACTGAAAAAGGACTGAAGTGTTGTAGTTATAGCAGATCCTCTTCGCCTGAGTGAGGCTCTGTTCCGTCCGTTTTAACCCTTAGACCTCCGGGGTATGGGCTAAGGGGCGTGTAATGCTCCGTAAAATTGCCATGGGGATTTAAACATTTCAGATAATCTTTTCTATAATGAGTCAGTTGAGGAGCTAATAGAGAGATTAGGAATTCTTGTAACAACTTACAAAAATCAGTGGTGGAGAAAATTTGTTTAGATACGGAGATTAAAATCCGGTTAGAATTTCGGTAGCTACATGTTTAGGGTGTTAAAAACCAGATGAGAACTAGATTTGATTTAGTGATTTTAACATGGGTAAAAACTTAGTTCTAATGATAATAAAAATGTTGTAAAAGTTTTATTTTCACGTTAAACTATTATAGGTGTTCTTTACTCTGAATCACGTTATGATGAAACGGGTCGTAAAAGACTTTCTGAGTAAGGTAAACATATCGATAAATATACATATAAGTATGTAATAAGAGTATCTAGATTGCGAGTTACTTTTAATGTCTGTTTAATGATACTATTTCGTTTAATATTTGTTTTACTATGATGGCGAATAATCTTAACCAGAACCATTTTGATGGTTACATTTATACATTTTGTATTAATTTTACCGTTAAACTTTTGGAAAAAAATTACATAAATGATGATTATACTCTTCTGCAGCTGTTTCGAAAATGCAATTAGCATAGATTTGTTTATTATAGAAACGGATAGTTTACCATATCACCTTTGCTTAAAATCTTAAATTACCGGGCACTGTTTACGCAGGAGCTCAGCCATTAAATCTATTAACGTTTATGTAGCAATTCAGCTATTGTTATCAAGAACAATTGAGTTTTTTTAAAATTATTTCAACAAAAATATACCCTCAATAATATTTTGAAGTTTAAGACTGCAAAAAGTTTGTTGTCAAATTTTTAAGGTCTATTCACAGTAGATCATTTTCGTGATACAATGTATAGTCTGATAGGTTGTTGCAGAAAAATCTATTTGTAACAAAAACTTAATAGTCCACATATTTATTGACGATACCAACTGTATATCATTGAAGTGGTACTGAAAATTATGTTTTACTATTCAAATTTCACTTAACAATTGTTTAGTTTGAACATTTGTCTTTTTTTTCATTGGTAAAAAGCACTTGACACTAATTTGCATACATTTCACAACTTGAAGAAGTTAATTTCACCATTTCACCTTTAAACGAAGACAGTCTTCGTAGAGGATGAAGCAGCATACCAAAAGAGATGAAACAAGTGAATTGAAGATAATAGAAAGACAAATAATGCCTACAATTACTAGAGGCTAAAAATATAATAAAATTATAATAATACCATAAAAAACGAAGTAGACAGTTACGTAAAGCAAGTGTAGATGGCGGTAGCAGCGGACAATTGAGTCGGTTGAGGAACTAGAAGCTATTTGAATCCGGAAGTAGTGATAATATAGGAAATTTTTTGACGTAAATTAAAATATATACATCAATTTTATTAACAACTAATTATTTACTAGCTGAACAAAAGGACTTTTTGCAAGAAGGCATTGTTATAAGAAGTTTTGTTTGGTACCAGAAAAATATTCCGTTCTGGTACGCAAGGACGAAATTCCAGAGTTTTCTTTTCTGTCCACCTACATCGATCTCTGTACAAATATCGATTTTTAGCTTTAAGATTTAATGTGCATCCTTTCACTTGAAAATACTGAGAATTATTTTGTGAAATTTTCCTTTTAAATTTTCTCCAGCACAGAACTATTCTATAAATATCCAATTTACTATTATTTCACCAGTTGAACAAAGGACTTTTTGCAAGAAGGCATTGTTATAAGAAGTTTTGTTTGGCACCAGAAAAATATTCCGTTCTGGTACGCAAGGACGAAATTCCAGAGTTTTCTTTTCTGTCCACCTACATCGATCTCTGTACAAATATAGATTTTTAGCTTTAAAATTTAATATGCAAGGTCCTTTCACTTGAAAATACTGAGAATTATTTTGTGAAATTTTCTCCAGCTCAGAACTATTCTATAAATATCCAATTTACTATTATTTCACCAGTTGAACAAAGGACTTTTTGCAAGAAGGCATTGTTATAAGAAGTTTTGTTTGGCACCAGAAAAATATTCCGTTCTGGTACGCAAGGACGAAATTCCAGAGTTTTCTTTTCTGTCCACCTACATCGATCTCTGTACAAATATAGATTTTTAGCTTTAAAATTTAATATGCAAGGTCCTTTCACTTGAAAATACTGAGAATTATTTTGTGAAATTTTCTCCAGCTCAGAACTATTCTATAAATATCCAATTTACTATTATTTCACCAGTTGAACAAAGGACTTTTTGCAAGGATGCATTGTTATTAGAAGCCATTTTATGTTTGATACTACAAAAGTTCAGGAACTAACGTAAGGACGAAAAATTTAGAGTATAAAACATATAAAAATTTGTTTGATTACAGTAATTTATGAGTTTATTTTGTCGTTTATTAAATTTTTTTTGAATTAACATAAATTTTGGCATGAATGACAGAAAATTTATAACCTTCAGCTGAAATTAGCCTAAATCGTCCTTATAAATATTTGAAAAGTTGCTAATTTTAAGAATATTATATTCAGTATCATCGCTGGGTATTTTCCGTGTATTTTTTTTTCTATAAAACATTAAATGTTTCATTATTTATGCAAATTAAGATTTCCAGATTTAAAAAATTAAATTTGTTTACAAAAAAAATAATGCCGAGATTCGTTAACTACCGCCTATTGGTATCTCCGCGAGTTTTCCTTTCTACCCACCTATATCGATCTCTGTACACATTAAATAGCCGCCTTACCTTTAAAATATAATGTCCTAATAGTTTTTCACTGAGTCCTTGCAAGGTCCTTTCACATAGAAACACTAAGAAATCTTGTCACTTTGCATCCACTAATACACATAACAAACTTTACACTTTCACTGGTGCTAATTTGGAAACCACCTATAAATCAATGTTTGCGTTGTCAATTATTACCGTACATTGAAAAAAATAAGAGTCCTGAATCAGCTGGTGCGTCGGTAAACGAATGATCTGATCGTAACAGTCGTCTAGTGAAGCTTCTGCAAAGATCTGTTGAGAAATGAGTTAGGAACACCTCCAAGTTTGAATCGACGGGCAAGAGGGGGCTTCTACCTGTTGAAGACATTGCAGAGGTGTGGTGGGGTCTATGGGAGGGGTAAATTATTGATATTTGAATTAGTGTCGTTCGCATAGTATCATGTTATAACTTCGAGTCATTGGTGTAATTCTGAGGGTGGGGTGCGTACGTTGAGAAGGCAATTTTTATGCCCGGTGGGTTCAGTCGATGTTTTAAACTCGACTTGTGTATCGTTTCACGACAATTTTAACTATTTACGCACTCTTTAATTACCAATTATTGCTTGTTGTTTATTGCCAAGATGGATGAATTTAAATTTGAAGATTTCTTATCAATTTTATATATATATCTATAGGTATATGTATTTTTTTTCCAATCCATCAACATTTTTTGTACCTACTCTCATCACCTATGCTCAATCTCCAAAGAGATGGGATGAAATCAAGGGATGCAGTCTTGCCAGGATCACCCTGGGAAGCTGGAGTCGAAAAAATATTTTGCGGTGCTCAGGAAAAACATACGTTTAACGGTAGGATTTTTGACTAGCCACTGTCAATTAAGGAAACAATTCATAGAATTGCCAATAAATGGAAACAGGAGTGGACAAATATATCTAGATCCTCTACAAACCAGTACTTTCAAATTCATCCTACATTACCCCTTCCTCCCAAATATATATTCAATTATACAACTCCCAAATTCTATTCATCAACTATATTTAGACTTAAAACCAATCACGGAAGATTTGGTGCACACCTTGCAAAACTTGGTATTATTAGATCATCATCCTGTAGCTGTAACGAGCATTCTTATTGTGATCTGAATCACATCTTCTTTGGTTGCTCTAATAATGTCGCGAGATCCAAATGCTTATTTGAGTCGCTTGTGAAATTGAATTATGACCTTCCGCTAAATATTAGCCACATCCTTAACAATGCTAATACGACAATATACGATCTGTTAATAAATTTCTTGAAGGAGTCCAATGTTACTATATGAATGTAGCTAAGCAATTTCCAAAATTCTGTGGCAAATGGAGTAATTTCCGTGCCATCTGCCTCTCACACACACACACACACAATTAAGGAAACACCTCCATACAATGGGGCTAGTGGACACCTCTGTGCAGGATGTATGAACAGGAAGATGAATATGTTAGGCATGTCTTATGCGAGTGCCCGGAGTTATCGTCAATAAGAGAGTGTGTGTTCGGTGAGTCTTGGCCTACACCTGTCGATGTAAAGGAAACGTCTCCTAGTGACCTATCCACGTTCCTGAAAGGACAGGATGGACGATGACCTAGGACCTAGGAAGGCCTACATTGAATCATGCCATCTAGTGGTGGATTAACAAGCCTGTTAATAACTCCCAGGTTTTTATGGTAGCCGTCGACCGTTTCTTTTCTTTGTCCACTCGGTACATACAAAATTATAATATTCCAATGAATTGAACATAATATATAATGAATTAGCCGTGGATGGAACAATTAATATCATGTTTTGGCACGTCGAGAAATATTTTTATCATTTGTTTAAACATAATTAATATTTCATAGAGGATTTGAATTGCGACACTGCATATTGGATAATTGGGTCATAAAGCCAACAAAATGCACCTAAGGTTAATTGTGACAAGAGTTTAAATATATAAACGTATTATTAATAATAAAATGATTTATCATTATTTGATTTAGAGAAACTAATACCACGGTATCGAATAACATAAAAATGGAAATCTGTGTTACTTTATCCCCGAACGAGTGTAAGCAATCGAATATTGTGAAGAAAAATATAAGTTTATAAATTATTTATATTATTTAGTTATACACCGAGGTTTTTTTTTGTATATATAATTAATTTTTGATGACAAGGACCTCAACTGAGCTTTAATTATACGTTTGGTTTTAATACGACTCGAGTTACTTGTGTTGAAAGCAAGAAACCAAAGAAAATAATCAAGAGACAGTGAAACTAAGCTCTTCTAATTGTTATTTGGAAAGTTGAAAGCTCTCAAATGAAAGTGTGCTGTCAAAATTTATGGAGACTAGATAAGGAGATATGTAAATTACTGGTACTACTTGCAGTTAGGTCTGAAGCACTGTATCGTTTCTATGGATCCGTTGATTGTCTGGAGATTTTAAAACATGTTTTTATTCTCCAGTAACTGAACCTATTTTGTACGACAAGGAGTCAACGAAAATGTTGCTTCCAATCTACTAGTAGATCATTTGCCACCAAATCAAATGGGCTCTTCTTAGAAACACTTGGACAATTTTCAAAAACACCACCAAGAAAAGAGAACCATTCAAACCGATGCAAGATTAATTCTACTAAAACACATGTTAAAGACGAAACAACAAGAAAAATATCCAAAAACAACAGAGCTATAAAAAAAACAAGAACACTACAACAAGCTCTGGCCACCACCCGTCGTACTCCGGAGCGTCTGCCTCTGGAGTTCATTCCGGAAGGTTATATACAGGGTAGAGAAACAGATAGAGTTTGTTACTATTCAAAACAGCCTTGGAGTGGAGATCTTTTATGGAAAGAGGTAAAACGTGAAATAGTATACATACAGAATCATCATTCGACGAGATCGGAAACGAAAGAGTTCGGATCAGCAGAAACAACCAGTTCCATTCTAGATAGAGAAAAGGAAGATCTAATACATACAGCACGTAAGAGAATGTGATGGGAAGAGCTAAGTAGAGGAAATGGACCGCCACATTGCTCAAACTACCAGGGATTTCCAGACGAACATACGAGATGCCGAGTAAGCAGCAAGTGCTTGGAACCACACCGGTCCAACGAGTGCCCAAGACCGATAGACAATCCGGCCACCTACAAGACCTGTCAGTGAACTGCGAAGCATGCCTCAAACAACGGACAAGAAACACACAGGATCAACGCTACTTCCAAGCTACAATCTTGAAAACAACGAAAATCAGGTGACAAAATTGTTAAATGGCCTGAAGTCACCAGGTAGAGAACTAATAATAATTATTATTTTTAATACTTTTATAAAAATAGGTACCGTACGCCATTGGTACGTTTTTGACAGATATCCGCCATGTTTCCTCGCCCCTTACCGATGCCGGGTAGCTTCAGATAAACTTACCAAACTATAGTTGAAGTTAAAATTGTCACAATTCAACTCGGACTCCTCTAGATATTTTTTGACAATTCTATTTGTTGTTTTCGTTGTGCATTGTGATATTCAGCATTTTTTTTTAAACTGCGAATTTTATATAGACAATGAAAACATTTATTTTGTTGACAAAAAAAACTACAAGAAAAACTTCTAGCTGAAAGATACTCATTAAAACGAACATCAAAGTAAATGATTTCGTAGCAAATTTCTACACGATAGTCGATTGGAACTAATAGTGACATAAAGTTAATGTTAAATAAATGAAAATTCCAGTAGAAATGATGAAGTACAGCATAGAAGTAAGATAATGTAAAAGAGACAAAAAGCCCACAACAAATGAGGGATATAAAACTACGTCGTAAAGGCGACATGAAAAAGTTTCGAAGAGATTTTTGAGAAACTGTAGCAAATCTTATAATGAAATGTTTATCACGCGCATATGCAATGAGATATTATTTCAAGGCATTTATATAAAATAAGTTTGTTTGTCAAAAAAAAAACAACACGAGCTTGTGTATATAATTTCAAAATATTAGATTATTGATGTAAAAATACGCTTACCAAAAAATATTTTTTATTGTCTTCAAGTTTAAAGGATTTCCATTCCATATAATATGTCGAAAGAAAAAAAAGAGTTGCCTATCGTGGGGTAGAGGATTGGCAAAATCTACTTCATTAGAGTGTTTTTCACTGGTAAAATATAGCAACAGCATCTTTCCTACTGTCAAAAAAGCTACCTGCGATTACCTTGACAAAATTCACAAGTGATTTTTACAGCGACAAAACGTCAGATTAGTTCAGTTCGAAGATGAGTGCTTCTGATTGATTTGGAACACAAACCATTGTAGAAATTGAAAAGGTAGTATCAGAGAATATATCTCCAAAGCTTCCTGTTGGCGACATTTTCCGCTGTTTTTATTGATTAAACCTTGAAAAGCATACTTTAGCCAAAGGACTAGCAAAAATTATGAAAGATTTTGGTTACAATTTGGATAAAAACGGAGAGAACTACAAAAAGTCAAGTCTTGAAAGCATATGGAACACCACGGCGCAGATGCTATAAGAAAAGTATGTATCGACATTGTTTTTAAATTGGCAAAAGACTAAAAACGAAAACAACTTCAAGGTAACCAGTAGAAAAGAAAATGTTCGAGTGCCCTAAAGTTACAAGAATTATTGTGAATGATAAAAATTCATGATGAAGACCTACAGAAAAAAATGTTTTACTTATACTCTGGACCACACAAAGAGGTGCCAGTAGCAAATGGTTGGTAAGGCCCAACAACACTAATTTAAAATTATTGGAAAATAATAACAATCCACAAATCACAAGTGGCAGGCTTTTTTTGACAGTCAATCCAAATTGGAAAAAAGAAATTTGGTACAAAAATATGCCTATTGGAATCAACAGCATGTCGTAATGGACCAAACTCTCGGCAGAAAAAATTGACGTGAATACCAAAAAATTTAAAGTAATTTATAAACCATTTACATCGCTTTTCTACTATTTCTGCCCTTGCAAAAATGAAATGGTCAAATTAACATACCAAATCTTTGAAACAACAATTTTCTCTTGTTATAATATACAGGGTGTTTTCAAATGACACTTACAACGTTTGCATGTAGATACCTCTCATAAAACTGAACAAAATGATATAAGGAATGAGGGGTCCAGCTCATTTACTTTTCGAGATACGGGTTGTTGAAGTTATGAAAAATTAAATGCTTTCATTTGATAACTTTAAAATGGATGGATAAATTGATTGGACATTTGGCAGGCTGTTTTAAAATGTAAAAGGGCATATTTTGATGGAAAAACAATTTTCAATTCTTGATCCAGTGGTGTACATTTAGAAAAATATGTCACCTTTGCCCTCCCATTTTTTACGCCACTGGCATTTGAGAAAACGTTGCGGATTATGTTTAAATGTAAATGGACAAAATTTTGAACAACTCTTGTGAGGAATAATCATATACTAATTTATTAGATGTAAAAACTATATTCCTTGAAAATATATGTTGAACTCTTGACCAAAAACATGAATCATACACCAAAAGCGGTAAAACAATAGTCACTTCTTTGCAAGTTTCAAGGATGATATTTTGGAAATTTGTTCTTCGTCTGGACTCTACAAAACTCCTTTAAAAACTCGCCTTCCTCCCAATATTTGGATAACATGTTAAAGGATATCATGAATAGATCAAGAAAATGTGTTTTTACACTTGTTACTTTCAATATTATATTGAAATATTTAGAAAAAAACTATGGACGATTAAAAAAGAAAACATTTTTTTCTTCATATTTTTATTAGTCGAGAAATTCCAGGGGCCTCGAGCTTGCCGTCTATATAACAATAAAATTTATGAATGGACTCTCTCTCTCTCTCTCTATTGCGGGTGAAGTACAAAGGCATTGTTAAATTTATTCATATTTTACGATCCATTATTATTAAGAGTAATAATATTAAAAAAGGAAACTAGTTTAATAGTCGTTTACTCGTTTTGATGACCACCATAGACACCGAAACACCAGAAAAATAAGGCGTTAATCCAGAAAAAATCACATCATTAGTAACTTAAATTCGTATTTCCTATAATAAAATTTTCTCATCCCACCCTTTTCTGAGATATCACCCTTAAAAGGTGTTTTTATTTTATTTCTAAAATTTCAGTAAAGCTAGAAACTTGAAGTTCTGTAATTTTCGTGCACTCACAAAGGACTAACTAAGGGTAATTTTTCAATATTCCCTATTTTTACGACATGTACTTTGTAATTAATTCCCTTTTTTGGAAAGTACATGTAGCACTGTTCTGGAAGAAATTGTATAATACTAATAGGTCGATTCTGTGTTTTTCGTAATAGCTTACGAATCTGTAGCTAACGAAAGTTCTGTAAATGGCATTTTACAGAATCTGTAACTTTGCGATTCTGTGATGTTGTCTGTAACTCACTGAATTACAGATAGACTTCTGAACTTCTGTACGGCAAATTTCGATACTTCTAACCTATAACTTTGACCAAATAACCAGAGACAACCTCAAACTGTACAAAAATATTCCATTTCCAACGACAGCAGTCAATACACACGTAAATATTTACCAAATCTGTAACTATTTTAAAGATTCCTGTAAGATACAGTTGTACGCAGAATAGCAATTCCCCTGTAAAGTTACAGATTATCTTACAGACGTGCACAGAATAGACCCATAAGCATCAAATTGTGAAGCCAAGCTTTTATAGATTTTTTTTTATAGTGAATATTGAAAAAAAAAATATCGACGCCTATGTATATTTGCATTTTTTATTACAATCGTATTACTTGATACCTTCACAGGACGCCGGTCTTATAAAAACAATATTTCAAGTTTATGCTCTTTTTACCCAAAAATTACTTACATTTATATTTTTTGAAGATGCCGACAATGTAAGAGAAGAACACACAAGTTGATTTGAAACTTTTATGAAGTCAATGTTCAGCATCATTTTTTTGGTAGATGATTTTATTTCCGCTTGTGTATATTCAGGATCCTAAAAGTTCTGCTTCTCATATTTTGGGATTTCTTGTTGTAATTTAAATGCATTTTCATAAATTAAACATAATATTAGACATCAGATTCTATAATATATACAGTATGTGCCGAAATAACTACACGTTCTCAGCGCCTGGATTCATTCAAGTTCCGGGTGGTTTTAGCTTGTATAATAAAATTAAAATGCCAAGAATTTGCTCTTAGCGGTTAATAAATATCACTTTTATTGAGGAATTAAACTAGAATATTATTTTAACATAAGTGCATAACACATTTGTGAGTAGGTAGAACTATATACTAACTTTGTTATCAACATCAATTTAAGATATGAGTGAACTTTATTAGCAAATAAAACTTGTGAATCACTAGATTAACCACTCTTATTGCCTATTAAGTTCAAAAATGATAGTCGAATTTTCTTTGGAACCAAATCTACGAGTGGCACCAGCTCTTCGGAAAATAACTAGCACATTAATCTGTCTAGAAAATATTTTAATATTTATTTTTATGAGTTTGAGTCTTTGCTTTGTTTACTCTTTTTGTACTCGTCCTGGGAGTAACCATACCTCACAGCATCTTGATGCTACTGGATTAGTTATTTATTCCTAAGGTCCGTAATGCCTAAAGCATTTTACTTTAAACGAACGGACGCACCGGAATTCGGTCCCGCTACCTGCGGAAGGGACTACCTGTAACGGATTAAATGCGAAGTGTGGTCACACCAGCGAAAATGCGATTTCGGAATTGGGTCCCATGTACCTACTATTTGTTTAATTTGACTTTTATTTTCCTTCACATTTTTTTACGCTTAGGACCAACAGTACACACTTATTGTTGTTGCACTGGCATGTTTAAAAATTTACGCTAAATGCGTATCGTCAAAAATAAAAACAGTACGTGAAATAATAACCCAACCAAACCTACCCCTACCAAACCACCTTCGTATTTTTAGTCAATTTTTTTGTAGAATGAATTATAATAATTTTCAATAATAACCCAACCAAACCTACCCCTACCAAACCACCTTCGTATTTCTAGTCAATATTTGAAGAATAAATTATAATAATTTTCAATAATAACCCAACCAAACCTACCCCTACCAAACCACCTTCGTATTTCTAGTCAATTTTTTTGTAGAATGAATTATAATAATTTTCAATAATAACCCAACCAAACCTACCCCTACCAAACCACCTTCGTATTTTTGAGATATTGATTTTTGGAAACAAAATTTAAACCCATCTATTATTAATAAACGCTTACCTTTTTCACTCGTCATAGAGGTGAAATTAATATTTTCCATGTCAAACAAACAAACAAAATCACAATAACGGACACAAATAAACACGTCTTACACTCTGCACTTCAGAAGAACAATTGCTAAAAATAATCTTTTAATACCCACATGAAATCTACCTGCTTCGACAGCGGACCGAATTACGAAATCACCCTTTCGGATTTGGACAAGGTCCCTGTGAGCAGGTAGCCCTTTTGCTAGGTACCCGGACCGAATTCCGAAACACCGAAACGAACCGTGCCCGCAGATACGAACCGAACAGACATTTTGTCAATTTGCTCGGGGTATTTGCAGTGTTTGTTGTTGAATCGTGGATTTGGACAATGTTATGCTGAGGGATATGGAAAGTAATCATTTATATAATTTCAGTCGTACATCGGTAGAAGACTTTGAAAAGTTAATTGCTTAGTGAGACCCATGTTAATTGTAAACGCTTTTCCCTGCTCTGCTTTACTCCACTCACTGAGCAACAACAACCAAGTTAATATTTTTGAGAAGAACAAATTCATCGACAAGCTATGGGAAAATTTCAGCACGTTCTGTTCGGTTCACTATGCGAATTCAAAGGTGCGCGCTTGGTTCGTTCGGAGTGATCAGCTTGAGCTTCTATTTTTGCCAAATGGATATATTTAATAATCTTGTTGCTTATTTATAGAAAATGAATAGATGTCGAAAGGAATAATTATAAATATTCAACACTCTATGAATTTTTTTTTTAAATAATATTTTTCAAAAACAGTGACCGTTCAACTAAGGAGCAACCACTACTTCCCGTGCATATGCACCGCCGGATATTGAATTACACCCCAAAGTCAAACGGGGTTGGTATATCTACAAGATATTTTAAAACCAACCTTTCTATAATCTATAATTATTCCTTTCGACATCTGTTGATACATTCACTCTATTAAATACAACAATATTACAGGAAACTGTAATAAGATTTAGAAAATGAATAGTTTAATAGCATTTTAAGGACGTTTGGTCTGGGATTTTGGGTTTGAGATTAATTCGTATCTATAATTAAATTGAAAAATTCATATTAAATAGTGTTAACATGTGTATAGAAGACAAAAGTGAAATTTAAGACTGGAGGCGAAACTATTAAAATTAATATGTTATATAATTGTTTAGATCATAATTTTTAAAATCTAACGGATAAACTTGAAGAGTTTAATTTCAATCAATTTCGTCCTAACGTCCAGTCGTTTGTTATGCAAAATCTAATAAACATGGTCGTTTCAATTTGGTTTATTGACTTATGGTAGAGCTTAAAATAACAAACGTCAATCTGATTATTTTTTTATTCAATAAAAATTCCAACTCACTCGGTTATCATACGCCAAATAAATTAAAAATTAAGATACAGTTATATATTGAATTGACTAATTATGAATTTTTTTCACAATAAATACGCTGTTGAAAGCCCGCATGCCTCGATTTATTTTATATTATTTTATATATATTTTTATTCTCTCAGTTATCGTTTTTGACAAATTATTCCACACGCTTCATGATAAATATGCTTATACAGTGTGACCCATTTTGTTTGGAAGCACCCCTATAAAAACCGCATTTTTCAACCGATTTTGATTTAGTCTTTTTTGTTAGATTCAGTATCAAAAACAGTATTTGAGCACAAATTTTCATATCATAATAGCCATTTTCAAGGCCCTCTATGTTAATTTTTCTTTGCCAAAAAAGACGAAAGTATATTAGGCATTTTTTTTTCTCAAATATGACTACACCACTGGATTCAGAATCATTACAAATGTAAACTATCAAAATTTTATAAAAAAAGTTTTATTAACAACAAAGTTATCACTACATGAATTTGGAAAAAGTTGTTTTTTAATTAATTTTTTACTAAGAATGTGGACACATTTTAAAAACGGCAACATGGTAAACAAAAACTAGGACTCAAACATATTGCACTGTAAAAATTCGAAGCCGATACCTTAACCCGTTCTGGAGTTATAGCTTCTGAGAGTAATGTAAAATTGTGCTGATGTGACGAAAATACAAACTAACACCTAATAATACATTTTAATTATTAAACTGCTTAATAATAATTTGATTCTATTTTTTTGTAGCCTCGACTAGACCTCCGTTAATTTCCACACATTTCTCGTATCGTTTGCGACTATGTCTTAGCGCTTTTTTTTATTTCATGTGGCGTTATTCCAGCACACGCCTGTCGTATTCTGTCACACAGTTCTGCTCTATTCCTTGGACGTGTCTTATACACTTTTTGTGTCAAAAGACCCCACAGATAAAAATCCAATTTAGTTAAATCGGGCGATCTAGGAGGCCATTCGATTAACCCGCTACCGCGACCTATCCAACCATTTGGAAATTTTTCGTTAAGCCGCTGCCTGACAATCCTAGAATAGTGTACAGAACAACCATCTAACTGAATATCAAATTTCTTCTTTCTGCTAGTGGCAGTTCGTCAATCACAACGGATAACTCACCTTCCAAGAATTCCATGAAGTTATTGGCATTCATGTTACCCTCAAAAAAGAATGGACCTATTATCCTGTCTTTTAAAATTTCGGCTTCGAATTTTCACAGAGCAATATGTTTGAGTCCTAGTTTTTGTTTACCATGTTGCCATTTTTAAAATGTGTCTACATTCTTAGGAAAAAAATTAATCAAAAAACGGCTTTTTCGAAATTGTGATAACTTTGTTGTTAATGAAATTTTTTTTAGAAAATTTTGATAGTTTACATTTGTGATGAATCTGAATCCAGTGGTGTAGTCATATTTGAGAAAAAAAAATGCCTAATATACTTTCGTCTTTTTTGGCAAAGAAAAATGAACGTAGAGTGCCTTGAAAATAGCTATTATGGTATGAAAATTTGTGCTCAAATACTGTTTTTGATACTGAATCTAACAAAAAAGACTAAATCAAAATCGGTTGAAAAATGCGGATTTTATAGGGGTGCTTCCAAACAAAATGGGTCACACTGTATATTCAAATACAACTTTTAGTACTTTTTATATCGTTCGCTTGAAAACGATGACTTCATTAATAACGTAAATAAACAACCAAAATGTTTATAATGCATGGTGCCACTTTTTGCAGTTGCTTTCAGATTTCGGTAAAAAAAACATCTTAACAATTATACACCCCGTATATTTCACAGTATTGCTACAAAAGAACTGATCTACAGCCCACGAAAAAATCCACCAAAATCAAGCGATTTTTAAAATTTTCTAAAATTTTTCTGACGGTCAGTACATACCAATTAGGACAATCTGTATACTACCGATTGCGAAACGGTCTTGAATGTTAACGCGGTTCGAATAGTTTGATAATAATTTAGAGAAGAGAATAAAAAATGGGACGTTCTAAACACTTGTTAATTAACTTACAAATTTTTGATTTATTCAAATTATAAAACATAAATTAGACATCGAGTGGGTGTTTATAAAACTAGAGACATCGATAAGAAATTAGAATATGATCCTTATGAAAAATTATATAGTAAGATAAATAGCTAGTTAGAGTATTATAAAGTTACGTGACTGAGAATTGCTCATGTTACCCAGTTTCTTATAACAAAATATTGTATTTATTTGTTGTTACATTGTATAAATTATTTCTGCTTGTATGTTTATACCTTCGAAATTAACGTCTAATAATATGCAGGTATTTTTTTTTTGGTATAAATATCTGTTATATTAAATTTTTCGTTTTGAAATATCTGGAATTTCGTATAATTATTCTTTGAGTGAACTTAGCTATTTAATATTTTGTTAATTCCATCGGTATTCGACATAAAAACTAGAGCATAATAAATTGGAAATCAGCAAAAAGTATTTTCAGTATTTGAATTGAACCATAATGGAGCTGGAACCGGTGTCTACAGAGCAAAGCCAAGGACTAAAATCCACATAGGCTTAGGAATCTATGCCACAGTATTCCAGGCGGAATTAACTACCATTGAACACTGTGCAAGAGAAATATCAAGGCAGGGAGTAAAAAACAAAACAAAATTCTTATTTACTTAGACAGCCAGGCTGCACTAAAGGCACTAGGTTCCTGCTAGGTCAATTCACAACTGGTATGAAACTCCGTGCGTGCCATATCTGAGCTAGCAAGTCATAACAGGCCTGGGTACCATGGCACAAAAGACACAAGGAAAATTGGAAGAAACTGACCTTTGCAGGTTCTATTAAGAGGAAGAGGAATCGGTAAAACATGTGTTGTGCCACTGTGAAGACCTCGCAAGCTACAAGCTGCCTCGAAAAGCCTTGGTCTAGACTATGGAGCTTCGTTAGGAGAATAAAGCTAGAGGAAGTGCTTTAATTAAATCAGAACGTCCCAATAAATAATCAGATTTCAGTGACAGATGGCTAACGCCAACTCTACCCACCATCTAATCTAATCTATTTGAAATGAAATAAAATATAAAACAAATGTTATAGTCCAGTCATCTAAGGATGTCACGTCGGAATCTAACGAAAGAAGCTGAATTTTTGTACAAACCGTTATTTTGGAATTACAAATGTCACATATTCCAACTTGTAAGGATCCCTGGATATTTAAGGATAAAGTCCAGTTCAATAAAGCATTATTTAATTATATGACTGTTATCTATTTTATTGACGTAGAAAAAAGAAAAATTATGCAGCATCCATAATACCCAACCTATATTATTATAAAAATCAACTGATTCTAAATATATACATTACAACAACATAGTACGCCATAGTACTACGATATAATCAATTACCATAACAAATAGATTTAAAACAAAAAAATGCAAACATCCTTGAATCTGTCATAAGAAAAGAAAATGTAAATATTGATGTACTTATATACCGAAGATGTGATTGCCTGAAATCATCATAAATTAAGTGAATAGTGATAGATTCGCTAGTCATATGATTCGAAACTGGTCAATTAATTGGTCGATTGCTAATCGAAGGGCGGTCTTTGCTTCCACCATACTTCTTACATAAAATAAACTAATTACCTACCGTTAAATCTTAAGTGTCAGTTATTCAACTGAGTTATTAATATCGGCCTTTATAGCAAACCTTGGCTTTAATTTGTATTGAATCGTTATTATTTCTATTTAACTTTGAATAATAATCTTAGGTTGTAAAAAAAGTAGGGATTGGTTAACGAAAGTAACTATGGATTTAAAAGAATTGTAAAACATAAATTTGCGCATATTTCCAAATGCACAAAACTGGCTTATACAGAGCGTTACGGATTGCTGGTGGACACCGAAAGCAACAGTATACTGACGCAATGTCTCCCAACGGTAAACTAAACTTTATGCTTTTTAAGGAGGAACTAATAATTGCATATATGGCTAAAAATCACTTTTAAGCATTGGTGCTATGCAATCTGGATCTCTGGTCATTCTGGTTGCAAAGGATGGCATAATAGTTCCACTCACCACAAACCTAGCCAAAGACCAGAATAATGAACTTTACATACATATACTGACTCAGCAGCTGTTCTATCAAGCCACACCTAACAGACAATCGTGGACAGTCCATACCATCCCTTTCTCGCTTTTTCCATATTTTCTTTCTCCATTGGTACCATAATTCCATACTTTGAAGAAAAATGGACAGGAATTCAGGTCAGACTATTGGCAGTTTGTTGTTAGTTTTACCGTTGCCCTGGAAAATTGATAAGAGGAGGAGCGTCTAGAAGGATTCCTATGGTGTGGTTTGATCGTGTGGCGGAGAAGGGACAAATGGACGAGAAAGAGATTAAAAATTATTTAGATTGTGGTAGTATTAAACAGTTCAAAAAATACTAACCATTAATTTCAGAATAAATTAAATATTTCTGTTTAATAAACCTTGGCGATATAAATACACCAAATGCCGTTTTCATTCATAATTCCATAGTTTACTACTAGCTCGTCCTCTACCCAGTAATCTAGATAAACAATTAAACATGAAAAGAACATAATCTTTGACCGAGAACATGTCATTCTGGTATAATTTTATAGAACACAATGGGCAGTTCACAAAACGTTGCATAAAGGTCACAATAGGAAACTAGAATCCGATATCCATGAACTAACTTTCTGCACAAGTGTTTTGACTCCATATGAAAATGCAATAATGGAATTAAGGTAGCAAACAAAGTGTATTGTTTTCACTTTTAATTGAGTTCCCACATTTAGACAATTTGACATTGAACTAAATTGTATTACGTTATAGGACGCGTGCTATACAGTAGCGGCACCTCTAAATTCTCTTTTTTCGTATTATAGGTTGAATTAGTTTATTTTTACTGATATAATGAAATAATTGAACATGTAATACCTTTGGAAGAGTGTAGAGAAGCTGCAAATATGAAATAAAAAAATAAGTTTTGGTAAATATTTTTTTGATGGCTTAAAAATAATTAGTTCCAGAGGGAAAGCTCAAAGAATTGTAGCTCCTTTAATCCTGGAGAAATTTTGGAACACCTGCAGGTTTCAGTTTAAGTATGTGTCCCTTCTCAATCCAGGAGTTTCCTATGATTCTGCATTCCGCAAATATATAAATGGATGTTTGTTTTTCCATTCCGCAGAATCTACATACTTCTTTATCCACTAGTTTGAGTTTGTTTTAAGATGTTGATTCAGGAAGCAGACACCGGAAGGTATTGAACTAAAAGCAACTCAGCCTTTTGAGGGCCGGAATCCTTTTGCGGTATCAGCCCCAATGTAATATTGGAAGAAATGAGAAGATCTGGCAATAGGAATGAACTAGTAGAGCTTAGACAATCAAAGATTCTGATGGGTGGCTATAACTACAACCAATCCTAGGGCACAATACCTAGGAGATTATTGGATAGAACAACGTTTAGCTAAGCTGAAGCCTGAAGATATCCCAAAATTCCTCAGGGAAATAGGACTAAAGGAGCTACTAGTCTCTGAGACGTTTCTAAAGGGGGCACAATAGATCTTTTAGGTCTCAGTGAATGTCACCCCATCATACATTGTGTGTATTTTTCATTCGAGTTTGATAATTCCATTTTTATTAAAATCTTCTCCGTCTATGCCGATTTGGTTGCCGGTTCGGATTAGATTCGACCGTGAAGAAAATTAAAAAACCATTGCTGAATTACACAGTTATTTATGTAGAGCATGAACGTGTTTACATTACATTTAGATTACTCACTGTTGTCACGTACCGGTTAAATAATATTACGAAAAAATGTCACACTTCCTGTGGTCCATTTAACTTGACAATTTAATTGATTTATAAAAGATCGCATATTATGCAACAGTACAATAATTGTCGCTGTGACAGCAGCAAAAGTTACCCGCAACGCAACAAAATTCGGAGCGACATGGTTCAATAAAACTCTACCAGAGACAATTCTGAGACGTCCAGGTATGTGCAAAATTATGGTTCTCAATACATCACGGTCCACTTTGTTATAAGGTGCGAGCAGATGGCGCGCGTGACATTCAAGAGACATCAGCATTAACTCAATTAAATGAGAACGGCCAACTACTGTCGTCACCTGTCTCTATCTTTTGGGTTTCTAAACAAAGACTCCTTTATGCATATCCATTATATCAGACAAAGAACACTTCTTATGTTCCACCAAATTAATTTTCGTATGCACTTGTGCGTCTCAAGGTTGTCTCTGTTTCTACACAGATAGATTGGAGCACGCGCATTGCTTCGGATCGTTACAGGGTACAGTTGGGAGCTTTCGGTTCGGTACGCCATCATCGGTCAGAGAACTTTTAGCGGAATGTCCACCGTCCTAATTTATACTCGCTACTACAGATCAATATGTTTTTGCTCCTCGTGATTTCTAGGTTATGTTATATGTTGTGTTTAATAGTTTGAGTCGTTCCAATGTTTGAACTGTCCAATTCATGTCAACAAGTGCCTGAGGGAACCAATTCTATTTTGGCATCGATTTTATATGTAAAGTTAATTTAAGCTGAAAAGCATTTTCTCCAGAAAGGGAAAGGGTGAATTCAATTATTATTTTCCCTTCTCTTTTTTGAAAAGATTATTAAATATTTTTTCTTCTTCGATAGAATACAAACCAATTGTGCAATTTTAAGTGGAAAAAAAAGATGGTTTCCCGTACAAAATTTATCTTTTATCATCGATACCATCGCCGAGATCACGTATCGCTACAATTTAATTACAGAAAATGATGTTACGTATGAAAATGTGCTTCATCAGATCTGTCAGCTATAAATACAGTTACTCTTAGCGTTTCTATTATATGCAAATAACTGTTGTTCAAATTGTAACGTACGCTGTGGCTACGACTATATCTTATGGGGCACGTTACTCGTTACAACGAAATCGTTACATTTAATCCAAGTAGGTGAATATATTCCGGATTGAAGTTAGCCATAATTTCTTCTTCGGAAGTTACGAAACGTCAATGAATGGCGGACGTGGCGCCACGCTCGCAGTTTCTTTAACTCCGTTACAGTTGACATTTTTATTGTTGGAAAGGCGAGTAGTTGTTAACCGAATGAAAAAATTAAATTCAATGCACACTGCTAGAGACGGAACAAAATATGTTTTATTCTTCTTAATCAGGAGTCTTTTCATCGTTCGGTGTAAAGCTGGTTTCATTGGCTCAATTCATACTTTATTGTACAACGTTCTCCACTTATTTTTGTCTCTAGTTTTTTCTTTGATGTCATTCCATTTAATGTACTCTCTCCTTCCTTGTTTTTCTTGGTATTCTTCTTGTGTTCATTGCTGACCTCTTGATTGATTGATTGGTTCAGCACCACCAGTCTTCGGAACCTCAGCCTTTAGGCTTTTTGTACTCTTGGTTGTGCCGTTTATGTGAAGAGACCAGTGGCCCTTATCAGGCTCAACAGTCTTTTCACTAGGTCCTTCTTCGAGAAATCCTTCCTAGTCCTAGGATTCTATATCTCCAATGAGATAATGCTTCACAATCGAAGGTAATGTGAGAGACAGTTTCCCCCTCTTCCATGCACAACCGACTGATAGGTTCCTCCTTATATATGCCGATTGTATGCATGTGCTTCCTTAGGGCACAGTGACCAGTTCGTAAGCCCGTCACTATCCTTATCTTGCCCCTACTAAGGTTGGGTATTTCGTTAGTCAACGTCTCCGAGGGATTTTATGTCCAAGAGTTTGCTGTGTTCCTGTTTTGGCACGTGTCTCCAGTACGAGTGATGTTTAGTTTGAGTCCACCGAGATGTACAACCACGTGCAGCAGATTTCTCTTGGTTCATACGTTTTCTTCGTAATTTTAATATCTTTCACCCGACTACACTCCAACCGGAATCTCGTGAAATGAGGTGAAGATGCGCCGTAACAAATTTGAAAGTGGGAATTCAGCAAAACCAGTCGTGCGGTAGACGTTATGCAGTGGGCAGCTCGATATTTTTACACTGTTTGCATTGTTTCATTTACTCGCGCTATTTAAAGTTGATTTTGTTGTGGCAAAGCCGATGCAACCATGCAAAAAATGGGAGCGAAAATTTTTGGTTCAAGAAGCAACAATCTAAAATAATATGGAAAAATTTGTCATCACTTTAAGAGACAGTGATTCGGAATAGGATTCTTCTGATGATGAAGAATCAGATACCGAGGATCTCTAAACCCCCATGGGTACAAAAAAATCTGATTTATTTATTTTGTATAAAACTTTTTGGGACACACTGTATATCATACCTAACCAAAAATCATTCCCTCATCCTTTTAGTACTAATTAAATTGTTGTGTCAATTATTTGAAACTCATTTCTCTAAATATCATACTAAAAAATACCCAACATTACTGTGATCATCCACATATTGACAGCATTGCATACATTTTAATATCTAATGTTCGGGTAAATTCCATCCCAGTCTGGCCGAATACGTTCTCTCTCTGCGTACTGAAAGCTCCGCCTTGTCACGAGATACCAGTTTACCTGTACTCTCGGACTTTATTGCCAGCCGTCACTATCGCTCGGGCGCAAAATCGTTCTCGACTAATAAATGTTACTTACATCCCTTATAGTATAAATCAATTTGGAAACAAAAAAACTAGTCAGATATTACTTATCTAGATGTATAATGAGAATAAATATTAATTAAAATCAAGAATCGAATCTAGTTTACAATAAAAATATCTCAAGTTGTAATCTGATCAAACTTGGACAATTATTACAATCAGAACCATCATTTACAAGTAATCCAGCTACCCACAACACCAGTAAAAATGGTTTCTTCTATGTTGCATATCCATTGAATGGGATCAAGTGTCATCATCAGGTAAATTTCACTGTTCGCTTGCAGACAGGTACTTCCTTGATAAGAGTGATAAACTATAGTAGGCCATAGACGACGTGGCATATGCCCGATCGTACTATGTTAGACCAGGAAATCTAAAATAATATCTTTGGATTTGCAAGTTGTTTAATAAGACTTTAAATAGTTTTACAGCCAAAAATAACAAACGAAAGTGCAGATTAGGTCTAGAATGTTGTAGACGTCTTATACCGACCAAATATTATTAGCAAAAGTTTCAAAAAGGTCGTTCCGTTAAAGAAAAACCTAACGGACGAATTCTATTAGTCATAATCATAATTTTAAGTGAGCAAAATCGAAAGTAATAATACGAAATAATTCACAAGTTTAATAGACATAATTATAATTTTTAACTGGTTTCAATTTTGTGATGATTACAGTTTTTAAAAGTTTTCTAAACACTTCTTGCTTGGTCTATATATGTACTCTTCACCTATCGTGTATGCGCGGCTCTTGACTCGCGCTGACCTTTTGCCCTCTCTCACATTACCATACCCCAGAGATTGCTGGACCAACGGTGGAGAGATGGTGATAGACTCTTATACAGGTACTCGCATCGTCTGGGGCGCTATGACGACACGTACCTTGATTCGTCCACAATTAAAACACTTATACGTATAATTATAGGTTAGTTTTATGTACTGCCCACGCGTAACCAAGTATCCCCTCTATATTTTTTTTCCACCTGCCCTGCGTGCATTACTAAATCATAATATCGTTTTTCGTTAGATCGCTTCGAGTCAGAGCTGATTTCTATTATTAATTGGGGTTTGCATAAAATAAAATGTCCATGGGAAACTTTCAGTACTTCCATACACTGACACTAGTTGTATAATCAATTCAGAAAAAGCATTTTAATAAAATTAAAAGTCGATACTGCAAAGTGATTTTAAACCACCAGAGGGAGTAGGTATAGTTGAGCTTAATTCAAAATTATTAGTTTGGATGAAAACACTGAAATATTGATTCAAATAATTAACCCTCCAAGGATGGTTTAGTAATCTCTGGGAAAAATTATCTGAGAGATTAAAATATCCATTCTTATGGCAGCCCTTCTGCAGCGTCACAAAGTCGACAAGGACAAGGAAGGAAGTGGCACACAAATCTCTAGAATAGTTGGTAATCTCACCAAAACATAGTTCACAGTTCATTACAGGATATTCGCTATCTTAATATAAGCAAAGATAGGAAAACTGTCAAAGCGGTAGTAGGTATACTAACAGAGCACTGTAACTTTATTAGGTACGTAAAGCTAATGGGGTTGACAGACGAAGCTATCTGCAGATTCTGTCACCTAGAAGAACACATCCTATACCAGTGAGATTTCTTAACTTGAAAAGAATAGCGCATTCGTAAACTAGATTCAGAGTAGATTTGAGAAGGTCGCGTTGGAATAGGCCGATGAGCCACCTCATCAAATCTAATCTAATCTATGGAACTCTTGAAAGCAGTTGGTTATTTTGGTAAGACAAAGATTAACGGGAATATGCATAAAAATACACCCAACAGCGTCTCCGAAGATTTCAAAGGCTAGAGGTTACTCTATTGAGTTGTTTTCAACATCTTCTCTTGTCCATTCATAAGGTTTACTGATGGAACGCCATCTTTCCAATCCCAGTCTAATGTGGTACTCTGCGTGAAATCCAGTATTATCAACTAACTCATCGTTGTTCTCTAATTAATTCATCTTCAGAAGTGAATTTGACTAAGCAGAATCCATTTTCAGAAAATGGCAAGGTTGATCATCCTTTTTCCTGTTTTTTACTGGCTTTTGCTTTTCAGATATATTTTCAATCATAGTCTCTATGGGAATGTAAACTTTTAGTTTTAGTTTCGGACGGATCGAAAGTAGGTCATATACTGCCAAATTAATGGATAATAGATTATTGTTTCGAGTCCGCATGACAAAAATTTAGGATTTTGGTTTGCGATTGGAAGTGAAGATGTCGCTACTGTCACAATCTTTACATTTCCGTTACTGGAAGGCATGTATTGATTGTGATTGAAGTGTATTCTTCAGTCCGGGATTAGAGACTCTCGGACGGACAACATATACGCCGAAACCTGTTTTTGAAAAATATTATTTTTCAAAAATTTATAGTGTTGAATATAAATATTTATTCTTTCGACATCTTTTCAAATGGATAATGCTACATAATAAGGAGGATAAAGATTATATTGCTTTCTTGAGAGGAGAAAAAATACCTGAAAGAATTGTTTTTCGACCTTCAAAGTCTCTGTACATAACGAAACTACTTTTATTTATTAATGACTCTTTTTTCGGTAGTGTTGAAGTATTATTTAAAAAAATATTAAGGTTTCGGAGTGTACTCGGTATTTCCATTTGAATAACGAGTAAGTAGTTTACACAGGTGTGATGCCAATACCGACATTGTAACCCACCTCATTACCTACATTATTTTATAGGAAACTATAAATGTCGTACAACTCGTATAAATCAATTAATATTAGTCTATTTGAACGTATCATTATTATCCTAGCAAGATAAACAAATTTCACACGTTTGAAAGATTATTCAAAAGATCTCGCTTCCTTCGTGAAACTTGTGAGTGATTTGTTTTGAAAATTGGGTTACCGATTATATTTTTTCACGTCTAATATTTCAGTTTGCGTAGGTTTTAATTTTAAACCATTAGAGCGATATATCACACATTCTTTACAACAATCATGTGCCATAAAGAAAGAAAAGTATGGTAAAACGTAGCCCTCGGAAATGAATAATTAGATGACTTATCTGGGCCAATCTTCTCACGCACAAATTAGTTTGAATAATTGTTTTATAAAATAGAATAGAATAGCCTATAAAATAATAATTCAATTTTAATACAGAATGAATTGCCTCATCAGTCACGATTTCGTCTAAGATCCGCCCCCGTTAACTAGCGAAAAATTCTACAAACGGTACAGAGTAAATTGAAGATCTTGGTGAGGACGAGACGGCATAGTAATTAACAACATTAGTTGTTGCTAAAAGTTTTTAGTTGGAAATTTGTTGTTTCATACAAATATTCGCTAAAATTGATGTTATGAAATTCAAATCGGGAAAAAGTTAAGAGATACTCCATGTTTAGTCTCATTCATTCGATTGGGTTGTGCTCAACAGCTTGAACTGAATCTTTGTATCATTTCCCATGTTATCTACTTCCATTCCAGAAGCTTTGTGTCTTCTATGTAGGCCACTAGTTTGACTGGAGGGATTTTCAGTAGAGTCCATGTAAGTTCTTGCAGAAGCAGAGTATGTGAGTAGGTGTTTCATCATAGAGTTCACATTTCCTGCACATCGGTTCACTAACTTTGCCTATTTTGTGCAGATGTTTCCTCTGGGTGCAGTATCCACTCACCAGGTCGGTAACTGTCTTCAAATGTCTCTTACTCAGTTTCAACAGCCTGGTTGAGAGTTCATTGTGTACCTTGTTTAGCAAACTTTTTGTATGCAGGTGCCCTTGTGTCGACCTCCAATTGAGTTGGTGTTTCCTTTCTTATGCCACAAAACGGTTCCGGACCCATAAGTCTCCTTTAGAGCCTTCTTTGGCTAACTGGTCAGCCATTTCATCACCTGCAATCCTCTCATGTGCCGGCACCCATATTAGAGAAACTTTGTTGTCTCTTGCCAGCCTGCTGAGGGATTCTTTGCAGTTTTTTACCAATCTAGACCTAGTTGAGAGAGACTCCATTTTTAGTTCCATTTCCATATACTTTTTGTCAAAATGATACTGTATTAACTCAGTGCAAGAAAACAGGCGAATGCTCAAGATATGTATAATCGTGCATGTAGGAGGAGAGGATGGTTGTGTTGGAGATGCAAGTGTAGTTTTTGAAAGTGGCGGCTGCCATGATAATATGTATTGCAAAACCACCATATTTATATCCAGCTTACAGCTTGATTATCATGGATAACACAAGTTAACATTCATGATTGGAGGAACCAGTTCCATGTTCTAGTTCATTGATTGGTTCGACACCACCAGTCAGAGGCTTCGAGTCTTCGGCACCTCAGACTTTAGGCTTTCTGTGCTCTTGATTGTACCTTTTATGTAAAAGGGTCAGTAGCGTGAGACAGTTTCCTCCTCTTTCATGCACAACTGAGAGATAGGTTCCTCCCTATGCCAATTGTATACATGTGCTTCCTTAGGGTACAGTGACCGGTGAATAATTCCGTCACTTTCCTTATCTGGCCCCTGCTGAGGTTTAATATTTCCCCTAGGGTTTTTGACTATGAGTTTGCTGTGTTCCTTTTTTTTGCTCGTGGCTCCAGCTTTGCTAGGGTGCCTGCCGTTTCATTGCCTACAATATCACTTAAGAGTTACTCTATTATGGTTTGCCAGAGCTGAGAGTTTTTGTAGGTAGTCCCAGACTAGTCTCGATCAGATCTGTATGACTATCTGAGAATATAAAGATCTTTTGGCCTCTGTCAGTTTTAGATCCCTCTTTAATCCAACTCACCAACGCATGCTTCCTGCCCATCCTGGTTTAGTTGGATATGATATGGTTGATTGTCGTTAATTGTGGCCAGCTTGTTACTACTTCTCATTTCAAGAAGCCATAAATTCTGTAATTCTGGAATGACCATGGGCGTTAGTTCCTTCGTGCCAATTCCCATTGCACTCATTCATGCAGAAATTCTCGCGTTCACCTTAACATGCAGAGCAAGAATATTATGAATGATTTCCATTGCTGCACAAACAAGCAAGCCTATGAAGTTTTGATGGGTCCAGGTCGACTTTTCCTTGATCTATTTATGCCAACCAAACTAGGGCTCCGCAGGTGATCGTGGATCTCACCATAGTTGTATAAAGCCAGTTTGGACCAAGCCTAAAATTATCAATATTCAAAGGACACTTATGAAGTACCAAATACAGCAGAATCAATGTAAATTTGGAATTGCTGGACTCATAATGCTTGGTGGATAACAATTTTGAATTTTAAACTTGCAGGGATGGTAATTGGAAATTCCGTATTACAGATTTATAGAAAACTATTTGACACTTTTACCAAAAGGCTAAAACCGATACTGAACCAGTTGTTAAAATTCTCTCGTAGTGTTAGTTCAATTATTTTTACTACGTTGTTTTACATTCTCATTATATATAATTGCAATAGGTAACTAGCTTTAAAAGTTTTTATTATTTAGCGTCCAATGAACGTGCGCACTGAATGCATTTCTAATATTTTCCCATCGTCAATAATAGATCATAAATAATGGGTACGCCCCACAGATGTATGTCTCCTTTCAACTAACCGTTTACAACAACTTAAACCTAATTTCAAAGAAAACTCATTTTACGCGCTTAGAATTACAGGCCGATGCAATATTTTCAGTTGTCCAACAAATCATAACATTCCTTTCACGAGGGAAGATTCGTTTTTGCTTTTTTAACAGTTTATAACATCTGTATTATAAAGCTGTGACATTATTCGAAACTGTAGAGATTTTGTGAAGAAATATGGGATTTTTAAACCTGTATGAGGCTTTATATATGAAAATTATGCTACGTAATGTCTTTTATATGTGGCACAGTTCGTTTTCTACCAGTATTTTTGTCAAAATTTGTGTTCTGCTGCTGTTCGTTCTTCGGGACATTCTGTATCTTCTGTCTGGTTAAGAATATTATGGACACAAACAAAAATTCCCAAATTCTAATAAATTAGAATTAACCTAAAATACAAAGGAACGCCTGAAAGCACTCATGTAAACAAGGGAATATTGGATGTTTAATATTGTCTTCGCTTTTGCAATCATCCAAATACGACCATTTACGACGTTCTTAAATGAATTTTATCTGAAATGAAACCCAACACAGTCGAGTGAAAAGGCAAGGTTGGGCCATCAGGTGGAAATGAGTTTTGTATTGTATGAATTCAATTCACTTGGCATTATTAAATATTCCGTTTTAGCGTGCGTTTTCAAAGAGCTCAAGTAGAAAGACTGAATTTCAAGAATATTTGTTATACTCTAACTAAAGTCAGTGTGATGACCATAAAATATAGCAATGTTGTCAGATATATTTTCTAAAATTGTTAGGCTCGCTACGCAAATGTTCCTCTTACTTCAGTAAACTGTTAGTTCGTGATGTTATAAGAAAGCTAGTTTGGAGATATTAAAAAAAAATGTAAATAATGTAAATTTATTAGTAAACATTAAAATAAGTCGCTTGAAATTACTGAAAAAATAAAAATTAATTAAAACCACTTTTTATATGTTACTATATTTAAGAAAATTTTGAAGAGTTGGCAACGTAGTTGCACGTGCAGTGAAGAATTCGAAAACAACCCATCATCAACTGCAGTATTCATCGTAATATAACGAAATAACCGTTTGACGATTTTCGCAGAAAAAATTCTTCGGTCTTGAGGGTGTTCGGGGGGTTGTGTTGTGGTTCGGCTTATCCATTAGTATCATTCAGTGTCGGGTGTGAATTTTGTTTTAAAGAAATATTTAATATAATATCTATTTCTTGGTTGAGTGAGTTTAGTGAATTGTTATAGGTATTTATAGGAAAGTGTTGGTGATCTAGTGTAGAAAGGTATCATTAATATAATACCTTTTTGATGGTGTAGTGGTTAGGTCGCGTCAGTGAATTGATATTAATATAATATTCATTTGTTCGTAGACGTTGGGGTAAGTTTTATAATATAATTAATTAGAATGGCATTTTGGAGACCATTTGAAACAACAGTCCAAGATGATGCGCGGGATTATTGAATTGTGGATTTAATATAAGAAGTTAGATAATCGAATGGTAATAATGGAATCTCGGCGTATCGCTGAACTTAGACAGGAGTATTTGCGCAAAATAATTGGTACCGTGATTCAAATAGAACTATAATTTATTTAGACGAAACTTGGTTTGATACACATGATGTTGTCAAGTGTTTATTCATTTATTTGTTATTTAAACAATCCTTACGGTTTTATTACATGAATAAATATATAAAATAAAATACATTTTAACTTAATATGTAAGAAAATAGTAGTAATGGTAATTATATTATAATTAAAACTGTATGAGGATATACACCCACCTTTAAAATATGGTTGGGTTGACGATACAAAAAACTGTTCTTTAGATACTCCGTGTTCTAGAGGAAAACGCGTTATTATTGTATTACAAATTTTCTGAATTTTGTATGCAGGTTAATTTTTTTCATTCAAATTGATATAGTAGATTAACATTATTTCACAATATTGGAATTTATAAAAAATGTATATGCACGCCATTGGGCGGACATTAACTTTGGAAGAACTTTACAAAATGATATTTATTTTGAATCTGATTACAAGAAGGAGCAACTTTTGGAAGTGTTAAAATCATGTGCTATTAAAAAACAATATGCATGTGACAGTTTAGCTACGCCTTCCTCCATACCATTGTATATTCAACCCCATAGAACATTTGTGGCATCAAGTAAAATCAAAGTTGAGAGCAGAAAATGTTAGTCCTACTTTGGTCCCAGTGTTATAGAATTAATTAAAAATGTAGTTAATAATATATCCATTCAAAGCTGGAAAAATTCTGTGCAGCACATTATAAAAATTGAAGATTCATATATTTGGATACAAAGTTTGTTTTAATAGTTTTTAATAATCTCTCATTTAGAAGGAAAAAGAAAAAAAAATTAGAGAAATGGTCTTCAGATATTAAATAAAAAACAAAGGATGTATGATAAAAATATAAAAAAAAATAGATATTTGTGAATTTGTTCTTTTTAAAATAATTTTAAATAATCCGCCATCTCTTCTACAGCAGCTATTGGCCTTATGATTTATTGCAATTGGCCCTATAATTTTATGATTGCCGGCAAAAGCGAAGACGATATACTTTGAGACAAACTATACAAAAGATCATAATGATTTGAATTTTTCAGCATGTTAACTTCGGTATAGTGATTGTTTTGTTTATGACAATGTTTGTCATGCCTTTCGTTTTCTTGCAATAAATTCATATCATTTATAGCATATTTTTGATAATGAAGATTTTAGTAAAGTTCCCTATTTCTCTACTCTACTCCAACTTATCAAACGGATTGTCAATGGCCCATTACAATATCAACTTATCGCTAACAAAATTTTAGCTTCTTCGCATTTTATAGCGATTCTTCAGTACCTGCTATTTTTTTTTTCTCGAAAATATACAATATAAACTTAGACTGTGAAATATATTTCAACACCTTTCAACCTTGTTGCATTTCTAACAAATGAAGAAATACCGCCTATAGTTATATTCTTAGATTAATGATGTACCTGCTAAAGTTCTAATAAATTAGGACAATTGACTGTTTAATGGGTTTCACACAGAGTTGAACTGGACAAATTTAGGAAATCATACTGACATATTTTTTGTGTATTCCCTACATCTATATTTCAGTCCAAGAGATCTAAGCTTCTGGGAAAGTCTATCAACCATTAGGATCTAGCTCTGTAGCCTGTTCCAGGTATTCAAAGCGTTGGCAGATAATTATCCTGCAATTATAGATAATGTGTTTAGCTCTTCGTTTTTTTTTGACATTTCGCGAATGCCTTCGATTGTGTTGATAATGAAATTTTGATAAATAAACTTGAATATTGTGGCATCCACGGTATTCCTTTAAAATTGTGTGAATTTTTGCTTTGAGTGTAGAAAACAACTGGTAGGAGCAGAAAATTTACCAGTTAGCAGTGGAGTAACCCAGGGTTTTTTTGGTATTCAATAACGATTTCACAAACTAACGGATTGATGGTAAATTAACTTTATTTGCTGATGACACTAGTGCAACCTGGAGTAGTTCAGATATACCAAATTTACATTCTACCATAGGAAAAGATCTCATTACTATCGAGTCCTGGTCTTTGGGTTTTTGTTTTAACACTGAGAAAACTTTAGGAGTTTTGTAACCTCCCAAACTTAACAATAACTTGGCCTCGGTGCCCTTAAATGGTCTATAGCTACTTTCTTGTGTCTAACCAGCTTCTTAAGGAATTGTTTACTGCTCCAGACTACATATCCTTAGGACCTGTACCTTCTAATCCTAGCGTTTAACGTAAGTTCGAAATCCTTTCCCGCATACATAAAGTCCGTGGGCATCTTCATGGATTGCCCTCAGTAAATGTCCTTCTAGATCACCGGGTTTCAAAGATTTAGCAAGAGTCTAGACATTTTTTTGAGTGCGATCGAAAGTTTCTCTCCCAATTTTTCTTGACAGCGACACAATTAGAACTGATAGATTCTAGCTAGAGCTAGTATGGATTTTCAATTTTCTGTTGCTGTAGTGATTGAAAAGATAACCGCAGAATAAATCTCTTACAAGATAATTCTCGGGAAAACAAAAATATTAGTGTATTAGTGCAAAAATTAAATGTTTGGACTGGGATTTAGCGTAACCATATTATAGGTCTATTTTTCTGATTTATGTTAACTTGAATAGTCGTAAATATTTGTATTCGCATTAGACGTCTTCCTATTTCTGGAGGTTTGGTTCCAACATTACGGTTGTTCATCTACAACGCAAGAGAAACCGTGAGTTTTATCAATTAGATGGAACAATTAAATTACCCGATAGGTTGCCTGACCTAGCACTAAATGACTACATTTTTATGGGGTTTTCTAAAAAGAAGATAGAAATTTGGTTAAAATTAAAATTTTATTGCTAATACGTCCTAAAAAATACCAAAAATATATGAATATGTGGATTTTGATAGAATTATCCGAATTTTTTGCATCTATTTATATTAGATTGTGGATATTTCCATAAAATTAAGAACAGTTTAATTTCGAAATCGATTTTCTGTGATGCAATATAAGGGCTAGTTCGGATCTGTTACTTAGTATTGTGTAAAAGTACCAAGTAAATTAATCATTAGCGTTCGATCGACTGCTATTATAATAATTTGAATTATATTTCTATTCGAATTAAATTAGTTTAGGTACAATATTGTTTGTATTTAAGTGAAAATCGATATAATTATAAATGAAAGTACGTGAAATATAAAGATAAAAACTTAGCGGGATGTTGACTAGGATCAATCAACTCAATGGATTTATCTTATTTTAAATATCATTAATTTTTAATTTGTTTAAATGTCTTAAGGAATCGAAATCATAAAATTAATTCATTTTTATTAAATTATTATTATTTTGGTTTAATATTTGAGAGTTACCTGCAGTTTCCCACATTATTTCGACTTATATATTATAATTACCAAAACAGTTCCTTTAGGTACTATATTTTGAAAAGGAAATAAAAACGTTTTGAAAAGTAAATTTGCTGCCAATTTGTAAGAGACGTTGGTAACAAGTTTTGAATTTATCGATACAAGTGGAATAATAAATTTTTAGTTTTCCCAAGGAATTGAAACAAAAAAAAAAACGTTGTTGGGCAGCTCGCTAATAAATCAGAAAACAGGTTTACAAAAGATTACATAGCTTAAGAGCGAACAATAATAATAACAATACAAATAAACTAGGATTTAATCGTAATCATAATCGTTTTCGTAGTTTATAATCTGCCACGCATTTTGGTATTAACAGTGACAACCTTTGGTATATAATAAAATTAAAATAGTGTCACCATTTTCAAATGCCTTTATGGGTCTTTAATATCCAATAACCCGTTGTGGTAAAGAATTTATGAAAATTAATAGGTAATAAAAGAATGCCCACCGTCAATATTTTATATTTATTTTGTTTTTACAACTCCAGCGGGCATTTCTAAAATGTAACTAATATGTATGTATTTTAATTGCTTCTGACCTCATCCTACATAGATTATCTCAGTAATCTTTTCTGTATCTGTGAATTAAAATGGAAATAAATTCAATGGGGCTTATAAATATGTACATACATGGACTGAATTCTGGTTTAGAATTTAAAAATTGAAAAATATATTAGATCAGATGAAATATAAATAAATTTTCTTACTTTATTCTATATATGAAAATTTTATGGTTATCAAAATAATGTAAATTTACAATGAAAGAACCCAAAAAAGGGTAGACAGAGTTTATTTATAATAACGTAACCCTTGCAAAACCAATATAGGATAAACCATCCAAATAATTATATTAAAATATCGTGTAAAGTCTAACTAAAGTTAATGTGATGACCCATATTTTTAATCCCTTTGAAGGAAAAAGCCGCCCAATGACGTGCATATAAATTTTTTTATAAATTCGAATATTGTGAAATAATGTTAATCTACTATATCAATTTGAATGAAAAAAATTAACCTGCACACAAAATTCATAAAATTTGTAATACAATAATAAAGCGCTTTCCTCTAGAACACGGAGTATCTAGAGAACAGTTTTTTGTATCGGCAACCCAACCATATTTTAAAGGTGGGTGTATATCCTCATACAGTTTTAATTATAATATAATTACCATTACTACTATTTTCTTACATATTAAGTTAAAATGTATCTTATTTTATATATTTATTCATGTAATAAAACCGTAAGGATTGTTTGAATAACAAATAAATGAATAAACACTCGACAACATCATGTGTGTATCAAACCAAGTTTCGTCTAAATAAATTATAGTTCTATTTGAATCACGGTACCCTTTTATTTTGCGCAAATACTCCTGTCTAAGTTCAGCGATACGCCGAGATTCTATTATTACCATTCGATTATTTAACTTCTTATATTTAAATCCACAATTCAATAATCCCGCGCATCATCTTGGACTGTTGTTTCAAATGGTCTCCAAAATGCCATTCTAATTAATTATATTATAAAACTTACCCTAACGTCTACGAACAAATGTATATTATATTAATATCAATTCCCTGACGCGACCTAACCACTACATCATCAAAAAGGTTTTATATTAATGATACCTTTCTACACTAGATCACCTACACTTTCCTATAAATACCTATAACAATTCACTAAACTCACTCAACCAAGAAATAGATATTATATTAAATATTTCTTTAAAACAAAATTCACACCCGACACTGAATGATACTAATAGATTATAAGCCGAACCACAACACAACCCCCCCGAACACCCTCAAGACCGAAGAATTTTTTCTGCGAAAATCGTCAAACGGAATATACTTCGGTTATTTCGTTATATTACGATGAATACTGCAGTTGATGATTGGTTGTTTCGAAGTCTTGACTGCACGTGCAACTACGTTGCCAACTCTTCAAAATTTTCTTAAATATAGTAACATATAAAAAGTGGTTTTAATTAATTTTTCTTTTTTCAGTAATTTCAAGCGACTTATTTTAATGTTTACTAATAAATTTACATCATATATATTTTTTTAAATATTTCCAAACTAGTTTTCTTATAACATCACGAACTAACAGTTTACTGAAGTAAGAGGAACATTTGTGTAGCGAGCCTAACAATTTTAGAAAATATATATGACAACATTGCTTTATTTTATGGTCATCACACTGACTTTAGTTAAAGTTTACATTAATCTTTTTCTATTTCTGTGTCGGGCAGGTAGGTTAACCCCGTATCATAGGCGTACGATTAAATTTTTAATGGTTAAATTATTTGTAAGCATTGTCATACCACGACGGTTAAAATTTTAAAAAAGATTCGTTTATTAGCAAAAATTTCATTCTACCAAGGGCGAACAAAGAAATTTTTGAACGCGGGCTAATTAATTTGCAAAAATTTCTATCTACCATAAGCGTACAATTATGATATCAATTTTTTTGTAAAACTTTATATTATTAGTGTACAATAATTTATTAAAATACCATTTACCATGGGAGCACGATGAACATTTTAAAAGGGATTCATTTATCATCAAAAATGTCCATCTACCATGGGCATACGATAACATTTTTTTAAGGAGATTAACTTTTAGGAAAAATTTCTATCTACCATAAGCGTACAATAGAATGTTTATAAAAGATCAACTTATTTGTAAAACTATTTGTATCATGGGCGTACGAGGAGAATTTCAAAGGGGGTTAATTTATTTGTTAAAATACCATTTATCATGGGCGTACGATGACGTTTTTAAAAGAAATACTAAATTATTATAAATAATCGTTAAATCTTATCTCTTGCGACAAGCCTAGTTAATTTCTTCGGAAACAACAGTTGAGGAGGTTCTTCTTCGATCAAGTGTATGTTTCCAACATAGCAAACACGTATGTATCTTTTACATCTTCAGCAAGAACCTAAAATAATTAGTTGACCAATGCTACGGTAAAAATCACCGAAAAAACTGGCTCTTAACTACAACTGCAAATCTGCGACAATTGAATCAACCGGCAACAGCGCACATATATGTTTGTTTTTTAAATTTTTAGCATCCTCGTAACATTTGTCAATGATTTTTGAATATGGCATGCTAAACACTATTAATTTGTTCTTCTACTACTTGATAGATGGCGTGAATCTTTGACATATGACATAGAACACGTAAATAAAGTGGAAGTGGCTACTACTACTGTGACTGGTACGATTCCAATCCAAATTTTATGCAATGTCTTTACAATTATTACCAAATTTAATTCGATTTCTATCAAATAACGGTTAACATTGAAAAATGTCTAGGTTATATCAGTATTTTTCTTACCGTATGTGTCTAAAATGACATCCGTTAAAATTTTCGAGCAGCTGAAATCTATAAGCCCTTTCACCACAACAAGGAAACCTTCCTATCGGCAGTGGCGCCCTCTGTGCGTCCAATGAGATTATCGCGATAATTTTGCTAGTTCCTGTTAACTTTCTCGTCTTTGACTTGGGATATTATTTCCATCAGCAACAATATCCATGACCTTCAAAAAAATTATCGGTAATGATTCTACTGCTAGTGAGATTATAGGTGAAAACTCATAACTTACTCTATTTTTTCCTGCAGCTTATTTCAATATTTAAACATTTTTTAACTCCATTGTTTTTGCCTGGAATATGTATATTTTTGGTGTCACTCGGTATATGGAAATGAATCAATAGGCAGTTATGAGAATTCACACAAATAATGACTTCTCGAAACAACAGTAGAGTGAAACGTGAACTCTACGTTAAAAAATAAACACTCAAAAAAAAAAAGAAAACAATTTCTATTCACTAGCAATCCATAAAACAATAGCTCCCTCAGAAACGAGCTTTCCATCGTCTTCCATCGCATGATTTACTCCAACGTATTACCATTGAAGCGGCTGCTGTCACTCTATCGAAGTAAAGTGTTGCTGGAAGGCCATTCGTATAAGAGAATAAGTAGCCTTCTTGTCAGACCATCTAGACTTCAATCACATGCGTTATTACATTTTTACCATTGACACAATGGTCCATATATTACCGAGTGGTAAGCGGGAGCAAGTCTTCACATCTCTTGACCGCGAGTTTAAACGTTTTGCAGAAGAGGTTACGCTATAGACAGAGATGGGTCAGCCCACTGTTACACCAATCCATCAATGGTATTTCTAATATTCGCAAACTAAATATGTATTTTTATTCTACCATCTCTGAATAAGTTTCAAACGGGCTTAAATAGTTCAACACTTTGTATATTAATAAGAAATCTTTAATGAATCAAGGCGTATACATATTTTTGTGGACAATGCTGCTAAGACCTTTGAGATTAAAGATATGCAATTGGTTTGCCTCTTTGGGCATCAGTGATTCAGAAAGTCGCTTCAAGCAAAAATTTTAACAGCTTTTTCAACTTCGTACATACGATGCTACTTATATAAAGTGCTGTGACATAAGACCAGAAGAAACTCTTCCAAGTCCAGCCAAACACGAAACAAGATGAGCTCTGACAAAATTAATCAGAATTTGAGGCTTTTATATTTGAAAAAAGTTACCAAGAAAGTGTTGGTCCCAGACAGGAATATTCTACGTTATCTTAGGTTAGGTTAGGATAGGTTTATGGTGAGTGAGTCTATAAGGCCCTCCACTGCGACTCGCAAGAGTCTATTGTGGCTCACACCTATTCAGATTTCACCAAACAAATTCAGCTTCTTAACAAAGCCGATTAGCTTATTTGGTGAATTATTTTTCAGGTTCGAGGGCGAGAGAGCATCCCTGCCAAACATCAGATACCTGATTCGAGCCGCGGCGGGGCAGGCACAAATTATATGCTCTGCTGTTTCATCATCCTCCAGACAAAGACGGCAGATCGGATCTTCCGACAGTCCAAGTTTTAGCATATGATGATTCAGATGACAGTGGCCTGTTAAAAGGCTTGTTAGACAGCGTAGGTCATGCCTGCTATAGTCTAACATTTGTTTGGAGACATTCTTCGAAGGATGTATGAAAGCCTTTGAATGAACCAATCCTGGTAAATTATGCCAGAAGTCTAATGCTCTTCATGCCGTCCAGGTATTCAGTGTTTGTTTGGCAAAACTTATTGCGATGCCAATTGTAGGTTCTGGTCCGATAGAAACACGTGCGGCACCCTCCCTTGCAAGAGAGTCTGCCTTCTCGTTTCCTTCCATGCCAGAATGGCCAGGGATCCAGACCAGCAATACTTTATTGAGTTCTCCTATTGAGGAGAGTCTTTTTTGGCAGTCTAATACCAATTTCGACGTTACACGGTTAGAGCTAAGTGCTTTCAAAGCCGCTTGGCTGTCCGAGAAAATTTTTATTGTTCTATGTATGAGATTGGCCTGCTCCAATCTCTCCACACATGAAACAATGGCGTAAATTTCCGCCTGAAATACGGTTGCATAGGAGCCTGAGGGTGTTTTTGAACCGTCTGTTTACCAACAGCTGTCTGCTCTCAATAGTTCATCCTTACGGCGGACCCATTCATCTCTATTTGGAATTAGGACGGTATAAGGCAGGTCGTAGTTTACTGTTGGAGGCATTATGTCAGAGGTCATTCCCAGAATACTGTGACTTTCAGTGTCCACTAGCATTCTGCTTCGTTCTGTATAAGCCTGATTTGTGCATTTAGAAATATGCGCAATTCTGTATGTTGTCCAACTATCCTCTCTTTCCAAAAATATATGGAGAGGAGGTAGGTCTAGAAGGATTTCCATGGCTGCTGACGGTGTGGAGCTGAAAGCACCAGTAATTGCCAGGCAAGCCTGTCTCTGTAAACCAGAGAGCTTTGCTTGGGCCGTTCGCTGTAAAGCTTTTGGCCACAAAACGTTATCTTACAGGCTGCTGTCGTTAGAATCATCAAGTCTTGCACTGTTGGAAGATTTGCGTTCTATCTCTATTTGGTAGATAATGAAACAGCAGAGAGTAGTGCAAACCACACTCAAGTTTTTTTAGATGCCATAGTAAGACAACAATTTAAAGCTTGTAACATCGTCAGTTATCGAGTTAACCGTAACTGTAATAAAAGTTGGTAACCTAACCGAATAACTTCACACGTTCTAATGACGACCCTGTTAAAATCCACTTTGCTGTGGTAGCTTTTAAATATTGTTGTTGACTTTACCGACCTGTAGCGACCGACAATTAAAAGTGATTGTTTGTTGCCAACTGGTGGCTATATATCAATCAGGGTGGGCTTTCCAACGCTCTCTTCGGTTAAAGCAATGAGGAAATGTTTCAAGACACAAAGTTATTTTTAGTATTTTGTACAAAAAAAAACTATATATGTACATAGCGAAGAATTTACGACCTGTATAGTTTATTTATCTTTTGGAGGAGTTGACAGTTTTATTGCGAGCGTCAAGTTTTTCTAATGCGTCGTGTTAATTTGTATACAAAGTTGTTGTACTGGAAAATTGTATGCAATGTGTTTCTATTGGGTCTCACAAAAGAGCAGAAGAGGTTGAAATATATCCAGATTTTAGTCTCATATTTCCTTTTCTTGGGTCTGAGGAATGTGATTTAAAATAATTAGTAATTATCTCCAATGGAAACATCCAACAAATTGTCTAGTATAGATGGTAACGAAATAGAAGACTCTGTGACAAAGAAGTGTTGGGAGGGACTACACAAGACCATAATTTCTCATCGAAATCTTATTATTGAACTGAACTGCGAAGAAGAGTTTAGCTGTTTTGGTGAAATTTACCAGGATAAGATCGTGCTACGAAAAATGTTACCAAGGGCTGCAGTTGAAGTTGAAGTTGAAGCCTGCAGATATCCTAAGACTCCTCAGGGAAATAGGACTAAAAGAGCTACTGGTATCTGAGACTTTCTTCAGGAACTAAGTCGAAGTAAGAGGGCACAATAGATCTTTTAGTTCTCAGTGAATGTCACTCCATCATACACACATACAGTTGGTCGCAGTTCTTCAGTACTTCATTTGACAAAAATGTGGAGAATTCTGGTGTTAGACACAATAGGGCCAGACAACATTCATGAGCTTTTAACCATCCTCTTTCTTTCTTTTCTTCTGTAAAATGCGACTAGCTTTATGACAGTTTCCTTAACTTCTGGAAATTACTGAGCTCTCATTTATGAACCAAAAATGTTACAAATATGTTTAAAGCTGCAGTTTTGGTAGTTATTTTATAAAAATTACTTTAATGTCAATGTAGAGCTTCAATTTTGCTAGGGTAGTAAATTTAAAAAAAAACTATTTAAAATTTTTTTCATTTTTAAAAAAAGTGAATCGAAAAGTTGAAATTTTTGTACATACACGTTTCCAACGTGCGGCTAAATCAAAGAAATGTAATTACAAGAAGGATATGCTAGACGCTCACACGATTATCTTCAGCTAACGGATTCCAAATCTTAGTATTGTTGAATAATTTGCTATGATATTTATGTTCCTCATATACACTGCTCGAACTGAAATTTACTATAATGAGTTGAGTAGATTTTGTGCAGTTGGAAATGAAGCCAACAAGATGTTAAGAGGAGTTTTCCTGTTTGTTAAACAGAAAGAAGAAATTAGCTTACATAATTCCTTGAAAATTATTATAAACATTATCGAAAGCCACAATAAACAAATTTTGTACCCTTCACTTTCGCATACCCTCATCTACAAAATATCGTAGATACAATATCGTGGATTTTTTTCCATATTTGTTAATTATTCGAGAGTGTGTATCTAGAATTTCAGTTAAAAATTCCCATTATTATAGAATCTATGATTTTTTAACTATGCTCGTGCACTTTCGACTATAGTATGACCTCCGTTTCAAATTGTCAAAATTGATGGGGAGACATTCACTGAGACCTAAAAGATCTATTGTGCCCCCCTACTTCTGCTTAGTTCCTGAGGAACGTTTCAGAGCTTAGTAGCTCCCTTAGTCCTATTTCCATGATGAATTTTAGGATATCTTCAGATAAATGTCCTTATTCTATCCAATAATCTCCTAGGTGGTGTGCCCTAGGATTCTGAATTGCTGTGCAATTCGCAACTATGTGGATGGAGGTTTCTTCTTCCATGCCACAGAATCTACATTCTTCTTCCTCCACTATTTTGAGTTTTACTTTTACTTATGCATTCATTTGATCGCAGAATCTTTGATTGTCTAAGCCCTACTAGATCTTTCCAATGGTCAGATCTTCTCTTTTCTTCGGCTTTGCCTATTTCTTCTAATATTACATTGGGGCTGATACCGCAAAAGGGTTCCGGCCCCCAAAAAAGTCTTTCAGTCCCCCTCTTTGCTAGTCTATCTGCTATTTCATTTCCTTCTCTTCTAGTGTGTCCTGGAACCCACAGGTTATTATATTGTTCTCGCCTAGTTCATTGAGTTTGCCTAGGCATTCCCACGCCATTTTGGAACTGATTACACAAGAACTTAGTGCTTTAATGGCTGCTTGACTATCCGACATTATGATAATATTTTGCCTTCTATATCCTTTGTCAGGATTGAACTGCGCACACTTTCTTATGGCGTGAATTTCCGCTTGAAAGATACTTGGGGTTTTCCCCAAGATTTCAGAGTGTTTGGTTCCTGGCCCGTACACTCCTATCCCAGCTCCTTCTATTGCTTTTGAGCTGCCTGTGTACCATTGAATGGCATTCTGGAAATGGTATTTGGATCGGAACTAATTTATATCCACTAATTCGACCCCCTAGATAAATAAAGAACTTTTTTTGTTCCCCTGTTGTTTTCTAATCTAATACTAGTAGTGGAAAATATTTTATATTTTGCTTAGTTTAAGAAAATATGATAAATTCAACAAAAGCAAAGCGATATTTCGAAGGCATTCTTTTTGTAATGCAGTGTAATCGTGAAATTGTATGTTACTCTCCATTCTGGCATGTTAGCTAATAGCAAAAACCACCTATAAACACATATAACACAATAATTCTCACACTTTCATCGAAATCAATCATACCAGCCAACAGGTAACTTTAACTACCACTAAACAAATCTTTGTTTCCAATTAAATCACACTCGCTTTCGTTCGATATGTAATTTAAAATTATCATTCAATTATTGGCCCCGTAATAATTTAATGAGCACTTCCAAAATATCATCGTGCGGCTTAAAACTTGTTAATAGACCATCTTCGAAGAGCACGATCTAACTGTGTTTCAACTGATGACTTATAATTTCGCTTCGTTATGTTCTCCTTTCCACATACAAAAAGTTAGTATTGGAGCAGTTACTCGAAGATCGTGTGGAAATTATCATCAGTTTTATGCTTTCGTCATTTTTCTTCACTTCGTTATACACCGACTGCTGACCTTTATGAAATTATCATTATATTTATATTCAATTCAGTTCATATTTAGCTAACAAGTTTTACTTTATTTCCTTAAAAAAAAAACTAAGGAATATACAACCTTCAACACACTGGCATATGAAAGGACTAGGGAAGAGCGGTGAAGGATCTACAATATTGACCAATTACTAGACAAGTAACATAACTACACTTACCGGCACGAAAACCGGAGCAGTTGAATATTTTTAAACAAACATCAAATTTTGATGCTTGGTGATGTTTTATTATTATAATATCTTACTCACAAACAAAGCAACATGTTTTACTTATTTTCTAACAACAATTGAACCATATTAATTTAAGAAAAAAGTGATTTTGAGCAATAATCCTAAATCACATGTCAACAATGCTGTTGTTGTCAGATATCCGACAGATCGAAGCACGTTTGAAAGTTGTTCTGCGTTTCTTAATCTAAAAAACATGGATATTAATTCCGGACACAGCGGCTGCTACTGTTGCCTTGTTTCAAGACACAAGAAGTGGGCGATATGCTGCCTGAGAGTATCATGTCTCCAATAGCACTGTGCACCGTACTTTTACACGTTTTTTTGGAAACTGATGGTTCTCCAGATGACCTGGAACTAGTCCCTAACTCAAAACTAGCGCTATAATGATCGTTTTATCATCTAACAAAGTCTGCGAAATGGTCATGCTGCAGTTGTTGAAATCAGGAATCGACTTCAGCACGTCTGACAAACCAACGTAAGCGAACGGACAGTAGACCTGCAACAGGCTCAGAACGTCTTACGGGTTGCGCGACTTGAATTTGCCAGAAATCATCAGCACTAGGGTGAAAACGAAGAATGGGGGCGCGTTTGGTTGTCCAGATTTAGCCTGCGATCTCCAGATGGTCGTGAGATAGTATGACACACGAGCGTACCTTCAGTTCGAGGACAGAATACCAAGGGGGCTCAGTTAAGGTGTGGGCCGGAATTTCTCTGAATGCCACACAGAATTGTACATCCTTCCGGGAGGATCCTTAACTACTGTCAGGTACATTGAGGACGTTCTCCAGGATTTTGTTGTCCCTTATGTTGGCTTTCTTCTGATGCATGAGAATGCTCGTCCTCATACCGCTCAACAGTACTTAAATGAGGTAAATATTCCTGTTATGGAGTGGCCAGCAGTAAGTCTCGATGTTAACCACATAGAACATGATAGTCACAAGATATAGGCAATAGCAGAGTAGGGACTCTTTAAAAATTCCTATAAACAGGTGATTTGGGTCAATTTTTCATATTTTGAGTTCAGGATTCTACAGTTGAAATATTTCCAATTAGTAGGTAAAGCCGAAAACAGGCAAAAATAAATAAATTTTTTGTTTTGAAAAAAGGAACAACAGAACTCATTAAACTGCTGAGATTGCGATGAGATGACAACTCTTTTGCATCGAAAATCAATTTAAACTGTGTCAGACCTTAAAAAGGAAGATCAAACTTTACTTACGAAGAAAAAAAGGAGTGATGTAAACAGTTTTACCGAACTCGTTCCAGCAGAAATAATCAATTCCTGAAATTCTTTAAACTCAAAATCGAGTGTGAAATAAAGTTCAACATGCGAATATGTAAATTTTAAATATTAAATACGAAATTGCAGCACACGTTGTATGTCGTATCGAATTAAGTTCACACGGAATCGGTTTTTGCTTTTTAAACCGATCGTTGAACGTATTTCATTTGATGAGAGGAAAAAAATGGAGAATTTTACTGCTCATCATATTCTCCTCCAAGTATTGTACCCTTAATGGAGTATTAAGTAGGTACTCTGATTCAGGCATTCATGAGTCTCACTGGGTTGTAGTACCTCAGGAGTATTTTTGATCGTTAGATCCGATATAAGCTTAGTAGGCACGCAAAGTTAATGGGGTTGACAGACAAAGCCATGTCAAGATACTGTCAGCTACAGAAATAAACTGCAGAATACATCGCAATTGCATGGCGAGTGTGTGATTTCTTGTACCGGATGATGATAAACCACCAGCAAAAAACTACGTGAAAGGTTCTTTAGGGTGATTGGCTACGTAAAAAAAGCCAGCCTGGAGAATGTTCCAGAGGATCACATTAGAATTGAAAAAGTCCACCTCATCTAATCTGATGAACGGATATTCAAAACTCCGAAGTAGATGATTTCAGATGTTAAGCGATGAACAATGGACATATTTATATTTTATATTTAAACGACTGGCCTATTGGAACAACAAACGAGAGCAATTTTCCTTGGTGTGAAATAAGATGTGTAGGAAGATATTCGTGATGCCAAAAGTTCAATATTGTGTTCTATATGAAAGACAAGTTTATCATGAAATAAGTTTAGATTTTGTTCTCAAATGAATATTAATCGCGCATAATAATAAATGTATTCCTCTCTTCAGATCATATTTTACATGATGTACATGAACATAATATATACAGTTGACAAAGAATTAAGGGAAAAAATCATTTGTAGCACACACTGGTCGATGAGATATTTTTTAAAATGAGTATTGAAACGGTTAAAATTGACTATGTTTTTTAAAGGGAGACGGAAGAAGATTGAATTACTGGGAGCACAGAATCTATCACCTAATCTGGCAGAGTAGTTTTCTTCTTAGAAAACCCCGAAATGTTACCCCTGACACATAATAAACATTTATATACATACATTGAAGACAGCGTTAAAATATTATATTTTTCTTTGCAAGACTCTCCGTAATTCAAATTGTTTTGTCTATTGAAAACCTTCGAGGCGTTAGATGAAGACTATATTATGAGATATGGTGGAGTACACTAGAGAATAATACACTTGTATTAATTGCTCGTGAGTAACAATGCTATAATGCTACTCTGATAGTAAAGCCGGTAGATTTTTTAATTCTCGAAAAAAATTTCATAAGCACAGTCACTATTAAAGAATTCCTACTACACCATGCAACAGCATTTTGGAAAAGCTCACCAAGTCTATCAGGGAGTTCGGAAAGAGATTACGTCATCTGCTGCTAGTGTGGTGTCATCAGCGAATAATATAGTGTCATTTACATATATATTGCGTAAATTACATCGGAACCGTCCGGATTACACAAGTACGACAGAAAAACAGCTGAAAGATAGAGAAAGAATAATTATACGCGGTCATTAAGGCGTGTACTTTGTTTCACCTTAGGGGTGTATACTTATTTCCCGAAACTGGCCGAATGCTCATTGCCCCCCTATTTTAACCGCTGTTGCCAGAAGCACAGATTAATTTGTACAAATTATATTTTTGTCTCGTTATCGTTGACTTTTTTTCGAGGGTGAGAATACAGCACGTTTGTGCCAGCATTACGCCAAATAATATTAGAGATATGAGATAAAATCTTTATCACAGATTCGGTTATTGTCTGGCACAGGAAGGTGGTTTATTTGAGCACTTAATTCATTAAAATTATGTTTACCTTTAGAATGGATTTTTATTTTTATTTTTTCAGGAAGTTTATATTTTATGTTTAGAATAGGTGTAGGTACCTACCTACTTATTTTATTTTTTCAATTTAATTTATTAATTATGGTTCTCTCAAGAAATGTTGTTTTATTTTCAAGTTCCAATGGCTAAAATAATATCCCATTGTAGTTAGAAATTGTCAACTTGGTCTGAAATGATCATGTTGACAAAAATGAATTTTAAGATGTACAGGTTACGTAATAACGATTGTATTTTTTTATTTCTTTAACACCTTCACTCCTTCCATGTTGGGAGCATACTGAATACCACCAACTAGTGAATTCTCTCTGTAAAGGACCATTCGGCCAGTCTCGGGGAATAAGTATACACCCCTAAGATGAAACAAAGTGATGACCGCGCACAATTATTCTTTCTCTCTCTTTCATATATCCTTGTCGTACTTGTGTAATACGAGGCGAGTGTTCCGATGTAATTTACGCAATCTGTATAAAAGAAATTTTAACGGATCAAAAATAGAGCCTTGTGGGACTCCATGACCAACATTACGTAGTTCAGATTTGTTATTATCAATCTAATAATTTGTCTATTTTCAAAAATAGTCGAACTCATGACCCTTACTTATTAAATTTAGTTCTATGAGTGTTATTATTAAAAATTTACATTTTATTATCCAGTCTTCTGAGTATACGTACTATAATTGTAGAGAAGTATCCAAGCCGTCAAATTAAAACACATTTTATAAAAATATAAACAACATTATAGTTTTTTTTTTTCAAATACCACAATGGTATAACTAATTCTTATCAGATTGTCATTTAAAAAGCGTTTGTTTCGTTTGTAGGCACAAGTAGCTAATGAAGCAAATGCCTTGTAAATTGTTCCAGAAACAAGAAGTTCTTGAATACTCTGCGGTAGACGAAAAGTTGTAAAGTTGCTGCCTCCACAACGATTAACTGCATGCAAAACAGACGTGTTAACAAAGTTAAAACCCACATTCATTATCCCATCGAATTCACGCATCTTAGGCCAGTCTTTTTTTATACTTTCATCTGTCAAAAGCACACACACAGAACATTCAGTATCTCACGTAAAAATTTTAGAATTTTTTTTCCCTTTGTATTATGGTGTAAATTCTTTATTTTGTCTTTGTTCTAGAGTATACCATAGCTAGAGGTACAATACATAAATGCTTTAACCACTTAGCACTGTGAGATTGCTGAATGATATTGTGGGTAGATAATAATATATAACATCGAATGGGATCATAAAATACCAATAAATTTTATAATGAAACTATAAATTTGATACCCGTTTTTTTTTCAATTGAAGCAAGTCAATTAGAAAGTGGATTAATTTCGTTTTAGTGGGAATATTTTATCATATCTTGTTAAATAATAGCTATTTATATTAATATGAATTTATTTTGAATCGTGTTTTTTGTAATTCAATTGACGAAAAAAATCCCAGGAATTTATTATAGTCTATTTCGGAAATGTCTTAAGGTGCCTTCAGGTGAAGGGAAAAGACTAATAATCGTCCATATTGGAAGCGAAGAGGGATTTTTAAAAAAAGGTTTGCTAACCTTTCAGTCGTGCCATACGGGAGATTACCACGAGGACATGGATTCGGATGTTTTTGTAGACTATTTTGGTGAAATGATAAAATATCCGGCTGATTCAGTAGTGTTATGGATAACGCAAGTTATAATTCTCGACGCATAGAGAAGTCTCCAACTTCATCTAGGAGAAAACAAGAAATTATTGACTGGTTAACCACCAAAGGTATTGAATTTGAAGATAATTTGTTAAAAAAAGAACTATTAGCTATAGCAAATTTACACACATCGTTTTATGAAATACGCCGTGGAAGATATAGCAGAAAAACATAGTGTAACTGTGCTGCGCACACCGCCATATCATTGCGAACTAAATCCCATAGAACTTATGTGGGCGCAAGTGAAAGAATTTGTGGCAAGACACAACACGACATTCAAAATGAAAGACGTTAAGCTACTGTTTCATCAAGCCATTAAGGAGGTGACACCACAGAACTGGCGAAAAGCAGTCCAGCATGTCATTAAAGAAGAGGAGAAAATGTGGGATCTTGACTACTTGATCGATCGGACCGTCGACCCGTTAATTATAACGTCAAGAGGAGATGACAGTTCCTCAGATGACGTAGAATATTATGATTTTTTATAATTTAATTTCTGTATAATGTATTTTTTGTATAATGTTCAATAAAAATACCTACTATGTACATAATGCCTAATTTTTATTCTGTTAAAATAACATTCTTTCCTTTTTACGAGTATCCTACCGGCACGCCTTTGGCACACTATTTTCAGTGTTTGTGAATGGATAACAATAGGCTTAACCCATATATTCACCCCAACCCGGGTGGTACTACTTGCACTTGATAAAAAGAAAGAATTTTACAATGAAATCAATGCCAGACTATGAAAGTGGCTTAAATATTCGTTGGGTCACTCTGTGCATACCTAATGAGGTTTTATTACCCTATACCTTTCTGAAATAAACTATAGTGATAAAATGAACAACATTTTGTAACTGAATTACAAAAAGTATGATTGACAGTCATCGTATGGAACAAATTTTTATACATAAACAGGCCTACATCTCTCACTAAACCGATTAAACTGATATTTCGAACAGTCCATTGATTTTATTTGCTTCATAAAATAGAATTTAATCGAAAGAAAGAGTTTGGTTTCACTTCCAAAAGATCTCTCACCGATATTCCATTTTATAGTCAAATAAAAAAAATCAGCTATTGCAATTTTCTGGTAGATCATGATACCAACATTGATAAAGATAGTAAATAAAAAGAAAACACATTTTTTTTTCTGTCAAGATTTAATCTGGTACAAGTAGAATATTATTCATAGAAAATTCGGTACCACCATTAATATCGACTACATATTTCACTGAATTATCACCTTTTTAAAAAAATGTTTTACCCCTATTCAACCTCACGCTGTGACTGTTAGGAGAGACATTGTCTGAACGCAGGAAAGATCCTACTGATAATCTCGTACAAGATATAGGGGTAGACAGTAAACACCGTTAGATTTGTACGGGTGTTTACCTGAAATATTAATTATTATTTCTCATGTATTTAATATGGATGGTATTTCTACTTTTCCCAATACAGATGTTTTACTTATGTGAAGCCTTATCAAGTTCAACAGTCTTATCACTAGGTCCTTCTTGGAGAAATCCTCCCTTGGATATTCTAGTCCTAGGAGTCTATATCTCCAATGAGATAATGCTTCACAATCGAAGATAATGGGAGAGGCTGTTTCCTCCTTTTCCGTTCACAACCGACAGATATGTTCCTCCCTATATATGCCGATTGTATGCATGTGCAACCTTTGGGTACAGTGACCGGTGAGTAAACCCGTCACTATCCTTATCTGGGTCCTGCTAAGGTTTGGTATTTCATTAGTTAGCGTCTCCGAGGGTTTTTTGACCAGGAGTTTGCTGTGTTCCTGTTTTGGCACGTGTCTCTGAGATATATAACCACGTGCAGCAGTTTTAGATATCCCAAATACTGGTTCAGGACCTGTGAATGCATTCTCAGACCCTAGCTTTGCTAGGAAGTGTGCTTTTTCATTTCCTACAACGCATTTGTGCCCCGGGACCCACTTAAGAGTAACTCTATTATGGTTAGCCAGGGTTAATAGTTTTTGTAGACAGTCCCAGACCAGTCTAGATCTGATCTGAGGACATGTGTTTACTTAAAATATCATGACCTAATATAACATCAGAACATAGATTGTCAAGAATTAATAACTTAACCTTATTATGGTTGTGCCCATAGAATTTAAGGTTGACTGAAGAGTATCCCAGTATTTTAGAAGTAAATCAAGAAGAGGCCATGGAAACGAAGCCAGTGAGAGGAAAAGTTTTAATATTCCTGGATCGAACGATGTTAGAACTTATAAAGCTCTCTGAACTTCCAGTATCCACCAAAGCATCAACATAAAAGTCATCGACTAAAATTTTAATTGTAGACTTAGATAGACTAGGATGAAAAGCAGCTATAATTGATTTCCTATAGCAGATGTAATAGTATCTCTGTTGGACTGTTTTATTTTGGATGATTGACATACGGAGGCCCAGTGTCATTTTTTCTTACAGGCAGAGCAAGCAGCGTCTTTCGCAGCTAAACTGTTTCCTTTAGCAATTTGACTCGAATAACTGTCAACCTAAAAACACTCCACCTTCGGTGTCGTGTTTTTAATAGTTGACAGTTATTCTCGTCAAATTGCTAGGAAACAGTTTCTCATTAAACAACCCAAATTTACCCGATAAAATACAAACCACTTGTGCAATTATAAGTGACAAAAATCCTAGTAACAATTTAAGACTAAGTAAAAGTATATACTACATACTTACATCATTATAACCATCTCTGTGTGTTTTCCACAATATTCAATTTTAATCTCCCTTCCACTCACTGTACACTGGGGAATTTACAATAAGAAACAGTTCGTAATGTGGTTCAATTTGATATGTACATTGAATAGTGAATCTTCAGAATCTTGGAGGATTGTGGAGTGTTCAAGAAAATCAAAGAATAAACTACTGTCAATCACTATACTTGAATAATGTATTCGTTTCATTTTAATAAATAACGATTTTATATCATTGAGAAAAGTCTCAACATAGACACAGATCAAATTAATGTGCTCGTTAATTGTGATTGTTCTTGTGTAATAAGTGAAAAGGCATCAATAAATATGTAAATGTAAATCCACCCATGTCATTTCAACTGTATAAATTACACCATGTATTCGGTCTAAATGTTACTTTTATAATTTGTAACAATGTAGTTGACTGATGCTTACACGAAAAGGATCATAAAATAAAGATTATTAATTGGTTTCTAATTTAGACAAAGGAAGTCCATTAACAAAGCATGTCTTGCTTATACATTTTTAATTAAAATTATATATGTTCGTCCTTACAAAACCACAAGTGGAGAAAGATAAAAAGCGACAAAGAAAGAAAGGAAAAAAGAGAAGAAAGGAAAGAGGAAAAATGGAAGAGAGGAGGGAGAAAAGAAAGAAGAAAACTTAGATTTATTTCTATTGATTGATTTGTGTTTTGTATGAGAAGAAATAATTTATTGGAATGAAGTAAATTAAAATGGTCACCCGAAAGAAGTCGTTTACGGGTTCCGTGTCGCAACTCGGCACTTCTTTACATGGAAATAACAACCTTAAAGTTCACGATCATTTTATATAGCAATAAAATTTCCTTACACGAAAAAGTAATCTTATTGTCTTAGAAATTATACCATAAACCTTATCCACAAGATGTTAATAGTCGTGTACTATTTTACGCTATTAAATTTATAATAAGATATAAATAATATTTCTGCTTTTAAAAGGTTTTACGCCTGATATTGTGCTTTATCAAAGACAGTTTTATCCAGGAGCGTAGTCGGATTTTATTGAAAGTTTACATATAAATCAAATATATTTTTTAAAAAAGAGAATTTCTTACACATTGGGAAATATTGAACGTTTGTGCTTCGGACTCTTTTTGTAAATTTGTTTCTATATTTAAATTTACATTTTTCAATATTTTTTTGTATAAAGATTAAGGAAGCAGGCGAAACATTTTTACGACAATTCTTCAAACACTTATCTCAGTTTACAATAAATGATAAAATTCGAAAAAATGTTGTTAATTAACAATTGCGCAGCTTGTTGAAAAATTAACTTCAAGAATGTTTTCCAATGGCAATTAGTTCAGCATACACCATAATTTTTTCAAATTAACAATAAATACCTTGAAAAAATGATTTAACGTTACCTTGCTCTTGACTAAGCGCGTGCATACCCAAAATTACGGACGGAGAGCTCCTTTTTTATTTGAAATTTCCTCATCTTCAAGGTTAGCTCTAAAAAATGCTCTCCAGTGGGAAATTTCGCTCTAATGAAAAGGTTATCGCTGACACAGAGGCCTATTTTGAGGAAAAAATTGAATCGTTCTACAAAAATGTTGTTCTTGATAAAAAGTATATACGTTGAGGCATAAAACACGTGTTTTCTTTGTTAGTCCCAGGACTTTTTAGCCCGTATGTTATATATATATAATTTCCAAAAATATTTCTCTGTAGGAGCTTCATAATACTTAGACCATCATGTTACTTCCAGCATTAAATAGAATCTCACGCCTCTGTGGCTGATGGTTATGGCAGATGTATACGTACCTCAACAAAACAGAGATCATTTGAAAAACCGAGACACGCGTTTTTGAGGTAACTTGCCGCTATGTGTACCAAACACACATAAAAGTGATCGCGTTCTTTGGTTAAATCCCGAGTGTTAATGAAAAGAATAATATTCGGGGTCTGTCGGCAAACATGAAAGATCTACAAAACTAGAAAAATATCGTACATTAGATTGTATCTTCAACAATAAAAATGCTCTCGGAATTATTGACATTATTTTGAAATGTATTGCGTTAATTGCTTCAACAATTAGCAATACATTCGGAGAAAATAGGTAATAAAAGTTGTTACTTTTGACACAGTTCAATTTGAACTAAAATATTGGTTGTAGTTAGGAAACTGATAATATAGTCGGGCCGCTCTTAGTATACCATTTTCGGATTAAACAGTTATAGCGATAAGATGTTCTGTTTCTCGGAAATTTCAGCAGTACTCAAACATTATTTTTAATAATTTTTCTATTTGTACTAAGAACTTTTATTTGCAAAAACAGATAATGTATCATTATTCTTTTAAGACAAAGTCCCCATTGTTCAGATTTAAATTAAATTAAATTAAATAATCTAAAGACAGTGGTTAAATCGCGCGCAGTCTGCACAAAAGTAAAACTCTTCTCTTCTCTTCGTGGAGAATATGGAGAAAAACCTTAAGTTATCTACTGTTTTTTTCTAGCTCTACATGCAAAATATAAAAGATTATAGGCATGATGACAGTCACTAGGTTAGGTTAGATTATATGGGCGACCAGGTCCTTTCCGGCCCCGGTCCACTCAGAGGCACTAGGCCCAAAGTGATACCCTTTCGCTCATAGTGTTGAGCGATCCTGTTTTCACGTAACCTAAGTCCTTTATATCTTTCCTTCAATTCCTTGTCTTAGGTATTTCCATCTTCCTATAAAGTTCTTCAAATTTCCTATGTCCATCTCTGCTGCCTCTACTAGACTCTCAAGTCGTCTACTCCCCAAATACTTATGGCGCTTACCTGCCAGGGCATGGCATAGACACATGAGATGTTCCACCGTCTCTTCCTCGCATTCATTGTACATATCATCCAGTTTTACCTTGATTTTACGGAGTCTTGCCCCTACTGTGCAGTGTCCAGTGATCTTCTGAATTGAGTCCTTCCTATATTCTAGGATATTTGTTGTTCTTTCCTTGTTTATTCTTGGCCAGAGCTGTCGCGAAGTGAAGCAATCGCTTCTCTCGCTTCATCTCTTCCCGTGTTCCGCCCCTGTTATTTCTTCTATGGACTCCTTCAGTAGTTGAATCGGTGGACCTTCTTCGCTCCTTCCTTTGCTTTTCGGTTCCCTTCTTCACCACTGTGCGCAGGTACCCAGCACAGACTCACCCTTCTGTCTACTAGAATTACTTAATCAATAATTTAAAATAATTGCAAAGATTACAAAGATTCTAAAACAATCACTTATTTCTACATTACAACTGTAATTATATTTATTTTAATAAAAATATGACAATCCGCCATCTTAGCTGAAACAACGATTACAAAAGTGTGACGTCAACCTTTTGCACATTGTTCGAACTTTTATCGCATTTTCTGGTTTTGCAACGTTTAAATGATATTTACTCCTTATACATTTTATTACAGCACACGAAATAATTCACATTAGTAAAATAAACAAATTTTTAATTTGCAAACTGTGTGGAATATTTGAAGTATTTACAGAAGTGTGATGTCATAGAGACGCCATTATTATTCGATCGTTTTGGTACGAAATTGAATTGTATTTTAAAAACGTAAAACCGTCATTTTTTCGTGGAGCAATTTTCATCATTTCTATTAAATTTTAATACACACAGGAATTTTGTTACTTCTAGTAAAACGGTCCGTGTCGGAGACGATACGTACGACAAAGTGTACAGTCCTTAAGATGTTACTTCTTCATTATTTTACCGTTTTTTATTCAGTTATAATTTCTAAGTCCTTTCCATCGCAATATGTATGCACGTATGAACGAATTTAAAAAGTTAATGCACAAAAGCGTCCGATTTTTTTTGTATGTTTTCTTTTATCAATATTGTATTGAAACATTCCGAACAGTGGAGCAGTGGCTGCTCGTAAAAAAGCGCACACACATTGTTTCATCATATGAGTACCTAATTTGCATCGAAAGCATACGTATTCAATACCAACTAAAGATGTTATAATGGGTAGAGCTATAATTTAAATCGATTTTTTCGTTTGGAACGATATTACATGGTTACATCGAGTATCGGAACACAAAGATGTATTATATGAATTTTTCGATATAGCTAATTGATTTTAATGTTCAATTTTCTTAGGTAAGACAGACATCACAGACTTGCGACATAATATGAATATTATATAAATATTTGTTAAGCGGTAGTAAAAAAATTATTTGTAGTAAAAGTTAAAAACTGTTTTTTTTTGTTAAAATCTTATCTGATTAAGTATGTTTTTTTACTGGGATTTAAGGGAGGTATTGTGTAGGGGTGAAAATAAGTGGAAAATTCATACTAGTTATACTCTAACTAAAGTCAGTGTGATGACCATAAAATAAAGCAATGTTGTCAGATATATTTTCTAAAACTGTTAGGCTCGCTACGCAAATGTTCCTCTTACTTCAGTAAATTGTTAGTTCGTGATGTTATAAGAAAGCTAGTTTGGAAATATTTAAAAAAAAACATAATGTAAATTTATTAGTAAACATTAAAATAAGGCGCTTGAAATTACTGGAAAAAGAAAAATTAATTAAAACCACTTTTTATATGTTACTATATTTAAGAAAATTTTGAAGAGTTGGCAACGTAGCTGCAGTGAAGTCTTCGAAACAACCAATCATCAACTGCAGTATTCATCGTAATATAACGAAATAACCGAAGTATATTCCGTTTGAGGATTTTCGCAGAAAAAATTCTTCGGTCTTGAGGGTGTTCGGGGGGGTTGTGTTGTGGTTCGGCTTATAATCAATTAGTATCATTCAGTGTCGGGTGTGAATTTTGTTTTAAAGAAATATTTAATATAATATCTATTTCTTGGTTGAGTGAGTTTAGTGAATTGTTATAGGTATTTATAGGAAAGTGTAGGTGATCTAGTGTAGAAAGGTATCATTAATATATTACCTATTTGATGGTGTAGTGGTTAGGTCGCGTCAGTGAATTGATATTAATATAATATTCATTTGTTCGTAGACGTTGGGGTAAGTTTTATAATATAATTAATTAGAATGGCATTTTGGAGACCCTTTGAAACAACAGTCCAAGATGATGCGCGGGATTATTGAATTGTGGATTTAAATATAAGAAGTTAGATAATCGAATGGTAATAATGGAATCTCGGCGTATCGCTGAACTTAGACAGGAGTATTTGCGCAAAATAAAAGGGTACCGTGATTCAAATAGAACTATAATTTATTTAGACGAAACTTGGTTTGATACACATGATGTTGTCAAGTGTTTATTCATTTATTTGTTATTCAAACAATCCTTACGATTTTATTACATGAATAAATATATAAAATAAAATACATTTTAACTTAATATGTAAGAAAATAGTAGTAATGGTAATTATATCATAATTAAAACTGTATGAGGATATACACCCACCTTTAAACTATGGTTGGGTTGACGATACAAAAAACTGTTCTTTAGATACTCCGTGTTCTAGAGGAAAGCGCTTTATTATTGTATTACAAATTTTATGAGTTTTGTATACAGGTCAATTTTTTCCATTCAAATTGATATATAGTAGATTAACATTATTTCACAATATTTAAATTTATAAAAAATTTACATGCACGCCATTGGGAGGCTTTTTCCTTCAAAGTGATTAAAAATATGGGTCATCACATTAACTTTGGAAGAACTTTACGTCAAAATTGGGTTATTTTTGTTGAAATGAGAAATAAAAATTGAAAAAAACCCATTCTTCTAGGAAGTTTTAAAGGTATCTCGAAAAGTGATTGATAAATAAGTAGCTCTATAAATCTCTAAAGAGATGGGATTAAATCAAGGGATGCAGTCTTGCCAGGATCACCCTGGGTGACCCTGAGAAGTAGGAGTCGAATAAATATTTGGCGATGACCAGAAAAAACCTACGTTTAACGGTAGGATTTCCAACTGGCCACTGTCAATTAAGGCAACACCTCCATACCATGGGGCTAGTAGACACAACTCTATGCAGGATGTGTGAACAGGAAGATTAATCTGTAAGGCATGTTTTATGCGAGTGCCCGAAGTTATCGTCAATAAGAGAGTGTATGTTCGGTGAGTCTTGGCCTACACCTGCCGATATAAAGGAGATGCCTAGTGACATGTCCACCTTCTTGGAAAGGACAGGATGAACGATGACCTAGTGACCTCGGGGACCTCGGGAGGATGTACAATGGGTAACATGTGGCCTAACTCCCTCTTCCTGCTCTACAGACAGAAGTAGTTCTATAACATTCCAATGGGATCTCTGACCCCTGTCCAATCTCCTCCCTAACACCGCTGGTTGCACATTGTTTTTTTTTCTTGTTCACAATTTTCTTTATGCCACAAAAAATATGTGTGATAGCTCATTAGATTCGGAATACTGTATAGAGAAATAAATAAGAAAAAAAAATACAAAAATCGGAGGATCCACTTCTAAATAAACGTTTTTTTTTCTTGGATACAACAAAGTAAATACAGGATGTACTAAAAACGTCGATTTAGAAATATATCGTGTTTGCGCGGACAGAAGCGAGATTAGTATTATAATTAAACACAAGCCATCAGCATCCGAGATTGGCGGATTGTGGAATATATATATATATGAGCGCACTCTATTCATTAAAACCCTTGTCACCTGTTCAACACGGCTTCTATTCAACGAAGAACCAAACAAAGAAAATTGATTAATGAACATGATCAAGATTTCTACATTGATTTATATTCGCTTTTATTGAATTAGTTTAATTAGGTTGCTTGTAAAGTAAATTAATTAGTGTCCATCGCGTGTACGCCGGTAGCCGGGTTAAGTTCGAGAGTAGGCGCTGACAGTAAATGCAGGTTTTCTTGCACTTCGCGCCTCTTCATACTTATGGCTGCACAGCCATGGGCATCATGCGATCGAATTTACTTTTGTAGCCACTGGAAGTTGAAAATTTTTATTGGAAGATATTTAAAAACCGGTGAAAACCACTTTTAATTAGGAGTACTATGGGTTAAATTAGCTAGATTACTGTTCTTGTTCATTCGGTCTTAGTTTTGTTAGTGTATGTTATCTCAAGACCATTAAGAAATAACAAACTAAAACATACCAAAGCAGTTTATATATTAGTTTGCAAGTGTTTCTTCGGCATAATTATAAAATTACTCTACTCCACAACCACCCAAAGCATCGGTTGATAGATCATCCAGCATACAGGCCTGATTTGGTCACAGATTTGCTTGGACATTCCGTTCCGGCCCCGGTTCACCCAGAGGCCCTAGGCCCATAGTGATACCCTTTGGCTCATGGTGTTGAGCCATCCTGTTTTTACCTATCCTTAGTCCTTTATATCTTTCCTTTAATTCCTTGTCTTAGGAATTTCCATTCTCCTATAAAGTTATTCAAATTTCCGATGTCCATCTCTGCTGACTCTACTAGACTCTCAAATCGTTTACTCCCCAAATACCTGCCAGGGCAAGGCATAGGCACATGAGATGTTCCACCGTCTCTTCCTCGCTTTCATTGCACAGATCATCCAGTTTTATCTTGATTTTACGGAGTCTTGCCCCTACTGTGCCGTGTCCAGTGATCTTCTGAATTGAGTCCTTCTTCTATTCTAGGATCTCTCTTGTTCTTTCCTTGTTTATTTTTGGCCAGAGCTGTCGCGAAGTGAAGCAATCACTTCTCTCGCTCCATCTCTTCCCGTGTTCTGCCCCTATTATATCTTCTATGGTGTCCTTCAGTAGTTGAATCGATGGTCTTTGTCTGTCTGACGCCTCTGTCCTGTCTTTCCTTTGCGAATTAAAAATAAATGCAACTAAATTCTAAATTCGATAAAAAACTAACTTTTGATTATAAAAAACAAATTAAAATAAATTAAATTATTTTCACTAAGAAGTATTTTTTTTCTTATTAAAAGTACAGCGTTTGCTTATCGGAAACATCACACTTTGTTTCTAAAGAATGACAAACACGTTTGATTCAATCGGAAACAATTAAGAAGCATTTAGCTAGGTGAACAGTTTGTGTCTCGTCTGAAACTTATATCTCTAATCTTGTGATTGAATAAGCACCTTTAGTCACTTACGGATCTCAATTCTACGAAATATACCGGGAGACAAGACAAAAGAAACCATATTTTTGAATGGAATTACAATTTTACGGTTGAAGATGTAATTTTATTTATTGTTATTGTAAAATGAGAGAATTGAAAGTTGCTGGTGGATAAAAAATGAAATTATACTGTCGTATACGTGTTTTGGTAGATAATTTTCCCGAAACGTTGTTGGTATATTCACAAACAAGCCAAGGAAACGCAATCCTAGCATTTTTCATCCACATGAACATGTAGACGTAAAATTATTAATTGCGTGTCAATATTGAAATTTGTATGAAATCTGACAAGAAAATTGTATAATATAAATTGATTCCCCCATAGATACAAAAAAAACATTGAATAAAAAAATAAAGCACACAAAAATATCTAATACCTTTGTAAACTTAAGAGTTTATTGAATACTATACGTGAATTAGAAATAATGAAAACTCGCGTTACTAAGGAATCCAGATCACGTGCTCTAATGTTTCCGGGGCAAACAATTTGGACAGGTGATCAGTTTTGTATTGTCTATTCAATGGTATAAACAGTGTTCATTTAAAATTTAGAGTTATTTAAAATTTTTCGAACTCTTTTGAATACAAACAACGGATTATTTCAAGCCATTTGATCAGAATTGCAGGAACCGGAAATTAATATTAAATTACAATAATATTATAATGGTAGAATTTGTTATTATTTTAAGATTTAGTTTCACTATCTACCTGTCAATAAGGGGAGACAAAAATCTACCTGCCGGTCTTCGGAGACAACTCGATTTTTATATACATTAGTAATAAATAGTAAAACTATTTATGAGCCAGTTTGGTGATAAAATTAACTCCACAAGGCAAATATTTTCCGAAAATTGATTTTATTAATATCATTTAACCCAGTTTAAATCAATTGTTGAAAACTAATTTTTATTTATACCTATTGCAGCTGTTGTTTTTAGTGTTCATTAAAATATTAATGTAGATCAATTTTATAGTTGTAAACAATTAAAATTTATATAAAAATAGTTAGTACATTTGTATTGAAATTAGGTTACACGTTTTAGAGAGAGAAACATTTTAATTTCAGTACCAAAACTTTCTTTATCTTATCCTGGCTTTGCTCATCTATAAAACCCATAACTTACTACAGGGTGATGATTGTGTTATGTAGAACGTAAATCTGGAATAATATACAGAGTAATTATAAATGATTAACCCTGTACATGGACATTAGGTCTCAGTGAAAAACACCCCAGTTTACATACAACCCTGTGTAATTGTTTGGTGGTGATTAATAACGAATTAAAATCATTTTTCCTTGCAAAAAAAGAAAGCAAAACCAATAGTTACTAGTATATATCGATGGTTTAAAGCACAAATGTTGTATGTCCACTTTTTGTCAATTTCGAGGTGAAGGTATAGTTTGAAAGTAACAAGGAATATCTAGAATATGTGCAAATATTGTAAGTCCCGAATAACGAGAAATGAGGTTTACCATAATTTCATAAATATTGTAAATCCACAGGTTGATAGGTTATGCCTATGCACACTTATAGTATTTCAGCATTACATCGCAGTTTAAAATTTTTCAAAAGCACAACTGTAGTAAGTCCGGACATAGAGTCCGTTTCAATAAGGAAGAAGCCACCTGAAGTTGCAGTCGATGCGCAACCTTGATGTCAAAACCAGCGCCATATTTAAAAATTGATATTTTAATGTAAATCAGTAGCGTAACGTTTTCACATTTTGTAGGGTAACACGAAATTAGGATATTAAAAATGTATTTATGATATGTATAGTTTGAACAAAACATATTTGGGAATTTAGATCAAATAAAACAAACAGCACTCACAAATAAACTAGCAAAACGTCTTAAAATATTCAAAAATGAAAAATATTCGACAGTAAATGATTGCTTCAAACACAACCTCAAATGTCGACAATTTAATTGCTGTCGACATGACACATCGCTTGTAACGCCAATGGCATGGAACGATCGCTCGACAGATTTTGACTTATGCGCAGGTCGGTAAGCAAACTTCAGGTGGCTTCTTCCTTATTGAAACGGACTCTACAATATTTATACTTTTATATAATAATCAACACATGCTCAAATACCTATTGTATGTCCAGACATAACACAAATGTGTGATTTACTCATAAAAGCAGGTACGGACTTGTATGGCAATAGTTTTTTTTCAGTTTTATGTTAGATGCAGACGAAGTGGCATCGTATTCTACATATCTTACATATTTTTTCTCAGCTATTGGTAACTTTATAGTGTGAAAGTCTATAGTGAGTTTAAGTGTAAGTAACAATGTTCAAACGCGGAAAAATGATGGTTGACATGGCAAAAGGCATTCGAAGACCCATCCTATCGAGCTATTCCTTTCAATCTAGAAGCTATTTTATCCGTCCCATTTTCCGCTGATTGTCAAATTTACTACAAGCGTAAACCTTATGTTTTTAATTTTACCATATTCGATTCTTTTGATCCACTGTTTCCTTTGGGATGAGACGCATGGATCCAAAGGGGCTTCAGAAATTGGCACATGCCTTTTAAATTATTTGCAAAAACTACCTGAAAGTCTACCAAGTTCAAAGAAAGCAAAGGATTATGTTCCATACACTCCACTTAACGATACTGAAGAAGAGGTTGAAGAAACTGGGTGATAAATTCGATTCCGCCTTTCACTGAATTTTGAATTATCATGTTTTTTGTGTTTAATAAAAACTTGAAAAGGTTCCTTATGTAGTATGTCATCTGCAGAAAATTCATAATATTGTATGTCCTACAACGTTACAATTTATAACGATTTTTATAAAGAATTATAATGATAATCGCCATTTCCGGGAAATAATTAGATTTGGACATACAACATCTTCGCTTTAAACCATCGATATATATAGATTACATAAGTCCAGCCAATATTAATAAATAAATTCCAGTATACAAAAAGATGCAACAATGTTTGTTTATATAACGGAGTCAACGATATTTTACCAAACTATAATCTCTGACAGCAATCGTGGACTCTTGTGCGACAACACTAAATTTTTAAATACTTCAGGCTCTTTTTTATGGTGCCTATGGACTGTCTATATTATATCATTTGGGTCTGAAGTTGAACGGCAGGGCTGTAGTGACCAATTTGTCAAGATTATCATCGAATATACGCAGTAATTCTTTACATCTTTTAAGGTTATACATTACAGAGAATTGAATCTGGTAACGTTTTTAGAAAATATGTGCAATAGTAGAATAACTGACAATTAAAATTTATTTATGATTCGTTTAAGTATAGAGAATGTTTCAGAGGGGTTGAAAATAATGATAGATAGTTTAAAATATTTTTTAACAACAATTGAACCTTTATTTGAAGTAAAAAAAGTGTTCCGAACAATTTAAAAAACGAGAACAAAAAACTTTTCGTAACAATTTAAAAAACCAGAACGAAAATAAATTTCTGATGTGTCATAACGACTTTAAATTATTCAAAACTGAAACGACTTGCTACCCCAAACTTTGGAGCCGCATTATTAATAACGGGTGTTGCCCCCACGTGCTCGAATTAATGCCTGTATCCTTCTTGGCATGCCTAAAATCAAGTGCCGAATGTCCGCTTGTGGAATAAGTTCCCATTCCTCTAAAAGAGCTTGTCGCAGCTGATTTAAAGTTAAAGGAGCAGGAACACGACTTCGCATTCTTCGCCCAAGCATGTCCCAAACATGTTCTATGGGATTGATATCTGGGCTGGTTCATAACAGGAATGTTTACCTCGTTTAAATATTGTTGAGTGATTCTCGCAGTATGAGGTCTTGCGTTATCATGCATAAGAAGAAAGTCGTTTCCAATAAAATCAACATAAGGGACAACAAAATCTTGGAGAACGTCCTCAATGTACCTGGCAGCAGTTAAGGAGCCTCTCGGAAGGATGTACAATTATGTGTGTGCCTCCAGAGAAATTCCGGCCCACACCATAACGGATCCCCCTTGATATCCTACCCTAGTGCTGAAGGTACATTCAGCAAAACGCTCGTGTGCCCTTCGCCATACTTTCTCACGGCCATCTGGAACCGGAAGCTAAATCTGGACTCGTCAGTAAATAAAACGTGCCCCCATTCATTTTCACCCCAGTGCTCATGAATTCTGGCGAACTGAAGTCGTGCAACACGATGATGCCTAAGACGTTCTGGGCCTGTCGCAGGTCTACGACTGGTTAGGTTGGCTTCCCTTAGTCTTCGCCTAACTGTCCGCTCGCTTACATTAGTTTGCCGGACGTAGGTACTGAAGTTGATTTCTGATTTCAACAGCTGTAGCATGACGATTTCGTAGACTTTGTAAGGTGATAAAACGATCATCACGAGCGCTAGTTCTGCGTTGAGGACCAGTTCCAGGTTGTCTATTGTAAGCTCCAGTTTCCAAAAAACGTGTAAAAATACGGTGCACAGTGCTATTGGATACATTATACTGTCGGGCAACATATCGTTCACTCCTCCCATCACTTTACGGCCAAGTAATAAGATCTATGGGGTTTATTATTTTATCTCAAATAAAGGTTTAATTGTTTTTAAAAAATATTTTAAACATGTTATTTCATTCGTGTGTAAGATATTATAATAATAAAACATCACAAAGCATTAAAATTTGAAGTTTGTTTAAAACTTCTTCGTTTTTCGTGCCGGTGAGTGTATATAAGTGAACGATTTAAAAAAATCCGGCTCTGTTTAATCAATGAAGGGTTGAAGCCATATCTTCTGTTTTACGCCCAGTTAGTGATATGGACTCGGTCGTAGTACACACATCAGCTCTGTTTATCTCCGCATGGGCTTCAAGTACCATGAGGCCACCCAGAATAGATCCACAAGCCGATCTTCACCTGTCTTTCATACACATTAGGTCATTCGTTTCAAAATTTATTTAGAAATTTTTGATGAATTGAAAAAAAAACTATTAAAAACCATTTTATCAATTAATAAACCGAATCCCTGTATAAGTAGACCAAAAAAATGTATCTATCTGTACTTTAGTTCTGAATGAAGGATCATAAATATGCTTCAAAATCATGATTTACACTTTCAATTTATGACGTTTCAAAAATATTTGACATCCTATAAAATAAGTTTCCGTTATACTGTGCAAAACTGTTTACAAACAAAACTCAAATTTTTGGAAAACCCCCCATACAACAAAATCCTTTTTAAAAATATGTAAAATCGGTACTCTCTTCCTTTTGTTATATTAAGATGTGACATGACAGTTTCAGGTACGCCTTTTAGGTGGTCTAGAACCTCATTTTACTAACAAAACCTTAACTGTATACATTCAATTCCTTTTATGTAGTAGTTTGAGTATGAATTCGTGAATGACCCAGTCATTTTTCGAAATAGGATCGTAAGCCGTATTTAGTGTAGTTTATTATGGTTTTATTGCTTCAGATTAACACTCTGTATGAGTTCGTTCCGGTTATCTATCCTGGAAAGGCAACAAAAGTCTGTTGCGGGAAATCTAATAAATACCTTTTACTACACTCAACAATAAGATTTTTGGTTAGATAAAAGGCAATGGATATATACGGGGCGATAATTTACATAAAAGTAAAAATAGTCGATGTTTTTATAAACAAATTTCATATTTTTGCTTCAGATAATATAAAATTGTAACGTAGAGTGCACCTCATCATTGTAGAAAATTAAACCCAAACATTATTGGTTGCATGTGTCGTTCATATCTCGCGACTTCTGCCCTATCACTGAGTACTGAACCGAAGTGACCTCTAAAAACAGTTTCAAACCAATTGATTGCTGGAGGTCACGAAAAAATACAGAGATGTTATATACAAGTGACCTTCAATACCATATTCAATTCACCAAAGCTTTCGTCTCGAATTGTTCCCGATTCATCTTCAAGAAGACCTGGATTTGATCCCTAGGTGGTATTCAGATTCGATGCTGCTTCTTATTACAGATTAATGTGTAGTTTGTAACACTGTTCTCTCCTCAAGAGACAGATCCCGGCTAGAGACTCTCTCAAGGGTGGATCGACTCCATGTTAGTGTTCCACTAGGTATGCCAGAGGGTTGACAGACTATAAGAACTTAGGGCGCCACTACCTTTTTAGACATCGACGAAAAAATGAATTTAAATTTAAGAAAAGAAACTAAGGTGAGAAAGGTAGAAACACCTTGTAGAATTTAATAAAAGTTAAAAATAAAAAAGTTTCAAACTTACATGAACCCGGACACGATCCCCTACAGCTCTTACAGCCGGGTAGATAAAGAAATTAAAAAAGAAATTTAAAATATTAAGTTTATTCTGCCATTGAGGAAAAGTAAGAACGGAGATGAAAATAATGAAGCCTGCACTTTATGTAGGTACTTAGCTTAGACGAAGGGGTCAGATAGAAACAGGAGAAGCGAAAGATGTCTTGAAGTTGAAGTAGAGATGGCTTGAAATAGAAATTAGATGCCTAGGGGTATCCTAGTGGTTAGAGATGTCTTGAAATGTAACGGTATCTTAGCAGTGTATCTTGGCAGCTGTAACCTGGCAGCTGTGCTTACCACAGCAATTTAAGGTAAAGCTTAAGGTAAAATTGGAGAGACGATAAGGTATGTCTTTACTGTAAGACTGTCGGTAACGGAAAGAAAGGGCGATCGTTTTAAAAATGGAATCGGCCGTTGACATAATATGTCAATTGTCTTAACGGTCAACCACAGTAGGAGAAATTTAGATCACAGAACTATAACTGTTGGAAGTGGTTACTATGACGGCGAGCGGTAATTAGGGAATTAGTTCGATAGGCATGTTACAAGTTATTGCTGTGTAATTCGCGAGTAAGTGGATGGAGGTTTTTTCTTCCATACCACATTCTTATTTCTCCACTATTTTGAGATTTTTTAGGTGCCCATTAAGGCGACAAAGACCCCTGTTGAAACTCTTAGTGCAGTTTTACTCTGACTTAGGAATTCATTTGATCCCAAGAGGTTGTCACTCACGACTTAATCCCATTCGAGAAATAGTTCTCTACAAACTTGTTCGGCTCTGAACAATTCCCGGTATCATTTGCTCTTGGTATAGGACATATCCTTCTCCTTTTTAATTTGGTTTTATTAGCGTCACTTCATTTTTTCCGTTCATGTATTGGCTTATTGATAATGTCTTTTATTGTTGATATAGAGATTTTGATCAACTTACTTGTTTCTTTTGCTGCATCGGTTATACTATAACCTCGATGTTTCGATGATTCAAACATATTTTTCACAATTCGCTTCGCATTATAAATGCACTTTTTTGCACTAGGACGCCACATACTAAAATAATTAAACAATTGAAAAAATTAGTCTCAAATATTATTTGACCACCCAAACATTTCAGTTCTAAAATAATCATACTTTTAGGCATGATTTTTTTGCTTTTCCAAGGAACGTCGTCAAGTCAAATCGAAATATCTCTTGGAATGTTCTAGGGCATTATTTGAGTTACGTACTCATATAAAACTGCTACTGTTACGTTAAAATGAAAAGGAATTCACCCAACGGCAATCAATCAAACTCCCAGCTACTTACTACGCATATAAGCTGGGTCGCGGCCGCAGATCCTTTTTAATTTTCAGTTCTTAATTCAATAACTCATATTGGTATTGAATTGGTTCTCGAAAACTCGTCTTGAGATAACAATGTTATGTAAGTCAAGTTATTGAATTCGATTTGCTTGGAGTATTTTAATTGAACACCTTCAAGTACAATGGGTATATCACTAATATAATTTTCTTTCATCAATTTTGCAACCACTAGATGCAATTTCAGATAAAATGTTGTATACAATAGACGTCAATTCAGTTGCACATAAGCCAGATATACTATTGCAATTTTTGTGACATTTCAGACTCATGATATACAATGCAATTTCAATTAAATCTCATGTACCTATATTAGATAACTGAAAATACTGAACAAGATTTTTTTAATCAATCATCTTTCACAATCGTAAAAACAAGAATATACTGGGTGTACTGCTACCAAACGCTAACTAAACTTACTAAATGTGATCTAAAATACTTTTATCCAAAAGTTTCCCCTTTAAAAATTATCACACACCCCTCCCTTGACGAGGTTTTTACGGAACTCAATACTCAATTTTCAGGAATTGAACCCTTGAAGGTTGTCGTTGCTCCCACCCTTCATCTCTGACTACGCCTAGTTTCTGTTCTATTTTTATAAGTTGCCAAATTTATCTTGGCACTTCCAAATCAGATCCGCCTAGAGTCGAAGCTTTATTAGTTTCAATACTTTGCAATATAGCTTATTTTGACCTAAAATAACTCTCTGAAAGGTTGTTGGGTGGTTCAAATGAATAAAAAAGAATTTAGGCGTTTTTAGATCAAAGTTTAATAGACAAATTCCAAAAACCAAGGGCTTCAGCAATAACTACAATGATTTTCTATTTCCAGTTGACCTTTGTGTTAATACAAAAGACTAATATTTATTGAAAACAACATAAATTACCGATAATAGTATAAATAATTGCATTTTAATCAACAACTTTCACAAAAAAAGGCCTAATAACACGAGATTACCAGAATCCTTTTACAATGTCGCAGAATATACACGTGTTATTTATGCAAAAATACTCTTACGCATCATCCATTACGGCTTGGATTTGTACATTTGACACCTCATCTAAGAAATGGATTTGGTTAAAGGTAATGTACCTATCTATGAATAATGATGCCTTAAGAGAAATCTCTGCGGTAACAAGAAATGGAGATTAAAATAATCTTGTGTATTAATAAATGAGAAAGTTTAAGACACTTTAAAAAACCGTATATACAACTTGTAGATGGGAGTGAATACAAAAAAAGACAGTGAAATATTGTTATGTCAACGTTATTTGCATATTTATTAGGAATATATTTATTCGATTTGCTGTTCTAACGAATTCGGATTTTTTGATGTTAAAAAAATAACTTTAACGTATTATTTATCAATGAAATTCCGGATCGTAATATTGAAATTTAAATAAAAACATAAAAATATACTATGTATCGATATAAATTTCAAAGCCAGATGTGACCTACGCACTTTCCCAACCAAATATCAGGGTCATGTCAAAATTTTAATGTTTCGAGAAAGAACAGAAGAGAAGAGATCTCAAAAAAGTAGATAAGAGTACTGGAGAATAGTATATTCTTCAACCACTGTAGAATAATAACCATTAAACACAAGTAAAAGACAACTAGTTTAAAAAAAAATTTCCATCGGAAATCGAACCTCGATCGCTCGCGTAATAGTGAAGCATCTCTACCACTGAGCTAACCACTACATTTATTTATTGAAATGTCAAAAACCTATACCTATACCAGATATCTAGACCAGTTCCATGCATAAACAAAATATTGCTTTACCACAGCAACGAACAATAACTTATTAGAAGTGTCAGTGTGAAGTTTGACGTTAAAAAAGTAAACCAGAGTTACGCAATAAATTAAAAGAAAAAAGATGCCCACCCAAATTGTGAAAATCCAGCCATCATCAAGTTCCTGTATTTAAAAGGGTTAAGAGGTAAGCAGATTTACGAAGATATGCTTAATACCCTTGGTGATCAATGTCCTTCGTATGCGACCGTGAAAAATTGGACTGCAAGCTTCAAAAGAGGTAAATTTTCCATTGAAGATGATGACCGATCGGGAAGGCCAGTTTCTGTGTCAGTACCCGAAAATGTCAATGCAGTTCATAACATGATTTTATCAGACCGTCGAATTGGGCTAAAACGGATATCTGAAGCACTGAATATTTCATACGAACGCGTTCATCATATAGTTCACGTCAATTTGGACATGAGAAAAATTGCTGCATAATGGATCCCCAAATGTTTGAATGTTGACCAAAAACGTGCAAGGGTAGAAGCATCGCGTTCGATCTGTGCTCGATTTGAAAACGATGTAGGCTTCTTAAACCGAATTGTTACTATGGATGAGACTTGTGTACATTTCTACGATCCAGAAACAAAGCAACAATCGATGGAATGACGACACTCTAGTTCTCCAAGACCTAAGAAGTTTCGTGTCCAAAAATCTGCTGGAAAAGTTCTTGCTTCAGTTTTTGGGATTGCCATGGAGTGATCACGATTGATTTTTTGGATAAGGGTAGAACAATAACTGGAGATTACTATTCGACATTACTGACCACTCTACGGGAAAAGATTAAAGAGAAAAGACGCGGAAAGCTATCCAAAGGTGTTTTGTTTTTGCTGGACAACGCCCCTGCTCACAAATCTCATGCTGCCATGCAAAAAATTCGTGATTTAGGGTTTGAATTACTAGAACACCCCTCTTATTTACCAGATTTGGCTCCGTCCGACTATCATCTCTTTCCTCAACTGAAAAAAAGTTTAAAAGGTCGTAAATTTTCTTCCAACGAGAAGGTAATAAAAGCTGTGGAGGTCTGGTTTGCAGAGCAAGAAGAAACATTTTTTTTGAAAGATCTAGAGACGTTGCAGGTTCGCTGTAATAAATGTATCCAATTAAGAGGAGAATATTTTGAGTAATAAAATATTTTGACATTGAAATTTTGTTTGGGTCTATAGTAGGCTCAGAATTTTTCAATATATCCTCGTATTATTTTTCACTTTATTAGAAATAATAATAGAGGTAACATAAATATACGTAATTAAACGTATTAAATCTTCACTATCGCTACTGTTGTCCATTTTGTTCTCTATATACACGTAAAATTAATATTATATAATTAGTTTGACGTTTAAATATTTCTATTTTATGTGCAGCATTGTTACTGTCAGTGTTTTATTATATGAAAGCCACCTACCCCCGTATATTCCCATATACAATAGTCTCATTTATTTCGATAAATATTGCCGTTTTTATACAACAAGAGTTTTGATATTTCACCGGACAACACACGAAGCATTTTATGTGTGATCACGATGATGATGCTGGCAGAGATCCAACACAAAATTAATTGTTTTGATCCAATCAAGCAGTCGAGGGAAAATAACAATGACAATCGTTGTCAGGTAAACGAATTTCTATTGACATCATAGAACATATGTCGTTGCAACATTAACTGCGAAATCAGATAACGCCGGAGCACAAACAGGACTTGGCGCGTTTGAGGTTGCACATTACGCGAGTTATCTCCGCAATCAAGTTCGTAATGTTTTCTTGGTCCTGGTAATTATGAGGCTATTGTGTAATACTTGATGCCGGTACGGCCGTTTTTAACAGGATTTTTGATTCGCGATTACTTTTCACACCGATCACCACATTGGGAATTACTTTTACGATAAAGACCGTTTCAAGATATTTCGTTTTGACAATTTCAGATTTGATTTCAATATATTAGTTTGAAAAATAAAATACAAGCTTTGGAGCTGTCTAATTCCTTCCTATCCCTTGGAGGACTTTTAGGATATCCACAGATTTTAGTTTAGGTAGGTATTTCTCATCCGCCCAGTTGTCTACCATCAGCTTTTATGTACTTCAAAAGTAGGGGAGGTTCCTTCTCTCATTCTACAGAATTTAGATCCTTCATGCTCCACTCGTTTGAGCGCACATTCAGGTAGCAGTGACCTGTTATGTATGTATGTATTTTGGGGTAACATTCACTGAGACCTAAGAGATCTATTGTGCCCCCTTACTTCTACTTAGTTCCTGAGGAAAGTCTCAGAGACTAGTAGCTCCTTTAGTCCTATTTCCCCGAGGAATTTTAGGATATCTGCAGGCTTCAACTTAGGTAACTGTCCCTCTTCTATCCAGTAGTCTCCCAGGTGCTGTGCCCTAGGATTCTGAATTGCTGTGCAGTTCGCAAGTATGTGGATGGACGATTCTTCTTCTATTCCACAAAACCTACAATCTTCTTCCTCCACTATTTTGAGCTTTTTAAGGTGCCCATTCAGGCGACAACGTCTCGTTAGGATTCCTGTTAAAACTCTTAGTGCAGTTTTGCTTTGACTTATGCATTCATTTGATCTCAACAGGTTGTAGTCACCCAGAAGAATCTTTGATTGCCTAAGCCCTACTAGATCTTTCCAATTGTTAGAACTCCTGTTAAAACTCTTAGTGCATTCGCAAACCATTTTAGAACTGATTACATAAGAGCTTGGTGCCTGATTAGGATGATGATCCTTTGGTTTCCATAAATTTCATCTCAACATTGAGCTTATATCTCAGTTCCTTCAATCTGTTTATCATTCCTCCTTAGTTTAGATTGCCTCTCTACTTGTTCTTTCTGTAACACTTTCAAAGGTACTTCCGCAGCCCCCGTTAAGCATGTTTTTCATTACTACTGGGTTGTCAATAGACTAGTCTACGTAATGGTTCTCGAAGTGATGATTGGTCTCACTATATATTTGTACATCCTTCTCTGGATCCTTGGTTTACAAGCACACTGGCTAGATAGGGAACACCAACTCAAATGGAAATCGACACAAGGGCACCTCCATACAAAGAGTTTACTGAACAAGGTAGACAAGGAATTCTCAACCAGGCTATTTAAACTGAGTAAGGGACGTTTGAAGGCTTAGTGACTGGACACTGCATCCTGAAGAAACATCTTCTTTAAGGTATGTGAACACTACGATGAAATACCTACTCACATACTCTACGAGAACTTACATGGACTTAGACTGAAGCACTTTGGAGAGGAAATAATACAACCATTACCTACAGCTACTGAAAATCCCTCCAGTTAAACTAGTGGCCAACATAGAAGACACAAAGCTTCTGGAATGGAAGTAGATCACATGGGAAATGGTACAAAGATTCAGTTGAAGTTCCTGGGCTGTTGAGCACAACCCAATCGAATTAATGAAGCATACGTTTATGGCTGCAGGTTTCTGTACACTATTGGAGCCATTTTGAATTTGTGTGTTATTACAGGAATTTACTTTTTAGACTTGTACTGTATGTGATTCTGCAGATTTTGATTTTAAGTGTTGATTTGCATTGGAACTGCTTCGCGGACTTCTTATTCTTTAATTTTTGGGTAACTATCCGACTTTTTGTCTTTTGGTACACATCTCTTCAGCCTTTCCCGTTTATAAAATCACCCTGAAAGATTTCTGTACGTTATGATGAATAGGAAATCTATATTTTTAAGCTTTCGTAATAGGGAACCGATGCGAGTCTTCCATGGAAACTTTAACTTAACTGATCCAATGTTTAGAACTTTTTGATGTGAAATGGACTATTTTCTTATTAAATGTCACTTTTTAACGAATATGACGTGATAAGTAATAGTGTAATAACATGCAATGGGCGTGGCTTCCAATGCTGTTGATATACAAAATTTTCTCAGATCAAAATAACTCATATAAGACAATAAATTTCGATATAATCAGAGAAAGCTGTGTAGTTTTTGCCTTATTTTTTAAACCACCAAAAATTTTGGAATAAAACCATTTTTATATTTAGATAAAATCTACTTAGAGTTATATTGGATAATTAAATTAATTTATTAAATCATTGTTTGTTGACGATTACATTTAGTATAAGTTAGGTTATTAGCAAGTAACTAAAGAAAGAAAAATGTAATAAAAATTCCGTTTGTGTGGCAAACCATTAGCATATTTTTATTGTATTATATTTCTTCCTTAAGTGCTCTGTTTTCATAGTACATCTGCCAAGCATTTAAAACATGCGAAATAAAATTTAATTAAATTAATGTAGTCGAATGTAAAACCAGTCTGACCTCCCGCTGTCATTCTCAAGATATTCCTCAAGATATCATAAAGATTAAGCTACGGTATTTGTTATATTATTATCCTTATTTTTATAGTGCACATATATGAACATTATCATCATGTTTCGAAGAAACATCGTGAATTTGTTGATTCTGATATGACATTCAACATATTTCTTTAAATAATAAAGTTTAATTGATTTTTTTTTGTCATATTTGGTCTAACAACGCAGGTTTCAAAATAACGTTTGGGTTGGAATACGAGGATGTATTGAAAAATTCTTAACCTACTATAGAACCAAATAAAATTTCAATGTCAAAATATTTTATTACCCAACATATTCTCCTCTTAATTGGATACATTTATTACAGCGAACCTGCAACGTCTCTAGACCGTTCAAAAAAAAATGTTTCTTCTTGCTCTGCAAACCAGACCTCCACAGCTTTCATTACCTCTTCGTTGGAAGAAAATTTACGACCTTTTAAACTTTTTTTCAGTTGAGAAAAGAGATGATAGTCGGACGGAGCCAAATCTGGTGAATGAGGAGGGTGTTCTAGTAATTCAAACCCTAAATCACGAATTTTTTGCATCTCAACATGAGATTTGTGAGCAGGGGCGTTGTCCTGCAAAAACAAAACACCTTTGGATAGCTTTCCGCGTCTTTTCTCTTTAATTTTTTCCCGTAGAGTGGTCAGTAATGTCGAATAGTAATCTCCAGTTATTGTTCTACCCTTATCAAAAAAATCAATCATGATTAGGTACTCCATGGCAATCCCAAAAAACTGAAGCAAAAACTTTTCCAGCAGATTTTTGGAAACGAAACTTCTTAGGTCTTGGAGAACAAGAGTGTCGTCATTCCATCGATTGTTGCTTTGTTTATGGATCGTAGAAATGTACCCAAGTCTCATCCATAGTAACAATTCGGTTTAAGAAGTCTACATTGTTTTCAAGTCGAGCACAGATTGAACGCGATGCTTCTACCCTTGCACGCTTTTGGTCAACATTCAAACATTTGGGGATCCATTTTGCAGCAATTTTTCTCATGTCCAAATTGACTATATGATGAACGCGTTCGTATGAAATATTCAGTGCATCAGATATCCGTTTTAGCCCAATTCGACGGTCTGATAAAATCATGTCATGAACTGCATCGATATTTTCGAGGACTGACACAGAAACTGGCCTTCCCGATCGTTCATCATCTTCAATGGAAAATTTACCTCTTTTGAAGCTTGCAGTCCAATTTTTCACGGTCGCATACGAAGGACATTGATCACCAAGGGTATTAAGCATATCTTCGTAAATCTGCTTACCTCTTAACCCTTTTAAATACGGGTACTTGATAGCTCGATACTCCAATTTTTCGATTTTGACAATTTCGGTGGACATCTTTTTTCTTTTATTTTATGGCGTAACTCTGGTTTATTTTTTTTGACGTCAAACTTCACACTGACACTTCTAATAAGTTATTGTTCGTTGCTATGGTAACGCAATATTTTGTTTATGCATGGAACTGGTCTAGGCTAACTAGATATCAATACATCCTCGTACTTGGGAACAGTTGAATATTGTTGGTAGCGACATTCTGGAATTATTCAAAACCGATATAACACTTGATGTTTTCTTTATATAGAAAGTTTACTATAGGCTTCTTTCAACATACCTGTAATACCTTAATATTTAATCAAATAAGAAAGTATAATACCTATACTAATTATATATTAGTATAGGTATTAACGCTAAATACATCATCATATAGAGGTAAATATTGATAAAAGTAATTTTCGAAGGTAAAGAACTCATAATCTGAATTAGTTTCTATGAACAAAACAAATATATATCTAAGCATTCGAAAGTCATACATCCTTGAAGGTGTACTGCAAAACGTGAGAACTACAAATACTGGAGTGGTACTATGTTTAATGAAACGCTATTATTAAAAATATATTCTTAGATATTCGTTATTTTTAATTCGTAAAAAAAATTATTTTGTTCCAATTTATTTCCTGTTGCAAATGTTCAATCAGTTCCACATGATAATTATACCGGCGTTGTTATAAAAATAGTAAGATGATAAAACGAGTCAATTATAAGAAAGTCATATTATGGCCTGAGTTTTTAGGCATGCGGAAGGCATTGCCAAATGCTCCAAGGCATCCAGATCACATAACATGGTTCTTTGTCCATCACCAGACCACGCAGTCATAAGTGATCCTATGCCTGACTACCATTACATACATAAGAAGGCGAAGGCGATCAAATACCGCCCCAATTCTAACGATAAACGATGCCAGCTAGCGATCCGCCGACGTTCCTCCGATGACTCGGCGGGCAGCTACCGGAAAACCAAAGCTTTTGGGTTCCGGGGGAAGTATGGTTGCAAAGCTGAAACTTAAAAGAATATACAGAAGGGTACCACCAGGAGTGGAGCCTGCGGCTTAATTTAACTTAACACGGGAAACCTCACCAGGCCCGGGCATCGGAAGGATTGACAGATTAAGAGCTTTTTCTTCATTTGGTGGGTGGTAGTGCCATGGCCGTTTTTAGTTGGTGGAGCGTTTTGTCTGGTCCGATAACGAACGAGATTCTAGCCTGATAACTAGGCGTCGGTATGGAGTTTCGGCTTTTGCCGTTCGCGGTTTTTACTGGTCTCCTGTTCCAGTAGTGGTTGTACCAGCAACGGTCAATTTGGCTCAAAAACAGTAATTTGTTTGTCAGAAATATTGAAGAAACGTTCTAAATCATGACGGAACGTTTATCCGTCCATGCAAAATGTTAAATTATTGATTTTTCCACATCAAAGATAAACTATAGAATAAGCAAATTCGTATTTAAATCAATATTCTCTCTTTGTTACAGTAAACACCGGTTTTGATGAAACAACTGCGTTGAATATGGAAAAAACGTTGTTAATAATAAATCACATTTTTAAAATAAACACCTGTGTGTATAATAAATTTATTTATTGCTCAACAGTTCGACTTGCGCTTACGAACACTTTAACTCTAATTTATTCGGTCGATAAAAAAAAATTCAAAAATTCAAAATTCTCGAACGTTACGACCACCTACACTCGATTCCTGAACGTTTAATATGATAATTAAATCACTCGCCATTAGTTCACAACCTAAATAAACAAAATACAATTTAACAGTTTTTTTTTCTCTTCTATTTTATCGAAGATACAGTAAACCTAAACACGAGATCGCTACAATGTTCTTAATTACGTCTTAATAAAACACGTGTAGGTCAAAGAACATACAGATTGTCCACTTCGATAGGTTGACAACAATTTCAATGAAGATACCTACTACACTCCATAGGAATATGATTAATTAGTTAAAGACTATTAAGCATTGTAGAAACTGAGTTAACAGATCAGTAAAAACAAGGTTCAAGTGCTTTAAATTGCTTAAAAACTCATTAAAGCAGCCCTAGCTGATATATGGCAAACAAAAAGAGTTTTTAAAACAAGGTTTAGTGAAAGTACAGTCAGTCCATTGATTGATTGGTTCAGCACACCAGTCAAAGGCTCAGAGTCCTCGGCACCTCAGCCTTTAGGCTTTTAGTGCTCTTGGTTGTGCCGTTTATGTGAAGAGACCAGTAGCCCTTATCAGACTCAACAGTCTTCTCACTAAGTTCTTCTTGGAGAAATTCTCCTCTGGATGTTCTAGTTCTAGGAGTCTATATCTCCAATGAGATAATGCTTCACAATCGAAGATAATGTGAGAGCTGTTTTCTCCTCTTCCAGGCACAACCGACAGATAGGTTCCTCCCTATATATGCCGATTGTATACATGTGCTTCCTTAGGGTACAGTGACCGGTGAGTAATCCCGTCACTATCCTTATCTGGCCCTTGCTAAGGTTTAGTATTTCGTCTCCTAGGGTTTTTTGACGAAGACTTTGCTGTGTTCCTGTTTTGGCACGTGTTTCCAGTACGAATAAAGTCCGTCCATACGACTCAGATGATTATAGAATGTAATTTTTCTGTTTCTGACAAAATATTTACCCTGTACCCTAGATGAGACTTAAAACTCAGCTAGCCAATAGGATAACGCTTGGAAAAATTACAAGTATAGCTCCACTAATTCTACTGTTGGTAAACAGGAATAATATCTACCAACGGGATTGAAAGAGGAAGCAGACTTCCAAGATATCAACCCTAAAAGATGCTGAATGAAATTGCAATGCAATGGTGGACAACCATAAGCGAAGAAGTTAATAATAGAACGTCAAACTTGAAGAATAAAAACAGGAAAGCTTCTGCACAGGAATAATATCTGCCAACGGAATTGACAGAGGAAGCAGACTTCCAAGATATCAACCCTAAAAGTTGCAGAGTGAAATTGCAATGCAGTGGTGGACAACCATAAGTGAGGAAGTTGATAATAGTACGTCAAACTTGAAGAATAAAAACAGGAAAGCTGTGTGCACAGGAATAATATCTGCCAACTCAACTAAAACTCAGCTAGCCAATAGGATAACGCTTGGAAAAATTACAAGTACAGCTCCACTAATTCTACTGTTGGTCTCGTCCTTCACCAATCTTCGACACCCTTCAGCACCCGTCAATCTGTTATACACCTCAACAATTATTGACCCCAACCCTTCGAAGAAGAAAAGAAGAATTTTAAAAGTGATAAAACATTTCTATCAATTGTATCATTAATATACATAAAAGAATTCGAATAAGAAAAATATTCATTGATATTTAAATTTCTGCTTCGATTTATTTGGACAATCTATATGTATCGATGATTCAAATTCCTAAAAACTGTATTCTCGAGATAACTAAGTTGAATGCAAATCAGATATGTCAGAGGTCAAACACTAGCTTGGATCGCGGCCACATCCATATGTCAACCACTTTTTGTTAATAACAAGGCGTATAATTGGACTCTTCGTCGATGGAGATAGTAGCATAACGGAATAAAGATGTTTTCATAAATTTTGTTGGTAGATATAGAAAATGAACTTATTTGACGTAGGCAATACTTATTATTTGATTAATAGTATTTGATATCCATTGGTGTACAGCGATTTTGAATGTTATTGAAAATCATGAGTTTCCCATAGAGTCTTTCTGTAGTGTTGCAAAATCGACAACAAGTATGCATGCAATGGTGGTCAACCATAAGCGAAGCAATTGATAAGAGAACGTTAAACTTGAAGAAAAAAAACAGGAATACTATCTGCCAACGGGATAGACAGAGGAAGCAGACTTCCAAGATATCAACCTTAAAAGATGTTGAATGAAATGGCAATGTAATGGTGGACAACCATAAGCGAAGAAGTTGAAAATAGAACGTCGAACTTGAAGAATGAAAACGGGAAAACTGTCTGCACAGGAATAATATCTGCCAACGGGATTGACAGAGGAAGCAGACTTCCAAGATATCAACCCTAAAAGATGTTGAATTAAATGGGAATGCAATAGTGGACAACCATAAGTGAAGAAGTTGATAATAGAACGTCGAACTTGAAGAATGAAAACAGGAAAGCTGTCTGCACAAGAATAATATCTGCCAACGGGATTGACAGAGGAAGCAGACTTCCAAGATATCAACCCTAAAAGTTGCTGAGTGAAATTGCAATGCAATGGTGGACAACCATAAGTGAGGAAGTTGATAATAGAACGTCGATCTTGAAGAATGAAAACAGGAAAGCTGTCTGCACAAGAATATCTGCCAACGGGATTGACAGAGGAAGCAGACTTCCAAGATATCAACCCTAAAAGTTGCTGAGTGAAATTGCAATGCAATGGTGGACAACCATAAGTGAGGAAGTTGATAATAGAACGTCGAACTTGAAGAATGAAAACAGGAAAGCTGTCTGCACAAGAATATCTGCCAACGGGATTGACAGAGGAAGCAGACTTCCAAGATATCAACCCTAAAAGTTGCTGAGTGAAATTGCAATGCAATGGTGGACAACCATAAGTGAGGAAGTTGATAATAGAACGTCGAACTTGAAGAATGAAAACAGGAAAGCTGTCTGCACAAGAATAATATCTGCCAACGGGATTGACTGAGGAAGCAGACTTCCAAGATATCAACCCTAAAAGTTGCTGAGTGAAATTGCAATGCAATGGTGGACAACCATAAGTGAGGAAGTTGATAATAGAACGTCGAACTTGAAGAATGAAAACAGGAAAGCTGTCTGCACAAGAATAATATCTGCCAACGGGATTGACTGAGGAAGCAGACTTCCAAGATATCAACCTTAAAAGTTGCTGAGTGAAATTGCAATGCAATGGTGGACAACCATAAGTGAGGATGTTGATAATAGTACGTCTAACTTGAAGAATAAAAACAGGAAAGATGTCTGCACAGGAATATTATCTGCCAACGGGATTGACAGAGGAAGCAGACTTCCAAGATATCAACCATAAAATATGCTGAATGGAATTGAGTTTTTTTTCCCAATTTCAGTTGAGACAGAAGTTTGAAATTTTGTAATATCCATGCACTCACATTGACTAGCCACTGGTATTTATTCTTTTCCAGATTAAGGTTTATGAGAGCCTAGATTCGGAGAAAAAAAGACAATATCATGAATAATTTCTTGAATTTTTCCATTAAATTTTATACTTTTACTGTACCGTATAGAATTAATTTATTTTGTGCCAAAGGTAATAGACTCGTAACTCGATTTGATAGAACCTTTTGAAAAATAATACATCAGTTTGTTGAGTATTATAATCATCGAAAACGTCAAATTTAGAATATCTACAATTCAGTTATACCGTTAGATTGATTTAGTAATTTGAATTTCAAACAATTTAACACCAGACACACCTAGTACACCAATTTCTCAGGTGTATACGGAATCGAAACATAGGCATTCATTGAGGGGTAAAAAAGGAACAGCATTCATTATTTCAATTAAAAATTTTTTAAAAATAAAATGAATATTGATTTATAGTTATTCTTTCCTCAATAATTATATTCCGCTTTGTACAGGGTGATATATTTTAGATAGATAATGTCGAAAAAGGGTATATACACAAAATTTCATTTTTCCATCTTATGTCATTTCTCCCTGCCCTTCTATAAATTTTATTGAAACTACAAAAAAACAATGGATTATTACAGTTTCCTGTAAAATCGTCGAATTTGGTAAAGCGCGTTATTAATACTATTAACGCCTTACAAACTTTTGAAAATATTTTCAAAAACTCTCACTTAAAAGAAACATCTACTTTTTGGACTATATGCCCTGGCAGAACGGTCACGTTTTTGAAAATACTTTCAAAAGTTTGTAAGGCGTTAATAGTATAAAACTATTATTCGATATCTATCACAAAAAAACGTTTACAATAACGATAAATATCAACCAGATTTCGATATATTACCGCACGCCACTGAAATATGAATTGTTTATCTAACAAATTAACTTTTGTTATGTTTTCTTTGAACACCTCTATTTCTAAGGTGCTAAAACGTTTTTGTATCGTCGTTAACACTATAAAAAATTATGTTTATAGATTTTATGGCAGTTAATGTACGTATGTGCATTTTATTTCGCAATTGTGTTAAACATTATTTCAATAAACGGTTCGTTTCCTTATTGTGGATTAAATGGAAAGGTCGTTTTGTAATGTCTTTTGGACTTTGGCGGTTTTCTTGTAAAGCGAACCGAAAAATATGTGGTAATAAACGTATAAATTCATGATCATATCTTAAACAGAATACATAGACTGGTGTTTAGATGCTTTGGACACTTTTGAGTGCTCAATTTTTACATGTCAACTGTCACTTGTAAGGGTTATAGACTTTTTTTTAAACAAATTTGTATATATAGCTTAATATATAAAAAATATCATTACAATTACGTATACCGTTTGTAAGAGAATTATCTTTTTTTTTTTTCGCTGTCATTACATCGACGATATCATAGATCTGAATCGATCGAATTCGATTAACGGCAGCTATCTAAACATCCTCATCAAAAAGCAGTTCATCTGGTGACAGATAGATTATGGCTTTTAACTTCAAACTCGCTCTTGCTAATAGCGGGATGCCAATCGACTAAAGCCGCAAACAGATTTATGGCAAAGAGTCTTTGAAAATGCATCGTGGGGCTAAAGGATTATAAAGTTCCCTCTGCGTATACCATAGAAGTAACCGGAGGGGTAAATAAGAATTGTTTGAAATTATTTTGTTGATAAATATTTATTTTCCTTGACATTAGGCGATTTACCTTTCTTGAATTAATATTTGCAGTAATTATATGTAAATGAGACTATTTTTGAAAGCATCCTTGTATGTAGGTACGACTTGGAAATTCTAATCTTGTATTTAAAAGTCTTAAAGGCTAGTAGTTTCTTTAGTCCCAGTTTTTAAACTGTGGATTCAACCAAAATGTTAACTATTTATCTTTTTCTCGGAGCTTGGTTTCTTGTTAAAAACAACTAGCCTCTGCATGTGGTTTAACTGTCATTTCTATAGCTAACCTAAAAATTATATGCTGGTTGCTGTACCTGTATTTGGTATATCTTACTTTGTTTCACGATAACGCTAGATCTTCTTGAGACTTAAACAATGTGAGAGTGAGGAATATGAAAAAACATCAAATAACTAATAATTTCACAAAGACTGTTTTATTCATTGCTCTGGTCAGTCAATGTAAGAGTACCAGTCAGTATGAGAGTTCATATTATTGTCCTCTATCAAGTTCAAAATTCAATGCACACAACCTTTCTAAAGTCGAAGCCGCTTGTGAAATTATTCTACCCGAAATGTTACTGATTTCATCTTTCTTGAATCCTTTGTGCCTCCGTGGTCTTCCTAGATTCCCAAGCTCATATTATTCCCCTGGATCTTGCTACTTTTCATTAATTCATAACTTAATATCAATATACCATTCCAGAATGACGTCACTGACAGGTCGGTCATATTGTGCTGGAGGGCACATAGTTTAATTAACAATTAGCTCTTAAATGTATCTAAAATACCATCGTTTGTTAGTGTTGTCAAGTGTGGAGTGCGGGGAGAAAGGGATAAGGTATCTTTTTTACCATTTCTGGCTATTTCAACGAAGCGAGGTGACTATTCAATTAATATCTTTAAAACGAGAACCCCTCAGTGAATCACAGCTTTAAACTTGGCGTGTGTGTTCTCGACATTTTATCGAAGGTTAGTTTGAGTACCTATATTGTAAAACACAAATAGACAAGGTTCAACTCCAACTAGTCGATTCGGTTGCCCTCCAGCAGAATATGACCGACCTGTCAATCACGTGTTCTGATATACATATACATTTTGTGCAGATGTTTCCTCAGGATTTAGTGTCCAATCATCAGGTCGGTAACTGCCTACAAATGTCTCTTACTCAGTTTCAATAGCCTGGTTGAGAGTTCCTTGTCCACCTTGTTTAGTAAACTCTTTGTACACCATCGGTGAACCAGATGATTTCTCCTGAATTACCTGAGTGCAGTGAATATATTCTCCTGTGTCATGGTATCAAAAAAATTTGGAACTTCTATTATGAATGAACAAATAGATACTTTGTTAGATTGTGTCTGTAAAATCTTAATATGACATATCCTAGGCTACAAATTAAAATGAGGTATATTAGTCACACCTGACGACGCAAATTTTATCTGTGAAACCGTTCGAGTAATTATTTTTATTAAATTATTAATAAATATTATTGAAAACGTTTTTGGTACCGCCTATGGAAAATTTCCCAATGTGTACGCTCTGCGCCTTGGAGTTTATAGAAAATTGCAGCTACTGGAACGACAGTTGTAAATCACTGTTTGCTTGCTTAAATAGAATCATCATGACTGGTTGAGATGAGCACATATTTATGACCTTTTTGCTATTTTGGTTTTGTGGTATATACCATGCGATTATGCTTCTTGCCATTCTGATTTATGAATGGGGCGTTGACTGTCAACGTTCGCAGAAAAACGTTGAAAACGTGAAAATACTGTTATTTTTCTTACTAAAAGTATTTGTTGTAGAAGTTAAATTCAATTTTTGGAAATAGTTGACTGTAACTCTTCAAATAATGTGTCTTTACTATATTTTAGTATTTTATCATTTGAAATATTACATTTTAAAAATCGCTACTTTCCAACTTTAACGACCTGTATCTCAAAAACTCTTCAAAGGACTGAAATATGCAGTTGATTGACACTTTTGTTGACAAGAATCAACCGAGATTTTGCATAAAAGAAATACGGGGTCCTTTAAACAAAATTAAGTGAATCAGATTGTCTATAACTGACTCTTCATACCAGGGTAAAACTATATCGATCAATCTTTGAATATTATTAAGTCGTTAGTATCAAATTCATCATTTCTTTTTATTAAAACCTTTCTTAACTCGTGAAATACTACTTTGACAACATCCCTGTATACACAAGACAAATATGTCAACAGTCTAAAATCGTTACGTGTTTAAAAATGATAGATATAGTGTGAAAATTTTATTGAATCCCGTTTATCGAAGGGGAGGGACTACGATAATCAGTTGTGGGTTTTTTTTGATCTATCGAATAACAGTTTGAATAATCAAAATGCAATATTTGTAACAACACCTTTGACTGTTGACATTTCGGAGTGAGAACTGGAGCTTTCTTTTTGAACGTTGAAATTATTATTTTCAATAATTCAAATAATAAATTGTTCTGCTACTTATATTGAAAAAAATAATATATATCCCTAAACGTGTACCGAACTGGTCATAGATTATAAAAAATAATTTAGATTAGAATCATTAGACCGAAGCATATTTCTTTTAATACCAGGTCATAAATATTATCAGGTTCAACGTGTATAAAGAAAAAATATTCCGATTTAAATGACAACTGATCCCAATTGAGGAATCCAGCAGTGTTTCGAAGAAACCCTTATATGAGAACGAATATTTCTCATGATGCACTCTCAGAGGCGTCTCATCAATTCGGCTTATTTTTTCTTCCAAACTCCCTTATTCTTCGTGGTTTTAAAGAGTCATTTATGATGAATTCCTCAGGTTTGAAATGTTTTTTACGAGGTAAACGAAAGAACGATGTATTTGCTTTTTATATCCTTTGTCAATATTGAACTGGGCACACTTTATAATGGCGTGAATTACCGCTTGAAAGATACTTGGAGTTTTTCCCAAGCTTTCAGAGTATTTGGTTCCTGGCCCGTACGCTCCTATCCCAGTTCCTTCTATTGCTTTTGAACCGTCTGTGTACCATTGAATGGCATTCTTTCCAAGTGTGGTAATGGTATTTGGATCCCAACTTTATACCTTTTCATCATACCATCTTGTGGCATGTCCCAGGTTTTTTGGTTTGTAAGAAGTAAGGAGGTGGTTTTTTTTAATGATTCCCTCTGTTCTTAGTCTGTATCTGGTTCTTTCTGCAACCTCATTTCTAGTAATACATTTGTTCCAGAACTCTTCTGCATTGCCAGAAAATCCTAGTTACCCAGATCCTCCAATTCAATTTACAATCAAGTATCACTTCCATATATTTAGTATCTTTAGGGGAATATACTTTTGTACTTTCTAATAATTATAACTTCCTATTTTTGTTAATAATATGTATACGTTTTGATAAATTTTTAGATATTTGGAAGAATAATTTAGAGCGATAGAAAAGTTTGGTGCGCTACTGCTTTGTGTTTTATTGTTCTACTCGGAAACTGGCTCATATCTCGTATTAAACATATCCTAGTCGAATCCATATGACAAATGATCTTCTACTTTTATAAAATATCTAACAAGAAATTCGAATAATCTCGTGGCACATTCGTAAACATATTCCACCTCTGAAAAAAATACCTTAATAAAGATACAATTACTACACTTTATCATTTCAAAATCGGTTTAGAATCTCATTAATTTTATAGGTAAGCTTTCAGAGCGCGAGCTCAAATATAAATTACCGAAAAGATAAGATCTTGGCAAGCGAACGACGATGGCCGATGGTGAACATTACTGTCTTCTTCTTCTTCCCACAAAAATAACCAAGCTGAAACTTTACATAGTTGTATTTACAGCTGAAAATGCCGTACGGTACGACGTTTTCAGTTATAAAATTTGTAGCGTTTGTTGCGTTGACATTAAAAAACAACCAAACGGTGAAACATAGTAGATGCATTTATAATTCGCTTTATACTGAATATTTTTTAAGACAATCGATTCTAGGCTCTAACGTTCACGTCCGGCTACAGAAACGTATACTTCTAATTTTTTAAATACAATTACGTTATGCCATAATTTTAACACTCAAAAAATAATAGCAGAAAGTTAATGAAGATACCTATATTATTATTGAATTAGATTGCTGTTCGTAACATAGACATCATAACTGGAGAGGACGATGTATTCCTCAAACATTTGAGGAAAGCCCAGTACTGTAGTGGAACGCCTCTGATGCGATAATTACTGTGAAGCAGTGTCGAGCGCGTTTAGTACTTGGATGGGTGACCATACCAGGGAAGACCGTCGTGTAAATAGCCCATACAGCCTGCAGCGAAGTAGTATACCACTGGTTGGAACACCAGTGGGTTTGGCAAATTGTCCGGTTAGGGGTATAGTGCTCCCGGCGTCGGGGATTAGCCTGTTGCAGAAAAAGACCAACGTTAAATAACCAATTTAAAAAAAAACCTCTAAGGAGACGTTCTAATCTCTCTGTTAGTTCACTTTTTCTCCTGTTGTCAGAACCTTCTGTTTCTACAATATAAACAGTGATATCACCAACAGAAGTTGAAGCTCCTTAGAAATAACAAACCTTTACAAGAGGCTGTCAACATTTTCCACTATGAAGATGCTGATCCCTACAATCTCATGTTAGCAGATTTATTATTTCTGACAGTTTTTAATTCACCTTGGATCTATGAGACTGTCAAAATCGTTAACGAGTTTCCTCATGAATCCAACTTCTAATCGAACCTCCCTACCCCTTACAAATGCAGCTGACGCCCAATCCAGTGGTTTTACCTCTGACTCCAGGGCTGGTATGTCGAAAAATCTGGTTTTGAATTGATGCCTAATATCCTTGATCATACAACTAATTTATTGGTGACTCTATCCACCTACAGAACAAATTGTGCCCAGTTCAATATTAACAAAAGATATAGAAGGCAAAAGATTAATATAATGTCAAGCAGCTGAGTTCTTGTGTAATCAGTTCCATAATGGTGTGGGAATGCCTAGGCAAACTCAATGAACTAGGCGAGAACAATATAGTAACCTTACTGTGGATTCCAGGACACACTGAAATAGAAGGAAATGAAATACTTTTTTGGGGGCCGGAACCCTTTTGCGGTATCAGACCCAATGTAATATTGGAAGAAATAGGCAAAGCTGAAGAAAAGAGATCTGACCATAGAAAAAATCTAGTAGGCTTAGGTCCGGTTCTATCACTACTGGTCAAAAGTGATAGTTTGTCAACCACTAGTCAGGTGTTGACCTTGAGGTTAGGAAAAAATGTGTTCTATCATCATGTGTTAGCTACTTTTGACTAGTGGTTACTTAACATCGATAGTTTTCTATCCATTATAAAGATATTGTACAAAATTTGACTTTTCCACCTAAAAATTGCATATAAAAGTTTATATGTCAAAGCACCTTGTTTTGTCAGATTGTTTTCGTTTCTATAATGGAAGAACAATAAATAAAAGAAAAGAAGAGTAGGGGAAAAACTTTTTCAAAACCCGAAGTTGATGCTCTATTGGTATTAACCAAAAAACATTATAAAATAATAGAGAATAAAAGCACTGATATGCCGTTAGAGAATACCATAACTAAATGTAATTACTGTAATCAATGTAGTTTTAATTTACCAAAACCAATACCATGTATCTACATTGAATATCTCTTTGAATCGTTTCCAACAAAATTTGCACAGTTTCTTTCTCCAGACGAAACCTCATAAAAAACTGATCGTCACTGAAAATTTCATAGTAATTTACCCTTTCTCGGATTATTTCTGGTCTTCGAGGTTGAGGCATGGGGAAAGAATAATTCATCCTCATCTGAGCCATCAAATCCGGGATCAATCATTATTTTTATTATGATACTTTATAGGATTTATATTAAGCGCTAACGTCATTTATTTACAAAAAATCAATTAAAAATAAATGGATAATGTGCTATGACAAAAATATATTTATTTAGAATTGTCAAGATTGTAAAGTCAAGTGTCACCAAAATTAGGTTAGGTTACAGTGGTCACAGTCTTAACAAGAACTCAAAGTGCCTGTTACTTTATCCTTTGGTCAAAGAACTTTAACCTATGGTTATAGCGAAACAAGCGGACATAGAACAGCAAACTTCTTGTCAGATCTTGTTACCCATAACTAGAACTCTTAACCAGAGGTGATAGAACCGGGCCTTAGACAAAGATTCTGATAGGTGGCTACAACCCGTTGCGATCAAATGAATGCATTAGTCAAAGTAAAACTACACTAAGACTGAACGAGCACTTCGTCGTGGTAAATGCAATAGGTCGTATGTCAGAAGGGTTAAAAAACTTTCCCATTTTAACATTTTGCGTCCGATTCGTTTGACAATTTTTTTGCAGGAGAGGGACAAAGTCGATTTCCTATTGGTCCACCGACATAGGATTTATTGCAGGTTGTGTATTTGACTAAATTGGTCAGGTTAGTGCAATACACGAAAAAGTGCTTTTTTTGACATACGACCTATTGCATTTACCACGACGACTTGAAAAAGTTCAAAATAGTGGAGGAAGAAGAATGTAGATTCTGTGGAAAGGAAGAAGAAACCTCCATCCTAAGCTGAAGCTTGCAGATATCCTAAAATTCATCCGGGAAATAGGACTAAAGAAGCTACTAGTCTCTGAGACTCTCCTCAGAAACTAAGTAGAAGTAAGGGGGCACAATAGATCTTTTAGGTATCCGTGAATGTCACCCCATCATACATACATACATCCACCTACAGATGTAACTTTTCACAATTAAACCTGATTCATTTGTTAACCTCCTTTATTTCCTTATATTTCTTCATTACTTTATTCCTCTACATAGTTACTACTGGACAAAAAACTTTAATTCCTTCAAATATTTCAATGTCTCCCTTCTACAAGTTGATTTATTAGAACATATACAATTTTTAAATATGACCAACTTACCCCTTTCAAGTTTAAATACGGTTTCTTAATGTCTACTTCTATAAAAAATTACTTTTTCTATTCTTCCAACGTAAAATAAATGCCCTTATACCTGCTAAATACGTTCGATCAAAGGCATTTGTTTGACTTTTCATTGTGTGATTGATCAGTTTCAACAAATCTTCTCGCCCATCTAATTAGAAGAACGATGCCGTTCCCATAAGGTAAGATACCACGTGTTATGGGTATCACAAACTTTCTCCACGGGATATCATACTCGTTACCCACATAAATAGAGTCTACAAGATACATGTACGTCTAGGCTATAGTGGTTGATTCTGGGATATTGTAAAAACAATTTTAATGGCCGGAAAAAATGGGGATATTATGGTAATGATAATAGCTTTTTGGGGTAAAAGAAGAATGAAACTAATTCACCAAGGAATTATTTGGTGCTGGTAAATTTTTAATATTAAACAAAACTCTAGTAGGAGATAAAAATGTCAACCACATCATTATAATGTATAAAAAAAAAGTGACAGAACGCGGAAGTCAAAAATTTTGAATACAATATGATAAGTTCTATAAGGTATTGTATTGTTAGTGTTAATTGAATTAAATATTTGGTTTCCTGGGGATGTTAATCAACTTCAGGGATGAAAAAATATCATTTGGGAAAAGAATATTCCGAAGGAAGATAGGTTATGTTCTAACCATTCCACTTTAACGGATATAATGGTTGGAAAGAATATTCCGAAGGAAGATATGTTATGTTCTAACCATTCCACTTTAACGGATATAATGGTTGGAAAGAATATTCCGAAGGAAGATATGTTATGTTCTAACCATTCCACTTTAACGGATATAATGGTTGGAAAGAATATTCCGAAGGAAGATATGTTATGTTCTAACCATTCGACTTTAACGGATATAATGGTTGGAAAGAATATTCCGAAGGAAGATATGTTATGTTCTAACCATTCCACTTTAACGGATATAATGGTTGGAAAGAATATTCCGAAGGAAGATATGTTATGTTCTAACCATTCCATTTTAACGGATATAATGGTTGGATCAGTTTTTTCCTCGAATAACAACAAATCTACAAAAAAATTCTCAGTTTCATTCAAAATAAATGATTTCCCATCACCCGCCCATGACGTGTACCATAAAAACCGCAGTTAAATAAAACCAAATTGAAAAGAATCAACAATCATTTAAACAAACTCAAGTGTCAGTCCGTTTGGCAGCCGTACAAACCATTGTACGCCAAATTGACAGCATTTAATTCAAACTCCAGATCTAGATCATTAATAATGTTTTCTCTGGTCTATTCAACTTTTTTTTTCTAATACTTCCGGTAACAATGGTCGGTGTGGATCGTTAAGAAGAAAAAGTCACATGCGCAACGTTACACAAATGGACTATCTGTTGGGCTTACCGCACAGGATAATTAATCATATTGCACTGCATATCATCCTCTATAACTAGGTGCAACTGTTCACAGGACTACAGTCGTACAAAAGGATCGAGTTTTGCCAGAACGAAGTTTTACCTGACGGAGAGGATCGTCTTCACCACTACTGTCAATACAAGTCGTTGTGGATAGGCATTTATTCAGAATTTTTATTTTTATGCTAATTGTCATCGTTTCAGTATTCGTTAATGATCCGTGATGATATGGATGCTGAAAATTCGTTTCATGCTATTTAATTGGATTTGTTAGGAAAAAATGCTTTTTGGGGCTCGCGATAAAACATAAAATATAAAGTATCAAGTGCTGTACCGAACTAATATTTAAAAAAACGTTTTCTATTCAATTTCATACCAAATGCAAGTTTAACGGCAGTCTGAGATGACATTGCTGTTATTGCGTTGTATTCATTTAAACAAAACCGAAATAACGATGGCTATGCATCACGTTGTATACATTTTTATAAATCTTATCACATGGTTTCTAAGTCTTATTCAGGTAAAAGATAATATTTTTTTGTAAAAAAAATTTGTATACCCCTTTTGGTTGTGCTGTTTTCACTTTGGTGTCACTCACAGTGGTTCGTGGTGGACAGAGTGGGTGTTTCTCAGAGTGACGTGTCCCGAATATGGAATAGGTTTTTGGATACCAATTCAGTGCAAAATAAGCACTGCTCTGGTAGACCACGAGTCACCAATGAACAACAGAATATATTCATAAGGATTTCCAGCTACAGGAGTCAGAATATCGTTGGCTACAATATTTGCTTCAGGTTTGAGGGGTCGTCGTCCAATTAGAGTCCCCAGCTACAACATCGACGTGTTTTGCACGGCCTCCAGTGGTGCTCCAGAACACCTGTAGCTCCCTATACAGTTTTGGAATTCTGTGCTTTTCTCAGATGAGACCCGAATCTGTGTGAATAGTGATAACCGGCGAATTATTTTTCGGCGAGACCTAACAAGAGCTGCACAATTAGCCCCTGCCCGCCCCACACTTCCTTTCGCTGATGGCAATGCTATGTTTTGGACAGGCATTATGGCAAGTGATCGTACGGAATTGGTGCTCATTGACAGGATATGACAGGAAAAAGATACATCACACAGGTCTTAGAACTTCATGTGAGACTGTGGCAATGAGTTGTGGGTGAAGATTTTGTGTATATGGATGACAATGCCCCCCACATAGGACTCGAGCAGTTAATGATTATCTTGAGTCACAAGGAATTCGACGTTTGGAGTGGCCTGCGATATCGACATGCCTGGGATATCTTCTCCAAAGCTGTTCGTGGTCGAAGAAATCCTCCCAGAACGCACCAGGAACTGGCAGTTGCCACAAGAGAAGAATTGGAGAATCTGCCACAGGAAGCGACTGATCGCCTTAGCAATATCAGAGCTCGAATGCAGGCTTGCAGTGGAAATGTATTAAAAATGTAAAACTGATTTTTAATAAATAAAATGTTTATTTTCTTAAGCTTTTTGTTAAAACTACATCTGTTCTAATACTAATGAAAGTATCTGCCAAAAAGTAGTTTGCTACTATTTATAATAATAACGGAGATTTTAGGTGATGCATAAGTTTTGAAACTATGTGTATTTTATTGAAAAAACTGTATAACAATAAATCTGTAAACTGGGTGGCAAATATTTCCATAACCATCTTTCCTCACTACATAGAATCCACGTAAAAACTTCGACCGCATTCAGCGAGTTATCAAATAAAAAATTAACACGTGTTCTTCGATTGAGAATCCTCGTTCGGAATGTCACATGTGAGCGAGGGAAGTCGATCATTAGCGAAAATGAGAAGTGATCTGTTTGTTAATTTGCATCAAACACGCATGTAAAAAGGTACTGAGAAAAGATAGGAACATACGAGGCGCCCAGAATAACAATAAGATAAATTTCTCAGGTGTTTCGTTGGAGCATACCGCACACCGAATATTTTTGAAAGAAGCACTAGCGGGGATCGAAGAAAAAATAATTGTACGTAAACGTAATGACTCGACGTATACCTACCCAATACGTTTACGTACTTCAATTGACGCCGGGTTTATCGTTTGGTTACATTTTGATGCATTGAGAGTTTTTTCTGTATTTTAAATGAAATATGTTAGCAGTTTTTTGAAAACGCAATCGAACCGTTAACTCTTCAAATTGTGGAAGATCATCCAGATGAATTTGGTAACTTGGAAATATACTGGTAGATGTTTTTCAAATTACAAACCGTTTAATGATTTTTCAAAAGAAAGTGAAATTATGTTTCATTGTACGCCCCTGACTTTATCTTATATAAAAACCCCGAAAAGAACATTCACTAAATGATATTTGTTTGTTCTGCACTTCTTCTGGCCACCGAGTGTCTGACACAATAACACATATCTCCAGTTTTTATTTTTGATGTTTGCTCCGGGTTTAGGTAGTATTTATTTAAGGGGTCCGAAGGAATGTTGTCTTTTAAAATTTGTGCGACCGCCTTGAGTCGCCTCGCGCTTTTTGTAGATCATTTTTCTAATTTTAATCTAATTTATCACCGAACGTGACAACTTGAGACAATCTTTTTTTATTAGAGGTATTCGCCGATATACAACAGAGACAGAGGACACTTTTAGCGAAGATCGTGCGACAGTATCACATTTTTCTTCTTCTTATCCTGATTTTATTTACCCCGATTGTGGGGGTCATTCATTCATTCGATTTGTGCTTAACAGCCCAGGCACTTGAGCTGAATCTTTGTACCATTTCCCATGTTATGTACGTCCTTTCCAGAAGCTTTGTGGGCCATTTGTTTGACTGGTGGGATTTTCAGTAGTTGTAATCGTTCTATTATTTCCTCTCCAAAGTGCTTCCGTCTGAGTCCATGTAAGTTCTCGCAGAAGCAGAGTATCTGAGAAGATGTTTTACCTATTTTGTGCAGATGTTTCCTCAGTGTGCAGTGTCCAGTTACCAGGTCGGTAGCTGTCTTCAAATGGCTCTTGCTCAGTTTCAATAGCCTGGTTGAGAGTTCCTTGTCTTCCTTGTTCAGTAAACTCTTTGTATGGAGGTGCCCTTGGGTCGTTGTCCATTTGAGTTGGTGTTCCCTATCTAGCCAGTTCCCGATTTCCCCTCTTATGTAATCTTTTGTGATTCCACAAAAAGGATTCCAGACCTATGAAGTCTCCTTTAGAACCTTCTTTAGCTGACAATATATTTTCAACATAACTATATGATTTTAAGTATTTTATCTCCCCTCTCTTTATTTCAGACACTATGTATACTTAATGGTAATTATTTTGTACCTGAACGGTTATAGTGGAGTGGCCACCTAGTCAACAATTATTTTGAATAATCTTCAAGATCCTTTGATCCTTATTTTAACAATAATCACTGCCTTATTGCGTAAAGGTGACGTATAGCCTTTTTTTTTGTTCTCACACGATAAAGTCAAGAATGCAGTGGAATGTCGAGAGGCCGTTTATTTGCCAGTCATGGTATTAAATTTGGGGTAGATTCCATCTGAGCAGCATTTTTGTTGTTATATATTTCTATTTTTTATTCTACTTTTACGTACAGGAATATTGTCAAGACGTCTTGACAGTCAAACGGATTTAAAATCTTGTTAATTCACGGTTTCCCAGAAATTTGATAACAATTTATAAATATATATTATTAGCAAAAGATGAAAGAAGTATTTCAATTTCAACGACCTGTATATTAATTTTCAATTTTTTCAAAAATAAAAACCGAAACCGAAAAATATAACCATTTGCAACAAATAAAAAAAACTTCTTGACACTGATTACCACGGGTTTTACGATTCCTTACCTCACGAGTAATTTGGCAAACATTTTTTTGTAAATTTATAAAAAAAGCGTTTAATTTTTTGTAATAACTAGTTAATTTTGTATTTTTGTATAAAATAAAATAAATAAGTAAAGTTTTCAATTTTTCAAACTTGAACACTGAACTAGCTTGAAAAATAAAACCTCGTATCTTCTATATTTATTTAGCTTTAATTCCAGAAAAACTCGTATCTCCGGAAAAATTATTAAAATCAAATATAATAATATAAAATTACTTACTTTTATAGTAATTAATGTACTTTGAAAAACAACAAAAAAATACAAATAATAGCGACTTATCTGAATTTTTTGGAATGTTTTTTGTGTTTCCTGTAAATTTTGTGATTTTGGATTTACGAGGTTTGATAATTAGGGTAACGATATGTAATATAGTGAAAAAATACAATTGAGAAACAACTTTTACGCCAAAAAACATGCTTTTTTCGCAGTACGATCATTATTACAACACGCTGTTCTTATAACAATCAATTTGATTCCAATCACCTTAAGGTTGTAGCATTCTTTCGTACACAGCACTCCGACTGGTTGAATTTCTGACAATTGATTGATTTTCTCGAATAAATTTACGTCAAAATCTATATTGGATTGATAGTTGATCGAAGAAAGGTCAACTGCAGGTGAGTTTTGTTGAGAAGTACAAATTCACAATTCGGTTCGCTGCAACGTATAATGATCGATTGATTTTAATTTGAAAAATGGTATTTAACGCCTTTGAATGTGTTAAATATAAAGAAAAATATATAAAACCACTCGATTATGTGAAAATTAATTGAAAATGTAAGAACAATTCAACAAATAAAGAAGGGGAAGTGAAAATAATAATTGCATTCACAAAAATGGGGCCTAAAAATACACTTATCCAACAATTTAAATCCATTCAATTGAAGTACATTTCTCAAGTATGTTTATTTTACTTTTTGGATAACTATTATTATTATTATTATTGAATATTAAACAACAGAGCTTGATTTTCTATAATTTAATTTGCAGCATTGAAATTTTATTGTGGAACGGTTGGTACTTAGAGCTTAAGTTGACAATCACGAAATTCAGTTGAATAAGGTGAGACGAGCTGAAAATAAAAGTAATTAACCATGTCAAATCGGCATGAATACTAGGTAGTTAGAATTGTATAATCTCCGGTGTGTATTTTAACTGTTCAATGGGGCAGATGTTACATTGTAGATATAAGTATAAAAGGCACAGATTTATTTTTGTCTGGTAAATAAAGTTTATTTTAAATATTTTTTTTTAAATTAATTTTTTTTACTTATAATCTTTTATCAAATGAATCCTAGCAGCGCGAATCAAATTAGATCCCAATTAGAAGAAGGAAATTCTTTATTTTCAATCCCTGAAAAACTTTCACTCACAAAAAAGAGTCAACAATCACCAAAACTATACGATACGTGGGATATTTTTTATATTTTGCATGCAAAGCTTGAAAAAAAACTGTAGTTACGCCCTGGCCCACCAAAAATATAAAGAATATCAACGAAATGTATGTATGTATGTATGTATGTATTTTGGGGTAACATTCACTGAGACCTAAAAGATCTATTGTGCCCCCTTACTTCTACTTAGTTTCTGAGGAGAGTCTCAGATACTAGTAGCTCCTTTAGTCCTATTTCCCGGAGGAATTTTAGGATATCCGCAGGCCTCAACTTAGGTAACTGTCCCTCTTCTATCCAGTAGTCTCCCAGGTACTGTGCCCTAGGATTCTGAAATACTGTGCAGTTCGCAAGTATGTGGATGGAGGTTTCTTCTTCCATTCCACAAAATCTACAATCTTCATCCTCCACTATTTTGAGCTTTTTAAGGTGTCCATTCAGGCGACAATGTTAAAACGAAGAAGAAGAATCTTTGATTGCCTAAGCCCTACTAGATCTTTCCAATTGTCAGATCTTCTCTTTTCTTCGGCTTTACCTATTTCTCCCAATATTACATTGGAGCTGATTCCGCAAAAAGGTTCCGGCCCCCAAAAGGGTATTTCACTCCCCCTCTTTGCTAGTTCATCTGCTATTTCGTTTCCTTCTATTCCAGTGTGTCCTGGAATCCACAGTAAGGTGACTATATTGTTCTCGCCTAGTTCATTAAGTTTGCCTAGGCATTCCCACCAAAACTATACGATACGTGGGATATTTTTTATATTTTGCATGCAAAGCTTGAAAAAAAACTGTAGTTACGCCCTGGCCCACCAAAAATATAAAGAATATCAACGAAAAGTACTACTTGTTTATATTTTGGAAATTTAAAAACATTAAAGGCGTCGACTTTGTGGACTACATATTCAATGTTGAGATCTGAACTCACCGTGCGCAAAAATGTCGATATCAAGAAGTACACTATGCTTTTCGCTTGGCTGAAGAGACGGTCAAAAAAATTGAAGATTTTGATGAAGAAGAATGTAGAAAGATTTATAAAAGGGGCTGAAGACGAAATATTTCTATTTGCAAAAGGCTGAACTGACGTTCCTTCAAGGAGGTCACGTATTTGATGAAGGCACATTTTTTAAAATTAAACACACGTTATTCGCGAATTTGTGGTGACTGCTGAAAATATTGCTGGTGTCAATCTTGTTGACCTCAAAAATTATAGAAATATTAGACCTTCTGCTGTGAAGCACGACAGATTTTTTGTGCGATATTATAATGGAAAATGTGGCATAAACACCATGAGAAAATTACCAACTAAGATTGATCAGTACGTGGGTCTACCTAATGTTGAAGGATACACAGGACATTGTTTCAGACGCTCGTCAGCGTATCTCCTGGCAGACTTAGAGGCGGACATTCTGAAAATAAAGCAACACGGAGGATGGAAATCCAACAGTGTAGCCGAAGGCTATGTTGAGAGTTCATTAGAAAATAAGAGAAGAATTTGAGAAAACATTCTGGGCCAAGCCGCTAGCACACATGTAGATGTCACAGCATCAAATTAAAATTAGACAAGGAGTGCAAGATAATATTTACCCAGAAACAAATGGACTTACTTTAAATAACTTTGTCTTTAATAATGTTGTTTTCAATGTTTATAAATCTTAAAATACTATTGAATTAAAATAATGAGTTAATTGTCAGTTTAAATAATGAAATAATTAATAAATTATTCTTTACGTAAAGTGTTTAACTACTTTTCATAACTGATATATGAAGGTTATGAAAAATGAGACGTTTCCGAATGTCAAGGAGTAACTTAAAGTGCCAAATTTGATAGCGGAATTAGATAAAACTATTATTCGATATCTATTATTGAATTTTTGGAGCTCTAATTCCAGATTTTTAAAGTGTTACCCAATGTCCTGATGACTTAAGTTCTTGAAATATATTCTAAGAAGAACACCAAGAATGAGACATTGAAATAGCAGCTAATTTATCACCATTTTTACCTACCTGTGTATATCTCTTATAAAAAATTTATGGAACAACGTTGAATAGAATAAAGAACCAGAATGATACCTTCAATAAATTTGAAAACCACAAGTAAGGATATGGAACAGGTCTGGATTGGAAGAATTTGGAAATTCAATTTATATAAATACAAAATTGGAATTTGTTTTGATATAAATCGATTGATATTTACCACAGATCGATTTAGAAATTGATATTTACGACGAAATTATATTCGGTGAAAGCGAATTGGCGGTTTTTCATATTTTATAAACAATCAGGTGTGTAAAATTATGAATATATTTGTTTCTTGCAACCAAACTAATTTTTCAAATAAAAAAATCTTATTAGGTTGGGAATTCTGGAACCATTGCGATACTTGACACTGAACACTGTTTACGCTACCACTACACCAACACTAACACTTTACACTATCTTACGCGCTTTTCGCTAACCAAGTTATCTTCTTCAGAGACTGAAGGTTAAACTCTGGAGTTTTCGAAGAAATAATAAATATGAGGTCACTCATGAATATGATGGTCATTAGGTTATGTTTCGTGCAGATTTTGAATTATTTCGTATCCATATTGAATTCAAGTACGATTTTTAACTTTGTTTTTCAAATACCGTGTTTAAAAAAATACCTTTGAAGCAAAGCATAAATCAGTTTCTATATATACGTATATAATCATAAAATGTTTTTAATTCTTTTATAAAATACCGTACGCCATTGGTACGTTTATGACAGATATCGGCCATGTTTCCCCACCCCTTACCGATGCCGCGTAGCTTCAGCCAAACTATAGTGTAAAGTAATAGCGTTGGTATAGTGGTAACTAGTGTGAACAGTGAAAAAAGTTTATGGAATTAAAATCGGGTGAATTAGGAGACCACCACCACGTTGATATGATTTAAATGATTTCATCCTCAAAAGATTTAATTTGGGCCAATCATACCCTGACTAAAAACCTAACAATCAAGAGTGAAAGCAGTGCGTTCTTGATATAAAACTAAAAAATCCTCTTGGTAGACCCTTACCTTGATCTAGAGTCATTGATGTCACTTCCTTAGATTATTGATGACAAGTTCAGATCAGGTGGTTAGTTTTCTCACACCCACCGCAGCATGAGAGGGTAAGGCTAGGGCTAACATAAACTACTACGGTCTAAAAAAGTCACATTTGCGTCATTACTAACGTGAAATATTTACCTTTTGCCCCTATTGTATCAGATACAGTCAGGTGGAAGAATCTGAAGAATAATAATCAAGATAAAATGTTGATTCAGATGTGGGTTAAAATTTTCGTTCTTATATGCTGGCCAGACGTTATATGCTATATTTCCGTTTGGAATTGTACGAATTGATTTATGGGGGGACACAGAAGTTTTAACTTTTGTTTCTCTCAGAATCGCACGATACTTTTCAAGTACAATATCCTTAATTTGATTGATCTTAAGTTCTCTTAAAGGGGTACATGTAATTTGGTTCCCATATTGAAGAGGGTTCCCTAAATTTTAGGTCTACCTAACTTTTATGTGTAATTTGGAACACTTTCTTATGGCTTTCAGAGTGTCTTGGGCTCACTATGGTTACGTACATCCACCTCATGATCCTTGGGTTATAGTCCCAACTTTTTTAGGTTCCTGTACACTATTATAGCTTTTGAAAGGTATTCTTAGTATCAACTGTAGGTACTGAATAGATTATTTCACAATAAAACAAAAAGTTATAAATTAATATTTATTTATTGATTCGATTCGAGAGTGTTTATAGTTTTCTCTATTTATTCCTCGTAATTGAAATCCAATTAAACAGCATTAAACATTAGTAGAACGGCAATTATGGCATGTAATTAAATCGATTCTCAAATCAAGTACTATAAATAGGTGTATAAATTTCTAATTCTCAAGAAAGGTGACAAATGCCTCATAGTTCTTCTAAAATAAACTCATTAGGCAGTTTCACAAATTGTCCAATCAAAGTTAAGTGTTGAGACGTACACTCGTGCAATTAGCAATACACCATGTTGTAAAATGTCGAAGTGTTAGTCACACTTTAACGTTTTTGGAAAAAATCTAGCGTTCGCGAAGATCTATTAAAGTTTAGTGGTAAGACGCTGTCATAAAATAATGTATTATGTTTTAAAGAAAATTGGAATTACAAAGGCTGCCGCTTATAACATATGTAACGAAAAAGCTTGTGCAATATTTGCAAAAAGTCTTTTGAAAATTACGAATATTTATTTAAATCAGTTACACCTTGATAAAAAGTTGCGAAGCAAAAAGTTTAGGGTAATTAAAATATAAATAGCTAAAAACTCATTAATTTATAGATATTTTTATGCACATATTGCTTAAGCATAAAAAAATAGACACTTTTAATAGTTTTTTGATATTAAATGGAAGGAAAAGATGAAGTTTTTTCAGGAACTAGAGGTGGGAACCACAGATAACATACTTATAGATAGGCATCTGACCGGTGGAGCTTCCTACATCTTGAGATCCTGAGCAGGAAGCTCTAACAGAAGATTCCTGTATTTTTAGGATATTTGGCGGTAAATTTAACTCGATATTTGATTGATATTATATTAATAACAATCAAATAGTCCAGGTAAATTAAGTGAAATTACAAAAAATCTACCATATTATGTACTGAAGTGGGAAAAATTAAACAATAATCAACCAGTTTATATATTTTCATTAATTATCAAAAATAAAACATTAAATAAATATTTTTCATGTATTTGAAAACATAAAGAATCAATATAAGCGCTTAACAACAATTTACTTCAACAGCTTGAAAAACCGCTATTTGGGCAGCTATATGTATTACAAAAAGCAAAAAACACATCGACTTCCACAGGTTGCTACAAATAAAACTAATTAAAATCCAAAACTTGCTTACTATTAACAAAGGATAGTTTACAAGGACGATCTAGTAAATCTTGAGGAGATTATGACTATCATCAATATCAATAAATATATTCTTTATTCATAGACATTTTTAATTAGTACTGTAAACGTTTGAATATTTTTTTCTCGAAACTGTTCTCCTTTGAAAATTGTTAGACTTTTTTCTAGTAGTATTTTATTGGCAGTTCTTAATGATCATGGTATGAGATTCATAACTAAAAATGGCGCTTAATGGACTTAATGGACATATTTAATTACATTCAATCATGAATGTTCTTCCTGAATTAGAAGTATAAAGCTGTATAAAGAAAAATCTTTTTAGTAATTTTCAACGTCAATGTGAGGCTTGCGCAAATGATTACCTACAGTGTTACAGTTCTCATTAAATCATATATTTTAGAACTGGTCAGGCTCTCCAGGTGGCACTATTCTTGCACGTTTAGAGTGTCCATACCCTGGTGGGAAATATTAAATGTCAAAACGTAAATATCTTCAGGAAAAATTATGTTCAAATTCAATTTCAATTTGTTTTGCATAAATTTCAATAAACTTTTGTCAAGCTGTAAACTATTCCATTTTTATCATTACCGCCTATCGGTTTTACAAAAAGTTCAAATTGACATGATGATATACAGAATAACACAAAAAATTCCATTTCATACTTCTGAATATTATTTGGAAAAATTTAATAAGTGGATGATGTTTAAGCCCAATTTTTTCTGAACAGTATGTTTTTTTATCCATCCCGATATCTGTATTATTAAAGGAAAAATATAGGCTTGAAGGAAATATCCTTTATTGACAGAAAAATTTAATTTTTAATTTGTAAAATTGACTATAGAAGATTATTAGATCAAGAAGGTGATGAAAAAATATTATATAGACGCTTCAAATGCCCCTGTACTATATGTATATACAAGGAGAGCGCTGAAAACGTTCCCTATACTTTATTTCTTATTTGATATTGCTCATTTTAAGCTTGTGGGTGGTAAATAATTATTTAAATCAATATTTATGACCCATTTTATTAAGAATAAAAATAATTCAAACTAGTTGATGAAAATAAAAAATATTTTTGTTTATATTATAATTATTAATAAGTTATTAAAAACATCTCGTAATAAATATCATAGACTGCGTGCCATACAGATAACAGAAAAGTACCAAGCAGGTCTATGACCTTCGAACACCTGACACCCACAGCTTCGAACATACTCTTAAGTATTTATACCCGATAAAACAATATTTTATAGCAAATAATTGCAATATTAAAGCAAACCTTACGTGTAAACATACAGCAGGTTTACTATGACTGGTAAAACTGTCGTTGGTAATTTATATAATTGCAGACTGGCATTCAGATTTTTGTCTTCGGGCATTTAATTAGAAATTTTTTATTGTTTAGAAACTTGTACGGAGTAATATTTTATGTTGAAGTGCTTTTATAGTGTCCCATTCGAACAGTTATTTGTTTGGCATATTTAACTACTTTGTCAAATATAATTCAAGTAAAATTATTGAAAGTTATGATGTTAATCGATGGCGTTATGTAACCAACTACAAAAATATTCCAATGAAACCTGTACATCAGTTAATATCATTGACATAATGTACAAGACGAAAGCTTCTCATCATTCCTGGTTGTCGATTGGAATTTCTGTATAAAAATCGCATATCCACAGTGCATAATAATAATGTTTCTACTATCACTATCGAAAGTCGTCTTTTATGCCTTGAAAAGCAACTGCAAACTTGATGCTTTCCGCGAGCTGTCATAATTTGACATTATTGGCGCTCTTTAGCAGAAAGTAACTTTGGCGCACGCCTAATTTCATTTTATTTCGACAGATTGCAACTTTCTGTCTCAACTACCAAAGTACTACTTTCTGCTCTTGATACACAAATAGCTATTTTTGTTGTTTTTATTCATTCAGTAGTATAAATTTCACTTATCCTATTTTGTTCCCCAAACTAGTCTTCCAACTTATTTACCTCGTTTTGGAAACATACAGGTCAGATCGGGAATGTCCCTTATTGACGTTTTAGAAGTCTACACAGCTTTTAAATGAACTAAAAGAAAGATAACAACCAAATACAATTTATAACCATATTGAAATCTAACTGGAATGAATGCCTTCACAAATTCGACAAATTTCAGGTATTCAATGAAGACAAGTAAGAAATGACCAGTAATATATCCACAAACTTGTGTAGTTCAAGAGTAATATGAAGAATATGAATAAGACATTAGAATATAAAAAAAAAATTGATCAAATTACAGAATGTATGTATGATGAGGTGACATACTTCTACTTAGTTCGTGAGGAACGTCTCGGAGACTAGTAGCTTCTTTAGTCCTATTTCCCTGAGGAATTCTAGGATATCTGCAGGCTTCAACTTAGGTAAATGTTCCCCCTCTTTGCTAGTCCATCTGCTATTTCATTTCCTTCTATTCCAGTTCTGTGTTCTGGAATCCACATTAAGGTTACTAAATTGTGGATCAAATTACAGATAGTATAATTTACAGTCTTTGAAGGGATAGTATAAGGTTTGCAGTTATAAATTTAAGGGCAATCCAAATTACGAAAATACATTATAAAAACAAAAACAGAAGGAAAACAGAAATATAAAAAAGGATAACGAGAAAATGAAAGAATTAATGACCGGTGAAATTGAAAAAACTACTTAATGAAATAGGATAAGAACGGATCGAGGTGGAAAAACAACTGAAAGGAATACAAAAAAAAATATGTATACAAAAATGACCTAAAAAGTAAAAAATACAGTGGGTACGTATATATGTCAAAAAATATCATTAGCAAAAATTCGTTAAAACGCAAAAAGGACCTTATCCTTATAAATGACAATAATCCTAGCTATTATTATCCCAAACATAAACATTCAGCATTCAGATCTATTCTACAGGACGATCTCGTGACACTATACTTAACCCTCTTTTGTCTTGACAATCGATCTGGTTGACTGCAGTTCCATTCTGTTACATAATCTGGGTCGAAAAATAATTAATCACGGCCTTCAAGGGCAACTGTGCGGTTTGGGGATTTGACAAATAGTCTGTCTAAGATATGTCAACCGGCTCTTTATATCAACTGTACCCGGAATACATTTCACGCATTTTTTTTCGAGTTATAAAAATTCTTTAAAAAGTATTGTAAATTGTCGCAGACATTCGATATGGAAAAGGGTCTTTGTTTGACGTTTCTCAAGTACCCCGAGTCGAACTAGATATTTGCATTGTCAGATTTTTTGTCAGGTAACTCGAGTAGGTCAATTATTTATAATACGGTGACATGGAAAAATGGGTAATTTTTATAGAAGTCATGGATAATGAAGTACACATACAGTTCATAATAACGTTTGGGACCCTTGAGAAAAAAATCAGACTGCATAAAGAAAAGGATGAGTGTGCACTTTAAAAAACCATTTGAACTTATAAAGCGATTAATATTGCATCATAGAACCAAGTAAAAGTATCTTCTGTATGGTCCTTGTGGTGTACTCATTATTATTTTTGTAAATTTTTAAATTTTTTGGGAAATCAAACCATAATCTGTTTTTTTATTTTTAATTCAACCTTTCGGTAGCGTTCCAGTTCAAGAATAAGTTTATATAAAAATTCCTATTTTGATAAAGAAAGCAAAATGTTTTTATACATAGAAAAAATTTTCAGTGCGATTTTTGATTAGAAATAAAGCATTTTTAAAATACATCAGTAATAAACCGTATAAAATTCGGGTACAATAAGATCAGCACCGCAGCAAAGACAAGCAGATGCTCCGATACCATTTCACCAAATTTCCACACGAGTGGTCAAGCTCGTTGAAAACACCAATCAAAAAAAAAACCAATAAATTCTCACAGCACCAGTGATAATATTGTTGCTACCCAATAAAAACACAATGGGCTGTCGATACTTTACAAAAGCATTAGAAGTCTATAAATCTATATAAGTAGATATTGAGTCAGATTGCACTTTGCCATTGTAGTGCATTGCTTGCAAACATTGTATGATTTTAATGCACAAACACAAAAACAAGCCACTAGAATGCATTGTTGGGTACGTCAATATATCATTTGCCCTTACCACTGAACTAGATCTAACGGAAGAATCAGAACCGGACTTACCCGGCCAGATATCTACCCTTAACGGAATCCAAATTTCTCCAATCGTTTCTGAAAGTTTATTTTTTTAAATTCTCAATATACTAAGATGCTGAGTTTTCAACTTCCTGTAGGCTGGCAATCCTTCGATTTTTGTTCCAACCAATCAACAACCAGGATTGTGCAGTTAATCTTTTAATCTTGTACTAGCGGTTATCTCAAACGTCAGTCAGCTGGAGGTAAAAACTCTAACCTCACATTATATAACCCAAACTAACGGTTAACTGTCGACTGAAACTCAACTAGAGATTATAAAACCGTCTTATGTGGATAACCCAATGCTCCTTATTATGGTGGTCTAGCTCTTTACAATCTATCCGCAGATGTTTATGTTTAAACCACAGAACTTCTGTTGTGCGGGCAACACATATCGCCGACATTCATCATATGGCTATCGCTGTTTGTTATATTATGTTGTAATGGAACAAACGGTTTCATTTCGAGGGTTTAGATTCTGTGAGTAGAAACGAGACGTACTATAAAAAGTAGTATGTGAATAATTTCATACATGGGAAAAGATTCACCAACAGTATGTAGGTGGCAAGATTTTGATTGCACTTTCTTGCAAACTGAAATGAATATGTCATGTACAAGTTCTGGACCAACATATATGAGACTTTTTCCAGTTTTTTCGTCAGAGTTTTTATTGTGGAAATCACATGAGCTCAAGCTTAGACTTGCTTTGTAATATTGTTGTACTGCTTGGCTTTCGATGATCAGTTTCAATGTCACCTGTGAGATCCTGTACACACTTAAGTGTATTGTTTAATGATTTTTTTTTTGGAAATATTTCAAATTGTGCACAAATTTGTATTTGAAGCCAATCCTGTAGATCCCATCATAAAATAGCCCTATGGGCACGGAAATCTTAACCTGATAATGTGTCTGGGACAGCTTTACATTGAAAATGAACAATAGAATAAGCAACACATGATAAATTTTATTAAGAAAATCCTCTGAAGCGCAAAAAGTCACATAAACATATAAAGGTAGACCAAGGTTTCGGAGGGATGTTATCGAGCAACATTCGGGTATGTCTATTTCATTATATTATTTTATTCATGATGAAATATTTCATACTTACTGACACTTATTTGCCTGACAAAAAATACGATGACGAGAATCTTCGGTAATAGAGTTTTATTAGTTTGGTTCGGTGTTGTTCAAGGTTTTGTTTTCCCGCGGTGGTTTTAAAGGGATGAATTTTTTTGTCGATATCTCAATTAACCTAATAAAATTGGAATGTTTTACTCAAATAATAAATACTTCTTTTCAGTTTGAGGAAAGAAGTGATGCATTTTCTTTATCCTGAAGCTTCCTTCTATATTTCATGTTTCAATCAAATGTTTCTATTAATTGCTTCAGTTTATATACAGGGTGGTTCGTAAGTTATGGTCAAAACTGATGGAAGTTTCTCGGCCTTAAAATATTATGATCTGACGCAATTAAAAAAAATCTAGTTATCCAGGCAACAAGGACAAAATTCATGGTAGTAGTAGAATCCAAATTTTCAACTTTCCCCCAAAAACTACCCCCGCAACCCCCCAAATGTGGAAAAAAAAGAAAATAATATCGTTTTTTTTTTATTTTGCATATTTTAGGAAAAAACCACCTGGAAATTCGGAAAAATTTGCCACAAAAAATTCTTTAAACTTTTAGACGTAAGAACGACGCACATTTTTATCACCCCTTCGATTTCTTGCGAAGTATATTGCTTTGTTTCTTGTATTTAGCACGCACATTGTTGTACACTGGGTCCCTGGAGGCAAACGTCTCGTCGTGGGGTTTCCGTCGAAAATTTTGTCCACTTTCTGAATTTCCAGGTAGTTTTTTTTCTAAAATACAGAAAATAACGATTTTTTTCCAAAAAATTGATATTTTTTTGCCCAATTTGGGGAGTTGCGGGGGGAATTTTTGGTGTGAAGATGAAAATTCGGATTCAGCGACCCGGGAAACATAAAAACAAGCTGATATCCAGAAACACCATGAATTTTTCAACCTAAAATTATGTATTTCCTGGACTATAGCTGTAGTTTGCGATTGGCCGAAGAGCTTCTGGACACTCTGTATACTATTTTCATTTCAAATATCCAATTAATAGAAAATAAAATGATCTAATTACTTCTATCAAACATATTTTCCACGTAACCATTATCGGTATGATTCATGATCGTTATTTGTGGAATTAGAATATAAAATAGAAACGTTTATTATCATTTAAATTCGAAATGAAACAATGTCGAGTACATGTCATCAATTTTATTGATGATATTTACCAGAAATGTCTATCAGCCATAACCTACATCGGTTAGAAACATCTTGTAATGACACTTCACATTATTGCTATTATTGTGCTCATCAAAACGCCATTCTTGTAAAGTGATACTTCTCATTTATTCAATTTTATTATTCATCTTGAGAAATATGTATGTAAAACAGATTACGAATAATAGATTTATGTAGTAGGGAAAAGTTGATTGGTATGAAATTATTTCAAAACGTCTGTTTTTATGGAATTTTACTCTGTACACATGATTCATACCTTAAATGTGAATCATAATTAATATTAATTGAAAATAGGCTTGGAAATATTGTATTCAGCTTAAAGACTTGTATTAGAATGAAAACTAGTTTTATTTTTCTTAAAATTATCTTGTGTATCTTAGACTCTAAGATACACAAAAACCACGCCGTTGTTCAAGGGTTGGTCCATTTTTTCCGTTTTTCTGTATCACTAGATCTTTTATCCCGAAAGATGACATGTAAAGACTTCCTTAAAAGATACATCCTTGATTTTGCTTTAATGGTAATACTAAGAGCATGTTCTGACCAGCTCAGATCTAACTTTTAATCGACCATAATCTTTGAATCATTTGGGAAAACTGTTCAAAAATGTTTACGTGTTCCAAACAAATTGGACTAGAAGAAATAATAGGGTCTGAATAGTATTGTATCACAGCCCCCCATTATATTTCTAATGGGATGACAACGAATTAGGTGGCTCTAGTAGACTGTTTGGTGGCAGAGCAGTGAAGATAGATTTGAAAGAAGCAATTGTAAAGACAAAATAGAGACGGAGTACTAAAATAATGGATTGCTGGGAAACATGTAATGTGATGTTGATATTTTCGAATACATATTATAGATTGTTTTGAATCAATGTATCGACCAACACTTGAATATGGATGCGAAACATGGGTGTTAACAGGACTACAAAAAAGTAAAAAACAGGCAACAGAGATGAAATATTTAAGATTAAGTGGTGTAACAAAAGAGGATAAAATGAAAAACATAGATATAAGAAAATACCTAGGAATACAATCAACATTAGAGTTTATAGAAGAAAGATAACTAAAATGGTGGGGATATTTACAACGTCTGGATGAAGGAAGACCAGTAAAGAGAATATGAAAAGCAAAAATTGAAAAAAATAAACAAAGGGACAGACCAAGAAAAACTTGGGATAAGGTATTAGCTGAATTATGGATAAAAGAGGAAGAAGCTGGAAAGAAGCGAAGGACTGCAACACACCCTACACCACTAAGTGGTAGAAGGGCTTTAATATTATATACAGATTGCGTAAAGTACATACGAACCGTCAGGATTACACAAGTACGTCAGAAAAACAGCTGAAAGAGAGAGAAAGAATAATTATGCGTGGTCATTAAGGCGTGTACTTTGTTTCACCTTAGGGGTGTATACGTATTTCCTGAGACTGGCCGAATGCTCATTGCCCTCCTATTTTAACCGCTGTTGCCAGAAGCGCAGATTAATTTGTACAAATGATTTTTTTCTTTGGGGATTTTTAAAAAGTAGCATTTACCAACATTTGAAAGAGCTAATAATTTAAATGAATTAAGGGTGAAAATACAGCACGTTCGTGCCAGCATTACGCCAAATAATCTTAGAGATATGAGATCAAATCTTTATCACAGATTTGGTTATTGTCTGGCACAGGCAGGTGGTTTATTTGAGCACTTAATTCATTAAAATTATGTTTACCTTTAGAATGGATTTTTATGTTTATTTTTTCAGGAAGTTTATATTTTATGTTTAGAATAGGTGTAGGTACCTACCTACTTATTTTATTTTTTTAAATTAATTTATTAATGGAGGGGTTTTTTAGTTTATTAATTATGGTTCTCTCAAGAAATGCTGTTTTATTTTCAAGTTACAATGGCAAAAATAATATCCTATTGTAGTTAGAAATTGTTAACTTGGTCTGAAATGATCATGTTGACAAAAATGAATTTTAAGATGTACAGGTTACGTAATAACGATTGTATTTTTTTTATTTCTTCCCTCACACCACACCCTCACTTCTTCCATGTTGGGAGCATACTGAATATCACCAACTAGTGAACTCTCTCTGTAAAGGACCATTCGGCCAGTCTCTGGAAATAAGTATACACCCCTAAGATGAAACAAAGTGATGACCGCGCACAATTATTATTTCTCTCTCTTTCATATATCCTTGTCGTACTTGTGTAATCCGAGGCCAGGGTTCCAAAGTAATTTACGCAATCTGTACATATATACATAGGTATACATTGAATCAATGTTACTAAGAAAATTCTGTGAGATACAGTTCTACTTTTATTGAAATGTATTACACTGTATAACGTTTATAGACATAAAAATATATAGCTGCTCATTTGAATGCACACTAATTGAATCCATCATTGTATGAAACAGTAGCTCATAGTTACTCGCCAGTGACTGTAGATGTTATCGAACTCATTACTGACGAATTGTTTGAATAAACGGTCGTCAAATCAGTATCTCTTCATTATTTAAACGCTGGAAGCTAAAACGGCAGCTAACCAGCGATTTATTAAAAATGAAACCATCAAATTATACGGTTGGCGTTACGGCCACGTCAAGAACTAGAAGAAATTCTCCTTTTAAACGGTATTAATCGATTTACATATTAATAATGCGATTGTTAGTTACTGACAGGTTGCGTTTCGGCAAGTCATTTTCCGTTGTAAAAGCGAGCTGGTTAATCTGTTTAATTTCAATTTGGGTATTTGTATAAAAGTAAATTGTATTAATTTATATTCGGTGGATTCTGAATAGGATTATGGAAAATATTATTTGGAATTACTGATGTGATCAAACCTAATAAATTCTCGATTTTGCACATGTCTCGCTTGACGTGTAGAAAAATTGTTCGTATTTTTAACGGAATTAATTAAATTCCGTAATATTGAGTAATATTTTTTTTAAACTCGATAATCTGTCATTTAAATAACATTTGAATCAATCTTTATTATTCTTGTTAATGCTATATTCATGAGTTACTTTTATAGTTGTCATTTCGTTTGTTTCTAATGGAAACTGAATCACACTGTTTTTTATATTATTTCCAACGTTTCGTACCAAGAATTATTTGTACACAATAAATAAAAATATTCAGCTTAAAGACATGGGATCGCCGAGTTGTACCACAAGATATCAGGTATAGGTATAATCCTACCGTCGAGTTGTACCACCGAAGGACTAACGATTTAAAAATAAAGTCTAATGACTAATGACCTTAACAATTTTAGATAAATTTGATATACTTAATATAAAATAAATAGGCGTTCAGGTATAGTGTTATAGTTTTATTTTGTGGCTAGGGGGTTAGGGTAGGTTACTAAAGTAATAGCGTTGGTTTAAACTGTTTCAAGGTCATTTGAAACCAAAATTTAAGAGTATTAACAAAATTTAAACTGTGGTAAGCGTAGACAACCAAAAATTTACAAAATTGTCTAGAAATCTGACTGATTTTCTGTTGTATGATGAGTTGAGCGTGGATATAATCAGACTTAATTGAGTATTGATAATTATAGGTTTGTTAGTATTGCAATTACAAACTGAAAAACTCATACGCATTGTATAAAAACCGTTTACAGCTAGATTGGACTAAACATTTAACTACATCTTAGTGTGTGCTGGTTTGCGGTCAATTTTATATATTTTTCTGCTGTTATCAAAAAAACTGTTTAAAAATTATTTATATTATTGTCTTGACCCAGCTAATTTTCACTAATCTACCATATTTAAACAAAATAGTTTCCATATTTGTAAAATTAATAATGTTTACGTAGACCTAGAGGCGAATTCACAAAAAACAAATTGAATTTAAGTAACGTTCTTCTATATTTTTAACTACTTGTCTTTAATTTCTAGTTGTTATCGATCTCAATATTCCTTAGGGCATTTCTTTATTTTTAATGTTGCTTTAAATAGAATCTAGCAAGTCCTGCCCATGAAGTCTATATAAGGTAAAATATAATAGACTCTTTCGTATAAACAGTTCAAATTTCGCAAAATGGATTCCATTACACTTAGCAAACTGAAAGGTGGTACAATATATTAGTGTCATCACAATGTAAATAAATGACCAACCTCTTTGAGAAACTTACCTGATGTCCCTTTAACAAAAAACAAACAAAATGCAAATATCTGGTCTAAGTTTAACTGACTGCTCAATGGATGCAGTGGCGGCACAACCACGTTTTATATTTTCCATTTATTCTACTTTTTTTACTAGAAGAAGAAAATTTTCGAAATTTATTCAATTCAATGCCCACCACTGAGTTGTTAAATATTTCCATCACCTTCGATGTCAGAAAATTATTTAAAATTAAAAGTGGCAAATAGATTTAATATTTCTCTTTCTTTCTCTTTTCCTTATGCCTTCTCAGGCGTCGGATTGGAGCTATTCCTGTAACCATTTTTTCCATTCTTTTCTGTCCCTGTTCAATGCCTTCATCTCTCCTAATGTTTTTCTTTTTTTTCTGTCCAATTTCTTCAATATCTTCTATCCATTTCCTCCTGGGTCTTCCTCTTTGTCTTTTTCTTGATAACCATAACTTTTCTCGCAATTCTATCTTGCTTCATACTTACTAGCTGGCCAAACCAATTTAATTCTTTTTAATCTTTGATATTATAGGATCTTGAATAGTTATGCTTCTGATTTCTTCGTTTCTTACTTTGTCCCATTTCGTTTTACCTGCTATTTTCCTTAAATGTTTCATTTCCATTGCATTTATTTTCAAAACCGAAATAATAAAACGCGTACGTTTTGTAACTGTATTTACAGTGTTATCAGATAAAAGGACTAGCCTTATTTTCTACCGCCGCCACTGTGTTATATTTTAAGAGATCGTCTTATCCAAGGTACTTGAGGAATGTCAATACACGGTCTTATGCTTTCAGGGATGCGCGACGAATCGATATGCCACTTTACAAAGGCTTTTAACAGTTTTTCCGTTATAGGGTTACAACACTAAAATCCTTCTTAATGATATGATTAATTGTCAAACATACGTCAGTGGGTATACTAAACTCATTTCTATTTAAATAAATAAGACATTTACTAGGTTTTTTTTTTGTTAACAATTGATATTTGGCTAACCAAGTTTTATAAATTGTGGCACATTAGAAAAATATTTTAAAAAAATATACATCTACGTTAAATTCATTTATTGGCAACTAGCTTTTTTTCTCTCTACCCCTTTTTAACCCCGTTAGGCGATGAGTTTCAATGAAATACGAAACTCGTCTTCATTCAATTCTGTTCAAGAATGTTTATGCAAAATTTGAATTAGATTTGACGTTGTCCCATTCAAATTTTGCCCCCATTTTCAAGGTTAGAATTTCGGGAAATCGTTTCTTACCGTTTGCCTGCGTCATACAAAGAACACAACCTCCAAGTTTCTGGTCTTTACAATCAGCAGTTTAGTCAGTGCGTTGGTCCGCCAGTCAGTCATTCAAGATGTATATATTTACTTTCGTAACTGGAAATACCTACTGCTTGTGTGGCTTTTCATTAATTGAAAGCAGTTGATATCGAAAAAGATCCTCCCCCAGTTCTTTGAGCAAGATACTATAATTAATAATGTTCAATACATTTAAAAGGCAGTAAAATCGCTCTTACTTTACCAACCATTCGTAATTCATATTTCGTGCACAGGTATGAGATTCATTTACATAGCAATACAATAACTTAAAAATAAAGCAAACAGAACGGTCGACTTTTATTTACTTTATGAATGCGCCCGGTTGGAATACAAATACACCAATTATATTCAACTTATTACGAGGGATCCTAAAAATCTTTTTTTTGCGTACCCGTTCTTACAAACGTCAAATGTTCTGCAGGTGAAAGTAGTACGGCACACTGCAACTTATAAGACCTACATCTATGTTTAACTCCTAAAGATCTGACAACCGTTATAGGTATTATGTGACCAGTGGATCAGTTTCAGACAATTTTTAATTTTCTTCTGTTAGTAAATGGAAAAATACAGTGCAATATGTTTGAGTCCTAGTTTTTGTTTACCATGTTGCCATTTTTAAAATGTGTCTACATTCTTAGTAAAAAATTAATTAAAAAACAACTTTTTCCAAATTCATGTAGTGATAACTTTGTTGTTAATAAAACTTTTTTTATAAAATTTTGATAGTTTACATTTGTGATGATTCTGAATCCAGTGGTGTAGTCATATTTGAGAAAAAAAAATTCCTAATATACTTTCGTCTTTTTTGGCAAAGAAAAATTAACGTAGAGGGCCTTGAAAATAGCTATTATGGTATGAAAATTTGTGCTCAAATTCTGTTTTTGATACTGAATCTAACAAAAAAGACTAAATCAAAATCGGTTCAAAAATGCGGATTTTATAGGGGTGCTTCCAAACAAAATGGGTCACACTGTATATAAATTGGAAAAAAGAGAAAAAAATACATTCATTTATAAACCGGTAATTAAAGTGGTGAAAAATTATAGTATTCTACTCGCTTATAATAGCTAAAATTCACCTTCGTGAATAATAGCCATGCTTGTTGAATAATATACTATAATTATTTTGTTAAATTTTGTAAATCCCTCGTATAGAAAGAAATCTAATAGTTCAATAATAAAAAACGCCAGTGCTTGTGTAAAGAACATCTCAAGTGTTGTTACCTTCAAGTAAACCACAAGGTAAAAGACATAATTAACTCATGGTACGACACTTCCAACAATGGATGTACTCATAAACAACTACCCTAGATTCAAAATATATTGCGGCTACACATGCATTGTGTTATTGTATTTCGAATTTGCATGTCTGTGGGCTTTTTGAAAAGCAATAAGGAGATCGGTCTGCTTTCGAAAAATTAATAACTTCATTCAGGTATATTTCTAATTTTTATTTACGCACTGTTGAAAAAGAACAGTACATTTTTTACGTATTGGATACAGTTAACAATTTTTTTTCGATTCTAACTTATCTTGAATTTGATGTCATGAAAAAGTTCTGTCAAGTCAATATATAAAAAAGATAAATTTCTGTATGGTTCCCGATTTATAGCACATTGAACCAGCAAAAAGATCTATCATGGGTGTGGATATTTATAATTCTTTAGGAAGTTAGCATTTTTCCTGAGAAAATTTGAAAAAGATCAACTAGAGGCAGCACCAATGGGGTGAACATATGTACCCCTAACGATGCTGGTGGGGAGTATTTTCCATGTTTTTATGCCTCAAGTTTTCTTTGTCTGTATATCGACAGATAAACGAGCAGGAAATATAGAAAAAAGTGCTACATTTAATAAAGTATAGTACAAAATCCTTCGATTTTAATCTCTCGTAAAACTAACTAGAAATGCTTTTAATGATTTTAACCTTCACTGTCACCTACAAATTTTTAATTAAAAATAATTGCATCGTGTCTGTATTTTTTTCAAAAACCTGAAAAAGCTGTTAATCATCAAAGTAACACTGAACGAAAAAATAAATTTGAATTAACAATTTTGTATTTAAACTCGTTTAATATTTATATTTATCAGCTACGAATTTGATAAATTGCTCAATTCTTCCAAGTAATAACATTTTTCTCAGGCGTTCCAGCCCCTCTATTTGTTAGTTAATTTCCTTCTATTCCAGTATGTCCTGGTGCCTAATTCATTGAATTCTCCTGGGAATTCCCATATCATTTCAGAATTGATTACCCAAGAACTCAATGCTCTAATTCTTTCATACGTTTGGGTTGTACTCAACATCCCAGGCACTTCAGCTGAATCTGAATTTTTTACTTCCATTCCAGAAGTTTTGTGTCTTCTACATATTGGTCACTAATTTGAATGGGTTGATGGTTATTTTCTCTTCAAAATGCTTCCGCCTGAACCCATTTAAGTTCTCACAGAAAAAGAGTATGCTTCATCACTAAGATCACATTTTATGCACATATATTCTCTGTATCCAATGATCAAGTAGGTAACTGTCATCAAATGTTCTCAGTTCCATTAGCCTGGTTGAGATTTCCTTGCCTACCGGTTCCGCACTTTTCCTCAAGAGCCTTATACCGAACAAATAGTTTAGTTCTGTTTAGCAACCAATTTAAAACTAATTAATTTCAAGTAATAATGCGTGGGTTAAGAACCGACGAATACCAAGCATTCCAAATGTCACAACCGTTCCATCTGATGAGACTGTTTCTCTAACTAACAGACAATTAGTGAGTTAATGAGTTCATCAGTAAGTAGATATGTCAGTACTACGTAATATGATGAATTTGTTTTGAACTACCAGAAAAAAGTGCAGCTAATCGACTTATTCAGTATTCATTAACGTCTCCCATGTAATTAGCGATGGTTAAATTGGTTTGTTAGCGAAGTACGTGAAAAAGCAAGTAATACAAGTACAAAAGACATAAATTCTCAATATACAACTAACTTACATTTACGTATTAGATACTTATCGAATTCTGGAAACTAACGAGGTGAGTTAAATATTAAACGGGTAGTAAAGGTTCGTATCAAACTTTCACTTCAATATTATCCATTTAAATTGACAAAACCTGACAAATTGTAAATATTACAGTTGGTTCGGTGGATCTTTTCCCATGCGTCATCATTCATATACAAACGCAATACATTAAGTAATACGTAGGTCGTAGATTGATGGTTTAGTTAGGATGTGGCTAAAATGACGGTGAACGTTATTTCATATAATTCAGTTTGATGGAGTTCTATCCAGAATCATATTCGAACACTCGGGTATAAGTTAGTCGTTATAACAACAGTTTTTGAAATAAATTTATATGCAAGGGGCAAAAAAATGCATAAAAATGTAAAATAAAAATGTAAACAAAGCCCTTGGTCTGTCAATGTACAAAACCACAGAACTTCTGTTGTGTGGGTTACACCTATCGCCGACATTCATCATACGGCTATCTCTGTTTGTTATATTATGTTGTAATGGAACAAACGGTTTCATTTCGGGGGTTTAGATTCTGTGAGTAGAAAAGAGACGTACTACAAAAAGTAGTATGTGAATAATTTCATACATGGGAAAAGATTCACCGAACCAACTGTATGTTAAATATGAGAATAAAAATAATAATGTTATTGCTCTGCAGTCAGATGTTTTTGGTATTGGATTTAACCATGGCCAAAAATTGGAACACACATAAGGTCTCCCTGTAGCTACCAGTCAATTTATATCCGATTGTCAAAATAAATGTTTTCAGTGACATTTGACCAGTAATTGTTGTAAGTTGGTATTCCTCCCAAGATACAACTGACATTACTAGATATGTCTAAGCGCACGACCGTACGGATATAGAAGACATGTTTTCAATGCATTACTTTATTCTATTATTATAAACCAAGTTCTAGCTATCTACAAATATTCTCAGTAAAAAATGCTGGTGTACATTTGTATACCTTTTATGGTAAATTATAGACTTTCTATATAATACTGTTATATTAAATATAATTAATAAGGTACGAATCAAAATAATTTGAGTAATAATCAGTTCTGTCAAGTGATTTCTTATAATTCTATAGATTTTGCGTTAATATCTAATAAAACTTTCATAAACTCTTACTAATTTGTCAATAATCAGATAAATATTGCAGCGGTTGTATTGTATATATATATTTTGGCCACAAAAACTAATTAAATTAATCCACAGTATTAAAAATACTTTGTTTGATAATGAGCTGACACCGATTAACTTTGCTCAACCATTACCAATATCCAAAAATACAGTATAAAAATAATTTTTTATTGTATGTCACAACAGTCAAAATTTATTGCATCTGAGAAATTTTTGGTTTGGTGACCTCCAAACAAAAAAAAAACTTATTCGGTCATAAAATTAATTGGTGTTAGTTTCTACACCTACTACTCCATTTGGGGCATAGATTTGGCATTGACGATGATTCCGTTTAATAGGACGGTGTTCACCTACAAGGAACTGAACAATTTCAGACAGTCGGAAGAAATTAAAAATCATCAACGAGCAAACAGAAAAAGATTGGAATACATTAAATCTGAACTCGAAATTAATGTTACAAATATCTTCCTTAATTACCCGATCTGATTTTATTTGAATCATGTGTACGTGCAAATTGACAATTCTTCTTTGCAATTGCATACTCTTTAAAATTGTTGAATTTATATTTTTATACCGGTCTGAATTAAGTCGTAAAGTTTTTATGGTTTATTTGAAGAGTCTCGAAAAAAAAAACGTTACTAATGTCTATAAGGTTTTTATCCTTTTACCGCAATAAACAAATTGTTTCGATAATATTGCTAATCTTTATTCAATACATAAAAAATTTTACGTCTTAAAATTTCGATGCGGAGCTGTCTGGAGGATGATACCATAAATAAAGGTTTTTTTTTTGATTTAGACATTTTGGTGTTGTGTCCAGGTTATTACAGTTAACTACCATTTCGTTTTTGGTTATGACAAGTTAGTGCGTTGCATGATATAGTAGAGAAGTAAGTAAGCAACTAGAAGGAATGGGATCCAAATACCATTACCAAACTTGAAAAGAATGCCATTCGCTGGCTCAAATGCAATAGAAGGAACTGGGATAGGAGTGTACGGGCCAGGAACCAAACACTCTGTTTCGCGCCATAAGAAAGTAGGCCCAGTTCAATATTGACAAAGGATATAGAAGGCAAAAAATTATCATAATGTCTGATAGTCAAGCAGCCATTAAAGCGCTGAGTTCTTGCGTAATCAGTTCCAAAATGGTGTGGGAATGCCTAGGCAAACTTAATGAACTAGGCGAGAACAATATAGTCACCTTATTGTGGATTCCAGGACACACTGGAATAGAAGGAAACTAAATAGCAGATGGACTAGAAAAGAGGGGGACTAAAATCTGACCGTTGGAAATATCTAGTATGGCTTAGAGAATCAAAGATTCTGATGGGTGGCTACAACCCGTTGAGATCAAATGAATGCATAAGTCAAAGTAAAACTGTACTAAGAGTTTTAACAGGGATCCTAACGGGACATTGCCGTCTGAACGGTCACCTAAAATAGCTCAAAATAGTGGAGGAAGAAGAAAGTAGATTCTGTGGCATATGGAAGAAGAAACCTCCATCCACATACTTGCGAATTACACAGCTACTCAGAATCCTAGGGCACAGCACCTAGGAGATTATTGGATAGAAGAGGGACATTTACCCAAGTTGGAGCCTGCAGATATCCTGAAATTCCTCAAGGAAATAAGACTAAAGGAGCTACTAGTCTCTGGGACGTTCCTTAGCAACAATAGATCTTTTAGGTATCAGTGAATGTTACCCCATCATACATACATACATACACGATTTTTACCATCTTTACCTTTCTTTTTTTTTACAAATTTTCCAATGTTTTTCCACTTTCCTCATTTTTTTCTACTTTTACTTTTTCTCAAAATCTTTTCCCCTTGTTCCCACTTTCATTCCAACTTTCCCCCTTTATTTTGTTTAAAGGTATCATGTGTGGATGTTTGTATTTAAGACTACTACAGTATCAATTCTCGTTCAAAGTGATAAATCCTGTATATACGTATATATGAATATTGGTTATTCAAGATCCGGATGCTTAGTTGCACATAGCAGACCAAGCAGAAGAAAATAATTCTATTTTATTTGCATTAATTATTATGTTTATCTGTATAAACTGTGACAAATGTTACGTCTAAAACAGGATACTTTATAATCCACGCTGTTTTTTTTTTCATATACAATTATTTTAAATTCATGGCATTTCACGAATCAGTTATTTCAATTCAACTCGAGTAAATAATTTATTTTAATTTACATTAAAAAGGAAATGATCTGAATTTGTATTCGATGAATACATATTTTCAAGGAATTTATCACATATAATTCATTATTATTCTAATCGTTGAGTCCGTACAGACGATCCAAATTCACTCTTAAATGTAAATTGTAAGATTTGTTGATGCATTGTTTGGATAAAGGCAACTTTAATAGTTATTTACGATATAAAAGTGCTGAAAGTTTCATCCCTTCAAACAAAATAAAATCACTTTTAGCAGGTACATCATACACTATTTTTTCTAAAAACACCATCAAAAGTCCAAATTAACGCATATTTTACATTAATTAATTTATCAAATAATAGCCTCAGTTTGAAGAAGCTGCCAATAAAGCTGCTTTTGTAGCAATAGTAGCAATAGTAGCAATAGAAGACTCGCCACAAAGGAAACAGAACTTTGCGGACCAAATTTTGTCCAAAACTTCGGCATATAACATTGCAAAAATAAATTCTGTTACATCCACCAACGAGACTGGCCATGGAGTTTCTTATTAAAATTGTAGTTTTTATATTTTTTCGTAAAAAAGAATCACTTTTAGCACTAGTGCTAGAAGTATTTTACTTTTAACACCAGTGCCATAAAATGGCATTTTAGACATTGACAGCATGCGTTAAAAATTATACTTTTAATGACGTTTGTAGAAAAAAATAAATATTTATGAAACTAAACTCACTTTTCATAAAGTCTACTTTACATTAACATACAATTTATTTATATTTATAATAAATATGCAACAAAATATTTATAAAATAGGACACATCATACATTTCAAATGAGGTTTATAAAATATAGTTCCAATATTTGAGATAGTGATCATTACCGCATCGCCGCCTTAAGCCACTATTTAGCGAAATATACGTAATTCTATAGCCATTACTAGCTAAAATAATGACGGCATCTTTTTGAGGGCGGTACTGAGTTCTTCATATAATAACATGAAGTTTTATTGTAGGATACGCTTGATTCTGACTTCGCACAGATTCTCAAACTGGATAATGGGTATTATAAAAATATAATGGTCGGTATATTAATAAAAAAAGATTCCCATATATATATATATATATATGATGTTATTGGTCGATTGAAATTGGATTTTATTAAATTTCTTACGACATAAATGAATTGTGTCATTTTTATTGTTTTCCGAATAAGCTTCGAGCTGTTACTGAAGTACCAAAACAAATTAGTCTAGATGTAGCCGAGACTGGATAAACTAGTTTTAAAAATTAGACAAGAATCAAAATATTTTCAGTACTCATGTATGTACGCTTGTGTGCTTGCTAAAATTCATATCGCAAATTCTTTTTTAACTCCAACTCGACGTCTTATTAGCCACTTCCAACTTCCCATCTTTGAAAATAAAGCCGCGATTAGCCGTTGGCAAAGCCAGCGACTGTAAAAACGTCTACATATATGTTAGTATTTATTTAGGTTTGTTGCCAATGTTCAGAGAACATAGATTTGTCAAATTAATAACTTTCCCGTTCGTCCTCTCCATTTGAAAGCACGTGCTAACTGGCAGACAGTCTAAATCACAACTAAAGCCGCGAAAAGCCGCGAAAAGCCAGTGGTTGGCATGTCCCCACTCTCAATTCTCATTGGCTTCCTTTGAAGGAGACCGACACCAGCGATTTTCACTGGCACACGGCTGGCTTATTGGCACGTGCGTCTACATCGAATCGGCTTTGCCAATTGGCAATGCCATTTACCAACGTCTCTGACCGCCACAAGCAAACCTTCTCGCCATCGACTGTCTTAAAGACAAGATATACCTTTTATAATCAAATCTATTTTAATTACTATATTTGTTTGCTTTTTTCAATAAATTGCTGTGCTCCTCGTTTCTAAGACCTTCAAAGGATACCTCCCACAGTTTTTTTAAGGTATAAACATAGAACTGGGATACCTCCAGGTCAACTGTTTCAACTTTTTCGTCTACCCTTCCTTCCGTTCACGAGAATAATGTCCCTTCCACCTCAACAACAATTTTACAAAACGAGGTACTAACTTAAGGAGTGTATCTGTATCTGTAGAGTAGAGAGTCCTAGGTTATCGTCCATACTGTCCTTTCCAGGAAGGTGGACAGGTCACTCCTTTATATTGGCAGGTGTAGGCCAAGACTCACCGAACACACACTCTCTCACCCATCCTGCATAGAGCTGTGTCCACTAGCCCCATTGTTTGGAGGTGTTTCCTTAATTGACAGTGGCCAGTCAGAAATCCTACCGTTAAACGTATGTTTTTCCTGGTCATCGACTCCAGCTTCCCAGGGTCGCCCAGGGTGATCCTGGCAAGTTCCGCAATTGTCGAATCCGTCAGGCCGTAGGTGTCGCCGGGTTCAATGGAGTGTATATTTATAACAAATCAAATTGTGGTATAAAAATATTTCCTTCAGTAAAAATAAAAAATTATATAAGCCATATGCCATAGTCAGTACTAAAAATTAATCCGGAACAACGATGGATAATAAATAAAAGTAATACTGACTTTTATTTGTTATTTCATAATAATCATCTTAATGTAGATTATCATTTAAATAGTCATATTTCTATTGTTTAATTAATTATAGTGACCTTCTGTTTTACCAAATTAATTTAATTAATTCTTGTGTATTATTTAGAGCGGTATTTGCATAAATACGTTAATTTTATTTAAATATATATAAAAAAAAAGCCGATAAATCAAAAAATATTATATATAAACCACGAGTTTGCAAAACAACTTAAATTATAAAACATAAATATTATGTAAGACAGTTATTGTTAAAACCGTGATGGAAATGTATGAGCAAGATTTTTTAAGGATGCTTTGACTTATTTGTTTTGTCTAAGCGACTTCTTGCTATAACACATGGGTTGAAAAGTCCCGGGCCTAACAAAGAAAACACGTTATCAGTGATAACCTCTTCGTTCGAGCGAAATTTCTTACCGGCGAGCAATTTTCTTAGGTCTGCGAACAGCCAATAGTCGCTGGGAGCCAAATCTGGCGGATACGGTAGATATGGGAGCAATTCGAAATATTTTTGCCATTGTTTTGATTGACTTGTGACACGGTGCGTTGTCTTGATGAAACAACATTTTTTTCTTTGCCATATGCGGACGTTTCTTTGCAATTTCAGCCTTCAAACGTTCCAATAACGCTTTATAATATTCACTGTTTACCTTTTCAAGACAGTCGATGAATATTACACCACGTACATCCCAAAATACGAGGCCATATCCTTTCCAGCTGATTGTTGTGCTTTGGGGAGCTTTGGACGAGGTTCTCCAGCTGCTGAAGACTCAGATGGCAAACTCTTTGATTACGGAGTGAAGTGATGGATCCATATTTCATTCATTGTCACATATCGACGCAAAAATTCCGGTTTGTTACGATTAAACAAGGTCTAACACTGCTCAGAAGCATCAACACGTTCTTGTTTTTCGTCAACAGTGAGCAAACGCGGCACCCACTTTGAACAAAGTTTTCTCAAAGTCAATTGCTCATGCAATATAAAGCAAACACGTTCGGTATTTTTTCCCATCAAGAAGCAGTGTGAAATTAAAACACGAAATTGTTTTTGATCCTTTGTTTTGAAAATAATAAAAATAGCGTCTCTCTTAGCACGATAACTCACGAACTAATGAATAGAAATATCATGACATTTGACAGCTGTCTTTTTAAGGTTAGTACTAACTGAAAAACAGGTGATGCAACAAAACTAGCGCCATTTATGTGTCCAGCCCGGGACTTTTCAGCCCATGTGTTACTTTGGAGGCTCTATTTGTAATATAGAATTTTAGAAGTTCTGAAAATTGTTTAGATAAGATTTCACCAAATTATTTATTTAAGGAAGATGGCACAACAAACTTTTTTATATCCTAATGCCTTTTTAATATATCTGTAAGCCTATGTAAGGAAATAATTGTTTTTTAAATCTGAGAATTCTGGAAGCAAAATAATAAAGAAATTGGTCTGTGGTGTCTCTGATTTTGGAAATATAGAACGGCATTTCTTTCGCTTCATTTATCCTGAATTCTCATTCACCACGAAAAAAAAAACAGCACCGTTAATTAATTAATTGAAAGGTTGTAGATGTAGATAATTATCTTAACGAATATGTAAAATACATGCAACGAACAATACGGCACGATATTTTACAAACAAACAACTTAAGACCTGTATAAATATAATAAAACCGACCTTGGTTTACGTAAAATGTGCAACACAAAGTATCATCCGTTTCTTCAAATAATCAGATCTTCTAATGATTTTTTTTTCTTGAATTGGCCTTGTAACCATTGTGAGAGATTACCAGTCATTTGCATTCGATAATTTTTAAGCTTAATACTGTTTTTTTCTGTAATTACTATTATTACGATTAAAAAAATTGGAAGAGTCAACAATGGTATTATTATGTGCTAAAGAAATATATAAACTGTTGACAATTCCCACTTTGGGCCAACAACTTAAATGATCCTTAGCAATGATAGATTTCTCAGGAGTGAGATCAAACCTTTGATCACACTAATTTGCAAATTAGTTACGTCCTGAACTTATCCTTCAATTTTTACACTACCAAATAGATTTGATTAGTTTATGACTGAAAATATCCAAATCTCCATATTGTAGGGAACCTTCAAATAAGGGTAAGTCTAATTTTTCCCCTCCCTGTATTATAAACAACGCATTTTGACACTGTTTTGAAGGACGTAAGTAACAATTACCAAAAAAGTAGGTATTTATTACCCTTGACGACGGGTCGTAAGTAAACTTGTATCTTATTTATTTATATGAATATTATTAACATTATTTACAAAATGTGGATGAATATTTTCTCGTTTTTTCTCAAATTGTATGAAATGTTCTGACTCCATGATTTCTCCATGTCTAACCAAGTTTTCTGTTATTCTTGAAGTACTCTAGGAGACATCTGGTTTCGTTATATTGTATAAAATTTCATTTGCAACTTCTTTTTTATTGTTGCTCTCCGCTACATAACTTTCCGCAATAGCTGCAGATTTCTATCCACCATGTCGCTTAAGCTAGAGCTAAGACATCAACTCCAGTATTCGTTAATAAAGTGACCGTTACATCCCTTATTGTATAAATAACTATTATTATAACGCATAAAGTTTTGATTAAAAATGTGACCTTCTGTTTTCACTTTTAAATTTACTCACTATTCGGCTAGTTGCCTACAATAAAATCTGTGAATATCACACACGGCAAAAAACACATGATAAGAATATGCACGATTTGTTTCACCTTCTCGAAAGAAGGTAATGATGTAATTGTGCTGGTAAAACGATGATATCATTAACTCATCATCTGAAAAACTTGATTTGTTCCTCATTAAATAAAATTCAAGGTGGAATGTAGTTTACAACGCATCAGTTTTTGCTCGAATCAACAAGTGAATGGATCAATTGTAACTTTATTATTATCTTTACCAAGTCATTATAAATATTTCTTCCTCTGTCGTATTCCATGTTCTGATAATCAACATCTCAAAATACACAAATAAGAAGTTAGTGTGGAATGACCTTCAGGATTTGACAGCTCTTGTGGAGGAATATTGTTGCACTAACATCACAAACGCTTGGTATTCTATTGCATATTTGCTCCAGCCTTATGTCATTTCACTCTACTTACGATGTAAAAATCATCATTACTGCTTTAATTCGTTTTCACTACCAACATAGGACAGTGCATCACGTGTCCTGAATGTCCCTCATCATCTTGGAATCACATTTTCATTTTTTAATTTATAATTGGTTGAATAATTGGAAAAATTAAATAACTGAATGTAATTTATTTAAACTTGGCGTAAACAATAACAGATGCCACTTCCCTTTCGTTCTTTCCAAACATGCGATTGTTTCACGCAAAAGATGATCCACATTGATAAAATAATTAAAACAAGGTCAACGGTAAAGGTTGAGACCATTAGTTGCTAGCACGCAGTGCTGTAAACGTTTTATTAGGAGGTATAGAATTATTTCACGATTTAAATTGCTCTCTGCTAACTCCCTTGATGCCTGGAAATATCGACACTTAATTCACTCATAGATGTAACATTTTCCCCTGAATCGATTCGTCACTACAACGTTCTAAAGTCTTCAATTAGTCGAGATATAGGGTTCAGAACGATAAGTTACTTTTGTAATAGTTTTATAATTCACTAGCTAATGCTTTTTTGCCAGAACTAGGGTTAAAAGTTCCATATTTTCATGTATTTATGAGAACTTAAAATTAATTCAAATGGCTATAATAAAGTCTAATTAACACCTCCTTAAATTAGGAAATTCAACATGTATGTGTTCCCCCATTTTTCCCACTACCCTCATGCGTATCGTGTATGTAGAGTTGCCTAGTTGCATGTAGATGCAAAAGACACTTAATGTAGCAGACAATTTGGTGCCGAAAAAGAAGAAAAGTTCTATGATTCATTTCCCTGCCGGCAGGTACTAATTAGGTACGGTTTATCGGTAATATTTTTGTTAAATTGTTGTGCCGTGTGTGAAACAGTGTAAGTAGGATTGATGTAATCTATTTTTCATAATTTTTATGTTATTCTTAATTACCTACCAATATCCAGAATTTTTACCTTTTCGATTTTACATATAAAATAAGCTATAGATGAAATTAGTTACGCAAAGGGTTTTGTATTTACGAATAATGCTTAATGTAAGTCCCAATATCATTCCAAATCAGAGCTTAGTAGTTTGATATAAATAAATAATGTATTCTTTATATTCAAAATAATACTTTCAGTTTAAAATAATCTAGTCTTGTTAAAAATTCCATCCAAACAAATGTATTGAGTTTTTTGTTTGAAAAAAGCTTTTTTCTTCATACTGCTTCAAACCGGTTAAGGATTGACTGCGTTATCGGTTATACATTTACCCCAGTGGCGTTTCCGTATGGATTTTGATATTGACGTTATTAATGTAAATTAATTGTTTTAGTATTCACTTGATTTGTTTTCTTGGGTTTGGTACATTATTTGAATAATAAAAATAAATTGAAATATTTTTTGACGTTTGGCTTCCCGTTTAGGAGGTTTTTCAAAATATTTATTAAAAAAAATTATATAGTGAAGTGAAATATTTACAATTGTTACTATAGAATAATATGATTAGTTATGTATAAGTAAATGGAAAAACAATAATTAAACATAATAATATGGAAGATAAATTAAAATGATACAAGTACTTACTTCAGAACTAAATATACGATATTTGAATAATGGGTGGAAAAAATGTGTAGTTATTGATAATTATTTGGTTATTTTATTAAATTATGATAAATTTGACTGAAGGTTTTGATTCTTGTTTATCGTTCACTGTATTTCTTTAATTTATGCAAGTTTCTAATAATTCGAGTGCTAGTGTTTTTGTGATTTTGGAATCAAATTCATATTTTTCTGTCGTTTCGTGTTTATGTAGGAAAATCCGTTCTATACAGGGTGTCCCAAGATTTTTTTATAGGCTCTAATTAACGAATAGGTTTATTTGAAAATTGGGTAATCTTTTTGGGACTTATAGTAATTTCAACCGAGATATACAGGGTATCTGTGACGTCATTATTACACCAAATTTTCAGTTTAATGTTTATTTGCAACAATAACCAGAACATTTCGACTGTACAGTGATTTTATAAAAGATGTTCAAAATGGCCTCCAACGCCAACTGTTTCCTTTAGCTTTTATAAAAACTAATTAAAAAGTAAAAATAGGCCTATGTGAAACTTACAATTAAAGAAATGATACGTACCTACCTATAAAAAAAAATAAAAAAAATACTGTGAGGAATAAACAAGATTCAAAAAAAACTTAACTAATATTATTCACATATTATTCAAATATTGTATACCTACATTTAGTTCTGAAGTAAGAACAATAGTTGTATAATTTTAATTTATCTTTCATATGTTTAATTATTGTTTTTCCATTAACTTATACATAACTAAACAAATTCTATAGTAAAAATAAATTTATTGTGAAAATTTCACTTCATTATGTCATTCCGAGTGTCATTATTCATAATATATATTTTGAAAAAGCTCCCAAACGGGAAGCGAAAGGTCAAAAAATATAATCGATGGTTAAAGAAAATATTATATATGTATTAATTATTTTACTGATAAATAATAATAATGAATTTGCTATTTAACATTTATTTTATGATAAGCATAGAATTTTTAACACAGAAATTTCAATTACCAGATACGCTTCTTAAACAAAAAAATTATTTTTCTGCTATAAGTTGCATTCCAAATTTATATGATGGTTGAAATGTTGGATATTGTTTCTAAAGATTTTAATGTATTCAGCTCCTTATAATACTTACTCTCACTCAAGCCTACCGTGTACATAGTGTTGCCTAACTATGTATTAAAGACATTAGTGTCCGAAAAAAAAAACAATAACGATAAAGTGAGGTGATCTCGGTCCGCTAGGGAGATATTTTTGGTGATGGTGGTCTTCAATTCTGATGTCATAAGATATATACTGCTAGATTAGGGTGAGTAAGTTTGGATATTATGATTTTTAATGGCCGAGATAATAACTTGAATGAAAAATCAAAATGTTCGTAAAACAAGGTGCTATATTTTGACACCAGTGGATAACTCCTGTTATAATTGCGTCATCCTATACAGGGTGCTTCAAATTGGAATAGAATTATTTTTTCGAACATTTCACGGGACTATTTTGAATCCCTTATTACCAATTTTTAGCAATTATCATGTCACAAAAATTTTTTTATGTAAATTTTGAAGCAAGTGGCAGGTATAGAAATATTTCGCGACATAAACTCCTGGTTGCGAATTTTAAGCCAATTCCCCTGAATCCCATGGAGGAGAATAGAACGTTTTATCTCTCCAATTAGTCGAGTTATGATTTTGAACATTTTTTTTCCTTCTTTGTAATTCTTCTGCAAGTACCCTCCTAAAATTTCAGTTCAGCATTCATAGTTTTGTGGTATTTACAAGACTTTTTATGTTGAAAATGCGTTTTTTCGAAAATTTCATTACACCATCTGAATGCGAAAGAATGATTTTATCGAAAAACTGACTGTGGCATTTGTTTTCCCGTATAAAAAAACCCCTGGTCACGAATTTTAAGCCAATTCCATGTCGCAAAATTATTTTTTTTTTGTAGGAAATTTTGGAGCAAGTAGGTATGGAAATATTTCGCGATATAAATTGCTCTCTGTTATCTCCCTTAATGCTTGGAAATATCGACTCAAAATTCCTAACTATATGTAAAATGTTCCCCCGACTCCCGTAGTGGAGACTAGAACGTTTTATCTCTGCAATTAGTCGAGTTATGAATACATGAAATTTCAGAAAATGGATTTCCGAGTTTTTTCAAAAATTTCTCATTCTTCCTTAATGCTTGGAAATATCGACTCAAAATTCATATCTATATGTAAAATATTTCCCTGAATCCAATGGAGAAGACTAGAACGTTCTATCTCTCCAATTAGATGAGTTATGAATACATGAAGTTTCAGAAAGTGGATTTTCGAATATTTTCATTACTTTCACCTTTATTATTCATAAGACGGAAACCGTTCAAGTTATGCTATTGAAAACATTTTTTCCGTTAGATTAGTCTTTTGCAAATACTCTCCTGAAATTTCAGTTCAAAATTCAGAATAAAATTTTTTTTTAAATAAGACAAGGATATTGAGTTAAATTTTATTTAATAAAACTCCATCTCGAAAAAAAGTTTTAATATGAAATAAAGTAATGGTTTCTAATTTCACCCCTGTATAATGTAACAGGAATAATATTAAAAAAAAATACCCGTGGTTAGTCCCATTGCGAGTGCACGAAAATGACAGAATTTCAAGTTTCTAGCCCTAGTTTTACTGAAATTTTAGAAAAATAAATAAAAACCCAATTTTTGGTCACCACCTTTTAAGGGTGATATCTCGGAAAGGGGTGGTCTGTGGAAATTTTGTTATAGGAAAGACCCATCTTAATTTCATACGAGCAATCACCTCATGAATTTTGTCGCATGAATTTAGAAACACCCTGTATGTAAAGACGTCATCTTCGGTGTGCTCAGCTCTTTATCGAAAGGCGGGAAGTATCTGTATCTGTATCTGTAGAGTAGGGAGGGTGAGTGTAGGCTCACAGCACTTAGGCCACATGTGACCCATTGTGCATCCTCCCGAGGAGTTGTCTTCCTAGGTCATTGTCCATCCTGTCCTTCTCAGGAAGGTGGACAGGTCACTAGGAGACATCTCCTTTATATCGGCAGGTGTAGGCCAAGACTCACCGATCACACACTCTCTTATTGACGATAACTCCGGACACTCGCATAAGACATGCCTGACAGTTTCATCTTCCTGTTCACACATCCTGCATAGAGGTGTGTCCACTAGCCCCATAGTATGGAGGTGTTTCCCTAGTTGACAGTTACCAGTCAGAAATCCTACTGTTAAACGTAGGTTTCTCCTGGTCATCGCCAAATATTTCTTCGGCTCCAGCTTCCCAGGGTCGCCCAGGGTGATCCTGGCAAGATTGCATCCTTTGATTCCATCCCATCTCTTAAGGGATTGAGTATGGGTGTAGCGTTTGGCTAGTTCCGCAATTGTCGAAGTCGTTAGGCCGTAGGTGTCACTGGGTCCTAGAATTTTTAGTCCAGCGGCTTCCCTGGCTAAAGAATCAGCAATGCGACTTCCTTTACTCCTGTCGTGCCCTTTAACCCACCTCAGGATAATATTGTTATCTGCCGAGGCGTCAGCTAAATCTTGGTGACACTCTAGTACTAGTCTCGATATAACGGGAAGTAACAAATACATTCAAAATCCAATCACTCTCCTCCGATCGACATTTTTACACAAAAATATGTCTTCTGTGCTGCCTACTTTGTAAACTGGATAAAATTAGGATATTTATACAGGAAGATAGTACGCGTTGAACCAAATCCAACAACCTCGATAAAGGACAAATAGTTCCATCTTTAGATTCTGTAATTGTTACACAACATCCGCAAACTCGTAAATTGTAGGTATTTCCACGATCTACGCTTTAAAATTCCACTTATTTGTGTAGAAATTAAAACTTCGGCTGCCGATTTAATTCAGTCACCTTGTAAATATTTGCACTTGTGTGCTGAATCTTTAAATGCTTCATCAATCCATCAACAATAATGGCACTAGAAGAATCGACCTTGTCATTTTCATGAACAAATAATGACTAACTAAAATTAAATTGAAATTATAATACTTATGCTATCATCATTGACTGTTTATTTGCGTTAAATTTGTATTTACACTGTTAAAAAACATCATAATGGTCTATTTATTTTATATTAATTTCATTGATATCACAGATTTCTCAAAAAAAATTATTTATTGGCGCTGAACTCCACCAAAAGTATTTTTCTTGGACTCACAGAGGCTAAAACCGTCGGCTAAAACCGTCGGTAGTAAATTTCAGGCATTGATTGTTCAAATTCTAAATACTAAAACGAAAATAAGTCGTTCTTTTTGCAATACTGGAAAATATATTGACTTATTTTTGATCCTACTGCATCCAAAGGAATATACAGGTCACTGTTATAGAAGGTCTTCTACTTCTTTGCTGGCAGACTCCGGAGCAATTGCTGAAAGAACTATGCCGTCTGCAAGCTGCAGCGATACATACACTTCATTTCATGAACTGACTGCTAGTGCTGATGTAATTGGCGACTCGGCTAGTTCAAAAATGCAAGGTATTAATATCAGCAGTTGTTCGAATTGTACTATTAATGTTAATATATTAATACATTATAATACTATAATAGTTTCATTAAAAATTGAAAAATGATGTCTCTTTTAACACTAGTGTTAAAAGAATTTTACTTTTAACACGCTACTTTGTAAGCGTCTTCTTAAAAATGTCACTTTTAATGGCAGTTGTACAAAAAACACTTTATAACGATTTTTCAAACTGAAATTGACTGGCAGGTGCTAAAACTACATTCCGTGGTAAATTTTGCGCTCTGAACTTTAATATTGCGCGAATAATCAATAGTAGGCTGGACGCCACCAACTTTTGAACTTTGATGGAATTTGCAAGGGTTAAATCTTTGTAGTTAATTTCCTAACCTCAATTAAGAATCGTACCAGAATTCAATATGGATACGAAATAGTTCAAAATCTGACACTGACAATACCAACGCCACTGGATAATCAATGTCAGTCAATTGACAAAGTGAGAGGTAAGAACACCAATAGGAAGTCAGCTGGTTGCCAAGCAACGACTTCATTTCGATAAATTTCAGCAATTGAGTTAGTTCGGAGGGCGTGAAAATTATGGTTTTCGCACAACGCTGCCAGCGCTTGAAGAAGCCCATAACAAATTTGGAAAAGTGTTTATCTTTTAATATTCATAAATTGAAAAAATAATGTTAATAGACAAATCCAAGAAAACAAGCACATGAAACAATTAACGTTTAATCATATTATGGCAATATCGAATGTCTTCGACTGCATTCCTTTCACGGCTTCAGATAAACTTGCCAAACTATACTAGTGAATGAAAAAATTATGCAAAAAATCGGTAACTCATTGGTACCTTATACCAATCGATGTAGGTAACTGTTGCACGGGTGTGTTGGCCGCCTGCACGATTTATTATCTTTTAATAAAATCAACCACAAATAAAAAATCACTTTCAACGTCTTAATTACGTTAAATTTTTTAATATGTTTTTATAGTGTAGCATTAATTATTACACAAGTATCGAGTCACGATTTTTTTCGATGAAAATATTAGAACACAACGTAAAATTATCATAGATAAATAATTTCTATAGCAATTAATACACTCTTGACATTTCTGAGATCATAGATGTGTGTTTACATTATTCCGGCGATTGCGGTTACATTCTATGACTACATTTATGATATAATCCAGTTTTGGACCCGGATTTTCACAAGAGATTTCAAAGAATTACGTGAAAGCTTAACAAGAAAATAATACAGACATAGTTGTAAGAATTATTATTTAAAGAAGAATAAATTAGGTGTTGTTTAATGGTAGAGAAAATATTGTAGATCATCTAAAATATCTACAAATTAAATGGTTAAATAGGGAAAAAGGTGATAAATTGTACTTTATATTTTGGAAAAAAAAATTTGGGCTCAACCGGGATTTGAACCCGGGACCTCTCGCACCCAAAGCGAGAATCATACCCCTAGACCATTGAGCCGCGATGTAGAAGAGATCATGAGACACGTTGCTCGACTAACATTGATTTATGGGTCTATTCTGTGTTTTTCATAATAATTTACGAATCTACAGCTTACGAAAGTTCTGTAAATGGAATTTTACAGAATCTGTAACTGTGCGATTCTGTGATGTTGTCTGTAACTCACTAAATTTCAGATAGACATTTGAACTACTGCACGTCAAATTTCGATATTTCTAACTTATAACTTAAACCAAATAAAACTGTACAAAAATATTCCATTTCCAACGACAGCAGTCAATATACACGTAAATATTTACCAAATCTGTAACTATTTTAAAGATTCCTGTAAGATACAGTTGTACGCAGAATAGCAATTCCCCTGTAAAGTGCATAGAATAGACCCATTAGTAAGCGTCTGTAATGCATGCAGCCGAGGAGCGTTAAAAGGGGTAAGAAATTGACAGAAATTATTCAGTACTCTTGAAAATTCATGACAATTAAAGCGATTAATAAACCTGTAGAAAATATATTAATAGTTACTATGGAGTATATTAAATGTAAGTGCTCTGTAAGAAAGGAAATAGCCCGATTTATTTTGAGGTTATGTTTACTTTAAATCCGAATGACATTTATCACAAACAATATTGACGTTATGAAAGTAAACCAACTTCTTAATGCAATAGTGTAATTGAAATTCAATAATGTGGTTGCATAAACATCATATAGGAAACTATAGTAATTAACTTTTTCTAATGTAAATGTAATTATAATACAATGAAAATGTAATGATAATGAACGTTGCATGAACCCGCCTTTACACATAAATAGTTCAAAATGTCAACATATAAAGGGTGGTTTTTGCCACTCCCCATCAAAGCAATTTTCCCACATAACAGCCATTAATCTTGGCAAACTATTTCCTATAGTTAGGCCACATGTGACCCATTGTACATCCTCCCGAGGAGTTGTCTTCCTAGGTCATCGTCCATCCTGCCCTTTCCAGGAAGGTGGACAAGTCACTAGGAGACATCTCATTTATATCGGCGAAGACTCACCGATAACTCCGGGCACCCTCATAAGACATGCCTAACAGATTCATCTTCCTGTTCACACATCATGCATAGAGGTGTGTCCACTAGCCCCATTGTATGTAGGTGTTTCCTTAATTGACAGTGGACAGTCAGAAATCCTACCGTTAAACGTAGGTTTTTCCTGGTCATCGGCAAATATTTTTTCGACTCCAGCTTCCCATGGTCGCCCAGGGTGATCCTGGCAAGACTGCATCCCTTGATTTCATCCTATCTCTTTAGAGATTGAGCAAGGGTGTAACGTTTAGCTAGTTCCGCAATTGTCGAATTTGTCAGGCCGTAGGAGTCGCCGGGTCCAAGAATTCTTAGTCCAGCCACTTCCCTGGCTGAAGAATCAGCAATGCGGTTACCTTTGCTCCTGTCGTGCCCCTTAAACTACCTCAGGATAATATTGTTATCTACCGACGCGTTAGCTAAATCTGGATGGCACTCTAATACTAGCCCTGATGTAACACTTTGTCTGTTCAAGGCTAGTAGAGCTTGTCTGCGATCAGTGCAGATTTTATTTTTTTGCCATAAATTCCTTTTCTGGTTGAGATACCAACCAGTTCTCAGTTTTATCCTTAAAATTCTCAACACATTTTAGAACATTCAGTGAGAAATTTCCAATATTGTCCGAGTGAATAAAATTAATTGATATCAGCTACAAACGAGCCCAATCGTCCATAAAAGTATCTGGTTTGATTGTTGCTAATTTGCATATTCACATCAATTAATTTCATAGGAGTACACGCAGTAGGCAATTTAATTAAATTCAGCAAAAAATATGAAAGTTAATTAATGGTATTGATATTGTTGGAGATCGGCGAGGTTTAATTCCAATTAAGTGTAATGTGTGTAATAATATTAATTTCCGAATGTCCAGGACACAAGGAAATAATTATATTCTATAATTTTACATAGAATAAATAAAACTGAGGGTAGAGAGATTTGGAAGCTTTAATCCCTCCCCCTATTTTTTTTATTTGACACTTTGAGAGAGATTTGGAAGCTTTAATAGGTTTATCCCCCCCCCAATTTTTTTATTTGACACTTTGAACCGGAGATGGTAGTCCACTCTAATTAAATAAAAAAAATACAAGTCATTTTATAAAATATCATTTCCCGGTATTACTCTAGTGTATATAGTAGGTGGATTTCTTAATAATGCATTATGATATATAATAAAGAAGATTTACAACCTTCAAATACCAAGGCTACAATAATATGACTAATTAATGTTAAATGAAATAGCCTAAGAAAAGTATAACAGGATGTTTGAATTTAATAGCTGTTATTTGTAATATTAACAATATAGATTGAATTGAATAAGGAAAATTGCCGCGGTTAATTATAGGTTATGTAGCGTCTACAAATCAGGGACGGATTCAAATGATATAATAATGAGGTTTTTTTTTCATAACTACGACATAATTCATATAGGTAACCGACAGGTAATCATAGAGCTACCTTTTTAATTGAAATAGTTTTCGTAAATCGTTATATACTGTAAAAAAAAGAAAATTGTATTGGGGGGGTGTTTAAAAAGAATTATATCGTATCTAAGTAGAGACTTTTGACTCCTCCCCTGTGTATTCAGGGCAAATTATCCCCTGGGATATTACCCAATAAAGGAAAAAGAAGAAGGCGAAGACTTTTGACTCCCCCAAGGACAAACTTTGTTCCATAGAACATTAAACTTGTGACAAAACTAATAATAGAAGATTGTTTTGTGGGGGTTTGTTTGACAACCATCGAGAAAGTCTTGTTTGGCCCAAGATATTTGTCAAAAAATAAATTGATATTGCTCAAATTTTTGCATGTAGGATAAAAACAGGTACTCATTTTGGTCCAATGTGTAATATCAGTTATATTCTGTCTATTGGTCATAACGTCAAAACAAGTTTTCCTAGACCAAAACTGCCAGTTATTTGATTGTCAACAGTATACGAAAAAGAGGATCATTTACCCTCAGTTTCTATGAGAATATAAGAATGGTCGTGTTCATCCCAACGTTCATCCCGGAGCGTTAATTAACTTCCTGCTGAACGCGTTTTATCAACAGATTGCTGTGAGCGCTGTGGTAGCAGTTGCCATTTTTTTAATCAGGCTTAAAATACACTACGCTACCGATCAATGGTGCATTAACTGTCGTTTATAACATAATAGATAATGTTAATAACAATGACGTATTATTATTATTATTTAATACGTCATTGGTTAATAAACCTATAAAATGACATATTTTAGACATTTGTATCTTGAAAATGAATGAACAACACCACTAGGAATTCCTTAAACCTCAACATAACACGGTCTATGGTCAAACATGCCAAAATTGTTTGAGCTGAACTGAATGGCATCATAAAAGTGATTTCCGGTGGAAACATCTTGACAAGAAATGTGTTCGTCTACACAGATAGCTGACAAGCTTGAAAAGACCAGTATCATATCAGGATCAGTACTAAAATATTATCATGCCTTGCTTCACAATATTGTGGAACGAATAAGGTCTAAAGGTTACCGAGCAGCTGAAGTTCTGGTTAGGGAACCTGCAGCCTGTTCTATCCATTCAACAGTTACAGTAGTGCCAAGTCTAGTGCGTGAACAAACTCACTATGAGGTCAAAAATTGTGAGATACGAAGTAGCTAAGGAATTACTGTACTATACTACATTTTGCATCAGGACTTTCTCATCTTACCAAATATTTTCATAGAATGAGACATATCCTTATGTTGAGACTGCGAACACTTTACTATCGTTAATCCGTGATCTGCGAGCTTTGGCCATGCAGAGAGAAATTCCTCTTGGGGATGTTATCAACTATGTTAAACCATAGGTTGGTTAACTTCCAGGAGGATCCAATGAGGTTCAGGAGATCCCAACATATCAGATCATAGATGGAAGGCTGCAAATAATAAAAAAAAAGTTAATATAAATGACAGCCCTTGTATTATGTTACATTGTGAGGTTTGAAGTGAAACTCCCGTATGTATTCCATAAGAAATCCACTAAATAATAAAAGGATTATCTGTTTCCACATTAATTATAGCTTATTGCTTCGCGGGATTGTAAAGGTACATTTAAATTTTGAATTTATTCGAGCAGGCTTCAACAAAAAAAGCCAGTAAGGCACTCGATTTAAATTTCTTTACTCCAATATCACCGGTCGTTACTTTATAATATTATTACCTTGCTAACAAAAAGACAATTTACGATATTGCCATTGGTGGTGTAGAAAAAGAGCTTGTTGGGATTTTAATGGAACGACCTCGAATAGCAAATGATACAAAACGAGCTTTTATATTAATAAAAGTTATTTATGTGGATAAACTGGATATCATTATCTTGTTTTAATTAGTAATTTTATTAAATAAATCGCATGGGATGAAGGTTTGAAATTAACTATTGTTGATATACAGTGTGGAATAAATTGGGAGCTGTAAATGTCACTTGAACAAATACACCAAGAAATAAGAGATTTATTTGGATGGACCGTAACATAGGAAGACAACTTCTCGGGAGGATGTACAATGGATCACATGTGACCTAAGTGCTGTGGGCCTAACTTACCCTCCCTACTCTATAGATACAGATACAGCGAATGTCAGAGACCAGAATGACAAAAAAATGATAGTTATAGACATAGAAGGGACGCAAAAACGAGGAAGACCTAACCAAAGGTGGTATAATGAAGAACTAAAAGAGGATGGAATACCGGAATGGAAAGCGAAAGCAAGAGACAGGAAGCAATGGAAGAAAATGATCACAAGTGTGTAGCATATGCATTATTCTGCTGTACTAGATCTTTCCAATCGTTTTAGGAGGGCCAAGACTTCTACCAATATAATTCAATAAAAAAAAAAAAAATCAAAATAAATAATTTTGTCTTGCAGAAATAAAAAAACCTAGAAATGTACAAGTGAAAAATCTTCTTCTAGAAAGTGTATAATTTGAAAAAAAATAATATCCAGCAGTTGTTGATTGTCTTATAATAAAGTACGTTATTTCTCTCAACAAATGCAGCTGTCAGTTGCTTGTCCAATTTGTAAGATGGTTGGTAGCAAGTGTAAGAAAGAAAAACAACCAAAGAACGCATCTGGTTCAAGGTTGTATGTCGGAATTTTTCAAGAGATGCACTTTCACGCCTTTGATGTGCAACGATGAGTGACGTATGAGAAATATTCGTCCTTTTTGCCCTTTTAACCAAATGATATGCTTGATAGTATAATTATTAGTGTTATAACCACGAATAGAAATAACGATTCTATGTAACAATGTCTTGTTAGGACTAAATAATAAAAATTTAAAAGCGACTTGCTAAATTACAGTGCCTACAAACGTTGATGATATACTGAAGGATTTTTTTTTCAAACTGTTACTGGTGGAAGATTGAAATGAATACCATGGATTTGCTGTTGTAATAATATTTAATTTCAAACATATGTTTTTTTCTTGAATTTCATATTAGATTAGATTAGAAATGGAGTGGCTCTTTGTCCTAACCCACTACGACCTTTGTAGATCTATTGTGGTCCTCCCTATTTTTAGAGCTCGATATCTAGCTTTATTCTTTTTGTAAGACCTATTAGCCTGGATACCGCCTTCCTTGCGTGCACTCTGCCCTCGGTTTTTCTTCTCCGAATAGGTGAAACCGCACCCTTACTAGGCCTTCGCACTCACAAAGTATGTGCTCCGAGGTTTCGTCTTCTTCCTGGCAAAACCTTCATAGGCTGTTATCTGCTAGGCATATGCTTCCTCAGCCTCCGGTCAGCATTCCCACCAGCATCCTCGTTGTTTCTCGACTTTGACATAGTAGGTCCCGTTACAGTTTAGCCGAAGGGCTTTTAAGGAATAGTTTAGCGTGCCTTTGTTCTGGGGTTTTATGCCACCAGCGCAACGCCTGGTTGTTTATTCATTGGTGGATGCTCTCCTTAGTGAGGTTTTTTGCAATTCCACCTGGCACCCAGGCTAGGGTCACTCTATTATGACTACCTAGTCTGTTGAGGGCCTTGCGATACTCCCACACCACACTTGACGTTGTTGTAGTTGATATTAGGGTGTACGAAACCAACGCTGACATTGTCAAAAATGATAATAATGCCATGAGTGACAGGGTAGGAAAAATTATTGGATAGAAGCTACAGGTGGAAAAGATTCATTTGTTGTCTTTGGAGAGAATTCAGGTGTTTGAGACACTGACAACGCGCGCGCCGCTGATTCAATAGATTAAGCTTATCCATCTAATCAAGTAATAACTACTATTGAAATGCCTAGTCTGCAATTCGGCATTTTTTCCATCACCTTTTATTTCAACTCAATTCAATAACTCACTTTTTGTTCTACACAACCCCATCCCACCCGTTTAACAACTTTTCAAATCTATTCACTTCGTCTTTTTATGTATAAGTATTATAAAGCATTTCTTGAAGTTGAACATATTTTCTGTTAATATCTATTAATGGATTTCCCACTAGGAGAGAACCCATAAACATCGGTCCCCATATACACCATTTGACAATCAATTTTCCCCGGTCGTGCTCACCCGTGCCATTTATGAATCATGGAAGAAATAGTTCTCTTAAGATGTTATGGAGGTGTTCCATTGTATTCGGTCAAAAAGCGAGTAAGTGTTATCAATGGCGTACACTCAAAAATTTTTAAAATTCTAACAGCTTCATGGTAATCACGACTTGCTACATTAAATATCCTCAAGCACCAGGGACGAGGTTGAACCATTTTGAATTTTAAAAATTCTTTCAAGCTACACACTTAGTGACTGTCTTGATTGACCGTCTTGGCTTGCTGCTGTTCTCGCTTGGAACATGATGCGTGATAATTTTATGCCAGTACGATTGCAGTATCAAAGGCAACCACACGTCCGTTGTGAAAATGAACTGCAAACGTAACAAAAATTGGTCGACTGAAGCAGTTATTTCGTAAACTATTCCAACTTGCACCAGACGAATTATTAGAGGAGGCACTCTGGCAAAAAAGGGATCAGAAAATCTATTTCTCGGACTTGAACCATTTTTTGGCATTGCCGGAAAGCACTGCTAGATCAGCCATAGCTACCTGGGCGGAGAGGAAAACCTTCAGACATACCGGGGCTCTTTCAGGTTCATATACAACCTTAGAGTACAAAAAATAAGCAGATCATGGAATGGAGTGGAACAAACCTACGCATTTTGTCGGCTAAATTACCACCTAAAGAAGATGAGTCTGGTTCATACCTCGGATTGTCGATTCTGTAATTTGGAGGACCAGACTGCGGAGCACATATTATGCTCATGCCCAGCATTAGACAGGGTGAGGAATAAATATTCGGTTTTAGTACCTTAGAGCCGAACGACTTCAAAAAAGTATCACCAAATACAACCATAGACTTCGTCAGAAGCACATGGTTGTGGGGTGAATTGTAATCCATAAGGGTGAGCCACAATAGACCCTACGGGGGTCGCAGTGAAGGTGGCGAGAACGCCCCACTCTCATAGAACCTAACCTAGAGGAGGCATCAGAACAACGTGTATGTCAAAGACCATGGATTTTAATAAGGAATGAACGTGGATCATCTGCTTTACTTTTAAAGTAACGCAAGTGTTTTGCGAGTGACGCCTGACATGTTTGCTATTTTATCACTTTCAAAATAAGCAGTTGTGGCTAAGTTACAAAATGCATGGTGATTGTTCACTAACCAATTGAATACTAGCTAACTAGCTTTTCCGGCATCATCAAGCTAGAACCCAGAACAGGATAGTAGAATCAGTGAGGAGATCTACTAGCTCAACAAATAGAACTATCCTAGCTTGAGACGCTGGCTTACTAGCCTAGAACACTAGTCTCGTGTAGCCCGTGCATTAAGGAGTTTGTGGGAGGAAAGTCTTTTCATCTTCATTGTAAATGAAGAAATTGAACTTGAAAAAATTTGACCATTTTAACCGCGATATTTTTGGAAATAAATGTAATAATATCCCTGAGAGTACGCCCTTGCGATAACCCACTCGACTGACTGAGTGCTGGCATTTTGCGTGTAAGAAACCTAATCTTGTCCCACGAGCGGCTTTTCATCATCTCGGCCGAGGTCTAATTGCTCACAACTGTATAATTAAATAGCTTTACAAACTCTATATACATCTACTTATTTCTCAAACTTGTCCATCTGTTAATTATTTTTCATTGTGCAGACATGCTTTTATTAAATGGACTTATCGTGAGAGCTACAGCAAATTGAGGATATAAATTGCAGTGCGAGCTCGACTAATTTGGAAAATCTGGTCTAATAAGAAGTTTGATTTGACAGCTTTTAAAAACAATATAAGATAAATTGATAGTTCGTGATGGTTTTACGACGATATCATTTTCAGATATACCGACAATATTTATTTTAATTGAACGAAAGGAGTTTATTATTAAATTGAAAACTTTGATTTAATTTCCTACACCAGACATGGAAAGAATTCCATTTAATGGTGTACAGTCGGTTCAAAGACAATAGAAGGGAACCAAACACTCCGAATGTTTGGGAAAAACTTCAAGTACCTTTCAATCGGTGATTCTCGCCATAGCGAAACAAAATTATTTCTTGGCGTTGGGTGTTAATTAATTGAAAATTAATAGGTCGATTCTGTGTTTTTCGTAATAGCTTACGAATCTGTAGCTAACGAAAGTTCTGTAAATGGGATTTTACAGAATCTGTAACTTTGCGATTCTGTGATGTTGTCTGTAACTCACTGAATTACAGATAGACATTTGAACTACTGTACGTCAAATTTCGATACTTCTAACCTATAACTTTAACCAAATAACCAGAGACAACCTCAAACTGTACAAAAATATTCCATTTCCAACGACAGCAGTCAATACACACGTAAATATTTACCAAATCTGTAACTACTTTAAAGATTCCTGTAAGATACAGTTGTACGCAGAATAGCAATTCCCCTGTAAAGTTACAGATTATCTTACAGACGTGCACAGAATAGACCCATAAGTTGCGAAGGTTCAGACTACTTCCTCCGGGAAATTTACTTGAAAGAGTTACTAGTCTTAGAGACTTGCTTCAGAAAGTGATTGAAAAAAAGAGGCACAATAGAAAAGACCCCCCATTAATCTTATAGAAAACCGGTTTCGGTGAAAATCGCTTAAATTTCAATATGATATAGCCCATGCCATCCTGAAAGTGACCATCGCGCCAACTCACTGGATGCCGGCGTTTGGATTCTACAGGGGATCAAAGTTCAATATCTTTTCAAAAAATCCGGAATTTCATTTTTATCTTATCGATCTGAATTTGTTTTATGGAATAGTCCACAATATGTGCATCAAAAAGTGCAAATGACAAAAGTTTCTAGAATCAAAACTGGCGGGTATAGAGAGGGTTAAACTTTGTTTTTGGTAATTTTTATCAAACTTTTTTCGAGAAAATATTCGTTTTCCTGCAGATCCATATGTAATTGATGTTACTTATAGTACATGAGAGGGCGATCATATTTTTCCTTTGAACTAACCATCCAACTTTAAATATCAAAAATATATTTTCAATTTCGGAAAAATGTGTCCTTTTAGGTCTGAGTGAATACCACCCCAATGTACATACACAGCAAATTTTATAAAATTGTGTGAGCTCGTATTCCAACCATTACCTGTAACTTTTACACGCAATTTCACTTATGAATCCCTGACTAAATTTAAAAATTTCAACCACTTTCGGTCTGGGTTTGGAGGTCAAGTTATTTTTCTGCACCAGACGTAATCAGTATTTATCGCCCCCGTAAATTGTCCGTTATATCTTTAATGACGCTATTCTAGTATAAAGTACACCGGTTCGAATGTGTGGTCTTTGGATCTCGTGCTGTCTGGACAGCTATTCCACACTAAATACATGACAATTTATATTCCTTTCTATTGCCTTAATAACTATAAATTTAGACTGTTCAACCGAACGGTTTGACATTGACTACCCAAATAAAATAAAAACAACTGGAGTATTCAGATTCTCTTAATTCTTATTTGTATGCGATGTTTATTTTAAAACAGTTCAACCATAGATTATTATTGGGTTAAATATAATAAATCTTAATAAACAAACACCATACAATTCATTTTGAAAATCCGTACCAATATTTATTCATAATTTAATACTTTACCGTTTCATTTAATGCATAATTGAGACATTACTTTTAAAAAATCTTTCAAATCCTTTCCTTCTGTATCTCATGACCAATTCCTCTCATTATTCCAGTTTTTTACTTATTATCCTCTTTAAATTCAATAATGAACACACTATCTTCAAATACCACTGGGGTACGACTATTCTGATAATAGAAAGATTTATTGCGTACCCATTGTCTGCGCACAAGCTGCAGATTTCTTTCCTGTCCAATGAAACGTCTAAAAAATACTTTTAATTAATAATAAATGTCCGTCATATATGATGTGGCGCACATTATGTAAAAGTGAAGTTTGCTACAAAAAGATTACTAAGAATAAAAGAAGCGAAGACAAAAAAATAGGTTAGGTTATATTGAATAATTGAAGAGCTATCTGCTTGCGATTTTACAGAGTGAGGGTTAAAACTGTCAATTTAATATCAAGCTTATATAAATGCTAAACTGTCATAACCTAATGTCCTTTAGGTGTGTGGTTTTTAGCTCATAAAACATATACAAATGCTAACTTCATCAGACATAAACAATCCTTTAATTTTTGATTTAGTAATTTTTTCGAAGCCATTGTAGGTATTGTAGAAGCTCTATGTATATTACTGTTTATAGCATGTTACTGTTTAAAAAAATCGATCCAAAACAACCAAATTACAAATTTAAAATCTTGTCAGTTGGTAGACATGCCCTAATAGATGACGATTTGTATTGATAGTTGCAAACATTTAGATATTCTTGAAATTCAACACCATCCTGAAATATTTGTCTTGAAACTAAAACCTCTTCATAAAAAATAGTGTTTTTAGATATTGAATAGTTGAATAGATGAGGCTTTAACTTGATGAAGATTCATACTTAACTATGAAATAAAACAATAAAATTTTTTTTGTTTAAACCGTCATTACAATTGAACTATGTTCAAATACAACTTGTGACGCGTTTCGCTACACAGTAGCTTTCTCAAACGAATGGAGGTATCATGAAAAGTTTTTAATTTATATACAGTGCATTGATAAGTATTATAACCTATTCACTTGGAAATAAAAAGCAAAAAATATGGGATTTACTAAATTATTTAACAGGTTTACCTGGAAATTCATTCACAACAATCGTACAGGAAGTTTCTAAGTAAAAAGGTTTAATAAGGGAGAATTGTTGATATCTATTTGGTCGTTAAGAAGGTTATCTGAATATTTGTTTTTATTTATCTCAAGAGCTTCTAAAAGATTTAATTTCAAGGATTTATGTTCTACATGCAAAGTTTCATAATTTGAGTCGAAAGTGTGTTGGTTTGCTAATAAATGATTTGAGTAGTTGGAATCTAATTTTTGGTTATCATAGCTACGTTTGTGTTCTGAAATTCTAGTTTTAAAATTCCTAAAAGTTCTACCTATATAAATTTTTTCACAGTTGTCATTACCACATTTTAATTTATAAACTCCTGATTTGTTTAATTTTGAAGATTTAGATTTGTTGTTTTTAATGAATTTGGATAATTTGTTATCGGTTTTAAAGCAAATATTTAAGTCTAAAGTTTCTAAAAATGATTTTTAAGGATGGTATTCCAAAATATGTTAAGCTTTTGAATTGGTTATTTTTGTTTTTATCAGAAGGAAATACTTGGTCTAGAGTATGTTTTCGTATCTTTTTATTTATGATATTGTCTATTAAATTTGGATCGTAATTAGATAGTTTACCTTCACCCTTTCCCAGACCCGGGCAACTTTCTATTACATATCCATCGGTTAGTTATTGACATTTGAAGTAACTACAATGATTTTAAATTCTATATTTTCCGACGTTAAGTATAAATAATAGCCTTTCAGAATAATCAAAAACTTTAGTTTCATGCACATTACCTATCGATAGTTTCGCAAATTGTGAAACAAAAAAATATAAGTTCTCCAGTCAAACTCGGTAATATGTATAATTTACTTTTTACAGAAACATGCATTATGGTGTTCCACATAAGACGTTGTGTAATAAACATTAGAGACAAAGACAAAAAATAGGTTTTCGTGACAATGAAGAGGGTAAGAGTATTGTGGAAGCGTGTAATTGATAATGGGAAACGAACGTTTTTATTCCGGTCAGCCTTGGCCTTTTTTTTTACGAAAATTATATTGGGACACTTTTTCGATTTGTTTCAAATATGTGTTATTGAAAATTTTATTAGAAAGCTATGGGATTTTAAGATTTTACTTGTTATTCTAATGAACACGTGAATTGGGATACTGAATGGAGATCCGCATTGTTCACTGTGTTCGCAGTTCGTGTATGGAGCAGTGCAGGAAGCTCATGCATTCAGAGGTGGTAGAACTGCTGTTTGGGAAAACATTTGTTTTAATGGGCGCACAGAATTGTTACTAGTAGTCGAAGAAACTTTGGATTTCCATGTTATCCCGCATTTGGCACTGGCTCCTGAATCACCCGTCCTCAATTCCATCGAGCATGCTTGGGGCTAGCATGAAACCTCAAACCTCCCCCAAAGACACTCCTAGAACTTGTAGGTATAGCTTTTACCCCTAGTATGGAGACAAATCGATCTAGGCTACTCAACGGTTGCGTTAATCCCAACGTAGCGCTACCGGAGCGCTGTGGTAGCAGTCGCCATTTTCATCCATCAGAATTGAAATACTCTACGCTACCGGTGAATGACGCATTAACTGTCATTTATGCCAAATATTATGTTAAAAAACATATAAAATTACATAACATATTTAGGTTTGAATATATTTCAGTCATTCGTAACTTGAAAATGAATTAACACTAGTAGGAACTATAAAAATGAATTGATAATCAAAATGAAAGAATAATTATTTAAGTCATATATCATATAAAATTAGGTTATGGTGTTATACAGTGTGGAAACTACTTATGGAATAAAATTCTTTACGTCATTATTTTAGAAAATTATTAAAAATGCCGAGACACGTCAACTTTTGAATTGAGTTGTGCGTTATGTAAACATAAATTTAAATGTACAGGGTGTTTCACGCAAGTATGCTATAGTCGGTGCTGTTTTTTTTAATGAAAAACTTGTATATTTGCATATTTTTGAAATTCCCTTAATAAACCGATTTCAACAAAATAAATAATGTATGGTCAATTATGAATTATACAGGGTGAAATTTTTATTTTTACAGTTATTAAACACATACATAAAATACCTGATGTATTTGATTTTAATACATTAAAATAAATGCTCAAAATGTTCTCCACCTAGTTGTTGGCAATAGCACAGTCTCCTATAGAAATCCTCCTTAACTTTGTTTAAAGTTTGAGGTGAAATATTCCGTATTTCTGTAGTTATCCTGTCTTTGAGGTCTACAATGCTAGTTGGTTGTGTTGCATATACTTTGTTCTTGAGATAACCCAACAAAAAAAAACTAATGGCGATCTAGCTGGCCACTCAATAGTACCTCTTCGTCCAATCCATTTATTGGGAAAGATTTCATCTAAATAAGTTCTTACCATTAAAGCATAATGGGGTGTTGCCCCGTCTTGCTGGAACCAAACATTTTCATTCGGTAAGCTAGGATCTATTGCGTTGGGATATAAGTTTGCCAACGCAGGAATAACTTCATTTCTAAGCATATTTAAATATTTTTCAGCTGTCAAATTTCCATCTATAAATATAGTACCAATAATATGGTCGCCTATGATACCGGCCCAAACGTTCACCTTTTGAGGGTACTGAGTATGTGTCTCACGCATCCAATTAGGATTCGCTGCTGACCAATATCTACAGTTCTGTCGGTTTACCTCTCCATTCAATGTGAATATTGGTTCGTCAGAAAAAAGAATGGTACCAAGAGCTATCTCATTTCTGTTCAGCTTATTCATCAATCTTTCGCAGAAACCCATTCTTTGATCTGGATCGTCTTCTGTTAACTCCTGCACAAAAGTTAATTTGTAGGGATGAAGTTTTTCTTTATGAAGACATCTTAGAACAGTTGTATGACCAACATTATTTTCACGGGCAATTTGACGTGTATTTGAAGTTGGATTCTCTTCGAAATATCCACTTTCACATCATCTTCAACGAAGTGTGGTTTTCTTTTCAACGGTTTGAATTTTAGACACAGTACTTTGTGAAATATTAGGCAATTCTGGATACCTGTGATTAAATAAGTTTGCCACTTCAACTTGACTTCTGAAGTTATCCCCTTACCCGATCATCATTAAAATCTCAATTCGGCGAGTCTCAGTTAAATATTTCATTGTTATGTCGACAAGGAAAGAGTGTTTGACAAAAATTTTACTTTTTCAGTATAAACTGTCCACACATCAACAATTGACAGAATAGAAAACAATCCACATTATTTACCGATTTTGTCTAATTATTGGCGTTTTTAGGCAATTTTTAGGTATTTATGATAAAATTCATGGGCGTAGCAGGTTTTATTTAATATACAAATACGTCTAATAATTAGTTAGTTTATATTTTTGATAAATCCATATTTAGCTAATTTAAAAAAGTACCAATATATCAAATGTAATAAATTATTCATTTTAAAATTTCACCCTTTATAATTCATAATTGACCATTCATTTACTGTACATTTAAATTTATGTTTACATAACGCACAACTCAATTTAAAAGTTGACGTGTCTAGGCATTTTTTATAATTTTCTAAAATAATGACAGAAATAATTTTATTCCATAAGTGGTTTCCACACTGTATGAAAAGAATTAAGAAACTCAAAAAATCGGTACCTGATCAACTTACAAGTACATAACTTAAAATCGAACTGATTTTTGACATGTGCCATTTCAACTGGCTATAAAAAGAATTTACATACGTTTTTGATAAATGTCCGTATTTAACGCTCTTCAACGCGTTGATTTATATTCGGTGTTAATATTAAGAAATAATAAATATTACACTTTTTATTTGATATATAGACTACCAAAAAACAGTTCTGTATATTAAGGAATAATTGGAAATTTAATGATGTCAGCAAAAGTGATTTATAACGACTTTTATATTTTTCATAATGAATCATACTGAGAGGACCCCGTTTCGGGTTTTAATAAATATATATACCGTAGTTGTTTTAAAGCATAACATTAGGCAAACTTAATGAACTAGGCGAGAACAATATAGTCACCTTACTGTGGATTCCAGGACACACTGGAATAGAAGGAAACGAAATAGCAGATGAACTAGCGAAGAGGGGGACTGAAATACCCTTTTGGGGGCCGGAACCTTTTTGCGGAATCAGCTCCAATGTAATATTGGAAGAAATAGGTAAAGCCGAAGAAAAGAGAAGATCTGACAATTGGAAAGATCTAGTAGGGCTTAGGCAATCAAAGATTCTTCTGGGTGACTACAACCTGTTGAGATCAAATGAATGCATAAGTCAAAGCAAAACTGCACTAAGAGTTTTAACAGGAAAAAGCTCAAAATAGTGGAGGAAGAAGATTGTAGGTTTTGTGGAATGGAAGAAGAATCCTCCATCCACATACTTGCGAACTGCACTGCAATTCAGAATCCTAGGGCACAGCATCTGGGAGACTACTGGATAGAAGAGGGACAGTTACCTAAGTTGAAGCCTGCAGATATCCTAAAATTCCTCGGGGAAATAGGACTAAAGGAGCTACTAGTCTCTGAGACTTTCCTCAGGAACTAAGTAGAAGTAAGGGGGCACAATAGATCTTTTAGGTCTCAGTGAATGTTACCCCAAAATACATACATACAAGGCATAACATATGGGTTCAGGACAATTAGTCTAATGTTATCATACAACAGTGGGTCTTCTAGAATATCTGATTGGTTAATTCTAAAAAAATTCATAAATATACTTTGGAAAGAGCTTAAACTTGTGAATCTCCTATTACATTTAAACATCTTTCAACCATTGATATTATTTATATTCCCTCTTGATGTACTAAAGTCTGTTGTTGTTAACAATTTTTTCAACACAGCAAAGAATCCATTATACATAATTAATGCTGCTCTTGAATTCACAATAGAAATATATAACAGTCTGTATTAGCATACAATCATTACATAATATTAAAATTTCCTACTGATACAAACCGAACAATTTATCACGTAACATAATATGCTTGTAACATTTTTTTTTCTACCCCTGGTTAATGCAACTGTTAACCATTTGTCATTTTAGAACGAGGAGTGGCCATGATACACATTGTCGATTAAAAACATTTTTATTTACATAAATGAATTCATTCATCTTGTATTAAACAATATTGATATGTGTCTGTTAGAGATGTGCATCCATCTCAATTTTTTCGATTTCTGTTATTAAAATTCAAGAAATTATTAGGGATAGCGTTAGCATCAATAAGAATGGAGAACCAATAGATATACGAGTATTCGCTACACATAAGTATCTGACATTTTAGAAGATGAAACTTCTTAATATAACATAACACATGCTATTAGTCGCTGGAAGCCAAATATTGCTGATTGTTGTGCTTTCGGGAGTTTTGGACGAGGTTCTCCAGTTGCTGTCGACTCAAAAGACGATCGTTTTGATTCCGGAATGAAGTGATGGATCCATGTTCGATCCATTGTCACATATCGATGCAAAAATTCCGGTTTTTTACGTTTAAACATGGTCAACACTGAGCAAACGCGGCACCCATTTTGAACACAGCTTTCTCATAGTCTATTGCTCATGAAATATAAAGCCAACACGTTATTTTGATATCTTCACAATGTCAGCTAACTAACGCACCCGCATCATCGGTGTCTCTACGACCACTTTGAAGTCAGCAAACCATCGTTTTATTGTTGTTTCTGATGGAGTGAAGTATTTTCTCCCATCAAGAAGTAGTGTAAAATTGTCGGTATGAAGTGACTGAAAGATGGAGAGGTGGATAGGAGAATATTTCTTCGGGTTTTTTTTGGAGAGAACTTGGCGTCTTGACAAAGACAATTTGAAAGTGTTTTTGAGATTTCCGGAAGAGATGGTTCATTTGACAGGCCGATTTTGGATGTTTCTTAGGCGGGTGGTAACGGGTATCATTAAGATTGTGCTGTAGACGGTGGCTGTATGGTCGATAATGTCATATGATTAAACTTTCATATACTCTAACTATTGTCAGTGTGATGACCATAAAATAAAGCAATGTTGTCAGATATATTTTCTAAAATTGTTAGGCTCGCTACACAAATGTTCCTCTTACTTCAGTAAACTGTTCGTGATATTATAAGAAAGCTAGTTTGGAATTATTTTTAAAAAAATACATAATGTAAATTTATTAGTAAACATTAAAATAAGTCGCTTGAAATTACTGAAAAAAGAAAAATTAATTAAAACTACTTTTTATATGTTACTATATTTATGAAAATTTTGAAGAGATGGCAACGTAGTTGCACGTGCAGTCAAGACTTCGAAACAACCAATCATCAACTGCAGTATTCATCGCAATATAACGAAATAACCGAAGTATACTCCGCTGGACGATTTTCGCAGAAAGAATTCTACGGTCTTGAGGGTGTTCGGGGGGTTGTGTTGTGGTTCGGCTTATGATCCATTAGTATCATTCAGTGTTGGGTGTGAATTTTGTTTTAAAGAAATATTTAATAAAATATCTATTTCTTGGTTGAGTGAGTTTAGTGAATTGTTATAGGTATTTATAGGAAAGTGTAGGTGATCTAGTGTAGAAAGGTATCATTAATATAATACCTTTTTGATGGTGTAGTGGCTAGGTCGCGTCAGTGAATTGATATTAATATAATATTCATTTGTTCGTAGACGTTGGGGTGAGTTTTGTAATATAATTAATTAGAATGACATTTTGGAGACCATTTGAAACAACAGTCCAAGATGATGCGCGGGATTATTGAATTGTGGATTTAAATATAAGAAGTTAGATAATCGAATGGTAATAATGGAATCTCGGCGTATTGCTGAACTTAGACAGGAGTTTTTGCGCAAAATAAAAGGGTACCGTGATTCAAATAGAACTATAATTTATTTAGACGAAACTTGGTTTGATACGCATGATGTTGTCAAGTGTTTATTCATTTATTTGTTATTCAAACAATCCTTACGGTTTTATTACATGAATAAATATATAAAATAAAATACATTTTAACTTAATATGTAAGAAAATAGTAGTAATGGTAATTATATTATAATTAAAACTGTATGAGGATATACACCCACCTTTAAAATATAGTTGGGTTGACGATATAAAAACTGTTCTCTAGATACCACGTGTTCTAGAGGAAAACGCGTTATTATTGTATTACAAATTTGATGAATTTTGTATACAGGTTAATTTTTTTCATTCAATTTGTTATAGTAGATTAACATTATTTCACAATATTCGAATTTATATGAACGCCATTGGGCGGCTTTTTCCTTCAAAGGAATTAAAAATATGGGTCATCACATTAACTTTGGAAGAACTATACCAATACTTGACTTGCTTTTTATCGATCGTTGTCTAGAGTACCCGTCATCCAGTTGACAGTGTGAGTGATTCTCACTTTCTTGAAAATTTCGAACTCCCTAACCCAATATATTTAGAGATTGTGGGGTTGGACAAATCTTGTGGTAATAGGGTGTCAGTTGCTTGCTAGATCATCCTGTATATTCAATTGCATATAATTAAAACTAGTAAAACCGTTTTTTTAAATAAATTTTATTAAAATTGTATTGATGAGTAGGTACATAAGCTTTGATCAACGTTCAGTTTTGGTTGATATTATTATTATCATTGCCAAAATTATTGTATTTCAAAAAATGCTGAATCTCTTCTAACGTTTTTCCTTTTGTTTCAGGTACGTAAAATATTATAAAAACCAAACCGATACAACAAAAAATTCCGTAAGAAATGAACGGAACGTGCATACCAAAATTATCTCTGGTAAGTTGAAAAAATTTGGAAACTAAAATAATAAAAATCGCAGCTGATAAATCGGCTACACATACCGCAGGGGCTTTAACGTCTTGAGTAAAAAGTTCTCCAAGTAAAACGAAAGGTATCGCTTTCAATCCGGTGGAAAAACATATCACAAACGCTATAAGTGCGACTAGCGGAATTAAATTGAAACTAGTTAGATCTACGTCAGTACAAATTTTAAAATAAAAGTAAAATCCTTCTGTTAATAGCGCAACTGCTGATCCCAAAGTTGAGAATATCAATAGCGGTCTTCTACCTGATCTATCTACAAACATAGAAGCTATAGCTGTTACTACCACTTCCACTGTGAAAAATAAAATTGTTGCCATTTCTTCGGGAACACTAGTCCCGGCTTCCTTGAAAATATTTTGGGTATAGAAAGTAATGGCTGAGTCACCGCTGAATTCTTGACATGCCCGCAGGCACAGTACTATAATTAATCCTTTTCTATTGTTAACTAAACGGACCAAATCTAAAGGATTTCTTTTTGTAGAATTGTTTTCTTTTATACCGTTTTCTATCCGGAGAATTTCTTTATCGACGTCCGTTCTGCCCATAAGAATTTGCAATCTTTTTTTGGCAGCTACAAAAAAAAATAATGAGTCATTAATATTAAGTGAAATATGCAGGGTGTCCCACGACGAGTTGAAACTATCTGTGTATGGTAAAATACTTATAGTAAAATCATCAAAATTTCTACGTTTGGGTTTTCGGATACGATCTTTTTAACTAAAATATTTTCAAAGATGGTTCTACCGGAAGTCGACTGTAACTTTGTTATTTTAAATGGAACACCATGTATATCAATACATTTTTAAAATTAACGTAAAATTTTAGTATACTTTTGCCAGAAAACTTTTTTCGAAAAATGCATACTTTTTGAGTTATTAATTTTTTTTGTAAAAAACTTGACCGTTGCGGACCCTTATAAATGATTTTTTTACGAGGAAACCCTAAAAGATATGAAAATGGTTTCTGTTCGGTTGCTTTTAGCAATGCCAGACGTATTTGAATCTATGTTGAAAAATTTTCCATTTTATACAGGGTGTGTATAAAAAGTGTTCAAAGTTTAACTTCATAAATATCAAATTTCTTTATTTTTTTAAATAGAACCACCCGGTTTTTTCTATTTTATTGCATTGAGGGGTAAAATTTAAGGCAAATTCATGTATACTTTCCTTTACCTAAACCTTACCGTTATCCAGATATTAAATGTTTTCTGATATTTTTGAGAGATGCACATGTTGTTGTAACAATTTTGCCAAATTTACCATGTATTAAAAGCAATAATCTTTTTTATTTCTTGGTGCTTATATCAACGGGTCAAAATAAAATTTAGACCACACCTGCATCTCTAAAAATTTACAAATTTAGGTATAGGAAAGTATACATGAATTTGCCTTATTTTCTACCCCTGGATACATTAAAATAGAAAAAAACCGGGTCGTTCTATTTAAAAAAATAAAGAAATTTGATATTTATGAAGTTAAACTTTGAACACTTTTTATACACATACTGTATAAAATAGAAAATTTTTCAACATAGATTCAAATACGTCTGACATTCCTAAAAGCAACCGAACAGAAACCATTTTCATATCTTTAAGGGTATCCTAAAAAATTAATTTATAAGGGTCTGCATCGGTCAAATTTTTTACAAGAAAATTAATAACTGAAAAAGTATGCATTTTTCGAAAAAAGTATACTAAAATTTTACGTAGATTTTAAAAATGTATTATATACAGGGTGTTCCATTTAAAATAACAAAGTTACAGTATCGGAAGTCGGCCATCTTTGAAAATATTTTAGTTAAAAAGATCGTATCCGAACACCGAAACGTAGAATTTTCCTGATTTTACTATAAGTATTTTACCATATACAGATAGTTTTAACTCGTCGTGGGACACCCTGTATAAAATTCTGAATCTATATTGGGCAAATAAGTAATTTGACTTTTTGTGAAATGAAAACTCAAGTTATAGTATTGTAGAATTTTTTCCTAGTAGTTTTAGTAGTAGTCTTCTAGAATTTCAGTTTTGTGGTATTCACACAGCTTTTTACTATGAAAATGTGATTTTTCGAAAACTTTATTTCTGTGCGAAATGATGATGATTTTATGGAAAAATTATTCCAACCAGTCGATTTCTCGTTTATGGATTTTCAGCGTTTTTAGTCCCAAAAAAAGTTATGACAAAGTATCTCATAGAATTTTTAGAAAATGGGGAATAAATTTTCATTTCTCAAGATCTTATCCAATTCGTTTTACAATTTTTTTGTATAATTCTCTTGTATTACTGAAATATTCTTTATACATAATGACAACTTTACGAATAATATTCGTCCTTGTTTATTCTGATGAATGAATGAATTATTCGTGACGTTGCCGGAAAGTATGCATCGTATTGAGAGTTATGGTAGTTTTGACATTTTGTAGTGATATAAATGTCAAACCTTGAAAAAAACTATAATTAGATTGCAATTAAAAGCTTATCGTTGGAGGTTGATTGAATTCTACGAAAATATTCTAATCTAGTAGCTGTACCTACTTATCGGGTCGCAAACTGGACAACCTCAGGTAAAAAGGTAGGGTTTACTTTACAAGGGAAATCCATAAACTCTTATTTTCCAAATAAGGTTTCCTCAGAATCTTGAAAAACGAAAAATTTGTTTTTTATTTATTTGGAACTACGGGAATTATGCAGAAACATCTTTTTCAATATCACAAACTAATTTTCCATAGAAAAAACCTACTCACCTTCTTTTTTTCCTCTAACAATAAGAAAATAAGGAGATTCCGGCATAAAAAAGAAAGTCGCTACTAAAATAACGGGAAATATACATGATATAAGTGCTGTCATCTTCAGGCTACAAAATGAACCAATAATATTAATCAGTAGCATGCCTACAATCAGTCCTATGGATACCAATGATCCAAGGAAACCTCTTATCCTAGGTTCTGCTATTTCTCCGATATACAAAGGAACAGCGCACAAACCCCAACCATCAGAAATGCCAGCTAAAAGTCTTGCTGATAACAACATTTCAAAGCTCGTTGCAAAGTATATCATTATCCAGGATATTAGATAAGGTATTGCTGTCAATAAGATAGTTTTATGTCTTCCTATAACATCAATAAATAACGTCGTCGATAGAGAGCCTGCAATTATGCCAAATATAGGTGCTGTCGCCAACCAATATCCCTGATCTTCGTCGATGTGAATGGGAGAAGCTTCGGCGAGAAGTATAGGCAATGATGATGAGGGCCAGCCGTATTGCATACCACTAGCTACTATTGCTATATTAGCTGGAAAAAAACTTATCATAAATTTACTAAGATTTACGAAATAAAAGAGAAATTTGGTGGAGATATACTCTGTATTATTATTATTATATGATAAAGGCAGAGGATCAAGTCTATAATAATTTACAGAATATAAATAAAACAATAACTGACGCTAAGCCTAAAAAACTGCAGATCGAAAATGTAGGAGTCTATTTGATTTTTTAAACTATTAACATCTTCTGAATTAATTATTTGCTGAGGAAGACCATTCCAATTATCGAAAATTCTGTTACTCATAAAGTTTCGCCTATAACGAGTCCTAAAAGGCTCTTTCTTCAGCTTTAAGGAGTGCCCACGGAGACGGTCGTCTAAATGAAGGGAAAAACTGCTTGAAGATCACCTCGGAGACGTCTTTCTTCGAATGTTGTAAGATTTGCCATAGTTAATCTCTCTTTGTACGTAGGTCTAACACGGCCAAAAGACAATCTGGTTGCGAATCTTTCCACTGTTTCCAGCATTTCACGATCTCGAGCTAAATCTGGATACCACGAAGGCTCGGCGTATTCAAGTATGGGTCGGACATTGCACTTGTAAAGTTTGCAATATGTTTCGAAAGAAGCTTTAGAGAATCTTTTTTGTATTAGGAACTGTTTAGAGTTCGTGCGTTTACAAATATGACCAAGGTCGGTTTGTGAAGATACCGTGCTTATTGCGGGTTAATGTTTCCAACGACACACTTATCAATGTTCAGAGGCATCAACCAATTGGAACACCATTCTTGTAGTCTATCAAGATCATTCTGCAAACTTAAAGAAAGGTTTCCGTAAAGTTTCATGTCGTCAACTTAAGCCGAAATTGAGCTTGACAGACAGTATCGAAGATCACTGGAATATGCGGTGAAAAGTAAGGGTCCAAGAACGGAACCTTGTAGTCATCCCATCCTCTTATCGATAAATTTACAATAATTTTGATTATGTAATACTAAGATATTTACAAAACAACTTAAGATTAAAATGTATAGATAGTATATAAAAGTAACTTTCTTCTAATAGTAGTTTCCTTAATCAGAGATAAACATTTGCCAGTATATAGTTAGTTTGAAATTTATACATTTCCATTATACTCTGGTGAATTTACAAATATGGATATATCTGATGTACAACGAGATCTCTTTGAAAATACGTTCTATAAAAGTTGGGAATTTAAATCAATTCAACACTTAATCTTTAATCCTACCGTAAACAGCACAATACAGTTTTCTAAGCGCTTATCTAGTGGTGGAAATCTCGAAGATATCGATAATTATATCACTTGTACAGGGTGAAATACTTACCAGTAAAACTGGAAAGATATTGATAAAGTGCGGAGTGACTACATTTCGATGCCATGTTTTTAATCAGTCTTGATAATTTATGCTTTCTTTTTTTAAATTTTTACTTTATCACCCCATTGCTTTTAATTAAGATACTACCAGCTGTTTCTACACGGTAGCTATAAATACCTTTTTTTAAAGTGAAATTTTCATTTCAAATATTTAATTTTTCATTAACAATATTTGCAAAAGTAATTCTCTATTAAATAAAGAATAATAGGCATACGTCATTTCAAATCAAAGTAAATTGCAAGGAAACATTCGAATTTAACTTTTGAATTTTTTTAAATCTTATTCTCAAAAATACTTTAGTGAAACGTTTGGCCCACACAAGTGCGTTTGTCTTCAAACAACCAATTACGTATAAGATACGTGTCTTCAGCACCAACTTATCGGTTATGCTGTTTCCTGGCTCGATATCGATAGCAATAATGTTACAAATATAGAGGTTCATTCATTCAATAGAAGGAAAAAAAGGCATAACGAGGTAAGTAAAAAGAAGACCTATCTTCTTCTCCATGTATAACTGACACAAATATGATCAGTCCTGTGTATGCTTATAGTACACGTTTGTGTCCTTGAGGTGAAGTAGCCGGTGAGTACTCCTGTCACTTTCTTCATATAATAACTGGTTGGTCAGCGACTC